>OZ025292.1:17377729-22890229 GCA_964019185.1 Maratus speculifer | reverse complement strand
GATATTTCTGTACAAAGACCTTTTTATATTTTTTTCGATTTTTTACGGGTATTTTAAAGTGGCTTACTTGAATAGAGAGAAGTCCCATTATAGAAATTTATAAAGATATCTCGTCAACATTTTAATTTTTTTAAATGATTTTTTTAGCATTGAATTGCTGAGATATTTCTGTTCAAAGACCGTTTTATATTTTTTTCGATTTTTTACGTGTATTTTAAAGGGGCTTACTTCAATGAAGCGAAATCCTATGACAGAAATTTATAGAAATATCTCGTCTATATTTTAAAAGTAATTTTTTTTATATTGAATAGCTGAGATCTTTCTGTACAAAGGCCGTATTACAATTTTTGATTTCGATACAGGTATTTTAAAGTGACTTACTTCAGTCAAGCGAAATCCCATTGTAGAAATTTATAAAGATATCTCGCCTACATTTAAAAAAAAATTATTTTTTTTAAAGAGGCTGCTGCAGTTAAACGAAACAATGCCTTCGCTTTAAAGCTAATGCTATGAAAGAAATTTATAAAAGTTTATCATTTGTGTTTTAATAGTTTTAAGGTTTTTTTTTTTTTTTTTTTTTTTTTTTTTTTTTACATTGCATAGTTGATATTGATTTGCACAAAGGCCATTTTCTATTTTTTCGATTTATTTTACGGGTATTAAAAAAAAAAAAACTTTAATCAAGCGAAACAATTTACTAGCTTATGATAATTCTTTCGACGATAATCCAACGGTCGAAATTTATAAATAAATCTCGTCTGCATTTTAATATTTTTTCCCCTTTAATAGCTCAGAGCGATCTCTTCAAAGGCCTTTTTCTACTTTTTTTAATTTTCTTTACAAGACAGTTTCATTTTCGGAACCGTTTTCAAAAGTGATATTATCCTCATATTTAAAATCTACAATCAGTATCGAAAAAAGTAAAAAGCGGCCTTTATACAAACCATCGTCACCTATACTATGAAGAAAAAAAAATAATTAAAAATTGGAATGAAAGTATGTTATCTTTATTAAAATCTTCCGTAGATTTAGTATAATTGAGTTTGTCTTTTCGCGTGACTGAAAAAAACCGTTATTCTAAAATTTAAATCAGTTAGACTATGACAGGCTTTGGAATATATGCGTATTATTTAGTTAAAATAGCATAATAACTTTAAAAATCATTCGTTTATCTTTCTGAAAGGGAAAAAGAAAGGAAAAACTATTTATATACAATAAAGCAAGCAACATTTTACGAATAGCCAGAGGCAAGAAATTTCACCTACGTCCCTGGACTTCCTGTAGAGTAAAGACCTATCATCTTACACCCTAATTGCTTTTAAGGCGTATCCCTTTTGAAGGCGGGAATAAACCTCATTTTCGACTATTTTAAATCAAAGTGTTTCAACTTTTTATACAAATAGCATAGATTAATTTTTTTTAAAAAATCAAAATAAAAAACATTTTCTGAAAGCTAAATAATTAAACTCTGCATGCTGTTTTACTAAATTTTAAAATGTCAAACAGATTTTTCATAATAAGACACTAAAGGTGAATTTTAAAGACTATAAAATAACGTACTTGTATCGCCTTAAAATTAAAAAAAGAAATAAAATTTCAAAATGACGTGCAAAGTTTAAACCTACAGGTTTTCAAAACAACAAAAATTATTAAATTTGAGCAAAATGCAAAGGAATAAAAGCGATAAATTTCTTCCATTGAAATAACATTAGCCGTTCTATCTCGGAGCGTTACTGATGTAGGGCCTTAAGCGATTCAGGCGCTCTAATGCGCCATCTGGTGTAGAAAAGATTTAACTTTTCTCTAAAGGAAAATTCAATGCATTAAATTACAAATATTTTTAATTTGTTCAGAATTCTGATACTTTCTTCCGAATTACTTGACAAATAAAAATTTATCCTTATTTGAATATCTGATGCTTTCAGTCAGATTTACAATACAGAATTGTTTCAATGGCACTTTAGTATTAGTTGAAAGGACATTAAAGAGATAATTTTCCGGTACCGAAGTCTGCGATCAATGCCTCTATTGGCCATTTTAAGTCCCATTTGCCTGTGATATAGTAGAAGTTTTCTATTTAAAATGGCGCAATAAAACATCGCATTTACACCGGTGCTTCTGAAATATCTGTTTCAATATATTATAATTATTTAAATTTTAAATAAAGACCATGATTTTTACCCACCGTCCTAGGACGGGCATTTATACTAGTATATAATGAAAACACATCGTAACGTACATTAGCATACCCGTTATGTGCTGTCAAAGACAATCGAGGCGCCAACTTTAGGTTCGTTTGCAGAAATTTGTAGGAATTAAAACTAAATTTTTGAGAATGTACGTTGCCAAAGGCCGTGGGACTCATTTAAGTAGATTAATCAGACTCATTTGGGAATATAGAATCATTCAAGATTAATTTTAGGTATTATTTAAGATTATTATAACAGGCACTGGCAATGCCATAGGGCTAAATGATGCCTGCAAGAAAGTTTTCAAATATTATTTGAAAAAGTCTTGCTATATCAACATTCACAAAATGTGGCACATTTATCATTAAAAACATTACTTTGGCTAACATAAAAAAAATAAATTTTAAATTAAAACTGTATGAAATTCTCTCACACACACACTAAAAATTTTTAAAATTGATCCCTTGCCTCAAGCTCTCTTTTTGGTAAAGCTCACCTTGGTATGTTAGTTCAAAGCTGACAAAATCCACCGGAATGCTCGGTCTTTCTTCGGATGATGTTGCCATTCTCAACTTCATAAATATGCAGTAAAAGATATCATTAGATTTTTCAACCTGTCAGACGCCCACCTATCACATTATCCGACGAAAGAAAAGTTATAATAGCCGAGTCGAATGCGTGGCGAAAGCAACATATAATTAAGCGCCACTTTAGTTTGCTTTTTTTAAAATGAAGTTCCATATTAAATGTCG
The DNA here is from genome assembly GCA_964019185.1 of Maratus speculifer. Lineage (NCBI taxonomy): Eukaryota > Metazoa > Arthropoda > Arachnida > Araneae > Salticidae > Maratus > Maratus speculifer. The sequence continues at coordinate 22,887,288 of OZ025292.1, read as the reverse complement.
CTGTCTTGTAATGATCCGTTTTAATAAGAATGTGCGAGCTGTTTAAATCCGTGTTTTTCGCATCACTTGATGTTTTTGATTTAAGGGGCGCGAGATTAAATAAATTGGCTGATGACAGGCTTCGAAACCGATTTTAAAAGATAGGCCTTGAATATTGATTTTTCAGTAAGTGAAGCAACTATGAGTGTTTATGTTACCGGAGAGGTGTTTGACTTTCGTCATAAAATACTTAACACTTGCGATCTACCGGAGTGTTTTCGATTTACAATATTTTCTTTGCTGAATACTTAGCAAAAGTGTTGTAATCATGATATGAGTATGAGCGTGTGAACACAAAATAAATATCAAACGGCACCGTTTGAGTTGCCACTGAGCTCTGTTAAAGATCGTGGTCGCAATTTTGAACAATTTTACAGAAAAAATCGCATTTTGGGATTGAAATGAAATTAATAATATATTTAATTTAAGAATATGATTGGAACGCTTGATTTTATTATGCTCTAAAAAAAGTCCTAATAAGCAGGCATTGTAAAATATTGTTCACAAACTAAGCCAAGTACCATTATTGTCTTTGTAAAATGATAATGTTACGTCTGTTACACAATAGAACTTACGTCTCTTACATATGCAAATTCCATTTTTTCTTTTTTAATGTTCAGAAATTATTTAAAAGTTATTATTAAAAATTGTCATTAATTAGTCTTGTTACGAACATAAAATTACTTTTTTTAAATGGATAATTTTGACAATTTTTACACTTTAGTGAAAGATGAAAATATGTTTTCTGTTTCATGTTACATCAGTTACAGGATTTTGAAATGCAATTTCAGAGACTAAAATAGAGATTGAAATAATCTGAAGGCATTTAAACATTAATTCCTTAATAATAAATATTTTAAATTACAAAAATTTGTTCTCGACTTATTAGTGACTTTTTTACATATTTTAGAAAACAATAATCAATCGTGAAATGATACGGCTGTTAAGATAGAATTGACTTTAGGTAGAGTGTGAGGCTGTGAGGTTTGTACAAATTCTATAGATCGGAACTTCACGGGAAAAAATCGCACGGATTACAGGATATGAACAGAAATAGTAGAAAATGATTTTATAATGAGTTATGTGGGAGGGGTGTTTTTCAATGCTTATTCAGATATCACAGTATGAAAAATATTGTTATCATCATCATCATCATAATCAACCTTTTTCGATCCACTGCTGGATGTAGGTCTCCCCCAGATTTTCCCAATGTTTCCTGTCTAGTGCTTTCGTCATCCAATTTACACCAGCCACTTTTCGAATTTCGTCACTCCATCTTACCTGTGGTCGTCTTTTTGGTCGTTTTTCATCTCTAGGATACCACTGTAGTATATTTGTGCTCCATCTATTGTTTTGTCTTCTTTCAATGTGCCCAGCCCATTTCCATTTTAGCTGTTTGATTCTTTCAAGGATGTCAAAAACTTTTGTCTGATTTCTTATCCAGGTTATCCTCTTTCTGTCTCTTCTAGTTATGCCTAACATGCATCTTTTCGTACTTCTCTGTGTAGTTTGTAGTATTTGTATCATCCGTTTTGTTAGTGTCCATGTTTCAGGCCCGTAAGTTAGGGCAGGTAAAATTCATTGATTAAACACTTTTCTTTTCAAACAAAGAGGCATATTACTCTTCAGAATAAAATTGTTCTTCCCGAAAGCACTCCACCCATTTCTTATTCTTCTATTGATTTCATTCATGATACTATTATCCGATGATATTTCCTGTCCTAGGTACACATAACTTTGCACTTCTTTAATCTCAGTGTTCTTGTAGACAATTTTCTTTTTTGGTGTAAATGAATTGAACATCACCTTAGTCTTTTCAAATTTATTTTTAATCCCACTTTGATGCTATCTTCTGCAAGACCTTTTAGCATAGTTTCCAATTCTTCAGGGCTGTTACTAAAAATTACAATATCGTCAGCGTACCGGAGATGACTTAAATATTCCCCATTTGTTCTAATCCCTTTGTTTTCCCAAATCCAGTTTCTTGAATATATTTTCTAAGGCAGCAATAAAAAGCTTAGATGAAATGGTGTCTCCTTGTCTAACTCCTCTTCCGAGCTTGATCTTCGCTTTTCCTTTATCTAAACGGATGGTTGCTGTTGCTTTCTTGTAAATCTTTTTTATGATATTGATGTAAGGTTTGTCTATACTAATGTCTTCCAGATTTTTTACTACTGCTGATGTGTAGACGGAATCAAATGATTTTTCATAATCAATAAAGGCAAGGCAAAGACTTAAATTATATTCTTTATGTTTTTCTATGAGTTATCTTACTGTTTGGATATGATCCATTGTGCTAAATCCACTTCGGAATCCTGCTTGTTCCCCAGGTTGGGCTGAGTCCAGAGCTGATTCAAGTCTTGTCGTTAAAACTTCGGTGAAAATTTTATAAATCACTGACAGTAAGCTGATCGAACGGTAATTTTTAATGTTTTCCTTCTCTCCTTTCTTATAAAGTACCATGAATTCATAAAACAAATTACGGCCCTCAGTTCCCGGTAGTCTGCATGTTTCTGGTTACGGCAGCGATCAGACAGACATGAAGACAGAGGGTGCTAAGGATCACCAGGCTAGGCTTCACTGCCATAAGTTGATGACCTTGGCTAAGTATAATGGACGCTCCCTATCTTCTGAAAACCGTTTATAGGAACTTGAAGAAGAGTTAAATAGAATTAAGTGGGGCATTTTAGGATTATGTGAAGTAAGAAGAAAAGATTGATCTTGCCAGCGGACATGTATTATATTACAAAGGCACAGAAGATGGAAAAACAAGTGGAGTAGGATTTCTGATTCATAAAAGGTGAAAGAATCACATTTTCGAATATGATAGCACGTCAGACAGAGATGAAAAATATATATATTAACAATTGTTAGCACTGAAAAGCGTTTTTTAATCTTTATTTGATGCCTGATTTTGTTCGTATCTTTTGTAAAAAGTGCTTCTTAATCCATATTTGATACGTGGCTTCATTATTTTCTTTTATGAAAAGAGTATCTTAATGTATATCTTATGGCTGATTTCGTTCTTATTTTATTTATTTATTTATTTGTGTGTTTTTAATCTATGTCCTATGCATGAATTCATTCTTATTTTTTATCAAAAATGTCTGTTAATCTACACCTGATACATGTTTTCGTTATTATTTTTTATCAAATGTCTCTCAATCTATATCTGATACAGGATTTCGTTTTTATTTTTTATCAAACTGTTTTTTAATTTATATCTGATACATAATTTTGTTCCTATTTTTTATCAAAATTGTTTCTTAATCTTATCGGATGCAAGATTTCGTCCTTATTTTTTATCAAAAATGTTTTCTTTTACTATAAAACAGATGTAATTTTTTTTTTTAATAATTTATTTCTGTTTTCTGGCTATGCATTTTTATAGCTAACTATGTAACACATAATGCATTTAAAATCCTTACAACTTCATTCCGCGTGTGGAAGTTTTTATAAACAGCTCATTCTCTATGCTTTTATTTTGGTGATTTATAAGGCTGAAAATTTGTCGCAGATGTATTTAAAGATTTGCCTTTCTTTCGTAAGACTGACAAACTGCTTTCTCAGATTTTTACTTTATTTTTCACCATTTAGAAAATGGCTGATGACAAAAAAATACTAAAAACTACAAAATAATAATAATAATAATAAAAATAACTCAAAACAAATTGAGGTACAGCTTTCAAAAAAACTGTCTTTAAAAGTACATTTTTTTCCTTATACGACGGTGTGAAAATTGAAAATGTGTGATGTTTAGAAGTTTAAAACTTTACAATAGCAAAAATTGTAAAACTGAAATTTCATTTAACCATTTCGGGTCTCGTGCACTATTAATAATACTCACAATGGTACATGTCTTTCATATGAGTGTTATTGTTTTAGCACATACTTTTGCTCATTGTTTACAGGTAGTAATATGTGTCTTTGCATTTACTATAAGACTTCATTAATATTTAGGCATTTAATAATTATACTAATAATAAATATTTGCACAGTTCTCTTTGCCCGTTTGCGATTCTTTTATTTTAAATGTATATTTCTCTCTTAAAGTTTAAAGTAAAGGTTACTTTCCTGAAGGAATCTTGTGCAATAACCTCTTCAGACCTGAGCATAAAATAACTCTACAAATATATATTTATTGCTTTTGCATAATCGAAATGACACCATAGATGAGAGAAAGTTATTTTTACGAAATCAGTATTTTAGGGGACTGAAAATTTAGGTTTACAAACATGGATATAAAAGTACTAATCCCCTTAAAACATCAGTTTAACTCTCACTAATATAAATTTACGCAATAAAAAAAATTAAGGTCTTTAAACAAATAAATGATCAACAAATTCTCAAAATTTCTTATTGTGTAGCATTTAAATTAAATAATCATGAATATTTCTTACTTTCTTGGCCACAATGTTTTGAAGGTATTTTCGAAACTCGGATGAAAACACTATTTATTTTATGAAGTAATATTCATCAGTGCCTGACATTTATTGGTTTTGTTTTAAAGCAAAAAACATTCATCTGTATAGAAGTAAAGTAAAAATTTCAAAAAAATTGAACAATTTAGTTTTTATGAGGAAAAGAATGGAGGTATATATTTTTGTACCTCAGGTCTGAAAAAGATAAAGCGCGCAAAATATATTCGAATATTGTAATATCAGTTAAATCTTCTTGTGACATAATATTTTCTAAATATCTCCAAAAACTCTTTCTCGGTCTTTTATCTTATGAATTAAATTATACGCAAGACAACAACGTTCGTTATGTTTCAGGCAATAAAAATATTCGTTAAACTCTAATTAATCTATTTGGATCGCTAGTATTAATGTTATTAACATAAAAATAGCTTTTTCTAAAAATTGTAAAAAGAAAAAAAAAAAAAGGACCCGAAAGGTTTAAAACTTGAAAGTGCTGCTATCACAGAAGAACTTATAACTACATAAGATATAGCATATAATGTGTAGTTATAATTATATAAAAAATTGAAAGAATTCGGAAAGGAAGAACCATTATCATCTCTTTATTTTGTTTAAAAAATAATAATAATAAATCCTTTAGGAGGAATATGACTGTATAAATGATAATCTCTTCGAGATGTTTTACCTTTTTTTAACTTTAATTGCCAAAACGTCAGTGAAGGCTTACTTTGGAGACACGAATTTTTTTGGTGTCTGTCTGTCAGTCAGTCTGTCTGTTCCGCGATAACTAACGCAAAAAACATCCGATTGGCTTGAAATTAAGAGTATTGGCTTGAAATTAAGGTATGTTAGTGAGGCACTGGGGTTAAGCTGTATAGTTTTTTGTTAGATAATGCTTTTCTATGGCAAATCCAATGATTTTCAATTTTTTTTTTCCTTGAGAGAAAATGACACATTTCATTAATGGAATTCAATGATAAATGGATACTGAAATTTACCAGTTAAATTATTCGTATTGTTTGGAAATTTTGTGTATGCATTTGTCAGTTTTTTAAAGTTATTACTGCAAATTTTGGAGATTTTTTATAAATGTGTTCGAATAATATAAACTAATTTGGTTTAGAGATTTACTTATTTAAAATGTATTTATTTCATTTTCTTTATTTTCTTTTAATGGTTGCTAAGCAACCATTCAACCTAATCCTTATTATATTTTAATGCTATAAATTTGAAAGTGTGGACGAAAATTTAAATGAAGTCAACGTCAAAACTGATGAATTAATTAATGTCTTTTGATCTTTGCGGATAAATATAACATAGACCAGAAAAGAATATAGGCTATGTTTTAGTAATTTTATTCAAATATTTTCCTTAATAATTCAAAATTTCCTTCTTTTTCATACAGAATCAAGAGCGATTTTTTAGATAAAATTTAACCAATTTCCTTTATCGTTGCCAAAAAAAAATGTGGAATAATTTTTCAACGGCAATAAGTTTCAATTGAGCAATTTCCATTCGAAAAACCAAACTAAGAAAAAATAAATATGACGTCAGAATTAAAATAAAAATAAAAATAGTACTTTGTTAAATATTAAACGCGGAAATTTGTTTCGTTAATAAGAATTTTTCTGACAAAAAATGGGGGCATAATTAGAAGTAAAAGAAATAAAAAATAATTATATTTTTAACAAATATTCCAATTGGTAAAATTTGACGTTATAATTGAACAAAAACAGGTATTTTATAATAGTCGTTAAAAATACAAGAAACATGGATATCAATAACTCATGAAAAATAACGCCATTGCCGAAACTTCAGTGAAGGCTTACTTTGAAGATACGAAATTTATTGTTTTTCATCTGTTAGTCTGCTCTTCTGTATGTTTGTCTATCCCGCTATAACTGCTACAAAATGCAAGCAAAACATTTTTTTTTTCGGAAACAAAATTGTAAAACTCTAGATAACTGAGTTTACGCTTAGAAAAGTTCCTGATACATCAGATTTAGGTGTTTGTGGTTGGCAGGTATGTAGAAGTATGAAGATAATGAAAAGTATTTGTCCAAACTGTTACTTATCCTTATAAATCAAAATGTATAAGGAAATGCAAGATATACAATAACCATTAGCACAATTATTAGAAAGTGGCAAATTTAAATTAAGTGAAGCTACGGCCAGTGGCGCAGCCAGAGGGGGGGTTTTGGGGTTAAAACCCCTCCCAGAGCTAAGAAACATCGCTAAAATTGTCGCTTATGTGAATCAAAACCAAACTTAATATTTAAAAGTTTTAGCGTATTTCGGAATCTGCTGCTTTATTGAATCAGATTTTATTTAATAAAGTGATTCAATTAAATGGTGAAACTGCTACTTAAAACTGTGAAAGTGCATATTACATGTATTAATTGTTAGATTAGTTGTTTGATTAGTTGGGTTAAAAATTGGTTATTTGAACTAAATCACTTTTCTGAGACGCATTATGCGCAAAAGAATCATTATTTCCTGCCACACAGATGGTCTTTCAGTTTAAGTATTATGTAGTGAATATTCTAATTAGAACTGATTCTATTAACCGGTGATTCAAATAACCAGAAAACACCTTTATCCGAAACTCAAAACCCCCCCTAGAACCGAATTCTGGCTGCGCCACTGGCTACGGCAGGGGTTCAGGTGGGCGGAGCCCCCCTGAAGAAATCTACTATGTTATAATAAAAAAACAAAAATAATAGATCATGAAAATTTCAGAATATCCTAACATAACTAAATTTTTAATTTACCGCTTTTGAAGGCTGAAAACTTCTAATTCTTATTTTATTCTTATTTAGTACTATAAAAATTTTAAATTAAAGTTTCCAAGAAGTTGAATATTACCCAAAGTGTGTTTAAAAAAATATATATATGTGCAAAGCTGACGTTGAGGCTCCTGATCTGCAGATTTACTAGTTGTAAAATAAACATATATTGTTTACAAAAAGTGAGGAAAATATTTTTTTTAATATAGAATTTATTAATAAGTCTTAAATATTGTTTTTGAAAAAATCATTTTAGAAATGATTGTTGTAGTTTGTATTTTAGCTAATTTTTTAACTTTGAAATTTACTATCTGTAAATATTTCTGGCGTGGTGATTAAAAATGAAGGTCACTTTTGATTTCAACACCAAATGTGTCAAATTCAAATATCAAAAGTTAAAAAACACAGCCATCAGATCAATTTTATAGTATCGAATTAAAAAAAAAATTAAATAGGATTTGTAAATTTGTATATAGTGTCTTAAAATAACATATCAGAAACCACGTTTTTCTTGCAGTTGTTACAGAAACCATTCACGAATATTTTTCTAATAAACTACTTTTTTTTTTTTTTTTTTTTTTTTTTTTTTTTAAGGACCAGTGGGAGCCCTGTTAATTATATTCATAGGAAAAAATGCATTTTGCTAAATTAATGAACATCTGTTAATGACCTAGATAAGCATTTTAATTATTTTGGAAACGTGTGGTAAGTTTTCGGATGATATAACCAGAGTCTAGAAACCTCTACAGGGCCCCACATAATAAATGTTGCAGGGAATCTGAGTCGTGACCTACCTGTCCTCACGTCAGGTCATTAAAAGAGGGCCAAGCACGCCCTTTTCTTAATATTGGACGTTTTAGAGAAGGCTCATCTCGTGGTTCTTTGAGGTTGGATGACTCAGATGCAGGGAGTCTTCAATTAGTTGACGCTTTACTATTGACCCGCTCCATCAGCTGACAGGTCAATTTTAACCAGAGACTCAAAAAAATAGATTTATTGTGGGCATGTAAATAACTACAAGTTTCTTTGTTTATCGATTTTTTTGTGATCATTTATAATTTCTAAGTATGCAATTTCGCAACAAATTCAGAGGAGGTGGGGGGGGGGGGGTATAGTAAAGTATCTAGAGAATGAAAAATTATCATATAAATGCGGTCGCAAACCATGTAATTTAATAAAAAATGTAAGGTTTTCTACTGCAACTCAAATTGGATTGATGGTCATACTTTTCAAAAAACTCATGCATATTAGAACAAAACTTTTAATTGACATTCTCGCCTTTGGTATAAATGTCATGATAAAAACAAGAAAGAAAAAAATCATGCATCGAGTATGGATTATGAAACACTTTCCAACACATTCAGAATAAAGTAACAAACTCTGCACCGTTTAATAAGTTAAAATATTATATCTTATTCAACAATATGGAAACACATTTTCTATTACACAGGAAATAACTTTTAGTAAACCTAAGCAACGTATATCAATTTTATTATATGTGACATTGTTTAACATAATTCAAATACGCCACAAAAATGATGTCCGCCACCCCTATACATTATGTAACGGAATTCTTTTGTGTGGCCTTGTAAATGAATAATAACTATTCTTTGTGCTGCATATTCTACAAAATGCATATTTTAGTGGTCTCCATAAATGTACATCAATTTCATTGTGTTTCGAAGGATGCAACATTATTTAAAATCATTTGAAAGTATTTTACCCCATTGACCTTAATGTAACTAAATACTTTTGAATGTCCCTGTATCTAAACTATATATTCTATTTTACTAAAGTTTGAAATAACTAAACAAAATTCCGCAATAAAATTATATTTAAAATTTCAAACGATCCGGTTAAATAGCTTTATTTTTATATGCAAGCAGACATACGGACAGACAGACTTACGGATCAGACGACGACGAATATAGGTGCTACGTATTTATATAATTACGGGCGTACCTAAAAAACAGCTAAATTTAAAAGCGCATCCTAAATGTAAATCGCATTTCCAGCAATCATTATTCAAAGTCAGTAATATAACCTATTTCTCTTGCGTGTCCCTGTAAATGTATTAAAAATGCTATAAATGTCTTCTTGTAATGTACTCATAGTGAAATTCAGTAATTTTTGTCAGTTTCAATACATTTGCAATAACATAATGTCATTAAAATACTCTGCAAACAATTTTTTTTTCATTATAATGGAATTCTGTTGGGTGCCCCTGTAAATGAACTTTTAAAATCCTTTTTACTTCATACATAATACCAAACATAAGGGATCTTAAAGGGTCAATCTATTTCAAGTGGTCCAGCACTGGTCGCTCGACCATTTTTAAAAAATCTGAAATTTTTTGTACAACAACCCTAACATGATGGAAGTTCAAAATGACCGTTATTTTAATTTTACTATTTTTTGTTTGCGCATGGCGGCCATCTTTGTTTCATCGTGTTCAGCGATTTTCTCAGATACTAGGATACACAAAATTATAAATATCTCGTCTTTTATTTTCCCAATTGAAATGGGGTTTGCAGCATTTTGTTCAGAATAAAATGGGCTAAATATATGGGGTAGAATAATTTTGGAAAATAAAATTTTACAGGTGAAATTTTAGCACAAAATTTAAGATTTTTTCCAAAATCTATCCGTTTCCAAGAGGAAATTTTTCATGCAAGGAAAACTGTCACACTTACACAATTTTTTCTACAAATAGGTCAAAAGTGCGTGTACTCATACACCAAGTCCCAGATCTGGTAGTTGACGTCTCTTTGCAAAACAAAATTTTGAAATTCGTCAAAAATTTCAAAAATCGCACTTTTTAGGCTTTGATATCTCTGGTGGGGCACGAGATAAAAATCTGAAATTCTGGCCTTTCATAGTATTATCTAGTAATGTTATGTGCAAAAAATTTCAAGTAGGAGATTTGACTATAAGCTGAGATACGGTGATTTAAAAATGTTAAGAAATGCTATTATGAGTACATTAGGAGAAATGAGATTAGTCTCATTTATTACAATATTTACACAGAAAATATCGTTTTTTGAAAACAGTTTAATAATAAATGTCTAATTTACAAAGATACTACATATGCTCAACAAAGAGCTTAACACTATTTACGAGAAATATTATGAGTTCGACCAGTTACTGTTGTCTGTCCATCAGGCTGTTCTTTCTCAAAATTTTATTTGAAGCCACCCAAGTCTTGACATCCCGTGTTAACTTGAATGAAATTCTCTAGGTTTAATAACTGAAACCATGTCAACTCGATCAGTTGCAACCCATTGCCTAAAATTTACTTTTCCTGAAATGTGTACCGAGTAAAATTGTTGCAATAGCATTTCTAGTAGATTTGTTCCTCTGGACAAATACTGTATTGGATTAGCATACATTCTGAATTGATTAAATCACACAAACGCATTTGAAGAAGATATTTGTAATTAACATTTAACTTTCTACCATAAATAATTAATTTAAAATTTTGGAGGTATGAACAATTACATAGTAGATTACAATAGTTTGGCAGTATTGTTTTCATGTATTGTCCATATCATATCTCAGCTTGTAGTCAAATATCCTTCTTGAAATTTTTTGTACATAACACTATTACACAATACTATCAAAAGCCAGAATTTCAGATTTTTATCTCGTGCTCCAACAGAGATATCCAAGACTAAATGGTGCGATTTTTGAAATTTTTGACGAATTTCGGAATTTTTTTCGCAAAGAGAAATCAACTCCCAGATCTGAAACTTGGTGTATGAGTACACGCACTTTTGGCCGATTTGTACAAAAAAATTGTGTAAGGTTGACAGTCTTGTGGAACAATTACATAGTAGGTTACAATAGTTTGACAATATTGTTTTCACATATTGTCCATGTCATACCTCAGCTTGTAGTCAAATCTCCTTCTTGGAATTTTTCGTACATAACACTACTACACAATACTATCAAAGGCCAGAATTTCAGATTTTTATCTTGTGCCCCACTAGAGATATCAAAGCCTAAAAAGTGCGATTTTTGAAATTTTTGAAGAATTTCGGAATTTTTTTCGCAAAGAGAAATTAACTCCAAGATCTGGGACTTGGTGTATGAGCACATGCACTTTTAACCTATTTGTAGAAAAAATTGTGTAAGGTTGACAGTTTTCCTTGCATAAAAAATTTCCTCTTGCAAATGGATAGATTTTGGAAAAAATCTTAAATTTTGTGCTAAAATTTCACTTGCAAAAATTTATTTTTCAAAATTATTCTTCCACTGCACATTTAGCTTATTTTATTCTGAACAAAATGCTGCAAACCCCATTTCAATTGGGAAAATAAAAGACGAGATATTCACAATTTTGTGTATCCTAGTATCTGAGAAAATCATTGCACACGACGAAACAAAGATGGCTGCCAAGCACAAACAAAAAGTAGTAAAATTAAAATAACGTCATTTTGATCTTCCGTCATGTTAGGATTGCTGTACAAAAAATTTCAGATTTTTTAAAAATGGTCGAGCGACCAAAAAAATATTTTCTGGACCACTTGAAATGGATTGACCCTAAATAAGATTTACCAATTGCATAAGAATTCGAGTATATTTACGGAAGTTAGAGCATGGACAGACGGACAAACAGATAGACAACCGAATGCATAAATACTTTACAACTTTATTGGAAAGTGTTGGAAAGGACTAGATGCTTCTATTGTAAGCAGCAGCGGTGTCAACTGGGCACTCCTCATTTTGGACTGCGATGACCCGTTCTTACGATGTTCATGAATTGCTTGAGCTCCCTCTTTTTCTAGATCTTTTCGTGATGTTATAACATTTCACACAAAACAAGATACATACCGCTGCATTTCCGTTACAACTTTTTTTTCCTCTCAAAATTTTAGTTGTCATCCCAAGTTCAGCTAGGATGAAACACCCTGTATTTTTATTAAATTGGTTGCTTTGCTACTCCATGTCCTGTTGCATCTTTTCATCCTCTTGATGCTTATTGTCATCCCTCTGAAAGTGCCGGTCAAATTCAGCTAACCCTGTATGTGTATATATTCGAAAACACTTGAAATTTTCACACATTTCATTTTCTAAAACATATTTCTGTTGGTCCGAATGTTCCGAAATTTTACTAGGTGTAAATGTGGTCTGCAAAGATGCTCTGAAATGATCGAGTCGAAACACGAACATTTAGGAACTTTTACCGTAAGAAAAAACAATCTTCATAACAGTCGCGAGTTTGTTTTAGTGGGTTAAAAGGTTAAACTTAGTATTTTTAAAAACCTATTGCACCGTAAAAGAGAAGAAAATTAGAGTTTTACATACGTGTTTTTTTTTTTTTTTTTTTTTTTTTTTTTTTTTTTCTTAATGAATATCTCAGAAATTGAGCCTTAGGGAAACGACGCTGTATAGAAAGAAAAACTGCTAAAATGAAACATTAAAAAAAATTCAAAAAACTTAACAACGGTGGGTTTTTTTTTTTTTTTTTTTTCGAATTAAGGCAATTAAGGATGTTAGTCACTCAGCAGCCGAATTCCCCACGGGGTTAAGTGTATGGGCGTTTGATGCATTCTTGAGTTCGAAATATCTCCTAAGAGAATTTATATTTTTAAGTTCTTTCTTCAGTGTTCTCTTCTTAAAGGATGTCTCTTTTTTTATTAGTTGTTAGAATATTCAAAAAGTTATGCTCAGTTTAACATTTTATGTTTTAAAAACTGACGAGCTTGAAGTAAAATTTTAACCTTCATATAACAGTATGCATAGATTTTAAAAATTAACTTATTTCTAAAAACCATTAACTTATTTCTATAGAAATTAATTTATTATATTTGGAAAACTAAAATTTAAAAATGTATTTTTTAAGAAGAGAACACTGAAAAAAGAATTTTAAAATATTAATTTCCCGAGGAGATATCTTGAATAAAAAAAAATGCATCAAAAGCTCATAAACTTATTAATACCGAGTAAAATTCGACCTACAAGTGGGTAGCATAGCACCCTTAAGACGCAAATGTGCAATCTTTCAGAAAACGTCTTTCGTTTTCAACTTTACTAAGCAGTTTGGTCCATGAAAGTTTATAAATAATGGCAAAATAGCCCCAAATTTCCTTTTTCCTTATCTTTATATAATGCCGACGCGTAAATAGGATTCTGGGCATGTCCGAGCGCTTTTGACGACTTAGATGAAATAGAAGATTTTTTTATTAGAGTGCGGAGCGATTTTTAACTAACTCAGCTGATTATTAAAACTTTAAATTTTTGAGTGTGGGGGGGACCAGGACTTCGACTACCCTCTCAAAGTTTCAGCCTCGTATGTGCAGTAGATGTTGCTAGCCATCGCACACATACACACGGGGCGAATCTTTCTTTTATTAGCTTAGATGTACGTAGATATAATCAAGATATATTAAAAAAATTTATTTTTTTCTGAAGAAGAAATTGCTTTAAAGTTTGCTAATAATGTATGAATTATAAATATGTAAGTGTAGGAGACAGGAGGGAGGACACAACGGTTCTTATTTCTCCATAATATTACAGCTCCGATACTATTTTTGTTGTAAACTAAGTAGACTTTAAATGAAACTTAAAAACTTTAGTACAGAAATATAAATCATGGCTGATAAACGAACCTTACCCATTCTAGACCACCCATCTCAAGTTACTCATTTAACCCTTATTATGCCAGAAAGGTCCGGAGAACTGAAACGATCCCATTTCTCAAAAATTTCGCTTTTAAATTAATTCTAACAGACATACAAAGGTTAAATATCACATCTTCATTTCGCTCAGTAACTATCATCATTTTTCGGAGCTTTGTTTTTCAACATTACTACCCACACTATTTCTGTAGGGAGGTTACATCTATCACGCTTACTAATCGGCCTAATTGGGAACAAATGCACGTTTCTAAGCCGAATTTCGCAAGCCTATTTTTTTATCCATCATTTTGCCGCTCTCTCAAAAAGGCCTTAACATTTCGTCTGATTTATATCAGTGTCTGCGTTTCTTTTTCTGGCCCCTTCCCCTCTCCACACCCCTTGATCACGATTTTCGGCAACCGTTTTGTTTCCCGGCATGCCTTTCCAATTAACGAAAGGTCGCGAGGTACATTTCCTGATATGTCTGACCTTTTCTTTTAATTGTTATTCCCCACACAATTGTACATTTCGCACAGATGCGGAATGAAAAAGAAATATCGTATCACGTCAGAGAACCTATGTGGACCAGTCGCACACACCCTGAAAAAAATAATAAATAAATAAATAAATTGTAATTTAACAAATTACAACGACTATTTGGAAAATGATATTTTCAAAGATTCAAATTTTAAGGACTTATAAGTAAATTCTACATTTTATCAGGTTGAATTCCACCAAAAACCTCAAATTTGACTGAGATATATTTTGGATATTCTGTTCATGTATATTCATCCAGAAGAAAATTAAGAATTTTCTCTAGAAATAGTATTTACTGTTGAAATTGTTATATTTTTTAAACAGATGAAATAAAGGATATATTTTTCTGACAAACCTCAATTGTTCTGCGACCCACGAAAACATCCGCTGTGACCTACCAGTGGGTCGCGACCTATAGATTGAGCCCCGCTCAGGCCACGATTATGTCTAATTGGGGCCTTGGGCAAAGATAAATAAGGGGCTCCTTTCGAATCATTGTAATGTTATTCATAATAGTAATAAACATCTTTTTAGGATGATCATATCGACTCCTATATTACGTACGCCATGCATGAAACATCATTAATATTCCTAGACCACTGATTAAAAAAAAAATATATATATATATATGGCAAAGATAAATAAGGGGCCCCCTTTCGAATCATTGTAACGTTATTCAAATAGAACTGATGGTCACTCATATGTGCACGTGTGATGCATGAGCCTATTTTCGCACCTTCGATATAAATAGAAGAAAATTTTCAGCTCAGTCAATTCTGAATTAAATATCTTAATTAATAAAAGTACATCCTTTTTTTCCTTTGTACAGAAGAAAATTATTTTATATGACTTTATCAATTTGTTATATTACTTTAAAATGAACTTAATAACTTCAATATATCGAAAAATTGGAATTGGAAAAAGAAAGTAAATGTTTTACAATTTAATGTATGGATTTGGTGTCCATGAGCAAAGTCCCGATTTGTCGGTGCGGTAATAAGGGCCTGGGACCACTGTATTAAACTTTTTAGAAACCATAAAATAAAAACAGCGCGATTATCAGAAGCTGTTTACTGAGAATTGATTCCTTATTGGACGCTAGCATTTATACGTGATTCTATTTCTATATTCTTTTAGCAGCACTATATTAAAAAAAAAGAAAAAATTGCGGTATATTTCTCTTGCGCATGTTGTAAAACTAATACTAAAATCGTTTCTTTAAAAAGAGTGGTGTCAACATGATAAAATTTGTGTAAGAGATATTTGTTGACAATGTCACGTGGGAAGTGACATTCGGCCAATAAAAATTAAGCGTTTTAAATTTGAAATTAGTAAAGATCGGCTAAAAAAATATCGAAAACTATTTATATTAAACCACGATTGCTTACGTTAAAGTGACAAACATAAAAAAATGTATGGTACTGGCTGGTTGTAAGAATGTTCGGATAAACACGTTTGTTATTTATCTATGCCACGTAGTCCAGAAAAAATTGTAAGAGGTATCAAGAAAGCCGCCTGGTATTACAGTAATCGAACCATTCGTATGGATTTTAAAATAAATCCCATTAGAAAGATAAAATAAAAAATAAGGCAGTAAACTTATGAATTGTTCAATCTCTCTGACTATAATGAACAGGCATTATTATTGGTGACCTCTCGCTGTTCTTCGTATCCCGGAAGTTATTCAGCTTTAAATGCCTGATTTTTTAAAAATAAACTTAAAAATCTATTTCGGCTTTCATTTTTTAAATAAATAGCGGTAAAAATAGCTAAAATAAATCCTATTTTGTTTTAAGTATGGTTTAATGCTAAAAATCTGGTTGTTGCATATCAGCAATACAAGCCTTTAATAAAATTGAAAAAATATTCTTCCATTATAAAATTTTATAATAAACACAGGAATTTTAAGAACTATGATAAGGAATAAGTTTTACTCGCTCATAGAAGAATAAAATAGGATATTTCGGAAGCTTCCAAACAGAACAGAAACTGAAAACTAGTCGTTGCGGTCCACCACAATGCTTACCCGTCATTGAAAAGCGTACTATAAAATAGGAAAATAAAACGCGTGAAAATTATTTATAAAATGTATCGCAATTCCAAATTAAAATTTAAATGTATATTTAAATATAATTTTAATACGCAGTAATGCTCTATTACGAACTTGCCTCTACTACTTGATTATCCCATCGACCCATTTTGACGTATAATATAAATTGCCAAACTATTAGGACTGGGATGGTTTTGCATCGCCATATTGGTGTACGAAATTAGCATTAACACTGCTGAGAAACTTGTTGCACACATCGTCTCAACTGTTGGGGAAGTACGGAACACACTCCGTATTTTCGAAAACTTTAGATCTTCCATGTGCTAGAGATATGAAGCCTGCATTTCGACGGCCTGGATAAATCGCCCAATCCACAAAAAAATGGACATGAGGATGAAAATTTAAATTTCTTTAAATATGACTGAAATTTTGCATATTAACTGTTAAGAGTGTACTATTTCATATTTTATCAAAAAAGAATTAAATTTTTGTCATTAACATACTTATTTTAATTAATAAAGTGACACTATGACTTTGTAAAATAGACTGCGGCAAAAATCTTTACATTTCATGATCTCGTACAGCTGAACAAACATTCTGAAAATCACCAAACTTGGATATATATGATCTGACAGCTATTATTAAGAGTTTTTGTCTGCAGAGAAGTGTTCACTAATCTTCATTACAAAAGGTAAGCATATTTAATTACTCTTAATTATTATGTCACACCCGCAACAAAAAGTTACATTTATATATCTACAGAAAAATATTTTTGATTTAAAGTTACGAAACTTTATATTTAAAAATATTTTATTAAGGTACTTTGAATTACAGACACAAAAAAAATTAATTAATATTTTAATTATATTTATTGAGCGTTGCGGGCGTGACATGTCCTTGTTGTGAGTGTGACATTTAATTAAAGTCACACCCGCAAGGTCTTTTAAAATTGATTACAAATGTATATTTGAACAAATTATATGTAAATTTATATAAGAATAATATGCTGGAAAACATGTACTTGGCAACTTTAACTATATCCTTTGATTTATTAGAGTGAATTCCAGTTAATAAATAAAAAATTGCATCATCTGAGCATGTGACACTGTGTGTAGTTGATATATTCAGTTTGGATTGATAAAATTGTTGCTTTACTTCAAGAAAATAATTTTATTAGTGATATATGATTAAGAAATTAATTTAAAAGGTAAGATTTTTATAGAAATTAAAAAAAGAAAATTATGAAACAATATTTTAGCAATTTTCTTTAAATTTGTTAATTTTGTTTTGTTTTTTATATATTTTTTTTAATTTTATTATTTGATAGTATTTATCTAATATATATATATTTAGTTTTTTAAAATAAGTAAAGCAATATTAGGAGAAGAATTTTTTTTCTCTTTTAATTCAAATTAAATAAAAAGTAGAAGTAAGAATAATAGAAACTGTTAAAATGTTTATTAAGTTAGCATAAAATGTATAGAGTTAGTTTGAAACTAACCAAAATTTAACATAATTAACTTTATGTAAGATTAGAAATTTCAAGGGATATATATTAATAATTTAAGCATATATTTTTGGACTTGAAGTGCTATATTTATTCAGTTTACACATTACTTTCTTCTCTTTTGCAGAGAATGAAAAGTACAGAAAGATCACAATATCATCGAAAAAAGATAAAAGAAAACCCTTTTAAATATGAAGCATATCTACAACAAGAAAAGGAAAGACAGAAAGCAAGGAGAGGAAAGATGAGACTATTTAAAAAAAATCATGATAAAGGATGGCAATCCTTTTGCATTTCATCTCATGGTAAAGGAGTTGTCGAAGGGGTTGGTGCAGTTGCCAAGAAAATGGTAACGCTAGCAACGCTCTGCAACTATAAATGATTTTGCCATGTGTGTAGAAGATGTCCTAAAAAATATAAAAGAACTTTGCTGAATGTGAAATTTTAGAAGATATTGTGAAAATGCTTCATGCATGCTGGCACCAAGCACAATCGGAGCTCAACATTCAATCGATACATCATGTTGTTTCTATTGACGTAGGAACAATTAATATAGCAATAACTTCAGAAAGTGATCACAAGAGAGTTTGTTTGTTACCATATTTTGCCAAAAATATAATATCCAACGATAAGAGTGCAGTTGGAGATTTTGTTAAAGCTTTGCTCTCCACATAAAAAAAAAAAAAAAAAAAAAAAAAAAAAAAGTGAAAATTTTGATGGACAAATAAGATAAATGAATAGGGATGATATAGAATAAGACTATCTGAAAAAAAATTAAGAAAATGTGTATATTTGGCTCAGTCAGTCAGATGTATCCGTACTTTGACAAGGATATAATATTCAACGATTAATGTGCAGTTGGAGATTTTGTAGAAGTTGTTTTATTCTCGACATTAAAAAAGTGAAAACTTTGATGGACAAATAAGACAAATGGATGGTGACGATATAGATATAGAATGTTTGAAAAAATTTTAAGAAAACGTGTATATTTGGCCCAGTCAGTCAGATGTATCCTAGGAAAAAAAGAGCATTTTTGTAAAAAAAGCTATCACCAATAGAAATTATAAATTCAAGATAAGAAATGAAATTTGTTTGATATTTTCCTCTCTAGATATTATAATTGTAATATTGATTAATTCTTTAATTTAAAAAATCTGCCTTGAAAATATTTGTGTATGTCATTATTTTATTGGCTATACAAGTCACACCCGCAACGAAAATTTTGAATATTTTCTACAAAAGCAAGAATTGAGTAAGTAACTTAATTTTTTCATAGAATAATTATTTAATTATTACTGTCTAATATTTAAAAAAATCAATTCACTCAGTTGTCATAATTCACAGAGTTTTGCGTTTTTGCACTGAAAGATGAAAATGCATGTCCTTTTTATGTCACACCCGCAACAGGTGGAAATTATATTTTCTTTATAAATAAATGATACATTGGACAATTTTCAGATTTGGATAAATGTATGTGTAAGTGGTCTACATTAAAATTCATACAAATTGAAACCAATGCTCAAAAATATTTTTGCTGGTGACTAATTTAAGTTGTGTAAATGTCACACCTGCAACTTTGGATTGGGCGAAATTGGAACATCTCCTTTGATAATGATCGTTGTCCCTTTTTTACTTTCTTCAGTCTTTACAAAAAGAAAGTATTGAATTCGTGGAAATTTTCGAAATCGCTTTTCGACAGATTTACACGTTTTAGGGGTCAGAGAACCCGAAAAACATGTTTTTACAAAATGCTTGTCTGTGAATGTGTCTCTCTGTGTGTGACAAAAATTTTGAGGGCTCTCTATCTCAAAAACTTATGCACGGAATTTAACAAAACTTTACATTCAGTTAGACCTTGATATAAACTAGATCTGATTAGATTTTAGCATATATCTTTCAACCGGTGGTGCTACTATACTGCATTATTCATGATTTCAACAATAGCCATATCTCAAGAACTACTGCATGGATTTTCATAGAACTTTAATTAGGACATGCTGCCAATTACGTTTTGGGATAAATCGCTCAACAAGTGGCGCTGCCATGGTGCATTATTCGTGATTATCGCAATATCTCTAGCTCAAGAACTAATGCTCGAAATTTTCTAAAATTTGAGATTCACTTAGTCCCTGATATAGTTTAATGTTATTTAGTTTTTGGTGTAAATCGTTCAAAAGATGGCGCTGTTATTCTGCATTTCTCAAGATTTCGCAATAAATGTATCTCAAGAACTAGTGCATAGATTTTCATCAAACTTCAGATTCAATTATTAACTGACAAAAAATTAATTCTCATTAATTTTTGATGCACATTACCCAACATGTAGCGTTGTTATGCAGATTTTTTTTATAGATTTTGCAATAGCTCTATCTCAGAAACTAATGCACGTATTTTCATTAAACTTCAGATTCAGTTACAAGTTGACATATGTTGCTGCTAACTAAATTTTGGTGCAATACACCTAACCGGTGGCGATGCTTTGCTACATTTTTCAGGAAGTATTAACATGCATAAGATAAAAGGAAGTTTTGGGACTGCCACATCTGATTAGTTGTTCTTATTTCTTAGTTTTCTGATGTACTAAGAATTAAGAATAATAAACTTATTTTCTCACCTTGTTTGAGTATTTCCTTTTTCTTTTGTGTCGTCACTACTGGCCAAAAAATCGTTTTCGATCATGCATATTTATGTGCTTTCCCATCGTCTAGGTGTAGTACTCTATCCCTTCTAAAATGTTTAACCGTTGTGTTGATGCACCCTATATTTATTTGTATATAGCATTTTTTATCTGTTCTTATTGTTTAACTGTTGACATTTTCTAGCCTTTGTTAGGTTTTTTATTTCCATATCATTAATTTAATTTAATTTTGTTTTGTTTTGTTTATTTTTGTACGAAAACAGTCTTTTTTGGTTTTTTTTTTTTTTTTTTTTCTTTTTGCCACTTTGACTTTTTTAGTGTAAGGTCGTAATGAGACATGAAGCCCATAGCTCCAAGTTCTCTGCATAAATGAAATCGCTCCAAGTTGTAAGTCCTAATCTAACAAGTAAGGAATTAGATAATAATAGCTTGGCAGAAACTATAGGATCTAATAGGCTTATGATTAGTATTCAGGCCATTATCTTTAATCAACTTATACTTTGTGTTTATTGAATTTGATACTGATTTATTTGCCGTAACAGTTTTGTATTAATCACGATCGTATTATTTTTTTTGTTCTTGTTTGTTTTGTTTTTTTAATTATTCTATACTCAATGAATTCGACCTTAACTTATTTATTTCTCTTAATTTTCAGATAGTCGAATACAACATGAGAGTGGACTGCAAGTGCCACGGCGTATCGGGTTCCTGCGAAACAAAGACTTGCTGGAGGGCTCTTCCACGATTCCGTTTGGTCGGAAGCCTCCTCAGGGAACGATTTGACAGGGCCGCAGAAGTGAGGCCTGGAGGCCGTCGGCTAGTGCCGGTCGGTACCCAACTCAGGCACCACTCAGATACCGACTTGGTGTACTTGGAATCGAGTCCGGACTTTTGTGAACAGCCAGGCACCAGGGGTCGCCCTTGCAACAGAACCACGACAGAAGAAGGTTGCGACACACTCTGTTGTGGGCGGGGCTTCGAAACAAAGACGGAGACAGTTCTGGAAAGGTGCGATTGCAAGTTCTACTGGTGCTGCTTTGTGAAATGTAGAGAATGTGAACGGGAAGTGGAGAAAAACTATTGTTTGTAGAAAGATGGCAGACTCTGAAATACATAACAGCACCGTGACCAATATTCGATCAAAATATGAACGTGTCCTGAACAAAATGCAATTTTTATCTTAATCATTGTTGTTACACGACTTGGAAGATGGGTTGTATCGAAACTGCAGATTACGAAAGATACAGCTCGTGGCATTATATCGACCTCTGTAACTTTTCTGACTGTTTTGATCACATGACAATTTCACAATTGGTAGAAATCAGTTCCCGTGAACATATCTTGATCACGTAACAGCCAAGAGGGGTGAAATTAGCGCAGCCTGTCTCTATAGTTGGCTACGATCCATGTCCCTATAGCATTGATATGCCATATTTTGCGAAGAGTTGCAAATTAGAAAAACAATCGATCACGGTGACTACGCAGGGAAATAACATAGTGATTTTCTCCTGAAAGACCAAATGTGGAAAGTTAATTTAGTTTCTGCGCATTTTGACATCATAATGACGTCACATAGACTTTCTGTGTTATTAGTGGAGTCATACTTCATCGAGATGTGTAGAAATTCAACGGCATTACTTCCAGATTTCTTGAATCGAATGCATTCATTCAATCTGAACTTATAATTCTAAATGTTTAAACTTAACTCACTCGTGTTTAACATTGTTATTTATTCTGTAACATTCATAGGAGAAACTGGATATTAATATAATCTATCGAAAGAAACAGATTACATGTAGAAACAAAAGAAATGCATCTCATCTAAATATTGCAGTTTTTATTTAATAAAGCCAGTTTGTAGACTGTTATATTTACGGGGTTTACACTCATTTTCGCTCCACGGACAGGGCCATAGCTAGAAGTGAATAATAGGGAGAAAGCGACCAAGAAAATGTAGAAGGGGCTGATATTTTCTCTCTCTTTCTCTGTCTCTGACGCATAACGATAAATTAGTGCATATTCACTTTGTAGATACTATGTTTTTTATTAAACTGTTTGTAATTCCGTAATTTGCGGTGTATAAGTCGCAGATCAAACAATTATTTTTGGACCCAGAAAATTTGTTCAGTAATTGAAGAGAAATAATTACCGCGATCTAAAACGTCAAATTTTATTTTAAAAATTTTCTGGGTCAAGAAATGATTGTTTGATCCGCGGCTTATACACCGGAAATTACAGAAATTTAATTTTCTGCTAAGAAAAGTTCATTATGATAAAAAAAAATTTCAAGTCTATTACAAACTAGCGCAATATTAAATATCATGTTAACTTTATATGTGCAAATAGGATGAGCGAGTGCTGAAACTCTTATTTCAGTTGGGTCAATCCATTTCAAGTGGTCCAGAAAAAAAAAAAAAAAAAAAAAAAAAAAAATTTTGTCGCTCGATTATTTTTTAAAAATCTGAAATTTTTTGTACAACAACCCTAACATGATGGAAGTTCAAAATGACCGTTATTTTAATTTTACTATTTTTTGTTTGTGCATGGCGGCCATCTTTGTTTCGTCGTGTGCAGCGATTTTCTTAGATACTAGGATATACAAAATTGTAACTATCTCGTCTTTTATTTTCCCAATTGAAATGGGGTTTGCAGCATTTTCTTCAGAATAAATTAGACTAAATGGGCGGTGGGTAAAATAATTTTGAAAAATAAATTTTACTGGTGAAATTTTAGCACAAATTTTAAGATTTTTTCCAAAATAAATCCGTTTGCAAGAGGAAATTTTTCATGCAAGGAAAACTTAGGTGTTTTAAAATTTTTACTTTGTTTTAATTGTTAATTAATTGAATTTAAAATTTTGGAGGTATGAACAATTACATAGTAGTAGGTTACAATAGTTTGGCGGTATTATTTTCACATATTGACCATGCCATATCTCAGCTTGTAGTCAAATCTCCTTCTTGAAATTTTTTGTACACAATACTACTGCACTATACTATCAAAGGCCAGAATTTCAGATTTTTATCTCGTGCCCCACCAGAGATATCAAAGCCTGAAAAGTGCGATTTTTGAAATTTTTGACGAATTTCGGATTTTTTTTCGCAAAGAGAAATCAACTCCCAGATCTGGGACTTGGTGTATGAGTACATGCACTTTTGACCTATTTGTAGAAAAGATTGTGTCAGGTTGACAGTCTTGTGGAACAATTACATAGTAGGTTACAATAGTTTGACAATATTGTTTTCACATATTGTCCATGTCATATCTCAGCTTGTAGTCAAATCTCCTTCTTGAAATTTTTTGTACATAACACTACTACACAATACTATCAAAGGCCAGAATTTCAGATTTTTATCTCGTGCCCTACCAGAGATATCAAAGCCTAAAAAGTGCGATTTTTGAAATTTTTGGAATTTTTTTCGCAGAGAGAAATTAACTGTCAGATCTGGGACTTTGTGTATGAGTACACGCACCTTTGACCTATTTGTAGAAAAAATTGTGTAAGGTTGACAGTTTTCCTTGCATAAAAAATTTCCTCTTGCAAACGAATAAATTTTGCAAAAAATCTTAAAATTTGTGCTAAAATTTCACCTGTAAAAATTTATTTTTCAAAATTATTCTACCACCGTACATTTAGCCTATTTTATTCTGAACAAAATGCTTCAAACCCCATTTCAATTGGGAAAATAAAAGACGAGATATTTACAATTTTATGTATCCTAGTATCTGAGAAAATCGCTGCACACGATGAAACGAAGATGGCCGCCATGCACAAACAAAAAACTAGTCGTTGGGGGCCACCGTAATACTTACCCATCATGGATATGTATATGAAAATAAAACATGTGAAAACTATTTATACAATGCATTGCAATTCATAAACAAAATTAAAATATTGTTAATATACATAGTAATGCTATATTAAAGAACTGCTGATTACCAATTTCGACAAATTATATAAAACGCCAAACTACTCAAGTAGTACCGAACTGCGTAAAAGAAACATCCTTATAACTCCAAAAATAATAACTCTATTAACTAACAATTAACTGCATCGGATTAAGCGTCTCATTTCCAATTAAAATATACCTCTGAATTGAAATTTGAATGAAATACAGGGTCATGAAAAATCGAAGAATGTGGAAAACAGGATTACAAATATCTCGGCAACTAATAATTCGATTGACTTCGTTCTATATGCAAAATGTGTGTTATTTTATTGCCTTTTATGTCCATTCCTTAGAACAAAAATATTCGAAAATTTTTATATACCTTTCATCAGAATGAATTTTTCGAGAGTCCGAAAAAAATAGTTCCGGATAATCGAGGTTGCTGATATTAAATAGGCTTCGTCCCATTCTTACATACTAACTCCATACAAAATTTGAAGTCTCTATCTCAATTCGTTCGGGAGATAGAGCGTTTACAGACAGACAGACAGACAGACAGACAGACGGCAAAAAATTTTTTCTAAAAATATGTTTTTCGAAATCTCCACTATCTAAAACGTGTAAATCCGTCAAAAAAAATTTTCGATTTTCAAAACGATTGCAAGACTTACCCTATACTACGTATGATGGGTAAGTAATAGTAAAATTAAAATAATGGTCATTTTGAACTTCCATCGTGTTAGGATTGTTGTACAAAAAATTTCAGATTTTAAAAAATGGTCGAGCGACCAGTGCTGGACCATTTGAAATGGATTAACCCAGTTACAATTTAATATTTTTGTAAAACTGTGAAAGGGCCTCAAAACTAAATTAGATTTTTGAACAGAACTTTATTTGGATTTTCGGAACATAAATTAATTTAATGACCTTATAATCTTTTCCAAGGGAGAATCTAAATGTTTTATTTGTACAGAGTCTCCCTAGCACCCCCTTAGCTACGGCCCTGTCCACGGAACTTTCGACATGAGTTAATAAACAATGTTTGAATTCATAACCTATCTGTTCGTAGTTTTTTTTTACTTCGTTTCTCAGAATTTTTGATATGTTACATTCTAGAAGAAAATATTGAAATCCAATCAAAGGTTTTTGTCTATAGCCGAGCGCCAGGAGACAATAGAATGGCCACCAGAGGTGCTTGCGATACCATCTTCTAATGTCGAAGATACAACTTGAAATCGGATAAAGTTCTGGTAAGATGCAACTGCAAGTTTTTCTGGTGTTTCGACGTGAAATGAATTTGAACTGGGAGAAGAACTGTGAATTGTAGACAGACCTCAAAGTTTCCAAAAGTAGTAATACCCCATTTAAATTGGATGTTTAATGCATCTTAGTCGACCATTTATAAGATGGCCCCCTTCCAAAATTGAGTGCTCGTTCACATCATAAAATTCTTGATAACTCAATCAACGTCTCTGTGACTGACAAAGGAACAACTTTTTGTGTTCTCGAACCTAGTATCGAGACCTGGCGCATTTTGTAGCCCTGCACATAAAAGTTAAAGAACAGATAACGTTTCTCTGTTAAAATCATATTTTATACTTTTTTTTTCTCTAATTTTTTTTTATTGAATTTTTGTCTATTTCACGCCAAAAGTTAGTTAAGTCGCCAAATAGAGCGCTACAAATTTTTCTCTTGCTTTATTTTGGTTCTGTGACATGCGGCTAGGGTTGCTGAAAAACTCTACTTTTGAAAATACGCCAAGTTTTTCCCCGCCAAAAATGTAAATATAACATAATTTTTCAAATTCAAATTTATAGGTTTTTGACGAAATTTTTAATCTTTTTTCTATATTTTATATTTATTATTAACTAATTTAATTTTTAAATGCTTTTCTTAAAAAAAAAATCTATGTTAATAGTTTGATAAGTGGCTTCAAAAATATTATTTTCGGAAAGTCATGCTGCTGCAAAATCCAAAAATATAGCTTTAACAGATTTTTTTTTCTATTCTCAAACTTCCTAATACAGGGCTTTAAAATGCACCAGCTCTGGATGCTAGGTGCTAGTAATACCAAATGTCGTT
This sequence comes from Maratus speculifer, assembly GCA_964019185.1. Lineage (NCBI taxonomy): Eukaryota > Metazoa > Arthropoda > Arachnida > Araneae > Salticidae > Maratus > Maratus speculifer. The sequence continues at coordinate 22,860,718 of OZ025292.1, read as the reverse complement.
CCATTGTGAGATTTGAATAAATGTAACGTGTGCTCATGTACATAAAATAAAGCAGGCCGCAACAGCTAATTAGATAAAGCTGTACATTATAATCAATCAGAGTAAGTGTCAGTGGCTCTATCTAGCCAAAGAAAATTGAGATTCGCTGAGAGAATTTGTGGAACCCTCTCGGAGAATTCGACGGTCTAAGATATCTTATTTGTCCGATTTGGACGGAGTACAAGGTAAATGTGCCAATAATGGACCACATTCATATGATGGCCCACTTTCTTTGACAAAGAAAAACAAACTTTTATAGCGAACTCTCGTTAATACTTCTCCATTTAAGACGTACTTCCTGTTAACATACCACTGGCGTCTTTCAAAATGACCCGGATGATAATGTTAAGTCTATATGGGCATTATTTTCGAATATCTTGCTAAAATGTTAGTATTTTAGTAATTTTGCGCCCTCCTTTTTTTTTTTTTTTTTTTTTTTTTTTTCATAGGATAGCTAAAGACGATTTACAACCGGGCTAATGTTTACCTTTTCAATTTTGGTTATATTTTTAAAAAATATAATGGCTTAAATTTCAAAACCGAATTAAACCAGTTTCGAAATTTAAAGTCTTTTTTTTTTTTTTTTTTTTTTGGTCGAAAACGTAAAAAGTAGCCCAGTTGTAGACCGCCCTCAGCTGCCCCATGCAAAAAACAATACTGTAAAAATATTAAAATTTGAGCGAGAAATTTGAAAATAACGCCCCCATAGACTTAACATTATCATCCGGGTCTTTTTGAATCACTCAAGTGGCATCTTAAGGAAATGAATTTCTTTTCTCCATCATTTCCTAATTACGATTAATAGTAAAGATGTCACTTAAAACATACTACGCATTGGTTAATACAGATAACTTTCTTTACAAACAGAACAAGCCGAATTGAAATTGCTTTTGTACATTATATTCAAAACAATTTTGATGTAACTTTGATCACTGAGAGACCAAGATATTCTCAGTGACATAAATTAAAGTAAAAATATAAATAAATAACAAAAATGTGGGAGATTTAAAATATGTTTTCGGTTGTTTTTTCGATATAACCCATTTGAATGTAAACTCTACAAATGAATACAATATGAGCGCTACAAATTTTCGAATTTTACCCAAAACTAGAACTCCTAAAAATCAGGTATTTAAGTAACGTAACAAAAACTGAGAGAGTAGGTTAAATTATGTTAGTGCTGCAAGATCTGAGCATATATTGTTTGATCTCAGTAGTTTATTCTTATAATTTGTATTAATAAATTTTCACAAATTTGTTTTTTAACTAAAATTATTAAATTAGAGAAAAAGATTTTTATTTCATCATTAATGTGGTAACTTATTTAATATCTTCATCAGTATTCTACACGGGGATTCAAAAAAACGTGGACAAATTGATGAGACAAATCAGGCATACGACAAGGATAAAAAAAATGTTATCTAGGAACATAAGGTCGCAAACCACTTATTGAGTCACAAATACAGGATGTTTCATCCTAATTCAATTAGGGTTAACGGTTATAAATTTCAGAAAACTGAAGTATATTATAAAACTTTTAACAGACATTCTCTAAGAGGTAGTTTTAAATGTGGTAGCACCAAACAAAAGTGGTAGACGTTTGCGTTATACACGCCCGCAACATGCACTTGACACCTCACATTTTGGACTGCGATAATCGGTTTATAGAATATCATCGATTGCTTGAGCAAGTGTTTTTCCAGATCTTTTCGTAACGTTATCAAATTTTACACAAATAAAGTACATGTCGATGAATTTCATTACAATGTTCTTATTTTCCTCGAAATTTTTAATTTCAAACCGGGCGTAGCTATAATGAAAGACCCTGTATTTGTGACTTAATAAGTAGTTTCCAACCCTATGTTCCTATGTGAATTTTTATTCTTGTTGTATGCTTGATTTGTCATATCATTTTGTCAACGTGTTTTTTAACTACCCTGTATAAATAACTGCATAAATTGGTAAGAGAATAAACCGAGGATGTTTTAAGTTATTTTACTTTAGAAAGGAAGTAGGTCTCTCCTGTGTCCAAGGCTACGAAATCATGATAGGAAAATTCTTGAAAAATGTGTTTATAAGCTCTACTGTCCTTCTACGAAAATACAGAGAATGTGCACGGGTAGTAAAGAACAACTATTGGTTATATGAAGATCACAGTGTTTAAAAGAAGGATACTTCATTGATGTGTGTAGAAATTCAACAGATTTATGTAAGGTAATTATGCAAGGTTATAACAAAATTATGTAAGGTTGTTCAGGGATGCCAAAGAATTGGTACTAGGTTTCACTATCTTAAGTTTTCAGACATAATAGCACCAAAAGTTGGTTCAAACCAGCAAAAAAATTTTAACGGTTAACAGCCGAAATAAACTATGTTTTTATAAGGAGTATAATAATTTTTTCATAATTTTAAAAATAGTTCAAATTTTTTTTTCAGTATGTGATCACTGAACTGTCTTTACTTGCAAGCATGCTGAAACCATTATGCAAAACTGGATAAGAAGTCACATAATTAGTTTTAATTTTAATTAGTTGTTGAACGTTCGAAAAAATATTTGTACTTTAAAGTTTTGAAATTAATTGATCATTCTTATACATTAATAAGCATGCTTTATTATGTATTAAGTAAAAGGTAAGGCCTATAAAGTAAAAAAAAAGACAAGAAAATCCGTAGACAGACAAACACACCATTGTTTTATCCTTGTGAAATATTTACCAATCCTTTAAAAACAAGTGGAAAATTGGTGCACATGTTCAAAAGTTAAATTCAGAGCAAATTGTATAACCTTTTTTGCTTGAAGTATGTTAAAAACAGAATTAGATATAAGATTTTTTTGAGAATCTTCGCCCTTTGAAAAACTATCTAAGTTACATTCTATTTCTCCCTTGTGTATGTATTGTAAATATTTTTAAAATCTTTTTTTTTTCCTGAATCGGCCTATGCCGATATTTATTGACTAACTATATGTATATTAACTGCACATCAGTACAATACGTACCTTTTTCTTATTTATTGTATACAATTATAGTGCATATGTATATATATATATATATGCAAAAAAAATGTTTCGTTCTGCATATTATAACAGTAAATGCAAATATTAAATGTTAAAGATCAAAAACTGCTTAAAATGCAAGGATTTTGATGTTGTGTGCGTAGGAAGGCCTATGCCCCCTAAATCTTTGCGAAGGTTTTATTTTGAAAAATAAAACTCTTAAAACAATATTAACGCTTCGGACTCCGGTGCCTCTTAAACAAATTTTATTCGATTAGTACCACTTTTTTAAAATAACTTTCCTTGAAGTAGACAATTTCAAAAATTCTCTGATTAAATAAGGAAAATTTTATTTTCCTTTATTACTGGTACCAAAAACAAATTTTGGAAGGAAAGATGATGTCTCCACAGCGGATAGAACAGAGTGGCAAGGGTTAATATAAAAGCTGTTTTTGATTGCTATTGAACTGATTAATGGCTAGCGATGCTTGTAACATATCACATAGTTATACTAATTATAGATAAAGATGTGTGCATAAATTATAAGCATAGCTTAACCTTTATAATGCATCTATCGTATTTCTATGATTACCAAGCATTCAATATAATGTAATAAGTGTGACATCAGCGATTATTATAGCACATTAAATTTGCTTTTCAGATCCTATTAAAAGACTAAAATAGCTGTAATCTGCGAGTCATTTTATAATTCAGTGATTCTGGGAACAGATGTAGCACATGCACAGGAGTCAATATAATTTTTTTTGTGCCATTTGGAAAGTAAACACTGTTTTCGATTACCTATTAGATCTAGCGTGCGGGAACAGAGTGCTATTTTATTTTATAACGAAACAGTTTATTCTATTTTAAAACATGTCAACAGTTACACTATGAACAGTACAACATATATACAACAGCTACATTATGAAACACACATACACACTTTTATTATAAAATTCACACAATTTTTATTATAAACATACGCAAATTACTATATTTTAAAACAGACACAATGTTTAATTTATTACAAAACACACATACAATATTTAATTTACTAATTCCGGCGCGTCTACGACATCTGTTCCTAATTCTATATTATAATAAGGAGCACAAAATTCTTAAAATGCAATTACAGTACTTTTTTATTTTCCGACATAGCACTGATAAATCGTATACGATTCTCATTATCCGACATCAGTGATAGATCCACGGAAAATTGCACTATGCGCTTTTCCATCAACCATTTCGATTACTATTTTCTCGTTATAATCTATGTAAATAAGGCTAATTAAATGGACAGGGTGCTGCGGAAAATTTAGCATTAGGCTGCTAGAGTCATGTGGTGCACTTAAATCCCGATCAAGCGGAAGTTGGGCCCAGAGCCTGTTAAAAAGTTGCCCCTCCCCCCTCCTACGTCCCTATTCCAGACAACACTTTCAGAAAAAAGGAGATTCATTTGATGACGTGACAAAATTGTTTGGGTGAAAGTTTCAACTTAAGAAAAAAAATTAACTTACAAGAATAATCAAGAAAATGAATTACCATCCACTTTCTCAAATAAGCATTTATATAATTCACAAACATCTATGATCCACTGTTTATGATGCAAAATAAATGACGACGTCTTTTTCAAAACTTGTTTATTCAAAATCATAAATATTGTGTTTTCTCTAAAAGTCTAATAATCATTTTAAACTATAATACTGGCATAGTAAAATCCTCGTTTCTGTTGAATCTAATAGACACAGTGTGTAGTTTTTGGCATTCTCCCCAAACTTGATTTTCTGGATGCGGAAAATTTTCAAAATTATAGGTAATCTCAAAATGAAAAGGACTTTTACAGAAAAGTGCCTAGGTTAAAAACTTCTAAAAAATTTATAGAGTCATTCAGAATATTTAAATTTTACGTTTCATATTTTATAAAACAATATTATTTGAAGAATACTTTATTATGGAAAAAAATCAGCCATATAATTTGTGGGCCCAGGGCCAAGGCCCCGGAGGCCCGTGCATTTTCAGGCCCTGGGTGCACTTTTTCCTGCGCCTGCATTTGTTCACTAAAGCATCAGTGATCCTTTTTTCCGCGGGTCGTAAACATAAGTTTCAGGCATTAGGCGGGCTGCTAAGAGAAATTTCCGATTTTAGAAGGGCCGCAATACACTTATAAAAAGGTTAAAAACAGTAATTAAAATAACATAATTAGTCTAACAATGCAATATAACAAAGTTAATATTATTATTAGGTTTATCATAGAACAAATATCAGAAAAAAATTAACACTACTATTTCCAAATAATAAAATTCGCCCTAGATTTCTGTTGTAAATGCTGTAGAAATGCGAATCGAAGTTTGCTCTTTAAAACTGATACTGTAAAATGTTTTTGGTGCCAATTTTTTTCTGCGGCAAAAATTCACCGTAAAAAGTTATTATTATCTATTTAATAGGTATAAAACATAATATTATAACAAAGCTGAATATCCAAAGAGATTTTCTTTAATAAGTGTACGTTTTTCTCAATAAACAATATACTATTTTAGAAATATATTATGCAAATTTAATTTGTCGTAACGTTTGATTATTATTGTTGAAGAGTAAAAAAAGTGTACATCACTGTAGGACAAATGGGACTACATACAGAAAGGAATTGACTAGTAAACGGTTTTTAACACAATTTTCAATTTAAATCTGCCTTGTAGTCCAGGAGCCGGCCGTCGATTTTCCTATGTATCGAATACAAGGACCAGATATACATCAAAATGTAGGTTTCAATCTGCACATTAAGAAAATTATTGGCTGCCAGGTCCTATCCTGAGGAACCCGGTGGCAGCCGCACTTTTATGACTTCAATTTTGAGTGTTTACCTATGTATCGAGTACAAGGACCGGACATACATCAAAATGTAGGTTTCAATGTGCACATTAAGAATATCACTGGCTGCCACATACATCAAAATGTAGGTTTCAATGTGCACATTTAGAATAACACTGGCTGCCAGGTCCTATCCTGCCGGAACCCGGTGGCAGCCGCACTTTTATGACGTCATTTTTGAGTGTTTGCCTATGTATCGAGTACAAAGACCGAACATACATCAAAATGTTGGTTTCAATGTGCACATTAAGAATATCACTATCTGCCAGGTCCTTCCTGCCGGAACCTGGTAGTAGCCGCATTTTTATGACGTAAATTTTGAGTGTTTACCTATGTATCGAGTAGAAGGACCGGACATACATAAAAATATAGGTTTCAATGTGCACATTAAGAATATCACTGCCTGCCAGGTCTTTTCCTGCCGGAACCCGGTGGCAGCTGCACATTTTTAACGTGAATTTTGAGTGCTTGCCTAAAAGTGCGGCTGCCACCGGGTTCCGGCAGGATAGGACCTGGCAGCCAGTGATATTCTTAATGTGCACATTGAAACCTACATTTTGATGTATGTGGCAGCAAGTGATATTCTTAATGTGCACATTGAAACCAACAACTTGATGTATGTCCGGTCCTTGTACTCGATACATAGACAAACACTCAAAATTGACGTCATAAATGTGCGCTGCCACCGGGTTCCGGCAGGATAGGACCTGGCACACAGTGATATTCTTAATGTGCACATTGAAACCAACATTTTATATATGTCCGGTCCTTGTACTCGATACATAGGCAAACACTCAAAATTGAGGTCATAAATGTGCGGCTGCCCCGGGTTCCGGCAGGATAGGAGCTGGCAACCAGTGGTATTCTTAATGTATACATTGAAACTAGCATTTTGATGTATGTGGCAGCCAGTGATATTCTTAATGTGCACATTGATACCTACATTTTGATGAATGTCTGGTCCTTGTATTCGATACATAGGTAAACACTCAAAATTGACTTCATAAAAGTTCGGCTGCCACCGGGTTCGGGCAGGCTAGGACCTGGCAGCCAGTGATATTCTCAATGTGCACATTGAAACTAACATTTTTATGTATGTCCGGTTCTTGTACTCGATAAATAGGCAAACACTCAAAATTGAGGTCATAAATGTGCGGCTGCCACCGGATTCTGGCAAGATAGGACCTGGCACCCAGTGATATTCTTAATGTGCACATTGAAACCTACATTTTGATGTATGTGGCAGCCAGTGATATTCTTAATGTACAGATTGATACCTACATTTTATTGTATGTCTGGTCCTTGTACTCGATACATAGGTAAACACTCAAAATTGACTTCATAAAAGTTCGGCTGCCACCGGGTTTCGGCAGGATAGGACCTGGCAGTCAGTGATATTCTTAATGTGCACATTTATACCTACATTTTGATGTATGTCTGGTCCTTGTACTCAATATGTAGGCAAACACTCAAAATTGACGTCCCAAAAGTGCGGCTGCCACCGGGTTCCAGCAGGATAGGACCTGGCAGCCAGTGTTATTCTTAATGTGCACATTGAAACCTACATTTTGATGTATGTGGCAGCCAGTGATATTCTTAATGTGCACATTGAAACCTACATTTTGATGTATGTCCAGTCCTTGTACTCGATACATAGGAAAATCGACGGCCGGCTCCTGGACTATTGTTATGAAAAATTATCTTACCATGAAAATATATAAACCATCACTGAAGATCATAAATACTCTTTTATGCACATCTCATTTAATTGTACAAACATAAACAGCACATAAAATGTCGCCGGGCTACATGCGACCCGCGGGCCGCAGGTTGAGTTTGGCTTATTTAGACATGTCATTTAGTCACCGGTTGAGTAAAACTGCTCCACAGGCGTTTATGTACCGTTCTCATTTGCCAAAATGTTTTTGAACACAGATGTAATGGTCAAGTGCCGACCGCACAAAAGTCTATGTCACCGAGTACAAGAAAAAATCCTTTATTTTATAAAAGAGTAATACCCGTAAAGCATGGTGATGTCATTGCAACGTCGTTGTGAAGTCACATTGTGACTTTGTGACCATCGATTGTCGATGTGATGTCACGTGACGTCGATGTGAAGTCACAGTGACTAAAATGTGAAGTCGTTATGGCCGTTTTAGAGCTCTTTTGTGACGTTTCACAATGTGGTCACAATGTGACAAATTTGTGAAAAATGTGCCATTTGTGACTAATTTGACATTAACATTGTGACGAAACTGTGACAAGAGCGACGATATTTAAACTGCCACAAACATGTTTTTTAAAGTAAATAACATATTTTAAAGGATATTTATAAATTTCTAAAGATTTTTAAGAAAGTCACATCTCAGTCACAATGTGACGTCACTGAGTGGTGGCATTTTGATCACAGATGTGATGTGGCCAAAGTGACTCACAGTGACGTCACTGTGACTATGCATGCTACTAGGGTAATAGCGGAATCTAATGATCTATGTCTGCCAAAAGCGAAGTGGTGCATAACCCAAAAATTAAAACCACTAGCGGTTGACTCGTACGATTAGCATTGTGTTTTCTTGCACCCAGTTTTCCATGTTTTCATACTTTTGATTGTACGGCAAACACAATGCCAAGCCTACGAGTCAGCTACTATTGGTATTCATTTTTGTCTTATGCACCACTTCGCTTCCGGCAGACATGGATCATTAGATTCCTTTATAACTACTCTTCCATAAAATAAAGGATTTTTTCTTGTGCTCGATGACTTAGAGTTATGTGCGCTCGGCCCTTCGACTATAATTTTTTCTCGATATTTTAACAATATACATAGATATATGAATGCATTTTACATGCAATCGTTGTCGGTAACAACAATCGTTCTGTCGATAAATGGAAAAGCGCAATAACTGCAATGTCTGCACTCGTTGTCATCAGAAATTTTTCTGTAGTGATGACCAAGCTTTTATTATAGAATTTTTGCTACGCTTTATAATGCGTAATTGTTAATGTCAATACAGCAAAAATTCTTTTAATAATAAATGGAAATTATAATGAGCATGCGCTCATTATAATGCAATGACCTTCAGGAATGTAGTGGAAGATATACGGGGGTATACGCCGTGTACCCTCTGGATTTGTTTAAATAGCGCCGTATACCCTCTGTTTCTCAAGAAATCCATAGTATATAAACTCTACGGTATATCTTCTGCCTTGAGCGTATACTCTCTGCTTAGACCTTATACCCTCTGTTGTCTTTACGACTACACCCTTTATGACCTTAATATCAGCTATCGGTATCATACCAACATCTTTTTATCCAGTGGTTTCTGTATTACTTATATATAGATAAATTACAAGTTTTCTGTAACATTTCTTTTGTCTTATCTCATTGCCCCCAAACAGGCAATTTTATTTATTGTGTCGATGATGACAAACTATCAATAAAAATGTTATTTCATTTAAAACTCGTTTATTTCTTTATTTATATAGTTCACATCTTCAGATTATTTAATGGATCACTGAATTACTCTTTAGCTCTTCACTACATTTTAACTTATGCTGTCATCAAGAAAAACGAGTATAAAAATATGAGTAGATTTTTAAAAAATATATCTTTTAGAGGCATTCAATGATTTTATTTTTAAAATCATCACATTTCATTTAATATATGCAACCAATGCACTTCCAAAAAAACAAGTGTGTAAGTGTGATCACAGATCGCACAGATGGTTTCGTTTAATTATCTCTTTCAAAACACATTATCCTTATTCTTATTACATGTTATAAACCATATGTCAAAGTTTAAAGCGACTTATTCTTTAGTTTTCTCAAACTTGAAAAAATTTAGAAAATAGCAACATATCAAAACAATAATCAAAAAACAATAATCAAAACAATAATAAAAAAAATCTATATTTAAAAAAAGTTGCATTGTCATTTTAATTTTATGGTAAAAGTCAATATTTTTCGTAGCATTATATGGTATTTATTAGTACTAATTAGTGCTTTTTCTCCCGAAATTAAAATGATATTGTGATTTTTTTTTTAAATGTACATGATTTTATCGAAACAAACTGCAACAAAAATATTTCGCAATAAATCTCGTAGATTTGTTTAATCTGTCATGACTGAGTGAAAATTCAGAAAATATGCGCAAGAGATGCGGAGATAAATATCTGCGCATATATGACGCCAAACCCGCGCATTCATTAGCACCCCTGCCACCAGCTGGCGCAGCTGTGTTAGTTTACGGCAGATTCCAGCATTGTCTAGGAACACTTGATATATATGCAGTTTTGAACGAATTTAAAACAATTCTGGAATTAATTACCAAAACAAAAGCAAATACACGTTTTTCACATGATTTATTTAATCCATTAATTTATGTTACACACATAATAATTTTAAAATATATTTAAACTTTGGCAACAATTGGAAGAGAAAACGACAACAAAAAAGGAACGGGTGATATTAAAATAAATATTTTAATTAAATCCTTTCAAACTTTTATGAGTTGTTGTGTGACAAGAGGCATTCAGCGATAAGTACCCAAAATTTGAACGTTTTGCCTTGTACAGTTTTTACGTTCGGTCTCTGTAACAGACAGACAGACAGAAGACAGAGACGAATAGGGTTTCGTCAGATGAACGAAACCCTAAAAAAATTCTTTTGCAATACATTTCAACAAAAATTATGAAAAATTCATCACTTTATTACTTTGGTTGACGCTTGTTGGAATGCGTGAGCTAGTGACTTTATTTATTTATTTTTAATGTACTAGAGGTCTCTGCCCTCGGCGTGCTATGCACGCCAACGCCCGTCAAGACACCAAAGATTCTGAAAGCTCGCTAATTTCATCGGCTTTAAAAAAAATTTAATTATAATTTAAAAGAAACAAGGGGCGATTCTGGAGTGGCGATTCTTCAATTGATTAAAATGATTTGGTATGTTACTTGTTATTCAATAGAGCGACTTGGCAAGTTTTCAGCCACCAACTTTAATGTTTGAGTCAGAGTACCATTTAATCTAGAATCTGATTGGCAAAGATCTAGTCAATCGAGTGTTAGAATAAGTACATTGAAGTTAAGGTATTGATAAATTAATTAAGGGATCAACTTTAAGTTCTGATCAACTAATAGAGAAATTTGAATAAGAGAACCTTGCTAAGTCGTTCTATTGAATAACAAGTAACATACCAAATCATTTTAAGCAACTGAAGAATATTATGCATGACAGGAGCTATGATTTAAGAACCTTCGAAAGAACTTGGTTTGCAGTTAGATCTCACTTCTTTTATTAGCGAAACCTTTAACGAACTTGGCATTCTTTCACATTCATGTTTTTGATAGGATATTTTATTTTTTGTCAAATCACTTATTTTATTAGCGAAACCTTTAACGAACTTGGCAATTTTTCACATTCATGCAATTTTTCACATGATAGGATTAATATATGTACCCTATACATTTAGTAGTGATATAGTACTCTCATTTATTAAAGGTGAAGTGCAATTTAATAATGTAAATTTTAATATAATAGATATAACTAAACAATTATCCATACATTGATATATATATATATGTATGTATATATATATACAGTAGAACCCCGTTAATCCGGATCTCCGGATAATTCGGATCGGTTTGGTCAAATTTTTTTCAAGTTTGAGAAGCGATTGGCTAATTTCAGTAACATTAACTTGTTTCATCGTCGTATTCTGAATTTAAAAAAAAAAAAAATCTGAAAATTTTTCGGAAGAATTAAGCAAAGTAAACATTTTTACTGTCTGTAAATATTCAGTAAGTTTCACATAAAGGTGATTTTCTGCAAGTATGTTTTATTTTATTTCATTTTTTTTTTTCTAATTCTCCGGATAGTCCGGGTTTTCGATAATCCGGATTGGGTCCGGTCCCAATTAATCCGAATTATCGGAGCTTTAGTGTATATATATATCATGTATTGCACATCATAGTAGTTTTGTGACACGTTTTGTGTTAAACTTTTAAGAGGTCGTATTGTGATGTATTTTGTCAGTTGAAAAAAAGAGAGGCATCTCACGTGTCCGGATTTGTTTTATTTTTAGAATCGAGTGCGGCACCTGGAACTTAATTAAATACGTCGGAACGATGCGTTAATCAGAAGGTGAAGGTAACCCGATCCACCTTCTGGATCTCACTTTATCAATTCCTGGATTTTGGGCGCGCGCGAAAATCGCAGAAAATGCGGATTCTATCAATATGTATGAAGCCACCCTCCTGTATTATTCAATAATTTCCCGAATTATGTTGGAATACATTCGATCTGCATCAGCGGAAACTTTCGATGTCTGGTTGAGAAGTGACGCCGATATTATTCTGATTACAAAAATAGAATAAAATAAGACACGGGAGTAACATAAATCTTTAAAATAAAAACAAGAAATTACAATACCACACCGTATATCAGTGTTGGCTTTTGTTTAGCTCGTGCCAGATTTGTCCAAAAAATTTTTATGTTCCCATGACATGCCAAATATGGAACAAATTTAGTAGAAAGAAAAATAATGAATTAAAATTACCTAACATTTTTTTTATTGCGATTTAAAAATATGGAAAACATACATGATATAGCAGATATTGCAATATAATACTTATAGGCAAATTTATTTTAGAAATCAATAATTAAAAAAACACTGCTATTCTTGTTCTTGCATCTTAAGGGTGTATTTCGATTCAAACTGCTTATTTTCCGATTTATTTTTAAATTAATTTTTGCTCTCATATACATCAAACTGGCAAATTGTCTTATTTAGAAAGTACACAAGGTGCCGTGATTGTCGATTCTTTGATAAAGACAGAAAATATTGCAAAAAAAGCCATCAAAAACAGCATTTTGAACCGATTTTCCGAAGCGGGAGATTTGGGAACGAAAAAAAGGGTCTTACTGAGAAGATAATTGCTTATAACTCAAATTCTAATGAATTGGGCGTAAAATGACATCACACGGCACATTATACGTCTCTTCAAAAATCCCCTCAGCAAGTTTCTTGTTTCTACTTTTAAAAATTTGTCTGAAATTATAACAGAAAATTTCGAGCTGTTGAAATTGGAAAAGCGCTTTTTCGAATACACCCTTAATATCAGATTAATTTTAACAGAGTACAAAATGAACTGGAACTATCTGACAAGTGCTTTCTATTTTAGTTTTTTATTTTTTACATTTGTATATATTAGTATATGTGGAAACACTGTGACGGAAAAACTTAAAATAGCAAACATCAGTTTCTTCAACCAGCTCTTAAATACATTCAGAGTTGCCATAATTTTACCATTGGTATTTTTAGTAATGCTTAATATTTTATCTTTGATAGCTTTCAAATATTGTATTTTATTCTGAAAATAATTAAATTAAATTTTTAATATGCCGAAGATCCTATTTTTAATTTTCATTTAATCGAATCGACACAAAATTAGCTCAGCTAAATTCGGGAATTTTTGTTATCTGATTTTGTTTTGACTTGAACCTTGCCAAAATTATTATTTCACGAGCCAAAAGTGGCACGCGTGCCATTTGATTACCATCCCTACCATATATCATTCATTAAGGTTATATTCAAATCTAAAATGACCTCTTTTCTGACACATTTACGAAGTCAGTTTCAACAAACTAAAACTCATCAAAACATGCGCTGTAAAAAAGACACATGATTCTTAAGAGGTCCAGAACACATTTAAAAACAATTTTTATTTATTGAGTTAAAATTTGAACTTTTTTGTGATGATGAACCATATCATTTCTAAACAAAATTACATTACAAAATTACATCACAGAATTTCTCATAATTTTCTTTCAAATTTTTTAATTTTAAAATTAATTGAAAAAAAAAGTAATTTAAAATCGTTATAACTCGAAATATTATTTGTAAAATTTCATTTTTATTTATTTATTTTTTTTACGTTTTAATAAACAGAAATATTAAAATTTTAAGTTAATAAAGCATTTTAAAAAATATTAATTTTAAAGAAAAATTAAATTACTTAAAGTAAAAATTTGCAAAAAAAATGATGTAATTTTCATTTTAAAAATTCTTAATTTCGAAATTAAATATTTTTTTCAAATTTGCTGAATCAAAATGAAAGTAAAACAATCAACAAACAACTCTGAAACGTTTTCGAAAATGATAGGCAGCAAATTAAAAAAAAAATTAAATTCTTTATTAAATTCCAAAGTGAAATTCTTTTGTGAGGTTTCTAAAGATAAAGAATCGCTTTTAGGAATTTTGGGAGACTGGGATAAGGTTATTGTGTATTTTCATGCGTGATAATAGTACATTTTCTTAAATTAAGAAACATGTCTTTTTGTACAACGTGGGCGAAGAACTCAACATAAAAATAACTATTGGCAATTTTAACTATTATAAATACAAGGGGGAGGTATTCCCAGTTGAAAAATAACTATTGATTCATAATCTACAAAAATGTACCACAATCAATGTTCCATTACTTCTTCAAAGTCACCGAAGATTCTGAAAAGCGTTCCTTTACCTTTAAAAACCTCAGAGAACTCTCTGTTTTCGGAATTTAAAGAAGAATTTATATTAAAAAAAAATTTTCATTAGCTGTGGGTTAGTTTCGAAAACATTTCTGAGTAGCTTTTAGAAAGCAATACCATTTTTTCGGATACTATCCATCCTGAGGTAAATATTTTGATATTCTGCAAACATGTTCAACAGAGCATTATTTTGTCACGATTGCGCGCACAAATTCAGTTATGCAACTGAAAATGCTTACTTGAGCATCGATAGAATCCGAAATACCAATTTTCTGGGGACAGAGAACTGATTAACGTATTGTAACAGCTACTAGAAAACGTTTCCGAAATTTACGATGAACTAATAAATATTATTTTTGTAAATTTTTCTTTCAATTTCAAAAATATAGTGTTTTTCTGGGGTTTCTGAAGATAAAAGAAATACTTTTCTGAATCTTGGGTGATTCAGAAATTATTAAAATCTATTTGTGTTCGTGGTCATTGTACATTTTCAATAGATTAAGAAACATTTGTCATTTCTTTAGGGCGTATAGTATATAGATGAAAAACATTCTTTTAATAGGGCAGTTGCAATTGACGTCACGCTGGAGGTAAAAGACTAAAATACGCAGTCTTGATTGGTTGAACTACCCTTACCTCCACTTGAATACAATGGTTTATCAGCTGATTGCAACTTCCCTATTGATAACTATACTTTTAATTTTCTACTGGACCTATCCTAATTATTTCTCTTCCCATCTAAGCCAGATAAGAAAATTACGGGCCATTCAAAGCATTTTTTCGCCCATAGATCATAATGTAAGGAAAATCCTTATATGGCTCCCCATAGATGAATTATAAAGGCTACACACTTTATTTTTAACTAGTGTAAACACCCGTCCTAAAACGGTAAATAAAAATCGTGTTTTTTTTTTTTTTTTTTTTTTTTTTTTTTTTTTATTCGAAATAATTGATAAAAATATTCATGTATTATTATTCAGTAATCGAGCTATATTTAGACTAAAAATCAAAAAGTCAAATTAAAATACAGGTTTCAGACATTTTGCATTTGAAAGTGCACTCTCCCTATTCAATGGTGTAAAATTTAAAATTATGCGATGCTGACAAGTAATTACATTTAAAAAATAAATGAAAGGCAGAAAAAAATGAATTAATTTTTCATCAAATGAACTTTTCCAAAATAAATTAAACGTACAAATCTTAAAAAAAATAAAAAAAAATAAAAATAAATAAATAAATTATATTTATTACATCAACACTCAGAAAATAGAGTACTTTTATGTTAACAGGGAGAAGGAATAAATCGCTAAATAGTGGTTCCCACTGATATTCATACTGCATTATTTTAAATTCAACTAAACAATTTTAACACATTTCATTTAAAAAGCATAGCTTTGAAGATTTCACTAGGGTAATCCATTATGAAATTGATAAGTTTTTAATTAAATATTGAAAAAATGACACAATCATTAGATTGGAAATTTAAGTCAAGGAAAATGCATTTTTTTAGCTTTCAAACGCAGTTAGTCTAACACTTTTCTCACAAATACTTTTCGAACTATTAATTTTTTTCAGTAACTTCAAATGTTTTATTTTCCGATATTAATATGTGGCAACGATAGCGAAAAAGCCAACAGTCAGCAACACGTAGCTTTTTATTAAAGAAGATACTGAACATTCTATACTGCAATTCAATAATTTATAAGAGTTGCATGACAATACAAGCTAATTTAGGAAAACAGCACGAACAAACAGACATACAAGCCGAATTCATACGCACATTGCAACTTTGTTTAAAAATGTTAAAAAAGCTTGTCTCTGAAATACATTTCCGTTACCCTCTCCCCTGAGGATTTATAAACTTTTTTATTACCGAGGGCGTTCAATAAAACACCGGTAAGCGCCGTCCAAGATTAGCCTAGCGACCGTTTAACATAACTCTCCCGTGAGAGTACGAAATTTGTGTGTCAGTCTTAGGCAACCATTGCCAACTTCAGTGCAGTTAAAACTGCTATTCTGAGAATTTTTATGACTACCTTTTTTTATTCCTCAAGATTCGGCGGTAAACGTTCGTTATTGCTAAAGAAACGGTTATAAAATAACAGAGAGGGGATGTCCAAATCGAGGGTTTTGTGTTTATGAACTAGAAAACTGAATGACAGATGATCTGCAGAACTTTTAAAAGGTCATGAACCCTTTAGTCTGACAAACAGCTAGTCGGATGTAGCAATCCCAAAACTTTCATCTATCTCATAAATGTTAACATTTCGAAATTTGCTAACACAGTGACAAAATTAAATGGCAATCTATGCGCATCATACGGATTCTAAAAATATGAAATTCCGTGCGTTAGTTCTTGAGGTATGCCTATCGCTAAAATCGCGTAAATCCTACAAAATTTAGCATAGCAGTGCCACCTGTGGGGTGATTGGTACAAAAATGTAAACAAAACCAATTCATATCAAGAATTGGCTGAATCTAAAGTTGGGTGGAAATCCGAAGATAGAGCTATTACAGAAATTGTAACAAATGCAGTATATGCATTTAACACAACCTATTGAGTGTTTTACAGCAAAACGTAAAAAACATCAATTTATTTCAAGGGCTAACAGAATCTGAAGTTTAAGGAAACGTGCATTAATTCTGAAAGTAGAGCTATTGCGAAAATCTCACAAAATGCAGCATAGCTGCGCCACCTGTTGAGCGATTTACACCAAATTATAAAAGAAGTCGTTTAATGTCAAGGACTAATCGATTCTGAAGTTTCATCAAAAATTCGTGCATTAGTTCCGGAGATTGAGCGATTGCTGAAATCTTAAATAATACTGCATAGCAACATATAGCAGCATTAACATCAGTCCTAACCCCTTGAGAGACAATAGAATAATACTTGCCTAAATCAATTAAGATTTGTACCAGAAACAATTAGTTAAGTTTTACTTTTACCACTTTGGAAGTAAAAAGTTTGAAAAATGTTTTTTCTTATTTTGAAATAATTTTTTTCCAAATTTCTGATGGGAATTCATCATTAAACAAACGCAATTGTTTTTCCCCTCGAAGGATTAAAATGAATATTGTTTTGTTACTCTAGCAATTGTCAATTCAATTAGGCTGCCGAAAATATTTCTTTGTAAATCACTAACAATGTCATCCGTAATATCGATATTTTGGTCATAGAAAACTGATTCGTTCACAATGTAAATGACTGTGAAACGTTTCTAAAAAATCAGTGGGTACAAAAGAAACTTTGCTTTAACCCTTTCCAGCATACTGGGCCCGGTCTGGGATACCTAATTTTAATTCCAAACTTGCAAATGGCGCCAATAATATTCTAGCAAAATTGTGCTTTTACAATAAAAGTTTAGATAAATTTTCTACAAATCTAAAAAAATTCGTCTTTGAATTCCGGTGTCAGTTGATAATTTCTCATTTTACTAACAGATTTTGCCTGCGCCAGAAAGGCTTAATAAATGCTTTTTTAAGTCTCGGAAATATATCGTTTTTTGTGGTTTATAAAGAATGCTTTTCGGAACCGTAGAGACAGAACTCGGAAAAGGCCATTTATTTTGACAGGGTCGGCACGTTTTAAGCCAGATGTTTTTTTTTTTTTTTTTTTTTTTTTTTTTGACCAGGTTAAAAAACAACTCGGACGAGTCAATCCCAAAACTTACTTCTATCCCATGCATGTTAATACTTCAAATTCAAAATTCGCTACCACAGTGCAAAAATTAAATTAAGTGAAGATTCTAAAAGAATGAAATTCCGTGCTTTAGTTCTTGAAATAGGACAACTGAAATAGGATGCAACATAAAAGCGCCACTTGTTGGGCAGTTTATTCCAAAACCTAAGCAATAATAATATTTATCAAGCTATTACCAAAATCTGTAGTTTGGGGGAAAATTCTTCCATTAGTTTTTGAGATAGAGCTATTGCAGGAATCGAGAAAATTCAGCATGGCAGCGGCATTTGTTGTGTTATTGATGTCAAAACATAAACAGAACTAATTCATATTAAGGATTTACTGAATCTGAAGTTTAATAAAAATCCGTGCATTAATCTTTGAAATAGTTTTATTACGAAAATCGTAAAGTAAGCTGCATAGCAGTACTACCTTTTTAGCAATTGACACAAAAAAGTAATCAGCATCAATTTATATCAGGAGCTACTTGAATACAATTTTTTCTTAATTCCGTGCATTTGCTCTTAAGATAGAGCTCCCAAAAAATCTATGTCACATACAGACAGACTCACAGATACACAGACAGATATTTTGTAAAGAGAAGTTTTTTGGGATCTCTGACCCCTAAAATGTGTAAATCCATCAAAAACCGGGATTTGAAAACTTTCACGAATTTAATGTTTTCTTCTGGCAAAGATAGAAGAAAGTACAAAAAAAAAATAAAAATTTAAAAAATTAAAAAAAATAATAAAAATATACAATTTATGTCAGTTGTAAATTTACCGATGGGTGAAAAATATCAAGGCTGGGTCGGACTTTGTCACCTATTTGAAAATTTACAACTGATATGATTCATTTACCAACAGAATAATTGTGTTAAAAATTAATCTAATTATATAATTCGTTTACAGGAACACAAAAAAATTCAGTTACATTATAAATAAAAATCGACCGAAACCGAATTTCGATGATTTCCATATTTTCGACAAAAACAAAAAAAAAAGTAATTCATTAATATACATAATTATTAATTAATTATACATATTAAGAAAATATGCATAATTCTTAATTATTATATGCATTTATTATTCATTAATTATAATTAATGAATGTATGTCCCAAGTTGGCTGTCTGTTTCTTAGATCCAAAACCTTTTATTTTCATATAAAATTAAATCTAATAAATTCATGGACGACACAGAAAGTTTTCTAATTATGCGAATTTAATTTAATTTAAAAATAGTATTAGGTATTCAAACATCTATCTTTTACAATGATTTTTTGCAAATGATCATCTGTTATACTAGAACTTTCTCAAAAAGTATGAAAACACTTGCGGTTTCAAGCTAAAAATTTGCTATTAAGTCAGATTTTAAGACACCACTCAAGTCACTCAAAAAAAACCCGGATGATAATATTAAATCTATGGAGGCGTTATTTTCAAATAGCTCGCTCAGTACTTTTTTTTCGGGAGGGGGACATAGGATAGTGAGGACGATCTACAACCGGGCTATGTGATGTCGAAAGTAACATGACATCACATATTATTATTAGATCCCTTTTTAAAAAAAATTAAATTCTCAAGTTTAAAATTTAAATTATCTTTCGCAATTTCAAATTAATTAAACCACCCTTTTTATTTTCTAAAAAGAATATATTTATCTCTTTTCTCTTTGCGTTAAATTCCAGTTACGTAGGTTCTCATGCTCATCCGAGACCGTTAATAAAATAAATCAAAAACAAATTTTTTCTCTTCCTAAAATCATTATCTGTGCGAGCATAATTTCGTTTGATCAGAGAGTACATAGAAAGGTATTTTTAAACCATATGCTCTTTTGCCGCATAAACTTAGCCACTTACTGCATTCATTATCAGATTAATAGTCAATGCAAGTCCTTTTTCGGTGGAAAATATAACGCTCTGTTTATATTAAAAATCGACGTCTGACATCTGTGTTATGCTTTTAGAAATATTTTCCTTAGCAATCAGTGTTGGCAGGCATATTTGTACGTTGATATATTAAACGCCAAATTAACTGTCTGGTTGGCACGTTTTTAAACTTTATTTATGAGCTTATCTGTGGGGTTACAATAACTTAAGGGCAACCACATTTAGCTCGACGCATTTTGGTTATCATATCTGATGGTCACGATTCATTTCTATCTCTGATTGCTCTCCAGAAAAGATGTAGAGCTCCTGTTTTGTCTTTACCGGGGGGGTCACCCCGCGAGAGTGTGATTTTTCCTTCTCCTTAATAAATACCACATACATTTATTTCATCTTTTTCATTGAGTCTCTCTTTCCTGTGGTTCACATACGCAAGGCGATTTTTGTTATCACGGCTCATTTAAGACTGAAACAACGGTTGATCTTCAATTCACCTTTTTTAAATATGAACGAAAAATCTTTTACACAGGCTAGTTTTTACTTTTTCGATTTTTTTTTTTTTTTTCCTTTTTCGATTTTTTTAATATCATGATAGTTTCAATTTCAGAACCGGTTCCGAAAGTTAAAAGTATTTTTTTAAGAAAAATATCTGAAACCAAAATACGCAAAATTTGAAACTGGGTACACATACGCCATATATCTTCTGAATTTTTTTATGGACCATCGTATACCCTCCATGTCTTGAAAACGCTACAGTATATACATTCTAGGATATATCCTCTGCTTAGAGCGTATAACTGTGGGGGGTTTTTTTACGACAGCAGCATTGGTCATGTTGAAAATTTACGAATGAAGATACGAGATTTAATGAAATACAGATAGTTTCGGTCAAGCTCAATTTTGTGCAGTATTTTTTCTCGAAACCGAATTCTCGGTCGATCCTTCATAGTAATGTATGAGAAAAAATTATTCGTAATGCATTTGAGGAACGTTGCTGATTTTTTCTGGCAAATATAGCTGTATATACAGGCTTGCAGGAATGAATTCGCTCACATTACAAGATATGGACAGCAGTTGTTTGTTTATTTTTATATTTTATTTTATCGTATTGCTATGGGGGAAAAACTGCTTTCGATATTTTACTGGATAATCTACATCTGATGCATCATTTTTCGTTCTTGTTAGCCTCCGAGGCTATTTCTTTCAGACAAGCTAAAAATGTCGTGTCATCAGCCCTGAATTTTCTAGTCAACCGATTTTGATAATTATTTTTTTAAATGAAAGCTATTTATTTGTAGTTGTGCCCATTTTAATTATTTTTTAATTTATTTCCATTTTTATATTTTATTTTTAATTTTAAAAGCTTTTTCATGACATTTCTTCAAAATGGTGGCAACACAGTTTAGCTTTTCTCTCGATAATAAAAATTTATTTTCTAAAATGATTGCGTATACTTATGCACTAATTGAGTTAAAAAAATATATTTACTGAGAAATAATATTAATAATGTAAATAAAATGACAGAAAATAATATATGATAAAATATAATGTCTAAATCAAAATAAGAGAAATTTCAAATGAGGAAAATTATGTCATTCAGCAACCAGATAAATGGGAATTACAATATTATTATGGATGCCTTTTTCATAAACAGTAACTTTTAAAGAACATTTGAAGAGAAAATGATGTCACTATTTAAAACATCGTATTTTTACTCATAACGATATTAGGTACTACTCTGTTATCCCGTCGACCAATTTCGCCAAATTATACATACTGACATAATTTTTATTTTAAATAACGAAAAAATAAATAATCAGTAGAATATTAATAAAAATATTAATAAAAAGTCGAAATAAAAATCACTTAATGACATTTTAAACACATTAATTGTATTTAATGTCATTGAATGTGACATTCACGATCATCCATTATTGGCATTTAATCTTATAGTTTGGCGATAATTTTTTGGTCGATGGGATAACCTAGTAGTACCCGATATTACTTTTTTTTCTTTTTTTTAATAAAGCTATTTTTCTGTGAGTGCATATAAAATAAAATTTCTGGATTTCGCCGGCACTCATATTACAATTTTAACTGTACTTGTGCGAATATTTGCATACAAATTTGTAACTGGCAAATTTCACATTTACTTTGTAACTATATTTATTATATATTGTTTCAATAATGTAATTGTCAGGTTCTGATAGCACCTGTGCTAAAGAATGGAATTTCTACTATTTCTCTATTTGAATATTTCGTATTGTATGGTTGTGTACAGAATTTCCAAGGTGACATTCCTTCTTTGTGGAAAGGGAAATTTCCAGCTAATCCTTTGCAGGTGGTGAACAAGAGAAAGAGAAGATTGCTCAGAGGCATGTCCATCTGTCAGTGAAGTATGCGGATGATGAGCAGATTAGCAACATGTCACTAGGCAAGAAAGGGTGGGGGAATGTGCCCAATGAGGAAGCTCCAGAGGGTGTTGGCATGTGTGTGACCCCGTGAGTTGAGAAAAACATGTTTGTCTCAGATAAGTCCTTCCGTACCTAGGTTTCGTACCTAGAGGTTGCTCTGTGTGGAAGAGCGTAAAGTAGTGCGTTTTCTGGTGAGCAAAGGACACAGACGTCCTAGTGTTTAGTGCTCAGGGCTAAGAAGTGCAGTCCTAGTATACTTGTGTTGGGAGACTCAAGGTTGAGCTCCGATAAAGTGAATTTAACGTGTATTGGGTGTGAGGTGGAAAGTGTAATTGGAATAGTACACAGCCAATCTTTACTGTATCTAATTTAATGTTGAACCGGATCACCTATATCCGAGTTGTAATCGTATATATTTGTAAATAGCGTACTTAGTGTGTACATATATTCTTAATAAACTGATAATTCAGTTCCTTGACAGCGTAAGTCTTCATTTACACAAACCTCACAGTGAGTGACCGATATCACCTAGTAATATCGGTGGTGGCAGCTATATCTACCACGGACTTTCTTCAAAGTTGTGTGGACTGAGAGGAACGTCCGACAAATTGTTGGCAGCGTAGGGTAGAATCGCCTGAAACCAGTGACCAGCGAGCCGTGTTAAAATCTGTTAATGCCGGAGTATCCAGTGGAATTCTTGCGTGGTAATGCCGGATCGTCGAATGTGTGCTAAAGTATCGTGCCGGATCGTCGATTGTATGCTAAAGTGTCGTGCTGTATCGTCGAATGTGTGATAAAATATCGTGCCGTATCGTCGAATGTGCGCTAAAGTATCGTGCCGGATCGTCGAGTGTGTGCTAAAGTGTCGTGCCGGATCGTCTAGTGTGGACTAAAGTGTTGTGCGTATCTTTATTAGAAAGAACTAAACTGAACTGTTGTGCCATATTACCGCTACATCGTGGAACTACCTGTGATTAGAAAAGTACCCCAGCAAATAAAATATAAGGTAAGGTGTTTTTATCATATCCTCCTACTGACATCTCGAACCAAAATTTGTTGTTGTATGATTAATAGTAATTTAAGTAAATTGCCTATATTATTTATGTGTTTTATCAATACCTCCTACCTATAAAGTGTTAATAACCATATTGGCTATTGTTTTAAGGAAAGGTCATAATAACTTGAGCTAGTATTGGCTTTCTATATATTTCTTTTTACTAATTGTGTTAATAGTAGTTGGAAGGAATAATTAAATTTTACTTAAATTTAAATTATTGTTATAGTAATATTTAAATGAAGAAATATTTTTTAAGTTTGAAGAGTGTATAATAACATTTGCTTAGAATTTTAATTGGCCAATAGTAGTGAGAAAAAAAAGGCTCAAAAGAGAGCCATAGTGAAAAAAAAAGGCCCAAAAGAGAGCCATACAAAAAAAAAGGCTCAAAAGAGAGCCATAGTGAGGAAAAATAAAAGTGAAGATTTTCAGTATATTTGTTTTAAGTGTGAGAACCAATATTGAATTCGGAAATATTTTAGTGAGGAT
The DNA here is from genome assembly GCA_964019185.1 of Maratus speculifer. NCBI lineage: Eukaryota > Metazoa > Arthropoda > Arachnida > Araneae > Salticidae > Maratus > Maratus speculifer. The sequence continues at coordinate 22,836,768 of OZ025292.1, read as the reverse complement.
AATTGTAGAAATTTATATATATGCATGTTTTACAATTTTTCTTTATGTGGATTTTTTGATCGACATCAATACTTCTATTCAATTTCAACGTATCAGTATTATTATGTAAATTGTATGTTGTTATCTAAGTGTATAAATTGAAATCTGTATTGCATAAAAATCAAATCGAATTGTTGCATTACCTTTTGTTTTATTGGAAGTAAATTGTGTGATATCAATGGTTGAGAAAAATTAGAGTATTAAGTAGGTTAATTAGAAATGAAATACATTGATTATCTGAAGGATATTAATTAGTATAATAAGTGGGGTATGTCCGTACTAAGTTAGAAATTTAGGAAATATTAATTTGATAGGTTTAACTATTCTTGTGGGGTGGTAATAACAATCGGTGAAGGTATGGCTTTCTTATTGAAACTAAAAAAGGTTGATCTTCAGGGTATAGCCGAAGAGTTGGGTGTTGAATTCACGGAAGATGATACCAGAATTCAGCTTAAGAAAAAGATAATGGACAGTGATGTATGACAATGAGTATGACGAGGGGGTTATTAAGGAATTATCTGACGCTATTGTTGCAGATCGATTAGAACAGGAAAAATTAGAACGCGAAAAGTTAGAAAAACAGGAAAAATTAGAACGCAAAAAGTTAGAAAAACAGGAAAGGTTAGAGCGTGAAGAAAAACAGGAAAAATTAGAGCAGGAAAAGTTAGAAATGGAAAAATTAAGAATGGAACATGAATTAGAAATGGAAAGGCTAAGAGTTCAAGGATCGGCGAATAATTTCAATGGGTCTAGGGAATCTAATACTGAAAGTAACATAGAAAAATTGATCAAAAGTGTTAAAACTCTATCCATCAAAGCACCAGAAGGGACTCAGGGATGGAATTTATTTTTTAACAGCTTAGAAAGGGTGTTCAAAACTAAAAATGTACCGGAAAACCAGCAGGCCGAAATTCTACTAAATATGTTAGGAGATAAGGCGGACAATTTGTTAATTTATACCACTACGGAACAAATGGAGAATTATGAGGAGTTCAAGGAGTTAGTTCTAAGGGAATATGAACCGACACCGAAGGCATGTTTGGAAAATTTTAAGAAGGCTAGGAGAAATCAGAACGAAACTCATGTATTATTTGTATCGCATTTAATAGCGACGTGGGAAAATTACTGTAAGATTAGAGGTGCTGACTCTTATGAAAAGGTCAACCAGTTAATAGTTACGGATAAATTAGTAAGTACGTTAGATGAGGATACCGCGTCATATATTGGATTAACTCATCAAGGTAAATGGTTAGAAACTTCTAAAATTGCTAAAGAATGTGACAATTATTTTGACACTAAACATAAGTCTTACGCCGTTACGTATAAAAGTTTTAAAGGCAAAGATAAGTATGTAAACAATGAAAAAATGAGACCGAGAGAGGATAGCAAAGTTAGTAATAATTGGAGGCAAAACGGGAGTAATGAGACTAATTCTTTTTCGGATAGGAAAATAGATTTTAAGAAACCTAGTGATGCTTCAGCTCCTAAATGCTTTAAATGTGGTTTGAGAGGTCATTACCAACGTTTTTGCAATAAAGTGGGTAATGAGGGAAATAATAATGGTAATAAAGGACGAGATCCGAAAGCGGGTGTGCATAAGGTTGTGGTAAAAGAAAGCAAAGAGTTACCTGATGGAGCTATTGTGGCGAGAATATCGGCAAAGGCCGAACAGAGAACTAACGTTATTGGTGAGAAATTAAATAAACTTGAGAAAATTGAAGTTAGTGTAAATGGGCAAAAAGCAAAGGGATTGGTTGATTCTGGATGTGAAATTAGTGTTGTTCATAAAGATTTGGTACCGGAAGAGAAATTAAAAGGAGCGAGTAGTATTTATTTACAAGGGTTATTCGGTGAAGCAGTTAAATCGCCGTTGGTTAAATTACCGTTAGCTATTCCGCAATTCGGACAAACTAATATAATTCATCAGGAAATACTTTGCGCAGTGACTGATAATATTAATGAGCAAGTAATTTTACATCCCGAAGTGATTAATGAGTTGTCAGGTGTCAACCGCGAGGAGCCATTGCTAGAGGCCCAAGAGTTAGAAAATTTGGAAATTATTGATAATTCGAGTGAAAAGGAATGTATGAATAACGATAGTTGTAATGTTTACGCAATAGTAGCGAGTTCGCAAAATGTACAAAGTCAGAATCCAGAAAAAACAGAAGTGGAGAAAGATAATGAAGCCATTGTTAGCAATTCAGATATGTTTAAGAAATCCCAATTAGAATGTAAAGAGTTAGAGAAAGTTTGGGAATTAGCTAGAATGTATAAGGGGGATTATTATATTGTAAATGGTTTATTGTATCATAAAGAGAAATTGTTAGGCGAAACTATAGCGTAATTAGTAGTACCCAAAATAAGGCGAGAAGAAATCCTAAAATTAGCGCATAGTTCGGTATTTGGAGGGCATCATGCAGCCAAGAAATCTTTACAGAGAATCAGGTATTCATTTTATTGGGAGGGGATGGCGAAAGAAACTAAACAATTTTGTGAGTCATGTTTAGAGTGCCAATTGACTAGAGGGGTTAAAGTAAATGATAGAGCTCCTATTTCCCCAGTGTCACGGCCGGAACTCCCATTTCAGGTAGTTAATGTTGATTTAATTGGGCCTATTGATCCTAAAAGTTCCCAAGGGCATCAATATATACTAACTTTAATTGATCAACATACCAGGTGGGCGGATGCGATCCCTCTAAAAAGTTTAACTGCTAAAACCGCGTGTGATGCGTTACTTCAAATATTTATGAAGACAGGAATTCCAAATATAATTGCCTGTGATAACGGAACCAATTTCACTGCCGACTTAACGAAAGAATTTGAGAAAAGGTTAGGTGCTAGTCCAAGATTTTCGACCCCACAGTCTAACGGGCTTGTGGAACGATTTAATCAGACTCTTAAACGTATGTTACATCATACTATTAGAGAAGAAGGAAAAAAGTGGCATGAACAAATACCATTTGTATTATGGGCGTATAGGGAAGTCCCAAATTCTACGACGGGAATCGCACCTTTCCAGTTATTATATGGTAGAGCGCCGGAGGGTCCTTTGTCGATTCTCAAGTCATCCTGGGCAGGAGAAAATAAGGGGGCGCAGTTAGATACTACGCCGATTCATGAGTATCTGAATAAACTTAAGGGACGTTTAGAAAGAGCCGCAAATGAGGCAAAATTATCGTCCGAGGTGCAACAAAATAGAATGGCGTATCATTATAATTTAAGGTCAAAATAAAAAACTTTTGAAGTAGGTGATAAGGTAATACTGTTAATCCCCGATTCAACTAATAAACTATATTCTAGGTGGCAAGGGCCGGCAACTATCGTCGAAAAACGAAACCAGCATTCTTTTGTAGTCGAGTTAGCCGACGGGAGTAGGAAGCATGTGCACCAAAATAAAATAAGAGAATTTATTGCCAAATGTAATATAGTTAATATTGTTTTCGAAGGTGATGAAGAATTTGGAGAAGTTGGGGAAATTCCTATTTTGAACCGGGATCAGGAAGTAGAACGAGATATAGAAAGGTTCGAAATAAAAGGGTTATCAAATAGTCAAGTCAAAGATATAAAGTCTATTTTGAGGGAGAATAAAGAGGTGTTTATGGGTCCTGTACGACCAGCGGATGTAGGGGAACATCGTATTGATCTTAAACCGGGGGTGGAAAGGAAAAAGCCAAAGTTATATAGTGTACCGGTAGCTTATAAAGAGGAAGTAGATAGGCAGATTCAGGAGTTATTAGAATTAAATCTAATCGAAGTGTCAAATGCTGAAATTAGTCATTCAATTGTTTGTGTGGCGAAAAAAGACGCAACTAATAGGCTTTGTATAGACTATAGAGCTTTAAATTCGGTAACTCAGGTTCCAACCTTTCCGATGAAAGATTCGCAAGAAATCATGTATACCGCAGGGGCGGCTAAGTATTTATCATCGATTGATTTATTGAGAGGTTATTGGTAAATTAAAATGCCTGAGGAATGTAAACATTTGACAGCTTTTACAACGCATAATGGAACTTATAAGTGGCATACCATGCCGTTTGGGTTATCTGGGGCGGCTGCTACGTTTCAGAAAGATATGAATGAGGTTCTTCAAGGTCATCGGAGGTATGCGGAAGCATACATTGATGATGTCATCATTTTCTCCAACACCTGGGAAGAGCATTGTGAGCATGTTAGGGCTGTCATTGAAGAACTTAAAAGCAGAAATTTTACGATTAGGCTAGACAAATGTAAATTTGGAGAGAAATTGACTAAGTTTTTAGGTCATGTAATTGGAGGAGGAACGCATGCACCTGATGAGGAAAAAATAGGAGCAATAACGGATCTAAAGAGACCAAAAACTAAAAAGGAAGTTAGATCTGATTTGGGATTAATATGATTTTACCGATCTTATATTCCAAATTATGCCGAAATTGATACACCTTTAACCGAATTGACTAAAGGGAAGGTTAAAAATACTGTACCATGGGATGAAAAGGCAGAAAAAGCATTTAATACTCTTAAAGATGAGTTATGTAAGGTGACGAGTTTGGCTACACCTATCGTAGGCCGGGAATACCAGCTCCACGCAGATGCTTCCGACCGTATGCTTCCGTAGGATGTTGTCTTACTCAAAAAGATGAAAAGGGTCAGTTTAAACCGATAGCTTTTGCCAGTCAGAAATTGTCAGGGTCTCAGCGTGCTTGACCGAGTATAGAGAAAGAGGCTTGGAGTGTTCTCTTTGGGTTGCGAAAGTTTGAAAAATGGACCTATGGATCTCAAATTGAGATCATTACGGATCATAATCCATTAAAATTTCTCACCGAAACAACCCCAAGATAACCCAAACTCACTAGATGGGCTCTTGCCTTGCAACGCTGGAACCTGAGTATTTCTCATCGTCCAGGAGCTCAACATTTAAATGCGGACGCAATTTCCAGGCTACATAGAAAGAGCTGGGAAGAACAACCAGTTGTTAGCCCATCAGCATCAACGACCCAGTAGTGGACAACTTTAAAGGGATGTCGTCACACATTTAATTTTTTTCGTGCATGTGTAAATATTTTTGAATTTTTGTATTTATAATAGTGTATTAGTACGTGTATTGTTTTTGTAATATTAATATTGGTACAAGGTTCAGTAGAGATGTCAGTAGATAGTGTTCAGACACCTGGAAATACCTATGTAATAAGTATAATGAAGAAATCTGTAAAGAGCCTATTGAACTTTTCTGAGATATTACTATATGTTTGGGGAAAATTAGCCCCTAAAAGGCATATTTTCCGCTAAGGTGGGGGGTGTCAGGTTCTCATAGCACCTGTGCTAAAGAATGGAATTTCTACTATTTCTCTATTTGAATATTTCGTATTGTATGGTTGTGTACAGAATTTCCAAGGTGACATTCCTTCTTTGTGGAAAGGGGAATTTCCAGCTAATCCTTTGCAGGTGGTGAACAAGAGAAAGAGAAGATTGCTCAGAGGCATGTCCATCTGTCAGTGAAGTATGCGGATGATGAGCAGATTAGCAACATGTCACTAGGCAAGAAAGGGGGAATGTTCCCAATGAGGAAGCTTCAGAGGGGGTTGGCATGTGTGTGACCCCGTGAGTTGAGAAGGGCATGTTTGTCTCAGATAAGTCATTCCGTACCTAGGTTTCGTATCTAGAGGTTGTTCTGTGTGGAAGAGCGTAAAGTAGTGCGTTTTCTGGAGAGCAAAGGACACAGACGTCCTAGTGTTTAGTGCTCTGGGCTAAGAAGTGCAGTCCTAGAATACTTGTGTTGGGAGACTCAAGGTTGAGCTCCGATAAAGTGAATTTAACGTGTATTGGGTGTGAGGTGGAAAGTGTAATTGGAATAGTACACAGCCAATCTTTACTGTATCTAATTTAATGTTGAACCGGATCACCTATATCCGAGTTGTAATTGTATATATTTGTAAATAGCGTACTTAGTGTGTACATATATTCTTAATAAACTGATAATTCAGTTCCTTGACAGCGTAAGTCTTCATTTACACAAACCTCACAGTGGGTGATATCACCGATATCACCTAGTAATATCGGTGGTGGCAGCTATATCTACCACGGACTTTCTTCAAAGTTGTGTGGACTGAGAGGAACGTCCGACAGTAATTACTTTTGCTTTTTTTTAAAACCAAATCGATCGGGTCTTTTAAACATTTCATTCGTCGAATTCGATGGGATTCCATTCGTTTTATTGTTAAATTGCATTTCCTTTTACTAGTCTATAAAAAAGCGTTTAAACTAAAGAAAAAATCCGTTTTTGATTAATCTATTCAATGAAGAAGTAGCACGTCAAATTGTATCTCTTTATTATTCCGCAATTCCAATGTCTCAGAGAGAAATTGCTATTCAATTGGGCATTTCACGCCGTTCTGTTTGCTATTATATTGATAAACACAAGAAAAATGAAGTTAGTTCATTGCAATCTAAACGGGGTCGCCCTTCTAAAAAACTTCTATCGATTTTTTTTTTTTTTTTTTTTTTTCTAATTGGAGGCGAAACTGAATTCTGCAATGGTAGAATCTACATACATTCATCTTGTTTTAAGTATTTTGAGGAAAATTGAATAGTTACGAACGTGACAAAATTGGCGGCCCTGGGCGCAAATGCTGCAAGCCTCTCATCCCTTCCCCCTTGCACCGATACTTCCAAGAGAATCGACTAAAAAAATGAAAAAAGATAGTTGCTTACAGTAACCTCCATTGACTTTAAAATATCCATTATAAATTAAGTATGATAATCCATAACTTACTTTTAAATAATTATTTCACAATTATGAAATTTAAATGAGAAGACGTTTTATAATAAATTGTGTGCTGCTGATTACCTTTTCCTGTGCAAATATATATATATGGACTGATAAAGTATGCAACAACTAATAATAAATTTTGACAACAGCAAGCTACAGTTATTTAAAATATTAGGGGACTTTATAGTCTTCAAGCTAAGCTCAGCAACACTCAAATAATCTGACGATAACAGGAAAAAGGATTAAACAAAAAAAAAAAAAAAAAAAAAAATACAATATATATTTAAAGTGATAAAGATTTAAAAAAAGATTCACTGTAATAAAGTAATAAACTGATGTTTTAGACAAAATATACAAAGTTATAAAAATAAAATATGAACATAGTAGAATGAAATGTAAATTTTCATTGGCTATTAAAACTACATCAGATTTTAAACAATAATTGAAAAACCTTCGGAAGCATTTGAAGGGGGGAGGGTTCTGAAAATCAGGCGCCCTGGGCTCGTGCCCCGAATGCTCTGCCATAAATCTGGCACTGGTTACGAACTTGATATTTCAGTAAGATCAGTTTCTGAAGTAATAAATCAAGTTTAAAAAATGTGCAAATTATATATTGTCAGTTTTAAATTCTGCCAGAAGATGGCAGCACTAAAAAATTATTAAAGTTAATTATACCGTAAATGAAACGCTGTATTATTAACTAGTGCACATAAAGAAGCATGATATAGTAGTAATCTAAATTAGAAACAGCTGTTTTTCTTAGTCTTAGATATTTAAGATTTAAAAAATGCTATATTTACCTATAGAGCTGATCTTCATGTGTTCTATTTCTGATTTAAAAGGACCTTATTTTTATGTTTGTGTATAATTATGATGCAAAATTTTTCATTATGTGCATAATATGAGATAAGATGTATAATTACACAAAACAAAAAGATAGAAAGTAGACGAAAGCAGAGGTCTCTTCTTTGTTGCGAGCTTTAATTATTTAATTTTATGTTACGTGTAATAGATGGCAGCACCAAACAAATTTTTATAATCACTTTCCTTTTTTCTTACCAACCAAATGGAAAAAAAGAAAACATCTCCCATAATGTATGTGATGGTAAAAAACGCAAAGTAAAAACTTCGAAGAAAGAAACTACATTTTATATTTATTTTTGTTGTGGAAATAAACAAGGACTGAAATTATAATTAATTAGTGACAATGAGTTCTCTAATACCCTCTCTCTGCTATTTTTCTGCAAATGGAATGCATTCGTATTTTCATACTACAGTGGACTCTCTCTATCTGAACTCTCTCTAATGTGAACACCCCGGTATTTTGAACACATCCCAATGGTCCTGGTGAAACTCGATAGACTTAACAAAAGATGAACAGCCCACAATTATGAACGCTACTTTTGGTCCCTATTTCTACTCCATCTTTCTATAAACTGAACATTGCAATGTGAATTTGAATTCACATAATGGAGATTTGTAGAAACTGCTACAAAAAAAAATAAAAACGTTCAATGAACTCAAAAAATATACAGACAAAATTACTGCTAGATTTTTGGCATGCACTTGAAGCTGAATATGTTTGAATACTTCAGAGAAAATCTTCAGTTAAATGTTGGAGCACTTGTTGTCACATTGTAGTTAACTGCCTGCTGTAAAAGAAGAAATTTTATGTTTTGTTAAAGATTCTAATTTTTGATTAGTTAAAGACAATTATGGTAAGTTAAAATAACCCACTTTTAGCTTGCTTATTTCAAATAATAGTTTTATATAAATCATTGTTAATCATAGCCTAAGCATGATTATTTTAAAGATTAATTTTGTAACAGTGTTCAATTCAGACACTTTTCTCCGGGGGAAGGGGAGGAAATTGCTTTTTTTGACCATTGAAAACAAAGAACTCAAAATTTCCGAATGGAGGAGAGGCATTTCCAGCAGGGGAGGCATGCAGTCGGTCTGCCAAGTCCTTCTTGGTGAAAAACACACGAAAATCGGGTTTTAGTGGTTATTTATAGGTTTGCCATTATGTTTTCATACAGTGCAAGAAAGCAAAGTAGTAAACTACAAGTCAATTGTTAAAATTGGATTTTCAGATATTTTTCTTTAAGATAGGACTGACTGCATTTTTATAGACGTATCGGGATTTAACAAATGTTAGATTTTCATCCGTGAACTCAATGAAGTGATTGTCTGTACTGCAACCTCCCGGTCTATAGTTGACAGTAGGGCGAACAATTCTTCCAAACAATAAAAAGGAGATTTCAGCTTCAGGAACATATTACAGATGAATGTTTGAAATAAAAATAAAATTCAAATACGCAAAAATTTTAATAAACTTTTTTTTAACATATAAGAAACCTGTTCTAAGTAATATTATAGACTTTTAAAAAGTTAAGGATCTGCAATGCTGAGTAGAAAGAAATAAATAAAGAATACTGCCCAGTTAAACTGATGGCATTGAGCTCACAGGCTACAAATACTAATTGTACATTAAAGCCTTATATTTTCAAGGGTTAATTCCGTTCGAAAAAAAATTAAGAAGGAGAAACAGCTCTCCCCTTTCCTCTTTTTTTTTATATTTAATCATTTGAACCTCCTATACTATCAAAGACATGCTTTATCATATAAAAAATCTATAGCCAAAATTCAGAGCAAATGAGATAATTCTTAATAAAAACCCATTTAGCATTTATATAATTTAAAAGAAGTTATCCCCCTCTTTTATACTTAACCATTAAACTTCCAAAACTATTCAGAGATTTGAACGAAATCTGAAAATTCTGCTTGAAAAACCCATTTATATAAATTAAGGGGGGGGGGCATTAGAATCCCTGTTCCCCCTATTTATACTTATTCAATGAACACCTAATAACAGTCACGGAATCGCCTCATCAGAATGATCCTAATCTAAATTTTGAACGAAAACTTAATTCTGTATGAAAATCCCATTTATATCAACTAAGGGAGGGACATGAGCCCCCCGTTCCCCCTCTTATACATATCGAATGAACTCCAAAAACTAATCAGGGAAGCGCCTTGTCAGGATATACCTACATACAAAATTTCAAGTGGATCGGATATTTTTATCACGAGTTATCGCATTACGCACGAACGAACATACAGAACGGACGGGCACATAAGCTCTCAGGCTATGATAGTCTGTGAGCTAAAAAGCTACACTATGCTTCAGTTTTGTTTACTTCGCTGCATTATGTGTTTTCGTTAGACATTATTATAACTGCATTTTTCTCATATGGTTCCATTGCAATAAATATATTGATTGAGTAAAAATACATTTTCCAATATTCCTATTTTGTGTGTACTTTTCATATTATGTGTATTTTACTGCCAAATTTAAGTTGATTTCTGTTTAACAATTTTTTTTTTCATAACAAAATTTTTAGGTGTAACTCTGAGACTTCGTTAAATGGAAGTTTAACTATATTTTTTAAAGTGTTATTATATAACCATCATATAACAAATCAACATCTACAATGAATATAGAACAACCCAATATAACAAACTTAAACATGACAAGACAACCAAATGGAATTAGCAATTGGAACAATTACAAATAAAATTGGGCACTGTGGTATGTGGCTCATTTTCAAGGGCAATGCCACACACTCACAAAAAATTACGATGGATTTCAGAGGTAAAAATCAGGGAAATGTCCTAATGCATTTGGCGATACTCTCCTGTAAGAAGATGTCTTAATATAAATACCCCTGTAGCATTGAAAATGAATTTAAAAAATGTCCAACCGAAAAAAAGAAATACATTTAAGGAAAATTGAATTGCAACTGAATCCTGTAATTAATACTTGGAAAAATAAATATTTACTTTCATATAATCACTAAATCAGTAGAAACAAGTTGGAAATTGCACGTGAAGCGTAGCAAATTAGGTGCGTTCGTACGATAACGAAGTTTTAAAAATATTACTTTCATATGTCAATCTCATAAAATTGTAAATAGTGAATTACAATTAAAACGCTCATCAAACAATGTTCTTCCTATACCATTATATAATGTAATACTTTTGTGTGGCCTTGTAAATCAATAACAAATGTTCTTTGCACCACAAATTATGTATGATGTATATTATAATATGTACTTTATAGTTGCATATAAATTTTATTAAGTTCGTATGAGTGTAACACGATTAAAATGCATTTGAAACATTTTTCCCATTGACCGTAATGTAACGGAATACTTTTGAGTGTCCCTATAATTGATCTATAAATCCGATTTTCATAAAATTTGAAATAACTCGACAAAATTATGTAATAATTATGTAGTTTAAATTTCAAACGTATAGAATATATTTGAAACTTTTTCCTAATTGACCATAATGCAACTGAATACTTTTGATTGCGCCTGTAATTGATCTATGCACACGATTATCAAAATATTTGAAATAACTCGACAGAATTATGTAATAATTGCGTATTATAAATTTCAAACGATTAAAATGCATTTGAAACTTTTTTCCCCATTGACCGTAATGTAATGGAATACTTTTGATTTCCCCTGTAATTGATCTATGCATCCGATTTTCATATAATTTGAAATAACTCGACAAAATTATGTAATAATTATGTATTTTAAATTTCAAACGTATAGAATATATTTGAAACTTTTTCCTAATTGACCATAATGTAATTGAATACTTTTGATTGCCCCTGTAATTGATCTATGCACACGATTATCAAAATATTTGAAATAACTCGACAGAATTATGTAATAATTGCGTATTATAAATTTCAAACGATTAAAATGCATTTGAAACTTTTTTCCCCATTGACCGTAATGTAATGGAATACTTTTGATTGCCCCTGTAATTGATCTATGCATCCGATTTTCATATAATTTGAAATAACTCGACAAAATTATGTAATAATTATGTATTTTAAATTTCAAACGTATAGAATATATTTGAAACTTTTTCCTAATTGACCATAATGTAATTGAATACTTTTGATTGCCCCTGTAATTGATCTATGCACACGATTATCAAAATATTTGAAATAACTCGACAGAATTATGTAATAATTGCGTATTTTAAATTTCAAACGATTAAAATGCATTTGAAACTTTTTTCCCCATTGACCCTAATGTAATGGAATACTTTTGATTGCCCCTGTAATTGATCTATGCATCCGATTTTCATAAAATTTGAAATGACTCGACAAAATTATGTAATAATTATGTATTTTAAATTTCAAACGATTCGGTTGGGTAGTTTTTGCGTTGTTATATGCGGACGGACAGACGGACGGACAGACGGACGGACTGAACGACAACTATAGGTGCTACGTATTATATAATTACGAACGCACCTAAAAAGTGCAAATCAAACTTTTTGATGTAAATTTAGCATTTTTTTTTCCCATATGCCTCAGTCTTATCTTGAATGAAATACATACTCATTATTTGAATAATAATTCCATTCCATTATGCATATGGAGAAAAATCATTTGCAAGGAATTGTAATGATATGACACTATTTCAAACATATTGAAACTGATAAACAGCTTTGATGTAGACTACAAGATCCTTTGTGTAAAATATGATGTATATAACTTTTTTTTTTTTACGCTACAAATCTTTGAATCCAATAGTGTTACACACAATATTTCAAATATTTTTACTACTGGTGATAATTGATACAAGAGGGTTTTCAAAGGTTTCATGCATTATCCAAATTGTTTTCTTAGACATCTTCCACTTTTTTAAATGTTGATGTCTTGAATGTATTGAATGTGTTAAAAAAGGATTTAAAAAAAAAAAAAAAAAAAAAAAAAGACGATTTTTTGAAAATTAAATTGACATGTTACTATCTTGCTCGGTTAGCATAAAAAATAGTTTATACTTAGAAAAATATTAATATTTAAGCATTTTTAAAGCATCTTGTTTTACAAACTAAGTAATATATATAATCGCGCCAATCATGCTATGGAAGATAAATTTAAAAATTCAATTGAAATTTTCAGATTTCAATAAAAATACCCAAACTTTACTAGATTTTCATCAAATTTTCCCGACTTCCTGAATGACTGATCATTCCACTTACGCAAAAATATTTTGCAAAATGCTCAAAAGATTTACAAATAAATTTTCATTCAATAATGTAAAAGTTCACAAACGTAAACAATTAATTTTGCAGTTAAGAATCGCTTGCAATTTATATGGTAGAAATATTGTTAGCCTCTACAGCAACCATACTCAACCTTCTTTTTTTTTTTTTTTCCATGCAAGCCACAAATAAGGAGTTCAGACATTAGGTGGATCGCAACACTTAACTAGTATGTTGAGGCCATCACAAAACTTTCTTCTATTTAAATCACGTCAATTACACCATTTTAAAAGTGCAAATAATTACATCGACTTAGCGCATACGTATATATAATTTTTGTTTCATTATCTTAATTTTAACTCTAACTTTTTTAATTTTACTGTATGTATTACGTAAAACTAATTCTATTTAATTTTCCAATACAGTTCTTTTTAAATAATGTGTACATGATCAATATTATTTTAATATATATATATATATATATATATATATATATATATATATAATGTTACGGAATTGTGAATAATGAAAACTTTTAATGCAGGAAAAATTTATTTACAGCATTCATTACATTTCACAGAATGCATTTAAATAATCAATCAATGTTACATCAAAATGTAGCAATGTGTACCTTTATTAACATCTAATATTTGGTATAAATTTATTTGACGCATTTATTACTACAGCAATTACTTAGTAGCGCCACCTGTTGTGATATTTATACCAAAATGTAATCAGCATCTAATTATGTTATATATTATAATGTACCAGAATCTGAAATTTCATGAAGTTCTCTGCATCAGTTCTTGAGATATAGCTATCGCAAAAAAACGTGCAAGATGTAGCATAGCAGCGCCACCTATTGGGCAATTCACACAAAGCCCTAATCAGCGTCTATCTATCTCAAGGTCTCCCGGAATCTGAAGTTTGGTTAAATTCTGTGAATTATAGTTCTTGAGATATAGCTATCGTGAAAATCATGAAAAACATAGCATAGCAGCTCCACCTGTTGTGAGGTTTATACCAAAATGTAATCAGCGTCTAATTATGTTATATATTCTAGTGTAACAGAATCTGAAATTTGATGAAGTTCTCTGCATTAGTTCTTGAGATATAGCTATCGCAAAAATCGTGCAAAATGTAGCATAGCAGCGCCACCTATTGGGCAGTTCACACCAAAACTTTATCAGTGGCAATGTATCTCAAGGTATTGCGGAATCTGAAATTTGGTGAAATTCTGTGCATTAGTTCTTGAGATATAGCTATCATGAAAATCATGAAAGACGTGGCATAGCAGCGCCACCTGCAGGCCAATTTACAACAAAACTTAATCAGCGTCTATGTATATCAAGGTCTCACAGAATCTGAAGTTTGGTGAAATTCTGTGCATTAGTTCTTGAGATATAGCAATCATTAAAATCATGAAAAACGTAGTATAGCAGCGCCACCTGCAGGCCAATTTACACCAAAAACCAGTAGGCACTAATTCGTATCAAGGTCTAACTGAATATAAAATTTTATGAAATTTCGAGCATTAGTTCTTGCGATAGAGTGCCCACAAATTTTTTGTCACATACATACAGACAGACAGACATTTTCTAAAAATAGTCAAAACGTGTTCAGGACCTTCTAAAACGTATAAATCCGTCGAAAACCAGAAGTCGAAAATTTTCATGAATCCAATACTTTCTTCTTGTAAAGATAGAAGAAAGTAAAAATGCATAATTAAAACAGTAAGATAACAAAAGTAGCCTCTAATTTGACATCTTAAGGTCATGCTAGATAATCTGGCACAACTTTTGGAAACAAATGAATCAAAAAGAAATAAAAGAAAAATCCCTGTCGGCTGGGCCTATAGGCGGAGGTAGATTTCGAAGAGTGCCCATTTCAACAAATATATATATATATATATATGATTAGAGAAAGATTAAGATTATTAAACCCAATTTAACAACTTCATTTGGCCGTTTATGAAAAAATTTTTATTTCATTTTTCTGCAAAAACTGGTTTTATCAGAATCATCTTAAGAAAAATTCAGCTCAAATGCCCAATTTGACAACATATTTTGAAATAAATTCTGAACTTATTGAAAAATCGACCGAAACAGTACATTATATACAGTTCCTAAATAACAAAACTGTCAGTTGAATGCATTTGAGAAAAAAATTAAATTTAAAAATGAGTCATAAAATAACCGATTTGTTGTTTGAATACATCCTTAATTCTTTAATCATGATTGCTTCGGAAAATTTTGTACGAAATACTCACTTTGACAGCATTTTAAAAAATATATTCTATCTTTATAAAAAAAAAAAAATAAAAAAAAAAAAAAAAAAAAAAAAAAAAAAAAACTGGCCAATGCGTCACAGTATACAGTTCCTAAATAAGAGGATCTGTAAATTGGATGCGTTTGAGAGCGAAAATGGATTTTAAAACGAGTCATAAAAAACGCCATTTGCTATGTGGAAACTTCCTTAACTTTTCAAATCACGAAGACTTCGGGAAATTCTGTTCAAAATACCCTTTTTGGTAGCCTTTTTCGAAATATATTCTGTCTTTATCAAAAAACCGATCAATGCATCACATTATATAGTTCCTAAATAAGAGGATCTGTAAATTGGATGCGTTTGAGAGCAAAAATGGATTTAAAAACAAGTCAGAAAAAAACGCAATTTCTTATTTGAACACTTCCTTAAATTTTCAGTCACGATGATTTCGGAAAATTCTGCTCAAAATACCCTTTTTGATAGCCTTTTTTTAAATATATTCCGTCTTTATCAAAAAACTGACCAATGCATCACTTTATATAGTTCCTAAATAAGAGGATCTGTAAATTGGATGCGTTTGAGAACAAAAATGGATTTAAAAACGAGTCAGAAAAAAACGCAATTTCTTATTTGAAAATATGTAAAATAAATTTAATCAGATTTGATATCTTAAAAATTGACGGATTTATGGATTTTTCTCTTTTTTCACCGCCCTTTTTCTTTTCGTTTTTAATTTTTTTCATCGGTAAAAGTTGGTCCTATCAAAAACTTGTAAATACAAAAGTTTTAGATAATTTTAAGAACACTTACAAAAAATTTAGTTGGACTTGATATCTTGAAAATTGACGAAGTTATGAATTTTTTTCTCTCAAAACCCCTGTTTTTTTCGCCCCTTGAGCCCACTTCTAAATTTATCAAAAATCTGTCATGCATAAACTTTTGGCTCATTTTTAAGAAGTAATATAAACCGATCCGATATCTACTTTAATTAAGAAGTTATGGCGTTTATTCAGTTTTCACAAAAACGCCCCCTATTCCGACCCCCTTGGTCCGATTTTGCCCATTAACGAACTTAGCCGAGATTTTATCCCCTTTGATTTTATGTACCAGTTTGGTGGAGATTGGTAAAGAATTATAGAAGTTATCGTGTCTATAAAAAAGTGAGATATATACAGTGGCTCACAAAAGTGTTCGTACACTTTTAAAAATTTGTACTAAAAAGAAATTTCCCTGAAATTAAATTCGTATATGAAGTAGAGAAATTTTTTATATTATCTTCAAGTTATTCTAAATAACACACAACCTTTTTGTTTAACATTAAGGGATTTTTTTTTTAAATCTAAAAATGAAAACAGGAGATGCCACAGAAAGAAGACGCCACAAAAGTCTTCGTACACAGAAACATTTTCGGATAATTTCATTATTAAAAATATTATTTATCGCTTTATTTTTATTTTTGCGTTATATTGACATTTAAAAAATAGCTTGGCTTTATATTTTGCAGAATTGGTCCGTAATATTCTATTTATTAATTAAACAAGTTGGAAATTGCACGTGAAGCGTAGCAAACGAGGTGCGTTCGTACGATAACGAAGTTTTAAAAAATTACTCTCATATATCAATCTTATAAAATTGTAAATAGTGAATTACAATTAAAACGCTCATCAAACAATGTTCTCCCTATACCATTATGTAATGGAATACTTTTGTGTGGCCTTGTAAATCAATAAGTAATGTTCTTTGCATCACAAGTTATGTAAAATGTATATTATAATATGTACTTTATAGTTGCATATAAATTTTATTAAGTTTGAATGAGTGCAACACCATTAAAATGCATTTGAAACATTTTCCCCCATTGGCCGTAATGTAACGGAATACTTTTGATTGTCCCTGTAATTGAGCTATGCATCCGATTTTCATAAAATTTGAAATAACTCGACAAAATTATGTAATAACTATGTATTTTAAATTTTAAACGTATAAAATACATTTGAAACTTTTCCCCCATTGACTATAATGTAATTGAATACTTTTGATTGCCCCTGTAATTGATCTATGCACCCGATTATTAAAAAATTTGAAATAACTCGACAAAACTATGTAATAACTATGTATTTTAAATTTCAAACGATTAAAATGCATTTGAAACTTTTTTCCCCGTTGACTGTAATGTAACGGAATACTTTTGATTGCCCCTGTAATTGATCTATGCATCCGATTTTCATAAAATTTGAAATGACTCGACAAAATTATGTAATAATTATGTATTTTAAATTTCAAACGATTCTGTTGGGTAGTTTTTGCGTTGTTATATGCGGACGGACAGACAGACAGACAGACGGACAGACAGACAGACGGACGGACTGAGCGACAACAATAGGTGCTACGTATTTACATAATTACGAACGCACCTAAAAATTGTAATCGTAATGTCAAGACTAATAGCGTTTGAAATTAGTTATTTTTCTTCATAACAGTAGTAAATCAATTCGATATATTGCAAAATTAGTTAATTTATTCCATTCTATGGTGAAGTATGCGATAAAAGGCTTTGTAGGAAAAAAATGGATTGAAAACTAGGTATGAAAAGGTCGTCAATCTAAGTGAACGCAATGAGATCAAATACTTACAATTAGAAAAGTCTTAAAAAATCCATGTTTAAGTGTTATAAAAGTTGCTATAGAATTTAATGAAACAGTTTCTACTTCATTTTTACCTGAAACTGTTCAACAAATGGTAAGCCCAGCTGCATTATATAGGTATTCTGCCCATAGAAAAATTTTTGTTAATGCGAAAAACAGAAAGCTTAGGCTTTCTTTAGCAAAATCAATGATAAATAAACCCGAATCGTATTAAATTAATGTTTTATTTACAGATTAAATCTAGTATGCCATTCTTTATCCAATGAGTACATAATAGTATGGAGAAAAAAAAATTAAGAATTTAATTCAAAGAGCTTAGTTGGAACAGTTAAGCATGGCAGTGGAGTTGTTCTTGTGTGAGGGTGCATATCAGCATCAGGATTTGGAAATTTGGTATGTATTGATAGCATAATAAATCAAGATCTTTGTTCCAATATTTTAAAAGGCAATTTAAAATTATCAGGCCAATATATAGGTAACCGATACAACTTTGTTTTTTATCAGGATAATGATACAAGGCACATGGCTCTCAACGTTCGCCTCTAGCGTCTTTATAATTGTTAACAAGTTCTGAAAACATCACCTCAATTGCTGAATTTACTCAGTAAAACATATCTGGAGGTAACTGGAAGTTAGAACACGAAAACACAGCATTGAAACAAAAAGCGAAGTAAAAACAGCAATGTTCGATGAAGGCATCAACTTTCATGCAGAAATTACGAAAACACTAATTAAATCTATTCCCAGGGGTTTGAAAAACTTTTGTGGGTGCTAAATAATATCCTATTAAGTAAAATTTAGCGAAATATTACAATATTTACAAATATACAGCGATTTTTTTAAAGTGTACGAAGACTTTTGTGAGGTAAATTTTTTGTTATTTTTTGATTAGTGATTTTTTCAAAATAAAGTTTTGCTATTTTTTTAAAATATTTTATGTAGTTTTGTTAATAATGAGTCATAGATCTTACTCTTAAATACCCATTCTAAAATATTAATTTTAATTAATAGATAGAGCCCTATTTCATTGAAATTCCTAAGTGTACGAACACTTTTGTGAGCCACTGTAGATAGATAAACTGGTGCGATTGCAATAGGTAGTATTTCATACGAAATCTACCTAATAGGTTGAAGACTCTGATCAGCTAAAGTTGACAGATATAATTTTGATTGAGGAGGCTATCACTCAGAGTGTCATAATTTAACCCCCAAAGGCATTAGCATTGATTCAAAATAATGTGAAGTCGAACATCATCAGTTGGATCAACATCAGTTGGATCGAACATCAAGCAGCTGATATCTTGAACACATTTATTTACCCAGTTTTTTTTAATCCAACAATTTGTTTAAGCATATGAAAATTATTAAAATTCATTGAAGAAATGACTTCAAAAAAAGAAGAGAGAAAACTACAAATTAATACTCAAGGGTTTTTTTTTTTTTTTTTTTTTTTTGTAATGACCTCTACAAGTAAGCCAACTTTGTAGGTCTACAGCACGTTTTCACTTTATAGTCCTCTCTATATGCTGTACTTTACATTATTGAGTATTTTTTAAATACTATTCAAGCTATTTAAAGAACAAAACATATATTTTACTGTCATCATATATTGTAAACATATTTTTAACTCATTCCAAATGTCCATACAAGGTTCAATTCGCATACTTATTTATATCCAATGACAATGTAATATTAATACGATTTTAGATGTGTACCATTTATTTACCGTATTTTCGGGTGTATAGTCCACACCCCTAAATCGAGCAGTGCAGTAAAAAAGTTCGTGTATAACACGCGGAGATGCATCGGTGTATAGTCCGCGGGCTATACACCATTTACGAACGTATATTTCGATCAGGGTTCGAAATTAGAAGCCATTAGTCATAGTTTTTAACACAAATTTACCAAATTTTTTCGTGATGCATAATATTTATAGTAATTCGGCTAAAAAATTAAGATTATCAGTACCGTAATTTTCGGAAGAAACGCCGCGGCGTTTACGTGTTTTAAGATAAAATTTCAAGCGATGAGGCGTTTACGCACATTTTTTTACTTACCCATCATACGTAGTATAGGGTAAGTCTTGCAATCGTTTTGAAAATCGATTTTTTTTTTTTTTTTTTTTTTTTTTTTTTTGACGGATTTACTTGTTTCAGACACTGGAGATTACGAAAAACATATTTTTAGAAGAAAAAAATTGCCGTCCGTCCGTCTGTGTGTCTGTCTGTAAACGCTCTATCTCCCGCACAAATTGAGATAGAGACTTGAAATTTTGTATGTAGTTAGTATGTAAGAATGGGACGAACCCTATTTAATATCAGCAACCTCGATTATCCGGAACTATTTTTTTCGGACTCTCGAAAAATTCGTTCTGATGAAAGGTATATAAAAATTTTCGAATTTTTTTGTTCTAAGAAATGGACGTAAAAGGCAATAAAATAACACACATTTTGCATATAGAACGAAGTCGATCGGATTATTAATTGCCGAGATAGTTGTAATATTGTTTTCCACATTCTTCGATTTTTCATGACCCTGTATTTCATTCAAATTTCAATTCAGAAGTATATTTTAATTGGAAATGAGACGCTTAATCCGACGCAGTTAATTGTTAGTTAATAGAATTATTATTTTTGGAGTTATAAGGATGTTTCTTTTACGCAGTTCGGTACTATACATCAGCAGTTCTTTAATATAGCATTACTATGTATATTAACAATATTTAAATTTTGTTTATGAATTGCAATGCATTGTATAAATAGTTTTACATGTTTTGTTTTCATATACATATCCATGATGGGTAAGTATTACGGTGGCCCCCAACGACTAGTTTTTCAAACAAGCGTGATATTTTTTCTGAATTTTTCCGAACATTAAAAAAAAGCCGGTGATAAATTCAAAATTCCGGACATAAAATGTATACGGAACTTAAGTCATTGGTTCCCAAAAGGATCGAATCCTCGGAATCGGTCCGAAATGCACCAACTCCGAAAAGGAACGATTCCTCGGACTCTATCTGAAATGAAACGACTCCAGTAAAGTTCGATTCCTTCAACTTGTTCCGAAATGAAGCGACTCTGCAATGGAACGATTCCTCGGAATCGTTTCGAAAAAGACCGACTGCATTGAATAGTTCCGAAATGACATAAATCAGCCACTTTTTTTTTGTTCTTTGCAACAGGGTACGGTACCAACTCCGAAAAGGAACGATTCCTTAGTTTCTATCTGAAACACTGAGCTCGACATATAACAGGAGATCCGGCTTCCTATTTCCCAACGTTAGCTCCCGCGGTCAGCGCGGATGAATACAGTGACGGCACTTTTAGCTGAGTTTTGGTTCGTATACTAGGCAGAAAGCGCTGTTTCGCTCATTGCCTATTATGTGAGCAGTTTATTTATTTTCTAATTTCTTTTAATTTTCTTGATATAATTATTAACCATATATCATGGTGAGCAGTTGTTCTGCTTACTGCTGTAAAAACCGTTGGACAAAAGAGGGGAATTTGCAATTTCACAGGTAAAATGCTTTTTTTTTATTTTTACTCCTATGCACATGTTAATCAGCCACAAGTGTGATACAGTCGAACCTCGTTAATGTGAATCTCAAGTGGTATCGAAATTTTGTTCATATTAACAGTAATTCATGTTATTAGTATTAAACATTTGTATTCATTTTCGTAGGGGACTGTAAAAACAGTTTATGTTAAATGTAATCCACGTTAAACGTGTTTTTGTTAAAGAGGTTTGACTATGTGCAAACTTTGTGAATGATAATTTTTTGTTTTGATTTATTTTAATTTCAAGTATCATTTTTTGTCTAGTGTTTAATACAAAGATTACTAAAATACTTATTGGAAAATATTTTGAGAAAATGCTTTAACATATATATTGGATAAATATTTAATAAAAATACATAAATATTTAAATTAATATTTAGTTAGATAGTTGGTGTAAAACATTATTCCATTATTGTTATCATTATTATTATTATTATTTTAATGTATCATCGTAATTCTATAAATTCATTTATTGTAACAATTATTGTTATAATTTTTTAGATGCATTTTAAAATTTTCTGAAAAATAGTGTATAATTATCGTACAGCTTACTTTTTAATTTAATATTTTCACGTTCATAAATTTATCGTTTATCTATGAAAAATGGTATTATGTTTATATTTGCACCAAATGATTAACAATAGACATGTCATTGAACATCAAAATATAGGAAAAAGTGGGGCACATGTGAACAACTTTTTACATTTTTTATTTCTCAAAATTTTTATGAGCTATTGAAACAAAATCTGATTGATTTGAGTATTTACACTTCGTTTGTTCTTTTAGTGAAACTTTTGAAAACATTTATCAAGAACTTCTAACTTATCATTCTAAAAATTGTCTGAAATTGTTCACATGTGTCCAGGCCCAAGTAAAAAAAAAAAAAAAAAAAAAAAAAACTTAAATCCAAAAAGAAGATACTTTTACATAAAATGACAACAAATTATTGCTAAAATGTTAACATATTACGCGGGGGGGGGGGGGGGGGGGATATTGAATATTTGGAACAGTCTCATAGTTTTTAGGATAACTGCTTCCTCTTCCCTCTAGATTTTTTTTTTTACGGCGATAATAATGCGCATTGAAACTATGAAAACATATGCATAAATACATTTATTATATTAAAAATTACCTTATGTTTTAATACTTCTGAAATTTTTGTGTTACTTAAAACCCCTTGATTAAAATTTGAAGCTTTATTTTGTTGAAATTAATTTGTAAATTGTTCTTTAAATCTATAAACATAATGATAAAAACAAAGTATTCTTTCGTTCAGAAATGATAAAATAAAAATACATATTCGGATAATAAAAAAGCCGGATAATTAAATGCCAATTTCAAAACAACATTATCTGCCGATTTCGAATAGATGTGAAAGATGGGGTTTATAAACAATTTAATTAAAAATATTTCTGCTAAATAAGTACTAATCGGGTAGTTCCTGTTCTTATAGATCACTTACTCTCATTGTTTTTATAATTTACTTAAATAGTGAAGAATAAATTGGGATAGTAATAAAGAGATTTCTCCTATGTCTAACATTGAAAAAGCGGACTATTTTTTCTCTCTTGCCTACTATGCTTCTCCGGGTTGTAATTCGGCAAGCAGACGACTGACCGCAGAGTCGGACCTCCTGTTATATGTCGAGCTCAGTGATCTGAAATGAAACAACTCCGGAAAAGTGCGATTCCTTGAACTCGTTCCGAAATGAAACGACTCTGTAAAGGAACGATTCCTTGGAATCGCCTGTGCTGTAGCACCGATTCGCTAGCAAATTATTTTCCGATATTTTATTTATAGATTTTTTTTTTTTTAGGTCACGCGTATAAGTCGACCCCCCACTTTGAAGTTATTTTTTTTGTCTAAAATTTCACGACTTATACGCAAGTACATACGGTAGCTATTATAGATCTATGAGTGCAATACTTGGCGATAGTTGCGACAATTCTTCCAAACCCAGAAATAACTGTATTTAAGCATTAAAAAAAGCCTTTAAAAACATGATAGAACTCTTTAAATTTCGCGGCATAGCGAAAAAGATTTACAAATTTTGATGTTTTTTCAAATTTTTTGAGGTTTAAAAGTTGTAGAAAAAATATCACAATTTCCAATTAAAAAAAAAAAAAAAAATCTTTGTATAACCCGCAGTGGCTTTTTGGAAGGTTTTTTTCTTGTATAAGCCGCGGACTATACACTCGAAAATACGGTATTTATTTTGTAGGACTATATCAAATTCTATTAGGTTAAGTAATCTAATAGAATTTTAAACATTTATTATTTTATAATGAATTGTGACTGTCACTTTTCATAATTTAACAAAATTTACGTTACTTTTTTTACTTCTATTCTTAGTGCAAGTTGTATAGTTTGCTTTAATATGTAAACATTGACATAAATTTAAAAATAATGTCATAAAAATTATGTTACGACAAAATTATGTTAAATTTTATATCAGACGTTTATTTTTACTTCCAGTAAATTTGTGACTGACTCCTATTTTGCAGCCCCCCCCCCCCCCAAAAAAAAAAAACTTACTTGGTCAGTTTTAGTCACAGAGGAATGGCGTTTTTTTGTCTTACTTGTTAGAGTAGTGATAAAAATTTACTAAGTATCACTTATAAGACCGGGAGAACATATAAAAATTTAATTTTCGTAATTTTTTAATACAAATTTTTTCTGATCGCTCAAAAAACACTTCTGTACCTTTTTTTAAAACATTTTTGCAATTGGAACTATGACTATAGTGCATCAATTTTGTATAGTTATCTAAGGGTATCACATGCTTATGTACAATTTTTTAGCACCCCTTCTCGCTAGTTAATAAATAAAAAAATGTGCACTAAACGATGCAATTCAATGCCAATTAACAACAGAAGTTTGGAGAAACACATTGCTTTTTTTTTATTATTATTATCAGTGTAGTTACGAGTAACATACTTAAAAAAGAAAAAAGTGATCAAGTCTTGATATTTAGTCAGAAACTTATAAAAATACATAAATATGTGATAAAGAATTGTGGCCAGACATCAAGATTTGCATTCTAGCAAACAAAAACTTGTGTCATTAAAAATAGTAATTTTTTAAGTGTATCCTAATGTAAATTTATTACAATCTAAGTGGTGTTATGAAATCAGAGATAGGTTTTGTTTACTAAGGTTGGTACAGAAGCACAACAATGTTAACCTGAATTATTAAAATTGATGTCATGTAATATCAAGAGGAAACATATCTAAAAGGTAAGAGTTTTCTAATCAAAATATGGTTTTTGAAAATTAATATTATATACATATAAGAAAACTAGCCATTCTTGCTTCATTCTTAGACATCAAAACAACTTTAGAAAATACACTTTTTCCAGAGCTGAAAAGCTCAGTCCTTTATGGCAAACAAATAAAATTCCTATTTAGCTTTTTTGATATAGGTAAGGATAAAAAAAAAAAGTATGTCATAATTTATTTCAAAAGATAAAAACATATTAATAGTGCCGTAATAATCACATTCATAGACAATCACTAACATATTAAAGATGTCCATTTTTTATGTTTGGCAGGATTTTCATCCTTTATTTTGAAAACACAAATGTAAAAATGTTATCACAACCCCTTGATTAGATCATCAGCGAAACAGACATTGGTTTCAACAGCTACTACCATGTACAAACCACAGTACCATGCGAAGCGGGTGGTAGCCCCGGGTGCATAAAATGAGGGGCACAAAAATTACACTTCTAACCTGATTTGTTTCTTCTTATATAAAAAAAAAAAAAAAAAAAAAAAAAAAAAAATAGATATGTTCATACTAAGTTTTGTGACAAAACCATGCATTCTCAAAATAGCATATGACTTCTTTCTTGGAATCCAAAAAAGAGTTACAAACTGTTATACTATACTGTAAATACATTTATTCCACATCTATTTTCTAGATATCCTTTGCCAAAATATAAGTGAACTTTTATATTACATTATTTAGTTGTTAAAATTAAACCTTTTAAAGTTGTAAAGTAAATGTGAAATATGTATTCAATTAAATTCATTTGTGTTTGCATACTTTTCAATTTTGTGACACCTGTCACAAATAAAGAGGAGGGGGGGGGGGAGGCACCAAATTAGAACTTTGCCCCAGGCACAGTTTTCTCTTTGCACACCGCTGACAAACTGTACATGGCATAACCAAATGGATAACATCACAAATCAGGGTTGGTATAAAAACCTTTTTTTTTTTTTTAAACCAAAAAACCGGGTTTTTTTCAAATCATTGTTTAAATAGCATTTGCAAGAAAAATAACGTGAGTTTTAGAAAGTCATGAGGATTTTTTGTAATTAATAGTTAATTAATGTTAAACCTTCACATTAGTATTTATTTTTTTGATAATTAAATAACTAAAGCATAAAAATTTATAATTAAATTATCTTATAAGTTTAGGTTTCTATAGGGAAATATTCATTGTGTGAAAAAAAAAAATAAACTATTAATTTATTAGTATACTTATATAAACCTTTTTATTTAAGAAATAATTATATGCAAGTTGATAATGAAGAACATAGTAAAGGGCAAACAAACATATTTTACTAAATTAACAGAAATAAGCTGAAATAGAAACCATTTTCTTGTGCATAATTTAGAAATTATTTACAGTATTAACATCAACAAATGATTATTAATCTCTTGCAACATATATTTACTTAAAAATATCAATATGCATTTTATTAATGCTAAAAAATACATGTGTATTGACTTACTTGATACATCAACAAATGTAATGCTTACACAAATTGAGACATAGACTTAGAAAAATTACTTTTTTTTTTTTTTTTTTTTTTAAATACAAACTTTATTTTTTCCATTTCTTTGTTCATCAAAAAGTGAAGATTTGGCATTAAATTTTATTATCTATGCAAGCATCGAGTTACATGGATATTTTTGTTTTGTAAAATTTAATGTATCCTTTTTTTCTTGTTCACATGGTTCACTTTGACTGTATTGTGGTTCAAGCATGTATACCTAAAAGGGCATGGGTGTTAGGGCTATTTTATACCTGGACTAAAAAACTATGAGACTTCTTTATTTACATTTTTTTCTCTTAATATTCTTTGAAGACCTGTCCAATTATAAACTGCATTAGTAATGGAACTTATTACTTTAGATATTATCCAGGGCAACTGCAATAGAATTTAACAGTTTAAACATATCTTCAACATTTCTTTTAAAGTAAAAACTAGACAGATACAAGCTTTTGAATATTTTTATCAATACATTCCTATTTTCTGCACAAATTTTAAGTAAAGTGGGGCAATTTTTAAGGTGTACATCTAAAGCATCTGAAAATGAATCACACCTAATATTATAAGGAAGAGCTAATTTGACAGCATTTACATTGCATGCAATTTTTACATTTGGCTCTTAAACATGTTTTTGATGTATTTCTTATCCCCTCAAATGAAAACCAGATTATATTTTCCTTTCTTCTAGTTTTAGACATTCTTTTATTTCAATATATATAAGTAGCTTTCTTAAAATAAAATACAATACAAAGTAACTAGAAACAGAAAAAAATAATGTAAAAACTGCAAATCCAATCTAAGAAAAACCAAAGCTTACTAAAACCAATAGCTATGGAACAGAGAAAATTCATAGCCAATCATTCATTAGCATACAGAACAAGAGTAACCAATGGAAAGAATGACTTACGATTACACAGGTCTGCAATGGTTTTCCTCTTTGAAATCTGAGTAACATTTTCTATAGTTTCTGATGTGCTGATTACGAGAAAAATAATTAAAAAACTCCATCACGTCAGTATTTTTTGATATTGAATATTTAAGATTTTGATGAAAAATGTCTGAGCGTCTACATTTTAAAATTTATAAAACGTCATTAAATTACTTCAGCTTAATTTTTATTGCATTTAATTAGTGTAAGGTGACATAGAAATTACTTCAAAACAGTAATTTGTTAATTACTACATAATAAGTAAAAGTAATTCACATTAACCATGTTGAAAACGGTCATTTTGGCTTAATTTAGTAATGAGCTCATTAATACATAATGATTAGGTAATATAACCTAATTGTTGTAAATATTAGTCGAAAAGGGTGTAATAAAGATAAATCAAAGGATTTTTGTATAAGTACCCGCACTGATTTAGAAAATTAACAGTTGAAGTGCGCATCTTGTGACATAACCTTTAAAATGTCATCGCGAAGTTGTTTAAATTCTCCGAATTGTTTTTGTTATATTTGTGAGAAATTTATGGTGAAAAAACAACGAAACAGCATTACAGACTTCGTAAAAAATATTTACAAAAGTTATTTTGGATACGTTTGAAGCCTGATTTAAGAAGATTAATGTCGGACGAAAAGTTCGATGAAAAACTTAATGATATTGAGTTGCAAGCATGGCAGTCATTTAAGGAAGTGGTGAAAAACTTTTTGGGGAACAATAAAAGCTCCGACTATAAACAAATAGTGTCCAAAATCGTTACAAATTTTGGTGTAATGGGTTGTAATATGAGCATTAAACTTCATTTCTTAAATTCGCACATAGATTACTTCCCAGAAAATCTAGGAGCCGTTAGCGAAGAACAAGGCGAAAGATTTCACCAAGATTTGAAAGAGCTAGAAGTCCGGTATCAAGGAAGATGGAATACTAGCATGATGGCGGACTACTGCTGGTTGTTGAAGCGCGACGATCCAAACCGGAAATTTAAGCGAAAATCGTACAACCGAAGCTTCCAGGAAAAAAGGATCAGGTTCCACAAATAAAATTTACATGTAATTTAGATTAGTAATAAGTTATTATTATATTTTAGTTGTTTTTTATGTTAAAAGTAATGTACTTTTTAAAATATATTTTTTTATGTGAAAACTTGTGTTTTTTTTTCTATTTTCGATCTGTATCTTTTTTGAAAAATCTAAAGGTGATGGAAAAAAACTAAGTACATATTCGTAATCAGCGCACCAAAATACCCTAGAATCAGCTCTCAAATTCTAGAGAGGAAGTTATGACTCTCAATTTGCAGGCCTGTGTTATGTCATTATTGATGCTTTGATACATGATACAATCCTTAGTAAATCATAATCAAGCTATCTAAGCAGTAAAATTGCATTTTTGGCTGGCATATGCCATTTTTACATTTTTAAAAAAATAAAAGGTTTAAAAAATAATTAAAACTAACTACCTTTTTTTTTATCCTCCACAGTTCACTGTAGAAAAATATTTTGCCATGTCAATTTATAGCTAGTAAGAAAAATTAGATTGATTAAAGATGTTTGTCACTTTAAAAATTTAATTTGCCTTAAGCTTTGCTTGTAGCTACTTTATAACTTTGATTTTGCACATTTTAATAATGCGTAAAATAAATGAAAACATTAGGGAAAAGGGGAAAAAACCAAATTTAAAAAAACCAGCATGGTTTTTTTTTAAAAAACCACTTGGTTTAAACCACGGTTTAAACCAGCGTGGTTTAAACCAAACAACCATGTCACAAATTATTATTTGGGACCTCCAAATCATTTTACTTATAAAATATATTTTCAGATCAAAGTCCTAGATCAGGTTGGGTAACCTATTTTGTATTCCAACTTGACCCACAGTTTAAAATCAGGTTGAGCTGACACTAATTTTTTTCACTTTGCAAGTACAGTTCATTTTAGGTTGAAATGTTTCGAATCTGAATATTTTTTAAACTGAGAAAAAACAAGTAAGAAAAATCAAGCGTTAAGCATAGATTATGAAACACTTTCGAACACTTCCTGAAATCGTTAACAAAACTTTGTTATTTAGGGAAATAAGATGCTACTGACCATAGCCAAATACATATTCCAATACTTTTGAACGGCCCTGTATTTGATCTATCAATCTATTACATACAGGGATGAGATTGACCAAAAAGCAAAAAAGCTGAAAACTGCACAAACGACTTTTGAGCAATGAGAGGAATGTCAATCGCAACAAATATAATTGTATTAGTATATAACATACAATTTAGCTTTTGGTAAATTAAATTAAAAGGAAATTATTAACGTGAATTGCAGAAATTATTTATACTTACTCTAATGAAAATTTAGTTTATCAAGATACAGCACATTAAAAAAACCCTGTTATTGGCATGAATATTTTTTTATTGAAATTTTCTAACAGTAAGACACTTTTGGTTAAGTATTAGGGGGGGGGGGGGGGATAGAAATTTTCTTTGTTTTTTTAGCTTTCCTCTTGCACAAGGTAAATTTCTTTCTCTTGTTTTTTTTCTTGGATATTACACATTAAAGATATCTAGTGATGTTGCTGGACTTTAAAAATCCTGAGTCTCCAGGACCCAGAACTTAAATTCTGGGTCTCTTACAAAAGTGATTCCTCACTGATAAGTCATTTTTAGATGCAAAAATTGAACTTGTTCATTTGGAAAAGAAGACTGAAATGCAATAATTTTTGTTTTAACAATAATTAATGAATAATTAAAATCAATATTATTTTTTTAAACCTTTGAGAAAAATTTTATTTATTTTAAAAAAAAAATGTGCAAGATACAAATTTAATCTTAAATTAATGCTTATTTGAGTGTAGAAGATAACATGTATCACTATTGTTTGCATTTCTTTTTAAAAAGGGCAAGACAGATTTATTGAAAAAAAAAACATTTTTGTTGAAAAAAAGGATACTTTTATTGAATATAAGGGTTTTTTTGTTCAATGAATGGGTGCTTTCAGAAGTCACATTCATTCAGAAAGATTCAGAGGTGTCAAAAATGTATTTTGGAGCAGGAAAGTCTGTATTTGGAGTGGCAAAAAAATAATTTTGAAAATTAATTTTTGGGTTAGTTTTTTTCAGAGTCCCTTTGATGAAATTTTTAGTTTTATCACTATTTCTTCATGAAATCTGTCATTTGTTGGAATCTTTTGGCAAATTTTAAAGGGTTTTTTTTTTTTTTTTTCAAATATTTGCCATTTTTTGCGAATATTTTGACGAAATCTGCAGTTTTTTCGCGATCGTTTGACGAAATCTACCGATTTATCCTGATTTTTTGACAAAAGTTGTAATTTTTCGAAAAACATTTGGCGAAATTCGCCGTTTAATCGCGATTTTTGGACGAAAATTGTCGTTTTATCGAGATTTTTGACAAAATCTTCCGTTTTTTCGGTATTTTGTGACGAAATTAACCATCCTTTCGCGAATCTTTTGACAAAATTGGCCGGAAATTAGTAGTTTTTTGGCGATTTTTTAAGGAAATTTGCCGTTTTTTCGCAATTTTTTAACGAAATTACGCGTCCTGTATTTTTTTGGTAAATCAGAAAATTTGAAAATAACAAAAAAGCTGAAAACCGCGGATCCGCGGAAGAATCTCATCCCTGTATGTGTGATATTTTAGGGAGAAACTCGAAAAATCTTCACTGGTTCCCCCCTTTTTTTAAAACACACAGTCGTAACAATCGAGGGAAAAAACAAAATAAATAAATATAGAAGATTGATTAAATTACACATTGGCTGCTGCAAGTTAGTTTATTAAACTGTAGTCATAAGAGAGGAAAATGCTCCCTTTGCAAAGCCATCTTGAACCGAAATATCAAAAAGAATATTCCATCATAACTCAGCAAGCCATCCTTAATGTACGCACCGAAAAAAAGAAAAAAAAAAATCTCTCTTCACCTTCAGGCATCCTTCTTAAATCTAAAAACAAAGTTCTGGAAAATTCGCTACTCTCAAACCATCATTTTCCCATTTAAACATAATTCATGTCCAGAGTTGAGATTTTTATTCCATTCAGGCGATAATTTTATTTTTTTTTTAAATATTATTTAACTAATTTATAATCTACTCAAAATTTTGAATGTATAAAACAGACGATATTTTTGCAGAGACGATTAATTTTAAGAGAAAAAGAAAAGGAATGAATTTATTGATATGCACATATATCAAATGTTGAAAGAGAGAAAAAATAAATAAATAAAAATAATATATTTTTTGAAAGGTATGGTTTTGGAATAAATTTAATAAGACTTTCTTAAAAAGGGTTAATAAAAACATAGAAAAAATGAGTTTTATTTGGAATATTAAGAAATAAAGCTTAAGAATATTTTTAATTTAGAGCCATCTTATTATATTTACGCATATTGGAATAAATGTTTTTTAAGGCGAATTTAGAATTTACATCGTTTCCATAAAGATTAATAGATTAGATTTAGAAACAAGATTTTAATTTAATAAGTTGAACTAAGTACAGAATATTGTTATAAGGAAATTAATATAGTATAAATGTTAATATTGGCAAAAAAAAATTATAAATTTTGTAATATATATATACATTATATAATCAGAAAATTTTGTTTAGCAAAAAAATACTTAACTTGTTGAAATTTCTCCTTTAGTACTTTATACTAATAAATGTGAAATACTTCAATACTTTTGTTCAACCCTGTATAATTTACCTAGTACCTTTATTACATGCCAGTATGTTGTTAAAATTTAGTTCAAACAAATACACCCTTAAAACTACTTAAATCACATTTCCAGAAATTATCATTTATGAGTGGCCATGTAGCTAATTCTTAGTGTGACTCAGTATATCATTTTATCTATATTCTACAAACATTTCTTGGTAACTGAAAGCAGTTCAATGTAAAAATGCATAACTTATTAAAAAACCACCATTAAGTTAATTACCCTTACATTCAGTAACCTTTGTGAGCTCTTTTGTGTAACCTTGTATATCAACTATAACATTTATACTCACCATATAATTTGCAGAGATTTAGTAAAACTTAAAAATGCATATCATAATTGAAAATGTATTTTATCCACCCATCCATCAGCTATCATCGTTAACATACAGTACTTCGGATAAGAATGTAAGGTTTGAAATATTTTGTGTGTCCCTGTAAATGCTATGCAC
This sequence comes from Maratus speculifer, assembly GCA_964019185.1. Lineage (NCBI taxonomy): Eukaryota > Metazoa > Arthropoda > Arachnida > Araneae > Salticidae > Maratus > Maratus speculifer. The sequence continues at coordinate 22,804,551 of OZ025292.1, read as the reverse complement.
TTCATATGTGTTAAATATTAAGTCTCAGTGGCGTCCATCAATTTTATGATACTTGAAATCGTTTAACATTATTAAAATATGTCATAATGAATTCCCCTTTTATTATTGTGTAATGAATTTTTTTGAGTTGTTTTGTAAATGAATAGTAACTATTATTTTCATTGTATATTTTATAGAATGCATAATTTAGTGCCAGGGTTGAGAGAAGAACTAAGAGATACTGATAAACTTATAACATATGGATACCCTGATCATTGGTTAAATCTTCTAAATGAAAATATAACTCCACAAACAATTATGAAATTTATCGTTGAAATGCAAAATTTCTTTTGTGGTCACCATGATCCACATACTTACAAGGAAATTCTCCATACTGGGCATACTTAGAATACTTAAATATATATTATTTAAACTACTCATGTACATAATAAAGGAGAAAGGCAATATTAAATTAATTTTTTATATATTTTCATTGACATTTAAATTTTTCTCCAAAAAAAGAAAAAAAATCATGAAAGAAAAAAGAAACTTAATACTTAGTTAAAAAATCAATATTCTAATTACATTTTTGAACTGTTATGTAAAATAAGTATAACCCTGAATTTTATAAAATATAATGAATATGTTCTTGGTGTGTAAGAAGGAGGAAAAAATAATTTCTAAACAAGACATAACAAAGAATTTTTTCAGTATATAATTTCCCATTGAATTACATTATTTAATTTGTAACAGACTAGTTTCATCAGATAAATAATTATAGATTAGTACCAAAGTTGTATAAAACATTTTGATAGTTTAAGAAAAAAATTAATGTCCGACAAAATAATTTATTTAGGGGGGAAAAAAATTGACATCAGATTTTTAATTTGGTTCTTAAATTCCTAAGTATTGGACTGAATCCCACCTATTTTATAAAGATTTAAAATATATAAAATTATTTAATTATACTTATTAATTATAAAATTAAATTAAAATATTAAAGGATATGTTATTAAATTTAATTATTTATACCATTATTATCCTTATTAGCTTATAAATTTTATTACACATTACAGACAAAAAAGAATTTGCCATTTTAGCCAGTTTTTTCAATTTTTGTCCTGTTTTTTTCCAAGTTTTTGCCACTGTCCTGGCAAAAATACCTTTTAGCCGGCAAAAATGCCAACCCTGTTTAGTGCACTTTGCAAATCCATGCAAATTCGAATATGTTTGACAGGGTATAACACTTTTAAATTCATTTCAAATGATTTTTTCCCAAAGGCTGTAATGTATCGGAAAACTTTTGACTATCCCTGTAAATAAACTAATCATAATAGAAGCTTCATTTTCAATAGGGTTCATGCTAGGGTAAACAACAATAACATATAAAAATTTCATAGCGATCTGAGTATATTTACGGGAGTTAAGAGCGTGGACAGAAGGCCAAACAAACCGAATGCATAAACACTTTTCATCTTTGTTGGAAAGTGTTAAAAAGTTATGTTAATCTTAAATATTAATATACTCATTTTTAGAGAAAAAAGAAAAAAATGATATTAGAGACACAATAACAGACTCTTTACCATAGTTGTATTAATTTATTTTTTTTTTTTCTTTTCACATTAAATTATGCCAGATTTCAATATTTTGAGTCAGTTTCAGGTTGAAATGTGTTGGGTTAATCATTGAATTTTGAACTAAGATTGAATTAACCCAACCTGGGCAGAAATTTAGTTACTTCAGAGCTACACTTTAGTAAACAGCAGAAACATTGTGTTAAAAGAACAAATGCCCAACTTGATGTCAATTCTCAATAAATTTACTAATAATGGAGACAATAATACAAACTCAATAAAGAGAAAAATTCAAGCCTTTTTTTTTAGAAGTTTTAATTAAATGATGATAATACAAGATTCTTCAACATATTTTTTTATCAAAAAGACTCCAAAATAATGAAAAGCAACACCAACACAAGACCTACCGGAGGTTCAAGTTTTAGTCATCACAAAAGCCAGCAAATAAACTGGTGTGTCTGCAATCAGGATTCATATCAAAACATCTTTCATAAACATTTCTATGAATACAAACACATAATACTGCTATACATAATATACAGCTAAAATAAAAATTTACTACTGAAAAAAAAAACCCTGCAATAAGAAACAAGGAAATTCCTTCTTTTGATTTCATTCATTCTGATTTCATTGGATAAAAATGTTGAACTAATAACACATACATAAATTATAGTTTAAAACACTTAAAATAAGGTTCTAGATATAAAACTAATATATACACTAACAAATGAAAATAGATAAACTACAAATAAAGTTTTACCAAATAAACTATTATATTCATTGTATCTTTTAAATGAATAAGTTTTGAAACAGAAACAATTTAACAAGCATTAATAAAGCTATCAAAAACTAAAATTCAATTTTCCAAAGTAATACATGCATATATATATATATATAAAGCTGATCTCACTACAGAAGATTCAATACCAATAAAAGTTTTATCAGAGAAATTCAGTTTGATTTCTAACATTTCTAGCATATTGAAGCAATCATTCCTGCAGTGTAAATTAAAAAAGTCTCAAAATATGAAAGTAATATTATGAGGTCACATAATAAATAAGTAATTTGCAAATTAAGGGGAGGGGGGGGACACTTTAAATTAAATCAAAAACATCAAATTAGAAACTAAAAAAATCATAAAATTTTTAATGTTAACATCAGAAGATGAAATTCTGTACATATTCCATGTTTAAAAATAATAATAATAAAATGAATCTGTAATACCATTCATTGACAGGTTTTTCATTTTGCAGAACATTGCGCAAAGCAATGATATAGCTGCCTTTTCAATTTCAGCATGTTGCATTTTGAAAATCAATGCATAAATTGATATTTTGGATTAGGGTCTAGTGGATATCCAGCGAACATACCATATAGAGATGATCAAGCTAATATGCTGGTTAATTAACCACTTAACCGGCGACGGGTATGGGGAAACAGTGCTTTAACCCCAGACTTATCTCGGGGCAGCCGTTGAAGGGGTTAACAGTGGTTGATGTTATAACTGAGCAGTAATGTGGCCAAAAATTATAAAGTTATACTATGCTTTTATAGTTCATCTTGTTAAAATTTCTAGATTATAAAGCCTACAGTTTAATCTTGTAAAGTACAATGCATTAATTTATTAAACTAAAAATAAATTAGCTATATATACGACAAAATGTGTTTCTAAACCTACAAAAGAACAAACACTTAAACAACTGCACTAACAATAAGTACCTAAGTATGCGTACAAACACAGTTAAAAAGTCAACCTCAAGTTAAAAGTCAAAGAGTAGGAGAATGAATTAATTATCAAAGACGAGCCTTTTTTTTACAATGTAATAGAAAGCAAGTTTTATGTTCTCACAATAAAAATTTTTTTAATAAGGTAAAGTTGTACACAGAAGAATAAAGTAAAAAGAAAAAACATGAGGGCATGGATATTAAATAAAACATTCAGCTACAAATACAATTAGTCTTAAATTTTTTCGTGAAAATAATTTAGTATTATTAATCTAATATTTAATTTCCTATCACTCATTTTGTTATTAAGTAAACTGCTATGTTAGTAGCAACCAACAAAAGCAATTTTTCTGCTGTAACAACATACAGCTTATTTTTAAGAAATAAACACAAAATATTCTGTTTAAGAAAAGAAGTGAAGATAAAAGTATTAATACATTCCTTTCAGTTGTAAATTTTTGCATAAAAATAATTTATCACTAATTAATTAGTTGATACTGCTATAACAAAATGATTCAAAATGACGTAATTTTGAAACTGAAGCAATCATAAGTACGATTGTAATTAAATTTTAAATATATATATATAATAGTTAATTAATCTAAACTCCAGCTTAGGTATTGCACTCAAACAGCCTGATAACCAGCTGCAAATTATTTATATATATTTGGTGATCGGTATTCAACCAAATTGATATCCATTCCATTTCTACATTCATAAACTACAGGAATGATTGTTAATTCAAGAAAAAAAATAACTGAAATTTCAGTGAGTAAATGATTTTGCATGCACAGAGAACATATAACGTATTGCAAAAATGCCCAATCTCCTCATTATGAAATGTATTAACTTTATGTTTAGCAATCGCATGAAATTGATATTTTCATCTTATTTTATGAATTTAACTATCAGAAAAACCAAAATTCCAGTATTAAAAATCAAAATCCTCAATTAAGGTACATTACTTGAAAACAGTCGCACCTATAGTTATTGGATTTTTTATTTTGATACACAGAAATAGATTGCCCAATGCATGTTTAAAAAAGATTAACAGCATTTTCACTATAACAAAATTTAAAAATATATATAACTTTTTTTTCTTTTGCAATTTTGCCAATAATAACAGAATTTTTAATTAACATACCTTATAGCTGAAGTACAGTTAACTCTATCTGAAGCAGAATCGACTGGAACCGAGAAAAATTTCTATCAGAGACAATATTTCATTCAGACAGAGTTTACTGTATTGAAAATCATTCAGCAGGAATTTCAAATAGTTCCATGTTAGGCAGCATTTACTGTATTTTGATATTGTGAGAATGAAACATTTCAATATTTTGTATATACATCAAAAAATGACAAAATATTGTTTCATACAAGATTTACAGTTTTATTTAAACTTATCTTTTTTTGCTGGCTTATGTTTTGCCTAATTTATAGTTAAACTCAAAACTCCTTATCTTTCAGAACTCAAATTTTCCTCTCCTATTTTTTTTTTTTTTTTTACAGACTATGAAATACAATCTTGTTTCTTCAGATTTCTTATCAGAAATTTAATGTTTTTAACTTCTTTTTCTTGTACATACTTATTAAATTATTTTACAGCAATTTAATTGACAAAATGTTTCAAAAATATATACTTCCTCTTGTATTTTAAACATTAAAATCTTAGTGAAACTGATGAAGTATGAATACAATTTTAACACTTAAAAATAAGTCAGGGATCAATCCAAAAATTTATATAGCACAGTATTTATATATATATATGTATATACATTCTTGAAAAATAATAAATTCTCTTAAATATACAAACATAAAATTTTATAAGTACATTTCATATAGCCAAATAAGTTCTTTGGCAATTTCAGATGTTTTATATCTGGCTAATTTTTATTTTAAGATAAAATCTATAAAATATTCACTTTGGGGTTGAAAAATTCATTGTTTTAAGACAAAATTCAAAATTACTTTACAGACCCCTCTTTAGTTTATATTTTAAAAACTTTTTGCATATTAGATTGCCAATAATCATAATTTGGAAAGAGTAAATTATAAATAACTTTCAGATGAGAAATTAAATACAAATGAATCACAAAGTCAAAGGTTTAATAAGGGATGAAGGAATTTCAGATCTGACTGACAAGAAGCTTTAAATTGATGTTTGTACTGATATACTAGATTAACAGAACTGTGTAAAAATAAAATATTTCTAAAGACTTGATATGAATCCTGCATACAACTCACCAAAAAAGCAACAGATCCTTTAATTCACAGCCTAGTTTTTTATTCTTTAAACACCTTTACAACAACATTAAATAAAAAAAATGAATAAAGAAAATTAAGAAAAATGAAAAGGAAATTTTTACAGTTGTCAAGAGGGGGAAAAAAAGTTTATTATTGCTCCTCAAAAAATAAAAAAGCTAGAAAAATTACATCAGAGAAATTCATTTCACAATAAAGCAATAAAAAATTAACATATTCAATAACCTTTAATGTACAAATTTCACAACTACAGCCATTCTGAACAATGACACAGTTGCCTTGTCTTGTCATTTTTTTAACATGATCTGAAAATGATATAATCAATTTCCCATCCTGTTCTGTGAAGCAGATATATTTACAATCTGAAATAAATCAAAATCTTGAAAAGTACTGAAAGAGAGCCCTAAAATACTTAAATTTATTAATCAAATTTTGACATCTGCTTGAATTAAAACCACTAGGGATGAGAAATCAATTAGATTAGAGTCTTCTTTTTTTTTCAAACCAGTGAACTCGGAATGAGCTAAGTTTTGCACATACAAAAAAACGGAACACACAAACCAACTCATTGTGAGGAACTTTTTCTTTTTTTGCATAAAATATCCCCAAGAGTGAATGGATGTAAGAAGGTCCTCACAATGCTAACGTCTTATATCAGATGAGATGTGTGCTTAGATGCAGACATGAATAATGCTCCTTTTACGCCGGCAGCTTCAGGGCTTTGCCTTTAATGACTGAAAGTAAAAAAGAAAGTCAGGAAAAATGTTACACAAGTTCACTGTAAACATTGCAATGCATTATATATATATTATTTATGTCTTAAAACTTAGACACATTACTCTTTTTTTATAATATAGCATACAATGCTCATTCTTAAACATGCACCTCCTTTAACCAAGATTGTTTCTTTAAGTGCATGTTAGGTTTAGTGTGGTGAAGTTGCAAACATATTATTTCACTTTCAATAACTGTGATTATAGAAATGTGAATGATTGCCCACAGGTTTTTACTTACAGGGTAGTAACAATATTGCATAAATAAGTTGTCAAGGCATCAAGTTCAGTATTGAGATATACTCATTCTCATAAGGGGTTGTTACATATATAATGTTATTTATTTTTTTATAGTTTTGGACACCCTCCTTGTCTTCCGATATCATACATTATCATCCCTTGACTCCTTCCCCCTTTATAATAATATTGTTATCAATGTCTTTTTTTTTTTTTTTTTTTTTTCTTTAGAACTTTACTTCTTTTGTTTTCAGTGCTGTGCAAAAATGCTTACACTTATTTTTGCACATTTCATTGTTCAAATGAAGAGAAGTCAATAAAGTATCATTGAAATAATTTTGTCAAATAACTCATAAAAGGAATAATAGTTACTATTTAAAAATATTTTATAATAGTTTTTTGTTACATAATGTGTTCAACAGTAGTGATGTCTTTTTGCACTTGCTTCATATGAAAGAGGAGGGAGAGAGATAGAAATTCTTAACAAAACAGATATTTTTTCTCTTTTGTTTATTAGTAAACTCATGTTTTGTTTTAAATATATTTTGCATGTGGTTCCTTAAACAGTGATTATATATACATACACATATCAAGAATAGGGATGTCAAACATTCAGGCATTCTCAATTTTAGAATTAAATAATTTTATTGGTAATTTAGTTATTTTAATAATAACTTTGTATTTTCATAAAAATAGATAACTGACTAAAAGATAATATACTATTTTGATGTAAAGGGCATATTACAAATAAAAAGAAATTTGGTTGGATCAAAAGCGATATCGATATCAAAGACAAACACTTGCTCCACCAAGAGAAATCTTACACTATCAAGTGCCAGCTCTTGCCCTTCCCTTTAAAATGATAGCAATATATATGCATAGCCTCTAATCCCCACTTTTGTCTGTAGTTTAGTTTTATAGTTCTATCATAGATTAACATTAACAAGGATAAGTTGCTGATTATTTATCCTTCAATTGTATACAAGGTATCCCAAGAAAACTGAAACATAACTTTATCTGTTGTTAAAAGATAGGCTGCAAAGGGCAAAAATAATCTAATTAAGGTATAAATTAAAAATATTTTGAGGGGGAAATATTGTCAGCCATTTTCATCTTTTAGACTTTTATACAGTCCCTGGATCATGTAAGTTATAGTTTCCCAACAAGCTGACAAATAAAACAGTAGAAATCTTATTCTCCTATGATTAAAACTGATTGAGCTTTGTTTTGATAAGTTGTATTTTATGAAATTTCAGAACATTCTGAAAGAAAAAAGATGTCTGTCAAATTATAGTTTTTATTGACATAATTGCAATTCCTATCCTACTTTGAACATTTTTTCAATTGCCTATGTATCTCTAACAAGTAAAGAAAGCATGTTTCATTCTTTTTATAGCATGATTCACAAGATCAAAAAACTTTAAGATATGGTGCTGCACACCAAAACAATTTTTAAATAGAAAGCAATGATCATTATCTATTTTTTCTTTAAAAAAATTTATGGTGTTACTATCATATGACTTAGCCAAAATAAACATAACTGAAAGCAATTTTTGATAGTTTCACTATGTGAAATACCATGAAAAATGATAAAAGTTTAAAGCAGTTTCTTAAGTGAAACTGTAAGAGCTAGCAATTTAGAAATGTGAAATTTAGTTTGACACTATCTAGATAAGGATGATAGCCATTTACTTCTATCATCTAATGATATCCTCACATTTCTCATAAAAAAGGATGTCTATTTCAAATTGTATCAAAACAGTTTCATTACTGTAAAAATTATAAATAAAAATCCATTTAGTCCCATGCACCAGTAATGAATAATTTAAATCACAATTAATGCTCAGAAGACATGCATCAAAATATTACAATAAAATCTGCTAAATATTAAAAGATCTTGCTAGTTTCGGAACCTATTATCTTGCAACAAATAATTGGGGGGGAGGGGAGGATTTTTGTTTTAGTTGACTTATCTGTCTTAGCAGGTACAATTAAACGGAATTCTTTCAAACAGAATGAAATTTTTCCATTTATGACATGTTCTGTTTTCACAGAATACACTACCTGGTCATTGATTATCGTTCACTTGCGATTTTAGACATTTTGTTACATATCTAGAAAAATACATGACGAATCATCTCGAAAGTGTATAAATATAATAGTATAAGCCATACATCTCTGTGAAGATTTTTTCCCAAAACTGCATAGGGACCGTCAACAAATTAAAAAAGAATGAATATCTTTTGAATAACCCTGTCAAAAATGATGTAGCAAAAGCAACTCAAACTCTAGATTATGATTGAGTGCCTTATTGTAATATACTGTTTTTATTTTTATGCAAATAGCATGCATACTCGCAGAGTAATTAAGGTTTTTATAAAAATGGTCCCAAATTTTTCCTTATCATTTTCAGAGTTCTTAATATAAAATTATTTTTTTTTCTGAAAATATGACAAACAACATTGCACACAATACCCTGTAATCGGATATAAAAAATAATAAAAATTGTAAGAAAAATGAGTAGGTTTACTAAATTTTTCACTGTGCATGCGTCAACGATATCAAAATTTCATTTGGATATTATGTTAGCTAAATATATAGAGCAACTTTTGTGAAAGTCTCAAAATCATAGCTTGAAAATTCTAAAACTAATCGTCTATAGAAAAAGGACAAAATCCGTTGTTTCCAAAATGAAGCAAAAAAATGAGGGATTTTATCCAAATGTAGTAGTACGTCCCATATTGTGTATCCTATATTGACACTAATTAATGAATATATGGATACAACCCCTCTTGTTTTTGCTTCATTTTTGCAATAACAGATTTTTAACTTATTCGATTGACGATTATTTTGATAATTTTCAAGTTATGATTTTGCAACTTTCACAAAAGTTGCTCTATACATTTAGTTAACATAACATGCAAATGAAATTTTAATATCGTTGACGCATGTGCAGTGAAAAATTATTTAGTAAACCTACTCATTTTTCATACAATTTTTATTATTTTTTAATTCTGATTGCAGGGTATTGTGTGCAATGTTGTTTGTCATATTTGCAGAAAAAAAATTGGTTGCCTGTAAAGTCGGTATACGGGCGAAAGTTTTACGTGACAACGACTTTGAGTTGTAAAATAATTTTAATGTGAATATTCATTCGTATAGTAGGAAGAAGGATGAAATAATAGTAACAATTTAAAACATTTATTTATACAAAGAATTATATTTAAAACATTAATTTATACAAAGAATCTCGCACTGAATTTCATATTAACAAAATTTTATTTTTACCTTTACACATACATACGTATTTATATACAAATATACATACAATAACTTGCAATACACTGTGTTTGTTAAACACATTTTACTTCATGTTTATTGATGTCAAATGTTGAATTTTGTAAACAGCATATTAAAGAATTTTTCAATGAGCAGAATATAACTAAAGTAAAATGGCTTTCACTAATCACATATCATTAGTTTTCCATAATATACCACCGAATTACGAAATAAACTACACTTATTTTCTTTGTACTTTATACTAATAACTAATACATAACGTATTTCGTCTTAGTTTGATACTATCTAAAATTCCTATTAAGCACCGCCCCTTCCTTGCAGCGAATTCACATTCACGTTCAGAAAATGGTCCCACAAGTGACCGGAAAAAGTTAAGAGAAAAGTGAGCGCGTATCGTGAGCGGAGCGTAACGTAACGTAACGCAGTTTCTTGAAGTGTCTCCCGGCAAACCAATTTACAAGACGTTGTCACGTCAAAAATATTTTATATTAAGAACTCTGAAAATTATAAGGAAAAAACTTGGAAAAATTTGGGACCATTTTTGTAAAAATCTTAATTACTCTGCAAGTATGCATGCTATTTGCACAAAAATGAACACAGTGTATTACAATAAGACAATCATAATCTAGCGTTTGAGCGCTTTTGCTACATTCGTTTTGACAGGGTTATTCAAAAGATATTCATTCTCTTTTAATTTGTTGACAATCCCCTATGGAGTTTCAGGAAAAAATCTTCACGGAGATGTATGACTTATACTATTATATTTATACACTAAGAGTTTCGAGATGATTCCTCATGTATTTTTCTAGATTTTAACAAAATGTCTAAAATCGCAAATGAACGATAATCAATGGCCAGGTAGTGTATGCTGTAATAGAGGTACATTCAAAGACAATTAAAAGAAATTTAATACTACACAGAAAACAGAGAGCAAGCGACTTACATATCTGACATTACTTCAAAATATACTTTTTATTATACAGAAGTCAACTAACACAAACCCATATCAGAAGATATTTCGTGTTCTCACAGTTTTATAAATAAGTGAAAGTAGTCCATATTATTTTGATACTTTTACATAAAGAATTCAATCAACATGCAATAATAAATTGATTTGCAAAATAAATTATAATTTGTGCAATCAATTATTTTCTAATGTTTGTGAGATATATTTAGAAAGCACATTATGCTACACAGGACTATTACATACTCAAATAGTTAAGCTTAAAACCATTGGGTATGTAACATTACTTACATCAAAAATGTAGAAAAGTCAACAATTGTTTAACTGTGTAATTAAAACAATACACTTTGTAAAAATCACCAAAAAATGAAAAACTGGGCAAGACATGTTTTGAGTTAAAACAATAACAACTCATCATCAGTTGCAGCATACATGTGTCTGTAAGGGGACAATGTCAGAAATAAACTGATTAGTTTATATGGCTGACAATTTTTTTTTTCTAAACATGTTTTTCTGAATCTCCAGTGTCTAAAACGCATAAATCTGTCAAAAAAAATTTTTTTTTTTCAATTTTCAAAACGATTACAAAACTTACCCTATACAACATATGATGGGTAAGTAATAAAAATAAGAACTCGCAACTAAAATGAGATATATTAATGCTAATTGTATAATTTAAGGAAAGTTAACTTTAAATAAAAACTAAAAGCAATATAATAAGATTGCAGATTTAATTTGCCCAATCCTGCCTTCCTGAACTTACTATGTTGTGATGAATTATAACATCTAGTATTAAAAAGTATCTGAATTCCACCTGGTTCAGGAAATAGCAATCACAGACCTTTTATGAGACACTAGCATGGTTTAGGCAGACTCCCATTTTAAAACATTCCTGAAGGACCTGTTCTACAACAATGCAGTCAAAACCAGCTTACACTTATTAAAACCCCATCCCATTTGCCTTTATTGACACAGAATTTACACTTTTAAATTTTAGAAATGAAGATGAAACAAATTTCCTTCACATGCATAATCTAACCTGATACGCTCTTATTAAAGTTGAGACATTCATTTTAACATAAAAACGAAAATCAGACATTTTTTAAAAAGTGGCAAATTCTTGAATTTTAAAAATATTTCACTCTAACCATGAATCTGAAAATCAAAAGTTACACTTAACACAGAACTTAATAATCTACACTCTTGAACAGAGTTTTAAACTCAGATAATTTAATTTGTTTAAATCACAATATAAATCATAATGTAAAAACTTAGCTTTAAATTAATAAAATAAAGATGAATATTTATAATAAGACATCTAAATTTAATATAACTCATAAGTAAAATGAAGCAAGTAATTTAAATAAGAAAATATATTACATTAAAAAAATAACATTATGTGAGACCTGGAGAAAATTATAAATTCAAAGGTATGAATTTCTATATTTTGGCAATTTGATATAAATAAATAAATTTGGAATAAGAAACTAATAAATGGAGTCATTATGGATCAATACATTTCAATACATCAATACATATTTTAATTTTTCTCATAAAATAACATTATGTGAGATCTGGACAAAATTATAAACTCAAAGTCATGAATTTCTACACTCTGGTATTTTTGATATAAATAAATGCATTTTGTGATAATTAAGTTATTAGGGATGAATATATTTCAATACATCAATGGGTTTATATATATATATTTTTTCAAAAAAGATGAGTAATATAAATATAGTACATGTGTAAACTGAAAACATAAAATTAGAGAGTTTAAGAAGCGAATGTGCTTTTGAATCCCGGTGCAAAGTATTATTAATGCATACTTTCAAAAATGTGTTGAATCACTATTTTTCTGAATGACTTTGAATATGCGACTTGGTATAGATTGAATAAGTTTTTCCAACTGTTCCATAGACAACTGGTTCCAGGCTGAAAGTATAGCCATCTTTAAATCATCTGTGTTTTGATACTGATGTTGGTCTCAATAGTCTATTTGAATCATTGCACCCCAATAAATTTCAATGAGGTTTAGATCAGGGCTGCAGGTAGGCCAATTCAAGACATTTATATGCCAGCACTGTAGCCACTCTTTAGGTACTTTTTGCACAGTGTATTGATGGAAGAGTGTAATGATCTTTCTGAAATACCCAGTTTACTCTAGTGATCAACGGTCCATATGGGAAGATTATCTTCCAGCATTAACTGGTAATCTTCTGCTTTTTGTTTTCCATTTTAAAAAAAGCCACAGCAGTTTTACCATTATGAGAAAAACCAGCCCACACAATTACGGATCTTCCATCAAAGTTTAGACTAAAGATATGCCGTTCTTCATGTTTGATATTGTGCCAGTATCTTATGCTATTCAAGCCATCAAAATTAAACCTTTTTTCATCTGACCAGATGACTGTGCTCCACTCTGTTGTCCAAAGTGAAGTCTGGCTTTCATATGATGGGGCTCAAGTTTTGGCTTAGCTTTCATTTTCTTCCATTTCATATTCAGCACTCGTTGAAAAATTTGTCTGACAGTTCAAGAGCTTAACATTTAGCTTTGAGGTATTCACAATTTAGCTAGAAGAAGTTCCAGTACTAGATGCTGTTTATAAGATAGATTTTCAATTTCTTTCTGTTATTTTTGAATGTCGACCACTCCATTTTTTTCTTTCCATACATTGATGGATTCTTTAAAACATTTTTTACTGTTCCTCATGAACATTTAATTAGCAAAGTAATTTGGCATTGCATTTTCCAGAAGCCCTGAATGCCAAAATTTTACCAATTTGTACCTCTGTGATAACCTTTCCTTGAGCATTAGAAAAATTGTACATTTTCACTTTTCTAAGAATAACATGTAATGACACACAATAAACAAGATACATTAAAAGAAAACAAAATTATTCTAAAAGTAATTCAAAGACAGACGATAAATGACTTTTTAATAAAATCATAGAGAGAATTGAAAATATGAATAAATATCATTTGCATTAATACCAATGTGAAAAATAATTTCACTGAATTAGTTTCTTATCACAAAACATTTATTATTCAGATAAAAAATACCAGAGTATAGAAAATTCATATTAATTTTCTACGGTAAGAAATTTGTGTGTGCAAAAGGCAATAAGGGTAGAATTTTTTTTACAGAGAATCAAGAAGGATTGTACACAGGCACTAAATGAAATTTCAGGATGTACATTTATTCAAAATTTCTAGACATTTAATTGGCATACCCACTAGAACAAAAAAATAATTAAAGATTTAAAATTTAAGCTTGAGAAAGTTAAATATCAATAAACTTTTAACTATTTCAGACCAGAGGTATCAAAATAAATACATCTTTTCTTTTCCTCATAAAAACATTAACATTTTTACTTTACTGTGTATAGCATATATTATTTTTAACATTTTTACTTTACTGTGTATAGCAGATTTTTTTTTCGGGGGAGGTGGGGTTAAAACAAAACCAATGAATGTCAGAATTGATGAATATTCTCTTGCAAAATAAATGTTATTTTAATCTAAGTTTCCAAAATGTCTTCGATGACAATGTGTCCAAGAAAGCAAAAAATGTTCAAGATTATTTCAACATAAGTGCTTTGGCTTTACAATTAAAAAAAAAATTAAGGATTTGCTGATCTCTCACTTGTTTAAAAACCTTAATATTCTTATTGCATGAATTTAAGTTATTGATGGTTAAGCTGGTAATTTAAGGAGATTAGTAATTTTATATTCATGTTAGTAATTTTAAATCACCTATCCCCTAAAGCAGACCTTTCCAACTTTTCAATAAGCCAAAGTGCATCTTAGGTTCTTGCAAACGATGAAAGGTCATTATTTACATGACTAGATGCAAAGAAAACTTCCTCATTTTGTTAGTATTAGCAACACACATGCACATATATGCATCTTAAAATAATGATCATTCCTACATTTTAAAAAAAAACTGCAAACAAAATATAAATTATAGTAAATTTAGTGTTAAATTTCCATCAGAAGCTCTTTTCTCAGATGATGTTTGTAATATAAGGAGCCAAAAATCTTAATGCTACTTGCAAATATTAATAATTTAAAATAGTTTAAGGGATTTTTATATTTTAAAAATTTATGGAAAATTTTTCGTTTGTGCAATGTACATACATCACATCATTAAACTCATACACACTTTAATATATCCTGCAGAGAGGATATAAATCATAGTAATTTTATAATTTTTTTTCTTGAGAAGAGCTTATCGTAAAAACAAAATCGTACAGCAAAAAACCAGAAGCTTTTATGCTGCCTACAATAAAACAAAAAACTTGTAAACATTAATATTTAAATTTTGTAAAAGTATATTTTACGTTTAAAAAAGAAATTGCAATGAGAAACATTTGAAAGGACCACAAGAAATCTTTTGAAAAATGTCATGGCAATAACAGGTGCTGAGTTGGACAGCCCTGTCCTAAAGTATCATTTAAGAGCTTTTTAGTTATTTTGTTTCTGCAAAAGCAATGAATTGAAATTTACTTCAAGTGTGAAGAGGTTAAAAGAAAATATTCAGCACAAAAAATCTATAGTGATTATTTCAAGGACTCAACTAACTAAAATGGAATAAACATTAATTACTGTCTTCACATCACTATTCAAACGACATATGCAGTAGTAACATTGACTTACACTACTTTCCATTTAAAATATACATAAAAATCACATGCCATGGCACATATATATCCTCTTTGGTCCCAGTTCCCATTTGGGGATCTCTATTCTTTTCCTTATAAAAACTAAAATGCCCATTTATTTTTATATTTTCACATCACTTCTTAATTGCTAAATGTTGCTTGTGTTTAAAGCAAATGAGTAAATGGCTGCATCTAACCTTCATAAGATGAATGTTATTTTTCTCAGAGTTTGCAAAATACCTAAAAATGTCCAGAAGACAGTAGCAGTAAAAAAATGGTAAATTTTCCTAAATATTTCACTTTTTCAATAAAAATTTTTGAGGATTTGTAAATTATTTACTTGTTTAAAGCTCTTAAATTTGTGATTGTATTCATTTAGGTTAATAGTTATTAAAGTTGTATTTTAAGGGGGTTTGTAGTTTTAGATCTATATTTCTGAACCTAAATTACTAAGCATCTAAAAAAAGATTAATTTCAGAAAATATATTATTTCTGTCATCTATGATGTCATTTTGTTTGTAAAAAAACCAATGAATATGTATTTGCATTATTATTTTAGCTTCGGAACTGAAGAGGATATACAAGAATAATAAGCCAACTTATATCACCCTATATTTATAATTGACAAAGCTTGTACTTCTTTTCAACAACGAATTAACAAAATTTACATTTATTGATTGATTGACAGTTTGTAACTTTACACTTAGCAAATTGACTAAAACATATGATTTTCTGTTAAACTGGCAAAATTACATAACCTTTATCATCAACCAGTTGACAAAATTTGTGATCTTTTTTAATGAACAATTAGCGAATGATTGAAACTTGAGTTTAAGGATAGATTATCATATTTCAGGACATTTCAACACTTTTTTCATTTTTCAGAAATTTTAGGACACCTATAATACCAGCATAGCTAAATAAATAATATTCTATACCAGGTATAAATTGCAAAGAAGAAAAAATACCCAAAGTACATAGTTGAACCACTGACACCGCATAAAGTAAGAGAAATACACAAATTAAATATACATTATATAATACATGTAAAACCAAAGAGCAAATCAAAAGATAAAATAATTCAAGAACATGACATTTTTACCTTTGGTAATGTATAAATAGAAAAAGTCACAGTACAGAACAGTTTGTACAACACCAGCTATGATTGCAATCAAGTCATAAAAGCCTTCAGAATAATAACGATACACCCAGTTCAAGATGTACAGGCCTCTGTAAGACCCCAGGCAGAACAGGTAGTGCGAAGTGATAGTCTCTGCTTCACCTGTTTTTGACACCAAAAACAACTGGGGCAGTATGGCAACTGACTCCAAATAGATGGAAAAAGTCCACAATACCTACAGATGAAGAAAAAACAAATTAACACAATAAGAACACACATTAGCACTGAAAAAATTTGCTAAACTTTAAATAATTAAGATTGTAAATAACAGTTAGTAAAAAAAAAAAAAAAAAAAAAAAAAAAATAGGTATCTTAAATAATTTTTAGATACATTTTTTTAGATGCACAATAAATGAAATTTGGTTTAAAAATTTGAGATTATAGTTTTAAAGAAGGAATGCAAAAAATGAAACAAGTATGACAAGTAGTAAAATTAACAAAAAACAATTAATAAAAGCAACAAATTTTTAAAAAAAGTTTTAATTACAGATTATGAAACACTTTCCAATATTTCCTGAAATATTTAATAAAATTTTGTTATTTAGGGAAACAGTGTGTTACTCTAGGATGTAACAATTTTAAAATTAATTTGAAATGATTTTTTCCCATTGGCCATAATGTAACAATACTTTTGACTGTCTCACAGTAAATAAACTAAACATGTTAGAAACTTAATTTGAAATAGGGCTCATACTAGAATAAACATCAACAACTTCCAAAATTTTCAGGACAATCCAAGTGTATGTTTATGTTAGAGCACAGATAGACAGACAAATCGAAACCCAACACTTTTCAACTTTGTTGAAAAATATTAAAAGCAGCCGATTGAAATCAATTTGTTTTAATGATTAATTAAAAAACAGGCACTTTATTTATGATTTTAAGAACAACACTGGAACTATAGGAAGATTTAAATGTGTTGTGAAATAAACATCTTTTAAAATTCACCGATATTTTCAGATCAGCTTTAAAATAATGAAATTTTCATAATTTTCATTTCAATTCTGATACACATTAACTATTCACCGTGGCCATAAATAAGTTACATCAAAGTTCCCTGTTAGTGCTAAAATGTTCTTGATAATAAATACTGTTACTTTTATGGTGACCTTGGTTATTTTTAAGTAGGTTTGCGACAGATTGAAAGCAGAAAAATTTTGCTAGTGAGATAATCAAAGACACACACCAGTCTGTACTTATTTTTTTATAATTCTAACCTATCAGGATTTGGGAAGCAAGTGCAAAATACATTACAAAATTAAATCTTTACGTACATGAACAAAATTTAAGTCTCAATAAAATGTAAAAAAAAAAAAAATAATAAGAATTTTTTTTTTTTTTTTTAACACAAAGTATGGCAAACATATGTATGAAAACAACAAAAAGAATTTCAGTTGTGAAGAAGAAACAAAATGATAAAAGAATACTTTATTAATAAATTAGAATTTTATACATTCATGCATATTCAGATCATGCAAGAACAAGAAGAAAACAATTTCAGCATATTTGATACAATAAATATAGTATTAATTGTAAGTAATATACCGAGTAGCAGAAAATTCTCCAAGTATCTATAACAAATACTTCAGGGACAAAATATAATCTGCAGGTAAAACGTTTCTACAACTGAAGCATTAATTCATCAAACAGGTATTTTATAATTTTTTATTAATAATCAACCTTTTTCTACAAGTAATAAAGAATTAAACATAACATGAAGCAAAACAAAGGCTCAATGAAAAAGAATCTGCAAAAGAGAAAATAATGTCTGTGACACCAGTCTAGCGTCTTGAACATTCTGCTACCAGGGTAATACTCTATAATAATTTAAAAATGGTGTAAATAGTTAAAATTTTCTAAATCATGCATTATGCGTGTGTGTGGATAGGGAATTACACACCCCTTTACTCTCGCTGCTTTGGAAAACTTTATCTCTAGAGAAAGAAATACATTGGTCTACTGCTACACCTCATTAATTCAACTTTAAAACTAACAAGAGACACATTAAAGGTGTAAAATCCTTTTATATTGATTGGCAACCTTCCAATCATGAAAAGGTACAGACAATTCAACGAGTTGCAGAAAATATTAAAACATTTTTGTCATATACATATATGATTACTAAAAGGTGTATGATTAAAAATTTAAAAACAGTAAAATAATTTTATTTGACTGGTGACATGTTTTGACGATTCCTAAATTTACTGTATTGGAATGGCTAACAGAAATTTAATTACAGAATAAAGAAAAATATTGCTCATATTAAATATAATAGAACAATCACAGCCCTGGCAATAATAAATCAAGAAGAAATCATTAAAATATATTGCAATGAAAGTAAGATAATTTTTCCCACCAATCTATACTATCCATCCATTATTTAAAAAACCATAGAGATTCTAACACATAATAACTCCATATGTAACAATACAAGAACATTAAATAACCAAAATTGAGGCTCAAGTTACTCAATGGTTTTAAAAATAGACAAACACCTAATAAAGTTAAAAAACATGCATTACATTAAAAATTGAATGATGGTACTTCAGATTATTGCATCATAAACTGTGCAATTTCAGAATTTTATCAAAGAAAAACAAAAATTTTTAAATAAGATAAGTACTGCAGTATAACAGAAAAGCATTATAAATACATTACATAAAATATTTACAAAGAATTTTTTTTTTTTTTAATTATTAAAGTTTACATATACTAGTTATAATGTACAAAGAAGTCATTCCATGTTAAATCAACCAAAAAAATTCAATATTCAACCTGACCATTTCAGATTTCAATGAAATTGCCAGAGATCATTCTCTATGATGATATAAATTTGAGCATATTTTTATTTTTTATTTAATCACTTTAAATTTTCATAAAATTAAATTTTGAAAATTTTTCATTTCTGGACTTGCATAAGTATTTTGAATTTCTTAAGTTCTATCAAACATAGAAAATTTTATGAACCCTCATTTTTAAGTGGAGTTTATAAGGTTTAATTTTATATGCAAATTGACTATACATAGATAAAAAAAATAAAATTTTAATTTTTTTAAAGTTTAAAATTTAAAAATTTTTTAGATAGTCATTTTTAAAAAATTTGAAAAAAAATTTATGTTTTAATATTATAAGCTTAAAATTCTGAAATTTTTAGAGCGTGATCTCAATGGAATCAGGAGTTATGAAGTAAAATCACAAAATTACCATACAAATTATAACTAAATAACAAAATAGATAGAATTGTTATTTAAATGGTAATTTTTAGCAATTTTAACTCCTGATCCCATTGAGATCCCGCTCTAAAAATTTCAGATTTTTAAACTTATAATATTACAATAAACATACCAATTTTTTCAAAAATTTTAAAAATAATTCACTAAAAAATGTTTAAAAATAAAAATTTTAGGTACTACTAAGTTACCTCGTCGACCAAAAAATTATCGCCAAACTATAAGATTAAATGCCAATAATGGATGATCGTGAATGTCACATTCAATGACATTAAATACGATTCACATGTTTAAAATGTCAACTTTAAATAGTCAACTTGCATATCAAATTAAACCTTATAAACTCCTCTTTAAAATGAGTGGTCATAAAATTTCTATGTTTAATAGAACTTGAGAAATTCAAAATTAAAGCTATGTAAACAAGCCAAAAAATGATAATTTTTCAAAATTTAAATAATTAATTGCATGAAAATTTAAAGCAATAAATAAAGAATAAAAATATGCCTAGATTTATATCATCAGCCAGAAGGATTCCTGAGAGTTTCATCAAAATCTGAAAGGGTCAGGTTGAGTCACTGATTGATTTGGCATGGAATGACCCAAAGGGAGTAATTGTATAGGTTTAATTTATTTTAAATAATATTATATTAATTTTAACCATGATTATTCAATCAGTAAATTAATTATAACAGATGTAAATTTTCCAAGTAGGTGAAAAAAATCTGGCTAGGATTCGAACATGGATGTATTGGCTGAAACCACCAATGCTTTTCCAACTGAGACATCTAGGACAAATATTATAGTCCATATATACTTAATACGTTAAAAAGTATTTTTAATTTTAATTGAGCCCTTCAAAATGCTCTTAATTTAAGAAAATAATGTATTTTTAATTTATTTAAAACTCATTGAACAACCAGGAAAGCGCTTTGTCTTCTCAGAAAAATAAACAATTATGAATGTTATAAATGATAATTCTTTATTAATAACTGTTTGGCGTGATTCTAACAGTTTGGATTATCATATATATTAAAACAGTAGGCGACTTGTTTAAGAACAACTCAAATTGGTCTTTGAGCATGCGCGAAGTTGAACTTATTAGACCTTCCAGTTAGAGCAAGTTCAAAGCAAGTCTGATTAGCTCAGTGGTTTAAGGCACAGATTTAAAGCTCTGAGCTTTTGTAGCAGACTAGGGTTCGACCCAACTCTCGGCCAGGGATGCCGCGGATGCGCTATAGCACGTAAAATATGCAAAAAAATCGGCGACAGGACGCAAAAAAGTAGAGCTTACACGTCCCGCGTGACGTGTAATTTTCGTTAAAAAATCTCAGAAAAAGCAAATTTTGTTACAAAATCGCGAAATAACGAATAATTTCCCGCAAATTCCGTAAAAAAATTTATGCAAAAATGGCTAATTTTGCTGCAAAATCCCGAAAAAAAAGCAGATTTCCTCAAAATATCGCAAAAAAAAACGACAAATTTCATCCAAAAATGGCGATAAAACAGCAAATTTTGTCAAACGATTCACGTAAAACGCCAATTTTCATCAAAAAATCGTTATAAAACGGTAACTTTCGACAAAAGATCGCGAAAAACCCGCACAATGTCAAAAAATCACAAAAAACCCGACAAATTTCGTTAAAAAAAAGCGAGAAAAAACGAATAATTTCCGGCAAATTTCGTCAAAAGATTCACGAAAAAATGGCTAATTTTGTTCCAAAAAGGCAATTTTTCCTTTAAAAATCGCTAAAAAAAGCAAATTTCGTCCAAAAATCATGATAAAACGGCAAATTTTGTCAAAAAGGTTGCGAAAAACGACAGTTTTCATCAAAAAATTGTGATAAACCGGCACATTTCGTAAAAAGATAGCAAAAAACAACAAATTCCACCAAAAGATCGTGAAAAAAAGGAAAATTTTTTCAAAAAATTGCGAAAAACGCAAATTTCATCAAACAATTGCCTTAAAACACAATTTTTGTCAAGGGGCACAAAAAAAAAGTTAATGACAGGATAAAAATTTTCTGTTCCAAAAACTAACTTTCCTTTTTCCAAATTATTATTATTATTATTATTGCTATTCCAAAAACAGATTTTCCTGCTTCACAATCTGTTTTTAATTGTTCCAACTCTTCCTGAGTGAATGTAACTTCTGAAAACACCCATTCATTAAACGAAAAGTACACATTTACTCAAAAGTATTCTTTTTTCCAGGAAAAACGTCTTTTTCAATAAATCAGTTTTACCCCTTTTTAAAAGAAATGCGAACAATAGTGTTACTTGTTATCTTCTACACTCAAATAAGCATCATTTTATAATTTAAGTTGTATCTTGCACATTTATTTTTAAAAAAGTAAAGAAAATTTCTCTTAATAGTTTAAAAAAATTAATATTGGCTTTAATTATTTATACATTATTATTAAAACAATAAT
Source organism: Maratus speculifer (assembly GCA_964019185.1). Lineage (NCBI taxonomy): Eukaryota > Metazoa > Arthropoda > Arachnida > Araneae > Salticidae > Maratus > Maratus speculifer. The sequence goes on along the minus strand of OZ025292.1, from coordinate 22,782,234 downwards.
TAATGCATTTTTCTTTTGCAAATGAAGACGTTCAATTTTTGTGTAAAAAAAAATGACTTATTAGTAGGGACCCGCTTTTGCAAAAAAGGGACCCAGTATTTTAGAAGTCCTGGGTCCTTCGGACCCAGGATTTTTCAAGTCCAGCGGCATCACTGCTCAGCACTAGTTAAACGAGACCACTAGTTAAACGAGGGTGGGTGCAAAAAGATGTGATTGGTTGGTGATTAGAATTATGAGGACTATGCTAATTTTCTTCCATCAGTCAGGACTCCCTATGCAAATTTTGGTACAGGGAGAGTCTTCTGGTTCTCTGAGAAAAGAGAGAGCGAATGAAAAATAACGAGATTCAGTGTATGGAGGTTATATATATTTTTAGTGACATCTTTTTGGGGGGGGGGGGGGGCTCAATGCTCTTCAGCGTGAAGCATCAACAAGTGCTAGTCTTCTCTGTGAATTACCATAAACAGGTTCATAATGGATATTCAACGATTTTCCTGTATAAGTGGATTTTCTAACTTTCAGTGGAGCAACAGGTACACTTTTTTTTTTCTATAATGTTCTCACTACATATATATGGTACTAAATGATAAATATAATTTGAGTAATAGATTCTACTGCCCGGGAGAACTTGTCAATTGAATGTTATTATAAACATAAATATAATATTTAGTTTATGTGTGTAACAAATCACTTACTGATTAGTGAATGCTTGTTTACATTTTTGTATATATACTATTAATGGAATTTTTTGTAAATAAATGAACAATTTGTATTAGAACCTCTTAGTTGTCTTTTGTGAAAGTCCTAATTAATTATTCTTTTTCAGTAACTAGCAATACCTGATTATTTAATAAGATTCTAGATTTTTTGCATTTTAAAAACAATAGTTAATTAAATATATCTTGTACGGTCGGTTTGCAAAGTAACAGGAAGTCGGATTTTATTGTATTATAATGCTTACAATTTCTATCAAACCAATGGGGCCATAGGTTAGGTAATCTTCAAAAAGAAAACAACGCAATGGCTTTATTTATCAATGACAACCTTGTAAATGAATGATCCTGAGGTGTCAATTATCTAACTAGGCCGGACGATTACGAAGTCCTCATAAATTAGAGGCCCCTATGAGATAACCTTTTTGTTTTTTAGGAGTAAACACGGAGTATAGGTGCACCCAACACCTATGTTAGGTTGTGCTGGGGGATTGATAGATAAGTAATCAGTTAAACTATTCATAATTCAGTTATTTTCTTTGTAATTGTCTAGATCTTGCCTGCAATAACAAAAATGAAATCATGCATAATTACATTTAAAAAATGAATTTACATTAATACTTAACAGCTTTTTCAGAGAGAAAATTTGTTTTGCATAAAATATTTCAAAATTTTTAACTGTTTAAGAGACGCAAATGTCAACCTAGTGGAAAAGTTTCTACTTGAACCTTGGCATCAGTATAGCTTATATAAAATCAATGCTGGATTTATTTGAGTTTTATGTTTGCTCCATGTTGGTGACTCACAGAAAATATTCCATCTTGTGATGCATTTGTAGCCTTGCCAACATGAAATAGTGATAAGTTCTAGCCTGAATATTATTCCATGTGGTTTAGTCGATAGAATATCAGTGCACTTTACTGATAGCCTGGTTCGAGTCCCGGCACTAGGCTGACACTTTTTCACTACGTTGGCATTCGTGAATGTCAATTCGTGCCTCTTAAACAATAAAAAAATTTATTTTCACTTGAAATAATGAATTTACAGTTTGCAATGTAAAGTTACTATTTTATTCATTATAGAAAATAAATAAATCCCATTTTGCATTTAAAAATGAAAATTAAAAATTTGCTCACAGCAAGCACTGCAAAATTTTAAAAAACAATCATACATATTTGATCTGACACTTCTAAAATATCACTGATCAGACATAGAATAGAAATAAAATTTCTGAGATTTATCTAAATTTAGAAAATTAGGAAAAAATATTGTTATCCTGTCCTTTTGATCATTTTTCATTAAAATTTTTAAAAAAACTATATGGGATTTCATGCCAAAAATACAAATTGAGATGTTACATTCATTTGATGCTGACATCAAATGAATGTGATATCTCAATCTTATGTTATCAAATGATTTTTAATTTTGTGCTTAACTGTATTTTTAAAGATGTTTTACTCATTCATTAGTTATTTTGTTAACTAAAATAACAAATAATTCCTTAATGATGCCATATTAAAAAACAAATACTGAAAAAATATTATGGTGCATAGTTATAATGCAACAGATCAGTTTCAACTGATGTCACAAACATTCACCAGCCAAGAGGGATAATTGGAAAAATAATGCAAATAAATAAAATACATGTTTTTTATCCTTTTTTTTATTATTATTATTAATATAAAAGTAAAGGACCTATCAGATCCAGAATCCTCAGGACAGAGGGCTTTCTGGATTTCATGTCCTGAAATTTGAATACTCGTCCATTTTGTTGGTGCATTAAAGTATGGCAAATAGTTTGGTGATAGATCTTTATGGAAAGTAATCAATTGGAAAATAGAAAAGTACCAAAATATGTTGAAAATCAAGAAATTTAGCAAGTATATCATTTGTCTACCTTAAGAAAATGATTATTTGTATAAATTAAACAGACTTAGCAATAATATCTTTGTGAAATTAAAAACTTACCTCCAAAGGACTGAAATCATGATTGACTACAAGCGCTAGAACAACAACAGGGATGATGAGAAATTCAATACGGAAGGTGTCATGATTGCGATCATAAGTTGCCTTGAACTTGACGTACATCAGATACAGGGTGGCATAAGAAGCACCGATGAAGACAACTTTCATTACAGTGTTATAAATAGATATGAAATTGCTAACGAGATCCAAATAACGTGTTGTATAGACCAGAGCAAACAGAATTTGACTCCTTCCAGAGATACCTAATTGAATAATTTTGGTATTAATATATAAAACATCAAAAATTATTGAAAATACACAATAAATTATAAATCAAAAATTTCAAAAATAAAGAAATGTGAAATAAAAAACAATGAAAATAAAATACATTATTGATAAATATTTCCTCTAGGTAACAAAATGCAATTAGAATTAATATAAATGCACTTATTTTACAAACATTTTGTAGCAGCATGTAAAGTTGGAAATAAACGCCAGGGACACAGAAAATATTTTTTATCCACACATTTTCTCCAATCCATATAAAAATTTCCCCAAATTTTTACAATATGTTACGGGTTTACATAAACTCTGCATTATCATAGGTATAGTTTTTTTTTCCAAACTTTCTTAATTTATGCACAAATATATATATATTATTATGAGATCAGTTTTGTAAAGGTCAACATATGGATCTTTTTAATTGTAATGGGAATTGTAAAATCAAAATCGATCATATTTTTGTGCAAAATTTCCCTAGATGGCCAAAATTTCCCCTGATCCTAGATTGCTGGATCAGACATATTCCGCACCCCTGATAAGCACTTACCACTTGTCGATTAAACATGAAAACCTGGAGATTAAAAATATGGAATGTACCAGCTAAATGCACAATTTTTTAACGAAGATTTTATCAAAGAATTGAAAAAAAAAAAAAAAAAAAAAATCTTGGTAAAACAAATTGTGTCTCAAAACAATAAATTGTCAAAAAATTGTGAAAAATCTCAAATTTTGTCAATAAAAAAAAATAACAATAATAATAATAATAAAAACTTTTTGTAAAGAGATCGCTAAAGAAAAACAAATATCACTAGCAGGTTGCAAAAATGAGTAGCTTGTCAAACGCCTACAGAAAAACACATAATTAGTGCAGGATGGATCCTCTTCTGTAACCTTGAAAATTTGCTGTAAATTTCAGAATTTCTTTTTGAAATTTGAATCACACCTGCTAGCCAGTGAATAAATACACCTATTCTTATACTGTCAGATCTTAATTCTAGGCAAATAATAATAAAAAAGAGGTGTGGGGGCGATTCTTCTGTCATTTGCTATACAAGTACCTATGCATAGTAGAGTTTATACAGGGTGTCCCAGAAACTGAAATAATGAGAAACTTTAAGGGGAGGTAGAGATCATCATAAGGATTCAGATTTACATAGCAACCCAAGGTCGGAAACATTTTCCTGGTGCAGTAGTGAAAACACAAAACATATGAAAGAAAAGACAGGGACAGGGAGAGAAACCATGCTTTATTATTCTTAGTGCTGCAAAAATACCAGAATATCACTGGAAAGTTCTGAGGAACTAGTTGTATGCATCATTGCAGCTGCTGGGAGAAGTTCAGGCCATTCTTGGTGTTTTCAGTGAACATTAGATCTTCCATGCACCGGAGATGTGCCTGCATGCATCAGGGCTCAGAATTGTAATTTCAAACACCTACTTTGATAACAATATGTTTTTTCAATGTTCGTTATTCTTACTTTTCTGCTGTAGCTGTACTAAAGATATTTCCCCTACTTATTTGTGTCCTGTCCATCTTGTATTTTGTGTCATCACTACTGTGCCAAGAAAGGATTTCCGACCATGGGTTGCTATGTAAATCTGAATCCTTATGATAACCTCTACCTCCCCTTAAAATTTGTCCCATTATTTCTGGGACACCCTGTATAGTTAGCTACATAGGCATGTTGCATACCAATGTGGATTAAAATAATTTTTATTTAGTACATAAATTAGTTATTTACTCTAAAGGCTATTTCCATGAGTACTTGTAGTGTAAGTCACAGGCTTCGATTTTTGGCTACCAGTATTATAGAACAAAAAAATGTGATTAATTTTATTGCACATTCTCATTAATTGAATAAGGCCAAGCAGACTTTTCGAAAATAACGGTGGCGAACAAGCATAGCAATTAATAAGTTATGTGACTTACACTACAGAACCCATGGAATTAGCCTAAACTCATATTTTTAATAAAATTTAACAACATAAATATACTTACAGTCTATGAAAGAAATTATTCTCACTAGCCAGTAATTGACTAATAATAATTTAAAAAAAATAATATTAACCTACTGGCCAGTGGATACTAAGGAAAAATAATAAGATAGAATATCACAGAATTTATAAATTATTTTGGATTAGTAAAATTTAAAGTACATTTATACCATAGAAAAATATTTCCCACATCATATCAAGTTAAGAAAACATAATAAATTAGATAAATAAAAAAACAGATTATGAATAGGATAAAATAAAATGATATAAGAATATAATAAAAAGAAAAGGGAAAAAAATACATTTACAAAAGTATTTACAAGTTAGAGTTTTTATCTGCTTATCTCAGAGCTAAAGGATGACAGAAAAATGTTCATATTTTGCTACTTATTGGTTATTAAACCTTCAATTTGAATTCCTTACTCTTATATTATGTGAGCAATTTTCCACCATCTTATGTCTTAACACTCAGGAGGACAGTAAGCTATATGCTATCGAAACTGATTATTATAATTTAATATAATTGGTGTTTTTATTATTGTTACTTTTACATTTTTAATACTGTTACTTACTATTTATCATAATACACTTTATACCTACTAACATCTTATGATGATACTAAAAAGAAAAATGAAAATAAATTTCCTTCAACTTTTTTTCATTCACTTAGAATGTTGATACAGACATCAAAAATTAAATTTAATTTGAAAATTTACAGATTGTTGTTAAACTTTTAAATAGTAAAGGGTTTTCAAGTACTTGAAAATGAACTTTTTATTTTTTCCCGAAACCTACAAACAATGGATTACTGAGAGACAAATAAGACGGTCACCACAGGTTTCTATTGTTAAATTCCATTCACCATCTACTAAAAAATAAATGAAAATGCATGTATCAATGTATCTTAAATTCTTTTAAGTGCAAAAAACATATTTGGAGCTTTGCAATTATTTTTTTATATAAAGGTAAAAAAAGTTTTGCTCAAGACCCCTAAAAGTACAAGAACTTAAATTCTCTTTCATTTGTATCATAACTTGCAGAAGTATCTATGCCAACACGATACATCACCAAAAATGCTTAACAGCCAATTTCACTGCAGTGTCAGTTTCGTTCAAAATGGTAACTTAATAACATTTACTGAATACATAAATTTAAAAATAATAATAATATAGAACAAGCTAAAATACAAAAATTTACAGCCCCCTCCCCCAAAAAAGTGTGTGTGGGGAGGGAGGGGGGCTGCAAGGATTTTTTAAATAATTATGCATTTAAATACATAAGTTATTAATATTCTTACTCAAAATCATTTAAATAAATAAAATTTTATATTAGGTACGTTGCTACACTATAAGTGAATGTAATCATTAAAGTAACCGTATTCTTTCTTCTTTGACCACTTTTTTTTATTATTTAAATTTATTAATTTTCCTATTTTAAATAGCAACATTCTTTTTGTAAAATGTGACGATTTGTACAATTTGGTGAAATTTGTCGAGGGAATAATTAAGTAGTACCCGATGATATCCTGGGCACAGAATCGACGCAACACTGTGACACATGTCACAGACTCTCGAGGAGGTCTACAGATTATTTTTAACTGTAAAAATTCAAAAGAAAAATGCTTGCTAGAAATTATTTGCCATATACCTTAGTAATATGATCCACAACACATACAACTGATGAAGCTCCGATTTTTGTTCAATTATAAATTATTTCGAATTTCCTAAAAAATAAAACTTTGCAAAAATTAAAATTGATCATAATTACTAAAGTTTGAACATAAAATATACGACAAATTTCAACAGGTACTCAGCAAAAAAATCGATTTTGTCAATTGTTCAAAGATAAAATGGCAATTTTAATCATAGATCACAAGAAAAATACAATTTTGTCAGAGGATCGTGAAGAGGAAGCAAATTTTATCAAAGGAATTCGATAAAATACAAAATTCGTCCATGTATCACAAAAAATGTGAATTTTGTCAAACGATCGCAGATAAACAGTCGATTTCTTCAAAAAATCACAAAAAAGGGCAAACATATTATACAAACTGCGAAAAACAGCAAATCAAATTTTTAAAATATCACAAAAATAGCAAATTAAGTAAAGAGAACCCCGCAAATTTTCTCAAAAGATCTCGGGGGAAAAAAAAAAAACACAAATTACATCAAATGAGTGCAGAAAAAAACAGGTAGTGGAGTTAATTTTCTCCCACTTCTGGACAATGTGTGATGGTGTTAAGAACATTCTGAGGACGAATGTAACTTATTTTTAAAAGTACTTTCTTTTTATGTTAATTACAAATACTTGGGAGGTTGGGGTGCTTGTAACATAATGCAAGGAGATTGGGAAAAGAGCATTTGTCCTTAAATTCTGCAGACTATTTTTAAAGTTTCTACTTGCACTGCAGACTGCAGAAAAAAATTTGGCTGCTGGACCCAACATAGTGTGCAGTTGCTGCAGATATTTTTCATACAAGTATGATGGATTAGGACTTGTAGATGAGTCATACAGAGCAACAGAACTTCTGTTTTCCAAAGTTCAAATTTTACAAGTGAAAAAAAAAAAAAAAAAAAAGGACATTTTGACGCAACGGTACTGTAAAAAAGGCAGGATGCACAAAATTCATTTAAAAACAAAAAGTCTAGGACATGGTGCCCTTTAAAAAACTACAAATGGAAACATTACTTAAATTTTATTCAGCACCAAATAGAAATGCTGTGCTGCTGATCTTAAATAGTAAATCACATTAAACATGCCAACTTCCCTAATTCTTCATGTATCCACCCAAGCCAAAAGATATAATGCGAAAAAAAAATTGAAATTTCTTTACAAAGCAGTATATAATTGTCAAGACTTAAAAAATCTAAATACAGAAAATAAAAAGGAAGGCAGCGAGATTTAAAAGAAACATAAAAGGAAATTATATAAAGGATTATTTAAAAAGACAATGATTCATTTTAATAATATAGGTACCTACCTAGTATAGACAAATAAGGTCAGGGTTTATTTTGTTGTTCTAACAAAAGAGATATTTCAGCATCACCATAATAGGGACATTTTTTTTACTATGAAAGATTAAGGATATAATTAGGGATATATAAAGGATATTATTTGGTATGTGACATCTGATTATTTGATTTCTTTTCTAACATGTTGGAATGAATTAACACCTTGACTGTCACCCAATTACTGACAGCCACATGTATTTTTTGCTAGAATTTTCAGTGCCACCAACCAGCAATCCTTTCAATGCTATGCTTTCTTTTCGAATGATTGCCATCAGCTATATTGTTCAGTTAAAAATGGCCTGAAGCTAATTTGGCATATAAGTTATTATAAATGACTGATTAAGCATTGGCATATAAATGTAAAGTACATTAAGCTAGCAGAGGCTATTAGGCAGCAAAAAAAAACATGAAGCATTAGTCCAACTTCAGCCAAAATGATAAAATGGCATGCACACAAAGAAATCGTATGATAAAAAATGGCATGCAAGCAAAGAAACTGCATAATAAAAAATAGTTGCATGGAAACAAAAAAACTGCATAATAAAAAAATGGCATGCAACAAAGAAATTGCATCATAAAAAAATGCCATGCAAACCAATTTTATACAGATAAAGTCGGTTAAACTTTGCAATACTTGTTGTTTAAGTTTGTTTCAGAAATCATTGTTTAAAAGGTAAATTAAAATGTCAAAAGCTGAGATTGAGATTCAAATTTATAGAAAAAAAAATTCTAAAAACACTGAAATCTTACCTTTTTTTTCTATTTATATTATTGGCTTAAAATTTAAAAACTGCAACTTAACAGAATACAAAAGAATAAAAGTAAGCATTCGGAAAAGAATAAATTTTCATACAATTGTGAAATCACCAATCGGACAACAAAATCGATGCACAGACACCTTATATTTTATGTTTTTTTTTTTTTTTTTTTTTACAAATTGATAAAGAAAAGCAAGTTTTCCAAATTTTCAATAACAGATAAGTAAAACATGTGGATAGAATGAAGCTATTAAAGTATTTAATTTATCTATTAATTTTACAAACTAGTAGATCGACGCATCTTTAATAAGATTATGTTGTAAACAGAAATCAAAAAAGAACTTTGAAAAGAAATTTAAACACATTTGTTTCTTCTAAGCAACTGGATATATGAATCATCCTACAAATATGGTCAACTATCAAAATGTAAATAAAGCGATGCAGATCTTATGTTATGAATTCCTCATGTAATTTTAAGAATCTAAGACATTATGGCGAATGTGTGATACATAAAAACAATTTATACAATGTAGAAAAATAACATTACAGTTACTGATCGCATTCAATATAGCAATTTTTAAAGCTCTTTTATACTTCTTAAGCCTAATATGAAAAAGCTACGTTCCTAAGGATTAACAAATATAAGAAATGTTTGATAATCAGGTATAAAAATACACATTCTAACAACAAAAATGAGTTTTTTATATACTACATCTACCTACACTAATCCTAAAATTAAATTTACTGTACCGGTAACCGGTTTACAAACAGAAGAAATTCATATTTGAAGAAATTGGCATAGAAGACTTACCGGCACAAGATCTTGTTTTCCATATCTTCATTAGCAAAATAATTATTGCTAGAAGATGAGATAAATCTCCCGCTAATCTAAAAATATTCATTTTTCCTTTAATAAAGTTGCCCTGTCCAGTAGTAGTGTCGGCGTGTTATCGTGACGTGGCCCTGACATAAACACAACTGTAAAGTAAAGCCACTGCTTCGCACCCCCCAGTTACAACCAATGGTATCAACGCGTTCAATGACTTTTAACAGCTGTAGCTCAGCGATAGAACTACGAATCTGCATATTCAGGTGCAACATATGACATTCAGGTTTATTTCGCAAAACAATACTTTAGCTTACTGCGCAGTTGTTTACGCATTAACCAGGTCTAAGAAAATTTTTCAAATCTGTTTAAATCTGAAGCCAATCTCAGTACAACAAAATAAAAGATATTTTTTTATGTCGTGTCGCAAGGCATTTTTTATTTCGTAACTTCAAAATGCAAAAAATCTGCTAGCAAATCTTTGTAAATTTTCTTAGGTTTATTCTGATAAGCCGCTTCCCCGATTATTTTGGGAATCCATTTTATAAGTATAAGAGTGGAGGGGCACGAGGGGCTAATGCCCAATTAATTTATTTATTATAATTATCTAAATTAAGAAACTAGTTAAGATAAATGGGTTTTTCATGCAGAATTAGCAGATTTCATTCAAATTTTAGACATAGGATCATTTTGATGAGGTGCTTCCAAGATAAGTTTTGGGTGTTTATAGGCTAAGTATAAAGGAGAGATGTGAGTACCCCACCCCTTAATTTAGGTAAATGGTTTTCCATTCAGAATTTACTGATTTGTTTCACATTTTGGATATAGGTTCGTTCTGATAAGATGCTTTCTGATTTGTTTTGGGGATTCATTGGTTAAGTATAAAGGGAAAATTAGGTGGCTGTTCTCTAAATCTAGGTAAAAATTGTTTTTTTTTTTTTTTTTTTTTTTTTTTTTTTTTTTTCATGCAGAAGTAACCGATTTAGTTTAATTTTCGGATATAGATTCGTAGCGATAAGACGTTTTCCTGATTAATTTTTGGGATTCTTTTGCTAAGAAGAATAAAGAAGAGAACGGGTAATTATTCATCCCTTTAATTAGATAAATGGGTTTTTATGCAGAATTATCCGATTCGCTTCAAATTTTGGATATAGGTTCTTTCTCATAAGGCGAATATGAATAGTTTTGGGGGTTTAACCCTCTCATGCATACGGGCCTCATATGAGGACAGATAATTATTGCATTATTAAGTAAAAAGAAATCGAGCATTCATTTATGGAGATCTGATTTGTGGAACGATAATAGCTAGCATGTAGCATAATAATAAAATTATTTTAGAGTGGGTTTTTTATTTATCATAAAAAAGATTTTTTGTGAATAATGAAAAATAATGAAAAATAATTTATGCATGAGAGGGTTAATGATTAAATACATTTTTCTTGGTGCGCAAATTTTTATGGCAATGAGTGTATTTCCTCCAACAATTGTCTTTACATTTTTTAAATATATTATTTCGATAATATTGTAAAAAACATGTTATTACTTCATTCCAATATATCCAATGTAAAGCTAATCTCTCTATAATTCGTTTAGCAGTAAATAACTGTCATATTTTTCGTAAGTTTGAATAATCCAGTTTTGAAAGGATGAAATGAATTTACGGGCTAAAATTAAATTACTTTTAAAAGTAAATGTGCATAAAACTGAAACACTTTACTACGCATACATTAAAAAAGACGTCATTTTCACTTACTTTTGAATTCCTCCTGTATACATTAAGGTAGCACTGGTTGAAGAAATATATGACACAACTGTTGAATTCAGATATTTTTCGCTGGAAGAAGATTTCGCTGTTATAAAGAAGGAACGGTGTATGTTAGAGATGGGCATTATTTAACGTATTAGGATAAAAAACACTGTTACTGTGCTGGAACTTAATATTGCATTAACATGTTATTGAAAAGTCCCTGTTAATTAAATAACATATGGTTTTAAATGAAAGCTTCTTCATTCATTTGCCTCAGTAAAGAAATCAATTCCGTACCATTAAAATAGCGCAATATTCACTAAAAATGTCCTGAATCGTTTCCTTTGCATTTCCGCAACTGAAAATCAACAACAGATAATTTTTTAATATTACTCCATTCATTCTGATATATTTTCATGTCGCAGGAGTAAATCTGGTTCTTAATAGATAATGATCATTTTATCGTTTGGCTAACTTCCAACAAAAACAGATAATGTAACACATTGGCAATTATTTATCTATAAATATTTTCTGCGGTCATAGTAACATTTGATCCAACAGCGTTTCAAATTGAAAAAAGAAACTGATAATAAATATAACAGAATAAACAATTTTTATCTGAGTGAATGACATTTGATTAAAAGTGTTTGTTTATTCTTTATGGTTTGGTGGGATGAAATTATCGCATTATGGTATGGAAATGAAGAAAGTAGTAGGAAGTGATTTCAAGTAGGGAAAGATTATGTGTTGATATTGCGAGTGTTGAATGAAAGATATGGGAAGTTTAGTCGTATTTGAATTTTTAAAAGGGATATTACTCATGGAATTTTGTTTTAGGGAGAGGAAGGGGGGGATTTGGCACTATAAATTTTGTTTTTTAGCCAAATATTTTTATTATATTTGTTTTGTATTTGTGTTTAAAAGATTTTATTTCTGTTATTTTATTTCGCTGGGTAGAAAAAAGAAAAAAAAGATAATAGTCTCCTACAATTTGCGAAATAACTTAATTTTGGTACAGTTGTAATAAATTTGAAAAGCATATTTGTACGAACGAAATTTGTTTCGGTGAATTAGATTCGATTAAAAGTATATAAATAATATTTTTTTGTTCTTGTGAAAATAGCTTTGCGGTCGTCCACAAATGATGTCACGCTTGAAGGGGGAAGGGGGGGGGGGCTAGGGGATTCATGAAACTATGACAGTTTGTGACTAGAAGGTGGGAGGGAGTAAGAAGAAATGTGACGTCACACATTTTGGTTAAAATAAAATCATTAAAAATAAGCAGATTAAATATTTAGTTATTTTAAAAATAAAGTACTTTCTGTTCATAAAGCAAGCATATGATTTAAAAAAACCTAATATATTAAATTCTATTTCAAATTTCAAAATGCTATTATTTTCAGTTGCTCTTTCATATTAGTATTTTATTACTATTCTATATTATTTATGTTTTTGTAGTGAATCTTAACATTATTTGAAACAAAAAAAGTACATGAATCATTTTTATTGTTATGGTTATGAATATCATTAAAACATTCAGTTAAAAAATAAAGTTTGAAATATGATCTATAACGTAGTGCTTTGTTTCTGAACCTGAAGTACATGTTTATGTAATATATAGTGACATGTGACAAGAACAAGAGGTAGGGGGGGGGGGGGTAAGGTGAAGTGTGGCACGCGAAGTGTGGTTAAGGTGAATTTGCGACAAAGGGGAGGAAGGGGAACAAAAAATATTGAAAAAAAAAAACGTATAATCATTTATGGACAGCCCCTTTGAATATGCGTTGATAGACATCGCTGATATTAAGTCGCGGATCAATTTTTTCCTTTTTAATACTTACCAGCGCAGTTGAAAAATGTTTATGAATTCGGTTTGTCTGTCCTTCACTCTAACTTGCGTAAATATAGTCCAATTGTCATGAAATGGATGTATATGTTAGTGGGATTAAGTATGGCATGCTCGGTATTGAAAAGGGGGTGCTTTTTTTTCTGTTTTGGTATATTTGCGGGGCCACTCAGAAGAATTCCATTACATTATGGTATATGTTGAAAAATCACTCGCCAATGCCTGTGTTCTATAAGCTTTATTTCGAAAAAGTTTCTCCACGTTCTAACAACTAAAACAATAAAAATTTATTCTTGCATGTTCGAAACTTTTGGAGTTAAAATGAGTGAATTAATTAAATTTTTAATCCCAAACTGACTTTGATTCATCGTCGTAGAAAATAGTATTTATAATTACGCCAAAAAATTATTTAAAACATTTTGTTTGAAATGACTTCTAATTAAAATACCATAAGTTACCTGTTATAAAAATAACAGGTTGTTGGAACCTGTTACCTGTAAAAGAGTGGAACGATGTAACCTGTTAACCAAAAATAACTACATTTCCCATCTCTAGTGTATGTATAATATGGAGTTCTGGAAGGGAATTTATACCTTTAAGTAGTTACTAGCACAAAATCTCAAATCCCCGAGTAAATCGCACCCTCTGAATTCATCACTGCGACACATTGTTGCATTTAACAATATGACATTGTTCCAATTTCTCAGCGAAACAAAGTAAACATTTTCGCTTCATAATCCTTTAATTGTTGCCTTCTGTTTCAATCATTTCAACAAATATTTTTCTTACTAATATCAACCCATCTTCTTTTTACTCCAACTGTATTAAATAAAATTATCGAATATATTTCGAAATGAGAAAGAAGAATTACTGCTCGGCTGTAGTCTTTTGCTCAACTTTGCTCATAACGTGCATTTACGCTGCTAATTTATTATCTGATGATGCGATAAATTTTTATAAAGGTAAGTAGTCTTTCATTCAAACTTTTTCCGCCATAACTAAAATGCTATAGTCCTGCTAGGATCACTTGAGTAACGCAAATTTAGATTAATCTATTCGTTAACTATAGCAGTCTGGCCGGACATTTTTCGGGACTGACCAGATTCGAATCTGCCCAGAAGTCTAGACCCAACTTTAATCTAGTGAAAATTAAAAATAGAAATAAATATCGTAAATAACGACCAGTTCAAGCAATTCTGTTTCGACTTAGAAATTTTCAAAAATAAAATCTAATGTTTTGTATCGCGCTATGTATTTATCTTAAATTACGAAATGAATTTCCTGCGTTGAAACAGAATTGTTTGAGCTACGGGTTATCTACGGGAAATTACGGTAATGGGAACTAGTTGGATGTGCCAATCCCAAAATTTTTCTTCTATCTCATACGTACATTTTAATATTTAAAAAAATAGTTACACATGTTAATGCTTTTATAATTTTAATTCAATACTAAGCCAACTTTGATTTTCATCTTAAATTTCTGTTTCAGTAATCAGAGTAAAAACAAGTTTTCGTCTCTGCATGAGCCGATGGACAATAGAAATGCTAGGCAGATTTTTTTTTTTTTTTTCAAATTCAGAAAGGTCCTACTTGCCATACTAAAAAATAATCATACACAAAAAATTTGGTTCAATTCGATGCATAACTTTATACACTTTTATAGTCGGGGAACGAGAAAGAAGCGAGTATGTACAAGCCTGATAGAGACTTTTTACTCCGTTGGCTTAACATGGTTGCAATATCTGGCATTGTAGCACTCTTTTCGGCGACATAATATGAATTTTGAATTGTGTTTGCAAAAAGCTGATTTCAAACATTTTTTTTTACGTCGTTTTTTGAAAGATTAATATAATCGGTTATTGACAATTTATTATCAAAGCACATTGTTTAAATTAGAATAACATACATATACTCCAAGAATTTTTCATCTTTGAAAGTAATCTTTAGAATTAAAATGTTTTGAAAGTTAAAAACAAACATATTGTTACAATTTAATATCACCTACGAATTCACATTTGTATTTTACATGAAGTCTTTTCATATTTTAAATTAAGATAAGAAAACATACTATTAAAACAAAAAATATTTTAGAACGAATGAGATATGATTTATGATTGTGGTTTGCAGCCTTGATCACTTTTTTTTAATTTTATTTTTTACAAAAAGTTCACTATAAAGAGGGCATAAGATAAGCTATTTATTTTATATTTATACTAGCAGGCTAAGCCCGCTGCGCTGGTCTATTTTTCAAAACAAAACATGAATCAAACAAAATATTGAATATGATTGTCTTTTTTAAAGCAACTTTACCTCGAATGCTCTTTCACATTTCTGAAAATCATACAAAACTCCATTGTATTTAAAGATAGAAAACCAACGATTAAGTTAGCAAACAGCTGTTTCGAATCTACTGTCGAGATTCTTCATCAGTTCAAAACTCAGCGAGCTAGAAAAAACAAAACTGAGTCAAAAATAATTACAACAACAATGGAATCAAGGTCCGTTGACGCCAAAATATATTAAAATAATAAGAAAATATTATGTTGTTGTATCAGCTTATGCATTCGATAAAATTCGGGCTTTTAAGAAAAAAATATTTCAGTTGACCATTTATTGTAGAGTTTGATAGATAAATGAGGCTATTATGAAAAGAGCAATTTAGATATTATCTATTCACCATACTTCTAAAATAGCGAGCATTATGATCACAGAGATTGACCATTGAATTTAAACAATTCAAGTGATTCATTTTCATTTGATAGTTTTGAACTCTAAATCTCTCAACTTGAGGATATGGGTATCTGTAGAAACCTTAATGCATCCTCTATCAATATTATATTATATTTCGCAACGTACATCTGCTCTTGACAAATCTATTACAGTGTTCCGTTTTTGGAATGCAGCAGAATAAATAAAGTTAAATAAAGCTTTCCTTAGAAAAATAAGGTGAATGTTTTTTGAATGTATGAAATTCATTTTTTGATACAGATATCATATACGCATCACGTTGGCGTGATTGAAACAAAATGAACATTTCATGCCTCTTATGGTAATCCAGCTTTGTTTTTAATTTATTAATGAACTATTTATTTACTTTCATTTGCATTTTAAAATGATACAAAATGTTATCCCCTATACATAGAAAAGTAAAATAGAAAATAGAAATGTATCTGTCATTTGAAAACGAAGTTTCCGTTAAAATGGCGCCAGAAATGTATCACCCCAACGTGGTGCATATATGACATTTGTGCCTCTTTCTTACAACATGGGTGTGTACATTTGCACCTAAATTTAGTTATTTAGCTCAATTTTTGTAACACTAGCAGGAGTGACCGAGCTAAGCTCGGTCAAAATTAACTTTGTGTTCAACTGGATATAGTATTATCACGTTATAATTCACTCTGTATTATAACTGTAAAACATGTTATTTATAATAGCAGTATTTTCAAAAACAATCAATAAGAAAACTATGTTTGTATGCACATGTTCATAAATTGTACTTTATTTTAAAATTTACAACGAAAGGATATCGATCCAGATCAGTTTTTAAGCTCGACTCTGATTGGTTTAAACAAGCATCTCGAATCCTATTAAGAATGTATAAAAAATTTCTTCACATTCTGAAAGACAATATTTTTTTGCCAGATATAGCCAAATTTGGAGACAAATACGTGTTTTAGCTTTCGCAATCTTAATAGTCGATTTTTCGGCCAAATTTCGCCAATATTTTGTCAAATATCGCCAACTTATTGACTGTTGCCATATTCTCGTAACTCTAACCCGTATTACCCAAAATGACCCACGAATCAAATTTGATCAAACATGTGACTTAGCTCAATGGTCTTCAGGTAATTAAAAACAATAGAATGTAAAATTGAATCAAAATCGTTTAAGCCATTTCTTAGGTAAAATTAGCTTGACAGCATTAAGCGATAAAGCGAAACGATCCACTAATATAATTTTGTTTAACGTGCGACTCAGCCCAATAGTCTTCTCGTGACAAAAAAGGTTTCGTTACAATATTTAGGTAAAATTGATTGAGTCGTTATTATATATAATTAGAATGACCCTAACCCATTATGACCCAAAATGGCCCACTAATCGAATTTTCGCGAGCATGTGTCATAGCCCAATGGTTTTCCCTTTCCCGAAAATGATATAATACAAAGTACACTGGTGTCCAAAAGTTAAGCATAATTGGTAATTAAGTAATTATTTTTAAGTAATGAAAGAAATATGAATCGGAATGTGCTGAAACTCCAGGTGTGTAAACAAAATAGTACGCGTCACATATTTTCGCGAAGAGTTTTCCCCGAAATCGAACAGGGGACCGTCAACAAATTGAAAAAGAACGAAGATCTTTTGGATAACCCTGTCAAAACTAATGTAGCAAAAGCGTTCAAACTGCACATTATGATTAATTGGCTTATTGTAATGTACTGTGTTAATTTTTACAAGGATAGCATGTATACTCGTAGAGAAATTAAGGTTTTTATAAAAACAGTCCTAAATTTTTCCAAGTTTTTTGCTTATAATTTGCAGAGTTCTTATTATAAAATAATGTTCTTTTCTGAAAATATGACAAACATCATTGTACACAATACCCTGTCATCAGAATTTAAAAATAATAAAAATTGTATGAAAAATGAGTATGTTTAGTAAATAATTTTTCATTGCGCATGCGTCAACGATATCAAAATGTCATTTGCATATTGTGTTAGCTAAATGTATAGAGCAACTTCTGTAAAAGTTTCAAAAACATAGCTTGAAAATTCTGAAAATGGGAGCCTATAGAATCAACTCAAAATCCTTTATTCCCTAAATGAAGCAAAAAGATGAGGGGCTATATCCATTTTCCATTGTTTAGTGCCTACACAATATTGCACGTACAACTATATTTAGGTAAAACCCCTGATTTTTTTGCTTCCTTTAGGAATAATGGATTTTGAGTTAATTCTATAGGCTCCCATTTTCAGAATTTTCAAGCTATGTTTTTGAAACTTTTACAGAAGTTGCTCTATACATTTAACTAACACAATATGCAAATAACATTTTGATATCGTTGACGCATGCGCAATGAAAAAATATTTACTAAACATACTCATTTTTCATACAATTTTTATTATTTTTAAATTCTGATGACAGGGTATTGTGTACAATGATGTTTGTCATATTTTCAGAAAAGAACATTATTTTATAATAAGAACTCTGCAAATTATAAGCAAAAAACTTCGAAAAATTTAGGACTGTTTTTATAAAAACCTTAATTTCTCTACGAGTATGCATGCTATCCTTGTAAAAATTAACACAGTACATTACAATAAGCCAATTAATCATAATGTGCAGTTTGAACGCTTTTGCTACATTAGTTTTGACAGGGTTATCCAAAAGATCTTCGTTCTTTTTCAATTTGTTGACGGTCCCCTGCTCGATTTCGGGGAAAACTCTTCGCGAAAATATGTGACGCTTACTATTTTGCTTACACACCTGAAGTTTCAGCACATTCCGATTCATATTTCTTTCATTACTTAAAAATAATTACTTAATTACCAATTATGCTTAACTTTTGGACACCAGTGTATAGTCAAAATGGTTACGTGCCATTTTTTTACATAAAATTAGCATGACCCATCATAACCACAAATTACCCTTATAATCGAAATCTCTCGAACGTGTGAATTAGCCCATTAGTTTTCTCGTGTCTAAAAATTGTTGCATACAAAATTTCGTTAAAATCGATTTGGCCGTTCTTTAAATATAAATAGCTTGACCCAGACCCTTTATGATCCTTTAATTGAAATTTCTCGAACGTGTGACCTAGCCCAATGATTTTCTCGTGCCAAAAAATGTTATATACAAAATCTCGTTAAAATCGGTCCACCTGTTCTTTAGATATAGCTTGACATGATCCATTATGACCCATCATGACTCATAAATGACCCTTATAGCCGAAATATCTCAAACATGCGAGCCCATTAGTTTTCCCATGTCAAAAAACTGTTGCATACAAAATTTCGTTAAAATCTATCACGCTGTTCTTTAAATATACATAACTTGACCCAGACCCTTAATGACCCAATATGACCCATTAAAATTTTTTCTCGAACATGTAACCTAGCCCGTGTTAGCCCATTAGTTTTTTCGTGTCTAAAAAATGTTACATACAAAATTTCGTTAAAGTCGACCCAGCCGTTCTTTAAATATAAATAGCTTGACCCAGACCCTTTATGACACTTTATGACCCATTAATCAAAATTTATCGAACGTGTGACCTAGCCGAATGATTTTCTTGTGCCATAAAAATGTTATATACAAAATTTCGTTTAAATCGATCCACCTGTTCTTTAGATATAGCTTGATATGATCCATTATGACCCATCATGACGCACAAATGACCCTTATAGTCGAAATCTCTCAAACATGTGATTTAGCCCATTAGTTTTCTCATGTCAAAAAACTGTTACATACAAAATTTCGTTAAAATCGATCACGCCGTTCTTTAAATATAAATAGCTTGACCCAGATCCTTAATGACCCAATATGACCCATTAAATTTTTTTCTCGAACATGTAACATAGCCCAGTGTTTTTCTCGTGTCTGAAAACCATAGAATGCAATTTTTAGTCAAAATTGCGTGAGAAAATCTCTAGATAAAAATAGCATGACCCACAATGACCCCAAAAATGACCCACTAACCGAATTTTCTTGAACATGTTACGTAACCCAATGGTCTTCTTCTAATCCAAAACGATACAATATAAAATTTGGTCGAAATCGTTAGAGCCGTTTTTTAGATAAAAATGGCTTGACCCATAATGACCCGAAAATGACCCACTAATCGAAATTTTTCGAACATGTGACCCAGCCCAATAGTTTTCTCGTGCCAAAAAACGATTGGATAGCAAATTTCCTTAAAATTGATCCAGCCGTTCTCTAGATATAAATAGCTTGATCCTGACCCATTATGACCCAAAATGACCCAATAATCGAATTTTCTCGAACATGTGACCTAGCCCAATGGTCTTCTCATGCCCGAAAAATGGTAAAATCCAAATTTTTGCGAAAATCGTTAGAGCCGTTTTTGAGATAAAATTTACCCACACACACACACACACACACACACACACAATTTTTGCTCGCATTATAGTATAAGATTAACTGGAGTTTGTACAATGTACTACTTGATTATTCTGTCGAGGAAAAAAATAATAGCAGATTATAGGAATAAATGTCAATAATCGATGATTGTAAGTATGATAGCAATTGATATTACACGTGATACACGTATTTTTTTACGTCATAAGTGCTTTTTAATTCGACTTTTAATTTGTATTTTTTTATTTATGTTTATTCTTTCGTTATTTAAAATAAATTTATGAAAATTTGAATAGTTTGGCGAAACTGGCCAACGTGTTAATCAAGTAGCACTCAATTTACATTTGAAAATATCATATTTCACAAAAAACTCCGGCACAAATCCGGATTTGCAAGATTTCCTTCCAATACCAGTTCGGCAAAATCCTCGTTTTAGAATAGCGAAGAAATGTGCATTTTTAACCATTTGAAAAATGGTTGTTGTTTTCGGGAGAATGGACCCGATGATGTTACCACTTTTGAATGATGTTACCACTTTTGAATGATGTGGTCACTTTTGAATTTAAATTAATTTCTTTACTTTTAGAAGAGTTTTTATTTGAATTTAAATTAAATTCTTTACTTTTAGAAGAATTTTTATTTGAATAGTAAATTAAAATGGTTAAAATCATTGTAATAAAGGAGAAAACTAACAAATTTAAAAATGGGTAGACGGAAATTAACAGATACGGAAAAAGCCGAAGCCAAAGAAATGAATGAACGTGAATATCGCATTCAATGATATTAAACACAATACGCGTACTTAAACAATCATAAAGTGATTTTTATTTCTTCTTTTGCTATTTAAAATAAAAATTTAGTCAACATGTATAAGTTGCTTATTAGTTTGGCGATTCGTATCATTTGGCGAAATTGGTCGACGGGATAACTGAGTAATACTGTATTTGGTTTGGCGCAAAAACGTCTTTCAATGCAGAAAATGATAAAATCAAAAGATTATTGAGCCGCTGAAAACCAATTACGTGTTGAAAGGCGATCACGAAAAAGGAAGCAATTTAATGCCGAACCGATTAATTGTAAAACATCATGTCGCCAGGGCGACCAATCCACTAGCCATGGCGTTTTACTATCGGTCGGTTCTAACCAGGAAAATTTGAGTGCCAATAGTGATTCTAACAAGCCGGAAAATGTTATAGCTATTACTCTTGATTTTCCACCACCTAAAAAGAAAACTAAAAAGCAATCGGCTTGGGAAAAACTGGGAAAAAACTTTTTTGATTCGATGTCTGATGGACCCATTCACAGATGCATCTGCTGCGATCGATTTTGGTTTAAAACCTCCATCACCAAAATTCTGCTCTGTAAAATCAAACAATATATGCCAAAGTCTTACAAGTATAACAGTATATGCCAAAGCTGTATTTTAATAATGATTACTTTTGCACCAACAATGTTAAATAGTTTGAAATGTTTCTTTCGTCGCCAACTTTTATGCTTGGCGACAATAGAGTGATATAACTTAAACGAACCGTACCTTCAAATTGCAGCATGTATAAAGTCATTTATAGCAGTGGCACGGATAATACACAATAAAACAACTGGTATTTAGCTTAAAATGATAGATGAATGTATCGAGTGAAACATTTTTCAAATGGTTGGGGTAATTTCTTAAATTACAATTTTTTTTTTTAAAAATTATTTTCTTTATTTTAAAACGAAAATATTAATAAATAAAAAAAGTTACTATAGCGCAAAACAATTTATAAAATTTTTAAAAAGACTAGGGGGGCCCCGCCCCCCTGCTCGCTATGCTCGTCAACCCCCCGCGTAATCGCTTCGCGATTCCAAATTATTGGCTACCCCTGCTTGCTGCGCTCGCCAATACCCCATGGTACGAATAAGCAGTTGCAGACCTTTCAAATGATGTGTCACACGACTGGTGTTGTAAAGAAATTAAAAATGTGCCCCCCCCTGGGGGGCAGAGTGGGAGGCGACATAAAAAACATCCATAATATGAATAAGCAGCTGCAGACCTCTCAAATGATATATCACACGACTGGTGTTGTAAAGAAATTAAAAATGTGCCCCCCTGGGGGGGGCAGAGTGGGGGTGACACACAATACATCCATAAAATGAATAAACAGTTGCAGACCTTTCAAATGATGTGTCACACAATTGGTGTTGTAAAGAAATTACAAAATGAGACCCTTCTGAGGGCAGAGGGGGGGGTTACACACAAGATATCCATAATAGGAATAAGCAGTTGCAGACCTCTCAAATGATGTGTCACACAATTGGTGTTGTAAAGAAATTAAAAATGTGCCCCCCTGGGGGGAAGAGTGGGGGATGACACACAACACATCCATAATATGAATAAGCAGTTGCAGACCTTTCAAATGATGTGTCACACAACTGGTGTTGTAAAGAAATTAAAAATGTGACCCCCCCTGGGGAGAGCAGAGTGTGGGGGTGACACAAAAGACACCCATAATATGAATAAGCAGTTGCAGACCTTTCAAATCTTGTGTAACACGACTGATGTTGTAAAGAAATTAAAAATGTGTCCCCACTGGGGAGCAGAATGGGGGATAACACACAAGACATCCATTATATGAATAAGCAGTTGCAAACCTCTCAAATGATGTATCAAACGACTGGTGGTGTAAAGAAATTAAAAATTTGGCGAAATATTACAGTTATCGCCAAGTTGGCGTCACTTTTGACAACTAATTTTGGTCGCCAAATTTGGCGACATATCGCCAAGTTGGCGACAAACTTGGCGATTGTTGGCGATGGTAACCTTTCCTCTCTTTATGGTAACCCATACGGCGATGCATAGACGGAGTCCTTTCCTGATTGGTCTATTCGACTCATAGAAGGAGTGGACAAACCGGATTCGTTAGTTCCGGAAATCTTCCACATCAGCATCATTCCAGGAGTCATTCCTTTTAAGGCTAGTTTTTTTTTACTATAGAAGGAAATTGAAAATAAATAAACAATTTATTAATACAGAAACAACTATTGTTGGGTTACCATATCAGGCAAAATAACGTTTAAACGTAATAAACGTTTTGGCGATAGTCAGATACCTCAGTGTGTATATAATATCTGTGCCAAACATGTTTGGAAAAAACAATAATCGTTATTTATACAGCATGTTTAAATACTGTAGTATAGTGAAAAAAAATGTATACATGACATATACGCACCACATTGGCGCGGTTTTTTTTCTTCTTCTGATGCCGATTCGGAGAAAATTTTGTTTCCAAATACCAATTATATATATAGTTTACAATTATTTTCTGTTATTTTAAATAGAAAATAATAATAAATTTTAGAAAGTTTAGTTAGTAATTACAAAACAAAACTATTTATATCCTTTAAAAAATAAAATAAAATAAAATAAAATAAAAATTTATTAATAAATAAACAACATCCAGGTTACCAAGTGAAGCATAAAATCGCCATTTTATTGCAGTCGCGCAAATGTGGCGCATGTAAGACAAATGTGCCTAGATTAAAATAGTTTATACAATTGAAAAAAAAAAAGAAAAAAATTGTAAATAGACAGTTTATTAATAAATAGATAATAACATCCGGGTTGCCATATCAAGCAAAATATTGACACTTTGGCGTCCGTTAATTACCCAGATGTATATATGGTTTTGGCGTAAGAGACAAATCTCACAAATGTGGTGCATATGAGATATCTGTGCCAAAAAAAATTTTTTTAAGTTGCAGTTAAATTATTTTACAATATCTATGTATGTGGAAAGACATTTACCTTAAAATTTAAATATTATTCATTTTTGTGGTATTAACTGCTATTTATGTATTTAAGTTTAATGTAAAATTTTTTCCTAAAAATGCTTTCACTCATTAAAAGAGAGAGAGAGAAAAAAAATAGTTCTTGCAAACATCGCTCCGTCTTGTGCTTTTTTTTGGTTTAGAATCGCATTGATTGGCGGCAAAAGTAGATTGAAATACCCAATTGAACAAACAACATACAAATAACAATTAGAGCCTTTTTAAAAAAAATTAATTCTGTAAAATACATAACGGAAAAATTAGATTTAAAAAAGAAAGAAAAAAATACATATGTTTTACCTAATGAATTTTTTGAGATGTTGTTTTATTTTAATCTGACTCGAAATAAATAAATAGCCAAATATTGTGTCACTTCAAAACTTTCTTTCACATTGAGTTACTTTTTAAATATCACAAATATTTTTTTTTTTTTTTTTTTTAACCATTTGAAAAATGGTTGTTGTTTTCGGGAGAATGGACCCGATGATGTTACCACTTTTGAATGATGTTACCACTTTTGAATGATGTTACCACTTTTGAATTTAAATTAAATTCTTTATTTTTAGAAGAATTTTTATTTGAATTTAAATTAAATTCTTTACTTTTAGAAGAATTTTTATTTGAATAGTAAATTAAAATGGTTAAAATAATTGTAATAAAGGAGAAAACTAACAAATTTAAAAATGGGTAGACGGAAATTAACAGATACGGAAAAAGCCGAAGCCAAAGAAATGAATGAACGTGAATATCGCATTCAATGATATTAAACACAATACGCGTACTTAAACAATCATAAAGTGATTTTTATTTCTTCTTTTGCTATTTAAAATAAAAATTTAGTCAACATGTATAAGTTGCTTATTAGTTTGGCGATTCGTATCATTTGGCGAAATTGGTCGACGGGATAACTGAGTAATACTGTATTTGGTTTGGCGCAAAAACGTCTTTCAATGCAGAAAATGATAAAATCAAAAGATTATTGAGCCGCTGAAAACCAATTACGTGTTGAAAGGCGATCACGAAAAAGGAAGCAATTTAATGCCGAACCGATTAATTGTAAAACATCATGTCGCCAGGGCGACCAATCCACTAGCCATGGCGTTTTACTATCGGTCGGTTCTAACCAGGAAAATTTGAGTGCCAATAGTGATTCTAACAAGCCGGAAAATGTTATAGCTATTACTCTTGATTTTCCACCACCTAAAAAGAAAACTAAAAAGCAATCGGCTTGGGAAAAACTGGGAAAAAACTTTTTTGATTCGATGTCTGATGGACCCATTCACAGATGCATGTGCTGCGATCGATTTTGGTTTAAAACCTCCATCACCAAAATTCTGCTCTGTAAAATCAAACAATATATGCCAAAGTCTTACAAGTATAACAGTATATGCCAAAGCTGTATTTTAATAATGATTACTTTTGCACCAACAATGTTAAATAGTTTGAAATGTTTCTTTCGTCGCCAACTTTTATGCTTGGCGACAATAGAGTGATATAACTTAAACGAACCGTACCTTCAAATTGCAGCATGTATAAAGTCATTTATAGCAGTGGCACGGATAATACACAATAAAACAACTGGTATTTAGCTTAAAATGATAGATGAATGTATCGAGTGAAACATTTTTCAAATGGTTGGGGTAATTTCTTAAATTACAATTATTTTATTATTTTTTTTTTTTTTTGTTAAAGATAAATATTTTCCTTTCATAAGATTATTTAGTTTTAAACGGATTTTTTTCTTTTTATCATTATTTATTTTAAATCAATGAATTAACAGGTTTTTTTTTCGAAATGTTTATATTGTTTTCCATTAGCGAAAGCATTTCATTTCTTTTTTGAAATATAATTATCGCCAAAAAAATAGTTGTTGCAACCCTTCCGTCAAAAATTACCGAAAAATACGAAATTTAGTACGAAAAATCAGAGTTATCCCTGTATATTTGTATCATAAACCTCCGCAAAAATATTTCCTATCGAATGATATTATCTACAAAAAGATCCATCGGGTAGTTTTTGAAAACACTCGTTTGGAAGTTTCAGAACTTCTGCTTTATAATATATATGATTAAAACATCCGCGCAGGAAATTTTTTATAACATGCCAATAAAAAAAAAAAAAAAAAAAAAAAAAAAAGCAATTTTAAAATTTAACGCAGAAAAAGAAAAAAAATATTCAAACTTGAATTTCTCTACTGGCATTAAAAATATGAATAAATAAATAAAAAATAACAAACACTAATAGTAAATTTTTATTTTGAAACTGCAAAAGTGCTTCGAATACTCTTCGAGATAGGCTCTAGCACAACAAACGATCATTTACAAAAATTGTTATAAAAGATAAATCGACCTGTATATGCCTAACACTAATTAAATAAATATTTTATATATAAAAGAAATAATAATAATAAAATAAATTGGCATAATGGAAAATATTTCTGTGTCGTTGTTCAATTATATTCTATTTTATGCAAATAAAAAGTGTTGGGTTTAAGATACAGCGAGTGCACTTGAGTCACACATATAATTAATTAAAAATTGTGTATAATTAATAAATATGTATAATTAATTAATAAATATGTACTGTTAATAAATAATTATGCATATTTAATAAATACATTTAATTAAAATAATTATGTATATTTAAAAATATGTATAATTAATTAATAACCATGCATATTTAATAAATACATATAATTAATAAATAATTATGTACATTCATGTATGGCTTACATTTTTTTTTTTTTTTTCATTCGTTTTCAGTCGAAAATAGAAAGATCACCGAAAGTCCGTATCAGTTTCGACCTTAAAACCTGTTTCAGTCGATCCTTAACCTCAGCCAAGGCTTCACTCGATCTTACAGGCTATAACAGTTGCGCGGAATACAATAGGAGGGAAGGAATCAAAATATAGTTCCGGCTGCGGCCGCTGCTAGAATTTGGCACTGCATGCCCACCTCAGTCATCACCGGTGTCAAGGCGTCAAGTTCGAATGAAGCCTTGTTTGAACTTGTTTACGTTTGCTATTAGCTTTTACAAATGATTTAGTGTTAAGATTAGTATTATTTATTTTATTTTTATAATAAAGATGGTATATTATTGTGTACCATATTGCCGCTCATCATCTAGGAATAAAGAAGGTGTTTCGTTACACCAGTTTCCTGCAAATTCGGATCTATTTAAAGAGTGGCTGAAAGTTATTTCCCGGGATAATTTTACGGTAAATGATAAATCGCCATCATGTGTAGTATGTGGTAAACATTTCAAGCAAGAGGATTTTATTCCTGGATTGAAAATTAAAAAACTAGTCTCGAATGCAGTGCCTTCAATTTTTGAAAACTATCCGTCATATAAAATTCCTACATTGAAAAGCAGACGGCAGTTGATTCGTAATGACACTACTGCGGAAATAAATAATCCTAAAAGACCCTACAGTGTGGAAGCTGAACTTAATAATAAGCGTCAAAAATTAGTAAAGGTTTCAAATTCTTATACAGAAACTCAAGAAACCTCCACTAATGATATAATAGATCATGAAGCAGAAAAATCATCTCAAAATAAATCAGGAAAGACCAATTTTTCAACAGGCATCAAAGCAAATTTTTATAAAGACATAATCAGTATTTGAATGGAAAAGCATTTTTTTTTTTCTTCTTGTAATTGATATGTAGTAAAGAGTTATTTTCTGTATTTCAATTGAAAAAATTCCTTCTATAATTGGTTAATTGTAAAGATTTTTTTTTTTTAAACCATAAAGTTATTTTATTAAAAGGAAATGCAGTTTAAAAAAAAAGTTTAAGTTTTTTTTTTTCCTCATAACAAATATTAAATTAATTGAATAGAAGAAAAAAAAAACAAATATTTTTACTGGAAAACACTTATTCAACTATTAAATTTGTTGATTAGATTAAAATTGATAAAGGTTATGATACAGATGATGTTAAATACAGTGAATTTCAAAGAGCATCTGTAGTTTCTTGTTTCCTGAGTTTTTTTAAAAAGCAAGAAATTTGAAGATTGAAAGAAAGAAAGAAAAAAAAAAACGAAGTGTAAATTGTTTAAATTAAATATCATTTATTTATTTTTCTATGAGAAGGCAATAACAAATTGTCAATAGTCCTTATATATAAGATAACTAAAAAAATTTGGATTGAAAATACTGAATAAATATTTCTAATGCTTAATTGTTCTGTGAAAATAAATGGAACAAAACTCTTCAAACATATAAAATTTTGTGCTTAGATTGTTTTTAATTGTCATTTAATAAGATAATAAGATGTCATTTAATACGCAGAGTATGTTCCATTTTAGCCCTTTAAATCGTACGGATGAGGTGAGCAATCAGCGCCATCTATCGATTTATTTGACACTTTAATGATTCCAGCGAAAACTGGTGTTTGTTAAGGCCGTATAGCGCGTGACAGATAGAGTTCGGCCGTGCCTCAGCACTTAAATAAAAACCTTTTCATTTATTTAATTTTACTTTAATATTTTATTGTCATATTTGGTATGCATTTCAATTAAAATTTTCCGATAAATCCAAATCCACAAAAATTTTTTCTGTATTTTAAAAAGTTTCAAAAATAAAAAATATGTATTGCAGATTAAGTACTGCGATCTTTAAGTAATTATCTCTTAACTGACCGGAAATTCGGAAAATGCGGGAAGCCATTATCTGTAAAAGGTTTGCAATTTTTGTACAACACATGTTTATCAGCGCCAAAATCTCGCCAAAGCGAATAAATACATTTTTATATAAATTTGATATGTACATATCATAATATTGAAAAATTTAAACTTAAATCAGTTCCATTTGGTGAATAAATCGTTTTTGCATTAAAACTTTGAAGAAAAAATAGATACTGAGTAAGATTTTATTAAAATAGTCAACGCACTTTTTCTTGTCGCGGAAGTATAACATTCACAGTATAAACTGTACTCTCAACGTGAACGTTCCCCAACTATAGGTGGTACAATCTATATTATAAAGGCCAAACGTATCTGTGCGTAACGCATACGTCATTTTGCGAATGGCAACACTTTCCGATGAAATTTCCCTTTTGCAATTTTCGCTACTGCAATTTCTTATTCTTCTAGACATCGCACATTTTCAAACTTTACACCATCGTATGGGGAAAAAAATTTACTTTTAAATGCAATTTCTTTGAAAGCTGTATCTCAGTTTGTTTTTTAAATATTAATTTTTTTGTAGTTTTAGTACGAACTGTGTAATCGTGGCAACACAAATACGCCATTTTCTCTTAAAATTGAAAAAATAAAATGAAATTAAAATACTATTTCAATAAAAATCGTCTGTTATAAAATCAGATGAATTTCGGGTTTCTATTTTATTTTTATTCACCAATTGAATGTTTTTTATTTTATTGCAAACTTACTTTCCAAAAGATACAGATAACTTCATCATAATAACTGATCTTTATTATATTATGCGAATAAGTTTAATTTTAATAATTTAGGCAATTGAGTTTTATATAAATAATATTGTGTTAATTTTAGCTTGAAAAATATTTTTTGAGAGTTAGACTGAACAATATAAGATGCATTTTTTACTGTAGTTAATTTTGTAGCTTTATTATAAATCACTGAAACACTCTCTTCTTAAACATTTTCTATCGTCGAAATTCGACGGGTTCCACCTCGTATTGATAATGGCACAAAAATCGCTATTACAGCGCCCCTTTCCGGCAGGTTTTTTTTTAATTCAGGGAAAACCAACCAGCCATAACCATACACTTACACAAAAAATTGATTCAATTCTATGCATAATTTCATGTACTTTTAATCGGTACAATATTGAAAATGGCATAAAAATCGCTATTGCAGCGCCCCCTTAAAGCAGAATATTTCAAAATTGACGGAGGACCAGCTTACCATAGCCAAAAACGTTCACTAAAAATTTGGTTCAATTCTATGCATACTTTCATACACTTTTTGATGGTAGAATGGCGACATACGGACACACAGACAGACAGACAGACACACCGGTAGACCAAAAAATATGTTTTTTGGAATCTCTGACCCCTAAAACGTGTAAATCCGTCGAAAACCGGAGGTCGAAAAAAAATTTCTATTACAATGCTTTCTTCTATTGAAGATAGGAGAAAGTAATAAATAAACACCTGGTTAGTCCCTAATTTCCGAATTCTCCAAAAAAAAATAAATAAATAAAAAAATAAATAAATAAATAAAAATAAAAATAAGCCTGGACCTGGCCCAAATGAAACGAGATAAAATTGGATGGTGGACCGCAACAACAAAATTTTCTAATTCATTTAATTATAAACAGCTAAAAAAAAAAAATCATACGCTAAGCATAGATTATGAAACACTTTCCAACACTTCATGAAATCTCTAACAAAAGTTCGTTATAATAATTGTATATAGCCAAATGTAGCCAAATATGTATTCGGATACTTTTGAACAGCCCTGTATTGATCTGTCAGTTGATATACATACTATATAATGGGAAAATTTAGTTTACCAAGAAAATGTCTAGTAGTTTGAAATTTTGTTTACAGCAATTTATAAGAATTGATGGAAACATAATTGAATACTTTTGCTTAGCCCTGTAGTTTACCTTGTACCTCTATTACACATCAGTATTAAGTTAAAACTTATTTTAAACTAAAACACTCCTAAAACAACTGAAATTACATTCTCATAAATTATCATTAATAGGCGTCTAAGTACCTAATTCTTTGCGTGGCCCTGCATATCATTTTATCTTTATTCTATAAACATTTCTTAGTAAATTGAATGTAGTTGACCGTGAAAATCCACAGCTTATTTAAGAACCACTTTTAAGTAATTTACGCTCATATTCAGTAAAGTTCTCAGTAAAAGCTCTTGAGTAAAGCGCGCCCTTTTGAGTAGTCCTGTATATCAACTACAGCATTTATATGCACCATATAATGTGCATAGATTTAGTGAAACTTAAACGTGCATATCATAATTAAAATGCATTTCATCCATCTACCAAGCATCATCGGATATATATACAGTATTTCGGAAAGAATATACTATTTGAAATCTTTTGTATGTCCTTGTAAATGCTAAGTACTTCGTATTATACAAGACAATATCGTATAATTATTTAAGCCTCAGTGACAGATATTAATTTTATTATACATGAAACAGTTTAATATTTTTTAAATATGTCGCACACAATTCCTCCCTTTACCATTATTTAATGGAATTATTTTGTGTGACCCTATAAATTAATAATAGCTATATTTTCACCGCATACTTTATAGAATGCATATTTTAGTGCACTTCGTGAATGCATATAAATTTTAATACGTTTGACAGGGTATATAACATCTTTAAAATTCCTTTGAAATGATTTTTCCCCATAGGCCATAATGTAATGGAAAACTTTTGACTCTCCTTGTAAATAAACTAATCATGATAGAAACTTCATATTCAATAGGGTTCGTGCTAGGGTAAACGTCAATAACGTCCACAAATTTCAGGGCAATCCCTGTGTATTTACAGGAGTAATAGCTCGAACAGACGGCCAGACGACCAGACGGACAAACAGAATCCATAAGCACTTTTCATCTTTGTTGGAAAGTGCTAAAAATGCATTTCATCAATCTAACAGCCATCATACATAATATACAGGATTTCGGATAGAATACACTATTTGAAATCTTTTGTGTGTCTCTGTAAATGCTATGCACTTCGTTTTATGCATGAAATCATATTAATTTTCAGTAACGTATAGCAATTTCATTATATATGAAATCGTTTACCATCATTAAAATATGTCGCAAACAATTACCCCCTTTATTATTATGTTTTGGAATTTTTTTGTATGGCCCTGTAAATGAGTAATAACTATACTTTCCGTTGCATGCTTTATAAAATGCATATTTTAGTGCACTTTGTAGATCCATATAAATTTGAAGATGTTTAACAGGGTGTAACATCTTTAAAATTCATTTGAAACGATTTTTCCCCCATAGGCCGTAATGTAATGGAAATATTTTGACTGTCCCTGTAAATAAACTAATCATGGCAGAACCTTCATTTTCAATAGGGTTCGTACTCGGGTAAACGTCAGTAACGTCCAAAAATTTCATGACAATCCGAGTATATTTAAGAGAGTTAGAGCGCGGACAGACGGCCAGACAAACCGAATGCATAAGCACTTCTCAACTTTGTTGGAAAATGCTAAAAATTAAGTCTCAACGCGTATATCAATTTTATGATACTTGAAATCGTTGAACAAAATTAAAATACTATGTCGCAAACAGTTCCCCCCTTATTATTGTGTAATGGAATGCTTTTGAGTTGCCCTGTAAATGAATAGAAACGATTATTTTCACTGCATATTTTACAGAATGCATATTTGAGTGCACTTTGCGAATCCATATAAATTTGAATAAGTTTGATAGGGTGTAACACCTTAAAAATTCATTTGAAATGATTTTTTTCCCTTAAGCCGTAATGCATCGGGAAAACTTTTGACTATCCCTATAAATAAACTAATCATAGTAGAAACTTCATTTTCAATAGGGTTCGTGCAAGGGTAAACATCAATAACATATAAAAATTTCACAGCAATCCGAGTATATTTACAGGAGTTAGAGCACGGACAGACGGACAGAC
Organism: Maratus speculifer; assembly: GCA_964019185.1. NCBI lineage: Eukaryota > Metazoa > Arthropoda > Arachnida > Araneae > Salticidae > Maratus > Maratus speculifer. The sequence goes on along the minus strand of OZ025292.1, from coordinate 22,749,557 downwards.
AAACCGAATGCATAAACACTTTCCAACTTTGTTGGAAAGTGTTAAAAAAGGCAGAACGAAAATCCTTACGTATCATTTTCTCCCTCGAGTCACACACACACAAAAAAAGGCTACCTCAAGGTAAACTAGTTGGGTGTGCCAATCTCGAAACTTTCTTTTGTCTCATACATGTTAATATTTCAACATTCATTAACATAGTGCCAGAATTAAACGACAATTTGTGCTCATCATGAAAAATCCAAACATATGAAATTCTGTACATTAGTTCTGGAGATAGAACTATTGCTAAAACCGTATAAATTATCTAAAATTCAGCATAGCAGCGCTACCTGTTGGTGATTAACACCAAAACCTAATCAGCACGAAATTATATAAAGATATAACCGAATCTGAAGTGATGAAAATTTATGCATTAGTTCTTGCGATAGAGTAATTGCGGAAACCGTAAAAATGCAACATATCAAAGCCACCTGTTGGGCGATATACACCAAAAACTAATCAGCACCCAGTTTATATTAAGGTCTCACTGTATCTAAAGTTTTATGAAATTTCGTGCATTAGCTCTTGAGACAGAGCGCCAGGGATGTAATGGAGGTTATACGAGGGTATACGCCGTGTATCTTCTGGATTTTTTAAAAAGCTCCATATACCCTCCGTTTCTCAAATGAAGCATTAGCGTATACCTTATCTATCAACGTTCATGACGTCAGCATATAACTTCTGCCAATACCGTATACTCCCAGCTCTTTTTACGACTACAGCACGGCAGAACGCCCACAAATTTTTTGTCAAATCAAACAGACACACAGAGACAGATTACATCATAGACAGATATTTTTTAAAAAACCATTAAATCGTGTTTAGGACATCTAGAACATATAAATCCGTCGAAAACTACTTTTCTTTTTCAAAAAGATAGAAAAAAGTAAAAATGAAATCTTGTATCTCTAAACGGACTCCGTCCCGTTGTCATAACGAGCGTCTGAGCAGATTACAATATCAACCTCACGCGGAAAAAAATTGTTTGCGAAAACTTCAGATCCTTAGAAAATTCTTATTAAGGAAAAAAAAATCGTAAAAATACAATTTTTAACACTTTCCAACAAAGTTGAAAAGTGTTTACTTTTCAACTTTCATACTTTCGGTTTGTCTGTCCGTCTGGCCGCGCTCTAACTTTCGTAAATATACTCGAATCGCCCTGAAATTTTTGGACGTTATTGGTGTTTACTCTAGCGCGAACCCTATTGAAAATGAAACGTCTACCACGATTAATTTTTAACACTTTCCAACAAAGTTGAAAAGTGTTTATACTTTCGGTTTGTCTGGCCGTCTTGCTGTCTGGCTGCGCTCTAACTTTCGTAAATATACTCGGATCGTGATGAAATTTTTGAACGTTATTGACTTTTACTCTAGCGCGAACCCTATTGAAAATGAAACTTCTACCACGATTAATTTTTAACACTTTCCAACAAAGTTGAAAAGTATTTATACTTTCGGTTTGTCTGGCCGTCTGGCCGCGCTCTAACTTTCGTATATATACTCGGATCGCGATGAAATTTTTGGACGTTATTGACGTTTACTCTAGTGCGAACCCTATTGAAAATGAAATTTCTATCACGATTAATTTATTTACAGGGACAGTCAAGTTTTCCATTGCATTACGGCCTTTGGTGAAAACTAGTTTCAAATGAATTTTAAAGATGTTACACCCTGCCAAACATATTCAAATTTATATACATCTACCAAATGCAATAAAATATGCATTTTGTAAAGTATGCAGTGAAAAGAATTGTTTTTATTCATTTACTGGGCCACGTTAAATTACATAATAATAAAGGGAGGAATTGTTTGCGACATATTTTAACTATGGTAAGCGATTTGATGTATAATCAAATTGATATACTTCGCTGAGGCTTAATATGAGTTATTTCATGCATAATACGAAGTGCGTACTCACAGGTCAAATACAGAGCTGTTCAAAAGTATTTCAATTACATATTTGACTATGGACAGTAATACCTTTTTTCCCTGGATAAAAAAGTTTTGTAAAAAAATTCAGGAAGTGTTGGAAAGTGTTTCATAATCTATGCTTAACACGTGATTTTTCTTACTTGTTTGTACTAGGGTTTCGTTCATCTGACGAAAACCTATTCGTATTTGCCCTTTGTCTGTCAATCAAAGAGTCCGTACATAAAAATTGCATATGTCAGAGACTTCAAATGTTTTGTACTTATACAGCTAAATACCTCATGTCACTCAATGAATTATAAAATTTTGAAAAGGTCTATTATTTTAATTAAATTAATTTTTCCAATGTCATCCGTTCATTTTTTGCGATTTAAGAAGAGAAATTTAATGAAAACGTTTTGTGTGTCGACATCATGGTTTGGGGGAAAAGAATCTCCCCAGTAAAGAGAAGTTATGAATACGGCACTGCGTATAGTCCAGTTCGTTCTGCCGCAGTGCATACGTTTTTAAATCTTCAGTATCAATTAAACATTATTGTAAATTAATAAAATCAGCACTGTATATTTCTACATTTAAAAGATTTATAGAAAATTTGTGCATTGAGAAAAATAACTTATTTATTAAAGAAAATCTCAATTTTATAACTTTCCAACATAGTGTTTGAAAAATATTTATGACTTCGTTTTGCCTGTCTATCTGACACTCTGTCTACACTTGAATTCGCTTAAATAGACTCGTATTTTCATCATGCAATGGATATATGTTAATGAATGATATTCATTATGTAGTTGTCGGTACTCAATGTGAAGTGCATAACATTAATAGTTCATTTACAGGGCCACTCAAAAGAATTATGTTACATTAGGGTAAATGAGGGGGAAATTGCTTGCATTGAATTTTTAAGATATGACGCTATTTCAAATGAATTGAAATGAATGTAAATCACGGACTTTCACTACAGGATGATTAGAATAGGGCATTCCTAGCATTTATCATGCATTTACAGGCACACACAAAAGAAATCGGTTACAATACTGTCTTTAAACAATAATTGTTGTAAGTATTTTGGTATGAAATTTTAAATTCAACTAATTTTTACGCACTTCTTTCTTTACAAGAAGAAAGAAATGGATTCGTGAAAATTTTCGAATTCCAGTTTTGACGGATTTACACGTTTTGGGGGTCAGAGATTCCAAAAAACATGTTTTTACAAAATCTCTGCCTGTGAACCTGTGTTAATATGCATGAGATAGAATAAAGTTTTGGGATAGCCATATCCGAGTAGTATTTGCTTGTTATTCGTTTTGTATAGATTTTGTATTTTGTATACTGGACTGTACAAAAAAATTCATGTACTTTTTTCCTTATTAACGGAAATGGCTGCAGGAGGGATTTCCCCCTTTATTATGTATTTCCTTGAAATCAGTTTTTGCATACATGTAATTTGTAGACACAAATCTGTGTTTTCTTACAAATATTGAAAATTTGCCAGTTATAATTTCCCCAGCCGTGACGTCAACTGTCCTTTTCTTATACGTGTTGATCGTCGCTTACTGACTGATTACAAATACTTCACTGAAGTCGTTTTCATACGTAGATTCTAAATTCTTATACCTGAATAGGAATTCAAATCTTCATTATATCTTTCAACATCTTCAGTAATAAAGTATATGAATTAAAATTGTATTATTTTAACACAATATTACTCATTAACAAAAAAAAAAAAAAAAAAAAAAAACACAAAAGGTTTTTTTTTTTTTTTTTTTTTTTTTTTTTTTTTTTTCTGTTTAGAAAAACTTTATCTGGTCAAAAGTCGAATCGCGAATTTCTAGTTTAATATATTAATGCTGTAACAACTGACACGGTACCGGGCCGACGCAATTAATTCAGATAGCCTTTTGACAATAACATGTCGTCTGCCATATGAAATAACTGAAAAGAATTAACTACAGGTAAAATAGCTCCAGTAAATGATGGATACGTAATTACGCATTATTATTATTTTAACACAAGAGGATTTATTGCAGTCCATTCTGTTGAGCTGCCTCATATAGCTAACCAGGCATTATTGTCAAAAATCTGTTTGGGTGAATTGTGTTTGGATGTCTGTGTCGTCCATGTAGTCTAGTTAGTAGCAGTTTAATCCAGAAGTTCTAGATTCAACTCCTGAAGTAAATATTTCCCCCCTCCGTTAGAAAAATAAATTATTACTCGGATACGTTAAAAAATAAAATATTTTTGCGTTAATTAAACTATTAATTAAAAAGTTCTTAATATTGGACACATCTTTTCAAACTAGGTGAGAGAGATACAGACAAGACTATAAGAACCCAACAGCACTATAAGCCAGGAACTCGACATGCAAGAAACCACCATTTCCAGGAACACCATATCATGCATAAAGATCGCCATAACTTCGTCAGGCAGTTACATCGCAACTCGTATATGGCAAACAGAATAAGTAACAAGGCACACGCAAGAAGATCGGAATCAACACCCTTCAGAAACGACTACACATCGACTAAAATCAGGTCGAAACCTCGTTTAGAGCCCAAAAGAAACAATTTCAAATTCGGTAATTATGATAAGCAACTCAGAACAAAATCTGACTTAGGATTCGAAAGAACTGCTTTCGATCATAGAAGCGCCAAAAAGCAAGTCAGATCGAAACCTAGTTTAGGATTCGGAAGACACAACTTCTATTTCGACGGCGCTGAAAAGCAAGTCAGATCTATACGTGATGTGCCCTTCAATCCCACGATTTCGGAGTTGGAGAATGCAACTGAAATCGAGTCGAGTTTAAAAGAGTCAACAATAATTTGTTTTTCCAAGACGACGATCTTGATGATCATTGTTGGCGCATCTCTTTTCGTGATTGTACTGGTGGTCATCTTTGCAGTGACTTGTTCTTGGATCGTACTTACACGTTTCTGGAAAAACGGGAAGCAAGAGAACAATTTTGCAGCCGACAAATGGTGGTCGAATCCGAGCAGTTCTGGACTGTTGGGTTTCTTCTCGAGGATAAAGAGGAAAGATATCGATGATGAATCGTCGATATGTGCTAAAAGTAGCGTGACACAGAATAGTAGATACACTACAGTAACTTTGTAAAGCAGATTCACAGCTGTATAAACATTCAATATGTAAAAAACATAAGAATAAACGATATTCGTAAACTGATTGAAGATATTTTGTTGTTGTTGTTTGTTTGTGTGTATGTATAAATTAATTTATTTTGCAGAAATTAAATTAAAATAACTAAAATTAAAGCCAAAACCACGATTTTTCTTTTTTGGTCCAACATGGAGAACAAACATACATTTTAACGTCCTTCTTACCTTCCACCTTTCCAAAATAAATTGGCAAATAAAAATTTTCAATTCAGTTCTTTAATTTAATTTTTATTATAAATGTGAAATAATTGTTAAAAAATATATTAATCTTAAGATTTTTAGGTTGAACTTTTTTGAATACCACCTATCGCATTGCTTCGTTTTTATATCTATTGTACGGCCTCTTGTTATGAAGTGGTAGCGTAGAGCGGTGAAGCTACTTCAGAGGCTTGAATCATAAGTGTACTCCGTTTTGAGAATACTAAATTGATATTTTATTTGTATCAATTAAGTTAGTTACACTCTTAAACGAATTATTAATTATACATCCAAGTACAACTTAATGTCTTATAAAGGATTCACTTTGGGAGTAAGTTAGTCAGCGGTGGCAGCCAGCAAATACAGAGTCCTTATATTTATGTTTATCCAAATCACCATTAGTATGCCGTGATCATCACGCTTTCCTCTCCGCTTCGCAGAGCTTCCTTTTTCACCCGCTGGGATAAGGAACTTCTTTCCTCTCTCCAGAATTAATCCCCCTTCTCCGAATCTCTTCCCTTTTTTAAGTGCGTTCGTAATTATGTAAATACGTAGCACCTATTGTTGTCGCTCAGTCCGTCCGTCTGTCCGTCTGTCTGTCCGCATATAACAACGCAAAAACTACCCAACCGAATCGTTTGAAATTTAAAATACATAATTATAACATAATTTTGTCGAGTCATTTCAAATTTTATGAAAATCGGATGGATAGATCGATTACAGGGACAATCAAAAGGATTCCGTTACATTACGGTCAATGGGGAAAAAGTTTCAAATGCATTTTAATCGGTTGAAATTTAAAACATATAATTATTATGTAATTTTGTCGAGTCATTTCAAATGTTATGAAAGTCGGATGCACAGATCATTTACAGGGACAATCAAAAGTACTCCATTACATTACGGTCAATGGGAAAAAAGTTTCAAATGCATTTTAATGATGTTACACTCATTCGAACATAATAGAATTGGCATGAATCTATGAAATATATACTGAAATATGCATTCTGTACAATCTGTTATGCAAAGAATTTTTATTATTAAATTACAGGGCCACACAAAAGTATTCCACTACATAATCCTATATGGGGAAACATTGTTTGGGGCGTGTTTTAATTATATTCAACTATTTCACATTTTATAAATAAGATATATGTTGCTGAGGTGTAATAAAAATTACTTTCTGCATATTTACAGAAACACAAAGATTTCGACTACGATACTGTATCCGAAGTACGCTCTACTATATCAGCACGATCTGAATATTTTTAAGACTTCGTTATCATACGAACGCACCTCATTTGCTACGTTCACGTGCAATTTCCAACTTGTTTTATCATGATCTAGACTCCTCCCGAAAGCATCCATCATCCCTGGTCTTGCCACTTACCAGTCATCTTTTCTTCTCCCTTCAAAACACGCAATTTTATTGAGTCCTAATGTCCAACCCTCATTTTTTGCACACTGTACACTTTTTACTATTCCGTAGGAAAACAGGCTGTGGAGGGTCCATTTTTCGGCATCATCAAATGCCTGCTTAAGTGGTCGCTATTATTATTTTTCGACCTCAGGCTGTCGTTCTTAAGTGCATCCGTATGACCGAGTATCTTTCCGCCTTCGCCAATCCGTTATTACAAAGAGTCACACCATTTACTAGATATTTAAACTGTCACATTGTAGTGATAGAGTACTACCTTTGAGGCTGCCGCCTTTCTACCTACATGTGAGTTAGGGGTGTTACACCTACCCTTTGAGGCTGCCGCCTTTCTACCTACGTGTGAGGTCGGGTTGTTACACTATTAATCTCATACATATCGCAAATCTTAGCCAGGATTCAGATAAATTTTGCGCTGTAAGCGAAATGACATTGACCAAACAGAAAATCTGCCTACTTAAAACAGCGAAAATTTCGCAAAAATTCAGGTTTCTAGTTGGTCAATAACAAAACTTCACAGATTCTTAAAGCAAATGATGGTGCCTAATTAAAGAAATTGGAAAACGCGTAACACATTTGAAAATCCAATTTCAGCAATCTCCATCGATAGTAGGAAAAATTATCGGAATTTTATTGCACTACCCTGTAATGAACATATGGACTTGTATGTATACTACATAGTATACTATATTTGTATGCATACATCAATTAAAACTTCTTCGTCATGAATTTCCATCAATAAACGCAAATGGGCTCTAAATCGTCCATGCAGCCTTATGGCATTTTTATACACATTAAGTAATATTCAAACTAGTCAGATGTAGCAATCCTAAAACTTTCTTCTATCTCATTCATGTTAATATTTTCTGAAAAATGTTATGCATTATAACAGCGCTACTGGATAGGTGATTTATAATAAAATCTAGTCAGCAACAACTTATGTGAATTTCTAATTCAATCCGAAGTTTAATGAAAATCAGTGCATTCGTTTCTGAGATAGGGCTATTGCGGAAATCTTAAAAAATTCTGCTTAACAACGCCACCTGTTCGGTGATGTACACACACACAAAAAAAAAGAATCAAAATCAATTTTTATCTTATCATTTAGTACTATTTGAATCTGAATTTTGATGAAAATCCGTGCATTAATTCTTGAGATACAGCCATTGCGAAATCGGGAAAAATACAGCGTAACAGCGCTATCTATAGTTTGATTTACGGCAAAAAATAAACAACTCTAATCTATCTTAATGACTAACTGTATCTGAAATTTGATGAAAATTTGTGCGCCAGATCCTGAGATAAAGCTATTGGGATAATCATGAATAATGCTGCATTGCAACGGCACCTCTTGGGCGATTTGAATTACTTGAAAATATTTTAGCAGATAATGGGTAAACAAGAATTAATTAACTTAATTCAGATAAAAAATATGAAATAAACATTACGAAGATAATTTTAATTTAGAAAAGAAAGGTAACAGGCTTCCACTATGGAACAAGCTGAAAAAACTTATTTTAAATAACCAATAATCAATAATTGCCACAAAAGTTAACAGAAGAAAACTACATATAAAAAGCACGTTAAATACAAGGAGCATGAGTAAGAACTTAAACAGTATAATAATTGAAGTTCATAATATCAACACTTCCCCTTGAACTTGCAATTATGGCATTCTTACCATACCCAAGAGAGTCCTTAACATTTCAAAACGTTTTCTATGTAAGGCTTTTGTAAAAATATCCGCAATTTGGTATTCACCATCAATATGCTGGACACTGACTTCACCAATTAAACACTTTTCTCGAACAAAATGATATCTAATATCTATATGTTTAGTTCGCTGATGGAACTCAGGATTTTTAGCCAAACGAACTGCACTCGCATTATCAACTTGCAGAATAGACGTTGATGTTAATGGGGCAATGTCATCAAAGAGACGTTTCAGCCAAACAATTTCTTTGGTTGCCTCACTTGCAGCTATATACTCTGCTTCTGTGGTGCTCAATGACACACACTGCTGTCGACGACTTGCCCAGTCAATGGATCCTCCACTGTATTTAAATACAGTACCGGAAACTGATTTTCTGGTTCTTGTGTCACTGGCATAATCTGCATCACTATATGCTTCTAAGATACCAGGATGAAAACCAGATTTAAACCCTAATGCAAAATTAGATGTTCCCTTGATGTATTTTAGTATTCGTTTTACCACTGACCAATGTTTTTGTTTTGCTTTATCCAAGAACTGGGAACAATATGACACAGCAAAGGCAATATCTGGACGGGTAGCAACTGCCATGTACATCAAACTGCCTACAGCTTGTCTGTAAGGAACTTTTTCAGAAACAATCTCTTCATTATCTTCCCCTGAAATATTATCCTTTTCTATGGGAGTAGGAACTGGATTAGCATCTTTCATGTTGAATTTTTCCAAAACTTTATTAGCAAAATTTTGCTGACTAATAAAAATATCTCCACTTGTCAGCTTTTTTATCTCTACACCAAGATAATATTCAGCATCTTTGTATGTTACCTTGAATTCACGCTGTAATTCTTCAAGGAAATTATTCTTGATTTCAGGAGTTGTGGCAACGAGTCCATCATCTACATGTAATGCTAATAACAACTTATGTTGCTTCTCGTAACTGCAAAACAAACATGGATCAGCAGCACTTTCTGTAAGACCATATTTTCCCAGGAACTCTTTAAATCGCTTGTTCCAACACCTTGGTGACTGTTTCAATTTATATACCCATCTGTTTGTAATGGCTCGTCTTCCTTCTGGTAGATTTGTCAAATACCAAGTATTGTTTTCTAATAACGATTTAATTTCCTCATCCATTGCAGCTTGCCATTCATTTACCTTTTCCGATTTTACTGCTTGGTAGTAGTGTTCCGGTTCACTCTCTTCGGCAATACAGCATTCAATAAGACGTTCTGGTGCCTTTAACTGTGTCCTGTCCCTTACATTTCGATCATGCTGTTTATTCAAATGTCCAAGTCTCTCATGCCAAAGTTGAAGCGAGTTTGATTCAGTAAGTTGAGCTTTAGTAGAGGGCAAAGTAACAATGTTAGTTGCACTGTTTACCGCAGGTACTATTACTTTGCATAGCAATCTGAATAAGTTACCTTGGCGTATTCCCACAGCAGCAACTCCTTTAGGTTTTACAAATTCACACTTTTTGTTACACATCTTAAATGTTGACCCATGGTCTAGAGCTTGAATTACAGAAAATAAATTTCTCGAAGCATCTGGAGCATATAATACATTTTCCAGCACACTGGCTTTCCAGTTGCCGTTAACTAACATTTTCACAGAGATTTCACCATGGCCATACGCTTTCATTGTGGAATTATTACCAACCCTTACTTCTATTGGGCACTTATACTGTGTAAAGCTTTGAAAGACATCGTGTCTGTTCGTTATGTGTTGCGTGGCTCCTGTATCAATGACCCATGTGTCATCACAATTGGCTGCAAGGCATTCACTAATAAAAATTTCATCCTTTGATTTTCTCTCATGCGCATTATTAACTTTTTTAACAGTACAATCACGTTTCATGTGACCTCTTTTCCCACATCTAAAACATTTAGACTGCTTCCCCTGCTTGTTTGCATGGTTGCCATACTTTTCTGCAGCACTGTGAACCTTTCTCAAACTAGACTTGGCAAGTAAGACATTTAATTCATTTTCTTTGGAAAAGTCTAACATTCTTCTTTGCTCTTCTGCAACAAGTAATTTCTTGAGCTCCACTAGTGTCTGTGTCTCTTCAGGTCTTGCACACCAAGCCATTTTCAGTGGCTCAAAGTCACTAGATAAAGTCTCCAAAAGCTTACTCATTACCACAAAGTCATTTGGTTTGATATCCAAATCAGACATCCGTGACACTAGGCGATCTAGTTTTGCTATGTGCATAGCCATTGAATCCGTCGGATCTCGCACAAAAGATGAGAACTGCATTTGGCAGGCATATTGAGCTTGAGTATTTTTCTGCTCAAACAGTTCATGTAGTTTGACCCATATTTCTCTTGCAGTTTTGCACATCGATACGAGATCACATATTCTGCTATCTAGAGTTCTTGAAAAAATACCTCTGGCAGCTCTGTTGCCTTTATTGAAGTTGGCTAAGTCACTGTTATATTTGCTCCTATCTGCAGCAGCAGCGCCTTCGGGAACCGGTTCTGGCTGTACAATCTCGCCAGAGCACACCTCGAAAGCATTTTCTTTTTCCATTAGCAAGCCTTCTACCATCCATTTCCATCTGACCCAATTCTCAGAGCCAAGAAGTTTATCAATCGTAAAAAGTTCCATATTTTTATCTTTATTAACTAACCAAACACACAAATTTGAAATGCGTTTTACCGTTGGTTAGGACTAATTCTCGTTACCGTAACTATCGCGCAGTGCGAAGCAAGTCTGGGAGCATAACCACTTGAAAATATTTTAGCAGATAATGGGTAAACAAGAATTAATTAACTTAATTCAGATAAAAAATATGAAATAAACATTACGAAGATAATTTTAATTTAGAAAAGAAAGGTAACAGGCTTCCACTATGGAACAAGCTGAAAAAACTTATTTTAAACTAATAACCAATAATCAATAATTGCCACAAAAGTTAACAGAAGAAAACTACATATAAAAAGCACGTTAAATACAAGGAGCATGAGTAAGAATTTAAACAGTATAATAATTGAAGTTCATAATATCAACAGAATTAAATTATACCAAGGACTAATTGAATTTAAAATTTTTTTAAAAATAGTGCCTTAATTCTTGAGGTATAACTATTGTGAAATTTCTGAATATTGTAGCACAGCAGCCCACCTTTTGAGCAATGCACACCATAAACTAATCAGCTCCAGTTTCTATCAATTTCTAACAGAATGTAAAATTTTGTGAAATTCCGTTCATTATTTCTTGAGATAGAGTGCCCGCACAATTTTTATCACATATAGATTCACAGAGTGACAGACATTTTCTAAAAACCATCAAATCTGCTCAGGACCTTCTAAAACGTATAAATCCATCGAAAACCGGAAGTCGAGATTTTCCACAAATCGAATACTTTCTTCTTGTAAAGATAGAAAAAATTACAAATTAGCTACATTTAAAAACGCGTATCACAACTGAAAACGCATTTCCATAGCAATTATTATTCCTAGGCCAAATTATTTGGTGTGCCCCTGAAAATGAACGATGAATGCTATATGAACACCCTATTCTATAATAAGCAACTTATAGTGAATTTCAGTGATCTATATCAATTCCAATATGTTTTAAATAGTGTAATATCGTTAAAGTACGACACAAAGATATTCCCTCGTAGACCGTTATGTAATGCATGAATCTTTTGCATGTCTTTTTATGCTACACACTTCATTTTCTACACTGAACACATATGAATTGCATTGTAATCCGAGTCTATTTACGAGAGTTAAAGCACGGTCAGGCAAACAAACTGAATTCATATGTATATTTCGCAACCCTATATAAATCCAGCTTGAATCCCATGATCTTCAAAATCATGGTGAGCATTCTGTAGTTGTAGTAAATATCAATAACACATATGAATTACGTTGCAATCCGAGTCTACTTACGAGAGTTAAAGCACGGTTAGGCAAACAAACTGAATTCATATGTATATTTCGCAACCCTATGTAAATCCAGCTTGAATCCCATGATCTTCAAAGTCATGGTGAACATGCTGTAGTTGTAGTAAATATCAATAACACATATGAATTACGTTTCAATCCGAGTCTATTTACGAGGGTTAAAGCACGGTCAGGCAAACAAACTGAATTCATATGTATATTTCGCAACCCTATGTAAATCCAGCTTGAATCCCATGATCTTCAAAATCATGGTGAGCATTCTGTAGTTGTAGTAAATATCAATAACACATATGAATTACGTTGCAATCCGAGTCTATTTACGAGAGTTAAAGCACGGTCAGGCAAACAAACTGAATTCATATGTGGGTCATTCCAAAAATAAAGCACCCTTTGGTGTCCTGGCATTTTGTATTGTTATATTTAAAATTTTGTTACAAAATTAAATTTGAATATTGGAAATTATATTTTAAAGATATTTTTCTTTAATGCAATTTTTAAACTTGAGATAAATTCCATTTATTGTTATTCAAATAGCTTTCATAATAATTGTGTGCTGTAAAAAGCTATGTCCCAAGAACAATTTTTGCTTTTTAAACCCTATTTTTTTTACTATATGTATCGTTTAAGTTATCTTTCAGGATATTTTTTATGTCTTTGTAGTCTTTATATTATCCCTATATACTTTAAATATTTTTTGTAAATATTTTTTTTTTTCATTTTATAAGAAAAATTACCGTGTCCCTTAATTTTTGTCCCCTGTGTTACCGCCACCTTTTTCTTCCTATTAAAATAAGAATTTGCAACGTAAATGTTGTTAACAGTAGTCTTCATGTACTTTTAGAGTTAGCATTTATCCTAGGTAGTCATTTTCCTCATTTGTTAAATTTTGAAGAATATTATCTAAGTAAAGGTAATTTTTGAAAGTGTGTGTGTTTTTTGTGTCTCCCATGTGTTACTATTGATTTATTTCGATTAATTATTAATTTTCTAGTTTATTGGCATTTAAATTGTAAGTCTTAGTTGAAAGAAAATATTCCATCTAACTTTACATTGTTTCTATGAAAATAGTAATACATAGGTGATAATTTATTTCATTTTGTCTCCTGTGTTACTAGTCCCATGTGTTACCATGATATTAGTTGATATGTTGTAAAGGAACAAAAAACCCAAGTTTAAAAATGAAATGCAACAGAATATCATGTTTTTTAATGCATTTGTTGGTCTGTGTCAGAAATACATTTTTAATTAATACATAAGTACACTTTTAAGGTTGTTAACTTTTTTATGTTCAATTAGGATGTCCCCTTTGTTACTTTATATTGTCCCTTGTGTTACTGACATTTTCTTTATCAGAACAAAAGAAAAAAAAAACTTTCATATGAATCAGGTTTATAATATGCACTGGCTAATATGTATAAATAAGTTTTACTATAATTTTATTATATTAGAGTAATTTCTACCGAGTTATATAAAGTTTTATACAGGGAGAATACAAAAAAGGGTAACACGGGGGACATAATATGCCTATATCATGAAAAAATATATACATAAACGAAAAAATATATGGCGCTGAAAAAGAGCATTTATATCAAGGTGTTACTATTGTAAAAGCAATTCTCTATTCTAATAAGAAAAAATGAGAAGATTAATTAAAATATGGTAACACAGGGGACATTTTTCAGCCAATGTGTCTGTGTTTCTAAGTGTAGTGAAAAATATTTTTTTAAAAGTGTGCTGCTAATATTCAATTTCTACTCTTGAATATGTATACAACTTTCTCAATGATATTTTTATTTCATTTTAGATGGAAAAAATTTTGAAAAAAAAAATTCTCAAAAGGGACCTTTATTTTTGGAATGACCCATGTATATTTCGCAACCTTATGTAAATCCAGCTTGAATCCCATGATCTTCAAAGTCATGGTTCCCATGGATCTTCTACTTTTAAAATATACACTGTAAAAAAAAAAGGGTCGCTCTACTAAAAAAACTTTAGTGATCCTTGTAATTACTAAAAAATTTTTAGTAATCTTAGTCGGTTACAAGAAAATCTGTAAGAATCACTAGAAAAAAGTTAGCAACGAAGAGAGTTTATAGTTTTATATTTTTAATAACTATTACTAAAACTCGCATGGTGTGGCCTTGATAGCATAGTGGTTATAGTAACGGACTCCAGACTAAAAGGTCCCGAATTCGATACTGGCCAACGCCAAATACGTCCCGAATGTATGTAGTGTAAGTACTCGTTTGTAAAGGGATTATGAAAATCCTGTCAGAGCTGTTAGCAATGTTTGGTGCTGCCATCTATTGCCGTTTTGCCGAAAATCTTCCATTTCAGAAGTCTAGATGCAGCTCGAAGGAACCTCCTGCCCTTCGGGCGCACGTAATGGTTATTAAAAATAATTTTGGAGTAATTAATAAAATTTGCTTGATGGCTCATACTAAAAATTTTTAAGCTAGTTATACAAAAAATTCTTTTGTTCAGTTTACAAAAGAAATGCTTGTTTCACTTGCAAAAAAAAAAGTTTGTAATGGTTACTAAAAAATTCTGTGGAATACAAATTTACTAAAAAATTTTTAGCAATTTCTTGAATTTTTTTTTACAGTGTAGTCTGTCTCAAAAGTTTAAGCACAAGCATAAAATGTCGCTTATTGAAGAACTATGAAATGTTAGTATGAATAACATTTTTTTATTTATAGATTTCGCAACATTATACAAATAAATGATGTCAAAAGTAGAAAAAAAATAAATTACATAATTGTAAAAAATATAATAAAAAAATGTTTACAAAAACTGTCTCAAAAGTTTATGCACAATGTCAAAAACAACCACATTTAAAATTTTTACAGAACATTTACATACAAATTATTTTTCCGTGATTTCGGATTAGTTCAAATAAACGTGCGTTCATTAAAATTATTAGTTTTTGTTAGGGTTTCTTTTGGCGCAAAGTACCATGCTTTCTCGATGGCCTCTTAGACTTCTTAATAGAGTCATACTGCTTTCCATTGCCATAAACTTAGCGAGTTAAAATACCCAGACATTCTCAATCGAGTTATGTCTGGACTTAAAGTTGGCCAGTCAAGAACTTTATTATTTTTCTGAGAAAGACAAAGTTTTGTAGAATGTGATACGTGGATTGAGGCATTGTCTTGTTAAAAAATCCATTGAGGTCCCCTCAAAATGTCACCGAATGGAAGCAAATGTTAGTTTAGCATCTCTTGATATTTTTTCTAATCTTGTCTTCCTTTTAGAAAAGCCAGAGAAGTTTGGTCATTAAATCCAAATGCCCCAAAAACTATAACAGATTTACCGCCTTGCTGACCGCTGAAAAATACCCTTGGTTGTTTTCGTAAGTCATGCCAATATACGTTCCAACCATCAAGTACATCTAAGTTCCACTTTTTCTCATCGATGAATATAACAGTAAACCATTTGTCCCCGTAGGACATACATATTTTAGCCCAGTTCATTCTTGCCTGTTTGTTATGTAATTTGAGAGATGGTTTGCGAGCCATTTTCTTTAGTTTATGATGTATCACAATCTTTAATACATTTGTGTACAGTGTCTTGGGATACCTGTACACTGAGATTATTTTTAATCTGCCGTATGGACATATTTTGTCTAGATACCAATCTCCGTATTCTCCGATAAGTCTGAACAGTCGTCATACATGGTCGTCCACATCTTGGTTTCCGCTTAAAATTATTATTTCTAGGGTGTACTTGATATATACCTTGTTTTGATCGATTTAAAACTTTTGCAATTTCAGAAACAGTTTTTTTTTTGCGATTTCAATTTTAAAAGTTTCAAAATCTCACATTTTGTGAATTCTTTACCCTTTGGAATTTTTAAAATGAGAAAAAATAATTTCTATACCTTTTATCTTCTTCTTCTATCTATCTATCTATAATAATAAAGAGAGAAGGATGTTTGTCTGTCAGCGCTGTTCTGAAGAGACTGCTGCACGTAGAGTTACAAAATTTGGAGGGAAGGTACTTTTTTACATGTAGTTTTGCACCTCGAAGCCCGATTTTCGATTTTTTGTTTAGATTTTTTTTTAATAATTTTTTAGGCGATTTTAGCGTTATTTTTGCGGTTTTATCCCATTAGTGAAAGGAATGCGGTTTCATTCTTTTAACCCAAAATACCAATTTTTTTTTTTCTGTTTTCAACAAAGTTTATTCGGAATTTGTACAGTGATTTTTGAATTTTTAACAAATTTTCAATGCAATTTTTAGTGTTTTTTCTCATTTTGCGGCTATTTTTTGAGATTGATAAAAAGAAAATCGTTTTAAACTTTTAGCCTAATGCCCTAAATTTTGTGTTTGTTACGATTTTTAGATTTTAACGATTTTTAATGCGATTTTCAATGCGATTTTTAACGTTTTTTAAAGATTTTTGCGTTTAGCATCTATTTTTTTTTTTCATAGTTGTTCTATCAAAAACTTGAGCTGTTGAGAATGCAATAAGTAGTATTTTTTTGTGAAATCTACCTAAAATTAAAAAAAAAATTAGGCATACCACTACTTTCGAATAGTAATTTCATAAACTATCTTAAATTCTTGCTTAAGACTGCTACCCCCTCGAGTTATATATCACCTGGTAGGTTATTTAACAGAGTATGGTTTTGATAAAGATTTTGAAGAATAGAGTGCTCTACCTGTTGGTGGAAAATGGAACTAATAGAACGCTATTTTTTTAAATCTTTAATAATAAAGAGACAAGTTTGTGTGTGTGTCAGCTCTTTTCTGAAGAGTCTGCTGTACGTAGAGTTACAAAAATGTGGAGGGAAGGTACTTTTATGCATGTAGTTTTGCACCTCGAAGCCCGATTTTCAATTTTTTGATTAGATTTTTTTTATAATTTTTAGGCGATTTTTAGCGTTATTTTTGCAGTTTTATCAGATTAGTCAAAGAAATACGGTTTCATTCTTTTAACCCAATATAGCAATTTTTTTCTCTTTTCAGCAAAGTTTATTCGGAATTTGTACAGCTATTTTTGAATTTTTAACGAATTTTTAATACAATTTTTAGTGTACTCACTTTGCGTTTTTTTTTTTTTTTTTTTTTTTTTTTTTTTTTTTTTGAGATTGATAAAAAGAAAACCGTTTCAAACTTTTAGCCCTAAATTTTGTGTTTCGAATAAGTTTTTTGTTACGAATTTTAGATTTTAACAATTTTTAATGCGATTTTCAATGTGATTTTTAACGCTTTTTCAAGATTTTTTGCGTTTAGCATCTATTTTTTTCATAGTTGTTCTATTAAAATCTTGAGCTGTTGAAAATGCAATAAGTAGTTTTTTTTTTTTTTTTTTTTTTTGCGAAATTTACCTAAAATGTCAAAAATTTAGTTACTACTATTTTCGAATAGCAATTTCATAAAATATCTTAAATTCTTGCTTAAGACCGCTACCCCCTCGAGTAATATATCACCTGATAGGATGTTTAACAGAGTATCGTTTTGATAAAGTTTTTGAAGAATAGAGTGCGCTAGCTGATGGTGAAAAATGGAACTAACAGAACGCGTTTTTGTTAAAATTTGGAAATATAACAATGTGATTTATTTTAAATTTTAAAATGGTTTATAATACATGATAAAAAATGTAAACAAAGAATGGTGTGACACATTTCAGGGTGCGTGAAAGGAGGGGAACGAACAAAATTAGGAAATGTAATAAGGAGATCTGTTTTACACTTTAAGGTAGTTTATAACGCATGTTAATTTTTTTAAAGTACTGGCGATGCTCTGGAGAGACCGCTGTACGAAGTTATGTATGAAATTTTACACCTTGAAGGCCGATTTTCAGTTTTTTAAATTTAATTCATATGCGAATTTTAGTGGGTTTCGAGGCGATTTTTCCACATTAGCGAAAAGGAAAGCGGTTTCTTTTTTTCGACCTAAATTAGTGAATTTTGTTCTCTTTTCAATATAATTTATTTGGATTTCGTGCAACGATGTTTAGATTTTTAGTGAATTATTTACTGTAAATTTTGCCGCTATTATTCGACATTAGTAAAAGGAATTTTGCTTAAAACTTTCAGGCTGATGTATTAAATTTTAGCTGTTATAAAATTTATGAATTTCAGCTAATTTTAATGCGATTTTTCTAGACTTTTTGCATTTGATGTCGGATTTTTGTCATTCATGAGATATTTCCAATTACAACGTTTTACCGTATTAGAGTAAATTTTGACCCCTGTGATTTTTCAATATTAGTGATTTTTAATGCACTTTTCAATGCAATTTTTAGAAAATTTTCGAGTTTTATGGTGATTTTTTGATATTCGGAAGTAAAAATTGATTTCAAACTTTTAATCTAATATAATTTTAGAGATTTTTAACGCGATTTTTCAAGAATTGTTGTGTTCCGTGTCGATTTTTTATTATCTGTAAAGGATTTCCTTTTACTACGTGATTATCCTGTCGACCAATTTCGCCAAATTATATCAATCGTGAAACAAGTCAAATTATGCAAATAGATATAATTTTTATGTTAAATAATGAAAGAAGAGATAATTTAGAAAAACATTAATACAAATACATATAAAAATAAGAAGTAAAAACCACTTGATGACGTAACAAACAGATGTAACATGTTTAATGTCAAGTGAATATAGAATTTAAGATCCGCCACATTATTGTAGTTTAATCTTATGGTTTGACCCAGATAGTTTCTTGGTCAACCGGATAATCAAATAGTTCAGACTTCCGATTAGAATGTTTTATCCGTTTGATGAAATTCTGATTACTGCGATTTAAAAAATAACTAGCGATATTTAGTGCATTTTTCAATGCGTTTTTAATGAACTTTTTAATGCGATTTAGTACTATTTTTTTCGATCCCCACCACAGTGGTGTTTTAATAATTAAAAAATTATTTTGGTTTCAAACTTTTAGCTTAATATAGCAAATTTTACCATTTACTTTTTTTTAATTTTGTCGATTTTCAATGTGATTTCTGATATATTTTGTGTTCTGCGTCGATTTTTTTGTAATTCATGTAAAAAAGAATGGTTGCTACGTTTTACACGACTAGAATATTTTTTTATTCACGGGATGTACTTACATTTATGGATTTTTAATGAATTTTTCAATGGTTTTGTATTGGTTTTTTGAATCTCACGGCTATTTTTTGAAATTTCGAAAAGGAAATTAATTTCAAACATTTACACTTCATTTACGAATTTTGAAATTTAGTGATTTTTTAATGCAATTTTTAGCAATGTTTTCATTATTTCTCATGCTTTGGGCCGATATTTTCATTCGTATTTAAGAAATAATTCAGATTACACTATTTTACTCTATTAATGTAAATGTTGTCCCCCGCTATTTTTAAATTTGAAACGATTTGTAATGAATTTTTGAGTACAATTTTTAGATGTTTCCGAGTCCACGGCGATTTTTTCACAATTGGAAAAGAAATTTTAAAATAATTTGGAGCTTAATGTAGTAAATTTTGACATCAATGATTCAAATTTTTTGTGTATTTTCATTTTCATAAAATGTTTAGCAAGTTTTGTGTCGATATTTTTTAACTAATGAAAGAGCTCAGATCTCAATGTTTTGTCCCATTATGGTAAATTATGTCCGCGGGAATTATATATATATGTGGGAGCGATTCTTTCTCCAACAGCCAAGTATCATGTCTTGTAAGGTTCTTCACATCGCAACTCTGATAGAAAAGGTCTTTAGAAAGCAGACGATTTTCTGAAAAAACTCCATTCAGACGAAAAGCCGAAGAAAAAAGAAATGAACGGAAGAGATCGTGGGATGGAATGTGGGGAGAGTTGGTGTTGACTTTAGAAGAAGGTTGATTAAGACGACGCGATTAAGATGTTTTAATTAAAGTTTCCTTTTGAATGTTCGAATTGTAAATATTAATATGTAAATATCTTTTTTGTAAATATTAACGTTTAATATAAGTCATTTAAAAGTTTAAAAACGGTGTCAGAATTTAATTTACCTCCGAGTTTATTTACTTATGTGTTCGAAAGAACTTTTATAAGAAGAATCTCCATAAATTTTGGTGTCAGAATCGAGACAAACGAACGCCCACAGAGAAGAAATATATATATACTTTAAATAATCTGGAAGCCGTTATTATTTAGAATTGTGACGGAATCCTTGCTGGAAATTATTATGAGGAAATCTTTTTTGAATATATGTTTAATGATATGAAGCTGTTGGATACTGCGACAACAATGCTGTTTAAATGTGTGAAGCTGAGCATCTGATTATGAAGTGAGTTTATTATTTCATTTTTCTTTTCAATAATGGAAAAATTAGTTGATTTAAAGGAATTAGAGTTTTCTTTGAAAACTGAAAAATCAGCTAGTATTAAGATATTGCACAAATTAATTTTTGGAGAAATCGGTGACAGAAATAATCGACGTAGAATTCGGAATTTTACTGGGTTTACGTTTGAAGTAGATTCCGATGAATATCAAACTAAATTCAAAGAAATTAAAGATAATTTTTCTGTTAACGACTTAATTACCATTTGCAATGTTTTGTGTATATATAATTCGGGAACTTTTGATGAAATTGCTGCCAGAATAATTTCTAGTTTATGTGATTTTAATATTTTAAAAATTAATATGATAGCCGATGTAGGTACTCTTAGTGATGACGAAAGTGTTGATGAATTTAATGATGATTTACAAGATAAAACTAAAAATATTTCAACTGTTTTTGAGAATAATATGAGAAATGATTCTGGTAGTTCTAATTGTGAAAGTAATGAAAATCAGAAAATTCTAATTCCTGATTATGTTATTAAACCAAGCATTTCTATTAATGATATTGAAAGTATGATTACAATGTTTGAAGGTACTCAAGTACAAAATATTAATAAATGGATTGCCGATTTTGAAGATATTGTTTCATTATTTAACGTTAGTGATTTGCACAAATTGATTTTGGCTAAACGCCGTATGACAGGCAAAGCAAAATTATTTCTTGAAAGTGAAACAAATATTAATTCGTGGTCTAAATTAAAAGCCCTACTCATATCTGAATTTGGTCAAACGTGCAAGTCAGCTGAATTACACGAATTGCTGTCCAAAAGAAAAATTAGACCACATGAATCGTTAGATGAATATTTTTTAAATATGAAACAATTATGCTCAAAAGGCAATATTGAAGATTCGGCCCTTATTCAGTATGTAATAAATGGAATTAATGACCCCACTTCTAAAAAATCTTTTTTGTATGGTTGTCCCAATATTGCTGAATTTAAACAAAAATTAAAGATTTATGAAAAAATAAGATCGGAGTATGAAAATGCAAAATTTCATAAATATGAAGGAGCTAAGCCTAAAATTAAATCCGAAGTTGAAGTTAAGAACAAATTTAAGCCTGTAAAGCCAAATATGCGTTGTTTTAATTGTGGCGGGAATAATCATAAGAGTATTAACTGTGTAAATAAAGATAAAGGGCCGCTTTGTTTTGCTTGTAACGCTTATGGTCATAAATCATTTCAATGTAATAAATCTAAAGATACAAGTGTTAAAAATGCTCAGTCACAAGTAAACATTATTACATCCCAAGATTTAATTCTGAAAGAGATAAAGCTTTATTCTTTGCGTTTAATCTCTTTAATAGATACTGGTAGCCAAAAGACTTTGTTAAAGAAAAGTATTTATGATAATTTGAAGAACTTTGTAGAATTAAAACCTACGAGAATCTCTTTGACCGGTCTAGGAAAAGCCTCAATTAAACCAGAAGGTTGTTTCAATTCAGAAATCGAAGTAGATGGTTCAAAATTTAAAGTTACTATTTTTGTCGTTAAGGACAGTTGCATTAATTTCGATTTAATTATTGGCACTGATGTTATTCATCAAGGTACATTAACTATTTCTGAGAATAAAGTGAAACTGTTTAAAGCTGAAGTTCAGTCTAATGACTTTTTAGTTAATATTGTAAATGTTTTGGATGAGCCTAAAATTGATTTAACTCACATTGCTGACAAAAAATTACGTTCAGAGTTATACTCTTTAATTGAAAATTATGTACCAATTAAAACTAAAACAGTAGATGTTAAAATGAAAATTAATTTAACTGACGAAATCCCAGTTTGTTCTTCTCCTCGAAGATTACCGCCATGCGAGAAAAAAATAGTCGAAAACCAAATTGAGGAGTGGCTAGCTCAGGGAATAATTCGAGAAAGTTCTTCTAATTTTTCTTCGCCGGTTGTGTTAGTCAAGAAAAAAGATAACACAATGAGACTTTGTGTTGATTACAGATGTCTTAACAAAAAGACAGTACGTGAGCATTTCCCCTTGCCAGTTATTGATGATGTAATAGACCAATTACATTCTGCCGAAGTATTTACCACCATAGATTTGAAAAACGGTTTCTTTCATGTAGATGTTGAAGAAGACTCGCGGAAATACACCTCGTTTGTTACTCATGAAGGACAATACGAATTTTTGAAATGTCCATTCGGGTTGACCAATAGCCCTAGTGTTTTTCAAAAGTATATTTATAATGTATTTCGAAACCTATTAAAAGATCACATTGTTGTCATTTATATGGATGATTTAATAATACCTGCTAAAAACGAAGCTGAAGGTCTAGAAAAATTAAAACTTGTACTCGAAACTGCATCGGAATATGGATTAGAATTAAATCTTAAAAAATGCAATTTTTTGAAGCGTGAAATTGATTTCTTGGGGTATAGAATCATAAATGGTAAATTGTATCCCTCTCCACTGAAGACTAAAGCAGTAATAAATTTTCCCGAACCAAAGTGTACCAAAGATGTTCAAAGTTATTTAGGATTGACAGGATACTTTCGAAAATTTATAAGAAATTATTCGGTTATAGCTAAACCGTTAAGTGACCTGCTAAGAAAAGATTCAAAATTTAAATTCGATATAGAAGAACAAAGAGCTTTTAATGAACTCAAACGTATTTTGTCGTCAGAACCAGTACTTTTAATTTACAATCCCAAAAGTGCGACCGAAATCCATTGTGATGCCAGTATTGATGGCTATGGAGCTGTTTTAATGCAACAATCGCCAGTAGATAATCAATTTCATCCAGTTTATTTCGCAAGTAAAAAAACCACCGAAGCTGAACGGAAGTACACTAGTTACGAATTAGAAGTTTCAGCTGTAATTGAAGCCCTGAAAAAGTTTAGAGTATATGTGCTAGGTATCCCATTTAAAATTGTAACCGATTGTAATGCATTTAAAATGACTATGGATAAAAAAGAAATGAGTACAAAAATAGCTAGATGGGCAATAATGTTATCCGATTTTGATTATGTTATTGAACATAGACAGGGTAGCAGTATGAGACATGTCGATGCATTAAGTAGGTATCCTATTTGTATGGTAATCCAAGATAGCTTAACTTTAAAAATTATCCAAGCTCAAGAAACCGATGACCATATTAAAACAATAAAAGAAATCCTAAAGGTGAAATCTTATGATGATTATCTAGTTAAAAATGATGTTCTTTATAAATGTGTTAATGGTAATGATTTATTAGTTGTACCGGAAGACATGCAAATAAATATAATCAAAGCCGCTCACGAAAAAGGTCATTACGCAGTTGCAAGAACAGAGAAAAGTTTAGAAAATGATTTTTACATCCCTAAAGTTAAACAAAAAATTGAGAAATGTATAGCAAATTGTGTTCCCTGTATTTTAGTTAATAGAAAATGTGGTAAACAAGAAGGCTTACTTCACCCAATAGAAAAAGAAGAAACTCCATTACATACGTACCATGTTGATCACTTAGATCCATTAGAAAGCACTAATAAAAATTACAAACATATCCTTTCGGTCATTGATGCATTCACAAAATTTGTTTGGTTGTATCCCACAAAATCTACCGATGCTGCAGAAGTAATTTCTAAATTAGAAATCCAAAAATCTATCTTTGGAAATCCAGTTCGAATTATATCAGATAAAGGTCCTGCATTTACCTCTAAAGCTTTTGAAGATTATTGCATCAATGAAAATATTAAACATATCCCGATTACCACTGGATTACCCAGGTCTAACGGCCAAGTTGAGCGTCTAAATTCTGTCATAATATCTGTTCTGTCTAAATTGTCTGTCGATAATCCTAAAAAATGGTATACACATGTAAGCAACGTCCAACAGGTGATAAATTCGACTTTTCAGAGAAGTATAAGCACAACTCCTTTTGAATTGATGTTTGGTACTAAAATGAAACTAAAAAATAACATTGAAATTACTAGTCTTCTGAATGCTGAAATACAATCTGATTTTACAAATAATCGCGAAGATATGAGAAAAAATGCTAAAAAACAGATTTTAAAAGTCCAAGAAGAGAACCGTAAAACTTACAACCTCAGACGAGAGAAAGCTAACAAATTTAAGATTAATGATGTGGTTGCTATAAAACGCACACAACAAGGTCCAGGTTTGAAGTTAAAACCAAAATATTTAGGTCCGTACAAAGTCATAAAAGTAAAAAATAATGACACCTACGATCTAAAGAAACTTGGATTCAACGAAGGACCCATGGTCACCAGTACATGTGCAGAGTACATGAAGCCGTGGACGGACGAAGCTTGAAAAAAAAAAAGAATTTCACCGATTGTGACACTATACCAACTATGACAAACCTCTGGACTGACAACTAATAGAATTTTAACTTTATTCTCGAAAAGACGAAAAGACGTAAGGTAAAAGAAGATGAAAAGACGTATGAAAGAAGACGAAAAGACGTAAGATAAAAGAAGACGAAAAGACGTAAGATAAAAGAAGACGAAAAGACGTAAGATAAAAGAAGACGGAAGACGTAAGAAAGAAAAGACGAAAAGACGTAAGGTAATAGAAGATGAAAAGACGTATAAAAGAAGAAGACGAAAAGACGTAAGATAAAAGAAGATGAAAGGACGTAAGAAAGAGAAGACGAAAAGACGCGAAAAAAAAATATATGAATTTTTTCAAGAAATAATCTAAGCTTTGATAAACAATTTGAATAATGACTTCTTTTTTTCAATTAAGACTTTGGATGCTGCTGTGTTTTTTTTTTCTTTATCTTTCCAGATGATCCAACTGCTGCTGCCTCCAAAGGGACGAGCATTAGTCAGGACGGCCGTTGTGGGAGCGATTCTTTCTCCAACAGCCAAGTATCATGTCTTGTAAGGTTCTTCATATCGCAACTCTGATAGAAAAGGTCTTTAGAAAGCAGACGATTTTCTGAAAAAACTCCATTCAGACGAAAAGCCGAAGAAAAAAGAAATGAACGGAAGAGATCGTGGGATGGAATGTGGGGAGAGTTGGTATTGACTTTAGAAGAAGGTTGATTAAGATGACGCGATTAAGATGTTTTAATTAAAGTTTCCTTTTGAATGTTCGAATTGTAAATATTAATATGTAAATATCTTTTTTGTAAATATTAACGTTTAATATAAGTCATTTAAAAGTTTAAAAACGGTGTCAGAATTTAATTTACCTCCGAGTTTATTTACTTATGTGTTCGAAAGAACTTTTATAAGAAGAATCTCCATATATATAAAATCCCTCCGTGTATAACGATTCCGGGGTCAACCCATCCACAAGAAAAAACACTTATTGTGACCAATGACAAATTCCATTGTGAAAAGTTATCTCCGATTTTAAAGGCTATCAATTTTTTGTCCAATGCAAACATTCCAGAGTCGTAATGGAGCGTTCTCATTTGTCAGATTTACAGTTTGAGCTGTAAATGACGTCACTACATTTTACTGTGCTTTGAAATATTTTCCTTATTTCAAACACAATATTCACACTGTTAAAAATTTGACTCATTTGCTGCAGCATCACTCCACCGCTTTTATAGAAAACGATTACTTTGCTGTGCTATGGAGCATTCTCATTGTTCATAAAAGCGACACTCTATAAAAGCTGTGGAGTGAGGCTGCAACAATTGGGTCAAATATTTTAACAGTGTAATACTTTAAAGTAATCATTTTCTATAAAAGCTGTGTAATGACGATGCAGCAAAACAGTCAAATTTTTAACAGTGTTTAATTAAAACTTTTTATTTAAGAAAAGCGAAGGTGCGTTTTAAATACAATATTGTTAGAATTTTTATATTCGTGTTGCTTTATTTATTTTTATTTATCTATTTATTTATTTATTTTTTACAGCCGTGAATGACTTCATTGTCACATAACGAATCACGAATGTTTACTCTTTATTGTTGACATTTGTTTTCTATCTTATAAAGTATTGGCTCGTAGGAGATGCGTACGATAATTATGATAACCTTTCACGGTAAAAAGATCGCAGTGATAAGATTTATTTAGGGGGTTGTATTCTTAAAGTGTTGTATATCGTTTAAGAATGATGCTTCTTTCCGACACCAGGAAAATTGACAATTAACTTCCACAAATAGTAAAATGAAAAGAATATACTTTTTACCCATAGTATTTTATATAATGTTATTTTTTACTTTCATAGCTGTTTCTGAGAAGCATTCTTTAAAGATTTTTTTTCATTATTAAATATCTAATTTTTTAAATTATGCTGATCTTAAACCTTAATACTTAGCAAAATTTTTAAAAATGTAGAAAATTCATGCTATTCTGCCTTCTTTCTTTAATTAATACAGTTAAATTTTGACGTTGCTAAGCGGGAGGGAGGGGGGGGGGGGGAGTTATCTAATGCAAAAGATCTATTTGGTTTGCTATTGAATGGAATTTAGATCCAAATTTTACTGAATAGACAGGAGGTCAGAAACTGTCATCATTAAAAAAAAAAAAAAAAAAAAAAAAAAAAAAAAATCGTCAAAGTTCAAAATAAATTTAGCGGAAATGAAAAAAAAAAATAGCAATAATAAAAAGAAAGAAAGAAAAAAAAGGAAGAAAAAAAGAAACTATTCGACGAAACCATGTTTGCATTTTTTATGTTTTTATATTTATAAAAGACCCTGAATGTTTCCCGTTGATGAGCGGGGTAAAATATTTTGAAAATCACCTTACTCATTTTTAGACGTGATAGTTCAGCCCAATTTAATCTTTGATAGCACACTTAAGGGTGTACTCGAAAAAATATTTTTCCACCCTCAAAAGCTAAAAATTTTCTGAGACTTTACAGGTGTATTTTTAAAAGTAAATACATAAAACTTGCTGAGGTGATTTTTGAAGACATGTTTAAGTGGCCGTGTAATTTCATTATTCGCTCCATTAATTAGAATTTTGTTTATGAACAATTTTTCAGTTCGACCATTTTTTTTCGTCCCCAGATCTCCCGCTTCGGAAAATTCGATTCGAAATGCCGTCTTTGACAGCATTTTTTGCAATATTTTCTGCTTTTATCTACAATTTGACAAGCACGGCAAATTATGTACTTTCCAAATAAGAGAATTTGCCAAATTCATACATTTGAGAGCAAAAATGAATTTAAAAATAAATCAGAAGATAAGCAGTTTGGATTGAAATACATTCTTAAATTACAACTATTAAATTGATTGATTTGAAGTATTGCATAGACTTATTGCTTTTTAAAATTTTCTCACCAAATTGAAAAAAAATTCATAAGTTAAATGAAGCATTTGATTTTTTCTTTGGGACCAAACAAAGAAAGAAAAGAAGAAGAAGAAAAGCAAAAATGATAGAAAGAAAGAAGAAAACGTGTTTGAATTTTGGCTTAAAAATGAATGTAAGCAAAATTACATAAATAAATAAAAATAAATAATCAAAGAACAATAATTTCTCAATAACAAAACAATTTTAGCCCACTGCCTTCCTCCACTTGTAGCGTTATATAGGAAAGATGAAACACATGTGAACAATTCACATAAACATAGCTTTTTCTCGCAGCTGGGTTAATTTTTATACACGTGTGACCAATGAGTTTACGATCTGCTATAGTATTATGTCACGAGTACTGAGAGTATTTCAAATGACAGGAAAGGCTGTCTAATTTTTAAGCAATGGTTGTCAATGAGCAATTACGGCATCACGGTTATACAACCGATATCTTGACGAGAATAGATAGACGGCAGACAGCGAGAGAAATTACAAACCACATGTAATGTATTACTGAATGCCCAACAGATAAGTTTCACCCACGTGATGACTTGGCCCCCAAGTTTTACCCAACCAATTAAAATCGGTAATTTATAGTCTGTATTTTGAGCCAACCAATCACAATTGGCTTAATTTGGGGGGGGGGCAACAAAAAACGTCTCTTTACTAAGGTGGTTGCTAGGGTGTGGCTGAAACTGGTCTATATCGCATTTAATCGGTAAGAGGTTAGAAAATATAAGTTATTCGTATGAAGACTAGTACAGTGTGTTTTTGCACAAGATATTCTTTATTATGGTGCTAAAATGCTCTACAACTTTGTTAGGTGTTTTCCCATACCTTGAACCGTATTCGAAATTGGGAGGCTAGATCCGCCGTTTTGAACTAAGTGGCATTGTAAAGCAAATGGGTAGGTGTACGTGGCCTATACTGGCCGTCACACGGTGCTCCTGTTGGGGCCGCCACAGGGTTCTTTCGAACTCCACTTTGGCCGTCTTCCAGATGTGCACAAGTTGTGGTAAACCTCGGACTATCAGAGGCGATCCACAAGCCTCCGGATCCCTTCAACAAGGAGCTCGCGAGTTCCCCTAGAGAATTTGACGCCACACATACGGGTATTTGCGTTATCTAGGCGGCCAAAAATATTTTATTGCATATATATATATTCTAAATGGTACAATTTGAAAGAAAAAATACATTTATTAAATTTATAAAGACGATTTATTAAAATAAAGCACAAATTTCATTTTTAAACACTAATATTCATTTTCGTCACTCTCTGAAGAATCATCATTAACATTGGGCTTCGTAAAAGAAGAACAATTATTTCTGCAAAAAGGAGTTTTCTTATGTTACTTACAAAAGGGTCTGATGTTCAAAGTAGACGATTCAAAATATCTTTGTTGCATCTTTCCCTCGAGAATTTGCGCGCGAAGTCTTGGTGGTATAGCATAAAATGCTTATTTCGCGCTTCTGCGGCTTCTTCTAAAAGCTGCTCAATGGGCAACAGTGTACTTTTATTGATAGTTGAACCATGAATTAATATTTTATGCATAGTTTGAGGCATTGGATGCCACTGGTACAGATCTACATGTAAGCGAGCAGTGCATATTTCTCGTATTTTTCTGGATCAATTATATGTCCGCTTGAAATTGTCTCGAGTATGACTTTTAAGCGATGTATTAAGTCATAACTAATACCTCTTATGTCAGAAGCCAATTTCGGATCTTACTCCTCTTAAATCTCCTACTTGTATTACCGTCTTTAGTGTTACCAATATTTGCCTTTGGCATGTCTGTAACGTTACATGCATGCTGAGTGTCATTTGTAACGTTTGGTTGGTCATGGTGGGAGTTGAATGCAGACATACTCAGTACTTAAGATAAAACAACAAAGTTTATTAAAATGATGAGGGCTGAAGGGAAGTGGAGCAAGTCTTAATTTTACACAACTGAGAATACTATGAAAAGGCTAAACACATACTCACAAGCTTCGGCCTAGCTCAATCGTGGCACCTTCTAATACTTCTCCCTATCTCTTGGCTGAGCTGCTAGATAAAGCTTAATTAGACAGCCCGTGGCTGTATGTATTTCTTTATTCACAAATAATCAAAATGAAACTACTATAAAGTTTCTTACCCCGGCCAACTCTCAAGTCAACTATCAAAACTCCTTTACACTTCACTGGAGGCTTGCTGCTACTTTTCAATTTGCTAGTACTTCGCTGAACAATAATCCACTTCGCTATCTAATGCCAGAGATCCTCGCTCGCTGGCTACCGCCACAGATGCTCTCTCGCTGGCTAATGCCAGAGACACCCTCTCGCTGGCTAGTGCCAGAGACACTCTCCATTCACTCAAACCCAAGCTTTTATATGCTGCAAACTGAGATACTTCACATTAACATATTACTAATAACCGCGAGCTAACTGCAGAACCCGAAAGAGCACACACACTCTAGAAAGTTAAAGTAAAAGAGAGGATAGATGTCGCTTTTACGCTTACACTTGTTAAATTATTGACGTCACGATCTCAGAAATACTAGAGTGCCTTTATGCAAAGGTCACTCCCTCACAACCCCCCCTCGGATTCCGCAGAGAAAAAGGACTGGGCCAAATGCATGCCCAGGACTTTTTCTTGTTATAAATTTCGAACCGTAAAAAAAAACACAGTGATGGGTGAAATTTAGAACCAAACATAACTTTCAAAATATTAACTTTAACCCATCACAACCAAAAAACCTCAGTTTGCCTCAAAAATTCACATATTCAATCCAATCATTCTTCTATCTTACAAATAGCCTCCGTAAAACTTCCAAAAACTCGTAAAACTTTCAAAACTAATTACTTCTTTCAAAACAGCCCACTCCACTGGGAGTGCTAAAATTTCTCAAAACACTAAACTTCCGAAATTTTCCTCAGTATTGCAATACAACTATAATTTTACAAAAAATCTCTCCCTAACTTTCCTAATGCTAGAATTCGCACCAAGTCCAAAAAACCCAATGCGCAAAAATTTTCCTCATCCAAATTTCGAACTCATCTAAAATTAAATTTACTTCATACTAAAATAACCCTGCTACTACGTAATACCTACATACCCATTAGCCAATGAACTAACTCCCAAAATTCTTCAGAACTTAACTCCACTTTAACAATAATCGGGGCACATACGTACAGCGTCACATCGCTGTGCTTATGCAACAATCAAACAAAATATCAAAAATTTACAAAATGACGTCATCATGCTCTTCATCTGTATTAACTAAAAGAAAAATAGCAGAATCAATACATAACACAGGTATACTTCCCTGCAAGAAAATCACATTAACATTCAATTTTAATACAATACAATTTCAAATTCAAACGCAGCTTAAAAATTCGCAACTTGCGGAAACCATTCCCAACTAAAGTACAAACGCAACACATAAAACACGAACGATAAGGAGAAAGTTAATTCATTAAATGTTAGTATAAGAGATAGAAACGCGTGTCAAGGACTTCTTGACCGCAAAACACGTGCGCGCCTGAACCGCGGCGCGTGTACAAAGTAACCCAAATTACTATCTGTACTTTCTGAAAATTTAAACATACATTAACATACATTTTATAACACATGAACAATATAACAATATATTAACATTTTTAACAAATAACATAACAATTTAACAATAGATCCAGAATTTTTAAAAGCAGTTAAGACCAAAATCTCAAACATACATAAAACTAACAATTTTGCAAACAAATTTTGAACACAATTAAGCACTAATCGTGAGTCCGTCAAAAAAATTCCAAAAATGGCCAAAAGTACCAAACAGTCTTTCTGCTTTCTATTCTTTCACATTGCTACCACATATATACACTCTAATAGAAATTTAATAAAGAACATTATCACCCAATCATAGAGATGATTCGCTGCTGGTACACTGTTAAAAATCTGCTGCATTTTGCTGCAACGCCCTCCACCACTTGTATATAATATCTCTATTCCAACCAATGAGAAAGCGCCATTTCACGGCCAAGTAACCGTTTTCTATACAAGCAGGGGAGTGCGTTGCAGCAAAATGCAGCATATTTTTAAAAGTGTAGGCTTCATACTACAGAATGGCTTTCTCCTCTTGTCCCAGAAACCTTGTACGAAGGATCTTTCGTCATCGGAACTGTACGGTGACGCCACAGTTGACTGTCGTGCCTGCAGCCTGGTTCTGAATGGATGCCGTGGGATACTGGTAGGTTCCGCTCGACGACTCTGCTCTGGCCGGTTCGCTGGGGTCACTCCATGGCGAGATTCACACTGTTGATGCCGGTAATCTGAGCGTTGTCTCCTCTTTCTAGATGCACCCGAAGTTACTGAAGATCCTAGACCACGTTTCTTTCCGGACCTATGCTGTTTTTTATTGGGCAAAAATTCCGACTTTAAAGTCCTTTTAACAGTTTGGCGAGTGTCCATCTGAAATCTTTTCCGGGGATTAAGTACCGAAGATGGTGAACTATTAGATAATTTGTGTTTCTGAGGTTGCTGTCTAATAAGTGGAGGAACGGGACAGTTTATAATCTTTTTCCTTTTATGGCACACAGAATCTGATGTATTTGACACAGCTCTCTTATTTTTATTATCATACTGTGCTCTCGGATTGATAGGCTTTCTACTTTCAACAACAGTTTTTGGAGCTGTTTGACCAAATTTTCTTCTTGAATATTGATGAAAAGAATTAGATGAAGAAGTGCTGGACTCGGGACACTCATTGGATCGGGAACTTCGCGAAATACCACTTGACACATGAGAACCTTCACTACCATTTTCTCTAAACTTATAAACTCTAACCTGATCCAAATTAACCGTCATTCTTTCACCATTGACATCAACAACCAAATTATTATTTCGAACTTTTAAAACCTCGAACGGACCTACAAACTTCGGACCAAACTTAGCTGCTCTCTTTTGACGACTTGAACTTAACCAATGCTTTTCTACTAACACAAAATCTCCAACTTTCACTTCTAACTCCCTCCTACGCATATTATAATACTGAGCCTGCTTTTCTTGCGCTTTTCCCATCTGAACTTGAGCTTCCTTAACCAACCTCTCAATATTCTGACACATGTACTGACTTTCCGCATCTGACACCATAACTAGCCTTTGGAATGGAGTAATGACTTTTCTACCCAAAAACAATTCAGCTGGCGTTTTCCCCGTCGACTCGTGAACTGCTGTACGAAGTGCATACGCAAAATGCTGAAGAAACTGGTCCCAATTTGCATGATGAGAACCAACATACGAAGAAATCATTTGAATTAATGTACGATTTACACGTTCAGCCATATTAGACTGAGGACGATACGGAACAGTAAAAGAATGATCGATCTCCAGCTTCTCACACAGGGCCTTAAATATATCAGAAATAAAACAAGGGCCATGATCGCTCACTACCCTAATTGGTGCACCATATTTAGAAATATAATTATCGAAAAATGCATCGGCAACTGCAGGTGCAGAAGCCTTCCTGAGGGGGACTAACGCTACCCATTTACTAAAATAATCAACTATAACTAGTACAAATCTATATCTCTTAGGATTAGACAATGGATAAGGGCCGATTAAATCTACACCTACACATTCATTAGGAAAATTTACTTTAATAGGAATTAATTTGCCAGCTGGACTTACATTTTTATAATTATAACGTTGGCATGTGCTACAGCTGGAGACATAAGCGCGCACTGCTTCCCGCATTTTAGGGAAGTAGCAGGATTCACAAATTCGAGCATAAGTTTTCCTGATTCCTAAGTGACCTGCTAATGGATTATCATGAAATTCTTTCAAGATGGCCTTACGAAGACTAGCCGGAATAAAAACTCTTAATTCACCACGTGAATTTACAATTTTAGAATAAAAAAGAAGACCATCGATAAGCTTAAAAGATTGGGACCATTTCTCAAACATAGGCACATCTGCGCTCGGGACATCATCAGGATTTTCCAAATAACGATACAAACTACCAAACTCCTCATCTTGTTTCTATACCCTTATTAACTGCTCTCGTGACCTTAACACCAACGATGACAATGCACAACACTTAACTTCCTCCGTAACCTGTAAACCACCATGCGGGTTTCGTGACAAAGCGTCCGCTACCGCATTCTCCTTGCCAGCCCCATGTTCTATAACCACATTATACTCTGTTAACTTCAAACACCATCTGACCATACGAGAAGACAAAGCCTTTCCATTAGTTAACTTTGTCAAAGCTGAATGATCCGTAATGACTTTAACCGTATATTAGTGAAAAAACAACGAAATTTATTCAAAGCCCAAATTACTGCAAGACACTCCCGTAATCGAATAGTTCCTTTCGGCTGCATTTAAAATTCTCGACGCAAAAGCTATAGGTCGACCTTTCTGTGCTAACATCGCTCCAACCCCCACTGCACTCGCATCGCAATACACTTCAAACTGAGACGAATAATCGGGGTGAGCCAAAACAGGAGGGGAAACTACTGCCTCTTTTAATAATTCAAACGATCTCTGAGCCGCTGATGACCATACAAACTTCACCCTTTTCCTTTTTAAATTATACAACGGTTCACATAACTCCGAAAAACGTGGAATGAACTTGGCAAACCAAGCCACCACCCTAAAAATGTCGCCACTTCCTTACTATTTTTGGGGGGACTCATTGACGTAATTGCCTCAATTTTCTCATTATCTATATTAATACCATCACGCTTAATTTTAACTCCTAAATACTTTATCTCTTTTCTCAAAAATTTACATTTTCCTAACTTAACTGTTAACCCAGCATCTCTTAACAACGTAAATACTTCCCTCAATAATCTTAAATGCTCTTCAAAA
Source organism: Maratus speculifer (assembly GCA_964019185.1). Taxonomy (NCBI): domain Eukaryota; kingdom Metazoa; phylum Arthropoda; class Arachnida; order Araneae; family Salticidae; genus Maratus; species Maratus speculifer. Next base: position 22,714,815 of record OZ025292.1, on the reverse strand, counting down.
GTAGCTGCCATTATAATTATGTCGTCCAGGTAGACCAAGACACCCTTACCAAGCAAAGGTTTAAGGATATTATTCACGGCCTTCTGGAACGTTGCTGGCGCTCCCGATAAACCAAAACTCATTCTCTTAAAAGCAAAACAACCGTCCCGAGTAATGAATGCAGTCTTCGGTATGTCCTCCGGCTTCATTGCAATCTGAAAATAACCCGACGGAAGATCCAACGTTGACATATAATTCGTACTCGTTATATTAGCCAAAATGTCATCAACAACTGGAATAGGATACTGAGGGTATTGCGTTATCGCATTTAACTTTCTATAATCTACTGCAAACCTATATGCCTCTGGATTATCTAAACTTTTCCCATTATTTTTACGACATAACACTACTGGCGATGCAAAAGGAGACCCAATCGGCATTATAATATCGTCCGCTAGCATTTTTTGAATATGATAATCAATTATACCTTGTTTAACTTTATCATAACGATATGGTTTACTAGCAACAGGTGCTTTCAAACCAGTATCAATCTCATGCCACGCAACATGCGTTAAACCCGGTTTATCAGAAAAAACCTCTCCAAATTCATTCAAAAACTTATTAAATTCCTCCTTCTCGATTTCACTTAACCCCGACTCCTCCAAATTAACTGACACTGAAACATGCTCTTTCTTACTCACATTCTCATCATTATTCACGATTAACGACTTTTTAAAGAAATCCAAACTAATTCCTCTATCCTTCATATAATCCACACCAACTATACAATGCACTGTTAATCCATCTAACACACAAAACTCCCAACATGTCTTAACCGAACGAATTTCAACTTCCAATTCTACTGAACCTTTATTATCGCAAGCTACTCCCTGTGCCGACTGAACCACCAGACTTAACCTCTTCAACTTCTTATACGAAAAATATTTCTGATAACAATCAAAAGAAATGAACGACTTATCTGCCCCTGTATCGAAGACACTTTTAACGACAATACCATCTAACACAATTAACACTTCAGGTAACTCAACCGGATTAATAGTAATTTTATTCAAACTCACAGAAGGCTTTTCCGATTTAATCTGTGACTGCATACCTTCCGAAATACAGTCACCTACCAGTTTAACTGACCCGACCTCTGAACACATCTCTTTTGCATTGACCAATTTTCCAAATTCTCATCCGAAGTTAATCTCCTTACTTGCGAAGAAACATTCCTGTCCCGTACTCCCCCTCTCCGATCATAACCACTATTCTGTCTATTTCCATACATATTTCTCTCACCACTTCTAAAACTATTAGCACCACCACAATTCCTATTACCATTACTCGTATTCGACATATTACGACCAAATCCATCATTTCTATTACGCAAATCATTATCCAGAAATCGCTGTCCGCCTCTCACAAAATTACGTTCCCCCTCATTTCTCAAATTACTATCCGCGACAGGTCTATGACGAGGGCTACGCAAATCCCGTTGATCCGAGCTATGCCGAGTCTCATACTTCGATAATATCTGATGCATTTCTGCAAAATTCTTCGGTGCTCTAACTTCAATAAAGTCCTGTATATTTGGATTAAAAAGAGGAAAAACAATGTCCAACAATTCCTCAAATGTGATAACTAAATCTAATTTATTTTTTAGTTCCAGCTTACGAAGATAAAATTTTGACGCCGACTCATAAATATTCTGCTTATTACAATAGAACTCTTTTCTCAAAATACTTTCATCTTTAATGGGAGGAAATGCCTTCTTTAACTCAATCACAGTTTGTTCAAATCTTTTCGCTTCATCAGTAATCAAAAACTTTCCTATATTTTCCAACCACAAAAGTGCTTCGCCCTTCAATGAGCATTTAAGCACTACGTATCTACTTTTCTCAGGTATATTATTGAACAAAATATAATCATCTAATTTAACTAAAAATTCACTAATATCACCCTCACCGGTGAAATACACCCGTGGCACAATCTCACAATGTCCGATGTTTCGTTGGGCGCCATTTGTAATGTTACATGCATGCTGAGTGTCATTTGTAACGTTTGGTTGGTCGTGGTGGGAGTTGAATGCAGACATACTCAGTACTTAAGATAAAACAACAAAGTTTATTAAAATGATGAGGGCTGAAGGGAAGTGGAGCAAGTCTTAATTTTACACAACTGAGAATACTATGAAAAGGCTAAACACATACTCACAAGCTTCGGCCTAGCTCAATCGTGGCACCTTCTAATACTTCTCCCTATCTCTTGGCTGAGCTGCTAGATAAAGCTTAATTAGACAGCCCGTGGCTGTAAGTATTTCTTTATTCACAAATAATCAAAATGAAACTACTATAAAGTTCCTTACCCCGGCCAACTCTCAAGTCAACTATCAAAACTCCTTTACACTTCACTGGAGGCTTGCTGCTACTTTTCAATTTGCTAGCACTTCGCTGAACAATAATCCACTTCGCTATCTAATGCCAGAGATCCTCGCTCGCTGGCTACCGCCACAGATGCTCTCTCGCTGGCTAATGCCAGAGACACCCTCTCGCTGGCTAGTGCCAGAGACACTCTCCATTCACTCAAACCCAAGCTTTTATATGCTGCAAACTGAGATACTTCACATTAACATATTACTAATAACCGCGAGCTAACTGCAGAACCCGAAAGAGCACACACACTCTAGAAAGTTAAAGTAAAAGAGAGGATAGATGTCGCTTTTACGCTTACACTTGTTAAATTATTGACGTCACGATCTCAGAAATACTAGAGTGCCTTTATGCAAAGGTCACTCCCTCACATGTCTAACAGTAAACCTGTTTCTTCGCGAAATCTTTTCTGGATTTCGAGGGGTGTTTTTTCTAGCTCAGTTTCTTTCTCAGCTTCAGTCTTCCACTCTCATATTTCTTTACTGGTAACTTATAAGCTAAATGAAGAATGCTTTCAAAAAGTCTATCTCGAGCATGTAAAATTGAAAGACCAAAGTCGATAGCTTCAGAATTAATTTCTTTCTGAATATCAATTTTGTTAAAGTCTTTAGAAGTTGCACCGCATATGTAGCTTTGACTTGTGGATTTTGTGCCAGTTGCAGCGTTGCAAACCTTTCCATCTACCATTGTCATAATGAAGACCTGTTCCCATTTAAATTAAACACTGTGGCGTTTAGTGACATCGCAGAATTTTTTATAAAGTTAATTTCTTTCTCCGTAACATCAGTATTTTCTTTTACAAAACGAAATCTTATAGGACGGCAGTATTTATATGAGTATTTCAGAAGCATCTCATTTTCCAGTTTTCTACAACTCAACCTGAGCTGCATGAATTATTATTTCCTTTTCTAGAAAAGATCGTACTTCTTATGTTTTGCTCCTCCTAGTTCTCTCACTTGATTCTATAAATAATTTAGATGGTCGTCCTGGCCGAGGTTGTGGTATGATGACAGGTATATAAAACTTTCCTTCTAGCCAAGATTGATTGTCTTTGACTAATATGTCTTCCTTCTTATGGGCTTTTATCCATCTCTCTTTAATTTGTGATTTAAATCGTGAAAAATTGCGTTTTAATCTCTCAATTTGATCTTCTGTGTAACCTTCACCGGATATCAGGTGATCTTTTAAGAAATTTAATTTATCTTCAAAATTGGACAAATAAAAGCTCTGCATTCGATTTAACAAACATTTACGGGTCACAACTCTTACTCTTGAGGTATCTTGTGAACGTACAATAAAAACATTTTCTTTTAGAATGTTATATGCGATAGTCAATTTTTTTTTTCAATATTTCGAAAAATTGTTCAAACTACCAGAAAATACACATCCGCGCTTTTCAACGGCAGTTTCTTTGATTTTTCATTACTCAAAGCTTTAAACTTTCGATTTAGTTAAAAATTATTACAGGATATGCCTGAGTAATACAACAAAAAATCGATTAAATAAAATATTTTGGAAATAATCTTACTCTAAAATGAGGGTATCTTAAAAGTGCATCAATTAAACTTTTTAACGATAAAACAATAAAAAAAATATAACAAACTTTTAAATTGTTACCTGCTGTATCAGGATCCATCACAAGCACTTTCAAAATAAACGTAAAATAATATATATTTCACTTCAAATGTAACGTCTCTACACAAACGCCAAGAACGGACGCAAACACCAAGTTGAAAGATCGAATTCCGACTAAAGTTTTAACGAGATGCGTTGGTCGGGGAAAGGTTGAATTGGTTGGTTATTGTTCACGAAACTGTCCTCTAACTCAAGTTGTCACTCGTTTAACGAATTTAGCATTTTAAAAATTTGACTTTTGGCCGCCTAGATTGGTCAAATACCCGTGTGTGCGCGTCACGTCTCAACGAGTTCAAATGGATGAACTTCAGATTGTGAGTCCTTACCTACACTATTACATGTGTGCTGCTGCAGGCGTCCCCATGTTATCCTATGGGCAAAGATGAGTCCCTGGAGAAGCGTGCACTTCTTTCGTGTCGGAGCGTCTTTGACGCCTGGAACGAAGCGAGTTGCTAGTACTTTTATAAAAGTGCAATATGATTCATACAACGTCATTGGACAAGGCCAATCCATGATTCTAAAAAAATTGCATAAAGTGTTTAAACTTTTGAGACAGCGTTTCGCCAAGAAAAAATAAATATAAATATATTTTTTATTTTAACCACTCAAAATGGCTTATTTTATTTTCTTTTGGTTAAATGTCGAATATTTATTGTAAATTAGCATACAATATTTTCTTCTTCAATTATTTTAAATCAGATTTGCAGAGTGTTTAAACTTTTGAGACAGACTATATATGCGCATATAATTTAAATATATACTGAGATATCCTAATAAATTTTATTTATTAAGATATTTTCTATTTATATATGTTTACTATGGCAATTAATGTATAATACAGGGTGATTCAGCTCGTCGGTGACAAACTTTAAGGATCGATAGAGCACACCTAGACGAACATTTTTGAATAGGGAATGTAGGGTCCCTGACGCGATGGTAAGGCGCTAGGCGCTTTCGAAAATTTGGGTGCCGAAATTCGAAACGTCATAAAAACTAGGGAAATGGTTAGATTTTCTTGCTTGTTGCGTCGAAATGATTCTGTTTGTTTAGACTTTCTTCAGTACCAATTTGATAAGCGTATCTCTTAAAACATGGATAGGGGGCGCTGCAGACTTTGGAGAGCTAGACAACAACTTTAAGCCCGTTATTTTGATAATTTAACACATGCTCGCCAAAGTTTATACTCTAACTTAAAGTTTGAACCCAAAAGTAGAGCCCTGCAAAAAGCGTAAGAGCCGGAATAAAATGTCAAAGTACAGGGTGGTCGAAACTCGAAGGCTCCTAAGAGATAAACAAACAGATTTCTTGACTTATGGCATGCATTTTCATGATTCTGTTTGCTGGGGCTCTCTGAAACTCAGTTGAACGGTACAAAAAGAAACATCGATAGGGGGCGCTTTGGGCAAAAAACATAATTCGTTGACATTTCGGACGCTAACTGGAAACGAGGCGCTATGATCAGTTAGTAATAATGAAAACACATTTTCTACCTCTGCTCAACACTTCTGAATAAATTTAGACCAAAAACATCAATGATACTGGAAATTTATTTACAAAAAATAACACTACAGAAGATGCTCGAAATTTCGACCTTGGGCCATGATGCAGGCTTCGCACCTCCGTCGCATTGAGGAGTGTGTGTTTCCAACAATGCCAGGAGTATCTCTGATCTGCCCTGCAGCTGCCACAATGCGCGCCACAAGTTCTTCAGCACTGCTGACAGGTGTATGGTATACCTCGGCCTTCAGGTAACCCCAAAGGAAGAAATCCAAGCAGGTGAGGTCTGGTGATCGGGCAGGCCAGTGAACTGGACCCCCACGCCCGATCCACCGCTGGCCATACCTTGCGTTTAGATGGAGACGCACGTCGTTCGTGTAATGGGCCGGAGCTCCATCGTGCTGGAACCACATCTGGCGACGCGAACCTTCGGGTACGTGCGCCTCCTCCAGAAGCTGCGGCAGCACTTGATCCAGGAAAATCAGGTAATTTCCACCTGTCAGCCGTTCAGGTAACAAATAAGGGCCAATGAGGCAATCCCCCAGAATGCCGGCCCACACATTTACTGAGAAACGCTCCTGGGCTGCTCGGCTTCTGGTTTCATGTGGATTTTCATCACACCACACATGACTGTTGTGGGCGTTCCACATTCCCTCCCGGCTGAAGGTGGACTCGTCCGTAAACAAAATGCTGTTTACAAAACGGGGATCCCTGGATCTCATCGCCAAGTACCATCTTGAGAATTCCACTCGAGGGCCAAAATCCTGCTCTCTGAGCAACTGCACCCGCTGGATGTGGTAGGGGTGCAGATTCCGGGAACGAAAGATGCGCCACGCAGTTGCTTGCGAAATGCCAACATGTCTGGCGATATCTCTCGTGCTAAGACCTGGGTTGTCCTCAACCAGGTTAAGCACAGCCTCTTCGTTGTCGGGGGTGCTCACTGATCGCTCCCGTTCAGGCCTGCCTCCGTCGAAAGATCCCGTTGTGGACAACCTCTGGTGTACTCGAGCGAAGAAGGCATGGCAGGGGATTTGCCTGTTGGGGTAACGCTCGGCGTACAACCGCTGAGCGGCTCGTCCATTACAACCAGCAGCGCCATACGCCAAATGCATGTCAGCCAATTCAGAGTTTGTGTACCGTTCCATCCTACTACCGATCTGCAGACAAGTAACCCGAAGCTTAAGTAGGTACCGCACGTTCAAAAGACGTGTCTGCGCATACAACTACGTCATCTCGCGTTGTCGTCTACTCATTACGTATCTTTTGCTTATCGATATGGTACGATATCTTTTGCATAAATCAGCAAAAAGCACCTTATGTAAATTTTATTGCGCGCATTGTGCATGATTGAAACCAGCTATGTTTGTTAAAAAAAACAAACAAACTGCAGTTTTAATAGCTTCTTATGATAAGTAAATTACTCTCTTGTTTTGTTTCTAACTGATCGTAGCGCCCCGTTTCCAGTTAGCGTCCGAAATGTCAACGAATTATGTTTTTTGCCCAAAGCGCCCCCTATCGATGTTTCTTTTTGTACCGTTCAACTGAGTTTCAGAGAGCCCCAGCAAACAGAATCATGAAAATGCATGCCATAAGTCAAGAAATCTGTTTGTTTATCTCTTAGGAGCCTTCGAGTTTCGACCACCCTGTACTTTGACATTTTATTCCGGCTCTTACGCTTTTTGCAGGGCTCTACTTTTGGGCTCAAACTTTAAGTTAGAGTATAAACTTTGGCGAGCATGTGTTAAATTATCAAAATAACGGGCTTAAAGTTGTTGTCTAGCTCTCCAAAGTCTGCAGCGCCCCCTATCCATGTTTTAAGAGATACGCTTATCAAATTGGTACTGAAGAAAGTCTAAACAAACAGAATCATTTCGACGCAACAAGCAAGAAAATCTAACCATTTCCCTAGTTTTTATGACGTTTCGAATTTCGGCACCCAAATTTTCGAAAGCGCCTAGCGCCTTACCATCGCGTCAGGGACCCTACATTCCCTATTCAAAAATGTTCGTCTAGGTGTGCTCTATCGATCCTTAAAGTTTGTCACCGACGAGCTGAATCACCCTGTATAAATACATGTCATCTTTAAATAAGTTATTCGATTATTTTAGCTGTATACAGACTTTTTTTTCACTATTTATTTATTTATTTCAAAAATATATTATAACCCTCTTTATTAGCGTATTATACCTCGTACAAGAATGAAAACGCACATTTTCGGGGAATTTAAAGCAATTAGGATGTGATAATACTATTATACATTTCACTTTTTTTTCCTTCATTATTTCCGTTTTAAAAGAATTTTGATAACAGGCATGAATTTCATATTCCATTTCCCCCGTACATCTTTTGTGTATGACTAATTGTAACGTCGTCTACATTATAATTATACATATTGACATTATTATTATTATTATTATTATTGATAAAATAAAGCCGAAAGATTTTCTTGTGCACCAAATAAAACTCTACAAAATATATTTATACTACTATATATAAAATATTATATATACCGGGTGATTCCAAATTTTTTTTACAATAAAAGAGGGGTGATAGTACACATCAAGACAAACAATATTAAATAGGAGACCAAGGGTCCCAAACGTTTTCCGAAGAAGATAGCCGCCCTTAAAGTTTAGGGACCAAAATTTCAAATAAACATAAAAAACGGAAAAATCGGTCGATTGATTTGCGGTTTTCACTAAAATTATTCTTTATGTCGGCATTTTCTTGAAATTAAATTATAAAGATAAATTTCAAAAAATGCCGATAGAGGGCGCTTTAGACTTTGCAGTAACGGACAATTATTTTTTGCCGGTACTTTTTGCATTTCATTAAATGTTTTCGTAAGCTTAGACTGAAACTTAAATTTTGAGCTCAAAATCTGAAAGTGGGAGTGATTAAGTAGCACAAACTGAACTGTGTTCAGAGGGTTCAAATTTCAAATGATTATAAAAAAACGGAAAAATTGGTTCATTGATTTGCGGTTTTCACTAAAACTATTCTTTATGTCGCTATTTTCTTAAAAATAAATTATAAAGATAAATTTCAAAAAATGTCGATAGAGGGCGTTAATTTTTCCGTTTTAGAACTTTCATTGCATAATGTGAAATATACCTTGTACCATTATATATGAGCTGCTTAAAGCGCCAATGGTGCTGCAATTTTCCATGATGAACTAATACTATACTTTAAGTATTATATATACATACAGGGTGTCCGAAAAGTCTGGAAACGGTCGAATAACTCGAAAAATACATATGAGATTGAAAAACGTAAATATACGTGTTAAATATTTTTAAATAAGCTACTCAGTGATACCAAATTTGACCTTCGTAACCGACCCCCTGGGGGTCAGAGGGGGTCCAACTTTGAAATCTTAAATCATAACTCCCATTTTTTATTGCAGATTCGGATTCTACGGACAAAAATACGCAACTTTTGTATTTGATGTTTATTTCGAATCCTCGTTTATCACGATGTAATTGAGCATATTAAATCGATACATATTTCGGCTTTTCCAACGGGATTTTCCCTAATCGAAACTAATTGGGGAGAATTTATGACATCAAATTCTTCGTCTTTTGCAATAATAGCGTTTCCTGAAAATCACCCGTGCCGATTATTTCGGTAGTGCTACACAGTTAAAAATTTTATCCATTTGCTATATCCTTTATCCATTTGCTATCCATTTGCTTATCCATTCCATAATACTATTATACATTTCACTTTTTTTTCCTTCATTATTTCCGTTTTAAAAGAATTTTGATAACAGGCATGAATTTCATATTCCATTTCCCCCGTACATCTTTTGTGTATGACTAATTGTAACGTCGTCTACATTATAATTATACATATTGACATTATTATTATTATTATTATTATTGATAAAATAAAGCCGAAAGATTTTCTTGTGCACCAAATAAAACTCTACAAAATATATTTATACTACTATATATAAAATATTATATATACCGGGTGATTCCAAATTTTTTTTACAATAAAAGAGGGGTGATAGTACACATCAAGACAAACAATATTAAATAGGAGACCAAGGGTCCCAAACGTTTTCCGAAGAAGATAGCCGCCCTTAAAGTTTAGGGACCAAAATTTCAAATAAACATAAAAAACGGAAAAATCGGTCGATTGATTTGCGGTTTTCACTAAAATTATTCTTTATGTCGGCATTTTCTTGAAATTAAATTATAAAGATAAATTTCAAAAAATGCCGATAGAGGGCGCTTTAGACTTTGCAGTAACGGACAATTATTTTTTGCCGGTACTTTTTTACTATTTTTATTATTTTTTGCCGGTACGTCACTCAACAGCTTTTATAGAATATCTCTTTCATGACCAATGAGAATGTTCCATAACACAGTAAAGTACACTGTAAAAAATTGACCCTTTTGCTGCATCGTCACTCCACCGCTTTTATAGAAAACGATTACTTTACTCAGTGGCGCAACGGGGGGGGGGGGGGGGTTGGGGGTTAACACCCCCCCCCCCCAGAGCCATGACAAAAATACAGAAATTTCCATTTTTATGAACTGAATCATAAAAAACAAAACTAAAGTTAGAATTTTATTTGTTTTGTTCTCGAAATCTGCCGCTTTATTGAATCAAATTTTATTTAAAAATTTGACTCGTTTAAGCGGCAGTAATCTATTTTCTTTTAAAAATGGGGAAAGTACATGGTAACGGTATCAGTATCGAAAACTGGTCACTCATTTCGGCAAAGGCCGGCATTCATTTATACTATTGGAAATCAGCCGAAGGCTAAAAGGAATGGTCATTTCCTGTCACTGCCAATGCCATCTCGGGTTTTTCAGTACTGCACCATTGGGGGGGGGGGGGTCTTAATTAGTTACATCTGTTTCTTGCTCTTTTTTTGGAAACGGGACTGGACACTCCAATTCCAGGAAAAACACAAAAACGCATGCTTTGAAGGATAGGCTTAATTTCACAAACATTCTGTTGTTAGTTGCTGTAATGCTATGGTTTCCTTTATTGTGCGTTTCGCTATGGATATTAAATCCTATTCAGAGAAAAAATTATGAAAAAGATGGATATAAGAGATCATTTTTAAAAATCTTTCGAATTCCTTCAAGCATTCTTAAATCCAGGTATGTTTGGAAAGTATATAATTCGTTTATATTTATGTCTCTGGAAAGATATTAACAGCGCCGTGCGAAAGAAGGGGGGGGGGTAGAGGGCGCTCGCAGGGATTTAGGGGGTGCCAAATTTCTAACTACTTTCTACTTACTACTATTTTAAAGGGACTACTTTCAGACAATTTTTTTAATTAATATTATCTCACATTTAAAAAACGTCCGAAATAGGCAAGTAGGTAAACGGAAAAAAAAGTTACCGGAAAAACAGTTATCGGAAAAAAAAGTGACATAAACTACAAAAACGTAAAAGTTACAAAAAAAAAAAAAAAAAAAAAAGGACAAGGAATTGATTTTGGGAATTCATTATTGATTTTGAGGATTCATTGGTTAAGTATTTAGGGGGTACCAGGGGGAGGTTCTTAATTTAAGTAAATGGGTTTTTCGTGCTGAATTTACTGTTTTGGTTCAGTTTTTGGACATATGATAACCCCCCCCCCCCCCCATCCATAACTTCTCAAATTAAATTAGTTTTTTTACGCAGATTTATCCGATTCGGTTGGAATTTCGGACATAAGATCATTATGATAAGACGTATCTCTGATTAGTTATAGAGTTCTTTTGCTTATTATAAAGGGAGAATGGTCAAATACTCCCCCCCCCCCCCACACACACAAATTAGATAGATCGGTTTTTAAGATCGGATCAAAATTATCCGATGTATTTCAAATTTAAGATATAGATTCTTTCTGATAAGGTGAATCCCTGAATAGTTTTAAGAGTTTAATGACTAAGCATAAAGGGGAGAAGGATGGGGGATAATCCCTCTTAAATTAAATAAAATGGCTTTTTACGCAGAATTATCCGATTTGCTTCGAATTTTGGACATAGGTTCATTATGATAAAACGTATCTCTGATTGGTTACGGGGTTCTTTTCCTTATTATAAAGGGGGGGGGGACAAGCAATTATTTTCCCCTCAAATTAGATAAATCGGTTTTTATGCAGAATTATCTGATGTATTTCAAATTTTAAATATAGGTTCTATCTGAAAAGGCGAATCCCTGAATAGTTTTAAGGGTTTAATGGCTAACTATAAAGGCAAAAACAGAGGATACCCCCTCCCCTTTAAATTAAATAAATAGCTTTTATGCAGAATTATCCGATTTAAAGAATTATTATTCAAATTTTGGATGTAGGTTCTTTATGATAAGGTGTATCCCGGATTAGTTATGAGGTTCTTCTGCTAAGTATAAATAGGGAAATGGACGATTATCCCCCCCCCTTAAATTAGATAAAATGTTTATGCATAATTATCCGATGTATTTCAAATTTTTGATATAGTTTTTTTCTCATAAATTGGATCTCTAAATAATTTTAAGGGCTTAATGGCTAAGTATAGAAGGGGGAACTGGGGATAACCCCACTTAAATTACATAAATGGCTTTTTACGCAGAATTATCAGATTTGCTTCAAATTTTAGATGTAGTTTCATTATGGTAAGGCGTATAAGCTAATGAATATAGTTAAAATAGGGAGGGATGCAGCAGTCCCTTCAGGAAACCTTTTCGGGGAAAGAAGCTTGCTTTCCCCATTCGAAGGAGGGGGATGTCCGGTAGGTATCGCGGGCGGCTAGTTTCTTAGGAAATTTGTCAATCAGGGGATTTCCCGGTAAAGGTTTGCTGCAAAAATACTCAAGTAACATAAAAAAAACGAGTTGAATGCAACTGAACGCAAATAACAAATAAAAACAATTTTTCTTTATTTTTTAATTCAATGATTGAAAACTATTATGTCAGAAAACATTATAACACATTTTACCTTTTTTTCTGATAATGATTAATTTCCATTCATTTTGCACTTAAAACTGGTTTATTTAATTTTTTTTTATTTGTGAAAAAAGTAACATACTAAATTATTTGTTGTAATTGTCATTTTAATTTACGCCAAATATTTATCATTTACTGGATTTTTACTAATTAATGTCCCATATTACACATCACAAAATATAATATAAAAACATTTTAAAGATATATGTTAGAAAATTTTAATGTACAAACTATGTTGTATGTCACGAACGAATGAACTAGTGAATTCATTAATTTGTAGCAATAAAAATAGTTTTTTATTACTAGCTTATGTTAGTAATTAGAAAGTTAATTGTTTAAAAACCTGTAGTTCTTGATAGATCTTCAGGTTTGAACGCTTAAAAAAATAAACGGATTTAAATAAAAAAAACGATTTTAAGAAAAACAGGATATTTTTTTCTTTGTTACGATGTTTATAGAATACTGAAAAATGCTACGCAGAAACATAACTCACAGTTTTCAATTCAAACAGCTATTGAGGATATATAAACAAATCCTTAAAACTATTCAGGGGTTCACTTTATGAGAAAGAAACTATAGCCAAAATTTGAAATACATCAGATAATTGTGCATAAAAAAACAATTTATCTTATTTAAGGGGGGAATAATCGCGGCCCCTTTTTATTAGCAAAAGAACCCCATAACTAATCAAAGATACCCCTTATCTTAATGAGCCTACATTCAAAATTTGAAGCAAATCGGATAACTCTGCGTAAAAAGCCATTTATTTAATTTAAGAGAGGTTATCCCCCATGCACCTTCTATACTTAACCATTAAACTCCCAAAGTTCTTCAGGCATTATATACTCTGACGACTAACTGACAACATTAATCGTGGCAGAAGATAGATAGCGAAGTCTTAATTTAAAAAGGGATGCAGGGGTGAAAATATCTTCATTCAAAAGCTGAGAAGAATAGGTGCTATTAACCTCAAGGGACATACCTAGAAAATAATAGCACTGGTCTAGTGGCAATGAGCTGAGGGGGACACTGGGATTATTGAGCACTGAGAGGGAAGGAAGGTAGTTGGAAGAGAGACATGTGCTGGTAATGTACAAGAAAATACATTGATGTAAGATGGCTTAGACGTGCTAAGCGAAATGTAATATTTGAGTGTGGCTCCTATGTAGCTGTAATGTCGTTTTATTTATTTTTTTAATAATTGATCTATGGTTCTAATAAAGAACTTGAGGAATTAAAAATGTGTTATTGATGAACTTAACAAATAAACCAACTTAGTAAAGTGAAACTCAGGGCGCGACACCACAATACTATATATAAGCCTTATCAGAAAGAACCTATATCCAAAATTTGACACACGTTAAATAATTCTGCTTAAAAAACCATTCATCTTATTTAGGGTGGAGGAGGGGGAGGTAATCGTCCGTTCCCAAAACTAATCAGGCAAGCGTCTTTTCAGTATGAACGTATATCCAAAAATTGAACCAAAACAGTTAATTCAGCATGAAAAAATCATTCACTTAAATTAAGAGCCGATCCCCGACCCCCCCCCTCCCCATTTCATGCTTTGCCAATAAATCTCCAAAATCAAAAATAAATCCCCAAAATCAATTCCTTGTCACTTTTTCCCCAGTAACATGTTTATCTTGTCCCTTTTTCCCTTAACTTTTTTTCCGTGTCATTTTTTTCCGCTTTTGTAGTTTGTCACTTTTTTCCGATAACACTTTTTCCAGATTCAGGCAAGTAGATAACATGATTAAAAAGCTATGTAACTGAGAAATGTTCTTCATTCTTTGATAAGATCTTTCAGAACACGATTCTCACAGTGGATGATTTGAAACGAATTTACGACGTAGTAGCAACAAAAAGGAGAAAAAATGGTTGCCATGTGATCAAAATCGCTTATAACTCGTTAACTAATATACTTATTATAAAAAAGAAAAAAAATGGCGTATTTGTTTTGTCAATGTTTTTGTCAACGAACTTTGTCAAAAGATCGCCGAAAAGCGCGAATTTCCTGTGCGGATCGCGGAGAAAACGGCAATTTCACCAAATATCGCAGATAAAACGCTGATTTCGTCTGAAGACCGCGGGAAAACGTCGATTTCGTCTAAAGATTTCTGATATAACGCTAATTTCGTTAAAAAATCGGGAAAAAAACGCCGTTTTCGATAAAAGATTGCTTAAAAATATTTCGTCAAAAGATCATTGAAAGGAAAGGTCGCTTTCATCAAAAGATCACGGGAAAAACGCCGATTTCGTCGAAAAACCGCGAGGATAAAACGCCGTTTTCAAGAAAAGCTCGCTTAAAATTGCAAAATTTGTCTAAAGATCGTCAAAAAAACGCCGATTTCATAAAAAACACCGATTTCGTCAAAAGATCGCAATAAATCACCGATTTTGCTAAAATATCGCAGATAAATTGCTGATTTCGTTTAGAGGTCGCGGAAAAATGCCGATTTCGTCAAAAGATGGCGGAAAAACCGCTGATTTTGCTAAAATATCGCAAATAAATCGCTGATTTCGTCTGAAGGTCGCAAGAAAACCCCCATTTCGTCTGAAAATCGCGGATAACCCCCCTCGCGGGGGGTAACTCGCTTCTCCCCCCCGCCGATTTCCGAAAAAAAAATTCAACCAGAATCATCCCTGAAGCAACTCTATCCCCCCCCCCCAAGAGCCGAATTCTGGCTGCGCCACTGCTTTACTGTGTTATGGAGCATTCTCATTGGTCACAAAAGAGATATTCTATAATAGCTGTGGAGTGACGCTGCAGCAAATGGGTCAAATTTTTAACAGTGTAGCACTATTGAAATAATCGCCGCGGGTGATTTTCAGGAAACGCTATTCCTACAAAAGACGAGGAATTTGACGTCAAAAATTCTGCCCAATCAGTTTCGATTAGGGAAAATCCCGTTGGAAAAGCGGGAATATGTATCGATTTAATATGCTCGATTACACCGTGATAAACGAAGATTTGAAATAAACATCAAATACAAAAGTTACGTATTTTTGTCCGTAGAATCCGAATCTGCAATAAAAAAAGGGGGTTATAATTTAAGATTTCAAAGTTGGACCCCCTCTGACCCCCAGGGGGTCGGTTTGGAAGGTCAAATTTGGTATCACAGAGTAGCTTATTTAAAAATATTTAACACGTATATTTACGTTTTTCAATCTCATATGTATTTCTCGAGTTATTCGGCCGTTTCCAGAGTTTTCGGACACCCTGTATACTATAATAATACTTTTTAAATTGTACTTGCAATTACCTAAATAAAATTATATATAATTAATTATAATAAGTTATATATAATTATAATATATAAATAATTAAAATATATTTTTTAAATTCATATAATTTTTTCAAAATAATTAAATGAATATTTTTTTAAATCAGGGTTGGCGAGTTTTTGCCGAAGGTGGAAAAAACCGCGGAAAAAACCTGGTAAAAACCGTCCTGGCAAAAATAGGTTTTTGCCAAAGAGGTTGCAAAAATAGGTTGTCCATTTAATTTTTTTCTCCAGAAAGAGAAAAATATTTCACAAAAGAAAAAATAAACTTAATTAAAAAATCACTATTACTCTAAATTTATTTTAACTTTTAAGTTAAATAAGTATAATTATGCACTTTATGAAAGAATACTAACTTTTGTAACAAGATTATAAATGAAAAAAATACCAATTTTATATAAATAAATAGAAACTTCATTTATTCATATTTATACAATTATTAATTCACATAATAGAACTGTTGAGACTGAGTAAAGCATTTATATTTATAATTTATATATGTTAGAAATTCGAAGAAATAGTTATATTAACCTAAATTTAATTTAATATAAAATTATATTTAAAGCAGAAAACTATTAAATTTCAAATTTTTCAGCAATATCTTCCTCACAATCTAAATTTTGCTGTTTTAGCATGGCATAACAGTAAACAAGTTTTGAAAGAGTATCTGTTGATAACTTATTTCGAATCTCAGTTTGCACAAATGAAAAATTTGACAAAAATCTTTCAATAGCAGCACTGCTTGCTGGACATATTTGAAAGTGAAAATCTTTTGATAATTAAAAAAATATGTATGTTAATGACTGATATAAAATAAGCTTTTTAAGAAAAAAATATCAACCGACTTCAAAAAAGCGCTAAAAAGAATTAAATAATTCTTTAAAGTTCTCTAAGGCCAAAACGTTATCCAATAAGCACACATCGGATATTAGATACCGGCATAAAAAACGGTTAAATTTAATATGTATAATTTAATGTCCACCAAACATAGATTTTAGAGATAATATTATTTTACAAGAGATGAATTGACATATTTATGATTTATTTTATGAATATATACATATAAAAAGTAATGAATTACATTTTTAAGTTGGTGCCAAACAATCACAATCGATAATGATTATCCCCATTTTAATTATGGCACTAGGTATAATTTAGCTACAATTCTTAATATACATCAAATAGAGTTTGGCACCAACTTCAAAAAGTAATTCATTACTTTTTATATGTATATATTCATAAAATAAATCATAAATATGTCAATTCATCTCTTGTAAAATAATATTATCTCTAAAATCTATGTTTGGTGGACATTAAATTATACATATTAAATTTAACCGTTTTTTATGCCGGTATCTAATATCCGATGTGTGCTTATTGGATAACGTTTTGGCCTTAGAGAACTTTAAAGAATTATTTAATTCTTTTTAGCGCTTTTTTGAAGTCGGTTGATATTTTTTTCTTAAAAAGCTTATTTTATTTCCTACTTTTTAGTTATGCATACCGTAATACATAATTATGTGTACTGGCACACGATAGCTCTTTGCAATGCAATATTAATGTACGCACTTTGCTAAGTTCTGATGTATTCAGTTTACTTGTCACTGTTTGATTGTCAACTTTTCTGAAACCACTTACAATATCGGTTAGTATCGTTGTGAATCTTAAGATTTTTTTTGTATGGTAACTTCTTCAGACAAGATCTGCCACTTCGAAAAGCTACCGCATTTATGAAATCTTAGTCTGCATCGAATCCTACGGTCATCGAAAGTGGCTTTCAAAAGGTGACAATCCATCAAGTAAAGTGTCCTTATACATAAGAGCGCGACATAGTGCTTCCATATATGAGCAAAATGACTTCATATATTAATGTATAGTAAAATGCTTTTCTAGTGTAGTCAGTCAAAAGTACTCCCCCTTCACTCAGAAAAAGGAAAAAGAAAGATTTTAGCAAAAATCGCACTATGCTTCAATCGATAAAGAGCAACACTCTAATACCTATACAGGTAGTAATGGCATCAGAAATGAGCAGTGGCAATTCGACGAGGAATCTGAAACTCATAACCGATACCTGGCTGCCTCTATAAGAGAGTGACAGCATTTCATTCCCAAATATTTCTTTTACAGACGCTTTTGTCCCAACTACACTGTTAAAAATTTGAAACTTTTGCTGTACACTGTTAAAAATCTGCTGCATTTTGCTGCAACGCACTCCCCTGCTTGTATAGAAAACGGTTACTTGGGCGTGAAATGGCGCTTTCTCATTGGTTGGAATAGAGATATTATATACAAGTGGTGGAGGGCGTTGCAGCAAAATGCAGCAGATTTTTAACAGTGTACACTGTTAAAAATCTGCTGCATTTTTTTGCTACGCACTCCAGCGCTTGTATAGAAAACGGTTACTTGACTGTATTAAGGAGCATTCTCAAAGGTCGCAGTAGAGACATTATATACAAGCGGCGGAGTGCGTTGCAACAAAATGCAGCAGATTTTTAACAGTGTATCATCACTTCACCACTTATATAGAAAAAGATTAGTTAAATGCATTATGAAGGATTCTCATTGATAAAAGTAAAGATATTCTATAAAAGCGATGGAGTGATGATGCAGCAAAAGTTGCAAATTTTTAACAGTGCATTGCATTGCCAGGCATTTTTTCATTATGGAATTTGATGATGATGATTTCCTGGAAGAATTAGATTGTACTCGTATGAGAAGTTAACAAGGTTGACGAAAATTGCCCGCTCAACAAGATGCTTGGTGACTCGTTTTTGTCCAGAATCGTTTCAACCAATTATATACTGTGCTACATGTGTCATATTCATATCGAGGGAACCTACACTGTAAAAAATTTGATACTTTTGCTATATCATCACTCTATTGCTTTTATAGAAAACGATTACTTCACCCAATTACGAAGTATTCTCATGGGTCAAAAGAGAGATATTCTACAAAAGCAGGGCAGTGACGATGCAGCAAAAGGGTCACATTTTTTACAGTGACACTGCAATCGGAAATGAGCGGTGGCGTATTCGATGAGTAATCTGAAACTCATTACCTACATCTGGCTGCCTCTATAAGAGAGTGACAGCATTTGATTCGGAAATATTTCTTTTTACAAACGCTTTGGTCCCAATTACACTATAAAAACTTTGAGCCTTTTGCTGCATCATCAGTCCACCGCTTTTATAGAAAACGATTACTTCACTGTGTTACGGAGCATTCTTATTGGTCATAAAGACATATTCAATAAAAGTTGTTGTGTGACGCTGCAGCAAATGGGTCAAATTTTTAACAATGTATCATGGAGCATTCTCATGCGTCAAAGGAGAGATATTCTATAAAAGCGGGGGAGTGACGATACAACAAAAGGATCAAAATTTTTACAGTGTACACTGTAAAAAATTTGGCCCTTTTGCTGCATCGTCAATCCACCGCCTTTATAGAAAACGATTACTTCGGCCTATCGTGCAGAATATTCATGGGTCAAGAGAGAGATATTCTTTAAAAACGGGGGAGTGATTATGCAGCAAAAGGGTCAATTTTTTTACAGTGTACACTGTTAATAAATGTGAACCTTGTTCAGTTAGGATTTCACATTTTGAAAAGATCGTGTGTCTATGTAAGTGTAACTTAAAAACATGAAATATGAACGTTTCTAATTGGTCGATTGCTTCTAAAAGATATTGAATTTTAATGTTTTAATTTTTTAAAAAGTTCTAATCAACAGATTTTTATGAAATTTGAATGGGACCACATGAGTCCCATACGCTTTCAAACAAAAAAAGAATTATCAAAATCGGTTTATATTTACGAAAGTTATGCGTGAACAACAAATACATACAGGTCGAAATCATAACCTCCTCCTTGAAGTCGGTTAAAAATACTTAACTTACAGGGGTCTGTCTAGAATTTTCGCGTCTTTGTGAAACTTCTAGACAGATTTGTGAATTTTAAATTATCAGGTTTTCAGGTTCTACCCTTCACATATAGAGAAGCTAAGTAATATATTTTTTGGTGAGTTCAGTTGTTTATTAACAGGCCAGATTTTATTTTAAAATGATTAAATTTGTGAAAAGTTCGATTTAAAGGTGAAATGTCGATTTGAGAGACAAATAATTTTATGAAGAGTCCTGCTTGAGGTTAAAGAATTTTGTGAAGGGTCCTGTTTTAAGATAGATTAATTTATGAAGGGTCCTTTAAAGGACCTAAAATTTTCCTAAACATATCCCTGACTTAAAGTAAAAAAAAATTAGGTATGTAATTTTTTATTTTGTTCTTAAATTCCTAAGTAAGATTGAATCCCACCTATTTTTTAAAGATTTAAAATGTTTAATATTAATTAATTAGCAAATGAAATTAAAATATTAAATAGTACACTGTTAAATTTAATTGTTTATACCATTACTATACTTATTAGCGTGCAGATTTTATTACACATTAAAGACATATAGGTTTTTTCCATTTTTGCTGGGTTTTTCCCTGTTTTTTTCCAGTTTTTTCCACTGTCCTGGCAAAAATACCTTTTTGCCGGCAAAAATGCCAACCCTTTTTTAAATACAATATCTCCTATACTTACATTAAATATAATTTTATGTTACATAAACATAGTTTTATATAAAAGATTAGTAAATTCTATAAAATTCATATTTAAGTTCTCGTTTTTTTTTTTTTTTTTTTTTTTTTTTTTTAAACCAAGCATTATTTTCATATCTAAAAATCGCGGTTAGTTTACTACTCTTTTTACTAATTACTGATTCATCTGAAATTATAAAGATGTGGAGAATTAGTACAATTACAAATTTTCTTATTAAAGCATAGCACGGCAGTGCTATGCTTTATTTATTTCCAGTGCGACTTAATGTTATTTTAATACAGAATTTAACATTAAACGAGTTATTTACTAGACATTTTCCCACATTTTGTACGCGCTGCACAAATTTTCTTCGAAGCACCCAATTGATTAAAAAAAAAAATCCTCCAATCAAGAAAAAGCTAGAGATCAATGGACATATTTCCTGCAGCATTTACATATTTTTATGTGATTAAAAAATAAATTTTTTTTTTTTTTTTTTTTGTAAGAATTAAAAACGGCATATTTCAGACGCCATATTGAAAATGAAACGGAGATTTTGAAACATTTGTACAAGTAAATTAAACTTTTTTCCATTTATTGTTTCTTCAAAATAATAGAAAATAATATATATGTAACTAATATTTGAAAGCGAGGTTTCTGACGCATTGGCATCAGAAAAAAATCGTGCCAAATCCAGGGCCATTATGGTATCTGTGCCGGAATTTTGTATCTATGCCACATTTTTAAAGTTTCTCCGCCTTATATGTTCGAAGAAAATCAAAATAAATTAAGGTAAATTAAAGTCTTCAAAAATAATAGTATTAAAGAATAATAGTAAAAAATAATAGTGCATCATCCTTGGTATATAATGAAACTTGTAAATCTGCAGAACTAGGCCTTCAAACTCAAGTCCTGGCATTTATTAAAGCTAAACCGCAGAATTAACGACTACATGGCTAAGACTTTTCGGCACTGCAATAAATTAGCCAATTCGGTACTTACGTATTAACGCCACCGCAGCAGAAATTGCGCTAATGCGCCAATAAATAGCAATCTTGTTGTTTGCACTCGCGTGCAGTTATTTTTTGAATTGCCTTGTTGTTTGCTAATTTTTGATGCCATTTTTTGTGCTCGTGCAAACAAGAAGATTGCTGTTTATTGTTCCAGTTGCGTAACTTCTGCTGCGGTGGCGTTAATACGTAAGTATCGCCAATTCTATCATCTTAAACATTCAAATCGAATGTAAACAAATATAAACAATAATGTTTACAAATAACTTTTTTTAATTTCCGATTTGGCAATTTTTTTAAAATCGCGCCTAAACTTGTAATATTTCAAACAATTAATCATTGAATAAAATTAATTTTGAATTAACTTGTATTAAATTTATTATTCCGATGATTGTTAAAATGATAACACTCTACACAAGTTAATTTTTAAAATATCACAAAGACATTGATCAAGAAGCTTCTAACAGAAGAAATATAGAAAATAAGTAAATTAAACATTTTTCTACCTATTGTCTCTGTAAAATAATAGAAAATAACTTAAGTATATACAGGGTGTCCGAAAAGTCTGGAAACGGTCGAATAACTCGAGAAATACATATGAGATTGAAAAACGTAAATATACATGTTAAATATTTTTAAATAAGCTACCCAGTGATACCAATATTGACCTTCGTAACCGACCCCCTGGGGGTCAGAGGGGGTCCAACTTTGAAATCTTAAATTATAACCCCCATTTTTTATTGCAGATTCGGATTCTACGGACAAAAATACGTAACTTTTGTATTTGATGTTTATTTCGAATCCTGGTTTATCACGGTGTAATCTAGCATATTAAATCGATATATTTTTCGGCTTTTCCAACGGGATTTTCCCTAATCGAAACTAATTGCGGAGAGTTTATGACATCAAATTCTTCGTCTTTTGCAGGAATAGCGTTTCCTGAAAATCACCCGTGCCGATTATTTCGGTAGTGCTACACAGTTAAAAATTTGACCAATTTGCTGTAGCGTCACTCCACAGCTTTTATAGAATATCTCTTTCATGACCAATGAGAATATTCCATAACGCAGTAAAGTACACTGTAAAAAAATTGACTCTTTTGCTGCATCGTCACTCCACTGCTTTTATAGAAAACGATTACTTTACTGTGTTATGGAGCATTCTCATTGGTCACAAAAAATATATTCTATAATAGCTGTGGAGTGACGCTGCAGCAAATGGGTCAAATTTTTAACAGTGTAGCACTATTGAAATAATCGCCACGGGTGATTTTCAGGAAACGCTATTCCTACAAAAGACAAGGAATTTGACGTCAAAAATTATGCACAATCAGTTTCGATTAGGGAAAATCCCGTTGGAAAAGCCAAAAAATGTATCGATTTAATATGCTCGATTACATCGTGATAAATCAGGATTCGAAATAAACATCAAATACAAAAGTTACGTATTTTTGTTCGTAGAATCCGAATCTGCAATAAAAAATGGGGGTTATAATTTAAGATTTCAAAGTTGGACCCCCTCTGACCCCCAGGGGGTCGGTTACGAAGGTCAAATTTGGTATCACTGAGTAGCTTATTTTAAAATATTTAACACGTATATTTACGTTTTTCAATCTCATATGTATTTCTCGAGTTATTCGGCCGTTTCCAGACTTTTCGGACACCCTGTATATGTAACTGGTATTTGAAAACGAGTTTTTTGACACATTGGCATTAGAAAAAATTGTACCAAACCCAGTACGTAATATGACCTTTGCGCCAGGATTTCGTACTTATACCACATTTTAAAAAATTTCTTCGTCTTACATGTTCGAAGAAAATCTAAATAAATTTAGCTGAATAAAAATTTTCAAAAATAAAAGTATTTGAGAATAATAGTATTTCATCCTTGGTATGTAATGAAACTAGTAAATCTGCAGAACTGGGTCTTCAAACAAAGCAATTTTCTAAGGTTAAACCGCAGAATCGTCAATTACTTGGTATAAGACTTTTCGGCACTGCAATAAATTCGCCAATTCTATCAACCTAAATATTCAAATCCAATGTAAAGAAGTATGAACAATGTTTACAAATATATTTTTTTAATTCCCTATTTGGTGATTTTTTAAATCGTACCTAAATTTGTAATGTTACAAATAATTAATCATTGGATAAAATCAATTTTAAATCAACGGTACTACTTGGTTATCCCGTCGTCCAAAAAACTATCGCCAAACTGTAAGATAAAATGCCAGTAATGGATGATCTTGAATGTCACATTCAATGACATTAAATACCTATACGTATTTAGAGATGTCATCAAATGATTTTATTTTGCACTTTTTACTAGTGTTTTACCCATCTATTTGTACTTTGTTATAAAAAATTCCCATATGTATAATTTGGCTATTAGTTTGGCGACTTATATAATTTGGCGGAATTGGTTGAAGGAATAACCAAGTCCCGAATTAATTTGTATTAAATTCTTTATTCCGAGGATTTTAATATGATAAAACACTACACGATTTAATTTTTAAAATATCGCAAAGAGTTTCTGTTGAAAAATTGCTGTTTTTTATACTTTAAGTTAATATTTTTATGTTACTACTAGGTTTTCTCGTCGATCAAAAAATTATCGCCAAACTATAAGATTAAATGCCAATAATGGATGATCGTTAATGTCGCATTCAATAACATTAAATACGATTCACGTGTTTAAAATGTCATTAAGTGATTTTTATTTCGACTTTTTATTTGTATTTTTATTAATATTCTACTAATTATTTGGTTTTTCGTTATTTAAAATACAAATTATGTCAACATGTATAATTTGGCTATTAGTTTGGCGATTTGTAGAATTTGGCGAAATTGGTCGAAGGGATAATTGAGTAGTACCACTTTTATAAAACTTTTGATTCACTATCTCTATGAGTTAATAAAATTTAAGCACATTTGGAATATTCACAATGCGTCACCTTTATGCACAGATGTCTAATACTTACCATGTTGGCACAGTTTTTTTTATGCCAATTTGGCGAAAATTTCGTTTTCAAACACATATCACATATATATTTTCTAATATTTAAAAAGGAAAATAAAGATAAATAAAAAAAAGTTTATTAATAACTATAGAACAAACGATCTACATAATTTTTTTAAATAAATAATAGAAAAATAATTGTAATTTAAGAAATTACCCCAACCATTTGAAAAATGTTTCACTCGATACATTCATCTATCATTTTAAGCTAAATACCAGTTGTTTTATTGTGTATTATCCGTGCCACTGCTATAAATGACTTTATACATGCTGCAATTTGAAGGTACGGTTCGTTTAAGTTATATCACTCTATTGTCGCCAAGCATAAAAGTTGGCGACGAAAGAAACATTTCAAACTATTTAACATTGTTGGTGCAAAAGTAATCATTATTAAAATACAGCTTTGGCATATACTGTTATACTTGTAAGACTTTGGCATATATTGTTTGATTTTACAGAGCAGAATTTTGGTGATGGAGGTTTTAAACCAAAATCGATCGCAGCAGATGCATCTGTGAATGGGTCCATCAGACATCGAATCAAAAAAGTTTTTTCCCAGTTTTTCCCAAGCCGATTGCTTTTTAGTTTTCTTTTTAGGTGGTGGAAAATCAAGAGTAATAGCTATAACATTTTCCGGCTTGTTAGAATCACTATTGGCACTCAAATTTTCCTGGTTAGAACCGACCGATAGTAAAACGCCATGGCTAGTGGATTGGTCGCCCTGGCGACATGATGTTTTACAATTAATCGGTTCGGCATTAAATTGCTTCCTTTTTCGTGATCGCCTTTCAACACGTAATTGGTTTTCAGCGGCTCAATAATCTTTTGATTTTATCATTTTCTGCATTGAAAGACGTTTTTGCGCCAAACCAAATACAGTATTACTCAGTTATCCCGTCGACCAATTTCGCCAAATGATACGAATCGCCAAACTAATAAGCAACTTATACATGTTGACTGTGTTTAATATCATTGAATGCGCTATTCACGTTCATTCATTTCTTTGGCTTCGGCTTTTTCCGTATCTGTTAATTTCCGTCTACCCATTTTTAAATTTGTTAGTTTTCTCCTTTATTACAATGATTTTAACCATTTTAATTTACTATTCAAATAAAAATTCTTCTAAAAGTAAAGAATTTAATTTAAATTCAAATAAAAACTCTTCTAAAAGTAAAGAAATTAATTTAAATTCAAAAGTGACCACATCATTCAAAAGTGGTAACATCATTCAAAAGTGGTAACATCATCGGGTCCATTCTCCCGAAAACAACAACCATTTTTCAAATGGTTAAAAATAAACAATTTAGTGAAATAAACAACGATAGCCAAGTTAGCATGTGAGGCATATAATATCCATTTTGTTCCAATCTCGCCAATGTATTGCATATATGACATCTATCCCTAACTTTTCTACGCTGAACCCTGCCCAGAGCTCTGATAGCGGTTTGAAGTTCTGTCGATGTTAAATTTCCATTTTGGGCAGAATTTCAATTCAAACATTGATTAATTTATCAAGAAGCTTCTAAGTGAAGAAATACAGAAAATAAATAAATATGACGAAATACAAAAAAAAAAAAAAAAAAAAATAATTGTAATTTAAGAAATTACCCCAACCATTTGAAAAATGTTTCACTCGATACATTCATCTATCATTTTAAGCTAAATACCAGTTGTTTTATTGTGTATTATCCGTGCCACTGCTATAAATGACTTTATACATGCTGCAATTTGAAGGTACGGTTCGTTTAAGTTATATCACTCTATTGTCGCCAAGCATAAAAGTTGGCGACGAAAGAAACATTTCAAACTATTTAACATTGTTGGTGCAAAAGTAATCATTATTAAAATACAGCTTTGGCATATACTGTTATACTTGTAAGACTTTGGCATATATTGTTTGATTTTACAGAGCAGAATTTTGGTGATGGAGGTTTTAAACCAAAATCGATCGCAGCACATGCATCTGTGAATGGGTCCATCAGACATCGAATCAAAAAAGTTTTTTCCCAGTTTTTCCCAAGCCGATTGCTTTTTAGTTTTCTTTTTAGGTGGTGGAAAATCAAGAGTAATAGCTATAACATTTTCCGGCTTGTTAGAATCACTATTGGCACTCAAATTTTCCTGGTTAGAACCGACCGATAGTAAAACGCCATGGCTAGTGGATTGGTCGCCCTGGCGACATGATGTTTTACAATTAATCGGTTCGGCATTAAATTGCTTCCTTTTTCGTGATCGCCTTTCAACACGTAATTGGTTTTCAGCGGCTCAATAATCTTTTGATTTTATCATTTTCTGCATTGAAAGACGTTTTTGCGCCAAACCAAATACAGTATTACTCAGTTATCCCGTCGACCAATTTCGCCAAATGATACGAATCGCCAAACTAATAAGCAACTTATACATGTTGACTGTGTTTAATATCATTGAATGCGATATTCACGTTCATTCATTTCTTTGGCTTCGGCTTTTTCCGTATCTGTTAATTTCCGTCTACCCATTTTTAAATTTGTTAGTTTTCTCCTTTATTACAATGATTTTAACCATTTTAATTTACTATTCAAATAAAAATTCTTCTAAAAGTAAAGAATTTAATTTAAATTCAAATAAAAATTCTTCTAAAAATAAAGAATTTAATTTAAATTCAAAAGTGGTAACATCATTCAAAACTGGTAACATCATTCAAAAGTGGTAACATCATCGGGTCCATTCTCCCGAAAACAACAACCATTTTTCAAATGGTTAAAAATAAATACATTTTATTGATACTATGTCTTGAGGTATTATTGGAGGAATATTATATTGTCTAGAGGTGAATGTCTAGAATTATACTAGACATTTATGACTTCATATTGGAAATGAAACAGAGATTTTGAAATATTTGGTATCAAGACAGGAAGCATGTACGGAATTCAGTATCTAAATGTAAAAAAAAAAAGTTAACGATTTGGAAATGGATCAATGAAAATCTGTGCAAAACCCAATGGAGATATGAAAATCTGCATAGATACCGCGGAGATGGATAGAGTTTTTAATTGGGGGTGGTTTTGGAGTCTAGGTATCATGATCGGTATAGATCTGGAAAAATAAATCAGAAATTCCTACGTAGGGGAAAACGTAATAGTTAGTATTTCATCAAATAATTTTTTTTTTCAAAAATCTAATTTAACTTTGAGGCCCTTTCATAGTTTTGCAGAATTGCTAAATTGTAACTAAAGTGCTTCAACACTCGCTCATCCTGCTTGCATATATGAAGCCAACATGATGTTTAATCTTGAATTAGTTATACACTCAAATTTTTCATCACCATATTCTTTTTTAGCATAAAATGGAGCTATTGCAACAATTTAATAAGAAGCATGGAACTTACAATGTGAATATGCACTAACATATTTTTTGCGTCAGAGGAAGAGAGAGAGAAATAAAAGCACCACAGACGTTCTCTTGAGCGTACCCCCCCCCCCTATACTTCACTTCTAGCTATGCCCCTGGGTAAATTACATCAGTAATTGTGATACGATACCACATAAAGGAAGTCCTGATGATGGTACCCTCAGTTCATTTTGAAATGAGCTCATCTGAATGCAGTAGTTATTAAAAAACTTGAGATATTAAACAAAAACATAATTTGCAGAACAAATTAAAAAAACAAAATTTATTTCCTGCTCTATTTAAGCCCGAGAAGGGACAGATATTAAGATATTTCTACCTTTAGTATTAAATTTTTGTATCAAATAATTTAAATTATGTGAACATTAAAAAAAATAAAAATGAAATTCAAACAATATGATACTTAAAAACCCTAAATCTTAGATTCCGTTCAAACGAAATCGAAATAAATCTTAGACTTTTTTTCAAACTTAACTTGCAAATATTTGTTTTCCAGATTTTGTATAATGTTTACGATAGGTATTGATAAAAAGAATAGACACATCTAAAAAGCAAATGTTCAGAAAAAGTCTAAGATTTATTTCGATTTTGTTTGAACGGAAATCTAAGATTTAAGGTTTTTAAGTATCATATTGTTTGAATTTCATTTTTTTTTTTTTAATGTTCATATAATTTAAATTATTTTATACAAAAATTTAATACTAAATGTAGAAATAAGTAATTCAAATATCTTAATATATGTCCCTTCTCGGGCTTAAATAGAGCAGGAAATAAATTTTGTTTTTTTAATTTGTTTGATTAATAAATACACAATGATAGCCGAGTTAGCATGTGAGACACATAATCGCCATTTTGTTCCAATCGTACCAACGTGCTGCATATATGATATCTGTCCCAACGTAGAAAACCCCAAATTTTCTACGTTGAACCCTACCCAAAAATGTAGTGGGGGTATACGGGGGCATACGTCGTATACCCTCTTTATTTTTAAGGTATACCGTATACACTCTGTTTCTCAAGAAAACTATAGTGTTATACATTCTAGGGTATACCCTCTGCTTAGAATGTATACCCTCTGATTTTTTTACGATTACACCACTGACCCTACCCAGAGCCTCGATTGGCGGTTTGATTGTTTTTCGCTGTTAAAATTCTGTCGAAGTTAAATTCCAATTTTGGGCAGAATTTCAGTTCAAACATTGATTAATTTATCAAGAATTTTCTAACTGAAGAAATACAGAAAATAAATAAATATGACGTCATACATAAAGTAAAAAAATAAATACTATTTATTGATACTATGTCTTGAGGTATTATTGGAGGTATATTATATTGTCTAGAGGCGAATGTCTAGATCTGTACTTCTACGCAATGCATCAATACTGATTGTTAAGTATAAATATATGTTATATACAGACAGTGATGCAGTCTTAAAAAATACAGCTGTTCAGAGCGGAGCCCTCTGAGCAGAGGGTATACCTTAGAGTGTATATACTATTAGTTTTCTTGAGAAACAGAGGGTATACGATGTTCTTTAGAAAAATCCAGAAGGCATACGGTGGATATCCCTGTATACCCTCCACTGCATCCCTGTATACAGGATAGATTTTTTTTTTGTCGAATATGACCTCATAATTCATAAGAAAAGTGACATCGGACTTTTTACATCGTAAAAAGTGAAACTGATTTTAAGAATTAAAAGGCGCACATTTATGACGTCATATTGGAAATGAAACAGAGATTTTTAAATATTTGGTAGCAAGACAAGAAGCATGTAAAGATTTCAGTTCCATATAAGTAAAAAAACTAACGATTTGGTAATGAGGCATACAATTTGGTACGGCCCAGGGTAAATTACATCGGTAATTGTGGTGATACGATACCGCATAAAATAATTCCTGATGATGGTACCCTCAGCTAATTTTGAAATGAGTTCATTTGAATGCAGTAGTTATTAAAAAACTTAAGATATTAAACAAAAACATAATTTGCTGAACAAATTAAAAAAATAAAATTTATTTCCTACACGATTTAAGCCCAAGAAGGGACAGATATTAAAATAATTGATTTAGTTATTTCTACATTTAGTATTAATTTTTTGAAAAAAATAAGTTAAACCCAGTGAAAATTAAAAATGAAATCCAAACAATATGATACTTAAATACCCTAGATCTTACAAGGAAGGTCTCCATACGGGCATACTCAGAAAAATCTGAAAAAATTACAGAATGTTCTTCTCATATAGTTATATATGTTTATAAAAAAAATTTCGGCGGAACCTCCTTATAACGTCCGTAAAATAATAATAAAAATTTCGTTTATTTGGCGGTTTATCTCCGGTTGGCGAAAAAACGAAATTTTGAAAAATACGTTTTTACGCTTCGAATACTTTTTAAAGAAAAAACTTTCTATGTTCAATTTATTTAAACAAGTTTAGTTTAAGTAATTTTAGTTTTGCATTTTTACTTTACTTTAAGTGTAATTTTGTCATATACGTTTATATGTACTTATAACAAAATGAAATTAATATATTTTATCATTTAAAACACAATTTAATTTGATTACAATTGTTCCAAATTGAAAAATACACTGCTAAAATCTGCTGCATTTTGTTGCAACGCACTCCCTTGCTTGTATAGAAAACGGTTACTTGGCCGTGAAATGGGGCTTTCTCATTGGTTGAAATAGAGATATTATATACAAGCGGTGGAGTGCGTTGCAATAAAATGCAGCAGATTTTTAACAGTGTATGACACGGTCAATTCGCCGTGCTATGGAGTATTCTCATTGGTCAGAAGAGAGATATTCTATAAAAGTAGTGGAGTGACGTTGCAGTAAATGCTGCAGATTTTTAACAGTGAAGTTAATTAAAATCAATTTTCAGATTCGTTAAAATCGTCTGCTTTTGGCGAGGAAATGCACTGCTTGCCAAATCCCGCGTCGCTTTCAGCTTTTCACGCCAATTATTCCAAACTATTTTATTTTTTTACCTATCTAATAATGTAATTCCGCCGCTAATTTTCACTGATCCTTTATTACCTACATGAGTAGTTTAATTCGTATTTTTTTCAAAAAATTCTGAGTAAGCCCCCAATAGAGACCTTCCTTGTTAGATTTCGCTCAAATGATATCGAAATAAATCTAAGCCTTTTTGCCAAACTCAACTTGCACATATTTGTATTGCAGCTTTTGTATTATGTTTATGACAAGTGTAAACAAAATGAATAGACAATCTAAAAAGCAAATGTTCAAGAAAAGGCTTAGATTTATTTCGATATCATTTGAGCGAAATCTAAGATCTAGGATATTTAAGTATCATATTGTTTGGATTTCATTTTAAATTTTTAATTTTCACTGGGTTTAACTTAATTTTTTTTCAAAAAATTAATACTAAATGCAGAAATAACTAAATCAATTATTTTAATATCTGTCCCTTCTTGGGCTTAAATCGTGTAGGAAATAAATTTTATTTTTTTAATTTGTTCAGCAAATTATGTTTTTGTTTAATATTATTATTACTATTTAAATATACAATTACTATTAATTTTAAATATATATAATTAGTTAATATCAATCTTTAAATACATATAGATAATATTAATATGAAAATGTGAATAATCTATATTAGATAATGTTATTATTTAAATATATATAATTAATATTTTTGTTTAAATGAATGTGTGTATTACTGTACATGTATAATTTAGATGAATTAATATATTATTTAAATATGTATAATTTATATTAAATAATAATATTTAAATATACATAATTTATACTATTATTGATTAAATATCTAATTAATATTAATACTTTTGTTTAAATGTATGCAACTTATATTAATTAATATTATTTAAATATGTATAATGATATTAAATAATAATGTTATTTAAAAATATAATTAATTAATATTTTTACTTAAATACACATAATTTATATTAATATTTTTATTTAAATAAATAATATTTTCGGTTAGCGGTTTGTTATACATTGTGTTCAATTTTCCGTATCTAACTAGCGAGATATAAAATATGGAAAAAATGAATCGTATATTAAATACATGTACATAATTCTTTACAAGCAGAAATTAATCCACAGTCCATCGCCAAGCAACGCTATTTTACACCTAGTGTAAAAAAATCTGTTTGTTTATCTATTGAATGCTACTCAATGTCAGTGATAAGTGCCAGGTGCCAGGACATTGTTCATATAGCAACTTTTGTCCATCCCTTGATTATTTCTCTGTTTTAGAGAAGAGGATTTTTTTCATTGGACTCATTGGAGTATTTTTTCAATATTAATGTGCAAAGTTATGCAAAAATTTAACTATGCATAAAAATGCATACCACATTCAAAAATATATTTCCAGATTTTATCGCTTATATACAGTACGACCATCGTACTACAATCAAAATATTTTTTTGCTCTGTAAGTGAATGATAACCATTATTCATATCACATTCAACAGTAAGCATGTTGTAATACACTTCAATAATGTATATCAATTTCAATATGCCTGAAATAGTGTAACATTATAAAACATGCTTCAAGTAATTTTTTTACATAAACATTAACTGATGTTTTTTTTAGTGGTGCATAAATTGATGATACACGTTTTGACAACAATATTCAGTTTTATTTATTCAAGTCTTATTTAAAATCGATGACCAAAAGTTTTGTGTCATCAGAATCTGATGTTAAAAGCACACTGTATAAAAGTGTTAACATTTATTTTATATATATATATATATATAAAATTTCGTCTTACATAGAAATAAGAATTAATCCTAAATACTCTCTCGTGACAATGTTTCCTGTTTTTCATGTCCCTGAAAATTAGTTTTAAATAAAAAATTTGCAATATTTATACCCAATCGATGACTTGAATAAATACAGACAGATAAAGTTCAGGCAGAGTCAATCATCTCATTACTATTATATACCACACTATTTAGAAAGAATGCTTTGGTGCATTTCTCAAACAGATATCAATTACATTTTTGAAGTAGTGTAACATCCCTCAAATCTACCACAAACGATTTTTCTCCCACTGTTAAATAAATGCTACATACCCAATTTCCACTGGGAAACATGCTATAGTTAATTTCAATAACATAAACGAAAATTTAAGTTTACGAGAATTACAGTACAGACTGACAAACTGAACTCACAGATACTCTTTTCAAATTTGTTAGAAAGTATTAAATTACTTTAATTTTTCAGTAGGGTCCTATAGGCAGACTCACTTTTGATGTCTTTTCTTTTTAAGTGTTATACTTTATTTCAATGATTTATTAAATTTTTTGTAGTTTCTTTGAAAAGCTTGTAAAATAATAAATAAAATATTTAATAATAATAATTTATACTTATTTGAAAAGAAAATTAAATAAAGTATAATTGCATAATTCAATGAAAATAAAACATCACTATAAGTTAAACAGGATAACAATCTGGTGTGAGTAGTAAACAAGGCTTAGAAAATACAAGTTTGTTTTTAAATCAAGGAAAAGAAAGAAAAAAAAAGTGTTTTCAAATAAGAAACTACTACACAAAACATTTTAATAAAAATTTTATATAATCTGAGAAAAGTGTTAAAAAAATGGATTTAATAAACTTACTACACAAAAATAAGACAAATTAATTATAATGGAAAATTAATGCATTAATTAATTAGTGAAAACTGCAAATAAAGTACAAATTAGAGTATTCAGGTGTGTAAACACGTACACGCTATAGGTGTCGCTCGTCCCAGCTGATTTTATTCACAACAAAATTGTCAATACTTTTGCTTAAACCCTGTTTTATTTATTTTTTTTTTTGGGGGGGGGAGAAGGGGGAGGAAAGAGGGCAGAATGAAACCGTATATGTAAATATTATAAGTAGTTCTGAAATTAAAGTCAATAAATTAAGTTCATACTTCTGATGCAATTTTTTAACCAGCAATCTTAGCTACTTGTCCAATTTAAATTTTCACATGTTTTCACTTAAAACAACAATTAACAAACATGGCAAGCTAATGTTTAATTTGCCATTGAATTGCAAAAAAGTTGCCGAAATCAATATTAAAGCAAATATTTTTTTCCAATTATTTTACGAAATTAATATTTTTTTGCCAATCCTTTGACATAATTAGTGTTTTTTTCCGGCGATTCCTTCACGAAATTTGCATTTTTCCGCGATCTTTTGACGAAAAATGCCATTTTCTTTCTGCGATATTTTGACGAAAATCACGGTTTTTTTCGCGATTTTTGGTCGGAATTTGCGTTGATCTCGCGATATTTTGCCAGAATCCGCGTTTTTTCTCGCAATATTTTGCCGGAATCCGCGTTTTTCTCGCGATATTTTGCCGGAATCCGCGTTTTTCTCGCGATATTTTGTCAAAATCCGCATTTTTCTTGAGATGTTTTAACGGAATCCGCGTTTTTCTCGCGGTGTCTTGACAGAATAAGCGTTTTTCTCGTGGTGTCTTGACAGAATAAGCGTTTGTCTCGAGGTGTCTTTACGAAAATCGCGTAATTCACGCGACATTTTGATAAAAATAGCATTTTTTCACGACCTTTCGACGAAAATCCCGTCATCTTTTGACGAAAATAACGGTTTTTCTCGCGACATTTTGACGGAATTCGCGTTTTTCTTGCAATGTCTTGACGTCAAGCGCGTTTTTCTCGCTATGTTTTGACGAAAATTGTGTTTTTTGGCAATATTTTGGAGAAAACTGCGTTTTTTTCGCGACATTTTTACAAAAATAGCATTTTTTCATAACCTTTCGACAAAAATAGCGTTTTCCCGCGATCTTTCGACGAAAATCGCATTTTTATTCCGCGACATTTCGATGAAAATTTCGTTTTTTCGCGGTCCTTTGAAGACAAAAAATCGGAAAATTACAAAAAAGCGGAAAACCGCAGATCCGCGGAAGAATCTCATGCCTGTTATTTATCAGATGGATTTAATTAAAAGACAACGCCCTTTTACGATCATTTTAAAGGCTCATTTTATTCTTTTGTGCAGCAGTAATTTTTATTTATTTATTTTTTTTTTCAGGCAAAGAAAATCTGGAATCAATATTTCTGTTTACTGTTGTTTTTCTCATGGTCATTTTTTGAAATAACAGATTTCCATGGGGTTCTTTTTTCAACCATGGCCTGATTAATGCACGGGCCTCTGGGGCCTTGGCCCTGGGCCCACCAATTTCAGGGGCCCACAAATTATATGGCTGATTTTTTCCCCCTTTATCAAATACTTTTCAAATAATATTGTTTTAGAAAATATTAAATGTAAAATTTAAATATTCTAAATTACTCAGTAAATTTTTTAGAAACTTTTAACCTATGCACTTTTTACCCAAACACCTTGGTCAACTCGCCAAATAAACCTTCTTTTGTTGTGAAAATGGATAGGTAGGGGGGGCCCAATTTTTTAACAGGCCCTGGGCCCAACTTCAGCTTGATCAGGCTCTGTTTTCAACTTATTATTATGAGAATCACTCAGGAATTGAAAGTTTATTTATTTATTTATTTCGAATTTTAATAAATGGTAAAACATTTTTTGCTAGTATCTAGTGAATAAAATAATATAAAATCAAAGCATTATTAGGGAATTTTCTGTATTATTTTAGCACTTTAAACAATTTTTTTGCCTATTAAAATTTTTATATTTTATTTATATACCTGTGCTAAATTTTTGAAATGGCTGAATTAAAAAATATTTAAATTTTTTTCTTGAATATTTTACATTTGATATAATTATATTTGTCTAATTATTTTTGAATTAAATTTCATAGTGCTGCCATTTATGTAAGGATTTAATAATTATAAATTTACAGGAGATACATTGTTTAAACCCCTTTGCAACAAGAGGCTTTTGCCTAGTTTTTAATCTTTTACAGCACATTTTTCAAATAAGAAAATTTTCTCTGAATTGTAAAAATGCTCTGATTAAACAAGGTAAATTTTACAATATAAATAACTGGTGAGAATAAAGAAGATTCTGAGTACCTTATATAGCACATATACTGACTGTTCGTCTAAAACCCTTTGTGTAATCTGTGATTACATTTACCCATTTGTTTTTTCTTTTTATTAATCAGTAAGTAAGAAATACAAGGGAACAAAAAATCATACTGCAATTTTTTTCTGCAACAAGGGCAATTTTATTTGAACTTAACACGCACATTAAATTAAACAAACAATTACATATGAGATATGCTACTTAGCTTAAGAGATCAAAATAATACAAAACTCTTAAGACACTTCTATTAAAATACATACCATAAAAAAATTTCCCTAAAAATAACCATTACAATACAAATAAAACACACCAAATAATTTAGAAGTAAACAAGTTTGAAATGTAATTTCATAGAACAAATAAAGTTTATTCTAATTGAAGAAATTAATACTAATGAAAAATTTGTGCAATTAACTTACACAGTGTGTCTATGAAGATTTAAAATTGACAGGTTTTAATTTAAGCTTGATAAACCTAACTGACAAACAAACTAATAAGCAAAATAATAATAATAATTTTAGTTTTGAACAAAATTATTCTTTAAAATTATATGAACACACTGTGCGATTTTCATATAACAAACATAGCTAATAGAATTTTAAACTTGATAAACCTAACTGCATAGTAAAGAACATAAAAAAAAATTCACTAATTTTGGTTTTGTGCAACATTACTCTTTGAAATTATATGAACACACTGTGCGATTTTCTTGTAACAAACACAACTAATAGAATTTTATTCACTTAACGTCATATATTTTATGTACACATGATATATTTTATTTCATATCAACATTATAACAGTACTTATTTAAGAAAAACCAAAGAGATAAATTTGTTTTATATCACAGATGCTTGCTTGAAAGCATTACAGTACTAGCTATTTTATATAACATTGCATTTTTTAAAAATAGAAATGCAAAAGAGGTTTCTGTGGAAGAACAATTTCAAACAGTGTAAAAACACAATAACTTCAACAAATTCTTAAAATCACAATTATTGTTCTATCTGAAAGATCAAGTGCTGAATTATAAACCTTTCAAAATTTCTTGTAATGATGTTGAAGCATTTAAAAATACCGACAGATTCAAAACATGCTGGATCAATATTTTCAAATATATAAACAATATTTATTAAAATTAATACTGATACTTAAGTGGTATATGTAATTAAAGGAAAGACATTTTCAACAATTATATAAAGATAATACAGATGTAATTTTACATTAAAAAAGTTACAAACATTATAAAATTTTATGAAAATAAATACATAAATGGGTAAAATATTTGGTTATCAGTCTTAACAACTTTTAGTTTCAAAATGAGTCTTAATTTTTTCACCCTGAAAAGAACTTTTTTCTTCCCTCTTATTTAAAAAATACAAATGCATCAGAGCAAATGCAACACCATGTGATATGGATGTTATTTACCGTATATATTCACATACAAGTCGACCCCCTAACTTATGTTGTTAAAAATAAGAAAAAATTCAAAACCTGCGTATAATTCGATCCTCCTCCAAAAGAAGGAATCGATTGACTTTCCCCCGAAAAGGAACGATTCTCGGACTCGTTCCGAAATTAAACGACTCCAAAAAGGACAAATTCTTCAGACTTGTTCCGAAATGAAACGACTCTGAAAAGAACCGTTTTCTCGGAATCACTCCGAAAAAGACCGACTCCTCTGATTCGTTCTGAAATGAA
Source organism: Maratus speculifer (assembly GCA_964019185.1). Lineage (NCBI taxonomy): Eukaryota > Metazoa > Arthropoda > Arachnida > Araneae > Salticidae > Maratus > Maratus speculifer. Next base: position 22,677,354 of record OZ025292.1, on the reverse strand, counting down.
ACGACTCCGAAAACATGACTCCTTAGACTCGTTCCGAAATGAAACAGTCCCGATTCATCACAATCATTCCGAAATGTATCGCCCAAAAAATTATGCTTAATGTCATAAATCGGAATCTGAGAATGACGACGAAAAACCAGATTCATTCCTTTTTTTCTTGGACTCGTTCCTTTTTTCTCAGAATCGTTCCTATTTTCGGAACGATTTCTAATAACTTGTTCTTTTTGGTGAACGATTACGACTGGAACGAATCTTTAAAATGGATGATTTTACCCATCTCTATTTTTTAGAATTGGAAATGTGTTCTTGACATAAATCACACTTTTTTTTTTTTTTTTTTTTTTTTTGTTCTTTGCAACAGGGTAGGGTAGATTATTTTTTTTTTAAATAAACTAAAAATGATCTTAAATTCAGAATCGTCGAGGTTGGAAGGATTTTGGATTTTGTACTCGATAAACAATAGGGTGCTGCAGCACTGATTCGCTAGCAAACTATTTTCCGATATTTTATTTATAGATTTTTTTTAGATCTCGTGTATAAGTCGACCACCCCACTTTGAAGTTCTTTTTTTGTCTAAAATTTTTCGACTTATATGCGAGTATATACGATAGATGATTAAATATCAATTTTTATTAAAAAGAAAAAAAAAAAAAAAAGGCATACATTTTTAACACCATGGGTAAAAGTGGCAGTATGGGCTGATTTTGTGCAGTGAGATACACTTCACATTCACACAACTCTAACAAAAAAAGAAATTGTAAAAGAAAAAATTGTCACAATTATGCCAGCATAAATCATGTTCTATAACAGGAAAAAAAAAAAAAAAAAAAAAAAAAAGATTTAAAGTCAATTAATAAAAAAATATGACATCACATTTAATTTTTTCAATGAAGGACTTAAATTAATTGCTATTCCTTTGTTTATTCTCATCTTTTTTGTTTCTTTTTTGTGATTATTTTATTACATTAAGGGCAAAATTGGGAAATTTTAATACTGGTCAGTAGTGCCACTTTTATAAGTGGCCGCTTTCTTTAAGCTAACAGCCACTTTTTATTTAAAAAATGATAAACAGTAAATTTTTGTTAAAATTTCTATTAGTATTAATTTAAAATTGAATAGCACAAAGAAGTAAGCTAATATAAAGGTATTGCAAATAGAAAAAAATAGAATAACATGATGGAATGCAAGAAAATCTTATTTTCTTCTATTAGGAAAGTACCCATAAGGTGGCCGATGACAGCCAAATTTTTAGAAGCCACTTTTCCTCATGCATTGGACCTATGGCCGGTGGCAAGTGTTAATTTTGCCCTTTATCATTACCCCAAATTATTCTCCAACATCATTTTTACTTCTTGTGCTAAAAATATAAACCATTGTTTTTCTTTATAAAATTAATTTCTCATAGTCTAAGTATAGGGAGATGGATTTTTTGAAAAAAGCTACAAGGGTAATAAAAAATTATTAACAACAGACAATTTATTTAATAATGCTTATTTAATTATTATTGACTTATTTAACAACAGATCGAAAATGCAAAAGATTAATAAGAAAATCACACTTGATAAGCAAATCTAGTTTGGCATTTATCTGAAAGCAGGACCAACTTATTTAAACTGGCTTGTTTTTACATCACTATCTGAAGAGTGCCTTGTTCCAGATAAGTGTTTACTTCAATTTTGGTAAAAGGATGCAAAATCTGGGCTGAATGGGGATGACTTAGACTTCTCTCTTTTGCATCAATTTTTGAGTTTGGTAAGCAGTATGGGGCCTAGAATAGTATCACTAGTAGAAGACACAATCCCTCAACATGCCATGGCATTTGAATTGGATGGCTTCACATAACTATGTCAAAGTGATACAACTTTTCCCAGCATCTTTTCATATCAATTCCTTAGACACATCTGGTAATTTACACCACTTACCCAAACAATCACTGTAAGACAACTGTGTCTCCACTCTGGTGGAAAAATATTCTTTTCACAATAATTACTTTTCAAATGCAACTTCCTTTAACTTTTTGTTTGGATCCACCCTCAAACAAAACTGGTGTTGCATTTGCCATAGTATAGAATTCTCTATAATCGAATTATAAACATTAATACTATTTTAATTAAGGACATGCTATATATAAGCAGCAGTAATGGCCCATGTATCTATAAGGGTCTTTCTTTGACAAATTAAAAGAAAAAAAGTTTATTTAATACTCACAAATATAGTACACTCACATCGCAAGCAACTAAAGTAATGAATTGAATCAACAATTGAAATTAACCACCTGAAACTTTAGTTGCTTATGAGAACAAAATATAACCTTATTTTTATCATTTGTCGAAGCAGCTGACCCATTATCAATTGAAATTTCATTACTGGTGCACTTATATTACACAATTTATATAACTCACCACACAAAATAAAAAAATTCAGTAATAAAAAGCAAGAAAATGAAATCTTAAAGTAAATTGTAAATTTAACATTAGTAAATCAAAATTCCAGCTTTGTGCAACATAATATATTCATCTCCAAAATAAAATAAATATTATCCAATCTATTTAACTAATTACATGAGATCTGAAAACTTATGTAGTCAAATTTTAAGTACAAATCATTAAGGGGTCATTTATTATTTATGGTCATATCAAGAGGAGATGGAGGGATAATAATATTTCTTGACATCAACTACAATATGAAAAACATCAGGTATACATCTTTTGAAAGCAACATAATTGAGTTCATGAACAAAATATGTATTTTTATTCTGGTAGTAACAGACATCTTACCATTTTCAACTTTGAACTGCTTGAAGCAAAAATGTGCAAGATTTTCATGTTCTGGTATTTATATCAAGAGATAACATCATAGAAACTTTTTTTGGCACGGTAAAACCCAATTTTTATGAAATCCATATGCTATAATGAGAGAGAGAGAAAATTCACCATTTCTTGAGAGAGAGTAAAAGATAAAAAATGTGAAGAGTTTTAATTAGACACTTTATCAGTATGAAAGACATTGTCACAAATTAAAATCTTAATTTTCCACTTTCCTCAAAAAAATTGGAGCTATGAGTTGGAATTTTTAAACTTTTTTTTGTTTAAAATTAGTAGCTAGGGAAACTGAATACATTCAGTTGTGGCATAGTGTTTGTATAATGGCAAAGTAGTTACAATTCTTATTGTTTTATATTGGGTTTGTGAGGCCATTTGAAAATTATTCATTAGTCATAGATAAACCTGGCAAGTATAATACTTATACAGTGACATGCATAATATATTTATCCAAATTATGAAGGAATTTCTGTAACTAAGCATTGGATTAAAATGTTAGTGTGAGTGAAATACAGTTAACGACACAATACTTGATGAATTTCTTTTAAAAAAATTAGAAAGGCAAATAAATGACATATATCACCGCCCTTATCATACAGTTTTGCTAAAAAAGAAAATAATAAAGTACAAAAACAAATCAAACAGTTAAAAGTACAATATTAGTTAATTTATGATGAACAGATATTTAGTTCAATTTCATCTCATTTTAATAGCAAAAAAATGCAGTAAAATTATAAATTTTCCACGAAAAATTTAATAATAAGCAATTATTGTCAGTAATATGAATGTGTAAATTATTAATCACATTAATATAAATATTATAAAAATAATATATATAACAAAAATACAGGTGAAAATAGTAATACAAACAGACTTTTATTGAAACAATGAAAATAAGAATAGAATATTATGCACAGCAAAGAAACATAACATTTAGTAAATTTTTAATTTAAAAATTTTGTTTCAAGCTGAAACAAGATCAGGAGTGATAAACATTTCAATATATAATTACATTATAAACAACATCATGTGTTTTGATTTAACAATTTAATTATAGCACCAATAATAGCAATATTCTTTTAAAATTTGAGATCACAGACCGAGCAACTTTCATTAAACCCACATAATAAGAGAACCAACGAGATAATAACTGCTATCTAACAACATCAAAAACAATGAAAAAGCTTGCCATTTATTCTGATACAGGGACAACTGAACTTTGACGTTTATTAAACACAATTTTCCCTGAATCCTGCCGTAAATTATTTTAAACCGTTCAAAGTTGACTGAGCAGAAGGAGGTGCGCTTTCATTAAAATACTGAAGAGCATGTTTGGCTATTCTTTTAAGAACTTGCACATCGTTTTTCAAAGTCAGAGAATTTTTTTCTAGAGTGTTCAAAGAATCTGCTATGTCTTTCACTTCCAAAGCATACTCTTTTAATCGGAAATATTTCCTCACTTCGTGAAATCGCTGAAGTGCAGTTTTCATAAGAACCACTGCAGTGAATGCAAAACAGATAACAGCTAAAACAAACAACTTATTCATCAGTAACTTATTCATTTTTTATGTAACGATTTATGAGAGTTTTCACTTAAAAAAACAGAATTTCTTTATTTTATAAGAGAAAAATTAGCACATTATGCAAGGAAGTAGTTATAAACTTCTTTATCACTTCTGTAAATTTTCATATCATATTTTTATACGACTTAGAATATGGACTTGAACTATAACACAATAACGAAATATCACTTCACATTAAATGCACTACATTAAGAAAGTATTCCAAAGAATTTTAACAGTGAAAAGACATAATAAATGTGAAAATTCCCTTGCACAGAACCTATGATACTCGTAATGCAAAAGTAAATAAACAAACACACCACTATCAGAAAATCCGATTCGCGATAACTGCATATCGATATATTATCGATTTCTGTACATAATATATTTACAACTTTATTAATTATAAAGTTTTTAGTAAATACGCCATAGATAAAACAAAAATTCTCTCGTCATATAACATTATGATAAGGATCAGTGTCTTGGAAAAAACATTATTTATCCTTAAATGAGAGTGTTCAGTAGCAGTTACTAGGCAAAGTGATTTTTTTTTATCACTGTGATAATGGCTTAGCGAAAAAAGTGCTACTTGTCCTGTTACTGCTCCTGTTAAATGTTATTGCCTGTTATTTAAAGAAGAAATAAGAAATTGTTCAAAAGTTTTTTTTATTTATATTTATAAACTTAATTATGTCGACTTGGAACCAAATCCAGCAACAACTTCGTCATCCTAATAACCCTGTCGTGTTTTTTGATATAACAATTGGGTCTACGGTAAATTTTTTAGTCATTTATTTCTGTGTTTTTAATCTACTATTTTGAATAAAGTTACAAAATATATAGATTTATTTAACTTTTTGTTTAACTTGTTTGTTGATCTTGTTAACTCTAGATGTTAAAATAAAATAAGAGAGAGCAAATACCGAGTTGACCATAACTAAACCATTGAATTTATTAGAACACTCGAGACATGAAGTAAGTTGTAGTAGTAATACATAAACTGTTACGTGACAGTAGAAATGTATAAACTGCTCACGTGACAATTCGTGCATTACAAATTGCAGCATACATAAGTATTAAGGAGTAAACTGTTTTCAGATATTTATTTAAGACTTTTAATAGTTGTCTGGTGATTGCAAGATCAGAGTAAATTTTCTTTACTTTTATGCTAACCGACTCTGTTGATAAATCACCAGATAGTGTTCCCATTACCGTCCGTCGTATTGCAAACATAAAAATATATCTCATCCCCATATATATTAACACTATTTCTGTTAGATCAGATCAGTTTATTACAGGTACAGAGCTCGAAAAAAGCAAAGCAGGGCAAACTGAAACGATATTCTGATTCATGAAATTATCGTAAATATTGTTCCGGCTTATAAATTTAAACTAAATATCCCCAGTTCGTAAAACTATACTAAATATTTTTCCGGATTATTTAGTTATATTGTTAACATTTTTATTTGTATCATAGCTTGTGGCACAAATAGCTCTGGAACTTTTTCATTAATATTTAGAAAACAAATGCATTTTAAAAATTGTCTATACTTTCAAAGCAAATATTTAGTCAACAATAATTTTAAAATAGCCTTCCGTTTCATGGATTTTTCCATTTCGAGTCCTGATTTATTGGTGCTTATCTTAGATCAGTACTATGACAATCACTAACCACTCTTTTTATCCTACCTTATTTGAGATTAGTAGACAGCTTGCTTAATAGAGCTATTGCAAACGAAGTTATTAAGTAACAAGTATTTTCTAAGATATGAAATTCTGAATTGTTAGCTACTTAGAAATATGACTCGTTAGTCGTTACTGTGTCAATATGCAACCAAACAAAGTAAAACTAACTTCAAATGCTGCTTTAGTTTGTGTAATTCATGAATGCAGCCAGACAGTCGAATGCGATATAAGAGGCAAAATTATGTTTGGACTCTGACAATAGGTGTCAGTTTCATCTGCTTCCATATCATTGTATGCATGTCATTCTATTTGTATGTTATTCTCAAAGAATTTGGATTTCGTATGGCTTGTTAATTAATTTATTTACTTTATTATGACACGAAAAAGAAATAAAAAGTGGATATATTTTTCTAAAGCACCAAATGATAAGGCAAAATGTGATTCATATTTATGCGAGCAAAGAATTCAGCTAAAAAAAAGATTCAACAATAAATTGAAAATAATAATGTGATTGAAGTATAAGGTTATTTGATAGGATGATCACGTAAGAATTTAAACATATTTTTTAAAAGTGTTTTATAATTCTTATAGAAATGAAATTTTTATAATAGATAATTACTTTTAGTGTAAAATTAGTAAGTAAATTTGTTTCTAAAAAAAATTTGTTTGTTTAATTGTATTTCATAGTTTTATTGTAAAAATTTGGTAAACTCCTACTCTTCCAAAATTGTTTTCTCCGATTATTCTTTATTTGTTAATCAATAAATTCTACAACTTAGGCAAATTAATATACAATTGTGCATTGTATTTTAATTTAATTGCAATTTTTCTTTAAAATTCAGAAACTTAATTAACTAGAAGTTTTACATACAGATGGCAGCACATATTGGAATCCTCCAAAGACTTGTACGATATACAGTGGACTCTCTCTATCTGAACACTCTCTAATGTGAACACATTCCAACGGTCCCGGCGAAACTCCATAGACTTAACAAAAGATGAACTCTCTGTGTTCTGAACATCCTGGTATTATGAACACTACTTTTGGTCCCCATTTCTATTCCACCTCTCTGTAAACTGAACATATGTCTCATAGGCGTAGCCAGCCTTTTGAACGGGGGGGGGGGGGGGGGTGCCCAAATTTTTTAACCAGAACATGTTGGGTTCTTATGTAATAAAACCAATATCTTATGTAATAAAACCTAATGAAACGGAACCCCTTAAAAGCTATCAAGTCTCCGTTTTAGACAGGTTTTTATTCGCTGAAGGTATAATTGTATGGTTCTTTTTTTTAAACGGACCCAAACGCAATCGTTCATTGCGCGAAGAAGGATAAGAAGTTGCTCAAAAACAAGGGCGGATCTGGAGAGTCCGCAAGGGGGGGGGGCGATGTTAGAAATTCGGAGACTCGACTTTAATGCATGGGTTGGGGCTAATTTTTTCACTGCAGGTCATGTTGCTTTTATTTTTTGCTGCGGGTCGGGTCTGGGTCCGGTTGACTTCTAGTTTTTGCTGTGGGTCGGGTTTGGGTCCGGTTGACTTCATTTCTTTTGCTGCTGGTCGGGTTAACTGATGTTTATGTTGTGGATCACATTAGCAGGTGTTTTTATTCAGAAACTATGGCGTAATCCATTTTTTGATAAGCAGTTTAAGAAAATACTGTAAAAATTTTCGTTTTGAATAAAATTTCTGGAAGCGACAGCATGAGAAGGTAGAAAAATCCGCAATCATTTGACGTGCAAAGAGAAAACTGTGCTCGGGGCAAAACAAAATGTGCCCCCCATCCTCCGACCCAACTTTTTCTTGTAACAGGCCAAAAATTACGCTGGTAGCATAAATTTTGCGCCCCCTAAATTTCCATGCCCGGGCCGACTGCATCCTTCCCTCCCCCCCCCCCTTTCGCACGGCACTGCATATTGTCTGTCCTACACATCTTCAGAACAATTAAGTCTAGTTCCAGCTTGGCTCGTCTATATGTAGAAAAACAATGCAAGCCTGATCTCGGGCCGGCACAAGCCTGCTAAAAAAAAAAAATTAAACCCGGGTTACACACAATATAATTCTCCGATGCTGATCTCTACACTCTAAAAATTAGATTTCTGTATTGATGTTGCCAAACTAGTTTCGACTGATGACGCACATTTATACTTATTCTCATTAAACCCATATAATTGAAAATAGCTCATATTTTAATGTTCCTGCTTAAATCTTTACAAAGGGCCAGTGAGCCCACAATTTTTTTTTTTATTGGCTTTGCGCATACGGCCCTTCAATTTTTTTGCCGCTCGTCCCGTTTATTTTGTTTATTGGCCCGGCCTGTTGGAAAAATTATTCAAATTTTGCTGGCCCGTTAGAAAATTCGGAACCATTTTGCCAACTCGGACAGGCCCGGGCACATGCAAACGTTTAGGCTGAGTCGGACACGGACCGAAATTTAACTTTCATTCCGAGCCGAACCCCGACCTTTTTGGTCAGTGCGGACTAGAGATAAATTTGGGGCTATTATTTCACAGCCCGGTCCTGCCTGAGGCAGAAACATTTTGCGGCATCTAGAGCAAAACCCGATAATGAAATAATACAGCAGAAAAAATTGCATAATACTTATAAAAAATTTTCCAAAAGTAATTATAATTTTAAGGCTATTTTTTATATTAAAAAAGGCTGTTAAACGAAAAATTAAATTTAATATTATCAAAAGAGCAGTTTGATGAAAAATAAAAATATACTTTACGCATAAAAGGATTCTTATATGTTGTCTCTGTTTTATTAAAAAAATATTATGGACAATGGACATGTTAATGAAGTGTGTTTCATGAATAAATGCATGGAACCTGTAGAAAATACTGTCTATTATCTGTCAAATCGAACAACATTTTTAAATTTTCTGTAAAAAATGCACATTTTTAAATATAACCATTTCATTCTTCATAACAAGCCTTCGTTATAGCATGACCCAAAAAATAATCTCAAATTAAAAATGTTAAAGTTCAACACTTTTTTAGGAACAGAGGAAACACTACTCGATCGCAAGAATGTGGTAAATACATTTACTCACCGCTAAGGCATCAGCAGAGATCCTACAGTTATTTCTATATGAAAAGCGATTACGACTTGCATACGTTGCATATACTAGAAATTTAAATTATTCGGCAATCACAAAATAAAATCAAAAGAAAATATTCTTTTCGCGATACATGTCTAAATAATAATAATAATAAAATATCCAATTGCAAAACAATCTCTGCTGCAAACAAAAATCGAACTAAACATAAATTCATTATTCCCGCCTTTTTTCGTAGGCACCAGATCGGCGGTCATCGGCAATGCTTGAACATAAATCTACAGATGTAGATATGACTAATTTTTTTTTTATTTTGTTTTGTTTTTTTAATAGCATTCAAATACTAAAATATAAAAAAATTGTGCCTCTTTTTCATTTTTATCAAAATAGCAAGACATTGATTTGAAAAGGAATAAGTACTAATTTTTAAGAGGAAAAAAAGTTTTTTACATTTTTCTATTCATCGATAAATAAAATTTTCAGATTTCAGAAAAAATGAGTCCGAATCAGTAGACCAGCATAAAAACAGAGCACGATCTCGTATCGGACACGGGCTAAGTCTGAACCTGTGTCATCTCTAATGCAGACATCTAAGAAGAATGACTCCAGGCCAGACTCGATCTGGAAGAAAAATAAGTCAGACCCTATCCAAATCAGCAAAAAAATAATGATCATGATAGTATCAAATAAATGACGGCCGAGTTCTGAATGCTGTAAGATTAGACACAGTACGAGCCTCGCGAACTTAAAAATGATGGAATCCCATCAACAGATGGTTTTCTCATCGCCTCCTATATTCTTTTATTCATAAATTCATTCACTCATAATTTATTTTAACATTCATTTATTTATTATTTCATAATATCTATATCCAATAAATATTAACTTACCTTTCAAATCCTTTCCGGCCATTATTAACCTCAGAACATCCAATAATCTATTTAACTTCAATAACCTTTCATAATTTGTTCCACGGACTCCATCTTTAATTCCAACCTACATCGACAATAACTTATCTACGACTAATCATATTTTTCCGTAACGATATTTTCCCCGCCAGATGGCGACTTGGAATATCGTAACAATAATCGAATCTTTCATTCGCTTTACCGAATCGATCTTTCGATTCGTACACATGTCGTCTTCTGATTGGCTCGTTTCGTGGGCGTGCTCGCAAACGACGTTTTCAATCCGGCTTGCTTAGTATAAATACACAATGTTTATTCCTGTTCTTCGCCGCTTTTATCTCCCTACAAATGGGATATCAAGTAACTGTATTAAGGCTGGACCTTAATCTGGATGTATAATTCAATTATACTTGTTTTATTTAAATTTATTTTTAATTGTTTTAACCTGCACAATGCTGTCAACTATATGTTCAACTGTTAATGTGTTCATCTGTACCAATGTGATGGAGTTTGCCGTGTCAAGCCATCTGTAATGCAGATTCAACTTCTCCAAGTAATGAAATAAATATATTAGTTTTATTTTTGACTTTTTATTTGCTGCTAAAGAGATCGACATCAAATACTGCTCACACTTATTTTAACTTCCACTACAGTGTTAGGTACCAGCAAAAGCTCCATTGTGTTATCTGCTTCTTTAATGATATTTTTCAGCGTATATATAAACCTCCAAAGGTTATATTACGCACATTAAGGGGTTTTGGGCGGTAAGCCTAACCCTGGAAGCCATTTTGAGCAGATCGATCTCGGCAGGCAAAAGTGAAGTGTTGTGTTTTGAAATATCCTGGATTACGTTTTATGATTTCTTCCTTATGAAAAACTGAAATTTTTTTGCCAAACCTTATGATTTAAAGAACTTTTATTGTTTAATTTCAAGAACTTTAATTATATTTTCCCAAGAACTTTGTTTTGATTTCTGCCGGATTTTTGTTTACAGAACTGTTTAGTTATATTTTGAAGAAGTTTTGATTTATCTTTTGCTGAACTTTTATGATTTACAGAATGAATTAATTACGTTTATATTATTTCATGTTTCAATTATGCTTTAACAATAGACTGTTTCTGATTTTTGTTGAACTTTATGATATTTTTGAAATTTTTTTGAGAAGTTTGACTTGGCTATTAACAGAGAACCGACGAAAAAGTCGGGGGGGCGGTAACACTTAAAATTTTTTTTTTGCTTGCTTGAAGATTTATCCTGAAATTTTTTTTAAAAATGGCCACTAATCCAATTGATAAGTTAAGTACAAGAAATTACGCCACATGGGCGTGTGACATGAAATATTTGTTGATGGAAAAAGGCCTTTGGGATATTATACAGTTAAAGCAAGAAACCCCAGTTTTAAGTGCAAGTGTTACTGCCGATATGGTCAACCAATTTACCTCCCGTGCCAACAAAGCTCTTTCTTTAATCTACTTAAACATGGAGCATGAATTTAAGAGATTAATAGAAGATTGTCAAGAGCCTGTTGAAGCATGGAGAAGATTGCATAAAAATTTTCACCCTGACTCACGCACTCATCATATGACCTTGTTCAATGAACTTATGGAAGAGAGGATACGGTATGGAGAACCTATCAACTTATTTGCAACTCGTTTGAAGAAAATTTACTCCGAAATAAAGCTCATAGATGAAAATTTCTCAGAATGTTACCTTACCTACCAATTTTTACGATTTCTACTCAGCAGTTTCGACAATCTTGTCCAACAGGTCTTATCCAAACCTGATGCATCCTTTAAGTTTGACTCTGTTGTGGACTCACTGGTAGCTGAAGAAACAAGGCAGAAGTTACGTGATCGAGACAGTGCCAAACAGGTCAGCGTCTCTACTACTGCTAAGGTGAATAGGTCCTTTAAGAGCAAACCTCGCTTCAAGAAGTCTCGACAGAGAAAGTGTTGGAGATGTGGGAAGTTGGGACATATCCAGGTCAACTGTTACGCCAGATCACCTGATCGCCAGTATCGTCATCCTTCGCCTTATTCTAGATCCAGACGCCCTAGTTCTTCCAGTGGATCCAGTTCCCGAGGTCGACACTTTCAACGGTCTCCCGAGAGATGCCAGACTGACTCATCATGCCCATCCGACGACTCTGACTGTGATTCCCGAGACTCATCACCTGCTTCCAGTTTTTAATGGGTAAATCCATTAGGTTCGAAAGTTCTGTTGTTTTTAGGCGCAGTGTAGCTGTGCTGGGCACCGATGATTATGTCCTCTTTTCTCCCAAGGTTGCGGTCAATCGAGATGATGCTGTCGAAGTTGAACCTGAGGTCATCCCAGGTCCTTCCAGCAGTTCTCAAGATTGCCCACTTGGGGGGAGGGGGGGCATGGATTCGGGGTCCAGCAATTGCAGATATTTTTTCCTTTACGAAACTATTGTCTAAATATGAAATACTTAACTTTATAAAGATTCTATTTCTAAGTGATGTACAATAGTTTTTTTTAATCCATATTATAAATTTTTTTGTCATGTATTTCATATTTAAATTTTTTTATATAACGTACCTAATTTAAGCTGGTATTTTTTTTTATGTAACATGTAAAGCTTTTTGTAACTACACTATACTTTAAAAATTGTAAATTAAGTTTAAAAAGATATGTGTAGACATCTGCTATTGTTACTGTTAACTAACCAGCATAATTTTTCAGTATAGATAACCAGCAATCTTGATCATTTTATAAAGTTTTAAATTGTTAAAATTTACTCGAATATTTTTAAAGTGATTTCTTTTTAAACCAACAGCTTTTAATTTATAAAGAAATCTTATTTTTAAAGTGTTTGTACCTGTGTTTATACAATTTTTGTTTATATGTATATAATTTATTTTTGTTTGTTCATTCTAGGCATCTAGGGCCAACAGCCATTTTTTTGTGAGTGAATGCATTCCAGGTACCGGAAGATTGTCAGGAGAATAAATGAGTCCCTAATTCATATAATGAATTTGAATGTTAGAATTTTTGAAAGAGCCGTTGTGTTGTCCCCTAGGACTAGATGCCTGGAGTTCAAGTTCATAATGAAAATTTAAATTTCTTTCTGCATAAATTTTCTTGTTGTTAATTGTAATAAAGATTTATTTAAATATTGTGATCAAGAAATCAACTAGAGCTGGTTGTAATATTTCCAAATTGGAAATTGTTAATTTTCTAAATGGTACGTCATATTCATTTTTCTTCTTTCATACTTCAAATTTTTGAAAAGTTTCTATTTGCATCTTTTAGAGATTAACTTTCATGCTTGGCTTTTTAGTGATCTCTTATCTAGGATATGCGCGCCTCTGTCACTGGATTGAGATTTTTCATGTGCCAATTAATTTTTTGAAAGTTAATTAATTACGCAAATATTTAAACTTATCTTATATAAATAAAATTTAACTATTCCTTAAGAATTTTATTGTTAACTTGTTCAAATTGTTAAAATTATTCAAATTGTTAAATAATTTAAATTGTTAAAATATTCAAATCGTTAAATTTTTCAAGTTGTTAAATCATTTAACTTGTTAACATATTCAAATTTTTCTTGTTAAAATTGTTAAATTGTTTAAAAATTGTTAAAGTTTTTTTCAAGTTCGAAGTGTTTAAGCTTCGTTTAAATTTTTCACGTTCGAAGCACTTTTAAAAGGCTTCGTTTAAATTTTTTTTCTGACTTCAATTGGTGAAGTCGTGTATTTTTCGAATTTTTTCAACTATTGCAGTTGTTTCACTTTTTCAGTTCAGAAATGAACTAGATGGAATTTCAATTCCTTAAGTTTTTGGGGTAAATCCTGACTTGCTCTGGTTAATGAGGTACTCCTAGTTGACATGATGTGGAGGTACTACTACTAACAAAACAAAAAAAAAAAATTTTTTTCAATTTTGTCTTTTGAATTTGTGAATGTAATTGTGATATCTATGGATTTTTCAATCCTTTGCTCTTTGAGTTCATTTGAAACTCTTTTTACAGAGGCAATGAGAGGGGGGGCATTGATGGAATCCCATCAACAGATGGTATTCTCATCGCCTCCTATATTCTTTTATTCATAAATTCATTCACTCATAATTTATTTTAACATTCATTTATTTATTATTTCATAATATCTATATCCAATAAATATTAACTTACCTTTCAAATCCTTTCCGGCCGTTATTAACCTCAGAACATCCAATAATCTATTTAACTTCAATAACCTTTCATAATTTGTTCCACGGACTCCATCTTTAATTCCAACCTACATCGACAATAACTTATCTACGACTAATCATATTTTTCCGTAATGATATTTTCCCCGCCAGATGGCGACTTGGAATATCATAACAATAATCGAATCTTTCATTCGCTTTACCGAATCGATCTTTCGATTCGTACACATGTCGTCTTCTGATTGGCTCGTTTCGTGGGCGTGCTCGCAAACGACGTTTTCAATCCGGCTTGCTTAGTATAAATACACGATGTTTATTCCTGTTCTTCGCCGCTTTTATCTCCCTACAAATGGGATATCAAGTAACTGTATTAAGGCTGGACCTTAATCTGGATGTATAATTCAATTATACTTGTTTTATTTAAATTTATTTTTAATTGTTTTAACCTGCACAATGCTGTCAACTATATGTTCAACTGTTAATGTGTTCATCTGTACCAATGTGATGGAGTTTGCCGTGTCAAGCCATCTGTAATGCCGATTCAACTTCTCCAAGTAATGAAATAAATATATTAGTTTTATTTTTGACTTTTTATTTGCTGCTAAAGAGATCGACATCAAATACTGCTCACACTTATTTTAACTTCCACTACAGTGTTAGGTACCAGCAAAAGCTCCATTGTGTTATCTGCTTCTTTAATGATATTTTTCAGCGTATATATAAACCTCCAAAGGTTATATTACGCACATTAAAAAAGGCGTGGCCCGGGGAGGGGGGGCGCTGAATTCTAGTTAGGATCTAACTCATTTCTTGCAAGGATGCATGTATTTTTGGGAAACGTTTATTGTCCAAGAAGTGATCGCCCCCTCAGACTCGCCATTGGGCCCGACCCAAATCTGCAGAAAAATAATTATCACGATACTGCCCGGTTCTGAAAGCGAGAAGACCTGACCCAGCCCGAGCCTCTTGAAATTAAAAAGGCGCGGCCCGCCCCGGACTCGAGTTAGGCTTCAATCCATTTCCTGCGAGGATGCATGTCTTTTTAGGAAACTTTTATTAGCCCAAGAGGGGGGGGGGGAGATCACCCTTTCGCCTTGAAAAATGCCAAAGCGCATTTTTCTTGAATCCGCCAATGGCGGATCTGAGGGAGGCTATCGCCTTTTCGCTCGCCCCCTAGATCCGCCATTGCTTCTCCTCCCTTATGGTCTGGTTCGATCTTGGACCGAGCCTTTACCTCAAAGAAGAACGAAATCCACGCCAGGCCCGCCCTGAAAAGAAAAGTGTGGCTCGATCCCGCTCTACAGGAAAAAGTAAGACTCGATCCGCCCCGGTTCTGAAAGTCCTGACCCACCTCTGTGACTTAAAAATGGCGCGTTCCAACCCGGGCCGCGCCGGTCTCGAGTTTAAGTCCATTCCTTTTTCCGTGCGGGCATCTTTTTCAGACCCTTTACTGGGCTCAAGGGGGGGGGGGGCGATCGCCCCATCGCTCCCCCCTTAGATCCGCCATTGCTCAAAAATAAATCTAATGGATAAGAAAAATATATATAAACACAGATAAAACATGGTATATATAAAACAAAGATATTCGTAAACAGAAATCTGTAAGTATCACAAATTTTCATTTCAAACAGCAATGAAATACTAAAATAAATAAACATGGCTTTATTTCTCCCGTCATTTTGAACAAAATAGCAATAGAGCAACTTGTAAAGGGAATAAGTACAAAATTTAAAGTAGAAAAGAGTTCTTTCAATCTTTTTACACATGAATAAATAAATTTTTCCAAAAAAAAAAAAAAAAAAAAGCTTGTTTTTACTCTATAACATGTTCTTTTTAAAAATATCAAAATATGGTCGCAAAAAACAAAACTTAACCAACCAACAGACCATTCCCCATTAGAGATAAGTTCGGGCTCGTTCTCGGGGTCTGCCCGAGATCGACGGTTTTAAATCCGGGCCCGAAAGATTTTTTGTTACCAGACCTCAAGCCCAATACCAAAAATATACAAAACCAAATTGTATGATATTTATGGTATTAAAAATTTATTATTATGTTAATTATTTATTTTTGTTTATTATTATTGTATTATAAATTTATTATTATAGTATTGAAAATTTCTTACACAGATAAAATTGTTAAATGAAAATTTAAATATAATCTTATCAAAATCCGTATCAAATAAAAATACAGTTGACTCTTAAAATTAATTTCAAATTTTTCCCTAATTTAAAAAGTAAATTTCATGTACATGTTAGTGATTTAATGAATAAATGCATGAAATTTGCAGAAATTACTATTTGTAATCTGGCGAATCGAACAACGTTTTTCAATTTTCTGTAAAAAATGCACAACTTTAATTATAACCTATTCCTTTCTCATAACAATCTTCCGTGATTGATACGTGCCTGAAAATCAACGTAAAATTTTAAAAATGATTTTACTATCGTAAAGGTCCGATGCTTTTATAGGAAAAGAGGTAACACTGAACAATTGCTTTATATCAAAATAACATAATTATTTTTACTTACGCAGGAAAGTTGATTTCGAAAATGTATATCGTCCTGCATGAACAGACTTCATGTTGACAAATAGATAGAACAACCATTAATTTTCATATGAAAAACGACTATGACTCGTGCACAATAGAAGATTAAACAATTTGCAAACCTCCAGCTAATTTTAGTCTATTAATAACCGAAGAAAGTACTATCTTCACGTACTAATCATGTAACTAAATAATAAATAAAGAAATAAACGATCCTGTTAAAAAATATATGCTAACGAAAAGTCAACAAAAAGCAAATTCATATCTGTGGGTTTTTTTTTTTTTTTTTTTTTTTTTTGCGCCATTCAGTAGGTCGTTGTCGGAAATTATGCAGACATAAATCTGTAATTATCACAAATTTTCATTTGAAATAGCAAGGAAATGCTAAAATAAATAAACACTACTTCAGTTCCCCGTCATTTTGATCTAAATGACTTATTTGAAAAGAAATAAGTACGCAATTTTAAATGGAATTTTTTTTTTTCAATCTTTTTTGCGCATGAATAAATATAATATTTTTCGGTTTCAGAAAAGAATGAGCCCGAGCCCGAAGATTAGAATAAAAATTGAACCAGAGACCGTATCAAGCCCGAGCTGAGCCCATCTTATCTCTATTCCCCATATTAATTTGAATTTTGCGTATCATTACAGTCGTCCCCGCATAAACGAATATTGAAGGTTCCAGAAAAAATATTCGATTAAGCGGGGTATTTGATTAAACGGAGAGGCATATAAATGTAATATTTAATGTGTAATAAAATGACAAAATTATTAAAAACAGTATATTTAATTACCAGAGTAAGAAAATCGTTAAAAACTTTAATAGAACACTACAAACTTAAGTAAAAACAAAATAATTCAAGTAAATACGCAATAGTTCAATGTCAGTAAACACATGCAATTGGTTTACATTACATATAATGCAGATAGTGTGAATTGGGTCCAGATTTTGTTATTAGAATTTAATCTACGCAATTTAACAGGTTTAAGAAAAAAAAAGATGAAAGTGGCTTATGCGAAATTTTAGAGTAAAAATTGGACAAGTTATTTTTCGAATGGTATCATAATTACCATCTTGAGCCTCTAAGTGACAACACATTATTATTAAGGGGCTACTTCAGTCACACAAAAGGATTTGATCGTGAGTGTAGAACTAATGCTAATCCTATAGAAGAAATTTATAAACATATCTCTATCGCATTTCAATATTTTTAAATGATCTTTTTTGCAATGGATAGCTGAGATCAAACTGTACAAAGGGCGGCGGCATTTTTAGCTTTTTCGATTTTTATTGCTGATTTTTTTTAATGAGGCTGTTTCAGTTTCGGAATGGGCTTTGAAAATGAAATTGTCTTGATTAAAAATATCTGTAAAAAATGGAAAAAGTGAAAAAAATGTCCTTTGTTAAACAAAAGTAAACAAAATTCAAAATTGATCGAAATCATTGTGCAATTTATTTCACCATTTTTCAAATTCATACGAAAAAAAGAACAAGAAAAGGAGCCCCATGGACTAATCCACTGTACACCTGCCAGACGAAAGATCTGGAAATTTGTTTTCTGTGTACGAACCTAAAATGACAAAAAAGTGTGGAGGAAATTCCAATTGAAAAGTGTTTTTCAGACCCATTTTTCAAATTGCCTCACTCAGTTGTTATTCGATTAAGCGAGGACATTTCGTGAAAATTATTCGGTTAAGCGGGGGAAAATAACATTAACCCAATGGGATTTAATTCGGTTCCGGAGGATTTTATTCGAATAAGCGGGGTATTCGATTATCCGTTACCCGATTAAGTGGGGAGGACTGTATTTTGTTAGTCCGTAGATCTTTTGTATGTTGATGAGACCATATGTTGGTGAATCATGGCAAGAGAAAAATATTCAAAAATTTTCAAACTAAATTTCTTTATTTAAACTATGTTAATTAAACTATTGCATTAAAAACTTGTTAAAAATGAACTAAAATGAGCACAGCTCATATCCGCCTCTAAAGCACACAAACACAAAAACTTTCTTAAAAACACTCATCTCCATCCAACTCTGGAAAAAAAAAAAAAAACAACAATTCTCATAAGTGCCATTTCATTGATGCTACCATCACTACTGCCAGGCTAGTGCTACACTATCTCACCAACAGCTTGGTCTTTAAATACTATCAAAAATGAAATCAGTTAAAATCAAAGTCAACTTGATTAATTACAGTTACAGTCAGACACAAAAATTATGCAAAAACTAAAGCCAGTTTAACTGGACACACCCACTTACCATGTCAAAGCTACAGTTAATTATTTACAAGTCCAGCATTGCAGAGTTTCTAAACCAGCAGTGGCAACAATCATTTGTTTACATTTGACAACCTGTCACACCACTGCAAGTTGCAGGTAACACTTGCAATTACGTTTACTTTAATAAATATATTGCATAATTTATCTTAAGGAAACTTTAGCTGTTATACTTTAAATCTTTTATTCAAAACAGTTTATGAAACTTCATTAAATTTATAAAAGCACTTTGAAAATAAATAGCATGTTTTAAGTAAACAAACATATTTTAAAAACATGCATGCTAATTGGTTATGGAGAGAACTGGGAAAACTAATTGGGATAAAACATTTTTTTTCTACTTTATTGTATTTGCATTTACTCTACTTTATAATTATAATGAAAAATGGTTAGAAAAAATTTTAATTAAACATAACATATTTCTGATTTTTAAAGGAAGCAGATTTGTGAGACTCCTCCGTTCCCCAGGCTTATCATTAGGCATACGGCACATTATCATGACATAGGCACACGGTGGAATTATCATTTCACATCTGTATTTCCCTTTTTTTTTTTTTTTTTTTTTTTGTTCCTATCTAGATTTTAGATTACAAAAGCAAAGATATAAATAGTTTCTATCTTTGTCGAGAATTTGCGCTAATTTCTTAAAGAATTGCAAAAACATGCATGAGAAAAAACGGCGTTAAAAAAACTTCCATAAACAAAAGACATTAAATTGGGATTAAAAAAATAACTTTTTGACCTACTGTGACTAATACAGATTCTAGTAAATGTTCTAATTTAAATAAAGATAAACAAAAAAAAAAAAAAAAAGAATGTGGGTCTTTTCTTTTATTACATTTCAAAACATAGACTGTTAGTCTTGAGTAACTAATTGAACTAACTTAGCTTTCAATTTTCTTCTTTTTTCTTTTATAAATTTCAATTTTTTAAAATAATCAAGCTTGGGTCTGCGTTAGCGGGGGGGTGTCCGGGTACCCAGGGCACCCCCCCCCCTGGCTACGCACATGTTTCTGCAATTGGAATTCAAAATCCTCCATTATGGAAATTCAGAAAAACTGTTACAGAAGAATAAAAAGGTTCTGTGAACTAATAAAAAAATAAACAGAAAAAATCACTGCAAGATTTTAAGCATTTACTCAGAGTTGTGATTTGAAATCTTCAGTTAAAAAGTTTGGAATGCTTGTTGTCACTTTGTTGTCAGCTGCCTGCTTTAAGAGAAGCCATTTTATAATTTTTGCTGTTAGAAAGTGTAAACATTTAATTTTTGATTAATTGGAGACAATTGCAGTAAGTTAAAATAATCTACTTCCATCTTGCTTATTTTAATTAATAGTTTTATATGAATTATTGTTAACCACAGTTTAAGCATGATATTTAAAGATTAATTTTGGAATTTTCTTCGATTGATCAACTACTGCCCAAATGGCAATTAAAGAAACTATTTGCTTATAATTTTGTTGCTATTTGATTTCAGCAGATTTCATTTTTGTCCATGATAAGACATTCCTTAAGAGTTATAGCAATCACGTTAGTTTACTTCTAAAACTTAAAAGGGAGGAAATGTAGTAAAAACCCCTTAGCACTGACCTTTTTTTATCAACTACTGGCTCGGTCGCTCTACATAGTATTAGTTGTAATGCATTCTGAATCTCTTTCTATACTGAACACCCCCCATAATCTGAACCTTTTTGGTTAGTCCCATGAGCATTCAGAATTGAGAGAGTCCACTGTATAATTAGATTTGCTATTTACAGTTCTGTAGTACATGCAATGATTGAATACCCGGTTTCTGAATAGTATGAAAGTAAAGAGTAACAAATACTTTCTAACTGGCAGCAAGTTCAAAATTAACGACATCATATGATTATTCATTTTGTCGTTATTTTTATAGATCTGGTTGATTTGCAGAACAACCCCTTTTGCCAAGGCAACTTTTTTTTTTTTGGCATGATACTTATATTCAGAGGTGGGGAATTTTCAGAAAATCTTACCAGCCTAGGATTTATTTTACCAGTCTGCAAGATGCAACACATAGTTGAAAATAGTTATGACAAAATCACATCAGGGCCATGGCTAAGAAGGCGCTATGAGTGGCTCAGCCTCCCGCCTAAAATATTTTGAGCCCCCCTCTCCCTGATAAAGTTTCAAATGAATTTCTGTTCTGAAAATTCAAATGAAATTCTATTCAAAAAACTAATTTAGTTTTGAGATCCTTTCAGGGTTTTGCAAAATTACTAAATTGTATCTAAAATAAGTATTTCAATACCTCTCTCATTCTATTTGTACATATTAAGCTAGCATGATGTTTAATTTTGTGCCAGCTATACACTCAAAATTTTCATCATCATAAGTTTTCTTAGCATAAAATAAAGTTTATACAACAGTTTAATAAGAAACATAGTACCTACAATGTGAATATGCACTTATTTATCTTTCTGCATCAGAGAAAGACAAAAAAAAAATTACGAGCCCCCCCCCCCCCCTATTGTTCATTTCTATCTACGGCCCTGAATCACATATGACTATAGAAGAATTACTATTATTCCATTTCATTTTTATAATTTGTTTTTCTATAATATTAAGAAATATATACAACATAGGTAAGATTATATAAGATAGAACTTAATACTATGTTTACATTACAATAATTCAGGAAGTTAAAAAAGTGTTTTTGGTATATCTGTAGTGCCTACAGTTTCCCAAAAACTAAAAATTCACTCGCCTAGCCAGAAAATCCACTCGCCACATGCAAGCAAAATGATCTATTTTCCCACCCCTGCATATATATATGTTTGTGTGTGAGTGTATATATTATATACATGAACACATATGCAGATATATAATATGTGTATATGTAACACTGGCTTATTGTGCTATATATTTGTGCATATATAAAATCGTGCCAATTTGGTTATTTTTGAAAATTATGCCTTGGCAAAAGCTGTTATTCTGCAGTCAGTCACACCGACAGCTTTGTCCTTTGTTAAATTATAACAGTTGGAAAAACAAGACAAAGTTCTTGCAGAGTTTCCCCCCCAGAGGATTTCAGGAGGGTGCTCCGCCCCTCTTGCCCCTCATCCCAAAACTAGCACCCCTCTTGTCACTCATTCAAAAAAATAGCGCCCTTCTTGCCCCACATTTGTAAAAAATAACGCGTAAATTACGTAAAAAATCGTCGACAAAACACAAAAAATAGCGCTTACGCGTCCCACAAGATGTGTAATTTCATCAAAAAGTTGCGAAAAATGTCAAATTTAACAAAAAATTTTTCACACACAAATTTCACAAATGGCTAATTTCGTCACAAAATCCCGTAAAAGCAGCAGATTTCCTTAAAAGATCGTAAAAATGACAAATTTCGTCCAAAAAATCACGATAAAACGGAAAAATTTGTCAAAGAATTCATGAAAAATGGCAATTTTCGTCAAAAAAAATCGTGATAAAATGACAGATTTCGTCAAAATATTTGCGGATAAACGGCAAATTTCATCCGAAAATCGCAATAAAACTGAAAATTCTGTCAAAAGATTTACAAAAATCGGCTAATTTTGCTATTAATTCTCGAAAAAATGCAAAATTTGTCAAAATATCTGAAAAAACATCAGATTTCGTCAAAAGATCGCGAAAAAATGCAAATTCTGTAAAAGAAACACACGCAAAAAAAATTAATACCAGAGGTGAATTTTTTTGTTCTAAAAACTAATAATCCTGCTTCAAAATTTTTTTTTAATGCTCAAAAAGCGGATTTACTGCTTTACAATCAAGGCGTGTAGAGAGAAAATTGCACCTGGGGCATAATTAGAATTTGAGGCCTTCCCCCCCCCCCTCCCAACTTTTTCTTGTGACAGCCCAAATGACATTTTAGTAGTATAAATTTGGCCCCCTAAATTTCCCCCATTCGAGACGACCTCCTCCTCCCCCCCCCTCCCAGTTCACAATCCTCTTTTGACTGTCCAAAACTTTTTAAATGTGAATCCTGAAAGGACCCGTTTATGAAACGAAAAGAATCCTTTATTCAATGAAAGTATTCTTTTTTACAAATATATATATATCTTTTTCAATAAATCAGGCTTGTCCGTTAACAATCTTTTAACAAAATCGGCCATATTTTCACGATCTTTTAACAAAATTTGTCTTTTTTTCGCAATCTTTCACAAAGTTTGTTGTTTTTTCGTGATTTTTTTAGCAAAATCTGCCAGGGTTTTTTTGCAATTTTATTTAAAACCTGCTATTTTTGCAATCTTTTACAAAATTGACCGTTTTTTCGCGATCTTTTAACAAAATTTTTCTTTTTTTTCTTTTTGTTAAATTTTTTTGGCATAATTTTTGTTTTTTCTTGATTTTTTGGCAAAATTTCTGTTTTTTCACGTTTTTTTGAACCGCTAGATTCAGCTCTATAAAAGTGCCCTTAAAAATCAAAAAAGTGCCCTGAAAAATGTAAAAAGTGCCCTTTTCAGAACAGTAGCGCCCTGCCCTTTTTTAAACCTGGGGGAAACTGGTTCTTGCATCTTCTAGTGCCATGACAATGAAATTATGAATTAGGGAAAGCAGATGTTCTTGAGAAATCAATTGAAGTTACACAGAAAATAGTGCTTTACACTATTGGGTAACCAAATGTTATTTAAATTTTACTCAAAAGACCTGTTGGATTGGTTATGAGCCAGATTCATTAGTTATTTCAATGGGTTTATGGGAGATTATTTCCAAAACATTTTATTGGTAAATTCTGTTTAAAAGCTCATATAATGTAATATAACTGAACCATTTTGACAGGTATTGACTCATTAATTTAATGTTAAAATCATTTTTCAAATTTTTAGGAAGTAGGCAGAATGAAGATGGAGTTATTTGCTGATATTGTTCCCAAAACTGCTGAAAACTTTAGGTAATATTGTTTGTCATTTTATTTTATCAAATTTTCTAAATTGTTGACTTATACTTTGCCATGTAGTTAATGTGTGCAGTTATTTTAAATAGCATTTTAAAATAAATATAAGATTGATGGTTGAAGGTAATTTCCTCTCTCTATCAAAACAACTTCCTCGCCCACCATTTACAAACGTATAAACAAAATCGAAAAAGTAAAAATCCGTTTTTGTACAGGTCAATCTCATCTATTCAATGCAAAAAAAGAAAACATTTAAGAATATTTAACTGCAACTAAAATATTTTTATAAATTTTTTCCATAAGAATAGCATTAGCAAACAAGTCTTTTTGTGTTACTGAAGTAGCTTAAGTAAAGTACCCCTTAAAAAGGGAATAGTCTTAAAAAATTTTTTAATAATAAAACTTTATGCTTCATGGTTTCTTCTGTGAATATATATATATATATATATATATATATATATATATATTTCTAATCCAAAACAAATATTTTAAAATTGAAGAGAGACTTAAGAGAAAATATTACATAATCATAGTGTTTATTTGTTCAGAAAAGACTAAAGTGAAAAAAATAAATTCAAATGAGCAGCAACACAGCAAGAATAATTAACCTGCTCACTGACATTTTGCAAGAAAGTTTTTAAATGCTTCAGAGAATGTGAATTGAGTAATTATTTTTATAATTTGGAACCAGAGTATTCTGCAATAAAATTGTTTCAATGTAAACATAAATATAATTTTATTGATCCTTACATTGAATACTATGCCAATGAACAAAATCGAGAGATTATTGCACATTGCAAAAGGGTTTAATAAAAGACAGTATGCCAGTGTTAATTTTCATTTACGATCAGGCTCAGGGCATTCATATGGTAGTGTCTAAATTCATAAAACATAAAATGAAATGTTTCGCTGCAATGCTAATGCTAAGAGACATTTACAACTTCATGCCTTCTTTTTAAGTTTTTATTTTATTGTATGTATACATATACAGATAATATTGATGAAAATAAAATTGTTTATGACAATCTGTAATTTTAAAATGTTACATTTTATAAATTATTATTTTTTGCACCAAGGATGATAGTTTTTTCAAATATGTTGGCTTTAAAAGTTAAATGTCAATAGTTTCAGATGCTTTTAGTTCGCAACTTTTATCAATCTCGTAGTTTTTCCAGTTTTACATGCATTTAAATAGTTGTATTTCCAGCTCAAGAAATCAAAGAAATGTAAAAGCACAATCTGACGTCATTGCAGGAATTTCGAGTGAGTATATAAAGGTATTCTAAATTAGTTTGATGTCATTATGTGATAGATGTTTGGCCAATCATAAAATTGTTTTTCAGAGATTCTTCGCAATCCCGTTTTTCACAACTAGCTGAAATTATGCAAATTTAATATATGATTTTCTTTGCTTTTTAAGACGTTGGCTGAAGATCGAAGGTTGGTGTTTTTTTCTCAGAGCTGGTTTCTTATACATTCATTTAAGTAACTGCCGGTATGTTTACCGTGCATATAAAGATGCTGTCAGTACAGTTAAAATTAGTTAGTTTTCATCATGTTTAATTCTTTTAGCATCAATGTTAGTTTAAGTGTTTTTTCTGTTGTGTGGAGATTCTGATGTTAAAGTACTGTTAATAAAAAGATATCTCAAAGAACTTTTGTTATCTCTAACAAGGAAGGTCTCCATTGGGGGCATACTCAGAATTTCTTGAAAAAAACACGAATTAAACTACTCATGTAGGTAATAAAGGATCAGTGAAAATTAGCGGCGGAATTACATTATTAGATATGTAAAAAAATAAAATAGTTTGGAATAATTGGCATGAAAAGCTGAAAGCGACGCGGGATTTGGCGAACAGTGCATTCCCTCGCCAAAAGCACACGATTTTAACGAATCTGAAAATTGATTTTAATTGACTTCACTGTTAAAAATCTGCAGCATTTACTGCAACGTCCTTCCACTACTTTTATAGAATAGATCTCTTCTGACCAATGAGAATGCTCCATAGCACGGAGAATTGACCATGTCATACACTGTTCAAAATCTGCTGCATTTTGTTGCAACGCACTCCACCGCTTGTATATAATATCTCTATTCCAACCAATGAGAAAGCTCCATTTCACGGCCAAGTAACCGTTTTCTATACAAGCAAGGGAATGCGTTGCAACAAAATGCAGCAGATTTTTAACAGAGTATTTTTCAATTTGGAACAATTTTAATCAATTTAAATTGTGTTTTAAATGATAAAATATATAAATTTCATTTTGTTATAAGTACATATAAACGTATATGACAAAATTACACTTAAAGTAAAGTAAAAAAGCAAAACTAAAATTACTTAAACTAAATTTATTTAAATAAATTGAACATAGAAAGTTTTTCTTTAAAAAGTATTCGAAGCGTAAAAGCGTATTTTTCAAAATTTCGTTTTTTCGCCAACCGGAGATAAATCGCCAAATAAACGAAATTTTAACTATTTTTTTACGGACGTTATAAGGAGGTTCCGCCGAAATTTTTTTTATAAACATATATAACTATATGAGAAGAACATTCTGTAATTTTTTCAGATTTTTCTGAGTATGCCCGTATGGAGACCTTCCTTGTAAGACTTCCACTTCACAACTCTGCTCATTTACAGTTAAGTTTAGGTATATAAGAGAGGGGGGTCATCAAAATAGATCATTGGCAATTATTACGCTTGGCAACAGAAGAATTGGTATAACTGAAGAATACCAGATTAAAATTTAAAATAGAGATGATACTTAAGATAAAGTGCCCCGAAGCTGACACCCAAATACAGTTCCTAGAGCTGACATCTTTAAATAAAACAAATATTTAAAGCATTATCACATTATCGATTTTCTAAATTAATTTAGAATGTTAGAATGACCTTAACAGTTTTGCAAAAATATTAATTTTAACTAAAATAAGTATTTGAACACTAGCTCATCCTGTTTGCACATATGAAGTTAACAGGATGTTTAATAGTGCACCTGTTATACACTTGAATTTTTCACTGTCATATTTTTTTTCTTAGCATAAAATGAAATTATCACAATAGTTTAATTAGATACATAGTAACTACAGTGTGAATTTGCACTAATTTATCTTTCTGTGTCACAGAGAGAGAAAAAAAAATATGATCCCCTCCCCCTTCCTTATTACTCACTTCTAACTAAGGCCCTGAAAGAGGTACTTTTTGAATAATGAATGGGTGTTTTCTGAAGTCACATTTACTCAGAAAAGCTTAGAGAAGTCAAAAACGAATTGTGAAGCTTAAAAATCCATTTTTTGAGCAGCAAAAAAGGAAAAAATTTTGAAGCTAGAAAATTAGTTTTTGGAACAGGATAATTCACTCTCAGCATTAACTTTTTATTTTTTGCCTACATGGCCCTTTGACGAAATTTGTATTTTTTATCTTTTGACATTTTTTTTTTTTTTTTTTTTTTGACAAAATTTGCATTTCTTGTGAATTTTTGACTAAATTTGGGTTTTTTGGCGAATTTTTTGATGAAATCTGTCATTTTCAGAGTTCATAACTTTTTTTATAAAAATCAGGTTTAAATTTTTTTTTTTTTTAAGTCCCACATTATTATTATTATTTAACATAATTTTTTGTTTAATTTTAAAAATATGAACTTTGCATACATAGACATGTATGTTATAAGTATTACCTATTAATAATATTACACAATTTACATAAATGATTCATATTATTTCAAGATAAAATTTTAGGCTATGAAAAAATCTTGATTACACAAAATGCATGAAAAACTACAAATCAGATGTCAACAATTATTTCAACTTTCAGTATTTTAATTTTAATTAAAATAAAAACATCTGCAGTACATAAAAATGTTAAACAAAATTGGAGACAAACTAAGTTTTTAACTTTTTTTTTTTTTTTTTTTTTTTTTTTTTTTTAAGTATTGGCTGAGAAAAAGGAGTTTAGTTGCTGCCATCAAAATACCTATGGCCAGAGGATTGGAACCCAAATTGAGATGTCATCTCTAATTGATTGACTTCTCAGTAGTGTTGGAATTTACACAGGAAATTTTTAAATAGCAATTTTATTTTATTTGTGGAATATATGTCATCTTTTATAACAATATCTATTTAAACTTACTAATGAGAACTTGGGATCCCTAAATAAAAATTCAGCCAGAAAAAGAATGCTACAGTGTTGCTACATCTGGCTGATTTTTATTGGGGGATTCCAAATTCTAATCGGTAAGTTCATTGTTTTATAAGATGATAGATATTCCACAAATAAAATAAAAAAATATTCCTATTCAAAATTTTCTGGTATGAATTCTAACACTAGTGAGAAGTCAGTCAAGCAGTAAATACGTCACAATTTGTGTCTTTTGGTCTTGAGCATTTTAGTAACAGCGGTTTAGCAGTTTTATCAGTTAATTTCTAATTTCTGAAAGTACTAAACCAAAGGCAGAAAACATTTACTCTACTCAAGCAGATAAATCTATTGTAGTAAAAAACAAGTTGGAAATTGCACGTGAACGTAGCAAATGAAGTGTGTTCGTACGATAACGAAGTTTTAAAAATATTCAGATCTTCCTGATATAGTAGAGCGTACTCCGAATACAGTATAGTAGTCGAAATCTTTACGTTTCTGTAAATATGCAGGAAGTAATTTTTATTACACCTCAGCAACGTATATCTTATTCATAAAATGTGAAATAATTGAATATAATTAAAACACGTACCAAAACATGTTTCCCCATATAGCGTTATATAGTGGAAAACTTTTGTGTGGCCCTGTAATTTAATAATAAAAATTCTTTGCATTACAGATTGTACAGAATGCATATTTTAGTATATATTTCATGGATTCATGCCAATTCTTTTATGTTCGAATGAGTGTAACATCAATAAAATGCATTTGAAACTTTTTCCTCATCGACCGTAATGTAACGGAATCCTTTTGATTGTCCCTGTAATTGATCTATGCATCCGATTTTCATAAAATTTGAAATGACTCGACAAAATTACGCAATAATTATATGTTTTAAATTTCAAACGATTAAAATGCATTTAAAACTTTTTTCCCTATTGACCGTAATGTAACGGAATCCTTTTGAGTGTCCCTGTAATTGATCTATCCATCCGATTTTCAGAAAATTTGAAATGACTCGACAAAATTATGTTATAATTATGTATTTTAAATTTCAAACGATTTGGTTGGGTAGTTTTTGCGTTGTTATATGCGGACAGACGGACTGAGCGACAACAATAGGTGCTACGTATTTACATAATTACGAACGCACCTAACTAGTTGATCATTAATGCTCTATGTGTTTTAGTATCAGCCTTTTCATCTTTTCAATAACTTAACAAAAATAACTTCCACCATTCTAAAGAGCTTAAATCAATTATATTAAATTAAAAATAAATAAATAAATAAATGACTGGTTCAGGTTTTCCTCAAATCTTAATATAACAGGCCTCACCAAAGTACAGCACATAAAGTCTGTTAAGAGTTTTATTTTATCTCAACTTGCAGAAATTTTTCTAAATACTAATGAGTTAATATTCAAATATTTAATATATTTCTGCTTAGATTTCTTTACTGTTGCAAAACTATTTTATAATTTGATTCAAATAAAATTTGAAAGGATTTTTTTTTTTCTAAACTTTACACTTGTTTTACTTTTTGACATAGCTTAAGCTTTATCTTTGTGAAAATTGTTTGATTATATATATTATATAAAACTAAATTATATTAAAGCATATTTTTATGTTTGTTTACATCTTAAATTTATTAAAAAAATAACTTAAAAGAAAAATTGATTTAAATCAATGATTTAAAGAAAAAATCCAATTGATTTATATCATGATTAAAATCAAGCTGATTTAAATCAACAAACCCTGGTCATTTTATCATGATTTTTTGACAAAATTTGTCACTTTTTACAAATCCTTTGACAAAGTTTGCCATTTTATCCTGATTTTTAGACGATTTTTTTTAAATTTATTTATTTATTTATTTTTTGTGATGATATTTGTGTTTTTCCATGAATTTCTTTTGATGAAATTACGCGTCCCGAAAGATGCGTAAGAGCTATTTTCTGCATCCCTTCATCGATTTTTTTTTTATTTTATGCACTATATCGCGTCCGTGGTATCCCTGCGCATATTAATGCATAGTTGTAATATGGTTATGATTTGATAAAAGAATAATGATTTATCGCAAATTATCTTTCATTGTTGCAACCAGTTTCAAATCATAAGCATATTAAAACTATGCATTCATATACGTCAACGCCAAGTTGTTGCTAAGTATGATTCCTTTTTTTTTTTATGTTGATTAGTTTTTTTTTTTTTTTTTTTTTTTTTTTTTTTAAAGCATATTTTTTTAACCATTTTCTAAAGTTAATAGGTATGCATTATGGCTCAACTAGCATCAGGCAATAGATTTACTACAATGGTGCTGTTGGTGAGAAATACAACTATTCTGACAATAAATTTTTTTATTAAAAATACACCTCATGTATTTCTGTGTACTTATAAGAAAACTATACAGAGTGTCCACTCTCAATGGTGGCCAATTATTAATTTCTAAACCGCTAATCATAGACATATAGTTCCAGTTGCAAAAATGCTTTAAAAAAGGTAAAGAATTGTTTTTCAAACGATTTAGGTAAAAAAAATATATATGTTAAAAAAATATGAAAATTAAATTTTTACACGGTCCCCCAGTCCTATAAGTGATATTTAGTAAATTTTTACCACTACTCTAACAAGTAATACAAAAAAAGTCCCATTCCTCTGCAATTAAAACTAACCGAGTAATAGCTGTTTAAAGTTGAAAGTTGAAGCATCTTTTTTGCTGCAAATTAGGGGTCAGTCACAAATTACTGGAAATAAAAATAAACGCAAGATATAAAATTTAACATTAAATATTGAGAGTAAAATAATTTTTACAATATTATTTTTAAATTTATGTTGATATTTACATATTAAAGCAAAATTTGTACTAAAAATATAAAACAATAACAGAAAGTTTGTTAATTTAAATTATGAAAAGCAACAGTCACAATTCGTTACAAAATGACATATATTTAAAATTCTATTAGATTACTTAACATAGCATAATTTGGTGTAGTCCTATAAAATAAATAAATGGTACACATTTAAAATTGTATTAATATTACATTGTCATTGGATATAAATAAGTGTGCAAATTGAACCTCGATCAGATATTTGGAAGTGAGTTAAAATTTGAATACAAATTTTGAACTAAGAAAACATACATGCGAACGTTTTAAGCAAAATAAAAGCTTATTAAAATAACACACCTTTTTAAAATAAAATCGCAAGTTCCCAAAATTTGATTTTCCCAATAAAGAGAATTTTAAAACTCACATCTTCAAAGATTTTAACCAATCTAGAAAATAATTAATAAAAATTAACACTAATGTAAAACTTATACGGTGGTAGCACCTTCAGTTAAATTGCTTTAAAAATATTTCTTTATCTCAGTTAAAACATTTTTGTAATTGGAACTATATGTCTGTGAAAAATGGTTTAGGAATTAGCTATTGGACAGCGTTGGAAATGGACACCCTTTATAATAATTTAAGCACTTAGTATACGTTCCCTGAAAACTTAGTCCAACTCATTCGTTTTCAGCTATAGAAAAGTGGTGTAAGTCATGAAATTTAAAGTTTCATAACTTGGTCAATTTTAATGTTAGATGAAAAGGACCTTTTTTGTATTGCTTGATGGGGTGATGAAAAATTTTTGCTAAATATCATTAATAGGACAGAAGACCGCATAAAAAGTTAATTTTTGTAATTTTTTAATAAATTTGTTTTTTGACCTAAATCACCTGAAAAACAATTCTTTACCTTTTTAAAAGCATTTTTGCTATTAGAGCTCTATGTCTATGACTAACGGTTTAGAAATTAGCCATTGGCCACCATTGAGAGTGGGCACCCTGTATTGTGCTACAATTTATGATTTTTTATTTTTAAAAAGGTTTACCCCTCTCCCCTGAAAAATCCATTAATATTGTACTTTTAATAATTAAAAAAAAATTATATTTTTATTTTATGCTTTTTAATTGTTTCAGTTTTCTTATCTAGAAATTTTAATCAGATCTTGTGTATCTTAAAAAATTCTGTATAACTTTTGAAAATGAACATATTTAAAAGAATATTTATTTATCATTGCAGGCAATTCTGCACTGGAGAATATAAAAAAGATGATGTTCCTATTGGTTATAAAGGGTCTATATTTCACAGGTAATTATTTCAATGGCACAAATAAATATGTAATTTTTCTGACAACATTTTCTAATATTATAAAACTAAATTTATTGATTAATGCATGTGTCTAACACTCTGAATATTTGTCTTAATTTTTACATGTGAAATGTTTGGTAATCATAAAGCAAAATTGTATTAAAGTATTTAATAATGTTTTTAAAAAAATGTATTATTTATGTATGATAAAGAAAAAATAAAATTAATTTTGTTTCCAAAAATTAAAAATTTAAAATATTTGCTGTAAAATTACAACATTCCCCCCCCCCCTATATTATTGCTAGCTCATGAGCAGTGGCCAGGAAAATTACTTTTATTATTACAAATCATAATTAAAACTATTTTATTGAAAACAGTTAACTACAACTACCATATTTTATGGGAGAAACGCACCTGTCATAAATGTCACACTCCTCAATAAGCTAAAAGATATCATAATCGCTGCACTCGTCAGAAATGCTGCACCTTGAGAACATTAGTTTTGTCTACACTGTCTCAATGACCTTATTGTAATCAAAGTTTTCTGACCAATGTAGGGTCCTTTTTAATAAGTTAAGCTGTCTAAAATTTTACTTAAAGCAGATTTTAAATATTTTATTATTTTTGAAGTTTTATTTTATACAGTGTTTATGCACATGAAAAAAAAAATGTAAATGTCGCACTTGAGTAAAAGTTAACTTTCAAACACGTAAACACCACAGTGTTTTCCACAAAATACAGCACTTGTTTTAAAAAGCAGTGACTATATTAGGGATACTTAACCTTTATAATATAAGGAGTGCTCATAAATATGATTGGGTTGTCGAGGGCCTGTGCCATAGTTTAGACAAAATTTAGTTAAGGGAAAGTAGATTTATTAGTGGTTTATAATCTCATGAAAACTCTGATTTCAAAAAAGGAGAAGAATTTTTATTCCCCTACACTCAATCTCTTTCTCCAGTCAACAAACCCAATTTAATTGGCAAGACAGTATGAACGCAGTTTTGCTTGTATACATGATAAAAATACAGCTTGGATTTATTTTCAAAGGAATGAAGATATTTCTGACTTTATTTTGAAGACTAAACTTAGATTCATTAAAAGTACATAAATAGAGATAAATATGAAAGTCTCAAGAAAAAGGTATCATGAATAAAGTTGGTGAAGGGGCATATATTATTCATTATTATATATGTAAATTTCCAATTGGGCGAAAAAGGTCTGAACCAGGATTTGAGTAAAATATCTCTTGGCTGAAGCCGCCAAAGTTCTACCATTTTGAGCTGTCCTAGAAGATCTAACTCACCCAGCTAACCTTATTGATCATAGCATCTGGTCTAATATTTGAATCAGCTCAACAGAGTAATTCATGGATAATGAAACTAGTAAAACCTGGATACGTAATTACATTAGATTAATTTTTCACAATTATTGTAACTCAGGGCTTGAAATTCAATTTTCCAGAGGAGGGGAGTCTCCCTCCCAACATTTATAAATGGAGGGGAGTTTAGCTGTTTGGGAGGGAGAGAAAATCTTTAAAATTTACTGTTATTTTATGTGCTATTTAAAGAATTACACAAAAACTGACATTACAAAATACCACTGAAGCAATTTTTATCAACAAAAAGAATAAGTCAAGATTTTATATAGTCTATTTAGTTTACAAATGGATAAATTCCCTTACTGTGTTAATTACTTTTGATTCAAGTTTAATAAACTCTGTTTTTGGTTCAGGTTGATTTTAGGTTGAAGTAGATTGCTGCAAGTTGGGTTCGGTTTAATCAATTTTTTCAAAAATTTGTTCATTATATATTATTTTCATTTTAAAATTATACCTATAACAATAAACTAGGAGTGATTCTGGGTAAAAAAAAATTTTCGGAAATTCACATCACATTTTCGGAAACCAGGGGGGGATTCGCGATTTACGCTCCACGATGGGTGGGTGGGGGGTATCCGCGATCTTTAAACGAAATCAGCAATTTATCTGCAATATTTTATCAAAATCGGCGATTTATTGCGATCTTTTGTCTAAATAGGCGGTTTCTCCGCGATCTTTTGACGAAATCGGCATTTTCCCGTGGTTATTTTTATGAAATCGGCGTTTTTTTCGCCGATCTTTAGACAAATTTGCATTTTTACGCGATCTTTTCTCAAAAGCGGCATTTTATCCCCACAATCTTTTGACGAAATCTGTTTTTTCCATGATTTTTAGATAAAATCGGCCTTTTTTTTAATTGATTTTTTGACAAAATATTTATAAGCTATCTTTTACCGAAAACTGCCTTTTTTCCGCAATCTTTTAATGAAATCGGCGTTATATCCGCAATCTTTAGACGAAATCGACGTTTTCCCGCAATCTTCAGACGAAGTCAGCGTTTTATCTGCGATATTTGGTGAAATTGCCGTTTTTTAAGCGATCCGCACATGATATTCGCATTTTTCAAAGATCTTTTGACAAAGGCGATCCTTTCACAAAATTCACATTTGTTCCGCGATGCTTTCATGAAATTCACATTTATTCCGCAATCATTTCACAAAATTCACATTTATTCTGCAATCATTTCACGAAATTCACGTTTGTTTCACGATCCTTTCACGAAATTAGAGTTTATTCCGCGATTTTTTTAAAAAGAAATTCGTGTTTTATCGAGATCTTTTAAGGAAAGTCAAGGTTTCTTTTTTTTTCGCGATCCTTTAGAAAACTGCTGTTTTTGTCGCGATAATCTAACAAAATTTTCTGTGAACTATTGATGAAACTGATTATGCAATTCAGCTCGGTTCAAAAGCTATGAAAAATCAGTAATTAGCCCGGAAATTCGGGCATAATTATCTAAATTTCGGGGCTGATAAATAATGTTCCATAACTTTGGAATCGAATGCGTTAATTTTTTGGAAAATTTGAAACGGAATTAGTCCTTTCTCGCGACAGTAAATCGCATGAAACTTGTCAATCGATTGCGGGAGAAAATATGCAAAACTTGACGATTGGGTGCAGAAAAATAGTGTGAATTCCAACGATTTTTCGCAGCAAAAAACTCGCAAAATATGTCCATTCAGTCGCACGAAAATATCAGAAAATTCGCACAAAAATCGTAGTTTCAAAATGCAAAATTTTCCGGAAAATTCGTAATTTTTTTTTTGGGCGGTAGCCTCTTACCTAAGATATTTTTGGGGGCAGGATTTCAAAATTTCGGGCGCGAATCCTGCCATCCCGCCCTGAAATTCAAGCCCTGTAACTGGTAAATAAATCGTATCAGATCTAAATTTCTAACTGGCCAAGAATTGTTCTGATCAGGTATCTGTTGGCTCAACTCCCTGAAAAAACTTAATGGTGAAAGTTAGGGTCATATTTAAAAGGCTGTATTGCATCACTTGATGCAACATAAATACTGATAAATATATACACAAAATACTTCTGTTGGTATGATTCCAAAAATATTTCATTATTATATATAAGATATTGCAGATGAAAAATATAAAGGGAGGAATATAGCTTTATCAAGACTTGATACAAAAATATCAACTTCCTAATCAACGAAAGTAAACTGATTTGTAGATCTGATTTCTATTTAGTACTATTTGTAAGGAAATTGATTGAAATTTGTATAAGAAGTTCAAAAACATGTAATGATATGTTGTCATCTCATTTTCTTAATATTTGGGTTAAATTGTTAAACAACTTTGGAAAACAGACTATAAATCAGGGCTGGCAAGTTTCTGCCGGAGTGGTTAAAACCAGCAGTTATAACCGGTTAAAACTGGCATGACAGAAACTACTTTCTGCCAGTAAATGACAAAAACTAATAAGAACTTTAACCTGCAATGATTCATAATTCACACATCTGTTTAATTGTTTAATATAAAAGAATTTAGTTACTAGCAAAAGCCATGCTTTGTTTGGATTCGCGAAGCATTATTTTATAAAGCATATATTTGAAAGTAACAAAAATATTATTATTTTTAATATTATTTTTGCATCTTTATTAAACAAAAAGGCTATTTTATGTTTTGGCGCAGTTTAATTCTTCAAATGTAAGTTCAGCCAAATAACTTTCAATTTCCCAGGAATTTTTTATTTATGATGTAAGACTGGCATAAAAAATATTTTTGAAGCAAACTTTTACAAAATATTTTTAAATTTTCAACTAAAAATTCTTTTAAAGATGTTTTTACAATTTCTAGTAGCCACTGTTTGTAGCCACAAATAAGGTGTTTTTTAAAGTTGTTTGAAATATGCATGTTTTCAATCTTTGTAATTAACATCAAATAATCTTTGATAGCTATTTTAGAATAATATATTTGAAGAGAGCTTGAAGAAAGTTACTTCTTCAAAATGCTATTTTCTGGAAAAACATTTGAAATCTGCTCTCGTCGATACTATGAATTTTTAACTGTAAAACTTTTTATTCTAATTTCTTCGTTTTTATACATGTTAACGCATGAGAATTTTTGATACTGTAGAATTTTTCGTAAGGAAAATTTCTATTGAATGCTTAATTTTGAAGGATTTTCACTCTTGACAACGTTACGTACGTTTTTAAGCCAACTGGTGCCTATAGCCTCAGTATCTACAACTGCTTCATCTAATGTTAAACCTTGGGATTTATAAATTGTAACAGCAAAAGCTAACTGCAGAAGAAATTCTTTCCTTAAGCAGGTTATGCTTCCATTTTTTCCAGAATTCAGTTATTGGGGGAATTGGTACGCACCAATTCCTATAAGTTAAATTACTGTGGTATTCAAATTTATCCATGATTATTCGCGATATCTGGTCTGGTGGCTTGTGATTTTCTTTAATACGTGCAACAAAGCCTAAAGTCCCGTTCACTAAACCTTTTTCGGTCCACAAATAAGAACGTAACATTACTTTAGATACAAATGATAAAGTAAGAAATGGTTGAAGTCCATTTGTCATTTCTGAATCGGCCAACTTTGCTGTAGTACATTTATAAAGAGCTTGAATCGAAGCAACAAGTTCCCGCAATTCTTTTAATTTTTCATTTATATAACAAATTTAAAAAATTAATTGTATTTGTTTACAATTCTTTTGTTGTCACTTAACAAAAAAAAAAAAAAAAAAAAAATACAATTCTTTTTTTAAAATGTTTAAGTGTCATCTGTGCAAACGATTTTGCTGAATAATGAAAACATATTTTATTTATTAAATTAATCATGATTCTATCTATAATCACTTACTCCATGATTTATATTTTTTTCTGAAAATATACGTGTTTCATTTTTTATTTATTTCCTAAAATGCGTCCGTATTGGAAATGCATGTAAAATAAATTAATTAAAATAATATTTTTTTTAACATTTTACTGTAAAAAAAATTACATTCTGCAAATCTACAGATCATATTTTATTTTTGTGTTTGATTTGAAGTCAAAATATTGAATAGTTTTTTTGTAAAGTGTACGACAAAGTGTAATTTGAGTGGCCTAGTAGAGGATTCGCTTCGCTCATCCTAATAAAATTAAAAAAAAGATTATGAATGTTATTCAAAGTAGTAAAAAGTTTCAAAAGGATCATATACATATATACACTTTCATCATACAATATTTTCTATCACTTGAAAAAGAGAAATTTTCATAATAGTAATCTGATGCTGTACAAATTTAACTATTGATATTATTGTCTACAATTGAATTTCTATTTAAAAGTTAAAAAAAAAAAAAAAAGAAATTTACAAAGAATTGCATTTTAACATAATTTTTCAGAGTATTTTTAAATAAATAATGTACTGCAATAACTTAAAAATTATTTATTATTACATGCAAAGAGAAATGGATATTGTGAAAATATATAAGTAAATAATTGCAAAAAATAGTGCAAAAAAGCCAGAAAAAAAAACTTAATTTTCATTTACAAAAAATTTCTGTTATTTTTGTGCTACAGTTATTTACTTATATATTATACATATATTTCAAAATAGTATATTAATTTGTGCTGTTATATTTTTGTGCTACAATTATTTACTTATATTATACATTTCAAAATATTTGTACAATTATTTTACAATATTGAAAGAAAAAATTTATTTTTCTAGAAAAGTAATAATATGTTGAGAGCATTCCATAAAATTGTATTAATTTTTCTAATCTTTCTTAACCTAGACTACTTTTTAATTTGTTCTGAATGAAAGAAAAGTTTGAAAATATTCTTTCCAGACCATAATTACTTACTTGCAATGTCATTATTGAGGATGTAAAATTTGAAAAATTTTCATTTTCACCAGTATTTATTTTTAAAGGCGATCACCC
Organism: Maratus speculifer; assembly: GCA_964019185.1. NCBI lineage: Eukaryota > Metazoa > Arthropoda > Arachnida > Araneae > Salticidae > Maratus > Maratus speculifer. Next base: position 22,638,896 of record OZ025292.1, on the reverse strand, counting down.
ACAGAAAGCAAGACTTGGACTTTCTTGAGGATTTTCTAGGACTTCCTTAAGGAAATATGCTTCTGGGAAAGGAGTTGATTTTGCTATACTGGGTTATTATGTATGGTACAAATTTAAATTAATATCAAAAAACAATTTTCTTGCCCGCTCAAATGTCAATTTTTATCCCATATACTTAGGATGGAATAAATAAGCTAGAATAAAAAGCAAGAACTGCATTAAATGTGATTTGAATCTTACATTTGATAGTTTCTATGATATTTCCACCATTAAATAAAGTTAAGCAAATTTTATGAGCAGCTGCAATAGACAGTCATGTTTTTCACTTTTATTTAAAGCAACAGCAATAGATTTTTACATTTTTAACTAGTATTCCTCTTTTTTATAAATCATATTTATTTACAATTTTGAAAACTACTTTGTTCTTTGTATCATTTTCATGATTTTCAATTATCTGCAAATAATATGGCTGATTCTTTGTGAAAGATTCAAACTATCAAACTCTAATAAAAATTTATTTTTTAATTAAAACTACTTACAATATTTTAATTATTATTTAGCCTGAATAAAATGTATCTAAGCAATTTAATGCTACAAAAAAAAGTCTCAGATTATGTCATGAAATTAGTTTATGCTAGTTTCTGCCAGTAAAAACCGGTTATAACCATCTTCTGCCACTGGCATGGCAGAAATTATTTTCTTTCAGCAAAAATCCAGCCCTGCTATAAATGAAGTAATGGACAATATTAAAAATATAAAGGGTATTGTCTATATATTGTGTTTATAGGCAGTGTCATATATGCACTGTATTTTGATAATTTGAGTGAATCAATCGAAACATATTAAATATTTTTGTTTTTTATTGATATCTGATGTCTTTTAAGTAATTAAATTAATTTTAGTATATATTTTGATGTTTTTTAAATATGCATTTTGTTGATATAAACATTAAAGTTATGAATTACAGTTCCAAATGATCTGAATTGCTGATGTTTCTTTATTGGCCTTTTAAGCTTCTATCAGCCAGTGAACATTTTTATACTATACAGTAGTTGAATTATAGAATTTATTTTTTTCTGTGAAATATAAGCATCACAAGCACTGACTTCGTTGACCTCTTGTGGTTCCCAATCTGAGAAGAGAAAAACTGATGTAAGAATTAGAGATGAATTCAGTTTTTAATTGTTTATTTTCAGTTTGATGATTCGTAATCTGAGTCCTTCTGATGCTGAAAATATTCAGTAGTAAATTATTAGTAACAGTTTAAAACTGTTTCAAGATTTTCTTATTCAAATATTTATTCTTATGCAGAAATAACTATTAATGTTAAATACTTTCCTACCATGATTCTAATGTTCCTTAAAGTCTGTTTAAAGAGTCAGATTTATTAATATTTATACCCAACCACTGGCAGAATCTACAAAAGCCACAATTCTTATTCTTTTAAAATGTCATTGTACAACTATGACAGAATGACATGAGTTCTATTTTTCATTCATTCTGAAAAAGGATTTAGCAGATAGACAAGGGATTGATAATCCATTGCTACTTTATGGTGCTGATACTGTAAAAGTCAATCCAAACAAGATTTGGGGTCTATTTAGGGTCTTATCACAAAAATTCATGTTATAAAACAGTTTCCTTCATGAAACTCTTTTATAAAAAACAGGCCCTTTCACAAAATTCCTTTTCATTTAAGACACCCCTTCACACAATTTCCTTCTATAGAAACATACTCTTCATTAATTATTTTTTATTTTGTAAGGTTTTAAAATGTGTATTTAAAAAAGAAAAAAATACTTTAACAAAAAATAACATAAAAAAATAAAAAAGGGGGAGAAATGAAAGAAAAGCATTCTATATACTATAAAAATATTCCTGCTTGAAGAAAGCTTAAAGCCAATCAAGAAACATCAGCAATTCAGATCATTTGCTACTATAATTCATAATTTTGACGTCCATTATAAAATACAACAAGGCTCAAAGAAGTTTTAATTAATAAATGATTGTTCATATTTGAGTTACAAAATTTTATCTTTTGAAACAAGCTGTTATTTTCACAAAATGGGTCCTAAGAATTAAAGAAAAAAAAAAAAAAAACTGGATCCTTGTATTGACTGCTATGTATTATTCATCCATAACAATTCAATTTCCTTTCAAATCAATTTGTAAAGGATTGTAAAACTTTTAAAGAAACTTAGATTACATTTGTTTTTAAAATAATTTCTTGCAAGTTTTTTCACTACCCAATTTGTTAACAAGTAAAATTTTCACTTTAAGCCTAAGCCCGAAGATTGTAATGAAAATCGAACTTGAACCTCTTCTACAGTCTGGCTTAGGCCAAACCCTTTTCATCTCTATTTGGAGTGATTGAAACAAACTTTGTCATCTGATGTACTAAAATGTATTTTAATCATCCTAATGTTTCATTATGGATTTCCCGTTATCAAATATTATGTAAAAATAGCAATGTTTATAATCCCTAATATACTTGAGATCATTAGAATAATTGTCTACTTTAGGTCTTGAAATGATAGTGTGATTTTGTGGATTTGTAAATATTTACAATTATATTTTATGCAGGTATCCACATAACAAAAAAGTTTTTTTCTTTAAACATTTTTTATGTTTGAAAATCTTTTTTATTATTTATCAGTAATCACAATTGTTTGTTTTTTTTCTTTTAGAGTCATAAAAGATTTTATGATTCAAGGTGGAGATTTTGTAAATGTAAGCTAACTTAAAATTCTTTCCTTTCTAAATTTTATTTTTAATCAAATATTGTAACTTTTACCTTTTTATTTATTATTTGAATTTTTCATTTTTCTGGATTTTTTACTAAATATTACTATGATTACTTTACATTATTCATATTGTGCTTTAGGGTTATTATTTATTTGGGCTGTCATTGTTTTGTTTAAAAAGATTAAGAGATTTATAAGAATTTTAAAGAACCCTTCACAATTTCTTCATCCTAAAAAGGATCCTTCACATAAAAAAAGAAGGGAGGGGGTTAAAACCTTTTCTAGATTTTTTGTATTAAACAGGACCTTTCTTAAAACTTTTTCACATCATGAATAAACTTTTCTTAAATTTGATTATATTAAAGTAAAATAGGATCTATCACAAAAATGCTGGAATTACCAAAGAATATGTGGAGATTGAATTTCACTCCCAAAGCTTTGAAATCCCACCTTAATAAATATTGTGGATGGGAAATTCCCGCCCAAAAAAAATTCACCCTTCTCTGAAAAATTATGAGTTTTGAAACTACGATCAACTGCACAAACATCTTGCAGCTTGTATCTTATTTATTTGTTTATTTTATTTTATTTATTTATTTATTTATTTATTTTTGATTGACACAGTTTGGGGCAAGTCAAATTTGCAATAATAAAAAATCTCTCATCACCTGAAAATATAAAACACATTGCTATCTTTGCAGCATAATTTATGATGTAAGAATTTTATTATTATTATTTTTTTCATTATCATTTGTTACATTTCTGTTTTCACAAAATGTTTCTCTATCCAAAATCATAGTATTTTCTTGGTTTTAAAAATGATCTATTTTTATTTGTATATTAAGGCTAAAGTTAAACTGCATTCAATTTTCTAAACTTTTCTATATTTTATAGATGTATTTTTATGTACTAAGTAAATTGTTTTTATGAATAATTTCATATATTGTACTTTTATAATGAAATAACTTCTACTGATCAATTATAAAATCTTCTGTCTTCAATAATAATAATAAAGCTTAAAAAATGAACTTTTTTCAATCACTCTGTACTTGGCACAAAATTTAATCAAATACTGAGTACTCAGTAAATTGGGCGAGTGTCGAGTATATATATTGAGCTTTCAGTATGGTCTGCTTTAGCTCTCAAAGACCCATTCGTTCACGAAAAATGTGTGTTTTTGAAAGGAAACTTTTAAAGTCACATGATCAGCTGTCTTTAAAAAAATGTTTGCAATAAGCTTAAAAAAAATACATTTTCTTGGGGATTACACTTTTTTTTCCATCTTGCAAGCATGAAGTACTGCATGCAATTTTCAACCATAAAACACCCAAACTGAATTCATAAGAAAAAACTCATAGAAATTATTTTGATCAAGAATAATAAAGTTTCTATTTATGTATTTAAAAAAAAAATAAAAAACCTAATGAATCATAGATTTTAGAAAAAGGGAAACAAATTGTGTTTCTTTTTCTCATAGAATTTTAATGAAGTCAATTTAATAATAATTGTGCATTTGATCTATTGAAATTGCTCATAATTTTACTGTAAAAAGAACAGAAGTTTGTAGTAAAATAAAATATTCATTGTAGTTATATTTAAGGAATGGTAATGCATTTCTATAAAATATAGCTTTTTCAATTATTGATTGATATTCACAAATGCATAAAATCAGCAGGTGATCATTCCCTGAAATTAAGAAAGTGATTAACATATCTCTTTTTTTCCTTCTTAAATGTAAAAAACTTTTCAGGAGATATCAAAATGGGTGTTTTGACATAAATTTCCATATGAGATAGTAATAGAACGATTGCTGTAAGACAGCAGCCAATCATAACGCAAGATATTATACATTTATTGAAAAATGAAACACATTGTTTGATTCCATTTTATTTTAATCGGTATAGCTGTCAATTTTGTTTACTAAAATGGATCTATGAATGCATCAAAAAGTTTTGTGATGTTGAATAGGAGAAATTCAAAATGTTTTTGAAAACTGCCTTAGTGCTACTTTCCATTGTTGACCGATTACATCATTGAACGTTTACTAGTTTCAGTTAACAATGATTATTTTTTATAAAAATACTGAATTAGTTAGTATGTATATTTTTTAACATATATAGTATCTATATTTTTTAACATAGTCCATTATATATTTTATTGGGCAGTAAAACTTGCTGAAATAAAGTTGGGGGGAAAAAATCTATTTTAGACTCTTTTTATTTTAGTAGATAAAATTATGGTGCATTATATTCATGGAATATTTCCAGTGAAGATAGATTTATATATTTTATTTTATTTTAAATTTTTGCAAATAAGATTCCATTATGAATCAAGATTTTTTGTAATACAAATGAATTCTTCCAGAAACCTTATGTACTATATATAATTAGATTTTCTGCAATTCTCTAAATATATATTTATATGCTGTACTTTAAACATTTAATTTTAAATTTTCTGAAAACTTAAATCAGAAAGATGTCCAGAAGATTTTCTTGTTTTTTATTTTATTTTAATGAATAGTAAAAGTTTATTATAATCTAAACAATCCTCTGAAAATTAGAAAATACACCAAATACTACCTCTGACAATAAAGTTCGGTGAATAGTCCTGTAACATTAATGTAGATGAAATATTAATGAAAGTTACAATACCATCCTTCGAAATAGTCTTCTCCCATAACTATACACCGCTGAGATCTGCTATACATGTCCTGGGAAATCCGAAAGAAGTCTTCTTTTGAGATGGAGTTGAAAAGCTTCGTAATATTTCATTGGATGTCACCAATATGGTCAAATCTCTTTCAAAGAGAGTTTCAATCGGGAAAATTGGAAGAAATCTGGAGGATTGAGATCTGACAAGTATGGCAGATGTTCAATTTCCAACACCCCTCATGAATTTCTTTCGGTGTCTTGCAAAGCTTAAAAGCAAACTTTAAACTGATCTTTTATTCGTTCATTTTCCCGTTCTCAGCTAAGAACCAACACACTGAACAAGCTCTTACAAGGGCATCACCAAACATGGAACACACAGATTTTGATGATTTCAAAGTATGTTGTAGAGGTCATACCACTAATTATTCTGGTGAAAAGGTTTCTTCAAATGGGCCTTGGTTTTTGAGAAATTGGGGGTCAATTTCAGCGTATATTTCAAATACTTATTAGTACAAACTCCGCATGTGAATCCGTGGTGGCATGGTAGCATGCGTGCTTGCGAGTCAAAAGGTTGCTGGTTCAAATCCATCCTCGGCCTTTGTTTTTTTTATTTTTTTATTTATTTTTTTTTTTACACGTTACAAATTTTAAATATTTTTGCTACAAAATTGCTACAGCTTTTGATATTTTCTTAATAAATTACATTTACATTTTTAAATTTTCTCATAAAAATTTATTTCTGCAATTTTTAAACTAATATTTCTATTGACAAAACTGCAAAACTAACTTACGCCTAGAACTTTTTTATTTATTACTTATTATTTGCATTTTTTATTTTAAGCACAATCCTGAAATAATGATTTTTCCTTTTCCTATCGCTTTTTTATTTTATAGCATTTTAAATGAAAACTTGCTCTTTTTTGTATAAATAATACAAGATAATTTTCAGGTGCAATTTTTTAAACGTCTTTAGGATTAGATTATTCAAGTAATGCGTATCTTCGAAAGAATAATAAAATGTTAATGCAGTAATATTAAAATACAAGTTGTTACCAGTTATCCAAATTTTCATTTTTCCAATTTTCTGTAAATACATTTATCTCCAAAGTTCAACCTCAACATAAGTTAGCGTGTGCACAAATAAGAAATGACAGATTACATTTATTTTTATAACAAATCAAAACACTCTTTCCGTGATTCAACTGAAATCGTCTGTTTATGAGATAATATTTACAATACATATAAAAATACTTTTTTTTTAAAATCGTCTGCTTTTTGCACTTGTACAAATGATGATTAAACTTTTTTTTTTTTACTTTTAATATATTTTTAAACATATTTATCACGAATTAAGTATTTAAGTAATATAAATTATATTAAATGCAGTATTAAATTATCTAAAAATCCATGCACAATATTGCGTAATACACATTTGAAAAGAAAAAAAGTGACTGATTAATCTAAAAATATTAATGTTTAAAGTAGTAGAGATTTTAAAATATTTAAATTTTTATACTTTTTCAAAATTTTAATTAAATACGAATTTTTCTTTCTTTATTTATTAAATGTACTTTTAGTTGAACCCTGAAGTGCAGTCAGTTCACCATATTTTTTTAAAATAATAATAAAAAATGTTTTTACAAAGTAAACTGTCCTCTTCAGAAACTATCAAAAGATTCAAAGCTGTAGAATTTTCAATTCTGCTTATAATTTGCAAAGTGTAAAAAATATAAAAATAAGTAAAAATCCGAAAACTGATTTGAACCCACAACCTTTCGACACGCAAGTTCGTGTGTTACCACGGCACCACGGATTCACATGTGGAACACATGTGTACTAATAAGTATTTGAAATATATGCTGAACTTTGACCCCCCAATTTCCCCAAAACCAAGGCCCATTTGAAGAAACCCTTTCACCAGAATAATTAGTGGTATGATCCCTACAACATACTTGGAAATCATCAAAATCTGTGAGCACCATGTTTGGTGGTGCCCTTGTTAGTAAAGCACTGCTTACGCAGAGCAGAAACGACGCTCAATTTAACAACAGTGGGAGAAGATGGTCAACACTTTCCTCTATGCAGGTACAGCGTTTTGTTTCCACAGTGTTGCCAGATCGGTCGTTCTGAATTCATTCACCGAACTTTATTGTCAGAGGTAGTATATGTGTATGTAATATTTAGGATGCTCATTTATATCTGTTTTCTAAATAGTAATTGAAGTAATGAGTAACAAATACTTTCTAATGGGTGGTAAACATGAAAGATAAAATGTATAAATATAAGTATACATTTAGTTGTTACTTTTAACCCTTTCAGGGGCAAGGTATTTCTGCTCCAAAAATGTTCAAATAATTGATTCACACCAGAATTAAAGAACAGACTTATTTGATAATAATCAAGAGCTGTTTTTCGCGCATATTATAAATTCGAAATCGTACTAAAATTTTACTGGTGCCAATTCGCAATTGGAACAGTAATATTAAGTGTTTGCAGACTGCAAACACCGCCCCTGAAAGGGTTAAAGCACCATTTCTCGATGTTACCATGTTATGTACTCCCTCAACTGATTTACAAAAATTGTTCTAAGTACAAATGACTAAAAATTTGTTATAAATAGCAACAAGAAGGAAAAAGTAGAAACACAGCATGTAAAAAACTTGAAAGTTTTTTTGTGTTTGTTTGTATGCTTTAAAACTATTGGATTTTCCCTTCTATAATCACATGCATTCATAAAAAATCCATGATTTTTTTTTTCTTTATTTATGTCATACATTGGCTATAATATCATTAGTGTGTTTCTGGCAGTCCAATAAATCCTTTGATGCATGAAAATAAAATTTTAAAACTGCAGAACAGCATAGTCAAACAACAAAAATACAGATAAATGGCAGTCATTACAGAATAGAGAGTTATCCAATCCAATACTGTAAAAGTGCCATGTCTTGTAATGAGCTGCAAGTAAACAATGTCTGCTTCTCTTGGTAGGTCCTATAGATCCCAAATTTCAAATTTGCACTGTCCTTTTATCTTGATTAGATCTTTACAAGGTGAAATTTGGATGATTTCTATGTGCTACAGCCATTACTATGGCTCTTGTTACAACTTGACACAGATGGATGGAACCAGCTGTCTTTAAACATGCTTCATGCTGTCTGGGTTAATAGACCACTATTTAAATATGACCAAGAAAAAACACATGAAACACTTGTAAAGTATAGAAACAGAACTTTTAACTTATTTCTGTGTTATGTTTGCATATTTTCTTTATATTGTTTTTTACAACAAAGTTATAATTTGAATGTAATTACGATAACAATTTTTACTTACCCTGTATTTATTTTTATTTTACTCATTATGTTCTGTGCATTTCAATGAGTTCAAAAATAGACTGTTGCTAATTTTTTTTTTTTTTTTTTTTTTTTTTTTTTTTTTTTTTTTTAATAGGGAGATGGTACTGGTGTCATGAGTATTTATGGTGGTTCAACATTTTCTGATGAAAATTTCAAGTTAAAACATGATGGTCCAGGATTGCTTTCAATGGTATGCACATATTTGTTTTGTTACTCTGTGAAAATTGTAAAACCACATAGATTTATGAAATATTTTTACATGTTATACAAATGATTATCAGATTTATTTATTTAGGTATTCATTGTATTTATTATATTTTTTAAAATGTAGTTTGCTTAGTAGCTGAAACAGTGTAGCACTGTAATTGGTGCTGCAGACTATTTTAGCTATTACAGATTAATCTAACAGTTTAAAAAGAAATGCCAGGCTTAAAAAAAAATGCTAAAATTTAGTTTGTCTCTAGGTTTATAGTATATTTGTTTTATATTTTCTTTGTACATGCAAATTTTGTTAATTTATGGATTACTATTACAGTAATCTTATTACAGAGTCCTATAACAGTAAACTTTGTCTGGCATTGTTGGATCAAAGACAAATTTTATTTTGTTGCTGATTGACTAGAAAAATGGAAATGCAGGAATGAATTCAAGTTATCATTATGCTTGTTTCTAAAGCTTGACTCATTAATAAAGCTGATGAAATCTATCACTAGCTAGATTTTGTTGCATGTTCAAGGTTTAAGTCTGTTGTCTGTTGGTATTTGACATTGAATTTTTAATTGTGTAAACTAGATTTGATTTTAAAAACAAGTAACGAGTCAAATTTTGTCCCTGTATCTGAACTGAATGTTTCATTGTTTACATGTGTAGATTAAGTGTGGATTTTAGAGAGTTGCAGATTTTATTATTGTGGATTTAAGGTTTCTACTTACTATGTTTTATAATGCATGTTACTGGCAACAATAATAAAACTCTTAAGGATAAAAATAAATGTGACTGGGGTATATAATTCTTTTATGTTTTCTTTACTTTTTGCTATAATAGCACTATTTTTGCCAGGGTTGGCATGGTTTAAGCCAATTAGTTTTAACCATGGGTTAAACTGCAGTTTAAACCAATTGGTTTTTTCTGGAAGAAAACTAGCAACATTTTCTTTTGTTTTCTTTATAATTTATATGTTTCAGATTACTGGATATAAATAATTTTTACTTTTGACACTTCATTTCAGCAATAAGCATTAGATATAGTGGGTTTAGGTCATTTTTTAATGTATACGGTTAAAATCAGTATGCATTGGTGAACATATCTATTGCTCTAAAGTAAAAGCCTCAGACATGTGAATTGATCAAAGATAAATTAGATTAAAAATATTTAATATAAAAAAAATTAATTAAAAAATTGTAGATTATTTAATGCAGTTAATAATATGATCTTTAAAATTTTGCCCAAACTGTAAAAAAAAAAAAAAATCTTGATTGGGAGAATTTTTTTGAAGAATTAAAATTAAAATATGAAGTTGAGTAAGAGTATTTGAAGATTGGATGCTAGTTATTCCATTTTAATAATAACAATCTTATTACTATTTTTTTTTTTTTTGTTATCTGCTGAATCTAATGACCGACCAAAAATGTTGATTTCAAATTATCACTCAAAAAACAAAATCCCAAGAAGGAATCAAAATATATTTTTTGAATAACTGTGGAATTATATTTATCAAACTGCATCCAAATGTTTAGAGTATCAATCAGATTTTCAGAGTATCAATGTTTTACTGTGTAGAGCAGTTTATTCTTTGAACATAAGATTGTTTCCTAATACTGTTTAAATTAAAATATGAATTTTTTTCAATTTTCTACATAAATTCACTGTAAATATTTAAATTCTTTTAAAATGAAGTTACACAACTTATAATCCAACTTATATCCTTATTTTTATCAAAAAATATGCATGCATTCAAATAAAAAGAAAGAATGCTTTAAAAAAAAAAAAAAAAACGGTTTAAACCAAAAAGAAAATATTTTTTTTTCTTTTTTTTTTTTTTAACCAGTTTTTTTAAGCCTGATTTTTGCACAAAATTAATTTAAAAAAATTTCTTCTTGTATCAAAAAGGGTAGTTGTAATTGTCCTAAAATAGTAAATATGACTTTAGAAACTGGGTTGTACTTCAAAGTTTTAATATGTTTTTCTTTCTGTTAAAAAAATTAATCTAGTAGGGATATTATTTCTGTTGCTGTATTTTTAATTGCAACATATTAATCAAAAATAAAACCATGTTGAAATGCATATTTATCTTCATTTAATATTCCAGTTGGTCCTACAAAAGATTGCGTAAAAATAATGAATAAAAGTGTAATACAATTAAGAATTAATCTAAATGTATGTATAAGACACAATTTTCGGCAGCCGTAAACATTTATTTAAATGTAAGCTCTAAAGTTCATTTAGATAATTAGATATGCAGGAACTGTGCACAGTTCCTGCAACTTAATACAAATTACATTTAATATGAGACTATTGTCTACTCACTTGAAATATGTTTTAACCATGTTTGACTTTATTTTAGTTGATTTAATTTTTACTTATTCTTTGAACATTTTCAAACATGCTGGCTTGAAAATACTTATTGATAAGATAATTTTCAAACAGATAGGTGTTGTCATGATTCTTTTCTTTGTGTATTCTGAGGTTTTTTTAATATCTAAGTTGTCCTTGGAAATATTTTAAACAAGTCTTTGAAAATCTTTGAAAAGAGCTTGAATTTTATTTGTTCTCAAATGCATAAACCCTGTTTAATGTTGTTTTTAGATCAAAATCTAATAAATATCAAATGTCTGAAGTTTGTATGTTTCTCTCATGATATTTTTGAAATATTTACCAGTAGTTGCTATCTTATGTTTTTCTGAAACAAACTATAAAGTAATTAGTAACAGGATACTAATTTTATTTTATTTTAAAGATATCTGAGTGTTATTTACAATAAATTTGTTGTTATTTCTTTAATGTAATAAAATTTCTTTTCTATATCTCTTTTGTGTAATAATAGCATTACCCAGAAACCAGAAATTAGTTCTCTCACTGTTTCATAGTATTTTAAATTTGTAATTATTCATAGAGATTTTGAATGTAGATTTTTCTGTTTAAATTATAGATTTAAAATGTTAAAAATTTGCCTTGTTTGCAGATTTTACTTAAGTCCAAAATAATATGTATTAGAGTATAATAAAAGCATAAAAGGTATTAATTGATTTTAGTCACAATAGCACATGAATAAAGTCTACGGGTAAAGCAGATTTTTCTTAGAATTTTTCCTGTGAGATTTTTTAAAATGTTTTTTGTTTTAACTGCAGGCAAACAGTGGTAAAGACACTAATGGCTGCCAATTTTTTATAACTTGTGCGAAGTGTGATTTCTTAGATGGGAAACATGTAGTTTTTGGTGAGATTGTTTTTTCTTGTTATTTATTTTTATACATTCTTTATGTGTGCTTGTGTGCTATAGATGTAGAACTGGTAAAGAAATTTATTTAACTATTAAATAAAGGTTGAAATCTATGAAACATTTTCTTTTGCTTTTTTGAAGCAGGTTTGGATTAGAGTCCTATGCTGGTGAGATTATATCAAACCCAAATCCGAAAGTTCTTTTTAAATACAAATCAAAAACTGACCTGAATCCAGCAAAAATATTTTTATTGACCCGAGATCCAACCTATAATTAGACTTGTATAAAACCAAAAACTTTCTGCACACATAAATATTAGGTCAAAAACTTTCTGCAAATTTAATGTTTAATAAAAAAACACATTATATTATTTTGACATGAATGAAATTCGAGTTCTTTGTGTGATCTGTCGACGAAACTCACTTTTTTATGCAATTTATGGATGAAATTTGCACATTTTGCACAATTCATGAACAAAATTTGCATTTTTTGTGCATTCATGGATGGAAGTCATGTTTTTTTTTTTTTAACAATATGTGCACGATATTCTCATTTTTTCTCAATCTTTGGATGAAATTTGTATTTTTGGAACGTTTTTTTCGATAAAATTCACATTTCTTGTGCGACTTTTTGGCAAAATTCACATTTTTCGCATGGTCCTTTGTTGAAATATGAGTTTTTACGCAGTCTTTTATAGAAATGCACGATTTTTACGCAATTTTTTGTATGAATGCTCGGTTTTTACGCAATTCTTTGTTAAAATGCACAATTTTTTTCTGAGGTCATGATGAAATTTGCATTTTTCTCATGATCCCTTGACGATTTTTTCCCCCAGCTATCCTTTGATGATCTTTCACACATTTTCCGCAGAACTTTGACTAAATTTGTGTATTTTCCGTGATAATTTGACGAAATTGGAGGATTTTTTTTTTTCTGTGAACAATTGACAAAATTGATTTTTCAAGACGACCATTTGTCAAAATTCATGATTTTTTGCATGAAATTTTTGACTGAGGAATTTTTAAAGTTTTCAGCATCAAATGCTTTAAATTTTTAGAAAATTCAAAAATCTGCCATGTTATTAATTGTATGCTAACAGTAAATAAATCATACATAAAAGTGGGGGCATATTTTTAACTTTTTTGTACTAAAAAAAAATAATAAAAATAAAAATTGTTTCTTTCGTAACATTTTTTGCAAAGTTCATAAAATTTTCTGCACATGGCATGCACGCATGCGTCTATATTATACAACTCTGCCCATAATAAGAATTTTTAAAAAATTGGCTAACAATTTATTACACTTAAAGAAAACTAGCCTATGGTCATACTTCTAATAAAAATTTTATGTTTTATCTAGAAAAATAAGCCTGTTAAGAAATACATTGAAATATCTAGTTTTTCATCTGAATTAGTATTCTAAATTTTCTTAAAAAAAAAGAATAATAATAATTCATACCTCACCCACAAAAAGTCAAAACTCAACTTGAACCATTCTAAACCAAAACAATTAAGAAGTAACCTGGCCTTAACCCTATCTCCCCCCCCCCCCAAAAAAAAAAAAAAAAAAAAAAACTCAGGCCAAACTGCAGGTTGAATTCCAGTATAATTGAGTTACCTGATCTGATGTAGGACTCTAGTTATAGGACTCTTATTATATATCTAAATGTAGACCTGCAGATTGCCAGCAGTTCAAAAATATGCTTACAACATTGCACATCCCACTGCAAAGTGAAATGAATAATATCCCTATTACAGATGTTAACCAAACTGCTGGCAATTATTGTTCATTCATAAATAAATAAAATTAATAATTAAATTAAATCAAAATTAATATATAGTTAAGTGCTAAAAGTATTAAAATTCTGCATTGTCGTCAGAAACAAACCTGTGTAAATTTTTTTTGCAATTCTAGCCTATCAGGAAATGAATGAAAAACATGATTACAAAATGAATGAATGATTACAAAATTCAATCATTACATACATGAATAAGTTAAATAAAAAAGGATAAAACTAAAAACACAATAACTACTTGCATTGATACAGGTGTGATATATTTAATTCTAATGCAAATGTAATTTTTCTTATGGTTTGCTGTAGGACAATTTTCAATTAAAAAATGGTGCTTTTTTTATTATGATTTACTGCTTTGTCATTCTATTAAAAATTAAGGAGAAAATATAATTTTCCTTGTGTTTTTTATATTTTAACGTTTATCCAATAATTTTTGCATTTCTATGTTAACTGAGCACTTATCTTGCCAATAACACTTAGAAGGGAAAAAAAAAAAAAAAAAAAAAAAAAAAAAAAAAAAACAGCAACAGATTTTTGCATGTGTAAATTAGGAACAATGTTATGATGCTGAAATAAAATGCCTTGGTTTATGATATAATTCTTATTATTTTCTCATTCTATGTACTTTAAATGTACATGTTTTAAATTAAAAATGTATCCTTAAATTAAATGATCAAATTTTTGTACTTTAAATGAAATGAATGCAGTATGAATGATGCATTCACTGATATAAAAGCCATTTGAATTTAGATGAGCTCATTCCAAGATTGCCATTTGGAAGTAGCTAGCAGAGACAATTGGAACTTACACTCAAAAAACATTTTCAGAAATTATGTAAAAATAAAAATAACTTTTTGTACTTGATTACAAAAGAAGAATTAGCATCAATACAGGTTAAAAACCTCCTAGCATAGAAATGAATATCAATAATATATGTGAAACTTTTACTACAAGTTGTGTTGTCAGTGCACCAATTTATGTGAGATGTCCCGAATTTCAAGATTTTTAAAGTCGGCTCACTGAACTAATATGTAAGATGCCGAAATTTCTGATTTTTCATGATGTACAATTTATTTTTTAATTTCTTTTTGTATCAAGCTATTTGTTAATTTTTGCTGGGTGGAACTTTTGAACTTTATGCAATAAATCTCTTAATTTTATAACAGAGAGCATGTAGTCTTATTGAAAAGGAATCTACTTGCTGAGACAGAAACTTATCTAAAATGGAATTTCCTTATGATCCCTGGTGATTTTGCTTTTACAGGTTTTACTATTCCTGTTCAGTAAAACTTCTAAAAACAAAATTTGCTTAGGACAAATTCTGCCTTGTATGTAAAGCATTTATAGTCAAGAGTAAATATTTTACAATTATAGTTAATCATTCAAATACTTCTCCAATGCAGAATTTTGTGTAGTTATTTGTGATTAATAGATTTTACTGTCTAAGATTGTTTTTTCAATAAAGTAAAATCTATTAAGATGGGATTTCAAGTGACCAGAGAAAGGTTCCCTTCCTGGTGGATTTGTATAGTACTCTTTCCATCACACCGCAAACTTCTGACAAGATTCTGTTATAGATATTTTCTGACATAGAAGCCAATCTCTCACTTTTTGTGACAGTAAACTTGCATGACTAATTACAACATTCTCACAATAAGACATCAAAATCAAAAGAATATTTTGTCCCATACTTTGCTCCATTCCCCAAGAAAATTTTGAAACATTGTCGCTGGTCCAAGAATGCATGGCCTGTCTTTGAAAATTAAAACCCTGTTTCTCAGCAGTAGGTTTTAAAATGTAAGATTTTTAAGATCTCGGTGATTATTCTTGTGTTGTGGTTTGAAATTTTCCCTTTCATCTTTATGATTAAATGTTTATAATAATTATGATTAATATTAGTAATAAAACTTCATTGATAGAAGATAATTGTTTATTTATGTTATGTAAAAAGTGTAAACAGTTTTCTCTTTCACATCATCGCTACTAGATTTTGATATCCCTTTAGATTTATTGCATTCTAAATTAGGGCACATAAATTTTGCATGTTATTTCAAACATTTCTGACATTTAATGTTTTATCTATTACAAGAAACAGCCTGATGGTCTTTAACAAAGTAAATATGTCACAATCCTTTTCTTTTAATGATTGAAAGTTTTTCAGATGTTGACATAAAAAAATCTTTTTTGCAGAAACACTATTCATATATTTTTTAACAAAACATGCACAAAACATCGTTATAATTATGAGAAAGCAATTCACATTGTAGAAAAACTCTCTTTAAATTCTGGATTGATACCTAGTCTTCAAGGATCTAGCAGAAGGTATACAGAGGTATATGCCATATATCCTCTGGATTTTTCCAAGAAGCTCAGCATAACTTCTGTTTTTCAAATCAAGCATTAGCATATACTGTATCCATCAATTGTCATGATTCTAACATATTGGGAACTAAAACGGCCTATAGAGGCGCTGCTCGCAGCCTTCGATACAGGGTAACTGTCCCTTTAATTTCCCTTTAACTAATGTTAAAGTCCTATTGAAAGAATTCTTTATTGTAAATGTATTTAAAAGTTATAGATATTCAAATTCGTATAGTATTTACTTCGTCATATAAGACAGAAAACAAATGTCACAAGAAATCTGAAATTGTGCAAAAGAATAATTATTCTGAACAAATTTAAAAGGCATGTATTGCAATGAGCTTACATGGCGTTATCCTGAATGGAGAAGTTACATCTTTTCTCCACCAGATGGCATATTTGAGCGCTTGAATCGCCAATACTCTTTGCCTAGAGTGTATACCTTCTGATTTTATTACAGCTACAACACTGATAGTCTTTTCAATCACATACCAAGTTACAAATACTTGTTCTACTCAATTTTTTTTTTTTTTTTTTTTTTCTGCATTTGTTAAGAAATAGAATTATAGACTCAAAACTCGAGAATTTTTCTTCATTTTCTTCTGATTTTTGAAGTTATGTAAAATATTAACAGTTAGCACACTTTGCACTAAAGGCTACAATATAACCAACTCCACACATTTCAGTAATATCATCTAGATAAACCAAAGCCTTGATTTGGGGTTGACATCTTATTATATAAACTATTCATAGTATCTACTTTCATTTTAGTCATATTATTCAAAACAAGTTTCAACAATTCTTATACATGAAAATAGATTAACAGATCAGTTTTAACATATCTTTCTAATAATCTCTCATTCACTAAAAAATAGTTCTCATTTCACACTGGGAATGATTTTATTCGCAGTTAAAAGACTCTTTACATCAACCTTCTGCAATAATTTTTTTTAATAACTATATACCCTCACCAGAAAACTATCTCATAGTGTTAAAAGGAAAAAAATCTAAACAAGCAGCAATCAAAAGATTGTATTGAAACACATTTGTCTCCACATTATTGAGATATACAGGGTTAGCACAAATGAATGACCAGATGTTGAAATTTTCGTATTTTCAAAACTATTATTCATATTATAACAAATGATAAATGAAAATAAAGAGGATGATTCCAAATTTTTTTCAGTTGCAAATGCTTGGTGTGTGAACCTTTTGTAATATGATTAATACCAAATCTTTAATCAAATTCATTTCACACATTTGCAGTTTTACACACTCAATGGTTCTTAATGTCATGTCAGTGCATTAAAACTCTAAATAATGCTAAATGATCATAAGTACTGCATTTTTCTTCTGGATGATGTTCTCTTCTTTCCATTTCATAAGCCTGATATTAACCATTACTTTAGAATGCACAATTAAAGGATTGATATGAGTATCTTTTCAATGTAACACTCATACAGAGTCTAAAATGGTATAATGAGATGTCTTACTGGGCTCTATATTCAAAATCTGTGTTTGAAGCTGAAAAAAACCATTTGGTACTAATAATTTATCTAAAGAACCTCCAACTGATAAAAAGCGAAGCTATTACTGCTTTATACTATGAACTGTTTCAATAGTTGGCTTGCGGGAAGTCTTGCCTTTTTAACACTAGATGTTGAATTTATTTGGGTAGTTTCCTGGTCAGTATATTATTGTATAATGAACAATCATGTATGCTTTGTTTAGTTTCAGTGTATGTATACTTATAGCTCTAATATAAATTTAGTTGAATTAATTTTTGTTTTATGTTGTTTATTATGCTATCTTCATGTCTTGTTCATATTATAATGCATTTTAAAGAATTGTATTACATGATGTCTGATTATTTTTTTAGGCCGTATTTTAGATGGATTGTTGGTAATGCGAAAAATAGAGAATGTACCGACCGGGCCCAATAACAAACCAAAAATACCAGTGTTAATATCTCAATGTGGTGAAATGTGAATTTCATTTTTGTTAATACTTTATACTAATCATTTCTGTACATATTTCATAAACAAATAAATGTTTCATTGACCATTTTGTATCATATGATAATTGAAGTATTTTGTTGATTGTTAAGTCTGTTCTTAAAGTAATAATTGTAAGAATTTCAATTATGAAGACATGGATATGTCTTTGACGTTTATATTATTTTATAATTATACATCATGAAATAATTAATCATAGTAGGTAAGTAAAATTGGTACTTACCAAATTGATAGATTTGTGTAATTTCTATATACACCTGATGCAGAGAAATTTATCCTTTAATGCTGTCTGGCACTTTAGTTTCATTTCTCTTATAAATGGTGTAACTAACATGACTTTGTTTTATGTATATAGATTATCGCCCTGCCTTCGCACGGGTATTAAAGAAAAAATTCAAGTTATAAATTACTACACACATACTCATACTCTCTTCTTTGTGCATGGAGATGCTAAAAAAGTGTAAAATTATAAAAGAAAATTCGGATATTAGAATTATTTTTTTTCCCTACTACTACTTCTTTTTTTTTATTAATAAGTTTTTTTCCTTAATATTTGATTAGTTTATTTTTATTTGTAATAATGTTTGTAAAAAGTTTTACGTCTACAAAACAAAAGCCATTAAATTTATTGATTGGGTCAGAGCTTCCCTGTAAACGATATTAGATGTTGTTTTATATTGTGGCAGCAAAATAAATTGATTTTCAGGAGCTCCGACCCGCGATAGGCCAACATACATCTACTGAAAAAATAATGGGAAAAAAATTAAATTACTTCTGTGGCTGAAGAACTGTTGTATAGTTCTGAAAAGAACTTTTTTTGTCGGGTTTAATTACTTTCTATACAAATTTAAAGCGTAAAATATACTTATTGAAAATATATTCAAGCGAAAATTATTCAATTTCGCATGCCACACGGTACTTTATTTCTTGATATTGACTCCCCTCCCGTTCCCCAGTGACGCCTACATCGCATATTATGTTGCAGCCTAGAGCCTCTAGAATTAATCTAGTAGCCCTATAGCAGCCTAGCCGATCGGGGTGAATGGCGAAGATGCAAATTTTTTCTAATACTTATATTTTTAAATTCGGGATATCTTTCGAATGGAATGTCCAAATCCAAAAATTCAAAAAGTTGTATAAAGGTATTAAATCAGTCTTGATTATTAGGATGAGCGAAGCGAATCCTCTACTAGTCCACTCAAATGACACTTTGTCGTACACTTTACAAAAAAACTATACAGTATTTTCACTTGAAATTAAACACAAATATAAATTATGATCTGTAGATTTGCAGAATATTTTTTTTTTTGCAGAAATACTTTTCAAAAAATTATTATTTTAATTAATTTATTTTACATGCATTTCCAATGCGGACGCATTTTAGCAAATAAATAAAAAATGAAACGCGTATATTTTCAGAAAAAAAATATATAAATCATGGAGTAAATAATTATAGATAGAATCATGATTAATTTAATAAATGAAATATGTATTCATCACTCCACAAAATCGTTTGCACAGATGACACTTAAACATTTTTAAAAAATTGTATTATGGATTTTTTTTTTTTTTTTTTTTTTTTTTTTAGTAAAGTGGCAACAAAAGAATTGTAAACAAATAAAATTAATTTTTAAATTTGCCATATAAATGAAAATTAAAAGAACTGCTTAAAGCTGTTGCCTCGATTCAAGCTCTTTATAAATGTACTAAAGCAAAGTGGGCCAATTCAGAAACTATAAATGGACTTTAATCATTTCTTACTTTATCATTTGGATTTAAAGTAATGTTACGTTCTTATTTGTGGACCGAAAAAGGTTTAGTGAATGGTACTTTAGACTTTGTTGCACATATTAAAGAAAATCACAAGCCATCAGACCAGATACCGCGAATAATCATGGATAAATTTGAATACTGCAGTAATTTAACTTATAAGAATTGGTGAGTACCAATTCCCCCAATAATTAAATTCTGGAAAAATGGAAGCATAAATTGCTCAATAAAACCATTTTCTTTGCAATCAGTTTTTGCAGTTATAATTCATAAATCTCAAGGTTTGACATCAGATAAAGCAGTAGTAGATATTGGGGATAAAGAGACACCAGTTTGCTTAACGCACGTAGCGTTGTCGAGAGTGAAATTCCTTCAAGGTTTATCATTTAATAGAAAATTTCCTTACGAGAGATTCTACAATATAAAAAATTTTCATATGCTGGTATGCAGAAAAAAAGAAGAAATTATAATAAAAAAAAATACATTTAATAGTTCTTAGTATCAACGAGAGTAGATTTTAATGTTTTTCCAAATATTTTGTTTGAATGTATTATTCTAAGATTGCTATCAAATATTATTTGATGTGAATTACAAAGATTGAAAACATACCTATTTCAAATCATTTCAGATAACTCCAGAGGCTATTGGGAAATGTAAAAACATCTTTAAAACTTTTGATTAAAAATTAAAAAAATATTTTGTAAAATTTTGCTTCGAAAATATTTTTATTTATACCAGTCTTATATCACTGATAAAAAATTCCGAGGAAATTCTTAATTATTTGGCTGAATTTACATTTCTAAAATTTAAATACGCCAAAACATAAGATAAAGTTTTTGCTTAATAAAGATGCAAAAATAATATAAAATAATAATGTTATTTTCAAATATTTATCTTATGAAATAATGCTTCGCGAATCCAAACAAAGCACGGCTTTTGCTAGTGAAGTAATTTATTTTGATAAGGATTAATACAAAGTTAAAAATAAAGAGCTTTTACAGAGATGGCATTTTATTTTATTTTTTTTTAAATAAAAAAAACACTTATTGTGATGTAGCTATAACAAACATATGCTATCGCAAAATTTTTGTAGATAATTATATGTTCTGCAAAGTCATAGTACACATTATTTTGTTCTATGATCAATGGTGTTTGCTGCGCAGCGATGCAAGGATTTTTTTTAAGGTCTTTTTCCTACATATATAATACTACAAATATATATCTATATATTTTTTGAAAGCTTAATATAGCCTATGTTCACTGGAAATAGTGTAGCTTTCCAACGGTGAAAGAATTTTTAAATCCGTCCAGTAGTTTCGGAGCCTATTCAATTCAAACAATCAAATCTTTCCTCCTTATAATATTAGAATAGATAATGTGGAAGTTTAGTTTTGCAAGAAAACGCCTAACAGGTTGAAATTTTTCTTTCAGCAATTTATTCTAATATATGAAAAAATACTTCAATACTTTTGTTTCAGTCCTGTAGTTTGCCTTTATTACAGGCTAGTATTATGTTAAAATTTAGTTCAAACAAAAACACTTTTAAAACTACTTAAATCACATTTCAAGAAATTATCATCCATGATTGACCATGTAGATAGTTCTTTGGATGATCCTGTATATTATTTTATTTATGTTCTACAAACATTTCTTAGTAAACTGAAAGCAATTCAAAAATGCATCACTTATTTAAAAACCACCTTTAAGTAAATTACCCTCATGTTCAGTAAGGTTTGCGAGCTCTTTTGTGTAACCCTGTATATCAACTATAGCATTTATACTCACCATATAATATGCAGACGTTTAGTAAAACTTAAAAGCGAATATCACAATTGAAATTGCACTTCATCCATCCATCAGCTATCATCGATAATATATATTACTTGAGATAGAATATACGATTCGAAATATTTTGTGTGTATCTGTAAATGCTATATGCACTTCATATTATGCATGAAATATTGAGTCTCAGCGGCATATATAAATTTTATGATACTTGAAATCGTTTAACATAGTTAAAATATGTCGCAAACAATTCCCTTCTTTATTATTGTGTAATGGAATTCTTTTGAGTGGCCCTGTAGATGAATAATAACTATTATTTTCACTGAATATTTTACAGAATGAATATTTCATTGCACTTTGCGAATCCATATAAATATATATGTTTGACCGGCTGTAACATTTCTAAAATTCATTTGAAACGATTTTTTCCCATAGTCCTTAATGTATCGGAAAACTTTTGGCTATCTCTGTAAATAAACTAATCATGGTAGAAATTTCATTTTCTATAAGGTTCGTGCTTGGGTAAACATCAATAAAATATAAAAAATTCATAGCAATCCGAGTATATCTACGGGAGTTAGAGCGTGGACAGACAGACGGCCAGACAAACCAAATGCATAAACGTTTTTCAACTTTGTTGGAAAATGTTAACAATCGTTAAAAAGACCATCTCAAAATAGGAAATAAATGTCCCATGTAAAAAAAAAAAAAAAAAAATTAATTTTTTTGCAATATTATTGTTTGGTCATTTGAAATATGACATAATTTCTCATATATTCTTCTTTTAAAGTATATTAATTTCCTTATTTTAAAATATTATTTTTCTTTATAATTCACTTGAAAATAATTTGTCGAAAATAAATATTTTTATTTGAATTTTGAATTTTTATTTGAATTTTGAATTTTTATTTGAATTTGAATTGCTTCCAATTTTCCATGTTTTCATTACTTTTGGTTGTACGGCAAACACTATGTTAAATCTACGAGTAAACCACTAGCATTAATTTTTAGCTTATGCACCAGTTCATTTCCGACAGACATAGATCATTAGATTCCCCTATAACTACTCTTCCATAAAATAAAAGTTTTTTTTAAGTGCGTTCGTAATTATGCAAATATGTAGCAGCTATTGTTGTCGTTCAGTCCGTCCGCATGTAACAACGCAAAAACTACCGAACCGAATCGTTTGAAATTTAAAATACATAATTATTACATAATTTTGTCGAGTCATTTCAAATTTTCTGAAAATTGGATGTATGGATCAATTACAGGGACAATCAAAAGTATTCCGTTACATTACGGTAAATGGAGAAAAAACATTCAAATGCATTTTAATAGTGTTATACTCATTCGAACACAATAAAATTGTTATACATCTATTAAGAACGTATTATAATATACATTTTGCATAATCTGTGGTGCAAAAAACATTTGTTATTGATATACAATCATGCGCGTAGCCAAGGGGGGTGCCCTGGGTGCCCCCCCCCCCCCCCCCCCCCCCCCCGCTTGCGCAGATCCAAGATTTATTATTTTAAAAAATCTAAATTTATAAAAGAAAAAAGAAAAAAAAATGTAAGCAAAGTTAGTTCAATTACTTAATCAAAACTAACAGTCTATGTTTTGAAATGTGATAAAAGACAAGACCTTGATTCTTTCTTTTTTTCTTTTTAAGAAAATTATTTTGTTCATCTTTTTTAAAACTAGAATATTTACTAGAATCTGTATTAATCGCAGTAAATCAAAAAAGTTGGTTTTATAATTCTAATTTGATGTCGTTTCTTTGTGGAATTTTTTTAACACCTTTCTATTGCATGCATATTTCCATAAAAAGTTAGAGTAAATTCTCGACAAGGATAGAAACTACTATTTATATCTTTGCTTTTGTTATCTAAAGTCTCAGGGGCGTTCCGACCCAGTGTGCAAGGCACACAGGCGCCGAATTATTAAAAGCGCCAAAAAAATTAAGCTAAGGAGCAAATATTTTTTTTAAAAATCCGTAATTATTTTAAAATGTCTTGTATTTCTTTTTACTTCTGAATTATGTTTTATAGAATTATTGCAGACATTCCATTAAATATATATATCTGTCTCGTTTTATTATACTTCCGAATCTCCTAATATGCAATTTAAATGCAAGCCTGTCCGTCCTTTCAATAAACAGAGGTGCACCTCGTGTAGTTCCAAAAACAGTGAGAGGCTCTATAATTCACATGACTGAAAACTTGTACAGACGAACCTCATTAATATGAACCTCAAGGAGAATCAAACTTTAGTTCATGTTAACAGTAATTCATGTTATCAGTATCATTTCTTTGTATTCGTCTTTATAGGGGACTGTGAGAACAGTTCAGGTTAAAAGTAATTCACGTTAAGTGTCTTCATGTTAACAAGGTTTGATTGTACTACCAGTTTAGTCGTGGTAGCATTTTACAGTTTTATTATTACAGAAAAATTCAACCTGTTTTTTTATTTTAAATAGCTATCGTTGCCTCTACAGAATTTGTCATAAATAATATGAAAATAAATTATTATTTGGAAATACTGGAAAACGTTTGTCATGCGGTAATCGGGTCATAAATATTAGTAGATTTATGCATCACAAGACATATTGTCTTATAAAGGGCTGCCACAAATAACTACTTTTTAATTCAATTTCACACCATTTTTTCAAAACAAAAGTCTTTTACTTACACTTTGACAAAATTTGCAAGAGAAATATAATCTGATATATATATATATTTTAAAATTAATATTGTGAATAGAAGATAAAAATAGTAGCAAGTAGCAGCACTGCTTATATGACACACATGCATTTCACGAGGAAAGCCATAAGTCCCCTTCGATTCAAAAATTCTATGCAAAAATAATATAAATCATACTAAATTTGTAACTGACTTTTCAGAAGGGGAACCCAACTTGAAAGTATTGCATGGAAGAAGCCAGAAACATTAATCACTAAATAACAAAGTAACAACATTAAATAACTAACGATCACTGGTAACATTTAAAAGAACTCGATTAAAATATTATTGGTTTTAAAGAAAGCATCCTTTAAAACGAACTTTGAATTAAAAAAAAAAATAGCTAATAAGAGGAAACATTCGGACGAACACAGAACAACTTCAAAAAATGCTACTGGCTACCATGCTACCATAGTGTCCACGGAAGATGTGTTGGACGGCTCTGAATAGAGAAACAGTGTAAAAACAGGAACTTGTATGACTGTGAGATATAACATAGAGATTTAAAATTGGAGTGGCTTACGTCAGCTATGGGGCAAACTTTAATTGGTAAAAATGAAACATCAGTTGTTTGTAAAGGTTTTGCATTCCCTCCAGTGCCGTAAGTTTCATACTGTGATTTTTTTCATTCATAGCATGAAGTCTACTTTAGGCGACCATAGTAGTGATGGGCGATTCTAGAAATTTTGAGAATCGATTAAAATCGATATCGTATAAAACAACATCGATCATAATAAAAATCTATTTCTCAGTTCTAGAATCGATACTAGAATCGATATTTCGATATTCAGGTTCACACAGAGAAGATCCAAATTACTAATTCCAAAACTTAGACAATCAGCAGGACCGTAATTACCGCCTCCCCCCCCCCCCCATCCCCATTTAGGGAGGCATAGAATTAAGCTATTGCAGATTTTAGAGTCGGATAATAAGAATTTTAAATTTTAAAATGATTGTCACTTATGGTTGTCACTTACACAAAAACTTTGACAAATTTGAGAGAGATAACTCAACTAATAACAACACTGAGTAACTTGGCATTAAACCGAGTATAAAGAGTGCCAAGAGCCTTAACTAGGATGGGGAACAAGGAGTATAGACAAAAAAAACTTTTTTTTTTTTTCTAATGCCAACCAAATGTTACATGAGATAGTTTGGAAGAACAAAAAATATGCTCCATTCCCAAGGGGGCAGGTAAACCCCACTTTTGATGGAAAGGCGACCATACCCCAAATGTATCTTTTGTCAAAGTTTCAAAATGAGGATTTACAATAAAATAGAACAAGAATTGGACATTTTGAAAGTTGCATGCATACTTTGAACGACCCATTTAGTAAAGATTGGCGAGGAAGGGCGGAGGGGAGGGTGAGGGATTAGAAAAACGAACTTGAAAAAAAAAAACATAATTAACTAATAACCCAAATAACTGAGCTTCTAAACAAAAACATAGTGTTTAACTTTGTGTTGAATTAATGGGGTGGCTCGCGGGGAACATGCACTCTTTGAAACTATAAAAAGTGCCAAGAGCATGTAACTAGGTGGAGGGAGGGGTAGTAACAGAAAAAAGAGGAGATAAAAGCTTTATAATGATATGTTACATGAGATGGTGTGGAAGAAACAAAAAATATGGTAAATCCCAAACGGACAGAAGGGCGACCCCGGCCCAATGTATCTTTTGTTGAGGTTTCAAAATATGGATTTATAACAAAATAGAACGAGGATTAGACTTTTTAAAAATCGCAGTCATAATTTGAACAAACCTGTAAGTTAAGATTGGTGAGGAAGGGCGAACATGAAAAAAAAAAAAAAAAAATAGTGGCACTCTGAGAGTGTTGATAGAAGTGAAACCTTGAACAATTACGTGTGTATTTTTTGAATAGTTAGGATATATAATTTTGCATCGCCAGGAAATACTTTTAAATGAATAAAAAAAGGTTCTATAATATTAAAAAATATATTAATATCTATAAAAAAAACCGCGCGATACCATATATCCAGCTGTTGTAGTTAACTCACTATAACTACTTTCTTACATTTTAAAACGCGATAAATACACCAACCAAAATTAGACCATACTATCGATACCTTAATCCTTATCCAAAAAAATCATTTTGTATTAATGCCTGTTACAATATCTGTAGA
This sequence comes from Maratus speculifer, assembly GCA_964019185.1. Classification (NCBI taxonomy): domain Eukaryota; kingdom Metazoa; phylum Arthropoda; class Arachnida; order Araneae; family Salticidae; genus Maratus; species Maratus speculifer. The sequence goes on along the minus strand of OZ025292.1, from coordinate 22,612,098 downwards.
TTACTTTTTGAATTATTCAAATCGGACACTCCATTCAAAAGATATTACGAATTTAAAGATGACAATCTAAAGAAATAATAGCGCTGCTAAGTACTCGGTGGCCAATAAGCTTAGGGATTACGTGTGCAATCAAACGATTGCGTGTTCGAACCCCAGTTTCGCTAATATGTATCAATGTTTTTTGAAGAAGTTTGAAAAATTAAAATTTTAACACATTATGGGTCCGTAACGTGATCTGAAATGATGGGAGAAAATTTCTTATGCTAGATTTGTAATGTATGAAGCATAAGCTTTCAATAGACATATTGTATCAAGAAATGAGAAAAAAACCCTCTGTCCCCCCCCCCCCAAAAAAGGTCCTATAGGGAAAAACGGGAAACTGGAATAGCAAAAAGAACGGCGAGAAATGGTTAGCTATACTAGAATTTTTCTCATCACTGTAACTCCTATAGAAGCAAAGTTATAGCCTTTTAAAGATTGAAATGAAGTGAAGAAATAAGCAAAATTAGGTGAGTGATCGACAGGGGGGGGAGGGGTCCACAGCTCTGGGGGTGCCATGTAGCTTAAACTTTTAAGTTAAAATGGTAGAAAATTAAATGAGCGAAATTTTAAGGTGTATATTGGGGGAGGGTGAAAGCCCCCCCCCTCACTTTTTTTTGTTTCTTTTGAAGAAACAAAAAAATATGCCCCCCGGCAGGGCGCAGATAAACCCCAAACGGGCGGAAGGGCGACCCTTTATTTATCTTTTGTCAAGGATTTAAAATGTGGAACTAAAATAAAATAGACCGAGAAATGGACATTTTTAAAACTGTATGCATACTTCGAACGGCCCTGTAAGTTAAAATCATGGAGCTAAGAAGGTATATGGAGGAGACATATCAATCTAGCATCATGGTCAGCCCTGACTTCGAAAAACCAGTTCTTTCCCCCTCTTTCGTATCCGCCATGTTTGACTTTTACCGTAGTTGACTTGCGCCACGAGGAGCTTCCTCAATACGACGGTCGGTAGCAGACGGAAAAAGTCAGCTTACCCAGGTCAAATATGGCGGCCGCGGCGTTGTAACGAGGGGGGGGGGGGTAGGAAAAAATTCAAGTGACGTCACATATGTCTCCTCCATATACCTTCTTAACTCCATGGTTAAAACTGACACGGAAGGGGGGGGATTAGAAGAGACGAGCTTGAAAAGTACAACATAATAAACTAATACTTCAAATAACTGGACTTCTAAACAAAAATATAACGATTTAACCTAGTGTCGAATTAATTGGGTGGCCCGCAGGGGATTACCCCCCCCCCCAGAAGTTAAAAGATTTTATGCCTTTTAATGCACAAATTGCGACTCCCCTCTCTTACAGAGCTGTAAAACATGATGCCTTCCTCGCAGAAAAATACCTGCATTCAACACTCATTTAGCATTAAAAAAAAAAAAAAAAAATCGAAATCGAATCTAAAGATCGAAATCGAATCTAAAAACCGATCTTACGGGCAGAATCGATTTTGTATTTTTACTTTCTTTTGTAACTTTACAAGAAGAGAGTATTAGATTCGTGAAAAATTTTGACTTCCCGTTTTTGATGGATTTATATACAGGGTGTCTATAAAAGAACTCCGGGGTTTTGAGGCAAAATATTTTAATGAAATAAAAAACATACATACATGTTTTATACATGACTGAAAAGCTTACGTTTTCAAGTTTTTTTAACACTTAGTACAGTTCTATATGAGCCCCGTTAGTGGCACGGCAGTCTAAACGGTATTCTACCTTTTCCCATGTCCTGGCGAGCATGTCTGGGGGGACGGTTGCCACACAATTGACTATTCGTTCCCTGGTGATCTTGGTAACCCCAACTCCAGGCTATGTCTTGTCAACGATTTCTTAGGGCTTCGAAGGCATGAAGCTCGGATTCTGTCCACTTTCTCTTGAGACACACTCGGCCTACCCGGCGACTTTTGCTTCAAAACACTTCCTGTTTCCTTAAATGCACTGAACCATTGACGAATGGTTTTGTCATAAGGCGGGTTAACACCATAGTTACGTCGAAAGTTTCTTTATACGGTAACTACAGACTTCGTTTCTATGAGCCAAATAACACATTGAGGCTTTTGTTGCGGAGTCGCCATCATTTCAAGGTTAACGCCCTGCAGCGCCGCCAACAGTTGATGCAAACATTCCCAATTCGCATGAGTAAAACTTTTTGAGCTACTCTTTTCAGAGAAATCTACTAAATTTTGCTATCTTTTATAGTTAGTGAGATATGAATTTTTAAAACCCCGGAGTTCTTTTATAGACACCCTATATTTTAGAAGGTCTTTAACACGATTTCATGGTTTTTAAGAAATATCTGTCTGTGTGTGTGTCTGTCACTCTGTGAGTCTGTATACGACAAAAATTTCTGACCGTTCTATCTCAAGAACAAATGCACAGAATTCCACAAAACTTTAGATTTAGTTTGACCTTGATATAAACTGAATCTAATTAATTTTTGGTGCATATAGCCTAACAGGTGGCGCTGCTATGCTGCATTTTTTGCGATTTGAGCAACAGCTATATCTGAATAACGAATGAACGGATTTTCATCACATTTTAGATCCAGTTAGTCCTTGACATGCATTGATGTTTTTTGCATTTTGATGTATATAGCTTCTCAGATAGCGATGCTATACTGAATTTTTCACAATTTCCACTCAGCGCCATGTGAAAGGAGGGGGGGGGGGGGGGGGGGGCGAAAGGAAGCGGTCGTTCCGAGCACGAAAATTTAGGGGGCGCCAATTTTTTACTATTAAGATCACTTCTAGCCTATCACAAGAAAAAGTTAATAGGGGGGGGGGGATCTAAATTGGATCTTTGAACCGGGCGCAGTTCTCTTTTCGCACGCCGCTGTTTCCATTTTAGCTTTATCTCAAGAACTAATGCACGGACTTTCATAAAAATTTAGATGTAATTACTCCTTGATATTATTTGATGCTAATTACATTTAGGTGGAAATCGCTTAAGAGATGGCGCTGCTATACTGCATTATTCATGATTAACGCAATAGCGCTATCTCAAGAACGAATTTTCATCAAAATTCAGATTCAGTAATTCTCTGATATATATTAGTGTTATTTAGTTCTTGGTGTAAATTGCCCTACAGGTGGCGCTGATATGCTGCATTTTTTTATGATTTCGCAATAGCTGTGTCTCGCGCTTTCATGGATTTTCATCAAAATTCAGATTCAGCTGGTACTTAATAAAAATTGATCTTGATCAATTTTTGGTGTACATCACTCAACCAAAAACGCTTTTTTGCAAGGGGGGGGGGGAGGGGAGGGTTCTGAGGTTTCTTTAATTCTTCTATCTTAGAAACTAATACACTGAAATTTTTGAATTGGCACATCCGTCTATTTTATCTTCGACTTTTGAAAGAAAATGAAAATTATGTTACCTTCAGAGAAATCGATTAAAAATTTTTAAGTATCGATTAAATCAAGTTGGCCGTAGTATCAATTAAATCGATTTAAAAAATCGAAATCGCCCATCACTAGACCATAGCATTTCTACAAATGATCACTTCTTTAATAAACTTTTCTACCAAAAATTGAGCCGACTTCAAAAACTACTGCAAAGTGAAAAATAATTTCATTATATAATAGTAATAAGATATTGAATTAAGAGTGTAGTATTTACTATGCGTATTATTATATTTATGTACATTAATTGGATATTTTTGGAGTCGGTGCCAGTTAAGCCAAGTTACATGCAATTTTCCAATAGACACACATCCAAGTATTTACGAGTTTTTTACGATTTAATATTTAGTTTAAAATGTAACTTTATTCTCTTACGATTATCTATTATTAAATCGTAAAAAAAACTCGTAAATACTTGGATGTGTGTCTATTGGAAAATTACATGTTACTTGGCTTGGCTGGCACCGACTCCAAAAAATTTAATTAATGTACATAAGTATAATAATACGCATGGTAAATACTACACTCTTAATTTAATATCTTATTACTATTATGTTCAAAGATTATTTTTCTCTTTGGAGTAGTTTTTGTAGTCGGTTCAATTTTTGGTAGAAAAGTTTATTTTTCTCTTTTTAGTTAAAAATTAACGTTTTTTTTGAAGTCGGTTAAAAAAATTATAATACGGAAAAAAATATTGTAAATTATACATGGATGTAAATTTTGTCAGGAGCGGCATTGTGGAACGCACCCTCTCTTACCAGAACCAGAGCTTAAATTTGGATCCTTAGACCTCTCGGTCATCTTGATTGCGCTCCAGTCGGCGAGCTTATTCAAAGCCCATGTTACTTTTAATTTGTCAAATATCACGCGATCGGTTAATAATAAAAATTGTAATACGGAAAAAATTATTGTAAATTATACATTGATGTAAATTATGGCAGGAGTGGGGTTCGAACCCATGCTCTCATTTTCGACACCGACAAACAACATAAACGACACGGGCCGACAAATAACATAAAAGGGCCGGGCCGGCAAAAAAAAAATTGAACGGGCCAGACGGGCCTGGCCGAGCCGATAAAAAAAAATTTCTGAAGCTTTCAGAGAAACGATAAAATACGAGCTATTTTCAACAAAAATGGTTTTAACGAGAATAAGTATAAATGTGCGTCACGAGCCATACTAGTTTGACAGCATCAATATAAAAATGTACAGTGTAGAGATCGGCATCGGAGAATTGCATTGTGTGTAACCCGTTTTAATATATTTTTAGCTGACTCATGCCGGGCCGAGATCAAGCTTGTATTATTTTTCTACATATAGACTGGGCGGACCGGAGTTAGACTTAATTGTTCTCAAGATCTGTAGGGCAGAAAACATGATTTGTAAAATTATTAACAGGGATAAAGTACTTATGTTAGCTTAATCTTTGGATATATACTTCTTGATAGTTTTTAAATTTTTCAATAACGCGAAAGTTTGACACATTTTTACATTAATTTTTAATTGTATAAATATAAAAGTGATAAGCCTGACTATTGAAATGATTTGGAATCGAATAGCGTTTTTCATTTTTGGTAAATAAAATACTTGTATAACCTTGTTGAGATACAATAGTTTCTCAAATGGTTGCAGGTTTTTCTCCCTTCACATGTTATCGCTTCCGGAAATTCTAATTCAAAACTCCAATTATGACAGCATTTTATTATATTGCAGTATTCTTAAATTGCTTGTATCAAAACGCCATTCGATTATATAGTTTCTGAATAAAGATACCTGCTAATCTTATACGTTTCTGAGAAAAAATGAATTTTTAAATGTATCAGAAAGGAGCTTCTTTGAATTTAAGAAGGAATTTGTATTTAAAATCTTTAAATAAATGATGTAGAAATATTTTTATAATTTTTCTTTTATTAAACAGCTTCAAAAGTAACGATGTTTTCAGCTTTCTTTCTTTTTTCTTTTATTCTAAGCCATATTAATTTTTTAATGAATCTTTATTCGAATGTTGAAAGCCTAAGAATCTAAGTAATCATTAATGTTGTTAATGTATTTCCTGTATAATAATACTGTAAAATCATTCCATAGATATGTATGCAGTATTCTTTAAAGGAATCTTAATTATATGATAAAAATCTGAATTTTTTAGAAACCGTTGAAATTGTAACGGGCCGGGCCCGGCCCGAACTTTTGAGTTTTACAATGAACCGTGCCGGGCCGAAATAATTTTCCTATGGGCCGGGCCCGGGCCTGGAAATTCCGGCCAATGCAGACCTCTATCCTGCATACGATAGAGATGGATTTAAAGACATTCCTGGTTGAAAATTATTTTAAAAACCGCACTAAAAAAGTAAATTGAGGTGCAATTTTCAAGCAAATTCCATTTGAAAGAGCATATTTTCTCCTATACGCTGTGCCAAAACTGAAAATGTGCGATGTTTAAAAAATTGCTCTAGCGAAAATTAAAAAGTAAAATGCTATCGTCAAGTTTAGTCATTTGCAAAAACACGTCAGCATTACGGACGGACACATTTGTCCTTTTATAATATAGATAATCTATTGTTATTATATTGTGTTAATTTCTCCGGGATAATGAAATTTTACAATTTAATGCAGGATTCCGAAACAGCCAGGCTATATTTTCACAGGCTTTACTGTCTCGATTTTTTTTACACAGTTAATAACCTCATATATTTTTCAATTTACGAATGTTTCAAACTAGAAATTTTATGTCAAATGAAGTAAAAACCTATAAAAACAAGACACATTTTATCAAATAATTTTTCGGTTCAAAAAACTTTTTGACCTAGTAAAACTAGTCAGATGTGGCAATTCCAAAACTTTTTTCTATCTTATACATGTAAATACTTCCTGAAAAATGCAGCATAGCCGCGCATCGGTTAGGTGGTTTAAACTAAAATCTAGTCAGCAACAACTTATGTCAACTTATTAGTGAATCTGGAGTTTGATAAAATCCGTGCATTTGTTTTTGAGATAGAACTATTGCAAAATCTTTAAAAAAAATTTGCATAACAGTGCCACATATTGTGTGATGTACATCAAACATTAATTACAATTTTTTTATCACATACTAACTGAAACTGAAGTTTGATGAAAATCCATGCATTAGTTCTTGAAATACATTTATTGTAAAATCTTCAAAAATGCAGCATAGCAGCGCCATCAATAGGAGCAATTTACACCAAAAACAAAACAACAGTAATCTATATAACTGAAGCTGAAGTTTTATAAAATTTCGTTTATTAGTTCTTGAGATAGAGAATATTGCGATAACTACGAATAATATAAAATGGCAGCGCTACCTCTCGAGCGATTTGCACCAAAATGTAATCAACACCATATTACATCAAGTGCTAACTAAATCTAAAGCTTTATGAAAATCCATGCGCTAGTTCTTTAGATACGGCTATAGTGGAAATTGTAAATAATGCAGTATAACAGTACCACCTGTTGAGCGGTATATACTAAAAACTAATCAGATGTAGTCTAGATGTAGTATCTAGGTCTAACAGAATCTAAAGTTTTGTGAAATTCCGTGCATTAGTTCTTGAGGTAGAACGCCCAGAAAATTTTTGTCGCATACAACAGACAGACATTATGTAAAAACATGTTTTTTTTTTTTTTTGGGGGGGGGGGGTTCTCTGACTTCTAAAACGAGTAAATCCGTCGAAAACCGGATTTCGAAAATTTTTATGAATATAAAGATATTTGTAATTTCATTTTCGGAGTGGCGAGGGGGGATATAGGGCGCCAATGGACGTTCTGCACACAGGCGCTGAATACTGCTGGCACGCCCCTGTAAAGTCTAGATAGGAACAAAAAAAAATGAAAGGAAATGCAGATGTGAAACGATAATTCCACCATGTGATTAGCCTGGAGAACGGAGGGGGTGGAAGGTTGTACAAATTAGAAATGAGACAGGCTCAGCTCCAGCTCGAAAGCCCGAGCTTAAACCCGGGTCCGAAGCGGGCATGGGCTCGATTTTCATTTTAGTGTTCGGGCCCAGGGGGGGGGGCGGGGCTCGGGGTCATCCTTTCTGAGAATTAAAAAACATTTATGTGTAGAAGAGATTGAAAGAACTACTATTTTCCTTTTAAAATTATTCTTTTTCAAGTCATTTCAGTGTTATTTTGATCAAAATGAAAGAAAAAGAAAAGTATATATATATTTTTTATATTTCAACAGTTGATTGTTGCTTCAAAAGAAAATTTGTGATGTATGAGATTTATGTCTACTGCATTTCTGTCGACGATTAATTGATAAGGCGCCTATCAAAATAATCATAAATAATAAATTAGCTTCTGGTTTGATTTTCGTTTGAGGCAGAAGATATTTTTTAATTCGATCGTTTATTTATTTATTTTGTTAGAGAATGATTTCTTCGTTTTTGATGCAGACTAGATGCTTGAGGTTTGCAAATTATTTGATTGTGCACGAATCATAATCGTTCTTCATATGATAACAGCATTGTGATTTTTTTTTCTGTTTGTCATCATGAATTTTGCTTATGCTGAGGATTTCCCTTCGTAAGTAAACATATTTTACATGTTATTCCGATTGAAAACATTCGATCAATGTTTCTTCTTTTCTCATAAAAACAACGGAACTTTAAGATAAGTGTATCAATGTTTTAATTTGCGTTGATTTTAAGGTTCTCGTCAGTCATGGGGAATTGTTAAGAGTAATGAATTCATTATAGATAAATGTACAGGGATATAGTGGAGGGTATACTGGGGTATACGCCGTATACCTTCTGGGTTTTTTTTTAAAGGAACACCGTATAACTCTCTGTTTCTCATGAAACCCATAGGATGTACTCTCTAGAGTATACTCTGTGCCTTGAGCATATACCCTCTGCTTCGATCGTGTAACTGGTGGTTTTTTTACGACTACACCCTTGAAGATGTATTCTTTTTATAGGAAATTGAAACGTTTTTTGATTCTTCAGCATACAAATATTAATTTCTATAAACACTATCCATTTATTCATTACACTTCTTTAATATGTCCATCAAATTTTATTCTTAAAGGACAAGAAATATGGGAATCTTTTTAAGTATGAAGGATATTTTTATTTGATACCAAATTGCTCTTTTCATAAGCTTGAATTAAAATTTTTATTTAATAGTAAATTTTATAAGAAAATTTTTAAAATGGGATATCACATTTGAAACAATTTTTAAATATCATTAAATCTTTTATTTATTTATTTATTTATTTTTGTATATTTTTTGTATCGGGCTTGGATGGGCCCGGGCTCCAATGTACTAAAAATCTTTCGGGCGAGGGTTTCAAAAATCGAGCTCGAACTCATCTGTAGTACAAATCTGTGCTTCCTCTGAAAATAAGAAATGATGCTACGCAAAATTCAAATTAATATGGAGGTTGGTTTGTTGGTTTGCTAAGTTTCGTTTTTTGGGATCATATTTTGACATTCGTACGGGCTCATTTTTTACTTACCCATCATACGTAGTATAGGGTAAGTCTTGCAATCGTTTTGAAAATCGAAAAAAATTTTTGACGGATTTACACGTTTTAGATGGTGGAGATTCCGGAAAACATATTTTTAGAAAAAAAAAATTGCCGTCCGTCTGTCTGTCTGTCTCTGTCAGTAAATGCTCTATCTCCCGAACAAATTGAGATAGAGACTTGAAATTTTGTATGGAGTTAGTATGTAAGAATGGGACGAAGCCTATTTAATATCAGCAACCTCGATTATCCGGAACTATTTTTTTCGCACTCTCGAAAAATTCGTTCTGATGAAAGGTATATAAAAATTTTCGAATTTTTTTGTTCTAAGGAATGGACGTAAAAGGCAATAAAGTAACACACATTATGCATATAAAACGAAATCGATCGGATTATTAGTTGCCGAAATATTTGTAATCCTGTTTTCCACATTCTTCGATTTTTCATGACCCTGTATTTCATTCAAATTTCAATTCAGAGGTATATTTTAATTGGAAATGAGACGCTTAATCCGACGCAGTTAATTGTTAGTCAATAAAATTATTATTTTTGGAGTTATAAGGATGTTTCTTTTACGCAGTTTGGTACTACTTGAGTAGTTTGGCGTTTTATATAATTTGTCGAAATTTCTACATCAGCAGTTCTTTAATATAGCATTATTATGTATATTAACAATATTTAAATTTTGTTTATGAATTGCAATGCATTGTATAAATAGTTTTCACATGTTTTATTTTCATATACATATCCATGATGGGTAAGTATTACGGTGGCCCCCAACTACTAGTTTTTAACGGGGAAATTTTATTTATTCATGAGTAGAAAATGTAAGAACTATTTTTCACTTTAAATTGCATACTACAAGTTACTTTAATGCTACTTTGATCAAAATGACGGGGGGAACTAAAGTCATGTTATTTATTTTAGTATTTCATTGATGTTTGAAATGAAAACTTGTGATAATTACAGATTTATGTTTACGGATATCTTTATTTTATATCTATCATGCTTTATCTATGTTTATATATCTTTTTCTTATCCATTAGTAGCGTCGTACGAAAGGGGGAGCGTAGGAGGCAGCTGCCCCGGCGTGGAATTTTAGGGGGCGCTAAATTTATACTACCAACGTCATTTTTGCCCTGTTACAAGAAAAAATTGGGTGGAGGGAGCGCCAAATTGTGACTTTGCCCCTGGTGCAGTTTTCTCTTCGCACGCCCCTGTCCATTAGATTTAGTTTTAAGTAACTTCTCATCCATCTTCACATAATGAAAAATTGCGTTTGGTTCCTTTTTAAAAGAAGTTTTACACAATTATACCTTCCGCAAAAAACCTGTCTAAAACGGAAATTTGATAGGTTTTAAGGGGTTCCGTTTTATTAGGTTTTATTACATAAGATGTTGCTTGTACCCAACATGTTCAGGTTAAAAAATTTGGGCACCCCCCCCCCCCCCTCCGTTCAAAAGGCTGGCTACGCCTATGTACTAGAACAAGACCACACAAAAATATTCCATTACATAATGGTATCGGGAGAACATATTTGGTTGCGCGTTTTAATTGTAATTGACTATTTAACATATTATGAGATTGATATACGTTGCTGAGGAATACTACAAGTTATTTCCTGTATAAAAGAAAGTATAGCGTATGATACACCTTGCTGAGGTGTAATAAAAATTACTTCCTGTATATTTACAGAAACACAAAAAATTTTTGACTACTATACTGTATCCGAAGTAGAGATGTAAATTTTCCGGAAAAATATAAGTGGCGGAAAAAAGCTGGTTTTTTACCGGTTTTTTTTCGCAAAAAAACGGAAAAATTGGAAAAATTGATTTTTCATGACTGTTTCTCCCAAATAAATTATATTTTCTTAGAGAATATTAAATAATAAACATTTTTACCCATTTATGTGTATTAAATGAAAATTATTTTCACTTTATATTACAAAATAAAAAGAAAGTAGCAAAGCCTGCTTTTAAAAGTTTAGTTTTTTTTCCCACAGCCTAAGCATTTAAATGCTATTGTTTGTTATATCATATCTCTGTTGAAATGATTTTTCAGTTACATGCTTAACTATCAATTGACCTAATGTAAAAACCTGAGTCAATATGTCTGCAGTTTGGAATGAAATAAATTATGCATTCCATTTACATAAGTATAGTTTTTAAGTAAATGATACTAGTTTAAAGAAATTATTGCAGTTTTGTCATTATTGTGAATATCAATATTCAAAAATTCCATTATTTGTTTAAAAAATGTATATTTTTACATTAATTTTTTTCTTAGAATTATAATTTTATTTCCTTTATAAAATATGATTAGTTTTGATATAGCTTTCCAATCTCAACTCAAAAAAGTTTTGAGTTAGTTTTATAATCTAAATTCAAACAACTAATAAGTTTTACTTTGGCTTACTCAGGTCTGCAACTAAAAAATAGCATAGGATTTATTGACTGTTATATTTTTACTCACTGAAACCAGAAAAATATTTTAAGTTTAATTAAATGTAATTTTTTTCTTTTTACCCAGAAATCTGGTATTCTATTCTTGAGTAAGAAATCATATTCAATAATGTTTCCACATGCTAATTTTATATTTCTAAGAGTGGAACTCAAAAGTTATAAAAACAGAACACTACAAATAGAAAATGCTCACTATTTGAGGAATTAACAAAAGCAGTTACATACAGAGATAAACTTCTACTGTGCTTTAGAAAACTACAAAAATTCAAAGTTTAATCAAGAGGGAAAGTATAATTTGGAACATAGTTACTTGTAATAAAACATGTTTTTTTTAAAATCGCAGTGGTACTTTTCTAATGCAAACTGCCCATGGTTTTGCAACATTACTGTACATTATGGAGGTAAAATGGAGGTCAATTTTAGATTCAACACCTTAAAAAAACATTCGATTAATCAGCTATAACGAAATCTTGAAAAATGCAGCATAGTAGTGCCACCTATAGGGCAATTTACACCAAAAACTAAACAACATTATAATATATCAGAAACTGTCTGAAGCTGTAGTTTGATTTTTTTAAAAATCGTCCTTGAGGTAAAGCTATTGCGATAATCATGAATAATGCAGCATAGCAGCGTCATCTGTTGAGCAATTTACACCAAAAAGTAATGAGCACGAAGTTATGTCAAAGATTAACTTAATCTGAAGTTTTATAAAAATACATACAATAGTTTGAGATAGAACTATTGTGGAAATTATGAATAATGCAGCATAGCAGCGCCATCGGTTTGGCGATATACACTAATAACTAAACATCTCGAGTTTATATCAAGGTGTAACTGAATCTAAAGTTTTGTGAAATTATGCGCATCAGTTCTTGAGATAGCGTGCCAATAAAATTTGTCACATACAGACTCACAGAATGACAGATATTTTTCAAAAACCATCAAAATGTGTTCAGAACCTCCTAAAACGTTTAAATACACCAAAAACTGGAAGTCAAATTTTTCACGAAATCAATACTTACTCCTTGAAAAGATAGATTAAAGTAATAAATGCATACTTCAAAATTTTATGTTGAATTTTTAATTTTATCATTTCCATTAATCGGCATATTATTGCTATAATTTTACTCATGAATTAATTTTTAAAAAAAGAAGTTGCATTTAATTATATATCTAGATTTTTTTCATGTAATCAAGTTTTTGTGAAATTGTGAATTTTTTGTATATACTTGTACAAAATATATTCAGAATTTTTGAATAAGAAATTATTACTATATTTAGGTTCCTATTTAGACATTTTTAATAAGGTTATTTACATACATATATGCAACTTAATAAGATTCAGCTGCTGTATGGCATGAGATTTTTTTTTCCCTTCAATCACTGTACTTGCGAAAGATTCAATTTGTTGATTAAACTTTTTCTGAAATGTCTATTTTCAAGAGAAATTTTGCAAAGGGTCTCGTGTTTCAAACAAGAAACAAATGTGAAGGATCTTTCAAGTCATCTCAAACAGATTTCTGCTCAGAGATCAGATTACCCACATTAAAATTTTCATGTGAGATACTCAACATAAAAATAAATAAAATAAAAAGTGTGAGAATGTAGCTATTAGAAAATTTTCACTATATTATTTCATAAATGAAATTTCAATTTTTCCAGTTCGGAAAAATTGAAAAATAAGCCTTCGGAAAAAAATCGGTTTTTTTCCCAATTTTTCCGGGTTTTTTCCGAGCATTCCCATCTCTAATCCGAAGTACTATCTTATATAACAGCAAAATCTGAAATATTTAAAACTTCGTTATCGTACGAACGCACCTCATTTGCTACGCTTCACGTTCAATTTTCAACTTGTTTTTTTCTTGTGCTGACCGGATCCGGATCGCTTCTGTTTCGAAATAAGGAGGTAAAACTTTCCCAAGAATCCAAAAAGGTTTGTTTAAATAAATTGCTAAAATTGAAAAATTTTTGCTGTATTGAAGTTATTTAAACCCTAAGCAAAATACAAGTGTCATCAGCAAAATACAGTGTATGCATCAGTAGACATTATTATTAATTAGTGTCAGTCTCATTTTTATTTTCTTCCATCTTTACAAAAAGAAAGTATTAAATTAGCAGTTTTTGATGTATTCGTAACTTTTAATGGTCTGAGATTTAAAAAGCTTGTTTTTATACAAGATATCTGTCTGGGAGTCTATGACTCCGTCCGTCCTGTATGCATGTGACAGAAGTTTTGTGGGCGCTCTATCTCAAGAATAAAATAAAATAATATAAATAATATAAAAGGAATCTAATAAAACTTTATATTCAATTAATCGCTGATATAAATCGATGCTGATTACCTTTTGATGTAAATCGCCTGACAATTGACGCTGCTGTGCTGCATTTTCCACTAATTCTGCAATAGCTACATCTCGAGAACTAATGCTATGATTTTCATAAAACTTCAGATTCAGTTAGTCTTTGGTATAAACTGATGCTAATTACTTTTTGTTGTAAATGGTCCAACAGATACTACTGCTATAGTGCATTTTTGAGAATTTTTGTAACTACTATGTCTCAAAAACTATTGCATGAATTTTCATCAAACTTCAGATTCAGTTAGAAACTGACACAGATTGTTACTGGTTAGATTTTGAAATAAATCACCTAAACGGTGGTATTGCTATACTTGCATTTTTAAGGATATACTAACATGTATGAGAAAGATTTAAATTCTATATCCGATTAGTTTCTTTATTGATATGGTCTGAAAATTGTACTTAATTTTCAAGCATGGGCAGTGGCGTAGCTAGAGGGGGGCGGAGGGGGCGGTCCGCCCCGGGTGTCACCCTCCAAGGGGTGACACCCGATCTTTATTTGCAAATATATACATATAATCTTATAAGATTTTTTTTTTTTTTTGGGGGGGGGGGGGGAATTCTGAAATAAAATGAAATTTTTAGCCACATAACGCAATAGAGTTAGTTTTCTTTTCTTTAAGAATGTGGAATTTTATACAGAATGATGTACCTAAATAAGACATGCACCAGGGAACAAAAACCTACCTGTCCAATGAGTAGGTAGCTAAAGCAAATTTTAAAAGAAAGAATTTTCTTTACATATAAACACCACATTGATTTACGCGGACTATGGATTGTGTGATAAACTGCACCTATTATTTTTTTTTTTTTTTTTATTTATTTATTATTATTTTTTTTTTTTTTTAGTTTTATATGCAGGAAGACAAAAGATAAATAAGGAATGGTATGGTCACTTGTTATAATAACGTAGAATTGTGATTGAAAAAATATGATGGATTTGAAGAAGAGGGAGGCTGAGACCATGATGGCTAGGGGGTGACACCATTTACATCCGCCCCGGGTGTCACCCATCCTAGCTACGCCGCTGAGCATGGGTTAGTAAATGTCGTAACATGTGATGATAGGGACTCACCAAGAAAGCGTTTTTTGAAATTTAAATCACAAGAAGGTGAGAAATATTTTACGCCATTTCGTTCAATTAAAGAGGCATTTTTGAATAGGGCTTGATAGTTAACATAAAAAATTACTAAAAAAACTGTTAAGCGCATATTTACGTGATTTTAGATATTCAGATTCTAAAGAAGTGCTCAAAATGCATACCTATATACACATATTGCATGTGAAGTTTTTTACTTTGCAAACACTCATTTAAATTATTTAAATTATATATTTTTGATTTTAAATGATTCGGTAGGGTAGTTTTTGCTCTGTTATATGCAGACAGGCGGACAACGACTATAGGTTACGTATCTATATTATAAAGGCCAAACGTATCTGCGCGTAACGCATACGTAATTTTGCGAATGGCAACACTTTCGCTTTTACAATTTTCGCTAGAGCACATTTTACACCTATAAACATCGCACATTTTAAATTTTAACACCGACATTTAGAGAAAAAAAATGCACTTTTAAATGCAATTTGTTTGAAAGTTGTGTCGCAATTTATTTTTGAGATATTAATTTTTTTATAATTTTTAGTATCAATTTTGTGAATGTGGCAACAGCAATTATATTATTAGGATGAGCGAAGCGAATCCTCTACTAGGCCACTCAAATGACATTTTGTCGTAGACTTTACAAAAAAACTATACAGTATTTTGACTTGAAATTAAACACAAATATAAATTATGATCTGTAGATTTGCAGAATATAATTTTTTTTACAGAAATACTTTTCAAAAAATTATTATTTAATTAATTTATTTTACATGTTTTTCCATTACGAACGTATTTTTTTCAAATAAAAAGTGAAACACGTACGTTTTCAAAGGAAAAACTTAAATCATGGGGTCAGTAATTATAGCTAGAATCATCATTAAATAAATAAAATATATTTTCATTATTCTGACAAAATATTTCAAAAACTGCTTTCAGATTTTCAAACTAAGCTCATTCCTTTTAACTATGTATAGCTTCCTGATTTCTTTTATAAAATGTATAAAATACTTTTTTTTAGAAAAATTATAGCATATTTTTAATGAATTAAAATTTGTGAAAATTCTCTTATTAACATTCAATTATAAAAGTATTTTTCTGTGTTAAAAATTCAAATACACAATTTATTCTTTTTTTTTTTTTTTTTTGTGAAATCATTTAAGCAGACGATATTTATGAATTTTAAAAGAATTACATTTTGTTTTTGATAAGTGGCAATAAAAGAATTGTAAACAAATAAAATTAATTAATATTTTGTATAATTCTACTTCGAAAATATTTTTATTTATACCAGTTTTATATCATAAATAAACAATCTGAGGAAATTCTTGTAATTTGGCTGAAATACATTTTAAAATTAAAATGCGCCGAAACATAAAATTACATTTTTGCTTAATAAAGATGCAAAAGTAATTTAAAAAATATATTGTTACTTTCAAATATTTATCTTATAGCATAATACTTCGCGAATCCAAACAAAGAATGGCTTTTGCTAGTTATATAATTACCAACGCACCTAATTAATGTAACATAAAATACGCTTGAATTTTATCTTGGATAGCGATGCATTTTTTAAATAGTTTACACATGTTTCATTTTCATATTTTATATTATGCATATCCATGTATTACGGTGGCCCCCAACGACTCGTGTTGTATCAGTTTAAAAATCGTATTTAATCTTTCACGTATTGTACTTGGACTTACAGTTGGTTTTTACATATTAAAGTGAATCGCTTTCTTTTTCTGGCATGTGGGTCAGATTACGATACTTATGTTTAGAAACATCGTTTTGGCAGACGATAATCTGATATCGCAGTGGGAAATCTTAACAAAACGAACGATCTTGAAAACGCTTCGGAACATTGTTTTATAAATAAATATATCTCTCGACTTTAATGCCCGCTCATTTCGTCCGATTTGCAATTCGTGGAAGTTCACCTCGATCCAAACTGGACACACAGCGAGAAAAGGTTCGTTGCCCCTGACCCACAGGCACACTGCCCTTTCTTCCATTTTCAGACTGACCTTACAGTAAAAAGACGATTTGTGAAGGTGCTCTTCTGAAAGGGATGAGATCTGGGTTTTTTAATTTAAACGGTTGCAGTCTCGAGTCCTGCATCGAGTCGGGCCACTTGATTTTACCCGAATCCATCGCAAATAATGTCGGGTTGCATGCGCGTAACCAGGGGGGGGGGGGTGCCCGGGCACACACCCCTCCCTCGCTCACGCAGACACATGAGGGATTTTAAAACCGAAGCAAAATAATCAGCATTCATAAGAAAAAAGAATAATTGAAAACAATGTAAGAGAAAACAATTAATTATTTTTATTTTTCATATATCCTGTTCATATATCTTTTTATATACCACTTCTGTGGAACAGAACAGCAATTTCTCAAGTATCATATTGTAACGCTGATAATTAATATTTTCACATTGCATTTGTACTCATTTATCAATATTTTAAAAAATAGAGTATTCATGTGTAGAAAAAATTGAAAAAACTTTTTCCCATTTAAAATTGCGTACTTGCTTCTTTTCAAATCATTTTGATCAAAATGACGGGGTATCGAAGTAGCGTTTATTTATTTTAGTTTTCAAATGAAAATTTGAGATAATTACAGATTTATGTCTACATAATTTCCGACGACGACCTACTGAATGGCACCAATCAAAATAAACATAACTATGAATTTGCTTTTAGTTGGTTTTTCGTTATCAGAAGTTTTTTTAATAGGATCGTTAATTTTTTATTTATTATTTAGTTACATAACGCTAAGAGAATACTTTCTTTTGTTATTAATGGACTAAAATTAGCTGGAGGTTTGTAAATTATTTAATCTTCTATTGTGCACGAGTCATAGACATTTTTCATAGGAAAATTAATGATTGTTCTATCTATTTGTCAACATGAACTCTGCTCATGCTGGGGAGGTATAAATTTTCGAAGTCAACATTCCTCCGTAAGTAAAAATAATTACTATGTTATTCTGATACAAAGCAATTATTCAGTGTTTCCTCTTTTTCTATAAAAGCATCGGACTTTTACGATAACAACGTTATTATTTTTAAAAATTTACGTTGATTTTCAAGCATCTAATAATCATGGAAGATTGTTATGAGAAAGAAATCCATTATAATTAAAGATGTACATTTTTTACAGAAAATTGAAAAACATATGTATGTTCGTTTCTCCCACAGACCCATTGTACTACTAGAGGTGCGGAGTTCTACTCCTGGTACTCTGTCAAGACTCTCTTCCAAGTTGTTCGATTCCTCAGATTACAAATGGTAGTTTCTGCAAATTTCATATTCATTAAGTCACAATCATGTACATGAAATTTACTTTTTAAATTAGGGGAAATTTTGAGATTAATTTTAAGAGTTAAGTATATTTTTATTTGATACGGATTTTGATAAGATTGAATTAAAATTTTTATTTAACAATTTTATCTGTGTAAGAAATTTTTAATACCATAATAATAAATTTATAGTACAACAATAATAAACATAAATAATTAACATAATAATAAATTTTTATTATCATAAATACCATAAAATTTTGTTTTGTATATTTTTGGTATCGGACTCGGGCGTGCTCGGGCTCTGGTAACAAAAAATCTTTCGGGCTCGGATTTAAAACCGTCGGGCTCGGGCAACGGAAAAGGAGCCCGAACTCATCTCTAGTTTACACTGACAATAGACTTTTTCCCCCCACTGAGGATATTTGAGGTAAACGAAACTATTTGCATCTAGATATAGAAGCTAAGCTTAATAATTTTTATCTTTTAAATAATAATAATAATAAATTAAAGTCTGTCAATCACATTATAAGATTTTCCGAGAAAAGAATAAAATATGCTTAAAAAAAAAAAAAAAAAAAAAAAAAAAATACTAACCGACTTAAAAAAAAAAAAAAAAAAAAAAAAAAAAAAAAAAAAAAAAAGGGGGGGGGGGATCAAGCTTGGCGACAACTTGGCGCTAACGCATATGAATGCATAGTTTTTATATGCTTATGATTTGAAAACGATTGCAACAATGAAAGATTATTTGCACCAAATCATTATTTTTTTAATCAAATTTACATTTTTTTATCTAAAAAAATTCTAATCATCAGAATTTAATGAAATTAAAATGGCACCACATGGGTATCTTATATTTTCAAACAAAAAAAGAATTATCAAAATCGATTCATATTTAAAGAATTTATGAGTGGTCGAAATCATAACCTACTCCTTGAAGTCGGTTAAAAATGAACGCTTCTAATTGGACGACTGCTTCAAAAAGGATTTGAATTTTAAATGTTTATATTTTTAAAAAGTTTTAATCGCTAGAATTAGATGAAATTGAAATGGGACCACACGGGCATCTTACACTTTCGAACAAAAAAAGAATTATCAAAATCGGTTCATATTTACGGAAGTTATGGGTGAACAACAAATACACACAGGTCGAAATCATAACCTCCTCTTTGAAGTCGGTTAAAAATCTGTTTTATTCAGTTTTCGTTCTCTTAGTTTGTATAATTCCGAACTGGGCCAAAAAATTATATTTAATTTGTAAACATACTTCGCACTTTATCACGTGTATATAAAAAATATGGGACGGCCAGAAAAGAGTAAAACAAGCTTTGCAAAAATCTGCAAGACAATCCAGGATATTTTTTAAGAAAAAGTAACTGTCCAACGTGATATCAAATTTCCAGAAGCCACAGTAACCAAAGAAAGTAGAAATAGTTTATTATGCTCTCATAAAGCGGTCCTGAAATCCGTGCTTAACAAACGCGAAACTTTCTGACATATTTTATGATTTTATTTATTTATTTATTTTTAAACGTTAAGCCACAAGACTCGATTTCAATAGACTTGCAATAAATTGTGTTTTTTTTAGGCTCTATTTGGAAAACAAAAATATCGTACAATTATACCTTCTAAGATAAAAATTTGTTTAAAACGGAAATTCGAGCAATCTCATGAGATTCCGTTTTAACAGGTTTTATTATATAAGATATTGTTTGTACCCAACAGGTCCGGGTTAAAAAATCTGGGTATCCCCCCCCCCCCCGTTCAGAAGGCTGGTTACGCCTGTGAGTTGGCATCTTTTTTTTTTTGGATTGACCTCAAATGTTTTGGATTCAGAAAAAAACTAGAGTATTTCTGTAAAATCGGGTTTGGCAAGTCTCTTTTACCAAACCCCGAACCTACCGCGATTTGGGCCGAGAGTTGAGTAAAATGGCATCTATCGGACCAAACCGTGGTCAATTTAAATCTACCTAACGTTAAGGGTTAATTCACGGGTGATTCTGATTCATAAACCGGAATCGAAATCATCCATCGTGCAAAAAATCAAAATGCAGTTAAATCAAGCAAGGGTCGATGAAGAAATTATTGTATAGACAAAGAAATTTGTAATGATATGACGAATGAAAATTTGAACAAAATTCAACTGCTTCCTGCAATAGTTGGAGTGGCATTTCGTGATTGGCTTTTTAGTTCACTCATTCACTACATTCAATAAACTTCAACTTTCACGCTTTTTTTTTTTTTTTTGGTCATCACTGTTTTTTGTTGTTTATTAACAGAAATCTTTGACTTATTTAATTCCAGAATTTCTATGATTAAGTAAGGAAAATATTTTTTTTTATTAAAAAATACATACAATAGCAGAAAAAAAAAAAAAAAAAAAAAAGAGTAAAATTCATTATTTTGTAAAAACATATTTTTCAGGATTTCTAACCCTTAAAACGTGTAAATCCATCGAAAACCAGAATTCGAAAATTTTCACAAATCCAATGCTTTTTTTTTTCTTTGTACAGATAGAAGAAAAAAAAAATTTAGTTTAGAAGGGAAGACGAAGATGAATTTAAAAATAATCCCATTTTTAGCCCTATGCAGAAAGAAGAAAAAAATTAGTTTAAAAATATACTTGGTATATATCTTTTTAATAAGGCAAAATTAAATTTCGCTAAATTTCAAATGAATAAAATCGCTATTATTTTTTAGGAAAAGAAAGTAATAATAATAACTCTATCCTGACTCATCTTTGAAATAAAACTCGGTTGAAAAAGCAGAAAAAAAAACTAAGCTTAAGCTTGATTTAAGTCTAATGAAAGAAAAAGAAAATTGACTGGCGAAAGATTCTAGTCATTTTCCTTTTATCGCCTGCAAAATTTTAAATGTTGATTGATGTTTTCGCTGTTGCGCAATTGTTTCTTTCCAAACGCAGCTGGTGACTTCATTAACGATGAATGTAAATTAAAAATTTTATTTATTTCTTTTAGGAGAATGGCAACAGAATAAGTAAACAAAACACTATTATCGAATTTATATTTCGTCTTTTGTTTTATATTTAAAATTTTGTATATTACTTGATTATACGTAGTTGATTTAACGCTTGAGAAAAAGTAGGAAGAAAATCACTTTTCAAACACCAGTTATTATGAAACTGGTTAGTATGCCACCATTTTCCTTAGTGGTTTATAATATGAAAATTTCGAATATTCAATTTATTCTTATTTTTCTAAAAAGGCAAAAGAAATTCCTTTGGTATTTTATTTTGTTAATAAACTTTCTTTGAGTAATTCTTATTCGAATGAATAGTTTTTTAATAATGCATCAATTTTGATCGGCCTCTTTAGTGAGTATATTCGTTGTTTGTGTGTATGGTATTAGATTTTTTAATGTGGAAATTTAATTAATCAATTTATAATCAAGTAATAATAATCGGTTTAATTGACGATAACATTCGATAGGTTACTGGGCGTTGTTCGAATGAAATGTATTTGTAAAAAAAAGGTATGTTCTTATCAAATCCCTGTTTCACTCGTTGATGTATGAAGTTCTGTTAATTAATTGGTAGAGGGATGTAATATGTGTAATTCTGAAAAAAAAAAAAAAAAAAAAAAAATGTATTGTTGAGGATCAACAGTAAGAATATCATTTTTCTAGAGCGGATTGTTCTCTGAATTCTTTAATAGATAACTTTTATTTTATTTATTTATTTTGCCATATTGCTTTAAGCAAGATTTTCGTGTAGCTTAAATGTATGTAATTCAATTTATATTTGTTCTGTTTTTGGAAGGGCATACTGATTATTACATTTTATGTTAATAAATTTCCTTTCAGTTATCTTGTTCCGATTCCAGGTATTATTTTGTAAAGTATGTTGCGGTTTTTATCATTCTCATCGACAATAAATTTTATTTTTTACTTATTCTGTTCTATTTCCAGGTAATGTTTTGTTAAGTGTATTGCTGTTTTCATCATTCTCTTCTATGACTAATGCAGTATATTTTCTTTGCATGGGATAACAACTTATAGAGCTTCTATTGTTGCAATTTAATGTTCGATTTTAAATTTTTCATGGCGAAACTTAATTAATAATTAATTTACGCTTGTAAATTTTGATTAATTTAATCGAAAAATAATCGATTAAATTTATAATTAATGTTCGATATAGGTTATTATAATTAGTTTGATGTGGTTATTAGAAAATAGCATATATTTCATGATAGGTAAGTAAACAATGAAAAATTCTTATTGGATCCGCATTACAGCTTTTCAAATTCTGTAAGTTTGTTAATTATATGTAATTAATAATAGCGTATTTGATTACAACTAGAAAGAAAATCAATTTTCAAATGCTGAATGTTTATGGTTAGTAGATCGCTGTTTTTTATCTTAATTTTTTTGTATCGTTTTAACCAAATTTTCCGAGTAGCTTAAATGTATCTATTCAACTTAATTTTGTTCTATTTTTTAAATGAAATAACCATTCTTACGTTTCACGTATAATAAATTTTATTTCAGCGATTTCCTTCTGATTCCAGTTATTTCTTTTGACTTATTTTCTAAAGTATTTTGCAGTATTTTTGCTTTTTTCCCATGAATGCTATTTTGTTTACATGAGATAATAATTTATAGAGCTGTTACTGTTACAATTTACCGTTCGATTTTATTATTTTCAAGTCAAAGTTTAATCAATTAAAGTTGCGTTTTAATTTATGTTTCGATTAATTTATATTGAATAATAATCGATTAATTCATAATTAATGTTCGATATTGGTTACTGTACTTTCTTCGATGTAGTACAATAAAACCCCGATAGTACGGATTAATTAGGACCAGCCCCAATCCGGATTATTGAAAATCCGGAGAATTAGAAAAAAAATGAAATAACATAAATCATACTTACAGAAAATCACCGTTATGTTAAACTTATTGATTATTTACAAACAGTAAAATTGTTTACTTTGTAATAAAAAAAGTTTGTAATTTTTTGCTGTGACAGTTTTCTATATCTTTTGCGAGCTGTACGGTCTCGCATACGCTTGAGCACAAGTAGTTCGTTGGGTGTAGTTTAAATAAGAAAGCTTAAGGTATTCTTTCAAAAAGATTTCAGAAAAAAGTTTTTTTTATTCAGAATATGATGATGAAACAAGTTAACGTTATGAAAATTAGCCAAATCGCTTCTCAAACTTGAAAAAAAAATTGACCAAACCGATCCGGATTATCCGGATTAACGGGGTCCGAATTAGCGGAGCTCTACTGTATTTATATATTTTTTTGAAAATGGCAATATTTTTTCGGATGGGTAAGTAAACAAGAAAAAGTTCATTATTAATATTACATTTTTTAAAGTTTTGTAAATTAGTTAATTGTAAGTGTTAATAGTAATTATAGATTTGAGTAAAAATAGTAAGAAAATCACTTTTAAAACGCTGAAAGTTTATGAAATTGTTTAGTAGGCTACTTTTTTTTATCGTTTCAATCTGATATTTTGAATAACCAAATTGTGTTTCTTTGATGTTTGAGAATCCAAAAGAAAAGCGTTTTTAATGATATTTCTTTATGGATTTTTTTTATTGTCGTAATTTTGATTTGAATTAATAGTTAAGTAAAAGTTAGTTGTAGATGTTATAGTTCTCTACACTCAATTTACATATTTTGTATAGAGTAGATGTGCCAGTAATGGACATCTTTCAATATTTTTTGATTTGTATATATATATATATATATATATATATAACTTAGCTTTAATAATTTTTTCATAATTACCCATTGCATATTCTGTAATTTTGCATTATTGTTGACAATCTTAATCAAACCTATCAGGAAGCAGAAAATAATGTTTCGAAATTCCACTGTTTTTCAATGAAAATCTTAAGTGAATATGCTAAGAGGTGGTTTCATTTAAAAAATTTATATGTTCTTTATTATCTTGCAAAATTTACAGCTTTTTGTTTTGGTAGTGGTCGGTGTTGGTGGCTTTTAACAAATCCAAAAAAAAAAAGGCCGGCCAGCCTTTTTTTTTTTTTTTTTAATTTTAACTATGTAAAAAAGGTTGATTTTTATTGAAATAAGTCGGTTTTTATTTAAAATAGTTGGTTTACAGCTAATTCATATTAAATTTGGATCAATTATTTTTAATATATCTTATACTATAATGCGAGCAAAAATTGTGTGTGTGTGTGTGTGGGTAAATTTTATCTCAAAAACGGCTCTAACGATTTTCGCAAAAATTTGGATTTTACCATTTTCGGGCACGAGAAGACCATTGGGCTAGGTCCCATGTTCGGGAAAATTCGATTACTGGGTCATTTTGGGTCACAATGGGTCAGGATCAAGCTATTTATATCTAGAGAACGGCTGGATGGATTTTAAGGCAATTTTGTATCCAATCGTTTTTTGGCACGAGAAAACTATTGGGCTGGGTCACATGTTCGAAAAATTTCGATTAGTGGGTCATTTTGGGGTCATTATGGGTCAAGCCATTTTTATCTAAAAAACGGCTCTAACGATTTTGACCAAATTTTATATTGTATCGTTTTGGATTACAAGAAGACCATTGGGTTAGGTAACATGTTCGAGAAAATTCGGTAAGTGGGTCATTCTTGGGGTCATTGTGGGTCATGCTATTTTTATCTAGCGATTTTCTCACGCAATTTTGACTAAAAATTGCATTCTATGGTTTTCGGGCACGAGAAAAACATTGGGCTAGGTTACATGTTCGAGAAAAAATTTCAATGGGTCATATTGGGTCATTAAGAGTCTGGGTCAAGCTATTTATATTTAAAGAACGGCGTGATGGATTATAACGAAATTTTGTATGTAACAGTTTTTTGACATGAGAAAACTAATGGGCTAAATCACATGTTTGAGAGATTTCGACTATGAGGGTCATTTGTGGGTCATAATGGGTCATGGTCAACCTATATCTAAAGAACAGGTGGATCGATTTTAACGAAATTTTGTATGCAACATTTTTTTGGCACGATAAAATCATTGGACTAGGTTACATGTTCGAAAAATTTCGATTAATGGGTCATTTTGGGTCATTAAGAGTCCGGGTCAAGCTATTTATATTTAAAGAATGGCGTGATGGATTATAACGAAATTTTGTATGTGACAGTTTTTTGACATGAGAAAACTAATGGGCTAAATCACATGTTTGAGAGATTTCGACTATGAGGGTCATTTGTGGGTCATGATGGGTCATAATGGGTCATGGTCAAACTATATCTAAAGAACAGGTGGATCGATTTTAATGAAATTTTGTATGCAACATTTTTTTGGCACGATAAAATCATTGGGCTAGGTCACACGTTCGAGAAATTTCAATTAAAGGATCATAAAGGGTCTGGGTCAAGCTATTTATATTTAAAGAACGGCCAAATCGATTTTAACGAAATTTTGTATGCAACAATTTTTAGACACGAGAAAACTAATGGGCTAATTCACACGTTCGAGAGATTTCGATTATAAGGGTAATTTGTGGTTATGATGGGTCATGCTAATTTTATGTAAAAAAATGGCACGTAACCATTTTGACTATACTTTGTATTATATCATTTTCGGGAAAGAGAAAACCATTGGGCTATGACACATGCTCGCGAAAATTCGATTAGTGGGCCATTTTGGGTCATAATGGGTTAGGGTCATTCTAATTATATATAATAACGACTCAATCAATTTTACCTAAATTTTGTAACGAAACCTTTTTTGTCACGAGAAGACTATTGGGCTGAGTCGCATGTTAAACAAAATTATATTAATGGGTCATTTCGCTTCATTGCTGAATGCTGCCAAGCTAATTTTACCTAAAAAATGGTTTAAACGATTTTGATTCAATTTTATATTCTACTGTTTTTGATTACCTGAAGACGATTGAGCTATGTCACATGCTTGATCAAATTTGATTAGTGGCTCATTTTGGGTAATACGGGCCAGGGTTACGAGAATATGGCAAAAGCCAATAACTTGGTGATATTTGACATAATATTGGCGAGATATGGCCAAAAAATCGACTATAAAAATTACGAAAATCAAAACACGTATTTGGAGCCAAATGAAAGAATGCCTCCAAATTTGGCTATATCTAGCAAAAAATATTCTCTTTCAGAATGTAAAGAATTTTTTTTATACATTCTTAAGAGGATTCGAAATGCATGGTTAAACCAATCAGAATCGAGCTAAAAAAGTGATTTAGATCGATGTCCTTTCGTTGTAAATTTTAAAATAAAGTAAAATTTATAAACATGTGCATAAAAAAATAGTTTTCTTATTGATTGTTTTTCTAAATAATACTGTTATAAACATGTTTTACAGTAATAACACAGAGTTAATGATACAGTGAAAATACTATATCGAGTTGAACACAAAGTTAATTTTGACCGAGCTAAGCTCGGTCTCCCCTGCTAGTTCGTATTATGCGTGAAATAACTTATATCAGAGGTTTCCAAAGTGTGCTCCGCGGAGCCCTTGGGGCTCCGCCTGAACTTTCCAGGGGCTCCGTGGCATTCCAGGAAAATAAACAAGATATGAAATAAATTAGCATAATGTAAATAAAAGATTTTCGAAAGTATGTAGGAATTTTTTTTTGTGT
The DNA here is from genome assembly GCA_964019185.1 of Maratus speculifer. Taxonomy (NCBI): domain Eukaryota; kingdom Metazoa; phylum Arthropoda; class Arachnida; order Araneae; family Salticidae; genus Maratus; species Maratus speculifer. The sequence continues at coordinate 22,585,352 of OZ025292.1, read as the reverse complement.
GTGAATGTCAAAAATAAATGTAACTATAACTGAGTTGAAAAATACAATAACACACTTCAAAGCTAATTATACATTTGCATTATACATGTATTTATTTTCTGTATAATATTTTTCGTTTGAATTGCCCTTTTTTATACTCCTGCCCTAAATGTGTTTTAAAAATTCGATTTAAAATAAGCTAAAAGAAATAGTATTCTGAATCGAATGCACAACGTGAATCAAAACAGAAAATGCTGTTAACCCTACTCGCCGAACAAAAGGGAGAACGGTTTAGTTCTTTAGAGCTCCGCCTATTTATACGTTTATACTTAATTTTTACTAAAAACCTAAAATATTTTTAAATAACCTTAACATTAAGTTTGAAAAAAAAGTCAGAAAGTATTAAAGATCATCTCGAAGCTCTGATAAATTGATTTGAGCAATACTTTCCAGCTGCTCAAAATAAGATGGTGGACGATTTTAAATGGATACCAAATACATTCAGTGTAAAAACAAAACCACACAGCTTAAGCTCTGAGGAATAAGAAATTCTCGTTGATATAACATCTCAAAGCGATCCAGAAGTCTCTTTTCAAAGCAAGCGTATCTCTGAATTTTGGTGTCATTTGACAGATGAATACAAAATCTTGTCAGACAAAGCAAATTCAATTTTACTCCCATTTTCAAAGACATATCTGTGTGAAGCTAGATTCTCTACTACACAAGTATCAAAACAAAATACAGAAATCGGTTATATACAGAATCAGACTTTAGCTTGCTTTTTTAGAAAATTGCACCAGATAATACAATAACTGTCTATAATAATTCAAGCACCCTTTTTACATTAAACTTTTATATATTATTATTGTTCTTCAAACTTATGCAAAATGATAATAATAATAATAAAAAAAACTATAGGCATTTAATATTTGTATATGTTGCATATTGTATTATTTTTATTTTTGGAATTTTAATTTCCTTAAATGTTTATTTTTATTAAATTTTACTTATTTAATAAAAATAAACATTTAATCTTCTATCCTAGTTTTCAAAATTGTATTTAATTTTTAAAACAATATCTGTCGCTTAAAACGTCTTTTTTTAAAAAGATCTTGTATCATTTAAAATCCCTCACTAGATTCATTTGTGTGTATATATTTATTTTTATAATATATCTGTTTTATAAGTATCTGTTTGATTTCTTAAAAATCCGTTTATGTTACTTGTATTAATTTTTAGTTATTTAAATTTTTTATGTACAACAATGTTTAACGATTAAAACGTCCCATTTATGTACAGGGTTCGTACGCTTCAAGGATCTTTTACCAGAATGTTTGTAAAGTAATTTTTGCTTTATTAATTGGAAAAAAATTCTAGTTTTAGATATAGCAATCAGTACTTTACGAATTTTCTGGTGCAAAACCACCTAAAATCCCAGGAATCTTCTGATGTGTACGATCCCTGATGTAATATTTTGTATTAGTTAAGATACCCCTCATTAGATTTATTTAATATTTACGTACGTTGTACTTTTTTTTTTCTTTTCGTAACTTTAATTGATTTAATCTGTTTAACATATTTTTATAATTCCTTAGTTATTTAAATTTTCTATGCTGTTTTTTCATAATTGTACTTAATTTTAAAAGCAATATATATTGCTGAAACTGGATTTCTTTAGTATCTTCTATCTTTTTACAATCCTTCTTTAAAATTTTCTTTTAATTGGTCTCTGCCACATTTTCCAATCAGAAACAAAATCTGTAGCAATTTAAAAAATATATCTTGGTTACTTACAATTGTCATCACATGAAGAATTTAAAATTTTGCTCTGCTCCAACCATTGCTTAGACTTTTTGTCAATGAGTACCCGCGCTGATATAAATTTAATCCCACCCATGTATCCCATTTTTTTAGAAAAGTTTTTTTTTTTTTTTCTAGTTGCAGTTTCTTTAATCCCTTGAATGGCGGTGAGATATATTTTATCCCACCTAATTTAAACGAGATTCCCACCAGAAAATTTTAACGAAATTTTGGCGGTAATCTTTTTCTTATTTTAAAACAAAACTCTACGATTTTTCCGGTGAGAATTCAATATTACAAAGACATTGCTTCCCCCCTCAAGGGATTAACATATGTAGTTTTTAACTGCATATCTGTTTTGAGGAAAAAACAATGACGAAAGAAAGTTTCTTTTAAAACTGTAATTAATAGCCAAATACTTTAAATAAATTGTCCAGGAAAGTGAACAATGCTGCACCAAACAATTCAGCTTATAGATTTTGCCCCGCCCACTTAAACACTAAAACAATGACTTAATTCTAAATGTATTTTTTTTTTTTATTTGCTCAAAAATAAATAAATAAATAAATAAATAAAAGGTGAGAGATGATTCATTTTCGTTGCATGTTTAGAAGTATTAGAAACTTAAGGATGAACGAGAAAAATATTCCATAATCGCTTGATTCTATTACGGGTAGGCGGGACTAGCGAAAACGTGTTACATAATTAATCATGATTAATTAAAACTAGCCAGCCCTTTTTTTCTTCGCGAGTAGCCTATTTGAATTACATAGAAATACCTCTCTGCTAACGAAAACGGTACAACTCACCTTTTAATTCTGTGTCTGTGTGGTTTTCGCCATAGATAATAATAGTTTTACGTTAGCCCCAGTGCAATTTATAATCCAAACATGGTTACCATTTTGATCTTTAATTCCGAGTTTATACTCGAAATTCATACTGAGTTTATGATTTCTGTATCAGCAAAATGCCAAAGTGAGAACTTTGGTTCTATGTTAGAAATTACTGGCTCGGATTTTTATTCAACATAGGCTTGCTCCATATTTGCTCCATAGGCATAAAAAAAACATTAATTTGTAAACTACAGAAGTATAGTTGGGTTCAGGGGTTCCGGCTTAAAATAATTTCTCCAAAAGGACTCCGCGAGCCCAAAAGTTTGGGAACCGCTGACTTATATTAAGACTCAGCGGCGTATACAAGTTTTATTATTATGAAATTGTTCAATATAATTAAAATATGTCGTAAATAATCCTCCCCCCCTCGCTTTACCATTATGTTATAGTTATAGAATTCTATTGTATGGCCCTGTAAATGAATAATAACTATTCTTTCACTATATGTTTTACAGAATGCACATTTTAGTGCACTTCGGAAATGCATATCAATTTTATTATGTTTGCTTGGGTGTAACATCTTTAAAATTCATTTGAAATGATTTTTTCCCATAGTATTTTTTCCATAATGTAACGGCAGTGCGAAACGGGGGGCGGAGGGGGCGGTCGTCCCGGGTGCAGAAATTTAGGTGGCGCCAAATTGAAACATTGCCCCGAGTAAAGTTTTCTCATCGCACGCCCCTGTGTAACGGAATACTTTTGTCTGTCTATGTAAATAAACTAATCATGCGAGAAACTTCATTTGAAATAAGATTCATGCTATAATAAACGTCAGTAACTTCCAAAAATTTCAGGGCAATCCGAATATATTTGCGAGAGATAGAGCCATGGTTCGGTTTTTGACATGACGACATGTCAAAAATGTGTTAAAAAGTGTCAGAAACTGTCAAAAAATGACAAAAACCTATGCACATTTTTAAAGCAATTATTCGTGTTAGTAAATCAAACTAATAGTTGATTCATTGACAATTCATATGTTACATTAACTATTTTTATTTAGTTGTACTATATTTACAAAATATTAAAATTATGTATCATAAGTCAAACTATTTGTCAATTGTCATGCTTGAAAAAATGGTTAAAAATATTGAAACTACTATTTAATACGTTTTTCAAAATACTATTTGTATTTTTATTATAATTTTACGTTTAGTTTGTTATAAAACAATTTAGCAATCTAATTTCTGCTTTAAAAAAAAAAAGCTTTTATAAAGCTAAAGTGGCCACTAATCAATGACTGGTAATAAGTTACCTAAATTTTCAATGATTTTAAAAATGTTTGTTTTTATATATAGATATTATTTTTATATATAGGATAACAGACATAGGAGCCGACTTTGGTCCCAAATCTGGGTCTGCCAAAAAGTGGAATTCTTTTAAGTCCGATTCTTAAACATTTTCATGTGAATCCTGAAAAATCGAAAACTTTTTTTTCGTCTTCTGAGATTTTTCCACTCTTTTTCTGTCCTCAAGAATTTTAAAAAGGCAAAATTCCGTCCTGTTGGACGGAAAACTTGCACCCTTGATCACAATACATATGTGACAGTCTACTGATTTGATTCGCCGATAATCAATGTAAAAGTGAATAAAAATGCAAAAAAAAGCAGGGGTGATTCTGGATGAAATTTTTTTCGGAAATTCGCATAGCATTTTCGGAAATCGGCGGGGGGAGTCTCCCAAAGGACAAAATCGGCCATTTATTGCGATCTTTTGCCGAAATCGGCGGTTTTTCGGCGATCTTTTGATGAAATCGGCGTTTTCCAATGTTTTTTAAGTGAAATCATCGTTTTATCGACGATCTTTAGACAAAATTTGCATTTTTAAGCGATCTTTCCTCGAAAACCGCGTTTTATTCCCGTGATCTTTTGACGAAATCGGCGTTTTTTCCGTGATCTTTTGATGAAATCAGCGTATTTTTTCAAATATTCTTTTGACAAAATATTTTTAAGCGATCTTTTATCGAAAACGGCGTTTTTCCCGCGATCTTTTAACGAAATCGGCGTTATATCTGCCATCTTTAAACGAAATCGGGGTTTTCCCGCGGTCTTCAGAAGAAATCAGCGTTTTATCTGCGATATTTGGTGACATTGCCGTTTTTTCCGCGATCCGCACAGGAAATTCGCGTTTTTTATCGATTTTTTGACAAAGTTCGTTTACAAAAACATTGACGAAATCGTCGTTTTTCCACGAAATATTGACGAAATGTAGACTATTTCGGCGATCCTTTTACGAAATTTGCATTTCTACGTAATTGTTTTTTCCGCGCGCAAAACCGTACAAGTTGGCAACTGATAATCCAATTTCAAATTTTCGGACGAGAATCACCTTTGGATCAACAATTTATGCAAATACTATCCGTAATTTTAAACTGAAATTTTCTATTTTGAGTCCATGATTCTGATTTAATGTTTTTTTACACAGCAATCTTTCCTAGTTGTGCAGTGCACATTTTCTCATGCTTTATTCAAAATATCAGTTAATAAATATGGCAATCTAATCATGATTTTTTTTTTCAATTTCTTTTGCCAAAATTTGCGTTTTTCTGGCGATTTTTTGCCGATTTTGCATTTTCTCGCAATTTTTAGCCGACATTTGCGTACTCCCCGCAATCTTTTGCCGAAATTGCCGTTTTTTCGCGATGCTTGGTCGAAACTCGCGTTTTTCCCACGATTTTTTGCGCATTCCCTGCTATTGTTTAACGAAATTCGCAGCTTTTTCAATGATTTATTGCCGAAATTCGAATTTTTCCGCGATACTTTGCCGCTATTTACGTTTTTCTCGTGACCTTTTTCCGAAATTTGCATTTTCCCCAAGATTTTTTGAGAGAAAAATTTCTTTTTCTTTGCTATTTCTAAACGAAAATAGAAATTTTCCGTTATTCTTTACGTTTTCCAGGAATTTTTTGACGAAATTTGCGTCTTATCCGCGATCTTTTGCCAAAATTTGCGAATTTTCTGGGTTTTCTTGCTAAAATTCGCGATTTTCCTTTGATCTTTTGCCGAAATTTGCGTTTTTCTCGCGATCTTTTGCCAAAATTTACATTTTTATCATGATCTTAAGTCGAAACATTTACATTTTAATTTACATTTACTTCGCAACCTTTTACCGAAATTCGTGTTTTTCTCACGATTCTTTGATAAAAAAAATTTCACTGCTATCTTTGAACGAAAATTTGAGTTTTTTTCGCGTTTCTTTGCGTTTATCCTGCTATTTTTTGACGAAATTAGTATCTTTTTCCTTAATCTTTTGCCGAAATTCGAATTTTTCCGCGATCTTTTGCCGCAATTTGTTTTTTTCGCTATCTTTTTTCCGAAATTTGCATTTCCCCCAAGATTTTTTGAAAGAGAAATAGCTTTTTCTCTGCTATCTTTGAACGAAATTAGAGTTTTTCCCGCTATTCCTTGCGTTTTTCCCGCTTTTTTTTTTAACGATGCGTCTTTTCTGCAATCTTTGCCAAAATTTGCCATTTTCCTGAGGTTTTTTGTTAAAATTCGCGATTTTTCTCTGATCTTTTGCCTAAATTTGCGTTTTTCTCGCGATCTTCAGTCGAAATTTGCATTTTTCCTCGCAACTCTTGCCTAAATTCGCGTTTTCCTCACAATTCCTTGATAAAAAAAAAATTTTCCCTTCTATCTTTGAGTGAAATTTTGAGTTTTTTCCGCGATTCTTTGCGTTTTTTCTGCCATTTTTTGACGAAATTAGTGTCTTTTAACGTGATTTTTTGCCAAAATTCGAATTTTTTCGCGATCTTTTGCCACAACTTAGATTCTTCTCGCGATCTTTTTCCAAAATTTGCATTTTCCCCAAGATTTTTTGAAAGAAAAATACTTTTTTCTCTGCTATTTCTGAACGAAATTAGTTTTTTCCGCTTGTTTTCGCATTTTTCCGCTATTTTTTTTTTTTACGAAATTTGCGTCTTTTCCGCGATTTTTTTCCAAAATTTGCGATTTTTCTGAGGTTTTTTTTCTAGAATTCGCAATTTTCCTCTGATCTTTTGCTAAAATTTGCGTTTTTCTCGTGATCTTTAGTCGAAATTTCCATTTTCCTCGCAACCTTTTGCAGAAATTCGCGTTTTTATCACGATTCTTTGACAGAATTCGCTTTTTTCCTACTATCTTTGGTCTTTTGCGCGATCTTTGGCCAAAATTCACTATTTTCTCGAGATTTTTTGAAAAATTCGGCGGATTTTGCGGAATTTTTTTTTCTTTTTTTTTAAGAATTCATTTTTCTCGCTATTATTTGAAAAATTCATATTTTTCTGCGATCTTTTGCGAAAATCCACTTTTTTCTCTGGATTCTTTCACAGATTTTGCGTTTTGCCCCACTATCTTAGAACATAATTCGCATTTTTTCTGTGATTCGTGAACATAGTGCTCGTTTTTCACGCTACTTTTTGACGACCCCCCCCCCCCCCCCCGCTATTCTTTGACACTTTTCACTTATATTACCCAATGTTTTGACGAATTTTGAGTTTTTTCGCGGTCTTATGTCCGAATTTTCGGATTGAAGATCGATTTTTTTTAAATTTCGGAACAAATTAGTCTCGCAAAAAGCAGCAAAAAATCGTAAAATCGCTCAACCGCGAAAAAATCTCATGCCTGCATTTTTCAGGGTCTGCCAAGATATTGCAAGGTCTGCAGATATTTTTCAGGGTCTGCGAGGCAGACCCGCAGACCCGAAAGTCGGCGCCACTGATAACAGATATAATCCAGAGTTGCAATTTGCAATACAAATGTTCTCTGGGTATTTAAATGAATGGTTATATGAAAACAATATAATGAAGCGTTTTTTAAATCAATAACACAGACCTGCGAAAAAATGCTTTTTGAAAATTGTTTTAATTTTGACAACTAATTTTTATGTTTTTTTCATTGCTGATTTTCAAAAATGAAATCCATTTTTTTCTATCACGTAAGGATTTTTCGCAAAATGGTTGCATAATTTTTAAAAAAAGAGATAAAATAACGAAATTTCAACATTTCGTTTTAATTTCATATATTTATAAATCAATATAAATTACATTTATATCTTAATTAAAGTAATAGTTAATTATACATACAAGGTTGCAAGTCATCAGAGTATTATTTTTTCTTTCCATCAAAAGTTTTTTTGCCACTTTTCCTCTTGTGAATTTTGCAAGGATTGTCTCTTTGTAGCTTCCAGCAGTAGTCAGCTATCATGCTGACATGCCACTTGCCTTGATATCGCCTCTCCATTTCCTTTATATCCTGGTGAAATCTTTCACCTTGTTCCTCACTAACTGTACCTAAGTTTTCTGGAAAATAGTCAAGATGTGAATCGAGAAAATGAATTTTTAAGCTCATATTACACCCTAAAATCTTGAAATTTGTTACCATCTCTTCTACAATAGACTTGTAGTTTGGGCCCTTTTTGTTGCCAAGAAAACTAGTAACAACTAGTTTGAAAGATTTCCAGGCTTTTCTTTCATTTAATTTCATTTTATTCTCAAAATTTTCATCTTTCATCAATTTCCTGATGTCTGGTCTTCAAACACACCTTCCTTCAGTTTTGCTTCGGATAAACCTGGGAACTGCTCACAAAGGTATTTGAAACATTCACCTTCTTTTGGTAAAGCCTTGACAAATTGTTTCATAAGACCTAATTTTATATGAAGCGGTGGAAGTAACACTTTTTTGGATCCACAAGATTTTTACTTTGAATATTTTTGACTCCAGGATCTAATGTCTTCCTGATTGGCCATTATTTCTTAATGTAATGTTGCTTTCTGTCTCGACTGTCCCATTCACAAAGAAAACAAGGAAATTTTGTGTACCCTCTCTGCTGACCAAGCAACATAGAAATCACCTTCAAATCACCGCAAACTGCCCACTTGTGATCTGAATACGATATTTTATTTAAGACAAAATCAAGATTTTCATAGCACTCTTTTAAATGAACAGAATGTCCAACAGGTACAGAAGCATATTCATTTCCATTATGCAATAGTACTGCTTTCAGTCTTCTTTTTGATGAATCGATAAAAAGTCTCCATTCGTCAGGTTCATATTGGACTTTGAAACATGCTATGAGGCCTGGAATATTGTTACAATAAATAAGTTCCTCTTCTTTAGAAAAGAACGGAATAAAATCTTTTTCTCGGTTTCTAAATCAATAAAATGACGTACCAGGAGCTAGCAAATTTTTTTCTTTTAGTCTGGAACCTAAAACTTCTGCCGAATCCTTAGACAGATTTAAGTCTCTGACTAAATCATTTAATTCAGACTGCGTGAAAAGTTTAGGTTCATCGCTAATAGAGTCATATACTTCATTAACATCATCATCACTTTCACATTTAGGCACAGTATCTGAATAATCAATATTTTCCACAGTTTCTGGAGGGGAAGGAACCGGAATACCAGGTCCATGAGAAACAGGACGTATAGCAGATGAAATGTCAGGATAAAATATTTCCTTTTTGTTCTTTAAATTGAATCCTTTCACATTACAAAGACAAAAATAGCAATCATCACTATGATTTTTAGGTTCTCTCCAAACCATTGGTATACCAAATCGAAATGATTGTTTCTTGCCTTGAAACCATTGCCTTAATTCTTCTATGCAAATACTACAAACTTTGTGTGGAGCCCACGGCTTATCTTGATCACCCAATTTCATGCCAAAATAAGCGAAATACACTTTTTTAACAAAATCAGAAATGCTTCTCTGTTGTTTTTTCACTGTATAATTACCGCAAATATAACAGAAACAATTCGGTGAATTAACGCATCCTCTGGAAGTGGAAGCCATGTTCTCTAATGCAGCAATAACTAGAAGTTAAAATTACAACTATTACTATTAACTCACAGCTCGGAATAAAAACACATGTGTACAGCACAGAGTAAACAAAGACACTGAATCAGGAGTAGAGATAAATACAGTGAAAAAGGGTGTGAAGAAGAGGGGGCGTACAGACACCTGCAAGCAGAAAAGATCCGATTTCATCTTGTCTCCTCTGTCTTGAATATTGTGTTTAATAGGCGGTTTGCCGGTTTAAAAAAATATTCTGCATTGAAATAGTTTTTTCTTTCTTTTTTATTAGTTAAATATACAAATTTACTACTTAAAGTCCATAAATTTATTTGACAAACTCATATAAATAATAGTTTTTTTGTTCGAAATTTGCTAAATTCATGAAATAATAAATTGCGATTTGTGAAGAAACTGTACGTGATGGAATTTTTTCAATATTTTTCTAGTAATCAGCATCCAAATAACTATAAAAAATACCACTTACTATGGCGACAATTTTTTCATCGCAGGCTTGTGTAATTTAAATGAAGATGGTTTGTTAAATTCAACATTCACGCATACACATTTTCATTTTATTATGTTAGTTTAAAAGTAATTTAGAAAAAATTGTTTGTGTTAAAAAATTTTAATACGTTATAGAATAGTTAAAAAAAAAAATTCTTATTTGAAAATATTTTTTTAAGTTTTCAGCTATAAGTCTAGCCTTAATCATATTTAGTGGAAAAGTCTTAGAATCGAACTAACATTAAAATAATATAACAATATGTATATTATTTATGTTGTAATTTTATACATTAAATTATACAAATATTTTCATCATGTACTTTCGTTTAAAAAATTTGATTTGATTTGTTTGTATTTTTAATGTAACAATAATTTTATTTCTTTATTTATTTTTATATTTATAGCTTACAATCATTTTCTATTTTTAAAGCAATTTGTTGAACCTAAAACATGTTCCGAGTTTCATATAGGATATGTTGTTTTTAATGTCTAAAATTATCAAAAAGTTTATTCAAGTGTTAAAAACTACAAAAAATATGAAAAATTGGAAATTTAATGTTGAATATTTAATGTAAAATAGTTTTAAGCAGTCTTGGTCACCATTTTAGGTTTTTGACAGCCATCGCCAAAAAATATGTCAATAGGGATTTTGACATGACGGTTAAAACCGGACAAAAAAGTCACAATGTCATAAACTTGCCAACTCTGGTTTGAACTTCAATTTCGTTGGACAGTGTTAAAAATGGTGTCTGTTTTTAATGTGTTGTTCTTCTTCAAAACTTTTGTTACATAATAAAAACAAGTTGGAAATTGCACGTGAAGCGTAGAAAATGCGGTGCGAGGGTACTATAACGAAGTTTTAAAATATTCAGATCTTGCTGATATAGTAGAGTGGACTTTGGATACAGTATAGTGGTCGAAATCTGTGTTTTCCTGTAAATATGCAGGGAGTAATTTTTATTATACTTCATTAACGTATTCTTATTCATAAAATGTCAAGTAGTTTAATATAATTAAAACATGCCCCAAACATTGTTTCCCCATATAACATTATTTAGTGGAATACATTTGTGTGGCCCTGTAAATAAATAATAAATATTCTTTACATCACAGGTTCTACAGAATGTATATTTTAGTACATACTTTATAGATTCATGTCAATTCTATTAATTCAAATGAGTGTAACACCATTAAAATGCATTTGAAACTTTTTTTTCCCATTGATCGTAACGTAACGGATACTTTTGATTGTCCCTGTAATTGATCTATGCAACCGATTTTCATAACATTTGAAATGACGCGACAATATTATGTAATAATTATACGTTTTAAATTTCAAACGATTAAAATGAATTTGAAACTTTTTCCCCATTGACCGTAATGTAACGAAATCCTTTTGATTGTCCCTGTAATTGATCTATCCATCCGATTTTCATAAAATTTGAATTGACTCGACAAAATTATGTAATAATTATGTATTTTAAATTTCAAACGATTAAAATGCATTTGAGACTTTTTTCCCTATTGACCGTAATGTAACGAAATCCTTTTGATAGTCCCTGTAATTGATCTATCCATCCGATTTTCATAAAATTTGAAATGACTCGACAAAATTATGTAATAATTATGTATTTTAAATTTCAAACGATTCGGTTGGGTAGTTTTTGCGTTGTTATATGCAGACAGACTGACGGATGGACTGAGCGACAATAATAGGTGCTACGTATTTACATAATTACGAACGCACCTAAATGTATGTAGAATATTTTTTAAAATATGTTTTCGCATACTAATCAGTTTAAGTTTCTTATTTTATATTAGTTTTGAAAATATTTATAATCATGAATGAGTCGACTGTTTTGAAAATACCGAATATATATATAAAAAAATATTGGATTATATCAAAATATCGGATATTGAAAAAAAAAAAAAAATGCTATTTACGAATACCGATCGAATATCGAATAGAAACTAGTCGTTCGGGACCACCGTAATACGTACCCATCATGGATATGTATATGAAAATAAAACACGTGAAAACTATTTATACAATGCATTGCAATTTTAGATAAACAAAATTTAGATATTGTTAATATACATAGTAATGCTATATTAAAGACCTGCTGATGTACCAATTTCGACAAATTATATAAAACGCCAAACTACTCAAGTAATACAGAACTGCGTAAAAGAAACATCCTTATAATTCCAAAAATAATAATTCTATTAACTAACAATTAACTGTGTCGGATTAAGCGTCACATTTTCAATTAAAATATACCTCTGAATTGAAATTTGAATGAAATACAGGCTCATGAAAAATCGAAGAATGTGGAAAACAGGATTACAAATATCTCGGCAACTAATAATCCGATCGACTTCGTTCTATATGCAAAATGTGTTTTATTTTATTGTCTTTTATGACCATTCCTTAGAACAAAAGCATTCGAAAATTTTTATGTACCTTTCATCAGAACGAATTTTTCGAGAGCCCGAAAAAAATAGTTCCGGATAATCGAGGTTGCTGATATTAAATAGGCTTCGTCCCATTCTTACATACTAACTACATACAAAATTTAAAGTCTCTATCTCAATTTGTTTGGGAGATAGAGCGTTTACAGACAGACAGACGGATGGCAAATTTTTTTTTCTAAAAATATGCTTTTCGGGATCTCCACTATCTGAAACGTGTAAATCCGTCAAAAAAAATTTCGATTTTCAAAACGATTGCAAGACTTACCCTATACTACGTATGATGGGTAAGTAATAATCATTGTTTTCGATTTGTGTTTCACTACTTTTACTCACCGGGATTTTCCTGATACCAAACATATGTTATTTTTAGAGCTTATGCAAATTAAAAATTCATTCTTTATTGAACATTTACATACACCGTGTGAGGAAAAATCATTCGATTTCAACAGTTTATTTGTGTTACTATTCTTTTCCATTGATAGGCGGGCGTAACAGTATTTGCTTGAAAGGAAATTTTCATAAATAAAGATATCTCCATCTCATTTGCACTTTAAAGTGAGAAGGAAATGTGCTAGATCAAGCAAGTAAGAAAGAGATTTAACGAAACAAAAAATATTTGATTCTGGTTTCGGTATAATTTTTGAATAAGAGGATAATTGTTTATTTCTAATGTTCGTCATCTAAGTCATGAAAAACCACTCTGTAAAAAATAAATTAACAAAAGGTAGTCAGAAATTTTTGCGTTCTTAAAAAATAAATAAAATAAATTAAAATAAAAAAAATAAAATAAAATAAAATAAAATAAATATTCCTGGAGCCATCATAAACAAATTTTAAATGAGATTTCAGTTTTACAATTTTTTAATTTATAAACATCGCACATTTTCAATTTTTACACCGTCGTATAGGGAAAATTTTACTTTTAAATGCAATTTGTTTGAGAGTTGTATGTTAATTTGTTTCTGAGTTATTAATTCTTTGGCAGTTTTCAATACTTTTTTTTTTTTTTTTTTTTTTTGTCATCGTGGCAATGGAAGTGTTCCATTTCTGGACATTATACATGGACCAATCAGAAAACGAATAAAATCCGGATAATAAATTTCCGGATTATAAGGATTCAAGGATATCACATCATAAGGATTCAAGTATGTCTCAGATATCACAAGATCGAGAGCAAAACCACCTTCCAAAAGGTTAAAAAATGGCAAATGTTTCTTAATCTATAATAATTAACAAGATTAATTAGTTTAAAATTTAACCCAAAAACAAAAATATAAAGGGTGAAGAAAAAGAATTGCAGTTAGATGGCGCTACGCGCTATGCAATTTCTTTGACTTCAACTTCCACTTTTAGAACACTCTGAAGTTTGTAAACAGAGTGTAGACGATTTTTGTTTTGATTCGAATGTTTTGATTTCGAGAAAAGATGTGACAATTAATTTGAGAATTGATATGTAATGGAGCATTGTGTCTCCAGATGATTTAAACTTGTGTAAATATGTACAAAGAACTGTAAATACTTATTTTTATCTCATTAAGTAATTAGTTAAAGAAACGTTCGAAGAAGATATTTTCAGTTTCGATTTACACCTATGATATGTATTGTGGATTTATACGATAGATTATTCCTTTGAATTCAGAATGCTTTTTTAGATTTTACGATTCATATTTACATCTGATTTACTCGACCTTGATTTTCGAATGAGAAACCTTGATTTGAAGATATGATATATATTTTTTTACAAGGGGTTTCAAAATTTGACTGGCAAATTAAGAGGGGTGATAGAAGATATCAAAATAATGAAAAATTGCCATAGATTATAAATGGTTCTACCATAATTCAATTTGGATTGAGGGCATTAACTTAAAACCAAGGTTGAAAAAAAACCAGTTTTTTTTTTTTTTTTTTTTTTTTTTTGTTTAAACTGGTTTTTTTTAGGGCATACTTTTTTATTAGATATGCATGCATATTTATTGATAAAAATAGACATTGTTGGATTATTAGTATAACTTCATTTGAAAGTAATTTAAATTAAACAATTATAGTGAATTATGTAGAAAATGGAAAAAAAAATCAGATTTTAAATTGTTATAGTAAAGTCTTGTGCTCAAGGAATAAATTACTCTACACTGTCGAACATTGATACTTTGAAAAAAATTTATAAACAATCTTTTGATTACTAATAATAAACATTTGATGCAGTTTGATGACTATGATATTCTTTTCTACAATTTTTTAAAAAAATACTTCTTGGGTTTTTTTTTGAGTAGCAATTTGAAATCAAAATTTTTAGTCATTGCATTCAGCAGATAACAGGGAAAAAATTAGATTTGTATTATTAAAATGCTTTTACTAGCACCAGATTTTTGAATACTCTCTTATTCAACTTCATATTTTAATTTTAATTCTTAAAGATAATTCCCCCCTCCCCCCCCCCAAAAAAAAAAAATCTATTACAGTTTGACCAAAATCTTAAAGATCATCGAGTTATGTAGGGTAGATGTGCCAGTAATGGACCACCTTCCAGTAATGGGCCACCTCGCACTTTTTGATTTCTAAAAAAATAATAAATAATAGTTAAGCTTTTATTATTTTTTTCTGAACTCCACCTTGCATGCTTTATAAGCTGGATTAATTTTTTACAATTTCCGTCAAAACAATTAGGAAGCAAAAAATAAAGTTTCGCAGTTTTTCTGTTTTTCACTGAAAATCTTAATGAACATGCTAAGAGCTGACTTTACTTACTTAGTTTAATAAAATGGCCGGTGAAGAATGGATGCTAGAATTTATGAAGCGACATCCAAATTTGAGTTTAAGAAAACCAGAAAATACAAGTCTTTCACGGGCCACAGCATTTAATCGCACTAATGTCACTGAATTTTTTAACAATTTTGAAGAAGCTTTGACTACATATAACATTCGTGCAGAAAGGCTTTACAATATTGATGAAACAGGAATTCACACAGTGCTACCAACACCTAAGGTTGTAGCAGAAACTGGAACGAAACAAGTGGGTCAAGCAGTATCAGCAGAAAGGGGAGAATTGGTTACTTTTTGTGCAATTATCAGTGCAACTGGGAACACCATTCCTCCTGCATTTGTGTTTCCAAGGGTGCGGAACAAGGAAGCTTTCTTGGATGGAGCTCCAATAGGTAGTTTAGGTCTTGCTGCTCCAAGTGGTTATATGAATGGACAACTTTTTTTGCAAGTTATGAAGCATGTGCAAAAATTTACAAGAGCAACAAAGGATGATCCAATTTTAATCCTACTGGATAATCATGAGTCTCATGCATCACTGGAAGTAATAGATTTCTGCAGAGAAAATGGGATTCATTTTGTCACATTTCCACCGCACTGCACCCATCGACTGCAACCTCTAGACGTTGGGCTTTATGGACCATTGAAAGTACATCTAAAGACAGCATTTAATGACTGGCACTTGTCCCATCCAGGAAAGACCATCTCAATATATAACATTGCTCAGTTGGCAAACACAGCTTATATGGCAGCATTCAGCCTAAAAAATATAACATCATCATTCCGAAAAACAGGAATTTGGCCAGTTAATCGAAACATTTTTACAGATGATGATTTTTTCAGCTCCTATGTAACTGATCAGCCAGAACCTAGTACTTCAAGTGATATAAGCCTATGTCAAACAGAATTTTCTTCAACCTTAACCAATGCAGTTACCACTCTAAGTTTAACCAATAATGAAATGAATACACAGAATCCAGGATCATCTTCAACTAGCTATTTGCAAAATTGTGAACAACCTGTTACACCAGAAAGTGTTCGCCCATACCCAAAAGCTGTAAGATGTAAGTCAAATAATGCACGTAGGCAAAGAAAAGGAAAGTCAAGAATACTGATTTCAACTCCCGAGAAGAACAGGCTAGTGGAGGAAGCTTTGAGAAGGTCAAAAAAGATAAAACCAAAAGGGTTAACTGAAAATTCTACTAAGCGTATGAAACAAGCTCCAAAACTACCTGCACATGTTTCAGAAACAGAGAGCGAAACAGATGACTTCAATTATAGTCTCCATCGCTCAGAAGATAGCATCAGTGACGGCCCTCATGAAGAAGAATACCAACTTATCCCACCTAAAATATATGAGTCTGGTAGATCCAATATCTCAGTTAGTGATTATGTATTAGTAAAATTTGCTGGAAAGAAGAGCTTTATTTATTATGTTGGCCAAATTGAAATTAAGAATACAGAATCGGAGTTCTCCGTAAAGTATTTAAGAAAGAAAGCTGACTGCTCAAAATTTTATTTTCCTGAAGAGGTTGATAGTAGCATAATTGATATTTCAGACATATGTTTTATCCTTCCACAGCCTACATTTAATGGCGGTACTGCTAGAGCTGCAACCTTATTATCTTTTCCTGTTGAGTTAAGTGAATACTATGTCCACTAATTGTATAAAATTCTACAACTATTCATTTTCCTATGTTTTTTTCTTGTGGTTTCTATATATTATTCATGTATTTTTAAGTATATTTCCTTTTTTGTATCCTAATTACTGTTATTAATAAAAGAATTAAGTTCACTATGTATATTTCTTGTCAATGTACCAAAGTACCCCATCCTTGTACCAATCTACCCCATCATGGGGTACATTGGTACAAAAATCATTATTTCCTAAACTACATGTTACTGACTTTAACATACCAAAATTTTTCAAAATTATTCATGACACTGCAACAATAGAAAACACTCTTCAAGTAAATGGTTTGAAATTTCAAAAAATTTGGATGTTCATCATAAAAAAGACAATTTTTTGTAATATGTACCAATGTGCCCCGGTCTCCCCTATATCTTTTTTATTTTTCCGTAAAAATGGAATGTTTTTGTTTGGTTAGCGATATAAAACATTGAATTTAATATACCAATGGCCAATTACAAAATTTTATTTATTTTTAAGATTTTAGGAGGGGTGGTCCATTACTGGATTGCTTTTTTCGTGATTTTCCAGTAATGGACCACCCAAGTGACGAATACAAAAAGTGTAATTTCAGTAGATATAAAATATTTTGATTTAACTAAAAAGCTAAATAATCAAATTTAATACTTAAATTTTCCTATTAGAATTTAATAAAGGCAATTTCTTTATAAATAGTTGTTTTTAAAAAGTCATCCAAAATTGGTACAAAAAACAAGTAGAACATTTGACAAAATCTAGATGTGCCGTTACAAATGAAGTTGTTTTAAGTTGGTCCAGAAATGTAAAATCATATTTTGAAGAAGATGTTATTAATATTTTCTTCCGAATTCTAAAGCATATAGAGAGAATTTTCAATGGAGTTAAAACTGGGTTTCTTTTGTGCTCTTAAAGCAGGGAAAATTTTGGGACCAAAATCAGTTAAAGATGAGTAATATGTAGTTCCGAATAACGAAAAAGAAAAAATCACTGTTATGGGTTGTTTTTCAGCAAATAGTGAGATTGTTCCATTGATGATAATATATCCATATAAGCATCTCTAATGCGAAATTGTGGAATCAATCTGTGCCAAATTGATGGGCTGTATGATTGTCTGAAAATGGTTGGATAGTGCAAAAACATTTATTATTTTAAATGCATTCTAAAATTCCATATTGAATAGTTTGGACTATCGGAAAGGGATGATAAAATTGAAGATTTGTTATTTATATTTCATATTTGCACAGCACATCATTTATATAATGATATGAATAAAGACTGGAGACTTTTTTAATGCCTTATTTTATCTAAACTTGATTTCAGTAAAACATTGTCTTTATCTTATAAATCCTTTAAATTTAAATATTTTATTGTATATCTTTACAACATAAATCCTTTAATGTTAGTTAATATTAAACAGTTAATAATATCATTAATATTTTGTTTTATATCCACATTATAAATCCTTGATTATAATAAATTCATAACTTAAATTTAAATATTTGTTCTATGTTTTTTCATTATAAATCGTTTAATGTAATGAATTTCTAACTTAAGTTTTAATATTTTGTTTTATTAGTATGATTTCATTAAGTTCTGGAGCAAAATTAATTGAAAAAACCATTATCTGTTATTTTTTAGGGTGTCCCATTACTGAAACATAGGCGGTCCATTACTGGAACATAGGTGGTCCATTACTGGGCTTTTGGGTGTTGAGACATATTTCTATTATTTAAAATTAAATTTTTATTTTTATTGGGAAATGTAACTATGGGATTAGTTGAATATTGTTGAAAGATTAATATAATATGAAAAAAATTGGAATACAATAATTATAACTATTAATAAAAAATTATTTTTTAGAGAAATTCCTTAAGGGGGTCCATTACTGGCACATCTACCCTAGCTCCAAATTCAAAATCATTGTGCATGTTACGATAGATTGCTTTAATTAATCTGCTTTTCTTTTTTTTTTTTCTTTTCTTAATGAAAATATTTTATACTAAATATTGCATGTTTTTAATCTATTTTATCTTTGATCAATTCACATGTTCTAAGTTTTTCTTTATAGTAATACTAGCAGCCTTCGCCCGCTACGCTGGTCAGTTTTTTTTTTTTTTTTTTTTTTTTAAGAAATTTTGAATCAAACAAAATTTTTATATCATAGTAATTTTTAGTTTTATATCGTAATTTAGACTGTCTGTCATCGGGGAAAAATCAGTCATCTAAACGGAAAGTTCAATGTTAGTCACCAATGAATGACGTAGCGCTCAACATGTTAACTATTTTAATCACATAAAAATTCGTTCAGCGGAACTTTTAAAATAAAGCCCAACTTTTGTAATTGGGTTCATCTGATAAAAAACATTTCCTAAGTATTCAATTAAAACACGTAGAATGCAATATTTCATTTGTTACAAAATTTCTGAAAAATTTTCCAACTACCAATGTTAAATCCATTAAAATCTATCTTGTAGAACTTAAATTATAAGCGGCCGCAATGAAATTTCATTTTGCGTTTTACATATATTCAGATAATTAAATATAGCTTACATAATCATGTTAACCTGATTATAGAACTCTCTTTCAAAATTATAGGTTCAATAGATTTTTTTGTTCTGTGATTAATACGAAATCCAGGCTTTCTCTTATATATATAGATAAGGAAGGAAAATTTCAGGTTTTCGCGCCGAAGACAGCGCCAAATCAGGAAAATGTGAAGTATCTCGCGAACTACTGAACTTAAAAGTATTTGCTTCATACCATTCGATTCAGCATGAAAAAATGCACTAAAATATGTTATCAGTTGAAAAATAACTACAAAAGCCGATTTTTAAGAAATTTTTTAAAAGTTCGTTCCTTTTTTTAACCCCCTTAGGGGTGGAATTTTCGAAAATCCCTTCTTAGCTGCACTCGATGTTATAAGTAGTATTTTTACACCAATTTTCAAGATTTTAGGTTCGGCAGATTTTTTTGTGCTGTGATTAATACGAAATCCAGACTTTATTTTATATATATAGATAAGCATTGAAAATTTCAGGTTTTTGCGCCGAAGAAATCGCCAAATTTGGAAAATGTGAAGTATCTCGCGAACTACTGAACTTAAAAGAATTTGCTTGGTATCATTCGAATCAGCATGAAAAAATGCTCTAAAATATGTTATAAGTTGAAAAATATCTACAAAAGCCGATTTTAAAGGAATTTTTTAAAAGTTCGTTCCTTTTTTAACCTCCTTAGGGGTGGAATTTTCGAAAATCCCTTCTTAGCGGCACTCGATGTTATCAGACGTATTTTTACCCCAATTTTCAAGATTTTAGGTTCGGCAGATTTTTTTGTGTTGTGATTAATACGAAATCCAGACTTTCTTTTATATATATAGATAAGGATTGAAAATTTTAGGTTTTTGTGCTGAAGACGTCGCCAAATCAGGAAAATGTGAAGTATCTCGCGAACTACTGAACTTAAAAGAATTTGCTTGGTAAAATTCGATTCAGTATGAAAAAATACACTAAAATATGTTATCAGTTGAAAAATAACTACAAAAGCCGATTTTTAAGGAATTTTTTTAAAGTTTGTTCCTTTTTTTAATCCCTTTAGGGGTGGAATTTTCGAAAATCCCTTCTTAGTGGCACTCGATGTTATAAGTAGTATTTTTACCCCAGTTTTCAAGATTTTAGGTTCGGCAGATTTTTTTGTGCTGTGATTAATACGAAATCCAGACTTTCAATTATATATATAGATTTGAAATCGTTTGTGTGTCCCTGTAAATGCTATATGCACTTCGTATTATGCATGAAATAACTTATATTAAGCCTCAGCAACATATATCAATTTGATTATACACTATATTGCCATTGATTATGGGACACTTGCGATTTTAGACATTTTACTAAATATCTAGAAAATTACATGAGGAATCATCTCGAAACTCTTAGTGTATAAATATAATAGTATACGTCATACATATCCGTGAAGAGTTTTTACCGAAACTCCATAGGGGACCGTCAACAAATTAAAAAAGATGAATATCTTTTGAACAACCCTGTCAAAACTAATGTAGCAAAAGCGCTCAAACTCTAGATTATGATTGAATGCCTTATTGTAATACACTGTGTTCATTTTTATGCAAATAGCATGCATACTCGCAGCGTAATTAAGGTTTTTATAAAAATGGTTCCAAATTTTTCCAAGTTTTTTCCTTATAATTTTCAGAGTTCTTAATATAAAATAACATTTTTTTCAGAAAATATGACAAACAACACTGCACACAGTACCGTGTAATCAGAATTAAAAAATAATGAAAATTGTATACAAAATGAGTTGGTTTACTAAATAATTTTTTACTGCGCATGCGTCAACGATATCAGAATTTCATTTGCATATTATGTTAGCTAAATGTATAGAGCAAATTTTGTTAAAGTCACAAAATCATAACTTGAAAAGTCTGAAAATTATCGTCAATTGAATAAGTTGAAAATCCGTTATTCTCAAAATGAAGCAAAAACAAGAGGGGTTGTATCCATATATTCATTGATTATTGTCAATATAGAATACACAATACGGTATGTTACGACTACTTTTGGATAAAATCCCTCATTTTTTTGCTTCATTTTGGAAACAACGGATTTTGTCCTTTTTCTATAGACGATTACTTTCAGAATTTTCAAACTATAATTTTGAGACTTTTACAAAAGTTGCTATATACATTTAGCTAACATAATATGCAAATGAAATTTTGATATCTTTGACGCATGCGCAGTAAAACATTATTTAGTAAACCTACTCATTTTTCATACAATTTTTATTATTTTTTAATTCTGATTACACGGTACTGTGTACAATGTTGTTTGTCATATTTTCTGAAAAAAATGTTATTTTATATTAAGAACTCTGAAAATTATAAGGAAAAAACTTGGAAAATTTTGGGGCCATATTTATAAAAACCTTAATTACGCTGCGAGTATGCATGCTATTTGCATAAAAATGAACACAGTGTATTACAATAAGGCATTCAATTATAATCTAGAGTTTGAGCGCTTTTGCTACATTAGTTTTGACAGGGTTGTTCAAAAGATATTCATTCTTTTTTTAATTTGTTGACGGTCCCCTATGGAGTTTCGGTAAAAAATATTCACGGTGATGTATGACGTATACTATTATATTTATATACTAAGAGTTTCGAGATGATTCCTCATGTATTTTTCTAGATATTTAGTAAAATGTCTAAAATCGCAAGTGTCCCATAATCAATGGCAATATAGTGTACATGAAATCGTTTACCATAATTAAAATATGTCGGAAATTGTTCCTTCCTTTATTCCTATGCAATGGAATTCTTCTGTCTGACCCTGTAAATGAATAGTAAGTGCCCTTTTCACTACATACTTTACAAAATGCATATTTTAGTGCACTTTGTAAATGCATATAAATTTGAATATGTTCTACAGGCTGTAACATCGTTAAATTTAATTAAAACGATTTTTTCCCATAATGCCGTAATATAAGGACATTTTTTGACTATCCCTGTAAATAAACTAATAGTGGTAGAAACTTCATTTTCATTAGGTATTCGTGGTAGGTAAACGTTAATAATGTCCAAAATTTTCATGGAAATCGGAGTATATTTACGAAAGTTGGAAAGCGACCAGACAGACAGACAAACCGAAAGCATAATAACTTTTCAACTTTGTTCGAAAGTATTAAAAAATCGAGCCCAAAATATATTAATCAGTGATTTTATTTTCCACCTTTTCCCCACCAAAAATTTCTTCCATTGATAATTATGAGTTTTGAATAAAAATATTCATTTTTATGTAACTTATAACTTATTAATTAGTATAAGTAAAAAATATTTCTGATTCATTTTAAATATGACGTCATTATTTATCTCGCTCCATTAGCTACTAATATTCATACCCCTTGTATTTATTTTTGACGACTGCTATAAAGAACCTGTTTTATTTCAACTATGACGTCACATTTTCATGAGTGAACCATTTTATTAAAAATATAATTCTTTTTCATTCTTTTTACTTTTAATTTATGTTACCATATTTTACACAAAAATTCCCATTAACTAAACAAATATCCTTGTTAAATGTATTATAAAAAACACACCTTTTATTTTTATTTCAAACATGACGTCATATTTATTTTCTTTTAAATTATTTTACTATAGTTTTTCGCGTGGAAGTTTTCTATTAAAAATTCATTGCCGCTGAAAAATTATTATTCCAATTTTTTATTTTCTTGGCAACAGGAAAGGAAAATGGTTAAATTTTATCTGAAAAATGCCTATTGATTTTGTATGAAAAATAATTAAATTTTGAATTATTAAGGAGAATATTTGAATAAAATAAATAAAAATTACCCTATTATTTAATCCGGACTTCTAACTTTACGTCTGCAAAATTTCAAAGCAATCGGTTCAGTAGTTACGGCGTGAAAGCGGAACAAACAAACAAACAAACAAACAAACTCACTTTCCGATTTATAATATTAGTAAGGATGGTATGATAATCAATGCATAACGATTTTTATCCTATATATAAAAAAATGATCTAGACTCACTATATCTACTTATTGCTGAAATAAAACATTAAAAGTAGAAAATATTTATATCCAATAATTTGTAGGTCTTAAATTATAAAGAAAATGAGAAAATGTCACTCGATTTTTTTGAAAAGAACCAATTTTTTTTTTTTTTTTTTTTTTTTTTTTGAGAAAAAAACCAGTTGATTTAACCATGGTTAAAACCAATTGGTTTAAACCGTGCCAACCCTGCTTAAAACTGAAGTATATCACAGTAAAACTTAATAGACATTTGTTATAAATGTGATAATATTGAAAAAGGTGGTTGAAGTTTCCATTATGTGCGCTAGAAGTTTATGCATTTACAGGGCTGCAGCTAGGGGCTTTTAGGGGGGGGGGGCTCAATACCCCCCTTCAAAAAAAAAATTTTTGAGCCTTTTTTGAAAAAGGTTCCAAGGTCACTAAATGAATTTATGTTCCGAAAATCCAAATGGAATTTTGATCAAAAATCTAATTTATTTTTGGGGCCCTTTCACAGTTTTGCAGAAATACTAAATTATTACTAAAATAAGTGTTTCAACATTCGCTTATCCTGTGTGCACATAGGAAACTAACATGATATTTAATATTGCATTTAATAAACATTCGAATTTATAATCATCATAGTCTTTTTATAGCAGTATCTACAGTGTGAATATGCATTAATTCATCTTTCTGTGTCAGAGAGCGATAACATATGATTTCCCCCCTACATGCTCTTGAGACTCTCCTATTATCATTCACTTCTAGCTATGGCCCCAGCGTTTAATTCAAGGGGTGGCCCGGGGGTGACATTCCCCCCGGAGCAATGGGATGCCCCCCCCGAAAGATTTGAGATTTTGTGGTAAAAAAGTGCAATTTCTTTCCAGAACTCTACGATCAATAAAGATGAGACATCCTGTATTTGTGACTATTCTTGATCCCATGTTGTAGGGTTATTTTTTCATCCCCTTGATGCTTTTTATTATTAATCTGTCGGTCGAATTTTGGAACTCCCTGTATAAAAATCTTTCCCGATTGATTTCCCGTGATTCTCGTGAGATTGTTTTTTACCTTTAGAATTATCATAAACCCATATAGATTAGATTAAAGAAATATTTATTTATAATAGCAAAGTTTCTTTTATTGCCATTTATTTTCGGAAACGTTTTTGAATCGTTTCTACAATATAGTCATCAGTTTCCTCATACCGAAATATCGGTTTTTAGAATGCTATCTACTCTCAATGAAAAATTTTCCGCTAAATAATTGAACTTGTACACGTAAGAGTAGCAAAATAACATTAATCTTAATGTTTTAATGCTTTTAAAGAAGGTCTGGGACACATTTTAAAAATCACTTTTATTTATTGAGTTAAAATTTTGAATTTTTTTCTTGTGATGGTTAACCATATACCATTTGTGAACAAAATCCTATGATAAAATACCATAATTTAAACAAGTTGGAAATTGCATGTGAAGCGTAGCAAATGAGGTGCGTTCGTACGATAAAGAAGTTTTAAAAATATCACTCTCATATATCAACGTCATAAAATTGTAAATAGTTAATTAAAATTAAAATGCGCGACAATGTTCTCCCTATACCATTATGTAATGGGATACTTTTGTGTGGCCTTATAAATCAATAACAAATGTTCTTTGCGCCACAGATTGTGCAAAATGTATATTATAATATGTTCTTCATTAGCTGCATATCAATTTTATTATGTTCGAATGAGTGTAACACCATTAAAATGCATTTGAAACATTTTTTTCCTATTGACCGTAATGTAATGGAATACTTATGAATGTCCCCGTAATTGAACTATGGATCCGATTTTGTTAAAATTTGAAATGACTCGACAAAATTATGTAATAATTATGTATTTTAAGTTTCAAACGATTAAAATGCATTTGAAACTTTGTTCCCCATCGACCGTAATGTAATGGAATATTTTGATTGTCCCTGTAATTGATCTATACATCCGATTTTCATAAAATTTGAAATGACTGGACAAAATTATGCAATAATGATAAATTTCAAACGATTCGGTTGGATATTTTTGACGTTTTTATATGCGGACGGACGGACTGAACGACAACTATAGGTGCTACGTATTTACATAATTACGAACGCACCTAAAAAATAAATTAAATTTGAAATTTATAAAAAAAGTGGGGTAATTTAAAATCTTATAACTATAATTACAAAATATTATTTGTAGAATTTCAACTTTTTTTTTATTGTGATGTCCGTATCTTTTGTTGCTGTGCTAGTAGCGCCCCCTCTTGGAAAAAGAGAAAAAACTACGCAGTACATGGATGAAAGGTTACTTATGAAAGTGTAGAAAAGGCGGCCTGAATTGCACCGACCGTAAACGAAAGTAATGTGGTGAAACAACGAAATGTAATATTGCATTTATATATGTGTAGATTTTGTTAATTGTTCATCCTCTGTCCTTTGTGTGATGTCGTGTCTCCAAATAAAGTGTATATCCCCAAAAGATTGAAGGAATGTTTTTATCTGGTCCACTATGGAACACCCGCTCCCCAGATGCTGACAGCATTTAAATAAAAAGAAATATCTAAATTATAATATTGATTCAGCACTTTTAAAAATATTAATAAAAAAAATCAAAAATATTTAAATTAAAAAATTGATGTAACTTTTATTTAAGAAAAATCATATTTTAAAAAGTAAATATTTTGTTCAAATTTGCTGAATCAAAATTAAAGCAAAACTGTCATAAAAGTCATGTTCAAAATCTGAAGCATTTATCTTCGACGGTTATCGAAGCATAACAATTTAAATAGGAGAAATGGTGAAAAAATCCATCTTGAAGAAAAAACGCCTTTTCACAAAAAATCATTTCCATGACTACCATATTGCTTTAAAGCTAGATTTTAAAAACAAACCAAAACGGGAAAATATAATATTTCCTCTTCTAATAAAGGTAAAAACATAATTTAAACGTCATTTTAAACATAAAAACGTAAAAAAAATAATGCAATCATTTTTGTTTTAGATAATTTAGAAATTAATAAAGATTTTTGTGTCCCGGATGCTCTTAATTTAGCATGTCTGTTGAGAAGAAGCTCTTTACTTGAAAGTCTATAACATCCAAAAAACCTGTATTGCAGATTAAGACATCTAAACGAACTACTCTCTAAAACTACTCTGAAAAGTTTTCGAAAGTCGGTGTCAGCAAAAGAAACTTTGTTTTTATAAATGCTTCTTTAATTCCCAAAATGTGTTGGCTTCTGTGCTTGATCCATGTAGGAGTCTGAACAGTTGCTGGGTCGAACCTACGCTATGCTCGACTGTCTTACCATAGGCGTTTTCCATGATTTTCTTTAAATCGTGCGAATAGCGAGTCAGGTTCTCTTACAACTGCCTCATGGAAGAGAATGTCCCTTAGCTGCAAACGGACAAATCTACTAACTGTTATCAGAACTGGCATCCTTTATTGTAGCGACGCGGTGTTTGTTATCTTTAATGACTTTTAGGGGAAGGGGATTGATGACCTGCAAAACAGGAACGTTTCCCTCAAGTAGGGTTGAGCTCTTTATTTCCTGACCCATTGTAGATTTCTCCTCATTGTATTGTGAATAAACTGCAAAAGGGTCCTAAACGAAGGATTTTCTGGAATTTGGTTGAAGGCTGGCAAAACAAAAGTGTGGTGTGCCTGCAGACTTACGCATATAATAGGGCGTAATAAATAGCAACCGATCCTCTTAATGGGCTATTTCAATCAAATGAAAAGTCCCATTCGCTAATGCTAATCCTATGGAAGAAATTTATAAAGATATCTCGATTGCATTAAAGTATTTTTATTTCTTTATTTTTATTTTATTTTAATTATAAAAAATAAATAAATAAAAATAAATAAATAAAATCACTTAAAAATATTGAAATGCAACCGAGATATCTTTATAAATTTCTACCATAGGATTAGCATTAGCGAACGAGTCTTTTAATATGAATGAAGCATCCTCTTAACGTCGTTCAGTTTATGAAAAGTATTGATTTACGTATATACCTTACCGCATAAAGTCGCAACCTGTCATCGAGATGAAACTATATACAGAGATGTAATCCTCAAAAAGCTGCGAAATACATTACAGGAGAGATCATTAAATCACCGCCAGGCTAAAACGAAGTAAAAACCTGTGGTAGCGCTATTCGTTTTTTTTTTTTTTTTTTTTTTTTTGAAGGTGCTTTCGTTTTGAAAACCGGTTCCGAAAATGAAATGTTCCGAATATTCCATTTTCTTAAAAACAATCTGCAACCAAAATAATAATAATAATAATAATAATATCGAACTTCTCCCCCAGGCGATCGGGAAAAAGCGAGCGAGTTTTTCTTTGGGCGACGCTATCCAAGCGGAATGAAATAAAATACGTTTCGCTACTGTCATCTGTCATCGAAGGGAAACTTTATATCGAGATGTAATCATTAGAAAGCTGTGAGATACAGGTGAGAGATGGAAAAATTGCCTCCAGATAAATTCGAAGTCTTCTTAGTCTCTAAGAATATTTAAGCTGCACACAGACTTTGTTTTGCAATCCTTCTAGGTTTTTCATAAATTATTTTGCTCTACTACACTCATCTGCGATTTATTCACAAAAGAATAAAGGGGGAATCTACAATGGATCAGGAGATAAGGATCTCAACATTATTTGAGGAAAAGGTTCCTCTGTTGCAGGACATCAGGTTCTTTCCTTTTAAAGTTATTAAATATCAAAAATACTGCGTGCCCGCCCCCCTCCCCCGCCCCAAGAAAAAGCCGATACTGGTATTGATAACAGTTAGGCCGCGAGCAGACCAACCTTCGAACTATTATATATATCGACTTCTTTTCTTGTGGCGACGCGGTATTTTTGTTCTTTAGTGACTTTAAAAGGAAAGGGACTGATCGCCTGCAAAAGAGGAAGTTTTCCCTCAAGTAAAGTTGAGCTCCGTATCGCCTGACCCATTGTAGATTCCTCCTCATCCTTTTGTGAATAAACCGCCTAATGGGTCAAAACAAAAGATTTCTTGAAAAACTGTAGAAGGATGCCAAAACAAGCGTCTGTATGTTGCATTATAAAAAGTTGGTCTGCGAGCAACCTTAGGGATGGCAACTAGAGGTCTGCACGGGCCGGGCTCGGGCCGATTTCCAATAATGGCATTCGGGCCGGGCCGGGCCGGGCTTGGGCCTTACTTCTGAAGACTCGGGCCGGGCCGGGCCTAGTCACTAATCCTTTCGGTCCGGGCCGGGCCGGGCTGGGCTCAGGACTTAATTTTTTTGCTGGAGTATCGGGCCGGGCCTAACTTTTTTTTTCCTTTGCGAAGCCGAGACTGATTCCATTCTTCCTAGTTTTCATGGACCAAAATAATCAGTTCCTATTGAATCTTCCTATATTAAATGAAAATCCTTTTCTCGACTTTTTATAAATCAGTAATATTTGGCTTTGTCCAAAAATTTCTGCAAAGAAAGCATATACTTTTAAGCCGTTATTACTCTACAATTAAACATTAGAATTTATTCCTTTTAAAGAATCGTAGATTACTAGGCGTTTTAAAATAGAATTAAACACACACACACACACACACACACACACACAAAAAAAAAAAAAAAAAAAAAAAAACATGATTATGACGGAATTTATTAAACATTTACATCTGTTAAGAAGGGAATGCATTTTTTTTTGTTCCAAAGCGATTTCGTCTTTGGAAATTTTACCATGTACCGCTTTTTCGATTTTTTGTCTCCATTACAGGGAATATGGATTAATAATACTAGTGATAACTGAAACATTTACATACGGCAAACAAAGATCCATTTAAAAGCATAAATATCGCAGCCTACGGCACTTCTGCATAAATGGAGATTATAAACATGGAAAAAAAAAAGACTAATATAATTTTTTTTTTGGTCAGAACTCTTCCATAAGATTAAAAATCAATGTTCTGTAGAAAATCACTAGAGCCGGGCCGGGTTCGGGCCGAAATTTAAAAAATTTTCCGGACCGGGCCGAGCTCGGGCCGAAATTTTAACTTTCGGGCCGGGCCCGGGCCGAATTTTTAACTTTCGGGCCGGGCCGGGTCGGGCCAATATTTCTTTCGTACGGGCCGGGCCGGGCCCGGGCCGAAATTTTAACTTTCGGGCCGGGCCCGGGCCTGGAAATTTCGGCCCGTGCAGACCTCTAATGGCAACAATACAGTAGATTATCGGAAATATCGATAGATTCATTATACTGAGATTGTGTCGAAATAGCACTGTTCCTTGAAACTTACCATAATAATGTGTCCCTGATTAATGTCCCTGATTATGGCCTGATTAATGCACGGGCCTCAGCCCTGGGCCCACCAATTTCAGGGTCCCACAAATTATGTGACTATTTTTTTTCCTTAAGCAACTACTTTTCAAATAATATTGTTTTATAAAATATTAAACGTAAAATTGAAATATTCTGAAACCTCGGTTATATATTCTTGGAACTTGCGTTTTCCTGCATGTAAATTTTCTCTCAATTTAAGTTTTTCCACTGTTTGCATTTTATATTTTGATCTCTTACGTAAAAACAAAGTTTTACTGCAATAAAAAAACCCATATTTAATTTTTCTGTAAAAGTCCTTTTCAATTTGAGAGTACCTATAATTTTAAAAACTTGCCGTATCCAAAAAATCAAATTTGGGAAAAATGCCAAAAACTGCATACTATGTCTATTGGTTTCATTATAAACAAGGATTTTGCAATGTTAGAATTATAGTTTTAAAAATGATTTGACTGTTAAGGAAAACACGATTTTTATGATTTTGGATAAGGGAAGTTTTGAAAAAGGCGTCCTCATTCATTTATTCTGCAACATAAACTGTGGATCATAGATGTTTGTGAATTAATACAAATGCTTATTTGAGAAATTAGATGGTAATTCATTTTCTTAATTATTCTTATATATATATATATATTTTTTTTTTTTTTTTTTTTGTCAAATTGAAATTTTTATCCAAACAACTTTGTCAACTCATCAAATAAACCTACTTTTTTTCCCCCTTGAAAGCGTCGCTGGGAATGGGGAGATATGGGGCCTAAATTTTTAACAGGCCCTGGGCCCAACTTCAGCTTGATCGGGCTCTGGTCGCAGCAGATTTAATATAGAAACTGATAATATAAAGGATGGTTCTAAGTAAAGGACAGGACAAGATTTAAGCAATAATAAAGCACACCACATCACAACAACTATTTTTTTTCTTTTTTAATATTATTAGTACTAATCTTATTCAGGATACCATATTTACAATTAAAAGACTATTTCAGTCAAGATAAAAGATCCGTTTTTTAATAATAACCCTACGGAAGACATTTATAGAGATATTTTGGTTGCATTTCAATATTTTTAAATATTTTTTTTTTTCATTGGATAGTTGAGATCGATCTGTATAAAGGCCTTTTTTATACTTTTGCGATTTTGTTTACATATATTTTTAATGGGGACACTTTCATTTTCGATACTGGTTTCGAATGTGAAAATAACTTAATAATAAAAAAATGCGATTAAAATCAAAATAATAAAAAGTGGTCTTTGTACAGATTGATCGCAGCCATCTAATGCCAAAATAAAAAATTAAAATAAATATTGGAATGCAACTGAGGTATCTATAATTCTTCCCCATAATATTGCATTAGCGAACGGGTCTTTTCGCTTGACTGAAGTAGCCTCTTAACCCCCTGACTGCCCAGCCAAAGGGTAATATTGTAATGTTGTTTTCTCTGTAATTTATTTAAAAAAAAAAAAAAAAAGGTTTTTTCCAACCTGATGCAAAATACGTTATTAGTATCGGTGCATAATCTTTGATAGCATCAATCCTAACTTAATTTTTCAGAACTGGGTTTTATTTGTGGAATTATACTAATTTAAATATTGCTTATGTTGCAGTGAAACCTGCAGCTTAGTGTGTGAAAAAATCAGCCGGCGACAGTCAGGAGATTAAGCAAGACTATGTCGCAGGACAAAAACTAAAATTTTTTTCACCTGTGGCAAGCATGAATTTTAGCGCCCTTCTCCCTTTTTTCTAAAATAAAAATATTACAGAGAGAAATTTCCAATCCATTCCCTTAAGTTTTATTTTAAATATAAAATAGTTATTAAATATATTAATCTTAAGATTTTTAAGTTGATTTTTTTAAAAAGTCCTATTGTAATTGTTCCATTTCGGAAGTCTGTTTTAACGAGCATTCTGAGAAAGGTTTTGATTAAGCTGTTGATCGTCAAAGCATCAACATGACGTAACAAGTTATGTTAGTCGTAAAAATAACAGGAATATAAGCTCTGAGCAGAGGGTATGTGCTCAAGGCAGAAAGTATACCCTACAGTGTGTATACTATAAGCTTTCTTGAGGCACAGAGGGTATACTGTGTTCCTTTAAAAAATTCAGAAGGTATACGGCATATACTCCCGTATATCCTCCACTACATCCTGGATGTAACATTCATCCAAAATTACGCAATGCATATTCACCACAATTTATAATCATTTCAATTATTCAAGATTAATGTTTGTGTGTGTAACGTGGGATAGAGGTCTGCACGGGCCGAAATTTCCAGGCCCGAGCCCGGCCCGTAAGTTAAAATTTCGGCCCGATCCGGAAAAAAGTTTAAAATTTGGCCCGACTCGAATGAATTTCTACAGAACATTGATCTTTACTCTTACGGAAGAGTTCTGATCAAATAAACTTATATTAGTCTCTCTTTTTTTTTCCATGTTTGTAATCTCCATTTATGCAGAAGTGCCGTAGGCTGCGATATTTACGTTTTTAATGAATCTTTGTTTGTTGTATACAAATGTTTCAGTTATCATTAATAATATTAATCATATTCCATGTAATGGAGACAAAAAAAAATCTAAAAAATGGTATATGGTAAAAATAAATTTTCCTAATACCCTCTTTAGAAGAAAAAATAAATAAGGTACCCTGGGGTAATAACGCCACGTTAAGGTTCTACCAATTTTCACGGCTCAGTTTTAGTTTGTATTTTTCAAAAAAATATATGATTTGATACAGCAACTCATTGACTATCTATATAAAAAAAATAATTTAACAGGTATGTATTCCTAAAATGTAATGGCGTGATTTCTTGACCCATGCTATTTGGCGTTATTACCCACCTATATGGGTAATAACGCCATGCAAGCAAAACTATGAAATAAGATGGAATAATGGCATGTAGATTGCCCAATTCTAAAAATACAAACTCTAGAAACTTAGAAATAGACAAGTTGCATTCTAAGCTATTGAAAATGTTCAATTTTTTGTGAAAGTGTAAGAAAAATAAAGGTGTGGTGTGGGGGGGAGGATGAGGCAAAAGAATATCAGACCGTGAGCTTCTTTTTGCTTAAAAAGGATCGCTTAAATAGAATTATTAGACACATTGCACAGTTTTAACTGTGTTTATTTGAATCAGTATTTAGGATGTAGCTCGGCCACTGTAGGGAATCAACCGGGGTATTAATGCAAATGATTGGCGTTATTACCCCGTTATAGTAATTGCGCTGTACATTTTAAATTACAAATTATCTCGAGAAGATATCCAAAATCTTCAACAACATTTTGAAAGTCCATGAAATGTACTACAAATTTATGTAATTAACAAAGTATTTCCGGATTAAAAAAATAGTCTTCACATCACAAAACGTGCCTCGCAAATTTTAGATCAAGCGTTAATTTTAGTTGCTTGTAAAAACAATAAGACCTAAAAATGAAACAAATTAATTTGAAGCTGTTTTTTGCGAGTTATATGTTTCAAAACCCTTCTGCGCAGAGCACATGGGTGTCATTTACCAGATTATTTTATAATTATGCAAAATATTAGCACTTGGCGTTATTACCCCGCCTGGCGTTATTACCCCATACCACCTTAAATAAATAAATACGTTCCCTTCTTAACAGATGTAAATATTTAGTATATTTTTTTCTCGCGTACTGTTGTATTCATTTTGCATGGATGAACAGTTTAAAAGAAACTTGCAGTTTTCAGTTTAAAAGAAAATTCTGTCATAATCATGTTTTTTTTTTTTTTTTTTTTTTATCTGTTTAATTCTATTTTAACACGCCTAGTAATCTACGATACTTTAAAAGGAATAAATTCTAATGTTCAGTTGTAGAATAATGATGGCTTAAAAGTATATGCCTTTTTTGCAAAAATTTTTGGACAACGCCAAATTTTACTTATTTATGAAGAGTCGAGAAAAAGATTTTCATATAGGAAGATTCAATAGGAACTGATTATTTTGGTCCGTAAAACTAGGAAGAATGAAATCAGTCTCGGCTTCGTACGGGAAAAAAGTTAGGCCCGGCCCAATACTCCAGCAAAAAAATTAAGGCCTGATCCCGGCCCGGCCCGAAAAGATTAGTGACTAGGCCCGGCCCGGCCCGAATGAAATTATTGAAAATCGGCCCGAGCCCGGCACGTGCAGACCTCTAACGTGGGGTGTCCAAGTGTTATTAAAAACAGGTAAAAAGAAGTTCACAGTTTATTATTATTGACAGTTATTATTTCATACACATACAGATACAAAGTTCGCCCTAGAGGTCTGCACGGGCCGAAATTTCCAGGCCCGAGCCCGGCCCGGCCCGAACGAAAGAAATATTGGCCCGGTCCGAACGAAAAAAATTTTGGCCCGACCCGGCCCGGCCCGAAAGTTAAAATTTCGACCCGAGCTCGGCCCGGCACGAAAAAAAGTTAAAAATTCGGCCCGAACTCGGCCCGGCTCGGGTGAATTTCTACAAAACATTGGTCTTTACTCTAACAGAAGAGTTCTGGCCAAAAAAACTTGGTGTCTTTTTTTCTTCTTTCATGTTTATAATCTCTATTTATGCAGAAGTGTTATAGGCTGCGATATTTACGCTTTTAATGAACCTTTGTTTGTTGTATATAAATGTTTCAGTTATCATTAGTATTATTAATTTATATATATATATATATATATATATATATATATATATATATATATATATATATAAACCCTTAAAAATCTTATATGGTAAAAGTAAAATCTCTTAAGGGTGTTCTTAACTGCTCCGCTCAAGAACCGCAAAATGTTTGACACATTTACAAATTCATTTTTTAAAGGAAATACAGTCGAGTCTCTATACAACGAAACTCCATACATCGAATTTCTCTATATAACGAATTTTTAGTAGGGACGGTCCCCTTTTTCCATAATTATATTAAAAATAGTCTCTAAATAACGAAATATCTATCTCCATATAACGAATTTTTTCATAAAATGATCTTTATTTATTCAGTTTTAAAAAAGCTTTGAAAACACGTGGAAACAATTTTTTATCACTTATTCTTGATTTATCGTTCGCATCCCTCTCCAAACAGTGTCAGTTGTATTCTTATACATATAAGAGCGGGATCAATGGGGGTAATTGAAAAAAAAAAATGCAATTGATCCGAAAAGGTCGGATTTTTTGGATTCTGAGGATGAAGAAGATGCGACTTGAGCAGACTCTTGAGAAAAATGGAAATTAATTAAGGAACGTGAGATGTCGAAGAAAATGTTGCTCTCTCTGATTTTTTGGAAGTGGATGACAATATCACTATTGAACAGCATCCTACTGATAGTGGTATTTTAAGCAGAGTTATGGACAATGGTGGTAAGATTGATAATGAGTACAAAATATAAGAACAAAAATCTACAATAAAGAATACTGCCCAGTTAAACTGATGGCATTGTGCTCACAGGCTACAAATACTAATTGTACATTAAAGCCTTATATTTTCAAGGGTTAATTCCGTTCGAAAAAAAATTAAGAAGGGGAAACAGCTCTCCCCTTTCCTCTTTTTTTATACTTAATCATTGAACTTCCTATACTATCAAAGACATGCTTTATCATATAAAAAATCTATAACCAAAATTCAGAGCAAATGAAATAATTCTTAATAAAAACCCATTTAGCATTTATATAATTTAAAAGGAGTTATCCCCCTCTTTTATACTTAACCATTAAACTTCCAAAACTGTTCAGAGATTTGAACGAAATCTGAAAATTCTGCTTGAAAAACCCATTTATATAAATTAAAGGGGGGAGGGGCATTAGAACCCCTGTTCCCCCTATTTATACTTATTCAATGAACACCTAATAACAGTCACGGAATCGCCTCATCAGAATGATCCTAATCTAAATTTTGAACGAAAACTTAATTCTGCATGAAAATCACATTTATATCAATTAAGGGGAGGGGCATGAGCCCCCCGTTCCCCCTCTTATACATATCGAATGAACTCCAAAAACTAATCAGGGAAGCGCCTTGTCGGGATATACCTATATACAAAATTTCAAGTGGATCGGATATTTTTATCACGAGTTATCGCGTTACGCACGAACGAACATACAGAACGGACGGGCACATAAGCTCTCAGGCTATGATAGCCTGTGAGCTAACAAGAGAAACAAGTTGGAAATTGCACGTAAAGCGTAGCAAATGAGGTGCGTTCGTTGATAACGAAGTTTTAAAATGTTCAGATCTTGCTGATATAGTAGAGCGTACTTTGGATACAGTATAGTGGTCGAAATCTTTGTGTTCCTGTAAATATGCAGGGAGTAATTTTTATTATACTTCATTAACGTATATCTTATTCATAAAATGTGAAGTAGTTTAATATAATTAAAACACCCCCCCCCCCCCAAACAATGTTTCCCCGTATAACATTATTTAGTGGAATACATTTGTGTGTCCCTGTAATTTACTAATAAATATTATTTTCATCACAGATTGTACAAAATGTATTTTTTAGTACATATTTCATAGATTCATGTCAATTCTGTTATATTCAAATGAGTGTAACACCATTAAAATGCATTTGAAACTTTTTCTCTATTGACCGTAATGTAACGGAATACTTTTGATTGTCCCTGTAAATGATTTATGCATCCGACTTTCATAACATTTGAAATGACTCGACAAAATCACGTAATAATTATATGTTTTAAATTTCAAACGATTAAAATGCATTTGAAACTTTTTCCCCATTGACCGTAATGTAACGGAATCCTTTTGGTTGCCCCTGTAATTGATTTATACATCCGATTCTCATTAAATTTGAAATGACTCGACAAAATTACGCAATAATTATATGTTTTAAATTTCAAACGATTAAAATGCATTTGAAACATTTTCCCCCATTGACCGTAATGTAACGGAATCCTTTTGATTGTCCCTGTAATTGATCTATCCATCCGATTTTCATAAAATTTGAAATGACTCGACAAAATTATGTAATAATTATGTATTTTAAATTTCAAACTATTCGGTTGGGTAGTTTTTGCGTTGTTATATGCGGACGGACAGACAGACAGACAGACGGACAGACAGACAGACAGACGGACAGACAGACAGACGGACGGACTGAGCGACAACAATAGGTGCTACGTATTTACATGATTACGAACGCACCTAAAAACAATCACGCAGTGAAATGATGTGTTCTTTTGATCTTATTAGGAGAGGACTTCAAATAGAGGAAAATGTTCCTTGTACAATTTTTTTTCCTTGCTAAAATGTGAAAATTTTTACGAAAGTTTAGCAATTTTTAAATCACAACAACAAAAAATTATTAATTTCTAAAATTAATGCAAGTTTTCCTTATTTGATTTTCATTAAGCTTTCAAAAAAATGTCGGTTCCCTTTTTTGAAACTATTTAAATAAAGAAATAGAATATTAGGTTAATATTTAGAATTAAACATTTCAAATTCCTAATTAAACACATAAAAATTAATATTTGTTCAAAATTTACACATTAAATAGGAATTTAAGTGTCATTCTCTGTACAACGAATTTCTCTATATAACGAACTTTTTACTGGAACAATGGATTTCGTTATATAGAGATTCGACTATATATAAAACTGGAATGCCTGACTATGGAAGCGATTTCGAATCGAACTTATTTTTCCATTTTATGATAATTAAATTACCTATCGAGTTATAAGCTATTTCGATGACGTGATCACCCGTTTTTCTCCTGCTTTTAGACCGGTTTTTCTGTTTTCGTCGGGAAATGTGCTCAAAAGTATCAACTTTGAAAACTTGTTATGAAAAATCTATTGTGTTTTTCAAAATACAGAAAATTGAGTGCAATTAGACAGTTTCTGAATAAGAACACCTACTATTTTCCTGCATTTCCGAACAAAAATAAATTAAAGCATGTGTCACAAAGTGTGCCCTTCTTGGTTTAAGAACTCCCTTAAGACATTGGAAAGAAAAAAAAAAAAATACGTTTCCTTCTTAGCAGATGTAAACGTTTTTTTTCTCGCGTATTGTTGTATTCATTTTGTATGAATGAACAGTTTAAAAGAAATTTGCAGATTTCAGTTTAAACGAAAATTCCGTCATAATCATGTTTTATTTTATGTGTTTAATTCTATTTTAAGACGCTTATTGATCTACGATTCTTTAAAAAAAATAAATTCAAATGTTTAATTGTAGAATAATGACGACTTAAAAGTATATGCCTATTTTGAAAAATTTTTGGATCATGCCAAATTTTACTGATTTATGAACAGACTTTTCCATGTCGAGAAAAGGATTTTCATACGAGAAGATTCAACAGGAACTGATTATTTTGGTTCGTGAATTTCGCAATTCCTTCTGGATTAGCGACATGCCCGATACATTAAATATTCTGTTGCTATTTTATTTTAAGTAAGCTGCAATCAAATGATGAATACTTTTTATTCTTCTTTTTGACAACATATTCCAGGATATTTTTAGGATCTCTCCTACATTTTAAGGATAGAACATAATATTTTTAAGCTCACATTTTCAACATACGGTGGTTCACACACAAAATTACATCTAAGTGATTTCACTTCACTTCAGAAATGGGAAGTGCCAAAACTTGAAGCGACATCTATATTTTATTTTAATTTACACACATTTTCGACACTCCCCACCTGATAATTTTCACAATTATCACCTTATGTTACATATACAATTTCTTACCTTTAAGAAAATATGAGAAAATCATTAAATAAACAATATTAATATAAGTTGAAAATATATGTTTCTTACCAATATGTACAACATAACATACCTGGCCAGGATTTTTGCAAGAACTTTTATAGAATAACATAATTGATGCAATAATAATCTCTATAAATAAAAGGAATAAAGAGGATAATTAATTAATTGAGGCACAGATAGGCTCTCAAACAGTGAATGCATTGCATTTGAGTGTCATATTTTTTTTCTTTATATTTTACACAGCTTAGGTAAACGCAGAAGAAATATAAAACAGATAATGTATTTATCACAAAAAATCGTCTGCTAAGAAAATCTTTTTTCATTTTGAACTCTATAAATAAAAGGAATAAAGCAGAAGAAATATAAAACAGATAATGTATTTATCACAAAAAATCGTCTGCTAAGAAAATCTTTTTTCATTTTGAACTTCTATAAATAAAAGGACAGATAGGCTCTCAAACAGTGAATCGTCGAATATAATTGAAGAACAAATGGAAGAACAAATGGAAGAACAAATGGAAGAACAAATGGAAGAACAAATGGAAGAACAGATGGAAGAACAGAAAGAAGAACAGATGGAAGAACAAATGGAAGACCTCTTCATTAACAATAAAAAAAGATATGCAAACGAAACCCCAGAACACCGAGAAGAAAGACTGGCGAAGAAAAGAGAGCAGAATAGAAAAAGAAGAGAAAATGAGACAGATTGAGAAATTGGTGGTGTCAGTGGGCGGTGGTGAGACAGTATGTATTATTCTATATAATGTTCTATATCCTTAATTATTTGGTAAGTAGTGGACAGACTGGAAAGCCAACCACATTAAAAAATGGGTGGGGCCTAATAGAGATCGCCTTCACGTGGTGGGTCCCGTCTTCGACTGAATGATCTCTCATTAATTATAATTTAAGAGTTTTCACTCCGATAACGGGCTATACCTAGTAATGTAATAATAAATAAATCAGTATTTACAGTATAAAATAAATATTAAAATTATAATAAAAATATAATACAATAAAAAATATTAATGGTAATTACATATTTACATAAAAATATTTACATAAACCTAATACTAAATTGAAATGTTATATGCACAGAAAATTTTATTTACAAATTATATAATTAATCAGCAATTTCAAAAGGATATATAAGTTGAATGGGTCGTCTTAAATTTCCTTTTTTGGTCTTGACGACACAAGATCTGACTAGTCCATCACGACCTCTGTTGACCTCAATAATTCGTCCTAAGTTCCATAAGAATTTTGACTTACTTACACCTTCAATTAAAACAATGTCATTAATTTTTAAGTCTCTCTGAGCATTAGGAGTTCCGAAGGAATGCAGACTTTTTGTTGCAAGTAAATACTCAGTCTTCCATTTCTCCCAAATCTGGCTAAAAAGTTTTGTTTGATACATTTTCCTTTTAATTAAACTAGTCCTAGTTACAGAGGTATTGAACAGTTCGTTAAAATTAAAAGGATATTCTACTTTGTGTCCAGCGAGCAAGAAATGGGCAGGTGTTAGTGGTTCAGGTTCAGCGTAGTCATCATAAACGTACGTCAGAGGCCTAAGGTTGAGTACATTTTCTACCTCAACAAGCACAGTCATAAGCTCTTCGAAAGTTAGTAAAGCTTTTCCTAAGATTTTTCTTAAAGGGTCCTTAATGCTTTTCATGAGCCTCTCATAAAAGCCTCCCCACCATGGGGCAAGCTCAACTATGAACTTCCATGTTATTTTTTCAGAAGATATAAAATCTTGAAAATCTTGGTGCTTAATTATGTCAAAGAAATATTGAATTTCTTTATTAGCACATTTAAACGTTTTGGCATTGTCAGAGTAGAATATACGGCAGTTTCCTCTTCGGCTAAGAAAACGCCTAAGTGCCAATTTGTTAGTTGACAAATCTGAAACTAGTTCCAGGTGGACAGCACGAGTGACAGCGCAAGTGAAGAGGGCTATGTAAGCCTTGTCGGTGTTATCCCCATTTTTTACATAAACAGGACCGGTGAAATCCACGCCAGAAACGGAAAATGCAGGTGTTTCTGAGATCCGATCTCTAGGAAGTTGCAGGGGTGCAGAATATGTCCGATCCGGCGATCTAGGATCGGGGGAAATTTTAACTAATTGGGGAAATTTTGCAGAAACATACACAATTGATTTTAACAACAAATTCCATAATTTCCAGAGATTAAAAAAAAAATCATTACAATTAAAAAGAGCTGTATGGCGACCTTCACAAAATCGATCTCAGAATAGTTATTGTATGTACCGTATATCAAGGGTGATTCTGGATGAATTTTCTGACAATTTAAAATAAATTTAAAACAAAAACAAAAAAAATCGGTCATCAATTTGAAAACTCGGACATAAAAATCTAAGAATCGCAAAAGCCCAAAATTTACCTAAAAAACGCGAATTTCGTCACAAAATCACAAAATAATCACAATGTTTGTCAAAAGATCGTGAGAAAACTACAAGTTTTCTTAAAATGGGCTAAATAACAGCGATTTTCGTCAAAATATGGCAAAATAACAGTGGCAAATTTTCTCAAAAGACCTCAAAATAAAAGCGACTTTCATCAAAAGCTACCCCCCCCCTCTGCGCGCCTTCTACTCTGCTGTAGCCTTTCAGAAAAATTGCTGTAAATTTTTTTTTCCTCCCAGAATCATATGCCATATCAGAATCATGGCCAAACTGAGTATAAGTTGAAAAATATTGGAAAAATAAATTTTCTATACCTACAATAATACAGTATTTACCTATAACATACTGTAAAATTTTAGGGAAATTTCCATGTGGATTGGGGGAAATGTTGGGAATAGAAAATTTTCTGCGCCCCTGGGAAGTTGTGCCGTCATTTGTTTTGCTGGCTTCACTGCATATTTTCTACACACGAGGCATTTGTTGATGGCCTTTTTTACAGTTTGCCTCCCCTTGGGAATCCAATAATTTTGCCGCAATTTACATAGTGTAGCAGCAACCCCACCATGAAGCATTTTGTTATGCTCGTGTAATATTAGCAATTCTGTAAATCGCGATTCCTTTGGAAGGAGGATTGGATGCTTTTCTCCGTAGGTATAATTACTCTCGTTTATTCTTCCCTTTATTCTTAACATATCATTCTCATCAAGAAACGGTGCTAACGATAGTATGCTAGACTGTTTTTGAAGCTCACTCTTTGATTTTAGTGAGTCTATGTCTGATTTATAAAACTGTTTCTGGATTGCCTTAATGCAGACTATTTCTGCTTCTTGGATTTCATCAGCAGATAAGGGACCATCGTCCACAGGTAATTTTCTTATTTTCCTTATAAAGCGTTTAACCCATGCAA
Organism: Maratus speculifer; assembly: GCA_964019185.1. NCBI lineage: Eukaryota > Metazoa > Arthropoda > Arachnida > Araneae > Salticidae > Maratus > Maratus speculifer. The sequence goes on along the minus strand of OZ025292.1, from coordinate 22,543,610 downwards.
TTATTCGAAGTAATTTTAGCATGCTACTAACATTTTCTGATAGTTTCACCAACTCATTATTTTCAGTAATGCAGTTATTAATTAGGATATTTTTCCTACGTTCTAATACGTTGTCATTATCTGAAACACTTTTCGATTGTACAGGCCATTCTGAGGAATTTGGCAACCAAGGTGGTCCAAACCACCATAATGGATTATCTTTCAAAAATTTCAATTTTAAACCCCTGGTTAATAAGTCGGCTGGGTTATCTTTACCTGCGCAATGATTCCAATTTTTCGGATCAGATAATTTTTGTATTTCTATGGCTCTGTTACATACGAATGGTTTCCAGTCTTTTGCTGAACTTTTGATCCAGCTTAAAACAATTTTCGAGTCTGTCCAAAAAAATGTATTATCACAATAGTTATGAAATATTTCATTCAAACACTTATAGATCTTCACTGCTACAACTGCTCCCATTAACTCCAGACGAGGTAATGTTAGACTTTTAAGAGGAGCAACACGTGATTTTGACATTATAAGAGAAGTTTTTGCTTCGCCGTTTTTGTTCATATATTTAAAGTATGCAACAGCTCCATATGCTTTATCACTAGCATCGCAAAATATATACACAGTTACATCTGTTGGATTTGCACCTCCCATAAAATATCTTCTATCTATTGATATGTTTTTAAAATCTTGAACTTCCACTAACCAATTTCGAAATTCACTATCTAGATCTGCAGGAAGTTTTTCGTCCCATTCCAGCCCGTTAAGCCATATTTTTTGCATTAACAACTTAATTCTGATGATAAAGGGGGCTACATATCCAGCTGGATCATAGATTTTGGCAGCAGTACGCAGGACTGATCTTTTAGTGGCCAAATTAGTGTTGGTTGAAATATCTTGCAATTCTGATGAATCAATTTTTATAATGTCTTTATTTGTATCCCATTCCAGTCCCAACAACATAGACCGCTCAGATGGGTTATCTAACATACCGTTTTGCTTCCACATATCTTTTAATTCTTTAGAATTTGAATTAAATTTGCGCAAGTTCATACTAGCGTCCTTAAGTATAATACTAGCATTGGAAGAAAGCTTATAAGCATTTTCCGCTGTATCTGCTCCGGCATACAGATCATCAACATACATAGAGTTATTTAACAACATCTCAAAAACCTCAGGATAAAATTCATTATATTTTTTAACATGTGCTTTAATTGTGGCTGCTAAGACAAAAGCGCTACACCGAATTCCAAATGGTAAACGTGTCATATTCATTATCTTAAAATATTTAGTCATCATCATTATTAAACCAAAGAAATTTTAAATATTTTCTATCTTCCTTCGCTATTTCTATCATTAAGTATGCTTTCTCAATGTCGGAAGAAAAAGCAACTTCATATGTCCGGAATTTAAGTATCATATCTAATAAATTAGGATTTAAATTTGGATCTGCTACTAAAAGATCATTTAAAGATTTCGCATGATTTTCCTTTGAGGACGCATCAAAAACTATCCTTACGCGCGTAGTTTCTTTATCTGGTCTTAAAACAGCCTTATGTGGCATATAGTACCCAGACAATAACGCATCATTTTTACATTCTTCTACAATTCCTTCACAGAGCTGCTCATCGATAACTTTCTTATATTCAGCGCATATTGCTTTATTTTTATTCAATTTTTCCTTCAAATTATCGAACCGCTTTTTAGCAATGCAAAAATTATTATTAATTTCACGTGGACTCGAATCCCAAATCAGATTAGTTATGTACCTGTTATTTTTGTATTGCAATTTCCTCTCAAAATCTTCTATTAACAGTTTGTCCCTTTGGGATAATTCGTCACTTCCGTCCGAAATACCAATAGAATCAATTTCCCAAAATATTCTTAAATCATTTATTTCAACTGCATTTTTCATTACCGCAATATTTTGAGAACAACTGTTTCCATTTCTTAATTCCTGTCCCGTAATTACCCATCCCAAAACTGTTTTTACAGCTCCTGAATCTTTACTAATGGATACTCGTTCATTTAAGATAAATTCCCAAAATAGGTCTGATCCAATTAATATTTCAACATTTATTAAATCTTTTCCTACACAAGCATCCGCCATTTCCATTTTATTATCCCTCATAAATTCTCTAATTTGTGCAGATGGTTCGTACATCTCGGCACCTGATATTTTAGGAACAACAAGCGCTCGCACTTTAGTTCTGAAAGATTGATCTAAGCTTTTAATTTCGACTTCTATTATTGGATATACCTTTTCTACCGCGCTCGGCATTCCGAAAGAATACACTGATAAAATCTCCTCACCTATTGGTTTTAAATTCAAAGCTTCCACCAAATCCACAGTAACGAATGTCCGCTGACTTCCATTATCTAAAAGTATTCTAGTTAATTTTGAATTTTGATTAGAACTTGCAATAACCTTACACGTTTGTAAATAAACATTTTTAGAACATGTCATGTTATTATTACAATGTGAAACAGAACTAACAATTTCGGAACTAGAATTGTTTACATTTACTGTCGCCTCAAATCCAGAATTAGGAGACTCAGAACTTTGTTGCGTATTGCTTATTCTATCATCTTGAGTAGTATTTAACCCTCTGCTGTTTTTTGTACAAATAGAACCATGGTGATATTGATTTTTACACTTGAGTAGTATTTAACCCTCTGCTGTTTTTTGTACAAATAGAACCATGGTGATATTGATTTTTACACTTAAAGCAAGATAATTTACTTCTACACTTTTTGCTGACGTGAAAAAATTTAAAGCATTTAAAACAACGATTAGAATTTTTCAATATTTTGAATTTTTCTTGCGGCGGCAGACTACATTTGAATGAGTCATGGGGAGCAGAACAAAATATACAGGATAGAATTTGTGCATTCAAAGCGCTCGCAGAATTTGAACCTTTGAAATAATTTTTATTATTTTGCTTCTCGGGAGGACCTGTATACTTTCGTTTAGTTTCTTTAAAATGACTTAGCATAAGGGAAGATTCCCGACACTCAATTTCAATTTTTAAATATCGCAAAAGTTCCAAAACATTAAATTCATTTTCATCTGATTTCTCCAAACGTTTTCTATTAAAATTTAGAGCGAGATCATCTGGAATTAATCTAATCAGAATGGGATATAAAAGATGACCGTACATTTCCGTCGTTACATTTAACGATTCTAAACTTCGAATTTGAATTTCTACTATGTCATATAGTTTTCTCAACTCAAAAATATTTGTTGAGTCCTTGACGGGATTAAGATTTAACAACTTTGACATATGCCCGTTAACCACTAATTCTTGTCTCCCAAACCTTTGTTCTAATAACTTTATTGCTTTTTCATAATTTTCCTCTGACAAAGCGAAACCATTCACAACATTGAACGCGACCCCTCCCAAAAGAGTCTTTAAATATGAAAATTTATCTATTTTAGACAAAGTTTCGTTTTTATCAATCGAGCTTTGAAACTGATTCCAAAACTCCATCCACAAACACGGATCACCGTAATATTTTGCAATCGCGATCTTAGGCAATTTTACTGTTACATTATTAAATTTTAAATTATTATTTCCCGTATTTGCAAAGATTCATTTGAATTATTAGATATAACCCTCTGAGGTGTACTATCGGGACTGGAAAGAGTATTTTGTTTAGAATAATTATTAACTTTTATTATCGCATTAATTTTTAGGGATGCACCGGATATCCGGCTACTGCCGGATATCCTGCTTATTCGGCACTCAAACCGGATATTTGTTCCGGCCGAATATTTTAATATCCGGTTGCCGGATAGTGAAACTTTTTTAAATTCTGGTTTTTACATTTAAAAAAAAAAGTAAAATTAATTTGCTCCTTGCCAAACTTATGTTATTAAAAAGCAATGTTTACAAAAAGAAACACTCATATATTTTCATAATTACGAAATTATAATGTTTATATGTAAATGAAAATATATTTAAAATATGGCAACTATTTATTTATAATTAAATTTTATTAAAGGTAAATTATGATGTAGGAACATTAGACGCTCAGCATTTTCAGGCTGTAATCTGTTACGTTTTTGATCACAAATATTTCCTCCTTCTGAAAATAAACGTTCACTTTCAACAGTCGTAGCAGGGGCAGACAAATACTTCCTTGCTAATCTTGACAGAGTAGGATAAGAATGTTTACTTTCTTGCCACCATGTCAGTGGATTGTCCACCCTTGGTATCAGTGGCTGTGATAAATAAAGATTCAATTCATTTGGATGTTTGGATGATAAACTTTCAGTAGATGTACTTGCTTCTGTTTCACTAGCAATTTCATTGAAGCATTGCCAAAATGAGTTATGCACTTTCTTAGAGAAAGAATCATTCGTTTCCTTTTTAACAATTGTATTCATATTAACAGTATCGCAATCAATTTCTTGCATTTTTTCTGTAAGAGCAAATTTGGCCGTTTGAATCTCGTCATCATTATTAAAAAAGGCAGTTTTGAAACGTGGATCAAGTAGAGTTGACAAAAAATAATAATCAGTTTTGTTAATGTTAGAGAAGCGCTCATCTAATTCAGTTTTTAAAGTTTCTTTCATTGTACCAACCCCAAAGAATTGTGGTCCGCTTTTTGACAAGTAACGTTTTAAAGTTGCTATCGTTGGAATGACTTCAGATAAGAATGATTCTTTTTTGCTCATAATTCTTGTGATTTCTTCAAATGGTTGCAGCAGTTGAAGAATATTCTCTATTGTTCCCCATTGTTCTGCTTTCAAATTACAGTTATCAAGTCCATATTCTGTTGAAAACAATGAAATAGCTTTTTTTTGATCTAGCAAGCGTTCCAACATGTAAAAAGTACTGTTCCAGCGTGTACTAATATCTTGGATAAGTTTCTTGGGGGATATATGGAGTTCTTCAACTTGTATCTTCTTTAAATTTGAACAAGCAACAGATGAATGATTAAAATGTGTCACAATGTTTCTTGCACATGAAATTATGTCTTTAATTATTCTTTGTGACTCAATTCCTTTATTTATGACTAACTGTAGGCTATGAATGAAACAAGATGCACTATTTACATTTGCATCTGTAACAGCTTTGGCCATGTTAGATGCATTGTCACGAATTATAAGATGCAGTTTGTTAGATATATTCCAGTCTGTTGAAAGTTGTTGTAAGATTTCACTTATATTTTGGCCAGTATGACTGTCTGGGAAGTGTTTTATGTTCAGAGCAGCACGCTTTTTTTCAAACTCTGCAGTGATCCAATGGGCAGTGAAACTAAGATAACTATCATTATTCATGGAAGTCCAAATATCAGATGTCACTGAAATTGCTTCTGCCACTGCTATATCAGATGATATTTTAGCTTTACATTTTGAAAAAATATCTGGTATAATTATATCAGTAAAATAATTTCGTGATGGCATTTGATATTGAGGTTGGGCTTTCATCATAAGATTTTTAAAACCTATATCATGAACAATGCTAAATGGTTGGTTGTCGACTGCAATCATTTCACCTATAGCGTAATGCAAATCAACCGATCTAGCATCATTAATATCCCACATTTTTTTTTTCTCAAAACAAGCCTCCAAAGTTTGTTGTTTTCTTTTCATCCCACGCCTACTACATGGATCATCTTGATCTGCATCAAGCACTGAAGATTCTACATTGCTTGTATTAACACCATCTTTCAAACACTGATTTGGATGCTTAAGCTTTAGGTGGTTATACAAAGGAGTGGTAGAAGCTTTTCTTCCTATACCACCTCTAGAAACATCACTTTTACAAAGTTTGCATTTAGCCATCATTTTATTATCTTCTATAATCTCAAAAAAGTTCCAAACTGGACTCTTTGTTTTAGTGCTCATTTTACTACACAGTATTAAAATCAACACAAAATTATTAGAATGGAGAGTACATTTGCATTTATATGATAGGAACACAAACAGCTAATTCAAATGACTGTAGCTAAATCAAAATGTTATCAATTTTGAAGAAATGATGTAACCTAGTTTAAACAAAAATATTTTAAGATTTATTTTCTTTATTCCACCTTATAGTTGCAAAGTGCTAAAAAAAACCACTGAAGCAGGGTTGTAGTTTTAACCAATAAAAATTTAATTGCAGTGTTCTGTTATTTTGTCATAACCTATAACAGCAATTGTAAAACCAAAACTAGAATATGTACTACAACTTCAAATTTTTTATTTCTCTAAAATTGTTCTTAAATTTCAGTAATGAAGTAATTTTACACCTCTCAAAAGTTTTATTGTAATTTTCACCAGTCAAAATTTAACTGCAGTGTTCAATTATTCTGTCATAACTGTAATTGTAAAACCAAAACTAGAATATCAACTACAACTTCAACTTTGTTTTGATTTCTTTTTTTTTTTTCAATTGCAGCAATGAAGTAGTTGACTTCTATACTTCTTCTCAAGTGTTTTGTTAATAACTTTATTATTAATTTCAGTTATGAATATCAACAAAAGAGAAAGATATAAATATCCAATCTGAATGTTTAATGAAGTTGTTGTTAATAAATCAAAAATTCTGAGTCAGAAATGTGTACAATGGGACCATCTTGTAAATGCTAAAATATTGAGGATTAAAAATCATCTAGAAAAATAAAGTCTTCTGCAAACTAAAGAGTTTATGAAGATTCATACTCTAGATTCAAAGTGTGTTTGTTTAGAAAATCAAGAACAAAATGGTGCTGATATTAAAGAAACTGTTCAAATTTTGCTAGAACATCAATTGCACAAGTTAAGCAGAAACAATAGAAAAAAATTGTGGTAAAAACAAAAGAAAAAAATCATTAAATATACAAATTGCATTTTTTTAAAACATATTTTAGTAAAAATTTCTAATTACGCCTTGTTATAAGTCACCCAGTCAAGCTAAAATCGCAAGTGACATTTTAAATAAAGCTCATTCTGAGACTTACTCTACAATGCAAAAAGAGTTTAATAGGAAAACTAACTCTCACTCAGAGTCAAGAGGAGTAACAAACATAATTGTCCCATTTTTGTTAATTATGTGTTAACAGGGTAAAAACTTTTTTTCTGTTAGTTAATCAAAACAAAAATGTCTTAATAGACATCCAGACACTACCTAAATCTGGTGATAGAGACTAAAGAAAAGGCAGAAAAAAATATGCATGTAAAGGTAGTTTTATAAGTAAAAATGAAAAGGCAAAATAATATTAAATTTCAATATTTAATTATTACTATGCATTTGTTTTTAAATAACTTTGACTTAATAAGTGAATTAAAATCTATTAATACTTGCATAATACAAAATTATAATAATTTAATATTTTTTCTTCTTTAAACAAGCATAAAATTTAAATATTAATAAAATTAAAAATGAGAAATTATTCGGCCGGATATACCGGATATTCGGTAAAATTTCTTACCGGATATTCGGTATCCGGTATCCGGCAAAAATCCACATCCGGTGCATCTCTATTAATTTTACTAATCCAGCTTGTTATTTTCTGATTATATTCAATAGCGCTTTGAACCTCATTTTCAAAGTCTTTTTCTTCATTAATTGCATTTTTTATTTCATTATCAAGAGGTTTTAATTCTTTACTCATCTGATCTAAATATAAAATAATTTCCTCTAATGAGGTTTCTGAAGAATTTTCCAAATTTTCACTTTCGATTTTATTTATATATTTAGTTACCGCTGTTCTTAAAATAGCTCTTTCTTTTTTCAGCTTTGCTAAATCATCCATGTTTAATTATCAATAATATCAGAATAAGAACTATTCAAAATCAATTTAAACATTAAATCATACAAATTTCTTTCTTATCACAATTAATATGTGACTTTCACTTTCAATAATAAATAATCAGAATTGTTCGAAATAAACAGTTGAAACAAGTTGTTCAAATTAAAATAAACATTTTCTTTTTTCAAGAATCATCAAATAGTTTTTTTTTCATTACTTTAGGAATAAATGTTTTTTACTGAAAATAGTAAAATAGCTTACTTCTTGTCGACCGATGGCACCATTTCGCAATTCCTTCTGGATTAGCGACATGCCCGATACATTAAATATTCTGTTGCTATTTTATTTTAAGTAAGCTGCAATCAAATGATGAACACTTTTTATTCTTCTTTTTGACAACATATTCCAGGATATTTTTAGGATCTCTCCTACATTTTAAGGATAGAACATAATATGTTTAAGCTCACATTTTCAACATACGGTGGTTCACACACAAAATTACATCTAAGTGATTTCACTTCACTTCAGAAATGGGAAGTGCCAAAACTTGAAGCGACATCTATATTTTATTTTAATTTACACACATTTTCGACAGTGAAGACTAGGAAGAACGAAATCAGTCTCGGCTTCATACGGAAAAAATAAGTCAGGCTCGGCCCGGCCCAATACTCCAGAAAAAAAAATTAAGGCCCGAGCCCGGCCCGGCCCGAAAAGATTAGTAACTAGACCCGCCCAGCCCGGCCCGAGTCTTCAGAATCAAGGTCCGAGCCCGGCCCGGCGCGACCCGAATGCCGTTAATGAAAATCGGTCCGAACCCGGCCCGTGCAAATCTCTAGTTCGTTCCCCTCCCCAAGACAATTTCAACAGGATGCTGCCCTTATATCTACAAACCAACACCTTTCTTGCTCATCAGTAAAAAAAATAAGTCCTTTTTGTTTTTTACATTAAAAAATGTGCTTGCAGGGTAAAATCTGATTCAGTATTGTTCTGATAAAAGTACCTTGTCTGTTAAACATTAAAAGTGACCTACTGACCCCTAAAATACGTTAATCCGTCGAAAACCGGCAGTCGGAAAATTTTTTGATTACAAGGTTGAAAACTACTGTTTTAAACCTTTAAATTTGCGTTTCTTTTCTCATAGTTTTTTTCCCTTAAGGCGAGAAGTACCACGTCAGTCACCGATGACCGACATTGCACTTTCCGTTTAAACCGCCTCTTATTTTAGGATACAATCCCCTAATAAATATAAGTAAATTTAAGATGAGCTCTCAATAATTACCTAAGCGAATAATATATACATTTTTAGTTTTATATCATATTTTACACTGTCAGACATCGGTGACTGACGCGGCTAAACGGAAAATTCAGTGTCACCGGTGATCGACGTGACACTCCACGTGTTAAGCTAGCCTGCTTTTGATACTGCAGCGATGTTTTATTAACCGTGTGACAGCAGTACCATAAAAAAGGGATCTCTGCCGATCAATATCGCTGTAATTGCTTCAACGAGGTGTATAATAAACGTCTTATTTTATTTGGCGGCCAAGGCCGTTGGCTTCGCCGATTTTTTTATTGACTATTTTAAGCGATCCTTTTCCTCCCGATAACAAAAAACCGTTTTCACGTTGGCTTTGGGAAGCAGAAGCGATTGTTTCTTTCTTTTTTTTTAATATGCCATCTAGAATGACATTGCTCCACATAACACCGCGTGGAGGAAAAAGTGAAAATGCATTGTTCTTTCCCCAGCCTTGTTTTCGGTTGCCTCATAATTTTTGTTTAAATTTCGCATTCTTTTTTTTTTTTTTTTTTTTTTTTATCGTTTGTACATTCTTGAGAGATTTGTCTCGTCTGCATCATTTTGTTATTGTTGTTATTATTGGTACATGATTTTAACTATTTTTTTTTAATGAAAAAATAATGGAATGGCACTGTCTGATTGGTAAAACTTTTAAAGAGGGGGAAATAATTAAGAAATTTGCATTATTTTTCGGTCGGAATTTAAAATTTTATTATAAGTGAGGGGTAAAGTTTTAGAAAATCAAAAGTGACACTTTCGCGTTCACATGGCGCCTTGAATTAACATTCGAAGAAATCGCCAAAAATCACTATTTGTAATCAGCCTTTTTGATTTAGATAATTTCAATAGTCTAACAGTGAAGTTAGATCATATATCCTAAATTTGTGTTATATTTATATTTATATTTTATTGTTTTTTTTTTTTTTTTTTTTTTTTTTTGAATGATTGCGGAATGTTTTAATTTCATTATATAATATAAATCCGTGACAAATACTGCGCTATTTTTATTAAGTACAAACAGATTTATTTTCGCAATCGTCTGCATGCCATAGAAATAGATTTAGGGGAAAAAATGATTGAAAATCACTTTCAGTGGCGTAACCAGGGTGGGTGCCCAAGTGCTCTGAATCTGAATACCGGTAACTTCTGAAAGTTCTATTCACCTTATCTCACCATTTTTTTCCCCTTTGAATTAAGGAGAAGAAAACCTTACAATATTTCTCGTTTTGGGCACCCACCCTGGTTACGCCACTGATTTAAAAACTATAAAAAAAACGAGTTCATTGAGATATAGGCCTGAAAAATACATTCAAAAATACATATTATTTCATATTCGACGGTCAAAAATTAAAAATTTGTGATATTTAGAATTTTTGAAACCCGTTGGTCCTTAATAATATACATTGGCACTGTTTATATTTTACTAAGGCAATCTATATTCATAATGTGGCCAAATATTCACTATTTGGCTTCTCAAATGTTCGATAATTGACAAATCCGCAATTTAATTCTATTTTAACTCTTCGCCAATCTGCAGATTACTTAATAATACACCCACAAAGCTGTTAACCTTTTATATCTACCGAATTATTAATTCATAAAATTTACATTTTAAAGCATTTTACATAAATTGTTTAAACTAAATTAAGTGATTTACATAATCATTTAATAAATTTTTGAAAGATTTTGGAAGGATTTAAAAGGATTAATTAAATTAGAATTTACAGGGATTTTGTGCAATACTTATAACCCCACTCAAAGTTTTTACTTTAAATTGTTTTCTTGGTATTTTGTAGAGTAGTATTTCGTAGATGTACAAATATGATGTTCTTACAATATAAATATAGAAATATTTCCGCATTGAAAAATCCCACCCCCCCCCCCCCCCTCCGTCAGCGCCAAGAAAGCTGAAAAAAAAAAAAAAATTACAAAGCCAAAAGAAATCATCCTTTAAAAATTTTTTTGTCTTGTGTACTAATATGCTTTTGGAACAAAATAAAGTAAGGAAGTAAGTACTCATTCTAAACAGTATTACAACTAATTGACGTAAAAAAAGAATTTTATAATAAGAAATTTTAATGGTACTTATAAGCTTGCAAGAAAATTATTTTCCGCATCTTCAAGCAGTTTTTACAGCAAATGCATTTTTCCTGGTGCAGACCAAATTTACTAAAATAAAAAATCCCGTACGTCCTGAAAATACAAAACAAATTGCTATCTTTGCAGCAAAATTTATAATATAACAAATTTAATTATTAAAATATTTTTCATTTATTTGTAATATTTTCTGTTTTTACAAAATGTATCTGTATCCAAACTCAGTCTTTCTTTTATTATTTTTAAAATGATATATTTTCATTTGTATGTTTAAACTAAATTTTCTACTGCATTGTTTTTTCTTTATTTTTATATATTTTGTTGACATATTTGTATATAATAAGTAAGTAGTTTTTATGAATAATTGCATATATTACAAATTTATAACCAAATAACGTAAGCGGATCAGTTATTATAAATTACTTTGTCTTCAATAATGATACTAACACTTAAAAAAATGAAATTCTTATAACTACTCGGTATGTACTCGGCAGGGATGCTCTTTTAAAGATGTTTTTACAATTTCCAGTTAGCTACTGGTGTTTTTTAAAGTTGTTTGAAATATGCATGTTTCCAATTTTTCTAATTAACATCAGATAAGCTTTGATAGCTATTTTAGAATAATATATTTAAAGAGAGCTTGAAGAAAGTTACTTCTTCAAAATCCTATTTTCTGGAAAAACATTTGAAATCTGCTTTCGTTGATACTATGAATTTTTAACTGTAAAACATTTTATTTTAATTTCTTCGTTTTTATACATGTTAGCGTATGAGAATTTTTGATATTGTAGAATTTTTCGCAAGGAAAATTTCTATTGAATGCTTAATTTTGAAGGATTTTCACTCTCGACAGCGTTACGTACGTTTTTAAGCCAACTGGTGTCTATATATCCTCAATATCTATAACTGCTTCATCTAATTTTAAACCTTGTGATTTATGAATTGTAACAGCAAAAGCTAACTGCAGAAGAAATTCTTTCCTTGAGCAATTTATGCTTCCATTTTTCAAGAATTTAATTATTGGGAGAATCGGTACGCACCTATTCTTATAAATTAAATTACTGCAGTATTCAAATTTATCCATGATTATTCGCGATATCTGGTCTGGTGGCTTGTGATTTTCTTTTATACGTGCAAGAAAATCTAAAGTCCCGTTCACTAACCTTTTTCGATCCACAAATAAGAACGTAACATTACTTTAGATCCAAATGATAAAGTAAGAAATGGTTAAAGTCTATTTGTCGTTTCTGAATCGGCCAACTTTGTTTTAGTACATTTATAAAGAGCTTGAATCGAGGCAACAATTTCATGCAGTTCTTTTAATTTTTCATTTATATAACAAATTTAACAATTAATTTTATTTGTTTACAATTATTTTGTTGCCACTTTACTAAAAAATCCATAATACAATTCTTTTAAAATGTTTAAGTGTCATCTGTGCAAACGATTTTGCGGAATAATGAAAACATGTTTTATTTATTGAATTAATCATGATTCTATCTATAATTACTTACTCCATGATTTATATTATTTTTCTGAAAATATACGCGTTTCATTTTTTATTTATTTGCTAAAATGCGTCCGTATTGGAAAAGCATGTAAAATAAATTAATTAAAATAATAATTTTTTTAACGTTTTACTGTAAAAAAATTATATTGTGCAAATCTACAGATCATAATTTATTTTTGTGTTTAATTTGAAGTTAAAATATTGAATAGTTTTTTTGTAAAGTGTACGACAAAATGTAATTTGAGGGGCCTAGTGGACGATTCGCTTCGCTCATCCTAATAATGATACTAACACTTAAATAAATGAAATTCTTATAACTACTCGGTATGTACTCGGCGGGGATGCAGAATATATCCGATCCGGCGATCTAGGAAAGGGGGAAATTTTGCAGAAACATATACAATCGATGCCCATTTAACAAGTAATTCCATAATTCAATTTGATGGAAAAATTTCATTACAAATATAAAAGATTCGCATTGTAACCATCACAAAATCAATTTCGAAATAATCTGTACCGTTTATCAGGGGTGATTATGTCCCAAATTTTACAAAAATTAAAAAAGAAATCGGTCATCAATCTGAAAATTCAAATATAAAAATACCATGAATTTTGACTATGAATTATGCAAAAAACGCGAATGACGTCACAAGATCGCAAAATAATCGCATATTTCATAAAAAGATCGAGAAAAAACATCGTTTTGTCAAACAATTGCAAAATGAACGTAAATTTTGTCGAGAGATTGCGAAATGATCGAAAATTTTCTCAAAGGATTATAAAATAAACGCACATTTCGTCAAAAGATCGCAAAAAAAAAAAAAAAAAAAAAAAAAAAAACTAATTGTAATTTAAGAAATTACCCCAACCATTTGAAAAATGTTTCACTCGATACATTCATCTATCATTTTAAGCTAAATACCAGTTGTTTTATTGTGTATTATCCGTGCCACTGCTATAAATGACTTTATACATGCTGCAATTTGAAGGTACGGTTCGTTTAAGTTATATCACTCTATTGTCGCCAAGCATAAAAGTTGGCGACGAAAGAAACATTTCAAACTATTTAACATTGTTGGTGCAAAAGTAATCATTATTAAAATACAGCTTTGGCATATACTGTTATACTTGTAAGACTTTGGCATATATTGTTTGATTTTACAGAGCAGAATTTTGGTGATGGAGGTTTTAAACCAAAATCGATCGCAGCAGATGCATCTGTGAATGGGTCCATCAGACATCGAATCAAAAAAGTTTTTTCCCAGTTTTTCCCAAGCCGATTGCTTTTTAGTTTTCTTTTTAGGTGGTGGAAAATCAAGAGTAATAGCTATAACATTTTCCGGCTTGTTAGAATCACTATTGGCACTCAAATTTTCCTGGTTAGAACCGACCGATAGTAAAACGCCATGGCTAGTGGATTGGTCGCCCTGGCGACATGATGTTTTACAATTAATCGGTTCGGCATTAAATTGCTTCCTTTTTCGTGATCGCCTTTCAACACGTAATTGGTTTTCAGCGGCTCAATAATCTTTTGATTTTATCATTTTCTGCATTGAAAGACGTTTTTGCGCCAAACCAAATACAGTATTACTCAGTTATCCCGTCGACCAATTTCGCCAAATGATACGAATCGCCAAACTAATAAGCAACTTATACATGTTGACTGTGTTTAATATCATTGAATGCGATATTCACGTTCATTCATTTCTTTGGCTTCGGCTTTTTCCGTATCTGTTAATTTCCGTCTACCCATTTTTAAATTTGTTAGTTTTCTCCTTTATTACAATGATTTTAACCATTTTAATTTACTATTCAAATAAAAATTCTTCTAAAAGTAAAGAATTTAATTTAAATTCAAATAAAAACTCTTCTAAAAGTAAAGAAATTAATTTAAATTCAAAAGTGACCACATCATTCAAAAGTGGTAACATCATTCAAAAGTGGTAACATCATCGGGTCCATTCTCCCGAAAACAACAACCATTTTTCAAATGGTTAAAAACCTGCAAGTTCAATAAAAAGATGGCGAAACAACCACAAATTTCGACAAAATACCATGAAAAAAACTGCGGATTTTGCTAAAATATCGTAAAACGACCTCACATTTTGTCAAATAACCGCAAAATTTCACTCAAAGATAAAAAAAAAAACCCGCAAGTTCGCCAAACGATCCAAAACAACCTCGAATTTCTTTAAAAGACGACAAAAGGATCGCGCATTTCGTTGAAAATAGTAAAATTATCGCAAATTTCGTCAAAAAGGGCAAAATAATGGTTAATTTTGTGAAAAGGAAGACGAAATAACCACAAAACTCGTTAAAAGGAAGGCGAAATAATCGCGAAACTTGCCGAAAGATCGATAAATAATAGCAAATTTGACCAAAAGATCTCTAAAAACTGCAAAATTTGTGAAAATACAGTCGAGTCTCTATATAACGAAACCCATCGTTCCAATAAAAAATTCGTTATACAGAGAAATTCCATGTATGGAGTTTCGTTATAGAGAGACTCGACTGTATTTCGAAAAAAATATAGTGCTGGGAGTGGAATCCCCCTCTTCTCCCTCTCCGCTCTAATCTTTCAGAAAATTTGCTGTGAATTTCAGAAGTTTGTTTTTTCCCCTGAAAATCACCCCTGCCATATGTACTCGCAAATAAGTTAAGAAATATTGAAAAAATAAATTTTCTATTTCTATGGTAATGCAGCATTTATCTATATAACATACCGTAAAATTTTGGGGGAATTTTCATGTGGATTGGGGGGAAATGTAAGGAGTAGAAACATTTTCTGCACCCCTGGTAGGGGGAACTTTGGCACATTGATATACCTTTTTTCTAAGAATTTTTTCGGTGTCCAGAAAGCAGAAATTGCAAGTTTTTTTTTTTTTTTTTTTTTTTTTTTTTTGTTTTTTTTTTTCCATGTGGTGTCAGCAAAACTTGTGTAGTGTAATATAAAAATATGCAATCGTTGTTTTATACATTATTTTTGCATGTAATTTAAAAAAAAAAAAAAAAGCCATTTGTATCAATGTGTTACCATTGCCGGGGCAGATTGATATACCTCATTGGGCATTTTGATAGATCTGGGAAAAATAGAGATAAAATAATACCAATTCATATTTTTCATAGAAAAATAGTTTGCAAACCGTTTTATATGTATTTCTAGAAATTCAAATCACCCATAATTTATTTTTAAGCAGTATTAAAGCAATGAAAATGAAATGTATAATGACCTGATGTTCTGGCTGTTCCTTGTCTGATTGTTGGTTTTGGTAACTTTGTCATACCTGGCACTTAGATCCCAGCGTTATCTTCTTTCTTAGGAAAGATGAAAAAATTACCAGGTTTTCTGTTTATAAATCGGTTTATAAACAAAAAATAAAGGATAATTATATTAAAAGTCTGTTTATAACATAATTATCCTGTGCTGTTCTGCAGCTAGTTTCTCTTACTTAACATTTTTCATGTCAAAAATACTTTTTCTCTGGAGAATCGATATAAATTTGAGATTTTCCAGGTTGCCGTCCTCTTCTTTTGTTAGTTCTACTAGCACTAGATGTTGGGTAAGTTTGTACGTCTTCTGTTTTCAAAAATACTATAAAATGTTCTAATATAAAGAAATTAGAGCTATTTCACTTCAATAAAAACTAATATTAAAAATTTTGTGCAAAAAATGGTGTGATTAAGGAGTGTATGGTAAAAAAAAAAAAAATAATAATAATAATAATAATAATAAATGGTGATGAAAAAATGAACTAGAAAAAGATTTGCGTTGTATCAATGTGCCCCATACAGCCATTTTGAATAAAGTGAGTCTTAAATCCAACACTTCACAATTTATCTAACAATAAAGAATGAGGAATTGATAAAGAGTAGCTCTACTTGCCAGGGAGGGTATTCTTTTCGGTTGAAAATACTGGAACAGTTGTATAATACCACTTCAATTGTACAACTCAAATTTACTTTTGACCTAGAAAACCAATAAATCACCCGTCCCATTTCATCAAACTACAGAATCATTTCAAGACTTTCTGCATGTAGTTGAGTGCACTAGCATCACCTTTTGGAGCTGCTGTGGAACTTCCTGTAATGACCCTGTATGTAGTACAGGGGGTGTATCAATGCGCCCCAGTTCCCCTTACTCGGTACTCGGCCCAAAATTTAGCCGAATACCGAGTACTCGCAAAATGGCCGAGTACCGAGTACTCGGCACGACCCCTTTCAATTCCCTCTCAAACGATGTTTTAAAGTATTGTTAAACACTTGAAGAAAGTGCTTGAAACAGTTTGACTACATTACTTTTGTTCAGTTTGTGAATAAATATTTTTACTTAAGCCCGAATCTGCTTCGGGCGGGATCGGGCTGAGTCCTATCATTTCAAACAGAAACAGCTCAAAACTCGGATGTGAAATCAACGAATTGAATCCTATGTATTTTTTAAAGCGTTGTTTTACTCTATGACATTGAAAGGCTTCCGACCTCGGACCTACTCGACCTCCGAATGCTACTGAACAGAAAAAGAAAATAGGCGTCCACGAATGTCTTATTCCTATAATATTTGAATACATTGTTATTCGGTTGCTTTGCAAAGTGAGTCGCGGTCAAAGATACCTTTGTCCTTAAAAATGTATTCTTTCCTTGCTGGCATTCTTTGGGCCACCACTTTATTAAGGAGAATATTTGAATAAAATAAATAAAAATTACCCTATTATTTAATCCGGACTTCTAACTTTACGTCTGCAAAATTTCAAAGCAATCGGTTCAGTAGTTACGGCGTGAAAGCGGAACAAACAAACAAACAAACAAACAAACTCACTTTCCGATTTATAATATTAGTAAGGATGGTATGATAATCAATGCATAACGATTTTTATCCTATATATAAAAAAATGATCTAGACTCACTATATCTACTTATTGCTGAAATAAAACATTAAAAGTAGAAAATATTTATATCCAATAATTTGTAGGTCTTAAATTATAAAGAAAATGAGAAAATGTCACTCGATTTTTTTTGAAAAGAACCAATTTTTTTTTTTTTTTTTTTTTTTTTTTTTTGAGAAAAAAACCAGTTGATTTAACCATGGTTAAAACCAATTGGTTTAAACCGTGCCAACCCTGCTTAAAACTGAAGTATATCACAGTAAAACTTAATAGACATTTGTTATAAATGTGATAATATTGAAAAAGGTGGTTGAAGTTTCCATTATGTGCGCTAGAAGTTTATGCATTTACAGGGCTGCAGCTAGGGGCTTTTAGGGGGGGGGGGCTCAATACCCCCCTTCAAAAAAAATTTTTTGAGCCTTTTTTGAAAAAGGTTCCAAGGTCACTAAATGAATTTATGTTCCGAAAATCCAAATGGAATTTTGATCAAAAATCTAATTTATTTTTGGGGCCCTTTCACAGTTTTGCAGAAATACTAAATTATTACTAAAATAAGTGTTTCAACATTCGCTTATCCTGTGTGCACATAGGAAACTAACATGATATTTAATATTGCATTTAATAAACATTCGAATTTATAATCATCATAGTCTTTTTATAGCAGTATCTACAGTGTGAATATGCATTAATTCATCTTTCTGTGTCAGAGAGCGATAACATATGATTTCCCCCCTACATGCTCTTGAGACTCTCCTATTATCATTCACTTCTAGCTATGGCCCCAGCGTTTAATTCAAGGGGTGGCCCGGGGGTGACATTCCCCCCGGAGCAATGGGATGCCCCCCCCCCGAAAGATTTGAGATTTTGTGGTAAAAAAGTGCAATTTCTTTCCAGAACTCTACGATCAATAAAGATGAGACATCCTGTATTTGTGACTATTCTTGATCCCATGTTGTAGGGTTATTTTTTCATCCCCTTGATGCTTTTTATTATTAATCTGTCGGTCGAATTTTGGAACTCCCTGTATAAAAATCTTTCCCGATTGATTTCCCGTGATTCTCGTGAGATTGTTTTTTACCTTTAGAATTATCATAAACCCATATAGATTAGATTAAAGAAATATTTATTTATAATAGCAAAGTTTCTTTTATTGCCATTTATTTTCGGAAACGTTTTTGAATCGTTTCTACAATATAGTCATCAGTTTCCTCATACCGAAATATCGGTTTTTAGAATGCTATCTACTCTCAATGAAAAATTTTCCGCTAAATAATTGAACTTGTACACGTAAGAGTAGCAAAATAACATTAATCTTAATGTTTTAATGCTTTTAAAGAAGGTCTGGGACACATTTTAAAAATCACTTTTATTTATTGAGTTAAAATTTTGAATTTTTTTCTTGTGATGGTTAACCATATACCATTTGTGAACAAAATCCTATGATAAAATACCATAATTTAAACAAGTTGGAAATTGCATGTGAAGCGTAGCAAATGAGGTGCGTTCGTACGATAAAGAAGTTTTAAAAATATCACTCTCATATATCAACGTCATAAAATTGTAAATAGTTAATTAAAATTAAAATGCGCGACAATGTTCTCCCTATACCATTATGTAATGGGATACTTTTGTGTGGCCTTATAAATCAATAACAAATGTTCTTTGCGCCACAGATTGTGCAAAATGTATATTATAATATGTTCTTCATTAGCTGCATATCAATTTTATTATGTTCGAATGAGTGTAACACCATTAAAATGCATTTGAAAAATTTTTTTCCTATTGACCGTAATGTAATGGAATACTTATGAATGTCCCCGTAATTGAACTATGGATCCGATTTTGTTAAAATTTGAAATGACTCGACAAAATTATGTAATAATTATGTATTTTAAGTTTCAAACGATTAAAATGCATTTGAAACTTTGTTCCCCATCGACCGTAATGTAATGGAATATTTTGATTGTCCCTGTAATTGATCTATACATCCGATTTTCATAAAATTTGAAATGACTGGACAAAATTATGCAATAATGATAAATTTCAAACGATTCGGTTGGATATTTTTGACGTTTTTATATGCGGACGGACGGACTGAACGACAACTATAGGTGCTACGTATTTACATAATTACGAACGCACCTAAAAAATAAATTAAATTTGAAATTTATAAAAAAAGTGGGGTAATTTAAAATCTTATAACTATAATTACAAAATATTATTTGTAGAATTTCAACTTTTTTTTTATTGTGATGTCCGTATCTTTTGTTGCTGTGCTAGTAGCGCCCCCTCTTGGAAAAAGAGAAAAAACTACGCAGTACATGGATGAAAGGTTACTTATGAAAGTGTAGAAAAGGCGGCCTGAATTGCACCGACCGTAAACGAAAGTAATGTGGTGAAACAACGAAATGTAATATTGCATTTATATATGTGTAGATTTTGTTAATTGTTCATCCTCTGTCCTTTGTGTGATGTCGTGTCTCCAAATAAAGTGTATATCCCCAAAAGATTGAAGGAATGTTTTTATCTGGTCCACTATGGAACACCCGCTCCCCAGATGCTGACAGCATTTAAATAAAAAGAAATATCTAAATTATAATATTGATTCAGCACTTTTAAAAATATTAATAAAAAAAATCAAAAATATTTAAATTAAAAAATTGATGTAACTTTTATTTAAAAAAAATCATATTTTAAAAAGTAAATATTTTGTTCAAATTTGCTGAATCAAAATTAAAGCAAAACTGTCATAAAAGTCATGTTCAAAATCTGAAGCATTTATCTTCGACGGTTATCGAAGCATAACAATTTAAATAGGAGAAATGGTGAAAAAATCCATCTTGAAGAAAAAACGCCTTTTCACAAAAAATCATTTCCATGACTACCATATTGCTTTAAAGCTAGATTTTAAAAACAAACCAAAACGGGAAAATATAATATTTCCTCTTCTAATAAAGGTAAAAACATAATTTAAACGTCATTTTAAACATAAAAACGTAAAAAAAATAATGCAATCATTTTTGTTTTAGATAATTTAGAAATTAATAAAGATTTTTGTGTCCCGGATGCTCTTAATTTAGCATGTCTGTTGAGAAGAAGCTCTTTACTTGAAAGTCTATAACATCCAAAAAACCTGTATTGCAGATTAAGACATCTAAACGAACTACTCTCTAAAACTACTCTGAAAAGTTTTCGAAAGTCGGTGTCAGCAAAAGAAACTTTGTTTTTATAAATGCTTCTTTAATTCCCAAAATGTGTTGGCTTCTGTGCTTGATCCATGTAGGAGTCTGAACAGTTGCTGGGTCGAACCTACGCTATGCTCGATTGTCTTACCATAGGCGTTTTCCATGATTTTCTTTAAATCGTGCGAATAGCGAGTCAGGTTCTCTTACAACTGCCTCATGGAAGAGAATGTCCCTTAGCTGCAAACGGACAAATCTACTAACTGTTATCAGAACTGGCATCCTTTATTGTAGCGACGCGGTGTTTGTTATCTTTAATGACTTTTAGGGGAAGGGGATTGATGACCTGCAAAACAGGAACGTTTCCCTCAAGTAGGGTTGAGCTCTTTATTTCCTGACCCATTGTAGATTTCTCCTCATTGTATTGTGAATAAACTGCAAAAGGGTCCTAAACGAAGGATTTTCTGGAATTTGGTTGAAGGCTGGCAAAACAAAAGTGTGGTGTGCCTGCAGACTTAGCATATAATAGGGCGTAATAAATAGCAACCGATCCTCTTAATGGGCTATTTCAATCAAATGAAAAGTCCCATTCGCTAATGCTAATCCTATGGAAGAAATTTATAAAGATATCTCGATTGCATTAAAGTATTTTTATTTCTTTATTTTTATTTTATTTTAATTATAAAAAATAAATAAATAAAAATAAATAAATAAAATCACTTAAAAATATTGAAATGCAACCGAGATATCTTTATAAATTTCTACCATAGGATTAGCATTAGCGAACGAGTCTTTTAATATGAATGAAGCATCCTCTTAACGTCGTTCAGTTTATGAAAAGTATTGATTTACGTATATACCTTACCGCATAAAGTCGCAACCTGTCATCGAGATGAAACTATATACAGAGATGTAATCCTCAAAAAGCTGCGAAATACATTACAGGAGAGATCATTAAATCACCGCCAGGCTAAAACGAAGTAAAAACCTGTGGTAGCGCTATTCGTTTTTTTTTTTTTTTTTTTTTTTTTTTTTTTTTTTTTTTGAAGGTGCTTTCGTTTTGAAAACCGGTTCCGAAAATGAAATGTTCCGAATGTTCCATTTTCTTAAAAACAATCTGCAACCAAAATAATAATAATAATAATAATAATAATAATAATAATAATAATAATAATAATAAATAAAATAAAAAAAAATATCCAATGCAAAAAACATCATTTAAAAATATTAAAAAGCAACCGAGATATCTTTGTAAATTTCTTCCGTAGGATAAGTATTAGCGGACGTGTTTTTTCATTTGAATAAAATAGTCTTTTAACCCGGCCCTCAACGAAACAATAGCACCAAATCTTCGGGTTACCCGAACAGGACTTCAGTTCTCGTTAAAGATTCGTTCTTTACGCTGGCGTCGATTCCTCATCAACTTCGTAGTTGAGTTTATGAAAATTATCGATACATTATCGAATGAAATCGAACTTCTCCCCCAGGCGATCGGGAAAAAGCGAGCGAGTTTTTCTTTGGGCGACGCTATCCAAGCGGAATGAAATAAAATACGTTTCGCTACTGTCATCTGTCATCGAAGGGAAACTTTATATCGAGATGTAATCATTAGAAAGCTGTGAGATACAGGTGAGAGATGGAAAAATTGCCTCCAGATAAATTCGAAGTCTTCTTAGTCTCTAAGAATATTTAAGCTGCACACAGACTTTGTTTTGCAATCCTTCTAGGTTTTTCATAAATTATTTTGCTCTACTACACTCATCTGCGATTTATTCACAAAAGAATAAAGGGGGAATCTACAATGGATCAGGAGATAAGGATCTCAACATTATTTGAGGAAAAGGTTCCTCTGTTGCAGGACATCAGGTTCTTTCCTTTTAAAGTTATTAAATATCAAAAATACTGCGTGCCCGCCCCCCTCCCCCGCCCCAAGAAAAAGCCGATACTGGTATTGATAACAGTTAGGCCGCGAGCAGACCAACCTTCGAACTATTATATATATCGACTTCTTTTCTTGTGGCGACGCGGTATTTTTGTTCTTTAGTGACTTTAAAAGGAAAGGGACTGATCGCCTGCAAAAGAGGAAGTTTTCCCTCAAGTAAAGTTGAGCTCCGTATCGCCTGACCCATTGTAGATTCCTCCTCATCCTTTTGTGAATAAACCGCCTAATGGGTCAAAACAAAAGATTTCTTGAAAAACTGTAGAAGGATGCCAAAACAAGCGTCTGTATGTTGCATTATAAAAAGTTGGTCTGCGAGCAACCTTAGGGATGGCAACTAGAGGTCTGCACGGGCCGGGCTCGGGCCGATTTCCAATAATGGCATTCGGGCCGGGCCGGGCCGGGCTTGGGCCTTACTTCTGAAGACTCGGGCCGGGCCGGGCCTAGTCACTAATCCTTTCGGTCCGGGCCGGGCCGGGCTGGGCTCAGGACTTAATTTTTTTGCTGGAGTATCGGGCCGGGCCTAACTTTTTTTTTCCTTTGCGAAGCCGAGACTGATTCCATTCTTCCTAGTTTTCATGGACCAAAATAATCAGTTCCTATTGAATCTTCCTATATTAAATGAAAATCCTTTTCTCGACTTTTTATAAATCAGTAATATTTGGCTTTGTCCAAAAATTTCTGCAAAGAAAGCATATACTTTTAAGCCGTTATTACTCTACAATTAAACATTAGAATTTATTCCTTTTAAAGAATCGTAGATTACTAGGCGTTTTAAAATAGAATTAAACACACACACACACACACACACAAAAAGAAAAAAAAAAAAAAAAAAAAAAAAAAAAAACATGATTATGACGGAATTTATTAAACATTTACATCTGTTAAGAAGGGAATGCATTTTTTTTTGTTCCAAAGCGATTTCGTCTTTGGAAATTTTACCATGTACCGCTTTTTCGATTTTTTGTCTCCATTACAGGGAATATGGATTAATAATACTAGTGATAACTGAAACATTTACATACGGCAAACAAAGATCCATTTAAAAGCATAAATATCGCAGCCTACGGCACTTCTGCATAAATGGAGATTATAAACATGGAAAAAAAAAAGACTAATATAATTTTTTTTTTGGTCAGAACTCTTCCATAAGATTAAAAATCAATGTTCTGTAGAAAATCACTAGAGCCGGGCCGGGTTCGGGCCGAAATTTAAAAATTTTTCCGGACCGGGCCGAGCTCGGGCCGAAATTTTAACTTTCGGGCCGGGCCCGGGCCGAATTTTTAACTTTCGGGCCGGGCCGGGTCGGGCCAATATTTCTTTCGTACGGGCCGGGCCGGGCCCGGGCCGAAATTTTAACTTTCGGGCCGGGCCCGGGCCTGGAAATTTCGGCCCGTGCAGACCTCTAATGGCAACAATACAGTAGATTATCGGAAATATCGATAGATTCATTATACTGAGATTGTGTCGAAATAGCACTGTTCCTTGAAACTTACCATAATAATGTGTCCCTGATTAATGTCCCTGATTATGGCCTGATTAATGCACGGGCCTCAGCCCTGGGCCCACCAATTTCAGGGTCCCACAAATTATGTGACTATTTTTTTTCCTTAAGCAACTACTTTTCAAATAATATTGTTTTATAAAATATTAAACGTAAAATTGAAATATTCTGAAACCTCGGTTATATATTCTTGGAACTTGCGTTTTCCTGCATGTAAATTTTCTCTCAATTTAAGTTTTTCCACTGTTTGCATTTTATATTTTGATCTCTTACGTAAAAACAAAGTTTTACTGCAATAAAAAAACCCATATTTAATTTTTCTGTAAAAGTCCTTTTCAATTTGAGAGTACCTATAATTTTAAAAACTTGCCGTATCCAAAAAATCAAATTTGGGAAAAATGCCAAAAACTGCATACTATGTCTATTGGTTTCATTATAAACAAGGATTTTGCAATGTTAGAATTATAGTTTTAAAAATGATTTGACTGTTAAGGAAAACACGATTTTTATGATTTTGGATAAGGGAAGTTTTGAAAAAGGCGTCCTCATTCATTTATTCTGCAACATAAACTGTGGATCATAGATGTTTGTGAATTAATACAAATGCTTATTTGAGAAATTAGATGGTAATTCATTTTCTTAATTATTCTTATATATATATATATATTTTTTTTTTTTTTTTTTGTCAAATTGAAATTTTTATCCAAACAACTTTGTCAACTCATCAAATAAACCTACTTTTTTTCCCCCTTGAAAGCGTCGCTGGGAATGGGGAGATATGGGGCCTAAATTTTTAACAGGCCCTGGGCCCAACTTCAGCTTGATCGGGCTCTGGTCGCAGCAGATTTAATATAGAAACTGATAATATAAAGGATGGTTCTAAGTAAAGGACAGGACAAGATTTAAGCAATAATAAAGCACACCACATCACAACAACTATTTTTTTTCTTTTTTAATATTATTAGTACTAATCTTATTCAGGATACCATATTTACAATTAAAAGACTATTTCAGTCAAGATAAAAGATCCGTTTTTTAATAATAACCCTACGGAAGACATTTATAGAGATATTTTGGTTGCATTTCAATATTTTTAAATATTTTTTTTTTTCATTGGATAGTTGAGATCGATCTGTATAAAGGCCTTTTTTATACTTTTGCGATTTTGTTTACATATATTTTTAATGGGGACACTTTCATTTTCGATACTGGTTTCGAATGTTTGTTGTATATAAATGTTTCAGTTATCATTAGTATTATTAATTTACATATATATATATATATATATATATATATATATATATATATATATATATATATATATATATATATATATATATATATATATAAACCCTTAAAAATCTTATATGGTAAAAGTAAAATCTCTTAAGGGTGTTCTTAACTGCTCCGCTCAAGAACCGCAAAATGTTTGACACATTTACAAATTCATTTTTTAAAGGAAATACAGTCGAGTCTCTATACAACGAAACTCCATACATCGAATTTCTCTATATAACGAATTTTTAGTAGGGACGGTCCCCTTTTTCCATAATTATATTAAAAATAGTCTCTAAATAACGAAATATCTATCTCCATATAACGAATTTTTTCATAAAATGATCTTTATTTATTCAGTTTTAAAAAAGCTTTGAAAACACGTGGAAACAATTTTTTATCACTTATTCTTGATTTATCGTTCGCATCCCTCTCCAAACAGTGTCAGTTGTATTCTTATACATATAAGAGCGGGATCAATGGGGGTAATTGAAAAAAAAAAATGCAATTGATCCGAAAAGGTCGGATTTTTTGGATTCTGAGGATGAAGAAGATGCGACTTGAGCAGACTCTTGAGAAAAATGGAAATTAATTAAGGAACGTGAGATGTCGAAGAAAATGTTGCTCTCTCTGATTTTTTGGAAGTGGATGACAATATCACTATTGAACAGCATCCTACTGATAGTGGTATTTTAAGCAGAGTTATGGACAATGGTGGTAAGATTGATAATGAGTACAAAATATAAGAACAAAAATCTACAATAAAGAATACTGCCCAGTTAAACTGATGGCATTGTGCTCACAGGCTACAAATACTAATTGTACATTAAAGCCTTATATTTTCAAGGGTTAATTCCGTTCGAAAAAAAATTAAGAAGGGGAAACAGCTCTCCCCTTTCCTCTTTTTTTATACTTAATCATTGAACTTCCTATACTATCAAAGACATGCTTTATCATATAAAAAATCTATAACCAAAATTCAGAGCAAATGAAATAATTCTTAATAAAAACCCATTTAGCATTTATATAATTTAAAAGGAGTTATCCCCCTCTTTTATACTTAACCATTAAACTTCCAAAACTGTTCAGAGATTTGAACGAAATCTGAAAATTCTGCTTGAAAAACCCATTTATATAAATTAAGGGGGGGAGGGGCATTAGAACCCCTGTTCCCCCTATTTATACTTATTCAATGAACACCTAATAACAGTCACGGAATCGCCTCATCAGAATGATCCTAATCTAAATTTTGAACGAAAACTTAATTCTGCATGAAAATCACATTTATATCAATTAAGGGGAGGGGTATGAGCCCCCCGTTCCCCCTCTTATACATATCGAATGAACTCCAAAAACTAATCAGGGAAGCGCCTTGTCGGGATATACCTATATACAAAATTTCAAGTGGATCGGATATTTTTATCACGAGTTATCGCGTTACGCACGAACGAACATACAGAACGGACGGGCACATAAGCTCTCAGGCTATGATAGCCTGTGAGCTAACAAGAGAAAAAACAATCACGCAGTGAAATGATGTGTTCTTTTGATCTTATTAGGAGAGGACTTCAAATAGAGGAAAATGTTCCTTGTACAATTTTTTTTCCTTGCTAAAATGTGAAAATTTTTACGAAAGTTTAGCAATTTTTAAATCACAACAACAAAAAATTATTAATTTCTAAAATTAATGCAAGTTTTCCTTATTTGATTTTCATTAAGCTTTCAAAAAAATGTCGGTTCCCTTTTTTGAAACTATTTAAATAAAGAAATAGAATATTAGGTTAATATTTAGAATTAAACATTTCAAATTCCTAATTAAACACATAAAAATTAATATTTGTTCAAAATTTACACATTAAATAGGAATTTAAGTGTCATTCTCTGTACAACGAATTTCTCTATATAACGAACTTTTTACTGGAACAATGGATTTCGTTATATAGAGATTCGACTATATATAAAACTGGAATGCCTGACTATGGAAGCGATTTCGAATCGAACTTATTTTTCCATTTTATGATAATTAAATTACCTATCGAGTTATAAGCTATTTCGATGACGTGATCACCCGTTTTTCTCCTGCTTTTAGACCGGTTTTTCTGTTTTCGTCGGGAAATGTGCTCAAAAGTATCAACTTTGAAAACTTGTTATGAAAAATCTATTGTGTTTTTCAAAATACAGAAAATTGAGTGCAATTAGACAGTTTCTGAATAAGAACACCTACTATTTTCCTGCATTTCCGAACAAAAATAAATTAAAGCATGTGTCACAAAGTGTGCCCTTCTTGGTTTAAGAACTCCCTTAAGACATTGGAAAGAAAAAAAAAAAAAATACGTTTCCTTCTTAGCAGATGTAAACGTTTTTTTTCTCGCGTATTGTTGTATTCATTTTGTATGAATGAACAGTTTAAAAGAAATTTGCAGATTTCAGTTTAAACGAAAATTCCGTCATAATCATGTTTTATTTTATGTGTTTAATTCTATTTTAAGACGCTTATTGATCTACGATTCTTTAAAAAAAATAAATTCAAATGTTTAATTGTAGAATAATGACGACTTAAAAGTATATGCCTATTTTGAAAAATTTTTGGATCATGCCAAATTTTACTGATTTATGAACAGACTTTTCCATGTCGAGAAAAGGATTTTCATACGAGAAGATTCAACAGGAACTGATTATTTTGGTTCGTGAATTTCGCAATTCCTTCTGGATTAGCGACATGCCCGATACATTAAATATTCTGTTGCTATTTTATTTTAAGTAAGCTGCAATCAAATGATGAATACTTTTTATTCTTCTTTTTGACAACATATTCCAGGATATTTTTAGGATCTCTCCTACATTTTAAGGATAGAACATAATATTTTTAAGCTCACATTTTCAACATACGGTGGTTCACACACAAAATTACATCTAAGTGATTTCACTTCACTTCAGAAATGGGAAGTGCCAAAACTTGAAGCGACATCTATATTTTATTTTAATTTACACACATTTTCGACACTCCCCACCTGATAATTTTCACAATTATCACCTTATGTTACATATACAATTTCTTACCTTTAAGAAAATATGAGAAAATCATTAAATAAACAATATTAATATAAGTTGAAAATATATGTTTCTTACCAATATGTACAACATAACATACCTGGCCAGGATTTTTGCAAGAACTTTTATAGAATAACATAATTGATGCAATAATAATAATGTAATAATAAATAAATCAGTATTTACAGTATAAAATAAATATTAAAATTATAATAAAAATATAATACAATAAAAAATATTAATGGTAATTACATATTTACATAAAAATATTTACATAAACCTAATACTAAATTGAAATGTTATATGCACAGAAAATTTTATTTACAAATTATATAATTAATCAGCAATTTCAAAAGGATATATAAGTTGAATGGGTCGTCTTAAATTTCCTTTTTTGGTCTTGACGACACAAGATCTGACTAGTCCATCACGACCTCTGTTGACCTCAATAATTCGTCCTAAGTTCCATAAGAATTTTGACTTACTTACACCTTCAATTAAAACAATGTCATTAATTTTTAAGTCTCTCTGAGCATTAGGAGTTCCGAAGGAATGCAGACTTTTTGTTGCAAGTAAATACTCAGTCTTCCATTTCTCCCAAATCTGGCTAAAAAGTTTTGTTTGATACACTTTCCTTTTAATTAAACTAGTCCTAGTTACAGAGGTATTGAACAGTTCGTTAAAATTAAAAGGATATTCTACTTTGTGTCCAGCGAGCAAGAAATGGGCAGGTGTTAGTGGTTCAGGTTCAGCGTAGTCATCATAAACGTACGTCAGAGGCCTAAGGTTGAGTACATTTTCTACCTCAACAAGCACAGTCATAAGCTCTTCGAAAGTTAGTAAAGCTTTTCCTAAGATTTTTCTTAAAGGGTCCTTAATGCTTTTCATGAGCCTCTCATAAAAGCCTCCCCACCATGGGGCAAGCTCAACTATGAACTTCCATGTTATTTTTTCAGAAGATATAAAATCTTGAAAATCTTGGTGCTTAATTATGTCAAAGAAATATTGAATTTCTTTATTAGCACATTTAAACGTTTTGGCATTGTCAGAGTAGAATATACGGCAGTTTCCTCTTCGGCTAAGAAAACGCCTAAGTGCCAATTTGTTAGTTGACAAATCTGAAACTAGTTCCAGGTGGACAGCACGAGTGACAGCGCAAGTGAAGAGGGCTATGTAAGCCTTGTCGGTGTTATCCCCATTTTTTACATAAACAGGACCGGTGAAATCCACGCCAGAAACGGAAAATGCAGGTGTTTCTGAGATCCGATCTCTAGGAAGTTGCAGGGGTGCAGAATATGTCCGATCCGGCGATCTAGGATCGGGGGAAATTTTAACTAATTGGGGAAATTTTGCAGAAACATACACAATTGATTTTAACAACAAATTCCATAATTTCCAGAGATTAAAAAAAAAATCATTACAATTAAAAAGAGCTGTATGGCGACCTTCACAAAATCGATCTCAGAATAGTTATTGTATGTACCGTATATCAAGGGTGATTCTGGATGAATTTTCTGACAATTTAAAATAAATTTAAAACAAAAACAAAAAAAATCGGTCATCAATTTGAAAACTCGGACATAAAAATCTAAGAATCGCAAAAGCCCAAAATTTACCTAAAAAACGCGAATTTCGTCACAAAATCACAAAATAATCACAATGTTTGTCAAAAGATCGTGAGAAAACTACAAGTTTTCTTAAAATGGGCTAAATAACAGCGATTTTCGTCAAAATATGGCAAAATAACAGTGGCAAATTTTCTCAAAAGACCTCAAAATAAAAGCGACTTTCATCAAAAGCTACCCCCCCCCTCTGCGCGCCTTCTACTCTGCTGTAGCCTTTCAGAAAAATTGCTGTAAATTTTTTTTTCCTCCCAGAATCATATGCCATATCAGAATCATGGCCAAACTGAGTATAAGTTGAAAAATATTGGAAAAATAAATTTTCTATACCTACAATAATACAGTATTTACCTATAACATACTGTAAAATTTTAGGGAAATTTCCATGTGGATTGGGGGAAATGTTGGGAATAGAAAATTTTCTGCGCCCCTGGGAAGTTGTGCCGTCATTTGTTTTGCTGGCTTCACTGCATATTTTCTACACACGAGGCATTTGTTGATGGCCTTTTTTACAGTTTGCCTCCCCTTGGGAATCCAATAATTTTGCCGCAATTTACATAGTGTAGCAGCAACCCCACCATGAAGCATTTTGTTATGCTCGTGTAATATTAGCAATTCTGTAAATCGCGATTCCTTTGGAAGGAGGATTGGATGCTTTTCTCCGTAGGTATAATTACTCTCGTTTATTCTTCCCTTTATTCTTAACATATCATTCTCATCAAGAAACGGTGCTAACGATAGTATGCTAGACTGTTTTTGAAGCTCACTCTTTGATTTTAGTGAGTCTATGTCTGATTTATAAAACTGTTTCTGGATTGCCTTAATGCAGACTATTTCTGCTTCTTGGATTTCATCAGCAGATAAGGGACCATCGTCCACAGGTAATTTTCTTATTTTCCTTATAAAGCGTTTAACCCATGCAATTATTCGAAGTAATTTTAGCATGCTACTAACATTTTCTGATAGTTTCACCAACTCATTATTTTCAGTAATGCAGTTATTAATTAGGATATTTTTCCTACGTTCTAATACGTTGTCATTATCTGAAACACTTTTCGATTGTACAGGCCATTCTGAGGAATTTGGCAACCAAGGTGGTCCAAACCACCATAATGGATTATCTTTCAAAAATTTCAATTTTAAACCCCTGGTTAATAAGTCGGCTGGGTTATCTTTACCTGCGCAATGATTCCAATTTTTCGGATCAGATAATTTTTGTATTTCTATGGCTCTGTTACATACGAATGGTTTCCAGTCTTTTGCTGAACTTTTGATCCAGCTTAAAACAATTTTCGAGTCTGTCCAAAAAAATGTATTATCACAATAGTTATGAAATATTTCATTCAAACACTTATAGATCTTCACTGCTACAACTGCTCCCATTAACTCCAGACGAGGTAATGTTAGACTTTTAAGAGGAGCAACACGTGATTTTGACATTATAAGAGAAGTTTTTGCTTCGCCGTTTTTGTTCATATATTTAAAGTATGCAACAGCTCCATATGCTTTATCACTAGCATCGCAAAATATATACACAGTTACATCTGTTGGATTTGCACCTCCCATAAAATATCTTCTATCTATTGATATGTTTTTAAAATCTTGAACTTCCACTAACCAATTTCGAAATTCACTATCTAGATCTGCAGGAAGTTTTTCGTCCCATTCCAGCCCGTTAAGCCATATTTTTTGCATTAACAACTTAATTCTGATGATAAAGGGGGCTACATATCCAGCTGGATCATAGATTTTGGCAGCAGTACGCAGGACTGATCTTTTAGTGGCCAAATTAGT
Organism: Maratus speculifer; assembly: GCA_964019185.1. Taxonomy (NCBI): domain Eukaryota; kingdom Metazoa; phylum Arthropoda; class Arachnida; order Araneae; family Salticidae; genus Maratus; species Maratus speculifer. The sequence goes on along the minus strand of OZ025292.1, from coordinate 22,511,745 downwards.
GTTGGTTGAAATATCTTGCAATTCTGATGAATCAATTTTTATAATGTCTTTATTTGTATCCCATTCCAGTCCCAACAACATAGACCGCTCAGATGGGTTATCTAACATACCGTTTTGCTTCCACATATCTTTTAATTCTTTAGAATTTGAATTAAATTTGCGCAAGTTCATACTAGCGTCCTTAAGTATAATACTAGCATTGGAAGAAAGCTTATAAGCATTTTCCGCTGTATCTGCTCCGGCATACAGATCATCAACATACATAGAGTTATTTAACAACATCTCAAAAACCTCAGGATAAAATTCATTATATTTTTTAACATGTGCTTTAATTGTGGCTGCTAAGACAAAAGCGCTACACCGAATTCCAAATGGTAAACGTGTCATATTCATTATCTTAAAATATTTAGTCATCATCATTATTAAACCAAAGAAATTTTAAATATTTTCTATCTTCCTTCGCTATTTCTATCATTAAGTATGCTTTCTCAATGTCGGAAGAAAAAGCAACTTCATATGTCCGGAATTTAAGTATCATATCTAATAAATTAGGATTTAAATTTGGATCTGCTACTAAAAGATCATTTAAAGATTTCGCATGATTTTCCTTTGAGGACGCATCAAAAACTATCCTTACGCGCGTAGTTTCTTTATCTGGTCTTAAAACAGCCTTATGTGGCATATAGTACCCAGACAATAACGCATCATTTTTACATTCTTCTACAATTCCTTCACAGAGCTGCTCATCGATAACTTTCTTATATTCAGCGCATATTGCTTTATTTTTATTCAATTTTTCCTTCAAATTATCGAACCGCTTTTTAGCAATGCAAAAATTATTATTAATTTCACGTGGACTCGAATCCCAAATCAGATTAGTTATGTACCTGTTATTTTTGTATTGCAATTTCCTCTCAAAATCTTCTATTAACAGTTTGTCCCTTTGGGATAATTCGTCACTTCCGTCCGAAATACCAATAGAATCAATTTCCCAAAATATTCTTAAATCATTTATTTCAACTGCATTTTTCATTACCGCAATATTTTGAGAACAACTGTTTCCATTTCTTAATTCCTGTCCCGTAATTACCCATCCCAAAACTGTTTTTACAGCTCCTGAATCTTTACTAATGGATACTCGTTCATTTAAGATAAATTCCCAAAATAGGTCTGATCCAATTAATATTTCAACATTTATTAAATCTTTTCCTACACAAGCATCCGCCATTTCCATTTTATTATCCCTCATAAATTCTCTAATTTGTGCAGATGGTTCGTACATCTCGGCACCTGATATTTTAGGAACAACAAGCGCTCGCACTTTAGTTCTGAAAGATTGATCTAAGCTTTTAATTTCGACTTCTATTATTGGATATACCTTTTCTACCGCGCTCGGCATTCCGAAAGAATACACTGATAAAATCTCCTCACCTATTGGTTTTAAATTCAAAGCTTCCACCAAATCCACAGTAACGAATGTCCGCTGACTTCCATTATCTAAAAGTATTCTAGTTAATTTTGAATTTTGATTAGAACTTGCAATAACCTTACACGTTTGTAAATAAACATTTTTAGAACATGTCATGTTATTATTACAATGTGAAACAGAACTAACAATTTCGGAACTAGAATTGTTTACATTTACTGTCGCCTCAAATCCAGAATTAGGAGACTCAGAACTTTGTTGCGTATTGCTTATTCTATCATCTTGAGTAGTATTTAACCCTCTGCTGTTTTTTGTACAAATAGAACCATGGTGATATTGATTTTTACACTTGAGTAGTATTTAACCCTCTGCTGTTTTTTGTACAAATAGAACCATGGTGATATTGATTTTTACACTTAAAGCAAGATAATTTACTTCTACACTTTTTGCTGACGTGAAAAAATTTAAAGCATTTAAAACAACGATTAGAATTTTTCAATATTTTGAATTTTTCTTGCGGCGGCAGACTACATTTGAATGAGTCATGGGGAGCAGAACAAAATATACAGGATAGAATTTGTGCATTCAAAGCGCTCGCAGAATTTGAACCTTTGAAATAATTTTTATTATTTTGCTTCTCGGGAGGACCTGTATACTTTCGTTTAGTTTCTTTAAAATGACTTAGCATAAGGGAAGATTCCCGACACTCAATTTCAATTTTTAAATATCGCAAAAGTTCCAAAACATTAAATTCATTTTCATCTGATTTCTCCAAACGTTTTCTATTAAAATTTAGAGCGAGATCATCTGGAATTAATCTAATCAGAATGGGATATAAAAGATGACCGTACATTTCCGTCGTTACATTTAACGATTCTAAACTTCGAATTTGAATTTCTACTATGTCATATAGTTTTCTCAACTCAAAAATATTTGTTGAGTCCTTGACGGGATTAAGATTTAACAACTTTGACATATGCCCGTTAACCACTAATTCTTGTCTCCCAAACCTTTGTTCTAATAACTTTATTGCTTTTTCATAATTTTCCTCTGACAAAGCGAAACCATTCACAACATTGAACGCGACCCCTCCCAAAAGTGTCTTTAAATATGAAAATTTATCTATTTTAGACAAAGTTTCGTTTTTATCAATCGAGCTTTGAAACTGATTCCAAAACTCCATCCACAAACACGGATCACCGTAATATTTTGCAATCGCGATCTTAGGCAATTTTACTGTTACATTATTAAATTTTAAATTATTATTTCCCGTATTTGCAAATGATTCATTTGAATTATTAGATATAACCCTCTGAGGTGTACTATCGGGACTGGAAAGAGTATTTTGTTTAGAATAATTATTAACTTTTATTATCGCATTAATTTTACTAATCCAGCTTGTTATTTTCTGATTATATTCAATAGCGCTTTGAACCTCATTTTCAAAGTCTTTTTCTTCATTAATTGCATTTTTTATTTCATTATCAAGAGGTTTTAATTCTTTACTCATCTGATCTAAATATAAAATAATTTCCTCTAATGAGGTTTCTGAAGAATTTTCCAAATTTTCACTTTCGATTTTATTTATATATTTAGTTACCGCTGTTCTTAAAATAGCTCTTTCTTTTTTCAGCTTTGCTAAATCATCCATGTTTAATTATCAATAATATCAGAATAAGAACTATTCAAAATCAATTTAAACATTAAATCATACAAATTTCTTTCTTATCACAATTAATATGTGACTTTCACTTTCAATAATAAATAATCAGAATTGTTCGAAATAAACAGTTGAAACAAGTTGTTCAAATTAAAATAAACATTTTCTTTTTTCAAGAATCATCAAATAGTTTTTTTTTCATTACTTTAGGAATAAATGTTTTTTACTGAAAATAGTAAAATAGCTTACTTCTTGTCGACCGATGGCACCATTTCGCAATTCCTTCTGGATTAGCGACATGCCCGATACATTAAATATTCTGTTGCTATTTTATTTTAAGTAAGCTGCAATCAAATGATGAACACTTTTTATTCTTCTTTTTGACAACATATTCCAGGATATTTTTAGGATCTCTCCTACATTTTAAGGATAGAACATAATATTTTTAAGCTCACATTTTCAACATACGGTGGTTCACACACAAAATTACATCTAAGTGATTTCACTTCACTTCAGAAATGGGAAGTGCCAAAACTTGAAGCGACATCTATATTTTATTTTAATTTACACACATTTTCGACAGTGAAGACTAGGAAAAACGAAATCAGTCTCGGCTTCATACGGAAAAAATAAGTCAGGCTCGGCCCGGCCCAATACTCCAGAAAAAAAAATTAAGGCCCGAGCCCGGCCCGGCCCGAAAAGATTAGTAACTAGACCCGCCCAGCCCGGCCCGAGTCTTCAGAATCAAGGTCCGAGCCCGGCCCGGCGCGACCCGAATGCCGTTAATGAAAATCGGTCCGAACCCGGCCCGTGCAAATCTCTAGTTCGTTCCCCTCCCCAAGACAATTTCAACAGGATGCTGCCCTTATATCTACAAACCAACACCTTTCTTGCTCATCAGTAAAAAAAATAAGTCCTTTTTGTTTTTTACATTAAAAAATGTGCTTGCAGGGTAAAATCTGATTCAGTATTGTTCTGATAAAAGTACCTTGTCTGTTAAACATTGAAAGTGACCTACTGACCCCTAAAATACGTTAATCCGTCGAAAACCGGCAGTCGGAAAATTTTTTGATTACAAGGTTGAAAACTACTGTTTTAAACCTTTAAATTTGCGTTTCTTTTCTCATAGTTTTTTTCCCTTAAGGCGAGAAGTACCACGTCAGTCACCGATGACCGACATTGCACTTTCCGTTTAAACCGCCTCTTATTTTAGGATACAATCCCCTAATAAATATAAGTAAATTTAAGATGAGCTCTCAATAATTACCTAAGCGAATAATATATACATTTTTAGTTTTATATCATATTTTACACTGTCAGACATCGGTGACTGACGCGGCTAAACGGAAAATTCAGTGTCACCGGTGATCGACGTGACACTCCACGTGTTAAGCTAGCCTGCTTTTGATACTGCAGCGATGTTTTATTAACCGTGTGACAGCAGTACCATAAAAAAGGGATCTCTGCCGATCAATATCACTGTAATTGCTTCAACGAGGTGTATAATAAACGTCTTATTTTATTTGGCGGCCAAGGCCGTTGGCTTCGCCGATTTTTTTATTGACTATTTTAAGCGGTCCTTTTCCTCCCGATAACAAAAAACCGTTTTCACGTTGGCTTTGGGAAGCAGAAGCGATTGTTTCTTTCTTTTTTTTTAATATGCCATCTAGAATGACATTGCTCCACATAACACCGCGTGGAGGAAAAAGTGAAAATGCATTGTTCTTTCCCCAGCCTTGTTTTCGGTTGCCTCATAATTTTTGTTTAAATTTCGCATTCTTTTTTTTTTTTTTTTTTTTTTTTTTATCGTTTGTACATTCTTGAGAGATTTGTCTCGTCTGCATCATTTTGTTATTGTTGTTATTATTGGTACATGATTTTAACTATTTTTTTTTTAATGAAAAAATAATGGAATGGCACTGTCTGATTGGTAAAACTTTTAAAGAGGGGGAAATAATTAAGAAATTTGCATTATTTTTCGGTCGGAATTTAAAATTTTATTATAAGTGAGGGGTAAAGTTTTAGAAAATCAAAAGTGACACTTTCGCGTTCACATGGCGCCTTGAATTAACATTCGAAGAAATCGCCAAAAATCACTATTTGTAATCAGCCTTTTTGATTTAGATAATTTCAATAGTCTAACAGTGAAGTTAGATCATATATCCTAAATTTGTGTTATATTTATATTTATATTTTATTGTTTTTTTTTTTTTTTTTTTTTTTGAATGATTGCGGAATGTTTTAATTTCATTATATAATATAAATCCGTGACAAATACTGCGCTATTTTTATTAAGTACAAACAGATTTATTTTCGCAATCGTCTGCATGCCATAGAAATAGATTTAGGGGAAAAAATGATTGAAAATCACTTTCAGTGGCGTAACCAGGGTGGGTGCCCAAGTGCTCTGAATCTGAATACCGGTAACTTCTGAAAGTTCTATTCACCTTATCTCACCATTTTTTTCCCCTTTGAATTAAGGAGAAGAAAACCTTACAATATTTCTCGTTTTGGGCACCCACCCTGGTTACGCCACTGATTTAAAAACTATAAAAAAAACGAGTTCATTGAGATATAGGCCTGAAAAATACATTCAAAAATACATATTATTTCATATTCGACGGTCAAAAATTAAAAATTTGTGATATTTAGAATTTTTGAAACCCGTTGGTCCTTAATAATATACATTGGCACTGTTTATATTTTACTAAGGCAATCTATATTCATAATGTGGCCAAATATTCACTATTTGGCTTCTCAAATGTTCGATAATTGACAAATCCGCAATTTAATTCTATTTTAACTCTTCGCCAATCTGCAGATTACTTAATAATACACCCACAAAGCTGTTAACCTTTTATATCTACCGAATTATTAATTCATAAAATTTACATTTTAAAGCATTTTACATAAATTGTTTAAACTAAATTAAGTGATTTACATAATCATTTAATAAATTTTTGAAAGATTTTGGAAGGATTTAAAAGGATTAATTAAATTAGAATTTACAGGGATTTTGTGCAATACTTATAACCCCACTCAAAGTTTTTACTTTAAATTGTTTTCTTGATATTTTGTAGAGTAGTATTTCGTAGATGTACAAATATGATGTTCTTACAATATAAATATAGAAATATTTCCGCATTGAAAAATCCCACCCCCCCCCCCCCCCTCCGTCAGCGCCAAGAAAGCTGAAAAAAAAAAAAAAATTACAAAGCCAAAAGAAATCATCCTTTAAAAATTTTTTTGTCTTGTGTACTAATATGCTTTTGGAACAAAATAAAGTAAGGAAGTAAGTACTCATTCTAAACAGTATTACAACTAATTGACGTAAAAAAAGAATTTTATAATAAGAAATTTTAATGGTACTTATAAGCTTGCAAGAAAATTATTTTCCGCATCTTCAAGCAGTTTTTACAGCAAATGCATTTTTCCTGGTGCAGACCAAATTTACTAAAATAAAAAATCCCGTACGTCCTGAAAATACAAAACAAATTGCTATCTTTGCAGCAAAATTTATAATATAACAAATTTAATTATTAAAATATTTTTCATTTATTTGTAATATTTTCTGTTTTTACAAAATGTATCTGTATCCAAACTCAGTCTTTCTTTTATTATTTTTAAAATGATATATTTTCATTTGTATGTTTAAACTAAATTTTCTACTGCATTGTTTTTTCTTTATTTTTATATATTTTGTTGACATATTTGTATATAATAAGTAAGTAGTTTTTATGAATAATTGCATATATTACAAATTTATAACCAAATAACGTAAGCGGATCAGTTATTATAAATTACTTTGTCTTCAATAATGATACTAACACTTAAAAAAATGAAATTCTTATAACTACTCGGTATGTACTCGGCAGGGATGCTCTTTTAAAGATGTTTTTACAATTTCCAGTTAGCTACTGGTGTTTTTTAAAGTTGTTTGAAATATGCATGTTTCCAATTTTTCTAATTAACATCAGATAAGCTTTGATAGCTATTTTAGAATAATATATTTAAAGAGAGCTTGAAGAAAGTTACTTCTTCAAAATCCTATTTTCTGGAAAAACATTTGAAATCTGCTTTCGTTGATACTATGAATTTTTAACTGTAAAACATTTTATTTTAATTTCTTCGTTTTTATACATGTTAGCGTATGAGAATTTTTGATATTGTAGAATTTTTCGCAAGGAAAATTTCTATTGAATGCTTAATTTTGAAGGATTTTCACTCTCGACAGCGTTACGTACGTTTTTAAGCCAACTGGTGTCTATATATCCTCAATATCTATAACTGCTTCATCTAATTTTAAACCTTGTGATTTATGAATTGTAACAGCAAAAGCTAACTGCAGAAGAAATTCTTTCCTTGAGCAATTTATGCTTCCATTTTTCAAGAATTTAATTATTGGGAGAATCGGTACACACCTATTCTTATAAATTAAATTACTGCAGTATTCAAATTTATCCATGATTATTCGCGATATCTGGTCTGGTGGCTTGTGATTTTCTTTTATACGTGCAAGAAAATCTAAAGTCCCGTTCACTAACCTTTTTCGATCCACAAATAAGAACGTAACATTACTTTAGATCCAAATGATAAAGTAAGAAATGGTTAAAGTCTATTTGTCGTTTCTGAATCGGCCAACTTTGTTTTAGTACATTTATAAAGAGCTTGAATCGAGGCAACAATTTCATGCAGTTCTTTTAATTTTTCATTTATATAACAAATTTAACAATTAATTTTATTTGTTTACAATTATTTTGTTGCCACTTTACTAAAAAATCCATAATACAATTCTTTTAAAATGTTTAAGTGTCATCTGTGCAAACGATTTTGCGGAATAATGAAAACATGTTTTATTTATTGAATTAATCATGATTCTATCTATAATTACTTACTCCATGATTTATATTATTTTTCTGAAAATATACGCGTTTCATTTTTTATTTATTTGCTAAAATGCGTCCGTATTGGAAAAGCATGTAAAATAAATTAATTAAAATAATAATTTTTTTAACGTTTTACTGTAAAAAAATTATATTGTGCAAATCTACAGATCATAATTTATTTTTGTGTTTAATTTGAAGTTAAAATATTGAATAGTTTTTTTGTAAAGTGTACGACAAAATGTAATTTGAGGGGCCTAGTAGACGATTCGCTTCGCTCATCCTAATAATGATACTAACACTTAAATAAATGAAATTCTTATAACTACTCGGTATGTACTCGGCGGGGATGCAGAATATATCCGATCCGGCGATCTAGGAAAGGGGGAAATTTTGCAGAAACATATACAATCGATGCCCATTTAACAAATAATTCCATAATTCAATTTGATGGAAAAATTTCATTACAAATATAAAAGATTCGCATTGTAACCATCACAAAATCAATTTCGAAATAATCTGTACCGTTTATCAGGGGTGATTATGTCCCAAATTTTACAAAAATTAAAAAAGAAATCGGTCATCAATCTGAAAATTCAAATATAAAAATACCATGAATTTTGACTATGAATTATGCAAAAAACGCGAATGACGTCACAAGATCGCAAAATAATCGCATATTTCATAAAAAGATCGAGAAAAAACATCGTTTTGTCAAACAATTGCAAAATGAACGTAAATTTTGTCGAGAGATTGCGAAATGATCGAAAATTTTCTCAAAGGATTATAAAATAAACGCACATTTCGTCAAAAGATCGCAAAAAAAAAAAAAAAAAAAAAAAAAAAAAAACCTGCAAGTTCAATAAAAAGATGGCGAAACAACCACAAATTTCGACAAAATACCATGAAAAAAACTGCGGATTTTGCTAAAATATCGTAAAACGACCTCACATTTTGTCAAATAACCGCAAAATTTCACTCAAAGATAAAAAAAAAAACCCGCAAGTTCGCCAAACGATCCAAAACAACCTCGAATTTCTTTAAAAGACGACAAAAGGATCGCGCATTTCGTTGAAAATAGTAAAATTATCGCAAATTTCGTCAAAAAGGGCAAAATAATGGTTAATTTTGTGAAAAGGAAGACGAAATAACCACAAAACTCGTTAAAAGGAAGGCGAAATAATCGCGAAACTTGCCGAAAGATCGATAAATAATAGCAAATTTGACCAAAAGATCTCTAAAAACTGCAAAATTTGTGAAAATACAGTCGAGTCTCTATATAACGAAACCCATCGTTCCAATAAAAAATTCGTTATACAGAGAAATTCCATGTATGGAGTTTCGTTATAGAGAGACTCGACTGTATTTCGAAAAAAATATAGTGCTGGGAGTGGAATCCCCCTCTTCTCCCTCTCCGCTCTAATCTTTCAGAAAATTTGCTGTGAATTTCAGAAGTTTGTTTTTTCCCCTGAAAATCACCCCTGCCATATGTACTCGCAAATAAGTTAAGAAATATTGAAAAAATAAATTTTCTATTTCTATGGTAATGCAGCATTTATCTATATAACATACCGTAAAATTTTGGGGGAATTTTCATGTGGATTGGGGGGAAATGTAAGGAGTAGAAACATTTTCTGCACCCCTGGCAGGGGGAACTTTGGCACATTGATATACCTTTTTTCTAAGAATTTTTTCGGTGTCCAGAAAGCAGAAATTGCAAGTTTTTTTTTTTTTTTTTTTTTTTTTTTTTCCATGTGGTGTTAGCAAAACTTGTGTAGTGTAATATAAAAATATGCAATCGTTGTTTTATACATTATTTTTGCATGTAATTTAAAAAAAAAAAAAAAAAAAGCCATTTGTATCAATGTGTTACCATTGCCGGGGCAGATTGATATACCTCATTGGGCATTTTGATAGATCTGGGAAAAATAGAGATAAAATAATACCAATTCATATTTTTCATAGAAAAATAGTTTGCAAACCGTTTTATATGTATTTCTAGAAATTCAAATCACCCATAATTTATTTTTAAGCAGTATTAAAGCAATGAAAATGAAATGTATAATGACCTGATGTTCTGGCTGTTCCTTGTCTGATTGTTGGTTTTGGTAACTTTGTCATACCTGGCACTTAGATCCCAGCGTTATCTTCTTTCTTAGGAAAGATGAAAAAATTACCAGGTTTTCTGTTTATAAATCGGTTTATAAACAAAAAATAAAGGATAATTATATTAAAAGTCTGTTTATAACATAATTATCCTGTGCTGTTCTGCAGCTAGTTTCTCTTACTTAACATTTTTCATGTCAAAAATACTTTTTCTCTGGAGAATCGATATAAATTTGAGATTTTCCAGGTTGCCGTCCTCTTCTTTTGTTAGTTCTACTAGCACTAGATGTTGGGTAAGTTTGTACGTCTTCTGTTTTCAAAAATACTATAAAATGTTCGAATATAAAGAAATTAGAGCTATTTCACTTCAATAAAAACTAATATTAAAAATTTTGTGCAAAAAATGGTGTGATTAAGGAGTGTATGGTAAAAAAAAAAAATAATAATAATAATAATAATAAATGGTGATGAAAAAATGAACTAGAAAAAGATTTGCGTTGTATCAATGTGCCCCATACAGCCATTTTGAATAAAGTGAGTCTTAAATCCAACACTTCACAATTTATCTAACAATAAAGAATGAGGAATTGATAAAGAGTAGCTCTACTTGCCAGGGAGGGTATTCTTTTCGGTTGAAAATACTGGAACAGTTGTATAATACCACTTCAATTGTACAACTCAAATTTACTTTTGACCTAGAAAACCAATAAATCACCCGTCCCATTTCATCAAACTACAGAATCATTTCAAGACTTTCTGCATGTAGTTGAGTGCACTAGCATCACCTTTTGGAGCTGCTGTGGAACTTCCTGTAATGACCCTGTATGTAGTACAGGGGGTGTATCAATGCGCCCCAGTTCCCCTTACTCGGTACTCGGCCCAAAATTTAGCCGAATACCGAGTACTCGCAAAATGGCCGAGTACCGAGTACTCGGCACGACCCCTTTCAATTCCCTCTCAAACGATGTTTTAAAGTATTGTTAAACACTTGAAGAAAGTGCTTGAAACAGTTTGACTACATTACTTTTGTTCAGTTTGTGAATAAATATTTTTACTTAAGCCCGAATCTGCTTCGGGCGGGATCGGGCTGAGTCCTATCATTTCAAACAGAAACAGCTCAAAACTCGGATGTGAAATCAACGAATTGAATCCTATGTATTTTTTAAAGCGTTGTTTTACTCTATGACATTGAAAGGCTTCCGACCTCGGACCTACTCGACCTCCGAATGCTACTGAACAGAAAAAGAAAATAGGCGTCCACGAATGTCTTATTCCTATAATATTTGAATACATTGTTATTCGGTTGCTTTGCAAAGTGAGTCGCGGTCAAAGATACCTTTGTCCTTAAAAATGTATTCTTTCCTTGCTGGCATTCTTTGGGCCACCCCGCCCAAGTTACGCACAAGACAGCGTTCTTATACTTCTTTGTAATTTTTATTTTGTCTTCTTTTTTGAAGTGAAGGCAATCCAATTAAAGAGGATTGAGGAAATAATTGGAGAACGAATCCATCAACCGACTGATGTTCGTAACGCCGATTTTTTGTTGGGTGTCTGGATAGTAGAATTTTGAATAGGATAGAAGGTTCCAGTAAGAATAATTTGAGTAAAGCTAAAATTTTCTAGTTTAGAGCACAGGGCAAATTTTAAATGAATGAGAATTTTAAATGTTTTCGAATAAAGAAACATATGGTGTTAAATGTTCTTATCCCGTCTCCCAATAAAATACACAAAGACTGGAAATGATAGCATCTTGAGTTGATCACTCACATGAATTATTTTACAGCACCAAAAATTTACGAATAGGCTAGTATTTACAAAGCATGGGCTTGTCAGGATCATAGAATTATAATAGAATAATACATCATTTGTTTAGTGCACAGAAAATATTTTCTTTTCACAAACAACCAGCCAGACTTTTGTTTAGAATAAGAATCATAAAACTAGAGTTATTCAGTTAATATAATGAATTTTCAAGCACACACAACGAGAGAGTTTGTTCCGAATGAATTCTGTAACGTCCACTGCAGACTAAAGAAAAACTGTATTTGCGCAGCTCCGTTGTCAGTGATTTTCTCTATTCGTTTCTTCTTTCGTCCAGTGTCGAATGGGAACATCCAGTTGATTTTGGGTGTCGAACCTTTATACAATTAAATGTGCAATTGATCAATGGGTCCTTCACTGATAAATTCAAGCTTGTGTCATTAAATCCGTTCATGGTTAACAAGTGCCCATCGCACTGCGATTCAAAACTAAAGGGAATAAAACAAACAATCCAAGATCGAATAATAATTACACGATGTTTGGATGATAAAGCATTTTAAAACACTAACACAATATTTTTTCGAAATTTTGTTTTTTAGGTGCGTTTGTAATTACGTAATTACATTGCACCTACAGTCATCAACTGGTCCGTCTGTCCGCATATAAACAGCGCAAAAATTATCCAACTAAACGATTTGAAATTTAATACATGGAATCGTTTCGGAATTTTGTCGAGTCATTTCTAATTCTGGGGAAATTATTCAAAACTTACAAAGATACTAATAAAGGTTTTCTTCATTCTATGAAATTCGATCCTATGCAATTAATTCAGTGATATCCTTTTGTAAGTTGTCATGGTAATTATTCCATTAAATCATATCATACGTCATTAATTTAATGCTAGCCCATGTGATACTTATCGATTCTATGTTGTCGTGATGATGATGTCGTATTTATGATGGAGTCTTATTATTTCCGTATAATTAAAAATTGAATATATGTAATAATTCTTTTAAATTTTGTATTGATGCATTTTCGCATAAGAGTACAAAAGCTATTGCAACAAGATCTGAATATTGGTAAAACGAGTTATAGTACTAACACTCCTCATTTGCCCCGTTCGATGCATTATTTCAGACTTGTTTATAGAATAAAATTATATATCTAAATAGGTAACTTAAAAAACACATTAAATCAGTCTAAAAACATTTTCAGTATTTAGAGAGAGTGCTGAAAATAACCTCACTCTTTTTTTTTCTTCCAACCTATATGCACGAGTATATGCAGTACATATTCTGAGATCACTTTTGCGAAGGTAGCAATATGGAACTTTTTATTTGTAGTAAAAAGTTTTCTCTCTCGGGGAATTATGTCGTTCAGTGTCAAAATCGAGATCAGTTCTATATTTTCTGTATAATTTCCCCTGATTCTAGATCGCCGAATCGGACATATTCTGCATCTCTGAGTGTAAGTACCGAAAAAATTGTAAAAGGTTATCGAAAAGCATCGTCGCAAGATGACGGCTGCAGAACGATTAGATCTCGAAAAATTACCTAGTACTTTGCAAAAAAAAAATAAAAAAATAAAAAATAAATATTGTGTTTTTTAAAATACTTATGGATTTATGATCTTTTAAAATATGTCCAACTTTTTTCGATTTACTATATGCCTATTTAAATTTAAGTAAAGTACTGTTATGTATATTTTTTGTCTTTTTCAGAATCGAAATCTTCTTTGCATCACGTAGACCAATAAGAACAACTTGATACGTAATGGAGGATTCGCGCAGCCAAAATGCTCCCTCAGTTTCAAGAGCTGGCAGAATTTTAAAGAAGTCCGCCAAGCAGATAGAAGCCGAAGAATCTTTTCTTACAGAGGCGTATTTAATGCAAATTTCGCGCAGGAAGCCCAAGTCTTTTGAAGACACCGTTCACTGTCTTGGTGTAGTGGATAACAGCTCGATTAAAGGAACTAAGGTATTCGACTTTAAGCTTCGTCCTGGTTCAACGCATTCGATAGCTCTATCGGAAGAAGATGTAACATCCGAGTCATTTAAAAAAGCTATTAAAGGTTTTCAGGTGATGGATAACGGCTCCAAAGAAGAAAACAAAGTATTTTATTCTAAACATTATCCTTGTTCAACCCTTTCGACTTCTTTAGCTGACACGGATGAAACAAACGTCTTTAACCGTATTGATGCAAAGAATAGCAGTCTGAAAGAAGAAAATGAAACATTCTATTCTAAGCGTCATCCTGGCTCAACTCATTCGACTTACGTTCCTTCAAATGTTGCGAATGAAACGTCGAAGTCGTTTAACAGACCTTTTCGGCATTTTAATATGATGGATAACGGCTTGAACGAAGAGAGTAGAATGTTCTATTCTAAACATCGTTCTGGCTCAGCCCATTCGACTTGCCTTTCTTCAAATGATGCAAATGAAATGCCCAAATCGTTTAACAGAACCTTTCAGCATCTTAATATGAGGAATAACAACTTGAACGAAGAGAGTAGAATGTTCCACTCAAAACATCGTCCCGTCTCTAGCCATTCGACTTCCTTTCCTTCTACTGATGAAAATGAAACGTCCAAGTCTTTTAAAAATCCTGTTCATCAACTTGTTTCGATGAATAACAGTTTCAACGAAGAAAGTAAAGTATTTAATTCCACATATCGTCCTAGTTCAACCCATTCGACTTCTCTTTCTTCATCGGAGGATGATGGTACCTTAGAAACTGGATCAGAAAATAGTCACCAAACATTATCTACGTCATCTAGTTCGGAATATTTGGAAAATGACAAAGAAGATGAGGAAGATGATGGAGGTATAATTGATCACAAATACTGTACTCGACTTCGTCGCACTCGAGACTCAAAAAGTGTTGCTACAAGAAAATCCCAAATGGATACAATTGAAAATGTGGCTTTAGCAAGAACAAAGAACGTAAACGCATACATGCTGTGGAGCAGTCTCAATCGAAGAATAATTTCTGCGACGAATAAGAATTTACAGCGTCAAGATATTTCCAGGAAAGTCGTAGAAGAGTGGAATGCGCTGCCACCAGAAGAAAAGAAATTCTGGGCGAGAAAAGCGAAGGAACTCTCTCAGAGGATCCAGAGTCATTCTTTTAGTTCCGGTTCTGATGCAGGAATGAGTGTAGTTTCCCATCAACTTCCTGAAGATTCAAATTGCGATGTTGGATTGAAGCCAGACTCGCAAATGAAAGAGCATGTTCTCAGTTGTGCTCTTTCGAAGAACACGCGGAAGAAAAAGTGTGAAGAAGAACACATTCTCGGCATTGCTCCTGTGGATACGGCTGCTCATCTTAAGCTTCTTGGCGACAGCCTGATGGGGATCGGTCAGAAAATTTTGCAGGAGAGGATCGAACCCTCAGCTACAGGCGCGTATTGCGTTCTACTAGACTCCTTGCTGTGTTCGATAGGGCCATTGTTGTGCTTGACGAGAGAAATTCCTGGTTTGGAACAGTTGCCGGATGATTCCTTCGCGAAAACTTTGGATCACATTGCTTACTTCATGCCAGGTTTGTGATTAGGACTGCTGCGAATTTTTTTCTCAAGATTGATCACTGTTAATTTTTATATATTAAAATAATGCGCTAATTATTCTGTAATTCAAGCTTTTTTAATTCATAAAGAATTTGCATATTAAGTGGTGTTATGTTTTTAGTTTTTATTTGCGTTAACATTTAACATCTGAATTAAAAAAGCTATTAAAAGATTGAATAAAGCAAACTAAGACAAACTTGACTACATTTTAAAAAATTAAAGTTTATATATAAAAAAAAAATAAAAATACTAAATCACATTTAAAAATACAAAAAGTAAACGTTTCGCTAAGCTATTCGCAAGGCCTCATCAGTACAAATATCCGTTGCATAACAAACAGTGGAACAAATCAAGAACAGTTATAGTTAGTCATTTTTTATAAATAAATAATATTCACTAAGGACAGAACGAGCCTCATTCAGAGTCGGCGATCGTAAATATCTGAATCAACCTTTGAGGAGTTATCTGCCGTGATAATTGTTACAACCCAATTTTAAGGTACTGGCGTTCGCAAACTGCGGGATGTGTCTTCTCGTTTGAAGAAAATACTGGACAATTTTAGATTTTAAATTACCATTTTTCAGAGCACCGGCATGTTCCTTCAGACTTTCGTTCTATGGCTTTCTTATGTATGTGTGTGTTACTGTAAAAATCGGAAGGTTGTTCAAAGATCTGTTTTGGAAAAAAGTCTGGCATTTTAAAAAGACCCCTCAAAAAAATTTTGTCTTAAAAACACAGTTCTTCATTAAAATTTCTCGTTAAAAATAAAAAATAAATTTTATAACTTTTAATTTTTAAAATGAACTTTTCCCCAAATTAATCAACTTTTCAGAATAAAATCCGACTTCTCACTAAAGTGTTGACATCCCTAAAGAGCCTATTGCTTATCATTTTTTATATAAATAAAGGATTTCAAAATAAATAAATAGGAGCTTGACTATAACAAAATTTCATCTTCACGAAACTGCGATTATTATATATATATATATATATATATATATATATATATTTTTTTTTTTTTTTTTTTTTTTTTTTTTTTACAAAAAAAAAAAAAAAAAAAAAAAAATTGTTATTAAAAAAAAAATGCTCCTAATGATTAATCATTCCTCTATTCGGTTTATTTATTTATTTTATTTGCTTAACTCGGAATTCTATAATTCTAATTAAGGAATTAAGAAAAAATTGCTTCTCGATGAAAACAATATAATATTTCTTTCAGTACAGTTAGTTACTCTTAGCTAGCAACTCGCTTTACACTGTTCAAGTGAAATGAAATCGCTACAATATATAAATAACTAGCCATCCTTGGCGACCAGTTTGGTCTCCTTTAAATGCATAATGAGCATTGTGTCATGCTGCTTTTACTCATAATTTAATTTACTTGCGCAATACTCCGCCAATCTGGAAGATTCTAATAAAGTAATCAAGAACTCGGTATTTTATGTTAGCCGGGTACATATGATTAATCGCAAAACATTGCTTCCATTGCATTTTTCCATTAAAAATATCATATCGGGTGTTCCATCGAAATAAAGCCACCATGATTTTGTACCGTAATTGGACACGAAACAAACCCATGAGAACGAAACAAATGTACTAAAAATGTAATACAGTGAAACCTCCAAATAAGGGACACCTATGGGACCGGAACTTTTGTCCTTTAAATAGAGGTGTCCCTTATTCGGAGTTTTTTACGTTATTTTTAATTAATCGTTCAGAATGATATAAAATTAACAAAGCATTAAAGGTGAAATTTAGATGTATCCGAACTGCATAAATTACATTAATCTGACACAAAATAGAAGAAAAGAGAATTAATTAAAATTTTCAATTGATTACTAAATCTTCAAATAATTTGTAGGATTATTGATTAGTATTTTTTATGCAAACTGTTTACATGCAAAAAGTATAAAAATGTTTAAAAGAATTTCACTTTAAGTAATCAATCAAAAGGGACTGTTTTACAAATTTCGATTTTTCACTACAAACCTTTCAAGTGTTCATCTACCATACTTATAAATTTTAGTTCTTCATTATCAGCAATATAGAAAAAAAAGTATAGAACTGTTTTGCACATTTTAAGGCAGAAAATCTCTTAAATGATCTGTTCAGCAAGCAGAAAACGTTTTGTCGTGATTACAAATTTATTTTTTATCAGGAAGGTATACAATTGGAATGCTTGACTATGGAAGTGATTTTGAATTGTACTGTGTTTTCAATTTTTTGATAAATAAATTACCTATTGAGTTACAAGTGATTTTGATCACATTGCAAAGACTTTGTTACCCTTTCTCAAGTAATTATTCCTTTTTTGCGTGAAAATTTGCTCCAAAACGACCATTTCGATAATATTTTCTGAAAGATCTATTGCATTTGCAAAACTGGAAAAAACATCTCGATTACATATTTCCTGAACAACAACGCCTACTAGTTTCAGGCATTTTCGAATACAAATAAATTAAAACTTATGTCTTAAAAGTTGCCTTTTTTGTATCTGAGAACAGCCTAAAAGCATCTGTACAGTTCTTTGTTTCACACACAATTTTCTTTTATTCTCCACTTTTAGAATCATCCTCACAATTTCCAGCATTACTTTCAATAGGGATAAACGCACTGATGTCGAATCAGAATTGTGGGCAAATGAATGCTCCTTAATTGTACCATATGTCTCTGTATCTACATGCTTGACAGTCTGTTTGATAAGTTCACAAAAATCTGTATTTTCATTTTCATCACAGACTACTTCATTATCTGAAATTTCTAAAACCAGTCCTTTTAATATCATTTTCAAGTGTCCCTTAAATCGAGTGTCCCTTATTCAGAGGTAAATACATTACACGTCCTATCAGGGTTGGCAAGTTTTTGACAGTGTGCGGTTTTATCCGGTTTAAACCATGGTTTAAACCGTCATGTCAAAAACCTCTTGTCAAAAACCCCGTCAGAAACCTCAAATGCTACACTGATCTATAAAATTTCACATTAAATATCTGTTGCACATATGCAAGATGTAATTTTAAAAATTCATTATTACTGTATTGTATATTATCATTTACGGGGGGAAAAAAATTGGAAGCAGGTCAAATTTTCAGATTTATGACAAACTTGCTCAAGTAGCAAGGCTTTTACTATCAAGCCCTGCTAGCTCATCATCAATTGAGAGAGTATTTTCTAAGTTTGACTTCATACACTCTAAACTCTGAAATCAATTGGGTGTAAATTGTAAACTAGTCGTTGGGGGCCACCGTAATACTTACCCATCATGGATATGTATATGAAAATAAAACATGTGAAAACTATTTATACAATGCATTGTAATTCATAAACAAAATTTAAATACTGTTAATATACATAGTAATGCTCTTTAAAGAACTGCTGATTACCGATTTCGACAAATTATATAAAACGCCAAACTACTCAAGTAGTACCGAACTGCGTAAAAGAAACATCCTTATAACTCCAAAAATAATAACTCTATTAAGTAACAATTAACTGCGTCGGATTAAGCGTCTCATTTCCAATTAAAATATACCTCTGAATTGAAATTTGAATGAAATACAGGGTCATGAAAAATCGAAGAATGTGGAAAACAGGATTACAAATATCTCGGCAACTAATAATCCGATCGACTTTGTTCTATATGCAAAATGTGTGTTATTTTATTGCCTTTTACGTCCATTCCTTGGAACAAAAAAATTCGAAAATTTTTATATACCTTTCATCAGAAAGATATTTTCGATAGTCCGAAAAAAATAGTTCCGGATAATCGAGGTTGCTGATATTAAATAGGGTTCGTCCCATTCTTACATACTAACTACATACAGAATTTCAAGTCTCTATCTCAATTTGTTCGGGAGATAGAGCGTTTACAGACAGACAGACAGACGGACGGCAAAATTTTTTTTCTAAAAATATGTTTTTCGGAATCTCCACTATCTAAAACGTGTAAATCCGTCAAAAAATTTTTTTCGATTTTCAAAACGATTGCAAGACTTACCCTATACTACGTATGATGGGTAAGTAATAAATGTGCTAAATTGTTTATGTGCTATAGGATGCTGCAGGTAAAATTGATCCAGATTATTAACTGTACAAAATCATTTCTGTTTGAACATTCTAAAAAACAAAAATGTTTTATTACATTTTTAAAATAATTTTTTTTTTTTTGTAATAATTAAATTACAGTAATTAATGTTTAATAAAAAATTACTTAAATCATTAAAACTTATTCAATGTTTTCCTCTTGCTCTTAAAATGTTTTAAAGCGCATTACATGTTTTTAACAGTTTAAGCCAGTTTTTGACGGTTTAAACCAATTTTTGACGGTTTAAACCAGTTTTTGACGCTTGTCATGTCAAAAACCAGTTTCTGACGTCAGAAACCCAACCCTGCGTCCTATATCAAGGGACTGGGACCGGACGTTTTGTCCCTTAAATAGAGGTGTCCCTTATTCGGAGTGTCCCTTATTTGGAGGTTTCACTGTATAGAGATGCATATTTTCAAGGAGTAACTCACTCTCTGCCACACTTGGTCAAGAAAAAAAAATGAATGTTTAAAAAAGAGAGAGAAAAAAGTGTCCAGCCCCCCCCCCCCCCCAAAAAAAAAAAAAAAAATCACTTTTGTTAATAGCCAATATATAAGCCATGCTCATATATGACTTGCCATATACGATGTAGCATACCATTTACAGGAAGACTGTAGCATATCCCAGGCCTCAATGATGGCTGCCTTCAGTTCTGCCACATACTTAAATTGTCGGCTATTATTGGCATAAAGCTCTACTGAGGAAACTCCACACATTTTTTTGTTATTGAGATGAAAGTACAGTTTTGATGATATTTGACCCTATCGACTCTGTTTTGCTTGTGGATAACTTTCAACATGAGCTGGTAGGTGGGAGCTTATTATAAAGGGTGTTTGGAGACTTCGACTATGGTGGTAAATTTAACCTGGCTTTTCACTCAGAACACATGTAGGCTACCGATTACCAAGAAATGCTAGAAACACATTTACTGCCATTTGAAAAGAGAATTGATGACCTAAGTTGGATTATCCAGCAGAACAACGCCTCCATAACTTGGTATAATATTGATGTTATTATCTTCCAGAAATGGGTAAGTGCTATGCCACTTGGTATATTCCACGTCATATATAAACGTGACGGATATATTGGCTATTAACAGCACTGGCTTTATTTCGGCGCGACACCCCCCCCCCCCCTCTCTCTTTATACATTCAATTTTTTTTTTTTTTTTTTTGCCCAGATAAGGGCAAAGAATGAGCTACTCTTTGTAAATATGTATTTGTATATAAACTTTCTTATGCTTATTTTGTTGTCATTAGTTTGTTTCCTGTCCAATTACGTTACAAAATTACTGTGGCTTTATATCGATAGGAAAAACTGCATAATCCTTTCACTCATTTTATTTAAAACACATAACTTTAATTTAAAACTGAAACGTTTAAAATTCATGACTTTTACTCGCTTCTTTAAACAGAAAAGAAAAATAATGATTAATGCCATAAATTTTTTAATTTCAACTTCAATGAATTGTTTTAATTCACCAGACGAAAAATAAATAAAAAGAATATTCACCAGTTAAACTGATGGCATTGAGCTCATAGGTTATTACCGTTTAATTGCATATTATAACCTTATTTTAAGGAATAATGCCCCTTTAAACAATTTAAAAGAGGGGATTAGCTCCCCTGTTTACATTCTTATACTTAATGAATGAATACCCAAAACTAATCAGGGATACATTCTATCATAATGAACCATGTCCAAAATTCGAAGCAAATCGGATAATTCTGCATAAAACCCTATTTATTTAATTTAAAAGGGGCTATTCCCCTTTCTCCTCTTTATAATTACAGTTTATTGTTATACTTACAGTTTATTTATATGGTTTATTGTTTATAAATCTAAATGGACTATCGTTAAAGGATTTCAATCCTGAAAAATCAATTGACAAATTTCATTTCAAATCAACATCTCAAAGACATTGTTAATTTATGTATATAATTTCCTGCTGGGTATTAAAGGTAAAGATAATAACTTGTGCATTGTTTTAATGTTTAATTTCATGGTCTGTCCTGTTTCATTTTTACGATGTAAAAATGGTATTATCTTAGAATTTTTGCTCAGATTGATTCTTTTATTGAAATTGGCTAGTTAACTTGTTCACTGCAAAATGACAACATATCACTCAAAAATAGCCGAATACGATTAAGGATACCCAGTGTTCCGTTTTGCTGTGAATCCCGTTAATGTTAACCGATGTAAATTTTCCAAGTGGGTAAAAAAAGTCCGGGTCAAGATTCGAACCATGAATGTATTGGCTGAAGCCGCCAATGCTCTTCCGACTGAGCCATCCCGGACACGAACATTCGAGGATTATTTCATCCAACTAATCTCATCGATCACATAATTTAGACTGATACTATGCATCAGTTCAACAGAATGTAGCGGAGGTCAATACATGGAACTGCAGAAAAAGCTTCATACAAAACTATATTAGATTAATTTTTTAGCACGATTATTCAATCGGTAAATCAATTATAACACATGTAAGTTTTCCAAGTGGGTGAAAAAAAATTATTCTATTGAGCTAATCTATAGTATCCGACCAGATTATGTGATCATTAAGGTTAGTTGGATGGAATAGCCCTCCAGTATTCGTCCAGGATGGCTCAGTTGGAAGAGCATTGGCGGCTTTAGCCAGTATATCCCTGGTTCGAATCCTGACCCGGACTTGTTTTCAGCCACTTGAAAAATTTACATCTGTTATAATTGATTTACGGATTGAATAATCGTGCTTAAAATATATTCTAATACTCGTTAATGTTATTTGAGAAATAATTCTTCAATTGGCTAAGAGGAATTTTCAACTTTTGTCAGTCCCTGAATATGAAACATCGAGTCTCATTCTTAATTTGCAAACGGTTCGTTTTAACCATGTCCTTGTTGTAGCCGTGCTCATATTAAACGAGTCCAACTACAGATTTTATCAGCTCCCCAGATTGGCTAAAATTCATAAATATTTATTCATTTGTGTTTTAAAATATACTCTATATGGTCAAAGATGACCGGCCACTTGTGATTTTAGACAATTTGTTAAATATCTAGAAAAATACATGAGGAATTATCCTGAAACTCTAAGTATGTAAGCATAATAGTACAGGTCATACATTTCTGTGAAGATTTTTTCCCGAAACTCTTTAGGGAATCGTCAACAAATTGAAAAAGACGAATATTTTTTGGATAACCCTGTCAAAACTAGTGTAGCAAAAGCTTTCAAACTGTAAATTATGATTAAGAGGCTTATTGTAATACAGTGTGTTTATTTTTATGTAGACAGCATGCATACTCGTAGAAAAATTAAGGTTTTTTATAAAAACAGTCCGAATTTTTTCCTATTTTTTGCTTATAAAATGCAGAGTTCCTAATATAAAATGACGTTATTTTCTGAAAATATGACAAACAACATTGTACACAATACCTTGTCATTAGAATTAAAAAATAATAAAAATTGTATGAAAAATGAGTAGGTTTAATAAATAATTTTTCATTGCGCATGCGTTAAATATATCGAAATCTCATTTGCATATTGTGTTAGCTAAATGTATAGAGCAACTTCTGTATAAGTTTCAAAAACATAGCTTGAACATTCTGAAAGTGATCGCCTATAAAATCAACTCAAAATCCGTTATTCCCAAAATAAAGCAAAAAAAAAAAAAAAAAAAAAAAAAAAAATCAGTGGTTTTATCCAAATATAATAATACATGTCATATTGTGTATTCTATGTTGTCATTAATCAATAAATATATGGATACAACCCTTCTTTTTTTTTTTTTTTTTTGCTGCATTTTGGGAACAATGGATTTTTAGTTTATTCTATCGACGATTACTTTCATAATTTTCAAGCTATCTTTTTTAGACTTTTGCAAAAGTTCCTCTATACATAGCTATAACCCAATATACAAATGAAATTTTCATAGCATTCAAGCATGCACAGTTAAAAATTATTTAGTAAACCTGCTCGTTTTTTATGCAATTTTTATTATTTTTTAGTTCTGATGACAGGGTATTGTGTACAATGTTGTTTATCATTTTTACAGAAAACAACATTATTTTATATAAAGAACTCTGCAAATTATAAGCAAAAAACTTGAAAAAAATTGGGACTGTTTTTATAAAAACCTTAATTTCTCTACGAGTATACATGCTATCTACATAAAAATGAACGCTGTATATTACAATAAACTACTTAATCATAATCTTCAGTTTAAACGCTTTTGCTACATTCATTTTGACAGGATTATCCAAAAGTTATTCGTTCTCTTTCAATTTGTTGACGGTTCCCTACAGAGTTTCAGGAAAATATCTTCACGGAAGTTTATGACCTGTACTATTATGGTTACATGGGTAAAGTTTCAGGATAATTCCTCATGCATTTTTCTAGATATTTAACAAAATGTCTAAAATCGCAAGTGGCCGGCCATCTTTGGCCATATAGTGCATATTTTAAAACACAAATGAATAAATATTTATGAATTTTAGCCAATCTGGGGAGCTGATAAAATCTGCCAACAATGAAAAATCCTCCCAGTCCATTTTTCAAACTTGCCTGTAAATGTCTTTTCCCAACAGAGGTACTTATGTTACTAAAAAGCGACCTATAGTGCATTTTTTTTTTTTTTTTTTTTTTTTTTTTTAACTGATAAACGAACGGGATCAACGCGGTTGCTTTCGATACCACTGGTCAACAAATATGAACTTTTGATCTTTCACAAAAACGAAATTAATTTTTTAATGCTTTTTTTTTAAATTTAGTTTTAAAATCACTCCTACAGGGATATTCAGTACTTAGATTCAATACGCAATTATTTATATATATGCAAATTTAGTACAATTATATGCAAATGTAAGATAGTCTGCCTTATAAAGCATTATCAGGCAGATTCAGGGCCGTAGCTAGAAGTGAAAAATAGGGAGGGCCCAAGAAAATCTAGGGGAGGGGGCTTATTTTTCTCTCTCTGCGTAGAAAGATAAATGACTGCACATTCACACTGTAGGTACATTGCTTCATATTAAACTGTTGTGATATTTTCATTTTAAGCTAAAAAAAATTATGATGATGAGAATTCGAGTGTATAATTAGCACAATATTAAACATCATGTTAGCTTCATAAGTGCAAATGGGATGAGTGAGTATTGATATACTTATTTTAGTTACAATTTAGTATTTCTGCAAACTGTGGAAGGGCCTCAAAAGTAAATTAGATTGCTGAATTTTTGGCTGCTGTTCATTTGGAGTTTGGAAACATAAATTCATTTAGTGACCTTGGAATATTTTCCAGGGGAGACTCAAAATGTTTTAGGGGGATGGTGGATTGAGCCCCCTTAGCTACGCCCGCGGGCAGATTTATTTGTTTTGTTTTATGCTATGATTACTTACTTTACTATCTAGCTTACTTTACAAAGTTTTTACAAAATTACTTTTTTCTTCCTTTACGTTGTTTTTGAGATTAAAGTGACATGTGACTGTTAAATAGTGGCCTAATTTACATATTTTTATATTTCTAATAATGTATCTTGACATCGAAATATTTCTGCTTACACGAGTACACTAAAATGATTTTTATGATTTCAAATCTGATATTTGTTTTCTTTTATCCCGTCTAGTTTTTGAAAAAAAAAATGATAAAAAAAAAATAATTGAAAAATGGTTGTTTCTGTCAATAGAGAATAAGAAAAATGTGAAGCATATCTGAAGTGATGTCTAGATTTTATTCGTTTTCTGATTGGTCCATATTTAAAGTTCAGAAATGGAATATCTTTGTTGCCAGGATGACAGAAATGTATAAAAAAAAAAACTACAAGAAAAAAAAAATTATAGACTCAAAAATAAAGTGAGATATAGCTTTCAAACAAATAGCATTTAAAAGTACTTTTTAATTATACGACGCTGTAAAAATTCAAAGTGTGCGATATTCAACAGTTTAAAAAAATTTGAAATACGGAAATTTGTAAAACTGAAATTTCGTTTAAAAATTTTTTATGATTGGTTCAGGAATATTAATGTTTAATCTATGCTTACATAATATAAGACGCTGTTATTATGTAAGCCACGTTTTGATCGTCATAAAAATTATGTTTATTATTTATTTTTTTATTTTTACGAAATTCCTTACATTTAGAAGATTTTTTTAATTTGAATAGGGAAAAAAAATGTCGTTGTTAATTAACAAGAAAATAACCAAAAAAAAAAAAAAAAAAAAAAAAAAGAGGGCTGATTATCAATTTTGCCGATTGCGAAATGTGCGACGATCACGGAAAAGGAAAAAATGATTGAACTAATTGATTGTAAAGGACCATGTTTATTTGATTTGATTCTTTTCTAATTAGGATGAGCGAAGCAAATCCTCTACTAGGCCATTCAAGTTACAATTTGTCGTACACTTTATGAAAAAACTATTCAGTATTTTTAGTTGAAATTAAATGTACGAATAGATTATGATTTGTAGATTTGCAGAATGTTATTTTTTTTACAGAATAACTTTTAAAAATATTATTTAAATAATTAATTTATTCTACATGTTTTTCTATTATGGACGCATTTTTGCAAATAAAAAATTGAACGCGTATCTTTTCATTTTCAGAAGGAAAATAAACCATGGGGTTAGTAATTATAGATAGAATCATGATTAATTAATTAAATAAAATATATGTTCATTATTTCGCCAAAATCGTTTGCAAATAAAAAATTGAACCCATATCTTTTAATTTTAAGAAGGAAAATAAACCACGGGGTTAGTAATTATAGATAAAATCAAGATTAATCTATTAAATAAAATATATTTTCATTATTCTGCCAAAAATTTTTAGCAGTTTATACTTACGGATTTTAAAAGAATTATATAATGATTTATTTATTTAGGTATTTACTTTGGTAAAGTGGCAACAAAAGAATCGTAAACAAGTAAAATTAATTCTTATATAAAGTGAATATTTTGTTAAGTTTGGTAAGTTTCTTAAGTTTGGTATTCGAAATGAAAGATTGGAGAATAATTTAAGAATATTTTAATTGATTGGAGAATAATTTAATTGAATCAAATTAAATATATTAACTATGTTTATAAATAATTTCTGGAATGTATTAGTAATTTAAAAATGCCGAGAAAAAGAACACTTACTGGCCGGAACGAACGCGAACATGATTTATCTTCAAGGCAAGAGCCTAGACATCAGCATAAAAAGCGACGATATGACGAACCTCTTCTGATAGATAATGCAATGTGCTAGGAAATATGCTTTAAATTTCGAAGCCCCCAAAAAAATTTAAATTATATTTTTGTAAAATTTGCCATCGTCGTTAATTTGACATGCATATTCAATCTGACGGATCTTGTGAGTCTTGCCATAAATAATGAACTAAATACCACTATCAAAAGCCGTGCTTTGTTTGGATTCGCGAAGCATTATTTCATAAGATAAATATTTGAAAATAACATTATTATTTTATATTATTTTTGCATCTTTATTAAGCAAAATCTTTATCTTATGTTTTGGCGTATTTAAATTTTAGAAATGTAAATTCAGCCAAATAATTAAGAATTTCCTCGGAATTTTTTATCTGTGATATAAGACTGGTATAAATAAAAATATTTTCGAAGCAAAATTTTTCAAAATATTTTTTTAATTTTTAATCAAAAGTTTTAAAGATGTTTTTACATTTCCCAATAACCTCTGGAGTTATCTGAAATGATTTGAAATAGGTATGTTTTCAATCTTTGTAATTCACATTAAATAATCTTTGATAGCAATCTTAGAATAATACATTCAAACAAAATATTTGGAAAAACATTAAAATCTACTCTCGTTGATACTAAGAACTATTAAATGTAATTTTTTTTATTCTAATTTCTTCTTTTTTTCTGCATACCGGCATATGAAAATTTTTTATATTGTAGAATCTCTCGTAAGGAAATTTTCTATTAAATGATAAACCTTGAAGGAATTTCACTCTCGACAACGCTACGTGCGTTAAGCAAACTGGTGTCTCTTTATCCCCAATATCTACTACTGCTTTAATTGATGTCAAACCTTGAGATTTATTAATTATAACTGCAAAAACTGATTGCAAAGGAAAGTGTTTTATTGAGCAATTTATGCTTCCATTTTTCCAGAATTTAATTATTGTGGAATTGGTACGCACCAATTCTTATAAGTTAAATTACTGCAGTATTCAAATTTATCCATGATTATTCGCGGTATCTGGTCTGATGGCTTATGATTTTCTTTAATACGCGCAACAAAGTCTAAAGTACCGTTCACTAAACCTTTTTCGGTCCACAAATAAGAACGTAACATTACTTTAAATCCAAATGATAAAGTAATAAATGATTAAAGTCCATTTATAGTTTCTGAATCGGCCAACTTTGCTTTAGTACATTTATAAAGAGCTTGAATCGAGGCAACAACTTTAAGCAGTTCTTTTAATTTTTCATTTATATGGCAAATTTAAAAATTAATTTTATTTGCTTACAATTCTTTTGTTGCCACTTTACTAAAAAAAAAAAAAAAAAAAAAAAAAAAAACATAATACAATTCTTTTAAAATGTTTAAGTGTCATCTGTGCAAACGATTTTGCGGAGTGATGAAAACATATTTCATTTATTAAATTAATCATGATTCTATCTATAAATATTTACTCCATGATTTATATTTTTTTTTTCTGAAAATATACGCGTTTCATTTTTTATTTATTTGCTAAAATGCGTCCGCATTGGAAGTGCATGTAAAATAAATTAATTAAAATAATAATTTTTTGAAAAGTATTTCTGTAAAAAAAAAATAATAT
Source organism: Maratus speculifer (assembly GCA_964019185.1). Classification (NCBI taxonomy): domain Eukaryota; kingdom Metazoa; phylum Arthropoda; class Arachnida; order Araneae; family Salticidae; genus Maratus; species Maratus speculifer. The sequence continues at coordinate 22,483,481 of OZ025292.1, read as the reverse complement.
TCTGCAAATCTACAGATCATAATTTATATTTGTGTTTAATTTCAAGTGAAAATACTGTATAGTTTTTTTGTAATGTGTGCGACAAAGTGTCATTTGAGTGGACTAGTAGAGGATTCGCTTCGCTCATCCTAATAACTTTAAATACTATATGCTTCGAAAATATTTTTATTTATGCCAACCTTATATCATAAATAAAAAATTCCGAGGAAATTCTTAGTTATTTGGTTGAATTTATATTTCTAAAATTTAAATGCGCCAAAACATGAGTTAACTTTTTTGCGTAATAAAGATGCAAAAATAATATAAAAAAAAAATGTTACTTTCAAATATTTATTTTATGAAATAGCGCTTCGCGAATCCAATCAAAGCGAGGCTTTTGCTAATGTAGGATTTATTTCTAAGTCTTAAATTTTAGTCTTTGAAAAAATCATTTTCCAAATAGTAGTTGCAAATTGTTAAATTACATTTTTTTTTTCTTTTTTTTGAGAGAGAGGGGTTAGAAAACGCTTTTAATGCTGCTTTGGGATGTACTTCAATTAGTTAAGATAAATTCCACTACCTTTTTGAATTAATTTTTTGATTATATAAAATGTTGTTTATGTCCTTGATCGAAATCTGACACGGTTCAGCTTTTTCAGAAATAGGTACGCATCCCTAAAATGCATCTTATATCAAACTTGTGTCAATACCGTGTAAAAGTAGAAATTTGTTTTATTCAAAAACTTATTGGATGTGCCAATTTCAAAACTTTCTTCTGTTTCATACATATACATATATTCTGTCTCATGTTATTTCAAACAGTAGGTACACATGTTAATGCTTTAATATTATTAATTCATTACTATACGAGCTTTAGTTCTCATCTTAAATTTTTGCTTCAGTCAACTAATCGGAGTAAAAACGAGTTAACGTGGATCATGATATTTATTAAAATCAACAGATTTTCTTTATTCTGTTATCATCGGCTGTTTGCAAATAGCCATATTAGCATGACGCGAGTTCCCCTCTCTGCACGAGCCTATGATAAACAATAGAATTACGAATAATCGAGAAAATGATGCAAAAATGCTATCATAATGCTCCTTTCCCAAGTAATACATGAATAATGATGCCGTTATTCGTTATTTAATTCTTGGAAAAGCTATTTTTATGTCAGAAAATTAAATATAAAGAAGTACTACTTAATTTAATCAATATTTTCCATGTAAAAAAGAAATCTATTAAAAATTTTACCGAAAAAATTCTTGTGTCATTTTCAAAACATTGATGTCAATTTTATTTGCTTAAGTTTTTTTTTGGAAATTTTTTAACACTTTTTTCTTGGATTTTACACGAGTGGACAGTAGCGATTTCGTAAATTTTCAATTGTTTCTCTAAATCAGAAATTAATTTTCCAGTTATATTTAGTCATTTTCCCAGGTATCTTATCTTTTGAGGGCTTCTCGCTCTTGTTATAAACCTGATTTCTTTGATGTTACTAGCATTATCGGCGCGGCGATTCTGCTTAGCACAGCGTCAGTAATTACACTGTGCGCTAATCTATAGCTTTTTCTCTAGAAGTTTTTAATTCGTAAATAATAAATATTTTTCTTTTTCTCGTAAGCTGCAAAAGTAAAATAAAATAAAATAAAATAAAGTAAAATAAAAATATGGAAGGGAGAAGATGTCATTGATGCAGGATTTGCCACATTCCTGAATGCTGGATTTTCAAAAATTACACTGCAATATTAACAATAAAATTAAAATATATTTTTTTAACACTTTAATATATTTTTAACTTTTATGCCGGACCGGACCGCTTTTTCAGAAAGAATCACGTTTTGAGCACCAGTCTTGTCGAGTTGGCGAAAACGATAATGTTCAGCTAGCTACATCGCCAAACGCCAATCCTCGTTTTGTTTTCATTTTCATCCGAAATGGCGGTAGACGATCTATTGTATTTTAGAATCAAAATCTTACCTAAATTAAAATAATATTTTGAATATTATGTTTTAGATGAGAAGAAATCGTCTTCGAAACAAATTGTTTTACGTACTGATATTTGCTCAAAAGAAAATTAAATATAAAGAAGTACTACTTAAAATATTCAATATTGTAACAAATTGTTTTACGTACTGATATTTGCTCAAAAGATGAGGCTGAGCATTTTGAAAAAATATTCTCGGAACTTACCAACGCCGAATGGATCGTTTACAGAAATACTTCAAATTTGACTTCAAAATTTTTACTTCAAAGTAATAAATAAAATCTTAAAGGAAATTTTTAAAACTGTATATGATATTGAGGGGTGGTAGATTTAAATAATTTAATTTATCAATTTAAGCAATTTAACAAATAGAAAAATTAAAAGCTGGGATTATTTAACATTTGTTGGGAATGAAACAAAAACAAGCTTTTTTTAGAAGTGGGGGGGGGGGATAAAATTTTAATGATTGGCAGTTTATTTATAGTTACCTCAAAGTAATAAATAAAACAGAAAATTTCTTAAAATGTAAAGAATTAAAAAGCAAACAAATAAAAAATATGAAAGTATGTGCATAAAACTTTAACTCTGGTTTTATTTTTTTTTATACTTTTTTGTATGATAAATTATTTATTTGTTATTTAAAAATCAACAGACAGTGCAAAACAGTACACTTTATGTACTGTTATGGATAAGCGAAGGCATAGAGAACCACTTTAGACACCATTTTGTCTAATCTTTTATGCAAAACGTTTAATTTTAAATGGTAAAAAAAAAAAAAAAAAAAAAAAAAAAACAGTGTGTTGGAGGGGGAGAAGGAGGATACAAGAGAAAATTTTGAATAGGAGATTGCCTGAAACGACTGATCATTATTGCCACTGAAACTTACAAGGAAGATCTCCATACTGGGCATATTCAGATTTTTTTGAAAAAAAAAAAAAAACTAATTAAACTACTCATGTATGTAAAAAGGGATCAGTGAAAATTAGCGGCGGAATTGCAGTAGAAAAAATATAAAAAAATGAAATACTTTCGAATGTTTGGCGTGAAAAGACGAAAGTGTCTCACAAAATTGGCGAGCAGCACTTTTCTCCACCAAAAGCAAGCGGTTTTAATGCAACTAAAAATACGGATTTTTAGAATAAGTGTAAATGAATTTAAACCTAAGCAATGAGCTAGTTTAATATATTATATATATATATACACACACACACACACATATATATATATTATTCCATATATATATACATATATTAATATTACAAATTAAAAAAAAAATTCACCAAAACTAACCTTTATACTATCTTAATTTTCTTATAATAATATTCCGTACTTACTTCAACTTATTAAATAAAAATCTTGTTTCTAGATCTAATCTGTTAATCTTTATGGAGACTATATACATTCTTAATTCGCCTTAAAAAACATTTATTCCAGTATGCGTAAATTTAAAAAAGTGGCTCTAAATTAAAAATATTCTTACTTAAACTTTATTTCTTAATATTCCAAATAAAACTCATTTTTTCTATGTTTTTATCAACCCTTTTTAAGAAAGTCTTATTAAATTTATTCCAAAACCATACCTTTCAAAAAATATCATTATTTTATTTTATCTATTTATTTATTTTTCCTCAGTCAACATTTGATAGTGTACATATCAATAAATTCATTTCTTTTCTTTTTCTCTTAAAATTAATCGTCTATAAAAATCGTCTGCCTCAGATATGTAAAATACTGAGTCGATTATAAATTGGTTAAATAATTTTTTTTTAAATAAAATTATCGTCTGTGGAAAATAGTCTCGTATCTGGGTATGAGTTATGTTTACATAAAAGAATGAGGGTTTGAGACTATAGAGAATGTTCTAGAATTTTCTTTTTGGATTTAAAAGAGGAAGCTCGAGAGGTGGCAAGAGAGATGAGAAGAAGGATTCTTGGGTGCGCTCTTGCATGAATATAGCTTGATGTAGTAAAGGATGGAATATTTTTTGGATGTTTAGGTCAAATATCGTTTGCAACAAGAGCTTTTCTCTCTAATATAGCTACAATTTAATAAAATGAACTTGCAGCAGCCAAGGAGTGATTATTTCGACCTTCTACATTTATTTATTTTTTTTTCTCGATGGCCATGACTTCTGTGCGGAGAAAGGGAAAACTGGTGATGATGTTTCTGCCCCCCTAACTTTAAATCGTCACATATGTATTATTTTTTGCTGTAGTTATTTAATTTATCGCTGGAAAAAATATTTTCATATGTAAAAAATTCTTATTCAGTAAAATTATATATATACATTTAATACATAATTCTCATACATTTATTTTTATACATTTTTTCATACATTCATATTCAAAAATAAAATCCAGATGTTTCCATCGCAACATAATCGAATTGACAATGCTCAACTGGACTTTGAACTTGAAACAATTTTAATGAACTTAAATTTGAATTTCGTAATTAATCTCAAATTTTGATGGTTAAATTTGAATATAAATATCAATATAACGAAATTATACTTAAAACAAACTAAAGCTGACAAAACCAAAGATATTTAACATAAAAATTATCTAAACATATTGAACATGAAACATTTTTCCTTAAAAATGCATATGACCTTCAAAAAAAAAAAAAAAAAAAAAAGGGGGGGGGGGATTTGAATTTGTTTTTTATCGCCAACCGATGGTAAATCGCCAAATAACGAAATTTTCATAATTTTTTACGGACAGGGTACAGAGATTCCGCCGAAAAGATTTTTATGAATGTATATATCCTCATGAAAAGAACATTCTGTACAGATTTTTCGGAGTATGCCCGTATGGAAACCTTCCTTGTTAGTAAGTAAATAGTGAGTGCAGAATGACAAAAAATGGTGTGTGTGTGTGGGGGGGGGGGATTTCATTGGAAAAAGGAATTTAAATGATTTATTCAAATACGTTGAATTCGTATTTCAAAATAATAAATGAAACATTTTACAACAACTCAAATAATGATAAAGATTTCAAAGTTAAAAAATTATTGATTTAATTGCAAACATCAACGTGCAATTATTTTAACTTATTGATTTAATTGCAGGATATAGCTAAATAATTTGTGATTTATCATTCGAATTAATTATAACGAATTGATTTTAGTTTCAACTTATTATTAACTTCTAATCGCAATTAAATTAAAAACAACTTTTAATGAGTTATTTCAGTGAAAACATGTTTCATTAATGCACTCAACACGCCACGCAATTATGCCGCTTAATAAACAAATAAACACACACACAATAAATAACTAAATAAAAATAAATTATTTCAGTTGCAATACGAATAAAACTAAGTTGAAACGTGTCATAAAAAACCTGATCAATAGAATTATATTTATTACAAGAAACCTTTTTTTTCTTCTTAAAAATAAAATAAGTTTTGTTTTCTTCGAACATAGCGAATTGCACGATACAGCTATATAATTTGTGATTTATCGTTCAATTTAGTTATAATCGAATTGATTTTAGTTTTAATTTGCTTTTTTTTAACTTATAATCACAAATAAATTAAAAGCAATTAAATTTTTTATGAAATATTTCAGTTAAAACATGTTTTATTAATCCACTCAACATGCCACATAATTATGCCGCTTAATAAAGAGGCATACACACAAAATAGATTAATTCAGTAGCAATACAAAATAAACTAAGTTCAAATGTGTCATAAAAAATATGATCAATAAAATTATATTTGTTACAAGAGACTCTTTACTGCTGTTTTATATTAAGTTCTCAATTTCTTCAAACATAGCGAATTAAGCAAATAAAAGAATATTTTTAAACTGAAAAATAAATAAATAAATAAATAAACTTATGTTTAAATTAGATGTTCTGTGAGATTTAAAGCATTTTAATCTGTAAAAACTCTTTGTTTTATGCTATGTTTTAATTTAAACAATGGTGAATAACATATCTGCTTGATAATAACATTTACGAAAAAACAAATGAACAATAAACATGGTCTCTTTGAAGAATGAAGAGGAAAGAATTGCAATTTGCTAACGCGTATGACGTCACAAACAAGAAAGGGTGCATAGCATTGAATTCATCATCGTGCCAAACATTGCTCTGGCAATAAGGTGCTCAAAACGTGATTCTTTCTGAAAAAGCGACCGGACCAACAATAATTTTCAATGGTTCGGGCAGGACCCAAAAATTTCGTTCTAATTAGAACTACTCCCCTGCTTCGCCCCCACTTTCCCTCTTAATGGAAATATTCAGTTACTCTATACCGCAGGAGAGCGAAAGTATTTCTTCAGCTACAAGATATTTTTTTTTTTGGGGGGGGGGAAACGGATATAGGGCAGAACCTTTGGTTTTTCCAATAATAAGGAAAATGGGCATTCGGATGAAAGGAACTCGTTTTAGAAATGGAAAGTTCTCAAAGGTTCCCTCTCACCGGACTTCGTGGAGACATTCCGACCTATTTAGAAATATTTTATAGTTCTGGTGTCGAGAAATTAAATATTTGCGGATTTCTCGCCAATTTGTATTTTTCCTGCTATGTCGTGTTGATGAATGACCTCGCCGATTCCAAAGTTTGCGGAAATTGGAACATATTCCAAAAACTATTTTTGCTTTATTGTCTCTATTATTTCTTTTCTATTTGTCTTCTGAAACAATCAAAAACAGTTTCCAAAAGTCCTTGTTGTCAAAATGCTAATGCGACAAAAGTAATTTGTTTTGTAAAAATGCAGACGAAATTATTATTCTTTCGTTTTGAGATGAGGTAGCTCGCAAGGTTACCAGATGCTCTCTTTTCTTGAGCGTCTTGCAAATGGATAAAATCGTATTGTTGTTTTCTCTGCATTTTGTTATGAACGCTCAGAAAATATGATTATTTTAGCATTATATGTATATATATAAACTTAATTACAAATATGAATGTAATCCTTGAGCGTATTAATCATTTTAGGCAAAATGTCTTGAAAATTCATTAAATCTGTAGAATTACATTACCTTAAATATTGCTTATAATGCTGTGAAACTTAGAGCTTGGTGAATGGAATATTACGCTCCAAACACTTAGAGGGATAAAGAATGTCCGTTCAATCATTTTAAGGCAGTTTTCCTAGGTTTGAAAATTATAATAATTTTATCGCCACTCTGACTGTATAGATACTTCATTCTAGTCAGTTTCTAGTGTGAGAAATTAAAACAAATTTTTAGTCTATTCACTGTTTGCAAATACAAAGTTTGCAAATAAAAGTTATCATCTGCAGACGATAACTTTTATTTCTTTTCAATAAAATAATTTATTGTATGCCGATTATTTCAGAAATTCTCATTTATACTTAAAAGAATATAAATAGCTTAGTATCTATCCAGCTAATAGCAATCGAGACTTCAAATTTTGTATTTAAATGATTTTAAAATGATCAAATTAGAATACCATTTTTTAAAAGTTGAATACGGATTTCAGAGTTGTGTATGTAAATTTTGAGATGGTGAAAATGAAGTTGAGTTTAGATTTCGCGGGGAAAAAATTCTATGATTAAGTTAAAGTGGAATAAATTTTGCTGTTTTTCATTTTGGAATACTAAGCTTAAGAACCTTAATTCATAACTTTGTCATAAAAACAGATCTTTATCACGTTTTTTGCTTACATTACGATTAAATTTTAATTTTAATAATTTGGACATCTGAATTTTATAGAAATAGTATTTTGTTAAGTTTAGGTTAAAATAATATGTGTATGAAAGTTAGACTAACCGACATTCGATGCATTTTTTATTGTAACTAATTTTGTAGGTTTATTAAAAGTCAATGAAATAATTCCTTCGTAAATATTTTATTTCGTCGAAATTCGACGGGTTCTATTTTGTATTTATAAAGTTGGTTCACTTATTTCATGTATTTTTTAGGCTAAATAATAACGATATTGTAAAAAGAAAAAAAAGCTTACAACATTACTTAAAAAAATAAAGATAAAAGAAATTGGTAGCTAATGGGTGAGGAACAAATTTTTAATTACCCCCTAAAAAGTCAAATTGTCCCTGTCCCCCGGTAAGGCTGGCTTACGCCCCACGTTGGGAACTTCTGATTTAGACTAATTGCCGTTAAAAATCCCCAATGAAAAGAAAGGTAATACAACCACCAGTATGATTGATGGAATAAAACTTTCGTTATTTTGTTTTTAAATATTGAAATAACAAAACTAATGGATATTTCAAGCGAATTCAAAAGACGTAATGAATCAAACGTGGAACTCCCGCGGGTCTGTAGTCGTAAGTCCATTAACGAAGATTAAAATATTTTTTGTTTTTTCCAAATTGAAACAGCATGTCTTAAATCTTCATCCCGCATATCCTGTATGGTTAGTGTGAACACAATAATGTAAACAAACAAACGAAAAAAAAAATTAATTGAAATCATAAGTTGTTTTAAAATCAATCAGATTTGTGAAATATACATTTAGGCTGCAATGATGTTCCAGATTGAACAAGGCCTGATTCAAAAATCTTTTGCCCGGGGCACTGGTCAATTTTGTCTCCTCAATTTAATATAAACTATTTACTCTCTTCTATCTTTACAAGAAGATATTCGATTCGTGAAAATTTTCGAAATTTCGATTTGTACGTTTTAGGGGTCAGAGAATCCGAAAAACATGTTTTTACAAAATGTCTCTCTGTGAGTCTGTGAGTCTGCGCATCTGTCTGTTTGTATGTGACAAAAATTTTGTGGGTGCTCTGTATCAAGAACTAATACACGAAATTTTCTAAAACTTCAAATTCAGTTAGTCCCTGACATAAATTAGTGTTATTTAGTTTACTCAACAACTTTGACAACTTTTTGATGTAAATTGCCCTACAGATAACGCTTCTTTGCTGCATTTTTTACAATTTCCCAATAAATGTATCTCAAGAACTAATGCATGGATTTTCACCAAACTTCAGATTCAGTTAGTATCTGATAAAAAATTGATCCAGATTAGTTTTTGTTGTATAGTGCCCAACATGTGGCGCTGTTATGTAATTTTTTTTTAAATTTTTGGAATAGCTTTATCTGAAAAACTAATGCACGAATTTTCATCAAACTTCAGATTTGAAGTTGACGTAAGTTGTTGCTGACTGGATTTAGGTGTAAATCACCTAATCGGTGGCGCTGCTATGCTGTATTTTTCAGGAAGTATTAACAGGCATAAGATAGAAAAAGTTTTGGAATTGCCACATCTGACTAGTTCTTTGTTGGTTTAGGTCATCGATAAACATACAAGCTAGGAGAGTTACAATAAAATCTGTAATAACACTGTTAACTCTGCGAAGATGCTTTGTCTATTTCGATTGAAAAGTGGTTTTAAGAGTTGTTGAGTATGCGGCTTTTTTCCACACCACTATTATTTTAGAGAAATGGTTGTCCTGTTAAATCGTCGAAATGTTCCAATTAAATAACAGAGAGTATTTTCGGAATTAAAATAGTGGTATGAAATTTGGAAGTTATGCATATTTGAGAAAATGTACATTCGAAATGAACACTACTTGAGGGTTAACTAGCGCCACTAGTAACATAGATGAACAAATAACAAATTTCTGAAATTTACCTATGTAAAGGAAATTTCTTTTAAATTAGATGGAAACTGCACAGACAGTCATCTCACTGAGTTCACTGCTGAAATTTCAGAATTAGCAAAAATTCGATTCGCATATTAAAATGCAACGGGTCTGCTAAGTCCTATCTTGGTGTAAAAACACTGCGCTCCAGATTTAAGCGATTAATTGTCAGGTTTCTTATTGTATTTTCTTGCAACCAGAGGTATAAAAACATGGAGAACTAGGAGCAGGATAACACAATAGTGAACCTACCAATCATTAAAATCGCGACGCATGTGTTTTCTGACCTGTTGTGTTGGCAGACCCGTTGCATTTTAATGCGTGAATCCTGTTTTTACTCATTCCGGAATTTCAGCCTTCAACTCGATGAGGTGATGGTTTGTACAGCCGTTTTCCCGTTTACACCTATGCTTTGATCCGATTGTATTCTTTTGTGGCAGATGATTCTCTCGAAATCGATCGTTGAAATCCCAACAGTCATAGAATTTTCTCTCTCTCTCTCTCTCTCTCTCTCTCTCTCTCTCTCTCTCTCTCTCTTTTGTTGTTGTTGTTGTTATTATTATAGAAATAACAATATTTTTCAAAACTTTTTAAAATCTTAAATATTTCCGACAGAATTTTGTCTGCATATGAAATCGGAATATTCTTTTTTGGGTGCGTTCGTAATTATGTAAATACATAGCACTTATTTATTTACATTGTAATTAGTCGTCGTTCAGTCTGTCCGTACATAACAACGCAAAAATTACTCGACCGAATTATTTTAAATATATAATTTTTGAATATAATTTTGTCGAATCATTTCAAATTTTATGATAATCAGATGTTTATGATAATCATTTGTTGCCATAATACTGTATGATAGTGTCCAGTCCAACCTTGAAAGTTTTGGGTCATTTTCTGCACACAATTTCCCTTTATCGACGAAAATTGCTGTAGAGGAATTTTCATTTGTGTTATGCGTTTTATAAATTAATTAAAACTCATCATACTGAGCATGCTGTCATACAAATCAAGAGATCCTACACAGGATTTTTCAAAATAATTCGGATATATTTCTGATAGTTGATGGAGAGTTCCTGAAATTGGGTTTTCAAATGTGTTATTACTGTAAAATAATAATAATAATAAATAAATAAATAAGTAAATAAATAAATAAATAAATAAATAAATAAATAAATAAATGGACGGTTTTAATTGTACTGGTAACCGGAACGCCAGTACCATTCACTGTTTTTCAACGGAAATATTCCTGTAAATTCCCGAAAATTTACCGTTTTTATCTAGAATTTACGGGCATTTTTCCGTAAAAGAACAGTGAATTGTACCAGCGTCCCGATAATCAATACAATTAAAATCTTCCGTTTTTTTTTCTTTCAGTATACGATTTTTTCAGTCTATACATTCAGAAAAACATTATAATTGACTGTTAAACCGAATAAATTTATGAGTCACGAATTATGTAACCCCTGCCATTTGTTCGATAAAGGAATGTTTGATACTTCAGTTTAAATTTCAAGCAATTGTTTTATAATTTGAAATGTATTTACCTCCTTCTATTAATAGAAGGAGGCTACCTTCAACTGGAAACCGAGGCATGTGTCTTGTTTGCGTACAGGAAAGCAGTTCCCGGCACCGAGAAAGACAGAAAGACACAGTACATACAAATATTGTGGCAAAGACAGTAATTATATATAAATAAAGAAAGAACTGAGAACGGGAAAAAAGTGAAACAGAATACGAGAAAATGTAACGCAATAACTTTTAATTTTTTTTCTTTCTTTTTTCTTTTTTACTTTTCTTCTTTCTTTTTTTATAATGTCCAAAAATGTCAAATAACTTTCTTTGGCCGAGAAAACATCCCGGCAACCCAATCGCCTTGCAATAATCCCCTTCACTCATATCGACTTATTTTCTGCTCATTGATTAGCGTCCTCTTTTATTGTTTTTCTTTTCGTCCAGACAAAAAATCTCGCTACATTAAAAATTGGACGAAATAGTTGTCTAAGTGCCTGGAGAGATCAACTCCTTACCTCTAGTAGAGAAATGATACATGTAACAATTCAAGTCATAGCCAAAGCCTGACAAACATAACGTCAGAAACAAGGGGGGGGGGGCAGGCCGTAGCTAAGGGGGCGCTATGGGCGGCTCAGCCCCCCTAAAATATTTTGAGCCACCCCCCCCCCCCTTGAAAAGTTCCAAGGTCATTAAATGTTCCGAAAATCCTAATGAAATTTTGTTCAAAAATCTAATTTAGTTGTGAGACTCTTTCACAGTTTTGCACAAATACTAAATTGTATCTAAAATAAGTGTTTCAACACTCTTTTATCCTATTTTTACATGTGAAGCTAACATGATGTTTAATTCTACACAGTTATACACTCAAAATTTCCGTCATTCTATACTTTTCTTAGTATAAAATGAAGTTATTACAAGAGTTCAATGAGAAGCATAGTACCTACAATGTGAATATGCACTCATTTATCTTTCTGCGTCAGAGAGAGAGAAAAAACAATTATGAGCCCCCTCCTACATTCTCTTGAGCCTCCCCCCCCCCCCTATCGTTCACTTCTAGCTACGGCCCTGGGGGGGGGGAAGAGAAGCCGGGTCCCAAAAAACAAAGGCTCTTTAAGAGCACTATATAAAATAAATAAAAACAGATGAGAGTATATATAAGAGAAATAAAAATATTTACATATATATACAAAAGTATTTACAAAGTATAAACAAAATAGAGACTAGGAGATGGTGAACGTTCAGGAAGGAATAACCCTATCAATGAGATAAAAACTAGGAAAAATTATCCTGGGTCGATGTTTTCAGGGAGAGGTAGGGTTGCTCGTGGTCGTCTCCAACAAGCGTTTACATCATAAGTTGAAATGTTATGCAAAGCAGGATTTGGGTTAGAGGGAATGTTGTCAGAAAATTTTATGGCTTGATTTTTGATAACAGAACGATAGGAGGAATATTAAGATCTGAATGGAAACAGCATTTCTGCGATACCAAGGAGCGTGAACAATACCACGGAGAGTCTTGTTCTGAATCACCTGAATTTTTTGCAGATTAGTTTTAGCCGCTGAACCCCAGATCTGAGCGCAATAAAGAAGTATGGGACGAAGTACTGTTTTGTATAACAGTACCTTATTGCTCATACTCATCGTCATCACATGATTGTACAGGAGATGGGCGAGGTTTTTTTTGCTTTGTAGAACTTCTGGAAGGTATAGTCTATTTGCTTGCGCCAAGTGAGAGTGCTGTCCAGGAATACACCCAGATATTTTACCTCCCGTCCGAAGGTAATGAAGGAGCATCAAGAAATAGAAGAAGAGGAGTGGATCGGTTACGAGTAAAGATAACAGCCTGCGACTTATTAGAGTTAACTTTAATTCGCCATTTGGTCAAGAAACATTCAAATTTGCGTATGTGTTGTTGTAGATACTCGTGCATAATAAAAAGATTTTTATCATGAGCCATTACAGTTGTGTCGTCTGCATAAATAGCCAACAACGTGTGTGAAGAAGTAGGAATGTCATAGATATAAGCTTTGTAAAGCCAGGGGCCCAATTTGGAACTTTGTGGCACGCCCGCATTAATGGGACGAGGTGTGGAAAGGATGTTGGCATAGCGAACGCAGAATGTTCTGCCACGAAGGTACTTAAATGTGAAGCGCACATGCGCAGTGGGAACTTTTAACTTTAAGAGTTTGTAAATAAAGCCAGATAGCCAAACTGTATCGAAAGACTTCGCGACAGCAATAAAAAGGGAGCCAACATACTCAGAATTGTCAAATCCATCATGAATGAATTCAACCATCTTAAGCAATTGGTATGCTGTGGAGTGTTTGGGCCTGAAGCCAAATTGTTCAGGTATGTCAGGTAAAAAATTTTGAAGGCGTGTAAAAAAATATGTTCAGTAAGTTTACTTGGCACAGGAAGCAAGCTAATGAGTCTTTAACTTCTAGCCATAGAAAGGTCTCCTCCAGGTTTCTTGATCGGAATAATTACAGCCTTTTTCCAATCGTCCGGGAAATAATGAAATTCAAAGCAAGCATTGATCAGAGTGACTAGATAACCAGCATACTGAAGAGGGAGATTTTTGATGGCCGAATTAGTAATCCCATCATCCCCAGAGGCAATTTTGTTGGGTAGATTTTTAATCACTGCAATGACTTCTTCAGGGTTGGCCGGTTCAATTGATCTGACAGGATCACAGGCCAAAAATCTGCCAATGACATGGTCAACCCGATCTATAGTGTCTGCATTAAAGACATCACTATGCGGTTGAAATTGACCTTCATATTGATCAGCAAGCACCTCCATGCTACATTAAAACCTGTATCAAGAAAACATTGCGCATAGCCCAATCCTGACTTAGCAGAATAAAATGTCTGAGGACGTGATTTCCAAAACATAGCTTTGGTTACTCTAGCTCCGCCCAAATAACTGGACTAACCAAATGTTGGGCTAATGAAATATTTTTGTTAGTTCAATAAAATTTCATTGTACTGACAAAATTATATGTGGTCAGTTCAATGGAGCTATATAAACTACATTTTAGTTATTTTAATTAAATAGTTTTTTCCGCATAGAAATATTATTTTCATCAGAGTTTGTGAAATGCCTTCAAGACAATGTATCCCATGAAATTAAGAATTTTTTATCATTATTTAACTTAAATACTTTAGCAATATTTTTCGAGGAGATCTAGAGATTATTCACTTGTTTGAAGTTCTCAAATACATTATTGCTGGAATTTAGGTTATTAACAATTAAATGGATATTTTAGGATTAGCATGTTTTTCAAACTGGGTGTTTGAAAAGTTTGGTGCAAAAGTAAAATGCGATGGGGAAAAAAATCTAAGGGTCAGAAAAGCGCGCAGTTTGCATATAAATATTCGCGTGGTACGGAATTTTGTATAACCTCAACATAAAGTTAGTTAAAAATATCGACAACAGAGGGCGCTACTGCATATAATTCTATGGCATAATTCCATATTGCTAATTCACTGCAAGATTTAGATCTAGAAAAGTGCACATTCAGTATTCTCTAATGCTTTTAAACCAAATCTAGTGCTTTACAAGTGGTATGGAATTATTTGCAGCAGCACCCTCTTTTGTTGATATTTTGAACTAATTTTTTTGTTGGTATCACTCAAAATCCCTACCAAGTTGAATATTTATCTGCAAATCGCACGTCTCCCTGACTCATAGATCTTTTTTTTTATCATGTTTTAGTTTTGCAATAAACTTTTGAAACACCTGGTATTTTTTAATCTAAGTGACTAACACCGTATAGGAAAGGAATCTTTCTGTCATCTATCGAGTTATTTTATTTCTACAAAAGCAAAGAATACATATGTGTTATAATAGCACCTGTGAAAACGGAATTGTCTGTATCAGAAAAAAATTCATTTGAGAGAGGTTTTTGTATTAAATAGAACTGAATAGTGTTACATTCATAGAGTTCAGCACTTACTGCCATGCCAGAAAATTAGCTACTCTGCATAATTTCTTTTCTTCATTTGTAATGTAACATACTTATCAATTATTTTGTTTTAAATACTTATAGAAATGCTTTGTGAAGGAGACTTTAGCATTTGTCTAGATGAATGCGGTTGTGCAAATGGCTATACCATCTGTTTAAAACAAACCCATCTTGTACACAGCCTCTAAATCAAATTAATTAAATAAGCTCAGAACGTATACAAGATTGGTCTTTAGATATACGCCAGGTGGTCATAATTAAACTGACGGTGCTCAGAGTATTCTGTAGCGCGATCCAATTGCGAGAATGGCGCCAAATTTTGTAGGAAAATTAATTAAGAAGGGGGACAAAGGACTCCGCGAAAAAACAATTTAGTTCCAAAAGTCACCGCCAGGGGGATATATGTGGCGCTGTGTATTCGAAAAAGAGAGTTTCAAAAGAAAATAATTAATGCTGAAATAAAATTACCGTTTATTTAGCACATCCAACACAGGTTTGATGTGGCTGCCGTTTTTGTGTACCACATATTGCATTCTGTGCAAAGCATTTGCAACAGCAGATAATAACATGTCTGCAAGAATCTCCCGTACAGTTCGCGATATGTTATCCTACAACGTATCCAGGCCCTGGACACTTCCGTGATAGACCTTGAACTTTAGGTTACCACATAGCCAAAAGTCACAGGGTGTAAGATCAGGGGACCTAGGTGGCCATGCAGTTGGAAAACAGCGGCTAATGACTATTTCTGTTGGGAATTTCTGTCGTAGTAGCTGATGTACCAGCAAAGCAATATGTGGACGGGCTCTATCTTGCATTAAAATGATTTTTTTTTCAACCACTGTCTTTTCTGAATTGCCGGAATAACAAAATTGTTTAGCACTTGGATATCACTCGATACTTATCTTCAGTAACAGAACAAGTTACAGGTCATGTAGGAATAATGTTCTCATAGAAGAATGGACCTATGATCGTATCTGTGGCGAAACCACGCCAAACAGTTATCTTTGATGAATACCAAAGAATTTCCTTGAATACTCTTGGTGATTTATTATTCCTAATTCGGCAGTTCTGCGTATTTACAATTCCATTCAGGTAAAAGTGGGCCTCATTTCCCCATATTTTACACGGCCAAGCATCATCCAACTCCATTCTGGCAAGAAAAGTGAGAGCAGAAGTCAATCGCTTATCATGGTCGGTTGACATAACTCTTGTATACGGCTGATCTTGTACGCATAGAAGTGGATAATTTTTTCTGAGATTTTCCATACCGTACAATATAGGCCAGTCAAATTGTCATAAATAGATGCAAAAATTCTGCTAGAAGATTTTATGTTTTTAAACTGTTTATCGGGATGCTAGTAACAAGAATTAATGGTTTCCCAACAAAATATCTCGAGGCTAAACTTTTTGGAGCCAAAAAACCACGAAATTTTCGGACTTTTTTCAGTTTTTTGCCTATAACTCAAAAAGTATAGATTTTTTGTGCAAATATGCAATTAGAAAAAGAAAGAGCATTAAATTCTCTACAAATTTCATTATACATTTGTTTTTCTAAAGCTATTATGAAGCGTGCTACAGCTTTCTGAAAATGACTCTTTTTTTCTAACTTTGTGGAAATATTGCAAAAATGGAAATTTTACACCGTTTTTCATTATTTTATCCTCTTTAATGTAACTTATTTATATTACAGGCATTTGCATTATAGCAATCATGATTAATTACAACGGTAACATAGTAAAATAATTAAGAACAGTGTAACTTTTTTTGTATTTAGAGCTTAAGTGGAGAACATTAATATTAGGTATTTAACAGAATGTAAGTAAAAAATACTTACGATGATATTTTTCATTTATTTAATAACGTCTGGAACGCTTTCGGGTTAATTGAAATAATTCCTCAACCTCAGCTTGAGGGGCAAATGAGCAGGTTTCTTGTTCTTTAATAGCCTTGATATTCTTTGAGCAAGTTGCGACATCAGCTGCCTGACTGTGAAAGTCCATGATAAAACCAATTGATCCCATGAAAGACATGAGGAGATGAAAACCTCCAAGCCTCACTGTCACATTGTTCAATTCTGGATGTTCATTCGTCATTATGTCTCTAGCTTTCAAATAAAGAGGTTGGTCATACGTCACAAAGCATGTCTTCTGGTTGAGTTGTCTACATTTTTCAGCAGCAACCAATAGTGAGGTAAAAATAGTATCATAATGTGAAGGATGGGCATTAATAAATGGAAGATACTTTATTTTAGAACGTTTATACTCTTTGTTGGATGTAACTTTCTCCATGAAACCGTTCCAACCGGGAATGTTTTCAACATTTGACCACTTCCCATAGAGCCATACTATGTCTGTTGTTGAGGGAATTATTTCATTATTAAAGGGAGAAAGTTTTTCCAAACTTTCAATTTCTATATTTTGTAAGCCACTCATATCTGTTCTGTGAAATGTCTGTAGATCAATTTTTTCAGCTTGACAGACAATTTCATTTGTGGACTGATGTTTTACTTTTTGAATTCTTTTTTCGGGATGCAAGGCGTCGTGAGGAGTAACACACATTATACCTCCCATTGCATGAAATGTACCAGTCCCATCTAGAGTGCTGGCATTAAAATCAGCATTGTCAAAAATAAATTGGCAGAATGCATCATCTCGTTCTTTTGTTTTCTGAGGCCGCAGAATGGTAGACAATTCAAGAAGAGAGGCATCTTCATAGGACCCTGCAAAGCCAAAAGCAGACATAACTTGGAGCAAATGCTTTGAACCAAACTTTCTGTACAAATATGCACTGATCCCTGTCATGATGGATGAAAGGAATGATCTTGGTCTAACCGAACTTATTAGGGCATGTGAAAATGCAACGCACTTTTTTTTCCATTTCTCAAATGAACCACGTTTGTGTTTTAAAACTATGCTTTCAAAAAGCAATTTTACTGATTCTGGGATAACTGTCTCAGCGTCAGACAGAAAGTTATCAGATGGGGGGTATTGTGTAATATCATACATTTGTGACCTTATATCTTCCACAATTATATCAGCGGCTGTTTTCACAATACGAAGTCGCTCCTGTTGAGGATCTAAATTCCTACTCAAATACCAATGATCAGTGAGTATTTTGTGCCCAACATTTTTGAAACAGAGCACTGTTTTCTTTTTCTTGTTTTCAGAAATCAGCACAGCATCCCCATATTTCTGGATTATACGGGCCTTAACAGTCCGTGAATCGGGAAGTTCTAATGACTGTGGTACTTGATTCATCAACTCATCTAAAGAAAACTGGCATTCTTCAAACTTTTCTTCAATGTACATAAATATAGCCTCCATAGCTTCGTCAACAGATGTTGCGGGTCGACGCCCTCTTTTTTCTGCAACTGTTACAGACTGATATAGTTTTACGCGACAAAAACTATGATACCATGCATCTACAGCTACCAAGTCAGGTTCGTGTTGAATACGTTCAATTATTTTCTGGGACCATTTATCCCCACGTTTTTCTGCAGCTTTCAGGAACGTAATTTTTGCTTCTAACTTCATTACTTTGTGAATCAAATTTCTCTTTGCGTATGGCTTTTTCGATTGTTTTTCGTTGAAGTCAACGGGATTACCTTTTGCACATAAAAAGCAATTATCTTGAAATTTGAAAGAAGTGCTTGATCGGAGGGATAAACTAGTCTGTGTAGAATCTTCATTCCGACGAATATATGCTGCTATCATTCTCTCATTCGTATATGTTTTTTGGCAATCATCATGTATTCTGACTTCCTTGCAACTTTTCAAAAAACGTTGATGAAAATTATTTTGCCGTTGAACGCTACATTCAAAAAGCCTGGCAAGTCCTTTTTTGCTCACAACGCGAGTATCACAATTTGAAGCCGTTTGGCAAACGAAACATAATTTTGGATCGAGATCGCTCATTTTTAATTACTGCATGCGAAGAATACTAGCAATACACTGAATAGTAACATATTAGAAGAATGTGCCTTAAAAAAAGGAACACCTGCGACAGAATGAACGCAAATTGGGCAGCAGCTGACAAGTGGTCAGTATCTTCCGTCGGCATTCCTTTTTTCCTTTTGTCGGCATTCTACCCCCGGTATTCCTCCCCTTCACTCCCCCAACTCTTCCGTGATTGTTTTCGTATAGTGTTTCCAGAATTTCTGTTCTTTCGGCCTGCCTTTCTTAAAAATTTGAATTCTCATTCATTAATATGTGTATTTAATTTTCATAGTTAGCAATGAAAGAAAGTTTTTTAGGATGGGAGACGAAAAATAGATCTTTTTCTGTAAAGTTAAAAAAAAGTGACATTTTCAAAAAGCCCTAGCGCGCTTAGTAATGGGTTTAGAAAAACGTTTTTATAATGAAATTTGTAGAGAATTTAATGCTCTTTCTTTTTGTAATTGAGTATGGTACACAAAAATTTTATACTTTTTGAGTTATAGGCAAAAAACTGAAAAAAGTCCGAAAATTTCGTGGTTTTTTGGCTCCAAAAAGTTTAGCCTCGAGATATTTTGTTGGGAAACCATTAATTCTTGTTACTAGCATCCCCCTAAACATTTTAAAAACATAAAATCTTCTAGCAGAATTTTTGCATCTATCGGCCCTTTTTTCTGACAATTTGACTGGCCTAATAAGGCATATCCAGATTCCGATCTATCCCACGAGCGATGGAAGTGGTAGCAACTGGGTGCTCTGTCGACAATCGCCGTTGCCATTTCTTCGATTGTATACTGTGATATGGGTTTTCGTCCTCTTCCTGACTGAACATTTAGAGAACCTGTTTCCTCAAACTTCTCAACCATTGCTTCTAAACCATTAACTGACAAAAGACCGTTACCTTTACGCATTTTTCTGTGCAGAGCAGCTGGCGCATTGCATTGGTTGAAGTAAAAGAATTTGACTTGTAGAGCTCACTCGTCTTAAGAAGGCAACATTATGAAAGATAAATTTCAGTGAAAGTACTTCTAACAGTAGCACATTACCTTTTAAAGCCGAACAAGCTGGCACTGGGCCAAAAAATGTAACATGAAATTTGAATAAAGAACTTCTTCTTCTTCTGTTGCTTTCTTTGGGACTCTGTAAGGGAAATTGCAGATAAAGAAACTTTAGCAGTGTTTATTGTCTGAGCGAAGCGAAGTCTTTATACTCAGAGATACGTAACGATATTAAAATTCAAAAAAATTCTTTCGTCAAGCAAATCTCAAAAAGTACTTGTCGGATTTTGATTCTGTTTGTACCAGAAGGTACCTATGAAGGTAATCTGGTGAATGCACCTACTTTTAAAAATTAATTCCAAATAGTTTAAAAGTTATATTAAAAAAACTGATAAAAAAGCACAATTTATTTGCATACGTCACAGAAATTTGGTGTGCGTGATTTTCATCGACTGCATATTTTCGTAGATAACCGAATCAGTACACGGAGTAAATAGTAATCATTTACGCACTCAGAAATATTGAATGCAATAAAACATTTTAAAATTTAATCATGCAGGAAAATAAAACTATTAGTTTTTTATATAAAAAAAAATGTCATAAAAACTTTGATTTTGAGATTTTGTGATAATCTCTTAATAGCATTTTTTGATCGCTAAAAGAATGCTTTATATATTTCGCGTATGAAAATTAGAAACACTTACGTTTTTAAATAAAAAGTTTCTTTTATGACATCATTTTCCCTTTATATTTATTTTTATTGCATGTTTTCTTTTAACTTATATTTTGTTTGTGTGTGGAAGTCAATTCTGGTCACTAATTTTTCGGCACGGATACCACAAGCGCATCAGATTTGGCACAATTTTTTTCAAAGCCCATTTGGCGAAAACTCCGTTTTCAAATAACGCTTACATACACATTTTTAAATTATTTTCTATTTTCAAAAAGAACTTACAGTAAATAAAATAATAATAATAATTAATAACAATAAAAAGAAATATTTTATATAATTAAAAAAAGGAAATGAAACTAAATAAACATTTTATGAGTAAATAAACAAATAATAAATAAATAAAGCCGGGTTACCATCTCAGGTACAATAATGCCATTTTGACGCCAATTATGTACCCTGGTGCATATGTGACATCTTTTCCCATTTTGCATCCATTTCCTGTTGGCATGTGTGGTGTATTTAACTGTAACCGCAACTTAAGTAAAAATGTAAATAGAATGTTTTATGTAAGCGGCAATTGTGTTCTATGCCGATTGTGTGTATCTGTGATCGTCTGCTGTAAATAATGTGTCCGTATTAAATAAGTTCTTTTAGTAAGATGAAAGTATTATTCTTCCAAAGTACATATCACTTGCTAATGATATTAAATCGATATTTAGTTCACATATTAAAATAATATGTGATAGCATGCAACTTTGAAATTTGGAATATGCATGCATACCTGGGAACAATACTGGAATTAGACATTGATTTTTTTTTATTCGACCCAAAAAAGGGCAACGGGGGCTATTTTTTAAAGATTTATACAATTTATATACTGCATAAAGGAGCCACTTACCTATTTTTATATACAAGAAGAAGTAAGTGGTATGTAAAAACAATTATAGTATACATAAATAAAATACTTGAGATAATATACTAGAGATATAAGCACCGGATTTGGCGAAATTTTTTATGCCAATTAGGCGAAAACATCGTTTTAATTACCAGATACATATAGCATGCTATATTAACACGTTACTTATTTATTTCAAAATGAAAAAAAGGAATAAACGAAACATTTTCTGTTATTAAAAAAATAATAACAATCAATAAATGATAATATTTTTAGAACAAACAATTTATTATAACATTTATATGATAATCAGCATTTTAGGTAACTGAACGCCATTTTGGCACCAATTAGGTACCTCGGTGTGTATAGGGCATATATGTGCCATATTTATTTGTAAAACTGAGCATGAACGTTTACCAAGTGTGTTTTCATAGTCGCTTATATCTTTTTGCAACATACCGCACCTTTCGAAGCCAAAACTGCACAAAAGAAAAGAAAAAAATCAATATTTGCAGTTATTTTTTTTTTTTTTTTTTTTTTTTTTTTTTATGTAATGCACATTTTGTAATCAGTAGGCTCGATAATCAGACCTCGTTTTTTTGCTTCAAAAGATGATATTTCATACGACGTCTTTTTTGGATTCGTCGTTTTTCCATACTTGATAGTATGCGTCTACTCGTTTTGTAACTTTTTTTTGTAACTTTCTTCTTTATTAACAGCGACATTTGGATTTCCTATTTAAATAAAAATTCTTCTAAATACAAAGAATTTTGTTAAAATAAATAAATAAATGAAATGCGGACATCTATTGCTCAAAGCACAAAATTTTTCCCATTGAGTTAATAAAAATCTGTAAAAGCATAATTTTTATGATAATAAAAAGGTGACTTATGTAATAACAGAGTCATATATTATATACGTAATGGATTAAGTATGAATATTTCTACACCGTTTATAAATAATAATAATAATAATAAAATAAAATGCGGACAGACCAAAGTCTATATCTGACTGAAAACAACAACCATTTTCTAAATGCTTTAAAAAATGGCCAATGAAAAATGATATTTCAAAAGTATTATGAAATTAGTCAAAAACTATTTATTTTAAACTAAATGAATAAAAGATTTATATTTTTAATGAAATAAATGGGATTTGAAAAATTATTGGAAATTTATCACCATAGATGTATCAGTATTACAATCAGTACATTGTATGCAAAATGGAACAATTAGCAAAAATTTTTGCACCCGAAAAATGGTCGTTACTTTTTTTAAGGTTAAAAAGTAGATTACGAAATATTCCTATACAGAGATGCCAAGCCCCCGCTCATTGCACAGCAGAATTTTCTTATAGGAAAAGTTATCTTTTAAATACGCAGAATGTTCCAATTTAATAAAACATTTTCTGTATTAAAATACCGGTATCCAAACTGCCGGAGACTTGGCAGCTCTGCCTATAACATTTTAATTAATCACGGTACTTTTTTTAATCGGATTCAAATTTAGTGAATACAACGTTTTTTGGCCAAAAGCAGCTTTTTTCCGCATGTGTAACTACGATACAATTCCTTGATGCTGAAATAAAATGTTTTGACTTATACTATTATTGCTTCCTCTCATTTATTTATTTGAATTTTAAATAAGATGACTCAAAATCGTATTTTTTAAATGTACGGAAAAAAAGCATTTCGAGAGAGGGCGTAAAAAAAAATATTTGGCGATTTATTACCTGCGTTTGGCTAAGTGTCTTACTACCTTGTATTTAATGCTCTTCACAATACTTCGCTATTATAAGGACTTAGGCGCTTTTATAAAAAGTTTGATGTAATTCGGGCTTAAGAAAGTGAGTTTTTTACTGAATAATACAAATAAATGAAAAATGAATACTAAGAAATAGTAATAAAAGAAAAATGAAGCATTATATTGATCTATGTATATTTAAAAATGCATCTGCTAGCACTAATTAGATAATTTATGTGTATATAATAGGAGATAAAATAGCTTTTGATTCTGTATTTCTATGCTATAAAGCATTAATTTTTGTGTGTTTTTCGTTATCATTGGGAGAACCTAGCCGATTTAAAAATAATGTGAGCAAAAAATGTTGGTAACCATCTTTGTTGCAAAATATACTATATTTTGCGTAGGAACAATAATCACCATCAATGCACGAGCAAAAAAAGTTCTAAAATTGAGAATTATTTGATGTTGATATGACTAAAAATTTTAAATCTTTTTTTTTTTTTTTTTTTGGTGGCAACTTTTAAGATATAATATTCTCGTTATGAACGATTTCTAAAACATTCGTCAATTTAATTTCACAAATTAAACATTTTTTTTCTAGAAAAAGTTTTAAACCCAATTTATTGAGAATCTTGCAATTTCTAGGATACTGTTGGGGTCAGAAACTATAACTTTGGCATCATAGTAATTTATAAGATGTAAGTGCTCGTCTAGGAAAAAATTTAAAAAAAGGATTCCTTAACTCTTATCAAGAACCTCATTGCATCCGTGGAAAACAGATATTCAAGATTATAAACTATTCGGACGGATTTCACACCATATAAAATACACTCCATTCTCTTCAAACATAATAGTTTATGTTATTTATGGTTTCTCAAATCGGTGCGAAGCTTCTGTTTATGCCCATGACATAATTTCAAAGAGTTTTATTTCCAATATAGGAAAATTTGGTGTTTTATTTTCTGTATTACTTTTAACATTTTGCATATTTCCAATTTTATATTCATGCATGGTTTTCTTTTCTTTTATAAGAATAGTATATGTAATTTTATATATAAGATTTTGTAATTCTATGATTCAATATGCTTATTTTCATCATATTTTATCACAATGAATGACCAATTAAAGGTAACATCTCATTTTCTTTACTTATCGCAAGTTATTAAATGTGCATTCTCAGCAATATCGCTCAGACTAATCCCTCTGAGGGAAGTCCTAGTGTAAATTTTTAGCTTTATTAAACTGTTACCATTTTGAGCTTGGATTTAATTGTTAAATTCGTTAAATAAACGGTAATTTTATTTCAGTATTGATTCTTCATTTTTTGAAATTCTTTTTTTCGAATACACACCGCCATATATTCCTCTGGCGGTGACTTTTGGAACTAAATTACATTTTCACGGAATATTTCGTACCCCGTCTTCTTTAATATTCCTACAAAATTTGGTGCCATTCTCGTAATTAGATCACGCTATAAAACACCCTGAGTACCGCCAGTTTAATTATGGTCACCTTGTACATTAAACTATTGTAAAACAATATAAATGTCCATCTACAATATAATATTGAATATAAATATTATAAATAAAGTTTTTGCAAATGCAAACTGAAGTTTTATCTTTTATATAAAAAAAAAACTTTAAAACACATCACCATATCAAGTGAAAGAAGAAATTGAAAATTCAGTTAACACTGAAAAACTGGAAATATTTATGGAATCAAGGCAGATTCTTCCGGTTCAAATTGCGTTGAGTTTAGTAATAACATGCACTGTTTTATCTTTACACAAGCTGTAACAAGCTAAAAAAATGCAAAATTTGATATATATATATATATATATATATATATAAATATATATATTAATATTATATATAAAACAAAAGCTATAGCTAAATGCTTTAGCAATCTAAAATGCGTATATATATATATATATATATGATGTATGTAGATCATAATTGTAGGAGTCATTACTTAATAATATAACAAAAGTTTATTGGAAGTCTGGGTTAAATGGTTCGATGTACAGTCTATCAGAGTAAAAGGGGGAAGCTTAGGCCATTCCGAGCAAGTCCGGGGCGCATTCGTCGTCCGGTGCGCTTAGACATGAAACGGGGAGATTTTGGGCCGTCTGCCCTGCATCACTCCCAGAACGAATCTGGTCTATTTCCCTTTTCTTTGCTATCAGGCTAATTGGATAAAACTTGATCGTCAGCAGATAAACAAATGTGTACGAGTCATTCGGTTCTCGTGGGAGAATGCTTAGTACAGCAATAATACTAATTGGATGTTTTGGTAGGCAAACTGCAACGTACACTCGGCCATCGACGACAGTGCGCCCTCGCACATGTATTTTAAAAATAAAAATAAAAAAAATAACCACAGAGAAAAAAAATAAAAATAGAAAAAAAATAATTTAAAATTTAAATTATTCATGTCTAACTGAGAGAAAAAAAAAACGGTGATTTTTTTCAAAATTCGGTGGGAGGCAAACTGCAACGTACATATATATGAAATGATAAAAACTAAACTGTTTTTTAATTTAAACTTTAATTGAAATTCAAAATTGTGATGTCCCAACTAATATTTTTTAACTTTAATTCTGAAGCTTAAAGCTATTTTGTCTCTGATAACTTTCTTTCCCAGCCTCACACTTATTACTTTCAGATATCATTTTTGAACACTCCTAGGATTAAAATTGATGATCTAAGCGTTTTTTGAAGGCACTTATGGTTACGGCCTGCTGCGTCACCGACCCGGGAATTGTGCGGGTTGGATCACATATCAGTTAAAAGCTAATCAACTAATTAAAGAAATGTTCCTACCAAATTTACAACTGAGCCCTCTGCAGGAAAATGTGAGAAGTTCCATGATGTTAGCAAAAGCGTGCGTGAAAAAAGAGAGACTTTTGCAGTTTTGAGAGGACTGCTGAAACTAAAGCAATGTAACTCCCAATAATCGACGCATGTGGCTCCAGGGCTTCCGATCTGACTCGCAAATCTATCTGTAAGTTGAGCGGCAAAATAAAACACTTCGATCCACAAATGGGTTCTCGAGTCACATTTTTATACATCATTCATATCAACCACAAGACGTCCTTACACATAGATATATGCAATGTAAATTTCCGTTTTTTTCATCATGCTTCTTGTTTCGCGTTTACTAATTTTAATAAGAGATTACTCCACTTTGATATATTACGTTTTGAATTATCTATTTGTTGTGGTATCATAAATGTTTTCATTTGTTAAAATGTTTTTTTATTACAAAAGTTTCTTTCCCTCTTTCTCATATGTATGTACAAATATGATAAGTATGCTGATGAAAGCGTTTTTTAAGTACAGCAAACTTTTTCAGTAAAGTTGAGAAAGTGAAAAGGACACGTTACATTCAAAATCTTAAAAAAAGAAAAAAAAATCGTCAGTAACTTTTTCTTCTTTTTTTACAACAGAAAGAGCAATAACGAAAAAAAAGTGAAACACAATGAAATACGTAACGCAATAACGTTCTATTTTCACAAAATGTCAAATAACTTTCTTTGATCGAGAAAACATCCCGGCAACCCGATCGCCTTGGAATAATCTCCTTCACTGTAACCGACTCATCGATTCCATTCACTGATTAACTTCCTCTTTTGTTGTTGTTCTTTCTTGGTCCAGGTGAAAAATCCCGCTATTTTGTGTTTGCGCATGCGAATTAGGCCAAGCTCGCCGAAAAAAGCAAAAGAGTTGAAGAAGAAACTGGTCCCGATTGACTTCTCCACTCTTCATTCGAAGTGGGACTGTGCTACTTACCTACCTGTTGATCGTCAGGCATCTTCTCGAGGTCTCCGTTGCGTGCAATCATACTCATTTATTCGCTCTCTCTCTCTCTCAGAAGCTTTCTCTTTTATTACTGTGTTTTGTTCTTCATCTGTCGGGGATAAGTCGGGACATTGGACGAACTACTTTTAAAGGTAAGCTTTGCATTTTCGATTGCAATGTGTTTTTCAAAGACACATCAAAAAATGTCGCCAAAATTGAATGATTTTGTCTTACCTTGTGCAGTAGTGCTCTTCAAGGTGTCCAAAACCATTGTCAGTGGACGGGAGGAGGTGAGGGGAAAGTACAGCTGGGTATGATCAGACTTAGAAATTTCTTTCAGGATGGACTTTATCGCTTAATTTCGTTAGCATATAAAAAATAATAATAAATTCATTTTATGAGAAATCGTTAAAAATTCATAAATATGTCATTATTTAGCAATCAAGATTCCAAAACTAAAATTCTATGTTAACACATCTTTATTGTTTAATTCCGTTAACTAATATGCTAATAAATGGTATGATAAAAAAAAATAATTCATTCTTTTAGAAATCTTTACAAATTCATAAATATGTCATTATCAAGTAATCAAGATTCGAAAACTAAAATTCTACGTTAACATATCTTTATTATTTAATTCCGTTAGCTAGTATGTTAATAAATGACGAATGATAATAAATAATATGATGAAAAAATAAATAAATGCATTTTCTAAAAAAATCTTTAAAAATTCATAAGTATGCCATTATCTTCATTCATTATCTGTTATTATTAATCAAATGGCCAAAATTCGAAAATTAAAATTCTACGTTAACATGTTTTTATTGTTTAATTCTGTTAGCTAATATGCTAATAAATGATAAAGGATAATAAATGATCTGGTAAAAAAAAACAAATGCATTTTTAAGAAATCTTTAAAAATTCATAAATGTGACATGATCTATCAGTCAAAAAGATCAAACTTCCAAAACTAAACTTCTGCGTCATATCTTTATTGCTTAATTCCTTTAGCTAATATGCCAATAAATGATATATATATATATATATATATATATATATATATATGTATATATATATATTTTGTAAGAAATATTTAAAAATTTATAAGTATGTCGTTATCGGTCGTTATTAGTCAGATAGCCAAGATTCGAAAATTAAAATTTTACCTTAACATATCTCCATTGTTTAATATCGTTAACTAATATACCAAAAAATGACAAATGATAATGAATGATATGACAATAGCTAAATAAATAAACAAATGCATTTTTAAAGAAATCTTTAAAAAGCCATTAATATGCCATTACCTTCAATCATTATCTGTCATTATCAGTCAGATGACCAAGATTCGACAATTAAAACTCTACGTTAACATATTTTTATCGTTTAATTCCGTTAGCTAATATGCTAATAAATGATAAGTGACAATAAAATGAATGCTGCAGATTTTTAGCTGCTCAATACAAAAAGTCCCAAACTAAAGAAAATGACCATCTTCTGCATTCACCAATAACTTCATAGATATAGATGATCGTATCATAGATATAGATGAAATTATTCTCTCTTTGACTTATTCTGTAATAATCACCCGTCTGATCTGTTTTTAATTAATCGCTAACTTTTACTCGTATGTCACTAATCGTTTCACAATAGTCATAGGTTGTAGTAGAAACAAATTTCAGTGTCTTCCATAATTTAAATTTATTACATACGGGATTGTTTTATCAATAATAATTTAAAAAAATTAAATAAAATAAAATTATTCAACTGCTTTAAGCAAACTTTATTCGAATTAACGTTTAAAATTGAGCTTTTTAACTATGATCAATAATTAAATTATTCATTATTAAAATTTAAAGTTGTTATTTTCTTTTTCTCTTCATGAACATACATTCGTGAACATGTTCATGACGTTTGCATGAGCATTTTCTTTTCATTAAATTAATCATGATTGAAATGATCATAATTAAAAAAATTAAACAATTGATTAGTTTATCGAAAAATGATATTAAACAACTCTTTCCCAAAATGATAAAAATGGCCATTGGATTTTTTGTACCATTGTAATACATATATATGTAAGCATTAAAAAAAAAACAATTAATGAATAAATGACATAATCGTCATAGACTGTTATCGATTATGTTGTAAACCTGATTAACTTATTTTTGCAGAATAAAAGACTCTAAGGCGAATAAAATATCGATGTAGAGCACGTTATATTGCGAATTATACAAGTCTACAGTCATGCGGAGAAACTCGAACGTTAATGTTAATCCTATGGGAGAAATCTCTACAGCCTTTTTGCTTATTTTATATTTCATTTCATTTATTTATTTATTTATTTAATTTATCGTTTTATTTATTTATTTATTTATCTATTTTTTTTAATGTTATGTCTGTCCCTTTTTTCCTGTCTGTACTGTAACTCGCGTAATTGTACTCGGATTGCAATGTAATTCACATACGTTATCGAGATTTACCATAGTGTGTGTTCGGTATTGAAAATGAAGTGCATACCATTCATAGTTCATTTACAGTGGCATTCAAAAAGAGACGATTACATGGCAGTTCACAGAATAAAATCATTTGTTTTGCATTTTAATAATGTTATAGTATATTAAACATGATAAAATTACACACATTATTGAAGAGCACTATAAATAGGTTATTATAGAATATATAACGTGTAGCACTTACAATTACGCTCAGGGGTACTTAAAAGTATTCCATTATATTATGGTCTACAAGGGAAAATCGTTTGCGACGTATTTAAATGATATTACTCGCTACAAACTTAATGAAATTGATGTGAATTTCTGAGGTGCACTAATGCATGCTTTTTCGCAGAATATGAAGTGCAAACTGTTAACAGTAATTTACAGAGTCATACAAAAGAATTCGGGTCTACGGGGAAAATTTTTTTGCGGATTATTTCAATTAGGTTGCATTATTTGAAACATGATTAAATGGGTATACATTGATGAGGTTCAGTACAACATGATTGCAGTAGAATAGGGCATGCATGGCACGTTTACAGAGACACACAAAAGGTTTAGGATGCAATACTGTATCTAATGTGTTGTCTGTTAAAAATGATTGGTGAAAATACGTTTGCAATTATTGTATTCGCTCTTAACTAAATTTTTGCATGCTACATGATGGCATAAATTATATAGACTATATACAGGGTTACACAAAAGAGTTCGTAAACATTATATTATGAATGAGCGTGAATTGTTTAAAGGTGTTTTTTTTAATTTGAGTTATGCATTTTGAAGCTTAACTATATGTTTAGTATATCAATAGATATTTGTAGCACATAAATAAAATCGTAAAAATCATAGTAAAATCATAAATAA
Organism: Maratus speculifer; assembly: GCA_964019185.1. NCBI lineage: Eukaryota > Metazoa > Arthropoda > Arachnida > Araneae > Salticidae > Maratus > Maratus speculifer. Next base: position 22,453,051 of record OZ025292.1, on the reverse strand, counting down.
AATCACAGTTCTACAAAGAACTGTAGTTTTGCATGGCCGTTTATGGATAGTCATTCATGTAAATGTGATTTTGGATAGTTTTAAGTATGTTTTTGCCGAAATTAAACCTTGGCTCAATAGGTGGTGCATGTACAAATATGTCGTAATATACAGGACTGTGCAAAAGAATTCAAGTACGGTTCCATCTATTGCGAGAAATTGCTGAAGGTGAATTTTTAACTGCGTTATGCGTTTTACTTACTAAAATAAATTTCAACATGCTATGTAGAATTTGTACAAATCTATAGATTATATACAGAGCCACACAAAATAATTGGAGTGCCTTTCCGGATATGGACGGCAATTGTTGAAATCTGATTTTCAAATTTGTTATATACGTTTCCTAGAATGTTTAATCTAATATCTTCTTTACCTTGTTTAGCAAAAATGTTTTGTTAAAATATTCTGGAAAAATAAAAAGCGTTTGATAATGTATGCTTGATGCATGATTTTTTTCTTGTTTTCATATACTGTCACTTTTGGAATCGGTTGGAACTTATTATCAACACGATGTTTAACCAGGACATCAGGCATTCCGTGCGGTGGTTCCTTGAAAAAAGTCTTGAAACCACGGGACGTCCCGGAATGTCCCGATTTCATGTTACCGAGGAAGGTTACATGAGTTTTTGCTGTTACCATTTCTTGAAAAGTTCTTGGAATAAGTTTACTAGAAAAATCATAGTAACTTTACAGATTTTTTTTTTTTTTTTTTTTTTTACCTTACATACAGGTTCTATTTTAATCGGGTTTGCGGTACTTTTATGTACCAATTTATAAGCCACTGTCCCAATTTGTTTGTGTCTCTGTCCCGATTTTCGTGATACTACACCTGGTAGCATGAGCCGCGAGCCAACGCCTTCCACTAATGATTAAATTAATTAAAACACATTCGATTCGTCTTTTAAACCAGAAAACAGTTACACGTTTTCTTTCTTTTTTTTTTATTCAGTTATACATTACTGCCACCGCAAACACGTGCTTAGGTGCCGCTGGTCATAACATTGTGTTTCTTTGAAATCTAGAAACACAAATTTTCGTTCTCAAAAACATTGGCTTTTGCCAACAACGTTTTGACTTGTCGCATTGTGACAGATTACCTCGCAAGGTGTCGTTAACCTATTTTTGGGCGAAAACAACATTTTCTTGCATGTCACTTTAAATATTCTTATTAAACCGATTGTACATTTTTAACCGGCTTTAAACAAATTGATTATTTCTTTTTAATAGCATCGCTATTTTTTCTATCTATAGTATGGAGATGGAGAATAAGACTTTTTTAAATGTTTTGTATTTTGCTAAAATATAATAAAAGTAAAGTAAAGTGAATAAATAAACAATAGAACTTTGAAATTATTTAACGCTCATAAATGAATTTTTAATAACTACTCAATGCAATAAATAAAATAATTTTTAAATAATAATAATAATTAATAAATAAAATTTAATTTAATATCCTCAATAAAGAAAATGTTAGTATATTAAAATAAACAATTATTATTATTTTTTTAAATTAATTAATCAATATAAAAAATTAATATTAAATTTCAAGTTAAAATACTTTTAAAGAAATGATAAAATACAATACAATACAATTTCAATACAATAAAAGTAAAAATAAAACAAGAACAACATAACTTTTAAATTATTAAACTCTCATCTATTTATTCTAATAACTAATCAATAAGTAAAATAAAATAAGTTCATAATAAATTATAAATTAAAAGAAACTTAAAATAGAATTAATTAGAATAATATCTCCAATAATTAATTTTTACATTACTTAAAATATTTAATAAGGTCAATTTCTGTGAGTATTTTTAAATAATTAATATAAGTGATGAAAAAAAAAATAATATTAAATTTTAAATTAAAATACATTGAAAAAAATGGCAAAATAAATTATTTCTTTCAATACAGTAAAAATAAATAAATAAATAAATAAATAAAAATAACTAATCAATAGAATCTTTAAATTATTTTACTGTACTAAATGAGATTAATTAATACGTGATAATAAATTAAAATAAGCTTACAAAATAATTTAACAAATTGATTTATTCAATAAAGAAAAAAAATAAAATCGAAATTTGAATAGAATTTTGAAAGTTGTTACATTATTTTTTAATAATTAAGGAATACATGTAGAAAAATATATTATTTTCTAAATTAATATAAACTATGTAAAAAAAGATTTAACTACCTAAAAAATTTTTTTAAATAAAAGTATAAACAAAACGATAGAATTATTTAGTATTTTAAAATACATTTTAAACAATAAATAAATACATAAAAAAATGGTATTAAAATTGTAATTAAAAACACACTCACAAATTATTTTGTCATTAAAATATAGATAAAAATTTAATAAAAAACACATTGAATTGCTATGTGTTATTCTATTTTTAATAATAAATCAATATGTAAAATAAAGGAAATTAATGTTAGGTTTTAAAGTCAAATATACACATAAGAATATATTCAAATTGTATTTGAATAATTATTTGCTGTTCAATTAGAATATAATAAAAAAAGATGAAAGCAAATCAATATTTTCGTCAATATAACAATAAAAAAACAATAAATATAAAAAAAGCAGAAATTGGAAAATGTTTAACATTATTTACTTTATTTTTTTTTAATGATCAACATATACATAGAATTGAATAAATTAATAATTAACTGCAATTTAAAATAAATTTTACAAAATAATTTAACAAATTCATTTTTACAGTAAAATAAAAGAAGAAAATTCAAATCTGTACGACTATTAACGTTATAATCTAATTGTAAATTGAAATATTCTTTAAAAATAGTTTAACAAATTTATTTCTTCATTAGAATAAAAATTATAGTATTTTCAAATTAGCAAATAAATTACATTGCTTGACATATTCTTTAAAATCATCATAAATTTAAATTAATTAACGTTATTCAGTTTTTAAAGTTATTAATCAATACATAAAATAAAACGAATATTTTAAATAAACACATAACAATATATAAATAATAATGAAAAAAGAATTTAACAAATTACATATTTTTTAATAAAATAATAAGGCAAATAGAACAAAAGATAAATATGACGGCTTAATTAATTAATTGGTATTTATTTATTTAAAAAAAAGTATTAAAATGTGCAGTTATATAATGTACAATTATGTAATAATTAATATAATAATTTTGTAACGTTAAATTGTTAAAGTTAGCATTTGAAAAATATTTATTTTTTTAAAAATAAACTGAAAACCGAAATAGAATTAGCAGATCAATAAACTGAAAATTTTCAAAGGTTATTCAATGTACTTTTTAATAATTAATCAATAGTAAATTATGTAATGCAAAATAAATAAATAATATATATATAATATAATATATAATAATATATATATAATAATAATAATATCTATATATATCTATATATATATATATATATACATATATATGTCTGTGTGTATATATAAATATATATTATTTTTGAGTTACTTAACGTTATTAAATTATATTTTAAATAATATAACAATGCAAAAAATAAAATATATTAGTACTAAATAATAAATTAGAAAAAAGACTTTACTACATTTTCCTATAAACCAAAAGTAAACATAGAAAAAAGGTTTAAAAAATTATTTATTGGTCGGATTATTTATTGGTCTTCATTTCATTTTTTTTAAATAATTGGTTAAACTTTGAAAATGCGAAAACTTTAACAAGTTGTTTTTTACAATAAATCAACTAAATTTTTAAATTACTAACGTTTTTTTTATAATAATCAAGACACAAAATAAGATAAAATTTATATGCAATTTCAAATCAGTTTTTTAGTAAATTAAAAATAAAATTTAACATATAAATAGATTTTAAAATATTTATCTTATTACATACTGATTAAAATTTTTTTATTAATCAGTATGCAAAATAAGGTAAAATAACATTAAATTATAAATTAAAATAAACTCTAAAACATTTATAGTTTTAGAGGTTATAGTCAGTTATATAAGTTACTGATTTAATTCTAGTTGAAAACATAGTAATTCAACTTAAGCGAAATAATAAAACAAAACTAGAGAATTACGTAAGTTTTATAGTTTAACGAAGCAATTTCAATAATCCATTAGCAGAAAATATAAAATTGAATAAATTATAGAAATATTTTTTAATGAAAAATTAATGCATCATGAAGGGCATGTATTCAAATACATGCAATATTGTGAACTTGCAATAATGTGAAACACACACTGTATTTGGATACAGCTACTATCTTTTTGCTTCGTTTTGGGAACAACGGATTTCGAGCTTTTTCTCTCAAATAATTAGCAAAATTTTCGAGACTACACAAAAGTTGCTCCATACATTTAACTAATACATTATGCAAATTACATTTTGAATGCATTCGCGCATGTGTAGTGAAATATTATTTAATAAATCTGCTCATTTTTTTAATTATTATGATTACAAAGTATTATATACAATATTATTTGTCATATTTTCTGAAAAGAACATTGTTTTATATTAAGAACTCAGCAAATTATAAACAAAAAAACTTGGTGAAATTTTGGGCTGTTTTTATAGAAATCTCAATTTTTCTACGAGATTTTATGCTATTCTTATAAAAATGAAAAAAAAAAATAATTAAATTAAGTTTTTTAATCATGTTCCAAAGTTTGAACGCTTTTGCTACGTTGGTTTTGACAGGGTTATTCAGAAGATATTCGTTCGTTTTTAATTTGTTGAATGCCCCTTATGAAGTTTCGAGAAAAAAATCTTCGCGTAATTATATGACCTATACGCTTTTGTTTACATACCTGCAGTTTCAGGATAATTCCTCATGTATTTTTGTGAATATTTAATAAAACGTCTAAAGTCGCAAATAACTGGTCATCATTGACCATATAGTGTAATATATGCATGTAATGATGCATCACATCTTGAGTTATTAGCGACTTCTATATCAAGATGATATATGTCGAGGTGCTACTTCCGGAAATTCAGATCGCAAATTCAAACAGGACAATAATTTCTGAAACATCATTTGGTTCTATCAAATTAATGGAAACTATTTGAATATTATAGTTTCTGAATAAGAATACCTGCCGAGTTTTTTGCACTTACAAATGAAAAGAAATTGAGGAACGTTTCGGAAATCAGCCAGTTCCCTCTAAATGTTTAGAATGTAATATTCCGTTCACCAAACTCCAGGTTTCACTTTAATATAAGCAATTTTTAAGATAATGTAATTCTATGGATTTAATTAATTTCCAGTGCATTTTAGAATGATTAATACTCTCAAGGATTACATTCATATTTTTTTAATACAATGTTGACAAAATCCTATTTTCTGAGCATTTAAAACAAAATGCAGAGAAAACAACATTACAATTTTTACTGTTTGCAAGACGTTCAGAGGATTAAATTTTAAAACATAATCTTAATAATCCGGGCGAAACGGCTTTATCTTCTGTATCTGATCGAGCCGGTTAACAACACGACAGAACGTCACTCTCTCTCTTTCACACAGCAATGGATGGATCTGTTCCGATTTTTTTTTTTTTTTTTTAAATCTTCATTGTGATTTGCTTTCATTTTATTATAAACTTTGAGCTTAATAAGTAGAGCGAATCCCGTATTCTTTACAAAAATGCGTTAAAAACATTGTTGCAGTGATGGTTAAGTCTAGATTAAGATTATGGACGAAGATTATAATGGATTAAGATTAATTGGAAGTTTCTATGTTAGTCGCTATTACTTTATTTATTTTTTAAAAAAAGTTTATTGTACGTATTGAACTTCAATCATGAAAAAAAAATAAAAAAAAATTGAGTCTTTCGAAGGAATCTCCCGCCTATCCCAGCTTTAACCTAATTTTAGTTTGGTAGTTCTATGAGGAAGGTTATAGTATGTAGTACATCTTTATAGAATGTTTTCTTATGTAACCACTTCGATACTTGTAAGACAATTTATTAAAATTTATAAAGATAGCGGTCACAGGGTCAAATTTCAAAGAGAATTCATTGAATATTTTGTAAAATTCCTATAAAGAAAAATAACTAACATAATTATATTCACGAAATTGTAATATAAAAAACTGAGCACACCTGAGGCATCTGTTCGGTACATTGAAATTAATAAAATTAAGTATATCACAATCAATCATGTTATTAATAACCTTGCCAAAAATCATTAAAAATACTACGTAGTTATACATCAATCGCTAAAAATATTACGTAGATTAGAAGAAGAAATAACATAAAAATATATATGACTACTTGGGAACAATAAATAACGTGTGAATTTTGACTATACATGCTCGAGAATTTTAATTTTATTATTTAAAGTAGGGATCCCAAATGAGGCTGTAATATTCAAGATTAGGAAGCACCAAAGTAAAATTTTTATCTTTTATTGCATGTTGATTGGAGAAATCTTTATTTCTACGATTAAGAGATCCTAGTTTTCACATGCGTTACAAAAAATATTCTCAATATGAAGTGAAAAATCAAGTTTAGTATCAAAAGTAATACCCAAGTATATCACTGTTCTTCGATGATATGAGGCCATGTTATTGTAATCTGTATAATAATCCTTGCGAAACGGTTTTATCGCCTTTCTCCGAACGAGCCCGTTAATAACACAGCTGATTTTTTCCCCCCTCTTCTAACTTTGTTTCACCCGGCAACGGATGCGTTCCGCTTCTTCTTCCTTTTTTTTTTTTTTTTTTTTTTTTTTTTTTTTGTAAGAAAATTCCATTCTAATTTTTTGTTATTTTATTTTAAACGTCGAGCTTAACAAGTGGAGCGAGTCGCGTGTTTTTACGTGAATCTGTGAAAAAAAAAAAAAAAAAAAAAAAAAAAAAAAAAAACTGTTGTAGCAATCATTTTTAACCATTTGAAAAATGGTTGTTGTTTTCGGGAGAATGGACCCGATGATGTTACCACTTTTGAATGATGTTACCACTTTTGAATGATGTTACCACTTTTGAATGATGTTACCACTTTTGAATTTAAATTAAATTCTTTACTTTTAGAAGAATTTTTATTTGAATTTAAATTAAATTCTTTACTTTTAGAAGAATTTTTATTTGAATAGTAAATTAAAATGGTTAAAATCATTGTAATAAAGGAGAAAACTAACAAATTTAAAAATGGGTAGACGGAAATTAACAGATACGGAAAAAGCCGAAGCCAAAGAAATGAATGAACGTGAATATCGCATTCAATGATATTAAACACAGTCAACATGTATAAGTTGCTTATTAGTTTGGCGATTCGTATCATTTGGCGAAATTGGTCGACGGGATAACTGAGTAATACTGTATTTGGTTTGGCGCAAAAACGTCTTTCAATGCAGAAAATGATAAAATCAAAAGATTATTGAGCCGCTGAAAACCAATTACGTGTTGAAAGGCGATCACGAAAAAGGAAGCAATTTAATGCCGAACCGATTAATTGTAAAACATCATGTCGCCAGGGCGACCAATCCACTAGCCATGGCGTTTTACTATCGGTCGGTTCTAACCAGGAAAATTTGAGTGCCAATAGTGATTCTAACAAGCCGGAAAATGTTATAGCTATTACTCTTGATTTTCCACCACCTAAAAAGAAAACTAAAAAGCAATCGGCTTGGGAAAAACTGGGAAAAAACTTTTTTGATTCGATGTCTGATGGACCCATTCACAGATGCATCTGCTGCGATCGATTTTGGTTTAAAACCTCCATCACCAAAATTCTGCTCTGTAAAATCAAACAATATATGCCAAAGTCTTACAAGTATAACAGTATATGCCAAAGCTGTATTTTAATAATGATTACTTTTGCACCAACAATGTTAAATAGTTTGAAATGTTTCTTTCGTCGCCAACTTTTATGCTTGGCGACAATAGAGTGATATAACTTAAACGAACCGTACCTTCAAATTGCAGCATGTATAAAGTCATTTATAGCAGTGGCACGGATAATACACAATAAAACAACTGGTATTTAGCTTAAAATGATAGATGAATGTATCGAGTGAAACATTTTTCAAATGGTTGGGGTAATTTCTTAAATTACAATTATTTTTTTTTTTTTTTTTTTTTTTTTGTATAAATCAAATTAATTAAATAATTTAAATAGTACAAACAATTACATTGATTAAAAAAAAAATAAATGCTAATTATGCAAATTTAAGCTTTTTTGCGTTATTTTATACAAATTTTAGATATAATAAATGTTTGATAAAATCACCCTTTTTAGATAACGACTATTTGTTGTAGATAAAGGTCCCGATTTACATACTCTTGAGTTTTATCTGTCAATAATTAAGCCAAACTTGTATATTTTTCAATCGTGTGATATTTGTGTTGCTATCAACTTTAAAGTAGTTAGAATACAATTGACTAATGTTTTTCTTGATTCTTTTATGTTAATTTCAAATCTGCAAGTTGTTTTTCCTATCGCGTCTATTTTTTGAGTGGAATGAATTCCTACTTTTGTACGATATTGATACAAGTTTGATATAAAATGCTTTTTATAGATGTACAGAGTATCAATACAAAAACCCTTAACAGGTTAAAAAGTGGTGACGCCACCCTTTATCTTATTTCTATAGGAATTTTAAATATGGATTTTTAAAATAATGATATCAAATTTTAACTGACGCTATGTTATTAATTAATGAGAATATGTATCTATATTATTTATTTCATCATTTTATTTTTGTTTTATAAATTTAAAAGGATGCATCAGAATTTATTCATTGATGATTTATCATTCATATTTCTTGTAAATTCAAAATATGAGTTTTAAAAGATATGATATCAAAATTTAAGTTACTTCTTGATGCAATTTTAAACGATTTATTTAAAAATTTATTTTAAATTTTTTTTATGGTTTGGCTAAATAATTTATGCATCTACCTAAAACTTTCAGCTTCGCATTGCACTGTTAAATATATATTACTCTCGCTGAACCTATACAATGCACTGAAATATATTTATGAATAAATTAATTTATCTTTTGTGCCATGCTATTCAAAAATAAAAGTAAAATTTATATTTCTTCGCGTCATATAATCCATTTGCTTACATTTTGTTTAATGTGGATTCAATGACGCAAAGAGTAAAAATTCATAATAAAATAATAATTTGATTGCTGTAAATTTTTACTATTTTTTTCTGTTTTTCTTGTAGAGTTTGTACAGAATTGAATTCCTTTTATTACTATTATGTTTATTTTTAAGGAAACCTGCAAATCTGTTAACAGGTTCAAAAGTGATCGTGACAAACTCTCTGATAAATACTGTTTCTTAAGCTTTTATCTTCGCAGATATTGCCAGTCTTTATGATTCAACTGTTATCGCTTCTAAGCCCACCATTTTAGGAATTTTTTCATGGGACCTCCAGTATGGTATTATTATAAGTTCAAACATTAAAGAAAAAAATCCTGCCGGTTTGGCTTTCAGGCGCAGGCAGATTTCTAAGTTTAGTGCTAATTTCACCAGCAAAAAGTAAATTTTGATTAAAGATAAAACCCAGTTTAACAATTTTATTTGGCCGCTTTTGGTGAGTTTTTAATTTATTCCTTTTTCTATAAGAGTTGGTAATATCAGAATCATATTAAAGCAATATTTAAAAATAAATAAATAAATAATAAAAAAAAATTCCGAGTTTGACCACTCAAGATATTCTAACACTGTTTCAGACTCAGTTTTAAAAGAAAATATGTAAAATTTGCTGCCGTGAATTTTGAAGATATTTATAGGCGTACTGGTGTTTTTTTTTCGTTCCATGGTAATTAGAACTTTATTTATAAACAATGGTTTTCTCAACCATATTTTTCGTTACCAACAATATATTCTGCTTTTATAAAGAAAAAATCGACCAATACCGCACATTATATAGTTTCTAAATAACAGAACGTTCCAATTTGATGCGTTTGAGAGCAGAAAAGAATTTAAAAATGAGTTGTAAAGTAAACAATTTGGATTATTTTGTACACCTTTAATACTATATTTTTTCTTTTACTCCTATTTTTGTTTGATTTTTTATATTATTACATATGGTCCTATCAAAAACTTGTCAATATGAAAGTTGTAGATATTAATGAGAAAATGTATAATAAATTTAAGCGGATTTGATGTCTTTGAATTGATGAAATTATGGATTTTTTTCTTCTCAAAACACCCTCTTTCTGATTTTGTTTTTATTTTATTTATTTGTTTATTTTATTTTTATTCATTATTATTATTATTATTATTATTTTTTATTTATTTATTTATTTATTTTTATTTTTTTGCATTAAGAGTTGATCTTATCAAAAACTGATCAGTATAAAAGTTGTAGATAATCTTAAGAAAATTTATAATAAATTTAATACGATTTGCTACCTTGAGAATCGATGAAGTTATTTTTTTTCTTTTTAAAACCCAATCCCCCCCCCCCTCCCCCTTGAGCCTATTTTTAATTTTATCAAAAATCTGTCGCACCCAAATTTTCATCCCTTATTTTAGAAGTATTGATAATTCTGGACTGACTCGATATCTATTTTAATTAATAAGTTATGGACATTTTTCGATTTTCACAAAAAACCCTCGCTATTTCTATCGCCTTGGTCCGATTTTGCCCATTAACAAATTTAACCGAAATTTTATGCCCCTTGATTTTGTGTATCAGTTTGGAAGAATTATGGAAGTTATCGTGTCTATAAATAAGGGAAATATATCTACATTTTATATGAAACTACCTTTTATTCCTATTTGACGGTGTAAAAATTAAAAATGTTCAATGTTTATTAGTTCAAGAAAAACGAAATTGAATCGACAAACTTTATCACCATTAAAATTACGTCAGCGTTACACACGAACATGTTTATTCTTTATAATATACATAATCACAGTAAAAAACAAATGTTTTCATCATTTCAAAATTCTCTGGTCCCCTTAAGGTGGCTTTATTGTTTTCTTTACCCTTAGAGAAATCTTAATAATCCGGATGAAACATTTTTATCGCTTTTATATGAACGAGTTCTTTAACAACACAACTAATGGCAACGGATGCGTTCCGTTTCTTTTTAAAATCTCAATTGCCACTCTAATTTGTTGTCATTTTATTTTAAACGCTGAGCTCAAACAAGTGGAGCGCGTCCCGTATTTTTAACACACCGGCGTGAAGAAAATAAATAAATAAATAAATAAAACTTCAACTTCCACGACAGTGGATGTCGGACATGTAGTTTTTACGTAAAAACGAATTACCGTCGATGCATATCTCATGAGTTTGTAAATGCTTTTTTCTTTGAAGGTCTCGGTTTCGGATCTGCTTTATTTTACACGTGTTCATAATGTGAAATGAGCACGCACGTGTTACAGTTAATAACGGCGAAGCGTGTTGTCGGAAATTAATTTGTGTGGGAATTGTGGGAGACCTTTCAACTGTTTTGTTCAGGCGCATCAACTATGTCTTGGGAACTTAAGCTCAAAGTGTGATTACCAGCGAGGCAAAATCCCACCAGAAAATTTTAATAGAAATTTCTGTCTTATTTAAACTTTCTTTCTCTGTATGTATAAGAACAGTATGAATAGCGAAAAAAAAATCCACTTTTTTTTACTGAAGGAAGTTTGCGCCGTTGTTCGTTACGGTCTGCTTAGATTTTAATTTTTAGCGCGCATCTTCTGCTCTTTCATAATTCTCTCTTTTATTTCGAATTCCATATGCTATAGTACAACTTATGAAATGAACCAATGTGTAAAGGAATATGTTCTAAAACAGAAAACATTTACAATTTCGATGATTTGCTGTCATATAATTATGCTCGTTAAAAGAACTTTGAGAAAGAACTTTTTTTTTTTTTTTTTTTTTTTTTTTTTTTGTCTCGAACTATGAAAAGTTTTATTGTATAGATAAACTAAATTCTAATGAACTACTATCCTTATCTAACATGGAATATTAGTTAATATTATGCAGTTGTCATATTAAACGCTGTGGCGGAAATTCTTATATACTTATTTATAATTACATAATATGATATAACATACATTAAATATAATACACAGGGTATTTTTAAATAAATATCGGGATTTTAACACTTGGTAGTTTTTATTACATAAAGCTTAAAATTATACTTTATACAAAAAATGAAAGAGCAACTCAAAAAATTTTGCCTGAAAGCTTACAAGTGTTCAATGTGAGCACCTTTCGTCACAAAGCACATATCAGATATCAAGTTGATAGCTCAGTTTTTCCGAAACGTCGATTAGCATAGAAATTCTGTTCAGACGCTCCACCGATCTGCGCCATGTGATTTCTATCTATGGGTGTTTATAAAGGATCGTGTGTATGTGTCACCAGTACCTACTGGCCATTACAGCTATTGCAACAATGATTCCAAAAACACTAATCAACGTTTGGGAAAAGCTGAAATATGGATTTGATGTGTACCGTGTGACGAAAGGTGCTCCAATTGAACACTTGTAAGCTTGTAGGTAAAACTGTTTGAGTTGCTCTTTCATTTTAAGTATTAATTATAATTTTAAGTTTTATGTAATGTATACTACTAAGCGTTAAAATCCCGATATCAATTCCGGTGGGCATACCAATCCACTGGAAATAAAACTGACCTTAGTTAACATCGTTTATTGCTAAGAGCCATATCAATTATATATTTAGTAAAAGTATACTAAATTGCTGTTTTGTTTCTTTTCAGATTTCTTTAATATAATTTATAATTTTTAAGAATGATTTGTATTTATTTTATGTTCGTTAATTTATAATTTTGAATATGATTGAAAACTGACAGCGATAAACAAAGTTGCCGGTTGGCAACTATTTTTTTGCAATCTATCAACCTGGCTGGGATATTATTTTAGTACGTACATTTTTAGAAGAAATTAACGATATAGTTCATTGGTTGGAAATAATGGTATGAAGAATAATGATAATAATAATAAAAAACAAAACAAAATGTAACTTAACAAATTACAACAACAATTTGGAAAATGATTTTTTCAAAGATTAAAATTTAAGACTCTTTAATAAATTCTATATGTATAAAATATTTATATACATATATTCCCCACTTTTTGCAAACAAAACATGTATATTCCACAGTTAAAGTAAAGTAAAGGTGAAACATCTCGAAGAGATTATTTGTATCATTTACACCATGATATTTATATCGTGATAGTGTTTCTTACTTTCTGAATCCATTCAATTTCTTATATAGTTATAGCTACTCTAGCTGTCAATATTATAAAGGACAAACATATCCGTGCGAAACGCATAATACGCCCTTCTGTGAATAGCAACACTTTCAAATTCTAAACGAGATTTCAGTTTCGGTACTACAAATTTTTTAAACTTCTAACATGGCAGATTTTCAATTTTTAAACCGTCATACTGGAGAAAAAATGTACTTTTAAATGTATTTTGTTTGAATAATGTATTTGAATTTGCTTTTGAGTTATTAGTTTTTTTAAATACTTTTTTTTTTTTTTTGTCATCGTGACAATAGAAGTATTTCAAAAATGCGGATAACGGAAGGATTAAAATCTGTCTGTTCTAGAGCAACAACCATTTTTCAAATGTTTAATAAACGAATGGTCGCTTTAGGATCCTAAATAATGCAATATGTGTGCAGTTGTTATTCAATGGGTTAAAGAAATCGCTCTGTAGCTTCAACAAAATTGTATCAAACATAACGTTTCTGTACAATATGAAAGCAAAATCATTTAAAGAATTTAGAAAAACTGACGTGTTCAAAATATTAAATACAGGTGCATCCTCCTCCCCTAACATCGAAAAAAAAAATTATTTTTTTATCCGACATAAATCTCATTTCAAGAGTTAAAAGTTAATCTATAGTCTATTTCCTCTATCTACTCTATTCAGGGTTTTCTATCTGACACCGTTTCGTAAATTCTAAGAAAACGTTTTTTTTATTATTATTTTGCTGAAAATGCGTGTTTTGTTCCGGCTTGGCGCGTGACGCTCATGCAAAAGTGGCGTTCACGACATCCCCGGGACGTTTTTCCGCCACTCTCTTTAGCACTTTCGTTTCCTCCAAGGTGATAGATGCCCACATTTAAACGGTAGTTATTTATACAAAATAAATAAGTAAAAACTGAAACTATCCTATCGGCAGTTTTTATTGACGTTTCAGAGCACTTACGATTGGTAATTATTATTTCACAACTAATTACTATTTCAAAATATTACTTTATTTCTCCTTGACTCGAAAAGGACCACGCATAATTTGGATGGAAAAATGGGGCTCGTTAAAATGGAATTCAACTTTGAACAGGGCCGGCTTTTCCATTAAGGGATCCAGAATTAAAATTGATTAAGGGGCTATTGCAGACCCACCCCTCCCTAATGCTAATGGAAGAAATTTACAAAAATATCTCGATTGCATTTCAGTATTTATATCTATCTATCTATCTATCTATCTATCTATCTATTTATCTATCTATCTATTATTTTTGCGTTAGATAGCTGAGATCGATCTGTGCAAAAATTGTTTTTACTTTTTCAATTTTAATTGCAGATTTTTTTTCTTTTCTTGTGGGGATGCTTTTTTTTTTAAAACCTGTTCTGAAAATGAAAGCATTCTCATCAAATTATCTACAATCAAAATCGAAAAAGTAAAAAACGGACTTTGTACAGGTCCATGATCAACCCAATGAAAATATATATAAAATTGAAATGCAACCGAGATATCTTTATAAATTTCTTCCAAAGTAAGGTAAATGCACCAGTAGTGGGCCACTTAAGGACATTTATCTAATTATTATTAAAGTATTAGTGAAATTTAAAAAAAAAAATATTTTTTTTAGCCTAGTCCTTACTTTTATGTATCAGAATAAACATTCAAATTTTTTAAATATATTCTCTTGAAAAAAATGAAAAATAAAAAATGTTACCTTCCTCTATGCTCCAGCAGGGGCCCCCTAGAAGTGGGCCTCTCCATTCTTGAGTTTAATGCGTACTGTACAGAAGTTATAATTTGTTTCACATTTCTACACTTAAATATACACAATAATGAAATCATATTTAGAAGTTTTGATAATTACGTAAAATAATTTTAGCTTCTATTTAGTTTTTTCGTATAGTCTGTAAAAACACCTTCCAGCTCAAAGGCTATGAGAATAATGAAGTTGTCTCTTTGCCTGTCAAAACAGATAAGGGTTCCAGCCAATCAGCAATTAGTTTGTTATCTGACAGGAGTGACTAGAAAACTTGTTTTTCAACTTTGAAAATTGGTGGCCCACTATTGGTATATAGCCCACTATTGGTACACTTACCCTATTAGCATTAGCAAACAGATCTTTTCGTTTGATCTGAAGTAGCCTCTTGAAGAACTACCCCAAGATAAATGCAAAATCAGTACAGTTTCCCAATTAGATTTGGATGGTTCCAATATTATCGGGATGATAAGTTTTGCATGTTTTGATCGTAATAACATGTTTTATTCTTGTCTATGTATTGATATACATGCATGTATAAATAAAGAGATTGGAATCGGTCGTTTCCTAAAGAAATCAACATAAATATCTTAATACATCACTTAAGTAATATTTCATATTTAAAATAAAAATTTAGCGAATGGATTGAAAACGTCTCGTTTTAGATGTATTTTGGAAAGGAGGTAGGGGGGTGGGGTTTGCAAAATTCATGTTTTGCCCAAGTGAGGGGGGAAAAATTAATTTCGGCCTTGAACGAGAATATGTTTCACTATCATTATATAATGTCTATATTTCATTATAAAGTAACATAGTTTTGAACTTCTGAAATTGAAACTATTCTAATATAAAAAAAATATAATCAAAATCCAAAAATTAAAAACTAGCCGTCCTCAGCTATACTATGCAAAAAAAAAAAAAAAAAAAAAAAAAAAAAAAAAAAAAAAATGTATAAAAATATGAGCGAGATATTTGGAAAAAAAAAAAGAAAAAAAATGTTCTTATAGACTTAAAATTATTATCTAGTTCTTTTTGAGTGACTACTGTGGGCTCTGTAGTGACTAGTGTAGGCTCTGAGCCTACACAAGTCACTGAAAAAGAACCGGTAATAATGCAATGTCTATGGGGGCGTTCTTTTCAAGTATAGCGCTCAAATTTTAATATTTTTACGAGATATTTTTTGCATAGGATAGCTGAGGACGATCTACAATTGGGTTTGTTTTTACTTTTTTGATTTTGATTTCAGATTTCAGATTTAAAAGAAAAAAAAACTTTAACTTTTGGAATTGGTTGGAACGGTTCTGAAATTTAAACTATCATAATATAAAATATACACATATAACAATAAATAAATAAATAAATAAATAAATGAAAACCAGGCCGGTTGTAAATCGTCCTCAGCTATCCTAAAGAAGAAAGAAATCATGTAAAAATATCAAAGTGCAAGCGAGATATTTGAAAATAAAGCCCCCATAGACTTAGCAATATCACGGGATCTTTTTGAGTGATTCGAATGGCATCTTAAGAATCAGCTTCATATGATAGAATAATTTGTCAGGAAGAAATAGTTAATGCCTCTTCATATTGAATAAAGAATAACGATTATTTAAAAAACACATTTCGGTTGCATAGTTATTGTGCACTTGCGACAACTATATTCCTTTAGATTTAGCTATAGGTCCATCTAAAGAATAATTAAAGAATAATTTTTAATAAAAGAATTAAATGTAATTTCGAGACAGATCTTACGAAATAACTTTCTATAACTTTTCTTAGAACTATGTCAGTAAATCTCAGCCTTAAAATAAATAAATAAATAAAACTGATTGTGCAGAAAAATAAATGCATGTTGAAAAAGTTTTTGAAGTTTTTAATCGTAAAAATTCGCTTAAAATTTTCAAAAATTTTTAGATTTATAGGTTGAACTTTTTTATACCTTCCTTGAACTCCCTTTTATTGATATTAGAAAAACTATTTTTTTTCCTTGAGGCCCTTCAAACGGACGATATTTCCAAACATAGTTGAAAAAAGAAAATTGAAAAATGTTTAAAATTTTGATTATTAAAAAAATATTAAAGTTGCAGTTTTGAGGTAGATCTTACGAAATACCCTTCTATAAATTTTCTTAACTCATACACCTACTATGTCCTCCAGTCTCAACGTAAAAAAGGGATAAAAAAGTTCATGTTCTATGCAGATGAAACTTGTCTGTGCCATTTATAATAGATATCTAAATTAACATCTAAATAGCCATCTAAATGCAAAAATCTCCCTTCTAGCCTTTAGGAAATATTTTATATTTATGAGAGTAAATATTGAATATTATTAAATGGGTAATTTGCAACGTAAATGATATAATTAGTAAGTAAGTGACTATAATATCCCTTTAGAGAAATAGCTATGGGAGTAAAATTTGAATGTTATTTAGAGGTTAATTTGCAATGTAGTAATTAGTAAGTAAGTGGATGTACAATAAAAAAAGAGACTTATGGGAGTAAAAATTGAATGATGTTAAGTGGATATGCAGCACAAGTGGTTCACATCCAACAATCTCAACGTAAACGAAAAAAACAGTTCTTTTTATTATGCAGATGAAATTATTTATGTTATCTAGAAGAGATAGCTAAATACAAATATCACCTTTTAAACTTTTAAGCAATCACCTATATTTATAAGAGTAAAAATTGAATATTGTTAAACAGTTAATTTGCAATGTAAGTAATTAGTAAGTAGGTGGATGTACAATGAAAACAAGTGGATTAGTGTGATCGCAGATCGCACAGATGATTTCGTTTAATATCGCCTTCAATACATTTTATCATTAAATTAATAAACGAAGAGTGGTTTTTCGGCGCTATTTCTGATTTATTTGCCAATTTAGTGAAGGTACGCAAGCAAATAAAGTTATGCCTAAAAAAAAATGTTACAAAATTTAGCTTAAGTTTAAGGGAGACCAAACCGGTCATCAGAGGCGGCTAGTAATTTAAATAAATTAAAATTTAATAAATAAAAAAAATATTTCACTTCGAATGTCAAAATAGAGGATAAATATGATGTAATATGATGAAATAAAAACGTTTTTCACGTGATTTATTTAATCAATTAATTTATGTTGCATGCATAATAATTTTATTTAAACTTGCATGCAACAATTAGAAGAAATGAAATTTCAATTTTGAAATTTACGCTACTGTAAGTTTTTTAACTTCTAAATATGGTACATTTTCAATTTTTACACCATCTTCTAGGGGAAAAAAATGTACTTTTAAATGCAATTTGTTTAAAAGCTGTATCTCGATTTATTTTTGAGATATTAATTTTTTTTTTTTTTTTTTTTTTTTGTAGTTTTTTAATACCAATTTTGTAATTGTAGCAACAGAAGTACTCCATTTCCTTTTAAAGCGTAAAAAAGAAACAATTTTTATATCTGTTTAAACTTGCATGCAACAATGAGAAGAAATAAAAAACTTTTAAAAAATGGACTGATGATATTTAAAAAAATTATTTTAATTAAAATAAAAGACTTTTCCAAAATTTTATGATTTTTTAAACAAAATTTGAACACTTTGACTTGTATAGTTTTTGTGTACAGGCTTTTGACAGACAGACAGAGGACAGAGACGAATAGGGTTTTATCAGATGAACGAAACCCTAAAAAGACTTATGGGAGTAAAAATTGAATGATGTTAAGTGACTATGCAGCACAAGTGGTTCACATCCAACAATCTCAACGTAAAAAAAAAAAAAAATATTAAATAAAACCATTTCTTGTTATTATGTAGATGAAATTATCTGTGTTATCTAGAAGAGATAGCTAAATACAAAAATCACCTTTAAAACTTTTAAGCAATCGTCTATATTTATAAGAGTAAAAATTGAATATTGTTAAGTGGTTAATTTGCAATGTAAATGATTAGTTAGTAAGTGGTTGATTTCCAATAAGAGAAAATTTTATGAGCTTAAAAATTGAATGTTAAGTGATTAGGTTGCAACTTAAATGGTTAATTATTAACTAAACAATCTCAGCAATCTCAACGTAAAAAAAGTTATTTTTATTATGAAGATGAAATTTGTCCATGCCATCTATATGCATATTCACTATATGGCCAAAGGTAACCTGCCACTTGCGATTTTTGAAGTTTTTTATTAAATGTCTAAAAATGTATGAGGAATTATTCTGAAACTCCTGGTGTGTAAACAGAATAGTATATGTCATATATTTCCGGGAAGATTTTTTTTTCCGAAATCTTATAGGGGATCGTCAACAAATTAAAAAACAACGAACATCTTTTGGATAACCCTATCAGAACTAATGTACAAATTGCAGATTATAATTAAGTAGCTTATTGTAATAAATTGTGTTCTTTTTTATGAGGATAGCATGCATATTCGCAAAGAAATTAAGGTTTTGATCAAAACAGTCCCAAATTTTTCCAAGCTTTCTGCTTATAATTTGCTGAGTTAATGTAAAAAACGTTCTTTTAAGTAACTTCTAGTGTATATTTTAGATATTTAACAAAATGTCTAAAATCGCTAGTGGCCGATCACCTTTGGCCATATAATGTACACCTAAATGCAAAAATCTGGCTTCGAGCCTTTCATCAATCTTCTACATTTATGAGAGTCAAAATTGAATGTTTGTTAAGTGGTTAATTTGATCTGAATTAGAAAGGTCAACAGCCCGTTATATACCTGGTCTGTCTCGTGTCTAGATACAGATAATAAAGGCCCGAGGGTGAAGATGTTGATTGTAATACAAAAGCAACCATTGATCTATATTCAGCGAGCCGTGACATACAACTCGCTTCTGTTTGTTCTTAACTGTGCCTTTCGCCATCGAAATACATGCATTATACATGATTATAAGAATGTGAATAGAAGTCAATAGAAGCTAAAATCACGCTTGGAATATTGTATCCTGCACGATTTGCTTTATTTTGCATTTTTGGAGAAAGTTTTAAAAGTTTTTTTTTTCTTTGTAATGTCTTTAGTTTGCCTGATGTTCTTTTCTCTATTTTGCTTAAAGAAGTTAGAATAGTATTATAGTCGAAATATTTTGAATGAATAAGTGCCCAATCGAAACAGGCACTAATTTAATTTTGTAATTCATTGCAAGTTATTGTATAATAGCGATTCGTATATTTTTTAATAGAAAACTGAATTGTAAAACAACTATTCCATACTAGGCTACAGAAAAAGTTATACTTTAGCCAGATTTTTGTCTCACCATATTACATTATCTATTCTAATTGTATTATATTTCTTCCGTTGGCAACAGGAAATTTTCCACTTAAGACAGTATTTTGTGGCACACAGGTTAAGTTTTGATAGCTTTTTACTGTATTAGTATGCTAACATTGCTCAAACAATATATTCTATTTCAGTTTTTAAAAAATCTTTCCTTTTTTTTCAGCTATTGTGTTAGTGTCGTGATATATGACACTAACACATATTTATTTATGAAGAACTGCATTTATCTTCATCTATTCGTACGTGAATCGTGTGCTGATCATTGAAACTTGCAGGCTTAGATTGATCCGTTGACCAATGCACAAATAGGCTTTACTTAAACAAGTTAAACTGAGTGTAAATTAAATTTCATGATATCGGATTACCATAGAATTATATTGATAGCTGTGTAATCGAAATTTGTCTGTAATGGAAATCTGCTTCATGCAAAAAATTCTGATGGTGCCACCGTGACGAACGCTATACAATAATGTTGGCTGAAACGCAAAACTGTCTAAGACGACATTTTATTCCGGTATTTCGTCTTAGCAGGTTTTACTGTATAAAAAAAATGTACCTAAAAATAGGTAAGCCTTCGGATTGTTTCTCTCAGTATCTTCCTGTTCCATCTTACAATAGAATCTGTGAAAACAAAAACTGTTTGGACTAGAAAAAAAATGTTTTAAACAGGTTTCGGTCTTAACAGACATGGCTTTGTATCACATGAATTATGATTTTTTTTTTCTTTAACAGATTCTTTCATTATAGAAAGGTTTCTTTTTCACAGATATTGCTGTATCAAATTTTGCTACGTAAAAAGTCGTTACATGTAGTCTTTAAGGAACTGCAAGCACAGAACTTGCTTATAAGAGAAAGAAATGTTTTTCTAATAATGATAAAAACATCCAAACATTTAATTTCATTGTTTTGATTTTATTTTAATTTAAGAAAATTTTTTTTAGTGCTATGATTTACGACATTATTCTACAGAACTGCATTTTTCTTCTCTGGCCGTTACACATTAACGCGGTGTAATGCACATAAATACTACAGTATAAATTGTAAAAGCGGAATTTGTTTATAAAGGAATAAAACGAAAATATTTCGTTGCTCCGGTAGAATCTCCCATGGAACCCGTATTACCCGTACCCGGAATACCGCTTTCGTTGAGACAACCTGTCTAAACGGAATTTTCCTTAGTTCGTAGCGATTTTTAGTTCCCATCTGTTACACTGCTCTATGTTGGGCTAACTTTGTAAATACTGTAAAATCTGATGAAACAAAATCTGTCTGTAGCGAAATTCTGTCTTAAACAGACAGTATTCGTGGTTTTAGGAGAAAGAATAATTGCAATACTAAATATATATAATGCAAATTTAATTTCGTTCCGGCTACTTATTTCTTAAGGTCTTCTGTGTGGATTTTAATGCGTCTTAAACTGTTAGATAGATAATTTTTCCGAGAAGAACCGATATTAATGTTATTCATTGTAATACATCTCATACCTTTTTACTCTGCGTAGTAATCGAACTATGAGGGAAAGTTCTATAATTAGGTGAACCCGATTATGAAATATTAGTTATGTATTTTGGCTATTATGTAATTTTCAGAAGTTGTACTTGGCGGATTTTACTGAGACTTACTCTGTTGGATATTTTTTCAGTAATGGATTTAGAATACTGCATATTGTATTATTGTTCTTAAGCAAATCCTATTGTAAATGAAGAATTCAAAGAGTTAGTTTTTAATATTACAAATTTTGTCTCCTATATTAGAAAATATTCACGTATTCAATAGCACGTATTCAATTAGTATCGTTTTCAGCAATAGGAAAGGTCATTTCAAGAAAAGATTCATATTGCTTTAAAACACAAGGTCAATATACCGAAAATTTCGTTTGATTCAGGGTTCATTTGGAGAAATTAATCACCATAGTGGGCGAATCCTGGTTGTACAAAAGATTGAAAACCATCAACACGATCTCCAGCAACTCGTATTACCGTCAAAGGTTGTAAACCATAATTCGTAAATCAACTCTTTAAGAATGGATTGGTATTACACAAACAAGACGCTCTATTTATGATTATATCCTGACAGTCCGCTGAGATTCAACAAATCATTCTGCGCTTTTCTTTTGCTGAAGTGTTAGTGCCTTGATTTACGATTTATTTATAAAAAGCTGCATTTATCTTGTCCGTCCGTACGTGCTTAAAGTGTTGATTGAGTAAGCCTGCCATTAAAATGGACTCGTTGACCGATAGACGAGGAAGCTTTTTATGTCATTAGGAACACGGCTGTCGTCCATCAGAATTCGAGATTTCCTAATCCGAGTTTTGCTTTTACTGAAACATTCGTTTTAAAATAAGATTCTCTCCGTAAGTGTCTTTCTTGTTCATTTTATTATTTTGGGATCTATTTCTAGTCGTTTATTTTCTGTTCTTTTTTCCGTATCAGTGAAAATAGCCCATCTGTCAAAGTGACGGAAACTTTGACTTTTTCTCACCTAGTCGAAAAATTTCCTCTACAACTTTTAGAATTTTCGTAATATCAAGTAGAGTAGCTTTATAAGAAAGTTTCGATAAACAAAAAATGAAATTCGATTTTTTTATGAGTAAAGTGCCTTTTTCATCAGAGTAGTAGTATACGCACAGGGATTATGTTCAAATTGGAAGTTTCTGACAGTTTGTCAGTAATTTTTCGGTGGTAATTTATGGTAGGCAATTTTGGTGATCTGTTTTATGGTGGCAATCCATATTGAAGAGCCTGGTGATATGCGTCTGATCACAGGAGTGTAGAATTCCTTAGAAGTCTTTATAAATAAAGTCGCTTGAAACTATTGGCCTAATATATGGTTAAGTTTTTTAATCAAGGTAATCACAGTTTAGCCAAAATTCTTAAATCTGCACCCTGTTTGTATGCAGTATATAAAGGTGCTCTAATATCAGGTTTATTGCCAAACTGTTAGAAAATCTTTACTAGAGTTCTGATGTACAGGCAATAAGATCTTATACCATACAATAATAGGTCATGAATGTAGGCGTGGATCTTGTTCTCAACATGAACATTGTTACCCAATATCACTGAACGATGTTTGATTAAAGTAGAGTAGAATGACACAACTTATTTTGCTTGAAATTCGTTTGACATCACAATTTCCAGAAGATAATATTCACCTTATTTAATTGCAAAGTTTCTGTCAATAAATAAGTCAAATTATTCTACTCTAAAATAATAGTAGTTTGGTGGTCTCAGGGTATGCAACCTTAATCTATAGAAGATCTTGTCTATCTTGCCTTTCATTATCGCGCTTAGACAATTGGTTGTTTATTTATTTATTGAACACATATATCTGACTTGTGTGTTTGAAATCAAAGCCGGTTTATAAGTCATCATTAATATATAGAGAAGCACAAATTGTTTTTACAACACTAGAGTATTACAGCTGGGTGCATCACAAAAAGGGTGCAAAGGAACCAGCGGGAGTTGAGTCCACAAGCCTTTTATGGTCTCAAGTGATTAGCAGCATAGTGCTTTAACCACTTGGCCACGGTGGCCCCACTGCTTTGCTAAAGGCGCGTGCAGTTGATGTTTGACTCCAAATTAAAAGAAAAAAAAAAAAAATGCCATTTTCAGTGAATTTGGTTAAAAATGAAAAGCGAATGATTGGAGGATTTGATTCGCTATCTAAAAGGCATAATTTTATTTAATAAATATGCTTTTAACTCAACATCTGTATAGCTCATCGAGCTCTATAAGAGAACAGAAAACCAACTCCCTATTTTGTTACAAATGAATCCAATAGTCCGCCAATGAATACAATCACAAAGAATTTCGGAGGAAGATTTTCCATAGAGTTGTATGAGGAAGATATTTTCAAATTGTATTTTTTTTTCCTTGAATAGGATGAAATTTGTATCGTTTTCACTGTTATATCTTTTTACTGAAAAAAAAACCCCTGTAAATTTTATTTCATTTCACCACAAATATTTTATTTGATATTAGATAAAAATAAAATTTACAAACAAAGTAACAACATTGACAAACTTAACAAATTTGTATATTTTTCCTTTTTTTGAAAGTATTGTTTATAAAAATATAAAAAAGATGTAGAAATAACCAAAAATAATTAAAAGTATGCAGAAAAGTTTGAGAAAATGCCTCAAACAAGTACGAGATTCACGATTTGCGCTCATTAAAAGGTATGACACAGTCGCGGCATAAAAGTGGACCGCTGCGGTGAGTTAGCCCTTTGTGTTATTGTGAAGCTCAGTGGTGTAGCCACTGCAGTGTTTTGTTTCAGTACACACATAGCAAAGAATGTTATAACTTGTGAAGCAAGATGATGACTTTTCTTATGACGATGGTTAAACAGAAAGGTCTACCCAAGGGCTAAAGCTCAAAATCCCTGCCCAAATCGCCTATGACGATTGAACAACGGAAAAGAAAACATCTTCTACAAGCTCGTGCCGCAAGAGATTATCTCTTATTGTTTCCGCCACGCCAAGCGTTCAATGCATCCAGCCGGCTAAAGAGCCTCTCCATTGACTTTGCCGGGTTTTGGCTGTCAAGGCCCATTGTTTAAATGTTTCCAAAGCCTTAAGAGGGAGATTAACATTGCTGCATTCCGACAGTTCCATTCCGATGAACACGGCTTGTGCGGAAAAACGACGTGTTTTGTGTTTCGGTTACCCACTTCAAAGAGAGGAAGTTGTTTTTAGTTTTCTTAATGGCTTAAGAGATATGTGTGTAACGAAGCTGGGAGCTTTGTTTTCATAATACGACCGTATTCGAGATTTTTTACCATCGTATTCGATATATATATATATATTTAATGTGTGGGTTTCGGAATACATTTATCAAAATTGTTTATCTATGAAGATGCCAGATAAATTTGTTTACAAATGCAATTTCTTGTATTACACTGATCAAATAAAATGATATAATGACTGAGGCATTGTGAATAAGAGTAGAAATCTCACATTTTTGAGAAAAAAGGTTTTAAGTGTGGAAGTACTGTTTGTCATGCAATCTATCAGTTGAGTAATGAATTTCATTAATTTCGAACTGTTCACGTGATAGAACCCATTTAACCGCGACCAACTACATAAAGGCCAGTTAATGGCATTTAATACATCACACAGAGTGGATTATCCTTATTCGGTAGTTGGTATAAAGGGGTGACAACGCGCCCATCGTTTTGGGCCAATCCATGTTTAAAGATGATCCACTCCGTGTGGCGTTATAAAAGTCATGAATGGCCTTGTATGTCGTTGGTCGCGGTTTAAGAAAGGGTCCAACATAACATGAATATCAAGTTGCCAGAGGAGGAATGGATTCATTTGCTTGTTTTAACGTTCATACTTTTAAAATCTATCTTTTCCTGGACTTGAAAAAGTAGAAATGTGTAGTAATTTCAAAACTGGCCTTGAAGAGTTTGACAAAAAATTGTACAATTTTAAAAAGCTTTTTTCGAAATCACAACATGGAAGTTGCAGAACGACAGTTGTCCCACTGTCGTTCAACGCCTCATCTATTTTGTGCCAGAATGAGTGTATCTGCCTAAAACGTAATTCAGGGTAAGAAGTTAAAAACACATAGAATAAATGCGGCGAATATAAAGTTGTCCTTATAATGAATCCATCAATAGGTCTACATGTTGTGATTTTAAAATTTTGGATAAAAGATATTTTATAGCTATCTGGCTTCTCTAAGTGAACAACACTTCAAGCTGCTGAACGAAGAAGACAGCAGTTAATGATGACCATATTCACCATCCATCTCATATAGAAAATCACGGGTTCAACTCTCAAACGATATTTATAATTAATCTGATTAGACTTCGCTTTGATCAGGTGCAATCATGTTTATTATGAATTTCATTTCAGTGTTCGGTTGGTTCGAATTTTAGTTTGAGATAGATGGTGAATACAAGTAGTAGCTATCTTCCTGTAAAGTATTGAAATTGAGCGACCTATGCTTGAATCTACATCAATAATATAAAGAAGTAACGTTTGTGTGTTTGTTTGTTGGAGGTAGTCTCTATATGACTAATAAGGCAGTTTCAAAAATAATTGTGGGAAAATGCTGGTGTTTCCTCTTTGCTCCAATAGGTTATGCTTTATGTCGGTCCAACAACCTGCAACGGGATGCGGGAACAAAAAACGTTTTTAAAGTTGCGACTTATGTGATATTGTTGGGGTTATAACATTAAAACTAGGTGTGGTGTTTGCTTTTAAGACCTAAATACTTGCTATGAATTATTTTTAAAAAGTTCGAAATTTAAACACGTGAAATGAGCGAGACATGTTCTAAAATCTTTCTAAATTACAATTAATTTGAAATTATTAAGACTAAAAACTTGAAATATAACATGATTTTTACTTTTAAGAAGCAAATACTTGCAACAGATCAAATGTTCCAAAATTGCAATTTCTACATTATTGCTGGGCTTAAAAAATTGAAATTTTACATGGTGATTATTTTTTTAAATTAAGTGCTCTCTAAGAACGGTTTCTAAAATATTCGAAATTTAAAAAGATGAAATGAATGTAAAACGCTCTAAATTATATTTTATTTGGAATGGATAGAAACTTGTAATGTATAATAAAACTACATTTATTTCTCTCTCAAACAGTCGAAAAACCTTGAGCAATTTAAATACTTTGCAGCTTTCTTTTGATACAATGTGTCTTTGGAAACACATTAAATATAGTGAATCTAGAAGCCAAAGGGTATGAGTGTCAAAATTGAAAAAAAATTGAACTAAGTGCACAGATGACCTGTAAATGCGCTTTTTCCTTTTCAGGAGATGAAATAGAAGTAATTTTCTAATTATGTGCTACGTTATAGAGATCAACCAATTTTGTAAAAAAATTATCAATAACGATTAAAAATAAATTTAAAGAAAATTATACTCTACTTTTTTTTTTTTTTTTTTACAGTTATTAAAATAAGAGCTCAAAGACCACAATGAAACAAGCGATAGTTTCCTATGTCAAATCAGTCAATTTTTATGATGTTCCATTTTAACGTCAGTTATATTTCAACTTAATTTACTCCAAATCAAATTTTTGTCATTTTACCTTTTGGCATCTGAATTCCTCATATATTATTAGTCTCTCTTTCGAGGAAAAAATAAAGGGTTTTCTTCTCTCAGTTGAATCAACACAATATTATGTCGATAGTTTTAATGGGGTTCAAGGAATTTAAAAAACTTGGATACTCCTGCTTCAATATAATGGATGACAATCGAACAGGTGAAAAAAGTAGCGGGAAAATTGTTAAAATGTTTTCTCCTGTTATAGTGTTTTCTCCATAATTAACCAGCTAAAATACTAGGCTACTTGAGTTAATAATGGGTTTTACGTGTAACGTTTTACCCTAAAACATATGGAGTCGGAATCGCTAAGGAACTAGAGAATTTATCCTTTTAGACAGGTTTATAGTTTAACAGATATAATTCTACACTGTAAAAAAAAAAAATTCAAGAGGTTACTAAAAATTTCTTAGTAAATTTGTATTCCACAGAATTTTTTAGTAACCATTACAAACTTTTTTTTTGCAAGTGAAACAAGCATTTCTTTTGTAAACTGAACAAAAGAATTTTTCGTATAACTAACTTAAAAATTTTTAGTATGAGCCACAAAGCAAATTTTAGTAATAGCTCCAAAATTACTTTTAATAACCATTACGTGCAACCGAAGTAGAGGAGCATCCTTCGAGCTGCATCCAAACTTCTGAAGCGGAAGATTTTCGGCAAAACCGCAATAGATGGCAGCACTAAACATTCCTTACTGCTCCGACCGGATTTTCATAATTCCTTTATTAACGAGACACTACAGACATTCGGGGTGTATTTGGCGCTTGCTCGGGACCTTTTAGCCTGAAGTCCGTTACTATAACCACTATGCTATCAAGGCCACACAAACCGAGTTTTAGTAAGAGCTATTCAAAATATAAAACTATTAACTCTATTCGTTGCTAACTTTTTTCTAGTGATTCTTACAGATTTTCTAGTAACCGACTAAGATTACTAAAAATTTTTAGTAATTACAAGGATCACTAAAGTTTTTTTAGTAGATCGACCTTTTTTTTTTTTTTTTTTTACAGTGTATGGTATTATCACCGTTATAACTATGCCATCATGCCTTGTTGAAGGCAGGACCGTTGAAGGTTTGATATCTTACAGATTTTAATATATTAAAAAGCCTCTTTATATACCTGTTTCGAAAAAAAAAATCAGACTTAAAAAAAAAAAAAAAAATACTTATTAGAGTATAACACGTGCCTTATAAGACTGGCGAATCTATGCGTTTCATTTAGCATAGAATCCTTCGATTTTTTGAGTGGTAAATAATTCCACGTCATTTAGAAACAAATTAACTTTATTTATATTAAATGCTGAATTTCAAGAAAAAAAATCATGCTTTAACGTAGGTTAGACAGAAACTGCAAAAATACATTTTGCATAATAAGTGATTTTTCTCAAATCGCATATGCAAAAAACTATAATCAAAATCAAAAAAGTAAAACTATGCTGGTTATAGATCGTCCTCAGCGTTCCTATGCCAAAAAATAAAATAAAATAAAATAAAATAAAATAAAATAAAAATTATACAAAAATATTAAATTAAAACGAGATATTTGAAAATAACGTTACACTGTAAAAAAAAATTCAAGAGGTTACTAAAAATTTCTTAGTAAATTTGAATTCCACAGAATTTTTTAGTAACCATTACAAACTTTTTTTTTGCAAGTGAAACAAGCATTTCTTTTGTAAACTGAACAAAAGAATGTTTTGTATAACTAACTTAAAAACTTTTAGTATGAGCCACAAAGCAAATTTTAGTAATAGCTCCAAAATTACTTTTAATAACCATTACGTGCAACCGAAGCGGAGGAGCTTCCTTCGAGCTGCATCCAGACTTCTGAAGCGGAAGATTTTCGGAAAAACCGCAATAGATGGCAGCACTAAAATTTCTTAGCTGCTCCGACAGGATTTTCATAATCCCTTTAGTAACGAGACACTACAGACATTCGGGGTGTATTTGGCGGTGGCAAGTTTCGAACCCGGGACCTTTTAGCTCGGAGTCCGTTACTATAACCACTATGCTATCAAGGCCACACCAAGTGAGTTTTAGTAAGAGCTATTAAAAATATAAAACTATTAACTCTCATTCGTTGCTAACTTTTTTCTAGTAATTCTTACAGATTTTCTAGTAACCGACTAAGATTGCTAAAAATTTTTTAGTAATTACAAGGATCACTAAAGTTTTTTTAGTAGATCGACCCTTTTTTTTTTACAGTGTACCATAGACTAAGACGTTTTAGTTTCTTAACTTAACTAGTGTGGTAGATAAAATTTAAAGAACGGATATGAAAGTAAGTTTTAATAGCTGATGCAGATTGTTGTTTTTTAAACTTCTTTCCTCTTCAATGTTTCATTACACCAATACAAGACAAAAATGAACCAATTTAAGAGAATAAAAAAGACAGAAAGCTTTTTAGCGAAAGCAGAAGAAAGTAGAGTGACGTTATTGCTTGCACACTTTCTCTGTTTTTTTTTTTTAAACCACAGAAAGTTAGGGCGTAAAAGCATCTTCTGACTGACCCTGTGAACCTTCTCAAACGCCTACGAATCTGAGTCAGGAAGATATCGAGGTTGGTGTCGAAGGTTGAGGAGGACGTGTCGACGCACCTTGTCGAGTCAGGAAATACAGGTAAAACATAACGGAAAATGCGTGCAAAACGGGTTCGATTCGATAGATGAGGTGTTTCCCCATGATGTCATCTGTGAAGTCATCCCGCATTCGTTGTGTCAGAAACGAGAATTGTAAACTAATTTCAATTTTTATTTGAATTCTCAGATGACGCATAAAATGCTTGAATTATCCAAAATTCGTTTGAAATAAATTAAATTATCAATTTAATCTTGCATATTATGCAAAATCAAGGACGTTATAATACTGCGTAGCAACCCGTTCGTTGCATTTAAATTGCGCGAGGTCTTTCGACTGTTTAGAGGGGAAGGGGAAAAAATTAAATCTAATTTTATTA
Organism: Maratus speculifer; assembly: GCA_964019185.1. Lineage (NCBI taxonomy): Eukaryota > Metazoa > Arthropoda > Arachnida > Araneae > Salticidae > Maratus > Maratus speculifer. Next base: position 22,422,799 of record OZ025292.1, on the reverse strand, counting down.
TACAATTCCAAGTTTCTAGTCCTACGATTTCAAATAGATCGTAATGTGAAACTTTTTTTAGAAAATGTTCCACTACTTTCGCACTTTTAAATTTTGAAATTTTTAGAAATCGTTCTTTAGGAACATTTACATTACAGCATAAACTATACAATTCTACATTTTAGGTTTTTACAATCAATAGCGTCACAGAAATTTCAGTTTTACTACCTTTTTTGTTACTTTTCGAGTTAGAATTTTTTAGAAATTGTTCTGTGCAAATATTTACGTGCTAAAAGTTAGTGCAATATCAAGTTTCAAAATTTTTACCTCTAAAAGCTACATTAAACCGCAATCGAGAGCGCTTACCACTCATTTCCTTTTTAAAAAATTCGAACTTTTTTTGAAACCGTTCATACCGAATACTTATTACCACACCAGATTTCAAGTTTCTATCTTCTACAACATCACAGAAATTGAATTTTTAGAGCGTTTATTGTTCATGTGCTTTCTTGGGAATTTGGCTGTCTTCGAGTGCTTGATTTCTGCTCCCTTGGGAGCTGTAGGGCGTTATAAAATCATGCAATGTTGGAGCAAAAAGGTTAACATTTTACCGCTGCTTTTTGTTTAACCCTTTCCGGCAAGGGTAAATTCTGTTCGTAAAATGAGAAATTGTTGACTGCCACCGAATTTTACAAACGACTTTTTAAGAAATTAAAAACGAATTAATTAAAGCTTTCGTTGTAATAGCTAAATTTTAGTAACATTTTTTGGGTGCCATTTACAAGTTTGGAATTAAAATTAAGTGTGCCCAGAGTGAGTACACAGTTCCGGAAAGGGTTAAATTGAGTGTGGATGAATATAATGTTGTCAATTGTGTGTTCCGATTTTAGGCATTCAAAAATCCATTTCTGAGCTACTGAGCATCATAAGTCTGAAATTTCCGTAATGTACAAATTACAGTAAAACCTGAGAAAGCGGAATAGTTGAAGACAAAATAAAATACAGTTTCGACAAGTCCAAATGAAAGTATTTTTTGATGTCAACCGCAAACTTTTGATAACACGAGAAAGCTGTTAAAAACGGATATTTTCTCCTGTTTTACAGGTTTAACTATGTTTGTTTTATGAATTTTGTCTATTATGAAATTATTTGAATCCTAACATAATTGTTGAAATTTTAGGGGTGCAGCGAAAAAGTTCAATACAGGATATAATATAATTTATAATAATCGTACAATACACTTCCTAAGATGGTAATCTTTCTTAAAATAGATATTTTTCCGACTCCTTGCGATTCCTATTTGGAAATTTTTACAACATGAAAGAAAACAAATTCCATTTTGAAGTACTACATTGTTAAAAAAAAAAAAAAAAAAAAAAAAAAAAAAAATCCGTTAAATTTATTGTAAAAATTTCTGGCAGCAATGTTACCAGCAGTTTTTGCCGTAAAAATTGCTGTAAAATTAGATGTAATTTTTTTATTACATTTATTTTTACTGCCATTTTTACGGCAAAAATTGATGGCAACATTGCTGTCAATAGTTTTTAAAATAAATTTAACCTTTTTTTTTTTTTTTTTTTTTTTTTTTTTTTTTTACAGTGTAAGCATAAAAAAACTGCTGATACTGTATTAAAAAGAAAAAAAAATCCTTTTTAGAGAGGTGCCTATGTTTTCAAGTAAAATTTTAACGAAGCAAAGCCTGTAAAAAGTACATTTGTCTTTAACAGAATCTTGTTTTAAATGGAAAAATTCCATGTAACTCCACCATTGCGAAAAATAATTGCTAAGACGTAAACTTGTCTAAAATGAAATAATTCTTATGCATCCATAACTGCATTAGGAATGATTTTATGAAGAAAACAAGGACTGCTTTCGATACAGCTAAATTTGTCGTCTTTTAAATAAAATAAGAAAAAAGATATCAGACATTTGCCATAAGGCAAGATCAGGTTCCATTTTTAGAGGTATTGGTGTAATTATTAGAAGGCACCAAGTAGTGTAACAATTTTCTAAGCTTGCTTAAAACTGTTTTTCGGAACTTAAAAACCGCTTACTCTAATTTTTCTTTTCCACACTCTATTTAATTTTGAAGATGTAAAACCGGAACGCACTCCAAATCTTTGGCATTTCAATAATTCCATGATATAAAGGGAATTATAAATTGTTGCTTTTTTTTCCCAGTTAAAAAAAAATGAGAACAAAAAACCATACATCTAAGCATAGATTACGAAACGTTTTTCAACAATATCAGAAAATTATTTGGAAATTTATTTTTTTTATGATCCCGTTTCTTCCTTCGGAAATTTACAACATTACTTATTCATTTGAGCTGTATCAGCTCAATGGAGATATCATTTTTAAGTGCGTTCGTAATTATGTAAATACGTAGCACCTATAACCATCGTTCAGTTCGTCCGTTTGTCCACATATAACAGAGCAAAAAATACCCAACCGAATCATTTGACATTTCAAAAATATAATTGTTGCATATTTTTGTCGAGTCATTTCAAAATTTATAAAAATCGGATGCATAATTTAATGACAGGGACAAGGACAATCAAAAGTATTCTGTTGCATGACGACCAACGCGGAAAATACTTTCAGGTCTATTTTAATGGCGTTACACTCATTCGAATATAATAAAATGGATATGTATCTATGACGTATTTACTATAATACACATTCTGTACAATCTGTGGTGCAAAAAATAGTTGTTATTAATTTACAGGTTTGTACAAAAGTATTCCTTCAAATAATGGTATATGGAGAAATATTGTTTGGGGCACGTTTTAATTACATCAAATTATTTCACATATTATGAAACAGATATACGTTTTTGAGATTTATTACAAGTTACTTCTTGTATAAAGGAAAGCAGGTAGTATTTATAGAGATAAACAGAAGATTTCGAATACTCTGCTGTATTAATTTTAAAACTTCTTTAGTACGAACGTACCACATTTGGTATGCATGGCGTGCAATTTACAGCTTGTTTGCTGTGAACTTCATTGCTTAAAATTATCAGTCCTGACTGACTCGAGACGTGACTGCAAATTTCAAAGCAAGTAATGCACGTTGCTTAACAGAATAGAAAATTTTTTGTTTGAAACCGCAGAAATGTTTCGAATGCTCTTTGTAAAAGCTCTAATATGACAGATGCTCCTTTACAAAAATCATTGTAAAAGATAAATCGAGGTATGCAAATGTAAAACACTTGTTAATGACGGGAAATCCGTCTAATTAAAAAAATATTCTGTGTCGTTGATAAATTTACTTTTCATTATATTTATAAATAAAAAATTTTGGTCAGAGGCAGAAAGAGACAATTTGGGCAATACCTGCAATTAATTAATAATTATTTATATTTAATAAACACTTAATTATTAATAAATAATTATGTTTATTTATGCATTCATTAACTACTTAAACTTTTTTAGATATTTTCGTTTTTGATTTTTGACGAAAATTAGAAGATTACCGAAACTCAGTTTCGGTTTCGGTCTTAACCGCTTGGGGGCAAACGACTGGTATACATGTTGCGTTAGGTACTGAAAATCCTTCATTACTCTCACCAGTAAAATTTTAATGTAAAATTTGCCTTTTTTAATCTGAGTATTTTCCCGATTCAATTTGCCAAAATTTCGCTTTTGAAAAACTGGTGATAAAAAAATTAAAATTATGTAAAAAAAAAAAAAAAAAAAAAAAAAAAAAAAAAAAAAAAAAAAAACGCTTGTCCTGAAGGGGTTAAAAAACCTGTTTCGGTCAATCTTTAATAGTAAAAAAGAAGTGAAGCAGTATTAAGCTGCATATCTGATGAGTCGATACATTCAATCACGCTCCTTTTCAAAAAGAAAGAAAAAAAAAAAGAAAAAAAAAAGAAATATATATATTTGAAGCCACTGAAGTTTGATAAAGGTTTTTTCCTTTTTGAAATAGGAGTTATCTTTCCAAACGTAATTGCACGCTGTCCCTGTTTCCAGAACGCGTTGGAGGAAGATGCACTTTATTGTCTCGAATTTGAAACCTGTAAGATTATTGTTGGAACAAGCCAATTTCCGTACACTTTTGTTCGCCCACATTAAATAAAAATATAGAGGGCTGGACGTAAAAATAGAACGGGAAAAGGAAAAATCCCATATCCTGTGCCGGAATATTTAGCGAGTTAATTTGGCGATAAATGTTTACATGTGGTTGTTGGAATCTTTTAATCTTCGGTAAGATGATTTGGTAAATTCATAAAAATAATACAATATAATATAAATAATAATAAGTATAATATGTACAGTGTGGCCTAAAAATAAGGGTTTATTGAAAAATTTATATATATATATATATATATATATTATACATTATATTAAATTCATATAAGTTAAGTATCATTTTGTTTTTTTGCAAAGGTATTGGAATAAGCGATGCATTTATATCACTTGCCATTTTTGAAGAATTCATTTTCTAAATAGGACCGACATTTTTGGAACATCCGAGATATATATTTACATACAGTGTGCCCAAAAAGGTATATTCACACTTTCTTAACTTACAAATGGCTGCAGCGAATAGTCATAAATGTGTTATCTAGATATAGTAAAGTGGCTGTGTGCTACCAGAGAAGACCTTTTACAGACTTTTTTTTTTTTTTTTTTTTTTTTTTTTTTTTTTTTATATATATAATAAATAAGACATTTTTTTCCTTTCCCGTCCCACTTTCAGAAAGAGTATACCTACACTGAAATTTCGACTGTAGAAATACCATGTAATTCTACGCTGGTGAGATAAAACTGATCAAAAGAATCCTCTATATAGTGGAATCTATCTGTAACGGAATTCCACCTTAAATAGAAATTCCATAGTCTCAACAAAATTTTAAAAAATGTCGCAGAATTCTGCAGTAAAACCGGCCTAAAGATCCCTATCTATAATAAAATCTACACTATATAGCCATTAGAAACCAGACACTTGCGATTTTAGATGTTTTGTTAAATATTTCGGAAAATACATCATGAATTATTTTAAAAATGCAGGTATATAAACAAAATAGTTCAGGTTATTCATTTTCGCGAAGATTTTTTTTCCGAAATCCCATAGGGGAACAGGTTGAAAAAGAATGAATATCTTTTGGATAACCCTGTCAAAACTAATGTAACAAAAACATTCAAATTGCAGATTATGATTAAATGGCTAACTTGTAATAGATTGCGTTCATTTTCATGTGTACTCGTGGCAAAATTAATGTTTTTATGAAAATGGTCCCAAATTTTGCCATTTTTTTTGCTTATAATTTGCAGATTTCTTAATATAAGATAATATTCTCTTTTGAAAATATGACAAACAACATTGTGCATAATACGCTGTAATGAAAATTGAAAAATAATAAAAACTGTATGAAAAATGAGCAGGTTTATTCAATAATGTTTTACTGCGCTTGCATGAACGGAATCAAAATACAACTAGCATAAATTGCTAGCTAAATGTAAAGCGCAAGTTTTGTTATAGTCTCAAAAACATGGCTTGAAAATTCTGAAAATTTTCGTTGATAGAATAAGCTCAAAATCTGTTATTCCCAAAACGAATAAAAAAGATGAAGGGCTGTATCCATGTATCCATTGATTAGTGTCAATATAGCATACACAATATTGCACGTACTAGTTTATTTCGATACAGCCCTTCATATTTTTGCTATATATTTAACAAAACGTCTAAAATCGCAAATGTCCTGTCATTAATGGACATTTAGTGTATGTTTAACGGTGTAAATTCATGGTCCACGGAGGGAAAAATACCGTTTAATTCAAATATAAAACTGGTCATAAGAAACCTATCTATAATGGGATCTATCTACGGAAGTAATTCATAGCCTGAAGAAAATACAACATAAAATTCTACAGTAAAATTTGTCTAAAGAGCCTTGTTTATAATGGAATCTATTTTTAACGGAATCACGTCTTAAAGGGATCAGGGACATATTTTAAAAGAATTTTTATTTATTGAGTTAAATTTTTGAATTATTTTGTGATGATTAATCACATTATTTGTAAACAAAATCACATGATAAAACATCTCAGAAATTTTTTTAAGTTTAAAATTAAAAATTAATAAAAAAACTGGGGTAATTTAAAATCGTTATAACTCAAAATATTATTTATACAATTTCAGTTTTTTTTACTTTAAATAAACAGAAATATCTAAATTTTAATTTTGATTCGGCGTTTTTAAAAATATTAATTAAAAAAATTAAAAATATTTAAATTAAAAAAAAATGATTTAACTTATTTTTAAAAATCATATTTCCAAAAGTAAATATTTTTTTTTTTTCAAATTTGCTGAATCAAAATTAAAGTAAAATAACTATAAAAGACATGTTTCAAGTTTGAAATATTTTTCTTTAACGGTTGTTGAGTTATAACGATTTAAATATGAGATATAATGAAAAAAAAAAAAAAAACATGAAGAAAAGCACAATTTCGCAAGAACTTATTTTCATGACAATCATGGTTTGAAAGCTAGATTGTGAAAACAAATCAAAATGAAAAAAATATTTCCTCTTCTAACTAAGATAGAGACATGAATTACATGTCATTATAAGCATAAGAAAACAGAGAAAATTTTAAGGCAATAATTTTTTTCTGGAAAATTTGAAGATTTTTGTGCCTTGGACGGAAGAATTTTATACTCTCGACGGAAGGGAATACCATAAAAAATTTATCCACTAAACGTTCCTATCCCTTGAAAAGAAATAGGAACGTTTTCCTATCCTTTTTCAAGTTATTCCGTTTTTACGGGTTTTACTTAGCGTTGCAAAAAACCCACAGTTTTTGAGGGACGGGAATAAACCCGGGAATTTTGGGGAATAAACCTGGAATTTTGGGGAATATTGGAAATTTTGAAGAAGTTTTGAAAGCAAACAAAACCAGTCATTTTTCAACTAGAAATTTTCATTTTAAGACATCATTGCTCATTGTTCTGAGAAATTTAAATGGATTTTTTATTCATTAACAAGACTTATTATTTTAACACTTTGCAACTTTTTAAATTCTCAAAATTCAACAGTTTTACAACAATGGTGACTGAATAAATGAAGATTTCAATTATTCTCTTAAAAATAAAAATTGTTTACTTTCTGTTACCTGGCATATCCAACGTATATTCTTCATTTATTTTTTCTGTTTACGTTGAATCTGAGAACAACAGTGATGTTTACATTTATAAATAAATCTGTCATTTCCGTTTCTAACTTATTAATATTTTAATCTATTTAGTTTTTACTTAAACTCTACTGGTTTTGTTTATGTTTCTTATTGTAAATATTTTTATGCACTCAATCAGTAAGTTTCATAATACACAAATAGCTGTAATGACAGATTTATTATATTTGATGCCTTGTCTTTTCAATATAAAATTGGACAGAATCGGGACGGAATCAGCGAAAGCGTGCTCTGATGTTGATTATCTTCGCTTGGCTTGCTCAGAAGAAGAGTTGAGTTGTTCTTGCATTTACAGTTAAGAATAAAACAATTGAAATTATTACAAAAATATTAAATAATACATTAAATATTTCAATGTTTAAAACTTTCTAAAAACTCCCGAAAATTTTCGAAATTTCCTTCCCAAAGAACCCGGTTTATTCCCGGGAATAAACCCAGTTTTTTCCAGAATTTGCAACTCTAGTTTTATTGTGACAATATATAAATTGCTTTGCTTATTTGCTACACTCCAGTTATTTTTCGTAATTGCCATTTTTTCCTAACAGGTCGATACCATGTAAAATTACTAAAATCATAACAGATTAAGTATTTCTTTGCGGTAATCACTACTTCCACAAAAGAAATCTATACAAGAAGGTGGTTAAGCCATTCAATCAAGTCTACACACCCTTTTGAAAAGACGAGTTCACTGGAGTTTGAAAAAGCTATTTCTTATTTACGAAACATCTTTCCAAAAGTAATTGCACTTTGCCCCTCTTTCCACATCGCGTTGGATGAGGTACTTTATTGTCCCCGAATCGGCAACCTGTAGGATTAATATTGGGTAAAAAAAGCGGAACAAGCCCCATTTCGGCAACAATCTTTTGTTGGTCTAAGTGAAAGTAGTATAGAGAAAGATGAGCCCCCAGATGAAAGAAAAATTGCGGGTTTTCACTAAAGAAAGCGAGTGATCGAAAACAATAAGAATTAATGGTTTAAGGAAAAATCTATTCAATTCAGGCTGTTGTGATGGAAATAAAAACAAGATTCTATCGAGAACGTAGGATCCATAGAAAACTAGTTGGATGTGCCAATCCCAAAACTTTCTTCTATTTCATACATCTAAACCGTTTGAATCCCAAGCTGCGCGTTCGCGCTGTTCAGTTTTTTTTTATCAAGGAAAACCACCACATTTCGAGCGTTTGGACCACTGAAGATGCGCCGATTTGGATTTATCGATATAAAAGAGAAGAAACGTTATCATGCGGCTTGAGATTTATCGACATAAAATAAAATAAAGCTATCGCACTGTTTCGGTTTTTTCGGCATAAAATAACAAAAGGCTATCGCGCTGCTTCGGTCATTTCGGCATAAAATAAAAGAAATGCAATCGCACTGCTTGGGACTTTTCGACAGTGTTTTTATAAAACCCTCTGGGAATCAAACGGTTAAGATATAGCTTCAGTTGCGTCAAAAGACCAGCTCACTAATGCTAATCCAATGGAAGGCAAATGCCTTCCTTCACACACACTCCCCCCCCCCCCCCCCCGTAGACACGGCCCTGGAAGAAATTTTTAACAATATCTCGTTTCCATCTCAGTATTTTTAAACAATTCTTTTTTGCATTGGCTAGCTGAGATCGATCTGTACAAAGAGTGTATTTTACTTTTCTATATTGTTTACCGTTTTTCTTTTAATTGAGGATACTTTCATTTTCGGAAATATTTCAAAAATGAAAGCACTCTCTTGAAAACAATCTGCAAATAAAGTGTAAGAAACAAAAAAAAAAAAAAAAAAAAAACGGAAGATGTAGAGATTGATTTTAGTAAGACAATGCAAAAAGGTTTGTTTGAAAATACTGCAATGCAAACGAGATATCGTTAAAAAAAAATTCCATAGGATTGGCATTCGTGAGCAGGTCTTTTCAGGTGACTGAAGTAGCCTCTTAATATTTCAAAAAATAGTTACACATGTTAATACTTCAATAGCATTCGTGGTTAGATCAAAAGTTTCTGTACTATCAATACACTCTTCTGTGTATTTAGTTACTTCTATTGTATAACTAAATACATAGAAGAGTGTATTGATGGTACAGAAACTTTTGATCTAACCATGAAGAACACTTTAAAGAGTGGTTTAAACTTATTTATTTCAAACAACTTTTTTATATTCAATAGCATTACTTCAATATTATATCAACTTCAAGATCCTTCTTAAAGTTTTGTTTTAATCAATAAATTGGAGTCAAAACAAGTTCATCACGATCTGGATATTTATTAAAATAAATAGTTTTTCGTTATTCTGTTGTACTTCAACTGTTTGCGAATAGCCGGCTTAACAGGATGAGAAGTTCCTGTCGCCTCATGACCACCACTAATAGACAATATAATTCTAAAAAATCGAGACAAATATGCAAAAATCGCTACAAAAGCGCCCTCTTCCGGCAAAATATTTTGAAACGCATGGAGTAGACCGGGAGGTGGCAGCACAGACAATCGCCTCATCGAGTTCACGTATGAAAATTTAGGATTAGTTAAATCTTCGTTTGGACATTAAAACGCATTCGACCTGCTAAGTCGTTCGTATCTTGATGGAAAACACCGAAACATCCGATTTTAGCGTTTGATTCATAGGCTTACCATTATGTTTTCCTGTTTCCAGTCCTCCATATTTTTCGTACTTTTGGGTGTAGAAAAGCACAATGGTATGAGTCAAACGCTGAATTCGGGCTTTCAGGCGTTTTCCACCAAGATATGAGTTGGCAGACCGATTGCGTTTTAATAAGCGAATCAAAATTTAACTAATCCTAGATTTTCATCCGTGAACTCTATGAGGGATTCTCTGTGTTTCCGCCTCTCAGTCTAAAGAAATTTCTGCCAATAGCCAAAAACATGCATAAAAGATTTGGTGCAATTCTATGCATAACCTTATACACTTTTCGATAATACAATAATAAAAATGGCACAAAAATCGTTATTAAAGCGACCTTTTCCAGCGGAATATTTCGAAATTCAAGAGATCTTGCTAGCCATATCCAAAAACATACATAAAAAATTTGGTTCAATTTCATGCATATAATTTCATGCACTTTTCATTATAATGACGATACATTTGTATAAGCATGTTTTTTGAGATCTCTGATCTCTTAAGAATGTGTCAATCCGTTGAAAAATGGAAGTCGAAGAAGATTTCTATTGCAATATTTTCTTTTACTGAAGAGAGAAGAAAGTAATAGAGGGTGAGGGGAGGGGGTGATGCTTTTTGTGATGATGCAAATAAAACAGGCCAATGGGTAGTTTGAAGCAATTCATTTTACTCATTTCACGAAATACATTTTGTTCATTAAAAGGCAATTAAACTGTATTGTGTAGTAGTTACTTAACTGAAACCGTGATTCGTTTTACCTCATTTTTAGGGGGTTGCTCTGCTCATTGCATGTGTGCTAGTTTTCACTTTTGTAAGCAATTGCTTATGCGTAAATCTTTTCAAACCTGTTGTTTTGGTAAATGAGTTCGTGGGAAACCATTGATTAACGAATAACTTTTACTGATTTTTTTTTCTTACTTCTCGTTTTACAAGAAGAAAAATTTCGACTTCCCGTTTTCGACTGATTTATAGGTTTTAGATGGTCCTAAACACGATTTGACTGATTTTAGAAAATGTCTGCCCTGGTGTCTGTGTGTCTGTCTAAATATGACACAAATTTTGTGGATGCTTTATCACAAGAACTAATGTACAGAATTCAATCAAACTTCAGATTAAACTTGACATAAGTGTGCTGATTTAGTTTGATGTAAATCACCGGCCAAGAGGGAGCGCTTCTATAAAGCTTTTTTCGCGATTTTCTGGTAGCTATATCTCAAGAAGAACTAATGCGCGGGATTCCATTCAAATTTTATGCCCTGTTATACTGTTAAAAATCTTGCCTAGTTTGAACCAAATTTTGGTACTCAATAGCTGCTACAGCAACATGGTGAAATCTTGAACCAATATTTGGAGCTCTTCTTCACTGTAAACAAAAAGAAAAAAAATCCGTTAAATTTACGGCAAAAGCTGCTGGCAGCAATGTTGCCAGCAGTTTTTACTGTAAAAATTGATAAAATTAGGTGTAATAAAAAAAAATTTACATCTAATTTTACTGCAATTTTTATGGCAAAAACTGCTACATTATTGCTAGCAGTTTTTGCCGTAAATTTAACGTTTTTTTACAGTGTTGAAGCATAGTTCCAAACGACGTTGAAATAGGAAGCTCCAAATGTTGGTATAATATTTCACCATCTTATGTTAGTAGCTACTAAGCACCAAAATTTGGTTCAAACTAGAGCAAAATTCATAGCAGTGTAGACTTTGATTTAAATAGATGCTGATTGTGTTTTGATGTAGATCGCTTAACAGGTGGTGCTGCTAGGCTCTGTTTTTCATGATTTCTGCCATAGATATATTACAAGAACGAATAGGCTGTCATTTAATTTTGATTGAAGACGATTTGATTCATATAGAAGAAAGTTTTTTAACGCCGACAACGTACTAGATTTTTTTTTCTACAACCCAAGAACAACTCGCTATTTTTATAAGACGTTTATCGCATTAGTTATACTTATATGGATTTCTTTAGTCTTTTATATCCCGATGATACTTTTAAGTACCATTAATGAAATTTAAAATTAAATTATTTAATCCGTCTATTAATAAAAGTACATTTTATATTTTATAAAAAAAATGTAATGTTCGAAATTTATTTTGAAAGCACAGCGGAACAGTCGAAATTAAATTGTTTAAGAAGAAAATTTGTCTGAAGCAGAATTTTCTTCTGGTCATTTAAGAATAGTTCTTATAGTTCTTCAAATCGGTGGGAACACGTGGTTTCAGTTTTTGAAACTATTAAGCAATAATTTATGTTCTACTTTCTACTGCTCATTTCTCTTCAATTTAGGTTTTTTTTTTTTTTTATATATATATATATATATATATATATATATATATATATATATATATATATAAATGTACTATTAATTGTATTTTAAACTATTTTAAAAAGTTGTTGGAAGAAAAAAAACTGTTTGCTATAAAAGGGTGACGAAGTTAAACCTGTGCCCCGCGCACGACTGTATAATGTCTCATGCTCATCATCAAATACAGATTTCAGGAAAAAAGCTATTATAAAACTACTTATAACGATACTACATACACCTATTTACAAAACTATATTTATAAAACTACTTGTAGCACGAACGTACCTCAATTGTCGCGTTTAGCATATAATTTCCGACTTGTATGATATTTTCGTAGATTGGGAAATATTTGTATTGTTTTACAGCACATCGAAAATAGCCAATTATCTTACCATATAGAAAAGGTCAATCGGACCGAAATCTGACCGACAGATCGAATAAAAATTGAGGTAACTTATCCATGCAGAACTCCGTGTCCTGACAGATAACTGTTATCTTCGACAATTTGTCATGTTCTGTGAAAATGCCAAACCTAATTTTGATGGCGATATTTAAAAGAGCTCTCATTAAATTAGCACGCTCCCGTGAACGGAAAGGTCTACATCTTCTGACCACCGGTGAACATCTTTGTCTGGTCTTTTAATCGCGGTTAACTGTCTCTCATCCGAAAAGGGTTCATTCAGAGCGAAGAAATGGTGTTGGGAAACAGATCTGTTCCGATGCGATTTTTTACTTTTTTTTTTACCACCACTATTTAGCACCAGAAAAAAGAATTCAGCTCTAAATTCTTCTACCCTAAACATATAAATGATAAACAAGTCTGAAATTGCACGTATAGTCGAAAATTGCACGTATATTGCATACTGTATTGCTGTATATTAGCCGAAATCTTTTGTGTGTCTCTGTAAATACTTGCTTTCTGTTATACAAGAAGTAACTTCTAATAAACTTCAATAAAGTATATCAATTTCGTAAAATGTGAAATAGTTTAATATAAACGATGTTTTCTCCTATATCATTATGCAATATAATACTTTTTGCAAGCCCTGTAAATTAATAATATTGTTGTTATACTATGCAGTACTTCATATATAGTATGGTAGCCGAAATATTTTGTGTATCCCTGTAAATACTATCTGCTTTCGATAAAACAAGAAATAACTTGTACTAAATTTCAACAACGTATATCAATTTCATAAAATGTGAAATAGTTTAATGCAATTATAACGCGCCCCAAACAACATTTCCTCCTATACCATTATGTAATGGAATACTTTTTTGCGGCTCAGTCAATTAATAACAAATATTCGTTGCACCATATATCGTGCAGAATGTACGTTTTAGTAGATACAGTCAAACCCCGTTATAGCGAACCCGGTTTATAACGAACTCCCGTATATAACGAACGAAAAATTTGGTCCCGGAGTTTTCCTATTGTATTTAATGTTATTTTATCCTTTTTATAACGAACCTTCGGAATCTTAAGAATCGGTTATAACGAACATTTTTCTAGTCGACCATGATTTTTTTTCTCTTTTTACTTTTCCGCTGAAGTAAAAAAAGGTTTTCGACTCTTAATTTTATAAGAAAATGCATGCCGGGTAGTAAAACATGGTGCAAATTAACGATAAGTATTTTTATTAAAGAGTAGTAAGACCTGCATTCTTTCTCTTTTATGGTAGCCATTCTGCAGGTGTGATATCGCCGACTCGTCAGTTATTTTCCATTAGTACCCTGTCATAGCAATTCAGTAACGCATACAAGCTAACTTTTTAACTAATGTATTTAAGAATAATTCGAGGTATGGTAGCATTGAAAAGAACGTCTTCTTTGAAACAACTAATAATCAAAAGCTTTTTTCCTTAAATTATACTCTCTGGAATTCACAGGATGATGAAAAAAGGAACATTTAAATGATAAACAAGTAAACAAACAAAATAAAAATAAAACGATTTTTAACGTGCCAATAATTAGTGTTAGTCATCCTAAGCCTGGATAAAGTGTAAAGATTTTAGTATAGCCAGGATCATTCCTTAAATTGTTTGCTCATATATCTTATCATTTATCCGAACTAGGTTGGTCTCGAATGTTTAGATAATCGGCTCTTTACTGTATTTCTATTTGTCTTCCATTTTAGTTAATTTATTTAGTATTGTGCCAGTTTAATTGAATCAATTTTAGTCAATTTAATTCATTAATGATCATGTCTAACAGAATTTACATTTATTTTCTTAATGCCTCATTATTGAACATATAGGTATCAAGTAATTATATACATATTTTGTACACACTAACATTTTTTAACAGTTCGGATATAGCGAACAAATACTTCGGTCCCTTGAAGCTCATTTTAACGGTGTTTGACTATACTTCAATAACGGATATTATTTTTATTATGTTCGAAGGAATGTAACATCATTAAAGTGCACCTGAAGCTATTTATTCAATTGGCAGTCATGTAATGGAACACTTTTGATTCTCCCTGTATTGAACTATACACACGAATTTCACAAAATTTAAAATGATTTGACAAAATTATGCAACAATTACATATTTTAAATTTCAAACGATTGAATTGAGTAGTTTTTTTGTTGTTATATACGGCCAGACGGACAGACAGATGGACGAACGACGACTATAGATGGTACGTATTTACATAATTACGAATGCATCTAAAAAAGGACAAAATGAGATACGTATAATTAAGTTTGACAAGCCGAAAATATGTTTAATTAAATTAATTATAATATTTCAAATTTTAATTGTTTGTCATCAGCCAACAAAATGAAAAAGTATTCAAAGTGAGACTTGAACCCTGGTCATCGGTATTGCACACAGACGTTCTGATGCATGAAATTTAATAAAAATTTATATTCCATTATAGTCCAGACAATAGAGACCGTGTAGGAGCTCTACCTAGCAAAATTCGGAGTAGCTCTGCAAAAAGGCTTTCCTTATGTTTTTTAGGTCGCTGAATCCAAATTTTCAACTCCCCACCAAAATTTTCACCCACAATCTCCTCAAATTTTAATAAAATGCCCCAAAATAAGTTTTTTTTAAATTATTTTTTTATTGTTTTAGTAAAAAAGTACGTAGAAACTTAGAAAGTATAGTATGCAACATTTGCAACAAATAAGATGCATGACATTATGACATATTTTGAATGGGCTGGAGGGGGGGGGGGGAAGCCTACCTCGTAACATGTGCCACGGTGGTGAGTGCACTGTTATGCAATTCCGCTTAACCACTCGTATCGTTTGCGTTCGCTCGCATATTTCCCCTCCGAACTTTAAATATGCTTATTTTGTGTTTTTTCGATTGCTGAATCCAAATTTTAACTTCCGACCAAATTTTGGTAAAATGATCCCCAAAATAGGTTTTTAAATTGTTTTAGCGAATAAATATCAAAAAATTCTGAAAGTAAAGACAAAATTTACAACAAGTTAGATACATGATATAACGTAGGATGCACAGGGAGGGGGGGGGGGTAGTGTGCCTTTCAACAGGCGCCGCGGCGCTGCGAGCGCTAGATATTCGATTTGCGTTTCTATTTAAGCAGGTTTAATTGTCTCATACTTATAGTTGAGGTCTGTATTGGAATTACTACTGGGGCATTCGTTTTCTTTCTGCGGTTCTGGATGCGACCGGAGAAAAAAACAGTCGTACATGTAACGCATCGGCAGCCTCACAAGACTTTTTTTAACAAACGAAACTGTAAATATATAATTAAAATTTCAAATATAAATATTTAAACAATTTTATATAACAATTTATAAATATTTAAAATATCCCAAGTGATATCTGTTTTTTATTACAGAAAACAAATCTTATAAATCACATGAACTTTATACCAAAAAAAACGAACTTTTCTTCAAAAAAGTTCTGTTGTATGTTTAATTAAAAATAATGAGAATAATAAATTTGAATGCAAATTCAGTACAATGGGCCAGCCTGAAAAACATTCGCCATTATCCGATCTGATATCGGAGTCCCATTGTCTTTTCTCTTAAAGACATCTTTCTTCTCCGTTTTTTTTAGCGGAGCAACGAACGCCCTTGACAGTGCTCCAGTTTACGCGATGAATGCTCCGAATGGCTTTTAATTTACAGCCATTTAAATGACGGTTCTTTTTTCTTGTCGAGAGTCACGCAGGATGTTTTTTAAATACGTGATTCGCAAATAGCGGACAGGATGTGGAGACATTCATTTATTGGTCAACAACATCATTGAGGAGAATTTAAATGTCGTATCTATCAGGGTGCAACGATTTAACCTTTTTGTACAGAATTTAGTGTCGAAATAAGGGCACAGTTTTTGATATTCACTGTATAATAAATTGAAAAAAAATTTTTTTTTTTTGAGTATGAAGCTAAAAATAGTTTTCTTAAAAACGTTCAAATATAAATGTTATAATGTTCTTATAAACGTTTAATGATCATCTTGAAATTCACGCGCCATTTTATCACTCCAATTCATGATTCCAATTCATGATCCTCTCTTTAAAAAATGTAAAACGTCTTTTACTTCACATTTCGGCAGTAAATGTAAATATATTTTTAAATTAAAATATAAAAACAAATACATATTCTTTATAACAAATAGTCAGTTCTGTTTCAGTGAATACGTAGGAAATGTAAGGTTAGTGGCCAGAATATGTACTTTTACTTTATATGGAGTCTCAGGTTGTGCGATTTAGTAACATGTCACATTTAACTTTTTTTCTTAGTCTCAATGAAACATAAATACATAAGATTTTAAATGTAGACAACTTTCTATCTCTTCTATTTAAAATAATTTTTTTTAATATTCTTTATTGAAATTTTATTTTATTTTTTATGTTTAATTTTGATGAAAAAATTAAAATTGTTCATTGACTGTGCGCAACATTTCTTAAAAACTAATAAAACAGTTCGCATAAAATTTGATAAATATTTTCATTTTATGTTAAAGAGTAACTTATACTTCAAATTTAGATTATAATTGCTTTATTTATTTAAAATTGGCAATTTTTTAATAAAAAATAATTTTTAAAAGATGTTTAATTATATAAATAAAGAAATTGCTTTCAAATGAAGTATAAGTTCAATATATATTAGTTTTATATAATTATAAATATATACAGGGTGATTCCAAATTTTTTTTACAATAAAAGAGGGTGATAGTACGAATCAAGACAAACAATATTAAATAGGAGACCAAGGGTCCTAAACGTTTTCCAAAAGAGATAGCCGCCATTAAAGTTTAGGGACCAAAATTTCAAATAAACATAAAAAACATAAAAATCGGTCGATTGATTTGCGGGTTTCACTAAAATTATCCTTAATGTCGGCATTTTCTTGAAATTAAATTATTAAGATAAATTTCAAAAAATGCCGATAGAGGGCGCTTTAGACTTTGAAGTAAAAAACAACTGTTTTTTGCTGGTATTTTTTGCATCTCGTTAAATGTTTTCGTAAGCTTAGACTCAAACTTAAATTTTGAGCTCAAAATCTGAAAGTGGGAGTGGATAAGTAGCACAAACTAAACTGCGTTCAAAGGGTTCAAATTTCAAATGATTATAAAAAATCGGATAAATTGGTTCATTGATTGTTGGTTTTCACTAAAACTATTCTTTATGTCGGTATTTTCTTAAAAATAAATTATAAAGATAAATTTCAAAAAATGTCGATAGAGGGCGCTTTAGACTTTGGAGTAACGAACAACTATTTTTTGCCGGTATTTTTTGCATCTCATTAAATGTTTTCGGAAGCCTAGACTTAATATTAAATTTTGAGCTCAAATTATGAATAGTCGGGAGTAGTTAAGTAGCACAAACTGAACTGTGTTTAATGGGGGAGTGTTCAAATTTAAAATAATTATAGAAAAATTTGTCGATTCGTTTGCGGTTTAAAATAAAACTATTCTTTAAGTCAGCATGTTCTTGAAAATAAATTTTAAATAAATTCAAAAAAATTCCATTAGAGGGCGCCTTAAATTTCAGAGTAACCAACAATTAATTTTAACCATTATATTTTTGTTCTCATTAAATGCTTGCAAAAACTTATTAAATGTTTTCGGAAGCTTAGATTTAAACTTAAATTTTGAGCTCAAAATCTGAATAATTAGGAGTAGTTAAGTAGCGCAAATTGAAGTGTCTTCAGGAGTTGAAATTTAACACTACCCCCTCCTCGAACACAATTCAATTTTTCGCTACTTAAACACTCCCAACGATTCAGAATTTGAGCCTAAAATTTAAGTTTATGCATATGAAAGCATTTAATGAGATTTAAAAAAAAAAAAAAACAGTTAAAAATAATTGCACGCTACTCCAAAGTCTATGGCGCCCTCTATCGGCTTTTTGTGAAATTTATCTTTAAAATTTATGTTCAAGAAGATGCTCATTTAAAAATTAGTTTTAGCGAAAACCGCAAACGAATCGACCAATTTTTCCGTTTTTTATAACCATTTGAAATTTTAACCCTATGAACACAGTTCAGTTAGTCTACTTAACCACTCCCAACTATTCAGATTTTAAGCTCAAAATTTAAGTTTAAGTCTAAGCTTACGAAAGCATTTAATAAGATGCAAAAAATAACGCCAAAAAAGAGTTGTTCGTTACTCCAAAGTCTAAAGCGCCCTCTATCGGCATTTTTTGAAAATTATCTTTATAAATTATTTTTAAGAAAATACCGACATAAAGAATAGTTTTAGTGAAAACCGCAAATCAATGAAGCAATTTTTCCGTTTTTTATAATCATTTGAAATTTGAACCCTCTGAACACAGTTCAGTTTGTGCTACTTATCCACTCTCACTTTCAGATTTTGAGCTCAAAATTTAAGTTTGAGTCTAAACTTACGAAAACATTTAATGAGATGCAAAAAATACCAGCAAAAAACAGTTGTTTGTTACTCCAAAGTCTAAAGCGCCCTCTATCGGCATTTTTCTAAATTTACCTTTATAATTTATTTTCAAGAAAATGCTGATATAAAGAATAATTTTAGTGAAAACCGTAAATCAGTCGACCGATTTTTCCGTTTTTTATGTTTATTTGAAATTTTGGTCCCTAAACTTTAATGGTGGCTATCTCCTTTGGAGAACGTTTAGGACCCTTTGTCTCCTATTTAATATTGTTTGTCTTGATGTGTACTATCACCCCTCTTTTATTGTAAAAAAATTTTAGAATCACCCTGTATATGTGTATATATATTTTTTTTGGGGGGGGGAGGGGGGATTTTGAACCAATAGTTTTACAACAATCTTGCACGTAATAGATGCAAATAAAAAAAGATTTTTTTTAAATCAAAATTAAACATAAAAATAATTTCAATGTAGAATATTAAAAAGAAATTAAATAGTAGATATATTAGGTTCTTTATGTTAAAAATTTTATGCATTTATGTATTCTAGGGACTCAGGAAAAAAAATTAAATGTGACATGTTCCTAAATTCCACTACCAGCGAAGAAGTAAAATTTCGGAAAACTCTTAACAAACTGATAAGTAAAAAAAGATTGAACAGTGAAAAAAAATTAAAATTTATTTTTTGCGCATAAAACTTGATGCTATACATGGGAAGTCAAAAAGTACATTTTTTGAAAATATCTTAGGATTTTTTCAGTTTCATTTTATATTTTGCATTGCAAAAACATTAAAAAAACATAAAATAAATCTAAATTTGATATTTTTTAAATTATTAATGGACCCTAAAAATTACAAATTTTCTTAAGGCAAAGTAAAATTATTGACGTATTTTTACACATTTCATAGATTTCTGCTGCGAGCTATGTAACGTAATTCGCTAAAAAAAGCACTATAAAAAACAAATTGTTATTTTGTTGCTATCTGTTACGCTAAAATTTCTCTCTCTCTCTCTCTCTCTCTCTCTCTCTCTCTCCCTCTGTCTTTTTTCAATAAAAATAAACAAATTGCGGTCAGTTGGGGCATTCTTTAATTTATCTGTACGCCGCACTTGTTGTTGTTGTTGTTATTATTATTACTTAGGGTTTTTTTTATGTGGAAACAAGAAAACTCTATAAAAATCAATTATTTATTTATCTTACTTCAAACATTATTGTAAATTATTTCAACAAACAAATGCATATTGTTGAGTAGCATTGTCATAGATTTTTTAAACAAGTCTGAAATTGTACCGCCAACGTTGACAAATGAGGTGTGTTAAACCTATAGTTACCTTTATAAATATTCAGTTCTTGGTGCGATTGCTGTTACACTCTATAGCAAAAATGCATGAATACAAAATTTATTACGATTATACGTATTAAATCCAGGATACGGAAATAATAGCACTCAACCGTATATAGAATGCCATATTCATAGCAACATATAATCATGACTCATCATGAGACGCCATTGATTTCATTACGTATGATCATTCTGATTGGATTTTTTAAAAAAATGAAGAAAACTTGTATTGACATCTTTTTAAGTATTGATTCTATTTTCATACGATTTGAAAGAACTCGACTAAATTCTGAAGCGATTCTATAATATTAAATTTCGAAACATTTTCTTGGGTCCATTTTACGTGTTATTGGGGGATAGATGGACGGACTAGACGACGATTCTAGGTGCTACTTTTTTATGTAATTACAAACACAATTGAAAAGCTTGCAAATTATTTAAATTACCTAGGATCTTTATATCGTTTGCTCAACTTTAAATCAAAATGTAGTTACAAACAACTACTAATTTCTAGAAATTAATGAATTATGAAATTTTTAACACACAAGCAACTAAGTAAAAAATTGATTACACCTTTAGATACATTAACCAAATTAAGTTAATTAAAAGTGTATAATAATAATAATAATAATAAATCATGTCTGTAAGAGTTAAAATAATAAATTCAGATTCATTAACGAAGGAGATCAGATTGCGGCAAATGATTCACTCAGTTACAATTGGCAGAGACACCCAGTATCATTTACACAATTTCTCCTGAAGCACGTGACCATGTTTATTATATTTATTATTAATTCTGATAGTTAGAAATGAGATACTCCAATGAGTTGACGCGACCCAATTATTCATTAACTTATCGACCTGAAGTTATTTTTCCCAACTGCCCGAAAACACATTTTCGATCTTTTATTTACTTACTTATTTATTTTTTTTAATTCAGTTGTAAAACATAGATGAAATAATTGTCCCAAATTCTACGATTCAACTGCTTCCCCGTTTTGCCCGTACATCTACATGTAACGTGTTTTTGCTATTCATGATTTGCCCGTACCACGTACGGGCATCCATGCCCCAATCATAATTTATTATTTTCACCAGTAAAATTTTATTGTAAATTTTGGATTATTTAATCCAAGCGTTTTTCCTATTCAATTAGGTAAAAATTTTTGTTTCGGAAGTCAGTGATAAAAGATTAAAATTTCTGTAAAATACAGGGAAAAAATATACATTATGTCAAAGATTTTTTCAAAAATATTGATCAGTTAGGTGGTTTAACCAAGACCGACGAAAACAACCCGTTTAAAATATTTTTGTATGAAGGTCATTGCCCAATTTTTGCACTCTTGTAAATTTGCTAATTTGGCTGGCTTGAAATTGATGAGATAATTTTTCATATAAAAGAGATCCAATTTTTTCACTGTGGCAAAAGATAATTTATCTTTGCAATTTTCTTTCTTGTTTTGACCGTTTTTACATTAGAAATTACATTTTTGTGCTCCTTTAAGCAGCTTTCATTGCAAAAAGTAAGAAACTACTTATTGTATTTGTCTAGGGGGGAAAAATTGGGTATATTTTGACCGATCATGTCCTAGGAGTCTACGCGGGCCGGAATTTCAAGGTCCAGGCCTTGCTCATTGCAAAAACTAAAAGTTTAGCCTGAAACTGGCTTGGCCCGTTTGAATTTTTGCGATTCACGGTCGGCCTGGTCAATATTAAAATCACTGAAAATATACCCGGTCCGTACAAAAACCAATGAAATTAAACCCGATCCAATTTCCACAGAAAATTCAGATTTTTTTTTTTTTTAAACTTTCAATTAAGATTTTTTTTTCAAGATTACTACATATATATTTATGGAAAATTTAACATTATTACTAGCTATTTTAGGTTTTTGTTCGCAAGCCATATAATGCAGAATAGCAATCCCGAAACAGTACCGAGCCGTCAGGTAGATCAGTATGTAATCCAAAATGTTTCAATATGTAATTTAAAAAATCCGGTTTCAAATTTATTTTAAAAACCATAAAAAACGAATTAATTGCTACATATATTGCAATGCAGTTTTCAAACAAATTGCATTTGAAAGTTCATTTTTTTCCGATTTCAAAGATTTAAAAATTAAAAACGTGAGATGTTTGAAAGAAGATGTTTGGAATTCGCTTTGAAAGAAGTTCAGTAAAAGCGAATTGTAATCATTTGGCGTTGACAACGTGAAAATGATATCAGCGTTACGTACAGACACATTTGTACTATGTAATACAGATATCATAATTATTATGAAGACACTCTTAATGAATGCAACGTGAAGCTATCTGTAAATAAAAAGTTTCTTTTTTTTAAAGTTACAAAACTTGTATGTAATGTTTTTTAATAAGAGAAAAGCTATGCCTATTTAAATGGTCGCAAAAATAATATCTTTTAAAAATATTTAGCTCCCTTTATTTTGCTGAGTTTTCTAAATTAGATTGAGCAAAGCATTTTGTATGAAAACTAAATTCTACTTTTATTAATAGATGGATTAAAAGTATTATATATCATTTTTTCCTTCGTTGATATTTAGAAAAATATCACCAAATATGAAATATGTTTAAAAATAATGCTTCGTTATATATAAGCTCCATTTTATAGGTTTTACTGGACTATTCTATATCAGGTATGGCGAATATTTTGTTTATGTGTACCGAAAAATTTATAATTATTATCTACCAACCTTATAATGTGATAGAAATATTTTAAGTTAGATTAATAAATATTTTTTTATAGAGTTTTCACTTAAATATTTTTATACATATACAAAGTTGAACTCCTGACATATATCTCCCAACTATTTCTTACTCTGCATTTACTCAATAACATAACTATATTGCATCGAATTCCTTATTAATAATTTATAAATCAGTTTTTTCCTAACTGCATCCATGCGATACTCCAGTCTGATACACATTATGCTATTTTTACTTTTTTTTTTTTTTTTAAGTTGAGACAGATTCTTTTGATACATTAGTTTTTAAACTAAGAATTGATTTTTCAAAATTGAAAACTTTAATATAACAAAGCTTAGATTTACCTAAAACCCTAAACCTAAATAAAATAAATCCTAATCTGAAGTAGAAGCATGTTCTGTTCGTTGGATATGTTATTATTTTAACTATTTTTAAAATCAACTTTTCAAAAGTAAAACCTTTAAAATTTGATAAAAAAGCATACTCATTTTGCAAGCATTGTATGATGTTAAATAGTTTGACGAGAAAATAGCGCTACATAGCTTTTCAAAAGTCTAATGCATTAAGTTATTCAAAAGTAACTGATTGTTTCTTAATGATTTCATATGCCTACAAAAAACTGTACATCTTGTAAAAGAAATAAAAAAATAATAATAAGATTTTAAAAAATGCAGTTTGTCGTATAATCTATTTTCTATAAGTTTTTCGCATGTCATGGAAATCTTATTATGTGCCAAGTTTAAACATGTGTCAGAATTCGTCGTTTGTTCTCTGTTCTATATGTTTGTAACTAAAAAAATAATAATAACATCTTTATACCTTAACTTTTAGAGGCCAGTACAATCATTTGATATTATTGAAATCATTAAATGTTTAATAAAGTCATTTATGAAGTCATTAAATATTTATTTCTCAATCAGAAACTTTTTATAAAGGCGTCTTTGTTTGGAAAAATGAAATAAAAGAACAATTAGAAATGTCATTAGCTTTACTTTTTAGCCATTTTCCATTTCGTTAAGAATCGTCTGATTCATCTTGTTGCCAATTTATGACAAATACTCAGTTCTGCTTCAATGAATTCGTAAGGAATGTAAGGTTAGTGGTCAAAACATGTACTTTTACTTTTTAAACAAGATAATTGCCTGAAACGAAAAACGATTGAAAGCTGAGGAATAAATAATTTGAAGCACATTAAAGATCAATAGGTTAACTGACATATGCAATCGAATACTAATTTTTCTAAAAAGATAAGTAGTTTTGTGTTAATGCAGTGCATTGTTTTATGTAAAAAGATATAAAACGAAGTACTTTTTCACGCAAGGCTGCCAAAGCATGTCATAAAAGCTGTTACAATGTTTAAGTGAAACGTACAATCAAACATTAAGACGTTTTATGAGTGCCTACTGACTCTAATACTAGTAGGTTAATATAAAAAATAATAGTGATTCAGGCTATTTAAAGGACAAATTACACAAAACAATTTTTATTAAAAGATAAACAAGGAAGTAAAATAAAATCTTATGAAAATTAAAACTAACTGCGGTGGAATTAATAGGAAATAAATAACTATAATAGAATTAATGGAATGGGCTAAACAAAAGGATTTTATGATTCCATTGAAAAGAAAACAATATACTGGCAATGTAGACAGTACATTTTTTAAATAAAAAGCTGTTTAACAATTTAAGTTTTTCTACGCTACCAGAAGGCTCATTTTAAGGTATGTGCTAAATTTCAGAGCTCTTTTCTTGAAAATTTGGAACATTTTTATCAAATAGATGTGTTTTAGTTAAAACAGGGAATAAAACTATGAATTTAATTATCAATTTCATATAAATTTTTAATGGACTTTTAATTAAAATTTCAAAATTAGGTAATATTTAGTAAAAGATTTCGTTTATGCCAGACCTTCTACAATGAAATCTATTCAATCTATTTCTTTTTTTTTTTTTTTTTTTCAGCACGATAATAGCAAACCTGTGTAATGAAACAAAACATTTGCAATAACCTCTTAAATTTACTAACAAATTCAAATTTTGTATAGAAAACATGATTTTTTTTCTAGAAAAATGTATATTTTTCAATATAAATGAGTCTTAAATTAATATATGACGACCTCAGAAGCCAAGGGGTACAAGTGACAAAATTTCGATTTGGAGTAAATTGAGTTTAAAGATAATTGATGTTAAATTGGAACATCAATAGCAATTGAGTGGATTGAAATAGGAAATTTCTGCTTGTTGCATTCTGGTCTTTCAACTCTTTTTTCAATAACTGTTAAAAAATAAAGTACAATTTTCTTTAAATGTGTAATTAATCAATATTGTTTGTTTTTCGAAAAAAGTGGTTTGCCTCTATAGCTCAGCAAATAATAAGAAAATCACTTATATTGCTTTACCTGAAATGAAAAAGCATATTTTTAGATCGTCTGTGTATTTAGTTTATTTTTTTCAATTTTGTCATTTATACCCCTTGGCTTCTGGGGTCCTCATGTAGAAACTTACCAGGTGTATTTTGCTTCATCACATACCTGTAGATGAACAGAACCATGTCACAAAATTTTATTTCAATATCTTAAAAACTTTGAATGATGTTTCCCTTAAATGTACACAATAAAAAATGCAGTTTTCTAGAAAACGGAAACTAAGATATTGATAGCGCACACAAAATTATGTATAAAATTCACAATTTTAAAATATACGATATTTGCAGGTGTTTATACATTTGTGTATATGTTATATATTTATATACTAAAATGTATTATATATTTATATACCAAATGTAAAGTATTTTTGGAAACCTAAATGTTTGGACATTAAAAAAATTTCGAAAATCAAAAATTTTCGCAAAAACAGCAATTTGAGTATAGGCACATACCTTAAGTGGGTTTTACTGTATTTTATTATGTAGTTTACTCTTTTAAAAGAAAATTGCACAGAACAATAGAAAAATCCGTTCAAGAAAGATTTGCGTTTTAACTAAAACAGAATTGTATGATTACCATTCTGCTAAAACCTTTCTGTTTCATTCAGTATTTTACTGCATTTGATATTAAGACAGTTATTAAGATTATGTTAGGTGAGGATTAACTTGTGCGCAGTGTATCAATTACGAGTTAGATTCTCTATTGATTCAATTATAATTTTTCCTCCAAACAATATTATCCATTCATTATAAAAGAAACAATAAAGATTCTAACACGAAAAAATTCCATATGCAACGATAAAAAATCATTCAACCCGCCAAAACTGCGGCACGAGTTGCTTAACGGTCTCAAAAAATAGAAATAAAATTCCATGTAAAATAAAAAATAACATGCATTACAAGAAAAAATAAATGATGGCGTTAATCACTCGATGATGAATTAAAACATGTCAACAGTTAAATACAATATTTTCTGTTTTTAAAATCTTCCTTACACCTTTTTATCAATTAGGAAGATTGTTTGATTTTCTAATAAAAAAAAATAAAATAAATTAAGAAGATAATTAATTTCAATATCGGAGGCGTTTTTGTTTCCATAGCAACGAAATTGAATCGACAGTGCTCAATTGAACTGAATTTTGAGATTAAAACAATTTTTATTAATTTAAATTTTGTTTTAATCCAAAAAATTCATAGTTTACCTTTATTGTAAATGTACATACTATATTTGAAAAAACTATAGTTAAAACAAACTAAAACTAGCAAGAATTAAATTAATATATTTTTTTAAGTAATTTAAGACGATAATAAGATTTTTAATTGCTGTCCCTAATGCCATAAAACATGTTTGATTATATGTAAGTATAGATATATTTTGTCGCTTGTTGAATTACGCTAGAATTTATAATCTGTAATAAATTTAAAATGAAATATTAATTAAAGAATCTCTAATAAATACACGTCGAAGTATTAATAAATACATTGTTGAAGTTCATGTATATTTAACGGATAATTTGAAATTGCAACAGTTTTAGCAATTAATGCAAATGCCATTATAATAATTTCACCACCAGAAAGTAGATAACAAATGAAAATGAAATACGTTTTTAAAAATTGTCTTTGTAAACTTTAAGTACATAAAAAATCTTTATAAACTTTGATGTTTCCATTTGATTAAATTTTATCATCTTCTTAAAGACATTTAAAATTTGCTAAGACAATTTTTAAAAACGCACATTATTGGCATTTATTGTATACTTTCTGTTGGAAGAAACAGTATTTTAATAATTACATAAGATAATAAGTCACCGCGCTTAATTTTTTTTTTTTTTTTTTTTTTTTTTTTTTTTCATGAGTTAACATGGGTTTTCACTCTAGCGGCCTCTTAAGACAAAAAGCTTTAAAACTTTTGAGCTTGTCAAAAATTTCTGATTTAAATCCAGGTCTCTCGATCGTTCTTGCATACGAGTTGAAAAAGTGATGTTTCCGCCAAGCCCACCGACGCGACGTTCCTTCGCTCTTAATTTTGACTGTAAAACCACTTTCCCAACAACAGTACTATCGGAGGAAGGAAGCTGTTCTGCTTCTCACAGCTGTATGACGCGGTTCCTTCTTGATTTTTTTTTTTTTTTTTTTTTTTTTTTTTTTTTTTTTTTTTAAGTAATCAACATGTTGAATTCATTAAAATATCATGATTTAAATATTTTTTACGACTTTCCAACATGTTTATGCTTCACTTCATTTCAAATAATAATAATAATAATAATGATAATAAACATATATCACGTCTACATAATGAAACACTTTTTAACATGTTTAAAAATTTTGTGATGTAACCTCATTTTTCTCGAGTCTAACGAGAAAGACAGGCTATCGCGGTGCATCCCAAGTACAGTCGACTCTCGTTAATTCGAAGTCGGATAATTCGAATTTCCGCTTAATTCGAACTAAGTATGAAGTTCCGAAATTTTCAATGGCAGAATAACGTTAAAAAGTTTCATTAATTCGAAATCATTTTCTCTTGACTTCGTTTAATTCGAACTAACAAGAATTCCGATTTTTTAGTTTTTCTTTGCTTTCTCATGGATTTCAAATCATTTGAATAACTTTCTCCGAACGAGTATATCTATAATCCAGTGCATTTGATATCCACTTTCTGAGTGCCCCGTATGCCCATCAGTGACCCTTTAAATTTTTCTTTCATTGTGCTTGTTTCTAATCTTTTAATTAGTTTATGTATTTGTAATTTATACGTTCTAATTTAATATTAAGTCATATTCTAATGATAACAGACGGAATAAATTTAAAAAACACTATAACATTAATTCCTTTGTAAGTACCATATTAAACATGTTTTCATTTCATATTTTCCATAATTCGAACTTCTGATAATATGAACATTTCTTGTGGCCCCGACGAGTTCGAATTAACGAGAGCCGACTGTATCTTTTTTTACAGACCGCTAGAATGACGTAGTGCTTTATTCGTGCATCCGCATTGGTGCATTCGAACATTAAGTGACTCCAGCGGTCTGTAAAAAAGGATACGTGGAATGCATCGCCGTAGCCTGTCTTTCTCATTAGCCTCGATTTTTCTCAAATGATGAAAACAAACATCTAAATAAAAAACTTAGAAAACACATGAAAGTCAGTCCAATATAAAGGGCTTTTTTTATTTACAAGGAAAGTCACTATACTAACATATTCAGAAAATTCTGAAAAAATTACAGAATGTTCTTCGCATGTGGATATAAATGTTTATAAAAAAATTTCGGCGAATCCCCAATGGAACCTCATAATGAACATTTCGTATTATTCGGCAATTTATCAACGGTTGATGACAAAATAAAATTTAAAAGATACTTTTTTATGTCAAATACTTTCGGTTTTGCCAGTTTTAGTTTGTTTTAACTATCACTTTGTTATATGTAGTATACACATTTAAAATGAAAGTAAACTATGCATATTCTAAATTAAAATAAAATTTTAAAAAAGTTAAAATTGTTTCAATCTCAAAATTCACTTCAATTGAGCAATGTCGATTCAACTTTGTTGCTATGGAAACAAAAACGTCTCCGGTATTGAAATTCCTACTGCTGAATTTTTCATTTGGACTTTATTTTGGAATACACTTAAATATATGAAAATATTTTTATATATAAAATTATTTTTACAATGATAAAATTAAATAAGTGCAGCAACAAGCAATATAAATATGTAATACAAAAAAATGTGTATTAATCTTTCTCATTGTTTCAATTTAAATTCATTAAATGTTATTTACACGCATTCTAAAAATTAATTAATAACAAACAATTTTCATTTGCATTAAAAATGTTTGCTAGGCGAGGAAAAGTGCTGCACGCCAAATCGCGTGACGCATTCGTCTTTTCTCGAAATTTTCGAAATCATTTTATTTTTTGCAGACTTTCTACTGTAATTCCGCCTCTAAATTTGACTGGTCCTTTATTACATATTTATGTTAGTTTTATTAGTATTTTTTTTCCAAAACATTCTGAGTATGCCCAGTAAGGAGACCTTCCATGTAAGAGAAATAAT
The DNA here is from genome assembly GCA_964019185.1 of Maratus speculifer. NCBI lineage: Eukaryota > Metazoa > Arthropoda > Arachnida > Araneae > Salticidae > Maratus > Maratus speculifer. The sequence goes on along the minus strand of OZ025292.1, from coordinate 22,393,301 downwards.
AAGTTTTTCAATTTAAAGAATGTAATTTTCTCGGGGAGTGGAGGGGTTAAAACTTCTCTTTATATTTTAAATGTCTTTATGGTGCATATAACATTTGATAAATTATTCAAAAATAAGAAAGCATTAGTATAAATGCATATTCCAAGTCCATGGAAGTGAGTAAACCCAAGGTTTGAATTTTTAAGTGCTTTGGTTTTCAAATGAGGCATTTCGTTTTATTTAATGCAATGTGACAGTTGTCTAAAAGTTGTATTGTAATTTTAAATTTTTATATATCTCGTGTCCAATCTTGTGTCCAAAAGCAATAACGGTTGCACAAAGCAAAAATATTTTTAAAGAGATAATTTCTTTTGTTTTTGCATCTTTTTAACTTTCTTCAGGTTGAATGATTGGGAAGGGGAGGTAAAACTAACTTCATTCAATGCGGATTTCAGGATATCAAATCTAATATAAAGTGAGGTGAAAATTAGAATGTTTTACAAAATCAACATTGAGGCCTTTGATCTGAAGAAGTATTTGCATTTTTTTTCCTCTCAATGGCCGAACTGAAATTCCTCCACGCAATGAAAGTTAAATATCTAGAGGCAATGTAAAACATAATTGAATTTACGCCGACCTCTTTCTTTTCCTTCATAACGAAAGTTCAATTTTGTAAATAGTATCAAGGGAAGGCAAAGTGTAGCAGTTTTCGAAACAAGACAAAAGGAGGGAAAGTGCGGCTTGTATAAGCGCGGCCTTTCCTTGCTCAAAAATTGCTTTTCATTACGATTAACGCCGCAGGAATGGAACGCCGATATTTCGGGGCTGCCCGCGATCGCGTCGGTTAATGGAGCGAATAAAAAACTCGATTGAAAACAAAAGTTTTTCTTTTAGCGACGAATTAGAGAGCGTGAGAAAAAAACGTCGGGTGATAAAAGAAATGGGGGTGCAATGATCGAAGCACTGACTGATTCCTTCAAGGAGCTTTAAAAGTTTAATTGCAAGTTTCGAAATATTGGATGGGCAAACTACAGAACAGACTTCGACCCTATTAGATCGTTATAATTACCAGCTGGTGCAAAAATTATCGATTTGTCTTGGAACACACGGTAGCAGGGGGATAAAAGGGGGCACTTTTTATTCCCTTTAACTCTCGTATTTATGATTTAGGTTAGATATTATTCGACTGAAGTCGGCCAATTTTTAAATTATTAGGTTATAAATGGAGTGTATAGAGGTGTGCAATTCAAGTCCTCCCCTTTCTCCCCCCCCCCCTTCACATACACACATACTTGTTCATCTGATATATCTTTCCACAAGAACGTCAGGTCAACCGTATTTATCTGGGTCTTTTCTTGTCTCCTTCTTTCGTAAATCGTTGTCAGCGTATATAGTCATGCAATTTAAAATGCTAAGGCTCTTGTCAACTGCTCTGCTCAACATGCGTAAAAAGTTTTGCCACATTTAGAAATTCATTTTTATAAAGGAAAGTTATAAAATTGAAAAGCCTGTACATGGAAACGATTTGGAATTTAACTCAATTGTCTATTTTTTGATCAATAAAATATCGATTGAGTTATAAGCTTTTTTGATCACGTGTCAAGGTAATTTTCATCCCAGTTTGAACTAGTTTTTCTCCTCTACCGCGGAAAGCCAGCTCAAAGCGCCCACTTTGACACCATTTTCTGAAAAATCTAATGCGTTTACAAAAGAAGGGAAACTGAGTGCGATTCGATTGTTTATGAACAAAAATATCTGCTAGTTTCATACATCTCCAAATCAAAATAAATTAAAACTTATGTCATAAAGTTGCCCCTTTTGATTTAAGAACGACCTTAAATACGTTCGACTTGTTTTTATTGAGAAATCCAATTCTGTTTCCATTGAAATAGGTCATGTGGCATATGAGGATGCTAAATTAATTACTCAGTTCGAAGTGGGAAACAACATTGTATAAACCAGTCAATCACTTAATTTTTTTTTTTTTTTTTTTTTTTTTTTTTTTAGCAAAAGGGGAACATACACTTGTTTGTTACGCAAGGTAGGATGCAATAATCGATATTTTTATAATATTATTTAAAAAAGAAAATGATAACAATAATTTTTACAAAGGTAAAATAACGCTGCGTAACATAATAATGCATGAGAGAACTTTAGAGTAAGCAGGTAACATTTAAATTAATTATAAATTACAGGACATATTTTGATTTTCTAGTAAAATATAAGACAATGATAAAGTTCTTAAATATTTTTAACTAATAGACACAATGTGCTAAAAATTCACAATGATTAAAATACAAAGAAACATCAAAAATACAAAATTAATTTAGAACAGAGTAGGAAATCACAATCCGAGAATACTTAAAAAATTATATGCATATATCGAAATTTTATAAATATGGATTAAGGGTTATGTGTCTCGGGTCACTCATTGAAGATTGGCGGGACGCGCGCGGCCCGTGTGGTTGCGTATGGCATAGAAAAGTGGGCTTCACTGTAATAATAGGCTTGTCATGTCTAGGGTAATGATAGGCTGTCACGTTTTTGTCAAAAACCTTCTTGGAGAAGCACTTTTTTCTGCCCGCCTGTCGCCACTTTGATCAATCAAGGCAATCTACTCCTTGAATTTCAATTGCAAATTATTCCAGCATGACGTATTTTAAGTCGATTTATCGTGATTTGGAGGTTTAGATTATTTTTTACATCCAGCTGAGTAGTTGATTATAGAGCAAGTCTCAAACATCTCTCCAATGACTGTGTTATAAAACAATATGTACACAGTAAAACAAAACAAGTTTTTCTTAATCTATGAAAAATGTAATATAATAACGTACGAAAATATGCAGTAATCTTTTCTGAGTTACACATGAGTCTGAAAAGCGTTCTTTATCTTTACAAACACCGGAAATCAATGGAATTTCGAAATTTGAAGAATTATATATAAGGACAAAGTTTCTGTCGTCAAAGATTATCGGAAACGTTTCCAAACAGAACAATAGGAAGAGTGTATTCATCAGCTTTCTTGAACTAAAATATGGATTTTTAGGATGCATGAAAAAATTTCCATCTGTATTTAAAGATGCAAAATTAACCCTTTCGGGTTTTTTTTTTTTTTTCAGTTTTTGGAAAAAAAAAATATTTTTACGTTAATAAAAATAACACTAGCTATCCAAACAGATTAGTTAGAGTTTGACGGATATTTCATTGTCTGAAATATAACGAATTTTGTTGCTTTGCGTACTATCCAGTCATACTCATAAGACAACAGGCTAAGGAAGTGTTTTTGAAGCTGTTTAAAAAATATTATATTGCGACAAGATTTAACTGATATTACAACTTTCTAATTATTTTTGATCTTTATTACACATGATTATTTCAGGAAAGTAAAGTTTACTCTAAATCATAGGTTCCCAACCTTTTTTGGATCACCATCCCCTTAGAAGAAAACTTTTTTTCCAACGCCCCCCTCTGCTATAATAGTTAATTATACCCATTAAAATATTGTTGTATGTTATCTATATCTATTTTTTGGCCTATTTAGTAAGAAACCCACAGAAAAAAATATAATTAAAGCGACTATTAAATGTAATAAAAAGTTGATCAGTAAAAATTAACACAAATTAAAGGTAAATAAACTTGCTAAAAAGGTGCATTTAATACATTAAAGGTATCATATATCTAAAATATATTATTATATAGAAAAACTCAGTTTTAAAAGCTTATAACTTCAAATATTGTACGCCGAGCGCTTTCACTCACTAGGGAACTACAAGAAGTGTAAGTCACCGTTTTGATAAAAGTGGTATCGTTGGAAAGATCTCATCTTGAGCAGTAAAAAACTCAATGGAACTATCCGTCGCAAATGAGCCGTTTCCGAGGTATTCGACAACTTATGTCACATAACTAGTGCATACTTACTGAGGAGTCTAAAAAAAAAAAAAAATAGTTTAGATTTTGACGAAAGTGGTATTGTTGGAAAGATCTCATCGTGAGAAGTAAAAAACTCAATAGAACTACCCGTCGATAATGAGCTGTTTTTAAGACATCCGATAATTTATGTCACGTAACTAGTGCATACTGGGTTAGTGCACACTTAATGAAGAACCGTAAAAAACAGTTGTCTCGATTTTGACTAAAATAGTGTCACTGGGAAGATGTCATTGTTAGAAGTAAAAACTCAATGCAACTACCTATCGGAAATGAGCCGTTTTTGAAATATCCGGCAATATATATCTGTTAATGCAGTTTCTTAGTAAGTGTGCATTAGCTGCGTGACACAAATTGTCGGATATCTCGAAAACTTCTCATTTACGATGGGTGGTTCCTTTGAGTTTTTTTAATCCTCACGATGATATCTTTTCGACGATACCACTTTCGTTAAAATCGAGACTAAAACTTTTGCCGTCCCCCATTAAGTGTACACTAGCTACGAGACATAAATTGTCGGATAACTCTAAAACGAATAATTTGCGACGGGAGGTTCCATTGAGTTTTTTACTGTTCACGATGAGATCTTTCCAACGATATCACTTTCGTCAAAATCGGTGACTTACACTTCTTGCAGTTCCCCAGTCAGAAATTCATCATCCTCAGGGCAGCTTTATTTATGCTGAAATTTTTTTTGTACTCTAACGTAAACAGAATGTAAACAAAACTGCCCTAGGATAATCAACTTTTGATCGAAAGTATTCGTGTATAATGTTTGAAGTTTTAAGTTTTTAAAACTGTTTTTTTATATGCAAGATCTTTTGGATTTGCGACATCTCCAACGTATTAAATGTTTCACAAATAATAATGTGAATAAACAGAAAATCAATAAGAAAATTAAAAAAACATTGATATAAACATAAAAACAATAAGAAATAAAAACTTATTAATAAGATGATTGAGGCTGATGGAATTTTAACAAGTTGTTAATTCCGGTTTTCAATTTTGTAAACAGCAGTTGTAAATCACCACGTTCAGTGACGCACAGTCTATTTCTTTTCTTAGCCAATAAATTAGATACTGCACTATACCCACGCTCAGCAAATAAAATGACGGAAAAACAATTAAATTTTTTTATACTTTTGCCCACAACTCAGGGTAAAGAGCTGGTATAGACTTCTAAAGCCAAAACTCTTGGTATCCACTTCCTCATTTTACTCTTATTTCTTCATTATTTGTGAATTCTAAGAGTTTCTTCCTGTAAAATTGATGATTCTGCTATATCTGCATTTGCGAAAGGATCTTAAACCCAATTCGGAATGTACATGTTTAAACTGTTTTGGAATCGCTCAATAAAATCAGTATGAAGAGCGTCCAAATGTTGGCAGTAAGTTAGTAAATCTTCGTTCTTTGAAGAAACTGCTGCTAATGTAGGAAAATTGCTGTATTCACCTCAATGTGGATTTCACTTGAACATAATAAGCTTTCTCACAAAAGCAGCTGTGACTTTTTTTGTTTTAATTAAATTTAATTCATCACCTTGCAATTGTAAATTGATTTCATAGAATATTCTAAACAGGTCTGTCGAATAAGCAATATCATTTTTGGATGTTACCAGGTTTTCGCACAATTTTGCATCGCTGCTTTCAAGGAAGTCCAGTCAAATAAAATGAAAAAACGATCCAGACAAATACCTTTCGAGAGCTAACGAACTTCTTGCATGCAAGAGCAAGCGATTGTAATCTTCGTCATTTTCACAACAAAACTTGGCAAATAATATGTCATGAAAATTGCTTCCAATCTTATTCACTACTGTATAAACGTAATAAAACGACATATGCAGACGTTCAGATTGCAGCTTAACAGGTAAAGCATTGGCCTTGTAAGCCAAGTATCCGCGTTCGATTCCCGGCCTGGGCAATTTTTCGCTCAACTGGAAATAATCAATTCGTATGATAACTTTACCAATCAGTTTGATTGTGTTAAAAATAATAGTATATATAAGCTCTAACTAGCTATTAAGACTAAATTAAAACTATATAGGCTTTAAACTATATATACTATTTAAAACTATATATATACTCTTTATCATGCATTCCTGCAATGCTGGGACGACTGCTCAACTAGTTTCACTATATTAATTTCTTAAATAAGTCATGACCGTCCCCTTAAATGTCTTAACGCCCCCCATTTTCCTCTGAACCCGTCACCGCCCCCCTGGAAGGCTCCAGCGCCCACTGGGGGGCGGTACCGCCCCCGTTGGGAACCTATGCTCTAAATCCAAAGAGTGGTGCCCTGAGCTCATTTTATGTATATCGTTCAAAAGAGGTCTTTATTTCCCACCGTTTGGCATCAGTAACTTTCTTATATTGGAATTAATTGTAGAACATTGTTAAAAATCTTGTCATATTTTGAACCAAATTTTGGTGTTAAATAGCGGCCGCTGTAAAATGGTGAAACCTTGAACCAGTATTTGGAGCTCCTGTTGAAGCATAGTTCCAATAAGTGGAACGTGGTTGAAATAGGAAGCTCCAAATGTTGGTACGAGATTTCACCATCTTATGGTGGCAGTTATTGAGCACCAAAATTTGATTCAAACTAGGGCAAAATTTTTAACAGTGTATTTATTTTTGATTAAGATATCGCAATTAATTTGTTTATTTTTTCCTACTGCGGTACATACAGGGTGTATCTAAACTACTGGGCAAAACTTTAAAGGGTGATAGTACACATCAAGATAAATAATATTAAATGGGAAACTAAGGGTCCCAAAAGTCTTCCGAAGGAGATATGCGCCATCAAAGTTTAGGGTCCAACATTTGAAATGATTATAAAAAACAGAAAAATTGGTCGATTCGTTTGGGGTTTTCACGAAAACTATTCTTTATGTCAGTATTGTCTTGAAAATAAATTATAAAGATAAATTTCAAAAAATGCCGATAGAGGGCGCTTTAGATTTTGGAGTAACGAACAACTATTTTTTACCGTTATTTTTTGCATCTCATTAAATTTTTTTAGAAGTTTAGACATAAACTTAAATTTTGAGCTCAAAATCTGTGGTTCAGTAGCGCAAACTGAACTGCGTTCAATGGGAATGGATAGGTTCAAATTTCAAATGATTATAAAAAAACAGAATAATTGGTCAATTGATTTGAGGTTTTCACTAAAACTATTCGTTATGTCAGTATTGTCTTGAAAATAAATTATAAACATAAATTTCAAAAAATGTCGATAGAGGGCGCTTTAGACTTTGGAGTAACGTACAACTATTTTTTACCGTTATTTTTTGCATCTCATTAAATTTTTTTTGAAGCTTAGACATAAACTTAAATTTTGTGCTGAAAATCTAAATCGTTTTGAGAGTGGTTAAGTAGCGCTAACTGAACTGTACTCAATGGGGGTGGGAAGGTTTAAATTTAAAATGATTATACAAAACGGAAAAATTAGTCGATTTGTTTGCGGTTTTCTCTAAAACCATTCTTTATGTCAGTATTTTCTTGAAAATAAATTTTAAAAATAAATTTCAAAAAATTCCGTTAGAGGGCGCCTTAAACTTTAGAGTAACCAACAACAATTTTTAACTGTTATTTTTTGTATCTAATTAAATGCTTGCAAAAGCTTAGACTTAAATTTTGAGCTCAAATTCTGAATCATTGGGAGGGGTTAAGAAGCGCAAACTGAACTAGGTTCAAGAGTTGGAATGTTACCCTGCCCACCCTATGAACACAGTTTAATTTTTCGCTATTTAATTACTCACATTGATTCAGATTTTGAGCTCAAAATTTAAGTCCAAGCTTTTAAAACATTTATTTACATAAAAAAATAACGGTTAACAATAGTTGTTGGTTACTCTAAAGTTTAAGGCGCCCTCTAACGGAATTTTTTGAAATTAATCTTTAAATTTTTTTTCAAGGAAATACTGACATAAAGAATGGTTTTAGAGAAAACCGCAAACGAATCGACCAATTTTTCTGTCTTTTATAATAATTTGAAATTTGAACCTCCCCACCCCCATTGAACACAGTTCAGTTAGCGCTACTTAACCACTTTCAACGATTCAGATTTTTAGCACAAAATTTAGGTTTATGTCTAAGCTTCAAAAATACTTAATGAGATGCAAAAAATAACGGTAAAAATAGTTGTACGTTACTCCAAAGTCTAAAGCGCCCTCTATCGACATTTTTTTAAATTTATCTCTATAATTTATTTTCTAGACAATACTGACATAAAGAATAATTTTAGTGAAAACCTCAAATCAATTGACCAATTTTTCTGTTTTTTATAATCATTTGAAATTTGAACCTACCCACTTTCATTGAACACAGTTCAGTTTGCGCTACTTAACCACAGATTTTGAGCTCAAAATTTAAGTTTATGTCTAAACTTCTAAAAAAATTTAATGAGATGCAAAAAATAACGGTAAAAAATAGTTGTTCGTTACTCCAAAGTCTAAAGCGCCCTCTATCGGAATTTTTTGAAATTTATCTTTTTAATTTATTTTCAAAACAATACTGACATAAAGAATATTTTTCGTGAGAACCGCAAACGAATCTACCAATTTTTCCGTTTTTTATAATCATTTCAAATTTTGGACCCTAAACTTAGATGGCGCCTATCTCCTTCTAAGACGTTGGGGACCCTTAGTTTTCCATTTAATATTGTTTGTCTTGATGTGTACTATCACCCCTTAAAGTTTTGCCCAGTAGTTTAGATACACCCTGTATAACTAAGCAACTAAAAGTAAAGTATTTTAAAAAAGGAAAAGAAAAAAAAGTGCTTTATAAATATGGATTTTTGTTAGTCCAAACTTATTTTCATCTTTGTACAAATTTTCTCTGTATATCTAATAAAATAAATTAAACATAATTAAACGTTTCAACGATTTCTAGAGATTAAAAAAAAGAAGAAGCAATCAACCTAGAAAACCTAAAACTTTTTTAGCTCAGGGGAAAGTAAAAGCAAGTCTCATTCATGAATGTTTAATAATAGTAGAACTAGTTAATGGAGTTTATCTCTGTCTGTAATCGTTTAGATGAGATATTGACGAGATATCTTAACGGGAACACGGGAATCTTCTTAGATTGTTATCGTTCCATTGAATCCGGGGAATCTTTGAAATTTACGAAAAATGAAAAAAGAAAAAGAAAGAAAGGGAAAAATACTTCCCTTTTGTCGTATCGACATCAATCTTTCTGTCCCCAATGAAGAAATATAGGTAATCAGGGGAAAGATGTAAAAAAGTGAATTTATATATATATATGTATACATATATATATATTTGTGTGTGTGTCTGTGGGTATGTATATGTATATTTCTTTTTGATAGGATAACAGGAAAATAAACTAGTTGGATCTGGCAGCTCCAAAACTTTCTTCTAACTCAAGTATGTTAATACTTGAAAAATCGCTATCACAGTGCCTAAAGTAAATGACAATCTACAGGCATCGCAAAGATCATAAAAATATGAAACTCGGTGCATTAGTTCTTGAAATAGGACTATTGTAAATATCGAGGAAAATGCTACATAAAAGTGTCATTCGTTAAACGATTTACACAGAAACATAATCAGCAATAACATCTATCAAAGTACTCTGCAAATTCTCAAACACAATAATGAACACATTTTAGAAACACCTTTCTGTCCATAAATTAACAACACATTAATGTACAAACTGAATATTTCCAACTGAGCGAAAAATTGCCCAGGTCGGGAATCGAATCCAGATCCTTGGCTTATAAGGCCAATGCTCGTATGATAAATTTACCCATCAGTATGATTGTGCTAAAATAATAGTATATCTACGTACACATCTTTATATGGAGTTCCATTACCTGTGGTTTATTCTGCCGAGCTGTCTAAATGACAGACCAGATGTTATGACCAACAAGGTTATCTGAGCGAAAAATATCAGCCGGCTATCGCCCAATTAGCTTAACAGATAAAGCATTGGCCTTGTAAGCCAAATATATGGGTTCGGGCCTGGGCAAATTTCGCTCAGTTGGAAATATTCAATTCGTATGATAAATTTACCAATCAGTATGACCGTGCTAAAATTATTACATATTAATATGTTTTGAATTAGAAAACTTCCGATGCAAAACATTTTTTGTGTTGTGATTAGGTTTTTAATATTTTACAAAATTGTTGTCATCTAGTAATGTGTTTTAAAAATGGTGTTGTTAATTGTATTGAAATAATTTTGTAAATAGTAAATAGTGTTTATGAAAATATGTTCTTACAAGAGTGTTCTGCTACACAAAACTTTGTCACCAAATTAACAACACATTGTAAGCGCCACATACAATTTAGAACGCTATAAAAGAACGCATGTAAAACACCTTTTACATAGTGCCATTAAAATTACACAATTTTCAAAATGAATATTTTGAAATATGTTTGGAAACACATTTTCTTTTCTTGTAATTTTTAATAACACTTTTTGCACAATCTTTTTATTTTGCACAACACAATCGAAAACAATTTTAGTTAGAAGTGGTTAATTATTATGTTCGGTTAGTACTACAAAAGTATTTCACGATTCCACAGTGTATACCTGATTCTGAAGTTTGGAGAAAATTCGCGCACTAGTTCTTGAGATAGAGCTGTCACGGAAATCATGTTAAATTCTGCATAACAGTGCCATCTCTTGGGCAAATGACACCGAAATGTAAACAGAACCAATTCATATCAAGGTTTAACTGAATCTTATGTTGAATGAAAAGCCGTGCGTTAAAATTCTTGAGATAAAGCTACAGAAAGCGAAATAAAGACAGTTAAGCAGCGCCACCTGTTGTGCGATATACGCCAAAATGTAAACAATATGAATTCGTGTCAAGGACTAACCGAATCTGAAGTCTAATTGTTGATTCGCAGACTTACAATCATACATTTTGTAAAAAGTTCTTTTTTTGGCAAATTTGTTTGTCGCACTATTTAATCCATTTTTGTTTTAAAGTATTTAACCCTGAAAGATAGGGACCGATTTATCATCTGTGGTGCACTAACGATAAAAATTGCTTCAAAAATAAATTTTTAATTTGTGTTTAAGCTGTAAAGATATTCAAAAATTGTAATGTTATCGGAAACACACCTTTGTACACAACTTAAAAAAAATAATAATAATTCTTAGGTTATTTGGAAGTGCATGAAAAATCAATTACAAAATACTATCTTTACACTGTAAAAACACCAGGGCTCGACATGAAAAAATCCACGAACCAGAACGCTTTTTCAGAATTACTCTAGACTAAAAACGTTTTTGAATTATAGAAAATTTATTTTCTAACCATAAGAAAAACAAATTTGAACGAGTTGGGTGTGGCAATACCATTTTTTTTTCTATCTCATACATTTTAATATTTCAAAAAGTAGTTATAAATGTTAATAACGTCAATATTATTAGTTAAATATTTCAATATTATTGGTTCAATACTGTGCCAACTTTAATTTTCATCTTAAATTTTTGTTTTAATCAATTAATCGGAAAAAATAAATATAATTTCCATCCTGATATTTATTAAAATCAATATTTTTTCTTTATTCGATTGTACATCAACAGAAAGTACTATAATCTATATACAGGGTGATTATAAAAAAACTATCCGACACTTGGGCCCCTAATTATCATACCATTCACAGAAACTGAATGAAATTTTGGCAAAAAGTATTTTGAGGTATGCGCTCAAGAATGATATGGAAAACAACAGTGCCATTTAAACAGTTACAGTTACAGTGAAAGAATTTCGAAAAAATCAAATGGCAACACCCAGTGTTTTGTATTGGAATGTGATCTCCATTGTGAAAAACCCTATATAGCGTTGGAACGGCAACTGTAGCATGAAAATCCCCGGCGGTAGATAGGCTGAAAGTGAGGACAACCAATAAGGACAGAGAAGCAGCGTAAAATAAAGCATTTTATTGTGTTTCACAAAATTTCCACATGACCTCCTTCACACGAGAGAGTGTGAGTGACCTCCTTCATTCGAGACCTCCTTCTTGATGAGACTTTGCATGCGGCAGATGGTGGATAGCAATACAGCACGTACCATGGCAACAGGAACCTCCTGAATCGCAGTTCTGATGGCATCTTTCAAATCAAATTCAGTTTGAGGACGAAACTGATACACTTTGGATTTCATATATCCCTACAGCCAGAAATTCACTGTTGTAAGATCAGGAGACCTTGGCGGCCACGGAAACGGAAAATGACGGGAGATAACTCTGTCATCAAACTATTGACTTAAGATACGTTTGACTGAAGACCCTACATGTGGAGGAGCGCCATCTTGCATCCACACAATTTCAGATATAGCATTTTGCCGTTGCAATGCGGGAATCGCGTAAAGAGTTAACATGTCCAGATTGTGAGCACTCGTTACTGTACACGTTTGCAGCTCAGCGGCAGTAACCTCTTCAAAAAAGTAAGTGCCGAGGACGAAAGAATTCGTTATACCACAGCACACAGTCACTTTTTCCTGGTGTAGTGGACGTGCAAGCACATCATGTGGATTATTCTCTGCCCAATGCACACAATTTTTTGAATTCACGTTACCAGTTAACGAGAAATACGCCTCATCTGTCCACAGAATGCTATAAAGGCAAGCTGCTATCTTCATCGTACCGGATAAGGAATTGGTTTGCAAAATCCAGCCGTAATTGACAGTCTTCCGCTTCCAACATCTGGACACGCTGGAATCAATACAGAAGCATGTTTAGAACCAAGCGCAGAATCTTGCGTAGAGCTGAATTCGGCAGATTCAGAACACGTGAAACACCGCGTGCAGTTGCTGGACGAAATGTGCTTAGCGTTTATGGACTTCTGCAACAGCTTCCACAGGAACGGAAAGTCGTCCAGACCGAAGTCGATCGCATGTGCAACCAGTTTCTTCAAATTTATGAATCAAGTCCCGTACAGCTTCGGCAGTGCACGGGTCTCGCCGTAATCCATGGGTGCGGCGGTAAACACGTAATGTCTCTGCGCATTTTGTCCATTCAGGTAATAAATCTTTACGATTTCCCCAACGTTCTTTCCCTTAAACCGGTATCTTGTTCGTAATGGCATAAAGCAAAATACGCGGCTTGCATTTCGCAGTGCCTTTTCTTTCACCTAGTGTGACGACATCACGCATGACTGATTTCTTGGTTTCTTCTTCTCGTTTTGTGGAGAACTAATAAGGCTGGGATATCAGCCGAAGAAATGGTGTGACGTGTGACATACATGAAACGAACATTAATGCTCTGTTGTACGGCAAAGCCCTTTTTACATTTACTTGCCTAGCTCGGTGATTTTCATGCTAAAATTGCCATTCCAACGCTATTTAAGGTTTGTCAGAATTAAGATCCCATTCCAATACAAAAAACTGGGTGTTGCCATTTGATTTTTTTGAAATTTTCTTAATGTAACCGTAATTGTTTGAGTGAAACTGTTGTTTTGCATGTCAGTTTTGAGCGCATATCTCTAAATACCTTTTGCCAAAATTTCATTCAGTTTCTGTGAATGGTGTTAGGGGCTCAAATGTCGGGGTAGTTTTTTTATAATCACCCTGTACATTAAAACTGTAATAATGTGTTTTAAAAGTTTCACGAACCGAAATGCTACCTACCATAATTTCACAAACCGAACACCGAGAAAAAAATTTTGTTGAATCAGCAAAAATTTGTTTGGTCCAACAAAACTTTTCCTTTAAATATGAGCCAATGGAAATTTTGTTTGAATATACGAAAAAATACTGTTAATTTTTTTTTACCTTTTTAAAACTTTTCCTTTAAATATGAGCCAATGGAAATTTTGTTTGAATATACAAAAAAATACTGTTAATTTTTTTTTTTTTTTTTTTTTTTTTTTTTTTTTTTTTGGCAATTTTCCGTTTACAATTTTCATCCGAAATGCATAATAATGTGATATTAACTTCATTAATCCGTCTCAATTTGAAAAATTTTTATTATCCAAAAATTATGTTAATCCTTTATAGCTATATAAGTCCATTAAACAAAATTACGCGAGAGAGTTATGGCTACTACTCGCTAATATAAATTTTGCAAAAACAGCAAAATTTTGTTCGAATTACAAATTGAAAATACAAGACATTAGTTAGACTCAAATAAAATTGATGAAATTTTGTTAAAATTTTATAAAAGTATTAACTTTTTTTTTTTTTTTTTTTTTTTTTTTTTTTTTTTGTCCGAGCAACAAAGCGATTTTTTACTTTAACTAAAAAATTCGTTTAAAACAATTAAAACGTACTCAACAAAACATGTTTTGTAGTTTTAATCAATTCCTTTATCTGGGTGAAACACCGTTCCTGTTTGCTCATTTACATCATTTATCGGTTTTACATTTCGAGTCCTGAAAGACACAGTTCAATAAAACAAAATAATGTAAAATTGAAACATACACTGTAAATAAAATCTATAATTCTACTGATGTTATGTTAGAGAAATCTGTATGCTTCATAAAATTTTATCTGTACACTTTGCAAAGAAATATATGTCAATCTGTAAAACTAGTTTTTGTAAAGCTACCGAAATCTGTAGTTTTAGAAAAGAGTCTACTAAAATTACAGTAATCTTACTAAAATTTTATCTGTAACCTGGATTGAAATAGCATTAAAAGTTCTAGGCATTCCAGTTTCTTGGAGGTAATTCTTAGTAACCTTACAGATTTTTTTATTTATGATTTGCGGTGCAAAAACGTATGTGTTACATGATTTTTTACTGTTGCCATTATACAAAAAGTTCTAGGAATTCCAGCTCCATAAAAAAATGTAGTAACTTTACAGATTTTATTTTTACAATGCGAAAGCAGCAACTTGAAGCCATTTTTAATTTTAATAACAAATAAAAGCTAATCTATTATTGCGTATTAGTTAACATCGTTTGTCACTGTCTGTAACTGTCTCACTAAGATAAGCTCCCTACAGAAATCCTTTCGTAAAAATGGAATCTTTCTGAGACATTAATCATTTTTTTTCAAACGCACGAATTAAACTTTAAAATTTTTCCAAAATATAAGAAAGAAAGAAGAACTAGCAAAGCGGAAAAACGCAACACTTTCCCTTTTTGCTATGTCGAAACCTCTTTCAAAACAGAGCTCACATCAACTCAATAAGTTATAATGAGCAGGTATCACGAAATCGAGATAAAAGGATAAAAGATGATGAAAGGATAAAAGGATTTGAGAGAAAAGATGAGGAGAAAAAGAGATAAAATCACGCAAGCGGTCTTGTCCGATATTGACCTATGAAAATTTTTGCCTTGTTTCAAAATTAGATTTGCCTTTAGAAATTTTTCTTTTCACTGCAGGGAAAAGAAAAAGTTGACCATCCCATTCTACTCATGTCATAAAACATTAGATAGAGAACTTACCGGAACTAATTGATTGGGAATATCGATACGTTTTTTCAGTTTTAAATATTTATAGTGTGAACGTTACTTTTCGGTTTAGAATACTCGCTTTTCTAACGCCACTATATTCTTTATATATAATTGAATGTAGGGCACTTTACACCAGTGTTAAATTCAGACACTTTTCTCCGGGAGGGATATCGGTGACTTTAGGGAAGTGTGGGGAGTGGGGGAATTTCACTTTTTGGCCATTGTAAACACAAAATCTCAAATTATTCAAAGGAATACTCTCTCCCTCCCCCGGACAATCCCCTGATATCAACAATGCTGATATATTCGTAAATGTATAAAATTTACAGGTTCTATTTAGATACCAAAAAAATATTCTTCGTACATTTTCAAGATTTCTCATCTTCCTATAAAAGCAGCCCCACCAGTGGCTAAGAGGTTCTGCCTCCGAAATTAATGGACGACAGGTGCTGGTTCGAGACCAATAGCGGCTGTCAGGCTAACCGTTCGGAGTTTTCCGAGGTTTTCTTCAAACCTTAGATTTCCTTGCGTAAATACGGATTAGGTCCCTTAGAAATATCTCCCACAGAGGGCACCACCCCCTCTTTAGGTATTACATCCCCAGTGTAGATAATTGTCCGACATAAATAGAAACAAACAAAAAATTGTATAAAAACAAACAAACAAAAAAACTTACAGAAAATGTTATCGAAATTCGCATCTTAGGCCGACTTTCGACAGGCATGAAAAAGCACTCAACAAGTAATTTGAAAACCATTCGACATCCATTCTTGAGAGAGCAGTTAAATACAATTCAACATAAACAACATTTATAATTTAAAAGAAAAAATCGATTTTTTTGGTGTTTAAACAATAAGTTCTATAATTTTGTTAAAAATAACTTCATGAGTATATCAGAAATATCGACATTTTGTAAGCAGGGAATGAGGATGAGAAAAAACTCTTTTAAAAAATATTTACATTTAAAAAATGTAATGTTCTATACAAATATTATTTGATTAGAGTGGAGTCATGAACTCCCCATGACTTCTCCTTTAAGAGCCCACACTAATTACTCAACAAGACTCCTGATGATAATGTTAAATCTATGGGGGCGTTATTTTCTAAAATCTTGCCCAAAATTTAGCATTTTCACATGATTTTTTTTTGCATAGGATAGTTGAGGACGGCTGATTTTAAGGCTAGTTTTTACTTTTTCGATTTTGGTTTCAGATTTTTTTTTAATTACTTTAATTTTCGGAACCGGTTTGAACTGATTCTGAAATTGAAAGTATCCCAGTACAAAATAAATATATAAATAAATAAAATCCAAAATTGAAAAATTAAAAACTAGTTTTAAAACTAGCCGTGCTCAGCTATCCTATGCTAAAAAATCACGTCAAAAATTAAAATTTGAGCGAGATATTTGAAAATAATCCCCCCATAGACTTAACATTATCATCCGGATCTTTATGAGTGACAAGTGTGGACTCTTAAATCCGCGCTTAGTATGACTTTGCTTACAAATAACTTTGTTATAATTGGGTTTTTTATTCTTTTATTAAGGATTTAACACCAAAACTTTGAAAATAGATTTTTTACTTTATTTTGTAGCATATTTTTGTAATTTTTTAGGATTAATAATTCTGTATAAATATAGTGGTTGTTAAAAACTTCATTTTAAGTGGTGCAAATACGTATCATTATACATTTAAGGATTAATGCACTCTAAAAACGTTTCAAAAATGTTTTTGAAGCTAATTGACTCTGAAAGATACTGTTTTTATGCATTATTTTTTCTCGAATTCTCGAAAATAGATTTGTTTCTACAGTTTCTAAATATAAAAGAACACTTTTCAAAATCGTGGGTCACTCAAAAGATGTTATTGTATATTTTCGTTCATGGTCTTGTTTTCCTAGAAATATTTGTTATTTTTACAGTGTACGTAGGTTTCAACTCCATAATTACAAGAACAAAATCCTGATAAAAGTTTATGTGGACATAAATAGTCAATAAAATTTAACAGTCGAAAATATCACTGAAAAATAAATAGAAATACATCATTATCTTCGTAATTTGGTAATAACTAAAAGTACCAGATTCAAATTGAGGACGCAGCTTATTCGGGATTTACCGGGATAAAGACGAAACGCGTTCCGACCTTTTTCCGGGGAAAAGTACTAGACCATTGGAAAAACGAGAACAAGTGTTTTCCACCTCACAAATTTCAATGCTCAAGTGACTGACACTAGATTGTACTTTTAGCAATTTTAATCTTTGTAAATAAAATCATAAGACGAAATGCAATATTTCACCTTGATTTAATCACAAAATGCACAATAGGAACTTTAAAAACTCACCATTTAACTAAAAAGATGACGAAAATAATAAAATATATGTCACGTGTTAAAAATATATATTTTATTTAAAAAAGGTCCTACTATTTTCTTCTTGAGTTTCCCGCAGTCATCATCAGAGAATATTTTTATAATTAATTGTTATTCATTCATACAAATATACCAAAACAGACATACAAATATACACATATGCCACATCGTTTGAAATGCAAAAGCCCAAAATTATTAGGGTAATTAAAAGTAGAAATAGTAATACTTTGGATAGAATTCAAGTAGAAAAAACACTTAATATACACTGTATTGCCATTGATTATGGGACACTTGCGATTTTAGACATTTTACTAAATATCTAGAAAAATACATGAGGAATCCTCTAGAAACTCTTAGTGTATAAATATAATAGTATAAGTCATACATCTCCGTGAAGATTTTTTCCCGAAACTTCAAAGGGGGCCGTCAACAAATTAAAAAAGAATAAATATCTTTTGAATAACCCTGTCAAAACTAATGTAGCAAAAGAGCTCAAATTCTAGATTGTAATTGAATGCGTTATTGTAATAAGCCTTGTTCATTTTCATGCAAATAGCATGCATACTCGCAGAGCAATTAAGGTTTTTATAAAACTGATCCCAAATTTTTCCAAGTTTTTTCATTATAATTTTCAGAGTTCTTAATATAAAATATTATTTTTTTCAGAAAATATGACAAACAACATTGCACACAGTACCCTGTAATAAAAATTAAAAAATAATGAAAATTGCATAAAAAATGAGTTGGTTTACTAAATAATTTTTTACTGCGCATGCGTCAACGATATCAAAATTTCATTTTCATATTATGTTAGCTAAATGTATAGAGCAACTTTTGTGAAAGTCACAAAATCATAACTTGAAAATTCTGACAATAATCGTCAATTGAATAAGTCGAAAATCCGTTATTCTCAAAATGAAGCAAAAACAAGAGGGGTTGTATCCATATATTCATTGATTAGTGTCAATATAGAATACACAATATGGGATGTACTACGGCATTTGGATAAAATCCCTCATTTTTTTGCTTCATTTTGGAAACAACGGATTTTGTCCTTTTTCTATAGACGATTACTTTCAGAATTTTCAAGCTATGATTTTGAGACTTTTACAAAAGTTGCTCTATTACATTTAGCTAACATAATATGCAAATGAAATTTTGATATCTTTGATGCATGCGCAGTAAAAAATTATATAGTAAACCTACTCATTTTTCATACAATTATTTTTATTTTTTAATTCTGATTACAGGGTACTGTGTGCAATGTTGTTTGTCATATTTTCTAAAAAAAATATTATTTTATATTAAAAACTCTGAAAATTATAATGGAAAAACTTGGAAAAATTTGGGACCATTTTTATAAAAACCTTAATTACTCTGCGAGTGTGCATGCTATTTGCATAAAAATGAACACAGTGTATTACAATAAGGCATTCAATCATAATCTAGCGTTTGAGCGCTTTTGCTACATTAGTTTTGACAGGGTTATTCAAAAGATATTCATTCTTTTTTAATTTGTTGACGGTCCCCTATAGCGTTTCGGTAAAAAATCTTCACGGAGATGTATGACGTATACTATTATATTTATACACTAAGAGTTTCGAGATGATTCCTCATGTATTTTTGTAGATATTTAGTAAAATGTCTAAAATCGCAAGTGTCCCATAATCAATGGCAATATAGTGTATAAGGTGTCCTGGAGTAATAACGCCAAATACTAATATAACGCAAACTTACAAAGAAAACTGAGAGATGACACTACGGGTGGAACGCATAAGGACTCTGAATCATCTGAAACCCCAAAAATTGCTAAAACCGCAAATGATCTTAACGTTTGAATAAGCTTGTATGAGTGAACGTCCGATCTAAAATTTACGAAATAAGTTCTGTGAAGTGAACACTGTATAGTTATTAGTAAACACTTTGTTTATTAAATAAGTTTGTAGGGTATTTCATGTTTATTTCAAAATGTTGTGGAAGATTTTGGATATGCTTGCGAAGTAGTTTGTAATTTAAAATATGCTGCGCCATAAGTATTCCGAGGTATTAACGCCATCTACTTGTGTCATTACCCCGGTAGATTCTTCTCAATTGCGGAACTAGATCCGAAAACGAATTATTTTTTATTTTATGCGTGAGAGAGCATTATTGTCCTTCTGGTCTGCAAAGTCATATCTTGGTGGAAAAGACGACTTTAATGGTTGACTGTTAGGTTTACTATTAGGCTTTCCTGCTCCCAGTCCTCCATGTTT
Source organism: Maratus speculifer (assembly GCA_964019185.1). Lineage (NCBI taxonomy): Eukaryota > Metazoa > Arthropoda > Arachnida > Araneae > Salticidae > Maratus > Maratus speculifer. The sequence continues at coordinate 22,373,402 of OZ025292.1, read as the reverse complement.
CATATCGATAAGTGCAGGAAAATATATTGATAAACCTGCAGATCAATCACTCAAGTCGAGTCTGCAAGTAGTTTCCACCAAGAAAGTATTTGAAATATTATTTGTAGCATTTTAATATTCTAATCGAGTTTTAACTAATCATAGAATTTTACCGTTAACTCGATGAGTCGATGGTCTGTCTGTGCAACTGCCTCCAGGCTTATAAGCGAAAGACCTGGATCAGCGAGAGGATTTCAAAAGTGGGTTGTTTTAAATTGAATCTCCAAGGCGTCGTTTAATACATTTTCTAGATAATCGAAAAGGGAATAATAACAATAATCTTCACAAAAGTGAATAATCCCTTCCACAAAGAAAATGTAATTTCCACGAAGTGAAGAGGAAAAACTTTTCGCGACCTTTCGTGAGAGGAAATACCTTTTGTCGAGAAATGTAATATACATGTTGAGGATTTCGCCCAAAAAATCAATTGCGGCGAACGACCTTCTCTTATAGAAGTTCCTTTGTCTTGGTTTATGTTTCCTGCAGCATCGTTTATACAATTGACATACATATTTATACAAGAGACGTGTTGTTTGAGGTTTCCGTTGCTCAATGTTACCATTACCGTCTTTTCTTTTTTTCTCTTATTCGTGCATTTTGATAGAATGCCTCGAAAATGGATTTCAGGGTTTAATGACTTGGACTCAATCAGAGAATGTTCTTAAGATTAAACAATTACTACATGTTTTCTTTTTATCTTTTCGAGTAATCCTTAGATAACTCTTTGATACCATCAGCAGTCAGGGCCGTAGCTAGAAGTAAATAATGGGGGGGGGGGGGCTCATATTTTCTCTCTCTCTCTGATGCATAAAGATAAATTGGTGCATATTCACACTGTAGGTACTGTGTTTCTTATTAAACTATTACAATAACTTTATTTTATGCTAAAAAGAAAAAGAATAGGATGATGAAAAATTCGAGTGTATAATGAGTGCAACAGACTTGATTGCTTTGATTTGTTCCAATGCTTGTTATGCAATGAATACTTATATGTACTGAAGAGGCCTTGCGAGTAGCTTGGCGAAACGTTTATTTTTTCGACTTTTTATGTGTTTTTTTAGTGTTTTAATTTTTTGTATATAAATTATATTTATTTTTAAAATTGTATTCAAGTCTGTCTTAGTCTATTTTATTTAATCTTGTAATATTTAATTGTTGTTTGTAAGACCATGTAATTATTAACATTTTAAGTTAGGGTAATTCATTGCTGTTGCAATAATGTTTCATTATTAAAGCAATAAATGTTCAGTAGACAAAAAAAAAAATTCAAACAGATTGCAACAATGTACTTAAATAAATAATCCAAATTTCGACAACTCCTTTTCGCCATTCTTACAAAAATAATCTTACATGTTGGTTGAAAAAAGTCTAGAGATTGTAATTTAAAAATCTAAAAATGTTGAGAAAATATTCAGGTGTAGTAGACGATGAAAGTAATTCATCAGATGAAGAATTTGATATTCTCGATGAAACTGATTCTCGCTGTAAAGTGCTATACACGCATCCCAGTTTTTAGTCAATTTTTAAACATGCGAAAAATTCTGAAACAATTGATGAATATGAAACCAAAAACGATGTCAAAAAAAAAAAAAAAAAAAAAAAAAAAAAAACTACAAAAAAATGATCCATTTGAAGAAATCAAAGAAACAGTTGAATTCAAAGATAAAAAAATATATACATGTGCAATGAATATAGTTAAAGAAGTTGCCATGGATTCACATGATACGGTTGGAGCAAGGCCACCTTATCATAATATCAAGACCTCGCATTCAGGAGAAAATCTATTGTTGAAATTGTCCCTATAATTGCCAACTTATTATATGACTTTGTCTCATAAGTAACGTCACCTGGTGCATACTACTGTAATAATCCATGCACAAATTCATAGAAAAAAATGGAAAATATTTCAGTTTCTCACATTAGATGGCGTTACCAACGGGAAAATCATACGGTTTCTGACCACGTGTACTGCGGTCAAATGAAACTTGGCGAATGACAAGCCTGTTATTATGATAAGGTAGCCTTGGGTTGGAGAAACATCTCAACTAAAAGATGAAAATGTGAAATATGTACCTACCATCAGTGATGTCAAAGAGGATTCAGCTGAAAATGAAGATGATGGATGTTGTTCTTAGGATGAAGAATTTGAAGTTCTCGATGAAATAGATCCTCGTTGTACAGTTATTTATAAACATACGGATTTGCAATCTATTTTTTAACGCGTAGAATACTCTGAAACATTTGTTAATTATGAAAACAAAAATGGCGTTAATGAAGCTACAATAGATGAAAATATCAAAAGGAATTGTTCAACAAAAACATGAAAATATGCAATCAAGTGGAATTAACAAAGTAAAAAAAGTTGTCGCAAGTAAGTTAGTTGAAAATATTAACAGTAAAGTGGAACAAAAAGATAGAGAAACAGCTTCACAGAAGAATATGAAAATTGTTTCGAGAAAAGAAAATCTAAACAGTGGAAGCTGTTCCAAAGCAGTCAGTGAAGATGTCAAAGGTAAAGGCAAAAGTTGTTCCTGAGAAAGGAAGTTAATGCAAAGAGCGTTGAATTGGCTCTTCGGATCATATTACAAACATTCAAGAAAGCATCAAGGAAAATCAAAAATATGAAAGTGATATATTTACAGCATTCTTCGGAATAATAAATTAAAAAGCGTGCATAAAAATATTTAGTTATTGATTTCTCTTTATTTAATCAGTGGATGATAAAAATGATTTCGTTTAAGTGATTTTCGTCAGGCTTGATGCCTGAAGAAGTCTTCTAATTTAAGGATTCTTATGTTTTTCTATTCTAAATGAGGTTTTTTGGTTAAAGAAGTAAACGAAAAATTTTATGATAGGATTTTACCTGCGATGACTACCTTGGGATTTAAAAGATATACATTTCAATATTAAGTAAATAAAAAAGTCCTTTGAAACTATCCAATGGATTAACAAATTCAAGAACCGAAATTTCAAATTATATCATTAATATGGTATATGTACAACAAATATATTAATAATTTCCTGTCATGTAAACTTATAAATTTTTTCTAACAAACCTCATTAAAAATAGCAAAAGTTCTTAACGTATCTTTTTTTTTTTGCTAAGTGAATTTTATTTAAAATCTTTCTTTTTTTAATAATCGTTTACATATAGTTACGCACAAATTATGCATAAATTTTTTTTCTGATCTTTCTAATATTATCTGGGTTTGAGATTTAAAAATCACGAAAAAATAGTAGCGGAGAAAATTTATTATACGGCAGGATTAATAATAATAATAAAAAGTTAGCTAAAATTTAAATAAAAAAAAGCCACCCCGCACCATTAGCTTAGATATATCCATACAAGTTGGAAATTGCATATCAGACATAGCAAGTGAGGTGCGTTCGTACTATGACGAAGTTTTTAAAATATATAGTACTTCGGTTACAATACAGTATCCGAAATTTTTTCTGTATCCTATTAAATACTCAATTCTTTCTATTATACAAGAAGCAACTTGCAGTAAACCTCAGCAATGTATATCCATTTCATAAAATGTGAAATATAATAAAATAATTAAAACGCACCCCAAACAATGTTTCGCCTTATACCATTATGGAACAGAATACTTTGTGTGGCCCTGTATATTAATAACAAATAATTTTTGCACCCCAGATTGTACAGAATGTATATTTTAGTATATATTTCATAGATGCATATGAATCATATTATGTTCGAAGAGAATAGCATCATTAAATTGCATTTGATTTTTTCCCCATTGACCGTCCTGTAAGGGAATAATTTTGATTGTCCCTGTATTTGAATTATAGATCCGATTTTCATAAAATTTGAAATGACACGAAAAACTTATGTAATAATTATTTATTGTAAATTTCAAGCGATTTGGTTGGGTAGTTTTTTCGTTGCCAAATGCGTTCAGACGGACGGATGGATTGAACGACTACTACAGGTGCTACGTATTTACATAATTACGAACGCACCTAATAAAGCGATATCACGACGTACAGTATAACATGGATCTGCTAAGGATTTCGTTCAAAAATCCATTGCGGCGAGCAATGTTCTTTAAGAAATGCCTTTGTCTTTATTCTATTTCCTGTAACACCGTTTATACAATTGACATGGATATGTATATTAAGACGTGTGTTGTTTAGTTTTTCTGTTGCCTAATATTGCATCACCACTTTCTATTTTATTTTCTTCTGGTATATTCTGTATTTCTTCATCAAAAATGATTTAGGTGTTTCATCACTGCCTAAATAATACGAGCATAAAGTAAATAAATAAATAATGTAGTTTAACAAATTGCAACGACTATTTGGACGATGATATTTTTGAAGACTAAAATTTTAGACATGAAAAATATCTGTATTAAAAAAATAATAATAATAAACATCATTTTTTGTCTGATCAAAACATGGCTTACAAATAACAGAGTCTTATATTACGTATGCCATGTATTAAACATTTATATTCCTGGACCCATCATAAACAAATTTTAAATGAAATTTCAGTTTTACTATTTTCGGTACTGAAATTTTTAAACTTCTGGGAATCGCATATTTTTTCATTGTTACATCGTCGTATATGGAAAAAATGTACTTTTAAAAGCAATTTGTTTGAAAACTGTATCTCAATTTGTTATTTGAGTTATTAATATTTTTTTGTAGTATTAAATCTTTTATTATTATTATTATTATTATTATTATTATTTTGTCATCATGACAACAGAAGCATTCCATTTCTGGACATTAAACATGGACCAATTAGAAAACAAACAAAATCTGGACATTACAAAGATTCAGATATCTCTAGACCGAAAGCAACATTTATTTTCCAAATGGTCAAAAAGAAAAAAAAAAAAAAAAAAAAAGAAAAAAAAGAAAGAAAGAAATTACGAAGAATTAAATGTTTTTATTTTAACATCGATTTGAATGGAAATTTAGTCAAGTTGATGCAGAGATTTCACCGAGTTATTTTTAGTTCCAAATTTAGCTATACTAAGGAAAATATAACTAAATTTGACAAAAAATTTACACACAGATGCATGTTCCAAATAAAAGGCCTGGGAGGGAAATATTTCGGTTCTTTTTACATTCTGCAGCAGAGTGTATTATTCAATAAAGCATGCAATTAAGGCTACTGGTCACTTAGCTTCAGAATTCCCTTCCGTAATGTTAAGTCTATGGTTGTTTGATGCATTCGTCTATTCAAACTATCTCCTCGGGAAATTAATATTTTTAACATCTTTTTACGGTGGTCTCTTCTTTAAAAATATATCTCTTTTTTTTTTTCAAAATATTTCTAAAGTCTATGCATAATTTTATAAGAAGTGTTAAAATTTTACGTCATTATCGTTAGTTTTTAAAACATAAAACCTGCACCCAGTTTTCCCTGTTTTTATACTTTTGATTGTACGACAAACAGAATGATAAATCTGCGAGTGAGACATTAGTAGTATTAATTTTTAGCTTATGCATCACTTCGATTCCGGCAGACATGTATCATTCGATTCCTCTATTACTACTCTTCCATAAAATAAAGAATTTTTTCTTGTGCTCGATGACTTAGGGTTTGTGCGGTCGGCTCTTGGACTATTAACCCCTTGGAGACGAGCGACACGTACACGTGCCGCGAACAGACTTAAGAATCCTTGTTTATTCCCACCGGTAAAATTATATTGTAAAATTTGCATTATTCAATCGGAGCATTTTCTCCATTTAAGAAGGAACAAATTTCTGTTCTTTAAAACCGGTGACAAAACATAAAAAATTTCGTAAAACGCTCCCGTCGCGAAGGCGTTAAGGGATCATACTGCATGTTACCCATCTGGGAAATCAAGACTAAACTCCTAAACCCGAAACAAATAAATTAAATAAATAAACAATTATAGCAATCCAAATCCCGACCCGAACCTGAAAACTTAAAACCCAAACCTGAAAGAAAATTCTATATTTTTACAAATATTCTACAGTTTTCTATAATTGATACTTTAATATCAGTTTTATCTTTTTTGTGAAAAGATTAACTTATATAAACACAATAAAATTAAAAATACTCACGACATCTTTTTGAAAAACTGGATGTACCCGAGCCGGATTCCAAAACTTCAACCTGAAACCGAAACATTTAAATTTAGCCCAAAATGAAACAGGACACACTTTAACCCGAAATCTAAATATTCAAACCCAAACCCATAATAATAATGATAAAATAATCTATATGTTAATAAAATTATAGAAAAGCATTCTACATTTAATTTCTAATACAGATTTTACCTTTTTGTGTATAAAACTAACATTATATTAACTCATTGATATCCAAATACGTAGTTTCCTTCAATTACCTTTTAACACTTCCAACAAAATTAAAAATTGCTTATTATTTCGGTTTGTCTATTCGTCTGTCCGTGCTCTAATTTCCGTAAATATAGTCGGACTGCCCTGAAATTTTTGGAAGTTAGATAACCTTGATAACAGATGTAATTTTTCCATTTTTTTAATTTTTGGGTGCAAAAAAGTCCGGGCCAGGATTCGAACCAGGGATGTATTGGTTGAAGCCGCCAATGCTCTACCAACTGAGCTATCGTTTAATAACACGAACACTGGTGGACAATATCACCCAATTAACCTCAACGATCTGTTATAATGTATTTGCCGATTGCATAATCGTGTTTCAAAATTAATAGATAACCTTGATTTCATAAAAGCCCAACCCGACCGCAGGTCGTTTGGTGTTGACATATTTGTTTTTATTGGGGCTCTGATTGAGGTTTGATTTTTTTTCTGTTTCGAAACGGGTTCAGGTTGTCTCGAATTTTCAAAATCCTAAGACACAATGAAACATACTCAAAAAATGTATTGCGTTTAAAGTTACTTTTATATACATAAATGTTACTTACATTCTATATTAAGTAGCTATTTATTGACGTTTACCCTTGCATGAACCCTATTTCAAATGAAATTTCTAGCATGATTACTTTATTTACAGGGACAGTCAAAAGTATACCATTGCATTACTGCTTATGGGAAAAAAAGTTTGAAATTAATTTTAAATATGTTATACCCTGTCAAATATTTTAAAATTTATATGCATTAACCAAGAGCACTAAGATATACATTCTGTAAAATATATAATAAAAAAATAGCTATTATTTATTTTTAGGGCCACACAAAAGAATTCCATTACATAATGGAAAAGGAGGAAATTGTGTGCAACATATTTTAACTATGTTAAAAGATTTTATGAATAATAAAACTTATATACGTCGCTGAAACTTAATATAAGTTATACGATATAATCATGATATAGTCATGCATAACACGAAGTGCATAGCATTTACAGAGGCACACAAAAGATTTCAAATATTATATTCTTTCCGAAGTACTGTATATGTATCCGATGATGGCTGATGGGTGGATGAAATGAATTTTGATGATGATGCACGTTTTTAAGTTTCACAAAATCTATGCATATTATATGGTGTGTATAAATGCTATAGTTGATATACAGGGCTACACCAAAGAGCTCACAAATATTACTGAATATGAGCGTAAATTACTTAAAGGTGGTTTTAAAATAAATTATGTATTATTACACTGAATTGCTTTCAGTTTACTAAGACATTTGTAGAAAATAGATATATTTACAGAGTCACGCGAAGAATTTGATACATGGACGCCTATGAATGATAATTTCTGAGAATGTGATTTGAGTAGTTTTAAAAGTTTAAAATAAATATTAGCTAAATTCTGATATGTAATAAAAGTAATAATAAATACTAGGTAAATAACAGGGCAAGCAGAACAAAAGCATTCAAGTATGTTCCCATCTATTGGTATAAACTGCTGAAAGAGAAGTTTCAACATGCTACGCATTTTCTTGCTAAACTAAATTTTCGCTTTATATAGAATATATATCAACCGACAGATCAAATACAGGAGTGTTGAGGAGTATTGTAATACACATTTGGCTATAGACAGCAATTTTATTTTTTTAAATAACGACGTTTTGTTAAAGATTTCAGAAAATGTTGGAAAGTACTTCATAATCTATGCTTAATGCATGATTTTCTTACTTGTTATTTTTTGTAGTGAAAGCTACTTAATATAGAATGTAAGTAACATTTATGTATATAAAAGTAACTTTAAGCGCAATACATTTTTTCAGTATGTTTCATTGTGTCTTAGGATTTTGAAAATTCGAGTCAACCTGAACCCATTTCGAAACAGAAAAAAAAACCCAAACCTCAATCAGATCCCCAATGAAAACAAATATGTCAACACCAAACGACCTGCGGTCGGGTTGGGCTGTTATGAAATCAAGGTTATCTAACCCAACGATTTAAATCATAAAATAGGTTTCGAGATTTAAACATTGGGGCTGCCGATAGAGCAGATGCATATTTAGAAGTAGTCGAGAAAAGAAAGAAAAAAAAATACAGAGAAAGAAAGAGAATTTCTGTCCCTCATTCCTGGAGTCTCATTAAAAGTGTGTTAGGAGGTTTGGGTCCAAGCCTTGGCTCGACCTTCGCCCCGACGTTTTCGTTTTTTTTTCTGGGTCAGAATCTTCTGCCCACGGACGTCTGGAGGAGATGAGAGGGAAGACTCCTTGACCGATGCTATCGATAAAAATAAAACGAGATCGATATCGGTAGTTAGGTGTCACTGTCCCTTTACTTTCTTTACTTCTTTTTCTTTGTTTTGTTTTTGTCTCAGATTGAATATGCATTTCTCGTAGTATAATTTTCTATTTCTGTAACTTTTATCGCAAAGTAATCGATCAATGAGTGTTTCAGAGATGCTAATCGATGAAAAAAAAGACACCGTTTCACACGATAATATGTTTTTCGAGAATGCGTGTTAAAAATGCATCATTATCTATGGAAAAATAGATGAACATTTTCCGATATAAAAAAATAAAGACAAAAGTGACAACCAGCTTATTATTATTAATTTTTTTACAAGTTACACATAATGCGGTAAATATGCATAGGATATAGTAGACTTGATCTACGGTTAAACATTTTTAAGGCTTAACATCACGATGTGCTCTAAGGCCACTTATAGACAGGGCGTGGAGTTGCTCCGCAACTGGGAGGCCCCTGCATTTGCCTCATCATGTTCATGTTCATGTTCAATATGTATAGGAGAGATATATAAAATCACAAATTTTCACTAGTTATTATATGTTTTTTATTTGAAAAAATATATATCAGCAATGACAGACCCTGTAGACATATGGTAAAGAAAATTTGAAGCTCTTTGACACTTTGTCTGTTCTCATTTGTCAAAACACTGTTTATGGATCTCAAAAATAAATTTTCAGTTGCTACTTTTTATGTGAATAGCTTTATTTATTTATTCCTTTGTTTGAATTTAAAACATACACTATGAATGCTAACAAATATTTTTTATTTTAAACAAGTTGGAAATTGCACGTGAAGCGTAGCAAATGAGGTGCGTTTGTACGATAACGAAGTTTTAAAAATATCTTGGTGATATAGTAGAGCGTACTCCGGATACAGTATAGTAGTCGAAATCTCTGTGTTTCTGTAAATATGCAAGAAGTAATTTTTATTGCACCTCAGCAACGTATATCTTATTCATAAAATGTGAAATAGTTGAATATAATTAAAACATGTCCCAAACAATATTTCCCCGTATAGCATTATGTAGTGGAATACTTTTGTGTGGCCCTGTAATTTAATAATAAAAATTCTTTGCATCGCAGATTGTACAGAATGCATATTTTAGTATATACTTGATAGATTCATGCCAATTCTATTATGTTCGAATGAGTGTATCATCATTAAAATGCATTTGAAAAATTTTCCCATTGACCGTAATGTTATGGAATATTTTTGATTGTCCCTGTAAATGATCTATGCATCCGACTTTCATAACATTTGAACTGACCCGACAAAATTACGTAATAATTATATGTTTTAAATTCCAAACGATTAAAATGCATTTGAAACTTTTTCCCTATTGACCGTAATGTAACGGAATCCTTTTGATTGTCCCTGTAATTGATCTATGCATCCGATCTTCATAAAATTTGAAATGACTCGACAAAATTATGTTATAATTATGTATTTTAAATTTCAAACGATTCGGTTGGGTAGTTTTTGCGTTGTTATATGCGGACAGACAGACAGACGGACGGACAGACAGACGGACAGACGGACGGACTGAGCGACAAAAATAGGTGCTAAGTATTTATATATTTACAAACGCACCTAAAAATGTCTTCTAAAATTGTGAAATGTTAATGATTTGTCAATTTAGCTCTAGTAACCATGTAAGGGAACTTGTGAACAGAATAGTTGGGGCAGATATGAATAGTTCATTAAGTACTCCAATAATCATTCTGTTTTTTTTTTGTTCCTTTCACTTAACTTCATTAGAAATAATGTCAGCTCCAATATCTATAATTTTCCTGAAATCGAAGCCTTTTCATCATAAAACATTTGATTTGGTATTGAAACTCCCATAAAAAAATCTTTCAACAAGTACATAAAGAGCAATAAATTCGTTAACGTTCAATTGCAATTTAAATGGATTTAATGTTTTTTAAATGTAATAATGTTATTCAATATTTTGCAAAATGGTTTAAAACAATATTTTTTATACATTGTTAATACACAAAATATTACGCCAGAACTTTGCAAATTTTTCTATTTCATTTCTTACGAACTTGCAATGATGGCTTACTGCATCTTTAAAATATGTATATGATGCTATGTAAAATTTTGAAATTGATAACTACTATAAAATCCCGATAATAAGCACCCCCCCTCCCCGCCAGATATGGCTAGTGTTCAAGTGAAGGGTACCAAGTTCAAGTTCAAGTACCTTTAACTGATGTGACAGAAATAGTAATGTAACTAGCGTAAAATGATCTGTAAAGCCGCAAGATTGAAAGATGAATAGAAAGCATCATTAACTCATAGGATGTTGTTTTTGTATTAAACTTTTTGTACAAGACTATTATGATTAACATTCACCTATTTAAAAGTATTTGGTAAATTCCAAATGAAACAAAATTTCGGTAGTTTTTATAGTTAAACTGAAAATTACAAGTTAAGCTATAGAAATTGAAAAAATCTGTGGTTTTTGTTGTCTTTGGGACAGGTAAAACAGTTGTTAAAGGTTAAAACAGATTTTCTTCTTGCCCCGTATAATTATACAGTATGTCTTCGTTGGTAGCATAACAATTTTTCATCTAAAGAAAGATTCCAGTACCGAAAGGTTGCATTCTCAGTCTCAGATGTTTGTAAACATAGCCGATTTAAAAATGACTTTTATACCCTTTGATAAAGCTTGAATAATGCTTTTTTTCCTTTGTAATTCAGTCAAACACGAACTCTACACCTGATTACGTCATGGTAAATGAGCCGGGCAGCTCATTTTTCCTTCATTAACTCTGGAAGATAATATGTGCATGTTAAATTAAGCGTCAGATCGAAATAAGATCTCTGTGGTCAAGAAAGATTGCGACCGTGGGACGTACGTTGATCTTCAATGCGTTGGTGAGCTCCCTTGACCTTCATGATAGTTGGGATTGGGAGTTGATTACACTGTGCGTTTTTAACCGAAATGAGAGTGTTCTCATTTTTTTTCTTCCATTAAAAGACGGAAACATGAACCGTTTTAGACAGGTTTCCTTCTTAGTAGGCAGATTTGTAGGATACTTTCCTCTCACCAGTACTATGGATTCACGACAATTTAGATTTTTTTTTAAAGTTTATTAAACGTAAATAACTATAGAAGGGATTCTCAAGATTCTTCCTTTTGACTGGTAGTGCAATTTAGCAATATGTCACATTTCATATTTTTTTTTCTCAGTTTTTATAAAGGATAAATGCATAAAATTTTAAACATCGACAACTTAATATATCTTCTTAAAAAATATTGGGTTGTTCGGAAAGTCCTTTCCGTTTGGGAAAATCAATTTGTACCGGAAAATTATTTTATTTAATTATTATATATTGCTCTCGATATCTAATAGTTAGATATTAATTGACAAAATTTTCCGGTACGAATTGATTTTTCCAAACGGAAAGGACTTTCCGAACAACCCAATATATATTCTAGATTGAAATTTTATTTTATCTTTTAATTGTTTCGCTAAATATCATATAAACGTATGTATTTTGGGAAGAAATTTTTTTTTCCAAACTCTATGTATGAGTTTCAGTCTTTTTAAATAAGTCCGAATAAGTCTATCTTAGACATTCTGAGTTTGGCAGAGATCAATCATAAATTTCTAAAAAATTTATAAAAAACATACCATAAAAGTAATTTTAAAATTTTATTAAAAATTTTCATTAAAACGTCGCGAAAATGACGGATCGCCAATAATTCGTTCTATTATTAATAGCATGCTTTCGATAAGCCTACATCGGCACGTTTTTTTTCTTCTGGTTCACATTCTGTATTAAAATAAAACATTATTTAAAATTTTAAAATAAGGTACCCTGGGTTAATAACGCCACGTTAAGGTTCTACCAATTTTCACGGCTCAGTTTTAGTTTGTATTTTTCAAACAAATATATGATTTGATACAGCAACTCATTGACTATCTATATAAAAAAAATAATTTAACAGATATGTATTCATAAAATGTAATGGCGTGATTTCTCGACCAATGCTATTTGGCGTTATTACCCACCTATATGGGTAATAACGTCATGCAAAACAAACTATTAAATAAGATGGAATAATTGCATGTAGATTGCCCAGTTCTAAAAATACAAACTCTACAAACTTAGAAATTGACAAATTGCATTCTAAGCTATTGAAAATGTTCAATTTTTTGAGAAAAGTGTAAAAAAAAAAAAAAAAAAAAAAAAAAAAAAAAAAAATGTGGTGTGTGTGTGGGGGGGGGGGGGATGATGCAAAAAAATATCAGACCGTGAGCTTCTTTTTGCTTAAAAAGGACCGCTTAATTAGAATTATTAGAAACATTGCACAGTTTTAACTGTGTTTATTTGAATCAGTATTTAGGATGTAGCTCGGCCACTGTTGGGAATCAAACGGGATATTAATGCCAAGGATTGGCGTTACTACCCCGATATAGTTATTGCTCTGTACATTTTAAATTACAAATTATCTCGAGAAGATATCCAAAATCTTCAACAACATTTTGAAAGTCCATGAAATGTACTACAAATTTATGTAATTAACAAAGTATTTCCGGATAAAAAAAAATAGTCTTCACATCACAAAACGTATCTCGCAAATTTTAGATCAAGCGTTAATTTTAGTTGCTTGTAAAAACAATGAGACCTAAAAATGAAACAAATTAACTTGAAGCTGTTTTTTGCGATTTATATGACTCAAAACCCTTCTGCGCAGAACACATGGGTGTCATTTACCAGATTATTTCATAATTATGCAAAATATTAGCACTTGGCGCTATTACCCCGCCTGGCGTTATTACACCAGACCACCTTAATATTTTTTTTATTTTTTAAGCATCTCGAAAATGACAAGCAATAAACGTACGCATAGCATATAAACAATAAAAATAATGTTATCACTTATATATTTTTTATTTTCTTCAAACTTTTTCTGCCACAAGTGCTTAATGTAGGTTTCCAATCACCAAAATGCTGTTAAAATGAATAGTAGTACCATTATTTGACCGTTTATGAAGTTATTTTCGCGTGTCATGAAAATGATGAATAAGCTTGGATACATACAATTTAATTACTCATGCATGATAATTAACTTAAAATTAATTAAAAAATATTTTCCTTTGAAAACAAAATGCTTTTTTTCAATAATTAGCAATTTTTTTAATATTATTTTATTTTTGTTAGAAGAAAACGTACTTTATATACAGGGTGAGTCCTAAATATCGAAACAATAGGCTATCTCCTTAAATATTGCATCTAGACCCATACTTCCAATTGCAAAACTCATAAAAAAAGGTGAAATTTCTGATAATATAAGTTGCAACTCCATTGGGGGGGGGGGGGGGGGTCTAGTTGAAAAAATACGAAAATTAAATTTTTATACAGCCCCCGTAGAGCAAAATTCCCAATTAGGAAATTATTCCTTATCCATTCCTAAATTGAACAAAAAAAAAATTTCATCTCCCTATCTGAAAACCTGACAGAGATATCAAGATCTTAAATTCTCAAAAATTCGTGACTTACTCCACTTTGCCATGCCAGTAAACGAAGTATTTTTCATCCATTTTTAAAGCAAATAAGGGATCGTCCACAAATTGTAACGTTATTATATGTAGGTTGAAGACCGTGCCTCTTATTTGGCCATAATAAAGCAGCGTATTGATTTAAAATTGAAACTTGTTTCTAAAACATGTTTATCGTTAGCACTGGAGGTCTGAATAAATCGTAATATTTAGGTCCGATCCTAAACCGACCCATAGGGAAAGAAGTTCAGCCCGGCATGAAATAATGTTAAAATCATAATCCGGACCAGCCTGGAAAAAAGCTTAAATCGTAGCCGGCTCAGCCGTGAATTTCTACATAGTTTTTTACTTCAGTACAGTTAAAAATCGTTTTGCGTGGAGGAGTTCTGACCAAAAATACTTAATATAGAATTTCGTTTTTTATATTTATATTTTTTTATTATTAAAGAGGCGCCAAAGGCTGTGATACGTTTATTTTATCAATGAATCTATGTTTATATGTAAATGTTTCACTTATATTTTATTATCGCTAATCCATATCCCGTGCGTTGAAGACTTTGAAAAATGTTATACAGTAAAACCTTTTAAGACGGAATCACATAGGAAAGAAAAAATGCGTAATAGACAAATGCCCTTCCTATGAAGGTTAAATGGAGTTTATTTTTTTCTCAGGTATTATTATATTTATTTTGCATGGATCAACACATTTTCTGTTTAAGAAAGAATTCCGTCATAGGCAGATTTTTTTTCTCTGGTTTTACTTTGTTTAATTTTTTAGCATTTAAATATACTATTCTTAAAAAAAAAAAAAAAAAAAAAAAAAAAAAAAAAAAAAAAATTGTTTTGTAAAATAAAAGCGGTTTTAAAATTTATGTGGTTTTCGAAAAAATATTGATTAAACCAAATTTTACTTATTTTATGTACGTATTTGGTCAGTGATTTTAATACGGATTGTTCGAGACCGGGATTAAAAATTTCGTCCGGTGCAAATCTGGGAAAAAGGAAGCAGTCCCTTCCGGTATGAAAAATACATTAGACCCGAATAGGCGAGTCTTCAGAAAAAAGTAACGTCTCGGTCCTGATCTGACCTGAGCCCAGAATACAGATTTTTTAAGAGCTTCTACAGGACGATAAAAAGCTTGAAATTGTGAGGGCTAAATTTTTAAAAGGGGCTTAATCTGCATCTTAGAAAAGCATTCTTTTAAATAACTAATGGGCAGTAAAGCAGTACATTTTGTTTTTCTGTGTAATGATTTTTTTTCTCGACTATTTCTTGTCTTTAAATTATTAAAAGTTAAGAATTGTTAAAGAAAAAAAGTACAAACTTGAAACATGTCATTTTTAATTATTTTACCTTACTTTTGTTTAAAAAAAAGGGGGGGGGAATTATTTTCTTTTGAAAATATGATTTTTTAAACGTTATTATTTTTTAAATAAATATTTTTAATAGTTCTAAAATAAATATTGAAAAACAAAAACCTCGAAACAAAACTAAAATCAGATTTTCATTTTTAGTTAAATAGAAAGAAATTGAAATCCGATAAATAATGTTTGGAGTTATAACGATTTTTAACTATCGCATTGAAATCAGATGAACCAGACCTACCATATGAAATTTTTATAAATTTTAGCATGTGATTTTCTTAGCAAATTATATGGTTAACATACACAAAAAAAGAAAAAAAATCAAAATTCTAATTCAAAAGATAGATTTTTTTACGCGTTTCCTACAACTGTTAAAGTAACATTGTCTTTTGAATTGCGTGCATTTCAATTTGTGTCTAATCCCTTAAAACCTGATGAATTATTCAAACGGTTATAACTCCGCGAATTTTTAAGATATGAAGATGCAACTTTTTGGGTATTATTCAGGACTGGATAAGGAAAGTTTCCCTAATTGGAATTTTTATCCTACGGGAGCCGTATAAAAAGTTAATTTTCGTACTTTTTCAAATAGACCCCCCATGGTGTTGCAACTTATCTTATCAAAAATTTCACCTTTTTTTATCAATTTTTGCAATTGGAAGTATGGGTCTAGGGGAAATGTTTAAGGAGATAGCCTATTGTTTCGATATTTATGACTCACCCTGTATAGACTTTTGGTCCTGGATACTGTCACAAAAATGACATTTTTAAGGTTTAAAATTTTCTAAAAAATAATGAAATTGCAGTAGAATCATGTTTTTTGATTTATTGGTTTTTAAAACAATAGTTCTAAAGAATAATAATAAAATTTTACATTTTATTTGTTTAAAATCAATAATAAAGGTCTGAGACATTAAAATGCACGTTTATGTGATATTCAGCCGTTTAATTTTGATTTAAAAGAAAAAATTAAATTGTTTTTTGACTTGCATCTACTGCGCGCAAGATTGTATCAAAACTATTAGTTCAAAAATCCCTCAAAATATTGATAATGATGCAAAAAGTATATCAATAAATATAAAAACTTTGTTAAATCACCATGAAAAGAAAAATTATACAGGACGCGTTTCGAGCTGCAAAATTACCGCTCGTCTTCAGCTGGTCCAAACACATGTCACAACGGACAGAGTGGAAATCGTTGTGACACGTGTTTGGACCAGCTGAAGACGAGCGGTAATTTTGCAGCTCGAAACGCGTCCTGTATAATTTTTCTTTTCATGGTGATTTAACAAAGTTTTTATATTTATTGATATATATTTATCGCCAGTATTTTCGGTGTTTCTCAATAATGCAAAAAGTATGTATCTTGAACATATACTTCATTTGAAATCAATTTATTTTTTTATTTATTAATTTAAAATTAAAATTTAAATTATAAAATTCTGAAAAAAATGTCGATGTTAAATAATCCATGCAATTATCATGTTAAATTTTAAGCATGATTTATTCTTTAATTTAAAATGAAGATATTTACCATGTTTCATGGAAATTGCTTTAATACTTTTTGAGAAATGTGCGCAACGGATGCAAGTCAAAGAACAATCCGATTTTGGTTTAAATCAAAATTAAACATAAATAAAATAAAATAAAATAAAATAAAATTCCAATATAGAATATTTTTTCAATTATTTTAAGTAGAAGGAATATTAAGTCATCTATATTAAAAATTTAATGCATAGGGACTGAGAAAAATAAATGTGACATATTGTTAAACTACACCACCAGGTAAAAAGTAAGATTTCTGAGATCCCTTAGGATATAAGTGATAGATATCTGTTTTAAATGAAATTAATACAAGAATGATGCCGAAGAGAAAATTACTTAATTTAAATTTTAGCTTAGTTTATTTTATAAATTAAACAATTAATGATTTTCATTAAATTTAACTAAATGGAAGCAAATATATTTTAATACTGTACAATTTATATATTATTTCTATTCAGTTTTATACTTTTTAGTGTTGCAGTTATATTTGCTGTTGCAATTTCAAAGCCAATTGGTTATCTTTGATAAGCGTAAGCTTGGAACATGATTAAATTTATTGATATACTCATATACAAATGTAACTCTAAAAAAGATTCATCAATTTATCACTTGTGGACAGATAACGGAAAAATACCTTAAAATGAATTTATGAACTTATGATTCAGTTTTTAAAATATCAAAATATTTCATTGTCATCAGAAATAGACCTGTGTGTTTAATTTTTGCAATTCTAGCCTATATGGAAGCAACTAAAAACTCGATTAAAAACTTCCATCTTTATATATGTGAAACAAATTACTACTATAAACTTAAAAAACATACATAGGGTCTGTTTATCGGATAGGCCCGAGAACCCACTGACACACAAAGGGTACTGTTAAATACTTTTCAAAGCTAATTTTTAGAAGAAAAAAATTTAATCAGGGTAAAAACTGCATTTTTTTCCTTTACTGCATTGTAAATAGTCAATCATAATAGATATTTTGAAGCTCAGATATTCTCAACTGTATTTCTACATTGGTAAATCATAAAGTTAATTGATTATGTATAATTATGTATATGATAAAATAGCCTTTCATATGTATATGGGTAATTAGTTTAATATTAAAAGTGTTCTATTTACTCGAAGAAAGTTTTAGAAAGTTTTTTTTAAATAAAAAACATTTTATATTTCGATTTATTATTTTTATTTTATTTTTATTTATTTATTTATTTATTTTTTGGTAGTAGTATTAAAATTAGAACTTCTAAATGTATTGCGAAACTACAATTTTTTCCGTCAAGCAATCAAAAGACCTCATGCAGTTTAAATTCAACACAATGGCTTACTGCACAGCAAATAATTTAGTATTTAACTACGACTGAAACTATTTCAAATGTATTAAAATCGCTTCGGTGGTTTCCGAGTAACAGGTCCATCCAAGTGATATATTTTACATGCAATTGTGTAGTTGTTGCCCTCCTCTTAAAAAAGAATATTTTCAATTTTCTTTTTCTTTAGTTTGTTTCAAGTGAAATGTTTCTATCATAATTGTGACTACTCTTTTGACATTGACCGCAATCGTCTTTATAAAAGAAATGAAGGGGTCGGAATTTGGCTGGAGGGGGCGAAGAATCGTCCGGTTTTCGAATTGACCCCAAAGCCCATTTTGGGAGGGATCCCGAAACCCAAGCCAGTTCTGACAGCCACTTATTTCATCTGACATTCATTTCACTCTGATATGTTATTCCTATTTGCAGAGATGACATGTAACCTACATACACTGTTTTATGGGGAGGAAAGAGCTTTTGACTTGAAGGGAACCATTTACGCCATGCAAATTTCTTAGTTTTTAGGTTCATTCATAATTACATAAACTCGTAGCACTTATAGACGTCGTCTGATCCGCCTGTCTGTCCATGTGTAACAAATGCAAAAATGATTCCACCAAAAGTTTGAAATTTAGTATGTGTATAATCGTTGCAGAATTTGGTCGAGTCATTTCAAATTTTATGAAAATTGAATTAAAAAGTATTAATGTTTATGTTAAGTATTAATAAAAGTTTTCTTTATTCTGTAGTAAATCCTACATCATGGGTAATTGTTTCAATGATATCGCATGATAGATCATGATTCTGAGTTGCCAGGGTGATGACATCCTATATGAGACGGAGTTCTATTATCTCTTTATGACTAAATAAAATTGAAGAGGTTTCTTCAGTTAAACGAAAAGAATGGTTCATTAATACTAATTCTAAGCGAGAAACTTATAAAAATAGCTCGTTTGCATTTTATTATTTTGAAATGATATTGTTTTGTTTTGTTTTTTGTATTGACTAGTTGATAAAGTCGTTTTTTATTTTTTTCATTTTCTTTACAGATATTTTTAATGAGGATACTTTCATTTTCGGAACTATTTTCAAAAATGATATCCTATATCGAAAATGAAGTCCTATCTAGGTGGAAAACATCTGAAAAACCGATATAAGCGGTTGACTCGCATGTTTATGATTTTTTTTTCCTGCACTCATAGGTATGACTACATAAAGAACTGGAAGCAGGAAAACACAATAGTAACCTACGAGTATATTGGATTTTCTTGGCTAGACTTGGCAGACCGATTGTGTTTTAATATGCGAATGTAGTTTTAACTCATTCTGAAATTTCATCGATCTCAATGAGGTTATCGTCTGCGCTGCCACCTCTCGGTCTATATTAAGAACCAGGTTTATTAATTAGTGTAAAATAAGTATATAGAAGTAAAAATAGTCTCTGTATTCTTTAAAAAGGTAATTTGTCGTGACTGGATGTTTTTCTAAACTATTATTTGGAAATTTATTGCATATAAAAATGTGAAAATTGGTAATGTTATAGAGAAATGTTTCTTAAGCACACCGAAGCAAATAATTTTAAATCGAAGAATTATTTTAAGCGTTATTCAATGTTGAGGTAGATTAAAATAGATTCGTTAAAAGTTTTATAGGAACTATGCATATCAGTTTACACAAATTTTACAGAAACATACTTGCAGTGTTTTTTGAGGGTTCTTTTAATTTTAGGTTTACTTTGCTTCAGAGGAAATTTATTTGATGTTTTCAAAAGGTCATTTGTTTAAATTATTTCAAACTGTAAAGCAAAAAAAAAAAAAAAAAAAAATAGTTTCTTTCAATTAAAAAATTATATTTACATGGCAATATTAAAAAAAGAGAGAAAATTTTAAAATAAATAAACAGATGAATTCAGTGTGATATGAGTCATGAAGTTTGAGATGGAAATTGACTTCAAATAAACAGTTGCTACATTTAATTATTCACCGAATTTTGATTAAAAATGTGTGTGAAAAATATTAAATTACTTAACTTTGGGATATTGAAATAAGATATAGCTATAATATACGATAAAATACATAGTAATTAAAATAAACAATTTTAATTATATAAATAACAGTAGTAATGTGCAAGAAGTTTCATTTCAAAAAAGAAAAGAAATCGTGTATAAACTACACTGTAAAAATTTTTAAAAACGTTTTATTTCTGAATAGAGATTTCAGGTTTCATTTTATTCCGTTTTGAATACATTCTTAAAATAAAACGTTTCATTCACAAAATGGATCTATTTATTTCAGAAAAAATAATTATACAAAACGGAAAATATGCAACTTCTTTTTACAGTGTGTACCTGTTCCTAAAGATATTTAAAATTCGTTTTGAAGATAAAATATGAGCATAGATTTTCTAAATATGTAGGCTTTCAATTGTTGCATGTCTCTGAATGTTATTTCCTAGCAGACGAATTTTTACAGCTCAAGTCAATGAGCAATGTTTAAAATTTCCAAAGGAAGAAACGAAGTTTTTGCAATACAGATAATTTCGGTCAAATTTCGGTCTGACCGAATAATTAACAGCATTTTCGCAGGAAAAGAACTTTGTGCGAAACTCAGATTTTGTGCCGAAAATGAAAACGAATTTTTGGTTGAAACCTAATGATATATGTACACTGGTGTCCAAAAGTTAAGCATAATTGGTAATTAAGTAAGTAAAGAAAGAAATATAAATCGAAATGTGGTGAAACTCCAGGTGTGTTAACAAAATAGTACGCGTCATATATTTTCGCGAAGAGTTTTCCCGAAATCGAACAGGGGACCGTCAACAAATTGAAAAAGAACGAAGATCTTTTGGATAACCCTGTCAAAACTAATGCAGCAAGAGCGTTCAAACTGCACATTATGATTAGGTGGCTTATTGTAGTGTACTGTCTTTATTTTTATAAGGATAGCATGTATACTTGTAGAGAAACAAGGTTTTTATAAAAACAGTCCTAAGTTTTTTGCTTATAATTTGCGGAGTTCTTAATATAAAATAATGTTCTTTTCTGAAAGTACGACAAACATCATGGTACACAATACCCTGTCATTAGAATTTAAAAATAATAAAAATTGTATGACAAATGAGCAGGTTTACTAAATAATTTTTTACTGCGCATGCGTGAACGCTATTAAAATTTCATTTGCATATTATGTTAGTTAAATGCATAGAGCAACTTTTGTGAAAGTCTCAAAAACATAGATTAAAAATTCTGAAAGTTATCGTTGATAGAATGAGATCAAAATATTTTATTCCCTAATGAAGCAAAAAGATGAGGGGCTGTATCCATATTCTACTGTTTCGTGCCTAGACAATATTGCACGTACAACTGTATTTGGATAAAACCCCTGAAATTTTGCTTCCTTTTAGGAATAACGGATTTTGAGTTGATTCTATAGACGGTAATGTTCAGAATTTTCAAGCTATGTTGTTGAAATTTTTACAGAAGTTGCTCTATACATTTAGCTAACACAATATGCAAATGAAATTTTGATATCGTTGACGCATGCGCAATGAAAAATTATTTACTAAACTTACTCATTTTTCATACAATTTTTATTATTTTTAAATTCTGATGACAGGGTATTGTGTACAATGATGTTTGTCATATTTTCAGAAAAGAACATTATTTTATATTAAAAACTCTGAAAATTATAAGCAAAAAACTTAGGACTGTTTTTATAAAAACCTTAATTTCTTTACGAGTATGAATGCTATCCTTATAAAAATAAAACACAGTACATTAAAATAAGCCACTTAATCATGATGTGCAGTTTGAACGCTTTTGCTACATTAGTTTTGACAGAGTTATCCAAAAAATCTTCGTTCTTTTTCAATTTGTTGACGGTCCCCTGTTCAATTTCGGGGAAAACTCTTTGCGAAAATATATGACGCGTACTATTTTGTTTACACACCTGGAGTTTCACCACATTTCGATTTATATTTCTTTCATTACTTACTTAATTACCAATTATGCTTAACTTTTGGACACCAGTGTATGCCATAATGCACATTTGAGCCTTAATCGTAGTAAACCTTTTCGAGTCTGGTGTACTATTAATAGAACATGTCTTTTAATGGAGTATTATTTGTTTTAAGAAATACTTTTGCTGCTATTAACATATAGTAATCCAGTATATACATTAATGTAGTAATGTTAGTATATGTCTATGCATTGACTACAGTGGTGGTCATAATTATAAGGACAAGGCAAAAATTGCCATATCTTGGTTACATTTGGCGGGAGACTTATGCACATTTAATAGATGGAAACCAATGGAAAAAGAAGATTATTTTTGTATGATTTTATAAAAATATGTGATAAATTCATATTCATAAAATGTATTATAAATTTATACAGCCATTGGTTTTGGACAAAATTATAAGAACAACTGTATTTGTGTGTTCTAAAAAGTAAAATTTGCGTGTTTTTTGCTCTGCACACGGAACTTCCAGACGATATAAATGCGTAGTAACCGTTTGGGATCATATTATTCTGCTTTTCAATCATGCCGCAAGGTGCAAAGGTTTTGGAGTTTCAGAAAGGAAAAATGGATGCATTTCAAAATTCAGAACTTTCTGTATGATAAATTGCTACAAAGTTTAATAGATCAAGAACGGTTATTTACAATTATCTTTAAAATTCCGGTAAATATACACGGCAAAGACATAGAAGCAGACTATCTTCTGTTTCTGAATGGGGAGAAAGAATGATAATAAGGCGAGCTTGCTCCAAAAACGGGAAAAAATCGTGAATTGAACTTAGAATGCAAGTGCTCGAACTGTTTGACGTGTTTTATAGAAAGAAAGAAAAAGATTTGCTGTAGTAAACATGTGTCAAGACCGCGTCTTACAAAAGTTCATGAGAGACTGAGGATGGAGTTTGCCAAAAACTGCAATACTATAGGAAAATAAGTGGGATTCTGTATTTTCCGATGAGAAAAGGATTAATTTGGATAGACTAGATTGTTTTTGCAACTTCTAGTATGATCTTCGTAGAGAAAAAACGATTTTCTCAAAGCATGGATTTGGAAGTGATTCAGTAACGGTCTGGGGAGGTTTCAAAACTGGTAGAACTACTCCAATAGGTTTTGTGCTGGGTAGGAGGAATTCTGAGAGTTACATAGATGTATTTGGCGATAATCTTCTACCAGAAGCACCGTTAATAGCGATTGGAAGCTATTTTTTCCAGCAGGATAATTCCTCGGCTCGTGTTTCTCAAACTTCAAACTCGTGGTATAATGCTAATTCCGTGAAACTACTTGATTGGCCAGCCAGAAGTCATGATCTGGATCCAATGGAAAAATCTGTTGAGTATTCTGGCACACGAAGTATGCAAAAATGGTATATAATCTCAAAACAAGCAAGAACTCATGTCTTTCATCGAAAAAGATCACTCAAAATCTTCCAAGAACGTTCTTAAGGAATCGTCAAACTCCATGACGTCAAGACCGATAAAAGTGATTGAGAAAAAGCGGGGAGATTATTCATTATCAGTGTGTTTCAGGAAAAAAACATTCACTGTCCTTATAATTTTGTCCAATTTTTACAATGACATATTTTGTTACTTGTGAGAAAACATTCATATTTTGCATTTTCCAATGTTTTGAATTCTACAATGATTTCTAGCATAGAAAAGATTTTAGTGTATAAATTTCACTTTATTTAGTTCAGAAATAAATTTTTTCTGCGCAATTTTCAATGTTCTTATAATTCTGACCACCACTGTATATGACTTCATTTATGTTTAGGCGTTCAGCAATGATAATATTTATTATTATTTGCTCAGTTCTCTTTGCGTCGCGTCGTTTGGATTCTTTTGTCTTAAACATACATTTTACTCTTTAAATTTAAAATAAAAGTTACTTTCTTGAAAGAATCCTGTGTAATGAATCGCAAAATGTATTAGAAAGCTGTAACATAAGTTAAATCATACTGTAATACAATATTTTCTAAATATCTCCAAAAATTCTTCCTTAATCTGTTGACCTAGGAATACAAATTGAATAGTGCGCAAAACAACAACATTCGTTATCTTTTAGACAAAAAAAAATCATTAAACACTTATTAATCAATTTGGATAGCTATTTTTAACGTTATTAACGTAAAAGAATTTTTTCTAAAAATTGAAAATAAATTTGGTTTCAAAAAAGTTAAAGGTTTTTTTTTTTTTTTTTTTTTTTTTTTAGATGAAAAAAATTAAATTGGAGATCTCCTTAATGAAAAAAGGGAAAAGAAAGAATTCGGTATGGCTCCATAGAGGATTTTTTTTCTCTTCCACAGAAAGCCTGTAAAACCACTTTTACAGCAGCAAAAACACGAATGCAGGAAAATTGGATGCTTGGCATTTTATTAAACACGCTGTTGTACGTTGGGCTGAGCAGTCGGATTCGGGCCCATTTTCAAGAAAAATAGTAGGAGTCGGAGACGCTAAGAAAGAAGAAGATTCCGACTCCGTCTTTTTTTGTTAGACACTTTGAAGTGAAATTAAACCAATTATATGTAATTTTAAATCCATGAAAGAAATTATGATTATTGTTTAATTGGATTATATTGAATGAACATGGCTAGAGATTCCTAATGTACTACCCGGCTTGCATTGTGGATAAAAAAATAATAATAATTACAAACCCTAGACAATCCCGAATTACTTCCAAGCTGGTAAAATTTTATCTTTATTTTTTATTTATTTTTATTTATTTATTTATTTATTTATTATTTTTTACATTTTTCTGCTTTGGACAATATGAATTAACATTAAAATTGTAACGATTTCTACGTTTTAAATACATGGATCCAAAATAGTAAAATTTTTGTTTTATTTTCTTCTTTAGATTTCAGTAGTTGGATTTTTCCGTCTTGTGGAACGTAAAATTAAAAAAAGTAGTAAAACGGATTTTTTTTCAAAGCTCTACTAATTTAGTTAATACCGAAATAACGAAATTTTTACCTTAGGTTTCTTTATTTCCATTTTAATTTTAACCAAGAGTACACCAATTCTAATATTTTAGCGAACCAGAGTCGTTAAAAAGTCGAAGTCTGCCATTTTACCTACCGACTCCACAGCCCTAGTTGTACGCGCACTCAGTTTACTAGCACATTGGTTATGAGTCGTAATAAGAATTGTCATGTGCTTTGATTCATGCGAAACATCTCAATTTTCACATGTTTCATGATCTATTCCATGTTAAATTTCTTTTAGTACCATATGCTGTTCCTTAGCTTGCATCCAGTGGAATTTAATATAGTAAAACATTTGAAAACATAATTTGTCTATAATAAGTCCTAAATTTTTTTTTCACTTTTAATAAAGATTGTGTAAAATAATTAATTCCTAAGACTTTTTAATGAACATAGCGGGACTTTTCTCATTTAGCCTTTCCTTGAAATTCAACAAAATTCTGTAAAAACGGAATCCGTTTTGCGGAATTTTGCCTTTAACGGAACACAATATACAAGTGTATCCTTCTCAGACGAACGAACGGTGCTTTGATATTAGCTAAGTGCAAATAGTTTTGTTGTACATAAGATGTTCATGCAGCGACGGACCCATTTGCATCCAGTTAAACCGGCGTTTCTTAAGTAACTAATTTACAAGAGAATATTCATTTTAGCAAATATTATAATTAATATTAACTCATCTTTACTCTGATTACTAAAGTTAAGCAAAATATTAGATGTAAGTTAAAGTGGGTACATTGAAATTATAACACTGGATTAATATGCCTTAAAAGTTTTTGAATTATTGAAATGCATGAGAAAGAAGAAATTTTTGGTATTAGCACATACGACTAATTTTCTTTATTTCAAATAAAATAAATTAAAAACATTTTTGAGTGTATGCAATATGTATTTTAAAGATGAAAATTATGCATTTTAAATGAAATGAACGATTGGTTTATATTTTAAATGGGAAAAAAATACGCAATACGACAACGGGAATGCTTTATTATTTGCGTCCAGCTAACATAAAAGTACCCAAAAACTCTTAATTTGTTTTTCTTTATGAACCCAAACGAGATTACTTGAGTTTTATTGTATTTGTTTTCACTTATAGTTGTATTGTAAACATCCATCATCTAATTGATTTTACTTTTTCTGCTCTAGGATTTACGATGGACCTGGGACCAGCTCTAGCGGTCCTGTTGTTAGTTGCCATTGGGTCCAGTCAAAGCTACCAAAGCAGTGAGTTCCATTTAAATTTAATTTTTTTAATGTTTTATTTTCTCTCTATACTTTTTTTATTTCTTTTGTCTAAATTCTTTAAGAGGCTTTATAATTATTACTCCATTCATTTTTCAAGACACTTTCCCGCTAATATTAATCTCATGGGAGTATCTTTTAAAATATCTTCTTTGCATTTCAATATTTTAAATATATGTGTGTATGTATGTATATATACATATTGCATTGGATACCTGAGGTGGATTTTACAAAGACTTTACTTTTTCAAATTTGACATTTTTATTTATTTAATTTTTTTTAATTAAATAAATAAAAATTTTGGACCTTTTTATTTCCGTCCAAAAATAAGAGCATTCCAATTAAATAAATAAATAAATAAGTAAAACCTGCAACCGAACTTGAAAGAGTAAGAAATTTTTTGTATGGATTAATTTCAGCTATGCAATTTAAAGACTAAAAATTTTTTTAAATTCAAATGTAAACGAGATATTTTAAAAGACTAATCTCATCAGTTTAAAAGCGCATCTTCATGTGAGCGAAATAGTCCCTTAAGAACATCAACACTGTATTTGAAATTTTGAAAAAATAGACGCATAAAATATTCAATATTTATTGTTTACCAGTCAATGCAGATCTAAGGATTTGTTTATTATATCGGCACAGATTTATTTTGTAACAATTGTTGGCAAAAAATGTTTTAATTTCTCTTTTTAAAATCGAATGAGATAGTCTCAATTTTTTGTTTTTCCTAAAATTTGTGAAATTGCTAGGAACCGCAAAAATTAAGTTGAATGTAGAGTAGCCAGATTGTAAGTTTTTCACTAAGTTGTACGTTTTTAATGCTCTTTAGATCTACCATACGCTGTACGTTTACATGTATCTCGTACGATGATTTCTTACGTTTTTCTACTACATCTTATATTTTGATAGTTTAAAAAAATACTTTTTCAGTTTGCTTCAAAATTTCAATTTTGCCAAAAATAAGCTATACACTTATCGCTATAATTGTAAAATGACTTATTTTCGATCAGAAATACAAAAGTCTTGGGAGAGCTACGTAATATTATCTATGCATTCGCTGTGTCATTAGATCATTTGAACTTGACCTTATTGTAGATAGTAACTATCTACATTATAAAATTTTTTATTTAGTTTATCTTTATCTCACGTTTTAATATTTTGCTTGATTTATTATCATCCTTTATGCTTTGAATGTCAATGTATCGGGATCGAAGATTAAGTGGTTATATACGAACACTTTTTTAAGATATTCATTGCTGAAATTCTCATCATTAAAATCATCATTGAATTGTAGGATATTTTGCTTTATTTTAATTATTCTAATTCAATTAACTTTTCATTGATAATGGAATGTATGACTGTAAAATTAGTTAAACAATATTAATAGAATAACGTAATACAAATACAGTTGTAAGATAATGATTGAATTGATTAATTAATAACCTTTGGTTAACCAAATTCGTTGCCGAATACGTTAACAGGCACATTCAACATAATTTAGTATGATATGAAAATGAACGGAGCGCGATAAAACCAAAACTCAATGTCAATCAAAATATTACTTTTTTTTCTGAAATAAATCTGGTAATCCTAGTCAAAGGGAACGGAGACATTTTTTGGTAATTTATCATTGGTGTAAATATAAGGTGGATGAGTCGTCAAATGCAACCTGCTCAAACACACAAGATACTTCTTGTATTTGTTTTAATGTAGTATCGAGAATATGCAGTCGGTTTGTTTATATGCAATCATTTACTTATAGTTAATAAGCGCAAAGAACAGAGCAAAGTTTCTGTGCAATGCCGTCGGTTAAGGTTATCCGATACTACCCGATCAGACCCACGTTCGTTTCGCATTGAGTTTTGAGTCTCTCGGGTCGGGGTGAAGTTAACCTGATTTTTCAAAAAATAAAAATAAAAATAAAAATAAATAATAAAAAAATATATAAAACAAAAAAATAAAAATAAAAGGTACCATATATTAAAAATTACTTATTTAAATAATATTGTTTGAATATCCTTTTTAGACAAAATAGTAAGAATAATAATAATAATAATAAAATAAAATTGATATCGTAGATACATAATTGTAGAGTGCTTATTCATGATTGTATTAAAATATAAATTAGAATTTTTGTCGATTTCATTTTTAAACACAAAAGATAAAATTAGTATCGTAGGCATAATTGAGTGGTTATTCATAATTGTATTAAAATATAAATTCGAATTTTTATCGATTGATTTTGACGTTTTGAGATGAACCATATTTGATTCGGTTGTGGACCCAAAAATATAATTTTACAAAATGCATGTCTGTTCTCATGTCCCTGTGTGTGCTCCTTTTGTCAGATCAAAAAGATCGGAAATGCCCAGAATTGAAAAAAAAAATCTTCATGCATCTGTTTTTTTACTATGGCCGGAATGTCAGATTCCAGTTGAAAGTAAAAATGGTAATTCGGAAGTGATAGCGATTTTTCTCTTGTATTATCCGAAAACCATGAAGTTATGGATAGAACTGAATCAAGCTTCATATATAGGTTTTTGAATCTGGGCATCAGTTCTCCATTGAAAATTAGGATATTCCGTCTGAAAGGGGTGCTGTGATAGCGATTTTTGTGCGATTTTATCGATTTTTCAAAGTTATGTTGCACATCGGCTGTTATTTAGATTAATCGATGAAGCAGGAATTTAAAATGAAAATCAAAGTCGATGTAGTTTTGTTTTGCATTAAATGCTCATGTAACGATAGACACTCCATCTTCTTATTTTTTTTTCTAAAGTGCATAATTAAAAATATATGCTTTTAAAAGTACAGGTTGTTCAGAAAAGAATATTCCAATTTCAACGGTATATTATAAGAAATTAATTTAGACTATTTACAATAAATCGTACATCAAATTAACGGTAAACATAACCTATTTTTTCTTACAAATGTTCAATAGTTGCACCTTTACGGGACACAACCAACATAAAGCCCAATTCTTCCCATATTTCTGTTAACAACTCCTGATTTATGAAAACAATGGGCTCATCCATTCTCTGTCTCAGCTCAGTCAAATCATGACGTAGCGGCAGAGTGTAGACACAGTCTTTTATAAACTCCCAAAGGAAATAATTCGTGGCTCTAATGGCTTTTAAATATCCAGCCCAGTAATAAAACTTTAGTCTCAGAAGTCGCTCTTTAGCGTGAAACACGGCAAGCAAGTCCATAACAAAACAGTAACTATGTATGGGCTTTTCTGAAACTATTTCAGTGACTCTTTATTCGTGACCTTGAACAACACTCTAAACGCTTACAGTTGATGCTAGTAAAATTTATAACTGATACTTTATTTTATCAGCACTCACGATTAACATGTATGAGATGAATAGAAGTTTTGGGATAAGCAGATTCTACCAGTTGACTTCGGATCCGGGTTCGGACCGAATTCAGGTTGTTACGTGTCGGATTTGATTTCGGTTTACGAATTTTTTGTTTTGTTATTTTTCGGGGGTCAGATTAGCTGCTGTTAGTAGAAATCTTCGGTTAAGGTAGGTAACAACTCTACTCGTGCGTGATTCTAGAGAAAGTCACGGAGATAAAAAAGATGTTAAATTATTCCGATTACGAAAATTACTTCATATACTTTATCCAGAAAAACAGTTAAAAACAGAGTCACAAATAACAGCGATACACGCAACCCGAACTTGAAATTTCTCTTTAAATTCCGTAAGCCAAACACGAACACGACAGAAAGTATTTTGACCACATCCGAAACCCGAGAAAAAAATTACCGATAACCGGCACAAATCAATCTAAAACCGATCCAAACTAGAAATATTCAAACCTTAACCCGATATGAACGCGAAGAAAATTAATCCATATTCTCATACAATTATTGATAATAATTATTAGTTCAATATTATACCGAGTTTAATTTTCATTTAAATTTTCTTCTTCAGTCTAGTAATCGGAATAAAAAAAATAATGATAATAATAATAATAATCTAGATCATGATATTTATTAAAATCAATAGTTTTTACTTATTCTGTTGTCTTAAGCTTTTTGCAAATATGCCACTGAGTTAGAAAATGCATTGTGATGGTAATTTATGCGTGCAAAAATGTCAATTTTCCTTTTACTCAACATATGCATGCATTAAGAAAATAATCTACACATATTATTCACGAAACATATGATGAACGGTCTTAAAACGAACTTGCAAAACATTTCGTGCCCCAGATCTGAATTATGAAAATGAGTAAAAGGAAAGAAAATCAAAGCGAAACTGAAACAAAGGAAAATCTAAAACTGCCTGTTGGGTTCCTATTCTGTGCGTCGCCTTTCGTCATCTCTAGACATCCCCGGGATGTCTTTTTCTTGTCGCTTTCTCGTGTGTTTTGCGGGACAAATGGAGCGTGGAGCGCGTCCGTCATCGATACCGTCATTATCTTTTTTCCGACGATCTAGGTAAAGGTCGAGGGAATTTCGCGGCGGAATTCTAGTAGACACCTGTTTGTGTTGAATCATGCCAAGGGAATGATGTAAGGGAAGACAAGGCTTGCAAAATTGGCACTATTATGCTGTAAAGGGATACGAAACTGTAACAAGTTATAATGGAGATGTTTTTTCAAAATTCTTTTGCTGACATTGAAGGAAAGTGTTTTGTGACAGTTCATCTATAGTTGCTTGTTTCTCTCTCTCTCTCTCTCGACGAAGAAAATGTTAGATTCATTTGCTAGCCTGAGTTCTTAATCTCTTATAGGACCTTAGTTATAGAACCTAATCCTTTTTTCTTAATTCTGATAGACCAGTCCTTGGGTCCTAGAAATTTTGAAAGAAACCAAATAAAATTTTATGATTACCATAGCTTTTGTTCGTGACTCCCACTCCGCTCACGTAGAATCTAAATTTCGTATCTACGAACCATTTTCTAATCTGACCCATGGTCCGGATCATTGTTATATTTTTTAAGTTATAAGTCAGGATGATCTCAAATATTTAGGGTTGGGGTCGGTTTTGACTTAGGTTTTGAATATTTTGCTTCAAGTTCTGTAAGAACTGATTGTTCAAAATAAAGTGCTGAATATTTTTCAAAGGAAAAAAAAACTATATATCTGAATGTTATTGCCTGTCTATATATATGTGAATTGGGATTTTCAGTTCTTAAAACATACTTGTGGCCTAGAAACAAGGGTATCAGCAGTTTCCCACGGAAGACTAATGACGTTGAGCCTAACACTACAAGTGGATGTGCTGAGATATAGCCTTTATGAAATCTGGCCTGGGAACATTTTTGAGATGAGAGGAAAATCTCGTTAGCTCTAAGATGGGTTAAGTCATTTTGGTTGAGTTTCGTGATCCTTACAGCTGAAGAGTCCAAATCCCCCTTAATTTTAAAGTGTAAAATTTATATCATTCAATCTAAATTCATTAAACTGTTATTTATCATAAACAATAGATAATTTATCTAACATACGCTGCAAGGGGGAAAAATGTAAATTTACGACTTTTTACCGTAAATTACTTTAGTATATTTACGGAAAACGGCACTTTTCCCAGATAAGCTACTAAGCTCCGTATTTTTTATGTTATACGGGCAAAGCCCGTTTATCTAAAGGCAATGTCGGTTAATCTAGGATCAATTTTTTATCTAGAATTTTTTAACGTCATTGCCTGGAATCTAGCTGTAGTAAAATTACTGCAACAATTTTTTACAATGTATGTTCCTTTTTATACATAAAAAAGAGATAAATTTGGTATTAGAAATATAATTCTAGACTATTTTCTATAATTGTATTAAATTGTGAATTAATTTTCTATCACTTCAGATTCGGGTGAGAGTATTTTGGGTTGGGATTGAAATGTATAGAAGTTGTGCTGACCTTAAGCAGAAATTTCGGGTTCATCCCGTGAAGGACTCAAGTCAAACTGTTTATTTTTCTCTCTCGACGTGGTAAGTTTTAAGATTGCTTTTTACTGGGATAGTGTTTTAAGGTCGGATATTATTAGTTCTCGAAGTCCGAAGCGAAAGAAAATTAATTCTGTGCAACAGTAGTTCTAAAAAATGCGTAGATCTTGGAGTTGTATGTACACTTTTCAGGGGCTCTGTGAACGCCCGAGAAAAATAAATAAATTACTGTATCTCATGGATAAATTTAAAATAGAGTTTCAATGCCTGCTGGAGTTTTAGTCGCATTTACAAGATTAAGTCAAAATTTTGTCCGCAAAAGCAAAATTGATATTTGCAATACAAATGCATTTAACGTCTGAAAGCTGTTAAAAGATTTAATAAAATAAACAAAGACACACTTCATACTTCAACACATTTAAAAAATTAAAATTTACATAAAAATACCAAAAAACATTTAAAAATACAAAAAGTAAATGTTTTATCAAGCTACTCACAAAGCATCATTTGGTTTGGTTTGAAAAGTGATTGCTTTGGGGCCTATAGCAACTATGGCTTTCGCCTCGAATGATTCGTAATTTAATTTACACAGAAACAACGACAAGTCAGTACAATTTTTAAATTTCTTGTATCCATTACATACATTCTGTAAAAAAAGTAGAAGGACACTCGAATTTTTTAATTAACTTAATTGTAATTTATATTTACGGTCTGATTTTTTTAAGAGCATAATTTTATATGCATTCTTTTGTTGTGAAATGAAAAATTAATTGCTACCACAATTAATTTATAGAAAAATGAACTTATCTAAAAATTTCACTGTAAAAAAAGTAGAAGGACAGCTGTGGAAAATTGAATTTTTTGGACCCTTCTGCTATAAATAATGTAAGTAATTATTTTATTGTTTTCATCAAAGAAAAAAATATATCTCCATTTTTAGGTTGATTTTTTTGTTTGTTTGTTTTTTTAGAATGCCGAAAGGAATACCTTTAAATAATTTTCAAAAAGGCCAAGCCATAGCATTTAGAAAAGAGGGTAAAAGCATCAGAGAGATTGCTAAGTTGCTTAATGTTAGTAAAACTGCAATATCCAACTATCTTAGAAATCCAGAGCATCACGATACTAAAAAAAGACAGGAAGACCTAAAACACTGACGCCTCGTGATGAAAAAAATATATCTCCATTTTTAGGTTTGTTTTTTTAGAATGCCGAAAGGAATACCTTTAAATAATTTTCAAAAAGGCCAAGCCATAGCATTTAGAAAAGAGGGTAAAAGCATCAGAGAGATTGCTAAGTTGCTTAATGTTAGTAAAACTGCAATATCCAACTATCTTAGAAATCCAGAGCATCACGATACTAAAAAAAAGACAGGAAGACCTAAAACACTGACGCCTCGTGATGAAAGAAACATTATCCGAGAGTTGAAAAAAAAAGATTCCACGATTTCGAAGGTCCGAATACGAGCAAATCTAGCGCATGTGTCACTCCAAACTGTATATAACTATATAAAAAAGTCTAAAGTCTTTATTTTCAAGAAGAGACAACATCATCCAAAATGGACAAAAATGCATATAGCCAATCGCTTATCTTGGGCGAGAAACTACATGTCTTGGACCACGGAATGGACTTCTGTCATTTTCTCAGGTGATAAAAAGTTCAATTTGGATGGTCCTGATGGATATCAATACTATTGGCATTGTATCAAGAATGAGGAAGAATTGTATTCCACTCGACATATGGGAGGGGGGAGTTTGATGGTCTGGCTAGCAGTTGGATATGGTGGAAGAACGAGTCTAGTCATTTTGCATGGTAAACAGAACCATGAAGATTACATCCAGTTGTTGGAATCTGAACTTCTTCCTTATGGTTCAGAATTAGGTGGAGAAGATTGGATTTTTCAACAAGATGGAGCAGCGATTCACACCGCTATTGGCGTTAAAAATTGGTTCCACACAAATAATATCCGCGTTTTGCCATGGCCAGCTAAAAGCCCTGACCTTAACATTGTTGAAAATGTATGGGCGACATTAGTTCGTCGCGTATACAGTGGAGGAAAACAATACGAATCTGTTGTCGAGCTTCAGAATGCACTTAACGATGTTTGGGACAATTTTTGCCAAAGTGAAATACAAGCACTGTACGATTCAATGCCAAACAGAGTCTTTCAAGTTATAAAGGCAAATGGAAAGAAAACTTCTTATTAATATTTTAATTTTCATATAAAATACTTATGTGTCCTTTTACTTTTTTTACAGAGTTTCATGTAAGCAACAGAAACTATATTATAAAAAACAAATTATCTTCTTAATTTATTTTGGATTATTATGAATTTATACTCATTTAGTTATAAATTGTTAGGCAAATAAAGATATTTGCGGTAACTTAATCAGTTGTGCTTTTATTAGTAAAAAATCTAGCGTCCTTCTACCTTTTTTACGCAGTGTATAAATCACTACAAAAAAAAAAAAAAAAAAAAAAAAAAAAAAAACAGCACAACAACATCCATATCTTACCAGGATTCAAACCCGACCCTTCGGAGTGGCAGCCTCTACCGCTACTGATCACGCCAATGGGGAGACACAAAGCATCATCAATACAAATAAATATCCATTGCATAACAAACAGTAGAACAAATGAGGAACAGTTGCAATTAGTTATTTTTTATAAATAAATAATATTCACTAGGGATAGAACGAGCCTCATTCAGAGTCGGCGATCGTAAATATGGGAACCAACCTTCGAGAAATAATCTAGTGTGATAACTGTTACAACCCGATTTAAAATACTGGCGTCCGCAAACTGCGGGATATGGTTCGGGTTGCAAAAATTGACAACTTTCATTCACAAATAGAATGTTTCCATTAAAAATAGAAGATTTATATAAAATCAACCGTATATCTACAGATTTTTTTTTTGTTGTTGTTCTTGTTTATATTTTTCTTTCAGTTTTGGATTATTGTTCTTTCAGTTTTTTTTTTCTTTTAGTCGCAGGATTTCATCCAAACACCTATGTCCCATTCATATTATGTTTGATACTAGTACGACGTGTTACCTCTCGAATTATAAATCACTGTTTTTCGTATTGTCAAATATTTGTGTTCTCACTGTTATTTTTTTTCTATTTGCTTGATTATTATATGTTAAAACGTGTGAAAATGGGCGATAGATCTTCCAGGAAACGGATATTAAGAAGAAACTTACTCAAAATAGAAAATATTTATTGTTTCTTAGCATTTTCGTTTTAACAGGTTTTACTGTTATTAATGTAATGTTACTATGTAACATAATGTACTGTATAACATATTTAATCACATCTAGGCAGCAGAGTCCTGCATCGGGTTGGTTGCCCGATCTTACCTGAACCCGACCTCACCCACAATGCGGCTCAAGTTGAAATTACCTTCTTTCAGGACGGCTCGGATTGACTTTGAACGGGTGGGGCTTGTGCTGAGACCATATTTCAAATAAAATGAGTAGTTCTGAATATTTCTTACTGAAAAATATCTATATTTCCAATTCTATGTCTGAATATCTATATACAGTGGCGGTCAAAAGTTTCCGGCCAGTTAGTTTCTTTGATTTATTTACCAGAAGGTTTCAGCAAAGAAGAAGCACAATGATTTCAAAAGTTAGGAATATGTAAATGACCTCTGACCACGTGATCATTTTGATTGAATACTGAGGACTTTTTGTGCAAAAGGGTGGAATTCGAAGTTCGCGTGTGCAAAAGTTTCCGGCCATTCACCATTCCTTAGTTTTTTTTCTATTGCTAAAGTGTTTTTTGGTTGTGTTTGTGAATAAATCAATATGAATAGCATAGTTTAAATTCAAAATTGAAAAGTTCTACAATTGTTGTCCGTAAATGAGTGACTAATTTGTCACTAAAGAGCCAATCTTCTCGAGGCATTGTGGTAAAGTTATCGATCGGTAAAATCGACTGTAAACGATATTTAAAAAATTATAAAGATGGCCGTGGCCTTAGGACTTTGTGAGGTCCGGAAGACTTCGAAAAATTACTATTCTCGTTGACAGAATTATCAGGAGAAAAACAATTGATGACCCTCATAAAAATTCTTTTGCAATATTCAGCTATTTATAAAATGAAAATATTGTTGAAATAAGTAGGTCTACCGTGTCAAGATGCTAATGCGATGCAAAACTTTGTGGAAGAGTTGGTGTTCAAAAATTTTTCGTAGGTAAAAAATTATCAACGTACCCGACTGGCGTTTTCCAAAAAACAAAAAGTCTGGTATAGAGAAAACTGGACGAAAATAATATTTTTCCATCGATAAAATTTGAAACTTTTTTGGGAGTGATGGCAGACACTACGTCCAATGACTTAACAACAAAAGATGAGATTCGACATATATTATTCCTACAATGAAGCATGGCGATGGACACGTTATAATGTGGGGAGTATTTTCTTCAAAAAGTGTCGGTCCGTTATTTTAAATCCAAGGCAAGATGAATGATGACATATATAAGGATATCTTGCAATATTATTTGCTGCCTTATTAGAGGAAAATTTTGGTCGCAACTATTTGTTTTAACATGATAACGATATAATGAATGTATGCAAGCCTTGACAAGCAGTGGTTTTTGCATTAAAAAAAAAATTCGTTTTTGAAATGGCCAGCCTAAACGCCCAACATAAATTCAATAGAAAATATTTGCAAAGAAGTTGGCAAACGTCTGCCGAACTATAAATATTCCAACTCTGCAGAAATTTCCAAAAAAATGTAAGAAATGTGGAAAAAACGTACCATAGACGATCTTTAACCGTTGATTTTATGAATGTCACGTCACTGCGCCGTAGAACTCATTAAAAAAGGTAATAAAATACTAATATTATAAAATACTAATTGTAAATATTGTTGATCGCTGCAGTTTTCTATTACAATACAATTTTATTTTTAACTTGCGAAGGTGGCCGGAAACTTTTGAGAACATGCGTTTTCCTTTGCACTTAATTTTGTCAATTAAATTTATTGATATTTACATGTTATTCCATAAGTAAGTTCCTAACTATTATGCCAATAAAATGTATAAGTATCACTTTGAGATTCCTCTTCATATGGGTATAGTTACAAATTAAGTGAAAAATTTTTGGTGACAGGAAACTTTTGACCTCCACTGTATTCACTTTTTACGGAAAAAAGATAAAATTATTAAATTCTAATTGTAGACTGTGCTATTCCATAAGTGTATTAAATTGTGAACTTCCGCTTGGAATTTTAATATTTTAGGGACGAGTTGGGTTCAGGTTTACAGTTTTTTTCTGTCGGTTGTTAATAAGAGTTCGGGTTGATTAGAACATTCGTATTTACCCGTATAGCCATCCGTACAAGAGGTAAACTCTCTCTCTCTCTCTCTCTCTCTCTCTCTCTCTCTTTTTCTTTGATACAACGCTTCGAACAGATTCTTTCTTAAATAAGGTTAAAATAGCGAAATCAATTGAAATGAAATGTGACTTATGGAAACGGGTTCGAACCTGTTTTAACCTCAACTGTGTCTCTATTATGTAGTATTGTCTATTATACTATTTCAGCAATTGATATTCTTCATCATCGTTTCCACCGATCTAGGTAAAGGTCGCGGGAAAAACCTACGAAATTTTACTTTTTTGTGTGAAACGCATCTATTCGATATCCGAGCATCAAAAATGATTTGTGCCAAGGCGAACGGTTTGTTAACGCATGATGTAATTGAAGAATAGTTTTTGCTCAACCGCACTATAATAACGTAAGCAGATCCACGGTGGGATTACGTATTTAAACTGGAAATTCTTTTAAAATCTGCCGATTTTTAAACTTTTCTCTTTTTTCATCATTCTTTAGTTGAAATATT
The DNA here is from genome assembly GCA_964019185.1 of Maratus speculifer. Lineage (NCBI taxonomy): Eukaryota > Metazoa > Arthropoda > Arachnida > Araneae > Salticidae > Maratus > Maratus speculifer. The sequence goes on along the minus strand of OZ025292.1, from coordinate 22,334,996 downwards.
CTGTTACCAGTTTCGTTATACAGTAAAATATATCAAAATGAAATCACTAGGAATCGGTAAAAATATCGTTTTAGACAAGTTTGTGTATATTTAATTGTATAGCATTTTTTTCGACAGGACAATAAAAAATTTTCCGTTTAAATGAAGATTCCGGTTATAGACAAATTTCACGTTTTGGAATGAAAATCTTCCGCAAATTCAAGATTTTTCTCTTTTGTACGATAAAAACTGTGAAAACCTGAATATCTATCTAAAACCTATTTATAGCAAAATTCTATCTTAAATCCAAATAATTTTTACTTCTATAAAACTTTTTTAATGGAATGATTTCGACAAATTTAATATACCGGCAAAGAATGACCATATATTTATTTATTGTAAAATGAAAAATTGTCTAAAACACATTTTTTTCTCATACCAGGGGGCTCTACCTCCTACGAGCTCGCTCATAAACCCCCATTCAGACATTACAAATTCTAAATTGATCGATTTTAAAAGATTGCAAAACATTGATTATTTCTCTCTCTCTCTCTCTCTCTCTCTCTCTCTCTCTCTATATATATATATATATATATATATATATATATATATATATATATATATATATATATATATATATATATATATATATATATTCTTTTAAGAGGCGATTTCTCTATAAACAGATTTCCCTTCATTTCCTTTTGATTGGGGAATTTTAAGGTCTAATCAATTGCTGTGAAACATCTACTGGCTATTTACTTGTTTGATTAAACAAGATCAGTTAAACAGTGAAATAAATCGAGTCTTTTTCTCCTGTTTTTTGTTTTTTTTTAATCGCGCTTTAAGAACAATTTTTAAGTTAGGCACTTTAAATGTATCGTTTAAATCTCCTGTAATTTTCACTAAATTTTTCTGTCTCATTTTGGTACTCATATGAAAATACTTTTGTTGTTTCAAAGAAAATATTATTTGTGCCGTCTTTGAATTCACAACACTAGTTAAAAAAGATCATATCAAAATATGAAATAAATGTCTCGTCTAAATATATTTTTTTTTAATTTTACTTTTTTGTGTGTGTGAAACGTCTCTATTCGATATTCGAGCATCTGAGCAGCAAAACGATTTGTGCCAAGGAGAGCGGTTTGTTAACGCATGATGTAATTGAAGAATAGTTTTACTCAATCGCACTATAAGGCTGTAAACAGATCCACGGTGAAGTTACGTATTTAAACTGGAAATTCTTTTAAAATCTGCCAATTTTTAAAACTTTTCTCTTTTTTAATCGTTGCTTAGTAAAAATATTCCATTTCCAGTTTCGTTATACAATAAAATATATGAAAATGAAATCGCTAGGGATCGGGTAAACATACCGTTTTAGACGGGTTTATGTATATATAATAGTATAGCATTTTATTTTTCTTTATTTATTTTTCTTTTCGACAGGACACTAAAAATTGTCCGTTTAAGTCAAAATTTCGGTATAGACAGATTCCACGTTTAGGAATGGTAATTTTCCGCGTATTCAAGATTCTTCTTTTTTGTACAGAAAAAGCTGTGAAAATAGAATCTATCTGCAACAAAATTCTGTCTTAATTCTAAAAAGCTTCATGGTACCGGCAAAAAAGAAACATACATCTATTTCTTGTAAAATGAAATATTGTCTAAAACGAATTTTTTTCTCTCGTACTAGGGGACTCTACCTCCAATGAGCTAAGCTCATCAACTCCCGTTCAGTAACAATTAGATTATTTCTGTAATATTTCCCTTATTTCTGTAATAATTAGCCAGAATCATTTATTCGTTAAAAATTTCTGTAAATATATTTCTATGGCTTTTTTTTTAAACCCTTTTGAAATCTATCATCATAAATTGATTTTGGAGTGGTCGAATCAAGAAATGTGTATTATTCATTTTTATTTCTGATTTCGAAATGCACATCCATTTTTTTTTTTTTCGCAAAAATTAATTGGCATTTCAAAATGATCATTTCGATAAGTTATTGGAAAAAAACCGTGAAAACGAAATAATTCGAAATCTGAATTAAAATTTCGTTTTAAACAGGTTTCTGCCTTCACCAGGTATAAATGTAAAAAACTCCTTACCCGTGTTTTTTTTTTTTTTTTTTTTTTTTTTTTTTTTTTTTTTTTTTATTTAAGACACTGTTTTATTTTAGATAATTCTTGTTTTGATATTAGGTTATAGAATATTAGAAAAAGATTCGCAATCATTAAAACACTAGTAAACACTGTATTTAACATTCTATGAATGACATGCAGTTATACTTAAATTTCGACAGAAACTTGGATGAAAGGGAATAATTTTTCGATCTCTGACGATTTTGTTTCCACAGGTTTTACTGATTCACGTCATCAGAATGCACTTTGAAGTGTTTTTCAATCATTGTTATCAGATGAAAATGACAGTACACGTCTGAAGCGAAAATAAATGGGATTAATAGCTTGCATTTCTTGATTTGACCACCTTGAAATCAATCTAGAATGAAACATTACACGGGAAATTAAACAAGTCAGAAATTGCGCGTCAAACATGGCCAGTGAGGTGCATATAACTCTTTTCATAAATATTCAGATATTGGAGTAATAGCCGTTGAAATCTTGCTCAAAAAGGCATGAATACACAATTTATTATGATAATCTGCCTTACATACATTAGTCATACATTATTATTCATACATTATTGAGGAAACAATATTATTCCATCTTATTCACAGATGGATGAGGCATAATCATTATGAGAATATAGAATCAACACCAATTATGAGGTATCATTGATTTTTTTTTTATATATATAGGAAACACATCCGGAAGTGGTTGCATAGACAATCACCTCACCGAGTTCACGGTTGAAATTCCGGAATGATTTAAAACTCAATTTGCATATTAAAGCGCATTTGATCTGCCAATTTCTATCTTGATAGAAAACACTTATGAAAACCCGATTTTTGTGGCTGATATATTGGTTTACAATTGTGCTCTCCTGCACTCAAAAGTGTGAAATTATCGAGGACACCAACCAGGAAAACGCAATGGTAATACTACGAATCAAACCGCTATAATGAATGTTAAAACTGTTGTTAGCTTTCGTTTTTTTAAAACTAAAAACTAAAACAAAATCACTTCACCTTTTTCATTTACGTATAAAAACATTTCATATTTATTTACTTAGAATAGGTGTCACAAATAAAAATTAAATTAAAAAGTTGACATGTTTCGGTTCATTCATAAGAACCGTATTCATAACACATAAAATCAGTAGAAAACTAAATGACACAGGATATAAATATAATTTAAAAACCCAAAACACAAAACATTGCGCCCCCTATGATCGTGAATAGCCATTGCCACCGCGGCATATAAATATAATAAAGTTTGATCATATATTAAATTTAATATGTATAAAATTAATATTAATAAAAGCAGAAAAAACTAACTGACACTGGATATAAAGGTAATTTAAAAACCCAAAACACAAAATATTGCGCCCTCTATGATCGTGAATAGTCAATGCCACCGCGGCTCCCCCTATTAGACTCACCCTTTAAATATTTATTAAGTAATTCTAACCACAAACTCGGAATGTCATAAGAATAAGAATCATTACAAACCCTATCCCTCCTAGAATATATCTCTATGGATTCACGGATGATTAATTTTCGGAATAAACTTGAAATAAACAGTAATCTACTACTTTTAAAACAAATTTTAACCCCCCCCCCCTCTTTAAAAACAATCTTGATAAAGCAGTCTTCATACACTTAGTGTATGAAATTCCATATGAGAATGAAGGGGGGATATTAATTTTTATATCGGTATGACAGGTAGAAAGTTTGGGGTTAGAAAGAAAGAGCATGAATGTGACATAAAATTTGGTAGGGATAAGACTGCGTTATCAAGATTGTTTTTAAAGAGGGGGGGTTAAAATTTGTTTTAAAGATAGTAGATTACTGTTCATTTCAAGTTTATTCCGAAAATTAATCATCCGTGAATCCATAGAGATATATTCTAGGAGGGATAGGGTTTGTAATGATTCTTATTCTTATGACATTCCGAGTTTGTGGTTAGAATTACTTAATAAATATTTAAAGGGTGAGTCTAATAGGGGGAGCCGCGGTGGCATTGACTATTCACGATCATAGAGGGCGCAATATTTTGTGTTTTGGGTTTTTAAATTACCTTTATATACAGTGTCAGTTAGTTTTTCTACTTTTATTAATATTAATTTTATACATATTAAATTTAATATATGATCAAAATTTATTATATTTATATGCCGCGGTGGCAATGGCTATTCACGATCATAGGGGGCGCAATGTTTTGTGTTTTGGGTTTTTAAATTATATTTATATCCAGTGTCATTTAGTTTTCTACTGATTTTATGTGTTATGAATACGGTTCTTATGAATGAACCGAAACATGTCAACTTTTTAATTTAATTTTTATTTGTGACACCTGTTCTAAGTAAATAAATATGAAATGTTTTTATACGCTATAATGAAGTTTTCAGATGTTTTCCACCAACATAGAATACGGCAAACCGATTGCGTTTTAATATGTGAGTCGAGTTTTAGCTCATCCCGGAATTTTAACCGTGAACTCGATGAGGTGATTTCCTGTGCTGCCGACTCCCGTATGATAGGATTTAATAGAATGAAAAAATTTTATTTAAATGTTTAAATCTGTATCTAAAGATATTAGATAGGTCTAAAAAAATATTGGACTGAAGTACAAAATTCTAACACGGATCCACTGATATATATATTTTTTATTTCCGATGTTAAGTTCCCCTTTTATGCAGATACAAAGCGCCCAACGACAAATGAAGTATCCTATGACAAGTTTCTTATCAGTTTCTTTGACATAATATGCTTAAATTTCCTTAAATCATGTTACTTGATGAAAAATTGTTTTTAATTGAAAATGGATAAAAAAAATCATCAGAAAAAAAAGTCAAGGATTTACTGGGAAATCTCGCACGGATACACTGCTAAGATAAAATTGAGTTGCCCCACCTTTCAAAAACACAGCTTATACAAGGTGCGGCTATTAATTTTCAGGACTGACGTAACTATACGAGAATCGGAAATCGTCAGAACACGGTAATGCTTATAATTTGGAAAATCGTTTACCTGCGCATCGAAATGGAAGTCCATGAGCATTAAATTCTATTCCAAATGAGGCAAAATTGCTACAAAAACCTAAGAAATGTTAAAAAGAGTGTACGGAGGAGTGAAGGATTATCACATTCGCTGACTTTTGAACAGTTTATGTTTTCGGGATTGCCACGAATATGTCGAAGATAACACGCATTGAACATGAACAGCCGCATTCCGTGTGCCTGCTAGAAACAATTGAGAAAGTTCTTGAGCTTTGACTTCTGATCGCAAAATGGATTTTCGATTTTCGACAATGAATTGAACATTTCAAAAGTGGATTTGCTGAAGGAAAACAAGATTTAAGGATGCCGAAGCGAAGTCATCAGGAAATTGGTAACGTCCACATTAAAACGTATTCTGAAAGAAGTGTGTAAAAGTTATTTCCGAAATCTATTCAGCCAAGCACAGAAGCATATTAAAAGGCACGCAGGTGAGTGTTACTTTTGAACTAAATATATTAATTGGATATGTATTTCATATGATATTTCCTAGAGTTATTATATCAGTCCTGGAAATTAATGGCCGCACCATCTTACGTATTCAAAGAAATTTTCATTAAATGAATGCTTCCATTCAGTAATTTCCAAGAAATCAGGTGTTACATTCACAACTAAACATTTTCATTTTGATATCATTTCATGTGTATCTTTTTGCAAAACTCCGAATTTTGTTGTGAATGTAACACACAATTTCTTTGAAATTATTCGACAGAAGCATTCATTCGTTGAAACTTTCTTTGAATGCATATGTATTTTTTAATTTTCTATGTAATCCTTTATTATAAATTCATTTGAGAGTTTTTAAATCCAAGGAATGTCCACTATTAATCCTAATTATTTCCGCTTCCGACATGCACTGTAATTTTCGTCTGATAATGGTGATTGAAATGCATTTCAGGTTTGTCGTTTCGATTTTTTTGTTGTCAATCAAAGACCTTTACGAAAGTTCTGTTTTTATTGTAAATGTAACGCTCGGTTTCTTTGAAACTGTTAGACAGAAACATTCATTCGTTAAAGGACTTTTTTGGAATGTGTGTATATGAAAAACTTTTCGCAATTTTACCTCAATTTATTTACTACAAATTCTTATAATGTCTATCCTTTTCCCTGTCTTTTAATAATATATCAATTATGTTTTAATTCCAAGTTTTTAATCAACGCATTCTTTTATTTTTATTCTAAAAACCTTAATCTGTTAAAAGCAACACTGTTCTTAAAAATCCTCTAATTTATTTCATTCTTTCATATTTTGAGGCATTTGGTGTTTGTTTTTTAATACCATTTTTTATATTTATTAAAACTATTACTCGTTATCCCAGCATCATTTGCCATTTATGACTGCGAATTAAAATATTCTAAGATTGTGTTGCTGGCCGAAAATGGCGTGTAGTATTGCCATCTCAAATTGCTTTGATATAGAAAAGTAGAACATGTATATGCAAAGTAAATTGAATGTACACTCAGGTCCAAAATTAAGGTTACAAACATAAAAATCTATGAAAATTAATAAAAAACAATATGGTCACGAAATTTGGCATACAGGTATATTGCAATAGGAGAAAGAATGTAGCAACATAATAATATGAAAAAGATTTTAATTGTACATTAAGATATAAGGTATATCAAAAAGAGTTAAATCATGAATCAGAGGTAAAGCATTTATTTATAGACTAAGTTTGTCCAATATGGAGTGTGACCACCATGCAGTACTATGCAAGCATCACAACGAGATCTTATACGGGTACGAGTGTCAATAAAGGTATGGGGCACCGTTATAAGCTGTAATCAAAATTTTAAAATCTAATTTAATGCTAATTTAAAAAAAAAACATAATGTTTATTTATTTTTACCTACTAGTCATACTTTTAAATATATTACTGCATTTTTATTTTTAAAAAAATGAGAAATGAAATTAGAATGGAGGCTATTTTATTTAAATGCATCTTCTTCAGATTCTTTGACATGTCTTCTATCGACTACTGTGCATTTAAAGTTCTAAAACAAGCTCTTTATATGCGGTTATTCCAAAACATTGGGCGAACTCTGGAAGCTGAAATGGAACAAAATTAATTTTTATATTTTAAGAGAAAACAAGAATGTTTATCACATTGAATTTATTAAAAAATGAAATTCTTATCTTTGTTTATAAATTTTCCTTTCCCAAAATCGTTACAAAAATTAATGAACTATCTGTACTTTTTAGAATTTCGTTCATTTGACAAAACCCTATTCGTCTCTGTCCTCCGTCTGTCTGTCCGTCACAGAGTCAAAGTTAAACACTTCAAATTTAAGTCAAAGGTTAAGGCAAAATATAAGTCAAAGATTTCAAATTTTGCGTACCTACAGCTTACTACCTCATATCACACGACAAATCATAAAATTTTGAAAAGTCTATTATCCTAATTAAATTAATTTTATCAATGTCATCCATTCATTTTTGCGATTTAAATTTTAAAAAAGAAACTTAATTTGAACGTTTTGCGTGTAGGCATCATAGCTTGGAGGTAAAGCATCTCACTAATTTCCTGAGTTAGAGCCCCGGAGCTAAAAGTTGAAGAATTCATATTATGATGGATTTAATTAAAATAAATTTAATTTTTTTGCCAATTTAAGTGTTTATATAATTTTTGTAATTCCAATAAAATAAATAACATCCTTTTATAATTATTTTAAAATTAAATTTATTGGTGCTACTACCGTCGATGTAAGAATTTAATAATTATAAATTAACAATTTAAATTTGTTAATCAAAGGATAAGTTGTTTTGAAAGAAATATACGAAACCTTCCGTGCGATCTGCAATCACACTTACCCATTTGTTTTTAATAGTACCTACTGTGTAACAGTTTATTACAAATTGATTGCCGAATGGTCAAATCCAAGAAATGAGTAAACTCTATTTATTTCCGCTTCCAACGCATACTGTCATTTTCATCTGATAACGATGATTGAAATGCATATCGAATGATATCGTTTCCTGTCAATCAAAGATTTTATGGCCACAAGATTAAAATTCCTTTTGAAAATTACATAATCCTTCCTCACATATTTGGATTAATTCACTCTTAATGAACAAGAAAGCAGACAAAATGACTTTCTCGGATTATACGGTTTTATGACGATCCATTCAATAAATAGTCATAATAATATCAATCATTGAATATTTCTTGTAGGCTTAGTTTTGCAAATTCCTGGAACCTCCAACTACTATAAGTTTTGATACAATTATTATGGAAAAAATAACTTGTGCAATCTTCAGAATTTAAATCATGTTTTTGCATAGACTTTCACTGAAAAATGCACTTCTGAAAAATTTTAAACTTTTTATCTACTTTTAGAGCAGTTTTTTTTTTTCAAGATTCATAGTAGATATACAATTTCCAAAGAAATTTACTATGTACAAATTTACGTTCTATCTTAACACCTTTATCTGTGCTGTGTAGAAAAATCCTCTCAAATTTGTTTCCATAGCATTGTGCTTTTAGGGATTTCTATGCAAAACATATAAAATTATTTCGATAATAAAATACCCATATAACTATATTTTTGGGTTAAGAGCGATAGAAACAAATTTGGGAGGAATCTTCTTCACAACACAGACAAATGTGTTAATATAGAACGCAAATTTTTACATAGTAAATTTCCTTGGAAATTATATATTTACTGTGAATCTTTAAAAAGACTGCTCTAAAAGCAGATTAAACTTTTAAAAAAATTAAGTGCTTTTTTCGGTGAAAGAGACGAATATATTAACATATATTTTGGAGAAAATTTGGAGGGTAAAAAACTGATTCGGAGTTTATGAGGCTAGATTTGTGTCAGTGGCTGATGTCATATGGACTCAAAATCATTTTGATTCAGCCACGCTTCACCCATTGTTACAAATCAAAACCCATAAGTTTCAAACCAATTTTCCCCCTCACCACCTTTTTTAAAAACCCTTTAAAACTTCACCCCTCCCTCTAAAAATATGTAAATGTGGCAACTACTGCTCTGAAATTTAGCATCTAAGACATTAGACGTCAATATTCCATATCAACTGTCGCATTAAAAATATTTTATGTACATTAGGAACAGTAATTGTTGAACTATACTCGTATATAAATGAATTGATTTCAATAGGTCGATTTTTAAAGGAATCAATTTAAATATATTAAAATTAATGATGCTTTCTAGAAATTATATCATAATAAAATAATAAAATAAAAACCTATGGTGAGAAAGTTCCTGTTTATAAATTTATTTTGGGAAGGAAAAGGGGGCGCTTGGGCGCTAAAATTCAGACTCGTTCCATGTGAGAAAAAAAATTACAGTTTCAGCCACTCTCAGGATTTGCAAAGGTATATTAAATTCAAAAAGGGATCCATGGCAATTAACTCCCTGAGGTGCGGTGAGACATATTATATCCTACCGCATTTCAACGAGTTAATTGATTAACAACAAGGGTTTAATGAAGATTTGCACCAAAAAATATTATTTCGCAGCAGATTTTTTTTTATTTTTTTAACTTTGGAAGAAAAAAGTTGCATTGCTTTCCCTTATTTTACAGCAATTTTTTTCCAAATTTCTGGTGGGAATTGAGCTTTACAAAAACGCCATTGCTTTCTTCTTAGAGTGTTAAAAGATTTTGATCCACCGTTCTAATCGCATAATCTCTTGTTCTAAATGGAGATAATGCCTTTAATCTGAATGTTCCATAAAACCCATTTTTTTCAGCTGGTCTATCACAGTTTGATTTTTTTCTTATGGGTAGATGGGACTGTTCCATAAAACTTTCAAATTACGGAAATTGCTTTTAGTATATTCTTCTCAGTTATATCCTTCATATTTGAACGCAGTGAGGCAAATGTCGCTAAAGTGTGACGAATCAGTCGGAATGGGTCGTTACCACTCCTCGAAGTGGGATAAAAAGCGACGATTGAGCGCCTCCGGGTGGTAATGAGATCCTCGTGTTGTATTCAACACGATTTTGATACTTCTTGTAGCGCCGCCGTTCAACCGTGAACGAACATCTACTATAAGAAAAAGAAAGTAGGATTTAAGCGATATATATATAAATTAAGAAAAAAAACTTTTAGAGTAATATCGTCTTATCTCAACCCTTTTAAGGTTAATAAACGCTTCAGATCTCTTTTTTTTTTTTTTTTAACGTTTTTCAACAAAAGGTGCTAAATATGCAGCTGTAAATAAAATAAAATTGTCGCTTTTACATTTTTTTATACTAATCTTACAAAGAAGAAAAGTTTGTGTGTTTGTAGGGGGTATGTTTGGAACTACCGTTTCGAGTTAAAAAATAATGTTTGCAAAATGGTGATTTTGACTCTGTTGCATAGTACACTGGTTTCCAAAAATTAAGGAAAAATCACAAAAGTTGCGATAATTCAAAATATTACATGTAGATTTTAATGATACTCAGTCACAATATACAACGCATAGTAAGGTATAAAATAACATGAAAAGAAATTGCCAGACAATTATGGTGTTTCAAAAAATAGCATAATTATAAAATTAACAAAATCAGTTTGCCAGTTTGGTATAGGAAAAGTACCTTTAATATACCGTATGATGACCCCTAGTAGCAATATAGCACATACAGTGATGTGTCATACTGTCAATTATGCGGTCGATGAATTCGCTGGGAAGTAAGAGCCATTGCTCTTCCAAAGCAGTTGTAAGCGTGGCAAGGGTCAGAGGAGGGGGATTGAGAGCAGCGACACGTCTCCCTAAAGCATTTCAAACATGCTCGATGGGATTCAAGTCCGGTGATTGAGCTGGCCATTTCATGCGCTGAATTGTCTGGTGCTGAAGATAATCTTCCACGGTGCGAGCCCTGTGCGGTCTAGCGTTGTCGTCCTGTAACAGGAAATCATTACTTATTGAACCGGCATAAGGTTGCACTTAAGCATCAAGGATGTCAACTCTATAGATGTGAGCATTCAAGGTTCCACGTGGAAAGACATGGAGGTCTGTGCGTCCACCCAAAGAGATACCATCCCAAACGCAGACACTGCTTCCTCTGTTTGATTCTCTTTCACGAATGTTTGATGGATGATAGCGTATTCCCTGTTCTCTTCAAGTCAAACAACGCCTACTATCGCTTTGGAGGCTAAATCACCACTCATCCGTGAAGAGAACACGCACCCATTGATCAACCGTTCAGTGGACATGTTGAGGTGCCCACATCAAACGTTCCCTCCGGTGACGTGAGGTGAGCGGCACACAAATTGCTGGTCGCTCCGTGTAAAGTCCACCTTCGTGAAGCCTTCTACGCACAGTAGACATTGACACCAACCTTTCTGTGGCTGCAGCAAGGCAGGATCTAAGGTGAGAAGGGGTTGCGGTTCTATTCTTTCGTTCACATAACCGCAAATATCGGTCATTGGCGCTTGTCGAAACCCTTGGCCGTCCTTGGCTGAACCTTCTCGAACCCGAACCAGTGGTTTAAAATTGTTGCCAAAGCCTACGAATCACCGAAGGGCTCATATTTAGCAATCTAGCCACCTCTGTCTGACTTTGTCCTCCCTCCAATCTCCCAATTGCTCTAAATCGCAGTTCTGCGGGCAAATGATGCCTCGAGTTCATTGTAATGAATTGGCTATCCTAGATTTATGATATCACTATCACAGCGACAACTGCAGCCTTATTCTCTAACGTGCATTTTTATGTGCCTCACAGATGACACAATGCGATTGCAGCGCCACTAATTTGCATTTTGTATTTTTATTCAGCATCTTTTATTTAACAATATATGCAAATTTCATACTGATTGCTTTCTTTTTGAACGAGTTATCGCTATTTTTGGGATTTTTCCTTAATTTTTGGAAACCAGTGTATGTATTTTATCCAGGTAGCGCTACTAACATTGGGGGAGGGTGTGTTAACAACAAGAAACCTTCTAAAATTAAGATCTTTATATAGTACTCTCTTAAAAAGTCAGCCACAAAATAGCTCAAGTTGAGCTGAAATCCACTCATCGCAATGTTGAAAGGCAGCTTCTCAAAAAAGAGTTGAAATAACTCGAGTTTTAACCAATTTAAATGAAGTTGAGCTATTTAAATAACCAATTTAGATCAAGAAGATTTAATCGTTTGATAAACAACTCTTTTATGATCGAAAAAATTACAGCTCTTTCATGAGAAGCCAAATTAGCTCTTTCGTTTTAAGAGTGTACTGGGACTGCAAACTACATATTTGGTATGGAGGTTGTATAAGATATAAAGAATGTATAAGATTTAACATGTTTACCAAGAACGGTTTATAAAATATTTGAAATTTAAGAAAGTCTAATGAGAAGAAAGCCTTCTAAATTACGATTGATTTTTAATTGTTTGAGATAAAAGCTTGAAATTTGGCGTGGCTACTCACTTATTCTTCATGTTTGAGCGAAGTAAGGCAAACGTGGGAAGAATCAGTCGGAATGGGTCGTTATCCCTATGCGAAGTGAGATAAAAAGTGACGATGGAGCGCCTCCGGGAGGTAATGAGATCCTCGTGTTGTATTTAACACGATTTTGATACTTCTTGTAGCGCCTTTCAACCGTGGAAAAACATCTACTGTAAAAAAAAAGAAAGTAGAAAGAAAGTAGGATTTAAGCGATATATACATACATTTAAAAAAAAAAAATCTGTAGAATATTATCGTTTTATCTCAACCCTTTTAAGGTTAATGAACGCTTCAGATTCAATATTACTCTTTTTTTTTTAACGTTTTCCAACAAAGGGTGCTAAATCTGCAGTTGTAAATAAAATAAAATTATCGCTTTTATATTTTTTTTATACTAATCTTATAAAGAAGAAATGTTTGTGGGTTGTAGGGGATTATTTTAGGAACTACCGATCTATAGTTAAAAAATAATGTTTTCAAAATTGTGGTGATGACTTTCTCTGCTCCATAATATGTATGTATTTTATCCAGGTAGCGTTACTAACATTGGGGGAGGGTGTGTTAGGAATAAAAAACGTTCTAAAATTAAGATCTATATGTAGTACTGCGACTGCAAACTACATATTTGGCATGGAGGTTGTATTTAACCCTCTATGCTTCTTGTAAAATGGTAAAATTGTAATTTTGCTCTCTCTCCATTATGTTTTATATGCTCAGAAAATATGATTCTTTCAACTTATAAAAAAAAAAAAAAACTTGATTACAAATATGAATTATTGTCCTTGAGAATATTAATCATTTCTCAACGTATTGTAAATTCATTAAATCTATAGAATCATCTTAACTTGAATATTGCTTATATTGCAGTGAAACCTCAAGCTTAGTGAATGGAATATTACGTTCCAAACACGTAGATTGTTAAGATATAAAGAATGTATAAGATTTAAGATGTTTACCAAGAACAGTTTATAAAATATTTGAAATTTAAAAAGTCTAATGAGAAGAAAACCTTCAAAATTACAATTTATTTTTAATTGTTTGAGATAGAAGCTTGAAATTTGGCGTGACTACTCACTTATTTTTCATATGGGTCAATCCATTTCAAGTGGTCCAGAAAATATTTTTTTGGTCGCTCGACCATTTTTAAAAAATCTGAAATTTTTTGTACAACAACCCTAACATGACGGAAGTTCAAAATGACCGTTCTTTTAATTTTACTATTTTTTGTTTGTGCATGGCGGCCATCTTTGTTTCATCGTATGCAGCGATTTTCTCAGATACTAGGATACACAAAATTGTAAATATCTCGTCTTCTATTTTCCCAATTTAAATGGGGTTTGCAGCATTTTGTTCAGAATAAAATAGGCTAAATATTCATTGATAGAAAAATTTTGAAACATAAATTTTTACAGGTGAAATTTTAGCACAAAATGTACGATTTTTTCCAAAAACTATCCGTTTGCAAGAGAAACATTTTCATGCAAGAGCAACTGTCAACCTTACACAATTTTTTCTACAAATAGGTCAAAAGTACGTGTACTCATACACCAAGTTCCAGATCTGGGAGTTAATTTCTCTTTGCGAAAAAAATTCCGAAATTCTTCAAAAATTTCAAAAATCGCACTTTTTAGGCTTTGATATCTCTGGTGGGGCACAAGATAAAAATCTGAAATTTTGGCCTGTGATAGTATTGTGTAGTAGCGTTATGTACAAAAAATTTCAAGAAGGAGATTTGACTACAAGCTGAGATATGACATGGAAAATATGTGAAAACAATACTGTCAAACTATTGTAAACCTACTATGTAATTGTTCAACAAGACTGTCAACCTTGCACAATTTTTTCTACAAATTGGTCAGAAGTGTTTGTACTCATACACCAAGTCCCATATCTGGGAAATAATTTCTCTTTCCGAAAAAAAATTCCGAAATTCGTCGAAAATTTAAAAAATCGCACTTTTTAGGCTTTGATATCTCTGGTGGAGCACGAGATAAAAATCTGAAATTCGGGCCTTTGATAGTATTATGTAGTAGTGTTATGTACAAAAAATTTCAAGAAGGAGATTTGACTACAAGCTGAGATACGGTGATTAAAAAAATGTTAAGAAATGCTATTACGAGTACATTAGGAGAAATGAGATTAGTCTCTTTTATTACAATATTTACACAGAAAATATCGTTTGTTGAAAACAGTTAAATAATAAGCATTTAATTTACAAAATACTATATATGCTCAACAAAGAGCTTAACAATATTTACGAGAGATGTAATGAGTTCGACCAGTTACTGTTGTCAGTCCATCAGGCTGTTCTTTCTAAAAATCTTATTTGAAGTCCTCCAAGTCTTGTTATCCCTTGTTAACTTGAATGAAATTCTCTAGGTTTAATAATTGAAGGCATGTCAACTCGATCAGTTGCAATTCATTGTCTGTAACTTACTTTTCCTGAAATGTGTTCCGAGTAAAATTGTTGCAATAGCATTTCTAGTAGATTTGTTCATCTGGACAAATAGTGTATTGGCTTAGCATACATTCTGATTTGTTTAAATCACACAGAAGCATTTGAAAAAGATATTTGTAACTAACATTTAATTTTGTACCATAAATAATTAATTTAAAATTTTGGAGGTATGAACAATTACATAGTATGTTACAATAGTTTGGCAGTATTGTTTTCACATATTGTCCATGTCATATCTCAGCTTGTAGTCAAATCTCCTTCTTGAAATTTTTTGTACATAACACTACTACGCAATACTATCAAAGGCCAGAATTTCAGATTTTTATCTCGTGCTCCACCGAGAGATATCAAAGCCTAAAAAGTGCGATTTTTGAAATTTTCGACGAATTTCTGAATTTTTTTCGCAAAGAGATATCATTTCCCAGATCTGGGACTTGGTGTATGAGTACACGCACTTTTGACCTATTTGTAGAAAAAATTGTGCAAGCTTGACAGTCTTGTTGAACAATTACATAGTAGGTTTACAATAGTTTGGTAGTATTGTTTTCACATATTTTCCATGTCATATCTCAGCTTGTAGTCAAATCTCCTTCTTGAAATTTTTTGTACATAATGCTACTACACGATACTATCACAGGCCAAAATTTCAGATTTTTATCTCGTGCCCCACCAGAGATATCAAAGCCTAAAAAGTGCGATTTTTGAAATTTTTGACGAATTTCGGAATTTTTTTCGCAAAGAGAAATCAATTCCCAGATCTGGAACTTGGTGTATGAGTACACGCACTTTTGACTTATTTGTAGAAAAAATTGTGTAAGGTTGACAGTTTCCCTTGCATGAAAATTTCCCTCTTGCAAAAGGATAGATTTTGGAAAAAATTGTAAATTTTGTGCTAAAATTTCACCTGTAAAAATTTATTTTTCAAAATTTTTCTTAAACTGTATATTTAGCCTATTTTATTCTGAACAAAATGCTGCAAACCCCATTTCAATTGGGAAAATAGAAGACGAGATATTTACAATTTTGTGTATCCTAGTATCTGAGAAAATCGCTGCACACGATGAAACAAAGATGGCCGCCATGCACAAACAAAAAATAGTAGAATTAAAATAACGGTCATTTTGAACTTCCATCATGTTAGGGTTGTTGTACAAAAAATTTCAGATTTTTTAAAAATAGTCGAGCGACCAGTGCTGGACCACTTGAAATGGATTGACCCTTATTTGAGCGAAGTGAGGCAAATGTCACTAAAGTGTGACGAATCAGTGTCAGAATGGATCGTTATCCCATACATGAAGTAGGATAAGCGACGATTGAGAGCCTCCGGGTGGTAATGAGATCCTCGTGTTGTAGTTAACACGATTTTGATACTTCTTGTAGCGCCGTTCAAGAAGTATCCGCCCGTGAAAGAACATCCACTATAAAGATAGGAGAGAGGTAGGATTTAAGAGGATTTAAAAGGTAGGATTTAAGAGATAAATATGCATATATTAGGGAGAAAAAAAAAACTCTAGAATATCATCGCTTTATTTCAACCCTTTTAATGTTAATGACCGCTTCAGAGCTCTTTTTTAACGTTTTCCAACATATTGGAATGGAACCAATTTAAAAATTTAGGGACCCTGGGAACAGATTCTTACGGAGGAACCCTTTGCACAGATACTTTCAGAGAAACACTTTGCACCTATACTTACTGAGGGATTAATTAAAAAAATGCGAAAAAAAAGATAGTTATTAATGTAAGCATTATTGACTTTAAAATATCCATTAAAAAATTTAATATGATAACCGATAACTTTCTTTTAAATAATTATTTCACAATTATGTTTAAATAAAATTTAAATGGATTAAAAAAACGAAAAAATATATAATAAACTGAGTGGTACTAATTATCTTTTTCTGGGCAAGTCTATATATCTGGGATGATAAAGTAAGCAATAACTGATAACAAATTTTTGACAACACCAAGCTACAATTATTTAAAATATTAGGGGGATCAACAGTCTGCAAGCTATGCTCACCAAAACTCAGATAATCTGACGATAATTGAATAAATATTAAACAAGAATAAAAGATACAATATATTTTTAAAGTAACAAGGATTAAAAGAAAATATTCGCTGCAATAAAATAATGAATGGATGCTTCAAGACTAAGCATACAACATTATAAAATTACAATATGAACATAATAGATTGTAGAATGAAATGTAAAATTTCATTGGATATTAAAACTACATCATATTTTAGCCAATAATTGAAAAAACTTAAACAACATTTGGGAACCCCTGAAAATCCCGTGCCCTATCCTCCGAATGCCCTTCTGTAAATCTGCCAGTGGGAAAGGGCACTAAATCTACAGCTATAAATAAAAATAACTCGATTTTATATTTTTCTCTACACTAATCATATAAAGAAGAAAAATCTGTGTGTTTGTAGGGGATTATGTTTGGAACTACCGATCCGAGTTAAAAAATAATGTTTGCAAAATGGTGATCATCATTATCTCTGCTTCATTATTTGCATTTTATCCAGATACCACAAGCCACTTGGAGGGAAGGGAGGGAGGTAGGAACAAGAGATGCTCTAAAATTAAGATCTGTATATAGTTCTGGGATTGCAAACTATACATTTGGTAAAATGGTTGTATTTAAGATATAATGAGTGTATAAGATTTAAGATATAAAGGTTTACTAAAAACGGCTATAAAATATTTGAAATGAAAAAAATGAGACTAGTGAGAAAAAACCCATCTAATTTACGATTTTTTTTTTTTTTTTTTTTTTTTTTTTTTGGGGGGGGGGGGATAGAAACTTGAAATTTGGCGTGGCTGGTATTTTAAAGATGCAAATATTCGCACTAAACAATTTTTTAATATTCCAAATTTAAAAGTGAGCTGGAACTATCATGAGATAAGGAATATGGCATATTTCCTCAGTCCCTGAAATGATGTTAAAGGCAGCTTCACTATCGTACAAATTATTGTTGTTTGGGTCCAACTGCTCGCTGCATAACATTTTTAAATATAGTATACTAGTCAGAAAGTAGCGGAAAAAGTAATCACAATTGTAATGATTTACTATTTATAGTCATTTTTATTTGTTTCGCGCTTTTTCCGATCTCTGGGTGTAGAAGAGGGTATGCATTGGTATACACTGTATACTTAATGTTTTTTTTTTTTTTTTTTTTTTTTTTTTTTTTTTTTTTTAATAAATTTAACATATTATTTGTTCTCAAATAAAACTATAACGCATACACACTGGGTAAACGCTTTGCCTATAGCTTATAACATCGTTTTTTTTTTTTTTTTTTTTTTTTTTTTTAACGATTACAAGTGAGTATGCAGTATAGTATAAGCGGTAACTACTGAATTTTGTCAATGAATTTAGTGTATCATTTTTTTAAAAATAAAACTATAGTGCATAAACACTGGTCATTATTCTCTTTACCTATAGCCTAACTTTTTTTTAGCCTAACTGTTTTTAACAACTACATTATTAATTATATGCTTTATTATAAAAGACTGCGACCTAGGAGATGGTTTCTAAAAAATAGGTGTTATTAAAAAAAAAATTTACCCCAGTTTAAAGTCGCTTGCACGAGGAAAATGCTGAAATTTTTGACACCTTTTTTTCAAAATGGCTTCTACATATTTATTCCAAACACAAAACCAGTCAGATGTGGCAATCCCAAAAGTTTCTTTTATCTTACACATGTTAATACTTCCTGAAAAATGTAGCATAGCAGCGCCACCGGTTAAGTGATTTAAACCAAAATCTAGTCTGCAACAACTTATGTCAACTTATAATTGAATCTGAAGTTTGATGAAAATCCGTGCATTAGTTTTTGAGGTAGAGCTATTGCAAATTTAAAAAAAAAAAATCTGAATAGCAGCGCCACATGTTAGGTGATGTACATCAAAAACTAAACAGGATCAATTTTTTATCATGTACTAACTGAATATGAAGTTTGATGAAAATCCATGCACAAGTTCTTGAGATATGGCTATTGTGAAAATTGTAAATAATGCAGCTGAGCAGCACCACCTGTTTTGAGATATACACAAAAAACTAATCAGATCTAGTTTATATCAACACTCACAGAATTCAAGGTCTCACGGAATTTAAAGTTTTGTGGAATACCGTGCATTAGTTATTGAGTTAGAACTATTGCAATAATTACAAATAATGCACCGTGGCAGCGTCACCTGTTGAGCAATTTGCACCAAAACGTAATCAACACCAACAATACCAACTAATAATTAAAACTAAAGTTTTATGAAAACCCATGCACTAGCTCTTGAGATATGGCTACTATAGAAATTGTGATCAATGCAGCATAGCTGAACCATCTGTTGAGCGATGTACACCAAAAACTAATCAAATCTACTTTATATCAAGTTCTAACAAAATCTAAGGTTTTCTAAAATTCCGTGCAATAGTTCTTGAGATAGAGCTCCCGAAAAATTGTTGTCACATACACACAGACAGTCATCTAGCCAAACAGATTCACAGACAGACATTTTGCAAAAAATGTTTTCATGTAAATCCATCAAAAGCCGGGTTTTGAAAATTTTCACGAATCCAATACTTTCTTCTTGTGAAGATAGATGAACGTAAAAAAATCCCAATTTAGATTCGTTTGACGTATTATAGAATAAAACTAGGTCTGTATTTCGGAAATACGTGTTCTTAAAGACGTTGCCGAGATACAGTTATCTTTTGAACTTGTATGAACTACTTTTCATGAAATCTCATTAAAATGTGAAATTCTGACGAAAAAGAAAAGTGTTATAATAGATAAGGGATTCATTTCGCCCATCGGCCATGCCGCGTGACTTTATTTTTCCAAGTGGCATGCAGCTAAGCAAGAATAAGTAAGAAAGTAGCTAGCTGAAATGATATTTTTATTTTTATAGAAAATTATGGATCAATGGAAATTTTGTTTAAATAAACAATTTTTTTTTTAATTTTTCGTCTACAATTTTCATTTGAGATGCATAATAACGTAATAATAATGTCATTAATCCATCCCAATTTTAAAAGTTTTTATTATCCAAAGATTATGTTAATCCTTTTTAGCTATATAAGCTATGCAGGATGTATCTAAACTACTGGGCAAAACTTTAAGGGGTGATAGTGCACATCAAGACAAATAATATTAAATGGGAAACTAAGGGTCCCAAACGTCTTCCGAAGGAGATAGGTGCCATCAAAGTTTAGGGTCCAAAATTTAAAATGATTATAAAAAACGGAAAAATTGGTCGATTCGTTTGTGGTTTTCACGAAAAGTGTTCTTTATGTCAGTATTGTCTTGAAAATAATTTATAAAGATAAATTTCAAAAAATGCCGATAGAGGGCGCTTTGGATTTTGGAGTAACGAATAACTATTTTTTACCGTTATTTTTTGCATCTCATTAATTTTTTTTTTTTTTTTTTTTTTTTTTTTTGAAGTTTAGACATAAACTTAAATTTTGAGGTCAAAATCTGTGGTTAAGTAGCGCAAACTGAACTGTATTCAATGCGAGTGGGTAGGTTCAAATTTCAAATGATTATAAAAAACAGAATAATTGGTCAATTGATTTGCGGTTTTCACTAAAACTATCCTTTATGTCAGTATTGTCTTGAAAATAAATTATAAACATAAATTTCAAAAAATGTCGATAGAGGGCGCTTTAGACTTTGGAGTAACGTACAACTATTTTTTACTGTTAGTTTTTGCATCTCATTAAATTTTTTTTAAGCTTAGACATAAACTTAAATTTTGTGCTGAAAACCTGTATCGTTGACAGTGGTTAAGTAGCGCTAACTGAACTGCGTTTAATGATGGTGAGAAGGTTCAAATTTCAAGTGAATATACAAAACGGAAAAATTGGTCGATTCGTTTGCGGTTTTCTCTAAAACCATTCTTTATGTCAGTATTTCCTTGAAAATAAATTTTAAAGATAAATTAAAAAAAATTCCGGTAGAGGGCGCCTTAAACTGTAGAGTAACCAACAACAATTGTTAACTGTTATTTTTTGTATCTAATTAAATGCTTGCAAAAGCACAGACTTAAATTTTGAGCTCAAATTCTGAATCGTTTGAAGGGGTTGGACTGAATTGTGTTCAGGAGTTGAAATGTTACCCTGCCCATCCTACAAACACAGTTCAATTTTTCGCTACTTAATTACTCACAACGATTCAGATTTTGAGCTCAAAATTTAAGTCTAAGCTTTTAAAACATTTATTTAGATTTAAAAAAAACGGTTAAAAATAGTTGTTGGTTACTCTAAAGTTTAAGGCGCCCTCTAACGGATTTTTTTGAAATTTATCTTTAAAATTTATTTTCAAGGAAATACTGACATAAAGAATGGTTTTAGAGAAAATCGCAAACGAATCGACCAATTTTTCTGTTTTTTATAATCATTTGAAAATTGAACCTACCCACCCTCATTGAACACAGTTCAGTTTGCGCTACTTAACCACTGTCAACGATTCAGATTTTCAGTATAAAATTTAAGTTTATGTCTAAGCTTCTAAAAAGATTTAATGAGATGCAAAAAATAACAGGAAAAAATAGTTGTACGTTATTCCAAAGTCTAAAGCGCCCTCTTTCGACATTTTTTGAAATTTATCTGTATAATTTATTTTCAAGACAATAATGACATAAAGAATAATTTTAGTGAAAACTGTAAATCAATTGTCTAATTTTTCTGTTTTTATAACCATTTGAAATTTGAACCTACCCACTCCCATTGAACACAGTTCAGTTTGCGCTATTTAACCACAGATTTTGAGCTCAAAATTTAAGTTTATGTCTAAACTTCTAGAAAAATTTAATGAGATGCAAAAAATAACGGTAAAAAATAGTTGTTCGTTACTCCAAAATCTAAAGCGCCCTCTATCGGCATTTTTTTGAAATTTATCTTTATAATTTACTTTTAAGACAATACTGACATAAAGAATAGTTTTCGTGAAAACCGCAAACGAATCGACCAATTTTTCCGTTTTTTAAAATCATTTCAAGTTTTGGACCCTAAACTTTGATGGCGCCTATCTCCTTCGGAAGACGTCTGGGACCCATAGTTTCCCATTTAATAGTATTTGTCTTGATCTGTACTATCACCCCTTAAAGTTTTACCCAGTAGTTTAGATACACCCTGTATATTTTGTTTAAACAAAATTACGTGAGAGAGTTATGGCTACTGCACGTCAATTTAAATTTTACAAAAACAAAAAAAAAATTTGCTGGAATTACAAATTGAAAATACAAGACTTTAGTAAGACTCAAATAAAATTGATGAAATTTTGTTAAAATTTTATAAGAGTGTTAACAATATTTTTTTTGTCTGAGCAATAAAACGATTTTTTGCTTTAACTAAAAATTCGCTTAAAACAACCAAAATGTAATCAACAAAACATGTTTTGTAGTTTTAATCAACTCCTTTTTCTGGGTATACTTTTGTATTAGCCGCATGCCAAAAGTTATTAACTGAAACAATCACCAGATATTTAACTAATAAAGCAGTCTTTTTTCAATTTGATTTTTTTAATGCTTCAAGCGCGTAATGTTCTATATTACATGTCTGTTAAATTTGTGTTTTATTTGTCTTAGTCTTATTTATTGGTTAGTTGCATAGGTTTTAATGGCACAAAATCCCTTGAGGGACATGCTGCGCCAAACCAAAAACAAAATTGTAAGAATGAAAAGGAGACAACGTAAAAATATCTGGATGGGGGCTTCCCATCCAGATATGGTCAAGTACATATGAGAAAGCAAAAAGATTAAAATGCTAAATCATTAGATTATGGAAGTAAAAGAATAAACAGAAAGCGCAATCTGAATGGAGTCCCATCCAAATGTTGTTCAAGGGTATCAAAGTCGTAAAAAAAAATAAATAAATAAACATATAAAATCATATATCAAAGTAAAAACCAGCATGCCTTAGAAAGGCAAAGAATGCTCCATGAGATGTTTCACCGATAAGGTTTGTTAAGAGTGGTGATGATGAATTAAAGTAAGTTCTATATAGATGCCGGAGGCCCGGACAGTCAGTTAAGAGATGATGTATGGTAAGTTGATCAAAATGACAATGTGGACACACGGGTGCATCCTCCCTAAGTAATAGATGTCCATGTGTGATTCTAGAATGTCCAATTCTCAGACGAGTCAGGATAACATCAGACTTTCTAGGATATGTCGATAACCAGGTCTTGATAATTGATTTAACATGATGCAATTTATTATTCTGTTCTATATCCCAATTTTTTGCCATTTATCATGAATAAAATAGTTAATAAGTATTTTTACATCTGAGAATGGAATTTTAACTCGTAATGGAATAAGAGCATGTTTGGCTGCCTCATCAGCTTTGTCGTTGCCAGGGATACCCATGTGTCCCAGTACCCAGCAAAATAAAATATTGTAGCCACGTCTTGTCAATTTATTATAAAAGTCTAAGATGAATATGACATAGGGATGTTTTTTTTAATGATTTAATTGCGTCAATAGAGCTATTTGAGTCAGTATAAATGATGAATGATGAACTATGATGATGAGATATGTGGTACATGGCTCTCTCTATTGCAATCAGTTCAGCTGAAAACACGGAAAAGAGGAGTGAAGACGATAACTTAAAGATGTGTTTTCACAGAATACCCCACACCCAACAATATCTCCATTCTTGGAACCATTCTGTATAAATGTCGGTGTAGTCATTAAAATTTGAGCGGTGTGCAGCAAACAGTTGTTGAAAAACAGCAGGATCCAAGTTCTTTTTATCATGCCCTTTGAAGGGATGAAGGGTGGTAATATTAGGAGGTTTCCAGGGAGGAAACATATGTAAAGGGCATGGTCTCACCTCGATGTTACTCAAGGGATTATTGTCACTAATGTTTCTTACTCTGAGGCCGAAAGATGGAATACAAGATGGTCGATGCTGATAATGAATATCATTGTTTGTATTTAAAATGTATGTATGAAGGGGATGATCAGGATGTGACAGGATACGGTAATATAATTCTAATGAAATTTTTTCACGAATATGGTGCAATGAGGGTTCATTACAATCAACATAAAGGCTTTGGACAGGAGAGGTACGAAATGCACCAGAGCACACACGGAGTGCACTATGGTGCACAGTGTCGAGCTTTTTTAGAACAGAAGTACGAGCTGAACCGTAGACCTGGCAGGCATAGTCAATTTTAGAACGTATCACAGAGCGATAAATTTTAAGAAAAGAAGTACGGTCTGCTCCCCAAGAAGTGTTTGATAAAACTTTTAATAGTTTTAGTGATTTTTCACATTTTGTCCGTAAATGTAGGATGTGTGGTAAAAATGTTAGTTTTTTGTCAAAGTAGAGGCCGAGGTAACGAACACTATCCACAACAGGTATTTGGGTTGAACCAATAAAAATATCAGGATCTAAATGCAGATCCCTACGTCTACAAAAATGCACACAAGAGGTTTTGACATGAGAAATAGCAAAACCATTTTTGTTAGTCCAATTAATAATACGAGTGATTGCAATTTGCAGTTGTCTCTCAATAAAGCGCATATCCTGTCCCATACACATGATACGAAAGTCGTCAACATAAAGGTCTCCTTTGACTGAAGGGGGTAGCTGGATCAGGATGTTATTTATTTTTATAGCAAAGAGGGTGACACTCAGGACACTACTCTGAGGCACACCCTCTTCTTGTACATGGAAACTTGATAAAACGCCTCCAATTCGAACTTTAAAAAGACGAATGGCGAGGAAATTTTTAATAAAAATGGGGAGGTTCCATCGAATATTAAGGTTGTACAGGTCATGAAGTATCCCACACCGCCATGTTGTGTCATAGGCTTTCGCCATGTCAAAAAATACTGACACCAAATGGCTGCGTTTAAGAAAAGCAGTCCGTATGTAACTTTCAAGATGAATGAGATTATCAATAGTAGACCTACCACGTCGAAAACCACTCTGAAAAGAAGCTAGGCAATTATTAGATTCTAAAATGTGCACAAGGCGAAGGTTGACCATTTTTTCTAAAAGTTTGCAAAGGCTGCTAGAGAGTGCAATAGGTCTGTAATTATTTGGGTCAGTGGGATCTTTTCCCGGTTTAGGGAAAGGAATGATGATAGCTTTATACCAGGCCTGGGGAAAAACTTGTTCAATCCAAATTCTATTATAAAAAGCAAGTAAGTTATTGAGTGAAGCTGTGGAAAGATGTTTTAGCATAGTGTATGTAATCCCATCATGGCCAGGAGCAGATAAACGGCTGCTTTGCAGATATTTTTGTAGTTCTACAGTGGTAAAAGGTATATTATATGCATGAAACTGGCTCGAATTAAAATTAATGCGGATAGTTTCCATTTGTCGTTTATATGATAAAAAAGGTTCATGGTAAGAGTCAGAGCTAGAGTTAGATGCAAGTGTATTTGCTATTGTTTCAGCAATATTTTTGGGTGAAGCTATAGTTTGGCCATCGTGATTTAGGATTGAAATATGATTTTCAGAGTACAGACCCATACAGTTTTTTACTTTTTTCCAGAGAACTTTACTTGAAATATTAGAACTGATGTTTGATACATATTGCTTCCAGGAGTCACGCTGGCTTTTACGACGCACTCTTCTAGCTTCTGCTTTGCTTTTTTGAAGGCGATATAGTTCGTATTACTGGGGTACCTCCGGAAGATGTTCCAAGCCTTCTGTTGATTTTTCTTAGCTGTCTGACATTGACTGTTCCACCACGGCTTCTTGTGCCTAGGAGAAGCAGTGGAGATAGGAATGCTATTATCTGCAGCATTGATAATACACTGAGTGATATTATCAAGTGTATCGTCAATATCACAGTCAAGCATGTCATTAGTAATGTTAGCTTCATTAGTGAAGGTTGGCCAATTGGCTTTGTCGTAAATATAACGCTTAAAATAATTTTTAGAATCTCTATTAGGAGTAGTCTGTGTGATAAATATAGGAAAATGGTCACTGCCGTGCAAATCATTAGAGACCCAAAAGTTCCAATATGGGTAGATAGAAGGGGAGCAAATAGTGAGATCAATAGCGTGAAAGTGTGGGTTGGTTCATGAAAATATGTATGATCACCATTATTGAGTAGGCATAAGCCATTGTCAGAAATAAGGTTTTCTATAACATCACCACGTGCATTATTGTCAGAATTACCCCAGAGTTGGCTATGAGCATTAAAATCTCCAACGATGATGAATGGAGATGGGAGTTGAAGAAATAGATTATCTAGATGTGCTGATTGTATAGACAGATTTGGTGGTAGGTATATTGTATAAATAGTTATTAGCCGGTTAATGTGCACACGAGTTACAACTGTTTGTAAATTAGTATTTAAACTGATATAGGAATGGGGTATATTGCGAGAGATGAAGAGAGCCACTCCTCCAGTGGCCCTATCACTACCAGTGAAGTCTTTCCTGTAAGTAGCGTAATTGCGTAATTTCGCTTTGTCTTTTGGTTTTAGATGGGTTTCCTGTAGAGCTAAGCAGAGTGGTTGATGGTCAGAGAGAATGTCCCGGATTTCGTCATGTTTATTAAGATAACCACGGCAATTCCAAAAGATGATATTATTCATAATTAGGAGAGTTAGAGTTGTGTATCTAAGTTATTTGCCATAAGGTTTTATAGTGTCAATCAGGCACAAATTCTTCAAATACAGTATTTTCGTCAACATCCGAGTCATTGCTATTGAGCTTGGATTTCATAGCCTCGTCCGCGTACTGCTGTAGCTGTTTTGGATCCTTAATGTTTCTTATGATTGAGCTGATGCCAGCATTTCGCTTCCCCTTCCCAGCAGTCTTCCATTGTGGAGAGCGAGAGGCTGGAGTTGAGGTTTTCTTTTTAATCGTTTGTATAGGCGGTTTTTTTAATTCTGTTTTCTGGGAGTATCAGGTTTCTGTGGTATATTGGTATTCGTGGCAGCTTTTGTCTTAGTTTGGGATTGATATGACTTATTGGATAGAGCTGTCAATTGCTTTTGTTTCTTCTCTATGTCAATTTTTACCGGTTCAGAGAATGGGGTGTTGGTCGATTGCATTACAGTAGATTTACCTTGTGGATAGGAGATATCAGTTTGTGTAGCCGTGTGTCTTACGGCTGTTGACTGCTTCTTGGGCAAACTGGAATAGCTAATTCCTACAGATGGAGTTCTATTTTCAACAAGTTTACGGGCATCAGGATAGGACAGATTCTGAGTAATTTTTATAGTTATTATTTCTTTTTCACGGTTCCAGTTAGGGCACTTGCGGGAATATGCTGCATGATTTCCTTTACAGTTAGCGCAGCGTTCGGATTTTTCTCATAATTTATTGTCATAGCCTACTTCTGCACAACGTGCGCAGGTGAGAGATCCACGACAATTTATGTTAGTATGACCGTAACGCTGGCATTTAAAATAGCGGGTGGGGTTTGGTATATAGGGTCTGACTCGACAGTTTAGATATCCTGCTTTAATTCTAGCTGGTAAAGTAGTGCTATTGAAGGTTAGAATAATATGTTTAATGGGAATTATCTCTTCGTTTTTACGGATGGTGATACGGCGTACATCTATGATATTTTGGTCCTTTAAATTTTCTAAAAGTTCATCTTTGGTGGAGTATAAAACATCAGGTTCAGCTATTACTCCGCGGCTTGTATTTAACATTTTATGTACTTGCACGGAAACAGGAAAGGTGCCTATTGTAGTGCAATTAAAGAGATATTGTGATTGTTTGGCTGTAGAAACCTCAACCAGCAAATCGCCAGATTGTAATTTTTTGAGAGAATGACCATCTCCCAAAACAGACTGGAAAGTTTTTGCTATGAGAAATGGTGAAGTTTTTTTAAACGAGCAATCAGAAAGACTATCAGTACGTTTCACAATAAAAAAGCGAGTATACGAGGAAGACAGTGCAGTTTGTTGCTCTCCACTAGAGAGAAATAGAAGGAAAAGAAATATTTCCATTCATATTAAAAAATAAGAAATTCAGACCCCGGCCGCACCACCCAATCTCGAGCCCAACAAGGGGATGCACATTCGTGCACCAGTGCTAACCAGGGCCCATACGGTCACAAGACAAGCCTATTGTAGAGCAATTAGTGAGAAGCTGTGATTGTTTAGCTGTAGAAACCACAACTAGTAAATCCCCAGATTGTAATTTTTTGAGAGTATGACCATCCCCTAAGACAGACTGGAAGGTTTTTGCTATGAGAAATGGTGACGTTTTGCCAACGGAACTATCAGAGTGGCTGTCAGTACGTTTAACGATAAAAAAGCGAGTGAAGGAAGAAGTCTGTACAGTTTGTTGCTCTTCACTAGGGAGAGAAATAGAAGGAAATGAAGTTTTCCCATCCATGTTAAAAATAATAAAATTCAAACCCCGGTCGCACCACCCACTACCGAGCCCAACAAGGGGATGCACATTCGTGCACCAGTGCTAACCAGGACCCATACGGTCACAAGACAAATCTATGTCAGCCTCCACCCTTAACGAGATGACTAGTATTTGCTCGATCACTTGATCCCTAAAGCCAGTGGCAAAAGTCAGCTGACCAGCCGATTGGTACATACGACACCAATATGCACCTCCCGTCTACCTGAAGCAGAGGCCAAAACAGTGCGTTGGTTTCCCTCAACTGCCAGGATCCCCCTTTCCAGGGACACGGGTCGCCACGCACGGCCAACACGTGGGTGGTTTACAATTCTCCATGAGTCGATATACAGAATGACATCGACTCATACAGAATGGCCCTCACCTCCGAAAAGGAAACCACAACGAGAGTGAAACAAAGAGGAAAGGAAGACCAGAGGAGTAAGAGGAAAAGGAAAGGAGAAAGATCACTCAGGTGCCCCGGGTTTGTGAAGCCCGTGAATACCTAAAGAAGGTACCCCCCTGGGGGAAGTCTTATTTATCTGTTTATAAAGTTTTAAGTTCGGTATAGAGTACAAAGTTACAAGAAATGCTGAACTATTTACATTTTCTTTATCCTTTATCTACCGAATTATGAATTTGTGAAAATTTTATATTCTAAAGTATTTTGCGTAAATTGTTGAAACTAAATTAAAAGATTTACATAATCATTTAATAAATTTTTGAAGGATTTTAGAAGGATTGAAGGATTTAGATAGATTTATTAAATTTGAATTTACAGGGATTTTGTGCAATTTTTATAAATTCACTTAAATCTTTTATTTGAAATATTTTTCTTAGTATTTTGTAGAGTTATAAAATGTACAGATATGACGTTCTTACAATATAAATATAGAAATATTTACTAATTAAAAAAATCTCCATCCCCCTCCCTCAGCGCCAAGAAAGCTGAAAAAAATACAAAGGCAAAAGAAATCATCCTTTTAAAAATATTTTCGTTTTGTACAACCAATAATGCTTTTGGAACAAAATAAAGCCATGTATCTGTGACTCATTCTAAACAGCATTACAACTAATCGACATATTAAAAGAATTTTATAATAAGTAATTTTAATGGTACTTATAAGTACTGTCGGTAGATAAAGGGTTAAATTTAAACGAATTACTATTTTGGTAATCTGACTGTTCGCAATAAATTGTTTTAAAAATCAGACTTGGGAATTATTTTAAAAACCATAAAAAATCTATTATTTGCGACACTGTAAAAATCGAAATTGTCTGCTGTTTTGAGGTTTAGCCCCTTGTTCGGGCAATACGAATTTGCTTATTTCATCCTTTAAAACTTTTTGACACCACTATTATTTTTAAGAAAATTTTTATACCATTGAAAGGCGGAAATGTTTAGATTAAATTGTATGAATATTTTATTTAAATAATAGTGGTATGAGTCCGCTATTTTCAATTTATTGAACGGAAAAGAATTAAACAGTTAAGGGGTTAAGGATGCATTGAAATCCAAACTGCTTTTTTTTCTGATTTATTTTTAAATTCATTTTTGCTCAAACGCTTCAAACTGGTAAATTCTCTTATTTAGAAACTACAAAATGTATCGTAGTTTTCGATTATTTGATTAATTCAAGAAATGTTGCAAAAAATGCTGTCAAAGATGGCGTTTTGAACCGAATTTTCCGAAGCGGGAGATGTGGGAATTAAAAAAAAATCGCTATACTGAGAAAATACTTGTTTATAAATTAAATTCTAGTTAATTGAGAGAAATGGTGAGGAAATCACACAGCCTTTTATACATCTCTTCAAAAACCACCTCAGAAATTTTCATGTTTTCACTTTTTAAAAATGCGTCTGAAAATAGTTCAGAAAATTTCGAGCAATTGAAGGTAAAAATATACATTTTTTAAATTAACTCTATTTTTTTTTTTTTTTTTTTTTTTTTTTTTTTAATTAGTGAAAAGATATTCCGCCTTCAATTAAAAAAAATCCGCGTTACTCACAGACCTTTTGCTTAATAATATAGATACTATAAAACCTATGAAATCAACGCCTGTATATGACAGAATCCTGTTTTAAATGGAATATTTTCATGACTTGGATGTATATGTGCTGTGTGGTGAAACGGAACTTTCTGCCAGCCCATTGCAATTTCATTATCTCAGGTCTTAATGTAGTAAAAATGAAAGAATCAAAAGAGCATCCAGAATATTTAAAAGAATAACAATAGTTTTAAATACTTCTCTATGCTTTTGAATTTTTTTTTTTTAATCTAGTGTTTATATTTTTGTAAGCTGGTGTCAGTACCACCCACCTATATGTTTTTCTTAAAAGGAAAAGTAAACACGGCCCATATTTTCTTTCGAATGTCAGTAGGCGGCTTCCCACATTCCGAACACATCCTACGACAAACGGCCGATTTTTTTTTGCAATTCTGTTTTATTGTAATTATTTCTTTTCAACCGTGGTATTATTATATAAGTAAGCCATTTGTACATTTATCAATGTTTGGAGAACTATGGAGTAAAACCGAATATCGAAACAAATTGGAAACCTCCTTTTCACGTCAAGCGTAGCAAATGAGATGTGTTCGAACTATAAGGAAATTTTAAAAATATTCAAATCTTGGTGCAGTAATATACAATATTTCGGATATAGTAGAGCATCTAAAATCTTTTGTGCATCTCTGTAAATACTATCTGCTTTCTATTCAACATGAAATAACTAAACCTCAGTAACGTATATCGCTTTCATAAAATGGAAAATGGTTCGATATAATTACAACGCGCCCCAAACAATATTCTCCTATACAATTATGTAATGGAATACTTTTGAGTAGCCCTTAAATTAATAACAAATATTTTTTGCCCAGTGATTGTACAGAAATATTTTAGTATATACTTCATAGATGCACATCAATTTTATTATGATCAAAAGAGTGCAACGCCATTAAAATGCACTTGAAACTATTTTTTCCCCTTGGCCGTCATCTAGCAGAATGCTTTTGATTGTCCCTTTCATTAAACTATGCATCCGATTTTCATAAAACTTGAAATGATTCTACAAAAGTATGCAACAGCTATGTATTTTAAATTTCAAATGCTTCGGATGGGTCGTTTTTGCTCTGTTATATGCGGGCAGACGGACGGACTAAACAATAACTATAGGTGCTACGTAATTACATAATTACGAATGTACCTAAAAAGGGAAATTTCGAGACTTAAAGTTTCCCTCTATTCTCAAAAAGTAACTAATGTTGCCACCGTTGTCGATAATGAAGTTTTTGGGACAAGGTTATTTCTTCGTTAATATTAAGAAAACTATTGCACAGAAAAATATAAAAATTTATGGTATTATAGAGAAATGCCTTAAATACGCTGATGCAAACAGTTATTAAATCGAATTATTATTTTAAGTGATATTTAGAGTTAAAGTTGGCCAAAATCATTACATTAAAAAAGTTTTATTGGAGCAAAAACTATACATAGGAATTTAAAATACATTTGATGTTGCCAGTCAGCGTAGACGAATCGAGATCACATGAACATGCAAAAAAAGGGCGGACACTTTACTGGAATATTAAAAAGATAACCGAACTTTCTGTCTTTCGGCTGATATGCAGATGGTTTCGGGGAAAGCCACCTTTTCATTTCATTATTGCCCCTTTTTTTTATTTTTTCAATCTGCATTAAATGGAAGCCGGTAAGACCCGTTCCGTTTTTCAGGGTCGTGCGGGTTGAAATTTCAGGCATTTTGACCCGCCGGGTATCCTTTTTTTTTCGTTTTCCTCCTCGACCTACAGCAGATTTAGGAATGATGAAAATATTAATCAAAGTAAAACCGACCGGAATGTAGAATTTATATGTAAGCGGAAAGTTAAACATTTCATATAATGACATCTACTGTAAAAGAAAAAAAAAACGTTTCATTGTTCCTTAATCTAAGAAACATTATAATATAGATTGTATCTGGAAAAGTCGATAAAACTTTCCGGGATGATAGAGAGCAGCTATACGAGCAAATTTCGACATAGAATGTGATAGAAATAAATTATTTTTCTGAGCTATAAACAGTAATAAATCTTCATTTCATTAATAAGGTACCCTGGGGTAATAACGCCACGTTAAGGTTCTACCAATTTTCACGGCTCAGTTTTGGATTGTATTTTTCAAACAAATGTATGATTTGATACAGCAACTCATTGACTACCTATATAAAAAAAAAATAATTTAACAGATATGTATTCATAAAATGTAATGGCGTGATACTTTGACCAATGCTATTTGGCGTTATTACCACCTATATGGGTAATAACGCCATGCAAACAAAACTATGAAATAAGATGGAATAATTGCATGTAGATTGCCCAATTCTAAAAATACAAACTCTACAAACTTAGAAATTGACAAATTGCATTCTAAGCTATTGAAAATGTTAAATTTTTTGTGAAAGTGTAAGAAAAATAAAAGTGTGGTGTGGAATGGGAGGGTGAGGCAAAAAAATATCAGACCGTGAGCTTCTTTTTGCTTAAAAAGGACCGCTTAAATAGAATTATTAGAAACATTGCACAGTTTTAACTGTGTTTATTCGAATCAGTATTTAGGATGTAGCTCGGCCACTGTAGGGAATCAACCGGGGTATTAATGCCAAGGATTGGCGTTATTACCCCGTTATAGTTATTGCGCTGTACATTTTAAATTACAAATTATCTCGAGTAGATATCCAAAATCTTCAACAAAATTTTGATAGTCCATGAAATGTACTACAAATTTATGTATTTAACAAAGTATTTCCGGATAAAAAAGATAGTCTTCACATCACAAAACCTATCTCGCAAATTTTAGATCAAACGTTAATTTTAGTTGCTTGTAAAAACAATAAGACCTAAAAATGAAACAAATTAACTTGAAGCTGTTTTTTGCGATTTATATGACTCAAAACCCTTCTGCGCAGAGCACATGGGTGTCATTTACCAGATTATTTCATAATTATGCATAATATTAGCACTTGGCGTTATTACCCCGCCTGGCGTTATTACACCAGACCACCTTACAATCAAGAGAATTATCCATCAACATGTAATCAGTTTTTACGATGAGACCGATTTTTTTTTTTTTTTTTTTTTTTTTTTTTTTTTTTTTTTTTTGCTCTACTTAGTAATAGAAATTGCATCTTCTTGTGTAATGCTGATAGAACTTCATGAACTAAATATATTTTTTAATCAGTCTCTATATTAGCTCGAAAGCATAAACATGTTAATAGTTTTATTTAATAATTTTAAACATAAATTTAATCTTAATAACATTTTCTTTTTTCGTTTAATAATAGTTTTGTTAAATCAGTGATATAAAAAAATTGGATAAACTATTTTTCTGAGATGATCTAACAGTAATGGATATAATTTATAATTGACCAATCAAGGTAAGCCAATTTATCTTACCTAATTTTTAAGCACTTGTTCATTATATATTAATATAGAGAAGCTTAATACTTCTAAATTCAAGTTTGTAAAAGAATATATGGTCGGAATGCAAGTTGTGAGAACTTAAAAGGTAGCTTTCCACATTTCACAGGGCGATTGATTGGTCGAGGTGGTCTCACAGCATGGCCATCAAGATCGCCGGATCTCTCGAGTTTCGACTTTTTAATGCGGATCCATATGAAGAGACTACGAATGCCCCATTGAAACTGACATAGACCTAGTCGTCAGGATTGCCGTTGTTGCCGGCAGGGCCCGACTAAAACTATGGGGGGCCTCAGGGAAACATCATTTTGGGGGGAGGGGGGGCTTCTTACTATCGAAAGAATTTTTTTGTGAATAATGTTGAAGTGGCTACTACTAAACTTCATACGTATTATAATTATATTTTTATATAAATTCTGTACTCGGTTCAGTTCACATCTGTATACAGGGTATCACAAAAAGACGGTCACAAGTACTAGCAAGATAATGGTAGAAATAAAATGATAGATTGGTTGACAGAAGTATCTCTTTGCAAACTTTTTCTTTGCTTATCTATGTACATTATAAGATAACTAAGAGAAAGTGTTGCAAATTGCTCATAATCTTTAGTTTTAACTTGCCATGCTACAAAGGAAACTTTAATAAATAATTTCTTCCGAAAACAATAGAATACAAAGTTGTTCTAACAAAATTTTAATTATTAATTTTCTAATATAGTTTGTTTTTCACATAGATGAATGGGATACTGAAAGCAAACAGAGAAACGAGGACTACACTTACCTTCCTAAATGCTTGAAAATATATTAATTTTGATCCCTTTTGGCTAATTTTAATCATTTGGCACTTTTTAGTGAAAATACTCATTACTCTCATGAAGATCCCTAAAAAGGGGGGCTCAGGACAATCGCCCCGTATGCCCTTGCATAAATTACGCCCTGTTTGCCGGCGATATTTGGGAAATGCCTGATGCCTTCGCAAATGTGTATGAATCAGTATCCCGCAGATATGAAACGTGCATTATAGCTGGCGGTAGATCTTTTAAACAATTTCTTTGAGCATGAACATTAATTACATTCTTGTTAATGAAATATTTTCAAAATTTATCCTCTCATTCTTGTGTTAATTCTTTAACTGCGACAGTGGAAAATGACCTTTTAACTTTTCTCCGCTTGCGTTCCAACTCAGTGGCGGACCCAGGTTTGGAGGGGGCTAGCATATTTTAGAGATATATATTTTTCCCGATCTGGCCCGGAATGTCAGACGAGCTCGATCCGATTTTTAGGTGCGTTCGTAATTATGTAAATACGTAGCACCTATTGTTGTCGCTCAGTCCGTCCGTCTGTCTGTCCGCATATAACAGCGCAAAAACTACCTAACCGAATCGTTTGGAATTTAAAACACATAATTATTACATAATTTTGTCGAGTCATTTCAAATTTTATGAAAATCGGATGGATAGATCAATTATAGGGACAATCAAAATGATTCCGTTACATTAAGGTCAATGGGGAAAAAAGTTTCAAATGCATTTTAATCGTTTGAAATTTAAAACGCTTAATTATTACATAATTTTGTGGAGTCATTTCAAATGTTAGGAAAATCGGATGCATAGATCAATTACAGGGACAATCAAAAGTATTCCGTTACATTACGATCAATGGGAAAAAA
The DNA here is from genome assembly GCA_964019185.1 of Maratus speculifer. Lineage (NCBI taxonomy): Eukaryota > Metazoa > Arthropoda > Arachnida > Araneae > Salticidae > Maratus > Maratus speculifer. Next base: position 22,299,520 of record OZ025292.1, on the reverse strand, counting down.
GTTTGAAATGTATTTTAATGGTGTTACACTCATTTGAACATAATAGAATTGACATGAATCTGTGAAGTATGTACTAAAATATACATTCTGTACAATCTGTGATGCAAAAAATATTTATTATTAAATTACAAGGCCACACAAATGTATTCCACTAAATTATGTTATACGTGGAAACATTGTTTGGGGCGGGCTTTAATTATATTAAGCTACTTCATATTTTATGAATAAGATATACGTTAATAAAGTATAATAAAATTTACTCCCTGCATATTTACAGGAACACAAAGATTTCGACCACTATACTGTATCCAAAGTACGCTCTGCTATATCAGCAAGATCTAAATATTTTAAAACTCCGTTATCGTACGAACGCACCTCATTTGCTACGATTCACGTGCAATTTCCAACTTGTTTTACATTGTATTAAAAATGGACAAGATGTATCGTTCCCGGACAGACATTTTATTCAAAGTATATCGTTAGATTGGATTTTTTTTTGTTGTTGTTGTTGTTATTAGCCATGATGTTTTTTCCATCATTGTCCATTATTCATTGGCTGCGTACTTTTTTCTCATGACGCCTGAATGTTTTTGCCATAACGTTGTAACGATCTCCATTGGAGAATAGTTAGAATTTTTTTTCTTTGAATTTATCTCTTTTATCAGAAGTCGATTAGTAAATGCCTTTCTGTGTGATAGAATCGGCGATATATCACATAGAAATTTTTAATATCGCTATCGTGATTTGCATATCGACCTAATTCATTTGATCGTTATATCGCTCAATCCTAATTACTTTAATAAATCGATAATGATTTTTTTTTTTTTTTTTTTTTTTTTTTTAATGGAAAATTTTGGTCGCTTTACACAAAAGAAACGCATCTTTCACTTCTGTCTATAGCCTCAGGTTAAAATCTGAGAAACACTCGATTTCATTGAAAGGTGAGGGCTTACCTGAAAGTCACCTTGTAAAGGGGTTAAGAATGCGGTCTCATTAAATATACAAATAAGATACTAACTAAGGGAATTCTTCATCCCTGCACCTGCAGATAAATTTTAATATGCAGAAGATCATCGATGAATGATAGCCCCATATCATCTTTTAATTTCATTCGTTTTATCCAACCCCCTTTCCTCCTCATACAAATCGCTCTAGACGGAGGAAAGGTTAATTATAATAAATAAAGATTCCTTATCTATTTGTCAGTAAAGATTGATCGCTTATCTCGTTTACATAGGTTGCATCGTCTTTAATTTATGCACCCCATATAACAACTTTGGAGATAAAGAAAACAGCTATAAATAGAAAAGCTTTGCATTGCCATTAAAAAACTAGTCGGATGAGACAATCTCAAAACTTTCGTCTATCTCATACACGTTAATACGTTAATAGTTGCTGAAAAATGAAACATGGCAGCGTCACCGATTAGGTATTTTACACCAAAATCTAATCTGTAACAACTTATTTCAAGCTCTAACTAAATCTGAAGTTTAAGACTGTTCTCAACTGATGTTAATTATAAAAAGGAGTTTTCTTGTACGTCTATTAAAACATTTCAAAAAATATATATTAAACTATTTAATTGCTAAAACGGACGTCAAATACTAATAAAATACATTAAAAGATCTTAATAATTTGACATGTTTCGATTGAATTTACTCAGTCATCATCAGAAAAAACAAATAAACACAAAGATGGAAAATGACAATAAACTGTTGGGTCATTCCATGTCAAATGAGCAAAAATGTAAAAAAAAGCCGTTGCTGCATAGAATCCGATTTTAATAAAATTTGAGATACGTGTTCATTTCATATTCAAATGTATGTCTGCACAATATTTTGACGAAAAATAAATTATTTTATCTGTTTTGGACACTTAAAAAACTTGTGATATAGAATGGCTTGCGGATAATCGTCGAAAGTTGCAAGTTTCAAGTTCTATATTTTGAAAACTATTTAACAAAAATGAAGTTTTTTTTTATAATATTGAAACCTCTGGATATCAATCTTTATATTTATTGAGTAATAATAATCTGGTAATACCATAATAATTCATAAATTGGTTGTAAATATTGAAATTTTGTAAATTTTTAAAAATTTTGAAATGTTATAAAAATCAAAGAATTAAAAAAAACATCTGTGAAACTGATGCAAGATGTAGTATTAATGTATGAAGATCGAATTCTCAAAGTTTCAAAGTTGTTATTTATTTTCTTCATCTTCAATAAAACTTAGAAACTTTAAAAAAAAATGACAAAATCATAATTATTCCTCTTATGTTACCTCAAAAAATAATTAAAGGAAAGCTCCTATCAACAATATTACACATACATAAGAATCAATAAATCCATGACACACTAAAAAAGTTTCAATACTGCTTTTTTAATTTTTAACATAACAAAAATGGGTTCAAAAAACTATTATTCGAGACATTCTAAAGACAATCTTTCTTTGAAAACACGCGCTTTTTTGCAAGTTTATTGTTAAAACAAGATATATGCTGCCATCTATGTTTGCTACTTGATATTATGATTAAAATACAGTTATTTTATCCAGAAAATCGTTTTTCTTCCATACAAATTTAAAATATTCTTGAGGCAAAAATAAACTGAAAGCAAGAATAAAACTCCGCATACTTAAAATATACACTTTTATCTGTAATACCAAAGAGTTTAAAACTTTTGAAAGCTTTTATTCGTCTCTAAAAAAGATAAAAATATTGAATTTTTAATCAGCAGTTTTCACTATTTATGTTTTTCTCATAAAGGAATGAAAAAGGCAAGAATTAAATTATAGATGTATTAAATATATTCAATTAGCTATAATGGCAAAAAAAATTGAATTTGGAAAAAGTGTCCTTCATTTTAAAACATATAATTGAAATATTTTATTTTTTCCACGATTTTTTTATTATTTATTTATTTTTAAATTACGAAATAAAAATACAATTACTAAATTATGCTAATCTGTTACTTATAGTTCATTCTTAAGTGTAAATAATTTTTATTGCAATCTTTCCATTCCTAAGGCTATTAATCAAACTTGAAATTTCAAGCATGTACACAAGAACTCGATTTCGTATCAACTTTAATGTAAATTTTTATACTGAAATAAACTAGTCTGAAATCTACTACTTTGCGTTTCCTTGTAAATGATTGTGATCTACTTATATGATGATTTTCAATAAAATTTGTGACATGTCAGTCACACCTGTATGAACCACACCGTTGGTGTGGAATGACCCTGTTACAAATAAAATAAAAAATTTTAATTTTTTTAATTTTTTTATTTTAATTTTAATTTTTATTTTTAAATTTCATTTGTAACAGTTTATTGTCATTTTCCATCTTTGTGTTTATTTGTTTTTTCTGATGATGATTGAGTAAATTCAATCGAAACATGTCAAATTATTAAGATCTTTTAATGTATTTTATTAGCATTTGACGTCCTTTTTAGCAATTAAATAGTTTAATATATATATTTTTAAATGTTCTCAACTGTTCTGCTCAGCAAGCGCAAAACGTTTTGACACATTTACAATTAAGAAACTTAAATAAATTCAGACTCCTAAAGTGCCGCAATCCGAAACTTCAGACACCATACATATCTAACTTTAAGACACATAAGTCTTACAATGGTCTTGTTATAAACCGAATTGAGAAACATATCTGAATAATGATATGTCTGAAATTAAAACATTTAGGTGTTACTACACTTAAGTGTCGGAATGTGATATAATTGTAACATATGTGTGATCAGTGTGATTTAATTATTGATTTAGTTATTGTGATAATTCAAATTTTAAAAGAGAGCCTGAATTTCAATGGTTTTCATGCAGACATCATAGTTTGATGATACCAGCTAGTAAACAGAAAGTTCAGAATTCGAATTGATTAATTTAATTTAGTTAAAAGAAATTTCGTATTTTTTGCCAATTTAAGAATATATATTATTATTATTGTTATTATTATTATCTTAATAACTGAAATTCATAATATATTTTAAAATTCAAATTTCTTTCTATTAAAAAAAATATCAGTTTATTATTTAGCATTTTAAATTTCATTTAAACAATTTTTTTTTCCATTTTTAAATATTAAAAATTTTATTTATATCTCTCTTTTTTATTTTTTTTATTTTTTCAAAAAATTTGGAATTTTGGATTTATTTTAAACAATTTGATTTGAACACTTTTTATTTGATTAAAATAAATAACGTCCTTTTGTAATTATTTTAAAATTAAATTTATTGGCTCTATCATCTATGTAAGAATTTAAAAACTATCGATTAAAAATTTGGATCTATTAATTAAAGGATAAGTTGCTGTGAAAGAAATGTTAAACGAAATCCTTTGTGCAATTTGCAATCACACTTACCTACTTGTTTTAATATATACGCTTGAAAACATTTATAAAAGTGCATTTATTTATTTCCCAATTAAAATCTTTAATCTTGACTTTCCCCTAAAAGTGTTAAATGGCGTCTGTCTCTTGCGTTTCCTTAGTGTGGCGAACGTAATGTATGCAAGTTGGTCGTTCTAATCGGTCGCGCTTTCGCCGATTTTCGAAGACAACATCCTCGGGTGACAATTTATACAAGCTTCAATACATCAACATTGACAGGAATGGAAAAAAAATAACAATCTCGCCGAGGGGGTTTTCGCGATAAGCGTCGCAACAAACTGGGTTAGGACAGGGAAACAAACATCTATACTCTCACTTAGCAGCAAACCTAACTTCGCCCAAAGAGATATTTGAATCTAGATTGCTTAGGGGCTGTGCATATATAACGATAATATTTTAGGGGGGAGGGGAGCTGTCCTATGATGTCGATATCATTTTCGATCCACTCAGTTTTCTCTTTTTATTTGTAATGTGGTTTTTGGTTGAAAATAACATGTTATCTATTTTTAGTCAGTTATCTATCTTTATGAAAAAATGAAGTCATTGTTAAAATCACTAAATTATTATAATGTTATTTATTTCTAAAATATGGAATACCCCCAACGTTGTAGCTTCATATTCCTTTTCGTCCGTGTATGCCTATATAATCACGGTTCGAGATACTATATGTGAAGTATATTTATAATGGAGCTTACGTTTACTAATAGATAAACGGGAAACTGTGTTCTTCACTTGTTTCGTTGATAAAAATTTCTACCTCCGACCCTCCTCATACCTCCTCCTTTCGGGGCAAGTATAATAATACTTTATTACTGTTGAATGCATTATGTAATAAAAACTGTTTAAAAATATTTTTAAATAGTAACTACTATTTTTAAGTATTGTTTGATGTAAAGAGATATTTTATTGACTTCTCTTCATTTAATTCAATAAAGTATGCGAAAAATAAATGTAACAAGTTTTGTTAGACCTCCTTCAAACAGAATATATGTATTCTAAAATTTTAAAATAATAATAATAACAACAATAATAATAATAATGTACTTTGATAACGATATCATTACCGGGGAAAAGGGTCGAGATATGATAACGTATGATATCGAAAGGGCGGAGAGGGGTCCAGAATTTCCAAAATGTTAATAATATTATATTTGCACAGTCCCTTATCTCTAATTTTCCAAAATATTTTTCAACCTACTTTTAATCAGTGACGGATTCAAAAGAGAGGCGATGGGTGATGATAAAAGATCTTCGATGTCGAACTATTTAAAGGTTGTTCAAGACACAAAAATCTTGAAATTTCTGAAAAAAAAAAAAAAAAATCAGCGCATTCAAAAGTTTTCTATTTTTTACTGCTTAACCCTTTCGGGTCTGGTGTATTATTAATAGTATGTCGTTTAATTTAATATTATTTTTTTTAAGAAATACTTTTGCTACTGTTTACATGTAGTGATGTTTGTATATGTCTATGCATTTACTATATGACTTCATTTCTGTTTAGGCATTTAGAAATAATAATAATGATTATTAATTTTCTAATTCTTTTTGCACCATTGGCGATTTTTTCATTTTAAACATATGTTTCACTCTTTAAATTTAAAACAAAGATTACTTACCTGAAAGAATCATGTGTAAGAAAGCAAAAAATTTGCAATATTAGTGAAATCTTGTTGTAATAAAATATTTTCAGCTCCAAAAACGTTTCCTTATGCTGTTTCCTATTAATATGAATTGAATGAATAGTACGCAAAACACCGACATCCGTTATGTGTCATCCAATGAAATATTTCAAACTCTAATTAATGTATTTGGATAGCAGGTGTTAATATTATTAACGTAAAAGTAATTTTTTCCAAAAATTGAAAAAAAAAATGGACTTGAAAGTGTTAAAATGACATTTGAATGAATCATGTTTCTATCTTAACTGGAATAGGAAATATTCATTTTTTTCCTTTTGGTTTATTTTCAAAATCTAGGTTTCAAGCAATGGTTGTTACGGAAATGACTTCCTATGAAAACGCGTTTTTCTTTATAATGAGTTTTTTCGCCATTTCTCATATTTAAATCGTTATAAGTCAGGAGCCATTAAAGATAACTTGTTGAAACTTGGAACATGTCTTTTTCAACTGTTTTGCTTTAATTTTGTTTCAACAAAATACAAAAAATTATATTTACTTTTGAAGATATGATTGACAATTTTAAATTACCCCACTTTTTTAATACTTTTTTTATTTGAATTTAAAATAAGGAGAAGTTTGAATTTACATGACATTATACCTGCAACAAAGAAAGTGCACAAGCAAAGCTGGAAATGAAAGAAAGAGAAAAGAGATGGAGAGTAGAGAAGACTTGTAGAATATTTGTAACAGGATACGTTACATAACATCATAACCTGTTCCAGTCTTCTCGCTGACATTTGACCAACGTTAGTAATTTGGCTAATTAAAAATAAAAAAATACTCACCAAATGAAAAAAGTACTCGCAAAATAGATTCTCCGTGCAACACAAAAAAAAGAAAAAAGAAAAAAATATATCTTTAAAATCTTTAATGTTTTAATCTACCTCTTTTTTTTTTCAATATGTTCTAAAATAACCTAAGTTTTTATAACTGCGGCAACGATTGTTAGTAACTTAATTTCAACTATCCCTACAAATATATTAAAAATATGTATATATTTAAAATATATTCAGTGGCGCAGCCAGAATTCGGTTCTAAGAGGGGTTTTGAGTTTCTGATAAAGGTGATTGCCGGTTAATAGAATCAGTACTAATTAGAATATTTACTGTATAATACTTAAACTCAAAAAGTGTCTGTGTGGCCGGAAATCATCATTTGTTTTTAGCATGAAGCATCTAAGAAAAGTAATTTAGTTCAAATAACCAATTTTTACTTAACTGATTCATGTAATATGCACTTTCACAATTTTAAGTAGACTTTTCGCCATTTAATTGAATCACTTTATTAAATGAAATCTGATTCAATAAAGTGGCGGATTCCGAAATGCGCCAAAACATTTAAATATTAAGTTTGGATTTCATTCATATAAGCAGCAATTATAGCGATCTTTCTCAGCTCTGGGAGGGGTTTTAACCCTAAAACCACCCCCTTGGCTGCGCCACTGAATATATTTATATGCATGCGTATGAAAAACAAAGAAAAAGCAAAAATTGAGCACTAGCAATTTGGCGAATCTATTCGCTTGTTTACTCTTCAAATGAAGAATTTAGTCGCGATTTGGCGCAATGGCTAGCGACAACGAGAACCCTGTATATAACCCTTTCTTAACGATGCCTCTATGTCCTGCATATTCGCATATAGAGTATATTTCAACGTGAAGAAGCATTAAAAGATGTAAATATGAGTGCTATATATGAGTGCCAAACTATGCTGGGATAGTATGTATAAAGAAAGTGCACACACACACAAAAAAAGAAAAAAAAAAAAAAAAAAGAGAGAGAGAGAGAGAGAAAGAAAAGAATAGAGTAGCATGTGTAACACGAAACGTTACATAACCGGTTTGAGTGACACCACATTCACGAAATCCAAAATACTTTCTATTTTATTTTATTTTTGTGGCGAACAAGCAAGCGCTACTGTTCAACAAATTCCCTTTCCCTCTGAATCAAAAAGATCTCGTTCCATCTCTTTTGGTCCAGTGAACCACATTCCAGCGTCATCCATAAGAAGTAGCCACGGTCAAGGTTGTCAAAAGATTGCGAAAAAAATGCCAGATACGTAAGGGAGTGTGCGTCATTTAGTAGATCAAGGTGGAGCTCGCATAAACTCGTTCATCTTCCAAATGAAGAAAGACTTAAACGATCCAAAAAAAAAAAAAAAAAAAAAAGCGAATATGCTAGTTTGAACTGTCACTCTGTATTTTAACCTTATTTCTTTTTTTTCTTCTTCTCATTGGTTATTAAACCCGAAAGTTAATTACCCTATTTCGGAATTCAGTTTTTTTTTTTCCTTTCTTTTTTCTTTTCTATTTTTTTTTTTTCTTTTTCCGAAGATCAAGTATGCAGATTAAGATAAAATCAGGTAGGAAGTCGCCTTGGGAAAACTAACTTAAGTACTTAAGGGTGTTCTTAAATCAAAAGTAGCAACTTTGTGACACAAGTTTCAATTCTTTTTTGTTGGGAAATGCATGGAATTAGCAGGAGTTGTTATTCAAAACCTATCTAATCGAATTCATTTTTCTGTTTTTGTGCAAACACAATAAATATTTCAGAACAAACCGCCAAAAATAATGTTTTGAACCGAATTTTCCGACGAAAGCAAAAAAAAATACGAAACGTTTTCAACGAAAGATTGAAAATCGCGTGATCCCGTAATCAAAATAGCTTATAACTTAGTAAGTAATTTAATTATCATAAAATGGAAAACCGAATTCGATTCGATTGCGCTTACATAGTCAGACTTTCTAAATGAAACAAGTCGGAAATTTTCACGTCAGACGTAGCAAATGAGATGCGTTTCGTATTATAACGAAGTTCTTTAGCTATACAGTACTTCAATACAGTATCCGAAATCTTTTGTGTGTCCCTATAAATACTATCTGCTTTCTATAATAAAAAATTAGTTTGTAGTGAATTTCTGAAACTTACATCAATTTCATAAAATATAAAATAGTATAATACAATTAAAATGTAACACCAAACTATGTTTTTCCCTATGCCATTATGTAATAGAATACTTTTGTGTTATCCTTTATATTAATGAAGAATATTCATTACACTACAGATTGAACAGAATGTATATTTTAGTATATATTTCGTAAATGCATATGAATTGTATTATGTTCGAAAGAGTGTAACATCATTAAAATGCCCTTGAGATATTTTTTTGCCATTGACCGTAATATAACGGTATGTTTTTGATTGTCCCGGTCATTCAACTATACATCCGATTTTCATAAAGTTTGAAATGACTGGACAAAATTATTTATTAATTGTATACTTTAAATTTCAAATGATTCGGTTGGGTAGTTTTTACAATGTTATATGACGATAGACGGATGGACGGACGGATTGAACGTCGACTATAGATGTTACGCATTAACATTATTACGAACACACCTAATAATAAAGGTTCATACTAACATTTCTCGACTTCTTTTTCTTAGATTTTTTAGAGACGTTGATCTGTTTTAAGATTCTTGCGTAAAAAAAATCACGGGGAGTGATTATAGGTATAGAGAAAAATAGGGCAATTGTTCTTCCTTTTTAAATTTCTATACGGTCCCTGAGTCCTTTAAAGTTATTTTTGGAAGAGGGAAAAATCCATGCTCTGACAAATATGACAGTATTTTAGAACTTTTCGCCACGAAACACAAAAAACTCGTAAAAGCCACTTTTTATAATTTTCTCTTTCAGACTGTCTACTCGAGCCACCGACTTTCGTGTTGAAATCCTCAAATTCTATTTGTATTTGTAGAATAGTGAAAATATATACCTCTATAAACAGCGACTAGTTGCTACTTTACATTTTTTTAAGTCGTATTTACCTTCAGGTATATTTATATATTTTTCTATATTTCTATAATAGAATGTTATCCATCATTAAAATTGAGAGAACAATCATTGTACTTAAAAAAAATTATCCAAAACAGAACCTCGCTATAATGGAATACCTTACTTAAACAAACAATGTTATGCTCCTTTACAAAGAGGAACACCCTGCAAATAAATCCGCTACGACGGAAATCTTTCTTAAACAATTTTTTTCTTGTTTCTAACAGTTCCATCTTCGCTTTTTTTGTTATACACAATTGGGAAAAATCGAAAGCGGTAAGTTGAATATACCGCTTTTATGATTTTCTACGATTTTTCCGTTCCAGAAGTGATGTATAGTTTCTGTCTCAAGAAATAATTCAGCCATTTTTTTTTCTATTATAACTGCTAATTTTTTTCAAATCAGTGTTATCAGAAATTGTCAGTGTTGAATTCAAACACTTTTCCTCGGGAGGGATTTCTGTGATTCCCGCTGAATTCCAGAATTAGTTAAGGGTGTTCAAAAAGGAATAAAATCTGAAATCAAAAAGGGCAACTTTATGACATAAGTTTTAATTTATTTTTATTTGAAAATGCATGAAACTAGCTGGTGTTGTTATTCAGAAACTGTCTAATTGCACTCAGTTTTCTGTTTTTGTAAAAAAAAAAAAAAAAAAAAAAAAAAAAAAACTTAATAGATTTTTTATAACAAGCCTTCAAAGTTGACGTTTTCGAGCACATTTCCCGACAAAAGCAGAAAAACCAGTCTAAAAGCAGGACAAAAACGGATAATCACTTGATCGAAATAACTCAGAATTCGATAGGTAAATTAATTATAATAAAATGGAAAACTAAGTTCAATTCGAAATCGCTTCCATAGTCAGGCCTTCCAATTTTATATCTTTCCGTTAAAAAATGAATTTATAAATGTGTCAAAACGTTGTACGCTTGTTGAGCGGCACAGTTGAGAACAACCTTAACTCGATTCGCACTTTAAAACGCAATCGGTCTGCCAAGTTGTATCTTTGTGGGAAACACCTGAAAAACTCGATTTTAGCGCTTGACTCGTAGGTTTATCATTATGTTTTTCTTCACCCAAAGTTTTGAAACCATGGAGAGCTGGAAACACGAAAACATAATGGTATACGAGTCAACCTCGAAAATCGTAATTTCATGTGTTTTCCACCAAGATAGCACTTGGCAGACCGACTGCGTTTTAAAGTGCGAATCGAGTTAACCGTTTGCATGCCGAATTAATATTACAATGTAATTATAAATTTGTTTTTCCGGGTTTAGACGTTTAGACAGATTTACAGGTTTCAGACACTGAAGATTCCGAAAAACTTTTTTTCGCAATCTGTGTGTCTGTCTGTAAGTTTTCAATCTCTCGAACAAATTGACAGATACAGTTAAAATTCCGTGTGTACTTAGTACGTAAAAATGCGAAGAAACCTAAAAAATGTCCCGAAACTCAATTATCCCGATTTTTTTTTCCCTCAGACTTTCAAAATATTTGTTCGGACAAAAAATAATACAAAAATTTTCGAAATTGTTTATTTTAAGGAGTGAATATAAAAGACAGTAAAAAAATGTAAATTTTGTATAAGAATTGAAGTCGATCGAATAAAGAGTTGGCGAGATATTTATAATCCTATTTTCAGTACTCTTCGATTATTGAGGACTCTGCACTTTATTCAAATTTGAATTCAAATTTATATATTAAATGAAAATGAGAAGCTTATTTTGACGTAGTGTAATAACTTGGCCTTTTATAGATTAAAAGCTAAGTGGTTGGTAGCGTGTGTGCCGCTCGGCAAATAATCCAGGCAAAGGTATTCAATGGAGAATCTATTATTTATTTGTAGAACAATAAAAAAATCCTCTGGAGTAAATATATATACAGCATAAAATTATTAAAGAACGCGTAGGCTCTTAACCAACCAGCTCCAAAACTAATGTTCCGTCACAGTCTCAAGAATGCTCAATTCATAAACGAAATAAAGTTTCTATAAATCATTTGCAACCCGGCGTTATCTAAACGCCGAAGACGAGATTTATCGCCGGCTCTCTCCTAGCAAGAGTCCTCTTCTCCAGACTCACTCGTGTGAGGTCACTTTCTCCAGCTCCAGATCCGAACTGTTTCCACTTCTCTCAGAGAACAATCCGAGCTGCTCGCTCTGTTCTCTCCTCTTCTTGCTCCGAGCAAATCCTCCCTGCAAAACCTTGGCTTCTCCTTTTCTTCTCAGCCAGGACCTCCCCTAAAGGTCACGAACCAATCATCAACCTTAATGATCTTTTCTCATTAAGAGATTCGTAACATCGTCTTATCATTCGTACCTGAAAATACACACCCATGGCGCCAGTATGTCGGGTCTCTGATCATCTTCGTACTTTCATTTTTGCGACGGCGCTCTATCAAAAGCACGATCCGTGTGGTCTCCTATTCACCTTAGTGTCGCCCGCCTGTCTTTTCCGCTGATCGATGATTATTTAGCGACCCTTTTATATCGCCGATCTTTTCATCTTGAGAATGAAAGCCATTTTGTGTTTTCAGTTCCATAGTGAAATCTCTTTTCAGAAAAAAATGTCTTTAAAAGCCTGTGATAAATCTAAATCATCACAGTAGTAAACTGTTAGTTAATATGATTATCATTTTTGGAGTTATAAGGATGTTTCTTTTACGCAATTCAATAATAAATCTTTCAAAGTTTATGACGTTATCAAGCCGCGGTTTTAAACTCTCTGTCTACTGAACAAATTGAGATAGAAGCTTGACATTTTGTATGAACTTAGTGCTACAAAGCTTATTAAATTTCTGCAACCTTAGTTATCCGGAACTATTTTAACGAATTTTCAAAATATTCGTTCATATAAAGCGTATATAAAAAATTCCAGAATTATTTCTTTTAAGGAACGAATGTAACATAAAATATGTTTAAACTTTAATTTGGAACTGCAATGCATTTTATAAATAGTTTACACAAGTCTTATTTTCATATTTTATATTTTTTGCATATGATATTATATTTGAAAAATGATGGGTAAGTATTGCGGTGGACCCAAACGACTAGTTTTAAATCAATTCAGCTGTTAAAAATATTTGAATTTTTTAAAAAAAAAGAAAGAAAGAAAGAAAAGTATGTTATAAAATGTATCATATAGGTTTTCTTTCCAACTCAAAATGTAACTATAATTCCAATCTTATGACGAACGGTATAAAATTTGTACGCAATAACAAATGAAAAAAAATACGACAAACGTCCTTCCAAGATGACGGGAAAAGTGAAAGAAGGAGAATAAAAACTGCATTTTTTTCGTTAAACATAAAACGAAAAAAAAGCCACACCAAGAAAAATTCACTTTGTTCAATGTAAACGAACCGGACAAGCCTAGAAACCTCCTTTCCAGCGGTCAACGACGAGTTCGGTGGAAATCGAAAAGAACTTTTGCGGAGAAAGTGGCTAAATATAGACTCGATCCGATTCGATTTCATTTCTTATCGACAGGTGTGAGACTACACGTCGTGTACTACTACTTTCTGACGCTTTTAACTATCGATTTTTTTTTCTTATCTGTTTGACCCCGAATGACAGTAGAGGTTTATTGCGATGAAAATGAAGTTACGGAGACTTGAAGATTATCAGATTCGAAACTATGATTTTTTTCTGCCGGATCAAGCATGAATTTTTTCCTCCCTCCACCTCGTTTCAAAAATAAATTTATAAAGTTTTGAATCAATTGCCTTAACTTTTATTTTAACCAGTGTTGAATTTAAATACTTTTCTCCTGTGGGGATTTCTGTAATTCCATGGGGGAGATCTCATTAGTCCGGGGGGGGGTCCCCCTAGGCCACCCACTTAATTCAACACTGATTTTAACCTTTCATCCCCCGATGGTGTTTTAAAGTGCCACCATTAAAATAACTTGTTATAAAATTACTTTAATACATCGATTCATAGTAATGCATTTTAGAATGAGTTATATATTTTGTATCACTTTAAAAAAATTCTAAAATAGAACAATAAATGACCCTATAAGACTTGTTGGGTGCAGCAATGTCCCTAATTGAGAATGTTTGTTTTGTAACCCAAAATGGGTTTGAAAAAAAGTCCACTTTGGACCTATTGCAAAACCCAAATTAGAATTCGGTGTTTACCCAAAGTGGGTAAAATTTCAACTCATTTTGTACAACACAGCTCCAATTTCGATATTGCAATAACCCAAAGTGGACAATATTTTTACCCATTTTGGGTCACAAAGAGACATTCAAATTTGGGACATTGCTACACCCAAAAATCTTACAACTCCAATTCAAAAGCATTATTAGTTGCATATAAGAAAAATATATTTAAAAGGATGATTTTTTTCATTTGTATCGCTTCAGCTTTTTTGACATTGAAATATTGTGTGGGAAAATTTCCAGCTCGGAATTATTTCTATTGCAAGAACTAGGGTAACATCCCCAGTAATTGGCATGCACCAGTGATTGGCACATCCTACAAAAATGTCCTAAAATAAGATTTATATCCAGTCTTTTAAAAATGCAAGACCATATACCAGTTATATGCTCATTTACTTTAAAGATTATAACTTTGATTTATGCTACTAGATGACAATAGTGCCCAGGAAAGAGAAACAATTATGGTTTATATCAAATTAACCATTTTTGTTGCAAATATATCTTATCTGGCTTAAGAAAGGCATGCATTTCAATTCATTATAATCTGATTAATAGTACATGGCTGCCAACTACTATGTCTATTTACAGACGAATAAACATATCAGAAACAGAAATTTTAGTAGATAATTAACAATATGGACTGTAATACATAACATTGAATATATATTTGGCATACATTTTACTAAAATATTTTTGCGGTTCCAATCATGTTTATGTGATTTAAATAGGCGTAGAAGTTGGCAGCTTTGATAGTATATTTTAAATTTTAATTGACAACAGTTTTGTTTAGTTGAAAAGGGTTACTTTAATTGTGTAAAATTCTAAGTGCCAATTACTGGTGATTACAGCAGCTTTTTATAAATATATTTTTATAAAAATACTTTTCAAATATTTTTGCTTTTAGTGGGCAAAATAGATGCACATATATGCACTCTTTGATTTAAAAATATTTGCAAGTAAATATTTTATTTCTTGGTAATGAAAATAGAAGTAAGTTTAAAGATAAATTCTTAATGTGCCAATACCGGGGATGTTACCCTATTATATTATTGAAAGAGCCTTTCACATTTCCTAATTACTATGAAATACTATGAAATATCTTTAGATTAGAAGATGAAATTTTCATGAATTCGTAATTTGGGACATAAAGGATTAAAGATGGAATTATTTATATTACTTTTACATTAATCTTTAGACAGTGACATGGCAAAGGTATAGTGTAACATGTTGTGACATCGAATCTAAAAACTTTCAATAATTACTTAGACATATCAGCATAACAGTGTTCATAAAAATATAAGATTTTTTATAAAAAAAAAAGCATAATATTGGATAGACAGCAAACTCCGGTTAATACACCTCCCTTTAAGACTTCTCCTGTTACTGAGAACAATTTCGTCTTCCCAATCATTATCTATTTGCAACTAATGTAAAAGATATCGCGATGACTTTATTTTTATGTATAGCTTTTTATATGTGGATACTTTCACTTTTGGAATCAGTTTGAACTGTTTCTGAAAATGAAACTACCCTTTTGTTAAATTAAATTAAAAAAAACTGCATCTAAAATTGAAAAAATGCAAATGCACAATTAAAGTTGTCATCCTCAAAGTTATAGACTTAGTCTATGAATAAAATATCATTTAAAAATGTTAAAAGCCAAGCAAGAAATCTATTTAACAAACGACCTTCCCGTATGTTTAACATTTAGCTTGAATGTTTCCTCCCTTGACTAGTGTAGACTCTTAAAACGACGAAGCTTCATATATAACTGAATCCGCGGGATCTGATTATCGTCGAAGCAAACTTCCACCAGTAAATTTTAATAGAAACATTCCCCTTATTTATAAGACTGATTCAAGTAAAATTTCTATCATAATTAATGCAAAAATACCTATTCTTTTTTACTAGTGGGAGTTTGCCTCCGCATAATCAGGCTCCGTGGATCCGCTACAATGTGACTACAAAAACTATCTTCCTGTCAATGTGAGTGACTTTGATTACCGACAAGGTAACTTAATGCTAAACATTGATTTAACATTACCATTCGAATTTCTATCCGTGACTAGTGCAGACTTTTAATACTATGTCGGTTACTCTTTAGTCATAGTTTCTTGCCTGTGGAATAGCATGAAAATGGATAAGGAGTTTAAAAAAAAAGGCACGAAATTTGCATGGCATCAATAATAACGATTAATTATAATGTAATTGTAATCGATTTCTTTAAAAATCATACAAATTCTCAAATTAATTAGAAGTATAATTTTGTGTGTTTTTTCTTTCGCAGATGACTTGTCGAAGGACGTCAGCTATGAGCCGAAGCTGGTATGCTACTACTCGAACTGGGCCGTGTACAGGCCTGGACTGGCCAAATTCACTCCCGAAAACATCAATCCTTATCTCTGCACTCACATCATTTACGCCTTCGCTTCACTGTCGGAGGAGTTCGAACTTCAACCCTTCGATCCCTACAACGATGTGGAACAAGGTACGAGGCATTTGTGTTTTCCCCTTTTAAATAAATGTGACTGATGTGTTCATGCATTAACTCATGTTGGCAGAGACTAGCGAAAAAGACAGGCCGCTGCATTATGTTTCGCATTCTTCTCCCTTTAGACTGCTAGAGTCATGTAAAGCTCTTTTCGTTCACTGGGCCTTATGCACGTGACGTCAGACACCGAAGCTGGCGATATGCTAATCTGTTATTCTAGCCACTGCACCGCCAGAATGCTAGTATGAGTAGACACAAACATCGTTAGCAGACGACTTCAGACTTGACCCATGTTGAATGGATACATTTTCACGGAAAATTTAAAAATTTAGAGAATTTTCTTGCAAGTAGAGCAACAATTTTGAATCTATATTATAATATATAAAGTATATGCTACTACAACAAGGAATTCTTTTCCGATATTTTTAACAAACAAGCATTAATAACTAACACTCCATAGACTGCTATCCCTTTAAGACCCGAAACATTTTCATCATTAAATATTATATTCAACTAGTTATTAACTCTATACTAACCCTAATGATACCTAAAAAAATAATTAAAAAAATTTTCTCGACCCCCTAGTGCGTGAAGAGTACCCGCACGAATGTGCGGGTTGGGCTTTTTCTGTGAAAGCCGCACCAGCACGATTGTGCGGGTTGGGCATTTCCTCTGAAATCATTACTTATTACATGTTAAGATTTACACATTTTCTGGCTCTAAATTGATAGAAGAGAGAAACTGAACCAAAAAAAAATTACAAATATGGTAATTATTGATGTATTATTTGTTATTTTATGGATTCGTTTCTTTTTTACAGTAAAAATCTTTAAAATATTTTTTTTTCTTTTTTTTGACATACACAAACAAACGTTGCATTTTTCGCAACGTGTTTTTGAACTTTTTTCGCAGTTTTCAAACCTGCACTTGCGAAGACTTGAAATGTCATCAACACATGGGAAATGGTTCGCTCTAAAGCCTAAAAAAGAAGGAAAAAAATAATATTGGAGAAGTATTCATCGACTTAAAAAAATATTTTAATTAATTTAAAAATGTTTGTTATATTTTTAAAGTTTTTATTTATTATATCGATTTAATTTCTTCTATAAGTCTATAACTTTTTTTTGTTACAATTTAAGAAATGAAAAATATACTTGCAGTTGCGTGAAATCTAATGTTCCAGGATAAGGTACAGAAATGCACTTTTTAACAGTCCATTTGTATTCCTTTTTTTCTTTTTTCATTCTTTTAGTATTTTCCGAAAACGCCTTGGAGGTAGAACTTTGGAAGATGAATTCAGGAGACTTTGAAGAAGAAGAATGATCCAAAATTGTCATTTTTTCTTCATCGAGCTCATCTGAACTTGACTGTCTTTCTAATAAATCTGCTTCAAATGTTTTGTCCGTAACATCGTCATCATCCGAGAGATCACTAAACTCAGAATCTGATTTATTCATCAATTAAAATATTTCTTCTTGAGTGAGAATTCTTTTCCGCTTAGACATCTGAAAAAATATTTTATTTTGCTTTATTAAAAGTTAACAAAGTACTGCAGAAAAAATTAGAAAAAGTATTCTAAAAATTTATTAATTAAAAAGAAAAAAGTAAAAATTATTAAAAAAAGGGGGGTTATCTATGACAACACCCAAGAAAATAATATAGTATTAATTATGTAACAGCATACTTCGTTTTATTTTGGCTGTCATCAAAATTGTTGAAACAGAAATCAAAATGAACATTGAAAAACACTTACCTTTACTGTAGCACTGACTAACGTAACGCCCAAGTTGCACGATCGTGCGGGTGACGAAATCTTGAGTCCTAAGAGCAAAATAAATAGTCTATAATTAATGTTTTTTATTATATTATACTTATTTAGACATTAAAGCAAAAATATTTATCTAAGCAATTAAAAATATGTTGATAATTACCTTTTTACGACAGATAAAATGATGAGCTATATCCGTTGTATTTGTAAACAATGCTAGACATGCCACCTGAAAGTAAAACATGAACTACTACCGCAATCTGTTGATAAAAAAAGATACTTTACTCTTTCTGCTAATCGGAACAATCGTTCAATTTGGGTTTATATTACATACGACTGTTTCAGAAGCAAAAATTTAAATGTATGTCTAACCCGCACGATCGTGCGAGCTGGGTCTTAAAGGGCTATCTAAACACCGCCACTACATACCGCCAGCAGCCGAAATTGAGTTTGCGTGCTTAAGGATCCCTTGCGTCACAAAAACAGCATCACTTGACTCAAATCGTCGAAAAGGAGACGAAAGTGTAACGCGGCAGCGTTTCTTTTACATTATAGCCATTATAGATGTTGACTATTGAATTATTAAAATTGCGTTCTGATTGGCCGATCTTGGAAAGCTGGCATTCTTTATAAATATCATATGCTTCTAGTAAAGACCTCGCTGACCGACCTGCAGGTCTTCCTCTACAAGGGCATTTCCCCTGATGAACAATATTTATTTTTTATATACTTTTACATAACATAATTTGTTTCATATATGAAAAGATGGAAAATTTTAATTGAATTTTTACTCGCTTTCTAATTAAATACACAGGTGGGTTTCTGATGAGAATAAAATATTTTGATATTTTTAGAACTTTATTATAAGTCAATAAGTTAATTTTAAAATATTTTTTCGTTAGCTGGTCCAATTGATAAATTTCCAATTTTTCCCCCATGGTTACATTTGTATACGAGTACATCAATAAATTCAAAAATGCGCAAAACCACGCTTACAAAAGAAGCCAATTGTCTCTGAAACTGCAAAAACAGATAAAACTGCAACACTAAAAAGTATAAAATTAAACAGAATAAACATTATTAAACATTAATTAAATAACATTTAATATTTCTTGACTATATGATGCAATGATTATTTACAGCAATAAATGAAGAGGCTGGTTGGGGCCATTCTGTTACATACGCCGAAACGTACGGCTATATGTTGAATGCTGACCAAAGCAGTTAATTATTGAGGTGTTTTGGGAAGGCAAAACTGCAACTCACATATATATGGCCAAAGGTGACAAGGCCAAAGAAAGAAGTTGTAATGAATATATATATCACCAAAGGTAATCGGTCATTTACGATTTTAGATGTTTTGGTAAATATCTTGGAGCACACAAGAAGAACTATCCTGACACTCCAAGTTTCTCAACAAAATAGTACAGGTCATATATTTCTACGAAGATTTTTTTTTCCTGAGATTTCATAGGAGACCGTCAAGAAATTGAAAAAGAACGAATATCTTTTGGATAACCCTCCGAAACTAATGTAATAAATTTGGTCAAACTGTAGATTATGATTAAGTCGCTAATTGTAATAAAGTATGTTCATTTTTATGAAACTAGCATATATATTCATAAACAAATTAAAGTTTTCATAAAAACAGTCTCAAATTTTGCAGAGTTTTTTGTGTATGATCTACAGAGTTCTTAATATAAAAAAAATGTTTTTCTCAGAAAATAGTGCAAACAATATTGTACACAATACCCTCTTGTCAAAATTAAAAAATAATGAAAATTGTATGAAAAATCATCAGATTTACTAAAAAATATTAAATACCTCACACTGAGAAAAAAAATATGCCGTCTTCAACTAGAATGAATAGTTAGTCACTTTCTGAATCTCTAAACTAGAAATATAGATGTCCAAACTATGCGAGTAGGGTAAACAACTAAGCTGAATAGGCGAAATGACTTGACATTTCTAGTCTCTTGTTTTCTAGGAGACGAAACGACATTGAACCGTTTCAGTAGCGAGAAATTATCGTTTGATTTTAAGAATGGTTTCTTAAGCTATAATTCTCGTTACTAAATCAAATCTATTGTGTTCGCATCTATTTGAAGAGATTTTTAGAAAAATTTGACAACACAAATATAGGAAAACGCGCTTGAATTCTAGTAAAAGACTCTGGAACTCTCTAAGAAATGGAACTAAAATTTATAGGGATGACATGGAACTATTTTTTCTAGAGCCATTACTTAGATTCTATATGCCAGAATCATATTTTTTTCTCAGTGCATGAATGAATGCAATCAAAATATAATGTGCAGAATGTGTTTGATAAATGTATAGAACAACTTTTGTTAAAGTCTCAAAAATATACACTCATGTTCATAAATTAAGGATAATGCCAGTTCTAGCAAATAAAGGTACGGAAGCAAAACAAACGTGACTTATTCGTCAAACCCATTTATTAAATAAAAGAAAAATAACAAAAACGATCGTATATGTATGATAACATTCATAAAATCTACAATTATTGCTCCCTAGAGCAATTACAAAAAGTAACCCCCTGAAAAAACTTAATATTATATGGTTCGTTATGATGGTTGATAAATTGTATGTCTCCCAGACTATGAAATACAGTCCGCACAACACCTAGGCATGCTCAGTATCAAATTATCAAGCTGAACTTGGGGAAGATTACTCCACCCAGCAAGAAATGCTGAAAGCTCCGACACATATGGAGGAGGTTGTTGACGGGATGCAACTTGTCGGTCAAGCATATCCCATTATTGTTCTATCGGATTCAAGTCAGGCCAAAATGCTGTCCAGTCCATACGGGTGATATCCTCAGCTCGAAGGCATTCGTTTACGATATTTGCTCGGTGAGAACGGGCATTATTATCCATAAACACGAATTCTGAGCCCATAGCACCCCTAAACAAACATACACGCTGTTCCAGAATGAAGTCCCGATAAATTTGGGTTGTCATGGTTCCGGTTTGAACATGTAGATCTGTTCTGGGAGCCCAGTATAATTCTATCCCAAAGAACAATCTTGCACTACCGTAACGATGTCGTTCAATGATGTGGCCTTGGTGATAACGGGTGCCTAGTGTTCTCCACATGAAAGTCCGACGTGAATCAGACGGCAAGCTAAACCTGGACTCGTCGGAAACCATTACACAAGCCCACTGTAACGATGTCCACATAGCATGTTCTCCAATCCGGGCTAACCGCAGGCGACAGTGAGTTGCTGTGAGCGGAACACATTTAACAGGTCTGAGAGTATATAGACCAATATTTCCCAAATGTCTGTACACGGTTTGCCTTGAAACAGTCGCATCCGTGGCTGAAGAGAGCTGACGAGACAGGCCTGATGCTGTGTTCCGTCTGTTTCTTTTGGCAGTTACTGCCAAATAATGATCTTCATTCGTGGTTGTAACTCGAGAACAACCTTTACTGTAACGTCTACTGGCATTTCTATCATCTTGGAATCATTGCCAAAGTCTAGCCCTCCAAGCGTCTTGCAAATGGGTAAAATTGTAATGTTTTTTTCCCTGCATTTTGTTTTAAATGCTAATAAAATATGATTATTTCAATATTACATAAAATATCTTATTTAGGAATATAAATGTAATCCTTGAGAGTCCTAATCATTCTTCAATGCTTTGAAAATTCATTAAATTTATAGAATTATAATATTTTAAACATTGCTTATATTGCAGTGAAACCTGGAGCTTAGTGTACGGAATTTTACGGGACAAACGCTTAGAGGGCTAGAGAGTACACTTTGGGCAATTCCAAGTTCCTCGGATACTTCGATCTGAGTACTCCTACATTCCACACGGCTGATAGTTCTACCAAGTAAATTGTCATCCACATTTCTCCTCTGTGTCATAACTGTTCGGTTTTGGCACTGACAGACTTAGAAAATGCAACGTTAACAGTTTTACTTCTTTGCCACCGTTCTTTATACGGCTCTCTCACACTTTCATCATTGTGACGTACTATCGGCTCCATCTGGTGTATTTCTGAAATTTGCATATTAGTCTTGAAGATGTGTACGATAATTCTGCAAGTGGAATTTTTGCTTTAGAGTTTGATTTCCTTGTGATTCTGAATTATCCTTAATTTATGGACATGAATGTAGATTGAAAATTCTGAAAATTATCGTCGATAGAATAAGCTCAAAATCCCTAGTTCTCAAAATGAAGCAAAAGAAAAGGGGGTTGTATCCAAATATAGTAGTACGTGTCATATTGTGTAGCTTTATATACCCTAATCAATGAATATATGGATACAGCCCCTCATGTTTTTCCTTTATTTTGGAAACAAAGGATTTTGAACTTATTCTATCGACGATAGTTTTCAAAATTTCAAGCTTTGTTTTTGAGACTTACACAAAAGTTGCTCAACATATTTAACTAACACATTATGTACATTATGTTTAGATTGCATTTGAGCACGCATAGTGAAAGATTATTTAGTAAATCTGCTCATTTTTAATACAATTTTTATCATTTTTTTTATTCTGATTACAGGGTATTGTGTACAATGTTGCTTGTCTTATTTTATGAAAGGAACATTTTTTTATATTAAGAATTTTGCAAATTATAAGAAAATTTTGGGAGTGTTTTTGTGAAAACCCTAATTTCTCTACGAGTATCATCATGCTATCCATATAAAAATAAACATAGTATATTACAATAAGCGACTTGATCATAATAAAAAAGTTTGATCGATTTTGCTACATTAGTTTTGACAAGGTTATCAAAAAGGTGTTCGTTCTTTTTTAATTTATTGACGGTATACTATGTAGTTTCGGGAAGAAACCGTCACGGAAATATATGATCTGTACTATTCTGTTTACTCATCTGGAATTTCAGAATAATTCCTCACGTATTTTTCAAGATATTTAACAAAATGTCAAAAATCGCAACTGAACGATCCCCTTTGACCATATAACGTATTTAAATCAAGTATTGTTCACGTCGGCATCCTTCTTATATTAATTTCATTTAAAACAGATATATATCACTCATTTCCTTTAATATACATAGTTTAAAATACATATATTACATGAATATCAGTGCTTATTTCTCCTATTTTCATAACAATAAAAATATATAAGTAACCTATAAAATGAAAAAAAAATACGAATTTTCTTTCATTAGACTATTAAATATAAAAATCGGAAATTTTAATTCCTGTCACCGAGCATTGAACTCGCAAATGCGCTACCATCGAGTTATGTATTCTAAGTAACAGATGGTGAAATTGAGATTCTGTTTTGTAATCTATAAGAAAATTGCAGAAATAGTTTGATAGCATTGAAAAAAATCATGTATAATTAAAGCAATGTAAGACATTTTCCAAATTTTAGGATTTGTCGCGTGATAGAAGGTATTCAGGTGTAAATACACTAAAATTTCAAGTCTCTAACTTGTTAAGGTTTCCGTGTACGGACTATGTAACGTACAGAAACAGACATTAGACGAATAGGGTTTCGTCGTTTGACCGGAACTCTAAAAAGGAAAAAATTAATAAGAAATAATTCTATACACTAAAAATTTTGTTTCAACTCCAATGCGAACATAAAGACGTGAAAAATAAAATTGCTGTTGTCGAGATTTGCTTCTAGATAATAAAAAAGTAACCTTTAAACCAAGGCTGGATTTTTGCCGGCAGAAAAGAGTTTCTGCCGTGCCAGTGGCATAAAGTGGTTATAACTGGTTTTTACTGGCAGAAACTGGCAAAAACTCATTTCGTTGCATAATCTGAGACTTTTTTAGTAGTATTAAATTGCTTACATACATTTTATTTGGAATATATAATAAATAAAATATTGCAAATAGGTTTTAATTAAAAAATAAATAAATTTGTATTAGAATTTGATAATTTTGAATCTTTCACAAAGAATCCACCATATTATTTACAGGTAATTGAAAATCATGAAAATTATAATAAGGACATAGCAATTGTTAAAATTGTAAATAAATATGATTTATGAAGAAGTTAAATACTTGTCACAAATGTTAAATCTATTGCTTTAGATAAAAGTAAAAAACATGACTATTCTATTGCAGCAGCTCATAAAATTTGCTTAACTTTATTTAATGATGGAAATATCATGGAAACTCACAAATTCAAGATTCAAATCTCATTTAATGCAAAGCTAGCTTTTATTCTAGTTTATTTATTTCATCATAAGTATATGGGATCAAAATGTACATCTGAGCATAAAGAAATAGCAAGGAAAATGCGTTTTGATATTAATCTAAATTTTGTGCTAAATTTTATATATTAAATACCTGTGTGAATTATAAATCATTGCAAATTAAAGTTCTTATTAGTTCTGATTTCTTAGTTTCTGCCAGTTTTTGCCACTTACTGGTAGAAACTAGTTTCTGCCATGCCGGTTTTAACCGGTTATAACCGTTGGTTTTAACCACCCCGGCAGAAACTTGCCAGCCCTGCTTTAAACATTAAAATCATAAAGATCAAATTATTTACAACTGCCTTTATAAAAACGAGGTGGAACCCGTCGAACTTCGACGAAAGAAAATGTTTTAGAAGAAACTATTTCATTGATTTATAACAACGGACCAAATTAGCTACACTGTGAAAAATACATCTTATATTGGTCAGTTAATTCTAAAAGAAATACTATTTTAAGCTAAAATTAACAAAATACCATTTCTATAAAAGTCAGTTGTCCAAATTATTAAAATTAAACTTTAATCGCATATATAATAAGTAAAACATGATAAAGATAAGTTATTATGATGAAGTTATCAATTTAGACTCTTACGATTGGTAAAAATGAAAAAAAAAAATCAAATTGACACGAAAATTTTCATGTGAAATCTAAACCTGTCATCATTTTCATCTTCTCAAAATTTACGTACGAAATTTTAATTTCATTTTTTTTTTTCAATTTTAAGAGAAAGTGGCGCATTTCTGATGCCACGGTTACAAAATTCGCACAAAAACTATAAAAAAAATTAATATCTCAAAAATAGATTAAGATACTGCTTTCAAACAAATTGCATTTAAAAGTACATTTTTTTCTGTATACGCCGATGTAAAAATTGAGAATGTGCGATGTTCAGAAGTGTAAAATTTGCAGTAGAGAAAATTGCAAAACCGAAATTGCAGGGGAAAGTGTTGCCATTCGCAAAATGACGTATGCGTTATGCACAGATACGTTTGGCCTTTATTATATAGATAGTAATGATCAAAATATTTTTCATCATTTCATATAACAATTCTATTTTATTTACAGGCAACTACCGTAGCTTCGTCAACCTCAAGTCTTTCAATCCGAGCCTGAAGACCCTGTTGGCCGTCGGGGGATGGAACGAAGGATCGAGGCGATTCTCCCGGCTGGTCGAAACCGCAGAGAACCGGCGAAGTTTCGTTCGCAGCGCGGTCGCCTTTCTGCGCGAGTACGGTTTCGACGGACTCGACCTCGACTGGGAGTATCCGGCCTTCAGGGAGGGAGGAAACCAGACCACGGACAAGCGAGGTTACGCGCTGCTCATCAAGGTTTGTTTGTATTATTCATTTTATTCTTAATAATAGTTACTAATTTTGTAAAAGTTTCTTTCTCAAATCCAAAGTGCTTACTTTCTGACTCATTTCCTAAGTCATTGTAATCCATAAATACACCAATCGTGATTGATGTTCCTATTCAGAGACTTATAAATCAAACACCCTTTTACATTTTTCGATAAAGGCAAAAGCATTTTTAAGAAAATATGACAAAAAGGGCTTCCGATATTCAGAACGTGTCTGTCCAGAAATGGTCATGTTGAAACAGCATAAATTATAATTCAAGATATAATATACTTACCGAAAAATGCAAAATGTTACTCAATTTAAAATCACTTTCATAGTCATATCTCCAACTTGATTATTTTGAGTAACGAAAAAGCACTGTAGAAAAAAGACAAATGTTTCTTAATTTACGAAAATATAATATAACCACGAAAGAAACTTTACAAAACCTTTTACGAATTACACATAATTCAAAAAAAGCATTCTTTACCCTTAGAAACCTCAGAAAATAATATTTTTCGAGATTTTTTTAAAGCGATTATAAAAACTATAAATTATAAGTTTTCTTTTGCTTCCGCTGATTTTCGGAAACGTTTCCGAACCATTATTATTCAGTTTTCTCAATCGGTTTTTAAGATGCTATTAATTCTCAGTGAAACATTTAAAGCTGCTTAAATGAATTTATACATCCAAAAATAAAACAATGCTATTATTTTTTATGTTACTGTTAATTCTATTATTATATCATGTTTATTGAATATAAAAGTGTTTATTTGAGAATGATAATTGGTTGCATCCAAAACACCCTACACCCTATAAAAACGACTCGGAAGCATTTCTGAAAATCAGTAGCAGTCAAAGAAACTACGTTTTTTATAAAATGCTTTTTCAAATCTCGAACATGGATTGGTTTCTGAGTTCCTAAAGATAAAGAGTCATTTTTCGTAAACATGGGTCACTGGAGATATTGTCGATTTTCGTTCGTGGTTACCTTATTATCTTCATAGATTGAGACACTTTTGTTGTTTTTACTTTCTTTTTTACTTACCTCTTTGCAAGAAGAAAGTACTGAATTCTTGAAACTTTCGACTTCAAGTTTTTGACGGATTGACACGTTTCAGGGGTCACAGATCCCAAAGGACATGTTTTTACGAAACATCTGCCTGTGAATCTCTCTGTCTCTCGGTCTGTATGTAACGCAAATTTTATGGCCGCATAAAATAATTATAAAAAAAATTATATTCAGTTAATCCATGACATAAATGGGTGATGTTCAGGTTTTGGTGTAAATCACACAGCAGGTGTTCTTGCTACTGTATTTTGCAGTATTTACACGTTTTTAGCGATAGTCCTTTTCTAAGGACTGATCAGCGGAAATTCATAAATTTAAAATCCTCATGATGGGCCTAAATAGCGTTTAATTTTTGGCAACGTGATAGCGAATCTTGAAGCATTAATATGTATGAGATAGAAGAAAGATTTGGGATTGGTACATCTGAACAGTTTTGCTCTGTAGAGGAGAACACATTGATAAAGTTGAAAATAGTTATTTTACATATTTTTATTATTCTTTTTTTAATTTTGTATTTTAGTTTTTAGATTTTTTTAAAAGTATTATTTAATTGCAATTTTATTTATACCATCTATTTGAGTTGAAAGAAACATTTCTTGTTAAACAAAAAATAACAAAGAGACATCAAATCGGCAGATTTCCATGATATGGGTAAAGACTGTATGTATTTTCTGAAAGTGTTAAGTGTAAGTGTATGTATATGTGTGTGTATGTGCTCGCGCGCATGTGTTCACAGTTAAGACAATATTGAGTTTTTTATATTTTATTCTTTATATATTTTTATCAAACTTATTTTCGAATGCCTTCTTTCTAATCAAAACTTTAAAGATTTAATGGTATTCACTTGCAAAAACTGTCTGTGTTAGACATTTCTTATAATCCAAGAGCCGATAGCACAAAAACCTAAGGTATCGAGCGCAAGAAAATAAACCTTTATTTTATGGGAGAGTAGTAACAGGGGAATCTAATGATCCATGTCTGAGGAAGTGAAGGGGTGCATAAGCCAATAATGAATACGATTAATGGTTGACTTGTAGACTCAACATTGTGTTTGTCGTACAGTCAAAGGTATTAAATGATTGTACGGCAAACACAATGAAAAGCCTACAAGTAACTACGAGTAACCACTACGACACTAGTGGTATTAATTTTTGGCCTAATGTACCCCTTTACTTCCGGCAGACATGGTTCATTAGATTTCCCTATTACTGCTCTTTCATAAAATAAAGGTTTTTTTCCCTTGTGCTCGATACCTTAGATTTTTCTGCTATCGGCTTTTAGACTATTATTAACATTGTTTGAGGTCGTAAAACTTCTTTTATTTATTTGTTTATTCGTAGGAACTGAGGCAAGCGATCGAGGACGAAAAGTTGTCGCCGTCCAAAGAGAAGTTGTTGCTGACTGTAGCAGTTCCTGCCACCAAAGACTACATAGACGGAGGTTTCGACGTGCCCGAAATATCAAAGTGAGCAAGCAGATTCCTCAGTGCGAATTATAAACCTTTTTAATACGCTTTTATTAGCTTCACTGTGATATGTATGTAAAGGAATTTTTGAAAGTTATTTTCACCCACTTTAAGACATCAGATTAAATTGAAACTTTGCACACTTATTGAGAACCGATGACCAAGGTTCGCACACTCCTTGGAATATCCAAGGATTCTGGCACCACTATTAAAAAAAAAAAATTACATTTAATTTTTAAACCACGACATTCGTAATCCCCACCTTCATTCACAGATTTTACGGTATTTTTCTGCAGTGAAACACTTCGAAAATACTCTTAAAATTTAGTGGTAGAACTGTGCGAACCCTGCCGATGACAATTTAACAATTTGAAGAGTTGCCACTTAAAAGGATAAAAAACGCCGGATAAATGGATCAAAAACAATTTGAAAATTAACAGTCACCTGACACCCTAGACACATGAAAAATCACTGAAATACATATGAAAACCGTACCTATGCAGTATAAAAAAAAACATTTTAAACTTTTTTAAATTTCGTACATTACAAACGCATGAAACACTTTAGCAACACTTACTCAACTTAAAAATCAACACTTCTAACTAAAATCGTTTTCGATTGTGCTGTTTCGATTATGCATGATTGTGTTCATTTTTAAAATTGTGTATAATTGTAAAGGCAACATCTTGAAAATACTTTGAAAATGTTTTATATGTGTTGTTTTATAGTGTTCTAAATTGTAAAAGTTTACTATGTGCTGTTAATTTGAGGACAAAATGTTGTGCAGCACAACACTGTTTTAAGAAACTATTTTCACCAACACTATTTGCAACACTGTTTCAACATAATTAACAACACTATTTTTAGAACACATTTCCAGATAGCATCCAACGCATTAAGAACACATTTCTAGTGAGCAATACTTTCGGAACATATTGAGAACACAATCAAACACAAAAAAACGCTTCACAACACAATTAATGTGTTATGAAATTGGGGGACAAAAATTGTTCCGAAATGTGTTTATTTTTGAGTTTGAGCGTTTGCAGTGTAATTAATACCAACCCAAAAGTGACCGAAAAAGCAAATTTTCAATGGATCGAAAACTATACTCAATGTGCTCACTCCCTTATTCAACGTTCTGCAATAGTCATGTGCTAACCCGTCATTTTTAAATGCATAGTTCCAAACACAAAAATTATTAAAGTTCAATTACTTAAAATGAAATTAAACTTGCAAAATTTGAATGTGTATATGTTTCTTGGTTTCCGATAAGTAACATTTAGAATTTTTTTAACAAAAGGAGTAAGTTAAAACAATCAAAATTTCATTCTTCTACAACCAAAACTTACCGAGTTATGATACATAGAATTTTGTGAAGTTTTAACGTTTTTAATGGATTTAAAAGATTGTGTGATGGACGTTTGCGAAGAAAGAACATGCTGTATAAGTGCATTATCCTATTTGACGACCTTTCTCTGTATCATATCTGATCATAGGCTGTTTCTATAGAGTGATGACATATGGCATGTAAAATTTAATTAGTTGAGACGATTTCGAATGAAAATGAATCGCCAAGTATCTTGGCAAGGTTGCCACTATCATCAAGCTGGGATTTGTTAACATGTCTCTGTCTCACATACAGTGCCGTAGCTAGAAGTGAATAATAGGGGAGGGGGGGCTCAAAAAATGAAGGAAAAGGGATTCATATTTTCTCTCTCTCATCCAGATAGATAAATTAATCCATATTCACACTGTAGGTTCTATGTTTATTAGTAAACCGCTGTAATAACTTCATTTTATACTAAAAAAAGAATAGGATGATGAAAATTTTGAGTATCTAATTAATTCGATATTAAACATCATGTTAGCTTCCTATGCGCAAATAGGATGAGCGAGTGTTGAAACACTTATTTTAGTTGCAATTTAGTATTTCTGAAAAACTGTGAAAGGTCCTCAAAACTAAATTAGAATTTTGAACAGAATTTCATTTGGATTTTCGGAGCCAAGAATTATTTAGTGACCTTGGAATTTTTTCCAGGGAAGGCTCAAAATGTTTTAGGGGAGGGAAGGGACGGGGTCACCCCTAGCACTCCCTCGGCTAAGGCCCTGCTCACAGGTCAAATCGAACTCATCCTGGCGAATATCACAAAAAGCTGAAATGTAGGATTAGCATAATTTGGACAAAAACTTAAGTCTGAACTCTGTGTGTATCAGGACACTCTCACGCGAAGGCACACTCTACTGATAGACATCACATTGAACTTCTGTTATCCTAGGTGGGTTTCGAACACTGTCTTGCCTCTCTGTAAATTGGTGGTAAACCTGAAAGTTACACTTTTTTGTGAAAAATAGAATTAGTCTAACTGTAAACTTTTTATTATCAAACCTTTCGGTATGAAATATCTAGTTGCGGTTATATATTCGTGGTACGAGGAAGTTTTGTACAAGAGTGGTTAGTAGCGTAAGCCACGAAGACGTATTTTGTCATAGGCGTAGGAACCGGGGGAGCTGTGGCTCCCCCAGGAATATTTCAGACAGGGTCAGCTCCCCAGGAAGAAATTAAAAAATATATAAAAAATAAAGATATTCAAACTAAAGATATTTTTAATAAGATATGAGCAGACAAGCCATTCCTCCACTCCAACACAGTTCGAACAATAAGAAAAATTGAGAATTTTCATTGAAGCACTGAACTTTACTACCATTGAATTAATAAAACGATTTAATAAAAATACTTTTAACTCTCTCATAAAGATCGAAGCCGTATTCACTGATACAGCTTCAACCATGTCCGAAAATATGAAACAAAAGCTTAGAATATATTCTGATGATTTTGATTTGACAAACTTTTCTGCAAAGTTGACATTTCTACCAACACTAGTCCTGAACGGAACTGATAGAAATGCATTGTCAATCATAATTAAAGTGAACTCATTGCAGGAATTATTTAAAAAAATATTTTATGAAGTTTACCTTTTGGCAGAATTTATATTGGTTATTCCGGTATCATTAGGGATAGTTCAGAGATTTTTCAATGCTCTTCTTCAAACAGACATACCGCCATCAAACAATGGGTCAACACAGACTCAATCACTTGATGCTATTGCATATCTATAAAGAGGAAGCCTTTAAAACTGATTTGGAAAAGATTTGTAAAGAATTTGTAAGCAAAACAACAGAAAAAACTTTAACTTTTGGTAAATGGGAGTGGGAGAAGCTTGAAATTTGAATATTGTATACGGGATCGTCCATAAATTGTCAATAAGTATATCGAATAAAATTTATTTAAACTGGATTAAAAAGTCGGCGATCTTTTTATATGCTTCTATTTTATACTTTTGTTTGTGAAAAGGGCAACAAAAGAAATCATCCGAAATGAATTGAATGAAATTATCCTCGCCACTAGCTTTTGACAATATGCTCCGCAGTGGCATACGAAGAGAAAACTGCACCCGTGGCAAAGTATCAATTTGGCGGTCCCTTCCCCAACTTTTTCTTCTGACAAGCCAAAAAATGGCGTTGGTAGTATAAATTTAGCGCCCCTTAAAATTAAATGCCCGGGGCAACTATCTCCTTTTCGCACAGCGCTGATACTCCGGCTCCCCCTATTTTTTCAAACTTCCTAAGCCACTGTATTTTGTGGCATTCATAGAAATCTCGGGCATGATTGACACTAAATTTATCATTCGCAGAGCGACTATCATTGGTGACTGACGTGGCAATTAACGAGTTTAAAAAACATTTCTAAAATGCTTATACTGCTTTGGCGTAACCTAAAACAGTTTTCGGCCGAAAGTCGATTTTAACGGAATCTTTTCAGGTGAAACCGACGGAAAGATAGACAAAACAAGCTTGGCCCTTAAAATTTTAAAATCATATTTATTTCTTCACAGTACATTAATTAAAGTAATGGCATTGATATAAATAATATGTTAAATAACAAATAATAATACCCAGAGAATAATACGTGGATGCTTCCATCGGGCTGAAGGAGCACCCAGACATCGTTTCATGGATGCCGCCAATAGGCGACGATTAGTATTCAGAGAACGTTTCGTGGCCACCACCAATGTGCGGCAGTAATACCGAAAGGTAAAAGAAAATTTTTATGAAACTGCATTGCGCTATTGTCTATATTTTTTTTATTTTTTAGTTTTTATGTTGATAAAACGATGTACAGTGTAGTGTAAGATTTCTTGACACATTTTAAAATTCAATAAAAGATAAAGAAATTAGCGCATGAGAATGTGGTTTGAGTGATAATACTTCTTTCTAATCATAATAATCTAAATAAATTTCTAAAGCTTTATTGCTTCCAGAAATTATCTATAGAGGCCACTATGGCTTCAAATATGCAAGATTACATCAAAATTCAAGCAATTACACATGATTTATTTTATACGCTCGATTGCGTTATTTGAATGTGTGCGCTGTTTGTGGTACAGTCAAATCAAAACGGTAATCATCATCAGTGTCATTCGACACGTTGAAATTAGCTGGTAGATTTTTATATTGATTCAGCTTTTGATGTTCTTTTGTAGATTTGAAGATCACAATCTATTTAAAAAAATTACAGAACTATTTTTTTAGATCTTTCGACAGAATAGCATTTCTGTCCAAATTGCACTAACTGTTTTATTTTTTTATTAAATTTTAGATATGTCAAGGGCGTTTGAATCACCCTGTTTAAGCATTATAGGATTTGCTTCACTTTAGAATTTTTTTTTTTTACTTATTTATTTTACTTGTGCAGGTATGCTGATTTTCTGAACCTCTTGACGTACGACTACCACTCCGCTTATGAGACGGAAGCGCAGCACCACGCCCCTCTGTTTCCGGCTCCTGGACTTGAACCGCAGGACGAAGAGAATCGTTTGAATGTGGTGAGTTGCTTGAAAAGACATTGATTTTTATCGATTTACACATTAATACATGAAATCATTTCGTTTCATTCAAGTTTCATTTGGACAAACCGACTAGCGTCTTGAGCGAAGTCTTCTAGTTGGTCTGTAAATAAAATTCCTGCATAAAATAGCACTAGACTAACTCATGTGAACATGGTGGTTTTTGCAAAAGAGGATCACCAACTTTCGAAGCTCATCAACTCCATGACCGGCCTTGCAAATGAAACTTACGGCCTTGCAAAAAAAAAGGATCACCAACTTTCGAAGCTTATCAACTCCATGACCAGCCTTGCAAATGAAATTTACAGCCTTGCAAAAAAAAGAAAATGATATTTTTATATTTGTTGGACAGAGTCCTCCGCATAATTACTTTTGACTAGCTTTCTTATTGGTCAAAACAGAGACATTCTATAAAATCGGTGGAGTGATTATGTAGCTAAAGCTGCAGATTTTTAACAATGTGCTGTCAAAGTAGGCGTTTTGAAGCGAATTACCGGACACGACACCGGATGAAGAAGCAAAAGTCTTCGCGTGGTCACAATTGCTTATATAACTCGATAAGTAATTTGCTTATAAAAGTCATTTCGATTCCAAATCGCTTCAATAGTCAGACCTGGTATTTTTATGCCTTTACCTTTAAAAATAAGTCATAAAATTTCGTGTTATTGCGCAAGGATTTGAGAACCACCTTAAAGAAGTTTTTACAGAAATCGATATTTCTCAGCTGGCATGCGGATTTTTAGAAACGTTTCTGAGCGTTTTTATAGCGTATAAATAAGTTTTCTCAAACAGAATATAGGTTTTTAAGATGCATATTGATTCCTAGAACACATTTTTAATTTAATTCAGAAATACACAATTAACAAAGCAATATGGTGCTGATATTGATTTATTATGTTTGTCTACAAAACATCCTTATTTAACAGGAAAATGTTTTACTTGAGAATGTATAACATGCTAAAAAACAATATTCTGATTTCAGAAAACAGATTTAAACACTCTGAAAACGGCCCAGAAAGGTTTCCGAAAATCAGTGATAACTGAAGAAGCAATACTTTTTTTATGAATGCTTCTTTGAATGTTGTAAATAAATTAGTCTATGTGGTTTCTAAAAAAGAAAGAACGCATCTTCGAACAGTTAGTGATTCGAAAGAAATTATTGTATGTTTTCGTTCGTGGTTATAATAACGTTTTTCGCAAATTAATACATGGTAAATTTCGTATATGAAAATTTTGTCTGTTTTTATAGTTTAACGATGTGCTTGGGACAGTTGGCGGTCGAATTCTGAACCGGATCTAAAGGATCCAATTTCTTCTATAATATTCATTTAGAATGTAATAATGGCTGAAAAACAATGAGAAGATCTATCGAATATTTAATTTAGAGCTAATACTTTCTGCGTGCATCTTTTTTTTTCTATCCTTTACAATTTAAAATTGTTAAATAACTTTATCATTACGTTGTTTATTTACAGGCTTGGACCGTGAACTACTACCTCTCTTTGGGAGCTCCCCCTCGCAAGCTGGTTGTGGGCATGCCCCTCTACGGAAGATCGTACACACTCTCCGTACCTCAGCTGGCACATGGATTCGGCTCCCCTGCCGATACTCCGGGCGAAGAAGGGTCTGCCACTCGAGAAAAAGGTTACCTCTCCTATTACGAAGTGAGTCTATCATATTTTTATTTTACTCTCTTCATTCTGAGTTTTTGCTAGACCTGACTGGCCCATGGCCATGGTTTCACCCGTATGCTAGTTTCATATTCTACACTGTTAAAAATCTTGTCCTAGTTTGAACCAAATTTTAGTGCTGAGTAGTAGGTCTCAATTTTGCCAGGGTTATTTCCTTATTTAATTTTATAAGGATAAACAATTTTAAATTTAAACACACAGATTTTAAATTTAAACAATAGAATAAACAATTTTAAATTTAAAGGATAGATTATTTAACAGGTTATTTCCTGTTAAATAAGTTACCTACGTTCTCGAATCAACGAACGCTTCAAAGCTTCCAAGCTTTTCTGAGGCTTGAAAAAGCCCTTGCTTCCAAAATCAACCACTATAGTGGTTGATTACAAGTATACTTGTAATTCAAGAGGTTGAGGACACACGAATATGTAGGCCAATTTTGAGCCGAGATAAAGCCTGGAATTTTCCGATATTTGGCCTGTGTGCATTTCGCTCAATAATTAAGTGCGGAATCTTACTGAGACATCCAATCTCCGTTCTCGAAGTCTTTTAAGCACAGGGAATCTCTTTTTGACGCACACTTATATTAGCTTTGACTCCAGAATCGATGGAAATGAGAGGAATTTTGCTCGTCCTACAAATTTCTGTCCACATAATGGCAGATTTCGGATTTTGTGTTGGACCATGGAAGACTTGCCTAAGAGAAGCTATTCACTAAATCCGATCATTCTAACGATTGTAAGACTGTTCGACCAAAAATAGCTTTTCATCAGAAAGCAAGATCCCCTCCCAGTTTGGAGTTGCAGCTTCGAACCGATTCATGCGCAGTTCCTGTCTTCCACGCTATTTTTCTCATTAGCACTTGAAGATTTCGGGAGGCGCTTTTTTTAATCAATTGTCAATTTTTTGAGTATTCACAGTCCTTTTTTCTGTCTTATCCCGGTTGGTCTCCTTCATGACCAAGTTCCTTGAACCTCTTGATCGCTTCGAAAACGGTTTGATGAAGCAGTTGAAGCAATCGAGCAATCTTAAACACACACTTTCCTTGACGATGAAGCTCTAATATCGCGTTCCGTTTGTTTTCCACCCTATTATAACTGTTAGAGTTAGAACAAAGATCAATAAGTGAAGCAAAGAACTCTTAAAATCAATTAATAACAAAATCCAAAGTCACGACGTTACTTTTAGTCAGCAGTACACTATTTCTGGTCACCTTGTAAACATGGAGTGTGCATAACATTCATCGTTCATTTACAATAACACATAAAATATTTTGATTATGGTATTTCTATAAACAATAGTCATTGGAAGTACCCTTTCGGTTGTGATATGAATTTTAGATGTAATTCATTTTTCGCATATTACTTGGTATGTTTAATTTCTATAGATCTGATATAGGGCTTCACAAAATATACGTATGTTTCCTTTTAGTGGCGGAAATACATTCATGTCTATAAATTAACCGTTTCGGGTCTGGTGTACTACTAAT
Organism: Maratus speculifer; assembly: GCA_964019185.1. NCBI lineage: Eukaryota > Metazoa > Arthropoda > Arachnida > Araneae > Salticidae > Maratus > Maratus speculifer. The sequence goes on along the minus strand of OZ025292.1, from coordinate 22,263,016 downwards.
AGTACATCATATTTTTCCAGTATTTAGTAATTGTTTTCAAAGAGCCTCATATTCTATTTCAAAGACTCCTCTTGAAAGCGTGTATTTATTGTTTTAACTAAAAGATAGCCCTACAAGTCCAGGAACACTCATTCAAGATGGATGAAACTTCAAATACACGTCAAGCAAGGAATTTGTTCAAATTTGCTCTCATTATTGATATTATAAAAAAAAATAGCATTATTATTTGAAATTATTTTCGTAAAACAAGTTATTATAGCTAATATTTGATGTAATTTTTGTAATCAAAATCACTGAAAAGTTATGATTTATCAATCTTTATCTATGTGTACTATTAGTGGTACAATGGTCTTTAACGGAATTAATTTCTCTAAAATATGTACATTGTATTTATTAATTTTTAGAAACGAAATTTGTAGAAACTTAAGTTGAATATTTCTGTTTTATAACGATATTTCTCATTCTTTTTGTCATATAATACAGTTATGCAATATTATTAGCTTATAATTTGTTAAACAGTTGAAAATCAGTTGAAAGCGCTGGCTTTCAAAACCCAACCTACAATCTCTGTGAAACGTGGTCGTCCAAGTAATTCACCCATCATGGCTATTCCATGTAAGATATGATAATACTGGCCATATGACAGAGAGAAGTAAAGGTGCAAAAAAGGTGCAAATTAGGAGGATGTATCTTTACAAAAACATCTTTTTCTGAAAAATGCAACGTCCACTTATGGTGACAAAAATTGCTTCAAAACTTTTCATACCAAGTAAGAGAAGTCAAAAAAATATACAAATAAATGAAATTTTTATTTTTATTTTTATTTATTTATTTATTTATTTATTGCAATTTTTATCAGCTTTTTTCTGTCTAGAAGTGCAAATTGGGTGTCAACTATTGCGAATTATATAATGCTAATAGCATATTTTTAACTATATCTTTTTCATTTTTCATATATCTTTCAAAATTACGATTTGAAATTGTTCTACAATTATCTTTTTCATCGTATCATACTAAAAATAAAATACCCATAAATAAAAGCTTGTTCCTCGAAAGACTACTGTACTATTAATCGTACATAATGTAATTCCTAATTTCAATGAAAGTCCAGGAATAATTATAATATTTTAGTAAAACTTAATTTTTGCTTTTCAGAGCAATACTTCTTCATGTTTAAACCAAAAAAAATTTTTTGGAACGTAAAAAAAAATTCGGACCCGAAAGGGTAAAGGATAATTCAGAATCACATGGAAACCAAACACTAAAGTAAAAATTTCACTTCCAGAATTATTGCACATCTTCAAAACTAATGTGCAAATTTCAGAAAGCCATCAGATAGCGCCAATTGTACGTCACAATGACGAAAGTGTGAGAGAGGCGTATATAAAAGACGGTTCAAAGAAGTAAAACTGTTAACAAGCATTTTCTAAGCCTATCAGTGCCAAAACTGAACAGTTATAACACAGAGGACACATGTGGATGATATTTTACGTGGTAGAATTATCGGCCATCTGGAATGTGGGCGTACTCAGATCGAAGTATCTGAGGAACTTGGAATTGCCCAAAGTGTAATCTCTAGACTTTGGCAACGATTCCAAGATGATGGAAGTGTCAGTAAACATTACAGTATAGGTCGAGTTACAACAACGAATGAAGACCATTATTTGGCAGTAACTATCAAAAGAAACAGACGGAGCACAGCATCAGACCTGTCTCGTCAGCTCTCTTCAGCCACGGGTACGACTGTTTCAAGGGAAACCGTGTGCAGACGTTTGGGCACTATTGGTATATATGCTTGCAGACCTGTTAGATGTGTTCCGCTCACGGCAGCTCACTATCGCCTACGGTTAGCCTAGAGTAGAGAACATGCAATGTGGACATCATCACAATGGGCTTGCGTAATGTTTTCCGACGAGTCCAGGTTTAGCTTGCTGTCTGATTCACGTCGGACTTTCATATGGAGAACGCTAGACACCCGTTACCACCAAGGCAACATCATTCAACGACATCGTTGTGATGGTGCAGGATTGCTCGTTTGGGGTGGAGTTATACTGGGTTCCAGAACAGAACTACATGTTCAAACCGGAACCATGACAAGCCAAATTTATCGGGACTTCATTCTGGAACAACGTGTACGTTTGTTTAGGGATACCATGGGCTCAGAATTTGTATTTGTGGGTGATAACGCCCGTCCTCACCGTGAAAACATCGTAAATAAATGCCTTCAAGCTGAGGCTATCACCCGTATGGATTGACCGGCATTTTCGCCTGAATTGAATCCGATAGACGATGTATGGGATATACCTGGTCGAGTTGCAGTCCCTCAACCACCTCCTACATGTGTGCCGGAACTTCGTAAAACATTCCTTTCTGAATGGAGTAATCTTCTCCAAGATGAGCTTGATAATTTGATATTCAAAATGCGTAGGCATTGTGCGGACTGTATTTCATCGTCTGGGAGACATACAATTTATTATCCATCATACCAACCATATTAGGTTTTTTTGAAAAAGAATACTTTTTTAATTGCTTTAGAGAGCAACAATTGTAGATTTTATGAATGATATCATACATACTACCAGGCATTATCCTTAATTTATGGACATGAGTGTAGTTAAAACGGAATTTTCAAATGAATACTATGCACTTCCAACCTAATATTAATTTTATCATATTACGAAATATATATATATAGAAACCTTGAGGATATATACAGAGCTTCACAAAAGAAGACATTTTCTGAACAATAGTTGATAAATGCTGAAAATGAGTTTTTAAATATGTTACGCGTTTTCCAGAAAATTTAAATTTGTACATCATATTTCACGTTATTAAACTACGAAGTTTTGCTACAGTATTCTAAAAGTGTTGGAAAGTGTTTTAAAACCTATGCTTGACGCATTATTTTTCTTTTTTTTTTCAGATCTGTCAGCGCGTGAAAGACGACGACTGGGAGGTGGAAACGCCCGAGCCCGACGCTATGGGACCTTATGCCCACAAGGGAGACCAGTGGGTCGGATTTGACGATGAAGAGATGCTCATGAACAAGGTACTAGCTCTTTTAAACTCACTGTAATCTGTAAGGGTCCCTTTTATCCAATCATTACTAATTCAGTTTTGACATATGAGGACCCAGAAGTCAAGGCGTATAAGTGAAAACATTGAAAAAAAAATAACTAAATACACAAACGACCTGGAAATATGCTTTTTTATTTTCAAGTAATTAAGTACGTGTGATTTTCTAATTGTGTGCTGCGGTGTGGAGATAAATCACTTTTGATTAGTTAATAATGATTAGCTAATATTGATTAGTTATGTATTGAAAGAAAATTGTATTCTATTTTTTCACAGCTATTGAAATTAGAGTTCAGACTATAATGAAACAAGCGGCAATTTCTTTTTTCATCTCAGTCAGTTATCCTTGATGTTCAAATTCAACGTCAATTATCATTGAACGCAATTTACTCCATATCGAATTTTTGTCACTTGTACCCCTTTTGGCTTCTGAGGTCCTCATATAATTTTGCTTTGTATTGCACATTTACACTGACAGACTTGAAATCATTGATCATGTATATGAAAACGGAAAGGTAAAATTTTAAGAACGAAATGAGCCTATCGCAAGCGTAAAACTCTTTGGGTATAGTTGAAGAAAATCAAGGAAGCCGAACGGTCTAAGTCACCGGGTTTAAGCTTCAATTCTAGGTATGTTGCAAAAAAAAAGGGAAATTTCTCTTAATTTGTGACACTATGATATATAATAGCGAACGAAAATATATAATAAACTCTTTCGAGTTACCCATCAGTGAGAAAAGTCTTCTTTTTCTGTAGCAGCAGAAGCCAATCTATTTTCGAGATTTAAAAATTTGCTTGCATTTCCATGCTTTTTACATGCATTTTCTCAATTCGCCAACTGCTGAATCGTAAATAAGATGGATGCCTGCATAATCATTTAACCCTTTCACCTTTGATGGTTGAATTTTCTACCACTTAATATTAATTCCGAAATGTCACAAAGGCACCAGAAAATTCGACCAAACTTATTTGAAAAATGTTTAATGGATTTTTTCATGTATATCGTTAACCGATTTTTTTTTTTTTTTTTGCAAAATACTGATGTCAATATGACATACGAAATTTTGAAGAAATTTACCAACCAGAGATCAAAAGGTTAACGTATAAAGATTCATGTTACTTCTTCAACGTCACCTAGCCGGGTGACGACCGGGGAGTTTTGCGTATGAACAGAAATTGCGGACATGCAACATTTGCTCATCAATTTGTGCAACATTTTGCGTTTGTTTGCGTCCTACTTTTCTATGTGAAATTGAATTCTTTTGCTTTTTCTATCTCCCCACCAAACTTGAAAAATCTTTCCTGATACACTAAAAGAGCTTTTCTAACACTGAATATGGTGTCTCATTTCAATAATTGCGATTAAAGAACAAAATAAAATTATTCCTAGGTTGTTCTTACATTTTTTACGGAGTTATCACTTAAAATAGTGTAGGTTTAAACTTTATTTGGCAAAAACCAATTTAAGTGTTATTATGCTCCCTTTTTATTTATAGTGTATAGAAACCCAGCTGAAAACTATAATGTTTCACAAAACAATTTTATTTACAAAATGTTCACATATTTCATAATATAAACATGTCAGGATTGAGAAGGCAGGAGCAAGATATAGTTTTTTTTTTTTTGTAACCATCTGCGAAGTAGTTTAATATCTGCATTTTTGGGTGCGTTCATAATTATATAAATACGTAGCACCCATAGTTGTCATTCACTCCGTCCATCTGTCCGTATACAACAAAGCAAAAACTACCAAACTGAATCATTTGAAATTAAAAAATATAATTGTTGCATAATTTTGCCGTGTCATTTCCAGTTTTATGAAAATCGGATGCATAGTTTAATTTCAAGAACAATCAAAAGCATTTCGATACAAAACGGTCAATGGAAAAAAAATTGTTTCAAGTGCATTTTAATGATGCTATACTCTTACGAACATAATACAATTCATATGCATCTATGAAATACACACTGAAAAATACATTCTGCACAATTTGTGGTGGAAATAACACTTACTATTAGAGCAATACACACAGGGGCCACACAAAAGTATTTCATTACATAATGGTCTAGGGAGAAACACCCCTTACGAAAATGGATTTTTAGAATTCTATAGAAAATTTTTTATAGCATCCTTTAGAATTGTGGCCCGTTTTTCTATAAGCTAGTTTAAAAGCTGTAGAAATAGAAGTTTAAGAAGAATGTCTGTAGTAAGAAAGTGTTTAATGGAAATTTCTGCTCTACAGAAATCTATTGAACTTCTCTAGATAGATATTGAACTTCTATAGCTTTTAAGATAGCTTTTATAAAAATGGACCATAGTTCTATAGGATTCTGTAAAACTTATTCTATTTCAAAAAAGCCATTTTCGTAAAAAACTGTTTGGGGGCGTGTTTTAATACTATTAAACTATTTCACATTTTATGAAAATAATAAACCTTGGTAAGGCTTACTATGAGTTTTTTCCTGTGTAATAGAAAGCACATAGTATTTACAGGGACTCACAAAAGATTTCGGCGACTATACTGTGATGTCCGAAGTACTGCATACTATTAAACCAAGATCTGAATATTTTAAAAATTTGTATAGTATACGAACACACCTTATTTTTAGCGCTTAGTGTGCAACTTCCACTTTGTTACCTGTTATTTTTCGGAATACCTTCTATTATCTTAATTAGACCTTATTTCTTACTCAATTTTTTTCAGGCCCGATTCGTGCTGGATAATAATTTGGGCGGTGCCATGATATGGACGCTGGATAACGACGATTTCCGCGGCCTCTGCACCGGCGAGCCCAGTCCACTGGTCAGTACCGTCAGGGACATCTTGTTCGGATCCAATCTCATAGCGGGCAGCTCGAGCAGAAGATCCGTGGCGCGGTCGGCAGATGGACCGCAGGAGAGGTCCGAGCCTGATTCTCTGCTCCGTTTCGACGACGAAGCTGCTTCGGCACCTGAAGAAGAGGTTGCCGAACCTCCGAAACGAAGGAACACCCTGAGGAGGCTAGTGCAGAACAGACAAGCCGCCAGAAATAGGTAAATACTTAAGGGAATGTTATATTTTGTTGGATAAAAAAAAATCCATTTTTGTTTTTTCCTTTACTTAATTGCGTTCGCAATTATACAAATATGCAGCAGCTATAGTCATCGTTTAGTCCACCCATCTGCCTGTCCGTCAGTTCACGCTGAGCAATGAAAAATATACTCTTCGAATAATTTAAAACATACTCTATAGAATCGTTACAGAATCGTGTCCAGCCCTTCAAAATTTTAGAAAAATCGAATCCAGACTTAACTAGTCGGATGATACAAACTCAAAACTTTTTTCTATCTCATATTTATGATCCAGAAAAATGAAACATAGCAGCATCACCGGTTAGGTAATTTACACGAAATTTTAAACTGCAACAATTTATTTCAAGTCCTAGCTGAATCTGAAATTTGATAAAAACCCATGTACTAGTATTTGAGGTAAAATAATCGCAGAAATAAATAAATAAATAAACTGGATAGAAGCACCACTTGCTAAGCGATTTTTTCTCCAAAAACTACAGATTATAAAATTATATCAGGGATTAACTAAATTTGAAGTTTGATGAAATTTCGTGCATTAGCTCTCGAGATACAGCTGTTGCAATAATAATGAATATAGTGTCACATAGCAGCACCACTTGTTGAACTATTTACTCCAAATCTAAAAAATAACTAATTTATATCAGGAACTAACTGAATCTGAATTTCAATGAAAATTCCTACATCTACGTCCTGAGATCGAACTATATCGATAATCATGAATTATGCCACATAGCAACGACACACATAAACGGAATCTGAACCATATTATATCTTGGCTAACGAAATCTGAAGTTTTATGAAAATTATTTCAAAAATCATTAATTTTTGAGTATAGCTATTGTGGTAAAGACAGCATAGCAGCAGCACCTGTTGAGCGTTTTACACCAAAAACTTATCAGGTCCAGTTTATATCAAATGTACGGAAGTGTACTAAGTTAGAAATAACCGTAGACTGTATTAATTGGAAAGTTTAGTGATAGCAAGATTTGCAGCTCATTGCTGTCTTAGAGATCGTTTCTCTAATAACTGCGTCACACAACCCGTGAGCAGGACCCGATTGGCATATATTCGTGGGTGATGTTCGTCGCCAAAGGCGATGTTACAAAATTACACGTACGGAACACTTACATTTTTACAGGTGCGGAACATCCCGCACGGCGTTGAAATATTTTTATATTTCAAGATATAAATGCAATACAAATAATAAACTAACACAACATGATACAGATTATAAGCAAAGAAATAAACACAATTAATACACAATGAAGCACATTTAAGGTTTAGAATTTATAATATTATCCTCAACGGGTAATATGCTTATTTTGGAAATTGATCGTTTAAAATTACCCTTAGCGATTCGAACTTCAACTACCCAGACTATCCCGTCAGCACCTGGGAATACCCTATTAATGCGGCCTAATGACCAAGTGCAAATGGGCAGTTGTGAGTCCTTATGCAAAACTAACATTTCTGGCAAAATATTAGACTTTTTAAATTGCCATTTATTTCTTTCTTGTAACTGGCTCAGGTAATTATTCTGCCAACGTTTCCATATTGCCTGCGTTAATTTTTGAGTCCTTTGCCATTTATTTGGCAAATTATGCTTTAACTCACTTAAACTGGTTTCTGGAATTAAGAGGCTTTTCTTTGAATAAGTAGCCAAGAGTCAAAACCTGAAGATCGTCAGGATCTGTTGACAAAGGACAAAGTGGTCATGAATTTAAAATAGCCTCTATCTGTGTGATTACTGTCAGGAATTCTTCGATCGTAAGATGAGCTGAGACCACAGCTCTTTTTAAGTGGTATTTGAAAGATTTGACTCCTGCCTCAAAAAGACCACCAAAATTGGGTGCTCTAGGAGGGGAGAACTTCTAGTTAATATCTTCAGAAGCTAAAAAGTTCGCTGTTTGTGGTCAAAATACAAATTTGACCTTGTTAGTCTTCTTCCCACCCTTAACAAGTTATCTCCATCTAAAAAGGGATTCAAAAATTTTAACTTACTTGCGCGATTAACCGAAGGTCTCTCTTGGAGAGGAGAGATTTCATTTGCGAAATATTTTACTTGTTCATTTTTAATGAATCAAACTTCTGCACTCTTTAATTCCCCCAGTAAAAAAAGGCCGGTCACAGTTTTTTTTTCTTTTTACATTTAAGGATGAACTTGAAAACATAAGCTAAAATTCTTATTAATTTTTGAAAACTGTTTGTAATATTAATTAAATTATCACTTAAATTAAAGTCATTTTTTGTTGATAAAATCAAGTTGCCGGGAGCTTTAAGCTCACTAGAATAATCTTTATTTTTAATGTCGCTAATTTTAGGATCAGTTTTTGACAAAGTTTTTGTTAGAATTGAAAAAGGCGGGCCATGCCACCACAATTGGCTTGAAGAAAGGTTTCTCACATCTACACCTCTTGATATCAAATCAGCAGGATTGTGTTCTGACGGAATATGAAACCATGGGAAGTTCTGAGAAATGTTCTTTAACTTGCACAACGCGGCTTCCCACAAAAGTTTTTTGGAGATATGGAGCAGCGCCTATCCAAGCTAAATCAATGGTTGAATCCGAAAATAAATGTAGGGGGAACTGGGGGACATTGATACAGCTTTTTTCAAAAAAAAACAATTGTGTCTAGAAAGCAGAAATTTCAAGTTATTTTTCTATGTGATGTCAGCAAAACCTGTGTAGTGTGTTATAAAAATGTACAATCGTTGTTTTACATATTAGTTTTGAATGTAATTTTAAAAAAATCAAAAAAAGTAATTTGTATCAATGTGCCCCATCCCCGGGGCAGATTGATACATTTTGACACGTCTGGGAAAAATGGAGACAAAATAACACCGATGCATATTTTTCATAGAAAAATAGTCAGCAAACCATTTTATGTATATTTATAGACATTAAAATCGCACACAATTTATTTGTAAGCGATATTAAAGCAATCGAAATGAAATGTAGAATGACCTGATGTTCTGGCTGTTCATTGCCTGTTTGTTGGCTGTTGTAACTTTGTCATATCTGGCACTTTAACCCCAGAATTATCTTTTTTCTTAGGAAAGGTGAAAGAATTACCAGGTTTTCTGTTTATAAATCGGTTTACAAACAGCAAATAAAGGGTAATTATATTAAAAATTATGTTTATAATATAATTATCCTGTACTGTTCTGCAGCTTGTTTCTCTTACTTAACATTTTTCATGTCGATAATACTTTTTTCTCTGGAGAATCGATATAAATTTGAGATTTGCCAGGCTGCAGTCCATTTCTTTTGTTAATTCTACTAGCACTAGACATTGTGTAAGTTTTACGTCTTCTGTTTGCAAAAATATTAGAAAATGTTCTAATATAAAGAAATTAGAGCTATTTCACTTCAATAAAAACTAATAGTAGAAATTTTTGGCGAAAAATGGTTGAATTAAGGAGTGTATGGTAAAAATAAATAAATAAATAAATAAAAGGTAATGAAAAAATGAACTAGAAAAGTATTTAGGTTGTATCAATGTGCCCCGACAAAGACTGTATCAATGTGCCCCATACAGCCATTTTGAATAAAATGAGTCGCAAATCCAACACTTCATAATTTATCTAACAATAAAGAATGAGGAACTGATAAAGAGTAGCTTTACTTGCCAGGGAGGGTATTCTTTTCGGTTGAAAATACTAAAACAGTTGTATAATACCATTTCAATTGTACAACTCAAATTTACTTTTGACCTACAAAAACAATTAATCACCCATACCATTTCATCAAACTATTGAATCATTCCAAAACTTTCTGTATATAGTTAAGTTCACTAGTATCACCTTTTGAAGCTGTTGTGAAACTTCCTGTACTGATCCTATGTGCTGTACAGGTAGTGTATCAATCTGCCCCAGTTCCCCCTACTGCATCTACCTGTTTTTCCAATGAATTTAAGACTTTGCTCATTAGTTTAGCCTGGAAAAGACATGCAGACAGTTCGAGATGGGGCACCGTCATTACTTTAGTTGGACACACACGGGATTTACTACACAATAGATTAGTAGTGGTTTCTTTAGAATTAGATGTTTGCAAGTATATCACTGTGCCATAAGCCTTGGAAGGTGCATCTGCGAATCTATTTAGTACCACTGATTGGTTCACAGCCAGGAAGCATCTAGGTACTTCAATAGATTCCAGTTCTTTAAAACTTTCGTAGGAAGTTTCCCCATTGTTTGGAACATGAACAGGCAGTTTTTCACTCCACTCTAATTTAAGAAGCCACAACTCTTACAAGAAAATGTTTGCTTTCGCAATCATAGGCGGTAAGAGACCGAGAGGGTCATAAATGCGGGCAACTTGCGAAAGTACATCTCTTTTTGTAAAATCACTTTTTTTAATATTAACTTTATACCTAAAGTTATCATTGAAACTATTCCATAACATTCCTAACGTTTTAACTATTATGGTTTCTGAATTTCTGCCAAGGGGAAATATGTGATTAGAAGTAACTGATTAGAAAGCAACATTTTTGGAATTTCCTAAATCGGGTTCTAAAACTTGTGGTTTAAACGGCATTGTTACTACAAATCTACCACCCGGTTTTCTGAAGTGCGTTTTATCGAAGTGATTGTTACAAAACTCTAATTCTTCACTGTTACAGGGCTTTAAATTTTGTATTTCTTCAATTTCCCAGAAAGACTTCAAAATGTTATTAAGCATTTCAAGATTTTTTGCCAAGAAACAATAATTAGCATTATTATTTATTGTTTTGTCATAAATACACCCAGATACGATACATCCAAAACGCTTGATTGCAAATATAAATTATTACCTATCATTATTTTTTCTTCATTTAAAAGAGAAAAAAATAATTTAGCACCTATAATTATTTCCACACTGCTTGGAATATTAAATTGTTTATCCGGTAAACAAATATTTGCTGGAATTTTTAAATCTGATATGCTTATCTTTTTTGAACGCGTGAAATCAGTGATGTTTGGTACGATTAATAACTCAATATCATAGTTGATATCACTTGTTTTGTTAAAGATTTTTGATTTAATTCTAGATCTGACAGAAATAGCTGACTTATTTGTTACAGTTACAGGAATATTTATTTTTTATTTTTTCAAGCCTAGTATTTGTGCCGCTTTAACCCTTTAACGCACAGTGTTGCCGGTCGGCAACACCTAAAGTTCCCCCTGTTTAGGGACACAAAAACTCCGTGAATATTTCAAAAACTACTCTAATGGCTACTTTAAATCTTTCTTATGAGTTCTAGATGGCAGCACCACATAGATCAAACTCTGCTGTTTTTAAATAATAGGTAAAATGTTTTACTGTAATACGCGCTTCACAGCAATGCTCTTCTCACTGCGCTCATCAATGATTTACTTATGGGAGGTTACCACTTCAGCAACAGCTGTATAATTAAAATGGTTAGTGCAATCTTTACAAAACAATACCTGTGTACTCCTCTAGGCCTAAATAGATTGCCTTTTCCCTTTGAATTCCAACTTTAAAGAGTAGTGCGCCTGAAAGGGTTAAATGTTATAAAGGAATTCTGCGAGGCCGAATCAATTATTGCTCTGAAAAGAATTTTAATGCCACTTATATCTGTCAAATAAATTATTGCAGTACTAATTAAGACAGATTTATTATTATCATTTTCATGCGAAAAAAATGAATGAGCAGTAGTTGCGTTTTGTGATAAATCTTCCGGAACAAGGTTGTATTTATTACTTCCTGAGTTGATGGATTGTTTATAGAATTTAGTTCATAAAGACTGTTCAATGGTGTTGAATAATTATGTAAGGATGAATGATGACTTGCGCTCTTGCATACGTGACAAGTGCTTTTTGAATTACACTGACTAATTAAATGAGATGTGTTCAAACAATTATAGCATAGTTTATTTTCCTTAACAAAGTTAATTCGCTCACTTAACTTCATGTTTTATATTTAACACAATGATATAAGGGGCGGTTTTCTGTTTTACGAATTACGCAACATTTATTTTGAGGTTTGTTTGTTTTTATGAATAAGGATTTTGAAGTATATTTAGAGGAGACATTTGAACTAATGCTATTTAAGATTTGAGATCTTCGCTCTAGAAATTTTAAAAATTCATCAAAATTAGGAACTTTATTATCCTTTAATGTTAATTCGTATTATTTACGAGTTTCATTATCTAGTTTATTTAGTATGATATTCAGCAAAATTGCGTTCGAGAAATTATCTCTATCAAATTTTAAAATCTTTAGAGCCTTTGAATTTTTCTTTACATTATCTAATAATTTGCGGAGATTCTTGGCGGATTCCTGTTTAATTACATAAAGATTTAAAATATTCTTTATATGACAATCCACAATAATTCATTTATTCTCGTATCTTTGTTTTAGACAATCAGCGGGTCGTCGCTTGAATACAGATGCCGAGGAAAATGTCGTGCCCGTCGCGGCCCCGACCACTCCGGCACCCCCTCCCACCCCCGACCCGGGCGTGGTGGCGTTCGAGTGCACGGATGAAGGATTCTTCAACAACCCCCGAGACTGCAGGAAATACTTCTGGTGCTTGGACAGCGGACCGGCCAATCTGGGAGTGGTGGCCCATGCCTTCACATGCCCTTCCGGTAAGTAGAGCTTCGAAAATAAAGTAACCATTGTGTCTTTTCACTAATGCTGCAATTAGATGATTGTTTTGTCTTGTCCAGGAATAGTTATTAACACCTATTCTACTTCAATATGTAATTATTCACAAAATGATGGGGAAGGGGGAATTCAATAATTCAAAGAATGTAAGACAATTAGATCGATTGGAAGGAAAAGTTGCTGTCCTTCCAAATGTCCGTCAGATTTCATTCTAAAGCTATTAAAGATTTTTAAAAAACAGACTACAGGATCACAAAAAAGAAAAAAAAACTCCGATAGTTGAAAATAATTGAATGATAGGTCTGTTCGTACATAGGACATCTCGATCATTCCGTTAGATCAAACTTGCTTTCTCCAGGTGTTATTTACATGTAAGAAAACTCTTAAAAATAAATGTTTTCGATTTTATTATTATTATTATTATTATTATTATTATTATTATTATTCTCCTCACATGGTTCGATAGTTCCAACTGGTACCTTTATTTTCTGGGTGAAATACCAGCATTTCTTTATAGAAAAATAAATATGTTCAAATCCGCTAAATTTCGTCTTATTTAATCAGAGATTTTCTGTAAGAAAATGCTGGTGCCGAAGAATTACTAGCTCATGAAATTCAAGGATCAGTACGAACCCTGTCCTCAGTAACTGTTGCAATGGTTGCACGGTTTGTGTACGGTTGAACGTGAAATGTTTAACTGCCTGGCTTCGGTGCGAACAGATTTTGTTAGTCGAGATACAATTGCTTTCCGAACATGTTCGAAATCCTCTTCAGTTCTGGATAGCTCAACCACAAGAAAGAAGACTTTTCTGTATCAGCGATTCAGAGCTCCGGGATCGGAGTCGGGCCCATTTTAGAGCAAAAACGTCGGTGTCAGTGTCGCTAAAAAAAACTCCAGCCTTTTTTTTTTTTCTTCTTTGTTAGTTTGAAGTGAAATTAAACCAGTTACATGTAATTTTAAATCTTTAAAAAGAATTATTGTTATTTTTGGATAATATCTGGCTACCCAAATTAAAAATTCCTAATGAACTGTCCGGCATACATTGTAGATGAAAACCGTTTTTAATTAAAAACTCTAGTTGATACTATATATATCATATATATAGATAGTATATATATGATCATATATATACTATGATCAGTATATATATATGATCATAGTATATGTAATTCACTTACAATTTTATAAGATTGATATATGAAAGTAATATTTTTAAAACTTCGTTATCGTACGAACGCACCTAATTTGCTACGCTTCACGTGCAATTTCCAACTTGTTTTTCTTTCTTTCAAACGCATTAGATTAGTGGCGACACCACTTTGCACGGACAGTAAAATGAATTTCACGGAGGAAACGACTGAATTAACGTTTTGCTCAGCACTAAATATCCCGCTTTTTGATCGTGGGTTCTCCGGTTGGAACCTTATCGGGACATATCTCTTGCTGGTCTTTTAGAAAATAATATCAAAGTAGGCGTTTTGGCCGAATTTCCGCACGGAGGAAGACTAACTTCTCAAGGAAGATTAAAAAATGTCTTTGTCACGTGATCAAAATCGTTTTTAACTGAATAGGTAATTTATTTATCCGAAAAATGAAAAACAAAATTCGATTTCATATCGCTTCCATAGTCAGCCTTTCAGTTTTATATACTTCCGTTAAAAAAAATGAATTTGTAAATCTTTCAAAACGTTTTGCGCTTGTTGAGCAGAACAGTTGAGAACAGCATTAAGGCTGACGGTAAAGATATAAAACTAAAAGGCCTGACAATAGAAACGATTTGGAATCGAATTGAGGTTTCAATTTTTCGATAAATAAATTACGTATTGAGTTTACCACGTGTCAAAGACGTTTTTCATCCTTCTTTGAGTAATTGTTCTTCTTTAACGCGGAAACTCCGTTCAAGACACCCATTTTGACGCTATTAACTGAAAGATATTTTGCGTTTGTAAAAACATTATTTATTAACATTTATTTGAGGAAGTCTACAAATGTAGTTTCAAAAACTCCGTGGAAAGTCTGTGAATGACGAAAATTTTATTTTTTCGTAATTTGCGGCATAAAAGTATTTTTAGCACTTTCCAGTTAAGTAAAGTATTCGCATACCTTTCTCCTTATTATAGAAAATTGCTGAAAGAGAATTTCCAACTGAAATATATCTATCTCTTACGTGAACTAGGTTTTGGAATGCAAGTTGTTAATAGACACAAATCTTTATATCGTACATGCTGCTAAAAAAATCGAATAATTTTCCGATTGTAGATAGAAACAGCTGAAAATCGGTTCTGAAATGCGTTATACATTTCCGTATGTTGAAATGAGACATAATATTTTAATTTTTTAAACGATGTGTTTTTCTTACATTATTCTGAATGTGTTAGGAAACACTTCATAACTTATGCTTAATGCATTTTTTTTTTTTTTTTTTTTTTTTAACCATTTGAAAAATGGTTGTTGTTTTCGGGAGAATGGACCCGATGATGTTACCACTTTTGAATGATGTTACCACTTTTGAATGATGTTACCACTTTTGAATTTAAATTAATTTCTTTACTTTTAGAAGAGTTTTTATTTGAATTTAAATTAAATTCTTTACTTTTAGAAGAATTTTTATTTGAATAGTAAATTAAAATGGTTAAAATCATTGTAATAAAGGAGAAAACTAACAAATTTAAAAATGGGTAGACGGAAATTAACAGATACGGAAAAAGCCGAAGCCAAAGAAATGAATGAACGTGAATATCGCATTCAATGATATTAAACACAATACGCGTACTTAAACAATCATAAAGTGATTTTTATTTCTTCTTTTGCTATTTAAAATAAAAATTTAGTCAACATGTATAAGTTGCTTATTAGTTTGGCGATTCGTATCATTTGGCGAAATTGGTCGACGGGATAACTGAGTAATACTGTATTTGGTTTGGCGCAAAAACGTCTTTCAATGCAGAAAATGATAAAATCAAAAGATTATTGAGCCGCTGAAAACCAAATACAATTAATGATATTAAACACAATACGATTCAATGATATTAAACACAATACAATTCAATGATATTAAACACAATACGCGTACTTAAACAATCATAAAGTGATTTTTATTTCTTCTTTTGCTATTTAAAATAAAAATTTAGTCAACATGTATAAGTTGCTTATTAGTTTGGCGATTCGTATCATTTGGCGAAATTGGTCGACGGGATAACTGAGTAATACTGTATTTGGTTTGGCGCAAAAACGTCTTTCAATGCAGAAAATGATAAAATCAAAAGATTATTGAGCCGCTGAAAACCAATTACGTGTTGAAAGGCGATCACGAAAAAGGAAGCAATTTAATGCCGAACCGATTAATTGTAAAACATCATGTCGTCAGGGCGACCAATCCACTAGCCATGGCGTTTTACTATCGGTCGGTTCTAACCAGGAAAATTTGAGTGCCAATAGTGATTCTAACAAGCCGGAAAATGTTATAGCTATTACTCTTGATTTTCCACCACCTAAAAAGAAAACTAAAAAGCAATCGGCTTGGGAAAAACTGGGAAAAAACTTTTTTGATTCGATGTCTGATGGACCCATTCACAGATGCATGTGCTGCGATCGATTTTGGTTTAAAACCTCCATCACCAAAATTCTGCTCTGTAAAATCAAACAATATATGCCAAAGTCTTACAAGTATAACAGTATATGCCAAAGCTGTATTTTAATAATGATTACTTTTGCACCAACAATGTTAAATAGTTTGAAATGTTTCTTTCGTCGCCAACTTTTATGCTTGGCGACAATAGAGTGATATAACTTAAACGAACCGTACCTTCAAATTGCAGCATGTATAAAGTCATTTATAGCAGTGGCACGGATAATACACAATAAAACAACTGGTATTTAGCTTAAAATGATAGATGAATGTATCGAGTGAAACATTTTTCAAATGGTTGGGGTAATTTCTTAAATTACAATTTTTTTTTGCCGGGAGCGAGGGTTTGTGCGGCTGCACATGTTGCACACCGCAATGGAGGCTCTGATTTTGATTACCATAGGCTATTAAAGCTAATATCTTCAATATCATTCGGCAGTGGAAGCGTTGCCATTAATGAAATTACAATTAATAGCCATATAGGATGTCTATTATTAGATAATGATTAATTAAACAATGTAGAATAAACATTGGTCCTAAACATGCATATCAAATTTAATATGTACTTATTACTAATATCATTCTGAATGTGTTAGAAAGTGCTTCATTATCTATGTTTGACGCCTGATTTTTCCTTTCGCAGGTCTTCACTTCAATTCTGGGACCGAATCTTGCGACTATCCTGAAAATGTGGTGTGTCCGGTAGGATCAGCGGGCTCCTCCTCCTCTTCCAGGACAACCGCTCGACCCAGGGCGAGGGCCACCACCACCACTACCACCACCACCACCACGACTACGACCACCACAGAGAAACCGACCACCACCACCACTGAAGAACCAGGTAAAACAAAGAATCTTTCTTTGCATGATAAAGCTGTTATCGGATTCACAAACTATTCAGCCGATTTTAGCCTTAACTTTTTATTGTTCAGAGGAAGAAAAGGGTTAAAATTGTCGTGGCTAAAGTCGGGGGAAATCCTGTACTACTAGTACCAGCCGTTAATATATATTACTTATTCATATAAACCACCTTATCTCTGATTGGTTGAAATGTTGAAAGGTAAAGAAAAAAGTCGCGGCTAGAGGAGGCTTTTTTAGAACTGTGGAAAAAAATGGAGGATATTGTTTTTGCTATCACACTTTCGTGTTGAGAAAACATTTCGCGAAAAGTTGGAGGAAATCAAGCGTTGTCTGAAAAATTGCTCAAAAAGTTGATGAATCTGATAGCAACTTAATAGTCAGTGAACTTCCAAACTGTCTTCGCTCTTGTTAAACACATGGACGTATGACGCATTTGTATATTTCAAAAATCTCCGCGAGTAATTAACATTTTTAGCGTTATTTTTCTATGTACTCTTTTTAAAGGAAGTCTTTTTTTTTCCTTATTTGTCAAAATATTCACAAAATCTATACTTAATTCAATATTTTCGATATTAAAATTTACGAACCGTGAGAAAGACTTTAATACTTATAATACTTTAATACTTATATAGAATGAAATTTATATTTTAGAGATATTTTGAGAACCAAGAAAATAAAAGACATCCTTTGAGAAGAGTACACAGAAAAACATCGTTAAAAATGTTCATTTCCAAAGGATACATTTTAAATATAGGAATGTATCACATACTCATAGGTTTAACATGAGCCAATGGAATTCTGAAATTGTCTAATTAGTCCAAGAGCTGACAGCACAAAAACCTATGTCATCGAGCACAAGAAAAAAAAAACCTTTATTTTATGGAGGAGTAGTAATAGCGGAATCTAATGATCCATGTGTGCTGGAAGTGAAAGGGTGCACAAGCCAAAAGTTAATACCACTAATGGTTGACTCGTAGGTTTAGCATTGTGTTTCCCACACAATCAAAGGTATGAAATGATTATACGGCAAACATTTGTGTTGTCGGCTCTTCGACTACATGCTTCCCCGATCAAAGTTTTTCTCATGCCTTATCGCGAAAACCTTTGTTAACCTATAAGAGAACTGATTTAAGCAATGACTCATTTTATGTCTATGGAATTTTGCAATCAATGTTGAATTCAGACTATTCAGACGACACTTTTCTCCGGGAGGGACTTCTGTGGCTCCGGTCTACTGGTCAATATTTATTTGTTAAACTAATTTAAAATAATATTTCTAGCATTAATAAAACATTTTTTTTCTTGGTGCTGGGTCTTAAAAAGAAACTGAACATACATTTCATTTTTATAGCAACAGTTATAAAAAAAGCATTTTTATTTGGAGCTGCCTGTATGCTTGAAGGAAAGATCCTATAATAGAACTAAAATCAGGGACCGATTTTGAAAGTCCTAGGGTCACAGGCTATCATAGCCTGAGAGCTTATGTGCCCGTCCGTTCTGTATGTACGTTCGTACGTGCGTTCGTGCGTAACGCGATAACTCATGATAAAAATATCGGATCCACTTGAAATTTTGTATATAGGTATATCCTGATAAGGCGCTTCCCTGATTAGTTTTTGGAGTTCATTCGATATGTATAAGATTGGGAACGGGGGGCTCACGTCCCTCCCCTTAATTGATATAAACGAGATTTTCATGCAGAATTAAAAATTTTCGTTCAAAATTTAACTACAGGATCATTCTGATGAGACGAGTCCGTGGCTGTTATTAGGTGTTCATTGAATAAGTATAAACAGGGGGAACGGGGGGCTCATGCCCCTCCCCTTAATTTTGATAGAA
Source organism: Maratus speculifer (assembly GCA_964019185.1). Classification (NCBI taxonomy): domain Eukaryota; kingdom Metazoa; phylum Arthropoda; class Arachnida; order Araneae; family Salticidae; genus Maratus; species Maratus speculifer. The sequence goes on along the minus strand of OZ025292.1, from coordinate 22,243,927 downwards.
ACGGGATTTTCATGCAGAATTAACAGTTTTCGTTCAAAATTTAGATATAGGATCATTTTGATGAGGCGAGTCCGTGGCTGTTATTAGGTGTTCATTGAATAAGTATAAACAGGTTGAACGGGGGGCTCATGCCCCTCCCCTTAATTGATAGAAACGGGATTTTCATTTAGAATTAACAGTTTTCGTTCGAAATTTAGATATAGGATCATTCTGATGAGGCGAGTCCGTGGCTGTTATTAGGAGTTCATTGAATAAGTATAAACAGGGGGAACAGGGGTTCTAATGCCCCTTCCCTTAACTTGTATAAATGGATTTTTCCATCAGAATTGTCAGATTTCGTTCAAATATCTGACTAGTTTTGGAAGTTTAATGGTTAAGTATAAAAGAGGGGAATAACTCCTCTTAAATTATATAAATGCTAAATGGGTTTTTATTAAGAATTATCCGATTTGCTCTGAATTTTGGATATGGATTTTTTAATATGATAAAGCATGTACTTGATAGTTTAGGAGGTTCAATGATTAAGTATAAAAAAGGAGAAAGGGGAGAGCTGTTCCCCTTCTTATTTTTTTTTCTAACGGAATTAACGAAAATACAAGGCTGTAATGTACAATTAGTATGCGTAGCCTGTGAGCTCAATGCCATCAGTTTAACTGGGCAATATTCTTTTTATTGTATCTAATGCTCTAAATAGATTAAAGCTTTCTGTATGCAATTTTTCAAGAAACGAAACGTTCAAGTATAGTTACCAGCTATTCCATCTAGTCTGTCAATCTAAAAGAAGGGAAAGTTTTTCTTTTTTCCAGATTTAACATACTTTTGAAGAACTTCATTCCTTGTTGCAGATCGTTTAAAATAAATTACTAATTTTCGAACTTTTTTAATAAGTTCATTGATATATTCATCAGAGTATGAAAAGTCGTTTTTATCTTCAAAAATTAAAATAAACCCCGATTCTAAACTTTCGAAAGATTCAATATCTTCATCTTCATCATCTTCTTCTTGGGCTAAATTTTCACTTTTGCTCTATTGTTTTACTGGAGGAAGTTTCTGGTTCTGTATTTCGTTGATTACAATATAAATCATCAGAAACTGCTAAAAGAATGCCATGAGAGAAGCAAATCTGTTCATCAGCTTCAATTTCTTCTACGACTTTCAGCATTACATTTTGTCCATCAGTTAAGATTTCAACAACGTATTTTTTCATTGAAATATCATGCTATTTTAGGCGCAGAGTTAGCATTTCAATACACTTGTTTTCAATGAAAGACCTATGTATAGGCACAAGCCCTAAATTAAAGAATTTGTTTAAATTTATATTTCTTGAAGGGACATTAATATTTACAAATTGCTTATTTGCAGTAGATGTCCATTCGTCAAAATCAAAGTAATTTTTTCCCCCGAAGTTTTAAAAGTTTGTATTTCTCTTGTAATTAACATCTTTATTATGAAACTATAGTTCATTACACGATTTAGAACTGATATTGCAGATTTTGGCAAATCATTATAGCTTTTAGCTATCAGTAAATTTCTTAAATCAGTTGAAGCGATGAAAACGTTAAATGAAAAAACCATCTTTAGCAGTCATTCTCGATAGAATCAAATCCAGTGATTTCTTATCACTACTAAAATAGTCCTCTATTTTCAACTTTTTATATGTAATAAATTCTGCAATCCCTTAGTCGATCCACCTAATGTTTTAATCACTGCCCTACACCTTTTACATTTAGCGCTTTTTCCATTTTTTGGCGTGAAATAGTAGTACCATTTTGAAGATGCATCATTGTCTTTCCGACGAGCCACGGAATCCTTTTCATTTGACATCCTTAAAACAAAGTAAGTCTGAATTCACGAAAAGCAAGAAGTTAGCCCATAATGACTACCATACACCAATGCGACGCTTATCAGTAAAAGCTAATTCAAAAAATGATCTACGAAGTGAAGATAATTTCGACAAACGCAGTAAAATCGAAATAAACAAATGATTTCATTTTCCCTGTCTAAAAGCTGTATGTGTTACATCTGTTTGCAAGTCAAAAGATTTCTACTGTAAAAGATTTACTCGCTTAGAAATGTATGTAAAAAATATTTGAGGTATATATTCATTTTCAATCATGCATAAACTTCATGAAAATTATTCTTTTTCCAACCAAAAGCGAAAGTTTATAAATATCTTTTTTAAATTCAATTGAATATTATTCCACTAAAAAACCAAACAATCCCGTAAATCCCGGGATTTTCGGGATTAAAAATACACCGGGATTCCGGGTCTGTAATCCCTACCTAGGCACAAATGTTTATGGAGGTTACCTTGCACCGATACTTGTATGGGGATTGACTAAAAAAATATTTAAAGATATAGTTACTAAAGTAGGCATTATTGACTTTAAAATATCCATTAAAAAATTAAATATGATAGTCCATAACTTAACTTTTAAATGATTATTTGACAATTATGAAATTTAAACGAGTAGACGTTTTATAGTAAACTGTACGGTGCTAATTATCATTTCCTATACAAGTCTATATATCTGTAATGATAAAGTATGCAACAAATAAATTTTGGACAACATCAAGCTTCAGTTATTTAAAATATTAAGCAAGCTACGCTCACCAACATTCAAATAAATCTGACGATAACAGGAAAAGGATTAAACAAGAATTTAAAATGCAATATATTTTTAAAGGGATAAAAGATAAAAGAAAATACTCACTATAATAAATGGATGTTTCAGACAAAATATACATTATAAAAGTAAAATATAAATATAATAGGATGTAGAATGAAATGTAAAATGTCATTGGATACTTAAACTATATAAGATTTTGACATTAATGGAAAAACCTTCAACACCATTTAAATGCCTCTTAAAATCAGGAGAAGGGCCTATACCCCGAATGCCCAGCTTATCAAATCTGTCACTGACAAAAATTGTTATTCTTAGTGCTTATGAGGAGAGGAAGGGGAGGCGGATAACAAAACAATAAAACGTAATCGAAAATTTTCCTTAGAAGGTGGTACGGAGCCTGTCACTGCCATGGTTGATGTAATCATCATTAAACAGCAAAATCGAGATATGATAGCTTTCAACTCAGCTTACGATATGAAAACTTATATGATTACTGGCATCCGTTCAATCAGGTTATAATCTTCTTAGTGTATGCAGCAGATTTTATTCATTGAGCAATGTTTTGTATTGGGCCGTATAAAAAGTTAGATTTTGTATTTCTTTAACCTTAATCCCCTGAACATTTTAGTCGATTTAATAAAATTTTGTAACTTTTTTTACGTATCTTTGCAATTTACAATTTATGTCTTTGATCAATATGAGACCGGGAAGCGAATGCACAAATAATCACCTCGTCGAGTTAGTGGCTGAAATTCTAGGATTAGATAAAACTTGATTCGCATATTAAGAGGCAACTAGTCTGCCGAATTTTAGTCGTTCATTGATATGCTTACCTTTACATTTTCCTGCTCCCTAACCTCCATGTCTTAATACCTTTGCGTTCCGAAAAACAGAATGGGCACCCACCAGACAACCATTACAATTGAGTTTGCAGGTATTTTCCAACAAGGTAGGAATTGACATACCTCTTGCATTTTAATATGTGGATCAAGTTTTATCTAATCCTGGAATTTCAACCGTCAACTCGATGATGTGGTGATTTGGGCAACCGCTTTTCTGTCTATATTTAAGGAATAAAAGATAAGATAAATGTTTTTGGGATATCCTGTATAGCTATATTATATTATATAGTTATATCTAAAAACTTCTCAAATTCCTATTCTAATATTTCTGAAAGTAAATAACATTACCTATTCACTTACAATGTAGAAAAAAAAAAGTTACTTTAATGACACTGCAGTGCTGCAGGTGGCATACTGAAGCAAACCATCACCTCATCGAGTTCACGGCTGAAATTCCAGGATTAGTTATAACTCGACTGGCATATTAAAATGCACGTGGCCTGCAAATCATGTCTTAGCGTAGATCATTTGCAGATGCAATTTCAGCAGTTTATTGGTAGATCGCCATTGAGTTTTTCAGCGAAACTGCTACATCATATCAGAATTTCATCAGGAATTTCATAAGAAAATGAGGATTTACCAATCAACACTAAAATTGGGTCTACAGGTGGTTTCCATTAAAAATAACGTGACGAAGAAGTCACATTTTAACATGACAATCGAATTATATGCCTGGAATTTCATCTGTGATCTCGGTGAGGTAATGATCTGTGCTACCGCCCCGCCGCGTACACTGTGAAAAATTTGAAACTTCTACTTCATCGTCACTCCACTGATTTAATAGACCATCTCTATTTTGACCAATAAGAAATACTCCATAATACAGTAAAGAAATCGTTTTCTCTAAAAGCCGTGGAGTGGCGATGCAGCAAAAGTTTCAAATTTTTCACAGTGTAGTCATACTATCGTCTTCGTTGTTGATTCGCTGTATCTATTTGCACGGGTAATGCATATGTATCAAAATGTTTTTTAGCTTGTCTTTGATGCATGATTTTACTTTCTTGCAGAACACTCCACTAACGGAGGCGAGAATGTCGCAGAGCTACTCCGCCTTCTCCAAGCTATCGGAGGCGTGGAACGTCTCCAGAGCCTGCTCGGGGCCCAAGAACAGGAGGCGAAAGGAGAAGAGTCCGGACCGGCTACCCTGCCTCAATATGCTTCTCCTACAAGGTAACTCATAACATAAATATAATATAAGATTCTTTAAAGGATATATTAAAATTCTAAAGATGCTATTGAATTTCTTTTTTCCCCTCTCATTTCTTTTACATCTTTACATGGTGACTGGTACAAAACGGTGCACCCATCATTTTGTGTTTGTGCCATTTGCCACTGAAAGATGATCTACTCCATGTGAAGCTTCAAAAGTCATGAACTGACCTTTTATGTCGTTTGCCGCGGCTCTTTCCCCCGTTCCTGCGTCCGTCATACTTGACTTTCACTGAAGCACTCCAATCAGCAGTCTCCAGTGGCAAATGCGACAAAATATGGCGGACACAGGAGTCGGGAGATAGGAAAAGCTTTAACGGACGCAGTTATTCATCACCCTATCTATTCGGTTCTCCTTGTTTTAAGGTTTTGTTCTTTTTTTAGGACGACGCCGGAAGTGCCAGCCTTGGCTGCAGACCCGAAGAGATCTTCTGACACAGTTTCGGTGCGTGGACCCCAGCACGACACGTCCCCTTACATCAACACATACGACTACGTGCGACCGGACTACACGACAGAGGATGACGCCAATGCACACAGTAACGACAAACACGACGCGGACTTCGAAGATCCGTCGGACTTCAGTTTCCAGTATAACACGCCTCCTAGAGATGCCAAAATAACTCCTGGGGTAAGTTTATCATCTCAAAGTATATTGTATTTTTAGTTATAGGAAATTCAAGCGCTACCGTCTGTGGGAAATAAAATGTAAGTTCTTGCTTCAAGAATATTCGTTATCACATATTTTACTAATAACTCACATGTTTAACCATATTTAACGGGTTCCTAATGACCAATTCTTCTCATAATTTCAACTTTAAATTATTGTAACGCCTCCATTGACTTAATATTGTCATCCGGGTCTTTTTGAGTGAAAAGTGTAGGTTCTTAAGCCTAATATTTGAGTTGCGATACTTTTTTAGCAAAGGTGCGATATATTTTTAATAATGACTGGAAGAGCAAATTTTTTTCGTTGAATGTAAAGCTGATCTAGTGAGTTTAATTTCCAATAGTAGTCTTTCTATTCCGAAAAAAGGTAATACTGAACGTCATTACAGCACAATGCATTCAATTTTTGACCCAAAAATTCCTCTGAATTCAAAAGTAAGAAGGGAACAATTGCAAGTTATCCCGTGTTAAAATCCCGTTTGATGATCATCAAAAATGTTTCTACAAACCTATGATTCAATCAGCATACGTCACTGTTGCATTATTTAAAATCGCCCATTTACTAGAAAAGAAGAAAAAAGTTTTTAGTTAGGGGGAAATTACTGGCATCCGTCAGGCCGAAATGCCGGAACACAAAGTCACATAAACTTAAAAGGTAATATTTTGAAATAAAACAGAGTTTTAATTTCATGTTTACTGGTTAATAGCATAAATGTGAAATAAATGAAATAGCATCCGCCGTGCTTTCGACATTTTTGAAATAACAGCCATTGAATTTTCATTTTCAAGTGTTTAATTAAGCCATCAGTTGCCTCGGGTAATACTCAAACGTTAATCTATCAACAAGTGCTCCCATCCTTCTAATTTTGTGTGTCTATTCTTTGAGATAAGGGCTTCAATGATAATTTGCTTTAAACGATGCTGAAAATGACATAAGTTGCTTTAAGCAACAATGCCTTTAGACCAGTCAACAATAGTTTGTGACAAAGTTAAACTCTAGGATTTGTGCATGGTGGCAGGGTATGTAACTGTTAAAGGTAAATGAGTTCGTGAGCATGAGGCATTTCTTTTTTCCAAGGTTTACAAATAAGTTCGATAAGTAAAAGTCTTTCAGTTAGAAATGGCTCATAATAATCATCAAAATGAATTATTATAGTCAATGAATTATTATAGCCTGGAAGCTAAAATTGGGGCCATAGATAATATCATTTAGTGGACGCAGTGCATTGTTTACCAATTCTCACGCTGTCCAGATATTGGTACGTAACATAATTCTGTATCCAACTGCTAAGTAATGTCCAGAATGAACATCAGACGCGTGATCATCTTCACTCCATTTTTCTGTCTAATTATTGTGGTTTGCTAATATTTTCATCACTAATCATTTTGATATAAGAGGTATTTCGTGTTTATGTTTTTTAGCTTGCTAGTTCTGGGTGAAAATGCATGTGACATCTTGAAATCATTCAAGTTCAGGCGGAATCAGTATAGTTTTGTTTCACTGCATAAGATATGAATGCTCGTCTAAAACTTGACCCACGGAAAACGAATTAAGAATTTTTCGAAATTGTCTTTGCTGTTCATCGTTTTGTCTCATTGAGTTTCTTAAAGTGAAACATTTTTTAAAATTCTAAGCACTGTTTATCTGCGTAAAGCAAAAATGTTTTTATGCAACTTCTCCTGTGTTTATTGATGTCTTTTACAAGTTTTAACTGCGTAATATCTCCAAAAATTTAAACAAATATGCTTCAAAATCATAAATACTATCTGCTTTACCATCGCAAACATCTTTGTTTAAAGTCAGTCATCAGACGACATCCGATCATTTAAAATTCGCAATTAATGATAAATGACACTGGATCCATGTTGAGCTGTATTTTTCTTGCTGCCTAACTTCCTAAATCAGGCATTCATTTAAAACACGTTGGTACTTTAAGCGCAAAGTGAATCGCCTTAAACTCGGCATTAATTGCAGCAGTACATATTTGTACCAAAAGCATTATAACTTCTGATCCTAACTGTTCAGTGATTCTTTTACGAATTTCTTTGATTATATACTTTTTCCAGTTCTCCAATAATAAAAGTTGACTTTGAGTAATTTGTAACTTTTGTTTGCAAAGGTGAAAGTTGTTCTGTGAATAACTGAAGTTTCTTTCGCTCCTCATTTGTAAATCTAACGTCAAAATTATCATAATTTTGATGCACTGTAATTTGTTGTTCTTTACAATAATTCAGAAATGTTGAAGGTAAAAAATAACCACTGGCTAAGAGAATATAAGGTAAAAAAATCCCCCGATATACTTAAGCTATTACCATTTGCTCAAAGTAGCTTAGATCTTTTAAACAACAAAAAACTGGAACTGGATGCTTCGACTTAGCGACAAAAAATTTCGAAGTCCCTTCAAAGATATGCATGCCTGGCAGAGCCCAAAATTATTGAATATGGCATCAGAGTAAGGTTTGTAACACGTGTTACAACACACATAGGACCATTTATTTAGATTAAAAAAAATCCAGAAAATATACTCTATAAGCAGAACAGATGCACTCGAGAGTAGACGCTATAATTACGGAGAGTATGAGGATTTACTTTAAAAAATCGGAAAGTATACGATATGTACCACCGTATAGTTTCCACAACATCCCTGCATTTTACTTCCGAATACCAAATAGGAATTCATTCGGTCAAATAGTTTAGGAATTATACAGACTTAAATTTGGAATTCTTAAATTCCTTTTCAATAGTTGTCAAACGAAACGGCTACGAGGCTGTTTATTTTTTAAACATAATTCAAAAACTATTTGGCCGAAGTAGCCGCAATTTTCGATTTTCATATTGAGAACTTGTAGATACCGATCTCTGTTGAATTCTTTTTATATACATGACATATTTTTTTAGAATATAATTTTTAAAATATACTTTTAAAATCCCCTCTTAAACTTACATTCTAAAGATAAATTTCAAGAAAACAAAATGACATAAATTAAAATATTTGAAATGTAACTTTTTTATATTTGATACGATATTTAGAACTTTATTTCGATGCAAAATTTAAAATATGCAGGTATTTATTCAAAAATGGTTACAAAAAACTTACTGAATTAATTATGGATTACCCTAAAGTCGTACTAAAATAAGAATTATTTTTAAAAATTGCATCTTTTTACAGGTATCCTACGTACGGGACATCACAAATGAAGTTCCACCTCATGATGGCGCAAGCTCCTACGAAACTCCTCTGAGATCTGCCGGCGGCCCCACATCTAGTTCTACTAGTACATCAGCTCCTGAAGCCCCCTCCAAAGGACCTTATAGGGCACCTATTCGGGTGCAGGTGGGTCGCGTCGTGCGGGTGCAAAATGGAACTTCTCTAGGTATGGTAAAATATTTTGTTACTGTTCATTCTTTCTTTGTAGTTAACTTGGAAAGTAAATAGCGACAACAATTAGATTAAAAGCTATGATTCATTTAATACTATTATAAACTCTGTCTACAGATAACACTTCGGAACCGCTGAATTTGCCCGAAATTCGGAGGTGTTTGCTTTTCAGAGGTAAAATTATACAAAAATGTATGTATTGTGTATTGTAAAAGGTGTTCGCTAGATAGAAGTTCCACTATTTCGGAAAGCTCGTTATACAGATTTTGTTTCATGAAATTTGCACGATTAAATAGTGTGTTAAAACATCGTTAAAAAGTTGAATATTAAACATTAAGTGTTAAGAGTATTTTAAAAATTAGTTAATTAATTAAATTACATTTTAACTATTTATATTTATATATAATTAGTAAATCCTTCGTAACGGACACTCTTGATTAGCCTCTAAACCTTTCTAAGACCACAAAACGTATCCATTTGTATATTTTTTACCTCTGAAAAGTGAACAAATCCGAATCGCAGATAAATTCTGCGGTCCCGAAGTGTCCGCTATTGAGAAGGTTTACTCTTTTGAAAATACACTAATAACAGTTATACCTTGTATAATACAGGATGTTTTGTAAAAGATGAAGCCAAACTTGAAGAGGTGATAGTACACACCCAAACAAATCACTTTCATCAGAAAATGCATGGTCGGAATTCAAACATAAAGATGCTAGAAGGCCCCGAAAGCGACATTGTTATATTGGAGGCAAAAATGCATCAAGAACTATTAAATTACGAAATCAAGTTTAATAATATGTGATTACGTGTTCAAAACGGTGACCGCAGTGTCTATGCATGCGATACAACAGCAAAGAAAAGATTGAAAGTTGACTTTCTGACAATCAACAGACACATAGCGTACTTCCCCTGAAGAGGCCGAAAGTCTGGTGACGAGATCTCCTACAGATTCAATGTGGTCTCATAGATAAAAACTTTTCTTCTGTCTTCACAAAAAGCAATCGAGACATAAAAGATCTGGCGAGCGTGATGGCTAAGCTACAGAACCATCTTGACCAACTCATCGATTGGGAGATGTTATATTCAGATAGCTTCGCATAATGAACTCGTACATAATGGGCAGGTGCTCCATGTTGCTGGAACTACATCCGCCGGATGAGTGGGGAACGGCGGTAAACATGACTGGCAGCACCTGAGTGAGGCAACGTGAAATGTTTTTCCCATCAAGGCATTGGCAGAGGATAATGTCCGACTAGGTGATCCCGGATTATTCTTGCAAAAATATTGATAGAAAAGCTTATTAATTTAACATATGGATTTAAATCTGACAATGCATGTTGATTGTAGGTGTTAAATGCACCTTCTAGTGTTGTGAAGGTACATTCATCCTCAAAAGTACAGTTGCCGTAAAAGCTGGATTTACCACGTTGTTTTGCAGAAACTAACGAACGAATTTCAGATGACGAAGATAATCCCTTTGAGACAGTTCCTGGATTTGGTGAACACGATAAGGATGCAAACATTCATCCTTCCGTACTCGCCATGTCGTGGAGTGCGATACATGCAATTGTCTAGCCACTGCTCGTGTACTTGTACTTGATTGATCAGCCACCATATCTATAATGACTTCTTTCACTACTAAAGTTCTGTTCTCGTCTTTGCACGATCTAAATTCGACCTGGAAGTGAGAAAGATCGCGATTCCCACAATTGTCTGTACTCAAAATGTTTTACCGCTTATTACAGGGCTGCCACAGGCGACTATTTTTATATTCTGATCGAACCAATATTTTTTCAATAAAAACTTTGAAGTACATTTTTCTTGCAAATGTTGTCAAAGTCTGTATTAAGGATTTCTGTTTAGAGAGACTGGTGCCAATCAGAATTAAAAAATAGTCGCCTGTGGCAGCCCTGTTGTTAAGAAACAGCTCTCTGTACAATAGTTGAATACCCAAGTGCTTCCATTTGCAAATTTCCGTATAAAAAAATACTTATCTATATTTTACCTATTAATTAAGGGTTTTTTACCATGATTGACAGTTGCATACTCCGATCAGCGGCTTTTATGTATTAATTGCGGCGAAATTTTGAATACGCGTTCTTTTTCTTCTATTTTTCTTTCTACTTTTCCTTTTCCTTGTACATGTGCATGAAATTAATGTTGTTTTTTCACGAATAACTTGCAACAAGAATGGAGAATTAACGTATTCATGGACGTTTGCACCCAGTCCCTTTGCGTTTTATTCCTGATCACGCATTTTTTGATGAATGTTGTTTACTTGGGTGTGATACCTTTTTAAGATCTGGACATCTTTTATTAAACATCCTGTATATATTTTTATAGTGTTTTATGGTGTAAAAATTTGTTAGAGATTTAAACTTGAATATTAATTCTTTTATTAAAATATCTGTGGAATCATTTTTTTTTCTTTCTGAAAACTACAAGCAATATAGTATACATTTTGACTACTTTAAAAAATGACATTATTTAATACAAGAGATAAATAATAGTTAACAGATTAATTGGTATTTAATTCTATATTATGTTGCTGAAGACACTCTATTAATTCAGCATCGAGTGTCGATTAGCAGATATGAAGGTAACATCTCCTCATTGCGTTAACCCTTTACGTTCCAAATTATTAATTCATGGAAATTTCATCTTTTCAAGCATCTTTCATGAAACTACTTAAATCAAATTTACAATAAATAAACTAACACAATCATTTAATAAATTTTAGAAGGATTTTGCCAAATAAAATTAATTCCTTAAATTTCTATTGATAGGGATTTTGTGCACTATTTATAACGGCTCTCAAATATTTTATTTAAAATATTTTTTGTGTATTCTATAGAATTAAGAAATGTACAAATAAATTGTAATAAAAATATAAGAATAACTCCATACTGAAACTTTTCACTGACAATCTTTGAGCGTGAAAAAAGCTGGAAAGGTGCATATGAAATGCATAATTGAAATTTAAAAATCCGGCTATGAAGTGCACTTTCCGATGTTAGCATCCACGCATGACAAGAAATTCAGAGACCTGGATGTTATAATTTCGGCGTTATTCGCGATCAGGAAGGCAAGCAGACAGACATTCTTATTATACAGGGTGATTCAAAAAACGTGGACAAATTGATATGACAAATCAGACATACGTCAAGGACAAAAAATCACATTGGAACATAAGGCCGTAAACCACTTATTGAGTCACAAATACAGGGTATTTCATCCTAACTCAATTTGGGTTGACGGTAATAAATTTCAGAAAACTGAAGTGCATTATAATAAAACATTTAACAGACATTCTCACCTTTGTTTTAAATGTGATTACACCAAACAAAAGTGGTAGAAGTTTGCATTTTGCGCACCAGCAATATGCACTTGTCACCTCACATTTTGGACTGTGATAATCAGTTTATACAGTATCATCGATTGCTTGAGCAATATGTCTTTCCAGATCTTTTCGTAACGTTATCGCATTTCACACAAAATAAGGTACATATCGTTGCATTTTCATTTCAATACTTTTATTTTCCTAGAAATTATTACTTTCAAACAGGGTGTAGCTAGAATGAAACATCCTGTATTTCTGACTCAATAAGTAGTTTGCGACCCTATGTTCCTATGCGATTTTTTATCTATCTTGATGCTTAATCGTTGGAGAGTTATGAAATACAAGATTTAGCACTTTTTAAAGCATTATAGGAATAGCCGTTTCCCATATTATATTTTCTAGGTGCTGTAGTGTAGAGTTGTTCAGTCGTAACGATCGCAACTCCATTCACGGATTTTTGCAAATTTTTATCTACTATGGCAACAGGCATTAAGTAGAAGTTGTTAAGAATTATACAAGGATAAAGAATTAATAGTCCTTTAAAGGATGGTGGTCAAACGACAATTTTAATTCCTAACTGTACCAAGAATAATTGAATAAAATTTTGCTTTTACAAAGAAAGTTTGTCTTTATTTTCTATGAAATTCGTTTTTGTAAATTCTGGTGTCAGACAATCATTTCATCATTTTATGAATTCAAAATTAGGCACGCGAAACGTTGCTTTGTACCTAAATTCCTCTTTATGTTTGCAAACGTTATGTTTCGATTCATGGAAGTTACGCGCAGTGGTTTCATGCTGCGTTGGCACTCCGCAAGCACCGCGATGTCATATCATGTGATTTTATGACCAGAATTATTCTACGCCTGAAAAGTTTAAAAAGAAAAAGGCGGTATCCTTATAGGTTGTTCGCTGCTTGTTAGACGAGGTTGAATAATCAGAAGCCTCTATTTTAATGATCATTTCGTTGTTTGAAATAAACCTGAAAAGTCTGAAAATGTAGGCCTTTGATTGGTCAATCTCATGTTATCGATATAACTAGGGCGAGGGTGATTCAATTGCACAGCGCGTACATTCGAGTTGCTACTGGCAAAATGACTTACACGATTGATCGTATTTTATTTTGGTTAAAATGTGCTTAAACTTTTTAATCTGCTTTTACAGGCAATACTAATGCAGTGGACACTGGTCCTAATGGCCGTCGCCGGATGCTTGTGCGTGTACGTCCTGCTGGTAGTAATCGCATTTCTGAAGATGGACCCATCCCGACGGCCGAAGGCCCTCACGTGACCGGCAGAGCAGTTGGAGGAGACGAAAAGAGGCTTTCGGGTTCTACTCTGTTGGCGACTAGAGGTAAGAATACTTTTATACGGTAATAAGGTAAATTGTGTCATAGTATTCTTACGAGAGGTAAGATTACTATGATAGAGTTTCTGTTACACGGGATAAATCTGAATGTCTTAATGTGGCGACATATGCACGGAGCGTATGCTTACCCTGAAAATTTCGAGCAATCTATGGCATCCCACATTTTAGAAAGTAAAAGGCTATTACACGTAAAAACTTCAAACGATAAAAATCGCCTCAGTTTTTTCACTTTCTAAGCATTTTATCGCTGTTCGAGAAAAGGCTTTTCCATCATCCGGATTTCCAAGCATTTGATTGGCTGTTACTGGCGACTCCCTTGTTTTCAGGCGTCGAAGTCGCTTCGATACAAAATATTTGCTTGCTTTTCGAACGATTCCCTGAAGTCGTACAGTGCTTTTACACGGGGGATCAAAGTCGCTTTAAATTCCAGGCTTCTTCATGTTATCTTATGGACCGGTATCAGAGTTCCTTTAAGGACGAGGTGCGCTGCAATTTGTTGGCTATTCCACAAACAGTCCGAAGTGACATCGTCGAGATGTTCTTGGGATATGATGCGCAGTTTTTCAGCGGCTTTGCTTGTGTGTAGCGAAAATTCGGGTCATTCTCTCTTAATAGTCCTCCCTGAAAACCGTCTCTATCTTGGAGTGTGGACGTTGATTGTTGACATCGTAGTCAGGCTCAGTATTCAGGTTTTTGAATATTCTCCTATTTTCTTTTCTAAGTATTTTTAATCTGAAAAGAAGTATTATACAGTGGCTCAAAGCATTTTCTTGATCCAGATGAGAAGAATACTGGCACCCAGAAGCAGAATTAAGTTTTTCGATGTATAAATTTTCATCTAATATTGCATCTGTTCAATAACAGAATAACATTCTCATTACCATACTTTCATGAAACACCATCGTAAAAACCACGATCATGACTCATTGAAAGACTTGAATGAATCTCATGCTGATTTTTGTTTCTTTATTTCTATTCTCCCGAAACAAAAAAGTACCTGTGTTTAAGGAACTATTCGATTCGGCAGTATACTCCGTGTACATTTCTTCATTTTCCTATCAAAACCTTTCAAAGGAACCACTATCATCGCAATCTAGAATTGACAGTTGGGATTTTCCGATCCAGATTTTATGCAGAAATAAAAAGTTGGCTTGGTTGTTTAGAAACCACTAAAAGAATTCTTTTTCCATGGAAGAACTTGCCTGTTGCTTGGTGATGGATAAATGATGAAGCTTTCAACTGACTGAAAGTTGGCTACAAAAAAAATCCAAATATTTTTAAATCAAATAAAATGTAACAGCGAGTGAAAATAGACAATAACCTTTTTCAAGATGTCTGAAAGAAGTTCTTCATAAGTAAAAACTTTCGAAACTCATATGGCGGTCACAATCATAGTGGACCAAAAGTTATTTTTGAATAAAAAGTGGGATAGTTCATTTAGAAGGTACATAAAATCTGTCTTATCCACTCGCACAGAGAACCAAGTCTGTTTTCACATATTTTCTTATATATGGTACCTGTCTACAGACTATGATTACTGTTGGAGTAGATGAAACAGACTTTATGAATTATCTCATTTTTATTTACTTATTTTTTTTAAATGCACTTAAACTACATTGGTTTGAACCTCTCATATATTTTTCAGATTTAAAGAAACGTTTATAAAAGCAAAGTCAGTGATTTTCGAAAATGCTTTCGGGTAGTCTTTAGAGACTGTTAATTATTAAGCACACACTACACAAATTATTCCATATGCACTGGTTCTTTAAAAAACACTTTATTTCAGGAATGACACTCACTCGCAGCTCACTGCTGCGTTATCGTCTGCATTTTTCTCAAACACAACTTTAGAATAAAAACAGAAAAAACACTTCACTTCTCTTCAGTTTCTCAACACTGACATTTTAATTTAGGTAGCACGGTATCCTCTGCCTACATGGAACATACCGGCCCCCATTGACATGTTTCACATTCAATAATAACTCTTTTTTTTTACTAAGTACACTAATTACACAAATAAATACAAAAGGTCACTATATATGTTACTTAAATATAAAATTGAAAGAAAAAACAATATAACACTCACACATATATATATATATACATTTTTTTTTAAGTACTATGGGTTTCAGGCATAGGTAAAATACATATTTTACTAATCGATCTTTTAAAAATTCCATTCTGAGTTTTTACCTGAACTACGCGAATTTTCTTATCGTTACCATAATATACTTCAATAATTCTGCCTAAAGGCCACTTATTGCTTGATATATTTTCCTCTACTAACAACACTAGATCTCTTATTTTTACATTATTCTTTTCAAATCTCCACTTACCCCTCTGTTGTAATTCACTTAAATAATTATGATGCCATTTGCGCCAAAAAAGTTGTACAATTTTAGTTATTCTTTGCCATTTTATGAGGCGATTTTCTTTTATATTGGTTAAATCAGGCTCAATAATGGCATTTAATGGTCTGTTTATAAGAAAATGAGCTGGAGTTAGGACTCCAAAATCATCTGCGTCATCTGATAATGGACTCAAAGGCCTCGAATTTAATATTCCCTCTATTTGTATCACTACTGTAAGAAATTCCTCATAAGTGAGATTAGCACCTCTTACAATTCTCTTAAAATGAAATTTAAAGGATTTCATTGCGGCCTCCCAAAGACCCCCGAAATTGGGTGATCTGGGGGGAATAAATTTCCACTCAATGCCTTCACTAGACAAATATGCTGCTAATTTCTCATCAGGTTTTCTTACTAATTCATAAAAGACCCTAAGTGTTTTATCTGCCCCAATAAAATTTTTTGCATTATCAGAATACAATTTGGCACATCTCTGCGTGCTATGAATCTTTTCAGTGCCGCAATAAATGATTCGGAAGTTAAATCTGAAACAATTTCTATGTGTATAGCCTTAAATACAAAACAAACAAAAATACAGACATAAATTTTTTGTAAGATGGTCCTACGTGCATAACCAATTTTGATCATAAATGGCCCACACAGATCAACACCCGAAATATTAAAACAATAGTCTAATTGGACTCTATCCCTGGGCAAGTCGCCCATCAATTGATTTGCAATAACTGGTTTAGCTTTAAAACATGGAATGCACTGATGAACCACCTTTCGACACATTGCACGACCATTTATTGGCCAAAATTTATTTCTTACTAAGGATAGTAAAGTTGACGCACCAACATGCAAATATTTCTTATGATAATAATTTATAACAATTACAGAAAATTTATTACTCTTTGGTAAAATCGCCGGGTGCTTTTTGGAAAAATTTAAATTATTATTATTTAACCTGCCACCAACTCTTAAAATTCCAAATTCATCTAAGTAAGGGTTGAGGCCTTTTAACTTGCTACTCGGACTTACCGATCCTTTAGTCTGAAGACTATGTATGTCGGTACTGAAGGCTTCATTTTGCACTAATTTAATTAAATATTTCTCTGCCAATTCCAATTCTGACTTACTCAAGGGTTCATTACACTTATAAAGAGGCATACCTGCATTCATCACAAATCTGAAAATATAACTAAGAATACACACAAGCGTTAAGTAATTATTACTAAGATTAATCAAGTTATTTACAAAACAATTATCGGTAATATTATGATTTACAACATTAAATTCATTAACGATTTTAACATTAATTTTGAGCTCTTTATTGAACTCCTCATTTGTTGCTGGTATAGTTATTGTACGTTGAGGATAATCACTGTTCTGAAGAAATGAAGGTCCCTTAAACAGTTTTTTAACAGTCGTCTGTTCTTCAGGTTTATCTGAATCATCACGAGGAATAGCTCTCTTAGGCTCCACTTCACGGCCATCAACTTTATGAGGTCTAACAGCTTGAGCATCATCAACCATATGAGCACGTCCAAATGTCACAAAGTCAAATCCACGTGATCTGCGTTTATTGCGTTCCCTCCTCACAACACAATCAACAATTTCATCCCATTGTTCAAAATGAGATTTGAGTGACTCTTCTGTAGTTTTATAATTGAGTCCGCCAATAAATAATTTACGGAACTGTTCTGTTTCAACTTCATTATCAAAATTACACCCTTCTTTATATGTCAGCGAAAGATTTTTATCACTTGTACACCACTTATGGAGTCTCATACCTGCTTTATGCATAATCGCTATGAGCTGCCGCTGCAACTCTTTGGCTTCTTCAAGCGTAGGTGCACCGCACAAAATATCATCCATGTAAATATTTTCTCGAAGAACCGATGCTGCCATCGGATAATTATCTCCTTCATCAATCGATAGCTGGTTGAGAGTTTTCATTGCTAAATAAGGCGCACTAACCGTACCGTATGTAACGGTCTGTAGTTCAAAAATTTTAGGCTCTTCTTCGAAATTATCGTTCCACAAAATTCTCTGCAATGCGTGCTGACTAGGATCAATATTGATCATTCGATACATCATTTGAATATCCGCAGTCAGTGCATAAATATGCTCTCGAAAACTAACCATTATCGTGAATAAATCATTCTGAATAACACCGCCATTATACTGCAATGAATTAAGTGATGTGCCATTTGTTGTTGTGGCAGACCAGTTAAATACAACTCTCAGTTTTGTGGTGGACTTTTCTGGTCTAAAAATGCCATGATGTGGAGCATAATACACGACGTCAGGTTCTTCCACTTCTTTAACCTGTTTCATATGCCCCAACATTTCATATTCATTTAAAAAATCTTTATACAATTTGAAGTATTTCTTATCTTTTGATAAGCGAGTCCACAGCGATTTGAGTTTTTTAAGAGCAAGCTCCCTAGATTGGCCTAAACACGAAGGATTTTCCTTTAAAGGCATTTTCACCACGTATCTCCCTTCCTCATTTCTCCAATGCGTACGCGCAAAATGTTGCTCACATATCTCAAATTCCTTATTTTTTGATAACTCTACTTCGACGTTTTCAACTTCCCAAAACTTTTTTAATGTTTAGTTTAAATCTTCCTCCCGAATTAGCCCACAATGAACTTTTACATCGCTTTCCTGCTCTATGCATCCACTAGCCACATACCCAAATACGGTATTTTGCAAAAGTAAATTTGAACTCTGAGAATATATTTGTCCCGGTCTTAATAACTCATAAAATATTTCTGCCCCAAACAACATATCAATTTTATCAGGGAAATTAAATCTATAATCTGCTAATATAGTTAAATCTGGTGCTTCAACATTTATGTTAACCACTTGTTGCGGAATTAAATCTGTAATTTCCCTTACTACTAGCATACTCTTTCAAAACTTTTATCTCTATTCGCGATTTTTGTATTTACGCAGCCTTTTATTGTCATAGAAGTGTCATCCAAACATGAAATTAAAGTATTCGTTTTATTAATTCTAAGCTGCAATCGATTAGCACACTGTGAAGTAATCAAACATGCTTGTGAACCGACATCTAAAAAACATCTAACTTCCTGCCATTCCGAGAACTTATCTTTAATGAGGATACGCGCCGTACTTAATAAAACAGATTTTGTTTTATTTTTCACAAAACTAGAGGCGACAGTCTGACTCGGAGGGTAGGAAAGGATTTTCTCGGGTTGTGAATTTTTTATTCCTGCAGCCGATTGAAACACATGACCAACATTTTTATTTTGATTATTTAATTCCTTTTCTTCTCTAGGAAAATGTATTAGCTCAGAATGCGGTAGGCTACATCTAGCACAATTTTTAGACTTACATTTCTGTGCGCAACAATTATAATTTAAACATTTGAAACATGCTTTATTTAATTTCACAACTTCTACTCTATCTTTAATGGACAGTTTTTTGAATTGCGGACAAGAATGTAAACCGTGATATTCATTAGATTTACACAAGACACATTTGACATTTTTTGTTTCCGAAAAAAATATATTTGAAGCGCTCCTTTGAGGCCGATTTTGAAATTTATTTGTCGCTATACGTTTATTTTCATTTATCGTATTTCTCGAATACACATTTGATTCACCTTTAGATTTATTTTTAATCGACAAAAAAATATCGCATTCTCTTCCTAGTTGCTGTGGTTTAAAATATGACTCTGATTGTTTAATTGCGATATGATTCATTAATTCGCGATCTAAAGAACTGAAAATTTTATCTGAAACAATCAGATCGCATAATGATTTAAAATCATTTACCTCACGCAAATTACAGTAATACTGAAAAATTGAACTCAGCCTAGCTGCAAATTGAACGTAACTTTCCGACGGTAATTTTTGTGCACTCTTGAAATTGTTTAAACATTCTTGTGCAGTAGGTTGAAATTCCCTTAACACTATATTTTTCAATTTATCATAACTAATCAACTCTTCCTCTGATAAATAGATCATTAAATTGCTCACTTTTTCGCCGAGAATATTTAACAGAATTTCGGCCATAAACTCTTCAGGTACATTTTTAGTTCGAAACGCTTTCTCAAGAGATTGAAAAAAAAGATTAAATGACTCAGCTCTCGTTGGTAAAGGAATAGTTAAAGTTTTAATACTTTTAATAAAACTTTCCAAGTTATTGTTCCCTATTTCCATTTCCGATTTTTCTGTTACGGACGGCAAATTTTCCCAAGATTCTTTACGCAATTTGGCTATTTCTAATTCTTTCTCTAACTGAGCTAGTTTAATTTTTTCAAATTCCGAATTTTGGGATGGCTCTTTACGAATATTTGCTAATTCTAACTCTTTTTCTAATTTTGTTTTCTCAGTTTCTGTTCGTGATTTATACTCCTCAACAACCGAATTAACGATGCTTTTTAATAACTGCTCATTTGAGTAATATTCACTATTCTCTATAATATTTCTTAAATCAATAATTTTACTACTTTCAGGAGCAGTTAAACCCAATTCCTCAACTACAAGCTTAAGCTCGTGTTTATTTAGATTATCAATAACAGACATAATTAAATCAAAATAAACTAAAAAATTGCTCTTACCTCACTCAAATCGCTGCGAAATTCCGAGGAAGACTCATTATAATTCTTAAATTGATCATCTTAAACACAATATTTCACTTGTTTCAGCACGATATTATTCGAAGATTCTCATGTTGAACGTTGATAGATCTATAATAGAACTCTTAATATAACATCAGCACATAGTTCAAATTCTATGATTTTTCACTCTCATAAATAATTATTTTCACCTTACGGCTCGGCGGTCCATTGTTAATTATTAAGCACACACTACACAAATTATTCCATATGCATTGGTTCTTTAAAAAACACTTTATTTCAGGAATGACACTCACTCGCAGCTCACTACTGCGTTATCGTCTGCATTTTTCTCAAACACAACTTTAGAATAAAAACAGAAAAAACACTTCACTTCTCTTCAGTTTCTCAACACTGACATTTTAATTTAGGTAGCACGGTATCGTCTGCCTACATGGAACAGAGACCATTATTTAATTTTCTTCATTCGAAATATGTTTTCAGGAAGCCATACATTCTCAGTGAAACATTTTCAGATCCGCTATTGAAATTTTACCAGTAAGTGTAGCAAAATAATATTAACTTTAATATTAATTTTATTGTAAATGTTGCTCATTTATTCTGTTTTTCTGTAAAATATGTTTATTGAACATTAAAATTTTACTTGCGATTGGACAATGTTCTAAAAGCTTATATTGTGGAGAGAAAATGAACTAATAAAATAATAATAAAATAAAAAAAACTTTAAAATATATAATTATTACCTAATTTTGTAGAGTTATTTCAAATTTTATCAAAATCGGATGCGTAGTTCAATTACAGGGGCAATCAAATTTATTCCGTTACATTACGGTCAATGGGGGGAAATGTTTCAAATGCATTTTAATGGTGTTGCACGCATTCGAACATAATAAAATGCATATGTATCTATAAAGTACATATTATATATACATTTTGCACAATATGTGATGCAAAGAACATTTGTTATTGATTTACAAGGCCACACAAAGGTACTATTCCATTACATAATGGTATAGGAAGAACATTACTTAGTGCGCATTTTAATTGTAATTAACTATTTACAATTTTATGAGATTGGTTTATGAGAGTGATACTTTAAAACTTTGTCATCATACGAACGCACCTCATTTGCTACGCTTTACGTGCAATTTCCAACTTGTTGAGTTCAATGGGACCTAAAGAAACAATGTTTTTATAGTTTCTTCACTAAATCCCGAAAATATGTTGGTTTCAGAATTTTCAAAAGATGAAGATCGCTTTGTGGAATCGCGAGTAACTCGAAAAAGAATATTTTATCTATTTTCATTCGTGTTTTATTACATTTTCCCAGATTAGTACTAATTTTTCTTTTGTTGCAATGTACTTTGAACACATCTTTCCTTCATTTTAACCCTCTGACAGTCTTGCAAAAGGGCAAAAGTGTAATATTGTTTTCTCAGCATTTTGTTTTAATTGCTAAAAAAATGTGATTCTTTCAAAATTATAGAAAAATCCTATTTACGAATATGAATGTTATTCTTGAGTGTGTTAATCATTGCACAATGTATTAAAAATCCATTAAATCAACTGAGTTATATCAATTTAATTATTGCTTGCATTGCAGTGAAACCTGGAGCTTAGGGAACGTCTATAGACGGGCTTGTCAGTGAGAGGGTTTTAACAACAAACGCGTGTCTCTTCTTTATTCGAAAAGCGTCGAAGTTATATTTATACGCCAAATATTTCAATATCACTCTTTTATTTTTTCAGCGAACCCTATCGGAGCACCTGCAGGAGCTGGTAGCGGAGAGACAAGAGTGGCAGTGCGAAGGCGCCCTGTATATAGCGATCGGGTGGGGATCCCTGAAGACGCAGAGCTCGGCGTGGTGCAAGGAGTGAGACTAGTGGCTCGAAGACCCACGAATGTCTTAGTAGACGGAAATGTCGACAGGGGTAACGTCCTGAGCGTTAGGAGGCGACCGATGCCTTCCAAGGTGAGCAAATTCTGATACGCTAGAAAAATTTGTATATATTACTTTGTTTTCAAATTTAATGTACCAGAAACATATTGTTCTAATACTGTAAAAAAAATAAAATTAGCACAAGTATATCGTAAAATTTACTGTACGTTGTACTGAAATTTTACGACTCCTTTATGTATAGTATAAAGTGATCTAATATCAATCGTCATGACATACAAATATGGATGCAGCTATATTTCCTGAGGTGCCAACTACTCGAATATGCGTGCAATTAATAATTTCATTGAAATTTATTTATTGCTATAAAACCGGATTATTGATAATTTATTACCATGTATTTAAATAAAATCATTCCTCACCTCCCCCCCCCCCATCACAGCAAGTTGAGTGATTTTAATTTGACGTTCAACATGTAAAAATAACTGAAATCTGGTATTTTTAAATAAAAATAAAAGTATGAAAAAAGCAAACATAACCGCAATTGTAAATTGATTCAATAAACACTGGAAACTGCCTTATTTGCCAAAACAGACGCTTCACCGGAACTTTAGCAGTCAACGTGGTAAATGGTCTATTTACACCCACACCAAGCGATTAG
The DNA here is from genome assembly GCA_964019185.1 of Maratus speculifer. NCBI lineage: Eukaryota > Metazoa > Arthropoda > Arachnida > Araneae > Salticidae > Maratus > Maratus speculifer. The sequence goes on along the minus strand of OZ025292.1, from coordinate 22,220,906 downwards.
AATTGAGGAGTAATTCCTACAAGCATATCAAAATCACTTAATTTACATTACGTCTTTGCAAATCATCAAAGTATGGAAATAGTTAGCTATTTTAGAATGTTTGTAACGTTAAACACACGTTGGGTGTCATTTGTAACGGTTGGTTGGTCGTGGTGGGGGTTAAATGCAGACATACTCAGTAATTAAGATAAAACAACACAGTTTATTAAAATGATAAGGGCTCAAGGGAAGTGGAGCAAGTCTTAATTTTCACCAACTGTACAATACTACGAAAAAGCTAAACGCATACTCACAGGCTCCGGACTAGCTCAATCGTGGCACCTTCTATTACTTCTCCACTATCTTTCGGCTAAGCTGCTAGATAAAGCTTAATTAGACAGCCCGTGGCTGTGTGTAATTCTTTATTCACTTTCAAATAATCAAAATGTAATTACTATGAAACTTCTTACCACGGCCAACTCTCAAGTCGAATACCGAAACGCCTTTACAACTCACTGGAGGCTCGCTGCTACTTTCAATCTGCTAGCATTGCGTTTACTAATATCTCCAGAACACTCGGCTGGCTAATCGCCAGTGATTCACTCGCTGGCTAATGCCAGAGATACTTCGCTGAGTAATATCGCTAGACACGCTCACTCCTGGCTGGCTAATGCCAGAGATACTCCCCACACACTCAAACTCCAAGCTTTTATATGCTGCAAACTGAGATACTTCATATTAACATATTACTAATAACCGCGAGCTAACTGCAGAATCCGAAAGAGACACACATACTCTAGAAAGTTAAAGTAAAAGAGAGGATAGATGTCGCTTTTACGCTTACACATGTTAAATTATTGACGTCACGATCCCAAAAATACTAGAGTGCCTTTATGACAAAGGTCACTCCCTCACATGTTATATTTTTTAGATCCATTATAAATCTATATATATTATGTACAGACATATATATACAGCAGGCATGTCAAACTCATTTAACGCCGCGGGCAAAATTAAGCACTATATGCAATGCCGCAGGTCGCATAAAAAAGAGCACATAATAATATTACCATTGCATATAATAAAATTTGTTTGTTGAAAACGCAGCCGTGTTAAAAGAATTTTAACTCAAAATTCCAAAGTTATTAGTATACATGGTTCATATTATTTTATTTTTTCGAAAAAATACCCAAAATTGCTTTCTATTAACCAAACATATAAAATCTAATTTAATTTTCTATATTTCATTTATTAAAAAAATTTGTTGCACACGATTCTCTTGTTCTAGTAAAGGTCAATCTTTCATGTTTTAATCAAGTTAAAAAATAAAAATTGACATTTTGAAACGGTCAATCTGTTTAATAAAATGTGTCTTGTATATGTGTGCTACTTATTTTATTTCATTAATTAAAGGCATTTTTTGGTTCAAATTACATTTACTTGTGCTGAAACATAACAAAATTTTCCATTGCGCATTTTCAAAAATTGGTCGAATGATGAATAATTACAAAAGTTAGAAAACGACATATCCATATATTTTCATGCTAATACGATATCACGCTGAATTTCGATTATCTGCAGTATAAGTTATAAACAATAATAACAAATCGATAATTAGAGGTAAATTTTACTCAGGTTCTTAGTAATTTAAAAAAAAAATCAAGTACTTAATCTATTGGCGGTCTTTCAAAAATACACAGTCATAATTTATCGATTTAAACAGAAAATTGTTACCTTGTTTTATAGACAAACATTCGAAACTTTCGAAAATTCGATGAATATATTTTCAATACAATCTTTCTTTCAAAATCTTTTCGATTTTTGCTTCTGTAAAACCACGGTTGTATTCATGAAAGATGTATTTTTAGCATGCACATTATAACAATTGAATTAACTATAAAGTAAAATGCATAAGGCTTTGCAGGCCACAGATAAGTTGTCGGCGGGCCAGTTATGGCCCGCGGGCCACGTTTTTGACATGCCTGATATACAGGGTGTTGCTGAATTCAACCGCAAGTAGGGGTGATTGTAGACATCAAGGGAATGAAAAAATATCGCAGAACATGGAATCGCGAATCACTTGTTGACCACATATACAGGGTATTCATCCTAATTCTGATTGACGGTCATAATTTTGAAAAAAATAAATAAAAATATTGCTTTGAAAATTTAGCTGTATGTACCTTGTTTTGTATAACATGCGATAACACTACTAAAATTTCTGGGAAAACAGAATGCTCAAGTAATCGGTCACACCGTATAGTCGGATCATCATAGTCCAAAATGTGGAGAATCAAGTGTGTACTGCTGGTGCTTATAATGAAAAGTTCTACCACCATTTTTTTATGTTATTACATATACAACACACATGAGCATGTCTTTTAAAAATTTTATTACAATAAACAACAGTTGTTTCGAAGTTATTACCGTCAACCCAAGCCATACTGCATTTTTGATTGTACAACCTCCATGTTTTATGGTAATGTTTCATCTTCTTGATATCTCCTATCACCCCTCTGAATACGTCGGTCGAATTTGACAACGACCTGTATATATATGTAACAGATGAACAAATTTCTCCATTTTACTAATTAATATATTCCAAATTCTTACAGTATCTACTTTTTCCCCTGTCTTTTAATAGTATCTTAAATATAACTTATCTTGCAATTCCATACCTTTAATTAGCTCATCTTTAACTTCTTATTCTAAAATCCTTAATTTGTTAAAAGCGACATGTCTTTGTAAAACTTCGCTAATCTATTTTATTCCTTCATATTTGAGACATTAAATTTTTATTCCTTTCGAATGTTTCTTTGTATAATTTTTATTTTTATTAAAATTATTATTCATTTTTCCAGCTTTCCTTGCATTGAAATTGTAAATTCTACAGATTACGCTATCATACTACTGTTTTGCTGAAAGTAGTAGACTATTGTCAGAAGTATGTTAGTAGATAAAAAGTGTTTATTGATTTTTTTCTTAGCGACATTTGCAAGCACAATTTATAAGATTAAGTTCTGGATTTTCAACATATTTTATTCTTAGTTAATTTATCTTGAAAATTACATGTAAAAAATGCGCTTGATATTACCTGTTTTCTAATTGCTTTTACAAATACCCGTGACAGGGACTTTAACCCCTTCGCAACGAGAGCTTTTTACGAAATGTGTTTAATGCTTTATCATCGGTTTTTAAAATCATAAATGTGTGCCTTATTGAACGGGGAAATACTCCCATTAAATAAGGTAAATTTTACCGTAAAATTTTACTGGTGAAAATAAACAAGGCTTCTTAAGCCTTTTTTGCAGCACATATACGTGTCGTTTGTCCCCAAGGGGTTAAAAGTATTGTTAAACGTAAACATTTCAAGCGACCAAAATCGCCTGCGTTTTTTCGTTTTTTAAGCATTTCATTGGCTGTTCGAGAAACGGCTTTTCCATCTTCAGATTTTCTAGCATTTAACTGGCTGTTACGAGCGACTCGCTTCGTTCCAAGCGTCTAAGACGCTCCCACACAAAATAGTTGCTTGCTTTCTGAGCGATTTCCCTGGAACCCTAGGATAACATAGAGACGCCTGGAATTTAAAGCAACTTTGGCCCCTCGTGTAATAGCACTTTTACAAAAGCCCGCTAAGGAAATTATTTCTGAAATATTTCATAACGATACTTCATTGAAACATCATGTTGTATCTATAATTCTGGAATCATTTTCCTTACCTACCGAGATAAATTAAATAGTAACGAAAATAGATATGTAGGGAGCGTATTCTTATTAAAATATTGTTTAAAGTATTGTTTATAAATATTTATATTTATATTATATTATTTCTTTTATATTATACTAGGTATAGCCCGTTATCGGAGTGAAAACTCTTAAATTATAATTAATGAGAGATCATTCAGTCGAAGACGGGACCCACCACGTGAAGGCGATCTCTATTAGGCCCCACCCATTTTTTAATGTGGTTGGCTTTCCAGTCTGTCCACTACTTACCAAATAATTAAGGATATAGAACATTATATAGAATAATACATACTGTCTCACCACCGCCCACTGACACCACCAATTTCTCAATCTGTCTCATTTTCTCTTCTTTTTCTATTCTGCTCTCTTTTCTTCGCCAGTCTTTCTTCTCGGTGTTCTGGGGTTTCGTTTGCATATCTTTTTTTATTGTTAATGAAGAGGTCTTCCATTTGTTCTTCCATCTGTTCTTCTTTCTGTTCTTCCATCTGTTCTTCCATTTGTTCTTCCATTTGTTCTTCCATTTGTTCTTCCATTTGTTCTTCCATTTGTTCTTCAATTATATTCGACGATTCACTGTTTGAGAGCCTATCTGTCCTTTTATTTATAGAAGTTCAAAATGAAAAAAGATTTTCTTAGCAGACGATTTTTTGTGATAAATACATTATCTGTTTTATATTTCTTCTGCTTTATTCCTTTTATTTATAGAGTTCAAAATGAAAAAAGATTTTCTTAGCAGACGATTTTTTGTGATAAATACATTATCTGTTTTATATTTCTTCTGCGTTTACCTAAGCTGTGTAAAATATAAAGAAAAAAAATATGACACTCAAATGCAATGCATTCACTGTTTGAGAGCCTATCTGTGCCTCAATTAATTAATTATCCTCTTTATTCCTTTTATTTATAGAGATTATTTCTTTTTAAGTATTTATAAGTATTTTAAACAATACTTATTAAGTATTGTTTAAAACACTTATAAATACTTAAAAAGGCGTTATAAATACATAAAGATATTTAATACAACCCTGAGATCCCCTTGAACCCCTGAGAGCCGGCCTCTTTAATTCGTATCGGCTTTGTCCCACCCCTTTCCATGCTTGTAGATTACCAAAAAAAAAAGAATGGTTATGCCTATTTTGAACGAAATACAACTTATCCATGTACTTAATGGTGGCATATTTAATCCAAACAGGCGACACGACCTCCCACCACGGTACCACCCTCGACCACCACCACCACCACGACCACTGCAGCACCGGAACCTGCTGCCGGACTGAATGGGACCATGGAGGAGGAATACGAGTACGACGAGTATTACGATGACGAGTACGAAGACGAAGACACGACGACCAGAACTACAACCACCACCACAACCACAACCAAAAGACCGTCTTTGCGACCGACACAGACGAACCGAAGAAGAACTGAAACTGCAAGACCCGCCACGTAAGTATATCCTTTTTTTATCATTTTGTTTTTAGCAAGCATGTTTAGACAAATACTACATTAACATTACGGGATTTAACACATCCATGTATAAATTATTACTAGTGTTTCACTCGTAGGTTTATCATTGTGTTTTCCTGCTTCCATTTTTCCACGTCTTCATACCTTTGATTGTATGGCAATGTTAAACCTACGAGTGGACCACTAGTGGTATTAATTTTTCGCTAATGCACCACTTCACTTGCGGCAGACATAGATCATTGGAATAGCAAATAAAGCCTTTGTGCAAAAATGTTTAAAGATAAAAAACCAACGATTACAAATGCACAAATAAAGTGAGAAAAGGTAGCAAACAGCCGTTTCGAATCTACTATGGAGATTCTTCATCAGTGCAAAACTCAGCGAGCTAGAAAAAGCAAAACTGAGCTAAGAGACAGAGAGACGCAGGCTTATATACCCGCTACGGAAACGATCCCGCCTAAAGGAAAGCAACCAATGAGAAGAGAGCAGCGTAACAACTGGCTGGACAAGTAGCGACATCTACCGGAGAATAAACAAAACAAAAACTAAAAAGCGAGGGGAAAAAAAAATTTAAATTAAATTAAAGATTTCCAAATGCTAGGAAAATAAGGCGTACTTGATAAGTCATTGACTAAGGAGTGAGAATTTTTAATGATGTGATAAGCTTCCCAAAAATCAAGATCAAGAATGGAAAGACACTTTTGGATGATGGTAGCTGAAGAAAAGTTAAACTTATGTTGTAAAGACCAACAATGTTGAGCAATGGAAGAGCGTTTAAGCTCTTGATTTTTGACATACCTTTTATGTTCCGTTAAACGAAATCTGAGAGCACGTTTAGTCTGGCCAATATAAGAAAGGCCACATTGGCAAGAAATTTGGTAAATACCCCAGTTATCTAAGCGATCAATGGGATGCTTAAGATTTGAAAAGGCAATTTTATTAACAGGAGAAAAAATAACATTGAAATCGAACCTTTTTAAAATTTTAGCAACTTGCTGACTGATTTTGGGGAAAAAAGGCAAAACAACCAAAGTATTGGAATTTGAATTAAAGTTTTTTCTTTCAGATTGGGTGGATTTTGTTAATTTTCTATGAATTGAATCTATAATATTAGGAGAATAACCACGATCAACAGCAATAGCTTTAAGATAATTGAGTTCATCACTGAGTAACTGAGGAGTTGAACAAATATTGGAAGCCCGGAAAACAAAAGTTTTAAAAGCCGCAACTTTCTGGTTAGGAGGATGAGAAGAATATCTATGAGGTGGAAGACTGACCGCAAAAGGTTTACGAAAGACAGTAGTCTGAAAATTATCATCGTCGCGAGTAACAAGGACATCAAGAAAAGAAACGGAATTGTTCGATTCAACTTCAAAATTGAATGTAAGAATCAATAGAATTCATAATAGAGAGAATATGATTTATATCAGTATTCACATCAATTAAAGCAAAAATATCATCTACGTAACGAACATAAAACTGAAATTTTAAGACTTCAAACAATTTAATTTCAAAATATTGCATGTAAAAATCACATAAAATCGGACTAAGAGGGTTACCCATAGCCAAACCTTCAGTCATACGAAAGAAATTCCCGTTAAATACAAAAGTGTTTTGAGACAAGCAAACACGAGTGAGATGAATGAGCTCCTCGATTTCGAAAAAAGAAAAATGAAATTCACAGAGCCTTTTCTTCAGGCAATCTATAGCCCCTTCGACAGGAACATTAGTAAATAATGAAGTAACATCAAAAGAAACCATCATGTGGCCTTGTGGCTTAAAACTGTGAAGTTTCTTGACAAATTCAAAAGAATTTTTAGCAGTGAAAGAATTACCGCTTGAAAGAGGAGAAAATATGGAAACAAGATATTTAGCAAGTTTATAAGAAGCCGTACCGATATTTGAGACAATGGGTCTAAAAGGAATGTCAGGTTTATGAACCTTAGGTAAAGCATAAAACCTGGCACAATGAGCAACTGAAGGAATAAGAGACCTCTTTAATTTAGCAGGAATAATGTGCGAAGACTTAATGGCAGATTTGATAGTATCAATTTCACTAGAGGAAGGGTCTTTGTGGATATCCTCATAGGGACCATCATTAATTAATTTCGGGGATTTCTCCAAATAAGTAGACTTGTCAAGAACAACAATCTGACCACCTTTGTCAGCCTTAGTTATGGTCAAATTCGGATCAGAACATAAACTTTTAAGACAATATTTAACTGAACTATTGAGATTTGGCTTATAAACATTAGAATTAAAACCGACAGTATTAGCAATGAGATGCCTAATAGACTCTTTTTGAAAAGGAGAAATAGCGTTATGCTTAAAGGCACGTTCAATAGGAGCAATCAGACGGGGTGATATAAATCATATTCTCTCTATTATGAATTCTATTGATTCTTACATTCAATTTACTTTTGAAGTTGAATCGAACAATTCCCTTTCTTTTCTTGATGTCCTTGTTATTCGCGACAATGATAATTTTCAGACTACTGTCTTTCGTAAACCTTTTGCGGTCAGTCTTCCACCTCATAGATATTCTTCTCATCCTCCTAACCAGAAAGTTGCGGCTTTTAAAACTTTTGTTTTCCGGGCTTCCAATATTTGTTCAACTCCTCAGTTACTCAGTGATGAACTCAATTATCTTAAAGCTATTGCTGTTGATCATGGTTATTCTCCTAATATTATAGATTCAATTCATAGAAAATTAACAAAATCCACCCAATCTGAAAGAAAAAACTTTAATTCAAATTCCAATACTTTGGTTGTTTTGCCTTTTTTCCCCAAAATCAGTCAGCAAGTTGCTAAAATGTTAAAAAGGTTCGATTTCAATGTTATTTTTTCTCCTGTTAATAAAATTGCCTTTTCAAATCATAAGCATCCCATTGATCGCTTAGATAACTGGGGTATTTACCAAATTTCTTGCCAATGTGGCCTTTCTTATATTGGTCAGACTAAACGTGCTCTCAGATTTCGTTTAACGGAACATAAAAGGTATGTCAAAAATCAAGAGCTTAAACGCTCTTCCATTGCTCAACATTGTTGGTCTTTACAACATAAGTTTAATTTTTCTTCAGCTGCCATCATCCAAAAGTGTCTTTCCATTCTTGATCTTGATTTTTGGGAAGCTTATCACATCATTAAAAATTCTCACTCCTTAGTCAATGACTTATCAAGTACGCCTTATTTTCCTAGCATTTGGAAATCTTTAATTTAATTTAAATTTTTTTTCCCCTCGCTTTTTAGTTTTTGTTTTGTTTATTCTCCGGTAGATGTCGCTACTTGTCCAGCCAGTTGTTACGCTGCTCTCTTCTCATTGGTTGCTTTCCTTTAGGCGGGATCGTTTCCGTAGCGGGTATATAAGCCTGCGTCTCTCTGTCTCTTAGCTCAGTTTTGCTTTTTCTAGCTCGCTGAGTTTTGCACTGATGAAGAATCTCCATAGTAGATTCGAAACGGCTGTTTGCTACCTTTTCTTACTTTATTTGTGCATTTATAATCGTTGGTTTTTTATCTTTAAATGGATCATTGGATTCCCCTATTACTGCTCTTCTATAAAATAATTTTTTCTTGTGCTCCATGACATAGGTTTTTGTGCTGTCCGCTCTTGGACTGTATGATCTGATTTGATTACGATTAACGTACCGCCGATACAATTGGTTTATGTGCCTTGACGATTCCTATGATTATCACTAAAGGGAAAATATAGTGAAAGGATTAGTTGAGGGAAATGTTTGTAAACATTCCTTTTCTTTATAGCCTTTTACATCATTCAGACTGGAAATCTAAGATATTTTAGAGCGCCTTTCTTACGGTGGTACACCACAGAATCAAAGCACCTGTTCACACCGCAAAATTTATCTAACAAGGAAGGTCTCCATACGGGCATACTCAGAAAAATCTGAAAAAATTACAGAATGTTCTTCTCATATAGTTATATATGTTTATAAAAAAAATTTCGGCGGAACCTCCTTATAACGTCCGTAAAAAAATAATAAAAATTTCGTTTATTTGGCGGTTTATCTCTGGTTGGCGAAAAAACGAAATTTTGAAAAACACGCTTTTACGCTTCGAATACTTTTTAAAGAAAAAACTTTCTATGTTCAATTTATTTAAATAAGTTTAGTTTAAGTAATTTTAGTTTTGCATTTTTACTTTACTTTACTTTAAGAGTAATTTTGTCATATACGTTTGTATGTACTTATAACAAAATGAAATTAATATATTTTATCATTTAAAACAAAATTTAAATTGATTAAAATTGTTCCAAATTGAAAAATACACTGTTAAAATCTGCTGCATTTTGTTGCAACGCACTCCCTTGCTTGTATAGGAAACGGTTACTTGGCCATGAAATGGAGCTTTCTCATTGGTTGAAATAGAGATATTATATACAAGCAGTGGAGTGCGTTGCAACAAAATGCAGCAGATTTTTAACAGTGTATGACACGGTCAATTCGCCGTGCTATGGAGCATTCTCATTGGTCAGAAGAGAGGTATTCTATAAAAGTAGTGGAGTGACGTTGCAGTAAATGCTGTAGATTTTTAACAGTGAAGTCAATTAAAATCAATTTTCAGATTCGTTAAAATCGTCTGCTTTTGGCGAGGAAATGCACTGCTTGCCAAATCTCGCGTCGCTTTCAGCTTTTCACGCCAATTATTCCAAACTATTTTATTTTTTTACATATCTAATAATGTAATTCCGCCGCTAATTTTCACTGATCCTTTATTACCTACATGAGTAGTTTAATTCGTATTTTTTTTCAAAAAATTCTGAGTATGCCCCCAGTGGAGACCTTCTTTGTAAGATATCACTGTGTCTGAGATCTGAACAAAAAAAAAGTGTGCTTACGATAAAAACCAGCCTCAATAGTCAATCGGTTAAAGCGAATCTTCTTAGCTAATCAGAGTGAGTGGTAATAGCTGTATCTAACCAAAGAAAGTTCAACTCACTGACAGAGTTTTATGGTCTGTGATAAATATCTAATCTGATCAGTTAGTGTGTTTTATTTTCTAGTAGTCAGTGGCAAAAACCGATAATAAAATTTTTTCTGGTCGAAAAAAATCCTCTAACTGGTAGAAAGTTTGAATAAAAAAAAAATATTCATAAAAAGGTTTTTTTTTTTTTTTTGGATGAGCATTTAGTATTGAACATAAAAATAACGCCTCATTTTACGCCTACATTTACATATTTTCCAAAGATTTCCGTTACCATAGTACCGATGGCTTACCATATTACCATAGTATATTAATTTGGCTTGGGTGCTGTACTCGATTACGCAAAACTCGCTGTTCTTTTTTTACGATTGGTAAAATATTTGATTTTTTTCAATCGTTTTTGATTTGTTACTTTTAAGATAGAAAAAGGAAAAAATTAGACATTATTTGAACTATCTTTTTGAGATTTCTAAATTGTTTACTTTAAAATAAAAATGTGAACTTTCTTGTAAAATTTGAAGAATCGATGCTATCGATTAAGCAAGAAATTCTCCCTCTGGCCCCCTCTCTATATTTTAAATGAAATTTTGATTGCGAAAAAGCGCAAGAGAGAAGCCAGTAATAAATCTCTCTATTAATGGATTATTCTTGACCCAATACTTATGGCGTATTCTCCGTAAAATTTTAATCTCTCAAAAACTTTAACCGTAATATAATTAATACAAAAGGGATTTTTCTTTACTCGAATTAATTTATCCCAGTTGGCAAGATTTTTTTCGGCGATGTAGGACACATAAATACATACATACATTTCGGGTGTAGTACTGTTTAGGCTGATGTTAATGATCTATTCTAGTAAGAGAAAAAAAGCTTTTCATGGCGTCTTCAACTTATTAGCCCTTTCCGGCACACTGTGCCTGGTCTAGGATACTTAATTTTAATTCCTAACTTGCAAACGGTACCAAAGATATGTCAATAATTGTTTTCAATTACAGTGAAAGCTTAAATTAATGAGATTTTTATTTCTCAAAAAGTCTTTTGTAAATTCCGGTGTCAGTCAATAATTTCTCATTTTACTAACAGAATTTGCCCGTGCCGGAAAGGGTTAAAGGCTCATAAGACTACAATGATTTGAATTTTCAGCTGAATTTTTCTGTCTTTTATTTATTCATTCTTTTTTCTATCTCAGGCCCACACCCACTACTACTACCTCTCAGCCACGATCTTCTGGAAGACGAGGCACCAGCCCTCCACTGACGTCATCTACTACAACAGTCCGCACTCCATCTAGTCGCAGCCAGAGTAGTGAAGACGGACCACCCCTAGACGTCCTTCCCGACAACGAAATCGTCTGCCACAGGAGGGGAGTGTTCATTCACCCCACAGAGTGCAACAGGTTCGTCCTCTGCGCTCCAGTCTCTCGCAACACGGAGCAAGGGCTGAAAGGCCGCATCCTCAACTGCCCGGCCAATCAGATTTACCTAGTCGACATCGGAAGGTGCATGAAAGGAGACAGAAGCCAGTGCAAGAAGCTATAGTGATATATTTAGTGTTGCCATTCTAACAAATCAAAAATCATACAAACTGGCAGGGCCTAATTTTTGCCTACGTCCCCTTTCAGGCCCAAATCAACTTAGCTTATTTTAAAAAATGCACTTTTGAGATTATGATATAAAAAAACTGGATTGATTTAACAAATATTTAAATTATTTTTAATAGTTAATACTCATCTTAATAGCTATGCATAAATGTTTACAAACTAAGCTTGAAGTACAATATTATAAAAATGGCAATTAAATGTGAATGGGGCCCTCCAAATTGATGATTGTGCTTAGGACTACAAATTGTGGAAATCAGGCTCTGCAAACTGGGACGATCTTACATCTTCCAAAGGGTTGTTGTTGCATGGGGGCTTTTTTCGGTGCTTCTGGTGACTGGATTTTGTACATCATCAGATAGACTGATGATCGAACTCTGCCTTCGATACATTCCAGATGAAATTGCATCCCTAACGTTATGAAAATTCAATGTGTATGTGCATAAATCATCTTAGCTTAGAATTTCATCATATGACTCTTCCATGCTGAAAGTGAATCCTTAGTAATTCAAAATGGCTGGCAAATGGATGGCTTGTTCAGTTCCTGTTTGGTCAACGATTAAAAATTAGAATGTTGTAACCATCTTACATCATCATCAAAACCATTTTTCTTCACTTCTTCGATTTTTTCAGCCGCCAATTACAATTGTCCTATTTGTTAGCCAGCATGGCACCCGTTTGTTTGTGACCTTTATGGTTGATGTGATGACGCCATTAGCAATTATCCCATGTTCATGTTGCTAACTGTTGTCCTGACAAAGGTCCCCCAAGTTCTTATTTACAGAGGACCATTTATTCAACAATGGCTCAACAAACTGTTTTTGGTTGGCACAACACCGCTTCAAAACCGAAAAGTTTTATTAGGCTGAATGTTAGTACACTTAACCAACAATGTTCCAAACATTGAAATCTATCTATGCTATTTGGACAAGACCCGAAGTTTCAACGTGAAATGCCTCCGCTTGATGCATTCTGAGCATTGATATTTTTAGAAGTAGTTCTATTATAGCTAATGATAATAAATCAAAACCACAAAGATATGCAACAAAAGTTCAGTTTCCATAATATCAGAATAAGGAAGTTGCAATCAGCTAGTAACGAAATAGTAATCATTGATTTTTTTTTCATCCTTCGTCGAATTTAACTTAATTCAGAACTATCTTATTGTGAAAGGATCATTATCCGGGGTTAATTACAACTTGAATTTGGGATGCAGATATAATCACGTATTTTTAGCTATTCGTGAACATTTCGTAAAAGTGATTGGTGAACGGACTCTTTCACATTCCAATCATGATAGTTTCAGCCAAGTGTCAAATCTCTAACTTTTTTGTTTTTGAATTTTAAAAAAACGATATCTAGGCCCGACTGACTTTGGAACCGGGCATGAGTCAAACTGGATATCAAACTTCATCAGTGGCAGTGTGTATAGATGTGTGTTCTTGTGCAAAGAAAAAGTTGTGCTCAATGTCTTAATATGTGCGATTTTGAACAGACGAGTGCCTTATAAGACAGTAGCGACATACACAAAAGCGCCTGCTCAGATTGCATGTTATTGTCCAAACTATGGCAGTCCCGTATTTTATACCATGTACTATACTATTAAAAATCTGCAGCATTTGTTCCATACTTACTCCGCCGCTTGTATAGGATATCTCATTCTGACCAATGAGGATACTCCATAATTTAGTGAAGTCGTCGTTTTCTATACAAACAGCAGAGTGAGTATGCATCAAATGCTGCAGATTTTTAACAGTGTAATAGACAAAGACTTTGGGTGTGGTTTTAGGTTTCAACATGGCGGTTTTTTTCCCAACCACAACTAATCCTGTAGCTAATATGCATGTTTGTCATCAAACTGGATTGTTGTGCATCTACAAAACTTAATGTAGGCAAAACTTCGAACTAAAATGCTCGACATTTTACTTAATGCTACTAAAACTTAGTAATAATATATCATATTATGTGTAACAAATAATAGAAATAATACATTACAAATTACTAGCACTGCGAAAATTGTTACTTTCTGCTCACAAAATTAACTTGGAAATTTAAATCTCCTTTGGATTGCCTTACCCTTCAATATTTTTCTTGCAACTATTTTTTCTTTCTCAGAGATTGATAGCAGAGAAAGCATACTTTCCCACAAATATGACTTAATAAACTGAAATATATTATTTTTATATTGATTAAATTTGAACATTTTTAAGAATATTTTGAACAATTATTCTTGAGATGTAATCCAAAAAAAAAAATGACAATTTAATCAAGAATCTTCAAAGTTCTCTTCGGTACAGTTACAGTGGTGTAAAATCTGCTGTCTAATTGGTTGTTACATTTTGTCCCAAGCTTTTTCGACCACTGAAACTTTACTTCCCGTAGTTGCCACTGTCTTATAAAGGCACTCTAATTTTAAGAATTTGTTTATTCTTTCTTGTATTAATAAACAAAAAACTATTATAAAAGATATTCTACTTCTCTTCACCAAGGACTTTTTACTCGCAGATGGGAACATTTCCTCTTGCAGCGTTTGTATAGTTTGCGAAAAATTAACTGTTATGGACGAACTGATAAAACATTGACGGAATGAATTATCTGTGAATAACTATACTTATGTGTCGTACATGGGCGTAGCTAAGGCTGTGTGTATGGCGCACCTACACCCATACACTTAAAATGTTCTTTCCTTCTCTATAACAAATAGTATAGTCATGGATAAAAAGAGATATTGTTCTATTGGGAAGTTTTTTTATTCTTTAAAGATTTATGAAGACAAAGGTTAAGATCCAGAACCAAGAAATTACGATATTTCTTTTTATTGGAACCATAGCATTATTCAACTAAATAAAGTGCAATTTTTTAGTAAATTTTATAAATAATCACGAAACGGCAAGCTATCAAAAATTGTCTAATTTATTACAGTTTATTTATGTATAGGTTATTATTTTAGGTTATATATATCATACATTTTATCCAGTTCATTTACGGATTAGGGAGACTAGGTAGGGTTGACCACACGGGAGGCTTAACCCGCATCACATCCCAGTTATCATATTTTAAAGAATTTTTAGAGTTGTAACAATAAATGTCAACCAAAGCTATGAGGCCGGGAGGTGGCAGCATAAACAATCACCTCATCGAGTTCACGGCTGAAATTTTAGAATTAGAATTCTATTTGCATATTAAAACGCAGTCGGTCTGTCAAATCCTATCTCGGTGGGAAACACCTAAAAAACCGATTTTAGCGGTTGACTCGAAGGCTTATCATTGCGTTCTCCTGCTCTCAGTCCTCTGTTTTCATATTGTTGGGCGCAGGAAAACACCATAAGAGTCAACGACTATAATCGGGTTTTCAGGTGTTTCCCACCAAGACAGACTGACCGACTGCATTTTAATATGCGAATCAAGATTAAACTGATCCTAAAATTTCACCCGTGAACTCGATGAGCAGGTCGTCTGTTCTGCCGCCCCCACTCCCAGTCTATTACTTTTGCAACTTCATTTGTGGTTTTTAAAAAAAGGACGGGGGGATCAATAATGGGTCAGGAGATATGATTAGATCGAACTTGAAGAAGACTTTCCTCTCTTGCAGGATGCCCGGCATTTTCCTTGTAAAGCTTTCAAAAATGAAAAATGCCGCGTGACCACAAGAAAGCGCTGCCTGACCAGAACAAAAAAAACCACGAGTAGAATCTGACGTTATCTGGAGATTAAGACAGTAGTACTCAATAAAAACCATAAATAGAGAACAAATCGCTTGCGCGTTTAATACACTGATAACGATTTCTTAAAACTGTAACAAGAAAAAGATGGGATTAAAAAAAAAATGAATTAAAAATCGATAGAAAATGTTTTTGATTAGTTTGTTTTTATAGCCTTATTCAAATTTGCAGTTTTCCCTTACCGAAATTATATTGAATTTTAGCCAAAAACAAAAATCTCTCTATAAAGAAAAGTTATTATAATATTTTACTGGGTTTTATAAGATTATCAGCTTCCTGCTTTGTAAATAGTTCGCATAGGGTTGAGAAATAAGCAACAAATAAACTCGATTTGCTTTTGAAAATAATCAACTGCTACAGTACACTAACGATCATCCGATACACATCAGGAGAATCATTTAAAAGCTTTCTTGAAGCGAGAGGTAGGGGCAAAGTTTTCTTTAAAAGTGACATCATAAAAAGGAAAAAATAATAAGCTGCAACCAGAAATGGAAAAAATAAAAAAAGAGCTATTTCAGTTATCGAACTCGGCAATTCTGTATATAAGAAAATAATTTAAAAATATTGAAATGTAAACGATAAATTTGAAAAAAAAAACACTTTTATTGACTTAACGTTAGCTTTTGAGTTTTCCCGCATTAATAATGAAGGTTGTTACTCTAAATTGACAAGTTTCTTTAAATTTTGGGAAATTTCTGGAAGGGTTTATTTTGAAATGCCAGATTCATTGAAGGAGGTCCTGTAGTCTTCCCAAATATGGAGTCTCTTCTCTCACTGGAAATTATCGCATAACGGGTTAGACATCGTTAGATGAACTTTCTATTCTGTACGAACATTAAACTGTAACGTAAGACGCCACTCGCATCTTACTTAAAAAGACCCGGATGATAATGTTAAGTCTATGGAGGCGTTCTTTTCAAATCTCTCGCTCAAGTTTTAATATTTTTACATGATGTTTTATAGGATAGCTGAGGATGATTTACAACCGGGCTAGTTTTTACATTTTCAATTTTAGTTACATATATATGTATATTTTTTTATGTTATATCATATCAATTTCAGAGCCGGTTTCAACGGTTCCGAAATTTAAAGTATTTTTTAAGAAAAATCTGAAAGCAAAATTGAGAAACTAGCCCGGTTGTAAATCGTCCTCTACTCTCTTATGCAAAAATAAATAAATAAATAAATAGCAATAATAAAGTAAAAACAAAAAAAATCATGTAAAAATATTGAAATTTGAGCGAGATATTTGAAAAGAACGCTTCCATAGACTTAACATTATCTTCCGAATCTTTTTGAGCGACTAGTGTGAGCTTTTAACAGTATTTTAAACTTTTATCAGCATTTTTACCAGCGATGTCAAGTGCGTCGTAGAATATGGAAGATGCTATACCTATGACTAAGTCATGACTAAGATGTTTTGAAAAATTCATTATTATTATTCTTCGCCACCCCAAACGAAACCTTTGCTACACCCATGTTGTGACAAGTATGAATGTGTTTAACAATCACCAGTTTTAAAAAAGTGCCAACTACTGGTACACTTCTCTGACTGTTACTGATCATGTTATGCTGTAAATTAGAAATAAAATTTTGCGTTTGATAATAATAAAAAAATGTGTGAAGTTCTTAATTGAATCGAGAATTCGGTACTTATATGTTAGCCAGGCGCAAATCTTGTCAAAAGCAATTTTTTCATTTTTTTTAGCAATTTTTCAAGATTTTAATACTTGCGTGTAAAATTAAAAATAGCATTTTGAAGACGATTTTGTTTTGTTTTCCTTATAGTATTATGTCTCATTTATAACCTGCGCTTGGCTAACATAAAAGTGCCGGAATTTCAAAAACTACGCAAGTTTTTTTGCTGTTGTTGCAAATTTGTCTTTTAATTGTTATTATTACAAACGAGTCCTTCAGCGTGTAATACAGGAGGCAGCTTTCACATTTTGTAGAATCAGTTTTTACATGGATGATTTTGGTATCATATGACAGATTAGACAACTAACAAGCGAAATTTCCAAGTCGAAATTTCCAGGCCCGACTCATACGAAAGCAAACTTCCCGATCTCATGTGAAAATTTAAAATTTCGCCCTGTTTATTTTTTAAGACTATGGGCTGGACTCAATAAGTCTATAAATATATATACAGGGCATTCACTCTTAACGATGTCCAGAGGCTAATTTCTAAATCTTTAGTCATGTACATATAATTCCAATTGCAAAAAATATTTAAATGAGGTAAAGAAATATTTTAAAAGCAATTTCGATCAGTAAAAACATGTTTTAAAAAATTACGAACTTTAAATTTTTATATGGTCTCCCCCGATATTATAATTTATATTTAGCAAAAATTTCTTGTTGCACCGACAAATAAGACTTTGTTAATTGATTTTTATGTTTTTTATTGCTGAATCCGAAAACGACCTTTATTTTTACCATCGCGTTATGATTTTTTACAAATTTTAAATTTCAAAGTTAAAAAAGTCAAATTCAATACTAAACTTCCTAAACCACCTCATTGGACCCCTCAGCTGTTTAGCAGTAATAAAACCCAAAATAAGACAAATAAATTAATAAATTATTGAATTAGCAAAATTAAATTAAATTTAAAAAATGTATCTGTTTTATAGTATCAGATTTTCTTTATATTAATTTTGACATTTACGATTTGCAAAAAAAATTCCAACGCGACAGTTAAAACTGAAGGTCATTTTCAGACCAATCAAAAGTCAGAACGAAAAGTTACGCAGTTTCCGGATTCTAAGGGGGAATAGATTTTATGTTTGCGTTTGGAAATGGGTACAAAATAAAAGCAGGTAAGACAGTCGCATATCACCCTTCCGTAAAAAGCCGGTTTTATTTAAAGGGAAAAAAAAAGCATTGGAAACGCGGCTTAAGTAGGGGAAAGTTGGATAAAACCAAGTAGGTGGATAAAACAGGGAATTAGGCTTTATGGCTTTATTTGCGGCGGTATCTAGCCGAAACTTTTAGAATTACTTTTAGGCGAGCGGTATGCCAGCTCCCAGTAACTAGTTTGTTTGTTTGTTTGTTTATTGAACAACATACATCTGACTTGTGTGCTCGACATGAAGCCTGCTTATAAGCCATCGTCAATACAGGGTGATTCAGCTCGTCGGTGACAAACTTTAAGGATCGATAGAGCACACCTAGACGAACATTTTTGAATAGGGAATGTAGGGTCCCTGACGCGATGGTAAGGCGCTAGGCGCTTTCGAAAATTTGGGTGCCGAAATTCGAAACGTCATAAAAACTAGGGAAATGGTTAGATTTTCTTGCTTGTTGCGTCGAAATGATTCTGTTTGTTTAGACTTTCTTCAGTACCAATTTGATAAGCGTATCTCTTAAAACATGGATAGGGGGCGCTGCAGACTTTGGAGAGCTAGACAACAACTTTAAGCCCGTTATTTTGATAATTTAACACATGCTCGCCAAAGTTTATACTCTAACTTAAAGTTTGAACCCAAAAGTAGAGCCCTGCAAAAAGCGTAAGAGCCGGAATAAAATGTCAAAGTACAGGGTGGTCGAAACTCGAAGGCTCCTAAGAGATAAACAAACAGATTTCTTGACTTATGGCATGCATTTTCATGATTCTGTTTGCTGGGGCTCTCTGAAACTCAGTTGAACGGTACAAAAAGAAACATCGATAGGGGGCGCTTTGGGCAAAAAACATAATTCGTTGACATTTCGGACGCTAACTGGAAACGGGGCGCTACGATCAGTTAGAAACAAAACAAGAGAGTAATTTACTTATCATAAGAAGCTATTAAAACTGCAGTTTGTTTGTTTTTTTTAACAAACATAGCTGGTTTCAATCATGCACAATGCGCGCAATAAAATTTACATAAGGTGCTCACTGATCGCTCCCGTTCAGGCCTGCCTCCGTCGAAAGATCCCGTTGTGGACAACCTCTGGTGTACTCGAGCGAAGAAGGCATGGCAGGGGATTTGCCTGTTGGGGTAACGCTCGGCGTACAACCGCTGAGCGGCTCGTCCATTACAACCAGCAGTGCCATACGCCAAATGCATGTCAGCCAATTCAGAGTTTGTGTACCGTTCCATCCTACTACCGATCTGCAGACAAGTAACCCGAAGCTTAAGTAGGTACCGCACGTTCAAAAGACGTGTCTGCTCATACAACTACGTCATCTCGCGTTGTCGTCTACGCATTACGTATCTTTTGCATATCGATATGGTACGATATCTTTTGCATAAATCAGCAAAAAGCACCTTATGTAAATTTTATTGCGCGCATTGTGCATGATTGAAACCAGCTATGTTTGTTAAAAAAAACAAACAAACTGCAGTTTTAATAGCTTCTTATGATAAGTAAATTACTCTCTTGTTTTGTTTCTAACTGATCGTAGCGCCCCGTTTCCAGTTAGCGTCCGAAATGTCAACGAATTATGTTTTTTGGCCAAAGCGCCCCCTATCGATGTTTCTTTTTGTACCGTTCAACTGAGTTTCAGAGAGCCCCAGCAAACAGAATCATGAAAATGCATGCCATAAGTCAAGAAATCTGTTTGTTTATCTCTTAGGAGCCTTCGAGTTTCGACCACCCTGTACTTTGACATTTTATTCCGGCTCTTACGCTTTTTGCAGGGCTCTACTTTTGGGTTCAAACTTTAAGTTAGAGTATAAACTTTGGCGAGCATGTGTTAAATTATCAAAATAACGGGCTTAAAGTTGTTGTCTAGCTCTCCAAAGTCTGCAGCGCCCCCTATCCATGTTTTAAGAGATACGCTTATCAAATTGGTACTGAAGAAAGTCTAAACAAACAGAATCATTTCGACGCAACAAGCAAGAAAATCTAACCATTTCCCTAGTTTTTATGACGTTTCGAATTTCGGCACCCAAATTTTCGAAAGCGCCTAGCGCCTTACCATCGCGTCAGGGACCCTACATTCCCTATTCAAAAATGTTCGTCTAGGTGTGCTCTATCGATCCTTAAAGTTTGTCACCGACGAGCTGAATCACCCTGTATACAGGGACGAGATAGCACACAAGGAAATATTACAACACAAGAGAAGTATAACCAGGAGCTCCACACAAAGTGTGTGTGCAATGGAGCCAGTGGGATTCGAATCCACAACCTCACGATTAGCGGCGTGATGTCTTAACCACTCAGCCACGGAGGCCCCCCAGTAACTAGAAGTCGCGTAAACAAACTCATTTCGCAGTGGTGATTTTTTAAAAATTTCGCGTGTAAATGTTTAAAATTCGAGATCTGCAGTATTATGTTACCATCCTAAATACCAAAAAGATTTAGATTAGGTAAGTATAACGTATGATAGTCTTTTATTTGCTCTTTATTTTAACGTTTTGTATTGGTGTCTACAAATTATCTGAACAACGCTAGAGTAACATTTCATCAAAAAGGTTAGTTTGGACAAAACTGGGATGCAGATGGACGGACATAACCGGGAAGTTTCCGAGATTGGACAACTCATTTAGTTGCGTTATTGAAATAGAATTAACTTGTTTATGCATTGTTTGACGATCTATAAATATTTAAAAACTATACAAAAAAAATTATTTAAATTAAGTTGTTACATAGAAGATTGTTTTTAGTCATTTCTATTGCAACACCTATCCTTATTTCAAGCCCCTAAAAATTAGAACTCGAACAAGAAGAAAAGGAAAAGGTGGAAAAACAAGACAAGAAGAACTTAACCCGAAGCGAAGCTTTCCATAATGACAGAAAAGAAAAGTAGAAAACTGATGTGAAAAAGAAAAGTCCTAAGGAAAAAAAAACCCTTGACATCAAACGAGGAAAAAGATGAAAGTGAAGTAACGGTTTACATGAACAATCTAAACCTAAGAGAAATTGGATATAGTGCCTTCATTGCAGAGAGTGTCGGCACATGAAGCATGCAGCAATGCAAATGAACAAGATCGAACTTTCATTTGTGATTTTTGTACCTAACACCTTTAACTCTTAAAGCATAACTTAACTCATTTCTATTTTATGTAGATTTTATATAGATTCACATTCTATAAGTATAGTATGTCGACTTTCCTTTAGTAAATTCTATTATTACAAAATTACAATGTGCTTTTAATTATTTTTTTTCCAGTTCCCAATTTTATCCGACCTGGTCGGACAAAACCGGGAAATTGCACACTTCTAAAAAAAGTGTTGTTATGATCTCAATTTCTGTCGTTCGTGACTGAATGAATACTTTTTTTGTTCCTAAGAAATCAATTTATCATTTTAATACAAATTTTGGCTGTTTTGTTCACATAGTGCACAATAATAAAATGAAAAACATTAGGGTCCCGGTTTTATCCGACTTTCCTTTATCTCCACTTACGTCACCAATTCGTTCCAAGACTAGCGACCTAAGTCGAAAACGATCACTAACCCACTCACAGGGAAAGCTAAGAGTGCTGAAGCCTCTTATAGACCGCAAGAGTAGATTAACTATTTAAATTTTTCTAAAGTTATGAAAATTTATTTATTATTTTTAATAGGTCTTGCAAAATAGAAATTTTAAAAAATAGTAACCTTCTCGCTTTTTTTTTTATATATATATATATATATATAATTCTTTTTATGAAATTTGAAATAACATTTTTAATATTCACCCTTAAAACAGTATTTTCTTTTTATTTGTCGAAGAAGTTTCAACCTTCAGAATTACCCCATCAAAAAATATCAGAGCCCTTCCCCCAGGTTTCGCTGACTGACATTACCCTACCATCATCCAATCTTCGCTCTGCATCAAATCAAAAAAAAAAAAAAAATATCTATGTCTCTATTATTTTGAATCAAATTTTTAAAAAATCAGACCAGTCTCGTCTAACATTACGGTTCATATCAAGAAAATATAAACCTATAAAATGTGTCAGCTCCCTCCAAAGCTTAATCTTGGGTGCGCCATTGAAAACGACTTAAGTTCGGATACATTTAGATAAGTAATAAAGATTCTCCGAAATTCAATGCATATATTCTATTGTGTTTAAAAATTGTGATACTTGCATTCAACATTAGTAAAAAAATGAGTTTGCAACACCTGAATTTAAAATAAATCAAAAAATTTAAACTTAAAACTTATTATTCTTTTTTTCTGCCCCGCTAGTTTTTAAAAACGCGAAAAAAAAAAAATCTTGGAATAAAGTTCAAACTGACAATTTTTTTTTTAACTCTAAATCAGAATTTTAAAAAATGCAATTTGAAACATTTTCCACTCCTATAACCTTCGGGTAATAGTGACAACAACATAAACGATAGCCTATGTTAGAGCAGGAGCTGTCCAGCGTAAATTTGCAATCTTTACTTTTGAAATCGGCTTTATAATACCTGAGATTATGTAGAAATCTCAAACTAAAGCGTTTAAGAATACTTTTCGCTCACTTTCACCCTTTTAAATTTCGATTTTTTTAGAAACTGTTCATAGAGAATATTTAAATCTTATAAATAATTACGCTAGTTGTATTTCAAGTTGCTAGTCCCTGCAGTGACACAAGCGTCTCAATTTAGAACACTTTTGACTCATGCAACTACCTTGTAGTAGTGACACTGATACAAAATACAGTCTAATGTTTGGCCAAGGGCTAATACCAGCAGGTTTTAATCAGTAATTTAAAGCCATTAATTTTTCAGTCGGTAAAGTACTTCTTGAAATTGCGTAAAATTGTAATGTTGAACGCTTTTAGAAGAAAAATTCGCTTTTAAACACTCATTTTTCAAAAAATATTTTTAGAGATAATTAATGTCTTATAAATAACTATCATGCCAAATTTCAAGTTTCTAGATCCTTCAGTAGCACAAAAGTTGTGTTTTTAGAACCTTTCTTTTTTGCTCCTGCCTCCCTCTTTGGGTTAGTGACATCGACATAAAATACAGCTTAAGTTGGAATAAGGATTAACACCATTATTTTGATACCATTATTTTTGAAACTGGTTTGATAGTTGCAGATATTATTCCTTAATTATTAAAAAAAAAACATTAATTATTAATAATATTTGTATATTTGGTCCAAAAGCGTTCTATGGTCCAAAAACAGTGGCTTTTACTATAAATCAATAGAACTTACCGTTAGTAATTGTTTAAAAATTGTTAACATTAAAATTTTAGACTCACTTTTTTTAATCTTTAAAGAAAAAGTTTTAATATTTATAATGTTTAAGGGACAGTAACATTTGCAGAAGTGCGAATTTTGTTCCGTGTAGTATATTCTTAGTAATTAAAAAAAATCACAAAAATTTGTCAAAAATTATAATTACGTAAAAGAAAAATATTAAAACTGAAAAGTAATAGTTAGCACTTTTTTAAAAGTGCTATCCCGCAAATTTATTTTCTAATTCTGCTTGAAACGATAATCATTCATGATCTCACTAAAAATAATATCATGCAATTTTATATGCAAAGACGAAAAACAATCCATCTAAAAAGGTATTTCGCACCGATTGCTTGTATTTCAACCTTCGCAGATTTTATTTTATTTTATTTTATTTTTATTTTTTTTAAAGCAGGAGTAGTCGAAATTAGATTAGTACCAGGGCCCGCGGTTGCTTTCTATGTCCATAGTAAAAATGCATAAAATGAAAATAAACTGTGAAATTTTCATGGCAGAGCTTCATAAATCCACATTTGATGCATGAAGATACTTCGCCCTAATCATCGTCTTCTCTTTACTTATGATTACTGTTATAACTGAAATTATATCATTTTTTTGTTATCGCAACCGTTTATATCGTTATAACTTTAAAATTAATTAAAAATACACTTTAACCTTCTAGCAGGCGCACTCATGATATCAATATGAAAAGTCGCGCATGTTTCCTAGATATGTTATTGTAAAGTGTATATTGTAAAATGTAACAACAAGTAGGTCAAATGGAGAGAGAATAATAGCCAAAATCAGGTGTTCGAAGTGTCCTGGGGTTTAAATATGTAAAGCGGAATTATTTCTAAAGTATCTCTCACATACGTGTGCCTGCTGTAAAGTTAATACGCGCAGTTTTAATTGAAATGCTTCAGCGTAAAAAAAGCTAATTGTGATCCCACAACAAGCTGGTTAAAACCATAAAAGCTAAAAGGCCGAGGTGGCTTTTCTTAAATTTTAGACAACTTTTTTTGCCATATAATAAATTTTCCCTGCTGTTATTTTTTTTTTTTCGTAATTATTTATATAATTTTTTGATTTCAGACCCACACAACACTAGGGCGGATCACCTAGTATATATAAGTGTATATATCTGTGTAAACCATTATTTAAAAAAGATATATTTAAAGTGAAATTCAATTAGGTTAAAAAAAAAGATACGTTAAAAACTTTTGGTATTTTTAATGATGGTTTTTTAGAAAGAATTTATAAGTTTACATGACCGGAAAATATCAATATATTTGTGGTACATATGTCATATTACTTATATTTGTACATTATTACTTTTATTACTTATAATATTATCAGTTCTTGAATTTGTTTATCTATTTAGATAGTTTCGAAAGAGCAACGCTGGACTTTTTTTATTTACTTGATGTAGAAATATATATCTTTTAAATCTCAATGAAGTCATCTCATCCTCGTGTAAAATCCAATTGTAGAATTTTTTGTTTGCTTCTTTAATCAATCAACCTCATTTAGAATAGGAAAATATTAAGAATCCTCAAAATAGAAGAATTCTTCAAACATCACTTTAAACGAAGTCATTTTTATCATCCGCTGATTAAATAGAAAACAATGATTAAATATTTTTATTCACGCCTTTTAATTTTTCATCCAGATGAATGCTGCAAAGATTTCACTTTCATATTTTTGACTTTCCTTCATTCTTTTTTGAATTTTTGTAACATGACCCGAAGAGCCAATTCAATGCTCTTTGCACCAGCTTCTTTTCTGAGGAACAACTTTTACCTTTACCTTTAACATCTTCACTGACTGCTTTGGAAAAGCTTCCACTTTTTAAATTTTCTTTTCCTGAAACTCTTTTCCTATTCTTCTGTGAAGTTTTTTCTTTATCTTTTTGTTCCACTAATTTATTTTTGTCAATCTTTTCCACATTGTTCATTCCACTTGATTGCATATTTTCATGCTTTTGTTGAACTGTTTCATCGATATTTTTATCTATTGTAGTTTCATTAACATCATTTTTGTTTTCATAATTAACAATTATTTCAGAGTATTCTGCTGGTCAAAAAGTGGATTGAAAATCCGGATGTTTATAAATAACTTTGCATCGAGGATCTGTTTCATCGAGAACTTCAAATTCTTCATCCGAAGAATGACATTCATCTTCATCATCCTCAGCTGAATCTTCTTTGATTTCATGGATGGTACTTGGATATGTCACATTTTCATCTTTTTGTTGAGATGTTCCTTCAACCGTATCATATGAATCCTCCATGGCAACTTCTTTAATGATATTCATTGCACATGTATATATATTTTCATCTTTGAATTTAACTCTTTCTTTGAAATCTTCAAATGGATCATTTGTTGTAATCTTTTTGATATCGTTTTTGGTTTTATATGCATCAATTGTTTCAGAATTTTTCGCATGTTTAAAAATTGACTGAAAATTGGGATGTGTGTATACCACTTTGCAGCGAGGATCAGTTTCATCAAGAACTTCAAATTCTCCATTTGAAGAATCACTTTCGTCTTCAGTTATACCTGAGTATTTTCTCAACATTTTTAGATTTTAAATTATAGTAGTATGACTTTTTTCAACCTACATATGAGACTTTTTTTGTAATAATGGTGAAAAGGGATCGTCAAAATTTAAATTGTTTTTTTTTTTTTTTTTTTTTTTTTTTTTTAAGTACATTGTTGTTATCTGTTTTATATTTTTCTGTCAAACGAACATTTTTTATTTTAATAATGAATCATTTTTGCAACAACAATGAATTACCGGAACTTGAAACGTTTTTATAACAACAATTAAATATTCTTACTTAATGAAAAATTATGTTGGCACTTTAAAACTATTATACAGTTATTTAATACAATTATACTTTAAGGGTGTATTTCGATTCAAACTGCTTATTTTCCGATTTATTTTTGAATTCATTTTTTCTCTCAAATGCACCAAACTTTCAAAATCTCTTATTTGGAAAGTACACAAGGTGCCGTGATTGTCGATTCTTTGATAAATGCAGAAAATATTGTAAAAAAAGCAATCAAAAACTGCATTTCGAACCGATTTTCCCGAAACGAGAGATCTGTGAACGAAAAAAAGGGTCATACTGATAAGGTAATTGTTTATAAATCAAATTCTAATTAATTTAGCTAAAAAGACATCACACGGCACCTCATAGGTCCCTTCAAGAATCCCCTCAGCAAGTTTTATGTGTCTAATTTAAAAAATGTGTCTGAAATTGTATCGGAAAATTTCGAGCTGTTGAAGGTGGAAAAGCGTTTTTTCGAATAACCCTTAATACAGTTATTTACATAAGATCTACTCGTTCATGGTAATCACATGTAGGGTTATTCCATGGTAACTTACATTACATTTGGAACAATTCACTGCAGTAATTTCAGTAATATAGCATCAAGAAATATTAAAATGTAAAATTAACATGATTTGTCGATGATACCTATCTAAGGGTCAGTTAAGATGAAATTTACCTAAAAAATGATAACGAAAATTACATAACTTACATTCCTTTTCAGCAATGTCAATTACTATAGTAAATATAACTTCCAAAATTTATGAAATAACACTAAAATTAGATAATTTTCATCAAATCGGGCTTTAAATAAGTTTAATTAGAAAACCCTGTCAAATTTACATTTTTAATACTTGTGTTACGTTACTAAAATTACTGAAAATCGTTGTAAATGCATCGTCAGTTACCATGGAATGATCCTATAGTGTCTATAAATTTGTTAATAAAATTTAAATTGATTATTTTACTTGAAAAAATTTAACTAAAATTTGAAACTCTAATACTCAAACTTTAAAGTTAGATATTAAAATCACATTAAAATACAATTGGACGTATAAATTACGTGGCTCATTTAAAAGTCAGGGATGCAAGTGCACTTTAGCCATTTTGGAGCAGTAAAAATTTTATTTTGGAACAGTAAAATTCGATTTTTCGCGATCTTTCGACGAAATATGTGTTTTTCGCGATCTTCTCACAAAAACTGCGTTTATGCGATCTTTTAACCGCGTTTCGTTAATTTTTCCACAATACTAGCACTCCTTTGACTAAATTTACGTTTTTCTGTCGTAGTCTTCCGACGGACTTCGCGATCTTTCGAAAAAAATTGCTGTTTTTTGAGGTATTTTGACGAAACTTGAGGGGGGGGGGGATTAAGATCTTGACAAATTTCGTTCTTTTTTTTTTTTTTTTTTTTTTTTTTTTTTTTTTTTTTTACCACGCTTTGTCAGTTTTTGGCAAAATTCACGTTTTTTTTTCAGCGATTTTTTGACGATCATTGGTGTTTTTCGCGATCCTTTAATGAAATTCGCATGTTTTTTTCGATCTTCCGAAGAAATATGAATGTTTTTCGCGATCTTCTGATGAGAATCATGTGTGTTTCGCAATCATTAGATGAATTTCACGATCTTTTGGCAAAATATGTGTTTTTCGTGGTTTTTTTTTTGTTTTTTTTTTGTTTTTTTTTGTTTTTTTTTTTTTTTTTTTTTTTGCGGTCTTTGGAATACATTTGTTTGTTTTTCAGAATATTAACACTCCTGCAATAAATTCACGTTTTTTTTTTTTTTTTTTTTTTTTTTTAACCTTTTAACGGTATTCGTCTGTTTTTTCCAATCTTTCGCCCGATTTTGCAGTTTTTCGTAGTATTTTGATTAAATTTGCGGATCTTTTAGAGATCTCGTTTTTTCGCCTTCTTTTGGCAACTCTTTATTCGTTTTAGCAAAGTTCACGTTTTTTTTTTCTCGATCCTTTGACAAGCATGCCGTGCTTTTCGCGATCTTTTCAAGAAATTAGTGTTTTTTGCGATCTTTTGACGGAATCCATGTGTTTTTTGCGATCTTTCATCCGCGGTTTTTTTTCCTTTTTTTGACGAAATTAGCGGTCTTGAAAAAGTTAAATATGGAATTTTTTTTCCCTATCTTCTCAGACAGACAATATCGTGCATTTTGGCATTTAGTTCATTTTGGGGCAGGTTTCGCGCAAATAAGGAAAAACACTATTTCGGCGCAGGTAAGCACAACAATTGTATTTCTGCGCTGATAAGCGCAAAATGAGCAGCAGGTAAAACCCTGATAAATCTATTGATTGACAGTAGATTTTTTATACGTTTTTCTTATACACACACACATATACAGTATTACTTACACCTATGTCAGCAATTCGTTTTAAAACTAGCGATTTAAGTTGAGGTACATTTAGATAAGCAAAAAAAGGATAAGTAAAAAAGATTCTGCAAAATCTAATGAACATATTTTATTGTGTTTAGGGATTGCACTATTTACGTTCAACATTAGCAAAAAAATGCGTTTGCAATGCCTGAATTTGGGATAAATCAATAAGTTGTTAACTTGAAATTAATTCTTCTTCTTGCCCCAATAATCTAAAAATGTCATAAAATCTTGAAATGAATTTGAACTGACATTTTTTTTCTTTTTAATTCTTAGTCAGTATCATAAAAAATGCAATTTAGAACATTTTCCAACCCTCGGGTAATAGTGGCAACATAAAAGATAGCCTATGTGTTAAAGCAGGGGCTGTCACCATCAATTTGTAACCATTACTTTTAAAATCGGCATGATAATTTTCATCT
The DNA here is from genome assembly GCA_964019185.1 of Maratus speculifer. Lineage (NCBI taxonomy): Eukaryota > Metazoa > Arthropoda > Arachnida > Araneae > Salticidae > Maratus > Maratus speculifer. The sequence goes on along the minus strand of OZ025292.1, from coordinate 22,191,736 downwards.
CCTCTATTTTATAGTATCCGATTTTTGTTATTTTTTAATTTTGACAACAGACGTTCTTTTCTACCTTTATTATATTTTATAGTTCACTATATGACCAAAGATAACCAGCCACTTGCGATTTTGGACATTTTGTTAAATGTTTATATTGAAATACATGCGAAATTTTTCTGAAACTGCAGGTGTGAAAATAGCATAGTACAGGACATTTATTTCCATGAAGATATTTTTCCGAAATCCCATATGGGTCCATCAACAAATTGAAAAAGAACGAAAATCTTTTGGATAACTTAGTCAAAACTAATATAGCAAAAGCGTTCAAACTTCAAATTGTAGTTAAGCGGCTTAGTATAATTAACTGTGTTCATTTTTATGAGGATAACATATATACTCATAGAGAAATTAAAGATTTTTTTTGTGTAAAAACAGTCCTAAATTTTGCAAAGTTTTTTGCTTATAATTTGTAGAGTTCTTAATATTAAAAAAAATTATTTTCAAAAAATATGACAGACAACATTGTACACAATACCGTGTAATCAGAATTAAAAAATAATAAAAATTCTATGAAAAATGAGCAAATTTACTAAATCTTTCACTGCACATGCGTGAACGCAATCAAAATATAATTTCCATAATCTATTAACTAATTGTATAGAATAACTTTTATGAAAGTCTCAAAAACATAGCCTGAAAATTTGAAAACACAATTTTGAAAATTTGTGAACACAATCTTTTCAAAATATTCACCGTTCGAAACTTCTGTATAAGATTTTTACAGCTTACCTAATATAAAAACCGTTTACCGCATAATTCTACCGATCGTTGTTTTTGATAAATTTAATTTTGAAAACAGGGTCTTATTTGCTGGACACCCCCTCCCTCTTTAAAGCTGGGTTTAAATGCTCCTGTTATTTTAAAAGTACTTTATGAAAATAACTTGTGAAAAGAAAGAGATAACTATCAAAAGGCAAAAAAAAAAAAAAAAAAAAAAACTTTTGTCGACATTTTTTTGCTTATTGGAAAACATTATCTTACTTTTCAAGGAATACAAACTTAATGACAGTTCTGGATTACAATCCTGCAAACTGCGAATTCAACGGCCAGTATAATCTTCGCTTTATTTAATAACAAGCTTTACGTGGTTAAATAACTGTTTAAAATTCTAGTGTGTATTTTAAATTTTTAAAATGTTTAATTTAATCATGGAAAATTCAATTTTTAAATAAAGCCATGATTATATTGATTAGGGGTATCAATTATTATAGGTGATCATTATGAAAGGGGTTTTAGTATGAAAAACACTGGCAACAGAATCCTGCAATTTCCAGAAATACATTTCTCTCGGGTTGTCGAAATTTAAATATTTTCTTTGATCTCTAACTATGATAATAATTTTGACAATCATGGGAAAAGTATATGCTGAGAAGAGTAAATTTAGTAAATTGTTTTAGTGATTTTAGATTGATAAAACAATTTTTTCGGTGCTTTTATAAATTTTGTAGAAGCTTTTTAGTAGTAATATATCACTTCAGCATTTTATGGATACATAAAATCATTTTTGATGGATATAAAATGCTTCTTCATACAAGATACCTGATTCACATAAATAAACATCAAATTGTAACAGAAATCTAATATATCTTATTTATAACATTTTAACATACTGATAACTAATTCTTATTACATTAAAATATATGCTTGGAAAACCCCATCGACTACAACTGTAAGAAAAAAGAAAATTCAACGTTGCCAAGCAATAAATTGAAAAGACATCAAGTGGTAAAATCTTTGTTCAACAAGATGCCATTTGAATAATCTCCCAAAAACCTTCCTCCAAAAAACCCTTGCAGAAAAATAAAAAAAAGCTCCCCCCAAGTAGGATACCTGTTGGCGAAATCGTAGGTATCAATGGTATGACTTCCTCAACAAAAGAGAGCTGGTACTGCTGTTTTTGTAGTACTGATGCTTTTTCAAACATGCGGACATGCATCACATGTGGCAGATATGTTCATGAAGATTATGTGGGACTTACTGCCCATGGTGAAAAAGTTTCTATTTGTCCATGCTGTAAGGACTGAGTAATAACAACAGATGTAAATTCGCAGACAGATGCAATAAACCTAAACAAAACCAACAATATTATTTCATAATATTTACTAGTAACTGAGAGGCATGGGTATTCGAAGGGTAAAAACCGAGAATGAACCCCTTTCCCTTCTAAAATGCATGTTTTGAAGATATTTACTGTCCCCCCTCCTCTTCCGAATACTCTAAGATACATTTTTTTAATTCCCTCTCCCCTATAATCCCTTAGAAAAGTGGCTCTTCCATACACACTGTGTAGAAAGTGAATAAGGAAATACCTGTCCATAATAGGGACAGGTAGTTCCTTATAAGGACACTTGTAAACATTTTTTGTTTTTACGATTTAAATTAAACCAGAATAATTACAAGGTCTCTAATTTTTATAATGATAGCCAATAGTAAGGATAGGGGTCATACATTTTTGGAGTCCTATGACGTGTATACGGGGGGTGAAAAAAATTCATTTTCCTTAGGGTGTCCATATAGGGTACAGGTACTATATAAAAATTGCTTATTAAGAGACATGACCCCCCCCCCTTGCGTAAAAAAAGGAGTCTTGACCCCCTATGAAAGGAGGGCTGGATGCTGGATCCTCCCTCGGGCTTAGCAGGACTCGAGTTCCCGTTTCTGCAGGAGCTGATGGACAATAGAACGACGAAGAATCGAGAAGATTATTCAAAAATCGCTATTATAATGCTCTTTTCCCACGGACAGAGTCATCCTTTTGCCGTTCGGTGTCGGCTCGTTTGTTGTGGCGACGCGGTGTTTTTGATCTTTAATGAGTTTTGCAGCAAAAGGAAAACCTTTCGTTAAGTAGGGTGGATTACTTATCTCCCGATTCTTTTGTTCATTCCCTCCAGTCTATTATGAAGAAACCGCAAATGGGTCCTATAAAAAAGAATCTTCCAAGAATTCAGTCGAACTGAAAGTATTGCAATCTGAATGCAACCTTAGGTAGGGGTGTGCGACTGCACAGAGCCTCGCGCCTAAAGAGGCCTCGCACCTGGAAACAAAATATTTTTTCTTTAATAAAAAGAAGAAAGTATAATAGAAAATTTTTAGTATAAATTTATGATTTTAGTTAAGAAAAGAAACTTCATGTCTTGACATAAAATATAGCCTATGTTGGGAGAAGGACTTACATCCTCATATCGCCACCCTTACTATTGAAATTGGTTCGGTAGTTTCAGAAATTACCCCTACAAAAACACAAACAAACGCTACTCCTTTATAATAATAGCTAAGGGATCGAACCCTGGCTCCCTGGGGCACAGTATATAGGTGAAATACCATTCTTTTTTATTGATAGTATAGTAGATTAAGAGTCTGAAAAGAAAGGGCCTCGCAAAATCCTTGCGCAGGGCCTCGCTTTAAGGCGTCCTCCATAAGGACGGCTCTGCCCACGGAATATTTCCAAATTCAAGGAAGATCTGCTGGCTATAGCCAAAGCATACACAAACATTTTGGTTCAACTCTGTACATAAATTTATACTTTTTGGTGGTACAATATTGAAAATGGCATTAAAAACGCAATTACAACGTCCCCTTCCGGCGGATTTTTTTTTTTTTTTTCAAATTTAGGGGGGACCCAACTAGCCTTAACCAAACACTTACACAAAGAATTTGGTTAAATTCCATGCATAATTTCATACACTTTTTGATGGTACAATATTAAAAATGGCACAAAAATAACTATTACAGCGCGCCTTTTCGGTGGAATATTTCAAAATTAAAAGACTTGTCTGTCTGCCACAGCCAAACACATCCACAAAAAATTTGGTTAAGTTCTATGTGTATCTTCATAGACTTTTCAGTGGTACATTGGCGAGACACAGATACACAGACAGATATTATGTAAAAATATGTTTTTTGGCATCTCTAACTCCTAAAGCGTGGAAATCCATCAAAAACCGGAAGTCGAAAATTTTTACGAACCGAATACTTTCTTCTGGTAAAGATAGAAAGAAGTAAAAATAAGAAATTTTTCGAAATCACTTTTCGTTTCTTTCTGTGCATTTTGCTGTAGGATTAACATTGCATACATTTTGATTAAAAATTACAAATAATTTTTAATTTGATAATAATAAAAAGGAATAGTCAGGCATAAAACAGTGATTTTTAAAGCTAAATATTGATATTTTAGCACAAAATTTCAGTCTTGGGAAACTTATTTATAATTCAGATATTTGTTCCAAAAAACAAATAACATATCTGAAACAAGGCTGCTGGTCACTCAACTTCGAAATTAAATTCACTAATGTTAAGTTTATGGACGTTTGATGCATTTTTATATTCAAAATACCTCCCCAGGAAATTAATATTTTTAATTCTTTTTTTCAGTGTTTTCTTTTTTCAAAATATTTCTAAAATCCACACTTAATTTTATATGAAATATTAATTTTTTACTCACAGTTTGTCAGTTTTTGACACCAATCATCATAAAACTATTAAATAAGCATAGATTTTAGAAATATATTGACAAATCAGAAAAAAAGTCGCATTCTTTAAGAAGAGAACATCGAATAAATAAGTTTGAAACATTGATTTCCTGTGGAAATATTTTGAATATTAGAATAAATCAAATGCGAATAGATTTAACATTATCAAAAAGATCCGTTGATTACATAGAACAATCAGAATTTAAAAATAATGAAAATTGTATAAAAAATGAGTAGGTTTTCTATATAATTTTTTACTGCGCATGCGTCAAAGATATCAAAATTTCATTTGCATATTATGTTAGCTAAATGTATAGAGCAACTTTTGTAAAAGTCTCAAAATCATAGCTTGAAAATTCTGAAAGTAATCGTCTATAGAAAAGGGACAAAATCCGTTGTTTCCAAAATGAAGCAAAAAAATGAGGGATTTTATCCAAATGCAGTAGTACATCCCATATTGTGTATTCTATATTGATACTAATCAATGAATATATGGATACAACCCCTCTTGTTTTTGCTTCATTTTGAGAATAACGGATTTTTGACTTATTCAATTGACGATTATTGTCAGAATTTTCAAGTTATGATTTTGTGACTTTCACAGAAGTTGCTCTATACATTTAGCTAACATAATATGCAAATGAAATTTTGATATCGTTGACGCATGCGCAGTAAAAAATTATTTAGTAAACCAACTCATTTTTTATACAATTTTCATTATTTTTAAATTCTGATTACAGGGTACTGTGTGCAATGTTGTTTGTCATATTTTCTGAAAAAAATAATATTTTATATTAAGAAGTCTGAAAATTATAAGGAAAAAACTTGTAAAAATTTGGGACCATTTTTATAAAAACCTTAATTACTCTGCGAGTATGCATGCTATTTGCATAAAAATGAACACAGTGTATTACCATAAGGCATTCAATCACAATCTAGAGTTTGAGCGCTTTTGCTACATTAGTTTTGACAGGGTTATTCAAAAGATATTCATTCTTTTTTAATTTGTTGACGGTCCCCTTTGGAGTTTCGGGAAAAAATCTTCACGGAGATGTATGACTTATGATATTATATTTATACACTAAGAGTTTCGAGATGATTCCTCCTGTATTTTTCTAGATATTTAGTAAAATGTCTAAAATCGCAAGTGTGAAGTGTCCCATAATCAATGGCAATATAGTGTAGTTGTAGATAGATTTTTACATAACTGCATTATAATATGGATATATTTTTTCATCAGTTACGGTTGGGGTCTAGTTGAGGTTGAAATATGTCGGGCTCAGATCGCGTTTCGGGTAGAGTCCTGCATCACCTCGAAAAATTAACCCAACTCGACTGGCGATTTGAGTCGCATTTGTCTAAAGTTCGGAGGGTTTGTGATTGACTTCTATTTTTCGAGTCGGGTATGGCTCCGATTTTATTTCATTTCTCAAAAGTATTGCCGAAATATATTTTAAAATGTAAAATTACATTATTTGAATGTCAATGAGTACATATATAGATACATTAATTTTTCTACATAAAAATATAATTGATATTGAAGGTATTGTAAACTATTTTTGCATTATTGCTTTACAAGAGGGAATTTTCTTTTTCATTCCGAGTTGGTATTGGATTCAAATTGAATACTTTTAGGTAAAAGTCTGCGAGTTCGGATCACTTACTTTTTTTAAACTGGTTCAGGTTGAATGGATATAGAATTAACTAGTCCAGGTCGGGTATAACCCAATCCGCAGAGGACTCTATGCTGTCAAAATAATCCGTGAATTGAATTATTTTTTCCCTTGATTATATACCGTTAAAACAGAAAAAATGCTTTAAATTTTGTTTTCACGCGCTTTAACTTTGCCATTGCTGGGACTGACTTCATTTTTCCTAGGACTGAGCGGGTTGAAATTTTCAATCCTGGTTTCTATCCATCCCGAATGAAAATCTCGCTCTCGGAACGACTTGGGCTGTGCAAAAATCAGTAAAATTTGGCCCGTTCCAAACATTTACAAAAAAAAATATTATTTTTATAAGTTTATATCGCCATTATTCTACAATTAAACTTTAAAATTTATTATTTTTTAAGAATAGTAGATTTTTAGGTAATAAAATTTAAAAACAGTAAAACTGTGAAATAAAACCTGCCTATGACGCAAACCTGTCTTAAGGGGACTCTCCACTCACTTGAAAACAGCCACTCCGTAATGTTAACATTAAACTTTAATATTTTTTAACGATTTTTTTTGCATAGGATAGGGAGTTCAATATTCAATATGGATATTTTTTACCTTTTCGATTTTGGCTCCAGATGTAAAAAAAATATTTTTTTTTTTTTTTCAGTTTCAAAACCTTTTTCAAAAATGAAAAAATCTTTTAAAAAATCTGCAATTGAAATCGAAAAAGCGAAAAAAAGTAATATTAAAGAGCAAGCTCAGCTGCCCTATGTAAGAAAAAAAATTTTTTTTTAAATATTCTAATTAACATGAGAAATTCGAAAATAGCCTGTGTTTAACATGACGGAACGGGTGTTTCCAAGTTAGTGAAGAGTCCCCTTAAACACAAAACATGTTGATTCAAAATGAATAGAATAATGCATGAGAAAAGAATATAATACATCAACACCTGGTACGAGGGCAACTTTACTATAACGCTATCTTTCTCTCTCTCTCTTTTTTGTTTGTTTTTATGCATTTCTCTCTTAGAACATTTACTGTGTGGCATTTTTTTCTAATTTTTAATTTTAAGTCTCCAATACATGAAATAAGGATTAACGATAACTGAATGAAAACTGAAACATTTACATGCAAATAAATATTCAATAAAATAAATAAATATTGCCGCTTTGAACACTTCTTTAAAAAAATATTTTTTAATCAGAATTTTTCGTGCAAAACACTTTATAACCATATCAAAGTAAAAATACACGTTTTTAGAAATAGAGTCGGGTCGGGCCGAGATTTTAACTCTTTTTTTTATTGTGCTAATATTATATATATATATACGTATTTATATTCCCTAGACCGTATAATCAGGCCGACTTTTTTAATTTTATGCCGACTGGACCATTAATCTATTTAGTACAAACTGGGTCGGGCCCGGGCCTAATATATTTTCCCATGCAGTTTTTTAGGCCCCGGACCAGTACGCGGGGACCTCTAATATATATTATGAACTTGGCCCCCCCTGTCGGGGATACAGTGCCCCCCCGTCGGGCAAATTCTGGCGCCGCCCTTGGACAACAAGAACTTTTATTATTATTATTATTATTATTATTATTATTATTATTATTATTATTATTATTATTATTAAAATGAAATGACCAAACAGGTAAAAACAACAAGAAAGTGTTTTCTTATGAGCACTTTTAATGCTAAAAATAAATAGTTTTTAACAACTTTTTCATTTAAAAATATAAATTCAGACAAAAAGGAGTTAAATATATAAAATCATACAAATCTGACATTTGCCCATTTCACGAGCCCGGACAATGCGGGACAAGTCAGCTAATTGTAAAGGAGAATGGGGTGGAGTGGGACTGTAGGTTTTCCTCTTTATGTATCATTCTAAACATTCCATCGATCACACACAAGATGAATCAATATTAGCTCAATCTTCAGTTGAAAAAAAAATTTTTTTGTTCTGCATAAGCTAGCAACTGTATAAAGGAAAAGATTATTTCAAATTTCAAGAATCAAAAGTAAACTTGCTTCTTATATATTTTACTTTCTGTATATTAATGACTTGTTTAAGTATAAACGTAATAGTTTCCCTGTTGATGGAACATTATACTACACTGCTCAAAACAATTAAAAAATATTGCAGTTTTAGGTGGATTTTGTTTCTGGGAAACTTTTTAGCTGATTGATATATGGTCGACAGACATAGTAGGTTATATGAGAATAAATTACACATGTTTGGCAGAAAAAAATGCATTTTATTGCGCATTTGTGTACAAAAGGAAAAAAACACAATTTGCGCATATGAGAAAAAAAGAATAAGAAAAGGTGTTTTCTTCAAAGAAAATCATTTTCAGTAGGGGTACGGTTTCAACGGGCGGCCAGCAACGTTGAACACCTTTGAGGCATGGACTCAATGAGGCTATTAATGACAAGTTGGGGTATTCTGCCCCACTCTTCCAGAAGAGCTCTTTCCAGTTCTTGGAGAGTTTGTGGGGGTTGTTGGCGGCCAGAAACTCGTCTTCCTAGAGCGTCCCAAACGTGCTCGATTGGATTCATGTCTGGAGAACACGCTGGCCGTTCCATTCAAACGATTCCTTCCTCAAACAGGAAATCCTCCACCAGGTTTGCACAATGTGGCCTGCAGTTATCACCTATTAAAATGAAGTTATCTCCTATTGCTGCAGCATGAGGGACTACAATAGGTCTGAGGATCTCATCCCTATATCGGCGACCAGTCAGAGCTCCATCTCGAATGATGTAGAGGTCAGTGCACCCGTCAATGGAGATGCCACCATAAACCAACACTCCTCCACCGCCAAATCTGACACTTTCGTGCACGAACGCAGGATTATTCCTACGGCCACGGTCCCTCCAGATGAAAATACACCTATTATCCGGATACACAGAAAAATGGGACTGGTCAGAAAACAGAATATTGCTCCATTCATTTCTCCTCCAGTTGACATGTTCGGTTGCCCACTCCCTGCGGTCGCGACGATGCCTTGATGTTAATCTAACACATACCATCGGTCGGCGAGCATACAGACCTACAGCATGGAGCCGGTTTCGGACAGTCTGAGTTGAAATCGTGGTGCCTGTAGCCGAGCGAAAGTGTTGTTGGAGAAGAGTAGCGTTCATGTTTCGATGTCTCCGAGCTGTTAACGCTAAATACCGATCTTCATTGGGCGTTGTTGCCCGTCTACGACCTTGCCCTGGTCTTCGGCCTGCACATCCACTCTCCAAAAAACGGTTCCAGATCCTGGAAATGACACTTTGTGACACTCCAATGGCTTGCGCTACTTCGGCTTGAGTTTGGCCCCCTTCTAACCTACCAACAATTCTCCAAGCTTCTGAATCTGTCAAATGACTTCGCTCAGACATCGTACTCATCGAAACAAAGCAATCACTGAATGCCGATCATCCTTGTCTTCATTCTCTTTTATCCAGTTGAAAGTCAAATTTCATTCGCTGCCGCTGAAGCGATGTTTTTGACGTCGAACTCAAAATTTGCATACTCCACAGTTTGAAAACCAGAAAAATTTGCATTTGTGATTCTCTTCTTCTATTTTCGGCAAAAAAAAATTCGTTTATATCTTTATTTTATATAAAACTTCAAATATCCTTTAATTGTTTTGAGCAGTGTATATATTATCCATAACTTAAACTAAGCCTTTAAAAGAAGCTTTTCTGTTGATTCAAGAAGTCTAACACAAAACAAGGAAGCGGAGAAAAATAAGACATGTGTGATTCCTTTTTTTTTTAAATAACATTAATATAAATCTCTAACATGCAAGCATTTTTAGAGAATCTACATACATATTATGCTAACATATGCGGCACAAAAATCACGATTATTTGTTAACTGTTTAATGGTAATGCCCAAATAAAACGTATCTTGCTAGTGATTGAGTAAAAACTCTTTGGCAGAATTTAGGCTAAGATAAATTTTGTTTATTTACCTTTTGTTCTTTTGTTGCAATGATAGAGTTACAAAATATCGTTACTTTTTTTTTTCTATTCTTTTAGCTTAAAAAATAAACAAAAATCATGAATATTAAATGTTTCAGTTTTAAATTAAAGTTATGTATTATAAATGAAATGAGTGAAAAGATTATATAATTAAATTTTAAATTAAATTAAATTAAGTTAAATACAGCAAAAAATGCCATGGGTAGAATATATGGCGAGCCAGGTTAGCATAAAACTACAAAGTTCTTGATTTATCTGTAGAGATGTCACATATGTACCACATTGCCACCATTTTTTTTCTGGTGGCAATTTGACGAAAGCATTGTTTTCAATACCAGTTACATATATGTTTTTTAACTGTTTTCTATTATTTTAAAAAGGAAATAATAATAAATAAAAAAAAGTTCAATTAATAATTATGGAACATAACAATTCATATCATTTTAAAACAGAAAATAAAAGTAAACAAACAGTTTGTTAAAGAATAAATAACAATAGCTGGGTTATCATGTGAGGTATATAATTGCCATTTTGTTGCAACTGCGGCAATGTGATGCACATAAAGATGAAAATAAGCACTCGCCAGTCGCCACTCGGCGACTAAATGTGAAAAACTGGCGACTAAAAATGTGGAAAGTACCGGCCAAATGCAGGTTTCTCCAAATGGTGTTTTATGAAAAGAATCGTGGAAAAAAACCCTGCTAATTTCGACAAATAGATTGAAAAAAATCCAAATTTCAAAAAAAGATCGCGGAAAATTATGAATTTCGTGTAAGTATCGCGAAAAGACATCGTCTAAGGATCGCAAAAAGAATGCAAATATCTTCAAAGAATCGCTAATATCATCGAAGAATCGCGAAAGAACCGTAAATATCATTAGAGAATTACAAAAAAAGCAATTATCGTAAAAAAAAAAAAAAAACCGCGTATTTTGTCAAAAAATCAACGAAAACAAACGCGGTTTTTGTCAAAAAACGTAAAAACGAATGGAAAAAAACGCGAATTTTATCAAAAAACATGCAAAAAATGTGAATACCGTCAAAAAATCGCGATAACAAATGCAAATACCGTCAAAAAATCGTGATAACGAACGCTATTTTCGTCAAAAACATGAAAACGAACGCAAAAAATGCGAATTTTATCGAAAAAAAGAGACGAAAAAAGCGAATACCGCCAAAAAATCGCGATAGCAAACGAATACCATCAAAAAATTGCGATAACAAACGCGAATTACCGTCAAAAAATCGCGATAACAAACGCGAATACCGTCAAAAATCACGACAACGAACGAATATCGTCAAAAATCGCAATAAAAAACGCAAATTACCGTAAAAAAATCGCGATAACGAATGCGAATACCGTCAAAAAATCGCGATAACGAACGCGATTTTCGTCAAAAAACGTAAAAACGAACGCAAAAACGCGAATTTTATAAAAAAAACCACGAAAAAGTTAATACCGTCAAAAAATCGCGATAACGAGCGAATACCGTCCAAAAATCGCCATAGCGAACGTGAATTACCGTAAAAAATCGCGATAACGAACGCGAATACCGTAAAAAAATCGCGATAACGAACGCGAATACCGTCCGAAAATCGCGATAACAAACGCGAATACAGTCCAAAAAGTCGTGAAAACGATCGCCAATACCGTTAAAAAGTTTTGAAAACGCACGCGATTTACGTTAAAAAGTTTCGAAAACGCACGCGATTTTCGTTAAAAAGTCGCTAAAACGAACGCAAATTTTATCAAAAGATCACAAAAAAAGATAAAAAATGCACATTATGTCAAAGGATTCTGGAAAAAATCATATAATATTAGTTTTATGAGAGCCCCCCCCCCTTTTTTTATTTTTTAGAAAATTTAATTTTTTTTTTTTTTTTTTTTTTTTAATCAAACCTGCTAGTTAGTGGAAAAACATTTTTTTTTTGGGGGGGGGGGGGAGGGTTACTTCTTAATTCTAGACAAATAATTACAAAAAAGAGTTTTGGAGTTTATTTATGTCGTTAGCTACGCAAGTACCTAAGCATAGTTGAACTTGAGTAGCTAACTACACATATGCATGTTACATATAACTTTGCTGTTAATTTAAAACAGATTTGAAATTAGTATCTCAAGTTTATTCCAAACAAGTCTAAGCTCTTATATATCTTGTAATTAAATATTCAGTAACATAAATGTCCCGACTGGCTACTAAAGAAATTATTCTCACTAGCCAATAACTGGCTACTAAAAAAAGACAACCTACCGGCCAGTGGCCACTAAGCAAAATTCCTTATTTTCATCTTTAGATGCACATATGATATCTGTGCCTAATTCTGTAGCAGAATCTTCTATTTTGGCAAAAAAATGAGCAATTAAAAGAAATTATGCATAAAAGCAATATATAATTTAATGCTTAATATGCATTTAAGGGAGACCAAACTGGTCGTCAAGGGCAGCTAGTAATATATTAATTATAACATTGATAATATATTCATTTACTTTAAAATGTAAATAAATTGAACTGAAGATTTTTTTATAGTCATCTATAATTGAAATGAAAAAAACTTCTTTAAACACCATAAAATAAGTTAACTGCGCAAGGCCTTTCGAAAGAACTTAGTCTTTCTTCGTCAGGCGCAAAAAAGACGTGCGTCCACAATTAATGTAGCGGAGTCGTGCCGCTACATTAATTGTGGACGCACGTCTTTTTTGCGCCTGACGAAGAAAGACTAAGTTCTTTCGAAAGGCCTTGCGCAGTTAACTTATTTTATGATGTTTAAAGAAGTTTTTTTCATTTCAATTGTATATAACACCAGCTTCAATTTTATACATTGATAGTCATCTATAATTGACAATCCTGAATTTTCATTCTAGTCATGAAGACACAGGAATTTTATATTGTGGCACATACATTATCAACCTACAATCTTTGTTTGATTGTATATAATCTAGCTTACACTAGACTATTTGTGTTTTATAGCTGTCCCAAACCTCTGTGTTAGTGGGGAGGAATGGGACACATTTTGAAACTTAGAATTTCTTTAATTATAAAATAGCTTTTGCCTGTTATGTCTCCATATTCTTCAATGAGATAAAAAAGTGTTCTACCTTGCACTCTATAAATTGAAATTTTTGTTTTTGTGTCAAAGTTGATTCCCTTGCTAAAGTGTCCCACACCACACCGCTCTCCCTTATATAAAAAATGACAATAATAATCTATATAAGTAACATGTTTACATTATATATGTAATATATATATATATATATATAAAAGTTTTCAGGTTTGTTTTCATAACTATTTATATCATATGGCAACAAATCATTTTTTCTGCAATCCAAATTATGTCAAGTTTTTAAAACAGATGCCTTGAAAAAATGCCATTATTTTTGTCTTTTAGCAACCCAAATAAAGGAATGTGAGGAGAGTTCAAAACTTTTTTTTATATATAAGCTTGAATTCTTTTAAAAAGATAAAACTCAGCTCAAAATATATCCGTCAATTCCTTCCTGGCCCTGTTCTCGATATTCAACACTTAAAGGTAGTCCTGCTACTGCAGAAGAATTCTTTAATTTTTCTGTACTGTGGCAATCAAGATGGAGACAAAACTCACTTTCTGACAAAAATGATTTATGGCAAATGCTGCAGTTGTAAGATTTATCATGATCTTCATTGGCACTTGATGATACTTGTATTACTGCAGTAGAATTTTCAATAATCTCCCCACTGTGACTCTTGAGATGGATATAAAACTCACTTTCTGAAGAAAATGGTTTCTGACATACACTACATGTAAAGGGTTTCTTTTCTGAATGGATCTCCATATGTTTCGTCAAAGTCCTTCTGCGAGCAAATGTTTTATGACATTCAGGGCATTCATTTCTTTCTCCAGTATGGGAACGAAAATGCTCTGTCAAGTGATTTTTCTTCAAAAAAGTCTTATCACACAGGCTACACTTGTGGGGTCTCTCTCTGTTATGATTTTCCACGTGTGCATTGAAATGATACTCTTCGGAAAACGTTCTCTGACAAAGACCACACACATATGCCGCATCTGCAGCATGTTTACGGAGATGTTGATCCAAATGAGATTTCCTGGAAAATGCCCTTTGACACACACTACACATGTGTGGTTTTTCGCCAGTATGCATCCTCATGTGGTCAGTCAGATGGGCTTTTTTTAAAAATGACTTTTCACACACAGTGCACTTATGTAGATTCTCACCAGTATGAAATCTCAAATGCAAAAGCAAACTGCTTTGACAAAAGAAAGCTTTCTGACATATATCACACACATATTTACAAACAGATTTCTCTTTAATTTGTTCCTTATTATGCATAGAAGAGAGATGTGTGTTCAAATATTTCTTCATCGCAAATTGTTTCGGACATTCGGGACAAGTATATGGTTTTTCGCCAGTGTGAATTCGAAGATGACAAGTTAAGTAGTCTTTCCTAAAAAATTTCTTTTCACAAACAGGACACTTATGTTTCTCATCGCCATGAATTTTCAAATGTTTTCTTAAAATTTTTCGACTCGCAAACACCTTTTGACAGATATCACAGACAGAAGGTGATCGTTTTTCACCAATGTCCGGGTGTGTATGGCGTAACACATGTAATTTCCAATATTGTTTGTTGTTAAATGACTTATGACACACATCACATGCATAAGGTTTCTGCCCATGATCACTACGCAGGTGCATATCCAAAATAGATTTCTTTGAATATGATTTTTCACACATATCACACTGATGTATTCTTATGGGTTTCTCTTTAGGAGGTTCTTTTATTTTCTCGTGAGCATGCCAATTATGCCTCTGTAAACCAGCTTTATTCGCAAATCCCTTCTGACATACATGGCAGAAGGTATTAAGATGTTTATCCAAATTACTTTTCAGTGGAAAGGACTTCTGACAAATTTCACATGTGTGTGACGTTTCTTGTGAAATTTTTTGATGCATTAATGTATCCTGATCTTCCAAATCTGCATGTCTCTGTTGTTCCAAATCATTTTGCACAAATGGTACAGAATGTGTGCTTAAATTTTGAGATAAATTTGATTCTTCAGAAAAAGTTTCCGGGTGTTGGTTGGACAAATGTGGTTTTTCACCAGTATGGGTTTGAGCATGTTCCAATAAATGTTCACTACTTTCGAAGGATCTTTCACATATGTAGGATCTTTCAGTAGTATGGGTTTCAGCATGTTCCAGTAATTGTTCATTACTTTCGAAGGATCTTTCAGCAGTATGGGTTCTAGCATGTTCCAGTAAGTGTTCATTACTTTCAAAGGATCTTTCACATATGGCACATACATAGGATCTTTCAGTAGTATGGGTTTGAACATGTTCCAGTAAATTTTCATTACTTTCGAAGGATTTTTCACACATGTCACACACATAAAATCTTTCAGCAGTATGGGTTTGAGCATGTTCCAGTAAGTGTTCATTACTTTCATAGGATAATTTACACATGTCACATACATAGGATTGTTCAGCAGTATGGGTTTGAACATGTTCCAGTAAATGTTCATTACTTTCGAAGGATCTTTCACATATGTCACATACATAGGATCTTTCAGCAGTGTGGGTTTGAGCATGTTCCAATAAATTTTCATTACTTTTGAAGGATCTTTCACATATGTCACATACATAGGATCTTTCATCTGTATGTATTCTTAGATGAAGTGTCAATCCTGATTTTGTCGAAAATACTTTCTGACATTTTTCACACACATGTGATTTTTCACCATGGGTTTGAAAGTGATTTTGTAAACCCATATTATCTACAAATGACTTTTCACAAATATTACATACATACTGATTTTCCATTGAATGCATTTTCTGATGTGCATTCAAACTTGAAATATCATAAAATGTTTCCTGACATATTTCACAAACAAGCGACTTTTCATTGTGATTGTTTTTAAGATGACTTTTCAGATGTGACTTCACTGTAAATGCTTTTTCACACTGGTCGCACCTATACAGTTTCTCCCCACTGTGAAGTCGCATATGGTCCCGTAAGTGATGTTTATATCCAAATGACTTTCCACAAATTTCACATGGAAATGGTTTTTCGCCATGGGTTCGAAGGTGACTTTGTAAACTTGTATCATTTACAAATGACTTCTCACAAATATTACATTCAAACTGATTTTCTTTTGAATGTGTTCTCATGTGTATATTCAAACTTGACGCGTCATAAAATGCTTTCTGGCATATTTCGCAAACATGTGACTTTTCATTGTGATTGTTTTTAATATGATTTTTCAGCTGCGACTTCACTGCAAATGCTTTTTGACACTGGTCACATTCATAAGGTTTCTCACCACTATGAATTCGAATATGGTCCCGTAAGTGATGTTTATATCTAAATGATTTTCCACAAATTTCACATGGAAATGGTCTTTTTGTGGCTGTTGTGCAATCTTTTTTCTGGTGTTCTGTCAAACTTGACAGCTCGTTGAATACTGTGTGACACTTACTGCACACATGTGGTTTCTCATCTGCATGCGTTTGGATATGACTTAGAAAATCTGAATTTTTCTCAAATGATTTTCCACAAACGTTACACACATACGGATTTTCTGTATCTGTTATTGTTTTGCGGCATGTTTTTAAATGTTCTGTCAGAATTGATTTCCTATGAAAGGCTTTCTGGCACTTATTGCAAACATATGGTTTTTCACCAGTATGGATTCGAATATGATCTATGAAATGTGAATTTTTCGCAAATGTCTTTCCACAAATGTTACATACAAATGGATTTTCGAAAGAATGTTTTCTTAGATGTTCAGTGAGACTTGATTTATTATAAAAAGATCTCTGGCATGTTTCGCATACAAATAATTTCTCAGGGTTATGGATTTTCAGATGACTTTCCAGATGGGATTTCATTCTAAATGCTTTTTGACACTGGTCACACACATATGGTTTTTCACCACTATGGATTCGCATATGGTTTTGTAAATGATGCTTATAGCCAAAGGATTTTTCACAAATGTTACACCCATGTGGTTTTTCACCAGTGTGGACTCGAATATGATTAGTCAAATGTGAGTTTTTCCCAAAAGATTTACCACAAGTGTTACATACATATGGGTTTTCCGAAGAATGTGTTCTTAGATGATCAATCAAACTTGCTTCTTTTGAAAATGTTTTTGGACACTTGTTACACACATATGGATTTTTTCCATGATTATTTTGGAACTGCGATTTTACCGAAATAACATATGGTTTAATATGGGTTCGAAGATGAACAGTCAATCTAAATTTTGTCCTAAATGATTCCTGACATGTTTCACAAACATGTAGTCCCCCAGAAATGTGAATTTGCAGGTGAGCGTTTAAATTATGTTTATACTGAAATGAACTGCAACAAATCTTACATACAAAATTTTTTAAATGGTTTCTTTCATGTCCCATGAATCTTGATTTTGAGAAAATCACTTTACAAAAGTTGTAAACGTTATGTCTTTCTTTAGCATGCTGGCTATTTCGATGTACGATTAATCTAAATTTTGTATCAAATATTTTCTGACATTTATCACACTCATGTGACTTTTCACTCTGATGATCATCATTATCACAATGGTTACTATTTAAATGATATTGTTCTATGCATTCCTTTCGTTTTAAACATTCAGTATCATCGATTTTTTGTTCCATTTTTTCTGGAATTAAGGAATGTCTTTTATCTTAAAGTCAATATTTTATCAACCTTTTTTTTTTTTTTTTTTTTTTTTTTTTTTTTTTTCTTCTGGTAGAAATTTTGTTAACAGGTTTATTTTTTTTTTTTTATCTATTTATTTCAGGTGAACGAATTAAAACAAGAAAAATACTTCATTCATTAATTCGTTTAACCGATTAATATCTAGGTGAAATATATGTAGTTATGAAAACATCTTAATATTTGACAATACAATAAAAGCATATTTAGATACATTTTAAAAATTAAATATGATAAGCTGTTAGTTGTATCATATCATTGTACAATAAGACGGAAACTTAAATAATATATGCATGTAGGTAAACGAATTTAAAGACAAGAAAGAGAAAAAACAAGCTGTAAATAAATAGAACATGGGTTGGTTGGCTGAGACGCATGCTGCATTCGAAGGACGGTACTATGGACAAATGGAAACGTTCAACCATAGATCAGCAAAATTTGAGTTAAAGATCGTTTAGCTTAAGATCGGACTGCTTATTAAAGGTCATAAAAGTGATTTTGGATAATGGTGGAAAATGATTCAAAATTTATCAGAAGAAAATGGAGAAAATGCAAAGTTTACCAATGTTTTATTTGATATAGAAGTCAACGCTCTTTGAAAGAACCCAGCCAACCAACTTATGTAAACAAAGAAAATTTGAATTTATTAGTTGATTTTTGTTTTGAATAGTTATCTTTTGTTAAGTTGCAGCTTGATTTTTTAATACTTTTTCTGATGATCATACAGTGATATGATATAACAAAAAGTTTATCGTATCTTACATTTAAAGCGTGGTTACATACAATTTTGTTGTCTGAACTATATATTATATTTCACTATAGATATTCATCGTTTGAACGAATATCAACTCTTCGCGAATGAAGTCGTTTCTTTCTTAATTTATTGAGAGAAAGAAAATAATTGTATGTATACAAGTTTATACTGGTAAAATTAAGATAGAAAATTAATAGATTTTGAAATAAACATTCCGTTATTTATCAAAACATGGAACAAAAACTTGATGGTAATGAATGCTTCAAACCAGTTAACCATAAATGTCAAGAAGAATATCATCATTTAAATAGCAATAATTTTAATTTCTATGATCATCATAAGTCACATGTGTGCAATGTTTGTCAAAAATCATTTGAATTTGACTCTTTTTTACAACATCACCTTAGAGTTCATAGCAGTGAGCAGTCACATGAGTGTGATAAATGTCAAAAAATATTTGTGACAAAATTTAAATTGTTTGTACATCGAAATACCGCACATTCTGTAAAAAGACATTATGTACATAATATTTTGAAAGCATTAAAACCAAAATTATATGGAGATCGAAGAAAATGTATGCCTTCAAAAAAATCTCAAATACAAAGTAATAATGAAACTGATATTAGATGTAAGCCACATGTTTGTGACAAATGTGTAAAAGCATTTTCAAAAAAAGCAAGTTTGACCATTGGCGCACCTAGGATTAAGCTTTGGAGGGGGCTAACATATGCTAGAGGTCAGTATTTTCCTGATCTGGCCCTGGCAGATGAGTTCAGTCCGATTTTTTTTTTGCATTTTATTAAAAATGGACGAGATTTGTCGTTCCCAGAAGTACATTTTTTCTATTGACTGGATACAAAACGAGGACTGGATGGTGGAGGAGGAGGGGGCAGCAATCAACGAAACCTGGGGAGGGCCTCTGAAAATTTTTGATTGGTTTAAGTGATAAATATAAAAAATGCTTATATTTCAAATTTCATACGAAAATTTACATATAAGAAAAAAAAAAATGTGAAGAGTAATATTTTTCAAAAATTGTTTTGCTGAATCTATTACAAAAAATAAAAATAAACTTTAATAATTTTAGAAAACTTTAAATAGTTTGATCTTGTGGTCTGGGAGGGGCTTCAGCCCCCTTAGCCCTCCCCGTGGGTGCGCCAGTGAGTTTGACAGATCATGTTAGGATACATTCTGCAGAAAATTCATATGTATGTAACACTTGTGGGAAATCATTTGGAAATGATAGAACTTTACAGAATCATCTTCAAACCCATGGCAAAAAACAACATGCATTCTACAAGTGTCAGAAATATTTTTATAATAAATCAAGTTTTTCTGAACATCTAAGAAAGCATTCTGAAGGATCGTTTGCATGTAATGTGTGTGAAAAAATGTTTGTCACCAAATCTCATTGCACTCAGCATTATGAAAGAACCCACATGGATGAAGGACAATATGTTTGTGATGTATGTCAAAAATCATTTACTGGAAAATTCACATGTCTCGTCACACGCATCCTAACACTGGAGAAAAACCATCACCAAGATCGCTAAGTGAGTGTAATATCTGTCAGAAAGTGTTTGCTCACCCAAGCAGTTTACGAAAACATTTAAGAACACATATTGTTGAAAAATCGCATAAATGTCCTTTATGTGAAAAGTCATTTTTTAGGAAAGATTCTTTGACTTACCATCTTCGAATTCATACTGGTGAAAGGCCATATGCCTGTTCAGAATGTCCGAAAAAATTTGCCATGAAAAAACATTTAAATGAACATCTTCGTAAGCATAATAATGAACATACTAATGATAAACCTAATCATTAACCTAACCTTATAAATATTTGTCAGAAAGTTATTTTACATCAAAGCAGCTGGTATTAATATGTTTGCATTGATAATTTCATACTTGCAAGTATTGTTTATGAACTTGATATTTTCAAAAATATATTTTGATATTGATGTTTTTAAAATAGTCAATGTATCTATTATTATAAGTATTTTTAGACTTAAAATAAATAAATTGCACTTGAAAATTTACTAAAATAATTTTCTATTTATTACTATTATTATTTTTTTTTTTTTAACTTTCTAAACCATTAACTAATTGAAAACAAAAAAAAAAAAAAAAATTGAAAAATTAAATAATTTGGTTTTTGCACTGCAAAATAGAAAATAATTTGCTTTTATTAAAGAATTTGAACATGAATGTAAGCTTTTCTGCCTTTTCACACCCTAACTTGTTGTGCAGTTTAAACTCAACTAAATCAAAATCAGAAATGATTTTTTCAAATAAAGCTGTAAGTAATTTATCTAAATTTAACAGTTTATCTGCCTGACCAAGGATTTTTAAAAAATGGAGTGTTAATTTTTTGTTTGCTGTAAGAAAGAGAGAAGCACATTTTCTTTTTTTTTTTTTTTTTGGGGGGGGGAGGGGGGGGAGTTTTAGATAATCATTTTTTAATTATTCATACAAGAAAATTAAAATAATGGCAAAAAAATAGCGTTTTAAACTGTCTTTTTTATGGTGATAGTGAAGGAAAATAAAAGCATTTTTTCCCGTATGAGTGTGATGTAATTTAGATGACTAAGGGACTTTACTTTATCCTTTGTTAGCTATGCTCGCCAGGCACCGTAGATTCTGGTAACATGCTAATTTACTTTGAAAAAAAATACGGAAAATTGAATTATAATTAAATAACTACTGGTACTCTACTGTAACTATCCATTTGTTTCCTTTTCACTGAGAAATTTTAAGATCACATCTGTTAAAGTTGAGACAGCTAAAGTCTATTTTAATAATTAACTATTGTATTTTCCAGCGTATGAGCCATGGCATTTACGAGTTTAAAAATTAGAAATATGCTTATTGCGGTGTGTCTGTCGGGGTGGTGGATATGCTGTTTATTTCCTCCTTTGTTCAGAATTTTTCAGAAAATTCTGTAAAATTGTTATCAGTACCAAAATTCAGAACATTAAAAAAATATCGCAAATTTGGACAAATGATCACAATCATAATTTCCGTAAATTATTCCCAGAAAAAATAGCAAGCTTCATCAAAGATCGAACAAAAAGCAAGAATTTTATCAAGGGATTTAGAAAAAATGAGAATTTTTTCAAAGGGTCATGGAAAAAACACTTATTTTGTAAAAAGATTGTGAGTCAATTTTGTCAAAGAGTTGTTGAAAAAAGCTAATTTCATAAATGTGTCGCTAAAAAAAAAAAAAAAAAACATAAAATTTGGCAACGGATCCTAGGAGAAGAAAGTATCTCGCCTTAAGATCGAGGGAAAAAGGAGTATTTCATCAATGGATCATTATAAAAAAAAATGCTAATTATGTCAGAGGACTGCAGAAAAAATGAGAATTTCCTCAAAGGACTGTGGAAAAACACATTTTTCATTAAAAGTTCAAGGAAATAAAATGTGAATTTCTACATAGAATTTTTTGATTTTGTTTACAGGATTTTCTTTTCTTTTTTTATTATATGCTTTTACTTTAAATAAATATCTTTCGTTTTACTTCAGGAAATATTTTGATTTAAACTGTTTCTTTTTTGCATTGCAAAGCATTTATCAATTGAACACTTATCTGATTTTCACAACATCTAAGGTCCGAGTTCTCACAGCTAAATAAACAACTATGTCATGATAATGAGACTTATTTATCCAGTAAATCTACGAATGAACTTTTTTATGGATATCTATAATTGTCTTAAAATTTATTATATATTTTAATAAAAATTTGGTATGCAGCCTAATTATTGGGAGTAGCTGAAAATTTGAAAATCAGTCAATTAATAACGAAAATTTAAAAAAAATCCTTTTTTTTTTAAGTAGAAGAAGAGTTTTGTTTTAGATTCATTTTCACTCTATTATTTCTGTTTGCTGTTCGATTTTTTTTTTTTTTTTTTTTTTTTTTTTTTTTCTCAACAACACAAAATTTTCTGACTTATTGGAATCTCTTTACTTTTAAAGGAATACAATTCATACGAGTACACAGATTATTTGGAATTGAAAAGTGTGATCCTTTTTTCAATAAATATCATCTTGAAATTAAATATCACAAATCACAACAAACTTAAAACTATTTAAAATCACAACAAAAATTTTAAAAATTGAAAAAAAAAAAAACAAGTGTAAAAGTTCAAAAATTGCAGAAAAACAAAATGTGGTTAAAAAATTTAAATTGGATTCCTTTTACAAGTATTAAAAACTACCACAAAAAATGTATAAAATCGCACTGAAAATCACTATGAATGTGATTAAACTTTATTGAAAAAAGGACAAAATTTGCTATATTGAGATAAGATATTAATGCACTATATACTACTAATAGTTTTCTTAATACAATACAAAATCTCTAATCTGGATGTCAGAAATTCAGAATTTTCTAAAATTCAACATTTTTTAGGAGATTTATAGCAAAATGACCCCTTCCCGCCAAAAAATTGCTAAAACTTCAATAATTGCAGAGGGTTAATTTATTAAATCATGTTAAAACTTTATATAAAAGTTAGTTAAAAAGTTCTTTACTCAAATGTTAAAAAAAAAAAAAAAAAAATACCATAAAATATGAAAAATACCAAAGTATTCAAAAAACATTTTACGAATTCCAAATAAACTTTTCTGGAAAGAGGATAACATACATTTTATTGGGTTAAAAGATTAAAATTTGCTTCCTTTTACTAATCTACAACAGTCGCCACAGAGTGAAAAAAAATTTCTAAAAATTCAAAAATTGCAAAGGATAAAAAGTATAATAGTAGACTTAACCGTTGTAACTAAAATTCTTTCATGAATTATAAAAAATTAGCATGTAATGGGAAAAACAAAAAATAAATAAAATATCTCAAAGGACAAAATTTACTAAATTAGGCTAAAAGAATGAAAAAAAATTCCTTTTATGAATGTCAAAATATCACCGTAGAAACTAAAAAAAACCTAAGAATCGCATAAGGAAATTAATGAAAAATCATTGTATAAGTTCCAAACAAACTTTATTAAAAAGAAGTAAATGTGCTACTATTATATCAGGTTAAAAGATTGAAACTGGATTCCTTTTACTAATATAGAAAAATGAAATACTTTTAAAAAGTTAAAATAATATCAATTTGATGAAGCTTTTTTAATTTAATTTTTCTAAATGTATTTCTTTATTAAAATATCTACTTTAGTATGATCTTTTTTTAGCATTAAAATAGATTGTAAATAATTTGCAGGATGAAGAAAACAGCAAACGATCTAGAATTCAGAACAGTGTTGAATCCTGGGGGTGGCCCGGGGGGGACATTCCCCCCGTAGCAATGAAATGTCCCCCTCCAAGAAAATTTGAGATTTTGTATTTGCAATCCCCCCCCCCCTCCCCGGAGCCTCAGAAGTTTTTCCCGGAGAAAAGTATCTGGATTAAACACTGATTCAGATTCACCAAGGTCTGTAAGATTTTGTACTATATTATCCTAGAAAAGCCCCAGGTGCAAAAAAATTCATTTATGAAGATTATAGTTTTAGTTACATTTTTTTTAGAGTAGAGAGATTATTCAATTATTGTTATTACATAATTGCATGTAATTATTTCATTTGGCTCCCCCCCCCCCCTCCCGAGTTTTTGGCTTTCTATGCATATTTTTGTAATTAAAAAATTTATACATATTCTTTACAGCAAATATTTAGTGAAATATGAAATCTAAATGTATTCATATAACATTAGATATTAAGCAAATGATTAATCTCTTAACATTTATAAGCTTGAGTAAAATCAATCCAGTTTGCACTTCTGAGTTATTGAATTTAGTATTTGCTGGTGCTGCCATCTGTCTCTCAAAGTAAAAATATTTCAAAAATTTCTGCTTCTTTTTAAATTTTAAAACAATATCTTGATATCACCATACTTCATATTCAAATGTATTTTACTAAAATAAATTTTCATTTTTAAAAACTTACTTTATTTTTATTTATTTTTTGTGCTATGCTAACTTTTAAAATCTTCTCCTTTTTTTCCAAAGAGAGAGAAAAAAATTCTACACTCTCAAATTGAAAAATAAATCCCCACAATTACTAATCATTTAATTCACTTATATTTAAAAAACTGAACATTTATGAACCCTTATTGTTTAGCATTTCTGATTGATATAATCAAATCCTGAAAACATAAAAAATCAACAGAAATTTTCGCAAGCATTGAATTTATGTTTGATGCTGCCATCTACAGGCAATATTAGGAAATAACTGTGGGAAATATTTAATTCTCATAATTACTTTTCAGGAATCGTCAGGTTTGTTGGTTTGTTCATTTCGCCAAATTATCAACTCCTGGGATGTAGGCCCTAAAGGTGGGGGAAATTCTGTCCGTGGGGGTTTTTCTAAGGGAGATAACCCGTACTTACGAAAGGAAATCTAAAGTTCGAAAAAAGAAACACGGAAAACTCCAAACGATTAGCCCCGAAGGGCGAGATTGGGTTCGAACCCAGCACCTCCTGCTTAGCAATTACGACAGTAAAATCTTTCGGACACTGGTGGAGAAAATCGTCAGGATTATTATCATGCCTTTGTAATTCAAATTTTAATAAGTGTTTCCATTCTTTTTTTTTTTTTTTTTTGTCACCATTTAGCGAATGTTTTGAAAATGAAGGAATAAATTATTTTTAGGGTTTAGTTCATCTGACGAAACCCTATTCGTCTCTGTCTTCTGTCTGTCACAGAGTCCGTACACAAAAACTATACAAGTCAGAGCGTTCAAATTTTGTGTACTTACAGCTGAATACCTCTTGTCGCACAACAAATCATAAAATTTTGAAAAAAGATTATTATTTTAATTTAAATATATATTTTTTAAATTATCAGTCCATTTTTTTATTTTCTTTTTTTTCTTTTCATTGTTGCATGCAAGTTTAAATAGATATAAAATAGAAATGGAGTAGTTCTGTTGCCACAATTACAAAATTGGTATTAAAAACTACAAACAAGTGCGTCAGTGTGATCGGAGATCGCACAGAGGGTTTCATTTCCTTCAAAACGTTTTATCAATAAATTAACAAACGAAAAGTGGTTTTTCGGATTTATTCACCAATCGCCACAACCAGAACAGAATACTGAATTATTCCCCTAAATGCTACTTTGATCGAATAGATTTGTTGATTTTTCCATCAGTATCTACAGATTTATAGTGAAGGTATGCAAGTAAATAAAATAAGTAAAGTAAGATGTTACAAAGCTAAGAATAAATTTAAGGGAGGCCAAACCAATCACCAGAGGCGGCTAACAATTTAAATGAATAAGAATTTAATAAATTAAAAAAAAAAAAAAAGTTTTACTTCGCATGTCAAAATAGAGGATAAATGTGATATAATATGATGAAATAAAAACGTTTTTCACGTGATTTATTTAATCCATTAATTTACGTTACATACATAATTTTATTTAAACTTGCGTGCAACAATTAGAAGAAATGAAATTTATATTTTTAAATTTACGCTACTGAAAATTTTTTAATTTACGCTACTGAAAATTTTTAAACTTATAAATATCGTACATTTTCAATTTTTACACCATCGTATAGAGAAAAAAAAAAATGAACTTTTAAAAGCAATGTGTTTAAAAGCTGTATCTCAATTTATTTTAGAGATTTTTTTTTCTTTGTAGTTTTTAATATTAATTTTGTAACTGTGGCAACAGAAGTACTCCATTTCTTTTTAAAGCGTAAAAAAGAAATAATTATTATATCTGTTTAAGCTTGCGTGCAACAATTAGAAGAAAAAAAAAACTTTAAAAAAATTGATTGATGATATAAAAAAAAATATCTTAATTAAAATAATAATCTCTTCCAATTTTTTATGATTTGTTGTGTGACAACAGGTATTCAGCTATAAGAAAATTTGAACTCTCTGGCTTATGTAGTTTTTGTGTACGGACTCTGTGACAGACAGAGACGAATAGGGTTTCGTCAGATGAACGAAACACTAAAAAATTAATGCCTCAAAAATAAATCGAGATACAGCTTTTAAACAAATTGCATTTAACAGTACATTTTTTCCCTCTATACGATGGTGTCAAAATTGAAAATGTGCAATATTTAGAAACTTAAAAATCTGCAATAGCATGAATTTCAAATTTTAAATTTCATTTTTTCTAATTGTTGCACGCAAGTTTAAATAAAATTATTATTGTATTCGTAACATAAATTAATGGATTAAATAAATCACGTGAAAAACGCTTTTATTTGTTTTTATTTCATCCTATTTATCCTCTATTTTGACATTCGAAGTGAAATATTATGTAAGAAAGAAAGAAAAAGAAAGAAGAAACAAACGATGATGGCAACATAAATTTGGCGCCGCGCCCCTTCAATATCCACGCCCGGGGGGCGACCACCTCATTCTCTTTCCACTATGCACGACTCTGACTGAACTCATCAAAGAAATCGCGTAACCACATCAAAAGTTTCCGCTGCGGAAAAAATGCAGTCTGTTCGATACTGTGAATCTTGACCCTAATTAAGGTTAAAACACACACAAAGACTTTTTGCGGTTTGCAGGCGGCGCGTTTGATGTTAATGACTTTCGAAATTTAACTTCAATGCTAAAGTATGGCAGGAATTTTTCCCTTCAGTAGGGTTTAAGATAGTGATCTCCCTGACCATTGTATCTCCTCCGTTTCCTATTGTCAGTAAGCGCAGATGGGGAGAAAAGAAGGGAGTTCCACGAATTCAGTTCAACTTCAGCAAAATACTAGTCTGTATTGGGCCTTAAGGACCAGGCACATAGCACTAACTTCTTGCGGTCAGGCGTCGTTATTTTTGATCTTACGTGTCGGTGCTTTGATGTATAAATTTCTTTTTCAGTGAACTTTTTTGAACTTCAAGAGAGAAATCCAACTCGAAATCAGTTGACAGCTTTACGACTGAAGATGGGGGGAGATAAACTTTCCTTTCCTTTCTCAATTCGGTAGGGTCAGTCCCTCAAAAATCATTTAAAGAGGTTTTACTTTTGTCTCGTACGGAAACAAAGGTATATTTATTGCTCTTTTAGTGTAATAAAAAATAGTGCTGTTCGCTCGCAGCCTTAAGGCGGCTTATTTACCAGTATACAACTCGAAATTGCAACGAGCGCCACCTGCATCTCAAATTGGCTAACTATTTGTGGGCGGATATAATTTACGACTTTGGGAAATCTCCCCATTTTTTAGCGGGAAGATCAAATAGTCAGCTGACCGGTACAAAGATGACTGATTTGGCACGTTATCTCCCATTTGACCAGTTCTTACAAAACCGAAATATTGAATCCTGTAAGCATTTTAAATGCATAGGGGAAAAAAAAGGCCAAACAAATAGCGATAACAAAATTGAAGTTTCTGAAGAGTTAAAAATGGACAGATCATCTAATTAATTATCTAGCAACTGTATGAATTGTTCATCGATTTTTGCACTTTTTTGGTTTCAAAATTTGTTTCCTAGTAGCAAAACATGTAAAAACTCCAGTATATTGTACTTGTGTAGTTTTAAAATCTTTATTATTAAAATCGTAAACTATTATAATATAATAAATCATTTTGTTTTTTCTGTTTTTACACAATTAATTATAAGTAACTTTTAAAAATTTTACCTATTCAGAAAATTGTAAAACGAAATGTAAATTGCATTAGGAATTCAAACTGTCATCAGAAAATAACTGAAATTGGAAAGAAAAATATATCAAGAAATCCATACACTAGTATTAGTATAATCATTAACATTTATCATTTACCTTCTCAGGGTGGTTACGAAAAAACTATACTTGTAATATTCATCTTTTAACATTTTTTACATATTTATCATTAGTTTTCGAAATGCATTCAAAACCAACAAACTGAAAAGTTCGTTATATTGTATATATATAGCTTAAAAATAGCACTTCTTTAAATTATTAGAAAATTAAAATGTACGACATTTTATTACTTATACCATTTTTACAGAATTATTAATAATGCTTGTTCTTATTCAGAAACTACATAATCGAAAAGTTTTTTCCATTTTTCAGCAAAAGCATAAAATCGTTCAGTAAATTATGTCAAACTTGGCGATATGAACCAAATTACCGGAAGCGACAGCGCGGGAAAGAGAAAAAACAGCCTGGGACACATGAACTAGAAAACATGTACTTAATTTCTTTTGGCTACTTACGCTTTTCACAATGTCCATTTTTACACCTTGTAGTTACTAGAAAATTAAAATTATTTCTGAAACGAAATTATTCAAGAGTAACAAGGAATTCAAAAATCAGCTAAGCACAGAATCTGTATCACAACTATTGAAATTTAATACCATTTTTCTTTCCATGTGTATTTTTATCAAAGCTAATAAAATGCGCGTTCGAAAATGAGGGCAGTAAATTTTATTGATAAAACTGGAAAAAAATTCACAACCTTCCATGATTAATTCTATGCTTATAATATGCAGCAACAGGAGTCGAACCTGATCAAAATTGGATATTCCTGCGATCCTCTCACAAAATTTCACTTAATAAAAAGAGACTCTATCATAAAATTCCTTAAAAAAAAAAAAAAGTCTATTTACAAAATTACAGTCCATAAAAGCCAATTATTATTATTTGTAGCAGTAGTATTATCAGTATTTTATAATAATGATTATTATTTTATAAATTTGAAAAATTTTATAATTCTTTCATAAAAATGTAATAGATTTTGCAAAAATAATCTTTTTTTAAAGTCTTTTATTTTTCCTTGTTACCGCAATCAGCTGTATCACTGTTTTTTCTATCAAAACTCTACATTATATATGAATATGAACAGAATTAGTAAAGAACATTTTTATCGCACGTAATTAAAATTATTAGTTATTGATATCTATAGAAAGATTTTTGATATGTCCACTTTCAATTAAATAGTTTTAATGTTTAAATATTCTTCCCTTTTTAGCACTTTCCAACAAAGTTGAAAAGTGCTTATGCATTCGGTCTGTCTGGCCGTCTGTCCACGCTCAAACTCCCATAAATAGACTCGGGTTTTCATGCAATTGATAAATGTTATTTAGGGTAACCAAAGCATGTTTGGTATTGCATAGGAAGTATGCACGATTAATGATTCATTTAAAGGGATAATCAAAAGAATTCGGTTGCATTATGGTATATGGGGGGAATTCATTTGGAGAGTATTTTAAGGATATCACGCTATTTCAAATGCATTGAAATAGTATACATCACTGAATTTCACTACGATCACTTAAAAAAGAAAAAAAAAACATTCATAGCTTTTTTTTATTAATTTACAAGAATACACAAGAGAAATCGGTTAAATCTTTGCGTAAAAATTGCTGGAGAATGCGTTTTAAAATTCGGTATGTGCTTTTAAATGTAATTATTTTTTTACATATTACTCTTTATGTATAAATACTATAACTCATATACAGGGCTATACAAAAGCATTCCCATACCATTCTCTTTATTAGAGGAAATTGCAGAAGGGGAATTTTCACCTGAAATATGATCTCAAAAATGAACTAAATTTTAGAATGCGTGTTGTTAATGAATACAAATCTCTACATTATATACATGGCTGCTAAAAATTCCAGATTATTTTCCGATTGCAGATGAGAGCAGCTGAAATTCGGTTTTTACATGCATCATACATTTCCATATTGTGAAATGAGACGTAACATTTTATTATTTTTTTTAAAGGTAAGTTCTTCTGAATGTGTTGAAAGTGCTTCATAATCTATGCAGGGCCGTAGCTAAGGGGGTGCTGTGAGCGACTCAGCCCCCCCCCCCCTTCTGGAAAAGGTTTTAAGGTTACTAAATGAATTTCTCTTTCAAAATTCAAATTAAATTCTGTTCGAAAATCTAATTTAGTTTTGAGACCCTTTCACAATTTTGCAAAGTTACTAAATTGTATGTAAAATAAGTAATTCAACGCCCCTTCATCCTATTTGTATATATGAAGCTAACATAATGTTTAATTTTGCACCAGTTATACACTCAAAATTTTCATCATCCTATACTTTTCTTTAGAGAAGTTATTAGAACAGTTTTTAAGAAACATAGTACCTACAATGTAAATATGCACTAATTTATCTTTCTGTTTAAGAAAGATAGAGAAAAAAAAATATGAGCCCTCCCGCCCTCTATTGATCCCTTCTAGCTAGGACGCATTATTTTCTTCTTTCTTGTATTTTTATAGCAGGATGAGTGGTAGTTTTCTCGTAAAGTAAAAAGAAAATAAATGGCATATAGACATTGATATACCATAGAAAGGAAACGAATTATTAACTATATAAATCTGTGAGAATTTTTTCAAAATATATATTTAATTTTTAAAACTAACTTAACAAAACTAAATTTTTTCAAACTATGTGCAAACTATGTGTTTTTTTATTAGCATTAACTAAGAAATTAGTTCAATATCTTTAATATATGTATATATACATATTAATTATTACTTATTTTAATGATATCTTGAATTACAATTACTTTGTATGAATAGCTGCAACAAGAATTCAAATTTTCCAAAATTTGGTTGCATGCAATTTTTTTTTTTTCCTATGATATCATGAACTTTTCTGACGTTTTAGTAGTCGTAAATAAATTCTAAAGAACTTTTTATGTTTCTAAATTTTGAACCTTCCAGTGATTATAGTTTAATTTTTTCCGACAAACAACCAACAAATTGTAATTTGAATACAATTTTGCATTGTATCTCTTTATAGTGCAGCACTTTGTATAAACACTTTGAAATCCCGGATAACATCCCGGAAAATTGAAATCCCGAATGAAAACCAATTTTTACCTTTTTAGTTGCATATTCTTTTCTATTAAACATTGCATAAAAGAAAAAAAAAATCTGTAGTTTCTAAACTTTTTCTAGGAAACTTGGATTCCTGGAATTTTTTATGTAACGATAACATAAAAACTTCTAAAAATCCCAGTTTCTTAGAAAAAGTTTAATAACTTTACAGATTTTTTTTTAAATATGCATTTTCTCAATCAATGAATTTATTTTATTTTTATTTTTTTATTTATTTTTATTTATTTATTTTTGAATAAGTAAAAATAAGGAATTTGTTTAGAAATTGTAAAAACTTCCCCAGCTTATGTTTTTCTAGTTCGCCCCTGTGAAAATGCATTCTGTTTTGCACTCAGTTTCCCTTATCTCATGGTCAGTTCACCCAAGGTTATCTTGATACAACTGAGATATCCCTAGCTGAATGTTCTCTGTGAGGGTACACGACATTTCGGTCCCGCCGTTTCGGTCCCGAGACATTTCGGTCCCTGGACATTTCGGTCCCGGGACATTTCGGTCCCTTGCCATTTCGGTCCCTGGCCATTTCGGTCCTTAATCATTTTGGTCTCTTGCCATTTCGGTCCATTGCTATTTCTTTACCGGCCACTTTATAATTTTGTTTCTGATTGATGAAGTCCCACTAAACGCTGTAAGCTCAACATTGTTCGGGCCTTTTTTAATATTTTTATTTTCCTGCCCCCCTTCCCTCAAATTTTATACAAAGCTGACTATACAAAGCTAGTCCAATAAGTTTAATCTATTGTAACTCGTGATAATAAAATCACAGCGAGTTGTAAATTTGATTAAACAATGTTATATAATTTTACACTGTCTTTATTATTATTATTTAACAGAATAAATATTTTAAGTTTTATCATATATTTTTTGTATTAGGTATTTTATCTATACTATAAACTATTATTTTTATTGATTGTTTTCGCCACACTTTCTTAGAATCTTTAAATTAGTGATTTCGTAACTAGGCGTGCTATAAAAAATCCTTTTTTTATGTAATAATTATTGGTTGCATTTTTTTTTTTTTTTTTTTTTTTTTTTTTTTTTTTTTTTTAATAGTTTTCTTACCTTATGAAGACAATTTTTGTGAGTTAATTTTATTGAAAGTGGGCCTATTTCTTTGTAATAAAATGATTATTTTTAAATTTTATATAATAATGTAACTATTATTTTAAATAATTTTATTTTCGATTTTTAACTGACAAAACTAAGCTTTTTTAATTTAGCGTTTATTTATTTATTTCCATTACCTTTTCGCCCCTACTTTCACAGAAAAAAATTGACAATTTTAATTTTATTATTAATTGAATAAATAGTTTTAAATGTCAGTAACTTTAAATATAAAATAAATAAACAGGTAAACGATAAGCTTCAGTTTATAACTACTACAAAACATAATGATAAATTGAATATAAAACAGATTATTTATTGAGTTTATGTAAAATAAAATTCGAAATGCATATTAATAATTTTATCAATTGAATTATATAAAGATTCATTAAATTAAAAATACATAAATTTAATAAAATATTAATTTGATTTTCATTTTAAAATCACTAACTGTTTTGAGATTTAATTTATAGCAATTATTCATCACCATAAGTTATTATTCAAAAAATTTTATTTATTTCAAAAAAGGAAATTATTATTATTATTATTATTATTTTGAAAAATCAATTAGTAACGTAACGTAATAATTAATTAAACATAATAATGCAACACTAACAATGCGTAAAAATATTTCTTAACAGGTTTAGGTAACATTATTAACCAGATGCAGATTTAAATTTTTTGAAACAAAATTATAGTTTACAGTTCGCAAAAATCAATCATAAGTAGTAGGAAAACAACAGTTTAAGCTCAAGCGCAGGCGGGGCGGCGGGGCCGTCCCGCCTGCGGTGCCTCCTCCGGCTGCCCCGCCTGCGGCCCCGCCACCATCCCTCCTGGCCCCTCCTGCTCCCACCATCTCACCGCCGCCCTCCTGCGCCCCTAGTGGAAAAAAGGAACATTCTATTATAACAGGAGAGGTGATCAACCCTCTCTGCACTGAATTAGAACAATACATTCAATAGATTTTTTAAATTTTTATATTTATTTCATTATTAAAGTATTTTTTAATTAATTAATCTTTTTATGTTGAATCTAGAATTCCTCTTTTCTTAATTAAGTATATAACAGGATAGGTGATCAACCCTCCTGTACTGAATAAGAACAATACAGTCAATTTTTAAAATTTTATATTTATTTCATTATTAAAGTATTTTTTAATTATCTTTTTATATTGAATCTAGAATTACTCTTTTTCTTAATTAATTATGCTCATCAAAGATTAGTCGAAAAACCAACATATAAATTTAATTATTATATTATATATGTGATAATCTGCTCTACTGAAAAATTCTTATCAAATCAACTTTTAACCTCGTAAAAATAATATTTTAATTAATAATAATTATCAATCAAAAGTTAAATATCAACCTCTATTTAAAAAAAAAAAAAGATAAATATAATCCGCTATATTAAAAAAAATTCTTATAAAAAATGTGTTTAAAGAACTTTCAATTCACGAATGCCACATCTTCGCAAAAAGAAAATAAAATCTCCCCCACTGCCAAGAGGCGAAGGATGTTCTTTCCCCCACGCAAACATCTGTTTCAAAATCAGCTGTCCTCCGTGTTGTGATGAAAAAGAGGTCATTCACTTATTACGTCACTCCGGTTCATATATCCGGGTATGTGGTGAATTTTGGTTTGTGTTAAGGAAAGAAATCAAAACATGTCTTGAGTTTATTCTGCTTTCGTCTCGATAGCATAAAGACTTGCTTCTTTTTTCTGTTGAGTGAAGAGTTCTACGCTTATATTACGCAAAATGTCATCTCAATTGCACACCCAATCAGAGGTAAACTTTATTTTATATTTTTTTTACGTTTTCTTAAAAAGCTCTGTAACCATTTTTTAAAATGAAATTGAAAATAATTAGATATCTTAATTTATTTTTATTTATTTTTTAGGATAACATTTTTTCGATTTTGGAATATCCCCTTCCGAATTACACGAAATTTGCAATAAAATTGAACAGGAGGATTCTTCATCGTCTACGCCATCTAAAAGAGTGAATGTAGAGGACTCTTCGGTAAGAGTTTTTCTTTAATATCTATATAGAAAACTAATTTGAAATTTTCTTTTAGTTACAATTTGTTGAAATAATTTTTTTTTTGTTCTTTTTTTATCTCTTTTCAGGATTCTACCACACCACTTTCTAAGAAGAGGAAATTAGAAGATTCGGAAGGTGTTGCAGGACCCAGTGGATCAAATCTCATCAAAAATGAATATAAACATTTAGTAAGTTTTTTTTTTTTTTTTTTTTTTTTTTTTAATAGAAAAAGTAATTTGAAAAAATTTCTTTTTAATTTGTAAAAATAGTGTTTTTTATGTGTTTTTTTCTTTTATCTATTTTTAGAGTTGCCCACTTTGTGTATGTCGTTTTGTACACAAACGTCATCTTTTAAGACACATCAGGTGGCACGACAACGAGGCATCTGATGAGGATATGCCTCAACACCCTGAAGTTAGTAAAGAAGATAGAACTATCCAGAGTCGCAGTGAAGTGGTGCAAGCTTCATCTCATGTAAGTATTTTTTTCAAAACCTATCTCTCTGTTAAGTAGGAAAATTTTAGAGCTTCTCAAATTAGATTTTAAGTATTAGGAACAAGTACAAAAATTCTAAATTGTTAGTTAAAAAATTACAAAAAAAAAAAAAAAAAAAAAAAAAAAAAAAAAAAAAATCAATACTCAAAAACAATTTTATTTTTAAATTAAAGAACAAAAAAAAAAAGAAAATCTAAAAATCAATTTAAAAATATATTAACTATTTAAATATTCAAAAATACTTTTATTCCTTCCAGAAATGTTTGAATGAATCACCTGATGAGGAACATCCTGATGAACTACAAGGTAGTGGAGACCATGGAAATATCCAAAGATGCAGTGAAGTGGTGCAAGCTTCATCTCATGTAAGTATTTTTTTTTTTTTTTCAAAACTTATCTCTCTGTTAAGTAGGAAATTTTTAGGGACACTCAAATTAGATTTTAAGTATTAGGAACAAGTACAAAAATTCTAAATTGTTAGTTAAAAATTACACTAAAAATGACTTTAAAAACAATCACATTAAAAAAATCAATATTCAAAAACACTTTTATTTCTAAATTAAAGAAAAAAAAATCTAAAAATCAATTTAAAAAATATGTTATCTATTTAAATATTCAGAAACACTTTTATTCCTTTCAGGAATGTTCCATATGCGATCAATTTAAAAAAAATATATTAACTATTTAAATATTCAAAAACACTTTTATTCCTTGCAGAAATGTTCCATATGCAATCAATTAAAAAAATAATCATGTTAAAAATACTCAATACTCAAAAACACTTTTATTCCTTCCAGGAATGTTCCATTTGCAACAAAACCTTTAACCGTCGATATCATTTAAACCGCCACATGAAGACTCACAAAAGTGAAAAATCGTTTAAATGTGAACAATGTAACAAATCGTTCACTAGAAAAGATGATTTGAATCGACATCTGAAAACACACAAGAGTGAAAAACAGTTCAAGTGTAAAGTCTGCAACAACTCCTTTAGTAGAAAAGATAATTTAAACCAACATCTAAAGATTCACAACAATGAAAAATCGTTTTCTTGTGAAGACTGCAAAATTACATTTACGCGTAAAGCCGATCTTAGAAGACATCAAGAACAACACACAAATTCATCTGCTTCTCATGAATGTGAAACATGTTCTAAATCATTTAGGCAGAAAAGTAACCTACGTCAACATCAACGCACCCACCACACAACGAAAAAAACAGTCCCCCCACAGAAAACGAAATCTGTTAAAACAAAAAAAAGAACCACTGAAAAAGCGTTAAATACATTTGAGAAAATTACGATTCCAGCTACAGAAGAAAACGCTTATGACATTGACATTTTTAATAGCCAGATTATAGAAGAAATCCAAAACCATATATTGAATTCTCTCATTACATTGAAATCCCTTAAATGGCATCTTATACATACCATCAAGTTTACTCGATTTAATGAAGATGATGAAGTTGAATCAATGTTAGGGTATTTTAGGTCTGATCCCTGTCCAGAACATATTGAAGAAACAGTCAGAAACCACATCATCGAAAATTTACAAAAAATTAAGACTAATTTTGAAGAATTTGTTCAACTTGGGTCGGGCTGGGTTCTAGAAAAAATAATGCATACAGACCTATACATAGCTCATTACAAGCCACTAACTGGAAGCAGTTATATTGAAACCCCTCAAAAACTTGTTCCAAAACACGCTCTTATTAATATTCAAAACTTTACTGATAATAAATGTCTTATTTGGTGCCTACTAGCTCATAAAAAGAAAATAGACAAAAATGCAGAACGTGTTTCCAACTACACACCTTTCGAACATGAAATAATCATTGATGATATTCCTTGCCCTGTCCCCTACCATAAAATTAAAGATGTTGAAGAAAAAAACAATTTAAGAATTAATGTATATTCATATGACGAGGAAGAAGATGAATTCGGAATGCTTCACATCTCAAATCGTACCCATCAAGAAGCGATTAATTTATTATTGATTGGGGATGAAGATAAGAACACCCACTATATATACATAAAAAATATGTCAAGACTCTTTTCTCATCTCACTAAATATGATGGCCAAGTCTACTTTTGTTATCGATGTCTCCATCGCTTTATGACTCAGACACTTCTAGACAATCACCTTCCATATTGCTCAGAACACGCTCCTCAACACATCAAGATGCCGGATCCAGAGAAAAATATTTTAAAATTTAATGGATATCATTTCCAACACTTAACACCCTACATCATAATAGCCGATTTTGAAAGTCTTGTCGTCCCAATCCACACTACAGAACCTAATCCTAGCACTTCTTACACTATCCCCACACAAAAACATATCCCTTGCGGCTATGCCTACATAATAATTGATCAAGATGGGAAAACACATAAGAAGATGAAAACGTATCGGGGAGAAGATGCCGTATCAGATTTTTTGAAGAATATTTTTCAAGAAAGAGATGAGTTAGCTGAAACATTAATCACCATCAAACCTCTGAAACCATCCAAAGAACAAGAAAAAGCCTTTAGAGAAGCGACTGTGTGTTGCATCTGCGATCAGCCCTTAGGCAACAAGCGATGCCGAGAACATGATCATATAACAGGTGCATACCGTGGTGCTGCCCATATGAACTGTAATTTACAATATAAACAGCCTAAAGTTATCCCAGTTATTTTTCACAATCTAAAACATTACGACGGTCACCATCTGATGACGGAATTAGGAAAATTTAAAAGTTACGGTATAGATGTCATCGCAAATACAATGGAAAAATACATATCATTTACTATCAAAAAACAAGACTGTCCCATAAAACTTAGATTTCTCGACTCATTCCAATTTTTACCTACATCTCTTGAAAAATTAACAGCTAATCTGCAACCAACAGACTTTCACCTCCTTAAAGCTAATTTCCCTAAAGATACAGACCTCTCACTCCTCACTCGAAAAGGGATATACCCATACAGCTATTTTACAGACTTCCAAAAATTTGATGAAACACAACTCCCTCCACCTTCATCATTCCATAACGATTTAACAGATGAACCCATTTCCATAGAAGATTATGAACATGCTCAAAATGTTTGGGAAACTTTTAATATTCAAAATCTCGGTGAATATCACGATTTATATGTTAAATGTGACGTCCTTCTTCTAGCTGACATCTTCCAAAACTTCAGAAAACTTTGCCTACAATATTACAAAATTGATCCTACACACATGTTCACATCTCCAGGACTCGCATGGCAAGCTTGTCTTAGAATGACTCAGGTACAATTGGAACTTCTCACAGACATTGACATGCTCTTGTTTTTTGAGAAGGGTGTAAGAGGTGGGGTGAGTGCTATCACCAAACGATATGCAAAAGCGAACAATCCCAATGTCCCTAATTACAACAAAAATAATAAAACAAGCCATATCATGTACTGGGACGCTAACAACTTATATGGCTGGGCTATGTCCGAATACTTACCTGTTGGTGAGTTTCAATGGATTCAACCATCTGAAACAGATATAAACAACATCCTTTCCCATCCAGATAATGCAGATTACGGCTATGTCCTGGAGGTGGACTTGCGTTATCCCCCTGAACTTCATCTACTCCACAACGAATACCCACTTGCTCCGGAAAACATTCACATCACTGAAGACATGTTATCTCCTTACACAAAATCTTTATTAAACAACAGACCCTACAAAGGAAGTTCGAAGCTCTCACCGAATTTAAAAGACAAAGAACACTACATCGTCCACTACAGAAACTTGAAACTCTATCTCCAACTTGGTCTCGAACTCGTTAACATTCACAGAATAATTAAATTCAGGCAAGCACCTTGGCTAAAGCCCTACATAGAATTCAACACTGATAAGAGGAAACAAGCTACCAGTTCTTTCGAGAAAGACTTCTTCAAATTGTTGAACAATTCAGTTTTCGGTAAAACAATGGAGAATCTCCGCTTGAGACGGAATATTGAGTTGTGTAACAACGAGAAGAAGTCAAAAAAACTTGTCGCATCTCCAGCATTTAACAACTTCAAGATTTTCAATGAGGGACTGGTAGCCGTGGAACGAGTCAAAACCACTCTGACTATGAATCGTCCAATCTATGTAGGGTTCGCTATTCTAGATCTCGCAAAATTACATATGTACAAATTCCATTACAACATAATTAAGAAACACTATCAAGATCGTGCTCAACTGCTTTTCACTGACACTGACTCACTCACCTACCACATCCAAACAGATAATATACTACAAGATATGCAAGAACATCAAGACGAATTCGACTTCTCCGATTATCCTAAGAACCACCCCCTCTACTCAGTAAAAAATAAGAAAACAATAGGTAAATTTAAGGATGAGATGAATGGAAAAACTATTTTTGAATTTGTTGGCCTTAAAGCGAAAATGTACAGCATCCTATCAGAAGATGGAGAGAAAAAAAGAGCCAAAGGAGTACCTACATCTATCGTTCGAAAGAAAATAAAACACTCACAATATTCCGAATGCATACATCACCTGAAAACACTCTGTACAATAAACAAAAGAATCCAGCAAGATCACCATCAATTGTACACTATACAGCAACAGAAGCTAGCACTCAGCCCGTTTGACGACAAACGATTTATTCTAGATGATGGGATAACAAGTCTCGCTTATGGTCATCATCAAATTTAAAACAGGAAAATTAAATTAAAAAAGCAGAAAAAGAAAAAAAAATGAAGAAAAGAAAATGAAGATCTGGATAAAAAAAGTGGGGCGCCACATAAGGAGATGTGGCGGGAGGTGGAGGGACCCCATAAAAAAAAATATTTTTTCTTTTTAAACATACATTTCATTTTTAAATTCAGGGTTGAAAAGAAGACTATTTCTAAATAAAAATTTAGTTTTAATAATTTAATTAAGAGTTTTTGTATTCGCATTCAGAAAATTAATTTTTCTGTCATGAAATTTTCTAGTTTGTTTACAGTTTTAAAGATTAAAATTTCGGTTACAGAATATGTTTTCAAGGTTGGCTCATAAAACTGCAAGAAGCAGATGTTGTTTTTAAATAGAAAGTATTTTACGATTCATGTCAACACCAGGTGTAGAAACTTAAAGTAAAAAAAAAAAAAAAATTAGTTTGAATATGACGTCACAAGAAGCAGGTGTTTTCAAAAACCGTGAGAAAGAATTTTTCGGTTTGTATCAACACCAGGTGCATAAAATGTGAACTAAAATATTGGTTTCAATATGACGTCACAGAAGTTATGCGTGAGTTCGAATTTGTGCGTGGCAACATAACTCTGTTATATTTTGTTGTGGAAAGTCGCATCAATTTTTCTCTTGGAAAAAATGAAACGATCTAATAATTCTTCTCAGAATGGTTGCGAGAAAAAATCGAAAAATGAATGTGAATTAGAAGATGTTTTTGATAATTTGGATGATGTGTTTCAAAGCATCGATTTTAATAAAGTAATTATGAATTTATCTGATGAACCCCCCTCTCCGGCTGTAGCTGAGTCTTCATCTGATAAACCCACTTCTTCAACTACATTCCAGACTTCATCTGTGCCAATCGCTGATGCTAATCCTACATTATCTAGTGGAAATGAGAAAAGGTCTCAATCTATGGATATGAACGATGGTTATTCAAATCAACGAATCTGTTTAAAAGAACTTGGAAATAGTATCTATTTAACCTGTGAACTGTTCAAAGGTTCTCTCATTATCCACATTCGAAAATTTCTTCGATCTTCTGAAACTCAACCACTAACTCCTACAAAAAATGGTGTTTCCATGAATTTAAAATCATGGTATCGTTTCGTTCAGAAAATATTTGACTTTAATTTAATTTATACAACATCATCTTTCATTGCAAACAACTCCATCCTCATATTATCTAAAGATGGTATCGCTGAAATCAGCAGCATTCAGAAAGGTTGTTGCATTCGGTTAGATGAATATCAACTTGAGAATTTAAAACACCATCTAAGCTCCTTCAATGAAACAGTGCTTACATATCTGTATGAAAATCACTTACCAACTCTAATTGCTCATAACCTCTTACCTTCGGAAACATGCGCTGTAGAATTTACAACATTAGAACTACGCTTAGTAGCATTGATAGAAGTAGAACTGCAAAAAGTTTTTAAATCAGAGTATGAATGTCTTGGATGCGTCTACAATTCATCCGCACAACTTCGCCATGCTTGTATGACTTCCAGTGACTTAGAAAAATTTTTAAGCTTAGGAGAATTATCTCTCTGTACAATCGACTTTAAAGCATTATCAGAACTTTTTGTCAAGGAAACACAGATTGTTTCACATTATTTCCTTCAAAATGTAAATTACAAAGTGTTAGCTGGTGTTCTGTTTAAAACACTTGATGATTTGTAAATTTTGGAAAAAATAAACTGGTGTGTCTCAAAATGGTGTAATTAATGTGTTAAAATAATTTATACTTTTTCTTTCAGAAAAAAAGAAGTTTCTTTTTCAGAAAAATCAACTCTACATTAAAATCTTTGAACAGATTTTGAATAAAAAATTTTTTCAAAGATTAACTTTCACTTTCCCAAAAAAAAAAAAAAAAAAAAAAAAAAAATGTAAAGTGAAAAAAAAAATTTCAAATGAAAAAAAAAAATTTCAAAGTGAAAAAAAAAAAATCAAAATGAAAAAAAAAATTTCGAAATGAAAAAAAAATTTTCAAAGTGAAAAAAAAAAATTTCGAAATGAAAAAAAAAAAAAAAATCAAAGTGAAAAAAAAAATATTTCAAATGAAAAAAAAAAAAAAAAAAAAAAAAAAACGTTTTGTTTAAAAAATATTAGATGAGGAAAAAATGTTTGTTTACGTATAAGAAAGTGGGTGTTTAAGAAAGAAAGATGACACATGATAAATTTAGTGAAAAAATATATTTATTTGTATAATTTCTGCCAACGTATTACAGGGGACTTAAGAGTCTTTTTAGCTTTAACAATCGATTTAACATTTTTTATAGGTGAATACACATTATCATCTATAGTTAAATATTTGTTCTTGAAGAAAAGCTTGGGAGTATTCATAGAACTCAACGCTTTTAAAAATTCTTCTCTCCCAGATAAATGTTTATAAGATTTTCTCTGAGTGAGTATTAAACCAATCAAATCAGTTAGATTTGACTTAGGGATTAATTGGTTTTTATAAATAATCTCTCCTCGTTCATTCCAACGTAAAATATTTGGATACGTTTTCAAATATTGTAAGAGTTGTTCACCTTGTTTTTGAACACCTGTTGGAATCATTTTTAAAATGTTGTCTTCGGAATTTGCAGGATTTTGCATAGTTTCATCTTCAGCCGGTTTTGGAGATTCATCCTTTTCTGTAACATCCATTTTGAATGGTGGGTTAAAATCTTCTAAATTCATTTTTCTTTTTAACAAGTCGTAGTATAATTGCAGTTTTTCAAAATCTTGTAATTTACTATTCAAAATTTTCTGCATTTCTTTATCAAACTCACTTAGTTGCTTTTGAGAAGGTGTATGTTTAGAAAAATCACTCTCAGGGACTAAAACAAACTTTTTGCTAAACTCCATTTATAAGCGCTGACAAAGCTGTAACAGCAGCTGGTATCAAAATATTTAAAAAACCTCCTTTTTGAATAATTAAACGTTTTTTCTGGTAAAGACTACCTTTTTTAGAGGCTAATTTTCTTAGAAGATATTTGTGTTTTCCAAGCTGCTTCTTCTGATAATGTGAAATTGGTATATTTCCTTTTAACACGTTTAAAGAACATTCACAGATGGTTTTAACCACTTTTGAAGGTAGCTTTTTCAGTAACTGCTTGCGCAATGCTTTTGGACATGAGTGAATTAGCTGTAAATCCTTGACCTGTTTACGGGTCGGTGACATTTTATGGAATGATGAGTCTATCGTTTTTCGCAATTATTTATATTTCAGAGTGTAATAATACTGATTTTGATTCGGTAAGATTTGTGTTCTTAACCGATATTCTTCATCTGTTTCATTTTTCAAATCAATTAATAAGTAGGTAAAAGGTTTTCGGGTAGCATCTGCGTAAACTTCTTGGAAAAATTTATGATTTCGTG
Source organism: Maratus speculifer (assembly GCA_964019185.1). NCBI lineage: Eukaryota > Metazoa > Arthropoda > Arachnida > Araneae > Salticidae > Maratus > Maratus speculifer. The sequence continues at coordinate 22,148,619 of OZ025292.1, read as the reverse complement.
GGTATAATTGTCTTCCTAAACATGTGATTTGATTTAAATCACGTCTGTTTTTAAATAGGAAAAGATAGTCAGCATTCAATCGAAGATCTTTCGTTCCTTTATGAAAAAAATTTTGTGTGATAAAAAAAATACTTAAATTGTGGTGATGACTCCCCTTGGTAAATAAATTTGTAAGTCGGCGATCACCACCAACTTCACACATAAGATCATCTATAATGAACAGTGTATTGGTTCCTAAATATTCTTCATAATTAGTTGGGAAACCTTCAATGAACGTAACGTCAGATATTTCATCATATAAATTTTGGTAGATGCCGTAAAACCAAACAATTTTATCGGGTGTAGGTTTTATCATATATGTTTTAAAGTAGATGAAATCTTTTATAAAAAAAGATTTCCCACTTTTCGAAGGTCCTGCTAAAACAGCTGTGAAGGGGTGTTGAAGGCTTGGGAAATCCATAACAAATAAAAACAGACACAAAAGATATGGTATTTTATAAGACTTTTTATTGATAAAAATTCACATACACATGAAATCGTTTGGCAACAAAATTATACACTCTTTGGTCATTACATAAGTTTTCAGATACAAACTGCGACAAAAACTTTTTCAGAGATTCACTTCTACATCTACAGAAGAGGAAAAAAATTGTATATTGACCACAAACAGCTGTAACATTTGTTTGTAATGTTAAAGGGTTAAAAATCACTTGAGAGAATTTTAAAGTAAAGTCTAAAATAGGTCCTTGATAAAAGTCTGGAGTATTTCCGTAAGAATCAAAGAATTCTACTCTTCTAGGTGAAGTTATGTAGAAAGCAAGCCAATGACTACCGGGTTGATCAGAAGAATCGACGTTGCATACGAAACAGCAGGGGTATTGCTTAATTGTGTCAGGGAGCATATCGCTGGGAAACACATCTAAAAAATATTTCTTAGTGTATTTGTTATGAGATAAAATGTCTTTAATCTGTTGAGAGTTCATCTTTGTCTAGTTTGGAAAGTCACACAACACATGCCTTGATTTAGAAATTTCGATAATGTTTTCAAATTCTGCATAGATCAGAACGGAAATAGTTGATGAAAGTGCTGAAGAAAACTTAATTTCAACTCTTAAATTTCCTTGATGTTGTAAATTCAAGTGTGGACCATCACATAAATCCGGACTTAAATAGAATGCATATAGAGTGTGTCCTTTAGCATAATCTTCTCGAGATAGATAATTTCCATTATCTCGGTTAAAGCCGGGAAACAATCGATGGTAGGCTGCAATATAATTTCCTTCGTTAAAATTTAATTCTAATGGTTTAGATGGTATTGGTTGTCCGTCAATGTAAATACTTAAAAAGTTGACGTTGTAGTGGTTAAAGAAAAACGGGTTAAGGTCATACTGTCCGTTAATAGCTGAATTTTCTAATAATCCTATAATTACACGTTTAGGCATAGATCCTAAGAATACGTTATCTTGCATAAAAGACCAGCTTCCACTCGATATTGAGTATGTTTTACACAAAACTCTATCGATAGGATATTTAGCATTACTTTTCTCTAACGCTTTAGCGTGTCCGATAGAAACACCTGGACTAACTTTCACCTTTCGAATAAACAAAGAGGCGTGTTGTAACACCACTTTATAATCAGGTGTTTTATCTCCGACTTTATCAGCCATCAAACAAAAATTGGGTTTGCTACGTGTCATTTTAATTTTCAAATCTACCATATTCAATAAAAGTCTATTTTGTTGAAAAATATCACAATGTAGTGGGCCTATCATATCCAAAACTTTACTTTTTGAAGTTAATTCATATCTTTTATGAAGTCCTGGGTTATCGGTAAGTGTAGGATTGACTGTATCCAAACATTCATCTTTGAAAAAACATTCACAAGAAAGTAAACTTTTCTTAGCATCTTCTCCATAATTCAGTAAAGTTTCGATGTAAGCACGATACGGATAAGTATTACTAGAAGAGGAAATCACTCTTTCGTTCAAACTCACATCTACTTGAGAAAACAATGCTTGTAAAAATAAATTAACAGGTGCTACAGGTGTCTTGTCGGGTAAGGGGGTTCCATCAGCGTTAGTTAGTTTTACTTTCACGTAAAGGTAAGATGCTGATAAATCAATATAATCTTCACTATTGCCTGTAATGTTAAACTCAACGGGTCCACTCTCAGATATAGTAGCCAGTGGATGATATTCTACAAAGTGACCTTTTTCTATAGCTGTTTGCGTAGGTGGAATCATAAACAAGTCTAGTTCAGATTTGACACAAACGGGAGAATCTTTATGAATAAGACCAGACATCTTTAAGCAAAAATATCGCGTACTTTCACTTTCTTGGCTTTAGGGCGACTGAGAGAACTTTGAAGTCTCTTTCGTTTTTTATTCCTTTGACCTGATCCAATCATAGATTTCACTTTAACTGCTGCTTTGTCTGTCAGATTTTTCCCGGCTTCCTTAAATCGCCGTTTAGCCGCTGTTTTAATATTATCACCTTGAGAAATATCATTTAGCACATCTACACCGGTATGAAATAACTGCTTTCCAACTGCTTTAGCACCCGATTTAAATAAAGGTACAGCTGCACGGAAAAGTGAACGGAAAAGTCCTCCGAAACCATAACCTTTCTGGAAAGAATTTCCTTGATAATAATTCAATCCGCTACCTGTTTGATGTGTATAATAATCTTCAAAAGATTGATTACAGCATTGGTAAGGAACAAGCATTATGAAAGATATTTCTGACGGAAATGTAGTTTCACAATCAACTTCCCGCGATCAAATGACACTAAACGTCCTGTGTGTGTTCTTATAACAGTTTCAATCGTTTGAAAATTTTTTCGAGTCACTGGTATGTAATGAGGTCTGTCAAACACTTCATGAATCATATCTCCGTCTTCCCCTTTAACAGGAATCACTCGCAATAAGGGTGCCACTGTATCTCCAACAATCTGAGGTTCTACAATATCACTATACAAGTAGAGCAATTTAAAATCTGCGTGTGGGTCAGCTATAAAGGGACTTTCAAAAGATAATGAGGGAGTCGAAACATTTGAGATTACTTCACCTGGTAAGAATCCTAAACATTCGGCTAAACCGGATAAAAATTTCAATTGTGCATATTTCTTCAAAGAAACTTTCACTTTTTTAGTGTGTTTGTTGTAGCTAACTGAAATTCTATCACCAAATTTTTGATAATTTATCACTTTAATGATGTCGTTAGGAGATTCATAATATCCTGATGGGATTCGAATTTTTTTCGTGTCACTATCATCCTGTTCATATTCATTACCGTTTCTAGGTCTTCCATCTGGTAATTCTAAACTGTTGCCTAACACATATTCATACTCGTTGCCATATTCAGTAATATTACGCCATGTATGAGGATAAATCAATTCAGTTAAACCGACTTCCCATTCACCTTTTAAATCTAAAGGCATAGGTAATCTTGTAAAATAATGTGAAATTTTGTTTTCTGGAAAATAGTTCATTGAACTGTCAGAAGGTAGCGTCACGTAGAATGACATGATTGTGAATGATCAATCGTTGTAAAAAATGGGTGTTTTATAGAGAAAATAAATCTGAAGAAGGTATCCACTGATTAAATTTAGAAGGATAACCTTTAAACTTAACTTGATATTCAAGTTGCCCTTTTCTTTTACGTTTTTTCAGAATCTTTTCAACGTCAAAGTGGTTTTTCGGTTGTACTTTTTGTAATTCTTCTGCATAAAAAGTTCCTTCAATAGGTTCGTCTAATAAATCTTTGATTTTGTAAACTGGAGGAATTCTCGTGACACATTCTGTTACTAAAAATAGTTCTTCCGTCCAATTTGTTTCATATCCTTTTTCGAAAGTCATTTTATGTTTAGAAACACGTACTAAGTCCCCTGAATTAAAAACACAAGGTTTCCTTTTCAGTCTTGACATATTACCGTAAATAGAAAACCACACTTCACTTTCATTATCCTTATTCACTTCACTTGGGGGTCTCTTAATGGTGGTATGGTAGGTGTGATTATAACTATCTAAAAATTGATCCAATACATCAATATATCGATAAGTGTGATGCGTTGTAAAATATTTCCACATTTTAGTTTTCAGAGTGCGGTTAAATCTTTCCACTACACAAGCTTTCGTATTGTTAAAAGTCCTAAAAAATCGAACACCTTGTTGCTTCAGAAACTTCTGTAAACGAGAATTTAAAAATTCTTTACCGGCGTCAGTATTCAAGTACTTTGGTTTCCTTGTTCGAAAAATGGATTCAAACACCGCTACTATATCTTCAGCACGTTTCGATTTCAAAGGGTAGGCCCATGCATACTTAGATAAAATATCAATGCATGTTAAAATGTAACGAAATCCGTCATTAAATTTCTGTAAAGAAGTTAAATCTACCAAATCCGCTTGCCACTGCTGATCTATAGAATACACAATCACTCGATTTGTTTGAAATTTTCTGCGTACAGGTTTATGAAGAGTGTAAGCATCAACCCCTTCTAACCAAGATTTAATTTTTTTCTTAGATACCTTACCGTGAACTGCTCGATGAAGAGCGTCCACTCCTCCAAAACTAGCAATTTGACTTGGATCCTGATAACTTTTCTCCATAATATGATATTAATGGGAAAAATTCTCTGTATCGTTAAAATTTAATATAAAATCTACTGCTAGTCTATCAACTTTAGTAAAAATATAAACAAGTGAAAAAACGGCACACATCAATATGTAAACACATAAAGCACTAATCACTTCGATGTTTAACATCCTTTTAAAAATAATATCGAAAAACATAGATTTATATAGCTTTAGAAATGATTGTTTACAAGGTAATGACCGTTTCAGGGAGGGAATGGTCGTTTAGGAGAGGAAATGTCAGTTAAAGAGAGGTATTGTCCGAGTTGAGATGTGATTGATAATATTTTTGAATAGGGAAGGTCGATGACCTCTCCTGTTAGAATAGAATGTTCCTTTTTTCCACTAGGGGCGCAGGAGGGCGGCGGTGAGATGGTGGGAGCAGGAGGGGCCAGGAGGGATGGTGGCGGGGCCGCAGGCGGGGCAGCCGGAGGAGGCACCGCAGGCGGGACGGCCCCGCCGCCCCGCCTGCGCTTGAGCTTAAACTGTTGTTTTCCTACTACTATCATATATTAATTATTATATTTAAAGAGTAAGAAAAATATGATAAACTAACCAATAAATGAATAAATAACATATTTATTTTGAGAATCCTTATTATTTTTATACATCCTAATGAAGTTAATAACATTATAGTAGCTGAAATTTAAAAAATATGTTTTTTTTCATTTTTGCTATAACTTCTATATAGTTCTTGTACTAGGTTTTAAACAAGTAATTGATAAATAAGTCACTTAAACAATTAATAGTTAAAATAATTTTGAATCCTTATTAATAAATATGTTTGATAAAAATAATTTAATTTTTGAGAATTTTTTATAACAACATAATTATTAATGCTTTCAAATTTTCTAAGATGATGTTAATCATTTAATAAAATAATGTATAACATTAAGTAAATAACAAATCAAAACCGTGTGCCGAGAATTTTTAAACACTTTTTTTTTATGTTGGTATTCCTATAAAATTGGAAATGTATGCATATAAGTATCAGCTAAGTACTACGATTAACCTCTTTTAAGCAAAAATACTGCATGTCAATCAATTGTCAACGCCCATCAACGCTAGGTAGTTAGCTTTGTCGGACGCTCCTCTCAGTCCACCAAACTTAGAAGAATGTCCTAGGTAGTTTAAGCTGCCACCACCGATATTAATGGGTGATATCGGTCACCTGCTGTGAGGATTGGGTAAAATAACACTGACGCTGTTAATGAACTGAACTAACAGTTTATTTAAGATATAGATATGTACACAAGAAACAATATTTACAACTATCTACAATTACAACTCGGATATAGATGATCCGGTTCAACATTAAATTAACTACACTAAACGTTGGTTGTGTACCGTTCAGCTTACACTTTCTTCCTCACACTCAACGCACGTTCGATACGCTTTATCAGAGATTACTGCAGAATCTCAATACACAAGGGTATTAGGCCTCACTTCTCGGCCTATAACACTATCCACCGGGACGCCTTGTCCCACGCTCAAAATATACACTATCCAACAGGACCACAAATCCTGAGCGACCTATCGGTCTCAACGCCAAGCGAGAACTGTCCAACCTCTCCGTCCAGAGTTGACCTTGTCAGAGATCTTCCTTCCCCCAGCAGGGCCTCTTAGAGTTCCTCCATTGGTTCAATCCCGCACTCCAACCTTGAGTCATGACATCTCCTGTTTACACATCACTCCAATAGCTAGATGACAGCTGAGGCACGCCCCGCGGCCATCACTTTCATTCATCAACGAGTGCGTCATCTGCACACCTGTGTCAACATCTGTCATTCGTTATTATAGAAAAGAAAGAAAGGTATTTCGAGCTTCACGGATACACAACCCACAATACATAAAATATTCAGATAAGGAAATGCCATTCCTTTCTAATTCAGAGCAGAGGTTTTTCTAGGAACCTGACACCCCCCACCTTAGCGGAAAATATGCCTCTTAGGGGCTAATTTTCCCCAAACATATAATAATATTACGGAAGAGTTCAATAGTCTCTTTGCAGATTTCTTCATTCTAAATATTACATAGGCATTTTCAGGTGTCTGAACATTCTCTACTGACATCTCTACTGAACCTTATACTAATACTACTATTGCATAAACAATACACATGCTAATTTACTATTATAAACACAAAACTTAAAAAAAGATATTTACACACACACAAAAAAAAATTAGACATGTGATGACATCCTTTAAAGTTGTCTACTATTTTGACATTAATACTGATGGGCTAGTAACTGGTTGTTCTTCCCAGCTCTTTCTCTGTAGCCTCGAAATTGCATCAGCATTCAAATGTTGAACTCCGGGACGATGAGAAATGCTCAGGTTCCAGCGTTGCAAGGCTAGAGCCCACCTAGTGAGTTTGGGCGACCTTGGGGTTGTTTCCGTGAGAAATTTTAATGGATTATGATCGGTAATGACCTCGATTTGAGATCCATAAATCCACTTTTCAAACTTCCGCAACCCGAAGAGAACACTCCAAGCCTCTTTCTCTATACTCGGCCAAGCACGCTGAGCCCCTGACAATTTCTGACTGGCAAAAGCTATAGGTTTAAACTGACCTTTTTCATCTTTTTGAGTAAGACAACATCCTACTGCAAGGTCGGAAGCATCGGCGTGAAGCTGATATTCCCGGCCTACGATAGGTGTAGCCAAACTCGTCACTTTACACAACTCATCTTTAAGAATATTAAATGCTTTTTCTGCCCTTTTATCCCATGGTACAGTATTTTTGACATTTCCTTTGGTTAATTCGGTTAAAGGTATAGCTATCTCAGCATAATTTGGAATATAAGATCGGTAGAATCCCATTAATCCCAAAACTGATCTAACTTCCTTTTTAGTCTTTGGTCTCTTTAAGTCCCTTATTGCTCCGATTTTCTCCTCATCAGGTGCATGAGTTCCACCCCAAATAACATGACCTAAAAACTTAGTCAATTTCTCTCCAAATTTACATTTGTCTAGTCTAATCGTAAAATTTCTATTTTTCAACTCTTCAATGACAGGCCTGACATGCTCACAATGCTCTTCCCAGGTATCGGAGAAAATGATGACATCATCAATATATGCTTCTGCATACCTCCGATGACCTTGGAGAACCTCATTCATGTCTTTTTGAAACGTAGCAGCAGCCCCTGATAATCCAAAAGGCATTGTACGCCACTGATAAGTTCCGTTATGCGTCGTAAAAGCTGTCAGAGGTTTACAATCCTCAGCCATTTTAATTTGCCAATAACCCCTCAATAAATCTATTGAAGATAAATATTTAGCCGCCCCTGCGGTATACATAATTTCTTGGGAATCTTTCATCGGGAAGGTGGGAACCTGCGTTACAGAATTTAAAGCTCTGTAATCAATACACATTCTGACAGTTGCATCTTTTTTCGCAACGCAAACAATTGGATGGCTAATTTCAGCATTCGACGGTTCGATTAGATTTAATTCTAATAACTCCTGAATCTGCCTATCCACTTCCTCTTTATAAGCTACCGGCACGCTATATAACTTTGGTTTTTTCCTTTCTACACCCGGTTTCAGATCAATACGATGTTCCCCTACTTCCGCTGGTCGTACAGGACCCATAAACACTTCTTTATTTTCCCTCAAAATGGACTTTAAATCTTTGACTTGACTATTAGATAGCCCTTTTATTTCAAACCTCTCAATATCCCGTTCTATCTCTTGATCCCGGTTCAAAATAGGAATTTCCCCAACTTCTCCAAATTCCTCATCACCTTCGAAAACAATATTAACTATATTACATTTAGCGATAAATTCTCTTATCTTATTTTGGTGCACATGCTTCCTACTCCCGTCGGCTAACTCAACAATAAACGAATGCTGGTTTCGTTTTTCTACAATAGTTGCCAGCCCTTGCCACCTAGAATATAACTTATTAGTCGAATCGAGGATTAACATTATAACTTTATCGCCTACCTCAAACGTTTTTTCTTTTGACCTTAAATTATAATGGTAAGCCATTCTATTTTGTTGAACCTCAGACGACAATTTTGCCTCATTTGCGGCTCTTTCTAAGCGGTTCTTAAGTTTATCCAAGTACTCATGAATGTAGCATACGTTTAAGAGTCTGATTAAATCGTTCCACAAGTCCGTTGGACTGTGGATACTGTGGAGTCGAAAATCTTGGACTAGCACCTAACCTTTTCTCAAATTCTTTCGTTAAGTCGGCGGTAAAATTGGTTCCATTGTCGCAGGCAATTACATTAGGAATTCCTGTTCTCATAAATATTTGAAGTAACGCCTCACACGCGGTTTTAGCAGTTAAACTTTTTAGAGGGATCGCATCCGCCCATCTGGTATGCTGATCAATTAAAGTCAGTATATACCGATGCCCTTGTGAACTTTTAGGATCAATAGGCCCAATTAAATCAACATTAACAACCTGAAATGGAAGTTCCGGCCGCGACACTGGGAAAATAGGAGCTCTATCATTTACTTTAACCCCTCTAGTCAATTGGCACTCTAAACATGATTCACAAAACTGCTTAGCTTCTTTTGCCATTCCCTCCCAATAAAAAGAATACCTTATTCTCTGCAACGTTTTCTTGGCTGCATGATGCCCTCCAAATACCGATGAATGCGCTAATTTTAAGATTTCTTCCCTTCTTACCTTGGGTACTACTAATTGCGCTATAGTTTCGCCTAACAATTTCTCTTTATGATACAATAATCCGTTTACAATATAATAATCCCCTTTTTCCTTTTTAGCTAATTCCCAAGCTTTCTCTAATTCTTTACATTCCAACTGGGATTTCTTAAACATATCTGAGTTACTAACAATAGATTCATTATTTTCCTCCGTTTCAGTTTTTTCTGGATCCTGACTTTGTACATTTTGCGATCTCGCGTCTATTACGTAAACGTTACAGCTATCGTTACTTACATCTTCCTTTTCATTCGAGTTATCAATAATAATTTCGGAACTTTTTAATTCTTCGGACTCTATCAATGGCTCCTCAAGATTGACACCTGACAACTCATTAATCACCTCGGGATGTAAAATTACTTGCTCATTAATATTATCAGTTACTGCGCAAAGTACTTCCTGATGAATAATATTAGTTTGCCCGAATTGCGGAATAGCTAGCGATAGTTTAACTAACGGTGATTTAACAGCTTCACCAAATAACCCTTGTAAATAAATACTACCCGCTCCCTTTAATTTCTCTTCCGGTACTAAATCTTTATGAACAACACTAATCTCACATCCAGAATCAACCAATCCCTTTGCTTTTTGCCCATTAACACTAACTTCAATTTTCTCAAGTTTATTTAATTTCTCACCAATAACATTAGTTTTTTGCTCGGCTTTTGCCGATATTCTAGCCACAATAGCCCCATTAGGTAACGCTTGATTTTCTTTCACCATAATCTTATGAACACCTGCTTTCTGGTCTCGCCCTTTATTGCCATTATTAGTTCCCTCATTACCCACTTTATTACAAAAACGTTGGTAATGACCTCTCAAACCACACTTAAAACATTTAGGCCCTGAAGCATCATTCGTCTTCTTAAACTCTGTTTTCCTATCCGGAAAAGAATTACACTCATTACTACCATTTTGCCTCCAACTACCACTAAATTTATTATCCTCCCTCGGTCTCATTCTTTCATTGTTTACATACTTATCTTTACCTTTAAAGCTTTTATGCGTAACCGCATAAGACTTATGTTTAGCATCAAAATAATTATCACACTCTTTAGCAATTTTAGGAGCTTCTAACCATTTACCCTGGTGAGTTAAACTAATATATGCTGCAGTATCCTCATCTAGCGTACTCATTAGCTTATCAGTAACTTTTAACTGGTTGACCTTTTCATAAGTGTCCGCACCTTTAATTTTACAATAATTTTCCCACGTAGCTATTAAACGCGATACAAATAATACATGGGTTTCGTTCGGATTTCTCCTAGCTTTCCGGAAATTTTCTAAACATGCCTTCGGGGTTGGCTCATGTTCCCTTAGGACTAACTCCTTTAATTCCTCATAATTCTCCATTTGTTCCTTAGTGGTATAAATTAACAAATTATCCGCCTTATCTCCTAACATATTTAGTAGAATTTCGGCCTGCTGGTTTTCCGGTACATCTTTAGTTTGGAATGCCCTTTCTAAACTGTTGAAAAATAAATTCTATCCCTCAGTCCCTTCTGGTACTTTGATAGATAGAGTTTTAACACTTTTGATCAATTTTTCTATATTACTTTCATTATTAGATTCCCTAACATTAGAATTATTTGCCGAACCTTGAACCCTTAGTCTCTCCATTTCTAATTCATGTTCCATCCTTAATTTTTCTATCCTCTCTTCTCTTTCTAACCTTTCGTGTTTTTCTTCGCGCTCTAACTTTTCCTGTTTTTCTAACCTTTCGCGCTCTAATTTTTCCTGTTTTTCTAACTTTTCGCGTTCTAATCGTTCTGCAACAATAGTGTCAGATAATTCCTTAATAACCCCCTCGTCATACTCATCACTGTCCATTATCTTTTTCTTAAGCTGAATTCTGGTATCATCTTCCGCGAATTCAACACCCAATTCTTCAGCTATCACCTGAAGATCAACCTTTTTTAGTTTCAATAAGAAAGCCATACCTTCACCGATTGTTATAACCACCCCACAAGAATAGTTAAACCTACCAACTTAATATTTCCTAAATTTCTAACTTAGTACAGATATTTCTCCACTTATTATACTAATTAATACCATTTCAGATAATCCATGCATTTCATTTCTAATTAACCTACTGAATACTCTAATTTTTCTCAACCATTGATATCACACAATTTACTTCCAATAAAACAAAAAAGTAAAACAATAATTCGATTTGACTGCTATGCAATATAGATTCCAATATATACCCTTAGATAACAACATACAACTTATATAATAATACTGATACGTTGAAATTGAATAGAAGTATTGATGTCAATCAAAAAATCCACATAAAGAAAAATTGTACAACATGCATATATAAATTTCTACAATTATCCTCATAAAATATTTCCGAACTCAATACTGGTTCTTACACTTAAAACAAATATACTGAAAATCTTTAGGGGGAACTGGGGTACATTGATACATGGGGCACATTGATACACCCCCTCTACCGCTCACTGGGTCATTACAGGAAGTTTCACAACAGCTCCAAAAGATGATGCTAGTGTGTTCAACTACATACAGAAAATCTTGGAATGATTCAGTAGTTTGGTGAAATGGGACGGGTGATTTATTGTTTTTGTTGTTCAAAAGTAAATATGAGTTGTACAATTGAAATGCTATTATACAACTGTTCCAGTATTTTCAACCAAAATGAATACTCTCCCGGGTAAGTACAGCTACTCTTTATCAGTTCTTCATTATTTATTGTTAGATATATTGTGAAGTGTTGGATTTGAGACTCATTTTATTCAAAATCGCTGTATGGGGCACATTGATACAGTCTATGACGGGGCACATTGATACAGCCTAAATCCTTTAATAGTTCATATTTTCATTATCTTTTATTATTTTTTTTACCATACACTCCTTAATCCAACCTTTTTTTTCACGAAAAATTTCTAATATTAGTTTTTATTGAAGTGAAATAGCTCTAATTTCTTTATATTAGAACATTTTATAGTATTTTTGAAAACAGAAGACGTAGGAACTTACCCAGCATCTAGTGCTTGTAGAACTAATATAACAGAAAAGGACGCCATTCTGGCAAATCTCGAATTTATATCAATTCTCCAGAGAAAAAAGTATTTTCGACATGCGAAATGTTAAGTAAGAGAAACAAACTGCAGAACAGAAAATGATACTTATATTATAAACAGAATTTTTAATATAATTATCCTTTATTTTATGTTTATGAACCTATTTATAAACAGAAAAACTGGTAATTTTTTCATCTTTCATAAGAAAGAAGATAATGCTAGGGTTGAAGTGCTAGATATGACAAAGTTACCACAGCCAACAATCAGACAAGAAACAGCCAGAACATCAGTCATAATATATTTAATTTTAATTGCTTTAATATTGCTTAAAAATAAATTGTGGGTGATTTGAATTTTTATAAATAAATATAAAAGGATTTTCTAATTCATTTTCTATGAAAAATATGCATTGGTATTATTTTGTCGTCATTTTTCTCAAACGTATCAATCTGCCCCGGGGATGGGGCACATTGATACAAATGACTTTTTTTGATTTTTTAAAAATTACATGCAAAAATACTATATAAAACAATGATTGTACATTTTTATAACATACTACACAAGTTTTGCTGTCACCTCATGGAAAAAAAACTTGAATTTTCTACTTTCTTGACACCAAAAAAAATCTTAGAAAAAAACTGTATCAATGTACCCCAGTTCCCCCTACTTTTATTTTTACTCACTATGGCTCTCTTTTGAGCCTTTTTTTTTTCACTATGGCTCTCTTCTGGGCCTTTTTTTTTTCACTATGGCTCTCTTTTGGGCCTTTTTTTTTCTCACTATGGCTCTCTTTTGAGCCTTTTTTTTTTCCTCACTAGTATTGGCCAATTAAAATTTTCATTTGCTTAGAATTTTGATAATGCAACTCTTAAAATTTAAACAGTATTGCTTCATTTAACAATTACTTTAACAATAATTTAGATTTAATGCATTAATTTAGTTCACTAATATCATTATAAATAGCATACCGTTATCATCTCAAATTATTATGACCTTTCTTTAAAACAATAGCAATATGGTTACTAATTCTTTACACCTATCTGAACACAATTATTTCATTGCACATAAATTACATAGACAATTTACTTAAATTACTATTAATTATACAACAATACAATTTGGTTCGAGATGTCAGAAGAAATGAATGATCAAAACACCTTACCTTATACTTTCTTTGCTGGATTACTTTTCTAATCACAGGTAGCTCCACGATGTAGTGGTAATATGGCACAACACAGTTCAGTTTAGTTCTTTCTAATAAAGATACGCACAACACTTTAGTCCACACTAGACGATATGGCACGATACTTTATCACACACTCGACGATCCGGCACGATACTTTAGCACATACTCGACGATACGGCACAACACTTTACACACATTCGACGCTACGGCACGACACTTTACACACATTCGACGATACGGCACGACACTTTAGCATACAATCGACGATCCGGCACGATGCTTTAGCACATACTCGACGATATGGCACGACCACACAAGAATTCCACTGGATACTCTGGCATTAACAGACTGCAACACGGCTCGCTGGTCACTGGTTTCAGGCGATTCTATCCCGACGCTGCCAACAATTTGTCGGACGCTCCTCTCAGTCCACCAAACTTAGAAGAATGTCCTAGGTAGTTTAAGCTGCCACCACCGATATTAATGGGTGATATCGGTCACCTGCTGTGAGGATTGGGTAAAATAACACTGACGCTGTTAATGAACTGAACTAACAGTTTATTTAAAATTTTATATAAATTTTATATAAAATTTCATGACATTATATAGTCATGACATCTCCTGTTTACACATCACTCCAATAGCTAGATGACAGCTGAGGCACGCCCCGCGGCCATCACTTTCATTCATCAACGAGTGCGTCATCTGCACACCTGTGTCAATATCTGTCATTCGTTATTATAGAAAAGAAAGAAAGGTATTTCGAGCTTCACGGATACACAACCCACAATACATAAAATATTCAGATAAGGAAATGCCATTCCTTTCTAATTCAGAGCAGAGGTTTTTCTAGGAACCTGACAAGCTTTATTCTACGTCTTGATCTTTATACACTTGTCACATGAAACCCTTATTTTTTACAATTTTATACTCTGGAGTTCAAATGCGGACGGACCTCCCACATAATCGCTGGCATTTTTTAGAAGAAATATGAATGTTTTGAAAAGAACAGCATTTCTCAATGTTTTTTATTCCTCTTGCTGTTATCTTCATTTCAAACGCTTTTAGTATCAATTAAACCAGTATAAAAAGTAGAATGGAATATTTTTTATCCTTATTATTAGAGCTTATAAATGACATTGAAATATTCAAAACTTATAACATAACTAAATAAGATTGTTAGATAAGATATTTACCACCTAGACATAATATTTTAAGTTACCTTTTTTAATTTAACGTACTTTGACAGAAGGCTTTTTTTTTTCTGAGGGTTTTTATATTTTAATGTTAAAAATAATTATTTTATATAATAATATCAGCTTTAAATGAAATGACAAATTTCAATACGCATTACATTAATAATTTTGGAATTAGTTTCCTTAAGCTGGTTTTAGAAAATTTAACAGATGTGTTGTATAAATGTGATATATGCATAAAAGTATGGCAATATAATTTTTTTGCTGTTGCCGTTATTTTGGAAAGCATTAATAAAAACAGGGAAGCGTCAATATAATAAACATTCTAGATTGCAATAATAACAATAAAAAAAGAACTGTTGTCATGAAATGTCTTTTTTACCACTGAAAACACAAATTTCAAATTTTCCGGGGGGGGGGGGAGTAATTGATAGCTCCGGGGGGAATGACCTGCCCCTGAATTCAACACTCTAAAATGTTCCTTATAAAATTATGTCAGATATTTCCCGTGCACAAAATTTCAGCTTGCTGGAGAAGGGACCGAAAAGTCCAGGGACCGAAATGTCTCGGGACCGAAATGACCATGGACCGAAATGGCCAGGGACCGAAATGTCTTGGGACCGAAACGTCTCGGGACCGAAATGTCTTGGGACCAAAACGTCTCGGAACCGAAATGTCTCGGGACCGAAACGGAAACGGCGGGACCGAAACAAGTCAAGTCAGTCAACGCTGGTGCTTAAGGAGTACTTACAGGAAGTCGCAACCCCTGTTTAACCTCCATCGAAAATAAACAAAAAACATAAAAATGCGTTTAACAACAATGCATCAAAAAAATTTAGGAATTTGGAGACTCGAGTGAAACTTAGCTCTCGAGCTGGAGCACCGGGGTAATATACCCCCAGTGGCGCAATGACTTTCTAAAATTTTTAGAAAATCATCACATACGTTGACAGACTATGAAGTGGTCGAGACGGGAAGGGCAGCATTGGAGGTACCAAAGGGCCCAGAGAAAGTTCTACCCTACCCTAAGAACTAAAAAAAAAGGGGGCCACATAGCTCACTAATTTTGAAAAAAAAAAATGATCTAAAAATGTAATTTTGAACCTAACACTTAAGCTGACCTAGTGTGAGTTCTGTGACCGGGCGTCGGACAACTCAAGAGGCCCACGAAACAGCGCAGATCTTAGTCCTGACAAGGACTCTTTGCTGTACGGAGCCGCAAGAGAAGTACACCAGCCGGCGGTCTTAGTAAAAATGAAGAACAAGTCGACTTCGACTTCGACTTCGAATGCTGATTTGACCGAGGCGCCTGTGGCTAAACCACACATCCCCGGTTAGAGATATATGTAGATGACAGGAGAGCAACTATTGACCTGAATGGTAGCAATGTCCAGTACTAATAGAAATTTACAGCATTTTAAAAAAAATAATAATAATTAAAAATTACTAAAGAAGGGTTAATGAGCTACTGTGAATGATCCCTGCCCAGAAAAATAAAACTAAAAATTAAGTAAAAAAGTTAAGTTAAGAGTTTAAAAATAATAAATGCAAAAGAGGTGTAAGTGAATTCTATTAATTAATTAATGCAATCAAAAACCAAACGTCTTTTCTGCCCACTCCCCAGCCTCCTGTTGGCATAAGACCTCCGGCGCCCTGACAAGGGCACCTCGGCTCTACCAAGTATGGCGCTGGAGAGACGTGCTTACTCTGACGTTCGGAGGAGAAATGAGCCAAATCGCCGGAAAAATCCCTCCTTATATCGGCTAAGGCCGAAAGGGGAGGAGCAAAAGGCGGAGCAAGAGTAGTGACTCATTCTGAAGCAGATTACAAGGGAAACAGAGCAAGCTAACTAAAAACTAAAAGGATACGACAAGCAACTTCTCTCGTCCAATCAGGAGAGGAAGTGCAGCCAATGAAATTTAAGTTAAGAAAATTTAAGATTAAACTTAGAAAAAATACTGTGAAAATACAGAATTTATGCAGAAATTCAATAATACAGAATAAAATTACTTATAAATAAAAACTAAAATGAACTAAAAAAGCTATATTTAAAATAATTAGATTAGAGAATTTAAAATAATACCCAGTTTGGGTCTTTTACGATTGTTGTTGTCATGTATGTCGTAGGTGGGCAGAGTGTTCAAAGCACTATTTTCTGTGTCAATTATAGAATTATGAAAGTTAATATTAAGATGTTGAATAAAATCATTAAGTTTAGGGAAGTTAATTTCTCTGTAAAGGTGCCTATTTCTAACATAATATGGGGCATCACAAATAATTCTAACAGTTGAATTTTGAGCTTGTAAAAGAATTTTAATGTGGGATTTGGCCGCATAACTCCATACACAACAACAATAAGTTAAAATCGGTCTAAGAAAGGAAGAGTAAAGGAGCAGTTTATTTTTAATAGAAAGTTCACTATTTCGAGCAATTAATGGGAATAATTTACTTCGAGCAGCTCGAAATTTATTACGCGTAGTGTGAATGTGTTGTTTGAAAGTGAGATTTTTATCAAGGATAACTCCTAGGTATTTGCAGCTTGAGGACCATGGTAGCTCAGTATTATTAAATTTAATTTTATATTTATTAAGGTTATTATTACGGAGATTACAAAAAAGGATGGCTTGCGTCTTATTGACGTTAACAGCAATACGCCATTGGTTGAACCAACGGGAGAGAAGCTTGAGATGGTGGGTGATCGCTAAGATGGCATATCGTCTGTTGTTATTAAGAGAGAATATGCAAGTATCGTCAGCGAATTTTGCAATAAAAGTATGTAAATAGGGAGGCATATCGTTAATAAAAAGAGTAAAAAGAAAGGGACTGAGGCGACTGCCTTGGGGAACACCAAAATGAGCAAAGATATTTCTAGAGAGTTTATTTTTAATTTTAACGTTAAAATTTCTGTCTAAAAGAAAGCTGAAAATTAATTTAATGAGGTGAGGAGGGAAGTTATAATTTATTAACTTAAAGATAAGGCCAAAGATCCAGACTTTGTCAAACGCTTTCTCGATATCTAGGAAAACTGCAGCAGTGAATTTTTTCGAAATCTTCCCGGTGGTGATGTGCTCAACAAGTCTATATACCTGATGCGGAGCAGAGAGCCCTTCTCTGAACCCGAATTGGACAGGTGTCATAATATTATTAGTATTAGAAAAATAATTAAGTTCATTAGCGATAAAGGCTTCAGTGAGCTTACTTAGAGAATTTAATAATGAGATGGGTCTATAACTTGTTGGCAGTTCAGGTGGTTTACCAGATTTTTGAATAGGGGCGATGATTGCAGTTTTCCAGTAATGGGGAAAGTAGCTGAATTTAAAGATATTATTAATTAAAAGGGTGATTTTTGGAATATAAGAAGGTGGCAAATTCTTAAGCATTTCGTTAGTGATACCGCTGATTCCAGGGGATTTTTTATTTTTAAGTTTATTTATTTCTTTTTGAACATCAGCAGTGGAAATCGAAATATTGGGCTGAGCAGTATTGTTGCTTAAGAATTGTCTAACAGTAATATTGACTTTCCTCTCTGTTTCATAATCAATGACCGGGTTTCCTTGGAATTGCAACTCTAAACTGCTGGCAATAACATCAGCTTTTTCTTCTTCGGTGTACACATAGTCTTGGGAATTTGGATTAAGGATACGGGGGAAATTAGTAGCAGAACTCCGAATTTTCCTGGCTGCCCGCCATATGCTGGCGTCCTCTGGCGATAGGGATTGGAGATAGGAACTCCATTGCTCCTGTCGCCTATCATGTAAGTAATTTTTGAGATCATTTTGAGTTCTGTTCATGATACTTTTGTCTAAAGGACTACGTGTACGTTGGTAAATTTTCCTAGCTCTGTTTTTATTAATAATTAGTCTGCGGACATAAGGATCAAGTTTATAGAATTCGTTATCGACAATCTTTGTAGTAGCACTATCAGCAGCTGTGTTGATCTCATTTGTGATTTCAGTTACCAGATTGTCGATGTCATTAGTGCTGCTGATTTCAGGGAGGGAGGGGGGGATAGCATTAATGTTGTTTTGAAATTGAGCCCAGTTAATTCTATTAATAATTTTTGGAGGAGATGGAGGAATTTTTATTTGAATGTTAATTTTGATGGGATTATGATCAGAGCTCAATTCACAAAGAGTTTCAATATTTTTAGTAAAGTTAAAGCCATTAAAGATTCCGAAATCAATTGTGCTACTACTATTGTCGGTAACACGGGTAGGGTAATCCGGAAAGATAATGTCCGCAGTGGATTGAAGAAGAAAATCAAAGATGCTTTGTCCATATGCGTTGTTATTGCTGCAATTCCAGGAAACATGGTGAGCGTTGAAATCACCGATAAGAAAGGTGTTTACGTCATGATTGAGGAGGGACTTAAGGTCCCTCGTGACGTCACACGCACGCTCGCCGTGAGGAACATACACAGAGAAAAAAGTTAGGGAAGGAATGCCAGGAATTTTGACGGTGATACCGGTCGCGTTGACTATATCTGGTGACGTGGAAGGCGTGGCCGGAAAGAACGAATAAGAATTCTTAATAGCAACAGCCGTGCCGCGGATGGGTAAAGGGCTGTTGTTGTTGATAAAATCATTTCTTAAAACAATATAATTAGGAATTTTAAGAGTCATACCAGGTCTCAAATGAGTTTCTTGAATTAAAATAATATCTGGGGAGTGCTCCTTTACAAATTCCCGTAGCTCATTAATTTTACCCTGAATACCATTGCAGTTCCAGGAGATAACGCTCAAACACCCGCGACTACCCATTATGGTTTTGAAGTTGGGTTGAATGCTTCGGTCAGAATTATTAGTTTTTGACAGGGATCAGAAGTATTTTTAAGTTTTAGTAATATATTTCTGTATTTTATTATTAATTCTTGAAAAGTGCTAACATTGAATTCTTGGGCTATTTCATTTAAGACATTAGTAAGAGAGTTAAAGTTGAAAGTTTCAGTAGCAGGATTTGGAGCAAGGGGCGCTGAGTTTACATTTTGTTGGGGAGGGGGGGGAGGTCTAACGGCATTGGCAAATGATTTATTGGCATTTATATTAGTTGAGTTGAAGGTTCTATTGCTTTTGGGAAATTTAGGACAACCTCTGAAGTTAGCGGTATGGTTACCTTTACAATTTACACAAATGACATCATTATTATTAACATTTTTTCCCAGAGGGCAGGTACGATAATCATGGCTTTCTGGGCATTTTACACATCGAAAGTTCATTCTGCAATTAGCGCTGGAGTGATGAAAAAATTGACATTTGAAACATTGTATTGTTCTAGAAGGTCTATTGTAGTTTTCAACTTTAATGATGTAGTGCATTAAATTATCTAATTTGAAAATTTCTTTTGATTTAGGGGTATCAGTTAATTGGATTTGGAATAAAGGCATTTTTTGTAGAGTTTTGAATCTGTGCATTTGGGTTACTTTAATAATTGGAAAATTTAATTCATTAAGGGCTTCAGTAATTTCCTGTTCAGAAACTCCTTCTAATGGGAGCCCGCGGATGACTGCTTTTAGCGGCATGACCGACCGCTCTGGGAAATAGTAATGCTCAATATTGAGCTCGTCGAGTTTTTCTTTTATTTTAATATAATCATTAGGAGTATCGGGGAATATTTTATGAAATTGGCCAGAAGGGGAGATCCTGAAACTGCAATTAGCTGCTTTTAATTTACTTAAGGTATTTTTTAAGTTTTCATGGTTTTTCATGGTGATGTGTTTCACCTTTGGTGTTTGCACTCTTTTGATTTCTGGTTGAGAATTGGGAACAGTGGTGTCATTTAAGATGACATCGTTAAGCCCAGTAAATCTATTTTTTAGCTGAATTTGGTTGGCAAATTTATTTTGAGGATATTGGAATGATTCACCCTCCCTTAATCTTTTACGAGTACTGGACTCGCTACCATTAAAAGCCAAGTGATCACTCACCTGGCTTGTATTGCAGGCGCCCTCTGGTGCGTCTGAATGAGATGACAAATCAGCATCCATGCTTTCATCAGAAATGAGCCAGTTGAGCTCCATTAGGACACCCTCCTTTCTGCTAGCACACCCTTCGAGTCTGCCGGCTAGAGTATTGTTCATATCAGGGTTTGTGTTGCAATTCACTGCTCTGTGGTGTTTTTTAAGCTCCGATGAAGTGACAATGTCCGATATTCGGTAAAATTCTTCTAAAAGTTCAGCTTCAGCTTCAGTGAGAGCTGAGCGTAGGTATCCACCCGTTCTGAACTTAGTTCTGATATTGGGTGCGTCCGCGAAACGGGGATCAACGATCCCCTCAATCCGATGAAATGGCACAAAACGCGTCATGAGATAGATAATACGAGAGACGGGAATAACACGTCTCTCTTCCTATAGATCTCAAAACAAAACTCGTCTCTCAATCAATGTCTTTCCGTCGGTCAAAATCTCCACGTCGGTCCTGCCAATGCCACGTCCTGACGAGTCTGAAGAACAAGTCGAAAAACGTGGGGGTTTAAATAGAATTGGCTGGGATCTCGTGAGCAGGTTCTCCTCAGCCAATGGGGAAGCCAGAAAGGGGAGTCTCTCGGTAGAGAGGCAAAGGCCTCCGCTAGCAATTTGATTGGCCGGATAAGATGACATCATCTGTCTCTGCAGCCGAGAGGAAGAAAAATGAAGTAAAAAATTTATTTTTTGCCGAATAATAAAAAATTTGTGGATTGGTAACAGACGGTCAACGACGAGAACGATACCAAAAATAATAAGAGTTAAAAAAGTAATAAAGATAAGCATTTGTTAAAACATTATAATAAACAAAATACACTAAATATACCTATATATATATATTTTTTTTTTTTTTTCCTAAAGTAGAATGCTCACAAACGCGGCTGAAAATATCAGCTGATTGCGACACCAGGGAAACCAATTCTAGGTGAAAATTTCTTTCGACCTAGGGAAAATAGTAATTTAGAGTGAAAATTCTAAGTTAAGTTACTCTAGTGGGATTGCGTCTAGATGTTTTAGAGCATGGAACGAAGTCATCATTCCGCTGTAAGATAGCAAGAGGTCTTTTTTTCCCCCTGCCCACACTAGCGTCGTAACTTGGAATTGAATCCAACTCAGAATTTAGCACTAGAGGGACAGAATTATGAAAATTTAAAGTTAATTTTTTAATTTCGGCGAAAATAGGCCGAATATTTAAATCTTTATGAATGGTGTCGTTACGGACGTAGCGAGTCGCTTTAGTAATTCTGCGTAATTGCTTATTTTGGAAAGTTTGAAGTCTTTCAAGTTGAGTTTTAGTGGCCGATCCAAAAATCACTGAACCATAAGTGATTATCGGCCTGATCATAGATTTGTATAACAACAACTTATTTTTAATAGACAGGCGGCTGTTCCAAGCCAAAAGGGAATAAAGGGCTTTCACGGCGCGGTCAGCTTTATCCAGAGTTTCTGAAATATGCTTGCACCATGTTAATTTGGAATCTAGGTGAAGTCCTAGGTATTTATAATCTAATTTCCAGGGAATAGGTTCATTATTTAAAGTTAAATTAATGTCAGGGGTGAATTTTTTCAGAGTGAAGAGGACAGCAGCACTTTTCCTGGGATTCACTTTTATACGCCATTTTTTCAGCCAATATGAATATTCGTTTAAGTAGGATTGGAGTTTTTCAATCACTTTGTGTGGGTTTGTGTCTGTGCAAACTACGGCTGTGTCGTCAGCAAATTTTGCTAATTTAATGCCAGGCCTTCGAGGGATGTCGTTGACAAAAATATTATAAAGCGTGGGAGAGCTGAGCGCCCCTTGAGGCGTAGAACTAAGAATAAATTGAGGGTCAGAGAAGGAATTTCCCACTTTGACAATGAAGGATCTAACATTGAGATAGTCAGCATAAATTTTAATTAGTTGAGCAGGGACACCGTCCCGTATTAATTTATAGATTAGAGCAACATGCCAGACTTTGTCAAAAGCCTTCTGAACATCGAGAAATACAATTCCAGTCACCCCGCCCCTGCCAAGTTTGGCATGAATGAGTTCTGTAACCCGCCACAGCTGATGCTGTGTTGAGTGACCTTCGCGAAACCCGAACTGTTCCGGTATAAACAGGTCATGCGAGTTATAGAAATCTTTCAAGCGGTTGACTAGTACATGTTCATAAACTTTTGAAAGACAAGATAATAAGGAAATAGGTCGGTAGCTTTCCGGAGCATGTAAGTTTTCGCCTTTTTTAGGCAGTGGAACTACAATTGCTCTTTTCCAGCTATCCGGAAAAATATTTAAAGAAAGCATGCAATTTATTAAGATTACAAGATATAAAATGAAATTATGAGGTAGATTTATTAGCATATTGTTAGTAATTTTATCCTCCCCCGGAGCTTTATTTTTTTTAAGGCCTGATATATAACTTTTAATTTCAGTTGGAGTGGTTTCTGGTAGTGTGTTCTGTGTCTCCCTCTGTTGGAAGTTATTGACAATATTTTCTAAAGTCTGAGTGGTTCGTGGATAATATATGTCTGTGTGAGGTGAAAATTGGTTTTTCAGACTTTGTGCAATAGCTTCCGCTTTCTCAGTGTTTGTGACAGCCGTACCGTTAGGGCAATTAATTGCCGGAATGTGTGTACGTGTCCTACGAATTATGTGTGTACGTGTCCTACGAATTTGTGTGTACGTGTCCTACGAATTTGGCGGGACCGAAACGCCCTACTTCCCTCTGTGAAGTAGTGAGGGGCAAAGAGAGTTGAAGATTTCTTTTGAAAAGGAGTGGGTGAAACATGAACATATCAAGTTCAGGGAAGTGGGGGCATTATCGGGGCTTCGTAATTGATTTAATTGACATTTGCATTTAGAATATGAATAAATAAATAAGTAAATAAAATAAAATAATTGCCCATAATATTTTTTTTCTTGGGGGGGGGGGGAGGGAGAGGAGGAGGAGGGCTACAAATTGTGGGTCATTGCATGCTTAGTTAAATCCGTGAAGTATGACGTTTTCTTGTGAAAAAGGATTTCTTGTGTATCAAAATCTCATAATTTGCCAAGTTTCTTTTTTAACTTATTAATGCCAAAACATTAAGTAAAACATTTTTGCTAATATTAAAACAATAAATAGCATTAACTAAAATTTTTAAATTTGTTAATAAAGAATAATTTTCTACGCTTTTGTCGCATCTTCTCATTTTTTTTTAAAATAACTTTATAACAAAAATCGTTTGTACCTAAAACTCCACAATCTTAATTCGTACATATATATATATATACATACTAGCGGACCCGACAGACGTTGTCCTGTCACCGACAGACGGATTCCTTCTTGACACCGACTCCAGAAAATCAAATAAATGTACGTAAATATGGTAATACTCACGATAAACACTACTCTCTTAATTTAATTTCTTATTACAGTCGTCCCCGTTTAAACGAATATTGATGGTTCCAGAAAAAATATTTGATTAAGCGGGGTATTTGATTAAACGGGGAACACAGAAATGTAATATTTAATGCGTAATAAAAATGTAAAACAACCACTTACAGCATAATTAATTAATAGCATAATAAAATAGTTAATATAATAACGTAAATTAGTAAAATAAATACAAATACTAATATAAAGTAAGTACGTAATAAATTAATATCAGTTCATATAACTGTATGATTTACATTATACTTTATGTAGTTCATTGGAATTTGGTTAAAATTTTGATACTTGTGATTTACGTTATTTACACAGGTTTAAAAACATCGTTTAATGTGGTTTGTTTGCGTGAAATTTACACGTTTACTGGAATTAAGCACAAAAAACGTGGAAATGTTTTTGTGCATAATCATGGCCCCATCATTTATTAACGAAAATTTCGCTAACCCCATTCCAGCGCATATTGACCATGACCAATGTTGTGAAAACTGGGATTATATTCCCTCTTTCAATCCCAATTTCCATTTATCTCTCTTCTTTTTAGATTTTTTTTTTTTTTTTTTTTTTTTTTTTTTTTAATAGACGGTAGGTGCTGAATTCGAACCCATTCACGATCGTTAGCCTAACCGTTCGGAGTTTTTCGGGGTTTTGCTTCGAACCTTGGATTTCCTTGCGTAAATACGGGTTAGGTTCCCTTAAAAAGACCCCCCCCCCACGGAGGCACCTTACCCCTTAAGGACCAGACACATAGCACTAACTTCTTGCGGTCAGACGTCGCTATTTTTGATCTTTCATGTCGGCGCTTTGATGTATAAATTGCTTTTTCAATGAACTTTTTTGAACTTCAAGAGAGAAATCGAACTCGAAATCAGTTGACAGCTTTATGACTGAAGATGGGGTAGATAAAACTTTCCCTTCCTTTGTCAATTTGGTAGGGTCAGTCCCTCAAAAATCATTTAAAGAGGTTTCACTTTTGTTCCGTTCGGAAACAAAGATTGATTGATTGCTCTTTTAGTGTAATAAAAAGTATTGCTGTTTGCCCGCAGCCTTAGGGCCTACATCCCACAGTATAGATAATTGGCCTACATAAATACAAACTTTTTGGATTCTTTTTTTGGCATTGCGTTTATATTGGAAACTTACATCTGCGACTTGGGCTTCTGTTTTCTTATTTAATGCTTCAAAAGCTGTAGTTTTTCAGAAAGATTTAAAGCTTTCCATTTAAAATTCATAGCAACGCCTTTTTCCTAAGAGAAACGCGGCTAAATTTACAAAACGCTAAAATAATCCACATTGGCCAACTTATTTTACTCATTCGCAGAAAAAGGAGGGGAGATCATTTGACCTGTCCATTTTACACCTGTCGGCCGAAATCGTTGCAGGAAGAACTGATAATTTGTCTTCAGTGTAAGTGAGCCGAAAATGACAAAAGGTGAAGAAAAATTCAAGATGAAATGAGTTTTTCGCGCCTGTTTTCAAACATAGGTCACCCACATGGTATTCGAATAAGCGGGGAAATTCGCGAAATTTATTCGGTTTAAGCGGGGAAAAATAACATAGATCCAATTGCAATAAATTCGGTTCCGGAGAGTTCTATTCGAATAAGCGGGGTAGTCGATTATCCGTTACCCGATTAAGTGGGGAGGACTGTACAATTATGTAAGGAAATTATTTTTCACTCTTCAGTATTTTTTGAAGTCGGTTCAATTTTTGATAGAAAAGTTTATTTTTCTCTTTTTAGTTAACGATTTTCTGAAGTCGGTTAATCAAAATTATAATACAGGAAATATTATTGTAAAGCATACACATTTGTCAGGAGTGGGGTTCGAACACGCGATTTCTTTCTTCAAGAAGCTGAGCTTAAATCCGGCGCCTTAGAAAGCTCGGATATTCCGTCCGCACTCTATTCATCCAACTTATTCAACACTTTTAATTCGCAAAAAATCACTAACTATTAGTTTTTGCCTAATTACTAAAAAAGTACAGAATCAATTTCGATGAAATGTGAATCTAAGCCATTCTCGAATCCACTGGAACACACACACAAAATTTCATTAAAATCGGTCCAGTCGTTTAGGAGGAGTTCAGTGACATACACACGCACAGAAGATTTATATATATAAAGATAAGCATTGGAAATTTCAGGTTTTTGCGCCGAAAACATCGCCAAATTAGGAAAATGTGAATTATCTCACGAACAACTGGATTTAAACGATGTTATCAGTTGAAAAATATCTACAAAAGCCGATTTTGAAGGAATTTTTTTAAAGTTCGTTCTTTTTTTTTTACCCTCCTTAGGGGGGGGGGGGGGGGGGGGGAATTTTCGAAAATCCCTTCTTAGCGCACTCGATGTTATAAATATTTTTACCCCAATTTTCAAGATTTTTGGTTCGATATGTTTCTTTTGTGTTGTGATTAATACGAAATCCAGACTTTCTTTTAATATATAGATAAGCATTGAAAATTTCAGGTTTTTACGCCGAAGACCTCGCCAAATCAGGAAAATGTTAATTATCTCACGAACTACTGGATTTAAACGAATTTGCTTTATACCATTCGATACAGAATGAAAAAATGCACTAAAATATGTTATCAGTTGAAAAATATCTACAAAAGCCGATTTTAGGAATTTTTTTAATTTTCTTTCTTTTTTTTTTACTCATGTTAGGGGTGGAATTTACGAAAATTTCTTTTTAGCGACACTCGATGTTATAAGAAATATTTTTACCCTAATTTTCAAGATTTTTGGTTCGGTAGATTTTTTTGTGCTGTGATTAATACGAAATCCTGACTTTCTTTTATATATATAGATAAGGACTGAAAATTTCAGATTTTTGCGCCGAAGACATCGTCAAATTAAGAAAATGTGAATTATCTCACGAACTACTGGATTTAAACGAATTTGCTTAGTACCATTCGATTCAGAATGAAAAAATGCACTAAAATATGTTATCAGTTGAAAAATATCTACAAAAGCCGATTTTAGGAATTTTTTTAATTTTCTTTCTTTTTTTTTTACTCATGTTAGGGGTGGAATTTACGAAAATTTCTTTTTAGCGACACTCGATGTTATAAGAAATATTTTTATCCTAATTTTCAAGATTTTTGGTTCGGTAGATTTTTTTGTGCTGTGATTAATACGAAATCCTGACTTTCTTTTATATATATAGATAAGGACTGAAAATTTCAGATTTTTGCGCCGAAGACATCGTCAAATTAAGAAAATGTGAATTATCTCACGAACTACTGGATTTAAACGAATTTGCTTAGTACCATTCGATTCAGAATGAAAAAATGCACTAAAATATGTTATCAGTTGAAAAATATCTACAAAAGCCGATTTTAGGAATTTTTTAAAAGTTCGTTCTTTTTTTTACCCTCCTTAGGGGGGGGGGGGGATTTTCGAAAATCCATTCTTAGCGGCACTCGATGTTATAAGAAGTATTTTTACCCCAATTTTCAAGATATTTGGTTTGGTACATTTTTTTGTGCTGTGATTAATACGAAATTCAGACTTTCTTTTATATATATAGATAAGTATTGAAAATTTCAAGTTTTTGCGCCGAAGACATCGCCAAATTAGGAAAATGTGAATTATCTCACGAATTACTGGACTTAAACAAATTTGCTTAGTACCGTTCGATTCAGCATGAAAAAATACACTAAAATATGTTATCAGATGAAAAATAACTACAAAAGCCGATTTTTAAGGAATTTTTTAGAAGTTCGTTCTTTTTTCTACTCATTTTAGGGGTGGAATTTTCGAAAATCATTTCCTAACGGCACTCGATGTTAAAAGGAGTATTTTTACCTAAATTTTCAAGATTTTTGGTTCGGTAGATTTTTTTGTGCTGTGATTAATACGAAATCATGACTTTCTTTTATATATATGGCACTTTTAATTAGCGAAAAATCACTAACTATTAGTTTTTTCCTAATTACTAAAAAAGTACTGAATCAATTTCGACGAAATGTGAATCTAAACCATTCTCGAATCTACTGGAACGCACACACAAAATTTCATCAAAATCGGTCCCGTCGTTTAGGAGGAGTTCAATTACATACACACGCACAGAAGATTTTTATATATAAAGATATATATATAGTCGGATGTGGCAACTTCAAAACTTACTTCTGTCTCAGACATCACTTCAAAATTTGCTATCACAGTGCCAAAATTGAGTGGCAGCCTATGCCTACTATAATGATTCCAAAGATGTGAAATTCCGTGCATTTGTTCTTGAGATATGACGATTTCTAAAATCGCGTAAATCCAAAAAAATGCAATTTAGCATCGCCACTTATAGGTCGATTAACACGAAAACCTAATCAACAACAATTTGTGCTACGTCTTACTGAATCCTAAGTAAAAAGAAACTTCTTGTATTAGAATATATTTGATACGTGAATTTTCACATTGCTAACTAACCGTAGAACCAACTTAGTGAAAAATATCCAAGCCGGGGATCGAAACTTCTTTTATTAGTTCTTGAGACAGAGCTATTGCGGAAATCTTGAAAAATGCAGTATAGTTGTGCCACCTATTGGGCGATTAACAACAAAACATAATCAGCATCAATATCTATCAAGGTATATATGAATCTGAAGTTTGATAAAATAAAATACGTGTATTATTTGTTGAGATAGAGCTATTGCGGAAATCGTAAAAATTGCATCATAGCAACATCACATGTTGAGCGGTTTATACAAAACATAAAAATCATCAATTCATGTCATGGACTAACGGAATCTAAAGTTTGATGAAATCCACACATTAGATCAAGAGATTGAGCGATTGCGGAAATAGTGATAAAATGCTACATAGCAGCGCCACCAAAAGCTAATCAGCATCAATTTATATGAAGGACTAACTGAATATAAATTTTTATTAAATTCCGTGCATTAATTGTTAGCGTCCACAAAATTTGTGTCAAATACAGACATACAGACTAATTTTTTACATGATTTCTAAACCCTAAAATGTGTAAATCTGTCGAAAACCGGAAATCGAAAACTTTCGCAAAAGGTAAATATTGTCCGAAAGGTAAATATTGTTTCGATTAGGTAAATATTGTCCTCTTTTGCATCTTTTTGCTGATAAATGTAGCCGTCCTCCTTTTCCATAGCGACCCGGGAGTGCCCTGGTCAAAAGGAGGGGGTGTCATCTGACTATTTATTGCAGTCATGTGACACACGGTCAGTAAAAAAAAAAAAAAAAAAAAAAAAAAAAAAAAAAAAAAAAAAAAGAGAGAGAGAGAGAGAGAGAGTCATATAGTGAATAACAAAGAGAGATACCTTAGAATGGCGCATTTCGTGTTTAATTATAACGGAGAAAAGTTGCATTATATATTATCCTTCTTTAGCTAAATTGAATCCTTAAAATCAATTTTATAACAATTATGAAATGTTTGCAAAAAGTATATAGTGTATCTAGAGATGAATAACCATAATTTTACAGACATGTTTATAAAATAAAAAGAATGCTTTTCTGCTTGAAAATTTTGAAAAAGTACTTCGATTAATATCAGAAATCTGTTTTTTCTGAGATTTCCGATTAGAAAAAAAAAGTAAAATTTTAAATAAGAAAAAAAAAGGGGGGGGAGTTTTCGAAATTGTATGTATAATCACAAATAATAATAAATTTGGGTAAACGTTTCTTTCACTTGAAATGTAAAACATTATTTATAATTCCATTCTTCTACGACCAAAACTTATAAGCAGGCCCTTTTTATCGCATGGGCAAATCGGGACTTTGCCCATGGGCCCCGGACCTTAAGGGGCCCCCAAATCCATAGATTAAATAATAAAATATTTACTTTTTTTTTCAATTCCAACTCTTCCATATATTGAAATTACTAAAATCATCTTAAAGTCAATATAACACATTTCTAAAGTTATATTAAAGAGTTTTGTTCTAAACTAAAGAAAAAAAAAAGGTTTACTATTATTAAGGTATTTAATTTAGAATTGACACAGCTAAGAATTTTCTGTTATTTATATCCAAGGTGCGAAAATATGCTTATGCATTATACATAACACATATGAATGACCATCAGTTTTATTTGAATAGTTTTGCAGTGATTCGAAAGGGGGGCCCCTAAATTTATGTTTGCCCAGGGCCCCAATTAGTCATAATCGGGGCCTGCTTATAAGAGAGTTTAAAGTTTATGAAATTTCAGAATTCTCCTGTAATGAAACCAGACATATGATTTTTGTAATATCAGATAGCTTCGAAATTTCACAAACTTTAAAGTAGCATAGCTCTATGAGTATTGGATGTAAAAGAATATAATTAACTCAAGTATTACTTCTCAGAGTTTCAACATACTATTACTACGTAGTATTTCGTGAGAAAATTAATTCCATACTGTATACACCCTTTTATATGTGTGCATATTTTTTGCAGATACTGTGATAAAAATTTGATTTAAGAATTGTTTCATCCTCGTCTATACTCAATTTCCCAAACTGCAAATTTGATTTTAAGAGGGGTTATTATTTTTGCACCCTCCCCTCTCCCCCAACATCCATCCTTGAGGGAATACATGAAACAGAGTTTAATTAAGAATCATTTTATCTCAGATTAAGTACGAGAATTTATCATCTCACAAATAATTTTAAAAAAGGCCTGATATATCTCGAAGGATTTTTTTATAACTATCCCCATACCAAGGAGGGGGGGGGGGCGACGACGGGGAGAAGATCAAGAGAAACAAAAGTTTAAGAATAACTTTATTTGGTTCCATTCTCGAGAATTAACCATCATGCAAAATTTAACTTTAAAGCGCCTTTTAGAATCCAAGGCCATCCATAGATTGGTTGCACAGGGAGGATAAATTTATTTAAAAATCATGTTATCAGTGTACAAACTCTGTGTACAAAAAAATATAGGTTACTTAAATCCTCTATGAAAGTAAGAAGCAGAAAATATTTCTGATAATATTTGCAAGATGAAATACATATATATATAATACGTCATCATATATTTTTGTAGAGAGCGATGCCTTCTTTGCATTACTATTTTCGAAACCATTAGTTTTAAAGCATACATTTACAAATGCTTTTCATCACATGAAAATCCACTTGCTGAAAAGTAGTTATTTTCTAGCGTTACAAAAATAAAAATTCTAGATCAGTAGGTATTATAAATTATTCTTAGAAAAACTTTTTCCCTACTTTAACAAATAAATCTATAAAAATTCAATTCTTCTACGACCAGATACGATTATTTAGATCGTGTATCGAGCTACAATACTTTAGAGTGCCTTACAGTACCCGAGATACACATTTATTGCCACCCTAACCCCTAGAGAGGGGACATATGCATTAAATTTCAATTAAGAATAACTTTATATGTGTATGTACTCAAAAATTTATCATCACACAAAATTTAATTTCAAAGTGTCCGATAGAACACGATAAGCGTTTTTTGCCCCTACCCATCCCCACCCTCATTCCTGGGGAGTGACAATGGTCAAAATTTTAATTAAAAAACACTATCAGTGTCTATAATTAGAAACTTTCAACTCGCAAAATATAATTTTAAAACGCCTAGATTTCAAACATTCTCTCATTTCCCCAATCTCTAATTTTGAGGTGAGGGGGGAGGCAGTTATAAAAACTTTAATTAAAAGTGACTTTTTATGCACCTATTGTTTAAAAAAATACAATTCCGAAAATTTAATTTTAAAAGATCCGACAGATACTATAATTACATTTTTTGATACATCATCCTATAAAATAAAATACAATTTTAAACCGCAGATAGAACTCTTCGATATTTTTTCTGTCTCTCCCTCTCCCGTAAATGAAACAATGATATAATGTATAATTATTTCATTCCTTTTAACCATGACTATCCATCTATCCAATAATACTATTCCAAGAATGAATTATTTTGCAAAAGTCTGGCGTCATTCTATTTATAGTAACCCTACAACCCCCGGCGCGGATCCCTTTACAACGGGAACTGAAGCAATTTATTACATGAGGCTGACAGTTTGACAGTTTTGTAAAGGATTTTTGATGTGACTAATTTTAATTTAAGAATTACAACGTTTTAATTAGAATAAAATTGAAAAGTTGTTTAATTACGTAAAAGAAAACAAATCAAGTTTTGTATGCATAAGCTCTAAATTTTTATATCTTTCTTCAATCCAAAGTTATAAACGAATAAAGACAACACATCTCACTTTTTGGGGTTTTTTGAAACTTTAACATGAATTTAAAAATACTTAAAACTGTTTTAAAAATATTTTAAGCTTATAATGTTGTGAAGAGCTTTCGAATTTATATGCTGAAAAAAAGAAAATTCTGAAATTTTGATATTTGAATGAAAGAACAGCGATCTATTTTCTCCCATAGACTAACATGGGAATCGACAACGTAGCTTCTCTTCGAGTAAGTCCCCTTAAGGTTAAAACCACTCTGTGTTTTTGCTAAGCCGAATCTTTCTTGTGGCGAAGCGCTTCCTTTTGTGTATTATGACTTTTGTCTGGAGGTCATGCATTACGCGTCTTTGGCATTATTCCGCGGTTTTTAATTTTTTTTTTTTTTTAATGATTACATAGCATTTGGAAAAGGAAATTTAGGGGAGTGGTTTACGAGTTTTTATCGTGTGTTCGAAAAAATAATTTTCCATCCTCAACACTTCGAAATTTTTTGATACATTTTTAAACTATTTTTTAAAAGTAAAAACATGAAACTTGCTGATTTGATTTTTGTAGAGATGTATAAGATGCCATGTGATTTCATTTTTAGCTCAATTCATTAGAATTGTCAATTGTCAATAAACAATTACTTTCTCAGTATGACCCTTTTTTTAATTCCCAGATCTCCCGCTTCTAAAAATTCAACTCAAAACGCCCAATTTTTCAGCAATTTTTTTTTTCTTTTTTCATTTATCTGAAAATTGACAAGCACTGCAAATTGTATAGCTTCTGAATAAGAGAACCTGTCACTTACAAGGAAGGTCTCCATTGGGGGCATACTCAGAATTTTTTGAAAAAAATACGAATTAAACTACTCATGTAGGTAATAAAGGATCAGTGAAAATTAGCGGCGGAATTACATTATTAGATATGTAAAAAAATAAAATAGTTTGGAATAATTGGCGTGAAAAGCTGAAAGCGACGCGGGATTTGGCGTACAGTGCATTTCCTCGCCAAAAGCAGACGATTTTAACGAATCTGAAAATTGATTTCAATTGACTTCACTGTTAAAAATCTGCAGCATTTACTGCAACGTCACTCCACTATTTTTAAAGAATATCTCTCTTCTGACCAATGAGAATGAGAATGCTCCATAGCACCGTGAATTGGCCGTGTCATACACTGTTAAAAATCTTCTGCATTTTGTTGCAACGCACTCCTCCGCTTGTATATAATATCTCAATTTCAACCAATGAGAAAGCCCCATTTCACGGCCAAGTAACCGTTTTCTATACAAGCAAGGGAGTGCGTTGCAACAAAATGCAGCAGATTTTAGCAGTGTATTTTTCAATTTGGAACAATTGTAATCAAATTAAATTGTGTTTTAAATGATAAAATATATTAATTTCATTTTGTTATAAGTACATATAAACGTATATGACAAAATTACACTTAAAGTAAAGTAAAAATGCAAAACTAAAATTACTTAAACTAAACTTGTTTAAATAAATTGAACATAGAAAGTTTTTTCTTTAAAAAGTATTCGAAGCGTAAAAACGTATTTTTCAAAATTTCTTTTTTTCGCCAACCGGAGATAAACCGCCAAATAAACGAAATTTTTATTATTATTTTACGGACGTTATAAGGAGGTTCCGCCGAAATTTTTTTTATAAACATATATAACTATATGAGAAGAACATTCTGTAATTTTTTCAGATTTTTCTGAGTATGCCCGTATGGAGACCTTCCTTGTAAGATCTAGGGTATTTAAGTATCATATTGTTTGGATTTCATTTTTAATTTTCACTGGGTTTAAATAAATTGAACATAGAAAGTTTTTTCTTTAAAAAGTATTCGAAGTGTAAAAGCATATTTTTTAAAATTTCGTTTTTTCGCCAACCGGAGATAAATTGCCAAATGAACGAAATTTTTATTATTTTTTTAAGGACGTTATAAGGAGATTCCGCCGAAATTTTTTTTATAAACATATATAACTATATGAGAAGAACATTCTGTAATTTTTTCAGATTTTTCTGAGTATGCCCGTATGGAGACCTTCCTTGTTAGATGCATATGAGAGCAAAAATGAATTTGAAAATGAGCAGTTTGGATCGGAATACATCCAGTTTTTTTCTGTAAGTTTATGGGGAGGGGGGGGGGGGGGTGAGCGGTGGACATCATTAACTTTTTTTTCGCGTCCTTTTTTTTTTTTTTTTTTTTTTTTTTTTTGATTACATACACATAACATTTGAAAAAATCCCTGTCGGCTGGGCCAACAGACGGAGGTAAATTTTGAAGATAAGTGCTCATTTCAACCACAAGAAATAAAATATGATTAGAGATAAATCCAGTTTAACAGTTTTTGAAGAGTTTTTAATTTCATTTTTCTGTAATAGCTGGTTTTATCGGAATCATTTTAAGAGAAATTCGGCTCAAATGCCCACTTTGACAGCATTTTAAAAAATATATTCTGACTTTATGAAGAAAATCGACCTATATGGCACATTATGTTGTTGCTAAATAAGAGAACCTGTTAATTGGATGCGTTTGAGAGCAAAAATGGATTTAAAAACGAATCAGAAAATAAGAAATTTGTTACTTGAATATTTCCTCAATTTTTTAATCGCGATCGCTTCGAGAAATTCTGTTAAAAACAGGCGCGGATCCACGCGGGGGGAGCGATCGGGGCGATCGCCCCCCCCCCCCCCCAAACTCGTGTTGGATTCAGACTTTTTTCCGGATGGAATTTCTGCGACTTCGTCGGAGACATTCTATTCTTCCGGAAAAAACGCGAATTTTATTAAAATGTCTCTAAAAAGCGTTAATTTTGTCAAAGTGTCACGGAAAAAGGGCGAATTTCTACAAAAGATCGCGGAAAAAGCACGAATTTTGTCAAAGATCGCGCAAAAAAAAAAAAAAAAAGAATTTTGACAAATGATCGTTAAAACACGCGAATTTGGACACAAGATCGCTGAGAGCGCGAGTTTTGTCAAAGTGTCGCGGAAAAAGCTCGAATTTCGCCAAAAGGTCGAGGAAAAAGCACGAATTTTGTCAAATGTTTGCAAAAAAAAACGGTAATTTTGTCAAAGTATCGCGGAAAAAGAGCAAATTTCGTCAAAAGGTCGTGAAAAAAGCGTTAATTTTGTCAAAGGGTTGGAAAAAGGGAAGGCAAAGTATCGCGGGAAAAGTACTAATTTCTTCATAGGATCGCTGAAAAAGCGCAAACTTCGACATAGGATTGCTGAAAAAGCACTAATTTTGTCGAAGTTTCTCGAAAAAGCGCGAATTTCGTCAAATTATTACGGAAAAAGCGCGAATTTCATCATAGGGTCGCGGAAAAAATGCGAATTTCGACAGAGGTTCGCGTAAAAAACACGAACTTCGACATAGGATCGCTGAAAAAACGCGATTTTTGTCAAAGTGTTGCGCAAAAAGTTTGAATTTCGTCAAAAGTTCGAAAAAAGAGCGCTACTTTTTTCAAAGGGTTGCAAAAAACTGCTAATTTTGTCAAAGTACCGCGAAAAAGTGCGAATTTCGTCAAAGGGTCGCGGAAAAAACGCGAATTTTATCAGAGGATCGCGGAAAAAACGCGAATTTTATCAGAGGATCGCGGAAAAAACGCGAACTTCGACATAGGATCGCTGAAAAGGCGCGATTTTTGTCAAAGTGTCGTGTAAAAAACTCGAATTTCGTCAAAAGTTCGCGGAAAGAGCGCTAATTTTTTCAAAAGCGTTTCAAACGTGCTCGATTGGATTCATGTCTGGAGAACACGCTGGCCATTCCATTCGAACGATACCTTCCTCTAAAAGGAAATCCTCCACCAGGTTTGCACGATGTGGCCTGCAGTTATCGTCCATTAAAATGAAGTTATCTCCGATTGCTGCAGCGTAAGGAACTACAATAGGTCTGAGGATCTCATCCCTATATCGGCGACCAGTCAGAGCTCCATCTCGAATGATGTAGAGGTCATTACGCCCGTCAATGGAGATGCCACCATACACCAACACTCCTCCACCGCCAAATCTGACATTTTTGTGCACGAACGCAGGATTATTCCTACTACCACGGTCCCTCCAGATGAAAATACGCCTATTATCCGGATGCACAGAAAAACGGGACTCGTCAGAAAACAGAATATTGCTCCATTCATTTCTCCTCCAGTTGACATGCTCTGTTGCCCACTCCCTGCGGTCGCGACGATGCCTTGATGTTAATCTAACACGCACCATCGGTCGGTGAGCATACAGACCTACAGCATGGAGCCGGTTTCGGACAGTCTGAGTTGAAATCGTGATGCCTGTAGCCGAGCGAAGGTGTTGTTGGAGAAGAATAGCGTTCATGTTTCGGTGTCTCCGAGCTGTTAACGCTAAATACCGATCTTTATTGCGCGTTGTTGCCCGTTTACAACCTTGCCCTGGTCTTCGGCCTGCACATCCACTCAGGGGCGTAAATCCCGGGGGGTATGGGGGGTGCGGCACCCCCCCCCCTCGAGTAAATCAGTCGGGAAATTTCGTGTTTATCGGTAAAACTATAAACTTAGTTTGGAAAAAAAAATGTATTTATACTTATAAATTGGTATGTATACTTATAAATAACTTATTAACTTATAAATTGGATCATGAAAAAAATCAGTCGGGAAAATGTCCGTTTAGTCGGAAAAATGTTATTTACTACAAATACCTAGAAACTGGAAAAACGAAAATAACAGTCGGAAAATTCCCGGGAATTCCCGTTCGATAGGTAAAATGTACGTTTAGTCGGGAAAATGGTATTTACCTATAAGGACTTACAAATTTTAACAATATTCGTTTAGTCGGAAAAAAGTTATTTACTATAATGACTTACAAATTGGAAAAACGAAAAAATTCCCATTCGATAGGAAAAATGTATGTTTAGTCGGGAAAATGGTATTTACCTATAAAGACTTACAAATTGGAAAAATGAAAAAGTCAGTCGGAAAAATTCCTGTTTGATCGGAAAAATGTACGTTTAGTCGAAAATAATATATACATATGCATGCACCCCCCCTCCCCTTCCCAAGAAGAAATCAGTCAGAAAATTCCCAGATCGATCGGAAAAGTTTAGTCGGAAAATATGGTACTGACCTATAAAAACTTATAAATTGGAAAAACGAAAATATCATTCGGAAAGTTTTCCGTTCAATCAGAAAAGGCATGTTTAGTCGGAAAAAAATAGTATTACGTATTAACCTATAAAAAATTATAAATTGGGAAAAAGGAAAGTCAGTCGGAAAAATTCTTGTTCGATCAGAAAAAAGTAAATTTAGCCGAAAAAAAGAGTAGTAATTTATAAATATTTATGAATTGGAGAAATATTTTTATAGTTTTTAATTAAATAAGAAAAACAAGTTAGATCGAAGAAAACCTATAAAAATTTATTCGAAATCGAATTTATTTCCACTTGCAGTTTCTAATTAGAAAAATAAAAAACAATTTAGAACGAAGAAAACAAATTTATTCTTAGCCAGAACTATTATTAATTAATTTGACTAATTGGTAATTTACTAAGTACTTTAATTTACTATTAGTTTATACAATTTATTATTATATACGGTTTTATTTTTCTGATAAAACTATTCAGAAAAATTTTGATTTGACAAACATTGTATACTCGGAAACCTCGATATGACAAAAAAAAAAAAAGTTTATGTACATATTCTAGCAATGTTAATGTTATTTGTAACCGTGATATTTTGAATGAAGCCTTGATATTCCGATTTTTTTTCTTGTGCCTTTTGGTTTCGAGATATCGAAATCCACCTGTAGTGATTTACTGTCGGAAAGCTTTTAGTTTAGTGTCGGAATTTTAAGATATAGTGATTAAAGTGAAGAAACTTCAATTTTTTACTTAAACTTTAAATTTAGTCAGAAATGTGTATCACAGAATTTAGGTGGTATCCCATGAAAATCCAAAACTGAAATAGAAATATTTTGTATATTTCCATATCAAAATATGGAAATTTTCCACTCCATACAAATTTTACTTTTAATTGAAAATAATTATTGTTTTAATTATTCCTATTGACTAATTTTGTGTTTTCTCTTTATTTTATCAAAAAATAAAAAAAATAAAAAAAATAAAAAAAAATTAAAAATTAAAAAATTAAAAAAAAAAATAAATAAATAAAAAAAAAATAATAAATAAAAATAAAAAAAAAATGTCAAGTTGCTTTTTATTTTATTTAAAAAAATTAAAAATGTGATATTGTTTTTATTTACTTTGTTACATAATTTTTGATTGATTTAAAAAAGGTGCTTAAGAAATTTATATGATACAGGATGAAAAATGAAAATACCCAAATACTTTGAATTTTTATGTCAAAATAATCTGGATATTTTACAGTCTATACGAGTTTAGTTCTCTCAGAAATAATACGTTCGTTTTCTTTTCCCTGAATCAATTGTATTCACTTTTTTAATATTTTTATTAATACTATAACATTTTATTTAATCGGAAAAATGATGGGTATCACCAAATTGTACGCTGCTTTAAAGTTTGTCGTTAGAAAGAATTAAATCTTCTATTAAGAAATGCCGTCTTTTTGACAAATTTTTGTCTCTAAAATATTCCCCCAAGCGAAAAAAAAAAAAAAAAAAAAAAAAAATTCAATTTTACATAAAAAAAAAGCTAAAGAGATTTTAACTGAAGATCATAATTAAGAGATTAATCATAAGAAAATACTTCTTATGATTTAAACGTGCACTTAAGATTGAATTTTTGAAATTATCCCCCTAAGAGAGACAAGCGGCAGGGGGGGGGGGTCAAAATTCTGGAACAACTTGCCATATCTCAGCAAACATTTAAGGTGGGAGCGTGGAATTTCAGAAAATAAGTCTACTAAAAAAATTATCAAACACATAATCCATCGATTTCAGAAATTCCCCATAAAGGAAGGGGGTCGAAAAATTTTGGACATTTGGCGCATCTCAACAGTTTTTTTTTTTTTTTTTTTTTTTTTTTTTTTTAATAAGAGCGTGAAACGGCAGAAAATAAAATTATTAAAAACTAATTAAATACGTGTTTCAGCGAAATTTTAAAATTTCCGTTAAAGTGGGGTGGAAAAATTCCTTACTTTTTTGGACCCATCATGTGACTTATCATAGAAAAACCCTCAGATCACTCTTTCATATTATAAATTTTTCTTTCTTCCCGCTGACCCACTCCTATTTCCCTACCGGGAACAAATTTCGATCTTTTTCGAAATTGTAGCGTTTTATCATTTTAGTTCGTTTTTTTTTACGGGGGCCTCCGATAAATATTAATGATAATATATGAAAATTAATTAGGGGAAGGGTCTATTCTGGTAGGGAGGACAATTTCCTAAATATGGTCTACATCTCTCTTGTGGTATATCACGGGCGACCACTTTTCTAAATTTAGCCGGCACCTTTCATATGATATATCGTTGGAAAGCCCTGTGACTGCTTATTCATAATATAAGCATTACCCGTGGCGGGTAAGATTATTGTATCCCATCAGGAGACCTTCTAATTATGGGAAAATATATGGTTATATAAGACTAAAAACATAAGATTATTTGACTAACTCAATACACTAAGTCATAATTATCTTGAGAATTATATATGAATATACATATATATACAGTCGGCTCTCCTTAATTCGAAATCGGATAAGTTGAATTTTCGCTTAATTCGAACTAAACATGAAGTCCCGATTTTCAATAGCAGAATAACGTTAAAAATTTTCTTTATTGGAAGTCATTTTCTCTTGACTTTGTTTAATTCGAACTAACAAAACTCCT
Organism: Maratus speculifer; assembly: GCA_964019185.1. Taxonomy (NCBI): domain Eukaryota; kingdom Metazoa; phylum Arthropoda; class Arachnida; order Araneae; family Salticidae; genus Maratus; species Maratus speculifer. The sequence continues at coordinate 22,108,587 of OZ025292.1, read as the reverse complement.
AGTTTTTCCTTTTTCTTTACTTTCTCCCAGAATTCATCTTTGAAATAATTTTCTTTCTTTTGTTTTTGTCAGAATTGTTCTGAACAAGTATACATATAGTCCTATGCATTTGCTATCCTCTTTTTTAGTGCCCTTTGTGTCCATCAATAACACCTCCACCCTATCTTCGTTTCTACTTATTCCTAATACTTTAATCAGTTTATGTATTTATATATTTTAATTTAATATTATTCATATTTTAATGATAACAACCGAAATAGATTTTAAAAATATTATAGCATTAATTCTTTTTAAACAGTATCCCTTTAAACATGTTTTCCTCTCTTACTTTCCATAATTCGAACGCTGGATAATTCGAACATTTCTTGTGGTCCCGACGAATTCGAATTAACGAGAGCCGACTGTATACATACAGGGTGATTAAAAAAAAACGTGGACAAAAAGATATGACAAATCAAGCATACAACAAGGACAAAAAATCACATAGGAACATAGGGTTGCAAACTACTTATTGAGTCACAAATACAGGATGTTTCAGACAAGTTACACCCGGTTTGAAAGTAATAATTTCGAGGAAAATAAAAGTATTGTAATGAAAATGCAGCGATATGTACCTTATTTTGTGTGAAATGTGATAACGTTACGAAAATATCTGGAAAAACATGTTGCTCAAGCAATCGATGATACCGTATATACAGAGGTGTGAAAATTATTAGAATAATTGTAATTTTTACAATTTTTCTTGATTAATATTGTATATACTTGCAATTTTTCACGAAAAGCAGTTTGATTTGTTGGTCTAGTCAATTTTTCACTCCTTTAGATGAGTTTTGGGGATATAATTTTGTTAAATGTTGCCATTTCTTAAAAAGAAAAATATTTGATCCAAAGTACTCAAATTGTTTGCATTGCATAAGGAATTTGTTTGATTAACAAACAGATTTAAAATAAAATTTTTAAATTGTCTTCTTTCTGTGCTGGTATTTTCTTTCTTTTCTTAAGTTGGAATCAGTATTATTTTATTCTTAAGCAAATTTTTTTGCTGTTTTGCTCAGTTTATACTAATTGCTGGCTTATTTTCTATAGTCAAAGAATTTTTGTGTGATTATGGGTATAGCAATTGATATTTCACCTAGAAAACTAACTGTGGTAAAGTGTCTCATCTAAGAATATAACTATACACAGCACGAAATCGTTAAAAAATAAAAAATTTCGCAAGCATGTGTGTTGAGAATAAAAAGATCTTTGGCCTCCAAATGTGAATATCAAAATTCTAGAGTAGGAAAATCAGGAAGTAAAAGTAAATTTACTCCAAGAAATGAAAGAAAATTAATTCAGATTGCTAAAGTTAATAAAAGAGCAAATATTCATGAACTAAAAATCTCTTTGCAAGCGTATGAAGTAAATATATGCGATTATTCTATTTGTAGAAAATATATCTCAGCTGGACTCAGTGCTCACCATTCTAGACTAAAATCATATCTACTATGGCAAAGAAGGAACTTATTAGGCCAAAAGTTGTACAAGAAAATTTCAGAAATAGCTGGAGCAAGAAGAGAAATATTATTTTTCCCTTAATTAATCAGTTGAACTTAAGTTATTCATTTCTTGTTTGAAAACATATCTTGAAAACATGTTTTTTGCATACTGATTAAAAATACCGAACTGTTTATAAATTTGATTAAAAAAAATTCTTTTTAAGAATATTTCTCTATAAATAATATACCTCAAAGAATTTTTTTTCTTTTAGATATTTTTTTCTTCAATCAATGTTTACGATATCAGAAGAAAGCAGTCAATATGTCAGGAGAAGTAACAGTGAAGAATTTTCCATAAACTGCTTAGCACAAATGGTTCAACATCCAATGAAAATAATGGTTTGGAACCTGATGTCTTCGCAAGGTACTAGACGTTTATACATTGTAGAAGGCATAATGGACCAGTATCTGTATTAAAAAATGCTTGAACAAAGAGTAATTCTACAATTATAAGACTGATTTCCAAATGAAAACTTTATATTCATGCAGAATGAAACCCCATACCGTAGAGATTCATTTGTGACTAAGTTTTTGGATTAAAGAAAATATAAAAACTTTCCATGGCCTAAAAACAATCCAGATGTGAATCTCATAAAGAATCTATTAGCCATTGTAAAGAAAATTAAAGAAATGCAACATCACTAACAAGAATGACGTGATAGAAAAACTCATGGGAATTTCGCACCATGACATCGAAATACAAATTAATTGTCAAAAACTCATACAAAGTTAGCCAAAAAGTATTGAATCTTTATTAAAAGACAGTGGCGCAGCCAGAATTCGGCTCTGGGGGGGGGGGGGGGGATAGAGTTGCTTCAGGGATGATTCTGGTTGAAAGTTTTTTTTTCGGAAATCGGCGGGGGGGAGCAGCGAGTTACCCCCCGTGTTATGTCGTAATAACACAAATAAACTAATTAATCTTACTTAAATTATTTCTAAATCATAATTTTAACAGTTCTTACTTTTGGGGTTTAAAATTTTATTGTAGCTTTGTTTCATGCCGGTTTGTTTACAAATCGCGACTTCGGTCCGGTTTGTTTACCTTTTCTCGCGTCTTGTTTGTTTACTTTTCGCCACGGCATTTTAGGGTTAGCGGTCATTTATATTTTGTAATTAAAAGTTAATTATATTTTCAATATTTTGATTAATTTTTGGCACAGAATTTTTTAAAGGTTCTCCTACTGTCCACTGGGTTAAAATCAATATAAAAAAATGCTGTGTGTGCGATGTTTGCATTGCTTGGGTTGGTTGGTTGCATAATTGGTGCTTTGCAGGTTGAATTTGCGCGCCTTCAGTCTGTAAACCGTCACATTGTTCATAAAAACTTAATCTATAGTGAAATTGATATTGTAAACATAGTCATTTTTGTAATAAGAAAAATATACAATAATGAAAAAAATAAAATTAATTTTGAGCCACTGAATATTAAAATTTTGAGTTGAGTGACTGGATGCATATTTTTTTTTAGTTTTAAATGTTTATTAGTTATTTTGTTTTTTTTTTTTAGTTTTAAATGTTTTATTAGTTATTTTTGCTTTAACTAACATAATTAACTCTTTTATACTTTGCCTTGCTTTTTCTGGTATTTTCTTTTTTAAAATACTTCGAATCTGGCAACATCGATATCATCAGAAGGTTCCCGCCTAAAGATTGTGAATCACGTGATGACGCTACGGTGACGTGCGTCATATCCCGCGGAGGAATACAAGATATGTAACGAATTTCATTCAAAATAAAAAGATAATTACTTCCTTTTTTACAAAGCAGCTTTAACAACAAACAAAATATTAATGATGCTTTACACCTAATCAGTTTTACGTAATATATTGGAGCAAAGTTTTCTTATAAAGTCATTTTTATTCCGCACTAATTTAATGATGCGGAGGCAGCAGTGGAGGATGGTGAAAAGTGAGACTCCGCGGGATTTTTGGAAGAGGAGACATTCTGGTTCCTGACGTGGAGAAGAGAGGTTGCTCTGATCTGAGACTACAGCTACATGGTGTCCTTTGTTGGAAAGATGATTGTTTCTGAGGATGGGCCCATCATAATGATGTTCTCTCGTTAAGTTTTTTTTTATTTTCCACTAACCTTTTCGTTAGTTGCACAGCATGCAGCAACTAACGTTTTATTTTTATTTTTACTAACATAATATTTTTTTTTCTTTTTTGAGGGGGTTAAGTTAGAAGATGGCCATTTTTTTTTTCTTTTTAAATTTAATTGTTAGGCATCCAGTGGCTCTATTATATTTTTAATTATTTATTTTTATTGAATTTTGTATTCAATTGTCAATATTATTCGGCTGTAATAATGGTTGGAAATTTCAATAATTATCAACATCCTTTCAATAGATATATTGGATAAATATTATGCTTGTATGATTTCATCAAACAATAAATATTTGGATGCCTATTTAGCCTTGTCATGCTTTCCTGCAGATCTTGATGAGTCAATTTATTTTACATAGATTACGATACATCATCTTCAATTATTCAATGGAGTTAAATTTTCTTTTTCATATTCCTTTAAAATTTTTCAGCTATTGTCAATTTAAGCATTTGTAATTGGTAATGATTAATTATAATTGCATTTATTTCATCTTGTAATTGAAGTTGATGTTTCGTTTCTTTTGCTTTATTGTTTAGTCAGATACGATCAATGTGATTTGATGTTAATCATAAGTAAGTTAAAATTATTTTTTATATTCTTGTGTTTGAATTATTCCTTTTTACTTAGATGAAAGTAACTCGATTTTATTTGTTCTTGCTGAATATATATTGATCCTGTCTGATTAAACAATGCAAGTATTTTGTTGGTTTTTAGGGTTACCAAGATTGTCTGATCAGAACTGGGGTTATTGCTATTCTATGTTATGACTTTTGTTTTTATGTCTTTTTATTTCTAACACAACGCAATTTTAGTTTTAATTCCTTATTTGATTTATTTGCTTTTCATGTGGGTTATTTTTATTGGGTAATAAGTAATAATTGGGCAATTTTAACTCTTAAGATTTAATGATTTGATCAGTTATGTCAGTTATTAATGGGATTTCTATTTTAATTATCTTTGGTAATTAGTAGTTGTGGTAAGACACAACACGTATTTTTATGGTGCCGTGCTGGTCAGACAAACTTATGGTCTTAACCAATTTTTTTTTACACTGCAGGAAAGTTTAATTGATTTGTTTGTAACTGGTGGATAGGGGAGAACATTTAATGATATAATTTTTTTTTGTATTTATAATTGTAATTATGTCTAAATCCGAATTTACCATATCCGAAGATGAGTATGCTCTACCTAATGATGTACAGATTCAGTGCAATTTGGAGGGAGATGATATACCAACAGAAAATAATACGCAGAATAACAATAGTTTAGGGGATGAATTGGGAGCAACGGGAGGCAGTGGAATTCCTCAAATTGTTCACACCATTTCTCCACAAATTTTGGAGTGCCGTATTAATGCTTTTCCTGAATATTTAGCTATGATTAGCACATTTTCAGGGAGAGAAGAGGATGGGTCAGTTGAAGACTTTATTAACAACATTGAGGAAATTGGGAGATTGGCATCTTGGGCCGATACTCAATTAATTATTGCAACTAAAATGAAACTCTTAAGTGAGGCTGCAACATTTGCGAAAACCCATCCCATAGTGAAGAAAGCTAAGTCTTGGTCAGAAGTTAAATCAGAATTGATTAAACGTTTTGGTAGAATTGGGGATGGACAAAATAACATCTTAAAATTTACTCAAGCGTCACAAAAACATTCGGAATCCACTAGAGGATTCCTTTCAAGACTATCGGGGTTGGCACATAGCTGTTTCCCAGAGAATGACCAGATTCGGGAGAATCTTCTTTTTAATCAGGCACTTAAAGGCCTGCATGCGACTTCACGTAGATTTATTATGGGTTTAGCCCCCAAAACTTTCTCCGATATTTGGAAAGCAGCGCTGGAAGAGGAAAAATGTCTAGCCTTTGATCGAAATAATGCTGAAATAAATGTTGCAGCAGGGTTGTCGGAGATGAAAAATGGGTCGAACTCGGATCTTGCAGAAATTAAGCAGCTATTACACGCGAACATGCTGCAATCAGACAAAAAAATAAATGATTTAGAACAACAAGTGAAAAATCTCACTATGCTAATTAACAGTCAACCACCACCACAACCGCCACATAATCCACATTTTCAGCAGTATCAATTTCCACAACCTCCAATGAGTCATCAACCTACATTACAATATTCACAACAATATTTCCCCACACAACCACAAAATTCTAATAGGCAGAGAAATAATATTACATGTTTTTCTTGTGGGAAAATTGGACATATAAGCAGATTCTGCAGAAGTAAAATTTCAGAAACACAAGCAAACAATTTAAACGGATAGAGGGGCAAACGGAATTAGCACAATCCGATTTGACTACAAACCCCAAGTGCGTGAGAGCAGACTCTGCTGCTAACACAAGATTCTCTTTACCGTTAATTGATTTCAAGGTGGGTGAAAAAGATTTTATTGGATTAATAGATTCCGGGGCATCTGTAAATTTAATTGCTTTTCAAACGTTGAAAATTTTATTGGGGGATGGATTGGTTGAAGACATACAGGATTGTTTTATGAAAATTACAGGGGTAACCGGAGATGATACAATAATTACAAACTTTGTTATTATTAAATTAAATATGGCAGGTAAAATTGTCAAAACAAGATTTTATGTAATAAATAAATTGGATTCTACACATTATAATGTCATTTTTGGGAATAATTTCTTAGCTGAGAATAAAGTTAAAATTAATTTTGAAAAGAATGCAATAGAAATGGATGAAATTAACATTGGATTTTCTAACTATCAGAGTGAAAATTTTTGTAACTTAGTTGAAATAGATTATATAAATACTGGGAAAAGTAAATGTAAACATAAATTACCTCCAAAATCTGAATTAATAGTAGAAGTCACTGTAAAAGGTAAACAAAAACAATCTGAATTTGTACTAATATCCCCTAATAAATATTCATTAAGCAGTAAATGGGCAGTTAGTAGTTCTATACATGAATTTAATGAAAATGGTAATTATTGGGTCAAATTAGCTAATTTTTCTGATGATGTTATTTATATAAATAAAGGAACTAAATTAGTAAGTATAGAAGAAGTGGAAGGGATAACTTTACAGAATGAACAAATAAATTCAACTGAAGTAACTGAAATAGATAAAGATTTTGATCTAGTGGGTGGGCAATTTAATTTAACGCATTTAAGTGAGCAACAGAAGGAAGATATGTTGAAATTAATAAATAAACATAAAAATATTTTCGCGAATTCAGTCAAAGATTTAACCGGTTGTAGTACTATAAAACATAGAGTTTACCTTTCTGATGATATTCCCATTCGCTGCAGACCATATAGAACTCCTTATGCTCTTAAGGAAGAATTGAAAAAACAGGTTGATGATCTTTTAGATGCAGGTATAATTTCTATGAGTGACTCCCCATACGCTTCTCCTGTACTTTTAGTTAAAAAGAAAAATAATACCTATAGGCTTGTATGTGATTACCGTAAATTAAATATTAAAACTCAACCTCTACCTTATCCATTACCTTTAATTTCTGATTTAATAGATACCTTGGAAGGGGCAAAATTTTATTCTTGTCTGGATTTATGCTCGGGATATTGGCAAATGCACTTAGATCCCAATGATAGACATAAAACAGCTTTTTGTACTGAATTTGGACACTTTGAGTGGAATAGGCTGCCACAAGGACTCCGCAATGCTGCTTCGTCATTTCAAAGATTATTAGAAATAATTTTAGCAGGTTTAAAACAATTCAACATAAATACTTACATTGATGACTTAATTATTGCCTCCAAAACTTTTGAAGATCATTTACTTAAATTGGACTTAGTTTTTAACAGGCTTAATCAACACAATTTAAAAATTAACCCTGCAAAGTGTCAATTAGCTCAACAACAAATTAATTATTTAGGTTTTCATATCAAAGATGGCAAAATATTTCCAGAAGATAAAAATTTAAAAGCAATAAAACAATTCCCTATTCCTAAAAATAAAAAGCATGTGCGTCAGTTTCTTGGCCTTTGTAATTACTATCGTAAATTTTTAGATAAATTTGCCGAAACTGCTCTACCTTTAACTAAATTAACTAAGGATAAAACTAATTTTGTTTGGAATGAAGACTGTAACAAAGCTTTTGAAACTTTAAAGGCAGGTTTGATCAATTCACCTTGTTTAACTATACCTAATGTAAATAAAGACTTCATATTACATACAGACGCATCTGGTTTTGCTTTGGGTGCTGTTCTAAGTCAATATGATGATAAAGGAGATTTACATCCAGTAGGTTTTGCTAGTAGAACATTGAAGGATGCTGAAACTAGATATTCTGTTTTTGAGAGGGAACTTTTAGCTATAGTGTGGGGTGTGGGACATTTTAGGCAATATTTATATGGAAGAAAATTTATTTTATACTGTGACCAACAGAGTCTGTCCCGCGCACTTGAGTTAAAAGATTGTGGTAGAGTTACAAGGTGGGCTTTGGCTTTACAGAACTTTGATTATGAGATAAAACATACTCCCGGCAAAGACAACATCCCAGCTGATGTGCTTTCGCGGACAATTAATGTTGCTAAGGTTGAAAATATAATTTCTCTAAATAATATTACTGATGACACACTAACTGAATTACAACAACAGGATGCTAAATGTAAAGAAATCATAGACTTACTAGGAACACAGGATAACATAACCATAGGAAAAAACACATATTTTTACAAAAATAAAGTTCTTTATTGTCACCAGAATTTCAAATCTAAATTTAATGTAAAAGATAAACTAGTAGTACCTAAGTCCTTAGTTCCTGAAATATTAAACCTTGCACATGATTCTCCTGCTTCGGCACATCCAGGATTTATGAAAACCACAAATAAAATTCGCAAATGGTATTTCTGGCATAACATGAGACGTCACATTTTAAATCATATAAAATCTTGTATTTCTTGTGTACAGCGTCGTGGATATAAGAAAGGTGACAAAGCTCAATTGCAACGCATGCCAATTCCAACACGTCCTTTTGAAATGGTAGCAATTGATGCTGTAGGACCCTTAACGTTGACTTCTGAAGGTAATAGACACATATTAGTGATGAGCGACTATTTTAGCAGATGGGTGGAAGCTTATCCGGTAAAAGATTTACTTATAAATTCCATTGCAGGGTCATTAGAAAAGTTTATTGCCACACATGGGGTGCCAGAACATCTGGTGTCAGACAAGGGTAAACCATTTGTTTCAGATGCTATTACAAAGGTGTACAAAAAGTATGGCATCAAGAAGCACACAACTACGAGTTATCATCCTAGTTCAGATGGTGTTGTTGAACGTGCTAATGCTACTATAATTAATGCCCTTAAGCATTTGGCTACTGCGACAGATTATCAGTGGGATGAGTATTTGAGTTCAGCTTTGTTAGCGTATAGAACATCATACCATTCTACAATTCAGGATACTCCTGCTCATATTGTTTATGGTAGGGATTTAGTTGTTCCAGTAGATTTATTGGTTAAAGAAAATAAATTTTCTTATGCTGACACTAGGGAATACAGTGAGGATATTGAGATTAGATTACAACAGTCTTTCAAAATTATAAAAGAAAATTTAGAGAAGGCCGCTGAAAAACAAGAAAACTATAGAAACAGGACTGCTAAAGACAAAAAGATTTTAGTTGGTGACTTGGTACTTTTATATACCCCTGTTTTCAAACAGGGTGTGGCTAGAAAATTTCAACAGGTTAATAAAGGTCCATACAGAGTTAAATATAAAACCAGTCCAGTAAACTTCCAAATAATGCACATAAATAATCCTAAAGACATTCAAACTGTTCATGTTGATCGATTAACACGTATAGAAGAAAGATTTACTTACCCAGCTTTATATGAAAACAATAACGATAAAAATGACAACTTAATTAATGACAATAGTAATGTAAATAATTCTGGCCAGCAAATTACCACTCACAATACTATTCCACATAAATTACCTACAACTAAGTCACAAACCTTAAAAATTCTCTTTAAAGCAAATAATACACCTACCACCACTTGCAATTCTAATCTTGATAATCCACTTACTGCTCCAAATGTTCAAAGAAATGCCATAAGACAGGGTAGCGAATTAGAGACAAATACCGACTGTGACCAAAATGATGTTTCTAGGTCTTCGACCAATATTAGGGCGGATTCTACAAAAACAGAATCTATTGCTCGAAAACATCAGTATAATCTCAGGGATTTACCTAAATGTTCTTATAAATGTTAATTTTATGTTTTGTTGTAAATATTTTTGTTAAGTGTTAATTGTTAATCATTTCATTTTATATTCATTTAATTTGTGAAGCTAGTTATACAAATGTTTGTTATAATGTGAACAAAGTGTTTAATGAACTGAATGTATTGCAAAGTATTTTTTTTCTCTATTTTTATTTTTTTTTTTTTTTTGGTTGAGGAAAAGTTTGTATTATTTTTAAGTATTATTTACAATTATGGTTAATAGTTACAACATGGGTTGTAATTACACATGTAAGATGTAATGATTCAGTACGAACTTAGTCCTATAATGTTACTTCAAGTAAAGATGTTCCTATATGGTTGGCAGCTACTTCATTGGCAGACTACTCTGTTGGAGAGTGAGCAGAAGGATTTGCTTACAAGGTTGCCTGACTCTTCTAACATGTTTTGTCCCGTGATGTCCAGTGATCTGTTCATATTTTTGTTTCATGTTAATTGTTTGGGGTTGTTTTGTATTGTTTTGTTTTTAGGGGAAGGGATTTTTTTGTACAATATTGAAGTGTCATACATGCATGCTGAGCTATGGCATTTTATTATTGTGTGTTGAGGCATTCCCTCAAATTAATTTTTGGTTTTTAGCCAGTCCTAGGCTTTATTTAGGACAAATTTTTGTATTTTGAATTAGTTTTAGTTGCTCGATTGCCAATGTTCTCCCAATTTTTTTAATGTAATTCCTTTGTGACAAAAATTTTTGTGCCAAAAATTTTTTAGGCGGATTCGGGGGTATTGTGTTATGTCGTAATAACACAAATAAACTAATTAATCTTACTTAAATTATTTCTAAATCATAATTTTAACAGTTCTTACTTTTGGGGTTTAAAATTTTATTGTAGCTTTGTTTCATGCCGGTTTGTTTACAAATCGCGACTTCGGTCCGGTTTGTTTACCTTTTCTCGCGTCTTGTTTGTTTACTTTTCGCCACGGCATTTTAGGGTTAGCGGTCATTTATATTTTGTAATTAAAAGTTAATTATATTTTCAATATTTTGATTAATTTTTGGCACAGAATTTTTTAAAGGTTCTCCTACTGTCCACTGGGTTAAAATCAATATAAAAAAATGCTGTGTGTGCGATGTTTGCATTGCTTGGGTTGGTTGGTTGCATAATTGGTGCTTTGCAGGTTGAATTTGCGCGCCTTCAGTCTGTAAACCGTCACATTGTTCATAAAAACTTAATCTATAGTGAAATTGATATTGTAAACATAGTCATTTTTGTAATAAGAAAAATATACAATAATGAAAAAAATAAAATTAATTTTGAGCCACTGAATATTAAAATTTTGAGTTGAGTGACTGGATGCATATTTTTTTTTAGTTTTAAATGTTTATTAGTTATTTTGTTTTTTTTTTTTAGTTTTAAATGTTTTATTAGTTATTTTTGCTTTAACTAACATAATTAACTCTTTTATACTTTGCCTTGCTTTTTCTGGTATTTTCTTTTTTAAAATACTTCGAATCTGGCAACATCGATATCATCAGAAGGTTCCCGCCTAAAGATTGTGAATCACGTGATGACGCTACGGTGACGTGCGTCATATCCCGCGGAGGAATACAAGATATGTAACGAATTTCATTCAAAATAAAAAGATAATTACTTCCTTTTTTACAAAGCAGCTTTAACAACAAACAAAATATTAATGATGCTTTACACCTAATCAGTTTTACGTAATATATTGGAGCAAAGTTTTCTTATAAAGTCATTTTTATTCCGCACTAATTTAATGATGCGGAGGCAGCAGTGGAGGATGGTGAAAAGTGAGACTCCGCGGGATTTTTGGAAGAGGAGACATTCTGGTTCCTGACGTGGAGAAGAGAGGTTGCTCTGATCTGAGACTACAGCTACATGGTGTCCTTTGTTGGAAAGATGATTGTTTCTGAGGATGGGCCCATCATAATGATGTTCTCTCGTTAAGTTTTTTTTTATTTTCCACTAACCTTTTCGTTAGTTGCACAGCATGCAGCAACTAACGTTTTATTTTTATTTTTACTAACATAATATTTTTTTTTCTTTTTTGAGGGGGTTAAGTTAGAAGATGGCCATTTTTTTTTTTCTTTTTAAATTTAATTGTTAGGCATCCAGTGGCTCTATTATATTTTTAATTATTTATTTTTATTGAATTTTGTATTCAATTGTCAATATTATTCGGCTGTAATAATGGTTGGAAATTTCAATAATTATCAACATCCTTTCAATAGATATATTGGATAAATATTATGCTTGTATGATTTCATCAAACAATAAATATTTGGATGCCTATTTAGCCTTGTCATGCTTTCCTGCAGATCTTGATGAGTCAATTTATTTTACATAGATTACGATACATCATCTTCAATTATTCAATGGAGTTAAATTTTCTTTTTCATATTCCTTTAAAATTTTTCAGCTATTGTCAATTTAAGCATTTGTAATTGGTAATGATTAATTATAATTGCATTTATTTCATCTTGTAATTGAAGTTGATGTTTCGTTTCTTTTGCTTTATTGTTTAGTCAGATACGATCAATGTGATTTGATGTTAATCATAAGTAAGTTAAAATTATTTTTTATATTCTTGTGTTTGAATTATTCCTTTTTACTTAGATGAAAGTAACTCGATTTTATTTGTTCTTGCTGAATATATATTGATCCTGTCTGATTAAACAATGCAAGTATTTTGTTGGTTTTTAGGGTTACCAAGATTGTCTGATCAGAACTGGGGTTATTGCTATTCTATGTTATGACTTTTGTTTTTATGTCTTTTTATTTCTAACACAACGCAATTTTAGTTTTAATTCCTTATTTGATTTATTTGCTTTTCATGTGGGTTATTTTTATTGGGTAATAAGTAATAATTGGGCAATTTTAACTCTTAAGATTTAATGATTTGATCAGTTATGTCAGTTATTAATGGGATTTCTATTTTAATTATCTTTGGTAATTAGTAGTTGTGGTAAGACACAACACCCGCGAGGGGGTTTATCCACGATTTTCAGACGAAATGAGGGTTTTCTTGCGACCTTCAGACGAAATCAGCGATTTATGTGCGATATTTTAGCAAAATCGGCGGTTTTTCTGACGAAATCGGCATTTTTCCGCGACCTCTAAACGAAATCAGCAATTTATCTGCGATATTTTAGCAAAATCGGTGATTTATTGCGATCTTTTGTCGAAATCGGCGGTTTTTCCGCGATCTTTTGACGAAATCGGTGTTTTTTATGAAATCGGCGTTTTTTCGACAATCTTTAGACAAATTTTGCAATTTTACGCGAGCTTTTCTTGAAAACGGCGTTTTATCCTCGCGGTTTTTCGACGAAATCGGCGTTTTTCCCGTGATCTTTTGATTAAAGCGACCTTTCCTTTCAAGGATCTTTTGACGAAATATTTTTAAGCAATCTTTTATCGAAAACGGCGTTTTTTTTCGATTTTTTAACGAAATTAGCATTATATCAGAAATCTTTAGACGAAATCGACGTTTTCCCGCGGTCTTCAGACGAAATCAGCGTTTTATCTGCGATATTTGGTGAAATTGCCGTTTTCTCCGCGATCCGCACAGGAAATTCGCGTTTTTCGGCGATCTTTTGACAAAGTTCGTTGGCAAAAAACATTGACGAAACAAATACGCCATTTTTTTTTCTTTTTTATAATAAGTATATTAGTTAACGAGTTATAATCGATTTTGATCGCATGGCAACCATTTTTTCTTCTTTTTGTTGCTACTACTTCGTAAATTCGTTTCAAATCATCCACTGTGACAGTGGCGCAGCGAGGGGGGGGTTTGGGGGGTTAAACCCCCCCCCCCAGAGCCATGACAAAAATACAAAAATTTCCACTTTTATGAACCGAATCATAAAAAAAAAACTAAAGTTAGAATTTTTTTTGTTTTGATTTCGAAATCTGCCGCTTTATTGAATCAAATTTTATTTAAAAATTTGACTCGTTTAAGCGGCAGTAATGTATTTTCTTTGAAAAATAGGGAAAGCACATAGCAACAGTATCAGTATCGAAAACTGGTCACTCAATTTCGGAAAGGGCCGGCATTCATTTATGCTATAGGAAATCAGCCGAAGGCTAAAGGGAATGGTCATTTCCTGTCGCTGCCAATGCCGTCTCAGGTTTTTCAATACTGCACCACTGGAGGGAGGGGGGTCTTAATTAGTTGCATCTGTTTCTTGCTCTTTTTTTGGAAACGAGAACTCTCGAATTCCAGGAAAAACACTAAAACACATGCTCGCATGCTTTGAAGGATAGACTTAATTCCACAAACATTGTGTTGTTAGTTGCTGTAGTGCTAGGTTTTTTTTTTATTGTGCGTTTCGCTATGGAGGATATTAAATCCTCTTCAGAGAAGAAAATTATGAAAAAGATGGATATAAGAGATCATTTTTTTAAATCTTTCAAGCATTCTTGAAATCCAGGTATGTTTGGAAAGTATATAATTCGTTTATATTTATGTGGGTATAAAGGATGAAGTATTAAGCAATTAAAGATAATATACTCAATGATTTAATGAACGTGATATCCAAAATGAGATTCGTGTGATGATGCGTGGAAAGAACGAGGTGTTCTATAGATTTCAGCGATGGCGAGTTGGATGGATTTTTAATCCAAAGCTCAGAGAAGCTTATTTATTTTAAATATTATTCAGTTCTACTGTTATTTTTGAATGCTACGTATATATTTTATGTCTAGTAAACCTTTTTATCTTATCAAGAATATTTGTTTTGCTTAAATCATAAGCTAATCACTCAATATTCCCACAAGTTTTGGGGGTTCGTTGCCGGGATTGAAGGATTTGAATGACTTGGATTTGAATGATTTCGCTGATTTATATTTGAATTTGAATTTCACGATGAAAGCTATTTTACACTAAGAAGGTCTAAGTCTAAGAAAAATGTTTTGTTTTTAAACTAATACGTATTATGTAAAAAAGGAACTGTTTGTTATATGTGTAATGATTAGAAATTATCCGTGATCAAGCCTGCAAGATAGTGCACTATATTGTTTTGTTGAAGTGTAAACAAAAATTATAATGTCTGTTCTGAATAAAGCTAGAAAGGCGGACTTGTTAACGTTGTGTGATGATCTAGGTATAATTGTGCCTCAGAGTCCAAGAATCATTGATTTGATAAAGTTGGTGACTGAATCGAAGGATTATGAAGAAAATTTTGTAAAAGTTCGACTTGAAGTCATTGCCGCGGAGAGAATAGAAAAAGAAAGACTAGAAGCAGAAAAAGAAGAAAGAAGATTAGAAGCAGAAAAAGAAGAAAGACGACTAGAGGCAGAAAAAGAAGAAAGACGGTTACGGTTAGAATCAGAAAGAAGATTAGAGGAAAAGAAGATGGAAATGGAGTACGAATTACGAAAAATTGAACTTCAAGGAAATATGATAAATACAAGTGACGGTTCGGCTGTAACTGGTACAGGTAAGCAACTAGATTTGTCTAAATTAATGTCACACTTTGATGGGAAGGGTGATATTAGTATCTACTTAGCTCTATTCGAGAGACAGATTTCTAGGATGAATATAACAAAAGAGAATTGGGTCATGCACTTATTAAGTTTAATGCCGCTAGAAATTGCTAATGTTATAACTAGAGAACCAGAAACATTAACAAATAACTACGATTATGTAAAAAACTTGCTGCTCAAAAGATTCAAATTGACGCCAGAAGAGTTTAGGCAAAAATTAATGTCGCATAAGAAAGAAAATTCAGCCACTTGGCGCGATCTAGCATTTGAGTTAAGGAATTATTTAGAAGAATGGATTACCGGTCTTGATGTGTCGAATTTTGAAGATTTAAAAGAATTAATACTGGTAGATCAAATCAAAAGAAGATTACCGATAGAAATGAAGGAACATTTCATCGATGATCTTCCCAAAATTAAAAGTGTTGATACGTTAGTTTGTAAACTAGATGATTACGAAACAGCAAGGCGTAATATTAAAACCATGAATAGAAATTCACACCACTTTGAAGATAGGAAGTCAAAAATGCGCGAAAATAACAATTCAAAACCGTGGTTACCATCTCAACGTTATGATACTTTAAGAAAACAACAATTCGCAGATAATACAGATAATGTAAATGAATTTTCTTATTTAAATGAAAAGAACAGGGCACAAATTATGTGTTTCAAAAGTAATCGTCTTAGCCACGTAATATCGCAGTGTAATAATGGGAATAATAAACAAATAAAAAATGACAGCCAAAATCCGCGATTATCCAACTACAAAGAGATGAATTCCGCAGTAATCAAGCAAACTAACAGTGCCAAATCAGATTACATGAAAAATATTGATATTAACGGTGAAAAGACACAGATCTTCTTCGACACTGGAAGTGATATCAGTTTGGTGAGTTACGAATATTATACGAAAATAGGCTCGCCAAGATTATTTTCAAATAATATCTTTTTGTCCGGCATAAATAAAATAGTTGTTTATCCAAAAGGATACTTCCCATATGAATTTAATATTGATGGTTTTCTAATCAGAACAAATTTGTACGTACTAGAATCTCTTGAATATGATATTTTACTGGGATATGATGTCATTAGCAAATTAAATTTGGCGATAGACGAGAACGGAATTAAGATCGTTGGCAAACGCAATAGTATTCAAGTAGGTTACACTAAAGTTCAGAAGAATTCTGATATAAAATTGAATCATGCTGCCAAAAATAATAATGAAATGAAAACGTCTACGTTAGATAATTCACGTGATGAAAATGTTATACTTGCAAATGATAATAATGCAGGAGGTAATCACTTGATTAATTTCGCGAGAGTCATAGAAGAAAATGAAATTGATTTGAATCACGTGAGAAATTTGAAAATTAGAAAAGAAATAAATGAGAAAGAAGAAAATTTAATTAGTAAGAAAAGATCGAATGAAAGAAACGAGACATCACAAACAGGACGAATGAATGACCTAAATGAAAAACGCAATTTATGTACACGCGCCAATGAAAATAAAAATGAAACGAGGAAAGTTGAAAAATATTATAAACGGAAAAAAACGAGGGAAGAAAATAATATTGAAGGAATTAATGCAAATAAACAGAAATTTATCAGAAATTACAAGAAGCGTGATTACAATGATAGAGATGAAGAAAAGAAATATTATTCGAGAAATAATTTTGATGGAAAACGTCACACATATGAAAATTGGAGAAACAGCAAACAGAAACATTTAGAGGTACAGCAAACAGAAAGAAAATATGAAATTTTTGAAAAAGAAAGGGCTGAACCGTGTGAAAAGGATACTTTTAAATTTAAAGGCAAAAGAAGCATAAAAACAAATTTTAATGGTCCGCGTAGAAATCTATATTTTTGGAGTAATGGTAGTTATAGAAAGCAATTTAACATGATGAGAAAAGTACCTAACAGATATGAATTAAATGATACCGAGTTAATCCAAGAAATGCAGTATGGAACAGGAATGAAAAGGAGAAAATTCCATGGACCTAATAAAAACATTATAGAAAAATCACATGATCATTATGATGCAAAGAGGATTGGAGACCATGGTGGACAAGATATCCACTATTGCAAAATACGTCAAGCCGTGGGGTAATGCATCTGCATAATGTTAGATGTTTTTGTTTTATGTTTACTTGTAACGATAGATGTTGTTGTTTTATATTTACCTGTTTTATTTCTATAAATTTGTGTCTAAATTTTGATAGGCAGCTGGCGAGGTCGCCAGGAACGTCAGGATGACCGAAAATGTGGGTATAAAGGATGAAGTATTAAGCAATTAAAGATAATATACTCAATGATTTAATGAACGTGATATCCAAAATGAGATTCGTGTGATGATGCGTGGAAAGAACGAGGTGTTCTATAGATTTCAGCGATGGCGAGTTGGATGGATTTTTAATCCAAAGCTCAGAGAAGCTTATTTATTTTAAATATTATTCAGTTCTACTGTTATTTTTGAATGCTACGTATATATTTTATGTCTAGTAAACCTTTTTATCTTATCAAGAATATTTGTTTTGCTTAAATCATAAGCTAATCACTCAATATTCCCACATTTATGTTTCTGGAAAGATATTAACAGCGCCATGAGAAAGGGGGAGGGGAGGGCGGTCGCCCAGGGCGCAGAGATTTAGGGAGCGCCAAATTTCTAACTCCTTTCTACTTACTACTACTTTAAAGGGGCTACTTTCAGACAATTTTTTTAATTAATATTAATTCTTATTTAAAAAACGCCCGAAAAAGGCAAGTGGGTAAACGGGAAAAAAGTTACCTGAAAAACAGTTATTCAAAAAAAGGTGACATGACTACAAAAGCGAAAAAAATGTTACCGGAAAAAAAAGAAACATAGAATTGATTTTGGGAAATTATTATTGATTTTGGGAATTCATTATTGATTTTGAGGATTCATTGGTTAAGTATTTAGAAGGGATCAGGGAGAGGCTCTTAATTTAGGTAAATGGTTTTTTTGTGCTGAATTAACTGTTTTGGTTCAGTTTTTGGACATATGATACCCCCCCCCCCCCATCCGTAACCTCTCAAATTAAATCAATAGTTTTTTACGCAGATTTATCCGATTCACTTGGAATTTCGGACATAGGTTCATTATGATAAGACGTATCTCTGATTAGTTATAGGGTTCTTTTGCTTATTATAAAGGGAGGATGGTCAATTAACCCCCTCCCCCCACAAATTAGATAGATCGGTTTTATGAAAAATTATCTGATGTATTTCAAATTTTAAATAGAGATTCTTTCTGATAAGGTGAATCCCTGAATAATTTTAAGAGTTTAATGAGTAAAGGGGAGAGTGGACGGGGGGGGGGGGGGGTAATCCCTCTTAAATTAAATAAATGTCTTTTCACGCAGAAATATCCGATTTGCTTCCAATTTTGGACATAGGTTCATTATGATAAAACGTATCTCTGATTAGTTACTGGGTTATTTTTCTTATTATAAGGGGGGGGCAAGCAATTATTTCCCCCTCAAATTAGGTAAATCGGTTTTATGCAAATCGTTGTTTTAACCGATGTATTTCAAATTTTAAATATAGGTTCTTTCTGATAAGGTGAATCCCTGAATAGTTTTAAAGGTTTAATGGCTAAGTATAAAGGCAAAAACGAGGATAACTTCCCTTAAATTAAATAAATAGCTTTTATGCAGAATTATCCGATTTGCTTCAATTTTGGATGTAGCTTCTTTATGATCAAGCGTATTTCGGATTAGTTATGAGGTTCTTTTGTTTATTAAAATAGGAAAAAGAACGATTATACAACCCCTTAAATTAGATAAATTGTTTTTTATGCATAATTATCCGATGTATTTCAAATTTTTGATATAGATTTTTTCTCATAAAGTGGATCCCTAAATAGTTTTAAGGGCTTAATGGCTATTTATAGATGGGGGAACTGGGGATAACCCCACTTAAATTACATAAATGGCTTTTTACGCAGAATTATCCGATTTGCTTCAATTTTGGATGTAGTTTCCTTATGGTAAGGCGTATAAGCTATTGAATGTAGTTAAAATGGGGAGGGATGCACCAGTTCCTTCAGGAAACTCTTTCGGGGAAACAAGCTTGCTTTCCCCATTCGACGGAGGGGGATGTCCGGTAGATATCGCGGGCGGCTAGTCTCTTAGGAAATTTGTCGATCAGGGGATTTCCCGGTAAAGGTTTGACGCAAAAATATTCAAGTAACATAAAAAAGCGAGTTGAATGCAATTGAACGCAAATAACAAATAAAAACAATTTTTCTTTCTTTTTTTATTTAATGATTGAAAACTATTATGTCAGAAAACATTATAACACATTTTACCTTTTTTTCTTATAATGATTAATTTCCATTCATTTTGCATTTAAAACTGGTTTATTTATTTATTTTTTTTTATTTGTGAAAAAAGTAATATACTAAATCATTTGTTGTAATTTTCATTTTAATTTACGCCAAATATTTATCATTTAAAACTGGATTTTTATTAATTAATGTCCCATATTACACATCACAAAATATAATATAAAACATAAAAAAATATATGTTAGAAAACTTTAATGTACAAACTATATTGTATGTCACGAACGAATGAACAAGTGAATTAATTAATTTGTAGTAATAAAAATAGTTTTTTTTTTATTACTAGCTTATGTTAGTAATTAGAAAGTTAATTGTTTAAAAACCTGTAGTTCTTGATAGATCTTCAGGTTTGAGCGCTTAAAAAATAAAAACAGATTTAAATTAAAGGGAAAAAACGATTTTAAGAAAAACAGGATATTTTTTTCTTTGTTACTATATTTATAGAATACTGAAAAATGCTATGCAGCAACATATATCACAATTTTAAATGCAAACAGCTATTGAGGATATATAAACAAACACTTAAAACTATT
Source organism: Maratus speculifer (assembly GCA_964019185.1). Taxonomy (NCBI): domain Eukaryota; kingdom Metazoa; phylum Arthropoda; class Arachnida; order Araneae; family Salticidae; genus Maratus; species Maratus speculifer. Next base: position 22,088,357 of record OZ025292.1, on the reverse strand, counting down.
CAAGGATTCACTTTATGCGAAAGAACCTATAGCTAAAATTTGAAAAACATTGGATAATTGTGCATAAAAAATAATTTATCTAATTTAAGGGGGGGAATAATCGTGCCTCCCCCCTTTTTAATTAGCAAAAGAACCCCATAACTACTCAGGGATACCCTTTATCTTAATGAACCAACATTCAAAATTTGAAGCAAATTGGATAATTCTGTGTAAAAAGCTATTTATTTAATTTAAGAGAGGTTATCCCCCATGCACCCTCTATACTTAACCATTAAACTCCCAAAATTCTTCAGGCATTACATGCTGTGACGACGTACTGACAACTTTAATCGTGGCAGAAGATAGATAGCGAAGTCTTATTCTTAAAGTATGCATAGTTGAAAGTATCTTCATTCAAAAGCTCTTAAGAACAGGTTCTATTGACCTCAAGGGATATGCCTAGAAAATAATTGCACTGGTCTAGTGGCAATGAGCTGAGGGGGACACTGGGATTATTGCGCATCGAGAGGGAAGGAAAGTAGTTAAAAGAGAGACATGTGCTGGTAATGTACAAGAAAGTACATTGATGTAAGATGGCTTAGACGTGCTAAGCGAAATGTAATATTGGAGTGAGGCTCCTATGTAGTTGTAATGTCGCTTTATTTAATTTTTTAATAATTGGTTTATGGATCTAATAAAGAACTTGAGGAATTAAAAATGTGTTATTGATGAACTTAACAAATAAACCAATTTAGTAAAGAGAAACTCAGGGCGCGACACCACAATACTATATATAAGCCTCGTCAGAAAGAACCTATATCCAAAATTGTTTGAAATAACACGTTGAATAATTCTGCTTAAAAACCATTTATCTTATTTAGGGCGGAGGGGAGGGGGTAATCGTCCATTCCCAAAACTAATCAGGCAAGCATATTTTCATTATGAACGTATATTCAAAAATTGAATCAAAGCAGTTAATTCAGCATGAAAAAAACACTCACTTAAATTAAAAGCCGACCCCTGACCTCCCCCCCCCCCTTTCATACTTAGTCAATAAATCCCCAAAATCAATTTCTTGTCACTTTTTTTCCGGTAACATTTTTAGCTTGTCCCTTTTTCCCGATAACTCTTTTTCCTAGATTCAGGCAAGTAGATATCATGATTAAAAAGCTATGTAACTGAGAAATGTTCTTCATTCTTTGATAAGATCTTTCAGAAGACGATTCTCACAGTTGCCAACTTGTATGGTTTTACGCGCGGATAAAACAGTTGCGGAAAAATGCAAATTTGAAAGGATCGCCGAAAAAGCACACATTTCGTTAATATTTTGTGAAAAAAACGACAATTTCGTCAATGTTTTTGTCAATGAACTTTGTCAAAAGATTGCCGAAAAACGCGAATTTCCTGTGCGGATCGCGGAGAAAACGGCAATTTCACCAAATATCGCAGATAAAACGCTGATTTCGTCTGAAGACCGCGGGGAAAACGTCGATTTCGTCTAAAAATTTGTGATATAATGACGATTTCGTTAAAAAATAGGGGTAAAACCGCCGTTTTCGATAAAAGATTGCTTAAAAATATTTTGTCAAAAGATCATTGAAAAAAAAAGCCGCTTTCATCAAAAGATCACGGAAAAAATGCCGATTTCGTCGAAAGACCGCGGGAATAAAACGCCGTTTTCAAGAAAAGATCGCGTAAAATTGCAAATTTTGTCTAAAGATCGTCGAAAAAAACGCCGATTTCATAAAAAAAAAACTCTGAAAAACACCGATTTCGTCAAAAGATTGCAATAAATCGCCGATTTTGCTTAAATATCGCAGATAAATCGCCGATTTCGTCTAGAGGTCGCGGAAAACGCCGATTTCGTCAAAAAATCGCGGAAAACCGCCGATTTTGGAGAAAGATCGCAATAAATCGCCGATTTTGTCTGAAGATCGCGGATAAACCCTCTTAAATAGGGGGGGGAACTCGCGGAATCCCTCCCCCCCCGCCAATTTCCGAAAAAAATTTCTACCAGAATCACCCCTGAAACAACTCTATCCCCCCCCAGAGCCGAATTCTGGCTGCGCTACTGACTGTGAGAATCGTCTTCTGAAAGATCTTATCAAAGAATGAAGAACATTTCTCAGTTACATAGCTTTTTAATCATGATATCTACTTGCCTGAATCTGGAAAAAGTGTTATCGGAAAAAAGTGACAAACTACAAAAGCGGAAAAAAATGACACGGAAAAAAAGTTAAGGGAAAAAGGGACAAGATAAACATGTTACTGGGGAAAAAGTGACAAGAAATTGATTTTGGGGATTTATTTTTGATTTTGGAGATTTATTGGCAAAGCATGAAATGGGGGGGGGGGGTCGGGGATCGGCTCTTAATTTAAGTGAATGATTTTTTCATGCTGAATTAATTGTTTTGGTTCAATTTTTGGATATACGTTCATACTGAAAAGACGCTTGCCTGATTAGTTTTGGGAACGGACGATTACCTCCCCCCCCCCTCCACCCTAAATAAGATGAATGGTTTTTTAAGCAGAATTATTTAACGTGTGTCAAATTTTGGATATAGGTTCTTTCTGATAAGGCTTATATATAGTATTGTGGTGCCGCGCCCTGAGTTTCAGTTTACTAAGTTGGTTTTTTTGTTAAGTTCATCAATAACACATTTTTAATTCCTCAAGTTCTTTATTAGAACCATAGATCAATTATTAAAAAAATAAATAAAACAACATTACAGCTACATAGGAGCCACACTCAAATATTACATTTCGCTTAGCACGTCTAAGCCATCTTACATCAATGTATTTTCTTGTACATTACCAGCACATGTCTCTCTTCCAACTACCTTCCTTCCCTCTCAGTACTCAATAATCCCAGTGTCCCCCTCAGCTCATTGCCACTAGACCAGTGCTATTATTTTCTAGGTATGTCCCTTGAGGTTAATAGCACCTATTCTTCTCAGCTTTTGAATGAAGATATTTTCACCCCTGCATCCCTTTTTAAATTAAGACTTCGCTATCTATCTTCTGCCACGATTAATGTTGTCAATTAGTCGTCAGAGTATATAATGCCTGAAGAACTTTGGGAGTTTAATGGTTAAGTATAGAAGGTGCATGGGGGGATAACCTCTCTTAAATTAAATAAATGGCTTTTTACGCAGAGTTATCCGATTTGCTTCAAATTTTGAATGTAGGCTCATTAAGATAAGGGATATCTTTGATTAGTTATGGGGTTCTTTTGCTAATAAAAAGGGGCCGCGATTATTCCCCACTTAAATAAGATAAATTGTTTTTTTATGCACAATTATCTGATGTATTTCAAATTTTGGCTATAGTTTCTTTCTCATAAAGTGAATCCCTGAATAGTTTTAAGGATTTGTTTATATATCCTCAATAGCTGTTTGAATTGAAAACTGTGAGTTATGTTTCTGCGTAGCATTTTTCAGTATTCTATAAACATCGTAACAAAGAAAAAAATATCCTGTTTTTCTTAAAATCGTTTTTTTTTATTTAAATCCGTTTATTTTTTTAAGCGTTCAAACCTGAAGATCTATCAAGAACTACAGGTTTTTAAACAATTAACTTTCTAATTACTAACATAAGCTAGTAATAAAAAACTATTTTTATTACTACAAATTAATGAATTCACTAGTTCATTCGTTCGTGACATACAACATAGTTTGTACATTAAAATTTTCTAACATATATCTTTAAAATGTTTTATATTACATTTTGTGATGTGTAATATGGGACATTAATTAGTAAAAATCCAGTAAATGATAAATATTTGGCGTAAATTAAAATGACAATTACAACAAATAATTTAGTATGTTACTTTTTTCACAAATAAAAAAAAAAATTAAATAAACCAGTTTTAAGTGCAAAATGAATGGGAATTAATCATTATCAGAAAAAAGGGTAAAATGTGTTATAATGTTTTCTGACATAATAGTTTTCAATCATTGAATTAAAAAATAAAGAAAAATTGTTTTTATTTGTTATTTGCGTTCAGTTGCATTCAACTCGTTTTTTTATGTTACTTGAGTATTTTTGCGGCAAACCTTTACCGGGAAATCCCCTGATCGACAAATTTCCTAAGAAACTAGCCGCCCGCGATATCTACCGGACATCCCCCTCCGTCGAATGGGGAAAGCAAGCTTCTTTCCCCGAAAAGGTTTCCTGAAGGGACTGCTGCATCCCTCCCTATTTTAACTATATTCATTAGCTTATACGCCTTACCGTAATGAAACTACATCTAAAATTTGAAGCAAATCTGATAATTCTGCGTAAAAAGCCATTTATGTAATTTAAGTGGGGTTATCCCCAGTTCCCCTTCTATACTTAGCCATTAAGCCCTTAAAATTATTTAGAGATCCAATTTATGAGAAAAAACTATATCAAAAATTTGAAATACATCGGATAATTATGCATAAACAATTTATCTAGTTTAAGGGGGGGGGGGGATAATCGTCCGTTTCCCTATTTATACTTAGCAGAAGAACCTCATAACTAATCCGGGATACACCTTATCATTAAGAACCTACATCCAAAATTTGAATAATAATTCTTTAAATCGGATAATTCTGCATAAAAGCTATTTATTTAATTTAAAGGGGGGGGGGTATCCTCTGTTTTTGCCTTTATAGTTAGCCATTAAACCCTTAAAACTATTCAGGGATTCGCCTTTTCAGATAGAACCTATATTTAAAATTTGAAATACATCAGATAATTCTGCATAAAAACCGATTTATCTAATTTGAGGGGGAAATAATTGCTTGTCCCCCCCTTTATAATAAGGAAAAGAACCCCGTAACCAATCAGAAATACGTTTTATCATAATGAACCTATGTCCAAAATTCGAAGCAAATCGGATAATTCTGCGTAAAAAGCCATTTTATTTAATTTAAGAGGGATTATCCCCCATCCTTCTCCCCTTTATACTTAGTCATTAAACTCTTAAAACTATTCAGGGATTCACCTTATCAGAAAGAATCTATATCTTAAATTTGAAATACATCAGATAATTTTGATCCGATCTTAAAAACCGATCTATCTAATTTGTGTGTGTGTGGGGGGGGGGGGAGTATTTGACCATTCTCCCTTTATAATAAGCAAAAGAACTCTATAACTAATCAGAGATACGTCTTATCATAATGATCTTATGTCCGAAATTCCAACCGAAGCGGCTAAATCTGCGTAAAAAAAAAACTAATTTAATTTGAGAAGTTATGGATGGGGGGGGGGGGGTTATCATATGTCCAAAAACTGAACCAAAACAGTAAATTCAGCACGAAAAACCCATTTACTTAAATTAAGAACCTCCCCCTGGTACCCCCTAAATACTTAACCAATGAATCCTCAAAATCAATAATGAATTCCCAAAATCAATTCCTTGTCCTTTTTTTTTTTTTGTAACTTTTCCGTTTTTGTAGTTTATGTCACTTTTTTTTTCCGATAACTGTTTTTCCGGTAACTTTTTTCTCCGTTTACCTACTTGCCTATTTCGGACGTTTTTTAAATGTGAATTAATATTAATTAAAAAAATTGTCTGAAAGTAGTCCCTTTAAAATAGTAGTAAGTAGAAAGTAGTTAGAAATTTGGCACCCCCTAAATCCCTGTGAGCGCCCTCTACCCTCCCCCCCTTCTTTCGCCCGGCGCTGTTAATATCTTTCCAGAGACATAAATATAAACGAATTATATACTTTCCAAACATACCTGGATTTTAAGAATGCTTGAAAGAATTCGAAAGATTTTAAAAAATGATCTCTTATATCCATCTTTTTCATAATTTTTTCTCTGAATAGGATTTAATATCCATAGCGAAACGCACAATAAAGGAAACCTTAGCATTACAGCAACTAGCAACAGAATGTTTGTGAAATTAAGTCTATCCTTCAAAGCATGCGTTTTTGTGTTTTTCCTGGAATTGGAGTGTCCAGTCCCGTTTCCAAAAAAAGAGCAAGAAACTGATGTAACTAATTAAGACCCCCCCCCCCCCAATGGTGCAGTACTGAAAAACCCGAGATGGCATTGGCAGTGACAGGAAATGACCATTCCTTTTAGCCTTCGGCTGATTTCCAATAGTATAAATGAATGCCGGCCTTTGCCGAAATGAGTGACCAGTTTTCGATACTGATACCGTTACCATGTACTTTCCCCATTTTTAAAAGAAAATACATTACTGCCGCTTAAACGAGTCAAATTTTTAAATAAAATTTGATTCAATAAAACGGCAGATTTCGAGAACAAAACAAATAAAATTCTAACTTTAGTTTTGTTTTTTATGATTCAGTTCATAAAAATGGAAATTTCTGTATTTTTGTCATGGCTCTGGGGGGGGGGGGGGGTTAACCCCCAACCCCCCTTCCCTCGCTGCGCCACTGTAAAAGACAAGGCAATGAACTCTAAATATGAAATGTATCATTATTTTTTAAATAATGTATTATTTCTGTAATATAACAAGATTTTATTGTAAATTTCACAATTATTCTAATAATTTTCACACCTCTGTAAACTGATTATCACAGTTCAAAATGAGAGGTATCAAGTGCATATTGCTGGCGCGCATAATGCAAACTTCTACCACTTTTGTTTGGTGTTATCACATTTAAAACAAAGGTGAGAATGTCTGTTAAATGTTTTATTACAATATATTTCAGTTTTCTGAAATTTATTACTGTTAACCGAAAATGAGTTAGGATGAAACATCCTGTATTTGTGACTCAATAAGTGGTTTGCGGCGCTATGTTCCTATGTGATTTTTTATCCTTGTCGTATGTTTAATTTGCCATATGAATTTGTCCACTTTTTTTTATCACCCTGTATATTAGGCCTAAGGTTGGCCATAGTACTCGGAAATTTTCCTTCTTGGAGTCGGAAATTTATGAGCCTACACCCCCCCTACGCGCCTAGGGTGGTTTACGCCCCTGCATCCACTCTCCAAAAAAAACGGTTCCAGATCCTGGAAATGACACTTTGTGACACTCCAATGGCTTGCGCTACTTCGGCTTGAGTTTGGCCCCCTTCTAACCTACCAACAATTCTCCAAACTTCTGAATCTGTCAAATGACTTCGCTGAGACATCGTACTCATCGAAACAAAGCAATCACTGAATGTCGATCATCCTTGTCTTCATTCTCTTTTATCCAGTTGAAAGTCAAATTTCATTCGCTGCCGCTGAAGCGACGTTTTTGACGTCGAACTCAAAATTTGCATACTCCACAGTTTGAAAACCAGAAAAATTTGCATTTGTGATTCTCTTCTATTTTCGGCAAAAAAAATTTCGTTTATATAAAACTTATAATATAATTGTTTTGAGCCGTGTATATCAAAAAGTAGCTCCTTCTGACTTGAGAACAGACTTAATCAATATTTTGTAAATGATGTTTTAATATTACCTTTTTGCAGAAATTTAAAAAATATACAATTCAGTATTGTTTAAGAGAACCATTATGATTAAAATTTATGTTTGAAATCAATGTATTCAAAAATTATTAAATCTTAGAATTAATTAGAATTAAAAATTATTAAAAATAGTGCATGCCGATAGCGCACCTCTTTTACTTTTTCGAATTTGGTTGCAGATATATTTTTTAAAAAGCACTTTCAGAATCGAAACCGGTTTTGAAAGTGAAAGTAACTTTGTAAAAAATATCTGCAACCAAAATAGAAAAAGTAAAAAAAGGTGCGCTGTCGGCATGCACCTCAGCTATCAAATGCAAAAAAAATTATTATAAAATGTGAAAATGCGAAAGCGTTATTAGAAAAATGCTTCCCCATAGGAATAGCATTAGCTCGCGAGCGTTTCCTCGAGCGAGGACAGGGGCCTTAAACCATACTGAAGGGAAAGACACTTGAATTGAAGTTGAACTGGAAAACTCGTTTACATCAAACGCGCCGCCTTAGTTAAACTGAAAGTATTGAAGTCTGGATGCATCTTAATTTTCGTGCCCGGGGCGACCATCCTTCCCCCCCCCCGGCCTTTCGCACGGCGCTGCCTTTTTCTATTATAACTAAGCCGCAGAAGGGAGAAATACAAAAGAATTCGTCGAATTTAGTTGGCTGGATGTGTGGCCGGACCAAAACAAGTATGCGCCCGGAGCCCAAAGCTCCGTTCAGACGTGCATTTTGCTGAAGTTCAACTGAATTCCAAGAACTCTTTCCTTCTTCCCTCTTTTGTGGCTTTCTGACAATAGGAAACAGGGCAGATAACAATGATTCAGGAGGTAACTATCTCAACCCTACGTAAGGGAAAGGTCCCTGTTCTACAGATGGATTGAAGTTCAACTGGAATAGTCATAAAAACATAAAACACGCCGCCTTCGAACATAAAACGCGCCGACTGCTCACCGCAAAAAGTATTTGTGTATGTTCGCAGCCATAGAGGGTGGGGGAGAGAAAGTGAAGGAACAGAGTCATTGCAACTCGCTTCAATGAACTCGGAAAGAAATAATCGCTCTTTCTCATCCAACGACAGAATTCTTATCTTCCCTCTGAGTCCGTCCCCAACTATATTATGGGTATTGACAAATGGAAGGGGCACTGAACAATGGAAAGAGGCGGTGGCTGGGAGCGAACAGCACTAGTTTTTATTACACTAAAAGAGCAATCAATCAATCTTTGTTTCCGAACGAAACAAGGGTAAAATCCCTTTAAATGATTTTTGAGGGACTGACCCTACCGAATTGACAAAGGAAGGGAAAGTTTATCTCGCCCCCATCTTCAGTCGTAAAGCTGTCAACTGATTTCGAGTTGGATTTTTCCCTTGAAGTTCAAAAAAGTTCACTGAAAAAGCACTTTATACATCAAAGTGCCGACACGAAAGATCAAAGAGAGCGCAAGAAGTTAGTGCTATGTGCGTGGAGATTTGAACAGAAAATTTTTATCTTCCAAATCCTCAGAAGCAGTAAAAAAAAAATCACCGCATAACAAACAAAAAGAAAAGCAAGTTGAATGAATGATGCCGGCCTCCTTGTATAGCTCCAAGCACACGTGTCTTTTGTTCAACTTGAACTGAATTCCAGGAAATCATTTTTTTTCCTCCCTTCTGCAGTTTAATGACAATAGGAAAAGAGGAGATTACAATGGTTCAGTAGATAACGATCTCAACTCTACTCGAGAGAAAGGTTCCCTGCAGTTGAATTCAAGTTTTCCTTTCGTGATATGGAAAAATCACATAAAAGACGCCGCCTTTTGAACATAAAACACGCCGACTTCTGACCGCTAAAAGTAATTATGTCCTTCGCACCTTTAGGGTCAATCGGTGCTTTTCATCTTTAATGGTTTTAAAAGGAAACTGCACTAGGAAAACCTCTCTTTCCAGTTTATCTAATCTCTCTTGCATTGCTTTCTATCCATGCTTTTTATGACGAAGCCGCAGAGACTTTTCTTAGAATCAAGAAAGAATAGTTTTCTGGGGGAAATGTTGTAAGATGGCAAAACAAGCGCCTAGCCTTTATTTCAATCCAAATTGATTATTTTCTGATGTAGTTTTAAATTCATTTCTGCTCTCCAAACGCATCAAACTGGCAAATTCTTTTATTTAGAAAGTAACCAATGTCCAATTTTTGATAAATGCAGAAACTATTCCAAAATATGCTGTCAAAGTGGGCGTTTTGAGCCGAATTTTTCGAAGCGGGAGGTTTGGGACTATAAAAAAAAAGAATCACGGATAAAAGCGCACCCGGAAAAAAGCGTTTCGGAAAAAAAGCCCTTTTTTTTTTTCTTACAAGTCACATATTTACATAGGTCTGATACACATGGTTAATCTTAGGGTAAACGGAAAAAAAGTGACCGGAAAAAAAGTTATCGGAAAAAAGTGACCTAAACTACAAAAGCGGAAAAAAAGTGACAAGGATTGGTTTTGGGGATTTACTATTGATTTTGGGGATTCATTGGTTAAGTATGAAAGGGGGATCGGGGGGGGGGCTCATAATTTAAGTAAATGGGTTTTTCATGCTGAATTAACTGTTTTGGTTCAATTTTTCGATATACGTTCATACTGAAAAGACGCTTGCCTGATTAGTTTTGGGAAGGGACGATTACCCCCTCCCCCATCCGTCCTCAATTAGATGAATGGGTTTTTATGCAGAATTATCCAACGTGTGTCAAATTTGAATATAGATTCTTTTCGATAAGGCTTATTTATATAGTATATAATGCATGAAGAGATTTAGGAGTTTTAATGGTTATATATAGAGGCAGAACGGGAGATAACCTTTCTTAAATTAAATTAATAACTTTTAACGCATAATTATCCGATTTGCTTATTATTTTGGACATAGGTTCATTATGATAAGACGTATCTCTGATTAGTTATGGGGTTCTCCTGCTTATTATAAAGGGGGGGGGGCGAGGAATTATCTCTCCCTCAAACTAGATAAAGATTTTTATGCAGAATCATCAAATGCATTTCAATTTTTAAATATAGGTTCTTTCTGATAAGGTGTGAATTCCGGAATAGTTTTAAGGATTTAATGGCTAAGTATAAAGGGGAGATGGAGGAAACCCCTCTTAAATTAAATAAATGGCTTTTTATGCAGAATTATCCGATTTGCTTCGAATTTTGGACATGGGTTAATTATGATAAGACGTATTTCTGATTAGTTATGGGGTTCTTTTGCTAATTAAAAAGGGGGTGGGTGATTACTAAACCCGGCCTTAAGTTATATTTTAAAAAAATTATGCACACTTATCCGATTTATTTCAAATTTTGGATGTAGGATCTTTCTCATAAAGTAAATTCCTGAATAGTTTTAAGGGTTTAATGGTTATGTATAGAGGGAGAACGGCGGATAAACCCCCTTAAATTAAATAAATAGCTTTTTACACAGAATTATCCGATTTGCTTCAAATTTTCGATGTATATTCATTATAAGAGGCGTATCTCTGATTAATTATGGGGTTCTTTTGCTAATTAAATAGCGGAACTGGGCGATTAATCCCCCACTTTTTAAATAAGATTTTTTTTTCACAATTATCCAACGTATTTCAAATTTTGGATATAGGTTTTTCCTGATAAAGTGAATCCCTGAATAGTTTTAAGGGTTTAATGGCTAAGTATAGAGGGATGAACGGGGGATAACCCACAATTAATCAGGAATTCGCCTTATAATAATGAACGCACATTCAAAATTTGAATCAAATAAGATAATTCTGCGTAAAAAGCCATTTATTAATTTAAGGGGGGTTATCCTCCGTTCCTCCACTGTATATTTAACCATTAAAATTATTCTGGGATTCACTTTATGAGAAAAAACATATATCCAAAATATGAAATATATCGGTTTAGGTTTTAGGTTTATTTTTGTAGTCCGATTATCTACACTAATGGGATATAGGACCAGGGGGAAGTGCCCTTCGTGGGGGTCTTTCTAAGGGAACCTAACCCGTATTTACGCAAGGTTCGAAGAAAACCACGAAAACTCCGAACGGTTAGGCCGACAGCCGCGATTGGGTTCGAACCTAGCACCTGCCGTCTACCAGTTGAGAGGTCTGAACCTCTCGGCCACTATGAAATATATCGGATAAGTGAACATAAAAAACAATTTATATAATTTAAGGGGGGGGGGAATCACCTGCCTTAATTTTTAATAAAAAAAAATAACTCCATATGTAATCAGGGATACGCCTTATCATAATGAGTCTATAATCCAAAATTTGTAGCAAATCCTATAATTCTGCGTAAAAAGTAATTTAATTTAACGTAGGTTATATTCTATTCCCCTTCAATACTTAGATATCAAATCCTTAAAACTATTCAGGGATCCACCTTATCAGTAAGAACCTATATTTAAAATTTGTAATACATGGGATAATTCTGCATAAAAACCTATTTATCTAGTTTAAGGGGGAGATAATTGTAGCAAATCCTATAATTCTGCGTAAAAAGTAATTTAATTTAAGGTGAATCACGGAAAAAAGCGCACCGGAAAAAAGCGTCCCTTTTTACAAATCACATATTTAAATAAGTCTGATAATAATACACATGGTTAATCTTAGAATATAAACACTAGATTGAGACAGTTTTATGAAATTTAAGTCTTTGCTCTATCGAGACTCAGATGTTCAGGGGGGGGGGCTTTAAAAGTTATCTCAAAACCTGCCATTGCTTTAATGAAAAAAAAATTGTAAGGTAAGAAGAATTAGAATATTAGATAATAAACACTAGGTACTTAAATGATTTTTTTTAATTCATTCTCCCTTGTTCTCCTGTGGAGTGGGGGGGGGGGGGGGAGAGGGGAGGGTGTCTACAAACTTTTGAATATATCTCTTATATTTATTTTTTTAATATTATTTATAATTTGATTATTTTTATTATAAAATTACAGATTAATATTTTATTATGTTTTATATTACATTTATATTTACATAATATGTAACATAATATATAATAATAAATATATTAATATAATATAATAATAATACAGAATAAATAATTTATAATAAATAAGTAATAAATTAATAATTGCCGAAACGTCAGTGAAGTCTTACTGTGGAGACACGAAATTTTTTGGTTTCTGTCTGTCTGTCTGTCTGTCAGTTTGTCAGTCTGTCTGTTCCGCGATAACTACCGCAAAAAACATCCGAAAGACTTGAAATTAAGTGTGTATATTGGTAAGGCACTCGGATTTAGCTGTACAGTTTTTTGTTATATTTTATTAATTCGTTCGTAAAATATAGAATATTTTATTTTGCGCAATAATGTTTTTCTATGGCAAATCCAACGATTTTCAAATTTTTATTTGTTGAGAGAAAATGACTCATTTGATTAATGGAATTCAACGATAAATGGATACTGAAATTTGCCAGTACGGGGCTTAAATTATTCATATTGATTTGAAATTTTATCTATGCATATGTCAGATTTTTTAAATTATTGCTGTAAATCTTGGCCATTTTTTATAAATATGTTCCAATAATATAAGCTAATTTGTTTTAGAGATTTACTTATTTCAAATGTATTTATTTCGTTTTCTTCATTTCTTTTAATAGTCGCTAAGCAACCTTTTATCCTAATTCTTATTCTTATAATATTATAAATTTTAAAATGTGTACGGAAGTTTGAATAACATAACTTCAATGCTTCAATAGCATAACTTCAATTTTGTATCTTTGCGTATAGATAATTATAGCCAGAAAAGAACAAAGGCTATGTATTATTTATTTTATTCGAATATTTTCGTTAATAATTCTGAATTTCATTATTTTTCATGCATAACCAATCGGCATTTTTTAGATAAAATTTAATCAATTTTCTTTCCGTTGCCAAGAAAATCAAATTTTCGAATATTAATTTTTCAGGGACGATAAATTTTCAATTGAGCAATTTCCATGCGAAAACTGAAACTAAGGAAAATTTAAAAGAAAAAAATAAATATGACGTCGTATTTGCAATAAAAATAAATATACTATTTTTTGTTAAATATCAAACACTGATATTTGTTTCGTTAACATGAATTTTTTTGTCAATATGGCGACATAATTAAAAATAAAAGGAATAAAAATATTTTAAATAAAATATTTATTTGGTAAACTATGACGTCATAATTGAAATAAAAGAGGTATTTTATAGTAGTCGTTAAAAATAAACGGGACATGGATAGCAGTAATTCATGGAGTTAGAAAAATAATGACGTCATATTTAAAATGGATAAGAAATATTTTTTACGAATACTAAATTATAAATTACATACAGATAAAAAACTTCATTAAAAACTAAAAATTAGCAGTGGAAGGCTTTTTTTTGTCGGAAAAAAGGGGAAAATAAAACTGATTAATGTATTTTTGAAGCTATTTTTTTCTTTAAAGTTAAAAAGAATTAAGTTTCAATTTGTGCAGATGGTATAAAAATTAAAATAAATTTTCTAAAACTAAAAATATATTTTCAAACATTGACGTTTCATTAATGAACTTTTTCAACAGAAGCGAAAATCATCTGTCAGCAAATTAAAATTTACAACCAAGAATCTACACTATTAAAATCCGACCGTATGTATGTATGTATGTAACGCTATCTCCCCCGATCCCGGATACTTAGAAAAGTCGCTTTTGTTTTGAATTGAAAGGAAAAGAATCCCGGGTTCCCGAGTTGCGCATTCGTCTCTCTGTCCGTCCGTCCCTCTGTTCGCATGTAGCAACTCAAAAACTACCCAACCGAATAGTTTGAAACATAAAATATATATAATTGCCGAAACGTCAGTGAAGGCTTACTTTGGAGACACGAAATTTTTTGGTTTCTGTCTGTCTGTCTGTCAGTCAGTCTGTCTGTTCCGCGATAACTAACGCAAAAAACATCCGATTGACTTGAAATTAAGTGGGTATGTTAGTGAGGCACTGGGATTAAGCTGTATAGTGTTTTGTTAGATTTGATTCATTCGTTCGTAAAATATAGAATATTTTATTTTGCGCAATAATGCTTTTCTATGGCAAATCCAATGATTTTCAATTTTTTTTCCCTTGAGAGAAAATGACACATTTCATTAATGGAATTCAATGATAAATGGACACTGAAATTTACCAGTTAAATTATTCATATTGTTTTGAAATTTTGTTTATGCATTTGTCAGATTTTTAAAGTTATTACTGTAAATTTTGGAGATTTTTTGTAAATGTGTTCCAATAATATAAACTAATTTGTTTTAGATATTTACTTATTTCAAATGTATTTATTTCTTTTTCTTTATTTTCTCTTAAGGGTTGCTAAGCAACCATTCATTCTGATCCTTATTATATTTTAATGCTATAAATTTGAAAACGTGTACGAAAATTTAAAGTCAAAGTCAAAACTGATGAATTAATTAATGTCTTTGTATCTTTGCTGATAAATATAACATTGCCCAGAAAAGAATACAGGCTATGTTTTATTAATTTTATTCAAATATTTTCCTTAATAATTCAAAATTTCCTTCTTTTTCATACAGAATCAAGAGCGATTTTTTAGATAAAATTTAACCAATTTCCTTTATCGTTGCCAAAAAAAAAAAAATCTGGAATAATTTTTCAACGGCAATAAGTTTCAATTGAGCAATTTCCATTCGAAAAATTAAACTAAGAAAAAATAAATATGACATCAGAATTAAAATAAAAATAAAAATAGTACTTTGTTAAATATTAAACACGGAAATTTGTTTCGTTAATAAGAATTTTTCTGACAAAAATGGGGGCATAATTAGAAGTAAAAGAAATAAAAAATAATTATATTTTTAACAAATATTTCAATTGATAAAATTTGACGTCATAATTGAAATAAAACAGGTATTTTATAGTTATCGTTAAAAATACAAGAAACATGGACAGCAATAACTCATGAATAATGACGTCATTGCCGAAACTTCTGCGAAGGCTTATTTTGGCGATGCAAAATTTATTGTTTTCCACTCTCAGTCTATTCTTCTGTCTATCTGTCAGTCCCCGATAACTGCCACAAAATGCAATCAAAACTTCTTTTTTTCGTAAACAAAAATGTAAAACCTTAGATTACTGAGTTTACACTTTCAAAAGTTCCTGATACATCAGATTTAGGTGGTTTTGGTGGGCAGGTATCTAGAAGTATGAGGATAATGAAAAATGCTTATTAAAACTTCTCACTTATCCTTATAAATCAAAATGTAGAAAAAATACAAGATATACGATAACCATTAGCAGATTGTTAGAAAGTTAGAAATTTAAATTTAATGAGACTACGGGGGGTTCAAGAGGGCGGAAATCTACTGTGGTATAATAAAAAAACAAAAATAATAGATCATGAATTTTTCAGAATATCCTAACATAACTAAATCTTTAATTTAACGGCTTTTGATGGCTTCAAATTTCTTATTCTTATTTTATTCTTATAAATAATTACGTAATTCGAAAATTTTAAATTACAGTTTCCAAGAAGTTGAATATTACGACGCTAAATGTGTTTTTAAAAAAAGAAGTGAAAAGCTGACGTTGAGGCTCTTGATCTGCAGATTTACTAGTACATAAATATAAATTAAATATAAAATTAAAAATAAATGTATTTAAATATTAAAAATTATACTTATTAACAAAAGTTTATTTAAAAATGATAATATTTTATTAACTCATAGTAAATCAATAAAAATAAATGTATTAATAAATAAAATTAAATACTAAAAATCTAGTTTCATCAACAAGAATTAATTTTAAAAATGATAATATTTTATTAACTTATAGGACATAATAAAAATAAGTGTATAAATATATAAAATTAAATATTAAAAAATCTACACATTAACAAGAATTTACTTAAAAAATGATATTTTATCATCCGCCATTACTTATACTATTGTCATATACCTCCAGAAATCTCGCTATGTATCCCCAAGGGTACGCGTATCAAAGGTTGAGAACCGCTGTTCTATGAGAATGATATAAATGAGACATTTATTAGATAAAAGTATTCTGTCAAAATGGTTGTAAGCAAGAAGTTTTATACAACTTATTTATACTAGAATACAATGATGTATTTTTTAAGTATTAAAGTTTTTTACCATTGTTAACTTCTTTGATTGAAGCTGCTAAAAAGAATAGAAGAGTTATTATTATTATTATTTAGTTTTGGAAAATGAATAGAAAAGTTACACATTTGCTTAGTGTTCTCTCTGGAGAGAAATGTGACAGGTTCTAAACACTAAAATAAAATACACCTGAAGAGTAGAAGTTGAGTAATTCAAAAGAAATTAGCATTTTCTATTTCAAGAGATAATGTATCATCTGTAGGCATGACAGATAAAGTATCATTTTCAAATAGTTTTATAAATTGTAAATAAAAAAATGAATTAAATTGAACATAATTAAGTAATCACCTGTATATTACTTTGCAATGAAGTTCTATAATTTTTACAAGCTTTTAAAGGCAGAAATGTAGAAATACTACTGTGCTACAGTGATGATTTTTACTGGGGATGCATTAGGCATTTGCTATGTCGGCATAGTAATTGGCCATTCATTAAAAAAAGTTAAATTTAAAATGTGTTTCCACCACAACTAAAATCACTCTTCCAGCAATTATTCTTCAATAGTCAGTACTGTAACTTAGTGTTGAATTCAGACACTTTTCTCCGAGAGGCAGTGGTGTAGTAATAAAAGAAAACAGAGGGTATACCTTCTAAGCAGAGAGTATTATGCTCGAGGCAGATGGTATTGCACTAGGGTGTATATACTTTAGTTTTCTTGTGAAACAGGTAGTGTTCTCGCTGACATTTGACCAACGTTGGTAATTTGGCTAATTAAAAATGAAAAACATTCGCCAAATGAAAAAAGTATTAGCCAAATAAATTCGCTATGTAGCACCAAAAAAATTATTTTTAATCCTTTAATGTACCCCCTTTTTTCAATATTTCTAAAATAACCTAAGTTTTTATAACTGCGACAACGGTTGTTATTAATCTAATTTCAACTATCCGCTACATATATATTAAAAATATGCATGTATGCATATGTATGAAAAATTAAAAGGAAAAGAAAGAAAAAGCAAAAATTGAGTACTAGCAATTTGGCGAATCTAATCGCTTGTTTACTCGCCAAATGAAGAATTTAGTCGCAATTTGGCGCAATGACGAGCGACAGCGAGAACACTGGAAACAGGGGTTATATGGTGCTCCTTAAAAAGATTGTGAAAGTATACGGATATATCACCATATACCCACCACTACATTCCTGCCGGGAGGGACTTCTGTGACTCTGGGTGCTGGGGGACATTATTGAGTTCTGAAGGATAAATTTCATCATTAAAAACACCAAAATACAAATTTTTTGGTGTCCATCTGGCTATCTCCTGAATTTAACATTGCTGTAACTGTATTCTTTTAAACATCCACCTATAAGTGAATGGTGAATGCTATACACGCCCAATTTTATAGTAAACATCAGGGTTGGAAAAAAATCATGATTTTTTTTTATTTTATTTAAATCAGATTTATTTGATTTTTTTAGAATTCTATTTTTAATTATTGTGTTGTTATGTTTTTACAATACATGGAGCAGTTTTTTTTTAAATAAAAATAACTAAAAAAGAATAAATAATGTTTATAATTTATAAAAATAATATAAGAAATAATTATATAGTTCAGTAAATACTATATTCTAGTTACTGATTGGTACTAAAAATTAAACATCTAGGCTTTAATCTAAAGCCATTCTATTATTTTGTAATTGAATTGTGCACACTAAATAAGAAATAAACTTAAATAAGTTGTAAATGAATAGAAAATGGTAAAATTTAAAAAAACAAATTAAATATTCATTTAATGTAAGCTATTTATTAAGGGATAAAAATCACAATTAATTCAATAGTTTTTAAGCAAATAGAAATAAATCAGGGATTTATTTGTTTGATCAAAAACACTAATTTAGAAGCTTTGTCCACTCCTAATTTATTATGAAAGCTTGAATGAACTAATCCAAACGAAGAAAATTGTCTTTCTACCCCAGCAGATGAAGCCACGGCTGTTGTCATTTGGTAAATAGATTCAATTTCAATTTCGCTGATTATCTCTTTACCTCCCATTATATAAAAGGACTTCCACCAATCATAATCTGTCATAATATCTGCAACTTTTTTCTCAAGCAATGGTAATTTTTGCTTAAAAATGTGCTACAGTGGTGAGAAGATTTGGACAGTTTTCTTTAATGAATGCCAAATCTTCATTATTTTCCTCTATACTAAGTGAAATTTCATTTCAATTTAAAACAGGGAGACTTAGTAAAACTCCAGAAAAATGACAGCCATTAATAGCTTGTTCATATTTTGCGTTAAATTTTGTAATTCTATCTCAGACTTGCCAAGTTCTGAAAGTTAAAAATCAGGAGTTTTTATTTCAGAAAGAAGGAGATATTTTTGTCAATGAAAACTTGTTTATTTGTTGATTTAAACATCCATAGTGAAAATTTAAGTTTCAATATTGCTTGGTTATTACTGAAGATTAAAAAGAAATCTATCACTCTTACTCGAATAAGAAAATTATGTATTCCTTACAAGTATGGAGATTCTTCTTTAAAAAGTTCTTTTGAACACATAAGTAAATAAACTCGGAGGTAAATTAAATTCTGACACCGTTTTTAAACTTTTAAATGACTTATATTAAACGTTAATATTTACAAAAAAGATATTTACATAAGACTATTTTCAAAGCAAACAATCATAACTCTAATTAATCAATTACATCTTATACGGGAACTCGTCTTCATCTTACGTTCTTTTTACACCAACTTAAAACTAAAAACATTCCATTCTCCTTTCTTCCGTTCAGTTCTTTTTTCTACTGCTTAAATCGTCTGGCTTCTTAGGAATTAATAGTTTCTTCAAAATCGTCTGCCTCACTGAGAGCCTGTTCATCAGAGATGCGATGCGTAGAAAATAATATGCAGATCTAATAGTGGAGGAGATTTCCCATATTTCGGCCATACTGATGAGACATTCGTCCTCGAATGTATTCTTGTTGGCTGGAAACAGCAACTGGATCATCTGAAAAGATAAAGAAAAAAAAACACAGCAGCATCCAAAGTCTAAATTGAAAAAAAGAAGTCATCATTCAAATTGTTTATCAAAGCTTAGATTATTTCTTGAAAAAATTCATATATATTTTTTTTCGCGTCTTTTCGTCTTCTCTTCCTTACGTCCTTTCATCTTCTTTTATCTTACGTCTTTTCGTCTTCTTCTTTCATACGTCTTTTCATCTTCTATTACCTTACGTCTTTTCTTTCTTACGTCTTCCGTCTTCTTTTATCTTACGTCTTTTCGTCTTCTTTCATACGTCTTTTCATCTTCTTTTACCTTACGTCCTTTCGTCTTTTCGAGAATAAAGTTAAAATTCTATTAGTTGTCAGTCCAGAGGTTTGTCATAGTTGGTATAGTGTCACAATCGGTGAAATTCTTTGTTTTTTTTAAGCTTCGTGCGTCCACGGCTTCATGTACTCTGCACATGTACTGGTGACCATGGGTCCTTCGTTGAATCCAAGTTTCTTTACATCGTAGGTGTCATTATTTTTTACTTTTATGACTTTGTACGGACCTAAATATTTTGGTTTTAACTTCAAACCTGGACCTTGTTGTGTGCGTTTTATAGCAACCACATCATTAATCTTAAATTTGTTAGCTTTCTTTCGTCTGAGGTTGTAAGTTTTACGGTTCTCTTCTTGGACTTTTAAAATCTGTTTTTTAGCATTTTTTCTCATATCTTCGCGATTATTTGTAAAATCAGATTGTATTTCAGCATTCAGAAGACTAGTAATTTCAATGTTATTTTTTAGTTTCATTTTAGTACCAAACATCAATTCAAAAGGAGTTGTGCTTATACTTCTCTGAAAAGTCGAATTTATCACCTGTTGGACGTTGCTTACATGTGTATACCATTTTTTAGGATTATCGACAGACAATTTAGACAGAACAGATATTATGACAGAATTTAGACGCTCAACTTGGCCGTTAGACCTGGGTAATCCAGTGGCAATCGGGATATGTTTAATATTTTCATTGATGCAATAATCTTCAAAAGCTTTTGAGGTAAATGCAGGACCTTTATCTGATATAATTCGAACTGGATTTCCAAAGATAGATTTTTGGATTTCTAATTTAGAAATTACTTCGGCAGCATCGGTAGATTTTGTGGGATACAACCAAACAAATTTTGTGAATGCGTCAATGACCGAAAGGATATGTTTGTAATTTTTATTAGTGCTTTCTAATGGACCTAAGTGATCAACATGGTACGTATGTAATGGAGCTTCTTCTTTTTCTATTGGGTGAAGTAAGCCTTCTTGTTTACCACATTTTCTATTAACTAAAATACAGGGAACACAATTTGCTATACATTTCTCAATTTTTTGTTTAACTTTAGGGATGTAAAAATCATTTTCTAAACTTTTCTCTGTTCTTGCAACTGCGTAATGACCTTTTTCGTGAGCGGCCTTGATTATATTCATTTGCATGTCTTCCGGTACAACTAATAAATCATTACCATTAACACATTTATAAAGAACATCATTTTTAACTAGATAATCATCATAAGATTTCACCTTTAGGATTTCTTTTATTGTTTTAATATGGTCATCGGTTTCTTGAGCTTGGATAATTTTTAAAGTTAAGCTATCTTGGATTACCATACAAATAGGATACCTACTTAATGCATCGACATGTCTCATACTGCTACCCTGTCTATGTTCAATAACATAATCAAAATCGGATAACATTATTGCCCATCTAGCTATTTTTGTACTCATTTCTTTTTTATCCATAGTCATTTTAAATGCATTACAATCGGTTACAATTTTAAATGGGATACCTAGCACATATACTCTAAACTTTTTCAGGACTTCAATTACAGCTAAAACTTCTAATTCGTAACTAGTGTACTTCCGTTCAGCTTCGGTGGTTTTTTTACTTGCGAAATAAACTGGATGAAATTGATTATCTACTGGAGATTGTTGCATTAAAACAGCTCCATAGCCATCAATACTGGCATCACAATGGATTTCGGTCGCACTTTTGGGATTGTAAATTAAAAGTACTGGTTCTGACGACAAAATACGTTTGAGTTCATTAAAAGCTCTTTGTTCTTCTATATCGAATTTAAATTTTGAATCTTTTCTTAGCAGGTCACTTAACGGTTTAGCTATAACCGAATAATTTCTTATAAATTTTCGAAAGTATCCTGTCAATCCTAAATAACTTTGAACATCTTTGGTACACTTTGGTTCGGGAAAATTTATTACTGCTTTAGTCTTCAGTGGAGAGGGATACAATTTACCATTTATGATTCTATACCCCAAGAAATCAATTTCACGCTTCAAAAAATTGCATTTTTTAAGATTTAATTCTAATCCATATTCCGATGCAGTTTCGAGTACAAGTTTTAATTTTTCTAGACCTTCAGCTTCGTTTTTAGCAGGTATTATTAAATCATCCATATAAATGACAACAATGTGATCTTTTAATAGGTTTCGAAATACATTATAAATATACTTTTGAAAAACACTAGGGCTATTGGTCAACCCGAACGGACATTTCAAAAATTCGTATTGTCCTTCATGAGTAACAAACGAGGTGTATTTCCGCGAGTCTTCTTCAACATCTACATGAAAGAAACCGTTTTTCAAATCTATGGTGGTAAATACTTCGGCAGAATGTAATTGGTCTATTACATCATCAATAACTGGCAAGGGGAAATGCTCGCGTAGTGTCTTTTTGTTAAGACATCTGTAATCAACACAAAGTCTCATTGTGTTATTTTTTTCTTGACTAAAACAACCGGCGAAGAAAAATTAGAAGAACTTTCTCGAATTATTCCCTGAGCTAGCCACTCCTCAATTTGGTTTTCGACTATTTTTTTCTCGCATGGCGGTAATCTTCGAGGAGAAGAACAAACTGGGATTTCGTCAGTTAAATTAATTTTCATTTTAACATCTACTGTTTTAGTTTTAATTGGTACATAATTTTCAATTAAAGAGTATAACTCTGAACGTAATTTTTTGTCAGCAATGTGAGTTAAATCAATTTTAGGCTCATCCAAAACATTTACAATATTAACTAAAAAGTCATTAGACTGAACTTCAGCTTTAAACAGTTTCACTTTATTCTCAGAAATAGTTAATGTACCTTGATGAATAACATCAGTGCCAATAATTAAATCGAAATTAATGCAACTGTCCTTAACGACAAAAATAGTAACTTTAAATTTTGAACCATCTACTTCGATTTCTGAATTGAAACAACCTTCTGGTTTAATTGAGGCTTTTCCTAGACCGGTCAAAGAGATACTCGTAGGTTTTAATTCTACAAAGTTCTTCAAATTATCATAAATACTTTTCTTTAACAAAGTCTTTTGGCTACCAGTATCTATTAAAGAGATTAAACGCAAAGAATAAAGCTTTATCTCTTTCAGAATTAAATCTTGGGATGTAATAATGTTTACTTGTGACTGAGCATTTTTAACACTTGTATCTTTAGATTTATTACATTGAAATGATTTATGACCATAAGCGTTACAAGCAAAACAAAGCGGCCCTTTATCTTTATTTACACAGTTAATACTCTTATGATTATTCCCGCCACAATTAAAACAACGCATATTTGGCTTTACAGGCTTAAATTTGTTCTTAACTTCAACTTCGGATTTAATTTTAGGCTTAGCTCCTTCATATTTATGAAATTTTGCATTTTGATACTCCGATCCTATTTTTTTATAAATCTTTAATTTTTGTTTAAATTCAGCAATATTGGGACAACCATACAAAAAAGATTTTTTAGAAATGGGGTCATTAATTCCATTTATTACATACTGAATAAGGGCAGAATCTTCAATATTGCCTTTTGAGCATAATTGTTTCATATTTAAAAAATATTCATCTAACGATTCATGTGGTCTAATTTTTCTTTTGGACAGCAATTCGTGTAATTCAGCTGAATTGCACGTTTGACCAAATTCAGATATGAGTAGGGCTTTTAATTTAGACCACGAATTAATATTTGTTTCATTTTCAAGAAATAATTTTGCTTTGCCTGTCATACGGCGTTTAGCCAAAATCAATTTGTGCAAATCACTAACGTTAAATAATAAAACAATATCTTCAAAATCGGCAATCCATTTATTAATATTTTGTACTTGAGTACCTTCAAACATTGTAATCATACTTTCAATATCATTAATAGAAATGCTTGGTTTAATAACATAATCAGGAATCAGAATTTTCTGATTTTCATTACTTTCACAATTAGAACTACCAGAATCATTTCTCATATTATTCTCAAAAACAGTTGAAATATTTTTAGTTTTATCTTGTAAATCATCATTAAATTCATCGACACTTTCGTCATCACTAAGAGTACCTACATCGGCTATCATATTAATTTTTAAAATATTAAAATCACATAAACTAGAAATTATTCTGGCAGCAATTTCATCAAAAGTTCCCGAATTATTTATACACAAAACATTGCAAATGGTAATTAAGTCGTTAACAGAAAAATTATCTTTAATTTCTTTGAATTTAGTTTGATATTCATCGGAATCTACTTCAAACGTAAACCCAGTAAAATTCCGAATTCTACGTCGATTATTTCTGTCACCGATTTCTCCAAAAATTAATTTGTGCAATGTCTTAATACTAGCTGATTTTTCAATTTTCAAAGAAAACTCTAATTCCTTTAAATCAACTAATTTTTCCATTATTGAAAAGAAAAATGAAATAATAAACTCACTTCATAATCAGATGCTCAGCTTCACACACTTTGATTTCACTTTCATCGCAAAATTTTACCTCTTCTGAAATAGCTTTGTAGGCTTGACATTCCATCACAGTTCTAAAAAATATCGGCTTCCAAGATATTAAAAAATATATATTTCCATCTCTGTGGGCGTGCGTCTGTATCTCACTTACTGAGACCAAAATTTATGGAGATTCTTCTTTAAAAAGTTCTTTTGAACACATAAGTAAATAAACTCGGAGGTAAATTAAATTCTGACACCGTTTTTAACTTTTAAATGACTTATATTAAATGTTAATATTTACAAAAAAGATATTTACATAAGACTATTTACAAAGCAAACAATCATAACTCTAATTAATCAATTACATCTTATACGGGAACTCGTCTTCATCTTACGTTCTTTTTACACCAACTTAAAACTAAAAACATTCCATTCTCCTTTCTTCCGTTCAGTTCTTTTTTCTACCGCTTAAATCGTCTGGCTTCTTAGGAATTAATAGTTTCTTCAAAATCGTCTGCCTCACTGAGAGCCTGTTCATCAGAGTTGCGATGCGTAGAAAATAATATGCAGATCTAATAGTGGAGGAGATTTCCCATACAAGTGGAACACATTCAAGAATATGATGTTTAGGATGTTTTAACATATTTTTAATTTGACTAAATAATATAAAAAGAAAGATGTTTTGTTACTCATTAACTTATATAAAACTATAGTAAAGACCATAAATAAGTCTTAAAAGAGATAAATTATTAATAGTTCAATACATGACCATAGTAACAATAACAAACCTTAAAGATTCATTGTTTATAATGAATCTAAATGTAATTCATCTCATAAAATACTACTGGTCAAACGTACTGAAGAACAACTACATCTGTACTAGAGCTTTTCTCACTGAATCACAGCACATTTGATTGTTAAATAACAGAATATTTAAAAAATATGACAAATCAGGAGAAATATGTCAAAAATAAGGAGTATGGAGAAACATCTGAAAATCAAGAGTCTCCTGCCAAAATCAGGAGACTTGGCAACTCTGCTATCTTTATCTAATACATTTTCTAACTTTTTACCCAAAATTTTTTTAAATTCGTAAGCTTTGATTGAAATTTGACAGTGTAATATGGCAAGTTCTAAAACTTTTTCCTTGCACGTAGTATCAGATTTTTTGGTGAACATTAATGAATTTGTTTAATTATTAACTTGTGAAACAAAAAAGATTCAAATCATTTAGTTGCCAAGATTGGAAAACGAAATATGATTTATAAAGTTTTCGCCTCATTGTCTAAAGTTTATTACAAAAGAACAAACAATTAAAGGATTAGGATTTCTTATTTCTCTGCTGATTAATTTCCAAAATGAAAAAAAAAAAAAATAAGATTTAAATCAAATGATTTTTTTTAAAAAATCAGTTGATTTAAATCTAGATTTAAATCATGCCAATCCTGGTAAACATCTTGTAGTGCACCTCAATGCTGTAGTTAGGTGGGAACGCCGTTCCCAGAAATATCATATTTGGTTTTTTACTTAGTGCAGACAAGAGGCAATAGAGGATTTTACCTGGCAAAATTAAGAGTACTTCTAAAATTCGACATAGGGGACAGAGTGAACATGTGAACAATTTTTCCCTATTTATGAAAATTTTCATGCGCTATTGAAACAAAAATTTATTTACATTAATATTTACACTTTGTTCTTTTGAATGAATTTACCAAGAATTTCTACCTTATATTATCATTCTAAAAACTGTTGAAATTTGTTCACATGTACATGTACCTGCAGTGGAAGGGTAGTTTTGAACAGATTTGGGACAGGGCCTTATCTAGGGGCGGCTTAGCCCCCGCAAAACCGTTTGAGCCTCCTGTGGAAAAAATTCCAAGATTACTCAATGATTTTTTTTTTTTTTTTTTTTTTTCGAAAATAGAAATGAAATTTATTTAAAAATCTAATATAGTTCTGAGGCACTTTCATAGTTTTGGAGAAATACTAAATTGTAACTACTCAATGATATATTTTTTTTTTTTTTTTTTGAAAATACGAATGAAATCTATTTAAAAATCTAATATAGTTCTGAGGCACTTTCACAGTTTTTCAGAAATACTAAATTGTAGCTGAAATAAGTGTTTCAACACTCGCTTATGCTATTTGCACATGTGAAACTAGCATGATGTTTAATATTGCACTCGTTATATATTCGAAATTTTCATCATCCTATTCTTTTCTTAGCATAAAATGAAGTTATTACAACAATTTATTAATTACAATAATAGTTAAAAGTAGAAACACAGTACCTACGGTGTAAATATGCACTAATTTATCTTTGACATCAAGACAAGAGAGAGAGAGGGAAAATGTACCCCCCCCCCCCCTTAATATTCACCTCTGGCTACGGCTCTGCTTGGGGCACATGTGAATACTTGCATAAATAGGACAAAAATAATCTTTTGTGATAAAAGTTAATTAGATATCCTATTTTTATTTTAATTGTGTGAATAAAAAAAATAAATTTTTCAATATAGATAAAAGAAATTATTAGTAAAATTATACACTAATATACTTGCTCCTCTTGAATCAAGCATAGCAAAACTACATTACTTTAAGTAAGTTATTGTTTTACTTTTTTTCTAATTGTTATGCAATACGTATCACAAAATTGTGCATAACGGTTTTAAAAATTGGTAAAATTGCGATATAAGAAATTGTTGATTATCACAATATTATATCACATTTTTTGCCCAACTGAATTTTATTTTCAAAAAATAAAACCTTTATTTTCAAACGAGCTAAGAAAAAATAAATATGTTTAAAATTGGAAATAACTAAAGAATAACAAATGAACATATTGGTTTTTACAGAAACCCACCACGGTTAATTGTTACCTAACTTACACCTACAGTAAATTAAAACTGTGAAGCAATCCTAAAAACATTGAAATTATAGTTCAATGTTTGACAAGAGTAATTAAATTTTAAACTTAAATATATGTATAGGGGAGAAGGGACCACCTTTGAACAATTTTTTTAAAAAATCAATACATTTCTTATTTGAAATATATTTTTTGCGTTTTAAAAATTACATAACAAAAACACTGCATTTCTTCATCATATGAACCAGAAATTAAAAGTTTTCCATGTAAATTAAAAAAAGTTGTGAGGATTTAAAAACCTGCCCTATGTAGGGATACCTTTGAACAAGCAAGGAACACTTTTGAACTTATGAATAAAATATTGAGAGGTTTCATAAAAAGCTGCATATGTTTCAGAAATACAAAGTAATATGAATAAAATTAAATAACTATATTTTATTGAATCTAATAATTTGTTTTATTATTTAACCAAACTTAAAGCCATCAAAGTTGATGTCAAAAATCATTGTTTAAACAAAACAGTGTCCCTCCAGTTATGTTTGATTGTGAAAACTTTTTTGAAACAATCCTTGAAATGCACGAACATGATATCTGATGCTTCTGAAAAATTAAAATTTTTTATTCGCCCTTTTTATTAAAATAACCTGACTTAAATTCCATTTTGTCTAGTACGAAAACCAAAAATAATGTTTGGGAAAGAGTAAATGAAAAAGTATAGGCCTTGTTAGACAAACCTGCTAAATTATGAATCATTATTGTGTATCCGGGGATTTGCAATTATCAAATAAATGAATGTCACCATCAATTTAGATATGAAATTTCCTATCGCTGATACATCCAGAGAATGTAATACATGTGTGCGCTAAGGGGGGATCGTTAATAGTATAAGTTCATGTTTTTTTTTATATTCTTAATTAACCTCTTTTCACATAGAAAAAAAAATTCAAAAATAATAATATTTAGGTACATCAACAACTCTTTACTTCATAATTTTAGATGTTCAATGGTGCCCCAGCTTTTATGTTCAGTGGTGCCCCATCACATGCAGTTCAACATTACAACTGTTTATTCAATTCGGCTAAAAAATTAGAATAGAACAAAGTTTACAAATTAAAGATTACATCTTTATTTAATTGTTGAACAACAAATCAAAATTTTAGGGATACAAAATTGTCAACAAAAATCTTACAACTTTATTTTCTTAAGTTTAGATTCAAGAGGGAGAAAATGCTTTATTTCGACAGTATTGTGCATGAAAGTGGTGCAGCTTTGTATGCTTATTGCACTGAAGCGGTAGTAATGTATTGCCATAAACATTTTTAAAAAATAATTTATTTGAAGAAAAATATTTAGAGTGTTCAAAGATACCCCCAGTTCAAACGTGCCCTCCTCTCCCCTATATATATATATATGCGTTCACAGATTTAAAAAAATACATTTATGAATTGTTCATATCTGCTCCCATATGTCCCACAAGTGCCCCATCTACCAACTTAGCCCTATCTTATAAAAAAAAAAGATATTTTTAAATTAAGTTTAAAAAAAAAAAACATTTTGTAGATTTACCTAATTAATTCTACTGTAGAATGTAATGCGGAATTTTCTACTTTGAAAAATGTCTTGAATGAATTTTTACTGAGATAACTTTGGTATATTTTTTTTACTTAACACCTTCTAAAACAAACAAATTACAATAAACAGAAATCAAAATGGCTGATTGTTCTCAAATTCAATCAGAAGATTGTACTAATACTTGCAATTAATGGTTTTTTTTTTTTTTTTTTTTTTTTTTTTTTTTTTTTTTACTTCAGATTAACTGGGGGAAATGTTCACATGGGTGAAATGTGTACTGTTTACATATGTCCCCCCCCTCCCCCTTCTCCAGTAATTTGCGCATTTTCGTGTATTATCACTGTATCTGAATTTACAATTTCCCACCAAAATTTCTCCCAGCAATTCCCTAAGATTTTGGTAAAATGCCCCCCAAAAAAGTTTCTTAAAAAAATCATTTTTTTTTCATTGTTTTAGTAAATAATTATCTGGAAATTTAGAAAGTAGACAAAATTTGCAACAAATAAGATACGTGATATAGGATGAACGGAGGGGGGGGGGGGGGCTGGCTCTTAACATGTGCTGCGTATACTAAGTTATGTAAGTCTGCTTAATCACCTGCATTGTTTGTATTGGCTCTCCTTTATCCCCAGCGAACTTAGTCTATAAGGTTCATTTCGTGTTTTTTGTGTCGCTGAATTCGTATTTTTAATTTCCCATTAAAATCTTGCCCTTCCCCCCAATTTTAGTAAAATGATCTCCAAAATAGTTTTTTTTTTTTAAATTATTGTTTTAGGGAAAAAATATTTAGAAAATCAGAAAGTAGACAAAATTTGCAACAAATAAAGTAGATGATACTATGATCTGGGATGAACGGGGAGGGGGGAGCCTGCCTCTCAATATGTCCTGAACCACTTGTTTCATTTGCGTTCGCTCTCCTGTTTCTCCACCAAACTTTCTCTATAAGGCTTACTTTATCTCTTTTACGTCGCTGAATCAGAATTTTTAACTTCCTAACAAAATTCTGCCCCTCTGCCCAATTTTGAAAAAACAATCCACAAAATAATTTTTTGTTATTATTGTTTTTGAGGAAAAGTATTTAAAAATTCTGAAAGTAAACAAAATTTGCAAAAAATAAGATAGATGGTGCTGTAGAATGAACAGGGGGGGGGGGGGAAGGTAGCCTCTTAATATCAAGTTATGCAATTCTACTTATTTTCACTCGCATCGTCTGCATTCTCTCTCCTGTTTCTCCTCCGAACTTTCCCTATAAGGCTTATTTTATTTTATTTATTTAAAGTTAAAAATTCGGATTTAGTGACCCAAAATATACATAAAACACGGTAAATTTCCTCAATTTCAGCTGTAATTTGTATATATTTTTGTCATATGAATTAAGTTTTTGTAGGGGAAGTCTGTGGATTTACTAGTTATTGCAAAAATATCATCAACATATCCCATCCGTATTTCAAATACTCGTTTTAATTTATTATTTATAATATTATGCCGTATTCTCATTATCCATAAACTAAGTCCGGATGATATTATGATCAGCCTAGATATAATAAACTTTTACCCTTCTGTAGATATCGAAGAAATGGCCAGTATTAATAATGAGAAAATTTGAAACAGTAAATAGTGACTACGAAATCAAAACTACATTATAGAGTGCAACCAATTTAGTCTTGATTACAGTGCCTTCTTTCGGCGCAATATTTCAAAATTGAAAGAGGACTTGCTTGCCACAGCCAAAAACATACAAAAAAAAAAGTAAATAAATAAATAAATAAATAAATAAAAATTGTTCAGTTCTATACATAATCTTCATACACTATCCGATGGTAAGATGGCGACATACGTACACACGCACAAGGACAAACAGACATTTTGTAATAACATGTTCTTTGGCATGTCTTATCCCTATAACGCGTAAACCCGTCGAAAAAAATTTCCATTGCAATACTTTCTTCGATTGAAGATAGAAGAAATTAATATAAGAGCAATTTTCTCTTATATTATTTAATTGTTAAAATTAAACGTTTCAAAGTTACAAAATACATGCGAAATATCCAATCAATAAAATTTATTTGTGTTTCTACACCTTTCAATTTTGTAACACTTTTACAAAGATAGAGGGAGTGGGGGGGATTACCTAATGGAGACATTGCTCTGCCTCTTGGGCGCAGTTTTCTCATCAGAAAGTGCTGGATTTACATACTTTTTATGTGAAAAAATCATGTAATTTTTTTAAGAGAGTCCTTTTTTATAAAAATGAAGATCGAGAGAACATTTGATTCTTTAAGGTGTTATTAAATCAAAAAGGGCAACTTTGTGACACATGCTTTAATTTATTTTTGTTCGGAAATGCATGAAACTAGCCAATGTTGTTATTCAAAAACTGTCTAGTTGCACTCAGTTTTCTGTTTTTTTACAGATGCAATAGATCTTTTATAACAAGCCTTCAAAGTTTAGGTTTTTGAACACATTTCCCGACGAAAACAGAAAAGCCGGTCGAAAAGCAGTATACAAAAAATTAGTAGTATAGAAAAAAACGGTTGATCGCGTGAACAAAATATCTTAGATCTAGATAGTCAATTTAATGATCCTAAAATGGAAAACTAAATTCAATTCGAAATCGCTTCCATAATCAGGCCTTCCAATTTTATACCTTTCTGTTAAAAAATGAATTTGTAAATGTGCCAAAACGTTTTGCTCTTCTTGAGCGGAGCAGTTGAGAACAACCTTATAAAAGTTTTTCTCTGCAGCCGCATAGGAAAGTGATTTTAAAAAAATCCTCTAAAAAAAGGAGGGAGAAACGACTGACGTCACACAGGACTCCCTCTTTTGAAAGAGTGGATACACAAGAGCGGCGAGAGACTTCACAAAAGAATGAGCCCCGCTTCCATGATTTTTATCTTTTTTACCCTCTTCATCCTAGGGGAAAACCGAGGGGAAAACACATGGACGTATAAATTGTAGGCCACTGTTGGCTCTTTTATCTTGGCGACGCGGTACTTTTGATCTCTAATGACATTGGGGACTGGTTACTGGCAAGACAAGAATCTTTCCTTCGAGTAGGGTTCAGTCTGAGTCCTTATCTCTTGATTCATTAGTCATCTCCCCGCTTTCTATTGTGAGTAAGAAGAGAGAAATACAAAAGAATTCGACGAATTCATGCGACTGAACCAAAACGAGCATGCGCCCGGAGCCTTATCCTTCCTTCTATACTTCTATATCGATTTTGTGATGCCTACTGAGTGGACGTGATCCCTGTTTTGAAAAACATTTAGACATGGCAAAGGAAAATAGTCCATATTTTTTCTTTACTTCTTATCCATTTTGATATTTTTTAGTAAATTCTTAAACAGGTTACCTGCTAAGAGGTCTGCGAATCTAGGAAAAAAAGTGACCGGAAAAATGTTATCGAAAAAAAAGTGACCTAAACTACAAAAGTGGAAAAAAGTGACAGAGAAAAAAGTTACCGGAAAAAAAGTGCCAAGGAAAAAAAGTGACAAGGATTGATTTTGGGGGATTATTATTGATTTTGGGGATTCATTGGTTAAGTATGAAAGGGGAATCGGAGGGGGAGGGGGGCTCATAATTTAGGTAAATGGGTTTTTCATGCTGAATTAACTGTTTTGTTTCAATTTTTGGATATACGTTCATACTGAAAAGACGCTTGCCTGATTAGTTTTGGGAAGGGACGATTACCCCCCCCTCCCCCCCATCCGTCCTCAATTAGATGAATGGGTTTTTATGCAGAATTATCCAACGTGTGTCAAATTTGAATATAGATTCTTTTCTATAAGGCTTATATATAGTATATAATGCATGAAGAGATTTAGGAGTTTTAATGGTTATATATAGAGGGAGAACGGGGGATAACCTTTCTAACTTTTTATGCATAATTATCCGATTTGCTTAGAATTTTGGACATAGGTTCATTATGATAAGACGTATCTCTGATTAGTTATGGGGTTCTTCTGCATATTATAAAGGGGGAGGCGAGCAATTATCTCCCCCTTAAACTAGATAAATAGGTTTTTGTGCAGAATTATGCCATGTATTTCAAATTTTAAATATAGGTTCTTACTGATAAGGTGGATCCCTGAATAGTTTTAAGGATTTGATATCTAAGTATTGAAGGGGAATAGAATATAACCTACCTAAAATTGGTAGGCGGAAAAAAGTGCACCGGAAAAAAGCGGACGGGAAAAAGCGCCCCGGAAAAAAACGTCCTCGGAAAAAAGCGTCCCTTTTTACAAATCACATATTTAAATAAGTCTGATTATAGGTAAACGGAAAAAAAGTGACCGGAAAAAAAGTTATCGGAAAAAAAGTGACCTAAACTACAAAAGCGGAAAAAAAGTGACACGGAAAAAAAGTGACAAGGAAAAAAAGTGACACGGAAAAAAAGGGACACGGAAAAAAAGTGACAAGGATAGATTTTGGGGAATTATTATTGATTTTGGGGATTCATTGATTAAGTTTGAAAGGGGGATGGGGGGGAGGCTCATAATTTAGGTAAATGGGTTTTTCATGCTGAATTAACTGTTTTGGTTCAATTTTTGGATATACGTTCATACTGAAAAGACGCTTGTCTGATTAGTTTTGGGAAGGGACGATTACCCCCCCCCCCCATGCGTCCTCAATTAGATGAATGGGTTTTTATGCAGAATTATCCAACTTGTGTCAAATTTGCATATAGGTTCTTTTCGATAAGGCTTATATATAGTATAAAGTGCCTGAAGAGTTTTAGGAGTTTAATGGTTAAGTATAGAGGGGGAACGGGGGATAACCTTTCTTAAATTAATGGCTTTTTACGGATAATTATCCAATTTGCTTCGAATTTTGGACATGGGTTAGTTATGATAAGACGTATTTCTGATTATTTATGGGGTTCTTTTGCTAATTAAAAAGGGGGCGGGTGATTACTACCCCCGGCCTTAAATTAGATTAAAAAAAATATGCACACTTATCCGATTTATTTCAAATTTTGGATGTAGGATCTTTCTCATAAAGTAAATTCCTGAAGTTTTAAGGGTTTAATGGCTATGTATAGAGGGAGAACGGGGGATAAACCCCCTTAAGGGTGTATTTAAAAAAAACGCTTTTCCACCTTCAACAGCTCGAAATTTTTCGATACAATTTCGGACACATTTTCAAAAGTAGAAACATGAAACTTGCTGAGGATATTTTTGAAGAGATGTACAAGGTGCCAATTCATTAAAATTTGATTTATAAACAATTATCTTCTCAGTATGACCCTTTTTTTTCGTTCACAGATCTCCCGCCAGGGGAAAATCTGTTCAAAATGCCGTTTTTGATTGCTTTTTTCGCAATATTTTCTACATTTATCAAAGAATTGACAATTAAGGCACCTTGTGTACTTTCTAAATAAGACAATTTGCCAGTTTGATGCATATGAGAGTAAAAATGAAGTTAAAAATAAATTGGAAAATAGGCAGTTTGAATCGATTGCGCAGAATTATCCGATTTGCTTCAATTTTCGATGTATATTCATTATAAGAAGGCGTATCTCTGATTAATTATGGGGTTCTTTTGCTAATTAAATAAGAGAAAGCGGGCGATTAATCCCGCACTCTTTAAATAAGTTTTTTTTCACAATTATCCAACGTATTTCAACTTTTAGATATAGGTTTTATCTGATAAAGTGAATCCTTGAATAGTTTTAAGGGTTTAATGGCTAAGTATAGAGGGATGAACGGGGGATAACCCACAAATAATCAGGAGTTCGCCTTATCATAATGAACGCACATTCAAAGTTTGAATCAAATAAGATAATTCTGCGTAAAAAGCTATTTATTAATTTAAGGGGGTTAGCCTCCGTTCCCCCACTGTATATGTCGGACGTTCCTCTCAGCCCGCACAACTTTGAAGAAAGTCCGTGGTAGTTATAGCTGCCACCACCGATATTACTAGGTGATATCGGTCACCCACTGTGAGGATTGTGTAAAAGAACACTGACGCTGTCAATTAACTGAATTAACAGTTTATTTAGAATATATGTACACACTAAATACGCTATTTACAATTATATACAATTACAACTCGGATATAGGTGATCCGGTTCAACATTAAATTAAATACAGTAAAGGTTGGCTGTGTACTATTCGAATTACACCTTCCACCTCACACTCAATGCACGTTAGATTAACTTTATCGGAGATCACTTTCGAATCTCCCAACACATGGATACTCGGCCTGCACTTCTCGGCCCAGAGCACTAAACACCAGGACGTCTGTGTCCCTTGCTCTCCAGATACGCACTGCCTCCACTCTACAACGCAGAGCACACCCTATCAGGACCTCTGTCCAACACTACTCTCTAGGTATGAACCCAGATACGAACTGAACTAATCTGAGATAAGACTTGCTCTTCTCAAATCACGGTGTTTCCCCAATGTCAACCCCCTTTGGGGCTTATCCATTGGACACATTCCACATTCCTTTCTTGATTAATGACATGTTGCTTGTCAGCTCATCATCCACATACCTCACTGACGGATGAACACGCCTTTCCGCAATCTCCTCTTTCTCACTCACCACCTGTAGAGGATTACCTGTCAATTCTTCCTTCAACAAAGAAAGAATGTCACCTTGAAAATTCTAGTACACAGCCGGTATAATATAAAAGAGATTAAGATAGAGAAATAACGGAAATTCCTATCTTTAGCAGAGGTGGTCTCAGAACCTGACAGTATACCTATATTTAAAATTTGAAATACATGGGGTAATTCTGCATAAAAACCTATTTATCTAGTTTAAGGGGGATATAATTGCTCGCCCCCCACCCTTTATAATAAGCAGAAGAACCCCATAACTAATCAGAGATACGTCTTATCATAATGAATCTATGTCCGAAATTCTAAGCAAATCGGATAATTATGCGTAAAAAGTTATTAATTTAATTTAAGAAAGGTTATCCCCCGTTCTCCCTCTAAATATAACCATTAAAACTCTTCATGCATTATATGCTATATATAAGCCTTATCGAAAAGAACCTATATTCACAGGGCCCGACTTAGACAGTGGGGGCCTTTGGGCAAACATTATTAGAGTGGCCCCTTCTATCTTAAAAATGTTTGTGAATTATACTCAAGTGACTAAAATTAAAATTCAAACCTATTGTATGTATGCATAAATTTTGTACCAAGTACTGATTTCAGTATTTATATTTCACATCTTTATACATAATAACAAATGATAAATAATTTTAACTATTAATTTTCTTATGATGTAACTATTATTTTAAGGGAACGTGGGGCAGGGAAGCAAAGGAGGTAGGAGAAAAAGACCCCTTAAAATT
Organism: Maratus speculifer; assembly: GCA_964019185.1. NCBI lineage: Eukaryota > Metazoa > Arthropoda > Arachnida > Araneae > Salticidae > Maratus > Maratus speculifer. Next base: position 22,052,425 of record OZ025292.1, on the reverse strand, counting down.
GAAAAAAAAGAATTTTGGTAATATTTTGCTATTTTATATCATTTGGCCCTCTTTAAACAATAAACTTTTTTCTCCTTGGGGCCCCCCCTGAAACCGAGGGCCGGGGCAATTGCCCCGCATGCCCCTGCCTTAGTCAGGCCCTGTATATTCAAATTTGACACACGTTGGATAATTCTGCATAAAAACCCATTCATCTAATTGAGGACGGATGGGGGGGTAATCGTCCCTTCCCAAAACTAATCAGATAAGCGTCTTTTCAGTATGAACGTATATCCAAAAATTGAACCAAAACAGTTAATTCAGCATGAAAAACCCATTTACCTAAATTATGAGCCTCCCCCCCCCATCCCCCTTTCAAACTTAACCAATGAATCCCCAAAATCAATAATAATTCCCCAAAATCAATCCTTGTCACTTTTTTTCCGTGTCCCTTTTTTTCCGTGTCACTTTTTTTCCTTGTCACTTTTTTTCCGTGTCACTTTTTTCCGCTTTTGTAATTTAGGTCACTTTTTTTCCGATAACTTTTTTTCCGGTCACTTTTTTTCCTAGATTCCTGATTATAGAACACATGGTTAATCTTAGAATATAAACACTAGATTGAGACGGTTTTATGAAATTTGAGCGTCCTTGCTCTCTCGAGACTGAGATGGGCGAAGGTGGGGGGGGGGGGGGGCTTTAAAAGTTATCTCAAAACCTGTTATTTCTTCAATGAAAAAAAAAAATTGTAGAATACGAAAAATAAGATAATAAACATTAGGTACTTAAAAGATTTTTTTTAATTCAGTCTCCCTTGTTCTTTTGTGGTGGTGGTTTGTGGGAGGGGGATTGTCTACAAACTCTGAATCTATCTCTTACATTATTTTTTTTTATATTATTTATAATATGATTATTTATAATTTAAATTGTACATAATTTATATATTATATGATTATTATTTTTATTATTATTATCAAATTACATATTAATATTTTATTACATTTTATATTATATATTTATACTTATATAATACATATTAATTAATTATTAATATATTAATATAATATATTAATAGTAAATAATTAATAATATAATTAATAAATTAATAATAATAATAATAATAAATAATTTATAATAAATAAATAATAAATTAATAATACATAATTATAAATTAAATATAAAATTAAATAAAAAATAAAAAAAAATTACAAATAAATATTATTAAATATTAAAAATTATACTCATTAACAAAAATTTATTTAAAAATGATATTTTATTAACTCATAGTAATATCAACTCATATATATATTTTTCATTCAGCACCCTTGTTCTTCCGTGGGGGCGGGGGGGGGGGAGCCTACAAACTCCAAATTTATCATTGCTTTAGACGATAACATTTTTTCGGAATGTTTTCTAGAATTTAGGGGAAAAAGTGACTGGAAAAACGAGAGCGCAAAAAGTGATCAGAAAAAAGTGACAAGGAATTGATAAATATTGAACTTGTGGATAAATAAATGATAAAAACTAAAGTGGCATCAAATGCAGGCCCCAATTATGACTAATTGGGGCCCTGGGCAAACATAAATTTAGGGGCCCCCCTTTCGAATCACTGCAAAACTATTCAAATAAAACTGATGGTCATTCATATGTGTATGTATAATGCATAAGCATATTTTCGCACCTTGGATATAAATAACAGAAAATTCTTAGCTGTGTCAATTCTAAATTAAATACCTTAATAATAGTACACCTTTTTTTTTTTCTTTAGTTTAGAACAAAACTCTTTAATATAACTTTAGAAATGTGTTATATTGACTTTAAGATGATTTTAGTAATTTCAATATATGGAAGAGTTGGAATTGAAAAAAAAAGTAAATATTTTATTATTTAATCTATGGATTTGGGGGCCCCTTAAGGTCCGGGGCCCATGGGCAAAGTCCCGATTTGCCCATGCGATAAAAAGGGCCTGTCTAATATTCCATTTTCAATCTTTTACCATATAATGTCATCTAAAATTATTAGCTAACAAGTCATTTTGAAAAACTTGTTAAATTATTTTATTTATTTATTTATTATTTTATTTTTTTTATTTTGACAAAGCTAAAAAATTTTTTGTCTTTTTAGAAGCTCCAAGCACAGAAATGTAACAAGGATTCAAAACTTTATATATTTTTGGGTACTACTTGGTTATCCCATCGACCAATTTCGCTAAATTATAGGAATCGCCAAATTTTATAAATTGACATAGTTTTTATTTTAAATAATGAAAGAACAAATATTTTTAAAAAATATAATCAAACATACAGATAAAAAATTTAATTAAAAATTACTTGATGACATAACAATAAAGTGTATCGTAGTTATTGTCAAGTGAATGTAACATTTACAATCATCCATTATTGCCATTCAATCTTTTAGTTTAGCTATAGTTTTTTGATCAATGGGATAACCAAGTAATACCCATTTTTTAAATACCATTGGGTTTTAGTAAAGTTATCAGGTTCATTTGCATAAAATCCTTGAAATCTTTCATGAGGCTGATCTTGATATTCTGCACGTGATGGTGTTTGTGCGGCAACATAGATAATTACAAGAATGCTGTTTATTATGGCATTCAAGATGAAAATGAAATTAGCCTTCTAATGAAAAAGATTTGAAGCATATGCAGTAGAATCTCTCAAATCCATAACCCTAAAATCTGTGCACAATTTGCAGATGCAAATAATGAAATTTTCAGTTTAAATGTAAAAAAAAAAAAAGATTTATTTTATTTTTATATAATTCTATATATATACTTTATCTATAATTTTCATTTATGTTGTGAATTCATGAAGTATAAATTTAAAAATTTAAGAAATTATCTAATTTTTTTATCATTTTTCTTAATTATTTTAATATTTTACTATATTGTAAGCATTCTGCTTGAAAAAAAATGTTTTGTGCTTTGTAAAAAAAATATTTTTTTACAGTAACAAACCAAATATTACTGGGAATGGTGTTCCCACACATTCCCATCCAATTTCAGCACTTCAGACTTGTATAAAAACAAAAATTTTCCATGCACACAAATATTGGGCCAAAAACTTTTTTGCAAATTAATGTTTGTTAAAACTAACATGCTATAGTATTTTGACAATATGAATTAAAATCAATCTTAATTAAAGAATAATTATTTTGGTTTAAAAATATATATTTTTAGAAATTCATGTTAGGCAGGCAAAAGTGAATCTGAGGTTTAAAGAAAAAAAAAAAAAAAGACTGGAATTCAAAGTGAATTTTCTGAAAGGTTACAGCAGAGGGGGGAAAATTCATGCCCAATCTGCACAGCTTGGGACCAGAGGTTGTGCAGATTTTAGAATTTTGTAGATTTCTGGTTATTGCTTTTGTCGGACGCTCCTCTCAGTCCACCAAACTTAGAAGAATGTCCTAGGTAGTTTAAGCTGCCACCACCGATATTAATGGGTGATATCGGTCACCTGCTGTGAGGATTGGGTAAAATAACACTGACGCTGTTAATGAACTGAACTAACAGTTTATTTAAGATACAGATATGTACACAAGAAACAATATTTACAACTATCTACAATTACAACACGGATATAGATGATCCGGTTCAACATTAAATTAACTACAATAAACGTTGGTTGTGTACCGTTCAACCTACACTTTCTTCCTCACACTCAACGCACGTTAGATACGCTTTATCAGAGATTACTGCAGAATCTCAATACACAAGGGTACTAGGCCTCACTTCTCGGCCTATAACACTATCCACCGGGACGCCTTGTCCCACGCTCAAAATATACACTATCCAACAGGACCACAAATCCTGAGCGACCTATCGGTCTCAACGCCAAGCGAGAACTGTCCCTCTCAGTCCAGAGTTGACCTTGTCAGAGATCTTCCTTCCCCCAGCAGGGCCTCTTAGAGTTCCTCCATTGGTTCAATTCCGCATACCAACCTTGAGTCATGACATCTACTGTTTACACATCACTCCAATAGCTAGATGACAGCTGAGGCACGCCCCGCGGCCATCACTTTCATTCATCAACGAGTGCGTCATCTGCACACCTGTGTCAACATCTGTCATTCGTTATTATAGAAAAGAAAGAAAGGTATTTCGAGCTTCACGGATACACAACCCACAATACATAAAATATTCAGATAAGGAAATGCCATTCCTTTCTAATTCAGAGCAGAGGTTTTTCTAGGAACCTGACACCCCCCACCTTAGCGGAAAATATGCCTCTTAGGGGCTAATTTTCCCCAAACATATAATAATATTACGGAAGAGTTCAATAGTCTCTTTGCAGATTTCTTCATTCTAAATATTACATAGGCATTTTCAGGTGTCTGAACATTCTCTACTGACATCTCTACTGAACCTTATACTAATACTACTATTGCATAAACAATACACATGCTAATTTACTATTATAAACAGAAAACTTAAAAAAAAATATTTACACACACACAAAAAAAAAATTAGACATGTGATGACATCCTTTAAGGTTGTCTACTATTTTGACATTGATACTGATGGGCTAGTAACTGGTTGTTCTTCCCAGCTCTTTCTCTGTAGCCTCGAAATTGCATCAGCATTCAAATGTTGAACTCCGGGACGATGAGAAATGCTCAGGTTCCAGCGTTGCAAGGCTAGAGCCCACCTAGTGAGTTTGGGCGACCTTGGGGTTGTTTCCGTGAGAAATTTTAATGGATTATGATCGGTAATGACCTCAATTTGAGATCCATAAGTCCACTTTTCAAACTTCCGCAACCCGAAGAGAACACTCCAAGCCTCTTTCTCTATACTCGGCCAAGCACGCTGAGCCCCTGACAATTTCTGACTGGCAAAAGCTATAGGTTTAAACTGACCTTTTTCATCTTTTTGAGTAAGACAACATCCTACTGCAAGGTCGGAAGCATCGGCGTGAAGCTGATATTCCCGGCCTACGATAGGTGTAGCCAAACTCGTCACTTTACACAACTCATCTTTAAGAATATTAAATGCTTTTTCTGCCCTTTCATCCCATGGTACAGTATTTTTGACATTTCCTTTGGTTAATTCGGTTAAAGGTATAGCTATCTCAGCATAATTTGGAATATAAGATCGGTAGAATCCCATTAATCCCAAAACTGATCTAACTTCCTTTTTAGTCTTTGGTCTTTTTAAGTCCCTTATTGCTCCGATTTTCTCCTCATCAGGTGCATGAGTTCCACCCCCAATAACATGACCTAAAAACTTAGTCAATTTCTCTCCAAATTTACATTTGTCTAGTCTAATCGTAAAATTTCTATTTTTCAACTCTTCAATGACAGCCCTGACATGCTCACAATGCTCTTCCCAGGTATCGGAGAAAATGATGACATCATCAATATATGCTTCTGCATACCTCCGATGACCTTGGAGAACCTCATTCATGTCTTTTTGAAACGTAGCAGCAGCCCCTGATAATCCAAAAGGCATTGTACGCCACTGATAAGTTCCGTTATGCGTCGTAAAAGCTGTCAGAGGTTTACAATCCTCAGCCATTTTAATTTGCCAATAACCCCTCAATAAATCTATTGAAGATAAATATTTAGCCGCCCCTGCGGTATACATAATTTCTTGGGAATCTTTCATCGGGAAGGTGGGAACCTGCGTTACAGAATTTAAAGCTCTGTAATCAATACACATTCTGACAGTTGCATCTTTTTTCGCAACGCAAACAATTGGATGGCTAATTTCAGCATTCGACGGTTCGATTAGATTTAATTCTAATAACTCCTGAATCTGCCTATCCACTTCCTCTTTATAAGCTACCGGCACGCTATATAACTTTGGTTTTTTCCTTTCTACACCCGGTTTCAGATCAATACGATGTTCCCCTACTTCCGCTGGTCGTACAGGACCCATAAACACTTCTTTATTTTCCCTCAAAATGGACTTTAAATCTTTGACTTGACTATTAGATAGCCCTTTTATTTCAAACCTCTCAATATCCCGTTCTATCTCTTGATCCCGGTTCAAAATAGGAATTTCCCCAACTTCTCCAAATTCCTCATCACCTTCGAAAACAATATTAACTATATTACATTTAGCGATAAATTCTCTTATCTTATTTTGGTGCACATGCTTCCTACTCCCGTCGGCTAACTCAACAATAAACAAATGCTGGTTTCGTTTTTCTACAATAGTTGCCGGCCCTTGCCACCTAGAATATAACTTATTAGTCGAATCGGGGATTAACAGTATAACTTTATCGCCTACCTCAAACGTTTTTTCTTTTGACCTTAAATTATAATGATACGCCATTCTATTTTGTTGAACCTCAGACGACAATTTTGCCTCATTTGCGGCTCTTAAGTTTATCCAAGTACTCATGAATCGGCGTAGTATCTAACTGCGCTCCCTTATTTTCTCCTGCCCACGACGACTTAAGAATCGATAACGGACCCTCCGGCGCTCTACCATATAATAACTGGAAAGGTGCGATTCCCGTCGTAGAATTTGGGACTTCCCTATACGCCCATAATATAAATGGTATTTGTTCATGCCATTTTTTTCCTTCTTCCCTAATCGTATGATGTAGCATACGTTTAAGAGTCTGATTAAATCGTTCCACAAGTCCGTTGGACTGTGGATACTGTGGAGTCGAAAATCTTGGACTAGCACCTAACCTTTTCTCAAATTCTTTCGTTAAGTCGGCAGTAAAATTGGTTCCATTGTCGCAGGCAATTACATTAGGAATTCCTGTTCTCATAAATATTTGAAGTAACGCCTCACACGCGGTTTTAGCAGTTAAACTTTTTAGAGGGATCGCATCCGCCCATCTGGTATGCTGATCAATTAAAGTCAGTATATACCGATGCCCTTGTGAACTTTTAGGATCAATAGGCCCAATTAAATCAACATTAACAACCTGAAATGGAAGTTCCGGCCGCGACACTGGGGAAATAGGAGCTCTATCATTTACTTTAACCCTTCTAGTCAATTGGCACTCTAAACATGATTCACAAAACTGCTTAGCTTCTTTTGCCATTCCCTCCCAATAAAAAGAATACCTTATTCTCTGCAACGTTTTCTTGGCTGCATGATGCCCTCCAAATACCGAGGAATGCGCTAATTTTAAGATTTCTTCCCTTCTTACCTTGGGTACTACTAATTGCGCTATAGTTTCGCCTAACAATTTCTCTTTATGATACAATAATCCGTTTACAATATAATAATCCCCTTTTTCCTTTTTAGCTAATTCCCAAGCTTTCTCTAATTCTTTACATTCCAACTGGGATTTCTTAAACATATCTGAGTTACTAACAATAGATTCATTATTTTCCTCCGTTTCAGTTTTTTCTGGATCCTGACTTTGTACATTTTGCGATCTCGCGTCTATTATGTAAACATTACAGCTATCGTTACTTACATCTTCCTTTTCATTCGAGTTATCAATAATAATTTCGGAACTTTTTAATTCTTCGGACTCTATCAATGGCTCCTCAAGATTGTGACCTGACAACTCATTAATCACCTCGAGATGTAAAATTACTTGCTCATTAATATTATCAGTTACTGCGCAAAGTACTTCCTGATGAATAATATTAGTTTGCCCGAATTGCGGAATAGCTAGCGGTAGTTTAACTAACGGTGATTTAACAGCTTCACCAAATAACCCTTGTAAATAAATACTACCCGCTCCCTTTAATTTCTCTTCCGGGACTAAATCTTTATGAACAACACTAATCTCACATCCAGAATCAACCAATCCCTTTGCTTTTTGCCCATTAACACTAACTTCAATTTTCTCAAGTTTATTTAATTTCTCACCAATAACATTAGTTTTCTGCTCGGCCTTTGCCGATATTCTAGCCACAATAGCCCCATTAGGTAACTCTTGATTTTCTTTCACCATAATCTTATGAACACCTGCTTTCTGGTCTCGCCCTTTATTGCCATTATTAGTTCCCTCATTACCCACTTTATTACAAAAGCGTTGGTAATGACCTCTCAAACCACACTTAAAACATTTAGGCCCTGAAGCATCATTCGTCTTCTTAAACTCTGTTTTCCTATCCGGAAAAGAATTACACTCATTACTACCATTTTGCCTCCAACTACCACTAAATTTACTATCCTCCCTCGGTCTCATTTTTCCATTGTTTACATACTTATCTTTGCCTTTAAAACTTTTATACGTAACTGCATAAGATTTATTTTTATGGTCAAAATAATGGTCACATTCTCTAGCAATTTTAGAAGCTTCTAACCATTTACTTTGATGAGTTAACCCAATATATGACGCAGTATCCTCATCTAGCATACTCATTAGCTTATCAGTAACTATTAACTGGTTGACCTTTTCATAAGTGTCCGCACCTCTAATTTTACAATAATTTTCCCACGTAGCTATTAAACGCGATACAAATAATACATGGGTTTCGTTCGGATTTCTCCTAGCTTTCCGGAAATTTTCTAAACATGCCTTCGGGGTTGGCTCATGTTCCCTTAGGACTAACTCCTTTAATTCCTCATAATTCTCCATTTGTTCCTTAGTGGTATAAATTAACAAATTATCCGCCTTATCTCCTAACATATTTAGTAGAATTTCGGCCTGCTGGTTTTCCGGTACATCTTTAGTTTGGAATGCCCTTTCTAAACTGTTGAAAAATAAATTCCATCCCTCAGTCCCTTCTGGTACTTTGATAGATAGAGTTTTAACACTTTTGATCAATTTTTCGATGTTACTTTCATTACTAGATTCCCTAGATCCATTAGAGTTATTTACTGAACCTTGAACTCTGAGCCTTTCCATTTCTAATTCATGTCCCATCCTCAATTTCTCCATTTCTAACTTTTCCTGTTTTTCTAACTTTTCGAGTTCTAACTTTTCGCGTTCTAATTTTTCCTGTTTTTCTAACTTTTCGCGTTCTAATCGTTCTGCAACAATAGTGTCTGATAATTCCTTAATAACCCCCTCGTCATACTCATCACTGTCCATTATCTTTTTCTTAAGCTGAATTCTGGTATCATCTTCCGTGAATTCAACACCCAATTCTTCGGCTATCCCCTGAAGATCAACCTTTTTTAGTTTTAATAAGAAAGCCATACCTTCACCGATTGTTATTACCACCCCACAAGAATAGTTAAACCTACCAAATTAATATTTCCGAAATTTCTAACTTGGTACAGATATTTCTCCACTTATTAAACTAATTAATACCCTTCAGATAATCAATACATTTCATTTCTAATTAACCTACTGAATACTCTAATTTCCCTCAACCATTGATATCACACAATATACTTCCAATAAAACAAAAGGTAAAAGAGTAATTCGATTTGATTACTATGCAATATAGGTCTCAATGTATACACTTAGATAACAACATACAATTTACATAATCATACTGATACGTTGATATTGAATAGAAGTAATGATGTCAATCAAGAAATCCACATAAAGAAAAATTGTACAACATGCATATATAAATTTCTACAATTATCCTCACTAAAATATTTCCGAATTCAATATTGGTTCTCACACTTAAAACAAATATACCGAAAATCTTCACTTTTATTTTTACTCACTATGGCTCTCTTTTGAGCCTTTTTTTTTCACTATGGCTCTCTTTTGAGCCTTTTTTTTCACTATGGCTCTCTTTTGAGCCTTTTTTTTTCACTATGGCTCTCTTTTGAGCTTTTTTTTTCACTATGGCTCTCTTTTGAGCCTTTTTTTTTTCACTATGGCTCTCTTTTGAGCCTTTTTTTTTTTCTCACTAGTATTGGCCAATTAAAATTTTCATTTGCTTAGAATTTTAATAATGTAACTCTTAAAATTTAAACAGTATTGCTTCATTTAACAATTACTTTAACAATAATTTAGATTTAATGCATTAATTTAGTTCACTAATATCATTATAAATAGCATATCATTATCATCTCAAATTATTATGACCTTTCTTTAAAACAATAGCAATATGGTTACCAATTCTTTACACCTATCTGAACACAATTATTTCATTGCACATAAATTACATAGACAATTTACTTAAATTACTATTAATTATACAACAATACAATTTGGTTCGAGATGTCAGAAGAAATGAATGATCAAAACACCTTACCTTATACTTTATTTGGTGGGGTACTCTTCTATTCACAGATAGCTCCACGATGTAGCGATAGTCAGGCACAACAGTTCAGTTTAGTTCTTTCTAATAAAGATACGCACAACACTTTAGTCCACACTAGACGATATGGCACGATACTTTATCACACACTCGACGATCCGGCACGATACTTTAGCACATACTCGACGATACGGCACAACACTTTACACACATTCGACGCTACGGCACGACACTTTACACACATTCGACGATACGGCACGACACTTTAGCATACATTCGACGATCCGGCACGATGCTTTAGCACATACTCGACGATATGGCACGACCACACAAGAATTCCACTGGATACTCTGGCATTAACAGACTGCAACATGGCTCGCTGGTCACTGGTTTCAGGCGATTCTATCCCGACGCTGCCAACAATTTGTCGGAAGCTCCTCTCAGTCCACCAAACTTAGAAGAATGTCCTAGGTAGTTTAAGCTGCCACCAACGATATTAATGGGTGTGGAAGAACCACATTTTTATTTTTTTTTTCATCATTTTTCATTAAGTATATTAAGTTTTCATTTTTTTATGTTAAGTCTATAATTTATTCATTTAAGGTACTTTTTATTGTTTCACTAATTAACACTACTAACCTACTAACAAAACTAATCACTAACCTTCAACAGCATGCAGATATCCCTTTTGTTTACATTTTGATTTGACTAGTTTTCAGGTAAAAATTATGGTTGGTTGGTTGCTCACAAGATAGCAAATATTTGTCAACAGGTGTTTTCAATGTTACTCAACTTTATGTGTTTTATGCAAAAATAGTTCCAGCATGTGCTGGTTAGTGGTGATTGGTTGTCACCTATTATAAAATGAGAAAGTTTCTCATGTTTATTAGCTTGTTCATGTTTCAATGTTTACAGTATTCATACTTAAAGTTACTACTGTGATGTTTTCAAGATGCTTCAAGGTATATTAATAAAGCTGCTGTTGATTTTAAATCAGGTTGTGTTTCTTTTCAAGTCATTATTTTACAATGCTCCTTCAGACTTGTAAGTAGACATTTTATTTTCAATTTACAAGATGTACATTATTTACTCTTTCATTATTGACTTCAAGACAGTTAAAGCTCATCAATTTTAAAGTAATTACTCTGCTATATACCTAGATATTACATTAAGCAGTACAAAGGGTTATGGTGGCCCAGTATTGCGCCATTTTAAATGCATAATTGAATGAGTTTTAACTTAGAAGTATTTCAGTGACTGTAAACAAACATGGCAGCTAGCCCTAACCCTCAATTGCTATTGACTAGGCATAATTATAATTCTTGGGTAACAAATATAAAAAGGATTTTAGAGTCAGAGGGTTTAATAATATGGATAGATAAGAGTAAATGGCCAAAAGAAGATGACTTAGGTGAAGTTGATAAATTTAAACTTAATCAAAGTAAAAGTAAAGCTGCTGGTTTGCTGAAAACATATTGTAGTAGAGAAGTTGAACTTGAAATAAATCATTTAAGTGACCCTTCAGTTATATGGGATACACTTAAAATAAATTTAGAAATTGAGTGTAGATCTTTAAAAGCATATAGGCTAGCAGAGTTTAGAAATTTAAGAATACTTCCAGATGAAGAGTTGCCTACATTTATAGCTAGGTTTGAGGATTGTTATAGGAAGTTAACTGATTCTGGGGAATCTATTAGTGAAGATCATAGGTGTTATCAATTGTTACAGTGTTTGACAGAGGAATATGATTACCTTGCTAGGGAATTTGAAAATTGTATTGAATCTAATTTTAAATTTGATAATCTAAAAACAGAAATTTTAAAAGAATACAATCGACGAAATTTCCGTGATCTTCAAAAACAAGAGTGTTTATTAACTGTTAAAACCAAAGATAATTCTAATAAACAAATTGCAATTGAACAAGGCTTAAGGAAAAAGCAAACTTGTTTTTTATGTGGTAAAAGCAATCATTTAGCTAAATTTTGTAGAAACAAAACTTTAATTTCTAGAACTAAACCTAGAATAAGCTCATTTGTCTCTGAATTTATGGTAGATAAGTGTTATGTAAATGAACTTTTTCCTGCAAATAGAGAGTGGACTCTGGATAGTGCATCATCGGCACATGTATGCCAGAATAAAGAATTTTTTACAGAATTAAGGAAACCTCCAGCAGGTGCTGTTGTGCGTATGGGAACCACTCCCCATACAGTACAGGGTATAGGGGAAGTTGAATTTAAGATTAAAGATCGAAATAAAATAAAAACTGTAAATTTACATGATGTTTTATATGTGCCATCTATTCATAGAAATTTAATTAGTATGTCTAAAATGGATAAAGCTAAAATGCATGCCCGACTAGATAAAGGGTTTCAAATTTTTTCACCTAGATGGAAATACTTATGGAGTGCTAAGTTAAAGGGTAATTTTTATACCATACGAGGTTGGCCTAGTAATGAGAACTTTCAATTTAAAGGAAAAAATGAACAAATTAGGACTCAACATAAACTTAACTTAAGTAAAGAAAACAATTATAACAGTGCTTATGCTTTAGATAGAAATAATATCATGCTATGGCATGAAAGATTAGCACATGTAAACTTAAGTACCTTGAAAGATATGTTTAATAAAAATCTTATACAAAATCCTGAGAAACTTAAAGGTGAAGAAACACGGTGTGAATCATGTGTTATAGGTAAAAGTACAAGAACTGTACACCCAAAATTACCCCAAATTAGATCTAAAGAGCTGTTAGAACTTATCCACAGTGATGTCTGGGGTCCGGCTCCAGTTACAACAAAACACGGTTATAGATATGTTTTAACCTTTATTGATGATTTCAGCCGCAGGGCTTTTTGTTTCCCCCTACGTAATAAGGATGAAGTTTATAGTAAAATCAAAGATTTTATAGCTTTGGTAGAAAGGCAAACTGGGAAAAAGGTTAAAACTGTGAGGACAGATAATGGATTAGAATACTGTAACCGACCGTTAGAAAAGTTTTTAGAAAATCTTGGTATTAGACATGAACACACCACGATTTATTCTCCGCAAATGAACGGTTGTGCGGAGAGATACAATAGGGTACTGTTTGACGGAATGAGGACATTATTGCATTCAGCTAATTTAACAGATGATTTTTGGCTTGAAGCCATGATGACGATAAATTACATAAGAAATAGGACATTACATTCTACTATAAATGATATCCCTTTCAGGCGGTGGTATAATAAAAAGCCATCATTAAATCATCTTAAAAGATATGGCTGTATAGCCTATGTTCATCAACCCCCACAGAAAAGAAATAAGTTTCAGCCTCGTGCTAAGAAAGGTATTTTAGTTGGATATGGGTTTGGAACAAGCGGCTATAGAATCTATATACCTGATGAAAATACTATTGTAGAAAGTAAACATGTAACTTTTGATGAAAAAATATTAGGAAGAGCAAAGGAGGGTCATAATATTTCTTCAGAATTTGACGATGATGATTTGGGGGGTAATTTAGGAAACAGTGTTTCAAGTCCCAAATTACAAGTTGATCTAAAACCAGAGCCATTAAACCAACCAACCGAAAATGAAAAAGGAAAAGTGACTGAATTAAAAGAGGAACCTCGATCACTTACCCCTAGTCCTGAACCAGAACCGAATACAGTTACATTTCAAAGGATAAGAACAGTAAGAAGTAAAGGGGCTTCAAAGGGGAAAATTGACATTTATATTTTTACACCTGATGGAAAGACTTTAAGAAGTCAAAGAGAAATGCAAGAGTATTGTAGGAAAAATAAAATAATATATGATGAAAATTTAGTAAGTTTTTCATATAAAGATGAATATGAGGGTCCTATTATCTTAAAAACTGAGAATAACACTAATGAACCGGATAGTGAGGAAGCCTGCTGTGCAGAAATTATTATACCAAGATCCCCGAAACAAGCAAAATCTCTTCCTGAAGCTAAATTTTGGAAAGAAGCGATGGATGCTGAAATTAAAACTATGATTGATAGAAATGTCTGGACATTAGTTCCACAACCAGAAAACTGTAAAATTTTAGGTACCAAGTGGGTATATACTCTTAAAAGGAAAGCCAATGATAAACTTGGAAATTTTAAAGCCAGATTGGTAGCCTTGGGGAATAACCAGAGAGAAGGACTAGACTATGAAGAGACATACAGTCCAGTCGTAAACTTCCTATTAATTAGACTTTTTATTGCTTTATTCATATGTATCTTGGGATGGAAACATTGTTTACTAGATGTGCGATGTGCATATTTGTATGGTGCTATAGATAAGGATATATACATAAGACAACCTGCAGATTATGTAACAGTAGGAAAGGAAAAGTATGTCTTAAAATTACATAAAGCTTTATATGGTCTTCATCAGTCTGGAAGATGTTGGTATGAAGAACTGCACAATAAACTCATTAGTAATGGTTTTAAAGAAATACCAGGACTTACTTGTGTGTATTCTTATAAAAAGAAAGCAGTGGTACTAGTTTATGTCGACGACCTGCCGATATTTGCTGAAAATGAAGATATTTTAAAAGAAGTAGTTTCTCTTATAAAAAGTTTATATGAAGTAGAAAATATGGGACCTATTTCTAAACTTTTGGGTATTGAATTTGATACAACTGGTGATTCCATGAAAATTCATTGTAAAAAGTACATTGAGAAGTGTCTTGAGAAATTTAATTTTAAAAATTTTACTAAAATTTCTCTTCCTCTCCAACCTGGAGTTGTTCCTTCTAGGAAAGATATGCAGACTGACGACAACCAGATGGAAGATGTTCCGTATAGAAATTTGTTGGGATGCCTGCTCTACATCGCTGGACGTTGCAGACCTGATATCAGCTATGGAGTAGCAGCTCTTTCTCAGTTTGTGGAAAATCCTGGACCTATCCATTGGAAATGTCTTCAGCAAATCCTTTGCTACCTTGGAACTACTAAGGAATTGGGAATCCAAATGTACCCTCAAGACCCTCCCATTCAACTTTCTGCCTATGTTGATGCTAGCTGGGCTAGTGATCCGAGTGACCGCCGATCCTGGACTGGATATTCTATTTTCTTAAATGGCCTCCCTATAACTTGGCGTGTGGTGAAACAGACTTGTGTAGCCATGTCTCCAATGGAATCTGAATTTATTGCAGCCTCGGAAGCTGCTAAAGAACTTAAGTACCTGAATTCAACTGTGGAACAATTATATTCTACACTTAATCTTGATTCAAATATTATTGGTAATCAAAAACCAATATTAAAGTGTGACAATGCTGCAGCTATACAGTTTATTAAAAATAGAGCTGAGAATATCAGGAATAGATATATTGATTTAAAATATATGTTCGTCAGAGATCTGTATTTACAGAATGTGTTTGATATCATTCATGTTAAGTCTAAAGACAATTTAGCTGATATTCTAACCAAGTCACTGTGCAAGGACTTATTTATGAAACTTAGATGTGCGTACTTATGCTAAGGGGAAGAAAAGAAGAAAAAAAAAAAACTTTTTTGAAATTAATCATGAACTTTTTTGAAAGTGAATTTTTTCTATTGTGTATAAGTTTGAATGTATATATCTATTTTGAAAATGTTTAATATGAAAAATGTTGGAAAAGGGAGGCATTTTGTGGAAGAACCACATTTTTATTTTTTTTTCCATCATTTTTCATTAAGTATATTAAGTTTTCATTTTTTTATGTTAAGTCTATAATTTATTCATTTAAGGTACTTTTTATTGTTTCACTAATTAACACTACTAACCTACTAACAAAACTAATCACTAACCTTCAACAGCATGCAGATATCCCTTTTGTTTACATTTTGATTTGACTAGTTTTCAGGTAAAAATTATGGTTGGTTGGTTGCTCACAAGATAGCAAATATTTGTCAACAGGTGTTTTCAATGTTACTCAACTTTATGTGTTTTATGCAAAAATAGTTCCAGCATGTGCTGGTTAGTGGTGATTGGTTGTCACCTATTATAAAATGAGAAAGTTTCTCATGTTTATTAGCTTGTTCATGTTTCAATGTTTACAGTATTCATACTTAAAGTTACTACTGTGATGTTTTCAAGATGCTTCAAGGTATATTAATAAAGCTGCTGTTGATTTTAAATCAGGTTGTGTTTCTTTTCAAGTCATTATTTTACAATGCTCCTTCAGACTTGTAAGTAGACATTTTATTTTCAATTTACAAGATGTACATTATTTACTCTTTCATTATTGACTTCAAGACAGTTAAAGCTCATCAATTTTAAAGTAATTACTCTGCTATATACCTAGATATTACATTAAGCAGAACAATGGGTGATATCGGTCACCTGCTGTGAGGATTGGGTAAAATAACACTGACGCTGTTAATGAACTGAACTAACAGTTTATTTAAGATATAGATATGTACACAAGAAACAATATTTACAACTATCTACAATTACAACACGGATATAGATGATCCGGTTCAACATTAAATTAACTACAATAAACGTTGGTTGTGTACCATTCAACCTACACTTTCTTCCTCACACTCAACGCACGTTAGATACGCTTTATCAGAGATTACTGCAGAATCTCAATACACAAGGGTACAAGACCTCACTTCTCGGCCTATAACACTATCCACCGGGACGCCTTGTCCCACGCTCAAAATATACACTATCCAACAGGACCACAAATCCTGAGCGACCTATCGGTCTCAACGCCAAGCGAGAACTGTCCCTCTCAGTCCAGAGTTGACCTTGTCAGAGATCTTCCTTCCCCCAGCAGGGCCTCTTAGAGTTCCTCCATTGGTTCAATTCCGCATACCAACCTTGAGTCATGACATCTACTGTTTACACATCACTCCAATAGCTAGATGACAGCTGAGGCACGCCCCGCGGCCATCACTTTCATTCATCACGAGTGCGTCATCTGCACACCTGTGTCAACATCTGTCATTCGTTATTATAGAAAAGAAAGAAAGGTATTTCGAGCTTCACGGATACACAACCCACAATACATAAAATATTCAGATAAAGAAATGCCATTCCTTTCTAATTCAGAGCAGAGGTTTTTCTAGGAACCTGACAGCTTTGTTTACATTTTTTGAACAGTCATTTGAAAGTTATTAATAATACAATCGAAACTATAATGAGTGCTTACAATATAATAAAATATTAAAATAAGTAATAAGTTAAAATAATAAAAGTTTATTTAGATAATATTTGAAATGTTAAAATATTGAAAGCAAAGGTCAAGTTAATGATCAATAATGCATGATTAAATATTCAGTATGAAGATGAAATAAATTTTTCCTAAATTATACAATAAAACTTGCCCCATAAAGATACATTACTAATTAACATCAAAATCATAAAATAAGGAAGTTTTATTTCAAGTTTCACCAGACTTAATAACTGATAAAGCTTAATTAATACGTAAATATATTTGGTAAAAAGATTGTGATTATCAGTGATATCAGAAATATCTTGAATATTTTCAGAAATAAATGTATTCTTCCTTCATGAAAAAACATATTACATGACAGTGTTCTCATCAGTATGCAATCTTGAATGCAAACGTAAACTTCTTTTCCTTGAAAAAACTTTCTCACAGACATCACACACATACTTATATTCCCCACTGTGCACTTGAAGATGAAAATCTAAACTGTCTTTTCTAGAAAAAGTTTTTTCACATAAAGTACACTTATATGGCTTTTCACCACTATGAATTCCACTTTTCAAATGTCTTTTTAAAGCACTTGATGAAGAAAACATTTTCTGGCAAATATCACATTTGCTTGGTGATGATTTTACAGCATCTGGGTTTGTATGACGTAACACATGTATTTTCCAAAACTGTCTGTTAGTAAATGTTTTTTGACATACGTCACACTTGAATGGTTTAGGTGTATCAGAGTGGGTTCTTAAATGTTGATTCAAATGTGATCGAGTGACGAATGTTTTTTGACATTCATTACAAGCAAATGGCCTTTCACCAGTATGCTTGTATCGAATGTGAACTGTCATTTCCTGCTTTTCTGCAAATGACCTGTGACACAGATCACATTTATAAGGTTTCTCTCCATGATGAATGATACGCACATGTCTGTCCAAACGTTGCTTCTTTCCGTATGATTTATCACACATATCACAAGCATATTTTCCCATTGGTCTCTCTTTAACAGGTTCTTGTGGAAATTTATGTGTCTCAGCATGTTCTAGTAAATGTTCATTATTTTGAAATGATCTATTACAAAACTCACATCTATGTGCAAAATGTGTTTTTAGATGTCGAGTCAAATAGTACGGTTTTAAAAACACTCTCTGACAAATGTCACACTGTGGTGGTTTTCTTTCATGGGTCTTAAGGTGATTTTGTAAACCGGCATTGTTTTTGAAATTCTTCTCACAAATGTCACATTGATACGGTATTTCTATTTCAGTTTTCGATAAGCCACATGTTTTTAGATGTCCATTCAAAATTGACTTCCTGTGAAATGCTTTGTTGCACTTACTACATTCAAATGGTTTTTCACCAGTGTGGACTCGAATATGTTCTAGAAAAATTGCATTTATCGAGAATGACTTTCCACAAACATTACACACAAATGGGTTTTCTGCAGAATGCATTCTCTGATGAGCTGTCAAACTGGTTTTGTAATAAAACGATTTCGGACATTTATCGCATAAGTGTCGTTTTTCACCATGGATTTGAAGATGCTTTTCTAGAAGTGATTTTACCCTAAATTCTTTCGGACACTGGCCACATTTATATGGTTTATCACCAGCATGGATTTGCATATGCTTTTGTAAATCATGTTCGAATCCAAATAATTTTTTGCAAATGTTGCAAGCAAAGACTTTTTCTGTATTTACTGCACAGTATGTCCTTTGATGTTTAATCAGAGTTGACCTTTCACGAAAGGTTTTGTGACAACTACTGCACACATGTGGTTTTTCACCCGTGTGGATTAGAATGTGATTTACCAAATTTGTTCTTATCATGAATGATTTTCCACAAAAGTTACACACATATGGACTGTCTGTAGCATGTATTCTTTGATGATATTTCAAAGTGTATTCACTTTTATATGATTTCGGGCACTTTTTACACACATATCGTTTCTCACCATTGATTTCAAGATGACTTTGTAAATATGTATCATTTTCAAATAATTTCCCAGAAGTGTTAAACACATATGAATTTCCTGAAGAATGTATTCTTAGATGATCAATCAAACTTGTTTCTTCAGAAAATGCTTTTGGACATTTGTCACATGCATATGGTTCAATTTTACTATGGGTATCAAGATTATTTTGCAACGTTGGATTTTTCAAAAACACATGTGGTTTGGTATGGGTTCGAATGTGCAAAGCCAATCTCAATTTGGTCAGAAATGTTTTCTGACACACTTCACACACATGGGAGTTTTTGGAAGTAGTATGAATTTGTAGATGATTTTTTAAATGATTTCTAGACCAAAATGAATTTCCACAAATGTTACATGAAAATTTTCTTGAGTGGTTTTTTAGATGTCCAGGGTATCTTGATTTTATTAAAAATGTTTTGGAAAAGTTATATGCATTATAATGTCTTTCTGCAGTATTTCGATGTATTATCATTTCAAATTTTGTTTTAAATGTTTTTTGACATTTATTACACTCATATGCTTTCTGAGCTTTATGCATTTTATGATGGTCTTGTAAAAGTGAGTCAGATTCAAATGATACTTGACAAATGTCACATACATGTGACCTTTCACCAATATGGGTTGTGAGATGAAATTGTAGAAGAGTCTCTAATTCAAATGATCTTCCGCATATGTTGCATTTGAAAGCTTTTCCATCAGAATGAATTTTCGTATGATAATTAAAAATGTTTTTGTGATGAAAAACTTTTCCACCTTCTAAACATTAAAATGGCTTCTCACCAGCATGTTCCAGAACATGTATTTTCAAACTATCTTCTGATTCAAATGTTTTTCAACACAAATTACACACTAGAGGTCTATCTCTGTTATGAACATGTTCATGTTTATTTAAACCTGGTCTGCTTGAAAAGGATTATTTACATACAGTGCAAGAAATAGCTTCTCTCTTATATGGGTTTTACAATGTGATACCAATGCTTTTTTATTTAAAAAGCATTTTTCACACGAATTACATGCATAAGGTCTTACCCCGTTGTAATGATAATGAAGATCGAAATCTTTCTTTTTCGAAAATTTTTTATTACATTCACCACATGCTAGCTTTTCATTTAAAGAGTGGATGAATGAGCCATGATGATCGTTATTATTATGATTGTTGTTATTTAAATGATTATCTTCTTTGTGACATTCATTGTCAGTTAGTTTTATGCATTCATTATCGTCAAACTCTTGTTCCATTAAAAAAAAAAAATTCTCAAAATTTGTAATTTGAGTGCATTTAATTAGCTCTGATGATCGTTATTATTACAATTGTTGTTATTTAAATGATGATATTTTTCTTGACATTCATGGTAATTAGTTTTAAATATTTTCATTTTCATCAAATTCTTGATCCATTTTACTTTAAATTTCAAAATCTGTAATTTTCAAGCCTAATTTTAGCAATATACGCTTTATAAACGTATAATTATTTTCTTGCAGTCATTATATTAACCATCAAAGCGTCTTTATTAGTTATGCAGGGATATTCGTGTAAAAGATTAATATCACAAGTGAAATATAAATAGTACTTAGTAGGATGTTTACAAGTGATGATATAATAAAATCATATTCAGCTACTCTTTAAGAGCGAGGTAAAATCAATTATTTGCTATATCATTGCATTGGCTGATGAAAAACTATACAGTATTAATGATGAATATCAAAAAGGAAACCTTTAGATAAATTCACAGCAACTAACAGAAAGCATAGCAACCGAAAATCACGTTTGTTGTTTGTTTATGATGGTTACAAGGGTTGGTTGACTGAGACACTTGCTGCATTAAGCCAGCGGACGACATCACAGAGACAAGAGAAATATAAAGATGACGGGTTTTGGGACGTGGCAATGAGTCACGTGATGCCCATCATTTTCCACCTTTTTTAATATCATCATCGCGGGAGTACTGGTGTTTTTCTTGAAAATTTTCTGACAACAATCTTTTTAACATATTTTTGTTTACATACATAATCAAGATGCGGGATTATCGGGATAAAGGGAGGGTGATGCCTCCCTTTCCATGAATATGAGCTTGCAGTTGGGAGACTATATTTTTGAAAAGCTTAATCTTGTTTAAAAGATATATTGAAATTTTATTTTTTTGTTCACTACATTTCGTAGCAGTGTTGAATTCAGGGGGTGTGCGGGTGTGCCTGGGGGTTAATATCCCCCCCCCGGAGATATCACATGTCCCCCGGAAATTTTGTGTTTTCATTGGTAAAAAAGTGTAATCCCCCCCCCCCCCCCCCGGAGTCACAGAAGTCCCTCGCGGAGAAATGTGTCAGAATTCAACACTGTTTCTGAGTTTTGTAACAGTAGTCAGACTCAATTTGTCATTGTGTTTCTTTGTGCTATAAAAATATCATACATTTATATCTGAATTTCCTTACTTTATACATCAGCAGTGCATTTAATCAGTGCTCTCGCTAAGTGAGGAAATGTATTGTGGAATCATTTCACTGGAATGCGTAGTTCTAGGAATATTTAAGTTGAAAGATAGATCACATGCGTGATATTATTCCGTTTCTCATGGAATAGTATAATTTCAGAAAAATTCATGCGTTACTATTATAGCTATTTTCACACATCTTTTCCCCTCTAAAGATTTTAACTCTTTCCGGCACACTGTGCCCGACTTGGGATACCTAATTTTAATTCCAAACTTGCAACGACACAAATAATATTTTAGTAAAATTTTGCTTTTAGGAAAAAGCTTAAATTAAGGAATTCAAAATATTTAAAAAATTCGTTTGTGAATTCCGGTGTCAGTCGATAATTTCTCATTTTGGTATAGATTTTGCCCGTGCCGGCCGGAAAGGGTTAAAAAAAACCCTATTCTGAAGCTTTTTCTAGAATTATACATCTATGTCGTGATTCTAAAAAAGAAAAAAAAATCGCTTTATTTCAGTTTTTAATTTAATTTTTACTTTCTTCTATCTTTACAAGAATAAAGTATTGAATTCGTGAAATTTTTCGAAATCCGGCTTTTGACGGATTTACACATTTTAGGGGTCAGAGAACCCGAAAAACGTGTTTTTTAAAAATGTCTGTCTGTGAGTGTGTATGTGACAAGAATTTTGTGGACGCTCTATCTCAAAAGCACGAAATTTCACAAAACTTTAGATTCTGGAAGGCCTTGGTATAAGCTAGATCTGATTAGTTTTTGGTATATATCGCTCAATACGTGACTCTACTATGCTGCATTATTTACAATTTCCACAAAAGCCATATCTCAAGAACTTGTGCATGGATTTTCATAAAACTTGTTAGTATTTGATATGACATAATGCAGATTACGTTTTGGTGCAAATCGCTCAACAAATGGTGCTGCTGTGGTGCATTATTCGTGATTGTCGCAATAGCTCTATCTCAGAACAAAGCACGGATTTTCATCAAACTTCAGATTTAGTTAGTCCCTGATATAAATTAGTATTCTTCACTTTTTGGAACAGGTCGCTCAGCAGGTGGCGCTGCTTTACGGCATTATTCATGATTATCTCAATAACTCTATCTCAGGAACTAAGGCACAAGTTTTCACGAAACTTCAGATTCCGATAGTCCATTATGTATATTAGCATTCTTCAGTTTTTGGAGTAAATAGCTCAAAAGATGGCGCTGATATGTGGCATTACTCATGATAATCACAATAGTTCAATCTCAGGAACTAATGCACGAATTTACATCAAACTTCAGATTCTGTAAGTCCCTGATATAAATTAGTATTCTTCAATTTTTGGTGTAAATAGCTGAACAGGTGGCCCTTCTATTCAGTTTTTACGGTTTCTGCAACGATTCTATCTCAATTACTAATACACTGATTTTCATCAAGTTTCAGATCCAATTAGAACTGAAAATAAGTTATTGCAGATTACATTTTGGAGTAAATTAGTTAACCGGTAACACTGCTATGTTTCATTTTTTGGGAAATATTAAAATGTATGAGATAGAAGAAAGTTCTTAGTTACCACATCCACATATAACTAGTTTAAAAATAAAATGATACAGTGCAGATTTAAACTAGTGCCTGGCCAAAACAGAATTTTCAAGTGTAAAGCGATTTTTGACTCTTTTCGAGTTCCGGCAGAAAGAAAAACATTTTCAGATAAAAATTTTAAGTGGAATCTATGCATATATATTAAAACATAATTAATTCAGTTTAATTAGTTTAATAAATTCATTCACATTATGAAGATATTTACGATTATGTTAATGCGAGTATGTACATGAGTTTGTTTAAAACAAAATAAACAAATATTAAAATAAATAAATTGTGTTTTTTAAATTATTTTATGACTAATTATCAAATATTTATTCATTATTAATTTGCATAGTTATTTATGTGATGAAAGTTCAAAAATTGAGATCAGTGTTCATAGTACAATGAGAGAGTTTTAATGTTTATTATTTGATTTTAAAATAAATCGAAAAAATGTAACAAGAAAATTATCATTTAAAACATATGCATATCCATTCTTATGAAAGGCATACGCATTTCCAATTGTACCTAACTGAGAGCATTCATAAGAGACCTTACATTTTAATTCACACTAGGTAAGCTACCGAGCCTTTGATAATAATATCAAGTACAGTGGAGCATCGTTTATACGACGCCGAAGCAGGGCCGGATTAAGCACTTCTGGGGCCCGGGGCTACTGGGAATTCCCCCCCCCCCCTTAGCTATTGGAAATCTTAAGCCTCCTACCACGATACTGAAAGTCACCCCCTCCTCAAATACACACACACACACCTTTGTTTTGTTTTTTTTAATCCTAAAATACAAATCTTAGATTTTGAATATGTATATTGTTAATAATTTTTTTCTTTGTTATCTTTAATGGTGTTTTTAAATTCGCCTTTTTTCCGCGACCATTTGACAAAATTTGCGCTTTGCCTTCTTTTTTTTCCAAAATTTGCATTTTTCCTGCCACTCTTTGACGAAATTCGCGTTTTTTCAGCGATTCTCTGCCAAAATTCATGTTTTATCAGCGATTCATTGACGAAATTCGCGTTTTTTTCAAGTGATCCTCTGTAGAAATTTACACTTTTTTCCGCGTCTCTTTGACAAACTTCGCTCTTTTCCGCGATCTTTTGAC
This sequence comes from Maratus speculifer, assembly GCA_964019185.1. NCBI lineage: Eukaryota > Metazoa > Arthropoda > Arachnida > Araneae > Salticidae > Maratus > Maratus speculifer. The sequence continues at coordinate 22,028,090 of OZ025292.1, read as the reverse complement.
AAAATTTGTACTATTCGCGCGATCTTTTAAAGAAATTCGCGCTTTTTCTGCCATCCTTTGACGAAATTCGTGTTTTTTGCAGATTTGTGTCAAAATTCGCTTTTTATCGGCACTTTTTTGACGAAATTTGCGCTTTTTCTCGGTTCTTTGTCAAAATTCGCTTATTTTCGTCGGCGCACTTTTAGCTTTTTTGACTAAATTTTCGCTTTACTCGCAATTTTTTAATGAAATTTACGCTTTTTCTGCCACTTTTTGACAAAATTCGCGCTTTCTTTTCGCGGTTCTTTCTCAAAATTTGCGTTTTTTCGGCAATCCTTTGACGAAATTCGCGTTTTTTAGCGGTTCTTTGTCAAAATTCGCTCTTTTTCCACGATCTTTTGACTAAATTTGAGCTTTTTTTCACGAACTTTTCAAAAAATTCCCACTTTTCTGCCGCACTTTGACAAAATTTACGTTTTTTCGCCATTCTTTCTCAAAGTTTACGTTTTTTTGGCGAACCTTTGAAGAAATTCGCAATTTTCCGAGATTCTTTGACAAAATTCACGTTTTTTCGCGATCGTTTGACAAAATTTGCGCTTTTTCCAGAGACCTTTTCAAGAAATTCTCCCTTTCCCTGCCACACTTTGACAAAATTCACCTTTTTTTTCGCTATTCTTTCGCAAAATTTGCGTTTTTTTTTTCACGACCGTTTGACGAAATTCGCGTTTTTCTGCTGTCCTCTGTCGAAATTCGCGTTTTTCCCCGATGATTTGACAAATTTTGCTCTTTTTCCGCGAACTCTTGATTATATTTGCACTTTTTCTGCGATCTTTAAAGAAAATCGCGTTTTTTTCCTTCCTCCTTTTGATGAAATTCGCGTTTTTTTTTACGATTCTTTGCCAAAATCGCGGTTTTTTGGGCCATCCTTTGACGAAATTCGCATTTTTTCCGCGATCGTTCGACAAAATTCGTGCTATTTTCGTGATCTTTATACAAAATTCGCGCTTTTTCCGCGACCTTTTGACGAAATTAGCGCTTTTTCCACGGCCTTTTGAAGGAAATTGCGCTTTTCCGCGATCTTAATTAAATCCGTTCTTTTTTTGACGAAATTCGCGCTTTTTTTACGCGAACCTTTTCGTTTCGTTTCCATCGCCACTTTTGTTAGACCTGGAAATTTTCGGTGATACAGACAGCAATGACGTCAAATGGCAATTCAAGTTAAGTTGAAAAAAAAAACGGCAATTTCGCGCAGCACTTACACCCCTGTAATTGTTTCAAACGAAACTTTGGTGCAACTTAAGTCTCTGCTGAGGGCCCCTAACTGGTTGGGGCCCGGGGCTGCAGCCCCCTTAGCCCCCCCCCCCCTTAATCCGGTTATGCGCCAAAGGGACTACCGAAAAACGTCGTATAAACGATAACGACGTATAATCTATTTTCACCTCCAGAACTAGAATTAATTTTGTTTTCAAGTAATTTTAATGTTTAACGTGATGATTTGCATGAATTTGTAAATTAAACAAACCAAAATAAACTAATAACAAAAAAACGGGGGAGGGAGATTAGTAAGAAATTTAAATATGCGTATCTTTATTTATGTTTTACCGAAAGGTTCCTCATTTGCAGTACATCATTTCCTTTCCATTTAAAGTCAAAGATAAAAAACCCTGCATGGCCAACTAAAAGTCGAAAACACTGATAACAGTTAGAAGGATAGTCTATTTGCAACTGAAAACAGGTCGGGAAAGTTGACCATCCCCGAAAAAAGAATGATCCCTCCCAGTGTAATTTGTTACACGTAAGCTGATTTTTCAGACTAATCGAACACCAGCCCACATTTTTATGCAGTGGAGTGCATTTAAAAGCAGTCTTTGGTGTCATTCATAGCTGTTAACTTCCGTTTGTTCTTAAAATACACAAGAAACATAAGCAAAAATAAACCTAAGGTGGTCTGGTGTAATAACGCTAGGCGGGGTAATAATGCCAAGTGCTAATATTTTGCATAATTATGAATTAATCTGGTAAATGACACCCATGTGCTCTGCGCAGAAGGGTTTTGAGTCATATAAATCGCAAAAAACAGCTTCAAGTTAATTTGTTTCATTTTTAGGTCTTATTGTTTTTACAAGCAACTAAAATTAACGCTTGATCTAAAATTTGCGAGATACGTTTTGTGATGTGAAGACTATTTTTCTTTTATTCGGAAATTAATTACATAAATTTGTAGTACATTTCATGGACTTTCGAAATATTGTTGAAGATTTTGGATATATTCTCGAGATAATTTGTAATTTAAAATGTACAGCGCAATAACTATAACGGGGTAATAACGCCAATCCTTGGCAATTCCGGTTGATTCCCTACAGTGGCCGCGCTAAATCCTAAATAATGATTCAAATAAACACAGTTAAAACTGTGCAATGTTTCTAATAATTCTATTTAAGCGGTCCTTTTTAAGCAAAAAGAAGCTCACGGTCTGATATTCTTTTGCCTCATCCTCCCCCTCCCCCCCCCCCCACACGCACACCACACCTTTATTTTTCTTACACTTTCACAAAAAATTGAACATTTTCAATAGCTTAGAATGCAATTTGTCAATTTCTAAGTTTGTAGCGTTTGTATTTTTAGAATTGGGCAATCTACATGCAATTATTCCATCTTATTTCATAGTTTTGTTTGCATGGCGTTATTACCCATATAGGCGGGTAATAACGCCAAATAGCATTGGTCAATAAATCACGCCATTACGTTTTATGAATACATATCTGTTAAATTATTTTTTTTATATAGATAGTCAATGAGTTGCTGTATCAAATCATATATTTGTTTGAAACATATAAACTAACACTGAGCCGTGAAAATTGGTAGAACCTTAACGTGGCGTTATTACCCCAGTGTACCTTATACAAAATTGAACAAGTTGGAAATTGCACGTAAAGCGTAGAAAATGAGGTGCGTTCGTTGATAACGAAGTTTTAAAATATTCAGATCTTGCTGATATAGTAGAGCGTACTTTGGATACAGTATAGTGGTCGAAATCTTTGTGTTCCTGTAAATATGCAGGGAGTAATTTTTATTATACTTCATTAGCGTATATCTTATTCATAAAATGTGAAGTAGTTTAAAATAATTAAAACACTCCCTAAACAATGTTTCCCCGTATAACATTATTTAGTGGAATACATTTGTGTGCCCCTGTAATTTAATAATAAATATTCTGTGCATCACAGACTGTACAAAATGTATTTTTAGTACATATTTCATAGATTCATGTCAATTCTGTTATATTCAAATGAGTGTAACACCATTAAAATGCATTTGAAACTTTTTTCCCCATTGACCGTAATGTAACGGAATACTTTTGATTGTCCCTGTAATTGATCAATGCATCCGATTTTCATAACATTTGAAATGACTCGACAAAATTATGTAATAAATATATGTTTTAAATTTCAAACGATTAAAATGCATTTGAAACTTTTTCCCCCATTGACCGTAATGTAACGGAATCCTTTTGATTGTCCCTGTAATTGATCTATCCATACGATTTTCATAAAATTTGAAATGACTCGACAAAATTATGTAATAAATATACGTTTTAAATTTCAAACGATTAAAATGCATTTGAAACTTTTTTCCCTATTGACCGTAATGTAACGGAATCCTTTTGATTGTCCCTGTAATTGATCTATCCATACGATTTTCATAAAATTTGAAATGACTCGACAAAATTATATAATAAACATACGTTTTAAATTTCAAACGATTAAAATGCATTTGAAACTTTTTCCCCCATTGACCGTAATGTAACGGAATCCTTTTGATTGTCCCTGTAATTGATCTATCCATCCGATTTTCATAAAATTTGAAATGACTCGACAAAATTATGTAATAATTATGTATTTTAAATTTCAAACGATTCGGTTGGGTAGTTTTTGCGTTGTTATATGCGGACGGACAGACAGACAGACGGACGGACAGACAGACAGACGGACAGACAGACAGACGGACGGACTGAGCGACAACAATAGGTGCTACGTATTTACATAATTACGAACGCACCTAAAAATCGACGTAAAAACGATTTTGAGCGTCGTATAAAAGATATATTTTTACATTAAAATGAATAGGAATGAATCGGGACCACATTAAAACGTCGTATAAGTGATCGTTGTATAAATGATGCTTTACTGTAAACAATAAAATTATATTATTTTATAACCCACGTTACTCACTTGTCAGTGAAAAAGACCCGGAAGATAATGTTAAGTCTGTGGGGTCGTTCTTTTCAAAATGTCTCGCTCAAATTTTAATATTTTTGCATAGGATAGTTGAGGACGATCTACAACCGGACTAGTTTCTACTTTTTCAATTTTGGTTTGAGATTTTTATTATTATTATTTTAATTTTCAAAACCTGTCTGAACCGGTTCTGAAATAGAAACTATCCTAATCTAAAAAGAATATAAATCGAAAAGGTAAAAACTAGCCCGGTTGTGGATCGTCCTCAGCTATCCTATGCAAAAATATTAAAATTTGAGCGAGATATTTGAAAAGAATGCCCCATAGCCTTAACATTATCATACGAGTCGTTTTCACTGAGTAGTGTGGACTCTTCACAAAATTTTGTCTAAATTTGTATTTTGAAATGGAAGAATTGAAAAAAAGTAAAATATTTTCACTGGTAACTTCATACCATATACGGGAACATTTTCCAGATTTTCACATAGAGCCGTTCCATTATTTAAAAAGAAGTTTTTGCTGTCCGAAGTCTGAAATTTTTATCAATTATAAATATAATGGTTTGCAGTCCGTATAAAAAAAACGTAAAAAAACATTGATTGTATATAGTTGTAAAATAAAAATGTTTTCTTCTCGCTGTTTTTTAGCAATTTGGAAAATGGTTGTTGTTTTCAATGAAGAATGAACTTTATGGTATCCGCGTTTTATTTTTTCATGATTGATCCAGGAATATTAATGTTTAATCCATGGCATACCTAATATAGGACTGTTGTTATGTAATGGTTTAATAATATGTTTTTAGTAATTCAATGGGAAACATTAAAACATTTTGCTTCGGACATAATATAGGACTCTGTTATTATGTAAGCCATGTTCCAATCATCATAAAAAAAGATGTTTTAACTCATTTTTATTAACTCATTGGGAAACATTAAAACATTTTGCTTTGGACAATGGATGTCCGCATTTTATTTTTTTATGATTTTTTATATTTTTTATTTAGAAGAATTTTTATCTGAATAGGAAATTGAAATCTCATTGTTAATAAACAAGAAAGTAAAAAAGTTACAAAATAGGTAGATACAAACTATCAGATACAGAAATAAAGAATACTGCCCAGTTAAACTGAAGGCATTGAGCTCACAGGCTACAAATACTAATTGCACATTAAAGCTTTATATTTTCAAGGGTTAATTCCGTTCGAAAAAAAAAAATAAGAAGGGGAAACAGCTCTCCCCTTTTCTCTTTTTTTATACTTAATCATTGAACCTCCTATACTATCAAAGACATGCTTTATCATATAAAAAATCTATATCCAAAATTCAGAGCAAATTAGATAATTCTTAATAAAAACCCATTTAGCATTTATATAATTTAAAAAGAGTTATCCCCCTCTTTTATACTTAACCATTAAACTTCCAAAACTATTCAGAGATTTGAACGAAATCTGAAAATTCTGCTTGAAAAACCCATTTATATAAATTAAGGGGGGGGGGACATTAGAACCCCTGTTCCCCTTATTTATACTTATTCAATGAACACCTAATAACAGTCACGGAATCGCCTCATCAGAATGATCCTAATCTAAATTTTGAACGAAAATTAATTCTGCATGAAAATCCCTTTTATATCAACTAACGGGGGGGGGGGAGCATTAGAGCCCCTGTTCCCCCTATTTATACTTATTCAATGAACACCTAATAACAGTCACGGAATCGCCTCATCAGAATGATCCTAATCTAAATTTTGAACGAAAAGTTAATTCTGCATGAAAATCCCATTTATATCAACTAACGGGGGGGGGGGGGGCATTAGAACCCCTGTTCCCCCTATTTATACTTATTCAATGAACGCCTAATAACAGTCACGGAATCGCCTCATCAGAATGATCCTAATCTAAATTTTGAACGAAAACTTAATTCTGCATTAAAATCCCATTTATATCAACTAACGGGGGGGGGGGGCATTAGAACCCCTGTTCCCCCTATTTATACTTATTTAATGAACAACTAATAACAGTCACTGAATCGCCTCATCAGAATGATCCTAATCTAAATTTTGAACGAAAACTTAATTCTGCATGAAAATCCCATTTATATCAACTAACGGGGGGGGGGCATTAGAACCCCTGTTCCCCCTATTTATACTTATTCAATGAACACCTAATAACAGTCACGGAATCGCCTCATCAGAATGATCCTAATCTAAATTTTGAAAACTTAATTCTGCATGAAAATCCCATTTATATCAACTAACGGGGGGGGGGCATTAGAACCCCTGTTCCCCCTATTTATACTTAATCAATGAACACCTAATAACAGTCACGGAATCGCCTCATCAGAATGATCCTAATCTAAATTTTGAAAACTTAATTCTGCATGAAAATCCCATCTATATCAACTAACGGGGGGCATGAGCCCCCCGTTCCCCCTCTTATACATATCGAATGAACTCCAAAAACTAATCAGGGAAGCGCCTTGTCAGGATATACCTACATACAAAATTTCAAGTGGATCGGATATTTTTATCATGAGTTATCGCGTTACATACATACATACAGAACGGACGGGCACATAAGCTCTCAGGCTATGATAGCCTGTGAGCTAATAAATTTTGAAAACTTAATTCTGCATGAAAATCCCATCTATATCAACTAACGGGGGGCATGAGCCCCCCGTTCCCCCTCTTATACATATCGAATGAACTCCAAAAACTAATCAGGGAAGCGCCTTGTCAGGATATACCTACATACAAAATTTCAAGTGGATCGGATATTTTTATCATGAGTTATCGCGTTACGTACATACATACAGAACGGACGGGCACATAAGCTCTCAGGCTATGATAGCCTGTGAGCTAAAAACAAATCCAAAGGCAGTCCTTTTATGAAAGATCGTCTTTCAAAGCAAACAAGTTGGAAATTGCATGTGAAGAGTAGCAAATGAGGTGCGTTCGTACTATAACGAAGTTTTAAAAATATTCAGATCCTGCTGTTATAGTATACAGTACTTCGACTATAGTAGTCGAAATCTTTTTTGTGTTCCTGTACATATACAGGAAGTAACTTGAATTAAGCTTCAGCAACGTATATCAATTTCATAAAACGTGAAATAGTTTAATATAATTATAAAACACGCCCCAAACAATGTTTCCCCGTATACTATTATGTAGTGAAATACTTTTGTGCGGCACTGTAAATTAATAATAAATTGTACAGAATGTAAATTTTAATACATACTTCGTAGATTCATGTCAATTCTTTATATTCAAAAGAGTATAACATGATTAAAATGTACTTGAAACTATATTTCCTTTGACCGTTATGTAATGGAATACTTTTGATTGTCCCTGCAATAAAATTATACATGTGATTTTCATAAAATTTGAAATGACTTGACAAAATTAAACAACCATTATTATGTATACTATTAATTTCAACAAAATCTAACTGATTGGTAAAGTTATCATACGAATTGAATATTTCCAACTGAGCGAAAAATTGACCAGGCTGGGAATCGAACCCAGATACTTGGCTTACAAGGCCAATGCTTTACCTGCTAAGCTACCTGGGCGATAGCCAGCTGATAACCTTATTGGTCATAACATCTGGTCTGTCATTTAGATAGCTCAACAGAATAGACCGCAGGTAATGGAACTCCATATGACGATGGGTACGTAGATATCTATATTATAAAGGCCAAACGTATCTGTGCGTAACGCATACGTCATTTTTAGAATGGCAACACTTTCTGATGAAATTTAACTTTTGCAATTTTCATTACTGTAATTTTTTTAACTCCTAGACATCGCACATTTTCAATCTTTACACCGTTGTGTAGGGAAAAATATGTACTTTTAAATGCAATTTGTTTGAAAACTGTATCTTAATTTGTTTTTGAGATATTAATTTTTTTGTAGTTTTTAATTTAATTTTTCTGGGGGTGGCAACTTGAGTACGGATTTCTGTGCAAAGTAAAGGAAAAATAGCCATAAATAAAAAGAAGAAATAGAGATTTTTTTCGCCGAGATAGCAAGCAAACAAAGACGATCTTGGCAATAATTCCAGGTTTAAAGTAATGTCCAGTTCCCCAAATTTTTGTCCAATTGTTTGAGACATTCATTTGTAATTATATTAAAATAACATTATTAGCTTAATGTATTTTTTTTATAAATTTCAGTTAAACTTTCAAGAGCATACGACATTTTTAGTTTTTTTTTTTTTTTTTTTTTTTTTTTTTTACCTGTCAATTTTACCAGAAGGAAAATGCAAAACAAAATTATTTAATTTTTCTTTCTTCTTAGAATAAATATTTTTTTTTATGTTATTTATTTTTTACTTTATTTTTAGAACCATTTTTATTTTCTAAATGTATTTTCAGAAAAGAAAAAAAAAGTACATTTTCATATAGAAAATTGATCTGAAATAGAAAAAGAATGATATAAAAGACGAAATGAGGTTTCATAATTCGCCAATATCCAATGTTTAAAATGTAATTGAAAATTTGGTTTGGCATGATTTGTAAAAATCAAGGTTTGCGTATTTCACGGAAAATACTGCATCTATGCACGTTGAAGTGACGGAGTGCAATGTTTATTCTTTTAATTTGTGTTGTTTAATTTATAAAACGAATTTTAAATTTGTCATAGAGTTAACTTTGAAGCAAACTTTTTTGAAAAAAAAATGTACGTGCAATCATTTTTTTACTTTTAACATTTTAGAATGCGCGTAAGAGTTTTCGGTACTACTTGGTTATCCGTCGACCAAAAAAACTACCGCCAAATTATAAGATTAAATGCCAAAAATGGATGATTTGTGAATGACATATTCAATGATATTAAACATGATACACATGTTTAAAATGTCATCAAGAGGTGTTTAATACCACTTTTTATTTGTATTTTTATTCATGTTTTACCAATTTATTTGTTTTTTCTTTATTAAAAATAAAAATTATGTCAACATATATAATTTGGCTATTATTTTGGAGATTTTTTTAATTTGACGAAAATGGTCGATGGGATAATCAAGTAGTACCGATTTTTCATATGTGCAAAATCTATACTGTAACAAACAAATGTGTCCGTGTTTTACTGCCGTTATTTTACGAATGACAACATTTCAGGATAAATGACTTTTTGCAATTTTTTAATCTTCTAAACATCGCACATTTTCAATTTTTATTTCATCATATAGGAAAAGAAATCTACTTTCAAATGCAATTTGATAGAAAACTGTACGTCATTTGACTCATTTATTGCGAGCTTATATTTTTCAAACATTTTTTTTTTTAAATCTCTATCACATATCTCCATTAAGAAATAATGATACACAATTTACTCATAAATCTATGAATATTGTTCCTGATAATTTTACATTATAAAATTAAAATTGGTTGAGTTCTAAAATAAAAGAATGGTTAAAAACGCAGGTTAAATTATTAAAAATCACAAATTCAACATGTAGTCAAGCAACTTAAAATTTTACAAAGCCAAATAAGAAAAAAAATGAAAATGTTTTGAATTTGTTTGAAAATTGTATTTCAATTTACTGATTGGATGTGGTTCAAAAAAAAGAAAAAAAAAAAAAAAAAAACAGGTGCGAGTTATTTTTAAATTTATCTCTACCGAGTGAAACTCGATTACGATAGATTAATCTATTTGTCCTTAGAAAAATATAAAGAGTTCGGGATTTGTTTCCGGCTAATATACTATAGCAAAATTAAAATTTCCTTTATAAATAATAAAATAAAATAAAATAAATAAATACAAATTTAACAGACATGTGATTGAATTACGTGCTCGAAGCACTGAAATGACCAGAAACAAAATTGCTGCCGTAACGAAATCTTTGGCTAATAACTTCCGGCATGCGTCTAATACGGAAATGTGACTTTTGAAAAAATTCATTGCTTTATTTGATTCCATAATTAATAGTTTATATTTAACCCTTTAACCTAACCATGTTAGCCTAACCATGTTTTTCCGATATGTAATATTTTAATTCAAAGATTGATTTAATATAATATTGAGATTAATGTTAATTTTTTTAATTGTATAAGATAAAAATTATGGGTACTACTAGGTTATTCCGTCGACCATTTTCGCCAAATTATAAAAATCGCCAAACTAATAGCCAAGTTACATTTGTTGACATAATCTTCATTTTACATAACGAAAGAACAGATAAATTAGTAACACATGAATAAAAATACAGTTAAAAAGTTAATTTAAAACCAGTTGATGGCGTTATAAACATGTGTATCGTGTTTAATGTGACATTCACAATAATCCATTATTGGCATTTAATCTTATAATCTGGCGAAAAATTTTTGGTCGACGGGATAACCTAGAAGTACCAAATTATGTAAAGTTATCAAATACAAATCTTCATACCAATACTTTTCACAGTTATTAATTTATGAATGAAATATGAATGAAAAAATCTGCAAGATACTTAACCCTTTGAAGGAAAAAGCACGTCAATTCTTAAAATGCTGAAAATCCAGAATAAAAAAAAAAAAAAAATGTTTCAAACTATTTAAAAGCGTTTCTTCACGTATTTGACAAAAATAAAATTGCTATTCCAAATTACTGAGCACAATGTGGGGTTTTGCAATTAAAATTAAGTGGGATATATTTTATCTCACCCTATTCAAGGAGTTAAAGGGTTAAAAAGGTATTTTTGGAGTTAGCAATCTAAAACGCATACTACATGTAGAAAATTCATTAAAGTTTTAAATTTTAAAAAATGCTTTTTATCTTTGCTATGTAACCCGGGAAGCCCGGGTTCGATCTACTAGTACTATTAATTTCAACACAATCTAACTGATTGGTAAATTTATCATACGAATTGAATATTTCCAACTGAGCGAAAAATTGACCAGGCTGGGAATCGAACCCAGATACTTGGCTTACAAGGCCAATGCTTTACCTGCTAAGCTACCTGGGCGATAGCCAGCTGATAACCTTATTGGTCATAACATCTGGTCTGTCATTTAGATAGCTCAACAGAATAGACCGCAGGTAATGGAACTCCATATGACGATGGGTACGTAGATATACTATTAATTTCAACACAATCTAACCGATTGGCAAAGTAATCATACAAATTGAATATTTCCAACTGAGCGAAAAATTGACCAGGCTGGGAATCGAACCCAGATACTTGGCTTATAAGGCCGATGCTTTACCTGTTAAGCTACCTGGGCGATAGCCAGCTGGTATTTTTCGCTCAGATAACCATATTGGTCATAACATCTGGTCTGTCATTTAGACAGCTCAGCTTGGCTTGTAAGCCAAGTATCTGGGTTCGATTCCCAGCCTGGTCAATTTTTCGTTCAGTTGAAAATATTCAATTCGTATGATTACTTTACCAATCAGTTAGATTTTGTTGAAATTAATAGTATATCTACGTACCCATCGTCATATGGAGTTCCATTACCTGCGGTATATTCTGTTGAGCTGTCTAAATGACAGACCAGATGTTATGACCAATAAGGTTATCTGACGAAAAATCCCAGCTGGCTATCGCCCAGTTAGCTTAACAGGTAAAGCATTGGCCTTGTAAGCCAAGTGTCTGGGTTCGATTCCCATCCAGGTCAATTTTTCGCTCAGTTGGAAATATTCAATTCGCATTATTATGTACTTTAAATTTCAGATGATTTGACTGGATAGTAGCTCTGGTATTTGTTCTGTTACTTGCGGACAGACGGACGGACTGAACGACAGCTGTAAGGGCTTACGTATTTACATAATTATGAACGCACCTAAAAACGATATGGACTCTATTCTTGTGACGTCAAAGTCACGTGTCTTGGGGAAACATTCCCCCACATCATAGTTATTAATTATGCAACGACTCGTTTCCCACCTCGTTGTTGTATGCCGTAGAATAATAACGGAGCATATTTTCGTGACGTGAGGTCACGTGTTTTGGGGAAATATTGCCGAAATACAGCCTCGAACTCAAACGGAGAATAGAGTCCATTCTGTTAAGCTGTCTAAATGACAGACCAGATGTTATGACCAATAAGGTTATCTGAGCGAAAAATCCCAGCTGGCTATCACCCAGGTAGCTTAACAGGTAAAGCATTGGCCTTGTAAGCCAAGTATCTGGGTTCGATTCCCAGCCAGGTCAATTTTTCGCTCAGTTGGAAATATTCAATTCGCATTATTATGTACTTTAAATTTCAGATGATTTGACTGGATAGTAGCTCTGGTATTTGCTCTGTTACTTGCGGACAAACGGACGGACTGAACGACAACTGTAAGGGCTTACGTATTTACATAATTACGAACGCACCTAAAAACGAGGTCTGATCTCTGATTATCGAGCCCGCGATTACAAAGTATGTTATGTTTACAAAAAAGGAAAAACAACCTAATGTTGAACCGATTATAAAAGACCACGTTTTTTAAATGTAGAAGTTATTTATAAATCTTAAATTTTAATCTTTGAAAGAAATAATTTTCCAAATAATTGCTGTAATTTGTTAAATTATTATTACTCCCCCCCCCCCCCACGTCTGATTCTTTAACATACCAAAAAAATAGTTTTTATCGTCTGAAATTTATGAAATTTTAATCGATTCTAAGTACATTTTATCTAAGCCCTCTTTAATATTTTGAAAACGTATTCATACTTAGTTGTAAAAATATGAACTGTAGTCATTCAAACCTGTGCCGTAACACCTAACTTTTTGGAGTTTTCGTTAAAAGTTCTGAGATGTTGTTGTTATTATTATTATTATTATTATTTATTAATTTCGACTCGTCAGAACATTTTGGAAATTTTCTAGGTGATGAAAATCTAGTCTGATCAGATGCTTCAAAAATACGTTGAAATACAATCAAAGATCTTTAATCCATACAAGTTGGGACCAAAGGTTCTGCAGATCAAGTAATATTGCGGATTACAAAGTATTGTATGTTTTTTTTTTTTTTTTAAAGAACATTTCAATAACATAATCAGTATAACATAAATGTGAAAATCAATAATTTAATATATTATCCCATAACAACTCATTTATAAAAAAAACCCTACATTTTAGAAAAAATAATATATACACTGAAATTAAATATGAAAGTTATGGGCTTTTTATTGCGATCAATTGCTAAAGTCCGCGACCATTTGTCGAAGTGCGCAATAAATTTCATTAAGGGTATTCTGAAATCAATAATAAAATATGCTTTACAAAAAAAAAAAAAAAAAATAAATAAAATTGTAATTTAAGAAATTACCCCAACCATTTGAAAAATGTTTCACTCGATACATTCATCTATCATTTTAAGCTAAATACCAGTTGTTTTATTGTGTATTATCCGTGCCACTGCTATAAATGACTTTATACATGCTGCAATTTGAAGGTACGGTTCGTTTAAGTTATATCACTCTATTGTCGCCAAGCATAAAAGTTGGCGACGAAAGAAACATTTCAAACTATTTAACATTGTTGGTGCAAAAGTAATCATTATTAAAATACAGCTTTGGCATATACTGTTATACTTGTAAGACTTTGGCATATATTGTTTGATTTTACAGAGCAGAATTTTGGTGATGGAGGTTTTAAACCAAAATCGATCGCAGCACATGCATCTGTGAATGGGTCCATCAGACATCGAATCAAAAAAGTTTTTTCCCAGTTTTTCCCAAGCCGATTGCTTTTTAGTTTTCTTTTTAGGTGGTGGAAAATCAAGAGTAATAGCTATAACATTTTCCGGCTTGTTAGAATCACTATTGGCACTCAAATTTTCCTGGTTAGAACCGACCGATAGTAAAACGCCATGGCTAGTGGATTGGTCGCCCTGGCGACATGATGTTTTACAATTAATCGGTTCGGCATTAAATTGCTTCCTTTTTCGTGATCGCCTTTCAACACGTAATTGGTTTTCAGCGGCTCAATAATCTTTTGATTTTATCATTTTCTGCATTGAAAGACGTTTTTGCGCCAAACCAAATACAGTATTACTCAGTTATCCCGTCGACCAATTTCGCCAAATGATACGAATCGCCAAACTAATAAGCAACTTATACATGTTGACTGTGTTTAATATCATTGAATGCGATATTCACGTTCATTCATTTCTTTGGCTTCGGCTTTTTCCGTATCTGTTAATTTCCGTCTACCCATTTTTAAATTTGTTAGTTTTCTCCTTTATTACAATGATTTTAACCATTTTAATTTACTATTCAAATAAAAATTCTTCTAAAAGTAAAGAATTTAATTTAAATTCAAATAAAAACTCTTCTAAAAGTAAAGAAATTAATTTAAATTCAAAAGTGACCACATCATTCAAAAGTGGTAACATCATTCAAAAGTGGTAACATCATCGGGTCCATTCTCCCGAAAACAACAACCATTTTTCAAATGGTTAAAAAAAAAAAAAAAAAAAAAAAAAATTGTAATTTAAGAAATTACCCCAACCATTTGAAAAATGTTTCACTCGATACATTCATCTATCATTTTAAGCTAAATACCAGTTGTTTTATTGTGTATTATCCGTGCCACTGCTATAAATGACTTTATACATGCTGCAATTTGAAGGTACGGTTCGTTTAAGTTATATCACTCTATTGTCGCCAAGCATAAAAGTTGGCGACGAAAGAAACATTTCAAACTATTTAACATTGTTGGTGCAAAAGTAATCATTATTAAAATACAGCTTTGGCATATACTGTTATACTTGTAAGACTTTGGCATATATTGTTTGATTTTACAGAGCAGAATTTTGGTGATGGAGGTTTTAAACCAAAATCGATCGCAGCACATGCATCTGTGAATGGGTCCATCAGACATCGAATCAAAAAAGTTTTTTCCCAGTTTTTCCCAAGCCGATTGCTTTTTAGTTTTCTTTTTAGGTGGTGGAAAATCAAGAGTAATAGCTATAACATTTTCCGGCTTGTTAGAATCACTATTGGCACTCAAATTTTCCTGGTTAGAACCGACCGATAGTAAAACGCCATGGCTAGTGGATTGGTCGCCCTGGCGACATGATGTTTTACAATTAATCGGTTCGGCATTAAATTGCTTCCTTTTTCGTGATCGCCTTTCAACACGTAATTGGTTTTCAGCGGCTCAATAATCTTTTGATTTTATCATTTTCTGCATTGAAAGACGTTTTTGCGCCAAACCAAATACAGTATTACTCAGTTATCCCGTCGACCAATTTCGCCAAATGATACGAATCGCCAAACTAATAAGCAACTTATACATGTTGACTGTGTTTAATATCATTGAATGCGATATTCACGTTCATTCATTTCTTTGGCTTCGGCTTTTTCCGTATCTGTTAATTTCCGTCTACCCATTTTTAAATTTGTTAGTTTTCTCCTTTATTACAATGATTTTAACCATTTTAATTTACTATTCAAATAAAAATTCTTCTAAAAGTAAAGAATTTAATTTAAATTCAAATAAAAACTCTTCTAAAAGTAAAGAAATTAATTTAAATTCAAAAGTGACCACATCATTCAAAAGTGGTAACATCATTCAAAAGTGGTAACATCATCGGGTCCATTCTCCCGAAAACAACAACCATTTTTCAAATGGTTAAAAAAAAAATTAACCAACTTTAAAAAAAGGATCAAGCTTGGCGATAACTTGGCGCTAACGCACGTGAATACATAGCTTTAATATGCTTATGATTTGAAAATGGTTGCAACAATGAAATATGATTTGCGACAAATCATTATCATTTTTTAATCAAATCCACATTTTATTTAAAAAAAATTAATTGTCTGAGCGAAGCGAAGTCTTTATACTCAGAGATACGTAACGATATTAAAAGTCAAAAAAATTCTTTCGTCAAGCAAATCTCAAAAAGTACTTGTCGGATTTTGATTCTGTTTGTACCAATGGGTACCTATGAAGGTAATCTGGTGAATGCACTACATACGAAAAATTAGTTCCAAATAGTTTAAAAGTTATGTTAAAAAAACTGATAAAAAAGCACAATTTATTTGCATACGTCACAGAAATTTGGTGCGCGTGATTTTCACCAGCTGGATATTTTCGTAGATAACCGAATCAGTACATGGAGTAAATAGTAATCATTAACGCACTCAAAAATATTGAATGCAATAAAACATTTTGAAATTTAATCCTGCAGGAAAATAAAACTGTTATTTTTTTATATTAAAAATATGTCATAAAAACTTTGATTTTGAGATTTTGTGATAATCTCTTAATAGCATTTTTTGATCGCTAAAAGAATGTTTTATATATTTCGCGTGTGAAAATTAGAAACAATTACATTTTTAAATAAAAAGTTTCTTTTATGACATCATTTTCCCTTTATATTTATTTTTATTGCATGTTTTCTTTTAACTTATATTTTGTTTGTGTGTGGAAGTCAATTCTGGTCACTAATTTTTCGGCACGGATACCACAAGCGCATCAGATTTGGCGCAATTTTTTTCAAAGCCCTTTTGGCGAAAACTCCGTTTTCACATAACGCTTACATACACATTTTTTATGTAATTTTCTATTTTCAAAAAGAACTTACAGTAAATAAAATAATAATAATAATTAATAACTATAAAAAAAATATTTTATATAATTAAAAAAAAGAAATGAAAGTAAATAAACATTTTATGAGTAAATAAACAAATAATAAATAAATAAAGCCGGTTTACCATCTGAGGTAAAATAATGCCATTTTGACGCCAATTATGTACCCTGGTGCATATGTGACATCTTTTCCCATTTTTCATCCATTTCCTGTTGGCATACAACTTTGAAATTTGGAATGTGTATGCATACCTGGGAGCAATACTGGAATTAGACATTGATTTTTTTTTTAATTCGATCCAAAAAGGGGCAACGGGGGCTATTTTTTAAAGATTTATACTGCATAAAGGAGCCACTTACCTATTTTTATATACAAGAAGAAGTAATGGTTTGTAAAAACAATTATAGTATACATAAATAAAATACTTGAGATAATATATTAGAGATATAAGCACCGGATTTGGTGAGATATTTTATGCCAATTAGGCGAAAACATCGTTTTGATTACCAGATACATATAGCATGCTATAATAACACGTTATTTATTTATTTCAAAATGAAAAAAAGGAATAAACGAAACATTTTCTGGTATTAAAAAAAAGAAATAACAATCAATAAATGATAATATTTTTAGAACAAACAATTTATTATAACATTTACATGATAACCAGCATGCTAGGCAACTGAACGCCATTTTGGCACCAATTAGGTACCTCGGTGTGTATAGGGCATATATGTGCCATATTTATTTGTAAAACTGAGCATGAACGTTTACCAAGTGTGTTTTCATAGTCGCTTATATCTTTTTGCAACATAGCGCACCTTCCGAAGCCAAAACTGCACAAAAGATAAAAAAAATCAATATTTGCAGTACTTTTTTTTTTTTTTTTTTTTTTTTTTTTAATGTAATGCACATTTTGTAATCAGTAGGCTCGATAATCAGACCTCGTTTTTTTGCTTTCAAAGATGATATTTCATACGACGTCTTTTTTGGATTCGTCGTTTTTTAATTTTTGATAGTATGCGTCTACTCGTTTTGTAACTTTTTTTGTATTTTTCTTCTTTATTAACAGCGACATTTGGATTTCCTATTTAAATAAAAATTCTTCTCAATACAAAGGATTTTGTTAAAATAAATAAATAAATGAAATGCGGACATCTATTGCTCAAAGCACAAATTTTTTCCTATTGAGTTAATAAAAATCAGTAAAAACATAATTTTTATGATAATAAAAAGGTGACTTATGTAATAACAGAGTCATATATTATGTATGTTATGGATTAAGTATGAATATTTCTCCACCATTTATAAATAATAATAATAATAAAATAAAATACGGACAGACCAAAGTCTATATTTGACTGAAAACAACAACCATTTTCTAAATGCTTTAAAAAGATGGCCAATGAAAAGTGATATTTCAAAAGTATTATGAAATTAGTTAAAAACCATTTATTTTAAACTAAATGAATAAAAGATTTATATTTTTAATGAAATAAATGGGATTTGAAAAATTATTGTAAATTTATCACCATAGATGTATCAATATTACAATCAGTACTTTGTATGCAAAATGGAACAATTAGCAATACTTTTTGAACCCGAAAAATTGTTGTCACTTTTTTTAAGGTTAAAAAGGAGGTTACGAAATATTCCTATACAGAGATGCCAAGCCCCCGCTTATTGCACAGCAGAATTTTCTTATAGAAAAAGTTATTTTTTAAATCCGCAGAATGTCCCTATTTAATAAAAGATTTTTTGTATTAAAATACCGGTATCCAAAATGCCGGAGACTTGGCAGCTCTGCCTATAACATTTTAATTAATCACGGTACTTTTTTTAATCGGATTCAAATTTAGTGAAGACAACGTTTTTTGGCCAAAAGCAGCTTTTTTCCACATGTGTAACTACGATACAATTCCTTGATGCTGAAATAAAATGTTTTGACTTATGCTATTATTGCTTCCTCTTATTTATTTATTCGAATTTTAAATAAGGTGACTCAAAATCGTGTTTTTTAAATGTACGGAAAAAATGCATTTCGAGAGAGGGCGAAAAGAACAATATTTGGCGATTTATTACCTGCGTTTGGCTAAGTTTCTTACTACCTTGTATTTAATACTCTTCACAATACTTCGCTGTTATATGGACTTAGGCGCTTTTATAAAAAGTTTGACGTAGTTCGGGCTTAAGAAAGTGAGTATTTTACTGAATAATACAAATAAATAAAAAATGAATTCTAAGAAATACTAATAAAAGAAAAATGAAGCGTTATATTGATCTGTGTATATTTAAAAATGCATCTGCTACCACTATTTAGATAATTTATGTGTATATAATAGGAGATAAATAGCTTTTGATTCTGTATTTCTATGCTTTAAAGCATTAACGTTTGTGTGTTTTTCGTTATCATTGGGAGTACCTAGCCGATTTAAAAAATAATGTGGGCAAAACATGTTGGTAACTATCTTTGCTGCAAAATATACTATATTTTGCGTAGGAACAATAATCACCATCAATGCACGAGCAAAAAAAGTTCTAAAAGTGAGAATTATTTGATGTCGATATGACTAAAAATTTAAAATCTTTTTTTTTTTTTTTTTTTTTTTTTTTTTTTTTTTGGTGGCAACTTTTATGATATAATATTATCGTTATGAACGATTTCTAAAACATTCGACAATTTAATTTCACAAATTGAACATTTTTTTTCTAGAAAATGTTTTAAACCCAATTTATTGAGAATATTGCAATTTCTAGGATACTGTTGGGGTCAGAAACTATAACTTTGGCATCAGAGTAACTTATAAAATGTAAGTGCTCGTTTAGGACAAGTTTTTTAAAAAGAATTCCTTAACTCTTATCGACAAACTCATTGCATCCGTGGAAAACAGATATTCAACATTATAAACTATTCGGACGGATTTCACACCGTATAAAATACACTCCATTCTCTTCAAACATAATAGTTTATGTTATTTATAGTTTCTCAAATCGGTGCGAAGCTTCTGTTTATGCTCATGACATCATTTCAAAGAGTTATATTTCCAATATAGGAAAATTTGGTGTTTTATTTTCTATATTACTTTTAACATTTTGCATATTTCCAATTTTATATCCATGCATGGTTTGCTTTTCTTTTATAAAAATAGTATATGCAACTTTATATATAAGATTTTGTAATTCTATGATTCAATATGCTTATTTTCATCATATTTTATCATAATGAATGACCAATTAAAGGTAACATCTCATTTTCTTTACTTATCGCAAGTTATTAAATGTTTATTCTCAGCAATATCGCTCAGACTAATCCCTCTGAGGGAAGTCCTAGTCATTAGAATTTAATGAAATTAAAATGGGATCACATGGGTATCTTATACTTTCAAACAAAAAAGAATTATCAAAATCGGTTCATATTTAAAGAATTTATGAGTGAACAAGAAACGTTTGTAGCCAACTTGGCGAAATATCGCTATATTGACGACAAAAATTACGCACCAAAAGAGATGCTAATATGGCGCTATTTCTGGTATTTCGCCAAATTCCCATAGATTCCCATTGTAATCTGGTAATTTATCCAATAATTTTCTTAGAGCAAGGACTGTCGCCATCATTTTGGCATCTTTTTTTCTTTAAATTGGTTCGCTAACTATCCAAGATTGCTTAAATATTGCTACTTAGAAAGTTTTTAGAATGCTTTTCGCCATTTTAACCCCTTTTAAATTTTGTATTTGTTAACAAATGATCTTAGTGATGATTTATATCTTATAATTAATAAACATGCCAAATTTTAAGTTTTTAGGCCCTTAACATAGAGGCATCGCATTTTTAGAACGCTTTTTGCTCTTTTACCCCCTTTAGATTAATGGAATCGACATAAGATATAGCCTATATTGGAGCAAGGACTATCATCATCATTTTGATATCATTACTTTTAAGATCGGTTTGTTGTTTGCTGAGTTTGCTTAAAAATCCCAATTTAGAACATTTTTAGAACGCTTTTCGCGCATTTTCACCCCCTTTTGAATTTTTTAGCAAATGCCCTTAGAGATCATTTATATCTTATAAATAATTAACATGCCAAATCTTATATTTCTAGATCCTTACAGCAAAACAAAAGTTGCATTTTTAGAATGTTTTTTTGCTTCTTCACCTCTCTTTTGGTTAATGGTATACGCATTAAATATAGCCTATGTTTGAACCGGGGTGAATACCATCATTTTCTTATCATTAATTTTGAAATTGGTTCGGTGGTTTCAGAGAATAGCCCAATACTCGCCAAAAGTGTCGCCAACTTGGTACTATTTCTGATATTTCGCGAAATTCCCATAAACTTCCATTATAATCCAATAATTTATCTTCTAACCAACCATTAATGTTTAATTAATGGTGATTTCTGATTTTTTCCTATTTATAGATCTAATAACCTACCTCCACACCAAATTTCAACTTCCTAAGTCACCTGGAAGTAGTCAAACATTTATATGAGTGAGTCAGTGGTAAAAACAGTGGTTTTCAGACGTCAATTTCTCGCGAACGGTAAAAGATTTTTTAAAAAGTTTTTAGGATTCGGAAAGTAGAAGATGGTCTTACACGACTTGCAAAAAAATGCAAGTGTGTAGGTCAAATAAAATTTAAGTTATTCAGGAGTCAAAAGTGGCCCGAAATGGTTCGGGTAATATAACTCACGGCCGGTGTGTCGCCTTTTACTTTGTAAACTTGGCTGACACACTGTCGTGTGTCTAGATAAAATCCTTAAAACCCTGTTTTAAAATACTAATTTTTGCCAGTGGCAAAAATTATTTTTGCCGGGGCGGTTTTTTCCACTTCGGCAAAAATTTGCCAACTCTGCTTTTTGTATTAAGTAATAAAGAGTTAAACATCATATGAAGCAAAATAAAGATTCGATGAAAATTAATCTTCAAAAGAAAATTTGCAACTCCTGTCTCGAACTTTCTGCTGCCAGCCAGGGTGTTTAGTAATTATATAAGGGGGAAAAAAGTATATAGTTTCTTAGAATAATAAACAAAGTGTCATTAAATTAAAAAAAAAAAATTTTTTAATTTGGAGCTCTGGCTCCCCCTCTCCTCCACCTTGGGAGAAATTCATGCACAATTCTTTACCTTCTTTTGGTAAATGGGAGTGAGAGAAGCCTTAAATTTGAATATTGTATACAGGATCGTCTGTAAATTAAGTTTCTATGCATCATGTACAGTAGAATCTCTTTTATCCGAAGCTTTATTAACCAAAACTTTCGATAAACCAAAAATCATTTTAAAACCTTTTTTTAAAAAATTATTATTAAACTATTGCATTCTTTGTGTGCAAAATCTGTTTTTTACTATAAAACTGATTACATCGATTAGGTCAAAGAAAATTAATAAATTAGCAATTCTAATTTATTTGAATGTTTAGCAACAGATTTAGTATGGCTGGAGCAGTAGAACAACTGTGATACTGGTCAACTAATAGCATTAAATAAATTTCGTGATATAGCTGCAAAACAAAGGCAATAGAAAATGCGACAAACAAAACTTTTTTCAAACTCTTCGGAAATACGTAAAAGGTATTTTCAAAATTAAAATTGGGGTAATTCATTCGTGTTTATATTTTATAATTGCTTTTTTTTTAAGTATTTGTTATTATAATAAAAAATAGTGCATACATTAGTCCTTAATCTTAAAATTGAAGCATCCTCGTTAATCCAAAAATTTCGATTTTCTGAAATATGGTCGGTGTCAAATACTTCGGATAATCAAGGTTCTACACTGAGGTGACAAAAGTCATGGGATACCCTACTAATAGCGTGTCGGTCCTCTGTTTGCTCAGAGAAGTGCAGCAACACGATGTGGCATGGTCTCCACGAGTCGTAAGAAGCCCTCTGGAGAATATTGAATTGAGCCATGCAGCTTTTATAGGCCTCCATAATTCTGAAAGTGCTGCTGGAGGAGGATTTTGTGCGCGAACTGATCTCTTGATTATGTCCCATAAATGTACGATGGGATTCATTTAGGGCGATCACGGTGGCCAAATCATCCGCTGGAATTATCCAAAATGTTCTTCAAACCAATCGCGAGCAATTATGGCCCGATGACATGCGCATTGCCAGCCTGGAAAATTCCATCGTTATTTCGGTACATGAAGTCCACGAATGGTTGCAAGTGGTCTCCCAATGGCTGAACACAATAATTTTCAGTTAACTCTCAGTTCAGTTTGACCAGTGGACCCACTCTATTCCATATAAACACAGCCCTACACCATTATGGAGCCATAACCAGCTTGCACAACCCCTTGTTGACAAATTGGATCCATGGCTTAATGGAGTCTGCGCCACACTCGTACACTTCCATCAGCTGTTTCCAATTAAAATCGAGTCTCATCTGACCAAGCCACTTTTTTCCAGTCGTCTATGGTCCAACTGTTGCGGTCACGAGCCTAGGGATGCCGCTGTTGGCGATGTCGTTAGTAATGGCATCCAAATCAGTCTTCTGCTACTGTAGCCCATAAAAGCCAAATTTCGCCAGACTGTCCTAACGAATACGGCTTTCGGACATTCCACATTCATTCCTGTAGTTATTTCACGCAGTGTTGCTTGTCTGTTCAAACTGACGAGTCTAAGCAGACATCGCTGTTCGTCATTAAGTGCCCCCGGTTGACCACTGCGTTGTTCATGTTGGAAGGTTATGCCTGAATTTAGGTATTCTCGGCACACTCTTGACACTGTGGATCTCGGAATGTTGAATTCTGTAACGATTTCCGAAATAAAATGTTCCCTGCGTGTAGCCCCAACTAGCATATCACGTTCGAAATCCGTTAATTCTCGCCGTGTAGCCATAATCACATAATCTACCTTTTCTCACGAAGGTGAACACAAACAAGAATCTTGGCCAGGTACTGACAGTTTATACAATTGTAAGCGACACTACATCTATCTATATATTTGCGTAGTGGTATCCCATAACTTTTTTCACCTCAGTGCATTATCCAATAAAAATTATTTTAACTAGATTAAAGAATTGGTGATCTTTTGATATACTTCTGTTTTATACTCCTGATTGTGGTAAGTGCAACCCTATGCCTTCCCAATATGCCCCGGCTCCCCCTACTTATACAAAGTTCCTGCGCCACTGAAATTATAGATGTCAATTTTTATTTTAAATAACAAAAAAAAAATTACTAGAATAAATAAAAATACAAATGAAAAGTCAAAATAAAAATCACTTTTCAAACATACGTATCGTTATTTATTGACACTGAATATGACATTCACGATCACCCATTATTGGCATTTAATCTTATAATTTAATGTCAGTTTTTTGGTCGACAGGCTAACCAAGTAGTACCTAAAATTCTATATCATTTTTGCAAGGTCTCGTGTACATGGATTTAAATTACTCTGGAATTTGAAAATTTTTTACAAGAAATCTCTGTCAACAACCAGGGATGCAGTGAAGAGTATACGGGGGTATAAAACTATGAGGTTTTCCGTTGCAGAGCCGAGAGACTCCATGCGGTCTAACAGGGAGGTCACGAGACCTCCGAATCAAGAGGAACCAAGTGACGCCCGGCCACCGCCACTGCCGGCCGGGAACAACATGCAAGGACATCAGACACACGACCCAAGCGTCGTAGCCCGGCGGCTCGCCAACCGCAGCCATCAAAACGACACCGCCCGCGCCCCACAACCAAGGGGAGCAAATGTAACAAGCGGTGTAGCAAAAGCTGCCTGAGCACACCGCTGATCAACGGACCCAGTCTTCAGGGAGGACTTACAGAAAAGCGACTCGAATTCTCGTTACGCACAAGGAAAACCCTGAAAAACCTTGTATAGTCGCTTCATCTGAATCGCGCCCACAAGTGCCCTCGGACTCCTCTTATAGAGTAGTGCGTTTGAACGATTTGGAAATCTTGCGTTCGAAAAATCATACGACATATAAGAACAAGACGGCAGAGAGCTCAATTGGCCCGGCGACCTACCCGATCCAGTATCTTTGTCAAAAGCATAGGCGTAGCGTCGGGGGGGGGGGGCACGGGGGGCACGTGCCCCCCCAATCATCTGTACCCGGGCGCCAGAACAGAAAGCGTAGGGGCGCCAAATGAAAACTTTTTTTTTTTGTCTTTATATGCAAAAATTTATGTATATTTATCGAATTTGAATAAAAAGATCTCACAAACGGAAAATTCAAAAGCAAAACTGAACCAAGTGTATCTTTATGCATTCTGTCATTAAATAAATCAGTCTCTACTCAAAAACACTCTTCTGTGTGAAACTGTAGTTCATCGACCACTGCCAAAAAACAAACGATTTCCCTAGGGGTTGCAGAGGGGGCGCCAAGTGAAGATTTTGTTTGTCTTTGCATTCAAAAATGTATATGTATGGAATTTGCATAAGAATGTCTGACAGCCTGAAACCAAGCGATTACTCTAGGGTTTGCAGAGGGGGCGCCAAATGAAGATTTTGTATGTCTTACATACAAAAATGTATATGTATGGAATTTGCATAAAAATGTCTCACAGCCTGAAACCAAGGGATTTCCCTAGGGTTTGCAGAAGGGGCGCCAAATGAAGATTTTGTTTGTCTTACATACAAAAATGTATATGTATGGAATTTGCATGAAAATGTCTCACAGCCTGAAACCAAGCGATTTCCCTAGGGGTTGCAGAGAGGGCGCCAAATTAAGATTTTTTTGTCTTTACATACAAAAATGTTTATGTATGGAATTTGCATTAAAATGTCTCACGGCCTGAAACTAAGCGATTTCCTTAGGGATTGCAGAGGGGGCGCCAAATGAAGATTTTGTTTGTCTTTACATACAAAAATGTATATGTATGGAATTTGCATAAGAATGTTTCACAGCCTGAAACTAAGCGATTTCTCTAGGGGTTGCAGAGGGGGCGCCAAATGAAGATTTTGTTTGTCTTACATACAAAAATGTATATGTATGGAATTTGCATAAAAATGTCTCACAGCCTGAAACCAAGGGATTTCCCTAGGGTTTTCAGAGGGGGCGCCAAATGAAGATTTTGTTTGTCTTTACATACAAAAATGTATATGTATGGAATTTGCATAAGAATGTATCACAGCCTGAAATCAAGCGATTTCCCTATGGTTTGCAGAGGGGCGCCGAATGAAGATTTTGTTTGTCTTTACATACAAAAAAGTAATGGAATTTGCATAAGAATGTCTCACAGCCTGAAACCAAACAATTTCCTTAGGGGTTGCAGAGGGGGCGCCAAATGAAGATTTTGTTTGTCTTACATACAAAAATGTATATGTATGGAATTTGCATGAAAATGTCTCACAGCCTGAAACCAAGGGATTTCCCTAGGGTTTGCAGAGGGGGCGCCAAATGAAGATTTTGTTTGTCTTACATAAAAAAATGTATATGTATGGAATTTGCATAAAAATTTCTCACAGCCTGAAACCAAGCGATTACCCTAGGGGTTGCAGAGGGGGCGCCAAATTAAGATTTTGTTTGTCTTTACATACAAAAATGTATATGTATGGAGTTTGCATAAAAATGTCTCACAGCCTGAAACCAAGTGATTTCCTTAGAGGTTGCAGAGGGGGCGCCAAATGAAGATTTTGTTTGTCTTTACATACAAAAATGTATATGTATGGAATTTGCATAAGAATGTCTCACAGCCTGAAACCAAGCGATTTCCCTAGGGTTTGCAGGGGGGCGCCAAATGAAGATTTTGTTTGTCTTTACATACAAAAATGTATATGAATGGAATTTGCATAAGAATGTCTCACAGCCTGAAACCAAGCGGTTTCCCTAGGGTTTGCAGAGGGGGCGCCAAATGAAGGGTTTTTTTTTGTCTTTACATACAAAAATGTGTATGTATGGAATTTGCTTAAGAATGTCTGATAACCATAAAATTCGAAAGGAAAACTGTACCAAAGCATCTCTATGCCTTCTGTCATTTAAATAGGCTAGTCTCTCTTCCAAAACCCCTATTTTATGTGAAGCTGCACCTCATCGATAATTGCAAAAGCAAAGCAATTCCTATGCCAAAACAAAAGACAAAGGGGGCGCCAAATGAAGATTTTGTTTGTCTTTGCATATAAAAATGTATATGTAGAATATATATTGAATTTGCATAAAAATGTCTCTTGAAAAATCAAATTAAAACTGAACCAAATGTATCTCTATACCGTCTATCACTTAAATAGGTTAGTCTCTACTTAAAAATCCTCTTCTGTGTGAAACTGTACCTCACCAACAACTGCCAAAAACCAAGCGATTTCCCTAGGGGTTGCAGAGGTGGCCGTGGGGGGAATGTGTCTCGGACGCCAAAACAAAAGGCGAAGGAGGGATCAAATTAAGATTTTTTTTTTGTCTTTACATAAAAAAATATATAAGTATAGAATTTGGTAAAAATGTCTCATAGCCAGAAAATTCGAAAGGGAAACTAAATCAAATGCATCTCTATGCCTTTTGTCATTTAAATAGGTTAGCTTTTGCTTAAAAATATCTTCAGTGTGAAATTGACCCTCATCGATAATTGCTAACTGTAACCAATTTCCCTAGGAATTGCTAAGGGGACATGTGCCTTGGACGAAAAGCGAACGAAAGGCGAAGGGGGCGCCAATTAAAATTTTGTCTGTTTTAATATGTACTATAAAAAAGAATTTGAAACTAAGTGCGCGATGTCTACCCGGATCTACATAAATTTAGCTTTTGTAACTATTAACAATTACTAAAGATATAAGTTAAGCTTAGAATTTTTACAGAATTTCATGCTATCAATATAGTGGAGGAGCGAATAAAATAAGTAAATTGATTTTGTATATCAATTTGATAAAACCTAAAATAGTGATTAAAATCAGTGTATGTTATATATTAAGATGTTGAAACAAAAGTTAGAAAGAAACTATTATAATGTCAAAGTAATCTTCTATGTTGGGGGAAGTATAAAAGTGCAGATTAAGTCTGCTTGTTTCTTAATTTAATTAATTTTGTAAAGATGGTTTTCTTTTATTAATAACTTGTAAATAAATATGATTAATCGAGACATTATCTCAATCTGTTTTATTTAGTGATAAGTTTATGTGTGTCATCTTTTCTAGGAATAATTTCCTTGTAGCATATTTGTTACATTTTTCTCTTTGGGTTACAATTGATTTACAAGGAAAAACTTCTTATAGTCCTATTAAAATATTTCTAAAAGATTTTTTCTTTTGGGGGGGGGAGGGGCAAAGTTATTTTAAATTGAAATTTTGCGAAAAATTTATAAGTGATAGGGCCCTTGTAAATAATCACAATGCAAACTTATGTATTTATTTTAATTAACATTAAATAATTAATCTATTTAGAGCGACGGTTATATTTAATTATTTTTTATCTCGCGATGTCTTATCACTAGAATTTCTTATGTGTGATCACAATGATTTGTCATTTTAAGTAAATTAAATTGTACCAAAGTTACTTTAGGTGCGGTTTGGAAATGTTTGGATAGAGTATGTACAATTTTAACAAGTTATAAAGAGTGTATTTATATCTTTCCAGCAAACTGCAAAATTAAATGTTTTTCGCTTATTAAAAAAAAAAAAAAAAAGAAAAAGAAAAAAGAAAGAAAAAAAACTGTGTTGTTATATGTCACAGTGTCAGTATTAACCATTCAAAATGCATTAGATCAATGTTTTGAGAATCTAAAGAAATTTTGTTCTATGATTTTCTTAGGGGGAGGGGGTGTAAAATAGGAGAACACTGTTTCCCACTGGCACAAAATATCATTTTCTAACTAGCGCATGAAGCAAAAATATGAAATAATATAAAATACAACTCATGATTACCTTATTATTTTATAAGAAGCCTAAAAATAACTTTTGTTAAGTTGGTAATACTTTATTATTGATTTTATTTTAAAAAAAACCTACAAACTAAAATTTTTATCATTGCTAAATATTGTCATAAATTCGCGTTTGTAATGACCGAAAGATGGCGTTGTATAGACCTGATAATCGTTTGTTTACGTATGCTGTTTGTTCCATGCTGTAGCATAGCGGAACCCGTTTAAAGAGCTATTTAAAGTGCAGTTTTTTATCTTTTTTTATTTAATTATAGGAGATAAATTACAAATATCGACAATTTTAGAATTTCTAGATGCTGGAAAATCTAGTATTTCTTTTAGAGAAGCTGAAGCAATTATTGATTCATTAATCATGCAAGCATTGTGTTGCTGTCATTTTATTTTGCCATGAGTAAGTCAAATGTACTTTTTTATATTATAGATCTAAACTTTGTGTGTAAAATTTTGATTTTAGATAATTTTAATACAAAGAACCCAACGTTGCATGCGTTATAGGACTGTTTATTTATTTATTATAGAACGGTTTATTTATTTATCGGCCTTTTAAACACTAATTTCAGCGGAAGATATCAGTTCTATTTCGTTTCAGACTTTGTCCGCGAGAGGGCGTCTATTTCATTTCAAACGCGAATTGTATTTTCAATGCAACTCTCAGATCCAAACTGCATTTTTTCACACATTTTTTTTTTTTTTTTTTTTTTTTTTTTATCCGAACAGGTGCTCTTATTTTCAATTTTATAACTGAATAGTATTTTCTACTTTTCGATAAACTCAGAAATACTTTTAGAAGAGTTGTCAATTTGGCATTTCGAACTGAATTTCCTGGCGGTGATAGTGAGAGTGAGGCAAAAAAATTACCTCCTTGAGACAGTAACCTGCCTTAAGATGTAATTCGTTTATCGGAAAATAGAAATAAAAACATTTGATCATAAATCTCTTCAATAATCACAATTGCAATTGTCATGCTTTTAAGTTTAAAATTTAGTCAGAAAATATGTCAGGAAGTTTTTTCTTGTTAT
Source organism: Maratus speculifer (assembly GCA_964019185.1). Taxonomy (NCBI): domain Eukaryota; kingdom Metazoa; phylum Arthropoda; class Arachnida; order Araneae; family Salticidae; genus Maratus; species Maratus speculifer. The sequence goes on along the minus strand of OZ025292.1, from coordinate 21,998,527 downwards.
GCAAAGGAAAAAAAAATCTTTTCGAGAATCGGCTTAAATGTCTGTTTAAATTCTTTATTTTCTGCGTTTGGCAACATATATTTTCTTTATATATTTACAAATTCATTTTCATTAGTATATATAATACAATGAAGATTTGAAACTAGAAAAGTCCTGAAAATTTTCACCATCATTTTCAATAATATATTCAACTGTCTTCGGGATTTATTATTGTTATTATTCATCTTATTATTATTAGGGTTTTTTTTTATTTCCAGTCCATATTTTCAATGAATCTTGTAGCAAAGAATATGAAAAATACTATTTTTTCTTTTAAAAGATATGTTTTCAAAAATAAATATTTTTGTAAATTACAAAGGTGATTTAATTTTTTTTCTGTAAAATTTAAAATTTTTTAAAAACATTTTTTAGAAAATATACCGATCTTCAAACATGATTAATATTTAAAATTTTTAAATTAAAATTTATATTTTTAAATCAAAATTGATCTTTTTTTTTTTTTTTTTTTTTTTTTTTTTTTTGTATTATTTACTCATTATACGTAGCATAGGGTAAATCTTGCAATCGTTTTGAAAATAGAAGAAAAATTTTTGGCGGATTTACATATTTTATTTACTACAGATTCCGAAAAACGTTTTTATTTCCACAAAAAAAAAAAAAAAAAAAAAAAAAAAAATTGTAATTTAAGAAATTACCCCAACCATTTGAAAAATGTTTCACTCGATACATTCATCTATCATTTTAAGCTAAATACCGGTTGTTTTATTGTGTATTATCCGTGCCACTGCTATAAATGACTTTATACATGCTGCAATTTGAAGGTACGGTTCGTTTAAGTTATATCACTCTATTGTCGCCAAGCATAAAAGTTGGCGACGAAAGAAACATTTCAAACTATTTAACATTGTTGGTGCAAAAGTAATCATTATTAAAATACAGCTTTGGCATATACTGTTATACTTGTAAGACTTTGGCATATATTGTTTGATTTTACAGAGCAGAATTTTGGTGATGGAGGTTTTAAACCAAAATCGATCGCAGCACATGCATCTGTGAATGGGTCCATCAGACATCGAATCAAAAAAGTTTTTTCCCAGTTTTTCCCAAGCCGATTGCTTTTTAGTTTTCTTTTTAGGTGGTGGAAAATCAAGAGTAATAGCTATAACATTTTCCGGCTTGTTAGAATCACTATTGGCACTCAAATTTTCCTGGTTAGAACCGACCGATAGTAAAACGCCATGGCTAGTGGATTGGTCGCCCTGGCGACATGATGTTTTACAATTAATCGGTTCGGCATTAAATTGCTTCCTTTTTCGTGATCGCCTTTCAACACGTAATTGGTTTTCAGCGGCTCAATAATCTTTTGATTTTATCATTTTCTGCATTGAAAGACGTTTTTGCGCCAAACCAAATACAGTATTACTCAGTTATCCCGTCGACCAATTTCGCCAAATGATACGAATCGCCAAACTAATAAGCAACTTATACATGTTGACTGTGTTTAATATCATTGAATGCGATATTCACGTTCATTCATTTCTTTGGCTTCGGCTTTTTCCGTATCTGTTAATTTCCGTCTACCCATTTTTAAATTTGTTAGTTTTCTCCTTTATTACAATGATTTTAACCATTTTAATTTACTATTCAAATAAAAATTCTTCTAAAAGTAAAGAATTTAATTTAAATTCAAATAAAAACTCTTCTAAAAGTAAAGAAATTAATTTAAATTCAAAAGTGACCACATCATTCAAAAGTGGTAACATCATTCAAAAGTGGTAACATCATCGGGTCCATTCTCCCGAAAACAACAACCATTTTTCAAATGGTTAAAAAAAAAAAAAAAAAAAAAAAAAAAAAAAAAAAAAACCGTTTGTCTGTGTGTTTGTAAATGTTCTATCTCCCGAACAAATTGAGACAGAGACTTGAAACTTTGTATGTTCTTAGTATGTAAGGATGGGACGAAGCCTATTTAATATCAGTAACCTCGATTATTCGGAACTATTTTTTCGGACTCTCGAAAAATTCGTTCTGATGAAAGGTACATGAAGTTTTTCGAAATTTTGTATTTTAATGAGTGGATGTAAAAGGCAATAAAATAACACAAATTTTGCATAAAGAATGAAGTCGATCGGATTATTAGTTGCCGAGATATTTGTAATCCTATTTTCCACATTCTTCGGTTTCTCATGACCCTGTATTTCAATTTCAATTCAAAGATATATTTTAATTGAAAATGAGACCCTTAATCCGACGCAGTAAACTGTTAGATAATATGATTATTATTTTTGGAGTTATAAGGATGCTTCGGTTACACAATTCGGTACTACTTGAATAGCTTGGCGTTTTATATAATTTGTCGAAATTGGTTCATCAGCAATTCATTAACTCCTTCGCGACGAGAGCTTTTTACGAAATTTTTAATGTTTGTCAACAATTGTTTAAAACAGAAATTTGTGCATTATTAAATCAGGAAAATGCTCCAATTAAATAAGGCAAATTTTACAGTAAAATTTTGCTGGCGCGGATAAACAAGGATTCTTGTCTTTTTGCGGCACGTATACGTATCGCATTATATTTAATAGAGCATTACTATGTATATTAAAAAATTTAAATATACGATTAAATTTTGTTTTGAAATTGCAACGCATTTTATAAATATTTCATACATGTTTTATTTTCATATATTCTATTATGCATATCCACGATGGGTAAGTATTACGGTGGCCCCAATGACTAGTTTTTTATTCATTTTATTTATTCATTCATTTCACATTTATTCATTCATTAACGGCTCTACATAAAAATTTAAGCAAAACAGATAAAATATGGACCATTTTCATTGGTTATGGACTTTCGCGAGAATAACAATTATAAATGTGTTTTACGAACCGATACTAGTTTGACAAAATCACTATAGAAATTATAATATGCCCAGATTAGAGATCATATAATCGGACAATCATATCGTATCTGAGCACAAACTCAATTTCATAAGCAGAGTCGTGCTGAACTGAGTCTTATGTATACATTATATGTTTTTTTTTTTTTTTTTTTTTTTTTTTAGCATAGTCGAGTCAGAGCGAAACTGGATCTAGTTGTTTACAGTGGAACAAACAATTATGTTTTGAAGAAAATTAATAGATTAATCGGGCTTCTAAGCAAATGTAAAGGACCGGGCCAGCAAAAAAAATTGGACGAACTTGCCGTTCCGGATCGATAAAAAAAAAAAAAAAAAAAAAAAAAAAAAAAAAAAAAAATTAAGTGGCCCGATATAAAGATCTCTACTGGGCCGATGAACCTGACTTTCGCAAGAATATGTATAATTGTGCGTCACGAGCCGATGATCGCTTGACAATATCAATAAAGAATTTACGAAGTGTTCAGCATATAGATCGGCATCGGACAGTTATATGGCATCTGAATCAGGGCTTAATTTTTTTCAGCTCAGGCTTGTACCGGGCTAAGATCAGGCGCTTGCATTTTTTTACACAGTCGAGACGGGACAAAGCTAGGTTTAATTTTTTTCAGGATGTAGAGGGCAAGGAATATGTTCTGTAAAAATGTCATTAGCGATAATGAACGTATATTAATATAATCTTTGTAAGTACAACTTAAGGTTACTTTCAAATTCCCAGCTCAACAACGTGAAATTTGACACACTTTCTGACTTATTTTTTTTTATAAAGGCATAAAATTAACAGGCTGATAATTGAAGTAATTTGTAATCGATTAGCATTTTCCATTTTTTAAAATAAATAAATAACTTTTTGATTTATAACCTATTCTAATCACTTAATGACAAGTTTTTCTTCTCCCTAGTACGATTGCGTCTTGAATTTCGATTCAAAATGACAACTTTGGCAGTATTTTCTCAAAGATTTTTTGTCTTTTACGAAAAATGGAAAATTCCGTTCGATTACTCAGTTTCTGAATATGAACGTCTGGCAATTTTATGTGCTTTCGAAAAGAAAGGAATTCAGAAATGTATCAGGAAGTAGCTAAATTGGATCAGAATAATAATTTACTGAAAAATTCGGGGGTCATCCATAAAATAATTTTTCCGTGGCTAGAAAGAAACAAAATATGACTACCTAAAAAGAACTATTACAAAAGATACAGCTATGTTTTAACTACAAATCCACATTAGAACCAACGGAATTAAAACGCTTGTCACAACGTGGGATAAGTTTTTGAGTCCAGTGTCATAGAAGTCTGCCACCTGGGAATGGAGGCAGGAACTTGTTACAGTTGTCAACTCACGTCTCATCAACCGTTCAAATCTTGTTGAGGTATTCATTTCCTTCATCGTGATATCGCTACAGAAACATCAATGCTGCTTTCCCACGTTTGTTTTTGTGTTAAGGTGCAAGTTGATTATACCCTGTTCGCACTGGGATAGTTAAGTCACTTAACTTTAAGTCACTTAAATTTTTTGAAGCGGGATACCCGGAATTAGGCTTCACCTGTTCGCACTTGCTAAATATTTTAAGTGACTTAACTTGGCCAAACTGACATCTGAGCATGCGCATAAGTTCGGAAATTTGTAACTGCATCTTCTAACTGTTTTTTGTTTACATAGCAATTATCGTGCCATATTTCAATTAAAAATTAATTTTGTCATCCTCCCAAATTATTTTGCAGGAGGAAATAACAGGTTAAACATTTTCCATTTTTGACCTTTGATTACAAAAAACCCCCACAAATACATGTGTTAAGAAACTGGGGCAAACAAATAACAACTTGAAACAATTTATAATTATTTGTAGGACTCAACTCCAGTTATTTAACAATCAGAATTGAATATTCTAAAATTCAGAAATAATAATTAAATATTCAGAAGGCACATTTCAACTCAACTCATAGTTAAGTGAGCATCTCAAAAGTTAAGTGAGTTTCAGAAATTTGCTTAAGTGAGAATCTTGATTCCGGGTACGACCGCTTCAAAAAACTTCAAGTTAAGTGACTTAACTATCCCAGTGCGAACAGGGTATTAGGCACCCACCTGACGCACAGTTTCCAGATAAACAGGTGTTTCGAGGTGGTTTCCTGCATTGAGAATCTTTTTCGCGCTATTTAGAGCGATATCACGCTGAGGGCAACGAGTACTTCAACAGAATCCAGTCCGAGTAGTTATGTTTTGTTTCTGTTTTAATTCCGTGGAAAACTCGTTTTTCGATAACCCTCGTATTTCAAAATCTAATTTTTTTATAGTTTCAAAGGTTAGGATTTTTTTAACCACCCTTTTTTAAAATTCTAAACTACATCAAGTTTTATGAATCTTTATTTGAATATTGAAAAGTCTTAAATGTCTAAGCAATTATTAATGCTGCTATTGAGTATTTTCAGGCATTTTCAGGGTATTTTGTGAACACATAGTAATTTAAAGTATATTGTAAAATTATCCAATTAATACTTATGCTTTTTCACTGATTTTTTGTACGAGCAGGACCTGGCCCTAAACTATGAAAATATAAACGGACCGGGCTCGGGTAAAACTTTTAATACACACGCCGGGCCGTGCTGAGCCCGTGCCTGGAAATTCCTGTAAATGTAGACCTCTAGCATGTTCCACTGGAAGGACATGCTAAAGAAACGGTCGCCACATGTACGAAATTTCTTCTGCGAGCCATTTTTTGACCGACAATCATTTTCAGGGAATTTCTTTATTTCTCTTGATCGTTTTCCTCCCTGTTTTAAAACATTGTGAACTCTTTGACAAAAAATGCAAATTTCTGTATGTTTTAGTTCTGAATTTCTTAATTAAAATTAAACCTTTTAAAGTTCCAAAAAAGACGCTAAATAATTATTTAATAGAATTAATTTATATTTGTTAGTTTTATGACGCCTACCAAAAGAAAAAGATTTTTTATTACTTTTTGGGGGCTAAGGGGAGGGGGGGGGGGCGCCAAATTGAAAATTTGCCAAGGGGCGCAGTTTTTACTTCGCTGGTGCCCCCCCCCAAAAGTTTTGGTCACGCTACGCCTATGGTCAAAAGACTGCTGACTATCTCAACGATACTCTTCCTGCTGTAATGATCAAAGCAAAGATCACTAAGCATTCGAGTGTGGATGTTTAGTGGGAAACTCTTTTCTTTGATGGACCTCCATAGGGGGCTATCATAGACACAATGTCTAATCGTACTGATCCCATTCCCGCAAAAGTACGCAGGGTTGCCTTTAAAGAAGCGGGCTTGGTGGTCACTGAAGGTACCATGTCCGGTTAGAACCTGGTTTAATAAGAAATCGCCATGGACTCTCCAAGTGGAGACTCTCTGGAACATCGCATATGTCATCCGGCCAACCTCAGATTGGTTCCATCATTCTTGCCAATCTATGAGTGCCCGGTCAAGGAGCTTTCTCTTGACTTGACGTCCTGAGAGAGGAGCATGAATGTCAACCGTTTGTCGACTCGCAGCCTCCTTAGTCAGAGCATCGGAATATTCGTTAAAGGCGTGTCTGGCACGAGCCTTAATCCAGTGTATATGATGGACCCTGATTCCTGTGTTGGCAACCAGGTGTCTAATCTCGACTACTGCTTTGGGCCTAGGCACCAAGGAGTAAAGCGTCTGAAGCACCGATCTCGAATCCGAGTAGGTACCGAGTTCACCGAGACCTCTCCGAAGAGCATCAGAGATCGCCTCCTTGATCGCGTGGACCTCGGCTGTGAAAACAGCCGACCCATGAGAGACGGAACCTTCCCTCTGCAACAATGTCATCCATAGTGGCGAGATGATAGGCGCAAACCACCCTCTCACCAACTAGTTTGGAACCATCCGTATAGTAAGTATACAGAGTTTTCCGGATGAGTTCCGGCGTCCGAGGTATTCTACCTGGATAAGCATCGTTGAGGTTGGTACTTCCAAACGTCCACTATTTCTAGCGAAAGATTTGGTCTTTCAATACTCCCACTCCATCTTGTGAGGGCCTCAAAGTCGCGTTCGATACCAGCACGGAGGTCCAGGGGAATCATCCTGGACATGACATTCAACGCATCCGTCGACACCATACTGTAGCACTTGGTGACACACAGCAGGAGACCTCTCTGAATACTCAGTAGTCTCCTACGAAGAGCCACTTTGTTGGAGTACCAAATAGGGGCCGCTTATATGGGGTATACCCAATATACCTTCTGGATTTTTTAAAGAAGTACCATATACCCTCTGTTTCTCAAGGAATCTTACAGTATACTCACTTTTGGGCACATTCTCTGCCTTGAGCGTATACTCTCTGCTTAGAGTCAGTTTCCCCCAGGGGGTTCAGGAGGGCGCTCCGCCCTCCTGAAGTTAGTTTTAAAAATAGCGCCCTTTAGTTTTAAAAATAGCGCGCCTCTTGCCCCTCATCCAAAAACTAGCGCCCCTCTTGTCGCTCATTCAAAGAACTAGCGCCCTTCATGCCCCACATTTGAAAAAACGCAGCCCTCCAGCAATGATGTAAACGCGCTACAGCGCGTAAATTGCACAAAAAAATTGCGACGGAACGTAAAAAAAAAAAATCTTAAGTGTCCCACGGAACGCATTACTTCGTCAAAAATCGCAAAAAAAAAAACAAAAACAAAAAAAAAACCGACAAATTTTGTTAAAAAATTGCGAAATAACGACTAATTTCCGGCAAGTTTCCTTAAAAATAGGCTAATTTCGTCACAAAATCCCGAAAAAAAAAAAAAAAAGACAGATCTCCTCAAAAGATCGAAAAAACGATTAATTTCGTCCCAAAAATCGCGATAAAATGGAAAATTTTGTCACATGATTAACAAAAACGGCACGTTTCGCCAAAAGAATACTAAAAGCGGCAATTTTCATCAAAAAATCGCGATAAAACGGCAGATTTTATCAAAATATTTGTGAAGGTAAGGCAAATTTTGTCCAAAAATCGCAATAAAACGGAAAATTCTGTCAAAAAATTAATGCAAAACAACAAATTTTGAAAAAACGCAAAATTCATCAAAACATCTTGAAAAAACGGCAGGTTACGTCAATCAGCAGGTTACCCATTCATTAAACAGAAAAAAAAACCTTTATTCAACAAAAATATTCTTTTTTTTTAATGTCTTTTACAATAAATCTGTCTTGCCTCTTTTTAAAAGGAATGCGAACAATAGTGATACTCATAGGCGCCAACTTTGGTCCCAAAGCTGGGTCTGCCACAAGGGCAGTTGTTTGAGGGGATGTTGGTGAATACGCGATGTGCCGGACTAAAAAACGAGCTGAATGAACTACAGGGTCTCGGCCATAATCCCGGAAGCTGATGCAATTTAAGAATTTTAATGCAAATTAAGAGTACTTTAGACTTCTTACCACTTTAAGACGAAATTCGCAATTTTCTTCGCATGATTGAGAAAATTCACGATTTTTTCGGGCTTGATCGACAGAATTAAAGATTTTTACGAAGCCGATCGATTAAATTTGTTATTTTTCAGCGCTTATCGACGAAATTCGCGATTTCCCTTCGCATGATCGTCGAAATTCGCAATTTTTCCGTTCTTGATTGACGAAGTTTACGATTTTTCCGCGCTTGATCGACGAATTAGCAATTTTACAGGTGCTTTATCGACGAAATTCGCAATTTTTCCAAGCCTGCTTAAAAAATTTCAGGATCTTTCCGCTACCAATCTACAAATTTCGAAATTTTTACGAATCCTATCGACGATATTCGCGATTTTTACAAAACTGATCGACGAAAATCGCTATTTTTACTCGCGTAATCAATAAAATTCACAATTTTTCAACGTCTGATAGACAAAATTTGCGATTTTCCAGCACTATATCACGAAATTCGTTATTTTTCTTCGCATGGTCGACAAAATTCGCGATTTTTCCGCGCTTGATCGACGAAATTTGCGATTTTTCTGTGCTTGATCGACAGAATTTGCGATTTTTTCGCGCTTGATCGACGGAATTCGCGATTCTTACGAAGCCGATCGACGAGATTTGTGATTTTTCAGCACCTTATCGACGAAATTTGCGCTTTTTACAAAATGATCGACGAAATTCTCAATTTTTCTTCGCATGACTGACAAAATTCGCAACTTCCCTTCGCACGATCGTCAAAATTCGCAATTTTTCGGGCTTCATTGACATAATTTGCGATTTTTCGGTGCTTGATCGATAAAATTAGCAATTTCCGCGTGCTGTATCGACGGAATTCTCAATTTTTCCGAGCCTGTTTGAAAAAATTCAGGATCTTACCGTTCCCAATCAACAAAATTCGAAATATTTACGAATCTGATTGACGAAATTCGCGATTTTCCCGCACCCGATTGATGAAATTCGCGTTTTTTACAAAGCCGATCGACGAAATTTGCGCATTTTACAAAGATTAGAGAAAATTTGCGATTTTTACAAAGCTAATCAACGAAATTTGCAACTTTTCCGTTCCAGATCGGCAAAATTTCCGATTTTTCCACGATGAATTGACAAAATTCACAATTCTAACGAATTGAATCGACGAAATTCGCGATTTTTCTTTGCATGATCGACAAATTTCTCGATTTTTCAGCCGACGAATTTTCAGTCTCGATTTTTCAGCCGACTATCGATTTTTCAGTCGACAAAACTTAGAATTTTTTAGAGCCTGATTGATGTATTTAGCAATTGATCTATGTGGGATCAACAAAACTCGCAATATTCTCATCTATGAACGATAAAATTTGCGATTTTTTGGAATCCAATCAATAAAATTGGCACTTTTCCACACTTATTTGACGAAATACGCAATCAACGAAATTCACGATTTTTGTACTAAATCTGACGAAATCTGCATTTTTTATGCGACAAGATGAAAATCACGATTTTTTCTCTTGATAAATTGACGAAATTCACGATTTTTTCTCTTGATAAATTGACGAAATTCACGATTTTTTCGCAGCCGAACAATGGAACTTCAAATTTTTCTGAGCGACATCGTCAAATTCGCAATTTTCCATGTTTTATCAACGAAATTTGCGATTTTTTTGTGTTCGATCAACGAAATTCGCGTTTTTTCAATCGATAAATCAAGAAAACATGTTTTTTTTTGGCAACCGATGGATTTATTTTACAATTTTATTCGAGTATCATAAACAACTGAATTTTTTTTTTCTTATCCGATCAACGAAATATGCAATTTTTCGCGTCCGACTGACAAAATTCGCGAATTTTCCGTGCCCGATCGGGGAAATTTGTTTTTTTTTCCTAGCCTCGTGGACAAAATTCGCGATTTTTTCATATCTGATGAGCGAAACTTGCGATTTTCCCGTACCGATCAATGAAATTTGCGATTCTTAAGTGACGAAATTTTATATTTTCCCCGATAAAGTAATGAAATTTACGATTTTTTTCGTGCAAAATATGCACAAAAATTGCAATTATTTCCAGTTGTAAATTGATGAAATTCGCGGGCGATACATTAACCTATCGTGGGCCACAGGTTGCGCATCCCTTGTTTAACACATAAATTGCAGAAAAATCGGTATGAGATAAAAAAAAAAAAAAAAAAAAAATTATTACAGGTGAAAATAACACAGTTTACTCAATCATCTCAGGAATAAATATTTTCTTTTAACAAAAAGAAAAGAGAACTTTTAAAAAAGTCAAAGAATAATACAAATTACATGGAAGATAGAAGTATATAAATTACAGTAAATGAAATTATTCAAGTTTTACCATATTTTTCTTCTATTTCTGCTTTTTCGCTGCTGTCTTTGTGCAAAATTAGAGTGTTTTGCTCCATTTTGCTAAATTTCGTGATTTTTGGAAATTTTCATTTTTTACTAGCAATCTTTTGCCGAAATTCACGTTTTTACCCTGCGATTTTTTGCCGAATTTCGCGTTTTTCACACTATTCTCTGACAGAATTTCCTTTTTTCCTGCTATCTTTAAACGAAATTAAGGTTTTTTCTGCGTTTTTTTCGTTTTCATCATTATTTTTTGACAAAATTCGCGTCTTTACTGCGATTTTTTTAGACTTTATGCCAAAATTCACAATTTTCTTGCCATTTTTCGACAGAATATGCGTTTTTTTTGCGATTCTTTGAAAGAATCTGTTTTTTTTCCGCTATTATTTGCGAAAATCGTATTTTTCTGCGATCTTAAGCGAAAATCCGCCTTTATCTCTCGATTCTTTGACAGAATTTGCGTTTTCCCTACTATCTTAGAACAAATTTCGCATTTTTTTTGTGATTCTTTGACAGAAATATTTGTCTTTCACACTACTTTTTGACGAAATTTTCCGCAATCTTTTGACGATTTTCGTATTTTTTCCACGATCCTTTCACAAAATGAATGTTTTTTCGCGAGCCTTTGACGAAATTGGTGTTTTTCCGCGATCGTTTGACGAAATTTGCAATTTTTTGCCCCTTTTTATGACATTGTTCACGTTTATTACCCGATCTTTTGACAAAGTTGAGTTTTTTCGTGATCTTATCTCCGAATTTTCAGATTGATGACTAACTTTCTTAAATTTCGGAACAAATCACTCCCGCGAAAAACGGCAAAAATAGCGAAAAGCACTATGGAAAATCTCGAATTCGCGGAAAAATCTCATACCTGCATTTTTCAGGGTCTGCCAAGATATTGCAAGGTCTGCAGAAATTTTTCAGGGTCTGCGCGGCAGACCCGGAAGTCGGCGCCACTGGTGATACTTATTATCCTCTACACTTTAAATAAGCATTATTTCATAATTAAATTTGTATCTTGCACAGATATTTTTTAAAAAGTAAAGAAAATTCAACAAAATCTGCCGTTTTTTTGCGATCTTTTACCAAAATAGGCTGTTTTTTGCTATCTTTTAACAATATTTTCCTTTTTTTTCGTGATTTTTTAACAATATTTCCTGTTTTTTTTGCGATCTGGTAACAAAATTTACCTCCCCCCCCCAATTTTTTGACAAAATTTTTGGATTTTTTTCTTGATTCTTTTGGCGAAATTTCTGTTTTTCTAGAATTTTTTGAACCACTAGATTCGACTCTATAAAAGTGCCCTTAAAAATCAAAAAAGTGCCCTCAAAAATGTAAAAAGTGCCTTTTTTTTTTTTTTAACAGTAACGCCCTGCCCCTTTTTAAACCTGGGGGAAACTCTGTTAGAGTGTATATCCTCTTACTTTTACAACAACATCTCTATCAATAACAACACATGGATTTTACTATTTTTTAAACAGGCAAAGTGCATTTCATCAATTTTGAAAGAATGAGGTTGCAGAACTCTAGAAAAGTTATCTCCAGGAAACAGTAAGTAATTACAGAATTAATGAAAACTGTTGCAGGCGATGTGCCCAGGCAGGGATTGAACTGGAGAACCCATGGTCAGAAAGCGAGATCTTAAGTGCAGAGAAAAAGGCTAGCTCGATCCCTTCCTGCGAGAAACTCGTTTTACTGACCGCGCAAGATGGTGCCACTACTCTGTAAATAGAGTAATTTCATTAGTTAGTAGCACAAATAGCACAACTGTAATTTGCAACTCATTTTGCATTTGTACTGTTAATTGTCTAAACTTACACACATGTATGCATATATGTTGACCTTCTAAAATATGAAATTGTCGTAACCAGTGGTGAAGTTAAAAAAAAAAAAAAAAAAAAAAAAAAAAAAGGTATTTGCTCTAACAAGGAAGGTCTCCATTGGGGGCATACTCAGAATTTCTTGAAAAAAATACGAATTAAACTACTCATGTAGGTAATAAAGGATCAGTGAAAATTAGCGGCGGAATTACATTATTAAATATGTAAAAAAATAAAATAGTTTGGAATAATTGGCGTGAAAAGCTGAAAGCGACGCGGGAATTGGCGAGCAGTGCATTTCCTCGCCAAAAGCAGACGATTTTAACCAATCTGAAAATTGATTTTAATTGACTTCACTGTTAAAAAATCTGCAGCATTTACTGCAACGTCACTCCGCTACTTTTATAGAATATCTCTCTTCTGACCAATGAGAATGCTCCATAGTATGGTGAATTGACCATGTCATACACTGTTAAAAATCTGCTGCATTTTGTTGCAACGAACTCCACCGCTTGTATATAATATCTCTATTCCAACCACGGCCAAGTAACCGTTTTCTATACAAGCAAGGGGGTGCGTTGCAACAAAATGCAGCAGATTTTTAACAGTGTATTTTTCAATTTGGAACAATTTATATCAATTTAAATTGTGTTTTAAATGATAAAATATATTAATTTCATTTTGTTATAAGTACATATAAACATATATGACAAAATTACACTTAAATTAAAGTAAAAATGCAAAACTAAAATTACTTAAACTAAACTTATTTAAATAAATTGAACATAGAAAGTTTTTTCTTTAAAAAGTATTCGAAGCGTAAAAGCATATTTTTTAAAATTTCGTTTTTTCGCTAACCGGAGATAAATCGCCAAATGAACAAAATTTTTATTATTTTTTTAAGGACGTTATAAGGAGATTCCACCGAAATTTTTTTTATAAACATATATAACTATATGAGAAGAACATTCTGTAATTTTTTCAGATTTTTCTGAGTATGCCCGTATGGAGACCTTCCTTGTAAGCACAAGATATATTCTCAAGGCAGAGAGTATTCCTAAAGTATATATATTATAGCATTTTTGAAAAACAGAGGGTATACGGTACTTTTTTAAAAACATAGAGAAGGTATATGGCATATACCCTCCATTACATCTTTAGTCATAACACATTCACACACATATACAGAGTCAATGTAAGGAATGACCAGCTGTATCTGAATTCCACGAAAATTGTTAAGCAGTAGTATTATTATTTAGCACTCGGATGGAATTTGCTGCATTTAGTGTTTCAATTAGCAGGGATATGTTTAGGAAAATTTTAGGTCCTTTAAAGGACCCTTCACAAAATTATTCATATCTTATAAAACTTTTGCAGAATTTTTTCACCTTCAAATTGAGCTTTTGACAAATTTAATCATTTAAAAATAAGATCTGCCCAGTAAATAAAAAGTTAAACTCATAAAAAAAAAAATATTGCTTAACTTTTTCATACATGATGGGTAGCACCTGAATGCATTGATAATTTAAAATTCACAAAATTATGACTAGAATATACACAAACATAAGAAAAAATTCACAATTTCACAAAAACAGGCCCCTGATTAGCTTTGCCAGCTTTTTAATTGTTAACTTTTATCTGATGTACATGAGTTTAAAAAAAAATTATTAATATTTATTGAAGAAGCTCTTGCTGTGCTTAACATGTTATACCAATTGGTTCTTTTGCTCTTATGCATTTTTTTACAATAGGGCTAAGCCAATGCCAAATTTATTATACTTGTTATGCTTATTTCATACAAAATTATGACATTGGAAGTTATATTAGATTTAAATATCATTTTCAAATGGAGTCCTTTTTAAGTTATGCTAAATAAAAACTATGTTTTACAAACTTATGTACTTAACTTTTTACAAGAGTCTGGAATTAAGCTCAAAAACAATTATTTGAAGTTTTTTTTATTATTATTATTCTTTAGTTAAATTACCAGTAGAGAAATCTTCCAAATTATGTTCATATTAGATTTTAATACTTTCTTATGTCATTTTAAATATTTAGAAAACTTAAAATTTTAATCAATTATTAAAAAAAAAAAAAAAACAATTTAATTGCTGATTTAACTTTTCACTGCACCGTGCGCTACATCTAGCACATATCTAAAAACATTCTAATTCTCATTATCTGCCATGAATTTGTCCAATAGGATCACTGTAACTGATCAATAACTGTCCAAACAATGAAATAATACTTATTTTGTCTAAGTCAGATGGCTGCATTTCACAAAAAATTAGGACTTTTTTCTTTGGAAACAAAAAGATTTTGGACGTAGCTATTAAGGCAAAATTTACTTTTATTATTTTTACTCAAATGCTTGAAAATATTAATTTAAAGAAAGTTGCAGAGTGTCAAGCATATAAAATTACTTATTTTAAGCCCATTTAATTGCAAAATATTGCAATATAATACTTAAAAACCTCTAATTCTATACATACAGGGTGAGTCATAAATATCGAAACAATAGGCTATCTCCGTAAATATTGCCCCTAGACCCATACTTCCAATTGTAAAGTTTCATAAGGTGAAGTTTTCTATAAGATAAGTTGCAATTCTATGGCGGGTCTATTTTAAAATTTACGAAAATTAAATTTTTATATGGCCCCTGGAGAATAAAACTTCCAATTAGAAAAACTTTCCTTATCCAGTCCTGAAATGAACAAAAAAAATTCACCTTGATATCTACAAATCCCCGAAAGATATTAAAATCCAAAATTCGTGACTTAAACCACTTAAGCATACCTCTGAGTGCAGCAATATCAGTTCATTTGAAATACAATTAATTGATCGACCATTAATTTACGCATTATTAAATGTCGATCAAAGACAATACTTTAACTTTTAGATAAAAAATAAAAGCGTATAGGTTTTTGCTTTAAACTTCTTTGAAATAGGCTAGATGTCTGCAATATCTCGAGCTTGGCGCCAGCCTGGTAACAGGCACGACTCATTGGCTGGACCGTCTTATTAAACACTTATTAAAAGTGTTATTAAATTAAGTGATAGTAATTAAACTCTCATTAAAAGTGTCTTAAAAACTTATTGCCGCAGGCAATAAGTTTAGTAAAAATAGTGATAGCAATAATGACACTTCTATTAACGGAATCACTGGAAATACATTTTAATAAATTACGCAGAAATATTTTCAAAAATCTACTTTTCATTATTCAACTTCAAAATTTATGATGGTTTTAAACCTATTTTTACTTTCTTCTACCTTTACAAGAAGAAAGTATTGGATTCATGAAAATTTTGAATTCCGGTTTTCGACGGATTCATATGTTTTAGGGCTCAGAGTTATCGAAAAGCATGTTTTTACAAAATGTCTGTCTGTGAGACACTGCTCCTGTATCTCTGTATATGACATAAATTTTGTGAGTGCTCTATCTCAAGAACTTATGCACAGAATTTAATAAAAAAATATATTTACTTAGTCCTTGATATAAATTGGTGCTGATTAGTTTTTGGTGTGAATAGCTTAACAGGTGGTCTTACTGAACAGGCTTTTGTTCGATTTCCGCAATAGCTGTATCTCCAGAATTATATGCCTAGTGTTGCCCATAAATAGAGGCACCTTTTATGCATAATTTGAAATCTATGTAATAAAAAAATGAGGTTTAAATCAGAAAAAAATTGAAATCCACGTAATTGTAATAAAAAAAATGAGGTTTAAATCAACTGATGCATTTAAAGAGTCATTAAAGAAGGTGAGAATGGCAAAACTTAAACAAAATCTGAAATCGAAACTATACAGGATGGAGTTAATCACTTAGAAACTTTTAAAAAGCATTAAAATGTTAGGAGACCATCTTTGTTTAAAATTAAATGCACTTTTCTGCATCAAATATTTTTGTTTCACTCTTTCTCATTTTTAAACTGACATAAGTCAATAACCATCGGTTACAGTAACAGTTCAGCGAGTTCAATAGCTTTTTAACAACTCAGAAAAAAATAAAAAATGGCCCAACACGCTGAAAGAAGTTTTCTTCCCAGAAAATTTATTTTTAAAAATATGATTTGTATACAAAAAATTATGTCTTATTTTATATTTTATATTGCTATTTTAAATACTTTTATTAAAAAAATAAATAAATATTATTTAAAATTCAGAATCAAAATTGAAAATTAGACATTTTTATTTAAAAAATTCAATGCGACAAATAATATTTTGAGTTATAACAATTTTAATTTAATTTTTTTTGAAAAAAAAATTAAGAAGTGATGTTATTATGATGTATAATGCTTACAAATAATATGGTTAACCATCACAAAACAGTCAAAATTCTTACTCTATAAATAAATAAATAAAATAAATGTTTCCTGGAAACATTACAGCAACATTCTTTCTTCAATTACCGTATTTTCGGGAATACCCGCCGCACCCACCGTAAGCGCCGCACCAATGACAATCTGTTAAAAAAAAAAAGTACATCGACGTAAGCGCCGCACCATCGTAAGCGCCGCACCCAAGCTGCTGATATTTATACAGTATAAATCTCTAAATTCCGAAATCGTTCGTAGACGCGGCTTTTAGTTATTTCCGAATTTTAGTGATCTTCAAAAAACAACTTTAAAATGTAAGTAAAAATTATTGAAAATCATCATTAAAAAAGAAAAAAAATCACATATTTATAAAAAAAAATCATAAATGGCACATTAAGTTATTTAACAGCAAAGCCAAGCATTTAATCTTATTAAAATTAAATATACACAGAGCATTTTCACGATTACGATTTTATTTATATGTTAGTATTTAGTTGCTTTAATTTAGGCCTACTGGTCATTACTTTTTCCCCAATTACAATGATATTAGCTCAATCTCTGTAATAAAATTCCTTTGTTCCAGGCCTAATATTTTATATAAACTGTTTATGAATTTTTCTGTTGATATTTCTTTGTTTTCTTATTTTACTATATCAAGATAAATAAACTTGGAAATGAATTAGAAGAAATGATTGGTATGGCCATCTGTCGGCAAAATGCAGAATATAATCTAGATTATACTAAAAAGTTAAATACATTTTTGGTGCTGCCATCTGTCGATAAGATAGGATAACTGAACTATATAAATATAAAACATTTGATGATCATTTATGCTATCTGTATTTGAGGTTTCCAGATTTTAGAGACTGTTACAGTATATAAAATATTTTCACTTGAACAGTTAAAAAAAAAATTTATTTTTTCACTTAAGTGCCTAAAAAATATATTTAAAATGTAAAGAAATATCGTATAGAGACACTGACGAAAAAAATAAAATAAATAAAATAAGCTGTTGAAGAAAAAAATCATTGGACGAAAGACACTTAGATTTAATGTATGCAAATGCCTTAAAAACTGTAGTAAAAATATTACTGAAAAATGTGATGTAATAAAGCGTATTGCTATAAGAAAATATTTTTTAAATGCATACTAGTTTATGTTAACTCCTCAGATTACTGCAAAAAAAGCAACATTTTGTCACTGGATCAATAACAAACAGAGAAAAATATAATAAATATCAGAAACTTATTTATAATATTATAATCTTACCTGTAAATATTGCAGAATCATTTTTC
Organism: Maratus speculifer; assembly: GCA_964019185.1. NCBI lineage: Eukaryota > Metazoa > Arthropoda > Arachnida > Araneae > Salticidae > Maratus > Maratus speculifer. The sequence goes on along the minus strand of OZ025292.1, from coordinate 21,980,445 downwards.
CCTTGACTGGTGATTTATTATTATTATGTATTTGTTTTTCAATTTAATAACGTTTCCTATCACTGATCCGTTATAAATAGCAGGTATGTAATTTTAATATTAAGATTTCAATTTTTTGTAATATTTATAAAATTTTCTAAAAAAATATTGGATTACATATAATAAGAGAACACTACTTCAAAATATCTTTAAAATATGAAAAATTATTATTGGAATGAAGTGAAAATATAGAAAAAAATATATACAAGATTTTATCAACATGTTTAAAAATCTTCAAATCCATCAAAATCGGAATTTTCACTGTCGGAATTAAATAGTTCTAAAAATTGTTTATCAGTTAATACGTCACAATTTTCATCTTCACTATCATCAGATTCAGATGAATCATCACTAACTGTATTTTCTATGATATTGGCTGCTTTGAAGCCCGACATAATAGTTTTAGCACTAATGTCTTTCCATGCCGATGAAACCCACGACGCTACTTCTTCGTAAGTGGCTTTGCGCATTTTTCCAGAATTTGTAAATGAATGTAGCCCTTCCATCATCCATTTTTCCCACAGTTTTCTTACTTTGGACTTGAAAGATTTATTCACAGCCAAGTCAAGAGGCTGTAAAACTTTAGTTAATCCGCCAGGGATTATTGCTGGCTCGGCTGAGACTTTTTTCAAAGCAGTTTTTACGGAATCACCTTTGTGGGCACTCATTGAGTCCATAATAAGAAGCCCACTAGGCTGAAAAAAAGAATTTTTTCTTTTCCTCCACACTTCCGCCAGCCACTCATACATGATTTCCTCCGACATCCATCCCTTTTCGTTACACCGTATTACGACGTCGGAAGGAAAATTTGCCTTAGGCATAGTTTTGCGCTTGAAAATAATTAGTGGTTTTAATTTGTCTCCATTCGCAGCGCAAGCTAAAACACAGGTAAATGAGGTTCGCTCATTACCAGTTGTTACGATGCCGATTGTTTTTTCCCCAATGGTGTTAACAGTTCTACTGGGGGGGCAATCAAAAGTTAATGGAACTTCATCCATATTAATAATCTGTGCTGTTGAAAAGTTGTTTTCCTTGATTTTTTCAGCGACATACTTTAAAAAAGATGCTTTTGTCTTTTCCCAATCTGCAGGCAGTTCTTGTCCCACAGTTGTCCTGGTTCTTACAGACAAATTATTTCTCGACATGAACCTAAAGCACCAGTTGGGACTACCTTTAAAATTTGTAAATCCCATGTTCGATGCCATAATCCTCGCTTGAAACCGTATCTGAACAGTTGAAACGGGCATTCCTTTTTCCCTTTGCTCCTTTACCCACTTGGCTAAATTTCTCTCCAGATTTGGCCAAACAACAACGCCACTTCTTCGTGCCCTCTTAGATTTTGGCATTTCCTTCAAAATAGATTTTTCAGCTCTCCATCTCCTTACGCAACGCTCATCAACTCCATATTCTCGTCCTGCAGCACGATTACCTATTAGCTCTGCCTTATCAACCACAGCAAGCTTGAAAGCGGCGGTGTAACTTTTTAACTTTTTGGGAGCCATTTTCACTTGAAAAAAAAAAAATAAATTGCTTAAATAAGAGCGTCAGACAAAAAGAGCAGAACAGTACCGTAAAATAATTCTCAGCTAAAAAGAAAAAAAAAACGTGTTTGTAGTACGCAATTAAAATCCAATCGGAAATAGGCGCAATTACTTGCGCCAATGAGAGGAGCGCAGCAGGATGCTAGCTTCCTCCCTAGCATCTTTTCCTAGTAGCGTTCAATTCTAAGTGCTCTTTCCACAGACTTCTAGTTCTTTTCACAAAGTTCTAAACTTTTCTTCGAATCTTGGTCATCCTTGTGTAAATGCGGTTTAGGTTCCCTTAGAAAGACCCCCCACGGAGGGCACTTATCCTAGGGCCTATATCCCTCCTGCAGATAATCGGCCGTCATAAATAACACTATTAACACCACAAAGTTCTAGTTCTTTCCAGCAAAAATCCGTCAGATTTTCGATCAAAGACTTTTTCAAATTAATTTTAGTGTAGGATTTTTTTTTTTTTTTTTTTTTTTAAGTTAAGATATTATTTCAGTCACACACAAAGACCTCCTTAATGCTAATCCTATGGATGAAATTTATAAAGATATCGTGTTTGCATTTCAATATTTTTAAATGATTTTTGGGCATTGGATAGTTCAAGTCCATCTATATGCAGATCGTTTTATACTTTTTCGATTTTGAAGATTGTTTTCACTTTCGAAACCGACTCCCAAAATGAAAGTGCCCTCATTGAAAAATACCTGTAAGCAAAAAGCGAAAAATGTTCTTTCTACAAATCTATCAGAGTTAATCAATGCAAAAATCATTTAAAAATATTTAAATTCAAACGAAATATCTTTATAAATGTTTCCCATAGGATTAGCATTAACGAGCGGGTCGCTTGACTGAAGTAGCCTCTTAACGAAAATATGATACAGTTGAACCTCAACATTTTAGAATCAGCGGGATCACGGCGATACCGTATTTTCGAGATCTGTTAAAAAATAATTTTAAAACAATATCATGCCCCCCCCCCCCCCAAAAAAAAGCAACTTTTTCCTCAGTGTAAAGAAATGACGATCAAGTAAATTGGTGAAGTAAATAATAAAATACGAATTACATTGAAACACAGCACATATGCTAAAATTAAATTACACATGTTAAACCACAATTGATTAATAAATATATATATAACCATTGTATAATACTACAAATCATTATCCACAGCGAATACAATCCACAATTGTTTATCATGCCTGCGGCAAAAAATCGATTCTTAAATAGCTTACAGCACTACAAATTCCTTTATATAAATATATACCTGCATATCTTTATTTAATATTTTAACTATTGATAATTGATTTAATGATTCCTTTTGTGGTAGATTAGTTTATTTTTTATTTGGTACATACGCATCTATCCTTGTTCATTTACAAAAATTTTGTAAGTTTAAATATTTCTTGCTCAAATTTAGACTTTATATTCATCTTAAGTTATTTCGATGATTATATTATGTAGATATAAATTAAGAAAAGAAAAAAAAATCCACAAATCCACTTAGCGTAAAAAAAAACTATTTTCGTTCTTTTTTTTTCTACTGTATTCAAAGAAACAAAACAGAAGCAATGCGATATTAGCCGACTTACGCATCAAGGTCAAAGGGCAACATGTCCGCACATTGAGTCATGAAGAGGATGAGGAGAAAAGGTGACTTTAAATAACCAGTGTCTCTCTCTCTTTTTTTTTTATTAGCAGAAACAAGAGATAACAAAATTGCACGTTTGCTTTATAGTTATAAATACTTACTTGAGTGCTTTTATTAGGCACTTCTTTAAAAATAAACATAGTAAAAGGAAAAAAAAGGATAAAATAAGTAGTTTTGTTCAGAACTTTTCGTACGAAACAATTTTTAACCATATCATAGTAAAAATTAATCTATTGAAAAAATTCACTTGGATGATGCGGATATTTTAAATTTTCCGGGTGCCGGATTGTTATTTTTATTTATTAATTATTATTATTATTTTATATGGGCCGGACCGAGCTGATCCCCCCCCCCCCCCTATAGATCGGACTGCTTCACTCAAGTAAAAACATCTACTCGCTAATGTTAATCCTATGGATTTTTTTTTTTTTTTTTTTTTTCAAATGCGTTTGCATTTCAATATGCTTAAATGATTTCTTTGTATTTTATATCTGAGATGTTGATCCCTAAGAAGACACCTTTTCGATTTCGTTTACAGATGTTTTTAGTGGTATACTTTGACTTTTAGAACCAGTTTCGAAAGTGAAAGTATACTAATAAAAAAACCTGTAAACAAAATCGAAAAAGTAAAGACTCTTTGTGGAGATTGACTTCCGTTATCCAAAGCAAAAAATATCATTTAAAAATAATGGAATGAGAATGACACTTTTTTTTTCTTTGAGATTAACATTAGTTAGCCGATGTTTGCACGTGGGTGAAATAGCCCTTAAAGTTGCCAAGTTAACATCGACTCGTGTAGCACATTTAAACTTATTCTTGCAAAGTCATATGCATTGAAAATTGTTTATATTCTATTGGCTTCTTTTAAATGTTTATCACGGAAGTCGGCCTTTTATTATTTTTTTATTATTCGCCAGGCCCGTTTTTGTTGTTTATCACCTGAATTAACTCATTTGGGGGAAAAAAAACTTGCTGATTCGACCGGTTTCAAAGTTTGGATTATTTTTGCCGGATAGAAAAAGAGTGAGTTATTGAAAAAAATAAAGAAAAATCTTGCTCTCTAAAGTTTTTACTATGTATAGGAAGTCTATTTCAAAAGAGTTCTATACCGGGATTTGAGCTCTCTTTGGGCAGTTTTATTTTCTAACTGGAAGGAGGATCATTAGAAGAAAAAAATGTGACAGCTGTACATTCCAATATCCTACAGGTAAAATCATTAATAGATGAGGGGAAAATATAATAATTTTTAACATGAGAACCGGTGAGACCAACATTATTTTTGAATAATGTTGATTGTTTAAAAATAAACAACTAACGCATCACGGACACCTGCGGTTGAGAGACGTTTTCAAATGTTTTGATACCAATTTGAGAGCATATAATTGTTGATTAAACGAAAAAAAAGTGTCAAAATCATTTGACAAAAAAAAAAAAAAAAAAAAAAAAAAAAATCATCGTACCCGCCGCCCCGGCGTAAGAGCCGCACCTACAATATTTTATACTTTTAAACTCGTATGCGCCGCGGCTCATACGCCCGAAAATACGGTACACGCATTTCACTTTGTGTCTGATCCCTTGAAACCTCACAATTTATTAAAATTGTCATAATTCTCTGAGTTTTGAAAATATCGAGATAATTTTTTTTTTTTTTTTTATTCAATTCTGGAATGGATAAGGAAAATTTTTCTAACTGGAAGTTTTATCCTCTGGTGGCCGTATAAAAATTTAATTTTCGCATTTTTTTAAATAGACCCCCCTCCCCCATGGAGTTACAACTTATCTTATCAGAAAATTCACCTTTTTTTATGAAACTTTACAACTGGAAGTATGAGTCTAGGGGCAATATTTAAGGAGATAGCCTATTGTTTCAATATTTATGACTCACTCTGTGTTTGTAGAGTATACACCATAAGATATCAAATTTTAGAAATTTATTTTATCAAAATTCTAATTTAAATTTTTTTATTATTTATCCCAGTATTAGACTGATATTTAGGTTTTGAATTTTTCATAGAAAAAAAAATCATGCAGTGAAAGGTTATATCAACTAATTAAAACCAATGTCAACCTATTTGAAAATGATACCTTATCTTTCGCACCTAAAGATATATTACTTATTGAAAAAAAATGCTTATTTCTTTTGAATTAGTGACCTACTTAAACTTCAGGCTTTTTTTTTTTTTTTTTTTTTTTTTTTAAGAAGAAAAGAACTTGTCATACTTACTCTCAAGAGTCAAGAGTGAACACTTAACAAATGTATGACTTTTCAAGTGTTAAAACATTAACAATACTTTTCACATTTATTTCCTAAAGCAAAAAAAAAAAAAAAAAAACTTGTAGTCTTTATTAAAAGTAAAATACTTTAATATTTAAAAAAATACCATTGTATTCTTGTATAAATAAGTTACATAAAACTCGTAGCTTACACTGATTTTGGACAAAATATTTTTCTTGATTATTCCAATGAATCTTTTACAGTACAATGTCAGAGACATTCTAAAATTATTAGCCAACAAGTCACTTTGAAAAATTCATAAACAATTTTTTTTTTTTTTTTTTTTTTTTTTTTTTTTTTTTTTTTAACAAGGCTAAAAAATATTTTTTAGTCTTTTTAAAAGTTCCAGGCATATAAATTCAGCAACAAGGATTCAAAACTTTATTTTTCAAAAATATCCTTGGGCTCGTATAAAGTTATCAGTTCATTTGTATAGAATCCATGAAATTCATTGAGAGGTTGACTTTGATATTCTGCACTTGATGATGTTTGTGCAGCAGCATAAGAATTCCAAGAATACTGTTTATTACAGCAATCAAGATAAAAGTGGAATTCTACTTTCAAAAAAAAAAAAAAAAAAAAAGAATTTGGAGCGTACACTGCAATTGCAAAGTTTATCCTGATTAGTATGATTAGGCAAAGATGTGATGTTAGGTTGGCATTGGATGTCCCTTGTACTAATGCTGGAAAATCATCAGTATTCTCTTTACTTTGGCTATTAAGATAGAGATTAGACACAAATTCTAAAAAAAATAAATGGTGTGTGATGCACTCAACCAGGATTCTTTACTCCGTGGACGTTCCTCATATGTCTTTTCAAACCTGTATTACGTGTAAATGTCTTGTGACATTCAGGACATTCGATTGTTTTTTCAGAATGGGTACAATACCAGTGACTGGCCAAATCTTTTTTCTTAAAAAATGCTTTTTCACATGCACTGCACTTATGTAACCTCTCTCCATTATGAACAGCCATGTGTTCATCAAAGACATCTTTTTTAACAAATGATGTTGGACAAATTTCACACACATATAGTTTACCTTCGGCATGTAGACAGAGATGTTCTTCTAATTTCTGCTTCTTCACAAATGTCTTTCGACATATGTTGCACACAAAGTCACCTTGGGGGTGATATTTACAGTGGTTTCTGAATTGCTGAGCCCTTAAAAATGATTTTCCACAGGTAGAACAGACATACTGTTTACCTTTGGCATGTCGAAGGAGGTGTTTTTCATAAGTGCTCTTCTTTACAAATGTGCTACGACATATGTCGCACACATGTTCATCAGGGAAGTGAATTAGACGGTGGGTTCTGTACTCCTGATACAATGAAAATGACTCTTTGCAGACAGAACAGTTATAGAGCTTCCTGCGAGGTTTCACTACAGACTCTTGACTGTCTTTTGAATGAGTCATTGCATGCTTTTCCAGAGATAATCTTGATGAAAATGTTTTTTTACATTCGGGACATTCATTTTTTCCTCCATTGTGTTTGCAAACATGCTCTGTTAAATGTTCTTCAGTCAAAAATGTCCCTTTACATGAGTCACATTTATATAATTTCTTGCCACAATTATCAGCAGAATTTCTGTTGTTATCTTTGTTATGGTAATCAAGATGAAGACGGAAATCACTTTCCAACAAAAATGTTTTAGAACATACACTGCACTGGAAAGGTAGATTATAATTAGCATGGTCATACGTAGTTGTTTTGTCGAATGCGTGTTGAGTAGCACTTGATGATACTTGTGCTGATGCAGAAGAATTTCTGGTGTTCTCTCTGTTATGGTAATCAAGATGGAGATGGAATTCATTTTCCAGTGAAAAGGATTTTTGACATACACTGCAATGGTAAGGTGGATGATGATTGGTATGACCATACAAAGTTGTATTGTCAAATGTGTGTTGGTTGGCAGCTGATGATACTTGTGAGGGTGCAGAAGGATTTCTGATGTTCTCTTTATTATGGTAATGAAGATGAAGACGGAATTCCCCTTCTGACGAAAAGGATTTCAGACATATATTGCAATGGTAAGGCACACTATGATTCATATGAGCATACATAGGTGTCTTGTCAAATGTGTATTGGTTGGCACTCAACGGCACTTGTGCTAAAGCAGAATTTCTGGGGTTCTCTTTATTATGGTAGTCAAGATGAAGACGGAATTCGCTTTCCAACAAAAAGGATTTGGGACATACACTGCAATGGTATGGTAGATCATGATTAGTATAACCATACATCGATGTCTTATCAAGTGTGTGTTGATTGGCACTTGATGGCACTTGTGCTAAAGCAGAATTTCTGGTGTTTTCTTTATTATGGTGATCAAGATGAAGACGGAATTCACTTTCCAACAAAAAAGATTTGGGACATACACTGCACTGGTAAGGTAGATTTTGATTAGTATGGCTATACGTAATTGTCTTTTCAAATGTGTGTTGATTGGCACTTGATGCTACTTGTGCTAATGTAGAAGAATTTCTGGTGTTCTCTTTATAATGATAATCAAGATGAATGCGGAATTCACTTTCCAACATAAAAGATTCAGAACACACACTGCAATGGTAAGGTAGATCATGATTAGTAAGGCCATATAGAGACATGCTGTCAAATGTGTGTTGGTTGGCATTTGATGACACTTGTGCTAAGGTTGACAAATTCATGGCATTCTCTTTATAATGGCAATCAAAATGAAGACGCAATTCACTTTCCAGCAAAAAGGATTTAGGACATACACTGCAATGATAAGGTAGATCATGATTAGTATGGCCATACATAGATGTCTTGTTAGATGCGCGTTGGCTGGCATTGGATGGTTTTTGTATTGCTGCAGTAGAATTCTCGGCATTATCTTTACTATGACTGTTAAGGTGGAGATTAAACTCGGTCTCAGAAAAAAATTGTTTGTGACATACTCTGCACTCATGAAGATTCTTTTCTGAATGGATCTTCATATGTTTTCTCAAACCTGTGTTACGTGTAAATGTTTTGTGACATTCAGGACACTCGTGTATTTTTCCAGAATGGGTATAATCCCAGTGCCCAAGCAAATGGTTTTTTTGAATAAATGTTTTATCACATGCACTGCACTTATGTCGCCTCTCTCGTGTATGACTTGCCATGTGTTCATCAAATCTATCTTTTTTAACAAACGATGTTGGACAAATTTCACACACATATAACTTACCTTCGGCATGCCTACGAAGGTGTGTTTCATAAAAAGGCTTAAAGGCAAACTTTTTCTGACATATGTTACACACATACTGTTGGGGAGGATGAATTTTCTGTGTGTGATGTCTATATTGTTTGTGTTGTGAAAAAATTTCTTCACACACTTGACATTTATATTGCCTCTCACCAGTTGGTAATTTTATCACACCAGAAATAATTTTTGGATGATTCTTCATATGTTTCTGCAATTCAAGTTTAAATGAAAATGTTTCTTTACATTCAGGACATTCAAAACTCGCATGATATTTACGAAGATGCTTTGTTAAATCTTCCTCAGTCAAAAATTTTCTTTCACATTTTTCTTTACTACACTTGTATACTTTCTTGCCACTATCTTCAGCATGTTTAATGAGATGTCTCTGCAATTCAGACCTATATAGATATGTTTTTTGACAAATGTCACACACATATGGTTTTTCACCAGAGTGCATTTTTTTCATATGTCCAATCGAAGCTTCTTTAGTAAGAAATGACTTTTCACATATGCTACACTTATAAGGCCTCTCTTTATTATGATTTTTTAGGTGGCCATTTAAAAACTTTAACTGAGAAAACGATTTGTGACAGATATTACACACATGCGCTCTACCTTCAGCATGTTTCAGAAGATGCTGCTTAAAAAAATTCTTTTGTACAAATATTTTTTTGCATTTCGGACATTCAATTTTTCCTCCATTATGTTTACGGGCATGCTCTGTTAAATGTTCTTCAATCAAAAATCTTTTCTTACATACATTACACTCATGTAATTTCTCATCACACTCTTCAGCATGTTTAAGGAGATGATTGTACCAGCTATCCTTCCATATGAATGTTTTACCACATAGATCACATGCATATGGTTTTTCCCCAGTGTGTATTCGCATGTGGTCAGCCAAATGATTATTTTTAATATATGACTTTTCACATACACTACATTTATACGGTCTCTCTCTACTATGAACTTTTACATGAGCATTTAAACTATCTTTATTGGAAAATAATTTCTGACAGATATGACACAAATGTATTTTACCTTCAGCATGGCGACGAAGATGTTTCTCCAATTCAAACTTGCGTGTAAATTTTTTGTTACATAAGTTGCATACATGCATTTTTTCACCAGTATGCCTTCGCATATGAAATTTCAAACTGAGTTTATAATTAAAAACTTTCTTACAAATGTCACACACATATTTGCACACAGGTACATCTACAGGTTTATCACTAACATTTTTATCACTACGTGTGCAATCGTGTTTGTCAGCTTCAGCTTGTTCTTGACATTCAGGATGAGTTTGGGGCTCTTCACTATTGTGCATTTGATTACGTGTACAATCATGTTTGTCGGCTTCAGCTTGTTTTTGACATTCAGGATGAGTCATTTGATTACGTGTACAATCATGTTTGTCGGCTTCAGCTTGTTCTTGACATTCAGGATAAGCCCTTCGATTTCGTGTACAATCATGTTTGTCAGTTTCAGCTTGTTCTTGACATTCAGGATAAGTCATTCGATTACGTGTACAATCATGTTTGTCGGCTTCAGCTTGTTCTTGACATTCAGAATAAGTCATTTGATTACTTGTACAATCCTGTTTGTCGGCTTCAGCTTGTTCTTGACATTCAGGATAAGTTTGTGGCTCTTCACTATGGTACACTCGAAGATGGCTATTCAAAGACTCTTTCTTTACAAATGATTTTTCACATTGAGTACACTTATGTGATTTCTCACTACTACCATCTTCACCATGATGAACGCGGCGATGTCTCTGCCAGCTGAACCTCGCTTTAAATTTCTTTTGACATACATCACACACATGGGATTCTTTATCATTGTGGACATTTTGCATGTGGACCTTCAAAATGCCTACCGTCAAAAATGACTTTTCGCATACATTACACTTGTGTGGTCTCTCACTGTTATGCACTTCCATGTGTTCCTTTAAAGTATTTGCATTGGAAAACGTTCCATGACAGATATTACACACCAAGTTTTCAGCATGCTTACGGAGGTGTTGCTTCAGTTGATAGTTTGTTGTAAATTTTTTTGGACACAGATTACATAAAAATAGATTCTCACCAGTATGCAGTTTTGAATGCAAACGTAAACTTTCACGGTTTGATAAAACTTTCTTGCAGACATTACACACAAACTTATATTTTCCACTATGTACTTGAAGATGGTAATCAAAAGTGCTTTTTTTAGTAAAAGATTTATCACACTGCGTACACTTAAAAGGCTTTACACCAGTGTGAATTCCACTTTTCATATGCCAGTACAAACCACTTTGCGAAGAAAACACTTTATGGCAGACATGGCACTTCTTTGGTTCAATAGATTCTGGGTCTGTATGACGCAACACATGTATTTTCCAAAATTGTTTGGTAGCAAATGTTTTTTCACAAAAATTACATTTGAATGGTTTAGGTGTATCGGTATGCAGTTTTGAGTGCTTAAGTAAACTTTCCTTCCTAGAAAAAACTTTCTCGCAGACATTACATACATACTTATATTTTCCACTGTGTGCTTGAAGATGGAAATCAAAAGTGCTTTTTTTAGAAAAAGATTTATCACATTGAGTACACTTATATGGCTTTACACCACTATGAATTCCACTTTTCAAATGCCTATTTAAATCACTTTGCGAAGTAAACTGTTTATGACAGACATCACACTTGATTGGTTTTACAGCATCAGGGTTCGTATGACGCAACACGTGTATTTTCCAAAACTGTCTGGTTGTAAATGCTTTTTGACATATGTCACATTTAAATGGTTTAGGGTCAGAGTGGGTTCTTAAATGCTGATTGAAATGCGATCTGGTGACGAATGTCTTTTGACATTGGTTACAAGAAAATGGTCTTTCACCAGTATGCTTATATCGAATATGAATTGTCAAGTGCTGTTTTTCAGGAAATGACATTGGACATTGATCACATGCATAAGGTTTTTCTCCAAGATGAACAATACGCACATGCCTATCCAAATGTGATTTACATTCGTATGATTTATCACACATATCACATGCATATTTCAGTTCTTTTACTGGTTTCTCTTTAACAAATTCTCGTGGGAATTTATGTCTCTGAGTGTGTTCCAGTAACTCTTCAGGATTTTGAAACGATCTATTACAAAATTCACATTGATGAGGCAAATGTGTCCTTCTTAGATGTCGGGTCAAATTGTGTGTTTCTTTAAATATTTTATGACAAATGTGACACTTAGGTGGTATTCTGTCATGGGTCTTAAGGTGGATTTGTAGACCATTTTTTTTTTTGAAATTCTTCTCACAAATGTCACATTGATACGATGCTTCTGTTCCCGTTTTCGAAGGGTCACATGTTTTTATATGTCCAGTGAAAACTGACCTCCGAGCAAATGCTTTTTTACACTTACTGCACTCAAATATCTTCTCACCAGTGTGGACTCGAATATGTTCTAGAAAAATTGCATTTATCGCGAATGACTTTCCACAAATATTACACACAAATGGGTTCTCTGCAGAATGTATTCTCTGATGAGCTGTCAAACTGCTTTTGTAGTAAAATGATTTTGGACACTTATCACACAAATATCGTTTTTCACCATGGACTTGACAATGTCTTTCCAGAAGTGATTTTTTTCTGAATTTTTTCGGACACTGGTCACATTTATATGGTTTATCACCGGCATGGATTTGCATATGCTTTTGTAAATCATATTCAATTCCAAATAATTTTTCACAAATGTCACATGAAAAGACTTCTTCTGTATTTACTGCACAGAATGTCCTTTGATGTCTAAATAAACATGACCTAGAGGTAAATCTTTTGTGACACCTATTGCACACATGTGGTTTCTCACCCGTGTGGACCAGAATATGACTTAACAAATTTGCTCTTGCTATAAATGATTTTCCACAGAAGTTACATATATGTGGATTATCTGAAGCATGCATTCTTTGATGATATTTCAAAGTGTATTCATTTTTATACGATTTTGGGCACTTGTCACATGCATATCGTTTCTCACCATTGATTTCAAGATGATTTTGTAAATATATATCATTTCCAAATGACTTCCCAGAAGTGTTACACACATTTGAATTTGCTGAAGAATGTGTTTTTAGATGATCAGTGAAACTTTCTTTGTCAGAAAATGATTTTGAACACTTGTCGCACACATATATTTCACGAAGGGTTTTGAGGTTATTTTGCAGAGGTGGATTTTTCGAAACCACATGTGATTTGGTATGGGTTCGACTATGCAAAGCCAATCTCAATTTTGTCAAAAAGGTTTTCTTACATACTTCACACGCATGGGTTTTTTTGGAAATAGTATGAATTTGTAGATGATTTTTTAAATGATTTCTAGACCAAAATGAATTTTCACAAATGTTACATGAAAATTTTCTAAAAATTTTTCTCCTACGTCCTGGAAATCGTGATTTTATCAAAAATGTTTTGCAAAAGTTATATACATTATAATGTTTTTCAGCAGTATTTCGATGTACTACCATTTCAAATTTTGTCTCAAATGTTTTTTGACATTTGTTACACTTATATGGCTTCTGTGCATTATGCGTTCTAAGATGATCTTGTAAAACTGAGTCAGATTCAAATGATAGCTGACAAATGTCACACACATGTGACTTTTTAATGGGGGTGTGGATTAAGAGGTGAAGTTTTAGTAGTGTCTCTTGTTCATATGATATTCCACATATGTTGCATTTAAAAGGTTTCTCACCAAAATGAATTTTCATGTGATAATTGAAAACTTTTTTGTGGGGAAAAACCTTTCCGCATTCTAAACATTCAAATGGCTTCTTACCAGCATGTTCCAGAACATGTATTTTCAAACTATCTTCCGATTCAAATGTTTTTTGACACAAGTCACACATGATAGGTTTATCTCTACTATGAACACGTTCATGTTTGTTTAGATCTGATCTTCTTGGAAATGATTTTTCACATACAGTGCAGGAAAATGGCTTCTCTGTTAAGTGGGTTTTACAATGAGACACCAAATCGCTCTTATTTGAAAATGATTTTTCACACAAATGACAGGCATAAGGTCTCTCACCTGTGTGATATAGAAGATGAAGATCAAGATCCTTCTTTTTTGAAAATGATTTATTGCATTCACCACAAACAAACTGTTCATTTAAAGATTCACTTAATAATGAATTCTGATGATTATTACTATTCCAATTGTGTATACTTAAATCATGAATTTCTCCTTGATATTCATGGTTAGGTAGTTTTGAGCATTCATTATCATTTAGTTCTTGTTCCATTTTTTTGTGCAATTAAGGAATTAAAAAAATAATCTTAAAATCTGTAATTTTCAAGATTACTTTCACTAATATAAGCTTTGTAAACGCATAATTATTTTTTACTGGAAAATATATTATTCAGCAAAGCATCTTCGTCAGTTAAGCAAGAATATTCATTAAAATTAATAAAATCGCTGATGAAATACATGTAAAAAAAAATACGTTTCCATATTGAAATACATGTTGTTAGGAGGGATCTTTACAAGTTACAATGCAATAAAATCATATTCAGCCACACTTTAAAAGAGACAGAATCAGTCATTGGTTACATCATATCCTTGTATGATGAAAAATTAAGTAGTATTAATGTTGAGTAGCAAGAAGAAAAACTTAGAAAATTACACTACTAACTAACAGCAACAATTAAAAACAATGACAGCTGAGTTGCCCACGCTTTTTTATGTTTTTTAGAAGTTGGTTGGCTGAGACAATCTTGTTGCATTTAAGACGGCACCATGGAGATAAGAGAAAGATACAGATGACTATTTATTGGCTATTCAAGCGATCTCGGATATGTAATCTAGCGGAAAAAAGGTGTAACTTCTCGCTTCAGGATAGTACCGTCAAATTTGCAAAGAACATAGGCATAGGAACTGGAGGAGATGGGGCAGCTGTGGCTCCCCCTGGAATATTTCAGACAGGCTCAGCTCCACCGGGAAAAATTCCCCCACTACATCTGTTTACGATGCATTGTTGAATTAAGATATAAAACCTACTTTTCTAGAAAATTCACACAGAGGGTGATGGGAACACTTGTTTGTGCCTTCACTAGAGGGCAAAATTAGCACTAGTCACCGACCACTTGAATGTGAAAAAGTGGCTACTAAAAAATTGGCTGTCAGCGGCCACCTTATGGCCACTTTGCTACAAGGAGAGAGTAAAATTTTCTTGCATTTATTTATGTTGTTTTATTTCTTCTGGTTGCTATATGTTTATATTAGCATATATATTTGTGCTGTTCAATTTTAGGTTAATACTAATAGAAAATGTAACAAAAGTTTATTATTTAGTATTTTAAAATAAAAAAGTGGCCACTGATGAAACTGGTACTACTGGCCACTGGCTAGTAATGAAATTTCCCAGTTTTGCCCTATAGCCGTCACCCTTTTTCTCATTTGTTTACAATCGTCTCGATTCCCAGAAAAAAATGGAATGATAAAGATGTTTATCTTCCTCCCCGCCTTGAGCTCGTTTTCATATCCCTTGTAGTGTTCCAATCTGAGGATAATTACCGGAATTGCGGGTATTTTCAAGGCTTGAGGGTGCTTTTGCGGGTATTTTTGAATGCAAAATTTGAGGATATTTTTGTAAATTTACGTATATATATATTTTTTGGTATTTTACTAATCTATATAATTTGTTCATATTATTTTCTCACGGCAGTGGTATGTGTACGTCTTTCTGCAAGAATTATGAACAATTTATCCCGAAGTTGTATCATGGTCGTCCAATCGTGATAAATGGGCAGTCCGGACATTCGGAACGAAATTTTGGAAATGGCATACTCATTGCAGCTTGCCTTGCTAGAAAAAGTGAAGGATACAAGTTTTTTTGGCCTCATTGCTGACGGAATAACTGATGTCGCCGGATAAGAGCAGTTCTCCATATGTGTACGATACGTGGCGAAACATTTGAGGAAAAAGGAGGACGAATTTTTAGGACTAAACAATGCTCCTGATACTACAAGGGAAACACTGACTAAAATTATAAAGGATGTACCTAAAAGTTACAACATCGATCTCAATAAATTTCGTAGACATTATTTTGACAGAGCCGGTAATATGAGTGGCATCATACAAGGCGTCCAAACAAGATTCAAGGAGTTGCAACCAAAGTCTTTTTTGTACATTGTGAAAATCATTCCTTGGACCTTGCGCTGCAAGAGGTAGCACATTCCAATAGATTAATTGCAGATTCCTTAAGTTTGATCAAGATGATATCGAATCTGATTAGAGAATCGTCCAAACGGAGAGATATCTCTAAAAACATCGTTCTTTGCCCAACTAACAATAAAGAAGAAAGTAACACAAACCTAAAACCAAATCAGTTGCTTCCTCTCTGCTCGACCAGATAAGCAGTTCTATTTCCTGCAGTATTGTGGAAAATTATCCAAGAATTTTAGAGATTCTTGATACATTATTGAAAGAATCAACAGTATTATGTCGTGAGAAAAAAAGCTGAACGCAGGCCCGTAACCAGACGGGGGGCAGGTGGGGCTGAGCTCCCTCTAGCGTCCTTTAGAGCCCCCTCTAACGATTTCTTTAATTTCTAATTTTTTAACAAAATCCATATTTTAACTTTTCTCAAAAAAAAAAAAAAAAAAAAAAAAAAGTGAGAAAATTTTTTAGATCTCTTAATTGCTTTGAATAAAATGGACATACGCCAAAAATTTTGTATTCGGAACCCTATTGGATTAGTTGTTTTCAGTTATCTTGCTAGCATTTTCGAGATGCATTTCTCGAAACACATTTTAAAGGAACATTTCTTTCTCCTGAAAAAAATTAAGTCCAGATGCACTAACTGGTCACCACATGTGTTAGTACATCATTATATTTTCAAAGTAACAATCTTACGCAGGATGAATGGAAATGGTCACGTGGTGTTCAAGTTGACCAATAATTAGTCAAGCAATGGTCAAAATCTTGACTAAGACAGTTATTAAAAACCCATGTTTCTAAATTTTAATGGTTTGCCTGCTGACAATACGTACTTATCAGTAGATTTAGTTCACGATGCAATATCACTTGGAAACTAGAATGTTTGAAAATTAAAAAGATAAAAAATGTCAATTTATACACGTGGAATAAAAAAAAGCTAGTAATTGTTTCATGTTATGGGTTACATGAGTGTATACAGTAGACTCCCTCAAATCCGCACAGCTTGGGACCAGAGGTTTTGCGGATTTTAGAATTTTGCGGATTTTTGGTCATTGCTTTGTTTAAATTTATAAAAAATAATTAGAATGTAATTATAAGTATAATGAGTGCTTACAATATGTTAAAATATTAAAATAAGTGATAAACTAAAATAATAAAAAATTAGATAGTTTTTAAAATGATACTAAAAGCAAACGTCAAATTAATAACCAATAATATACAATTAAATATTCATTATAAAGATGAAATGTGTTTTTCCTAAATTATTCAATGAAACTTGCCTCATAAAGGCACATTACTAATTCACATCAAGATCATAAAATAATGAAGCTTTATTTCAGGTTTAGCCAGACTTAATAACCAAAAAAGCTTGATTAATATATAAATATATTTGGTAAGATTGTGATTGCGAATAATATCAGCAATATCTTTATTTTTTTCAGAAATAAATTATTCTTTCTTCATGAAAAAACATGAATTCAATAACCTTAACAAAAATTATAAATTAAAAAATATATGGAATAGATGTAAAACTAAAAAAGTCAAATTTTGCACCTACATCTGAACTGAAAATTTCATTGTTTACATCCGTAAAATATGCACGGATTTTAGAGAGTTGCAGATTTTAGGAGTGCGGATTTGAGGGAGTCTATTGTATTAGAAAAAAAAAGTTTATTTTATTTTATTTTTATTTATTTATTTTATTTATTATTATTATTATTATTATTTTGTTTGTGTGTTAAATGAAAACATTTTTTTTTTCAGTTTGTCATATAACAATAAAAAAATTAAGCAAAAAAAAAAAAAATGATTAAGGTTAAGTTTATTATAAGATTACGGCAAAAATATCTGCAATTATTTAATGTATGGTGCATTAAATTTATTTTCAAGCGCTACATTCTAACATATTTGCAGAATAATTTTTATAAAGAAAAACATAAAATTTGTAGACATGGTTATTCAGTCTCAAAGAATAAAACTGTGTAATTGTGTTTTATAATGTTATTTTTCAATTTAAAAAAGCTGCTTTTTGACATATTCGCGAAATAATTTTATTTATAAAAATATTTGCAGGTATATGGACTATAAGAAATCAAACAGCATTTTATGTTTTTCTGTACCAGAAAAATAATCTGACAAAAAATGATGGCAGATTTAACGTTATTGGTTGATTTTCATAGTATTTAAGAACAAAATACTAGTCGTCGAGTAGCAAATTATTATAACTCTTGATACATGGTATTTATTAAAAAAAAAAAAAGGCAAACAGTATTCAATTCTTATTCGTCTGAAGAGAGAAGATGACATTTTTAAACAAATGGAAAGTAAATCACTTCTTGAATGCATCATGAAAATTTCTTGTTATTGAGTGAAAGAAATTTTTTTTTACGATTAATTAAAACGAGAAAACACCTAATAATAAACAGTCGCCTTATACATTTAATGAAAATTATTCACATATTTTGAAAATGGGTGTTCATGTCCTTGTGCTCCTTTTTTTTTTTTTTTTTTTTTTTTTTATGACATTGGACAAATTTTAAGAAACACGTGTGCAACATATGCAAAAGAAAAGCAGTATTGAAAAACACAAAATTAAAATCCTTTTTTTTTTTTTTTTTTTTTTTTTTTTTTTTTTTTTTAAACAAAAGCACTATTAATCCCTTGGGGACAAGCGAACCATGTATGTGCCGCAAAAAGTGCTCAGAATCTTTGTTTATCCTCAGCAGTAAAATTTTATTGCTTAATTTGCCTTATTTAAACGGAGCATTTTCTCGATTTAATAAGACACAAATTTTTGTTTTTAAAAACCGATGATAAAACATTAAAAATTTCATAAAAGGCTTCCGTCCCGATGGGGTTAAGTCCAGATACATTTCAAAAATATGAAATTAATATACATTAAAAAAATGATTAATGTTTGAAGTTACATAATTATATGCAGAAATTTAAATTTAATTATTATTGTGAAGAATTTATTAGTTTATTTTATACAACCTATTTTTAATAAAATAAGATCAGGCAAAATTAGATTAAAAGAGAAACTCATATCATCATTAAATTAAATCATACTTAGAAAAGCCGTGACTTTAAAATGATCTAATAATTCAGCAGAAAATGAAATATTAATAAAATTTAATAAATTATGATTTGCTGCTAGTTAAAGATATTAAAAGTAGGAAATTAAAATAAGAATAATAAATTAAGTTTCATTAATTATGTATTTTCTACCATAACATATGCAAAAAAACTGTTAATTTTCAACTAAAAAATAAACTTTTTTTTATCAAAAATAAAACAGATTTCAAAAACTATTGCAAAGTATTTTTTTTTTCATAATAATTAATAAGACATTGAATTAAGAGCATTGTATTTACCATGCGTATTATATGATATTTATGTACATTAATTTGATTTTTTGGAGTCAGCGCCAATCTCAACAAAATCAAAAATAATTATCCTTTAAAAATTATAACAAAATTCAGCAAAAACATTGCGAAAATAAATTTAATTTTAAATCAATCAACTCTAACTTAGAATCCCATATTTTAAAATCTGTGTGTTTGGTTGCCCCCCCCCCCCCAATAATGGCCAGTATAAACGCATTATTTTATACTAACCATAGTTATAGTTACTTACTTGGAGTTACTTATTTATCTTACTTGGAAATATACATTTAAACACGTGAGATAAAATGTTACAAAAATGGTAAGATTAAATTTTTTTTTAACTAAATATTAAATCAGAAAAAAATTCATAGATAATTGGATATGTATCTATTGGACACTTATATTGAACTTGGCTGGACTTGCATAGACAACAAAAAGTCAAATTAATGTACATAAAAATAAATATAACAATACGCATGGTAAATACGCATGCTCTTAATTTAATTTCTTATTAAATATATTGTGTAAAAATAATATTTTAAATCTTGCAGTAGTTTTTCAAAAAGGTTTTATTTTTGGTTAAAAAAAGTATTTATTTTCCGATGATCATGAAGTATTTTGCATTTATTAATTTCCTTATAGAAAAAATCCGTTATAGAGAGGTTTTACACTCTATACACTGTAGAGACTATAGGCAGGCCCATTTTATCAGTTTTTGGTATATTTAGTTTGCTTAAAATATGGATTGTTAAAAAATGTTAGCCCCCCAGAAAATTTTCAGAGCCCCCCCTGGCATGTCTCGCTGGTTACGGCCCTGAGCTGAAGTTGAAGATTTTATAAGAAGTTTTAAAAATTCAAGACATTTGTTGGCAGGAATATGGCCAAGGAACTATTTGGTCCTTGCGAAATGTTGGCGAAAGTTCTGCAGACAGCTGAATTTTCTGTTGCAATCGTGAAGAATGCCGCGCCGTTTCAATGTTAGAAGAAACTATATAACATATGAGAGAGGATAACTATTTCGAAACTCTCTACAAGAAATGGGAGAGAGAAGCATCCACACCAAATTTGTAAATGAAAATAACGAACATCCCCAGGCAAAAGATAGTTCCAATAAGGTATGAGCAAACAAGCCATACCTCCGCTCCAGCACAACTTAGACAAGAAGAAAAATTGAGAGTAAATTTTAAAGAAGCACTGGACCTTACTAGGACTTCCCTCAGAGGGATTAGTCTGAGCGATATTTCTGAGAATACACATTTAATAACTTGCGATAAGTAAAGAAAATGAGATGTTACCTTTAATTGGTCATTCATTGTGATAAAATATGATGAAAATAAGCATATTGAATCATAGAATTACAAAATCTTATATATAAAGTTGCATATACTATTTTTATAAAGAAAAACCAAACCATGCATGGATATAAAATTGGATATATGCAAAATGTTAAAAGTAATACAGAAAATAAAACACCGAATTTTCCTATATTGGAAATATAACTCTTTGAAATGATGTCATGAGCATAAACAGAAGCTTTGAACCGATTTGAGAAACTATAAATAACATAAACTATTATGTTTGAAGAGAATGGAGTGTATTTTGTATGGTGTGAAATCCGTCCGAATAGTTTATAATGTTGAATATCTGTTTTCCACGGATGCAATGAGGTTGTCGATAAGAGTTAAGGAATCTTTTTTAAAAAAATTGTACTAAACGAGCACTTACATCTTATAAGTTACTGTGATGCCAAAGTTATAGTTTCTGACCCCAAGAGTATCCTAGAAATTGCAATATTCTCAATAAATTGGGTTTAAAACTTTTTCTAGAAAAAAAAAAAACGTTTAATATGTGAAATTAAACTGTCGAACTGTCGAATGTTTTAGAAATCGTTTATAACGAGAATATTATATCTTAAAAGTTGCCACAAAAAAAAAAAAAAAAAAAAAGATTTAAAATTTTTAGTCATATCAACATCAAAGAATTCTCAATTTTAGAACTTTTTTTGCTCGTGCATTGATGGTGATTATTGTTCCTACGCAAAATATAGTATATTTTGCAGCAAAGATGGTTACCAACATTTTTTGCCCACATTATTTTTTAAATCGGCTAGGTACTCCCAATGCTAACGAAAAACACACAAACGTTAATGCTTTATAGCATAGAAATACAGAATCAAAAGCTATTTATCTCCTATTATATACACATAAATTATCTAATTAGTGCTAGCAGATGAATTTTTAAATATACATAGATCAATATAATGCTTCATTTTTCTTTTACTAGTTGATTGAACCCGGGTTTCCCGGTTTACATAGTAAAGATTAACCATTTTTTATTTAAAATTTAAAACAAATAAATTTTCTACATGTAACATGCTTTCTAGATTGCCAATTAACTTCAAATAGGCATTTTTAACTCTTTAAGTGTCCTGCAGATTTTTTATTCATGTTTAATTCATAAAATAATAACTGTGAAAAGCATTGGTACGAAGATTTGTGTTTGATAATTTTACATATCTTTTTATCTTATGCAATTCAAAATATTAACATTAATGTTTTAGCTTAACATTAGCCTTTAAATAAAAATATTACATGACGGAAAAACATGGTCAGTGCACTTAAAGGGCTAAATGAAAAATATTAATTTTGGAATCAATTAAAGCTATGAAATTTATCAAAATTCATATTTCCGTATTAGACGCATGTCTGGAGTTATCGGCCGAAAATTTTGCTACTTAAGGCAGTATTTTTGTTTCTGATCATTTCAGGACTTTGAACGCGTAATACAGTCATATGTTTTTTAAATTTGTATTTATTTATATTATTTAATTTATTTATTTATAGAGGAAGTTTCAATTTTGCTGTAGATTATTAGCCGGAAGCAAGTCTCGAACTCTTTATATTGATTTAAGGGAAAATGGACAAATCTTTCGTAATAGAATTTCACGCGGTAAGAGATAAATTTAAAAATAATTCTATTTTTTTTAAATCACAGCCAATCAGTAAACTAAAATACAGTTTTCAAACAAATTAAGTTTGAGAGTATTTTTTTCCTATTTGGCAGTGTAAAAAATTAAATTTTTTGATTGCATGCTACATCTGTTTTCTAAATCATTTTATCTGTGTTTTTCACTATTCTTTTTTTTTTATTATTCATACAGATTAAATTTCATAGTGGAAAATTATCCTAGACAATATTTATAGATTTATGTGTAAATTATGTATTATTATTTCTTAATGGAGATATCATGATAGAAGTTAAAAAGAAATGCTTGAAAAATGTAAAACCTAATAAATGAGTCAAATGAGATGCAGTTTTCAATCAAATTGCAATTGAAAGTAGATTTCTTTCTCTATACGTCGGAATCAAAATTGAAAATATTCGATGCTTAGAAGATTGAAAAATTGCAGTAACGAAAATTGCAAAAAGTGATTTCATTGTGAAATGTTGCCATTCGCAAAATGACGTCAGCGCTATACACGGACACATTTTTTTCGTTATAATATAGAGAAATATGTTGTGTGTCTGAAAAATTGTACACGCAAGTAAAATGCAAAGGTAAAGAAACGACAGTACGTGTATTCTTTCAAAGAAAGTTTGTTCCAAAGTTAACTCTATAACAAATTTAAATTTCATTTTATAAATTATAATACACAACGCAAATTAAAATAATAAGCATTAAAATACACAAAAATGCCTGACGTCACTTCAACATACAAAGAAGATAACGTATTTTCATTGTAACACACGTTCCTAGATTTTCATATATCATGCCAAACAAAATATTCAGTTGCATTTTAAACCTTATATATTGTTGAATTATAAAACCTCATTTTGTCATTTACATCTTTCCTTTTCTATTTCGGATCAATTTCATATGTGATTTTTTTTTCTTTTCTGAAAACATATTTTCAAAATAAAAATAATGTTAAAAATAAAGTAAAAAATAAATTACATAAAAAATATAATGATTCGAAAAATTATTTTATTAAAATTATAATTAAACTATAAAATTACATTTATTCTAAATTAAAGCTATAGTGCTAAAAAATTTCTTCTTTTTTGCGAAAGCACGCGCTTGTGTTTGGGCTTAATGTATCGGATTTCGGGCTTATATTTTTTTTGCATCACTCCCAGCCACCATAATTTCTCTCTATTCTTTCTTTTTAATTTATACCTATTTTCCCTTTACTTCGTACCATGCTTTGCACAGAAATGGTGTGCTCAAGTTGCCACCTCCAAAAAAAGTTAATTAAAAACTACAAAAAAATTAATATATGAAAAACAAATTGAGATACAGTTTTCAAACAAATTGCATTTAAAAGTACATTTTTTTCTCTATACGATGGTGTAAAAATCGGAAATATGTAATGTTTAGAAGTATAAAATTTGCAGTAGCGAAAAATGCAAAACTGAAATTGCATGGGAAACTGTTGCCATTCGCAAAATGACGTATGCGTTACGCACAGATACGTTTGGCCTTTATTATATAGATTTCTTAGTATTCATTTTTCATTTATTTGTATTATTCAGTAAAAAAGTCACTTTCTTAAGCCCGAATTACGTCAAACTTTTTTTTAAAGCGTCTTAGTCCATATAACAGCGAAGTATTGTGAAGAGTATTAAATACAAGGTAGTAAGACACTTAGCCAAACGCAGGTAATAAATCGCCAAATATTGTCCTTTTCGCCCTCTCTCGAAATGCATTTTTTTTTTCGTATATTTAAAAAGCACGACTTTGAGTCATCTTATTTAAAATTCAAATAAATAAATGAGAGGAAGCAATAAAAATATAAGTCAAAACATTCATAAGTCAACATCAAAGAATTGTATCGTAGTTACACATGTGGAAAAAAGATGCTTTCGGCCAAAAAACGTTGTCTTCACTAAATTTGAATCCGATTAAAAAAAGTACCGTGATTAATTAAAATGTTATAGGTAGAGCTGCCAAGTTTCCGGCATTTTGGGTACCGGTATTTTAATACAGAAAATGTTTTATTAAAGTGGAACATTCTGCGGATTTAAAAAATAACTTTTCCTATAAGAAAATTCTGCTGTGCAATAAGCGAGGGTTTGGCATCTCTATATAGGAATATTTAGTAATCTACTTTTTAACCTTAAAAAAAGCAACGACCATTTTTCGGGTACAAAAAGTATTGCTAATTGTAACATTTTGCATACAAGGTACTGATTGTAATATTGATACATCTATGGTGATAAATTTCCAATAATTTTTCAAATCCCATTTATTACACTAAAAATATAAATCTTTTATTCATTTAGTTTACAATAAATGGTTTTTAACTAATTTCATAATACTTTTGAAATATCACTTTTCATTGAAATATTCATACTTAATCCATAACGTACATAATATATGACTCTGTTATTACATAAGTCATCTTTTTATTATCATAAAAATTATGTTTTTACTGATTTTTATTAACTCAATATGAGAAATTTTGTGTTTTGAGCAATAGATGTCCGCATTTCCTATTATTTATTTATTTTAACAAAATTCTTTGTATTTAGAAGAATTTTTATTTAAATAGGAAATCCAGATGTCGCTGTTAATAAAGAAGAAAGTTACAAAAAAGGGTACAAAACGAGTAGACACATACTATCAAATATGGAAAAACGACGAATCCCAAAAAGACATCGTATGAAATATCATCTTTTAAAGCAAAAAAAAAAAAAAAAAAAAAAAAAAAAAAAAAAAAAAAAAACGAGGTCTGATTATCGAGCCTACTGATTACAAAATGTGCATTACATTAAAAAAAAAAAAATGCTGCAAATATTGATTATTTTTTCTTTTGTGCAGTTTTGGCTTCGAAAGGTGCGCTATGTTGCAAAAAGATATAAGCGCCTATGAAAACACACCTGGTAAACTTTCATGCTCAGTTTTACAAATAAATATGGCACATATATATGCCCTATATACACCGAGGTACCTAATTGGTGCCAAAATGGCGTTTAGTTGCCTAACATGCTGGTTATTATATAAATGTTATGATAAATTGTTTGTTCTGAAAATATTATCATTTATTGATTGTTATATCTTTTTTAATATCAGGAAATGTTTCATTTATTCCTTTTTTTTCATTTTGAAATAAATAAATAACTTGTTGTTATAGCATACTATATGCATCTGGTAATCAAAACGATGTTTTCGCCTAATTGGCATAAAAAATCTCGCCAAACCCGGTGCTTATATCTCTAGTATATTATCTCTAGTACTTTATTTATGTATACTATAATTGTTTTTACATACCACTTACTTCTTCTGGTATATAGAAATAGGTAAGTGGCTCCTTTATGCAGTATAAATTGTATAAAACTTTAAAAAATAGCCCCGTTGCCCCTTTTTGTATCGAATTTAAAAAAATCAATGTCTAATTCCAGTATTGCTCCCAGGTATGCATACATACTCCATATTTCAAAGTTGTATGCCAACAGGAAACGGATGAAAAATGGGAAAAAATGTCACATATGCACCAGGGTACATAATTGGCGTCAAAATGGCATTATTTTACCTGAGATGGTAACCCGGCTTTATTTATTTATTATTTGTTTATTTACTCATAAAATATTTATTTACTTTCACTTCTTTCTTTTAATTATATAAAATATTTCTTTTTATAGTTATTAATTATTATTATTATTTTATTTAGTGTAAGTTCTTTTTGAAAATAGAAAATAATTTAAAAATGTGTAAGCGTTATTTGAAAAGGGAGTTTTCGCCAAATACGCTTTGAAAAAAAATTGCGCCAAATCTGATGCGCTTGTGGTATCCGTGCCGAAAAATTAGTGACCAGAATTGACTTCCATACACAAACAAAATATAAGTTAAAAGAAAACATGCAATGAAAATAAATATAAAGGGAAAATGATGTCATAAAAGAAACTTTTTATTTAAAAAGTAATTGTTTCTAATTTTCACACGCGAAATATGTAAAACATTCTTTTAGCGATCAAAAAGTGCTGTTAAAAGATTATCACAAAATCTCAAAATCAAAGTTTTTATGACATTTTTTAATATAAAAAAATAACAGTTTTATTTTCCTGCATGATTAAATTTTAAAATGTTTTATTGCATTCAATATTTCTGAGTGCGAAAATGATTACTATTTACTCCATGTACTGATTCGGTTATCTACGAAAATGTCCAGCCGGTGAAAATCACGCTCACCAAATTTCTGTGACGTATGCACATAAATTGTGCTTTTTTATCAGTTTTTTTATTATAACTTTTTAACTATTTGGAATTAATTTTTAAAAGAAGGTGCATTCACCAGATTACCTCCATAGGTACCTATTGGTATTGGTACAAACAGAATCAAAATCCGACAAGTACTTTTTGAGATTTGCTTGACGAAAGAATTTTTTTGAATTTTAATATCGTTACGTATCTCTGAGTATAAAGACTTCGCTTCGCTCAGACAATTATCAATGAATTAAAAAAACGATTTGATCAGAAAATTTCTTACTCTTTCATAAAGATCGAACGGACATGTATTCATACCATATTCACGGACACAGCTTCAACTACTTCAGAAGATCTCAAACAAAAGCTTGGAATATATACTAATTATTTTGATTTGGCAAATCTTTTTGCTTTGTTGACGCTTTTACCAACACTAATTCCTGAAGGAACTGACAGAAATGCGTTGTCAATTGCAATTAAAATTTTGTCATCGGATGAATTAGAGAATAAATTATTTTCTAAAGTTTACTTTTTGGCAAAATTTCTCTTGGCGGTTCCGACATCAGTAGCGACAGCTGAGAGATCGTTCAAAAACTCTTCGCCGGCTGAAAACACATCGCAGTAGCGTAGCTATGTTTTTTGGCGCCCGGGGCCAGCAAGAAATTTTGCGCCCCCACCCCAATATAGATATATAACAATTTCTCTCAATTTGGCGCCCCTAGGCCTCGGCGCCCGGGGCGGACGCCCCTCTTGCCCTTCCTTAGCTACGCCACTGCATCTACGAACAACAATGGGTCAACAGAGACTCAATCACTTGATGCTACTGAATATTTATAAATAGAAGGCTTTTAAAATTGATTTGGAAGAGATCTGCAATGAATTTGTAAGCAAAATAACCTAAAGAACTTTAACTTTTGGTAAATGGGAGCGGGAATAGTCTTAAATTTGAATATTGAATTCGGAATCTCCACAAATTAAGTATATATGTCAAGTATATCCGGACCCTATTACAAATGAATTAAAAAAAATGATTTAAATAATAAAAAAATATTTTATTAAAAACTAATTCATTAGGATTAAAGAGTTGACGATGTTTTGATATGCTTCTATTTTATATTCCTGTTTGTGAAAAGTGCAACACTATGAAAAAAAATCCTCTGACATGAATGAAATGAAATCCGCCTCTAGCTTTTTGCAGTATGCCCAGGCTCCCCCTATGTAGACAAAGTTCCTTCGCCATTGGCAAAGAATGATAATGTTTTTGCACAATTTCCGATTTCATGTGACATGACATGTGTTTTCTCTGTTATATAACAAAGTAAAAATTATACGAATTTGAATATCTAAAGCTTTCAAATACAGTTACAGTAAAGAATTATTTCAATGGCACTTTAGCATTAGTTAATAGGACACTTTCCCTGTACCGAAGACTGCGAGCAACGCCCCTATAGACTGTTCTAATTCCCAATTTCGTTTTACTAACAGAGAAAATCTCAAGAAAAATCTAATACGATACAGATAGATTTTTCACTGTTAGTGAAACGAGATAGATGAATAAGAAAATTTCCTTATTTAAAATATCGAATATTTTTTAAAAAAAGGGGGGGGGAGGCTTCTGATTGTTCAACCTTGTCTCGCTCCGAAAAATCAGAAAAATCTATTTACACTGTTAAAAATATCAAGAAAGATTACTTCTGTTTTTAAAGGCTATTTTTTGATCAATGAGAGCGATCTTAAAACGCCTAGAAAGTAATCTTATTGATCAAAAAATAGATAAACTTACGGCTGTTATTGACATGAATTTACAAAGCATCACGCACAGAATCGTTCGTCTGCTCATTAGGTGCTACTTTTCCAAAACTGATGTGACAACCCAATTTACCTTAAGTACACACTTTAGGTGCCCCTGTTATCCACCGACTCAAGCGATTAGACTATATGTCAGTAGAAGAACCCGGAGCGACCAGAAAAACCCCTCCTGATTGTATAGACACTGCCTTGTTAATAGTCCAAGAGCTGACCGCACAAAACCCTACGGTTTTGTGCGGTCGGCTCTTATGCAGTCTTAGCTTTGTCATCGAGCACTAGAAAAAGTCCTTTATTTTATGGAAGAATAGTAATAGGGGAATCTGATGAATTATGTCAGCCAGAAGTGAAATGGTGCATAAGCCAAAAATTGATACTAGTGGTTGACTTGTAGATTTAGCATTGTGTTTGTTCTACAATCGAAAGTATGAAAATGTGGAAAACTGGGTGCAGGAAAACCCAATGCTAAGCCTTCCAGTCAACCACTAGTAATATTCATTGTTGGCTTATGCACCACTTCGCTTCCGGCAGACATGGATGATTAGATTCCCCTATTACTACTCTTCCATAAAATAAAGGGGTTTTTTGTGCTCAATGACATAAGATTTTGTGCGGTGAGCTCTTGGACTATAAGGTTTTACAGCCCAATTTCTTCCACACTTGCGGAACTTTTCAGCTGACGCGAAGAGCCCGTGACCCTAGACTAGGTGCTCTTAGCATCCTCAAGTGGTCACAGAAAGCTCCACCTTGACAAGATAGACCACGTTTCGCTAGGGAGTTGGAGCGTGTAGAACTCCGCACCGTCCCCCCTCCCCCCGCCTTTCAACCAGGAGACCACGTAACGCCAGACAAGGGGCCGCGATCCACTACCGTTACTTTATGACTCCCGTGGTTCCTGAACACGAGTCCTTCCCCCGATCACTACCGAAAAGAAGAAGGTACCTCTTGCCATCCCTAGTGGATGAGGAAAACCTCGCCAATAGAAGCTGAAATGACTCTCAGCTCAGGGATTAGTAGCGCTAAAGTTAGTTTGAGTCACTACTAGGTCGTCATCACTGGGCACAGTAAACTCCCGTAGCGCACAGATAATCAAGACCTAGATAGGATCGAGATTAGATATACCAGCGCATTAGCCAATGCGCTTCAAGTGCTGTTCTGTTTGGGGGGCGAATCCTGGAAATGGAGCTGCCAGTCGACCCCTTATCAGGGAAAACTGCACGTGCGCATGGAACAAAGAATATAAACGGGAAGGAAAACCGGTCAACGGAGGCGAGCAGAGGCAAGCCGAGAGTTCTGGGACAAGTGTGACCCTGAACTACCGGCAACCTTGGCGATTTTTTTCGATTGGCGATAACTTGGCATGTGTTTTACCTCTCGCCGTAGAGATCAGCACATAAAACGTCGAGTGTAAGAAAGGCCAAATAAGCGATAAATGCGCCAAACAGTTGCCATTCCTCAGGGAATGCTGGGGTATGGGTGAACCTCACAGAAATCCGGTGGCATCGACGATCACCCTGCTCCTAATGGGAAAGAGGCTTCGTTTTCCTTCCCGTTTATATTCCTTCTTCCATGCACGTGCGAGGCAACCAGTCCCAAGTTGGCCTTTCACCGCGTCCGCCCTCTGGTCGTCCAGAGTACCTCCGATCACAACTGCAATGGACACGGGGGGATGGGCTGCATGTCGAAGGGAGCATGTCAGGCATTGTTCAAGACTTCTCCCGTCAGTAACTCTGGGAAATGCTGCATGCCGATCCCGCGAGTCCTGTTAACAACTAGAGAGTCCCTGCGTTTTGCTCTATAGAGCCCACATTCTTTTCTTAGACTCTCTCTCAGTCAAATGGTGATTGAGGTCCTATCATCTTAGCTAGCCTTTGCCCAGAGTCACTGTGCAGTCCCAAAGGGTGGCCTATCGTCGAAACCCGTCTTGCCTCGAAAACCAAGGAACAGACTGTGGCACACCTTTGGTTCCTTCCAAAAACTGCAACGACTCCACACTGTAAAAAATTTGACCCTTTTGCTGCATCATCACTCCACCACTTTTATAGAAAACGATTACTTTAGCCTATTATTGAACATTCTCATGGGTCAAAAGAGAGATATTCTATAAAAGCGGGGGAGTGAAGATGCAGCAAAAGGATCAAATTTTTTACAGTGCACCACCCAAAGTCTGTTACTTGTGGCTGAAGGACTCTTAAATGAGTCATTCGTGGAGCCAGTGAATCGTCGGCAACCGGCCTCCGTCAACTTTTTTGCCGATCCCACCGAAGCTAGCATAGGGAAGAAAATACGGGCATCTGATTGGTTGAATAACTTAAAGAGCATTTCGTTTTTGTTCATTTTTGAGTATACGTTTATTTAATCACCAGTTTCTATTTGAAAACCTTTTTGAAGATGGACTTTGATAAATTTCCTTCAAATTTTATATATTAATTAATAGATGAAATAAAGTAATTCTGGAACTTAGAATCAAAGATATTAAGTATGAAATATTTATAGAAATAAAGATATTTGTTGAAAATTGCATCAAAAGAAGAAAATCCTGAAGAAATAATAGGAACGGAATTAAAATTAATTGCTTTGTGTTACTTAAAAAAATAAGAGAAATAAAATTTCCATTTTTTCTTCTTATTGTTATTTTAATATGATATGCACATATACGCCCCTATATACGTACATCCACATTCAGAACGATTTATTTACAGGCAACAACATCTCTTTAAATTATACAACCAATCAGAAGCCCGTATTTTCTTCCCTATGCTAGCTTCGGTGGGATCGGCAAAAATGCCTCCGCGACAAGCATCATTACTTCGAGCGCTGTCGGGTTCCTGCTCTCCTCCCTCTCATGTCTCATAATTACAAGAAGGGACGATCACAGATGGAGTGGATAAAATAAATCATGGAAAAAGATCTGATTTGAGTAAGATGAAAATAATTTTCCACCAGAAAAACACACCACTCGCTGCTAGAGTGATAATAATAAGAAAAGGGCATGTTTACAAACAAATACTTCTGTCAATCAGTCTAACCAATATTTTTGTGATACCGATCACTGCAGAAATCGCCTTGACAACGCAGGTTAATCATATCATACACCTGTTAATCGTAGACCAATCAAGTTCCCGGAGCTCGTGTATAATAGGAGTCATAAAATACAGAAAGATTTTTCTTATTGACCCACAGTGACGACAGATGTCCTTTCCTCGAGGCTAACAAAAACGCTACCGCGGTATATCCCAAGTGTCTTTTTACAGACCGCTAGAGTGACGTGATGCTCATTTCGTGCACCTGCATTGGTGGATTCGAACATCATGTGACTTCAGTGGTCTGTAAAAAAGGATAAGTTGAATGCACAGTGGTAGCCTGTCTTTGTCGTTAGCCTCGTCTTTTCGTCATATGAAACTTGAATGAACTGAAGTATAATCTGTTGCAAAATGCACTTTATTCGCCTGATTTGGCTAATTGTGACTTTCACCTATTCCCACGACTAATCATTTTTACAAAAACCTTTTTGCTCGAAAGTGCACTGTTAAAAAATTATGAAAAATTACCCCCGTTTTTAAAGACTATTTGTTTTCTGACAAATTTGAACGCTGCATGAGCGTTTTCAGGTCGTTGTCATTGGCTAGAAAACAGATATTTTTCGCGATATTTTTGACTGTGTAGAAGTAAAATAGATGTCGACGACTATTTTAAAGGACAGCACTTTCGTTATATCGCACTTTCGTGACGGCATAATGACTTTGAAACATTTTTGGATGAAGTGCATTGAACTTCAAAAAAGTTATGTAGAAAAATAAAACATATCAAAAAATCTCATTTTTTCTTTCATTTCGAGAACATTTCAGATAAAACTCTTTTTTTTTGGGGGGGGGGGTGGCAGTCGTCTTCTCTCCGTGAATCCGCACTTGTCATATTAGTAATTTATAGTCGGGAAGCAGCTAAATCATTAATATAGCTGGCATGTTTATATGCACGAAGTATACAGGAATCTGTCTCAGTGATTGCCTAGTCAAAAACATGTATATATATATATATATATATATATATATATATATATGATATGAGTCGCTCAAATGAAAGTGGCACTACTGCAATGTGTAATAACTCCGCTATTTGAAGAGAAAGATACTCGGAAAGATAACTACGCAAGCTGTTATAGAGGACACAGTGTGCTGGGAATGCATGCAATATCATCAAATCCCGCCAAATGCATCTGTGATGGCTTGAGAATATGTTGAAAGGCTTCGTTCGCATCATGGATGTTCCCAAACGATCTCAATACGCAATGTGCAATGTTTAACAGTGGAAAATGAGAGTGCAAGTGAAATCTATCATCTAATGCAAAATGTGTATGATACGGAGTGTATGCCACAAAGATCGATATTCCGTTGGTGTAGGATTTTTCGTAGTGGAAAAAGCAATACTGACAGCAGACTACGACCTGGTCAAGTGCATGTGGTCTTCTTCCACTACGAAAATTCCTACATCATAAGAATACTGGTCTGAGAGAAATACATATTTTGCATTCAAGGACAGATTCCATTAACATTCACATTTTCCACAGTTAAAAATTGCACAATCGCAACGTGCTCACACACAAGGCCAGATGCATCTGGGAAATAGCATACATGCATTCCGTACAATTTATAGGAGCATTTTAAATTAATGTTTTTCTTCTATAAGCTGTATCATTGACCACCTTAAAACCATTTACTATTTTTTATCTGCTTTCAAATAATGTTTATTTTCACACTATACATTGGAGTTAGTACAAAAAAAAAAAAAAAAAAAAAAAAAATAATAATAATAATAATATAAAATCTCTTTAAAAGATTACAGTTTGAGACAAAATAAAAACTCTGACTTCTTTCCTTCTATAGTAAAAAAAAACTAGCCTTAAAAGAAATGACTCCTAGAATGATGCTGATGTGTAAGATTTCCAGAAATAACGAATCCGGGCGGACCACTCCTTCCATGAGTCGAATAGACCAATCAGGAAAGGGCTCCGTCTATGCATCGCCTTATGGGTTACCACAAAGAAGGAAAGGTTACCATCGCCAACAATCGCCAAGTTTGTCGTCAACTTGGCGATATATCGCCAAATTTGGCGACCAAAATTAGTCGTCAAAAGTGACGCCAACTTGGCGATAACTGTAATATTTTGCCAAATTTTTAATTTCTTTACAACACCAGTCGTGTGACACATCATTTGAGAGGTCTGCAACTGCTTATTCATATTATGGATGTCTTGTGTTTCACCCCCCCCACTCTGCCCCCCAGGGGGGCACATTTTAAATTTATTTACAACACCAGTCGTGTGACACATGATTTGAAAGGTCTGCAACTGCTTATTCATATTATGGATGTATTCCGTGTCACCTCCCACACTCTGCTCCCCCCAGGGGGGGGGGCACATTTTTAATTTCTTTACAACACCAGTTGTGTGACAAATCATTTGAAAGGTCTGCAACTGCTTATTCATATTATGGATGTCTTGTGTGTCACCCCCCTCTGCCCCCCAGGGGGAGCACATTTTTAATTTTTTTACAACACCAGTCGTGTGACACATCATTTGAAAGTTCATCTGCAACTGCTTATTCATACGATGGGTTATTGGCGAGCGCAGCAAGCAGAGGCAGCCTACAACTTGGTATCGCGAAACGATTCCAGATGCGATCGCTAAGCGATTACACGGGGGGTTGGCGAGCGTAGCGAGCAGGGGGGCGGAGCCCTCCTAGTGTTTATAAATAATACTTCTTCGTTGAAATCTATTGTTGTTCTTAAGATTCCTATCCTTATCATAATTTTCTTCTTTAAATGACATAAATTTTACAGCCATGCTTATTTTGACTCTTAAAAAAACGCATTAACTAAAAATAAAAATGCTACTTGATATGAGTTAAGGTATTAAAGGTGGTTCATTTTTTAGCGAGTGCTTTGTCCGCAACCTATTTATAAATTTTTCTATTGTTAACAAGTCATTTTAATAATTGCATGTTTTGACTGGGGCCAATGTATCAATGGGAGCATCAGGACCGTAACTAAGGGGTGCTATGGACAGCCTAGCTCCCTCCTAAATCCAGAAATTCTGATGTTTACTTGATACATTAACTTATTGCTAAAAAAAAACTATTTTCATCCACACTTTCTCAATTTTCATGAAACACAGAAAATTATTTGTTATGAAATAATGTTTCAGTGCAAGTACTTAATCATTAATTAATGCAGTTTTAATATTTAATTATTTGGTAATTCTGTTCGCTACTAATTAGTTAAGGCCCCTGTCCTAGCTCGAGGAAACGCTCGCGAGCTAATGCTATTACTATGGGGAAGCATTTTTCTAATAACTCTTTCGCATTTTGACATTTTTTTTTTTTTATTATTATTATTATTATTATTATTATTTTTTTTTTTTTTTTTTTTTTTTTTTTTTTTTTTTGCATTGGATAGCTGAGGTGCATGCCGACAGCGCACCTAAAATCCTTTTTTACTTTTTTGATTTTGGTTGCGGATCTTTTTTTAAAAAGCACTTTCAGTTTCGAAACCGGTTTTGAAAG
Organism: Maratus speculifer; assembly: GCA_964019185.1. Lineage (NCBI taxonomy): Eukaryota > Metazoa > Arthropoda > Arachnida > Araneae > Salticidae > Maratus > Maratus speculifer. The sequence goes on along the minus strand of OZ025292.1, from coordinate 21,945,588 downwards.
TGAAACTAACTTTGTAAAAAATATCTGCAACCAAAATCGAAAAAGTAAAAAAAGGTGCGTTGTCGGCATGCACCTCAGCTATCCAATGCAAAGAAAAAAAAAATGTCTAAATGCGACAGAGTTATTAGAAAAATGCTTTCCCATAAGAATAGCATTAGTTCGCGAGCGTTTCCTCGAGCGAGGACAGGGGCCTTAATTGGAGAGAGAGAGGTTTGACAAAAAACTAAATATACTGTTGAAATTAGTTTTTTTTTTTTTTTTAACCATTTGAAAAATGGTTGTTGTTTTCGGGAGAATGGACCCGATGATGTTACCACTTTTGAATGATGTTACCACTTTTGAATGATGTGGTCACTTTTGAATTTAAATTAATTTCTTTACTTTTAGAAGAGTTTTTATTTGAATTTAAATTAAATTCTTTACTTTTAGAAGAATTTTTATTTGAATAGTAAATTAAAATGGTTAAAATCATTGTAATAAAGGAGAAAACTAACAAATTTAAAAATGGGTAGACGGAAATTAACAGATACGGAAAAAGCCGAAGCCAAAGAAATGAATGAACGTGAATATCGCATTCAATGATATTAAACACAATACGCGTACTTAAACAATCATAAAGTGATTTTTATTTCTTCTTTTGCTATTTAAAATAAAAATTTAGTCAACATGTATAAGTTGCTTATTAGTTTGGCGATTCGTATCATTTGGCGAAATTGGTCGACGGGATAACTGAGTAATACTGTATTTGGTTTGGCGCAAAAACGTCTTTCAATGCAGAAAATGATAAAATCAAAAGATTATTGAGCCGCTGAAAACCAATTACGTGTTGAAAGGCGATCACGAAAAAGGAAGCAATTTAATGCCGAACCGATTAATTGTAAAACATCATGTCGCCAGGGCGACCAATCCACTAGCCATGGCGTTTTACTATCGGTCGGTTCTAACCAGGAAAATTTGAGTGCCAATAGTGATTCTAACAAGCCGGAAAATGTTATAGCTATTACTCTTGATTTTCCACCACCTAAAAAGAAAACTAAAAAGCAATCGGCTTGGGAAAAACTGGGAAAAAACTTTTTTGATTCGATGTCTGATGGACCCATTCACAGATGCATGTGCTGCGATCGATTTTGGTTTAAAACCTCCATCACCAAAATTCTGCTCTGTAAAATCAAACAATATATGCCAAAGTCTTACAAGTATAACAGTATATGCCAAAGCTGTATTTTAATAATGATTACTTTTGCACCAACAATGTTAAATAGTTTGAAATGTTTCTTTCGTCGCCAACTTTTATGCTTGGCGACAATAGAGTGATATAACTTAAACGAACCGTACCTTCAAATTGCAGCATGTATAAAGTCATTTATAGCAGTGGCACGGATAATACACAATAAAACAACTGGTATTTAGCTTAAAATGATAGATGAATGTATCGAGTGAAACATTTTTCAAATGGTTGGGGTAATTTCTTAAATTACAATTATTTTATTTATTTTTTTTTTTAACCATTTGAAAAATGGTTGTTGTTTTCGGGAGAATGGACCCGATGATGTTACCACTTTTGAATGATGTTACCACTTTTGAATGATGTGGTCACTTTTGAATTTAAATTAATTTCTTTACTTTTAGAAGAGTTTTTATTTGAATTTAAATTAAATTCTTTACTTTTAGAAGAATTTTTATTTGAATAGTAAATTAAAATGGTTAAAATCATTGTAATAAAGGAGAAAACTAACAAATTTAAAAATGGGTAGACGGAAATTAACAGATACGGAAAAAGCCGAAGCCAAAGAAATGAATGAACGTGAATATCGCATTCAATGATATTAAACACAGTCAACATGTATAAGTTGCTTATTAGTTTGGCGATTCGTATCATTTGGCGAAATTGGTCGACGGGATAACTGAGTAATACTGTATTTGGTTTGGCGCAAAAACGTCTTTCAATGCAGAAAATGATAAAATCAAAAGATTATTGAGCCGCTGAAAACCAATTACGTGTTGAAAGGCGATCACGAAAAAGGAAGCAATTTAATGCCGAACCGATTAATTGTAAAACATCATGTCGCCAGGGCGACCAATCCACTAGCCATGGCGTTTTACTATCGGTCGGTTCTAACCAGGAAAATTTGAGTGCCAATAGTGATTCTAACAAGCCGGAAAATGTTATAGCTATTACTCTTGATTTTCCACCACCTAAAAAGAAAACTAAAAAGCAATCGGCTTGGGAAAAACTGGGAAAAAACTTTTTTGATTCGATGTCTGATGGACCCATTCACAGATGCATGTGCTGCGATCGATTTTGGTTTAAAACCTCCATCACCAAAATTCTGCTCTGTAAAATCAAACAATATATGCCAAAGTCTTACAAGTATAACAGTATATGCCAAAGCTGTATTTTAATAATGATTACTTTTGCACCAACAATGTTAAATAGTTTGAAATGTTTCTTTCGTCGCCAACTTTTATGCTTGGCGACAATAGAGTGATATAACTTAAACGAACCGTACCTTCAAATTGCAGCATGTATAAAGTCATTTATAGCAGTGGCACGGATAATACACAATAAAACAACTGGTATTTAGCTTAAAATGATAGATGAATGTATCGAGTGAAACATTTTTCAAATGGTTGGGGTAATTTCTTAAATTACAATTATTTTATTTATTTTTTTTTTTAACCATTTGAAAAATGGTTGTTGTTTTCGGGAGAATGGACCCGATGATGTTACCACTTTTGAATGATGTTACCACTTTTGAATGATGTGGTCACTTTTGAATTTAAATTAATTTCTTTACTTTTAGAAGAGTTTTTATTTGAATTTAAATTAAATTCTTTACTTTTAGAAGAATTTTTATTTGAATAGTAAATTAAAATGGTTAAAATCATTGTAATAAAGGAGAAAACTAACAAATTTAAAAATGGGTAGACGGAAATTAACAGATACGGAAAAAGCCGAAGCCAAAGAAATGAATGAACGTGAATATCGCATTCAATGATATTAAACACAGTCAACATGTATAAGTTGCTTATTAGTTTGGCGATTCGTATCATTTGGCGAAATTGGTCGACGGGATAACTGAGTAATACTGTATTTGGTTTGGCGCAAAAACGTCTTTCAATGCAGAAAATGATAAAATCAAAAGATTATTGAGCCGCTGAAAACCAATTACGTGTTGAAAGGCGATCACGAAAAAGGAAGCAATTTAATGCCGAACCGATTAATTGTAAAACATCATGTCGCCAGGGCGACCAATCCACTAGCCATGGCGTTTTACTATCGGTCGGTTCTAACCAGGAAAATTTGAGTGCCAATAGTGATTCTAACAAGCCGGAAAATGTTATAGCTATTACTCTTGATTTTCCACCACCTAAAAAGAAAACTAAAAAGCAATCGGCTTGGGAAAAACTGGGAAAAAACTTTTTTGATTCGATGTCTGATGGACCCATTCACAGATGCATGTGCTGCGATCGATTTTGGTTTAAAACCTCCATCACCAAAATTCTGCTCTGTAAAATCAAACAATATATGCCAAAGTCTTACAAGTATAACAGTATATGCCAAAGCTGTATTTTAATAATGATTACTTTTGCACCAACAATGTTAAATAGTTTGAAATGTTTCTTTCGTCGCCAACTTTTATGCTTGGCGACAATAGAGTGATATAACTTAAACGAACCGTACCTTCAAATTGCAGCATGTATAAAGTCATTTATAGCAGTGGCACGGATAATACACAATAAAACAACTGGTATTTAGCTTAAAATGATAGATGAATGTATCGAGTGAAACATTTTTCAAATGGTTGGGGTAATTTCTTAAATTACAATTATTTTATTTATTTTTTTTTTTAACCATTTGAAAAATGGTTGTTGTTTTCGGGAGAATGGACCCGATGATGTTACCACTTTTGAATGATGTTACCACTTTTGAATGATGTGGTCACTTTTGAATTTAAATTAATTTCTTTACTTTTAGAAGAGTTTTTATTTGAATTTAAATTAAATTCTTTACTTTTAGAAGAATTTTTATTTGAATAGTAAATTAAAATGGTTAAAATCATTGTAATAAAGGAGAAAACTAACAAATTTAAAAATGGGTAGACGGAAATTAACAGATACGGAAAAAGCCGAAGCCAAAGAAATGAATGAACGTGAATATCGCATTCAATGATATTAAACACAGTCAACATGTATAAGTTGCTTATTAGTTTGGCGATTCGTATCATTTGGCGAAATTGGTCGACGGGATAACTGAGTAATACTGTATTTGGTTTGGCGCAAAAACGTCTTTCAATGCAGAAAATGATAAAATCAAAAGATTATTGAGCCGCTGAAAACCAATTACGTGTTGAAAGGCGATCACGAAAAAGGAAGCAATTTAATGCCGAACCGATTAATTGTAAAACATCATGTCGCCAGGGCGACCAATCCACTAGCCATGGCGTTTTACTATCGGTCGGTTCTAACCAGGAAAATTTGAGTGCCAATAGTGATTCTAACAAGCCGGAAAATGTTATAGCTATTACTCTTGATTTTCCACCACCTAAAAAGAAAACTAAAAAGCAATCGGCTTGGGAAAAACTGGGAAAAAACTTTTTTGATTCGATGTCTGATGGACCCATTCACAGATGCATGTGCTGCGATCGATTTTGGTTTAAAACCTCCATCACCAAAATTCTGCTCTGTAAAATCAAACAATATATGCCAAAGTCTTACAAGTATAACAGTATATGCCAAAGCTGTATTTTAATAATGATTACTTTTGCACCAACAATGTTAAATAGTTTGAAATGTTTCTTTCGTCGCCAACTTTTATGCTTGGCGACAATAGAGTGATATAACTTAAACGAACCGTACCTTCAAATTGCAGCATGTATAAAGTCATTTATAGCAGTGGCACGGATAATACACAATAAAACAACTGGTATTTAGCTTAAAATGATAGATGAATGTATCGAGTGAAACATTTTTCAAATGGTTGGGGTAATTTCTTAAATTACAATTATTTTATTTATTTTTTTTTTTAACCATTTGAAAAATGGTTGTTGTTTTCGGGAGAATGGACCCGATGATGTTACCACTTTTGAATGATGTTACCACTTTTGAATGATGTGGTCACTTTTGAATTTAAATTAATTTCTTTACTTTTAGAAGAGTTTTTATTTGAATTTAAATTAAATTCTTTACTTTTAGAAGAATTTTTATTTGAATAGTAAATTAAAATGGTTAAAATCATTGTAATAAAGGAGAAAACTAACAAATTTAAAAATGGGTAGACGGAAATTAACAGATACGGAAAAAGCCGAAGCCAAAGAAATGAATGAACGTGAATATCGCATTCAATGATATTAAACACAGTCAACATGTATAAGTTGCTTATTAGTTTGGCGATTCGTATCATTTGGCGAAATTGGTCGACGGGATAACTGAGTAATACTGTATTTGGTTTGGCGCAAAAACGTCTTTCAATGCAGAAAATGATAAAATCAAAAGATTATTGAGCCGCTGAAAACCAATTACGTGTTGAAAGGCGATCACGAAAAAGGAAGCAATTTAATGCCGAACCGATTAATTGTAAAACATCATGTCGCCAGGGCGACCAATCCACTAGCCATGGCGTTTTACTATCGGTCGGTTCTAACCAGGAAAATTTGAGTGCCAATAGTGATTCTAACAAGCCGGAAAATGTTATAGCTATTACTCTTGATTTTCCACCACCTAAAAAGAAAACTAAAAAGCAATCGGCTTGGGAAAAACTGGGAAAAAACTTTTTTGATTCGATGTCTGATGGACCCATTCACAGATGCATGTGCTGCGATCGATTTTGGTTTAAAACCTCCATCACCAAAATTCTGCTCTGTAAAATCAAACAATATATGCCAAAGTCTTACAAGTATAACAGTATATGCCAAAGCTGTATTTTAATAATGATTACTTTTGCACCAACGTTAAATAGTTTGAAATGTTTCTTTCGTCGCCAACTTTTATGCTTGGCGACAATAGAGTGATATAACTTAAACGAACCGTACCTTCAAATTGCAGCATGTATAAAGTCATTTATAGCAGTGGCACGGATAATACACAATAAAACAACCGGTATTTAGCTTAAAATGATAGATGAATGTATCGAGTGAAACATTTTTCAAATGGTTGGGGTAATTTCTTAAATTACAATTTTTTTTTTTTTTTTTTAATATGAGGCAAATATTTTATCAGGACTGTAAAATTGGAAGTAGATTTTGAGATAAAATGAGTTGGAGTTATAAAAGCAGTAGATTCAGATACGTTTTTTATTGAATAATTCTTACTTCTGTGAATGGTAAAAAAGTTTAGCTTTTTACCCCTGAAATTAATTATGACCTAATTAATTATAAAATAGTAAAATTCTATTTTTTGTTAAAATCTAAATATTCTGCCCTGTATTTCATACCATCCTAAGTGATCATTTTCTTATTGTTGATATTAACCTGGGAAGTGTATACAACAATTAAATAAACCTCCCTGAAATCCGAAGCTCCTAAAATCTATAACTCTAAAATTCACACATAATTTACGGATGTAAACAATGAAACATTCAATTCAGATATAGTGAGAAAATTTGACTTTTTTAGTTTATATCAATTCCACATATTTTTTAATTTGTAATTTTTGTTAATATTACTGAATGCATGTTTTTTCACAAAATTTATTTCTGAAAAAATTCAAGATATTGTTGATATCACTGGTAATCAAAATCTTTTTACCAAATACATCTATGTGTCAATCCATTTTTTTTTTTACTTTCTTCTATCTTCAATAGAAGAAAGTATTGTAATCGAAATTTTTTTCGACTTCTGGTTTTCGACGGATTTACACATTTTAGGGGGTCAGAGATCCCCAAAAACATGTTTTTACAAAATGTCTGTCTGTCCGTGTGTATGTCGACATTCTACCATCAAAAAGTGTATGAAGTTATGCATAGAATTGAACAAAATTTTTTGTGAATGTTTTTGGCTGTAGCAAGCAGGTCCTCCTTCAGTTTTGAAATATTCCGCCGGAAGGGGGAGCTGCAATCGCGATTTTTGTGCCATTTTCAATATTGTACCGACCTAAAGTATATGAAGTTATGCATAGAATTTAACCAAATTTTTTGTGTAAGTGTATGACTATGGCTAGTTGGTCCTCCCTGAATTTGAAAAAAAAAAAAAAAAAAAATCCGTCGGAAGGGGGCGCTGCAATCTCGATATTTGTGCCATTTTCAATAATGTATCGACCAAAAGTATATGAAGTTATGCATCGAATTCAACCAAATTTTTTGCGTAAGTGTATGACTATGGCTAGTTGGTCCTCCCTGAATTTGAAAAAAAAAAAAAATCCGCCGGAAGGGGGCGTTGCAATCGCGATTTTTGTGCCATTTTCAATATTGTACCGACCAAAAGTATATGAAGTTATGCATAGAATTGAACCAAATTTTTCGTGAATGCTTTTGGCTGTGGCAAGCAGGTCCTTCTTCAGTTTTGAAATATTGCACCGGAAGGAGGCGCTGCAATCGCGATTTTTGTGCCATTTTCAATATTGTACTGACCAAAAGTATATGAAGTTATGCATAGAATTGAACCAAATTTTTTGTGTATGTGTACGACTATGGCTAGTTAGTCTTCCTTGAATTTGAAAAAAATCCATCGGAAGGGGGCGCTGCAATCGCGATTTTTGTGCCATTTTCAATATATTACCGACGAAAAGTACATGAAGTTATGCATCGAATTGAACGAAATTTTTTGTGTAAGCGTATGGCTATGGCTAGTTGGATCGCCCTGAATCTGAAAAAAATCCGCACGAAGGGGGTGTTGCAATAGTGAATTTTATGCCATTTTATATATTGCACCACATAAAAGTGCATGAAGTTAGTTCTAGAACTGAAATAATGTTTTTGTATATGATTATTTTTTGGTAAGGCAAGTAGGTCCTCCCTGAATTAAAAAAAATCCGCCTATCATTCTATTGTCCATCGGCTCGTGCAGAGACGGAAATTCGTTTTTACTCCGGTTAATTGATTGAAGCAGTAATTTAAGATGAAAATCAAAGTTGGTATGGTATTGAATTTAAGTTATTAAAGCATTAAAATGAGTAACTATTTTTTTTTTTAAATATTAAAATGTACGTATGAGATAGAAGAAAGTTTTGAGATTGGCACATCCAACTAGTTTGTTACTAAGTCTGGCTAAACCTGAAATAAAATTTCCTTATTTTATGATTTTGATGTGAATTAGTAATGTGAATATGAGGCAGGTTTCGTTGAATAATTTGGGAAAAATACATTTCATCTTTATAATGTATATTTAATCATACATTATTGATTATTAACTTGATCTTTGTTTTTAATATTTTAATCATTTAAAAAACTACCTAATTTTTTATTATTTTAGTTTCTTACTTATTTTACTATTTTATTATACTGTAAGCATTTATTATAGTTTTGACTGCATTATTAATTACATTCAAATTACTGTTTAAAAAATATAAACAAAGTAACAACCAAAAATCATCAAAATTTTAAAATCCGCACAACCTCTGATCCTAAGCTGTGCGTATTTGAGGGAGTCTACTGTATTATATAGTTATCTATATTCAAGCCATTCAGAACTGAAGCAGATCAAATCCAATTTTCACACTTCTGAAATACATAAAATTAAATTTTTCCTTCAATGTAATTTTTTTTATTTGACTAAAACTTACTACTTTCATTTCTTGATAAACATTACTACTATGGACTTGATGCTAATACAATCTGAAAATACAGAACTTAAGGTTGCTGGTCACTTAGCTTCAGAATTCACCTCCATAATGTAAAGACTATGCAGGTTTGGTGAATTCGTATATTTAAAATATCGCCTTGGGAAATTAATATTTTTAACTCTTTTTTTTTTCTGCATATTCTTCTTAAAGCATGCCTCTTTTTTCCTTAGTTTCTCTAAATATTTCAAAAATGTATACTTAATTTTATGTAGTGTTAAAATCTTACTCACAATTCATTAACTTTTAAAACATACAATACTAAATTAAGCAAATATTTTAGAAATATTTTGAGAACTAAGGGGGAAAAAATCCTTTAAAAAGAGTACACACACACAAAAAGAAAAAAAAAAAGTTGGAAATTGCACGTGAAGCGTAGCAAATGAGATGCGTTCGTACGATAACGAAGTTTTAAAAATATTCAGATCTTGCTGATATAGAAGACAGTACTACGGATACAGTATAATGGTCGAAATTTTTGTGCTCCTGTAAATATACAGGAAATAATTTTTATTACACCCCAACAACGTATATCATATTCATAAAATGTGAAATAGTTTAATATAATTAAAACAAGCCCCAAACAATGTTTCCCCGTACAGCATTATGGAATGGATACTTTTGTGTGGCTCTTCTGTAATTTAATAATAAATATTCTTTGCATTACAGATTGTTCAGAATGTATATTTTAGTATATATACACTTCATAGGTTCATGCCAATTTTATTGTGTTCGAATGAGTGGAACACTATTAAATTGCATTTGAAACTTTTTTCCCATTGACAGTAATGTAACGGAATACTTCTGATTGTCCCTGTAATTGATCTATGCATCCGATTTTCATAAAATTTGAAATGACTTGACAAAATTATGCAATAAATATAAGTGTTAAATTTCAAACAATTAAAATGCATTTGAAACTTTTTTCCCATGGACTGTAATCCTTTTGATTGCCCCTGTAATTGATCTATGCATCCGATTTCCATAAAATTTGAAATGACTCGACAAATCATGTAATAATTATGGTTTTTAATTTCGAACGATTCGGTTGGGTAGTTTTTGTGTTGTTATATGCGGACAGACAGACGGACGGACAGACAGGCGGATGGACGGACTGAACGACAACTACAGGTGCTACATATTTACATTAGGGGTGCACAACCTTTTCAAGAGAAGGGCCACTTACAAATATGTCTGGGTAGTCGAGGGCCACATCAATAATACGGAGAGAATAAGATCTCGAGGCCTATATAATCGGATAAAAAATGTGATTTCAGTGGAAATGGGGGGTTACCTCTTTAAGTTTATTTACCCAGTTAAAATATACAATTCAGTTGGTAAGGATGCATCAGCAGTTTTTATGTTTGTATATATAACAGACAGGGTTGGTAAAAAACCGTTGTTTTTTGAAAAAAACCAAAAACCATGGTTTTTTTGGTTTAAACCAGGTTTTTTTGGTTTAAACCGGGTTTTTTTAAATATGTTTTCCTGTTACATATACATGCAAATTTATGAACAAAAGTAAACATTTTTGAATATATAAGTAATAATTTGATTTAAAGGTAATTCTAATCAATATAATTATTTAATATACAATCAATTATGTATAAAATTGAAATTCTTTAAAATCTAAACATTTTTAGAAAAAGCTGTGTCTTATATTTCATAAATAAAATGTGGTACATAATGAAACATTGATACCCTGAAAATCTTAATGGACAATCTTTTGATTACTAGCACTATAAATAAATATATGATATAGATTCATATATAAAACTTCATATATATTATTTTCAAATGGTTATTCAAAATAATTAATTTGAAATACTTGTTATATGTGATGTCTGATTTTTTTTTTGTTAGAAGACTGCATGAGTTAATTATCTGTTATTGAAAAATAAAGCTTTTTATAAAGAATTTTTGGAAGGATTTGAATTTAGCAGTAGAGTCTTTACATACTTCAAGCATTGTGTTTTCTAAAACTACCAGTTAAAAGATGACTGTTAAATAGACAAAAATATCTATTTAACAGCTTTTTAGACTATTGAAAAACATTGATGTTAAAATATACAGTAGCTTTATAAATGCTGTCATTTACCAAAGAATTTAAACAGCCATCGGACTGGATGCTCTATTATAACACTTACAAGGGGACCACCAGACATGGTGCTCACAGATTTTGATGATTTCAAAGTATGTTGTAGGGGTCATACCACTAATTATTCTGGTGAAAGGGTTCCTTCAAATGGACCTTAGTTTTTGAGAAATTGAGAGTCAAAGTTCAGCGTATATTTCAAATACCTAATTGTACAACGTCTGAATGTCGATTGGTGGCGTCGTGCCAAGGCATGTGTTTGTGAATCGAAAGGATGTGAGTTCGAATCCATCCTCGGCTTCATTGTTTCTTTTTAACTTATATTTATATTTTTTACAAGTTACAAATTTTAAGTATTTTTATTTCTAGAACAATTGCTACAACTTTTATATTTTTTTTAATATAAAAGTTTTCTTAATATGCATTTTCATTTTTGAATTTTTTCATGAAAAATTTTTTTTCTGCAATTTTTAAACTAATATTTCTTTTGATAACACAGCAAAATTAATTTAAGCCTAGAACTTTTTTTTCTTAAATATTATCTATATTTTTTACTTTATGCCTTTAAAAATATTCTTATAAATGCCTAAAGTGATTTAGAAATGTTATTAATCATTTTACGATAATTTAAGACTTGACAAACACAGAAATGTCATCATGAGGAAGCAATTAGCACTCGCGTACGGAAATTCAGTATAAATGTCGAATTTCATAGAATGTTTGACACTTTTCATTTCATAGATTTTTAAAAACATTTTTCAATCTCATAGTTTCCAAATAAGTACACTTGCCAAATTTCTCAAGATTAAAATTGCTTTCACAAATGTGTCACATGTTACCTAATTTTGATTTCAGTAGACCTTTTTCAGAATCGGAAAGATTCGCATTATTGAACAAGGGGGGGGGGGGATAAGGATTTAAGGTATGTTTATTTTTTAAAGTAATTTTTAGAATATTTCTGCTGTACAGCACGTGTGTGTGTGTGTGGGGGGGGGGGTCATGAATCCGTGGCCTCACCTTTAAACCCTCTATTAAACTACGCATATGAAAATATAAGTTCCACCCCCCCCCCGAACCCTACATTTCCCACCCTACATTTTCTTGAGCGCACCCCCCCCTCCCATTACTCATTTTTAATTATAGCCCTGTGTACAATTATGCATTGCATTTTAATCAGGGGCGTAGCTAAGGGGGTGTTACGGGCGTCTCAGCCCCCCGAAAACATTTTGAGCCCCTCCCCGAAAAGATTCTAAGGTCACTAAATGAATTTATGTCCCAAAAACCCAAATGAAATTCTATTGAAAAATCTACTTTAGTTTTGAGGACCTTTCATCGTTTTGAAAAAATACTAAATTGTAACTAAAACAGGTGTTTCAACACTTGCTCATTTTACTTGCACATATGAAGCCAATTCAAATGTTTAATTCTGCACTAGTTATGCGCTAGAATTTTCCATAATCCTATTCTTTTCTTAGCTTAAAATGAAGTTATTACAACAGTTTAATCAGAAACATAGTAACTAAACTACAGTGTAAATATGCAGTAATTTATATTTCTGCGTCACAGAGAGAGAGAGAGAAAAATATATGAGTCATCCCACTACATTTTTTGACCCCCCCCCCCCCCCACACACACACACACCCTAATTATTGACTTCTCGTTAAGGCCCTGGTTTTAATATTCTATTTGCATTTTTAAAATGAAAGTTCAAAATTTCAATAAATGTAACTTTTACGGATAGATGGCAGCACTAACTAATACGAATTCTAGTGAAAAACACCATAATCACTGACGATAAATTGATAAATAAACTAAAAAACTTTGTAAAATCACCATAAAATGAAAAATTAAGCAGAACGCGTTTCGAGCTACAACAATAACAGCATGGTGATTTTACAAAGTTTTTTAGTTTATTTATTAATATGAATTCTTCCAAAGATTATTTTATAGTCTATACGATGTATGCCGTATGCTCGATGATTGCGAATACCCAGTTTCTGAACAGTAACGACTAGCAAAATGAATACTTTTTAACGGGTAGAGAATTCTAAATCAACGTTACCATACGGGTACCGTTATTTTCAGAACACTACATTACATTATCTAAAAATCCATGAACAGTGTTGTGTAATACACATTTGAAAAAAAAAAGTGATTGATTAATCTAAAAATATTATTATTTTAAATTGTGGAGATTTTAAAATATTAAAATTTTCTTATGCTTTTTCAAAATTTTAATTAAATACGCATTTTTATTTAATTATTTGTTGCAAAATGTACTTTTAGTTGAACCCTGAACTGCAGTCAGTTCACCAATTGAGCCATATTTTTTGAAATAATAGTAATAATAAAATATTGAAAAAGTAAACTGTCCTCTTCAGAAAATATCAAAAGGTTCAAAGCTGTAGAATTCCCAATTCTGCTTAAAATTTGTAACATGTAAAAAATATAAATATAAGCAAAAAAAGAAAATAGAAGACCGAGGCTGTATTCGAACGCACAACCTTTCGATCCACAGGCACGTGCTTTGGCACGACGCCACGAATTGACACTGAGGTGTTGTACAATTAGGTATTTCAAACATACACTGAACTTTGACCCCCCAATTTCTCAAAAACCAAGGTCCATTTGAAGGAATCCTTTCACCAGAATAATTAGTGGTATGACCCCTACAACATACTTTGAAATCATCAAAATCTGTGAGCACCATGTCTGGTGGTCCCCTTGTTAGTATTTTTAAACATCTAAACTAAAAATTGCATTTTTTAGGCATTTTTATGAGACTTTTTTTCTATTACGTCTCAAGCAAACCTTGTCTCCCCCCCCCCCTCACCCCTTTCTGCCAATTTTCTTAACTGATCTAAGTAATGGGTTTGGTTATGCAATAGAAGATTTAAATATATCTTTTCCATATTTTAGTTAAATGTTAAACAGGTGCTTTACTAGTGCCTAATTTTTCAATGTCTTCTTATTAGACTTCATATCTTGAGTTTTTTTTTAATTCTTAAAAAATAATCCCTCCAATCAAGAAAAATTTCTTTTAGAGCTTGACTGAAATTTTAAAGATCATTTGTGTCATTATCTGTACATCTGCGTTTCTCAAAGGAAAATATTTTTTAAATCTAAATATTGCATATTTTTCATCTATTTCATTTTTGCTAAATTTACATGATTTAAGTGTTTTCTGTAGAGTTTCAGATATGTTCATCAGTGCATGAAATATGCATTCTACATGTATACTAACATAACCTTGACTAGACTCACTATGTCTTATGGTGACTATTGAGATAAGACTTAAAAATAAAAATTACTTTCATCCAATAATTTGAAACACTTAAATTACAAAAATAAGAAAATATTATATTAGATTTGTTCTAAAAAACCAATTGGTTTGAACTGTGCCAACCTAGCTGGCAAAAGAATAAAATTATAATGCAAAAAACCCAATCCCAATGTAAGAATGCAAGAAAAACAAAGGCTTGTTAAAATCACTAATCACAGAGGAAATAAAAAGCTCATTGTCAATTATTCAATAGCATACATAACAAAAAGAATTTCTGAAATGATGAAATCCTTAGTAAATCCTAACTAATCAAGCAATTTAAATAATAAAAGTGCATTTTTAACTCGAGTCTGCCCTTCTGGCTATATATATATATGTTTGACAAATAATGGCTATATATATATATATATACATATAGGCCTTAAAAAAGAAAAAGAAAGAAAGAAAACTGATTAGTTTTTTCTAACCAGCTAATTTTAGAAAAAATAATTATTCTGCCATATAGATTTACAGCTTACAAGAAAAGTTGAGTTGATTAAAATTTTTTGTCCTTTTAGAAACTTATTAATTCACCATTTTACAGCTTTGCTTGTAGCTTCTTCATAATTTGGATTTTGCATTTTTCAATAATGTGTAAAATAAAACATTTGGGTAAAAGAATAAAAAGAACCAGGGGAAAAAAAAACCAGCATGGTTTTTTTTAAAAAACCAATTGGTTTAAACCATGGTTTTAACCATGGTTTAAACCAACTTGGTTTAAACCAAACAACCCTGATAACAGACATAGCAAGGATTATTTTTAATATGTAACAATATTCCTTGAATTTATTCAGGATAGTATTTTTTTTATTAAAAGTGCTAAAAAAAGCCATAGTGTCTGGTGTCGAAGAAAATGTGTACTTAATGAACGGAGGAGAGAAAAGAAGCCAATCAACAAGATTTTTTTTGGTTCTTGATCAATTTTTTGGTTCCCGATTTTTTTTGTGAATGATCAATTGCAATTTTTCCACGCATGATTAACCAAATTTGTGGGTTTACGATACCGATCGACAAAATTCCCAATTTTTCTGCGCCTTATCAACAAAATTCACGATTTTTGGAAAACCGATTGACGAAATTTGCAACTTTACAAAGCCGATCGACGAAATTCGTGATTTTTACAAAGTCAATCTACGAAATTCGCAATTTTCACAAAGCAGATCGACGAAATTATCCTTTTTTGGCGTCTGATCAACAAAATTCGAGATCTTTACAAAACTGATTGACGAAATTCGCAATTTTTATGGAGACGATTGAGAAAATTCACAATTTTCTGCGCCTGATCAACAAAATTAGCGATTTTTACAAAGCCAAACGGTGAAGTTTGCAATTGTTAAGAAGCCAATCGATGAAATTCACGATTTTTGTGAAGTCAATCGACGCAATTCACGATTTTTACAAAGCTGATTTACGAAATTCGCGATTTTTTTTCGCATGATTGACGAAATTCACGATTTTTTCGCATGATAGATGAAATTCGCAATTTTTCTGCGCATGATAAACAAAATTAACGATTTTTGTAAGCCGATCGGGAAAATTCACGATCTTTCCACACCTGATCAACAAAATTCGCGATTTTATCTCCCATATTCGACGAAATCTGTGATTTTTCCGCACCAGATGGACGAAATTTACAATTTTTCTGCATGTGTTCGACAACAATTCCCATATTCCCGTGTCCAACAAAAGAAATTTGCGCTTTTCCCGTCCTTAATTGTGACGAAATACGGATTTTCCGTGCTCAGTCAACGAAATTTGCGATTTTTAACTACATTTGCCGAAATCTGCATTTTTTTACGATGCAGGATGAAAGACGCGTTTTTTCCCCCTTGATAAACTAAGAAAACTCATTATTCTTTCGCTGCCGATCATCGAAATTTACAATTTTTCTGCGGACAATCGCGATTTTTTCATCCCGGGTCAACAAAATTCGCGATTTTTTCCGAGCCCGATCAACAAAATTCACGATTTTTTTGAGCTCGATCAACGAAATTCGGGTTTTTTTCACGAGATAGTAGCCTATTAATTTAATTTAATTTTCCGTAGCCTATTAATTTAATTTGCGATTGTTTCGTGTTATCAACAAAACTGACAAGTTTTTTCTTGCCCAATAAACGAAGTACCCAATTTTTCGCGTCCGACCGACTAAATTCGCGATTTTTCCGTGCCTGAACGGCGGAATTGGCTATTTTCCGAGTTCTCATGGGCAAAATTCGTGATTTTTCCATACCTGATGAATGAAATTTGCTATTTTTCAGAGCCTCTTCGACAAGATTCGCTATTTTTTGCACTTGATCAAGGAAGTTTGGAGTTTTCAACTCAGTCAACGAAATTTGGGATTCTTAAGTAACTGACGAAATTTTATATTTTTCTGCGATAAATTGACGAAATTTACGATTTTTTGTCAGCGACCTATACACAAAAATTGCAATTTTCTCCCAGTTTTAAATTGACAAAGTTCGCGGGCCACACGTTAACCCATCGCGGGCCACAGGTTGTGCATCCCTAATTTACATAATTACGAACGCACCTAAAAGAAAAGAATTAAAAATATTAATTTCCTAGGTAGATATTAAATAGTTGAATAGATCAAACGCCCATAGACTTAACAAAATGAAAGGCAATTTGGAAGCTTAGTGACCAACAGTCTTAAGCACTTCAAGAAAATAATCATCCAAATTTAGATCAAGAGTGGACTTGATCCACTTCTGTTCGAAACGTCTCATTTACTAATCTAGTTTTGAAATTGACAAGAAAAACCATGCATTAAGCATGAATTATGAAACACTTTCTGAAATCTTTAACAAAACTTTGTTATTTAGGGAAATAAGGTTACTGTCTAAAGCCAAATATGTATTCCAATACTTTTGAACATTCCTTCATTTAATATGTCGATTGATATACATATTATACAATGAGAAAATTCAGTTTAACAAGAAAATGTATAAAAGGTTGAAACTTCTCTTTCAGCAATTTATATTAATAGATAGAAATATACTTGAATACTTCTGTTCAGCCCTGTAGTTTACCTAATACTTTTATTACACACCAGTATTTAGCTAAAATTTAATTTTAACTATAAAGCTCTTAAAACTACTGAGTTCACATTCTCAGAAATTATCATTCATAGGCATCCAATTCTTTGCATGGCCCTGTATATCATTTTTTCTATATTCCTCATACATTTCTTACTGAACAGAATGCAGTTCAACATAAAAATGCATAACTTATTTTAAAACACCTTTAAAAAGGTTAAGTTCATATTTAGTAACATTTGTGTAGTCCTGTATATCAACTATAGCATTTATACACATAAAAAATATGCATAGATTAAGTGAAACTTAAAAGCACATATCATAATTAAAATGCATTTCATCCATCCATCAGCCATCATCAGATATATATACAGTACTTTGGATAGGATATACTATTTGAAATATTTTGTGTGTCTCTGTAAATGCTATGCACTTCATATTATGCATGACTATATTATACGACTTATATTAAGCCTCAATGACGTATATCAATTTTATATTATACATAAAACAGTTTAATATAATTATAACGTGTCGCATACAATTCCACCCTTTTACAATTATGTAATGAAATTTGTTTGTGTGGCCCTGTAAATGAATAACTTTTTTCCCCTACATATTTTAGTGCACTTCGTAAATGCATACAAATTTTAATATGTTTGACAGGGTGTGACATTTAAAAAATGATTTTTATCCGTAGGCCATAATGTAATGGTGAACTTTTGACTGTTCCTGTAAATAAAATCATGTTAGAAACATTTTAAAAAAATTTCGTGCAAGACTAAAAAAAAAAAAAAAAAAAAAAAAAAAAAGGTAATCCAAGTATATTTATGGGAGTTAAAGAGCAGATAGACAACAGGACAAACCAAAATCATAAACACTTTTCAACTTTGTTGGAAAGTGTTAAGAATAAGTTACAGGCTTAAAATCAGGTTGACATACTCAATATTAAAGTTTCTAAAGAAAATTATAACAAACTGTGATGTTTTCATCAAATACAGGTGATTTATTAGGACTAAGTCTTCCATTAACATGTGTTCAACATTGCTTTTATTATTATTGAATTTTAATAATAAGAACTTTGATTATGATGGCACCTTTTCAGTAATATATAAACCTTGCACTTTACAATGGATGTCAAAAATGCAGTTAAATAAAGTTACATAATACAGTAGACTCTTTAAAATCCTCACAACTTTACTAATGTAAACAAGGAAATTGTCATTTCAAATATAGAGGCAAAATTACAGAACTTTTTAGTTTTATATCACTCTGTATGCATTTTAATAGATTATTCTCAGTAATGTGTTTGAACTCTTGGTTTTTCATGAAGAAATATAAATTTATTTCAGGAAGAAGTCGAGATATTACTGATAATCACTTTTTTCTCTCCAAATGTATATATATTAATCAAGCTTTATATGTTGATTTTATAATGTAAGTTTTTCTTTTTTCCCATTCTAATATTATTGGTCTAATATATGTCTTGTTTTTTCTTTGACTTATATTTCGTTTTACGATTAATACAGTAGACTCTCTAAAATCTGTCCCTGAAAAGTGTCCTCAAAGTGATTTAGAAATCACTTTTAGGATTTTCCTGATTTCTAATCAGAAATTAATCGTAATTGCTGTGTCTATTTGGTATTATCCTTGAAAACGAGCCAAGTACCACAGTTTCAAATAATTTGTACTGTTCCAATATTGATAATTCTTATTTAAATTTGTAATTTATTTGGTTTTTATTTATTAATTGTAGATGTTAAATAGTAGCATTAAATAACGGTTATATATATATATATATACATACATAGGTAACCCCAAATTTGTGTTATTTTGCTCTTCATGGCTGATGCAAAGACGAAACCACACATTTTATTCTGTAGTATTTGGGGTCCGATTAGTCTACTATAGTTCTGCAAATTCCAAATATTCCTTCTATTTAACTTTTTGTTGATATATATTGTTTTACAATTAGTGGTTTTACTATATACTAGCTGATCAACCTGGCGTTGCCCAAGTACGTTTTAACAATATTAAACGAACTTGAAATTTGTATTATTTTATCATTAATTCGAAACACGCAGAAATGCATTGTTTAAAATATGTGGTTGCTGATTGTGTGAAAAATCGGTTTAAAAAACAACAACTAATATGAAGCTCTAAAACTCAAAATGGACAATGGGAAATGCGGGAGGAAGTATGTGTCCAACAATTGCGCGATTTTTTGTGTGAAAGTGTTGGTATTTATCTGTAAAAATCCCTGTTAAATCACGTAACTATTTTTTTTTTTTTTTTTTCACATAGAAATCCCAAGTGAAATATTTAGAATTTCAAGCTAATTATATCACTCTTAAATACGACTATACCGTGAATGAAATCAATACTCAATGTTATCTAAAAAGTATTATATATGGTATAAAAAGTTTGTTTATAATTTCAGAGTCATTTAATAAAAATAAGTGTATATTTTTAAACAAAGCATGCGAAATGTTCACTCTGTGGACAAATTCCTAGTCGTAAACTTTTGTATCATAACCATAGCCTGTCTGTAACCTAACTGTGACTTAACAGTACCCTACCGTAACTTAAATATAACATAATTGTAACCCAGACATCACCTTATTGTAATCTATCCTCAATCTAACCATAACAACCATACCGTACTGTAATTGCAACCTAATCGTAACCTAAATGTTACCTAACCATATATCGGGTTCATGTCCATGGAAATTATTTTGCCTTGTTCGGATTTTGTTATGGTTCTTTAGAATATTTTCGTTGGGTTTAAATTTGGTTCAATTCAGATTTCAGGTATTTTTTTAAATTGGATTTTAATCTTCAGGTCGAATTCATGTCCATGGAAATTATTTTGCCTTACACAGATCCAGTTATGGTTCTTTGGAATATTTTTGTCGGGATATGATTTGTTTCAATTCAGATTTTGGCTTTTTATTCAAATGGAATTTTTGGATTCGGGTCTTCTTGCGTGTCCACGGAAATTATTCTGTCTTGTTCGAATAAGAACATGCTACACTGGACTATTTTTGTCAAGTTCAGATTTGGTTCAGTTCAGATTGAGATTTTTTCAAAAAAAATTTTTTAGGTTCAGATTTGGTTTATGTCCATGGAAATTTTTTTGTCTTATTAGGATGCGGTTCTTTGGAATTTTTTTGTCAGGTTCAGATCTGGTTCGATTCAAACTTCAGGTATTTTTTCAAATAGAAGTTTAGGCTCGTATCAGGTTCATGTCCATGGAAATTATTTTGTCTTACTCGAATCTGGTTATGGTTCTTTTGAATATTTTGGTCAAATTCAGATGTGGCTTGGGACAAATTTCAAGATTTTTCAAATGAAATTTTTTAGGTTCAAGTTAGGTTTATGACCACGTAAATTATTTTGTCTTGCTGGGATCGGGTTACTGTTCTCTGAAACATTTTTATTAATTTCAGTTTTTTTTTTTTTTTAAGGTTTAGGTCAGGTTTTATGTCCACAAAAGTTATTTTTCCTTGTTCGGATCGGGGATATGCTTCATTAGAACATCTTTGCGGGATTCAGATTTTGTTCGGGTCAGTTATCAAATCCATAGTTTTTTTCAAATTGAATTTTTAGGTTCAGATCGGGTTTATACTCACGGAAATTTTGTCTATCACAGATCGGAATGTAGTCACATAATACAATTTTAAATTAAATAGAATACATTTAAATTTAATCAATGACTTAAAAAAAACTCCTAGAAAAGTGTTGTATACTTTTTTTACTGTAACACAGCTGATCGCTCATACATTCTAATGTTCGAAGTGCCAAAAATCTGCATACAACCATTGAGTTAAGATAAATTAATAGAGTGGAAGTATAATGTCTTGGGGTGACACCAAAAACATATACCCTGCTTCATTAAGTCTAATTATGCACCAACAAAACCATGTGCTTTGACACGCCGATAAATTCAAACAGGTTTAAACCCGTATATCTTTATTTTTGTTTTTTATCGTTTAAACTGTTCTTGAATAGATGACTAAAATTTCGTTTAAAAATGATATTTGTGCCATTATTGGCTGTAATATATGATTGGAATGCATAAAAAATACGGATGGATCAATCATTGGCAAGAATTATTTGATTATTTTTATCATATAGCTTTGAAATATTAATACAGAAGCATCATTTAAGATTTTGCTTGAAAAGTTAACATTCTTTCGTTAATGTCTTAAAATCGTCTGCAATCTGAAATCTAGATTTTAGATTAATATTTGTTTTTTAAGTTTTTGTGCATGATTTTAAAAGAA
Source organism: Maratus speculifer (assembly GCA_964019185.1). Classification (NCBI taxonomy): domain Eukaryota; kingdom Metazoa; phylum Arthropoda; class Arachnida; order Araneae; family Salticidae; genus Maratus; species Maratus speculifer. The sequence goes on along the minus strand of OZ025292.1, from coordinate 21,924,075 downwards.
TGTGAACATCAATATATTTCATATACTGACATGCAATTATTAATATATTGTTAAGTCAAACATTTTTCATCTACTTTATAAAGTATTAAAAAGTTCTGAAAAAAAAAAAAAACTTTTAGTAATACAATTTTTTGCTGAAATCAAATGTTTTCAATATTTTATTTTATTTTGACATTTAATTATTTTCTAATTTCAATTATTTTAAAAGCAAAATATATTTTAATAAATAATATGATAGAAAAAAGACCATTTAAAAAAAATTACTATTTCTTCTTAAAATGTGCTTCAGCTGTAATTCATTTCTTTCAATACATCTTATTAATACAAAATCCCTTCCTCGTACTTTTGATTGGGTCATTAAAATTTGAGCTACAAATGGTTTCATATTGCAAACCTTTTTTGGGGCTTACTTCACTTCCACCTAACTTTTTCCTCCATGGCGTACAACAGCTGTGATAAAAAAATCCTCAGTAAAACTGACAGTTTGCCAGTCAATGAATTTTAAGGGTCTTTTGAAAAAACTCTCACTTTGGGAATGTTAAACACTCAAATTTGTTTCTTTAATTCTGTCCCAGCTTTTTTAATTATTTCTGCGAAAATTTTATGCAACCAACCAACCATAAGCAAATGAAGAGACAAAAGGTGATTTTTTATGAGAGAGATCTTTGGAATTTAAATAATTACTCAGTTAATAATTGGAATTTCGAAATTTTGAAACTCCAGTGTATCAGGAGAGATTTGGGGCTACTCTTAAAAACTTTTGAACCTTGTACATGCTGTAGATTTTGCTAGCCATCGCATACACACACACAGACAGAGCATTTTTTTCTTTTATTAGTACAGATATATATAAAAAATGGTTTTATTACATATATATATGTACTATTTTGCTTTTCAAGGCTAATGAAAAGATGAAAACAAACATTTTATTTGTAGTTATATAGTATTTGGCGTCTGACGAGTCTACTATAGTTCTGCAAATTCCAAATATTCCTTTTAATTCCTTTTTTGTTAATTTATATTGTTTTACAATTAATGGTTTTATATATATGGGTGAATTTCACATGAACTGCCAGTTTGATGTCCTGACGTTTAAATCTAAATTTCATATTAATAAATTTATTTTTTGATATTCTAAAATCAGGTGTTAGCACATCTTTTTATGCTTAATTCAATGCATTCATTAGATTTTTTCAGAGTTGTGAAATAGTGATCTTTTTTTGTACTTTAGTAAGCAAGTAATGGGAATTTACTTGTCCTGAATAAAAAACTCGCAAAATTTCAATTTTTTTTATGCTTCCAAACATTTTAAAATTTTTATATATGGATTAAAAGTAAAATATCCTGTGTTAATTAAACAAATAGATAGTTTATATATTTAAAATTAGTATCTAAGAGTTAAAAATTTAAATGTATTTTGTGTCCGCATATGCAGAACATGAGTGTTACTTTAGGGAAGTTAATATTATTTGTTTTCAAATTATTTGTAAATTGCAGTTGGCAACGGTAGTGAGAAAATGATGTTGTTTCTTCTTTACAGTGCGCTTATTTAGAATGCGATAATTTTGTTTTATAATTGCTATTTATCAGAATGTTCATTTCAACATGGTGAGTATTTTTATTATCTTACAGGAGTGTTACCCATTTATTTATTATTATTTTTTAACATATAAAAATGTTAAGTTAGGGAATGCTGTATTTTTTGTTCAGGAATCAATAGGCCCACCTAAAATTTCAATAAAACACTTAGAATTTATTTTAGTGAAGAATTCCTTAATAAATGTCATGAGTGTCACCTTTCATGATCGTTACTTGGAAAATGTAACATTCATGAGAAAGGAAGTTAAGTAATTCTAAAACTATAAATCATGTAAAAGATTTAAGTTATTATAATAGATTCATGATTCAGGGATATATTTTGTCATATTATATATATTTATAATTATTTAAAAATTGTAACAGAATTTTCATGTCTGCACACGTGTTTTGTAGGTGCTATTTAAGATTCAAATTTTTAATTCTTAATAAATAATTTTCGAAGGACTATCTATTTTACACAAATCATAGTTTAAGCTTTTAAAAATCTTTTTATATATATATTGTTACAAAAAAGCTGTTTGCTGCAAGATGAGTCTTATCGCTTGTCATGAGTGTTACCACTTTTCATGAACGTTACTGTAACTAAGAATCAGAATTTTATTAATGCATTTGTTACTTCACTTAAATTAATTGTTTTGTCTATTAGAACTTTCTAATTCTTTATTATAACTGCAATGAAAATAATTAATTTTTAATTAAATTTGTTTTTAATCAGAAGTTATACCCTTTATTTAAGAAGCAAAGTAACACTCATGGCATAAACAACTATTAAAATGCTTTAAATTTATGAAATAAATAAATACTAATGTATTTTTGATTTATTAATGCGTATGTAAGAACCTTAACACTAGAACTACCAGTGTTTCATATATACCTAGTTTTACCGCATCCGTCAAATTGACGGATTTTTGATCACGGCTTTCATTGTAACTTTTGACTTAGTTAATGTAAATAAAAGAATATAATTTAACAAAAACAATATTTAATATAATAATTCATTAATGATAAATATAAAGAAACTAAACAAAAACAGTTTCAATTTGTATTTACAGTATATCGCATTTGATATGCGCGAAATAATTATAAGGCAGATATTTTACAAGTGTCTTATCTTAGATGAACACTTTCCACAAAGATAATTGACTTAGTTAATCTAAATAAAATATATATATAATTTAACAAAAATAATATTTAATGTATTAATTCATTAATTATTAATAAAAAGAAACGGATTCTATTTGCATTTATAGTCTAGCATATTTGACATGAATAAAATAATTAGGAAGCACATATTTTACAAGTACGTGTTATCTTAGATGAACACTTACCACAAACATATTTGTTGCATTCATTGCAAGTATAAATCGCTTTGTTTTTGTTGCATAATCAAATTTGGCAAGATTTGCGACCATAAGGAATATTTTGTGAATTTTCTAGAACACAATCCTTTGATTTCCGTTCTTGTTTTGGGGAGGAGGCTTCTTTTAAGCAGCACCTATATTCACTGGAGAGTTCTTCGGGTAACTGAAATAAAAATTGTTTTCTAGGTATATTTTTATCACAAGTTTCTTTATATAAAATCCACGCATTGATTGCTGCCAAGTCCAAAATATTGTAAAATATCTGTAAAGGCCATCTACCTGACCCTGCTTTTACGCTATATTTGCGGCCATTTAGTCCACTACGTCTACTCCAAATTTAGTCTCATTATAAAATGACACAGTTGCAGGAATTTGTTTTCGATTAGAAGCAATTTTTACAGAATTATGTTTTGAGCTAAGAAGTAGTACTTTTTTACGAGGCTTACTATTGTAAACTGTTAAAACAATATCATTTGATTTGTAGAGTTTTGTGGAGAAAAGAGCCATGTTATCTTTTCTAACTTTAGCTATTTTCGGTAATTCTCTTTTATTTGCTCGTATAGTTCCAACAAGACTAGTTTCTTTAGCCAGTAGCTTATTTGCGAGCTGCATACTTGTAAAAAAATTACCTGTTGTTATATTCCTCCCACAATTTACGTAGTTTTTTACAAGATTCAAAACTATAAATTCATTCAAAGATCTAAGTTCGTCTTTGCCTAAATACGGAAAGCCATTTATAAGATATTTACTTCGCACGTCTACAGCTAACCAAAATTTAATTCCGAATTTATCTGTTTTTTTTTTTTTTTGGGCATATATTGCAGAAATCTGCATCTTGCCTTCGTGGGAAACAATTGTTCATCTACGCTTATATTCTGATCTGGTTTGTAACAAACTTGGCTTTTATTAATAAAGGACTTCCAAATTTCTGAAGCTAATCCAAATTTGTCAGTTTATAAGTGAACACTCCTCTCACTTTTTTGTCAAAACGAATGAATCCCATAATTTCTAAAAATCTATTTCTACTCATAGTTTCGCGAAAGAAAGAAGGTCCCCTTTTTTCTGACCACAAATAGGATAATTTCAAATTTCTCGCTTCATAGGCTCTTCGAGCAAACAAAATGGCTACAAGCGCATTCAATTCTTCAATAGTAATTTTCCAATCGTCCTTCTGTAAAATATTTCTGGCCTCAGCTCAGTGCAAGTTTTTATGTGCTTCATCAATCGATTATCAATTATAAGTCTAACATTACCAGGCATAATGTTTCGTTTCGCATAACCAGTTGGGCCTGAAGTATCCTTAAATATATTGTATGATGGGAGTCTACTAACACAACCATTCCCTTTTTCTTCCCATTCAGTACCGTCAAGAGCAATTTCTTTTTCCTGTCTTTTTTCAGTTTCTGTTTGGCTGTCCGATTCAGTATCTGAACTTATTCGAAATCGCTTTCTGCGTTTGTGGCTCTTTTGGGGAATTTCATCATCACTCCCTGAATCTTCACTTTCATATTCTTCTTGTTCACTTTCTGCAATATCTCATACTTCTATTTCATCTCCAGAATTTTCAGAATCATTATTATTACTGGAATTAGTGTCCGAACAGTCTTCATTTATACTAGTGAGTTCTTTGTATTCTCTGACTAATTTTTCTCTTCCTCGAAATCGTTTCATTTTTGACTAGAATTTACAAAAAATAAATGTTACTTTTTTCATAAAAATATATTCATACTTTTTTCCGAGATTGGACTACACAGATTACACTATTCACAGATTGCACTTTTCACTAAGAACGTTATCACATTAGAAGTAAAATTGATAATGATCGCGTCCTAATTACATTTACCAGTTACTGATACGTTTGATATGAAGCCTGGAGCAGACTGCACATGGGCGAAAAGGGCTAGTCCATGTGGAAAATGGGGAAGTCCGCACCACTTCGGAATGAGTTTGAAATTGCCAAAGCCGTCAATTTGACGGGTCTTGGTATAAATAGGTATAGGTCATACTGATTACGGAAATTAAAATTGGTGAGAAGAAATTGAATAAGAATATTTAAATATTCTTATGTTTCATGCAAAGTCATATAATAAAATTTTGGAACTCGCCATAAATTATATCAAATTTTTAAGCATGAAATTTGAAAACCGTCAAAATGACGGTCTTGGTCGTTCTAGTGTTAAGCAATTTTTAATTAATTATTGATACAAAAAAATCAGAATGTTTTATAGAGGTCACACTTATGAGAAAAATAGTGACTGGGGAAGACATTTCTTGAAATTTCTGAAATATAAATAAAAAAACTCGCAAATAATCTACTGCTTAGAATGTTGTAAACTATAAGCAACTCATACCTGAGTAAATTTTTATATTTAAACCAAATTATTTTTTCAAATTTTGTTTCACCTAATACGGCAATACATTTGAAAACCACCCATATATTTATATACATTACAATTGGCTAATTTTGAAACAAAATTTTCAAATTTTGTGATTTTGATGTGAATTAATAGAATGTATTTTTGAGGTAAGTTTCATCGAATTATTTAAAGAAAATGTATCTCATATTTATTGGGCATATTTACATATACATTAATAATTTGCTTGAAATTTTAATAATTCAATGCTTTAAAATATCTTACTTTGCAGCTTATTATTTCACTTATTTTAACATTCTACTATATTGCAAGGATTCATATATATATATATATATATATATATATATATATTTATTGTATTACTACATTAAAACTACTGTTTAAAAATGCTAACAAAACAATGAAAAGAAATCTGCACAATCTCAGGGAGTCTACTATAATAATGTCTCTAAGTCAATTACCATGTTTTATACCCAAGCTCATGTATTTGAAAACACACAAACTATAAAAAACATTATTTTAAAAGTATTCAATGTTCATTTTGAAAAATTGTGTCCAATTTCATGACATTAGTTACATTTTTTTTTAAATTTAAATTATAATACATTATATTAAATACACTACTTAAATATGGATTATTATTATTATTATTTTAAATGCTTGGTAGAAAGTATAAACTAGCTTATTTATAAAATAATTTTTTCTTTATTTTTCTTAGCAACAAGGAAAAGAAAAAAAATAAATAAACATTAAAATAATTTTTTTTGAGCTTTTTAATTTGATTTCTCAATGCATCACCATAATTTAACCACTTCGTTCTGTAGGTAAAAACACTCTTTCCTCCATACATGTTGACAAAGATGTGGTTAATATGAAATTAATTAAATGATTAAATCATTTTTAAAATATATATTTCTTAATTTATTTATCAATGTATGATCAAAATTAAATATGAAATTAAATTATTAAATCATTAATATTGTATTTTTTAGTGTTTAAAATACTTTTTGTCAAAATTTTACATGTAGTTGGCTTTTTTTTATGAGCTTGGTTTGGCTTCTGTTTAAATTTATTACTGCTCTAACAATATGATTACAAAGAATATTGAAGGGTTTATCATCTGGGACCAACTAATAGAAAAATGCTTTAAAATTAATTACCTTATAATTAGAGTTAAAACTACTAAAATGTTGTATTGTCATCAGAAGCATACATGTGAACCTAATATTTATAATTCTAGTCTATAAAGAAATAATTATTATAAAATTCTATGCTTACATACAAAGTCGAATTAAATAAAAGAGTTAAAAAAACAATCAGCTGTTGCAAACTTTCATCATAATTGTGTTGCATTTGTTTTACATTATTTATGCGGCAGATTTTGTTTATGTCAATTAGCACATTTATTTGAAAATTTGCTTCTCTAATTTAATCCAAATTGGATTATTCCAAGGAAATACCTTATGTTTTAATATTTATGAAGTAACTTAAGTCCAACTAGTTTTACAAAAAGTGATTGATTGGAAATGTATCATAAATATTATGCAAAAAGAAAAAAAAAAGTGATAGAGTTTTACTACTGGATCTGAATATTCAATGATATATTTCAATGCCATACCATTATATAAATCCAAAGTTTATTTTGAAAATATCATTATATTTGATATTCAGTTTTTAAAATAAAAGATATCATACAGAATGATATATTTTCAATCAATACATTGAATATGCTTTTTAGTATATAAAAATACTTGTCTCTGTCAGCGGTTACATTAAATGCCTACCCCTGTATCCCTAAACAAGGCATTTTCAAGGATTTATGTATAAAGCCGAATTTTTAAATGTAGAACCAATATTTATGGAGACAGTATCAACTTGGAACAACAATTGAGGGAAAAAAAAAAAAACTAAAGCAGATATTTACAGTTTTATTAGAAAAAATTTTCTGGTTTAGCTTAGTTGAATCTATACAACAGGTTATGGAATAAAAAAAATCCCTGTCGGCTTAGCCTATAGGCAGAGGTAGATTTCAAAGAGCTTTCATTTCAACAACAAAAAATAAAATATTATTAGCGATAAACCCAGTTTAACTACTTTATTTTGCCGCCCTTGAAAAAAATTTTATTTCATTTTTCTGTAAGAAATGATTTTATCAAAATCATCTTAAACGAAATTTGGCTCAAATGCCCATTTTGAAAACATATTTTGAAATATATTCTGACTTTATTAAAAAATCGACTAATAAGCACATTATAAAATTCCTAAATAACAAAAAAACTGTCAATTGAATGCATTTGAGAGCAAAATTGAATTTAAAAATGAGTCATAAAATAACCAATTTGTTATTTGAATACATCCACAATTCTTTAATCAAGATCGCTTTGGGAAATTTTGTGCGAAGTGTGCACTTTGACAGCTTTTTTTAAATATATATTTAGCCTTTATCAAAAAAACTGACCAATACGGCCCATTACACAGTTTCTAAATAACAAATAATTGTCAATTGAATGCGTTTGAGAGCAAAATTGAGAGGTTTTGGGTTTGAAGAGTTTTAGTTTGAAGAAATTGTGTAAGATTTTGTTTTGAAATGAAAAGATTTGCAAAAGGTTTTATTTTTAGACTATTGCTTTAAGATAAATTGGGGAAAAAAAAAAAAAATAAATAAATAAATAAAGGATTTTGTTTTAAGTTGAAAAAGTTTTGAAGGATTTTATTGAAAGAAATTGTGAAGGGTAATTGCATAATAATTTAACTGTAAAATTATCTTTCTCTTTTAGTATGTATAATAAATATATTTTTCAATTGAGAAATATTTGGAAATACTATTCAAGCTTTTAATATGAAATAAATCTCTATTGAGATAGTAAACTTTTGAATAAAAATCCAAATAGATTGAAAAATCAGTAATAGATACCACTCTTTTCATTCTTGGTTATAAAAGCTCTGAAACAACCTCAAATATAGAGTGAAAAGAGTAACCAATTGTGGAATACATGCAACTGCAAGTTTAAGCAACAAACACTATATCAATATACCAAATGTGTGTAAGATTAGACATAATACAAAAAAAAAAAAAAAAAAAGTTAGTTTTGAAAATTTCATTAGTATGAAAAATAATGAGTGAATAAACAAATTCTGCATAGAAACATCAGTGATGCCGCTGGACTTGAAAAATCCTGGGTCCCGGGGACCCAGGACTTCTAAAATTCTGGGTCCCTTTTTCAAAAAAGCGGGTCCCCACTAATAAGTCATATTTTTAGATGCAAAAATTGAACTTGTTCATTTGCAAAAGAAAAGTTAAATGCAATAATTATTGTTTTAATTAATGTATAAATAATTAAAGCCAATATATTTTTTAAAACTGTTAAGAGATATTTACTTTACTTTTTTAAAAAATAAATGCGCAAGATACAAATTATAAAACAATGCTTATTTGAGTTTAGAAGATAACAAGTATCAGTATTGTTCACATTTCTTCTAAAAAGGGGTAAAACTGATTTATTGAAAAAGACATTTTTTCTGAAAAAAGAATACTTTTCAAAATAATCAGAACAATCAAAAACAGATTGTGAAGCAGGAAAATCTGTTTTTGGAGCAGCAAAAAAAAAAAAAAAACTTTGCAAGCAGGGAAGTTAGTTTTTGGAAAAGAAAAATTCTCTTCTGTCATTAACTTTTTTTTTGTACCCCTTTGACGAAAATTGCATTTTAAAGCTATTTTTTTCACGAAATTTGCCGTTTTTTCGCGATCTTTTGACGAAAATTGCCGTTTTTTTTTCGAGATATTTTGATGAAATTTGCCGTTTTTTCGCTATCTTTTAACGAAATGAGCCGGTTTTTCACGATCTTTTGATGAAATGTGCTATTTTATCATGATTTTTTTTATGTAAATTGCTGTTTTCGCGAATTTTTATGAAAAATTTGTCGTTTTAATCACGATTTTAGGATGAAATTTGTCTTTTTTTGCGATTTTTTTGAGGAAATCTGTTTTTTGTTCGAGATTTTGTAATAAAATTAGTCGTTTTTTGCAAATCTTTTGACAAAATTCGCCCAAAATTATTCGTTATTTCGCGATTTTTTTAACGAAATTTGTCTTTTTTGCGATTTTTTGATGCAATGAGCCGTTTTTTCGCGATCTTTTGGCGAAATGTGCCGATTTTTTGCGATCTTTAGACGAAATATGCCATTTTATCACGATTTTTTTATGAAAATTTCCGTTTTTCGCAAATCTTTAGACAAAATTTGCAATTTTATCATGATTTTTGGACGAAATATGTCGTTTCTTTGCAATTTTTTGAGAAAATCTGCCTTTTTTCGAGATTTTGTAACAAAATTAGTCATTTTTTTCACAAAATTTTTGATGAAATTTGCCGAAAATTATTCGTTTTTTCGCTATTTTTTTTTTTAATGAAATTTGCCTTTTTTTGCGAATTTTTGACGAAAATTATGCGTCCTGCGGGACGCGTAAGTTCCATTTTTTTGAGTCCCATTGTCGATTTTTTGCGTATTTTACGCGCTATAGCGCGTCCGCGGCATCCCTGAAACATTATGAAAAAAAATAAAATGATAAAACAAACCTTTGTTAATTAATGCATTTTAAGGATGAAATGTCAGAAATATTTTTATAGCAGAATAAATTGAATTCTATGATGAATAAAATCAGCATTGTCAATTAAGGCTGAGGTATTTTGTCAAAAAGAAACAATTTTCTAATGAAGGCTTAGTAACACTGATTTTTATTATGTGTGTTCATGAAGTTATTTTATGTAATAACTGTTTGAACATAAACTTTAATAAATTTAGAAAACACTTTTAAATTTAGATTATAAAATGCTTAACATGATTCTCATTAATGTCACAACAGCCTTATTTTTTTTGAAAAAAAAAAAAAAAAAAAAAAAAAAAAAAAATCATCTGTCAATTTAGATGTTATACAGTAAACATTGTGAGACTAAAATTTAGACAGTAAACTATAGCAGAATTCATAATTCAGTTAATGATGAATTCATCAACTTTAATGATGGATGGTCTTACAGGCAATATAACACTTTAATAAATAGAAAACATTTTTAAATTTAGATTATCAAATGCTTAACATAATTTTCATTAATGTCACAACAGCCTTATCTTTTGAAAAAAAAAAAAATATATATATATATATATATTTGTCAATTTAGATGATGTACAGTAAACATTGTAAGGCTAAAATTTAGACAGTGAACTATAGCAGAATTCATAATGCAGTTAATGATGAATTCATCAACTTTAATGATGGTCTTAGTTACAGGCAATAGGCAGTATAAAAACATGTAAAAATTTGCCTTTTGAACAATTTGTGATAACATTCCAATTTAACATTATTATATTTGTATGTGACAATTTTTTTAATGATTTTTTTTTAAACAGAATTTAAAAAAAAAATAATAAATTTTGAAGAAGAATTTAGCAGGAAATCAAAATTATATCAGTTTGAAGCAATTGCAGAAGAGAAGATATAGAAAGTTATCAACTATTTAATATGTGTTTCAGGTATCTCATGAATATAAATATTTTACTTGTAAAAAATATAAATAAAATAAACGTCCTAGAAAGACAACAGCAACAAGCAGAACTCCCAGAAATAGAAAAAAGTCCATCTTTTATTTATTTCACTTAAAGTTAACAATTCTAAACACAGATAATTTTCATATAAATAGTAAAAATAAATCACTTCCATAACTTTTTAATAGACATGTTCTTCTCAGCATCTTTTTGCATAACCTGGAAAAAGAAATATTTATTTTAAATATTACATAAAATTAATTTTTAAAAATGATATGAAATTATGATTAAAATAAACACAACAAATTAAAAATTTTAATTGTATAAATAAAGATTTACGTTCATCACAGGACGTTGCATTCTTATGTAAGAAACACATACTATAAATGAATTTCTCAAAAAAATTTCAATTTTTGTTCCATTTCTTTTAAAAATAGATAGATTAACAACAACATAAAGCAAATTTAATAATATTCCAAATGTTATTTTAGATCAGGGGTTCCTAACATGGGGTGTACTCCCATAAGGAGAACAAGCTCAAAATTACTCTAAGTCAGTATAGCTCTTCATTCATTCAAGAATATGAATTTTGAAAATTTTGTTACAAAGAAGTAAATGGTATTGTTTCAATTGCTGGAACTTCAAGTTGATACTGAATTGTGGACAACAAGAAAGAACTATAAACAGGCTAAAGACATACTAAAATCCCTTCAAGTATTACATGAACATGCAGTTGCACTTACTCAGGAATAAAGTAGATTGATAACTCATGATAAAATGCAACTACAATTTCTACAATTTGTTTAAGATCACTGGTAAATGTATCCAGAAATCCCGAAAAAGACCGTCTCAGTCAACACAATAACAATAAAATTTTAACATAAAGTAAAAAGCTAATAATTTGGATAGAAAATTAAATAAATTGTTGCAATTAAAACAGATATTTTTAATTTGTATAATTAATACTTTTTTTTTTTTTAAATTTTTATAAATATAGAGTCAGTTGAGCTGCCTTCAAACATTAAAATTTATTGCTCAAACTTTTTATCATGTGTTTTTGCATTAAAAGGAACAAAATAAAAAGGTGAAACATGTGACTGATTGACTGCTTTTGGGAATATGACTTTACAGGTGCTATGAGAAAAAAAGATTATTTTCAGTAACAATAGTTGTTTCTTTTCGTGAAAAGAAACAACTGAAAACAGTTTATGTTAAAAGTAATTTGCATTATGCATATTCATATTAACGAAGTTTGACTAATTCTATACTTAATATTATGTTGTAGAAATATCAAAAGCAATCATGAACCAATGCATTATCTTAAGAAGTGCCTACTGAAGTTGCTTTGCTCCAGTTTACTTTCAGTCGAAGTTGATGAATCGATTAATGTATTTTGTAGATGTTCAGCAAGGAAAATGGAGTTTCAAAAAATTCCAGGAATGAGCCAGAGGGTAAAACAGTTAAAACAGCCTAGAGCCATAATTTTATATATATATATATATATATATTTAAATTAAATAAAATCTTAAATAATTTTTAGGTAAATATCGAAAAATGCAATAAAAATATAAAAATAAGTTTAATTTAGCAAAAAGAACAGAAAAAAAATAATAAAAATATCATTAAAGAGAAAATTTCCAAAAAATAGCAAAGAAAAATCAAGGGATACGATGAACAACTTGACCAGCCAATGAAATTTGAGGAGGAGACAAATGAAATTCATTTGTTCGAAACCTTGAAAACAACGACCGACCGATACAGAAAAGCAGTAATTTTAAAGGGATTATGTTTCACTTTCCAACTGGAAAGAAGAAACAATCCAAAAAAAGAGATTTTAGATAAAAATTAAACAATTTAAATAAAAAATAATAATTTTTAATGGAATGTGAATATATTCCGTAGCCAAATGCAAAGGCAGGAACTATGTCGAATTGATATAAAGATGAAAATAAGATAGATTTTAAAAGAAATAGTGAAAAAATAAACAATGTTAGTATTTAAAAAAACTGCAACCATGGGTTTAAGATGGTTTGTGCCTCCTTCTTTTAGAAGGTGGGGCAAAACCGTCATCTTGACTCAAGATAACAAGCAGTCTTTTTTTCCCCAACAGTATTGTAAATATTGTATGATTTTATAAATGACAACGCAAAGTTGGGTATCAGAATAAGATCTCTATGGAAATCTTGTGCAAGTTTTTTAATAACTTGTGAAATCGGCCGAATTTTGAGATCATTATGTATGACATTGTTTGGAACGAACATATTGCTTTAACAATCTGTCTTAAAATGGTATTTTGAAAAGTTTGAAGTTGAATTTCACATACCGATCCCCAAACAACTGACCCGTAAGTCATGGTGGATCTGATGAAAGATTTGTATAACAGGATTCCCCCCCCCCCATTATAATTTAAATAGCATTTGCAAGAAAAAGAATTTTGAGATTTAGAAAGTCATGATGATTTATTGTTATTAATAATTAATGTTAAACATTCATATTAGTACTTAATTTTTTTATAAAGCATAAAAATTTATAATTAAATTACCTTATAAGTTTAACTTTCCAGAGGGAAATTTTTATTGTTTGAAAAATGTAAAGCATTAATTTATTAGTATATTTGCATAAGCCTTTTAGATAATAACTAAAGAAATAATTACTATGCAGGTTGATAATGCAGAACATAACGAGAGGTAAACATACATATTTTACTAAATCAACAAAAAATAGGCTAAAATAGAAAACTTTTTCTTGTGCATAATTTAGAAATTATTTACTGTATCAATAATATCAAAATCAACAAATGATTAATAATCTCTTACTATAAAATTTTACATTTAAAAATATCAATATAAATTTTTCAAAAGCTAAAAAATACACATGAAATGACTTAATTCATCAATGACTTTATTGACTAAAACAACTCCATGTATTTAATTTCAATTCAAAGCTTTAAATTAAAAAGTTGATTTTTTTTCTAAGCCTAACTTATTTTGTATTTTTGATTTATACCAGTCCTAATGTTGAAAATATTCTTTCAACACTTGCTGAAGAGGCTTTTGCTGTTATGAGTTGTTCGACTGCAGTAAAGACTTTGCTATTAAATTTGTAGTTTTGAATTTTATGACACTTCCACCTTTCATATGGGATAACATTTTGACTGTATTCTGCTCAAAAAAATGTTCTTCAAAAGGTGAAGATTTGGAGTAGAGGTCTGCACGGGCCGGGCCGCGGCCCGAAGCCCGAGCCCGGCCCGGCCCGCGGGCCGGGTTCGGGCCGATTTCCAATAATGGCATTCGGGCCGGGCCGGGCTCGGGCCTTACTTCTGAAGACTCGGGCCGGGCTCGGGCCTTAATTTTTTTGCTGGACGGGCCGGGCCTAACTTTTTTTTCCGTACGAAGCCGAGACTGGTTCCATTCTTCCTAGTTTTCATGGACCAAAATAATCAGTTCCTATTGAATCTTCCTATATGAAAATCCTTTTCTCGACTTTTTATAAATCAGTAATATTTGGCTTTGTCCAAAAATGTTTGCAAAAAAGGCATATACTTTTAAGCCGTCATTATTCTACAATTAAACATTAGAATTTATTCCTTTTAAAGAATCATAGATTACTAGGCGTTTTAAAATAGAATTAAACACACACACACACACACAAAAAAAAAAAAAAAAAAAAAAAAAAAAAAAAAAAAACATGATTATGACGGAATTTTTTTTAAACTGAAAACTGAAAGTTTCTTTTAAAATGTTCATCCATGCAAAATGAATACAACAATACGGGAGAAAAAAATATATTAAACATTTACATCTGTTAAGAAGAGAATGTATATATATATATTTTTTTCGTTCCAAAGCGATTTCGTCTTTGGAAATTTTACCATATACCGCTTTTTCGAACTTTGTCTCCATTACAGGGAATATGGATTAATAATACTAGTGATAACTGAAACCTTTACATACAACAAACAAAGATTCATTTAAAAGCGTAAATATCGTAGCCTACGGCACTTCTGCATAAATGGAGATTATAAACATTAAAAAAAAGACTAATATAATTTTTTGGGGTCAGAACTCTTCCATAAGATTAAAGATCAATGTTCTGTAGAAATTCACTTGAGCCGGGCCGGGTTCGGGCCGAATTTTAAACTTTTTTCCGGACCGGGCCGGGTCGGGCCAATATTTTTTTCGTTCGGGCCGGGCCGGGGCCGAAATTTTAACTTTCGGGTCGGGCCAATATTTCTTTCGTTCGGGCCGGGCCGGGCCCGGGCCGAAATTTTAACTTTCGGGCCGGGCTCGGGCCTGGAAATTTCGGCCCGTGCAGACCTCTAATTTGGAGTTTCATTTTACTATCAGAGCAAACATTAAGTTACATGAATATTTTTATTTTGAAAAATTTAATGCATCCTTTTTTTTCTAGGTCAGAGAGTTCATTTTGACTGTACTTCAGATCAAGTATATATCAAAAAGTGCATGGCTGTTGAACCCATTTTATACCTGGAATCAAAATACAGTAGAGTCCCTCAAATCACTAACCCAAAATCCACAACTCTTTAAAATCTGCACACAATTTATGGATATAAACATTGAAACATTCAATTCAGATATAGGGATAAAAGACTTTAATTTTATATCATTTCCACACAAGGTTGGGTTTCTTCCAGGACAGTGGAAGAAATGGAAGAAACTACCAGAAACCAAAACAAATGCTCAAAGTTATATTAACTATGTAAAAGAATTAAAGTATAATTACATGAAATCTAAATTGGAAAATTTAATTATTAAAAATATATATATATATATATATATATATATTTTTTTTTTTTTTTTTTTTTTTTGCAAAGATAAGTTATTTTTTTAATAACAAACTTCAGGTTCAGCAGACATTTTCAGATGATGGATTTTTACTACTCTAGAGGTAAGGGATAGGTTTTTTATTAATTGTTCTATTTATGAAAAAAACTACCGACAAATTGTTTATTTTTCATATAAAAATACATTTTCATATAAAAGTGCTTTATTTTAAACTGTGTAACACAGTAAATAAATAAGTTTGTAATTTTTTATATTTTTTATTTATTTAGCATTAATATCTCAATGTTGATATTAAAAGATTAGTGTTCTAAAAATATCAATGGGTAAGTCAAAATGCTTTTAAACTATCCTGAAGTGTAGGACTTCGAATTTAGGTGACTTTCAATTTTTTGGCCAAAAACAATAACATCCAAAAAAATTTTTAAGTATAAATTTAATTTAAGTAATTAAAGTATTTTAAGTAATTAAATTGTATGCTTTAAAGTAATTAATAGATATGTAAATATGCATAATTGTAAATTAATTACATGCATAGTATATGTATTCATTAATTACATACAACTGTTAATAATCCAAAAACTTTATTTTCATATACAATAATACATAATTAATTCATCCATGACACAGTAAAATTTATGAATTTCATTTAATTAAAAGATATTTTAGTTTTAGGTATGATTTTTCTTCTATAATGATTTTTGTAAATGGTCATTTGTTATTCTAGAACTTTCTCAAAGAATATTTGAAACACTAATGCAGTTTAAACTAAATATTTTCTATGGTATGATTAATATTTCATGACAAACATTATAAACAATGAAGTTCATTGTGATACATTCATTTGAGCCAATATAATTCAAATCAATGACTAATGTTGAAAATTTCTGAAACAAGATTTTTGGAATACTGAGTGTTTTGGTCTGGTTGGCAAAACTCTGATTTTGGGCCAAAAACTAAATTGTATTTTTAGTTGATCTCTATTTAATACAGTAATTAACATTAATAAAATTGATAGAAATTTAAAGCTTTTATTTAAATGGGTTTCATTCTACCATTAGTAAAGAATCTACTATTTACTACTAATTTCAGAAATTTAAATAATAAAAAAATATGTTGATTAAATTGAAATGGATAGCGTTTAATTCATTGGTACATTTTGGATAAAATATCTTTTCTTTTAGCCAATGGTTGAAGATCTCTAGATAAGTGTTGTGTGTGATCTTGGCTAAAAAACTAATATAATTATTAATTTAGCATATATATTTAATTAAATTTGTTTTGGTCCAGTTAAGTTAATTTATATAAGATTATAGGAAGAAGATACTTATTATGTGTTACAAAATTGAAAATATGGTAAATTCCTAAAGAAAAACAGTTTCTTCTATTTCTTTCACTTAGAAGAAACCTATTTCTTCCGGACGATTTTTCCACTGCGGAAGAAACTTGCAAACAATGATTCCACACATATTTAATTTTGTAATTTTTGTTAATATCATTGAATTCATGTTTTTCATGAAGAAGAATAAATTTCTGAAAAATTCAAGCTATTACTGATATCATTGGTAATTACTGTCTTCTTACCAAATATATTTGTGTATTAAACAAGCTTTTTTGGTTATTTAATGTGGCTAAACCTGAAATAAAACTTCTTTATTTTATGATTTTGATGTGAATTAGTAATGTTGTTATGAGGCAAGTTTCATTGAATAATTTTGGAATAATTTTGGAATTTCATACATTTTATCTTTATGATGAATATTTCATCTACATTATTGATTATTAACTTGACCTTTGCTTTTAATATTTTAGTTTATTACTTAATTAAATTTTTTAAGCATACATTATAGTTTCAATTGAATTCAAATTACTGTTTAAAAGATGTAAACAAAACAATGACCAGAAATCTGCAAAATTCTAAAATCTGCACAACCTCTGGTCCCAAATTGGGCAGATTTGAGGGAGTCTACTGCACTGCGAAACTTCTTATCTTTTTTTCCCCTCTTATTTTTTTTTTTTTTTTTCAGTTCTTTCCGTATATAAACTGCATCAGCAATGGAGCAATTATTACTTTAGCTATTATCCAGGGCAACTGCAATTGGCAAAACAGTTCAAACATATTTTCAACATTTCTTTTTAGATCCAAATGAGACATAAACAAGAGTTTTTGAATATTTTTATCAATAACATTCCTATTTTTTTCACAAATTTTAAATGGGGGTAATTTTTAATGCAAACATCTAAAGTGTCTGAAAAAGATTTTCATCTAGTATTATAAGGAAGAACTAATTTAAAAGCATTTGCATACAATTTTTTACATTTGGCTATTGAGCTTGTTCTTGATTTATTATTTCTTCAAATGAAAACCAGATTATATCTTTAATTCTTCTAGATTTAGATATTCTTTTATTTCAATATAAATATAAGTAGCTTTCTTAAAATAGAATATAATACGTTATAACTAGTAACAGAATAAAATCATAATGTAAAAACCCCATCCCCAAAGTAAGACAAACATAATCTTATTAAAACCAATAGCTACAGAACAAAGAAAATTCACAGGTTACATTAGCTCACAGAACAAAGAGTAACCAATGAAGATAGTAACGTTGCTATATGATACAATCCTTAGTAAATCGTAATTAATTGTAAATTTGCATTTTTGGCTGGAATCTGCATTTTGGCTATTAAAAATAAATAAATAAATAAATAAAAGGTTTAAAAAACAAAACAAAACTACTTTTTTTTTCTTTTTCCACATTTCATTTTAGAAAAATTAGTTTCCCAAGTAAATTTATAGCTTAACTATACGTTATGTCACTTTAAAAATTTAATAATTTGTCATTCTTTATTTTTTTTTAAAGCTTTGCTTGTAGCTTCTGCATAACTTCGATTTTGCATATTTAATAATGTGTAAAATAAATAATAACATTAAAGAAAAGGGGGGAAAAAATGAAAAAAAACAGCATGATTAAAAAAAACACTTGTTTTAAAACCAAACAATCCTGCAAATTTCACAGATAAAATTAAATAAAAAGTAAATGTGAACCCTGAAAACTACTTTGTATTTTCATAATAATAATAATAAAAATTGGTTTATTTACTTTAGCAACTGCCATTTCGAAATCTTCTTGTGTAACATGAACCCTTCTTTCACGGAGTGCATACATTCCAGCTTCTGTACAAACACCTTTCACTTCAGCTCCAGAAGCACCGGGCATCATTTCAGCAATTTTTCGCAGGTTGATGCCACGTGTCAAGTTCATCTTGCGAGAGTGAATCTTCAATATATCCAGACGAGCCTATCAGCAAAAAGATAAATTTGTGAATTAAAGCTAATTTCATATCTACTATATTTTTAAAATACTAAGCAAAACAACACTTTAAGAATAATTCCATGCTTTTTAAATATTTTTCAAGATAGTTGAAAAGTGTTTATGACTTTGGCTTATCTGACTGTCTATCCCAGCTCTAACTGTTGTAAATATACTTGGCTTATACTGAAATTTTTTTATGTTATTGACAGTGTTGATTATAAGACAATCATGATAAAATTCAGGAACTGGTGGTCTGCTGAAAAAGTGCTAACATGAAACAGAGTACTAATGATACAAAGAGATGATTTTAGAATGAAGCTGACTATGTAAATACAGAATATATTAAAATAAAAATTTGATTTTAATATAAGAATGTCAGAATTAAGATTCATAAAAGAGAATGAAATTCTCTGAAATTCTCTACATTAACAAATATATTTTTTAAACTTTCAGTCTAGTGATGTGGTGTACAAGCAAAGGGAAAGTTATACATTGTATCACATTAAAAGCTTAAAAATTTCATAAGTACAGACCAGTGAATTTAATTAGGAGCTTCATTTTAAAATATCCTCTACCCCCTCCAAATAAAACAAACTAGCCAAAGTTATTCCATGATGACCAACATAACATTTACAGTATATGAAGACAATCATTTTACATATAGTTAGTTTTAAAGCCATGTTACATTGGTCACATCAATTAAATTTGATTAAAATATATAGAAATTAATTACAATTTTCATATTAAAAGATTTTTTTATGATTTATGAACCTATTGCAATATTATAATATTAAAATAACTTTTAATACACATTTTTTAACATAATTATGTGTAAAACGATTGCCTTCATTTACTGTAAATGTTATGTTGGTCACCATGGAATGACCCACCACAAAATATTAAATAATTTTAACATCTTAAAATACATAAGCATGCAAATACATATCTTAGCATATATTTTTTTAAATCTAACTTTAAAGGTATTAAATATTCATTATTTTCTAACTAGTACAAAGATATTCAGATTTGAAATATTAGATTTAAAAAATTACCCCCCCCCCCCCACCATCCTAAAACTTACATTTCAATCAAGTCTTGATAACAATATGACAGTAGAAGTTATCCAAGAACACACAATTCCCAGGAGAACTAACGTAAGTCTGACAAAAATACAAAATACCATTGCATGAAAATAAATTTAGCAAAACAATTTGTAAAAGTTGCACTTTTTGCAACTTCCTGAAATTTTATATGAAATAACCCGCCTTAAGAAAGGATCTTGTTTATAAGTATAAAACAGTATCGAATCGAAAATGTGATTTATTATTTAATACTAAGGTCCTGATCAGTAAATTTAGAAATATATACCTCTTCATTGGGCGGTGGGAATTCTATTTTTCTGTCAATACGGCCAGGCCTCAATAAAGCAGGATCTAATATGTCAATTCGGTTGGTTGCCATAATGACCTACAAAAGGAACATAATCTTAGAAAACAATAAAACACATGACATGTCTAATTGAAATTCAATTCAACTGAAATAATATACAGTGTCCAAAAAAGATTGAAATATCCTTAAACTTTTCACATGTTAGAGATACATAGGTAAATTGAAAAAGTGAAGATTGTAAAAGTAAATTAAGATTGTGTTAATGGAATAGTCCCGTCACTAATTTTTGAAAAGTTACAATTTGTATATGGCCCCAACAAGATAATAAAAATCATGTTCTGACAAAGAAAACAGCAAAAATTTCTATTCTTCTATGACCAAAACTCCACAAGTTAAGACATTTTGTATTTTATGAAATTAGTATGCAAATTTGAAAAGTAATTTTTGGAAAATCAATGGCAGGGCTGCTTTATCAACATATTTATTGCTACTTTATTTTGAAAACTCCTGAAATTTACTTTACCTATAATCTCTAACAGTTAAAGTAAAACACATTTCAATATTTTTGGAACACATTGCAGAACTTCTTTTTACAAATTATTAACATCTATTTAAGAAATTCTATTCATTTATTAAAAAGGAAATTTATACAGGATAAAGATATACAGGGTCAATCCATTTCAAGTGGTCCAGAAAATATTTTTATGGTCGCTCGACCATTTTTAAAAAATCTGAAATTTTTTGTACAACAACCCTAACATGACGGAAGTTTAAAATGACCGTTCTTTTAATTTTACTATTTTTTGTTTGTGCATGGCGGCTATCTTTGTTTCATCGTGTGCAGCGATTTTATCAGATACTAGGATACACAAAATTGTAAATATCTCGTCTTCTATTTTCCCAATTGAAATGGGGTTTGCAGCATTTTGTTCAGATTAAAATAAGCTAAATATACAGTGATAGAAAATTTTGAAAAATAAATTTTTACAGGTGAAATTTTAGCACAAAATGTACGATTTTTTCCAAAATCTATCCGTTTGCAAGAGGAAAATTTTCATGCAAGGGAAACTGTCAACCTTACACATTTTTTTCTATAAATCGGTCAAAAGTATGTGTACTCATACACCAAATCCCAGATCTGGGAGTTAATTTCTCTTTGCGAAAAAAATTCCGAAATTCGTCAAAAAGTTCAAAAATCGCACTTTTTAGGCTTTGATATCTCTGGTGGGGCACGAGATAAAAATCTAAAATTTTGGCCTATGATAGTATTGTGTAGTAGCGTTATGTACAAAAAATTTGAAGAAGGAGATTTGACTACAAGATGAGATATGACATGGAAAATATGTGAAAACAATACTGTCAAACTATTATAAACCTACTATGTAATTGTTCAACAAGACTGTCAACCTTGCACAATTTTTTTCTACAAATAGGTCAGAAGTGTGTGTACTCATACACCAAGTCCCATATCTGGGAAATGATTTCTCTTTCCGAAAAAAATTCCGAAATTCGTCGAAAATTTCAAAAATCCCACTTTTTAGGCTTTGATATCTCTGGTGGAGCACGAGATAAAAATCTGAAATTCTGGCCTTTGGTAGTATTGTGTAGTAGTGATATGTACAAAAAAATTCAAGAGGGAGATTTGACTACAAGCTGAGATACGATGATTAAAAAATGTTAAGAAATGCTATTACGAGTACATTAGGAGAAATGAGATTAGTCTCTTTTATTACAATATTTACACAGAAAATATCGTTTGTAGAAAACAGTTAAATAATAAACATTTAATTTACAAAATACTATATATGCTCAACAAAGAGCTTAACAATATTTACGAGAGATGTTATGAGTTCTACCAGTTACTGTTGTCAGTCCACCAGGCTGTTTTTTCTAAAAAATTTATTTGAAGCCCCCCAAGTCTTGGCATCCCTTGTTAACTTGAATGAAATTCTCTAGGTTTAATAATTGAAGCCATGTAAACTCGATCAGTTGTAATCCATTGTCTGTAATTTACTTTTCCTGAAATGTGTTCCGAGTAAAATTGTTGCAATAGCATTTCTAGTAGATTTGTTCATCTGGACAAATAGTGTATTATTGAGAAACACCGAAAATACTGGCGATAAATATATATCGATAAATATAAAAATATTTATCGATATTTATGTTTATCGATATTTAGTTTTTATATTTAACGATAAATAGTGTATTAGCTTAGCATACATTCTGAATTGTTTAAATCACACAGAAGCATTTGAAAAAGATATTTGTAATTAACATTTAACTTTATACCACAAATAATTAATTTAAAATTTTGGAGGTATGAACAATAACATAGTAAGTTACAATAGTTTGGCAGTATTGTTTTCACATATTGCCCATATCATATCTCTGCTTGTAGTCAAATCTCCTTCTCGAAATTTTTTGTACATAACACTACTACATAATACTATCAAAGGTCAGAATTTCAGATTTTTATCTCGTGCTCCACCAGAGATATCAAAGCCTAAAAATTGTGATTTTTGAAATTTTCGACGAATTTCTGAATTTTTTTTCGAAAAGAGGAATCATTTCCCAGATCTGGGACTTGGTGTATGAGTACACGTTCTTTTGACCTATTTGTAGAAAAAATTGTGCAAGGTTGACAGTCTTGTTGAACAATTACATAGTAGGTTTACAATAGTTTGGTAGTATTGTTTTCACATATTTTCCATGTCATATCTCAGCTTGTAGTCAAATCTCCTTCTTGAAATTTTTTGTACATAATGCTACAACACGATACTATCATAGGCCAAAATTTCAGATTTTTATCTCGTGCCCCACCAGAGATATCAAAGCCTAAAAAGTGCGATTTTTGAAATTTTTGACGAATTTCGGAATTTTTTTCGCAAAGAGAAATTAACTCCCAGATCTGGGACTTGGTGTGTGAGTACATGAACTTTTGACTTTTTTGTAGAAAAAATTGTGTAAGGTTGACAGTTTCCCTTGCATGAAAATTTTCCTCTTGCAAACGGATAGATTTTGGAAAAAATCGTACATTTTGTGCTAAAATTTCACCTGTAAAAATTTATTTTTCAAAATTTTTCTTCCACTGTATATTTAGCCTATTCTATTCTGAACAAAATGCTGCAAACCCCATTTCAATTGGGAAAATAGAAGACGAGATATTTACAATTTTGTGTATCCTAGTATCTGAGAAAATCGCTGCACACGATGAAACAAAGATGGCCGCCATGCTCAAACAAAAAATAGTAGAATTAAAATAATGGTCATTTTGAACTTCCATCATGTTAGGGTTGTTGTATAAAAAATTTCAGATTTTTTAAAAATAGTCGAGCGGCCAGTGCTGGACCACTTGAAATGGATTGACCCTACAGGATTTTTAGAAAACATTAAGATACAAAAAAAATTACTTGTGTTATTTTTTTAGGATTAATTTTTCTATATCGACATGCCTCAAGATATCCTAAATCAAATGACACATACTCATGTCTCAATCATGAAAAATTAAGCGTAAAATTGATTTTGAGCTTTGTCCTCGTTTTTAAAGCAAAAATAATTAAATTTCTTTAGAGGGCCTTATAATCCAGACTGTAGCACTGCAATCCGACCCAACCTAAACCTGACCCCCCCCCCCCCCCAAAAAAAAAAATCCTTAACTTAGAACTTGACTCGAACCCACATTTTTTTTTTTTTTTCAACCAATCTGAACAGAGTTATTTCAAATCATATCAAACCCAAACCTGCAATGAAAGGAAAGTAAATCATGTTTTAATGCCATTATGGAAAGTAATCTATAATTGTACCTCTAATAACCACTTTTATGTTAGAAGAATGAACAAATCTGCATTTGTTAGTATTCAAATATAGAAAAACCTTTGAATAGCAGACACATTGGGATCATTGAATAGAGTCAAATATCTTGTAGGATTACCCTGACTTTTGTTTTTTGGCCTTTTTTTTTTTTTTTTTTTTTTTTTTTCTTCTGCAGGTTGAGTTCAAAATCAAAGTATTCTTGTGGGTTCTCTCAGTTTTTACCACCTAAACTGTTGGGATTTTCAAGAAAAGTTTAAGCACAACTATGTCTTAAATAAAATTGATTATTATGTATTTGAATACATATGAAAATACATTCCATTTAATGCATGAGAAATAAAATATATACAAGATATGCGATCATTCTTTCTTCAAGAATGATTTTTTCTTCTTTGGAAATATAAATATTTTTTAATGAACACTCTGTTTATTTAATACAAATAAACACACATGTATCCTATTTTTGATAGTTTGTGTACACATAAACGTGTTACATGTATGTCCCATGGCAGAAACATGGCTAATGGGGCGAGACAGTCGCAGAAATTGAATGCATCTTTCCAGAAAATTTCCATTCTTGAGCCACTAAAAATAGTTTATAGAAATGCCATTTTTTAGAAATTTAACTATGCATAGGTGTGCAATTGCTTGTTTCCTCCCACATTTCAATGAATTAATGGAAATACAGATTTTAAATCTTTAGTACATTGCTACAAACTGAAGCAATTTAACCTCCTACTCAATCAAGAAATCTTAAGAAATATGTTGAGACAATTTACTTTATACTAATGAAGTAAAGTTTTATTCTGTCTGTTAGTGTGTCTGCCTTTGGTGGCTAGTGAAATTTACCCCACATACAAATTTGAATGAAGGCAGTCTGATATTGGTTCTGATGTATTTGAGGATCATACTTTTCAGTTTTTGATAACTGGCCAATTAAAAATACATTAAATGAACAAAAACAAAGAGCAGTTATCTATACCACATTTCAGAATCGAAAGAAATTAAGATTTCTCTTTAATGAATGAAAATTAAACTAATTTTGATATCAATTAAGAAATTTCTGTTGGATGCAGATATATTTTAAATTCAAACGTGAGGTATTTATCAAATCATTTCAATCCAAGATAATATTAATTTTTTTTTTTTTAACATTTTCCTTTAGTGACTATTTGTGCTGTAATCAATGCATAATTTTAAAAAGATAAATTCAGATAAAACAGATAACCTTATGGTTTGACTTTTGAACAGCAGTTGCACATATGGTTTTTCACATAAGACAGATTAAGACTTTAAAGGCCAGTAACAGAAGAACTAGAGCAGCAGAATTTCTGTTTTTAAAAGTCCACAAGTTTTAAGTGAGTAACAACAAAAAAGAAAAGAAACGAAAAATATTTTGAACAAATATAAGCAAAATACAGGGTGTTTCGCTACCAGACCGACAAACTTTGAGGGATGATAGTAGACACGAAGACAAACATTATTAAATAGGAAACCATGGGGCGCAAACGTCTTCTGTAGGAGTTAGGGGCCATTAAAATTTAAGGTCCAAAATTTCAAACGATGATAAAAAACGGTCGATTCGTTTGCGGTTTTCACTAAAATTATTCTTTAAATCACGATTTTTTTAGAATTTTTTTTTTTAAAGTTGCGTTTAAAAATTGTCGATAGAGGGCGCTTTAGACTTTAGAGTAACGAACAACTACTTTTTACCGTTATTTTGTGCATGTGGTTAAAATTATTCTAAAGTTTAGACTTTAACTTAAATTTTAAGCCCATAATCGGAAACATTGGGATCGGTTAACTGGCGAAAATTTAACTGTGAACAGAGGGGGAAATTTTAAATGCTCATAAATATGGGACAAACAAATCGATTTTGTTCCGGTTTGCGTGTAAGACATTCCCTTGTTAATTATTTTATTCAAAATGACATACAGCATTGGTGTCCCCATTTTTTGATAGAGGGCGCTTTCGACACATCTCCGAAATTTCAATGGCATTACTCCTGTATGTTTTACTGCCAGACCAAGATACTACCAGGAAGTGTCAGGGATGCAAAGATGACTCGGAATCATATTATAATGTAACGTCGAAAATGCCTGTTTTACGAGTTAGGGTTAAAAGAAGCAGAGAAAAAAGCAACTTGATAATTCTACAACACGTTCTGTCGGAACTTCTGGTAAAAGCACATGTTCCTCTTTCGTTGCACCACTCTATAGCACGATGGAGCTCCTCCACATTTTACCAATGATGTTCGCAGACACCTCAACATAACATATGGACAGCGGTGGATAGGTAATGGTGGCTCGGTTCGTTGGCCTGCCAGATCGTCGCACCTACTTCATTATATCAATTACTTTTTTTTACCTACCTTTATTTTATTAGTGTATAATTTTTCTGTATTTTTTTAAATAAATGTTGCTGGGTTGGGCTAGTTGAGCTCAAACCAATTGGTAGCCCCTCCCACCTGGCTCAATCTGAATCTGTATGGACTTCTTCTGGTGGGGTCAAATGAAAAGTTGAATGTATGAGATTCCCGTATCATAATTGGAAGACCTCTCTCAGCTCGAATTTCTGTAGCTGCCAGAAAGCTGTCCGAGATGCCAGGAATTTTTCAAAGTGAGAGGAATTGCATGCATCGCTTCTGTCAAGCATGCCCGACTACTTCTGGTCGTAATTTCGGACACCTTTTGTAGTAACACCCTAAACTAAATTGTTTTCTTCCACATTAACGTGTTGCTGTTTCACTACCTGTTTCTGTTGCTTTTTTCTCTGCTTCTTTTAACCACAACTCGCTAAAAAGACATTTTCAACGTTATATTCCTATGTGATTCCGAGTTGCTTTGCATCCCCAACGCTCCCTGTTAGTATGTTGGTCTGGTAGTTAAACACCTAGGAGCAATGACATTAAAATTTAGGAGATGTGTCGAAAGCGCCCTCTATCAAAAAATGGGGACACTAATGCTGTACGTCATTTTGAATAAAATAATTACCAAGGGAATGACTTACACGCAAACCGCAACAAAATCGATTTGTTTGTCCAATATTTATGAGCGTTTAAAATTTCCCCCTCTGTTCACAGTTAAATTTTTGCTAGTTAAACGATCTCAATGTTTCTGATTATGGGCTTAAAATTTAAGTTAAAGTCTGAACTTTAGAATAATTTCAACCACATGCACAAAATAATGGTAAAAAGTAGTTGTTCATTACTCTAAAGTCTAAAGCACCCTCTATCGACAATTTTTGAACGTAACTTTTAAATTTTTTTTCTAAAAAAATCGTGATTTAAAGAATAATTTTAGTGAAAACCACAAACGAATCGACCCTTTTTTCCGTTTTCTATCATCGTTTGAAGTTTTGGACCCTAAACTTTAATGGCCCCTAGCTGCTACAGAAGACGTTTGCGCCCCATGGTTTCCTATTTAATAATGTTTGTCTTCATGTGTACTATCATCCCTTAAAGTTTGTCGGTCTGGTAGCGAAACACCCTGTATATTGGAAAGAGGACGATACATGTTTCACATTTTAAAAAGGACAGGATGCAGCAAACAATGAAAAATGCCAAACAGGAACACTGTTAATAGATATCGCCGCAGACAAAAAAAAATCACTATCCAGGGTACTTCAGCAGCAGTGCTGCACATAGAATACATTTTTACTCTTTCACTTCATATGTGCTGTGGTACTTCTTTTGAAAATATGGTATTTTCAATTTGCTTTGCAAAACTCCAAAACCATTTTAAAAATTATCAAAATCAACTTCTTGGAAAAAAAAAAAAAAGTAATTCTCTAAAGTCACATTGTTTTTTTTTTTTGTTTTTTTTCTGTATATTTTGTTACATGATTAACATTACAAATAGTTAATTTTATACATATTCAGGATTTTGAAGCAGAAAAAATAAATAGTCATGGATACAATAACAGTTTTGAAAGTTATATGTCAATATTTCAGCACAAAAATTATGCAATCATTGGAAACATCACTCCTTAACCATTTCCTATTGCAATTATTTTAAGTCTTTTAACCACTAAATATTAGTCCCCCATCCCTTTTTCAATGATTTTTCACATAGGCAGTGTGTACATATTTCTGATAAAATCGAGTTACAGACATAAAATTATACAAATTTAAGATTCATTCAAGGGTATTATCACAGGCCCAGGTAATACTGAACAGGTCTTCTAGTGAGGGAAAAAAAAATCCTCTATGCAAAATGTTTATTTTATTTTATTTTTACAGAAAAACGTCAAAATTTATTATAGGAAATACAATGCAAAGGAAATGGACATACACTCAAACTAGAAACCCACGTATTCTATTCTTGGTTTATGAAAAGGTACCTTTATATTTTTTGTAGCTTCAAATCCATCCAGCTGGTTTAAGAGCTCTAACATAGTTCTTTGTACTTCACTGTCTCCTCCAGAGCCAGCATCAATTCGAGATGAACCAATGGAGTCTATTTCATCCATGAAAATGATAGAAGGAGCATGCTCTCTAATAAATAAAAACAGTGACGCTACGTCACAAATTACACAAAATAAATAAAACATTTATAATTTATACTAACCATAAATATTAAGTTAGTAAAAAAATCCATAACAACTGAAATTTTCCCATCTGAGTAAAAAAATTACTAAACAGAATTAGAGATGGGAATGCTCGGAAAACCCTCCCAAAAATTGGGGAAAAAAACATTATTTTTTTCCGAAGGCTTATTTTTCAATTTTTCCAAACTGGAAAAATTGAAATTTCATTTGTAAAATAACATACTGAAAATTTTGTAATAGCTACATTCTCATACTTGTAATTAAATTTATTTTTATGTTGAGTGTTCCACATGAAAACTTTAATGTGGGTAATCTGATCTCTCACCAGAAATCCCTTTGAGATGATGAAAGGATTCTTCACATTTTTTTTCTAGTTTGAAACACAAGACTATTCGCAAAATTTCTCTTGAAAATAGATATTTCAGAAAAAAGTTTAATCTCCAAATTGAATCTTTTACAAATGCAGTGATTGAAGAAAAAAAATTTCATGTCATATAGCAGCTGACTCGTATCAAGTTGTATACATGAATGAATAACCTTATAAAAAAGGTCTAAATAAGAACCTAAATATAGTAATTTATAAATAATAAATTCTGATTATATTCTGTATAAGTACATACAATAAGTTCACAAATTCACGAAAACGAGATTACATGAGAAAAAAAAAACCTAGATATATAATTAAATGCAATTTCTCTTTTTAAAAATTAATTCATGTGCAAAATTATTCCAATTAACGGAAATGGTAAAAATTAAAATTTAACAGAAAATTTGAAGCATACATTTATTACTTTCTTCTATCTTTACAAGAAGTATTGAATTCGTGAAAAATTTGACTTCCAGTTTTTGGTGTATTTAAACGTTTTAGAAGGTCCTGAACACAATTTGGTGGTATTTGGAAAATGTCTGTCACTCTGTGAGTCTGAACGTGACAAAAATTTTATGGAAACCCTATCTCAAGAACTGATGCACATGATTTCACAAAACTTTAGATTCAGTTACTCCTTGATGTAAAATCGAGATGCTTAATTATTAGTGTATATCGCCCAACCGATGGCACTGTTATGCTGCATTATTCATGATTTTCACAATAGTTCTATCTCAAGAACTAAAGTATGGATTTTCATAAAACTTCAGATTAAGTTAATCCTTGATATAATTTCGTGCTTATTATTTTTTGTAGTGTTCATTCTAGGCCATTATTGAAGGGTGCAGCACCCTGCCCTTTTTCAAATATGCAAAATGCACCCTGCTCTTTTTAAAAGTAACAAAATGCACCACTGATTTTACCCAGAGATTTTTAATAAATATTTATTTTATTCCATAGTATTTCTAGATTTGTGTGTCCAAAAATGATAGAATTTTTTCATTTCTTTAAGAAAAAGAACAACAAGCTAGTCAATCATGGTTTAATTTAATTGTATTTTTAATTTTTATATCATAAAATCATTCAAAATTAATATTTGATTTATCTTACTTAAAAATTATGTATTTTCCCGCTTTCTTTTTTTTTTTCCTTCTAAAAGCAATAAAAAAAATTTTCTTGGAAAAAAAGTGCCCTTTTCTGCTGCAGTAGTGCCCTTTTAAGCGAATAGCACCATGCCCTTTTTATTTCTAGAGTGAACACTAATTTTTTGGTGTAAATCACTCAACCGATGATGCTGCTATGCTGCATTTTTCATGATTATAGCAATAGCTCTATCTCAAGAACTATAAAACACGATTTTTCATCAAACTACAGATTCAGCCAGTTTCTGATATATACCAATGTTGTTTAGTTTTTGGTGTAAATTGACCTAAAGTGGCACTACTATGCTGCATTTTTCAAGATTTTGTTATAGCTGATTGATTGAATGTTTTTTCAAGGTGTTGAATTTAAAATTGACCTCCATTTTACCTCCATAATACACAGTAATGCTGCAAAACACGGGCAGTTAGAAAAGTACAACCTTAAAAAAGTACAACTGCGATTGGAAAAAAAAAAAAAAAAAAAATATTACAAGTAAATACGTTCCAAATTATACTTTCCTTTTTGATTAAACTTTCAATTTTACTAGTTTTCTAAAAGCACAGTAGAAGTTTATCTCTGTGTGTAACTGCTTTTGTTAAATCCTCAAATAGCATTCATTTTCTATTTGTAGTGTTCTGTTATCATAACTTTTGAGTACTCTTAAAAATATAAAATTACCATATAGAAACATTATTGAATATGGTTTCTATGGATCTAATTATGCCCTGATGCAATAATCTCTTCGATCAAAAATGATTGAGAATCAGGAATATCTGCTTTTGGAGCAATAAAAACACAATTTTGAAGCAGGAAAATTGGTTTTTAGAATAGAAAAATTCACTTCTGGCATTAACTTTTTTTTGTGCCCCTTTGACAAAATTTGCATTTTTTGTGATCTTTTAATGAAATCTATTTTTTTTTTTTTTTTCCAGAATATTTTGAGGAATTTTGTGGGGTTTTTTTTTTTTTTTTTCATGAATTTTTGGCGAAATTTGCCAGTTTTTGCGAATTTTTTGACAGAATTTTTCGTTTTATTGCGATTTTTCGACAAAATTTGTTGTTTTTCGCATTTTTTTTTTTGACGAAATCTGCCATTGCTGTAGTTATTTTAATTACCTCTGGAAAAAATATTTTCAGATATAAAAAATTCTTATTCAGAAAAATAATTTTCATACATTTAAGCATATTCAAAAATAAAAGCCAGATGTTTCCATAGCAACAAAATCAAATTGACAATGCTCAACTGGACTTTGAACTTGAAACAATTTTAATTAGTTTAAATTTTAATTTCGTTTTAAATCTTAAATTTTGATGGTTAAATTTGAATATAAATACACATAAATATCGATATAACGAAATTACACTTAAATCAAACTAAAACTGACAAAATCAAAGACATTTAATTTATCTAAACAAGTTGAGCATGAAACTTTTTTTCTTTAAAATATAATTGACATAAAAAAAATGCTTTTTACTGCCAACCGATGATAAATCGCCAAATAAAGACATTTTCATTATTTTTTTATGGACGGAGTTTCTGCCAAAATTTTTTTTATAAATGTATATATCCTCATGAGAAGAACATTCTGTAATTTTTTCAGATTTTTCGGAGTATGCATGTATGGAGACCTTCCTTGTGAGTAAAAATACAGAGTTACATGAATGAGTACACAGAAGTTAGGCAATGAAAGTTAACACTTACCTTGCCATGACGAAAAGTTCTCGTACCATTCTGGAGCCTTCTCCGATGAATTTTTGAACGAGCTCAGAACCAGAAACTCTTATAAATGTACAGTCAGTATGATGAGCCACAGCACGAGCAAGTAATGTTTTCCCAGTTCCAGGTGGTCCATAGAGTAAGACACCCTATGAAGAAGACCAGAAATAAAATTTCTTAAAGCTATAATTAGTTAACCAGCGAATTTGGATCACAAGAGAAAACTGATTACAAAGAAATACAACTTAAAGAAATCAAAATATTTCCCTGAAGTCAAAGAAGTCAAAATATTTCCCTCATTTTTAAAATTTTTAATAAATTTTAGATGACCTTAAAGAGATAACAAAAAAGTGGATCCAATAACAATGTAACAAAATTTCACGAAATTCTCTTTTTATTAATGTATAAAATTGAAGCTGGTGTTATACACAATTGAAATGAAAAAAACTTCTTTAAACACCATAAAATAAGTTAACTGCGCAAGGACTTTCGAAAGAACTTAGTCTTTCTTTGTCAGGCGCAAAAAAGACGTGCGTCCACAATGAATGTAGCGGCACGACTTCATTGTGGACACAAGTCTTTTTTGCGCCTGACGAAGAAAGACTAAGTTCTTTCGAAAGGCCTTGCGCAGTTAACTTATTTTATGGTGTTTAAAGAAGTTTTTTTCATTTCCCTTTTTATTATCAAAAAAGCATGGTGAACATATGGTGTTATATTTCAAAAAGTATAATCGAATCCAGTTAAGAAGGTCACAGTTATTACGCAATGCTGTTTAATACTCAAATGTTTTCCAGTCCCTTGAGCATCACTCATAAGGCTAATACATAAATATCACATTTAGTACAACAGATATTTTATCTTTAGGGCAAAAAATCAAGCCTAAGATGCGAATTCCTTCTCTTTTTTTTAGTGATGCCAATTTAAATGTCCCCCCCCCCCCTTCAGTTTTTTCTGGATAAAAACATTTACTTCATTTGATAAGAAATTAAGGTGAAGATTAATAATTGGAAATAATGGTAGATATTTGGATAAAAACACACTAAATTAGCAATAGTGCAATTCTTCTTTGATTCTGAATCCTAAAATTTTCTGTTTCTGTATGTTTTTATTGTAGCAGATAGAGATAGACAAATTCAAGGTGCTATCATAAAAAGGCACTACTTGGTTATCCCGTCGACCAAAAAAGTATTGCCAAACTATAAGATTACATGCCAATATAGTTGGCCAAGTAAATGTCACATTTACTTGACATTAAGTACAATATACATGTTTGTTACGTCATCAAGTAATTTTTAATTCAACTTATTTTACAAATTTATTTGTTCTTCCATCATTTTAAATAAAGATTACGACAACTTACATAATTTGGCGAACAGTTTGGCGATTTGTATAACTTGGCGAAATTGGTTGACTGGATAACCAAATTGTACCCATAAAAATTATTATGATTAGAGATTATTACATCTGTTGAGTTAATGAAGATTTAAATGTACCTTATATCATATCATATATTACATTGCATATCACGAATAAAAGAATTAATTTTCTGAAGATTAAAGAAATATGATTGTAACTGTATAAGAAAAAGACTTTTAAATTTTCTATGTCTTGCTTGTTTTCTGACATATTAAGAATATTTTTTACACAAAGATTAATAAGAATATTTTTTTTCTGTACATTTCTGTTAGCCATACACATGTACCAATTTCTCTTATAATGGAAGATCTGATTGAAAGAAGATGTTATGTTAACAAAAAATAGAATTAGAGAAAGTTGAAGAGAAAGAATTTTGTTGTAATTTAGTTATTTAATTACTTTTTAGTAGCATAAATCTGAATGTTAATACTAAACTCTCCAGAAAAAAACAATTATTAAATATTGAAAAATACTGAAAACTATTTTTAATTGGTTTCCATAATTTTCTAATAATGTCATTGTTTTATGAGCACTCCTTCATTTGTATTGTCAAAATTCAAAGTCTGGAAATGTCATATAAGAAAAAATTTGGTTTGTTATGCACCAATGCAACAAAATGCTTTTTTTCAAACTTCATTAAGCAATTTTAATAAAGTGTTACATAATTTTCTTATTGGAAGAAAAAAAAAAATAATTTTTATAGAATGAGAAACTTAAAAATATATATATATATATATATTTTACACTGCTGAGGTAACTGGATCCCACATGGTCTATTTACCCCAATCTTGAAATGAAACCCCATTCTATAAATGAAACACTGGCCTTACATTTGAAGCATGAAGTAAATATGTATAAATACCTAATAATGTTAATGTATTTATATGCTTAACAATAAAAAAAAAAAGTTTAATAAAAGTACTTACCATATTTTAACAAAAAGTTAATGAAATTCAACAAAAACGACACTGCTGTAAAAAAAAAAAAAAAAAACCTTAATTTTCAACAACCTATCACAGTAAAGACAGAGTTATGATTGAGCTGACACATGCTGTTTTAAGAAATATGTAGAGACAGGGGTGCAATGTTGACAGAAGTTAAAACTTAAAAGACATCAACGGTTTTTTTTTTATAAAATAGCCTATAACCCAGTTACCTTGTGGGTCCACTTACCCCAGCTAACCTTTACACTGATTTTGACTGTGTGGATTTTACAATTTAGCAGATTTCTGACCACTGCTTTGTTTACATTCTTAAACTTTAATTTGACTAATAATGCAATTAAAATTAAAGTGAGAGTTTTGCAATATAGTAAAATAAATATAGCAACAAACTAAAATAAAAAAGTAAAATAGTTTTAAAAATGAGGAAATTATTAAAAGTAAAGGTCAAGTAAATAGTTAAAAATGTATAGCTAAGTAAAGATAAGATAGATTTTCCCTGAATTATTTAATGAAATTTTCCTCATAAAGATACCCTATTAACTCGCATCAAAATCATAAAATAAAGGAGTTTTATTTCAGGTTTAATTAGTGTTATTAGCAAAAAAAGCTTGTTTACCTTATAAATGTATTTATACCTTTCGTCAAAAAATTGTGATTACCTGCGATATGATATAAACAATACAGTAGAACCCCGTAAATTCGGACCCCGTTAATCTGGATAATCCGGATTGATTTTGTCACTTTTTTTCAAGTTTGAGAAGCGATTGGCTAATTTCCATAACATTAATTTGTTTCATCATCATATTCTGAATTTAAAAAAAAACTTTTTCTGAAATCTTTTCGGAAGAATTAAGCAAAGTAAACATTTTTACTGTCTGTAATAATTCAATAGGTTTAATATAAAGGTGATTTCTGTAAGTATGTTTTATTTTATTCCATTTTTTTCTTATTCTCCGGATAATCCGGATAGGGTCTGGTCCCAGTTAATCCGAATTATCGAGGTTCTACTGTACCTTGATTTTTTTTTTTTTTTAGAACTAAATTTATACTTTCTTCTTGGAAAACCATGTATTCAGTAATATTATCAAGAATTACACATTAAAATACATATGTATTTTTACATATGTAGAGATTATTATAAGTTTTATTGTTTATATTTGCAATAATGAGTGGATTTTTAAGGTTGTGGATTTGAGAGAGTTTACATCAAGGAGGATCTTAATTTATTGACCGTTTAAACAACAAAATATATACATATTTAATATTTTCTGGAAAATCCACTTTAACATATTTGGTTTGACTGAAATATTTAATACTTACCCACATTGAATATTAGGTAGTGTGGCTGAATATTGCCAAATACCTAATATTTAGTATATACCAAGCTGTAATAGGTTAAGCAGGTATAAGATACATAGATGGCTTACTTTTGGCTGAGCAATTCCAAGTGCTTCAAACAGCTCAGGATGTTTGACAGGTAATTCAATAACTTCTTTGATTTCTTTGATCTGTTTGTCGAGACCCCCGACCATTTCATAAGTTGAATCTGGAACTTTTTCTACCATCATCAAGCTCACTAAGGGATCAACCTAAAAATCACAATTAATATTCAATAGTGCTGTTAACTGAGGTTAGAGGCCTGCAGGCTGTGCCGGCAGAACTGGAACAGTTTTATTCAATGGGCTGGACCAGCAAAAATACTGAATGAACCATACAGGCCAATATTTTTTTTTAGCAGGTTTACTGGTTTGTTATAAAGATTTAAGTGAAAATGATAAAATATGAGGTTGTTTTAATGAATATGGCTTTAACGAGAATAAGTATAAATGTGCATCACTAGCCGATGCTAGTTTGACAGCATCAATACAGAAATGTAACTTGTCCAGCATAGAGATTGGCATGGGACAGTTACATTGCGTCTAAGCCGTGCTTGATTTTTTTTAGCAGAGTCGTGCCAGACTAAGATCAGGTGTGCTTTTTTTTTTTTAACATAGTCAAGCTGGGCTGGAATTGGACTTAATTGTTCTCAAGCTGTGTAGAGCAGATGATATGTTTTGTAAAAGTATTAATAGGGATAATGAATTTCTGTAGACGTAATCTTTGGAAATTTACTTCTTGGTGGTTCTTAAATTCACTACTCAATCAGGTGAAATTTCGACACTTTTCTGACTAATTTTTATCTGTAAAAGTATACATTTAACAAACTTGACTTTTGAAGGGATTGGAAATTGAATAACGTTTTCCATTTTTAGTAAATACATTGCTTGTCGAGATATATGAGATTCTTGTCAGTTGGTTGCAAATTTTTCTCCCTTCCCACGCTGCTGCTAACAGAAATTCTATTCAATTGCTAATTTTGACAGTATTTTCTCAAAGATAAATTTCTTGTACCAAAAAATTGATGATGTACTCGATTAATTTCTGAATAAGAATACTTGCTAATCTTATGCGTTTCTGAAAAGAAATGTATTCAGAAAGTAGCTCCTTTGAATTTGAGAAAATCTTTAATAAAAATATTTCATAAATCTACTTATATAACACAGCTTCAAAAGTTATGATGTTTTTAACTTTCATTTTTTTCCCAATTTATTCTAAACCAAATTAATTTTTTTAATGAATCCTTATTTTAATGCTCAAAGTCTGAGAATCTAAGTAATCATTAATGTTGCTACTGTGTATTTCCTGCAAAATATATTGGAAATTGGCCCATAAATACTTATGCAGTATTCTTTAAAGATATCTTAAATATATTATGAAGATCTGAAATTTTTTCAAAATAGTATAAATTTTGTCGTGTCAGATTCAGATCAAATGGGCCTGTTTTGACTGATTTTTGTACGGGCCAGGGACTGGAAATTCCGACCCATGCAGACCTCTAACTGAGGTTAGACATAAGATAG
The DNA here is from genome assembly GCA_964019185.1 of Maratus speculifer. NCBI lineage: Eukaryota > Metazoa > Arthropoda > Arachnida > Araneae > Salticidae > Maratus > Maratus speculifer. The sequence continues at coordinate 21,886,846 of OZ025292.1, read as the reverse complement.
ATTTTGTTAGAAATCAACAACCAACAAAATATAAAATATAATCAGCAAGTGGAAAACATCACACTGACTGATACAATTAGACGGTTTAGACTGGGAGGCCACTGCACAAACCATCAATTCACCGAGTTGATGACCAGGACACTATTTACATATTAAAATGCAACTTGTCTGCCAAGTTTTAATTTGGTGGAAATTACTTGCAACACTGATTTTAGTAGCTAACCGGTGTAGGTTTACCATTGGGTTTTCTTGCTCTTAATCTTCCATGTTTTCATACTTTTAACTGCAGGAAAACACAATGATAAACTTACTGTATCTTTCTGCAATTTGGAGATTAAAATACATAGAGATGCTCTCTCTTTTTTTCAACAACTGTACAATATCATAATTTTTTTTAAAAAGAGGAGAGAAAAAAAAAGAGAGAAAAAGAAGCAAACATCACTCTGACATAAAGCAAAAATTAATCTAGTCCCTTTCAAATCTGCAAAAACAAAACAAACTATTCGGCCCCAATCCAAGTAATATGTAAGAAAATTTGGGCTGAATCTGTAAAGCCTCGATTAAAACCAACTACAGTAAAGGACCTATTATCCAGAATTCCAAAATCCAGAAAAGAAAAATATTGAAAATTTTTTCTAAATTTATAATTTTTACTAAAATATTGCAATTTCTGAATTTACAAAAAATTCTACTAATTCCTAATTTTTAAGTCTTAACTTTTAAGTTAAGTCTTAACTGTTAAAACTTAAGTCCACATTAAGTCTATTGTTTCAATGTGCAATCACAAAAATAAGTTATTTTGGTGGTAGGGGAGCATGGACAACTAACTCTCTTTCCACTCCTTAAATAAGAAAAAAAAAATTGTTTTTTTTGTCAAATTTTAGTTAAAAATTAATTTATTGTATGATTTGTTAATAAAAGACCAGCAGATATTTTGCTTTTTTCTTTCCTCTGAAAAAAAAAAAATATCATGACTATGCCATTGTATTATATGAATATACATATAACAAGAGAGGTTTTTTTTTATCCTGCCCTTTTTTTCCCCCTCTCTTTTTCAGACATTCCAAAACAGTCTATTTGCTCACAATTTCTAATTAAGATAGAATTAGCAAAAATGGTTAGAAACTGTCATGGTAAAATGTTCCCAGCATGGTCAGCAAGCAAAATTATTTAAGAAATAAGATTTATTAACAATAATTTATCAAAATTTATTATGTAAACTATGTAGCGGTAAAGAAAAAAAAAAAAAAAGTAAAATTTGTAGATAGAATATTAGTTACCCACTTCATATTTTTATTTTTTCATTGTTATCATTGAACAATGCAGTAATTTTTGTTTACATAATTAAAAACAAAACATTCAAAACATACGTTTCATTCATATCCTACATGGGATTGTTTTAATTTTGTTATTTTTATGTTTTTGAAAAATTATGGATTTCAGAGGGAGGAGACTGGGCAGAATTCTGAATTTTAAAAGGACACAAAATTCGGAAAACCCACAATTCTGATAATTTTGGATAATAGGTCATCTACTGTACTCTTATCCTCCATCGGCAAAAATTGCATTTTAGGTAGCAGTGTTGCCAATTTACAGTCAATTTAACAAACTTTTTAAATTAAAAAATATTTACCAGAATTTCCAAATGGTTACTTTTATTGTATTTAATCAAGCAAAATTTTGTTATTCAATGAAGTAAAAATTACTAATTAAAATTTCTGGTAGACAAATAAAAAATAATAGCTAGACTGGAAACACTGTTGGGAATGGAAAGGGATTAGATAGTTTTGAAAGAAAGGACTTCACACACATTTTTGCATTTGGTCTTACTTTCGCTAAGAATTGCTCTGGTTGTTGTAAATGAATGTATTTGCATTAACCAAAGATAAGTCCTGGAGAGAAATCCATGAACAAGAGTGCTCTGATTAGACCCCACCTTCAAACTCACAGTTTTCCCTGACTTTGCTGATACATACAGATATTAAAGAGGCTTTTGCCTCTATCATGCAATATCTATATATCTATTTCATAAATGCTTCTCTTTTATAGATGAAAACAGTGTGCATGCTTCACAAACATTAAGAAAGTACAGAAAGAAAAATCAGTAATAGATAATCCAAAAGTGAATTATCCTAATTACAATAATATGGTATGAATATAAAGCAGAATTTAATTTTACTAAAGATGAAAAAATACAATTTAAAAGATCCATGAAAATTATAATAATATGGTATCAATAAAAAACGCAATTTAATTTTACTAAAGATGAAAAAAATACAATTTAAAAGATTCATGAAAGTTATAACACTGTTTTGCATCAATGGAAAAATCTATATCAGGATCGAAGGATGTTAATTCTAGTCTCAAGTCAATGTCTTCACAAAGTTCTTCATGTTTTTTCTTGATATTTCTTTAGAAATTTTTCACTTTAAAGATGTATGAAACTGCGTTTGACACAACTGTATAGTTAAAGAAAAAATATATACATAATAATACAATTTTGAAAAATAAATCAATCACTCTGCAATCTACTAGTGTGTTACAGAATATATTATAATATTCTCAGTTCTAAAGCCCCCCCCCCCCCCCTTCTCTTCTTGTGTAACAATAGTCCTTTGTATTATAAAGTATTAGTTTATTTAAACTAAATTTCTCCCTTTTTTTTTTGGTTAAATAAATTAATGAAAATTAAATATCTCCCCCTCCTTTTATTAAATAAATTAATGAAGATTAAATATCTCCCCCTTCTTTTATTAAATAAATTAATGAAGATTAAATATCTCCCCCTCCTTTTATTAAGTAAATTAATGAAAACTGTATTATACACTCTTAAATATTTATTTAATTAGTAAAGGACATACATGTTCTTTATTTAAAATCCTCACATTTCAGTCGTAAAAGATCAACCTTAAAATGCACAGGGGAAATTCAACATGACCTTGTGTTCTTAAAATAAAACAGGGTGATTTGGAAAAAAAAAAAAAAAAAAGAGAATTTAACCTTGAGTAAGTGTTTCAATGCATGAGGTCAAAAAAATGTATCCACTTCTAGAATGATCAGGAACAGAATAAAAAAAATGTCCATAGTAACCGGTGGAAGAACTTCCTACCTCGAATTTTTAAAAGTATACTGGTCCAGAAGCGTTGGACTAGATGAGGGAGAGGTCAGGTGAAAGAGAAGTACTCCCCCGGCTTTTTTAAAATTAGTGTGGGATAGTGGATGCTACGCTAAGTAAAGGATGTAAAAAAACTTTGGAATTTAGGTGTTGGGTCAAGGGACCTTTTTTTAAACCTCTTTTAGGCAGGAAAATCAGCGATGATCGCTTATCCCCTGACCCCGAAAGAGAGAGATGCGAAGAAGAAGAGTAGTTTGCAGAAAAAGGTTTTAAGATTATCCATGCACGTTTGCATCGGAATATGCATGGGATGGGACTCTAGAACTATAAGCTCACCTAAATTACAATTGTTCGAAGTGTTGGCCGGATCCCATATAAACAAGAAAGATCTGTAGATGCTGTGGAGCTTGGCAAATAATCTAAAAGTTTTCACGAGTTGTCCCTGCAGTGCTAAATAGATCGGTGGAAAAACCTTTTTTTATGCCCGAGTAAAAAAAAACAAAAAAACAAGTACTGTGTCCAATATAGCTGGGATCCGCAGATTAGTATGATATCTAGTCCGTGAAGTCACCATGATGGAATGAATTCAGTGGACTCGTCTCATTAAGATGTTATCTGTGATTACTGTGTCTAATATAGTTGAGATTCGCAGATTAATATTATGTCTAACCCGTGAGGTTGCCATGATGGAATGTATTCACTGGTCTCATTTCCTTAAGCTGTTATCTGTGACTTGCTAGGTAAAGACTGTGATTTTACAGCGAATGGGTAAACATTGCCGTTTGTTCTATAAAAAGGTTATTACTTGCTACATTTTTATGGCGAATTCCTCAGAAATATCTGTGAAGTTGCCATGATGGAAGGAATTCAGTGGTCTCGTCTCCTTAAATTGTTATCTGTGACTTGCTAGGTAAAGACTGTGATTTTACAACATATAGGTGAACATTGCCGTGTATTCTCAAAAAAAGTTATTACTTACTGCAGGTGATCTGTATACTTCAAAAGTTGTATGGGTGAGCTTATCTTTTTTTATGTATATTTTTATATGATTACAATTTGTTTTTGTGTATTTTTTGAGTATGTAGTGATTTAAAAGGGAGTCAACAGTTTGTTCCCTACTAAAGAAATTTTATAAAAAATTTCAATATGATAAAAAAAAATTATTATGAATGTTTTTTTTTTATACATTCAAATGTAAATATTGAGAAGGAATACATTTTGTTTATAATCAAGATGTTAAGAAGTAAAGTGGATTTAAAGGTGTTAGTGGAATTGTTATAATAAATATTAATGCTTGATTAATTCAGTTTCTTTTGGTTACTCACCTAAATAATAGTAAATTAGAACTTGTCTAGCAGTATGAACTCAAAAATGTTGCATAAGGATTAAATTATGAATATTAATATAATATATTAAGTTAGTATGTGCATAAAGTTAAGAATTCTGTTACTTTTAATTCTTTTCTGTATTATATTGATTCAAAATTTTTCTCCTCCTTTATCGCCTTTAAATTTTTTTTTACTATGCATCTTAAATACTGTTACTTGTATTCTAATATATAGTAAATGGATTCAAATTATGGAAACTTTATGAGTACTAACTTAACAAAAACAAAATATATTAGAATCAAGTGATTGGGAATAGAGGCCTTTAAATAAGTGTAATGAAATAAAAGTAATAAAATATTTAATTAGAGGAAAATATGTTGATACAAATTCAATGAAATAGAAGAAGAAATATGTAATTTCAAAACCATCACTCTGTAATGCAATTGTTTCTAACACTATACTTTCCTTTGGCCCAAGGGTTTTTTTAGTTTTCAATCATGTCTCCAATTATCTAATTAACTATTCTAATAATAATTTAAGATTTTAGAGTGTTATCTTAGTTGTAATTATATGTGCAGCCTCTTCATGACTTCTTGTAAATTTTTATTCTGGATTATGAATCTTGAAATACTCTTTTTACTCAATACATTCAGACATGATTATACTAAAACCCTCTTGCTCGATTATTGTCTGCTTTTCTTCTTATCAACTGAGATTAGAATCCTGTAAGATTTTCTAAATAGAATTATGGTATAGCTTCTAAGATTTATACAAAAATAATCTTTTTTATGATTAATATTATTCATCTGTTAGTGTAAATGAAGTTAGTTGAGTTACTGTGATTTGTCAATAGGTTTTTAATTAATTTACAGGATTTTAAGAATAAGGTAACTCATGGTAAGGAGAAAAAAACCACAATAAGTGAGTGGTGATTTATAAGCTTAAGATCTGCTATAATAAAAAATGACAAATACTTACTTTGTTAGGTAAAATTTTGTGAAGAGTGTAGCTGTCATTTCTCAAAGCAACTCTACTGTTAGGAGTAACATCATTGATGTCAATATTTTTGTCAATGTCAACGACAAACTTGCCTTCAGGATGAACCTACAAAAATTCAAACAAAACTAAGAATCCAGACCGGAAAGAAATAATATAAATTTTATTTATGTTAAAATTATCAAGGCAGGGAATTAAAATCAAAACAATTAAAAGTAAGTGTTAATGCAATTTTCCACTCCTTAAATACTCCCATTTCTGAGAGAAAAAAAGTTACCTAGTTACATTCAAACTAAGAATATATTAATACAGTATAGCATCAATTATATATATTTTCAGAGGATTGTTGTAAAACAACATATAACAGAGAAAGGTGTACAAACAAAATTGTAGTTGTCGATTTTAGAAATATAATGCTGCAATCAAATAAATTTCATTTTGCTATCATTTTTGGTTGCTTAAAATGCACTATATATTGAAAAATACATTAAAACACAAAACATTTTTTATTAAATAATCATTTCTAAAATTAAAAGGAAAAACTGAGAATTTTTATCAAACTTTATATCAGTTGTGTGCCTGGAATTAACCTTTTTTTACTTTCTTCTACCTTTAATAGAAGAAAATGTAGTCAGACTTTTTTTCAATAACCATGTTTTGATATATTTAGATGTTTCAGGGGTCAGAGATCTCCAAAAACATATTTATACAAAATGTCTGTCTGTCTATGTGTCACCATTGTATCATTGAAAAGTGTATGAAGTTACGCATAGAACTGAATCAAATGTTTTGTGAATGTGTTTGTATAAGGCCAGCAGACCTTTCTGAATGTGAAAAAAATCTGTTAGAAGATGGCGCTGTAATTGTAATGTCTGTGCCATTTTCATTATTGTACCATGAAAAAGTGTATGAAGTTAAAAACAAAATTGAAAACAGCACTGGGTTTTTGCCAGAGAAAATGGTTTCTGCCGTGCCAGTGGCAGAAAGTGGTTATAACCGGTTTTAACCTGCAGAAACTGGGATAAACTCATTTTTTTAGTAGTATTAAATTGCTTATATACATTTTATTCAGGATAAATAACAAATAAAATATTGTGAATAGTTTTAATTAAAAAATAAATTTGCACTAGACTTTGATAGTTTTGAATCTTTCACAAAGAATCAGACATATTATTTGCATACGATTGAAAAATCATGAAAATGATATTAATTACATAGCAGTTGTTAAAAAGAAAGTCCTAGAAAATGTCTTGCTTTCTGTGGGATGTCGCCTTTAAAAACAAATACCAGTGAAAATGATAATTTTTCAAATTTTTTATCATTAATAATGACATTACCAGCAAGTAATGCTGGTCTTGAAAGAATATTTTCTTACTTTTCTTTCATTCAGAGCAAATTAAAAAGCAGTCTAGGTTAAGAAAGGTTAGCAAAATTAATCCTATATTATGGAATACTTAGAGATGTAAATTTTTTGGAAAAATATAAGTGGCGGAAAAAAACTGATTTTTTACCGGTTTTTTAAAGGAAAAAAACAGAAAAGTTGGAAAAATTGATTTTTCATGACTGTTTCTCCCAAATAAATTATATTTTCATAAAGGCGATTAAATAATAAACATTTTTCCCATTTATTTGTATTAAATGAAAATTATTTTCATTTTATATTACAAAATAAAAAGAAAATAGCAAAGCCTGCTTTTAAAAGCTTATTTTTTTTTTTTTTTTTTTTTTTCCACAGCCTAAGAATTTTTATTAAACGCTATTGTTTGTTATATCATATCTCTGTTGAATGATTTTTCAGTTACATGCTTAACTACCAACTGACCTAATGTAAAAACCTGAGCCAATATGTCTGCAGTTTGGAATGAAATAAATTATGCCTTCCATTTACATAAGTATAGTTTTTAAGTAAATGATACTAGTTAAAAGAAATTATTGCAGTTTTGTCATTATTATGAATATCAGTATTCCAAAATTCCATCGTTTGTTTTAAAAATGTATATTTTTACATTATTACATTTTTTTTCTTACAATTTTAATTTTATTTCCTTTAAAAAATATGTTTAATTTTGGTATAGCTTTCCAATCTCAACTCAAAAAAGTTTTGATTTAGTTTTATAATTTAAATTTAAACAAAACTAAGTTTTAGTTGGCTTACTCAGGTCTGTAACTAAAAAATGGCATGGGATTTATTGACTGTTAGATTTTTACTCACTGAACCCAGAAAAATATATATATATATTTTTAATTTAATTAAATGTAATTTTTTTTTTCTCTTTTTACCCTGAAATCTGGTATTCTATTCTTGAAAAGAAACCATATTCAATAATGTTTCCATATGGTAATTTTATATTTTTAAGAGTACTTAAAAGTTATGATAACAGAACACTACAAATAGAAAATGCTTGTTATTTGAGGAATTAACAAAAGCAGTTACACACAGAGATAAACTTCTACTGTGCTTTTAGAAAACTACTAAAATTCAAAGTTTAATCAAGAAGGAAAGTATAATTTGAAATGTATTTACTTGTAATATTCATTTTTTTATTTCCCCCCCCCCCCCATCGCAGTTGTACTTTTTAAATTGCCCATGTTTTGCAGCATTACTGTATATTATGGAGGTAAAATGGAGGTCAATTTTAGATTCAACACCTTGAAAAAAACATTCAATTAATCAGCTATAACAAAATCTTGAAAAATGCAGCATAGTAGTGCCAATAGGACAATTTACACCAAAAACTAAACAACATGAATATATATCAGGAACTGTCTGAAGCTGTAGTTTGATAAAAAATCGTTCTTTAGTCTTTGAGATAGAGCTATTGTGATAATCATGAATAATGCAGCAGAGCAGCGTCATCTGTTGAGCAATTTACACCAAAAAGTAATGAGCATGAAGTTATCAAAGATCAACTTAATCTGAAGTTTTATGAAAATACATACATTAGTTCTTGAGATAGAACTATTGTGGAAATTATGAATAATAGCATAGCAGCGCCATCAGTTGGGCGATATACACTAAGTAAACATCTCGAGTTTATATCAAGCTGTAACTGAATCTAAAGTTTTGTGAAATTACGTGCATCAGTTCTTGAGATAGAGTTCCCATAAAATTTTTTGTCACATACAGACTCACAGAGTGACATATATTTTCCAAAAGCTATCAAATCGTGTTCAGGACCTTCTAAAACGTTTAAATACACCAAAAACTGGAAGTCAAATTTTTCACGAATTCAATACTTACTTCTTGAAAAGATAGAAAAATGTAATAAATGCATGCTTCAAATTTTATGTTAAATTTTTTATTTTACCATTTCTATTAATCAGCATATTATTGGAATAATTTTGCACATGAATTAATTTTTAAAAAGAGAAGTTGCATTTAATTATGTATCTAGATTTTTTTCATGTAATCCTGTTTTTATGAAATTGTGAACTTCTTGTATATACTTGTACAAAATATATTTAGAATTTGTGAATAAGAAATTATTACTATATTTAGGTTCCTATTTAGACATTTTTGATAAGTTTATTTATATATACAACTTGATGAGATTCAGCTGCTATATGGCATGGGATTTTTTTTTTTTTTTTCAATCACTGCATTTGCCAAAGTTTCAATTTGTAGATTAAACTTTTTACTGAAATGTCTATTTTCAAGAGAAATTTTGCAAAGGGTCTTGTGTTTGAAACAAGAAAAAATGTGAAGGATCCTTTCAAGTAATCTCAAACAGATTTCTGCTCAGCGATCAGATTACCCACATTAAAGTTTTCATGTGGGACACTCATCATAAAAATAAATAAAATAAAAGGTATGAGAATGTAGCTATTACAAAATTTTCACTACATTATTTCGTAAATGAAATTTCAATTTTTCCACTTCGGAAAAATTGAAAAACAATTCTTCGGAAAAAAACTGAAAAAAAAAAACTTTTTTATCCCCAACTTTTCCGGTTTTTTTCCGAGCATTCCCATCTCTAGGAATGCTCTTAGTATATTCCATGAAAATAAATTTTGTTCTTACAATAATGTAAAATAATTGTATAAGATATTTCATTATTTTTTTCTGTTATTTTTGTGCTACATTTATTTAGTTATATCTTTTCACAAGAACCATTTCTTTTTGTATGTAGTAATATATAATTTTTAAGTTATTGCAATCCATTATTTATTTAAAAATACTATGAAAAGTAATGTTAAAATATCAGTTTTTTTTTATTGCTTTTTTTAAACTTTTAAATAGAAATTCAACTGAAAACAATAATATCAATAGTTAAACTTGTACAGCATCAGATTACTGTTATGAAAATTTTTGTTTTTCAAGTGGCAGAAAATTATTACATAAACTATATTTATATGACCCTTTTGAAACTTTTTGCTATTTTGAATAACATTCATAATCTTTATTTTATCTTTTTAACTAAACTGTTTACATTTTAAATACATGTGTGATTTATGAATTCTTGTAGGTTAAAGTTCTTAGTTTTATTTCTTAGTTTCTGCCAGTTTTTGCCATGCTGGTTTTAACTGATCATAACTGCTTGTTTTAACCACCTTGGCAGAAACTTGCCAATCCTAGTATTGAATCAAATTTTTTGTGTATGTTTTGTCTTCACTAAATTTGAAAAAAAGTCTTACAAAAGGGGTGTGTGTGTGCTGTAATACTGGTTTTATAGCCATTTTCCTTATTGTATCATCGTAAAATGTATTAAATTATGTGCAGAATTAAACCAAATATTTTGTGTATGTTCACAGACAGTAATGACTCCATATTTGAGCCAGATTGGTCTGTGATATGCAACAGATATAATATGATACTGGGAGAAGATAAGTAGTAATCATCTTGATTCTATTACAAGGATATTGTTAGAGTGCTCTTCACTGGCAAAATTAAGTCTGTCAATCAAGGGGTTAAGTCTTGAGCTATTTACATACATCATGAAGTCTTCTCTTTGAAATACCCAGACATGCCCATACAAAACCATTTTATTGGTTTTGTATGGGCTTTATAGAAAGGATTGTTTTTGCACTTAATGTATAATAATAATAAGTTTTGTTGTCCCCCCCCCCCCCAGTCATTTGTTTACGCATTGGTAATTCTATTCAGCTTCATTCATAAAATGTAGTGTTTGGAGTCGTTTGTGCCTCTAATAGATATTGATTCCATACGATAATTTTACCAGACACGGACAGTGACTATATTCCTAATTTTAATGGTACAAAAACATTACAAACATGTTACCGTATTTTCGGGAATACCCGCCGCACCCACCGTAAGCGCCGCACCAATGACAATCTGTTAAAAAAAAAAAGTACATCGACGTAAGCGCCGCACCATCGTAAGCGCCGCACCCAAGCTGCTGATATTTATACAGTATAAATCTCTAAATTCCGAAATCGTTCGTAGACGCGGCTTTTAGTTATTTCCGAATTTTAGTGATCTTCAAAAAACAACTTTAAAATGTAAGTAAAAATTATTGAAAATCATCATTAAAAAAGAAAAAAAATCACATATTTATAAAAAAAAATCATAAATGGCACATTAAGTTATTTAACAGCAAAGCCAAGCATTTAATCTTATTAAAATTAAATATACACAGAGCATTTTCACGATTACGATTTTATTTATATGTTAGTATTTAGTTGCTTTAATTTAGGCCTACTGGTCATTACTTTTTCCCCAATTACAATGATATTAGCTCAATCTCTGTATTAAAATTCCTTTGTTCCAGGCCTAATATTTTATATAAACTGTTTATGAATTTTTCTGTTGATATTTCTTTGTTTTCTTATTTTACTATATCAAGATAAATAAACTTGGAAATGAATTAGAAGAAATGATTGGTACGGCCATCTGTCGGCAAAATGCAGAATATAATCTAGATTATACTAAAAAGTTAAATACATTTTTGGTGCTGCCATCTGTCGATAAGATAGGATAACTGAACTATATAAATATAAAACATTTGATGATCATTTATGCTATCTGTATTTGAGGTTTCCAGATTTTAGAGACTGTTACAGTATATAAAATATTTTCACTTGAACAGTTAAAAAAAAAATTTTTTTTTTCACTTAAGTGCCTAAAAAATATATTTAAAATGTAAAGAAATATCGTATAGAGACACTGACGAAAAAAATAAAATAAATAAAATAAGCTGTTGAAGAAAAAAATCATTGGACGAAAGACACTTAGATTTAATGTATGCAAATGCCTTAAAAACTGTAGTAAAAATATTACTGAAAAATGTGATGTAATAAAGCGTATTGCTATAAGAAAATATTTTTTAAATGCATACTAGTTTATGTTAACTCCTCAGATTACTGCAAAAAAAGCAACATTTTGTCACTGGATCAATAACAAACAGAGAAAAATATAATAAATATCAGAAACTTATTTATAATATTATAATCTTACCTGTAAATATTGCAGAATCATTTTTCCCTTGACAGTTGATTTATTATTATTATGTATTTGTTTTTCAATTTAATAACGTTTCCTATCACTGATCCGTTATAAATAGCAGGTATGTAATTTTAATATTAAGATTTCAATTTTTTGTAATATTTATAAAATTTTCTAAAAAAATATTGGATTACATATAATAAGAGAACACTACTTCAAAATATCTTTAAAATATGAAAAATTATTATTGGAATGAAGTGAAAATATAGAAAAAAATATATACAAGATTTTATCAACATGTTTAAAAATCTTCAAATCCATCAAAATCGGAATTTTCACTGTCGGAATTAAATAGTTCTAAAAATTGTTTATCAGTTAATACGTCACAATTTTCATCTTCACTATCATCAGATTCAGATGAATCATCACTAACTGTATTTTCTATGATATTGGCTGCTTTGAAGCCCGACATAATAGTTTTAGCACTAATGTCTTTCCATGCCGATGAAACCCACGACGCTACTTCTTCGTAAGTGGCTTTGCGCATTTTTCCAGAATTTGTAAATGAATGTAGCCCTTCCATCATCCATTTTTCCCACAGTTTTCTTACTTTGGACTTGAAAGATTTATTCACAGCCAAGTCAAGAGGCTGTAAAACTTTAGTTAATCCGCCAGGGATTATTGCTGGCTCGGCTGAGACTTTTTTCAAAGCAGTTTTTACGGAATCACCTTTGTGGGCACTCATTGAGTCCATAATAAGAAGCCCACTAGGCTGAAAAAAAGAATTTTTTCTTTTCCTCCACACTTCCGCCAGCCACTCATACATGATTTCCTCCGACATCCATCCCTTTTCGTTACACCGTATTACGACGTCGGAAGGAAAATTTGCCTTAGGCATAGTTTTGCGCTTGAAAATAATTAGTGGTTTTAATTTGTCTCCATTCGCAGCGCAAGCTAAAACACAGGTAAATGAGGTTCGCTCATTACCAGTTGTTACGATGCCGATTGTTTTTTCCCCAATGGTGTTAACAGTTCTACTGGGGGGGGCAATCAAAAGTTAATGGAACTTCATCCATATTAATAATCTGTGCTGTTGAAAAGTTGTTTTCCTTGATTTTTTCAGCGACATACTTTAAAAAAGATGCTTTTGTCTTTTCCCAATCTGCAGGCAGTTCTTGTCCCACAGTTGTCCTGGTCCTTACAGACAAATTATTTCTCGACATGAACCTAAAGCACCAGTTGGGACTACCTTTAAAATTTGTAAATCCCATGTTCGATGCCATAATCCTCGCTTGAAACCGTATCTGAACAGTTGAAACGGGCATTCCTTTTTCCCTTTGCTCCTTTACCCACTTGGCTAAATTTCTCTCCAGATTTGGCCAAACAACAACGCCACTTCTTCGTGCCCTCTTAGATTTTGGCATTTCCTTCAAAATAGATTTTTCAGCTCTCCATCTCCTTACGCAACGCTCATCAACTCCATATTCTCGTCCTGCAGCACGATTACCTATTAGCTCTGCCTTATCAACCACAGCAAGCTTGAAAGCGGCGGTGTAACTTTTTAACTTTTTGGGAGCCATTTTCACTTGAAAAAAAAAAAATAAATTGCTTAAATAAGAGCGTCAGACAAAAAGAGCAGAACAGTACCGTAAAATAATTCTCAGCTAAAAAGAAAAAAAAAACGTGTTTGTAGTACGCAATTAAAATCCAATCGGAAATAGGCGCAATTACTTGCGCCAATGAGAGGAGCGCAGCAGGATGCTAGCTTCCTCCCTAGCATCTTTTCCTAGTAGCGTTCAATTCTAAGTGCTCTTTCCACAGACTTCTAGTTCTTTCCACAAAGTTCTAAACTTTTCTTCGAATCTTGGTCATCCTTGTGTAAATGCGGTTTAGGTTCCCTTAGAAAGACCCCCCACGGAGGGCACTTATCCTAGGGCCTATATCCCTCCTGCAGATAATCGGCCGTCATAAATAACACTATTAACACCACAAAGTTCTAGTTCTTTCCAGCAAAAATCCGTCAGATTTTCGATCAAAGACTTTTTCAAATTAATTTTAGTGTAGGATTTTTTTTTTTTTTTTTTTTTTTTTTAAGTTAAGATATTATTTCAGTCACACACAAAGACCTCCTTAATGCTAATCCTATGGATGAAATTTATAAAGATATCGTGTTTGCATTTCAATATTTTTAAATGATTTTTGGGCATTAAATAGTTCAAGTCCATCTATATGCAGATCGTTTTATACTTTTTCGATTTTGAAGATTGTTTTCACTTTCGAAACCGACTCCCAAAATGAAAGTGCCCTCATTGAAAAATACCTGTAAGCAAAAAGCGAAAAATGTTCTTTCTACAAATCTATCAGAGTTAATCAATGCAAAAATCATTTAAAAATATTTAAATTCAAACGAAATATCTTTATAAATGTTTCCCATAGGATTAGCATTAACGAGCGGGTCGCTTGACTGAAGTAGCCTCTTAACGAAAATATGATACAGTTGAACCTCAACATTTTAGAATCAGCGGGATCACGGCGATACCGTATTTTCGAGATCTGTTAAAAAATAATTTTAAAACAATATCATGCCCCCCCCCCCCCCAAAAAAAGCAACTTTTTCCTCAGTGTAAAGAAATGACGATCAAGTAAATTGGTGAAGTAAATAATAAAATACGAATTACATTGAAACACAGCACATATGCTAAAATTAAATTACACATGTTAAACCACAATTGATTAATAAATATATATATAACCATTGTATAATACTACAAATCATTATCCACAGCGAATACAATCCACAATTGTTTATCATGCCTGCGGCAAAAAATCGATTCTTAAATAGCTTACAGCACTACAAATTCCTTTATATAAATATATACCTGCATATCTTTATTTAATATTTTAACTATTGATAATTGATTTAATGATTCCTTTTGTGGTAGATTAGTTTATTTTTTATTTGGTACATACGCATCTATCCTTGTTCATTTACAAAAATTTTGTAAGTTTAAATATTTCTTGCTCAAATTTAGACTTTATATTCATCTTAAGTTATTTCGATGATTATATTATGTAGATATAAATTAAGAAAAGAAAAAAAAAATCCACAAATCCACTTAGCGTAAAAAAAACTATTTTCGTTCTTTTTTTTTCTACTGTATTCAAAGAAACAAAACAGAAGCAATGCGATATTAGCCGACTTACGCATCAAGGTCAAAGGGCAACATGTCCGCACATTGAGTCATGAAGAGGATGAGGAGAAAAGGTGACTTTAAATAACCAGTGTCTCTCTCTCTTTTTTTTTTTATTAGCAGAAACAAGAGATAACAAAATTGCACGTTTGCTTTATAGTTATAAATACTTACTTGAGTGCTTTTATTAGGCACTTCTTTAAAAATAAACATAGTAAAAGGAAAAAAAAGGATAAAATAAGTAGTTTTGTTCAGAACTTTTCGTACGAAACAATTTTTAACCATATCATAGTAAAAATTAATCTATTGAAAAAATTCACTTGGATGATGCGGATATTTTAAATTTTCCGGGTGCCGGATTGTTATTTTTATTTATTAATTATTATTATTATTTTATATGGGCCGGACCGAGCTGATCCCCCCCCCCCCCCTATAGATCGGACTGCTTCACTCAAGTAAAAACATCTACTCGCTAATGTTAATCCTATGGATTTTTTTTTTTTTTTTTTTTTTTTTTTTTTTTTTTCAAATGCGTTTGCATTTCAATATGCTTAAATGATTTCTTTGTATTTTATATCTGAGATGTTGATCCCTAAGAAGACACCTTTTCGATTTCGTTTACAGATGTTTTTAGTGGTATACTTTGACTTTTAGAACCAGTTTCGAAAGTGAAAGTATACTAATAAAAAAACCTGTAAACAAAATCGAAAAAGTAAAGACTCTTTGTGGAGATTGACTTCCGTTATCCAAAGCAAAAAATATCATTTAAAAATAATGGAATGAGAATGACACTTTTTTTTTCTTTGAGATTAACATTAGTTAGCCGATGTTTGCACGTGGGTGAAATAGCCCTTAAAGTTGCCAAGTTAACATCGACTCGTGTAGCACATTTAAACTTATTCTTGCAAAGTCATATGCATTGAAAATTGTTTATATTCTATTGGCTTCTTTTAAATGTTTATCACGGAAGTCGGCCTTTTATTATTTTTTTATTATTCGCCAGGCCCGTTTTTGTTGTTTATCACCTGAATTAACTCATTTGGGGGAAAAAAAACTTGCTGATTCGACCGGTTTCAAAGTTTGGATTATTTTTGCCGGATAGAAAAAGAGTGAGTTATTGAAAAAAATAAAGAAAAATCTTGCTCTCTAAAGTTTTTACTATGTATAGGAAGTCTATTTCAAAAGAGTTCTATACCGGGATTTGAGCTCTCTTTGGGCAGTTTTATTTTCTAACTGGAAGGAGGATCATTAGAAGAAAAAAATGTGACAGCTGTACATTCCAATATCCTACAGGTAAAATCATTAATAGATGAGGGGAAAATATAATAATTTTTAACATGAGAACCGGTGAGACCAACATTATTTTTGAATAATGTTGATTGTTTAAAAATAAACAACTAACGCATCACGGACACCTGCGGTTGAGAGACGTTTTCAAATGTTTTGATACCAATTTGAGAGCATATAATTGTTGATTAAACGAAAAAAAAGTGTCAAAATCATTTGACAAAAAAAAAAAAAAAAAAAAAAAAATCATCGTACCCGCCGCCCCGGCGTAAGAGCCGCACCTACAATATTTTATACTTTTAAACTCGTATGCGCCGCGGCTCATACGCCCGAAAATACGGTAATAACATGTCAGTGTTAGAATTCCTAAAAAAAAGTCACTGGTCCCAAGGACCAGTAAGCATGAGAATTTACTGGTCCGCAGACATCATCACTGGTCCGCTACATAAAATTCTATTAAATAATTTTAACACTTAGAGTAAATTTTCTGTACTTTTTAAAGAATAAATGTGCAAGATATTAATTTAATTATAAAATAATGCTTATTTAAGTGCAGAAGATAACAAGTATCACTATTGTTTGGATTTCTTTTAAAATGGGGCAAGACAGGTTTATTGAAAAAGACATTTTTGCTGAAAAAAGGAATATTTTTGTTGAGTAAATGGGTACTTTGCTTAATGAAATGGTGCTTTCAGGAGTCACATTCACTCAGAAAGATTTGGAGCCATAAAAAACCGATTGGGAAGCAGGAAAATCAGTTTTTGGAGCAGCAACAACAATTTTGAAGCAGGAAAATTAGTTTTTAAAACAGAAAAATTCTCTCCCGGCATTCACTTATTCATTTTATTTTTGCGATTTTTTGTCGAAATTTCCGTTTTTTCGCGTTATTTTGACGAAATCTTTTGTTTTTATTGACGAAATATACCGTTTTTCGCGATATTTTTTGACAAAATTTGACGTTTTTTTGCGATCTTTTGAAGAAATCTGTCGTTTTTTTCGCGTTTTAGGATAAAATTAGCCATTTTTTTGCGAATTTTTTGACGATATTTGCCGGAAATTAGTCATTATTTAGCGCTTTTTTAACAAAGTTTGTGGTTTTTTTTTGTAATCTTTCTGTGAAATTTGTCGTTTTTCGCGATTTTTTTTGACAAATTTCGCATTTTATCGGGATTTTCGGATAAAGTTTGTCTTTTTTCGTAATTTTTTGAAGAAATCTGCCGTTTTTTGCATTTTTTTGAAGAAATCTGAAAATTTTCCGCAATTTTGGGGAAAAATCTGCCATTTTTTGGGCGAAATTTGCCGTTTTTTTCATGATCTTTCGAAGAAATCTGCCTTTTATTTCGGGTTTTGGAATGAAATTAGCCATTTTTTCGAGAATTGTTTGACAAATGTGCCGGAAATTAGTCGTTATTTCGTGATTTTTTAAAGAAATTTGCAGTTTTTTTTTGCGATTCTTTAACAAAATTATTAACCGTGGGACGCGAAGAGCTATTTTTTGCGCCCATCGCCGATTTTTTGAGTAATTTATGCGCTATAGCGCGTCTGCGGCATCGCTGATAATAAAAAAATAATCTTATGTGCGATCGGTTGCAGTTTTCTCAGGGCCTGCAAAAAGGCACTGGTCCTGCGGACCATTAAATTTTTCAAGTTAGTAGTCCGATTGAGTTATCGGTGGTCTCGGACCAGCGGACCACCAAGGATTTCGAACGCTGCATGTTATATGTAATAAAACTTTATGTATGTATTACAAACCTTATTTTTGTTTGTAAAAAAACATTTTATTTTCTAATATTATATGTAATTATATAATTTGTATGTAATTAAAAATAACGATATAAACTATTTCTGACAAAATTAAAAACATCTGGTATTCAGCATATTATGGCTAAATCGAATATGGTGTGAGGATAACTAAGTAATTCCTTTTCTCTCTCTCTCAAAAAAAAAAAAAAAAAATTAGGCCATATAGACAATCATGAGCAAGACATTTGGTTTACACTTTATATAAATAAAACAATATCGAAAGTCTGATATTTCAAAGAAAAAAAATATAATACCTTAACAAGAACTTTTTTCTTATCCATTGGTTTTACAACTTCACCAACATATGAACCTTGCTCCTGAAGTAACTGCAATTCTTCACGAAGCATTCGAACTTAAAAGGAAATACAGATACATTTAAGCATTAAAATAATCAAATATATAATTTACATGAGATGACTGCAGTTGAAATCTGAAATATAATTCATAAAAAACAAAAGACAAACATACTGAAAGATATATGGCATTCAATCAAATTTAAGCTCCTGTACTTTCAAAATTACAGTCATTGAAAAACAGCAACAAAAAAGTTATAATAACCAATATATTTAATGCATTTACTCAAGTATAATGTAACATCGTGTTTTAGATAAAATAAAATGAAAAAATATACATAACTTGTACCATGCTGCTTGAAAAGGTCTAAGGAAAACTAGTTGGATGTGTCAATCCCAAAACTTTCTTCTATCTCATACATAAATTTTAATATTAAATTTAAAAAAAAAAAAAAAAAAAAAAAAAAAAAGGGTTCTCATTTTATTTTAATAATTTTAATTCAATACCATACCAACTTTGATTTTCATCTTAAATTTCTGCTTCAGTCAATTAATCGGAGTAAAAACGAATTTCCATCTCATCACGAGCCGATGGACATATAGGTAGATGAGGTAGATGATAGGCAGATTTTTTTTTTTTTTTTTTTTTTTTTTTCAAATTCAGGGAGGACCTACTTGCCTTACCAAAAAATAATCATATACAAAAAATTTAGTTCAGTTCTAGAACTAACTTCATACACTTTTAGGTAGTGCAATATTGAAAATGGCATAAAATTCCCTATTGCAGCACCCCCTTCCAGCGGATTTTTTTCAAATTCAGGGAAGACCAACTAGCCATAGCCATACATTTACACAAAAAATTTGGTTCAATTTGATGCATAACTTCATATACTTTTGGTCAGTAGAATATTGAAAAATGGCACAAAAATTGCAATTGCAGCGCTCCCTTCCAGCAGATTTTTTTCACATTTAGGGAGGACCAACAAGTCATAGCCATACACTTACACAAAAAAGTTTGGTTCAATTCGATGCATAACTTCATATTCTTTTGGTCGGTACAATATTGAAAATGGCACAAATATCACATTGCAGCACCCCCTTCCGGCAGAATATATCTAAACTGAAGGAGGACCTGCTTGCCACAGCCAAAAACATTAACAAAAAATTTTGTTTAATTCTATGCATAACTTCATACACTTTTTGATGGTAGAATGGCGACATACGGACACACACACGGACATTTTGTAAAAACACGTTTTTTGGAATCTCCAACCCCTAAAATATGTAAATCCGCCGAAAACTGAAAGTAAAAAAAAAAAAAAAATTCGATTACAATACTTTTTTCTATTGAAGAAAGAAGAAAGTAGTAAGATAAAACAATAGAAATCATGACTCACAGTATAGTTTTCTTGAACATAAAAAAATGTTTTCTTTAATATGTTCTTTTCTTTTTTATATGTATTTTGTTGTAATGTATTTATCAATATCAGTCCATAATACGGCCTATGATACACAAACTGCAACATGCAAAAGAAGTATTTCTTTTAGTTTTTCTCATCCCGAACCTAGATTTGCACATTTTCCCACAATATCTGCATGCTGGAATCCGTGCATGGAATTGTGTGCTTTCGTAACTTCATAAAACATTTATATAATGCAAGTCCCATTTTTGGGACTTTGACTGAGTGGGAGAGGAGAAGGGAAGTACTTTGCACATGAGCCCGGGAGCAGAATCAGACCAACGTTGCGACGTACATCGCAGACTCAACCGCAGACTCAATTTTTTCAACTGTTAAAAATTTAGCAAAAGTTAAAAAATTTTAGTCCTAAATCCAAAAATTCGGACATAAAATATATCACGAATTTTGACAAAAAGTCTTCGAAAAGAAATCAATTTCATCATAGATCGCGAAAAACATGTGAATGTGAAGTTAGCGAAAAAAGGCAAATTTCTTCAAAAGATCGCTAAAAAAAGGCAAGTTTCTTTAAAACATCACAAAAAACTGCGAATTTTTTCAAAAGATTACAAAAAACGTCAGTTTTCGTAAAAAAAAAAGGGAAATTTTCTCATTAAATGGCAAATTTAGTCAAAAAATCACAAAAAAAAAAAAACCCCGGCATATTTCTTCAAAAGATTGCAAAAAACCTGACAAATTTCTTCTTCAAAAAAAAAAAAAAAAAAAAAAAAAATACCCGGCAGTTTTTGTCAAAAAATCACGAAAAAAAGGCAAATTTTTTCAAAAGATCGTAAAAAAACAGTGGTTTTTGTGAAAAGATCGCAAGAGAACGAGAGTTTTTGTAAAACGATCGCAAAACAACAAATTTCATCAGAAAAAAAAAAAAAGGGGCAAATTTTAACAAAAAATCACGAAAAAACGGCAAATTTCTACAAAAGATCGCAAAAAAAAAAAAGGCATATTTCTTAAAAAAAATCACGAAAAAACAGCAGTTTTTGTTAAAAAATTACGACAGTCTTTGTTAAAAAATATTAAAAATTTCAGAAAAACAGCAAATTTCTTCAAAAGGCGTAAAAAAATGCAAATTTCTTCAAGAGATCACGAAAAACCGAGTTTTCATTAAAAGATCATGAAAAACGACAGCTTTCGTCAGAAGATCAGGATAAATCGGCAAATTTCTCCAAAAAATCATGAAAAAAAAAGGCAAATTTTTTAAAAAAATTGAAAACAGCAGTTTTTGTCAAAAAATCAAAAAAATGTCAAATCTTGTCGAAAAAGAGCGAAAAAATGCAAATTTCGCCAAAAGATCTGCGAAAAAGGACGTCTCATCGACACCCAAATTTTGTCAAAGGGGATCCCCCCCGCCCCCACTCTTTCGAACAATGTAGGAGGTATTAAAAATTCTGAGAACAAAGGCAACTCTTTTTTTTAAAGTATACTTTTTTTTATGTCTATCACAAATCCTTGTGAAGTTTGAGTGCATATAACGTAATATGAGGGATTGGTCTGCAGACTGTTTTTTTAGATTTTATTTGTGTTGCAGACTGCAGAAAAAAATTCTGCTGCTTGTCACATGAGAAAATTAGGTAACATAATTCTGTTGGTGGAATGTTAAAAAAATGAACAGAGTTTTACCATAAGTTTTAACCAGGAGGAAATAATCAGGCATCAATAGAAAATAATAGTTTTCCCTCAAATACCAGAATGTTCTACTTCAGTTTCAAATGTGGTACTGCAGCATTTGAAATTATTTATTTTGCTTGTTTTAAATGCATATAAACAGTGTAATGAGATATAATAAGGAAAACTTATACAGTCGAACCTTGTTAACATGAACCTCAAGCGGAATGAAAATTTTGTTCATATAAACAGTATTTCATGTTATCACATCAGTAGCAAATCTTTAGGGGACTGTGAAAACAGTTCATGTTAAAGGTAATTCACGTTAGGTGTGTTCACATTAACGAGGTTTGACTGTAATAAAAGAATACATTTTATTTATTTTTTAGTGTATCTTGTTATATTGTACAGTAGACTTCCTCAAATCCGCACTCCTAAAATCAACAACTCTCTAAAATCCACACATATTTTACGGATGTAAACAATTAAACATTCAATTCAGATGTAGGTGCAAAAATTGTTTTTTTTAGTTTTATATCAATTACATACATTTTTTAATTTATAATTTTTGTTAAGGTTATTGAATTTATGTTTTTTCATGAAGAAAGAATAATTTATTTCTGAAAAAATAAAGATTTGCTAATATCATTGGTAATCACAATCTTACCAAATATATTTATGTATTAATCAAGCTTTTTTAGTTATTAAGTCTGGCTAAATCTGAAATAAAGTTTCATTATTTTATGATCTTGATGTGAATTAGTAATGTACCTTTATGACAGGGCTAGAAAAATTTGAAAAAAATTACATGCCCAGTCGGGCATGTTGTAGGGAAAAATAGATGCCCGAATAAAAAATTTACATGCCCAACTTTTTTGTACTTCTAAGTTTTATGATTGTAACTTTAAAGCTGGTATTTTTTATATATCATAGTCCATAAAATCATAAAAATACATACCAAATATTTTTTATTGAAGGAAATATCAAACTCGTATGATTAAAGATTTCTTTATTAAATAATTCTCATTTAATAAATAAAATTTACATCATGGAATTTATTACACATTTTTTTATTATATTATAAATTACTGTTACATTCGTCAATAGCGTACATTATGCGAGCCGCCATTGCTGCGCGGGTAAATATGTTGCTCCATAACTTTTGAAAACCATTATTAAAGAATCACTGGTACATCGGCGATCACGGCACTTAGTTACGTGAGTGACGTTCTATCCTGGCAGCCAATGCGGTAGCGGCTAGCGGAGAGTCTTTCTCTGCCGTTCCATCGGAGAAAAGGTGTGTACACGCAACGGATGTGCGCAGCAAAGGCTATGCTCCTCTTCTATTTTCACTTGTTTTGACGAAAGCTCAGTCGTATTCCGGCGCTGACCGATTGCATTGTAAATAAAATGTCTACTTTTCGTAAGGCGTCCATTAATTTACGAAGTTTGATCATTCTTCTTCATGATTTAGCTTATGCCAACCTATTTAAATTTAAATGTGGTACTTTCAAAAATACATGCCCGTTCGGGCATGTTGATAAAAATAATACATGCCCGATCGATAATTTTACATGCCCCGGGCATGTCGGGCAATAGATTTTTCGAGCCCTGCTTTATGAGGCAAGTTTCATTGAATAATTTAGGAAAAACACATTTCCTCTTTTATAATGAATATTTAATTGTACATTATTGATTATTAACTTTACCTTTCCTTTTAGTATTTTAAACATTTTAAAAAATATCTAAATTTTTAATATTTTAGTTTACTTCTTTTAATATTTTAGTATATTGTATGCATTCATTATCAGGGGTGGGGAATTTTTCAAAAATCTTATCAGCCATGGATTTATTTCACCAGCCTGCAAGATACAACACGCATGCAGTTGAAAATAGTTTTGACAAAATCGCACATGAAATTACTATTACTACAACACATTTTCGTAATTCTTTTTTCCCTATAAAATTAAGAAATATATGCAACAGAGGAAAGCTTAATATAAGATAGAACTTTAGTATCATATTTACACTGTAATAATTTGGAAAGTTAAAATATCTAGATTGAAAAAGTGTCTCTGATAATGTTTCTATTGCCTAGTTTTTTCAAAAATTAAAAATGCACTCGCCTTGCCAGAAAATCTACTCGCCACTGGCGAGCAAAATGATGTATTTCCCCATCCCTGTTCATTATACTTTTGATTTCATTATTAATTACATTCAAATTATTTTTTTAAATGTAAACAAAGCAATGACCAGAAATCCACAAAATTCTAAAATCCGCAAAACCTCTGGTCCTAAGCTGTGTGGATTTGAGGGAGTCTACTGTATTACATTTTTCTCATTTTAAATCACGCTCCTTGGATTGTAATCAGCCAAATCTGATTCACACAGATTATAATCAATGGCTGAAGAAAGCAGCAGTCTTCTTTATCTCTTAATTAAATTTGAAGCCCTTTCATATATCAATGTACAGTAGACTCCCTTAAATTCGTGAACGCCAGAAATCTGTGCATTTTTTTTAGATGTAAACAATGAAATTAAAGGTGGCACTGAAATCAGCAGCTAACGCGATACAAATAATTCTACAACAATATCTATTTTTAAATCATTTTCAACTTCTTCCTTTTTTATTATTGTCTTTCAATTTAAATTCTGCAGTGTTAAATAATGTTTTTAGATGTACGATGACTAGACGTTCAATATTTAATCAAAATAATCATTATTGTATTGTAGTTGCAGCATAATATAACTTTTAATGGTCGTTTGTTGATGTTTGTAATTCACGTGGCAGGATAATTTTTGCTATATAAAATTATTATTTTATTGTTCTATTATTATTTTCTTATCCTTGCTAGTTACGAAACAAATTTGGGGTCTACATCCGGTTTACTGATTAAGATGATCAATATTTAATCGAAATAATCATTATCATGTCATAGTCCCAGCGTAATGTAACTTTCAATGACCATTTGGTAGTGTTTGTAATTCGAGGGGCAGGATAATTTTTGTTGTATAAAATGAATATTTTAAAATTAATCAAGCTCGTTTTGTTTATTAACAAAAGAAAATATTTTCCTTTATAAAAAAGATTGATTTTGCCTTATTATTTATATTTAGTTATGTATCTTAATTATATAATTTATTTTAAAATTTTTCTATAATTTTATTTTACTTAACTTTTTTTGTAATATTTACTTGCTTTTTAACTATTTATTTAAATATTTTAATGTTTGAATTTATTATGTGCATTCATTATAAGGCTTAACTACCAATGAAATTAATGTTTCAAAAATGTAAATAAATCAATGACCACAAATCTGCAAAATTCTAAAATCCGCACAACCCCTGGTCCCAAGCTTTGCAGATTTGAGGGAGTGTACTGTACTTAAAGAGAGAATCATTGTAAAACGAAATATTTCGATCAAATAAAGTAATGAAAAAGACTAAGGAGTAGAAGGTCGCATTATTAAGAAAGGTTCTAAATAATAATAAAAACTTGCATCTTACAAGCAAAGGAAAAAGCTTATATAAGCTAAAAAATGACAACTGAGATAAAATCACAATTGCAAAACTGAAATTTACATCAGCAAAACACAACTTTGAATTCTTGCATCAATATGAGTACAGTAGACTCCCTTAAATCCGCACAGCTTGGGACCAAAGATTGTGCAGATTTTAGGATTTTGTGGATTTCTGATCATTGCTTTGTTTATATTTATTTAAGTAATTTGAACGTAATTAATAATGATATCAAAAGTATAATGAATGCTTACAATATACTAAAATATTAAAGTAAGTATTAAACTAAAATAATAAAAATTTAGATAATTTTTAAAATGATTATAATACTAAAAGCAAAGGTCAAGTTAATCATCAATAATGTGCAATTAAATATTCAGTATAAAGATGAAATGTGTTTTCCAAAATTATTCAACAAAATTTGCCTCATAAAAGTACATTACTAATTCACATCAGGATCATAAGGTAAGGAAGCTTTATTTCAGGTTTAGCCAGACTTAATAACCAAAAAAGCTTGATTAATACATAAATATATTTGGCAAGATTGTGATTACCAATGATATCAGCAATATCTTGATTTTTTCAGAAATAAATTATTCTTTCTTCATGAAAAAACACGAATTCAATAACCTTAACAAAAATTACAAATTAAAAAATGTATGGAATTGATATAAAACTAAAAATGTCAAATTTTGTCCCTATATCTGAACTGAATGTTTCATTGTTTACATCTGTAAATTATGTGCGGATTTTAGAGAGTTGCAGATTTTAGGAGTGCAGATTTGAGGGAGTCTACTGTACTTCTGATTGCTCAGCACACATTGAGTTGATAACAAATTTCAACTCGGATGTGATGAGAATGTTTTGCAGTCTAAACTCGAAATTAGTACAATGACAATTTACTCACGAGAAGAAAAATCATTTTACAAAAAATTAATCAAAAATAAATTGAATAAACTAGGTTATGCGGAAAAGATGAAAAGGATTACGAAAAAATTCAAAGTGGTATAATTAAAACTTTGTACAGTCAAAGATCTATAATCCGCATACCCATAATACACTGTTTTCTATAATTCATGTTATTTTACGAATGTAAACAATGAAATAAACAGTTTCAATTTTACAAATTAGTGATCCAAAAATGATTTTTAAAAGAAAAATTTAAAAAAATGAGAAAACAATGCGAAAACCGTGGATTATGGGTGTGTGGATTATAGAACTTTGACTGTAAATTATCACATAATATAGTAGAGCTCCACTAATCCTAAATTTCAGTTAATTCAAACCAATTTTAACATAATGAATGTCAGGAAAAAAGTGTAGAAGTTAGAATTGAACAAAAAAGGGCAGTAAAACATGTTTTTTATTCTTTAAACAGTTTGAATAGAATAAGTTGGATGAAATCAGATTATAAAAAATAAATGAACAGAATTAAAGAACAGCTTTAAGTAGATTAATTACCTTTTGCATTCAGTTCATTTCTTTGTGCCTGAAGCCTACGCAAGTTCTGGGTTTTTTCAGAAACAACAAGCTAAAAGTTTCAAAAGTACATTATTTAATAGAAACAAGTTAAAATTACAAGTTAAAGTTGCAATTTACTACATTTTAATATGTATACAATCAACTTGTGAAGTAAGCACACTTAGAAGACTGAATATTTTGCAGATTAAAAAACAAAACAAACAAAGGGGAAAGGGATGATTTATAAAGTCTGGCTATAAATGATTAACAAGTATACAAAGATTTCAACAGAAAATAAAAATATAATGCAAATTGATTTAATAAGTAAATTATTTTAATAAAAAATTAAATTATACATAAATTACAATTTAATC
This sequence comes from Maratus speculifer, assembly GCA_964019185.1. NCBI lineage: Eukaryota > Metazoa > Arthropoda > Arachnida > Araneae > Salticidae > Maratus > Maratus speculifer. The sequence continues at coordinate 21,859,999 of OZ025292.1, read as the reverse complement.
ATTATTCTTTTTTTTTAAACTTAACAAAACTACGTGTATTGATGCCAATATGTATATATATATGTAATGTATATTCCCCCCCCCCCCTGGTTTGTGATCCATTACTTCTTGCTACAAGATAAAATTTTGCAGCTCAAAAAAAATTTAAATATTTATTCCTGCATTTGACTCACTTTCAACATATTTTATTTTTATGCCATAAACACTGCTCAGACTTAAATTGTTTAAAAAAAAAAAAATAATAATAAATAAATAAATCATTGATGATCTAGCATCTAATTTTTTTTGGATCACTTTCACTTTTTGAAAAACTGAAAGCACTACATAAACACTTGCTATTCTGTACATTTCTTCAGAAAAAATAGCATATAGCATGCAAAAGTAAGTATAAATACTAGAGATGCAACGATTGTTTGGCCCTTTTGGCCTGTCAGCTGAATAGCAAGTCCATTACCGTATTTTCCTGCGTATAATCCGCGGATTATCTGTTAAAAAACCTCGAAAATTTCAAGTGCGGATTATCTGCCGGTGCGGATAATCTGATGAATTTTTTTTCAAGCTGAACTGATTTCCCATTTCTACCAGCAATTATAAAATGTAAACATATCAAATGATTGTCTGTTTGGGAAACCGCTTGCGGAGCTGCTTGTGATTGGTTCACATATGACGTAACCGTTCTAGTGGGAGTGGCCTCCGATTTTTGAAGAAAATTTGTCTAGTCTTTTTGCAACATGCTTCTATGAAGAATACAGAGTTTCTCAGCTCATCTCGATCAAAAATTGCAATCTAATCATTTGTTAGCTGAATCTTCTTTTATTTGTAACGTGGAAAAAGAATTTTGCTTAAATTACACAGCTGAATTTAGCTGGAAGTAATAGAAAGGGCAGAGGTTGTAATAGATCGTATATAATCGATTGCTATAATCGAATGTTCGATTATGGCAAAAGGAAAAAAATATTATTCACAGAATAAGAGTCTTTTACTTATTTTATTATTAAATACTAAAAATTATTATTAGTAAATAATATTTTTACCTGCTATTATCAAACAATTGTCATATTTTATTAGAAATAGATCGAATAAAATCGATCACCGTAATCGAATTTCTGTTATAGCAGAAGAACAAGGAAATAATTATTAAACTATCGTCAAATATTATTGATACTATCGATTATTATTTCAACTTGCAGTTATCCTATAATTATTTATTTTATTTACAATTATCATTTAAATAGGACAACTAAATCAATAGAAACTTTATTTATTAGTATTTTTGCAGCGTATAATCCGCGGATTATACGCCGCTGCGGATTATCTGCTGAAATTTTTTTTCAAAGGCAAAAATTTACGGCTGCGGATTATACGCAGGAAAATACGGTATTTGGCCTTGACCGAATAATATTGTTAGAAATGTTTTTTTCATAATAAAACTTTTAAATGTGACAATTTATATTTTTCATGTATAATAAAAATTTTATTTGAAATTAACCCCCCCCCCCCTTTAACTTGAATACCCTGAATAGTTTTTTTAAAACCATTTTTATACAAGAGCGTAATTTAGAAAAACACATTTAATATTTTATAGGCTGTATCATTAAGAGCCATTATTTTGAAATTCAGACAAAGAAATGATGTTTTGATAGTTGTATTTTTTGATTTGCTTGATCTTTTTATATGTTGAAGTAGACCATATTTGATAAATAATCTAATTTTGAAGCCCTGAAAAATTTTCCTCTTCTATAGAAAATGTCAAAGTTCAAGGTTGTGAATGCGATTTTTTGTAAAAAGTGAAATGCTGGTATATTTAGAGCACTATTTCTCTAGCAAGCAACAACATCCTAAAATTTTTTTGGCATAAACTGTTAGTATAACCATACTTATTTATTAAAATTTGTTTCCATGGGGCATTGCAAATTTACATTGTTATGTTGTCACAAAGTACAGTCAAAATAACGTTTTTGTCCATTTTCTATACTTGATATCTTATTTAAGCAATAGTACCCCAAACTTTTACTTATAGAATATGAAAGTGTACTACTAGGATAAGCAAAATAATGTAGTATTGTACAGAGATATTGTTGTGTTAGCAGATATAATCTGTTAAATACTCAAAATTTTCAAAATCTGCAACCTGCAAAGCAATGTTATTTCAAATAAGCGCAACAGTAAAATAAAACAAAATATGTCAAGCAGTAGATGAATATATGTACAAAAACATGGAAAAGAAAAAGAAGTGGGGCCTCATGACATTTTTATTTAAAAAAATAAAAAAAATTTCAAATAAACATTGTCGATGATAATATTTCTTCCCTATCAGAAAATGAAAAATCCTTTTTCTCGTTCCTCTTGCTGTGTTTTTTCCCTATGAGAAAATGAAATATCCCTTTTTTGTTGTCCCTTTCGAAAGAGAATGAGGATATTTCATTTTCTGCCAGAGAAAAATGTGATAATGGGCATTGCTTTTCTTCTAAATTGTCATTTTTTTAAAATAAAAATATCACGAGGCCGCACTTCTTTTTCTTTTCCATGTTTTTGTACATATATTCACCTACTGTGTGATATATTTTATTTTACTGTTGCGCTTATTTGAAATAACATTACTTTAAACGTTGCAGAATTTGAAAATTTTGAGTATTTAACAGGTTATATCTGCTAACAGCAACAATATCTTGGTACAGTATTACATTATTTTGCTGCATCCCCCTGCCTGCTTTTTTTGCTGCATCAAAAATGAGCTTTTCTGCTCCAAAATTCATTTTTGACAGTTCCAAACCTTTCTGAGTGAATGTGAATCCTGAAAGCACTTATTTATTAAACAAAAAGTATACCTTTACTCAACAATTTTTTTTTCAGCAAAAATATTTTTTTAATAAATTTGTCTTGCTTCTTTTTAAAAGAAATGGAAACAACAAAAAAAGTGATACTAGTTATCTTCAACACATAATTAAATTTGTATCTTGCACATTTATTTTTAAAAAAGTAAAGAAAATTTCTTTTTTTCTTAATGGTAAAAAAAAAAATAATAATAATAATAATAGTTATATGCAACGAGAACTTTCCAAACAATTGAATTCTTACGGAAAAAAATCTTTGAAAACTTTACAATTACTCTCAGCACAGTTACTGTCAATATAAGGATGAAATATACAGTTCAGCAGTACAGACAATCAAAACAATAACAAACTTTTAAGTAAATAAGTAAATCTTTACTTGAAGCTCTTCTATTTTGGTGATGTAATACTGCTTCAAACCATCTCCTTTAGCTTGTTCGTCAACATCCATATTCTAAAGAGCAAGAATAAATATTTAATTAAGGTTTGTTTGTTTTTTCATTCAGAAAATGAAAAATCATAACAAAAACATAGAAAGGCATAAAGTGACTATTTTTCCATAAGTCTTAATTAGACAGTAAGGTAAACAGCCAAATAAAAGAAATAATACATAAAAGTTAAGTAATTCTTTTCAAAAACATAGATTTTAACAATGAAAAAAAGCCCTTATTAAATTAAAAATTACCTGATCTCTTTCTAATTTTAATTCAACCATCTTTGTAGTTTTGCTGTTTCACGATCTTGACAATAGTAACAGTTAAAAAGCACAAAAACCGAACTTTTGTTAACCAACGTAAAAATTTTGCGACAGTTTTGGATTTAAAAATCACACGTAAACCAAATTATATTTTTTTTTATAAATTTTGATGCGTTACATACATTCAAGTTACAAAGATACCAAATGTGAGGCATTATTTTAAAATTTTATCGAAAGACACTTTCCGACTTTTTCCGAAAGGAGATAAAAAGAGTGAAATCCATGCCTCATCCTAATGTTTGTCAACCAATCAACCAATTTACGATAGCTAGCTCAAAAATAAAAACAAAAAGATTGATGTATTGTTATTGTGTTTCTTTTTTCCTTTTTTCAATTTAATTAAACGAGAATAATGACAGTACTGCATAGTATTATTAAAGTAGCTGGCTGTGCAGTATGTAGAGAAAGAGGGTGAGTAAAATTCACCTTTGTTTATTTATTTTTCCAGTTAGAATTTAAGAATTAGGGGAGAATAGAGAAGAATGGGACAAAAATCAGAAATTTATACTTTCTTTTACACAAAAATAGAAATTTACTCGTATAGAAGACAAGATTAAAGACTTTTTAAGGTTTCTAAACAATAAAGAAACATAACATGCAAAAGCAATTTTTAATTAAGCAAACTGTAAGTTTCAAAATGTGTCCCATACCTCCCTGTTAGTAAGGAGGTATGAGACAGCTGAAAAACAGAATTTAATAAGCGTTGGCAACATATACAATCTAACAAAGATTGTAAGTTGATAAATCTATTTGAAATGCAAATAGTAACAGGCAATCATGTTGCACACATTTTACACAACAGACTTAGATAAAATGTAAAATTGTCTGCGAATTCAAAAAATTTCTTAAAAATTTTCTGAAAAAAATTCCACACCCCTCCTGAATCCTAGATAGCCGCTAACAGGAAAAATAAAAAGTTATATGCAAGTAGAGGGCTATTAAACTCTATTTACAAGAGATCAACATTTAACATCTAGTTTTTAACACAAAATTTATTTTTAATCTGTTAAAAAATTAATCTGCTGCATTGTTTCTGCTGCTAGCCCTGGCAGGAGAAAAGAAAAAGCATTGTACTTGCCATTCCTGCATAAGCGCCGCACTTACGATATTTTAAAGTTTTGAACATGTATGCACCACGACGCGTCTTCCAAAAAATACTGTATACCATGATACATTGCAAATAATTTTTAGCAAACTTTTTTTTTCTCCTGTTGAAAAATAGTCTGCAGACCTACTCTAGAGTCCTGTAACGTGTGTCACACCAATTTTCAGCCCAAAATCTTGATAATTTTTTTTTTTTTTTTTTTTTTTTTTTTTTTAAGAAATTTGAAAAAAAAAAAAAAAAAATTTGCAAACTTTGAATATTTTCTCAAACGGCATTAGCGGGTTTGTTTATGCCAGAGTTGGGCAAAATACATCGAAAAATCATTTTCGATACAAAATACAAAATACATCAGTTTTATAATCTAAAATACAAAATACAAAATACTTTTCAAATTGAAAAAGTTCAAAATACAAAATACATGTATTTTGAAAATACATTCAAAATACAAAATACATTTGAAAATTTAAAAAAAAGTCTATGAGATTATATGTTTGCACGGGCCGTGTCCGACAAAGTTAGCTGGCCAATTTTAATCCCCGACACTCGGGTCGGGCCTGACAAGACCTGTTTTTCAGTCAGTCCGGGTCAGGTACCGGGTTTTTTTTTCCAGAAAGATAGACTCAGATGGGCCGCGTCATCACCCTTTCGGGTCCCGGGCTTTACCTTATTCTGCAGATTCGGGCCGGGCCTGACTAATTCCTTCCAGATCGGATCGGGATTAGATTTCATTCTTCCTAGAGCAGTAATTGTGGTAGTCAAAAATATTAGTATCAAACCGACCCAGCCCGTATGAAAATCATTGGCTCATTCCGTCTTGGTCAGCCTATGGGAAAAATCAGTAAAATCTGGCCCGACCCAACATTTTTCTTTTCAAAAAAAAAAAATGTACGTGTTTTTAAATTGCTATAATTTTACCATTAAAATTATTATTATTATTTATGAATAGTAAGTATATTTCTGAATAATAAAATTAAAGCACAGCAAAAGGAACTGAAAATGAATCTGTCTATAAATTCCGTCTTAAACAAGAAATGTATTGATTCATGCAAAATAAATTTAATAACAAGAAAAAAGAATATAATGCATTTAGAACAAGCTATGTTTCTCATTCCTTCTTAGAAATAAACCTGTCTACTATCTATTTTTTCTCCTATCCTGTGCGAATCCTTCTCAGAAGATTTTACTGTATAGCATTTTTCGACTTTTAAGTTTCCAAGACATAAAATGATATTAAGACTGCTCTCATCTCTTCTGCTGAACAAAAGCAAAATGTTTTGACACATTTACAAATCCATTTTTTAACGGAAAATTATAAAATTGGAGGGCCTGAGTATGGAAGCGATTTGGAATCGAACTGAATTTTCCATTTTTGTATCAATAAATTATCTGTTGAATTATAATGATTTCGATCACGTGACAAGCACGATTTTTACCCCAGTTTCAGTGGTTATTCTTTTTTCACGAGGAAATTTGATTCAAAACGCCCACTTTGACACAATTTTCTGAAAAATCTATTGTGTTTACAAATTATGTGAAAATGAGTGGCAATTAAATATTTTCTGCACCTGCTAGCTTCATGCATTTCCAAACAAAAATAAATTAAAACATGTGTCATGAAGTTGCCCTTTTTGACTAAGAACAGCCTTAATTATAACAAAAAAGTTTACATAAAAATAATTATTCATTTTAAAATTAAATATCGCAGCCCAAAGCGCTTTTTTAAAAGAAAGCCTATAGACTTTCTTTTAAAAACATAGAAAAAAATAAGTATTTTTGATTAGAATTCCTCGTACAAGATGATTTTTAACCACATCGACACATAAATTTATGTTTTTTGGAAATTTAATTGGTCCGGGCTAATCAAGTTTTTGTACGAACAAGGCCTGGACAAACTTTTATCTTTTAAATCGAGCCGGACTAACTCCGGGATTTTGCTTTTTGTATCGGACTGTGTTAATATTTCTCTTCTATGGATCGAAACTTTAACTTTATACTGGTTCGGACCAATAATTTTGTTTTATGTCGGAATGGGCCGAACAAAAAAGGTCTTTGTTCGGTTTAAACCGGACATAATAATTTTGGTCTGTGTAGACCTCTTATTTGTGTTTGCATAACGCAACTGTTAAGCGTTTTTGTAAAACCGATTAAATTCTTTGAAATTATAAATTATCAAAGTAAAGAAGCAAAAGGAAAGACAGATAAAGAAAACAAATCAATCTATTTGATAATATTCTTTATAAAATAAACGAAGAATACTTACAGATAAAATGTTAAAATGTATACAAAAATATAAAATCTTTCTTGGGTATAATTCAGCTTCATTTTAAGCATAGGAGTAAAGTGTTATCAAAACAATATATAAATCAAAATTATGTTTGGAAATTACAAGGATAGACAGAGCAGGTTTTTATGGCCGAATTTGAATTTCGGTGATTGGCAGTAATAGTTAATAATAATACATAACAGAATCTGAAGTTTGGTGACATTTAGTGCATTAGTTCTTGTTAAAATCCTGCAAATCCTGAAAAATGCAGCACAACAGCGACACCTGCTGGACGATTTGCACCAACACTTCATTAGTTACGATTTATATTAAGATCAAACTAAATCTGAAATTCGTTGAGAATCCATGCATTACTACTTAAGATAGAGCTAGTGCAGAAATCATGAAAAATAGAGTATAGCAGCGTCACCCATCTGCTGAGCAATTCACACCAAAATTTAATCGGCAACAACTTATGTCAACATCTAACTGAATCAGAAATTTGATGAAAATCCGTGCACTAGTTCTTGAGATACAGTTTTTGCAAAAATTGTGAAAGACGAAGCATATCAGCGCAATCTTTTGGAAGAGTTACACCATTACCTAATATCTAAAATAACTTATGTAAATGTCTAACTGAATCTAAAATTTTATTAAATTCTGTACATTAATTCTTAAGATAGAGGGCCCACAAAATTTGTATCATACACTGATAAACTCACAAATAGACATTTCCTAAAAACTATCAGTGTTCAGGACCTTCAAAAATATTAACCCGTCTACAATCTGAAGTCGAATTTTTTCACGAATCCAATACCTTTTTGTTGTAAAACAAGATCTATCATTACAAGTGGAACTTTTGAAGCAACAATCAACTTTAAAATATTAGGGGGACCGGAAAGTAATGTCGTTTTTTTTACATTAAATTCAAACAAACAAATTTTTAACAAGTTTTTATTTTTAATCAATAAAATAATCATCCTCATTAACAAAAATCTTTTCTCATCTAATTTTACAATTTTCTATACCGGAACGATAAAAATCAATTGTTTGTTGAGCAAAATATCTCGAGATGGCATTTTAGATATCATCAATTTTTCGGATTTTTTTACCTGGTAAAAAGTGTTGTAGAGATCGGAATAAATGGTAATCTAATGATGTAATGTCGGGTGAATATGGTGGATGAGGCAATACCTCTTACGCAAATTCATTATTTTTTTCCAGAGTTTGTCGTGCGCAGTGCGGTCTGACATTATACTGCTGCAGAAAAAATCTTTTTAAATGACATTTTCTGGCCATTTTCCAAGTAAAAATTTATTTGTTCGACTTTATAGTTCACAATGAAAGTCTACGTTCACAATTTGCCCAGGTTTCAACCCATTAAAATGAGTAATTCCACTAATACTCCACCAAACACAGAAAAGTTCCTTTTTGGGATGTAAACCTGGCTTCATGCCGATTTATTCGAAGAGAGTCACTGCCTTTTGCGTATTGGATTATCATAGAGAACCCATTTTTCATATCCAGTGATCAAATGAGCAAAAAACGCGTTTTTATTGGCCTGTTGATGGAATAAGTTGCATGTTCTGGATCGGTTAGCTTTGTTTTCTTCTAAGAACTTACGCTCGACCCATACATCAGCTCTGTTTACTTTAAAAATCTGTTGCAAATGTTCTTGGGTGTTTAACCAAGGTTGATAAAGAGTGTTTGATAGTTCCTGGATTGTATGACACAGATTTGCCTCCACTTTTGCCCTTAACACAGGATTTTCAAAAGATATCGGTCTTCTATATCGATGCGAATCAGAAAGATCAAAATTGCCGTATCTGAATACGAAAAACCATTTTTGGCATTTATGAATGTTTAATGCACTAGGATAAATATCGCAAATGTTTTTGGTAACAACTGCAGCTTTACTACCCTTGTGAAGTTCAAAAAGCATACAATGCCGGATATGAACCTCTGATAGTATTTGACTCGCCATTCTTTTAAACCGGCAAAAACATAATTATGAATTAATTATTTATAAGTGAACAAGTCACTTTAATCTTAAAATATCTCTGGCACGACATTGAAGTACACAATCATCTGATTAATGGTAAACAAACATTGGCAAGTGGAAAAAACGACATTACTTTCCGGTCCCCTTAATACATCAAATGGTAAGATTTTTAATTTACAATACAGAAAAGTAAAAATAAGTGCGAGTAAGTAAAATTCGAAACGGCAGTTCAATAGTTATTCTTGGACGTATACATAAACACATATATGTAAAAGAATTGTACAGCGTCCTTCGAAAGTTAAATATGTACAATAAATAAATAATTCGGTTTCTTAAAAATATAATTCGTTAATGCCTCAAATTCTACTACGCAAATACAATCATCCTTATGATGAATAATAAATAAGAAATAATTTAAAAAGGAATATTAAATAAACATGTTAAATATTTTCGTTGAAATCTTGGGAATATCATAATGTGTAGAAATACAATGTTTGGGGTATCATGATACCAAATAAGTTTAATAAGTTATTTTTTTTAAAGTCATGTTTTTTATGTTTAATAATTGTCTTCTATCAATGTATCATTCTTCGTCATGGTCTGTTTTAAAAACTCTCCAATCTTGAATGAGTCATTACATTAAAAATTAGGGGCGTGCGAAGAAAAAACTGCGCCTGAGGCAAAGTTTCAATTTGGCGCACCTCCCTCCTACCCAACTTCTCCTTGTAATAGGCCAAAAATAACGTTGGTACTATAAGTTTGGTGCCCTCTCAATTTACGCGGCCGGGGCAACAGCCCCCTCTCCCCCTTTATCACGGCGCTGTTAGAAGTACTTTAAATACTCACAACGTAATTTTCCGTCAGTTTTATTGTAAAGATGCATTTAAACATAAGCATGCTATATTTGAAATAATGATTGCAAATTAAAATTTGCTATTGCTATTTAAATATGAATACACTGTTTTCTCTAAAAAAATCATTTATAAATTTTTTTTGATTAATTTGCAAGTTAAATGTTAAACATTTTGAAAATCTCTGAACAATGAACGTTGATCTCGGTTGATCCATAAATACTCGGGATACTCAGGATACATAAATTACTTCACAATTAGTAATGTATAAATTTCAACGCTAATAAATCGCTACAAAATACAAAATAATGTTTCATTAATCTTTTGTAAATTTTAGTCTAAACGAATATATGCACATGCCCGCATATTGAAAATCATAAATATTCTTCTAAAGGGGGGATACTTTTGTAATTACACAAATTAACATTCTCGTTGAAATCTCTCTCTCAAAACTCAAAAAAGTATCAAACTTTGGTTTTCGTACAGCAATTTTCGTTTCGGTCCGATACTAGTTTATATTTTCATTGAGCTATTTTATTTTAAACCGTATAAAATAAAACATAAAATGAGTAAAAAAAAAAAAAAACTTGCGAAGTCACGCTAGATAAACATGTATCTCCAGCAAGGACAGGTCTATAATAAAAAAATCCAATATTTGATATACTCAATAATAAATACAATTAATCAAAATCTAAATTGTAGTATATCAATAAATCAGGGTTGGGTTTTTGACGTCAAAAAGGGGTTTTTGACATGACGACGGTTTAAACCGGATTAAACCGTCAAAAACCTGTCGAAAACCCATAGAGTTACAATCTGCTGTGATGCACTAGAGTTTGTTGTTAAATTTTAAAATTAGCAACAGTTGCCATACATTATGCTGAAATTTAATTATATTGTAGGTAATTAGCAGGTCTTTAAATATTTCTAATTAATAAAAATTAAGGTAAAAATGATAAATTTCAAATCTCAGAAATTTATCTTGAAATGGGTATACAGAAATATTTGCACAAAAATTATGTTTAAATATCTCGTTTATTTATTATTATTTTAATATTTAAAAAAATCTAAAATTATGTAATATGCATTTTGTCATAGTTAGTATTTATAAGTGTTAACAAGTTAAGTGTTATATATGCAGGATTTTCAAAACTGTAAAACTTGATACGTGTGTTTAATTTTTTTTAAATGCTATACACATTATATACAGAAGCATGTAAAGAGAAAATTGTGACAGGGGCAAAGTTAGAATTTGGTGCCTCTCTACCCAACTTTTTCTTGTGACAGGCCAAAAAATAACATTTGTAGTATAAATTTGGATAATGCCCCCTAAATTTCCGTGCACGGGGCAACTGCCCCCCCCCCCCTTCTCACAGACCTGATTATATACATAATATCTAGTAGGTTAATTTGAATTTAAATATAATGCACATAATATGTATGATTATTACACATTATAAACCATTTGTATCTCTACTCCCCCTCCCAATCCCGCCCCACAACACACTAATAGTATTAAGAATATAAATAATGCTTATTTTGAAAGCAAGGTAAGACGAGAAGTAATTATTCAACAACTGAATACTTAGAATATTTAACAAAATTGTATAGCATTCAGTAAAAAAAAAAAAAAAATAATAATAAATAAAAAATAAACTATTTGTATAAGCTAATTTTTCAGCATAGTAAATAAAAAGGCTGATTATTGAAAATAGATACTCAGATGTTTTTTATTATCTTTACGTTAGTTATAAATTCAAAAAATGACTGATGATTTAGAATTCAGAATTACTGATTTTTCAGAAAAACTAACTAACAATTGTAAAAGTCAAAACAGAAAAAATCTACAAAATACTTCTAAAACACAAAGTATTATGTAGTTTTTTTTTAATCTTATAAAATACATAATTTAAAAAATAAAACATTCATTAAATATATTCAATTAATTTGATTACATAATCTAAATCAATTCAAATGAAATTATCAAAGTAGAAATTTAGTTCAATAATGCAATTCATTTACATCACGTAGCATACGGTAGCACATAACCAGTCTTCAACAATTTTCTGTTCCTAATCAATTACGGAACTTGTCTAATCTTTTATATTATTTTAAACTATACACTAAGTTTGGTTATAAATAAATTTCTTCATAATATAATATCCCTGCATATTTTGAATAACACGTTAAAATTTAATAAATAATATTACAAAAGATAAGTTTTCCAAAGTCTGAAATTTTGTTTACTATTCAAAATATGTTTTTCAAAAATTTAAATTTATTTTTTCTACAACATATTTAGAAACATTTTCCTTATTAAAAGCAAATAAATTTTACTTATTAAATATAAATATAGGTAGATATATATATATGTAAGGAAATATTTATTTACATATAAATATAGGTTTTTGACAGTTTTAGACATTTTTTACAAGGAGGTTTTTGACATGATGGTTTAAACCATGGTTAAAACCGTCAAAAACTGTCGCATGTCAAAAACTTGCCAACCCTGCAATAAATAGAACTACTTGTATAATAAAATTCGCTCGCAAATGAATATCACGAGTAACTTAAAATTTACCAGAACTTTGATAAAATAAATACAAAAGGACTAGAAAAATAATGTTTCGATCAATGTATAACGGTATAAAATTAAAAATCATTAGATGTGTTTTAAAGTTGATTGTTGCTTCAAAAGTTCCACTTGTAATTATAGATCTTGTTTTACACATTTGTCATGCTACTTAAAAACAACTGCCATTATTATCAACATAAATTATTTAAAAAAAAATTTCCATATAGTATAGCGCAACGTGTTCTGTCGCAATACAGTACCCTAATTTCCTGCGTATAATCCGCGGATCAAACAATCATTTTTCGACCCAGAAATTTTATTAAATAAAATATAACTTTTCAGATCGCCGTAAATATTTGCCTTAAATTACAAAATAAAATTTCTGTGTCGAAAAAGAATTGTTTGATCCGCGGATTATAGGCAGGAAATTAGGGTAATTCTTTTGATACATTATCATTTGAAGCTGGGAAAATATCAGGCATTCTTTCTCAAAACAAACATTAAATTACATTTCTTTTCCACTATTACATTACTTTTTTTTGTATGACTCTTTAAAAAGCACTAGACACAGCAAAAATCTGAATAATTCTTCCTGTTTATCGCACAGTAGTTTTTGTCGTTCGCTAAGAAGCGTTATAATTATAAAACGTAGAACTTTAGAATTGTAACAGTTCAGCAAAAATGCCTAAGTAAAACAGAAGTATTGATTCTAATCCTTATCGTATCTTTAGTTGTAAAGTGTGTTTGCATTAACTTCTAGAAACGAACCCTATAAGACAAAACAAAACAGACAGGCTCGTATTATTCTTTTATGAATTTTACACCTGCGGTTTCAACGAAGGAGCTGGAAACCTACAGAAATGTATTTTGAATATGAAATGTATTTTCAAAATACAAAATACTTGAAAAACTTATTTCAAAATACATTACCAAAATACTTTCGTTTAGTGAGGTTAAAATACAAAATACAAATGTATTTTGAAAATGTATTTCAAATACATGTATTTTCGATACTGCCCATCTCTGGTTTATGCTACCTGACTCTGTTACACACATGTTAATCATAGACCAATCAGAGGCACTAATGCACTGGAAAATCAAACTACTGACATTATTTTTGATACGGTACATGGTACAGCTATTGTTGTTTATTTACTTTCATTTTATTTTTAAAAATTATGTAAATCATTTTGTTTTATAACCATTAATTAAACTTTTTATTTATTTACTGTTATTTCTTTTTATAAAAAAGTAGAAGATAATTTAAAGAATACATATATGTAATTGATAATTTGGAAATGAGATTTTTGACAAATTAGCATAAGAAAAAAATTGTGCCAAATCTGGTGCATATATGACAGATTAATAGGTGAGATTATTGATGAGTTATGATGATATGATGACCAATCATATTACCTGGATTCTTTTGTATAATAGGGAGCATAAACACTGACAATTTCTGATGTGTTCATGGAGTCAATCATGATTTTCTTATTATGTATTTCTTATTGTATATTTCTATGTAATTCCCATCACCATGATAATCTAGCATTCAAAATGTGTTGAGTTCTTATGTAAAATATAAGAAAGTTTTAATAAAAACTCTTCTTATCTTTTTTCTTTTAAGTTTTAACATTATTAAGAGTAATTGGAATGTGGAGCGATATTTTGGAAGCAAGCTACATATCCCATCTCCACCCAAAAGGCCTCTTTCAGCCTACATGATATTTTGTAAAGAAAACCGGAAAGATCTTTTAAAAGAGAATCCAAGTAGGTTATTTTTTAACTGATTCATTTCATTTTTTTTTTTTTTTTAAATTCACCTTTCCTTTTTTTTTAAAGCATAATTTATAATAATAAAAATTCTAATATTTATTAAGATAGACCTTGGTGCAATATAATAAGAGTGTAAAAATATCAATGTTAACAGCACCAATATATTTGAAATTTAAGCATACTTGTTTTGATGTATTGAAGTAGGATTGATTGTTCAAGCAGGGTTCACATGTAAACTATTAAATGATATTTGAATTAAAATCTAACACTAATATATATATATATATATATATATATATATATATATATATATTTTTTTTTTTTTGTCTCGGACTAATTTAACATAAAGTGAAGTAAAATTTTTTAATTAATGTATTATTTTTTTCTTTTTAAATAAGGAATTGTATATTATTTCTCATAAAAGTCTGTAATTGTTTATCAATATACAGTAGACTTCCTCAAATCCACAACCTTAAAATCTGCAAATGTCTAAAATCTATATATCACTGCTGATGTAAACAATGAAACTTTCAGTTCAGTTTTAAGGGAAAAATACAGAATTTTTTAGTTTTATATCATTATGTTTGTATTTTAATATATAATTCTCGATATTATGACTAAAGTCAAGGTTTTTCACACACACACACACAAAAAAAAAAAGAAATTTATCTTTTGGGGGAAAAAAATAAATCAAGATATTGTTGATATTACTGGTAATTTAAATTTTTATATCAAATATATTTTTGTAGTAATCAAACTTTTCTAGTTTTTAAGATTGGTAAATTCTTTAGTTTATGATTTTAATGTAAATTAATAAGGTATTTTTATGAGGAAAATGTATCTCATCTTTATTATGCATATTTAATAATAATATGTATTAGTAATTATTTACTTGATCTTTACTTTTCATAATTTATTCATCTTTTCTTATTCATTGTTTCTTTTTACCATTTTAGTTTATTACTTACTTAATTGTTTTAATATTTTACTATTGCAATAATTCATTATGAATTTGATTGGATTATTACATTCAAATTACTATTTAAAAAAAAAAAAAAAAAAAAAAAAAAAAAAAAAAAAGCAATGACCAGAAATCCACAAAATTCTAAAATTCATATCTGGACTCATGCTGTATGGATTTGAGAGAGTCTACTGTACCTACTATCTTATGTTCTTCATTATGTATTTAAGTAAAATATGACTACAAATTTTTTTGCCAATACTTCTCAGTTATTCTTTTTTTATATATAATACTGAAAAAAAAGATATTTACATAAATATGTGTTTTGTTCTTCTGAATATTTAATTAGATTTCTGTTAATTGCAGCTTTGAGTAACCCCGAGCAAATAAAAATCCTTGCAAAAAAATGGAGTCTTTTAACACAAGAAATGAAAAAGGTACTTGATCTTGATTTGAGTTTTGCTTTAATATTTTTAAAATCTAAATTAAGTATTTTACATTATCCAAAACATGGCATGAGACTGTCTAATAACAGACACCATATTCAAATAATAATCACCACAATTGTATGTCAATTGAAAATCCATTGTTTATCAACTAAAGATGTAATATGTAATGCAGACTTTTTTTTTAAAATCTATTTTTTAATTGTTTATTAAGTGATCTTCTGATTTGTAAAGGTATTATTACCTGTTAGTATGATTGCATTTAAAAAAATTGTTATTGTGTTTTTGTCATTTATTAAATGCAGTTCTTTACTTTCTTCTATCTTTATTAGAAGAAAGTATATTAAATGAAATTTTTTTCGATGGATTTACATTTTTTAGAAGTCAGAGATCCCCAAAAACATGTTCATACAAAATGTCTGTGTGTCGCCATTGTACCAACAAAAAACGTACAAAGTTATTCATATAATTGAACCAAATGTTTTGAGTATGTTTTTGTTTGTGGCAAGCAGGTCCTTCTTCTGTTTAAGAATATTCGGCTAGAAGGGAGCATTGTATTAGTGATTTCTATACCATTTTCAATATTGTAATCTTGCAAAGTATGTGAAGTTATGCATAGGTAAGCAGGGTTGGCAAGTTTTTGACAGTGTGCGGTTTTATCCAGATTAAACCATGGTTTAAACCGTCATGTCAAAAACCTCTTGTCAGAAACCTCAAATACTACACTGATATGTAAAATTTCACATTAAATATCTGTCACACTTATACAACATTAGAAGTAATATTAAAAATTCACTATTACTGTATTGTAAAATATTATTTCCGGAATAAAAAAAATCCGTCATAAATCCAAAAATTTGGTCTGCCTCCAAAATTGCTCAACAAGCAATGCTTCTGCTGTCAAGCCTTGCTAGCTCAGCATCAATTCAGAGGGTGTTTCCTAACTTTGGCTTTATGTACTCTAAACCAGAAATCGTTTGGGTGTAAATAGATGTGCCAAATTGGTTATGTGCTATAGGATGCTGCAGGATAAAATTGATCCAGATTATTAACTGTATAAAATCATTTTCTTCTGTTTGAATATTCTAAAAAACAAAAATGTTTTATTGCAATTAAAATTATTTAATTTTTTTTGTAATTATTAAATTACAGCAATTAATGTTAAATAAAAAATTATTTAAATCATTAAGACTTATTCAATGTTTTCCTCTTGTTCTTAAAATGTTTTAAGGCACATTACATGTTTTTGACGGTTTAAGCCAGTTTTTGATAGTTTAAACCAGTATTTGATGGTTTGAACCAATTTTCGACACTTGTCATGTCAAAAACCAGTTTCTGACGTCAGAAACCTAACCCTGAAGGTAAGTCACATGATGCATTGAATGTAAATGATATGATTCAATGTATGTAAATTTAAATTAATCTTTCAGCAATGCTGATAAGAATCTTGAATGTATTAGTAGGCTCACATCATGCATAGAAAAAAAATTAAGTATTTGCAATTTGGCTACTGTAATTGATCTTTTACTTGCTTACTTGACGAATACAGCAGTTTGTTGTGATTTAGTGCAATGGCAATTTTCAGCAAGAATTGTGTCTGTACTAAATCATTATATTATTCTTTTTTTAAAACGTTATGTAGTAATAATAATTATAAAAAATTCTTAATTAAGGAATTATGGAATAAAGATGAAATAAAATCTGAAACTTAGTCCTTTAGAGAGCAACAATATTTCCACAAAATGGAATGCAGGCCCTTCTTAACTGCAAAATTCACTGTTTACATATTAGAAATTGTACATTATATTGATTTAAGTTTAATTTTTTTAAAAATTGCATCTAGCTTTGAAATACTTTGTATAGTTGAATTTTATATATTGAATATGTAACAATTTACAAATACTGTAATAATTTTTAAAATAATAAAATTTCTAGCCTTATGAGGTGAGTGCAAGAGAGAACACTCAGATGTATGGAATCGAGCACAAGAAGTTTTATGAGAATTTGACAGAAGAACAGAAAGAAGAATTGGCTCGACTCAAAGCTAAAAAAATTGAATCTCGTCGTTTGTATAGACAAAAAAAGGTATGATTTGTTGGTTTATTTTCCCTTGCTTTAAATGGCATTGCAAAGTAAATTTGCATTTGCTTCAATTTATAATCATAGCAAATGTTTTTTTTTTTTTTTTTTTTTTTTTTTTTTTTTTTTTTTTCATAATGATGAAAATTATTTCTAAATTAATTCATATTAAATAGAAGAGCAATCTTTGATCAGTTTCAGTTCGTTAGTCTAAACAATTCTTGTTATAGAATGCCCGCTTCATGATTTAAAGTACTTAATTAATTACTGCATGGATCTCTTCATTTATTTAAATAGTATAGTGTTTATTTTGTTCCCAATGTAATTATATACTGCAATTTATAAATTTTTAATTATTTAAAAAATAGTTGTCGTCCTTGCTAGAGAACTGGGAAATCTGAAGTATATCTGAATCTTTTTTATTGGTCGAATTCTGCAACTTATTCATTTTCTGAAAAGTCCATGATTAATGTCCAAAAATGGAATACTTCCGTTGCCATAGTGAGAAAAAGTAAAAAAAACTTTAAAAAAAATAATAATTTGAAAGTAAATTGTGATAAAAATTTCAAACAAATTTCATATAAAAGTGTCATTTTTTTCTCTATGCAAAGATGTAAAAATTTTAAATGTGCAATGTTTAGACGTTTAAAAATTTGCAGTTTCGAAAATTGTAGAGCTGAAACTTCATTTAAAGTTTGTTTATGGTGGGTCCAGGAATATTAATGTTTAATCCATGTCGTACGTAATATGAAGCATTCAGAAGTCAATCTGGTTAACTCCGTCAAATAAAAATGCACATTTTAAACAGTTGAAGTTGGATATCTATAAACTACTGTTTTTTTTAATCATTGGTCTAGGTATATTAATGTTTATTGCATGGCATACATAATATATGACTCGTTATGATCATCATAAAAATGATGTTTATTATTATTATTAATTTAAATATAGAATTTATTTATATAAGTCTTTGAAATTTTAGCCTTTGGAAATATCATTTTTCAAATAGTCGTTGTAATTTGTTAAACTACAGTTTTGCTTTTTTACTTTTTTTATTATTATTTATTTGTTTCTATCTATTATTAGTATTTTTCTGTTAATTGGGATCAAATAAAATCAAAAGCACACACTTTTTTCTTTTTTGATGCATCATACTATCTGATATACCTAAAAACTCTGAAGATATTTAAATACTTTGTTACATAAGATTGTTTTAAATGTACAATATTTTCAGCATAGTTACAGATGAATCACAAGAAATCATCAAGTGATTGAAAAAAAGTTAAAATTACAGTTGTTTTACCTTTTACAATAGAGATGCACTGGATGTGGATTTTTGCCGGATACCGAATATCCAGTATCCGGCCGAATAATTTCTCATTTTTAATTTTAATAATATTTCAATCCCTCTCCTCCTACAATATCAAATGTTATTATTCCTTGACCCCCCCCCCTCTCCTCCTCAATGATATCGATATCAGTGGCTGAAAACTATTTCTTTTTTACATTTTTAAAATTTTTGTTCTACTTTTTCTCTATTAATAGATACTCTTATACATTTATTTTTAGCAGATTTTACTGTTTCAAATGATGAGAATAAGTTAATAGAATATTATAATATATAAAATAACTTTATATCAAATCAGAATGAAAACAGATAATTGCAATTTAAAAGTATTTAAGAACAAATCTTTGTTACATAATAAGACACTAGTATGAGTACACGAAACACCCTTTAAAAGACAGAAATTTTACATAAAATACCCTTATATACATGAGGGTATTTTTACAATATAGAATGATAAATAAGTTCCAATTTTAAGTTCCGTAAACATATTTTTTTAATTGGATATTTTTGTGTTTAGACTATTTAGTTTACTTACAAAGGAATTATTTCTGAGTTTTTTAGTTTATAGATTTAAAAAAAAAAAAAAAAGTTCAGATTTAACAATTTATAATACCTTTGCAAGAAGACCTGATTTTCTTTTCTTTCAAAAATAATCAATTCTATTTTTTTCTGAAATATTTTTTCTAAATATGGATTCTTTTTACATTCATTCCAAAGCATAGTTGTTTCTTTTTGGCATGCTTGTTTTGTACAATATGGATATGCTGCTTCAAAACATTTATGAAGCTCCCTAAAAAAACCTTTTTATTTTTATCCATGATGAACCATATAACGACAGAAAAATAGAAACTTGTATCTTTCGAAAACGTCAAAATGGAACAACACAAAATTCATCTGATTAATTCCACACATTTGCGGTTTCCATATTGCTTTTTTGCACCTACCTCCAGTAAGGGACAAAAGTAAAATACAGATTTTAACAACATATCAGATGGATAAGATTATTTCTCTTTCTTTATTAGTAAAATAAATATGTATCATTTCAAACGAACTTTGCACCTGCTTTCTTCAGTGTGCGGTATATGTGATGTGTATTAACACAGATAGATTTAATAAGATTAAGTTTGCATTTTCATAAAAATAGATTTAAAAAAAAGTAAAAATTAAGTGTTTTAATTTATAAAAAACTTGAATTAAAAATGTTAACGATGTCAAAAGACAAACCCCCCTCCCCGCAACGATATCTTTCAATATCAAATGCAGAACCCCCTCCCCCCCTAAAATGATAACGTTATATTTGCATAGCCCCTTATGCAAGTATTAATAGATTTTAATTCATTTATTAAGTCAAAATTACTTAAAAATAAATGCATAGTAATAATTAAATATTGAAATTTAATATTATTTTGCTTTTTTATTTTTACTTATAAAACTTTTAACTTTACAGGCATATTTTTTTCTACCTTTTCTTTAGTCTCTATCACCAGATTTAGGTAGTGTCTTGACGTTTTTTTAGATGCATTGTATCGATTAACTAATAGAAAAAAAAAAAGTTTTTATACTGTTGACACATAATTAAAAAAAATCTACATTTTAGTCGTTCACCTGTTGCTTGTTCGAATTTAAAGAAAATACAAGTTGAAGAACTCCATATATCCTTCAAGAAACTTATCCAAGATATTAGTACATACTGGAACAGTATTTTCTATGTATTGGAACGCTTACTAGATTTTTTTTTTTTTTTTTTTAAAGCTATTTCATTATTTTCAACAGAAAATGGGCTTTGATAATTGTAACGTGAAAGCAGACAAGGGAGAGTAATAGAGAATATTCTTCAACTACTGCAACCATTTGAAGAAATCGCAAGAATTATGAGTAAAAAAGAATCAATCTTATTTGAAGTCATTCCAACGGTAGCAACTTTAAAACGTTTCTTGTCAAAAAGTGGACCAGGATTCTTTGAGATTGGTACCATGGAAGAAACTTTAAAAACTGAATTAGATAGTGCTTCTCTAATATTTACAAAACTGATTATTTTTTGTCAACTCTGCTTGATCCATGTTTCAAAACTGCCTTTTTTAACAATGATTGTTGGTGTCCGAGATTGACAAAGCAGTTCTTTGGTGTTATCCAGTGTTAATAAATCCACACTAATATATCTTTTTTGCTTTATATTAACAACTTAAAGAAACATTTAGTAAATTGAAAAAAACAAGATACAGGAATGCAGTTTCCTGCTGCGGTTGCGGGATTAACATATCCAAGAATGCGACACAGTAAGAGAAATATAAGCACCGTGTGTGCTTTACAAAAACATAAGAGCAACTGAACTGAGTTCGTTCACAGTAAAATGTTGTCCTTGAAGTAATCAACACAAATGATTTCGCAATCCTGTGCAATCATCCACTTATGAAATGTTTAAATAAACAATGATATTAAATATTTCATTAATGTCACTTTTGAATAATGGATTAATTTATAGTTTATAAATATTATGGTTTTAAAGTAAACAGTTAATGTAATTAATGTCACTTCTGAAATATGAAGTAATATGATGTTTATCAATATTACTGTTTTTAGAATAAACACTTTAAGTACTTAAACACACTCCCACCCTATCAGGCCTTAGTCCTGATATATAGGAAGGAGCGCTAATTTGTGTACAGGTCGTCTCAAAAACGACCCTCTACACTGTATGGTCACAACACGGACATGTTCGTCTTTTCCTGGGTGCACCTCTGTTACCCGGCCCAATGGCCAAGAGTCTGGTGGCTGGGTATCATCAAGGAGTAGCACAACTTGTCCAGGTTGAAGATTACGTTGCTCGACTCTCCACTTGCTTCTTTTTTGGAGCGAGATCAAATACTCCTTCTTAAATCGCTGTGAGAATCCTCTTTTTAAATTTTGCAGCAGCTCCCAGCGATTTCTAGGGTTGCATGTGATGGATGAGGTCTCCTCCGGTATTGAGAAGATTACATCACCTGTAAGAAAATGTGAGGGTGTGAGAACATTTATGCAGTCACTATCATTGTCATTTAAATGTATGAGAGGTCGCGAATTTAACAAGGCTTCGACTTGGCTAAGTAGGGTGGCGAGCTCTTCGAAAGTCAGGAGTGTCTCTCCTATTACTCTTTTTAGATGATGTTTGGCGGATTTTATCGCAGCCTCCCAAATTCCGCCAAAGTGAGGGGAAGAAGGAGGGATAAAATGCCATTCAATGGATTTTTCAGTTAAATATCGAGACATGATTTCATTTTTAGGAAATGACAACCATGCCCTCTGTATTTGGTCGATTTTTCTTGATGCCCCGACAAAGTTCTTCCCGTTGTCACTATAAAGGTGACGTGGGGTACCTCTTCTTGCACTAAAACGTCGAAGAGCTGCTATAAATGCTTCAGTTGTTAGATCACTTACAGCTTCTATATGGACCGCTTTCGTAGCAAGACAAATAAATAAGGCAATGTAACCCTTAGTTGTTTTTGCACCCCTACCCTTGCTAAATTTAATGGATATGGGGCCTGCGTAATCAATTCCACTGGCAAAAAAGGGGCGTTCAAGATTTACTCGAGGTTTAGGTAAATTCCCCATTAATGGAGGAGTTGTAATAGCTTTCTTGTATCTGAAACATTTTAAACATCTATTAATGCATTTGTTGATGAGCTTTTTTCCACCAATTATCCAAAAAGATTGTTTTATGATGTGCGATAGTAGAGAAGGTCCAGCATGTAAAGTGGCAATATGCTGTTGTATTATCAATAGTTCACTCATTTTATGTTGTGATGGAAGTATTACCGGATGCTTGTGATTAAATGCTAACTGTGAATTTTGCAGGCGTCCTCCCACCCGTAAGATACCCTTAGCATCAATAAACGGATATAGGGAGTGTAATTTGCTTTTCTTAGCTAGAGGTTTTTGTTCTTTGATGCAATTTAACTCTTCTTTAAAGTAAGAATTTTGAATCCAAAGAACGATCATTTCTTCAGCAGATTTTGTTTCGTTAAATGTAAGTACTGTTGAAGGGATTTGATATTCATTAGCATTTTTGCATTTTTTAATGAATCTTATGCAATATGCCAGAATGCGGATAATTTTTGAAAGTGAAGAGTGCTTTTGAAACAAATTATCTAGTACATCATTTGAAGGCTGCATGTGAAATGAAAAAATGGGATCCGATCTTTGCTCAGATTTGATTTGTTCATCGAATTCATCAACATTTAAGTCGTCTTTCGGCCAATTAGATGGGTCTAGAAGTAGCCAGCTTGGCCCTTTCCACCATAGCTCGCATTCCGGCAAACCCTTTGGGTCAATACCGCGAGAAGCGATATCTGCGGGATTTTCTTTTGAGGGAACGTGTCCCCAGTGCTTCGTAGGTAAAACTTCTGTTATTTGAGAGGTTCTGTTCGCGACAAATGTTTTCCACTTGCGGGGGTGTGCGGATAACCACGAAAGGACTACTTTAGAATCAGTCCATGCAAAAATATCGAACTTGTAATTCTTTAGTGTGTCCATAACAGTGCGGAATAATTTAGATAATAAGTGAGCACCGCAAAGTTCTAATTTAGGGACAGAAATTTGCTTGATTGGTGCAACTTTTGTTTTAGAAACCAAAAGAAAAGCATTGGTTTTTCCATTGCAAGTTTGTCGGCAATAAATTGCGGCAGCATAAGCTAGTGTTGACGCATCGGAGAATCCGTGTAATTCGAAGGCATTCTCGGATGAAAGCGTAACACATCTTGGTATCGAAAATTGATTGATTTCATTGAATGAATTTTGAAATTTGAATAATTCCTCAGTTAGATGTTCTGGAATAATAGTGTCCCAGTCCCCTTTTGTCAACCACAGTTTTTGATAAAATATTTTTAAAGTTACAGTGCATGGTGAAATTAGACCCAGTGGGTCAAAGATTCTAGCCGATTCTGCTAAAATTTGCCTCTTTGTAAGAGGTGGAGTGAGATTTAGTGAAACCTTGAAAATAAAAGTATCTGAAGAAGAGTTCCAGCTTAATCCTAGAACTTTAGAGCTTCCGTTATCACTAGGAATTATTTCAAAATTCGATTCGGTATTGGAATCATCTTGAAACTCTCTAAGAAATTCCTTTGAATTTGAATTCCATTTTCTTAAGTGGAAACCATGCGCGTGCAAAACATCGCTAATTTCTTTACAAGTTTCTATTGCCTCACTAACAGTGTTTGAGCCTGAAAGTAGATCATCCATATAGAAATCTTTCTCTAATGTTTGAGAAATAACAGCATTTTTTGTATAATCATCAGCAATTTGTTTGAGACATTTAGTGGCTAGATAAGACGCTGGAGCTAGCCCATAAGTAACCGTTTTTAATTTGAAATTTTTTATTTCCTCATTAGAGTTAAACCTCCAAACTATTTTCTGATAATTTTGATCTTCTTCAGAAACTAAAATCTGGCGGTACATCTTTTCTATGTCAGCGCAAAAAACAATTTTCGGAACTCGAAAATTAAGTAAAATTTCAAATATGTCCCTTTGTAATTTAGGGCCTACTCCCAAAATTGAATTCAAGGAATTACCTTTTGAAGTATTACATGATGCATCAAACACAACTCTCAACTTGGTAGTAGTACTAGAAGGTTTAATAACCGCATGATGAGGAAGAAAATATTGTTCATTTTCAGAATCGTTAATGTCATTTTGTGTTATTAATTCCATATGGCCTAACTGTATATATTCGCGCATAAAATCCTTGTATTGCTTTTCGAATTCTGTGTTTTCTTTAAATTTCCTTTCCATCGCCAACAAGCGAGAAATTGCGGCAGGTCTAGAATTACCTAATTCTGTCGTAGGTTTAACAAAAGGTAATTTTACCACAAAACGACCCTCGGAATTAATTGAGTAAGTTTTCTGAAAATGTGATTCAACAAATTGTTCTTCTGGAGACAGAATTTGAGCATTATTATTGAATACTTCTTCCATTTCCCAAAACCGTTTTAATTCATTATCAATATTAAGTTCATAAATATGTAAATTATGCATTGAATTAGGAGTTGTGTTAAGATGCGGCATTTTTCCCGATACGAGAAAGCCAAAGATGGAATTTTGTGCAATTAAACTGCTCTGAGCACATGTTATTTGACCAGGAAGCAAAATAGAAAAAAAGTAATCTGATCCTAAAATAACATCGATTTTATTTGGAGTCCCAAAATGTGGATCTGCCAAGTTTACATTTTTTAAGTGTGAATAATGCTCTTCACTTATTTTCTCAGAAGGTAATGGAGCTGTTAATTCGTCTAAAATAAAAGCTTTCACTGACAACTTACTGTCAGCATTATGAATTGATATAAGATCAATCATTACGTAACCCTTTGTTACTGCAATTTTTGAATTAGAAAGACCTTTCACGGGAAATCTGGCATTTTTCCTTTTGAATCCTAACACTTTCATGCATGATTCTGAAACGAACGTAGATTCTGAGCCACTGTCACACATAATTCTTAACGTATGCTTTTGACCCATGCAATCATAAATATATACTGTAGCAGTGGGCAAAAGTGCGAAAGATGTTTGAACAGAATTTATTGAAGGAGAAACTTCTTTTTTATTATCATCAGGAATCGAAAGGTCCTCTGAATCAGATTTGCTTTTCCGACTCTGTTTTTCATTCGGACGTGAAGTTGACATCGCATAATTTTGTAGTTTATTCTCGCATAATAGCGTATGGTGTTTAAGCTGGCAATGATGACAGCTAAATGTAGAATTACATTGATATGTGTAGTGTCTGTCAGATAAACAGTTGCTACATAATTTGTTTTTTCTCACAAATTGTTTTCTATCTCTTACGTTTAATTCCTTGAATTTAATACATTTGTACAATAAGTGATTAGCTTTACAAAATAAACATTTGATAACGTTATTGGCGGGAGCTTTGTGAAAATTAAATTGTTTCTCTTTTTTATGTAACCCTGTATAATCATTATTATACAATTCTAAAGATAAACATCTGTCATTAATGAACTGAATAAATTGATCAAAAGAAGGAAAATCATCCTTCGATGAATATTGAGCCCATTCTTCACGTGTTTTATTATCAACCTTTTGAAGAAGAATATGAATTAACCAAATGTCTCTCTCTGATGCTTTAACATCGATTGATTTGAGAGCACGAATTACCTCGTCAGAGATATCTGATATATTGCGTAAGTTAAGTGCATTAGCATGAATAATGGGAGGTATATCCATAAATGTTTTGATAAGAGCTGCGACAATTTGTTTTCTTTTGTCGTATCTTGACAATAATTTTTCCCATGCTTCTGCATAACTGGTTTCAGAAATGGGAATATGTTTTATAATTGACGATGGCTCTTCACCGAGCAAACCTCTTAAGTATTGAAATTTTTGAATGTTTGTTATACTGGCATTATTATGCACTAACGATAAATATAAGTCTTTAAATGACATCCAGTTTTTGAAATTACCATCAAATTGCTCAATATTCAATCTGGGTAATTTAAAATTATTAGTTGTATTAACTATAGGTAATTGTTCATTAACAACTTGAGAATGTGCATTCATACTATTTATAGAAAATTTTTCAAGTTCTAATTGCAGTTTGGCTTTGGTTTCATAATATTTTGTTTCAAATTCCTCCATTTCCGAGGATTCTTCTGGTAATTGTGCATCATATTTATCAAAATCGAAATAAGCTGTTTCTAATTTTTCTAATTTATTCAATAAATCATTCTTTTGAAAAACTTGATCAGCGTCAATGAAGTTCGTGATACGTGTTAATGCAGATTTAGCTCTGCCACGTAAATTTATTGCTGTCTTTTCTAAATCTTCTTGACTCATTATTAAAATAATGAGGGAACCAAGTTAAAAAACAAAGCCAAACTGATAATAAACCAAAAATGTACTTATCTGAAACAGCTGGGCTGTAGGGTACTCCTTTATGGTGACTTTGAACCGTTGTAATCCAAAAAAAGCGATGTGTGCAGGTACATCTGAAACAGCTGGGATGAATGGTACTCCTTTATGGCGACTTTGAGACGGCGTAATTCATCAAAAGCGATGTGCGCAGGTTATCTCGCCGGTGGTGCCTCCATAATGTTGGTGTCCGAGATTGACAAAGCAGTTCTTTGGTGTTATCCAGTGTTAATAAATCCACACTAATATATCTTTTTTGCTTTATATTAACAACTTAAAGAAACATTTAGTAAATTGAAAAAAACAAGATACAGGAATGCAGTTTCCTGCTGCGGTTGCGGGATTAACATATCCAAGAATGCGACACAGTAAGAGAAATATAAGCACCGTGTGTGCTTTACAAAAACATAAGAGCAACTGAACTGAGTTCGTTCACAGTAAAATGTTGTCCTTGAAGTAATCAACACAAATGATTTCGCAATCCTGTGCAATCATCCACTTATGAAATGTTTAAATAAACAATGATATTAAATATTTCATTAATGTCACTTTTGAATAATGGATTAATTTATAGTTTATAAATATTATGGTTTTAAAGTAAACAGTTAATGTAATTAATGTCACTTCTGAAATATGAAGTAATTTGATGTTTATCAATATTACTGTTTTTAGAATAAACACTTTAAGTACTTAAACAATGATGATGAGATTCAAATGGACAAATTTTGCTCTTACAGAAAAAATGCAAGAAATTGATTATGATACTGATAACATAAATAAGAATGTTAAAAAAGAAATGAATGATTCTTTTTCTAAGAAAGAGGATAATTCATTTTGGCAATGCTTCAATGAAATTGGCAGAGAAACAGAAACATGTATATCTACTGAAAGTTTATTATCAAAACATTCAAATGAATTGATTCTTTACTTATCACAACCATTGATACCAAGGGTGCACAATCCATTGACATGGTGGAAAGAAAATAAACTGTCACTTATCCTACTGTGTCAAGATTGGCAAGGAAGTACTCATTTGCCTCTCCTACTACTGTTGAAAATGAACGTTTATTTTCAGAAGGAGGAAATATTTGTGATAAAAAACATAACAAATTACAGCCTGAAAATGATGAGTGCCAAATGTTTCAACATCATAATTCACCTTTAATAAAATTTAATTATAAATAATTAGTTGTCATATTTTAAATATATTTTCATTTACATATAAATATTATAATTTCATAAATGGGAAAATATATGAGTATTTCTTTTTGTTAACATTGCTCCTTGCCAACGTTATCTTATTAAAAAGCAAATTAATTAAAAAAAATTTTTAAATGTAAAAATCAGAATTTAAAAAATGTTTTCACTATCTGGCAACTGGATATTAAAATATTCGGCCGGAACCAATATCCGTTAATATCCGGATCCTAAAATCTGAATAAGCAAGATATCCGGCAGGAGCCGGATATCCAGTGCATCTCTATTTTACAATTTAGATACAAAATACAATACCCTCTCAACTAACTGACAAGGAAGGTCTCCATACTGGGCATACTCAGATTTTTCTGAAAAAAATACTAATTAATCTACTCGTATGTAATAAAGGATCAGTGAAAATTAGCAGCAGAATTCCAGAAGAAAACATGTAAAAAAATAAAAATACTTTCAAATTTTTGGCGTGAAAAGACAAAAGTGTCACACGATTTGGCGAGTAGCACTTTTCCCCGCCAAAAGCAAACAATTTTAATGCAACTGAAAACTTGGATTTTTAGAATCTGCGTAAAAGGTGTTTGATGAATTTAAACATAAACCATGAGAGAGTTTAATGTATTTTATAAATATATATGTATATTAAATTGCAAATGTATATATTATCTGTTGCTGTAGTTATTTAATTTAACTCTGGAAAAAATATTTTCATATATAAAAAATTCTTATTCAGTAAAATTATTTTCATACATTTAAACATATTCAAAATTAAAAGCTAGATGTTTCCATAGCAACAGCATCGAATTGAGAATGCTCAAATGGACTTTGAACTTGAAACAATTTTAATTAATTTAAATTTGAATTTCGATTCAAATCTCAAATTTTGATGATTAAATTTGAATTAAATACATATAAATATCAATATAATGAAATTATACTTAAAACAAACTAAAACAAGGATATTTAATTTATCTAAACACGTTGAACATTTATTTTTTCCTTTAAAATGCATTTGACATAAAAAAAAAAAAAAAAAAAAAAAAATTTTTTGAAATTGCTTTTCATTGCCAACCGAAGATAAATTGCCAAATAAAGAAATTTTCATTATTTTTTTGCGGACAGGGAACAGGGGTTCCGCAAAATTTTTTTTTATAAACGTATATATCCTCATAAGAAGAACATTCTGTAATTCTTTCAGATTTTTCGGGGTATGCCCGTATGGAGACCTTCCTTCTGAGATGCTTGGGAAATGCCTCGTCCCAGATGATTTGTAAATTTTTAGAAAAAGGGTAGAAAATGTCAAATTATAGAGATAAACAAATTTTAATGAATTTTCTGTTCCTTTATATACATTAAGTGTTTCTTATACCTTTCCAGGTGCTAAAAAAGAATATGGCAATTATTTCTTGTGATAATTCAAGACAAGCTTCTTTCCCCAATTCAGAGATAACAATAATGTGAACCTTTTTTTTTATTAACTTATTTGTCGCAGCTGCATCCACAGATGACATCCATTCAGTTCATTTTGAACAGGGCCTGTCTTTAAATGACTAATTTAGAAAAATGGCCAAGAGTTGAAGAATTGAAGTAAGACCAAAGACCTTAGAGGGAAAGACATGAAGACTTTGGAAACTGTAACTAACTGAAACAGTGCAAACAGCACTGCTAGGAAACATGCTCAAAGGGGGAGATCCAATCGTAGGCTGGTTCATTGCATCCACCAAATCGCCAAACATTTTTCTAGTAAACCTCCTTGCGCCAACTCCCCCTCGAGAATTCAAAACGCCATTTCTTTTGGCAGTTCGTCTTGAGACTTAAAGATTGTGGGAGATTTTTTAATATGATTTGTTTGTTGTGATATATTTTCTATATTGCAAATAGATAGCCGATTAACACGTACAACTGAAAAGTCTTCAGTGATGCTGAACTTGTTAAATAATAAATTTTATGTATTGAAAGTTCCACTTTCACTCGAAAACTAACTTAACAATGAACAGATTCATCTAGTCTTCTGTAACGTATTGTATGAACTTTGACCTAACTCATCTCCCTCCATGAAAAGGGATGTAGAGTCAGGGGGGCACGCACTGCTTTCGCGGGGACTGAGGCGGGCAGCGATGACCACATCATTACTCCACATTTTGATAATTATCGCTACTGGTGATAATGCCAAAGCGTGCCAAGTGATTGCTTCTTATCTTTCGCCCCTGTATGAGACTTCTATTGCTTAGCCGTTTGCACTGTTTCACTGACAGCTGTGGATTTACGTTACGCCTACAGAGCCTTCACATCTTTTCCTCTAAGATCTTTGGTAAGACCACCAGGGATCTACCGAAGATCTGTAGAAAATATCAATAATCAATTTTCTATTATTTGTGCAAGGAAAGTGCTAAGTTTTCACTCATTTTTTCATCACATTAGATCAACACCGGCTTATATACAACTTCTAATTTTGGACAATTTTTCACTAAAATGGCTATACTTGTCTTATATATGGATTGGCTTATACAGAGAAATATATGGTAATTATTTATTAGTTACATATGTAGCCCAAGTTGGCGGTCTATATGTCTCTGACCAAAACTTTTTACTTTAATGTAAAGATAAATATAAAAAATTCATCACGACACATAATAGCTTTCTAATTGTATGAATTTCATCCAATTAAAAAATGTTTTAGATATACATACCTCAAATTATCTTTTATAATTTTTTTTTTTTTTGTAAGCTGTCATTTTTTATATCGAATTTTTTAAAAGAGCATTCGAAACTTTTTTGTGGTTTCAAACTAAAAACTTTCTAGCATTGTTAAGTCTGCAGCTTTTAATGAGCACATGAACAACGTCCTCAAGGCTTAGGCTCATTGCATTTTCAGGCCTCGGAGCGAGTCGCTAAACTCGCTTTTCTCGCTATTTTTTTGCATTTGTCTCTTTTAGTCTATATTTTTCAGATTTAGTCTCTTTTTTCACTTTTTTTTAAATGTTCCTTACCCATTGATCGATCGCAGGTAAAAGATCGTAACTTTCTTCATTTGATAGCAGGAAAAACATCGCGAAATTCAACAATTTGTTGTGAGGAAATATCGGAAAACTTCTCAGTTTGTCGCAGGAAAATCTCGAAATTTGTTAACTCTTCGCGGGTAAAAATCGCAAAATTTTTCAGTCGGAAACCGGCGGAAAATCATGGATTATGTTAATCTGTCTTAGGATGAAACCATGAAATTCCGTGGAACTATAGTGAAACTTATTCGCGGAAAAAAAGTATACCAAATTTCCCGGGAGCAGAATCGGCGCAAAGCTGCGACGCACGTCGCAGACTCTTGAGAAGGTCCACATGCTATTTTTCAACTGTTAAAAATTTAGCAAAAATTAAAAAATTTCGGTCCTAAATCCAAAAATTCGGACATAAAAGTGTATCGCGAATTTCGACAAACAGTCTTCGAAAAGAAATCTATTTCGTCATAGATCGCGAAAAACACGCGAATTATTCAAAAGATAGCGAAAAAACGGCAAATTTCCTCCAAAAAAATCATTCAAAACATCTTGAAAAACCGGCAAGTTTCTTCAAAACATCGCAAAAAAAGGCAAATTTCTTCAAAAGATCGCGAAAAAACGGCAGTTTTCGTCAAAAAATCACGAAAAAACGGCAGTTTTCGTCAAAAAATCACGAAAAAATGGCAAATTTTCTCAATAAATTGCGAAAAACGGCAAATTTTGTTAAAAAAACCCCGAAAAAAATGCCAAATTTCTTCAAAAGATCACGAAAAAAACGTCATTTTTCTTCAAAGAATCACGAAAAAAATAGCAAATTTCTTCAAAAGATCGTGAAAAAAGGCAAATTTCTTCAAAAGAACGCGAAAAAACGGCAGTTTCGTAAAATGATCACGAAACAACAGCGAATTTCTCCGAAAAATCGCGAAAAAAACGGCAAATTTCATCAAAAAATCACGGAAAAACGTAACATTTCTTCCTAAAGTTAGCAAGAAAAGGCAAACGTCTTCAAAAAATCGCGAAAAAACGGCAGTTATCGTTTAAAAAAAATCACGAAAAAACTGCAAATTTCTTCAAGAGATCGCGAAAAAACGGCAAATTTTTTCAAGAGATCGCAAGAAAACGGCAGTTTTCGTCAATAGATCGCGAAAAAAAATGCAAATTTCGTCAAAAGATTGTGAAAAAAAAACTCAAATTTTGTCAAAGAGGAGCCCCCCCCCCCCCCCCCATCTTTAGGACAATGTATGAGGCGTTAAAAATTCTGAGAACAAAGGCAACTTTTTTTTAAAAGTATATTTTTCTTTTATGTCTATCACAAATACTTCAAGGTTTGAGTGCAAATAATGTAATGCGAGGGATTGGTCTGCAGACTGTTTAAGTTTTTATATGTGTTGCAGACTGCAGAAAAAAATTCTGCTGCATGGCCAAATTTGTCTCTTCTTTTGCAGGGGAAAAAATTCTAAATTTCGTCACTCTATCGTGGAAAAATGGTTATGAAATTTGTATATCGTTCACGGGCAAGAATCGCAAAACTTTTCTGTCGGACACTGAAAAGAAAGTGAATTTGGTCAATCTGTGGCAAGATAAAAACGCAAAATTCAATAATCACATTCGAGGGGTAAAAATCATAAACTTCGTCATTCGGTCGCGGGAAGAATATCACGATTTTGTCTTTTCACGAGAAAAAAAGGTGTATAATCCGTCAATTAGTGGCAAAATCATTGCAAAATTTGTCAGTCGATTTTGTGAAAAACAATTGAGAAATTCGTCAGAGGATTGCAGGAAGGAATCTCAAAATTCTTATTTCGGTCATTACATATACAAGGATCACTTTTTCGACAAACGACAGAATTTCACGTTTTTTAATTTTTAAGAATCTGCGATTTTCATAAAATGATCACTGGCAAAACTGCGATTCGAATTAATTGATCACCAGAAAAATGACGATTTTCATTAAACAATCACAAATCAAGCCACGATTTTCACCAGATGATCCCGAAATAAAATCGTTATTTTCAGACAATCCTGAAATAAACTTGTGATTTCTGCCATACGATTGTGGGAAAAAAAAACTCCCGAGATTTACGTCAAACGATTCCGAAATAAGACCGAGCTTTCGTCAAATGATCGTAAAATTGAAAAAGATATTCATAGATGCCAACTTGTATGGTATGGCCAGTAGTACAATGCACAGAAGAGTACAATGTACGGATTTTGTTCGGAGTGTACGGTTATACTAATGAACAATACGATTTTGCGTGCGGAGAAAATAATCACAGAGAAATGCAAATTTCATGAAAGGATCGCCGAAAAAATTTGTGATTTCTTTACGCGATCGGTAGTCAAAATTTGCAATTTTTTTCTGTGATCATTTATCAAAATACAGTAAATGATAATTTTTGGGCCATTGTTTTAGAAATTTGCTTTTTTCTGCGTTTATATGACAAAATTCGTCATATTTTCCGCGATCATTTGCCGAAATTCGTGATTTTTTGGCGATCGATTGGCGAAATTCAAAATTCTTTCGCATTTATTTGCCGAAATTCATCTTTTCCATGATCACAGAAAAAAATCTCGAATTTTGACAGCCGATCATTTTTTAAAATTCATGATTTTTTTTCTTTGTAATTGTGATTTTTTTTTCGTGCGATTTTGCAAATGATCGCAGGGAAAAAAATCGCGAATTTTGTTAAATAAACACAGAAAAATAATAAATTTCTGCAAACAATGGCAAAAAAATTGCAAATTTTGACAAATGAAAGTCAAAAAAAGAAAATCACAAATTTTACTGAAAAAAAATTGCAAATGTCAGCGAACAATCATGGAAGAAAAATCGTGTACTTCCGTAAGCAATAGTGTGGAAAAATCACAATTTTCATATTAATTTGCGGCAATTGGTAGCGGGGGGGCAGGGGGGGGGAATCATTAATTTTCAAATGGTCTTGGAAGGAAATGTAGTATGCCAGTTAAATGTGCCCTAAAATATCCAAAAGAGTTTGTGTGAAATATTACTTGGCACCAGTACAACCCCTGATTTTACTTTTTTCACCAACACCATTTGATAAATTTCGCCATTCTTTTCCTGAAATAATTTGACAAACTTCACTGTTTTATGCTAACTGATTTTCACACATTTTAATGTAACCCATTGACAGGCATCCTTGATTTTTTTTTATGGCTTTATTCGACAAAAGTTGTTATTTTTCTGGCGACTAGTTGATAAATTTCACTATTTATTTCCGTGACCTTCGACAAAATTAGCAATTATTTGTATGATCGCTCTTGGAATTTCGCAATCATTTAATGAATTTTGTGATTCATCCCTCTCTTCGAGACCCATTTGATGAATTTTACGATGTTTAACACAAGATCCATTTGACTAATATCGCGATTTGTTTCAAGGCCATCTGATAATTTTCGTGATTTTTTTTTTATCCTAAGAACATTTGACTAATTTCGAGAATTGTTTTTCCTGAGATCATGCGACAAATTTTATGATTTGTTTTTTGAGACAATTTGATGAATTTCACTATATTTCCTGGAATTTCATGATTTTGTCCCCGTGGTCATTTGGTGAATTTCTGATTTCATTTCATGATGAATTGTTGCGATTTGAGATATTTTTCTGCAACCAATCAACAATATTTACAATTATTTCAAAATCGACTGAAATGCATTGAAAATGTATTCCGCATATTGTATTAAATCTTTTAGTGCTTGTCTGTATACCAAAAACATTTAAGTGAAGAGAAAAAATGTTTTTTATTTGGTCTCCTTTTAGTCTCTTTTTTTAAATTTTGGTCTCTTTTAGTCTCTTTTTCTTGCGATTTAGTCTCTTTTCTCTCTTTTTTAAGAGTGACTTAGCGGTCCTAGGCCTGCATTTTTTTTTTTTTTTCATTTATAGTTTGCACACACTTCTTGTGAAAGTCATGACTGATAATTATAAACACTGAAGTTCATAGCAATAGATAAAGAGTGTCTCATTTGAATTGATACAGCTCAATCAATGAGCCATGTTTAAAATTCCTGTAGAATGAATGAGATTTTTGGAATACAATTAGTTTCTGTCGCATTTTGGTACATTCAAATTTTTATCAGCATTTTCGACTAAAATGAATTTTTGACATTTTCCTGTACAATTGACTCCCTCAAATCCACAATTCTTAAAATCTGCACATAATTTACAGATGTAAACAATGAAACATTCAGTGCAGATGTTTGGACAAAATTTGACTTTTTTATATTTATATCAATTTCATATGTATTTTAATTTGTAATTTTTGTTAATATTACTGAATTTATGATTTTTCATGAAGTAAGAATAAATTTATTTCTGAAAAAATTCAAGATATTGCTGACACTGGTAATCAAAATCTTCTTATCAAATATATTTATATATTAATCAAGCTTTTTCGGTTATTAAGTCTGGCTATATCTGAAATAAAACTTCCTTATTTTAATATTATGATGTGAATTAGTAATGTATTTCGATGAAACAAATTTCATTGAATAATTTAGGAAAAGTACATTTCATCCTTAATAATAAATATTTAATCATATATTATTGATTAGTAATTTGATCTTTGCTTTTAATATTTTAATCATTTGAAAAATTATCTAAATTTTTATTATTTTAGTTTATTACTTATATTAATATTTGATTATATTGTAAGCATTCATTATAATTTTGATTACATTCAAATTACTGTTTCAAAAATGTAAATAAAACAATTTTCAGAAATCCATAAAATTCTAAAATCTGCACAACCTTTGGTCTTAAGCTGTGGAGATTTGAGGGAGTCTACTGTCTGTTAAAAAGTGCGTCATTTTTAGTAATGACTTTGCTTCTATTATTTATTTTTCACATTTAATTTTGTATTCCCATTCTTTGAAATAGATTCTGCGTGAATCTGGTTTACCCAAAGCTCCTACTACTGCCTATGCTCTCTTTGTGCAGGCTGAGGCCAAGAAGAAACCAGATGTGAAGAGTGGTGCTGTAAGTATATGCCTGGTTGGTTTAAAAATTTCTCAAAACTTTGGTTATCTTCCAAAAAAAAATTTGACTTGATGACCTAAAAATGAAAGCCATTTTGAGATTCAGTGCTAAAAAGTACACAAAAATCAAATATCAAAAGTTAAAAATCACAGCCATCTCCTCTATTTTATAGTATCCAAATCATGAAAAGAAACAGTCTTTACAAAATAGTCAGTCCTTACAAAATAAAACATATGTTAAAATACAATTATTTGGGACAATCTGAAATTTAATAAAAGTTATTTCATGTGTATCTGCGCTTTGAAAAAAGTCATACAAATATTAAAATTAAGTTTTTCAAATACTGTAAGCACTTAGTATATGATCCCTCAAATCAATGTCGAACTTATTTATCTTCGGTGTTGGAAAATTGTATAAGTTATGCATTTTTTTAAATTTCATTACTCAATCATTTTTTAGTGTTATATAAACAGGACTTTTTTTTTTTTTTTTTTTTTTTTTTGTCTTTGCTAGTATAGCAGGAAAAATTTACTAAATATAATTTACAAGACTCATGGACTATATAAAATTTTTTATTTTGTTATTTTAAAAAAAATGATTTTATTGACTGAAATTGCTTTTACAACATTTCTTTACCTCATTTAAAACATTTTTGTAATTGGAACTTCATATCTATGACTAACAGTTTAGGAATTAGCCATTATTCACCATTGAGAGTGGACACCCTGTATATCTAGTAAAATTCAAAAGTTAATTTCTGTTTTTATATTTCTCAAGTTGTAGCATGAGATCCTAATGTACAGTCTATAATTACTCAATTTATACAATCCAAGCTTGAAAATTGTTCTTAGGAA
Source organism: Maratus speculifer (assembly GCA_964019185.1). NCBI lineage: Eukaryota > Metazoa > Arthropoda > Arachnida > Araneae > Salticidae > Maratus > Maratus speculifer. The sequence goes on along the minus strand of OZ025292.1, from coordinate 21,823,063 downwards.
ACCCATACGTGGCTTTACATCAATACTGAAATTCATCAGATTTTTTTTTTTTTTTTTTTTTTTTTAAATCTCAGCCAGCATATTCAAGAAATTTTCATCTTTGCATAAAACCATGCATACAAATTTTCACCCAAGAATGCTAAAACATTATAAAGTCATAACTCAAAGTTACTTCTCCTTTTTTGAGTGTTGTCTCTTAATCTATAAGCATTGGTGGCAGTGGCGTAGCTAAGGGGGGGCAAGGGGGGCGTCCGCCCCGAGCGCCGAGGCCTAGGGGCGCCAAATTGAGAGAAATTGTTATATATCTATATTGGGGTGGGGGCGCAAAATTTCTTGCTGGCCCCGGGCTCCGAAAAACATAGCTACGCTACTGATTGGTGGTAAGATTTTCTTTCCTACTTATTTGGTGCAAATAATAATAATAATAAAATTCTTTGTCTTGTTTTACAAAACAAAAGTTTTTTAATTTTATTTTTTTAAATTGTAAGGTTTTTAAATTCATTCTTCTAAATATTTAATGTTCTGAAATTCAGATTTTGATAAAGGGAGCATAATTTCAAATTGAATTATAATAATTAAAAAATATTAGCCATAAAAGTTTATAAAGGCAAAAATGCATATATATTTTTCAAATGTAGTTGCAATAAACCTTAGTCATTATGTAGAAAGATTAATGTAGTATTGGTTTTTAGTTTTAACCATGATGAATTTTCAAAATTAGTCTACAAAACAGTTGTATGATTAGTTGTGATATATATTAGACATTCTTACAATAGAGTGACTAATAAAAACTACATCAATTAAGTGATACTTGGATTGATATTGATTTAGTTAGAGACTGTACCTACTAACATCCAGTAAAATAATTTTAATTTGAAATAAAATTATTAATTGAAACCTATTGTTTAAAGTAGCAGAATATCTTCATGCCAAACTAGCTTCAATGATAGTTAAGTTTTCTCTAGTTATCATATTTTGTAATTTTTTATTCTGTAATTTATTTTTCTTGTTTTTCTATATATCTTATCTGGAATTTTGGAAATTTATTATTACTATATTAATTCTAATCTGTTACATTTTGTGTGTATAACATTAGAGTAATTATAGATTTTGCAAGGAGAAAGCAAAATTCTTTTATCGAGCCTGGGTCATTTCAATGGAATATTTAAAAAATAATGTATTAACATGTAATTATTAGCATATATGTAAAAACAAATGAAAACGTTAAACTAATAATAAGAAATTTAAGAAACAGATAACTGAGAGAGAGTTCCAGCATTTGCTAAATGATATCACTAATTGTATGTTTATTACACAAAGTGTCTCCTTGGTGTTAAGTGAAATAAGCAAAAAAGTATATTACATTTGTGTCATCCCCATACAATTTTTATTCATGTCAAGGTAAAAAAAAATAATAATAATAAGTTTTTTTTTTTATAGCCTCCAGTTTAAGATAATTGCTTAAACATACAAGGGTAAGAGTTTAAAAACTCGACTTATCCAAAATTTAAAAAATAGTTTTTCTGATAAGGCAGCTAGTTACATTCTGAATTCCTATCTGTAGCGTTAAATTCATTCTTATATTCAAAATAACTCCTCTGGAAGTTAATATTTTTAACTTCTTCTTTCTCAGTGTTCTCTTCTTAAAGGATGTCCCTTTTTTCTTAGTTCACAAAATATTTTTAAAATCTATGCTTAATTTAATATTTGTGTTAAAAATTTACAAACTGGGAGTAAGATTTTAACACTTCATATAAAATTAAGCATAAATTTTAGAAATATTTTGAAAACTAAGGAAAAAAGAGACATCATTAAAGAAAAATTAACTGAAAAAAAAAAAAGTTTAAAATATTAATTTTCCAAGGAGATATTTTGAATATAAAAATGCATCCAACACCCATAGATTTAACATTATGGAAGGGAATTTAGAGGCTGTGCGACTAGCAGTCTTAATCTATTTTATTAATAAATCTCCTTAAAAAAAAACTATAATCTGCAAATAATTATTGTATATTTTTGGTATACTGTTAAAACTTTGTTTGCAATGAAAACCAATGGAGGCAGTCAGAGGTTTTTTGTGACTTCCAGGATCTTGGTTTTCTGGATAAGGAGAGTTTTGAAATTCATATCTTTATATAAATGAAATGCAAAAGATCTAACAATCTTCCATGGCACAAGGCTTTTAGTGTCCTTATTCATGATCAGTGTTGTTGCAGAAAAGTATCACAGTGATAAATAACATGTAATTTTTGGGCTTTCATATTTAGAAATGTCTGTAATTGCTCAGTATGTGTTTCAATAATATTACTGGGTTATACGGCTGATCATTATTGTGTGAAACCATGAGAAATGTGTCATTTGGTGAGAAAAGATTAAAATCCTCAAATTGTGAGATTTGCAGCAACCTTTTTCTTTCTTTGGGTGACATTCTCAGTAGCATTGTAGAATGACTGATAGTTGCTTTTTTATATAACTTTTTTTTTTTTTTTTTTTTTTTTTTTTTAAACAATTTATTAATTTCTTTTTATTTAACCTTCTAATATACTATCCCCTTATTCTTAGTTAATTTGAATCTTATTTCATAATGCTATGTAAAAATAAGTTTATCTAGGATTTTCTTTTTGACTTTGCAAAGCATCTGGAATACACCCATTTTCTTAATTTCTATAACCAATAGTGAATTTAGATCAGTAACTGATTCTTTAAAAACTACAACAAATTGAAATACTTATTGGAAAAATTAAATGGTAGTATGTTAGAGAGTAAAATATATATATACACATAATCAATATTTTTCAATGAATCTACACTATATGACCAAAGGTGATTAGCCACTTGTGATTTTAGGCATTTTGTTACATATCTAGAAAAATAAATGAGGAATTATCCTGAAACTTCTGGTGTGTAAATATAAAAGTACAAGTCATATATTACCATGAAGATTTTTACCCAAACCACTATAGGGTACCATCAATAAATTGAAAAAAAAAAAAAAAAAAAAAAAAAAGAATCTTTTGGATAACCTTGTCAAAATTAATGTAACAAATTTGTTAAGTGACTAAAGTGACTTGTAATAAACTATGTTCATTTTTTATGAGCCCACTATGTTTACTCAAAAAAAAAAAAAGAAAAAAAAAATTCAAGGTTTTTATAAAAACATTCTCAAATTTTGTCAAGTTTTTCACTTGTAATTTGCAGAGTTCTTAATATATATATAAAAAAGTTCTTTTCACAAAATATGACAAACATCATTGTACATAATACTCTGTAATCAGAATTAAAATATAATAAAAATTGTTTAAAACATGAGCAGGTTTACTAAATAATTTTTCACTACACATGCATGAATGCCATCCAAATTTCATTTGCATATTGTGTAAGCTAAATGTATTGAGTAACTTTTGTGAAAGTCTCAAAAACATACCTTGAAAATTCTAAAAGATATTGTTGATAGAATAAGTTAAAAATCAATTGTTCTCAAAATGAAGCAAAATAATGAGGAGCTGTATCCAAATATAATAGTGTGTGCAATATTGTGTATTCTATATTGGCACCAGTCAATGAATACAGCTACTTATTTTTTTGATTCATTTTGGAAAGAATGAATTTTGAGTTTATTCTATGAATGGTAACTTTCAGAATTTTCAAGCTATGTTTTTGAGGCTTTCACAATGGTTGCTTTATACATTTAGCAAACACATTATGCAAATTATATTTTGATTGCATTCACACATGTGCAGTGAAACATTAATTAAGAAAACCTGCTCAATTTTTCATACAATTATTATTATTTTTTAATTCTAATTACAGGGTATTGTATACAATGTTGTTTGTCATATTTTCTGAAAAGAATATTTTCTTATATTCAGAACTCTGCAAATTATAAGGGAAAAAACTTGGCAAAATTTGGGACTGTTTTTATAAAAACCTAAATGTCTCTATGAGTATACATGCTATACATATAAAAATGAGCCTAGTTTATTACAATGAGCCACCTTAATCATAAAATACAGATTGAATGCTTTTGCTACATCAGTTTTGACAAGGTTATCCAAAAGATATTTGTTCTTTTTCAATTTGTTGACAGTCCCCTATGGGGTTGCTGGGAAGAAAAATATTTGTGGAAATATATGACCTGTACTATTACGTTTACACATTTAAAGTTTCATAATAATTCCTCAAGCATTTTTATAGATATTTAAAAGATGTCTAAAGTTGCAAGTGGCTGATCACCATTGGCCATACAGTGTATTTATTGCTAACACTATTTTCATTTGGCTGTATTTATTTATTTATTTATTTTTGGCTAGTAAGCCAAAATGCTTAGGTTAATCAAAAACCAGTAAGAGCTCTGATTTCAATATATGTGGCATGAGTTACTTAATATATGATGAGAATGTAATCTATCTGCTGTGATGCCTTCTGGATTACATCCAGAGTTATCATGCAGATGTGTTTTGATGACTTCAAAAGCTGAGATTAATTATTTATCTACTGTACATAGTAGTGTTTTATGCCAGTTATTATTCTCTGCTTTTTGCATGGATGATGTATGTTATAAATGGAAACAGAATAGCAATAAATGATTAAAAAGTAAATCTCTTAATTAAAATTATTGTAATTTTCTATTAATTGGCAGGTTTTGCAGAGTGGCATATTTTCTCTATTTTCCAAAAGAACTTTGAAGGAATCAAAACCGTCGGTATGTCTGTAATTATAAGAATGTCTTTATTGTATATCCATTTATTTTAAAATATTCTGAAGGGAATAGGTATTACTTTTTTTTAGTCAGGAAAATGAAAAAAATAATTTAAATATCCTTGTCTTTTTATTCCATGTGCCACAAAATGTGAACTAGTATCCCAAATTTAATGAAGTAATATGAAATGGAAAGCACTAAAAGCTGGCAGCAGATAAATGAACAAGAAAACTTTGTTTAAATTATTATAAAAATTAATAAAATAAATGTAACAGGCCTGTTTTCAATTATATGAAATTGATCAATCTAGCCAAATGGGGTTAGAAGACAACTGCACAAGCCAAAAGTTTTTTTTTTTTTTCTCCTTATGTATGTGGTTGCCTTGTAACCATGTGTGGCTTTATGCTAATTTTTATAATAATATCAAACTTTTCTATTTTATATTTACCAAATTCAGTACATAATATGTGATAAAAAAATAAAAACAGTACATTTTATTGCTATTTCTGTAATACATTTCCTTCATCTTTTTTTTTTTTTTTTTTAAGTTGAAAACTAAATTTTGTAGTTAGCTTGAATCACTGTGCTTAGACTTATAAAGATCATTTTAGATTTCATCCTGTTTGCTTTTATTATTCTCACTATTTATAGAACATATGTACGGCAACTATACGATTTTATTACTTCAATGCTGAAATGCAAAATCTTTCCGTTTGTTTATAAAACCAAAATCTTGACATCATTATTTCAAAAAGATTGAATAGCAAATAAATCAGTTCTGGCCAAATGCATTTCTTTTACAAAATTTTAGGATTTCCAAATTACCTAAAGTTCATGTATATATCTGTTTGTCTCCTTTGACCACTTTCTCATTCACTAATCCTATGCTAAGACTTTTGATTTTTTTCCCCTTATCAAATAGGATGTACATTAAAACATTTGTAATTAGAACCTGTCTATTAATAGAATCTTGTCTGAGGGGATGCTGGTCAGTGAGATCACAAATTCCGTTTGCTAATGTTAAACCTATAGGCATGTTTGTATTTTTACAATAACTCTAAAGAAATTAATATTTTTAGCTTCTTTTTTTCTATTTACTGTTTTTAAATGATGTCACATTCTTTTTAGTTCAAAATTTTCTAAAATAAGTACTTAGTTTATCAATTTAAATGCTAAAATCTTGACAAGCTGTAAGCAAAATTGCTAACTTCAGAAAAAAATGAAATACATAATTTAGAAATGATTTGAAAACTTAAAGGAAAACACATTCATCAATAAAGAATACACAGAATTTTTTTTTTCTATATGTCATTATGATCACCCGTTTACAATCCACTGCTGGATGTAGGTCTCCCCCAGATTTTTCATTGTTTCTTGTTCATCCAATTTACACTTATTTACTGATCACTTTTCTGATTTTGTCATCCACCTTATTTCAGGTCATCTTCTTGGTCGTTTTACATCTCTGAGATACCACTGTAGATATTAGTGCTCCATCTATTGTTTTGTCTTCTTACGATATGTCCAGCCCATTTCCATTTTAGCTGTTTAATAATTCTTTTAATGATGTCAAAAACTTTTGTCTGACTTTTTATCTAGGTTATCCTCTTTCTGTCTCTTCAAGCTATGCCTAGCATACATCTTTCCATGCTTCTCTGTATTGTTTGTAGTCTTTGTACCATCCATTTTGTTAGTGTCCATGTTTCTGAGCTGTGAGTTAGCGCAGCCAAAGCAAATTGATTAAATACCTTTCTTTGCAAACAGAGAGACATTTACTCTTCAGAATAATATTATTCTTCTCAAATGTCCTCCACCTATTTCTTATTCTTCTAATTGATTTCATATTCATTCATGATACTATTATCCAATATTTCCTGTCCAAGGTACACATAACTTTGCACTTCTTTAATCTCAGTGTTCTTGTAGACAATTTTTTTAATATAAATCAATTGAACATCACCTTAGTCTTTTCCAAATTTACTTTTAATCCCACAATAATGCTAGTTTCTGATAAAACTCTTAGCATTTTTTCCAATTCTCCAGGGCTGTTATTGAAAATTAAAATGTCATCAGTGAACCAAAGATGACTAAAAATTCCTCATTTATTCTAATCCCTTTGTTTTCCCAATCCAGCTTCTTGAAAATATTTTCTAAGACAGCAGTAAAATGTTTAGGTGAAATGGTGTCTCCTTGTCTTACCCCTCTTCCAAGTTTGATCTTTGCTTTTCCTTTACCCAAACAGATGGTTGCTGTTGCTTTCTTGTAAATCTTTATGATATTGATGTAAGGTTTGTCTATACCAGTGTCCTCTAGAGGTTCTACTACTATTTGATTTATAGGCCGAATCAAATGCTTTTTCATAATCGATAAAGGCAAGGCAGAAAGGTAAATTATATTCCTTATGTTTTTCTATGAGTACCCTTTCTGTTTGGATATGATCCATTGTGCTGAATAGACTTTGGAATCCTGCTTGTTTTCTAGGTTGAGCTGAGTCAAGAACTTATTTAAGTCTTATCATTAAAACTTTGGTGAAAATTTTATAAATCACTGATATTAAGCTGATTGGGCGGTAGTTTTTAATGTTTTCCTACTCCCTTTTCTTGTAAAGTAGCTTCATCACAGCATTATTCCAATCTTCTGGTTCATCCGATTTCTTGAGACATTTGAAAAACAGTAAGGATAACCTTTTTGCAAATTCTTCTCCCTTTTCAATTTATAAGGTCAATTGTAATTCAATCTTCTCCAGGGCATTTACCTTTTTTCATAAATCTAATAGCTTATAAAACTTCATCTGTCATCACTGAGATTATCTTTTCAGTTTCTGATAAGATTTCTTATTGATCGTGTAGGTTGATTTCTTTTTGGTCTTCACATTTATATAGATCATTATAGAATTTTTCAACTATGTGAACTATTTCGTTACTGATTTTGGTGATTGTTCCATCTGCTCTCTTCAGTGCAAAAGTACCTTTTCTTCCAACACATAGCTTAAGCATACCTGATTTTAAACTTTTGTTATCTTCTAGAACTTTCTTGACAAGATCACAGTTAAATGTTCTGATATCTTCTTACCGTTTTATATAATTCAGCATATTCAACTCTTGAATTAGGATAATTTTTCTTCACTTCAAATTCTCTGTTTTATTTATTTATTTATTTATTTTGTTGTTGTTTCTTCTGTTATTTTCCTTGTATGTTTTATGCGTGCATCGTTGGCTATTTTCTTTGCAATTTTTTGTAGAATATTGATTAGCTTCTTGTCCACTATTTTAACATCTCACTCTTCTAAAGTTGATTGAAGTAATTATAAATAATTTTTAAGTTCCAAATGAAATCCTTCTTTATGTTTATAAAGATTTATAATATTGATTGATTTCTTTGAGTATGGCAAGCTTCATTCTTTCTACTTGAGTAATTAACATCAGTTTGCATCTAACTAACCTGTAATCGCTTCCTATATTGAAGTTATTGAGAATGCTGCAGTCCTGAATAAGATGTTTTTTGTTGGTCAAGATGTAGTCAGTTTCACTTGTTGAGCCATTTGCACAATGCCGTATCCATTTTCTCTGAAAAATGAATTCATATGTACATCTGTTCACATTCTGAAAACTCAATCAATCGTTTCTTCTTTCATTATGCTATCCATATCCATGATTTCCTTCAGAAATTTCACCTTTCTTTTTCTCTCCAATTCTAGCATTCCAATCTCTCATTATTAATTTTTCCCTTCTGATGATTAATTTTTCCCTTCCAATTTCCCTTCTGATGCTTTGAAGCTATTTTTCATAGAAATCCTCAATTTCTTCATCAGTATAGCTTATTGTTGGTACATAAACCTGGATAACTTGCATCTTGTATCTTCTGGACACTCTTATTACTAACCTTGCAATTCTATCTGATGCATTATCATATTCTACGATGTGATTCTTCTATCTTTTATGACTCAGAAATCCTACATTGTGCTTTTCTATCTTCTGTGTCTCTGTTGTACATGTCCGTTGGTAAGGTCAATCTTTTCTTCTTACTTCACATAATCCTAAAATATCCCAGTTGATTCTTTCTTATTCTTTTTCAAGTTTCTATAAATGGTTTTCATAAGATGAGGATGGTCTATTACATGTAGTCAAGGTCATCAACTTATGGCAGCCAAGCTGAATTTGGTGATTCTTAGCACCTTCTGTTTTCATGTTTGTTTGGTCGCTGTGGTAACCAGGAACATGGATACTGCAAGGAATTGAGGGCTGTGACTTGTTTTGTAAATTCATAGCATAATAAGGGTTATTGTAGCCAAATTCTTCCATGCTGGCAGTGTGTTGGAGGGAACATATCCGTGTTCGTTCTCCTCTCACTAAGCAAGAGTGCTAACAGGCTGCACCGATGGAAGATGCACAGTGTCCCTCTGGAGCAATAAAATGTATTTTTCCCCCAGAAAATTTTATTTTGTATTTTCAGTGGTCAAAAATTGCAATTCCCCCCCCCCCCCTCAGAACTCTATGATGTCCTCCCCAGAGTCACAGAAGTCCTCCTGGAGAAAAGTGTCTGAATTCAACACTGAGGGGCAGATTGGACATAAAGTCTCTGCCATCATTTGATTCCTTTAAGCCATTTTGAAGGCAATTAAAGGTATATATATATTAATTTTTGGGGGAAATACTTAAAAATTACAAATGTATTCCATGCCCATATGTTTAACACTAGTAAGGGCGATTTGATGGATAACTGCATCAAAAATTTCAAATGGAAAAAATTCAGGGTCTATATAGAAGGAATACCATACAATTATACTTCCTAGAATGAAAACCTGTACAAAATCCTCTTCCTCCTGTTATAATCCTTATGGATTTTGTTTTCACAGGTTTGACTGTAATTTAAAAAATAAAACTTTATAAAAATAGTTTTTGTTCAAAATTATAAAATTTCCAAATTAAAAAATTGCATGTTTAGCTAGATATTCAATATTGTCCTGTTTTATATTTTCTGATAAGGTTAAAGAAGGTTTGGTGGTTTTAAGAAAGTTTTTTGTTTAATACTCATATAATAACTTCTTGTGGAGTTTATTTATTTTTCTTCAAAATTATAACCAATGATATCTTGTATTATTTTTATTAATTTATTTGAAATTCATCTTCAGGAGTTCATCAAGAAAGTTGCTGAGTTGTGGAAGACTCTACCCGAAGAATCTAAAAAAGTACATTTTTTCATTTATTTCTCTCTTTTAACTTTTTTTTATTCTTGCACCAGAAAAATCCTACTTTCAATATTGTAGATTTCTCTGTATTCTCTGCCTGAAATTTAATTTTACATAAATTGCATTTTGCTTACCATTTCACAATTCTTAGGGATTTATTCCAAAGTTGTATACGATTCTATTTTTATTTGGCAATCTTAATATAGAATCAGTGGGGAATTATGCAAAAGTATGGGGATATGAATTATAGTTGAAAATTCTGTAAATGCTTGTGCAATATTCTGATGAGAATTTAAGGAAAGACTTTCCTGGAAAACTTTTAAAGAATTGAAAATTTAATTTAGATTTTTGAACTTTTAAAGTGTTTAAAATATGACATTTAAACCTTTTTTTTTTTTTCACCCAGTATTTAAGAGGGCTGATCACTCATAGACTTTGCATTCCTCCATAATGTTAAGCCTGCGAGTATTTGATGCATTTGTATATCTTTTATCTTATATCTTAAAATATCTCTTGTAGAAATTAATACAGTAGACTCCCTTAAATCCACACATAATTTACAGATGTAAAAAAGTGAAACTCTCGGCTCAGATATAGGTATAAAATTTGATTTTTTTTTTTTTTTTTATATCAATTCTATATATATTTTAATCTGTAATTTTCATTAATATTACTGAATTTATGCTTTTTCATGGAGGAAGAATAAATTTCTTTCTGAAAGAATTCAAGCTATTGCTGATATCACTGGTAGTCACAATCTATTTGCCAAATGTATTTATCCATTAATCAAGCTTTTTTTTATTATTAAATCTGGCTAAACCTGAAATAAAACTCCCTTATTTTATGATTTGTATGTGAATAAATATTGTACTTCATTTATGAGGCAAGTTTCATAGAATAATTTAGGAAAAATGCATCTCTCCTCTTTATAATGAATACTTAACTATACATTATTTATTTGACATTTGCTTTTACTATTTTAATCATTTAAAAAAATTATATAAATTTTTATTATTTTAGTTTATTACATTACTTAATTATTTTAATGTTTTACTATGTTGTAAGCATTCATTATAATCTCAGTTGCATTATTAATTGCATTAAAATTACTATTTTAAAAATGTAAACAAAGCAATGACCATTCATTCTCTAGTCCCAAGCTGTGCAGATTTGAGGGAGTGTACTGTATTTTTAACTTTTTTTTCTGTATACTCTTCTTCAAGGATGCTTTTTTAAGTTCTCAAAATATTTCTAAAATCCATGCTTAATTTAATATTTTAATTAAGCTTAATTAATTTATAGCTGACAATCTGACAGGTTTGTCAGACTCTGATTATCACAACTAGTTTAATGTCCAGTTTACATAATTTTTTGTATTAATATGCAGCAAAAGAAATTTATCTATATCCCAACAATGCTGTACCAGGCTTACTTTCATATATAAGAAATAATAGTAATTCCTACAATAAGCAAAACTTGCATTAAAAAGAAAATATGTTAAAAAGATGTCTTTGATACAAAAATCTAGACTCAAAGCTAATTTTAACAATATTTTAAGCCTAGAATTTCTTTTTAAACTGTTAGATTATTCTGCAAAGTGTATGAATAATCTGAAACATTCAGTGCTATCTGCATTATCTCTATGACTCTGGTTTTATAGATCAGTGTAGGGCTTGATAAAAAAGCTAATAAAAACTTTAAACTTTAATTTTTTGAAACAATTCTTTTGACTTGTCATTTTTAAATCATTCAGACTATAAATGTTTTATTTTCTAAAATTTAAATTAGACTTTTATTTGAAGGAAAAGTCTTCAAAAAATTAAAATATTTAATACCGTATTTACTCGTATATAAGGCTCACTTTTTTCCCAAAAAATTAGGGTAAAACTCCTAAGTGCGCCTTATACACGGAATAATTTTTTACTGTTGGATGCAGTCGAACAATATACATATGAAACAAGAAATTATTCAAAAAAGATATTAAAACTCTGAAAATGTTACTTAATTGAAGTATTAATGCATATTTATTTCACTCCTTGCAGTTTTTTATACAACAGAGCTAATGACATTATCTAAATGCTAGTTAGCAATTCTCTTTACCGTCACTCATTCCTATTTCCCTTCATTCTGTTACTTTTCCCGTCACTCATTCCAATTTCCCATCATTCTCTTACAACCAGAAGTCTAAAAGTGCATTTTCGTCTTGTTTTCTGGTCTGATGTAATGTTTGTTTCGACTTTTTTTTAACTGAAATTCATTTGGTCATTCGGGTCATTCTTCATTAGCGTATCAAATTTATGGTGCACGTTATATACGAGATTTTAAGAAATCGCCATTTTTACTTGTAAAGTAGGGGTGCACCTTATACATGCATGCGCCCTATACACGAGTAAATACGGTAATTTCCAGTTTTGAAAATTAAAAATAAATGCCAGAAAATAACCTCATACTTCAAACAGTTGCCATTATACAAAATTTTTATATATATCTTATTGATTTGAGGTTTGACTTTCAAATAACTTAATATAATTTAAGAATGTTATTTTTTGTTGTTTTGGATATATTTGGATAAATATTTCAATTATTTACACCTCTTTACTATACATGCTATATATAATTAACTGTAAAAATGTTTAGATCAATTAAAATAACAATATTTTTATGTTGCAATATTCACTCACTTGGGTGAAAGTGCAATAAATTCAGTGACAAAAATCATTATATTTTATATGCATGAAAGGATAATGACTAAACACTTTTTTAAAACTTAAATTTGAAATCCTAAATTGTAAAATCCCAACTAATATTTTTTAACTTTAATTCTGAAGCCTAAGCTATTTTGCCCCTGATAACTTTCTTTCCCAGCCTAACATTTATTACTATGAGACTTCATTTTAGGGCAATTTTTAAGATTAAAATTGTTGATCTAAGTGCTTTTTGCAAGCATTTGTGGTTAAAGCTTGATATGTCACCGAACCCACGAATTGTGCTGGCCTTGACCAAATATCAATCAAAAGCTAATAAACCAATTTAAGAAATGTTCTTCCCAAATTTACAACTGTTCCTTCTGCTGGAAAATATGACAAGTCTTGTAATAATAGCAAGAACACATGCAAAAAAGGGAGATTTTGCACATTTCAGATGTGTGTGAAATCTACAGCCATATAAGTCTTAGGCACGCCACACACCAGTGAGACATTGGACGAAAAAACGTGCGACATACGACAATTTCACCCTGATAACAAAGGAAAAACCGGTTTGACTGCGTCATGTTGCACGATTTTTGACGCATGTTTCATTGGTGTGTGGCGTGCCTTATAAATCAAAGTAAATGACTCCCAAAACCTCCTTCCAGAATTGCAGATCCACCTATAAGTTGGAGTTGCGAAAAGAATGAGTTTGATCCAACAAGAGGTTCCTGAGTGAAATTCTTAGCCACAATTGATATCACCCTAGACATCATTACATGCATTACTATATTTAAAAAAAAAATTCTAAATATGTCCTGAAAATTATAAAAAGAGATAGCCTACATCTTTCTTTATTAAAACATTTTCTCTCTATATAAATCCTTTTCTCTGGGGTTTTTTCTTCTATCATCAGTGTGATATATACTTTCGTGCAATGGTAATGCATTACAACTAAGGAGTATATGTTGTTATAATTTTTCTCGAAGACAATGTATCATAAAGGTATAATTATTCGGATAAGTTTTATGTATCCATAGCAAGGAGATGCAGCACATATTGTGTAATGTTTTAATTCAGCACAAATTATGTACTGGTATCTTAAGACCTTGTATAAGTCATGACGGATATGTAGTTCTTATGAAACTTTTTTTTCAATAATTTGTATTCCTTATTATATGTATGGTTTCATTATATAAAATAAAAAAAATACCTATAATAATTATTATAATATAACTTGTTTAACTATCTCCTTTGCACAGGTTTATGAAAAGCAGGCAGAACAGGAAAAAACACGTTACGTCCATGAAATGAAAGAATGGCGTGCAAAAATGCTCCTCGAAGGCAACAAGAAAGTCCTCAAGGCATACGAAGAACTGAAGGTCAAAGGGAAAAGCAGCTTGGATATTCATGAAGAGCAGTCCTCTGCTGAGAAAAAGAAATCTGCCAAAAAATCAACCAAAGTTGAGTAAAAAAAACAATGAATTTGAAACCTTTTCCTTTGAGACTCTAGAGTGTTTTTTTGCATTGCAGGAGACTATTTTGAACTGGAGGAAATTGTATTTTCTTCTCTTTAAATGACTTGTAAATAGAAACTGAATAATGCCGTGTTCGGATGCTTAGAAATAAAATATTATATTCTTGTTGTACATAAATTACTGTGAAACTGTAAGAGTCCATTTGAATTATTTTCCACTTTGTATTTTCTGTAATCATATGTAAATTACAGAAATTATTATTATTGCATTTAAATAAATATTTCATCTAAAGTGGTAAAAGTTAATTTTATTTTAAAATGAGTAGCGTCACTTTTTTACTTCCATGTTCTCTCCTGCTTGCCCCTTTCAAAACAGAAAAATAATAATTTGGTTAGTTTTGATATGGCTTTTATATAATCAGAAAATACAGTTACAAGATTCCTATGGATCAGGGAAAAGTCAGGGAATTCGAAAATTTAAGCAAAATGTCAATGAATTTTTGATGTAGGGTAACATCCCCAGTAATTGGCACATTAAGAATTTGCCTTTAAAATTCAATTTTCATTGCCAAGGAATAAAATATTTACTTGCAAATATTTTTAAATTAAAGAATGCATATCTGTGCATGTATCTTTTTTTTTTGCCCACTAAAAGCAAAAATTTTTGAAAAAGTATTTTTATAAAAATAAATTTATAAAAAGTTGCTGTAGTCACCAGTAATTGGCACCTAGAGCACCAATGTATGACACCTTGTGATCCAGTAACTGGCACATCCTTCTATAGTAAAAAAAAACTAGCCTTAAAAGGAATGACTCCTGGAATGATGCTGATGTGGAAGATTTCCGGAACTAACGAATCCGGGTTTTCCACTCCTTCCATGAGTCGAATAGACCAATCAGGAAAGGACTCCGTCTATGCATCGCCGTATGGGTTACCATAAAGAGAGGAAAGGTTAACATCGCCAACAATCGCCAAGTTTGTCGCCAACTTGGCGATATATCGCCAAATTTGGCGACCAAAATTAGTTGTCAAAAGTGACGCCAACTTGGCTATAACTGTAATATTTCGCCAAATTTTTAATTTCTTTACAACACCAGTCGTTTGATACATCATTTGAGAGGTTTGCAACTGCTTAATCATGTAATGAATGTCTTGTGTGTTATCTCCCATTCTGCTCCCCAGGGGGACACATTTTAAATTTCTTTACAACACCAGTCGTGTTACACAAGATTTGAAAGGTCTGCAACTGCTTATTCATATTATGGATGTCTTGTGTGTCACCCCCACACTCTGCTCTCCCCAGGGGGGGGGTCACATTTTTAATTTCTTTACAACACCAGTTGTGTGACACATCATTTGAAAGGTCTGCAACTGCTTATTCATATTATGGATGTGTTGTATGTCATCCCCCACTCTGCCCCCCGGGGGGGCACATTTTTAATTTCTTTACAACACCAATTGTGTGACACATCATTTGAGAGGTCTTCAACTGCTTATTGATATTATGGATATCTTGTGTGTAACCCCCCCCCCCTCTGCCCTCAGAGGGGGCGCATTATGTAATTTCTTTACAACACAAATTGTGTGACACATCATTTGAAAAGTCTGCAACTGCTTATTCATATTATGGATGTGTTGTGTGTCATCCCCCACTCTGCCCCCCAGGAGGGCACATTTTTAATTTCTTCACAACACCAGTCGTGTGACACATCATTTGAGAGGTCTGCAGCTGCTTATTCATATTATGGATGTCTTTTGTGTCGCCTCCCACTCTGCCCCCAGGGGGGCACATTTTTAATTTCTTTACAACACCAGTCGTGTGACACATCATTTGAAAGGTCTGCAACTGCTTATTCATACCATGGGGTATTGGCGAGCGCAGCAAGCAGGGGTAGCCAATAATTTGGAATCGCGAAGCGATTACGCAGGGGGTTGGCGAGCATAGCGAGCAGGGGGGCGGGGCCCCCCTAGTGTTTATATATATAAACTATTTTGCAATGAGTTTAATCGCTTTCAATGAATTTATTGTAGATGAAGATGCCATATTTCAGGCTTTTGAAAGAAAGAAATCAGCATATTAGTCTGAAATGTGAACACTTTAAAACAATACAATATATTTATGTTAATACCCAGTAATTGTTATATAAAGCTTTAATGGATTCCAATTACTGATAATTTTTCATGTTCAAATAACAACAAGTGATAAACAAAATTAGTCTATAACTAGTTTGTATTTTTAGGTGATTTTTTGATAAGCTTTTAGTTTTTTTCATGATGTTTTAATGGATTGTGAATGCAAAATGTGAATTTAGATGAATCTCTTGAGGAAATTTACAGTTAGGCACGAAAGAGTTCCTCCTAAAGGAGGAATTCCACCTCTTTTTTAAAGCAATATTGGACATTCTCTGGATTGATGCAAAAATGCAAAGAAAATCTTGGAAGGATAATGGGGGATAGGAGGGGGGAGGGGTTGTCTGGAAAATTTAGTAATCTGACATTTTATCTGTTTAAACCCTTGGAATTTATCCTAGAAGTAATGTGCAAAAGAGACAAAATGAAAGTTGAGCTTGTATCATATAAGCATCTGAAAATTGTGTAAACGAAGTTATTCAAAGTGTCTTTCAAGAATGCAATTTTTTTTTATACTTTAAAGATTCAAAGTGACAGAAAATTTCTTTTTTAGAATAGAATATTTTGTACTATTTATACAACACTTTTGGATAACTTCTATAATATCGTTTTCAAGTTGTATATCTGAAGCAAAGATCAATTTAGCAGGGAGATTGTTTTTATTGAAAAAAAAAAAAAAAAGGGGGGGGGAATTTAACATTTAAACCACTCAGGATAATATTTGTTTCGGAAAATCAGTGTCTATACTTCACATAAGTTGATCAGTTATATTTGAATTTACACCTTTAACTTTTTTTTTTTTTTAAACTTTGAAAGAATTAACAATCATAAATGTAGATTTAATTTTATTGAATAGGCATCTGTTAAAACGATGCTTAAATTATAAATCTGATGCCACTGTGTAGATGGAAAGAATTTTCCACCTTTCTTCTCATTTTTTACTTTCATACCTGTATTATGCAAATTTGCATTTTTCCTGTAATTTTTTTTTTTTTTTTTTCTTTTTTTGCAAACGACTGACGAAATTGATTTCTTTTCAGCGACTTTTTGTTGGAATTTGCGATATTTTTAAGTTCAAATTTTCAGCTTGATTGATTTTTTTTTCTTTTTCCCTAATCCAAATGCCTTAAATTTTTTAATAGATTTACCTCTGATATACGATACATGTTATTTTTAGATCAATTTTGTGAAAGTTACCATACAAATCTTATTTTAAAAGAAATTTAACAATCACAATGAATTATGAAAACTGTTGTTAAATTCTAAATCAATTCCACATGTTTCTATAAAATTCCCCCCTCCTCCCCTGATCTTAAATTGCTAGATCTGTACTCCTGGCTTGAGCCTTGATTTTGATAAGTTAAAAAATACTGTATTGTTACATATTGAATTTTTGCATGTTACAATCTTCATTTCTCTTATAATGGATGAATAGTATAGATTGGAAGGGGAAACTGATCTTTCATTCGTTGAAATTTATTTGCAAGGTTTCGCGAAAAATTGGATGATTCATAGATTTGGCCTGTTTCATAGATTGTGATATTTTTTTTTCTTCAGGTTTTGAAAATGATTCTGGCAGAGCTCAAACATGTAAACAGTTCAATAAACTTAATTTTTACTGTTTTTAATTTATACCTTTTAATAATTAAAATTAGTAAACATATTAAGGTTAAAATTAATCTAAAATAACAGTTTAGTTAAACAAAATATAGGTGTGTGGTATAATCAAATAATACACAGCAAATATAACACAGATAACAAAATATGTTTTATTTACAAAATAATTGGGCTGTTTAAAACAGAAAGAATATGTACAATCAGTCTTTTTTCTTTTTAATAGGAGGCTGACTTATAGCTAAAGGAACATTGTCAAACTTTCTTTTTCTCATTTTTCTGTACAGCTGTAAAATAGAAATAAATAACATTACATAAGCTACTAAAAGAAAGAAAGAAAAAAACTATTTGCAAATTTGTTAAGAGACAATATCTCAATATGACAAATATAATATTTAATGGCACATGCTTAGGTAACATAATTCAGCGCTGAAGAGTAGGAGGGGGTGGGATACAGGACAACTAAAGAATTAACTATCGTAAATACAGAGTGTCCATTCTGAAGTGTGTCTAATAGTTATTCTGAAAACATACAGGCATAGACATATACTTTCTATTATAAAAATGTTTTAAAGGAGATAAAAAAGCATTTTAAACATTTCTTAAAAAGTTATGAAATTTAAATTTTTATATGGTTACCCAGTCCTATAAGTTATCTTTAGTAAAAACATTGTAATACACTAAGAAGCAAGACAAAAAAAAAAAGTTCCATTCTTCTACAATTTAAACTGACCGAGTAATAAATAGCAGTATAAAGTTGCAGCATCTTTTTTTGCTGCAAAGCAGAGGTCATTCACAAATTTACTAGAAATATGAATAGTAGTCAAATAGTAAAATTAACAATATAAATTTGAAATTATTTTCATTCTGACATGTTAAAGTAAATTACATATAACTTTAAAAATATAAGTGAGAAAAATAACATAGAATTTCAGTTGAATGAAATGATGAAAAACAACAGTCGCAATTTTTTTACAAAATGATATTTTTTTGAAATGTAATTTGATTATCAAAAAAAAAAAAAAGTTATATTTAAACTTGCTCACAGGGAATTTGTTTGACTGCAATGCTGAAATATACATGTGGAATAAATTTTTCTAATACTGTAAGCACTTAGTATATGATCCCTCAAAGCATGCTCCAATTTATTTGTGTTCAGATGCAGAAAACTGGTATGAGACATGCAATTCGAAGTTTTATAATTCAGTCAATTTTAATTTTATATGAATGGGATTTTTTTTTTCTTCTAAATATCTTTATATGACTTGGGGATCCTGTTGTGTCGATCCCCAAATTAAGATGGTTAGACACGAACACGTGGTAGAATAAAATATATTCTACCGAACTTTAACATAAAAATTAAACTAAATTTAAATAAATCTTCAATTAACATCAAAAGTCTGATCGTATAGTAATTAGTAAATATTCTCGGTTGCATAAACAAAAAAAAAACAATCTCAAAGAACATAAGCTGCTGTGGGAAGAAGGTAAATAAAGACTTAAATCATTGAATAAATTATAACTAACATTTTATTTAAATATTAAATGAAAATTAAGTTAACATTAAAGAATTACAAAAATAATACTAGTGTTTAACATGAAATAAAAATAAGCATATGCTTTACTACCCCGGGGAAGAAAGAAAATAAAAGTACCTTAAATATTACCCCATGGTAACAATTTTAAAATCTTCAATTAAACATGGACTTTTCATCAAGTAGATCTTCCAATTATCCGACCTCCTCTTAGACATAACTCTCGTTCAGGCAGCCCATTCTTCTCCTCGAAATTCGCCGAGATCCAAACCTCCGCTTCGCTCCTTCCCGTCACAAGAGACGAAACCTTCCACTGCCGCCGTAACGAAGCCCGAATACGCTGTTCTTCTTGCCACTTGCAGAATTCTCCCAAAAGCCTCCACGATCTTCCTCCGTTCCCCTTTTTATCTCCGTGCCGCATCACTTCGTTTCCATTGCGTAGTAAAATAATCCGCTTGATGTCTCACATGTATGTTAGATATTTGGGTTGTTCAACAAAATTTCACATTATTTTTAAACAAAAGAACGGCATTGCCGTTTACAATTTTTCTTTGTTATAATAAATTTTCCATGAAAGGAAAACCATGCTGTCCTTCAAAATATCGGACACCTGCCGTGTATGAATACACCACTCGATGTCCGGACCACGTGCATCTCGAAATATTGAAATATGAAATATAAAAATTTCCAAAACAAACTTTTTTTTTTTTTTTTTTTTTTTTTTTAAATTAGAATTACACATATATTTTAAATATTTTTCGAGAAAATATCGATGTATCGGCCGGCGCCTTGCCGACACAGCAAAACCCTCTCAAAAATATTAAAATATTATTAAACATTAAATATATTTTTCAGATATTATATGGAGTAATTTGTAAATTATTTGATAAAAAGGAGATATATCTTATTAGTGAGCAAAACTAAATTATTTAAATAAAATAACTTATTATTATTATTATTATTATTATTTTAAATTATTTTACATTATTTTAGACCCAAAATAATCAACATAACACATTACATTTCCGTCCCCTCAAAAAAAATTTTATTGCCCAAAGAAAATTTTTTTGGAAACAAAGCAAAAGCACGTCTATTACTAAAAGAAACTATAATCGCAAACAAAAACCCGAGAAACTAAATTTAATGAAATTCAAGTAACACTAGTCTATAGTACCCATTATCTCCAACAATTGACCCAACTAGGATTCAGATACAATGTGCACAATATGAAATATACAGTTGATTATAAGGTAAATTTGTTCCTGATTAACCAAATATTACACAAAAAAACATGACACAAATACACAAATATAAAAAAATATATATATACATGATACTATACAATACATTATTATTACAATTATACAATATGTATTTAATACAAGTAAGAGAACTATTGTCTCACAACAAAACCATGAGTGTCTCTGGGACGTAACTGATAATCACTAACAATTTCAGTACTCCTATACTGCCTCGACTTTTGCCCAGACCCCACATGCGACTGAGAGGGAACGTCTGTATTTATTTGATCATTATTAGCATTAATATCAATGTCTAGCAAATGATTATTATTGTCCCTAACAACAATGTTTTGTTCATTATCATTGCTACTATCAATATTTAATATGTGATTGTTGTTTAACATGTGATTACTGTCCCTAGAATTATTGTTATTTTCACAAATATTACCGTTATATAAGACATCAAATACCGGGAGTTGGTCATCAAAGTCCCCAAATTGAAAATCCCTAACATCCCTGTCATCTATGTGTTGATTTGTGTCCTGTACATCCTCGTCCTTAATTTCTTCCTCAAAAAGTGCAGGAAATATAATTCTCTCTGTGATTCGGGATAATCTATCAACATGTACTAATTGTTCATCTTTGGGGTTTTGTATGTGTACAATTTTAAAGTTCACTGTATTAGTTTGTTGAATGATACGATAAGGTCCTTTGTTAAATTGTGAAAGTTTTTTGCTTGCCCCTGGCTTAACTACTGGAGTGTATAAAAGTACTAAATCCCCCACCCGTAATTTTTTATCAGTGGCAAATTTTAATCTGTACTCCTCCTGCTTTTCTGCGGCTTTTGTTAAATTTTGTTTAACCATACGAAAAACTTTGCCTAGCCTTAATTGTAAATCTTCGCTAAGCTCACGGGTATCTGCATATGATCTCTGAATGGGTTTAGCTATGAGATCAACAGGTAAAAGCAGATCCCTACCATATACTAAATGTGCCGGAGTATCACCTATAGCCGCGTGATAAGCTGTTCTGTAAGCCAATAGTGCAAAATGTAAAAGTTTGTCCCAATCTTCATTTGAAGAATCAACTAAATGTTTTAGCATATTAACTATAGTACCATTTGCTCGTTCCACAACCCCGTTAGCGCTAGGATGATAACTAGTTGTAGTATGCTTTTTTATGTGAAGCTTCTCATATACTTTTAGTATTGCTTCAGATAGGAAAGATTTTCCTTTGTCTGTGGTGAGATGTTCCGGAATACCATGAGTAGAAATGAATTTTTCTAAAACTGATATTATGGTTTCTGATTTTAAGTCAGGTACCGGATACGCCTCAGCCCATCTTGTAAAATAGTCTGTCATGACAATAATGTGTTTGTTTCCCTCCATTGTAGTACTTAGTGGACCCACTGCATCGACCGCAATCTTTTCAAACGGACGTGAAGTAATTTCTACTCTCTGTAATGGAGCTTTTTGTTTAGATTTATATCCTTTTCTAATGGCACATTGGACACAAGATTTGACATGATTAAGTGTATGTTTATATTGTCCCCACCAAAAATAATTCTTCTTTGTCTTAATTAGAGTTCTTTTAAAACCAGGGTGTGCTGACGTGACTGAATCGTGTGCTAAATTTAACACTTGAGAAATTAAAGTTTTAGGTATAACTAATTTAGTGTGATTGTCGTTATACGAATCTCGTTTGTTAACGCAATATAGTAGATTATCCTTTAAAAAGAAAGTTAAATCATGTATTTGTACTTCATTGTGATTTTTCAACTGGTCAATTATGTCTTTGCATTTAGCATCTTGATCTTGTGAAGACCTAACAAATTCTGGTGAAAAATTTGGATGAACATTTACTTCCTGTATTACATTTACATTCCTAGATAGCACATCAGCTGGAATATTGCATTTCCCTGGAGTATGGCAGTATTTTATGTTATAGTTTTGCAGTGCAAGAGCCCAACGGGAAACCCGACTACTGTCCTGGATTCTCAACACCTGTGAAATTGCTTGCTGATCACAATATAAAGTGAATTCCCTCCCGTAAAGGTAGTGTCTAAAATTACTAATTCCCCATACTACTCCCAGGAGTTCCCTTTCAAAAGTACTATATCTTGTTTCAGCATCTTTTAGGGTTCTGCTCGCATAAGCGACTGGATGTAAATCACCTGACTCATCTCTTTGGCTAAGAACTGCACCTAACGCGAAGCCAGATGCATCGGTATGTAAAAAGAAAGGCTGCTCAACGTTTGGTAATAATAAAACCGGGTAAGTAGTCAAACATTGTTTTAATTTATTAAAAGCAGAGTTTGCTTCCTGACTCCATATGAAAGGAGTTTTCAATTTAGTTAACTCTGTTAAAGGTTTTGCGATATCAGCAAAATGATCAATAAATTTCCTATAAAAATTACATATTCCTAGAAAACTACGAACTGCCTTTTTATTTTTTGGAATTGGAAAGTTTTCTACTGCTTTTATATTTCTTTCATCTGGAGAGACCACACCGTTTTTAATTTGGAATCCCAAGTAAGTGATAGAATTTTTTGCTATTTGACATTTTTCAGGATTGATTTTTAAATTATGAGAATTTAGTCTCCTAAAAACCATATCTAATTTATCGATGTGCTCTTCAAAAGTTGCCGAACCAATAATTATGTCATCAATGTAAGTATTCGTATCTAAACCTAGTAAAATCGTAGCAACAAGCCGTTGAAAAGAGGCAGCGGCATTGACAAGACCTTGAGGTAAACGTTTCCATTCAAATAACCCGAATTCCGTACAAAACGCAGTCTTGTGTCTGTCCTCGGGATGCAAGTTCATTTGCCAGTATCCCGAGCATAAATCTAAAGATGTATAGTAATGAGCACCATTTAATTTATCTAATAAATCAGAAATATGCGGGAGAGGAAACGGTAAGGGCTTAGTCTTTAAATTTAATTTCCTATAATCACATACTAAACGGTAAGTTCCATTTTTCTTTTTTACTAGAATTACAGGGGATGCGTAAGGAGAATCAGAAGGAGTAATAATGTCTGCTTCGATTAGGTCATCAATTTGTTGTTTTAATTCTTTTCTTAAGGCATACGGAGTCCTATACGGTTTGGAACGGACAGGAATATCATCAGTGAGATAAATTCTATGGCTAGTTGTGTTACAACCCGTTAAATCCTTGACAGACTGTGCAAAAATGGCTTTATTTTTATTTATTATCTTCATAACCGCCTGCTTCTGGGAATCATTTAAATGATTTAAATCAAATTTTCCTCCACAAGGGTTAAATTCTGTAATCTCATTCTCTACTTCTAAATTATTTACCGTAGTATTCTGAACATTAACTTCCTCAACAAATTCGATTTTGGCTATCTGACAATTTTTGTTGATATGAATTTTCCTTTCAGTGACATTGGCTATTTTAATCCATATATCTTTATTGCCCTCATAGTTATATATTCCATTTGCTACTAACCAAGAATTGTTTAGAGATTTAGCCGAAGGTTGAACAAAAATTAACTTATGCGTTTGCGGAAGACCATTAATTTTAATTTTAACGAATTGCTCAGATCTAGGTTCAATGACATTCTTTGTTACAGTACTTCCCACACCTTCGAATTTATGTAAATTTATTGAATTAACTTCTATGTTTTTGATATTGTTCCATAAAATTGTGTGATTTAAATATTTTAAGGTTTCATTTCTATAATCCATAATGATATTATAAGATTTTAAAAATTCAGATCCTAGAATTGCATTATAGTTAGCCTTTAAGGTATAACTGATAATAAAATTTACTTCAAATTTAACTTCTCCATCATTTAAACACAGTATAATTTTTTTGTCTAAATTCATTACATCATTATTAACCCCGACTACTTGTATTGCACAAGGCTCACTCTTTTCAACCCAATTTGGTAAATATTGGTCTAAAAATTCATTCGAAATTTAATTTATTGCAGCTCCAGAATCCACGAGACAATCAATTTTCTTTTTATTTACATTTAATGAAATGATTGGTAATTGTCCCACTTTTGCATTAATAGTATCGATGCGTACCGTTTTAGGGGGAGAATACAAAGACAGTGGTACACTCCCGTTTTGCCCCCTTACTGGTTTAACGACCCTTCATTGGTATTTTGAGTCAATACTGTGGTACAATTTCTTTTTAAGTGTCCTTGTTGATTACATCTATAACAAGTGATTGGTCTCCTCGGTCGAAAGTGTCTTTGTGTGTGACCAGTGTTAGTATTTTGAGAATTGTGTCCCTGTGACTGTGTGATTTGTAATAACGTTTGTACTTGGTTGCTTAACTCGGCGATTTTTCTATCATTCTCACTAACCACAGTTTGAATTAAATTTTTTATTTCCTGTAGCTCATTGGAAGAACTACTACCGGCCTGTGCAACATTTACCGTCATTTGTGTGTCATCGTATTCTGCACACTTCTCGTGGCATATAGCCAAATCCCAAATTTGTTGATATGTGGTTGGAGAATGAGGCATAATGAATTTTCTTACTTCCGGTTGTAAGCCTTGGAGACATTTTTGAACTAAGAGTTTTTCTCTGATAGTTTCTTGGTCAGCGAAGCATTTCAGGGCTGCCAGCAACTTTGGTACAAAATAGTAGGGACTTAGGGGCCTAATGATTAAAAATTAGGGACTTTTTAGGGACCAAAAGTCTGAAATAGGGACCTTTTAGGGACCTGAAAAATAAACATAATATTTATGCAAATCAAATACAATTTTTAACAAATAAAAGCCAATTTTTTCAAAACTTTTATTTAATCAAATATAATATTTACAAATTTCTTAAATTAACCTTCTTTAGATTTGTTACTCATAAAATTTGTAATTAAATTATTTTTTCTAATTTATAACACTAGACAAGCTATCAGCTTTATCCTTTTTTACTTCCAGTTCCTTGTTAGCTGTTATACCAGCTGCAATCAAATTTTAACCACTTTAGCTTCAGTCAAATTTCCTTTTTCTAAAGCAATTTTTAACCTTTCATTGCCTTCATCGATCAATCTGTCCAGTTCAGTTACTTCTTCATTCACATTTTTATTTAAATCTTCCAAAATTTTGTCAAGAACTACAATTGTACTTTTATCTTTTTCAGCTTCTTTTTTTTTCTGATTTCTTCCTCTTCTGTAGCATTTTCCACTTCAAGTTGTACTTTCCTTTTTTTTCTTTTTCGCTCTTTTCATTTTCTAGGTAACTTTGATAATTTTGATATGCAATATTAGCCTTTTTTATCATTTTACTAGTTACTGGTACTAGAGCTGCATGGTTTTCATAATGATGTCTTAAAGCATCTGCTAAGAGCATTTAGCATCTGTTCTTTCATAGAGGCCCAGTCTTCGGAAAGAATTTGATGTGAAAGCGAAAATCCTCGTTCTACATCTGCACTGCCATGGTACAAACTGAGGCAATCTTCAAAATAAAGAGAGAGATTTGAATATTTTAATCCTCCCTTTTCCTCTTTTGCGTTAATAGAAGTAGCCCAAAATGAATCAATCCTATTTACTTCAGATTCTTCTTAACTGAGCTTGCAAATTTTCCATTCATCCAAGAGGGCATCAATTTCAATGTTTATAGGCAATTTTTGTGCAAGTTTAGCAATATTTTTTAAACTTTTCAGAGTACTTTTGAATTCTGGGTTTAAGCAACTAAGATATTTCAAGTTTTAATTTTGCAATACATCCTTATTGTAAAGATATTTACCAGAAGCTATATAATGACGTTGCACATCACTTAAAACATAACCTTTATCTTTTTCAAATAATTGCAAAAACTCTTTTTGCAATTCTTCATTAAAAACAATATCTCTTGGAGAGATTAAATTTTTACTCTCAAAGGGATCTTGACTGACATCATTCTTGAAAGATTTAATGACTGACTGTTTGCAAATACGCACTGCGACTTTAATGATAAGGCATTTTATTTCATCATACACTAAGTGGATCAGAGGATCTTCCCTTTGGAAAAATGCAGTAAACTGGGTAAATAGTTTGGCACTAGATACAATTAACAGTAACTGACATTTCATTGTTTTCTCCTTCAAATATTCAACAATTTTTTTGTAGCTGACTGTATTTCAGGGTTGCTGGCTTTTAGCCGGGCCAAAAAAAGCCGGCTGGCTTTTTTTGGTTTTATACACTTAAAAAAAGCCGGATTTTATTATTAAAGTGTTAATTTGTATCGAATCCATCTTAAATTTGGGTTGATTTATTTTTAATACATTTTTAATTATTTACTACTAAAATAGTTATAAATTTCTATTTAATTTTTCAAATAAATAAGTCTTTTAACCGCTAGAAGTCAACTGTGAAGGCATTATGTCTGAAAAAATATATAAATCTTGGAAAAAAGAAAATAAAAAAATGTTTTTAAACTTCTATATTTCATAGTTCTACTTATATTGCACATTCCTAAGAATTATATTTAATTGAATTATGACAAAATGTAACACATCAAACCATTCATAGAAACATTCTTATATGAAAAGATTAAATCATTGTGCGCGCAGCAGCGCGCTACAATAATATGATTGAGCGATGGTGCACACGGATTTTTCAATTTTTCTTTTTGCAATAACTAACTAAATACTTATCCAATTTTGATGATTTTTTTTTTAAATGTTCGTCTGACCAAGACGCACAACATAGCACAAAAATTATTTTTTTTTATGGCATACTGTAGGTGTACTGTAGAGTATTCTGAAAATATGACAAAAATTTTGTGTCCCAGCACTTTTCTCGAAAACTACTAAAGACAAAAACTTAATTTTTTTTTTAAACAAAAGACAAACTTTTTATCCCGAGGTAGTCATCGAGAAAACGTTATTTCGCTGGGCGGTTTTTCTGAAATTGCGTATTTTCCAAACTTGGTCATAAATGGGTATATCTAACGTTCTATTGCAGATAGAATGTTGCGGTAAAGTTTATTTTAAAGATTTTGCGATGCTAATTAATCCTGCAAAAATTCATAGCTTTACGTTAAACAGTTTTTTTACAAGATGAAATAAAAGAATGGCAGTCATCAATCTAAGGTACTTGTGATCATCGGAGAGAAAAACCAGTTACACCATTCGATTAAGCATACAAAAATACAGAATGCTTTTTTTTCTCTTATTTTTAACTTAATTTTTTAACGAATTATGAATTTTTTTGAAATTTTAGACATGCTGATTTTTGTCATTTTTTAACACTAGAACGCCCGGATGAAGTCGATTCGACTCCAATCATGTAACTAAATTTCAATTCGAACCAGAAAAATTTTCTTGAAATAATTTAAATCTAATCCACGAAAATTTACGTTAAATAAATCAATTAAATAATTTTGAATAAAAATTCTGGTGAGAAATATTATTTTCAAACTTGAGTAGAATTTCCGAACGTTCTAGTGTTAATGAATCATTTACTGAATAATTATGCACGGTGTCTAGCCCTGGTGGCTGTCAAATTTGATTTTTAATTTTAAATTAGGCAATTTTTTGCACCATGCCAAATTTATATTTTATCCATTTTTTTCATTTATTTATATTTTGTTTTTAGCACAATGGCATCAATGGCAAAAATGCCTGGCATACCTGTCAAATATTGGGGCCCTGTACTTTAAAAAAGTGTATTTATTATAAGTATATACCGTATTTATTCTAATAGAATGCGCCCTCTAATAGAGCGCGTCTTCTAATAAAGTGCGCACCTTGGTGCTGATTGAAAAAATAAATATACGGAAACGATATAGTAGATAAGTAGAAAACGATTACTTAAATGCATTATCGAGGATTCTCATCGATCAAAATAGAGATATTCTATCAAAGCGATGGAGTGGCGATGCAGCAAAAGTTTCAAATTTTGAACAATGTACCACTCCTGTAAACTATAGCGCCAAGGATATGCACACTGTTAAAAATTTGACCCATTTGTTGCAGAGTCACTCCACAGCTTTTATAGAATGTCTCTTTATGGCCAATGAGAATGCTCCATAACACAGTAAAGCAATAGTTTCCTATAAAAGCGGTGGAGTACGTTTTTAATAAGTCCGTAATAAATACGGATTAAGAAAAAAAAGAAGCATGGTTTTTGTATCAAACTTTACTCTTGCATAAAAAAAGTTCCTGTTTTTGGTAAAAATAATGGATATTTGAATGAAAAATCTATTCTTTGAAAGGATTTATTATTTTATTCACTTTAGTAAAAAACTGATTTTTTTTTTTTTTTTTTTTTTTTTTTTTTTTGAAAACTACCGTAGAATTTTGGTATAGAAAAACCTGTTTAAATTTTTTTTTTAATTTGTAATACCAGAGTATTAGAGTATGTAGCATTTTTTAATTTCAATACAAATAATATTTTGTTTTCCATATATAAAATACAAAACAAGTTGTGCAGTATCCCTATGGAATGGAATATGGAAAAATAGAAGGACTAGTGAAAAATGCTCCAAGGAGCAGTGCAAAAGCAGAATATGATTTTAATTGAGCATTAAAAAGTAATGGACAAGTGCTTCTGTTAATTACTGAGCATGAGGAAGGATAAGGGATCCCTTCTTGGCTACAACTCACTTCAATGCCAACTTTGAAAAAATCATATTTGCGCTTTTTCCGTGAAAACAAATCAGTCGCAGTTACTATAAAAATGTATAGTGTAAAGACGTAACCAGTAAAGATGCAGCTTAATTAGACAAAAATGTAAAGGAAGGCGACATAATACCAGATACCTAGTTCCTGCAGGTATCACATTCATGCACTGCCACCAAGCATACCCTAAGTGTATAATTGCACAGAAAATTGATTTGTAGTATAGTGCAGAGTGAACAGTGCAGTTAACATCAGAGATGTAGTACAGGCTATACGCCGTACACCTTCTGGACTTTTTAATAGAACACCATATACCCTCTGTTTTTCAAGAAAGCTTATAGTATACACATTCTAGAATATCCCTCTGCTTAGAGCATATATCTTATGTTATTTTTATGACTACACCCCTGGTTAACATCTAAAGCACGGTGGAAAATTCTACTAAAGAACCGCAAATTTCTTTTGTATGGAAAAAGCGCAAATATGATTTTTTCAAAGTTGGCATTGAAGTGAGTTGTAGCCAAGAAGGGATCCCTTATCCTTCCTCATGCTCAGTAATTAACAGAAGCACTTGTCCATTACTTTTTAATGCTCAATTAAAATCATATTCTGCTTTTGCACTGCTCCTTGGAGCATTTTTCACTAGTCATATAATGAACAATGTTGAAAGAGAAATTAGGAAGAATTCAGTGTTTGAGGAGAGTTTAATACATGATTATATAAAATTAAACAACAACAAAATATGCTCTAATAAGATTTGTTGAATTAAAATTTTCAATAGCTCTTTGTTATTTAATAGTGCATATATGCCCTCTTGCATGAATATATTCATACATATAGTAACTGATAATACTGAAATAAATTGTGAAATATAATATATTATGAAATATGCATAATTGATAATACTATTTTCAATAGTGAGAAATGCTGTTTTTATGATTTTAAATGTTTATAGGGAATAAAACATGACATTTTAATAACTCTTAAAATTAGTTAAGTAATAAAACATGTAACTAAGTAACCATTGCCCCAGTTAATTTTATAAAGCAGTAAAAATGGAAAAAAACAAGAATGGGATAGAAAAAGCACTTGGTATGGCCATTTTATAATTTAGCTGACATATTTGCAATTGTGACTATAAACCACTATCAATTCCATCAATGTGTCATTCTAGTATTATTGTCTTCAATATTGAAAAATTGGGTTATAACCCAATTTCTCATGCTGAATCATAATTAAATTCCCTATTTTTTTTATTTTAATAAATAAATTTATTAAACTGAAAGTAAATTAAACATCATTAAAACCAGTTAAAATACACTTAAAAATGTGTGGCTTATAATTAAAATGCTTCACTGCATAAAAGCCAATTTTGGCCAAAAAAGGCCAATTTTGGCTTTTTTGCAAAAAAGCCGGATAAAACCAATAAAAGCCACCGGCCTGGCTTTTTTTAATTTTAGCCGGCTTTTTTGCAACCCTGCTGTATTTAGTGTCCTTTGTTCTTTTCTAGATGGAATATATTTTAAGAAATACTCATGGAGACAATTCTATTGTTCTAACAACCAATTTGCTGCAGTTCCAGAGTTAACCATCTGCTTGGCACATGTTTCATAAATCTATGTGCAGGAACACTTAGTTTTTCCTGTATAAAACTAAAATCTTTCCACCTGGATGGCCAGTCATTAAAATAGTTATATACTAAAATAATAAAATCAGACGCATCACATCCATCAGGCCTAGAAGTGACTTTTTTCAAAAATATTACAGGAAATATAGGAATTTTTTTGAAGAAAATACAGGAATTTTATAAGATGTTTCATTTATATGTAAATAAATTGACACATGTTTTAATATATTAACATATGTATCAACACAGACATCAACATTGTAAAAACTATAACATAAATAAACTATTTAAAGTTCATTCCTGACTATTTCAGAAATTTTTAGCACACTTTAGGATTAAAATACTGGTTTCAGGAATAGTACGCTTTTTTGTTTTTTCCAGCAATATTTAACACTTATTACAATTATTATCTGAATCATCATCATTTATATAATTTGCATTTACGAACACAAACTTAACTAAAATAAAGGTTATAAATGATTTTTTTGTAATAAATTTAAATGAAATGAGTTTCTGTAGTAAAAGAAATTCAAAGTTCTAAAAAACTCTGAAATTCACAGCAAATTTTATGAAAAGTTACAGCAAAGAGGGAGAGAGGAAATCCTTCTCTACATTAATAATACATTTTTTCAACGGCATTCCCAGGGTTTTTTTTTTCTTTTCTTTTTTTTGTAATGCTTTGATGGAATTTGCATTTTCCATTTGATATTTAGGGGAAAATACCACCTTTCGCATGATCTTTTAATGTAAAAGTTTTTAAAAACTTTTTATTTTAAATTCTTTGGTAAAATTTGTATTTTTCCCACAATCTTTAGACAAAAATCATTGTTTTTTTTTTTTTTTTTCGCTATCTTTAGATGAAAATTGGGTTCTTTTCGCAATCTTTAGACGAAAATTCCATTTTTCTCACGATCTTTTGACGAAATCGCTTTTTCCTGGCGATCTTTTGACGAAAATTGCATTTACCTCACAATCTTTTGGCGAAAGTCGCATTTTCTTTGCAATTTTTTGGTGAAAATCTCGTTTCCTTGCGATCTTAAGACAAAAATAGCATTTTTCTAATGATCTTTTGATAAAAATCACATTTTTTTCGTGATCTTTTGACAATAGGCATGTTTTCTTGAGATTTTTTAACAAAATTGGGGATTTTTCACAACTTTCTGATGAAAAATGTGTTTTTCTCACAATCTTTAGACGAAAATGGTGCTTTTTTTGCAATCTTTGGATGAAAACCGCGTTTTTCTCGCGATCTTTCAACAAGAATCGTGTTTTTCTCGCAATCTTTTGATAAAAATCCCGTTTCTTTTCAATCTTAAGACGAAAATTGCAGTTTTTCACAGTCATTTGGCAAAAATCTCGGCAAAAATTTCCTTATGAAAATAGCATTTATTCACGATCCCTAGACGAAAATCACGATTTTCTCGCGATCTTAAGCAAAAATCGCGTTTTTCTAGCGATCTTTTGATAAAAATCGCATTTTTCTCACGAAATTTTGCTGATTAAGGCGTTTTCTCGAGATTTTTTGAACAAAATTGCGGGTTTTTTCAGGATTCTTTGACTAGAATTGCAGGGTTTTTTCACTACAATTTTTTCATTTCTTCCACTATGATCAGTTATGTGCTATCATCTACAATATTAAATTTTGAGAAAAAGTAAATTTTCTTGATAAATTTTGGTAAAATGTAAGGAAAAAATTAACTTAGACACAGTATAGATAGAAAAAAAAGGGACTTTTAGGGACCTCTTAGGGAAAATAGGGACTTTTAGGGACCAAGTTAAAAAATAGGGACCTTTTAGGGAAATAGGGACCAACTGGCAGCCCTGGCATTTGTACGACAACCCCAAAACTCTGGATAAAAATGCTCTATTGGTTTCTCTTGGGAATTGTCTAGCCATAGTGAATTCGTGTAAATGACATGCTTCATCTACGGTTTTACTAAACCTGTTAGTTAACGCTTCCCTCAAAATTAAGAAACTTTGTGTTTTTTTCAAATGGGGTTGCGATTTTAGAAATTTTTGCGCTTCTCCTATGCATTTTAACTTGATGGCAAAAACGCATTGCGCTTCTTGCCATCCTGCGAAGTCTTTAATTTCTAAAATTTTGTCAATAAAGTCCCCCACAGTAATGTCAGGGTTTCCCCCCGAAAAATTTGGAATATTTCCTATAAATTGGTTAAAATTAAAAGTGAGGTTAGGTACCAGAGACACTTGATTATTTACACTCCTAATTGTCTCTGAATCCTTAATTGGGGTCAGCATTGGTGGAGATGGTGACTGACTATACTCATTGCCCGTATTAGTCCCTATACTACTCATATTAGACTCTTTATGAGTCTCATTCTGCCCGGACCCACTCTCTTCCACCTCATGCTCAAAACTGTCAGAATCTAAAGCCATTTTCTAACCTCAAAAAAATAATTTTACCCACAAAATACAATAAAATATCAAATAAATTGCAATTTAAAAATTCATGTAACATACAAAAATAATGAAAAAATAAAAATCGTAACCTTATTAAAATTTCTCTTATTCAAAATTTCATCATTTTTTTTTTTTTTTTTTTTGTTAAATTACTCCAGTTAAACCATTAATTACTCCAGTTAAACACCATATTTTAATAACCACAGCAGCCGAAAGTAATAAAGAAAAAAAAAAAAAAATTCTACCAGGTGACGGCGCCGAAAATGGCTAAATCCGCAGTACCATGAAAAAAAAAAAAAAATAAAAATAAATAAATAAAATAAATCGCGACGCCAAAATGGCAAAGGTCACGAGGCACCAAAATGTGTTGTGTCGATCCCCAAATTAAGATGGTTAGACACGAACACGTGGTAGAATAAAATATATTCTACCGAACTTTAACATAAAAATTAAACTAAATTTAAATAAATCTTCAATTAACATCAAAAGTCTGATCGTATAGTAATTAGTAAATATTCTCGGTTGCATAAACAAAAAAAAAACAATCTCAAAGAACATAAGCTGCTGTGGGAAGAAGGTAAATAAAGACTTAAATCATTGAATAAATTATAACTAACATTTTATTTAAATATTAAATGAAAATTAAGTTAACATTAAAGAATTACAAAAATAATACTAGTGTTTAACATGAAATAAAAATAAGCATATGCTTTACTACCCCGGGGAAGAAAGAAAATAAAGGTACCTTAAATATTACCCCATGGTAACAATTTTAAAATCTTCAATTAAACATGGACTTTTCATCAAGTAGATCTTCCAATTATCCGACCTCCTCTTAGACATAACTCTCGTTCAGGCAGCCCATTCTTCTCCTCGAAATTCGCCGAGATCCAAACCTCCGCTTCGCTCCTTCCCGTCACGAGAGACGAAACCTTCCACTGCTGCCGTAACGAAGCCCGAATACGCTGTTCTTCTTGCCACTTGCAGAATTCTCCCAAAAGCCTCCACGATCTTCCTCCGTTCCCCTTTTTATCTCCGTGCCGCATCACTTCGTTTCCATTGCGTAGTAAAATAATCCGCTTGATGTCTCACATGTATGTTAGATATTTGGGTTGTTCAACAAAATTTCACATTATTTTTAAACAAAAGAACGGCATTGCCGTTTACAATTTTTCTTTGTTATAATAAATTTTCCATGAAAGGAAAACCATGCTGTCCTTCAAAATATCGGACACCTGCCGTGTATGAATACACCACTCGATGTCCGGACCACGTGCATCTCGAAATATTGAAATATGAAATATAAAAATTTCCAAAACAAACTTTTTTTTTTTTTTTTTTTTTAATTAGAATTACACATATATTTTAAATATTTTTCGAGAAAATATCGATGTATCGGCCGGCGCCTTGCCGACACAGCAAAACCCTCTCAAAAATATTAAAATATTATTAAACATTAAATATATTTTTCAGATATTATATGGAGTAATTTGTAAATTATTTGATAAAAAGGAGATATATCTTATTAGTGAGCAAAACTAAATTATTTAAATAAAATAACTTATTATTATTATTATTATTATTATTTTAAATTATTTTACATTATTTTAGACCCAAAATAATCAACATAACAATCCTATAAAATTTAAACTTTGTAGTGTTTTTAAGAAATGTTTTTATTAATCGGAACAACTTATAAAATAATTTTTACATCATTTAAAACATGTAAACAAACAAAATAGACTGTAGTGAATTTAAATTCTGTAGTAAATCTTTTTTTTTTTCTTCTTTTCCTCCTCCTTAAAGTGCTTTTACATGAGGAGTCAAAGTCACTTCAAATTCCAGGCATCTAAATGTTATCCTAATGGCTCCAGGAGAGTTGCTTGGAAAACATGTGATTTTCTTGTGTCTGAGCATCTTTGACCTCAGAAATGAAGCAAGTTGCCAGTAACAGCCAATGAAATGCTTAAAAAATGGAAAAAATGCAGGCGATTTTGGTCCCTTGGAATTTTTATGTGTAGTAGCACTTTTAAGCATTAGAAATTTAGAGAGGGCAAAAAAGCAATTCTTAAATTGGATTAATTATTCCTCAATAGAAAGAACTAATACAATACAAATGATACTGCTATACCATTACTGGTCATAAAGCTATTTGATTATGAAATAATATATGATAAAACATACATGTCTATATTACGACTTTTTTCTTCAAACATTGAGATTTTCTTTCAAATGAAAAAATTGCAAATTGTTTTTAAAATACAGTACTTTTTTATATTGCATGCAAAAAATATCAACAAATGACTTTATTGTATGTAAATAATTTACTTACATATATGTACTTAAGCATGTAAGTAAATAAAAATATAATATATTGAAATTTATAATGAAGATGATTAAAAATTCGTTATTTTACTATGATCTACCAAACAACATAGTAACTGATTTAGCAACATTCATTAATCAAGATGGGGTTAGGCATTGATCGATACTCTAAATATTTTCAGTTAATACAACATGGAGAAATTTTAGAAAATTTTACTGTAACAATTATATACAGGTTAAATTGTTTTTCACAATTTATTCAAATACAAAAGAAATTCTTTACTACAATGTATTTTCATAGCAACAATAATAATTTTTGAATAAAATTAAGAAAGATACATGGGTGAAAGTTTACAGTGTATGTTTACATCACACTAATTAAGAATTGACATAAACAAAACAAATATATGTATATATATATTTTTTCTATACACTACAATATTTTAGCGACTAAAATTTCTCCCATTTATTTATAAAATTTAGTTGTCATAGTCTGTTTGAATATTATTCATTAATGCTAAAATGTCTTTACCTTGAACAGAGTGTGATAAAAATGTCTTTTGATCTTGTTTTGCATAGCTGAGATGGAATTTATATTATTTTATACCCATATATATTTTAAAAATTAGCCAAAGTATTTATTAATGATAATTGTACATCTCATTGAGAATGTTCTATCAGCAAATCTTTAGCAATTATTGATAATTATTGATTTAGTTAATTATTGATAATTATTCTGCAGTGTTTAATGTTATTAATTAAAAAAATAATTTGACAGTTTTGTTTGGTTCCTTGTGAAATTATAGATATAAACTTTCTCCTCTAGTCTTCCCAAAATGACTTGGAAATATTTAATAACAATGGGATGCCCACTAACACACACAGAGGGCTGAAAAAAGTGAATAAAGAGAATTTTTTTTTTTAGCAAACTTACATCTTGCATCGAGAGGCTGGAAATTTCTGACACATTGGAAAGAAATTTTGAATAGGCAGCAGTAAATTCTTTAGCCCGGCATGAAACTTCAGGATTTAAATGTGAGTGCAGCACCTGCAATAAAACAGTTTAAGCAAATGAATTAAACGAAAACAAAATAACTATATTGAATCAAACACAATATTTTTTGTTGTATAAGTTGACATTTTAAAATGCAAAGAAAATTCCAGGAAGTTAACATACAGGCATGAAAGTGGACCAAAGAAAAAAAGGAGGAAAATTTTTTTCAACTTCAGATGCCAAATATAAAGAGAAAAAATAGAAAAATTCTAATGACGACATTTTATAGACTGGAGTGTAGTTTTAAATTTTACAAAAACATAAAAGTTACAAAAAATTTGATTAAAAGAAAATTTCGAAATTCACAGTATAAATGTGTATCTCTTGATAAAACAGGGGACCACAGCCATCAACCTTCTGTAGACCTAACAGAAAAACGACAGATTTCCTCAAAAGATCTTGAATGAACGAGAAATTTTGTCTAAAAATCACGATAAAACGACAAATTTTGTCAAAAAATTCGCGAAAACGACAGATTTCGTAAAAAAATTCGCGATAAAACGGCAAATTTCGTCAAAAAACTCGGGAAACGCGGCAAATTTTGTTTAAAAATTTTGATAAAATGACAAATTTTGTCAAAATTCGCGAAAAAATGGCAAATTACGTCAAAAGATTCACGAAAAAATGGCTAGTTCTGTCGTAAATCGTGAAAAAATGGCAAATTTCATCGAAAAATACGCAAAAAAATGACAAATTTCGTCGAAAAATTCGCGAAAAAATGCCTAACTTGTCATAAAATGCGAAAAAAACCCGGCAAAGTTCCTAAAAAAATTGAGTAAAAGCAACAAATTGTCAAAAATTCGCGATAAAACGACAGATTTATTCAAAAAATATTTGGGGACATTTTTATTTTCAAAACAGATTCCAAAGGTAAAAATATCCCTAAAGATTTAAAAAAAAAAATCTGCAAAAAAATTGAAAAATTAAAAAACGGTCTTTGTATATAATAACCTCAAGTATTCAATACAAAATAAATAAAATTTAAATTATCAAAACGCAAACTGTATGCTTAAAAAGATTTCTCCCATAGGATTAACATTAGCGAGCGCGCGTTCTTGAGTGGTGAAACAGCCTCTAAATAGAGGTCTACACGGGCCGAAATTTCCAGGCCCGAGCCTGGCTCGAACTCAAAAAATATTGGCCTGACCCGGCCCGGACAAAAAATGTAATTCGGCCCGAACCCGGCCTGGCCCGGGTGAATTTCTACAGAACATTGATCTTTAGTCTACCGGCAGAGTTCAGACAAAAAAAAAAAAAAAAACTTGGTCTCTTTTTTTCTTTTTTCATGTTTAAAATCTTATTTATGCAGCTGTGCCATAGGCTGCGATATTTACGCTTTTAAAGAATCTTTGTTTGTTGTATGTAAATGTTTCAGTTATCATTAATATTATTAATGCATTAAAAAAAAATCTAAAAAATGGTATACGGTAAAAGTAAAATCTTCTAAGACATTGGAAAGAAAAAAATACTTTTCCTTCTTAGCAGATGTAAATGTTTAATATATATTTTTTTCTCGCGCATTGTTGCATTCATTTTGCATGAATGAACAGTTAAAAAAAAATTTGCAGTTTTCGGTTTAAACAAAAATTTCGTCATAATCACGTTTTTTTTTTTCTTTTCTTTTCTTTTTTTTTTTTTTTTTTTTTTTTTATGTGATTAATTCTATTTTGAGACGCCTAGTGATCTACGATTCTTTAAAAAGAATAAATTCTAATGTTTAATTGTAGAATAATGACGAGTTAAAAGTATTTTCCTATTTTGCAAAAATGTTTGGACCAAGCCAAACTTTACTGATTTGTGAACAGACTTATTTAAAAGGATTTTCATATGGGGAGATTCAACAGGAACTGATTATTTTGGTCCGCGAAGACTAAAAAGAATGAAATCAGTCTCGGTTTCTACGGAAGAAGTAAGTTAGGCTCGGCCCGGCCCGATACTCCAGGAAAATGAATTACGGCCCGAGCCCGGCCCGAAAAGATTAGTGACTAGGCCCGTCCTGAGTCTTCAGAAGCAAGGCCCGAGCCCGGCCCGGCCCGAATGACGTTAATGCAAATCGGCCCGAACCCGGCCCGCGGGCCGGGCCGTGCTCGGGCTTCGGACCGGCCCGTGCAGACCTTCGCGTTCGGGTATTTTAGTTCTAACTGAAAATAAATTCAAACGTAACTAAAAAAATGTTTAAAAAAGGTTGACCTGAAATTGACATATTTTAACCAGAACTGAAGTGCAATAATAATAAAACAGAATTTATATAAGCTCGTATCCGTCGCGCTGCAAAAACAATAGTTATTCTGAAAAACAAAACAACTGAAAAATTATTATCACTGTTTTAAAGCTCATTAATCCAGATTAAATTATTCCCTCCCAAGATTTTCTTTCTCTTCAGCGTCACAGTGACCTATGGACCCAGGTGTCAGAAAACAGCTGCCAGGCTAAGGCTGCGGGCACACACAAAGTTTTTTTGCGGTTTGCAGGCGGCGCGTTTGATGTAAATGAGTTTTTCAGTTCAACTTCAATCCAAGAGTAGCACGGGAATCTTTCCCTTCAGTAGGGTTAAGATAGTGATCTTCCGTGACCATTGTATCTCCCTCGTTTCCCACTTTCAGTAAACCGTAAGTGAGAGAAAAGAAAAGGCAGTTCCGGGAATAAAGTTTAACTTCAGAATAGTTAGTTTGCCCGGTCCTTAAAAATAGATTTTCGCCCCGCGAAATGTACCGCATGTGATGCTCCTGAACGTAAATTGACCGCTGACCTTGACAGATAGCTCTTCGGCGATTTGTGGGTGAAGTCTAGCGGGTGAAAGATAAGTCCGAGAATTACTCCCGGAGCTTCTTGGACCCCCGCCCCCCAAATTACCAGCAATATTTTCTTTGCATTTTTGCATCGATCCAGAGAATGGCCAAAATCATGTTAAAAAAGGCGGATTTCCGCCTTTCGGCGGAACTCTTTCATCCCTGCATATATAAAGGATATAAAATAAGACATCATTGATTATGGTTTGTAGCTGTAGCGTTTACTGTGGAAATAAGTTTCTATATTTTCTATTATCATTACGACAAAAAATTCTAATTTTCTTACTTATTAAGCACAATAATTCAAAATTGTTATTGTTATTTCTAAAATTGTTTAAACAATTTCATTTAAGAAAAAGAGGGAAAATTTATAACGACAATATGAACTAGACATGCATAAATTGTTGTAATTTCAAATATTTTACGCAAAAGAAAAAATGGGATTTATTTTTATTATAACATTGTTCTTGCAAATTATTTATCTAGAAAATCATCTACATTTCATATCCAATCCCAGTCTTCAGTTCATTTAATTTTATAAAAATGCATAGTTTCTTTCATCTTTAATAGATCAGTTTATGCACCAAATTCATCCAAAAGATGCTGTTTTCATGCTAAAAATACAAGATTAACTTATATGCCTGGAAATATAGTAATTTGGAAATCTGACAGGAAAGATAAGAGATAATGGGTACACAATAAAACTGCTGAATAAAAGACACCGTAGGACACAAAATTTGTTATTTAGAAGTAAAATCATACAAATATATTGGAGATATTTTGAAATATTTATTTAAATGTAAAATATAAATTAACTTCTTTTATAAATATTTTCTAATATCAAATATATCCTTAATATCAAATTTTGAGTTTGCCCCTGATGAGTTGTATCCTTTGTTAAACAAATATTACTCTCAGATATTAAATTATTATATCGAACTCTAAGATTAAAACTAAAAGCTATTTACATGTGCATGCAGTTTATGACAGTCCAAGCTTTAGATATCAATTAAAATCTATAAGCGAATTAAGTTTAAGTTTCCATTCAGTTAACTCCTTGTGGAAAAAAATTACAAGTTCTGTAATAAAAGGTAGAGATAATGTGCTAAGAATGCATATTTTGAGGCAATCAGCCTATCTAATAACCATGCAACTATCTAAACAACTCATTTGATCTTGAGACTTTTTCTATGTCAGACTAAACCCCTATATGTCTCGATATTATACAGAGCTGTTATATGGAATTGCTATATGTAATGTAACTGTTTAAAAAAATAAGTTTAGCTAACAGCAAGATTCAGAGTCTAGTATATAAAATGCTTTTGAAAAACAAAATACACACAAGTTCTAACAATAAAATCTGAACATTAAAAGATGGCAAGTAGAAAACATTTACACTTATTTCTTGTATGTGGCCTCAAAATGAGGCTTAATTTATAGAATTCCATTAGGCTACAACCTTAACACTGATTCTCTGAGGTTAATTTACAATCACATGACCTGACCCATTCAGAATATCAATATAGACACATTGTTTGATCAATGTACGAATAGTAGTGATATTGGTTTGTTTTATTGTGACATATACATTCAGCGAATCAGCTTCCTAATAAGACTTTCTTTTAGACACAAAAGAAAACATTTTGCTTACCTTTTGTTAGTATGTCTGTATTTTTTTTTTTCAAAAAGTTATGCTGTGCTATGCATTATTATAGGTGAAAAAATGTATTTTTGTTTGCCCTTTCAAAGTTTTCTGTTACTTTTTATGCATGAAAAATATTTGTAAAATCTATGTATTAAAATTCATTTACAAGCCATGCTATGCAATATTATTTGAGAAAAATTGCATCATTATTTCCATATTCAATATAGTTTTTCAATACTTTTTTTTATACATTAAAAATATTTGTAAATTTTATGTGTTAAAATGATTTATGATATATAAACAAGAGTAGATGAAAATAATGACGAGTAAGCTGGGATCTCATAGTGGTGCCAATGTTAAATGTGTTGCAATTCACAGGAATTGGCAAGTGTCAGCAAACAGATGGCTGAGCCCCCTGGTCTGATCTAATATCATAATTTCCGGTCTATAATCTGCAGATCACCTGTTAAAAAACCTCAAAAATTTTAAGCGTAGATTATCTGCTGAAATTTTTTTTAAAGTAGAATTTCACCAAAGATATCTAGTTATACCGGCAGTTATAAAATAAAAATGTGAACAACTATCACACAATAGTCTGTTATTGACCATTAATGAAGTTGCTCGTGATTGGTTCGCATATGACGTAAATATACCAATAGGTGTGGTTTCTGATTTTTATGTTATATTTTCTTAACCTTTTGGCAACATGTTTCTATGAACAACAAATGTTTCTCAACTCATCTCATTCAAAAATGGCAGTCTCAATCCTTTACCTGAAGCAAGGAACTATGAAATAATAATTTTATGCAGCAAAAATTATCCTGCCACACAAATTATAAACACAAAGTTATATTACACTGCAACTATGATACAATAATGATTAATTCGATTAAATATCGATTGTCGTAATCAGTAAAACTGATGTAGATTGCAAATTCGTTTCATAACTAGAAGGGATATGAAAATCATATTGAGAAAACGTATTATTTAAACTGCAGAATTTAAATTGAATGTTATTATAATAAAGGAAGATGTTGAAAATGATTTCAACATACAAACAGCAATTTATATAGAATTATTTGTATTTTTTAAATTGGAATTATTATATAACTATTTTATATTACAATTATCATTTGAATACAGCAACTAAATAAATAGGGTAGTTCATTAATACTACTTTCGAATATTGAAAACAATGAATAATCCTCATATAGTTTGGTGTATAATACACGGATTATCTGCTAAAATTATTTTAAAAAGGCTAAAAATTGCGACTGTGGATTATATGCCGCCACGAATTGCAGGCCAGAAATTAGGGTAATTAACAAATTGAACAACAAATAACAAAATCTCCATTTAGAGATTTCATTTAGCACTATATTACATAATAGATATATAGAAAAAATACAAAATATCACCAGTTAAATAAAACCTACTATGAAATTAAATTTGAAATCACATTTAATGATATATTATGCCAAGAAATCAAAATAAATATAACTTAATCATGTTGAAATAAAATACAGTAGACTCCCTTAAATCCCCAATCCTAAAATATGCAACTCTCTAAAATCTACACACAATTTAGGGATGTAAACAATGAAATTTTCAATTCAGATATATGGACAAAATGTGACTTTTCTAGTTTTATATCAATTCCATACATATTTTAATTTGCAATTTTTGTTAATATTACTGAATTCATTTTTTTTTTTTTTTTACATGAAGGAAGAATAAATTTATTTCTGAAAAAATTCAAGATATTGTTGGTATCACAATCTTCTTACCAAATATATTAATGTATTAATCAATCTTTTTTAGTTATTAAGTTTGACTGAATCTAAGATAAAACTTCCTTATTTTATAATTTTGATGTGAATTAATAATGTACTTTTATGAGGAAAGTTTCATTGAAAAATTTAGGAAAAATAAATTTCATCTTTTAATATTTTAATCAGTTTAAAAATTATCTACATTTTTTATTATTTTAGTTTATTACTTATTTTAATATTTTATGATATTGCAAACATTTATAATTGTTTTGAATGCATTATTAATTACTTTCAAACTGATATTTAAAAAATGTAAATAAAGCAGTGACCAGAAATCTGCAAAAATTCTAAAATCTGCAAAACCTCTGGTCCCAAACTGTGTGGACTTGAGGGAGTCTACTGTATATATATATTTGAATCCAATAATTTTTTTTTTTCTTAAGTAATATGTGTGTACCTTTTTTTAATCATAAGCTAGGTTTGAATAAGGTTTTTAGGTCCTTCCTCTACAAAATTTTTTGATAAAGGCTTCTTCTCTGAAAAATATTCTTGGCAAAAGCAACAGCCATATGAGCAAGCAAATGACTAAAAACAATTTATTCAACATTTCTTTGTATTAAATGTTCTTATAGTTTAAGAGTTTATGTTTTTATATGAAAAATTACTTGTACACAATACTCCTGAATCACATTTGGTCTTATGTCCACCACCAGCATGGTATAATATTCAGGGTTGCCATTTTAGCTTGATTTCTTATTTTAAAAAGTTATTACGATTTCCATATAGTAATCTTACCTTTTTTTAATTTCAGACCTTCAATGATTAAGAAAAGAGAATATCATTCATAAAATAAAATGTGGTAGGTATCTTGAATTAAAAGAAAATGGTAAATTGGTAACTGTGATAAGGTCAGTGCATATCCCTTCTATTGATACAGTGAGATAATATTAATGCATGTTTTTAACAAGTAGATAAGGGCACCTTTCACTGTTCGCAAACAGCTCAGCTGTTATCTTGCTTACTATTAAATACAGTAGACTCCCTTAAATCTGCACAGCTTGGGACCAGAGCTTTTGCGGATTTTAGAATTTCGCGGATTTCTGGTCATTGCTTTGTTTACATTTTTTTTAAAAGAAATTTGAATGTAATTAATAATGAAATCAAAAGTATAATGGATGCTTACAATATGTAAAATATTAAAATAAGTAATAAACTAAAATAATAAAAATTAGATAGTTTTTAAAATGATAAAAATACTAAAAGCAAACGTCAAATTAATAATAATGTACAATTAAATATTCATTATAGAGATGAAATGTGTTTTTCCTAAATTATTCAATGAAACTTGCTTCATAAAGGTACATTGCTAATTCACATCAAGATCATAAAATAATGAAGCTTTATTTCAGGTTTAACCAGACTTAATAACTAAAAAAGCTTGATTAATACATAAATATATTTGGTAAGATTGTGATTACCAATGATATCAGCAATATCTTGATTTTTTCAGAAATAAATTATTCTTTCTTCATGAAAAAACATGAATTCAA
The DNA here is from genome assembly GCA_964019185.1 of Maratus speculifer. Lineage (NCBI taxonomy): Eukaryota > Metazoa > Arthropoda > Arachnida > Araneae > Salticidae > Maratus > Maratus speculifer. The sequence goes on along the minus strand of OZ025292.1, from coordinate 21,778,729 downwards.
TAACCTTAACAAAAATTACAAATAAAAAAATATATGGAATTGATATAAAACTAAAAAAGTCAAATTTTGCACCTACAAATGAACTGAATGTTTCATTGTTTACATCCGTAAAATATGTGCGGATTTTAGAGAGTTGCGGATTTTAGGAGTGTGGATTTGAGGGAGTCTACTGTAGATCTATTATACAGCAAGCATACATGTCACTTGTTATGGAGGACTTAATAGAGGTATTTGCTATGGAAGTTTTATTATATTTACCTTGATTTCCCACAGGGAACTTTCTATGGCGTTGCTTTTAGCAGGATCAAGAGTATCTATATTGAATGGATCTTCCCGACTTTCTAAAAAAGAGAGAATAAAAAGAAGCAATGTCATGATAATGTCAACCAAATCTTTTCTTAATACATAATGCACATAAATAATTTCGATTAAAAGATTTTAGCCATGAAATAAAGGTTATACCTTTAGCATCTTTGTTGTGAATCAAAATTCCCAGGGAAGGATGATTTACCAGCATATTTGACAAAAGACGAAGAATTTTCAGAATAGTGCTTGTGCTTGACATGAGACTTAGACGGCTCAACCTCTTTGCGAAAGCAGCAACCACATGAGCAGGCAAATGACTAAAGAAGAAAAACAAGAAACAATTCATTCAACATCACTTTATAGTAAACATACATAAACATATTATTAAACTGTATATATTTTATTTAAAAATTTCTTTTATATATTTCAATGTATAAATTTTTTTGTTGATGCAATTTCACATTCAATCGATTTATTTTAGTCAACATAGTTTGGTGCATCATTAACTCCAATGCTGCTGAAACTCATATATAGTTATACAGATGAAAAAAAAAAATGGGCGATGGATTATCTGAACCTAATTAACCCTCCCTCCCTCAAAAAGTTCTTAACATTAATTTATAACTGAGTTCTAAAAATTTTAAAATACTCAATTGCTTTTGAAAATAAAGCAATGTACATAGGTTTTAAATGCACATTCAATGCAATTATTTAACTTGCCAGCACACATGTTGGGATAAAATTTACTTAAATTACATTGTTCACTTAATGTACAAATGTAGTCACATTTACCTGATGAGTTAAATCCAGAGTTTCCCAACATGAGGTGCATGTTGAACCTGGAGGCAATTTCAAAATTATACATTTTTGCATTTTCTGCCTGTGTCTTTGTAAAAGAGATGTTTAGATTAAGAATAAACTTAATACATGCAAAATTTAAAAAGGAAATACGAAAAGTAAGTTTTTTGTTGAGCTTATAAAAAGTACACAATGAACATAGTGAAATTAAGTTCCTTATGAAAACCATCATACAATACTTACATGTATTAGTTTTATTCATTAACTAGCAGCTATGCCCGCTGCGCTGGTCTATATTTCAAAATCAACCGTGGATGAAACGAATTGGTGAATTTAAATTTGTATTTTAAATAATTTGAACCTCCAGCAGCATGCTCATTGCTGAAAACGATTTAGACACCATTGTGATATTAAATTATCTTAAACGCTGCGCAAAAACCAGCTATTTAGAAGTAACTATTTTAGTTTATTACTAACAGTGCACATTTGGAAGCGAAATGAGACCATTTTGGCAACAGGATTTAAAATTTTCCCTTATCTGAAGAAATATTAATTATTACAGTCGTTACCATGGTACAACTTCTGAAAAATTTCTTCACAACTTTTCATTATGTGAAGCCAGGAACCCAAAGCTACTCCCACCTAATAAGTTTATATATATATTAAATTTTGTCCGCGCGATAAAAGGCACAATTATGCAAGAATCATCTTCAAACTCGTCAAGTACATTGAGATGGTTAATATCTCAGTAGGAATTGCAAATGAGCAAAATCGGCCTAGGGGGTAGTAATTGGGAAGGGTTCAAAAATTTGAATACCATCTTAACATGGCTTTCACAAAACCAGCTCTTACAAAACAATAGCAGGAAAAAAAAATAAACATTTTTCGTTACAGAATGTTGCCAACTATAAAAAAAAACACACATTAAAATTATCACTACAACAATTATTTTATTATTGCAAAATTTCCTCCTGAAAAATGAAAACAAAATTATTTACTCTTTCGTATTTAAGCATTTTCTCTTTAGTTATTTAAGATAAAATTATGTAAATTTGTATAATTTGGCGAACGATTTGGCGAAATTGGTTGACGTGATAATCAAGTAGTAGCCAATTTACACTTTTCATATTTCACAAAAGATTCCTACACAGACATCATATACGCAATAGGTTTAGCACGATTATCTTGCAACTACAATGTGGCAAAATGCTCGTTTTAGAACACCAAAGAAATTCATGTATATTTTATTATTTTCTATCATTTTAAACAGCAATTAACAATAAATAAAAAGTAACTGTAGAACAAAACAACAAATATCATTTCAAAAAAGAAAAAAATGAAAGTAAATAAACAACTTATCATCAGATAAACAACTATAGCTGGGTTACCATATGAGGCAAATAATGCCATTTTGGCGTCAGAGAGATACCTCGATGAGTATATGACCTAATCCGTGAAAAAATTTCCATTTGGAAAAAACTTTAATCGGTATTTATACTGCATTTTCCCTACTTATGTATAAGAAAAAACTTTGACACAGATGTCATGTATGCACCACATTAGCGCAATTTTTTCTGGCGCCAATTTGGAGAACTTGGTTTTTAATTACCAATTTCATAAATATTTTTTTAATTATTTTGTATTATTTGAAAAAAAATAAAAAAGTTTAATTAATAGCTATAGAACAAAATGATTTTCTATATTATAAAGGCCAAACGTATCTGTGCGTAACGCATACGTCATTTTGCGAATGGCAAAAGTTTCAAATTTTAAATGAAATTTCGGTATTGAAATTTTTGCCACTAGAAATTTTTAAACATCTAAATATCGCACATTTTCAATTTTTACACCATCGTGTAAGGAAAAAAATGTACTTTTAAATGAAATTTGTTTGAAAGCTGTATCTTAATTTGTTTTTCAAATATTAATTTTTTTTGTAGTTTTTAATACCGCTTTTCTAATTGTGGCTACAGGAGTACTCCATTTCTATTGAAAGCAAAGGAAAAAAGAGAAGAAATTGATTACTGTATCTTTATGATGCCATTTTCTCATTAAAAGGGAAAAAATTTAAATTTAAATATCTTCTGTAATAAAACCCGTGAATTTTGATTTCATTTACAAAATTTGATTTACACGTGAAAGAATATCAACAGTTTGATATTTGTTTCAACTAATAGCATTGAGAATTCAAGTTTTGAATAAAAATGATTAATTTAAAATGCCAATTTTTTCTGAAAAGGTGAATACAGATACGAAATGTGCATTTGTAAATTTTGATATGAAGAAAATGATGCCGGGTTTAGATTTCACGGGGAAAAAAGTCTATGATTGAGTCAAAGCTGAATAAATTTTCCTTTTTTTCGTTTTGGAATGTTAGCATAAGAATCTAAATTGATAACTTTATCATAATAACACATCTTTATTATATTTTACTGATTACATGTACGATTAAGCTTTAATTTTAACAATTTCAACAACTGAGTTTTATTAGAAACAGTACTTTGCTAACTTTAATTTAAATATCGTTTGTTTTAAAGTTAGACTTACCAATATAAAATGAATTTTTTACTATAACTAATTTTGTAGTTTTATTATAAATCAATGAAACAGTTCGTTTTTAAACATTTTCTTTCGTCGAAATTCGACGGGTTTTACCTTGTTATTTTAAAAAACAAAATGAAAGTTAATAAGTGTGGCATAAAATCGCCATTTTGTTGCAATCGTGCGAATGTGGTGCGTATACGACATCTGCGCCAAAACTTTAAAAAGTTGCAATTAAGTTATTTTACAGTTTGGATGAGGAAGACATTTATACTAAAATTTAAACATTATATGCATTTTTTTTGCTATAACTGCTATTTATATACTTACAATTAAACATAAAAAAATATCCTAAAAATGCTCTCACACATTTAAAAGAGAGTGAGAGAATTTAGTAATTGTGAACATCGCTCCGGCTTATGCCTTCTTGGTATAAAATCGCATTGTTTGATGACAAAAGTAAATTCAAACACCCAAATAAACAAATAACATACAATTAACAGATAAAACCATTTTTAGCACTTTCCAACAAAGTTGAAAAGTGCTTATGCTTTGGGTTTGTCTGTCCGTCTGTCCGCGCTCTAACTCCCGTAAATATACTCGGATTGCTATGAAATTTTTATACGTTATTTAGGTTTACCCCAGCACGAACCCTATTGAAAATGAAGTATCTACCATGATTAGTTTATCTACAGAGAGAATCAAAAGTTTCCAATTACATTACGGCCTATGGGGAAAAATCGTTAATATACTCAAATTGCCATGAAATTTTAGGACGTTTTTGACGTTTACCCTAGCAAAAGTCCTATTGAAAATGAAGTTTCTACCATGATTAGTTTGTCTACAGGGCGAATCAAAAGTTTCCCATTACATTACGGCCTATGGGGGAAAATCGTTAATATACGCGGATTGCCATGAAATTTTAGGACGTAATTGAGGTTTACCCTAGCACGAACCCTACTGAAAATGAAGTTTCTACCATGATTAGTTTGTCTACAGGGCGAATCAAAAGTTTTCCATTGCATTACGGCCTATGGGGAAAAATCGTTAATATACTCGGATTGCCATGAAATTTTAGGACGTTATTAACGTTTACCCTAGCACAAGTCCTATTGAAAATGAAGTTTCTACCATGATTAGTTTATCTACAGGGCGAATCAAAAGTTTCCTATTACATTACGGCCTATGGAAAAAAATCGTTTCAAAGGAATTTTAAAGATGTTATACCCTGTCAAACATATTAAAATATGCATTCTATAAAATATAAGGTGAAAATGTAGCTATTATTCATTTACAGGGCCACACAAAAGAATTCCATTAGATAATGGTAAAAGGGGGAATTGTGTGACATATTTTAAAGATTTTAAGCTTTTTCATGTATAATAAAATTGATATATGTCACTGAAGCTTAATATAAATTATACGCTACTGTCTTGCATAATATGAAGTACATAGCATTTACAGGGCCATACAAAAGATTTCAAATAGTATATTCTTTCCGAAGTACCGTATATGTGTCTGATGATGGCTGATGGAGGGATGAAATGCATTTTAATTATGATATTCGCGTTTATATTTCGCTAAATATATGCACATTATATGGTGTGTATAAATGTTATAGTTGATATACAGGGCTACCCAAAAGAGCTAACCAACGTTACTGAATATGAGCGTAAATTATTTAAACGTGGTTCTTAAATAAGCTATGCATTTTTACGCTGAGCTGCATTCAATTTACTGAAAAATGTTTGCAGAATATAGATAAAGGGATATACAGGGCCACGCAAAGAATTCGGTACATGGACGCCTATGAATGATGATTTATGAGAATGTGATTTCAGTTGTTTTAAAAGTGTTTTAGTTTACAATAAATTTTAGCCTAATGCTGACTTGTAATAAAGGTACAATGTAAACTACAGGGCTGAACAAATGTATTCAAGTATGTTTCCATCTAATAGTATGAATTGCTGAAAAAGAAATTTCAAGCTACTGGGTATTTTCTTGCTAAGCTAAATTTTCCCATTATATGAACTGACATATGAAATACAGGGCTGTTCTAATGTACTGGAATACATATTTGAGTATATTTGGCTATACACTATTATTTCCCTAAATAACAAAGTTTTGTTAAAGATTTCATTAAGTGTTGGAAAGTGCTTCATAATCTATGCTTAACGCATGATTTTTCTTACTTGTTAAAAGTAATTCTGCTATTTTGTGATGTAAGACACATAATGGTAGAATTAGATTTTAAAAATAATTTTTAAAAAATAGAAAAATGCTATTTACGTTTTATCTAATAAAATATTTAAAATACATATTCTTTAGCCTGCGCGAAAAAGAATAGCGAAAGTTTGATTGAAGAAATATTGAAGAGGAAATGGTCAATTAAAAAAGACTTGTAAATTTTATTCAGCGGGAATTTTTCATTTCAAAATGTTCAATTTATCTATAGTAATAACGCATAATTGCATAAATTTACTTTGAATTGCAAAATTTTTCTTTCAGTACTACTTGGTTATACCGTCGACCAATTTCGCCAAATTATACAAATCGCCAAACTATTAGCCAGATTATATAGATTAGCATAAATTTTCATTTAAATAACGAAAAACAAATTAGCAGAACATATATAAAAGTAGAAATAAAATGTCGAATTAAAAATCACTTGATGACATAATTAGTATTTATATTATGCTTAATGTCAAGTGAATGTGACATTTACGATCATCCATTATTGACATTTAATCTTGGAATTTGGGGGTAGATTTTTAATTGATGGGGTAATCTTTCCTTCTTCAGTTTTTAAATTTTAAAACTGAAATTTTTCCTGTAAGGGATATTGACGAAATGGCGCAAGAAAAATTAAATTAACAATGAAAACATTTGCAAAAAGAAATAAAAGAGTTATACTCATATCTATATAATTTACGATTGAATATTAAAATATACTCTAAAAATTATCTTCACTTGAAAAAAAAAACATTATTGCGACCATTAAGAACCTAAGTCAGGCATTAAGTCAGCAGTGCATTTTCGGCTTAAAAACACATTCTTTGGCGACAAAAGCAAGATGAAAATGGTATAGAAACGAATAGTAACTCACAACTTACAGTGTCTTTTACAATCAGATCTGCTTTTTTCTGCTGTAAGTTATATTATACGGAAATTCGATAAAAAAGAGAAAGAAAATAATAAAAAGGGAAATAACTATCATTCAAATTTCATTTAATCAATTTCTGAAATTCATGTTTTTATTCTAACACCAGGGATAAGTTGCCAAAAGTTGAATCAATGGTTATATTTCGCGTTAATTTATTTTTTAAGCATTACAAATATTTTTTTCATTTTCAAAATAAATATATTTTTATAATATTACGCCTGATTTAAGTGGTCTTTTTTTATTATTATTAATATTGTAAGTAGTTATTTTCTGCTATTATTTGCAAGATATTTGTAATATTTCTAATAGATATAGCCATTTTAATTCTTTTAGCAATTATAATTTTCGCCAAAAACAGCTACTGGCAACCCTTTTGTCAAAAATAACTGAAAAATACGAAATTTACTACGAAAAATCAGAGTTATCCCTGTAAATTTGAATCATAAACCTTCGGAAAAATATTTTTTATCGAATGATACAATCGGCAAAAAAATCCATCGGGTAGTTTTTGAAAACACTCGTTTGGAAGTTTCAGAACTTCTGCTTTATAATATATATGATTATGTATTTGAGGTATAATGCTATACTTCTGAATATAATTAGTGGCATATTTAAGGGTGTTCTTAAATCAAAAAGGGCAACTTTGTGACACATGCTTTAATTTATTTTTGTTCGGAAATGCATGAAAATAGCAGGTGTTATTCAGAAACTGCCTAATTGCACTCAATCTTCAATTTTTTTAAAAACACAATAGATTTTTCATAACAAGCCTTCAAAGTTGACACTTTTGAGCACATTTCTCGACGAAAGCAGAAAAGCCAGTCGAAAAGCAGGAGAAAAACGGGTGATCTCCTGATCAAAATAGCTTAGAACTGGATAGGTAATTTATTTATCATAAAATGGAAAAATAGGTTTGATTCGAAATCGCTTCCATAGTCAGGCATTCCAATTTCATATCTTTCTGTTAAAAAATGAATTTGTAAATGTGTCAAAACATTTTTTGCTTGTTGAGTGGAGCAGTTAAGAACACCCTTAAGGAAAAATTAAACTTCTCTGGCCTAAAATTCATGTAATTTTTACAATTACAAAGAAAAGAGATACAAATGCCAAACATTTTTGCATTTACTTATTGACATTTCACTTACATAATTTTATCTAAGAAAAAAGTATGCTTTGAGTAACAGGGAGTACATGCATGCAGTGAATTTCTAATCTGTTTAAATAAATTGGTCATCAAATTATGAAAGGACACCAAATTCTCTAGAGCATATATTAACATTTTGTTATGCACTCGAAGAATGCAAAAAATTGATCCAAAAATGTAGAACCTTGACTTAAGCTGGTGATTGAATAATAATAATTAATAATAATAATAATAAAGAACATTCCAGGATTTCTAATACGATTATTTTTATATGTAAGACACCATGCATTGAGGAAGCTTTATAACTTTGTAACTGAGACTTTTTCCATATATTTCAGTATTTTAGTGATAGAAAAGCTAACTACACACACAGTCTGTGTCTTGGCTCTGCTGAAAGGTACCTCTCCAAAAAGTGCATATCTGTATTACTATATCTAGACAACATATTCATGACTACAGCTAACTTGCACCAGAATCAAAAACAAAATCAACCATTAATAAAACTACAAAAATAGCTCATGCTTACGTTGAAGATAAAAAGAGATCTGTAAGCTCAAAAAATCTTGAACTGAACTTTCCATTGATGATATCATGTTCCAACAATGCATACAGCTTTACAAAAAAATCTGGATACTCTCTAAAAAAAATAAAAATAAAATAAGATCATTAAAGAAAATAAAAATTAAGTATCTTATTAACTATTCAAACAGACAGGTGGCTCAGTGTAGTTAAAACTTAAACTTAAAAAAAACTCAAGAAAAAAATATTTTGTCAAGAAGAACTTATTTTGTCATGAAATTAGTCACCTTTTTCAATATTTTTAACTTTAAAAAGTTACTAAGTCAACTTTGATTAAGAATAGCTGCAATTGATCCTTTTTCTTTTCTTTTATATCCATAAATGTAAACTACTTGTTTAATAAAACAATGGAAAATGAAATAGTTAACAAATACCCAAATGTTCTGTGGAAATGAAAGTAATTTTATGAGTGAGGAAAGCCAGGGGTAGGAGTGACCAATTCATAAAATATAGGACATTTTTTGTGAAAAATATAGGACATTTTTAAAATAATGTTATTGGAACTATTTTACTGTAAAATACTTTTTAGCATATAGTCTATAAATTAGTTTATAAATTTTCACTAATTAACAATAGTAAATCAAGATACAATATTAAATATATATATATAATGAATTTTTCCATTATTGTTCCTAAGTCTTCTTGGTAAAACGGAAAATTTCCAAACCAACAATGTTAGATTTCAAGGGAATCTGATGTTTCAGAAAGGCTCACATGTGATAGATACTCTTGCCAAATGCATAGTGAACAATGTGCAAATTAAAGATTCAAACACTAAGCCAAATTTTCTTATAGATTGTTTGAATATAGATAGATTCAAAATTTTAAAAGCTTATTTATTTGCATTAGGTCCATCTGATCCTAATAAGAGCAAATAATTTAGCTCTAATTTAGAGGCTTTCATATCATTCATTATGGTGTTTGCTATGTTTGTTGCAGTTATATGTCCAAAAAGTTCACTCCCAATATATTTTTCGACAATATCACTAATTTCCCCACTCCAATACCTAGCAAAAATATCTAATTGTTCTAAGTTCTGATAATTTAATATCTTTCCATACATGAAAGCGAAAAAAGGAAAATTCTTGCTTAAAATAGTCACTAATTTGCTTTTAAATATATCAGTCAAGGTCATGAGATATGGCATATTGAACTTAACTGTGTAACTTGTGACAAAGGGAATCCACAAACATTTCGCAAAATAAATTTTGTAGTCCATGTGATGACTTTAATAACTAATTAGGGAAATGTGAATTATCCACAATACCTTGCAACGATAGATCTTCTATTCCTTATTTAAAGTCCAAGTACTCAATACACTTTTTTTAAATTTGATATTCAAACTTTTTTTGTCAGTAGAATCCACAAAGCAAGATTGAAACTAGTCACTTTGTTTTTCTGAATTATCTTTTTACTTCATTGTTTTGACATGCTGCATTAATGTGAATAACCATTGTTGCAGATGGGAAGTGGGCGTGGTAATCATCTTTACCCTTCACACACCATTCGGCGATTAATTTTCCATGCCCATCAATCTGATCTATCCAAGCATCACAGAATTTCGTCAATCTATGTTCACATTGTGCCATTGCATTAATGTAATGCAATAAATATGTCTTCTCTACATTAAAATAAAATTTTAAATAAATAAAAACGATGTATTGCAGCTGAATACACAATAAAAGAAACTAAAATAGTCACAATGAACCACAGAACCGTGTTGAACGTAAGAACTAACTCAGCAAGCAAAGTGATGCAAGTGAAAACAAGTCAAACAATCAAGCCATTCAAAAACATTTCTTTACTGATACCATATTCAAAAAGAAATAAATGGACACCAAAGACTAGGAAATTAAGCAGTCTACACAGACATAAATGCTTAATGTCCCTGGATACAAAGGCATAGTGATCTATGCCAAAGCCTCCCTCTCATTTGTAATAACTGAAAGCATGTGCAGGATTGAACTATTGCTGTGGCGTGGAAATACAGGGAGAAAAAAAGTAGAAACAATTCTAAATGCTTGCAGGTGATGATATTATTACCAAATATACGAGAAATATAGGACAGTTAGAGAAATATAGGACAATATAGGACATTTTTGAAGATTATTTTCTAAATATAGGATATATAGGAAATATAGGACAACTCTGACCCCTGGGAAAGCTAAAGACTATTGCAATTTATTTTTATGAATGATCTTAATATTAAAATTAAGCTTAAATGAATTTTCAAAATGATTTAGATTCATTTTTAACAATTTAATAAACTAATATTTTCTAATTGTGACACAAACACATAAGAGTACAGCACATAAATATTTGAACAACATTTGAAACACAAAAGAGTAGCACAGAAATGAAAAGAAAAATAGAACTCACAAATTATATCTGTCCATTAAAATAAAAAGTCCTTTCAGGGCTAATAAACTCAAAACACCACCTACAAGAGAAAAAGTAAATTCATAACTGGGTGTAAATAAAAGAAATAAAAATATATAACATACAACACATAAAATTGTTCTAGAATAGACTGAATTAGAGATATTTGATTGGAAACAAAATCCTGCTTCTCCCACCTTGACAATGACAGACGCATGAGGAAGCATGGTTTCAACTAGTCTATGGAAGTATTTCAACTGAATGGCATGCCAAACATATGCTAACGATTTTCACAAATCAGTTAAAGACTAGTTTGTGAAAGATCAATTCGTGGGATGATATATGTTTGAACATCCTTTTCAAGACTATCCAAATAGTGTTGAAAGGGATTAAAATCAAGATTCTTGATGATCATTTCAGTAAGGAGATAAAGAGATGCAAATGTCTCAGGAATTTAAAAATGGCAGAGAAAAAAGTTTTTTTTTTTTTTTTTCCCCTGGAAAAATTGATTTTCTACAAATTTTTTCCTCAAAAATAAGTCATATATTTTATAAAAATTATAAAATAAACTTTTTAAATATTTATGCACATAAAAAAAATTATTTTCCCTTTATACGACTATAGCTAAAAAAGGAGTGAGAAAACAAATCAGCTTTTAAAAATTTATCCTCCCTCTCAGAATATTGACTGAAGCTTTTCTTGCTTAATTTAAACCATTTTTTTTGTAATGTATTATGTGTCTGTTGAAATTAAGTTTCATTTACTTTTTTTTATTAATCTATAGAGCTAATTTAAAAAATAAGATTTTTTTTCCTTAAGCTTCAACACGTATTATTGCAGCTTAAAAGCAATTTAAAACTATTATACATCCCATTTACATAGTAATGTTTTCAATATTTAAATGATGCCAGTTTAAAAGAAACAAATAATAGTAGTTCTGACATTATTATAAATATCACCATTTTCAAATTATCTATTGTTTAAAAATTAGTATACATATTACATCTATCCCTCTTCCATAACAATTATTATTTATTTTCTATGTATTTAGTTTGCATACAAGTTTCCAGTTTTAATCCAAACTTTACTTTAGTTTAAGTTTTAGATTCTTAATATTGAAAGAAGTAATTAAAAAAAAAAAAAAAAATGAGTTTTAAAACAGGTGGATTTTTGAATGTGTTTATTCTTTTCAACTAAATTTTTCCCAGAAATTTTTTAATTTTTTTTTTTTTTTTTTTTGTATAGATTTATATTTTACAAAAAACTACAGTTACACAAATCTAAGAATATTTAAATGTCTTAACAAAGATCTGCTTGGATTTTCTTTCTTAACACAATCATGATCTTGCAAAATTTTAAACTTCTGTATATAGTTGTAAAAAATGTAATTACAACTTTTAGAATTAAAAAAAAATAATAATAATCATTATATTTAAGTTCTTGCTTCAGCATTATTCAAAAATTTCTTTGTACATTTATTCAGCCATACAGCTCATATTCAAAATATTAGAACAATTGAGAAAAAGTAATAAGAAAAAATTATTTGTCATTTATTTATTTTTTATACTAAGTAAATGCAATTAAATTTCTTATAAATTAAATCTGGAATGTTTAGATAAGATTTTAACATTTATAAAATATAAAATACAGTACAATAAATTAGGTATACAGCTTCATTAAACACACCAAAATATTAGAATAAAATTTAGATTGGTTCAAAATATTAGAATATTTTATTTTACGCAACAATATTACCTTATGAATATGAAGTAAATGGTAGTTAATATTTTGTAGCATCCCCTTTAGCTTTCATAACAGCGTACAATCGATCTTGCATACTATATACAAGGTGTTTACAAACATTTCTATCAATATTAGCCCAAATAGACTTTATACGTGCCACTAACTCAGTTTTACTTGAAGGAGGATTTTCTTGAAGTTTTTTCTTCATTATACACCATAAGTTTTCGATGGGATTAAGATCTGGTGAATTTGGTGGCCAAGGAAGTACCTTAATGTTGCGTTGGCGGAACCAATTCTTAGTTGACACCGAGGTATGTGGGGACGCTAAATCTTGTTGAAAGATGAAATCATCTTCAAATAAATCTTCTGATGATGGAATCATGTAATATTCTAAAATTTCTTGATATATCAGAGAGTTAACCTTTTCGTAGACGATGCATAACTTTCCAGGTCCTTCTGCACTCATACAACCCCAAACCATGACACTAGCAGCAAATTTTACGGAACGTTTAAGGCATTCTTTATCAAATGCTTCTTGCTTCATTCTCCAAACTCGAATACCTTGATTACCATATGAAACACAAAACATACTTTCATCACTAAATAATATATTTTTCCAATCTTCATTGCTCCATAAACGTCTTGATTTACACCAATTCAATCTTATACGCTTTTGTCTTGCAGTCATGAGAGGTTTTGTTTTCGGTACACGAGATTCAAATTTAAATTTATGGAGACGTCTTAATGTTGTCGATGTAGAAACTTCAACTCCTTCTTCTTTCCATTTTCGGTGCAAGAATCACACACTTTTAAAACGGTTTTTCTTAACTATACGCTTCAGTTTCCTGTCATCTCTAGCAGATGTTTTTGGTTTTCGGCCACCATTTCGGCGATTATTTTGAAAATTTCCAATTTTTGAATATTGTGTTAGTATTTTACTAACGCTCGATTGCGAACAATGTCAATAATTCACTATAAAACATTGATTTTTACCGTGCCGATACAAATCAACCATACGAAGTTTAGTAGATTCAGGAATATCACTCACACGGCCCATTTTAAGACGAAAAAGAAACAAACTGCAAAAAAGAATACTGATTTTAAATAAAATAGTCTGAATTTAATCAATGATGCCACCAGTTAAGAATTGGTAATAATTAAAGGAGAATTAATGTGAAATATTCTAATATTTTGAACCACTTGAATAAATATTCTAATATTTTGACTTTTCAAAATAATTTTTTTTGCAATTAATCTTTTCAAAAATGATATTAAATTTAAGATAACAAGTAAGTTTAATCAACAATAAGTTCTTAATAAAAATATCGTTTGCATATTTTCATTAAAAGACATTAAATTACCAAACGATATTTTCAATTTCTAAAAAAAAGGTAATTATTCTAATATTTTGAATATGAGCTGTATAATAGATTTTATTGGTGACTTCTGTTATTATGCAACAAGGTTTAAATTTAAAAATCATTATGTTTGTGAAAGATTGGAAATAGAGAAATTTTCTGAAATAACTATTTTTAAGAAAAAGAATTTGTTAAGGGACATATGTTTTTAGATGAAAAACTATGAAGGATAGTTTAAGGGACTCAAGTTTTTTGCTTTACAGATAAGATTTTCTATGTCAATGTTTTCATGTGGGATACTAAACACACACACACAAAAAGAAAAAAAGCAAATGTATCAGCTTGTAGCTATTATAAAATTTACATTATGTTATTTTTATAAATGAAATTTCAATTTTTCTAATTTGCAAAAGCTGAAAAATAGCCTTTTGAAATAAAGGAAAGAAGTTTGCCCTTTCCCCCAATACCAAACATTCCCAAACCTACAGACATAATGGAATTCTCTTTGAACCAGATGATTGACAGCTGGATCTTTCATATGAACAATTATTATTCAGGGTAGAAGCATAAAAAGAAAAATATATACCATTGAAGAATTCTTTCAGAAAAATTTAATACGAATCCCTAATAATTCAGATTTATTTAGTGCATGTAATATAAATGTAGACATAGCATTGTTTTTCTAAGTTGTTTGCTGCTTCAGAAAAGTAAAATTTCCATAACGGGATGAAATTTCTTGAGAGTGATTTTGAAATTTTGATGTTAATCTTGCCTTGAGTTTGGCAAAACTTTTAAAAATAAATATACATGTATATAAACATATACAATCTTGAAATGACAGCTTTGGTCAAATTATGTAGAATGGAACTTGTTTGTTGTCTTTTATTTTCAATAATACTATGTTAAAAATCTCCAGGAAACTATCCAACATTTGATTGTTTTTAAAGATAAATATACAATATAGGATCTCTTATCCAGAATGCTTGGGACTGCAGATATTCTGAATAAGGCGTTTTTCCGTAATTCGGAACACTTTACTATAAGTATTAAGAATAGTAGAAAATAACAATATGAAATGCATAAAATGTGAATAATATATGTAAATATGTAATTACAAATTTGTTAATAGCTTATTTCCACAAAATAAAAAATAATTATAAATTACAATTCAAATTAAAAAAATACTAGTAGTTCGCCGCGAACGTGGACCTCGCGATTTTTTTTGACGTAAGTGTAGTACCGACTGGCATGATTACTGACCCGTTTCAGGGCTCCCAACACATTTTATGTCGCAAAAAGGGGGAAAGGGGACCATTTTTCTTTAAAAAGGGGACTTTGGGGGACCATTTTTTTAAAAAAAGGGGACTTTGGGGGACCATTTTTTTAAAAAAAGGGAACTTTGGAGGACCTTTTTTTTTAAAAAAAAAGGGGGACTTTGGGGGACCATTTATTTTTACTAAATATGTTAGCAATTCTTTTTTTTTTTTTTTTTTTTTTTTTTTTTTAACATTACAGTAAACATGTTAGTTAACTTTATAAGGATATCATTAAACAATTTCAAATATTGTTGCAGAAATTGTACAATTATATTTGAATACAATTAAATATTCTACTGCAAGAAGTGAAAAAACAGTATAACATTTACCTTGAAAATTTTCTTTTAAAAGAGCCTGTACTTGTAATTCAAAATCTTAATTTTTTTAATATTTACAATAGCAAACTGTTTTTCGTTAAAATAAAAAGTAATCTTAGCTAAAATGTATCTAACAAATTTATTATCGGAATATATAAGTATTTAAGGCAAAAATTTCTTGAAATAAAAAACAATCTGTTCAAAAATGTCACAATTATGTAAATATCAAATACTTAAAAGAAAAAAAAGAAGAAGAAGAAGAAGCGTTTATAAAATAACTATATACAAAACAACAAGCAATTCCAAAATGTTACTGAAAAACTATGATTCTTCTGACAATAGATATATATATATACAGAAAGAGGGAGAAAAAAAATAGTGTGTTTTGTCAGTCTGTCACGGAAAAAAGCATCAAAAATTTCGATAAATAATCGCACTCCCCCCACAAAAAAAAAAAAAAAAAAAAAAAAAAAAACAATAATAATCGCAGAAAAAATTGCTAATTCTGTTAAAAGATCCTGGGGGGGGGGGGAACAAATTTTGTAAAAAATTGTGGAGAGAAGAAAAAAAAAATCCGGGAAAAAAAAGCCTTGTTTTTCTATTGCATTTTGAGTTCTCAAAGAAACAAAACAAACATATCAACCTCGTCAAATGTACGCGTTAAGGTTAAAAGGCCATGTGCCACGGGATTGATCATTCTGTTGGATAAAGAGCAGGTGTTAATAGAGTCATTATCAAGTGTGTTTATCTTTTACTTCAATCAAAAGAAAACCAAGTTTGAAGTTTCATGTTTGCTTCTTTTGTTATTATAAATATGTACTTGAGTGATTTTATTAGAATTAGAATATATGAAGCTTCAAATAAACATATCACGTCAACTTTTTTTTTTTTTTTTTAATGCCGTTTTTTAATTTTCAGTTTTTGTAACAATTAAAATCTTTAATTAACCGTCAATCATTATGTAAAATTACACCAGAATATATCGATATACATAATGTCTAGTTAGTTAAAAGAATTTAACTGCATTTGATAAAATTTAAAGTTAATAAAATTGAAATTGACAAAATGTCCGGAATTTTGAGGTTCAAATGCACAGAACAAAGTCTTAAAAATCCGATATCCAAAATTCGGAAATCAAACAAAGTCCGGACGTTTTGCTAACTCTTATTATTATTATTTTTTAAAATATACATTTAAAAAAACATTTTAAATTAGGAATTTTTAAAACCGGATCTAAAACCTCTCTACTCTTAAAATTATTTTTAAACAATAAAGATATACTTTTTCATACCACATGTCTGTTTTCGGTAAAATGATATTACGATCTGTTCTTCAGTAATGCCCGCGATCCAGTGTTGAACTCATGGGGGGGGGGGGGGGTATTCCTGCTCAGAGCAATGAAATTTTTCCTACTGACAGATTTGAGTTTATGTTTTGAATAAAGAAAAAATACAACCTCCCCCCCAGGGTCGCAGAAATTCCTACAAAAAAGTCTGAATTCAACACTGCGCGACACGCGCATCAATGCGGCTGTGACGATTCATAACTATTATTATTTTTTTTCTTATTTAACTATTCAAATTTTATTGTTTTAAATATATAAAAGACTCCGTTAATGTGTTAACAAATTTACATTGCTTAAAAGTGCAGAAAAAAAATCTGTTAAGATAGTTGAAAGCAAACAAAACAAGAAATGGAATGAAAAACCAACTTTTTTCTCCCCTTACAGCTTGGAAAAAAAAAATAAAAAAATCCATATTTTCTAAGTAAATTGACAGATTTCTTTCAAATTTTCAACAAGTTGTAATAATAGTAAATTAGGCAGTTTAACAAATTTTTATTAAAATATAACAAGTTAATAAAAAGTTACGACGCCTGCTGAAAATGCCCAATTAACAGAAGCTGCCAAGAAAAAAATAACCATCTGTGGTTTGTTTTCGTTTTTTTTTTTTTTTTTTTTTTTTTTTTCCACACTTTATTAAGTGATATCCGAAGTCGAATGTTAACGTAATCAGATAATTTTCTTTAGGTGGATAATATGTTTTACCATGCAAAGTAATTGATAGCTTTATTATTTCTTTTTAGCTAACGATTTAGGGAGGGAAAAAATTACAGGGCAGGAATTGAAGTTCTTTTATAGAATAAAAGAGAAAGGTTATCAACCGAAAAATCGAAATTGATGAAGCAGCGCAAAATAACTGACACGTTCAGTGTAAAATGCACAAAGAAAAATTAAGGCTGCGAGCGAACAGCACTACTTTTTATTACACTAACAGAGCAATAAATCTATCTTTGTTTCCGAACGAAACAAAGGTGAAACCTCTTTAAATGATTTTTGAGGGACTGACCCTACCAAATTGAGAAAGGAAGGGAAAGTTTTATCTACCCCATCTTCAGTCGTAAAGCTGTTAACTGATTTCGAGTTCGATTTCTCTCTTGAAGTTCAAAAAGTTCACTGAAAAAGCAATTTATACATCAAAGCACCGACACGAAAGATTAAAAAAAAGCGACGCCTGACCGCAAGAAGTTAGTGCTATGTGTCTGGTCCTTAAGTTTGTTATCTAAAATTTGAGGCATTGGCTAGTTTTTATTTACTTTATATATAAACCCTAAAATACTTACTTTTGTTTTATTATTTTTAAGAGTTATCTTTTTGATTGGTTGTTGAGTTTAAAACCTAATAACAGACAGCTATAACTTAGCGAACATACCATTTTTTGGGAGAAAATGTGAATGTTTTTCCACACTCCCTAAAGAAAAACAGATAAACGCAACCTTAATGTTTTTTTTTTTTTTTTTTTTTTTTTTTTCAGATAGGTGAAAAAATAAATCTGAAAGCAATGTATCTTTAAAAGTTTAATTTCCTACTCTTATGGAATTATTATAGTTAGAAAATAATATATATTTTTAAATCATGAAATTAATATGATGAAATAATGATTATAATTTTAAAAGAATGAAAACGGAATTTCGCTAAAGTAAAAAAGTTATTTCGCAAAAATTAATAAGGTATCCCTTTGTCTCTCTCCAGAGGGGTGTCTACATCTTACGATGCAAATATGGAAAAAGAAAGTGCGATCGGCATAGTTTATTTTGTTAATGTAAGAAACATGCTTGTCAAATTACAATATTTAGTATATACTTACTTTTTCTTCTGTTTTTTTTCTCTCTTTCACATTTTTTTTTCTTTTTCATCAGCAATAAGAATCCATGAGACTAATTAATTCAATAGCAGCCTATTGTTACTGAAATAAAGTACTTTTAAAAAGTAAAAGCACCTGCGAACGAGTCACGTGAACACATTGGGATGAAACGGTAACGATTCCAATCACAAGAAAAGGGGGATTAATGAAATCACAATATGATGAGTGGCTGGTTCCATTTGACTTCAAAACGCTAATTGATTGCTTAATAGGGGGTGGGGGTGGGGTGGAAGTGTTCTTTACTTTATTTTCATGCCTTATAGAATGTGTGAATTTAGACATTGAAGGAGCATGAAACATCAGCATGCACCACAATTTTGCCGTTTTCTTAAAAAAAAAAAAAAAAAAAAAAAAAAAAAAAATTGTTTTTTAAATGAACAATTTCTTTGTTTTTTAGTCATTGAAAGCGGACTAAGCGGACCAAAACACATAAAAGCGGACCAAAGCGGACCATTTTCTAAAAAGCGGACTTTCGCGGGAAAAAGGGGACCATTTGGGAGCCCTGCGTTTGTACGGACAGTATTTACTTTTACATATGGACACGTTAAAAAAATGCTGTAATAGTACAAATACCGAAATTTAATGGAAAATTACCATAACTGAAAATAAATACAAGCTAAACAGATAGTAACTATTCATTTGTAGAACTGTTTGTTACTGTTGCAGCAAAAAGATTCTCCAGTCTTCGTTCTTCACCTATTCTTAGCTGCAATAGTTTCATTTTTTTTATTTTTTCTAATCTTATAAAATCAAAACCTGGGTCAAACATTATATCTGTGAGCCGTTTACATCTTGAAAGAGCGACATATGAACAACCGGCCGCCAGTTCTTTTGCGCCAATGTCCACCACCATTTTATCCAAAGTCAGGCCTTGTGATTTGTGTACGGTTATGGCCCATGCAAGCGACAATGGAAACTGTCTGCGAGAGCACGAAACTTGGCCAGTCTTCCACGACCGGGTCATAGGTGGAATGGGAACCAAACCGCTTATATGCGGACCAGTATATTTGTCGAACTGTACACAAATCACAATTGGCATGTCATGTGGTGGAGCTGAACCTGGTTCGAATACAATGTCGCGCACATAGCCCAGAGCACCATTTACTGATCGGTTCTGTAACAAGAACCGTCTAAAACAAAATAAAATTTAGCAGCTTATAACAGTGTAACTACGGTGACCTAAGAGAGTAAGTATTGGTGACATTGTGACAGTGTAATGTAAGACATTAAAGAAACTGTTTTTCAGTAAAATAAGGCTAACGTTTATTAACGAAAAATAAGTGCAAGTTTAAATAAAAACATGTATAAATCCAGGTGAAAAATATAACAGGCATAACGTGAACAGAAACAAGTTCAGTTAAAAATTATTCTATGTCATGAAATAATATTCAAGTTTAAATAAAATATGTATAAACTTAGATGAAAAATATAACTGGTAAAATGTAAACAGAAAATAAGTTCAAATCTGTATTTAAATTAAAAACATTCTATGTAATGAAATAATATTACTTATTGAACGGCATGGCATGGCATAAAACAATACTAGGATAGCAATGAAAACAAAACGGACTCACGTATGGATGACTGCTCTCGACGTACTGAAAGAATTCCCATGATATGGCACACCAACTATTTCGATGAAAAGTCTTAAGAAAACTGAAGATAATAATGTCCACAAATAAACGAGTATGAAGACGTAATTAACAACACAAATGGACTATGACCGCTGGTAAAATGAAACACGGGCGAAGTTGATAAACCATTTTCACAATCAAATGTCCAGCAATGGATTTGGCGTAATTAAACAACTAGATGTTAACTTTAAAACTTTAAAACTGGATGAATTAAAATACATTTCTGAAACTATATCATATTGACGTTAACATCAATTATCTTGAGACATAACATCACTTCAAAATCCCCAGCACAATCTATCTCCGCCGGTTTAAATAGCAGCGGCAATCCGAAACTGGATACGCCCCTCCGAGTTGAGCAAGCGAGTTCCTGACTTGCGATGGAAGAAATACAAGACAGCCATTTGCGAGTTGCGATCCGCGATGCTTGCGAATTGCGATCGAACGAAACGATAAAACCTGGATGAACGTACCCATCAGCGACGATCGGAAAAACAGAAGATAAGCGATTGATTTGAACATGTAAACAAAAGATCGGAAGATTGAAAATTTGCCGGCAAAGAAGAAAGATGGAAGTTGGAACAAAATATAAGATAGTAAGCCATGCCATTTTACAATATTACGATATATATAATTAGAATTATGTATTTTAGAGTGTTAAGGAAGAAAAATGGCTGACAATCGCCCCCCCCCCCCTTAACACTCGTACTTAAAAAATAAAATGGATAATCAACAGATATTGTAAATTATATATATATAGAATAATGAAAAACATTAGAATATAAACTATCACACTTCGATAGTTACCAGTAAAACAGAAACTTAACATTAACAAGTATAAATGCAACAAATTCAATAACTTCAACAGGGTTAATCAAAAACATCAATTTTCAATAATGTTAATAACAATATTCAACAATAACAACAATTTTTAACAATTATATAACAACTAGATTAACAATTTTTTCATTTCATGAAAGTTCAGTTACAATTGTAACTCTAACGAAAAGTTTTTTTTTCACGTCGAAAAAAGTTCAATAGTAAAAGTCTACAAAGATAACATTTTCCTGAAAAAAAACCATGAAAGATAATTACAATTACCTCGTCACGTGCAAGTGACTACGAGTTACCTTTACATAACAATTTAATATGATGATTTTTCCTTGGTCTTGACTTGTAACAATATTCAAATGAATTTTAAACAATTATACATTTGCATATTTACTCTGGAAGAGAATGATTATCATATAAACGCAAATTCAGGATAATATGAAGAATAAATATACATGAATTACAATATGAAAATACTTTGACAATATATGAAAGATACATGTTATGCAAATGAGAAAATTTCAATAATGAGAACAATAATGATCATGATCATGATAACGATTATGAATTATGATTATGATAGTGACATAGTTAAATTACTGTGAGCGCTCACGTGAAAGACAACACAGAAAAAAAAAAATATGCTTAAGCTTTTGAAACGATATACATTTGCAAATGATTTGGCCAATTTAAGTATGAAAAAAAAACTTGTTATCTATACTCTTAAAACGAAAAGGAAAATTTTCATATTTACATATGCAATAAAACAAAATACAACTCGATTTTCAACACCACGAAATGATATTATGAAACGTATGCATACGAAACAAATATGAAATAACAAGAGTATAATTACATATTCAATCATTTTTCTTCAAAGAAAAGTACTGAAATATACAAAAATTTCAGTTTAAAAAAATGCTAAACTTCAAGGTTTAACATGAAAAGTTAAACAAGCATCTTAATGCTTGACACAAGTTCAAAGGAGGAGGAGTTTCTTTTTTTTCATAGCATTTAAATATCATGTATATATATAAATTACTTATAACTAAAAATTACATCAATAAATTTCTTAAGATCAAACTTTGTTAAAGGTTTAGTGAAAATGTCTGAGAGATTAGATTTACTGGCTACGTGTTTAACATTAAAAATCTCTTGGTTTAAAAGGTCTCTAACAAAAAATAATTTTACGTCAATGTGTTTCGTTCTGTAATTTTCAATGGGAGACTTAAGAAAATCAATGGAGGCCATGTTGTCTACTAAAAGTGTTGGTTTAACTTGTGGACCTGTAAAAATATGTTTGTCATAACATTCAGTTATGACCCTACTGAACCATAGAAGCTCTTTAGTTGCTTCTGTTAAAGCCACAAATTCTGATTCCATAGTAGACAAACAGACAGATTTTTGTTTAAAGGCTCTCCACATGATAGGAGCTTTGTCTAACATTAGTAGTTGTCCCCCCATTGATGTCCTGTCATCCCTATTAGCGGCGAAATCCGCGTCGGTGTAAGTTATTAGGTTTATGTGGTTGCAAGGTAACCTCAGTTTATAGTGTTTTGTGCTTTGGACATACCCTAAAAGCTTCAGGAGACCATTCCAGTGAACAATCCCAGGATTGCTCTGGAATTGGCTGAAGATATTTACAGCGTACGAAATATCAGGACGTGTCCTGCTTGTTAAAAATGAAAGGCAGCCCAAAACACTTCTGTATGGATATTGTAACATTTCCTGGGTTTCTGCTTCGGTTTGAGGACATTGTGACTTGGAGTATACGGTACCTTTAGTTATAGGGAGTGATGTAATGGGAAAGTTGAATTCTTTAAATCTTGTACAAATATCATCAATATATTGCCTTTGATGAATTGAAACAGTGCCATTCCCATCCTCCTCAAATTCAACACCAAGTAGTTTGCGTGTTCTCCCCAGGATTTTTATGTCAAAATGTTTTGTTAAAAGGGTTAAAACTTCATTAATATGTTTCTGATGGTTACTTAATATTACAAAGTCATCCACATATAGTAATAAAACAACACAATCAGAAAACGAATAGACGCAATTACACCACTCTAACTTTTTAAAACCAAGAGAAATTAAAATCTTATGTAATTCATAAAACCATACTCGTCCACTCTGGTGGAGGCCATAAAGGGCCCTCTGGAGTTTGCAGACTAAATGTTCTTTACCTTTTACCTCGAACCCTGATGGTTGTTTCATGTAGATGTTATCAGAAAGAGGGGCGTACAGATAGGCACCTTTTACATCACACTGAGTGTGGATCCATCCGAGACATGAGACAAGGGCTGCAAAGAAAAAGCGAATTAGACTGAAATTAACTACGGGCGAAAACGTCTCATCGTACGTTTCACCCCTGACTTGTTTATAGCCTTGTGCTACAAGTCTCGCTTTATACCTTGCAACCCGTCCCTTGTCGTCTCGTTTGATGGTGAATACCCATCTGCAGCCTAGTGGTTCGGAGTTGGGTGGCAGAGATGTTAATACCCATACTTGTCTTTTATTTATAACATCCATCTCTTCCTTCATTGCTTGTCTCCAGAGTTCCCACTGAGGTGATTTTAATGCCTGCTTATATGTGGTAGGTATGGGGTCTTCTAGTCAGGAACTGGTTTTATGAGTTTCAGAGAAAGAAGTGTGTGGAGGTGTGTAACTAGGACTTGAGCTAGGACTAGGAGTGGACTTTACAATGCCTTCGTACTTATTGCTTCCTTTAAAACTGAACAGTGACGGATTAAATTTGATACCATTAGATTGACAGTAATCTCTTACTTCCTTCAGTGATCTTAGACGTTGTGTTTCACCCAACTCGTAATAGTAGACGTCGGTTCTCGATTTGTCAGGCCTGGTTACAGGCTTACGGAACCAGATAGCTTCCCTGAGAGTTCTAGTAAAATCCTCGCCATCCTCGTCACTGTCACCCTCAGATGGGTGTGAGGAGGCAGAGTCGGAAGATTTAGAGGTACTCGGTCTAATACTTTGAGTGGGTGGTGCTTCTGAAGTAAATCTGTCAGGTTGAAGGTCAGTCAAAGGGTCTATTTCAGGTGGTTCGGAACTTAGAATGTAAGAGGGTCCCAGATCGCTTCCGTTGCGCTGCTCCGAAGTTGTAAATGGGTTTGTGCCTATTGAATAGCTTGGACCTTGTTCACTGTGTTTGTGGACACTTCCGGATACAGATTCGTCACCAAACCTAACATTTATTGTCTCTATTATTTTATTGGTTTCGGGAATCCATACCCTGTAGCCTTTTGTAGACATTGCGTAACCCACTAAGACACCCTTTTTAGCCTTCGGATCGAATTTGGAATTTCTTAGTTGTTTAGGTACCCCCACATATGCCACCGTACCAAAAGGTCATAAATGTCTTATGGACGGTTTATTACCACAATAATATTCGAAAGGAGTTTTTTTCTGAGTTTTGTGACATATTCGGTTAAGAGTGTATGCGATGTATAAGACAGCTTCTGGCCAGAATTTGAGACTGAGTTTACTTTCATTGAGTATTGAACGAGCCCCGTCCATTATTGTTTGATTTAAACGTTCTGAAACTCCATTTTGCTCCGGAGAATATACATTGGTAAATTCGTGTTTTATGCCATTGTCCTCAAAGAATTTGGTGAATGCTTCATTATCGAATTCCCGCCCATTGTCGCTACGAACTTCTTTTACTTTGGTGCCCAAAAACCTTTCTGCTCTTTTTACGTGGTTAGAAAATACCTTAAACACCTGTGTTTTACTGCATAAGGGGTATACTGACACTTTGCGAGAGAAGTCGTCTGTTATAGTTAGGAAATACTTCTCCCCGTTTCGCCCTGTTATTTGTGTCGGACCCCACAGATCAGTGTGTAGCAGTTCTAGAGGTCGTTTAGATCTTATTTGGTTTATTGGACGGAATGATGTTCGTCTGTGTTTATTAATTTTACATGTTTCACATTCAAAGTCTTTACATTTAATGGGTGGTAAGCCCCTAACGCCATTACATTTTAGAGTATGTTCAATTAATGTGGAACTGATGTGCCCAAGGCGTCTATGCCAGAGTTTAAAATCATCTTTTTGAACGGTTGAGGCTTGGAAGCGTACCCTTTTAGGATTTTGATTACGGTTAGTTTTAGGGTCTTTATTTCTATTTTTATGGTTAGGATCTGGATAGAGGCAGTAAATGCCATCTTTAAGAAAAGCACGAAAAAGTGTGCCAGAATCCCGGTATGCCTTGACCCTTCCCTCACCTCCTTTGAACTTGGCACCCATTTTATCAAGTCTGGGACCTGAAATTAAATTATGTCTTAGACTAGGGCAATACATGACGTCGCCGAAGCGAACCATTTCCCCATTTATTTTTAAATCCACTAAGCCGGTGCCCTCGATAGGGAAAGTAGCACCGTCAACTGCAACAGCCAATTCCTCATTTTTTAAAGGTTTAAACTTAACATATAAACTTTTATCTTTACAGAAATGGTGGGAGGCACCTGTGTCAAAGACCCAGGCGTCTCCACCACATTTTATGTTACTCAGATTAGATTGTATGAGGTAATTTACCTGGCCTGTTGTCTTACGTTGACGTCGGTTGCGAGGCACATCTTTTCTGGATCTATGACCATCAGATTGAGCACGGACAGGACTGGATACGGAAGAGTCTTTCGATGAATTTCTGGAAAAGGAGGAACCTCTGGACAAAGAAGAATTTCTGGAACTGGAAGAGTCTCTGTACACCACGGAACCGGAATTGGAGGAGTCTCTAGGCATCATGGAACTTCTGGAACTAGAGCTAAGACAGGATTCCTGGCGGGTGACATCAGGCACTCTACACTGGCTCTGTAAATGTCCTATGCGTCCACATTTGTGACACCGACCTCTGAACTTAGGCTTAAAGGAACACTTCTTTGAGGAACGGGCTTTGGAGAAATGAGACTGCACGGCATCTATTCTGTCGTCCTCTCTTAGTTTGATCCGGGACTCTTCTGCGACTAATTCTGTAAGAACACTTTTGAACGTAAACTGTTGGTCTGGCCATCGCAGAATCCCTTGCACCATGTTGTCGAACTTCTTCGGGAGCCATCTAAGCAATTGAAATGTGAGGTAAGTTTCTTTGATTGGCTCATTTATTGCAGCAAGTTGGTCAGCAAGTCTTTGGAGGCGAGCTGCAAACATATCAACGGGCTCTTCAGGTTGTATCTTACAGGAAAGAATTTCGCCAAATAATTGCATATGGCGTGCCCGGTTATCAGGCTGAAAATGCAATTTAAGTTTAGTCCAGGCTTCATGAGGGTCGTCGATATTTTCTATGATTCTCCGGAATTCATTTTCCACATTTAAATACACTATTGATAGGGCAGACCTGACTCTGGATTGGTATTCTTTTGTCGCTACAGAGTCATTTTCATCAGGAGCCTTTTCAGTGCCATTAACTATGCTCCACGCATTTTTATCTAATAGTAGATACTTTACGTCAGCTGCCCAAGTTCCATAATTGTGAGAATTCAGTTTTGTTATGCACACCTGTATGTTAGCCATGGCCATGATTTAAACAGAAGGTATTACATGAAAAAGGAGAAAAAAAAATTTTTTTTTTTTTTTTTTTTTTTTTTTTAAATAATGTACTTAGTAATCAGATAGTACAAAAATTTCTATTATAAATGATCCAAAAAAACCTTTTTGTATTTCATCTCAATAGGAAAGAAAAAACATATAGCCTTCAAAAAAAAAATTTATATTGCGGCCCCCCCCCTCTAAAGTGACTCGGAGGTCCAATGGCCGCATACTACAAACAACTGTCAAAAATGTTTGAAATGTCACCAATTAGGTTATGGCCGCCGTAAAGGGTTTAAAAGCGTATTCGCTTCTGGCCCATAACCCGTGATCGGTTCTGTAACAAGAACCGTCTAAAACAAAATAAAATTTAGCAGCTTATAACAGTGTAACTACGGTGACCTAAGAGAGTAAGTATTGGTGACATTGTGACAGTGTAATGTAAGACATTAAAGAAACTGTTTTTCAGTAAAATAAGGCTAACGTTTATTAACGAAAAATAAGTGCAAGTTTAAATAAAAACATGTATAAATCCAGGTGAAAAATATAACAGGCATAACGTGAACAGAAACAAGTTCAGTTAAAAATTATTCTGTCATGAAATAATATTCAAGTTTAAATAAAATATGTATAAACTTAGATGAAAAATATAACTGGTAAAATGTAAACAGAAAATAAGTTCAAATCTGTATTTAAATTAAAAACATTCTATGTAATGAAATAATATTACTTATTGAATGGCATGGCATGGCATAAAACAATACTAGGATAGCAATGAAAACAAAACGGACTCACGTATGGATGACTGCTCTCGACGTACTGAAAGAATTCCCATGATATGGCACACCAACTATTTCGATGAAAAGTCTTAAGAAAACTGAAGATAATAATGTCCACAAATAAACGAGTATGAAGACGTAATTAACAACACAAATGGACTATGACCGCTGGTAAAATGAAACACGGGCGAAGTTGATAAACCATTTTCACAATCAAATGTCCAGCAATGGATTTGGCGTAATTAAACAACTAGATGTTAACTTTAAAACTTTAAAACTGGATGAATTAAAATACATTTCTGAAACTATATCATATTGACGTTAACATCAATTATCTTGAGACATAACATCACTTCAAAATCCCCAGCACAATCTATCTCCGCCGGTTTAAATAGCAGCGGCAATCCGAAACTGGATACGCCCCTCCGAGTTGAGCAAGCGAGTTCCTGACTTGCGATGGAAGAAATACAAGACAGCCATTTGCGAGTTGCGATCCGCGATGCTTGCGAATTGCGATCGAACGAAACGATAAAACCTGGATGAACGTACCCATCAGCGACGATCGGAAAAACAGAAGATAAGCGATTGATTTGAACATGTAAACAAAAGATCGGAAGATTGAAAATTTGCCGGCAAAGAAGAAAGATGGAAGTTGGAACAAAATATAAGATAGTAAGCCATGCCATTTTACAATATTACGATATATATAATTAGAATTATGTATTTTAGAGTGTTAAGGAAGAAAAATGGCTGACATTTACCAGTCCTTTATTGACCCATAAATTTGATTTAAGCATCACCCTGCTGCCTATTGCCAAATAAAGTATTTTTTCGAGTCCTTGCGCGACATCACTTTCAGCTTTGGCAGCAGTATCGTTGTTGTGTTTGGAAGTAATTTTTGCGACAGGGCTGTTTAAAGACTCTAGTTTGGCAATATTGTACGTAGAAACCGCTTCGTTAAATGGTATTAATCTCAACGCGTCCTCAAATGTGGCGATTTCAACATTCCCAAGTACGGATTTTTCACGAGTCATCAGCACTCTCCAATCAGCCAGAGTAGACTGTCCCACACTTAAACGATCCAAAATGCTCCTAAAAACATTTTGGTTTTCGTCTTGCCTATGAGCAGTTCGTAGTACTATACATCGATTAATTGATTTAAATAATAGTTGGCCTTGATCAGAATGCGTGGAAATGTATCCATTTCCATAAAATGGACGATCCATCACTGGTGGCAACTGTTTGATATCCCCTAAAAGATACAAACACATGCCACCAAATGGGACTTGAGCATTATAGGGTTTTGCTTCACGACATCTCAGGTCTATTTTATGAAATAATGAGCAGCCCACCATGCTCATTTCATCAATTATAATGAAATGGCAATTTTCCATTTCTGCCTGAAAAGTTGAAGCAGCCTCTCCGTCTAATGACTTATACATTCTTTCAATCCCAATATGTAGCCCAGAGTGAATTGTACACCCGCTCACATTAACAGCAGCGACTCCAGTAGGCGCAAGTAATAAAAAGCTTTTTGGTCCTAGCTTTTCCTTTAAAATATGACACATGGCTCCGATTATAGTGCTCTTGCCACTGCCTGCCTTTCCTTGTATTATCGTGCATTGGGTATCAAACGGTACGACTTGGCTGCGCCTAATCATATTTATTTGTTTGTTTAAATGAATTAATATGTCAGTTTGTTCCTGATTTAAATTTACTGCAGGCATGGCGTATCGAACAGTTTGATGACCAGATTGTGCTTTAGCTTCGGAAACAAATGAAGCAAGTGTACCTGGATTTAAATAATTTTGGTATGTGCTATGCCAAACAATGCTTAAATCAAATTCTCGCGTACCCAATTCCGTTCTAGCAATACTTTGTTGGTTGGGACCCATTTCAGCTAAAATCATCCATTCCTCCCGTTCTCTTGTATTTTCAATTTCATCTTCATCATATTGGTCTTCATCTACTTCAGGAATTTCCAAAACTTCTACTTGATTAATGTCATTTTCTTCGTATAATTCTTGCCACGATTTTCCGGATTCTGTAAATTCTGTCAGACTGCGCCATGGTATGTTTAATATAACCTGCTGTTTATAGAACTCATCTTGATTTGTGACGCTTAAAATTCACCGGGGAACTATACGCAGTACCGCTGGTTTTCTTCGTGTGGCCCACGAGTTACCTCTTTTGTAGTGTTTACTGAAGAAATCTTTCAGAGACAAGCTGTCAAATTGTTGAGGACGAAGAGGATATGTTTCCAGGGACGAACTTACTGCAACTTCACCAGACACAGCATTTAATCTTAGCCATTGGTCATTTTCCACATTTATTTTAACAAAAGCTCTACTGGCATGAAATAAAGGCCAGCCCATCAAAATATGAAATGTTTCCTGTGCCGAGATATCACGTTCTGTGCAAATTTTTAGAAATATTTTTTTTAGTACCTCTTTTGCTTGCCCATCACTTTGATTATCTAAAACTAACGAATACATTTCTTCGTAAGCTTTAGATCTTGGTTCTGATTTACTTGCATATTTAGCAATATAGTTCAGAACGGCTTTAGTAGATAGGATACATTGAATATCAGTATTGGCCCTCCAGTTTTCGGAAACAAATCTGTTATGCGGATTAATAAGTGGATCGTTGCGTATCGATTTAAATGTCCATTCTCCATTTTCTTGGACTATTGCATTTTGGTCATTTAATGGAAATGGAAATTTGAATCGGCACTCCTGAATCTTTGTCGTCTTATTAATTCGCAAACATTGTTTACCATGGCGCGTGTGTCTTTGACAGCAATTTATTAAGTTCTCGTAATCGTCTTGATGATTTTGAACTTCTGAATAGTGCAACTGACATGGGTGAATTGCTGGTACAGACTTACCAATATTTGGGTTGACTGTTGTAATCAAAGTGCCAAAATAATTAGCAATCGCAGCTCTTTCCTCAGGTGACTTTCTATTAAGGTCTGAAACGTCAGGAGCCCCTTCCAACCATAAAATTCCATGAATATGGGGACTACCGCAATGTTGGAACTCAGTTCTGTACCAATAGTCTCTCACCGAAAAATGTGGTCCCATAATTTTTTGAATAAAGTAATCTGCTCTTTGTTGAAAGAACCAGGAGACGATTAATGGATTTTCGTTCAATAGCTTATTTTTTATTGTCATGGCCCTACTTGGATTAACAGTTCTTAAATCTATATTTGGTGCTAAAAGACGGTACAATTCAGGCCAGTGCAAGTCAGTGGCACTCAAAGTAAAAAATAGTGTAGGAGTCCCTAAAAATTCCACCATATCCAATAGTTCACCACATCGGGAATGCCAGTATGCACTGGTTCCACGTAAATTAGCATTAAAACACGTCAATTTTCGCAATAATAATGGATCACGGTTAACTTTTTCTTTCAGCTCAGGAATTGTCATGTTACCGAATTCCTTCTGATACAAATGGAACCATTTTGTAGTGCCGTCCATCTCATATGGCTGTTTAATGCAAAAAATCGAAATCTGGAGTGTTTTGCAAATCGCTGATCTTTATATTGCATAAGATGTTGGAAATATTGAAGATGAGTATAGTTTTTGGCCTAGGTGTTCTTAAATCTGCAGCACCGGTGGGGAAGAGTGTTGGAAAAGCCATAGCAATATAACCGGCTGTAGTGAATTCGTTTATAGGGTTTGGTGATACTACAGGCCACATAATGGGATTTTCTGTTGTACCTAGAACACGTTGCACCATTCTTTGATTATCATTGGGTGCTATACCCAAAATATTTGTATCAACAAGCTCTTCGTTTTCAGTTTCATCTTCATTTAATTCAACATTGTCAGGTCCTAAATTTTGACTTAAAATTTCTGTTACATTTCCATCTTCCGGGATCGCTTCTAAATTATCAACATTGATGTTTATATCTCTATAATAAATGTTATTTTCTTTGAGGAATAACAAAGCCCTATAGACTCTATTTCTGTTGACTCTAAAATCGCTGTAATTATTGGTACACTGACGTCTAATAACAATAACAGAGGAAAGTGAACTGACAGCATGTAGCAATTGAGTCGCAACAGAGTTAACTTCTTGTGGAAAATTAATAACCTGTCCACTAAACGCATATTGCTGGCCCCGAATCCGATACACCTGAATGACTGGATGCACTCTTGCTATCAGTTGTTCCTCTATCATTGATAACTCTTTTAATACTGCTGGGCATTCCCCAGGATCCATATTATTATCTAATGAAAAGATGTTAAAAAGATTTCTATTTTTAACACAATAAGCGCAAAGTGCGTCTTCATTTACTTTTAAGTTTGGAAATGATTTATTACAACCAGTGCAAAGTTTCCATGTCAAGGCCATTTGACTAATTTCAAAAATTGTGAAGTTAGAATTGTCGCCTTAATGATGGTGATCTAGTACCCTTTCATTTGTTTGGGCTAATTCAGAAAGAACACGCGTCTCTTCCTGACTTATAACATCTCTAGCACGTTCACGTACAGAACGTAAACGTTCCGAGCGTTCGGGAGATTGTTCATGCTCTCGAACCTGCGAAGCATGTTCACGCAGTAAACGTAAACGTTCTGAGCGTTCGGGAGATTGTTCTTGTTCTCGTACCTCTCTAGCGTGCTCTCGCAGTAAACGCAAACGTTCCGAACGTTGAGATGAACTCTCGTCGGCACGAGAAGTACTGGCACGGTCCCGTTTCTGAGATAGACGTTCTTGGCGCTGCTCATTAGTCTCTAGGTTTCTTCGCAAAGCAGCTTCGCGAGCTTTTGTTGCCGCTGACTTCTTCTTTGTTCGTGGCATTATTTGAACTATAGTTCTACTACAGAAGTACAAACAAACAAAGATTTCGTTAGAACAGTAAGATTCCCGCTACACAGGTCTGTAGATTAATTCATTAAAGAAACATGATAATCTGTAGACGATGAAAACATATTAAGCCTTGAACTTAAGAATACACTGTAATTTTCCATCTTTATTTATTACGTCACAAAACCACAAAGGAAACGAGTATATTCACTATCTTAACATAAAAAAATTACTATTACATATTTATATATCATACTTCAATTTACTGTTTTTATTTTAAATCCACCAAAGTTCCAGAAAATCAGCCGTTGCCACATTTTTCCAAATCCGAAGAAACTTGAATTCAGCACAATATTATGTCCGTGACATTTCATGCAAAGCCATGGGGTCAGCCCTTGGCGATAGAGTTGGATAGAGTTGGCGATAGAGTTGCCAAGCTCCTTGACTCTTACAAGAACCAAAAGCAATTCGGCTACTCTATAATTAATTATTTACGTAAATATTAGTTGAATATCAAATGGAATTGATAACATTCAAAATTCAAAGAAATATCGATGAAAGTAACGTTCTCCTTTTAACAGAAGTCGGTTAAATGCGATAAAATTTCTTGAACTACTTATGTTAGGCGAAAAAACTTTGATAGCGCGTTCTAATTTGCGGTCAGCGCCATCTAGTTGTCAGGTTGGTAAACTAAAAGTATAAGTAAAAATAATTAACAAAAACATAAATATTTCAAATATTACTGAATCGATTTCGATGCTTTACTATCTGTGAAATAGTACCTACTGACATTTTTTACATATTTTCAAACTTTTGTCAAAATTGCACTTATAGTTTGGAAATAAATAGGATAATTATTATTTCTACAAAAATGTAAATATTTCTAAAACTGCTTAATCGATTTTGATGCCCAACGAACTTAAAAATTGTGTTGATGAGTACTACACACATATTAAATTTCAGCTCAATTAGAGCAACGGTTCGAGAGTTATCGCATTACAAAAAATGTGTTTTTTGCCCCAAGTTAAATTGTAGTTATCAACGCGTGTTGACAGCGCTATTGATTGCCCCAGGATGACAGGCACGCTTTGTAGTATTACCTTCTGCGCGACTGCCCCATGCCCCAATGTTAAACGAATGGAGACAGATGCGGTTCTTCACCGTTAGATGGCGCAGTTGTTTTCTACCATGTTTACCGAGAAAGCAAACTTTACAGTGAAGTAATGTATTTATTAATGTATTTACATTGATTTTAAGTTAATTAAAGACCGTTAATTAACCGATTTTGATGCCCAACGAACTTAAAAACTGTGTTGATGAGTACTACACACATATTAAATTTCAGCTCAATTAGAGCAACGGTTCGAGAGTTATCGCATTACAAACATACATACAAAAAATGTGTTTTTGCCCCAAGTTAAATTGTAGACCTTGCTCGCTCGGTCAATTAACATATAAGACTTGAGAGCAGAATTTTTTGATTTGGGTTTTTAGAAAATTTTCATTAAGATTGGTTGCTTATAGTGTGTTACTTATACTGATTGTTCCTTGACATGATTTGCTGTTCACGGAAGTAACTTCTTTGTTGCATTCCAAAAATTGGTTGTTCAGTTGAAAAATATCAGTAGGCTCAACTGAAATTTTTATACTTAGCCCATTCTGCTGATCATCATCGTTTCTTTCATTAGACATATTTGTCATTATGACATGTATTTCACTTCCAGTCATCAGATTTACTTACAAAAGTATTATCATCAGCAAGGACAATTTTCCACTGATTGTTGTTCTAACATTGTAGAATCTGAACATGAATGTCCCTTAGCTTCGTCCAGCAGATCTGTAATAATTTCCTTCTTAGAAATTTTAAAGTCTTCCATTTCATGTTCATTCATATTCATACCATCAAAAAATATCACAGATGGTCACAAATTGTATAACCTTTGGATATGTGTGTATCTGTCTATTATATTCCATGTTTGATGTAAAATATATCTTTAATTGTTATGTTTTTGAAATGAAACAATTTTTTTTTCACGTTTTCCTTTTGCATTCTGGTTTTCAGAACTTTCTGGATATGGGGTTTCTGGATAATGGGTCCCATACTATACTTGATTATACTATTAAGCATATCTAACCATATTGTCCATATTAGGGTCATAATAAAGTTAAATTTGGTTATGTAACCATTTTCTATAAAAACAGTCAAATTGTGGCAGATTTTTAACAGCGTATATTATATATATAAAATTTCATAAGTTGCACTAAATAATTTTTAAGATGAATCTCTCAGCAACGATACTAGCATTCATAATAGATGTATATGTGCTGAGCTGCAATACATAATAATAATAACAATGAAAGAACAATAGTATTAACACACACACAAAAAGGTTGAATACATATTATAAATTTTTCATAGACTCATGTCATATCCAATTGTTTATAAATTCATTATAAAGTAAATACAATGTGTGGGAGAGGAGAGGGGGTACCAATTTGGAAGAAATATATGCTAAAGACAGTAAAACAATTCAAAATAATCTCAATACTGAACTATAATCAAAACCATATGAGTTGAAAACTTTCAAATTGACTTAAAAAGTATCCAAGTTGGAAGTAGAACTACCCCCAGCTCCAACACTTTTTCACTCAGTTTGGATAGTTTCAACTTGCAAGGTTCATAAGATTTATTTATTAATAAGTTTGATTGATAAAAATAATTAAGTATAATTTACATATCCATCCTTGTTTAAAATTTTTTTGTCAGTGATTTATTCTGTTGAGATGCTTCATATGATAGGCTAGATGTCATTATCAAAAAAAGTTGTCTGAGTGAATTGCATCTGCCAGCAGTTCTACAGGTTGGCATCTTAGTTAGCAGAACGCTCGCGTAATATGCAAAAGGTCACTGATTAAACTTTTGCCTTAAACACTTTTCATTAAGTTTGGAAATTTTCAAACTCTTATGGCTTATTTATGTTTTTTTTTTTTTTGTTATTATTGTAGCAAGAATAATGAATTATAATCAAGACATTAAATTCTGGAAATAATCAATACACTGCTATCCTACTTACCTCTATTGAAGGAGTTGGTTAGAAAATCTGTCATCAAGCAGGGATTCTGTAAATGAGGCAGTATATTTTCATTTAAGGCACCCAGAGCTTTTCGCAGAAAGTCAGGTGATAACTAAAGAAGAGGGGGAAAAAATGTATTTAATTAATACATCTGTAACAAATATAAAATAAGACAGATACATTTAAAATATTCACATACCTCATAATTTAAAAGACAGGTCCATACAGATGTGAAGAATTTACGAAAAGGTTTTTCTTTAAGTTGGAATGGCTCTTGTGAATCTAAAATAAAAAAAAATATAAGGGTTTAAAACAATCACAAAGAAAGAACAAAAATTACATAGCAATTAATGATTGATATGAAATTATATTTAAAAAGTATCAATTTATTATAATAATCTGAAACATCAGCAACTGATGATATAGGAACTGTCCACAGGAAATTTCTGCCCATTTACAAAACTGTAACAAAATTCGATGCCAATAAAAAGGACTCCATAAAAATCACAAAACATTCAGCATATAGTCTCAGCAAAAAAAAAAAAAATCTTGACACTTGCGATTTTAGACGTTTTGTTAAATATCTAGAAATATCCATAAGGAATTATTCTAAAACTTTAGGTGTGTAAATAAAATAGTACACGTCATATATTTGCGCGAAGAGTTTTGCCCGAAATCCAACAGGGGACTGTCCACAAATTGAAAAAGAACAAAGGTCTTTTGGATAACCCTGTCAAAACTAATGAAGCAAAAGAGTTCAAACTGCAGATTATGATTAAGTGGCTTATAAAATAAACTGTGTTCATTTTTATGAATATAGAATGTAAATTCATAGAGAAATTAAAGCTTTTAATAAAAACGGTCCCAAAAATTTCCAAGTTTTTTGCTTATAATTTGCAGAGTTTGTCATAAAACACAATATTCTATTCAGAAAATATGACAATCAACAATGTATATAATACCTTGTAATCAGAATTAAAAAATAATAGAAATTTTATGACAAATGAGCAGGTTTACTAAATAAATTTTTACTGTGTGTGCGTTAACACTATTAAAATTTCATTTGTATATTATGTTAGTTAAATGTATAGAGCAACTTTTGTGAAAGTATTGTGTGCTTGAAAATTCTGAAAATTATGGTTGAAAGAACCAGATCAAAATCCGTTATTCCCAAAATGAAGCAAAAAAGATAAGGGGTTGTATCCATATTCCAATGATTAGTGCCTGCACAATAATGCAAGTATTACTATATTTGGATACAGCTAATTATCTTTTTGCTTTAATTTGGAAATAACAGATTTATATTTTATTCCATAGATGATAATTTTCCGAATTTTCAAACTATATTTTTGAGACTTTCACAAAAGTTGCTCTATACATTTAACTAATATAATATGCAAATGAAATTTTAATAGCATTGATGCATGCACAGTAAAAAAATTATTTAGTAAACCTGCTCATTTGTCACACAATTTTTATTACTTTTTAATTCCGATTACAGGGTGTCAAGTACAATGTCGATTGCCATATTTTGTGAAAAGTACATTGTGTTTTATGAACTCTGCAAATTATAAGCAAAAAACTTGGAAAAATTTGGGACCATTTTTATAAAAACCTTAATTTCTCTACGAGTTTACATGCTATATTCATAAAAATGAACACAGTTTATTTAATTTCTTTATGAGTTTACATGCTATATTCATAAAAATGAACAGTTTATTACAGTAAGCCACTTAATTATAATCTGCAGCTTAAACTCTTTTGCTTCATTGGTTTTGACAGGGTTATTCAAAATATCTTCCTTCTTTTTCAATTTGCTGACGGTCCCCTGTTAGATTTCAGGGAAAACTTTTCACACAAATATATGACGTGTACTATTTGTTTACGCACTTGGAGTTTCAGAATAATTCCTTATGTATATTTTTAGTTATTTAACAAAACGTCTAAAATCGCAAGTGTCAAGATTTTTTTTTGCTGGGACTGTATGATTGGTTATTCTTATGCTAATTTTACATTATTGGTTCTGAGTGATCAGTGTTACTCACTGCCATGTTTTTACTTTATAATACAGATTTTATCAATATGACTTCATTCCATGATCAAGCTGCTTATATCATATAGTACAACATTTTTGTTAGTAATTGAAAGCAATTGTGACAGTTAAAAACTGAGAGAAAAAGAAATTGAGAAATCTTTACAAATCTAGACTGAGTTTTAGACTTTTAACGTCATTCGGAGGACTTCTGCGATATAATTGTAACATCTTTTAAATGAATAAATCATAAAATTGAAGGAAAATTAAAATTACCTGAGCGATATGCAAATATTTCAACAGTGTCTGTGCAGTCAAACTTTTTGGGGAATGACATGGAATAGAGCAGGAGGAAGCAGTTTTCAAGAAAGCATCCTGTTACCTGAAAATATATGTATAATTTCACTCACAATTAGTTATATCAATATTATTTCTTAAAGAAATTATCTGAAATAAAAAGTCTTATATACAATAAAAATAATTTACTTCAAATCTGATGCAGCTTAAAAATACTTCAGAGACCTCTTTATGGGTCCTTTTAAGGACATTTTACAAATATTTTTCATTCCTAAGTACAGTAGATTCTTGATAATTCGGATTAATTGGGACCAGGTCCAATCTGGATTGTCTAAAATATGGATTATACGGAGAATGTGAACAAATGAAATAAAATAAAACATACTCACAGAAAATCACATTTATACTGAACATTTTCAATATTTACAGACAGTAAAAATAATTACTTTGTAATTATAAAGTTTGTCATATTCTGTCGTGCCAGTTTTGCGGGCCGCATGGTCACACATTCCCTTGAGCATAAATAGTTCGTTGGATGTAGTCTCCACCTGACGTTCAAAATAGATGATTAATTGCTCAAAATAAGAAGTTGCTTCATTATAGTTTATAACTTCTGGTTGATCATCATTGATAATGGCTTTCGTCTGCATCATCTTCATTTTCTTCAGTTGTGCACAAAGCGATTATTAAATCATCAGTAAGAGAGGCATACCCTTCATTATTTTCTGCTTCCAACCAATTGCTAATGTCGCTGATATCAACATCTGAGCCAACTATGAATTTTTTAAAACAAGCTGAGAAAATCTTCAGGCGCAGTTTCTTTTCATTCTCATTTATTCCTCCTTCTATTTCAATTTTCCGCAAATGATTTAGAAGGGTTTTGGCATGATGACAAAAACAGTCATAAGAGACCTATGGACTGGCTGACAAAAATCGGAAAGTGATCCTTATCAGTCAGTGTGTCTATAAGGACTATTTTACTTTGCTTTCTTGCAATGCTCTGAGTAAAACTTTAACTAAGCAGTGAGCTTTTGATGACATGTCTAAATGGATTAAATAGAAAACTCTGAAAATTGGAATTGCCAAAGCTTAAATGATGCATAGTTGTTCAACTCATAGATAAAAATTAAGAGTTTAAATAAGAAAGCTTGAAGTATTCTTCCGAAAAGATTTCAGAAAATATTTTTTTATTCAGAATCACTAATAAAAAAATTTTAATGAATTTTCGATTTCTCTATATATGTTGGGTGTTTCTTATAGATTTCAAGCTGCTGAAAAAGAATAGGTTTGTAAAAATTTTCTATCACCCTCCAATTTTGAGAAATTTCATTAATACGTTTTGGAGTATGTAAGCATCGTATAGGCATTATAATTATATTATATTATTCTCTTTCATGTATTTGATTCACATAAACATTCCTTTTTCTTATTACAATGATAGAAGATACAGCAAGAGAGTAGAAACAGATGTCTCCCTAATAAATTTTATGTTAGCGACCTTGAACAGACAGCTGTAGCCACCCCCACAGTATTTGACTTTAACGCAAATCTCTGACAGTGGAAACTTATCTTTCGGAGCAAATACACTACTATTTCTTTGTTCTGTAAGACTTTTTAATTAAATTTTGATTATAATTATTGTATTTTCCTCTACAATATGTAAAACATGTCTAGAGGATGCGTTAATGAACCAGATTCTTTTTGCTGTAAGTGCGGGGAGCTAACTTAGAAAAAGCATCGACGCGCCTATCATATGTACTTTGGATATAAAGTAGGTGAACGAGATAAGAAATGGGCACCTCGTTCCTGTTAAACACAATGTGCTACAAACCTCCGGACGTGGATGAAAAGTACAAAAAAGTGTATGTCCTTTGCTATACCCATGATATGGCACATGCCGAAGGATCAAATAACCGACTGCTACTAATGTATTACAAAAATTAAAGGATTCTTTGCAAGAAGTAAACATAAAATTAAGTACACGAACTTAGATTCAGCAATGTGACCAGCATTACATAATGATGATTTACAAATACCAAAACCTCCAGAGAATTTTACATATGATGATGCAGCAGTAGAAATGGAAATCGATGAAACTGAAACTTCCTCTACATCTGATATGAACTATTCTCGTGGCATAAATGAAGAACCACACTAAATTACTCAAAAAGAATTAAATGATTTTGTGAGATACTTAAATTTATAAAGAAAAACTCAGAATTACTTGATCAAGATTGCAAGGTTGGAATCTCCTGAAAAACAATACAAAGATATCTATTTATTGAGATTGATAAGAAATATTCAACATTTTTTAAAAGAAAAGATGATTTATGCTATTGTAATGATATAAGTGGCTTAATGTCTGCTTTAAATTGTTAATATAACTCGGAACAATGACCTATAAGAGAGCATCCACAGATAAGACATTTACCGCTACATAAAGTATGAAATTTCTTATTAATATCATTTCTTTTTACAAAAAATCTATATTTTTCTGAAACTTTGCAAACAATGCATACTTTCAGTGTTTTAAATATTAACTTTAAGCTTTATAAATATTTATTTAAAAGCTTGTCATTACTAAAATACCAAATGATAAATTTCATAAGGTGTATGTGTTGAATAAATACTACAAAATTGAGATTTTCAGGATTTTGAATTTTTTAAAAATCTGTGGGTGATGGACACTTTTTAATGGCATATTCTTTCACAGCACCACCTAAAATATAAAAGTCACCACATACTTAGTTAGAAACAGAAACCTTGTTTATCAGTGATATGAGGCTGAAATAAACTTATGTTATGGAAATTTGCAGACCACTTCTCAAACTTGAAATAAAATCGACCAAACAGATCCAGATTAATGAGGTCCGAATTAGCAGGGTTCTACTGTATCACTATTCACAAATTTTTTCCATCTTTAACCTGAATCTTTTACAAATTTAATCATTTAAAAATAAAATCTGATCTGTCACAGCTGAAATTTTTAAAGAACATATTGCTTAGTCATTTTTATGTATAAAGGAATTCATTAAGAATAAAATAAGAGACTGAATATAGTAACAAGATCACAAAATTATAACTATATGTAAATCAAATAATAGTAACAATAAAAAAAAAATTTACAATTACACAAAAAAAGAAAAGAAAAAAATGATCCTGTGAAAAAATTCTGGATTTAATTTTATTTGTTGAAATTCAAGGCCAAAATTTAAATAAGTCATCTAAAATTGTTGACCCTCTTGCAGGAAAGTATCAGAAGCCTAAAAACTGTACTTATGAATCTAAAAAGCCCTATCCTATCACAAGGCTTGAATTTCAGGGAGGGAAGGCGGGATTCGTGCCTGAAATTTTGAAATCCTGTCCAAAAAAATATTGTAGGCGGGAGGCTCTGCCCCCTCCCCCCCCCCCAAAAAAAAACACGTACTTTTAGAAAAAATTTGCATTTTGAAACTAGGATTAACTCCCATGGTTTTTTGCGAATTTTGTGATATTTTCGGGCGATTGAATGACATATTTTGCAAGTTTTTTGCTGTGAAAAATTGTTGGAATTCACACTATTTTTTCACAACCGATCATCGAATTTTGCATTTTTCCCCCCTGTGATCCATTGACAAGTTTCGTGCGATTTACCGTTGTGAGAACAGACTAATTCAGTTTCAAAATTTTCAAAAAATTAACGCAATCGATTCAAAAATTATGAAATATTGTTTATCAACCTCGAGATTTGGATAAGTTATGTCCAAATTTCCAAGCTAATTACCGATTTTTCATAGCTTTTAAACCGAGCTGAACTGCATATTTTCACAAACAATTTCACCAATTGTTCGCAGAAAATTTTGTTAGATTATTGTGATAAAAACGGCAATTTTCTCAAAGCATCGCTAAAAAAATAACCACTTTCCTTAAAAAATCTCGATAAAACACGAATTTTTTTAATAAAAAAATTGCAAAATAAACACAAATTTCCTGAAATGATCGTAAAATAAATGCAAATTTCGAGAAATGATTGTGGAATGAACGTGAATTTCGTGAAAGCATCATAAAATTAATATAAATTTTGTGAAAGGATCGCCATATAAACAGTGTCGTGTGAAAGGGGGCAGTCACCCTGGACGCAAAAATTTAGAAGCACCGATTTTCTACTACAAACATCATTTTTGGCCGGTAAGAAGAAAAAGAACACTAAACTGAATCTTTGCCCCGAGCACAGTTTTCTCTTCACACATCCCTGCATATGAACCCAAATTTATCAAAATGCTGCTTAAAAAATGCGAATTTCATGAAAGAATCTCGAAATAAATGTGAATTTCATTAAAAGATCATAAAAAAGACCACTAATTTCTTTAAAGGATCGTGGAGAAATGCCAAATTTGTCAAAGGGTTCTTCAGGGGTG
The DNA here is from genome assembly GCA_964019185.1 of Maratus speculifer. Lineage (NCBI taxonomy): Eukaryota > Metazoa > Arthropoda > Arachnida > Araneae > Salticidae > Maratus > Maratus speculifer. Next base: position 21,736,488 of record OZ025292.1, on the reverse strand, counting down.
ATTCTGAGTAAATACTTTTTTGAAATTTGCAGTAACTTTTCTGAAAAGTTATAGCAGATTGTGTGAAAGGAGGGGGGGATTTACTTTTGACTCTGTGTTTTTTCTGCGGCCCCTTGATGAAGCTTGGGTTTATTTTGCAACCTTTGGACGAAATTATTGGACTTTTTAGATTTTTTTTTTATAAAATTTACGAATTTTTCACATTTTTTTGTTGCTTTTTTTACAGTCCTTTGAAGAAATTTGCAGATTTTTCGTGATCCTTTAACAAAATTTGCAGATTTTTCACAATCCGTTGGTGAAATATGCGATTTTTTTTGCAATTCATGTTTTCGTGCAGGTTTTTTGACGATATTTTCATTTTTCCTGTGACCCCTACCTGAAATTTGTGGTTTTTTTTTTTTGCAAATCTTTGATGAAATTTGTGTTTTTTTTTTCCACTACTAATTTACAAAATTCACAATTTTTTTTGACGATCTACAAACGAAATTGGAGTTTTTTTTTAAACAATTATCTAACGAAATTTGCATTTTCCACCCGCAAACCTCTTATGATATTTACGATTTTTCTGCGAACCATTTCCGAAATTGATTTTTTTGGGCGACGATTTGTCGAAATTCATGTTTTTTTTTTTTTGTATAAATTCCGGATTGATGACAATTTTTTTTAAACTGAAAACCCATGATTTTCAGAAAATACAGAACAGAATCGACTTTGGATTGCTTAATGAATGCAAAATTCATCAAAAGATCGCTTAATAAATACAAATTGTCACAGAATCGTGTAAAGGATGCAAATTTCAACAATGCATCGCAGAAAAAACTGGGAATTTCGTCAAAGGATCGTTAATAAACACTAATTTAGTCAAAAGGCTGTTAAAAATGCAAATTTCATTGAACAATCGCAAAAAAAAAAAAAGATGTGAATTTTGTCAGAGGGTTGCTGAATAAATGTGAATCTAGTCAAAAGGCTGCTAAAAAAAATGCAAATTTCATCACAAAATCACGAAAAGATGTCAATTTCGTCAGAAAATGCAGCCGTCTCGAAAACAACACACACACAAACATATCTGTTTATTGTTATAACTTTTAATCGGAAATAATATGTACTGAACTAACTTTTGAAAAATTAGATTAATCCGAACCCAACTTGCAGCAATCTACACTCAATCTAAAATCAACCTGAATTAAAAACAGAGTTTATTAGACCTGAAACAAAAGTAATTAGCACAGGAAGGGAATTTATCCCTTTGAAAATTAAAAAGACTATATAAAATCTTGACTTACTCTTTAATAAAAAACACATTTTGCATAATTATTTCGAGTTGTTGATAAAAATTGCTTCAGTGGTATTTTGCTATGTTTGTATTTGTATATTTCTTTAAATAGCACATAAAAAACATTAGGTTTTAAAGATTTTTTTCTCCCTCCCAAACAGCTAAATTCTACTCCATTTATAAATGTTGGGAGGGAAACTACTCTCCTCTGGAAAATTGAATTTCAAGCCCTGTATCACTTTATTACAATTGGAGAAATGGTAAAAGTATATTGTATAATAAAAATTGGACTTTGACAAAATGAAAGATACAAATAGTTTTTTACTAAATTTAATAAATTGGACTCTACAAAAAATATTACTTAACTCCTATTTTGGTAACTATCAAACTATTTTGTCAAATGTAATTTTAGGTGTTAATTTGTCAAATAAACTTTTAGGCAATAATATTACAAAAGAAAGTTTTTTCAGAGATCATTCAGCCAAAATAATAAATTACCGATATACAGAATACAAATAAATACCATACAAATTTTAGCCATCAGAGCAAATTTTGCAGAAAAATACACAATTGATTTCAAATTTAGCAATGAATTATGTAATTCTCCGAGAGAAATTTTCTCTAGAAATAAAAAGGTCCACATAGCAACCTTCACAAATATGATCTGAGAATAATATGTACTATATATATTTTGCACACAAGTTATAAAGATATTATCAATATGGTAACACAGAATTTATGTAAGCCTTTAACATATCATAAAAGTTTGGAGAAGTTTTAAAATATGGATTTAGGGAAATGCTGGGAGTGAAAACATTTTCTGCACTCTTGGCTTAAACTGTAAAAAGAGATGTTTGTAGTCTAAGATATTTAAATATAAGAGATCACTTAAAATAATAAATGACAGGTTATTTCAAATAAAATAAAAATTTACAACAACTAAAAAAAAAAAAACAAAAAAAAAAACAAAAACAAAAAACAACAAAAAAAAAAAAAAAAAAAAAAAAAAAAAATAGAATCATGCAATATTTCATTAAAAAATTATCACATCAATGCAAAAGAAAACAACCAATTACCTCTGATGATGAGCTCAGTAATGAATCAATGGCTTTCAATAAATACAATTTAATATCATAAAATTTAGTATACTCTTGAAAGGCTTTGATGACATTATGTTGGTTTAAAACATCTGATGCCAGACAGGAGATAATTTTCTGGAAGAAAAAATATGTTATAGAATAAGAATTATTTTAGATACTAAACAAAAGCACTTAGATTATTAAAGACAATACATGAATCATAATACAATTGAAGGAGTTTAAGACTAGAAAAAATTGGACAAGGAAAAACAAAAAATTTTCAACGACCCCTCCCCCCCCCCCTTTTCAAGAAATATTTTGTCAAAACTAAATTTTTATCAGCATTTTTTACCTCCCCCCCCCCCCCCCATGTGTCAAGGTGGGGAATGCCAAAGGTTGCCCTGACATACTGGCTTTCTTTTTAACTTAAAGAACAATTGATATAACTTTATTTTTATTTGACTGTCAAGAACGATGTACTTCAGTAAAAGTTGTTACTCGTACAGTGTTCATACAGAGCTGAGAAGAAAAAAATCCAAGGAGTCCAAAAAATTTTAAGGACTAGCCACTTTAGTTGTTATTTATGCGACATGCACATCCCAATTTTTAATGTCCTATTTGGAGAAAAGAACATTTCAAAAAAAATTTTCTCTATTAGAATCTGGTGAATCCATTGGTGCTGAAATTGCACAGAATTCATAACTTTGGTGATTTTGTAAGCTTAAATAAAAAAATACACAATCAACTTTCCTAAGCAGTGACCAATGATCATATACACAGAGATCAGTTAAACTCGAAACACTTATTACATACTAGCTGACCCGCTCGGCATTGCCCGGGTCCGTATTAACAATATGAAACGAACTTGAAATTTGTATGATTTTATCATTAACTCGAAACATGCAGAAAGGCATTGTCTGAAATAGGCAGCCACTGACTCTGTGAAAAATCGGTTTAAGCTCTAAAAATACTCAAAATGAGCAATGAGAAACGCGGGAGGGAATATGCATCCAACGACTGCGTGATTTTCGTGTTAAAGTGTTCATATTTATCAAAAATCACTGTTAAGTCATGTAACTAATTATTTTTTTTTCACATAGAAATCCCAAGTGAAATATTTTGAATTTCAAACTAATTATATCACTCTTAAATCCGACTATACCATGAATGAAATCGATACTCGCTGGTAGCTAAAATGTTGGTATGTAGTATTATAATTTCAGAGCCATTTAACAAAAGTAAGTGTTATTTTTAATCAAATCATGCATAATGTTCACTCTGTGGATAAATTCCTACCCGTAAACTTTTGTACCGTAACCATAACCTGCCTATAATCTAACTTTGACTTAACAGTACCTTACCGTAAATTAAATATATAACATAAATGTAAAATAGCTTTCATTTTATTGTAACATATCCTTATTCTAACCATAACATAAATGCAATTTAACTTTAACCAATCGGTTTAACTTAACCGTGACCTAACTGTAACCTAACGGGAAATTAAATATAATCAAAGACTTACCCTAATGTAATTGCAACCTAAATGTTACCAAACCATATATTGGTTTCATGTCCATGGAAATTATTTTGTCTTGTTCGGATCTGGTTATGATTCATTAGAACATTTTTGTCGGGTTCAGATTTCGCTCGGTTCAGATTTTAGGTTTTTTTGATATTGAGTTTTAATGTTAGGGTTGTATTCATGTCCATGAAAATTATTTTGCCTTGCTCGGATACAGTTATGGTTCTTTGGAATATTTTTGTCGGGAACAGATTTGTTTCAATTCAGATTTCGGCTTTTTCTTCAAATTGAGTTTTTGGGTTCGGTTTTTCTTGCGTGTTCACGGAAAATATGCTGTCTTGTTCGAATAAGAACATGCTTCACTGGAATATTTTTTTCAAGTTCAGATTTGGTTCAGTTCAGATTTCGTGATTTTTTCAAAGAAATTTTTTAGGTTCAGATTCGGTTCATGTGAATGGAAATTTTTTGTCTTATTCAGATCCGGTTGCGATTCTTTGGAATATTTTTTATCAGGTTCTGATTTGGTTCGATTCTAATTTCAGGTATTTTTGCAAATAGAATTTTTAGGTTCGGATCTCGTTCATGTCCACGGAAATTATTTTGTCATACTCGAATCTAGTTATGATTCTTTCAAATATTTTGGTCGAATTTTGATGTGGTTTGGGTCGAATTTCAGTTTTTTTCAAATCGAATTTTTTAGGTTCGAGTTGGGTTAATGTCCATAGAAATTATTTCGTTTTGCTTAGATTGGGTTATAGTTCTTTGGAATATTTTTATCAGGTCCAGATTTGGTTCAATTCAGATTTCGGGTTTTTTCTTCAAATATAACTGTTGGGTTCGGGTCTTCTTACATGTTCACGGAAATAATTCTGTCTTGTTCGAATAAGGACATGCTTCACCGGAATATTTTTGCCAAGTTCAGATTTCGTTCAATTCGCGATTTTTTCAAAGAATTTTTTTGGGTTCGGATTGTGTTCATGTCCATGGAAATATTTTGCCTTATTTGGATCCGGTTGCGTTTCTTTGAAATAGTTTTGTCAGATTCAGATTTGGTTCGATTCAAATTTCAGGTATTTTTTGAATGGGAGTTTTAGGTTCGTATCGGGTTCATGTCCACGGAAATTATTTTGTGTTACTCGAAACTGGTTATAGTTCTTTGGAATACTTTGGTCAGATTTAGATGTGGTTTGGGTCAAAGTTCAGGATTTTTCAAACGGAGTTCTTTAGGTTTGAGTCGGGTTTATGACCATGGAAAGTATTTTGTCTTGCTGGGATCGGGTTATAGTTCTCTGGAATATTTTTATTGGTTTCAGATTTCGTTCGAGTCATATTTCGGGTATTTTCAAGAAAATATTTAGGTTCGGGTCAGGTTTCATACCAACGAAAACTATTTTTCCTTGTTTGAATCGGGTTATGCTTCACTTAACCATTTTTGCGGGATTCAGATTTGGTTCGGGTCAGTTATCAAATCGATAGTTTTTTCCAAACAGAATTTTTAGGTCAGGGTCGGGTTTATACTCACGGAAATTTTGTGTGTCACGGATCGGAGTGTGGTCTGTTTTTTTTTCTGGTTGGGATCGGGTTATGTTTAAATTAGTCTAGGTTATAATCAGTTTTGCTACTATTCTTTTTATGGCTATTCCTGATAGATAATTTACTTAGCTATTTGATAATTTATTATGGTGAATGAATTGTTTGCGGATACAAACAATTGTACGCCAAACAGCTATTTTATTTTTGTTTTAAAAACAAATTAAAGCCATATTACAATTTTAAATTGAATAGAACACATTTAAATTTAATCAATGATTGAAAAAATAAACTCATAGAAAAGTGTTGTGTAATGTTTTTTACAGCAACACAGCTAATGACTCATACATTCTAATGTTCGAAATGCCAAAAATATGCGTAAAACCATATAGTAAAAAGAAATTAATAGAGTGGCAGTATAATTTCTTGGGGTGACGCAAAAAATGTAACTCTAAAATCTGCTACATTAAGTCCAAATAAGCACCAACAAAACCTTGTCCTTTGAAACTCCGATCAATTCAAACTGGTTTAAACCAGCATTTCTTTGTCTTTGTTTTTAACCTTTTAAACTGTTATTGAATAGATGACTAAAATTTCGTTTAAAAAAATAACGTTTTGTGCCATTATTGCCTGTAATACACAATCAGAATGCATGAAAGATACAATTAGATCAATCATAGGCAAGAATTATTTGATTATTTTTATCATATGACTTTGAAATACCAATATAAAAGCATCATTTAAGACTTTGCTTGAAAAAATCAACATTCTTTCGTTAATGTCTTAAAATCGTCTGCACTCTGAAATCTAGATTTTAGACTAATATTATTTAAGTGTTCATGCATGATTTTAAAAAAATCTTTTCATCACTATATTTTATGTATTCACATGGAATTATTAATATGTTGTTAAATCATAAACATTTATAAAGTATTAAAAATTTCTGAAAAAAAGAGAAAACTTTTAGTAATGCAATTTTTTACTTCAAATCATATGTTTTCAATATTTTATTTAATTTTGTTTTGACATTTAATTATTTTTAATTTTACAATTTCAATTATTTTAAAAGCAAACATTTATTTTAATAAATAATATAATAGAAAAAACATTTAAAAAAATTACTATTTCTTGTTAAATTTGCTTCAGCTGTAATTCATTTCTTCCAATTCGTCTTATTAATACAAAATTCCTTCCTCGTGCTTTATTTTGAGGCATTAAAATTTTAGCGATAAATGGTTTTATTCGCGTTTGAAATGAAATAGACGCCCTCTCGCGGACAATGTCTGAAACGAAATAGAACTGATACCGTGAGCATCTTCTGCTGAAATCTGTGTTTAAAAGGCCGATAAATAAATAAACAGTTCTATAATAAATAAATAAATAAACTGTTCTATAACGCATGCAACGTTGGGTTCTTTGTATTAAAATTATCTAAAATCAAAATTTTATACACAAAGTTTAGATCTATAATATAAAAAAGTACATTTGACTTACTCATGGCAAAATACCATGACAGCAACACAATGCTTGCATGATTCGCTTGCTCCAGCTGCATGGAACAAACAGCATTACGTAAACAAACGATTATCAGGTCTATACAACGCCACCTTTCGGTCATTACAAACGCGAATATTGCAAACCTTTTTTTTCGATTTACTTCGCCACCACCTATATATTTCCTCCATGGCGTACAGCAGCTGTGATTAAAAAAAAAAAAAATCCTCATTTAAACTGACAGTTTGCAGTCTATGAATTTTAAAGGTCAGTCCCAGTTTTTTAAATTATTTCTGCGAAAATTTTATGCAACCAACCAACCATAAGAGAATGAAATGGAAAAAAGTTTAAAAAAAAGCGATTCTTTATGAGAGTGAGGTTTGGAATTTAATTAATTACTCAGTTAATAAATAGAATTTTGAAATTCTGAGAGTCAGGTGCATCAGGAGAGATATTGGGCTACTCTCAGAAAAATTTTGAGCTTCATACGTACCGTAGTTTTCGCTAACTATCGCAGACACACACACACAGAGCGATTTGTTATTTTATTAATATAGATATCACATACATCTTTTAAAAAAATTTCAAAAGCTAATGCAACGTACACAAAAAAATATAACTTTTGAATTTATTTTTTTAGAGCAGCGATAAGGAAAAGTGTCCTAAAGCCAACATCTAACAAATATTTAAAGCATTACCAATTTTCTAAAATAATTTAAATGAGTTTTTCTTTCTTCTTAAATTAAAGATATCTTGGATTTGGAAAATTGATAATGCTTTAAATTTTTATTTTACTTAAAGATGTCATTTTTAAGAACTGTATTTTGGGTGTCAGCTTTACAGCACTTTACCTTGATCACTTTCTTTGAAGGTGAATGTTGTCCATGACATACACAGAAAAGTAAAAAAAACACCATTATTAATATTTTTGTAAGATACTAGCCCCCATTATCTACCCTTGAATACTTTAATTAAATTATGTACACATACATAAATAATATATAGATCAAATGATTTACAATAATCTGGGATAAAAGATTTTTCTGAGAGCAATATCGCTCGCCTGCAAAACATTTTAAGAAGTTTCTAAGGAGTATTTTTGTCTGTCAAAGTAGTTCTAAATAGTACTTGGGAACATTTTCATTTCTAAGTAGTTTCTAAGGAGTCTGTACGAACCCTGTATTCGTATTATAAAGCTTCATAACAAAGCTTTAGTATGTAATTTTTCTATCATGGATAAATTTAATATAAGTTACAGGGATAATAATTTATTGCATATCTTAAATTCATCAACAGTGTGCTTGAATTTGACAGAATTATTTTAAATGGCATTACAGGTATCCACACACCTTTGGAAGTGTTTTTTGAAATTTTCTCTTGTCATCCACTTTTTATAATGACATTGACTTTAAAACTTTGAAAAAATATAAAAATTTTAGCAATTGCCCAGAAATATTTTTTTTAATTGAAAAATAGTCAAAATTATATTTAAAAAAATGACATTTCTGCAAAATGTGATAACTTAAATATAAAACAATGTATTGAAATTTTGTAAACTGCATAATAAACAGAATAACTTTCGCTAGGACTTAGACTACACACATTATAATCTCATTTCTATCCAAGATTATATTAAGTAAGGAAAAATTCATAAAATTTGTCTTTTATACTTGTGTAAATATAAAATTATTTAATATAAAATCATGGGTGTGGTCTATTACCCCAAAACACATTCGTAAAAGAAGGACAGAAAATTTCGTGGCATTTTATGCTTAACTTTTACTTTAGGATGTTTTGCATACAATAAAAATATGAAAAAATTCATTTTGAGGAAAAGTTAAAAATAACTTTAAACACAATTCAAAAGCTGTAATAAGATGCAATTTTAAATGGTGTAACTTGAGTTCTATTTTAGACAGAGAAAAAATTTAAGCATATTTTGATAGAGAAAAGATTCATTTTTAATATTGCAAAAATGAAAAATCGATATTTTGATGGAAAATTATGTTTTAAAGGTGTTTGGATACCTTAACATATATATTTATTGCTATAGTGCTATAATTTTAAATAACAGCCTAGAAGAAATACCAGTTATTGTAAATTAGACAGAAAAAAAAAAGAAATTCTAGAAAAATAGTCACCTTAAACAGCATGAAGGGAAAGTTGGGATTATCCTTTTCGTGTATTCGTGGATATTCACTTTCAAGTTTGACCAGGGAAAAGAGAGTATGAAGAGACGATATCTGTAAAAAATAAGATTGATTAAACACCTGAATTGAGAAAAAGGTTTGATAACTGAATGTCAATAGAAGACAAACAAGAAATATAGCTTTTAAAACCTAACACACTTTTAATCCAAAATTTAATGCATTAAATACATAAACCATCAAGCAAAAACAAAAAAATCCTTAGGTATGCAGTTTCAATAAAAAGCAAAAAGGAATTTTGACCTAGGTGCAGTGATCCTACTTCTAATTGCAGCAGAGAAAATAAAAATGTATTGGCATCAGCAAAGAACTTGGGTGCAAAATTTTGACAAAATTGGTTAGTTAGATAATTGATGTTAATCAAAGAAGGTAAAAGAATATTTTTTACAAGGATATTGCACAATTATCAACAAATGAACTTCCATTGATAATTTTAGAAAAATTAGCTTATTATAGATATCAGATTTCAATCAAAAATGTAAGACAAAATTATTTTCCCTATACTGCACTGCCTCGGATAAGGAACAGCCCTATATCAGTAAAAATTAATTTTATGAAAATAATTTTGATGAAAGGCAGGGGAAAATTAGCCTTTTCAATAACTATAACAAATACTTTACTTTCTACCATTCTAAAAAGCTAAGATCCACTATATTAGATTCAAATGGAAAATCATTGAATGGTTCAGAATTTGCTCAAACTTTAATAGGCATCACTAAAGTAGAACAGACAAAATCATACAGTTTTATTTTATCTCAATTTGCAGAAGTTTTTCTAAATTCTAATGAGTAAATATTCCAATATTTAATATAATTCTACTTAGATTTCCTTATTGTTGCAAGATTATTTTGAAAACAATTTTTTTTCTAAACTGTACACAGAGTTTCCCCCAGGTTTAAAAAAGGGCAGGGTGCTACTGTTCTGAAAAGGGCACTTTTTACATTTTTCAGGGCACTTTTTCATTTTTAAGGGCACTTTTATAGAGTTGATTCTAGAATCTAGCGGTTTAAAAAGTCGTGAAAAAACAGAAATTTCATCAAAAAAATGAAAAAAAAAAAAAAAAAAAAAGGGTAAATTTTGTTAAAAGATCACGAAAAAAAGTTTAAAATTGTTAAAAGATCACGAAAAAACAGCAAATTTTTTTAAGAGATCGCAAAAAACAGCAGATTTTGTTAAAAGATCGCAAATAACGGCATATTTTGCTAAAAAATAGCAAAAAAAACGTCAAATTTCATGAAAAAATGGCAAATTTTATTAAAAGATTGCAAAAAACGGTATATTTTGCTAAAAATTAGAGAAAAAAAAAAAAAGGCAAATCGCGTGAAAATATCATGAAAAAACGGAACTCTTCACAGAATTTTGTAACGAAATTAGCCATTTTTTGGCGATTTTTTTTGACGAAATTACCCGTTCCACAGGATGCGTATGAGACTATTTTTTGCGTTCTGTCGCTGATTTGGGTAATTTAAGCGCCATAGTGCATTCGGTCATCGCTGGAGGGCTGCGTTTTTTTAAATGCGGGGCAAGAAGGGCGCTATTTTTTAAACTAAAGGGCAGGAGGGTGAAACTCTGGGGGAAACTCTGCTGTACAGTATGTTACTTTTTGACAAAGATTAAGCTTTATCTTTTTAAAAGTTTTTTGACTGCATTATATAAAACAATTATATTAAAGTACATTAATATGCTTGTTTATATTTAATTTTTTTTAAAATCAATTTCAAGAAAAGCTGATTTAAATAAATGATTTTTTAAAAAAATCAATTGATTTAAATCAATGAACCCAGATTTCTGTCATTACTATCGATTTTAATTATAATCTTTTATGTGTCGACAGTACTTTTAAAAACCATTAAAGAAAGTATAACATAAAATTTAGTTAATTTGCCTATTAATAAAAAAATATATGGCACTTTTCATACAAAATACTTTGCTGGATCACATTCAGTAAGCACTTTAAAGCAGTCTAAGTTAAATATTTTTCATTGGGATTATTTTCTCAGCCATTTACATGGATCAAGCTTTTCCCTTATTAAAAAACACTTTACGAAAATTTTGAAATTACAAAACACTTTTCAATTACAGATAGGATCACAAATAGGAACATTTGCATTGTTCTTCTAAAAATTGTGAGGTTTCCATAACAGTATGTTAATTCTTCATCTAATTATTTTTGTAAATATTTTACTAAAAACAACTGCTGATTTTTAAAATAAGATTTATTTAAAAATCTATCTAAAAATCAAATTGTTGTTACATACAAATTGTTTTGAATACCTTGAGATATTAATAAGGCAAAAATTTCAGACTTACAATTTAAGCTATAAAGGGTGAACAGGATACGGAATTTCAAGCATAAAGATTCAGACTTGAAACGCTGATACCACAGTGTTATTCCAGTTGAAAATTATATATTCAATTCATCATTTGAAGATGTAATATAGAAACTTCATTCTCCATTTATTCATTTTATGCAGTTCACTTATGAGTAATACTTATTTGATTAGTAAAAAAATACAAAAAAAACATTAAAAAACTGTTGAAATTATATCCATGACTTGATAAAATTTTGTAAAAGTTTTGATAAAATTAAAGATACAGCTATGACTAATAGACCGGCAGTCAACAGTACAGATAATCACCTCATCAAGTTCATGCCTGAAATTCAGAATTAGTTAAAACTTGATTTGTATAATAAAATGCTATTGCTTGTAGGTTTACCACCATTGTGTTTTCCTTCTCCCAATCCTATGTTTTTATACGTTTGGATGCAGGAAAATGCAAAGGTAAACCTAAGAGTCATTCTCTAAAATCAGGTTTGTAGGTGTTTTCCACCAAGATAGGATTTCACAGGCCGATTATGTCTAAAATTTTATTCAGGAATAGAATTTTAACTAATGCTAAAATTTCAGCCATGAACTTGATGAGGTGATTGTTTGTACAGCTGCTCCCCATTCTATAACATGATATATGGCAACATTGTAATAAATTTACAGATATACTCTATTATTGAAAATAAGAAAATCAACATTAAATTGACATGAAATTTTATTCATAGATATGAAATAATTTGGTTCTAATATATTTATAGATGAAATCTCATAATTGTAGGCAATCACAAGATAAATTATGGGATTAAGGGGCAAAACATAGTCCTGGATGCAATTTCCCATTTGGCAACCAATTTCAGCATAGATGATTTTAGTATACTATACACGATAAATTAGATGATCAGATAACAAAACTGCTAGTCAGCCAGCACATTGATTGATGGTGTTTCCATAGCAACATTGCATGGCTTACCAGAATGTGAAATATATAAATCCAATTACTGATGTAATCCTGATGACGAGGCATAATCTGTAATTTGATTGCCATTCATTTCAAGTTGAAGTGCAATTTTGGTAATCTGATTGCCATTCATTTCAAGTTGAAGTGCAATTTTGCTATAGCAATACTGCTCACTGATGTGCCAGCTAAAGGGCAAAATTAGCACTAGCCACCAGCCATAGGGCCAGTAAATGAGAAAAAGTGGCCAGTGAAATATTGACTATCAGCAGCCACCTCCTGGCCACTTTTTCATATAAAGAAAATAAAATTTTCTTGCATTTCATCAAGGATTCTACTTCTTTCTGTTTCAACATATTTATATTAACATATTTATTCGGGCTATTCAGTTATAGACTAATATTTATAAAATTTTTAATAAAAAAGTGGCCACTGGTTTAAAAGAAATGGCCACTTAAAAAGCTAGTCTTACCGGCCAGTGGCCACTAATGAAATTTCCCAATTTTGCCCTATAGTGCCAGCTGACCACTGGCGCACCCACGGGGAGGGCTAAGGGGGCTGAAGCCCCTCCCAGACCACAAAGTTAAACTATTTAAAGTTTTCTAAAATTATGAAAGTTTATCTTTATTACCTTTAATAGATTCAGCAAAACAGAAATTTTTAAAAATATTACACTCTTCACATTTTTTTTCTTATATGTAAATTTTCGTATGAAATTTGAAATATAAGCATTCTTTATATTTATCACTTAAAACAATATTTTCTTTTTATTTATCAAAGAGGTTTAAGGCCTTTAAAATTAGCCCAATCAAAAGTTTTCAGAGGCCCTTCCCAGGTTTCGTTGATTGCTCCCCCCTCTTCCACCATCCAGTTCTCGTTTTGTATCCAGTCAATAGAAAAAATGTACTTCTGGGAGCGACAAATCTCGTCCATTTTTAACAAAATGCAAAAAAATCGGACTGAGTTCATCTGCCAGGTCCAGATCAGGAAAATACTGACCTCTAATATATGTTAGCCCCCTCCAAAGCTTAATCCTGGGTGCGCCAATGCAGCTGACATTGGTTGGCAAACTATGACACTGCCTTTCGGACAAATACTCTCTTTTGTGGAATAGCAGAAAAAGAAGAAATATATGCGGACAGTGATTTGTATCAATTTTTGGGAAAGAGTAAATAAGATGTTGCTTTGAGATTAGAAGACAACAAAGTACTTATATATATACTGTTTTTTGGCCAGATGCCTCAAATTTCTGGTATTCAGTGGCAATCAAAAAACAGCCTAGCTAAATAAATATGTTAATATTAAGATTTTGCTCTAATAATTTGCTTAAATATATTTTTTTTTTGTTTAAATGCATATCTCCAGCATCACTCTCTACTTTAAAGAATTTTCTTTAAAAACTGATCATTAATATACTAACAACAATATGGTTTATATTGGTGTTAAATTTTTGTGATAAAAAATGCATCAAAATTAAAATTTCTTAATCAAACTGAAAAGTAAACAGATAAAAATTCTTGAAGTTATAAAAGTAGATATGTTATTAAAAAACTGTAGAAATTATCATACGGTAAATGTTTAAACATGTGACATACAATTAACCTGGAAAATGTACAAACTGGCAATACTATATAGACATTTGTATTACATTAAAGACATTTCTGTTGATGATAAATTTGGATTCTCTATAGAAAGTAAGGGGAAGGAGTTTCATCTTCTTTTTGCCCCCCCCCCCCCCTCCTCCCTCTTCTACTGATGCCTAAAACATTCTGTAATTCTTATCTTTTTATTATTCTATTACATCAGCCATATTGTAAATCACTAGGTTAACTGGATGCAAGAAATATTTCACATCATGAGCACCCAATGTGCAACTGAATTACAATAAACATGTCTTTCTTTCTTGAAATATAACAAATATATTAATTAGTAGAAGTTATTGAATGTTAATCAACATTGATTCCAGCAAATTCCAGTAATTGTCATGCAATTTAACAATATTTGGTTAACAATTTCACTCATCTTATTCCCATTTAAAAATACTATTGGTTAGTCATTTGACCTTGAGTTGATAAGAAAGCAGAAAAATTGGATTTCAGAAAAACTAAGGTGGAACTAACTGTAATCTACTTTTGAATTATTAATATCAGAAACTGATAAGGAATAAAAGGCAAAATATTTCATTTTTTGACAAAACAAGAAGAGAAGGAAAGTATGTATTAAAACTAAGAAAACTTTCAAAGATCAATGCCATCTTTCTAAAATTTAAAAGAGATATGCTGAGGATATAAAATAAGTTTTTACCTGAATTTCGTCATTTTTGTGAGACATGTAGCTCAACAAATGGGAAATGAAGTCTTCATATCTCCCTAATAACCATTCCTTGTAACTTGCATTTTTCTCTGTGAAAATAATTAAATTAAATATACTTTTAAAATATAAACAAATTAACAACTAGGAAAAATAAAACAATTTGCAACAAAACAAACAGATTAAGGGTTAGCTGTAGTTCAATAACAAAAAGAAACACCAACTCCTAAACTGTTTGTTTTAGAGGTATAATTTATAAAAACAAAATATGTATTTTTCATGCCATAAAATGCAGAAAATTCATACAATTAAAAGTATCATATTTTTGGAATCATATGAAAAAAAAAAAAAAATAGCATATATATTTGGCATTGTAAATGGCATTTTTATATAATGAAAAACAACATTTAAAAATTTTTGCAATTGGAACTATACCTCTAAAATGAATAGTTTACAGATTAGTTATTAGATGCCATGATTATTATGACTTTACGAGTCTTTGCTTTATAATACAGATAAAATTATAGGTTATTACTGTCACTTAAATAATTTTAATAAATACAACAAACTATAACAATAAAATACTCAATAAACCAATTATTAGTAGGTCAAATTCTTATTATTGTTACTTTTTCAAAGATAAAACTTTATAGTACTTTTATCTGCGCAAAATGTTCTTTAATATTTTGTTATACCTTTTCATAACATTTAAAATAAACATACAGGGAAAAAAATCCTAAAGACAGTTAAATTACTTATAATTATTTTTAAAAAGCTTGGTCTAGATTGGCATTTGCACTTCTTAAGTAATTTGAAATTTGATTTTCATTGGAAATATTGTATTCAAGGCGAATTTTCACGCTGAAAAAAATCTCCAAGTATTATATTAATATATTTAATTGATGCTGGATTTGAGTTTCATGTCTGTCCCAGATCCATGGCTCACAGAAAATGTTCCATCTTGTGCTGCATTTGTACCCTTGCCAACATGTAATAGTAAGAAGTTCCAGGCTTGGTATTGTTCTATGTGGTTTAGTAGGTAGAATGTCAGTATACTATACTGATGGGCCGAGTTTGATTCAAGGCAAGGATACTTTTTTACAAGTTTGGCATTGGCATCTCTTAAGCAATTTGAAATTTGATTTTAATTCGAAATACATATCTTTTATTTTAATGACTATAATTGATTTTAATTTTTTTTAAATAAAAAATTCATTCTTATAACTGTGCCTTTACCCATAAATATGTACTATATATGTTGCCTGCTATGTTCTGTGTTAGTAAAGTATTTCAGTGTGCAAAAATACTACTTTTTTATTTATTTATTTTTTTTTTTTTGTAATGGCTTTTATATCTATTTTCTTTTTCTTTTCTTTTTTTCTTTTCTTTTTTTTTTTTTTTTCGAAATTGATTGAAATGAGTTAAATTTATTAGATGTATATGTTAATTAAAATTTTAATTATTACTGAAAATAAAAAAAATCCACGTTATGGGTTTTTCAGTGGGCTTTTTGAGACAAAGCTGGACCTAGTTTGAAAAAAAAAAAAAAAAAATCCAATGTTTTTTTCAAACTGGGCCCAACTTTGTGAACACTGGGTGGTATATTTGGAATTGATGAAATTTCACAGAATTTTTAAAATTTACACAATAAAATCAGATAAACATTTTTTGGTTTTAAATTCTCTTTCATAGAAGCTAATTACTTTCCATTAATAAAACTAGTTGGATGTGTCAATCCCAAAACTTTCTTCTATCTCATAAGTACATTTTAATATTTTTTTTAAAAAAAACGTGGTAACCCGAAGGTTACCCACTATCGAATTTCCTCCAACATTTGACCTAGCCTAATGAGATTCTGGTATCCGAAAAGCCTAAAACGCAAACTTTAATTAATATTCTGAGAAAAAGAGCTTAATAGTGCCTCATGTTGGGTAATTTATACTAAAACCTAATAAGCATCTATTTAGGTCAAGACCTAACAGAATCTGAAATTTGATGGAATTTCGTCCATTAGTTCTTGAGATATAGTTATAACAAAAAATTTGCAAAACGTTGCACAGCAACACCATATCTTGGACAATTTATGCCAAAACGTAAAAAAGCGTCTAATTATGTTATGGTGTAAAAGAATCTCAAGTTTGATGAAATTCTGTGCATTAGTTCTTGAGATATAGCTAGTTAAAAAAAACGTGTAAAATATAGCACAGCATCACCATCAGTTGAAGGATTTATAACAAAACGTAATCATCGTGTAATTATGTTATATGTCATTTTGTAACGAAATCTGAAGTTTGATGAAATTCTGTGCGTTGATTGTTGAGATATAGCTATCGGAAAAATCGTGCAAAATGCAGCATAGCTGCACTACCTGTTGCAAGGTTAATACCAAAATGTAATCAGCGTCTATTTATATTATATATTCTAGTGTAACAGAATCTAAAATTTGATGAAGTTCTTTGCATTAGTTCTTGAGATATAGCTATCGCAAAAATCGTGCAAAATGTAGCATAGCAGCGCCACCTATAGGGCAATTCACACCAAAACCTTATCAGCGGCTATGTATCTCAAGGTATTGCGGAATCTGAAGTTTGGTGACATTCTGTGCATTAGTTCTTGAGATATAGCTATCATGAAAATCATGAAAAACGTATTATAGCAGCGCCACCTGCTGGCCAATTTACACCAAAACTCAATCAGCGTCTATGTATATCAAAGGGTCACAGAATCTGAAGTTTCGTGAAATTCTGTGCATTAGTTCTTGAGATATAGCAATCTTGAAAATCATAAAAAACGTATTATAGCAGCGCCACCTGCAGGCCAATTTTCACCAAAAACCAATAGGCACTAATTCATATCAAGGTCTAACTGAATATAAAATTTTATTAAATTTCGAGCATTAGTTCTTGAGATAGAGCGCCCACAAATTTTTTGTCACATACAGACAGACAGACACACAGACAGACAGACAGACAGACAGACGGACAGACAGACATTTTCTAAAAATAGTCAAAACGTGTTCAGGACCTTCTAAAACGTATAAATCCGTCGAAAACCGGAAGTCGAAAATTTTCATGAATCCAATACTTTCTTCTTGTAAAGATAGAAGAAAGTAAAAATTAACGAACCAAGTTTGCATAGAATAATAAAATTAGATATTAAAGAAATTAGGAAGAAAAGTTTTAAAACATAAGCTTAATATAAATATCTATTAAATCTTAGTGCATAAAAATCATCAAAAACATTAATTATACCCTTTCAAAGGGAACATTCCTTTCAAAGTTCTGGTAGCGACGAAATATGCCATTCTGATATAATTATATGGAAAAAGATTAGATAAAACTAAATTGCATAAGTATATTCATATAGGAGATATAGAAACAAAAAACTTTAGAAATTTCTTAAAAAACACTGGATATAAAACTTGAAGGGGAGGACTTGGCACTTTTTTGAAAAAGGAAAGATTTACATACATGGGGAGGGAGGAAGGGAGGCTTATATTTACAAGGGGGTTTAATTTTGGTACTTTTGGTATTTTACTATCTGATCTCTAATGTTGAGGACTGAATAGTTTTTGCATTACCATGCCAGATTTTTAAATATTGGTATATATCAGTTTGTTTAAGATGGTTTTTAACAGTAGTTTCATTAAATATTATAAAATACATATCTACACATCATAATCAATAGTAATGAAAAATTTCATTATCCAAACAAAACACTAACACTGTCAGGAAAACATAACAATATCCCAGTCAGATAAGATTCACAAACAAAGACAAAACAAATCAAGTATCTTTGCCAAGCAAAAAAGTCATTTGAGGCAATGGACAAGGGGAGTTCATTTTCGTTATTTCACTAATTATGTTTAGTCAAACATCAAGAAAAATATGAAGGAATTCCTTAATGATTGTGAAAAATACATTCTGTATTACCCAAAATTCTTAGCCATATAAAATTATTAAACCAATGAAGTTTTACTTCATTAGATATTTAAAGAAATCCATTTAATTAGATTTAATGTAATTTAATACTTAAATTTGATTTTCACATCTAAAATGTTAATTTTTGCAAAGTATCAATTTATCATCAGATATACATAAAAAAAAAAAAAAAAAAAAAAACAATATAACAAAAAAACAATCTAACATAGATGCCAAAAATTGACTTTTTTTTGGCCTGACTGGATATATTGATTTTTACTGCCGTACCTAGTTCTGATTTATATAAAGCTGACAGAAGACAAAAAAGAATATATTCTCAACAAAATACACACCCTATAAAGTTCTAAGCAACTGATGTCTGCCGTACCAATTCACCTACTATCCAATTAAAAGATCTTGGAGAAAATTGTTTAAAATAATTGAAATATTTGCAATGCTGTTTATCCAACCAGACCTGCATAGTTTTAATTAGACTTGAAACAGTAATAACTTTTTAATTTCAGTATATTTAATAGTTGATATTGATTGTAATTCACACCACCACATTATAAACCCTCTATAAAAATATATAAAAATAAATTCACAAATGAATCTTTATTTTTAATTTACATTTATTAAACTATATAAATAGTGTAGCATACTTTATTGTACTAATAGCACATCATTCTTAGATTTTTAATAATAGATTTATTTTTATTTATGATTTTGAATTGCTACATACAGTTAAAAATTTTACAATCAATGTTAGACTTGACAGTAGATTGTTTTTTCATATCTGATGTATTTGTATTTCTTAAACATTAATATTTTAGGATCTTGAAGGTAGGATATACTTATTAAAGCTCAGTTAGAAAAACAAGACAGCACTTTAATACAAAAATGAAAACTTACCATCTTCAGATGAGGCATTAAGCACACCTGTTGAAAATACTTTTGAGAAGAGATCTAAGACAACAGGAAACATTGTGAGTACACATTCTTCATTTGAAGACTGAAATAAAAATTAAACTTATAACTTTTTATGCATAACATTAATTTACATAAAAACTGATACTTAAACCCAGAATCATCCATAATTTTTATCATGCAAACTTTGTGGTTCTTTTTTTTTTTACCCCTTTCTTCCCCCTTTCCATAAGAAACTATCTTCATTGTAATCTGCTTCGCAACAATTAAAAACAAAGTTAAGGGTCATTCTTAGATAGAGAATAAATTTGTCTTTAAAAACAAATTCCATCTTTTTTATTCCTGACTATATAGTATTAGTATCTATTAAGATTTGACAGTATTCAACTTGACTGCTTCATTAAAAAAATGCTTGTATTTTTAATTAGTTGTTTTTAAATCAAGTGTTGAAATTTTGTTGAAGTGGTATACTGTATAAGAGATTCCTACAGATATAAGGCCACAGATAGTGCTACTTACAATTACCTGCTTGTATACAAGTTTCATAATCTATATTCAAATACTATAAAATTCAGCATATAAGCCACCTCTTGAAATTGAGATCATCGATACCTATTTTTAAGGTATTTTGATTTCCTCCTCGATCTCAAAATATAAACCCCAACCCACAAACTTGTTTTGCACAAAAAATAGATTTAAAAAGATCAAAAGAACTAAATTTTTCATCTTTTGATTTTTTTGAAAGATTTCCATATACTTTTAATAAATAAATAAATGTTTAAAACTATTTTTCAATTCATTTCTTGCTTTCGAGTAACAATAAGTAAAAAAAAAAACCTAAATTACTGCCACCCCCTTCCTTTCAAAATTTACATTTTTTTTTTTCTCCTCTAAGCATTGAAAGTTTAAAATCTTTTAAGACTTTTAATTATAAAAATGCATAAATAAGCCCTATTTGTGGCTCTCTAATAACAATAAATTAATAATTATTTCAATAAATAATTATTATGTCTGCTTATCCTCTTTGACACAATTGGCAAAAAATCTTTTAAAAATTATTTACAAAAGAAATGATTTGTCCCATTTGTTGCTCTCTATTATCAATAAGTAAATAATAAAGCATAAAAAAAAACTTCTTTAAAATTTATGTTTTTTCTCAACTTTACCCCCCCCCCCCCCCAGAATTTTTTCTAAAAACTCTTATTTGGAAAAAAAAAAGTATTTTATTTGTTGTTCTTTACTAAAAATAAATAGATAAATCTGCCATCTAAATTATCCCTTTACTCAACAAATGTATGCCCTTCATCCCATACACATATTAAGTCTGCATTAATAACTGCATTTTTTTTTTTTTTTTTTTTTTTTTTTTTTTTTTTTTTTAATTTATGATAACAATAAATGAATAATCAATTAGCCATCTAGATTATCCTCTTTTCTCCAAGCAGTTTCAGTTCCTATTCTGTTCCCCCATGTACCAATTAGTTTTAAATCTTTATTATTTTAAATTTTGCCTCATTTTGTATTTTATGGTAAGGCCAGTGATGCCACTGGACTTAAAAAATCCAGAACTTCTAAAGTAGGGGTGCACAACCTTTTCAAGAGAAGGGCCACTTACAAAAAAGACTGGGCAGTCGAGGGCCACATCAACAACATGGAGATAATTCGATTTTGAAGGTGATCTCTGGCGTATAATCGGATAAAATATATGTTTTCAGAGAAAAGTGGCAAATACATCTTTAGGTTTTGCTTAACCAGTCAAAATATCCACTTCAATTGGTAAGTATCTATCAGTTGTTTTTACGTTTGTGTATAACAGATATAGCAAGGATTATTCTCAAGATGTAATATTATTTCTTGACTTTATTCAGGAGAGTAAATTTTGTTTTATTAAAAGTGCTAAGTAAAAAACAAAGATAAGTGGCTGGTGCCGAAAAAAAATATGATCTTTATGAACAAAGTAGAGGGAAGGATCCGATCAATAAGATTTTTCCATGTCTCATCACTGAAATTCATGATTTTTTTTATGCCCGATCAACAAAATTTGCAATCTTTAAGAAGCCGATCGACAAAATTTGCGATTTTTACGAAGCCGATCGGAAAAATTCGCGATTTTTACGAAGCTGATTGACAAATTTTACGAAGCTGATCGGCAAAATTCGCGACTTTACTGCGGCTGATCGATGAAATTATCATTTTTTACGAAACCGATTGCCGAAATTCGCGATTTTTGCGAAGCTGATCGACAAAATTTGTTATTTTTTATCGCATGATTGATAAAATTCGCGATTCTTCCATACCAGGTCGACAAATTTCGCAATTTTTACGAACCTGATCGATGAAATTTGCGATTTTTGCAACGCCGATCGACGAAATTCATAATTTTATTTGAGCATGATCGACGAAAATTGCAATTTTTCCGCGTGAGATCGACAAAATTCCTGTATCCGACCGACAAAATTTGCCATTTTCGGAACCCGATCAATAAAACTTGCGAATTTTCCGTGTCTGATATAGACGAAATTCGCGCTTTTCCGCCTCTAACTGACGAAAACTGCATTTTTTTTAACGCGGCAAGATGAAATTCACGATTTTTTTTTCTTGAGAATCTTAGAAAACTCACGATTGTTTCGCAGCCGATCAACGATATTTTCAATTTTTCCGCGCATTATCGCAAAATTCGCGATTTTCCCGTGCGTTACCAACGAACTTTGCAATTGTTTCTTCCCTGATCGACAAAATTTGCGATTTCTTCGTGGCCGATCAACGAAATACGCATTTTTTTCACGCGGCAAACCAAGAAAACATGCGAACTTTCCTGCTAGAGGTCTGCACGGGACGGGCTCCGGCCCGGCCCGATTTCCGATAATGGCATTCAGGCCGGGCCGGGCTCGGGCCTTACTTCTGAAGACTCGGGCCGGGCCGGGCCTAGTCACTAATCCTTTCGGGCCGGGCCTAGTTACTAAACTTTTTTCGGGCCGGGCCGGGCCTAGTCACTAAACTTTTTTCGGGCCGGGCTGGGCTCGGGCCTTAATTTTTTTGCTGGAGTATCGGGGCGGGCCTAACTTTTTTTCCGTACGAAGCCGAGACTGATTCCATTCTTCCTAGTTTTCATGGACCAAAATAATCAGTTCCTATTGAATCTTTCTATATGAAAATCCTTTTCTCGACTTTTTATAAATCAGTAATATTTGGCTTTGTCCAAAAATTTCTGCAAAAAAAGCATATACTTTTAAGCCGTCATTATTCTACAATTAAACATTAGAATTTATTCCTTTTAAAGAATCGTAGATTACTAGGCGTTTTAAAATAGAATTAAACACACACACACACACACACACACACACACACAAAAAACATGATTATGACGGATTTTTTTTTTTTTTTTTTTTTTTTTTTTTTTAACTGAAAACTGAAATTTTCTTTTAAAATGTTCATCCATGCAAAATGAATACAACAATACGCGAGAAAAAAATATATTAAACATTTACATCTGTTAAGAAGGGAATGCATTTATTTTTCGTTCCAAAGCGATTTCGTCTTTGGAAATTTTACCATATACCGCTTTTTCGATTTTTTGCCTCCATTACAGGGAATAAGGATTAATAATACTAGTGATAACTGAAACATTTACATACAACAAACAAAGATTCATTTAAAAGCATAAATATCGCAACCTACGGCACTTCTGCATAAATGGAGATTATAAACATGGAAAAAAAAAAAAAAAAGACTAATATAATTTTTTTTGGTCAGAACTCTTCCATAAGATTAAAGATCAATGTTCTGTAGAAATTCACTCGAGCCGGGCCGAATTTTAAACTTTTTTCCGGACCGGGACGAAATTTTAACTTTCGGGACGGGCCGGGTCGGGCCATTATTTCTTTCGTTCGGGCCGGGCCGGGCTCGGGCCGAATTTTTAACTTTCGGCCCGGGCCTGGAAATTTCGGCCCGTGCAGACCTCTATTTCCTGCAGCCAATCAGTTTAATTTGCAATTTTTTCGTGCATCTTTAACAAATCTGACGATTTTTTTCTTGGCTGATCAATGAAATGTGCTATTATCCGCGTCTGATCTACAAAATTCGCGATTTTTCCGTGCCTGATTGACAAAACTCGCGTATTTTCCGTGTACGATCGGTTAAATTTGCTATTTTTTTTCCCGAGCATCATGGACAAAATTCGTGATTTTTTCATACCTGATGAACGAAAAGTGTGATTTTTCCGCACTTGATCAATGAAACTCGCGATTTTTCCGCGCCCAATCTAAGAAATTTGCAATTCTTAAGTGACTGACGAAAATTTAAATTTTTTTGCGGTAAACTGACGAAATTTACGATTTTTCCACAAAAATTGCAATGTTTTCTAGCTGTAAATTGACGAAGTTCGCGGGCCACACGTTAACCCATCGCGGGCCACAGGTTGTGCATCCCTATTCTAAAGTTCTGGGTCCCTTTTTTACAAAAGCAGATCCCCACTAAATTCATATTTTTAGAAGCAAAAATGAAATGCAATATTTTTTGTTTTAATAATAATAAATGAACAAATAAAACCAATATAAATTTTTTTAAACTATTAAGAGAAATTTTCTTTAGCTTTTTAAAAATATATGTGTAAGATACAAATTTAGTTATGAAATAATGCTTATTTGAATGTAGAAAACAACAAGTATCACTATTGTTCGCATTTCTTTTAAAAAAGAGCAAAGCATATTTATTGAAAGACATTTTTGCTGAAAAAAAGAACACTTTTATTGAGTAAAGCATTCTTTTTGTTTAATGAACGGGTGCTTTCAGGAGTCACATTCAGAAAGATTTGGAACAGTCAAAAACAGATTGTGAATCAGAAAAATCTGCTTTTGGAGGAATAAAAACAATTTTGAAGCAGGGAAATAAGTTTCTAAAACAGAAAAATTCACTTCTGGCATTATTTTTTTTTTCGTGCCCCTTTACGAAATTTGCATTTTTTCGCGATATTTTGACGAAATTTATCGTACTTTCGGGATTTTTTGATGAATTTTACGTTTTTTGTGAGGTTTTTTTTTGTCGAAATTTGCCGTTTTATCGCGATTTTTTGACGAAAGTTGCCACTTTTTTGCGAATCTTTTTACAATTTTTTCCGTTTTATCGTAATTTTTGGATTAAATCTGCCGTTTTTTCGCAAATCTTTTGACGAAATCTGCCGTTTTTCGCGATCTTTTGATTTGTTTTTAGCAAATCTTTTCAGAAAATTTTCCGTTTTACCGCGATTTTTTGACGATAGTTGCCGTTTTTCACTATCTTTTGGCGAAATTTGCCGTTTTGAGCGAATTTGACAAAATTTTCCGTTTTATCGTGATTTTTGACGAAATTTGTGGTTTTTCATGATTTTTGGGGGAAATCTGCCGTTTTTTTTTTCAGGATTTTATGACGAAATTAGCCATTCTTTTCGCGAATCTTTTGACGAAATTTGCCGGAAATTAGTAGTTATTTTGCGTTTTTTTAATCAAATTTTGCCTTTTTTCGCGATTTTTTTTACGAAATTATGCGTTCACAAGACGCGTAAGAGCTCCCCCCTATATTGTCGCCGATTTTTTCCGAATTTAGCGCGTCCGCGGCATCGCAGTAAGGTCAATATTCTAAATTCTTATCTCTCCTGAAAGTTCGGATCCATCCTTTCCCTCTCAGGGATAGGAGAATTTCTAAACATGTGGGAGGCAAACAAAATATTTCCTATTTATTTATTTCATTTTGGCTGTTTTCAATCCTTAATCACATGTAAATTATGTGTTTTAAAATAAATGTTTTCTAAAATCTCCCCGCCCCCCTCCATTAACAGAGTATTAAGCATAACAGCAAAACTTTTAAGAAAAGAGGGAGAGGATTTTCTCTTTTTCATACATGTCTCAAATTCCACCTATTTTTCTAGAAATGGAAAATGGAGGGAGGGGGAAAAGGAGAATAATTTAGATCAATGTTGAATTCAAAAGGTTGATCCTGGGGGACATTCCCCCCGGAGTAATGAAATGTCCCCCCCCCCTGGAAATTTTGAAATTTTACATTTTCAATGGTCAAAAAGTACAACTTCCCACCCGGAATTGCATAATGTGCCCCCCCCCCCCCACACGGGAGTCACTGAAGTCCCTCCTGGAGAAAAGTATCTGAATTCAACACTGATTTAGATGAGTATTTAAATATTGCTTCAATAAAACCTCAAATAGAACAGAAAAAAAATTAAAGCATTTTAAACTGAAAGAGATGGATGAAGGATATGATTTTCGTAAGATGAATTTGGGGGGCAGGGGGAGACAAACAACGATTTTTTAAAGAGGGAATAATTTAGGTGACAGCCTGTTTGTTTATACTATAAAGCAATAAAAAGGTCAGAAAAGAAATTTAAAATAAAGAGTTAAGTTAAACTATGCATGTTTGGCACCAGAGGAGGAAAACCAGTATTTATTCTATTTTATTTATGATCCTTTGACAAAAATTCGCGATTTTTACAGTACACGATCTTTTGACAAAACTCCCGTCTTTTCCTCGCTCCTTTGACGAAAAATTGCGTTATCTCCGCAATTCTGAAATAACTTTTTTTCCGCTATCATTTGGCAAAAATCGCGATTCTTTGAAAGCGACTGCGTCATTTTCGCGATCTTTCGACAGGAATCGCGTTTATTTTGGTTATTCTTTGACGAAAAACGCGTCTTTTTTGCGATCTTTTGACAAAAATCCCGTATTATCAGCAATCCTTTGGAAAAAATCGTGTCTTTTTTTTTACATTCTCTAGACGAAAAACGCCTTTTCCTCGATCTATTGATAAAAATCGCATTTTCTCCGCAATTCTGACAGAAGTAGAGTTTTTTTCACGATCATTTGAGGAAAATCGAGTCTTTTCCACGATTCCTTGACGGAAACTGCGTCCTTTTCGCGATTCTTCGACGGAAATACCGTTTTTCTCGAGATCCGTCGACAGGAATCGTGTTTATTCCGCAATCTTTTGATGAAAAACGCGTTCTTTTGTGATCTTTTAAATGAAATAATGCTTTTTTCTGCGATTTTTTGACAAAAATCGCGTTTCATTCATAATCTTTTGACGAAAAGTCGCGTTTTTTGGCGAGAAACACCTCATTTTCGCGATCATTTTTCGTCGTCAGAGATTTTTCCGTCCCACTTCCGTTCTCGGGAAATTTTAAAAGACGGAATTCCGTCCCGTGGACGAAAACCTTGCACCCATGGGACCAAGCTAAATTTTACTGATTTTTGAACAGACTTTGGCTACGTCAAGAAAAGGATTTTCATACGGGATGATTCAACCGGAACTGATTATTTTGGTCCGTGAAGACTACAGGGTTCATATTCATTCCCCCCCCCCCCAAAAAAAACCCCCCTGAGAATCCCCTGACGTGTTTTCCAGGATGTACAATTTTTACATATCAACAATTAACGACACTTTGATATTACATATGATAATAAAGCACGCGAACAGTAACAATTGTCCCCAATTTTCCGGAATAGACTGTCATTTTGGCAGGTTTTCCCAGGTTTAGGAAATTTTTGTATTATCCCCTGAGATTCCCATGATTTTTACACCCTAAAATTCATCCCCTGATTTTCCCAGGAATGAAAGACTAGGAAACTGAGACTAGGAAGAATGAAATCAGTCCCAGCTTCGTACGGAAAAAATAAGTTAGGCTCGGCCCGATACACCAGGAAAAAAAGTAAGGCCCGAATCTTCAAGAAGGAAAAAGAGCCCGGCTTTAAAAGAGATGCTGTTAATGGAAATCGGCCCGTGCTCTAGTGTTTGTTGCAATCCTATTTCAGAACATCGGGACCATGTTAGATTCCCTAGATGCTATGATGAATACAGAGAACGACTATTAATTTAAATGAATAGGAAATTAATAAATAATAATAAAAAAAAATTCACTTCGAGTGTCAAAATAGATGATAAATATGATGAAATAAAAACAAATAAGCACGTTTTTCACGTGACTTATTTAATCCATTGATTTATGTTACGTTACATCTATATAATAAAGGCCAAACGTATCTGTGCGTAACGCATACGTCATTTTGCAAATGGCAACACTTTTCGATGGAATTTTAATTTTGCAGTTTTCGTTATTATAAAATTTTAAACTTCTAGACATAGCACGTTTTCGACATTTATACCATCGTTTGGAGAAAAATATGCACGTTTAAATGCAGTTTGTTAGAAAACTGTATCTCAATTTGTTTTTGAGATATTAATTTTTTTATAGTTTTTAGCTCATTTTCTCTACTGGTGGCAACTTAAGTATCGCATTTGTGTGGGAAAAAAAAGGGAAAATATCCATAGAGTAAAAAAAAAAAAAAAAAAAAGATGAATAGAGATGCAGTTTGGTGGCTGGAGGTGACGCCAAAAAAGCATCTCTAAAATTCGTGCATTGCATGAAACACAACCACGTGCTTTCGCAAAAAAGGAAAACTTTTAGCGATACAGTTTTAATTCATAATACAATGAAATATTATTTTAGAATGCTGAAATATAATAATAATTATTATTTTTTTTCATTTAGAGACAAAATGCTGTTAAAGGATTCGGTCTCTGTTCTTAGAGATTGTTTTGTTTGGCCCGAATAAGAGACTTAAATTGGAAGAACAACGCCCATGAAACCGTTTTAATCGCGTACTTCACCTCCATTTATCTCTTTTCTCCGTGAAAAATAACAGATCACTGTATATTTTAGTTGCCTTTTTTTCATAGCATCCGAAAAAAAAAAAGTAATTAAAAACGTGTTATGTCAAAATATCGTTGGCTATAAAACCCAGTGAATGTTGTTGGTTTTATTTCGCTTTTTCCTATCAATTTAATAACTTTTAGTTCTTTGAAAAGTTAATTTACAAAAAATACATCAATTAATCTTTACAAAAATGTATTTTAAAGAATATCTGTGTGTCATATTTTCTTAGTTGATTTTATAAACTGAAATAATGCAATTTTATTCTTTGGCAAGATCTTTGGCTAATAACTTCTATCTTGCGTCTAATACGGAAGTACCGATAATTTTCAAAGCTTTATATGATAACATAATTAATATTTTTCATATAAAATTGCTGTTTGGAATTAGTTAGCAGTTTAAAAAGCATATTACGTAGGAAAAATTTATTAGACTTTTCAATTTTAATTTTTAAAAAAGTTTTTCACCTTTACTCTGTGACCCGGGAACCCCGGGTTCGGTGTACTAGTACATATAATTTTTAAATCTATTTAAACTTGCGTGCAACAATTAAGAAAAAAAATTAACTGATGATATAAAAAAAAATATTTTAATCAAAATAATAGGCTTTATCAAGATTTTATGACTTGTTGTGTGGCAAGAGGCATTCAGCTGTAAGTACACAAAATTTAAACACAGACTTACATAGTTTTTGTGTACAGACTCTCAGACGTTGAGACGAATAGGATTTCGTCAAATGAACGAAATCCTAAAAAAATGCGTCACATATAAACAAGGAAAATATTACTTTGGAGGGTTATTGTAACAAAGTGTTATTTTAAGATTTTAATGGTAGGTGGTATTTTCATGCTCCTATTACATTATTATGTATAGGATGCGAGTGACTCATCCCACCCGGATTTCGATTGAGTTTCTCTCGGCTCGAATCGATCGTTTATTTCTCCGAACTAGACACACACACAGGCCCAATTCTATAGCAATGCGGGGGAGAGACTCCATTCTATTTTCTTTCAGGCATTTCGAAATGCTACCTAACATTTCCACTAAAAATGTACTATTGCCACATTATTATCTAGTATTTTAGCAGCTCCTAAGTTATTCGTCACGGGTAGTGTTGCCAAGTGTCATGTGTGATGGCCGGATTTTCAGGAGCTTGAGATAAGCCCCGTTCAGGACCGTAGCTAGAAGTGAATAATTGGGGGGGGGGGGGGGGGCTCTCTTTTTTTCTCTCTTTCCGACGCAGAAAGGTAAATTGATGCACATTCTCTCTGTAGGTACTATGTTTTTCATTAAACTGTTGTAATAACAAACAGAAGGAAGTTTTGCTGTTCACAGCGTTCCTGTTTTCACAGGTTTGTCTTTTTTTGTTCAGTAAATGCTGCGAAATTGGATCGTATTATAACAGAGTTCCGTTTTAAAAGTAAAAATTTTATTTTACCAGAGATTAGTTTTTAGAAGTCTTACTGTATAAGAATATTGTGTTTAATATAGTAAAACTTGCTAAGGCGGAATCAAAAGGGATTGAAGAAAAATTCTATTTTAAATAGGTTTCTGTCATATCAGGTATTGTATATTACTGCAGAAATAATGGAATTTAAATGTTTAAAACAAGATTCCGTTGTTATACGGTGTATTTTAATGTCCCGATTTAGAAGTCACTGTCCCGCTTTTTGTGACAATCGTCCTAGCAAAACTAGTTATGGGCGACGTTTTGATGGTTGGTGTTTGGTGAGCGGTAGGTAAGGTCAAATACAGTATTAATTTTACCTCCGTAAAAAACTATAACGAGCGAAATTCGTTAGACTTATAAGAAAAAGAAAACTGCAAATAAATGGAAATATTTTTGTGAAATAACTTATTTTAGTTACATTAACCTCTGAAATGCGGTTCGAGAACATTTAAAAAATTTGTTAGGCTTAATATTAACTTTTCAGTTGGTACAAAACACTGTCATAAATTGTAAGTAAAACAATATTTTTAATAGTATACATTAAGCCCTCAAGCGAAAGCTATTTCAGTCAAGTGCTGCAAAGATCTATTCACTAATGCTAATTATATGGAAGACATTTATAAAAATATCTCTATTGCATTTCAATATTTTAAAATGACTTTTTTAAGATCGATCTGTACAAAGGTTTTTAGCCTCCGATGCTATTTCTTTCAGACAAGCTAAAAATGTCGCGTCATCATCCTTGAATTTTCTACTCAACCGATTTTGATAATTATTTTTAAATGAAAGCTATTTATTTGTAGTTGTGCCCATTTTAGCTGTTTTTTTAATTTATTTCCATTTTTATATTTTATTTTTAATTTTAAATGCTTTTTTACGATATTTCTTCAAGTGGTGGCAACTCAGTTTAGCTTTTCTCTCGATAATAAAAATTTATTTTCCATTATCAGAAGCTTGATCTCATCAGTGAACATGTCCTCGCATTAAAAAAAAAAGTTAATTGTTTTCCTAAAATTTAACCACAATAAAAGGATTGCGTATAATTATGCACTAATTGAAGTTAAAAAAAAAAAATACATTTACTGAGAAATAATATGAATAATGTAAATAAAATAACAGAAAATAATTTATGATAAAAATTAATGTCTAAAGCAAAATAAGAAAATTTTCAAATGAGGAAAACGATGATAAATGAGACCATATAAATGAGAATTACAATATTATTACGGATGCCTCGTTTTTCATATTACTAATAACAGTACCTTTTAAAAAACATTTGAAGAGAAAATGACGTCACTATTTAAAACATAGTATTTTTACTCATAACGATATTACATTTCAATATTTCTTTTCATTATGGACACTGAGATTGAGATTTCACTATCAGAGGACTTCAGTTAGTGAAAATGTCACAGTAAAAATGAAATTAGTTTTTTTTTTTTTTTTTTTTTTTTTAACCTCTGATGCTAATACTTTCAGACAAGCTAAAAAGTGTCGTGTAAAAAATGTGGCCCATTTTTACTTACCTATCATACGTAATTTACGGTAAGTCTTGCAATCGTTTTGAAATCGTCGTTTGACGGATTTACATGTTATAGATACTGGAGATTCCGAAAAACATAGTTTTAGAAAAAAAAAAAAAATTGCCGTCCGTCCGTCTGTCTGTAAACGTTCTATCTCACGAACAAATGGAGATACAGACTTAAAATTTTCTATGTACATAGTAATTAAGAATAAGACGAAGCCTATTTAATATCAGTAACCTCGATTATCCGGAACTATTTTTTTCGGACTCTCGAAAAATTCGTTCTGGTGAAATGTATAAAAAAATTTTCGATTTTTTTTTTTTTTATTTTAAGGAAAGGACATAAAAGGCAATAAAATAACACAAATTTTGCATCAAGAACGAAGTCGGATTAATAGTTGCCGAGATATTTGTAATCCTGTTTTCCACATTCTTCGATTTTTCATGACCCCGTATTCTCTTCAAATTTCAATTCAAAGATATGTTTTAATTGGAAATGAGACGTTTAATCTGACGCAGTAAACTGTTAGTTAATATGATTATTGTTTTTGAAGTTATAAGGATGTTTCTTTTACGTAATCTGGTTCTACTTGTGTAGTTTGGTATTTTACATAATTTGTCGGAATTGGTTCATCAGCAATTCATTAATGGATCATTACTATGTATATTAAGAATATTTAAATATACGTGTAAATTTTCTTTTGGAATTGGAATGCATTTTATAAATAGCTTTTACATATTTTATTTTCAGATATTATATAATGCATATCATGGGTAAGTATTACGGTGGCCCCCAACGACTAGTTTCGTAATCTGGCCGTTAAAATGAAACATTCATACAATTTTATTGTTAAAATACATTTCCTTCTTCTCAGAGGCTATAAAAAATGTTTAAACTAAAATAAAAATCCGTTTTTGATGAATCTAGTCAATGAAGAAGTAGCACGCCGAATTGTATCTCTTTATAATTCCGCAATTCCAATGTCTCGGAGAGACATTGCTAATCAATTGGGTATTTCATGCTGTTCTGTTTGCTATTATATTGATAAATACAAGAAAAATGAAGTTAGTTCATTGCATTCTAAACGGGGTCGTCTTTCTAAAAGACCTCTGTCGAATCTTTTTTTTTTTTTTCTCTTTCTTAATCGGAGGCGAAACTGAATTCTGCAATGGCGGAATCAACATTCAACTTGTTTTTTTTATTTTTTCGATTTTGTTTAGAATTATTTTTTATGGGGATACTTTCATTTTCGGAACCGGATTGGAAAGTTAATTTTTAAATACCATTTTCATTAAAATAAATAAAAAATAAATCTGCAATGAAAATCGAAAAAATAAATAACAGTTTTTGTATCGATCGGTTTCAGCAATCCATTGCAAATAAAAGTCATTTAAAATATTGAAATGCAACTGAGATATCTTTACAAATTTCTTCCATAGGATTGGATTTTTTGACAAATGGTCGTCGGAAAATATCAATTTCGTCAATCGTTCGCAAAAAGATCTTAAATTTTTGTAAGATATCGCGGGGGGGGGGGGGGGGGGGAGAACCGAATTATGTCAAAGGGCCACTGATAAAATGTGAATTTTTTCAAAAAGCTGCGGATAAAAACGGAAATTTTGTCATAGGATCGCGAAAAAAAGAAAGAAGTCAAGATACGTCAAAATATCACGGAGAAACAAAATAGGAGAATTTCGTAAACCGATCGCGAAGGAAACATCAATTTCGTCTACAATGACGGGTGAAAAAAAAGAAGAAAAAAAAACCGCGATTTTAGGCAAAAGACTTTGAAAAAAAAAAAAAAAAAAAATGCGATTTTTATCTAGGGCCCGCGAATTTCATCCATGAGCTGCGGTGAAACATGAATTTTGTAGAAGAGCCGGGCACAAAAAGTGAATCTTGTCAAAGCATTTAAAAAACGCCGTAGAATAAGAATTAATTTTTCTGGATCTTTCATAATTAAAAAAATTAAATACAGATGATGCAAAACATATTTCAATTTTAAAGTTTATAAGACATGCTTTTACTTTATATAAAATGATGTCATTCACATCCGCTGGAGAAAAGAACATTTATACGTCTTAAACTACTTAAGTACGTGTATGACATCACTATCAAGAAACTCGAAGAGATCGGCTATCTATAATCTATACTAATATTATAAAGAGGAAAGATTTGATTGTTTGTTTGTTTGAATTGAATAGGCTCCGAAACTACTTGATGGATTTGAAAAATTCTTTCACCGTTGAAAAGCTACGCTATTTCCGGTGAACATAGGCTAATTTTTAATTGATTTATTCAAATATTTTTCTTAATAATTCAAAATTTCATTATTTTTCATACATAATCAATTAAAAATTTTCCGATAAAAAATAACCATTTTTCTTTCCCGTTGCCAAGAAAATGTAATCTGGAATAATAATAATAAATAAATTAGGTCTTAGTAATTATGGAACAAAACAATTTGTATAATTTTCAAATAGAAAAGAAAAATAATGAAATAGTTTACTGATAAATAAACGACTATAATTGGATTACCACGTGAGGCATAAAATCGCAATTTTGTTGTAATCGTGCCAACGTGATTCGTAGATGACATCTGCACCTAAATATTATTGGCAATATTATTGTTTATATAATTTGTTTACATTATTTGGCAATATTGATCTCCCATCGACCAAAAAACTGTCGCCAAAGTATAAGTTTAAATGTCAATAATGGATGATCGTAAATATCATATTCTTTTGACATTAAATATGTTTTGCATAATTGTTACGTCGTCAACTAATTTTAATCCGATGTTTTATCTCTATTTCTATTAATATTTTAGTAATTTATTAATTCTTTGGTTATTTAAAATAAAAATTATATCCATTTGCATAATTTGGCGAAATTGATCGACGGAATAATCAAATGGTACCAATTGTTTGTTTACACTCTATCTGGATATTTAGGTTGATAGAATTAGCGTACTTATCGAGCCTCCGCCAAGTCATATGCCAAGCAGTCATTAAATCTGAGTTTTAGACTTACTATTATATCTTTTTCATCTGCAGTTATTTTACCATTACTAAAAAAGAAATATTTTGAATGCGAAGGAAAAATCATTGTCATGAAAAAATATTTGCAATTAATTTATCATTCATTCTAATAAAAAAAAACGGTACTACTAGGTTATCCCGTCGACCAAAAAATTATCGCCAAACTATCAGATTAAATGCTAATAATGGATGATCGTGAATGTCGCATTCAATGACATTAAATACGATTCACGTGTTTAAAATGTCATTAAATGGCTTTTATTTCGACTTTCTATTAATATTTTTCTTAATATTCTACTAATTATTTGTTTTTTTCGTTATTTAAAATAAATATTACGTCAATATGTTTAATTGAGCTATTAGTTTGGCGATTTGTATAATTTGGCGAAATTGGTTGACGAGATAGCAGAGTAGTATTTAAAAAAAAAAAAAAAAAAAAAAAAAGTGGGTAAGTGTGATTGGCAATCGCACACAGGGATTTGTTTAATATCTTTTTCAAAACACTTTTTTTCATTAAATTAACAAATGAAAAATGGTTTTTCGGCGCTATTTTGGGATTTCTTTGCTAATCGCGCCAACCAGAACAAAATATTAACAGAATCTTCCCCTAAATGTTGCCTTGATCGCATAGATTTGTTCATTTCTCTATCAGAATCTGCAGATTTAGTAAAGCTACACAAGTAAATAAAATCATGAATAAAAGTAAAATATTTCAAAGCTTAGCATAAATTTAAGGGAGACCAAATTGGTCACCAGAGGCGGATCTTAATTTAAATAAATAATCTATATATATAAAAGAAAGTTTGGATTTCGTATTAATCACAGCACAAAAAATCTACCGAACCAAAAATCTTGAAAATTGGGGTAAAAATACTTCTTATAACATCGAGTGCCGCTAAGAAGGGATTTTCGAAAATACCACCCCTAAGGGGGATAAAAAAAAAGAACGAACTTTCAAAAAATTCCTTAAAAATCGGCTTTTGAAGTTATTTTTCATCTGATAACATATTTTAGTGTATTTTCTCATGCTGAATCGAATGTTACTAAGTAAATTCTTTTAAATCCAGTAGTTCGTGAGTTACTTCACATTTTCCTAATTTGGCGATGACTTCGGCGCAAAAAACTGAAATTTTCAATCCTTATGTATATAGATCAGATTTTGTAGTTATTTTTCAACTGATACCATATTTTAGTGAATTTTTTCATGCTGCATCGAATGATATTAAGCAAATTCTTTTAAGTTCGGTAGTTCGTGAGATACCTTATATTTGTTTGATTTGGCGATGTCTTCGAAGCAAAAAAGCTGTAATTTTCAACCTATATATATAAAAGAAAGTCTGGATTTCGTATTAATAATCGTACAAAAAAATCTATTGAACCTAAAATTTTGAAAGTGAGTTCTATAAATCAGGTTAACGTGATTATGTAAGCTACATTTAATTATCTCAATATATATAAAACGCAAAGTGAAATTTCACTCCGGACGCTTATAACTTAAGTTCTACTAGATAGATTTTAATGGAATTTACATTGTTAGTTGGATAATTTTTCAGAAATTTTGTAGCAAGTGAAATATAGCATTCTACGTTGTTTAATTGAATACTTATGGAGATGTTTCAGATGAACACAATTACAAAAGGTTGGCTTTAATTTAAAGGTTCCGCTGAATGAATTTTTATGTGATTAAAATTGTTAACATGTTGAGCGCTACATCATTCATTGGTGACTAACACTGAACTTTCCGTTTAGATGACTGACTTTTCACCTATGACAGACAGTCTAAAATACCATATAAAACTAAAAATTACTATG
Organism: Maratus speculifer; assembly: GCA_964019185.1. NCBI lineage: Eukaryota > Metazoa > Arthropoda > Arachnida > Araneae > Salticidae > Maratus > Maratus speculifer. Next base: position 21,700,416 of record OZ025292.1, on the reverse strand, counting down.
ATATAAAAATTTCGTTTGATTCAAAGTTTCTTTAAAAAAACTGACCAGCGTAGCGGGCGAAGGCTGCTAGTGATTTATATACCTTCATTTATTTGTAACAGAATTATAAATATTTAAAATTAATTATACCTCAAAATATTAGAAGTTTTATCAGAAATCATTTATATTTTTTTCAGAATAACACGCATTTTTAACTACATTCTTTTTCGTTGTTAGGGGAAAAATGAAACAATAAAAGATATGATCAAAATTTATATAAAGCAAAGTTATAGATGACGCATTCAGAATCAATCCGACTAACTCCATTTTTTTAGAAACTCAGGTAATGACATGATTGTGTTGAAATTTTCCTATATATATCTACTAGCAGTCTTCGCCCGCTACGCTGGTCAGTTTTTTTTTAAAAAGAAACTTTGAAACAAACGAAGTTTTAATATCATAATAATTTTTAGTTTTATGTCGTATTTTAGACTGTCTGCCATCGATGAAAAGTCAGTCATCTAAACGGAAAGCTCAATTTTAGTCACCTATGAAAGACGTAGCGCTCAACATGCTAACAGTTTTAATCACATAAAAATTATTCAGCGGAACCTTTAAAATAAAGTCAACCTTTTGTAATTGGGTTCATCTGATTTTAAACATCTTCAATTAAACAACATAGAATGCTATATTTCATTTGTTACAAAATTTCTGAAAAAATATCCAACTAACAATGTATAAGTTCCACTAAAATCTATCTAGTAGAACTTACGTTATAAGCGGCCGGAATGAAATTTCAATTTGTGTTTTATATATACGAGGTGGAACCCGTCGAAATTCGACGAAAGAAAATGTTTAAGAAGGAGCTGCTTCATTGATTCATAATAAACCTACAAAATTACTTACAGTAAAAAATGCATCTTATATTGATCAGTCTACCTCTCAAACAAATATTTTGAAAAATACATCTTATATTGATCTGTCTAACTAAAACAAATATTATTTTAAGCTAAGATTAACAATATACTATAAAACTTACTTGTCCAAATTTTTAAAATTAAACTTTAATCGCATACTTTAATCGATAAAATCTAATAAATATCAGCCATTATGATGAATTTATAAATTAAGACATATTTGGTATAAATGCGAATGAAAAAAACAAAATTTATTCCAAATTGACACGGTCGTAGAATTTCACGCGAAATTAAAACCCGTCTTAATTTTCATCCTCTCAAAATTTAAACACGTACTTTTCTCATATCCGTATTCACTATGTTTTCACAATGTGTTCACTATTTTAATTTGATCATTTTAAAATCACCTAAACTCAAAACTTGAAGTTATTTAACCGATGAATAAAAACGCGATAAAACCGAAATCGCGGAATATTATAACATAACAGACGATATTTTTTGCAATTTATTTTATATATATCACGGAGTAAGACACATGAAGGGAAACTTAATGCGCATGACTCTTCGAAAATACAAAGTGGAATTTTGGTAAATAATGAGGGGGCTGTGATAGGTAGTAGGCTGTTTTTTTAGCTACTGCAATGCTTTTCAATGGAAAAAATGGTCATTTTTTTTTTTTTTTACGAAAAATCTGAATTTTTAGAAGGTTGTAAAAATGAAAATCTGGTTAATTGTAGTTTTCTTCACAACATACATATTTTTTTTTATAGGTATTTGGCGCTTCATTTTCGTTTTTAAGCCCTTTAAAATACGAGATCATTCTGACAAAAATCAAAGGGCAGGCCATTTAAAAACATTGAATATCGCGGATTAAAATGACTGTTGTAAATTAGTTGAATATTGCAAAGAAACAGACTTATGATTTTTAGAAATTAAGTATTAATCAAATATTTTGGAGCAAATTTTAATTTCGCGTATTAGCCTCCGAAGCTATTTCTTTCAGACAAGCTAAAAAATGTCGTGTCATCAGCCGTGAATTTTCTACTCAACCGATTTTCATAATTATTTTTTTAAATGAAAGCTATTTATTTGTAGTTGTGCCCATTTTAGCTATTTTTTAATTTATTTCCATTTTTATATTTTATTTTTAATTTTAAATGCTTTTTACGAATATTTCTTCAAAATGGTGGCAACACAGTTTAGTTTTTCTCTCGATTAAAAAAAATTATTTTCCAAGATGATTGCGTATAATTATGCACTAATTGAGGTAAAAAAGATATATTTACTGAAAAATAGTATTAATAATGTAAATAAAATAACAGAAAATAATTTATGATAAAAACTAATGTCTAAAGCAAAATAAGAAAAATTTCAGATGAGGAAAATGATGTCATTCAGCAACCAGATAAATGGGAATTACAATATTATTACGGATGCCCTTTTTCATATTACTAATAACAGTAACTTTTTAAAAACATTTGAAGAGAAAATGACATCACTATTTAAAACATCGCATTTTTACTCATAACAATATTACATTTCAATATTTTTTTTCATTAAGGACACTGAGATTGAGATTTTACTTTGAGTTAGTAAAAATAATGTCACAGTAAAAATGAAAAAAAAAAAATTTTAATAAAACTATTTTTCTGTGAGTGCATATAAAATAAAATTTCTGGATTTCGCCGGCACTCAGATTACAATTTTAACTGAAGATGTGCGAATATTTGCATGCAAAATTGTAACTGGCAAACTTGACATTAAGTTTGGAAATATATTTATTATATATTGATTCAATAATGTAATTACTTTTGCTTTTCTTAAAACCAAATCGATCGGGTCTTTTAAACATTTCATTCGTCGAATTCGACGGGATTCCACTCGTTTTATTGTTAAAATGTATTGCCTTTTTCTCAGAGTCTATAAAAAAGCGTTTAAACTAAAGAAAAAATCCGTTTTTGATGAATCTAGTCAATGAAGAAGTAGCACGTCAAATTGTATCTCTTTATTATTCCGCAATTCCAATGTCTCAGAGAGAAACTGCTAATCAATTGGGTATTTCACGCCGTTCTATTTGCTATTATATTGATAAACACAAGAAAAATGAAGTTAGTTCATTGCATTCTAAACAGGGTCGCCCTTCTAAAAGATCTCTATCGATTTCTTTTTTTTAATCGGAGGCGAAACTGAATTCTGCAATGGCAGAATCTACATTCAACTTGTAGTTTTTATAACCTTAGACCATTTTAATAATCCATAACTTTGGATATTTATGCAATTAATGCATGTAGAATTAAAGCTAATTTTTATTTTAATTATTTGGAGCAACTGCTTATTCATATTATGGATGTCTTGTGTGTCACCCCCCCCACTCTGCCCCCCTAGGGGGGGGCACATTTTTAATTTCTTTACAACACCAGTCGTGTAACACATCATTTCAAAGGTCTGCAACTGCTTATTCATATTATGGATGTCTTGTGTGTCACCCCCCCACTCTGCCCCCCAGGGGGGGCACATTTTTAATTTCTTTACAACACCAGTCGTGTGACACATCATTTCAAAGGTCTGCAACCGCTTATTCATATTATGGATGTCTTGTGTGTCCCCCACTCTGCCCTCCCAGGGGGGGCACATTTTTAATTTCTTTACAACACCAGTCGTGTGACACATCATTTGAAAGGTCTGCAACTGTTTATTCATATTATGCATGTATTGTGTTACATCCCCCCAAAGGGGGCACATTTCAGCTGTTGCATAGCTTTTATCGCGGGCTTTGAGTGCGGCGACCGAATCTAGAAATTCCGTAATGAGAAAAAAAACCCTAACACTCCGGCTAACTTCATTTCATTTCGGCAAATTTCGGCACTTTGGTAGACTTCTCATTTATTCATTAATAGAAAAAAAATTGTTTTCTTATCGGTCATCACGCTCAAAAAGTGTAATATTAAATAAAGATAATAATAGTAAAATAAATAGTATAAAGTATAAATTAATAGTAAATTAATATCAAAGAAAAAGAAAAAACTGCATAAATAAAAAATAAATAAATAATTATAGTTGCATAAGTTGATAAAAAATGCTATGCAATAGCTTTACCGCGGCAGTTCCCGGAGTGCCACACGTATTTATATATTTTTTTAAACTTTGCTTCTATCTTTTATTTGTGACTGTGCAGTAAAAATAAATCTATTAATCAAAATTGTCCATTCAGGCCCATGTGAAAGGCAAGGGGGGGGGGGGTCACCCCGTCCGAGGAGATTGAGGGAGCAGCATCAAATTTGTTCTACCAGCACTAATTTTTTTCCTTCTATCTCTACAAGAAGAAAGTATTGGATTCGTATAAATTTTCGAATTCTGGTTTTCGACGGATTGTACACGTTTTAGGGGTCAGAGAATCCACAAAACATGCTTTTATAAAATATCTGTCTGTGACAGACATTTTGTGGGTTCCCTATCTCAAGAAAAAATTCACGGAATTTAATAAAAATTGATATTTAGGTAAGACCCTAATATAAATTATTGCTGATTAGTTTTTGGCGCAAATCGCTCAACAGGTGTCACTGATATGCTTCATTTTTTATGATTTACGCAACAGCTGAATCTCAAGAGCTAGCGCACGGATTCCAATAAAAATTTAGTTTTAGGTAGTCCCTGACATAAATTGATGATGATTAGTTTTTGGTGTAAATTGCTTAATATGTGTCGCTGCTATATTGCATTTTTATGCAACAGCTGTATCCCAAGAACTAATGCACAGATTTTAATAAAAAAATACGTGTGGCACTCAGGACTGCCGCGGTAAAGCTATTGCATAGCATTTTTATCAACTTATGCAATTATAATTATATATTTAGTTTTTATTTATGCAGTTTTTTTTTGTCTTTGATATTAATTCAAGTTTTTTCTTTTTCTTTGATATTAATTCAAGTTACACTTTTTGAGCGTGATGACCGATAAGAAAACAATTTTTTTTCTTTTATTGAATAAATGAGAAGTCTGCCGAAATGAAACGACGTTAGTCGGAGTGTTAGGGTTTTTTTCTTTATTACGGAATTTCTAGATACGGTCGCTGCGCTCAAAGCCCGCGATAAAAGCTATATAATAGCTGAAATGTGCCCCCCTGGGGGTGACGCACAAGACATGCATAATATGAATAAGCAGTTGCAGACCTTGGAAATGACGTGTCACACGACTCGTGTTGTAAAGAAATTAAAAATGTGCCCCCCCTGGAGGGGCAGAGTGGGGGGTGACACACAAGTCATCCATAATATGAATAAGCAGTTGCAGACCTTTGAAATGATGTGTCACACGACTGGTTTTGTAAAGAAATTAAAAATGTGCCCCCCTGGGGGGCAGAGTGGGGGGTGACACACAAGTCATCCATAATATGAATAAGCAGTTGCAGACCTTTGAAATGATGTGTCACACGACTGGTTTTGTAAAGAAATTAAAAATGTGCCCCCCCTGGGGGGCAGAGTGGGGGGGGGTGACACACAAGACATCCATACTTTGAATAAGCAGTTGCAGACCTTTGAAATGATGTGTCACACGACTGGTTTTGTAAAGAAATTAAAAATGTGCCCCCCTGGGGGGGCAGAGTGGGGGTGACACACAAGACATCCATAATATGAATAAGCAGTTGCTCCAAATAATTAAAATAAAAATTAGCTTTAATTCTACATGCATTAATTGCATAAATATCCAAAATTATGGATTATTAAAATGGTCTAAGGTTATAAAAATTATACGCGAAATTAAAATTTACTCCAAAATATTTGATTAATACTTAATTTCTAAAAATCATAAGTCTGTTTCTTTGCGATATTCAACTAACTTAACAACAGTCATTTTAATCTGCGATATTCAATGTTTTTAAATAGCCTGCTCTTTGATTTTTGTCAGAATGATCTCGTATTTTAAATGGCTTAAAAACGAAAATGAAGCACCAAATACCCATAAAAAAATATGTATGTTGTGAAGAAAACTTCAATTAACCAGATTTTCGTTTCTACAACTTTCTAAAAATTCAGATTTTTCATAATTTTTTTTTTAAAATTGACCATTTTTCCCATTGAAAAGCATTGCAGAAGCATTGATCGACAGCCTGCTAGTAGCGGTTTCGCCGCCTAGCGTAAAAAAATCCGCATGGCAAAATTTTAACACTACTTTCCCCTCCTGCTTCTTACTCCGTGAAATATATTTTTTCAATTTTAAGAGAAAATAGAGTGATTATGTTGCCACAACTACAAAATTAATACTAAAAACTACAAAAAAATTAATATCTCAAAAACAAATTGAGGTACAGTTTTCAAACAAATTGCATTTAAAAGTACATTTTTTTTCCCTACGACAGTGTAAAAATCGGAAATATGCTATGTTTAGAAGTATTAAGTTTGCAGTAGCAAAAAATGCAAAGCTGAAATTGCATGGGAAAGTGTTGCCATTCGCAAAATGTCGTATACGTTACGCACAGATACGTTTGGCCTTTATAATATAGATTGAGATAGTTAAATATAGCTTACATAATCATGTTAACCTGATTATAGAACTCTCTTATAAAATTGTATGTTCAATAGATTTTTTTGTGTCGTGATTAATACGAAATCCAGACTTCCTTTTATATATATAGATAAGGATTGAAAATTTCAGGTTTTTGCGTCAAAGAAATCGCCAAATTATGAAAATGTAAAGTATCTCACGAACCAGGGGCGTAAAGCCCGGGGGGTATGGGAGGGTGTGGCACCCCCCCTCGAGAAAATCAGTCGGTAAATTTCGTGTTTATCGATAAAACAATACACTTAGTTGGAAAAAAAAATGGTATTTATCTATAAAAACTTATAAACTGGAAAAACGAAAAAAATCGGTCGGGAAAATGTCCATTTAGTCGGAAAAACGTTATGTACTAAAATGGCTTAAAAATCGGAAAAATGAAAAGAGCAGTCGGAAAAACTTCTGTTCGATAGGGAAAATGTACGTTTAGTCTTAAAAACGGTATTTACCTATAAGGACTTGCAAATCGGAAAAATATTAGTTTAGTCGGAAAAAAGTTATTTTTTATAATGACTTACAAATTGTAAAAACGAAAAAATCAGTCGGAAAAATTCCCGTTCGCTAGGGTAAATGTATGTTTAGTTGGAAAAAATGGTATTTATCTATAAAAACTTATAAATGAAAAAAATCAGTCGGGAAAATTTCCGTTTAGTCGGAAAAATAGTATGTTCTATAAAGACTTAGAAATTGAAAAAATGGAAAAATCAGTCGAAAAAAATTCCCGACGAAAAAAGATAGGGAAAATGTACGTTTAGTCTTAAAATCGGTATTTACCTGTAAGGACTTACAATTGGAAACATGTTCATTTAGTCGAGAAAAAGTTATTTACTATAATGACTTATAAATTAGAAAAGCGAAAAAATCAGTCAGAAAAATGTATGTTTAGTTGAAAAAAAAAGGGTATTTACCTATAAAAATTTATAAACGAAAAAAATTAGTCGGGAAAATGTTATGTATTATAAAGACTTAGAAATTGGAAAAATGAAAAAATCAGTCGGAAAAATTCCCGCTCAATAGGAAAAAAATCCCTGTCGGCTGGGCCTATAGGCGGAGGTGGATTTTGAAGAGTGCTCATTTCAACAAATATATATATATATATATATAATTAGAGATAAACCCAGTTTAATAACTTCATTTGGTCGTTTCTGAAAAATTTTTAATTTCATTTTTCTCCAAAAACTGGTTTTATCAGAATCATCTTAAGAAAAATTCAGCTCAAATGCCCATTTTGACAACATATTTTGAAATATATTCTGAATTTATTAAAAAATCGACCAAAACAGTACATTATACAGTTCCTAAATAACAAAAAACTGTCAGCTGAATGCATTTGAGAAAAAAACCGAATTTAAAAATGAGTCATAAAATAACTGATTTGTTGTTTGAATACATCCTTAATTCTTTAATCAGGATTGCTTCGGAAAATTTTGTGCAAATTCTCACTTTGACAGCATTTTTAAAAATATATTCTATCTTTATCAAAAAACTGGCCAATGAGTCACAGTATATAGTTCCTAAATAAGAGGATCTGTAAATTGGATGCATTTGAGAGTGAAAATGGATTTTAAAACGAGTCATAAAAAACGCAATTTGCTATGTGAAAACTTCCTTAAATTTTCAAATCGCGGAGACTTCGGGAAATTCTGTTCGAAATACCCTTTTTCAAAATATATTCTGTCTTTATCAAAAAATCGATCAATGCATCACATTAATAGTTCCTAAATAAGAGGATCTGTAAATTGGATGCGTTTGAGAGCAAAAATGGATTTAACAAGTATGAAAAATCATGCGTTAAGCATAGATTATGAAGCACTTTCCAACACTTAATGAAATCTTTAACAAAACTTTGTTATTTAGGGAAATAATAGTGTATAGCCAAATATACCCAAATATGTATTCCAGTACATTAGAACAGCCCTGTATTTCATATGTCAGTTCATATAATGGGAAAATTTAGCTTAGCAAGAAAATACCCAGTAGCTTGAGATTTCTTTTTCAGCAATTCATACTATTAGATGGAAACATACTTGAATACTTTTGTTCAGCCCTGTAGTTTACATTGTACCTTTATTACACGTCAGAATTAGGCTAAAATTTATTGTAAACTAAAACACTTTTAAAACAACTGAAATCACATTCTCATAAATCATCATTCATACGCGTCCATGTACCGAATTCTTTGCGTGGCCCTGTATATCCTTTTATCTATATTCTGCGAACATTTCTCAGTAAATTGAATGAAGCTCAGCGTAAAAATGCATAGCTTATTGAAGAACCACGTTTAAATAACTTACGCTCATATTCAGTAACGTTGGTGAGCTCTTTATGGGTAGCCCTGTATATCAACTATAACATTTATACACACCATATAAAATGCATATATTTAGCGAAATATAAACGCGCATATCATAATTAAAATGCATTTCATCCCTCCATCAGCCATCATCGGACACATATACGGTACTTCGGAAAAAATATACTATTTGAAATCTTTTGTGTGGCCCTGTAAATGCCAAGTACTTCATATTATGCAAGACAGTAGCGTATAATTTATATTAAGCTTCAGAGACATATATCAATTTTATTATACATGAAAAAGCTTAATATATTTAAAATATGTAATGGGAGAACTTTTGATTCGCCCTGTAGATAAACTAATCATGGTAGAGACTTCATTTTCGATAGGACTTGTGCTAGGGTAAACGTCAATAACGTCCTAAAATTTCATGGCAATCCGAGTATATTAACGATTTTTCCCCATAGGCCGTAATGTAATGGGAAACTTTTGATTCGCCCTGTAGATAAACTAATCATAGTAGAAACTTCATTTTCGATAGGACTTGTGCTAGGGTAAGCGTCAATAACGTCCTAACATTTCATGGCAATCGGAGCATATTAACGATTTTTCCCCATAGGCCGTAATGTAATGGGCAACTTTTGATTCTCTCTGTAGATAAACTAATCATGGTGGATACTTCATTTTCAATAGGGTTCGTGCTAGGGTAAACCTCAATAACGTCCTAAAATTTCATGGCAATCCGAGTATATTAACGATTTTTCCCCATAGGCCGTAATGTAATGGGAAACTTTTGATTCGCCCTGTAGATAAACTAATCATGATAGATACTTCATTGTCAATAGGGTTCGTGCTAGGGTAAACATCAATAACGTATAAAAATTTCATAGCAATCCGAGTATATTTACGGGAGTTAGAGCGCGGACAGACGGCCAGACGGACAGACAAACCGAATGCATAAGCACTTTTCAACTTTGTTGGAAAGTGCTAAAAACGAGTCAGAAAAAAACGCAATTTCTTATTTGAACACTTCCTTAAATTTTCAGTCATGATGATTTCGGAAAATTCTGTTCAAAATACCCTTTTTGGTAGTAGTCTAAGAGCTAGCAACGTCAAAAATCACGTCATTTTATCAAGGCTCATTTTTTTATATGTCTTTCCCTTTTATGGTAGAATATGTTTGCAAGCGGTCTGGCAGTCAGGAGACGTTGCGTTTACTTGTGGCAGAAGGGGTTATGCAGGTCAAAAAGCTTCAAAATCACGTAATTTTATCAAGGCTCATTTTTTAATATGTTTTTCCCTTTTATGGTAGAATACGTTTGCAAGCAGTCTGGCAGTCAGGAGACGTTGCGTTTACATGTGGCAGAAGGGGTTGTGCAGGTCAAAAACCTTCAAAATCACGTCATTTTATCAAGGCCCATTTTTTAATATGTTTTTCCCTTTTATGATAGAATACGCTTGCAAGCGGTCTGGCAGTCGGGAGACGTTGCGTTTACCTGTGGCAGAAGGGGTTATGCAGGTCAAAAAACTTCAAAAATCTGCCATTGCCAAAAGCTCATTTTCTTATATATTTTTATCAAGCTTAAAAATTACAAGATATTACTCTTTGGCTAAAAGACAACCTATAATTAATTTGCCAGACACAAATTCGGTTGCAAAGTTAATGCCAGACGGCTTTAAATATGACAACAAAAATGCCTGTTCCAAGCGTGGTTTATAATTTAAATTTTATAAGAAACCTTTACGTCATTTTATCAAGCTTAAAAATTACAAGATATTACTCTTTGGATAGAAGACAACCTATAATTCATTTGCCAGACACAAATTCTGTTGCAAAGTTAATGCCAGACGGCTTTAAATATGAAATCGAAAGTGCCTGCTCCAAGAGCGGTTTATAATTTAAAAATTATAAGACCTCTTTATATCATTTTATCAAGCTTAAAAAATTACAAGATATTACTCTTTGGATAGCAGACAACCTATAATTCATTTGCCAGACACAAATTCGGTTGCAAAGTTAATGCCAGACGGCTTTAAATATGACAACTAAAGTGCCTGTTCCAAGAGCGGTTTGTAATTTAAAAATTATAAGACCTCTTTATATCATTTTATCAAGCTTAAAAATTACAAGATATTACTCTTTAGATAGCAGACAACCTATAATTCATTTGCCAGACACAAATTCGGTTGCAAAGTTAATGCCAGACGGCTTTAAATATGGCAACGAAAATGCCTGTTCCAAGAGTGGGTTATAATTTAAATTTTATAAGAAATCTTTACGTCATTTTATCAAGCTTAAAAATTACAAGATATTACTCTTTGGATAAAAGACAACCTATAATTAATTTGCCAGACACAAATTCGGTTGCAAAGTTAATGCCAGACGGCTTTAAATATGACAACGAAAATGCCTCTCCAAGTGTGGTTTATAATTTAAATTTTATAAGAAACCTTTACGTCATTTTATCAAGCTTAAAAATTAGAAGATATTAGTCTTTGGATAGAAAACAACCTATAATTAATTTGCCAGGCACAAATTCGGTTGCAAAGTTAATGCCAGACGGCTTTAAATATGGCAACGAAAGTGCCTTTCCCAAGAGTAGTTTGTAATTTCAATTTTATAAGAAATCTTTACGTCATTTTATCAAGCTTAAAAATTACGAGATATTACTCTTTGGATAGATGACAACCTATAATTAATTTGCCAGACACAAATTCGGTTGCAAAGTTAATGCCAGACGGCTTTAAATATGGCAACGAAAGTCCCTGTTCCAAGAGTTGTTTATATTTCAAAAAATTATAAAACCTCTTTACGTTATTTTATCAAGCTTAAAAATTGCAAGATATTACACATTGGATAGCAGACAACCTATAATTAATTTTCCAGACACAAGTTCGCTTGCAAAGTTAATGCCAGACGGCTTTAAATATTTCACCGAAAGTGCCTGTTCCAAGAGTTGTTTATATTTCAAAAAATTATAAGATCTCTTTACGTCATTTTATCAAACCTCAAAATTACAAGATTACGCTTTGGATAAAAGACAACCTATAATTAATTTGCCAGACACAAACTCGGTTGCAAAGTTAATGCTAGAGGGCTTTAAATATGGCAACGAATGTGCCTGTTCCAAGATCGGTTTATAATTCAACAAATTATAAGACCTCTTTACGTCATTGTACCGAATTTGCAACCCTGGATTTTTCCGAGTCTTATTGATTAGATTCACTATTTTTCTGCACCTGATTTTTTGCACGACATTTTTTCAGAGCCTGATTGAGTAAATTAGTGATACTTTGTGCTTGATTGACGAAAGTTGCATTTTTTTTTTAAGTCTTACCGACAAGCCTTTGCATGTGATGAAAATTTGTGCACCCGGAGAATGGTTAAGGTGTAAGAATTCATATAATTTGTTAACATCAACTCACAGCTTGAATATTAAACAAATAAATTCCAGTGTGGCCAAAACCGGGGCATCCACCCTAATATTTAATAAAAGAAACTTATACTTTGATAAAAAAAAAGAGCTTTTTACAAGTAAACTTTATATTGAAGAAAAAAAAAATTTCCGAATTTGCCGAATGCAACCGAATTTGTGTCTGGCAAATTAATTATAGGTTGTCTGCTATCCAAAGAATAATATCTTGTAATTTTTAAGCTTGATAAAATGACGTAAAGAGGTCTTATAAAATTTAAATTATAAACCACTCTTGGAACAGACACTTTCGTTGCCAGATTTAAAGCCGTCTGACATTAACTTTGCAACCGAATTTGTGTCTGGCAAATTAATTATAGGTTGTCTGCTATCCAAAGAGTAATATCTTGTAATTTTTAATCTTGATAAAATGACGGAAAGAGGTCTTATAGTTTTTAGATTATAAACTACTCCAGGAACAGGCACTTTCGTTGCCATATTTAAAGCCGTCTGGCATTAACTTTGCAACCGAATTTGTATCTGGCAAATTAATTATAGGTTGTTTGCTATCCAAAGAGTAATATCTTGTAATTTTTAAGCTTGATAAAATGACGTAAAGAGGTCTTATAATTTTTAAATTATAAACCACTCTTGGAACAGGCACTTTCGTTGCCATATTTAAAGCCATCTGGCATTAACTTTGCATCCGAATTTGTGTCTGGAAAATTAATTATAGGTTGTCTGCTGTCCAAAGAGTAATATCTTGTAATTTTTAAGTTTGATAAAAACATATAAGAAAATGAGCCTTTATAAAAGGGTGGATTTTTGAAGTTTTTTGACCTGCATAACCCCATCTGCCACAGGTAAACGCAACTTCACCCGACTGCCAGACCGCTTGCAAACGTATTCTACCATAATAGGGAAAAACATATTAAAAAATGAGCCTTGATAAAATGACGTGATTTTGAAGCTTTTTGACCTGCACAACCCCTTCTGCCAGAGGTAAACGCAACGTCTCCCGACTGCCAGACCGCTTGCAAACGTATTCTACCATAAAAGGGAAAAACATAAAAAATGAGCCTTGATAAAATGACGTGATTTTGAAGCTTTTTGACCTGCACAACCCCTTCTGCCAGAGGTAAACGCAACGTCTCCCGACTGCCAGACCGCTTGCAAACGTATTCTACCATAAAAGGGAAAAACATATTAAAAAATGAGCCTTGATAAAATGACGTGATTTTGAAGCTTTTTGACCTGCACAACCCCTTCTGCCAGAGGTAAACGCAACGTCTCCCGACTGCCAGACCGCTTGCAAACGTATTCTACCATAATAGGAAAAAACATATTAAAAAATGAGCCTTGATAAAATGACATGATTTTGAAGTTTTTTGACCTGCATAACCCCTTCTTCCACAGGTAAACGCAACATCTCCCGACTGCCAGACTGCTAGCAAACGTATTCTATCATAAAATGGAAAAACATATTAAAAATTGAGCCTTGATAAAATCAGGTGACGAAAACGTTGCTAGCTCTTAGACTATAGCCTTTTTTAGCACTTTCCAACAAAGTTGAAAAGTGCTCATGCATTCGGTTTGTCTGGCCGTCTGTCCGCGCTATAACTCCCATAAATATACTCGGATTGCTATGAAAATTTTATACGTTATTGATGTTTACCCTAGAACGAACCCTATTGAAAATAAAGTATCTACCATGATTAGTTTATCTACAGGGCAAATCAAAATTTTCCCATTACATTACGGCCTATGGGGAAAAATCGTTAATATACTCGGATTGCCATGAAGTTTTAGGACGTTATTGAGGTTTACCCTAGCACGAACCCTATTGAAAATGAAATATCTACCATGATCAGTTTATCTACAGGGCGAATCAAAAGTTTCCCATTACATTACGGCCTATATGGAAAAATCATTTATATGCTCCGATTGCCATGAAATTTTAGGACGTTATTGACGTTTACACTAGCACAAGTCCTATCGAAAATGAAGTTTCTACCATGATTAGTTTATCTACAGGGCGAATCAAAAGTTTCCCATTACATTACGGCCTGTTGGGAAAAATCGTTAATATACTCGGATTGCCATGAAATTTTAGGACGTTATTGACGTTTATCCTAGCACAAGTCCTATCGAAAATGAAGTTTCTACCATGATTAGTTTATCTACAGGGCGAATCAAAAGTTTCCCATTACATATTTTAAATATATTAAGCTTTTTCATGTATAATAAAATTGATATATGTCTCTGAAGCTTAATATAAATTATACGCTACTGTCTTGCATAATATGAAGTACATAGCATTTACAGGGCCATACAAAAGATTTCAAATAGTATATTTTTTCCGAAGTACCGTATATGTGTCCGATGATGGCTGATGGAGGGATGAAATGCATTTTAATTATAATATGCGTGTTTTTATTTCGCTAAATATATCCACATTATATGGTGTGTATAAATGTATAGTTGATATACAGGGCTACCCATAAAGAGCTCACCAACGTTACTGAATATGAGCGTAAATTATTTAAACGTGGTTCTTAAATAAGCTATGCATTTTTACGCTGAGCTTCATTCAATTTACTGAGAAATGTTTGCAGAATATAGATAAAAGGATATACAGGGCCACTTGAAGAATTCGGTACATGGACGCGTATGAATGATGATTTATGAGAATGTGATTTCAGTTGTTTTAAAAGTGTTTTAGTTTACAATAAACATTAGCCTGATGCTGACGTGTAATAAAGGTACAATGTAAACTACAGGGCTGAACAAAAGTATTCAAGCATGTTTCCATCTAATAGTATGAATTGCTGAAAAAGAAATGTCAAGCTACTGGGTATTTTCTTGCTAAACTAAATTTTCCCATTATATCAACTGACATATGAAATACAGGGCTATTCAAAAGTACTGGAATACATATTTGGGTATATTTGGCTATACACTATTATTTTCCTAAATAACAAAGTTTTGTTAAAGATTTCATTAAGTGTTGGAAAGTGCTTCATAATCTATGCTTAACGCATGTTGTTTCATACTTGTTCAAAATATATTCTGTCTTTATCAAAAAATTGATCAATGCATCACATTATATAGTTCCTAAATAAGAGATCTGTAAATTGAATGCGTTTGAGAGCAAAAATGGATTTAAAAACGAGTCAGAAAGAAACGCAATTTCTTATTTGAACACTTCCTTAAATTTTGAGTCACGATGATTTCGGAAAATTCTGTTCAAAATACCCGTTTTGGTAGCCTTTTTCAAAATATATTCTGTCTTTATCAAAAAATCGATCAATGCATCACATTATATAGTTCCTAAATAAGAGGATCTGTAAATTGGATGCGTTTGAGAGCAAAAATGGATTTAAAAACGAGTCAGAAAAAGAAACACAATTTCTTATTTGAATACTTCCTTAAATTTTCACTGCCGATGACTTTGGGAAATTCTGTTCAAAATACCCTTTTTGGTAGCCTTTTTAGCACTTTCCAACAAAGTTGAAAAGTGCTTATGCATTCGGTTTGTCTGGCTGGATGGCCGTCTGTCCGCGCTCTAATTCCCGTAAATATACTCGGATTGTTATAAAATTTTTATACGTTATTGATGTTTACCCTAGCACGAACCCTATTGAAAATGAAGTATCTACCATGATTAGTTTATCTACAGGGCGAATCAAAAGTTTCCCATTACATTACGGACTATGGGGAAAAATCGTTAATATACTCGGATTGCCATGAAATTTTAGGACATTATTGAGGTTTACCCTAGCACGAACCCTATTGAAAATGAAGTATCTACCATGATCAGTTTATCTACAGGGCGAATCAAAAGTTTCCCATTACATTACGGCCTACGGGGGAAAATCGTTAATATACTCGGATTGCCATGAAATTTTTGGACATTATTGAGGTTTACCCTAGCACGAACCGTATTGAAAATGAAGTATCTACCATCATTAGTTTATCTACAGAGAGAATCAAAAGTTTCCCGTTACATTACGGCCTATGGGGAAAAATCGTTAATATGCTCCGATTGCCATGAAATTTTAGGACGTTATTGACGTTTACCCTAGCAAAAGTCCTATCGAAAATGAAGTTTCTACCATGATTAATTTATCTACAGGGCGAATCAAAAGTTTCCCATTACATTACGGCCTATGGGGAAAAATCGTTAATATACTCGTATTGCCATGAAATGTTAGGACGTTATTGACGTTTACCCTAGCACAAGTCCTATCGAAAATGAAGTTTCTACCATGATTAGTTTATCTACAGGGCAAATCAAAAGTTTCCCATTACATATTTTAAATATATTAAGCTTTTTCATGTATAATAAAATTGATATATGTCTCTGAAGCTTAATATAAATTATACGCTACTGTCTTGCATAATATGAAGTACATATCATTTACAGGGCCATACAAAAGATTTCAAATAGCATATTTTTTCCGAAGTACCGTATATGTGTCCGATGATGGCTGATGGAGGAATGAAATGCATTTTAATTATGATATGCGCGTTTATATTTTGCTAAATATATGCACCTTATATGGTGTGTATAAATGTTATAGTTGATATACAGGGCTACCCATAAAGAGCTCACCAACGGTACTGAATATGAGTGTAAATTATTTAAACGTGGTTCTTCAATAAGCTATGCATTTTTACGCTGAACTTCATTCAATATACTGAGAAATGTTTCCAGAATATAGATAAAAGGATATACAGGGCCACGCAAAGAATTCGGTACATGGACGCGTATGAATGATGATTTATGAGAATGTGATTTCAGTTGTTTTAAAAGTGTTTTAGTTTACAATAAATTTTAGCCTAATGCTGATGTGTAATAAAGGTACAATGTAAACTACAGGGCTGAACAAAAGTATTCAAGTATGTTTCCATCTAATAGTATGAATTGCTGTAAAAGAAATCTCAAGCTACTGGGTATTTTCTTGCTAAGCTAAATTTTCCCATTATATGAACTGACATATGAAATACAGGGCTGTTCTAATGTACTGGAATACATATTTGGATATATTTGGCTATACACTATTATTTCCCTAAATAACAAAGTTTTGTTAAAGATTTAATTAAGTGTTGGAAAGTGCTTCATAATCTATGCTTAACGCATGATTTTTCATACTTGTTTGAAATATATTCTATCTTTATCAGAAAATTGACCAATGCGTCACTTTATACAGTTTCTAAATAAGAGGATCTACCATTTGGATGCGTTTAAAATCAAAAATGAGTCAGAATATAAGCAGTTTGGATTTGAGGTTTTTTTTCTCCAACTCCTATTTTGTTTAATTTCTTTTTGCTATACGAATTGTTCTTATGAAAAACTTGTCAATATAAAAGTTGTAGATATTTTTAAGAAGATGTAAAATAAATTTAATCAGATTTGATATCTTAAAAATTGACGGAGTTATGGATTTTTCTCTTTTTTCACCGCCCTTTTTCTTTTCGTTTTTTATTTTTTTCATCGGTAAATGTTGGTCCTATCAAAAACTTGTAAATACAAAAGTTTTAGATAATTTTAAGAACATTTACAAAAAATTTAGTTGGACTTGATATCTTGAAAATTGATGAAGTTATGAATTTTTTTCTCTCAAAACCCCTGTTTTTTGCACCCCTTGAGCCCACTTCTAAATTTATCAAAAATCTGTTATGCATAAACTTTTGGCCCATTTTAAAGAAGTAATATAAACTTTAAACCGATTCGATATCTACTTTAATTAAGAAGTTATGGCGTTTTTTCGGTTTTCACAAAAACGCTCCCTATTCCGACCCCCTTGGTCCGATGTTGCCAATTAACGAACTTAGCCGAGATTTTAACCCGTTTGATTTTATGTACCAATTTGGTGGAGATTGGTGAAGAATTATAGAAGTTATCGTGTCCATAAAAAAGTGAGATATATAGATAGATAGATATATATATATAAACTGGTGCAATTGCAATAGGTAGTATTTCATACGAAATCTACTTAAATGTATGTATGTTTAGTCGGGAAAATGGTATTTACCTATAAGGACTTGCAAATTGGAAAAATGTACGTTTCAAAAACAATACATATAAGTCGAAAACAATACATATATTAAATTGTAAAAACTTGTGAATTGGAGATTTTTTTACTGCAGTTTTTAATTAGAAGAAAAAAAAAAAAAAAAACAATTTTGAATAAAGAAAACTTATATAAATTTGTTCTTAGTCGGAAATATTTCAGTTTTTTTATTTTGTTTTATTTTTATTTATTTATTTATTTATTTATTTTGGATAAAACTAAACAAATTAACTTTGATTTGTCAAATATTGTGAACTAAAAAACTTCGATATGACGAAAAAATACTTAGATACATATCCCAGTGATGTTAATATTATATAAAACCTTCATATTTTTTCAAGAACCTTGTTATTCCGAATTTTTTTCATGCACTTTGACTTCGAAATATCAAGATTCTGCTGTATTGTCGAGAAAATTTTACTTTGGGTGGAAATTTTAAGATATGCTGATTGAAATTATGAAACTTCTATTTTTTCTCTAACTTTAAATCCAGTTAGAAATCACTAAATTTAGGTGTAATTTTCTTCTAATGAAAATTCAAAAATGAATTGCAAATATTTAGTGCTTTTCCTTATCAGTCTGGATATTTTCCAAGCTTCACTAATTTAATTTTTATCGAAAGTAATTATGCTTTTATTTTTTCTATTAACTATTTATAATATGAATTTTATTTACTTCATGTAATTTTAATCAAAATACAGTCAAGTTTCTCTATAACGAAACTCTTTACATCGAATTTCTCTATATAACGAATTTTTAGTAGGAACAGTCCCCTTTTCGCATGATTACATTAAAAACAGTTTCTATATAGCGAAATATCTATCTCCATGTAACGAATTTTTTCATAAATTGGTCTTAATTTATTCAGTTTTAAAAAAGCTTTGAAATCATATGGAATCAATTTTCCATCACTTATTTTTGATTTATCATTCACTGCTGAGTTTTTTTATAAATATTACTTCTCTCCTTATTCTTTAAATCCAACGAGTTCATCTGACCTCCCACACACCTTTCAACATCCTTCTCAAAACAGAGTCATTTGGATTGTTACACACATAAGAGAGGAATCAATGAGAGGCACATAAGAGGAGCCTTCAAATGGAGGAAAAAGTTAACTGCAATATTTCGCGTAATTTTTTTTTTCCGAGCACCTTCGTCGTTCCAAGCCTGAGCTCGCACTCTGATTGGTTGTTGCTCTCGGCACTGTTTTCATGTAACTTGGTGTTAATCATACTTGGCGTAGCGATAGATGCTTCCGTCAAGGAGTTTGATTTCCTTCCGAACCGAGTACAAAGTAACTTTTCTCTTGCAGCATTGGATTGGATGGAACGTGTCTTACTGAAAGCTGTACTCTTTAAAAGTTTTTACACACAAGAGCATAAGACCACGAGGATAAGAATGAAGGAAGAATAAGAATGAGTAGGTTAGGTTTTAGGTTTACTCGTTCACTTACGAGCGAAGTATTTTTCGCCAAGTTACGTGAAAACAGTGCCAAGAGCAACAACCAATCAGAGTGCGAACTTGGGCTTGGAACGACGAAGGTGCTTGGAAAAAAAATTTCGCCAATTTTTCATTCCTTGCTAAAATTTAAGCATTTTTTTTTCTTTTTTGAGAGCGTAACAATTTTAAAATCAAAACAACAAAAAATTACAGATTTCTTCCTCTGAAATTAATGCAAGTCTTCCTTATATGATTTTTATTAAGCTTTCAAATAAATGTCTGTTCTTTTTTTTTTGAAACTGCTTAAATAATTAAGAAATAAAATGTTAGGTATATTAACATCTGTGCCTCATTCTTCTATTATTTTTATTTAGCATTCATCGGTGTAGATGTAGCTACTTTTTAAAGCTAAGAATTATATACATCACGTCAAGTTTAATATATGCTATATATAACAGAAGATTGAAAGGACAGGGCCGAAACTAGCTTTTTTTTGCACTGGGGGTTTTGGTGCCCTAATAATATTGAGAAAATCTTTATTACAAACAAGATTCATTTTACCAAGTTTAAAACAAACAATTATGTATTCTTAAAAAAATGTCTAGATTGAACACTGCTCCAAGATAGGAAATAAAATTAAACCATTCAAAATGTATTGTCAGCACTACAAAGTTGCTCAGTTTTGGAGAGTACCTCTTTCTACCTTGCATCACAATTTTGCAGAATGGGCACCATTTTTCTCTTAAAATGTTGAATCTCAAGTAGTAGGTCTGTAATAGGTAGGGTTGTGCTGTTTATGATGGCCAATCATCTACATGAGGAATAGGGATATGGGCCAGAAAAAGGAGGGGAATGCCCTCTGTGAAGATTTTTCTCAGACTCTAACTTATATTTATACAAGGAAACCTAAGGTTCGAAAAAAATCTCTGGAAACTTCAAGTGATTATGCGATAGGCAACTAATTACTAGAAATTGAAGTTAAAAATCAACTGGAAAAGTGGATTGCCAGAATACTATTTATTATAAAAATGAAACAATTTTATAGGACTAAACATAAAATTGTTGAAACCGGCAAGATTAGAAACATCTTTTCAAGATAAAAGACTATGCATGAAATGATATAATTCCCCAATGAAATAATCCACATTTCCATGGAATGTGGATGATTCATATTCTAAAATAACTTACAAAAAAGGCAGAATACATAAATAAGGCACCACAAGCCAACATAAATGAAAACAAAATCAGAAATTGGTTTTAAAAAAGATAACTCTTCGGAGAAAATTCAAATACAGTAGACTCCCTCAAATCCGCACAGCTTGGGACCAGAGGTTTTGCAGATTTTAGAATTTTGCGGATTTCTGGTCATGGCTTTGTTTATATTTTTTAAAAAGTAATTTGAATGTAATTAATAATGAAATCAAAACTATAATGAATGCTTACAATATACTAAAATATTAAAATAAGTAATAAACTAAAATAATAAAAAAATTAGTTAATTTTTAAAATGATTAAAATACTAAAACCAAGGGTCAAGTTAATAATCAATAATGTACAATTAAATATTCATTATAAAGATTAAATGTGTTTTTCCTAAATTATTCAATAGAACTTGCCTCATAAAGGTACATTACTAATTCACATCAGGATAATAATATAACGAAGCTTTATTTCAGGTTTAACCAGACTTAATAACTAAAAAAAGCTTGATTAATATATAAATATATTTGGTAAGATTGTGATTACCAATTATATCTGCAATATCTTGATTTTTTTTCAGAAATAAATCATCCTTTCTTCATGAAAAAACATGAATTCAATAACATTAACAAAATTACAAATAAAACAATGTATGGAATCAATATAAAACTGAAAAAGGTCAAAATTTGCACCTGCATGTAAACTGAATGTTTCATTGTTTACATCCATAAATTATGTGCGGATTTGAGGGAGTCTACTGTACTTTAATTTTAAACAGTCCAGAATCCACGGATAATTATAAAACTGATTAAATATGCAAAATTTTAAAATATGCTCTTTATGTCTCATAGGTACACACATGTTTCTTTTGAGAATCAATTATATATATATATTTTTTTTAACTTAAAATTTCAGTTAATATCAACTTAAGTATATTTTATTTAATATTTTTATCAATTCATAAAGAAAGAAAATTCTTTTAATACAGCAAACAAATAAATGTGTGTTAAAATAGATGTTGCATAAAAATGCTTTATTTTTACTTATTATCAATTAAACTGTTTGTTAAACTGATGTCGGGGTGGCCGAAACTGGTACAAATTGAAAGAAATTACTTGACAAATTATTATTTACAATCTGAAATATTCCATAGAAAGTTATTATAATTAACAGAAAGACAAATTTACTAAAGAATACTGTTATTATGATTTAATATGCTTCAATTAGTCAAAAAATACAAAATTTCTATTTCAGTTTTTGTCTAAATGTGGCCAAAACTGAAACTATCATCCTATATGTAACAGTAACACTGAACAGCACAGGGGTCTGTCCAGACTTTTCAGACAGGGTCCTGTTTTTGTGAAATTGTGAAAAATGTATTATTAATTTTGTGAATTTAAAAATAACGTTAAATTCAGGTCCCTTCGGACTTCAGTGACATGGTCCTGTTTTTGTAAAATTGTGAAAACCAAAATTTTGCAAAACTAGTATTAATGTTCCCGTTTGGATGAACCACACATAATATATATCTATGTAAAAACATTATATAATTCATTTCAACTTTTAATTAAGTTCTTTAAAATGTACATAAAAGATTTTTACTTTAATAATAATTTTTGGTTTAAAAATTCTTAACTAGATAACAAGAAACAATCTTAGTAGCAGAATTTTTTGTATCAATCTGCAGCAAAACAAAATTTATCTGCAACCCAAAAAATGCTGGACCCAGTTTACTATCATAAGAAACTATAGTAACTTATAATATAAGCAAAATTTGTATTTACAAAGAAAATACAATAAATTTCGACACCAAAAATAAATTTTAGCATTTTTTTTTTCTTAGCCCAGAATTTTTTTAATACTATTAAATTAGTTTGCTAAGTATGAAAAAAATAAAAAAATTGTGCAGCTGCAGCATCCACTGCCGTACAGCTGATGGGGAAATAATTGAAGAAATCTGGGACAGATTTACATCCAGAAATGGATTAAAAAATGATGAATAATAATATAAAATAACTGAATTTTGGGGCATCCCCTAGCATCTGACTTCTTAATCTTTTTAACGTAGTAATCAGCGTTTCTCGTACCACCTAAATTCTGATTTCGACGCTTCAGCTTCATGCCCTTCATGGTAGTTCAACACACTAATATATCAAAGAACTATACACGACCACGAGGTAGGAGGTTTCCTAAATCGACCACGATTTAGGAAATAAATAAGCCGACGTGTTGCCAAACAAGAGAAAGAATTTTTACTCCCAAAAAATGCTGAATCACTTTTCGTCTCTGCACTGTACCACTCATCGTCAGATTGTATCTCTCATTGGCTGCGATCGGCACTCGCTCAAAACGTCACCAAAAGCTCTTTTCGGTGCAGGTGCTAGTTGGCTGTTTTCTGAAAGAGAAAAACCCGATTTCCGCCGTTGCGTTTCTACCTGACTGAAGACGAAGCCGATTGAAAGGTTTTACTTTTAAGGAGAAAAAATTTATGAAGGGTCCATTTTTAAGATAAAATATTTTGTGAAGGGTCCGTTTTTAACCTAATAAAAATTGTGAAGGGTCCGTTTTTACCGTAATATAAATTGTGAAGGGTCCTTTTTTTTACCGTAATAAAAATTGTGAAGAGTCTGTTAATGGAACCAAAATTTTCCTAAACAGATCCCTGCAGCATATTCGATTTTGTCAAATATTGATTAATCAAAATGTTGAAAAAAAAAAAATCTGCTTTATACAGGATCCTTAGGTAGTAATTTCTCTTCTTTTACATATCATCCTTAGATTTTGCAATACTTTAGCATGTCCCAAACATAGACATAAGAATGATTAACAAAACAAAATCTTTTGGCTCCTGGGGAATATGCACCCTCTGCCCTCTTTTAGATTCAGCCTTGTGAAAGCAGGTGATGCCAGGTATGTTCAGGTTCAAAGAACCATACGTTAAAATGGAGTAAATTTTTTTGTGTTTTCATAGTGTACAAGCCCGGTAGCAGAAAGTGCGTGACGCGCGACGTGCGTCGCAGATTTATTTTTATCTTTGCAGACAAATTCGCCAACTTGGGAAAGAAAAAAAATATTTGGGGGGGGGGGGGGGAATTGGACAGGATGCGAAAAAAACGACGAATTTCATCCAAAAATCGCGAGAAAAACCGACATATTTCATCTAAAGACCGCGAAAAACTGCAGATTCTGACAAAAGATCGCGAAAAAATGGCAGATTTCGTCAAAAAAATCACGAAAAAATAGTAAATTTTGTTAAAAATGGCAAAAAACCTCTAATTTCGTAAAAAAAAAAAAAAAAAAAAAAAAAAAAAAAAAAAGCATAAGAAATGGTAACTTCCGTCAAAAAATCTTGAAAAAAAAAAAAAAAACGGTATCTTTTGTCAAAAGATCGTAAAAAACCGACAGATTTTGTCAAAAGATCGCGAAAAAACGAGATATTTCATTAATAAGTCATTAAAAAACAAATTTCGTTTAAAAAATCACGAAAAAATGATAGATTTCATCAAAAAAAATTGCAAAAAACGGTAGATTTCAACAAAAGATCGTGAAAAAAGATAGATTTAATTAAAAGATCGTGAAAAAAGATAGATATAATCAAAATATCGCAGAAAACTGCAGATTTTGACAAAAGATCGCGAAACAGAGGCAGTTTCCGTCAAATAATCGCGAAAATATGGTAAATTTCGTTAAAAAAATCGTGAAAAAAGGCTAATTTCGTAAAAAAAAAATCGCGTGATAATTTACTATTCGTCAAAAAATATTGAAAAAACGACAGATTTCGTTAGAAGATCGCGAAAAAACGACAAATTTCGTCAAAAGATCGCGAAAAAAGGAAAGATTTCATCAATAAGTTATGAAAAACAATAAATTTCGTTTAAAAAAAATTGAAAAAAAATGGTAAATTTCATCAAAAGATCGCGAAAAAACGATATATTTCATCAAAAATAGCGAAAAAAGCAGATTTCTTTTTTTAAAAAGATAGCGAAAAAATGGTAAATTTCGTTAAAAAATCGTGGAAAAAAGGACTAATTTCGTTTTTTTAAAAAAAGGGCAAATTTCGTTAAAATATCGCAGAAAAGCTGCATTTTTCGCCAAACAATCACAACAATAAAATGAAATTTCGTTAAAGGGGAACACACACACACAAAAAAAAGGTTGCATATTTTCTGCTACAGAATTTTATTTTTTGCTGTTACAAAATTGTTTTTCTCTTTCTTTCTCCAAAAACTGATTTTGCAGTCCCAAAATTTTTGTTGTTCCAAAAATGGATTTTTCTGCATCAGAATTCTTTTTTGACCATAAATTAGCACTGCAAATTTTGATAAAATTTTGGATACACATTCAGTGTATTTATAAAAATTATCATTCAGAATTTTCTATTTCTTTTTCATAATATTTACTTGGTTTATCAAGGTATCATTGCTATAAAACTATAACATATATACTTTATGGTAAAGAAATGATGACTTTAAATTTTTAATGTGCAGCCTTTTTGAATAAAATTCAAGGTTTTGATATTTTAAGTAATTTTTGTTCGTTTTTATTTATTTATTTATTTACTTATTTTGAAAAAAAAATTTAGCACATTTTAATACTTTAACATATTTTATTTTAACATTTTATTATGATTTAACAAGTAGACAAATGTTTTTGAGAATTTAAGGAGGCAGTATAGCATCTACTGTTCAATGGAATTGGAATTGTTTTCTTCATTTTATCACTATTTCACATGGTGACAATATAAATGATTTTTTTTTCTTTAATATCATTGTATTTACTACTTCTGTAGATTTGAATTACTTAGGCAAGGTAAGAAACTATACGTGGTCTTCAATAGCTGTATACTATATTTCAATGTAATTTTAAATAGATTTAGTCTTAACTTCAAACTTAAAGAACCACTTTACATACTCATTATTAATCTAATTCTTCAAAAAATATTAATTTTACTATTTACTTATTCAGGTTATATTTTTATTGGAATATAGTTGTCTTTTTATAAAGTAAGAACTATATTTATAATGTACACAAGAAAATTATAACATGCCCTCCCGCAGACAATTTTCATCCTGCTGCATTGCTGTCGCAGACACAACCATAACTTTCTGCTACTGGGTGTGCAAGCAGATATGTAGGGGATGGTATACATCATATACACTACATGGCCATTGATAAACGTCCACTTGCGATTTTAGGCATTTTGTTAAATATCTAGAAAAATACATGAGGAATTATCCTGAAACACTAAGTCTATAAACATAATAGTACAAGTCATACATTTCCGTGAAGATTAATCCCCGAAACTCCATAGGGGACAGTCAACAAATTAAACAAGTAAGAAAAATCATGCGTTAAGCATAGATTATGAAGCACTTTCCAACACTTAATGAAATCTTTAACAAAACTTTGTTATTTAGGGAAATAATAGTGTATAGCCAAATATACCCAAATATGTATTCCAGTACATTAGAACAGCCCTGTATTTCATATGTCAGTTCATATAATGGGAAAATTTAGCTTAGCAAGAAAATACCCAGTAGCCTTAAATTTCTTTTTCAGCAATTCATACTATTAGATGGAAACATACTTGGATACTTTTGTTCAGCCCTGTAGTTTACATTGTATCTTTATTACACGTCAGCATTAGGCTAAAGTTTATTGTAAACTAAAACACTTTTAAAACAACTGAAATCACATTCTCATAAATCATCATTCATAGGCGTCCGTGTACCGAATTCTCTGCATGGCCCTGTATATCCCTTTATCTATATTCTGCAAACATTTCTCAGTAAATTGAATGCAGCTCAGCGTAAAAATGCATAGCTTATTTAAGAACCACGTTTAAAAAATTTACGCTCATATTCAGTAACGTTGGTGAGCTCTTTTGGGTAGTCCTGTATATCAACTATAACATTTATACACACCATATAATGTGCATATATTTAGCGAAATATAAACGCGAATATCATAATTAAAATGCATTTCATCCCTCCATCAGCCATCATCGGACACATATACGGTACTTCGGAAAAAATATACTATTTGAAATCTTTTGTATGGCCCTGTAAATGCTATGTACTTCATATTATGCAAGACAGTAGCGTATAATTTATATTAAGCTTCAGTGACATATATCAATTTTATTATACAGGAAAAAGCTTAATATATTTAAAATATGTCACACACAATTCCTCCTTTTACCACTATCTAATGGAATTCTTTTGTGTGGCCCTGTAAATGAATAATAGCCACGTTTTCACCTTATATTTTATAGAATGCATATTTTAATGTTTGACAGGGTATAGCATCTTTAAAATTCCTTTGAAACAATTTTTCCCCATAGGCCGTAATATAATAGGAAACTTTTGATTCGCCCTGTAGACAAACTAATCATGGTAGAAACTTCATTTTCGATAGGACTTGTGCCAGTGTAAACGTCAATAACGTCCTAAAATTTCATGGCAATCCGAGTATATTAACGATTTTTCCCCATAGGCCGTAATGTAATGGGAAACTTTTGATTCGCCCTGTAGATAAACTAATCATAATAGAAACTTCATTTTCAATAGAGTTCGTACTAGGGTAAACCTCAATAACGTCCTAAAATTCCATGGCAATCCGAGTATATTAACGATTTTCCCCCATAGGCCGTAATGTAATGGGAAACTTTTGATTCGCCCTGTAGATAAACTAATCATGGTAGAAACTTCATTTTCAATAGGACTTGTGCTAGGGTAAACGTCAATAATGTCCTAAAATTTCATGGCAATCCGAGTATATTAACGATTTTTCCCCATAGGCCGTAATGTAATGGGAAACTTTTGATTCGCCCTGTAGATAAACTAATCATGGTAGATACTTCATTTTCAATAGGGTTCGTGCTAGGGTAAAGCTCAATAACATATAAAAATTTCATAGCAATCCGAGTATATTTACGGGAGTTAGAGCGCGGACAGACGGCCATCCGGCCAGACAAACCGAATGCATAAGCACTTTTCAACTTTGTTGGAAAGTGCTAAAAAGAATGAATATCTTTTGGATAATCCTGTCAAAACTAATGTAGCAAAAGCGCTCAAACTATACATTATTATTAAGTGGCTTATTGTAATAAACTGTGTTCATTTTTTTGTCGATAGCATGTATACTCCTAAAAAAATTAAGGATTTTATAAAAACAGTCCCAAATTTTTCCAAGTTTTTTGCTTATAATTGTCAGAGTTCTTAGTATAAAATAATATTCTTTTCCGAAAATATGACAAACAACATTGCACATAATACTAATTAGAATTAAAAAAATAATAAAAATTGTATGAAATATGAGTAGGTTTACTAAGTAATTTTTCATTGTGCATGCGTAAACTATATCAAGATTTCATTTGCATATTATATTAGCTAAATATATAGACTAACTTTTGTGAAAGTCTCAAAATCATAGCTTGAATATTCTATAAATAATCGTCAATAGAATAAGTTGAAAATCCGATATTCTCAAAATGAAGCAAAAACAAGAGGGGTTGTATCCATATATTCATTGAATAGTGTCAATATAGAATACACAATGTGGGACGTACTACTACATTTGGATAAAATCCCTCAATTTTTTGCTTCATTTTGGGAACAACAGATTTTATCCTTATTCTATAGATTAGGGGTGCACAACCTGAACCGCGGGCCAAACTGATACCACTAATTTTATGCAGAATAATTTTCCTTATAATAATGACAGAAGTTTTGTTTTGAAAGAAAACAAACGTCACTTTTCAAATATTCTGGTGTCAAACGATTTTCTGGCAAAAAGGCTGTGCATCCCTACTATAGATGATCACTTTCAGAATTTTCAAGCTATGATTTTGAGACTTTCATAAAAGTTGCTCTAAACTAATATATAATATGCAAATAACAGAGTTCACTCTAGGATCAAGGGCAGGCAGGGTGCATTTTGCCATAAAAGGGCACGATGGAAAAAAAGAGGCACATTAATGTAATTATAAATAATCAACTAATCGAACTTCCCCCATCCCTAAAAAAGAATTTTTTTCGCCCTTTTTACCCTCTCCCCTCACACTTTGCGGTGACAATATAAAATAATCATATTAATTTCCCTTTCTAGAATTTTATATTTTCCCCAGTCCCACCTTCCTTTCCTTTTCCTTCTACAAGCCAAGCTTACATTTTTTTCCTACCGTATTGTTATTTCTTTTTGAAAAAAAAAAAAAAAAAAAAATGTTTACTCTCTGAATAACATGATTTTTTACAAATTAGTAGAAACTGAGAGGAAAGGTAGTACATTTTCTTGAGAAGAGGGGAAGAGGAGTTTATTAGATGACTGATCAATTACTAAAGATTTACAAATAAGACAATAATAAGAGTTTTAAATTTTTCTAAATTTTGTATGTTATGTAGAGGAGCAGAGGAATATTCAGTCATGGATGGGGGGGGGGGGGAATTACATGATCGATTTTTCATTTTTATAGCAAAATGAAGCAACAATTAAAGAAGAAAAAAGACTTTGAAAGATTTTTGACTTAATGAGGTAAAAATCAAAAGAAAAGAAAGTTTTTTTTCCCTTTAAGCAGCTATTGAATCACTTGTTTTTATTTATTTTATTAAAGATTTTATGTAAAAGAAAATAATTTAAATTAAAGAGTAGGGATGCACCGAATATTCGGTATCTATTCGGTATTCAGCCATGTTACCGAATATTTGGTTAGGCCGAATATTAAACTATTCGGTTGAGCCGAATATCAAAATATTCGGCCATTCAATACTTAATAAAAACTTTTCACTATTTCTACTTTTAACTGTCAATTTTTTAAATTATATTTAAAACAATTAGAAACAAAATCGGGTCATTCCATGCCAAATCAACCAATGACTCAACCTGACCTTTTCCGATTTCAATGAAACTGCTAGGGATCTTTCTCTATGATGATATAAATTAGAGCATATTTTTATTTTTTGTTTATTGCTTTAAATTTTTATACAATTAATTATTTAAATTTTGAAAAATCATCATTTTTTGACTTGCACAAATATTTTCAATTTTGAATTTCTCAAGTTCTATCAAACATAGAAAATTTTATGACCACTCATTTCAAAGAGTAGTCTATAAGGTTTAATTTGATATGCAAGTCGACTATGTATAGTTAAAATAAAAAAAATTTAAAATTTTTTAAAATTTAAAATTTGAAAATTTTTTAGTTATTTTTAAAATTTTTGAAAAAAATGTATGTTTGTTGTAATATTATGAGCTTTAAATTCTGAAATTTTTAGAGTGGGATCTTAATGGGATCAGGAGTTATGAAATAAAAGCTGAAAATTACCATACAAATCATAAATAAATAACAAAATACACAGTATTAAATTACTATTTTAATGGTAATTTTTGCTTTTATTTAATAACTCCTGATCCCATTGAGATCCCACTCTAAAAATTTCAGAATTTAAAGCTTATAATATTACAACAAACTTACAATTTTTTCGAAATTTTTAAAATTGACTATAAAAAATTTTCAAATTTTAAATTTAAAAATTTTAAAAATTTTATTTATTTTAATTATACATAGTCGACTTGCATATTAACTTAAACCTTATAAACTCCTCTTTGAAATGAGTGGTCATAAAATTTTCTATGTTTGATAGAACTTGAGAAATTCAAAAATGAAAATATTTATGCAAGTCAAAAAATGATTTTTCAAAATTTAAATAATTGTATAAAAATTTAAAGCGATAAACAAAAAATAAAAATATGCTCTAATTTATATCATCATAGAGAATGAATCCAAGCAGTTTCATTGAAATCGGAAATGGTCAGGTTGAATATTGAATTTTTTTGGTTGATTTGGCATGGAATGACCCAATTCATTTTTAAATAAAATAGAATGTTTTTACATTATTTATTTGCTGTTTGTAAAGTATAACTTAAGAAAATTAAACATGAGAAGGATTAAAATGGTGATTTATTAGGATTCTCCTTAGGAATAAATTATGTGCAGATACAACTTTCTAAATTTTGTTTAGTAAATAATCTGTTTCTTGCTTTCCCCCAAATAAAAGTCCTTTAAAAGAAAAAAAAAAAAACTTTTGAGATTAGTAATAGCTATCAAGGCAAACAATTTTTGTTCATGAAACCATAATCAACTTATTGAGTCATAAGTACATTGTATTTCATCTCACTCTAGGTCAAAACTTGTGTGTCCGTTTATTATATTAACAATAAATAACATATTTTCAACTCACATGCTTTGATTTCTGTAAAATAGGATATGATGGGAAGGGTGGAAAATACCACCATTCATAAGAAAAGAATTATGAGCCAAACATGCCTTTATTCAAAATTAAGTTGAAAGTATTTGTACTTTATATTGAAAAAAATTTGCCTTGAGTTATTTAAAAAGGACAATTATCAGACTGTAAAATTTTTCTTTGGCCATTCTTTCATTATTTGATTTTAAAATGTTTGTTTTGATTCGTAGAAAATTTTATTAATTAAAGTTTCATAATTGTGCTTCTTAAATAACTCAAGGCAAATTTTTTTTCAATACTAAATGTTCTTATAAAAAGCTCTTGTTTATCAAAATGTAAGTTTCTTTTATTAAATATTATGTAAAACTGTTTTAAAAAGTAACATTTTAATCAGAGTTGGTAAAAAACCGGGTTTTTTTTAAAAAAACCCAAAAACCATGGTTTTTTTGGTTTAAACCAGGTTTTTTTGGTTTAAACCGGGTTTTTTTAAAATATGTTTTCCTGTTACATATACATGCATATTTATGAACAAAAATAAATATTTTTGAATATATAAGTAATAATTTGATTTAAAAGTAATTCTAATCAATATAATTATTTAATATACAATCAATTATGTAGAAAATTGAAATTCTTTAAATTCTAAACATTTTTAGAAAAAGCTGTGTCTTATATTTCATAAATAAAATGTGCTACATAATGAAACATTGACACCTTGAAAATCATAATAAACAATCTTTTGATTACTAGCACTATAAATAAATATATGATATAGATTCATATATAAAACTTCATATACATTATTTTCAAATGGTTATTCAAAATAATTAATTTGAAATACTTGTTATATGTGATGTCTGATTTTTTTGTTAGAAGACTGCATGAATTAATTATCTTTTATCAGGGTTGTTATGATTTTGCCCAACCCAAAAAACCCGGGTGGGTTTTTTCTGAAAAAACCCACTTGAAAAAACCCAGGAAAAAACCCAAGTGGGTTTTTTCAAAATTTCAACTTTAAATTACATATATAATGTATTTATATTACATATATAATATATTGCAATATATTTCTGAATATCAGTACACCACTCTTAAAGTTTATAACCATTACCCCCCACCCCAAAGAAAAGAAATGTCCTAATTATACCATCATAATTTTTAAAAGAAATAATTGTTAGTTAATCTCTGTAGCATGTGTAAGTAACAAACAAATTTTTTCCCATTAAAAAAGTACTTTGATGTGTAATCCGTTCTATATTATACAATAGAAACTCATAACAAAATACCATATATGCTTAGAATACTAATTTAATAATGTAGACATGTAGAATTACTTGGCTTATTCTATTATGTAGTAATAATAAAAAATACTTTATAAATTATTACTACTAATCAAATAATCAATTTTTCTATCATAATTTTGATTTCTGTCATTGATTTATATATATTTGTAATAATCAATTAGCTACTTTAAATTTAGTAATAAGTACATTTTTTTTTTTTTTTTCAAGCATTCTGAACTACCTCCAATAACCCCTCAAAATCTGAAAAAACCCGAAAAACCCTGAAAAAACCCGAAAAACCCTGATAAAACCCCAAAAACCCTGAAAAAACCCCAAAAACCCTGAAAAAACCCAGTGGGTTGGGTTTTTTCTGAAAAAACCCGGGTATTTAACAACCCTGTCTTTTATTGAAAAATAAAGCTTTTTATAAAGAATTTTTGGAAGGATTTGAATTTAGCAGTAGTCTTTACACACTTCAAGCATTGTGTTTGCTAAAACTACCAGTTAAAGAAAAAAAAATAGATGAATGTTAAATAAACAAAAATATATATTTAACAGCTTTTTAGACTATTGAAAAACATTGATGTTAAAATATACAGTAGCTTTATAAATGCTGTCATCTACCAAAGAATTTAAACAGCCATCGGACTGCATGCTCTATTATAACACTTAGTATTTTTAAACGTCTAAACAAAAAATTGCATTTTTTTAGGCATTTTTATGAGACTATTTCTATTACGTCTCAAGCAAACCTTGTCTTGCCCGTCCCCCCTCCCCCTTTCTGCCAATTTTCTTAACTGATCTAAGTAATGGGTTTGGTTATGCAATAGAATATTTAAATATATCTTTTGCATATTTTAGTTAAATGTAAACAGGTGCTTTACTAGTGCCTAATTTTTCAATGTCTTCTTATTCGATTTCATATCTTGAGTTTTTTTTTTTTTAATTCTTAAAAAATAATCCCTCCAATCAAGAAATATTTCTTTTAGAGTTTGACTGAAATTTTAAAGATCATTTATGTCATTATCTGTACATCTGCATTTCTCAAAGGAAAATATTTTTTAAATCTAAATATTGCATATTTTTTATCTATTTTATTTTTGCTAAATTTATATGATTTAAGTGTTTTCTGTAGAATTTCAGATATGTTCATCAGTGCATGAAATATGCATTCTACATGTGTACTAACATGACCTTGACTAGACTCACTATGTCTTATGGTGACTATTGAGATAAGACTTAAAAATAGAAATTACTTTCATCCAATAATTTGAAACACTTAAATTACAAAAATGAGAAAATATTATATTAGATTTGTTCTAAAAAACCAATTGGTTTGAACTGTGCCAACCTAGCTGGTAAAAAAAATAAAATTATAATGCAAAAAAAAAAAAAAAAAAAAAAAAAAAACCAATGTAAGAATGCAAGAAAAACAAAGGCTTGTTAAAATCACTAATCACAGAGCAAATACAAAGCTCATTGCCAATTATTCAATAGCATACATAACAAAAAGAATTTCTGAAATGATGAAATCCTTAGTAAATCTTAACTAATCAAGCAATTTAAATAGTAAAAGTGCATTTTTAACTTGAGTCTGCCCTTCTGGCTATATATATATATATATATATATATATATACACATAACCTTTGTGTATTGTCTGTGAGATTTCTACAATGTAGTTTTCTGTTACCACTTTATAGGATTTCCATTAAGAGTTGCAAATTGTTTCATCATGAATATTATATATATTATATTTATAATATTTCTTTCTATATTGCTATTATGTTTAATTCATTGTCTTGATATATGGTATATTAAATGTCAAAATCAATATTCAATATTTATTATTTTTTAATATTAAAGTAATACATTGCAATTACAATATTTATTATTTTTTAATATTTAATAAATAAATTATGATTATTTAAGCCTACGTAAAATGTAGTAACAATGAGAGGATAGTGCTGAGATGTCAATTGGATAAGTTAGTGGTTTATGTTGTACGGTGATTATTTCACTTTTGAATGTGTCGATTTTGTGATATTGCATTTATTGCACTGTGAGTACTATGATTCTTATTATATGTGGTGTGGGATGGTATTATTATGGTCGTGTATTGTTTATTTTTGGAGGTTTGAGTACTGCTTTAAAGCTTTGTACATATTGTATCTATTTTCATTTTATAGTTGTATTATTCTAGATCCTTTTCTTTATTAAATTATATTAGCCAAGATACTAGATTAGTTAATTGTAATTTTTCTATTTTTATCTTTTTATTATATCTCTAATATCTCTTATATTATGGCAGTACTTAGTAAAAATCTCGATCCTGGCAAGATACACAATGCTTCTTTGCAGTGTAGTGCCCGGTACAGGAGCAATAATAGGGTTGCTCCTGGATCGTCATCCAGTTTCCATATACATGCTCCTCCTCCTCAATTATATTTTCAGAAATGTTCTGATATTCGATGTAAAACTTGTCCATCTGCTTCTCAGTCACAAATCGTATCAGATCCTCATATTTCTATTTTTTGTAAGGCTTTTAATGTTATTTATAGTATAAAGTGTAACATTTGCAATTTGAAATATATTGGTGAAACTTCTGGTCCTCTTCATATACGCATGAATCAACATCGGTCCGATTCTGATAAAAATTTAGCAAAAAATATTCAGTCTACGGCTGAAATACAGCATTTTCATAAACACAAATTTAAAAATACTACTATTGAAATAATACAAATTCAGAAAAATAAATCTGAACGTCTATATTTAGAGTCTTCATATATGAAATATTATAATACAATTTATCCTTATGGTCTTAACAGTGAAGTTTTTAAAAGATCTGTTAAAGTTTTTTCATCTATAAATGATACTACAGATTATTCTCCCATTTATCATAGTTTAAATCATCTTATAAATCCTAAAACTACACGTAACAAAAGAGGAAAAGGTTCATCTTCTAGTATTACTCCTAAAAACATTATAATTCAACAAATTAATTATCTGCATCGTAATTATTTAAAAAATTACAATTGGTTTCTAATACGTAAATATATTTTTGGAATAAAAAAGAAACATATAGTACAATATTTAAATATTTTTCTCAGTAAATCTTACTCTAAACATTTTTCAGATGTTTTTTATGATCTCCTTATGACTCGTGTCAACCTTTACAATATAAATTTACTAAAAAAACCTAAAAATCTACAAACTAATTCTCAAATGGTAATTACTTTTTCTAATCCAATATTTAATAAAATCAATATTAATTCCATATTAAATGATAAAAACTGTCAATTTCCTATTAATAATATTCATATTTCTAAAACCTTTAAGTATCCCATATCTATCGGTCGAACGATTTTTAACTATAATTCTTTCTCTAAATCTTCTTTTGATGATAGTACATTACCCTGTAAATGCAATGACCCCTCTCTACAACACTATATAAATAAGGATCATGGACATATTATTACTGGTAATCTTAATCTAGTAGATGATTTACAACTTAGAAGAATTATGGGTTATGGGACCAAGTACAGAATTCCTTCCAAATTAAACATTAAATCTATCATAAAACAATTTACCTATGATATAGATATATTTATTTATAAAATTGCAATTTATTATAATAAACCCATTGAATATTTCAATCAATGGAAACTATTAGTTATCAATAAATTAACCTGGTCCTTAAAATATAATATTTCACACCTAGAATATGTAAATACACAGCATCTGATTAAGCAAATCAATAAATTACAACAACACTTTGTAATAACTTATGTTGATAAATCTCCTAATAATTATGCAATTATTTGTAAATCTTATTATCATCAACTGCTTGCATCTAGTATATTTAATAATAACACATTCCAAAAAATTAACGATAACTTACTTGCCAATAATCGTAAAATTAAAGGATTCTATAAATTATTAGACATTAACCCTACAAACTTTAAATATCCTTATCTAGTCCTTATACCCAAATTTCATAAGCATCCTGTTAAATTCAGAACTGTTACAATTGGTTGCAATCAGAGTTGGGCAAAATACATCAAAAAATCATTTTTGATACAAAATACATTAGTTTTAGAATCTAAAATACAAAATACTTTCCTATTAAAAAAAATTCAAAATACAAAATACATGTATTTTGAAAATACATGTATTTTGAAAATACATTTAAAATACAAAATACATTTGAAATTTTTAAAAGTTTGTGTATAACATTGGGGGTTTTTCACAGACCGTATCCGGCATGTTCAGCAGTCCAGTTTCAGACATTTTTCTTATCCACAACACTCTGGCCCGGCCGGCCCGGACTTGCTCTTCAGTCGTTCCGAGCTGGTCCGGGCCAGATATCCGGTTTATATTTTCCTGAAGGATAGTCTCAAATGGTACTGTTCATTATTCTTTCAGGTCCCGGGCTTTACATTTTTTCTCTGCAAATTCGGACCTGATTTATTTTGTCCAGACCGAACCAGGACTAGACTTCATCCTTCCTAGAGGTCTGAATTAGTCAAAAATTGTCGTATTTTTCCGAATCCAGCCCGTAAGTTGGGTATCTCGTCTACAATCTGGCCCGACCCAACAGTTTTTTCCAAATAATGTATGTATTTTTAAATTGCTATAATTTTACAGTTAAAAGTTTTGATTTTATCATTTTTAAAGAATGGTAAATATATTTCTGGACAATAAAATTAAAGCACAATAAAAGGAACTCTGAAAACGAATCTGTCAAGGAATCCTGTCTTAAGGCTGTTCTTAAATCCAAATAGTTAACTTAATGAAATAAGTTTTTATTTATTTTTTGTTCGAAATGGATGAAAGTAGCAAGTGTTGTTATTCGAAAGTAATGGAATCGCACTCATTTTCCCGTGTTTTTACAAACACATTAAGTATTTCAGTAATTTTTGTCAAAGTGGGCGTTTTGAACTGCATTTGTGCGCGTAAGAAGATTAACCACTCAAACAGAAACAAGAAACGTTTTTGTCTCATGAACAAAATCACTTATGTATATATAAGTAATTCATTGATCAAAAAAGTGAAAACACAATTCGATTCCAAATCGCTTCCATAGTCGGGTCTTTCAATTTATATCTTTCCGTTAAAAAATGAGCTTGTAAATGGGTCAAAATGTTTTGCGCTTGTTAAGCAGAGTAGATGAGAACAGCCTGAAATGGCAAATGTGTTAATTTATGCAAAATGGATTTAATAACAAGCAAAAAGAATATAATAAATTTAGAGAAAACTGTGTATCAGCTGAAAGGAAATGTTAAAGTAAGTGATTTTATATTTATTCTGTTTGGCAACATCTTGTAATAAGTTTTTACCTTTCTGTATTGGCAATACTTTTATATGTATCTCTCTGCCACCTCATGTTGGTGGTTAGCTGTATCTGTCTTACTTAACGCGATGCTATCTTCTTTAAATAAAACCTTTTAGTTTAATAACCTGCTAACTCTGACAGGTTATGGGCCCAGGAGCCCACCGCGTAAATTAGTAAATGTTTAACGATGCTTAATAGCCTTTAAAATTTCGGTTAAGTGAAAATTACTTTTACCGACGGCGTTCGGCGATCGTTAGGCCTAGTTTCAGAAGCGTGCAAAATAGCGCGATGTCTACAGCTACTTTACCAAGTGCAGTGCCTCCAAACTTTGAAAAGCTTAAAGGTCGAGCTAATTATAGCGAATGGAAGTTTAGTATAAGATATCATCTGGAAGATCGGGATCTTTATGATGCTTGCACTAAGGACAATGCAGAAGCTACTATAGATCGTCGGGCAAGATCCGCAATCATAAGTAGCGTTTCCAGCATCGTTATAAAAGAACTGTTGAATTGTGAAACTGCAAAGTCGATGTGGGATAGACTCCAAAATCTCTATGAAGATAACAATCCGAACCGGTTTATTACTTTAAATCAAGAAATGTTTGCAACAAAATTTGAGAACTGTAGAGATATGGCAGAATATATTGAAAAGATGCGTTCCATCGGTATAAAAATGAGAACGATTCTTCCTGCATATCCTGATCAAGCAGTGGCTGCTAATATTTTAACGAATTTGCCCACATATTTTCGTCCTTTAACGATGGCGCTAGAAAATAGTGTTCAAGAGTTGACTACAGATCTAGTGTGTGAAAAGTTGCTTTCGGAATTTGCCAAGATGGGAAACCAAGAACAAAATGCCTATGCAACTAAAACTTCCAGCCATGATTCAAGATTTTATGGTAAATGCAATGCGTGTGGCAAAAATGGCCATAAGGCAAAATTTTGTAGATCCAGGAAGCCTAAATTCAACAATGTAAACAAGAGAGATGGAAAGTCTGAAAAATCAACAGAGTACAATTCCAGAATAAAAGAAGCTTGGGTATTACATTCAGAAACTGAAATCAAAGCTAATGATGAGCCATGGATTATAGATTCTGGAACTGACAGACATATGACATCACATAGAGACTGGTTAACAGACTTTGTCAAATTAGCCCCATGTCCAGTGAGAACAGGAGGAAAAATCATCCACAGTGCAGGTGAAGGAAAAGTTACACTCAGTATAAAAAGAAATGATTCAATTGTGGAGGTAACTTTAAATAACGTTTTATATGTTCCTGAATTAACTGCTAATTTAATTTCTGTGAAATATCTTGCTAAGAAATTAAATATCTTAACTGTATTTGATGCTAATAATTGCAAATTAATTGATAAGTATTCAAGTAAAATTCTCGCTACGGGTACTTCAAAAGATAATACTTTATACTATCTTGATACTGTAAGAAGCACAGCCTTAATTTGTTCCAATAATGAATCTATTAATATGTGGCATAAAAGAATTGCTCATTTGAGTTATCCTGGACTAAAAAGATTGAAGTCAATGGCTAATGGTATAGATTTTGATGATGATTCTGAAAATTGTATATCCTGTATAAAAGGAAAAATTCATCGCAAACCATTTCCTAATCACAAAGCCAAAAGAGCTAAAGAAATTCTTGAGCTTGTTCACTCCGATTTATGTGGACCAATGGAAGTTATGTCACATGGAGGTGCTAGATATTTTCTTACAGTCACTGATGATAAAACCAGAATGACTTTCGTTAGTTTTCTAAAAACCAAGGATGAAGTTTACCAGAAATTTGTGGAATTCAAAACTTATGTTGAAAAACAAACAGATAAGAAGTTGAAAATGATTCGTAGCGATAGAGGTAAAGAATTCTTACCCCTTAAAGAATTTTTTAAGAAAGAAGGCATCTTTCATGAAACAAGTATTGCACATACTCCTGAACAAAACGGAATTTCTGAACGATGTAATAGGACACTTGTAGAGAGAGCACGTGCTATGCTCAGTCATGCTAATTTAGACAAACGATTTTGGGCAGAAGCTATAAACACAGCAAACTACTGCAAAAATAGAAGTCCAACTGTTGCTGTAAATGGGAAAACTCCTTTTGAAGCATGGACGGGAAGAAAGCCAGACTTGCAACATATGAAGATTTTTGGATGCAAAGCCTTTTCTCATATACCCAAATGTCAACGCAAGAAATGGGACTATAAAGCCAAAGAAATGATATTTGTTGGATATTCCCAAGAAAGTAAAGGTTACAGACTCATGGATCCCAATACATTCAAAATTAGTGAAGCTAGAGATGTAATATTCTTAGAAACAGAAAACTGTACTCCTTCATGTGCCTCAGAAAACGAGCAGAGTCTGGAATTTTATCAAGAAGAAATACTTTTCCCCATATATCAGAAGCCACAAGAAGATGTTTCCATAAATTCAGAATTAGATGATGGAGATCCAGAAACTAAAGATGGTACCCCAGAAAAACCTTGCGAAGAATCTGATAGTGATGCTGGTGTCAGAAGATCCAAACGTGAAATAAAAATGCCATCTTATCTCAAAGATTATGACACATCCTCTGAACATCATTGTCATCTTACATCGACAGTATTCGAAGATGAGACAGAACACAGTAATGATGTTCCAACATCCTATACAAATGCTATTAATCATGAAGATGCTGTGAAATGGAAAGGGGCAATTTCTGAAGAATTAGAAGCTCATAAGAGAAACAAAACATGGCAACTCGTACCACTTCCACCTGGCTGTAAACCTATCAAAAGTAAATGGGTGTTTAAAATCAAGCATGGTGCTGATGGAAATCCTCAACGCTATAAAGCAAGATTGGTCGCCAAAGGTTGTTCCCAAAGAGCTGGCATCGACTACACAGAGACATTTTCTCCAGTTGTACGCTATGAAATATTGAGAGTGTTAATAGCCATGTCCACTCTTTACAATTGGGACATTGATCATCTTGATGCTGTTGTTGCATTTCTTCAAGGAAGTATTGAGGAAGAAATTTACATGGAGCCCCCAGAAGGCTTGGAGTTCTCCAAAGAAAGGGGAAGCAAAGAAGAAAAGGTGGTTTGTCGACTCCACAAATGAATTTATGGATTAAAGCAATCAGGTAGAGCCTGGTACACTAAATTAGACAAGAACCTGAAAGACTTAGGGTTAACATGTGCTGATTTTGACTGTTGTGTTTACTATAAAATTTCAGGTAAGAAGATTTTACTTATCGCAATTTATGTGGATGATCTCTTGATATTTTCAAACTGTCCTAAAGATAAAAGCTACATTAAAGACCAGTTATTTAAGCGATTTGATATGAAAGATCTTGGTGAACTAAAGTATTGCCTAGGAATTGAAATTGAAAGAGATAGAGCAGGGTTGGCAAGTTTTTGCCGAAGGTGGAAAAAACCGCGGAAAAAACCTGGTAAAAACCGTCCCGGCAAAAATAGGTTTTTGCCAAAAAGACGGCAAAAATAGACTGTCCATTTAATTTTTTCCCCAAAAAGAGAAAAAATATTTCACGAAAGAAAAAATAAACTGCATATTTAATTGAAGAATCAGTATTATTCTAAATTTATTTTAACTTTTAAGTTAAATAAGAATAATTATGCACTTTATGAAAGAATACTAACTTTTATAACAAGATTATAAATGAAATAAATTCCAATTTTATATAAATGAAAAGAAACTTCTTTATTCATGTTTATACAATTATTAATAATTTACATAATAGAACTGTTGAGACTGAGTAAAGCACTTATGTTTATAGTTTATATATGTTAGAAATTCGAAGAAGCAGTTATAGTAACCTAAATTTAATTTAATATAAAATTATATTTAAAGCAGAAAACTATTAAATTTAAAATTTTTCAGCAATATCTTCTTCACAGCCTAAATTTTGCTGTTTTAGTATGGCATAGGAGTAAACAAGTTTTGAAAGAGCATCTGTTGATAGCTTATTTTGAATTTTAGTTTGCACAAATGAAAAATTTGAAAACAATCTTTCAATAGCAGCACTACTTGCTGGCATATTTGAAGGTGTGCTACTAATGAACAGAAGTTTTTTGAAATTGCACAAGCTTATTCAATACTTCTCTACTAATTACATGCACTGACACTATTAATCACTTCTGCAAAATATGAGCTAGGAAAGGGTTTTTCTTTGAGCTTAAAATTAATAATATAAGATATAAAATCAGGATTGATTTTAGATAACCATGCTTTACAGCTTTCTTTTTGTTCATAATTTAGAAGTTCATCTCTGTACTTTCGATGTAACAAATATGCTACAAGATGACAGGGCAAAATCGCTTGTTCAAATATTTATTTTAGTTTTGAAAAACGTGGTTTTAACTCTTCATTTTTCAAAAAATTGAGCCATACATGACAAGCATCTGCTATGGTGGGGGAAGGGGGAATATAATACAAAAAGATAAAGAGACAACAGGCTACTTACTGAAAGTAAATCTAAATAATTTAACATTTTGTTCCTTTTTTGAAGAGTAAAAGTGGCAGGAAAAAAAAAATCTAGTTTTCTAATAAGCCACAACAGTTTTTTCAATATATAATTTTCAATTTAATTTACTTATTTTATCTTTAACAAACTAGTTTCACCAGAAAAATAACTATAAAATAGTACCAAAGACTTAGATATTTACATTTCTTAAGTCTCATGACATAAAACAAAAATAACAAAATTGTATAAAATCTTTTGATAATTAAAAAAATATATGCATATTAATGACTGATAAAATACTTTACTTACAGGGGTCTGTCTAGACTTTTCTCACAGGGTCCTGCTTTTGTTAAATTAGGAAGTTTTTCTTGTCTTTGTGAAAATTCTAGACATACTTTTGTGAATTTTAAATTATTAGTGTTTTCAGGTTCTAACCTTCACATATAAAGAAACTAAGTAATATATTTTTTGGTGAGTTCAATTGTTTATTAACAGGGCAGATTTTATTTTTAAATGATTAAATTTGTGAAAAGTTCAATTTGAAGGTGAAACGTCTATTTCAGGGACAAATAATTTTATGAAGGGTCCTGTTTGAGGTTAAAGAATTTTGTAAAGGATCCTATTTTAAAATAAATTATTTTATGAAGGGTTCTTTAAAGAACCTACAATTTTCTTAAACATATCCCTGACTTAAGAAAAAAAAAATTAGGTATGTAATTTTTTATTTTGTTCTTAAATTCTTAAGTAAGAGTGAATCCCACCTATTTTTTAAAGATTTAAATTATTTAATATTAATTAATTAGCAAATTAAATTAAAATATTAAATAGTACACTGTTAAATTTAATTGTTTACACCATTATTATTCTTATTAGCATGCAGATTTTATTACACATTAAAGACAAATAGATTTTTTCCATTTTTGCCGGTTTTTTCCAGTTTTTTCCACTGTCCTGGCAAAAATACCTTTTTGCCGGCAAAAATGCCAACCCTGAGATAGAGAAAAGGGAATTACAACTATAAATCAATCAACATACATAGAATCAATTCTTAAAAAGTTCTCTATGCATGACTCTAACCCTGTTTCTACGCCAGCAGACACCAATCAAAAATTGTCTAAATCTCCTAACAGTGATGAAAATTTGACATCTATATACCAGTCAGCTATTGGTAGTTTACTTTATGCTGCAAAGGGAACACGTCCTGACATATCCTTCATTGTAGGATTATTATGCCAATATTGTCAATGTGCATCAAAAATGCATTGGGTTGCTGCCAAACGTGTGATGAGATATCTCCATGGCACAACTAAAACTAAATTAAAATATGACCGTTCATCTAATAGTGAATTTTTAGGATATTGTGATGCAGATTTTGCTGGATGTCCTGATGACAGAAAATCAACGACAGGATTTGTCTTCAAACTTGCTGGAGCTGCAGTAACATGGCAAAGTAAAAAACAAACAACTGTAGCCACTTCAACCGTTGAAG
Organism: Maratus speculifer; assembly: GCA_964019185.1. Taxonomy (NCBI): domain Eukaryota; kingdom Metazoa; phylum Arthropoda; class Arachnida; order Araneae; family Salticidae; genus Maratus; species Maratus speculifer. Next base: position 21,656,724 of record OZ025292.1, on the reverse strand, counting down.
CTGAGTATACAGCTTTGTCATCTGCCACTAAAGAAGCAATATGGCTTAAAAAGTTCTTAAAAGAGTTGAACTTAGAGTCTAAAGACAAACCAATAAAAATATTCTGCGACAACAAAGGTGCTATTGATCTGAGCAAAAATAGCTTATCTCATGCTCGCACTAAACACATTGATGTGTCTCACCATGTTACTCGAGATTCTGTTAAAAAGAAGCTCATAAGTGTTGAAAAGATTTCAACTGATGATATGGTTGCTGACTCTTTAACTAAAGCTGTTCCAAAACAAAAGCACGAATGGTGCATGAATAATATGGGACTTTCAGAACTCTAAAAACTTTATTTTTTGAACTTTAAATTTCATTTTTTGTTTATTCTTTAAAATATAAAATCAGGGGAAGTGTTAAAGTAAGTGATTTTATATTTATTCTGTTTGGCAACATCTTGTAATAAGTTTTTACCTTTCTGTATTGGCAATACTTTTATATGTATCTCTCTGCCGCCTCATGTTGGTGGTTAGCTGTATATGTCTTACTTAACGCGATGCTATCTTCTTTAAATAAAACCTTTTAGTTTAATAACCTGCTAACTCTGACAGGAAAACTGTTAAAGGATTTTTTTCTTTTTAGATTTTTAGAGCCGGGGGCGTGCGAAAAAAACTGTGCCCGGGGCAACATTTCAATGTGGCGCCCCCCCCCCAACTTTTTCTTGTGACAGGCTAAAAAAGGACATTGGTAGTATAAATTTGGTGCCCCTTAAATTTCCGCGTCTGAAGTAGATTTTTTCGCGAATCCAATACTTTCTTATTGTAGAGGAAAGTAAAATGAGCGAGAGATTGAAAATCAAAGTGTCAGTTCAGTAGTAATTCTTACACGCATACATAAACACACACACATAAAAGAATCATATAATCTTTTTATCGTTAAAAGTTTTTTTAAAAAGTATATATAATTCGATAGAGCGTCGATCACTACTACGCAGATATAAGTATATTTCACATGAATTAATAAGTCTTCTACTAAATTTCTATAAGATAAAATTTTATAAGAAATATTATATAAACAGCATGTTAAACATTTTCATTTAAATCCTTGAAATATCATAACATATAACAATACGACGTTCGGAATATCATGACACCAAATAATTTTTTGTTGTTTTTTAAGTTATAGTGTTTAGTGTTTAATAGATAATTAGTGTATTCCATTTGTGCATCGCTCTTCTTCATGGTCTGTTTCAACACTTTGAGGGACAAGCAATTGTGTCTCTGTAATGTTAAATTCACCCCGGAATAATCGAAAAATTTTTACTTTAAAAATAAAAAAAAAAAGAAAAAAAAAGCAATTTTGAAACATTTTTTAACCAAAGTTAAGTATATAAAATTTAGTTAAAAGTTTATAGTGCGAATCTTGATTAAAATTAAGTTGGATATAATCAGTGTTGAATTCAGACCCGGGGGGGTTGTACTTTTTGACTATTGAAAACGCAAAATTTCAATTTTTCCGGGGGGAGGGGGGACATTTTATTGCTCTTTGGGGAATGTCCCCCCGGGCCATTCCCTGAATTCAACACTGGATATAATATATTTCACTGTCCCTCAAAAAGTTAAAGACCTACAATCTTGAACTTGTCATATCATTAAAATTACTTTAATACTCATAAAGTATTTTCCATCATTCATATTGTAAAACTCATACATACTATATTTGTTATAATGATTGCAAATTAAAAATTGCTATTTATTTTCTTTAAGCATAAATACACTACTATTCTCTTAAAGAATCTTTTAATGATATTTGTTTTTGATTAATTTGCAAACCAAATGTTAAACATTTTGGAACTCTGTATAATGAACATCAATCTCGCTTGATACATAAATAATCTCAGAATACACGTGATACATAAATAATTGCACAATTAATAATGTAAACTTTTCTATGTTTATAAATCAATATAAAATAATGTTTATTATTATTATTTTAATTTTATTCTAAAAAAATAACGCACATACCCAGAGCCGTGCGAAAGGGGAAACGAAGGGAGTGGTCGCCCTGAGCGCGGAAATTTATGGGGCGTCAGATTTATACTACCAATGTTATTTTTAGCTTGTCACAAGAAAAAATTGGCGTGGGGTGGCGCGAAATTGAGTCTTTGCCTCGGACGCGATTTTCTCTTCACATGCCCCTACACATATCGGCACATTTAAAACCATAAATCTATATCAAAATAAATATCAAAAACATAAATGTATAATAAATCTGCTGTAGGGGAATAATTTTGTAATTAACTTGATTAATATTTTTATCAATAATAAAATTTTCATCTGAGAAATTTTCGTTTTGAAGTTTTATTACTTATAAATTAAAAAAGGAATAAAACTTTGGTTTCGGACAGAAACTTTCATTTCGATCTGACACCATTATATATTTTATATCTTCACTAAAAAAACACTATAAAATAAAACATAAAATGAGTAAAAAAAAAGCGAAATTACACTATGTAAACATGTATCTCCACTAACGACACGTCTATAGCCAAAACTCCAGTATTTAACATACTCAATCGTAAATAGTATTATTAAAAATCTGATCGCTATATCAATAAATAGAACTATTTATATAATAAAATTATCTCCCAATTGAATGAATATCAGGGGTGGGTTAAAATATGCCCGAACTTTGATAAAAAGGATACAAAGAAAATAGATAAAATATTGCAATTAAGGTAAAATGGTATAAAACTAAAAAAATTTCCTTTAAATTTGTTTTAAAATGCGTTGTTGTATCGAAAATTCCACTTATAATGGTAGACTTTGTTGTACACATTTGGTATGCTGCTTTAACTTTGCCATTACTATCAACGGAAGTTATTCAAAAAAATTTCCCATCTAATGTAGCACAACATGCACTATCGCAATTCATTGATATATTGTTATCCGGCGCTGGGGCAATAACAACCATTCTTTCACGAAATTTAAACTTATATTACATTTCTTTCTGCTACTACAGTAGCTTTCTTAAAAAGTACTATGCACAGCAAAACTCCCAAAGATTCTTCCTGTTTATCACGCAGTAGTTTTTGTCGTTCTCACAGCAACATTATAATTATAAAAAAAACTAGAACGTTAGAATTGTACATGTACAGTTCAGCAAAAATGCCTAAGTAAAACAGAAGCATTCATTCTAATCCTTATCACAGCAATAGTTGAAAAAGTATGTTTACATTAACTTCTAGAAACGAATCCTATCAGACAAAACATAACAGAGAGGCACCTGTTTTGCTTTTGTGAATCTTACATCTGCAGTGGTTTAAACGAAGCAACTTGAAATCTACAGAAATGTATTTTGAGTATGAAATGTATTTTCAAAATACAAAATACTTGGAAAAAGTGTTTCAAAATACATTACTAAAATACTTTCATTTCGTTGGGATAAAATACAAAATACAAATGTATTTTGAAAATGTATTTCAAATACATGTATTTTCGATACTGCCCATCTCTGGTTGCAATACATATAATAATGCTGCTAACAAACTTCTATTAGTAATTCTTAATCAAATATATAACATTACAAAAAAAAGTGATAATACACATTGCATAAAAAATAGTTATGAACTGGTCCATATTATGAAACATCTTAAATGTATAAAAAATATCTCTACTTATGATTTTAAAGATTTATTTAATAATATCGATTTATCGGATTTACATAATATCATTAATGAGCTTTTTAAAAAATATCAACACGAGTTGGATCTATCACATCATATCGATTCTGATTATTTTCATACTTTAACCAATTTCATTATCTATAATAATTTTATTATGCATGATAATAATATATATATTCAAAATGTTGGTATACCACAAGGTGGTAGTACATCTAGTGTATTATCTGACTTATATTACTATGAACGTCACTATTTAAATAATAAAATACATTTATATAGATATATAGATGATGTAATATTAATTGATACTGATAACACCTGTATATCTCAATTCCCCTTTGATTATCCTTCTAATCTAGAACTTTCAAAAAACCTAGTTTTTAATAATACAATCAATTTCTTAGATATTAAAATTATATTAAAAGAGAACAAATTTATCACTGATATTTATGACAAAAGGAAAGAATTTAATTTTAAAGTCAATACCTTTACTAATTTTAAATCTTGTCTTCATAATTCTGTATATCGTAATATAATACTTAACCATTTATATAGAATAAAATGTCTATGTTCTTCCCATTTAATTAATACTAATATTAAAAAGCTTGTTTATGATGCTATAACTAATGGTTATCCTAAAAAATTCATATATTCTTTAATTTATAATTACTGATTACATGATCTTATAATTAGCTATTACATGATCTTATAATTAATTCTTTGCGTAAAAAATGTATAAAAAATTATAAAACATAAAAAAATGATAAAAAATTAAAAATGTTATAAAAGTAATAAAAAAATATATAAATAGGTCGGTTGGGCGGGTAGATGTTAGAATACGGAGGAGGGTGGTGTTGTCTGGATAAAAACACAAAGGTTAATTTAAAAAAAAAAAAGAGAGAGAGAGGGGGGTTATTTATTTTTACATTATTTTAAATAATTTTAAATAGTTTAATTGACACCAATATATGGATATTTGTCTATTTTTATTTATAGTTAAATAGTTATATTTTAATTATCAAATTAATTTTAATGTTATTGATATAATTTTTGGTAGTATTATTATTAATATTATTACTATTATTTTTATTTATTTATTTTTATTTCTTTAATAATTATTTAATTTTTATATATTTTTTTTATATATGTTTTTTTAATTTTTATTAATTAATTAATTAATTTATTTATTTTTTTATTTTTATTTTATTTTATTATTTTTTTAATTTTTATTATCCTATATTAAGATAATGAGTTTATACTATGTAAAGTCACAATAAATGTTACTGATTAAAGTAACAAAATGGTATTTTAAGTTATAAGTTAATATGAATGTTATAACCTAATTCTAATTTAATTATTTTATTAATTTAATTTTATGTAAATATCGATCATTAATTATTTTCTCCGGTTCAATTATATTTCAATTCAGCTTTATCTTTTTTGTTCGTTATGGATTAATCATAAAAAAAAAAAATTTTTTTCTTCTTTTTCAAATTATTTTTTTCGCCATTTGGCGCGCATGACATTCTATTTAAAAAAAGAGCAACCCTGCTGTTCCTGCTACGATCCGATGCTTGAATTTCTTTCTACGTGATACTGTTCTAGCTCGTATAGTAAACTATTGCTTTCTGCTTTTATAATTTATTAATAATTCTATTGCGCTGTCCTCTACATTAATGGTGATAACCAGATAAGTTTTTTTTTTTTTTTTTTCTCAATATCTTGTTTTCATACTTTTTATCGAAATTATATATGCAAGTAATGTTTATCATTTCCACGTGCATAAATAGGGTTAATTTGTACTCTTGTTACTGACACTATTTGCTGCACGCTATTGTTTCAATATATGTATATTTTCATTTTTTCAACTATTTATTTCTATGTTCCTTGTTTAATAATATGGTTTTTGTGTGCTGGTAGCCCCAATTACGTATTATTTTGCTATTTCATGGCTAATACGTGGATGAAACCGCACACTTCATTTGTAGTTCCAGAGCATTTGGGGCCTGACGATTCTGTTCTGTGGACTACAAATTTCCTTTGCATTCATTTTATTTTATTTATTTATTTATTCAGATATACTCGTTTCACTATTTATTTTTTTATAATTCAATTCTATTCAAATTCTTCGTTTTGGTTTATTGTTTTATTGATAAAATTTATTGTTGAATTTTGTCTACTTTTAATGGTATTATATATATATATATATATATATATATGTATATATATATATATATTGCAAATAATGGCTATATATGTATCATTGTGCGCGCGGCAGCGCGCTACAATAATATGATTGAGCGATGGTGCACACGGATTTTTCAATTTTTCTTTTTGCAATAACTAACTAAATACTTATCCAATTTTGATGATATATTTTTTAAAATGTTCGTCTGACCAAGAAGCACAACATAGCACAAAAATTATTTTTTTTTATGGCATACTGTAGGTGTACTGTAGAGTATTCTGAAAATCTGACAAAAATTTTGTGTCACAGCACTTTTCTCGAAAACTACTAAAGATAAAAACTTAATTTTTTTTTTAAACAAAAGACAAACTTTTTATCCCGAGGTAGTCATCGAGAAAACGTTATTTCGCTGGGCGGTTTTTCTGAAATTGCGTATTTTCCAAACTTGGTCATAAATGGGTATATCTAACGTTCTATTGCAGATAGAATGTTGCGGTAAAGTTTATTTTAAAGATTTTGCGATGCTAATTAATCCTGCAAAAATTCATAGCTTTACGTTAAACAGTTTTTTTACAAGATGAAATAAAAGAATAGCAGTCATCAATCTAAGGTACTTGTGATCATCGGAGAGAAAAACCAGTTACACCATTCGATTAAGCATAAAAAAATACAGAATGCTTTTTTTTCTCTTATTTTTAACTTAATTTTTTAACGAATTATGAATTTTTTTGAAATTTTTGACATGCTGATTTTTGTCATTTTTTAACACTAGAACGCCCGGATGGAGTCGATTCGACTCCAATCATGTAACTAAATTTCAATTCGAACCAGAAAAATTTTCTTGAAATAATTTAAATCTAATCCACGCAAATTTACGTTAAATAAATCAATTAAATAATTTTGAATATTTATTTATATTTTGTTTTTAGCACAATGGCATCAATGGCAAAAATGCCTGGCATACCTGTCAAATATTGGGGCCCTGTACTTTAACAAAGTGTATTTATTATAAGTATATACCGTATTTATTCTAATAGAATGCGCCGTCTAATAGAGCGCGTCTTCTAATAAAGTGCGCACCTTGGTGTTGATTGAAAAAATAAATATACGGAAACGATATATTAGATAAGTAGAAAACGATTACTTAAATGCATTATCGAGGATTCTCATCGATCAAAATAGAGATATTCTATCAAAGCGATGGAGTGGCGATGCAGCAAAAGTTTCAAATTTTGAACAATGTACCACTCCTGTAAACTATAGCGCCAAGGATATGCACACTGTTAAAAATCTGCTGCATTTTGCTGCAACGCACTCCCCTGCTTGTATAGAAAACGGTTACTTGTGACAGGAAATATGAGTATATTTCCCTCCTATTCTTGTTCCTCCATTCAACCGCTACTCATGCTTTCATCCTATTTCTATCCTTAATATTTATTATTAAAGTTTAAGACTATTTTTAAAATAAATTTCATTTTTCCATTTATTAAATTCCTAAGTTTAAATAAATTATAGTTTCAGTTTAAACATTCTTTTATTTATTTCAATGTTTAAACTTCAACTTAAAATAAATCTTTATTTCATTACTTACTTATTTATTACATGCTGTCAACTTCATAACAACTAGCGGTATTCGAGCTCAGCGTATTCCCTCAAACCTGCATTGTCAACATACGCCGATATTATCAAAGTTCAGACTGACAGATTACCGGGAGCATCGATAGATGGCGTAGCGTGTCTGCTACCTCCGACGCGTGCCTCTCCTTCACAGCAGCATACCATTGGTCCGTTTTCCCCGATCCTTCTAGAGATCGGATGTGACGTATGACCAGAAGGAGGAAGTCACGTGAGGGGGAGTTGCCCAGGACAGGAGTCCGAACTATTTATATTCCCGGCGGAACATTCGCTTTTCGACTTTGACGGCAGCTAGTGTTGACAGGTTGGAAGTTTGTCTTTTTAATTGAGATGTCCCTTTAAGAGTGTTGATAAGAAAAACGTGAAGCGATGAATATCTTTAAGGAAAGTAGATTATATTTTAAATGTTTTTATTAAAAGTTAAACTGGTTTTTAATTGGAATTTAAGTCTTTTATTATGACCACTACTATTCTGCCGTGAACCTGGACTTAGTCTTGAAGCTCGTATTAGAAGATGGAATCTTCGGAGCGGGATGTTTGGCCGTGGAAAATGAAGACCATGTGAGAATGTAAATATGAGAGGTCAGCCACCGGCAGTTAAGGTTCAGAAAGGCCCTTTTATATTTTTTCAAATTTTTTAAAATAGTTTTTCAAAATGTTTTTAATCTCTCTTCTTTAAAGCCTTTTTCAATCTAGTTTTAATCAGATGTCTTTTTGAATTAATCTGGCCAACTCAGCCAGTTATTAAGTGAATCTTTTTCTATGAATGTTGCTAGACGGTTCCAAAGGAACCGGGAAATATTTCTTTCCGTCCCCGTGTCACAATATCGATATGGGCAATAGTGGTCCGGGATCTAGGATATGGATGACCATGCCAGATGCCTGGAGTTGTTTATTGGCGGTGACACGTGAGATTCTTTTCAAATATTTTTCTATCTTTTCCTGAACCCGAAAGTCGGTAACCGCTGCGAGGTTCATTTGGAAATTAACTTTATAGATGGGAGATTCACTTAGCTTTTCTTTTTCTCCTTCCTCCAAACAGGTGTTGTGGCAGAACACTAGTTTAGGAATACACACTTAGTGAGAGGAAGTGTTGTATTAGGGAAATGCTAAAGTGGCAGTTTAGTGTTTCTAGGAGACCAGTAAATAATAGAGTTGGCTTGACTAAGGTGTTTTTGATAAGTCTTTGGGAGAGAGATTTGACATGTAAAAATTTAAATAAAATATTTAAATTTCTTTTGGTCTTTAAAGTGGTGTCAGTGTGTTTTAAATATGTTTGGTCAACATGATGAATAGGGATGGATTGGATAAGGTATTTAAATAGTTTTTCAATTTAAATAGATATTATCTTTTGACAATTTAAATTATTATTTCATGTATTAAAAATAAATTAAACATTAAGTTGAATTTGATTTAAAGTTAATTAAGTTAAAAATACATTTATATACATTTTTATATAATTTGAAATAGCCTTTTCTTTTTGGTGCTCTAGTTCATTAAACATTGATATAGAGTAAACGATGGAGAACTTATGTCATGTTTAAGAAATAGATTTTAATTGTTATTTTTTGTTTTACTTTTAATGTTGCTCAATAAAGTTGTTATGTTTTTAAACTTGCTTTGTTATTGTAGTTATACACCTTTTACATAAAATTCTTTTTCACAGTTGGAATAAATTTGGTAGGGCTTTCTAATTCAGCTTTCGCTCCACTAGCGTGGAAACTCTGAAAAACACTTTTTAACACGATAGTGACACCTATCTTTGGTGTTCACTATCAAAAGGTTATGGGCCAAAGTTAGAAGCCCTTCCTTTAAAATAATTCTGTTTGAAATTGTCTGTGGATTTTTGTCCAGTTCCGTCCTTGTTTCTTTTGACCGTTTTGGCTCCCCATGTGAGAAGCTATGTAAAATGTAAGGAAGCTTTGAGATGGGGGGGCTGTTGGTGTAAGATTTGCTGACGTTTTTTTTTTTTTTTTTGAAGATATGTTTACTGCTTAAAAATTGGTGGTTTTGAGAATCGCGAGTTTTGAAATTTTTAAGTCTAGTAGTAAAGGTGAAATATTTTCCTGTTTCGAATTTTTGTTTAAAATTTTTCCTAGTATAAATTAGAGAATTGTAATTTTGAAATTTTTTTTTGGATCTAATAGTAAGGATTAAGTGGTTTTCTCTTTTGAAATTTTTTTTTTGCCTTTTTCTGAACAATTTTTCTGCCTGGTGGTTTGGCTGTAAGATGATGATCTGCCTACTCTGATATCGATAGAATATCTTCTCTGCAGAATCATCAGTTTTGAAAGTTTTTCCTGTGCCATGCTGCCCAAGTTTCTTGATGCCATCTATTTTGATGACAGATAAAAGTGCCGTCTGCTGCTGTGCTGGAATATGATAGTACCACTTCATGTGAATCCAGTAAAGTGTGTGATCCTTTTTTGAGACGAGCCCACAGGTACGACCAATCCAGTGTGAAAAGTCTTGTCAAGTTTGGATGTTCTGTTAGTGATAAATCAAGATCAGTTTGTAAGAGTTTTTTGTGTTACCATGCTGGTTTTCAACTATAAATGTAAAGTCCTGCTAGAAAGAATTAATGGGTGAGTCTTGCATTTGCTATTTTTCCTTGAACTGTCCACAAGATATGATTGGATTGAGCGCAGTGGTCGCCGTACTGGGGCCACTGTGTTTTTTGATATTCTGCTTCATGTGTTTAATGAACAATAAAGTGACATTTTTCCTGTGATTAAGGGGACATTTAATATTTTGACTGTTAGAACTTTTTGAACTTTTGAGAACATCAGTCGTTTTGTGATTCATGGAGATGCACAGATGAAGAATTTGTAACAAGAGAGTGGAACCGTCTGTGAAACTAGGTTTAAGATATAAATTTTTGAAATTTTTTTTTAGGGTTTTAAATATTAAATTATAGAAATTTTATTAAAGATAGTATGAAATTGTTTTTAATCAAGCTTTGATGTTAAAGATGTTTTTAAGGTTTAAGATTGGTTTAAAATTGAGTTTAAGCCCTTTCATTTAAGATGAAATCCTAATTTGGCTTTATGATGAATTCTTGCCTGTGATATTTACAAAAATTTTTAAGTTTTAAGTGTTAAATGTTAAAGCTAAATGAGTGAAATTGAGATAATCTTAAGATGTGTCAATATAGCTAGAATTCTCAGATTATTGAAGGCTACAGATCCAGTTCTTTTATAAGTTTAAATAAGGATTAAAAGTTAATTTTTTTTAAAGATACATTAAGTGAATTTAAAAGATAAAAGTTTAAATACTGTTTGAAATTTAGTTTTGCTGAAATTTAGTTTTGTTGAAAATGTATTAATGGATTAAATGATTTAAGCTTTTGATTTAAATTCTTTTGAGGGGAGGTTTATGTTAATATAATTTATATATTTAATTTTTAATAAGAAATTATTGTTTAATGAAAATCAATTTGAATTTATTAAAACCTATGATTTCTTAGGGTTAACTAGAGTGTAAAGTTTAAGGATTGTTACCCTTGGAATGAAATCATGAGGGTCTGCATAAAAGGATGCAGTTGGATTCAAATAAAAGAGATTTTCAAATTTAGTTTAATTTTTACCTCCTCTATTAATTTTCGTTTTATTGAAATTGTTTTAATTTATGAATTATTTTTATAAGTTAAAATATCTTTTATAAGTTTAAAATATGTTAATTTCTTTGATTTTTAATTTCTGAACCAAATTGTCTTTACATATTGAAATATGTTTTTTTTTAAGAAATTAAATTATGTTTTTAAATGAAATTAAATTGTGCTTTTAAAGTGAAATTAAATTATATTTTTAAAATAAAATTGAAATTTATTTTTATAAAAGTTATATGATGTAGTTGATCTGTGATATTTACTTAACCAAGGCTTTATAAGTGCAATATTTTTATATTTCCCTAAAGTTTAAGAATGATTAGAGTTTAAGATTAGCTGTTAAGCTGAATAACCTATCATTTATAAAGGGGGGAATTTTTGAACAGCTTTTGCTGCATGTATTGAAAATGTGAGATTTTTTTTTTGCACTTATCTTGTGTTATGCTAATTTTTATAGTCTCAGTAGAACTGTTGTGACTGTTAGCTGATTAAGTGTGGGATTTCTGAGATGGCTATTTTTGATTTAAAAGTGGTGTTGAGTTTTCTAGAAGCTATTTAAGATATATAGAATGGTTATACACATTTGTTTGAATAATAGAGGTTAGTATAAGTTAAGTATTTCTTAGTAAGAGAGAAAGAAATGTGGTTTAACTTGTGAGATGTACTTCAGGGGGGTGGATTTACTGTTTAAGGTCTGTTTTATTGAATGGTTACTTTATATGGAGAATGCCTGATCATAACTGGTAATGATTGGAATCCTTTTAACAATTTTTTTTTAGTTGCTTCCCTCGGTGTTTGAATTTAATGACTGAAGATCATTCAGGTATAGCTGTGTTAGAATTTGAGTATTGATACCCTCAAGGAGTTGAACATTGAGGAAAGGGGGGCATTCATTGTGATATGTTTTAAGGAGTTTCAATTATCTTTAAGTAGAACTACTGGCCTTTAAGTTAAATTGTGTAAAGAGGCTGGTATGTTTCTAATAGTGTTTAAGGTTGTGATTTAGAGTTAGTTTTTCTCCTGAGATTAATTTTTTTTGTATTCTGTGTGTTGCTGTGGTTAATCCTGCTCTTTTTAGGTGCGTTCGTAATTATATAATACGTAGCACCTATAGTGGTCGTTCAGTCCGTCCGTCTGTCCGTCCGCATATAACAACGCAAAAACTACCCAACCGAATCGTTTGAAATTTAAAATACATAATTATTACATAATTTTGTCGAGTCATTTCAAATTTTATGAAACTCGGATGCATAGATCATTTACAGGGGCAATCAAAAGTATTCCATTACATTACGGTCAATGGGGAAAAAAGTTTCAAATGCATTTTAATCGTTTGAAATTTAAAATACGCAATTATTACATAATTCTGTCGAGTTATTTCAAATATTTTGATAATTGTGTGTATAGATCAATTACAGGGGCAACCAAAATTATTCAATTACATTATGGTCAATTAGGAAAAAGTTTCAAATATATTCTATATGTTTGAAATTTAAAATACATAATTATTACATAATTTTGTCGAGTTATTTCATATTTTATGAAACTCGGATGCATAGATCAATTACAGGGACAATCAAAAGTATTCCGTTACATTACGGTCAATGGGGGAAAAAAGTTTCAAATGCATTTTAATCGTTTGAAATTTAAAATACGCAATTATTACATAATTCTGTCGAGTCATTTCAAATATTTTGATAATCGTGTGCATAGATCAATTACAGGGGCAATCAAAAGTATTCAATTACATTATGGTCAATGGGGAAAAAGTTTCAAATAAATTCTATACGTTTGAAATTTAAAATACATAATTATTACATAATTTTGTCGAGTTATTTCAAATTTTATGAAAATCGGATGCATAGATCAATTACAGGGACAATCAAAAGTATTCCGTTACATTACGGTCAATGGGAAAAAATATTTCAAATACATTTTAATCGTGTTACACTCATGCGGACTTAATAAAATTTATATGCAATTATAAAGTACATATTATAATATACATCATACATAATTTGTGGTGCAAAGAACATTTGTTATTGATTTACAAGGCCACACAAAAGTATTCCATTACATAATGGTATAGGGAGAACATTGTTTGATGAGCGTTTTAATTGTAATTCACTATTTACAATTTTATGAGATTGATATATGAAAGTAATATTTTTTAAACTTCGCTATCGTACGAACGCACCTAATTTGCTACGCTTCACGTGCAATTTCCAACTTGTTGTTTTTGATAAAGTTTGAAGTAATGCTGGAATAGTTAATATACTAGCTGTTTATAATCATCGAACTTAATCTGGTACTACTTATATCCATGTCTTATTTGTTGTGTATGAAAGGTTGGTATGGAATCTTTGGCCAAAGTAATGAGATCGTATGAATGCATGCTTTTTGCATATGGTGCTGAAAGGGTTATTTGAATGTGATGTTTAAATGGATTGTCGAAAAATAAATTTTTTTTAGATTTTTTTTGCAGGATATCTTGGATATAAAGTAGTTATAAATTTTGTCTATTTTTATTGGTTGGCAGAGCAGGGGATTAACTTTGTGGCAGAATTTCTTTAATGGTAGAATTAGTGTTAGAAGTGGATTCAGATCGTCTTTCCTGGAGTGCATGTTTTTGATTTGAGATGTTGGTTTTTGATATGGGAAATGTAGAACTTAGTTTTCTTGTATTGGGACAAGTGAAGATATGGTGATTTTTTGAATTAAAGATATGGTTAGTTAATGTTTTATGGTATTTGTGTTGGAACTATTACTTAATAGAGTGTGAATATATTCGAGTTTCAAATTTAGATATAAGTGTAAGAAATTTTGGATGTTTTGTGTGTTAGAAAAATTTGATTTTTTTTTTATGTGTGAGAAATTTAGGTGCTTATATATAGAGTTCATGTATTCATATCGGAAATTGAAGTATTCATGTGTAAAAGATATAGATTTTGAATTATTTGAGATATGAATATTGATTTTTTGAACTGTTTGAGATATGAATATTGTTTATGAATTAATGTTAAGAAATCTTTGTATGAGTTTTTGAGAAATAACTTTTAAGGTTCTACTCTACTTGTAAAATGGACTTGTGATATTGAGGTATAGAAATTTTTTTTTGAAAATTTTAGATAAATGTGTAAGACAATATTTTTAAATGAATGATGTAACTGATGTTCTTAATTGAAGTCTATTACTGGTGACATAAGTACAGAGTGCCGTCAAATGTTATGTGATGTGATTTTAATTTTTTATTTATTTTTAGTGTGTGAATATGGACTAGAGCCCAGAATTTTTTTTTTAGATTTCTTTTAGCTTCATGACTCTTGATATATATTTAGGGGACATTATGGACATTTTTCTTGCTGTGTCGATTTGAGTAGCTTGTTTGCCAGGATTTGGAATTGCTAGAGTTTGAGGTTGGCTTTTTTTTTTAAGCATATATTTTTTAGGATTGGATGTTTAAGTGATGATCATGGGATACCAATGTGAAGTTTCTTGTGAAAGGTAACCTCTTTCTGGTATGTATAGAGTTGGTCTACTTTAGTTTCATGGAGACAACAAGAGGGGGGGCTTTGACAGGAAATATGAGTATATTTCCCTCCTATTCTTGTTCCTCCATTCAACCGCTACTCATGCTTTCATCCTATTTCTATCCTTAATATTTATTATTAAAGTTTAAGACTATTTTTAAAATAAATTTCATTTTTCCATTTATTAAATTCCTAAGTTTAAATAAATTATAGTTTCAGTTTAAACATTCTTTTATTTATTTCAATGTTTAAACTTCAACTTAAAATAAATCTTTATTTCATTACTTACTTATTTATTACATGCTGTCAACTTCATAACAACTAGCGGTATTCGAGCTCAGCGTATTCCCTCAAACCTGCATTGTCAACATACGCCGATATTATCAAAGTTCAGACTGACAGATTACCGGGAGCATCGATAGATGGCGTAGCGTGTCTGCTACCTCCGACGCGTGCCTCTCCTTCACAGCAGCATACCATTGGTCCGTTTTCCCCGATCCTTCTAGAGATCGGATGTGACGTATGACCAGAAGGAGGAAGTCACGTGAGGGGGAGTTGCCCAGGACAGGAGTCCGAACTATTTATATTCCCGGCGGAACATTCGCTTTTCGACTTTGACGGCAGCTAGTGTTGACAGGTTGGAAGTTTGTCTTTTTAATTGAGATGTCCCTTTAAGAGTGTTGATAAGAAAAACGTGAAGCGATGAATATCTTTAAGGAAAGTAGATTATATTTTAAATGTTTTTATTAAAAGTTAAACTGGTTTTTAATTGGAATTTAAGTCTTTTATTATGACCACTACTATTCTGCCGTGAACCTGGACTTAGTCTTGAAGCTCGTATTAGAAGATGGAATCTTCGGAGCGGGATGTTTGGCCGTGGAAAATGAAGACCATGTGAGAATGTAAATATGAGAGGTCAGCCACCGGCAGTTAAGGTTCAGAAAGGCCCCTTTATATTTTTTCAAATTTTTTAAAATAGTTTTTCAAAATGTTTTTAATCTCTCTTCTTTAAAGCCTTTTTCAATCTAGTTTTAATCAGATGTCTTTTTGAATTAATCTGGCCAACTCAGCCAGTTATTAAGTGAATCTTTTTCTATGAATGTTGCTAGACGGTTCCAAAGGAACCGGGAAATATTTCTTACCGTCCCCGTGTCACAATATCGATATGGGCAATAGTGGTCCGGGATCTAGGATATGGATGACCATGCCAGATGCCTGGAGTTGTTTATTGGCGGTGACACGTGAGATTCTTTTCAAATATTTTTCTATCTTTTCCTGAACCCGAAAGTCGGTAACCGCTGCGAGGTTCATTTGGAAATTAACTTTATAGATGGGAGATTCACTTAGCTTTTCTTTTTCTCCTTCCTCCAAACAGGTGTTGTGGCAGAACACTAGTTTAGGAATACACACTTAGTGAGAGGAAGTGTTGTATTAGGGAAATGCTAAAGTGGCAGTTTAGTGTTTCTAGGAGACCAGTAAATAATAGAGTTGGCTTGACTAAGGTGTTTTTGATAAGTCTTTGGGAGAGAGATTTGACATGTAAAAATTTAAATAAAATATTTAAATTTCTTTTGGTCTTTAAAGTGGTGTCAGTGTGTTTTAAATATGTTTGGTCAACATGATGAATAGGGATGGATTGGATAAGGTATTTAAATAGTTTTTCAATTTAAATAGATATTATCTTTTGACAATTTAAATTATTATTTCATGTATTAAAAATAAATTAAACATTAAGTTGAATTTGATTTAAAGTTAATTAAGTTAAAAATACATTTATATACATTTTTATATAATTTGAAATAGCCTTTTCTTTTAGGTGCTCTAGTTCATTAAACATTGATATAGAGTAAACGATGGAGAACTTATGTCATGTTTAAGAAATAGATTTTAATTGTTATTTTTTGTTTTACTTTTAATGTTGCTCAATAAAGTTGTTATGTTTTTAAACTTGCTTTGTTATTGTAGTTATACACCTTTTACATAAAATTCTTTTTCACAGTTGGAATAAATTTGGTAGGGCTTTCTAATTCAGCTTTCGCTCCACTAGCGTGGAAACTCTGAAAAACACTTTTTAACACGATAGTGACACCTATCTTTGGTGTTCACTATCAACTTGGCCGTGAAATGGCGCTTTCTCATTGGTTGGAATAGAGATATTATATACAAGTGGTGGAGGGCGTTGCAGCATAATGCAGCAGATTTTTAACAGTGCACTGTTAAAAATTTGACCCATTTGTTGCAGAGTCACTCCACAGCTTTTATAGAATGTCTCTTTATGGCCAATGAGAATGCTCCATAACACAGTAAAGCAATCGTTTCCTATAAAAGCGGTGGAGTACGTTTTTAATAAGTCCGTAATAAATACGGATTAAGAAAAAAAAGAAGCATGGTTTTTGTATCAAACTTTACTCTTGCATAAAAAAAGTTCCTGTTTTTGGCAAAAATAATGGATATTTGAATGAAAAATCTATTCTTTGAAAGGATCTATTATTTTATTCACTTTAGTAAAAAACTGATTTTTTTTTTTTTTTTTTTTTTTTTTTTTAACCACCGTAGAATTTTGGTATAGAAAAACCTGTTTAAAATTTTTTTTTAATTTGTAACACCAGAGTATTAGAGTATGTAGCATTTTTTAATTTCAATACAAATAAGGTTTTGTTTTCTATATATAAAATACAAAACAAGTTGTGCAGTATCCCTATGGAATATGGAAAAATAGAAGGACTAGTGAAAAATGCTCCAAGGAGCAGTGCAAAAGCAGAATATGATTTTAATTGAGCATTAAAAAGTAATGGACAAGTGCTTCTGTTAATTACTGAGCATGAGGAAGGATAAGGGATCCCTTCTAGACTACAACTCACTTCAATGCCAACTTTGAAAAAATCATATTTGCGCTTTTTCCGTGAAAACAAATCAGTCGCAGTTACTATAAAAATGTATAGTGTAAAGACGTAACCAGTAAAGATGCAGCTTAATTAGACATAAATGTAAAGGAAGGCGACATAATGCCAGATACCTAGTTCCTGCAGGTATCACATTCATGCACTGCCACCAAGCATACCCTAAGTGTATAATTGCACAGAAAATTGATTTGTAGTATAGTGCAGAGTGAACAGTGCAGTTAACATCAGAGATGTAGTACAGGCTATACGCCGTACACCTTCTGGACTTTTTAATAGAACACCATATACCCTCTGTTTTTCAAGAAAGCTTATAGTATACACATTCTAGAATATCCCTCTGCTTAGAGCATATATCTTATGTTATTTTTATGACTACATCCCTGGTTAACATCTAAAGCACGGTGGAAAATTCTACTAAAGAACCGCAAATTTCTTTTATATGGAAAAAGCGCAAATATGATTTTTTCAATGTTGGCATTGAAGTGAGTTGTAGCCAAGAAGGGATCCCTTATCCTTCCTCATGCTCAGTAATTAACAGAAGCACTTGTCCATTACTTTTTAATGCTCAATTAAAATCATATTCTGCTTTTGCACTGCTCCTTGGAGCATTTTTCACTAGTATACATATAGGCCTTAAAAAAGAAATAAAGAAAACTGATTAGTTTTTTCTAACCAGCTAATTTTAGAAAAATTAGTTATTCTGTCATATAGATTTACAGCTTACAAGAAAAGTTGAGTTGATTAAATTTTTTTGTCCTTTTAGAAACTTATTAATTCATCATTTTTCTACAGCTTGGCTTGTAGCTTCTTCATAATTTGGATTTTGCATTTTTCAATAATGTGTAAAATAAAACATTTGGGTAAAATAATAAAAAAACCAGGTGAAAAAAAACCAGCATGGTTTTTTTAAAAAAATACTTGGTTTAAACCATGATTTTAACCACGGTTTAAACCAACTTGGTTTAAACCAAACAACCCTGATTTTTAATACCTTTAAATTTTAAAATATAAAAAGAATTTGGAAAGCAGAATATTCGGTATTCGGCCGAATAGTTAATTATTCGGCCCAACAATTACTATTTGGCTAGTCGAATATTCAGTATTCGGTTCACATGTCGGCCGAATATTCGGCATTTGGTCGAAATCACTATTCGGTGCATCCCTATTAAAGAGTTTTAAATGGTTTATATTTTGTGTACTTAATAAGGGGAAGGGAGAAGGGGAAACATCAATTTCAGGTTAGTGTGTGTGGGGGGGGGGGGATTTTTTGTTATTCAGAAAAAGCCTCTCAGTGGGGAAGAACAAGGGAGTGTCCTGCTATTTTACAGTACTTTTTGCATGATTTCTCTTCGAATAGCAATAAAATCAGGACAGCGTAGTTTACACTTATTTTGCTTACTTTGCATCCGTAAAATCTTTCAGACACTTAATTTTGGTCCTTGTTTTCAAAAATTAAAACAACTGATTGACAGAAAAATCTCAATTGTATCATTTCAAACGAAGTTATTAAATTTATTAATGTGGAATTTTTTTTTTATCAGCTGGCCCTGGATCCTTTATTTTTTTAACGGCTCCGTTTGAAAATTTATTCTCACTTTGTCGTACTGGCATTTTTCTTAAGACTGTTCTCAAATTCAAACTAACTACTTTCAAATAATCTTTTTTAATTGTTTTTAACTTATAAGTGCAGTGATGCTCTAACTATAAAAGTGTAAAATCAAATAGTGTTTTTCATTTTTCGACAAAGACCTCTAAAAGAAAGAGTTTAAGTAGAATTTTTAGGTTTAAACAGAACTCGACTGATTTGCTTATAAGTCCAAAGTCCAAAATCTGTAACATCCCGGATCTCAGCGATTCCGGATTTCAGATCATTTTCTGTTTAAGTTAAAAAAAAAAAAAAAAATCTACAGCCCCCTCTCCCCCCCCAAAAAAGGAGGGGGCATGATTTATGTCAAGAACGCATTCTCAATACAAAAAAATGCTAATATTAAAACAGATATTTTAATAGAAAAAAAAAAAAAAAAGTTATAATCCCGAAAATTTGAATATAAAATCCATCGCGATATTCGACAAATAGTCAATCGTTCAAAGAAAAATTGCTAATATCGTCAAAGAATCACGGAAAAAACGGGATCAAACTATCGTGAAAAATCTCAAATTTCATCCATAATTCATGAAACAAATACCAATTTCTTTTTTAAAAAATCGCAAATTACGTCGGAAAAAAGCAAATGTATCAAAAATCGCGTTAAAAACTCTAAATTTTGTCAAAGGATCGCGAGAAAAAAACAAAAAAACCATTGTGCTGAGAGTGGATGCTCCCCCCCCCCCCCCCAGACTCTCTTGCAACCTTTCAGAAAAATTGCTGTAAATTTCAGAAAATATATTTTTTTTTAAACTCAAAATTGTGCCTCAAAATCATCTCTTAATTAAAAAGAGAAAAAAAATAAATAAATAAATAAAAAAGAATCTAGTCATGGTTCCTTTCTGCACAGCAAGCAAAACATATCCATCCACAGTTTTGATGATCTGATTGAGTAAACAACAGTAGATTTCCGATTTCACTTAGCAAGGTTAATAAACAATTCTTTCTTCGCAGTTTTCTGTATAGTGGAAATTTTTGGCAGACATTGTAATTTTCTAAAAACTGGTTATATTTTAACAAAAAATTATTACACTGCCTAACTTATTATTATTTCAACTTGCTGAAAATTTGAAAGAAATTGGTTAACTTACATAGGAGATATGGATTTTTTTTTTTTCTTTCTAACAGTATGTGTTTACTTTATAAAACCACCAACTAAGACTCTTAAAGAATATCCGGTATTTTGAGTCATTATCTGAAATGAAATGAGGGGCAATTATTTCTGATAGTAAAAATAAATCTTTTATAGTGAAGCAAGATAAAATGAATGAATTTTCGATGAATCAAAGCTGGAAATGTAAGAAAATAGAGTAGACTTCATAAAGTTAATGTAGCATACGATCAATAGCGGCAATAAAGCAGAAGTGTGACGCGGCAAATACAATGCTAAAGCCAAATTGATTATAGAAGATCTTCAAACGAACCTAAAAGCTTTTTCCCAATAAAAGAAAGAAAAAAAATATTAGTATGAAGAGAAAGGTTAGCACCTAGTTTTCGCAGTATAGAAAGACTCCAATTTAGCAGAATAAATTATTTTTATTTAACCCCTCCGACAACCCCCCCCCCCCCAAAAAAAAGTGAAATACTAGATTATTTCTTTCATTCAAGTCAATTCAAGAAGGCTGGATTTGCGTACTGCCCTTGTTTATTCATAATGCATGGTTGACTGTTTGAGGCATCAGAGATTGAGGAATAACTTTTAAAATTAATAGAAAATTATTTAAGTTTATGACAAAACGGCCAGTTTTTACTTCTTTCATTGATATGACAGATAATATTTTAATATTTCTCTTCGCCTTATTCTTTGAAGTTTCGTTTCAGTGCGAAGAAATATATAGATGACTAATCTTTTGGGAGTTTTGGGCTTTGATTCTAGCAGTCGATACCAGGATGTAATATTAAAAACTGAGGAAAGAAATTATTCGTTCCTGTGAATTTCTCACAGGAATGAATAATGTGTGCATCTCTTTCACTCTATAAATCACTACTATGGACAAAGTGTATGCGTTTACGGTCATTTTCTGAAGTCTCAACTCACGACCCCTGGGTCATCCACTTCTGGGGATCCTCCAAGAGATGCTGGGGATCTTTCCTTTTTCTTATTTCAGCGAATTTTCACGGTAGTCGAGACACTGTACAGGACAGACAAAGAAAAATTTATGACACTGTGGGTGCTAGAGTTTTACTGAAAGTAATTGGTGTTTGTATATAAAGAGGTTGGGGTTTGGTTAGTGGGCAGGTGTGAAAAGGGACAGATCAGGAATGGAGCTATCGGGTTACATAATGTTTATAAATAGTTTACAGTTGGTTTGAAATAAGAAATGAAATTAACTTAAAAGGGCGCTTTTTTTTTTTTTTTTCTTCTGGTCGATTTTCCGAGTGAAAGGGCTGACGGGGCAGGGTTTTCGGATGATGGGGCCACCGGGGCAGCAAATTTTATAGAGAAGGGCGGGCGGGGTGGCTTGCCCTGTGAAAAACGCCTAGAATGAACTCTGCAAATAAAATTTTGATACCTTTGACGCTTGCGCAGAAAAAAATTATTTAGTAAATCTACTCATTTTTCATACAGTTTTTATTATTTTAAAAATCTGATTACAGGGTATTGCATGTCGTATTATTTGTCATATTTTCAGAAAAGAATGTTATTTTATATTAAGAACTCTGCAAATTATAAGCAAAAATCTTGGAAAAATTTGGGACAGTTTTTATAAAAACCTTAATTTTTCTGTGAGTATACATGCTATCGACAGAAGAAAAAAAATGAACACAGTTTATTACAACAAGCCACTTAATAATAATGTATAGTTTGAGCGCTTTTGCTGCATTAGTTTTGACAGGATTATCCAAAAGATATTCATTCTTTTTTAATTTGTTGACTGTCCCCTATGGAGTTTTGGGGGAAAATCTTCACGGAAATGTATGTCTTGTACTATTATATTTATACACTAAGAGTTTCAGGGTAATTCTTCATGTATTTTTCTAGATATTTAACAAGATGTCTAAAATCACAACTGGACAGTAGCGTAGCTATGTTTTTTGGCGCCCGGGGCCAGCAAGAAATTGTGCCCCAATATAGATATATAACAACTTTTCTAAATTTGGTGCCCCTAGGCTTCGGCGCCCGGGGCAGACGCCCCCCCCTTAGCTACGCCACTGCAACTGGATGGTCATCAATGGCCATATAGTGTAGCTCCTTCTTGCTAACTCTGTTATACCATCCACAGTTATAGCGGTATATACTTTTTTTTTTTCTGCAGCAACTTCTATGCTAGCCTATTCATTGACTATCTCATGTCTTTCATGCTGGAGTAGTCATCTCTTTAGAAAGACATATTCGCTACTATCACTGTTCTGTTTTAATGCACAAATTTTTCTCTCACTCAGTTTCTTTACTATTTCATAAGGTAAGAATTTTAAAAAATGTTTTGCGAAATTAATAACAGCGTAATTTAAGTTTTCTTTTCTGCCTTTTTTAATAGAGCAATAACTAGAACCAATCCAGGATGAATTTACTAGAATAGAAGTAGAATAAAAAGGAGATTATTAACACTAACATAAATGAATTAAAAAAAAAAATTACTGTTTGTTGGTTTATGATACATATAATTTATGTATTTAAATGCATATGCATTGACACAGACTTATTTCATTTTAGGGGAAAAAATCAAAATAAAATTTCAGAAGCAAATAAAAATTATATTAATTGAAAATATTTTTGCTTTTGTATGCAGTTTTAAGTTTTTAGCTCTTAAAAGATATCAATTGAAAATATTTTTTTCAAAAACATGCAGATTACTAACTCATATCAACAGCAATAGTAAAATGAATTATCAAAGTTTTTTTTTCTCTTGCAATCAAGTCTTTTTCTACACAAATGGGGAAAAAAGGGGGGGGAGGTGATAAATATTATGAAATTAACGAATCGCATGGCAAATAAAATGTATAACATTTAACGATCATGAAATGAGCCATTAATAATATTTTAGTGATCATGACCACATGCAAAAATTTTAATTAAACAAAACTTACAAGTAATAAGTCCTCGAGTTCAAGCAATAAGTTAGAGTTCTTTTTGCTTTTAATAAACTCATTGACGATATTTTCGCCCGTTAATTTCCAATCACTACTTTGTTTCATCTTTAAATAAATATTTTAAGTTGAGTAAAACAAAATTTTCTTATATAATAAACAATCCGCTTCGACTGATGCATGCAGGAAAAGCAAACGATTTCATCAATACCCTGTTGTCCAAATTTCATTTTGACGCATGCGCATTCGCAGCGAAATCCAATTTTCAGGCAGCCATTTGCGGATCTGCGGGTTTGGTGTGAAGAACGCCATCCGAATTTCTCAAAAATATAGAACCCAAAGATCATTTAATGGATTAATAAAGGAAGATTTACGTCAATTAATACTTCATTTTCAAGAATAGACCATTTTTATGGATAGATGGAATGTTTTGTATTCCCTAAAAAAGTGATTGAAATAAGGTAAGTGAATTGCATAGAATAGGATAACATGGCGGCTGCGCAGTCTTTGTTAGACATCTCCGTAAAACCGTCTTTATAGCACGTGATGCAAGTTCTGTATGTGTAAGTGTTACCGGTCTGTGCTATTTAAAATGTTTTGTGTACAAAAAAGACAAATAAAATTGGCCATAGTATTTGGATTTAATTTACAAATTATTCATCAACTCTCAATCAATTTAATGTAAATAAATTAAAAATAATTTATAACAATAAAAGATAATTTACTGTTAATATAATATTTAAATTATTAACAGTATAACATGTAGACATCAATATTAGTTTTTAAATCTATGTTTATAATCTGCTAGAACCTGTCAATTTTGACAGTTATTTGTGTACCGTCTTATATCTAATAACATCAGCATATTGCCCTTTAATTTATATTAAAATTATCTGTCTTTATTTAATTTATCTATAACTTTAGGATGAAGAAATTAATGATTAAAAAAATGTTTTATACCTTATTGAACGTTAAATCGATATTTTAACAAATCTAAAACGTTTCTTCGGGCATTCCTTAGTTTTAGTAAACAAAACAAACAAACAAAAAAATATATGAAAACTTTAAAGAGTGGAAACAATATTGGATTATTGAAACACTTAATAAAGATTTTGTATTTTTTGATATTTAATTTGAAACGCATTTTAATGTACTATTACTATTTTAATTTAAAGATAGTTTTATGTTGAAAAAAGCCATTATGGCAATATATTAGCATATTTCTTCTCTGTTGCCATGATATATTTTAGTCGTAGCTTTAAAAAAAAATTAGGTATTTTTTTGTTAGCCGGGTGTCGATGTAACAGATACATTTACATATACCTATTTATTTACAAAGAAAATATAATAAAAAGATAAAATAAATCTAACGACTTCATACGTAAAGTAAATGTTAATATTATTTAATAAGCTGTTAGATTAATCTGCAGTGCCCGTTGTTGTGCTGCAATGTTTCTGCTATTGGACTTGCACAATTATAGAAGAAAATTACTGGAATAGTATTTACACTTCTGATATAATGCACTCATTTTCATAAAATTAGAGAACTAATTTTAAAAAAGAGGTTGATTATAGAGAACTGATTTTAAATATGAGATTGATTAGAAAACTTAATTTAAAAAGAAATTTTGTTAAAAGTTTTTTAGAGAATTTATTTTTTTAAGTGAATAGAGAGAGAGTAGCACTATCAATAAAAATATATTATTTATTTGAAAATAAATACATCTTATAAGATTAGGATAATTATGTTGAGTTTTAATTAGTTTAGCTTTCATAAATGATTTTTCTTAGTCTCTTTTTTTTTTCTTTTTAAAATTTTGAAAATATGATATGTAACACTATCATTTATATTTTTGTTTCATATTGTTGTAAAACAATGCTTTCGCATTTAATGACACACTGAAACTCATAGTTATGCTTCCAAGGCACACAATTTTAACACTTATGAAAGGGCAGTACCATTATAACAGGCTAACAAGTATTAGAAGATAAATAATATAGTTATTATGAATAAATTAAATTTACATAATTGTGATTGAAAAATGGTAATAGACAAACAGAATATATACTTTTCTGATACTTTAATGGTTTATCTGCACTATAAACTTATATACATGCAATTTATTAGGGCCGTAGAATAGGCGTAGAATAATTTTCTAGTCGTCAAATTCAATTTTTTAGTTGCATTTGACAACTAATGACTGCTAATTTCTAACACTGCCGTTTACCCAACGCTTTTATAACACCTGAAATTGTCGTGCGCATGCCAGGTATTATAATTTACATATACTAACGCTTACAGCGCCATCTGTCACTCAAATTTGGAACTTTTTTTTTTTTGGTTCATGTTCTTTCCCCCTTCTTCAATAATACGCTGTTAAATTTTGATGCCATTCTAACGAGTGGTTCGCTTTTTAGAGCGTTTTGAAACTCGGACTTTAATTATAATCATCCTGTATATTAATGATGTTACACAATTTACATAAATGATTCAAAGGTAAAATTTTAAGTTATGAAAAAATCTTTATTACACAAATTGCATGGAAAATTACAAATCAGATGCCAAAAATTAAGTATCAGTAATCAGTATCTTAATTAAAATAAAAACATCTGCAGCCCATAAAAATTTTAAACAAATTTGAAGGCAAACTCAGTTGTTAACTTTTGTTTTATTTAAAGGTTGGTTCAGAAAAAGGAGTTTAGTAGCTTTATCAGCTGATTTCTAATTTTCAAATGAACTCAACCAAAGGCAGGAAACATTTTTTCTACTGAAACAGATGAGAAAAAAGAAGTTGATCATGAATTCTGTGAGATTTTTAGTATCAGCCTTTTCAAAAACTGTAACAAATACCTTCCATCATTCTAAAGGGCTGATATCAACTATATTAAATTCAAACAAAACTTCATTGAATGGTTCAGATTTTGCTCAAACTTTAATATATAATGGCAGGGCTTGAATTTCAGGGCGGGATTCGCGCCCAAAAGTATAACGGGGACGGGAGGCTCCCGCTCAAACAATTTTGCATTTTGAAACTATGATCAACTCCCACGACCGTTTTGCGAATTTTATGATATTTTCGTGCAAGTAATCGACACATTTTGCGAGTTTTTTACCGCGAAAAATCATTGAAAATCACGATTTTTTCCGCGACTGAATGACAAATTACGCAATTTTTTTTCTGCAATGGATTGACGAGTTTCGTTCTATTTTCCGCGGCGAAATAGAGGTGATTCTGTTCGGAATTTCCCCTTCCCCCCACCCTTCCACAAACACGCATTCAATTTAAGAATTATGAAACAGTGATGCCGCGAACGCGCTATTGCGCGTAAATTACGCAAAAGATCTGAGATGACACACAAAAGAAACAGCTATTACACGTTTCACAAGACGCGTGATTTCGTAAAAGTTTGCTAAAAAATGGCAAATATTGTTAAAAGATCGCGAAAAAAGACTAATTTCCGGCAAATTTCGTCAAAAGATTCACGAAAGAATGCCTAATTTCGTCACAGAATTCTGTAAAACGGCAGTTTTCGTCAAAAAGGTCGCGAAAAAACGTCAAATTTCGTCCAAAAATCGCGAGAAACGGCAACTTTCGTAAAACAATCGCGATAAAACATCAGATTTCATCAAAAGATCGCGAAAAAACGGCAAATTTCCTCAGAAAATTTACGAAAAAAATGTCAAATTTTGTCCAAAAATCACGAAAAACGACAAATTTCAACAAAAGATTCAATATCAACAAATTTCCCGAAAATATAGCGAAAAACGGCAATTTTTGTAAAAAAAAAATCCCGATAAAACATCAGATTTCATCAAAAGTTCGCGAAAAAATCGCAAATTTCATCAGAAAATTCACGAAAAAACGTCAAATTTCGTCCAAAAATCGCGAAAAACGACAAATTTCGACAAAGGATTCACTATAAACGACAAATTTCCCCAAAATATAGCGAAAAACGGCAATTTTCGTAAAAAACAAATCACGATAAAATATCAGATTTCATCCAAAGATCGCGAAAAAAACGGGAAATTTCCTCAGAATATTCACGAAAAACGGCAAATTTCGTCAAAAAATCCCGAAAAAACGGAAGTTTTCGTGAAAAGATCTTAAACAAAGACAAAAGATAGCGAAAAAATGCAACTTTCGTAAAAGGGAACCTCTCCCCCCCCTTCCTCCCCCCAAAAATAATATTACGGGGAGTTCATTTTTCTGTTCAACAAACTAATTTTCCTGCTTCAATACATTTTTTTTTTCTTTGCTGCTCTAAAATCAGTTTCTGACAGCTCCAAATCTTTCTGAGTGAGTGCAATTCCTGAAAGCAGCCATTCATTAAACAAAAAGTATCCCTCTACTCAACAAAGTATTCATTTTTTAAGAAAGTCTTTTTCGATGTATTTGACTTGCCCCTTGCAAACAATAGTGATACTTCTTATTTTCTACACTCAAATAAGTATTATTTTATGATTGCACATTTAATATACAGAAAAAAACATTGGTTATAACAATTAATTATAAATTATAAATATAAATTTATTAAATTAATACATTAATTAGACCTATGACAAAAATAATTAACACCGGAGGGAATTTACCACCAGCAAAAACTAGACAGTATAAAAGTTTTTTTACACATTTCACATAATTATTCCGAATTGTTGATAAAAATTGCTTCAGTGATATTTTTTTATGTCTATATTCTGGTAAGTCTTTAAATAGCACATAAAATAAGGGCGGGTTTTAAACATTTTTTCTCCCTCCCAAACAGCCAAACTCCCCTCCATTTATAAATGTTGGTAGGGAGACTCCCCTCCTTCGAAAAATTGAATTTCAAGCCCTGAATGGACTTCAACTAGTCATAAAATTTTATTTTACCTCAACTTGCAGATATTTTTTGGTACTACTCTGTTATCCCGGTCAACCAAAATACTATCGCCAATAATGGATGATCGTGAATGCCATTTCAATGACATGAAATACGATACACGTGTTTAAAACGTCATTAAGTGATTTTTATTTCAACATTTTATTTGTATTTTTATTAATATTCTACTAATTATTTGTTTTTTTATTATTTAAAATAAAAATTACATCAATATGTATAATTTGGCTATTAGTTTGCTGATTTGTATAATTTGGCAAAATCGGTCGACGGGATAACAGAGTAGTACCTATTTTTCTGATACTAATGAGTAAATATTTGAATATTTACTATATTTCTGCTTGGATTTCCTTACTGTTGTAAGATTATTGCATTTTTTTTTTTTCGAAACTTTAAATTGTATTTTACTTTTTGATAGAGATAAAACTTTAAATTTCTAAAAGCAGTTTGATTATTTGTATTATATAAAAGTGAATAATATTAAAGTACATTATTGTGTTTGTTTACATCTTAAATTTATTTAAAAAAAAATCAATTGACTTAAATTATGATTAAACTCAAGCTGATTTAAATCAATGAACCCTGTTTCCATTAAAATAAAAAAGAATGTACTTCACTTTTACTATTTATTTTAGTATACATTAACCTTTCTTACATTCAAAACCAGGGTTGGCTTTTTCCCGTCCAAAACTGGTTTTTCCCATCCCAGTGGGAAAAACTGGTAAATACCGGGAAAAAGTGGTAAATACTGGGAAAAAGTGGTAAATACCGGGAAAAACTTCCAAAACAAAATATGTAAAAAATATTCTGGCTTTCTGTATCAGATGTGTAAAATTAAAGTTATAGTAATTACAAATTTCCCTTAGATTTAAAATCATTCTGTATGAAAGGAGTATAAATACATAAGAATTATTGCATAAAATATAAAATTTGCTCATAAAATTTTTTAATAATGGATTTCCTAAATAAATATTTTAGAACACAAAATAAAATTATTATACTTAAAAATATCAGTGCTATCAAGTCAATAAATAATTTGCGTTACATTTAAACAAAAATGTTATTTTTTAAATAGATCTGTTAAACACAATTTTTACCTTCTTTTATTTGTAATAAAGAAAAATATTGCATTCATGGAAAATTTAGACTTGGGTTTTTGGTAGATTTAAATAGGTTAGGTATAATATTTACACAAAATATTCTTTTACAACCAGATGTTCATCATATTTGTTTTTTTTTGTTGTTACCAGATTCTGGTCTAGTCTATAATAGAATGCTTTAAAAAACCTTTAAAATGCTTTACTTAAACTCTATTTTGACGTTTTTAAAAGTTGTTTTAAATTTATATTTGTTTTAAATAATTAGTTTTTCCCATGTGGGAAAAACATAGTATTTCCCAGGACGGTAAATACCGGTTTTTACCTTGGTATTTACCGGGGGTGGGAAAAACCTTGCCAACCCTGTTCAAAACTGTGATAATGTTTATCTAATAATTCATAGTGAGATACAGTAGACTCCCTTAAATCCGCAAACCAGAAATCCGCACATATTTTATGGATGTAAACAATGAAACTTTCAGTTCAGATATTTGGGACAAAATTTGATTTTTTTTAGTTTTGTATCAGTTCCATATATTTTTTAATTTGTAATTTTCTTAATAATACTCTATTACTCATGTTTTTTTCATAAAGGAATAATATTTTTTTTTTTTTTTTTTTTTTTTGAAAAAATTAAAGATATTGCTGATATTACTGGTAATAAGTCTTCTTACAAATATATTTATGCATTAAATAAGATTTTTGGTTATTAAGTCTCACTAAACTTGAAAAAAAGAATCTTTATTTTGTGATTTTGATGTGAATTAGTAATGTACTTTTATGGGACAAGTTTTGTGGAATAATTTCGGAAAAATATATTTAATCTTTATAATGAATATTTAATCATAGACTATTGATTATTAACTTGACCTTTGCTATTAGTACTTTAATCATTTAAAAAAATATCTAAATTTTTATTATTTTAGTTTATTAGTTATTTTAATATTTTATTATATTGTAAGCTTTCATTATAGTTTCGAATGCACTATTAATTGCACTCAAATTAATGTTTAATAAATGTAAACAAAGCAATGACTAGAAATCCGCAAAATTCTAAAATCTGCACAACCTCTGGTCCCAAGCTGTGCGGATTTGAGAGAGTCTACTGTATTCCTTAAATAACTTTACTGGAGTAAATTGAATTTATTTGTTATTGAAGTATCGTTTTGATTGAAAAAAAAAATTTCCCTCTTTAAGTTTTCAGATTTTAAGGTCATGATCCAGGCACAAAAAGATGCTAATGGAAAAGAACAAAAATCAGAACAAGAGATTCCTAGTTCATCTACACCCCGTACAGTTACAGCTGCTGCTGTTCGCACTGTCCATGTTGATCCGAGACGATCTGCTTATGTAGCGAGTACATTAGGATCTCCTACTACTGTTATTCTTTCCGAAGGAGGATCTCTTCCTGAAAGTGGTGCTTATCAATATCACAGAGTTGCATTAGGAACTCAATTGCAACATGTAGTAACACCTGTCCAAGTTGCAAGTATGTTTTTCTTTTACTTCATTCATACCAATTTATTCTAATGTAATTTTCAGAATTAGTCAATAAGGTACCAATGATAAAATCACCAAATATTTTTCAATCATTCACATTGCCAAACTTGCATGAAACCAAAAACTTTCTGTGCACATAGAGATGCTCGGAAAAAACCCGGTAAAATTGGGGAAAAAACTGTTTTCAGTTTTTTTCCAAAGGCTTATTTTTCAATTTTTCCGAACTGGAAAAATTGCAATTTCACATATGAAATAATATATTGAAATTTTTGTAATAGCTACATTCACATACTTTTATTTATTTTCATGTTGAGCGTCCCACATGAAAACTTTAATGTGGGTAATCTGATCTCAGAGCAAAAATCTGTTTGAGAAGGCTTGAAAGGATCCTTCCCATTTTTTCTTGTTTGAAAAACAAGACCCTTTGCAAAATTTCTCTTAAAAATAGACATTTTAGAAAAAAGTTTAATCTACAAATTGAATCTTTCGAAAATGCAGTGATTAAAGAAAAAAAAAATCTCATGCCATATAGCAGCTGAATCTTATCAAGTTGTATATATGTATAAATAACCTTATTAAAAATGTCTAAATAGGAACCTAAATATAGTAATAATTTCTTATTCACAAATTCTGATTATATTTTGTACAAGTATATGGGTCATTTTAAAAAAACTTGTACATTCTATGTCCCCCAACTTTAAGAATTTTTAACAACTAAAATAAAGTTTAAAAAATAAAATTTAAGCATTTACATTACTTGTCTTTCAATAATATGCCGATTAATGGAAATGATAAAATTAAAAATTTAACATAAAATTTGGAAGCATGCATTTATTACTTTTTTCTATCTTTTCATGAAGTAAGTATTGAATTCGTGAAAAATTTGACTTCCAGTTTTTGGTGTATTTAAATGTTTTAGAAGGTCCTGAACATGATTTGATGGTTTTTGGAAAATATCTGTGGGTCTGTATGTGACAAAAATTTTATGGACACTCTATCTCAAGAACTGATGCACATAATTTCACAAAACTTTAGATTCAGCTACACCTTGATATAAACTCGAGATGTTTAGTTATTAATGTATATCACCCAACGGATGGTGCTGCTCTGCTCAGGGCTGGCAAGTTTCTGCCGAGGTGGTTAAAACCAGTGGTTAACCGGTTACAACCGGCACGGCAGAAACTAGTTTCTGCCAGTAAGTGGCAAAAACTTAGGAAATAATACTAATAAGAACTTTAACCTGCAATGATTCATAATTCACACAGGTATTTAATGTATAAAGAATATAGTTAAAAAATTAAAATAAAGTTTATGAATGTTATTCAAAGTAGCAAAAAATTTCAAAAGGATTATATAAATATATTTTGTTTATATAATAATTATCTGTCACTTAAACAGAAATAAATTTTCATAATAGTAATCTGATGCTGTACAAGTTTATTATTGTTTACGGTTGAATTTCTATTTAAAAGTAAAAAAAAAAAAAAAAAAAAAAAAACATAAACAAAATTCTATGATATTTTAATATTATTTTTAGAGCATTTTTAAATAAATAATACACTGTGATAATTTAAAAATGATCTACTGCTATATACAAAGAAAAATGATTCTTGTAAAAGTAGCACAAAAATATCAGATAAAAATTAATTAAATATCTTGTAAAATTTTTTTACTATATTAAAAGAACAAAATTATTTTTGTGAAAAGGTAATGATATATAAGAGTATTCCATAATATAGGATTAATTTTGCAAACCTTTCTTAAATACTTTTTAATATGTTCTGAATGAAACAAAAGTTAGAAAATGTTCTTTTAAGACCAGCATTACTTGCTGGTAATGTCATTATTGAGGATTTAAATTTAAAAAATTCTCATTTTCACCTGTATTTGTTTTTAAAGGCGACCACCCACAGAAGACAAGACATTTTCTAGGACTTTTTTGGGGGAAATATGTTTCTGGGAAAGGAATCTATTTTGCTACAAAGGTTTATTACACACGTCACAAAAATTAGTTTAATATCAAAAACCAGGGTTGGCTTTTTCCCGTCCAAAACTGGTTTTTCCCATCCCAGTGGGAAAAACTGGTAAATACCGGGAAAAAGTGGTAAATACTGGGAAAAAGTGGTAAATACCGGGAAAAACTTCCAAAACAAAATATGTAAAAAATATTCTGGCTTTCTGTATCAGATGTGTAAAATTAAAGTTATAGTAATTACAAATTTCCCTTAGATTTAAAATCATTCTGTATGAAAGGAGTATAAATACATAAGAATTATTGCATAAAATATAAAATTTGCTCATAAAATTTTTTAATAATGGATTTCCTAAATAAATATTTTAGAACACAAAATAAAATTATTATATTTAAAAATATCAGTGCTATCAAGTCAATAAATAATTTGCGTTACATTTAAACAAAAATGTTATTTTTTAAATAGATCTGTTAAACACAATTTTTACCTTCTTTTATTTGTAATAAAGAAAAATATTGCATTCATGGAAAATTTAGACTTGGGTTTTTGGTAGATTTAAATAGGTTAGGTATAATATTTACACAAAATATTCTTTTACAACCAGATGTTCATCATATTTGTTTAATTTTTTTGTTGTTACCAGATTCTGGTCTAGTCTATAATAGAATGCTTTAAAAAACCTTTAAAATGCTTTACTTAAACTCTATTTTGACGTTTTTAAAAGTTGTTTTAAATTTATATTTGTTTTAAATAATTAGTTTTTCCCATGTGGGAAAAACATAGTATTTCCCAGGACGGTAAATACCGGTTTTTACCTTGGTATTTACCGGGGGTGGGAAAAACCTTGCCAACCCTGTCAAAAACCAATTTTCTTGCTTTTTTAGTTTCATCTAAAACAACAACAATAGATTTTAACATTTGTGATAAGTATTTAACTTCTTCATAATTCATGATATTTATTTATAACTAGCAGTTACCCGTGACTTCGTTCACATAACATTTAAAAAAAAAATAATTGATTAATCAAGCAAAAAATTTCGATGACGAAAAGCATGTTTTCAACTTTTTATCGTGAATTTATGGTAAAAAAACTTCTGATAATCCCTAGTTGCTAATTTGTTTGCTGGTCAAAATTTTCCTTTCAGCGATTAATACTAATAGATAGAAACATTCTTGGATTCTTTTGTTCAGCCCTGTAGTTTTCCAAGTGCCTTTAATACACGAAAGTATCTTTCTAAAATTTATTTCAAACAAAAATATTTCTTATTACTACCTAAATTACATTTTCAGAAATTATCATCCGAAGACAACCTTGTATCCAGTTCTTTGCGGGACCCTGTTTATCATTTTATATATATACTACAAACATTTCTTAGTTTACTAAATGCAGTTCAAAATAAAAATTCATATTTTATTTAAAAACCACCTTTAAGTAAATTATGCTCATATTCAGTAACCTTTCCGAGATCTTTTGTGTAACCCTGTATATCTAAATTTAACTATTTATACTATTACCATTTATACTCTCCATTTAATATGCATACATTTAGCGAAACTTAAAAGCACATATCATAATTCAAAATGCATTTCATCCATGCAACAGTCATCATCCATTATATACAGTACTTCGGATAGAATATATAATATTTGAAATATTTTGTGTGTGCCTGTAAATGCTGTGCACTTCGTATTATGCATGAAATAACTTACATTAAGCTTCAGCAACATATATCAATTTGATTATACATGAAATCTTTTACCATAATTAAAATATGTCGGAAACTGTTCCTCCCTTTATTCCTATGCAATGAAATTCTTCTGTCTGACCCTGTAAATGAATAGTAAGTGCCCTTTTCACTACATACTTTACAAAATGCATATTTTAGTGCACTTTGTAAATGCATATAAATTTGAATATGTTCTACAGGCTGTAACATCGTTAAATTTAATTAAAACGATTTTCCCCATAATGCCGTAACATAAGGAAATTTTTTGACTATCCCTGTAAATAAACTAATCATGGTAGAAACTTTATTTTCAATAGGTATTCGTGCTAGGTAAACATTAAGAACGTCCAAAAATTTCATGGAAATCGGAGTATATTTACGAAAGTTAGAAAGCGACCAGACAGACAGTCAAACCGAAAGCATAATAACTTTTCAACTTTGTTCGAAAGTGTTAAAAAATCGAGCCAAAAATATATTAATCAGTGATTTTATTTTCCACCTTTTCCCCACAAAAAATTTCTTCCATTGATAATTATGAGTTTTGAATAAAAATATTCATTTGTATGTAACTTATAACTTATTAATTAGTATAAGTAAAAAATATTTCTGATTCATTTTAAATATGACGTCATTATTTATCTCGCTCCATTAGCTACTTATATTCATACCCCTTGTATTTTTAACGACTGCTATAAAGTACCTGTTTTATTTCAACTATGACGTCACATTTTCATGAGTGAACCATTTTATTAAAAATATAATTCTTTTTCATTCTTTTTACTTTTAATTTATGTCACCATATTTTACACAAAAATTCCCATTAACTAAACAAATATCCTTCTTAAATGTATTATAAAAAATACACCTTTTATTTTTATTTCAAACATGACGTCATATTTATTTTCTTTTAAATTATTTTATTATAGTTTTTCGCGTGGAAGTTTTCTATTAAAAATTCATTGCCGCTGAAAAATTATTATACCAATTTTTTATTTTCTTGGCAACAGGAAAGGAAAATGGTTAAATTTTATCTGAAAAAT
Organism: Maratus speculifer; assembly: GCA_964019185.1. Taxonomy (NCBI): domain Eukaryota; kingdom Metazoa; phylum Arthropoda; class Arachnida; order Araneae; family Salticidae; genus Maratus; species Maratus speculifer. Next base: position 21,621,305 of record OZ025292.1, on the reverse strand, counting down.
GCCTATTGATTTTGTATGAAAAATAATTAAATTTTGAATTATTAAGGAAAATATTTGAATAAAATAAATAAAAATTACCCTATTATTTAATCCGAACTTCTAACTTTACGTCTGAAAAATTTCAAAGCAATCGGTTCAGTAGTTACGGCGTGAAAGCGGAACAAACAAACTCACTTTCCGATTTATAATATTAGTAAGGATTTTAACAACTACTATGTCCTTAATATCATTTTTATGATTTTCAATTATCTGCAAATAATATGGCTGATTCTTTGTGAAAGACTCAAAACCATAAAATTCTAATGCAAATTTATTTATTTTTTAATTAAAACTATTCACAATATTTATTTATTTATTCTGAATAAAATGTATATAAGCAATTTAATACTACTAAAAAAGTCTCAGATTATGTCACAAAATGAGTTTTTGCCAGTTTCTGTCGGTAAAAACCGGTTATAACCACTTTTTGCCACTTGCACGGCAGAAACTATTTTCTGCCGGCAAAAACCCAACCCTGGCTCTGCTGCATTATTCATAATTTCCACAATAGTTCTATCTCAAGAAGTAATGTATGTATTTTCCTAAAACTTCAGATTAAGTTAATCTTTGACAAAACTTCGTGCTCATTACTTTTTGGTGTAAATTGCTCAACAGATGATGCTGCTATACTGCATTATTCATAATTATCGCAATAGCTCTTATCTCAAGAACTAAAGAACGATTTTTTAAAAATCAAACTACAGCTTCAGACAGTTCCTGATATATATATATTAATTAATGTTGTTTAGTTTTTGGCATAAGTTGCCCTGTAGGTGGTACTACTATGCTAAATTTTTTAAGATTTCATTATAGCTGATTAATTGAATGTTTTTTCGAGGTGTTGAATCTAAAATGGACCTCCGTTTTACCTCCATAATGTACAGTAATGTTGCAAAAACATGGGCAGTTTGCATTAGAAAAGTACAACTGAGTGAAAATCTAACAGTCAATAAATCAGGGTTGGCAAGTTTCTGCCGGGGTGGTTAAAACCAGTGGTTATAACCGGTTAAAACCGACATGGCAGAAACTAGTTTTTGCCAGTAAGTGGCAAAAACTGGCAGAAACTAAAAATAATACTAATAAGAACTTTAACCTGCAATGATTCATAATTCACACAGGTATTTAATGTATAAAGAATTTAGTTAAAAAATTAAAATAAAGTTTATGAATGTTATTCAAAGTGGAAAAGTTTCAAAAAGATTATATAAATATACTTTGTTTATATAATAATTTTCTGCCACTTAAACAGAAATTTTCATAATAGTAATCTGATGCTGTACAAGTTTATTATTGTTTATGTTTGAATTTCTATTTAAAAGTTAATACAAAAAACTATGATACTTTAATATCACTTTTTAGAGTATTTTTAAATGAATAATACACTGCAATAACTTAAAAATTATCTTCTGCTATATACAAAGAAAAATAGTTCTTGTAAAAGTATAAACCGATAATTGTAGCATAAAAATAACAAAAAAATTAATGAAATATCTTGTACAACTATTTTACTATATTAAAAGAACAGAATTATTTTTGTAAAAAGGTAATAATGTACTATGAATATTCCATAATATAGGATTCATTTTGTTAACCTTTCTTAATCTAAAATGCTTTTTAATTTGTTCTGAATGAAAGAAAAGTTAGAAAATATTCTTTTTAAGACCAGCATTACTTGCTGGTAATGCCATTAGTGCGGATGTAAAATTAAAAAAAATTTTTACATTTTTACCAGTATTTGTTTTTAAAGGTGACCACCCAGAGAAGGTAAGATTGGGACTGTTTGGGGGGAAATATGTTTCTAGGAAAGAAATCTATTTTGGTACAAAGGGTTATTACATAAGTCTCAAAATTTAGATTAATATCAAAAAACAATTTTCTTGCTTTCTTCATGCTTAAATATCAATTCAAATATACTTAGGATGCAATAAATAAGTTTGCATAAAAGCTAGCACTGCATTAAATGAGATTTGAATTTTGCATTTGTGAGTTTCCATGATAGTTCCATCGTTAAATAAAGTTAAGAGCACACAATAGTCACAGAAAAAGTACTCAAAAAGACCCGGATGATAATGTAAAGTCTATGGGAGCGTTCTTTTCAAATATCTCGCTCAAATTTTATTATTATTACATGATTTTTTTTTGCATAGGCTAGCTGAGGATGATCCACAACCGGCCTAGTTTTTACTTTTTCAATTTTGGTTTCAGATTTTTTAAAAAAAATTATTTTAACTTTCAAAACTGGTTTAAACTGGTTCTGAAATTGAAACTATTATAATATAAAAAATATGTGAGCAAAATCGAAAAAGTAAAAACTAGGACGATTGTAGATCGTCCTAAGCTATCCTATGCAAAAAAAATCATGTAAAAATATTAAAATTTGAACAAGATATTAGAAAAGAACGCTCCCATAGACTTTACATTAGCGCTCGGCTTTTACCGCGTGACTAGTGTACGCTCTTGAGCAAATTTTATGAGCAGCTGTAATAGGGCAGTCATGTTTTTTACTTTCATCTGAAACAACAACAATAGATTTTAACATTTGAGATAAGTATTTAACTTCTTCATAATTCATGATATTTATTTACAATTTTAACAATTGCTATGTCTGCATTTTCATGATCTTCAATTATCTGCAAATAATATGGCTGATTCTTTGTGAAAGATTCAAAACCATCAAATTCTAATACAAATTTATTTATTTTTTAATTAAAACTATTCACAATATTTTATTTATTATTTATTCTGAATAAAATGTATATAAGAAATTTAATACTATGAAAGAAGTCTCACATTGTGTCACGAAATGAATTTATGCCGGTTGTTGCCAGTTTCTGCTGGTAAAAACCGGTTGTAACCATTTTCTGCCACTGGCATGGCAGAAACTATTTTCTGCCGGCAAAAACCCAACCCTGCAATAAATCCTATGCTACTTTTTAATTGCAGACCTGAGTAAGCCAAACTAAAACTTAGTTTTGTTTGAATTTAGATTATAAAACTAAATCGAAACTTTTTTGAGTTGAGATTGGAAAGTTATACCAAAACTAAACATATTTTTTTAAGGAAATAAAATTATAATTGTAAGAAAAAAATGTAATGATGTACAAATATGAATTTTTTAAACAAACAATGCAATTTTTAATACTGATATTCATAATAATGACAACGACAACTGCAATTTCTTTAAACTAGTATTATTTACTTTAAAACTATACTTATGTAAATGGAATGCATAATTTATTTCATTCCAAACTGCAGACATATTGGCTCAGGTTTTTGCATTAGGTCAATTGGTCGTTAAACATGTAACTGAAAAATCATTTCAACAGAGATATGATATAACAAACAATAGTGTTTAATAAAAATTCTTAGGCTGTGAAAAAGAAAAAAACTAAACTTTTAAAAGCAGGTTTTGCTACTTTCTTTTTATTTTGTAATATAAAGTGAAAATAATTCTCTTTTAATACAAATAAATGGGAAAAAATGTTTATTATTTAATATTCTCTAAGAAAATATAATTTATTTGGGAGAAACAAAACAATCATAAAAAATAAATTTTTCCTTTTTTTTTTCCGAATAAAACTGATAAAAAACCAGTTTTTTCTGCCAGTTATATTTTTCCGGAAAATTTACATTGCTATGTGCACGTTATATCGGATCAAAAACTTTCTGCAAAATATATTAATTTTGGGTGTAATTTGCGTTTTTGCATGATTCTATGTCGTCATTTTTTTATACGATTCATGAACGTAATTTGCATTTTTTATGCGATTTATGGATATAGTACGCTTTTTTATGCGTATCATGGACATAATTTGATTTTTTGAGTGGTCTGTCCACTAAATTTGCATTTTTGAATGATTTATGGGCATAATTTGTGTTTTTTATGCGATTTATGTAGTAATTCGCATTTCTTATGCGATTCATGGACATAATTTGCATTTTTTTTTTTAGCTTTCTGCCGACGAAATTTGCATTTTTTGATTAATCTGTCGAAGTCATTAGTATTTTTTGAGCAATTTATGGACATATTTCGCATTTTCTATGCGATTTATGAACGTAATTCACGCTGTTTTTTTTTTTTTTTTTTTTTACGCGATTCATGGTTGTAATTTGCATTTTTTGAGTGATTTATGGACGTAATTCAAGTTTTTTACGAGATTCATGCTCAAAATTCAAGTTTTTTATGCAAATCTTGCTCGAAATTTGCATATTTTATGCAAGCCATGCACGAAATTTGCGTTTTTTACATGATTCATGGATGAAATTTACGTTTTTAGTGCGGTCTTCAGGCGAAATTCGCTTTTTTACTCAGTCTTTGGTCTCAATTTACATTTTTCATGCAGTTATTTGTCAAAATGTTCGTTTTTTTACATGATTCTTTATTGAAATGCACGTCTTTTACATGATTCTTTGTCAAAATGCATGTTTTTTACGTGATTCTTTGTTGAAATTCGCATTAACCGTAAATAATTCGTACATAAAATTGAGGGGATATTTTTATTTTTTTTTTGGTACTAAAAAAAGTTACAAAAATAAAAATCGTTTCTTTCTTAAAATTTTCTGGAAAAAATTGAGGGGATATTTTTATTTTTTGGGTACTAAAAAAAGTTACAAAAATAAAATTGTTTTTTTTTCTTTAAATTTTCTGCAAACTTCATAAAATTTTCTGCGTGCGTCTATATTATATAACTCTGCACATTGCCATAACTAAGTTTAGTCATCAGCAAATCTTATTTCTGAAAATTTGCATTATTTACATTGTTTAGAACTAAACTAAATTTTATCATATTATAGCTAAGTCATTCGGCATTACCTGGTGATGTGGCCAAGAATTTGGCTTGGTCCAAAAATTTTTCCAAAAAATGGCATATACTTTTAAGTTGTGATTATTCTACAATTAAACATTAGAATTTATTCTTTTTGAAGAATCGTAGATTTCTAGGCTTATTTAAATAGAGTTAAACACATGAAAAAAAGAAAAAAAAAACTGCCTTTGATGGAATTTTTTTTTTTTAACTAAAAAGTGGAAATTTCTTTAAAACTTTTTTAGACTGTTCATCAATGCAAAATGAATACAGTAATACACAAGAAAAAAATACATTAAACATTTACACCTGCTAAAATGGGAACTTATTTTTTTCTTTCCAATGTGTGTCTTAGAAGATTTTAACTTTACCATGTACCATTTTTTAGATTTTTAAATCTCCATTACATGGAATGTGGACTGATAATACTAATGATAATTGAAAGATTTACATACAACAAACAAAAGGCCCATTAAAAGCACAAATATTGCAGCCTATGGCACTTCTGCATAAATGGAGACTATAAATATGAAAAAAAAAAGAATAAAATAAGTGTTTTTGGTCAGAACTATTCCGTAGAGAAAGATAGATGTTTTGTAGAAATTCACTCGGGCCAAAATTAAAAATTTTTTCCCGAACCAGGCTGAGCTCGGGCCTTGTTTTTAGCTATTATACTGGGACGCTAAATTTTCTCTTCTGGCCAGGCACAGGTCGAAATTTTAACTTTAATAACGGGCCGAATTTTTTTCTTTGGATTAGGCTGTGCTCTGACCTAGAAATTTCGACCCGTGCAGACCTCAAGTTTGCACCCAGCTGGCATACAAGTACCATTTTGGGGCATATCCTTTCTTTTTAATTTACTGATTTTCTCTTTAAATCATGCAGTTTTGATTGTTCTGCTTAAAAAATATATTTTTTTTTATTATACTTTAGGTGCTAATTCTGCTGTTGTGTCAGACTCATCAATATCTGTTAATCCAAGATGTGTTGTTACATCCTCACAGGATTTAGCCCATATATTAGTGGCAGTGACCACTACTTCTGCTCTTCACTCCTTAGAGCGACAAGCTACAACTGTAACTGTAAGTTCTGGTACACATCAGCAAGCCCAAACTATTGGGACTATTGCAAATGTTGTTACAAGTAATCAGCGGACTGCTGGTGGAACCATTCTTGCTCAGTCGGTTCCTCAAACTTCCATGCCTCAGCGGATTGTATTAAACAGTGGCATGTCTGATGTTTTTTTGCGTTTGTCACCCTCTACTGGAGCAAGTGGTTCATCACCACAATTCATGGTCCTAGAATCTGCATCTGGCTTAGTTCCCTCTAGTGATGTAACTAAGGTCCACTCATATAGTTTAGCTAGTGCTGCTGTTTCTGCATTATCTTCAAGTTGTAACATGCAAAAAGTTGTAATATCAACTCAAGGAAAGCATTTACAGGGTACTGGATTACCCCATAAAGCTATATTGACTGCACCCGCTCACACACAAATAAGAACTGGTACCAAGAGATTAGCTTCTGTGGCTTCCAGTCGATCGGATACTTTATCGTCTGTAAATACTGTTTCTGATATAGTGTCTCGGTTTGCTCTTGTGAATAAATTACTGTCGGGCCTAATATCATCTTCTGATGGTAGAATTCCTAGCATTCCAGGCAGTCCAAAATCGAAAAAAATGAAACTTGATAAACCACTAATAACTAAGGATATTAGTAAAAGAAAAAAAATTTTGGACCATTTTACAAAAAAATTAAGGTTACTGAAATGTAAGTATTATCACCAACAAGCTGAGTACTTTTTTTTAAAGAGTGGTGGCAACATAATGGACCATCTTGTTTGGAAGAAAAAACTTCCCACAGAGCTTCTAGAATATTTAAGAGCTAATAAGTTTGACTCATATGATGATGTGAAAGTTATTACAGAGTGTCTATCGAGATGGTATGCAATTTCAAACACTGCATCTGGTAAGTATAATATTTGTTTATTTTAACCTATTGTTTTTTTTAATACTTAGTTTGTGTTCATTTTCATTTTTCCTTATTAAAAGGCAGATTACTTAAAAAAATTGTTTAAAAGAAACAGGGATGGGAATTTTTTGCTTTTTGGAGGATTTCTGCTTTTTTGTTTACAGGGATGCCACAGACAAGCTATAGCGCGTAAAATGCGCAAAAAATTGGCGACAGAACGCAAAAAAATGGAGCTTATGCGTCCTGCGGGACGTATAATTTTCATCAAAGAATCGCAAAAAAGGCAAATTTCATTTTAAAAAAATTGCGAAATAACGAATAATTTCCGGTAAATTTCGTCAAAAGATTCGCAAAAAAACAGCTAATTTTGTTACCAAAAAAAAAAAAAAAAAAGGGAACTATCTTAAAAAATCGTGAAAAAACAACAATTTTCATCCAAAAATCTCTATAAAACGGCACATTTTGACAAAAGATTTGCGAAAAACGGCAATTTTCATAAAAAAATTTTGTGATAAAACAGTAACTTTCGCCAAAAGATCGCGAAAAACCGGCCAGGGTTGTTTGGTTCACCAATGGTTTTTAAAAAAAACCATGCTGGTTTTTTCTTTTACTTGTTTTTTTTTGTGTTACATTTTACACGTTGAAAAATGCAAAATACAAGTTATGCAGAAGCTACAAGCAAAGTTATAGAAAAATGATGAATTAATAAATTTCTATAATGAATATTTTTAATCAACCTAACTTTAATATAAGCTATATATAATCAAGGCAGAGTAAGCAATTTTTTAAAAAATAGCTGATTAGAAAAAAATTAGTTTTTCTTCCTTTTTTTTAAAGGCTTAATATATATATATATATATATATATATATATATATATATATATATATATATATATAACCATTTATTGTAAAACATTTATAGCCAGAAGGGCAGACTCAAGCTAAAAATGCACTTTTATTGCTTAGTTAAGATTTATTAAGGATTTCCCCATTCCTCAAAGCCAATTACTATGACATTCTTAAGTAATTTTCTCCATTGATTTCTTCTTGTTATGTATATGCTAATAAATAATTGACAGTTTTTTTTTCTCTGTGTTTATTGGGTTAAACCTTTGTTTTTCTTGCATTTTTACATTGGGAATGGGGATTTTGCATGATGATTTTATTCTGTTACTAACTGGGTTGGCATAGTTTAAACCATTTGGTTTTTGAGAATAAATCTAATATAATATTTTCTCATTTGTGTAATTTAAGTGTGCCAAATTATTGCATATAGGTAATTTCTATTTTTAGTAATTTCTATTTTCTAATCTTATCTCAGCAGTTACTATGAGACATAGTCAATCTAGTATAGGCCATGTTAGTATATACATGAAGAATGCAAATTTCATGCAGTGATGAACATATCTGAAGCTATAAAGAAAACAAATTATCTAAAGTTGGCAAAGGCAAAGTGGATTAAAAATATGTAATATTCAGAAGAAAAAAATGTTTTCCTTTGAGAAACACAGATTTACAGTTAATAACATAAAATGACCTTTAAGATTTCAGTCAAACTCTAAAAGGAAATTTTCTTGATTGGGGGGGGGAATAAGATATATTTAAATCTTCTATTGCATAAGCAAACTCATTATTTGGATCAAGCCGAAAAAATTGGAGAGAAAGGGACAAGGAAAGGTTTGCTTAAGACATAATAGAAAGATGTAATTTTTGTTTAGACATTTAAAAGTACTAAGCATTAAAATATAGTGTGTAGTCTGATGGCTACTTAAATGCTTTATGGAAGTTAAAAGTGGAAGACAGTATTTATAAAACTGCTTTATATTTTTAGATCAATGTTTTCAAGTAGTCTAAAAAGCTATTAAATAGGTATTTTTGTTTATTTTATGAATTTTGTTTGTCGCCTTTTTTTTTTTATCTTTTAACCTGGTAGTTTTAGAGGAGAAATGTCAAATAGCAATACACAATACTTCTTAAAATGTATAGACTCTACTGCTAAATTCAAATTATTCCGAAAATTCTTTATAAAAAGCTTTATTTTCAATAAAAGATAATTCATGTAGTCAACAGAAAAATCAGACATCTCATATAACAAGTATTTCAAAGAAAATATTTTGAATAGCTTTGTGAAAATAATATATATATGAAATTTTATTAATGGAACTGCATCATATATTTATTTATAGTGCTAATAATTAAAATATTTTATATTAAGATTTTCAAGGTATCAGTGTTACATTATGTAGAATATTTTATTTATGAAATAAAAGACATAGCTTTTTCTAAAAATGTTTAATATTTAAATGATTTCAATTTTCTACATAACTAATTGTATATTAAATAATTACATTGTTTAGAATTACTTTTAAATCAAGTTATTACTTATATATTTAAAAAAAAAAAAAAACCTGGTTTTTTATTAACCCTGAAACCGGCACATTTAGTGAAAAAATAGCGAAAAAACAACAAATTTTGTCAAAAAATCTCTTTAAAACTCAATTTTTATCAAAGGGACACACAAAAAAGTTAATGCCAGGATTGAATTTTTCTGTTCAAAAAACTAACTTTCCTGCTTCCAAATTATTATTATTTTATTTATTTATTTATTTATTTATTTTATTTTTTATTTTATTTATTTATTTATTTATTTTTTATTATTTATTTATTTATTTTTTTTTTTTTTGCTGCTCCAAAAACAGATTTTCCTGCTTCACAATATGTTTTTGATTGTTCCAAATCTTTCTGATTGAATATAACTTCTCAAAACACCCATTCATTATACAAAAAGTACCCCTTTACTCAACAAAAGCATTCTTTTTTCAGGAAAAATGTCTTTTTCAATAAATCAGTTTTGCCCCTTTTTTAAAGAAATGCGAACAATAGTGATACAGTACAGGACCATTTATCCGGAATGGTTGGGGGGATCAGTTGCATTCCGGATAACTGGTTTTTCCAGTTAACTGGTTGGGCATTAAAGCAGCATCCATTTGATAAGTTTTGTGAAACATATGTAGTTGTGGTATTACTTCTAATTTTAAATTGATTATTAGATTACTTGAACTAAGAATCTGATGCAAGTAAGATCAATTGTTAGAGTTTGAAAGAAGATAATTTATGGGAACAAAAATTTTTCTGTTTTTTCGGCATAAAAATGAAAACATCTATAATATTATTTATTAGGGATGCAACGGATATTGATTTTGCCGGATATCCGATATCCGATTTGCCTGCCGGATTCGGATATCCGGTACTAAATATGTTTTTAGTTTTGGTGAATGCTCGTTTATTTCTTTATACAATGCCATCTCATATAATAAATTGCAAACATGTTTCACACACCATTACAACATTTTAAACATATTGCAATATATTTTACAGAAACTATATATCTTTGACTATCAGGGCTTGAAATTCAGGTTTTCCCAGGAGGAGAGAGTTTCCCTCATAACATTTGTAAATGCAGGGGAGTTAAACTATATGAGAGGGGGGGGGAAATATTTTTTAAACCCTATTATTTTTTACATGCCACTTAAATATTTACAAATTATACCGACAGGACAAAATTCCACTGAAATAAATTAAATCAACAACTCAAGATAATTATCCAAAATGTTTATTTTAATTAAAACAAAGGAAAATAATCAAACCTTATATATATTATATCATTTTTCAATTTTCACTCAATGTTATGGGCAATTAATAACTGAGTTGCTAAATGAATTTTTCAATTCATGTTTATTCGATTTTGTGTGGCTTAGAATCTTTTATAGGTTACACTTTTGACAAACAGAACAGAGCAACTTTTCTAACACATTAAATTATCGAAAATACTTGGTTATGCTTTTTTCATCTTATTATTTTTTCTTAATTCTTTTTCTTAATTTTCTTAAAATCTGATTGGCATTCATTTTTAATTTACTTTCAAGAATAATGCATGTTGGTGATTGTATTGTCAATATCCTTCGGTGGTTGTATATCACTTAGTGGAATTATCGTCAATACTGTAATGTGTAATCCCTGACATTTTAGCTAATTGAATTATGTTCTACTATTTATTAAAATTTAAACCCATATGAAATTCTGAAAAGGACATAGTCAATAGGTTTCTTCTATTACATAAGAAATGGATTATTTAAAAAAGTCATGTCCTAATTTCTGTGAACTACGGACATCAAGTATTTATTGTTTCTAAATGTGTTTCCTTAAAGTTCTTTAATTATTTGGAAAACGGCTGTTGTTTTCGGTTGAGAATGTGCCTTGTGATGTCTGCATTTTATTTTGTTTATGATTCGTCCAGGAATATTAACGTTTAATCCATGATATACATAATATATGACTTATTATATAAATCATGTTTTGAACATCATAAAAATGTTTTTACTGATTTTCAATAACTCAATGGGAAACATTTAAACATCTTGCTTTGGGCAATGGATGTCCACATTTTATTTATTTATTTTACGAAATTCTTTAAATTTAGAAGAATTTTTATTTGAATAGGAAATCAAAATGTCAATGTTAATAAAGAAGAGAGTAGAAAATTTACAAAATGGGAAGGTGCAAATTATCAGATATGGAAAAAAATGAATCCGAACAGAAACGTTGTATGAAAGATCGTCTTTTAAATAAAAAAAGGAGGAATGATTATTGAGCCCATTGATGACAAAATGTGCGATGACTTTGAAAAATGAAAAAATCTAATGTTGATCCACTGATTGTAAACAAAAAATGTTTATTTATTTTTTATTTTTTTCAAATGTGCAACACAGGATTTAATCTCATTTTGTTCAGAGCTAATTCCAGACTCATGTGATAGAACTCAGACTCTAGTGACCATTACTGCCCTATTAGTTATTTCTTGTTTTGGCACAGGAAAAAAATTCACAAAATATATAAATCTGTCATAGAAAAAATGTAGCTGATTTCGTCTATCATGGCAAAAATAAATTTTCAAAAATTGTCGACCTGCCTGAAAAAATTTGAACTTTGAGAGAACTTGGGTAATGGGAAAATATATCGAAATTCGTCAATCAATTACAATAAAATATCGTAAAATTTGTTAAGCTGTCACAAGGAAATATCATGAAATTCGTCAGCCAATAACAAAGGACAAAACACAAATTTTTCAGCTGGACACAGGAAAATAATTGTTAATTTCCTCAGAATGTCACAAAAACAAAAAGGGAAATTTGCCAATCAGTCGCAGAATAAAATAGCTAAATTTGTCAATTAGTTGAGAGAAATAAATTATGAATTTTGCCTGTTGGTCTCCAGAAAGAAAAAGTTGTAAAATTTTGTAAGACCAGCAAACGGAAAATTTTGTGAGAAAAATTACAAAACATTTCTGTCAAACGCAGAAAAACAATCATGAATTTTGTATAATTGTCGTAAGAGCAAACTGTGAGATTTGTCAATCGATAGAGGAAAATATCAAGAAAATAGTCAGTCGGTCCTGAGACTTGACCCTCACTTCACAAAGAAAAAAAATTCAAAAAGTGATTTTTTTTGGGAAACAGGAATGACAAGATTCTTTAGTGCATGAATCCTGCCATCCCGTCCCGAAATTCAAACCCTGTATGTGTATAATAATAATATTGAATAAAAAATGCAATTCTAATATTTAAATACTCTGCTTATTTGTCATTGAACCGCAGAAAATTGCTTATAATATGTACAATGAAATGGCTGATAATTTTTAGAACAAATTTTACATGTTTATTAATATGTCTATAATTGTAAAGAATTTTCACAAAGAAATACATAGCATCCTTTTATAATGTAAACATAAAAGTCTTACTAATATACCAATGGTTGAAGAGTTATATCCAAACACAGGTTTAATTGATGATTTTTTTTTTCATGTTTTAATTATTCAAAAATGTCTTACCTTAAGCTATATTTAATTTTATTTTAAGATAAATCACTTTGAAATTTATGAAAAGAAAAAATTACTTTTAATTTTAAATATTTATAATGAAGTCACAAAAATAACTAGTTGGATGCACCAATCCTAAGACTCTCTTCTATTTCATAGATCTCAATTTTCAAAAAATATTTACAAATATTAATACTACATCAATATTGTTAGTTCAATATCATACCAACTTTGATTTTCATCTAGAATTTTTGCTGCAGTCAATTAGATTAAGAATGAGTTAATCTCGATCATGTTATTTATTAAAATTAATATTTTTTTGTTATTCCGCTATACATCAGCTGTTTGCGAATAGCCAGTTTTAGCAAGATGCAAAATTCCCATTGCTGCATGAACTGCCAATTCAAAAACATTCGAAAAAAAAAAATTAAGGGAGGAAATAGCTCCCCCCCCCCCATTTCCCCTTTTTATACTTAATCATTGAATCCCCTAAACTAACCAAGGATATGCTTTATCACATAAAAAAACCTATATCCAAAATTCATAGCAAATTGAATAATTCTTCATAAAAACCCATTTATATAATTTAAGAAGAGTTATCCCCGTTCTTTATACTTAAACATTAAACTTCCAAAACTACTCAGAGATTCGTGAATATAGCAGGGATGTAAGACCTGCGCCAATTGCGCCAGACTGCGCCGAAACCGCATTTCTGCGCCAAACTGCTACAAAACAGCTAATTTTTTCAATTTTGCGCCAAATCTGCGCCAAAAGGCACTTAGTGCCAAAACGAAATTTAGCGCGATTTCGTCGATCCAGGAAACAACAACAAATGACTTTTTTAAGCTGTTAATTTCGTCAAAAAACAAAGAAACATTGCAAAAAATCTCGAAAAACGCCCAAATTTAACCTAAAAATTGCGAAAAACATGCGCATTCGGTCACGAAAAACACGCGGTGTTTTGTGGAGTTTTATCGTGGCTCCGCAAACGACTGTAAGTTGTTTTTCCCTCGAGTCAATCCTACGTTCATTTTCATCGCAGCCGATCACAGAGTTCGAAGTTCGAAGCGGTACGTCATGTGACGTGCAGCACGCGCGTTGGGCGATACGAATGAGAGCTGCCGTAGTTGTTTATTCCCAATTAATGGGAGTTCGCCTCCTATGTCAGGTGTGATTCTCGTCCGAAATTTCCGAAAATTTAAGGCATCCTCTTCGAAAAATTTAAAACTGGGTTATCAGTTCCACATAGTTTCAAACTTGTACGGTTTTGGGCGCGGAAAAAACAATCGCGGAGAAATGCAAATTTCGTGAAAGGATAGCCGAAAAAGCACATATTTCGTCAACATTTAAAGGAGAAACGACGATTTCGCAATGTTTTGTCAACGAACTTTCTCAAAAGATCGCTGAAAAACGCGAATTTCCTCTGCGGATCGCGAAAATCGGCAATTTCACCAAATATGGCAGATAAAACGCTGATTTTGTTTGAAGACTACAGAAAAACGTCGATTTCCTCTAAAGATTGCGGATAGAACGCCGATTTCGTTAAAAGATCGGGGAAAAAACGCCAATTTCGATAAAAGATCCCTTAAAAATATTTTGCCTAAGGATCATTTAAAAAAAAAAACCGCTGATTTCATCAAAAGATCACGGGAAAAACGCCGATTTCGTCAAAAGATCGTGGGGATAAAACGTCGTTTTCAAGAAAAGATCGCGTAAAAATGCAAATTTTGTCTAAAGATCGTCGAAAAAACGCCGATTTCATTAAAAAACACACGGGAAAACGCCGATTTCGACAAAAGATCGCAATAAATCGTCGATTTTTCTAAAATATTGCAGATAAATCGCTGATTTCGTCTGAAGATTGCGGAGGGGGGGGGGAACCCGCGGAATTCCCCCGCCACCGATTTCCGAAAATGCAATGTGAATTTTCGAAAAAGTTTTTTCACTCAGAATCGCCCCTGTCTTATGTATTGTACATATTTTCTGTAAATTAAGTATCTTCCTGTTCTGTGTCTTTCCCGTGTCGGTAGTGAATTATTTCGCTCCTCGGCAAATCCTGCCGATAGACGGTAAAACCGAAAGCAGAATGAAAGTGCGTACGAAAATCCGCCACATGTTTGTCAAACAATTACAAAAATAAATAAATAAATGAATAAATAGAATTTTCTCAAAAAATTGCTATCTCGTCAAAAAATGAACAAAAAACGCAGCCAAAGGAAAACAGTGTTGAATTCACTTTCCTCCAGGAGGGACTTCTGTAGCTCCGCGGGGGACATGATAAAGTTCCGGGGGGCGGGGGGGGTTGCACTTTTTGTTCATTGAAAACCCAAAATCTCAACATTTCCGGGGGGAACATTTCATTGCTCCTGGGGGTGGATGTCCCCCCCCCCCCCACGGGGCACCACCTGAATTCAACACTGAAGGAAAAGACTGTAAATTTCGGCAAAAAACTGGTTACAATGTTCGAATTTCATCGAAAAATCGCGGAAAACACTCGAAATTTGTCAAAGGATCGCTAATTTCGTCATTCGAATTTCACCAACAATAGATCGTGAAAAACACTCGAATTTCATTAATAGATCATGAAAATTTTGTCTATAGATCGTGAAAGTGTGCATATTTTATCGAAAAATCACGAAAAAAACACTCGAATTTCATCAAAGGATCGCGAGAAAAACCTGAGTTTTGCTAAAGGATCGTTATTAACATAAAAAGAGTGAACAAAACACAGCCAAAAGACGAATTTTGTCAAAAAAATCGCGATAAACACGCACATTTTTATTGAAAGATCGCGAAAAGTACTTGAATTTCGTCAATATATCGCGTAAAACACTCGAATTTCACCAATAGATAGTGAAAACATTCGAATTTCATCAATAGATCGCAAAAAAACGCAAATTTCGACTATAGATCGTGAAAAACACGCAAATTTTATCGAAAAATCACGAAAAACATTCTAATTCCATCAAAGGTTCGCGAGAAAAACCTGAGTTTTGCTAAAGAATCATTAATATCATAAAAAAGAGAATAAAACACAGCCAGAAAATCATGAATAAAAAGTTAATTTCTGTGAAAGATCGCGAAAAAACTCAAATTTCTGTAAAGGATCCCGAAAAACAAGCTTATTTCATCAAAAAATGAACAGCAAAAAACCCGCAAATTTCTCTAAAGGATTCTGAAAAACATGTGAATTTCGCGTCAAAGGTTATCTAACTTCGTCATAAAAATAACAAAATACGGTCAAAAAATCGTGAAAAAAAAAAAAATGTTAATTTCTTTAAAAGATCGTGTGAAAAAAAAAAACGAAAATTTCATCAAAAGGATCGTAAAATCCGTAAATTTCGTCAAAAGATCTCAGAAAACATACTAATTTCATCAAAAGGTCCTAAATAAACCCGCAAATCTAGTTAAAAAACGAACAAACACGGTCAAAAGTTTGTGAAAAGGCGTGAATTATGTTAAAAGATCGCTAAAAACCACAAATTTCATCAAAAGGTCTGAAAAGTGTGGAGAAATTTAATTTGAGTATTTATTCTTTCAAATGTAAAAATATTTTTCAAGATAGCAATTATTGTAATTGTTAAGAGTTTATTAAGCATTAGAATATTTCAATCTGCTCCTAAAAAGCTTTTATTGCTACAAAGTTATATTTTTGCTGCTACAAAATCTGATATTTATTGCTACAAAATCTGATTTTTGCTGCTACAAAAATAGATTTTACTGCTCCAAAATTCGATTTTTGCTGCTCCAAAGTTGCTACAAAATGGCTTTAGTGCACTTTCATCCCTGATATAGCAATGGATATTCACGATCATAGCGGGCGCAATGTTTTGTTTTGATTTTTAAATTATATTTATATCCAGTGTCATTTAATTTTCTACTGATTTTATATGTTATGAATACGGTTCTTATGAATGAACCGAAACATGTCAACTTTTTAATTTAATTTTTATTTGTGACACCTTCTAAGTAAATAAATATGAAATGTTTTTATACTCAGAGATTCGCCTTATCAAAAAGAATGTACATCCAAAATTTAAAGCAAATAGGATATTTCTGCATAAAAACTTATTTATCAAATTTAAGGGGGTTTGAGGTAATCTCCGGTATCCCTTTTATGCTTAACAAAAGGACCCCACAGCTAATTAGGGAAGCATCTTATCACTATAAACCTGTATCCAAATATTAAAACAAATTGGTTAATTCTGCAAGAAAAATCATTTACCTAAATTAAGAGGGGTAGTCCCACCGATCCCCCATTTATACTTATCCAATGAACTCTCAAAACAAATCAGGGAAGTGCCTTATCCAAATGAACCTATATCCAAATTTTGAAGCAAATCGGTAAATTTTATGTGAAAAACCCATTAAACTAAATTCAAGATGGGGGAGTTACCTCCCATCCCCCCCCCCCTCTTAGACTTATCCAATGAACTCACAAAACTAATCATGGAGGTGTCCTCATCAGAATGATCCTATGTCTAAAACTACAGCCAAAAACATGTACAAAATGTTTGGTTCATTCTATGTATAACTTCGTACAATTTTTGATGATATGATGGTGACACTGGGACAGACAGGTTTTGAATAAACATGTTTTTAGGGATATTGGATCCCTAAAATATATAAATTTGTCGAAAAAAAATGATTACATTACTTTCTACTATCAAGGAAAGAAGAAAGTAAAAAATGTTTGTTTGGTTGTTTAACTTATAAACCAATTAACTCATTATTTAAACTAAGCGAAAGAAAGAAAATTAATAAAATCATAGTTTATTAAACAATTTCAAATTTTATAAAGACTACAGACAGAAACCAATATTTAGAAATGCATAAATAATGCATGTAAGGTAGCAAAAAGCCATTTAGAATCTACTATCATTCGCTCCTGTAATCTATATATATAAAAGAAAGTCTGGATTTCGTATTAATCACAGAACAAAAAAAATCTACCGAACCAAAAATCTTGAAAATTGGGATAAAAATACTTCCCATAATACTGAGTGCCACTAAGAAGAGAGTTTTAAAAATTCCACCCCTAAGGGGGGGTGAAAAAAAGAACGAGTTAAAAAAAATTCCTTAAAAATCGGTTGGTTGATTGATTTTTGATGTCCGATTATCTACGCTAGGGATATAGGACCAGGGGGGAGTGCCCTTCGTGGGGGGGTCTTTCTAAGGGAACCTAACCCGTATTTACGCAAGGTTCGAAGAAAACCACGAAAACTCCGAACGGTTAGGCCGACAGCTGCGATTGGGTTCGAACCCAGCACCTGCCGTCTACCAGTTGAGAGGTCCGAACCTCTCGGCCACTGGTGGGGCCCTTAAAAATCGGCTTTAGCAGTTATTTTTCAATTGATAACATATTTTAGTGTATTTTTTCATGCTGAATCGAATGGTACCAAGCAAAATCTTTTAAATCCAGTAGTTCGTGAGATACTTCACATTTTTCTAATTTGGCGATGTCTTCGGCGCAAAAACCTGACATTTTCAATCCTTATCTATATATATAAAAGAAAGTCTGGATTTCGTATTATTCACAGCACAAAAAAAATCTGCCGAAACAAAAATCTTGAAAATTGGGATAAAAACACTTCTCATAATACTGAGTGCCGCTAAGAAGAAATTTTCGAGAATTCCACCCCCAAGGGAGGTGAAAAAAAATCCTTAAAAATCAGCTTTTGTAGTTATTTTTCAACTGATAACATATTTTAGTGTATTTTTTTATGCTGAATCGAATGGTACCAAGCAAAATCTTTTAAATCCAGTAGTTCGTGAAATACTTTGCATTTTCCTAATTTGGCGATGCCTTCTGCGCAAAAACTTGAAATTTTCAATCTATCTATATAAAAGGAAGTCTGAATTTTGTATTAATCATTATACAAAAAAATCTGTTGTACCTACAATTTTGAAAGAGAGTTCTATAATCAGGTTAACATGATCATGTAAGATATATTTAATTATATCAATATATATAAAACGCAAAGTGAAATTTCATTCCGGCCGCTTATAACTTAAGTTCTACTAGATAGATTTTAATGGAACTTACATTGTTACTTGGATAATTTTTCTGAAATTTTGCAGCAAATGAAATATAGCATTCTACGTTGCTTAATTGAATACTTATGGAGAGATGTTTTAAATCAGATGAACCCAATTACAAAAGGTTGGCTTTATTTTAAAGGCTCTGCTGAATGAATTTTTATGTGATTAAAACTGTTAACATGTTGAGCGCTACGTCATTCATTGGTGACTAACATTGAACATTCCGTTTAGATGATGGACTTTTCACCGATGACAGACAGTCTAAAGTATGATATAAAACTAAAAATTACTATGATATAAAAATTTTGTTTGATTCAAAGTTTCTTTAAAAAACACTGACCAGCGTAGCGGGTGAAGGCTGCTAGATGGTATATAAGCATGTGCTTCTCTGTCGCTTTGCTCAGCTTAGCTTTTTCTACATGCTGAGTCTTGTACTGATGAAGAATCTCGACAATAGATTCGAAACAGCTCTTTGCAACCTTTTCTTTCATTATTTGAGCATTTCTAAATGTTGGTTTTCTATCTTTATACACTTTTACAAAAAGGCTTTATTTGCTATTTTGACTTCAAATTTTGTTTTACAATCCGAAAGTAAAGATACAATTTTCTAAAAGATATAAATGTAAAATCTTGAATTTATTACAGAATTTTAATATAAATAGTAAGGAAAGCTGGCAATTTTTTAAGCTTTTGAGAATTATCTTTTACTCATATTGATAGGGAACTTATTATTTCATCTTTTGCATTATAAACAAAAGTTTTTCAGTATTATTTGGGATCAAAGGATTACTGTTATTCATCTATATTTGCTTTGCTGCATTCTCCGGATATCCGACAGAGAAGTCGGATATCCGGTGATTGTGATCCGGATATCCGACGATATTTCGGATATTGAAAAATCAGCCGGATATGCCGGATATCGGATATTGGCCGGATATCCGTTGCATCCCTATTATTTATTAATATATAATATGATTATATGCTTCTATTTCAAATACTAGATGCTGTTATCAAACTCTACAATTGTTTCAAGAAATGTATATGTCAAACTGTTGTGTATAACACTTTTTCTAAAAAGATTCTAACATCAGTCTATTAAAAGTATCTTTCCGGTTAACTGGTTTCCGGATAAATGATTCCATACTGTACTTGTTATTATCTTCTACACTCAAATAAATGTTATTTTATAATTTCATTTGTATCTTGCACATTTATTTTTAAAAAAAGTAAAGAAAATTTCTCTTAATAGTTTTAAAAAAATCAATATTGGCTTTAATTATTTATACATTATTATTAAAACAATAATTATTGCATTTAATTTTTCTTTTGCAAATGAACAAGTTCAATTTTTGCATCTAAAAATAGAGTTGGAGAGGGCAGCATTTATGGTATTGGGAATAGATATAAAATTTTTGTGATAAGGGGGGAAGGAGAAAATGAGAATTTGTAACTTAGATATTGCCACTCCTGTAATGTAATATACAGGCTGGTGTGCTTGTCTTCATTTGCTTAGAAATCAAGACCTGTTTTTGTTACTTGAATTATCTTTCACAAACAAAATGTGGTGCAATTTTTCATGCACGTGTGTGATCAAAATGTAATGCAATTTTTCATTCGCGCGTGTGAATACAATATCAGTGTTAGAATTCCTAAAAAAAAGTCACTGGTCCCAAAGACCAGTAAGCATGAGAATTTACTGGTTCGCAGACATCATCACTGGTCCGCTACATAAAATTCTATTAAATAATTTTAACACTTATAATGGCCTCTCCCCCTCCCTGGAATATAACCCAATCCTACTTTGCATTTATCCAAAATTTTTAGCATAATAAAATGTAAAATTATAATTTGCTTAAAATTAAATAAACAGTACGTAAAAAAAAACTATCAAATTATTAATTAGATATTTTATTTGCCATTACTTATTTCAACTGACTAAGTTTTAATGCAATTTTTTTTTTTCGATTTTTCTCCAGATTGTAGCGAGTGGGGTGGAATTGTAGCTAGTGTCAGTGATGCAGCTGGACTTGAAAAATTCTGGGTCCCTTTTCGACAAAAGCGGGTCCCACTAATAATATTAAGTCATATTTTTCAGCTCAAAAATTGAACTTGTTCATTTCCACAAGAAAAATAAAATGCAATAATTGTTTTAGTAATAATAAATAATTAAAACCAATATCAATTTAAGAGAAAGTTTGTGTACTTTTTAAAGAATAAAAGTACAAAATACAAATTTAATTATAAAATAATGCTTATTTAAGTGTAGAAGATAACAAACCCCTTTTAAAATGGGGCAAGACAGGTTTATTGAAAAAAACATTTTTGCTGAAAAAAGGGATATTTTTGTTGAGTAAATGGATACTTTGCTTAATGAAATGGTGCTTTCAGGAGTCGCATTCACTCAGAAAGATTTGGAGCAATAAAAAATCGATTGGGAAACAGGAAAATCAGTTTTTGGAGCAGCAACAACAATTTTGAAGCAGGAAAATTAGTTTTTAAAACAGAAAAATTCTCTCCCAGCATTCACTTATTTATTTATTATTTTTTTATTTATTTATTTATTTTACCCTTTTTTTTTTTTTTTTTGTGCTTTTTTGTCAAAATTTCCGTTTTTTGTGTTATTTTGACGAAATTTTTTGTTTTTTCGTGTTTTATTGACGAAATGTACCGTTTTTCGTGATATTTTTTTTGACAAAATTTGCCGTTTTATTGCGATTTTTGGACAAAATTTGCCGTTTTTCCCCGAATTTTTTGCCGATATTTGCCGGAAATTAGTCGTTATTTAGCAATTTTTTAACAAAATTTGTCGTTTTTCGCGATTTTTTTTTTTTTTTTTTTTACATATTTTGCTGTTTAATTGCGATTTTCGGACAAAATTTACCGTTTTTCGCGATTTTTTTTCTAAATTTGCCGTTTATCGCTATTTTGTTCAAAATTTGACGTTTTTTCGCAATCTTTTGAAAAAATCTGCTTTTTAGGTTTTGGAATGAAATTAGCCATTTTTTCGTGAATCGTTTGACAAAATTTGCCGAAAATTAGTCATTATTTTGTAATTTTTTAGCAAAATTTGCTGTTTTTTTTTTTTTTTTTTTTTTTTTTTTTTTTTGCGATCCCTTAACGAAATTACGTGTCCAGTGAGACGCGTAAGAGCTATTTTTTTTCAGCCCATTGCCGATTTTTTGCTTAATTTACGCGCTATAGCGCGTCCGTGAAATCGCTGAAATGAAAAAAAATCTTATGTGCGATTGGTTGCGGTTTTCTCAGGGCCTGAAAAAAGGCACTGGTCCTGCGGACCACTAAATTTTTCAAATTAGTGGTCCGATTGAATTATCGGTGGTCTCGGACCAGCGGACCACCAAGGATTTCAAACGCTGAATATGGTGCAATTTTTCGTTCACGTGAATTTTCAGTCTTTTTGCTTTTTTGCAGTTCTCATCCCTGAAAAAAAGTATGCAAATATTTTTTAAAAATTGTTTAGTTTTATATTTTTTAAAGAAAACTGTTTTTTTTTCCCCCTAAAACCACTGTTTTGTATTTTTTATTACATCTACTTCAGTGTATCCACTGACTGCGGATAACTAAATGAAATTATTGGCTGCTAAGAATTGTCAGCTGATCGCAGTGTTGTTATTTTGTCCACTTTTTTTTTGTAAAAAGTCAATGCTGGAAAAAATTAGATAAAATGAAAATCACTGATTTTTCATATGTTTTGTAATTAAAAATTATTGCTATCATGTAATAGAATTATATTTCTACATTATTTATTAATAATAAAATCTATATTTTTTAATCATTTAATTGAAATTGAAGGGCTTAATATTAAGCATAATCTGATAAATCCACAAAGAAAATATTAATTACATGTGGGTATGATTAATTTTAGACAGTATTTTACTGTCAAAATTATCTTTAGCTGCATATATCAAATAGTTTTAAATTGAATAAACATAAAGAAGAACCTAAACTAAACCATAAAACTCTTAACCTATAAACTATAAGAACCCAAACCATATGATATAATCTTAATTTAATATAAACTATTTATATAACATAATATTTATAATAAATATTTACAGAATGATTTGATGACTGTATCATTCCAGCTCACATTTTATCATACATGCTGCATCCTAAAACATCTAGATGAGGGTTCACTAATGACCTGGAAGAAATAACAAGGAAATGGAAGAATGACATTAATAAAAAATTTTAGCCATTGATTATTAAATTTTCCATTAATTGGATACTTCAGTCGAATGGAAAAACAAGTTCACTATTTTCCATTAATTGGCTACTTCAGTCAAATGGAAAAACAAGCTCGCTAATGTTAATCCTATGAAAGAAATTTATAAAGATAACTTGGTTGCATTTTAATATTTTTAAATGAAGTTTTTTTGTATGCTGAGATTAATCTGAATGCTGGCTGTTTTTAACTTTTTTTTATTTTAATTGCAGATTTTTTTTTATAAGGATGCTTTTGCTTTCTAAATCGGTTCCAAAAATGAAAGTGTTCTCATAAAAAATACAGTGGAACCTGCTAAAGTGGTCACATGGCTAAAGTGGCTGTTTTTAAAAAATTTTACTTGTGTCAGGGTTGCTGGCTTTTAGCCGGGCCAAAAAAAGCCGGCCGGCTTTTTTTGGTTTTATCCACTTAAAAAAAGCCGGCTAAAATTGATAAAAGCCGGCTTTTATTATTAAAGTGTTAATTTGTATCGAATCCATCTTAAATTTGGATTGATTTATTTTTAATACATTTTTAATTATTTACTACTAAAATAGTTATAAATTTCTATTTAATTTTTCAAATAAATAAGTCTTTATAACCGCTAGAAGTCAACTGTGAAGGCATTATGTCTGAAAAAATATATAAATCTTGGAAAAAAGAAAATAATAAAAAAAATGTGTTTTAAACTTCTACATTTCATAGTTCTACTTATATTGCACATTCCTAAGAATTATATTTAATTGAATTATGACAAAATGTAACACATCAAAGCATTCATAGAAACATTCTTATATGTAAAGATTAAGTCATAGAATGAACAATGTTGAAAGAGAAATTAAGAAGGATTCAGTGTTTGAAGAGAGTTTAATACATAATTATATAAAATTAAACAACAAAAAATGCTCTAATAAGATTTGTTGAATTAAAATTTTCAATAGCTCTTTGTTATTTAATAGTGCATATATGCCCCTTTGCATGAATATATTCATACATATGCTAACTGATAATACTGAAATAAATTGTGAAATATAATATATTATGAAATATGCATAATTCATAATACTATTTTCAATAGTGAGAAATGCTGTTTTTATGATTTTAAATGTTTATAGGGAATAAAACATGACATTTTAATAACTCTTAAAATTAGTTAAGTAATAAAACATAACTAAGTAACCATTGCCCCAGTTAATTTTATAAAGCAGTAAAACTGGAAAAAACAAGGGTGAAATAGAAAAAGCACTTGGTATGGCCATTTTATAATTTAGCTGACATATTTGCAATTGTGACTACCACGACTGCAATTGTGTATAAACCACTATCAATTCCATCAATGTGTCATTCTAGTATTATTGTCTTCAATATTGAAAAATTGGGTTATAACCCAATTTCTCATACTGAATCATAATTAAAATCCCTATTTTTTATTTTAATAAATAAATTTATTAAACTCAAAGTAAATTAAACATCATTAAAACTAGTTAAAAGACACTTAAAAATGTGTGGCTTATAATTAAAATGCTTCACTGTATAAAAGCCAATTTTGGCCAAAAAAGGCCAATTTTGGCCAAAAAAAGCCAGATAAAACCAATAAAAGCCACCGGCCTGGCTTTTTTTAATTTTAGCCGGCTTTTTTGCAACCCTGACTTGTGTTCATATGAAATAATGAGATTTGTCCGGTAAGGTGACCGCCTGCCTAATGCATCCATTTGTATAAAGTGACCAGTTATTTTATTTGAACCTGTAAAATGTGACCATTCATTTTTTTGCATGCCGAAAGTTTTCAAACTAAAAGACTAAAGTGGTTATTTTCATCCATTAAAAAAAGTACAGGAATTGGCATTTTATAGTGATTATTTGTTTATTGCATAAAGTGACCACTTTGTCCTTTATTGTGTTGATATTTGCTCTTGTCTAAGGTGATTTAAAGAAAAGTTTTACTGCCAGTCATAGAAATGTTATCATTATGCAATTACAATGAAAATAAAAATGCATATAAATTACAGTATACCTTCTAGTTATGTGTTACTTAATTAAATCTATACAGAATTTCAACTGTATACAAAAGAAATAATGCTAGTTTTAAGTAAAATATCTGTTATATAGTGTCTTTTAAATTAGTAATTTAGTTATTATAGTTGATAATTAATCAGTTTATTACTTATGCATTTTTCCTTATTTATATTTTATTACATGAGATCACCAAAAATTTTAATGTGTAAAAAGTTTAAACAAAAGACATTCCATAAAGTGACCACCTCTATATAGTGACCATTTCAGCCTGTCCTAAAGGTGGTCTCTTGACAGGTTTAGGGATGCACCGAACAGTGATTTTAACCGAATAGCGAATACCGAATATTTATGTGGAATATTTACCGAATATTCGGCTAGCTAAATAGTAATTGTTGGGACGAATAGTAATTATTCGGCCTTCTAAATACTTTTTATATTTCAAAGATTAAAGATATTGTTATTTTGTAAAATAATTTTACACTAGCAAAAGCCATGCTTTGTTTGGATTCGCGAAGCATTATTTTACAAAACAGATATTTGAAAATAACAATATTTTTTAATATAATTTTTGCATCTTTATTAAACAATATTAAACAAAGACATTATTTTATGTTTTGGCGCATTTTAATTTTTTATTTATGATGTAAGACTGGCATAATAAAATATTTTCGAAGAAAACTTTTACAAAATATTTTTAAATTTTCAACTAAAAGCTCTTTTAAATCCAGTAGCCACTGGTGTTTTTTAAAGTTGTTTGAAATATGCATGTTTCCAATCTTTGTAATTAACATCAAATAATCTTTGATAGCTATTTTAGAATAATATATTTGAAGAAAGTTACTTCTTCAAAATCCTATTTTCTGGAAAAACATTTGAAATCTGCTCTCGTTGATACTGTGAATTTTTAACTGTAAAACTTTTTATTCTAATTTCTTCGTTTTTATACATGTTAGCGTACGAGAATTTTTGATATTGTAGAATTTTTCAAAGGAAAATTTCTATTGAATGCTTAATTTTGAAGTATTTTCACTCTCAATAACGTTACGTACGTTTTTAAGCCAATTGG
Source organism: Maratus speculifer (assembly GCA_964019185.1). Taxonomy (NCBI): domain Eukaryota; kingdom Metazoa; phylum Arthropoda; class Arachnida; order Araneae; family Salticidae; genus Maratus; species Maratus speculifer. The sequence continues at coordinate 21,595,272 of OZ025292.1, read as the reverse complement.
TGTCTATATATCCTCAATATCTACAACTGCTTCATCTAATGTTAAACCTTGGGATTTATGAATTGTAACAGCAAAAGCTAACTGCAAAAGAAATTCTTTCCTTGAGCAATTTATGCTTCCAATTTTCCAGAATTTAATTATTGGGGGAATTGGTATGTACCAATTCTTATATAAGTTAAATTACTGTAGTATTCAAATTTGTCCATGATTAGTCACGATATCTAGTCTGTTGGCTTGTGATTTTCTTTAATACGTGCAACAAAGTCTAAAGTCCCGTTTACTAAATCTTTTTCGGTCCACAAATAAGAACGTAACATTATTTTAGATCCAAATGGTAAAGTAAGAAATGGTTAAAAGTTCACTGTCGTTTCTGAATCGGCCAACTCTGCTTTAGTACATTTATAAAGAGTTTGAATCGAGGCAACAACTTCACGCAGTTCTTTTAATTTTTCATTTATATAACAAATTTAACAATTAATTTTATTTGTTTACAATTCTTTTGTTGCCACTTTACATAAAAAAAATCCATAATATACAATTCTTTTAAAATGATTAAGTGTCATCTGTGCAAACGACTTTGCGGAATAATGAAAGCATGTTTTATTTATTAAATTAATCATGATCCTATCTATAATTACTTACTCCATGATTTATATATTTTTTTCTGAAAATATACGTGTTTCATTTTTTATTTATTTGCTAAAATGCGTCCGTATTGGAAATGCATGTAAAATAAATAAATTAAAATAGTATTTTTTTAACGTTTTACTGTAAAAAATATTATATTGTGCAAATCTACAGATCATAATTTATTTTTGTGTTTAATTTGAAGTCAAAATATTGAATAGCTTTTTTGTAAAGTGTACGACAAAGTGTAATTTGAGTGGCCTAGTAGAGGATTCGCTTTGCTCATCCTAATAATGTTTAATAAAAGAAACTTACATTTTGATAAACAAGAGATTTTTTTTATAACATCGTATAGTATTGAAAAAGTAGGGATGAGACTAATATTCAGCCCTTTTGCCGAATATTCGGTTGGCCGAATATTGAAGGCTTGTTGACCGAATACCTGTAGCCGAATATTTAGAGATATCTTGCCGAATATTGCTAAAATCTCGCCGAATAGTGAAAGATATCTTGACAAATAAATTTCAGATTTAAAGAATTTCATTCTTGAAATTTTTTTTCCTTTAATCCAAATTGGCTACTTCATTTATGAAGTCATTCTCACTCTTACTTACAAAATATAGAGTTATTCAGATACTAAAAAATATATTTCCTTTTTGTATTTCCTATAAAAGTTAGTGACATTCTAGAAAATGCTGACCAAGTTGGAGATTTAATTGTAAGGGAAATGTCATCATTAGAGAATGATATATTACAATTCAGAATATAAAAATACTGCCTTATTCTAAAATGCTCGAATATTTTTTAATGTCTGCAAATTCCATGCACATATAAAAAAGGCTCTTTTCTTATGAAATTCATAACTTATTTTCTATAAAATAAGAAATGAAAAAATTTATTCACTAGGTGTGTTAATGAAGATTCATTTTCAAAATTAAATTAAATATATCACCATTCCAACTACAACGGTACATCTGAAAGCAGAACTGGTATCAAACTCGATACACATTAGATGACACAACTTGCTTTATGAAGATGGTTTTATAAATATTTTAATATAAATTCTAAATACTCAACAAAATAATTTTTTCATTCTATAGTTTTCACTTTTAAATAATTATTTGCATAATTACTGACTTAAATATGTAACATTATGTATATATTTTTTATTTACATATTCCTTCATTCTTGTTGTTATCAATTTCTGTTTACATGGTTCGTACGCTCTGGAAAAAATAGAAAAAGTGCTGGAAAAAAAAGTTTTCATTTTCAAGGAATGAAAAGTGCTGGAAAGAAAAAGATTCATTTTCAAGGAATGAAAAATGCTGGAAAAAAAAATTGTGCTTAAATTTTGAAATTTCCTAAAGAAAACCCTTCATACATTTTATTTTAAAAAAATTTACTACAATCGTATATTTCCTTTCCCAATGGAACATTGAATCACCTGCAGCCAAAGACTTCCTTCTCTCCTCTTAACAACCCTTTTGGTATCTTTCCTTGGCTGTAAAAATCGGATGCATGCAGTAGCCAGAAGTGTGATTTTTTGCCAATGTGCTCCTCCTGCCAGATGAGAGGAGAGAGAGCAGATGCTTACGTCACTTTTTACTACACATTAGCAGCTGGGAAGTGCGAGTTAGGACAACAAATCAGAATGCACTAGCTTTGGAATAACTTCGCTTTTTCAACAGGAAGATATGTTTGTTTTTCCGCGGGGCATTGGGGTCTTTTTGCTGAGTCAATGTAATTAGTTGCCAACTTGTACGATTTTGCTCGCGCAGAAAAAACAATCGCTGAGAAATGCAAATTTCGCGAAAGGATTGCACAAAAAGCACACATTTCGTCAATATTTCGTGGAAAAACGAGATTTCGTCAGTGTTTTTGTCAACAAACTTTATCAAAAGATAGCTGAAAAACTCAAATTTCCTGTGTGTATCGCAGAAAAATGGCAATTACACCCAAATAACGCAGATAAAACGCTGATTTCGTCAGAAGACCGCAAGAAAACGTCGATTTCGTCTAATGATTGCAGATATAACGTCGATTTCATTAAAAGATCGCTACAAATATTTTGTCAAAAGATCATTTAAAAAAAAAAAAAAAAAAAAAAACGATTTCATCAAAAGATTATTGGAAAAACTCCGATTTCATCAAAAGATCACGGAACAAACGCCGATTTCGTCAAAAGATCACGGGGATAAAATGCCGTTTTCGAGAAAAGATTGCATAAAAATGCAAATTTTGTCTAAAGATCGTCTAAAAAACACCGATTTCATAAAAAAAAACCACAGGAAAACGCCGATTTCGTCTGAAAATTGTGGATACCCCTCCCCACTGCCGATTTCTGAAAATGCGATGTGAATATCCGAAGAAAAAAAATTTCACCCAGAATCACCCTTCCTTTTGATCTTACATTTAATCTTCATTTACATTTTAATTAATATTTTAATCCTTTTTCTCTTTTTATATTACAAATAAAACTTCATTAGATGAAAATTTAGAAAATATCTTTACTAACGAATAATTAAACACACAGGTAACATGACTATTTCCTTTATGATATATTATTGTAGAGCTATTTTTATGCGTGCATTAAAATAGCCCTTGAAAAGTCCTTGAAAAGTGCTTGAATTTTATTTGGTCTCAAGTGTATGAACCATGGTTTATCCTTTTAATGCTTGTAGAGTAAGTGGAATATTGAAGTTGAATATTGTATGTGCCGATTCAAATATCAAAGATTTTGTTAACTATGCATTCTACTTAAAGCATAACCTTTTGCTTTAACGTAATTTGTAATTTAAAGCTTGGCATCTGATTTCAGAAGTCTCATTCTTACAAATTTGCTTATCACTAGGGACACAAACTCTAAATGATCAAATTTACTTCATTAAAGGTTATTTCAGAAAATATGTCCTTGTGAGTTCTGAGAGAGAGAGAGATTAAGAATATTATTGATTTTGGATACAAGAAGTATCAATTCATAGTTCATAGTAAAAGTGTAGTACATTCTTCATATTTTAATGGAAATATTTTCCCATCTTGACTTACTGAAAATCAATTTGATGTACATCTATATAATAAAGGCCAAACGTATCTGTGCGTAACGCATACGTCATTTTTCGAATGGCAACAGTTTGATGAAATTTCGCTTTTGCAATTTTCATTACTGCAAATTTTTTAATTCCTAGACATCGCACATTTTCAATCTTTACACCGTTGTGTAGGGGAAAATATGTACTTTCAAATGCAATTTATTTGAAAACTGTATCTTAATTTGTTTTTGAGGTATTAATTTTTTCGTAGTTTTTAATTTAATTTTTCCGGAGGTGGCAACTTGAGTACTCCATTTCTGTGCAAAGTAAAGGAAAAATAGCCATAAAGTTAAAAGAAGAAATGGAGAGAACTTATGGTGGCTGGAAGTGGTGCAAAAAATGTAACATTAAACCCAAACACAACCGCGTGTTTTCGCAAAAAAGAAGGAAACTTTCAATGACAAGTCTGTGGAAACTCTTACTACTATAGTTTTTAGTTTATAATAAAATAAAATGCTACTTTAGAATGCTTAAATTTAAGTAGATCATTTTTATTTAGAGAAAAAATGCGCGGCTGATGTCAAAGGATTTAGTACCTGTTCAATGAGATTCTTTTTTCTTTTCTCCCCCTCCGGGTTGATTTTTTTTTTTTGCCGAGTTAGACAAGCAAACACAGATGATTTTGGCAATAATTGCAGGTTTAAAGTAATGTCCGGTTCCCCAAATTTTCGTCCAATTATTTAAGGCATTCAATTATAATTATATTAAAATAACATTATTCGCTTAATGTAACTTTTTATAAATTTCAGTTAAACTTTCTAGAGCAGACGATTTTTTAGTTCTTTTGTCATTTTACCAGAAAGAAAATGCAAAACAAAATTATTTAATTTTTCGGTACTACTCTGTTATTCCGTCGACCGATTTCGCCAAATTATACAAATCGCCAAACTAATAGCCAAATTATACATATTGACGTCATTTTTATTTTAAATAATAAAAAAGCAAATAATTAGTAGAATATTAATAAAAATACAAATGAAAAGTCGAAATAAAAATTTCTTAATGACGTTTTAAACACGTGTATCGTATTTTAATGTCATTGAATTGACATTCACGATCATCCATTATTGGTCTTTAATCTTATTATTTGGCGATAGTATTTTGGTCGACAGGATAACAGAGTAGTAATTATTTTTCTTTCTTTTTGGAATAATTATACATATTTTTTTATTTTATTCCTTTTTTACTTTAATTTTAGAACCATTTTTACTTTTGAAATATATTTTCAGAACAGAAAAAAAAGTATATTTTTCACATAGAAAATTGATCTGAAATAGAAAAAGAACAATGTAAATGACGAAATCAAATTTCATGATTCGCTAATATCCAATGTTAAAAATGTAATTGAAAATTTGTTTTGGCATGATTTGTAAAAATGAAGGTTTGCGTATTTCACGGAAAATGCGGCATCTTCTTTGACGTTGAAGTGACGGAGTGCAATTGTTTGTGTACTTTAATGTTTATTCTTTTAATTTGTGTTGTGTATTTTAATTTATAAAGCGAATTTTAAATTTGTCATAGAGTTAACTTTGAAGCAAACTTTTTGAAAAAATGTACATGCAATCATTTCTTTACTTTTAACATTTTAGTATGCGCGTCAGATTTTTCGGTACTTCGTGGTTATCCCGTCGACCAAAAAACTATCACAAAATCATAAGATTAAATGTGAATAATGGATGATTATTAAACACGATACACATGTTTAAAATGTCCTCAAGTGGTTTTTAATACCACTTTTTATTTGTATTTTTATTCATGTTTTACTAATTTATTTTTTTCCGTTATTTAAAATAAAAATTATGTCAACATATATAACTTGACTATTAGTTTGGCGATTTTTTTAATTTGACGAAATAATCAAGTAGTACCGATTTTTCATATGCGCAAAATCTATATTGTAACGAACAAATGTGTCCGTGCGTCACATAAGCACTGACGTTATTTTGCGAATGACAACATTTCAGGATAAAATGACTTTTTGCAACTTTTGTTACTGCAATTTTTTAATCTTCTAAACGTCGCACATTTTCAATTTTTATTTCGTCATACAGGAAAAGAAATCTACTTTCAAATACAATTTGATTGAAACTGTATTTCATTTGACTCATATATTACGAGCTTATATTTTTCAAGCATTTTTTTTAAATCTCTATTATGTATCTCCAATAAGAAATGATGACACACAATTTACTGATAAATCTATAAATATTGTTTCTGATAATTTTCCATTATAAAATTAAAATTGCATGAGTAATAAAATAAGAGAATGGCTTAAAACACATATTAAATTATTAAAATTTACAAATTCAACATGTAGTCAAACAACTTAAAATTTTACACAACCAAATAATAAAAAAAATACTTTGAGTTTGTTTGAAAACTGTATTTCAATTTACTGATTGGCTGTGGTTTTAAAAAAATCAGGTCCGAGTTATTTTTAAATTTATCTCTACCGAGTGAAACTCGATTAAGATAGATTATTCTATTTGTCCTTAGAACAAATATAGAGTTCGAGATTTGTTTCTGGCTAATATACTATAGCAAAATTAAAATTTATTTTATAAGTAATAAAATTAAATGAATAAATAAATACAAATTTAACAGACATGTAATTGAAATACATGCTCAAAGCACTGAAATGACCAGAAACAAAGCTGCTGCCATAACGAAATCTTTGGCTAATAACTTCTGGCATGAGTCTAATGCGGAATCGTGACTTTTGATAAACTTTATTGCTTTATTTGATTCCATAATTACTATTTTTCATTTAACCCTTTAGCCTAACCATGTTTTTCCGCTATTTAATATTTTAATTCAAGGATTGATTTAATATAAGATTGAGATTAATGTTAATTTTTTGAATTGTATAAAAAAAATGTAAAGTTATCAAATACAAATCTTCATACCAATACTTTTCAGAGTTATTATTTTATGAATGAAACATGAATGAAAAAAATCCGCAAGACACTTAACCCTTTGAGGGAAAAAGCACTTCAATTTTTAAAGTGCTGAAATGATTGATTGACACTAGAATTTAAAAACAAATTTGTTTCAAAATATTTAAAAGCGTTTCTTCACGTATTTGAGAAAAATAAAATTGCTATTTCAAATTACTGGCGTCAATGTGGCGTTTTGCAATTAAAATTAAGTGGGATATATTTTAACCCACCCCTTTCATAGGGTTAAAGGGTTAAAATGCTTTTTTGAGTTAGTTAGCAATCTAAAACGCATATTACATGTAGAAAATTCATTAAAGTTTTCATTAAAAAAAAATGGTTTTTATCTTTGCTGTGTAACCCGGGAAGCCCGGGTTCGATCTACTAGTTAGAATAAAGGATATAATGCAATTTCATAATTTTTTTGTGTTAAAATAAGTTTTTCAAATTTAAATATACATTTAAAAGCACATTTAAGAGTTATAATCATTAAGTTGCTCCTATTTATTAAATTATATATAATAAAAATTTATTTTATTTATTGGAAAAAAATTTTACTATTCGGCCGACCGAATATTCGGTATTCGGCTATTCGGCCCATCCCTAGAAAAAAGTCTGTCTTGAGTTGTATACGAAGCACAATTATGAGACTTTTTTAATTAATAAAATTTGAAATTTCATGGGTTTCTTTTATAAATTTTTTTTTAAATTAAAGAGAAATAATGAAAAAATGGTCAAAGAAAAGCTAGTCTCATAATCGTCCTTTTTAAATAACTCAAGGCAGACTTTTTACAATATAAAGTACAAATACTTTCAACTTAATTCTGAATAAAGGAATGTCTCTCTCATAGTTCTTTTCTTATGAATGGTGGCTTTTTCCACCCTTCCCATCATATCATATTTTACAGAAATCAAAGCATGTGAGTTGAAAATATAGTATCTTTATTGTTAATGAAACAAATGAAAACACAAGTTTGATCTAGAGTGACATGAAATACAATATTCTTATAAGTTGATTATGATTATGGTTTCATGATCAAAAATTGTCTACCTTGATAGCTATTATTATTCTCAAAAGTTTTTTTTTCTTCCTTAAGGACTTTTATTTGGAAAAGCAAGGAACAGATTATTTATTAAACAATATTTTGGAACTTGCATCTGCACATCATTTATTCCTAAGGAGAATCCTAATAAATCACAATTTTAATCCTTCTCATGGTTATCCTCTCAACGCGCAGTATTGCTGGGTCAGCAACACCTAAAGTTCTCCCTGTTTAGAGACACAAAAACTCCGTGAATATTTCAAAAACTACTCTAATGGCTACTTTAAATCTTTCTTATGAGTTCTAGATGGCAGCACCACAGAGATAACACTCTACTGTTTTTAAATAATAAGTAAAATGTTTTACTGTAATATGTGCTTCACAGCAATGCTCTTCTCACTGCACTTATCAGTGCTTTACTTATGGGAGGTTACCACTTCGGCAACAGCTGTATAATTAAAATGGTTAGTGCAATCTTTACAAAACAATACCTGTGTACTCCTCTAGGCCTAAATAGATTGCCTAATTTTTTTTTTTCTTTAAATTCTAACTTTAAAGAGTAGTGCGCCGGAAACAGAGAGGGTTAATTTTGTTAAGTTAAACTTCACAAACAGCAAATAAAAAATGTAAAAACATTTTATTTTATTTAAATATGATTTTCTAATTATTTTGAATATATTTACAAATTGGCAGTTAAAAGTAGAAATTGTGAAAAGTTTTTAAAAATGTGTTTCAAATTTTTTTATTAAGTATAGTATTTGGCCAAACCGAATATTCAGCAGGCCAAATAGCTTGCTATTCGGCCAAGCCGAATATTCGATAACATGGCCGAATACTGAATAGATACTAAATATTCGGTGCATCCCTAGACAGGTTCCACTGTATCTGCAACCAAAATCAAAAAGTAAAAAATGACCTGCATACAAAAAATTCATTAATTCGAGATTTATTATTCATTAATTCAGGGCTCCCATTGTATCAACTTAACACTTATATGTTAAAATGAATTTTAACAAGTGTCTACTTTTACATTTTATTAAGCCTTAAATAGGGCTTAAATATATTCTAGAAATTTATTTAATTTCAATAAATATTTTGAAAGTTATGAGAAGTTGAAATTTACCATTTTTGCTCTGGCAATGAGGATTTTAAAAGGTATGAGATCCGTTAAGGCATCTCCGTTTCCTGATACATATTTTTCTGATTCAATCATAAATAATCTATCACTAGTAGGGTAATGGGAATCACTGAAAATTATAAAGAATTAGATTAGTCATTTTTTTTATTTCATGTAGTTACACCGACAACCAATGAACCTATTTGTTCCAATTTTGACACGGTTTAAAACAAACTTAGAAATAAGCTTTCATTACAAACTCTGAAAGATTGGCAATAACTAATAAAATGTTAAATTCTAAATAGACAATTTTCTCCTGATCTGACAGCATTTGATGACTGTATATCTTGAATAACAAAATTTCATAGTATGTATTTCTGTTCATTTCTTTATTTAATTTCGTTCTTACTTTGCATTTAATATTCTAACTATATTTTTTACTAAAGACGTTTACATTTTAACTGATTTCAATTTTCTTCATAACTTTAAACAATTTCATTGATTAAAATTACTTTAAAATTTTTAAATCCAGTTATATTACTTACATATCCAAAAATGTTTATTGATAAATAAGCATGTATATATAATAGGAAAACATGTTTTAAAAAACCCTGATTAGTACTTTAAAAAACCTGTTTTAAACCAAATAAATCAGGTGTTTTACCAACCCTGATCAGCGTTAATTTATTTGCAGATCTAAAAATAATATGAAATTGGATTAAATTTTATCCAATCATAAAAAGATACAGCCTAGTAGTGTGCCACCTGTTGAGCAATACATACTAAAAGGTGATCCACAAATATTTCTTTTCAGGTCTATTATGTAGTTTGGTGAAATTCGTTATATTTGTTCTTAAAATATAGCTCTCATGAGATAAAATAAATAAGCATAGAGTGCAAAGGTGCCAAGTATTACAATTTATCCGTATTTATTACGGTGATGCAACCAAAGTTACGGTGTTACAGGCATCAAATAAAAATTGCGATACTTCTAGGTTATCCTGTCGGCCAATTTCGCCAAATTATACAAATCGCCAAACTACTAGCCAAATCATACATATTGACATATTTTTATTTTAAAAGAATGAAAAAACAAATAATTAGTAGACTATTGATAAAAATATAAATAAAAAGTCGAAATAAAAATCGCTTAATGATGTTTTAAATACGTGTATCATATTTAATATCATTGAATGTTACATTCACGATCCTCCATTATTGGCATTTAATCTTATTTTTTGGCGATCGTTTTTTGGTCGACGGGATAACCTAGTAGTACCAAAACTGCAAATTTCGTCTAAAGATCCCTTGAAAAAACATGAAATTTCGTCAAAAAGCCGTGAAAAAAGTACAAATGTAGTCAAAAGATTGCAGAAAAGTGTAAAATTAGTCCAAAATATTGCAGAAAAAAAACACAAGTTTCATCCTAGGCTTGTGTAAAAGTGAAAATTTAGTCAATAGATGGCAAAATATTGTGAAAAACGCACAAGTTTTACCAAGAGATTGAAAAAAAAATGGCAAATTTCGTCAAAATATTGCAGAAAACGTACAGATTTTGTCAAAGGATCGTAAAAAACATGCTATTTTTGTCTAAAAATCACCAAAAAAAAAACAATGGCACAAATTTCATCAAAAGTTTGCAGGAAAAGCACTAGTTTCAACTAAAGATTGCTTAAAAATGCAAATTTTATTAAAAGATTGCAAGAAAAGCAAAAAAAAAAAAAAAAAAAAAACTAAATTTTGAAAATTTAGGTACAAGATATAAACAAGATATTCGTCAACTTCCTTATCCTAACACTATAGGTGTAAATTAACGGTCGCCACTTGCCAGGTAGTGATTAAAATTGTAAAAGTGGCGATTAAAAAATCTTATTAATTTGCTTTGTGAAATACAGCTTTTTTCATGGATATATGCATCTCTACTTTGTTTACATCTAATTAGTGAATTGGTTAATTCTTTCTTTCTATCGGATGCAAGCAGATTTAGAAACTTTGTTGTATTTTCTATATTTTGGCTTTTTACCATGAACTCTTTATTTGGATTATATTTTAAACAAATATGTTTTTTCCTACAAAATATAGTCATCAATTTTAATTCCACATGGATTTCAAATAAATTATGCAATTTTTACCTCTGGATTCAAGGACATTGCTGCATCTTATTTCTTTCACTCTTATCATACGATTACTAATTGTACCAATAGTAGTTGGCTAATACAATTTTTTTAAATACATTTATGATTTTTTAAGTTTATGTAAGTGTCAAGAAAGATTGAAATATTATAAGCAATTATTTTAAAAATAAGGACAAAATTAGCTTTCGCCACTAAGCGAGTAATTACTGCAAATTTAGCATCTGACTTTACTGCCACCAAGCAGACTTCCTCCACCTCACCAACACATTGGCACTCTTTGTTTGCCTTTATAAGACATCCAGAGTTTTGAAACCTTAGCCAAAGCAAAGAATATTTATATTTATCTGTACACTCGCCAAACTTAATTACCATTTGCCAATCTTGATGATATTAGATCCTACTAAGTTTTAAGTAAAAATAAAATATCCAAGAAAGATGTGAAATTACTTTTAAATTTAAAAATACAATTTCCTTGTTTGTTTTATTCAATGCATTGATATATATTTAAATATAGTTTATCATTTATGATTTTACCTGCAGTATTAATTACTAATTCATATTTTTCCATTCAGTGGAATGCCAGTTTTATTTTTAACCAAATATTTGTAATTCTGTTACTCACCAGCCGCTAAATAAAGAAAAAAAATCGTTTTGACCTATATTTAAAAAGTGGCCACTAATGAAACTGGGTCTACCGGCCACTGGCTACTAATTGAATTTCCCAGTTTTCACCTATACCTAACACAAATCGAAAAGTGGTTGATATGATTTCCAGAACAGAATTTGAAATTTCCTTTTAGTGAATTGCAGCTTTTCTTTGTTTAGCTTAAACTTAGCAGTTTGATATCTGAAAAAATGTGTTTTGAATATTTTCAAAATATTTTAAAACCATCAGAAAATACATTACAAAAATACTTTGATATTATAGGTTTGAAATACAAAAGTATTTTGTATTTCAAATACATACATTAAAAAAAAATTAAAGTATTTTATACTAAACATTAAATATTTTTAATCTTTTTATCTTTGATCAATTCACATGTTTGAAGCTTTTTCTTTCGAGAAATAGATATGTTCACCAACACATTAATCCTACACTTTAAAATATGACCTAAACCCACTATATCTTAGGCTAATTGCTGAAATAAAGTTTTAAAAGTAGAAATTATTTATATCTAATAATCTGAAAAACATAAATTATAAAGAAAAAGAGAAAATGTCTATTTCTTCTATTTAAAAAAAAAAAAAAAAAAAAAAAAAAAAATTAAAGAAAAAAAACCAGTTGGTTTATACGATGCCAATCTTTGTAATATATAACCTGTACCATTATTCTTACACACCCAGAGTTTCAAGAAAAATCCTCATGTACTTTCTAGATGTTTAACAAAATGTCTAAAATCACAAATGACCAGTCACTTTTGGCCATATAATGTGTGTGTGTGTGTATATATATATATATATATATATATATATATATATATATATATATATATATATATATATATATATATATATATATATATATATATATATATTTCTGCATAGATAAGCAGGTTCTTCATCCTTCTCTAAGTTTATAAATTTTTTTAAAATAATTATGAGCACAGTTCTCGCTTGCTTTTGACCAACATTAGTGATTTGGCAAATGAAAAATAAAAAACTAGCCAAATGAGAAGAAATGTTAGCAAAGTAGATTCTGCATGAAACATTGAAAAATCTATCTTTAATCCCTTATTGTATCCATTTTTATCAAAATGTTCTAAAATATTCTAATTTTTTTGTAATTGCTTTTAAAATAAAATTTCGACTATCTGCTATGGAAGATCTTAAAAATAAGTACATTCTAAATGATTTGTAATTCTGTAAATATTTCAGATACACTTTTAGCTGTCTAAATAAAAATTGAAAACATATATCTCTGATTTACTGCTGTAAAAGTATACACAAAAATTGCTATGACATTTCGACTCTTAATCAATAGAAAAAATTTAATTGACTAATGATACTTTACATGCATTTATTAGCTAATTTTGATATTGCATCACAAAACTACTTGTTCCTTGATGCGAGTAATTTTGTTTGCATTTTTACTGGTGTGATGCCCTCACATATAGATAATGAGTAATTGTCACTAGAGAAAACCTATGGCATAATTCTTTCTGCACGGCTGTTTTTACAGTTAATTCTTATAAGACTCTTTTACAGTTAATAAGTATAAAGATATTTTACCGATAAAAATTGTGTTTAAAATGTAGCAGATTATAGAACTATAATCTTAATAATTACCATTTGACCCAATTGATTAGATATTAAAAAATACTTTTATGTTAGCCATGCACTGCTGATAAAATGACCAAATAGTGTTCATTTCATTCAAATCATTTCATTCAAACCATAAACGCATGAAATAAACTTTTCATTTATTTCATAAAAAAACGCAAGTTTCATGTAAAATATATTTCTTTTAATCATGTGATTTACAATACTTTTTTTTTCCCTTTTAATAAAATATAATACCATAAGATAAATCAAAGCATTTTATTTTGAACATAAAAGAATGTTTCTAACTTATTCATATGAAGAGTAAAAGCTGCTTTTGATGAGACTTCAGTGGTCAATCAGGGTTGCCACGCCACCTGGAAAACTGGGAAAAAGAAGGGAATTTTAAAATCCCCTCCCAAAACAGGAAGAATCCAGGGAATTTAAAAAAAAAAAAAAAACCCTAAAAAAACTGGAAAACACAGGGAAATTTTTTTCCTACTATATTCAAACATTTTTTTTTTTTTTTTTTGAAAGCCAAATATTATCTTATATTTTTTAAGATAAAAAATAAATCAGTGTTGCTCTATCCTATATTTTATGTGTTCTGTATTTTAATATAAATATTAATTTGAATGCATAAAGTAAGTAGCTTTTCCCCTTTTCTTTTCTTTTTTATTTCTGCAATTTTTGTGATATTATGTTTAAGATAATTGAGTTTTAGGCAAGATTTTTTAAAATTTTAGATTCTTAGATACAAAGTTTTTAGATATTTTAACATTCATTTACAAATATTTCAAAGTATTTTTTAGCAGAATGTTTGAGTATTGTTTTACTGTTTTTATTATTATTAATGTAAAATATGGGATTCAATAATAAGTGTTACAACTTAAAAGGGTTTTTTCATTTGCTCATATCATATGTATTATATTTGTTGGATAATCGTAAATTATAAGATGTTTAACTAGCTTACATACACACATATATTTTTGGGCACTCAACATAGAATAAATGTACTGCAGTACAGGGAAAATACAGGGAATTTTTTTTTTCAAGATTAGAGTGGCAACCCTGTCAATCCAGAGAAAATTTGCAAAAAAATAATTTCTGTGATGTGTTTGTGATATCTGTTTCTATATTTATACAAAAAGAATACAACTATAATTTTTTTTTATGTTTCAGGTTTCCCGGGAGAACAAGTACAACTATCTAAATCGAGTAATGCCTCTTCTAGTCATCCTCAGTCGCCATCTTCTCGTGTGTTCTCTTCGCCAAGTAGACCGATGGATAGCTCCGGCTCTCCATCTAAAAACTGCCGCCCATCGATGGTCACACAGAAACAGCTAATTAAACAAAGTCCTATATCCTCTGTTTACGATTCTCAAATTGGATCTCAAGAGGAGATTGTTGAAAGAGCCAAACAGGTGCTTTTCTTAGAATGTTTTGTTATCTTACTAAAAGTTCCTTCTTTCTCCTCTTGTGTTTTATATATTCAAGATGTCATGTAAAAGTTATGTATTTCTGAGGCACAATGAAAACATATATGTAGTAACAAAATTCTCGATTATAAAATAAACAATGTACATTCAATTTGAAGATCAGACTAATTATTTCAATAAAATTATTTTTAATCAGTTGAGGGCTATTACAGTCTTGTTTCTTTATGTAACAGATAATGTAAGTACATTTATGGAAGAATGAAAAAGAATTTTAAAAAATATATACTAAAAAAGTTCTATTATCTTGCTATGTTGTACAATTCATTTGTATTTTTAAGGAAATTCCAGATAAAATTCTCATTGAGAGAGGTGTTATAATAAAGGATACAAATTAAATTATGATCATGTTGCTTTAAGGATACTATTTGATTTATATAATGTAAAAAGTGTCCATTGCAGCATAAATTGTTAGGTAACCAAATTTAAAAGTATTATAAATTTGTCCTAATTAGTTTTGTAAAAATTTAGTTGAATAAAATTTAACATAATAAAAGTAAAATTGATGTTTTTTATACTCTGCATAATTTTATTTCTGGTTCTAGTTCATTTTAAAAATTGATCTGTGTGTGTAATAGTTAGTATAAATAAGCACATTTAAAACTTAACATCATTTGTACAAAGTAGCAAAAGCCTAAAACTAAAATTTATTTTCTTCATCAATAATAATAATAAATACCAACTTATGTAGGAAAAAAAAAAAAACAAGTTGAATATAGATTCTGCCATTGCAGAATTAAGTTCCGCCTCCGATTAGGAAAAAAAAAATCGATAGAGGTTTTTTAGAAGGGCGACCCCGTTTAGATTGCAATGAACTAACTTCATTTTTCTTGTGTTTATCAACATAATAGCAAACAGAACGGCGTGAAATACCCATTTGAATAGCAATTTCTCTCTGAGACATTGGAATTGCGGAGTAATAAAGTGATACAATTTGACGTGCTACTTCTTCATTGACTAGATTAATCAAAAACGGATTTTTTCTTTAGTTTAAACGCTTTTTTATAGACGCTGAGTAAAAGGAAATGCAATTTAACAATAAAACGAGTGGAATCCCGTCGAATTCGACGAGTGAAATGTTTAAAAGACCGATCGATTTGGTTTTATAAAAAAGCAAAAGTAATTACATTATTGAATCAATATATAATAAATATATTTACAAACTAAATGTCAAATTTGCCAGTTACAATTTTGCATGCAAATATTCGAACATCTTCAATTAAAATTGTAATCTGAGTGCCGGCGAAATCAAGAAATTTTATTTTTCATTTTTATTGCGACATTATTTTCACTAACTGAAGTCATCTGAAAGTAAAATGTCAATCTCAGTGTCCATAACGAAAAGAAATATTGAAATGTAATATCGGATACTACTAAATTATACCGTCGACCAAAAAATTATTGCCAAACTATAAGATTAAATGCCAATAATGGATGATCGTGAATGTCACATTCAATGATATTAAATACGATTCATGTGTTTAAAATGCCATTAAGTGATTTTTATTTCGACTTTTTATTAATATTTTTATTAATATTCTACTAATTATTTGTTTTTTCGTTATTTAAAATAAAAATGATGTCAATATGTATAATTTGGCTATTAGTTTGGCAATTTGTATAATTTGGCGAAATTGGTCGACGGGATAACAGAGTAGTACCTAATATCCTTATGAGTAAAAATGCGATGTTTTAAATAGTGACGTCATTTTCTCTTCAAATGTTTTTTAAAAGTTACTGTTATTAGTAATATGAAAAAGGCATCCGTAATAATATTGTAATTCCCATTATCTGATTCTGAATGACATCATTTTCCTCATTTTAAATTTTTCTTATTTTGCTTTAGACATTAATTTTTATCATAAATTATTTTCTATTATTTTATTTACATTATTAATACTATTTCTCAGTAAATATATATTTTTTTACCTCAATTAGTGCAAAATTATATTTCATTTGGAATCATTTTGGAAAATAAATTTTTATTATCGAGAGAAATGCTAAACTGAGTTGCCACCATTTTGAACAAATATCGTAAAAAGCATTTAAAATTAAAAATAAAATATAAAAATGGAAATAAATTAAAAAATGGCTAAAATGGGCACAACTACAAATAAATAGCTTTCATTTAAAAAAATAATTATCAAAATCGGTTGAGTAGAAAATTCAGGACTGATGACACGACATTTTTTAGCTTGTCTGAAAGAAATAGCATCGGAGGCTAAAAAATCCCCCCCCCCCTCTTTTTTTTAAATGGAAAAAGTTTGTTTTTTCAAACTTTTTGACACATTATTAGAGTTTTTTAATACTGACTAGATAAATTAAATAGAAAAAACAGTAAAAAAAGAAAAATAATTCAAGAAGATTTTTCTATAACAACCATCGCTTGAAAGCTAGATTTTGACAATAAATCAAAATGTAAAAATTAATATTTCCTGTTCCAATTAAGATAGAAACATGGTTTAAACATCATTTTAAGCAGAAAAAACAAAGAATTCTGTAATAAAGTTTCTTTTAGAATATGTGATGATTTTTGTGTTCAGGATTCCAGGACTCGCTTTTTATAGTAAATGTCTTAATGTGGAAAGTAAAAGTAGAAAAAAACATGCTTAGTTGTCAAAGGTCCTCCATTATTAGGTTTGATTTGATTTTCGTCTAAATATAAGTTCAACTCTGATTTTAGGTATATTTAAAGCTCGGACTCAGTCGATCTTCCATTTAAAAATGTAAAATACTCTAAACTACAGCATGCATATCATGTCGAATGTACGCTCCTGATTGTAATGGGGATCCCAAATCATATTTAATTTGGATAGATTTTCATTTGAAATTAAAAAATCTTCTAGAAATAGCCTCCAATTTACCAAAAATGTGTGATCCTTTACATTATGATCTTTTAGGAAGTTTTTCAGTTAAATGTATTAAAACATTCAACATTGATTTTTTAGGTATTTTTAAGGTTATTACAGATTTCGGCAACTCTTGACAGGTCAGCTAGTAATATTTAAATTATTTGATTTTTAAATAATTAAAAAATAATAATGAATTAGATTTATATTGTTGTAGTAATTATCTTTGTGCAAAGAGTAAATATTAAATGACTAAGAAAACAGATGAAGTTCAATTGTCATAAATTCATTCATTAGAAAGTAAAATTTTAATAATATCAAATCCTCATCCACTCATGTCTCAGTTGGGCAAAGCACATTTCTTTCGTTTTTATATCTTGCTTTCAAATGAAACAAAATTTGCTGAACGTTTTCTGCATTATTAACTATCTTAAAAAAAATAAAATTGCTCAAATCTATTGTTTGCAAGTTTTTTAAATTTTTAAACTGTTTTGAATACATGAGCATCTTTCAGCATGGGTGCAAGCGGATCGCGAAAAACACGCGCTTTTCGTCAAAAGATCGCCAAAAAAAAAAAAACTTTTTTGTTAAAGGATTGTCGGGAAAAAAAAAAAAAAAAAAAACACGATTTTCGTGAAATGATCACAGGAAAAAATGCTCTTTCTGTCAAAGGATTGCAAAAAAAGACGCGTTTGCCATCAAAAGCTTGCGGGGGAAAAACGCAATACCTGTTGCAGGATCGCGAAAAACACTCTATTTCTGTCGAAAGATCGTGAAAAACACTAATATCATCAAAGAATCGCAAAAAAAAAGGCACGGTTTTCGTCAAGCTTGTGATCTGAAAAAAATGCAATTCCTGTTAAGGGTGTATTTCGATTCAAACTGCTTATTTTCTGATTTATTTTTGAATTCATTTTTGCTCTCACATACACCAAACTTTCAAAATCTCTTATTTGGAAAGTACACAAGGTGCCGTAATTGTCAATTCTTTGATGAATGCAGAAAATATTGCAAAAAAAAGCAATCAAAACGGCATTTCGAACCGATTTTTCCCAAGTAGGAGATTAGGGAATGAAAAAAAGGGTCATAGTGATAAGGTAATTGTTTATAACTCAAATTCTAATGAATTGAGCCTAAAAAGACATCACACGGCACCTCATACGTGCCTTCAAGAATCACCTCAGCAAGTTTCATGCTTCTACTTTAAAAAATGTGCCTGAAATTGTATCTGAAAATTTCGAGCTGTTGAAGGTGGAAAAGCGTTTTTTCGAATACACCTAAAAAGATCTCAAAAAAGACGTCATCTCGGTCAAAGAATACGAAATAGACGCAGTCTCTGTCAAAGGATCTTAAAAAAAATTAGTTTTCTGTCAAAAGGTTGCAGAAAAAACGTGAAAAAGATGCAATTTCCGTCGAATAATCACAAAAAAGACGCTATTTCTGCCGAAGAATTGCGAAAAAGATGCTATTTCCGGTCAAAGAATACTAAATCGATGCAAATTTTGTCAAAGGAATGTGGAAAAAGACGCAATTTCCATCAAATGATCGCAAAAAACTCCATGATTTTCATCAAATGATTGCAGGAAAAACACGATTTTTGTCAAAGAATCACAAAAAAGATGCAAATTTTGTCGAAGGATTGAGAAGAAGAAAAAAACATGTTTTTCGTGAAATGATCATGGAAAAAAGTGCTATTTCTGTCAAACGATTTGAAAAAAAAAAAAAAAAAAAAAAAAAAAAAAAAAATGTTTTTACTATCAAAGGCTTGTAGAAAAAAACGTGATTCCTATCGAAGGTTCGCAAAAAACTTGCTATTTCTCTCGAAAGATCACAAAAAACACTCGAATACCATCAAAGAATTGCAAATAAAGGCGCGATTTTTGTCAAAAGCTTGTGAAGAAAACACAATTCCTGTTAAAAGTTTGCTGAAAAGACATCATCTCGGTCAAAATATGCGAAATAGATGCGGTCTCTGTCGAAGGATCGCAGAAAAGATAAGTTTTCAGTCAAAAGGTTACAGAATAAACACAATTACTGTTGAGGAATTGCGAAAAAGACACTATTTCCATTGAAGAATTGCGAAAAAGACGCTATTTCTGTCGAAGAATCGCGAAAAAGATGCTATTTCCAGTCAAAGAATACTGAACAGATGCAATTTTTCTCAAATGATCGGAAAAAAATACACGAATTTTGCCAAAGGATCGCGAAAAGACGCAATTTCTGTACAAGGATCGAGAAGAAGACTCAATTTCTTTCAAAGGATCGCGAATTTTGCCAAAAGATCGTATAAAATACTTTTATTTCAGCGAAAAATCGCAAATTTCGGCTGAAAACTGTAGAAAAATCGCAACATTTGTCCAAAAAACGTAGAAAAATTGCAAATTTCGGCTAAAAATAGTAGAAAATTGCAAGTATCGGTTTAAAATCGTAGAAAAACCACAAATTGTGGCAAAATATCGTAGAAAAGTTGCAAATTTTGTCGAAAGACCGGGGAAAAAATTAATTTCGTTATATGGTCTTGGAAAAAACATGAGTTACGTACATATATGGTCACTCAGTTGGGGGAGGAAAAGGGGGATCAAAATATTTTCAGTCTTGGCAAAATTTCAAACTTGCACCCATGCTTCAGACAGAATGCCATCGCTTAATTCGCTATTCCCTGTGATAAAAAAGAAAATAAAATTCCCATAGAAAAGACGCACATTAAAAAATTTTCTACACAAAGTTAGCTTTCATTGGAAAAGATGTGAAAATTAAAGAAATGCTCGAAACGAAAGAGCAACCATTGTTTCTTGCAGATTTCAATTTCTAAGGGTAATAAGAAAATTTAGAAAGAGCCAGCGAAATATTCTATATTTGGTTGAAACTTGAATTGATTGTAATCTGGCTTTTTCAGAATATTGGCAAAGTGAAAAGATTGGTGCCCTTGAAAAGAAAGAGCCGGACACCGCCTAATTGTCCTACACACTGGGTCAGAATCTGGATTTATTCCAAACATTGATTTAGTTTTTTTTTTTTTTTTTTTTTTTTTTTTGCAGTTAGTGCTTCTGGTGATTATCATGGTAAGATGAACTACGATGATTTTGAAAAGTGTAAGAAAAATTAATGCCAAACATTCCTTCAAATTCTGCGGTTTGTATGGATAACAAATCGTACCATACAAAAATTGAGGATCCAGTTCCAAAAAATATGACACTAATTGGTGATGATCGAGTAGTAGTCCAAAAAGTATTAATTTTGCTGAAAGTATGAGGAAAAAATAGAACTTTTCAAAATTATTTCAACCAATGCATGTCCTTCAAAAAAGTATTGTGTCAACGAACTTTTACGACATGGACATGAAATCATCAGGCTGAAAGGGCAACTTAATTTGAAATTATAAATCAATATATTATTTCACATTTCTTACAAAATATTTCATATGCATTGTTATTCAATAAATAAAGATTGAATTTTGATATCGCCTCTCCTCTCTAATTGAAATCTGGGATATAAAAGTTTATGATGCTAAGGGTTTTGCACTAGAGGTTGCATGGGTTGGAATTTCCAGGTCTGGCCTTGTCCATACAGAAATCAGTGAATCACCTGTCACGACACAATCTCTACTAAAAAAAATCCTATTTTTAACAAATAATAATGAATCCTTTAAAAAAATATTGTGTACATACAGTCGAGCCTCTATATAACGAAATCCATCGTTCCAGTAAAAAATTCGTTATATAGAGAAATTCGATGTATAGAGTATGATGTTAAAAATAGTATTTAATGTGTAAATTTTGAACAAATATTATTTTTGATCTTTTTAATTAAGAATTTGAAATGTTTAAAAGTATATATTAACCTAACATTTTATTTCTTACTTATTTAAGCAGTTTCAAAAAAGAGAAAAGACATTTATTTGAAAGCTTAATGAAAATCAAATAAGGAAGACTTACATAAATTTCAGAGGAAGAAATCTGTAATTTTTTGTTGTTTTGATTTTAAAATTACAAATATTACGTTCTCAAAAAAAAAAAAAAAAAAAAAAATCTCAAATTTTAGCAAGGAATGAAAAATTGTAGTTGATATTTTCCTCCATTTGAAGGTCTCTCTTATGTGCTCTCATTGATTCCTCTCTTATATGTGTAACAATTCAATTGACTGTGTTTTGAGAAGGATGTTGAAAGGTGTGTGGGAGCTGGGATGAACTTGTTAGATTTAAAGAATAAGGAGAGAAGTAATATTTATAAAAAAAAAAAAAAAAAAAAAAAAAACCTCTCCACTGAACGATAAATCAAAAATAAGTGATGGAAAATTGATTCCATATGATTTCGAAGCTTTTTTAAAACTGAATAAATTAAGATCAATTTATGAAAAAATTCGTTATATGGAGATAGATATTTCGCTATATAGAGTCTGTTTTTAATGTAATCATGCAAAAAGGGGACCGTTCTTACTAAAAATTTGTTATATGGAGAAATTCGATGTATGGAGTTTCGTTATATAGAGGTTCGACTGTATATCTTGGATAATTTTACAGAAAATACACAATAGCAACATTAATTATTACTTAGATTCTTAGGCTTTCAACATTCAAACAAGGATTCATTACAAAAGTAATATATTTTAGAATAAAAGAAAAAAATTAAAACAAAGCATCATAACTTTTGAAGCTGGATAATAAAAAGTAGATTTTTGAAAATATTTCTATATCATTTATTAAAAATTTTCTCAAATCATAAGGAGCTGCTTATATATTTCTGAATTCACTTCTTTATTGAAACACTTAAGATTAGCAGGTGTTCTTATTCAGAAACTATGTAATCGAATGGTGTTATCAATTTTTTGATACAAGCAGTATATATTTTAGCAAATACTGTCAAAGTTAGCATTTTGAATTGAATTTCCAGACACAAAAAATCTGCCACCATGTGACAAGAATTTTTTATATCTCGGCATGTAATGTATTTGCCAAAAATTAAAAATACTATTTGATTCCAAATCCCTTCAATAGTCAAGCATAATCATTTTAAAGCATATAATCTGAAAGTTGTAATACATTTTTAAAAATATGAAACCTATGTAGACTGCACCTTAAGGTGTAGGTAGCACCTCTCGTGTGGCCCCTGACTCTGATTTTGTTTTGATAGATTTTCTTTGGAAAAATTAGAAATTCATACAAAATTGAGTGTACACTGCTGAAAGAAGTGGAATCCCCTGCATTAGAATTGTTTAGAAAGTTTTTCGGTTAATATATAAAGTCATCAAACACTGATTTGAAGATCTTTTATATTTAAGGTTATTATCACAGGTTATGGTAACACTGGGCAGGTCAGCTGGTATGCAAAAAATCTCTGTCAAAATAACATTTTCAATAAAAGTTATAAAAAAGAAAAACTCTTAAAATTAGTCCCATTTAAAAGTGATTGCACACTGCATACCACAGATTCTTCAAATACAGTAGAGTTTCTCAAAATTGCACTGCCTAAAATCCACACGGGGCAAGAAGTTATGTGGATTTCTGGTCATTGTTTTGTTTACATTTTTAAAGAGCAATTTAAATGTAATTTATAATGCAATCGAAATTATAATGAATGCTTACAATATAATAAAATATTAAAATAATTAAGTAATAAACTAAATTAGTAAAAAAAAAAAAAAAATAGATAACTACCTTTTATATTTTTATACCTTTTTATAATTTTTTAATATTATTTATAAAATTTCCTCATAAAAGTGCACTACTAATTCACATCAAAATAATAAAATAAAGAAGTTTAATTTCAGGTTTAGCCAGGCTTGATAATAACAATATTAGCTTTATTAATGCATAAATATATTTGGCAAAAATTTTGTGTAACCAATAATAGCAACAGTCTCTTGATTTTTTTTCCCCCTTTTCTTTCAGAAATAAATTTATTTTTTCTCCATGAAAAAGCATAAATTCAGTAATATTAACAAAAATTACCAATACATAGAATAATATATATATATATTTAATAGGCAAATTTTGCCCCTACATCCGACCTGAATGTTTCATTGTTTACACCTGTAAATTATATGCAGATTTTAGGGTTGCAGATTTCAGGTAGTCTACAGTATATGAATGCTAAAGATCATTAAATGACCGTGCATAGTTTTTGATTTGATAAAATTGTCTTGACAAAATTCAACAATAAATAATTTTTATATGCAAAAGTTTTCATAACATAAATTGAACTACAATGGAACTCCATTTACATGTTACCTGAATTGTACTTTCCTTAGTTTTACATTTAAACTCAGGGCTCCCATCATTTGCCCTTGCAAATTAACTGAGTTATATGTTTTTGACTATGTTTCTTATTACGTTGTACTGAAAATAATTTCTGAAATTTTCTATATCATGCCTTTTGTCTTTGCTGATTGATGAAGTCTCTGATAGTTATGATCCCATTCAGAACGATCATTCAATGCAAATGTTCTGAGAGCTTTTGCCAAAAAAAAGTGAACAACGAATAATATATTGTTACTGATCAGTATTCAATCACTGATTGATTCTTTAGGAATAAGTCTAATAAAAAAACTTTTTTTTTTTTTTAAATGAATGATTAATAAGCTGAAATAAACTATTTTCAAATTGAAGAATTATTTTAAATGCTATTTGATGCTGTCATCAAATATAGTTCAGTTATATAAGTGTTATTGCATCATAAACTTTTTTAATGGACGTATATAAAAACTTCTATTTATAATTAATGTGCTTAGCAATTGAACTATTTTTTGCTGCAGATACTTGACAAAATTGTGGTGTGTGCTATCCAATCATTTTTTACGATTTTTTCAAATATAAAATTTTAAAATATGTATATTTAATATAGTATTTACACACTTGTTCTGAAAATGAAAGAAAACCTTAAAGTAAATCAATACATTATTTATTGATTCATAAAGCAAGATATCATAATGATACATGGATTTTTAAGATTGTTTGAGACATTTATTTTGCTTCTAACGTATTTTATTTTTTGTATTTTTAAAAGAAACTGAGATAGATTAAAAAGATTTTGATATCAATACATTAATCAAAGTCGTGCAATATAGATCACAAGCATTTTCATTTTATAAATCATGATCTTAAAAAATCTTCCATTGATGAAAATGTAGTTATATCTGAAATGAAACTTCCAGAAAAAGATTTTTATAAACTTGCACAACACTATGTAAATATCACAAACTTCTCCACTCATATTTCCTTTTTTATATTTCCTCAAACTTTTACGTTCATACTTCCTTTTCAATAGGTTTTTCTCTATTTTTATTTTTAGGAGACTGTCAGCAATTATAGTTGACATGCATGATAGTTTATTAAATTAAAAATTGTATTTTGTTCACTAAATCCATTTCTTAAAATATCTCTTCCATTTCTTCAAATGGCTACTAAACTTCAGCATTTGCAATCTTGCTTTTTTTAAAATATAACAAGTTAACATATTTGTAGCTCATAGTGAACAGTATCCCTTAATATTGTAAGGAAAAAAAAGTGTTAAAAATCTTTAAATAGGCTTGTAATTCTATGGATTTATCAATATACAGAACTGCACAAATAATACAGGATCAAATTTGTTATCTGTGCTGTTTTTTTCTTGTAATCTACAAAGTTTAAAAGTGTATTTTTACATGGAACCAATATTTTAGCTAATCAAGTTCCACAAATTTTTTCTTTTGTTCTTGTTTAATTGTACTATGCCACTAATGTTTACTTCGGATTAAATCGGTGCAAATCTCCAAGCATACATCTCCTTTTAATATACAAACACAATAAATGAAATTATTTGAACTAACCAATCTTTCATGATTTTTTAATGTGTCGTACGATGTCAACAATTTTAACCAGTTGATTTAAATCGACGATTAAATCATAATTTTAATCAACTGATCAAAATAAAAAAAAATTTAAGTGTTTAAAATTACATAAAAACATTAAAATCTAAGGTAACATAATTTGCAGAGAATCTACAAATATTTCGATTCACGAATATTTGGGGGAAAAAAGCTTTGTATAATTTTTTCTAAGTTTAATACCAGAGTCTTGTAAAACATTAAATACAGTAAGTTTGTAAATGCATGAAAAAACATTTAATTTAAAACCAAAGAAAAAAAATCATACCTTCAGAGTTTCAGAATTTTTTTAAATATGTGAAAATTCTGGATAAAATAAAATACCTGTTTTTTTTTGGGGGGGGGGGGGGGGCTCAAAAAAATTCCTGGCCCGAGAAATAAGGTGCCAAAGGGCATCACGGGCATATTTTTTTTTTTTTTTTTTTTTTTTCAAAAATATCAATTTGAAAAATTTTGATTTTTTTTTTTTTTCTTTTTATTGTTAATCAATACCATTGAGTACTATCTTCATTGCAAAGGAGAACTTCCACTTTTGAGTTCAATAAGATTTAGAAAACTTTCAAAAATTCAGAGAATTTAACAGAAATGCATATTAACAGTTCCAGTAAAAGTCTCTAAATTTTTGCTTATTTGTATCATATGTAGCTTACTACATATCCTAAACAAGTTAGAAATTGCACATCAAATGAGGTGTGTTCATGCTATAACTAGTTTTATAGGAAGTAATATAAATCAATCTTAAAAAAGAACATAAGGTACTACTCTGTTATCCCGTCGACCAATTTCACCAAATTATACAAATCGCCAAAGTAATAGCCAAATTATACATGTTGACATAATTTTTATTTTAAATAACGAAATAACAAATAATTAGTAGAATATTAATAAAAATATTAATAAACAGTCGAAATAAAAATCACTTAATGACATTTTAAACACGTGAATTGCATTTAATGTCATTGAAGGTGACATTCACGATCATCCATTATTGGCATTTAATCTTATAGTTTGGCGATAATTTTTTGGTCGACAGGATAACCTAGAAGTACCAAACATAATTACCAGAGCAACATAGAATCATTACTTATGTTATATCATTAAAGTAATTGCGTATGATAGGATTTTATAGAATGAAGAAAACATTTATTGTCATTTTAAGTTTTAATTTAATTTTCATGATATGGTACTTCTAGGTTATCCTGTCAACCAAAAAATTATCGCCAAACTATAAGATTAAATGCCAATAATGTATGATCGTGAATGTCACATTCAATGACATTAAATGCGATTCACGTGTTTAAAATGTCATTAAGGGATTTTTATTTCAATTTTTTATTAATATTCTACTAATTATTTGTTTTTTCGTTTTTTAAAATAAAAATTATGTCAACATGTATAATTTGGCTATTAGTTTGGCGAAATTGGTCGACGGGATAACCTAGAAGTATCCATGATATTTTCACAACATTTGTGTCAATTTTTCAACTTAGTTTCATTTTTAGGTGCATTTGTAATGTATAAGTACGTATTGCCTATAGTCGTCATTTCATCCGTTTGTCCGTCTATTTACATAATAACAGTGCAAAAACTACACAACTGAATGATTTGAAATTGAAAATATAAATTGTTGCATAATTTTGTAGAGTCATTTCAGATTTTATTAAATTCGGATGACTAGTTCAATTTCAGAGACAGTCAAAAGTATTTCACAACATTACGGCCAACAACAACAAAAAAAAAAAATTTTTTTAAGTGCATTTTAATAGTGTTATACTTTTTGAACATAATAAAATTTATATGTAACTGTGAACTACATTAAGTTGTACAAACTGTACAATATGCTACGAATAAATAAATTATTAATTTATTGGTCTGCATTCTATTACATAACGGTGTAATAGTTTGGGAGCATATAATAATTATGTTAAACTGTTTCGCTTTGATGAAATTAATTTTTATTATTATTATTGAAATTGATGTATGTTGCTGAGATTTACATGTTACTTCCCGTGTAATAGAAAATGCATAGTATTTATAGGGACACACAAAAGTTTCAGTTACTTTACTGTATACGAAATACTGTATATTAGCGATGGTTGATGGAAGAAGATTTTTATTTGCAATCTGAGGTTTTAACTGAATTTTTCTATATTATGTTGTGCGCATAAATAGGACTACACAAAAGAGATTGTAAGGATTACTGAGTATGAATGAAAGTAGCTTAAAAGAGATTTTTAAATGAGTTAATGCATTTTTATGCTGAGCTATATTTAGTATACTAATATATGTTTGTGTACTAAAGATAAAATGTATGCAAATGTACGATCCACGCAAAGAATTAGATACATGGCCATCTATAGATGATAATCTCTGGCAGTGTGATTTCACTAGTTTTAAATGTGTTTTAGTCTTAATTAAATATTAACTAAATAGCATCATGTTTATAAAGATAATAGGTAAAATATGAGACTATATACAAATATTCAAGTATTCTTCCATTTATTGGTATAAATTTCTGAAAGTCAAATTTCAAACAATTTTGCATTTTTAATACTTAACATAATTAAAAGTCTTTGTCGATTCAGTTTGTCTGTCTATCTGTCCATTTGAACTCTAACTTACGTTAATATAGTTGTATTGTTGTGTAATTGATATATGTTATTCAGATTTACTATGGATTCGGTATGTATCATTTCAAATATTATGAAAATAAAATTAAAACTTAAAAAAGATATTAATTAATGTTTTCTTTATTCTGTTAAATTCTATCATACATAATTAATTCAGTGATATCCCATGATAGATAGTGATTCTAGGTTGTCCTGGTAATTATGTTCTTTTTAAGATAAATTCATATTATTTCTGTATTACTGAATTTAATGTATAGAAACATAATAAATTTGTATTCATGACTGTTTGCCCAAGAGTGTAACACTTATTTATCAAAATCTAAATATGTAAAAAACTAGTTATAGTACAAACACACCTCATTTGACGTGCAATTTCTAACTTCTTTAGGATATGTAGTTAGTAGCCTACATATGAAACAAATAAAAAAATTCAGAGGTTTTTACTGGAACTGTTAATTTACAGTTCTTGTAAAATTCTTTGAATTTTTAAAATGTTTCTAAAACTAGTTAAATTCAAAAGTGAAAATTGTCCTTTGTAGTGAAGAATAGTACTCAATAATATTGATTAACAGCAAAAAAAATCTAAATATTTAAAATTGTAACTTTTTAGGAAAAAAAAATATTTTTAATTAAAAGTAAAATTTTTTTAGAAGACTGCAGCAAAAAAAATAAGAATAAATAAAATAATAAAAAACAAAAAATATATATACTTCAAATTAGAGTATGTCTTTTTAAACAGAAAAATATTATTTTTAAAATAAAAATAACCGCAACAAAATATCTTGCACCATTCCAGAGATATAGCAATTTAAATTTTTATCAAATGGGAAATGGTGCCTGGGATGCTATCTTTAGCACCCTATATCAGGGTTGGCACGGTTTAAACCAAATGTTTTTTTCCCAAAAAAACCAATTGTTTTTTTTAGAAGAAATCTAATGACATTTTCTTTTTTTCCTTTAATTTACGTGTTTCAAATTATTGGACATAAATAATTTCTACTTTTAACACTTTATTTCAGTAATAAGTATTATATATAGTGGGTTTAGGTCTTTTTTTATGGATAGGATTAAACCAATTGGTTTTTTCTATAAAAAAAAGCAATTCTTTTTTAAAAGAAATCTAATGAAATTTTCTTGTTTCTTTATAATTTACGAGTTTCAGATTATTAGATATAAATAATTTCAGTTGTTTTTTAGGAGAAATCTAATGACATTTTCTTTATTTCTTTATAATTTACAGGTTTCAGATTATTGGATATAAATAAATTCTACTTTTAACACTTTATTTCAGCAATAAGCATTAGATATATTGGGTTTATGTCATTTTTTATGCATAGGATTAAAATCAGTACACATTGGTGAACATATCTATTGCTCTAAAGAAAAACTTCAAACATGTGAATTGATCAAAGATAAAATAAATTCAATATTTAGTATAAAATATTTTAATTTTTTTAATAATGCAGATTATTTAATGCAATTAATAGTGTAACACAATGATCTTTTAAGATTTTGCACAAGCTGTAAAAGAAATTTTTCTTTTGGGAGATTATCTTGATGAATTAAAAAAAAAGACTAGTTGCTAGTTATAGCAGTTTTATAATAATTTTTTTCCCTTTGCTCTCTGCTGAATTTAATAACTAAAAATGTTAACTTCAAATTGTCACCCAGAAGGAAAAAATCCTAAGAAGTATTTGTAATTTATTATTTGAATAATTTTGGAAAAAAAATATTTATCAAACTATATCCAAATGTTTATTATTAGTAATCAAAAAATTGTTTATAAAAATTTACAGGGCTTCAATGGTTCACTGTGTAGAACAGTTAAAACTTTCAACATAAGACTGTTTGCTAAAACTGTTTAAATTGAAAAACGATTTTTTTTTTTTTTTCAGCATAAATTCACTATAATTATTAAATTTAAATTATTTTAAATGAAGTTACACTGCTTATAAACCAATAATGTCTGTTTTTATCAGTAAATATGCATGTATATCTAATAAGTAAGGATGTTTTTTAAAAAACCTGGTTTAAACCAAAAAAAAAAAAAAACTGGTTTTTTGGGAGGTTTTATTCAAAAAAACCTGGTTTTTTTCCAACCCTGCCCTATATCTTGGGCAAGAGATTTTTTGGGGCAAATTAAAAATAAGCATACATCTTACTTTTTTCTGAATTTTAACATATATTTATTCATACATATATGTTAATATGATGATAATAATATGTTAATGTATATACATATATGTTAATTCAAAAACTTCTGACACTATGAAAGTTACCCTTGTGCCTGAATTAACATGGCTTCGACGATTTATATCTAATATGATTTGTGATTCCATAATTTCCTTTAAGTAATCAAATTATTCATTCTTTTAAAATAAATAACCATGGCAAATATAATAAATCTATTGAAAGTAAAATAATAAATAAGAATGATCTTATTTTTACATTCTATTTTTCCAATAATAAACTTATACCAAATATTGGAGCTAAAGAAAAATGAAACAGTAACATCTACTCAACAGCTGCTATAAAAGAATGCATAATAGCGGGGAAAAAAAAATAATAATAACTAGTTTAAAAATGCTAAGTACAGCTTAATTAATATAATAAGCATAACTATTTATAGCTTACACATACAATTTGTAAGTTAAGATTTAGATGATTAACAGTAATTATTCTAAGTACAAATGCAAAACAAACTGCCAATAATATTTGTTAATTTTGCTATTAATGAAATAACTTATTTGAAATTTTTATTAGTTCTTTAATTAATGTTTCTTCTTGGTCATTTGTTAAGGGTGCTGCACCTTATGAAATTGACAAAATGCACCCTATCTTTAAATAAATAAATAAAAAGAGAGAGAAATTTATCTATAGTTGTAGCCAGATATTTTTTATAAAAACTTTGTCTATGCCGCAGTATTTCTATTTTTTTGTTATCAAATGCCTTAAATTGTCGTAATTTTTGGAAATTTTTGAGCATAATCCTCCCTGACTTGACTTCAAATGGCTTCAAAAATTTTCTCTTTTCCTGTGCGACTAAGTTAATTTCTATCTGTGAAATAGTGTATATACTTCGCCGGAAATTTCACTCAAGTTTTATATATAAAAAAAAAGATGTACACCGGAATTTTCTTTTAAAGTATTTTAAACAATCTCTTTAACTTATTTATGGCATGATACAGTAAACTCCCGCTACAACGATATCCGATACAACAATAACTCCCTGTACTACAATAATATTTCCTGGTCCCGGTGAACTTGCATATAAACTAATGTTAACCTCCCCTCAATATTACGATATTCTCTAGAACAATAAACCTCTGTAAAACGATTTTTCTTTTAAAATTTCAATGTTATTTTCCCCCTTTATAACGATATTTTGATTTTTTAATACTGAGAAAAAATCTTTGTCATTCATCATCTTTGTCTTTTTTTCGGTTTATTTTGTTAACAGAAGACTCACTGTTGATTTTCAATATATCTTTAAAATGTAAGATTTGCTGTTGTTCAAATTTAGATGGTGGGGACCATATGAAGTCCTTCTTGAAAATGGAAGGGGAAAAAACACAACCCTTGTCATGGAACATGTGTCAAATCGTTGGTTTGCCATCTTCTCATTGCTATACGAAAAGGTAAAGTAAGGTATTTATAAGTGACATTCTAAAAAAGAAGAATTCGGAGCTTTTAAAAGGTGTGCAGAGTTAGACGATTTTAGAGTTTTAATAATTTTGAGTTCTAAACGGAAAATTTTATTTTTGATTTCCTTTCTTTCATCCGTGTATTATCCTTTAAAGTGGCAAAGCGAAAACAACTATACTTTCGAGATAAAATGAATATTATCAATGATATTAATGAGAGAATGAAACTGACTGATGCAGTTAAAAAATAAGGATTATCGAAATCTACAATTAAAATGTTCCCAAAGAAGAAGAAACATACCGAAGACATTATAAGTTCAATTGCAATTAACGCATAGCGAAAACGACTGAAAGTTGCCACAAATGAAAACATTGATGCTGCTGTTTTAAAATGGTACCAAGAGGTGAAGGCAACAAATGTTCCAATAAATGAACCCTTTTTATGTGCACAAGCACGTAAATTTACAGCAACGCTAAGGAACGAAAATTTTAAAAGTAGTAACGGTTGGCTATCGTCACGGAATAATTTTTCAGGAAATTCACGGAGAGAAAAAGTTTGGCCCAATTATTGACGCATTTGATTAGTGGCAAAAGAAGATGAAAAATATCTTATAAAAAAAGTATGCTCCAGAAGAAGTTTCTAATGCACACTGAACCTGGACTGTTTTTCCAACTCCTACCGATTTTACGCAGGCGTTCAAAAGTGAAAAGTGTTATGGAGGGAAGAAATCGAAACAGAAACTTACTGTTCTTCTGTGTACAAAAAGCACAGGCACAAATAATTACCAAAGTGCTTTAAGAACCTGAAAAGTCTTTCCGTGGAATATAAAGCCAATAAAAATCTTGGATAAATTGTAAATTTTTTTCTGAATGGTTACAAAAAATTACAGAAAAAAATGAAGAAGAGAAAGAAGAAAATCGTTTTGTTAGTAGATAATTGCTGCGCTCATGCATCATTTCCAAAATTTCAAGATGTAAAAATTATTTTTTTTTCCCTGCCAACTGTATTTCAATTTTACAGACTCGAGATATGGGTATAATTGGGTGTTTTAAGGGATATTACAGAAAACTGTTGGCAGACTTGATACTTATACATTTTGGTAATAAAATAGAAGACCCTTTTAAAGCTGTAAATGTGAAGAAAGCATGTGACAATATTGCTGGAAGTTGTTCAGAAGTAACAGAGAAAAACAATCGTCACTGTTTGAAAAAAGTCGGGTTTTGCCACGAAGATAAAAAATCTCATTGTGATGAAAATTTCCTTGAATGAGATCTTTCATATGATCAAGAATGTGTTTTGAACATTCAAAAATATTTATCCTAACTTGCAGTGGCAAAAAATCATGAATTAGCGAGGAAGACTATTAAACAGCAGGTAACGATCTTATGGCTTTCACTGCAGATGCTGATGAAACACTGTTGAATTCAGACACTTTTCTCCGGAGGAACTTCTGTGGCTCCGGAGGGACATTACAGAGTTCCGGTGGGGGTGGATTGCACTTTTTGACCACTGAAAATCCAAAATCTTAATTTTTCCAGGGGGGACATTCCATTGCTTCGGGGGGAATCTCCCCCCCCCCTCCCCCCCCCCCCCCCCCCCGGGCCACCCCTTGGGTTCAACATTGTGATGATGACATTCTCTGGGCTTAATGCATACCTTTTTCATTGACTTAATTGTTAAAAGATGAATAAATATACCACAATATTGGATTATTTTTAATAAAAATAGTTTTCAGGCATGTGAACATTTTTTTACTCATTTTCTGAATTCATTTACATTTATTTTGTATCATTTAATTATTACTATTAACACTCTGCTAACGATTTTCATCTAAATATAAATATTAAAGTAGTATGTACCTTAAAGTAAAAAGGAAACTTTTATTAAAAGCCCAAAATATGTAGGCCCTCGATATAGCAATAACCCCTCTACAACAATATATGTATAAGGTCCCTAAAATATTGTTGTAACGAGGTTTTACTGTATACATATTTAAGTCTTTTTTTAAAAAGACATTTCTGGTTCAAATTAAATTATTAATATGTAGTAGCAGTCAAATTGACTGTTCTCAGCGATTCTAGTATTACACTAAGATTTTACTATTAAGTGTGTCATTAGAAATCTGGTTTCAACTGTTTTATAAATGTTACTGTTCAAGAAAAAAGTGTAAAATTTGTTTAAAATTTTGAAATAATTACAAATAAAATAAAAAAAGAAACTTTTATACAAATAACATTTTTTTTCTATTGTAATTAGATAAAAGGAAAACAGCAATTGAAATAATATTTGGCTATCTTTCACTTGTGCTGATTAACAGAAAATTGGCAAATGTTTTAGTACTACTTGGTTGTCCCGTCGACCAAATTACTGTCGCCAAATTCTAAGATTAAATGCCAATAATGGTGATCGCAAATACTACATTCACTTAACATTAAACATGATACACATGTTTGTTACGTCATCAAGTGTTTTTTAATTTAACTTTTAATTTATATTTTTATAAATATTCTACTAAAATGATTTTTTTTTTTTTTGTTATTAAAAAAAATTGCATCAATTTGGCTAATAGTTTGACGGTTTGTATAATTTGGCAAAATTGGTTGACGGGATAGCCAAGTAGTACCAATTTTTCTTAACACTCCCTTGCAACTCTATTTTAACATTGCATAAATATTATTAGAAGATTTGTGCTTCACGTGTCAGAAAAGAAGTATTTATCATTTTATTTATTCAAATAGGAAGCTTATGTGATGCAAAAGGTTGGCGATTTAAGAAAAGAAGGCTTATGGTCTTTAAAGAGACTGCCAAAAGTAGCAGAAGTTCCTAGAATTAAAGCGCACTGGGATTATCTGCTTGAAGAGATGGTCTGGTTAGCAACAGATTTTGCCCAAGAAAGAAAGTGGAAAAAAGCTGCTGCTAAAAAGGTCAGTTAATTCATTACAAAATCATGAATAAATAATTTTTAAAAAAATTATATTTAATTTTTTGAACTAAAGAATTTTTTTTCTCATGCTGTGTTTTTTATACATTTTGTAATTTTTGTGATTTGGCAGAAAATTTAAATACAATGTTTAAACATGGATAAATTCTTAAAAGTATTTTGTAAAAGTTTTTATTATTAAATTGAATAAGTAATACAAGACTTCCTCAAATCTGCACAGCTTTGAATCAGAGGTTGTACGGATTTTAGAGTTTTGTGGATTTCTGGTCATTGCTTTGTTTACATTTTTTATTCAGTAATTTGAATGTAATTAATAATGCAATTGAAACATGCGCGTAGCCAGGGGGGGTGCCCTGGGTGCCCGGGCACCCCCCCGCTCGCGCAGACCCAAGCTTGATTATTTTAAAAAATCGAAATTTATAAAAGAAAAAAGAAGAAAATTGAAAGCCAAGTTAGTTCAATTAGTTACTCAAAACTAACAGTCTATGTTTTGAAATGTAATAAAAGAAAAGACCCACATTCCTTTTTTATTATTATTTTGTTTATCTTTTTTTAAATTAGAACATTTACTAGAATCTGTATTAGTCGCAGTAAGTCTAAAGGTTGTTTTTTTAATCCCAATTTAATGTCTTTTGTTTATGGAAGTTTTTTTAACGTCGTTCTTTCTCATGTATGTTTTTGCAATTCTTTAAGAAATTAGCGCAAATTCTCTACAAGAATAGAAACTATTTATATTTTTGCTTTTGTAATCTAAAATCTAAATAGGAACAAAAAAAAAAAAAAAAAAAAAAAAAGAAAGAAAAGAAAAGACAAGAAAAGAAAAGACAAGAAAAAGAAAGGAAATACAGATGTGAAATGATAATTCCACCATGTGATTAGCCTGCGGAACGGAGGGGTCTCACAAATCTGCTTTCCTTTGAAAATCAGAAATAATGATACGCAAAATTCAAATTAAAATGGGGAATAGAGATAAGATGGGCTCAGCCCGGGTCTGATACGGTCTCGGGATCAATTTTTATTCTAATCTTCGGGCTCGCGCTCATTTTTTCTGAAACCGAAAAATTATATTTATTCATGCGTAAAAAAGATTGGAAAAAAAATTTCCATTTAAAATTGCGTACTTATTTCTTTTCAAATAAGTCATTTAGATCAAAATAACGGGGAACTGAAGTAGTGTATATTTATTTTAGCCTTGCTATTTCAAATGAAAATTTGTGATAATTACAGATTTATGTCTACATAATTTCCGACGACGACTTACTGAATGGCGCCAACAAAATAAACACAGATATGAATTTGCTTTTCGTTGGCTTTTCGTTAGCATATATTTTTTAATAGGATCGTTTATTTATTTATTTATTATTTAGTTACATAACGTGAAGATAGTACTTTCTTCTGTTATTAATAGACGAAAATTAGCTGGAGGTTTGCAAATTGTTTAATCTTCTATTGTGCACGAGTCATACTCGTTTTTCATATGAAAATTAGTGGTTGTTCTATTTATTTGTCAACATGAAGTCTGTTCATGCTGAGGACGATATACATTTTCGAAGTCAACTTTCTTGCGTAAGTAAAAATAATTGTTATGTTATTCTGGTAGAAAGCAATTGTTCAGTGTTTCCTCTTTTCCTATAAAAGAATCGGGCTTTTAAGATAATAAAGTCATTTTTTTTTTTTTTAATGTTGATCTTCAGGCACCTATCAATCATGGAAGATTTTTATGAGAAGGGAATAGGTTATAATTAAAGATGTACATTTTTTGTAGAAAGTTGAAAAACGTTGTTCGATTCGCCAGATTACAAATAGTAATTTCTACAAATTTCATGCATTTATTCATTAAGTCACAAACATGTACATGAAATTTACTTTTTAAATTAGGGGAAAATTTGAGATTAATTATAAGAGTCAACTGTATTTTTATTTGATACGGATTTTGATAAGATTGTATTTAAATTTTCATTTAACAATTTTATCTGTGTAAGAAATTTTTAATACTATAATAATAAATTTATAATGCAATAATAATAAACAAAAATAAATAATTAACATAATAATAAATTTTTAATACCATAAATACCATACAATTTTGTTTTGTATATTTTTGGTATCGGGCTCGAGGTCTGTAACAAAAAATCTTTCGGGCTTGGATTTAAAACCGTCGATCTCGGGGGGACCCGGGCCCCAGAGAACGAGCCCAAACTTATCTCTAATGGGGAATGGTCTGTTGGTTGGTTAAATTTCGTTTTTTGCGGCCATATTTTGACATTTTTAAAAAGAACATGTTATAAAAAAAACGGGCTCCTTTTTTTTTTTTCTTGGAAAAATTTATTTATTTATGTGTAGAAAGATTGAAAGAACTCTTTTCCACTTTAAATTGTGTACTTATTCCCTTTACAAGTTACTCTATTGCTACTTTGATCAAAATGACGGGAGAAATAAAGCCGTGTTTATTTATTTCAGTATTTCATTGCTGTTTGAAATGAAAATTTGTGATACTTACAGATTTATGTTTACGAATATCTTTGTTTTATATCTACCATGTTTTATCTGTGTTTATATATCTTTTTCTTATCCTAGATTTATTTTTGAGCAACTTCTCATCCTTCTTCGCGCAATGAAAAATTACGTTTGAGTCCGTTAAAAAAAAAGTACCATACAATTAATACCTTCAGCGAATAAAAACCTGTCTAAAACGGAAACTTGATAGCTTTTAAAGGGTTCCGTTTTATTAGGTTTTATTACATAAGATATTGTTTGTATCCAACATGTTGAGATTAAAAAATTTGGGCACCCCCCCGTCCAAAAGGCTGGCTACGCCTATGTGAAACTATAATGAATGCTTACAATATAATAAAATATTAAAATAATTAAATAAAATAATAAATTAAAATGATAAAAATTATAAAATGATTAAAAACAAAGGTTAAGTAAATAATCAATAATGTAAAATTAAATATTCATTATAAAGATGGGTGCATTTTTCTGAAATTATTCAATGAAATTTGCTCATAAATGTACATTACTAATTAGCATCAAAATCCAGATTTACCTAGTCTTAATAACAGGAAAAGCTTTATTAATATATAAATATATTTTGTAAAAAGGTAAGATTACCAATGATATCCAGAGTTTCAGGGGGGGGGGGGGGGGCGCTCTGCTTCTCCTGTCCTTTAGTTTAAAAAATAACACCTCTCTTATTGCTCCTTAAAAAAAAAAAAAAAAAAAAAAAAAAAAAAAATAGTGCCCATCTTGCCCCACATTTGAAAAAAACGCAGCGATGATGCGGACGAGCTATAGCACGTAAACTATGCAAAAAATAGCTCTTACATGTCCCACTGGGC
This sequence comes from Maratus speculifer, assembly GCA_964019185.1. Lineage (NCBI taxonomy): Eukaryota > Metazoa > Arthropoda > Arachnida > Araneae > Salticidae > Maratus > Maratus speculifer. The sequence continues at coordinate 21,557,304 of OZ025292.1, read as the reverse complement.
ACGCAATTTCATCAAAAGAGCGTGAAAAAAGCCAAATTTCATTGAAAATTTGTGAAAAAAATGACTAATTTCTGGCAAGATTCAAGAAAAAATGGCCAACTTCGTCACAAAATCTCGAAAAAGCGGCAGATCTCCTCAAAAGATCGTGAAAAAAAGGCAACTTTCGTCCAAAAATTGCAATAAAATGGAAAATTCTCTCTAAAGATTCATAAAAAAAAAATGCAGAACATCCCGAAAAAAACGGCAGATTTCGTCAAAAGATGGCAAAAATGCAAATTTTGTCAAGGGGGCAAAAAAAAAAAAAAAAAAAAACTAGTGCCAGAATTGAATTTTTCTGCTCTAAAAACAAATTTTCCAGCTTCAAAGTTGTTTTTCTATTTCTCCAAAAGCAGATTTTCCTGATTCACAATCATTTTCGTGCGAAGAGAAAATTGCACCCAGGGCATAATTAGAATTTGATGCCCCCCCCCCCCCCCCACTCCCAACTTTTTCTTCTGAAAGCCCAGATATGACGTTTGTAGTATAAATTCGGCACCTCCTAAATTTCTGTGCCTGGGGCGAAAGAAATTTGCCCTTTTTTGTCATCTTTTAATAAATTTTGCCATTTTTTTCGCGATCTTTTCATGAAATTTGTCAAGGTTTTTTTTTCTGCCAATTTTTTTTTTTTTTTTTTTTTTATTTAAATCTGCCGTTTTTTGCAATCTTTTAACAAAACTTGCTGTTTTCTGTGATCTTTTAACAAAATCGTCTGTTTTTTTCACGATCTATTAACGATATTTGCTTTTTTTTTTTTTTTTTTTGTGATCTTTTAACAAAGTTTATCTTTTTTTTCTTTGTTTAAATTTTTGGATTTTTTTTTTTCTGGACTCTTTGACAAAATTTCTGTACTTCCATGATTTTTTGAACCGCTAGATTCTAGATTCAACTCTATAAAAGTGCCCTTAAAAATCAAAAATGTACCCTGAAGAATGTAAAAAGTGCCCTTTTCAGAACTGTAGTGCCCTGCCCCCTTTTAAACCTGAGGGAAACCTGGATATCAGCAATATCTTGAATTTTTTCAGAAATTAATTTATTCTTCCTTCATTCCTCAAAGTTAATGAAAATTACATATTACAAAATGTACGAAATTGATGTAAAAATAAAAAAGTAAAATTTTGTCCTTATATCTAAATTGAGGGTTTCATTGTTTACATTTATAAATTGTGTGCAGATTTTAGGATTGTATATTTGAGGGATTCTACTGTACAGATTATTCTACTTTAAGATACCTAATACTTAAAAAAGTTTAAGTCTAATTATTTTTTTATCTGTACTCTTAAAAATTACTTAAATGTACTTATATTTTATTAATTGATTTTTTTTTTAGTGTGCCAGAATGATTACTAAATATTTCCAAGAAAAAGAAATAAAAGCAGAGAAAGCTGAAAAAGAAGAGCAGATGCGCTTGCGTAAAATTGCCAGTTTTATGGCAAAAGAAATAAAAACATTTTGGAATAATATTGAAAAGGTAAATATTGACATATTAGTTTATATTTTTGTGGTTTAGCAAACATGTCTTTTATAAATTTTATGTTTTCTTTTCCTTTCTTTTAATAAACTGTCTAGTTTTATTTTCTCATGTAAAAGTATAGTGTATTTCTTAAATTGATGGAAATCACGTTAATTAATAAAAAGCAACAATCCTATCATTATTAGAAAGTGTCCCTTGACTTTTATCCTACACTTTCCTTACATTACCTTAGTCTTTCTTAGTTTCTTCTCTCTGATTATATTGTGCAGTCTGTGCATTATTTTATATAATTTTTTATGTGTTTGTTTTCATTACTAATTATTTTACTTGTTTTTTCCATAGCTTGTAGAGTATAAACAGCAGACATGGTTAGAAGAAAAAAGAAAGAAAGTTTTAGATACACATTTAAATTTCATTGTTGACCAAACAGAAAAATACTCGTCATGGTTAACCCAAGGCATGAATCGTGGTGGCAATGACAGCCCAGATTCGAGTAGACCCAATTCTCCCATGCTTAGTTCTATTTCTTCTGCTTCAAGAAATAAACATGGTAAGTATTGAAATTATAGATTATCTATACTAATAAAAGAAAGTTTCACTCTGTGTGTGTGATGGCCTGGAATATCTATGGCATGTACAAGTTACAGCAGGAATAAATAATAAAATTATAAACTAATATAATAATAAATAATAAATAAATAAAAATAAAATAATAAACTAAATAAATAATAAAATAATAAACTAATAAAAGAAATAATAAAATAAATAATAAATAATAAGAATAAATAATAAAATAATAAACTAATAAAAGAAAGTTTCACTCTGTGTGTGTGATGGCCTGGAATATCTATGGCATGTACAAGTTACAGCAGGTAAAACAAATTAACGTCTGCTTTCAAACCTTAACAGATACTAGAGATATTGCATTTTTGAAATTTTATTATTTTGTTTAAGATGACCACATATACTGTTGATGGTATCATTCATTTAAACTACCATCAGCTGCAATAATAGTCTCCACAATCTGTTGAAACCAACTGGAAGTAGTAATCAAATGAGTTTTTGGAATTTTTGCCATTGAATACAAATGTCTCTGAGAGCCACAACAGTGCATGCAACAGTCCACTACATGCCTATTGGGGTACCTCTTTCCTACACCATATATGTAGTAGCCCATTATGTTGATACATGGGAATCTACAAGGCAGCAAGTTATGAATGAGATGCTTATGAATGTTTTTGGTAATTCATTATTAAATTGTAATGGATGTATAAGATTGTGGAGAGTCCTGTTGGAAAATATGTGGACTACCATGTGTTATACAAGTAATCCAGATCTTGCATTTCGTGTAAACAACAGTAGTGACTCTACCATGGCATCTTGTAGAAAGAAATTTGTCAGCATCAGGTGATCTTCGTTGCTCATCACCCCACCTCCCTCCGTAATCTTTGGTGATGCTGGAAATTTTCTTTTGCGTGACTTCCAAAACCTCTTCAGATACTTTACACAGCCACTGACATATTTTTCATTCATTTTCTGAATCTGGACAATTTTTTTCATTTGAGGAAAATTACAGCAGTCCTGATTAATCTTCATATTTCAGCTTGTTAAGGAGATACTTGGCTTTGTCCAGGTGGTTATGCCTGGATTTCTCAAACAAGAACTGACCAGTTCTCATCACTAAACACCTGTATAATAATGTAAGTCCTCTCGAATCACATGTTAAATGATGGCCTTATTGACCAGTGCTTTCTTAGCAAGTACTCTCATCGACTTCATAGGATTTTTCATTGTCAGAGATGATAGCATCTGGATGTTGTCATATCTTTGACAGTGTCATTTCTTGTGAGAAACATTTGCCACAGTAAACCTTGCAGAGTTCACTCCTGTAAAGACGAATGACCAGGCAAGTTTCAAGAATGCAGTAGTTTCTAAATCAAAATGTTTTTCATCCAGTGGGACAATAACAGTGTGTCTCTTGAGCTCCTCAGTTAGTCTAGGTTCAAACCTGTTTACATGTAATGGAAAAAAGATTTATAACCATGATGTACAGGGTGTTATTTCTTTTATAATGTGTGTTCTCAAATACCCACCACACCCTGTACAAGGCTAAAAATTTGTATCAAATTAGTCCAAGTTCTCTTCTAATACAAATAGTTTTGTTTTAATCAAAAACAACCAAGCATATACAAATCAAATATCAAGACCCCTCCTCCCCATGGTGCAAAAATTACACTCATATATCTCTAATACTGCAATCAATCTAAAAAATATATATCATATTCAACCCTTTAAAAAAATCAAAAAAGGTCATAGATTTTTTTTTTTTTTTTTTTTTTTTTTAAGTAGAACATAGAAAATGTTTCTAAATATAATCTACAGGATTTAGGACCATGTAAAAATTTTGATTTTGTAAATTTTACAAAAATTGATAGATGGTTTTTTATATGCTGAAGAATATTTTCAACTGAAGTTATTCCTCTTAAACCAACACATTAATAATTAGTTATTGCTCAACAATACGAAAGCCCACCTGGTGTATTTAAATTCTTTGCAGATACATATTTACCTGTATATTCTAGTAATTATTAAAAAATTTTCAGGATTGAAATGAGGATTCTTACAGACTCCTTAGAAATAAAAACGCTCCCAAGTAGTCTTGGAACTACTTAGATAAACAAACAGGGTTCATACTGTGCTTGAAAGTCCTTGAATTTTTAGGAGAGAAAAAAGTCCTTGAAAGTGCTTGAATTTTTATAAATTTTAATGAAGGTGCTTGATTTTTATTATTTTTTTTTGTAGGTGCTTAATTTTTCTTATTCAGATGTTCAAAATTAAATAAAAGTTCCAAGTGTTGAAAAAGATAAAAATCAAATTAGAAAAATCAGGCAAAAATATTTCTTCTGAAATAGTTTTCCTTTCTGGAGATCAGAGTACGGGCATTTGTATTTTGCTTTGTTTTATATACTGAACTTGATCAGTTGATGCATGTATACATGCACATACTCAGGTCTTTGCAACAAATAGTTTTTTCTCTGTTTTCTGTTGATCTTTAGTAGTTAATTATTCTTTGAGATATGTACAATACCAAGAAAGTGTACTTTCAATAAACTGTGGATGGAACAATAAAGATACAAGTGTTAGTTTGAAGCAGTACCAAATTGCATATCAGTTTCAATGCATGTTAGTGCAAGCTATGCTGTATTATTTAGAAATTGGAGAATAAACAAAAATTTGCATTAAAAACTTATATAAGAGCATTTTCCATAATAATAATTTCTATTATTATATATATAGATCTGATATTGCAAAATATAGCAGGATTGGAGGTGATATCATTGTTATTTATGTGTCGTGAATCATGGCTACCAACAAAGAGGAGTAGGAAAAGTTATGACCCTTGTAAGATTTTAAAAAAATTAAATTAGACAATTTAAGTTATTTAGACTAACGTAACAAATGAACTCCCTTCCACCAAAAAGAAAGCACAAGTATCCCATATCTAAATTTACCTTTGATGCTGCCCATGCAATGAATTGATTGTTATTTTTATTGCATACTAACTACTGCACCCAGCATTAACTGTATCCTGATTGAATTTGTGTAATTTTATGTTTTTAAATGAAAATCCTTTGAAACAAACCTACGATTGATGGCCCCACTGATTTCAGAAGCATATTTTCATGCATTCTCTCCAACATTGCTTGGGCTTCAATCGAATTTTTTTTATTTTAAATTTTTAAAAGAATATCTTTCAAAAGGAACCTTATTGCTATTAAAAATAAATAGGAATTGTTTTATTTTTAATAATTTCATTTTTAAGCAATTATTTTCATTATTTCTTGCTCAATATGCTAATTAATCCCCTTATTTCTTTTCTTGATTTTTTTTTTTTTTTTTTTTTTTTTTTTTTTTTTTTTATTATTATTATTCACGAAAAAAAAAATTGTATAAACATAAGTTTTTAGTATTAATTTTTTTAAAATATTTTTATTTTATATTAACTTTTATATTTAAAAAAAAAAAATGATGGTAACGAAAATAATTTGATTTAACAAAGAAAAAAAAAAAAAAAATAGGATGTTAAACCTGAAATTCTTCTTCAAATTTGATCTTATTTATTCACTTTTGTTATTTAAAAAAATGTACTTTCTTTAAAGTTCTTGATTGTACTTTTTGCTATAATAAATGAACAATTAAATTCATCAATGAATCTATTACTAGGGTCAGGTGGAATAAAATAGTTATTAAAACAGTACATAGTTTTTCAAGAAAAAGTCAAGCAAGTCTTCAAGATTATTATGAACTATTGTCAACTGGCAATAGTGCCTTGAAGTTTTATAGATAGGTTGACAGACTAGACAGTCAACGACAGACTACAAAGAGCGATTGAAATCTTGGAATATTTATAGTCATTCATTTCTTGTGTCCAAAAGAAAAAAAAAATCCCAATAATTACATGTATAATTCTATTGTACCTTTTGCAAAAGACAAATTTATTGTTAAGTTGCATTTTCCTTCATCAGTTGTATCTTTGGTGCAGCTTTTAATGGCGAAATTTCAAACTGAAAACCAATGCTGCTATTTTTTGCGGCTGATTTAACATAGTTGATTCAGTCATGCTAATTAGAAAACAAAATTCTTAAGGATGTGAAATAAAACATGTAACAGTTTCTAAACTTCCTTGTCTTGAATTCAAAGCTAGTACAGTAAAACTCGTCTTAGATATGAATTAAAGGACAGAGAAAATTTTGTATCTCAAGTGGGGTTGTATCTTATCCAGGTAATTTTATGTAGGTTTCCTTTTCAAGCTACTGCAGATCAATTGTCTCTTAAGCAGGATCATATATTAAATGGGTGCATAACATTTCACATTTAAGTATTTAAGACTTTGCTACTGTATGTTATGTTTGGCATTCGCCTGAAAATATGTGAAAATGAAAAAGATATGATACTTTTGTATGTAACGTAGTATTTTAAAACATTAAAATTTTCATTTCTGGAAAGGTGCTTGAATTTTATCACAGAAAGGTAGTATGAACCCTGAACAAAATACTCCTTAGAAACTCGTTAAATTTTATTGCAGTTTTGCACGCTAGCAATATTGTTCCCAGAAAATGAAAGAAAGAAAGAAAGAAAACAAGTTGAATGTAGATTCTGCCATTGCAGAATTCAGTTTTGCCTTTGATAAAAAAAAAAAAAAAAATTATATATATATATATATATATATAAAATTCGATAGAGGTCTTTTAGAAGGGCGACCCCATTTAGAATGCAATGAACTAATTTCATTTTTCTTGTGTTTATCAATATAATAGCAAACAGAATGGCGTGAAATACCCAATTGATTAGCAATTTCTCTCTGAGACATTGGAATTGCGGAATAATAAAGAGATACAATTTGACGTTCTACTTATTCATTGATTAGATTCATCAAAAACACATTAGGTGTAAAATTTACACATTTGGGCTATTTTTTACACTTTTACACAAAGGATATTTTTTTTTACACATTGTTGCAAATTTTTTTTTTCCTAACTCCATTTTATCCCTTAAATTATGAATTATTTTCTAACTACTTTTAATTATAAGTACTTAACTCTTTCCGGCACAGGGTGCCCACTCTGGGCGCACCAAATTTTAATTCTAAACTTGCAATTGCCGCCAAGGATATTTTAGTGAAAATGTGTTTTATAATCAAAGTTTTAATTAGGGAGTTTTTAATTTCAAAAGTCATTTATAAAATCTGGTATCAGACAATAATTTCGCATTTTATGAACAGAATTTGCCCTTGATGGGTAGGCTATATTTAAGTATAGTTAAAAAATTATTTTGTTTTATTATTAAAATAAATTATAGAATTTTAATTTTCATTGTGTGTAAAAATAAACTTTATTTTGAGTAAATTTTGTTTATATTTTTTATTAAAATGTGAGAATTGAAGAGCTGTTTAAAACTAGTGATGCAATGAATAATGATTTGGCTAAATAACTGAATAGCCAAACATTCATTATTACTTTTGATAATGATGTTTTAAATAAAGCAAATAAAGTTACTATTGTCTTTCTGTGTTCTACTTCCCATTGCAGCCAAAATGTTTAATCCTTCAAAAAAAAAAAAAAAAAAAAAAAAAAAAAATTCTTAGGTCACTTTTTGAAATAATTTTTATACATATATCAGTTATTCAACATTAAAAAAGATTTCACATTTCTTACACATTCAATATAAATGTCGTTCATGTGCTATTTTATAAAAAGTTATTAAAAATGTCATTCACATATTGTTTACACATTTGACTTTTCTCAGGTTGGCAGGTATTGTATACCTAAAACTGAAATATTTTTCAATTAAATGAAATTTGCATAATTAGAAAATCTTTCTGTGTCATTGATAAATTAATTACATTTTATTTTATGAAAATAAAATTTTTGGATAATTAACACTTGTGCATAATTGATATAAATACTATACATATAATTAGTTTACAATTATGTATATTTATGTATATATTAATTACTTTAAAATATGCAATTTAATTATTTAAAAAAAAATTTTGGGTGTTTTCATTTTTGGCTGAAAGTATTAAGGTCACCGAAATTCAGTTTTGTCCTTAAAAACCTGTCCCAGTCGATCCTCAGTATTAAAATAAAATCCTTAAAATCCTTATTTTTCTTAGTTCAATGCAGCACAGGGGTGCCCAGAGAGGGGTTTGGTGATGCATCTTGCTTCAGGAAAGTACTGAAAGTCAAGATTATATATTTATAAATTCAAAAGACTGATTATTATTATTTTAAAAGGTACCCAATTATTATTCAAAAGGTAGTCAATCCAAAGAAAATCTTTTACTAATATATATATATTTTTAAAAAAATCAAAATTGCTTAAAACATCCTTTGTTGAAAATCTTACTTTTTCTTTTGCAATTTTAAGTCATGTTAAATAATCTGTGTGATTTTAATTGAAATATGCAACTTAAGATATCCTTGTGTGTTGTTTACTACAATGAAACTTCAAAATTTGTAATTTTATATCTATACATATAAAAAAACTAGTTGGATGTGCCAATCCCAAAACTTTCTTCTATCTCATACGTACATTTTAATATTTTTAAAAAATAGTTACTCATTATAACGCTTTAATAATTTTAATTCAATATCATACCAACTTTGATTTTCATCTTAACTTTCTGCTTAAGTCAATTAATAGGAGTAAAAACGAATCTCCGTCTCTGCACGAGCCGATAGACAATAGAATGATAGGCAGATTTTTTTTCAAATTCAGGAAGATCCTACTTGCCTTACCAAAAAAAATAATCATATACAAAAAATTTAGTTCAGTTATAGAACTAACTTCGTGCACTTTTAGGTGGTGCAATATTGAAAATGGCATAAAATTCGCTATTGCAGCGCCCCCTTCCGGCAGATTTTTTTCAAATTCAGGGAGTACTAACTAGCCATAACCATACACGTACAAAAAAAGATTAGTTCAATTCGATGCATAACTTCATATACTTTTCTTCGGTGCAATAATGGCACAAAAATTGCGATTGCAATGCCCCCTTCCAGCAGATTTTTTTCAAATTCAGGGAAGATTATAACCATACAGGACCAACTAACCATAGTCATACACTTACACAAAAAATTTGGTTCAATTCAGTGCATAACTTCATATACTTTTGGTCGATACAATATTGAAAATGACACTAAAATCGCGATTGCAGCACCCCCTTCAGGCGGATTTTTTTCAAATTCAGGGAGGACCAACTAGCTATAGCCTACACTTACACAAAAAATTTGGTTTAATTTGATGCACAACCTCATATACTTTTGCTCAGTACAATATTGAAAATGGCAGAAAAATCGCGATTGCAGCGCCCCCTTCTGGCGGATTTTTTTTTTCAAATTCAGGGAGTACCAGTTAGCCATAGTCATAGACTTACATAAAAAATTTGGCTCAATTCGATGCATAACTTCATATACTTTTGGCCGGTACAATGTTGAAAATAGCAGAAAAATCGCGATTGCAGCGCCCCCTTTCGGCGGATTTTTTTCAAATTCAGGGAGGACCAACTAGCCATAGTCATACACTTACACAAAAAATTTGGTTCAATTCGATGCATAATGTCATATACTTTTGGCCAGTACAATATTGAAAATGACACAAAAATCGTGATTGCAGCACCCCCTTCCGGCAGAATATTTCAAAACTGAAGGAGGACCTGCTACTTGCCACAGCCAGAAACATTCACAAAAAATTAAGTTCATTTCTATGCTTAACTTCATACACTTTTTGATGGTAGAATGGCGATATACACACAGACAGGCAGACATTTTGTAAAAACAGGTTTTTTGGAATCTCTGACCCCTAAAACGTGTAAATCCATAGAAAAACGGAAGTCGAAACAAATTTATCACAATACTTTCTTCTATTGAAGATAGAAGAAAGTAAAAATCATACCCATGAATGAAACACATTTAGAAATTTAGAATGAAACACATGCTAAAAAAATCTAAATATTTAAGTTTTTTAATTAAAAATGATAGCTTTTACAAAATATATTTGGTAATTTACAGAATTTGTTTTTCTCCTTTTTTTTTTTTTTTTAAGATAATTCACCAGACTTTCAACCTGAAAGTAGTGGAAGCGATGATGAAGAGACTATTAAGAAAGCTGAGGAAGACTTGGATGAAAATGAGCGGAATGAAGAGATTAAACTGTTACAACAAGAAAGCGAGATGTCTCTTGAAGATTTTCTTGGTACTCTTCCTCCTGAAATTTTAGATGAATCTGTCTTCTCTGAGTCAAAAACACAGGACTCTACTGAGAATCAAGTAAGTTTTGTCTATTTTTAATTTTAACTTTTTATACCCTTGTGGCAGTTTAATATTTTTTTTAACACATTTATTGGCAATAGTACAATTTAAGGTAAGTTTCAGGTACTTTTCTTGTCATACTCTAAATTTATTATTCGTTGTATGATGCAAAATTAGCTGTTAATGGTCAATTTATTTTCCAATTCAATCTATTCAGACTTCTTGGTATTTAAAAATATGGGGAGAATGTTAATTGGGATTTTTTTTTTCTTCTCTATTTAAGACTGCTTTAATTGTACTATTTCTAATTAATTAAAGTACTAAAGACTGAGTTTGGAATGCCCTTAAATTATCTAAAAGTAATGTTTTTGCAGTCTGTTTTAAATTTACTTATTTTAATAGACTGAGTGAGCTATTATTTTTCAACAGTTGCTTGTCTGTTCTCATGGTAATTTTGTAATGCCATTATGACAAGTTGTTTGACTGATAACCACATAATTTGCATTAAAATAATAATTAAAGAATTATTATGGAAATCAACGTTTGAAATATTTTTTTATCATATATGACTAAAATGCTTGAAAATTTTATGGATGAGCATCTTTCACAAATTTTAATAATTAGCTTTCACTAGATATTATATAATACTATATATTATATGATACTGTTTAATTGTTCTCACAATATATAAGTTTAGAAGATTTCCATTGTTTTTATGAAATTAGTCCATTGTTAAAAATTCTCTTGTGATAAAGTTCTCTGCTTCATATATTAATTTGACTAATGGTTAATTCAAAGTTTTATGGCAAACTTCCCACTTTTTATCTTACAAGTAGGTGCAGCAACATGATGTATTTTACCCTATAATATAAATTAATAATTGTTAACCAGACTTTCCTATGAAAAGTTTGATTTCATTCTTCCTAGTTTTGACAGACCAAAATAATCAGTTCCTGTTGAATCATCCCATATGAAAATTCTTTTCTCGACATGGCCAAATCTGTTCATAAATCAGTAAAAAAGCATATATGTTTAAGTCGTTATTGTTCTACAATTAAACATTTGAATTAATTCTTTTTAAAGAATCATAGATTACTAGGTTTATTAAAATAGAGTTAAACACATGAAAAAAAAAAAAAAAAAGAAGAAGAAAATTCCTTTTAAACTGTTCATCTATGCAAAATGAATACAATATGTGAGATAAAAAAAAAAATGTTAAACATTTACATCTGCTAAGAAGGGAAAGTATTTTTTTTCTTTCCAATGTGATTCCATCTTAGAAGATTTTACTTTTACCATTGACCATTTTTTAAATTTTTATGTCTGCATTACATGGAATATGGATTTATAATACTAATGATAACTGAAACATTTACATACAACAAACTAGTTGGATGTGCCAATCCCAAAACTTTCTTCTATCTCATACATGCATTTTAATATTAAAAAAAAATAGTTACTCATTTTAATGCTTTAAAAATTTTAATTCAATACTTTACCAACTTTGATTTTCATCTTAAATTTCTGCTTCAATCAATTAATCGGAGTAAAAACAAATTTCCGTCTCTGTACGAGCTGATGGACAATAGAATGATAAGCAGATTTTTTTTTTTTTTTTTTTTTTTCAAATTCAGGGAGGACGTACTTGCCTTACCAAAAAATAATCATATACAAAATGTTTAGTTCAGTTCTAGAACTAACTTCATACACTTTTATGTGGTGCAATATTCAAAATGGCATAAAATTCGGTATTGCAGCACCCCCCCCTTCCGGCGGAATTTTTTTTTCAGATTCAGGGCAATCCAACTAGCCATACACTTACACAAAAAAATTTGTTCAATTCGATGAATAACTTCATGTACTTTTGGTCGGTACAATATTGAATATTGCACAAAAATCGCAATTGCAGCGCCCCCTTCCGATGGATTTTTTTTTTTTTATTCAGGGAGGACCAACTAGCCACACTCATACAGATACAAAAAAAATTTGGTTCAATTCAATACATAACTTCATATACTTTTGGTCGGTACAATATTGAAAATGGCACATAAATTGCGATTGCAGCGCCCCCCTTCTGGCGGATTTTTTCAAATTCAGGGAGGACTAACTAGCCATGGTCATACACATACACAAAAAATTTGGTTCAATTCGATGCATAACTTCATATACTTTTGGTTGGTACAATATTGAAAATGGCACAAAAATCGCGATTGCGCCCCCCCCCCCTTCTAGCGGATTTTTTTCAAATTGAGGGAGTACCAACTAGCCATAGTCATACACGTACACAAAAAATTTGGTTCAATTCGATGCATAACTTCATATACTTTTGGTTGGTACAATATTGGAAATGACACATAAATGGCGATTGCAGCGTCCCCTTTCGGCAGATTTTTTTCAAATTCAAGGAGGACCAACTAGCCATAGTCATACACATACACAAAAAATTTGGTTCAATTTGAAAAGGTTTGGTTCAATTCCGGAAGAAATAGAACCCTGATATATATATAAGGATAGAAAAAATATGTGCTATATAGGAATGTCTGGTTTTACTGAGATTTTACTGTATGCTTTTTTGAATATCCTTCTTGAATATCCTTTTAATTCTTTTAAAGGATCCTGATAAGAATGATCCAGACCACGATGAAGATTATGAAGCCTCTGGTGATGAGGAAGATGATGAACAAACAATCCTTGAACAAGAAAAAGCAGAAATTGATGTTGATCACGAAAAAGAAATAGCTGAACTAGAAGCCGAAAGTAAGTTGCATTTTCGTCTTTTTTTTTTTTTTCTTTTAATGTTGTTTTATCCCCTTTTTTGTTTCATAATATTAATCTCTTTCAGATGAGTTGAGTTTAGAAGAACTGAAAAGAAAGTATGCTATTGCCGATATGCCTAAAGAATCTGAAGATGATATTGAAGAAGATGAAGGTATTTAAAGCAATTTTTTAATTATTAATATTTTATTGATATTTATTTTTTCTTCTTTGTTCTTACATAAATCTGTGTTTTATTTTGTTATCCCTTTAAAAATTCTGTTTCATTAAAATATTTTCTTTACAAACTTTCTCCCTATTAATGTAGCCCCATAAAAAGTTTTTTTCATCACAAAAAAGTAATTAAATTAACAGGATTGTTTCAAATAAAGACTATGTTTAATTACTGCAAGAATACAATAGCAATAATAATAATAATATTTTATCGAATAGTGACCAAATGGAAAGTGGATCTGTCATTCCATAACATTAAAAAATTTTTGATGATTTTGTAATATCTGCATTGTTGTTTGTGAACCTTGAAAATTTTGAACCTTTAAATTGTTATAATTCAGAAGAACAATGATATGATGGTAGTTTATAAAAAGCGCATAGTGTTGTTCATTTCTCTTTATGCAAAAGTATTTTTCAAAAACCAGCATTTTTGGCAAGACATGTCTTTAAATTACTATTATTAATTAAATTATAGTTAAATCTATGACACAATCTATGGCAACAATTACATGATCTAATAGATAATAGTGTGAAGAGTTCAGATATTTTTCCATTCATTCTATTCTTATACTTGTCATGGCACCTGTCAATCACTTTCTGTAAAAAAAAAAAAGTCATCAAACAATAAGATTTAATGCCAAAATGCATAACCAGTGTCATATTCACTTTACTTTACATTCCATGCATAATTGTAATTTTTAGCAAGTAAAAACTGAATGCCTTGACCATGTATCCGAAATGTGAAAATTTGTGGGGTAGGTGGTACTTTACCGAAAATATAAAAAATACTTAATTTTTTTGACTATGTTAACATATTGAGTGCCACGTTGGTCTCCAATGACTGACTTTCCATTTAAGCTAAGTCACTGATGGCTGACAGTATAAAATACAATGTAAAATTTAAAAAGTTGCATTCTAAATAAATTTTGTATGATTTCAGAGTTGTATCGTGAATGTACTAAGTATTTCTTACTAAAAAATTTTAAAGGATTTTAACTCAGTAAACATAAATACTTTTTTTTTTTTTTTTTTTTTTTGTAACTTACAATATTGTTGCAAAAGATGTGTACATATTTTTTTTTTTTTTTTTTAATAGATTGTGTAATGAGAATTATTTCATGGTTTCATGGCCTAGATGGAAAGGGAGACAAAATAAACTTGGTATTCAATGTGTCTACTTAATTGAATTTCTACTATCTTTTTGGCCATCTGTTTTTTAAATATCTTTTTAGAAGTTTAGATGTACAAATATCTACATCTGGGTTTTGATTATTCCAATCATTCACCATATTGTTTAAATCCAACTTTTTTTTTTCTTTCCTCTATTAACCCATTTAATTGATGTCAATTCGTCTGACCAACTACAAAAACTTTAATACAGTCGAAAATGATTTAGAAACTAGTGACCTCATTCTTTATTTAAAAGTTTTTCATTTATCACAGTTTTGAACATTGCATAGTTGTTAATTATTTATTTGTAGATAGTATTATGTCATGTCCAGCAATAAACATATGACTTAGTGGTAGCATCCTACCCATAAAATAGTGTAATACATTAAGTTCTGTAGTTATATGTAGACATATAATTAGATTTTTTTTCCTTCATAATGCAACAGAAATTGCAGTTAACTTATCCTATGCTAGAAAATTTGAACTGCCGTATCCACAAAATTGAATATCTACATTTTGTGCTAGCATTTTAAAATGCATTAGCATTGCATGTTAAAATCAGGTGTGGCATCATGCTTTTGCATTGTCATTAAATCTTATTGTTGTAGCTTTTTTTTTTTTTTTTTTTTTTTTTTTTTTATAATTATTTAATAGAAATTGGATGATGTGATGATAGATGAATACAAATTTTACCAAGACTTCCCTTAGAGGGATTAGTCTGAGCAATATTCCTGAGAACATAGATTTAATAATTTGTGATAAGTAATGAAAATGGATGCTATCTTTAATTGGCCATAGACTGTGATAAATAGAAATGGTGACAAAGCAAATTAAATCTTAGAATTACAAAATCTTATATATATTTTGTATTCATTATTGTTGTTTGTTATTTTTTTTTAAAATGAAAGCAAACCATGCAAGACGGTCATGAATTGAATGGATATAAAATTGGAAGAGCACAATATGCTAAAATAAAACACTAAATTATCTATTGATTATCGCTAAATATATTGATTATCAGTGTAAATATATAATCAAATTAATAGGTCCTATTTTCACCATTGAATGTTCGTAGAGAGTTTCTGCCTTTAATATCTATCTTATTTTATTCTCATTGTTTTTATCCTTGTCTGTAACAATAATTATTGACAAATTACATTTTCTGTATAGCCTTTTAGTATGTTATTTGTTATTTTAGAACTAAGTAGTGAAGAAGAAGATAATATTGATAATGACAGAAGTGATTCCTTGGCACAAAATCAAGAAGTAAGTCCTACCTGATCATTAATAGGAAAGAAAAAAAAAATGATTCACTTTATAATTTTCATTCAATCAAAAGAGTTTCTAAACTGCTTTTATAGCTGTGAAAATGCTTTTTAGCTGAACATCCCCCACCTCCTCCTTCAAGACCCATTGAAATTCTGAAGTTTTTTTTTACATACTCTCACAAGCTCATTTTTAGGTGCATTCGTAATTATGTAAATACAAAGCACCTATAGTCCTTGTTCAATCCATCCGTCTGTCTGCATATATAACAATGTGGAAAATACCCAACCAAATGCTTTGAAATTTTAAATATATAATTTATAGCAAAATTTTGTTAAGTCATTTCAAATTTTATGAAAATCAGATATATATTTAATTACAGGGACAATCAAAAGTTTTCTGTTACATTGCAGCCATTGGGAAAAAAATGTTTCCAAGTGCATTTTAATGGTGTTACAGCCTCTCAGACAGAATGAAATTGATATGCATTTATTGAAGCATATTGTCACAATATGCTGTGCGCAAAATGCTTATTATTCACTTACAAGGCCACATAAAAGAATTCCGTTGCATAATAGTATAAAGAGAAACATTGTTTTCAGCATATTTTAGTCATACTAATTTATTTTATACGTAACTAGCTGACCCGCTCGGTGCTGCCCGGGTCCGTATTAACAGTATTAAACAAACTTGAAATTTGTATGATTTTATCATTAACTCGAAACATGCAAAAATGCATTGTCTGAAATACATGGCCACTGACTGTGTGAAAAATCGGTTTAAAAAACAACTAATATTAAGCTCTAAAAATACTCAAAATGAGCAATGAGAAACGTGGGAAGGAATATGTATCCAACGATTGTGTGATTTTCGTGTTAAAGTGTTGATATTTACCCGTAAAAATCACTGTTATGTCACATAACTAATTATTTTTGTCACTTAGAAATCCCAAGTGAAATATTTTGAATTTCAAACTAATTATATCACTCTTAAATCCGACTGACTATACCATGAATGAAATCGATACTCGATGGTAGCTAAAAGGTTGGTAATATTATAATTTCAGAGCCATTTAACAAAAGTAAGTGTTATTTTTAATCAAATCATGCGTAATGTTCACTATGTGGATAAATTCCTAACCGTAAACTTTTGTACCGTAACCGTAACCTGCCTGTAACCTAACTGCGTCTTAACAGTACCCTACCGTAAATTAAATATAACATAAATGTAACCTAGCCTTCACTTTATTCTAACCGCAACATAAATGTAATTTAACCGTGACCTAACTGTAAATTAAACATAAACGGGAAATTAAACATAATCAAAGACTTCCTGTAATGTAATTGCAACTTAAATGTTACCTAACCATATATTGGGTTCATGTCCATGGAAATTATTTTGTCTTGTTTGGATCTGGTTATGATTCATTAGAACATTTTCGTCAGGTTCAGATTTAATTCAATTCAGATTTTAGGTATTTTTTGAAATTGAATTTTAATGTTTGGGTCGGATTCATGTCTATGGAAATTATTTTGCCTTGCTCGGATCCAGTTAGGTTCTGTGAAATATTTTTGTTTCGGCTATTTGATTTCAGCTTTTTCTTCAAATGGAATTTTTGGGTTCGGCTTTTCTTGCGTGTTCACGGAAATTATTTTGCCTTGTTTGCATAAGAACATGCTTCACTGGAATATTTTTTTTTTCAAGTTCAGATTTGGTTCAATTCAGATTTCGTGATTTCTTCAAAGAAATTTTTTTGGTTCAGATTCGGTTCATGTGCATGGAAATTTTTTGTCTTATTCGGATCCGGTTACGGTTCTTTGGAATATTTTTTATCAGATTCAGATTTAGTTCGATTCAAATTTCAGGTATTTTTTCAAATAGAATTTTTAGTTTCGGATCTCGTTCATGTCCACGGAAGTTATTTTGTTATTCTCAAATCCAGTTATAATTTTTTCGAATATTTTAGTCAGATTCAGATGTGGTTTGGGTCAGTTTTTTTTTTTTTTTTTTTTTTTTAATTCGAATTTATTAGAATCGAGTCGGGTTTATGTCAATGGAAATTATTTCGTCTTGGTTGGATCTGGTTATAGTTATTTTGAATATTTTTCTCGGGTCTATGTGATTTTGTGCCTATTTAGCACCTATTAAAATGATTTTATGTTAAGAAGTTTCTTTTCTTTTTCTAAATTTTTTTATGTGGATTTTTTATGTCGAATTTCTCAAACTGATGGCCTATTTTATTTTTGGAATAAAATCACTTTTTTGTATTATTTATTGCTTACTATATTTTAATTTATTGCATTTTAATATGTATATTTAATTTCAGCATAAGTGTTGTGATTTTAGTATATCATTCCTACTTTATAACCTAATTCGGCAATTTGATTGTCCTTTATTTACACTAGTGTAAAAATTGCATTTTATGGTTATTATATTGCCATTAAAAACATTTTTTAACAAACTTCCAAAATCAGAAAATTCTAAAATCTGGAATAGCCACAGTCCTGTTGATTCCGGATTTTCGAGGTTCAACTGTAGTTTAAATTTTTTGTGTGAAAAGATGAGATTTATTATGATTTGTTTTCTAAGCATTATTTCCTTTTAGGATAAGAATGAGCCCTCTAAAGAAATAAGTGATATTGCAGCAGAAGCAGAGGTCTTTCAGCCCAAAGGGAATACATTATCAACCACTCAAGTAATTTTATGATTTATTTATTGTTGCTTATATCTGTCCCTTATTAATGAATGCCCCTTATAGATGATCACTCAACTTAATTTGCTTGCTATGTGTTGCTGAATTTGACTGGTTTCACAATATAAAAGTAGATATCTTGCTAGTATGTTTGATAATTAGTTGCACCTAGATATTATGATCATCTAACAGTATGTCTGGCCTGAAATTACATAATCATGTTGCTTTTTTTATTTTTTGTTAAATTTTTCAGATTGTAAAGCAAATAGTTCAATCTTGCAAAATATAATGTATATTTTATATACATTATTTATATTTATTAAAGTATTTATATTTTATATACATTATATACATTTATAATTTATAATGCATTATTTATTAATGCATTTATTGCATGTGTCTTTTTAAAATTTTAATTATAGTATCTGTCTTTCCATTTTTCAAAAATGTGTTCTGATAATTCTTAAAAACGTTGTTTTTTTTTTTTTTTTTTTTTTTTTATGTATGTCATTAAACTGTGCATTTTATGTTTCATAAAACATTTATTGTGTACTTATTAGTTCACAGCTGTTTCAAACTGTGTTTTACTAGAAATTCACAGCTGTTTCAAACTGTGTTTTACTAGAAATTCACAGCTGTTTCAAACTGTGTTTTACTAGAAATTCACAGCTGTTTAAAACTTTGATTTGCCAGAAATCTATTAATAAAAAAGTTTAAAATTTTTGTACTTTTCTTACATATTTTAATCGACAGTGATATTTTTATTCTGATTTTTTAATAAATTATTAACTTTTCTCTATTTTTTCCCTAGGTGTGTACTAAAGTACCTTTTCTCCTTAAACACAAATTGCGAGAGTATCAACACATTGGTTTGGATTGGATGAATGCTATGTATGACAAAAAATTGAATGGAATTTTGGCTGATGAAATGGGTCTTGGAAAAACTATTCAAACCATTTCTATACTTGCTCATTTAGCTTGTGAAAAAGGTGTGTTATTTATTTATTTATTTTTATATTCAGATTTAGCCTTTTAAAATTTGAAATCTGTTAATTTGAAGTAATCTTAAAAGTGAGTTTATGATGTTAATTAACTGCTTAAATGGTCATTATTTTGTGCAATTTGAATAAAATGTGAACATTTTAC
This sequence comes from Maratus speculifer, assembly GCA_964019185.1. Classification (NCBI taxonomy): domain Eukaryota; kingdom Metazoa; phylum Arthropoda; class Arachnida; order Araneae; family Salticidae; genus Maratus; species Maratus speculifer. The sequence continues at coordinate 21,537,719 of OZ025292.1, read as the reverse complement.
AGAATGTCTAAGAATTGTTACACTTAAAATTTTTGTTAGATCCTACTTCCCTTCACAGAGTAAACCCTAATTGATCCACATTTATGTACATCTGCATCTCGGGGATTGATTAAATGGAAAGTTATTTTTGTGAATTTTATTATATTTTTGTGGAAAATTTTTTTGTAATGAAAGTCAAAATCCAGTTATCAAATTTGAACCAAGCATTTATTAACAAAAATTTCTCTAAACACTTTACTAAAATATTTGCTTTTGGTGAACTGGTTTTATTTACAAATTGCACATTTTAAAACCTAGCAAAATGAAAATAATAGTAGTAAGTTCTTATGAAAAGGAATTCCCTGAAAGAGTCCATTTTGTTATTGATTATTGTGAAGAAGCTAGTTTTAATAGATTTTTTTCAAAGAGCCCTTAATAAGCACCAAATTTTGCCTGAACGCCTTTGGTCGTTACAGCGGACTGCAAAATGATAGGAACAATACAAAAGAAAGAAATCAGCATTTGCTGCCAAGTGCATAAGCATTTCTGTTAATATTAAATATGTGGTATTCTAAATATTTGAAATATTCTGCTGAAAGAGGGTGCTGTAATAGCAATTTTTATACCATTTTCAATATTGTACCATCAAAAAGTTTATGAAGTTGTGTATAGAATTGAACCATATTTTTTGTGTAAGTGTTTGGCTATGGTTAGCAGACCCTCTCCGAATTAAAAAAAAATCCACTAGAATGGGCACTATAATCGCAATGTCTGTCATTTTCATTATTGTGCCATCAAAAAGTGTATGAAGTTAAACATAAAACTGAACTAAAGTTTTAACGTAAAACTGAACTATTTTTTGTGTATGATTATATTTGGATATGGCAAGCAGGTCGTCGCTGAATTTGAAAAAAATCTGCTGGAAGGGGGCATTGTAAAAGCAATTTCTGTTCTATTTTCATTATTGTACCATTGAAAAGTGTATAAAGTTATGTACAGAATTGAACCAAATTTTTTGTGTGTCACGGATGATTGTGTTCCGATTGTACCCTGGATTTCTGGGATTTTCAATCAATCTTTCCAGGTTTATGATATCATTACATTTATTGAAAAATTCAAACATTAAGAAATACTGCGAATTTCGAAAAAAAAATCTCAGGAAAAATGCAAATTTCACCAAAGATTAATAGAAAAAACATGAATTTCTTTAAAGAATCCTGCAGAAAACTAAATTCTTTAAAGAATCACAAGATAAAAACACAAAGTTAAAAAAAAAAAAGGGCAAAAGGCGAAGTTCTTTTTTTTTTTTTTTTTTTTTTTTTTTTTTTAAGTGAAAAAATGATCAGTTTTGCCCCCCCCCCCAAAAAAAAAACTAGTCGTTGGGGGGCCACTGTAATACTTACCCATCATAATAAATATAAAATATGAAAATAAAACAGGTGTAAACTATCTATGGCAATTCCAAAATAAAATTTAAATGCATAATTAATTTTAATATGCATAATAATGCTCTGTTAATGAAGTGCTGATGAGCCAATTTCGACAAATTATATAAAACACCAAAATTTTCAAGTAGTACCGGATTGCGTAAAAGAAACATCCTTATAACTCAAAAAATAATAATCTTATTAACTAAAAACGTACTGTGTTTGATTAAGCGTCTCATTTCCAATTAAAATATATCTGTGAATTGAAATTTCAATGAAATACAGGGTCATGAAAAATCGAAGAATTTGGAAAACATGATTACACATATCTCGGCAATTAAAAATCCGATCGACTTCGTTCTTTATGCAAAATTTGTATTATTTTATTGCCTTTTACATCCGTTCCTTAAAATATAAAATTTCGAAAATTTTTATATACCTTTCATCAGAACGAATTTTTCGAGAGTCCGAAAAAAATAGTTCTGGATAATTGAAATTACTGATTTTAAATAGGCTTCGTCCCATTCTTACATACTAAGTACATACAAAATTTCAAGTCTATCTCAATTTGTTTGGGACATAGAGCAATTACAGACAGACGGATGGACGGCAATTTTTTTTTTCTCCTAAAAATATGTTTTTCGGAATCTCCAGTGTCTGAAACATGTAAATCTGTCAAAAAAAAATTTCCGATTTTCAAAATGATTGCAAGATTTACCCTATACTACGTATGATGGTAAGTAAAAATCAATTTTGCAAAAAACTGCGAAAAAACGATCAATTTTGTCAAATACAAAATTCAAATTTCATTAAAAAATCACATGAAAACAATCAATTTCGTCAAATAATTCGTGGAACTTTCTGTTTCAAAAACTGTTTTTGTTTCTTTAAAAACTGATTTTGTTGCTACATTTCTTTTAATCCCTTGCTTTCTTCAAAAACTGTTTTTTTCTGCTCCAAAATTGTTTTTTTTTTTTTGTTGCTGTGTTCCAAATATTTTTGAGTGCATGTGACCTTTGAAATTGGTATATTTTGCATTTGATAATTTTCAGGGTTTTTTACTTTGTATCATTTAATTTTCAGCATTTACACTCATACTCACAATCACCCCTGGTGTATGTTTTTCACTATAGCCAGCTGATCTTCCTTGAATTTCGAAATATTCTGTGAGAAAAGTGTGCTGTGATAGTGCTTTTTCTATCATTTTTTTTAATTCTTTGTTATTCTATTATCTATCAGCTTGTGAGGGAACTTGTGTCTTGCTAAGCTGAGTGTTTACAAACAATTGATGATAATAGAATAAAGAAAACTATTGATTTTAAATAATGTCTTGATTCCACATTAGCTCTTTTTTTTTTTTTTTTACTATGATTGACTGAGGCAGAAATTTAAGATTAAATCGAAGTTGGAATAATATTGGACTACTAATATTAAAGTCATAACGTATGTAACTACTTTTTAAAATATAGAAGAAACTTTTGGGATTTGCACATCCAACTAGTTTCTTTTATTGTTTATAAATTTTGTATGCTTGCTTTTCTCATATATATAATTTTCTTATGTATGTGTGTGTGATACTGTACAGGTGTATGGGGCCCTCATTTGATTGTGGTCCCGACCAGTGTGATGTTGAATTGGGAAATGGAATTCAAGAAATGGTGCCCAGCCTTCAAAATTTTGACTTACTATGGCACGCCTAAAGAAAGAAAATTAAAGCGAGTTGTAAGTGTATCAGTCTTTTATCAATTTTGTTATTGTTGTAATATCTGATAATTTTGTTAATTAGTTTGTTTACCCTAACCTGCTTAGCCCTATAAGGTTTTATTATTATTATTTTTTTTCCATGATGTAGTTGATAAATTGAAGTGCTGATGCAACAAAATTTTGAAATTTGTGATAATTTTTACTGTAGTCTATAATATACAGGATGATCAATTTTAATGAATACTTTTTTTTTATATTTTGTATTATATTCTTCTATAATATATGTAGCAAGCCTTTCATAATCATTGTTTATTTAGTTCTACTTGGTTATCCTATCAATCAAATTACTGTTGCCAAACTCTAAGATTAAATACCAATAATGGGATCATAAATGTCACATTCACTTGAATTTAAACATGATACACGTGTTTATTATTCACCAGGTGATTTTTGATTTGACTTTTGATTGTATTTTTATTAATGTTCTACTAAAATAATTGTTCTTTTGTTATTTAAAAAAAAAAAAAAAGTCAATTTGTATAATTTGGCTGATAGTTTGCCAATTTATGTAATTTGGCAAAATTGGTCAAAGAGATAACCAAGTAGTACCCTTATTTAATATGTGTTTTTACATTTTAAATGCGAAAATTAGTTTTTAAACATAAATTTACATGAACATCATTAATAATTTTCTGATTCTGTGCAAGTGATTTGAGTAAATAATGTCATTCAACTTTTTTATTTTTGAAAACTCATTTCAAATGATTGCCAATGACAACAATAAAATCATCTGCATGAATCGATTCTTTGAGAAGAATATGTTTTTGCTTGCAGTAATTGTTGCTTAACAAAAAAATTGGGACGTCCTAAAATTAGGTAAAAATAACTAGGGATGCACCGAATATTCGGTATCTATTCGGTATTTGGCCTATTCGGCCATGTTACCGAATATTCGGTTAGGCCGAATATTAAACTATTCGGTTGAGCCAAATATTCGGCTTGGCCGAATATGAAACTATTCGGCCTGCCGAATATTCAGTATGGCCGAATATCCAAGTATTCGGCCGAATCCAATACTTAATAAAACCTTTTAAAAACTTTTTACTATTTCTACTTATAACTGTCAATTTTTAAATTTATGTTTAAAATATTTAGAAACAAAATCATTTTTAAATAAAATAGAATGTTTTTCCATTATTTATTTGCTGTTTGTAAAGTATAACTTAAGAAAATTAACCATGAGAAGGATTAAAATGGTGATTTATTAGGATTCTCCTTAGGAATGAATTATGTGCTGATACAAGTTTCTAAATTTTGTTTAGCAAATAATCTGTTTCTTGCTTTTACCCAAATAAAAGTTCTTTAAAGAAAAAAAAACTTTTGAGATTAGTAATAGCTATCAAGGCAGACAAATTTTGTTCATGAAACCATAATCATAATCAACTCATTGAGTCATAAGTACAGTAGACTCCCTCAAATCCGCAACTCTCTAAAATCCGCACATATTTTATGTATGTAAACAATGAAACCTTCAGTTCGAATATTGCTACAAAATTTGATTTTTTTTAGAGTTGTATCAATTCCATATATTTTTTAAATTTGTAATTTTCTTAATTATACTCCATTCATCTTTTTTTCATGAATTAGGAATTTTTTTTTTGGTAAAAATTCAAGATAATGCTGGTAATCACAATCTTCTTACCAAATATATTTATGCATTAATCATGATTTTTTCGTAATTAAGCCTGGTTGAACTTGAAAAAAATCCTTATTTTATGATTTTGATGTGAATTAGTACTGTACTTTATGAGGAAAGTTTTGTTGAATAATTTTGTAAAATACATTTAATCTTTATAATGACTATTTAATCATACACTATTGATTATTAACTTGACCTTTGCTATTAGTACTTTAATCATTTTAAAAATTATCTAAAATTTATTATTTTAGTTTATTACTTATTTTAATATTTTATTATATTGTAAGCATTCCTTATAGTTCCGAATGCACTATTAATTGCACTCAAATTACTGTTTTAAAAAAATGTAAACAAAGCAATGACCAGAAATCTGCAAAATTCTAAAATCCGCACAACCTCTGGTCCCAAGCTGTGCGGATTTGAGGGAGTCTACTGTATATTGTATTTCATCTCATTCTAGGTCAAAACTTGTGTGTTCATTTATTACATTAACAATAAATAAGATAACATATTTTCAACTCATATACTTTGGTTTCTGTAAAATATGATATGATGAAAAGGGTGGAAAATACCACCTTTCATAAGAACTATGAGCCAAACATACCTTTATTCAGAATTAAGTTGAAAGTATTTCTACTTTATATTGAAAAAAATCTGCCTTGAGTTATTTAAAAAGGACAATTATCAGACTGTAAAAATTTTCTTCGGCTATTTTTTCATTATTTGATTTTAAAATGTTTGTTTAGATTCGTAGAAAATTTTATTAATTAAAGTTTCATAGTTGCGCTTCTTAAATAACTCAAGCCAGATTTTTTTCAATACTAAAAGCTCTTGTTTATCAAAATGTAAGTTTCTTTTATTAAATATTATGTAAAACTGTTTTAAAAAGTAACATTTTAATGCCTTTAAATTTTGAAATATAAAAAATATTTGGAAAGCCGAATATTCGGTATTCGGCCGAATAGTTAACTATTCGGCTGGCCGAATATTCGGTATTCGGCTCAACATTTACTATTCGGCCTGCCGAATAATTGGTATTCGGTTCACCTGTCGGCCGAATATTCGGTATTCGGCCAAAATCACTATTCGGTGCATGCCTAAAAATAACTATTTAAATAAAACAACCTGTTTTTTGTAATTATTTATTTAAAAGAACCCAAATAATCAACATAACACTGTTCATTTTTAACGTACTTCCTGATAAACTAGAACTATAAAAATTATGTACAAAGGTGTGTTTCCTATGACAATATAACATTTTAATACAATTTAAATGTTAATGTATCATTGATGAACCACGTTTGATAGAAACCTGGACAGAATTGCACATGGGCGAAAAGAGCGAGTCCACGTCGAAAATGGGGAAAGTTCGTACCATCTCGAGATGAGTTTGTTTATTAAATATCCTAGATACGTCGAATTTTTTTGGCGATAACCTTTTTGTTTCTGTAATTTAATTATCTATTTTTAAATATTATGTTGTAATTCTGTTACACTAAAATAAGTTATAAAAAGACCTAAATAATGAAATAGAAAATATAATAAAATAAAAAATATAATAAAAAAGATCATTTAAAGGTATGATTATTAAACTTAGCTTAATAACTTTTTTCCTTGCAGTATAGCGTAACTTAGTTGTTTTTAGAATTAACGGCTGCATGGTGTGATTTTAAAGCTTGCCAGATTAGCAACTTTTTAAAATTATTTCTTTACATTATTGTGTACATTATTTATCTATATTATTTGCATGCATTCGATATGAATATGGCACAGATCAGTGTTCTCGCTGTCGCTCGCCATTGCGCCAAATTGCGATTAATTTACTATTTGGCGACTAAACAAGCGATTAGATTTGCCAAATTGCAAGTGCTCAATTTTTGCTTTTTCTTTCTTTTATTATTTTCTTTTATTTTGTGTCTGTCGTTTATCATGTTCAATTTACCATACTATCAGAATGTAACTTATTTAAAAGTTTCTTAAGCTTTCATTGCAGAACAATCAATTTAGCTCATACCATCGACTTCATTATTAAAAGCGATCTGCAACAACTTGATTTTTCAGATTCATTGTGTGTAATATTATAAAATCCTGAATTAACTTAGGAAGTTTTATTTCATAACATTTTAATGAGTTAAATCGGTTTTAGAATTTTTTTTTCTTGATTACGCTAGATATTTAGAATATACATATTTTTAATATATTTTTAGCGTATAGTTGAAATTAGATTAATAACAATAGCTGTCACAGTTATAAAAATTTAGATCATTTTAGAACACATTGAAAAAAAGTGGGTACATTAAAGGATTAAAGATAATTTTTTTTGTGCTACATGGCTAATCTATTTTGCTAATACTTTTTTCATTTGGCGAATGTTTTTTTATTTTTAATTAGCCAAATTACTAACGTTGATCAAATGCCAGCGAGAACACTGGCACAGATATCATATACACACAAACTTTGGTAAAATTTTTTTCCAACATCAATTTGGCGATAATCTCATTTTCGAATACTGGTTATATATACATCTTTAAATTATTCTCTATTATTGAAAAAAAAAATAACAATAAATAAAACAAATTTTAAATATACAGTCGAGTCTCTATAGAACGAAACTCCATACATCAAATTTCGCTATAGAACGAATTTTTAGTAGAAACTTTCCCCTTTTCCCATGATTACATTAAAAACAGTGTCGATATAACGAAATATCTATCTCCATATAACAAATATTTTCAAAAAGTTTTGAAATCACATAGAATCAATTTTCCATCACCTATTCCTGATTTATCGTTCAGTGCTGGGTTTTTTATATTACTTCTCTCCTTGAATCTCCTTGTCCTTTAAATCTATCGAATTCATCTCTCCCCCCCCCCCACACACCTTTCAACATCTTTCTTAAAACAGTGTCAATTGGATTGTTACGCATGTAAGTGCAGGATCTATGGGGTAATTGAGGAAAAACACTTTACAATTGCTTCAAAATGTCTGATTTTCTATACTGGAGCATAATGTGGATTTTGAGGACGAAGTAGATGTGGCTTGAGCAGTACTGAGTTTATTATATTACTTCTATCCCACACACATTTCAAAATCCTTCTTAGAATAGTGTCAATTGGATTGCTACACATATAAGAGCGGGATCAATGGAGGTAATGGAAGAACAAACAATTCACAATTGCTTCAAAAAGGCTGGATTTTCTATGTTAGCAGATACTGTGGATTTTGAGGACGAAAAATATGCGACTTGAGCAGACTTAAAAGAGTAATAGAAATTAATAAAGGAAGGCGGGGATGTCGAAGGCAATGTTCCTCTCTCTGATTTTTTTTTTAGTGGATGATAATCTCTATTGCACAGTTTCCTACTGATAATGATATTTTAAGCTGAGTTATGGACAAAGATGGTAAGTGTGACAATGAGCATGAGAACAAAAACCTACAACAAGAAAAAAAAAATCACTCAATGAAATTGTGAGTTCTTTTGATCTTATTAGGAGAGGACTTCAAATGGAGGAAAATATTCCCGATACAATTTTTCATTCCTTGCAAAAATTTGAACACTTTTTTGAGAGTGTAACATTTTTAAAAATAAAAACAACAAAAAATTACAAATTAATGCAAGTCTTCCTTATTTGATTTTCATTAAGCTTTCAAATAAATGTCTGTTCTCATCTTGAAATTGTTTAAATGATTAATAAATAGAATATTACGTTAATATTTATAGTTAAAATTTTAAATTCTTAATTAAACACATCAAAAATTATATTTATTCAAAATTTACACATTAAATAAGAATTTTATCTTCATTCTCTATACGACGAATATATATAACGAATTTTTTACTTGAACAATGGATTTTGTTATATAGAGACTCGGCTGTATTAAATTTTAAAAACTAATAACTAAAGAACAAAAAACGTTTTATATAATTTGAAAAAAGAAAAATTAAGGTTAATAAAACACAGTTTATCAAAAAATAAACAACATCAGGATTGCCTTATTAGGCAAAATAATGCTATTTCAGCACCGAGTAAATCCCAGTGAGTATATGACATACATGTGCCCTGAATATTTAGGTTGTTAGAATTGGCGAATTTCTCGCATAGCAGCAAAGTCAGATGCCAAGTAATCGTTAAAACTGCGTTTTAGCCATAAATATAAATGTAAAAAATAAATAAATATTAAAATAAAATTTTACTCAGAGCAAAAAATAGAAAACAATATTTAATATCATTTCCATGAATACGTAGAAGCAATCTCGGCCTCATATGCTATTCTACCTAAAGTCTGAATGGAATCTACTTGGCATTCTGCCAAGTGAGGATCTTACCAATGTGGTATATCAGTAATTTTATCAAGGCATTTTTCAGTTAGCTTGCCACATATGATCCATTGCCAAATAGTATCTTCTGTAGCTGAAATGCTTAAGAGTTAAAAACAAACAAACAATGGATGCAAAACAATTATGCATCAAAGACTGTAATGAGTATTTTTAAAGAAAAAGGTTTTTATCTATTAATAGCGTAATATTAATTACAATTTCACATTGATAAATCAATTTTTACTATTAGCATTGTGACATTTTGTTAAATGCTAAAGGGAAGAGAATGTTAATGGTAGAGGTTATCATTTGCATGAATGTCAATTTTAATGTTTGTCAGTATTCAAAATTTTACTCATTGCATTTTTTCAGGGTTGGACAAAACCCAATGCTTTTCATGTTTGCATCACATCTTACAAGCTAGTTGTTCAAGATCACCAATCATTTCGTCGAAAAAGATGGAAATATCTCATTTTAGATGAAGTAAGTTCCTTGTTTGCTAATTTTCTGGAATTAGAAGTTTTTTCTGATACCTAAACTGTATTAAAAACTCTTAAATTCATCTATATTTATTTATCTAAAGAATTTTATTTATTTATTTTTATCAATGTATTGTAAGGGCCATTTAACACTTTCCAATAAAATCGAAATGTGTTTATGCATTAGGTTTGTCTATGAGTCTGTCCATGCTCTTACTTTCGTAAATTTTCATGGATTTTCATGCAATTGGTAAATCTTATTTTTAGGATCCCCTTGGCATTTTTGGTATTGTATATAAAATATTTGGGATTAATGGTTCATTTACAGGGGCGCCAAAAGAATTCCATTACATTTAAGTCTATGGTTAAAAATTGTTTGCAGAGTACTTTTATGACATTACGCTATTGTAAATGCATTGAAACAGATATAAATCACTGAATTTCACTATGATTACCTTCAACCAGGATATTAATAGCATATTTAATCCATTTACAGAGACACACTAAAGAAATGGTTTACAATACTGTCTTTAATAATAATTGCTGAAAATGTGTTTTCAGTTTCAGCATGCACTTTTAAATGTAATTTTTTCTCAGATGTGTTCATAAATATATAAATATGCAGCCCCTATAGTCGTTGTTTGATCTGTCTGTCTGTCTCTCTGTCTGCCTGCATATAACAGCAAAAAAACTACCAACCAAATTGTTTGAAATTTGTTGCAGAATTTTGTCACATCATTTCAAATTTTAGTAAAACTGGATGCATAGTCCAAATACAGAGACAGTTAAAAGTATTCCGTTGCATTATGGGCAATGAGATAAAATAGTTTCAAGTTGTTAATGATGTTACATCCATCAAAACATAATGGAATCAATATACAGTAAAACCCCGATAATTCGGATTAATTGGGACCAGACCCAATCCGGATTGTCAAAAATCCGGAGAATTAAAAAAAAAATGAAATAATATAAAACATAGTTACAGAAAATCACCTTTATGTTAAACTTACTGAATATTTACAGATAGCAAAAATGTTTACTTTGTAATAAAAAAAGTTTATAATTTTCTTCTGTGCCAGTTTTCTATACCTTTTACGAGCCATAGCGTCACGCATCCGTTTGAGCATAAGTAGTTTGTTGGGTGTAATCTCCACCTGACGTTCAAAATAAACTATTAATTGTTCTAAATGAGATGTTGCTTCATTGTGGCTAATAATCTTTGGTTGATCATCATGTTTTCATCTGTATCATCTTCAATTTTCATTTTCTTTAGTTGTGCACAAAGCAATTATTTTGTCATCTGTAAGTGAGACGTAATCTTCATTATTTTCTGATTCCAACCAATTGTTAATGTCGCTGATATCAAATTTTGAGCAACCGTCAATTTTTTTTAACATGCTCACAAAATCTTTAGATGTAATTTCTCTTTCATTCTCGCTTATTTTTTCTTCTGTTTCAAGCTTATTATCCGAGATATTATAATTTGCAAGCAATTCTTCTACACGACTTTAGAGAGAGTGCTCTCAGCAACCTGAATAAACTCTGAATGAAACCTGTACAAAACCCTATTCAGAATACAACGATGAAAAAAGTTAATGTTATGGAAATTAGCCAATCGTCTCTCAAACGTGAAAAAAAATTGACCAAACTGATCTGGATTATAAGGAGATTCGGATTAATGGGGTCCGAATTAGCGGAGTTCTGCTATATATTTATGAACGGCACTAAAACATACATTTTGTAGAATATGCCACATAAAAACTGTTTATTATTCATTTATTTACAAAGCCACACAAAAGAATTCCATTGCATAATGGTGTAGAAATCAGGCATGAAAGAGTTCCTCCTAAAGGAGGATTTCCACCTTTTTTGAAGCAATTTTGGTCATTCTCTGGATTGGTGCAAAAATGCAAAGAAAATTTTGGAACGATGTTGGGGGGGGGGGGGGAGGCTCAAAAATTTAATAATTAGACATTTTATCTACTCATCACTTGGAGTTTGTTCTTGAATTATGCAAAAGAGGCATAAACTGAAAAGTGAACTTCTACATATAAGCATCTGAAACCAGTGGCACGAGCCCATCCAATAATTTGATATCTCTATCCACCCATTATTAATTGAGCCCACCCAATATTTATGTATTTGTTCAAAATTTTTTTGAGCCGACCCAATATTTTTTAAAAGTTGGCACCACTGTCTGAAACTATTGTAATTGTAGCTGTTCTGAATGTCTCTAAAGAATGAAATATTTTTTAGACTTTGAAAATTCAAATTGAAAGGAAATTTCTTTTTGGAATAGAATATTTTGTACTATTTATTCCAAAAGTGTTGACTTTTGGATAATTTCTGCGATACCTTTTTTAAGATGTATTTCTGAAGCAAAGATCAATTTAACAGATAGAGATTTTTTAAGAGGAGGGGGGGGGGGGGGGATTTAACAGCTGAACTATTCAGAATAATATTTGTTTTGGAAAATTAATGCTTGTACCTCACATAAGTTGATCAGAAATATTTGGTTTTACTTCTTTAGTATTATTAAAACTTTCTAAGTTAGAGAGGGGGGGGGGGGAACAATCATACATGCAGTTACATTTAATTTTATTCTTTTTTAAAATGACACTGAAATTATAAGAGTTTGATGCCGTTGCATAGATGGGAAAATTTTTCCACCTTTTTACTCGTTTCCCGCTTTCATGCCTGAGAAAGAGAACATTATTCGCTGCATATTTTAATTATCTTAAACTATTTGACATATTATGAAATTGATATACGTTGCTTAGGATTACTACAAGTTATTTCCAGTGAAATGAAAAATGTGTTTCCAGATTGTTTAATTAGATATAGTATTTTAACTTATTAAAAGATGCAGTTTTTATGCATTAGTCTGTATGGTTGGAAAGTTTCATAATTTATGCTAAAAGCATGATTTTTTTTCCTTTGTTGTTTAATTATTGAGATATATAGGCAATGCATGTGGCATGATTTTATCTTTTTGTTATTTTTTAAGAAATTTTGAAACAAAAAGTACTTTTCTTATCAGGGAGAAAATTTATTTGCATTTCATTTCAATAAAGAGTTTTATTCCACCTGCTTTAAATGAATACAGGGATGCCACTTTTCCGCCAATTGGCAGATTTCCGCTTTTTTAAGAATTCTTGATTTTTGTTGAGCGATTGCGAAATATAACGGTGATTTTCGTTGAAAGATCACAAAATATAACGTATGTTATAATGCTGCGGAATATAATGTTTTTTGTCAAAAAAATAGCAAAATAAAACGGCTACTTTCATCAAATGGTCACAATATAAAACAGCAATTTTCATCGAACGATTCGCAAAACGAAGCAATAGATTTTCGTGAAATGATCGAAGGATCTCGATGTAAAACGGCGATTTTCGTGAAACAAACGCTAAATAAAATGGCGATTTTCATCAGACGACTACAGTGTAAAACAGCTGTTTTCATTAAACAATCGTGAAACGAAACGGCGATTTTGGTCAAAGGATCATGATATGAAACGATGATTTTCGTCAAACGATCGTGATGCGAAACGGTGATTTTCATCGAACGATCACAGTGTAGAATGTGATCGGTTCTGGAATCAGAACCGTTCTAAAACTATCTGAAATTGATCAGATGAGCTGAAAAAATGGTGGCGCTGAAAAAAAATATGTTTTTGGGCAATATTGTGACAGTGTTATGTGATAAGTCAGCAGGGTGGCAAGTGACCGGGAGAACCGGGAAAAGTCAGGGAATTTTGTATGTCTGGAAAAGTCAGGGAAATGTCAGGGAATTTGCTGATTCTGTGTTTATTGTCAGGGAATTTTTTTTTAATGAAAAAAAATACGTTGCATCTGAAAAATCAGAATTCGGATGAAAATTTAAATATATTTTTTCGAGTGATATAAAAAAAAACCGATAGGTAAATACGTTTTCCGTTCGATTTCCGTAAAACGTACCCTATGGTGCAAACCGGATACTTTCAAACGAAATGCGAAGCCCCTTTGCATCTATTTTTCCCTGCCACACGCCGTTGTCATAGCAACTCCTTACCACAGAGACCTGAAAGACGCCTGATCATCGCCATGGGTGCAAGTTCTTCCGTCCTGAGACGGAATTCCGTCTTTTAAAAATTTCCGAGGACGCAAGCGAAACGGAAAAATCTCCGAGGGCGGAAGCAGATCGCGAAAAACACGCGCTTTTCGTCAAAGGATTGCGGGAAAAAAACATTACTTTCGTCAAAGGATTGCGGAAAAAAAACATGATTTTCGTGAAGTAACCGCGGAAAAAGTGCTATTTCTGTCAAAGAATTGCAAAAAAAAAGAGGCGTTTGCCGTCAAGTGAGCTTTCGGAAAAAAACGCGATTCCTGACGAAGGATCGTGAAAAACACGCTATTTCTGTCGAAAGATCGTGAAAAACACTCCAATATCATCAAAGAACTGCGAAAAAAAGGCGCAATTTTTGTCAAAAGCTTGGGAAGAAAACGAGATTCCTATTAAAAGAACGTGGAAAAGACGTCATCTCGGTCAGACAATGCAAAATAGATGCGGTCTCTGTCAAAGGATCCCAAAAAAGATGAGTTTTCTGAGTAAAGATTAGAGAAAAAACGAAATTCCTGTCGGAGAATCGCGAAAAAGATGCTATTGCCGGTCAAGGAATACTAAACAGATGCAATTTTTGTCAAAGGATAGCAAAAATTACGTAAATTTAATCGAAGGATCGTGGAAAAGACGTGAATTTTGTCAAAGGATCGCGGAAAAGACGCGAATTTTGCCAAAGGATAAAGAAAAAGACGCGATTTCTGTCAAATAATCGCAAAAAATTCCACGATTTTCATCAAATGATTGCAGGACAAAACGCGATTTTTGTCAAAGGATCGTGAAAAAGATGCGAATTTTGCCAAAGCATCGTGAAAAGACGCGATTTCTGTTAAAAGATCACGAAAAAGACGCTATTTTTGTCGAATAATTGCGAAAAAGACGCTATTTCCGGTCAAAGAATACAAAATAGGTACCATTTTTGTCAAAGGATCGCAATAAAGATGTGAATTTAATCGAAGAATCGTAGAAAAGACGCGAATTTTGCCAGAAGATCGAGAAAAAAACGCGATTTCCGTGAAATTATCGCTAAAAACCCCACGATTTTCATCAAATGATAGCAGAGAAAACGCGATTTTTGTCCAAGGATCGCGAAAAAGACGTGATTTCTGTCCAATGATCGCGAAAAAGACGTGAATTTCGTCAAAAGATCGTATATATTACTTGGATTTCATTGAAAAATCGCAGATTTCTGTTGAAAACTGTAGATAAAACGCAAATTTATGACTAAAAGCCGTAGAAAAATCGCAAATTTCGGTGAAAAATAAGTTGAAAATCGCAAGTTTCGGTTTAAAATCTTAGAAAAAACACAAATTTTGGCAAAATATCATAGAAAAGTCGCAAATTTTGTTGAAACATCAAGGAAAAAAACCAATTTCGTCATATGGTCGTGGAAAAAACACGAGTTACATGCTTATGTTCTCACTCAGTGGGGGGTCAAAATATTTTCAGTCTTGGCAAAATTTCAAACTTGCACCCATGGTCATCGCTTAGTCCTCCGATTGGCTGAACCAGTTTCTTTGTGTTGCTTGCCTTTTTTTTTTTTTTTTTTTTTTCCATAGATGTTTTGATGTAGAGAGGAGACAGAACAGCGTGCTCGAAGTGTGATTGGTGAAAAAAATATTGCAATATGTCTAAACAGACATTTTTTCAAGATAATTGGTTGTCTGATCCTGCTTTTATTTTATGGCTTGAAGAAGTGCTGGGAAATAATAATATTGCTAAATGCAAACTTTGCTACAAAACTATTGAACTGAGTAATATGAGCCGTCTTGCTATTTCAAGTCACATGGAGGGAGAAAAGCACCAAAAAAAAGTTGCAGCAAAGATCGTGAGTAAAAAAACGGCGCCATTTTCAGGTTTCAAAAAATCGGAACATTCATCTTCTGTTGACGGTGCTGCAGTCACTGAAAATAAATTGAGCACGATCGATAAAGATCTAACGACTGCCGCATGTTCTAGTATTTCAGTAAATCAGCCTACTTGTTTGGAAAAAAAGGCTAGTGGAATGAAATCATTCCTAATAAATGATTCCGTGACAAAGGCTGAAATATTCTGGACAGTTGAAACTGTTATGACGCACCAGGGGTAATTGTCGTCCGAAATTTCCGAAAATTTAAGGCATCCTCTTCCGAAAATTTGAAATTGGATTATCAGTTCCGCATAGTTGCCAACTTGTACGGTTTTGCGCGCGGAAAAAACAGTTACGTAGAAATGCAAATTTCGTGAAAGGATCGCCGAAATAGCGTACATTTCGTCAATATTTCGTGGAAAAACGACGATTTCATGAATGTTTATGTAAACGAACTTTGTCAAAAGATCGATAAAAAACGTGAATTTCCTATGCGGATCGCGGAAAAAACGGCAATTTCACCAAATATCGCAGATAAAACGTTGATTTCTTCTGGAGACCGTAGGAAAACGCCGATTTCGTCTAAAGATTGCGGATATAACGCCGATTTCGTTAAAAGATCGCAGAAAAAACGCCGTTTTCGATTAAAGATCGCTTAGAAATATTTTGTCAAAAGAATATTTGAAAAATACGCAGATTTCATCAAAAGATCACGGAAAAAACGCCGATTTCGTCAAAAGATCGCGGGAATAAAACGCCGTTTTCGAGAAAAAATCGGGTAAAAATGTACATTTTGTCTACAGATCGTTGAAAAAACGATGATTTCACTTAAAAAAACATGGGAAAACGCAGAATTCGTCAAAATATCATGGAAAACTGCCGATTTCGGCAAAAGATCGCAAAAAACCGCCGATTTTGCTATAATATTGCAGATTTCGTCTGAAGATAGCGGGAAAACGCCGATTTTGTCCGAAAATCGCTGGAGGCGTGACAAAGTGGGATACCTGTTAGCCAACTTAAGAAAAAAAGGTCAGGGAAAAGTCAGGGAATTTGTAAATGGAAAATCACTAGCCACCCTGGTCAGTGAAGAAACATTTTTTAATTGGTATAAAAAAGACTAATGTTTATTTAAATAAATTAAATGCATGTTTAAATAAAAATCTATATAATGACAATAACAAAGTATATCCGATAAATTTAAACCAAAATAAAAATGAAATTTATATTATGTAAATGTTTTTAACCAAAATAAACAGCATGACTATTAGCAATGACTAGGTAGCAAATAATAAACAAGTACTCACAGGAAACCATTAAGAATTATTGGCCTCTTAAAATGTTCGACATTTTGGACATCCTTTAAAATAATTACTGGCCAAGTCCCATAAAAGTAGATGGATCTTTAGTTGAAGAAAAAAAAAACAATTCACCGGGATAAAAATACAAAGGAAGATCAACGAACTTTCATTATGAAGATTCAACTTCTTCAATAAAACTGTATAATTCTTTAAAAGCAATAAAACTGTAAAAGAAAAACATCTACGGCACATACCACCACCTCCTCTAAGTCAAAACACAACAACCCTTTTAAATACCCTGCTAGCATCGATGAAAGACCTGTAAAATGCCCCCCTTTCCATTTCACCGGGTTGAGCAGACGCGGTCCTGCCTTACGGCAAAAGAGACGCAACGATTAACAGATTGCGAGTTCCAATGACTGCAAGTTGCGATCGGATGAAAGGAAGAAGAACGAACACATTCTGCCCGGCGGAAAGATGACAATCGGTGAAACTGTGTCAAAACGTGAAAGACTGTAGTCGATAATCGACAATTTAATCGAAACGGAAGTAAAACGGGTGCGAGACTGATTTGGAACATACGATAGACTGACTATGAAATAAACAAGTAAACAAATGGATACTAAAAAATAGGAAATTGGAGAATTGGAAACCAGGAAAGACTGGAATAAAAGAAAACCTGTAAGTCATGCTGTATCACAATAGTATTACAATATATATATATGATTGTATGAGTTGTTAAGGAAGCAATATGGCTAACAATCCGGCGATTTTCGTCAAGCAATCACGAAATAAAATGGCGATTTTCGTCAAACGATCATGAAATAAAAGAGCTATTTTCGTCAAAAACGCTGGAAAAAAAAAAAAATCTTTTACTATTCACTCGTTGTGGAAAAATTATCGAATCTATTGCTGGGTTACTTAAATTGATTTAAAATGATGTCATACATAAAATATAAAATTCCTCACTGAACCTGTTGCTTTGTTATCTTAATTGATGGAAAATATTGTGAACCAAAAGAAAAATCATTTTTACTTACTCTTATAAATTAAAATTAAAGGAAAAAAAATGTTGTAAATTTTACTTTATGCATAATTTCCTTTTTTTTTTTTTTGTCATTTTCTGAGTGGCATACCTGTGAATAAAATGCAAGGTGGTCGAAAAATCCTATAATATTTTATTTTTCATCAGTTAGAAATTGACAAATTTCAGCTGCAACAAAATAAGGTAGGAAAAAGATAATGAAAAAATCTGGCCATAAGTTTTCAAGCAGTTACATCATACATGACTAAATATGATCGATAGATTAATTTTAAAGATTCAAGTATTGGATTAGTAAAGATTCTTGGTTATGTCATAATCCAATTGTAAAAAGTAGTAATTTTTGGTTCTTGGATATTAACTGCATGTCAGTGTTTTATTGGTGAGATTTCATATAATGTATGCAAGTATTCATTCATGAATTATGTATCTATGCATTTGTATTTATTTGTATGGTACAGCAGAATGTTCTGTTATAGATTTTGAAGCTAATTGACATATTTTAATAAATATGACTCGGCGCTTTTATTTAAAGCAATATAGTTGGTAACATCACTCATGTTTGATGTCACAGGGTTCGCACAGACTCCTTGGACTCCTTAGAAACTACTTAGAAATGAAAACGTTCCCAAGTAGTACTTAGAACTACTTAGATAAACAAAATACTCCTTAGAAACTCCTTAAATTGTATTGCGATTTTGCACGCAAGCGATATTGCTCCCGAAAAAGAAAAAAAAAAATCGCGATTATAAAATGCACGGTAAACCCTTTATGCACGTCATTCATCAGAAGCACAACAGTGATTGCAGGGATGCCGCGGACGCGCTATAGCACGTAAAATGCGCAAAAAATAGGCGATGGGATGCAGCAAAATAGCTCTTACGTGTCCCGTGGGACGTGTAATTTCGTTTAAAAAAAAACTCATAAAAATGGCGACTTTCGTTAAAAAATTGTAAAATAAGCACTATTTTTCGTCAAATTTCGTGATATTCACGAAAAAATGGCTAATTTTCTCAAAAAAATTTCGAAAAATGCAGAGATTTCCTAAAAAAATCACGAAAAAACGACAAATTTCGTCTAAAAATCGTGATAAAACGGCAAATTTTGTCAAAGAATATGCGAAAAACGACGGATTTCGTCAAAAAATCATGATAAACCGGCAAGTTTTGTCAAAAAATTTGGGAAAAACAGCAAATTTTGTCAAATTTTCGATAAAACGACAGATTTCGTCAAGATACGCAAAAAATGGCCAATTTGGCACAAATTGCGAAAAAAGGCAAATTTCTTCAAAAGATTCGCGAAAAAATGGCTAAGTTTGTCACAAATTTCGAAAAAAAGGCAAATTTCCACAAAAAAGTGCGAAAAAACAACAAATTTTGTCAAAAATTCGCGATAAAACAGCAGATTTCGTCAAAAAATCAAGAAAAAAACGACAGATTTATTCAAAAGATTCGCGAAAAAATGGCTAATTTGGTCACAAAATTTCGAAAAATGGCTAATTTTTTCAAAAAATCGCGAAAAAAACGACAAATTTCGTCTTAAAATCGCAAAAAAACGGCAAATTTCGTCAAAATATTTGTGAAAAATCGGCAAATTTCGTTAAACAATTCTCGAAAAATGTAAATTTCGTGAAAAAAAATCCTGAATAAACGGCAGATTTTGTCTAAAGATCGTGAAAAGACTCAAATTTTGCCAAAAGGGCATGGGAAAAAAAAAAAAAACCCTGAAGTGAATTTTCCTGTTCCAAAAGCTAATTTTCTTGCTTCAATTTTTTTTTTTTTTTTTTTTTTTTTTTGCTGCTTTAAAAACGGATTTTTGTGATTCACTATCCATTTTTGACTGCTCCAAGGCTTTCTGAGTAAATGTGACTCAGGAAAACACCCATTCATTAAACAAAAAGTCTCATCACTTTACTCAACAAAAGTATTCTTTTTTTTTCTTCAGCAAAAATGTCTTTTTCTTTAAATCAGTCTTGCCCCCTTTTTTAAAAGAAATGCAAACAAAAGCGATACTTGTTATTTTCTACTTTCAAATGTTCAATATTTTATAGTTAAATTTGTATCTTGCAAATTTATTTTTAAATAAGTAAAGAAAATTTCTCATAATTTTAAAAGCAATTAATATTGGTTTTATATTTTTATTTATTATTGAAACAATAATTATTGAATTTCATTTTTCTAATGCAAATGAACAAGTTTAATTTTTGCATCTAAAAATATGACTCATTAGTGGGGACCCGTTTTTGTTAAAAAGGGACCCAGGATTTTTCAAGTCCAGCGGCATCCCTGGATTGGTTGGGATCATACTAATAGCCACCGAAGTGTCACGAAATATGGCAGATAAAACGCTAATTTTGTCTGAAGACTGCGGGAAAACGTCGATTTCGTCTAAAGATTGCAGATATAATGCCGATTTCGTTAAAAAATCGCGGGGAGAAATGACGATTTCGTCAAAAGATTGCGGGAATAAAACGGCGTTTTCAAGAAAAAATCGTATAAAAATGCAAATTTTGACTAAAAATCCTCGAAAAAACATGGATTTCATAAATAAGAAAAACAGGAAAACACCGATTTTATCAAAAGATCGGGAAAAAAAAAACACCGATTTCGACAAAAGATTGCAAACAATCGCCAATTGTGCTAAAATATCGCAGATAAATCGCTGATTTTATCTGAAGATCGCGTGAAAGCACTGATTTCGTCTGAAGATCGCGAATACCCCCCCCCCCCCCCCCCTTTCTTGCAGGGCGGTAACTCGCAGAATCCCTGTGGAATTGGGGCTGTGCAAGTGCATGCCACATAAATAACAACAAAAGTGGTAAGTCTTAAATTTTTTTGGACTCCTTGGATTTTTTATGTACTCCTTGGATTTTTTCTTCCCAACTCTGTATGAACCCTGTGTCAGCACTTTTCATGTAAAACAATTACAGATGGTTAACCTGCAATTCTTTATGTATAAGAATTAAGATTAACATGCAGTATTAAGAGAATACCATATAAAAGTATTAAATATTTTCTGCTAGTAATAAAAAATATTTGTTTATTGAAGGAATTCCATACTCAACCATTGGCATGCAGTTAATATATTAGCATCAACTTTTTTTAATTGACCAATTTTATGTTTGGGAGGATATTGTATGAAAATTAAAAAAAGGATAGGTAATTTTTAAATTTGAACAGGAGTACATTTGAACACTTTTGCTATTTATATAATGCCCAGTTATTTTCAACAAGTAAAAGAAGTGAAGCATGTTTGTCTTTTTGGGTTAAATTATTTTGACATTTCTTTTTAAACATAATCCTTGCTTGCTATTTTTAATAGTATGCCTCAATTAGTGTAGTCATATCCAATGTCCTAAAAACTGAGAGAGTGTGACAAGGCCCATCTAAATTGAAACAAAAGCAGCATATAATACTTAAAAATTTGTTTTCCTTATTGTACAAATGTGATACAATCATACCTAATAAGGCAAAAATCTGTTTATAATAGAATTTTTCTATGGACTTTTGCAATTTTGTACTAAATAAAATCTAACAATCTTATATAGTAAAATATGTGGAATCAGAATGTCTAGTGCAATGAAATTTTTGCTTCTAGAACAAAATTCCATTATAATCAGATTATTTTTTGCAGGATTTACTGAACAAATTGCTATAAATTGTAAAAAAATGTTTGTGGGTGCAGAAAATGTTTTTACTCCCAACATTTCCCCCCAGCCATATGAAAATTTTCCAAACTTACGATATGTTTTTGACTTACGTAAATAATGTATTAATGTAGGTATAGATTTTTTTTTTTTTTTTCGAAACTTTTTCAATGTATGTGTGAGTATATATTATTCTTAAATCCATTTTGTAAAGGTCACTATGCAGATCTTTCTAATTGTTGTGGGAATTTTTCTATCTTGAATAATTATGTAATTCATTGTTAAAATCAAAATCAAAGTTGTATATTTTTGTGCAAAATTTCCCCCAATTCTAGATTGACGATCAGATATAACCTCTGCTTGTATATAGATTTGTAAGATATTTTCAAAAGGCTGTAAAGTTTTCATTTAGATTTATTTCATTTTAAATAAATTCTGTCTCTGTAGGCTTTACTGCATTAACCCTTTGAGCTTTGGTGGGTAAGTTTCTTCAAAATTCCAAATGTCTCACTGGCACCAGTATTTTGAAAAGTAAAAATTTAATTGAATTATTCCTGTGGTATTGTGTCACTTCTTAATTAAATCTAAGTGATTGGAAATTCAACCGTCAGAGCTCAAATCATTAAGGAGCAACTCCAGTCTTGCAAAAATAAATGTTTGCCGATGTCAATCCAGCAGAAGGAATTATTTTAGATATCTCAAAGGAATATCAATATTTTTAAAGAATCTTTTTATTTTGTTTAGTTTTGGATAGTTGAGGTTGATTGTTACAAAGGCTGCTTTTTAATTTTTCAATTTTGTTGGTATATTTATTTATTTATTTATTTTTTATTTTTATTTATTTATTTTTTTTTTTGGGGGGGGGGGATACTTTTCTTTTAAAATCGGTTCCATACAAGTATTTTCATAGAGTAAAATTTTCTCTGAAGTTCTACTCAATGTAGTCTAATGAAGAGCTTGGTATGAAAAGAATTTATACATCATAAAAAGTTAACACTTTTGGCATCCCATGCACTGATTATGCCGAATGCCAATTGTTTGAATACAGTAAGCTTTATAGTTTTAGATAAATCTGGCATTTCTGGTTGATAAGCTGTGCAAGTACTAATAACATTTTAATATCTGTGATTTTTAAATTTACCAAACATTGTTTAAAATTGAATTAAGTATTGGATTCAGTGACATTTCTTGTTAGTCAGTTGTATTTATATTTGCTATATTATTATATTAAATGCTCATTGCAATATTTACTCTTCCTTAGGCCCAACATATCAAAAATTTTAAATCTCAACGGTGGCAGATGCTGTTAAACTTTCAAAGCACTCACCGTTTGCTTTTGACTGGAACTCCGCTTCAAAATAATCTGATGGAGTTGTGGTCTCTCATGCACTTTCTCATGCCCAATGTGTTTCAGTCCAACAAAGAATTCAAAGAATGGTTTGTGAATCCTGTTACTGGGATGATTGAAGGCAATCATGAATACAACGATAGTATAATCAAAAGATTGCATAAGGTAAGGCATTTTTTTTCCTTTTCTCTTAAGAAATTCATTGTATTTATAAATTGTATTTTTCTAATAGTATTTATTTTTCGTATATTAATATCATAAAAATGTATATATGTTTAAAGTTCGAATCATTGACAGTTTGGTGGTTTTATATCATGAGCTGTGCATGAGTCTGTGAAATTTAAACTACTTATTCCTAAATTATATTACGTCTAGAAATTTTATTTTCTTTTATTAAATTGCTTTTAAAATGAGCTGTGTCCTTATATTTTTTGCAATTAGAGCCTTTCTTTTAACATTTCTTTGTCATTCTTTAAATCATGTTTCAGTATATGATGTACTTTTTAAATTCAAGATTATTCTACAAATTTCCCTATGACAAATGTATATGCATATATACAGTAGATTCCCTCAAATCTGCAACTCTCTAAAATCCGCACATAATTTATGGATGTAAACATTGAAACATTCAATTCAGATATAGGGACAAAATTTGACTTTTTTAGTTTTATATCAATTTCAAATGTATTTCAATTTTTATTATTTACTGAATAATGTTATTGAATTCATATTTTTTTCATGAAGGAGGATTAAATCAATTTCTGAAAAAAATTAAGATATTGCTGATACTACTGGTAATCACAATCTTCTTACCAAGTATATTATGTATTAATCAATCTTTTTTTGGTTATTAAGTCTGACTAAACTTGAAATAAAACTTCCTTATTTTTTGATTTTGATGTGAATTAGTAATGTACTTTTATGAGGCGAGTTTCATTGAATAATTTAGGAAAAATACATTTAATCTTTAAGCTGAAGTCATACATAATTGATTATTAACGTGACCTTTGCTTTTAATATTTTAATCATTTTAAAAATTATCTAAACTTTTATTTTTTTAGCTTATTAACTTATTTTATTATAGTGTAAGCATTCATTATAGTTTTGATTGTATTACTTTCAAATTACTGTTTAAAAAATATAAACAAAGCAATGACCAGAAATCCACAAAATTCTAAAATCCACACAACTTCTGGTCTCAAGCTGTACGGATTTGAAGGAGTCTACTGTACATACAAATGTAGCTTATATTTAAAAACAGAGTGCCCTAAAATGATTGAAATATACTTATACTTTTTGGAGAGCGGTAAAAAATAGTGTGGGCATTTCTACAAATGAATAGCTTTTTTTTTTTTTTTTTTTTTTTTTTAAGAAAATAAATAGCAAAATCAGTTCAGTAAAGAACTCAGGGCAGGTGACTGAAAAAACAGCCCTTGACTTTTAAATGTATTTAATTATGAGAAAACCAACTAAGTCTCGACTTCTCAAAAACATATTCTTCATTAATTATCTTGATAAAAGAAAATAAGTTCACCAGAAAGGTAACCTTTAGCAGAAGAACTTAAAGAAGAAAGAAGTTGTTAATAAATGCTTTAAGCAAATTTCAGTAACTTAATTTCATATTTTGTTGCAAAAATTTATTTAAATTTTACAAAAAAATACAGTAAATTTTGCCAAATTAACTTTTTACAAAATGGATTCTGAGAAAAATATCCCTGCATGAACACAATAAAGGATGATTTCGAAGTTGACACTAATGGCTTCCCTTCTATGCTAAATCAAGCACTACATAACAACCTATGTAGGTTAAAAATAGTGTATATTTGTTTTACTTATAAAACAAATTTAATTGATTTTATTAAATGTTTCTTTAAATATTTTTATAAACGTTCTGTAAATATGTTAATATTTTTAATAGATAACTGCACTTAAATTTGATGTTTAAAATCATTTGCATATTGCTAAAATTATATTTTCAAGCACATTTAATCTTTATAATGAATTGTAATTTATACATTTTCCTTTAATGTATCTAAAAATGGTCTACAAATTATAACTTATTCTGAAAATTTGTATGTATGCGTGATTTTCTGCATCTTATACTTTTAAAAGCTATTTTTATACATTTTTTTCCTCTCTCATTCTTGTAGGTACTGAGGCCTTTTCTATTGCGGCGTCTCAAATGTGAAGTTGAAAAACAGTTACCAAAAAAATATGAGCATGTTGTAGTGTGTCGGCTGTCGAAACGGCAACGATATCTCTATGATGACTTTATGTCACAAACAAAGTAATTTTTTTTTCTTTTGTATTTTTTTAGTTATTAATTATCCTGTTTAACAATGCAAAATATTTTTACACATTCACAAACTCTTTTTTAAATATAAAAAGTGAAAGTTTTTTGATTTTCTGGATAATTGTATTTTTTCCTGCCTTTCTTTTCTTTACTGATTAAAAACCATTCAAAAATCATCAATTATCAACTTATACAATACCAGAGCTGCCAACTTCTACGCCTATTTAAATCATATAAACATGCTTAGAACCACAAAAATGTTAAAGTAAAATGTATACCAAATACATTCAATGTTGTGCATTACAAAACATATTGTTAATCATTTACAAAAATTTCTGTTTTTAACATGTTTATTTGATTTTAAATAGGCGTAGTAGTTGGCAGCCATGTAATACTTATACAACTAATACAAAGTGTGCAGTTGTATTAGGATATAGCTATAGTTTGAAATTTTTTGTTCAGCTTTCACTTTCATACGCAAAATATGAGAGCTTTAAATTTTCTTACATGCCTATGAAAATAAAATTATCTTTCTAAACATATTGCATCTACTTGTGATATGAGCAATTTCCATCGAATGAAGATTCCCCTTGGATTGTCTCATCTGTAAACTTGATTCACGATGTTAATTTTGCTATCTTTTGCATTTTTCAAAAAATGGAAGTCAATTGCTAATTTAATTTAAATGCTATTCAATTTCATAAATTCTGAATAAGAATGCATGAAAGTATATGTGTTTGCAAATAGAATAGATTGTTCAGGAAAGGTCAAAATGTTGTCTGTTTGAATTTGAGAACAACTTTCAGTTACATTTTATATTTGTAAACTTAACTTTTTTTTTTTCTTTTTTTTTTTTTTTGCTATAGAACTAAAGAGACCCTAGCTACTGGAAATTTCATGAGTGTAATCAACATTCTGATGCAGTTGCGTAAAGTTTGCAATCATCCTAACATGTTTGAAGAAAGACCGACTGTATCATCTTTTCGGATGGAAGGAATTAAATTTATAACAGCTTCTTTGGTTAATGAAGCCATAAAGTATGATCCATACAGAGTGAGTTATTGTCTTTTAATTTCAAATGATTACATGGGTGTAAGTTCATCTGTTTCAGGACTGATTAGCAAAATTCTTAAGAGCGAAGAAAGTAGAAAACACTAAATTTGTCCTTCAAATTTAAAAATGGGATTTTTTTTTTCTTATTACAAATTTTTCGACTTAAATTTAAATTAACTCTTTATTGTTGACTCTTTGATTGATATTTGTTTACAACTGTGAAACTTCCATTTAACAAAGTCTCAGTGTTACACTTAAATATTTCATTATGAAGAAATTTTGTTAAATAAAAATCAACTTAAATTCATGAAATTTGTATAATAAAATCACATAACTTGAAAAGTATACATGAAATGGAAATATTGGAAAATGATTTTAATTCAGGCAATGTTTATTTAATGCATTGTAGCCATACAAAGAAAATGTAACTACAATATTGCCTTAAAAAATACGTAATGCAGAGAGGTAAATAAAACTGAAGCATAGCGAGCCCTTTCTCTTTTTTTTCTGAGTAACGCAGATTCTTAACCTTAAAACATCTGTTATATTTTGTATAAATTAAATTTAAAAAAAAATACATTTTTCATTAAAATTTTTGCATATCTGAATATTATATTATGAACATTCATCTGTAATACATTCGTAATGCTGAAATCTGCTTCTTACTGTTTTGAAGAATTCACCCTATTGTCAATTCCAGAATGTCTGTGTGAGCGAGTGGTAATAGCAAGTGGTAATCGTAGTGTGAAAAAATTTTGTTTATCAAATGATATAAATGATTAAATAAACAATTTCATGTTTATATAATCTGTAGAAATAAATTCATACATCCAGCACAACAGCAAACTTTCTGTTTGAATGCTGTGCATCATGAAAATGGAATAAACTTTGTTTTATAGAAAACATTTTTCAGAATATGGAGATTAATTTATATGTTTATGGGGTTTCAAGTCAAGGTTCAGCAAAAAATTTCTTTAAAAGGAAGTTTCACATTATTTTTCTATAATCCAAAGAAAATTGTATATTGGAAATATAAGTTTACCTATTTAAACCTATTTGTTTTTTGTTCAATATGCAGTGTATTGATAAATAATTACATTTAATCTCTTTTATAATAGCCATTTCATAAACAGAAACTATTAATCATTGGCACTTATTTGGTATGAATATATTTTTTAAATAAGTCCTCATTTGCATTGGTTACTTACACCCATGAATGAACAGCATGTTTTTTAATCTTCTGAATGTGATTAATACAATAAATTAATCTCTCTCTCTTTTTTTTTTCTTTTCTTTTCTGTAGCATGTGAGTTTGTGTTTTCTAAACCTGTTGCTTGCTGACTTAGAAATCCTATTAACGGCCTATGCTGCTCACCGTGTCAAAAAGTTTCAGACACCTCCAAAATTAATAGTGGAATTAGATAATATGCCTGAGCCACCTCCACCTTGTCCTTCTGTCAAGTTAAAAGTCAATTTTTGTAATTCTCAAGTAAGCATTGTCTTATCTACTATTATATTAGATATTAATTAGTAGCTAAAATTTCTGTTAAATTTTAATTCATCTCTGGAGGAATATATGAAATGATGCATTGTGTTAAATGCAACATTTCTTATGAATTTTATTGCCTTGTTTTCTCTTGTGAAAGATTAAAGAAGTTTTAAATTTAAGGCCTAGCAATTTTAAAAGTTTTAGGGATAATATAAATACCGGTACAACTCGTTATAACAAATGCCCAGTATGTGACAATTCCATGGCAGATGAAAAATGTAAAATATATCTCTTTATGCTATGTTCTTTTTACAACCAAAATAATGACCAGCCACTTGCATATTTCCTAATACAGGGGCCAAATTGACATTTGCCCTCTCTTTTAGAAAAAGATTTTTAAAAAATTTCCCGCTGAACTGATTGTTCACAAATAAGTATGATAGTGGAGAAAATAGATTTCTTCCTGGGGTAAAATTGAATAATGACTCGCTTGAGCCTAGCAAGTGCATGCATGTACTCACTTGCATTCAGTTTGGTGCATGTGTGCATTTTCCAGAGTTTGCAAAGCTGGATGCAGTTTTAAAAAATCCAGTGAGTTTTTGCATATCAAGCCCCACTTGAAAAAAGTCTACTTAAAAACCCATAGTTTGGATTTTTTCAATTTTGAGTGATATTTAAAATTTTAAATAGCATATACATTTAATGAATTTATTTCAGTTAATTTAAAAAAATTAATAATAATAATAATAATATTATATAAAAGTCATTACTTAAACAACTGAAGTAAAAGAAAAAGGCAAATTGAAATATTTTGTTAACATAGTAAGCAGCATATACAGTACATTTATAAGCAAAGGTATATTAGAAGAATATTTTTATATACAAAATTCAAAACTATATTTATGAATATAAAAGATATGTAATTTTTCCTTGTTCTATCTTTATAAGGAGAAAGTATTGGATTTATGAAAAATTTAGACTTAATTTGTTTATGATGAATTTATACATTTAAAAAAGTTCCTGAACACAATTTGATGATTCTTAGGAAATGAATGTTTGTGGGTACTCTATCTCCAGAACTATGCTTAGTTTTTGTGTATATGGCTTAAAAAGTAGTGCTGCTATTCTGCAGTTTTCTTGATTTTCAGAATAGCTTTATCTGAAGAAATGATACATGGATTTTCATCAAAGTTAAAATTCAGTTACTTAAGTTGTCATTTGATTTTCATGTATACTGCCCAACAGGTGACGCTGCTATGCCATAGATGCCAACTTCTCCGGAAAAGTTCGTTAAAATACGGTAGTACGGTAATAAGGTAGAAAATACAGAAATTTGCGGCAAAAAAATCTCGATATTTTCGATCATTTTTCGGGACACAAAATAACGATTTTTTCGATCAATCATTCCAAAAAATCGCAAAATTCTACAATAGGTCATTGAAATGCATCGTAAATACATTTCCGTCAGTTGTTCGCCACAGAAGATTTCAATTTTCTTCAATTACTCTTCAATTAAGATCACGATTTTCGTCAGTAATTCGCGGTAAAAAAAAATCACGATTTTCGCCTGTAAGTCATGGCAAAACACCGCAATTTTCCTCAGTCGCAGTAAAAGATCGCAATTTTCATCATTCGCGTAATAAAACCACGATTTTCGTCATTCATGACAAAAAATCGCAATTTTCGTCTATTAGTCTCTGGAAAAGATCGCGATTTTCGTCAGTTAGTCTTCGGAAAAAACAGGGATCTTCGATAGTAGGTCTCGGCAAAAGATTGCGATTTTCGTCACTCAGTCTCGGAAAAAGATCGCCATTTTTGTGAGTCATTCGCGACAGAAGATCGCGGGTTTCGCCTGTCAGTTTCGGGAAAAAATCACGATTTTTGTCTGTCATTCCAGAAAAAAGATTACAATGTTCGTAAGTCACTCTTTGGAAATGATCGCGATTTTTGTCAGTCACTCCAGGAAAAGACCGCGATTTTTGTCAGTCATTCGCGATAAAATACCGCGATTTTCATCAGTAATTCATGATAAAAGACCGCCATTTTCGTCAGTTATTCGCGATAAAAGACTGCAATTTTCGTCTATCATTCACTTAAAAAGATCACGATTTTTGCCAATTATTCGCGTCAAAAGATCGCGATTTTCGTTAATTACTCTCGTGAAAAGATCGCGATTTTCGTCAGTCAGTCTGTGGAAATGATCACGATTTTCGTCAGTCAGTCTCTAGAAATGATCGCGATTTTCGTCACCTCTGCAAAGATTTTATTTTCATCTGTCAGTTGTGGGAGGAAATCACTTTGTTAGCAAACCAGTTGCGAAGAAAAAAATATTTCATGAATTTCACAGCTAGTATAGAAATCATGGATTTTTTGCTCTGTAAGGATAAAAAATATTCCGTTTGTATAAATTTATTACATTTTTTTAATTACATAAAAAAAGTGACAACATTTATTTTAATTTTATTTGTATGAATAAATACAAAAGCTGTCAGGGTTGAGGATTGAGAAAGTATGTGTAAAAAATATTTTTAAAATACCTCAAAAAATTATGTGCAACTCCTGAAACGACTCTTGAAAGGTGACTATTTTACTCCTGAAGAGTGTCCAAAACTCCTGAAATTTAAATAGTTCACTCCTGATATGGTATTTACAATGTTGGCATCTATGCTGTGCTACATTTTTCATGATTTCGGCAATAAATCTTATTTCAAAAACTACTGTATGGAATTGAATAAAAAATCAGATTCAGTTAGATCTTGATTAAACTTGTGCTGATTATTTTTGCTGTGTATCGTGTTACAGTGATGCTGTTGTGCTGCATTTTGTATGATTTCTGTAACAGCTCTATCTCAAAAATTAATGTACAGATTTTCATCAAATTCAGATTCAGTTAGACATTGACCTAAGCTATTTCTGATTAGATTTTGGTATAAATTGCACAACACATGGTAATAGTATGCCGAATTATTCATGATTTTTGAAAAATCTATATCTTAAAAACTAATGCACACAGTTTAATCAAACTTTCTCTGAAGTCTCTTTCTTCATATTTTGACAAGATTACGCATCCCATTGGACACGTAAGAGTTAATTTTTTGCAGCTCCTCTCAGATTTTTTGCTGAATTTATGCACTATACCACGCCCAGGGCATCACTGATATCAACTGTAACCCCCCCCCCCCCCCCAAAAAAAAAAAAAAAAAAAAATACAATTTTACATTATTTTTTTGGAAAATAAACTTTATCACATAAGTACATATTTCTCATTGCCAGTATCTTTTTGATTCAAAAGTAAACAAACATTTGCAATAATATTTTAGAATTTCCTTTAAAATCGTAATTTTCCTGAATTTGATTAGAATTTTTTTCTTTGACCTCCTCCCCCTTCATTCATTATAATGACCTTTTTCTGGAATCGTTATGACCATGATTTGTGCAAAAACGAGAAAAAAAAATTACAAACTGGATTAGCTCTGAAGCGCACAAAGGAAGCCAGGATTTTATGATACCAATTTGCTTGCAACCCGCCTAATACTATTGGCAAAACCCATAGAATTACCCATGACTATACCCCTTTTCTTGCGATTGCTCATGGGTACTAATGTTGAATAAGAAAAATCAATGGCAAACAGCTAATATGGAAGATCCATGCAAAGATATGTGTTTTCCTTCCATCTTAGTTCTGTGGTTTATGGTGAGCATTGACTGTATATATTTTTTCAAAAAAAATGCTATTGGAATTATATTTTAGTTCAATCAGTAAACATTACAGCTAAGATTAAATTCATTACAATAGAATTAAAAAGTAAGTTAAAAATGACAAACCTTATGGCTAGCTGTCCCTCCTGCCTGCATAATCTCAAAGAGCCCAAAATGCACAAATGTCAGACGAAACTGTCATAGACCAATGTTATACCATGATGATGCCTGCTGCCAGCCAAGCGAGAATACTGCCGAGTATAGTTTACTTTCACTGCATCCCAACCACCAATCAAAGTCATGGTTGCAATGACAGTAAAACTTGTGTACTCTAAGAATAAGCTGCTTAGTTTGGGCATCTTCAATTCCCCCAGAAACTTAGGATAAATCAGAAGTTTGGGTGCTGAGCCCTTTTCGACCATAACCCTGTGTTTCCCAGATGTGCTATTGCTTTACCAATAGCTTCTGGACTTAATGAAAATATGTTTCGATTTTATTTAATCAAGAAGTTAAATAAATCAAAAACATTTTATTATATTATTTCAAAAATATAGACATATAAAATTAATGTTTGACATTAAGTCTGTTGTGACTTCTAATATCTTTAAAATAACTGAAGCAAATTATTAAAAAATATTTTATCATATTTATTCAAATCTATGAAGAATGTTTTCAGCAGAGCACATCTTGCAGTTGAATATGAATATGAGTTGAAATTTATAGTCAGAATTGATCTATTTGTTTTGTCTGTGTGTGCATATTCTTAAGCAGTTGTTTGCTTGTGTTAATATGCATGGTTTATATCACAAACACAAAGCTGACAAAATGTAGCTATATTTTTCTCTGCAGTAGCATGGTAAATTTAAATATGTTGATGTTGAATTCATTCCTCATGATTTAGTTGGACTTTTTCTCATGTGTCTGTTTAAAAAATTAGTTTCACTGAAGATGAATGCTATCTTGTGTCAATCTAATCAAGAAGTTGCAGTGATCAGACCAGAAAGAATTCCTCCAAAAGTCCACATTTAAAAAATTAGTTTTGGTCATTCATTGTAAAAAGACAACCGAAATTATTGGGGGGTACATAAAGGATAAATCTGAGTGATTTATTTCTTAGACATTCTGTTCATGATTTGCTGTTTATGAAAGCTATCAAAACAAAGTTCTGTTTAAGCTAGGAAATCATCATGTAAGTGAAGTGTTGAAAAATGTCTTTCTATATTTTTTAGTCTTTTAAGGGAAAAAGTTATCATAAAGTTCTTTTTGGAATATATTTTATCCCATTTATACCATACTTGGATAATTTTAGTTAATTATTTCTGAAGCAAACAAGAATTGTTTTGACCTTAGAAAGAGGAAGAAAAATCTTTAAATAATAATAATAATAGCCATTTGGCTAGGATTGAGTAATGTAGAAATTTCATAAATAAATTTATCAAATTAAAACAAATTTACCTTTAGGATATGAAATCTTATTTTTTAATTTTTATTGGTGATATATATTTTTTATATAATCCTACAATTACTCCCTCCCTGCCAGTATTATATATAGTATACTTTGTTTCTAATTTCCCAAATCACTTTGAAATTAGGTATATTTTGCACATAAAATGTTGGAATGTTCAAAGACCATTCAGCTTTTTTGCATTTTTAAAATTAATGAATTTTATAAACTCATTCTTTAGGAAATAATATAAAAGAAAAAAAAATTGTTTTTATCTGCTGTTGTCTAATTCCATAAAGGGACTCCACCATCTAGCCCTTTCAAGTGGCATCCCATTCCTAACTTATTATTTTTTTAATAATAGATGTTTTTCATTCATGTTTTTTATCATTATTAAAAATAAATGTTTAACTGTTTAGTTTTATAAAATTGCCAAATTTGAAAAAAAAAAAAAAAAAAAAAAAAAAAAAAAAAAAAATTCCCAAAACAGAAATTATTTGATTATAAATTGGCAACCCATATGCTTATTCCATTTTTCATCTGGTATAGACTAAGGTTGCTTGTCAGCAAAAGCTGCTACTATACATTGATCAGATGAATCTTGCCTCTCAATGTTTGAATTCTAATCCATAATATTAGACAATCATCTGGTCTGCATAGGGATACTTGGTCTCTAGACTTACTGATAGACTGGCATACTAAGATTTCCTTTCATTAGTACTATAATACATAATGATAAAAAAAATTTGTGTAGCATGTTGGGAGTTGCTAATTACAGAATTGTTAATTTAATGTACATGTGTATTTATGTGTGTGTGTTTTTCATTTAGGCAGCTGATAAGTCTTCCCATGTTCGACCAGCCCAACCAGCTGCTGTCCGTCCTGCTACACCTAGTCGTGTGTTAAGCTCACCTACATCTAATCCTTCGCAGCGATTAATGGTTATTCCAGGTCAACCAGGTGTTGCCAGAGCTGTTAATCCAGTTTCTGCCATCAACCAAACTGTAGGTGTTCCTGGAGAACAGCAGTACACTCTACAGCTTGTTCAACCAGGAACTGGTAAGATACAATAATCTGTTTCACTTGTTTACTCATTATCAAAAAAATTTCCATTTTTTAAAAATGTAGAAATATGATTAGTTCTTTAAAACTATTGTTAAGCTTTAAAGATATGAATTCCATATTGAAAGGGAAAAAAACGCTTGTGAATTTCATAATAATTTTGGAATCAACTTGTAGGCTTCATTTACCTTTTCTTTTGATCCTTTTGTATGTTTTTCTGCTGAACGAAATGTAATTTTTCTGCAGCTGTGGCCTCTCTTTCGCCTCTTGGTGGTCTAACCCTTCAGCTTCAATCCAACTCACCTGGTGTAAATCGTTTCCAATCTATACAGTCATTGATTGGAGGCATTGGCAGAATGGTACAGACTGCAGGCGGTGCACAATGGCTGATTACGTCTGTTGGCAACTCACTTCCAGAACAACAGCAGTTACAAACCACTGTCACCACCACTGTAGCCTCACAACCAACTGCCACCACTACAACTACCAGTATTCAACCATTAGTCATTGGCACCAACATAGCCACTGCAACTGGTAAGAGGTTTTTTCCCTACTCTTATCTGTGATACTTTTACTGTCTGTGTTACTTTTCATAATAATATATTCTATAGTTTTTCATTATTATCTCTTTAACTACATGCTTTATAAAAGAAAGGCCGTGTTCAGCTCTGCTTGATACTTTCAGCCATTCCATACTTTTGTTTAGCTTCTTTTTGATCATGGGCTATGTAAAATTATTTATACTCAGATAAAATAAGAACATATAAATGTATTTTAATAAATGCATCAAAATATCTGCCTTCATTTTCCAAGTGTCATGGGCTATAATATGTAGCCTATTTCTTATAATGACCAGTTATCTCGAAATTGCTTATTAATTGTTGCAGTCTATTATTAAATATATTGCCATATCTATTAAATATATTTCAATGATAGCTATCAAATTTATTGCCACTGGATGAACAAGCCTCTGTGGCATAGTGATAGCAGCTCCGACTTTGAGGTAGAAAGTTTTGGGTTTGAATCCAGCAGATTCTATTGTAATAGAATTAGTTAAACACAGGGTTGCCAACTTTTAATCAGGCCAAAGAAAAAAAAGCCGGTTTTTATTACTCAAATTTAATTTATAGCTTTGTTTAGATTATTATTTTTTATTCTTTTATAAATATTTTCTACTAAAAGAATTATAAACTTCTATTAAATATTGTCAAAAAATAAATTTTCTTAACTGTTAGAAGACAATAATGACGTCTAAAATATGTCTAAATTATGTATGCATATATACAGAGTTGTAAATATAAACGCACACTGTGCACAGAAAATTTTAAGAAAGGAACAATTTTTATTTTTGTAACTTTTTTTAAGTACCAAAAAATAAAAAATATTCCCCCAATTTTATGTATGAGTTATTTACAGGGATGGGAATTTTCCGCTTTTTGGCGGATTTCCGCTTTTTTGTTATTTTAAGAAATTCCGCGGATTTCCGCTTTTTTGTTATTTTGATAAGTTTCAGATTTTTCACCCCAAAAATTCCGCTTTTCACGCGGATTTCTGAAATATGTAACAGGGATGCCGCGGACGCTCTATAGCGCGTAAACTACACAAAAAATCGGCGACAGGACGCTAAAAAATGGGGCTTACGCGTCCCGCGGGACGCGTAAATTTCGTCAAAAAATCGCATAAAGAGGCAAATTTCGTCAAAAAATTCGCGAAAAAAGGCTAATTTTGTTATAAAATCCCGAAAAAAGTCTGGTTTTCCTAGAAAAAATGACAAGATTTGTCCAAAAATCGTAATAAAACGGAAAATTTTGTCGAAACATTCGCGAAAAATGGTAAATTTTATCAAAAAAGGTAATTTTCTTTAAAAAATTGCAAAAAAACAGAACATTTCGTCAAAAGATCGCGAAAAAACTGTGCATTTCGTCGACGAATCGCAAAAAAGGAAATTTCACTAAAAAAAAATAGTGAAATAACGAATAATTTCCTGCAAATTTCGTCAAAAGATTCGCGAAAAAATGGCTAATTTTGTTACAAAATCCCGAAAAAAGGCAGATTTCCTCAAAAAATTGCGAAAAAAGACAAATTTCGTCCAAAAATCGCGATAAAACGGGAAATTTTGTCAAAAAATTCGCGAAAAACTACAATTTTCATCAAAAAATCGTGATAAAACGGCAACTTTCATCAAAAGATCGCGAAAAACCGGCACATTTCGTCAAAAGATCGCGAAAAAACGGCAAATTTTGTCGAATAATCGCTTTAAAACGCAATTTTTGTCAAAGTGGCAAGAAAAGAAAGTTGATGCCTGGTGGATAGATTTTTTCTGTTCCAAAAACTA
The DNA here is from genome assembly GCA_964019185.1 of Maratus speculifer. Lineage (NCBI taxonomy): Eukaryota > Metazoa > Arthropoda > Arachnida > Araneae > Salticidae > Maratus > Maratus speculifer. The sequence goes on along the minus strand of OZ025292.1, from coordinate 21,501,454 downwards.
ACTTTCCTGCTTCCAAATTATTCTTTTTGCTGCTCCAAAAACAGATTTTCCTGCTTCACAATCTTTTTTTGATTGTTTCAAATCTTTCAAAGTGAATAAAACTTCTGCTAACACCTATTCATTAAACAAAAAGTACCCCCTTACTTGTGGTGCAATTTTTCATTCGCGTGTGTGATCAAAATGTGGTGCAATTTTTCATTCGCGCGTGTGAATTCAATATGGTGCAATTTTTCGTTCACGCGTATTTTCAGTCTTTTTGCTTTTTTGCAGTTCCCATCCCTGTATTTAGTCAGTGCACATTGTTAGCAGGTTTCCCGAAAATTTAAGGCATTTGATGCCAGAAAATTTAAAAATTGAACAGTCAAAAATTCCAGACACTAAAAATCGCTCATTTTGACTGACAGTTGTCGAAAAAGTCAATTTCGTCAAATTATCTTGAAAAGAAATACGAATTTCGTGGAAAAAGCACGAAATGGCTAGCCGGAGAAGCACTCAAAATAAAAACTTGGGCCTTGTGTATTTTGTGAGGGTGCTGTTCCTAGACACTAGTAATACTGTCGAGTCTCTATATAACGAAATCCAAGGTTCAGTCAAAGATTCGTTAGATAGAAAAATTTGCTGAATAGAGAATAGCAAAAAAATTTATATTTTATGAGTAAAGTTTTTAAAAAATGTTTGAGTTGTTTAATTAAGGATTTGAAATGTTTAACACTAAACATAAATTTGATATTTTATTTATTTTTTTTTATTCATTTTAACAGTTTCAAAAAAGAAAATGAATGCTTATTATGCATTTTTACAGGTACCATTATTTTCTAAGTAAAATATTTTTTTTTTTTTTTTTTTTTTTAATATACATATATATATATATAAGTAAATCTGGTGAAATTTTACCTTATTTCAGGGGGAACAACAAAAATTTCCAAAAATGGATTTTCATCTTTGTTGAAACAAAGTCAGGCAAAACCATGAAAGAATCCGATAAACATTTTGCTAAGAAATGGGTTTTTATGGGGGTGGGATGAATGCCTGTTTTAGATATGGATAATGCAGCAACTATGTAACACATACCAGGAATCAGCGCAGGAAAATTAATTTCACAAATAAATTGAAGCATTTTCATAAAAAAAAAAAAATGAAGGAACATTTTTGAAAAAATTTCGTTTTATTCATTATATATACTTCACTATGTGGAGATTATTTGCAATGTAATGAATGAAAATTTGATCATTCCTAGTAAAAACTCGTTATATAGAGAAATTCGCTGAATGGAGTTTTGTTATAGAGAGACCCGTCTGTATTTAAAACACATTTTTAATTTTATTTTATCAAATATCAATCTACAATTTATCAAATTATTAAACAATTATGTCTAAACAGTCTGGTTATTTACATAATGTTTTGATAATATAAATAGATTTAAAATGTTTATTTGTAAGTAACAAAACTCTGGCTATTATTTATTATGTATGTTCTGTTTCTTGAAAAAAAAAATAATAAAATTGCATTAAAAAAGAATTATTCATTTATTTATTTCCAAAGAAATTCGAATATTTTTGCAGATATTTTGTGTAATTAAATTTTTATTATTTATTAGTTATGCCTCAAGTGAACAAGGCCGGTAACAGTATATCTTCATCTTTCATAACATCATTCAGCAGACCTCCTATTAATAATAGTTCACCAGCTTCTAGTTCAGCTAACCAAGCCACTCATAATAAACCAATAGGGCGTGTTGCCCCACTCAATGTTCATCCGCCAACAACATCAAATTCAGGTGTGTATTGTTAGATCTTTGGTAATAGTTCTCCACTTAATGCAAATCTAATCTAATTTATGCTTGCTATTTAATTAGAATATAATTCAAGCACATCATTAAATAATTAGTCTAACAGTTATGAATTATTGCAATTTTTTTTTCTTTTTTTTTCTTTTTTTTTTTTTTTTTTTTTTTTTGTATGACTATTTTATTAACATTTGATTTGCATAATTTTTAGTTAAAATTGTTATAATAATAATAAGAGGTATGTATTTAATTACACAGCCGTTATAAAGAGATTTATAATACTCCTCAACTAAATCTTTATATATGAAACATAACTCCATTATAAGAAAATTTTATTATAATGAATAGAATTTAGCGATTTTGCAGTGTTGTTTCATGTAAACTTAATTGTAATCAAGTCTAAATAACAGGGCTGGCAAGTTTCTGCCAGGTGGTTAAATCCAGCAGTTATAACCGGTTAAAACCAGCATGGCAGAAACTAGTTTCTGCCAGTAAGTGGCAAAAATTGGCAGAAACTAAGAAATAATAATAAGAACTTTACCCTGCAATGATAAATAATTCACACAAGTATTTAATATTTAAAAAAATTAGTTAAGAAATTAAAATAAAGTTTATGAATGTTATACAAAGTAGCAAAAAGTTTCAAAAGGATTGTATAAATATTCTTTGTTTATATAATAATTTTCTGTCACTTAAACTGAAATTTTCATAATAGTAATCTGATGCTGTACAAATTTGTTATTGTTTACAATTGAATTTCTATTTAAAAAGAAAAAAAATACAAAAAATTACATGATATTTTAGCATCACTTTTTAGAGTATTTTTAAATAAATAATACACTGCAACAACTTACAAATTCTTTACTACTGTATACAAAGAGAAATGGTTCTTGTAAAAATATAAATAAATAATTTTAGCATAAAAATAACAGAGAAAAATTAATGAAATATATTGTACAATTATTTTACAATATTAAAAGAACAAATTTATTTCTGTGGAAAAAGTAGTAATATACTAAGAGCATTCTATAATATAAGATTAATTTTGCTAACCTTTGTTAACCTAAACTGCTTTTTAACTTGTTTTGAATGAAAGAAAAATTCGAAAATATTCTTTTAAGATCAGCATTACTTGCTAACAATGTCATTATTGAGGATGTAAAATTTGAAAATGTCTCACTTTCACCGGTATTTGTTTCTAAAGGAGACCACCAACAGAAGGCAAGACATTTTCTAGAACTTCGTTAGGGAAATATGTTTCTGGGAAATGAGTCGATTTTGCTAGGGGTTATTATATACCAACACAAATTTTATATTAATATCAAAAAGCAATTTTCTTGCTCTTTCTTTATGCTTAAATGTCAGTTTTGGTTCAATATATTTAGGATGAAGTAAATAAGCTAGCACTTCATTAAATGAGATTTGAATCTTCCATTTGTGATTTTCCATGATATTACCATCATTAAATAAAGTTAAGCAAATTTTATGAGCAGCTACAATATAAGAGTCATGCTTTTTACTTTCATCTAAAGCAACAACAATAGATTTTAACATTTGTGACAAATATTTAACTTCTTTATAAATCATATTTACTTACAATTTTAACAATTGCTATGTCCTTAATATCATTTTCATGATTTTCAGTTATCTGCAAATAATATGGCTGATTCTTTGTGAAAGATTCAAAACTATCAAATTCTAATACAAATTTATTTATATTTTAATTAAAAACTATTCACAATTTTCAACTATCAACTATTCAATATTTTATTTGCTATTTATTCAGAATAAACTTTATATAAGCAATTTAATACTACTAAAAATGTCTCAGATTATGTCACAAAATGAGTTTATGCCGGTTGTTGCCAGTTTCGGCCGGTAAAAACTGGTTATAACCACTTTCTGCCACTGGTATGGCAGAAACTAATTTCTGTCGGCAAAAACCCAGCCCTGCTAAATAACATCATTTTCCAGGGCTTTTCTCTTCACTAGCTCCCAAATATTTGGAAAAGTTTCAATAACTTTACTATAATTACATTAAAACTAATGTTTTTTTTTTAGTTTTCAATTATTCATCATTGTAAATATTATTTCTTTTCGCCTGTAAAAAAATTTAAGAATAAATGTATCAAAAATCAAAAGGATAACGTTACATATTAAACACAACACATCAGATTGTCACACAGCTTTTAATTCATGATGAATAAAGTAGAAAGATTTTTATAGCATTACTACTGTATGTCTTTTTACTTTATAAACATTAGAATGTAGCATGAAAATTAGATTGAATTATTTATATGTTAGCTGTAATTTTTAATTAGGAATTATTGTGTTATTATTCCTTTCTGTATTAAAATTAGTTGATGCAGTAATTTCTGTCATATTTTTTCCAGGTCCTCCCATTGTCAATCATGTCCAACCTGTAAATAAATCACCTGTTGTTCATTCACTTTCAAAACCTGTTGTCAAAACAGGGCCTGACTCCTGTGATAAGTCTACATCTCTTTTCTATCTGGTAAGTTTTTTAATTATTCTTTCTACTTAATAGGTACATGTTACAAATAATAACTTTTTTAATGTATGTGAATTCTTTGATACTTTTGTTTTGGTGTTAGCTGGGCACAGTGAAAATTGCCAAATATTGTCACCAGGCCTCGAAAAATAGCGATCCCGGGGAACCCAGAAATCATTTCTGGGAACGTATATTTTTTCACTCAGGTTCCCAGCTGGGAACCTAAAAAATCGTCATGTTCGCCAACGATGCCGCGCACGCGTTATATCGCGTATTACGCAAAAATATAGCTCTTGAGCGATCCGTTGGATGCATAATTTCGTCAAAAAATTTCTGAAAAAGCCCAAATTTTGTCAAAAGATCAAAAAAAAACCCGGCAAATTTCGTCAAAAAAATACCGAAAAACAATAGATTTCGACAAAAAATCATGATAAGCAATGCGAATTTTATTTTAAAAATCACAAAAAAAAAAAAAAAAGCAGATTTTGTGAGAAAATTGCGACAAAAACGGCAGGTTTCGTAAAAAATCGGGGGAAAAAACAACAAATGTCGATTAAAAAAAAAAAAAAATTGAAAAACGACAGGTTTTGTTAAAATATTGCGATAAATCGGCAGGTTTTGTTAAAACATCGTTATAAAACGGTAGATTTTGTTAAAACATCGTTATAAAACGGTAGATTTTGTCAAAAAATGAAAAAAAACGGCAAATTACGCGAAAATACTTACACAAAAATTTTATTGGGAACCTATACTTTTCATGTAGGTTCCCAGCTGGGAACCTCAACATTTTTTGAATTTTCGAGCCCTGATTTTGTCACTATCATTTGCATTACACTTATTTCATTTAAAATACAATCATTTCATTCATTCAAGACTTGTCTTTGTACATACAATATATATTTTGTACTTATATTAAATACATTTTAAAAACATATCTTTCAGTATTTCTAATTATTTAGATGTGTTAATGATCTGATTTGATGAAGCAGAATAAACCGCATTTTTTTCTTGCTGTCTAGTGATTGTCTGACAAACATCATTTCATATATTTATAAAAACTCGTTTGTTTTATGTTGTGTACTGATTTTTATTTATTGCTTTCTCATGTGTATATGTTTTCTCCCTCAGGAATCTTTAGCTCAGAAGAGAGATGAAGCTCGTAAAGAAAAACTAAAATCTCTTGCCCGTATCAATAGCAGGCGCTGTACTGCCTATCCTATATATGGTGGTGATTTAGTGGATACTATATCTTTTGTAAATAGATCTAAGCATTCTGTTGAGCATTACAAGCATAAGTGGGGAGGATATTTAAATAGTGAACACCAAATATTTTCTGAAGAAGATCCTGCCCTACATCTTCACACTACTAGAGCTCTAGCAGAGTCCATTAAGACTGCTGCAGAACGCATGATTAATATGATGGACATTATTAAAAGGTACAGTACTCACAGTATTTCACTCTTGGTTTTATGTCATAAGCAATGTTAATAAAAATTCAGGTTATTAAAAAGTTAGATTTATTATTTCTCAGGCTAATTGTATTGTTTCATTTATTATATGGACCGTGAATTTAAATATTTAAGAAACTTCCTGTTTTTGAGCCTTGGCAAGAAAAATAACTTTTTCACAATATTCTCTAGCAGCATATTCCTTATTTAATACTCATAAATAATTTTTTCAATGTTTATATTCTTTGTTTAATATACAGAAACCGTTTCATTGTTGAATTTTGTTGTTGTTCTTGCAAACCAGACCTGCCAACTGCTACAAAAAATGCGAAAAAATCGTAGTTTCTACAATTTGAGCCTATAAACTACAATGCTATGAAAATTAGTCTTAAACTATCATTTTTTGAAAAAAACAAAAATGCATTTTATTTATTTATTTATTTAATTTTTTTTTTTTTTTTTTTCTAGTTACCATTTTTAGACATGTGGCATATTTTTCAGGGGTGTTTCTGCTCTGAAACTTTAAAATAGTTAGTTTTGAAAATTTTAAAAATTCGGTCATTAGTCTGAAAATTTATACAAAAAATGCTCATGAGGGAAAAATGTCTGAACTGCAAAACAAACTTCTTAACATAAAACCCTCTAAATGGATATTAACCACAATTGAATTGTGTTTTCATAATTATATATGCAGGAATTCTTTCCTTACAAACAGAAAATGTCATTTTAAGAGTTTCTTGAGGGGTGTGTGTGGTGCCTTTGAGGGGCAGGATTTGAAATAGTGAGTGGAATCATGCAATTTGCACGCAGAAAAGGAAAGTCCTGCATAATAAAATTCTGTGCAATATTACCATCTGTCACTTTTTCCACAGATCTATGTTTCTTCTGCAAGTATATTTTTAATTTCTTGTAAAATATCATGAAAAAAAAAATGTGAATTTCTCCAAAAGATCACAGAAAAAAATGCAAAATTCATCCACAGATCAGTAAAAAAAAAAAAAAAAAGCCACAAATTATAATTGAAAGATTGCAGAAAGAAAACACATGTTCCGTTGAAAGATCATGATAAAAAAAAAAAAAAGCAATATTCATCAAAGGATTGCAATAAAGACTGCAAATTTTGTCAAGTTTGCGGAGCAAAATGCAGATTTCAATAAACAATCGTGGTAGAAAAAAATGAATTTCAATTGTATGAAAAAAATTTTGAATATCGTGAAATAATCACTAGAAAAAAAATCCTGAAAAATTGAAACTGAGATCGTGTTACAAATATAGGTGAAAACTGGGAAATTCGATTAGTAGTCAGTGGCTGGTAAACCTAGTTTCATTAGTGGCCACTTTTTAAATATAGGTCAAAATGATTTTTTTTTTTTTTTCGTCTTTATTTAGCGACTAGTGAGTAACAAAGTTACAAATATTTGGTTAAAAATAAAACTGGCATTCCACTGAATGGAAAAATATGAATTAGTAATTAATACTGCAGATAAAATTATAAGTGATAAACCAAAATTAAATATATATTAATCCATTGTATAAAACATACAAGAAAATTGCATTTTTGAATTTTAAATATTTATTTTAAAATAATTTCACATCTTTCTTGGATATTTTATTTTTACTGAAAATTCAGGCCTGGCAGCGCTCCTATATTTCCTATATTTTTCATCCCTCCTACCAGGCATGAGATTCTTCTACGAATCCGTGATTTTCCTTTTTTTATTGTTTTCCAAATTTCCTTATATATATACATATATTGTTGAAAGATCGCGGAAAAACGGGAATTTCGTAATAGATCATGTGAAAAAGATATGATTTTCGTCAAAAAGTCGCGGGAAAAATGCTATTTTCATGTAAAGATAGAGTAAAAATCAATGGCGGATCTAAGGGGGGGGCGATGGGGCGATCGCCCCCCCCCTTGAGCCCAATGAAGGATCCGCAGAACGACATTAGTTGCCCGCACGGAAAAGTTGTTGGTCCTAAACTCGAGACTGGCGCGACCCGGGTCGGGTCGCGCCCACTTTATTATACTAGGACTGGGTCAGGTCTTAACACTTTCAGAACCGGGTTGGGTCGGGTCTTATTTTTTTCTCCAGAGCTCAATCAAGCCACACTGTTTTTACCAGGTCGGGTCTGGCCTGGTCCTTCCTACAAGAGGTATACACGGGTCAAAATTTTCAAGCCCAGTCTCCGTACGGTATAAAGGCTAAACGCTCGATCTGCGATCAACACAGCCCGTAAGCTGTGGCGGTACTAAAGAGCGGGGGAAGGGGGCGAAGTCCCCCCCCTTTGGCTAATAAAGGGTTTACAAAGTGACATTATGCATCATCACGAAAAATAACTTGGGTCGAAGCTCGAGCCCGTCACGGCCTAGCACGGTTCGCGCCACGAGGTGTAAGTCCACGAGACTTGGACTGGGGAAGGTTTTTTCTCATTTTGAATCGGGTCGTGTCCTGATCTTGGTTTTTTTGGAAATTTCGGGTGGGGACAGGCTTCTTTTTCTTCCAGATCGAGCCTGGTCACTATTTCATTTTTCCCAGAAGCAATGGCGGATCTAGGGGGAGGGGTGATGGGGCGATCGTCCCCCCCTCCTTGGGACATAAAGGTTTTCAAACCAACATGAATTGATATTCATGGAATAGGACTTAAACTGAAACTCAAAGTCGGCGCGGTTCGACCCGGGTCGGGCCCCTCTTATTCATGAATCAGGCAATGGCGGATCTAAGGTTGGGGAGGAGGGGGAGATGGCGAAGAGGTGATCGCCCACCCTATTTTTGGGCGGGGTCAGGTCTTCTGACTTTTAGAGCCAAGCCGTGTCCTGATCTTTATTTTTTCTGCCGATTTGGGTCGAGCCAGACTTGATTTTCTTCCACGTCGGGTCCGGCCTGGAGTCATTATTCCTAAATGTCTGTATTAGAGATGAGACAGTGCTCGGTCTCGGGCTTATTTTTTCTGAAACCTATAAATTTTATTTATCAATGAATAGAAAACATTACAAGAAATTTTTCCCCCTTAAACGTTACTTATTCCTTTTGAAATCACTATATTGAACATTGATTAGAATAAAAAAAAAAAATCAGAATTTTTTTTTTTTTTTTTTTTTTTTTTTTTTTTTTTTTTTTTTTTAATTCTAGCATTAGAATGCTTTTTTAAAAGTAAATTACTAGTCATTTCTACAAACCTATTTTAGCTATTTCCGACGGTCTGGCGCCAATGAAAAGGCGGGAATAATGAATTTGTCTTTAGTTTGATTTTTGTCTGATCTTAGCAGAGGTTGCAATGGGTTGTTTATTATTATTTAGACGTTTAATGTGAAGAGGATATTTTCTTCAATTTTAGTTTGCGGTTGGCGCATAATTTAGATTTTTATTGTACTCAGCGTACACAGGTCGTAATCGCTTTTCATATAGAAATAATTTAAGTGATTGTTTTATTTTCTGAATTCTGCTGATGCTGAAGTTGTACGCCACAATTTACGAAGTCATTTTTGGTCGTAAGTAAATTTAATTTCCATATTATTCCGATAGAAAGCAATTGAGCAGTGTTTCCTCTATTCCTATAAAAGCATCAGAATTTAAAATTTTTAATTTAATGTTATTGTCGGGGTCACGCCAATCACAAAAGATTGTTATGAGGAATGAAATGGTTGTAGTTAAAAATGAACGCGTTTTATAGAAAATTGATAAATGTTTGATTCGACAAACAATCGACAGTAATTTCTACAGGTTCCATGCATTTATTCATGAACCACACTTCATTAACATGTCCATAATATTTTTTTATTAAAGGAGACAAAATATGAGAATTTTTTTTATGTATAAATGCTTAGGATATTTTATACCAAACTTTTGTTTTGATAATATTAAATTTTCGTTTCAGAGTAACATTTCTATGTAAAATGTACTTTAAAAATCATATTTTTTTGGAACATTTAAAAAATATTATTATGCATTTTTTCTTCTACTGTATACTTTCGTTATTGGGCTTGGGCTCTGATGAAGCAAAATGTTTCGGGTTCGAGCGAGCTCGGATTTAAAATCGTCGAGCTCGGATGGGACCTAATTCTGAAAAAAGAGCCTGAACTAATGTCTTGTCTGTACTGATCAAAATTTCCAGGTCGGGGCTTGGCCCTGAGTAAAATCTAAACATTTCTTCCGTGTCCGACCCACCCTATGTGATAAGCATTATTGGCCCGACCGCGATTCGTGCAAATTGTGTTTATTAAGACAGTTTTCTCCGGAAAGGACTTCTGTGATTCTGGGGGGAATACAATAGAGTCCCGGGAGAAAATTATACTTTTTTACCACTGAAAACACAAAATTTCCGGGGGGGGGGGGGGAAGAACACTACGTGCAATTCTTCACTTCGAGCCCAATTTGGGCTAGCATCTTACTTATTTGTTATTCATAAAATTATACTTATGTTGTACATTTGTTTAGCGAAATCTTAAGAAATACATTTTTAAAAATTTATTTTAGATCGCAGTGTAGAGCGAGTTACTATTATGATTTATATTATAAGTAGAAGTTAACCCGACCCGCAGCAAAAAAGAAGTCAACCGGACCCAAACACAACCCACAGCAAAAAAAATATAAGTTAACCCGACCAACAGCAAAAAGAAAAAAAAAAGTCAATTCGACCAACAGCAAAATATAATAGTCAACCGGTCTCAAACCCAACAAGTAAAAAAGTAGAAGTTAACCTGACACACTGCAAAAAGTAGAAGACAAATGGACATAAATGCGAACCACAAAAAAAAAGCATTAGTTACAGTGCGGTGCGAAAGGGTGGGGGCGAAGGGGGCGGTCACCTCGGCTCCGGAAATTTAAAGAACATCAAATTTATACTACCAACATCATTTTTGGCCTGTTACAAGAAAAGTCGTTTTTTTTTGGGGGGGGGGGGTAAACTGAAACTTTGCCCAGGCGCAGTTTTCTGTTCGCACGTCCCTGATTAGATATCACGACCAAAAGCAAAAAATAGAAAGCAACTGGACCCAAACCCGACCTGCTTGAAAAATAGAAGTCAACCGGACCCAACCCGACCCGCAGAAAATGTAGAAGTTAACCGGACCCAAACCCGACCCGCAGTGAAAATATTAGCTCCGACCCACGCATAAGATTCGAGTCTCCCAATTTTTAAAATCGCCCCCCCCTTGGGGACTCTCCAGATCCGCCCTTGGTAAAAATGCAATTTTTATCAGAAGATAGCGAAAAAAAGGTGATTTTTATCAAAAGATTGATAGAAAAATGCAATTTTCATCAAAAGATTACGAGAAAAAGCCGATTTTCGTCAAAAGATTGCGTAAAAAGCGTGATTTTCGTCTAAAGATCGTGAATAAATAGTATTTTCATTATTAGTTCGCGAAAAAAAACGTGATTTTAGTCTAAAGAGCGCAAGAAAAACGCAATTTTCATCAAAAAGTCATGAGAAAAACTGCAATTTTGTTTAAAAAGTCACGCGAAAATGCATTTATTGTCAAAAGATTGCAATAAAAATGCGATTTTTATCAAAAGATCGCTAGAAAAACGCGATTTTCATCAAAAGATCACAAATAAAAAATGGGAATTTTCGTCAAAAGACTGTGAAAAACAGCAATTTTTGTCAAAAGATCACAAGAAAACGTGCTTATCGTCAAAAGATAGCGAGAATAACGCGATTTTCACCAAAAGATCACGAGAAGAATGCAATTTTCGTCTAAAGATCGCGAGAAAAACACTATTTTTGTCTGAAAATCGCGAAAAAAATTCAAATTTCATCAAAGAATTAAAAAAAAAAAAGTTTTTATGTTAAAAGATTACAAGAAAGGTGGTATTTTCCCCTAAGTATCGAAGGGAATATGTAAATTCCATCAAAGCACTACAGAAAAAAAAAAAAAAAAAAAAGAACACTACAAATATAAAATATTCGCTATTTAAGGAATTAACAAAAGCAGTTACATACAGAGATAAACTTCTACTGTGCTTTAGAAAACTACTAAGATTCAAAGTTTAACCAAGAGGGAAAGTATAATTTGGAACATAGTTACTTGTAATAAAATACGTTTTTTTTTTTTTTTTTTCATCGCAGTTATACTTTTCTAATGCAAACTGCCGATGTTTTTGCAACATTACTGTACAATATGGAGGTCAATTTTAGATTCAACACCTTGAAAAAACTTTCAATTAATCAGCTATATGAAATCTTGAAAAATGCAGCATAGTAGTGCCACCTATAGGACAATTTACACCAAAAACTAAACAACATTAATAAAAAAATCGTCCTTTAGTCCCTGAGATAGAGCTATTGCGATAATCATGAATAATGCAGCATAGCAGCGTCATCTGTTGAGCAATTTACACGAAAAAGTAATGAGCACGAAATGATATCAAAGATTAACTTAATCTGAAGTGTTATGAAAATACATACATTAGTTCTTGAGATAGAACTATTGTGGAAATTATGAATAAAACAGTATAGCAGCGCCATCGGTTGGGCAATATACACTAATAACTAAAAATCAAGTTTATATCAAGGTGTAACTGAATCTAAAGTTTTGTGAAATTATGTGCATCAGCTCTTGAGATAGAGTGCCCATAAAATTTTTGTCACATACAGACTCACAGAGTGACAGATATTTTCCAAAAACCATCAAATTGTGTTCAGGACCTTCTAAAACGTTTAAATATGCCAAAAACTGGAAGTCAAATTTTTCACGAATTCAATACTTACTTCTTGAAAAGACAGAAAAAAGTAATAAATGCATGTTTCAAATTTTATGTTAAATTTTTAATTTTACCATTTCCAATAATTTACATATTATTGAAATAATTTTGCACAAGAATTAATTTTTAAGAAGAGAAGTTGCATTTAATTATATATTTAGATTTTTTTCATGTAATCCTGTTTTTGTGAAATTGTGAACTTCTTGTATATACTTGTACAAAATATATTCAGAAATGTGAATGAGAAATTATTACTATATTTAGGATCCTATTTAGACATTTTTAATAATGTTATTTATACATATATATAACTTGATAAGATTTAGCTGCTATATGGCATGAGATTTTTTTTTCTGCAATCACTGCATTTGCGAAAGATTCAATTTGTTGATTAAACTTTTTTCTGAAATGTCTATTTTCAAGAGAAATTTTGCGAAGGGTCTTGTGTTTCAAACAAGAAAAAAATGTGAAGGATTCTTTCAAGTCTTCTCAAACAGATTTCTGCTCAGAGATCAGATTACCCACATTAAAGTTTTCATGTGGGACACTCAACATAAAAATAAATAAAATAAAAAGTATGAGAATGTATCTATTACAAAATTTTCACTCTATTATTTCCATAAATGAAATTTCAATTTTTCCAGTTCGGAAAAATTGAAAAATAAGCCTTCGGAAAAAAACTGAAAAAAACCGTTTTTTTTTTTCAATCTTTCAGGTTTTTTTCCGAGCATTCCCATCTCTAATTGAGTTATAGATTTTCTAAATGATTTATTTTAATTAATTTTCATATACAAATTTTACTGTTATATTTTATGTTTTGTTTGAGTTTTAGGTATTCTCAGGAACAAATAGCTTATGCATGAATTCTTTTCTCTATTTTTTATGTCCTGTCATGCATATTTTTATGTTATTTTTAAAATGTAAGTTATTTATTTTAATTACTGTGCATATACAAAATTTCTAATATTTATTTTTTGAACAGTAATTCATACAAAATAAATCCAAAAAAAATTGCACATGCATTTATTTGCATTTATGCTGAATCAAGTGATTAAATACATAAAAAATTTTGTTATCTGTGCTATTTTTGCACCATATGATTCTCAATGTGACATCATACATTTTGTTTTTTTCCTCTTAAGATGTCGGTGTAAATATATTATTCAACTTAGGAGTGTTTCAGAAAATTATTATTTGAACTTTTTAAATATGAAATAAATTTCACCGTTTATAAGCAACTCACACTGAATTTTATTCTCTTAATGGTCTAGTTATATGATGCTAATCTTTAAATAGATGTATTCTAAACAGCATCATCTATATTGTCTGCCTATTTCAGATTTGTGTTTGTTGTTCCTGCTGTTTCATCTCCATCCATTGAGCTTCATCTGTACCATCCTTCACCATCAACTGTTAATGAAGAAAACCGAAAGATGGAAATCTTGGAAACCGCATTATCTCCTGTGTGTACCTTCTTTCATCCTCTTGTCAGTAATATGAAGACCCAATTTCCTGAACTGCGTCTTATTCAGTATGACTGTGGTGAGTAGTATTACTTTTACTTACCCATCATACGTAGTATAGGGTAAGTCTTGCAATCATTTTGAAAATCAAAAAAATATTTTTGACAGATTTTCATGTTTTTGACACTGGAGATTTCAAAAAACATATTTTTAGAAGAAAAAAATTTGCCGTCCGTCCGTCCGTCTGTCTGTAAACGCTCTATCTTACAAACAAATTGAGATAGAGACTTGAAATTTTGTATATACTTAGTATGTAAGAATGGGATGAAGCCTATTGAATATCAGCAACTTCGATTATCCGGAACTGTTTTTTCCGGATTCTCAAAAAATTCGTTCTGATGAAAGGTATATAAAAATTTTCGAATTTTTTATTTTTATTTTAAGGAATGCATGTAAAAGGCAATAAAAAACACAAATTTTGCATAAAAAGTGAAGACAATCGGATAATTAGTTGTCGAGATATTTGTAATCCTGTTTCCCACATTCTTCGATTTTTCATGACCCTGTATTTCATTCAAATTTCAATATTTTTAAATAATTTTATTGGATAGCTGAGACTGATCTAAATGTATGCCATTTTGTACTTTTTCGATTTTGGTTTCAAATATTTTTTATGAGGATGCTTTTGCTTTCTAATCCGGTTCCAAAAATGAAAGCGTCCTCATAAAAAAATATCTGTAAATAAAATCAGTAAAATAAAAAATGACCTGCATAGAGATCAATCTTAGCTATCCAATGCAAAAAAATAAATAAATAAATAAAATTAAATTAAATTAAAATAAATAAATAAAAATTTAAAAAATATTAAAATGCATCAGAGATATCTTTATAAATTTCTTCCATACCATTAGTATTAGCAAATGGGTCTTTTCATTTGATATGTGGGTGTTTTATTGTGCGAAAAATTTGAGTTGTATTGAAAAAAATTTCACAATCATATTTTCCTGATGATGGTTCAAAACATAGATTTTATGTTTTTATTTTATTTTTAACTGTACAAGTTCATGTTACAGTTCTTATTTTTGTATATCAAGGTTATGTATTTTTACAAGGTGGCTACAGATTCTGGAAATCAGGGAAATATCAGGGAAGTTTATCAATCTGGAAAAATCAGGGAACTTTATAAAAAAATACTCAAAAATCAGCGAAAATTTTCTCTATGCGAAAATATTCACCTTACCAACAACATTGATTTGTTGCCAAACAGGCTATGTTTAAACCAATAATAAGATGTGATAAAGATACATAAAGCCGTACTGCTGCCAAGCGATATCTGTCTACATGAAAGCTAAATTGTCCCATAAACCCAAATTTTCAAAAGTTAGTTCATTCTTGATCTTTCGATGAAATTCGTCAATTTTAGCAATCTTTTGACGAAATTGGAACATTTTTAGCAATTTCTTGACAAACTGTACACTTTTTTGCGAGTTCTTGACAAAATTTGCATGTTTTTCATGATTTTTTTTTTTAGAAAATCTGCACGTTTTTCGGGTTTTTTTCCTCACTAAATTTGTTTTTCATGATTTATTGACAAAATTTTAACATTTTACCTTTAGTCGAGATTTGCATTTTTTTTTTTCGTGATAGTAAGATGAAATTTGCATGTTTTTATGAAATCCTTACATGAAATTTGTGCATTTTTCACGATCTTTTGACTAAATTCTTGCTTTTACGCGAATTTTTCATGACATTCACATTTTTTTTTTTTATGCAAACCTTGGATAAAATTTACATTTTTTATGCAATTTTTAAGACTAATTTCGTGCTTCTTCACGATCTTTTGACTAAATATGCACTTTTCCCCCCATGAAACTTTGAAGAAATGAGTGTTTTTTTAATAAGATCTTTTGTCAAAATTTCTCGTTTTTCCTACGATCCTTTGACGAAAGTAGCAATTTTTTTATCTGTTGCCTCTAACACTAACTTTTGTTGTATATCTGTAATAATTAGGGATAAATCATAATACTTGGCACCACTGCTAATTAAATACTGTGCCATTTTTTTTTCCTCCCAAAGGAGATATTTGCAAGCTGGATAAGTGTGTTATACGAAAAAATAGCATGCATTAAAAAAATACCGTATATGCTCTTTAATAATAAAAATCTGGGAAATCTGATATCAGTAATCGGGGAAAAATCTTTTGAAAGAAATGAACTTTTTCATTTCTTTTGTAGCCACTCTGTTTTAACAAATACATTTTTAATAGTTATATTTTATGGTGCAAGTATCTGGTACATGTTTATCAATTATATTTTATTTCATACAAGCAGACTATTACAAATAATGCAATTATTTTTTGCATGAAATTGTACATCATAATAATTTTCTTTTCTGAGATGCTACACATCATTTTCAACATGTATTTTGCTTTTCTATATAAATTTATAAAGCTTGTATTTGAAAATCACTGCAATTAAAATGCAAATGGATCTAATTTAGCTATGTGCATTTGTAAAAGTAATACAATATAAAACATTTCTTAACGAACGACTGATATAAAAAATGTCATGATTACATTGTTGGTACATTGTTTAATGCAATTTGAAAAATTATGACCAAAATATTTTAATAATGATAATTTAAAAATTAAAGAAGAAAAAACTCTTATTTGTTGCCCTTTTTCAGTGCATACCACATTAAATGAATCTTATTTATAAATTAAAAATTCATTCATTTAATGGCTAATTTCTGTATATAAAAAATCACAGTTTAATATTTAAATTTTTTTTTTTCTTTTAACTGTTAATAACTAATGCATAAAAGATGCAGACTGAATTTATAACTAGTGCTTTGGATAAACATTGTATTTTGCAAAAATATTTTGTTACATTATTATGTTTTGTTATTTGGCAGGTTCTATTGTTGATAGATATTGTACATGAATTTTTGGATTGCACACATGAAATTTTTTACCCAGGCTGATCTAGTACATGTGGAATACAAAATGGTTTTCTTTGTTTGTGTTTTATGAAAAACAGCTGTGTTAGCGTTCGGCCCCATAAACTTGGCGACTGTTTTCGTGCCAAAAAGCCGTTTCCGAAAATGATCGCCTAACTGAAAATGCATGAGAAACCCGTTTTCAAATACAGCGATCACTTTCAAAACTCCTGAAAAAATGGATTTTGTAAATATATGTAAAAAAAAATTAATAATTTACACTTAAACAGGGAAGCTCCGCCCCCCTGAACCCCCCCCCCCTTTTTTTTTTTTTTCAGGAGAAAAAATTTAAAATGTTTACGTGATCGCCATATTTAAAAACAAATTTCATTGCTGATTCAGA
This sequence comes from Maratus speculifer, assembly GCA_964019185.1. Taxonomy (NCBI): domain Eukaryota; kingdom Metazoa; phylum Arthropoda; class Arachnida; order Araneae; family Salticidae; genus Maratus; species Maratus speculifer. The sequence goes on along the minus strand of OZ025292.1, from coordinate 21,484,204 downwards.
ATTGCGATCATTTTGAAAATGACTTTTTAGCACAAATAAGTCAAAATTAAAAAAAAAAAAAAAAATAGTACTTGCATTTTGTAGATTTTTTTTCAGTTGTAAAAGAACAAATAGAGGGTTACAAAAGAAAAAAAAATACATATAAATAAAACGAGCAAAATAATTTAAATTCCAAAGAAAAATTAAAAAAAAAATCTATATACAAGGTGCGTGTAAAAATTACAAAAAATGCTGATTGAAAATTGCCATCATTTTGAAAACGATTTCTTTGCACGAATAAACAGAAAATAAAATAAAAATAATGACAAAAATAGTACTTACATTTTGTAGATTTCTTGAGATTTTCAAATATTTAAAGATCAGAAAACGGGTTATAACAAAATATTTACATATAAATAAAACGAGCGAAATAATTTAAATTCCAAAGAGAACAATTTAAAAAATACCTGCATACAGGGTGCAAGTGAAGATTACAAAAATAAAAATACACAATTACAAAAAAGATAATTAAAAATTTTAAACCAAAACATCGATCTTAACTGAAAAACGAATGTCGCTGCCGATTAATCATCCTCATGTCCGATTTGCAGTTTCGACAGGTCATTTTATTGAGAGTCAAAAATGAATTATCCAAAAAATAATTTTAAAAAAGAGCGATGCACCCGAGCAAAAAATTTTAAAAATGCCCATTGGGCAAAGGATAACGCAGGGCTGATTCTCGTCCGAAAATTCCGAAATTTCCGAAAATTTAAGGCATGCTTTTCCGAAAATTTGAAATTGGGTTGTCAGTTCCGCATAGTTGCCAACTTGTACGGTTTTGCGCGCGGAAAAACAGTTATGTAGAAATGCAAATTTCGTGAAAGGATCGCCGAAATAGCATACATTTCATCAATATTTCGTGGAAAAATGACGATTTCGTGAATGTTTATGTAAACGAACTTTGTCAAAAGATCGATAAAAAAACTCGAATTTCCTATGCGGATCGCGGAAAAAACGGCAATTTCACCAAATATCGCAGATAAAACGTTGATTTCTTCTGAAGACCGCGGGAAAACGCCGATTTTGTCTAAAGATTGCGGATATAACGCCGATTTCGTTAAAGTATCACGGGAAAAAACGCCGTTTTCGATTAAAGGTTGCTTAAAAATATTTTGTCAAAAGAATATTTGAAAAAATAAGCAGATTCCATCAAAAGATCACGGAAGAAACGCCGATTTCTTCAAAAGATCGCGGGAATAAAACGCCGTTTTCGAAAAAAAATCGCGTAAAAATGTAAATTTTGTCTAAAGATCGTCGAAAAAACGATGATTTCACTTTAAAAAAACATGGGAAAACGCCGAATTCGTCAAAAGATCGCGGAAAAACCGCCGATTTCGGCAAAAGATCGCAATAAATCACCGATTTTGCCCGAAAATCGCTGGAGGGGAGGGGACTCAGAAAAAACAGTTATGTAGAAATGCAAATTTCGTGAAAGGATCGCCGAAATAGCATACATTTCGTCAATATTTCGTGGAAAAATGACGATTTCGTGAATGTTTATGTAAACGAACTTTGTCAAAAGATCGATAAAAAAACGCGAATTTCCTGTGCGGATCGCGGAGAAAACGGCAATTTCACCAAATATCGCAGATAAAACGTTGATTTCTTCTGAAGACCGCGGGAAAACGCCGATTTTGTCTAAAGATTGCGGATATAACGCCGATTTCGTTAAAGGATCACGGGAAAAAACGCCGTTTTCGATTAAAGATTGCTTAAAAATATTTTGTCAAAAGAATATTTGAAAAAATACGCAGATTTCATCAAAAGATCACGGAAAAAACGCCGATTTCTTCAAAAGATCGCGGGAATAAAACGCCGTTTTCGAAAAAAAATCGCGTAAAAATGTAAATTTTGTCTAAAGATCGTCGAAAAAACGATGATTTCACTTAAAAAACATGGGAAAACGCCGATTTCGTCAAAAGATCGCGGAAAAACCGCCGATTTCGGCAAAAGATCGCGGAAAAACCGCCGATTTCGGCAAAAGATCGCAATAAATCGTAGATTTTGCCCGAAAATCGCTGGAGGGGAGGGGACTCACACCCCCCCCCCCCGATTTCCGAAAATGCGATGCGAACTTCCGAAAAAAAAAATTTCATCCAGAATCACCCCTGGGATAACGTCCTAATCTATCCTAAAAGGATCACCTTTTACTCGGAGTTGTAACTCACAATCACGGGTAAGAGGCATGTTTAAAACGGTAAAAAACCATTAGATAGTTCAAAAGTTTGAATTTTAATACGTAAATTGCACAGAAGTAAAAAAAAAAAAAAAAAAAATGCGCAGATCGAAACAAATTGCATCGCAGGAGCAAAGAGAAAAACCTCCCCTCCCTCACCTCAACCTCCCTCTTGCCTCCGTGAAGTGAAAAACTCCTTCCCCCCCCCCCTCGCTCACCACAACCTCCTGCTTGTCTCCGTGAAATCTGCTCCTAGGGCTGCCAAAATAGGGCTTTTGGCACCATTTTGACATGGTTACTAGAATTGTGGGTTCCTCGCCAAATTTTGCGAGATTTTTTTTCCATTAAGTTTTGCCGAACGCAAAAGCATCTTAGCCGTTCTATGTTGCTATTTCTACTGCTAATTTTAGTCTTTTAATACCATTTATGTTTTTTTCACTCTGAAATTCATTTTGCATTGTAAAATTTGACCTATGATGTATATTTATGTATATAAATATACTTTTTAAAGAAATTTTTAGCTAAATATTTATTTTCTTTTGAATACAAGTACTGGATAACAAATTAAGCTTTCTATAGAAAAATGTTCCTTATGAATATTCTATTTTGAATATTTTTATAAGATATGTAACCTGATTAATTACATATTTACTAAACTTAAATGTCAATTTCAGTAATAATAAAAATTTTTTGTATTTCGTCATTTGATATATTTAAAACAAGCCAAATATTAAAAAGATATACCAACAGAATTGTTAACTTAAAAATTAAGAAAAAAGTTTTCTTGTGTAAAAGGTTTTTTATTTTCAAGGAAATTGTAAAAGAAGAAAATTTTTTTTAGCAATTTATAAACATGTTTAAAAATTATAAAATGTCATAATGTAAGGTTAATAATAATAAAATAATAATAATAAAAGAGGCATCATTGAACTCTGACTCCGTCCGGATGGCAGGCGAGCATTCTGCAATCACGCCACAGAATATCTGTGAAGGTTGAAAACTAATGAGTATTTGAAACACATGCTAAACTTTGACCCCCAATTTCACAAAATCTAACTCCCATTTTAACCACTTCACCGTCTGCCCCGAGATAAGTCGGGGGTAAAAGCACTATTTCCCCATACCCTTCGCAGGTGAAGTGGTTAAAAAATTCTTAGAACAGAATAATTAGGGATATACACTCTACTATATACTTTAAGTTCATTAAAATCGGTGATCATCATGTTTAGTGGTCTTTTTGAGAGATAAATAATTTTGTCATGAAATTTAATAATTGTATTCCTATAAAGCATTTTATTTTAAGTGAAGCATTGAATGACTCCTACTTTTTTTTCTAGATGCCAAACTCCATTTCTTGGTTTTAATTTTATGTATTATCGTATTTTCTTATTGCTTTTTGCAGCCATGTTAACAATAACATTGTTTCCATTTTTATATGTTAATGGCAGGGGGTAGGTATTGTATATACATATTAAATATTTTATCTCTGACCTATAACTGTCACTTCTTTGACTTTGGCTGCAAAACTTGAGTAAGCTACAATATATGGATTCTTGCAAAATGTTTACCTAATTTTTTTATAAAGCTAATATGAATACAAAACAGATTACCAAGCAGTTATGTCCATAGAAAAAAAAAGTAACTTTTAGACACAATTAGCTATAAGTCTCATGTTTTAAAAATCCAGCAACTTAAAGTTTATTAGAAAAATAAATAAATGAACCTTTAGTTGCCAATTATTATGTGGCATTTAAAAATACTAACAAATTTTACATAAATATATATATATATATAAAATCTTTATGCAGTATCTTATTTTAGATAATCTTACAAGCAGTTCCTTTGAAAAAATTAAAATCGTGATATTTAGTTTTTAAAATCCGATCATAAAGACTATAAACCTGTATTGATTTGAATTGAAAAGTAAAATTTAAACCATGCCTTTGAACAAGTTGTGCAAGAATTTTGGGGGTGTGGTTTCAAGGTCAATTTTATCAATCATTGGTTAATGTGAAGTCAGATCAGAAGTGATTGATAAATGCAAGGGTGCTCTTAGAGTGCATGTAGTGGGGAAAAACTTACGCTAAAGTAAAAATAAGAGCATTTGTTAAACTAAAGTTAAAGTGAAAAAAAAAGCTAGGCATCAAATTTGATAACTAGATATAATTGTGTGGTCTAAAATGCAGTAATTTTGGTGCGTTTGACCACTAATGACTGTGAATTTCTAACCCCGATCTTAAAGCTATTTTAGTTCTGATACAATAAGTTTTTTGTCTTTTGAATTTGGTGTTATCCTAAAAGGTATTTAGGTGTGGTATGATAAATTCTTAGAATTTCATGAACTTTTTCGGTGCTTCACTCATAAATACTTAATTAAACTTAGTAACGTGCTTGTAATTATTTTTTATTATAATGTATTATATTTCTTTTTTTATAGGTAAACTACAAAGGCTAGCTTTACTTTTGAGAGAGCTAAAAGATAATCATCACAGAGTTCTAATATTCACTCAAATGACTCGTATGCTTGACATATTAGAACAGTTCCTTAATTATCATGGCCACACATATCTCCGTCTTGATGGAAACACTAAAGTTGAACAGCGACAGGTAAAGTAATTTCCTCTTTTTATTTGTGGTAAATTCTCTTATAAATTACAAATAAATTAAAATCAAATAAATAAAGATAATTCAGATAATTGATCTTCACTTCAAGTAGACTGGAGATGCATATTGATCTTATAGCATTGATCGACTGCTCAGCTGACTTGTCCACCAGGGCTTGTAAATATTATGATATTTTGATATATATCCGAAACTAGTCAACTCACTGCTGATAGTAAATATTTTCAAGCATTATATAAATTAGAAATAGAAACTAACACTAACACACTTAACATGAAAACTTAATCAAACAATATTTTAAAAATGCATTTCTCTTTCCCTTCCTTTTTTTTTTTTTTTTCTTTTTTCACTTGTGTTACATGTGGACTTCGGATGCCGAAAAATTTAATGCAAAACTATTAAAAATGTTTCAAAATCATGGAAAATTGCATAAATTCAATATAGGAGCATAAAAAATCCCAACATCCAAAGCGCACACATAATCGGCTAGATCGCATAGTGAAAAAAAATAAAAAAAATGAAACAAATTAAATTTTATCAAAAATAAAGAAAATTAAATTTATCTAAAATAAAACACCGTTTACCTATGATGATAGAAAAATTAAAATAAAAATAAAGGAAAGAACTCACCCATCTTGTGTTTAAAAATCAGGAAAAACAACGTACGGCTGATCAAATTATTATTTTATTTTTTGTAAATATATATATATAAGTTAAAGTTGCATTCTTGAAAGGAATTGAAGAAAAGAAATATTGTTGATAAAAAAACTATTGTTCTAAATATTGTAAATTATTAAGAGTATTGTATATAGTCCTTTAAAGTTTATTTCTCGTAGAACAGTTTATGGAGGATTGATGATATCGATGAGCTTTATCTTTTGGATAATGGAACAATAAACAGTTGAGGCCAGTGTAGATCTATACTGATATGTTGAAAGGCTGGACGTCATTGGAAATATTCATGCTCGAAGTGATTATAGCTGCGGCAAAATTTTCTCAGAATTAATTTAATTCGAAGAGTATCCAAATATAGCGACGCTGGTGTAGACACTCTCACAGGAAAATAACGATGATCTTACGGCACATGATTCTCCCAGATGGACACCGTCAGAATTCAAAAACTTTAATTCTCAGATTCCGGAATCAATCTCCAATAGAGCTTTCTATTGATACAGCAAAGCTGGTGTTGACGCTCTCAAAAGAAAAGATGGTGAAATAACTACTTATGATTCTCCCAGATGAATAAAGTCAGCATTATAAAAACTTTCTTAATTCTCAGATTCTGGGATCGACATCCAATAGGACTTTTTACTACGCCGTTTTCTTTAGAAGTGAGCCCCTCCGCTACGGGAAAAAATTCCCGAGCGAGGGAGAAACAGCCGCGTCCTACTTAGCAGGTGAAAAAATACAGAATGATGAGTTTTCCAGCCGCTAGCCTCGCACCCCAGCTTCGGCTCAGCCAATCAGAGACGATCCTGAGCGTACACGTTTCTAGCGTGTTCTCGAAAATTCTGTGATGACTCATCTTTAACACCACTGACCTACACGTGGCGAAAAATGGCGTCTATTTTGAAGGGAAGAACACATTTTTTCACTGTCATGGCGGACCGATTTACAGCAGGAATATTCAAAATATAAAAACATTACAACATACAAAATAACATATTTCAGCAAATACATGGTTGATTTAGGAGTTATTTATGTCAAAATAACCAGAAAAATTTTATCTATCTATTGAATATAGATAGTATTTAAAAAAAAATCGGAAATAAAAATATTTTATTTCTTGCATAATAAAACAAAGAAAAAATTGTGCACGTCATGTATAGCAAAATATTTAATTTTTTCATATTAAAGATTACGCTATAAGATCGATTTATTATTTTTATTATTAAATTAAAAGTGAGAAATAGATGATATCTAGAATTTATATTGTATAAAACTTTTAATTTTAAAAGATCGCAGGGCTGCCAGTTGGTCCCTATTTCCCTAAAAGGTCCCTATTTTTTAACTTGGTCCCTAAAAGTCCCTATTTTCACTAAGAGGTCCCTAAAAGTCCCTTTTTTTATCTATACTGTGTCTAAGTTATTTTTTTTCCTTACATTTTATCAAAATTTATCAAGAAAATTTACTTTTTTTAAAAATTTAATATTGTAGATGATAGCACATAACTGACCATAATGAAAGAAATGAAAAAATTGTAGTGAAAAACCCTGCAATTTTAGTCAGAGTCCTGAAAAAACCCCGCAATTTTGTTTAAAAAATCTCGAGAAAACGCCTTTATTGGCAAAAATTCATGCGAAAAATGCGATTTTTATCAAAAGATCGCTAGAAAAATGCGATTTTCGCTTAAGATCGCGAGAAAAGCGTGATTTTTGTCTAGGGATCATGAATAAATGCTATTTTCATAAAGAAATTATTGTCAAATGACCGTGAAAAACTGCAATTTTTGTCTTAAGATTGAAAAGAAACGGGATTTTTATCAAAAGGTTGCGAGAAAAACACAATTCTTATCGAAAGATTGCGAGAAAAAAGCGGTTTTCGTCCAAAGATTGCAAAAAAAAGTACTATTTTTGTCTAAAGATTGTGAGAGAAATGCATTTTTCATCAAAAATCGTGAAAAAACTCCAATTTTGTACAAAAATCTCAAGAAAACATGTTTATTGTCAAAAGATCGCAAGAAAAATGCAATTTTTATCAAAAGATTGTTAGAAAAATGCTATTTTCGTCTTAAGATCACAAGAAAACGCGATTTGTCCACTATTTTTGTCTAAAGATTGCAGAAAAAATTCAAATTTTATCAAAGAATTTAAAATAAAAAGTTTTTAAAAATGTTTACATTAAAAGATCATGAGAAAGGTGGTATTTCCCCCCAAGTATCGAAGGGAAAATGCAAATTCATCAAAGCATTAAAAAAAAAAAAAGTGCCGTTGAAAAAATGTATAATTAATGTAGGATTTCCTCTCTCCCTCTTTGCTGTAACTTTTCATAAAATTTGCCATGAATTTCAGGGTTTTTTAGATCTTTGAATTTCTTTTGCTACAGAAACTCATTTCATTTAAATTTATTACAAAAAAATCATTTATAACCTTTATTTCAATTATGTTTGTGTTCGTAAATGCAAATTATATAAGTGATGATGATTCTGAAAATAATTGTAATAAGTGTTAAATATTGCTGGAAAAAACAAAACAGTGTATTACTCCTGAAACCAGTATTTTAATCCTAAAGTGTGCTAAAAATTTCTGAAATAGTCAGGAATGAACTTTAAATAGTTTACTTATGTTATAGTTTTTACAATATTGATGTCTGTGTTGATACATATGTTAATGTATTAAAACATGTGTCAATATATTTACATATAAATGAAATTTCCTATAAAATTCTTATATTTTCTTCAAAAAAATTCCTATATTTCCTATAATATTTTTGAAAAAAATCACTTCTAGGCCTGATGTATGTGATGCGTCTGATTTTATTATTTTAGTATATAACTATTATAATGACTGGCCATCCAGGTGGGAAGATTTTAGTTTTATACAGGAAAAACTAAGTGTTCCTGCACATAGATTTATGAAACATGTGCCAAGCAGATGGTTAACTCTGGAACCTGTGGCAAATTGGTTGTTAGAACAATGGAATTGTCTCCATGAATATTTCTTAAAATATATTCCATCTAGAAAAGAACAAAGGACACTAAATACAGTCAGCTACAAAAAAAAAAAAAAAAAAAAAAAAAAAAAAATTGTTGAATATTTGAAGGAGAAAACAATGAAATGTCAGTTACTGTTTATTGTATCTAGTGCCAAACTATTTACCCAGTTTACTGCATTTTTCCAAAGGGAAGATCCTCTGATCCACTTAGTGTATGATGAAATAAAATGCCTTATCATTAAAGTCTCAGTGCATATTTGCAAACAGTCAGCCATTAAATCTTTCAAGAATGGTGTCAGTCAAGATCCCTTTGAGAGTAAAAATTTAATCTCTACAAGAGATATTGTTTTTAATGAAGAATTGCAAAAAGAGTTCTATCAATTATCTGAAAAAGATAAAGGTTACGTTTAAAGTGATGTGCAACGTCATTATATAGCTTCTGGTAAATATCTTTACAATAAAGATATATTGCAAAATTAAAATTTGAAAATCTCAGTTGCTTAAACCCAGAATTCAAAGGTACTCCAAAAAGTTTTAAAAATATTGCTAAACTAGCACAAAAATTGCCTATAAACATTGAATTTGATGTCCTCTTAGATGAATGGAAAATTTGCAAGCTCAGTCAAGAAGAATCTGCAGTAAATAGGATTGATTCATTTTGGGCTACTTCTATTAACGCAAAAGAGGAAAATGGCGGATTAAAATATCCAAATCTCCCTCTTTATTTTGAAGAGTAGCCTCAGTTTATACCACGGCAATGCAGATGTAGAGCGAGGATTTTCGCTTTCACATCAAATTCTTTCTCTATGAAAGAACGGATGCTAAATGCTAGGCTAAACATAGCAGATGCTTTAAGACATCATTGTGAAAACCATGCAGCTATGTACCAGTAACTAGTAAAATGATAAAAAAGGTTAATATTGCATATCAAAATTATCTAGAAAATGAAATGAGAGAAAAGGGAAAAAAAAAAAGGTAAGTACAACTTGAAGTGGAAAAAGCTACAGAAGAGAAAGAAATCAGAAAAAAAGAAGTTGAAAAAGATAAAAGTACAATTGTAGTTCTTGAAAAAAAGTTGGAAGATTTAAACGAAAATGTGAATGTATAAGTAACTGTATTGGACAGATTGATCAATGAAGGCAATGAAAGGTTAAAAATTGCTTTAGAAAAAGGAAATTTAACTGAAGCTAAAATGGTTAAAATTTGATTGCAGCTGGTATAACAGTTAACAAGGAACTGAAAGTAAAAAAGGATAAAGCTGATAGCTTGTCTAGTGTTATAAAAGAAAAATAATTTAATTAAAAATTTTATGAGTAACAAACCTAAAGAAGGTTAATTTAAGAAATTTGTAAATATTATATTTGATTAAATAAAAGTTTAAAAAAAATTGGCTTTGTTTTTGTTAAAAATTGTATTTGATTTGTATAAATATGTTTATTTTTCAGGTCCCTAAAAGGTCCCTATTTCAGACTTATGGTCCCTAAAAAGTCCCTAATTTTTAATCATTAGGTCCCTAAGTCTCTACTATTTTGTACCAAAGTTGCTGGCAGCCCTGAGATCGTTTTTTAAACTGATAAGACTGAGATTTGAAATTCTGTTAAATGTTACGAATTTTAGAAATAAAGTAAAAAAAACATTACGAAAGTTATTAAATTGTTATTATGAAAAAGCAACTATTTTCGAAGGATGTTTACAAAGACTTAAAACTTAAGTAATTAAATTTATGAAAGATCGGTTTTTTTTTTTTTTGCTGAATGAAATTTTGAAAAGGAATATGTTAATTTAAATTTTAAAGATGGAAATAATTTTTATTTTTTTATTTATTTTATTTTATTTTATTTTATTTTTTTTGGTTAAATTATTTAATATGATGTAACAACTTGGAACAAAATTGAAGATCAATTAATTGAATACAAATTTCTTTACACACTTATAAAGAGAAGAAAAACTGTGGCATTCAGTATCAGTATCAAATTTCAAGAAATGGGAAATTTATAAGACAAAATTTTAAATACATCTTTTTTTTTTTAAAGAATTTTAACATAACTGTGGCCTTTTATTATTATTTTATTCCCTGACATGTTGTACAGTTTAGACCCAACTAAACTAAAATCAGAAGAGATTCCCTTCTAATGAATCGGTATATATAATGGATTATCTGAATTGGACAATTTATATTTCAATGGCTGTTCCACAAAGTCTGCTTGTCACTGGCTGGGGATCAAGTGTGTGGGCACTTACTAGCTTCTTTGTTAAGGTTAGAGACTGGCATAGGAATGTCATGTGAACATATTGGGCTCAATTAGTATTGTTGCATGAATGTGCCTCTCCTTGTTGAACTGGTTAGTGGATGGTGCGGCCGAGGTCTGAATTGTATTTATTTCTATTATACATAGAATTAAATCACCTTTTTTTATTTTTTACCCACATGGGGAGCAGCAAACTGTACAGAATAAGCAGTCTATGAATTTGCTGGTTAAGATTTTTTTCAACCAGTCACTCACAATTCCTAACAAATTGCACAACAATAATGTTCCTTTTCTGTTTTTGTTCAGTTTCCTCAAAGTTTAAATATAATCTGTTGTGTAATATCTAAAGCAGATCTTTGTTCTCTACAAAAGAACTTCTAACAAATTCAAAGATCAAAATACCATAGATGCATGTCATATCATTATCCATAGAAATAGGCTAGTGCTTCCTATAAAACATACTATTACTATTCTACCATTGGACTACTACTGGATTACTACTCTGCCAACTAGACTCAAAGTTGCCTATCCTATCTGAATTTTTCTTTCCAGCCATATAGCTAACCCTCTCAATTGTTTGGGTCTTACTACAATTAATTGCCTGTCATGTTTTTGTTACCTGTCATGGTGCACAGAAGTCTGCCACAATGGTAAATTTTGTGGAAATTCTGAAGATGTCTGTGCAAACTATTAAGGTAACTATACAGCATAGTTTCATTTTTGCCCAAATTGGATCCGTGAAAAAGAAATTCTTGCCTGTCGAGAGCACCCAAAAGTTTCTATGCCCTGAAGCTTGCAAACTTGTGGAATCTGGAACCCCATTTGTTGGAGTTTCTTACTCTAGTAATTTCCTATTTTTTGTTTCAATTAAAGCCTGTTAACCCTCTGAGTGTCTTGCAAATGGGTAAAATTGTAATGTTGTTTTCTCTGCATTTATTTTGGGGGTGATTATATTGCTTATTTTGCAGTGAAACCTGGAGCTTAGTGAACGAATATTACGTTCCAAATGCTTAGAGGGTTAAGCACATGAGCACCCAAACTGGTTCTCCTTTTATACAAAATAATTTGTCTGGGACACTATCTTCCAGCACTATAAAGGACAACAACTGTAATGTGACATTTACTCTTTGTGCAAGTCTCATGCCAAATTAGAACTTTGGCCACCATCATAAGAATCTGTTAAAATAGGATGTGACGTTAAAAGAAAAATTCTTGTAAATATGCTGGACTTTAGTAAGTGTTAAAATAATAGCAGACATAAAAATTCCCCCCACCCCCACATGTTATGTAATTAATCTCAAAATCTTGTGATGAGATTCATAAATATTGAGGCTCTTTAAAATCTTCCATGCCATGAATAAACAAAAACTGGGCATTACATTTTATGTGTTTTTTTTGTGTAGTATATTTAAATTTTCATTGTATTGCCAGGTTTTTATTTTACATTGTTCGGCCTTAATGGTTACAATTTCCCCCACCCCCCACCCCTCCTAGTTTGAAATGGTTATTATTACAAATGCATCAGACTTGGTCTAGGCAAGTACATTCAAATTTTTTATCATAAAAAGAGTGATAAATTCTAAAAAAAAATTCAAAATAATTTTTCATGGGAGCTTAAAACTCTCATATATATATATATATATATATATATATATATATATATATATATATATATCTGAGGAGAGAAGTTAAAATTTGTAATAAATCTAAGAAATAAATCAGCTGTACAGCTGAAACTGCTCATAATGAAAGTTGAACGGAAAATAAAAATTATTTGTAAAAATCAGATTTCATTGTGATTTAATTATAATTTTTAAAAGTTCAATTTCATTGATACTTTGATCTAATAGAATTCATATTTTTCAAGATCTGTTTGTTACATGTAATTCCAATGAATTATTTTTTGTTGTGTCGTATGCAGCATGGATTTATCTTCTTCATTGATTGTTATCTTTTGTAGGCTTTGATGGAGCGATTCAATGCCGATCAGAGGATATTTTGTTTTATCTTGTCTACAAGATCTGGTGGCATTGGTGTAAATCTTACTGGAGCCGATACTGTGATCTTTTATGATAGTGACTGGAATCCAACCATGGATGCTCAAGCACAAGATCGTTGTCACAGAATTGGTCAGACAAGAGATGTTCACATTTACAGGTATTTTTTACTTTCTTACTTTCATTTAAAAAAATTATTTTTATTGTATATTTTTTTTAGACTAAATCATTTTATCAAAAACTACAAAAATGGCATAGTTATTTTTAAGTAGCTCTGTCCCTATTCTCAATGGTATATCTTATTTTTGTTTACAATTTTACCACACGTGATTAGTAGAATTTGATGTTTTTAATGCATGGCACATTAAATAATTATGGTACATAAAATTGGTGAAATAAAAATGCCATTATGGACCTGTGATTTTCAATTACTGTAGTAGGTAAACTATATTTAAATGTTGTCTTGGGAATTTAATACAAGATTGCATTCTGAATAAAAAAGGTCAAAAGAAATAGATCTTGAAAACAATGTAAACTTGCTTCATTATCTTGTATCTGGTTGAGTGCCGCTTATATAACATGCTCTTTATCAAATAGACATCAAAGGTTACTTATTCCATGCTAAAGTTAGGTATACTGTCTTTAACAATCTACATAGTAATTGGATCTTGTTGATTTTTCATCAGAAATTAAGAGACTTATATATTTTCCTCTATTTGAAGGTCTCTCTTATGTGCTCTCATTGATTCCTCTCTTATATGTGTAACAATTCAATTGACTGTGTTTTAAGAAGGATGTTGAAAGGTGTGTGGGAGGTGGGATGAACTTGTTAGATTTAAAGAACAGGGATGCCACTTTTCCTCCAAAAGGCGGATTTCCGCTTTTTTTAATTTTTAAGAATTCGCGATTTTCGTTAAGCGATCACGAAATAAAATAACGATTTTCGTCGAACGACAGCGAAATAAAACAGCGATTTTCGTTAAAAGATCGCGAAATACAACAGCGTTTTTTCGTCAAGCGATCACGAAAAACAACAGCGATTTTCGTTAAAAGATAGCGAAATATAACAGCGATTTTCGTTAAAAGATCACGAAATACAACAGCCTTTTTCGTCAAGCGATCGCGAAATATAACAGCGATTTTCGTTAAAAGATCGAAAAAAATCCGGATATTTTCATCAAACGCCCGCGATATAAAGCACCAATTTTCATCAAACGATCGCGAAACGAAACGATCGCAATGTGAAACGGCGATTTTCGTCAAACAGTTGCTAAATAAAAAGGCGATTTTCGTCAAACAATCGCAATGTAAAACGTCGATTTTCGTCACACGATCGCGATATAAAACGGCAGTTTTCGTCAAACGATCGCGAAACGAAACGGCGATTTTTGTGAAACGATTGCAATGTGAAACGGAGATTTTTGTCAAAGGATCGCGATGTGGAACGATGATTTTCGTCAAACGATCATGATGTGAAATGGCGATTTTCGTCAAACGATCGCTAAATAAAACCATGATTTTCTTCAAACGATCGCGATGTAAAACGGCGATTTTTTTTTGAAGCGATCGCTATGTGAAACGGCGATTTTCGTCAAACGATCGCGATGTAGAACGGCGATTTTCGTCAAACGATCATGAAATAAAACAGCTATTTTCGTCCAAAAAAAATATCCTGCAAAATTTTGCTATTCACTCATGGAATAATCATTGAATCTATTGCTGGGTTACTTGAATTGGTTTAAAATGATTCGATACATAAAATTCCTTACTGAACCTGTTGCTGGGTTACCTTAATTGATGTAAAATGCTGTGAACTAAAGAAAAATCATTTTTACTTACTCTTATAAATTAAAAGTTTACAACAAAAATAAAAGCTGTAATTCTTTATTTAGTTTATTATAGACAGTATAATTTACAAAATTCACTCATAAATGTTGTGAAAAATGTCGTAAATTTTACTTTACGCATAATTTCCTCTTTTTTGCTGTTTTCTGAGTAGCATCCCTGAAAGAATAAGGAGAGAAGTAATATTTATAATAAAAAAAAAAATCTCTCCACTGAACGATAAATCAAAAATAAGTGATGGAAAATTGATTCCATATGATTTCGAAGCTTTTTTAAAGCTGAATAAATTAAGATCAATTTATGAAAAAATTCGTTATATGGAGATAGATATTTCGCTATATAGAGTCTGTTTTTAATGTAATCATGCAAAAAGGGGACCGTTCTTACTAAAAATTCGTTATATGGAGAAATTCGATGTATGGAGTTTCGTTATATAGAGGTTCGACTGTATTTCCAGCACATTATATTGGTACTAAGCATAAAGTGGAATGATCCTACCTGATTTCTGGACATAAAAATAGAGACTGAAGAGAGTGGAGAAACACAGAATTTTGATGTTGAGAACGACACAAGAAGTAATCCACTATAAGATGCTTGGATAATCACACAATCTTTTATTCTTGATTATAATACTAAAACAAACAAAAATAAAGCACAATTAGATAAATATTAAAATTGGTTATGTTGAGTTTTAAGACAGGTCCTCTCAGTATAATGTTAGGAAGCTGCATAAGCTTTCCTTTTTTAGACAATAGAAAATTACAGAAAGGGAAGATACATCTTTCCCTTGGAGGACATATGACGAAACTGAGGGTCCTTCAAATGTGTCCGAAAGTTCTCAACTTTTGGAAACAAAGGTAAAACAGCTGAGCTTGCATTTCAATTCGTACGTATGGAGATTTAAATGTTTGATGCTGCCATTTGGTGCTAGTCTCCAGACTTACTGTCTCTTGCTTAAGTTTTTCCTTCATGGTTGCATGAACAGTTGTATGGAACAGCTCTAGTGCTGCCCTCTAGTGAGATGATTATGAAGGAAAAAGGGGATCAGAGCAATATTTCACAAAATACATGCCTCACAAAGAAAACTCACAATGTTTGTGTATTTGCTGAGAAATTTTTATTCTTGTTTAGGTAGCAGTTCTAAAATAAGGTGACTGTTTGATCAAAAACAACTGGTACCATTTTTATTTTAAAAGGGTTTTTTTTTTTTAAATCTCTCCTTTAATTCCAAAGATATCTTCTACAAACAAATCAACAATTTTTTCTTCTTTATAATATTGGTACGAATTGTAAATTATTTGTTATATTATTGTAGAAAGCTTTCACTTTCCTATTTTTTATTTCATATGTTTTTAATTAGATTGATCAGCGAGAGAACTGTAGAAGAAAACATTCTCAAGAAAGCCAATCAAAAAAGGCTGTTGGGTGATCTAGCTATTGAAGGTGGCAACTTTAACACAGCCTTTTTCAAAAAAGTACGTAAACATGTCTGTCATGGTGATTTCTTTCCTTCTCTCTCTCTCTCTTTTTTTTTTTTTTTTTTTTATTATTATTAAGAAATGTTATTTTTTAATCTTGTATGAAGTGGGCTACAAGTTTCCATACGTAAGAAAAATATCTTTTTTTTTTTCCCTCTGGGACTCCAATTTAGTACAGTATCATAGTTATTAGGCTTTTATTGGTGTCTGTATGTCATCAACCAAATTTGTAACACTGTTTTATTATGATTTAATTTCTATTTCTAATAAGTTTTGCCACAGTGTCATGTATGTTTTTTTGTTAATTTTGATTCTAACTACACAACTGTATCCAAACGTGTCATATCATCAGTATGATTTCAAATCATTGTTATTTATTCATGCACATTTTTGGGAGGTAACTGTAACAAAATGTTCAAAACTATATGTGAAGAAATTTAACTCCTTACTTTGTTGATTTATATATCTATTTTGTTTCTCTTAGAATACCATACAGGATTTATTTGACATTGAAGTTCAAGAGGATCCAGCCAAAGTTTCTGATGATAAAAGTGAAATTTCTAAAGAAGAAAAGGAAGGATCCGAGAATTTCTCCCAAACTCAACTAGAACAGGTAATCATTGTGTTCACACAATCTATAGTTATGATTATTCTGACCTAGATGCATACTTTTCCCACACATCACTTTGTAACAAGTGTACCACTTATCATTATGTACTTTTTTCCTCTTCTATTTTTAGGTAACTTTTTTTAGAAAATTTACATTTCACAAATTAAATTTATAATACATATATATATATATATATATATATATACATATATATATATATATATATATATATATATATATAGAGAGAGAGAGAGAGAGAGAGAGAGAGAGAGAGAGAGAGAGAGAGAGAGATGTATAACATGGAATACAACCCCCCCCCCTTTCTTTTTGTATTAGCAGCATTTGCATATCATAGATTAAAAAGTTCAATATGGAAATTTATATAGAGTGTTGTATTACTCACAGCATGGTTTTTTTGGGAGAGTGAGGAGTGCAGTAAGAGAGAGAGAGAGAGAAATGTATAACATGGAATACACCCCCCCCCCCCTTTCTTTTTGTATTAGCAGCATTTGCATATCATAGATTAAAAAGTTCAATATGGAAATTTATATAAAGTGTTGTATTACTCACAGCATGGTTTTTTTGGGAGAGTGAGGAGTGCAGTATTTCTAGACCTGCACCAGACAGTACTAAAATATTTTTTTTTTTTCAACATTTTGCACAAAATTTGTTCCTAATTGCCTTTTTAACATCTAATGTGATAATTTTTGCTTCTGTTATAGAATGATTTGTTGTGCAAAAAAGTATTGAAAAATGACATGAAAAAGTTCTGTCCATGTTAAAATTTAGAGGAAATCTTAGCACCCTCCTCCTTCTAAATCTAGAAAAACTTATTAGTTACATGTGAATAATCATACAACAAATTAAATTAATACTAGACAATAATCACTGCTTTTTTCCATACTTTTTTTTTTAACTTTTGTATTGAATATGTTATTTATCCCTCCAAGCGTCTAGCAAATGGGTAAAATTGTAATGTTGTTTTCTCTGCATTTTTTTAAATGTTAATAAAATATGATTATTTCAATATTACATAAAAAATCTTATTTAGGAATATAAATGTAATCCTTGAGAGTCTTAATCATTCTTCAATACTTTGAAAATTTATTAAATTTATAGAATTATAATATCTTAAACATTGCTTATATTGCAGTGAAACCTGGAGCTTAGTGTACGGAATATTACGGGACAAACGCTTAGAGGGTTATAAACTTTTCATTTAACAATGTTTATTTGAGTTTGTGAAATAGTTTATAATATTTATTTATTCTGGTTATTAACTTGTTTAAATACTGCTAATCAGACTTTACTCAGTTAGAAAATAGCTAAGAATTAATCAGGTCTGTCCATTGCACATTTATCAGGTCTTTAAGCCACCAGTTCTGAACCTATGGGTCGCAGAACAATCAAAATTTGCCACAAAAATATCTTTTATTTTATCTGTTTAAAAAAATTAAAACAGATACGATATTTTACTGTCACAATAATCATGGAACCTAATTAGTTTAAATTAAAATTTCATGACATAACAATGTTTTCTAACAGTCAGTCGTTACTATGTTATGACTTCATTGTAAGTATGTCACTGGCCCAATCGTCATCCAACGCTTGAAAAATTCTTAATTTTCTTTTGGATGATCATAAGAGGAAAATATCCAGAAATATCTAAATCAGTTTTGAGGTTCTTGATGGGGTTCAATGTGACATACTCTTGTGAATGTACTTTTTATACTTTGCTGTTTTTGAGAAACAAGTACTCAGACAAATTCCATCTAGAAAATGATTTTTAACCCTTATATAGATGCCATTATTAATAAACACCAATGTAAGAAATCTTTCTGATTGTAAAGTTGTGTTTTGATAATAATTGTGTTTTTCCTTACATTATTTCTTGTTTTAGTTGTTACTTAAGGGTGTTCTTAACTGCTCCGCTCAACAAGCGAAAAATGTTTTGACACACTTACAAATTCATTTTTAACAGAAATATATAAAATTGGAATGCCTGGCTATAGAAGCGATTTCGAATTGAACACATTTTTCCATTTTATGACAGTTAAATTACCTATCCAGTTCTAAACTATTTCGATGATGTGATCAGCCGGTTTTCTCCTGCCTTTCGACCGGTTTTTCTGCTTCCGACAGGAAATGAGTTCACAAGTGTCAACTTTGAAGGCTTGTTATGAAAAATCTATTTTGTTTTTTAAAAAACAGAAAATTGAGTGCAGTTAGACAGTTTCTGAATAATAACACCTATTATTTTCATGCATTTCCGAACAAAAATAAATTAAAGCATATGTCACAAAGTTGCCCTTTTTGATTTAAGAACATCCTTAATTTACATTTGGTTACTAACAGGGTTGGGCGGTATTTACTGTCTGATGGTTTTTACCGGTATTTACCATGGTTTTTACTGTCTTTAGAAAAACATGTTTTTACCACATTTTAAAAACTTATTGGTTTAACTGTTTTTGTCATTTTTATGAAAATTTTTCTACTACTTTTTTTATTTTCCCTTGCTATAATTCCATATAAGAATATTCACTAATTTAGTTTCGAATTAGGTATAAATTTTTGAGAGAGAATTCTGAGTGAGTAAAAGAATACTTTATGAAGATAATGAATAAGCTTTAATAAACATAATTAGTTGGATGTGCCAATCCCAAAACTTTCTTCTATCTCATACGTAATTTTAATATTTAAAAAAAATATTTACTCATTTTAATGCTTTAATAATTTTAATTCAATACCATACCAACTTTGATTTTCATCTTAAATTTCTGCTTCAATCAATTAATCGGAGTAAAAATGAATTTCCATCTCTGTACGAGTCGATGGACAATAGAATGATAGGCAGATTTTTTTTTTTAATTCAGGGAGGAATTACTTGCCTTACCAAAAAATAATCATATGCAAAAAATTTAGTTCAGTTCTAGAACTAACTTCATACACTTTTAAGTGGTGCAATATTGAAAATGGCATAAAATTCGTGATTGCAGCGCCCCCTTCTGACAGATGTTTTTCAAATTCAGGGAGGACCAACTAGCCATAGTCATACACATACACAAAAAATTTCATTCAATTCGATGCATAACTTCATGTATTTTTGGTCTGTACAATATTGAAAATAGCACAAAAATTGCGATTGCAGCGCCCCCTTCTGGCAGAATATTTCAAAACTCAAGGAGGACCTGCTTGCCACAGCCAGAAACATTCACAAAAAATTTGGTTCAATTCTATGCATAACTATATACACTTTTTGATGGTAGAATGGCGACATACAGACACACAGGCAGACACACGAACAGACAGACATTTTGTAAAAACATGTTTTTTGGAATATCTGACCCCTAAAACGTGTAAATCCGTCGAAAACCGTAAGTCGAAAAAACTTCGATTACAATACTTTCTTCTATCTTCAATAGAAGAAAGTAAAAAGCCTAGAAAACTTTAATCTGTGTTTTCCTCTTATAAGAATTCAAAATTTTAAAGATATTATTGTACATTTATTATTTAAAAATTAAAGTATTTTATAAATTTTAGTTATTAGCAGGCATGAGAGTATTCCTCCTAAAGGAGAAATTTCATCTTTTTTTAAAGTAATTTTGAACGCTCTTATTACGATGCAAGAAAAAAAAAAAAAAGAGAGCAACATTAAAAGAAGGGCAGTGGGAAATTTCATGATTGGACATTTTGCCTACTGAAATCGTTGGAGTTTGTTTTTGATTTGCTGTAAATTAAACTTGCATAACAACTGCTTTTGATGCAACACAAATAAAATTATATAATGGAACTATTTTTTTTTAAAAAAATTGAATGTTTAATATGTCTAAATTTAATTATGTGAGTAAGATGTTACTTTGAATCCATCTGAGTTGTATTTTATATCTTTTTTTTTTTCTTTAATTTATCATTTTTATATTTTAAATATTGAATTATGTATGTTTTTAGTTTCAATTATTTAGATTATTTTCATATACTTTCATAGTTTGGTTTGTACACGATTTCACTAATATAATGAACATGTTATTAAAATTTTATTATCTCAGGTAGAACTTCTGTTTACACTGTATATAAGGTCTCCTAACTTATAAAGTGATATTTTTTAGAAATGCTTGAGGGACTTTATAACTGTTGCACACTGTGTATATGTACATCTATATGGTTTCACATTTTCTCTATTTTTTGTACTTTTCTTATGTATATTTTGTTTTTAGGCTCTTGGAATGGCAGAAGAGGAAACAGATTTAGAAGCAGCAAAAACAGCTCATGCTGAAGCTGCAGCAGAATTTGCTGAGTTTGATGAGTCAATACCTCTTGATAATGACAGCCGAGAAAATGAAGAAAAATCTCCTGCTGAAGAAGAACTCGAAAAATTAATGGAACAAGTAAGAAACTTAAAATTTTGCTTTACTAATAGTGTTTGTCTTTTTATGTTTTCATTTCCATTTTCAATAGCATATCAATTAAAAAGCTATGGGGAGAAAAAACTTGATAACACGAACAAATTAGGATTGTCAATAATTATTAAAATTTTTGTTAGATTGTCATAATTGAGAATACTTATTTAAACTAACTATTGATGCCATTATCACAAAATCAAAATATATCAGATGGTAAATTTAAAACACTAAAAATTATAGAGTATCTGATACCTAAAACATGTAAATCAGTCAAAAACTGGAAGCTGAAAAAAAATTTTGATACATTACTTTCTTCTATTGAAGATAGAAGAAAGTAAAAATGTTAACTTGGAAAGCTTACTCAGGCTCCTGATTTACAGGTTTAATAAATAGAAAGAAATTGTAATTTTATAGCACTTCATGTATATTATCAGAATTGAAGGCAGAAAATAAGTCTGAAACAAATAATTTTAGAAAATAGTATTTTTAGAATGGGATAGCTTAAGTTTACATCCCTGTCCCTTTGCATAGTTTGTGTTAGTATTATTATTGTTTTTTTTTTTTTTTTTTTTTTTTTTTTTTTGTATATTTGTCCAAATAGTTATTTTATTTATTTTTATGCATTTACTTTTATCCAACTTTAGCATATTTTGTGTTACTGTTTGACAGATATGCTGTTTGTTTATAAATATGCATCAAAATGTTTATTAAAATGTACTTCTGAATAATTCTGCCTGTGCATATAAATAAAAAATTATCAATAAAAATTTATTTTTAAAACACTGAATTTAAATTTTACTAAAAATGAAACTTTAATCCCTTAACTGTTTTGCCCATATGGCGCATGTGCGATGATGCTTTCATGCCTTTAAAGGTTTGATCGTCTCATTCACTTGTTTTCACTGTTTCACATGTATTGTTTCTATTTTTAGTAAAATTAGTCATATAGGTGACAGCCGTCCATTAATACTAGATTTAGAGAACTGTTTTTTTTTTTTCTCCCTTCCCCCCCCCCCCCCATTCTAATTTGTAAATAGATATGTTTTTCATAATATTTGCAAATTTTCATCTTCCAATGTGATTTGAAAAGATAACTAAAAGTAACTGTGGTGTTTAAATCTTAAATAATTGTATATTTTATGTAAATTAGTAAAAGTATCTTTTGTGTAATGTTTTCTTGTAGGGGAAAAAAAAAGTTTGATTGCCATATCAATAAAACAAAATCTGCAAAAATTCATTTTTTAGCAAACCAACAGAAAGTTTTTTAATCAGGATTCCATTTTTTACCAGTATAATTATATGATGTTCCTTTCATAAGATTTGTATTTTTTTTTTTTTTTTGCCTGTCAAGGAGGCTGGTCATTTAGCTTCAGAATTCTCTCTTATAATCTTAAGTCTATTGTCATTTGATGCATATATTTTAAATATATCTTGGAAAAATTAATATTATTAATTTTTTTTTTTTTTAATGTGTGTAATTCTTCTTAAGCGATGTTTTTTCTTAGTTCTCAAAATATTTCTAAATTCTTTCTTTAATTTGATATTTCATGTTTAAAAGCTAACAAACAGTGAGTAAAATTCTAAGACTTTATTTAAAAGTCAGCATATGTTTTAGAAAAATTTTGAAAACTAAGAAAAACAGAGAAATCTTTTAAAAGGTGTATCAAAAAAAAAAAAAAAAAAAAAAAAAAACCTTGGGAGATATTTTTAAGTATATGAACGCATAAAACACCCATAGACTTAACACAGTGAGTGAAGTGAGTTTGGAAGCTGGGTAACTAATTCCTTAAGACAGGATTCTGTTTTGATCAAGTTTTGTTTTCAGACTTTACTGTATCCCAAGGCAGGTATTGCACCCTACCTACCTTTTGATTTTGATTTAAAAAAGCACTCTTCTTGTCCCTTATTTATTTTTTTATGCACACAAGTGTCCATTTTTTACCAGCAGCACCCTATTTTTTTACCCTCAGTATGTTTGTATAATAATGGGTTATAAAACTGCTAAGCAGTTTTCTGAAGTTTCGCTGCTGTGTAATCTTTGAAAATGCTGTCTTGTCATTTAATTAAATACATTCTCATCAATGATCACCCATTTTTCTTTAGATATATCATCTTCAATTTAAACAATTTTTCTAGTGTTGAGCAGTTTATAAATGTTATTCATTTAAAATTTTCTACTTTAAAAAATCAGCTCTTTTTTAAAGTGTTAAACACTAAAAAAGCTAGTTGGCTTCATCTAGCCTAAAAATTCTGTTTCTTTTTTTGTCTTTTTATAATTATATCTCTTTTAGTATTTCAAAGATTTCTAAATTTTATTTTGTGTGACACAGGTATGAAATAGTAAATGATGATGTATTAGCGAGTGTTAATTAAGTTATGTGTGATTTTATTTTCATGGAATAAATTGGTTTATTTGCTTTTCCTGCTATTTTTAATGCATAAAATTTGTCATTCCAATTTTATTGTTTTTGAGAATTTAGCAAATTAAAATTTATGTACTTATTTTACAGCTGACACCTGTTGAAAAATATGCTGTTCAGTTCCTAGAATCTCTACAAGAACCACTGTCTTTGGAGCAGCTAAAACTGGCAGAAGTATGATAATTATTTTTTGCATAATGTTATATATTTTTCTTTTCCTCTGCGCTTTATATGTTAAAGCATTCTTTATTTCCTGATAAAAATTCATTTAATTCATAAAAAAAATGAATATGTTTCTGTATAAGTGTTTTAACTCAATTATAAATTGTTCTTTTTCAAGCATAATACTTACATTGATTCCTATTTATCTTTGGCATATAAATATAATAATACTTTTTTTGACTGCTAATTTGTTTTACATAATATAATATCTAACAGAATTCTATTACTCTTCCCAGTTTCATTAAATTTTAGCCCCACATTTTGAATTATTGGTGTATTTTGTTTGTTTTTTATTTTATTGTTTATATATATTTTTAATTTAATGTCATAAGCAAATTTTTTTTGGGAACGTTCATTATGTTTTCTCTCGAATCTTACTTTTTAAACATATACAAGTCTGAAAATGTTCCTTTCTTTCCATAACTTTTTCACATCATATATTTAAATTTTGCTCATACAGAAAAGTGAATTATATATAGTTTTATTTAAGAGCTGTTTCCTTATTAATTATATCAGGTTGTCCAAAGTCCTCATATATATATATATATATATATATCTTTGTATGTGTGTGTTATTAAAAGGACCGGTGTTCTTCAAACTTTTTTTGGGGGGAGTATTTTATGTGTTCTTGTCATATTATTAAATGTGATTCTTGTAGTAAAATTTGAAAAAAATTAAGAACATTTTAAAGTATCCTACTTTTTATCCAATTTTGAAATAAGATTTTTTGCATGCAAGTGGTGGGGATACCACCTCTTTTTCACATTATATATTTAAACTTTGCTCATACAGAAAAGTGAATTATATTTATAGTTTTATTTAAGAACTGTTTCCTTATTTTAAATTATATCAGGTTGCAAAAATATATATTAAAATATTTAATTGCTAAGAAGGACGCTAAATGCTAATAAAATGCATTAAAAGATCTTTAAGATCCTTCTTAGCAATTGAATATTTTAATATATTTTTTTGAAATGTTTTTAATGGACGTATAAGAAAACTTCTATTTATAATTAATATATCAGGTTGTCCAAAGTCTTTATATATATATATATATATATACTAGAGGACCCGACAGACGTTGTCCTGTCACAGGGCTCCCAAATGGTCTGCGAACTGAACATCGGAATTTTCTTGGAGAAATTTTCGTTTTAGATTTGTATTGCAAATTGCCAAGAAACCTCCTTTGGAAGTTGATTCTAGCGTAAACGTATCATGAAATTTTCTGTTAAAATTTACTGATGTTCAGTTCGCGGACCATTTGGGAGCCCTGCCTGTCACCGCATACGTTGTCCTCCAAGCACCGACTCCAGAAAATCAAATAAATGTACGTAAATATAGTAATACGCGCGATAAACACTACGCTGTTGATTTAATTTCATATTAAAACTATGTAAGGAAATTATTTTTCACTCTTCGGTATTTTTTGAAGTCGGTTTAATTTTTGACAGAAAAAGTTATTTTTCTCTTCTTAGTTAAAAGTTAACGATTTTCTGAAGTCGGTTAATCAAAATTATAATACAGGAAATATAATTGTAAAGCATACACGTTTGTCTGGAGCGGGTTTCGAACATGCGATCTTTTTCTTCAAGATGCAGAGCTTAAATCTTCCGCCCTAGACCGCTCGGACATTCCGTCCGCACTCTATTCGTCGAACTTATACAACACTTTTAATTAGCAAAAAATCACTAACTATTAGTTTTTGCCTAGTTACTAAAAAAGTACTGAATCAATTTCGATAAAATGTTAATCTAAACCTAAACCATTCTCGAGTCCACTGGAACACACACAAAATTTCATTAAAATCGGTCCAGTCGTTTAGGAGGAGTTCAGTGACATATACACGCACAGAAGATTTATATATATAAAGATTTGCATTGGATACTTAATTTTAATTTTGAAATTGGTTTGGCTGGCACCGACTACAGAAAATCAAATAAATGTATGTAAATATAGTAATACGCGCGATAAACACTACGCTCTTGATTTAATTTCTTATTACAATTATGTAAAGAAATTATTTTTCACTCTTCAGTATTTTTTGAAGTCGGTTGAATTTTTGACAGAAAAGTTTATTTTTCTCTTTTTAGTTAAAAGTTAACGATTTTCTGAAGTCAGTTAATCAAAATTATAATGCAGGAAATATTATCGTAAAGCATACACGTTTATCCGGAACGGGATTCGAACTCGCGATCTCTTTCTTCAAGAAGCAGAGCTTAAATCTGCCGCCTTAGACCGCTCGGACATTCCGTCCGCATGTTATTCGTCGAACTTGCAACACTTTTAATTAGCGAAAAATCACTAACTATTAGTTTTTGCCTAAATACTAAAAAGTACTGAATCAATTTCGATGAAATGTGAATCTAAATTATTCTCGAATCCACTGGAACACACACACAAAATTTCATTAAAATCGGTCCATTCGTTTAGGAGGAGTTCAGTGACATACACATGCACAGAAGATTTTTATATATAAAGATGGTTGCATATTATAATTAACTTGATTATCCCATCTATCAATTTTGCCAAATTGTATAAATCACAAATCTCATAGCCAAATTATTCATATTGACATAAATTTCATTTTAAATAATGAAAAAACAAATAAATAGGAAAAATATTGATAAAAATACAAATAAAAAGCCGAAATAAAAAACACTTAATGACATTTTAAACAGGTGTATAATATTTAATGTCATTGGATGCGACATTTACGATCATCCATTATTGGCATTTAATCATATAATTTGGCGATGTTTTTTTTTTTGTTTTTTTTTTTTTTTTTTGCGCTTTACAAATGAGGAAGGATTCAATAACCTGTTTTTTTCCCTTCAACTATAAAATGATCGCCAAACTATAAGGTTAAATGTCAATAATGGATGATCGTGAATGTCGGATTCAATTAGTATGGCGATTTGTACAATTTGGCGAAATTGGTCGACGGAACCTAAGTACCTATAAATGTATGGTTACATATCAGGGTTGGTATAAAAACCGGTTTTTTTGAAAAAACCCAAAAAACCGGGTTTTTTTGGTTTAAACCAAGTTTTTTTGGTTTAAACCGGGTTTTTTTCAAATCATTGTTTAAATAGCATTTGCAAGAAAAATAACGTGAGTTTTAGAAAGTCTTGAGGATTTTTTGTAATTAATAGTTAATTAATGTTAAACATTCACATTAGTATTTATTTTTTTGATAATTAAATAACTAAAGCATAAAAATTTATAATTAAATTATAAGTTTAGGTTTCTATAGGGAAATATTCATTGTGTGAAAAAAAAAAAAAAAAAAAAAATATTAATTTATTAGTATACTTATATAAACCTTTTAGATAATAATTTAAGAAATAATTATATGCAGGTTGATTATGAAGAACATAGTAAAGGGCAAACGAACATATTTTACTAAATTAACAGAAATAAGCTGAAATAGAAACCATTTTCTTGTGCATAATTTAGAAATTATTTACAGTATTAACATCAACAAATGATTATTAATCTCTTACAACATATATTTACTTAAAAAATATCAATATGCATTTTATTAATGCTAAAAAATACATGTGTATTGACTTACTTGATACATCAACGAATGTAATGCTTACACAAATTGAGACATAGGCTTAGAAAAAGTATATATATTTTTTTTGTTTTAAATACAAACTCTATTTTTTCCGTTTCTTTGTTCATCAAAAGGTGAAGATTTAGCATTAAATTTTATTATCTGTGCAAGCATCGAGTTACATGGATATTTTTGTTTTGTAAAATTTAATGTATCCTTTTTTTCTTGTTCACATAGTTCACTTTGACTGTATTGTGGTTCAAGCATGTATAACTAAAAGGGCATGGGTGTTAGGGCTATTTTATACCTGGACTAAAAAACTATGAGACTTCTTTATTTACATTTTTTTTCTTAATATTCTTTGAAGACCTGTCCAATTATAAACTGCATTAGAATGGAACTTATTATTTTAGATATTATCCAGGGCAACTGCAATAACTGCAACCTTTTAAAGTAAAAATTAGATACAAGCTTTTGAAAAATTTTATCAATACATTCCTATTTTCTACACAAATTTTAAGTAAAGTGGGGCAATTTTTAAGGTAAACATCTAAAGCATAGGTTCCCAACCTTTTTTGAACCACCGCCCCCTTTACAAGAGAAAAAAATGCCAACGCCCCCCCCCCCCTCTTCCATGATAATTAATTTTACAAAATATTAAAATATTGTAGCATATTATCTATATTTTATCTGTCTAGCTATCTATTAAGAATCACAAAGTTGATGTTAGTTAAAACAACCATCAAACGTAGTAAGAAACAGTTTATTAAAAATTGAAATACTCACAAAAACCACATAATTTTTTTAAACAACGAAATGGTTCAGGCTGATGGAGTTTTATCAATTTGTTCATGTCGGATTCTAATTTCTTTAACATCTGTCACAAATCGTTAGATTCAAAGGTGTCTGTGCCTTTTTTTTAGACAGTAGATTAGCTACTGCACGGAATCCACTCTGAGCTAAATCTGATGAAGAAAAAGCAATTAAAATTTTATGTACTCTCATTCACAATCCAGGTTAAAGAGCTGTATTGGTTTTTGAGGTTGGAACTCTTGGTATCCATTTCCGAATTTCACTTTTAGTTCTCGTTTGCTGCGAGTTCCTCTTACAAATATGATGATACTGCTGTATCTGTATTTGCGAAATTATCTAAAAAGGGTCTTTGAACAAGCCAGATGTGGAAAGATCAAAGCTTTCATTTCATACATGTTAATACTTCAAAATCCGCTATCACAGTAACAAAATTAAATAACAATCTATGCTCATCGCGAGAATTCTAATGCTCTGAAATTCCGTGCATTAGTTCTTGAAATAGGACTATTGCGAATATCGAGAAAAATATAGAATAAATGCGCTGTTGTGCGATTTACTCCAAAACATAATCAGCAATAATATTTATCAAGATAAAAATGAATTTGAAGTTTGATAACATTCTCGCATTAGCTCTTGAGATACAGCTTTTACGAAAAACGGAAAAATTTTCAGCATAGCAGAGATAACCATTTCTTGATACAGAGCTGTTGCAGAAATCATGAAAAAGACAGCATAGCCGCGACATCCTTTGAGAGAATTTTAACAAAATGTAAACAGCATCTATTCATCTCAAAGAATAATCAAATCTGAAATTTGGTGAATATCCGTGCATTACTTCTTGAGATAGAGCTTTTACAGAAATCTTGAAAAGGCAGCCTAGCAGTGCCACCTTTTCTGCAATTTTCAACAAAATGTATACAGTATACACTATTGTCAAGGACTAACAGAATCTGAAGTTTGATGAAAATTTGTGTCGCAATTTTTAAGCTAAAGCTGTCGCAGAAATCGGGAAAAAACAGCATAGTTGAGTGATTTGCACGAAAAACAAATCAGTATCAATTTATATCAGGGACCACCTGAATATAAATTTTTGCTGAATTCCGTGTGTTAGTTGTTGAGATAGAGGGCCCACAAAATTCATATCACATGCAAACAGAGTCGTAGATTCACAGAATCACAAACAGACATTTTGTAAAAACATGTTTTTTAAAATCTCTGACCCCTAAAACATGTAATTCCGTCAAAGACAGAACTTGAAAAATTTCACAAATCCAAAATACTTTCTTTTGTAAAGATAGAAGAAAGTAAAAATATCACATATCTTTGTATTTTCTAGTATCAGCACGCATTTAATTAAATGCCCTAGTAGCCTAGAAGACTTCATGGCTTCATTTGAAAAAACTTTTTGGCAAATTAAGCCCATAGGTAACGATTGGTTTATACATGGGTGCCTATTCACATTTCAAATGTTTAATACTGTACTGCTGGCATTTCTTCTTCGATTAAGATATTTTGAAACATAATTTTTTTCCCTATTTAAGTTTAAATAAATTTACTTTTGAACAAATTTATAGATACAACGATTTTTAATACTTTCACTAAGAATAAACTAATTTCTTGAAATGATTCAAATCACGGATTCGTTTAAAAATAACTCTTCAGGCATACGTCGTCATACTTTTCTGGAAATACAGGCTAATAAAAAAAAATTCTGTTTAAAACTTTTAGCTAGCCACTTATTGCGAATTTTGTACACCATAATTTTTGAATTCATAATGACATTCAATCCGCGTCATAGCGATTTTTCGTGTTCCACTGGGATATTTTCACATTCTTGAAAGAATTGAGCAACAATGTTTTTCGCCTGATAAAATAAATTTCTGTTCGCCTCCATTTTATCCCTTCTTCGTGTTCCGTGTGTTTTTAAACATTAGTAAAATAAATTCATTTTAAACATTAGTAAAATAAATTCAATTCCTATCCTACCCCCCCCCCTATCCCGCAGATTTAGGTTCGTTTTTATAGATTTCCATTTAAAGGTGCAGTTATCTTTTTGTCACGGATTGGGGACCTCTTATAATAGAGGCTGAAGCAAATCCATTTTGTTTCGGATAATTGGTACCCATTTCCCCCTCAATCCAGTGCGCCGGAGCGTAACCCTCGAAAGTTCCGAAGGTTACTGCCGGAGCTGGATTTACCAAATGGTGGAAATTAGCTTGGTTTTTCGACGGGGTACCAATTCGAGTGCCAAATCCGAGAGTACAAAGGAGATCAGCTATTTTCAGTATATTAGTTCCTCAATGGGTAGGTATGCCATGACCGCCCCCTTTGACTGCCCTAACGCCCCCCATCTTTCTCTAGACTTGCTACCGCCCCCCTGGAAGGCTCCAGCGCCCACTGGGGGGCGGTACCGCCCCCGTTGGGAACCTATGATCTAAAGCATCTGAAAATGAATCACACCTAGTATTATAAGGAAGAGCTAATTTGACAGCATTTACATTGCATGCAATTTTTACATTTGGCTCTTAAACATGTTTTTGATGTATTTCTTATTCCCTCAAATGAAAACCAGATTATATTTTCCTTTCTTCTAGTTTTAGACATTCTTTTATTTCAATATATATAAGTAGCTTTCTTAAAATAAAATACAATACAAAGTAACTAGAAACAGAAAAAAATAATGTAAAAACTGCAAATCCAATCTAAGAAAAACCAAAGCTTACTAAAACCAATAGCTATGGAACAGAGAAAATTCATAGCCAATCATTCATTAGCATACAGAACAAGAGTAACCAATGGAAAGAATGAATTATGATTATGTCATTATTGATGCTTTGATACATGATACAATCCTTAGTAAATCATAATCAAGCTATCTAAGCAGTAAAATGGCATTTTTGGCTGGCATATGCCATTTTTACATTTTAAAAAAAATAAAAGGTTTAAAAAATAATTAATACTAACTACCTTTCTTTATCCTCCACAGTTCACTGTAGAAAAATATTTTGCCATGTTAATTTATAGCTAGTAAGAAAAATTAGATTGATTAAAGATGTTTGTCACTTTAAAAATTTAATTTGTCTTAAGCTTTGCTTGTAGCTACTCCATAACTTTGATTTTGCGCATTTTAATAATGGGTAAAATAAATGAAAACATTAGGGAAAAGGGAAAAAAACCAGCATGGTTTTTTTAAAAAAACCACTTGGTTTAAACCATGGTTTAAACCACGGTTTAAACCAGCGTGGTTTAAACCAAACAACCCTGTTACATATTATAATCAACTTGATTATCCCATCTATCAATTTTGCCAAATTGTACAAATCACCAATCTCATAGCCAAATTATTCATATTGACATAAATTTCATTTTAAATAATGAAAAAACAAATAGAAAAAATATTGATAAAAATACAAATAAAAAGCCGAAATAAAAATCAATGATGTTTTAAACAGGTGTATAATATTTAATGTCATTGGATGCGACATTTGCGATCATTCATTACTGGCATTTAATCTTATAGTTTAACGGTGGTTTTTTTTTTCGCTTTACAAATGGGGAAGATATTCTACTAATTAATTTTTTTTTTCTGATTTCAAATAAAAATTATGTCAATATGTAAAATTTGGCTATTAGTATGGCAATTTGTACAATTTGGCGAAATTGGTCGACGGAACCTAAATATTTAAGTATTTATAAATGTATGGTTCCATATTGTAATTAACTTGATTATCCCATCTATCAATTTTGCCAAATTGTAATTTGGCGATGGTTTTTTTTTTTTGCACTTTACAAATGGGGAAGAATTCCATAACCTGTTTTTTTTTTTCATTAAATGAACGATATTTTGATTTAATGTAAGGATAGACACCATTAAAGGTTTTTTACAAAAAAGTCAATGACCAAATCCTAAGACCTGGAGACCAAACTGGTCGCCAGGGCGGAGTACTGAACCAATTTCGATGAAATGTGAATCTAAACCATTCTCGAATCCACCGCAATACACACACAAAATTTCATTAAAATCGGTCCAGTCGTTTAGGAGGAGTTCAGTTACATACACACGCACAGAAGATTTTTATATATAAAGATTTAATGTTTAGTCATGAAATACTTCTGCTGCCACAAAGACAAAAAAGGTATTAGAAAACTATTAAAAAAATAATAACTTAAAAACAGATTGAGATACATCTTTCAAACAAATTGCATTTAAAAATACATTTTTTTTCTTTATATGACAGTGTAAAAATTGAAAATGTTTTATGTTTAGAAGTTTAAAAATTTGCAGCACCGAAAACTGTAAAACCAAAATTTCATTTAAAATTTGTATATGATTCGTCCAGGAATATTAATTTTTAATCCATGGCGTACGTAATATAAGACACTGTTATTATGTAAACCACATTTTGATCATCATAAAAATGTTTATTATTATTATTTTTCAAATATAGAATTTATTTATGTCTAAAATTTTAGTCTTTGAAAATATAATTTTCCAAATAGTCATTGTAATTTGTTAAATTACAATTTTGTTTTTTAATATATTTCTTATACTACAAACTTATTTGTCGTCCTCTGAAATGAATGGGCCACTTTTAAGAGTGTAGTGTAGTTTTTTAATATCTATCACAAAAATATAAGTATTTGTTTACTACCATAACATAAAATAATTTGAGTGGGATTACCTGAAATAGCAATTGTTTAACTTTAGAAAATTTTCAAGAAATAAAATATTGATCATAAAATTAACCATGAAATGCCACACTTTGTCATTAAACTAGAAGCTGTCAATGTGAAGACTGATTTTAATTTTATGTTGATCATAAAATTATATAAAGTCAAGTGAAATTGGTTAAAAGTTATGTTGCTTTAGAGTATGCAAGGAATTGTATTCTAGTTTTTGTTTTATTTCTGCAGGAAGAAATTGAAGCCCAGAAAAAAGACTGGGAACTAGGCCACTTGAAAGCCTTAAAGGAGGAAGAAGAGAAACGCCTTGGATTTGGAGATGAGGATTCTCTACTCTATTGTAGTCGGGATGCATCCAACCAGGTGCTTAGATCTAAACGGAATAGAAACCGTACTTCTATTAATAAATCTGACAAATCTAAACAGTCTTCTCCTAAACGTAGGAGTCAGCGATTAAATTCTCAAAAAACAGACAGTAATAATGTGGAATCGAATGATTCCCAAACAAATGAAAGCTTTAGAACTTCACCTAGGTTTAATTCTCATGAACCCAAAGAAAACTTAGTAAATGGGTCATCCAATAAAAATCCAGCTTTAAGGAGAACTAATTGGAATAATATAAAAAACTGCGAAAAGAATGCATCTAGTCCTCTAATTTTAAAACCATTTTCTAATCCTAATTTAGTGATTCGAACTAGGCGTGCTTCAGCCATTGAAGCAGAAGAAAAATCAAAGAGTGAGAGCGATTCCGAGTTATGCAGTCCTAGAAACAGTAGTTTGTGTGTCAGTAAAGATGTCACTAATGACAATTCAACAAATTCGTCAATTTTTTCTGAGTCTAGTTAAAAAAAGAAAAGATATCAAATGTATCCTATTTATTAATTTGTACATAAGGCTTCCTGTATTATAAAATTGACCATAGTGGAAAACAAATCACTAATTTGTACATATAGTTTTTTTTTTTCCTTCCTTTCTCTCTTTTGAAAAACTCATCATTGCATTTTGTAATGAATTTCAAAAAATTGTTTTGCTCTGTTGATTTTTTTTTTATTATTAATTGTACAAATCTGACATAATATTTGACAGCATGAAAATTTCAGTTAATATTTTGTTTATTTGTAGAAAATAAAAGAAAATTAATTCTTAATGTCTCTGTGTCTCATTTTTCTTGTATTCACCTTGCATGGAGGTCACGTTTTGGTGTCAAAGTTAAGCAGTTGTTCTTGCTCAAAAATGCTTATTTTCTTTGGTAGATCCACCTTTTTAAAAACTTTTTTATTCACCTACATGTTTGAAAATTAAAAGAACACCAGCAAGTTCGTGAATGTTTTCAACTCTTTACATTTCGCTGTTAGTTTTAATATTTTTCTGGTATTTTTATTTTCTATTTACTAATGTCAAGAAGGAAAATTTTAACTTTCAATTGGCACCAAAACCTTGCCCTCTAGGCTATGGCTCTACCAAGAAAAATGAGATGCATTTGTGAGCAAGACCAATTCTACTTTCACTTGAAGTGAACATAGCTGCCAAGTTAGTACCAATATCACGAGATATTTATTTACAAAATATTTTTGTTTTGCTCATCTATACAGAATGTCCTCTCTTACCCACTGATGAATAGCTAATTCCTAAACTGCTAATCTTTAAAAGTGTTACTCCATTTGAGTTTGTTCATCTGATGAAATTCTATTCATTTCGTCCCTCTTTGTGTCCATCATACAGCTCATTTTCAAAAACTATATAAGTTAAATATTTATAGCTGAATACCTCCAAACAGATGATAAATCAAAAAATTTTGAAAAAAAAAAAAAAAAAAACTCAATTAATGTATGATGTGTAGTAAAAATCTCAATTAAAAGAATGGAAAATATTCATAGTTCAACTAAAACATTGATTTTAATCAAAACTGCAGAGATTTCTTTCAGAAACTCCAAAATAAGCAGAGGGGGGGGGGAGGGGGAGGGTGATATTCACCCAGCTGCGACAGCAATAAAGGACTGGCAGTTTACATAGTCACCTTTATTTCTCAAACTCCCAAAAAACATGGATTTTTTATTAGCCATTGGCAAAATTTTTTCTCTTTAAAAGTTTTGAAAATTTCCTACTAGAAGTTAAAATATACATTAAAAATCAATTTTAATAAATATTATTTTATCTCCTTTTATAGCGAATGAATGGACTGCAGGTGTTTGAATAATCTTTTGAGCAAGACAGTTGGTCATAGTGGGTTGTTTTTGTGTTTTTTTTTTTTTTTTTTTTTTTTAAACAAATATTGCATTTGTAGATTCAAAATGTATGCATCTATTCTTATTTTTGGGCTTTGATTCTGAATATGTAATTTTTATTAAAATCTGTCAATTATGGGTCAGTTACAAATTATCGATTTTATTTTAGATTTTAGCATTTATAGATTTTAAGTTTATGCATCTGTGCATATTTAACGCTGATTCTAAATATATATTTTTCATAAAAATAAATTAAAAGCTTTTTATTTTATTAAAAAAAATTTTTTTTTTAAGAAAAACAAATGCTTTTTTACAGCACTATTTAAGTTCTATTGTTTATTATAGGTTATATAAAATTTTTAAAAACATGATAATGACTAGCATGCTTTATCCACTAGTTATGTTTGATAAAAGGCCCACAGTAGAGGTCATAAGTTTTTCAGAATCCCTCATTTGATATATCATTGGAAAGTACTTTGATGCACTTCAGTATTAATGACCGACATTGCACTAAATTCATACATTTTTAGTTTTAATACTTTTATGGGATCTAACTTTTGTAATTAGTCAAATTAATTTTCCCTGAACCTAATTAACGCACAACAAGGAAAGACCAAATTTGAAAGCTTGACTGAAAACAGGCTGTCTCTATTTTCATCTCATGTGACATGTCATTGCAAAAATTCTTGCCACCACATTTCCTTTCACCTACTTTCTTGCTTCCTTTTTTACCACAATAGGATGCTTTAAAATTTTAAATTTAAAAACTTTAGCATCTTCAATTTGTCCAAATTCTGGAAAAAAGTGCAAACTTACCTTACTAGTGTGTAGGTTATCTCTCAAATATTACGGTAGTAAAGGTAATAAATGAACATTTTAACGAAGACAATAAAGAAGCACAAAATTTCACAAAGCACCTTTATATGTTTTATGCTGATGCTCATGTTTGATGCTGAAATAATCTCAAATCATCTCTTTTGTGGCCTTCCTCTGTCTCCTTTTCCCCTTAAATTATAATTCAAGGCTGCTTTTGGTATGTGATCAGAATCCATCCTTTCCAAGTGGGTTTTCCATTTTCTTCTCTAATTTTCTATTTTGTTCAGTATTGGCATAACCTAAATTCTTTTCTGATGTAATCATTCCTTATTTTTGTCCATTATCGAATGTTTTTACGCTTCTCCCAAAATTTTATCGCTGAGGATAGTATTTGCCATTTATCATTTTTTGTGAGTGTCCATGCTTCACTTCCATATATTAAAGTTGTTATTGTCATTGTTTTAAAACAATCTCATTTTTGTATCTTTTCTTATATTTCAAAGAGTTCTTATAGTACCACAAATGTATTGATATTTATAAAGTTTTTATATAGGTTGCAATATTTTATCTATAGTCAACCTTTAATTTCCCAACTTTTAATTGTAGACACATAGTTCCAATTGCAAAAAATTTTCAAATGAGATATTCATGTTGTGGCTTTGTTTAAAGTAAAACAGCAGTTTTATAAAAATTTTGATATCTAACTTTTTATGTGGTTCCCCTGGTTAATATAGTTATATCTAATGAAAATTTACACATATCATAAGAGATATAACGAAAAAAACTTGACTTCTGTATGTCAAAAATTGGCAGTTATTAAATTTCAAAGTTTGAGATTGTTGTACATGATTTTCACTTTCAATTGGGGATCAGTTAAAAAATTAATTAAAGTTATTTGAGATCGAAAATAGGATGCAATGTCCCTTTTTAACACTTTCCAACAAAGTTGAAAAGTGTTTATGCATTTGGTTTGTCTAGCCGTCTGTCTGCGCTCTAACTCCCGTAAATATTCTCGGATTGCTATGAAATTTTTATATGTTATTGATGTTTATCCTAGCTTGAACCCTATTGAAAATGAGGTTTCTACTATGATTAAGTTTATTTACAGGGATAGTTAAGTTTTCCGATACATTACAGCCAATGGGAAAAAATCATTTAAAATGAATTTTAAAGGTGTTACACCCTGTCAAACTTATTCAAATTTACATGGATTCACAGAGTGTACTGAAATAGGCATTCTGTAAAATATGCAGTCAAAATAATAGTTATTATTCATTTACAGGGCCACTCAAAAGAATTCCATTACACAATAATAAAGAAGGAAATTGTTTGCTACATATTTTAATAATGTTAAACGATTTCAAGTATCATAAAATTGATATATGCCACTGAGACTTAATATTTAATTTATAATATGATGTGCATAGCATTTACAGGGACACACAAAATATTTCAAATCTTATATTCTTATTCGAAGTACTGTATATTATCGATGAAAGCTGATGGATTGTTGAAATGCATTTTCAATTATTATATAAGTTTTTAAGTTTTACTAAACATTCTGCAAAGTATATGTTGTATATAAATGTTACAGTTGATATACAGGGTTACACAAAAGAGCTCATAAATTTTACTGAATATGAGAATAATTAACTTAAAGGTGGTTTTTAAGTAAGTTATGCATTTTTATGTTAAACTACTTTCAGTTTACTCAGACATGTTTGTAGAATATAGATAAAATGATATACAGGGTCATGCAAAGAATTAGCTCCATGGTCACCAGTATAGATCATAATTTCTGGAAATGTGATTTAAGTACTTTTAAGAGTGTGTTTACTTGAACGAAATTTTAACAAAATATTGGCTTGTAATAAAGGTACTAAGTAAATTACTGGGATGAACAAAAATATTGAAGTATTTTCTATCAATTAGAATAAAGTGCTGAAAGAGAAATTTCAATCAGTTAGGCATTTTCTCGCTAAACTAAATTTTCCCATTTTATAGTATATATATATCAACCAACAGATCAAATACAGGGTTTTTCAAATGTATTTTAATACATATTTGGCTATGGACAGTAGCATCTTATTTCCCTAAATAACGAATTTTATTAAAGATTTCAGGAAGTGTTGGAAAGTGTTTCATAATCTATGCTTTATGCATGATTTTTCTTACTTGATTACAGGGAAACCAGCTTTAGCTGATATCGCCATATCAGGGTATCACCAAAGAGATTTGTTTCATCTAAAAATTTCAGGTAACTTCAGAGGGATCAAATGACACTCAAAGGTCAACGGATATATTGTTTGTTATCATAAAACCTAAGCAAAACTATAAGCCATTTTGAGCATACTTCAGGTCTGTTTTTTATTTTAGGGGCATTCTACATCAAATCAGGTTAAATATTTATATGTAACCTACCATTACATATATCAAGAATGCCAACTCATGCAAATTTTCAGTATTGTGATAATTTTTTTTCTCAAACTATTTCATCCAAGAGCCAAATAAAATTACTAGTAAGAACAAACACGTGTAATTTTATTAAAATCTGTAATGATGGGTTACATATTGATATTTTACTGCCTGATTTGATACGGAATGACCCTGAAATCAAAACAGATCTGACGCATGCTCAAAACGGCTTATGGTTGTACTCAGGTTTTATAATAACAAACAATACCTACTTGACTTTTGAATGTTATTTGACCCCCTTTAAAGTTAACTGAATTTTTTAGATGAAATAACATTCTTTAGTGATACCCTTATATGTCATGTGGGCTAAAATTGGTTTTGCTGTTAAAAAAGGAACAATGAACCCTGATTTCTATCTCAAATTACCTTAATTAATTTTTTAATCTGTCTCTGAATAAAAGAGTAAATCATGTGCAGAAATCTTAAACTTTGATATTTAATAACTCTGTCAATTTTTTGTATATCTTTTAAGATATGTTTAAATGTTTACTAAATATAACTATAGAGATGGGAGACAGTATAAATTGTTAGATTTTGTATTTTTTATTTTAAACAACGCCACAACTTGAGTATTTACCTCATTCGAAACATTTTTGTAATTGGAACTATGTATCTATGACCAATGATTGAGAAATTAAAGTTTGGTAATAGATAACATATTGCACTCTGTATATATATACATATATATACTAATTTCATTATCTATAATAATTTTATCATGCATGATAACAATATATATATTCAAAATGTTGGTATACCACAAGGTGGTAGTACATCTAGTGTATTATCTGACTTATATTACTATGAACGTCATTATTTAAATAATACAATACATTTATATCGATATATAGATGATGTAATTTTAATTGATACTGATAACACCTGTTTATCTCAATTCCCTGTTGATTATCCTTCTAATCTAGAACTTTCAAAAAACCTACTTTTTAATAATACAATCAATTTCTTAGATATTAAAATTATATTAAAAGAGAACAAATTTATAACTGATATTTATGACAAAAGGAAAGAATTTAATTTTAAAGTTAATACCTTTACTAATTTTAAATCATGTCTTCATAATTCTGTATATTGTAATATAATACTTAACCATTTATATAGAATAAAATGTCTATGTTCTTCCCATTTAATTAATACTAATATTAAAAAGCTTGTATATGATGCTATAAATAATGGTTATCCTAAAAAATTCATATATTCTTTAATTTATAATTAGATATTACATGATCTTATAATTAATTCTTTGCATAAAAAATGTATAAAAAAATTATAAAACATAAAAATAATAATAAAAAATTAAAAATGTTAAAAAGTAATAAAAAAATATATATATAGGTTGGTTGGGTGGGTAGATGTTAGAGTATGGAGGAGGGTGGTGTTGTCTGGATAAAAACGCAAAGGTTAATTATTTATTTAAAAAAAAAAAATGAGAGTGGGTTATTTATTTTAACATAATTTTAAAACTGTTTAATTTACACCAATATATGGATATTTGTCTAGTTATATCTATAATTAAATAGCTATATTTTAATTATCAAATTATTTTTAATGTTATTGATATAATTTTTTGTATTATTATTAATATTATTACTATTATTATTATTTTTTTATTCTTTAATTTTTATTATCCTATATTAAGATAATGAGTTTTTACCATGTAAAGTCACAATAAATGTTACTGATTAAAGTAACAATGATGTATTTTAAGTTATATGTTAATATGAATGTTATCTCTTAATTCTAATTTTAATCATTTTATTAATTTAGTTTTATGTTAATATCGATTATTAATTATTTTTCCGGTTCAATTATATTTCCATTCTGCTTTATCTTTTTGTTTGTTATGGATAACTATTATTTTTACTTACTTTCAACTCCTTTTTGTAAAATATCTTTGTTCCTTGTTTAATAATTTGGTTTTTGTGTGATGGTAGTCCCAAATTCGTATTGTTTTGCTTTTTCATGGCAAATACGAAGATGAAACCACACACTCCATTTGTAGTTCCAAAGTATTTGGGACCTGAAGATTCTGCTTTGGTTCTACAAATTTCATTTGTATTCATATTATTCATTCTTCTTCCATGTTCAATGTACTATAAGTTATTAAATTCAATGGTTAATTTCAAATGGTTAATATTGTTTACTATAATTCAATTTAATTATTTTATTGATAAAATCCATTGGTGAATCTTGTCTACTTTTAATGGTATTATATATATATATATATATATATATATATATATATATATACACATATCATTGTCATAGTCATAAGCTATATCACATTCTAAATAATGAAAATTTAAATCTGCTCAATTGGTTTACTATCTAAAATAATTTCTGTTCTTATAGGATCTTTATCCTTAAATACCATTACCTTTGTCTTATTCTTTGAAATTCTTAAATTTTAATTGAACAACTGAATAGCTTTAATTTACAAAATTTGGCTTACATCAATCATGTCCCCTTCAAATCACACCTCATTTGTATCTGTTTGTTTTCCATTTTTCAAAATATGTTTGAAAAAGTCAGACTCTTAATCTCTCTTGTTGTTTCATGTTTTATCACCTCAATTCTGCTCCCTCATACAGGCATGAAAGTGTTCCTCCCAAAGGAGGAATTCCCCCTTTTTTAAAGCAATTTTGAACATTCTCTGGATTGATGCAAAAGTGCAAAGAAAATTTTAGGAAGATAATAGGGGGGGGGGGGGGAGTTGCTGAAAAATATAGTAATCTAACATTTTGTCTGCTCCAACCCTTTAGAGTTTGTTCTTGAATTGTTGTGCAAAAGAGACATGAAATGAAAAGTGAGTTTACATCATGTAAACATCTGAAAGTCATGTAAATGAAGACGTTCAATGTTTCTAGTAAGAATTCAAAATGAAAGAAAGTTTCATTTTAGAACAGAATATTTTGTACTATTTATGCAACACTTTAGGGTAATTTATCATCGGGATATCGTTTTCGAGATGTATTTTTGAAGCAAAGATCAATTAAGCAGGATTGTTTTATTTTGAATTAAAAAAACGAGGGGGGGTTTTAACAGCTAAACTATTCAGAATAATTGTATTTCACATAAGTTTATCAGATATATTTGGATTTACAGCTTTAGCATTGTTAATACTCTCTAAGTTATGGGAAAAAAATAGCAATCACAAGTGCAGTTACATATTTAGTGTTTTTGTATCTGTTTAAATGACACTTAAACTATACTAGTTTGGTGCCACTTTATAGATGAAGAAAATTTTCTACCTTTTTTCTCATTTCCCACTTTCATGCCTGCTCATAATCATTTTGCATTTTGGGAACAAAATGAAATTACTGGAAACTAAATTTGAGAAGTATTGAAAATGATTTAGTGTTGTAGTGGTCAGAAATTTGCTGATAATTCCTGCTGAACTGTATGTGCAGGCACATTGTTGTTATACAGCAGCAGTCCTTCAGAGTCAAATTTGGTTGAACATAAGTACTTGGTAAATTACATACATTCAAAATACAAGAGACCATGCATGTTCAATATTTTCGCCCATACTTCACAGCCCTGAACATTGAAAAATTTCACCAGATATCACCTATTCCTCAATCTCTATCATCAAGATTGAACCTCCCCCCCCCCCTCCCTTCCTCCTTCCAAATTAATTGTACACCCAGTGGTAGGCAGAATTTTCCATCTATTGTAGGGAAAAAAAAAAAAAAAGAAATTTTATAATGTGTCATT
Source organism: Maratus speculifer (assembly GCA_964019185.1). Classification (NCBI taxonomy): domain Eukaryota; kingdom Metazoa; phylum Arthropoda; class Arachnida; order Araneae; family Salticidae; genus Maratus; species Maratus speculifer. The sequence continues at coordinate 21,442,186 of OZ025292.1, read as the reverse complement.
TATTTACAAAAAGGATACAATCATGTTTCCTGTATATATAAATACAACACATGCAATTATAATATATTCAAAACATTAACATAAAATATAAGCTTACATCATATTGAAACATTGATGATTGTAGCAGACATCTTCTGAAAGGTATGATATTAGGCAAAACTCATTTTATTACAAGAATTTTCTTTTCTTTATATAATTTCATTAATTGTAAAACAATGTATGAATGATTGAATTTAAACATATATTTCTTTTTAACTAGGTTCGATAGTTGGAAGTCTGTTATATCTTTCTTCCAATATTACTTTTTATAGAAGCTTCCTGCATATTTGCTCATTTACAAGTACATGCAGTTTTAAAATAATGAAAAATGTATTAAGAGTCTTCCTCAGTCAAGCAAAAAGTCCATTCACTAATGCTAATCCTGTGGAATAAAGATATCAGTACAATAGTTTTAAACGATTTTTGCATTGGATGATAGCTGAAATTAATCTATATGCTGGCCATTTTTTTACTGTTTTAATTTTGATTGCTGATTTTTTTAATGAGGATTCCTAAAAAGAAGATTTTCAAAATTGGTTTTGAAAATGAAAGTGTCCTCATTAAATAATATCTGCTAACAAAATCAAAAAAAGTAAAAACAGCCTTTGTACAGATTGATCTCAGCAATGCAATGCAATGCAATGCAAAATAATAATAATAATAATTGCTTAAAAATATTGAAATGCAACCAAGATTTCTTTATAAATTCCTTTCATAGGATTAGCATTAGCAAACGGGTCTTGTCACTAGACTGAAATATCCTCTTAACATACTCACTTAATAGTATGAGCTTGGAAAATAGTGCACCTTTGAATAACATTGAATTAATGTACTACAATGATGTGCCAACTGTCCTTTTTTTTTTTTTTTTTTTTTTTTTTTTCCCTCACAGTCTGAATAATTGGAGTAATCATCAAAAGAATATGTTATGTAATAAAACTTCGCTATAATTATATTTTAAAATGTAATTTGCGTGTCATATTTGCATACAATTTAAAGGATTTGGTTGAACATTTCCTTCAAATTGCTTTTGTGTAGGGCATTTATTTGTGCACTACAGATCCAAAAACTGTAATAGTAGTAGTGAAATACCAACTTTGAATTATCCAAATATAGACATTAAAATCTCTAATTGTACTGAATTTTTAATGGAAATAGAAATTTTATATTTTTCAGAACAGATTCAATTTATTTAATATTCCCCTAACATACATTTAAAAGTTTTGGAGATCTGCTTGGCTAAAGCTCTTATACTTAGAATTTTACTGTAATTATTACATAATCAACCAATTCATGTACAGGGGTAAGAACAGCTATATTGCAAATAAAAAGGAAACTTTTGCTTGGAAGCTTTTTGCCTGGTCAAGAAATTCTGTTTCTGAAAGGTTTCATTATTGGCTATTAAGTTGTTATTATTGTAAAGTTAGAAGTAAGGCATGAAATTAAAAGAACATAAACTTAGTGGTGTGGAGAGCAAAAGAAAAGTGTGGAGAAAAATTTTGGGAGGAATGGATAATTTAATATCATTTATTTATTATACATGCTCCTAAAATCCTCATTCTCACCTATTGACCCATCCTTCTCCACGACTGCAGAATTTAGATTTTGTTTAAAAAATTCTCTTTCCTCAATCGAGTATAAATATATATAAAGGCAGAATAGAATTTAAAATTTGCATGCTTGATGCTAGAATAGGGATGGGAGGTGGTGGGGGGATTTGATAATATATTATTTATTAATACAATAAATAGAACAAAAAAAGTTTCAACAAATTAAAGATTTTTAAACTTTATGCATTGGGAATATAAAGCAGTGAGATTTTTAAAAAGAGAGATTTTAATTTTTTGAAATACGGAAGATTTTACTGGATGTAAGTAGTCTGTGATCTTAAATAAATGGCATGAGATAACATGGTACCTTTGCACGGGAAATACTATAACTGAAATTTGAACACCTGTACATTTGTATAGTTTCACCATATTTAATTAACAGATATTTTGTGATTAAAGTTTTTTTATTACAGTATTTTCCTAAAAACACCATGGATGGCCAGACTTGTAAACAAAATGCTTCACAATAATTTTTAAACCAACTGTAATTTGAGAGCTGAGATGTTTCCAGAATTTATGAGGCCCATGAACGTTATGGGTTTCAGTACATTGCTTTTATGTACATGTACTGAATATAAAATTGACCTCTTATAAGGCTCTTTACAGAGTTAAAATTTGTGCATCTTTCTGTGTGTATTTTTTAATACTGAATCCAAATATGTAAAGCATATAATCCACATGACATATATTATTGTGATAGGTAAAACTTTCAAAGAATACTTCAGGTGCAATAGTTTCAGGCAATTTTCTAATATTTTCCAAACACCTCATATTATGTTTGATTGAAAAGCCCTTTGACTACTCTTTCATATTACAAAGCTCTGTTCCCTCCTCCACAAAGGGGACACTTGATTTTTTTCAAAATCAATTTTTTTAAAGAAAAAGAAATATTCTTTGTGGCGCATTATTTAAATCTTTGTGTTTCTTCCCTAATTAATATTATATTAAGTCATAGTTTTTATTATAATCTCTTTAAAATTATGATTATTTACATTGTCCATGAGCAAATATTTGAGATAATATCAAGTTAAAGATTTAAAATCATACAAACTCATTTAAGAATATTTTCATGGTGATGGTTGCAACTGCAAATTTTAGATAAAATTCATGAGTACAGTAAAATTAGATAGTTTTGATAAGTTAGGATGTAAAAACATAGGCATCTCTCATCTCATATAAGATAGTAGTCTGGATGTTCAGTGACTAAAATAATACAATTACTTCTAATTTATATTTTGTACTTGGACTATCAACTTTTCTGTTCCAAATACAAAACAACTGTGGTTTGAGATAGTTTTTAACCTTTTCAAAGCTAAGCAATTGCATTCCTGTAACATGAATTTTGAACCAGAATTTTCAATTTTTTTTTTTTTTTTTTTTTTTTCAAGTAAGGATTAGCTTTCTTAGCTTTTCTCTCTCTCTCTTCTTTTTCTTTCCCAGAAAAGTTATTTTTGTATTTTTTGAAAAATAATTTTGTTTTAAAATCATGGTGCAAAATCTATAGTAAAATTATATCAGGGTTCCTACACATCAGAGGATTATGGGATTCAGGGAATAAATTTTGGGTTGTAAAAATTAGGGGATAATGCAAAAAAATGTCCAAACCTGGCAAAGTGACTGGCTACTCTGGGAAACTAACAGCAATAGCTGCTATTCATGTTCTTTATGATATCATATCTATCGACATCCAGGGATGTAAGACCTGCGCCAATTGCGCCAGACTGCGCCGAAACCGCTTTACTGCGCCAAACTGCTACAAAACAGCTATTTTTTTCAATTTTGCGCCAAACATGCGCCAAAAGGTGCTTAGTGCCAAAACGAAATTTAGCGCGATTTCGTCGATCCAGGAAACAACAACAAATAACTTTTTTTAGGCTGTTAATTTCGTCAAAAAACAAAGAAACATTGTAAAAGATCTCGAAAAACGCGCAAATTTCGCCGAAAAATTGCGAAAAACATGCGCATTCGGTCATGAAAAGCACGCGATGTTTTGTGGAGATTTATCGTGGCTCCGCAAACGACCGGAAGTTGTTTTTCTCTCGCGTCATCGTACGTTCATTTTCATTGCAGCCGATCGCAGAGTTCGGAGCGGGACGTCATGTGACTTATAGAGCGCGCGTTGGGGAGACGAATTAGAACTGCTTCAGTATGTTTATTCCCAATTAATGAGAGTTCGCTTCTTATGTCAGGGGTAATTCTCGTCCGAAATTTCCGAAAATTTGAAATTGGACTATCAGTTCCACATAGCTGCCAACTTGTACGGTTTTGCGCGCGGAAAAAAGCAGAAACGCGCGCGGAAATGCAAATTTCGTGAAAGGATCGCCGAAAAGGCACACATTTCGTCAATATTTTGCGGAAAACGGCGATTTCGTCGATGTTTTTGTCAACGAACTTTGTCAAAATGTCGCTGAAAACGCGAATTTCCTCTGCGGATCGCAAAAAACGGCAATTTCACCAAATATCGCAGAAAAAACGCTGATTTCGCCTGAAGACTTCGGGAAGACGTCGATTTCTTCTAAAGATTGCAGATATAATGCCGATTTCGTTAAAATATCGCATAAAAAAACGCCGTTTTCGATAAAAGATCGCTTTAAAATGTTTTGCCAAAAGATCATAAAAAAAAAAAAAACGTGGATTTCAGCAAAAGATCACAGAAAAAACGCTGACTTTGTCAAAAGATCTCGGGGATAAAACGTCGTTTTCGAGAAAAAATCGCGGAAAAATACAAATTTTGTCTAAAAATCGCCGTAAAAACGCCGATTTTATTTTTAAAAAAAAGCACTGGAGATAGTCGATTTCGTCAAAAGGTCTTGGGAAAACTGCCGAATTCGACAAAAATTCGAAATAAATCGCCGATTTTGCTAAAATATCGCAGATAAATCGCTGATTTCGTCTGAAGATCGCGGGAAAACACCGATTTCGTCTGAAGATCGCGGATACCCCCCTTCCCCCGCCACCGATTTCCGAAAATGCGATGTAAATTTTAAAAAAAAAAAAAAAAAAAAAAAAAAAAAAAAAACCACCCAGAATCGCCCTTGTCTTATGTATTGTACATATTTTCTGTAAATTAAGTATCTTCCTGTTCTGCATCTTTCCCGTGTCGGTGGTGAATTATTTCGCTCCTCGGCGAATCCTGAATTGAAAGCACAATGAAAGTGCTTATGAAAATCCGCTACATATGTGTCAAACAATTACAAGAAAAATATATATATATATAGAATTTTGACAAAAAAAAATTGCTATTTCGTCAAAAAATGAACAAAATGCAGTCAAAGGAAAACAGTGTTGAATTCAGACACTTTTCTCCGGGAGAGACTTCTGTAGCTCCGCGGGGGACATGATAGTTCCGGGTAGGGGGTATTGCACTTTTTGATCATTGAAAACCCAAAATCTCAAAATTTTTCTACCACTTGAATTCAACACTGTAGGAAAAAACCACAAATCTCGGCAAAAAATCGGGAAAAATGCTCGAATTTCGTCAAAAAATCGCGGAAAACACAGGAATTTTGTCGAAGCATGTCAAAAAACATACACGAATTTTGTCAAAAGATCTCGAAAAAAAAAACGTGAATTTTGTCAAAGGATTGCTAATTTCGTCACTCGAATTTCACCAATAGATCGTGAAAAACACTAGGGATGGGACGAATATTCGGCCACTATTCGGTATTCGGCCCTTTTGCCGAATATTCGGTTGGCCGAATATTGAAGGCTTGTTGACCGAATACTTCGGCCGAATACCTGTAGCCGAATATTTAGAGATATCTCGCCGAATATTGGTAAAATCTCGCCGAATAGTGAAAGATATCTTGCCAAATAAATTTAGGATTTAAAGAGTTTCATTTCTTACATTTTTTTTTCTCTAATCCAAATTGGCTACTTCATTCAAGAAGTCCATCTCATTCTTACTTACAAAATATACAGTTATTCGATTGCTAAAAAATACACAGCCTTTCTGTATTTCCTATAAAAGTAAGTGATATTTTAGAAAACGCTGCCCAAGTTGGAGATTTAATTGTATGGGAAATGTCTTCAGTCTTCATTAGAGAATGATATATTACAATTCAAAATATAACAACATATATATATATATATAAACACTGCCTTATTCTAAAACACTTGAATATTTATTAATGTCTGCAAATTCCATGCACATATAAAAAAGGCTCTTATGAAATTTGTAACTTATTTTCTATGAAGTGAGAAATGAAAAAATTCATTCACTAGGTGTATTAACGAAGATTTGTTTTCAAAATTAGATATCAAATATCACTATTCCAAATACTACAACGGTACATCTGAAAACAGAACTGGTGACAAACTAGATACGCATCAGATGACACAACTAGCTTTACGAAGATCGTTTTATAAGTATTTAAACATAAATTCTAAATAGTGAACAAAATATTTTTTTTTATTCTATAGTTTACAATTTTAAATAATTATTTGGATAATTACTGACTTAAATATGTAACATTATTATGTATATATTTTTAATTTACATATTCCTTGATTCATGTTGTTATCAATTTCTGTTTATCCTTTTAATGCTTGTTGAATAAGTGGAATATTGAAGTTTAATATTGTATGTGCCAATTCAAATGTCAAAATTTTTTTTACCATATGTATTCTACTTTAAGCATAACCTTTTGCTTTAACGTAATTTGTAATTTAAAGCTTGGCAACTCATTTCAAAGCAGGCTCATTCTTACAAATTCGCTTATCATTAGGGTCATAAACTCTAAATGATCAAATTTACTTCATTAAAGGTTATTTCAGAAAATATCTACTTGTGAGTTCTGAGAGAGAGATATTAAGAATATTATTAATTTTGGATGCAAGAACGGGTAAAAGTACCATTTGATGATAAAATGGAAGTACATTCTTCATATTTTAATGAAAATATCTTACCATCGTGACTTGCTGAAATCCTATTTGATGTACATTAAGATAAAAGAATATAATGCAATTTCATATTTTTTTTGTGTTAAAATAAATGTTTCAAATTTGAAAATACATTTAAAAGCACATTTAAGAGTAATAATTATTAATGAGCTCCTATTTTTTAAATTATATATAATCAAAATTTATTTTCTTTATTGGAAAAAAAAGTTGATATTCGGCCGCCGAATATTCGGTATTCGGCCTAAAATTTGGCCGAATATTCGGTATTCGGCTATTCGGCCAAATCACTATTCGTCCCATCCCTAAAAAACACTCTAATTTCATTAATAGATCATGAAAAATTTGTCTATAGATCGCAAAAAGCATGCACATTTTATCAAAAAACATTCTAATTTCAACAAAGGATTACGAGATAAATATGAGTTTTGCTAAAGGATTGTTATTATCAAAAAAGAGTGAACAAAACACAGCCAAAAGATGGCAAAAAAAATGCAAGTTTCTTGAAAAGAATCCCGAAAAACAAGCATATTTTGTAAAAACACACGCGAATTTTGTCAAATAATCGAGATAAACATGCAAATTTTTATCGAAAGATCACGAATAGTACTTGAATTTCGTCAATATATCGCATAAAACACTCGAATTTCACCAATAGATCGTGAAAAACGCTCGAATTTCAACAAGAGATCGCGAAAAAGACGCAAATTTTGACAATAGATAATGCAAATTTCGACTGTAAATCACGAAAAACACGTAAAAAAATCACGAAAAACACTCTAATTTCATGAAAAGATCGCAAGAAAAACATGAGTTTTGCCAAAGAGTCGTTAATATCATAAAAAAAAGAATAAAACACAGTCAAAAGATCTTAAAAAAACATTCATTTCTGTAAAAGATGGCAAAAAAAAAAAAAAAACGCAAGTTTCTTTAAAGGATTCCGAAAAACAATTGTTTTTCGGAATACGCTGCGTATTTCGTCAAAAAACATGAAATTTTGTCAAAGGATATCTAATTTCGTCATAAAAAGAATAAAATATGGTCAAAAGATCATGAAAAAAACCCCGTTAATATCTTTAAAAGATTGTATTGAAAAAAAAAGAAAATTGTATCAAAAAGATCGTAAAAACCGTAGTTTTCATCAAAAGATCTCATAAAACGTAATTTCATCAAAAGATCGTAAAAAAACCCCGCAAATCTAGTTAAAAATTTAAAAACAGGATCAAAAGATTGTGAAAAAGCTTGAATTATGTTAAAAGATCGCGAAAAACTGCAAATTTCATCGAAAGATCTGAAACGTGTGGCGAAATTTAATCTGAGTATTTATTCTTTCAAATGTAAAAATATTTTTCAAGATAGCAATTATTGTAATTGTTAAGACTTATCAACATTAGAATATTTCAATTTGCTCCTAAAACAGCTTTTATTGCTACAAAATTACATTTTTGCTGCTACAAAATCCGATATTTACTGCTACAAAATCTGATTTTTGCTGCTACAAAAATAGGTTTTACTGCTCCAAAATTCGTTTTTTGCTGCTTCAAAGCTGCTACAAAATGGCTTTAGCGCACTTTCATCCCTGGACATCCATTCAACGATTAGACACACCTTTTGATATTATGATGTTTGTCAACAATTCAAGAAGAGCTTAAGATAAATTAAGGAGGATTTTCAAATTAATATTGGCACTTGTAGCCTTCATATTAATTCATAATGTAAAAGGAAAGAGGTAATGAAATCATAAAGTAAAAATTAAATTCTCGCTCCAAGCTACCAAGTTTTTAAGGATAGGTTCACAAAGACACGCATATTTCACCTCTGTTTTACACTGATGTTTCTCCATGTTCTGTTCATATTGTTTATATGAAAGGTGTATAAACTTTATTTTTGAGCTTGCCTTGTTTTTATTTTATTTTGAAGAGATGGTAATGTCATAATATCAGTTTAAAAAATTTCATTAATTTTTGACATAGAAAAATTGTACTTCTTGAAAAATACATCAGAGATTTTTTTCTTGGAAAATGAGTATGATTCTTGTAACTGATCTAAAAAATATTCTGCCACACTGCAAAGAGGAAAGCAATGTTGTGATTTGTTTTCTCCAATTATCTATTGTTTTCACCACTCAAAATCAATTTATAATTATAATTAGTGTCTAGAAAGGAATTAAACCCAAATGTGACTTTTATATGAAACAGTATATTAATTTAATCCTGTGATAATATTTCCCATTGAGTAATTAATAGTTGCATTGCTTTTTCAAGGTAAGAGTTTTCATTTCTTGTTTAGAATATGAAGCAGCACCGAACCCTTGAATACCTGTACAAATAGCTTACAGAAAACTGAAACATTAATTTAATTTTTTATAAACATCTTAAAATTAATTTCATAATTAAAAAGAGATACTTAAATAAATTAAAAATCAATTTATCATATAAGCGTGTACAAAGAAATAATTATCAAGCCAATAAAGGGCAAAATTAGCACTAGTCACCAGCCACAAGGTTAGTGAATGAGAAAAAGTGGCTATAAAAAAATTGGTTGTCACTAGCCACCTTATAGCCATTTTCCTATAACGACAGAATAAAATTTTCTTGCATTTCATCATGTTATTCTATTTTATCAGATTGGAATAGGTTTATATTATCATATTTATTTGTACTATTCAATTTTAGAATAATACTAATAAAAAGTTTAACTGTTTGATATTTTAAAAAAAGTGGCTGCTAGCTTAAAGAAAGTGGTCACTTTTAAAACTGGCACTACTAGCCGCCAGCCTACAATGAAATTTTCCAGTTTTGCCCTCTGCAAGTTGAATATTCCATCGCTATTTGAAATATTACATGCAAAACTTAATACAAGTCATGGTCAAATCTATCATGGTACCAATTTTGTTAGTTACCGCATCAGGTTATGGCTTTAATTTTGCTGGGTTTTTTTTTTTTTAAATCATTATTATTTATTATATTGCCAATAACTTAAAATCTCTGTATTATTTTTAATTACCCCAAATGTTTTTGTTACCTGAGACTTATATGATAATTATGTCAGTGTAATTAAAGTGAGCATGAGATGTATATTCACCATGATGTTATTTAGCTTTAGAAATCCTAGGTTTCAGATACTTCCAAAAGGCTCTTAGATCCTCTTTTGCAAAAGTCGATCATCCTTTTAGAGATAAGACATATTCAATGCAATAGACTAATTTTTAATACAATTCTGTTGCTGATCCAAATTATCACACCAGATTCTGTGATCATTAAGGTCACTTGGGTGAAATAGTCCTCCACTATTCATCTGGGGTGGGTCAGTTGGAAGAGCATTGGCAGCTTCGGCCAATACATCCTTGGTTCGAATTTTGGCCCAAACTTTTTTCACCCACTTGGAAAATTTACAACTGATATTCGATGTTTATCATATTGAATGCCAAGCATCTCAATATGTGTATCAGAGTTATTTCCCAAGGTGCATATTAAAAAAGGAAAAAAAAAAAAAACTTGAAAACAGTCAGTTGTAAACAACATTCTAGTTAACTGGTTTCCAGATGAACAGTTACATAACAAACATTGCTATTATTGGAATTGTAATAATTAGATATATATGACATATCCTATGGGTTTAGCATATTGACTGCCATTTCCATGACACCTAAATATGTATATCGGGAATATTTCTCAGGGTGCCATACCACTCGAATGCATGTGTCATCAGTAATTTCATTGAGGATAATTTATTACCTATTGACTACCGGGTATTTAAAAGAACCATGTGTCCTTTCCACACATGTTGAGTTATTTCAGTATGGTATTAAAATTGTAACAATAATTAAAATTTTATAATTTTGAATTAAAAATACAGTATAGAATCAATTATCCAGAATGGTTAAGGCCAGGTGTATTCTCAATAACTATTTGGACTTTACAGCAACACCCATTTGATTGGATTTGATAGCTAAAAATTTTAAATGCACAAAGATAAAAAATTAAAGGAAAAGCAAAATTTATTGGTCAAGTATTGCCGCATTCAGTATGATTTCAACATTACTCAATAACTTTTTTTTACTTTATAATATACAGTAAAACCTCCCTAAAACGACCATTTCCATTCCAATAAAAACTTATTGCTCCGAGAGGTGGTCTCTTAATAGAGATCATCTTTAAATCTAGATTTTAAAATTGTTAAAAAAAGGTTAATGTTATTAAGAAACTTTTTCTCATTGGAAATAAATATATGTTTCAAAACCAAAGTTTATTACTGCAAAGTTTAAAAAATGAATGCATTGATGTTTGTTTTATTTTGCCATTTTTATCTTTTATAAATTTATTTATTTTAATGTGAACAAATAATAATGATTTCATTATATTATGTATATATATATTTTTTTTTTTTTTTACTTTCCTGACAGAATAGGACAGATAAGTTTAATGACTGTCACATCATAATTTGTCATTAAAATTAAATTCATTGCCAAAAAAGGTGCAAAGTGGCTTAAATACTTAAAAGTTACTGCAATTAAAAAAATTAAGATAAACTAAACTTTGTTCAGAAGTTTGATAAAAAATGTGCACGCTGGAATTATTTTTCTAATAAAACTTTCTTCAAGAGACTAGGCAAAAATGTAATTTCATTCATTTTCTTCTAAGAAATTGGTCGCTCATGGAGAGAGTTCAACTGGGATGATCTCTGAATGGAGATAAAATTAATATTGAGCCTGTAGGAATAAATTTCATTCTATGAAAAAAAGGTCGAGAAAAGAGGTGGTGGTGGCTCAGGGAGGTTTCACTGTAGATTATCAAGGGTGTTTATTTTTCATATTAGATCAGTGAAAATCCATATCAATACAGGGTTCCCAGCGTCATGGAAAGTCAGGGAAAATCTGGAAAGTCACCGAATTTCAAAGTAGTCAGGAAAAGTCATGGAAATTTCAAAATATATCTGAAAAGTCAGGGAATTTACAAAGATTTTCTAAAAAGTCATGGAAAAATCTTGTAGAAAAAATAAAAAATGACGCAAAAGTCATCAAATGGTCTCTTTGAAAAAATCTCAGAATTCATCAAAAAGTCAAAACTAGAAGTTTGAAGAATAATTGAAAGAAAAAACATTAGTTTTGACAAAGGATTGGGAAAATAAGTAGAAAATTTTACTCTATTCCGTTTGGTTAAAGACATTTTTGAAATTTGGTCAGGGAAAGTCATGGAATTTTTTTGAGATTTGGTCATGGAAAATCAGGGAATTTGTCCATCATGTTTTGCTGGGAAACCTGCATTACTCATTTATAATGTAAAATTATTATTACAGTTAATCAAATAAAAAAATCATAATAACAATAGATATTTGACTAAAATATGAGTCTATTTTAATGTTAATGCAAATCAATATTATCATTTATTTTTTAATGCTGTATCCTTGCATACAATACAAACTTCAATTTTTAATAACTGTTTTATAATAGAAATATGATAGAAAACATTTCAAAAAGATTTTATTTTATTTAAATGTTACAAATATTATTAAAATAACACAATATTCACAAATGATTGTTTCGCAGTTGTAGAGATTTAAATATAATATAATCTCTAAATAATTTTATGCCCTCTTGTTGATTTTGACCCTAATTATTTTGTAAATGAAAATGTCTTAACACATTCTGGGAGCTTTATTTGTATTAAACATGTGTAATAGCATATTCATAAATCAAGTTTCATCATTATGTTTGAAATCAAATTAATGATTCATAACACTTTCAGCCTTTATGAGGGGAGGGGGAGGGGGGGGGGTTGTTAAAGAAAATTTAATCATCATTCAAAGAAACAAAGTGTAAATCTCTAAGTTTCATTCAATTAAAATTAATCAGACATAATTTGAATGGGGAAAAAGCCTATTTTATATCTAAAAGTTGCCAATCATTATGAGGATTTTTAAGTTATAATATACTTTGAAATAACATAGTGTTTTCCTGTTTGATGTATAGCAAATTTCGCCTTAAACCGTTTCTTAATTGAAACATTTCTAACATTGTTTGATCATAAATATCAAATTGTGTTGCTGTTTAAAAATGCCATGCTGCTTATTTCATTATATGGGGCACAGGGTCTTGGAGCCCTTAATCTCACAAAAAGAATGAACAGACTGTTAATAATAATCATTTATGACTTTCGGAATATTGTTGAACAGGGCTTGTTCTTTGAAGGCTTACAGATTATTTTATCCTTTTTCCAATTAAATCCATCTTCATGGATTGAATTCTGTGTTATTCTAAATAGCTAATGTTTCACTGAAAATAATAAGTTTAATTTTAATAAATTGAATGTGTTATAATAGAGACTGGACCCCTTTCAAATTTTAATTCAATGATATATTTTAATTGGAAAGGAGATGCTTATTAAAACACAGTAAACTCTTAGTTAATATGATTATCATTTTTGAAATTATAAGGATGCTTCATTTATGCTATTCGATACTACTTGATTATCCCGTTGATCAAAAAAACGTCTCCAAGTTTATCTCAACTAATTAATCTCTCAGCTCAAGAACTTGGCATTCTTTCACATTTATATTTTTGATAGGATATCATTATTTTTTCTAAAATGTAGTATTTGTTTCCTTTTTGAAATAAATAGAATTAAATTAAAATTTAAATATTTCTGTTTACTTAAATGTAAAAAACATTGAAATTCTTTTAATAATATTTTGAGGTATGATGATTTTAAAATACCTTACTTTTTAATAATTTTTAATTGTTATTTTTTTTTATAATCATAAGAAGTTTTATCATGTGATTTCGTTTACAAATAATATGATTAACCATCACAAAATAATAATAATTTAATAAATAAAAATTATTTTAAAATATGTCCCAGATCCCCTTCCTTTAACTTTGTCTTCTAACCAACCATTAATATTTTATGTGATGATTTCTGATATTTATATATATATATAAATCTAACAACTTATGTCCATACTAAATTTCAACTGTTTAACTAACCTGGAAGAAATCAAACATTTTGATGAGCGAGTCAGTCAGTGATAAAAATGGTGTTTTTTGGACATCATTTTTTTTTTTTTTCTTTTTAGGATTTGGTAATTTAGAAGATGGTTTTACAAGACATGCAAAATTGCAAGTGTGTAAATCAAACAGATTTTAAGTTATTGGGGTGTTAAAAATAGCCTTAAGTGGTTTATGTGATGTAACCCACAGCTGATGTATTGCCTTTTTTGCTTTGCAAACTTGCTGACACACTGCCGTGTGTCTAAATTTTTATTACTAAATACCATCAATACTGCTGAATCCAGCTCATAAACATTATATTACATCATACTTAGTATTAAGTCTCAAAATTAGACATATGTGGTGATGCATATGATGGAAGACATCAAAAGAAGAAAAATTCTTTAAAATTTTCCTTGATTGGGAGATTTTTTCAGCTCCTCAATCCTGATGTTCCCTGTAGGAGACACTAATGATCCTCTTTTAAATTTATTTAAATACTTCTAGAATTGTTAAAAGTATTTCTAGACTTTTTAAATAGATTTGTGCATGACATAAGAATCGATAAATAGACAGATACATCTTTTGAAAAACTTTATAATAATTTAAAATTGGTTTTTGTAGTGAAATGTGATATTTGTCTCATGGCTGATAAGGTTAATCTTGTGCTGACTTAGTTAATAAATTCCTGGATTTTCTATAAGAGATACTGTATTTCATTTGTTGGATAAACTGGGCCATATCGAAATACACTCACTGGGGCCTATGTCAAACAGTGATTTAAAAAAATTTGCAATCTTATTTGAACAGGATTTCAAACCAGGCTGCAGAAAGCATGATTTTCGAAGACAATCTCATTGGTTGTGAATAAAATACTCTAGTCACCCCCTCCATGAACTATCAACTCTCAACATTTCTTCATAGGAATGAAGGTTCAATAGACTGCTTCATATATCTATGCCATATCTAGCAATTTTTAAAGAAAAGATGGCACCGTAAATATTTCTTGCTAAAGGAAAAATGCTCTTCCAAATTATGTAGTCATAATGCAGAGTCTTTCAAGGAAATCAAAAGCCTGCACCATTTAAAAATAGAAAAAGTGGAAAAATACATTTTCTTGTTTATTAAGCAAAGTTAGAGTGCTTTTGCTGAAATTTTATCAGTTGAAAGAAAATGGTACTTGCTATATTCTTCACCTGCCTAATAAGTTGCCTTCTTTAAAAGTATGATGAATAAATATGGCTATCATAAATTTCCTCTGGTGATGGTGGTGAACTTACACATTTTTCACTGTAATATAAAATGAAAGATTCAGAAAATAAACACCAAATACAAATTTTTTGTAGAGATCATATTAGCTGTTTTTTTTAATTATGAGATTTCATTTAAATAGAAAAAGTGTCTGCTTTTGGAATGAGTTTTTGACTTTTCTTACATGATAGTTTTGACAATGAATTGAACATTATTTGTAATGTGTTTAAAGATTATTTGTCTTATTTTATTAATAATTTTAAAAAATTAAAAATTTCTTTTAACTTTAATGTCAAATAAAAGATTAAAAAAATGAGTATATTAATGTTATATAAAACATACTAATTTTCATGCATGTTTATTTTTAAATTATTTCTACCTTTTTATAAATGTATTTATCTTTTTTTTTTAGGTATATTATTCAGAAAATGGCCAAGAAGAAATGCCTGTAAGTGAATCTATTTTATATATGTATAAAGATGTGAGTTTCAAATCTCGCTCCATTCAAAATTTAAAAAATCGAATTTTCTTTATCAATCTATTTTATTGATGAACTTCCACAGCTCTGCTGCAAATAGTACAATATAAGTATAAATAATAAACTATTTATCCACTTAGATGGAAATTTGTATTATTATTATTATTATTTATTTATTTTCAATGTCTTGTGTTTTTATTGTAGATAGAACAACAATTCACTTTATTTTTATACAAATGACCTTGATCTTGGAATACTTTCATTGCCCTTGGTCATTTTTTAACCTATCGATGTGGTTGATTTAATGACAAAATCTTAATAAGAATAATAAAAAGATATTTTTTTAATGTGAACTTTTGCATGCATCCAATGTTTATCTTGAAAATTTAGGCTAGAAATCATCACTGAAATTCATGATTTAGAAAAATGGCTTACAATATATTAATTTGACGTGGGCATCTAATCTGATTATGGTTAATTCGAAGCTTTGTTTGTGCTTGATAGAAAGCTTGAACTAATGAATTTATAAAAAAAAAAAAAAAAAAAAAAAAAAAAAAAAAAAAAAAAAATATGCAACTTTTGTTGTTTTTTAAGATACGATAACAGTACATATTCTAATAAGTATCCCTGCTCAGATGCTAGCCTAATATTACATTTGCATAGTTGTCTGTTACAAATTTCTATTTATGTAATATTTCAAGTGTAATTGTATCTTTATAACAAAAATCCTATTTTTATAAAAATAAAATTACTCTATACTGTTATTAAGTTTGGGAGGAGCTGCAGCAAAGTTGTTGCCGGCACCAGGCACGATAGGTACTTCTTGTTACTATTATTAATATACCAAAAATCAATAAAAAAAAAAAAGAACTTTTTTTTTTGTTTTTTTGCTAGGTCCAAAAAAAGTTGCTACTGTGTTTGGTTTGGTTACAAGTGTCACAGATATTCGAGTTTCTTTTTGTCACCAAAATAGTGAATTTTTACCTGTTGAAGCCATTTTGCAGATTATGTGTATTAATCGAAACCCTCTGTTAGTAGCTGAGTCTGCTATATGCCTAACAATGTGTGTGTTTTATAATGAACAAAACAATCAGTGTGTTTTATATTAAAATAAATGTATGTGCTTTATAATAAAACAAGCTATTTCTGTAACATAATTTTTTTAAGTATGATAGGCCTAACAGGTATTTGAAAACTGGGTTTTTTTGTCAAAATGATACCAAAACAATCGCGCTAACCTGAGTACATCTGTGACATCTCTCTTCCTGAATTTGATTGTATAGTACTCATATGTTGCTATATTCAGACATGTTACTTTTCTGCGGAATTTTGCTTTTTCGGCGATGAATTTTACTATCCCTGAGATCGATGCAAATATGCATTAAAATTTTTTGCTAATTTAATTAAGGGGGGGGGGGGAACGCATAAAATACAACAAAAACGCAAGTACAAGCCGCACCAATTAAACAAATTTCTTCAAAGAATTGCAGGAAAAATACAAATTACTCCAAAAAATAAAACTAAATTCATCTAAAGATCGCAGAAAAAATACAATTTTCTTCAGAGGATTGCGGGAGATAACGTGATTTTGTTCAAAGGATTACGAAAAAATGTGATCACCGTGAAAGAATTGTAGGAAAAATGCAATTTTTGTGAACAAGTTGCGAAAAAATACTCAAGTTTCGTCAAAAAATATTTAGAATTTTAACGAAAAATTGTGGAAAATACTCGAATTTTGTTGAAAAATCGTGTGAATTTTGTCGAAAAATTGCAGAAAATAAGTGAATCTTATGGAAAAATCGCAGAAAAATATTCAAATTTTGTTAAAAGATCACGGAAAATATGCGAATTTTGTTAAAAGATCGTGGAAAATATGCGACTTTTGTCGAAAGATCATGGGAAAATATGCTAATTTTGTCAAAAGATCAGATAAAAATCGCAAACTTTATTGAAAGATCTAAAAATACACAAATTTTCTCAAAAGATCGCAGAAAATATGCAGATTTTTATGAAAGATCGCAGAAAAAATGCTAACCTTGACAAAAAATCGAGGAAAATACACGAATTTTCTTGAAAAAGGGTGAAAAAACCCTGCAAATTTCACTAAAGAATCATGGATAAATGCAAATTTCAGTGAAAAAATGCAGAAAAAAGTGTGATTTTCGTCAAATATATAATTGCGAAAAAACGATAATTTCATTAAAAATTGCTGAAAAAGACAAAGTTTGTCAAAAACGCTGCGAAAAAAATGTGAATTTCGTCAAAAGTCCATAAGGCCGAGAAAGTTCAGCTTTTTTCTTGCTGAGCCTGTACCATGTCTGTATATTAGAATATAGATTTATCTGTTCTATATTTGAGTAATTATGAATCTTTAAGGATTAATCTATAATTACTTTTATTATTTGTTTTAATTTTATGTATTATCGATTTTTTTAGACTTGGGCCCCTCCAACACCTCCTACAAGTGAAAATGACATTTATCTAGATCCATGTCTTGCATTTTGGTATGAGCCATCTATCATGCATGAGTCACGTTTGCCTCCAGTTTTTATTAAGAAAGAACCCAAAAGGCAGCATGTTGATCCAGTTGTTTCTGGTAAGTTGCTTAAAAAAAAAAAAAAATTATAATAATAAAAAATAATGTTGATTGTGTCATAAGGTTTTTTTATATGAATTGAATACAGGTACAGTCCTTCCCACTTAATCGGGTAACGGATAATCGAACACCCTGCTTATTCGAATAAAACTCTCCAGAACCGAATTTATCGTCATTGGATCTATGTTATTTTTCCCTGCTTAAACCGAATAAATTTTGCAAACCTCCCCTTTTATTTGAATACCATATGGGTGACCTATGTTTGAAAACAGGCACAAAAAACACTTTTCATCTTGAATTTCTCTTCATCTTTTGGCATTTTCAGCTCATTTACACTGAAGACAAAGTTCTTCACGCAATGATTTTGGATGGCAAGTTTGTAATGGATAGGTCAAATGATCTCCCCTCCTTTTTCTGTGAATGAGTAAAATAGTTGGCAAATGTGGATTTTTTTTGCGGTTTGCAAGTTTAGTCGCGTTTTTGTTAGGAAAAAGATGTTGCTATGAATTTTAAATGGAAAGCTTTAAACTTTTTTGAAAAACTACAGTTTTTGAAGCTTTAAATAAGAAAATAGAAGTCCAGGTCGTAGACGTAAGTTTCCAATATAAAACACAATGCCAAAAAAATCCAAAAAGAAGAGAGATAAAATGGAAATGAGGACTGAAAGAGGGAACATAATCCCAGTTTTCATACCATTGGTCAATAAGCGCTGGAATGGGTTTAGCGAAAAAAGTGAAATTTTCTTTAATGAATGGCGTTATGATTATGCAGAAAGCATGTGCTAACGCACAAAAACGTTTCCACGTTGTTTGTGCATAATTCCAGTAAACGCGTAAATTCCACATAAACAATCCATTTAAACGCCGTTTTTAAACCTCTGTAAATAACATAAATTACAAGTAGCAAAGTTTTAACCAAATTCCAATGAACTACATTAAGTATAATGTAAATCATAGAGTTATATGAACTGATATTAAATTATTACGTACTTACTGTATATTAATATTTGTGTTTATTTTACTAATTTACGTTATTATATTAACGATTTTATTATGCTATAGATAGTTGTTTTATCTTTTTATTACGCATTAAATATTACATTTCTGTGTTTCCCGTTTAATCAAATACCTCGCTTAATCGAATATTTTTTCTGCAACCATCAATATTCGTCTAAAAGGGGATGACTGTATAACAAACAGTAAGAACAAAAAAAGAATAAAACAAATTGGGATCAAATATGACAAATTGTTTGAAATATTTTTTACATTGCAGCAAGTGTGTTCAATACTCATGCAAACTCTTAATACTTAAAGTATGGCATATTCATATATGTCATTATTTGACCATTCATTATAAACTCTGCAAACAGTCTTAGTACTTAGCAAACCATTTTACCAAAAAAAAAAAAAAAAGCATTTTTCTTATGCAATCTATATGGTGAACTTATAATATATCACAGAAGGAGGTGAAAGAGTCATTTTGAGAGAAAACTTAAATTTAATTGATTTGATTGCTTTTGATTGATATCTGAGACAGATTGACTGATTCTCTCAGGAATTGTTTCTATCAGAACTAATTATGGGAATATGAAAGTTGCATTTGGATCAGTCATTTTTAGCTTAAATTACTTCAAATTGAAGTTGAAATAACAATTGTAGGGACAAATAGAGAAACAAATTTAGCAGAGTCAGATTTAGTTTTAACATTAAATTAAAAATTAGAAAAAAGAAACTAGGAAATTTTATTTTTTTAAAAGGTTTTCTTTCTTTCCTTTCATGCATAAATATCTTGATTTTTTAAAAAGAATTCATTCAAAACTTTGTCATTTAAAACTGTTTTTCACTTTTTTATATTTCATAGTCTGTTATTTTATGCATATTTTTTATATTTGATAGTTAATTGTCACTTTAATGTTTTGCTAATATATTTCAGCTTCTACAACCACACGTAAGCAAAAAGTTCGAAAGGATGACATGGTTAATATTCCAAGATCTTTATTTGATCGTCCCTCTGCTGCCATTCTCAAAATGAGGAGGGAGGTGAAATTGCAGAAAGTAAAAGGGTTAATGGTTGGAGCCAGTTCTTTGAACAAGCCAGTTCCTACATTTGCTGGTTTGAAGCAACCTCCCATTGTTGTCAACAGGCCTACACCAGATGTTACTCAGGATAAGTCGGAATGGCTCATTAGTGAAGATTATTCAATATTGCAGGTTAGATACATACTTGTGTACTCCTAATGTTTGCTATGTATTATTAACTCAGTTATGTTAAATTCAGTTGCTGATTTATTTGCTTGGGAGTTCTTTCATATGCTTTAATGCATATTCTTTAATGCTAATTATTAAGCCTATTTAAAACGTTTATGGTTCCCAAAGCATGTGTCTCAAATGTCCTTTTATAATTTAAGCCTTCTATACTATCATATTAACTGAAAGGATTAAAATAGAAATTCCTATTTCATCTAGTATAAATTATATCATATTTAAAATGCATATATTTTCATTCTAAAACTAAAACTATTAAATTGATACAGCTATTAAATTGATGTATTTATCCTTTTTAGCACTTTCCAACAAATTTGAAAAGTGCTTATGCATTCAGTTTGTCTGTCTGTCTGTTCGCACTCTAACACTCGTAAATATACTTGGATTGTCATGAAATTTTAGGACGTTAATGACATTTACCCATGCACGAACCCTATTGCAAATGAAGGTTCTTCCATGATTAGTTTATTTGCAGGGACAGTCAAAAGTTTTCCATTGCATTATGGCCTATGGGGAAAAAATCATTTCAAATGAATTTTAAAGATGTTACATCCTGTCAAACATCTTCAAATTTATATGCATCTACAAAATGCACTAAAATATGCATTTTGTAAAGTAAAAAAATAGTTAATTTGTAAAAAATATTGTTATTATTCATTTACAGGGCCAAACAAAAGAATTCCAATACATAATAATGAAGGGGGGGGGGGATTGTTTGCGACATATTTTAATTATGGTAAATGATTTCATTTATAACCAGATTGATATACGTTGCTGGGGATTAATATGATTTATTTCATGCATAATGCTAGTACATAGCATTCAAAGGGACACACAAAAGATTTCAAACCGTATATTCTATCTGAAGTTCTGTATATTATGGAAGATGGCTGTTAAATGGATAAAATGCATTTTTAATTATGATATATGCTTTTAAGTTTCACTAAATGTGTGCATATTATATGGTTTATATAAATGCCAATTGTTGCACAATTTAGATATACACTGTTACGAATATG
Organism: Maratus speculifer; assembly: GCA_964019185.1. Lineage (NCBI taxonomy): Eukaryota > Metazoa > Arthropoda > Arachnida > Araneae > Salticidae > Maratus > Maratus speculifer. Next base: position 21,421,042 of record OZ025292.1, on the reverse strand, counting down.
AGTGTAATTTACTTTAAGTTAGTTTTTAAATATGTTATGCCTTTTTACGATGAACTGGAATTTAGTTTACTAAGGTATGTTTGTAGAATATAGATAAAATGATATGCAGGGTTACGGAAAGAACTGGATACATGGTGGCTTTTCGATGATAATTTCTAGAAATTTGATTTAAGTAGTTTAAAGAGAATTTATTTTTAAACTAAACTTTAGTCAAATACTTTCGTGTATTAAAGGTACTATGTATTATGCAGGGATAAACAAAAGTATTCAAGTATGTTTCCATCAATTAATATAAATTGCTGAAAGGAAAATTTCAACCAGTTAGGTGTTTTCTTGCTAAACTAAATTTTTCCATTATATAGTCTATATATTAACCGACAGATCAAATACAGTACTTTTTAAAAGTATTGGAATATATATTTGGATATGAACAATAATACTTTATTTCCCTTGCTAACGAAGTTTTGTTAAAGATTTCACGAAGTGTTGGGAAGTGCTTCATAATTTATGCTTAATGCATGATTTTTCTTACTTGTTAATTTTTTTCCTTGATTGGGATTAAACACCATTTTAATAACCATCTTGATTCCCTAGAAAAATGAACTGTGCTATAAAAATAGTGCTCAATAATAAAGATTTGTTTGTAAAAATATCATTTTGAAAATTTATTTATTTTTCTGGACATCAAAATGGCTAAGATTTGTGTTAAAATGATTATTTTCATTGACTAATTCATCAGTGAGATGATTAACTTATCAGCTTGCACTATATTACATAAATTAAAATGGTATTTTTTCACCATTTTAACTTAAGTTCCAGAAAAAAAACCTTTTACATTTTCTAAAATCTTAAAGTTGTTTTGGATATTATATTTCTTTTTTAACCTAACGAAAAATGTAAAATTATTAGTGTTCTGCAAAAGTTTATTAAATATGCATAATAAATCAAAATATTTAAATTCAAAAGTAATTAGTCTCATTCTTCTCTTTATCTTTAAATTTTAAATTAGTACAATTCTATATTGTGTTGTACCACAATTTATTAGTAAAGTATTATTAACTATTACTAAGCATTAATAACTCATTATTTCATACTTTTATTTTATTTTTTATTATTGAATCTATTTTCATAGGTTATTCAAGACCAGCAAGGTATACCTCTGAGCTTAACAATCCTGATGCCTGGTCACACTCCTAATTGGGATCTGGCAGCTGATGCTGTCAATGCTGTGAGCCGAGTATACAGATCGGCTAGAAATTGTAAATCTCGATTTGAAAATGTTATAATGTTGCGCGAAGAAGGCAAAATCGTTTACGACAACAATCCCAAGAAGCCAAAGAAAACAAAAGGAATATATAAGGTAAAACATTTTTTAAATAAATGAGAAAGAGTGAGTACAATGAATATTTTTTAAATATTTTCATATTACTCTATGAATCAAATTCACAGAATAATATGAAAATTGCAAATGCATATGATATAAACAAAGTTTCTCTCAAAAAGCATGCAGTTGCTTGTTTTTATAAGATATTAAAATTTATAAATCCAGTTTCGAAGTGAAAGAGACATTTTTAGTTAGCAGAATTTTTTTATGTTTGTTTTGGTTGAATTAAATGTAGACTTAAAAGAAAGTACTTTTGCTTAAACTTTCTTAATTTCTTTTGTCATAAAAATAACAGTATAAATATCTTTTTTTCAAGTCACAATTTTAAAATTCATAAAAAAATTTAAAAAAAAATTTTCTGGTCCTGAGCTGTGTGGATTTCTAAAAACATACTGCACTGATCTTTATACATATTATAAAAATTAATTAGTTGCTTTAAATATTAAAAAAAATTATTAATTGCACATTGACTGGAATTCATTTCTATGTTATAGACAAAAAATAACCGTCCCATGAAAACGAGCCATCTGTATCAGCAGGACAGCAATGCTGCTTATACAAACATCTTCCTTAAGAGGTGCAAAGGAATCGTCGAGTTAGCTCAGAAGCGTAAAGCTCAAGCCGATGTCAAGATTCAAACTCAGACACAAAAGATTCCAAAAGGATTGTCTGTTTTGAATGATTGTGGTATCAACTATGATGAACCTCTCTCACCCATGGAGATAGCCAGCAACCGTCAAGAACGAATCCAGAGGGAGAAGCAAAAAAATCAGCCAGCAGGAGTAAGTGTCTCTTTTGCACATAAAATTTTCATTCTAGTTTTTGAAAAAGTGATTTTTCTGCTTATTGATATTATCTGCTATTTAAGTTATTTTAGCATTAATAGATGAAGAGGGATCTCAGAAATTTAAACTTCAGACATTTGTTTACTCAAACTCTTGAAGTTTATTTCGGAAATAAAATTCTTTTTTTAAATCAGTGCTTTTCTTCTTTTTATTATTTGTAGTAAAAGTGATAATTCCCATGATATGAATGAGTGATATTTCCCCTTAATATGAATACATGAGCCCTAACTTGAAAAAAAAAAATAATTTGAAGAGCTATCATTTCATAATATAAAATCCTTTTTTGTGATTTTCTCCAATATCCAGACTTCTACATTTTCAGATTATGTTCAGACCACATAAGTCTGGATATTTGGAGTTCTTATTATATAACCTAATGAAATTAATTTATTATAATGTTTTAACGAAAATTCATTATACCAAGAAAATCTTTGGAGCACTTTTAATTTTGTTATAAGGTTCTTTGAATATAAGACAGAAACTTGTATGAAATGTCATTGTGAATTATAAAAGCATTAAGTCTTGATTACGTCCATTAATAACTACGTCGTAATAATAATCATAATATATATTCTACAACAAAACAATTAAAATGAGTTGGAACATGTCAATTTTTAATATATTTTAAATATTTTAATAAAGTAACGTCTTATAAGCAAAATAATTATTTATAAGTTCTTACCTTTTTGGTGTTGAATATATATTATAATATTGTATAATTTTTTTTTTTTTTGTGTGTGTGTTTATAATGTCATTTTAGCAGGTTTTATTGCATGAAGATAATTTTTAAGCTGCTCAAAATTCTACTTAGGAATATTATAATTGTGTAATTATACAGGGTGATCCAAAAGTCGGGGTGAACTTTAAAAATGAATAATTCAAAAGCCAATCAAAATAAAAAAAGGTACGGTTTGCACCAAACAGATGCAAAAGAGACTGGGTTTTGTGTGGCAACGAAAGAAAACAGTTCGGTGGGCGATCAACAGATGACTCTATAGTGTTTTATTGCACCAAAAGGTAATTTACTAATAAAAAAATGTTGACAACTTACAAGTCCGCTTAATTACAGTTACAGTTAATTAGTACTGCAATAAAAGTTCAATATGATGTCCATAAATCAGACGTACACCTGCGAGACCAGATACCACATCGTTACCAGCATTTCTAGCAATTCTTGCATTATGGAGACACATTTTGGCAGATGGCATTTTTCAGTGCTGCTGGTGATGCCGGTTGATAGCGGTACATTTTTGACTTCAAGAATCTCCAAAGCCAAAAGTCACAGAGTGTGAAACCCGTCTGTGTGACTTCCTCGAAAAAAAAAAAAAAAAAAAAAAAGACCAATTATGAAATCCTCAGTGAAGCCACACCAGACTGTCACTTTTGCATGTTGCAAGGGTACCTCAATAAATTCCAACAGAACTATTTTTTTTCCATTGCTACACAAAACCTGATTTCTTTTCCATCCGTTTGATGCAAACCGTACCTTTGTATCTTGATTCATTTTCAAATTATTCATTTTTAAAGTTCATTCTGACTTTTGGATCACCCGGTATATTATACTTAATTATTATATAAATATCTTTGGTTATTATTTTTCTTTTAAATTATGAAAAGAAATTTAAAATTAATAAGCTGTAGCACTTAATTTAAAAGGATTGATGTTAATAATTAGTGTTAATTATCTCAATGATTAATTAATTTTTTCAGACTCAAAGTATCCAAGCTGCTGTGGCTACTGCTCAGGTACCTGCTCAAGCAGTTGTTCAGGTGGCAGAGCATCCTTCCGGTCAAAGGCAGGTGCAACAGCAGTCAACTGTGACTGTGACGGGAGCTGCAAGTTTGATTCCTCATCAGGCACAAGCTGTCATAGCAAGTCTTGCTCAAGCTCAACAACTGCAGGTTTGTCCTTAACTAGTTCATGTTTTTTCACACTTCACTTTTATGAGCACATGGACAAAATTTAAGAAAACCTTGGTTACAGAGGGAAAAATTTTACTTTTTTCAGACAACCAGCTCTTTTTTTCATACACGCAAGCTATTTATTTATTATTTATATGAGCTGTATATTTATTTACATAAACAGGACTAATTTAGAAGTAATTTTTTTTTTATACACACATAAAATTTTATCTATATTGTTTTCATAACTATTTATATAATTTTATTAACAATCCCATTTTTTTACGATCAAACTCTACTTTTTTAAGAACTCCAATGTATCTATTAAAAGAAATCACCCTGTTTTTAAAAAGAATTTTAAATGTGTTTGTCTGATTTTCTTTTGTGCATAATTATAAATTATATTTTCCACTCAATGGCTTTTAAAGTATATCTAAGCCTTAAAATTCTTTATTTATCCATTTATCCTTAGATGGAGAGTCTTTCTATCAGCATTTTTTGTAGTTTCTGTTAGACATTTTTTTTAAATGCACTTTGCCATTTTTTAAATGAAAAATGCACCTTGCCCAATCCATCAACTACTTTTCTCCAAGTAATTTTATCGAAATATTTTGCTTCTTTTCTTTTTATATAAAATGCATTTTTTTTTTTTTTTTTTTTTTTTTTTAAGATAAAGATCAAAGTGATTAGGCATTAATACAAGTTTAGTGGATAGTTTTACATACCTTAATAGTTTGAATTATCTGTATTCAGTATCAATACTTTACCAATCTGTAAAAGTGTGTAAAAATATTTTAAACATAATATATAAATATATTTTATTTGAAATTAAGTTGTATGTTGTTCTATAATACAATACATAATGTATACTGTAAATACAAATGCTCAACTGAAACTAAGCGAAGTGCTTTTTCACTAAGTAAGTGAATAATCTTTTCAATAAAGTGTGTCCTTTTGATAAAGCCAGCTTGCTTTCTTTAAAAAAAAGTAGAGGTTGTGTCAAACATAAGCTAGAATTGATGATACTGCTGCAGAAAGGATATCTTCAGTAATAAAAGGAAAGTGTCACTTTCCTTTTATTACTGAAGGCATCCTTTTAAATCTAGATTTAAATCAACTGATTTTTTTTAAAAATCATTTGATTTAAATCAATTTTTTTATGTTTTTTTATGTTGGAAATTAGTTAGCAGAGAAATAAGATGTAGGTGTAAATAAGTAGCAGATGTTTTTCTGGTATTTCTAGGATAGCTATCATAAAGAATGTAGCAGGTACAGGTTAAGTCCAGGTGTCCTCCTCCTAATCCTTTATTCTTTTGTAATAAACTTTAGACAATGAGGCGTAACACATAAACACTTTATGAATCAAATTTCGCTTGCCAATCTTGACAACTAAATGCTTTGAATCTTTTTTGTTTCACAAATTAATAATTAAATAAATTCATTAATGTTCACCAAAAAATTGGATACTACGTGCAAGGAACAAGTTTTAAAACTTGCCATATTACACTGTCAAATTTCAATCAAAGCTTGTGAATTTTTAAAAAGCATTCCAAAACTAAAATAACTATTTTGTTTACTGTAGTCAAGATCACAGACAAATGGTGCGAGCATAGTAATGCATTGTTGTTGTTTTAATTTAAAAACTAAATTTTAAAACATTTACTTTTTATATAATGTTTTACAAATTAATTTTAACTTTGATCTTATTATTAATAATATGCTATAATTTTTTTTTAATTAAAACAGTTTTTTTTTTTTAATTATTTTAATTTACACGCTGAATGCCTACAGGCAGATTTCTTTTGGTCAATCTGAACCCAGCAAATATTTTCATTGCATGAAAACCAATATGCTTGAACCTCAACCCTAAAATGAAAGGAAATTAATAAAAGTTTTACAGAAATTACAAGATAATAATATACAATCATATAAGTATATTTCTTTCTTCTAAAACAATATTCTAAATTTTCTTTTAAAAATTTAGTTAATCTGAACCTTGAAACAATTATCATCAAACTAATCTGTAATAATAATAATAATAATAATAATAATAATTATAATAAAACTCAGGTTTCTTGATCTGATGCAGAACTCGAGCTCTCACTTGCGAAATTCTTTTAGATGGGACTTTATAGTTTGTTCATGAATTGAATCAGCCTGAATTTCAGGTTCTATGTTCTCAATAAATGGTGTATATTTGTGTATTTCTTTGATGTACTGTTTATTTCCTTTTAACAATGTTAAGCTTGTTTTAACCTTTTAGTTTTGTCACAAGATGTACCATAATCTGACATTTTTAAATCATTCTTTATTTTATAGCAAGTTCAGTTAAGCAAGGCCAACTTGCAGCCAGGTTCAGCTGCTGCTGCCACTCTGGCCAAGTCATTGACTAGCAGCATTATGGTCAATACATCACCTGGAGCTGCAGCAGGCACTTTTGCCACCATAACCAAAGCTCTTGGTCAAGCAGGAGTTTCATCTATTTCTGCCCAAGGAGCTGTGCAGGTAATATCCACAAACCTTATGTTTACTAATATTTTATGCATAATTTCTCAAAAATTTGTAAAGCATGATTCATAAGCTTTATAATAGTGAATAAATATTAAATTATTTATTTAATGCTCTTTTGTAATTGTCTCAGTTTTTGTATTCTCTCCTGTTTACCAATAATTGAGAAGTGGTGGATTGTGTTAATGTGTAAAGCGAAAAAAAAGCAATGACAATTAAACCTGTATTTATGAAGGACTAATTTGTTTCAATTTCGTATTTTCTAAAATTAAACCAACTCTTCCTTCCTTTACTTATTTATTTAAAAAAACCATCAGTGTCAATGTCTTTGAATATTTGTACTCAAAGTTTTCTATATCTGAAAGCTTAATAGAAGTTGTGGGGAAACAAAGAATAGACAAAATGTGTCACTTTTTTTTAATATTGTTTACTTATTATAAGTGACATTAAAAATGTCCTGTTAGAGTTTTTTATTGACTGGCATACTCATAAAATTTTAAATAAAAAGCAAATTTCTATAATCAGTTTTGCATTCTGAATTTTGTTTTCAAATGAATCACTAATTGAAATAAAGAAAGATAGCGGCACTTTCAAAACTAAAGTATGATACATTATTTATTCAGTTGTGTTTGATATCAATTCTAGCTTTACAGACAAAGTTTATTAACACTTTGATTTTGGGTTGGAATATAAATGTTCCAGTGAACTAGTTTTTATTGTACCACTTTTTGAAAATGAATCTTTGCCATATGCTTATACTAGAATATTTTCAAGAGAAATCTATCAGAAAAGGACAAAAAAATTAAATTGTAGTATGGTTGAATATAAAAATATTTGCAATAAAAGGATTAAATGTAAAAATTGTATTGCAGTTTTCAATTCAAAATGGTTTTTTATTACATTGTGCAAAGTGTTCTGTAATCCAGGAAAACTAGATTAGATTATAACAAATTTAAATTTTCCTTTTTTTGGGGGGGGGGGGGGTCGAAAAAAGTCCGGGCCAGGATTTGAACCAGGGATATATTGGCTGTAGCCACCAATGCTCTACCAACTGAGCCATCCCGGACACGAACACTGAAGGACTATTTCACTCAATTAACCTCAATGATCACTTTATCTGGTCTGATACTCTGGATCAGACCAGAGTTGGTAGAGCATTGGCGGCTTCAGCCAATGCATCCCTGGTTCAAATGCTGGTCCAGACTTTTTTCACACACACACACACAAAAAAAAAGGAAAATTTACATCTATTACAATTAATTTACTGATTGAATAATCGTGTTTAAAATTAATGTAATGTAATTTCCTATGCAGCAATTTTCTGCAGTTCCATATATTGACCTTCGATTTATTCTGTTGAGCTGATCCAGAGTATCAGACCAGATGAAGTGATCATTGAGGTTAATTGGGTGAAATAGTCCTCCAGTGTTCGTGTCCGGGATGGCTCAGTTGGTCGAGCATTGGTGGCTTCAGCCAATACATCCCTGGTTCAAATCCTGGCCCAGACTTTTTTCACCTTTCCCCCCTCCCCCCCCCCCCAAAAAAAAGAGAAAAATTTACATTTGTTATAATTAATTTATTGTTTGAATAATCGTATTTAAAATTAATCTAATCCAGATTAGATTCCCTGGTTTTGCAATAAGCTATGTAAATTTTGAGATCCTTACCTTGTAGGAACTTAAAATCAGACTCTGGCAATCGTGGGCTATACTTAGCCATAGATTACTTAAAATTGAGTATGTTATTTTCTAGAATCAATTTAATTTGGTCATCTAAGTGAACTTAAATCTCCCAACCAGAACAGCTTATAAATCTGTATTTCAGGGAAAGAATCCACATTCACTTTATCAACATTCATTTTTGTTTCTGTACACTTACACATGACATGCAACTCGTGCATGGTATTAAATTTATTGGATGCATATTCAACAAAAGATTTCTGTATTTGAAAAGACAATCAGTGACACTAAATAGTAACCAGTTTAGTTATACCATCTGAAAAATTTTATAATGATAAATGTGTAGTAAAAGTGTTATATCCATTCATATTTTCAGCTACTTAATATGTTTGCTTTGTTAATGTAATTAAAAAACTGTATTTACATATAACTGTATTATTTATTTATTTATGTATATTTTTAATAAAAATGCAATCTTAACAAGTCTTAAATTATCAATGTGCATACTGATTTTGTTTTCTTTTATTTGTAGAATGCTGCAATTGCGGCTGCTCTATCGAATGCAACTAACCTTCGCAACCAACGTACTACAGGCGCTGTTTCAGGAACAACTACCACCACGATGACAGTGCAAGAAATGGTTGCAGCCGCTGCAGCTGCTGGCCAAGTACGCAGCCTAACGACGACAGCATCTGGAACCTCATCAGCCCCAGCAGTTGTATCAGTGGCGGGTCTTGCTACAGTCCAGTTAGCTGCTTCTCAAAGAATCACAGGAACTGCAGCTACTACCGTCGCTACAGGTTAATTAAATTCTTGTAGATTAATCTTTCTGATACAGTATCAGCGTTCGTACGCTAACTAAATAACCCAGAAAATTCAAGGAATTTCAAAAATTTTATTTAAAATTTGGAAATATAAAATTTTTTATAGTCCCTATCAAATTAAAAGCACAAACTTTGTGCCTTAAAGGATGGAATTCTACATTTTGTTAGATTATTTTCCTCCTCCTCCTTTCCTCTTTTAGGAATGCTGTGATACATTTGGTGAAGTGTTCAAAATGCAAATATTGTAGCAGGGTCTTACTGTTTGGAAACACATTATTTGTAAGTTTGTAACCCAGTGTGTTGTAGAAGTATTCAAAGGTAGTTCTGTATATCCTCTGTTTCTCAAGTAAAGCTTCAGTGTTTGCCCTAGCTGACTTAAATTACTATGACATTAGTGACTTTAACATGTTTCCTCTTTTTTATGACTACAATACTGTTTGAAACTATCATAAGGAAAGCAACTCCTATAATAGATTAGTGGGAATTGATAAAAACCAAGAAAATTACTTTATCATAGATAGTAGCCTTAGACAGGATTTACTGTATATAAAATCATTGTGTGTGCTTTTAAAATCCCTACACATTAGACAGATTAATATTAAAAATATAAAATTGAAGCTGGTATTATACAGAATTAAAGTGGAAAAACTTCTTTAAAACAATTTTTTTGTTTTTTTACTTACTAATTAGTATTATCATTATTAATATATGTATATTTTTGCGTGTATTTACTTTCACTTTAATCTGTCCTTTTATTTATTATTTAAATGTACCTTTTTTTCCACTGTTTACCATTTCCCTTCTCCTTCATTGTATATCTAGTACGTTTTGATTATGCTCTTCAGTGATTGGCTGTTTGCCTTCTACTTTCTGGTTGGCTGTTCTTCAACTTGCTCCCTTTCCTGCCTTTTCACTTCAGTCGTGCCGCTACATTTTTAGTAGACACACATCTTTTTTGCACCAGATGAAGAAAGACTAAGTTCTTTCGAAAGGCCTTGCGCAATTAACTTAGTTTATGGTGTTTTAAAGAAGTTTTTCACTTCAATAGATTAATATTATACACAGAGTCTGCCCGCCTCTGACTGAGTTAACTATTTGAGCTTGAAAGCAGGTTTTTGAGAGCATCTAGGAATGGAGTCATCAGTGTGATCTATATTTAGAAAATTGTAGCATTTTTAAGTGATGCAATATTTATGTTATTTTTAATGTGTCCAGTACACATTACAAAGCTAGAATTTTATTTTAATATAACTGGAAGTGTCAGATAACTTTATTATGAGTGGTAACCATGGGGTAAAACTTGTGAAAGTAGAATCTTTTGTGACTGTGAAAATTTATTTTTTAGACAGGTTTGCATTTTTATTAATATAGTTTGCATGAAATTCCATCTGTTGGGATCATATATATATATATATATATATTCAGTTAGACTGGTTTTACTTAATTTAAGCGTAATACATTTAATAACTCTTTCTTTTTTTTTTTTTTTTTTTTAATATTCCTCCTTTAATATATATATATATATACAGGGTATTTCTAAATTCATGGTCCAAACTTTAAGGGGTGATAGTACACATCAAGACAAACAATATTTAAATAGGAAACCAAGGGTCTCAAAGTCTTCCGAAGGAGATAGGCGCCATTAAATTTTAGGGTCCAAAAATTCAAATGATTATGAAAAACAGAAAAATTGGTCGATTCGTTTGCGGTTTTCACTAAAATTATTCTTTATGTCAGTATTGTCTTGAAAATAAATTATAAAGATAAATTTCAAAAAATGACAATAGAGGGCGCTTTAGACTTTAGAGTAACAAACAACTATTTTTTACCGTTATTTTTTGCATCTCATTAAAGGTTTCGTAAGCTTAGACTTAAACTTAAATTTTGAGCTCAAAATCTGAAAAGTTAGAAGCAGTTAAGTAGCACAAACTTAACTGTGTTCAGAGGGTTTTAAATTCAAATGATTATAAAAAACGGAAAGATTGGTCGATTGATTTGCGGTTTTCACTAAAACTATTCTTTATGTCGGTATTTTATTGAAAATGAATTATAAAGATAAATTTCAAAAAATGCCGATAGAGGGCGCTTTAGACTTTGGAGTAACGTACAACTATATTTTACCGTTGTTTTTCGCATCTCATAAAATTTTCTTAAAAGCTTAGACATAAACTTAAATTTTGAGATGAAAATCTGAATCGTTGGGAGTGGTTAAGTAGGGCATACTGAACTGTGTTCAGTGGGGGTGGGGAGGTTCAAATTTCAAATTATTTTAAAAAACGGAAAAATTGGTTGATTCGTCTGCCGTTTTAGCTAAAACTATTCTTTATGTCAATATTTCCTTGAAAATAAATTTTAAAGATTAATTAAAAAAAATACCGATAGAGGGCGCCTTGAACTTTAGAGTAACCAACAACTATTTTTAAGAGTTATTTTTTGTATCTAATTAAATGCTTGCAAATGCTTAGATTTAAATTTTGAGCTGAAATTCTAAATCGATGGAGGGGTTAAGAAGCGAAACTGAACAGTGTTCAGGAGTTAAAATGTTACCCTCCCCACCCCTCGAACACATTTCAAATTTTTGCACTTAATTACTCAAAACGATGCAGATTTTGAGCTCAAAATTTAAGTTTGAACTTTTACAAGCATTTAATTAAATACAAAAAATAACGGTTAAAAATAGTTGTTGGTTACTCCAAAGTTTAAGGCGCCCTCTAACAGTATTTTTTAAAATTAATCTTTAAAATTTATTCTCAAGGAAATATTGACATAAAGAATAATTTTACTGAAAACCGCAAACGAATCGACCAATTTTTCTGTTTTTCATAATCATTTGAATTTTTGGACCCTCTGAACACAGTTAAGTTTGTGCTACTTAACTGCTTCCAACTATTCAGATTTTGAGCCCAAAATTTAAGTTTAAGTCTAAGCTTACGAAACCTTTAATGAGATGCAAAAAATAACGGTAAAAAATAGTTGTTCGTTACTCTAAAGTCTAAAGCGCCCTCTATCGTCATTTTTTGAAATTTATCTTTATAATTTATTTTCATGGCAATACTGACATAAAGAATAATTTTAGTGAAAACTGCAAACGAATCGACCAATTTTTCTGTTTTTCATAATCATTTGAATTTTTGGACCCTAAACTTTAATGGCGCCTATCTCCTTCGGAAGACTTTCGGACCCTTGTTTTCCTATTTAAATATTGTTTGTCTTGATGTGTACTATCACCCCTTAAAGTTTGGACCATGAATTTAGAAACACCCTGTATATATATATTCATATTGTTTTTAATATATTTCACTAAAACTTAAAAAGAATTTTTCTATTTTATAAAAATGTATAATGTAAACATAGAAAAAACAAGGTTAGAAAAATATGAATATGAGCATAAGCAGTGCTGTTTTGTTTTATGAATTATATATTAAAAGGTTTTTAAAAAATTTCGCTCATAGTGATTGTACTTTTAAAAAAATGTTTTAATGAAAACTATGGTGTAATTAAATCAAATTCAAATTGTCTTCAGAATTTTAACTTACTAATTTTCAGTGTTGGACAAAGAGTTATTATGCCTCTGTTTCCCAGAAAAAATTCTCTTGCTGTAATGTTTTTAAAAAAGCAATAGTATTTAATTTTATAATTAAATTAAGCATTTAAGAATTTTTATATGTTAGTGGTTTACCTTTTTGTGTTTTTAAGCTCATGCAAGATATTATCACAATGTTTGTTATTTTATTTCATTGCTTGCAAATTGCAATATTTCTTTTTAACATTTGGCAGTGATTTAAATTGTCATATGATGCAAATTTGAGTAGTTAAATTTTATTGTGTATGTAATATTAGCTAGAATATGGGTAAATGAAATGGGCTCTCAGATTTAGTAAAATATTAAAGTCTTTTCTGGAATGCTGATGGCATGATTTTACTTTTTCTGAAATAGCATATTGTATCGGAAGACTTCGATATACAGTATCAATTTTATACATGGTAAATATTCTTCCTGTGGGAAAAAAAAAAGGCCATGATTTCAAGTCGAAATGATCAAGAAAAATATCATTTCATTATCATTTTGCAGGCTTGCTGTGAATGAAAATTTCTCAGCTGATTAAATAAATGTAAAATTAAAATTAAATGTTAGGAAAAAGAATAACATCCAGAATATTTTAGGATAATGATTATGTAAAATATGCAATGAACTGGATACCAAAGCTAACATAATTCCATGTAATATGACATAAAATGTCTCAAAAAATGAAAATAAAAGACAAAAATTGCAAGGATACCTGAGCATGAAAAAATTGGTTGATACCATTCACATAACATTTTTGCTGTGTTTTTCTTTTTCTACCCTGTTTGATTTTCATGCATTATTACATATAACCAGTGGCGCCAACTTTTGGAAAATATTGGGTGTACTGAACTCTTTTTGAGTAAAATTACATGGCATTTTCTTTTTTTTTTAAAGTATGAAAAAAATATAACATTTGAAGTTAAAATATTTTGAAGCAAAATATAAAGTTGCAATTTTATTACATTTTTTTTTTATATGGTGTCTTCATTTTATGGACTATAATATTTACTATGAGGAAATTTCACTTTTGGGAGAAAATCAACTGTGCACGTTTTTTAAATTTAGGGGATGGGAGGAGTTTAAAAGTCCTGTATATCTGTTACTACTATCCTTAGCATTTTTTCCAACAAGGTTAGTTTGAAATGTCAGTTATCATTTTAAATCAGAAATAGGAAGATAAATAAGTATCAAGCAAGAATAATGACAACTGGGTGACCTGGAAGAGCTAATTATTGGGTGGGCTCGGGCCCCATGATACCATATAAGTTGGCGCCACTGCAAATACCTGAGAATAGTAAAAAGTTATTTTTTGTCCGATTGAAAAAAAAAAAAAAAAAAAAAAAAAAAAAAAAATGAATGGATTAGGAAAAACTAAAGTACTTTCTAAATATCCTCAAGAAGAAGAATATGTGATGGTGTGGAAAGGAATTAGCTCACTTGAACCTAAAAGTTTAAATTTATTTCAAGTACTATGGGCTCAGAAATGTCTCAAAGCATGCTTGGAATTCATTTAAAACCACATTTGGAACTATTTATTGAGACTGAATCTAAATATTTCTTTCCTTTAAATAGTTTATAAATAATTTACAAGCACAGTTGTATGTTATTACCTTGTATATGCATTGTGTGCTTGTTTGAAGCAATGTATTCATTCTATTTTATCATTTTAGCTGTTGCCAATCAGATGAATTCTCAGATCACCACTCAAAGGAACATCACTCAACTCAGCCAAATTCAAGCTATAAGGCAAACTGCTCTCATCAGGCAAAGAGTGAGTAATTATTTTTTTTTAATTTCATGTGTTTTTCTTTTTTGAAAAACTGTTTCAAAAAACTCATCTAACAAAATAATAATAATAATAATAATAATAATAATCTTATTTCTAACAATATAAATGTTTCTCATCCAACTATTAAAAGAGATGGAAAATATATTGATGTGTTTTTCTTAATTTTTACATTGGAAAATTGCTTATGTATTTTTCATTTCTGGTTTGTCTGCAAAAAATCTGTCACAGGGCTCATATTGATTAGGAGATTATGGGGTTCAGGGAGAAGTCAGAGGATAAATTTTGATTGTAAAAATCAGGGGATAATCCAAAAAAATATGGAAACTTGGAAAACCTGACAAAACATTCTGCTACTCTGGGAAAAGAAGGTAATTACTTCTATTCCTGTGCTTTGTCCTGTACTGTTGTCCTGTCTTAATGAAATCATACTAACAAGGAAACCTCTTTTAGTATTGTTCTCTCTTCGCATTGAGACCTGGTGCATTTTGTAGCCCTATGTATAAAGTTAAAGAACTTATAAAAATTCTCTGTTAAAATCATACTTTATGTATTTTTTTATGCTTTAAATTTTTTATTATTGGATTTTTATTTCTTTATTTCTTGCCAAAAGTGAACTACGTCTCCAAATAAAATGCTACAAATTTTCTCTTGCCTTATTTTGGGGCTGTGGCATTCAACTAGGCTCCAGAAAACTGTACTTTTGAAAATACACTAATTTTGTCCCATCATAAATGTGAATATAAAATTGTTATATTTCAAAACTAAATTTATGGATTTTTTGAGAAACTTTTAAACAATATTTTTTATTTATTATTAACTAGTTTATATTTTTAAATGCTCTTAAAAGTTGTGCTGCTACAAAATCAAAAAATATGACTTTAGCATTTTTTTTTTTTTTTTCCGATTCTGAAACATCTTTATATAGGGCTTTAAAATCACCAAGTCACAATACTAGGTGCGAGCAACACCAAAAGAGGCTCCCTTGTAAGATTTGGTTTCTAACATGGCAATGTACAGAATCAGAAACTACCCATTCCTTCTCACAAAATAAATGTAACATATATTTTTCCTTTTATTCTGATTAATGTCATCCAGTTCTTGTGTTTGGCACTGGTACTAATTCACCTTCTTCATATTTACATTGTAATATAATTTATACACTTTTTAAATTGTTGTTTTTTATTACTTTGTATTTAATTCATACATGTATTTTTAAAAATTGTACTGCCCTGTCGACTTTTCCCCCTTCCCTGAATTTTTGCTTCACAAAACCATTACTACTACACGAATTCTGTAACACATCATCTTCTGAATCTACACACTTCTTCATCAACATTGTAAGTGAAATTAACGCTGTATTACCATCTGCATAGGTATCAAGTTTTCTGCATTGGTCATTGGTCAAATCTTTTTTGCTAAGTAATGTGTTATGAAATTATTTCAACAGCCATACAAAATATGAAAGGTATAAAAAGTTAGCTAAATACAGCTCAAAAACTTTAATTGCTTGGATGTATTGGGGGTAGTATGAACAAAATAAAAGTATCTTATGGAAACAATACTGGAGGGAAAAAGTTGCTGAAACAATGACGTAGTGACATTTGTAGAAAATAAGTCTCTTTAAACAGCTTTAAAATAACATAATAACTTTCAAAATATTGCCTAATTATTTATTTTAATAAAAGAAAAATCAGTGGCAAGGGTGCCAAATTTGTGATATCTGTGGGTGAAACTGAAAAGAAAGAAATGGTTTTAGAGATTAAATAGATAATCCAGACGGATTCAATAAAATACTTACTGGTGAGATTTTTTTCTTGACCACTCTACAAACCAAGACTTGTATGAAAAATGGTTTTGACGAATTGGATTTATTAAATCTGTTTATGAATCTGATGTTAATTTGAAGTTTTTAAAACTGTTCACTATGAACTTAAGATAAATAAAGGACTCTTTTAAATTGAAATTGGTACATATAGCTTCCATATTATTGATAATTCTTTTCAAAGAGTTCATAAAATCAAAAAGTGGAAATTAAATTCTTACCTCACATAATATGCAGATTTCAACTCTGTTACACAAATTAAAGTTTTTCTTTTGAAATTCTGTCTATGTAACACATAAATTTTTGCAATTACTTTGTTTTATTTTATCTTTATTATTATTAAGGTGGGAGCCTAGATAGTGGTTTAATAAAATGCCGTATAATCGTATAATGTTGTAAATATTTTTTGGCATTGGAAAATTATTCATCCCCTAAAAATATATTAGGATTCTCAGGTGATTTTTTTTTTTTTTTTTTTTTTTTAAATAAGTATGAACCTTTTGCTGTGTTTGTCTTTATTTTATTTTATTTATATATATATATAGTTTCTATATTTGTTAATATGAACTTTAAGTGGATCTCTAGTTTGACAAAATGTATAAGATTGTCTTCAGAATTTACATTCCTTGATCACAAAGCCAATCCATAGGATGTTTGAGATTTTTAATTAAAAATAAGAGTGATTCTTCAAAAAATTATCTCTTGCACAAGTTTTGTGCTGTTTATGCAACAAGATTTTCCTGACTTTTGTTGTTTATAAACAAAACTTTTATATATTCTTTTTATTAACTTAAAGAGCTGCTTTCTTTTTGGATGGATGTTAGCGTGATTTAAATAAATAAATAAATTAATTAATTAAATTTTGTAATAAATGCAAAAATTTCAAAAACATGTTCTTGCAATTTGCATTTTAAAACCAAATCTGATTATTATATCTTCATAAAATTACTATTCATGTATCAAATGCATAAGAAATTATTGCAGTACATAGATTATATACTCTGTCCATTTTCACAAATTTTTTAGAAGGTGAACTACTTTTTTTTTTCTTTCTTGAGGTACAAAAGTTATAGCATCTTTTTCAGTCTCTGGTAAATAAAAATAGATAAACATACTGAGAAATTTTGAAAGTTGAATAAACCAAATTGTGTGCAGATTAGACATTTTCTTTTATTGATTGTTACTTGTATCCTCATGACTGCTGATAATGTTTGGCAAATAATTGCTCTTTCTTAATAATGAGTTATGTCAAGGGCTTTATAGAAATAAAACACCTTTAAAGATATCAAGAGGGTTAGTTTTTGTGGTCATGAGTTTTTCCTCTTTTTCTAGGAACAGCAGACATTGAAGCAGCAGCAGCAGCTAAAGAGGCTTCATGTCCAACAGCAGCAGGCAGCCTCTCAACCCGGGACCAAAGTGGCAGTGGGTACAGCCAGCGCAGCTGCTCTGACAGTGGCTGCAGGTCAGCAGCGTGTTGCCCCCCAACAGGTGACCATGAAGCAGTCAAGGCCCCTCACTGATGCAGAAATGACCCAGTTTGTGAAAAGGCAACAATTGCAGCAGCAACAAAAAGTTCAGGTAGTGTATTTTTTTTATTAGACTAGCAAAAGCCATGCTTTGTTTGGATTCGCGAAGTATTATGCTATAAGATAAATATTTGAAAGTAATAATATATTTTTAAAATTATTTTTGCATCTTTATTAAGCAAAAATGTAATTTTATGTTTCGGCGCATTTTAATTTTAAAATGTATTTCAACCAAAATACTAAGAATTTCCTTAGATTGTTTATTTATGATATAAAACTGGTATAAATAAAAATATTTTCGAAGTAGAATTACACAAAATATAAATTTTATTTGTTTACAATTCTTTTATTGCCACTTCACAAAAACATAATGTAATTCTTTTAAAATTCATAAATAAATGACTGCTTAAATGATTTCACAAAATAAGAATAAATTGTGTATTTGAATTCGTAACACAGAAAAATACTTTTAGAATTGAATGTTAATAAGAGAATTTTCACAAATTTTAATTCATTAAAAATATGCTATAATTTTCCTAAAAAAAAGTATTTTATACATTTTATAAAAGAAATCATGAAATTATACATAGTTAAAGGAATGAGCATAGTTTGAAAATCTGAAAGCAGTTTTTGAGATATTTTATCAGAATAATGAAAATATATTTTATTTATTTATTTATTTAATGATGATTCTAGCTATAATTACTGACCCCATGGTTTAAGTTTTTCTTCTGGAAACGTACGTGTTTCACTTTTTATTTGAAAAAATGTGTTCGTAATAAAAACCTGTAATATAAATTAATTAAAATAATAATTTTTTGAAAAGTATTTCTGTAAAAAAAATAATATTCTGCAAATCTACAGATCATAATTTATATTTGTGTTTAATTTCAAGTGAAAATACTGTATAGTTTTTTTGTAAAGTGTACGACAAAATGTCATTTGAGTGGCCTAGTAGAGGATTAGCTTCACTCATCCTAATTACCCCATAAACAATGTTAGATAATTTATATTATCTTGTCAAGTAACTTACATTATTATCAAATCTTTTATTTTCTCTTTCAAATCACATGATTTATTTTGATACAGTGATTTTCATTCCTACATGCATAAAACCTTTAGATATTTTCATTCAGGTTTCAAGCTTTTTTTTCCCCCCTCTCTCTCTTTTTTGTTATATGTTGTGCTCTGTGTTTGATAATAGTTTACTACTAATTAATGACTATTCTTTTATTTATTTTACTGTCCCTAGAATCAGATAAGAGTGTGAATTTTTACAAGATATTTTCTCATTCACTGTCTGTTTTTGTGGGGGGGGGGGGGAAATAATGCTTTAAAAAATATTAAAAAGTTCACACAAAAATCTTTTTATGCTATTGTAAATCAAAATAATGATGTGGAGGGAATTAACTTTTATCACTTTTCACTTGTTTGCATTATTTTATTCAAGATATATCACATCATATTTTTCTTTTTTTAATTGGTTGAGTGGGGTGATTTTTTTTTTTAATCTTTTATCTGCTAATGCTGCTTATCTTGCATTAATAAATGCCTTTAATAAATGTCTTAAGTATGATAATCTGTTGCCTTTTTTGCAAATAGTTGGATGAGGGGAAGGATCAAGAAGCTTTATTCTCTGACTTTATTTTTTCGCCTACTCAATTCCCTATTTTAAGATCATTTACTTATAGCATAAGGAAATGCTATCTGATCAAGATCAATTTATGTTAGAAGTATCATCAGCATCAGGAGCAGTGCATTTCTTGGAGCAAAAATCCATTTTTAGACTTTAAAATTGGAAGTAGCTTTGTGAACGCTCAACTATTATTTTTTCAGATTTGCACTAGCAGTAGGCTCATGAATTTTTGATTCAGAGCTCACTGTGACCTTCTAAGGGGCAACAGGCAAAATTCTTGTGAGGAGGGGATTTATTTTGGATTAATGAGCTTAAAAAGTTTTGATAAGAGCTTTGCTACTGGTTTTTCAGATTTGTTTTCTTGCAAAATAACTATCATTTCAATACTTGAACTATTTTTGTTTTTCTATGAAAGATCACTGTTTAAGAGATATTTATTCAAGAATGTTTTTAGAAATTTTATTTTAGAAATCATCAGTTCAGGAAATTTAATTAGGTTCAATTAATGCAATTTTTGTTTGTAAGGTTTTTCTTTTCTGGTCAGGGTAGGGTGAGCCAATTTTTTAAAAGAAAGTTCTGAATATTTTCCAAATGGAAGAAACTATATATTTGAACATTAATGAGTTTATATGAGTTCATTTTGTGCAAAAAAAGATAAAATTGATATTAGAGATATAATTGTAGGTTGATGTCCCCCCTCCCCTATTTGGATTTGTGCAAGTTTTTGAGTAAACTTTAAACAGAAATTTTGGGATAAGGTTGAGTACAGCCCAACCCATCTATGGTACAAATTGGTATAAATTCATTTTCTAGCATTTCTGGGTTAAAATTTGTTGATTTTGAGTCAACTTTTTGAAAGATTTTTTAAAATCATATTTGAATTGATTTTATATAGAATTTTCAGATATAAACCAAATGTTTGAAGCTGAACATTTGCACGGCTTGATTACAATAATTATGAGACTTTTAAGACTAATATCTTTATTTATTATTAGTCAATGAATTATAAAGTTTCTGAAATAAATGAGTTTGCAGCATTGAGAAATTATATATATTCTCTGCCACAAAGAACAGTAATACAACTAGTTATGGGTGCATTTATGCTCTGTTCATGATATTTATTTTAAGAGGCTACTTCACTCATACTATAACATCCATTTGCTGATGTTATGCCTATGGCTTAAAATTTTTATAATGTCTGGTTTGTACTTCAGTATTTAAAAAAGTTTTTTGCATATTATACCTGAGTTGATCTCTATAAAGACTGTTTTTTACTTTTTCTATTTTGTTTGCAGGTCTATTATTGTTATTGTTGATCTCTACAGAGACCGTTTTTTACTTTTCGATTTTGTTTGCAGATTTTTTTTTTTAGTTATTATTTTAATACTTTCATCTTCAGAATCAATTTCCAAAGTGAAAAGTATCTCTCAAAGAAACCTGCTAACAAAATTTAAAAATGGCCTTTGTAGAAGTCAACTTCAACAACCCTATAGAAAAAAACAAAAAAAAAATTACTGTAAGATTAACATTAGCACATTGATATTTTCGCATAAATGAAGTAGACTGAATTTTTAAATTTGTTATATAGACCATACTAGTTTCCTATTTTTCAAGGGAGGATATGTGACTTTTAAGAAAGAACGTGTATCCATTAAAATAAAATGTTTTATTTATTTATCCCTCTCCTTGTAATTGTCATATTTATCATATTTATGTAAAATTGCACTCTAATTTACGAAATGCCACTAATAAAATCCCCTTTTCTCTTTCTCCAAATTTGGCAAATGAAATTGAAAAATTTTTCTTCCTTTTCTTTTCATTGATCCACTTTCATGCCTGTCTTGTATGCTGTATGAAGTTTATTTGTTTATGTTATTATTAAAATAAAATGGTTTGATTTCAGCTTACAACAGCCCAGATACTAGCTCAAGCTCAACTCCAGCAAGTACAGCCACAACAGGTATCTATCACTGGAGGTACAGCAACACTTGTTAAAACTGTGTCTGCTCCTTCATCCGTTGCCATTCCAGTATCAGCTGTCACTATGGGAAGTGTCAACATTAATGTCAGTTTACCACAGGTAAGCATGACTCTTTTGATTCTACCAGCATTCGCTGTTCTTTAAAAGAAAAAGTAATAATACAGTTTACCAGTGATCAGGGCTACAGGTGGGGAGGGGGAGGGAAAGAAATAGATTCTGTACAAATTCCCAAAGCCCAGTTGCAAAAAAAAAACTGGACTTTATGTATAAAATTTGAATTGTATAAATTAGGCGAAATTATTATTACTATATATATCACTAAGAAAAAGTATTAAAAAAAGAAAAATCCATATACTAATAAATTATCATCTGGAGTACAATTATTGAGTGACTAAGTCAATGGAATAACAAGGAGGCAACCTTTTTTCTATGTTTTGTTACTAGAGTTATATTTAAAATTTTAAAAAAACTTGATTTTATTTTTAAAAAGTAGTTATTGGATAGAAATATTTACCAATGTCACATTTATAGGCATGTACTTGACTCACTCTACAGTACCTTACAAATGATTTCACATAATGTGTTTCATTTGTGATTTTCATTAGTGATACCATGGATGCACTATGCATATCATTTAAAGATTAATTTATATTATTCAATCTTTTAGTAGTTTTTTTTAATTCGGATGTTAAATGTATGTATATTGCAAATAAAAATAATTGTTGGGCACTTTGTGGCATCCTTCAGCATGCATAATTTTTACCATGAAAAAATCTAAAAGAGACATTTTATTAAATATTTTAAATATATCTTATTAGTCACTGATCATGTGTAGTATAGGGTAAGTCTTGTAATCATTTTAAAAATAAAAAACATTGACAATTTTACGTGTTTCAGCTATTGAAGATTTTGAAAAACATATTTTTAGAAGGAAAAAATTGCTGTCCTCTGTCTGTTTGTACATCTGTGTGTCTGTAAACACTCTATCTCTCAAACAAATTGAGATAGAGATTTGAAATTTGATAGGTACTAGCGTGTAATATTGGAAATGATCTTTATTTCAATTTAAGGATATATTTTAATTAAAAATGAGACATTTAATCCAAGCCAGTAAACTGTTAATTCTTAAGATTATCATTTTTGGAGTTATACGGATGTTTCTTTTATGCAATTCACTAATAGAGCATTTAAAGTTTTTGACATTATCAAAAGACGATTTTAAATACTCTGTCTACTGAACAAATTGAGATACAGATTTAAAATTTGGTATGTGCTTAGAATATAATAGTGCGACAAAGCCTATTAAATTTCAGTAACCTTAGTTATCCACAACTATTTTTTCAGACTTTTTAAATACAGTCAAAGTTCTGTAATCCGCACAAGTTGGAGCCAAAGGTTGTGTGGATTATGGAATATTGTAGATTATAGAGCATTATGGATTATGCATCATTTTATTATTCCTAGATGGTGTTTTAATTAAATAATCAGTATAATATGAAATCTAAAAGTTAATTTAATAGGCTATCTCAAAAAATGCAGTTATTTTATTAAAAAAATTATGTGCATTTAAATAAAAATAATTACGTAGATTCTGCAATACAGTTTCTTTTTTACTGTTAATAAAATAAAAAAGTTATATTTTAAAAAAATAAATGTTTTATTATGATTTTTTTATTTTTTTTATTATTTGCTTTAAAAAAATCATTTTTGGATCACTAATTTGTAAATTTTTTTAACTGTTTATTTCATTGCTTACATTCGTGAAGTAACACGAAATATAGAAAATTGCAGATTATAGAACTTGGACTGTATTCATTCTGATGAAACATTCATAAAAATTTTCAGAATTATTTCTTTCAAAGAATGAATGCAACATAAATTAATGTAATATAAAATATATTTAAATTTGTATAATGTATTGTGTTGTATTTGTATGTGCTTTTGCTTTATAAAATTTGTATAATGTTTAAGCAAATACTTGTTGCATTTTTGTTATCTGAAGAACTAAGTTTTTAGCTAGTTTGTTTTTCAATGATGGCATTATGATTTATCGTTATATTTATTCTATAAAGCAATAATTAACACTGGTGTAAAGATATTATGTCATTTGGTGATGACATTGTGATAGTAAAAAGAAAAATCTGAAAATTGCAGCATATACATATATACAATAATACATGTTTGTTTACATTCATATACTTACATACATAATAATATACTTGTTAAAATTTGCGTTGGTGAAAAATTATCTAATTTGGTGTCAAAAATGTCACTAGAAATGAGGAAGAATTTTTTGCTGAATGGCTAATTTGGAAAACTTCTCTTTGTAATACATCTAAATCTAAAGTAACATTTGCATGATTTATTGATCAAGTTTGACAAAAGCATCTTCTTCCTCCGTATAGATTAATTGATATAGACCTTAGAGTAGTTTTATAAAGCAAAAAGATTGAGATCAGATGACTGTTTTTAATATTTAATAGCTCTTTTAAAATCTATTTTTTGTATGGGACGTAACAAAAACCTTGCTGTGGCGTGTCATAGATACCAAACCCACTCTTGAACCTTGTAATCATGTTTAGTATGTAGTTGCAAATTTAATCTTTTATTTTTGTACCTTTTTTTTTTTTTTTTTTTTTTTTTTAATGAAAAGTTTTCTATTAAAATATAATTATTGTTTATCCCATCTATAGGGTAAAAGTGGAGTCCAAACAAAGGGAGCCACTACCATCACAAATCAGCAGTTGAGGCAGTTGCAAATTCAGCAACAACTATTGAACCAAGCCAGGAAAGGAAGCAAAGTAACTACTAATTTAACACAATTAGCTAAGGTCAGTACAGCATTTATGTTTTGTTTCATTAACCGTTTAGACGCCAATGTTCCCATTTGGGAACATCAATTTAGAAAAATCTCAAAAAATTTAATTTTAAAGATATTTTTATGAGATTTTTATTTCATAAACTTAGAAGTGTGATTGATTTTTTGAAATGCGTTTATATTGGATAATTTAATTTTTTAATATCGAAAAAAAATTATAAAAATTTCAAATTTTGACATATTTCATATTGGGAAATTGTAATTTTAATAAAAAATATAAAAATATAAAATAATTTTAAATTCATATGAGTTATGAAATAATAAGCTTAAAACAATATGTAGAATACAATTAAATCATGAAAAAAGGTATAATTGAGTAAATATGAAGAAAGATATTTCGATGTTCCCATTTGGGAACATTGGCGTTTGACATGAACTTTTTTTATATGTTTGAACCCAATGTAATTAACTAATTTGAAATGATATTTTAAGGTATTTTCTACATCAAAGCAAGGTATAATTGAGTGCAAAGATATTTTATTTAATATAAGATTCAAGTTCATCCAAAACCTCTCTCCCCCCCCCCCCCCCCCCCGCAAAAAATACAAATTTCATGTCTCGTTATTTCATTTTCTCTGTTTCTTTCTGCCTGCACTGATGACAGTTCTTGCTAATGATATATATTTCTGCTGAGTACAACCGAAAAATATAAACAAGTGAATCACAGCTGTAGATTTTCAGGACCTAGTGTGGGGGGAGAATTTTGTTTACCCGAGTCGGAAGGTCAATATCCTTTCCCCAAGTGTTTCGATAGGAAGGGAGATAATCTCTCTCTCAGAAAGGAATAAGTTGTTCTGTGTTTCTGTTGTGCGTTTATTTTGTTCATAATGGATCACGCTAAACATTTTAAAACTGTGGACGAAGCTCTCGATTATTTTGAAACGCTAAATTCAGATGACTCTGATAATTCGGAAGTTGATATATGCATTCTTCCGCCAAATGAAAGTGGTGATATAACAGAAAATGAGGACATCAATGATGAAGATTTAGGTGAAATAATTCCGACAGATGTAACTGGAGAATTGGATATTTTACATAAAGATGAGGTTTGTGATGCACCATCAACATCACACATAAGAACAGAAACAGAAAGCATGGGTAAAGGTGATGATGATTTGTCGACACGAAATAAATATTAAACTGTATGAAACAAGATGGAGTAAGAGAAAAGAATTTAATCACGCACTTCTTGATGAGGAACCAAATGATTTAAAAATTGATTTTCCAGAGTTAGAAGATTTGAATCCTATTCAAATTTTTTATAAAATTTTGGCCAAGGAGTATATCGGAACATTAGCAAACATGACAATGTTATACGCTGGTCAAAAAGGAGAGAGAATTGCCATTGACGATACAGATATTACCCAGTTTCTAGGGTTGCTCCTCTTGAGTGGTTACCACTGGGTGCCAAAAGAAGATTATTATTGGAGCACTGCTGAAGATTTGAAAGTTGATATTGTTCCAACAGTTATGTCAAGAAGCCATTTCCGCACAATCAAAAAGTTTTTTCACTTAAATGATAATTCTAAATTGAAATCAGATGATAAACTTGGGAAAATAGCTCCAATTTATGAAGAATTGGGGAAAAATTTGCGTCAATTTGGAACTTTCCACAAAAAATTGAGCATTGATGAGTCTATGGTGCCTTATTATGGACACCACCCTTGTAAAATGTTTATAAAAGGTAAACCCATAAGATTCGGTTTTAAAATTTGGATGTTATGTTTCTCGTCTGGATATCCATATGCGATGGATATTTATTCTGGAAGGAAGAGTGAATCATCAGGAATCCCTCTGGGTGAGGATGTTGTGACGCAGCTAATCTCCACCATTACAGATCCGAGAAAGCACGAAATCTATTTTGATAACTTTTTTACATCGTATGAGTTATTAAGAAAATTGGCAGACTCTGGAATTAGAGCTACAGGTACAATCCGAAGTAATCGCATCAGGCAATGTCCTTTACTAGACAATAAAAATTTGGCTAAAAAGACCAGAGGAGCGATGGATTACCGTAATGATGGAACTGTATTCATTTGCAGATGGAATGACAATGCAGTTGTAACGGTTGCGTCTAATCATCAAACGCATGAGCCTATTTCAAACACAAAGCGATATTTCAAATCGGCAAAAAAGAAAATTGACGTTCCACAACCTGCTCTTATAAAATATTACAATGAAGGTATGGGTGGAGTTGATGTCCTTGATAAACTTCTTTCATCCTACAGGCCGCAGCTACGAAATAAGAAATGGTACTGGAACTTGTTTGCAAACGCTCTGAATATTGCTGCAACTGCATCTTGGATACTTTATAGAGACATTCATGGAAAGAATTCAATGCCACATTTAGAATTTCGCCGAGATATTACAATGAACTTGCTGCGTTCCAAACCAAAACTTATATCTCAACCTGGACCAAAAATACATGTTCAAAAAGAACTTAGAAAAACTGATAACCATTATCTGATTTCTGCGTCACAAGGACGATGTGCTGTTTGTCAAAAAAAACTGCCGCAATATGTGTGTTGAATGTAACAAGAAGTTGCATGAAGGTTGTTTTCCCTTATACCATGGCAAATAAATTGGATAAAAAGCTGTAAACAAAAAAAAAGGTAAACAAATTTAATGTAAATTACATTTAAATTGTCAAATATTTTCATAATCTATTACTTCTATGTCTTTTTTTCATTTGATTTTCGTAAAAATAAAAATCTTTAAAATCTATAAGAAAAGTACTCATTAAACGCCAATGTTCCCATTTGGGAACATCTAAAAAATCTATATAAAAAATTTTTTTCTTTAAATTTTTTTGTTGATTATTTATAATGGGTCTACAAGTATACTTAATTAAGCAAACTTGAGTACCAGCTCGATCTGCATCATAATTCGGCGTCTAAACGGTTAATGTGGTCTGGCTGTAGCTATTTTTTTCTAGATGTTTTTTAATTTTGTTAAAATAATAATAATAATAGTACAATAGAACTTCGATTAACTGAGATTTCTGTTAACCAATGATAAAGTCTGATTTATTTTTTGTATGTGTGTGCAACCCCCCGCCCCCCCGCATTATTCTATAAATTCCCCCCCCCCCCCCCAAAAAAAAATAAATAAATAAATAAATAAACTTTGCACCCTGTGTAGTGAACAGCAAAAAATGCTTTACTTCTTGTGATCTTGTATGAAGATGAGGGCAATGTGCTATTGGACAATTACACATCCCAGCTGTGAAACATAACTTTATATATGTTTATTTTTATCATTTAAAGAATGTGCTATTGTTTTTTATTCTAAGTTCTGTTAAATTTGCAAGAATAGCAAAATTTTATGTACAATTTCTATTAATCAAGATTTCTGATATCCGATGTACTAGGTAGTCTTCATTAGCTCTTAGGTTAACTAATAAATTAAGTATTTATGAGGGAAAAAAAAGTTGGAAATGTGAAAAGAAAAACACATATTAAGCATTAAAAAAAAAAATAGATTATAAAGAACTACTGTTAACTGTAAAAGTAGATTTGAAAATAACATTTGCATGCATTTAAAACATGTATTATCCTTCTTTATTATTATTAATTGCCCCACAATGTCCTTTTGTTTAGCATTAATATTTTTTTAACAAGTATGCTTGGAAATTTCTTTTGATAATTTAAAATATAGATGTAGCATAAAAATTATATAAGTAGATGAAAGTTAGCATGATGAATTGGAGAAATACACAAATACAGTGATAGCTAATAAAGATAATGTTTCAAAATTACATTTGTCAGTCAAACATGTTTTTCCATCTGATTAAATGCAACATTGCTGTACTATATTGGATGCAATTAAATATACATTAGCTGAGATATATATGTTTTTGTTATTAACATCTTCAAAAATACATTATAATGTTCATTTGTTTATTACTTTTATTTTTACAAGAAGAAATTATTAGGATTCATGAAAAAATTCGACTTCCGGTGTTTGATGGATTTATAGGTTTTAGAAGGTCCTGAACATAATTTCATGGTTTTTAGAAAATGTTTGTCACTGTGTGAGTCTATGTGACAAAAATGTTGTAGGTGCTCTATCTTAAGAACTAATGCATTTTCAGAACTGCTTCCATCCTGTTCCAAAAGTGAAAATGTTTGCATATAAAGATACTGTAACTAAAAAAAAAAGAAACTACAGATGATACAACAAAATATCAACCTTAGATAACCTAAAGAATAAATAAATAAATAAATAAATCCTTTAAAAATATGAAAATACGAGCAAGAAATCTGTAAAGATTTCTGCTATAGGTTTAACATTAGCATTATATATATATATATTTTTATGTGAGTCTACACTAGTTAAGGAAATAAATGCTCAAGCTAATGTTAATCCTAGAAAAATTTTGGAACTGGTTCTGAAAATTAAACCATCTTCATGTTAACTATAATTAAAATAGCAAAAGTACAAATGTGCAGTAAAATCTATCAACCTTAGCTATTTTACGAAAAAAATTAAAATGTGTGTAAGAAATTTGTAAACAATGTTACCACTGGGTTAATATTAGCTTGATCATTTCTGCCCATGATTAGTATTCTCTTAAAGTTTTGCTGATGTGATTTTTGTAAGAGAGATGTAAAATAAATTTAGATTGTTTTAATTTATGTATGTGAGATTTTTTTTTTTTAATTTTGAGGCATTTGTTTCATTATTGTACAAATACATAATAAAATGTGTACTTTAATTTTTAATATAATTAAATGCAGTTTCTTTAAAAGATGTCTCCTTCCCCCCTCCCTCTCTCACTTTGCTTCTTTCTTTAAATATTTTATTTAAAATTCTATTTTAAGTGAATATTTCTCTTAAAATAATGCAGAATGTTTTAATCTCTCTCTCTCTCTGTCTGCAGGTTCCTAACAAAGGATCTGGAATGACCACTGCTTCCATCTCTGCACCAGTAAATGCTGTTCAGATTGTTCAGCACAATCCTGCTGTGGGTAATTCACAGCAAGTGAAAGGACTGCCCACAGCTATGACTGTTCAACAAATACAACAAGCCATGAAAGCCATGCCTCAAAACCTTCCTGTGGTAGGCATTACTTCACATTTATGTATTCTTGTTCTAGCAGAATTCTTCTAGTTTTCATTTAAAAGTTACTGAAATTGGAAATGAATTAACTCTTGTTATAGTTACCTCTAACAATAACTTTACCTATGAATTATGCAATTTTAGATTAATTTATTTGGTAATTAAAGAGAAACATACACTGGTTGCTACAAGCAAAATCTAGCTTTTAATTAAATAGTGCATTTCCTGGACCATTTGTGTCTTTTAACTACTTTTCCCATAGCATTACAAACTCTTTTAAAGTCATCAGCCAAGTTATGATGGGAGGATAATTGCTGTGTATTGCAAGCTTCTTCTTCCTTTTTTTTTTTTTTTTTTTTTTTTTTTTTTTTAACATTTAAAATTTTTAATTATGACTGTTAAATTTTTTTGTACTTTTCTAATTGAAATCATTTTTGTATTTTCTTTTCTTCACAGTAAAAATAAATTTCTATTTGATTGTTTAATGTGCAGCTTTATGAAGCAGTATACTATCAGAAATTTTCACAGTCAATAGCTTTGTGGAGTTATCACTTTGTTTACATTTTAAAACCTCATCAAAATAATTATATAATTATATGTTGCACATTATAAATGCTATAAAAGATCAATTTATCTTTTTAGACCATGAACAGTTTCTGTTATTAACCATTTGGAAAATGGTTTTTTTGTGACGGTCAAGAATAAAGATATGTGAAATCTTGTGATGTTCTGATTCTGATTCGTTTTCTGATTAGTTCGTGTTTAATGTCCAGAAATGAAATAGCTTCATTGCCACAATAACAAAAAATATAAAAAACTACAAAAAAAAAAAAAAAAATATAATAATAATAATAATAACTAAAAAACAAATTGAGATACAGCTTTCAAACAAATTGCTTTTAAAAATACTTTTTTTTTAACCTATACGACTGTGTAAAAATTGAAAATGTGCAATGTTTAGAAATTAAAAAAAAAATTGCTGCACCAAAAATTGTAAAACTGAAATTTCGTTTAAAATTAGTTTATGATGGGTCCAAGAATATTAATGTTTAATCCATGGCATATGTAATATATGACTGTGTCATTACATCACCACATTTTGATCATCATAAAAATGATGCTTTTATTATTATTATTAGAACTTATTTACATTTAGAAGAATTTATCAGATATGGAAAATTAATCCAAAAAATGAGGTCTTATTATCAATCCTACCAATTACGAAATGTGTGATGATCACAAAAAAGGAAACAATGTTGAACTAATTTATTGTAAAGGACCATGTGTTTTTTAATATAAAATTTATTTATAAATCTTAAATTTTAGTCTTTGAAAAAATAATTTTTGAAATGGTTGTTCTAATTTGTTAAATTACATTTTTTTTAATCACTTGGAAAATGGTTGTTTCTGTCAATTGAGAATAGAGATATCTGAAAATTTGTGATGTCCAAATTTTATTTTATGTATATCTTTTTTCTCTTTGATTCAAATAAATGCTGCATAATTCCACTTATATATCTATCTATTTTTTCATCTATATTATTATGAGTGATTTATGTTTCATTTTTACATTAGTGATAACACAAGGTTATCCATCTTCATACAATCAGTCAAATGCAATTGCAGTAGACTCCCTAAAATCCACAAACGTCAGAAATCCACGCTTTTTTTTTTTTTTTTTTTTCAGATGTAAATAATGAAATTACAGATGGCGCTGAAGTCAGAGGCTAACACAATACAAATAATTCTATAACAATATCTATTTTTACATCATTTTCAACTTTCTTCTTTCATCTTCCTCTTTAACAATTAAACTGTCCAAAACTAATTTAAAAAAGTAAGAGACTTAAGATCACCATAGTCATAAGATACCACACTTAGGGTTAAACTAAAATCTGGCAAAAGAAAAAAAGATTTTTATTCTATATTTTATTTAAAATTAATAAAATAAAATTGGTTAAAATGTACAACATTCAATTTGTAATTGTTAATTGAGTGAAAAAGTCATAATTTGTTCCATTGAACTGTTTAAGTTAACAGACTAGATGTCATCATTAAAAACGTTGCCTGAGTGAATCGTGTTGGACAAATTTGTTCAGAGTAGCTTAGTTAGTGGAGCATTAACTGCTTAAGCCAAAGATTCTTCTGTTCAAATACCTGCTTCAATGCTTTTTTTTTTTCCTCACCATTGCAAAATTACAACTTGTATGATTTGTTTACAAATTATAATAATTGTGTTAAATTAATAAACTGTAAATATATTGCATAGAAATGCGCTCAGAATTGTATTTATTTATTTTGTTGAAATTTGAAAGGTATAATTTGCCAAGAAAAGAAAACTTGCAAGAAAGCTTATAAAAGTTGGAATTAATGAATACTTAGTTTTTTTATTTATTGCTATTCTTGTGCACTTAATGAATGCTTAGGTTTATATATATATAGATATATATATATACAATGTTGCAGTAAACAATTTCATTGTCTTTTTTTTCTAACTTTCTCATTACCAAGTGGCAGTTGATCAACTTGATTGATCTGTTCATTGGATTGATTTTTTCCCCTAAATTTCCTAAACATCAAGTAACAAATGATTGATCAACTTGATTGGTCTGTTCATCATATGTTCATTTTTAATCAAATATTAGCAGAGAATAGGTTTCCATATTGATCTGGTACTGGGAATTCATTATTTTTACTTTTAATTTTTATTGGAATTTTGAACTTTATATAGTCTTTATTCTGCATAGTAATTGTCATGTATCTAGTAATACTGAGTGTTTAACATTATGTTTTGTTAAGACTAGCCTCTTTCTCTTAGGTTGTTACAGCTACTCCGAGTCTTCCAGGAATACAGCATACTGCAACCACATTGCGTGGAGAACCAGGTGTCGTAGCAAGCTCTGTTAAGGCACAGACAACGACTTTGCCATCCACCACACTGACAACAAGTAATGTGTTAAAAGGCACACCAGCTGTCGTTGTAGGGCAACAACAAACAGCAGCCATACTGCAGCAGGTGGCAGCCTCTACTGCTGGAATTACCGGCCAGCATGCTGTCACCCTTGCTGTTCGAGCAACAGCCTCTCAAGCTCAAGGGCAGCAGGTTCAGATTCAGGTGCAACCGTCTGCTCACTCTTCTCTAGTCACCCCTCAAGCACAAGTAGTCACCCCACAAGCAAGGATTCAGCAGCTGTCTCAAAATGCATCGACTATCAACATTGCTCCACCGGTTGCTGTGCAGAATGTGCCACAGGCATCCAGTATTTTGTCTCCGTCAGCTACAATAGTGCAACAGATGCCAGCCGATTCCACCATTCAGTCATCAACGCATGTCGTGATGCATAGTGTTGCCATTACCAATACGACGCCCACAAACACAGCATTGTCGAGTCCCCAAACAACATCTGTTCAGGCAGTAATACAGGCAGCCAGGCAGCAGCAGGCTGCTGCTGCGCAACAACAGAAGGCGTCCCCTTATACCATGAGATTGCGTAATCCACCAAAATGAAAGTGATGTTGTTTATGTGAATTTTTCTTTCTGTAGACCCGCAGGCGAGAAAGTTCATTTCTTCAGTTTTTGCATTCCATTCCTTTTTCACCAACTAATTTGCTTTGACTGCTGACATCATCAGTTGCTATCATTTTGTTGAAAAATTAATCTTAATAATTCATTTGTCATATTGACTAACTGGAAAGATGTATTTACATACTCAACAGAACACTATAGAAAACTGATTTAGTTGACAAAGGATTCTTCTATTAATTTTCACTCTATTTTAGATTCCATGAATCTTTTCAATATGTATTTCACAAGTTTTTTCCCAAGTGTCATATAGTATACTTCTGTAATTTCATCTATTCTGCATCTGTGATTTAAAAATTTCAAACATCCATGAGCTTTGATGTATTACTCAGAAAATCACTATTTCTATCACCATTTGAGATATTTGCAGACTAATAATAATATCTTTGCTACAATTTATCTAAAAGGAAGGTACAATAAGTGTGATATAATGGTGATGTTCATTTATGTAAATTAACACACTGTTTCTCCATAAGAAAACTGAAGGATGCATGCTGACTGTCTAAAAAAATTGTAATATTTTTGTAAATATCTTCTTTTATGATTTTGGTTAGTGCGGTACCAAATATAATCCATGTAATTTTTCTTTTTTTAATATGTATTATATTGTACTGAAGAGTCCCGTGTAATTTATTTTGTTAAATGTTCCCTCTATTTATTTATGATTCACTCAACTTTGTAAAATATTGGATTCAGTACTGAACAAATTGCTTAAAGTGAACTAGTGTTTCTGTTTAAAAAATTCATCTGTACTATAACACTTTGGTTGTACAGTATGTTATGTCATCATTAACTTAACATCTTTTCATCGGAAAAAAAAATATATATTGCTGAACTGTAAATTCATTTGTCATCTGTACACTGTAAATTATAAGTGAAATAAAAGACTCTTCTATAATAAACATTCCAGTTATTTAAAAAATGTTATGAACTAAACCATTTATAACTTTGTTTGCAAATTCCCTCCTACTATCTGATAAAAGTCCATTTGGAACGCCTTTAGTAGTGTGAAGAGATATCAAATAGCTAAAAAAATAACTTTTTAGCTCTTTTAGTGAATGTTCCTTTTTCACAGTGATTACTTTACTAATGATATGAGCATGAGAAACACAGAATCCTTATATGCTAAATAGGAATGCACCGAATAGTGATTTTGGCCGAATGCCGAATATTCAGCCGACAGGTGAACCGAATACCGAATATTCGGCTGGCCGAATACCGAATATTTGGCTTTCCAAATACTTTTTATATTTCAATGTTTAGAGGTATTAAAATGTTACTTTTTAAAACAATTTTACATAATATTTAATAAAAGAAACTTACATTTTGATAAACAAGGTGTTTTATAAGAAAATTTAATATTGAAAAAAAATCTGCCTTCAGTTATTTAAGAAGCACAATTATGAGACTTTTTGAATTAATAAAATTTTAAATTTCATGGTTTCTTCTACGAATTAAAACAAACATTTTAAAATCAAAGAGAAATAATGAAAACATGGATGAAGTAAAACTTTAGTCTCTTAATTGTCCTTTTTCAATAACTCAAGGCAGATTTTTTTCAATATAAAGTACAAATGCTTTCAACTTAATTCTGAATAAAGGAATATTTAGCTCATAGTTCTTTTCATATGAATGATGGCATTTTCTACCCTTCCCATAATATCATATTTTACAGAAATCAAAGCATGCAAGTTGAAAATACAGTACAGTATCTTATTTATTGTTAATGCAACAAACGAAAACATAAGTTTGATCTAAACTGAGATGAAATACAATGTATTTATGAGACAATAAGTTGATTATGGTTTCATGAACAAAAATTGCCTTCATAGCTATCACTATTCTCAAAAGTTTTTCTTTCTTGTTTAAGGTCTTTTATTTGGGAAAAGCAAGAAACAGAATATTTACTGAACAAAATTTAGGAACTTGCATTTGCACATCATTTATTCTTAAGGAGAATCCTAATAAATCACCATTTTAATCCTTCTCATGGTTAATTTTCTTAAGTTATACTTTATAAACAACAAATAAATAATGTAAAAAATTCTATTTTATTTAAATATGACTTTCTTTTTAATTATTTTAAATATATTTATAAATTGACAGTTAAAAGTTGAAATTGTGAAAAGTTTTTAAAAATGTATTTTAAAAGGTTTCATTGAATATATAAGATTTGGCCGAATACTTTGATATTCGGCCAAGCCGAATATTCAGCTGAACCGAATGTTTGATATTCGGCCTAACCAAATATTCGGTAACATGGCCGAATACCGGATAGATACCGAATATTCGGTGCATCCCTAATGCTAAATATAAAAGCTAATATACTAATATGATCTAGCAATGCTAGCAACAGATGTAAATAACAAAATAAACTTAGCTTACATATGAGGACCCCAGAAGCCAAGGGGTATAAGTGACAAAATTGAAAAAAGTGAGTTAAGTGCACAAGGTATCTGGAAATATGCTTTTTTCATTTCAGGTAAAGAAATATAGGTCATTTTCTTATTATTTGGAGAGTTATAGAGATAAACTACTTTTTTCGAAAAACAAACAATATTGATTAATTATGCATTTAAAGAAAATTGTACTCTATTTTTTTAACAGTTATTGAAATGCGAGTTCAAAGATTAGAATGCAACAAGCAGATGTTTCCTATTTCAATTTAGTCAATTGTTATTGATGTTCCAATTTAACAATTATCTTTAAACTCAATTTATTCCAAATCGACATTTTGTCACTTGTACCCCTTGGCTTCTGGGCTCTTTATATATTTCAAGGTTTTATCAAAAAACTTAAATCAGTGGGGGAAAAAAATGAATGCAAATTAGCCATGACAAAGAATATGTAATTTAATGTGATTGTGCTTTCCTTTGTTACTTTTATGCATTTTTTTTACATCCACCACAAAATTAACTCTGCATATACAAAACCTTAGATATAAAGTGAACTCCCAGTTATCCACAGAATCGAGTGTCATGACTATCGGGGATAAGCCAATTTCTTGGGTGATCCACAAAATTATGAAAAAAGGGAACAAATCAACATAGATAGTACTTGAACAGTTTATATACACAATCGGTAACATGAACAAACATTTGAACCATTTATATGCACAATAAGTAACATAAATATACTTATTATTTAAGAAATAATAAAATTATCCTCTTCTTTCAAATTTGTAGATTTGCTTCTTTAAGAAATCAATCAAAAGTTTCTTTTTCTATCGACACATTTTTTTATTTGGGATTGAAGTCTTTTAGAATTTTTTTATCACTAAGTCAAGGTCTTCCTCTAAATACTGCACAAGGCCTTCAACATAAGCTAAAGCTGCATTGTGGCTCACTTTCTTTTGTTTCTTAGCATCTTTTTCACTGCTCTCTTCAAAATTCATACCTAATGCTTTTTCTACAATTTCTTCATCAATTACATGCTCGAAGCCTGGATAAATCAGTTTGAATTGCTAATAAAACTTTCTTTTTTGTGACATTTTTCAAAAATTGAAATTAAGTACACAGATAATCCACAAAGCAGATAATCAGGAGTTCACTGTATTTATTTGCCGAAACGAGTACCTAGAGAACAAAATTGAGGAAGTGATAGGATTTTCAAACAAATGTAACTAAATATGAAATAAACTAAACAGACAACTTTTAAGCATATCAGCATAAAAAAGAATAAAAAAGTAAAACAACACTTATTAAAAATGAAGAATTTAAACAGTTTATTTCTTTTATCAGGAGACTGTAACCTCTACAACCACATCCTTCCTGTTTAAGATAAATGATTGTCTTCCCTTTCCTGAAGACCATACTTTTGTAATTTTTAAATGAAATAATGATAGTAATTAGAGACAAAACCCCTTCTCTTAATTAAGATTAATTATAAAGAAAAAGAAATATTTATAGTTTTTTGTTAATAATGATTATCAACAATAGATATTATCTAATATAAGAGTAAGATTTTTAAATATATATATATATATATAGACTACCCATAAGCGATATTCATATAAAATACTTAACAAATATGAATGCAGTACTTGCATTGAATCCATCGCCACAGAAATGGGAAATTCTCTAGACGAACAGAATATTATTGCTACAACATGAAACATTCCCTACTACCCCATGCACATGTGTGCCACTTGCTGGACAGCCTAGGATCACCACTTCATATGTTGGCTAGTGATTTCTAGTCACTCACACCCGTATTCACGAATGTGGGTTAACTCTTGAGTCCGTGTTAAATGCTAGGTATAAATATAGATACAGAAAAGGACTTTTCACGCAGTGCATTATTACTTAGTCATGATTTTGGAACTAAATGGCAATAGGCGTAGGTCATGAATATCAGAATTAAGAAAAAAAAAATATTTCATATCAACTAGAAGTCTTATGTTAATAAAATTATTAGTTAATTTGATTACGTTTTCCTCTGGAAAGTGGCGAACATGTACAGGATAAATGTAAACAATACACGAACTAAGAAACCGTTCTACGTAGGCACCACCTATTTCAAATAATTTTTACAGGACAGTTTTCTTCTTCGAAAATCTATTTCCTAAGTCCAACATTTAACACTGATTCAAGAGTTAACCTGCCTTGGTGAATACGGGTGTCAGGGAATTGACTTACCACTGCCTGAAATGCATTGTTCATCAAGCTTTGGCCAAGAATCTCGGCCAATTTGCAAAATGGTCAAATTTGAGGCTTAATATCTATTTTTTTTTTTTTTTTTTAATGTTTCTGAAGGGAAAATGGATATTTTTATGTTAGCCAGGTGCAAATCTTATCAAGAGTCACTCTTATTTTCTATTTGTGTAAAATAGAAACTGTGCTTTGATGTTTGAGTAAAAGTTTATTTTAAATGAGGAAAGTGCTATACAAATTATGACTGGGAACAATAGTTGATGATTTAACACTTGTGTCCATCTAACATAAAAGTACTGATTCATTTAACTGTATGGTATGTCTAAATATACAGGGATGTAAATTTTCTGCATTTTTGCACAAATCATAACTGAAAAATAAAGCAGGGAAATAAAAGCAGCATTTAAATACTGCAATGACACACTGTGCTTTATTTATTTATTTTTATGTATATTATTTGATTGAAAACCAATTTAGTTCTAAAGCCAGTGACACTGAAAGTCCCATCATCATGAAATTGAAAAAATCTTATGTAAATCGGTAATAAAAAGTCATATGAACAAAATGAGCTAGGCATGACTTGATTTAACAGGCCAAAAATAAGTTTAATTAAATTATTATTAAAAAGTTTTAATGATTTACTTTTTTCAGCAAGCTGACACTTAGTCAGCATCCAGATGTGACACAAACTAGCCACCAGTAAAATTTCAAAACAAAATAAATGTTAAATTTTATCACTGGCTACATCCTTAAAATAGATGCTGCAGGCTTTTCTGGCAGAATAAATTTTGTCATATCAATTTTTTCTGAAAGAGAACAAAGTTTTGTATAAAATGCTGTAAGAGTGATTAATATCTGCAATGATGGTAAAACATAGTTTTTTAATAATTAATCAAACATATTTTTGGCTTTGCAAACCTAGTCATACGTAGTTCATTGTGATTGTATGACTTTTACTATCAATTTACATAAACATTTTTCAATTCCAGAATGATGTAGCGTTCGGTGTCACTGGTTGCCAGATTATTTGGAGCAAGCACCTTTAGCAATTAAGATATCAAATAGTTGATAAACAAATTTTTCTGCTCTTTTTAGTAAGTTCTCCTGTTACAGTGATTAGTTTATTAATAATACGAGCATGAAAAACACAGGATCTTTATGTGATAAATACAGGGTTTTCATTGCTACTCACCATTGCGTAAAATTTCAACAAAATGCTTCATTTGGCGTGTGAACAATCAGACTCGCCAAATTACGGCTGCTCTATTTCTGCTTTTTAATTTTTATGTGTGTGTGTTTGTCAATACAATTGAGATTCTTATCCATGTTGCTTTAAATGTTAAGTACTACTGTGCCATTTACAATGATTTATTTATAGAGATACTAACACAACACTGATTCAGTTTAGTATCAGCGAAAATACAGGAAAGATAAGTTGTTAAGTATTATTTCTCTGTTGTTAGTTAATCACTATCTATATGCCGGCATCGAGTTCTGCGTGTTACCAATTAAAACACAAACAAAATTACTTGCATTAAGTGCCAAATAGTGAAAAATTTTCCTCACATATGATGTTGAAATTATCCATTAATTGTACGGTTTATTAGTTGTATACAAAGTACCATTGGCCAATTAAATTTTTTTCTTTCGGTTAGAGTTGAAATCTCATTCAATTTTTAGCATATATTTTCACAATGGTAAATGAAAAATAGCTGTTTGGAATTTTTATTTAGATTGTTAAAAAAGTCCTTGAAACATTTATACATTTAGGATACATATAGAATGTACTTATTCTTAGTGAACTCCATAGCAGATAGTCCAATTTCTATTTTATAAGCAATTGCAAAAATTTAAAATAGGTTATTACTGTTTTATAAGCAAATGCAAAAAATTTGGTTATTTCAAAACATATTGAAAAAAAAAACTAGTCGTTGGGAGCCACCGTAATACTTACCCATCATGGATATGTATATGAAAATAAAACGTGAAACTATTTATACAATGCATTGGAATTCATAAACAAAATTTAAATATTGTTAATATACATAGTAATGCTATATTAAAGAGCTGCTGATGTACCAATTTCGACAAATTATATAAAATGCCAAACTACTCAAGTAGTACCGAACTGCGTAAAAGAAACATCCTTATAACTCCAAAAATAATAATTCTATTAACTAACAATTAACTGCGTCGGATTAAGCGTCTCATTTCCAATTAAATTATACCCCTGAATTGAAATTTGAATGAAATACAGGGTCATGAAAAATCCAAGAATGTGGAAAACAAGATTACAAATATCTCGGCAACTAATAATCCGATCGACTTCGTTCTATATGCAAAATATGTGTTATTTTATTGCCTTTTACGTCCATTCCTTAGAACAAAAAAATTCGAAAATTTTTATATACCTTTCATCAGAACGAATTTTTCGAGGGTCCGAAAAAAATAGTTCCGGATAATCGAGGTTGCTGGTATTAAATAGGGTTCGTCCCATTCTTACATATTAACTACATACAAAATTTCAAGTCTCTATCTCAATTTGTTCGGGAGATAGAGCGTTTACAGATAGACAGACGGACGGCAAATTTTTTTTTCTAAAAATATGTTTTTCGGAATCTCCACTATCTAAAACGTGTAAATCCGTCAAAAAAATTTTTCGATTTTCAAAACGATTGCAAGACTTACCCTATACTACGTATGATGGGTAAGTAAAAAAAGATACAATAAGAGATTAAAGATAGATTTTTCTAAGTTTCATGCACAAACTATTTTGCCAAGTTTTTTTTTTTTTTTTTTTTTTTTTTTTTTTTTCATTTGGCTACTGTTTTTTAGTTTGTACTAGCGAAATAGCTAATGTTCATATAAAGCCAGTCAGAACCCTGGATAAATATGAAAACTAATGGATTAGGATAATCGGTACTACTCTGTTATCCCGTCGACCAAAATACTATCGCCAAATTATAAGATTAAATGCCAATAATGGATGATCGTGAGTGTCAATTCAATGACATTAAATACGATACACGTGTTTAAAATGTCATTAAGTGATTTTTATTCCGACTTTGTATTTTTATTAATATTCTATTAATTATTTGTTTTTTTATTATTTAAAATAATAAAAATTACGTCAATATGTATAATTTGACTATTAGTTTGCCGATTTGTATAATTTGGCGAAATCGGTGGCAATGGCAGATCTAAAGGGGGGGAGATCGCCCCCCTCTTGAGACCAATATATAATCTGGAGAACGACTCTAGATACCCGCACGGAAAAGTTGTTGGTCCTAAACTCGAGACCGGCGCGACCCGGGTCGGGTCGCGCCAACTTTATTGTACTAGGGCGGGGTCAGGTCTTCACACTTTCAGAACCGGGTCGGGTCGGGTCTTATTTTTTTCTGCAGAGTTGGACTGAGCCACACTGTTTTTTCCAGATCGGGTCTGGCGTGCAGGGCCTAATTAATCTCTGAAGCTATGGGAAGCACAGTGTCATTTCAGGGCCCCCTTTATTCAAGAATTTTTTTCTAAATTCAACGTACCGGAAACTTACCAATGCTTACGAATTTTATACCAAAAAATGGCTCAATTAAACTCGTTTTTTTTTTTTTTTTTTTTTTTTTTTTGTTTCCCTTACACAAAAATGGGATACAATCGAAAAAAAATATGTCAAAAGTATTTTGCATAGTATGAGTAAAATACTTTTGACAGTATTTTACTCATACTACTCATTTGACTTTTATGCAAGTTTGATAAAAAGGTTGAAATCAAAATGTAGCACAACATAAAATATCTTCTATATTTTAAAATACTTCTCTCAATTTTGGCGCTAAATTATTAATAATCTATGTTGCTCATACAAGTTAAATTCAGTATACAAAATAAACATATATTTAAAATAATGAACAAACTGAAGAACTGCTATTGGTTGAATTTGATCTATTAATGAAAAATTAATTTGTTATGAAAGTTATTTGTAAGAAACGCTTTTTATTGTAAGATAGTTAATTTGTAAAGAAATTGGCATTTTGAAATGGAATTAATTCAATATAAAATTTGGGACCCCTGTTTTCTCAATTTCGGGCTCCTTCAAAATTTTCTAAGGAAAGCACCTGCTTCTCGTGCCTATTCGGTAATCAGGACCTGCTGGCGTGGACTTACCTACTACTAGGGATATACAAGGGCCGAAAATTTCAAGCCCAGGCCCCGTCCGGTATAAAGGCTAAACGCTCGATTTGGGATCGAAACAGCCCGTATGCTGTAGCGGTTCTAAGAGGCAGGGGAAGGGGAGAAAGCCCCCCAACTTGGGCTAATTGTCCTCCCCCCCCCCTTGGGCTAATAAAGGATTTAGAAAGTGACATTATGCATACTCACGAGAAATAACTTGGGCCGAAGCTCGAGCTCGTCACGGCCTGGCACGGGTCGCACCAGTTTAAGTACACGAGACTCGGACTGGATAAGGATTTCTCTCATTTTGAATAAAGTCGTGTCCTGATCTTCCTTTTTTTTGCAGATTCGGTTAGGGACAGGCTTCTTTTTCTTACAGACCGAGCCTGATCTGGATTTCATTTTTGCTAGAAGTTTGCATTGAGCAAAACTTTTAGGTCGTGGGCTCGGCCCGGAATGAAAGGTAAATCTTCGGTCCGTCTCTGAGCTAGATTGTATGATAAACATTATTGGCCCAAGCACGACCCGTGCAACTAAACGTTCGGTACGTCTCTGCTCTAGATGGTATGATAAACATTACTGGCTCGACCGTGAGCCGTGCACTCCTCTAAATTCTTTCCCACGAGACCAAGTTGGGTTGAAAACTTTCTTACTTATTAATCGTAAAAATTATTAAACAGAGAAAACTCTAATTTCATCAGATAGCTGCAAACAGGGGCGTATTTAAGCAGAATTCATTAGGGGGGCGTGTATGACGATTTTGCCGACTAACTTTTAAAATATATATATACCTTTAAAAGTATGTATTTGTATTTGTATGCATCTACTGGGTGTCAAAAATTTGACTGATTGATTTTAAAATTCAATAACTTGCAAACGGTGACAGCTCTAAAATTAAATGCCTTCAGGATGTAATAATGTAAAAATCACTCCTGTATCTAATGTACCCTCCTGCAAGAATTTTTTTAAATAACTGCCACAATTTGTAATAGCTCAAGAGCCGATAGCACAAAAACATAAGGTATTGAGCAGAAGAAAAAAACCTTTATTTTATGGAAATGTAATAATAAGGGAATCTAATGATCCATGTCTCACGGATACTCTTTGTACCAACCGTTGTTAGACTGTTACTACTCATCCTGTGGGATGAAACCATTTTTCAGATATACGCTGAGGTATTATACTGACTCAAACTAATCAAATAATGTCTCTGTCTAGCTTCATTTTAGATCTTTTTCTTGGGTCATGTACAATGATGGAATCTTTTCAACTTTTCGCAACATTAAAATGTCCACGGTACTGCTCGGTTTTCCTCACTTTCTAATTATGAATATTTAACACATTTTCAGCTAAGGAGGGAGGCCTACCAATTTGAGCTCAACAAGCTCCATTTACCATCATCACGAAGACCCAGAGAGGCAGAACAACAGGGAAAGATATTTAGGCACACAATTTATGGCGATTATGAATTTAAGTTAAAATGTTAATTATGGTATTAAATAGACTATATGTAACATAATATGAAGAATAAAAGAAATGTTTATATAGTGATTAACAATACACAGCAATAATCAAAACGTACAATTTTCTTTTTTCCCTGTCAATAATATCAATGGTCTCTAATCAGAGATCTGCACCGTTCGGGCCAATTTTCATTCACGGCTTTTGGGCTAGGCCGGGCCTTGTTCGGGTCTACTAAAGGCCCCCCTCTGGCCGGATCTAATTTATTTTTTCCATACCGAGCAGTGATTGATATCATTTTTCCTATTTCTTACGGGCAAAAATACTCAGTCCCAATTTTGAGCCAGCCCATGTGAAAACCATTGTCTCGACGTGGCGAGGTCCATTCAAAAGGCCAACAAAATTTAAATTGGCCCAAAAAGTTTTCCAAAAATGCATGTATTTTAAAATTGCCATTATTCTGTAATTAAATATTAAAATTTATTCTTTATAAAGAATCGTAGATTTCTAAGCTCTCATTAAAATATAGAAAAATTAAAATACAGTAAAATGTATGAAAACGAACCTGCTTATGACGAAATTTTGTTTTAAACTGTAAAGTCCGTTCATCCATGCAAAATTAATACATTAATACGTGAGAAAATAAAATGTAATACATTTATACCTGATACGATGGAAACATGTCTATAATGAAATTTTTTTTTCTTTCCTATGCGATTCCATTTTAGTACATTTTACTGTATATGATTTCTTAGGTTTTTATGTCTCCGTTGCATGGAATATTAATTAATAATATAAATGATAACTGAAACATTTACATATAGCAAATAGAGGTTTATTAAAAACATAAATATCGTAGCTCACGGCATTTTTGTATATAGAATAATATAAACATTTAAAAAAAAAACGCT
This sequence comes from Maratus speculifer, assembly GCA_964019185.1. NCBI lineage: Eukaryota > Metazoa > Arthropoda > Arachnida > Araneae > Salticidae > Maratus > Maratus speculifer. The sequence goes on along the minus strand of OZ025292.1, from coordinate 21,376,867 downwards.
GAGATAAATTTTTTTGATCGAAACTCCTCCGTACAAGTAAAAATCAATGATTTGTAGAAATTTACTTGGACCGGGCCGGGACGAACTTGTAGCTATTTGACTGGGCCGGGCAAGTACATTTCTTTTATGGACCGGGTCTCGGGCCGAAATTTCAATAACAAATTTTTATAACGAGCCGAGCAAATTTATAATGGCCAGGCTGGGACGAATTTTCATTTCAATAGATCGGGTCAGGCACGGGCCTAAAAATTTCGGCCCATTCAAATTTCTAGTTTCCATAAAGGAAAGAAAACTTAATTCTTCAGATTGAGACAAATAATCGGCTTTAGTCGTAAATAGTCGACTAAATGATTCAATTGTGTCAGCATAATTCAATTAATTTCACCTATGTCACTTCAGCTGCAGGTATCTAGAAGACAAACACCATCAAGACGCGGAATTGGCTGCATGGACCATCACCTCATCGAGTTGAAGGCAGAAATTCCAGGATTCACATGTTAAAATGCAACTGGTCTTCCAAAGTCACACTTCGTGGAAACCACCGGCAGATTTGATTTTAATGGTTCATCATTGCATTTTGCTGTATTAGAGGTCTGCACGGGATGGAATTTTTAGTCCCGGGACCAGGCCGAATGATAATTATTTTGATACGACTTGTACAGATGTATAATAAAAATTTAAAGTACGCGTTCGGCCCGTTTATATTTTCACAATTAAGATTACTTTAAAGAATACTGCATACGCATTTATACAATAAATTTTCAGTATATCTTAAAATTACGACGGGTTCGCAAGACAGAAAATACATATTACCAACATTAATGATTACATTCATACAAGGATTCATCAAATAATAATAATAATAATGTAGTTTTGAATACTTTTGAAGTTAAATAATAAAAAGTAAATTTATGAAAATATTTCTCCGTCATTTATTAAGGCCTTTCTCAAATCCAAAAGAGACATTTTCTGACACAATTCTGAATTCATTTCTTTCTGGAAATGCATAAGATTGATAAGTGTATTCATTCGGAACTATACAATCGAATGACGTTATTCATGTTTTGGTAAAGGCAATGTATCTTTGAGAAAAAAATTAACACATTCGCTGCCGACCACGCGCCAGTGCGTGATATGACGCCAATATTAAGGGGCCATTCATGCGCCAGCGCGTGATGTGGAGTGATGTCCAATAACCAGTTACGCGCTGGCGCGGGAGAATCTTTCACTGATTCTTTGTTAAAAAAAGTAAATCGGCTTGTGGGAAAAACATATTGCCTGCCCTAAACATCCTGAGAACAATTAAATTCAGTTCCAGCCCGGCTCGAATTTGTTGAAAAAAAATAAGCAAGCCTGATTTTAGCACTGCACGAGTTTGCTGAAAAAAAAATAAATCCAGTTCAGACACCATGTCTGATGCCGATCTCTGCAGTTTATAGGCTACATTTCTGTATTGATGTTGTTCAATTAGCATCGGTTGGTGATGGACATTTATACTTATTCTTACGAAAGTCATATTTATTGAAAATAGATGATATTCTATGGACTATAGATTAATCTTTTTTTATATTGGGCCGGCAGACGCGCTAAACTTTTTTAGCTGTACGGCTGACCCGTTCATTTTATTTTATTATTTTTTATCTTTTGCCGGCCAGACCCGTGTATTTTGTTTATCGACCTGGCCCGTTTGAAAAACTGTCTTCATTTTGCCGAGCCGGACACGAGCCTCGGGCTAAGCCCGGGCATATGCAAGTCCTGTACCCTAAAGTATTAAATCATGGACGACTGCAAGCAAGAAAAGACAATAATAAACCTACCAGTCAACCACTAAAATATAGTTTTGCAGGTGGTCTTTATCAAGACTTTGGCAGATTAGTTTCATTTTAATATAATAATCGAGTTCTATCTAATCCCAGAATTTTAGCCCCTAACTCGATGAGGTAATGACGCTTCCCATTCCAATAGAAGTGAAGAACATTTTAACACAACTTTTTTTCCACAACTTTCTTCCAATTAACAGTCTTTTTCGTACGGTTCATATTCGTCGAAGTGTGATTGTTGCCACTCATGTGTGGTAAAGTCCATACACCACGAGTAATATGAATGTCTTCACCGAAATCATCATCATTTTTAGTGGTAGTTGATCATCTAGTACAACTCTATTAATCCACTGCGGATTATCAGAAGGACTAGCTTCTCCTGATTCTTTCCCAATTTATTTTTAGAAATCACGCAAAGTCGAAAAATGGAAAGACAAAATTGGGATTTAAAAAAAAAAATTCTTAAGAAAAATGCTATGGATTTGTATTTTTTATGTATGTTTTAAGTAAAAACATGTGAAATTGGGAAAAAAATCGGTTGTTTCAAAGGTGTATCGATTGATACTGACTACCTAGAATTTGCCGACTATCATCGAAGTTGCCGACATTGGGGGGGCGAGACGCCCCCCCTACGCCCCCCCCCCAGTAGCTACGCCCCTATGCAAATAAGGGCAAACTTCATTTAAAAATAACACGAATTTCGTCAGAGGGTTGCGAAAAAAACACGAATTTCATCAAAATGTCGCAAAACACTCTCAAACTTTGTGAAAGGATCACGGAGAAAACGTGAATTTCTTCAAAGGATCACGTTCACGGATAAAAGCGAACTTCGTTAAAGGATCGTGATCAAAACTGGATCAACCATTCTCGCAAGAGTAAAAACCGAATCTGTAACTGACTCAAATCCGAAATGTATGACAATCTGCCCCGATGTGCTAAGCGCAGCTAAAAAGTAAAAGTCAACCAGACCAATAGCAAAATATAGTTGTTAACCGGACCCAGACCCTACCCGAAGCAAAAAATCAGAAATTAACTTGACCCGCTGCAAACAGTAGAAGTTAACCAGATCCAAAAGCGACCCACAATAAAAAGTAAAAAATTAGCCCGACCCAAAAAATAAAAGCCAACCGGACATCGAATTTTGTGAAATGATCGCGGAGAAAACACGAATTTCTTCAAAGGATCGTGAAACAGACGCACATTTCGTTCACAGAGTGCGAAAAAAACGAAACTTTTATCAAAGGACTCACCCCAATCAAAATCGGGTCGGCCCGAACCCTTCTCGCAAAAGTAAAAACCAAATCCTAAATTGGCAATAATCAGAATTTAAGTCAAACTGCCCCAAATGCGCTAAGCACAGCTAAAAAATAAAAGTCAACATGACCAACAATAAAATGTTGCAGTCGACCAGACCCAAAAGCAAAAAATCAGAAATTAACTCGAACCGCAGCAAAGAGTAGAAGTACATCGAACCCAAACACTACCCAAGCAGAAATTTACCCGACCAGGAGCAAAAAATAGAAGTCAACCGGACCGAAAAACGACCCACACCAAAAAATAGACGAAACACGACCCGCATTAAAAAAAATTAGCTCCAACCCATGCATCAGACTGGAGTTTCCAAATTTCTAAAATCGCTCCCCCCCCCCCCCCCCTTTGAGGACTCTCCAGATCCGCCCTTGGTCGGTCGACGGGATAACAGAGTAGTACCGGATAATCTTGTGATGTTTAAAAAAAATGTAAATAACAAAATAAACTTAGCTGACATACATTTCAATATTTTATTTAAAAAAATAAATAAATAAACTTCTATTAGTGTGAAAAAAAGAATGAAAAACAGTCAGATCCAAAATACATGCTCTAAATTTAATGTGTCTTTGCAGGGATATGTTTAGGGAAATTTTAGGTCTTTTAAAGGACCCTTCACAAAATTATTTGTCTCATAAATAAACTTTTTACTGAATTTTTTTCAACTTCAAATTGAACTTTTTACACATTTAGTCTTTTAAAAATAAAATCGGACTTGTAGTTGAACTCACCAAAGTGTATATTATTTAGTTTTTTTTTTTTTTTTTTTTTTTTTTATGTATGAAATATGGAACCTAAAGGCATTGATAATTGAAAAGTTGCAAAATTATGACTAGAATTTTTACTGTAAGAAAAAACTGTTAAGTCCAGAAATATGAATATTTAATCTACATCGTACGTAATAGGAGGCGTGCAGAAGTCCGTCTGATTAATTCCATCCAATAAATATATCTGTTGTATATCTATAAGCTACTGTTTTTTTTCTTTTTTTTAAATCATTGGTCAAGGAATATTAATGTTTGATGCACGGCGTATTTAATATAGAACTCGTTATGATCATCCTATAAATGATGTTTATTATTATTGTTAATTTAAATATAGAATTTATTTATAAGTCTTTAAAATTTTAGTCTTTGGAAATTTTATTTTCCAAAGAGTCGTTGTAATTTGTTAAATTACAATTTATTTATTTCATTATTTGTTATTAATTTTTTTTTCAAATCAATTAATTACAACTAATATATATTTCACAAAATATAAAAAAATATATGTACTTTTTTTTTCATAAGATCGACTGATAAATTTCGCGATGTTTTTCTGTCGTTCATTGAGGGATAATGAGTTATTTTTCTCGCGAAAATAACGAAATCGAGTTATTTTTAGCACGACAAAATGGCAAAATATGATTTTCCCCATGAATGATTATCAAATTTCGCGATATTTTTCTGATTAATTGGGAATTCCGCATTTTTAATCTTGCCACTGATTGATTAAATTCACTTTTTTTTTTTTTTTCAATGTCCGACAGAAAAATTTTGCCCTTCTTGCCCGCGAACGATTGACGAATTTCATATTTTTCCTGCGAGCGAATGACAAAATTTACGACTTTTTGCCCTTGAATGAAGGAAAATTTTCTCGGATTTTTTTCCACGATAGTTCCTTCAAAATTTTGTAGTTTTATCCTGCGACAGATCGACATAAATCCACGATTCTTCTTCCGGTTTTCCAACTGAAAAAAATCAGAATTTCGCCTGAGAAAGACGGACAAATTTCGAGATTTTTTTCATCCGATAGATTGACAAATTTTCGAATATTTTTTATTTATTATCTTTTGTAGCATTAAATTGTTATTAAAAAAAATTTGTTGCACATATTTGAAGATCATTGCTTGGTATTGATGCGAACATTGGTGCGGCGCCAATCAGAATATGGCGCTATCAGGATATTTTATTAGGGACCGTTCAAGTATTACGTAAGCAAATTTTTAGTCATTTTGCACAGAAAAAATGACACAACATAACACAAAAAATGAACACAACAGGAGTGGGCTGGAGTACTCTTTACGGATGGGAGCTGATTTAATATGATGAGTGATTCTGGACGTTTACACATCTGGAGAGAGCAAGTAACACCTAATCCCCACTCTAACATCATCAAAAGGTACCATTTTGGGGGTGCCGGAGTTCTTGTTTGGGGTGGTATCATGAACGAATTACGAATATCCTTACGAATTCCATGTCTTCCAAAGACGTTCAGTATCTGGTACCCGCTATTGCGCCGAGATTCTCTTGCCTCACTTGCGTCTATTTAGAGATGTTGTGGGTCCAGAGTTCCTCTTCACAGACGACAACGCTCTCCATCATCGTAGAGTGGTTATCGAAGAATTCTTGGAGAGTGAAGATATTCAACGCATGGATTGGCCTGCAACATCTCCGGGCTTGAATTTTATAGAATACATGTGAGACCTTCTCTGGATACGCTTAGTATCTCGTGACCAGACGCCGCCAACGATTCCGGAGCTGAAATTGACGTTACAAGAGGAATCAGATTCGAAACCTCAACAGCTCCTAGACAACTTCGTCCTCAACATGGACAGACGCGTAAATCCTTCATCGCAGTCCGAGATGACCATATCCCCTATTAGAGACTAAATTTTTCCTGCCAGGTGCCTATAAGAAGGACGCTTCTGTCTTCTCTGAATTTGTGCTCTAAGTGACCTTTACAATAAAGTGCTTATGTATCCTTTTGATTCTTTGTTTAGATGTTTTTTAACACTTGTCCGATATTTTCACATCTTGAAGATCTTATGTTATGATTTTGGTCGATGTGGAAAACTTTTGGGTGACGTTACATTCGAAAAATTCCCTCGTCCTTAATTTTTACACACCAGTGTAAGTATGATTACCATGTATTTTTATTCCGTTAGAAAGCAATCGGACAGTGTTTCCTGTTTTCCGGTAAAAGCATCGATCTTTCAGTGTAATATTTTTAATTTAAACCAATTTTCAAGGACCTGAAAGTTATGAAGGACTGCTTTGAGAATGGAATTTATTATGATTTATCATATACACCTTTTAGAGGACATGAAAAAAAATCTTGAGCTATTTTTTATCATATAAATGGTAATGAATCCCTTTCGGGTTTGGTCTACTATTAATAGTACATGTCTTTTCATTGAGTATTGTTTTGTTTTAAGAAATACTTTGCTATTACTTGCATGTAGTAATGTTAGTATGTGTCTATGCATTTATTATATTACTTTATTTAACTTAAGCTATTTAGTAATAATAATAATTATTATTATTTACTTAATTCTCTTAGCGTTTTTTGCGATTCTTTTATTTTAAACATATTTTTCGCGCTTTAAATTTAAAATAAATGTTACTTTCCAGAAACAATCATATGCAATAAAGCGCAAAAAATATTAGAAAGTTGTAATACTAGTTAAATCTTATTATAATACAATATTTTTTAAACATCTCCAAAATGCTTCCTTAGAGTATTGTATATGAATTGAATAGTAGGCAAAACAACAACATTCGTTATCTTTCAGACAATGAAATATTCGTTAAATATAAATTAATCTATCTGGAAAGCTTTAGATGCATTAATTCAATAGAAGTGTAAAAATTTATTGATATTTTTAGGTGCGTTCGTAATTAAGTAAGTACGTAGCACCTATAGTGGTCATTCAGTCCGTCCGTCTGTCCGTCCGTCTGTCCGTCTGTCTGTCCGCATATAACAACGCAAAAACTACCCAACCGAATCATTTGAAATTTGAAATACATAATTATTACAAAATTTTGTCGAGTCATTTCAAATTTTATGAAAATCGGATGCATAGATCAATTACAGGGGCAATCAAAAGTATTCCATTACATTACGGTCAATAGGGAAAAAAGTTTCAAATGCATTTTAATCGTTTGAAATTTAAAATACATAATTATTACATAATTTTGTCGAGTTATTTCAAATTTTATGAAAATCGGATGCATAGATCAAATACAGGGGCAATCAAAAGTATTCCATTACATTACTGTCAATGGGGAAAAAAGTTTCAAATGCAATTAAATGGTTTGAAATTTAAAATAAATAATTATTACATAATTTTGTCGGCACATTTCAAATTTTATGAAAATCGGATGCATAGTTCAATTACAGGGACAATCAAAAGTATTACGGTCTTCAAATGCATTTTAATGGTGTTACACTCAATCGAAATTAATAAAATTTATATGCAACTATAAAGTACATATTATAATATACATTTTACATAATTTGTGGTGCAAAGAATGTTTGTTATTGATTTACAAGGCCACACAAAAGTATTCCATTACATAATGGTATTGGGAGAACATTGTTTGTTGAGCGTTTTAATTATAATTCACTATTTACAATTTTATGAAATTGATATATGGGAGTGATATTTTTAACGTACGAACGCACCTCATTTGCTACGCTTCACGTGCAATTTCCAATTTGTTTAACCTAGCATGATTCACGTGTAATTATAATCTATAAAAATAGTGAAAACTGCAATTGCAAAAAGCTACGTAGGGGGAAGGGTCTGAGAAATTATTGGTTCACTCATGGACTCCAAATAATTGGCTGTCACCTACGGACACCGTAATCTGGAGTCTCCAACGGACTCCAGGTGTTTCACTTGCTAGGTTCACTTCCAAGTAAGTTCAACTCAAACAGGGGGTTAGAACCCACCCCCACTCTCACCGTAGCTTCGGCTCCCCAGACGCTTGGGTTACAGGAACACGCCACGGTTCCCAGCAGTCAAAAATGCTTAAACTTCCTTTAAAATATTGTAGAAAAGACAATCTGATGTACGTTATTTCAGGCAACAATCGTGCATCAAAATGTAGTGGTGGACAGAATTACAACCAGGATGTTGTAACAGATGTTCTTAAAATAAGAAATAATTTCAATATTATATTATTTTTTAAATACTTAAAATGGAAGAGGACCTAGTGATTTGAATATGTGGCGCCATCTATACTTCTTGTTTTTAAATAAAAATGCTTAATTAAACAATCCTCTTATATCCACATAAAATATTTTCACAAATAGAGTCTGACATTGTTTAATACTGTTAACAGAGCTACAGAGAGAGAGATCGAGATGTTACCTCCCGTTCAGTGTTGCTAGTCAGCTGCCAGGGAAAAAAATATGTGTATATAAGTTGCGGAATTCAACCAATAGAAAGATTCAGATGTACTTCAGATTTCCCAGTTCTCTACCGAGAACAAATAGTTCCAAATAGTTACAAAAAATCTTCATTGCAATTAATTGTTTAAAATAATATATATTCGTCTTATTTTCACATTGTTTAATGTGTCATTAAATAATTTGAATATTTGTACTTTAATAAGTAATGGCAATCTTGCAATCTAAATAAAAAAAATAAAAAAATTGTAATTTAGAAAATTACAACGTCTATTTGGAAAATGATATTTTCAAAGAATAAAATTTTAAAGACTTAAAAAATAAATTCTATATTTAAATTCTTAATAATAATAAACATCATTTTTAGTATGATCATAACGAGTCATATATTACGTACGCAATGCATTAAATATTCATATTCCTAGACCAATGATAAACCAACAACAAGAACAGTAGTTTATAGATATACAACCAAAACTGCATATATTTTAAGCGTTCCAACTCCTATGGAAGAGGTGTCCGCAAGATTAAGGGCGGGTCCAAGGTATACGCTACCTAGCGGCAGGGGTGCATAACCAGAGGATTATTAAGTAGATTGCAGTTTCTTTTGTGTGAATGGCAACAAAACTTTTTTGTTTCAATTAAATGTTACTTTAAAATATTACGTAGAATAAGTTTTAGGTTTGAAATATTGTAAATAAATATGGAATAAATAAGTGTAGTACGATTAAATATTAACATAAAATATACTAAGATGAAATATCCTTTAACTATGCGATACAAATATCGCTGATTAAAATATGTTCGATTTTAATTATGTTTTTAATATAATGAAAGATGACTCATATAATTTAGTAAGTAGATTATATAAATGCAGAATTTTGAAGTAGTGTCACATTTTACTAAATCTTGATGAGCTAAGTTATACAAAATTGTATACACCTTAGTATTTCCTATGATAATATAATGTTTAGCAATGTTTAGAAATGTATAGAATTTAATACTAAATAAAATATTTAACTTTAGCTCCATTTTTAATTATCAACTAGCTGTACCCGTCGAAATTCGACGGAAAAGAGTATACATTGGATGTGATATATATCAGTCTTATAATACACAATAATATACAGAGCGAAATAAACAATTGCCACTTCTTAAAATAGGGATAACATAATCTTTCATGATGAAGATACACAAACTTCAGAAAATAATAAAAAATAAGGAAAACAGCTCATAAAGTATTATGTTGGACTTAACTTCAGCTACAATTTTTTTTAATGTGGTTTCTAAACATTAAATATTATTTAAATGCCAAATTGTTTAGGAAGTTGATATAATACCTCAGAAAACGAATTCAAAAATATCTTCATAGTTTATTTTTTCTCCGTTTAAATATCTCTTGGTAACTCTACAATAATTATAGTATCAATAAAATATTTTAATTATTATAGAAACAGGGCATTAAACTGCATAACCAATCCACTAAACATTTATAGCACTTGCAATAAATTTACTTTATTTATTGGTTTGTAGCCTCCATGAACTTGTCAAAATTAATTTTATTGTCATGACAACGAAAAGAAAAACGATATCTTTGTTATAAAAAAGAACAAAATTTTTGTGTTTGTTGTTGATAAGCAGAAAACATTTTATTTATTTTTATTTTAAATAATAAGTCAATAGAACAAAATGATTTTAATTAATTTTTGATATTATGTAAAATAGAAATATCGTAATACCGTTATATCACAGGATATTTTTTTTCTAATATGACATCATTTACACCTTCTGAAAACCTCATCCTTTCTAGAAATAAAAGCGTGATTTATGCAGTTATTTAAAAATTCCTTAGTTTCATAAAATATTTATTGTAATTAAATGGAAATGGCGCAATTTATAGAAATATTTTCATTCGTGCACATCGCGGACCTTTAAATAAATAGAAGTTCAGTTTATTTAGATGCAGGAATAAAAGTCAGTGAATATGACATCATCATTGAAACAGCTATAACAATGTATATTATATTCATGGAACAAACTTATCTGTTTTCTCAATGACGACATTTTCTCCATCGACAAAATTTCGCTTTAGATATTATATTTTATAAAAGTTTATTTTCTGGTATTTTATTTACATAATACTTAATAATATCACACAGTAAATAATCTGTGTATTGTACAGCGATTAGTGAATAATTATGTGCAATCATTTTATTAGGATTAAATTTTACGAAAACCATTATTTTTTTTCTTTGAAATGCAGTTACACGTTCACGATGAGATCAAGATCCTGATTGGTGAAAAGGAATAAAACAAAATAAATTTTTATTATAGTGAGAAAAGCTTAACCTGTTGCCAGTGTGTGGAAGAAATGTCACGAAAAAGCTTTTAAAATTAAAAATAAAATATAAAAATGGAAATAAATTAAAAATTATCCAGAATGGGCACATCTACACATAAACAGCTTTCATTTAAAAAAATAATTATCAAAACCGGGCCAGTAGGAAGCTCAGGGCTGATGACTAAAAAAACAGCCAGGTGTTTTAAATATATAGATTGCAGACGATAAAAATCTAATGTTTTCTTGGTCGTATCGACTTTTATTATTTAACTTGCAAACATTTCATTCTTTTAATTTAAAAAGCTATTTCATTATACGTATATTCGGAATAATTTTAAATGTATGTATTAAATGTTGTTTTGTTAAATAAAGAAATATTGTTAATTTATTTGTTTAAATATTTAACGTTCTAGACAATAATTTTCTTAAAATCGTAGATTACACACTCTCTCTTTCTCTCTTTTTTTTCTTTTTCTTTTTAAACAGACAAAGCTATTTAGAGACTTCATATTAAAAATTCAATCACAAATTTCAAGCTATTCTCTCAATCATGACAGATTAATCAAGTCTACAAGATACATTGCAAAATATTTTTGTTACAGTTTGTATTGATAAAATCATGTACCTTTAAAAAAATAGTCACAATATCATTTTAATTTCGGGAGAAAAAGTACTAATTAGTACTCATAAGTACCATATAATGCTACGAAAAATATTGACTTTTACCCTAAAATTAAAATAACAATGCGACTTTTTTTAAATACATATATTTTTAATAAAAAAAATCTGGGTATTTAAAAAAAGTCGCATTGTCATTTTAATTTTAGGGTAAAAGTCAATATTTTTCGTAGCATTATATGGTACTTATGAGTACTAATTAGTGCTTTTTCTACCGAAATTAAAATGATATTGTGACTATTTTTTTTAAATGTACATGATTTTATCGGTACAAACTGTAACAAAAATATTTTGCAATATATCTCGTAGACTTGATTAATCTGTCATGATTGAGTGAAAATTCAGAAAATATGCGCAAGAGATGCGGAAATAATAAACATCTGCGCATATATGACGTCAAACCCGCGCATTCATTTGCACCCCTGCCACCAGCTGGCGCAGCTTGTTAACTTACGACAGATTCCAGCATTAAGTTGGTACGCTCTAGCAGCTCTGTATACAACTTTAAGTGTTTAAAATATGCATTTTTACTTTATGGAGTTAATCAGACTGACTTTTAAACGCTTCCTATTACATACGACATGGATTAAACATTCATATTCCTGGACCCTGGACCCATCCTAAAAAAAATTTAATGAAATTTCAGTTTTACAATTTTTGGAACTGCAAATTTTTAAACTTCTAAATATCGCACATTTAAAATTTTTACATCGTTGCTTAGAGAAAAAAAAATGCACTTTTAAATAAAATTTGTTTGAAATCTTTATCACATTTTTTTTCTTCAAATTATTATTATTCTTTAAAGTTTTTATTACTTTTTTTTGTCAATGTGGCAACAAAAGTATTTCATTTTTGGACATTAAAAATGGACCAATCAGAAAACTAATAAAATTAAAAACAGAAATATTCCATTTTTGGACATTAAACACGGGCCAATCGGAAAAAGAATAAAATAAAAAATTTGCGGAATTCAACCAATAAAAAGATTCAGATATACTTCAGATTTCCCAGTTCTCTACCGAGGACAACAGGCATTTTCCAAATAGTTAATAATAATAATAATAATAATTAATAATATCATAGATTTCATTATCTTAATTGCATATTACTGATTATCTAGTAAGACCAGCCTGTTTTTTAACACATTTTAGCTTTGTTGGAAAATACTTATGATCCACTAAAAAACAACTTTTGAAAAGTTAAAAAAAAAAAAAAAAAAAAAAAAAAAGATTAAAGTTGTGGCTAAAAAATGGTGAGATATCAAATTTCCAAGTTTATATTATATTATACACCGTCCATTAGGAAAATTATCATTTGTACGTCGAGTGCCTTCGTATATATGTTGATAGAAATCTTTTTTTCCTATACTAAAGACATCATAACATGTTTCTGAAAATTCAAATCTTTTAAAATTATGCATGATGGACTTGGCTACTATCTTTTCATACTTTACACAAATTTCTATCTACCCAAATCCATTGTCAAAATCCGAAATTCAAAATTGCTACATAAGCAGAGATTTTAAGCTTTTTCATTGCAGATTTTTATCTCATAAAACAATACTAATTTATCTAAAGGATTCACCTTGTAATTTATTTTATAGAGTTATTAGATATTTAAAAAGATTGGAAATCACTTTCTTTTCTCAAACTATCAGTCTTTTTCAATTTGTATGTTTACATTTGAAAATGAAAGTTCGACAATTTACTGAAGAAAGTATTTTATGACTTTCCTTTACGGAATTGTGTGCTTAAAAATTTGTGTGTCAAAATACTGGTGACATATCTTTGCGATTCCTCTTACGATTACCTTTTTAGAATTTTTAATAATTTAAAAGCACTAACAATCAACTTCCTTTCTGAAAATAAAAATCTTTCTAAATTTATTTGCTATTAGCTAAAATCAGAAATTCTAAATTGTTGTTAGTGTAAACTTATTACGGTTTTTTCTACGAACTTGGCTGCTGTCGAGGTTAATCCATTTCGCCCTCGCTCAATTAGGGTGAGCTTTAGGAAGCTGGGTGAAGCTAATCTAAAAATTTTTCAATTGGGGGTTGTCATACATTGTTGGAAAGGTCTCGTCCTGTACTCCCCATCTCCAGCGTCCTTTTCAAAATTAATTCGCTTTTGTGACTATAGGCGACGTATTATAACTACGATTTGTCTCACACTCGCAAGGTGATGAGATAGGGTAACACCCCCAGTAATTGGCATGCACCAGTGATTGGCACATTTTACAAACATGTCCTAAAAAAAGATTTATATCCAGTCTTTTAAAAATGGAAGGCCATATACCAGTTATATGTTCATTTACTTTAAAGATTATAACTTTGATTTATTTTACAAGATGATGATAGAGCCTAGGAAAGAGAAACAAATCTGGCTTGTATCAAATTAGCCATTTTGTTGCAAATTCTTGTTCTTTGGCTTAAGCAAGGCATGATTTTCAATTCATTATTATCTGATTTATAATATATTTTAAATTTCAATTGACAACAGTTTTGTTTAGTTAAAAAGGGTTACTTTAATTGTGTAAAAGTATTTTCGACACAAATATTTGGATTTCTGAATTAATGGTAGTTGCCAATTAATGGTGCTTCAATTTTGCTAGTTCCGAGTAATTGGCACCTATTAAAATTACAAGGAATTCGCAAGGAATTTGATATTAAACCATTTATTTTGGAAGTATTTTTAAAATTATAGACTAATTTTGTTTATCATTTGTTTTTATTTGAAAATATAAATTTTATCAGTAATTGGAACCTATTAAAGCTTCATATGAAAATTACTGGGGACAGCATGGCAATTACTGGATATTAATGTAAGTATATTGTATTGTTTTAAAGTGTTCACATTTCAGATTAATATGCTGATTTCTTACTCTCAAAAACCTGAAATATGGCATCTTCATCTACAGTAAATTAATTTAAAGCGATTAAACCCAATGCAAAATGTAGATTTTTTTAAAAATATAAACATATGCCAATTACTGGATCACAAGATGCCAAACATTGGTGCTCTAGGTGCCAATTACTGGTGATTTCAGCAACTTTTTATAAATATATTTTTATAAAAATACTTTTTCAATTTTTTTTGCTTTTAGTGGGCAAAATAGATGCACAGATATGCATTCTTTGATTTAAAAATATTTCCAAGTAAATAGCTTATTTCTTTGTAATGAAAATTTAAGTAAGTTTAACGACAAATTCTTAATGTGCCAATTACTGGGGATGTTACCCTATATCTCCAGAAAGATCTCACCCTTATATTTTTAATTCATTTTACTGCCTACAAGGGATGCTTTTTCTCGTTTTTCACCCATTTATCGTTACCAAGGCGGTGTGTTATATCTTCATTATCGTCTCTTTCTCCTCTCTAACTACTTTTAACTTTTTTTATTGCCTTTAGGGGGCGCTTTTTCCCGCTTTTTGCCAATTTCTTTTCTTTCTTTTGTTTTTTCTTTTCTAATATACAATTTATTTATAAGTCTTAGAAAAATTCATTTTCCAAATGGTTGTTGCAATTTGTTAAATTGCATTTTCTTTTATTATTATAGTAATTGTACTATAACACTATATAACATCATAAAGTAATCACGTCGATTTGGAAGAAAGCATTTGATTCCTTGTGCTGCTTACGCTTCTTATTTACTAACAATTTATTGCTAATAAATAAATAATTAAAAAAAAGTACTACATGGATATTTAAATATTTATATATTAAAAAGAAAAACTCTGTAAAGAGCTAGTTCACTTGACTAATTTATACCACACCCGCTTATCGTAGCGTTTTTAGGTGCGTTCGTAAATATGTAAATATGTAGCACCTATAGTTGTCGTTCAGACCGTATGTTCGCATACAACAGAGCAAAAACTACCCAACCGAATCGTTTGAAATTTAAAATATATAATTATTACATAATTTTGTCGAGCCATTTCAAATTTTATTAAAGTCGGATGCATAGTTCAATTACAGGGATAATCAAAAGGATTCCAATATATTACGGCTTATAGGATAAAAGTTTCAGGTGCATTTTAATGCTGTTACATTCTTTTGAACATAATAAAATTGATATGTATCTGTGAAGTGTATGATATAATATATTTTGTACAATTTGTGGTACAAAGAATATTTGTTAATAATTTACAGAATCCCACAGAAGTATTTCATTACATAATGACATAGGGTGAACATGGTTTGGTGCGCGTTTTAATTGTACATTCGAACCCCGTTATAAAGAACTTCATGAAACCAAAGTTTTTGTTCGGTATATCCGGTGGTTCGCTAAATCCGAACCGACAAAAAATGTTAGTAATCACATTATGTGTAGATTATTAGCTGCTATCTACATATTCAATAATGATGCATTACGGGAAAAAAAAAAAACGATTTATTAAATATGATCATTAATGAATTAAATTGACTGAAATCGAGTACATTAAATTAATTCAATACTAAATAAATTATCGTATTTACTCGTGTATAAGGCGCACTTTTTTTCCAAAAAATTAGCGCAAAACTCCTAGGTGCGCCTTATACACGGAATAATTTTTTACTGTTGGATGCAGTCGAACTATATACATATGAAGCAAGAAATTATTCAAAGATATTAAAAATCGGAAAATGTTACTTAATTGATGTATTACTGCATATTTATTTCACTCCTTGCAGTTTTTTTATACAACAGAGATAGTGACATTATCTGAACGCTAATTAGCAATTCTCTTTACCTCACTCATTTCCCGTCATTCTCTTACAACCCGAAGCCTAAAAATGCATTTTCGTCTTGTTTTCTGGTCTGGTGTAATGTTTGTTACGACTTTTTTTTTTACTGAAATTCATTTGGTCATTCTTCTTTAGCGTATCAAATTTATGGTGCACGCTATATACGAGATTTTAAGAAATCGCCATTTTTACTTGTAAAGTACGGGTGCGCCTTATACACGAGTAAATACGGTAATTAAAAATGAAGACGAATAAAAATACAGTACAGTGCTGATTATCCGAACAAGTAGAGATTGACCCTAATTTGGATAAGAAAAATTTAAGACATTTGGGCAGACAATTTATAGAATCTTCCCCACTATACTAAAACCTTTATTCTTTATCGAGGCTTGGAGTTACCAACACTAGTTATTGCTGGCGTTTTTAAAAATAATTTTATTTTATTGTTTTACGTATGCTTGTTTGTTTTTCTCTTTTATCATTTTTTATCATCTTCTGATCTGCAGAGATTATAATTTAAGGAAAAAAGCTTCTGATTATTGTTTGCTTCAAAGAAGACGTTCTTTTCAATGTTACCATATTTTGAATTATTCTTAAGTAAGTTAGTTGAATACGCTAGCCAGGTGCCTTACGTTGGCTTAATCCTTAAGCCTTATGTTACCAAACAGGCGTGATAGGCGTAATGGAAAATGATTGACTGGTGAGGGTAATCACACATGCAGAATGGAAACCATACAAGAGAAAGCATACATTTCTTCCGAACCTTTAATAAAAATATCACTAGTTTGCACAATGTTTCATAAGCCGGCATTTTCGCATTTTTCTTGTAAAATAAGAGACGAAATCCTGTTTTCACAACTGCGGAAAATTAAAAAAAGAAAAAAAAAATCATGGTCGACTGGAAAAAAAAAGGTTCGTTTATAACCGATTCTTAAGATTTCGGAGGTTTGCTATAAAAGAATAAATTAGCATTAAATGTAATGGGAAAACGGCGGGACCAAAATTTTCGTTCGTTATATACCGGGTTCGTTATAACGAGGTTCGACTGAATTAAACTATTTAACATTTTATGAAATTGATATACGTTTTTGAGGATTACCAAAAGTTACTTCCGGTATAAATGAAAGCAGATAGTATTTACAGGGACACTCGAAAAATTCCGGCTACTGTACTGTATTCGAAATACTGTATACTATTACACCAACATCTGAATATTTTTAGGTGCGTTCTTAATTACATATATATGTAGCACCTATAGTTATCGATCAATATGTCCATCCGTCTGTCTGTCCGCATATAACAGAGCAAATACTATCCAACTAAATCATCTGAGATTTAAAATACATAATGGTTGCATAATTTTGTCGAGTCATTTCAAATTTCATGAAAACCACATGCATAGTTTTATTACAGGGACAATCAAAAGTATTTACGGTCAACAGGAAATATAGTTTCAAGTACATTTTAATCATGTTACACTCTTTTGAATATAATAGAATTGACATGAATCTATGAAGTATGTATTAAAATATACATTCTGTACAATTTATTATTAATTTACAGGGTCACACAAAAGTATTTCACTATACATAATGGTATACGGGGAAACATTGTTTGGGGCGTGTTTTAATTACATTAAACTATTTCACATTTAATGAAATTGATATACGTTGCTGAAGCTTAATACAAGTTATTTCCTGTATATAAACAGGAACATACAAAAGATTTCGACCACTACACTGTATTCGAAGTACTGTTTATTATAGCAGCAAGATCTGTATATTTTTAAAACTTCGTTATCGTACGAACGCACCTCATTTGCTACGCTTTATTTGCAATTTCCAACTTGTTTCTTTTTTATTGCAATTTTTCACTAGTTTTCAAAACATCGGAAAGATACTAGATGGCAGCACTACAAGTTTAATTTCGGTATTTTAGTAGTAGATGGCAGCACTACAGTTGGACTAGGTGAAATGTTGGGGCTAAGCGGGACTGAACCCCACCCCCTCCTAACTTCCTCCAGAGCCTCCCTCTAATGATTTCAATATTTTATACTTTTTTTACAAAATGTGTATTTTAACTTTCTTCAAGAAAGAGAGAGAGAGAGAAAAAAAAAAAGTCGGAAATTGCTCGTAGCAAATGAGGGGCGGCCTTCGCACTATAACGAAGTTTTAAAAATATCCAAATACAGTATTGTATCCTAAATCTTTTGTGCGTCTCTAAAACACTATCTTCTTCCTACGATACAGGGAATAACTTGCGACAAATTTGAGCAATGTATATCTAAAAAAAAAAAAAAAAAAAAAAAAAAAAACATTTTATGGCTATGAAATGTGAAGCATTTCCTGGTTTCTCTCCTATACAATTATGTAATGGAATACTTTTGTGTGGTCCTGTAAATTAATAACAAATATTCTTTGCACCACAGATTGTACAAATACAGAATGGATACATACTTCATAGATGCCTATAAATTTTTAACACAGTTGAACACAGATCTGTTTGTAATAGATGACTGACATTAAGAGCCCACAATAGTCACAGAAAAAGTACGCAAAAAGACCCGGACGATCATGTAAAGTCTATGGGGGCGTTCTTTTCTAATATCTCGCTCAAATTTTAATATTCTTACATGATTTTTTTTGCATTGGCTAGCTGAGGACGATCCACAACCGGCCTAGTTTTTACTTTTTCAATTTTGGTTTCAGATTTTTTTGAAAAAAATATTTTAACTTTCAAAACCGGTTTAAACCGGTTCTGAAATTGAAACTATCATAATATAAAAAATATATGAGCAAAATCGAAAAAGTAAAAACTAGGCCGGTTGTAGATCGTCCTAAGCTATCCTATGCAAAAAGAATCATGTCAAAATATTAAAATTTGAACGAGATATTAGAAAAGAACACCCCCATAGACTTTACATTAGCGCTCGGCTTTTACCGCGTGACTAGTGTGTGCTCTTAAGATTATCGTTTTCTTATTTTATTCTTTTGTCAAAACACAAGAATCATAGGAAAGACATAGCTACTAATTAATTGATGATAATATTCACTATTAAATGCTATTTAATAAATTTTGTTTTGGGGATTGTCTATACAATAAAAAATGCACGAAAGTTGATTTTTAAATTTGTAACATCCATTTTTGACATTCTATTTCAATCATTTCCAGCCAAGAAATAGATATATAAGTCGGGATCCAGATAATTTTTTTCGCTGTTTAGCGAAAAAGGATTGACCAATCAGAAGCTTTCAGTTTTGCTAACTTTTTGCTGTTTGCAAAAATATTTGCTTTTGATTAGTCAATCTCGTTTCGCTAAACGAAAAATCTATTTGGGTCTCGATAATTTTATTAAATTTTAATATAGTTATAAAAGAAACAGTGTTAGAAGTTAATCCATAAATAAAAAAAATAAAATAAAATAAAATAAAATAAAAGGAAGATCTTACAAAAGCAATACCAAAAAAAAAAAAAAAAAAAAAAAAAAAAAAAAACCCTTCAATTAATTACCAGTAGAATACCAGCATAATTACCAGTATACAATAACTTTAAATTTATAATATAAATTTGCTTTAACTTTTTCGCATGGCTTTTTAGGAATTAATAAATTTTATTTTTCTCTAAGTCTTTTTTTTTTTTTTTTTTTTACTTTTTTCACTTATTTTATTACACTACATGCACAAATATGATATTTATTCCTTTATTACATTTTTTATTATCTTTAATTTTATTAGCCATTTTTTTTTCTCTGTGGCTACCAACCTCATTTAAACATATTTCTTTTTTATGGCGCCCTAACACCTATGCAACACGACTAACCTATAGACTGGATGTTAAATTGCCACGCAACAAGATTCAATTGTATCAACAAGATCACATTGTTCCATTGCAATAAAGACAAACCTACAAAGTGTTTCTAGTAAGTTTGTTCAATTTTCTTTTCTGTGCCTCATTTAATAATTACTACTACTAATAATAATATTTGTTAAAAAAAAATTAGTTAGATGTGGCAATTCCAAAATTTTCTTCTATCTTGTGCATGTTAATACTTGCTGAAAAACGCAGCATAGCAGCGCCACCGGTTAGGTGGTTTAAGCCCAAATCTAGTCAGCAACAACTTATATCAACTTATAACTGAATATGAACTTTGATGAAAATCCGTGCATTAGTTTTTAAGATAGAGCTATTTCAACATCTTTTTAAAAAATCTGCATAATAGCGCTACATGTTGCTTGATGTACGCCAAAAACTAATCTAAATCAATTTTTTTTTTTTTTTTTTTTTTTTAATATCAAGTACTAACTGGATCTGAAGTTTGATGAAAGTCCATGCACTAGTTCTTGAGATACACTTATTGCGAAAAAGTGAAAAATGCAGTATAACAGCGCCATCTGTAGGGTGATTTATACCAAAAACTAAACAGTACTAATCTATATCAAGGACTAACTGAATCTGAAGTTTTAGAAAATTCCGTGCATTAGTTCTTGAGATAGAGCTATTGCGATTATCCCAATGCACCATGGCAGTGCCACCTTTTGAGCAATTTGCACCAAAACGTAATCAGCACCATGTTATATCAAGTACTAACTAAATCTATAGTTTTATGAAGATCAATGCACTAATTTTTGAGATATTGCTGTCGCGGCAATAGTAAATAATGCAGTATAGCCAGTGTTCTCGCTGACATTCCACCAACGTTAGTAATTTGGCTAATTAAAAATAAAAAAACATTCGCCAAATGATAAAAGTATTAGCAAAATAGATTCGCCATGTAGTATTAAAAAAAAGTTATCTTTAATCCTTTAATGTACCCTCTTTTTTTCAATATGTTCTAAAATAACCTAAGTTTTTACAACTGCGACAGCGATTGTTATTAATCTAATTTCAACTATCCGCTACAAATATATGGTACTACTCTGTTATCCCGTCGACCGATTTCGCCAAATTATACACATTGACGAAATTTTTATTTTAAATAATAATAATTAAAAAAACAAATAATTTGTAGAATATTAATAAAAATACAGATAAAAAGTCGAAATAAAAATCACTTAATGACGTTTTAAACATGTGTATCGTATTTAATGTCATTGAATTGACATTCACGATCCTTCATTATTGGCCTTTAATCTTATAATTTGGCAATAGTATTTTGGTCGACGGGATAACAAAGTAGTACCAAATATATTAAAAATATATATGTATATTAAAAATATGTATATAATGCATATGTATGAAAAACGAAAAAGAAAAGAAAGAAAAAGCAAACATTGAGCATTAGCAATTTGGCGAATCGAATTGCTTGTTGACTCGCCAAATGAAGAATTTAGTCGCAATTTGGCGCATTTGCGAGCGACAGCGAGAACACTGAGTATAGCTGCGCGCCATCTAATGAGCGATGTGCACCAGAAACTAATCAGATCTAGTTTATATCAAGGCTTACAGAATCTAAAGTTTTGTGAAATTCCGTGCATTAGTTCTTGAGATAAAGCGCCCATAAAATTATTTTCACAGACATACATTTTGTAAAAACATGTTTTCTCATTTGTAAAAATACTCAAACAAAAAGATGAAGGACTGTATCCCTATTCCATTGATTAGTGTCTACGCAATATTGCACGTACTACTAATATATGGGAACAGCTCCTCATCTTTTTGTTACATTTTTGTGGCCAACGCATTTTAATCTTATTCTATCGGCGATAATTTTCAGACTTTTCAAGCTATGATTTCGAAACTTTAACAAAAGTTGCTCTATGCATTTAGTTAACACAGTATGCAAATGACATTTTTATATATTTGGCACATGCGCAGTAAAAATTTATTAAGTAAACCTGCTCATTTTTCATAAAATTATTAATATTTTTTAATTTTGATTGCAAGGTGTTATTTACAATGTTGATTGTCATATTTTCTGGAAAGAGCATTGTTTTTGATTAAGAATTCTACAAATTATAAGCAAAAAAACTTGGCAAAATTTTGGACCGTTTTTGTAAAAATTTTAAATTTTTCTACGAGTATGCATGCTATAATCATAAAAATGAACAAAGTTTATTACAATAAACCTCTTAATCATAATCTGCAGTTTGAACGCTTTTGCTACATTAGTTTTGACAGAGTTATCCAAACTGTCTTCGTTCTTTTTCAATTTGTTGACGGTCTCCTATGGGATTTCGGGGAGAAATTTTCGCGAAAATTTATGACCTGTACCATTTTGTTTACACACCTGGAGTTTTAGAATAATTCCTTATCTATATTTCTAGATATTCAACAAAACGTCTAAAATCGCAAGTGTCAATTTTTTTTTTTTTTTTTTTTTTTTTTTTTTTTCTGACATTGTAGAACCGTCATCAAGTTTGTACTCCACGAAAAGTAAGATTATGTTTTCCAATCAACAACAAAATCCCCACTAAAAATTGATTGCCTTCTCATATATATTTCTTTTTTCTACAGAATGTATATTTTAATACAGGGTGTCCAGCAAATAACACCCTGTTTTCAAAATTAAATTTTTCAAAAACAAAGGTCAATAGAATTATGCAGTAAACGGTTTGTTTATGAGGTAAGCTGTAAAAATCTTATACAGAAGTTTCGAACGGTAAATATTTTGAAAAGATTGTGTTCTGATTGCAAAGAATGCTTTGATTTTGACATTTTTCTTGCTTTAGATTGCTGCCAGAAAATGTGTTTTTCGGCTTAAAGTGCCATATTTCATAGTTTTTTTAAATTATTTTTTTGAAATTTCGAAATTCTAAATATTTACTTCGAAAAATCTTTAAAATATTGCACTGTAAGCTGAAAATGTTTTTCTCTGCAGGCAATCTAAAACAAGAAAATTGTCAAATCAAAGCATTCTATGCAATCAGAACGCAATTTTTCAAAATATTCTCTGTTTGAAATTTCTGTATAAGATTTTTACAGCTTACCTAAGGAAAAAACCGTTTTCCGCATACTACTATCGATCTTTGTTTTTGAGAAATTTAATTTTGAAATC
The DNA here is from genome assembly GCA_964019185.1 of Maratus speculifer. Lineage (NCBI taxonomy): Eukaryota > Metazoa > Arthropoda > Arachnida > Araneae > Salticidae > Maratus > Maratus speculifer. The sequence continues at coordinate 21,353,827 of OZ025292.1, read as the reverse complement.
AGAATGTTGTTTGCTGGACACCCTGTATATACTTCATATATGCATATTCATTTTGTTATGTCCGAAAATGTGTAACACCATTAAAATGTGTTTGAAACATTTTACCACACTGACCGTCATGTATTGGAATACTTTCGATTGTCCCTGTCATTGAACTATGTATCCGATTGTCATAAAATTTGAAAAGACTCGAAAAAATTATGCAATAATTATATATTTTAAATTTCAAACGTTACGGTTGGGTAGTTTTTGTGTTGTTACACGCGGACAGACGGTCGAATTGAACGACGACTATGGGTATTTCGTATTTACATAATTACGAACGCACCTAAAAATACTGGAGCAGCATAGGCTCACAGGGATGCAAAGTTTTCCCCACAGAAGATCGCATTGGCCCTCAGACCGACGGGCCAGTCCACGCTTGGATAAATATATTGCAAACTGGTTTCCTAAACAAATGTTGCTAATCTCTACCAGCTAAACATTGTCCTACCTTTTTGTAAACACTGTATATACAGGGTGTCCAGCAAATAACACCCTGATTTCAAAATTAAATTTCTCAAAAACAAAGATGGATAGTAATATGCGGCAAACGGTTTTTTCATTAGGTAAGCTGTAAAAATCTTATACAGAAATTCCAAACAGTGAATATTTTGAAAAAATTGCGTTCTGATTGCATAGAATGCTTCGATTTGACATTTTTCTTGTTTTTAGATTGCCTGCAGAGAAATAATTTTTCAGCTTACAGTGCAATATTTTAAAGATTTTTCGAAGTAAATTTTTAGAATTTCGAAATTTCAAAAATTTAATTTAAGAAAACTATGAAATATGGCACTTTAAGCCGATAAACACATTCTCTGGCAGCAATCTAAAGCAAGAAAAATGTCAAATCAAAGCATTCTTTGCAATCAGAACACAATCTTTTCAAAATATTTACCGTTCGAAACTTTTGTATAAGATTTTCTCCAGCTTACCTGATAAACAAACCGTTTACTGCATAATTCTATTGATCTTTGTTTTTGAGAAATTTAATTTTGAAATCAGGGTGTTATTTACCGGACAACCTGTATGTCAATATATATATATATATGTATATATATATCTAGGTTTTTACATATGCTTTCTAAATGTTATTTATTTTTTTTTCTCTTTTTATGATTTTATCGAATATTTAGATAGCATGAAAGATAGGTGTACCTAACTTCGGCCACAAAAAAAAAAAAAAAAAAAAAAAAAAGACATAGAATTTTTGAAAAAGGGAGGAGGTGTACTTTCTCTTTCACTTCCGGAAAAGAAGAAAGAAAGGATCTACTTAAATATACTTTTAGTTAAATAAAAGGCGTTGCAGCTAAATACCTATAAGAAATGCCCTCCCCCCCCCCCATCCTCCCAATTGTATTTTGTCGTTTTTACGTCTTATCTAATTTAAACAGTGACTCCAGTTTTGTCCTCGTAAAATAATAATAATAATAATAATTCATCATAATTTTAATGATATACATGTAACCGCATTCTTTAAATTTATGAACCCTCACCTCGAAACAAATGGTCCAAAAGAAACTCTGATTGCAATAACCTGTTCAATCACAATCAAAAACAGCTTTCTATGTTAATATCTTTATATGGCTATTTTTTTTTTAATTCTTACTTTTTCATAACTTTTTGTGCGCATAACTTAGTCTTAGAGATAACTGAGAGCAAAAACGCAAAAAGGAACGTGTGAAACTGAGAGAAATCCAGAAAGCATGTGTTTTATGTTTTTCTCAGTAATTTCATGATCTATTATTGTTTCGAACAAGGGAACAAAGACAGAAACACATTTAACTAGACGGATGTGGCAATCCCAAAACTTTCTACTATCTCATATATGTTAATGCTTCAAAAATTTATACCCCAGTGCCAAAATTAAATGCCTATCGTTGAATGTTCTAAAGGTATGGAATTTAGTGCATTAGCAAAACATAATCAGCAATATTGCTTATCAAGATATATCTGAGCCTGAAGTTTAATGAAAATTCGCGCTTTAGTTCTACAGATATAACTATTTGAGTAAAATTCAGCAAAGCAGCGCCACCTGTTGGGTGATTGATACCATTACGTAAACATAACCAGTACATATCAAGGATTAACCAGATATGAAGTTTGATGAAAATCCGTACCTTAATTCTTGAGATAGAGCTATTGTGGAAATTGAAAAACATGTGTCATACCAGCCCCATCACCTAATGAGCAATTTACACCAAAATGTAAACAGTATCAATTCATACCAAGGACTAATCGAATTCGAAGCTTAGTGGAAATTCGTGATTTAGTTTTTGAGATACAGCTATTGCGTGAATCGTAAAACGAGTATAGCAGCACATTAATCAACATCAATTTATATCAGATACTACCTGACTATAAATTTTTATAAAAAAAATGTGTTCATCAGTTCTTGAAATACAGCTGTTGCGTAAATCGTAAAATATGCAGCATACCAGCGCCACCTGTTGAGCGATTTATGCCAAAAACTAATCAGCATCAATTTATATCAGGGACTATCTGACTATAAATTAAAAAAAAAAAAAAAAAAAAAAAAAAAAATGCGTTCATTAGTTCTTGAGATACAGCTGTTGCGTAAATCGTAAAAATGCAGCACACCAGCCGTCTAGCAGAATCGGCCTTTGACAACCCCATTTCCAATGCAAACAACTTCTTCTAGACATTTCTAGATTCTACTGGTTGTCGTGAAGAAAACTGACAACAGTAGTTAAAACAAAACAAAACTTACACGCGAATTTACGAAATCTTCGTAATTGCATATTTTTCTCTTATTCACAAATATCTATTCTTTTCTATGAAATAAAAGTGGTAGCTGTAATTTTTTCATTAGTTTTTTTTCGGTTTGTTATTGTCATTCATATAAACTATGAAATTTAATCTGACTGCCATTTTTTTTTCTGGTGAGCTTCGAAAAACTTGTTGTACCTTAACTTTTGGAGTCCAGTGTATATATAATTACATTGTTTATGTTCAATATAGATCTTAACACTAGAACGGCCATGAGTAGTAATTTTGACCGCTACCAAAGCGGTCACATTGGTTTAACCCAAATATTTCGTTATGAAATATGTTTAAAATATACAAAGAAGAAAAACGATAAATAAAATTTTAAACTGTTTTAAATCGAAATTCAGTAATGAAATATTTTTATAAAACTTGGTTTAAATTTCCGGTCTTTCTATTGTTAAAAATTTTATAAATTTAATTTAAATTAGTTTTTAAGTTTAGCTTATTTCATTCTCTTGGTTTACGTTTAAAAGAGTTTTATAAATCTTATAAATTCACATGCATGAACTTTTAAATAGATAACTTAGATTGACTTTTTAATTTTAAATTAGAATATTTTTTATAAGATTAAATTTTTGGATAATCATTACTTTTAAATCATTTTTCATTTGCCAAAGATCATTTCTACAGCACTTTATAGTGTGACAAAATTTTGCTCTGAAAGTATTAAATTTACCTGAAAATTTAAGATCATTTGCACAATTTCGCAGCACAAAAAGTATACAAATAGAGAAACTAACTTCCAAATATTATAATATTTTGGTACTAAATCTCATATCAAGGTAAGTCACATAATTTAAAATCTTGGGAATTAAAGTATCAAAACTTCTGTTAATCTCGATAGAACTTGACTAAAAAATATCGCGTCACACATGAGATTCATTCACGACGCACCACTGAGTCGCAGCACATCAGATGAGAACAGAGCTCGAAATGTACCGGAGCAAACCATACCGATGTTCTGGTTCGTGAAACTATGACACATTGTTCCGGTTCGTGAAATTATTAAAACACATTGTTCCGATTCGTAAAAATTATTAAAACAGATTGTTTGAGTAACGGGAAAACATTATATTTCCCTCCCGATCAGCTCCATCCGAAAAAGTGGATAGTCAAAAAGTACGGAGTGCACCTAACTTTATAATTTAGAATCTTGCATGCATTTTTAAAATTATTTTTGAACAGTTAAAAATGAATATGGCTATACATTCTAAAAGAAAAATCTTGTCAACAATAATTTGGAAAAAGCGTTCCGGTTCGTGAATTTTGACATTTCGATCCCTGGTTGAGAATGAATCATTAATAACAGTTTTCAAAACTTTTAAAACGCCACACTACTGACTGTATAAAGACCCGGATGATAATGTAAAGTCTAAGAGGGCGTTCTTGTCAAAAATCTCGCTCAAATTTTAATATTTTGACGTGATTTTTTTTTTTGCATAGGATAGCTAAAGACGATCCACAACTGGCCTAGTTCAATTTTGGTGTCGGATAAAAGAAAAAAAAATCACTTTAACTTTCAGAATTGATTTGAACCGGTAATGAAACTAAAACTATTCTAATATAAAAAGAATATAACCAAAATCAAAAAAGTAAAAACTAGGCCGATTGTGGATAGTTCTCAGCTATCCCATGCAAAAAAATCATGTCAAAATATTATATATATACATATATATATATGTATATATAATACCATTAAAAGTAGACAAGATTCACCAATGGATTTTATCAATAAAACTATAAACCAAAACGAAGAATTAGAATTGAATTGAATATATTTGTGAAACCATTTAAACAACTAACAACGCCATTTTTAAAAATAGTTTTAACAGTTGGATATTAAAATTCATTCTCTCTCACTGCATATATATAATTAATAATTATCAGACCAAGACTCGATTCTTACTTTTGAGTACCATTATTTTTAAATAGTCATCTCAGTTTCATGTAAGCCCATGGGCGCACCTATAATTTTGATTGGGGGTAGGGGTTGGGAATGGCAATAAAAAATAATTTTTATTTATCTTCAGCAATGAAAAATAGTTCAAGAAATAGAATGAAATAATACTTTTAAAAGTGCCATTTAATTTTGTAACAAAAAAAGTTTTTATCTATCTCCAGCCATGAAAAATAGTTCTAGAAATAAAATAAAATAATACTTTTAAAAGTGCCACCTAATTTTGAAATGAAAAAAAAGTTTCTATTTATCTCCAGCCATGAAAAATAGATCTAGAAATATAATAAAATAATACTTTTAAAGGTGCCACCTAATTTTGAAATGAAAAAAAGTTTCTGTATATCTCCAGCCATGCAAAATAGATCTAGAAATATAATAAAATAATACTTTTATAATTACCACTTAATTTTGAAATAAAAAATAATTTTTATCTTTCTCCGGCCATGAAAAACTCTGGAAATGAAAGAAAATAATAATTTTAAAAGTGCCACCTAATTTTGAAATGGAAAATAATCTCCAGCCATGAAAAATAGCCTAGAAATAAAATAATACTTATGAAAGTGCCACCTAATTTTGAAGTGAAAAATACTCTTTGTCTATCTCTAGCCATGAAAAATAGTTCTAGAAATATAATAAAATGATACTTTTAAAAGCACCATTTAATTTTGAAATAAAAATAATTTTTATCTATCTCTGGCCATAATAATCTCTGGAAATGAAAGAAAATAATACTTTAAAAGTGCCCCTTAATTTTGAAAAAGAAAATAATCTTTATTTATCATCAGTCATCAAAAATAGCTCTAGAAATAAAGTAAAATAATACTTTTAAAGTGCCACCTAATTTTGAAATGAAAAATTGTTTTTATCTATCCCCAGCCATGAAAAATAGTTCTAGAATTTAAAAAAAATGATACTTTTAAAAGTACCACTTAATTTTGAAATGAATATCCCCAGCCATGAAAAATAGTTCTAGAATTAAAACAATAATACTTTTAAAAGTACTATTTAATTTTAAAATGAAAAATTGTTTTTATCTATCCCCAGCCATGAAAAATAGTTCTAGAATTAAAAAATAATACTTTTAAAAGTACCACTTAGTTTTGAAATGAAAAATAGTTTTTATCTATCTCCGGCCATGAAAAACTCTCGAAATGAAAGACAATAATACTTTAAAAGTGCCCTTTAATTTTGTAATGGAAAATAATCTTTATCTATCACCAGCCTTCAAAAATAGCTCCAGAAAAAAAAAAATAATAATTCTTATGAAAGTGCCCCCTAATTTTGAAATGAAAGATACTTTTTATCTACCCCAGCTGTTAAAAATAATTCTAGAAATATAATAAAATAATACTTTTAAAAGTGCCACTTAATTTTAAAATGAAAAATAATCTTTATCTATCTCTAGCCATGATAAAAGTTCTTGAAATATAATAAAACTAGTGTTAGGAGCCATCGTTATACTTACCCATCATGGATATGCATAGTATAAAATATGAAAATAAAACGTATGTAAACTATTTATAAAATGCATCGCTATTCCAAAATAAAATTTAAACGTATATTTAAATAATTTAATGCATAGTATTGCTCTGTTAATGAATTGCTGATGAACCAAATTTGACAAATTATATAAAACGCCAAATTACTCAATTAGTACAGAATTGCGTTAAAAAAAAAAAAAAAAAAAAAAAAAAAAAAAAAAAAAAAAAAATCATATTAACTAACAGTTTATTGTGTCTAATATCCAGTTAAAATATACAATTGAATTGAAATTTGAATGAAATACAGGGTCATGAGAAATTGAAGAGTGTGGAAAATAGGATTACAAATATCTCAGTAACTAATAAACGATTGACTTCGTTTTTATGCAAAATCTGTGTTATTTTATTACCTTTTACATCCTTTCCTTAAATTTTTGAAAATTTTTATATACCTTTCATCAGAACGAATATTTCGAGAGTCCGAAAAAATAGTTCCGGATAACTGAGGTTACTAATATTCAATAGGCTTCATCCCATAATTACAAACTAAGAATACACCAAATTTCAAGTATCTAACTCAATTTATTTGTGAGATAGAGCCTTCACAGACGGACAGATAGTCAGACACACATACAGAGGAAAGGCAATTTTTTTTTCTAAAAACATGTTTTTCGGAATCTCCAGTGTCCCAAACATGTAAATCCGTCAAATTTTTTTTTTCGATTTTCAAACCGATTGCGAGACTACCCTATACTACGTATGATGGGTAAGTAATAATACTTTTAAAATTGCCATTCTATTTTGAAATAAAAAATAATCTTTATCTATCTCCAGCCACGAAAAACTCTGGAAACGAAAGAAAATAATACTTTAAAAGTGCTACTTCATTTTGAAATGGATGACAATTTTTATCTATCTCCGACGATGAGAAATAGCACTATTTTATTCCCAATAAAATAAAATAATACTTTTAAAAGTGTCACTTTATATTGAAATGAAAAATAATTTTTATCTATCTCCGGCTATAAAATACTATGAAAATGAAAGAAAATAATATGTTTAAAAGTGCCACCTAATTCTGAAATGAAAAAAAGTTTTTATCTATATCCAGCCATGAAAAATAGTTCAAGAAATAAAGTAAAATAATATTTTTTAAAATGCCACTTAATTTTGAAACGCAAAGTAATTTTTATCTATCTCCAGCCATGAAAAATAGCTCTAGAAATAAAACAAAATACTTTTAAAAGTGCAAATAATTTTGAAATGAAAAATAATTTTTATCTATCTACGGCCATGAAAAACTCTAGAAGTGAAAGAAAATAATACTTTAAAATGTGCCACCTAATTTTCAAATAGAAAATAATTTTTATCTATATCCGGTGATGAAAAATAGTTCTAGATATAAAATAATATAATACTTTGAAAAGTGTCATTTAATTTTGAAATGAAAATCAGTTTATAATGCATCTATGGCCATAGAAAATAGTTCTAGAAATGTAATATAATAGTACTTTTTAAAGTACCAATTAATTTTGAAATTAAAATATTTTTTATTTATGTCCGGCTATGAAATATTTTGGAAATAAAAGAAAATGATACCTTAAAATGTGTCACGTAATTTTGAAATGAAAAAAAATCTTTATCTATCTCCAGCCATGAAAAATAGCTCTATAAATAAAATAAAATAATACTTTTAAAAGTGCCGTCAAATTTTGAAATGAAAAATATTTTTTATCTAACTCCAGCCATGAAAAATAGTTCTAGAAATGTAATAAAATAATAATGTTAAAAGTGCCACTTAATTTTGAAATGAAAAATGATCTTTATCTATCTCCAGCCATGAAAAATAGCTCTATAAATAAAATAAAATAATACTTTTAAAAGTGCCGTCAAATTTTGAAATAAAAAATATTTTTTTATCTAACTCCAGCCATGAAAAATAGTTCTAGAAATCTAATAAAATAATAATGTTAAAAGCGCCACTTAATTTTGAAATGAAAAATAATCTTTATCTATCTCCAGCTATGAAAAATTTTTGTAAATAAAAGAAAATAGTACTTATGAAAGTGCCAACTAATTTTGAAATAAAAAATACTTTTTATCAATCCCCAGCCATGACAAATAGTTTCAGAAATGTAACAAAATAATACTTTTAAAAGTGCCATTTAAAATTTGAAATGAAATTTTTTTATCTATGTCCAGCCATGAAAAATTGCTCTAGAAATATAACAAAATAATATTTTCAAAAGTGCCACTTAATTTTGAAACGAAAGAAAGTCTTTATCTATGTCCAGCCATGAAAGATAGTTCTAGAAATATAATAAAATAATACTTTTAAAAGTGACACCTAATTTTGAAATGAAAAATAGTTTTTATTTATTTCCATCCTTGATAAAGGTTTTTATAAATATATTAAAATAATACTTTTATAAGTATAACTTAATTTTAAATGAATTTTTGAAAAGAAAAAAGTTTTTATCTATCTTTGGTCATGAAAAATAGTTCTAGAAATTAAAGAAAATAGTACTTTTAAAAGCGTCACCTAATTTTGAAATGGAAAACAGTGTTTAATGTATCTATAGCTATATAAAAGAGTTCTACAATATATATATATATATATATATATATATATATACAGGGTGTTCAGCAAATAATACCCTGATTTTAAAATTAAATTTCTCAAAAACAAAGATCGACTGAACTATGCGGTAAACGGTTTGTTTATTAGGTAAAAATCTTATATAGAAGTTTCGAATGGTTAATCTTTGGTAAAGATTGTGTTCTGATTGCAAAGGATGCTTTGATTTGACATTTTTCTTGTTTTAGATTGTTTCCGGAGAATGAGTTTTTCGGCTAAAATTACCATAGTTTAAAGATTTTTGGAATTAAATTTTTAAAATTTCGAAATTCAAGAAATTTAGTTCGAAAAATCGTTAAACTATAGCACTGTAAGCGGAAAAACTCTATCTCTGATAGCAATCTAAAACAAGAAAAATGTCAAATCAAAGCATTCTTTGCAATCAGAACACAATCTTTTCAAAATATTCACCGTTCGAAACTCCTGTATAAGATTTTTATAGCTCACCTAATAAACAAACCGTTTACCGCATAGTTCTGTCGATCTTTTTTTTTTTTTTTGAGAAATTTAATTTTATAATCAGGGCGTTATTTGCTGGACACCCTGTATATATATGTGTGTGTATATATATATAATATGCTCCTTCTATTTTTAAGTTTGCAGGGAGTGTCCCCCCCCCACCACCACCTTTTCCGTAAGTAACTATAGAAGCAAATATATTAATTCTTTTACTTAAAATAAGCGTATTATGTTATTTATTTAAAAAAAAAAAAATTTTAAAAAAAGAACTTCTTAGAATAACATGTGTCATATTTTTCACAAAACTTCTTTCATATTAGTATTGAAGATATTAATAATTTTAATATTCTAAAATTAACTGTTAAAAGTTTCACTGAAATAATTTAGAAGAACGTGTTAAAGATAGTCTACCAAAAAATCAATGAAATTGCCTTTCGTTTCAATGCTCTAGAAATTCAATTTTTATTACGTAACTTTTTTTTTTTTCACTACACTTTACCAACTTTCTTTTTCTTAAGTTTTGTAAAATTCACCATTTTATACTTTCTCTTCAGTCATTTTTTTTTCAAGCCCTGTACAGCTTATTAAAATAAATAAAAATCATAATTTACAATTTTCTCTTTTTAAGCCCTAAAAAATTAATATTGAAAGAAAATAAAATATTTAAAATCCAAATTTGTTTTTTTTCGCTTCAATTACCCATTTTTAAGTTTTGATAATCTTATAAAGAAAAGTAAAGAAAATAATAAGAATCCTGATTTACACTTTTCTCGTCAATTATCTTTTTTTAAGTCTTGTGAAACTTATAAAAAAAGAAAAGAAAAAAGAAAATAAAAATCCCGATTTACACTTTTCTTTTCAATAATCTTTTTTAAATCTTGTAAAAATTATTAAAAAAAGAAAAAGAAAGAAAAAGAAACAATAAAATCCTGATCTGATCTACACATTTCCCTTGAATTATCTTTTTTAAAATCTTGTAAAACTTATAAAGAAAAAAAAAAAAAGAAAAAAGAAAGTAATAAAAATCCTAATTTACACTTTTCTCTTGAATTATCTTTTTTTTTTTTTTTTTTTTTTTTTTTTAATCTTGTAAAACTTATAAAAAAAGAAAAGAAAAGAAAAAAAGATCTTGATTTATACTTTTTTTCTCTAATTATCTTTTTTTTAAAGCTCTGGTAAACTAGAGAAAAGAAAAAAAAATCCTAGTTTACACTTTTCTCTTCAATTAACTTTTTTCATGCCCTGCAAAAGAAAAAAAAAAAGAGCAATAATCATAATTTCAATTTTTTTTTTTAAGGCTTCTAAAATTTATGAAAAAAGAAAAGAATTCAAACCATAATTTATGCATATTTTTTTTCTTGAGACATCTTAAACGCTGCGGGACCCAGCTCAATTTAGTTTTTTCACCAGTGCGGAAATTTGGCCCTGTTCAGGAAGATGAATCGAATATATATATATATATATATATATATATATTAATTTTAATTTTCGGTTAATGTCTTCTTAACGACATTATGCCTACACGCTTTTATCGAAACCGCATCTGATGTCTATCTGAAGAAGTCGCATGGCCCGCTTTTTCTTTTTTCGCACTTTTCCCACCCCGAAACTCTAATCCGTCTCGCCTGTTGCATCGGCGCATGCCCCGAACGCGGGGGTTTCGGCAGATCCCGCACACTTTGCGCGCAGAGAGAGCGCGACTTCTTCCCCGGTGCAATCAGAAAGAAAGAAGCGGTTGTCGTCTGTCATTCAGAGGGGAGCTATGCCGATTCAGACATCGCAGGCTGGGGCATTGTCTCTCGACTGAAGAATCGTCTGCCTGAGACAAGAGACGGGGGTCGATGACCAACTGACCACAGATAGACCGAGTTTTGTTCATTTCTTCAAATCAAGAGCTTGGATAAAATTGTGTATCATTTTCGCGACTCATTTTAACATCTAGTGGCCAAAAAAAGTGTTTGATTCAACACACGATCGTCTGAGACCGAGCGACAAAAAAGAGTGGTTTCTTCCGTCACATGGTCGTCTGCTGTTGAAATCGTGTGATATCGAATGATTAATAAGAGAGCTCAGTTTCAAAAGGCAATCGACTGAGATCGAATGAGCAATAACACATAATCGTCTGCGTTCGAGTCATCAAAAAGGAGTTTCTTAGTCCGGTACATGATTGTCTTCTATTGAAATCGTGTGTAACCGAGTGATCAGTAAAAGTGACCGTTTCTGATACGGGATCGTATGCTGTTGAGATTGAGTGATCAAAACGAGCATCCCGTATCGACGCACGATCGTCTGTTGTCATAATCATCTGATAAAAAAAAAGAGTGTCCGGCTTTTTAATTCTTTGACACAATCGTCTGCTTCTGGGATCGTGGTATACACGATCCTCTGCTTATAAATAACGACACGCGTGTTACATATCATTATCAAATTTTTCCATGGTTACGATTTTCTCTATCCTTCGATAATAGTGTGACATTCAAGTGGCCTTATTACAACACCCCAATCAACACCCTTACCCGGTCCCAAGTCTGCCGCTGTGGGCGCAGGAATATCCTCTGGCGCTGGCTGCTCGCGGTGTTGCGCCGGCCCTCCGGACCATGCTGCTGTGATCGTGTGCGACGTCGAGGAGACGAACATGACGGCTCAGCGCCGGACAGCGGCGCCGGCCCTGAGCCGGCTCCAGCTGTCCCTGCTCAACAGCGGACTGCTGCCGATCCACGAGGACGATCGGCTCCAGCCCCTGGTCCCTTCGGGTCCCCTCGAGGCCCAGGAGTACCTCAAACACGTGGCCTTACTCAGGAAATATGAGGTGCTGGCCAAGATCGAGTACCAGGTAGGTGCATGCAATACACACTTTAAAATAGACCACTCAAAAAGTATGATGAATTAACGGAGTGTTCCTATTTCTACACCCTACTTACTGTTAAAAATCTTGTCCCAGTTTGAAGCAAATTTTGGTGCCCAGTAGCTGCCACTGTAAGATGGTGAAATCTCGTTCCAACATTTGGAGCTTCCTATGTCAACCTCGTTCCAACTATTGGAACGATGCTTCAAATGAGGAGCTCCAAATATTGGTTCAAGATTTCACCATATTACAGTGGTAGCTATTGGGCACCAAAATTTGGTTCAAACTGGGACAAGATTTTTAACAGTGTACTCTGTTATAAATTTAGGGCAACAGCATCATTTTAGATTTTGCTTGGAGGGGGAAAAATTTACTCGTATGACATGTTAAAGACAGATTTTATGTTCAATGAGTAATATTTTTCATATACATTCCCAAAGAAATATTTGAAACGTTGCAATTTCTTTAAATGGAAATATATTGAATAATAAAGTAAAAACAATTTAAAACATTTAATTAATAATGAGAAAAAAGTGAATCTACTATATATATAAAATGCAAATGGGAATTTTGTTCTGGCTGCTTATAACTTGATTTCTGTTGAATAGATTTTGATCAAAAAAGAACTTACACTGTTTGTTAGATATTTTTATGAAAGGTTTTAAAATGTAACATAGTTCTGCGACGGTTAATTATTGGATAATGGAGGGAACCTTCTACAATCATGGGAATCGGTTAAGAAAGACGAGCCTTTTTAAAAGACTCTACCGAAAATTCTTTAATGAGCCCTGCATTGTTAATTAGATAATTTATTATGAATGGTTTTAGTGATTTGCATGTAATTCTATATTTTTTATTTATAGAATTATGGGAAGTTTAATATCCAGATGAACCCGGATATAAAAGTTTATCCTTTATAAAAGATTTTATTGGACAAATTATATAAAACTTATACTGTTAGTTAGATAATTATTTAGGGACAGTTTTGGTATGTTGCATATCATTCTTCATCAAATCCTGCTGTTAATGGTCAACTAAAAAAGTTGGTCCTTAACAATTCAAATTTGGTCTAAATATTTTAAAATATAATATTGCAATGGCTATTGTATCTTTTTCGGCAATGTGGGAAGACATTTGAGGTAAAGGTCCATATTGCTTTAAAACACAAGATCAAATTCACCGATATATTTCATTTGATTTACGGTTTGTTTGGAAAAACTAACCAGTTTAGCGAAACAGTAGTCTGGTAGTAGACAATAAAATTTAAGAAGAAAATAACTCTGAAACTCAGAGAGGGCAACTGTTCTGCCATGCCATCCCTAAATGACGCATCTGATTTAGGAAAGTGGTCGGAAAAACACTTCTTTTCCAGAATACCAAAGTGTTTCCTCCTATAGAAAATTTTGGATTTTCTACTTTACTCCTTATCCAACAACGCGAAATTTTGTGACTCGTTTTTAAACTTAAAGGCATGAAGTTAAAAGACTTGTCTATGGAAGTGATTTGAAACAGAAAAGTGCTTTCTATTTTTCGATAAATCGATTACTTATCGAATTATAAAAGCTTTTTATCATGTGCCTACAAGTTTTTTCTTTCCTTGATTCTCATGCTGTCGCATCGAATATTTTATTCAAAATGCCCACTTAGACAGTATTTTCTGAAAAATTATCTGCCTTTACCAAACAAATGGAAAAGGGTTTTTGATAACATAGTTTCTGGATAAGAACACATGCAGATTTTATTCCTTTTCAAAAAAAAAAAAAAAAAAAGGAGTTCAGAAATGTTTTAGAAAATACCTCCTTTGGATTTCAGAACAGCCTTAACTGTTGTTGCTCCGGGAAATATGAAATTCCTTTAGCTAATGATAATTGGCCATGATATCTCCTTCTCCCATTGTTCATTTGAAGTTACTGGTCAATACAATCTGAGTTTTCCCTTGCTCGTGTTGAAGCTGCTGGTCAGTAAAATTTCAAATTCCCCTTGCTAATATTAAAACTGTTGGTTAACCCGCCAGTAGTCGCGACTTTTTCCACAACGTCATTAGTCGCGCTCGGTCTTTTCGCCGCTGGCCCCCCGCATACCAAATATGTAAAATAAGGAATATTTTTCACCTAATATATGAAGATAACATTTCAATGAATATATAGATTTGCAGTTTTCTTAAATTATGCATTTTATTCATGAGATATGGAGTAATTCGAAAAAGTAAAAATGAACTGACATTAGTGATTTTTACGTAGACTTTTTCTCCAATTTCAACTTTGTTTCTAAAAATGTACCTGAAAGAAAAACAGAGATGTCCTGTTACTTCACTAAGATGTTCGAGAAACCTTCAATGACAGCTACATGGTAGATCTCTGTTGTATTTGAAATCTGATACAAGTTAGGAGAAGATAAGTTATACGGGCGGCGAAAAGACCGACACGCGACTACTGACGGGTTAATAAAATCTCAAATTCCACTCGCTAATGTAAAACTCTCGGTCAGTGAATTCAAATCTCCCTCACTCTATTAAAGTTGCTGGCCAGTGAAATCTCAAATTCTCCTCGTTCATGTTAAAGCTTTGGTCAGTAAAACCTGAAACTCTCCTCATTAATTCTAGCTGTTGGTCAGAAAATCTCAAATAGTCTCCCTAATTTTATAGCTGTTGGTCAGTAAAATCTCAAATTCCTTTCGTCTATGTTAAAGCAGTTAGTTAGGGAAATTTCAAATTCTTTCGTGAATCGTTATTTCGAGAACCGTTGTTCAGTAAAGTTTCAAATTCCTTTCGGTAATATTAAAGGACTGTTGGTCAGTAATATCTCAAATTCCACCCGCTCATGTTAAAATGGTTGGTCATTGATTTCTCAAATTCTTTTCGCTCATGTTAAATTTGTTGGTCAGTGATACTTCAATTTTCTCTCGCTAACACAAAGACTGTTGTTCAATAAAATCTCAAATTTCTTTCGTGAATGTTACAGCCGTTGGTCAGTGAAATTTTAAATTCTCCTCGCTAATATTAACCCTTTGCACTCGAGAGGTGAATCTCGCTTACAACTAGTGTTGTCAGGTGACCCTCGTAAATCGGGACGCCAAATGCTTTGGCCACCTCTAATATCTTGCAATTTATTTCGTCATCTTTTATCACAGATTATTCGACCATTAGATAAGGTGAAGAAAATTAGTTTAAAACACTGGTATCCAGAGCATTTGGAGAACCCATTTACGCGGAATACTAATGATCAGTGAGAATCACCTCTCGAGTGCAAGGGATGAAAGCTGTTGATCAATGATATCTCAAATTCCATTCGCTCATGTTAAATTTTTTGGTCAGTGACATCTCAAATTTCCCTCGCTAACGCAAAGACTGTTGATCAGTAAAACTCAAATTATTTTCGTGACTGTTACAGTCTTGAAATTTCAAATTCCGGTTGCTAATGTTAAAGCTATTGGTCAGTGATAGTTCATATTTCCCTCGCTCATGTTAAATTTGTTGGTCAGTGATATTTCAAATTTCCATCGCTAACGCAAAGACTGTTGATCAGTAAAATCTCAAATTCTTTTCGTGACTGTTACAGTCGTGAAATTTCAAATTCCGCTTGCTAATGTTAAAGCTATTGGTCAGTAATAGCTGATATTTCACTCGCTCATGTTAAATTTGTTGATCAGTGATATTTCAACTTTTCCTCACTAAAGTAAAGACTGTTGGTCAGTGATAGTTCATATTTCCCTCGCTCATGTTAAATTTGTTGGTCAGTGATATTTCAAATTTCCATCGCTAACGCAAAGACTGTTGATCAGTAAAATCTCAAATTCTTTTCGTGACTGTTACAGTCGTGAAATTTCAAATTCCGCTTGCTAATGTTAAAGCTATTGGTCAGTAATAGCTGATATTTCACTCGTTCATGTTAAATTTGTTGATCAGTGATATTTCAACTTTTCCTCACTAAAGTAAAGACTGTTGGTCAGTGAAATCTCAAATTCTCCTCACTTATGTTCGATTAATGGACGTGTGATGCATTCGCATTTTTAAAATCTCTCTTCAGGAAACTAACCCTTTGTTTCACCGTGTTGCAAATCTGTAACGTACCCAAGAATCAATAGTGATTACACAGTAAGTTTTTAATCACGATTTTATTTGCTGTTCCTATTTTCCAACTCATTAATTAACACAAATGGATCGTTGGAATTCTTCACAAATGATGATATTGAGTTAATTTCTCATAGCAAAGTTTTGTCTATCATTTGAGAAGTTTCAGGTCGATATTGCAAAAATTAACTTAGTCAATTTTGTCAAATTAAAAAAACGGAAGAAGATCGAAAGTGGACTTTTTTTTTTAAAAGGTAGTTTTGTATACTTAAAAATTTTGTAATAGAAAATGGACAATATTTATGAAAAATATGTCAATTTCTGTCTTTTGTAGATGTGAAAAAAGACCCTTTTAGTATTATAATTATTTTAGTTTTACCTTTTAAATTTATTATTTATTTTTTACATGATTAAAATGATGTATTTTAACATATGATTCAATATTTTTCAAATCGGATTTGTTGAGCCACAAAGGGTTAGTATTTAAAACTTTTTTGCATGTAGTATCCTTCTTAAAGAATTTATGAATTTCTTTCTCTATTTTTTTTCTTAATGGACAAAATATTTCTCAACGGTTACCAACAGTATAGGATAACATAAACACATACTTAATTTTACGTGAAGTGACAGTTACACAGTTTCACTCATACAGTTAAGATTTTAACTCATACAATTATAGATTAAGCATTATTATATATATATATATATATATATATATATATATATATATATAATACCATTAAAAGTAGACAAGATTCACCAATGGATTTTATCAATAAAACAATAAACCAAAACGAGGAATTAGAATTGAATTGAATTATAATAAAATAAAAAAATAGTGTAGCGAGTAAATCTGAAAAAATAAATAAATAAAATGAATGCAAATAGAATTTATATATATATATATATATATATATATATATATATATATATAATATTAATAATTTTAATTATTTACATTATTAAATTGCACTTCACTTTTAATAAATGAATGTACTATATCACTACTAAATGTATAGGGTACATTTCTAAATAAGCTATTTTTTAATCTTTAATCTTCCTTAATTAAGATATTGAGTTTAGCCTAGCATAGTCAAAATAAATGTTATTGATTTAAATAATAATAGGGTAAAATATGGTGTATGGTTTAATTTTTTCAGTTATTACATTATTCTGCTTTTAATTAATTAATTAATTTAATATTATGATGTGTACAATAAGTCGTTTATTGTTTTTATTATTTTATTATCTCTATTTTTCTTTCATATGATATATGAATACTTCATGTTTTAATTTACCACGTGCGGTATCAGGGTTAAGGTAGTGCATTTGGGATTCATTCTACTTTATAGCTCATAAACCTTTTATTTTCTCCATATCCACTATAGATTACTTGGTTTTTCTTTAATTAATTTTGTTTTTATGTGTGTTGGTAGTCCCAAATTCGTATTGTTTTGCTTTTTCATGGCAAATACGAAGATGAAACCACACACTTCAATTGTAGTTCCAAAGGATTTGGGACCTGAAGATTCTGCTTTGGTTCTACAAATTCCATTTGTATTCATATTGTTCTTCTTTCCTCCCATATTCAACGTGCTATAAGTTATTAAATTCAATGGTTAATTTCAAATGGTTAATATTGTTTACTATTAATGGTCTTATATATATATATATAAATACTTTTATAAATATAACCAAAGTAATTCAGATTATATTGTTACATTAAGTGATATTAAGTTATAAGTGAAATATTAAGTGAATAAATTAACAGTCGAAACCACTTCAGGTCCTAGACACGGGTAACTCTTTCGGTTTTTCCCTCATATAACCACATTTTTTAAAATTTTCGTGAGCAAAAATGAAAATATCGAATTCTTTTCAGAGCTAATATTAATGAACATGAAACTAGTCGTTGGGGGGCCACCGTAATACTTACCCATCATGAATATGCACAATATAAAATAAGAAGATAAAATATGTGTAAATTATTTAAAAAATGCATCTCAATTCCAAAACAAAATTTAAACGCATATTTAAATATTTTTAACACATAGTAATGTTCTATTAATGAACTGCTGGTGAATGAATTTCGACAAAATCTATAAAACAGCAAATAACTCAAGTGGTACCGAAATGCGTAAAAGAAACAACCTTATAACTCCAAAAATAATAATCATATTAACGAATAGTTTACAGCGTCGGATTAAGCATCTTATATCCAATTAAAATGTATCTTTGAACTGAAATTTGAATGAAATACAGGGTCATGAAAAAACGAAGCTTGGGGAAAATAGGATTACATATATATCAGCAACTCATTATCCGATAGACTTCATTCTCCCTGCAAAATTTGCGTTATTTTATTTTATTTTTCATCCATACCTTAAAATAAAAAATTTCGAAAATTTTTATGTACCTTTCATCAGAACGAATATTTCGAGAGTCCGAAAAAAATAGTTTCGGACAGTCGAGGTTACTGATATTCAATAGAATTCTTCCTATTATTATATACTAAGTGCGGACCAAATTTCAAGTCTTTATTTCAATTTGTTCGGGAAATAGAGCGTTTACAGACACACAGACAGACAGACCAAATGGCAATTTTTTTTTTCTTTCTAAAAATGCGTTTTTCGGAATCCCCATTGTCTGAAACCTGTAAATCCGATAGAAAAAAAAAAATCGATTTTCAAAACGATTGCAAGATTTACCTTACACTACAAATGATAGGTAAGTAAAAAGAAAAGAGAGATTCAATAAGAATTTTTCTTTTAGATATTCAAAAAAAAAAAAAAAAAAAAAAAAAAAATTGAAAAATTGTATCAAATAACCCAGGTGTGTGTGATGGTTCATTTATTTGAAAGTAAACGGTGTCATGTAATTTTGATAATGTTGATAAAGGAAAAATTCTAAATTTAAAATGTCTAATTTAAAATGTTCCATCATTCCAGTTCAACACCCATTGTGCGATTTTGGCTCAAATCTATTAGCTTTGGTTGATAAATTATAAATTGAGCCACGAAGATACCGGGATTTCAAATTGCTATGGTACAACGATTTTGAAATCCTTTTTTCCCCTTTTCAATTAAAAAAAATACTTTTTAGGTGAGTTCATAATATAAATACGTACCACATATAGTCGTTGTTCGGTTTGTCCTAAAAAAAAAAAAAAAAAAAAAAAAAAATTGGCAATCCGAAACCCGGTATGCTTCAACCTGAACTCGAAATATTTAAATACGAATCAGAAGTGAAAGACAGTGAATACGATTACTGAAAATTTGACAATAATTTTATCTTTAATTTCAGTTCAACCATTCTTGTACGAAAATGAATATGTGTACACCGACTAATATTCTAATATTTGTATATTTTCAAATGAAATATTTAGCATTTAAAATCAGGTCAACCTAAAACCCGAATCAAAAGAATCAAAACTCAACCTAAAACCAAACCGAACCCAACCCGTAACATTTAAAGCCAGCATGACTCGAAAACGATGAGCAATGAACAGCGACAACAGCAAAAATGTCAACCCGACTCGACCCGAACTGATTTGATTGGGTAAAATCGAGATACTCGATTCGATGTAGGACTCAATTTTTCATATCGATTTGCAATAACTGTATTCAGATATCAAGATTTAATCAATAGTCAAAATATTAGATTACGGAATCGAAATATCCAAATATAAAAACACAACAGTATTGTATTTATTCACTTATTATTTCTCTTTCTTATTTTGTTTATTTTTCTGATGCAAAATATAGCGGAATGTTATATCCTCTTGTCAACTACCGAAGAAAAATGGCGAAATCTTTTGAAAAATATTGAATAATATTCATTCATTTTTCTTGAATGAAAGCTTCTGGAAAGAAGAAAAAAAGGGCAATTTTTAGAGGAAAGTAAAATTTTAAAACATAAATCACAGCTGGCTCGTGGATTTTCTGTAATGTGCGAGAAAATGATTTTGGAACGTGCGGAAGAATAAAAGAAGAAATATTTCCAAATCATATAACACATGGATTGTGCGACATTTTTCATTCATTACACTGTTATTTTCAAGGACGGTTTCAGCCTCTCAATTTTCGGATCATGCTAAGTTATTCTTTCAGTTTTTCTTTTTTTTGGTAGGTCGGAGAAGGGTTCTTGAAGGGAAAAAGAAAAAAAAAAACTATAGAGAAACCCCAGGGTTTCAATATCCCCGCGGTTCCCCTACCCAATCAATTAACCAAGTTAATTTTCAATCTATCTTAACAATGCAATAAAATCAGATTTAAATTATCACGTATTTACCTCACTAAAAAAAGTAAATAAATAAAACAAAACAAAACAGATTAATAAATAATAAATAAATAAATTATAGGAATTAGGCTTCATCATGATTTACAATGATTTTCAAATATTCAACATTAACTCAGTTTATGGATATTTTGATTAGTCACTAAATCTGTAGTCTTGAATTTGAAAAAAGGAGGGAAAGAAACCATGCATTTTAATGTACTTTCAATTAAAAGCGATAAATGTACCCATATTCGGCATGTTAAAAATACAATCACACTGTTTCGCTCGCAATTCTCTTATTGTTTAAGGTAGAAGTTGACATTTCGTCACCTGAGAATAATAAGGTTCTATCTGTGTTTTTGAAAAAATTGACTGACCGACATAGAAAGGTTCTATTTGTATCTATGAAGGCATTTCTGGATTAAAATAATGTCATATTATGATTATAAGGTCATATGTAAACAATATGTATCACATTATTTTGATAGTAAAAAATGTTTTCATGGATACAAATAGAACCTATCTATATGGATAAGTCATTTTTTTTCAAAAACACACATAGAAATTTATTATTCTCAGGTAACTATTTGTCTTTTTTTACTTATCATTATCCTTTAAGAGCGTTGCAGAAAAATCCAAAAACATTGATACGGAGTTTTTTAACAATTTTTTTTATTATTTTTTCACATGAGTAGTTGACAACATTCAAAAAACGAAAGAATCTGCATTCGAAATGTTAGAAAACAGACTCACACATTGTATCAACAATTAGTCCAGGCATTTGGTAAAAAATAAATGCAAGTTTTGGTGTAGTTTCGATTTTTGGTTCCCTTTATGTTTTTGGGGTCGCTGAACACGAATCTGGCATTATCCAACAAAATTTCTCCCCGGAAACACGTTTTTTTTAGCAAAAAACGTGCAAAAAACGTGGCTTTTTTTAGTTTTTTCTAAATAACTTCCAAATTATGCATTTTGCATAAAAGTCATCAATTCATAAATTAAAGAGCACAAAATTTCCTACATTTTATGTATTTAAAGTTTTTTTCTCTGATCAATGCTTTATCCGTGAGAGAGCCGCAAAAATAGGTGTGAGAAGCAAAAAATTCTGAAAAACGTGAATTACAGCACCGTACATCGATGAAACTTGAAAAACAACCATTTTACGCAAATTTCCCCCACTTAATAATACTAAATATATTATTATTGACTATATTTTATTAATATGATGTTCATTGTTTCTTTCATAACTAAAAAATAAATAAAAATGAGCATATCTGTGTGCAAAATCTTCATTTGTTATTACAAAATAATAATAGTAATAATTTCTTAATTTGACTTTTAAATAATGTAAATAAAATAACTAAAACAGGCTTTAACACATCCCATCAGCACTTTCCCCCTTGATTGAAGGGGTGCAAGCAAGTATGAAATAACGTTGGTCAAGCGCCCACCCCCGAATCCCATGCCCACGTTCAGTGGAATACTAACTCCCCGCCCCCTTTTCTACCAGTCTCGCCTCTGTTAGAAATATGCGTTGCACAGATCACTAGCTTATCAGGAGGTCACATTCCTCACAGTTTCTATATGCAACTGCTTACTTATAATTTAGTAATTCACTGTTTGAGTCTTCGTGAATATAGTGAACATCTAAAATGATTTTGCGCGATATCGCTGAGTTTTATTTGTGACTTTCCTTTAGAAGAGGGGTCAGTGAAAGTTAGTCGAGGTATTGCAGCGTTAATCAAGGCAAGTACAGAAAGAAATGATGGAAAGGCAGTTTTCCTAAAGGGGAAAATCTCAGTAGATGTGCATGTTAAGTGTAGAAAAGCATACGTAAATGAACGGATGATTTCTGCTTATATGAAGAAGATTGAGGAAAAAAGTACTAGCACTTCTTAAATTTTAAGATCATCAACTCTTCAGTTTAATTTTGGAACTAATTGTTTTATATGTGGACTGTGCATTTCGGAAGAGTTCATCGCAACACAAGCGAAAAATCCACCAAGCGAATGCAATATTGTATACAGTGTGCGACACATGGGATTCAAAAGAACAATTCTGAAAGCAGCAAGAGCTCGCAATGATGATTATGGGTAGGCTATAATTCAGCGCATCGAACCAGTGAATGATTTGATCGCAGCAAATGCTCAATACCACATCAAATGTTTTAAATATATTTATGGGAGGTCGAAGGTCCAAGAACAGTAGAAACGTGGTCCATTTGCCGAGGCAATCGACAGAGCAATGCAAAGTATATTACGATTACCTTGAAAATCATGATGACGAGTGTCAATTCTCCATGGAAGAGCTAATGAAACAGGTTACAGGGAGTTATCAACCTGATATGAGAACTGTAAAGTTTAACCTCATTGAGAGATATGGAGACGACATACTGATCACAAAGAATCAGAAAAAAAGTCCACTGTGTGTTTCAAGAATATAGGAGGGAAGATACTGACTAATGCATGGTATCAGCAAACATGTAAATCTGTTCGAGATGAGAGGCTGCGAGTGGTTGAAGCAGCAGCAAAAATTATTTGCGAAGATATCAGATAGAAGATTTGCTTCGGGAAACTGCAACAACATCGCAGTTGTGTGTCTAGACGAAGAGGATGAGCTAGACTTTGAAACCGATCTGGAAATGGATTGCCCACACAATGAATCAGAGGTCCCAATGGAAGGGGACATAGTCATGCCGCAAGGCAGGGCCGTAGCTAGAAGTGAATGATAGAGGGGACTCAAGCAATTGTAGGGGGGCTCATATTTTTTTTCTCTCTTTCTGATGCAGAAAAATAAATTAGTGCATATTCACATTGTAGGTACTATGTTTCACATTAAACTGTTGTAATAGCTTCATTTTATGCTAAGAAAAGTATATGATGATGAAAATTTTGAGTATATAAC
This sequence comes from Maratus speculifer, assembly GCA_964019185.1. NCBI lineage: Eukaryota > Metazoa > Arthropoda > Arachnida > Araneae > Salticidae > Maratus > Maratus speculifer. Next base: position 21,330,367 of record OZ025292.1, on the reverse strand, counting down.
TGGTACAAAATTAAATACCATGTTAGCTTCATATGTACAAATAGGATGACGGAGTGTTGAAACACTTATTTTAGATACAATTTAGTAATTCTACAAAACTATGAAAAGGTCTCAAACTAAATTAGATTTTTGAACAGAATTTCATTTGAAATTTCGGAACAGAAATTCATTTAGTGACCTTGGAATCTTTTCCAGGGGGGGCTCAAAATATTTTAGGGGGGCTGAGCCGCCCATAGCACCACCTTAGCTACGGCCCTGCCTCAAGGTATAAAATATTTACTATTAAAAAAACTTTTATTTATAACATTAATAGTTATAAAAACACCCACTAATTCCATTCGTCTATTTTCTATTTTGTAAATGTCGGTGAAAAGCAGAGACCCTCAAATAAAAGAAAGCGGAAATAGTACTTTGTTTTTTTAAGTAAATGTACTTACTGATGTACATAACTATTTATAATTAAATTATAATTCATAATGAGTCGTCGTTTTTATTGTTAGCAACTTCATTGTAAAATATAGTCGATCATAATATCTTCAGTATCATTTAAAGTCAATCTTTGCGAAAAATGGTCAGTTTTCATGTTAAATCTAATGTACAGTGTCATAATTCCTACTTTCCGGATTTTTTTTATTGTCACACCCACATTTTGAACTTCGAGAACTTTAAGAACTGGAATTCGTATAAGCTTTTATATGTTAAAGCCTGTGTTAGTTATTTTATTTACATTATTTAAAAGTCAAATTAAGAAATTATTAATATTATTATTTTGTAATAGCAAATGAAGATTTTGATCACAAAAATGCTCATTTTTATTTATTTATTTATTTATTTACTTATTTTTTTGTTATGAAAGAAACAATGACCATCAGATTAATAAAATATAGTCAATAATAATATATTTAGTATTATTAAGTGGGGAAAATTTGCGTAAAATGGTTGTTTTTCATGTTTCATCGACGTACGGTGCTGTAATTCACGTTTTTCAGAATTTTTTGCTTTTCACACCCATTTTTGCGGCTCTCTCGCGGCTAAACCATTGATCAGAGAAAAAACTTTAAATATATAAAATGTAGGAAATTTTGTGCTCTTTAATTTATGTATTGATGACATTTATGTAAAATGCATAATTTTGAAGTTATTTAGAAAAAACGAAAAAAAGCCACGTTTTTGGCACGTTTTTTGCCAAAAAAAACGTGTTTCCGGGGAGAAATTTTGTTGGATAATGCCAGATTCGTGTTCAGCGACCCAAAAAACATAAAGGGAGCCAAAAATCAAAACTACACCAAAACTTGCATTTATTTGTCCTTTTTGAGCACGTAATGCCTGGACTAAATGTTAAAATAAAACATCTTAAAACCAACAGACAACTCTGAGAAAATATATTTTTTACAAACTTTTGTCAAAATTACGAACAAACAACCTTTTTAACTTAGCGTCCAAAGATGGAAATATGTTTTCCTGATATATTAATAAAATTAAAAATTTCACAACTCCAGGTGTGTACGTTTAAAAAAGGCACTGGAGGTTTAAGCTCATTTTTACAAAAATAGTGATTTGGCACTATTTTTTTTTTTTTTTTTTTTTTTTTTTGCTGTACTTTTTTAAATTTCGATTTTTCTTAAAACTGTTCTTTCCATGCGTTTATACGTTTTAGAGATTTCTGCCATGTCAAATTTCAAGTTTATAACTTTAGCAGTTACATGAAAATCGTAATTTAGAACGTTTTTAGAGCACTTACGGTTTATTTCACCCTTTTAAGTTTTGAATTTTCAAGTATATCATTTTTAGCGATTTTTCGTTTCTGAAAGGCAACAGCCCTATCAAATTTCAAATTTTCAATATCTTCAGTATCACAAAAATCGTAATTTAGGTGTTTTTTTCCTCCTGTAATCCTTTAAAAATGGCTTCTAGATTAATGTGTTAATTTAAAAATATTTTCTTACATAGAAATAAGTATTAATCCTAAATATTCCCGCATGATTTTCACTGCTGTCTGTGGTCTCACAGATCACAGTTTTTTCAATGTCCATGGTTTAAATTTTAACCCCTTGGGGACGAGCGACACGTAAACATGCCGCAAAAAAAGGTTTAAGAATCTTTGTTTATCCCCACCAGTAAAATTTTGCTGTAAAATTTGCCTTATTAAATCAAAACATTTTTTTCGGTTTACTAAGGCACATTTTTTTTTTTTTTTTTTTTTTTTTTTTTTTTTTTTTTTTTTAAACCGGTGACAAAACACTAAAAATTTCGTAAAAGGCTCCTGTCGCGAAGGGATTAACTTTTTTAGTTAACTTCTTTCACAATTAAAGGATTTTTCTTACGAGATATCAAAGTTGAACGGAAGCAGCATTCATCAAAATCTCATAAAAAGATGCGAGATATATCAAAATAAAATAATAACGTAATAAAATAATAAAATAATAACTCTTGATAACGTATGTTTTTTGTTAGTAAACGTAAATCTTTTTTCAATTTAAAAACTCTATTGCCATGTTCCAATCTTTTTTTTTTTTTTTTTTTTTTTTTTTGTATTTATTAACCTGATCTTTCACAGAATTTTCGAAAAAAAAGTTTAACAACATGAATTCTTAGTGGAAAATATCGACATGTTGCTCTTAATACTAAAGTTGAAACTTATAACTATAAAAGATCAATGTAGTAATTACAAAAAAAAAAAAAAAATCCCTGTCGTTTTGGCCTATAGGCGGAGGTAGATTTCGAAAAGCTTTCATTTCAACAACAAAAAATAAAATATTATTAGCAATAAACCCAGTTTAACTACTTTATTTGGCCGCTTTTGAAAAAAAAATTAATTCCTCTTTCTGTAAGAAATGATTTTATCAAAATCATCTTAAACGAAATTTGACTCAAATGCCCATTTTGAAAACATATTTTGAAATATATTCTGACTCTATTAAAAAATCGACCAATACGCACATTATATAATTCCTAAATAACAAAAAAACTGTAATTGAATGCGTTAGAGAGCAAAATTGAATTTAAAAATGAGTCATAAAATAACCAATTTGTTATTTGAATACATCCACAATTCTTTAATTAAGATCGCTTTGGGAAATTTTGTGCGAAGTGCCCACTTTGACAGCTTTTTTTAAATATATATTTAGCCTTTATCAAAAAACTGACCAATAAGACTTGAATGCGTTTGAGGGCAAAATTGAATTTAAAAATAAGACATAAAATAACCAATTTGTTATTTGAATACATCCACAATTCTTTAATCATAATAGCTTAAGGATTTTTTTTTTTTTTTTTTTTTTTTTTTTGCGAAGTGCCTACCTTGACAGCTTTTAAAAAAACTATATTTAGCCTTTATCAAAAAATTGATGAATATGCAAATTATATAGTTTCTAAATAACAAAAAACTGTCAATTGAATACGTTTGAGAGCAAAATTGGATTTAAAAATGAGTCATAAAATAACCAATTTGTTATTTGAGTACATTCTCAATTCTTTAATCATGATCGCTTTGGGAAATTTTGTGCGAAGTGCCTATTTTGGCAGCCTTTTTTGAAATATATTCTGCCTATCTTATCAAAAAACTGGCTAATCTGTTCCACTATATAGTTCCTAAATAAGAGGACCTGTAAATTGGATGCGTTTGAGAACAAAAATGGATTTAAAAATGACTCAGAAAAAACGCAATTTGTTATACTTCCTCAATTTTTCAATCACTATTACTTCGAGAAATTTTGTTCAAAATACCCTTTTTGACAGTTAAAGTCTTTTTTGAAATATATTCTGCCTTTATCAAAACACTGGCCAATAAGTCACATTATATAGTTCCTAAATAAGAGGATCTGCCATTTGGATGCGTTTAAAATCAAAAATGAATTTAAAAATGAGTCAGAATATAAGCAGTTTAGATTTGAGGTTTTTTCTCCAACTCCAATTTTTGTTTAATTTATTTTTGCTATAAGATTTGGTCCTATGAAAAACTTGTTAATATAAAAGTTGTAGATATTATTGAGAAGATGTAAAATATATTTAATTATATTTGATTGCTTAAGAATTGAGTAAGTTAAGGATTTTTTTCTTTTTCCTCCCCCCTTTTTCTTTTTTTTTTAATTTTTTTCATCGGTAAAAGTTGGTCCTATCAAAAACTTGCAAGCACAAAAGTTTTAGATAATGTTAAGTGCATTTATAAAAAATTTAGTTGGATTTGATATCTTGAGAATTGACGAAGTTATGAATTTTTTTCTCCCCAAAACCCTATTTTTTTCGCCCCTTGAGCCCATTTTTAAATTTACCAAAACTCTATCATGCATAAACTTTTAGCCCATTTTTGAGACGTAATATAAACTTTAAACTGATTGGATATCTATTTTATTTAAGAAGTTATCGTGTTTTTTCGGTTTTCACAAAAACCCTTCCTATTTCCACCCTCTGTGTCCGATTTTGCCCATTAACGAACTCGACCGAGATTTTATGCCCCTTGATTTTATGTAAAAGTTTGAAGAAGATCTGAGCATAATTATAGAAGTTATCGTGTCTAGAAGAAAGTGATATAAATCGATAGATAGATAAACTTTTTTACTGGTGGTAGTTTTGGGGTCTAGGTGTCATGATCGGTGTAGATCTGCAAAAATTTTCCAGAAATTCCAACATGGGAGAGAATGCAATAGGTAGTATTTCATACGGAATCTACCTAAAATGTATGTGGAAAAATAACTTCTTCTATAGCTTAAACTTCCGATTAAGTTTAACTTTTGCCATTTTTACTTCTTTTCTGTGGGGGCGAGTGGGGTAGAATGAGACAGTTAGTTTTTCTGTTTACGCATCATTCGAAACATTTCGTCAATCACACACAAGATGAAGAAATGGTAGCCCAATTTCAGTTGAAAAAAAAATTTGTTGATCTGTCTAAGCTTGCAATTGTGTTAAAAAAAAAAAAAAGATTACCTCAAGAATTGAATGTAAATTTGCTTCGTATACTTTTTATGCATTCTGCATATTAATGACTTGTTTATGCATATATGTAACAGCTTCTTTATTTATGGAACATTATACCGTATACTATCCATAATTTAAACTAAGAATAAAAATAGTATTTTTGTTTATACATGAAATTTAACACAAAGCATGGAAGTAGGGATTAATGGAACTTGCCTCTAGAGGGAGAAATGAGACATGTCCAATTCTCAACCCTTTTTTAAAAAAATAAAATGGATATAAATTGCTAACATGCAAACATTTTTACAGGATAGCATATTAGTTATTACATTGACATATATTAATTTACTTTAAAAGGCAAATAATTTGAATCGAGGATTTTTTAATGTCATCTATGAGTGACAATCATGAATTTTCATTCCAGTCATGAAAACACTGGAATTTTATATTGTGGCACGTATACATTATCAACCTACAATCTTTGATTATATATCTCGTCGACAATAGACTGTTTGTCTTTTATAGCTTCGTTTATTGCTTTTTTATACCTCCCGGTTAGTGGAGAGGTATGGGACACATTTTGAAACTTGCAATTTCTTTAATTATAAAATAGCTTTTGCATGTTATGTTTCTATATTGTTCAGGGAGATTAAAAAGTATTTCAACTTGCCCTGTATAAATTAAAATTTTTGTTTTTGTGTCAAACAAAGTTGATTTTCTTACTTTTTTAAAAAATGTCCCACCCCACCCCACTCCACTCTCCCCTACTATTTAAATATCTGTCAACTATTTAAAACACTGCTTTTTCTAACGTGCCGATTAGGAGTTTTTTCATAACTTTAACCTTCACAACTTCAGGCTTTTTACCGTCCCGGCAAGGTCGTTAAAAAAATTTGTATTCTGGGACCGGACCAGACCAGGCCCGGGACCTTACTTTTTTCTAAAGACTTAGTCTGGCCTTACACGTTTTTTCTTTTCAAACCGGGACTGTCTTCTTTCTTCCTAAGTCTTCAAGGGGTAAATTTTCAGTTCCGATCTCTACACAACCCGGAATAAAAACATCATCTCTGACTAAATTTGCTCTGCCCAAAAATCTTTACAAAAAGTGCATATGTTTTTAAATCGTCATTATTTCACAATAAAATCTTTAAAATTCATTTTTTATAAAGGATAGTAGATTTAAAAGAGAAAATAAAATAAAATACAGTGAAATATGTGAAAACGAATCTGCCTATGACGCAATCCTATCTTACCCATAAAAGATCCATGCAAAGTGAATATGATAATTCCTGAGAAGAAAATAGATTGCATTTATACTTCCTAAGAAAGGAACTTGTCTATAGCGCATTTTTATCCTTCTCATGAGATTCCATCTTAAAAGATTTTACTGTATAGCAAACAATATTAGAGGAAAACATTTATGCATAAATAGAGATTCATTAATAAAATAAATATATCGCAGCTTTTTGCGCTTCTTTAAAAGTAAAAATTATAATCATAAAAAAAAAATTACACCATGTACTTTTAGTGAGAACTCGTCGATACGAAACAATTTTTACTCTTATCGGTGTAAAAAACTATCTAGAAATTCAGTGATGCCGGGCCCAGCTATCATTTAAATTTTTTTTCAGGCCAGGCCGAACTTTTTCCTATGCGTCAGTTTGGGACCGGACCTAGGTATTTCGACCCATGCAGACTTTTAGCGTATACTACCAGGATATTTTGAAAGCAGGTTTAGCATTAAATCCGTACGCTGCTTTTTATGTCCAAATGAGAAGCACTGTCTGAAATCGACATTTAAAAACGGAACACATATATAATACCTAACTTGCTTTCAAAATTAGACAAAAACTCTTCTATTAGAGGCATAGTTAAATGGTGTAAGTTACAATTTTGGAGAATTTTGGATTTTAATATCTCTGTAAGATTTATAGATAAGGAGAAGAAATTTTCTTTGTTTAATTCAAGAATGAATAAAGAATAATTTTCTAATTGGGAATTTAACCCTATGGGGGCCCTATAAAAACTAATTTCCGTATTTTTTCAAATAGACACCCCCGCCCATGAAGTTGCAATTTATATCAGCACATTTTGCACCTTTTTTTTTTTTTTTTTTTTATGAAACTTTGCAATTGGAATATGTGCCTAGGGGCAATATTTAAGGAGATAGCCTATTGTTTCGATACTTATGACTCGCCCTGTATACATTGTAAAATGAGGAAATCTAACACATCTTCATACACTTTTATTTTTTAAGAAAGTTTCATTCCATGGGCAGATTTATTTCATACACAATAAAGAACATGTATAAAAACGTTTAAATCTCAAATACATAAAAAGCCTTAGCATTTTTAAACAGGAAAGTGACAAAAGTAGAAACACGGAGAAAAAGCCACATTTAAAGTTTTAATTTGTAGAGGTAAATACAATGAGTGTATTAACAAAACTTGCAAGATATCTCGCGATATAATTATTGCATGTGTGAAAGAGAAGTGTCAAAATATTTATAATTAAACAGGTTTTCATTTAATATTGAAAAAGAAAAATCGACTTTTTGGCCTATTTTAAGATAAACTGTCCTCTCAAATATGTAGGGTAACATCCCCAGTAATTGGCATGCACCAGTGATTGGCACATCCTACAAAAATGTCCTAAAATAAGATTTATTTCCAGTCTTTTAAAAATGCAAGACCACATACCAGTTATATGCTCATTTACTTCAAAGATTATAACTGTGATTTATCCTAGTAGATGACAATAGTGCCTAGGCAGGGTTGGCAAGTTTCTTCCGCAGTGGAAAAAACCGCGGAAAAAACCATGGAAAAAACCGGCCTGAAGAAATAGGTTTCTTCCAAGTGGAAGAAATGGAAGAAACTGTTTTTCTTCTAGAATTTACCATATACTTTCAATTTTTTAAGATATAATAAATATCTTCTTCTTATAATCTTATATGAATTAATTCCATTGGACCAAAACAAATTTAATTAAATATATATGCTAAATTAATAATTCCATCAGTTTTTTAGCCAAGATCACACACAAAGCCTGTATAAAGATCTTCAGTCACTGGCTAAATGAAAAGAAATTTTATCCAAAATTAAAATATATAAAATTAATTAAATGTTATTCACTTTAATTTAACCAACATGTTTTTTTTAATTATTTAAATTTCTGAAACAAGTTCTAAATAGTAGGGATTCTTTACCAATGGTAGAATGAAACCCATTTAAATAAAAACTTTTAATTTACATCAATTTTATTAATGTAAGTAGTGTACAATAATTACTGTATTAAATAAAGATCGACTGAAAATACAGTTTTATTTTTAGCCAAAAACCAAGTTTTGTCAAAAATGTTCTGAAAATTCGGCCGAACCAAAACTCTCAGTATTTCAAAAATCTTGTTTCTTCCTTCAGAAATTTTCGGCATTAGTCATTGATTTGAACTGTATCAACTCAAATGAGTGCATTGCAATGAACTTCATTATTTATAATTATCAATCATCTCAAAGAAAATTTTTAGTTTAAACTGCATTAGTATTTCAAATATTCTTTGAAAAAATTCTAAAATAACAAATATGATCATTTATAAAAATCATTATAAAGAAAAATCAAGGTGTATACTTAAAACTAAAATATTTTTTAGTTAAATGAAATTCGTATAATTAAAAAATCTTCCTGTGTCATTGATGAATTATGTTTTATTGTATATGAAAAGTTTTTGGATAATTAACAATTGTGCATAATTAATAAATACTATACATATAATTAATTTACATTTAGGTATGTATTAATTACTTTAAAATATACAATTTGTTTTAATTACTTAAATTTTTTTATGTTCATTTTTGGCTGGAACTTTGAATTTTCTGAAAATTGGTTTTGGCTTTAGAAGACTGTATCGGTTGATCCTTGTATTAAAAAAATCATTAACATTCTAATTTTATTAGTATAATGCAACAAATATGGCATAGTATAGCAAAAAAGTTTTTTAGCAGTAGGATGCTGCAATCAGTTTCTCAACTTAAAATAGATGAATATGAATGCAAAAAATGAGGATCCCCCCCCCCCCGCAAATCCTACACTCCAAAATAATTTAAAAGCATTTTGACATACCCATAGATATTTTTAGAACACTACAGCATTGAGATATTCATGCTAGATGTTAGTATAAATTATTACAAATTTATTTGTTTACTGTGTTGCACAGTTTAAAATAAGACATTTTTATATAAAAATATTTTTTTTTTATATGAAAAGTAAACAATTTGTATTTTTTTTTCTCTTTTTATATAAATAGCACAAAAAAAACCTCTACCTCTAGAGTAGTAAAAATCCATCACCTGAAAATGTTTACTGAACCTGAAATTTGTTATTAAAAAAATAACTTATCTTTGCAAAAAAAAAAAAAAAAAAAAAAAAAAAAAATCCAATTTAAATTTTATGTAATTATACTTTAATTCTTTTATATAGCTAATGTACTTTAACTTTGTACTCCCCCCCCCCCAAAAAAAAAAAGACTTTGTTTGATGTCTCGTGTCTAGATCTGATCCGTATTTAAGTGGGAAATACCCAAAAATTTCCATTCAGTGCCTTGATATCTTAATGTACACGATTGCAAGAGATCAAATCTCCCTGCTAATTTAATAGTTATAGAGCAGAATTTTACATACATATACTTTTCCATAAAGCCATTTAATAATATCTAAATGTATTATAAGTAACTCAAATAATAGTAACAAAAAGCTCAAAGTGTACTTCTACTAAACAGAATCTCTTACATGGATATATTCTGGTTTTCGAAATCTTACCTATGCTAAAAAAAAGTCTCAAAGGAAGATCATTGATTACTTCCCCTCTTTTCGACTCTGTAAAACACTTTAAAATCCTATGCGTGGCCGGTCGTGTTTCTCCGATTTCAGAAAACATATTAAAATGAATGTAGATAAAAATATTTTTAACAAAATAATGTTTTGAAAAGTATTTTGAAGGAAGAGATATAAAATAATATTTATGTAGATATTATTTCAAACTAATATAGAACCAATATACATAAACACACACACACATATATATATATGTATTATATATATATATATATCTATATATATATATCTTGGTTCATGTTATATTTACAAGCACATTCTTATAAAAATATCGAAAAATAAGACTTACATTACATATGATATTTTTCGAATATCCAAAAAATTCATCACAGTCGTATGTAACATATATCTATATGTTTACATTGAATTTGAAAGAAAAATATTTAAAAAATGCTTTTTCAAAATTTACTTGTAACTCTATATTGAAATGCCGTGTAGTTATATATTTTCCCACAATACGAAAAGTGAAAATTTTTAGCACTAAGATAAACAATGTATAATATTTCCAAAATAGCGATTAAAGTTAACATCGTTGTCTAAATCAAGCTATTATTTTTGAATATCATTGGATGTTATAGAACTATAACCATTTTGAAATTTATCGTTTTCGAATTATGTTTAAAATTAAAATTTTGATAATGCACAATCAACAGTTATCAATTTTAGAGATTAATAAAAACTAGTCGGATGTGAAAATCCCAAAACATGCTTCTGTCTCATGCATGGTAATACTTAAAAAGTCGCTCTCACAATACCAAAACTAGTCGTTGGGGGCCACCGTAATACTTACCCATCATGGATATGAATAATTATGAAAATAAAACATGTGTTAACTATTTATAAAATGCATTGCAATTCCAAAACAAAATTTAAACGTATATTTTAATATTTTCAATGTACATAGTAATACTCTATTAATGAACAGTTGATGAACCCATTTTAACAAATTACATAAAACGCCAAACTACTCAAATAGTACCGAATTATGTAAAAGAAACATCCTTATAGCTCCAAAAATAATAATCCTATTAATTAACTGTTTACTGCGTCGGATTAAGCATCTTATGTCCAATAAAAATATATCTTTGAATTGAAATTTGTATAAAATACAGGGTCGTGAAAAATCGAAAAATGTGGAAAACATGATATAAATATCTCGGCAACTAATAATCCACTCGATTTCGTTTTTTATGCAAAATTTGTATTATTTTATTGCCTTTTACGTCCACTTCTTAAAAAGAAGAAGAAGAAGAAGAAGAAGAAAAAAAGTTATGTACCTTTTACCAGAACGAATTTTTTGAGAGTACGAAAAAAATAGTTCCAGATAATCGAGGTTGGTGATATTAAATAGGCTTCGTTTCATTCTTACATACTAAGTACATACTAAATTTCAAGTCTCTATTTCAATTTGTTCGGGAGATAGAGCATTTACAGACACACAGACTTTCTGTCGGCATTTTTTTTTTCTTAAAATATGGTTTTCGGAATCTCCAGTATCTGAAACGTGTAAATCCGTCAATATTTTCCCGATTTTCAAAATATTGAAAGATTTATCCTATACTACGTATGATGGGTAAGTAATTAAGTGACAATCTACGGCCATCATGAGGCTTGTAAAACTATAGATTCGTTGAATTATGTGAATTTAAAAAGGATATATGAGGACCCTAGAAGCCAAGGGGTATAAGTGACAAAATTGAAAAAATCGAGTTAAGTGCACAGGGTATCTGGAAATATGCTTTTTTCATTTCAGATAAATAAATATAGGTCATTTTCTGATTATTTGGGGAGTTATAGAGATAAACCACTTTTTTCGAAAAACAAACAATATTGATTAATTATACATTTAAAGAAAATAGTACTCTATTTTTTTAACAGTTATTGAAATGAGAGTTCAAAGATTAGAATGCAACAAGCAGGTGTTTCCTACTTCAATTTAGTCAATTGTTATTGATGTTCCAATTTAACATCAATTATCTTTAAACTCAATTTACTCCAAATCGACATTTTGTCACTTGTACCCCTTGGCTTTTTGGCTCCTCATATATTGTTAAAAGATTTTCTGTGAAATTCAGAGAATCTACGGGCAATCCATTATCTTAAGTCTTATGCAAAATGACAGAGATTAGGAAAACAGAGATTTCGTTAAATGACATAGAAAATATTCGATAAATTTACAATAGACTCTGTAAATTAACATCGTTAAAAATACACAAGTCTTTGTAAATTTATTTAGTTTTCACAATCAATAAAACCGTAAGCCTGGCAAATTTGATTTATTCGAGAAACTTTGAACTCTTGTATCCTTTGTTTTTTTACACAATTTGTTTCTAACCGTCCTGAGTGTTGAACGCGAGATTTCTTGATACTAGAAGAGCATATCCTACTGACTGAGCTATAAGAACTTTTGTTAGTTTGTTCAAAATATGTCTTTTATCATTCAGGGGGAAAAATTTATAAAAATCTTCGCTAACAATTAGAAGATGATTTTTCCCTTTCTAAATTATTCTGACTTAAAATAAATAAATAAATAAATAAAAAATAATTTTTAATAGTATTTTTAATAGGGGTTGCAAAATTAATTTACAAGTGTGTATTTTGAATTAAAAGTTTTAACAAAGACAAAAATATCTTTAAATAAAGACGAAATCCCTACAGGGAATAAGACATAAATATAAGGAAAATGTCGGTAAAGTGAAGACCGAGAAACTCGGTCAAATGCCTTTAACCGATAACTAATGTCAATTTACTGATAGTCTTGCTTTTTTTTCTCTGTGTTTTTAACGAAATTTTTAACAGTGTACAAACATCGCATTTTTCAAACAAATTATTGAATTTTCTCAACCACCTTCTTAGATGTTTGAAACAAAACTGTCAACCCATATAGCATCAAAGCAAGATTGTCGCGTTGTGAAAAATGCAGCACAGCAGCGCCACTTGTAGAAAGGTTTACACCAAACCGTAATCAGCGCCAGCGTATGTAAAGTATACTTGATCTGAAGTTGGCTGAAAATCTGTGCGTTAGATCTCGGATAGAACAATCACAGAAATCATGAAAAAGGCATCATAACAGAGCCATCTGTTGGACGAAACCCATATATGTAAAAGGTTTAACAGGGTGCGTAGTCATCAAGAAACTCAGACGATTTTAATTCTTTTAGTATCAGAAATTCTTTAAAGTACTGGTTGTTACATCTGAAAAAAGGATTTCTTTTTCGTTAAATAAAACAGATTTTACATTATAAAAATTCTGGTAAAAGGTGCTTACAAGGTCCTTCCAGACTACGCACCCTGTTTAACTTAATCTTAAATTTCGAAAATTCTGCGAATTAGTTTTTGCAATAGAACATCCGCAAAATTTTTGTCAAATACAAACAGACATAGAATCGTAAACTCACTGACAGATATTTTCAAAAAACAGTCAAATTGTATTCAGGATCTTCTAAAACGTATAAAACTGCCGAAAACCAGAAGTTTTATTTTCAGTCAATTTTTTTTCACGAATCTAATCCTTTCTTCTTCTAAAGATAGAAGAAAGTTAAAAAGAGTTTATTGACAAATTTCGGTGATATACGAAGTGAATCTAAACTCTTCGGTAAAACTTGTGCTAGTACACACCAAGACAAACAATATTAAATAGGAAAGTTCCAAACGTCTTCCGAAGGAGATAGGAGCCATTAAAGTTTGGGGTCATAAATTTTAAATGACAATAAAAACGAAAAAATTGCTCGATTCATTTGTGGTTTTCGTTAAAACTATTTTTTATGTCAGTATTGTCTAGAAAATAAATTTTAAAGATACAGTTCAAAAATGCCGATAGAGGGTGCTTTTGACTTTGCGGTAACTAACAACTATTTTTTACCATTATCTTTTGTATCTCATTAAATGCTATTAAAAGCTTAAACTTACATTTTGAACTCAAAATCTGAATCGTTGAGAGTAGTTAATTAGCGCAAACTGAACTGTGTTCAAGAATTGAAATTTGAACTCCCTCCTCTCCTTTTGAACACAGTTCAGTTTGCACTACTTAACCCTTTACGGCATAATGCCTCTAAAAAAGGAAACCTAATTTTATTTTTAATGGCACCAAGAATATTTTATTAAAATTTTCCTTTTTATAACATACCTGAAAATAAGCAAGTTCATATTTTTTTTCTAATAAATTAGATTAAAAATTTTGGTGGAAGTTAATTATTTCAAACAGATGTACTCAGCGACGGAAAGGGTTAACCAATCCCAATGATTCAAATTTTGAGCTCAAAATTTAAGTTTAAATTTAAGCTTTTGAAAGCATTTAATGAGGTACAAAAAATCTCTATAAAAAATAGTTGTTCGTTGCTTCAAAGTCTAAAGAACCTTCTATCAGCATTTTTTTAACTGTATTTAAAAAATTTATTTAAAAAAAAAAAATACTGACATGAAGAATAATTTCAACGAAAACCGCAAATGAAACGACCAATTTTTCAGTTTCCTATAGTCGTTTGAAATTTAAGATGCTAAATTTTAATGGCGCCTGTCTCATTCGGAAGACGTTTGGGACTCCTAGTTTCCTGTTTAATATTAGTTGCAGTGCGGCGCAGCCAGAATTCGGTTCTAGGGGGGGTTTTGAGTTTCTGATAAAGATTTTTGCCAGTTATTTGAATCGCCGGTTAATGGAATCAATACTAATTGGAATATTCACTGGATAATACATAAACTCGAATAGCATCTGATGTGTAGCAGGAAATCATCATTCTTTTAGCATAATACATCTTAGAAAAGTCATTTAGTTCAAATGACCAATTTTTATTTAACTAATCCATGTAATATGCACTTTCAGAGTTTTAAGTAGAATTTTCACTATTTAATTGAATCACTTTATTTAATAAAATCTAATTTAATAAAGCGGCGGATTCCGAAATACACCAGAATGTTTAAATATTAAGTTTGGTTTTGATTCATATAAGCGGCAATTATAGCGTTCTTTCTTAGCTCTGGGAGGGGTTTTAACCCCAAAACCCCCCCTCTGGCTGCGCCACTGATTAGTTGTCTTGATGTGTACTATCATCCCTTAAAGTTTTGCTCAAGATTCACTAAAATTGAAGTTTTGTTTAGATTCACTATGTATATATATCAGTTAATACATATCTATATTGCGATTATATCCAATATTTATTTTTGAAATACCACTGGGCACGAATTTTTGATATTTTCAATCAAAGTAAGTGAAAGCGTGTTAAACTGTAATTATCTGGGACATTATTAAGTCAGAACAGCGGTTGAAAGATAAACTATCTAACTTGTTAGCTAATCAGTTATTTACAGTTTGAATAGAAAATAATCTTTTCTAATTTTTGTTTAGTTCAGCTTAAACTAACACGCCATAATATGGAATAAAAAGGCCATTAAGCTTTCATTTATGTTCACATTTTTCAATTAGAAAAACAGCAACAAACTAATTTGCATAAAAAATTGTGCTATACAATAGAAAAAAAGAAAAATCTTGTTACTTGATAATGAATCGAATAGTTTGTTTTTAATGAGTTTCTAAAGCAATTTGTATCTGTTTTAAATGAGTTGATCCTCAATTGTGTTATAGTGGAAAATAAAAAGGAGGAGAGAGAGAAAAAAGACATTTAAGACATTTAGAATATCGTTTTAAGTTTTTTTAGCACTTTCCAATAAAGTTGAAAAGTGTTCATGCATTCACTTTGTCTGTCTGTCTGTTCACGCTCTAACTCCCGTAAATAAACTTGGATTTTCATGCAATTGACAAAGGTTATTTAGGGACACCAAAGCATGTTTGGTATTGAATATGAAGTATGTACGATTAATGGTTCATTTGCAGGGACACTAAAGAGGAAATTCAATTTACATTGTGGTCTATGGAGAAAAATCGTTTGGAGAATATTTTAATGGTATTATGGTATTTCAAATGTATAGAAACTGATATAAATCTCTGAATTTAACTACCTTCAAATTAAAACAGGGCATTCATAGCATTTTTTATTAATTTACAGGGACACACATAAGAAATCGATTTTGCGTAGTAATCGCTGGAGAGTACGTTTTAAAATTCAGTATACGCTTTTAAATTTAATTAATTTTTTGCATGTTGCTCTCTTTATATAGATATCTATACCTCATATACAGGGCTGCACAAAAGTATTTGTATACCATTCTTCTTATTAGAGAAAATTGCTGAATGGGAAATATATGAGCCGAAATATATGAGTCTCTTAAATGAGGTAAATTTTGGAATGCATGTTGCTAATGGATACAAATCTCTATATTAGTGCTGTAAAACTAACGACTAAATAAATACCCGTGTGATGGCGTTATTTTAAAACTCACTACCCGTTTGAAAATATTCGTTACTCGTTACTGCTCAGAAACCGGTAATTAACAATCATCGTATGTACTAAAAAACTGCAAGAAATCTAGTTACATGAGTTTTTGAAAGAATTCGTATTTTTTTTCTCTTCACATATTGTTATGTGCTGCCATCTGTCCATAAAAAATAGATTTAATCAAGCTTCTAATTTTTTATGAAAAAAGGCAAACAAAATTGAAATACGAAGCATAATTGAGTACAGCATGTCTAAACTGTAGAATTTATTACTTATGAAAAAAAAAAAAAAATAATAATAATAATCGGAGAAAGCAATTTAGCAAGAGTAAAAGCTTACGAAATTTATACAATAAAATTATGAAATGCAATTACTCAAACAAAATGTTTTTACAAGCAAATTTTCTCATTAATTTTAAGCTTAAATTAATTATGTGTGGTAAAAATTTAATTTCTGGAATGATTTAAAAACACTATGGTTTATTTCTTACTTGATCATCCTATCAAACAACATCTACATTTGTACTTCAATCGCATTATTATTATTATCTGAAAATTTTTATTTATATTTTAAAATACTTTTTTTTTCTTCAAATATGAAATACTACAAATATGGAGGACTACTAAAAAATTCAGATAATTTTCTGATTGTAGATAAAAATAGCTGAAATTTGGTTTTGAAATGCGTTATAAATTTCCATATGTTGAAATGAGACGTAATATTTTAATTTTTTAAACGGTGCTGTTTTGTTACATTATTCTGAATGTGTTGGAAATTGCTTCACAATCTATGCTTGACGTATGATTTTGTTTTCTTAATTATTTCTAATTTGTATTATGTCTTAAAATATTGAATATATATCAAAAGTATCGAATATATATCAAATTATCTGATATTTTTTTTATATTTTCAAAATGTGTCATTCATAAATCACGTTTATTGCACTATTAGTGAGGACTTTTTTTTGCACTGCAATATTTGAAGTTATTTGCTTAAGCGCTTTTTTATGCTAAGTCTGTATGTTGTCTGCGGTCTTGGGTTTTTCACCTTTTCTCCTATTTAATTGTTATAAGTCAAAAACCGTTAAAAAAGATTCAAACTTGAAACATATCTTTTTAAATTTTTTTCTTTAATTTTGATTCAACAAAATTGAAAATAATATTTATTTTTTAAAATTTGATTTTTTTAAAACTTTTGCTTTAAATGTTTTTATTTTTTAGTTAAATAAATATTTTTAAAAATGCTAAAAAAAATAAATAAATAAATAAATAAAAATAAAACTTATATAGTTCTGTTTATTTAAATGAAAACAAATTCAAATTCTACAAATAATAGTTCGAGTTATAGCGATTTTAAACTACCCCAATAAATAAATAAATTTTAAATGTAAATTAATATATATATATATATATGTATGAGAAGTTTTATTATGTGTTTTTGTTTACAAGTAATATGGTTAACCATCACAAAAAAATTTCAATATTTTAACTCAAGAAATAAAAAATGCTTTGAAATGTGTCCCAGACCCCCTCAAGATGATACTATAACCCTTGAAACTATCTCTTGAATTTTGAATAATACTGTAATGCTAGGTAGCACAATACTTAATGCTAAAATTTAAACAGAAAATTATTGTAGTACAGCCTATTTTGTTAAAATTTAATTAAAAAAAATTAATTTTTTAAAAATACCTACAGCTTTTTTTGAAATATGAATGTTTTGGCTTCGATTTTTTCCCGACATTCATAAAACCGTACATGGATTTTTAGATGTATGATATTTTACATTTAATATGATTTTTTTACATTAAAACGTACTCGTGTACATTAAAAAATGAAGAAAATGCAACAAAATCTCAATTTAATTATCTTTTAAAAAATAACTGTAAACTTAATGTTAAATACATGCACAAAAACATTAAATACACCATAGAAAACATGTAAAAAAATTATTTGAATATAAAAACCCTTAGAGTTTATCGAACAAGTATGTTATAAAAAATAGAAACAGGAAGAAAAATCAGTTTAAAATTTTCATTTGAATGGATAACTACGCTGGATCTATTAACAAAACTTAAAATATCTCGCGACATAATAGTCGTATAGATAAAAAGGAGGGGTCAAAATATTCATAATTTAAAAAGCTTTCAAATTAATCCAATTAAAGAAGCTTTCAGTGTTTAATTAATTGAAAAAATCGATATTTAACTAATTTCAAGTAGTATGTCCCCTTAAAGTGGAAATTTAGAATCTCCGAGATTTTAGAGACGCAATGAAAAGCCAATCTGAAATCTGCTTTTTCATCTTCTCGAAGTTTGTTTTTATCGAAATACTAACGTCACCGAAGATTTCAAGGACTGTTTTTTTATGCTCCTCGTCATTCCTGCAGAAAAGAAAATCTCCTCTCTCCCGTCTCGTCGTCCTTTGTGAAAATAATCCGATTTATGGTTGTTGACAGTCCTACTTCTGGAAAAGATTTACACGCATACGCGCCCGGAGTTGATTTTGGCCCCTTTTTGTGCGACCAATAAATACAGACGATGTCGACAGTACGTAGTGAACAGAAGAATCAAAAAAAAAAAAAAAAAAATGTCGCATCGGCAAATTTTTATTGAAACGCAATAGATGGATATGAGGCTTTAAAGAGTTCTTCCAAAAAGAGCAATTTCGCTTTTTCGGGGCGTTCGTAATTATGTAAATACGTAGTCGTCGTTCAATCCTCCCATCAGTCTGTCTGTCCACATACAACAACACAAAAACTACCCAACCGAATCTTTTGATATTTAAAATATATAATTGTTACATAATTTTGTTGAGTCATTTCAAATTTTATGAAAATCGGATGTATAGTTCAATGACAGTGACAATCCAAAGTATTCCATTACATGACGACCAAATGGAAAAAAAAAATTGTTTCAAGTGCATTTTAATGATGTTACACTCTTTCGAACATAATAAAAGGGATATGGATCTATGAAGTATATTTTAAAATTTAGGGGGAACTGGGGCACATTGATACACCCCCTGTACTGCACACAGGGTCATTACAGGAAGTTTCGCAACAGCTCCAAAAGGTGGTACTATTGCACTCAATTACATACAGAAAGTCTTGGTATGATTCAGTAGTTTTATGAAATGAGACAGGTGATTTTTGTAAGTCAAAAGTAGATTTGAGTTGTACAATTGAAATGGTATTATACAACTGTTCCAGTATTTTCAACCGAAAAGAATGTTCTTCCAGGCAAGTAAAACTACTCTTTATCAGTTCCTCATTCTTTACTGTTAGATAAATTATGAAGTGTTGAATTTGAGACTCATTTTATTCAAAATGGCTGTATGGGGCACATTGATACAGTCTATCTCGGGGCACATTGATACAACCTAAATCCTTTTCTAGTTCATTTTTTCATTACTTTTCATTTTTTTTTTTTACCGTACATTCCTTAATCCAACCATTTTTCGCCAAAAATTTTTAATATTAGTTTTTATTGAAGTGAAATATCTTTAATTTCTTCATATTAGAACATTTTATAGTATTTTTGCAAGCAGAAGACGTACGAACTTACCCAACATCTATTGCTAGTAGAATTAACAAAAGAAAAGGACGCGCAACCTAAAAAATCTCAAATGTAATGTCGATTCTCCAGAGAAAAAAGTATTTTCGACATAAGAAATGTTAAGTAAGAGAAACAAGCTGCAGAACAGCACAGGATAATTATATTATAAACAGAATTTTTAATATAATTATCCTTTATTCTCTGTTTATAAACCGATTTATAAAGAGAATACCTGGTAATTTTTTCACCTTTACTAAGAAAGAATATAATGTGGGGTTGAAGTGCAATATATGACAAAGTTACCAAGTCATGAGAAACCATGAATTCGGTCATAGTATCGAAAATTACTTATTCAAACACGTATGGAATGACGTAAACCTAAATTTTGACCCTACATCTGAACTGAAAGCTTCATTGTTTACATCACTGTTGGTCTGTGCATTTAAGGATTGCGGAATTGAGGGAGTATTTTCTTATTTACCCCAATTTTTCTTTTGTATTTAATATGGAAATTTTTGTAATATATTTTCATGTACATCTTGATAGCCTAGAATTACAAAAAAATATATAAAAAGGTATGTTTCCAATTTAATACAACAATTAAAGGGTCAGTTTGCCTTTTTAATAATTTTGTTTATTTTGAAAAATATAACTCATAATGCAATATAAGTTCACTGCAATTCAATGCTCAATTAAAAGTACATTTTGAACAAAAATAAATAAATAAATAAAAAAAAAACAGCATATTTAATTAAATTTTGAAAAAGGTTACAGAAATTGGAATTAAAAAAATATTTACTACTTTTTAAAAATATTGATAACTTTGCCCAGTTTCCTTTTTAACGATTTTCAAATGTATATTATATTACACTTCTCATTGTTTTTTAGATGCATGTAATATTATATTTAACATAATTTTTTTACGTGATTTAAATGTATTTTGTAAAACGATGAAATCTAATATATTTTCATATAGTTTTGTTTAAAGTAAAATTAAAGGTTAATTCCATGCGCAGATGTATCATATATTTAATAAATAACATGAACAAAAAAGTTTAAATCTCTATCTCAAATACAAAAAATAAAGTAAAAAAAAAAAAAAAAAAACTTAGCATTTTTTAAACTGGAAAATAAATAGAATACAAGCATGTTGGAAAAGCACATTTAAAATTTTAATTAGTGTGGGTCATTGCTCTACTTGAATTAAAATTTACAATATTTTGTAATACAATTACTATAAAACTGAAAATGAGATGTCAAAATAGTCACAATTCAACAGGTTTTTATATAATATTAAAAAAAGAATTCATTGGATGTGCTAATCCGAAAACTTTCTTCTATCTCATACGTACATTTTAATGTTTAAAAAATTAGTTACACATGTTAATGCTTCGTGAATAAACAATTTACATTACTTGAGAGAGGTGTTACAAAAAATTAAAAACAAATAACATTGACATGTTTTGGTCCTAATCTGATAAAAACCATAATCAGAATAAATATAAAAATTCAAATCGTTTCATAGTCAGAATAAATGGCACGCAACAATGAGATGTAAATACGCTCTATTGTAAAAAAATTAAATAAAAAATAAACCAAGATCTAAAATTATTTTTCCAATTTTGTTCATCCCATTCTTTCTTTCTAACCAATAACCAGAATACCAATCGAATAACCAATAACCAATAATGCCGAATAACCAATAACCAATAATCTCGGCAGGTCCCTACCTGCCGAGATACCACAGATAGATAGCTGGTATAGGGGCGGGTGACCGCCTAATCTCCGCGTAGCGGCAATAAACCTGATATCTTTGCTTTGCACGTCATCATATCTGCCGTATTTGCTTCTCGATTGAGCAAACTTTGTTTTTTCGGTTATTTAGCGTTACATCCTGCTGTTTGTACTACGAATAACCACTCAAGTTGGTCTCGTAATTTAGAACTTTGATCAGATGACGAGACGTTCACCTGGCAAGGCACCTCCAGAGGTATAATTTAGAGGTAATTTGGAGGACTTTGCACCCATGACGGATTTTACTTGCACAAGGCGCCATTAGCGTACATGACAGAATTATAGCCAGCAAAGTGGTAATCCACAAAGAAAAGTACCCTGATAGGCTATTTAGATTAAGCACTTTGTTGGTAATCTATGTGATTTATTGCACATTGGGTTAACTGTGTGATTTGTTGTCGCACACCTAGTACTCATCATACCAGACGAAATTGGACTGGATGTTTTTGAGTCTAAACGATGATACTGAAGTTAGCTGAGAATGGGGGCAATGAGGGATTCGATAAGACCAGAGAATGGCCGAAAAGCTAAATCGTACGCCAGAAGGGAAAATTTTACCCCGAAAAGCAAAGCAAACGAGTGCGTTGCAGAGGGAGATCCTATTCAAGATTTTACGAGGAATTTATTCATAAACTCTAACCATAACTTAGGAATAATAATTAAATAAACAGTATCATTGAAAAAAAAAACTTTTATGGGTATAAATTTCAGAGGATTCTCTTATAATCGATTTACGACAACAATTTGATACGAAACATATTTTGCTTTCATTAAGCAGAATTTTCATCCCCCCCCATCTAAATATAATTTAGATAAAGCAGTGTTAGTACGACCATATTTAACATCGGATTCATGTTCACAATTTCTAATTCCAAGTTTTCTCCCAGTCATGCCTATGTAATAATTTAAGTCACCTTTTTCTGTGATATAAGGTATTTCATAAACCCTTGCAAGATCCCCATGTCCTATAGGACATGGGGATCAAATTGCTTATTAAATAGGATCAAATTGCTTATTAAATAAACTCTTTAATTTTAGTGGCGGCGTCTCAATCAACTCAATATTAAACATTTTTAATTTAAATTTTAACTTTTCCAAACTGCATTTCAAATATAGAAATGAAACTCTTTTAAATTTTGTAGGATCTTCCCCTTTATTGAAATTTTAAATTAATTCAGAAATTGTGATTTAGTTTTCCCTTTTTTATAACAATAATTTATTAGTTTAATAATCCTTTTTAATATTAACTTAATAATCTTTTATTATTAATGTTCAGATTTAATGTCAATTATCTTTGAACTAAATTTATTCCAAATCGAATTTTCGTCACTTGCACCTTCTTGGCTTATGTGTTTCCAAATGGTTCATTGGGACAATTCTATTTAAAATAATCAAAAATGAAGTTTTATTACATTATTTTATATGTGTTGGAAGATGTTCTATATTATATGTTTGACGCATTTTTCTTTCCTTTTTTATGACTAATATTTGACTTTTGCGACTGTAGTGTTTGATCTTTGACAAAAACTCCCGACTTGCTTCAGAAATCAGTTTCCTCATCTAACTGTATGATCATTTTATAATTTGTTTTTCTTTTCGAATCTTTTATGCATAAACACTTCCTTTTATTCACGGAAAAGTTTGTGTCGTAATTTTTGTATTAAATCATTTTTGTTACTTTTCGAATGAATTTTCGCTTGCCTCTAAAATTGAGAATTCTTTTTCTTCCTTTTCCAATTTCACTTGCAATTCCTTCAATCTTTTAATCCTTTTGAATATTTTTTAACGTACCTATGACTGCGCTGAATAATTTGTAATTACTTTTAAATTTAAATAATAATTTACCTTCTTTGAACATTTGTTTCACACATTTCAAAATTTCCACAAATGTTTCTATTTTGAAACTCATTTTGATGATAATTTAGTTCTTTTTACGAAGAATTTGTATATTAAGGTAACAAAATTATTATATCGATTCGTTAAAAAGAGAAAGAAAAAAAATGAAAAATCATACTACAAGCATAGATTATGAGACATTTTTAAATGCTTCAGAATAATCTAACAAAACTCCATCGTTTCAGATGCTACTTCAGTCACCGGAAAAGAACCGCTCACTAATGCTAATCCAACGGAAGAAGTTTTTTTTTAAATATCTCGTTTGCCTTTCAGTATTTTAAAATAATTCTTTTTGCATTGAATAACTGTGATCCATCTGCACAAAGGGAGTTTTTAGGTTTTCGTTTATTTGTACTGTACAAAAAATTGTCCGTACAAAAAATTGTATAAGTCAGAGACTTTAAATTTTATGTACTTACAGATGAATTCCTTGTGTCACACAACAAATTATAAAATTTTTGGAAAAGTCTGACATAATAATTTTAAAAGAGAACCTTAATTTGAACATTTTCTGCATTTGCATCATAGCTCGGAGGTAAAGCGTCACGCTAGTGAAGAGAAGGTTTTTAGTTCGATATCCGAACCTGGCCGTTGAAATTTTCATGTTGGATGAATTTAGTCAAAAGAAATTTCGTATTTTTTGCCAATTTAAAGTTTATAAGGTACCATATTGGGTACACCCAATATGGACAACCTAAGGAAAATGTATTTTTTTCACCCCCATGTACAAGTCATAGGACTCCAAAAAGATGTGACCACTATCCTTGGACTATTGACTATCATTATTAAAATTAGTGACATTGTAATTATTCTGGTTTAATTTAAATGATAAAAACAAAATTTTTTTTACAAGTATCCATATAAGGAACTACCTGTACCTATTATGGACAGGTGTTTCCTTATTGACTTTCTACACATTGTGTATGGAAGAGCCACTTTTCCAAGGGATTTTAGAGGAGAGGGAATAAAAAAATGTACCTTAAAGTATTTGGAAGAGGAGGGGGGCCAGTAAATATCTTCAGAACATGCATTTTAGAAAAGGGGGGGGGGGGGTCATTCTCGGTTTTTACCCTTCGAAGACCCATGCAAAGCCCCTTAGTTACTAATAAATATTATGAAATAATATTGTTGGTTTTGCTTAGCTTTATTGCATTTGTCTGCGAATTTACATCTGCTATTACTCAGTCCTCACAGCATGGACAAATAGAAACTTTTTCACCATGGGCAGTAAGTCCCACATAATCCTCATAAACATATCTGCCGCATGTGATGCATGGCCGCAAGTTTGTAAAAGCATCAATACTGCAAAAGAAGCAGCACCAGTTCTCCTTTGTTTAGGAAGTCATACCATTGGTACCTACGATTTCGCTAACAGATATCCTACTGCGGGAGGGGGGGCTTCTCTTTATTTTTCTGCAAGGGTTTTTTGGAGAAAGGTTTTGGGGGGATTGTTTAAATGGCATCTTGTTGAACAAAGATTTTACCACTTTCATGCCTTTTCAATGCATTGCTTGTCAACGTTGAATTTTCTTCATTCTTACAGTTGTAGTCGAAGGGGACATAAGCTGTCCATATTGGGAATCGGGCGTAGTTTTACTAAATATTGTAACAAATGAATAAGGAAAATATGCAATAGCAATCGAAAATATGTTTTATTAGCTTTCTAAAATACTCCACTTTTCAACATTTAATGCAATTTTACCATATCTAATAAGAATTGAAGCTTACAAGTAATTAAGATCAGCACATCTCGAAACAACAAATTTCCTCCTAAATGGTGAACAGCGCGCTCTTTTACACTTTCCAGCTTTAATTATCTTTTCAACTGCTTTTCTTCGCAAAAATGTTGAGCCATCTCTCGATCAAAATTATTACCTTTAAAAATATTAGGGGTGTCCATATTGAGAGCTCTGTCCATATAGGGCACAAATACCTTATTATTAGGGTACGTTCATCTGACATTAATAATATTTTTTGGAATTCAAGTTTCTTTTTGTTTTAAAAACTTTGGCAATTTATTAATGATTCAAAATTTTAAATTTCGTCTAAATCATTTTTTTTCGTTTAAATAAATTAAAAATTTTATTTATGTCTCCGCTAATTTTTTTTTAATTTCGGATTTTCCGAAAATTTTAAAATTTGGATTTTATTTAAATAATTTGATTTGAACATTTTAAATTTTATTAAAGTAAGTAACTTCCCTTTGTAAATATTTTAAAATTGAATTTGTTGGTGCAACCATCTATGTAAGGTTTTATTAATTATAAATTAACAATTTGGATTTATTAATTAAAGGCTAAATTGTTTTGAAAGAAATATTAAAGGAAACCCTGTGTGCGATATGCGAAAACACTTATCCACTTGTTTTCTTTTTCGATTTTGTTTAAAGATATTTTTAATAAGGACACTTTCATTTTCGGAAACGGTTTCAGAAACGAAGCATCCTCTTGAAAAAATAAATAAATAAAATAAATAAATAAATAAAACGAAAAAATAAAAAATGGGCAGATATAGAGATCAATTTCAGCTATCCAATGAAAAAAAATATTTAGAAATATCAAAATGCAAACGAGATATCTTAAAAAGTGTCTTTCATAGGATTAGCATTAGCAAGCCAGTATTTCCAGGTGACTGAAATAAATTTTTAATAACTAAAATAAGATGTCTAATTCAACCCTATGGAAATACATAATGCATTTTAAGACCCAATTTCAGCAACTCCCGTCTACAATTACTGGACATTTTTTAAAGCTGATAGAAAAATTATAAAAATCAAAACGGAATGGAATAACGCAAAAGGAATGATAACGCAAATGTGATTTTTATTTGCATGATCAGCGTCACAAAATTACACATAAACTATCTTTAGAAAAACGCAAGGGGTAACATAAATAATGCTAGTTTCTTACAACCAATGAAAAACAACTTGGAAAAAATTATAAAGCCGATGGTTCTAGCCTTATTTGGTATAATGTCAGACGCGAGAAAAAAGGTCACCAGGAAAGTTTAGGTAAATGTAAACGTGTTACGTGTATTCATTTTGTATTTAATGTATTTAATACAATGCCAAGACGAAAAAAAAGTTATCCGATGGTGAATAAATTAAAATATTAACTTTAAATGAAGCTGGAATGTCTGGTTTTAATATCGCCAGAAAAATAGGAAGGTCCAAGGCTGCAGTAAACAGTTTTCTCAGAAATAATCGAAGATTACGGCAGTAAGCAGCGTACAGGAAAACCGAAATACTTAACTGTAAGGCAATCAAGACAAATCCGGAAGATAGCATGCGGACAAAAAATGTTGTCTGCCCAAATTCAAGAACAGTTACAATTACCATTGTGATGAATTTCATTCCCACGCTTTCAAAGTTACCCCCCACGTCGGGAAATCCCGGAGAATTCTCAAAAGGAGAAATACATCTTTCTCCACTCTCAAAGTAGACATAAGAAAGTTAGCCGATTTCCATAAAGCACTTAAAGTGAACTCTTCGATTAATGCATATGGTCGTTCCGCCGGAAGATCCCGTAAGAGACCCTAGAAGAGACCCGTTCCGGGGTCTAGACCCCACGGAAGATGGGCCTTTGAAGTGTTGAGAGAGACCGCTATGGCGATGATTTCCACAAGTAGGAGAAAGATATTTCTCCAAGGCGACCGCTGTGCAAGAGTGAAAGAGGCGGGTCATCCCGAGGAATGATGGATGAGGGAAAACGGGATAAATAGAGCGAGGACATGCTCTAAGGGACTTCTTCTTCTGTTCGGATGCTGAGCGTGGAGACGGGGAAGTTGGCCCTCGGACTCAGAGAGAGTAGTGACCAGTGTTTTACTCTTGGAGAAGAATTAATAGGCGGTTAATGCCTATGGTAAATGACTTGTGGAGAACAACTCCGGATAAACTTTTATTCTATTAACGAGTGGCAGTAAAGCCATTTCAAACGCCGTATGAACAATCTTTTCAATCTGTTGTGGAGAACCCATCTTTTATTTTGTTATAAGTGGAATAGATTTCCTTGTAAGAACTAAATAAATTCTAGTGAAATCTGATCCAGCCTCTTGCCGCTATTTTTCGACCCGCTACCACACAACGCCGACTGGAGGTCTTATAACTGGTGGCAGCTTAGCGGATTCTTACACCAGAAAAGAAAAATTGTTTGGACATTTTAGTCTGCCCCAGTGTGTGATAATAGCGCCCGCCCAGAGAGACGACGCTGATAGAAGAGCATCAAGCCTGACCGTGCCTCAGCAACCAGAGAAAAGATATAGAGTGCCTCAGCCGTGCCTCAGCAACTGGAGAAAAGCCATCGGAGCGCCGCAGCCATACCCCAGCAAATTGAGAAGGAACTCCAGAGTCCTTCAGCTATAACCCAAGGAGCGCCAAGCTTCTAGTGCCTCGAAATTAAGGACCACTGACCGCTGACAAGTGGAGCCCGAGAAAGGAAACCCCTCCGAGCCAGACCCAGGAGCAACTGGGACTGACCTCTTCAGAAAGACGTGCCAAGCAGAAAAAGGTAGGCTCATTTTTCTTTGAGTGGCCTCAGATTGAAAATTTAGTGTATTTATAGTAAAATATTGTCAGGATGCTAAACTTAAACTTAAGTTCAAAAAAAAAAAATCTATTTCAGTGAATTTCGATTTAAGTCAAATTAATTAAAGTTAATCATAAAATAATTTAATAAATAAGTAATATCTAGCTGTAAAAAAATTCTCGAGTTAGAATTATTTTGTTTTTCACTAAAAACATTTGATAAGCCAGTGGGTAAAAAAAAAAGGCCCTTGAAAAAAAAAAGCTCTTAAAAAAAAAAAAAAAAAAAGCTCTTTAAAAAAAAAAAAAAAAAAAAAAAAAAGAAAGGCCTTTATAAAATTTAATAACTTAGTTACTAAATTTAAAATTTCATTAACGGTTAGTGCTGTAACATATTTCTGTTGACTGATGTATGTTAGGACAGGTTTTGGTAAAAATATTTTGTATTTAAATTAGTAAATGTTTCTGTTAATAATCTGTGTGAGTGCCCAATCAAAAAAATCCAAGTGGTTTTTCTGTGACATTTCAGAAAGTTAGTTATTATTTGTGTTTTTGTGTGCATAGGGATCTTTAAGTTTAGGAAAAGTTTATTTTATTGAGACTAGATTACAGAATTGAAGAAATGTTCTGAATTAGAAATCCTTATATATCTATTGAATTGTGTTTAGAAATTTTTATTTTATTATACATGCATAAAATTTGGATTGTGAAATTGTTAACGATTTAGTTAAACGCATTTGATTTTTTTTTGGGTTCTTGTTAACTGAATTAAACTTAACGGAATCATGGCGAAAATTATGTCACTCAAATATTGTAGGAAGGCAGACTTACAAAATTTAGCAGAAGTCCTAGGGGTAGAAATAGAACCGGATGATAATATGGCAGCTATTATTAGGAAAATTGAATCCGCGAGCGATTATGATCAAACTCTTGCTTTAGCTCAAGCTGAATATATAGATAGGGATCGCGAAGAGGAAAAACAGAGAGAAAAAGAGGAAAAACAAAGGTTAGAACAAGAAAAACAATGGGAAAGAGAGGAGAGAGAAAGGGAGAGACAAGATAAAGAAAAGGAAAGGGAATTTGCATTGGAACAGCTGAGATTATCTCAAACCTCAGATAGGCGTAATTCCACTGCGAGTAGTAATGCTGAACGTCAACCTAAGCTTGCACTTAAGACTGTAATGCACCGCTTTGACCCCGATAAATCCGACATAATTCTTTTCTTAAACTTATTCGAACGACAAGCTAATAGAGTAGGTATCGAAACTGAAGACTACGTAACTCATTTATTCTCTTTATTACCCATAGACATAGCGGAATTGATCTTGCGCGAACCGGCAGACCAAATTGAAAATTTCGCACACGTGAAATCATTATTACTGGCCAGGTATAGGCTGAGTCCTGAAGCTTATAGGGTAAAATTAAATAGGCATGCTAAAAATTGAAGAAATGTTCTGAATTAGAAATCCTTATATATCTATTGAATTGTGTTTAGAAATTTTTATTTTATTATACATGCATAAAATTTGGATTGTGAAATTGTTAACGATTTAGTTAAACGCATTTGATTTTTTTTGGGTTCTTGTTAACTGAATTAAACTTAACAGAATCATGGCAAACTGGAAGCCCATGGAAAGATTTAATCTTTGAACTTGACAGTTTTCTCGAAGGATGGTTACACGGTTTAGGAATTTCAGATTTTTCGGCTCTGAAAAAGTTATTGATAACGGACCAAATCAAACGTCGTGCCCCCACGGAATTAAGAGAGCACTTCATAGACTCTTGGGCTAATTATACGGATCCCCTGACTCTAGCAACAAAATTAGATGAATACGAAGCTGTTAAGGTATCACAAAAAAATCGTGAAACACCGGAAACGCAATAGACAGGAGAGGCGATAAACCAAAAATTGATGACAAATCGCGAGAAAGGAAAAACGAAACTGAAACCAATTGGAGGAGAAGAAACGATAACACAGAACGGCAACGGGTTTTCGAACGACCTAGTGGGAGGAAGTGCTTTTTGTGTTCTAGTTTTTCCCATGTGAAGGCCGATTGTCCAGAAAATGAAAAAAAATAAAAAACCTGTAACAAATGTTCGACATACTAGCGACGGAACTAAATTCGAAAAAGGTTTCCAACCTTATTTGGGTCGCGCAAAAATTAATGGAGAGGAAATAGTTACACTCCGAGATTCTGGGAGCAGCAGAGATGTCATCCCAGGACGATTAATTAAACCTGATCAACTAGACGGGAATTACGTTTGGATTACGCAACCTTTGATGAATGATGTACGTTGTTTACCTACGGCGATAATAGATTTAGAAATTGAGGGGGCAGGTTCGATCCGAACTAAAGCTATAGTAGCAGAAAAGGAAATTGACATGGATTACTATATTTTGGGAAATGATACTCAGAAATTAATTGAGGAAGGAAAAAAAAATAATCCCGCAGTTTTAAATGCCTTTCTCACCCGCAATCAGACTAAATCAATTCTGAAAGAGAAAAAATCGGGGACTCTGGAAGGGCAAGAAAGGGAAGGTATTGTATCAAACAACCCCAAATTTCCCATTGAAAATGCTACCGTATTGTGCGAAAGCTCTTCCGAAAAAGGGGAGGAAACATCTCCAACGGAAGAAGATGTAATGATTGTTCCGGACCTGGAACCAGACGCGTGCTCAATTTTAGGGGAAGTCAAAAAGGCGGATTTCGTGAAAGCTCAACAAGATGATGTAGAATTAAATGAAGTACGCGAGAAAGCGAAAAAAATAAATCGCATTACGAAAGTCATAACTCTATTATTGTGCGACAGTCAACTGATCATAGAGGGAATGTAAGAAAACAATTGATTATTCCCCGGAAATTTAGACAAGGAATTTTAACGGCTTGTCATGAAGGGATTTCTTCACACACGGGATAGAAAAAAACGAAAGATAGACTATTACGATATTTCTTTTGGCCAAATGCAATTAAGGAAACTGAAGAGTTCGTTAAGTCGTGCGATATTTGTCAACGCGTTGGACGAGCTGGTGAAGAGAAGAAAGCGCCGTTAACTTTGGTTCCTATCATATCCGAAGTTTTTTCCAAAATCTCGGTAGATTTGGTGGGCCCACTTCCGTTGTCAAAAAAGGGAAATAAATACCTTTTGACGGCTTTATGCGTATACTCGCGATGGGCGGAAGCGATTGCAATTCCTAACATGCTTTCGGAGACGGTTGTGGAAGCGTTAATTACCGTATTCAGTCGAATAGGATATGCAACTGAAATACAAACTGATTTAGGACGCAGTTTTATCTCCAGTCTAACGACTACGGTTTTAGATAAATTCGGAGTAAGACTAAGACATTCTAGTGTGTGTAGGCCTAGCTCAAACATGGTAGAAAGATTTCACCAGTCCGTTAAAAAATTATTAAAGTCTTTGTGCTTAGAAAATGGAGAGGATTGGGAGTCAAATTTGCCTCACGCTCTATTTGCACTTAGGACGGTGGTCCACGAATCTACCGGGACCACCTATTCGTATTCAGTCGAATAGGATATGCAACTGAAATACAAACTGATTTAGGACGCAGTTTTATCTCCAGTCTAACGACTACGGTTTTAGATAAATTCGGAGTAAGACTAAGACATTCTAGTGTGTGTAGGCCTAGCTCAAACATGGTAGAAAGATTTCACCAGTCCGTTAAAAAATTATTAAAGTCTTTGTGCTTAGAAAATGGAGAGGATTGGGAGTCAAATTTGCCTCACGCTCTATTTGCACTTAGGACGATGGTCCACGAATCTATCGGGTTCAGTCCGGCAGAACTTGTTTTCGGCCGAAATCTCAGAACACCTGAAACATTGTTGTTCGAGCAGTGGACGGGGGAAGGTCCCGAACACGAATTAGTTACAGAGCATGTATTCAATCTGGTAAATAGATTAAAAAGATGCCGGGAACTTGCCGTCGAAAACATGACGAACAGCCGGGAGAAAAGGAAATTCTATTACGATAAAAAGGCAACTGAAAGAAGTTTCGAGCCGGGCGATGAAGTTTTAGTACTAGCCACGAACAAACCAAATAAGATGTCTATAAATGGATCGGGCCGGGAAAAATCGACTCGAAAATTTCAGATACAAATTATTTAGTGAGTGTCCCAGGGCGACGCGAGAAATCACAAATCTACCACGTTAATTTGCTGAAACCATACGTAAGACGCGTAGTAAAAGTAAATATTTTGCCTAGCAAAGTTTTCGATTCTGAAGAATCCCCGGATCTTGAAATAGATTTTCCATCCGTCGATTCAAACAGTTACAGTTTCGAGAAAATAGTAAAAGACGGGAATTTAAAGGACCGATGTAACCCAAACCAATTATACGAATTGAAAAATCTGTTAGACGAATTTCAAGACGTGTTTTCAAATGACCCAGGATTAACTCATCTGATCGAACATGACATAGAATTGAGCGAAGATAAACCGGTGAGAACGAGACCATATCGTACCTCCGTTAGACAAAATGAAATCCTGAAGAGAGAAATCAAAAGAATGTTAGAATTAAAAATAATAAGAGAGGGGGAGTCAGATTATACTTCCCCCATGATTTTAGTGGAGACCCCTGGCAAGGATCCACGTCCCTGCATTGACTATAGACAATTAAATGCTATCACTAAACCTGAATTTTTTCCGCTTCCCAACGTTGAAGAAAGAGTGGAACGGGTCGCAAATGCGAAATACATAACTGTGCTAGATTTAACCAAAGGTTATTGGCAAATTCCTATGACCCCCCCCCCCCCCAGAGCGCAGAAACTCGCCGCATTCGTCACGAATTTTGGGAGTTATTTACCTTTGGCAATGCCTTTTGGATTAATAGGGGCTTCGTATAGATTCTCTAAATTCATGTCCAAATTATTACACGGACTAGAAGAATATTGTCTTCCTTATCTGGACGATACAGCAGTATTTTCCAACACTTGGGAGAAACATCTCATACATTTAAGGACAGTCTTAATTAGGATTAAAGAGGCTAGGTTGAAAATTAAAATTGCAAAATGTAAATTCGCACAAAGGACAGTAAAATATCTCGGACATATTGTCGGGGAGGGACAACGAAAACCTTCAGATGTCAAAATCAGGACTATCGTAGATCTGCCAACACCGAGAAACAAAACTGAAATAAGGAGATTCTTGGGAATGACAGGTTATTATGCCCGGTACATCAAAAACTATGCCGACATCGTTGAACCTCTTACGAGTGCTTTAAAAGGAAAAAACAAAAGGGAAAAAATAGTTTGGAGCAGCGAAATGGGGGAAGCGTTTGAGAAATTAAAAAAGAAATTAACTGAAGATCCCGTGCTATACGCCCCCAAATATGAATCAGAATTTATAATACAAATGAATGCTTCAGAAAAGGCTATGGGTATAATACTGGCCCAGAGACAAGGCTCAGAAGAGCATCCGATACTTTTTCTAAGTAGAAAATTCACTGACGTAGAAAAGAATTTTAGAGCTTCAGAAAGCGAATGCGCCGCTATAATTTTTGCAATAAAGAAGCTAAGACATTATATTGACGGTCAGAAGTTTTCTATACAGACCGACCATAAGCCTTTAATATTCTTAAAGAATAATGCAGACAATAACCCTCGCCTTTTACGTTGGGCACTCACCCTGCAACCCTATCATTACGCTATAAAACACCGTCCAGGAAAGGACATACCCCATGTGGATTATTTAAGTAGGATAGAGTAAAATCTATCGGAAAATCCAATTGTATATATGTTTTTATGTTAATTATCTGTATTTTGTAATTTATAATTGTGTACTTATTGTGTAGATAAATTAAACGGATACCGAAGGAAAAGATCCTGTTAAATGAAAAAAAAAAAACAGAAACAAACTAAAGGGATTTTAAAGATTTAAAAATATATCGGGGCCACCCAAGTTTAATGAGCTAACCTTTCCCTTACAGATATTGTGTCTTGCAGCCCAATATGAGACTGGCGGAAGGGGTGTTGTGATGAATTTCATTCCCACGCTTTCAAAGTTACCCCCCACGTCGGGAAAGCCCGGAGAATTCTCAAAAGGAGAAATACATCTTTCTCCACTCTCAAAGTAGACATAAGAAAGTCAGCCGATTTCCATAAAGCACTTAAAGTGAACTCTTCGATTAATGCATATGGTCGTTCCGCCGATTTTAGACCCCACGGAAGATGGGTCTTTGAAGTGTTGAGAGAGACCGCTATGGCGATGATTTCCACAAGTAGGAGAAAGATATTTCTCCAAGGCGACCGCTGTGCAAGAGTGAAAGAGGCGGGTCATCCCGAGGAATGATGGATGAGGGAAAACGGGATAAATAGAGCGAGGAGATGCTCTAAGGGACTTCTTCTTCTGTTCGGATGCTGAGCGTGGAGACGGGGGAGTTGGCCCTCGGACTCAGAGAGAGTAGTGACCAGTGTTTTACTCTTGGAGAAGAATTAATAGGCGGTTAATGCCTATGGTAAAGGACTTGTGGAGAACAACTCCGGATAAACTTTTAATGCTATTAACGAGTGGCAGTAAAGCCATTTCAAACGCCGTATGAAAAATCTTTTCAATCTGTTGTGGAGAACCCATCTTTTATTTTGTTATAAGTGGAATAGATTTCCTTGTAAGAACTAAATAAATTCTAGTGAAATCTGATCCAGCCTCTTGCCGCTATTTTTCGACCCGCTACCACACAACGCCGACTGGAGGTCTTATACCATGTACAAGCCGAACGGTAAGAAATGTTTAAGTAGCAGTTCAATCCCATTGTTAAATTTACTATGTTAAATTACAATGTTAAATAAATAAAAGAAAAACTCCTCTTTCTAAACACTACAAAAATGCGCACGCTTAGACTTTCCCCGGAAACATTTAATTGAAGGTACAAATTGGAGAGATGTTGTCTTTTCCCATGTAAAGGAATTCTTTTGAATGCCCCTGTAAAAAAATATTAATGTTATACATTTCCTATATAATATCAAACATATCATGGAAGCCTCATTAACCTATATCAATTGCAGGGAAATCCGAGTTTATTTACATGAGTTATACGGTGGACAGACGGCCAGTAGAGTTGCAAAAGCTAAATAAATAAATAAATAAATAAATAAATAAATAAATAATAATAATAATAATAATAACAAAAACAGTTTAAACCTGATAATAAACTGAGTTTTTTAGGGGGAAATAAATCAGGTCTTTGGGTAATAAATTTGAGAATAAACTGCGTCTATTGGAAATAAACCTACTTTTTTTTAAAAAACTCAATCACCAGACAAACAGAATTCATCAATACTTTTCAACTTTCTTAGAAAGTGTTAAAAAAGATGTGGTAGAGTAGTTACAATTTTTAAGAAGAGAGACTCATTTTTGTGAGTCTGAAAATTATGGGTTTCGCATAAAAAATATGCTCAGTGAAAAATTATTGATTTCTTATTTCTAATAAAATGGACACAGTTGAAAAGTGTTTAGTTGAAAAAGACATATTCCAAGTTTGAACCATTTATCTTTAATGGTTTTTGATTTATAATATTTTAAATAAGAAAAATGATGAAAAACCCCATCACGAAGAAAATCGTATTTTCACAAGAATTCGTTTCCATGACATGCATTGCTTGTAAACTAATTTTGAAATCTAACCAAAAGGAAAGAATTAATAATTCGTGTTCCAATTAAGATAGAAACATGGTTTAAACGTCATTTTAAATAGAAATAATTGCTAAATAGTTTTAAAAACCAAAACACACGCTTTTATATCAGGTCGAACTAAAAAATTTAAATTTTTTTTTCGGCTGCATAGCTACGGTTTTCATATGTGTTTCAGAGATTGTCATATGTCTAGGATGTCTGGAGACTGTTATTTTTTCAAACTGCTTTTGATCCGTTTTTGCGGCGTTTTTGATCCTTTTAAGAGGCGACTCTTCAAATTGTTGAATTGTCATCGGTTCTCAATAAGTGTGCAAAGTTTCAATTTAATCTGGTACCTTAAATTGGTGAAAATAACATTCAAAGATTCCGTTACATTTATACATATAGGTGAAGCTAATACAAGGGCGGATCTGGAGAGTCCTCAAGGGGGGGGGGGGCGATTTTAGAAATTTGGAAAATCAAGTCTAATGCACGGGTCGGAGCTCATTTTCTTAATGCGGGTCGTGTTTCGATATTTTTTTTGCTGTGGGTCGAGTTCGGGTCCGGTTAGATTCCATTTTTCCCCTGCCAGGTTAATTTCTACTTGGGTCGTGTTTGGGTCAGGTTAGCTTCTATTTTTTGCTCCTGGTCGGGTTAATTTATACTTGGGTCGTGATTGGGTCCAATTGACTTCTACTCTTCGGTAGGTTCGAGTTAATTTCTGATTTTTTGTTTTTGCGTCTGGTTTGGGTCCGGTCGACTACTACATTTTGTTGTTAGTCGGGTTAACTTTTACTTTTGAGCTGTGCTTAGCGCATTTGGGGCAGTTTGACATACAATTCTGATTTGGGGCAGTTTAGGACTTGGTTTTTACTTTTGGGAGAAGGGTTCGGGTTGACCAGATTTTGATTGGGGTGAGTCCTTGGATAAAATGTTCGTTCTTTTTTGCAATCTATGTAAAAAATGTGCATCTTTTCACGATCCTTTGAAGAAATTCATGTTTTCTCCGCGATCATTTCACAAAATTTGATGTCCGGTTGGCTTCTATTTTATGCTGCAGGTCGAGTTAATTTTTACTTTTTGTTGTGGGTCGCGTTTGGATCCGGTTAACTTCTACTGTTTGCTGCAGGTCAACTTAATTTCGAATTTTTTCCTTCGGGTTGGGTCTGGGTCAGTTAACAACTATATTTTGCTATTGGTCGGGTTGACTTATACTTTTTAGCTGCGCTTACCACATCGGGACAGATTGTTATACATTTCGGATTTGAGTCAGTCACAGATTCGGTTTTTACTCTTCTGAGGATAGTTGATCCAGTTTTAATTGTGATCCTTTTACGAAATTCGCTTTTATCCGTGAATGTGATCCTTTGAAGAAATTCACGTTTTCTCCGTGATCCTTTCACAAAATTTGAGGGTTTTTTGCGACCTTTTGATGTAATTCGTGTTTCATTCGCAACCCTCTGACAAAATTCGCGTTTTTTTAAAATGAAGTTTGCCTTTATTTGCGGATATTTTATGAAATTCGCTTTTCTCTGTTTAATAATTTTTACGAACAAGTAAGAAAGTTTTCAACCCAACTTGGGCTCGTGGAAAAGAATTTAGAGGAGTGCATGGGTCGCGGTCGAGCCAGTAATGTTTATCATACTATCTAGATCAGAGATGTATCAAACGTTTAGCTGCACGGGTCGTGGTCGGGCCAATATTGTTTATCATACTATCCAAATCAGAGACGGACCGAATATTTAGCTTTTATTCCGGGCCGAGCCACGACCTGGAAATTTTGTTCAATGCAAACTTCTAAGAAAAATGAAATCCAGACCAGGCTCTGTCTGTAAGATAAGAAAAAGCCTGTCCCCACCCGAATTTGCAAAAAAAAGCAAGATCAGGACACGACCCGATTCAAAATGAGTGAAAACCTTACCCAGTTCGAGTATCGTGGACTTAAACTGGCGCGACCCGTGTCCGGCCGTGACGGGCTCGAGCATCGCTCCAAGTTATTTCTCGTGAGGATGCATAATGTCACTTTGGAAATCCTTTATAAGCCCAAGGGGGGGGGACCATTAGCCCAAAAGTGGGGGACCTCGCCCCCTCTTCCCGCCCTTTAGAACAGCCACAGAATACGAGCTGTGTCGATTCCAGATCGAGCGTTTAGCTTTTATACCGGACGGAACCTGGGCTTGAAAATTTTAGTCCGTATATACCTTTAGTAGGAAGGAAGTCCACGCCAGACCCTACCTGGAAAAAAAACGATGCGGCTCGGTCCAGCTCTGCAGAAAAAAATAAGACCCGACCCAGTCCCAGTATAATAAATTAAATTTGGTGCGACCCGACTCGGTCTCGAGTTTAGGACCAACAACTTTTCCGTGCGGGCATCTAAAGTCGTTCTGCAGATCCGTTATTGGGCTCAAGGGGATGGACGATCGCCCCCCCCCCCTTCGATCCGCCATTGAGCTAATAAAAGCATGTTGAAAACAGTTTTTAATCCAATAAAAGTTTTTAAAAAAATTTGAAGATTTTTATGTTGAGACCCCCTTTAAGAAAATATTTTGTATGAAAATTGATTCTTTTTTTATGTGTTATTCTAACTTACAAGTACTGCCATAAAAAACACCTCATTTATTGAAATTTCATAGATAAATTATACGATAGATTTTATAGATGTTTATTTGCTTTGTTTCAATTTTGTATTTCAAACTTCATTATCGATTATTTCTTGGTACTATAAAAACAGTCTTATGAATATCATGGATGACCAAATATTGCTTTAAAGTATCCAAACTACTAAGATCTTCTTAAAGTGCTATTTACACGTAAAAATTGCCAGTGACAAAAATCGTCTGCGCTTTTTTTTCTTTTTTTAAAGCATTTTATTGGCTGTTCAAGAAAAGGCTTTTCCATCGTCTGGATTTCCAAGCATTTGATTGGCTGCTACTGGCGACTCTCTTGGTTTTAGGGGTCAAATAATACGCTCCAACACAAAATAATTCCTTGCTTTCCGAGCTACTCCCTTGGAGCCATAGGATAACATGGAGATTCCTGGAATTTTAAGCGACTTTGACCCCTCCTTTAATAGCATATTTAGAATGATGCATGGCTTATCTCTATTTCATCTTCTTCATTCGATTTACTGTTTGTACTAATAATAACGCATCTGTAATGTACCTTTTCGTATGTAGATGTTTCTGCATCACAAAATTGTATTTAAAAAATTAATAATTAGAATGAAAATATACATATAAATATCAGAAAGTTTCCTCAATATTTAATTTTTTTCGCATCGAAAGTTATTTATTAAATCAAAGTATTTTTGTTACATGTTTGTCGAAACCATGGAAAAAATTCGCCAAATCCAGAAATCCGTTAAATCGGGATTACAAATTCATGATATCGAAATATTTTTGTTACATTTTTGTCGAGATCATGAAAAAAAATCGCTCAATCGAGAAATCCGTTAAATCGAGATTACAAATTCATTAAATCGAAGTATTTTTTTTTTTTTTTGTTGTTACATTTTTGTCGGAACCATGAAAAAATTCACTAAATTAAGAAATCTGTTAAACAGGGGCTCAACTGAATTATTTTAGACTTTCAAAAAAAAAGCGTGAATTGTGTCTATTCATTTTGCGAACGTCTGTATATAATGCGCGAATCAAAATTTTCCGAAAACTTTGATTTTCACGCTATTCAGTTTAATTGCAATCTTTTCAGATGCACTAGAATTGCTCCGGATTCGATGAAAGCCGGCGACGTTTTTCAGAACTTGGAAAACTGTCGGAGGCAGTTATTTCCAAATCCAATTCCCTCGACTGTCCCCTCTTCCTCCCGCTCCATTCTTGTGAAATGAAGCGCTGTGTAGCGAATTTCTCATGATTTTTCTTTTCGGAATCCAATCTATTTTTAATGAGGAGAAGGATATCGGAGAAAGAGCTGTTCGGCCATGATGACGTAATTGCATGTCACTGAATATTACTTGTGTTATTATACAGGGTGTCGTTGATCCGTGGCTCATTCTTAACCCATTTGTGCCTGGAGTCCTATTTTGGGGACGCTTCGAATGTTATACATTATAAGTATTAGTAATAACACGATAAGTATTAGTAATAATATTACGGCCACGATGACGTAAATTCATGTCACTAAATATTACTTGTTTTATTATACAGGGTATCATTGATTCATGACTCATTCTTAACCGATTTGTACCTAGTGTCACATTTTTGGGACGCTTCGAATTTTAATAAATTTGTATAATTTTCTTCTTCTTTATAACTTGAAAATTGCATGAAACAATTGTTATGTACCGGGTGTCCCAAAAATGACTGATGGATTTTAAAATTCAATAACTTGCAAACGGTGACAGCTATTTAAAAAATTTTTGCAGGAGGGTTATGTATAATGTCAGGAATTTTTTTTACCCTAAGTTTTTATTTTAGTTCGCATCTCAAACAATAAGTGGCGCTGATGGCGATTGAAGGCCAGGTGATCAGTGCTGAGTGAAACGTCGACCTGTAAAAAAAAAACTCCTGACATTATACATAACCCTCCTGCAAAAAGTTTTTAAATAGCTGTCACCGTTTGCAAGTTATTGAATTTTAAAATCCATCAGTTATTTTTGGGACACCCGGTATAAACGTCTGGTAACTGTATGTTATAAACGTCTTCTGTTTCCAAAAGGTGACAGCATTTGGTTAAAAATGCTGTGTATTTATTTGGTTAAAATAAAAGCTTTTTTTGGAGCTTATAGATATTTCATTTTTCAAGATGGCGAATTGTAAAAAGGAAGTTTAGTTGTGTTTTTTGTTCCATAAATGATATAGATATATAAATCAAAATCTTAGCTTGTAAATTTTTTTTGAAATACCTTTTATTTTCAATTGAAATTACAGGTTCAAGCCTATTTTTTTATGAATTTTTGTAACGTGCA
Organism: Maratus speculifer; assembly: GCA_964019185.1. NCBI lineage: Eukaryota > Metazoa > Arthropoda > Arachnida > Araneae > Salticidae > Maratus > Maratus speculifer. The sequence goes on along the minus strand of OZ025292.1, from coordinate 21,289,929 downwards.
AAATAGAGGGCAATAGGCATGAAAGGGTACCTATTTTTATGAGCCATTTAAGGGACAGTTATCTATGTAAAATCCTTTTAAAGATGATTATGAAAACAAATTGTTTTTAAGAATCAAAAGGGATTACTCTTAATTTATTTTTACTAATACTTATGTTGTTGTTAGTCTCTGTAAAGAAGTAAATATATTTTTTTAGTAGTTCATGAAAATACTGATTTTAGTATTAGTTACAAAAATTTAAAAGTTTATTCTACATGAATTTAGACAAAATATGTAATTATGAATATGATATTATTACAAATTTTATGCAGATAAGTATATTTAATGATGTTTACATTTTATCAAATAAATACAAAAAAAATTTAGTGTAATTTTCTTCAGTATTGTTTCAGTTTATTTTGAAAAAATATAAAATGATTTTACCTACAAATTTAAGAAATTTAGAACTCAAGCACAAACGGAATAAAATCGTTAATTTTAAAAGCATATTTTTCAATTAGAAAACATCTCAAATATGTTTTATCCATTGATGCAATCTAAGATGATCTTTGGGTAGTAAACCCGAGTACTAATATTACGCATAATTATGAAAGAATCCGGGAGACAACACCTACGGGTTTTGCGCAGAAGGGCTCTGAGTCATCCGAATCAAAAACAATGATTAAGTTAATTTGTTTCATTTGTAAACCTTATCGCAGAAAGAATCATGTAAGTGTCCAAGCCCGATCTAAAATTTCGTGGTTAGTTCTGTGATCTGAAGACAATATATTTATCAGGGAATACTTTGTTTACTACATAACTTTGTAATTTCATGTATTTTCAAAATTTTTTGGAAGATTTTGATGGGTTCGTGAGGTAGTTTGTAATTTAAAATATACTGTGCAATAAGTATCAAGGTAATAACATCATCCATTGGCGTAATTAATTCGGTTGATTTTTTCAGTGCTCGAACTATATCTGAAAAGTGTTTATTTTTTATTTTATGCGTTATAAAACATTATTTTCATTGATGAAAAGAAAGAAAGATAAAGATAAATTTGTATATCCTAAGTGCTATTAGTTTTTTTTCATGTCGGAAGAATAAAATATCAAATGATTGTTACTGCATCCTGATATCGCAGTTAATGGTAAGTAAGATAAATTTGTCAATTCCTAAGGATGTAACGTTTTTATCATTAATATTGGACAATTTACATGATGTTATTCCATCTTATTTTATAATTTTGTTTGCATGGCGTTATTACCCACATAGGTAGGCAATAAAGCCAAATAACATTGGTCAAGAAATCCCACCATTACATTTTATGAACACAGATATGTTAAAATATTCTTTCTTGTATACATAGTCAATCAGCTACTGTATCAAATCCTATATTTGTTTGAAAAAAAAAAAAATCCAAACCTAAGCCGTAAAAATTGGTAGAACCTTAACGTGGCGTTATTATCCCCAAAATACCTCATTTTTAAAGAGAAAAAGTATCCGGCTGAAATGTTTTTCAGCCATAATGTAACTATTATATTTTCTAATAAATATTACACATGCTTTATAAATGGATTTCTTTTTGTCGTTCAACGATAGCTCATTTTTAAATGTTAATTAAAATCGGATAATTCAAGTGTAGATCATATTTCAAATTTTTAATTTCTTAAGAGGCGCGAATGTCATCCTAGTGAAAAAGATTCCTTGCCGGGACTCGAACCCGGGCCAACAGTATAGCACACTAACATACTACCTATTAAACCACATGGAACGACTCCCAGCTTGGAACATCTCACTATTACATGTTAGCAAGGCTATAAATGCAACACAAAGTGGAATATTTTCCGTGAATCACCGACATGCAGCAAATACGAAACTCAAATAAATCCAGCATCTATTGAATATATTAATACTTAGAAATGTTTCTTGAGAGAGAAAGCAATTAAGCAATATTAAGCAATTAAAAATTTGAAATATGGTTTTTATTTGAAATATTGTATGTAAAGCGAATTTCCTCTATCTGGAAAAAATTGAAGCATTAATTTAAAAACGGAGTTTAAATTACAAAAACATTTCAAAATTCTTTATCTATTGATGCAATCTTATTTTTAAAGAGAAAAAGAATGAAAAGGTGAAAGTCTCTTCGAGCACGATGACGCAAATACATTTCACAGAATATTACTTATGCTGACAAAGCCTTTTTATCGTTCATTCTTAAACCATTAGTTTTGAAAATCGTGTTTCAATTATAAAAATGCTTTAAATGTTCTTCATGCCCTGATAATTATGACAATCCTTTGACATCGCAATAGTTATTTTTGTAAAAATTGCGAATTTAAAATTTTTATGCGATGCCTAGCTTCTCTCTATTAGTAAGATATAAACTTTGTTTCATTGTATGATGTAATCTCTGGAATTACCGAACCGACTTTGAAAGTAATGGTATCAAAATAATGGTGTTCCTGTTCCTCCACGTTCAAACATTAGGCTATATCTTATGTACACTCGCTACCCCATAAGGGGCGCAGGAGCAAAACACGTTGTAAAAATACGAATTTTGTGTTATTGAGCTGCCTAGAAACATGAAATTTGGAATAGCATCTGTTACTTATAAGATAGATATAAATGATCTGTAAGCACATTTCTTAAAAAAATCGAAATAAAAAAGGGGTGGAAATTTGCAAAAAGCGCTCTAAGAAAGGTTCTAAGTGTGGAATTTTACACAACCTCAAGAGTACTGAACCATTTAAAAAAAATAATGCTGTAAAAATGAAGGTGACAAACCTTTCTCCGACGTAGGAAATATTTTATGTCAATGTCACTAGCGTCTTCGGATTGCAGGAGCAAAAAACATTCTAGATTTCGGTTTTGTGTTACGGAAGGGCCTAAAACATGAAATTTGCAATTGTAGTCACTTATAAGGTAAACATGATCTCTAAGAATATTTCCTAAAAAAATTCGAAATTTAAAAGATATGAAAAGGTGTGAAAAGCGTTCTAAAAATTTTTCTAAATTGTGATTTCTACGCAATACTAGGAAGAACCAAACCGATTTTAAAAAATAATGGTATGGGAATGATGGTGACAGCTCTTGATCTAACTTAGGCTCTATTTTATGTCAGTGTCACCACCACCGAGTGGGGATTGCAAAAACAAAAAACATTCTAAATTGCAGTTTTGGTGCTACGAAAGGACCTTAGAAACATGAAATTTGGCATGGTAGTTACTTATAAGAAATAAATAATCTCTAATAACATTTCTTAAAAAATTCGAAAATTAAAAAGGGGGAAATCAGCGAAAAGCCTCCTAAAAACGTTATAAATTGCGATTTTTATGCAATCTCGGAACTATTAAGCGAATTTCAAAAGTAACGGTTGGAAATTGATGATGACAGCCATTGTCCTAGTATAGATTCTACTTCATGTCGGTGTCAAAATGCACCAGGGGATTACAGGAACGAAAAACGTTGTGATTATTATGATACTTCAGGGACTAGCAACTTGAAATTCGGCATAGTAAAAAAAAACGAAATTTAAAAGGATTGAAAATGCCCGAAAAGCGTTCTAAATTGCAATTTTTATGCAATTTTAAGAAACATTAAATAAATTTCAAAATTAATGGTTACAAATTGATGGTGACGGTCCCTGTTCCAAGATAGGCTATATTTTATGTTGTTGTCATTGCCATTTAAGGGTTGCAAAAAGAAAAAAAAAAGCTCTAAATTGCGTTTTTTGTAACACTGACGGGTCTATTATTTTGAAATTTAGCATGGTAATTACTTAAAAGATGCAAATGTTTTCTAAGAATTGTCGAAAGAAAATTCCAAATTTATAAAGATGAAGTGCGCGAAAAGCATTCTAAAAACGTTCAAAATTACCATTTTTATGCACTTTTTTCAGATAACAAACCGACTTAAAAAAATAGTGGTTGTAAACTAGCGGTGACAGAACCTGCTTAAATATAAGCAATATTTTATATTGCTGTAACTACCACCAGTATGAAAAACACTCCGACTTGAGATTTCTGTGATACTAAAGAGAGCAGAAACTTTAAATATGACAAGATGGTTACTTATAAAATACAAATGCCCTTTAAGAATAGTCGAAAGTAAAATCGAAATGTAAAATGGATGTTGGGATCGAACGAAAAGCATTCTAAAAGTGTCCCAAATTGCGATTTCTATTTAGTCCCAGCAAATGATAAACCGATTATAAAAGTTGCGATTGCGAATCAATGGTGACATTCACTGATCCTACGCAGGCTGTATTTTACGCCGGTGCCACTACCACCTGAGCTTGGTAGAAACAACAAAAGTTCTAAAAAAAAGGCTTTATAGACTTTCTAAATTACGTTTCTTTGAAATACAAACGGGTTTTTAAATTACATTTGCAAATTAATGGTTACAGTCCCTGTTTCAGCATATAGGTATTTTATGTTGATTCCACTACCACGAGGGAGATGGTACACTGTTAGACAAGAAGGTTGGAATTCGACATAAGATATTAATTTTAAAATGTAAAAAGATGTTTACTAAAAAGATATTTAAAAAAATTCAAATGAATACTAAAATGAGCCAATGAATTGATCATAAAAGGTTAAAAATGTTTTCTAAATTATCTTCTATTTAAAATTAGTTTTAGTTCTTCTTATTAGTTTCAATTCATCCTTAAGCAGTGTAATAATGAAGTTTAGTCAAAGTGGCTTAAACAGTAATTTTTGAATTATTCGTCAAAGTATCGTTTCTTCTAATAAAAATTAGACATACAAATATCCCTTAGATTTTTTCAACTATTACGCGAGCAATGCCGCGGGGTTTTCTAGTACGTTATATTTTAGTTAATACACGCATATCAGATTTGGGGATGTCCGACATTTTTAAACATAAAATAGCTTTGTACTTATAATTGTTTAAAACCCTGGCTTTTAGTTAGATATCTTTATACTTCTTAATCATTATCTATTTTTATATAACAAGATCAATTTCATAAATCGTGATTTTTATACTTAAGAAAATTTTACTTTTCGCTTACAGTGTGACTTAATTTTCTTTTAACATTTTCCAACTAAACCTGCTGTCCGTCTGTATGTCTATGCACTAACTCGCATGTATATTGTGAGATTGCCATAAAATGATAAAAAAAATTCCTACTTTTTTGCTAAGACTCTAGATACGGATGACCGTATAAAAAATTAAATTTCGCAACTTTTAAAGAAATGTTTTCGTTGGTTTAAACAATTTTTAAGTATTTTTGATTTTAAAATATTTAAATTTAAAATATTTAAAATATATATTTAAAATATTTAAAATATTTTTGTAATCAAAACTCTATGTGTTTGATTGTTAGTTTAGGATTTAGACACTGGACAGTGTTGAAAATGATGGAAACCTAAAACAAAACGCGAATCAAAATCTTCTGAAAACTTCGATGTACGTGCCAAATTTGAGCTAGCTTTGTAATTCCAATCTTTTCAAATCCGCTGAAATGACTTGGAGATCAGATGAAAACCGGAGATGTTTCGGAGAACTTGGGAAAGGGCCGCAGCCAGTGAGTATTTAGAAATCCAATTCTCTTGGCTGTCTGTCCCTCCCGACCCACCTTTCCACAAATGAAGCTGTGTGGCGAATTTCTCCTGATTTTATTTCCGAATGCAATCTACTTTTCAAGAGGAGGAGGGTTATGGCTTGTCATGACTTGAAAATTGGATAAAACAAAAATCGGTTTTCAGGGAATATTATAAATAATTTAAGGTTAAAAAAATGTAAAGAGAATTTATTTTTCGCAAGTTTTCTTTATTTTTAACGGACTTCCAAAAAGGAGAGGAGGTTATCAATTCGACGCGTATGTATTTTTTTTTTTTTATGTATGTTCACCGATTACTCCGAAACTATTCAACCGAATAATTTGATTTTGGTGTTAAATGAAAGACCTTATTCTCGAATTGGTACCACTTCCATTTCACAGAAATTGGTTCAGTACTTTTTTAGTAATTAGGCAAAAACTAATAAAATTAGTGATTTTTCACTAATTAAAACTGTTGAATAAGTTCACTCGAGGGAGTACAGTCAGGATGGCCGGGCGGTCTAAGGCGCCTGATTTAAGCTCTGGTTCTCGAAAGAGAGAGTAGGTTCGAACCCCACTCCTGACATACGTGTATGACTTATGATAATCTTTGCCGTATTATAATTTTTACAAATTAAATATTAATTATGCAGTTAAGAATATTTTTTATTGAACCATCAGCACAGAGTATCACAGATCTTTCATCAACTCAATACTTTATCAGTGAAAGAGTATTAAAATGATAGACTTGCGAAAAATCATATGACGTTGAATAAGTTCGTCGAATGGATTGAAGTGAGGATATCCGAGCGGTCTAAGGTACCTGATTTAAGCTCTGGTTCTCGAAAGAGAGCATGGGTTCATATCCCACTCCTGACATACGTGTATAATATAAAATATTTTTTTCCGTATTATAATTTTTTTAACCGACTTAAAAAAAAGGAGAGGATGTTATCATCAATTCGACGCGTATCAATTTTTTTTATGTATGTTCACCGATTGCACCGAAACTATCCAACCGATTAAAGTAGTATTCGTGTTAAATGAAAGAGGCTACGTTCGAATTGGTACCACTTTCATTTAATCGAAATTGGTTCAGTACTTTTTTAGTAATTAGGCAAAATCTAATAAAATTAGTGATTTCGCACAAATTAAAAGTAGCATGGATAATGGAGCTCGCCGAATGGTATGCAGTCAGGAAAGCCGAGCGGTCAAAGGTGCCAGATTTAAACTCTGGTTCTTGAAAGAGAGCATGGGTTCGAACCCCACTCCTGACATACGTGTGTACAATAATTTTTTCCGTCATATAATTTTTAAAAGACTTCAAAAAAGGAGGAGACGGTTATCAAATCGACGCGTATGTATTTTTCTTTTTTTATGTATGTTCACCGATTACTTCCAAACTATCCAACCGATTAATTTGGTTTTTAGTGTTAAATGAAAGATGCTACACTCGGATTAATACCACTTTCATTTCCTTGAAATTGGTTCAGTACTTTTTTAGTAGTTAGGCAAAAACTAATAAAATTAGTGATTTCTCGCAAATTAAAAGCAGCATGGACGTTGAATAAGCTCGCCGAATGGAGTGCGGTCAGGAAGGCCGAGCGGTCAAAGATGCCAGATTTAAACTCAGGTTCTCGAGAAAGAGCGTGGGTTCGAAACCCGCTCCTGACATTCGTGTATAATTTACTATATTTTTTTCCGTATTATAATTTTTATTAACCGACTTAAAAAAAATCGTTAACTTTTCACTAAAAAGAGAAAAATAAATTTTTCTACTAAAAATTGAACCGACTTCAAATACTACTGCAAAGTGAAAAATAATTTTTTTATATAATAGTAATAAGAAATTAAATTAAGAGCATAGTGTTTACCATGCGCATTATTATATTTATGTACATTAATTTGTTTTTTGGAGTCGGTGCCAGCCAAGACAAGTTTAAAATTAAAATTAATTAAACAATGCAAATCGTAAATGAATAAAGTTTTTAAACTAAATATTAAATCGTAAAAAAAAAACTCGTAGATACTTGGATGTGTGTCTATTGGAAAATTACATGTCGCTTGGCTTGGCTGGCACCGACTCCAAAAAATCAAATTAATGTACATAATTATAATTGTCTGAGCGTAGCGAAGTCTTATACTCAGAGTACGTAACGATATTAAAAGTCAAAAAAATTCTTTCGTCAAGCAAATCTCAAAAAGTACTTGTCGGATTTCGATTCTGTTTGTACCAGAAGGTACCTATGAAGGTAATCTGGTGAATGCACCTGCTTTTAAAAATTAATTCCAAATAGTTTAAAAGTTATATTAAAAAAACTGATAAAAAAGCACAATTTATTTGCATACGTCACAGAAATTTGGTGTGCGTGATTTTCAAAGGCTGGATATTTTCGTAGATAACCGAATCAGTACATGGAGTAAATAGTAATCATTTACGCACTCAGAAATATTGAGTGCAATAAAATATTTTAAAATTTAATCATGTAGGAAAATAAAACTGTTATTTTTTTATATTAAAAAAATGTCGTAAAAACTTTGATTTTGAGATTTTGTGATAATCTCTTAATAGCATTTTTTGATCGCTAAAAGAATGTTTTATATATTTCGCGTGTGAAAATTAGAAACAATTACGTTTTTAAACAAAAAGTTTCTTTTATGACATCATTTTACCTTTATATTTATTTTTATTGCATGTTTTCTTTTAACTTATATTTTGTTTGTGTGTGGAAGTCAATTCTGGTCACTAATTTTTCGGCACGGATACCACAAGCGCATCAGATTTGGCGCAATTTTTTTCAAAGCCCATTTGGCGAAAACTCCGTCTCCGCTTACATACACATTTTTAAATTATTTTCTATTTTCAAAAAGAACTTACAGTAAATAAAATAATAATAATAATTAATAACTATAAAAAGAAATATTTTATATAATTAAAAAAAGGAAGTTAAAGTAAATAAACATTTTATGAGTAAATAAACAAATAATAAATAAATAAAACCGGGTTACCATCTCAGGTAAAATAATGCCATTTTGACGCCAGTTATGTACCCTGGTGCATATTTGACATATTTTCCCATTTTTCATCCATTTCCTGTTGGCTTACAACTTTGAAATTTGGAATATGTATGCATACCTGGGAGCAATACTGGAATTAGACATTGATTTTTTTTTAATTCGATCCAAAAAGGGGCAACGTGGGCTATTTTTTAAAGATTTATACAATTTATACTGCATAAAGGAGCCACTTACCTATTTTTATATGCAAGAAGAAATAAGTGGTATGTAAAAACAATTATAGTATACATAAATAAAATACTTGAGATAATATACTAGAGATATAAGCACCGGGTTTGGCGAGATTTTTTATGCCAATTAGGCGAAAACATCGTTTTGATTACCAGATACATATAGAATGCTATAATAACACGTTATTTATTTATTTCAAAATGAAAAAAAAAAAAAAAAAAAAAAGGAATAAACGAAACATTTTCTGTTATAAAAAAAAAAGGAATAAACGAAACATTTTCTGTTATATAAAAAAAAAAAGAAATAACAAGTTTTAAATGATAATATTTTTAGAACAAACAATTTATTATAACATTTATATGATAACCGGCATGATAGGCAACTGAACGCCATTTTGGCACCAATTAGGTACCTCGGTGTGTATAGGGCATATATGTGCCATATTTATTTGTAAAACTGAGCGTGAACGTTTACCAAGTGTGTTTTCATAGTCGCTTATATCTTTTTACAACATAGCGTACCTTTCGAAGCCAAAACTGAAAAAAAAAAAAAAAAAAAAAAAAAAATCAATATTTGCAGTTTTTTTTTTTTTTTTTTTCATACGACGTCTTTTTTGGATTCGTCTTTTTTCCATATTTGATAGTATGCGTCTACTCGTTTTGTAACTTTTTTTTTGTAACTTTCTTCTTTATTAACAGCGACATTTGGATTTCCTATTTAAATAAAAATTCTTCTAAATACAAAGAATTTTGTTAAAATAAATAAATAAATGAAATGCTGACATCTATTGCTCGAAGCACAAAATTTTTCCTGTTGAGTTAATAAAAATCAGTAAAAACATAACTTTTATGATAATAAAAAGGTGACTTATGTAATAAGAGTCATATATTATGTACGTTATGGATTAAGTATGAATATTTCTCCACCATTTATAAATAATAATAATAATAAAATAAAATGCGGACAGACCTAAGTCTATATTTGACTGAAAACAACAACCATTTTCAAAATGCTTTAAAAAAAATGGCCAATGAAAAGTGATATTTCAAAAGTATTATGAAATTAGTTAAAAACCATTTATTTTAAACTAAATGAATAAAAGATTTATATTTTTAATGAAATAAATGGGATTTGAAAAATTATTGGAAATTTATCACCATAGATGTATCAATATTACAATCAGTACTTTGTATGCAAAATGGAACAATTAGCAATACTTTTTGTACCCGAAAAATGGTCGTTGCTTTTTTTAAGGTTAAAAAGTAGATTACGAAATATTCCTATACAGAGATGCCAAGCCCCTGCTTATTGCATAGCAGAATTTTCTTATAGGAAAACTTATTTTTTAAATGTTCCAATTTAATAAAACATTTTCTATATTAAAATACCGGTGTCCAAAATGCCGGAGATTTAGCAGCTCTGCTTATAACATTTTAATTAATCACGGTACTTTTTTTTAATCGGATTCAAATATAGTGAAGACAACGTTTTTTGGCCAAAAGCAGCTTTTTTCCACATGTGTAACTGCAATATAATTCCTTGGTGCTGAAATAAAATGTTTTGACTTATGCTATTATTGCTTCCTTTTATTTATTTATTTGTATTTTAAATAAGATGACTCAAAATCGTGTTTTTTAAATGTACGGAAAAAATGCATTTCGAGAGAGGGCGAAAAAAAAAAACAATATTTGGCGATTTATTACCTGCGTTTGGCTAAGTGTCTTACTACCTTGTATTTAATACACTTCACAATACTTCGCTGTTATATGGACTTTGGCGCTTTTATAAAAAGTTTGACGTAATTCGGGCATAAGAAAGTGAGTTTTTTACTGAATAATACAAATAAATGAAAAATGAATACTAAGAAATACTAAGAAATGAAAAATGAAGCATTATATTGATCTATGTATATTTAAAAATGCATCTGCTAGCACTAGATAATTTATGTGTATATAATAGGAGAGAAATAGCTTTTGATTCTGTATTTCTATGCTATAAAGCATTAACGTTTGTGTGTTTTTCGTTATCATTGAGAGTACCTAGCCGATTTAAAAAATAATGTAGGCAAAAAATACTGGTAACCATCTTTGCTGCAAAATATACTATATTTTGCGAAGGAACAATAATCACCATCAATGCACGAGTAAAAAAATTTCTAAAATTGAGAATTCTTTGATGTTGATATGACTAAAAATTTAAAATCTTTTTTTTTTTTTTTTTGGTGGCAACTTTTAAGATATAATATTCTCGTTATGAGAGATTTCTAAAACATTCGAAAATTTAATTTCACAAATTAAACATTTTTTTAGAAAAAGTTTTAAACCCAATTTATTGAGAATATTGCAATTTTTAGGATACTGTTGGGGTCAGAAACTATAACTTTGGCATCACAGTAACTTATAAGATGTAAGTGCTCGTTTAGAAGAAATTTTTTAAAAAAAGGATTCCTTAACTCTTATTGACAACCTCATTGCATCCGTGGAAAACAGATATTCAACATTATAAACTATTCAGACGGATTTCACACCATATAAAACACACTCCATTCTCTTCAAACATAATAGTTTATGTTATTTATAGTTTCTCAAATCGGTGCGAAGCTTCTGTTTATGCTCATGACATCATTTCAAAAAGTTATATTTCCAAAATAGGAAAATTTGGTGTTTTATTTTCTGTATTACTTTTAACATTTTGCATATTTCCAATTTTATATCCATGTATGGTTTGCTTTTCTTTTATAAAAATAGTATATGCAACTTTATATATAAGATTTTGTAATTCTGTGATTCAATATGCTTATTTTCATCATATTTTATCACAATGAATGACCAATTAAAGGTAACATCGCATTTTCTTTACTTATCGCAAGTTATTAAATGTGTATTCTCAGCAATATGGCTCAGACTAATCCCTCTGAGGGAAGTCCTAGTAATACGCATGGTAAATATTATGCTCTTAATTTAATTTCTTATTACTATTATATAAAAAAATTATTTTTCACTTTGCAGTAGTATTTGAAGTCGGTTCAATTTTTGGTAGAAAAGTTTATTGAAAGCTAAGTTAAGCAGAAAACTTCCCTTTCAGGCTCAAATATTCAGAATGATTCATTTCTGTTTATGTTACGTTTTATTTAAAAATGGTTTTCAAGTTTTTACCGCATATTTTTGTCACTTACCAAAGCAGTTAACAAACATTTATAAATTTGGTTCTTTAGCTGCTTGCCTGTCTGTCTGGAGAGCCTATTTGGCGAAAAGGCTTGTGGTGTGCATCCTTAGATTCTGAAATACAATGAGTTATGTATAATTATGTATATAATAAAATATTTTTTTCATATATGTATATCTATATAGTTTAATTTAATATTAAAAGTGTTATTTGGGCGAAATTTTGATGGTAAAATTTTAAATTATTTAAGCAAAATTCACTAAAAAAAAAAAAAAAAAAAAAATTGATTGGTAGAGTAATAGGGGATTTCCTGTGTGACGTCTGTATTTCCCTACTTCTAAGTATTAACTGTACACTGTCTGCCTATACGAGATATAATTCGCGTGTAAATACACTCGGTTTGCTATATGATTATATAGCAATCAAAACTGAAACTATCATTATGCTGGCCAATACTTAAAATAATGAATAATCAGAAAAATGTGCTGCCGAAAAAACATTAATATGCAATTTAATTTTTCTAGTCTTAGTTATTAAATATATCATACCAGTATTGCATTAAGTTTTTCTTTTACATTGTAATTTTTTTGTCACTGTTCCTAATTTATAAAAAATAAATGTAAACAAAGGGATGATCTATAATCTGCAAAACCTTCAGTCTCTAAGTGTGCGAATTTGACAGAGTTGACTTCATTGGTTTTTTTTTTTTTTTTTTTTTTTTTTTTTTTTGGGGGGGGGGGGGGGGGGTATTTTGTTTTGAGGATTGATTAATTTTTCTAATAAATTTCATTATATTTCTCTTTAAAAAATTATTTATGTGTAATTGCTAAAATATTTACATATTTTTTAAAGTTTTAAGTTAAATATCATAGTAAAATTTGGTATAAAGAGAAAATTTTAAAAAATCACCTACAGAGGTAGTGGATATTAAAATATCAGACATGGGATATAACTAACGACAAAGTAAAATGGAGCAGTTTTTGCGAAATATTTAACATTATGTATTTTACTTAAAAATAGAGATAGAAATAATTTTACAGTAAACATACGCATTATAGCTCATATATAAATCAAAATAAATTAATCTCAATGAAATTTTTTGAAGAATATGTTTGTTCGATACACTTTTCTAACAAACTGTTGTATATATTACCTTAAAATTTATTGTGATACCATAAAACCTACTATATGAAAATAATAAGAAGCAATTTTCATTTTGGATTAAAGAAATAAAATTGTAAATGTTTTACGAAAAAACTTTGAAAATCCTAAAAATTTTAAGAACACATTTTACATTGTTTCAAAAACTTTTCACGTAGAGCTATAATGTTAGATATTTTTAATAAAACAAGTTAATTACAAAAATTTGGAAAGTCGCAACTGCTTACCGGAAACAGAATTTTAAAAAAGTGCATTATTTATATACATATGCACTAAAGTATACACACATATATATACAGTAGAATCTCGATTAACCGAGGTTTCTGTTAACCGAACCGGTAACCATATCTGATTTTTTTTTTTTTTTTTTTTTTTTGGTAAATGAGTGTTGAAAAATACCACACTTTTTAATTCACATGTCCGTGTTACAACTCTTATAAATGTTTTAACGGGCCCAGGCTTAGTCTGAGGCCGTACCCGGGCCGCAAAATTAGGACAATTCTATTAACGGATCGAACCGATAAAAGGTTGAACGAATTCACTGGGCTGGTATAAAAATTTAAACGAAGGCGATAATTTTCAATTAATAGGATTTTTGCGCCAGTAACTGTAAATGGTCGTCATAAGCCGATATTAGTTTGATAACATCGTAGAACTTAGTATAGGATAGTTGTTATAAGGTGTCTGAGGCCAGACTTCTTTTTTTTTTTTTTTTTTTTTTTTTCAGCAGATTCGTGCCGGGCCGAAATCAGGCTTGCATTTTTTTCCTACATATTCAAGCTTAACCGTTCTCGGGATATGTAGGGCAAGGCAATATGCTTTGTAAAATATTAATAGCGTAATAAACTTCTGTTAATAGAATTTTTGGAAATAGCTTTTATTTGTTAGGGTATGAAAATAACTTTATATATGTTATTTATAAAAAAAATTATTGTTTTTAATTCTAAGAGCTGTTAAATTCACGAGCACGCCAAAGTTTTATATATAATTTCTATTAACGAAGATTTCTGATATCTGAGGTACTAGCGATCCCAATTTGCTGGACAATCGACATTGCACAGTGTATATATATATAACGAATTTCAGGAAAAAGGCAAAAAATATATATATACACCCACAATGATTAAAATGCATCATTTTAAAACTTTACAGCACCATAATCTTTTAAGTGCATAAAAATTTACCACTATGATCTTTTAATTCTTTTTTTTCTTTTTGGCCGATAATCATAAGCTGAACCATTTTATGTGCCATGTTTCCTTAAGACAAGATTCATTCACCTGTTTTATTTGAAATTCCATAATTTTTTCTCTCTAACCTCATTTTCTCAAAGGCATCGTACCTATTCCCTTCTCTGTGTTATCTTTTTTTTTTTTTTTTTTTTTTTTTTTTTTTTAGAGATATTCACTCCACGCATGTATAGGTAGGGAATGATGCCTCTACCCGTAGACGAGGTGAAGCTGGAAGAGAAAAAAAAATTCAATTAAACAAGCTAACAAGCAAAAAGACAATTAAAGAACAATTGTGTCCTGGCAGCTATTCTCTTTACCCTCTGAAAATAGAGTTGGCATCGGAGTCACACAGGTTCGCAGATACAAATAGGCACTTTCGGACCCGTTAACGCATTTCAGGGTTAGTGCTTTTTTTTTTGCTTCTTTTTTTTTTGCCCTTGCGCTTACGTCACGGGTCCCCCGATACATGGATGCTTTGTGGGTACATAGTACCCAATTTGTAGTTATATTAGTTATGTAATTATAATAAACGACAATCGATTACTAAAAAAACCGTAATGAGGAAGTTTGGTACTTGAATAATTGCCAAAGTAATCATCATCAAGAATGTCCACTCAGATTATACTCGTTATCCAATCCTAATGCTGTCGTATTGCAGTGTATATGGGAAAGTTATGTAACTGTAGTTTATTTTTTATTATTATTTTAAATATATATATATGCATAATAAAAATCAATAAATTACGAAACAATATGCAATCGCAATGATGAAGTTTGCTGTTTGAATAATTGCATAATTATCATCAAGAAGTTGAAAAATTGCAAAGTAATTATTATTCAGAACGTCCCCTGAAAATATATTCGTTATTTAATCATAATCCTATCGTATTGCAATAACACTGCAAAGTACATCAAAAAACTATGTATATATATTATATGTATGTATACTTTTACAAATATAATCTCTCTCTCTCTATATATATATATATACAGGGTGATTCAAAAAAGATGGGAAAATTTTAAGGGGTAATAGTATACACCAAGACAAACAATATTAAATAGGAAACCAAGAGTCCCAAGCGTTTTCCAAAGGAGATAGCCGCCATTAAAGTTTAGCGTTCAAAATTTCAAATAAACATAAAAAAAGGAAAAATTGGTCGATTGATTTGCGGTTTTCACTAAAACTATTCTTTATGTTGGTATTTTCTTGAAAATAAATTATAAAGATAAATTCCGAAAAATGTCGATATAGGGCGCTTTAGACTTTGGAGTAACGAACAACTGTTTTTTGCCGTTATTTTTTGTATCTCATTAAATGGTTTCGCAAGCTTAGACTTAAACTTAAATTTTGAGCTCAAAATCTGAATAGTTGGGAGTGGTTAAGCAGCTCAAACTGAACTGTGTTCAGTGGGTTCAAATTATTATAAAAAACGGAAAAATTGGTCGATTGATTTGCGGTTTTCCCTAAAACTATTCTTTATGTCGATATTTTATTGAAAATAATTTATAAAGCTAAATTGAAAAAAATGACGATAGAGGGCGCTTTAGACTTTGGAGTTACGAAAAAGTATTTTTTACCGTTATTATTTGCATCTTGTTAAATTTTTTTAGAATTTTAGACATAAACTTAAATTTTGCGCAGAAAATCTAAATAATTGGGAGTGGTTAAGTAGCGCAAGCTGAAGTGTGTTCAATGGGGATGGGGAGTTTCACATTTCAAATGATTATAAAAAATGGAAAAATTGGTCGATTTGTTTCCGATTTTCGCTAAAACTATTCTTTATGTCGCTCTTTCCTTAAAAATAAATTTTAAAGATAAATTTTTAAAAATTTCGTTTGAGGGTGCCCTTAACTTTAGAGTAACCAACAACTATTTTTAAAAGTTATTTTTTCTATCTAATTAAATGCTTCCAGATGCTTAGACTTAAATTGTGAGCTCAAATTCTCAATAGTTGGGAGGGGATAAAAAGGTCAAACTGAACTGTATTCAAGAGTTGAAATGTTACTCTCCCCACCCCTCGAACACACTTCAATTTTGCGCTACATAATTACTCACGATTCAGATTTTGAGCTCAACATTTAACTGTAAGATTTTACAAGCATTTATTAGATACAAAAAATACCAGTTAAAAATAGTTGTTGGTTACTTTAAAGTTTAAGGCGCCCTCTAACGGAATTTTTTGAAATTTATCTTTAAAATTTATTTTCAAGGAAACACTGGCATAAAGAATAGTTTTGGCGAAAACCGTAAACGAATCTGCCATTTTTTTCCCGTTTTTTATGATAACTTGAAATTTGAACCTTCCCACCCCCATTGAACATAGTTCACTTTGCTCTACTTAACCACTCCCAACGATTCAGATTTTTTGCGCAAAATTTAAGTTTATGTCTAAGCTTCTAAGAAAATTTAACGAGATGCAAATAATAACGGTAAAAAATAGTTTTTCCGTACTACAAAGTCTAAAGTGACCTCTATCGTCATTTTTGAAATTTAGCTTTATAATTTATTTTTAATAAAATACCGACATAAAGAATAGATTTAGTGAAAACCGCAAATCAATCGACCAATTTTTCCGTTTTTTATAATCAATTGAAATTCGAACCTCTGAGCACAGTTCAGTTTGTGCTACTTAACCACTCCCAACTATTCAGATTTTGAGCTCAAAATTTAAGTTTAAGTCTAAGTCTGCAAAACCATTTAATGAGATGCAAAAAATAACGGCAAAAGACAGTTGTTCGTTACTCCAAAGTCTAAAGCGCCCTCTATCAACATTTTTCGAAATGTATCTTTATAACTTATTTTCAAGAAAATACCAACATAAAGAATAGTTTTAGTGAAAACCGCAAATCAATCGACCGATTTTTCCGTTTTTTATAATCATTTGAAATTTTGGACCCTAAACGTTAATGGCGGCTATCGCCTTTGCAAAACGCTTGGGACCCTTGGTTTCTTATTTAATATTGTTTGTCTTGATGTATACTATTACTCTTTAAAAATTTTCCCATCTTTTTTGAATCACTCTGTATATATAAGCATAAAACTCAAAATACTAATATTCAAATGATAATCACTTTTTCTAATCAAATATTTAATACAATCAAAATTAATTCTATAATAAATGAAAAAAAATGCAATTTTCCTATGAATAATTTTCATATTTCAAGATCTTTTAAATATTCAATATTTATAGAAATAAATATATTAATCTATAATTCATTCTCAAAAAATACTTCTACTGCTAGAATTTTCCTCTGTAAATGCAATGAACCCTCTCTACAATATGCATTAGTAATGATCATGGACATATAATGACTGACAGTCTTAATATTGTAAATGATTTCACGCTGAGAAAACTAATGGGTTACGGAACTAAATATAGAATTCCCTCGAATTTTAACATTAATTCTATAATAAAAACAGTTCAAATATTATAAAGATATATTTATTTATAAAATTGAAATCTTTTACAATAAACTAATTGATATTTGATTACCTATTGGTAATTGTAAATTAACTAAGGCTTTAAAATATAATATTTCACATTTGGTTACTATTAATACAAAGAGTCTTTTCCAGCAAATCATTAAATTGCAACAAAACTTTGTAATCACTTATGTAGACAAATCTCCAAATAATTATGCAATCATATGCAAATCTTATTATCATCAGCCGCTTATTTTCAGCATTTCTTCTACTACATCTTTCTAAAAAACTAATGAAGACATAATTGTAAACAATTGGAAAAGTAATAGTTATTTTATATTTTTAAAAATTAATTCTATAAACTTTAATTAACTTTATCTAATTCTTATACTCAAATTTTATCAGAATTCAGTTAAATTTAGAGCAGTTACAATTGGTTCTAATACATATAATAATCATATAATAATAGCTAATAAACTTCAACTAAAAATTCTTAATCAAATATATAGACTTACAACGACCATTGATAATTCACATTGTATAAATAAAAGCTATAAACTGGTCAATATTATGAATAATCTTAAATATATAAACAATTTAACAATGCGTGATTTCAAAGATCTTTTTTATAATATAGATTTATTAGATCTGCATAATATAGTAAACGCTCTGTTTAAAAAGTATCATCATGATTTGAATTTATCTATGAATATCGATACAGATTATTTTCATACTTTAACAAATTTTACTATCCATAATAATTTTATATTGCAAGATAATACAATCTACAAGGTGGTTTTACTTGTTTATTATCTGCCTTATATCATTATAAATGTAAATATAATAGTAATAAAATACATTTATATCGATATATTGATTATATAATTTTAATTGCCACAGAAAATACAAATATTTCTCAATTTCCAGTTGATTACTAGCTAATTTACTGAAAGCCTGCTTACCAACAAAACTATTAATTATACTACAAGAAAACAATTAATAACTGATATATATGAAAACGTAAAAATTTATATTCAAAGTTAATGCATCTACTAATTTTAAATCCTGTCCATTTATCCGAACTTTTACTTATGCTAGCTAGTGTCGGTCCGACTTGTTCGGATAATTAGAGTTCTACCGTAATAATAAATAGCGTAATGGCAGCCACCAAGCATACGCGTGGACTTAATGACTTGCAGTTTGATATCCGCTGATAGAATTCACCGAGAATTTAAATAAGATATCGAAATTGGGTGTTAATATTGAAAAAAATTAAAGTTTGATACAATTCCAAAATGCAGCCGACGGACGCCTTGAGAAAATTTCTCTGTGACAGGATCACAGAAAATAATAAACAAGGAACTTGGGTGCCAAAACATTAATTCTGCAAATTTTAGGATTGGGGTAATGGCCATCGTTAATCTCTCTTCCCCTTTTATTTATCATCCTGCACATTCCTGAAATTTCAAGCAACTGTTCGACTTCATGGATGTTTGTTTTAATGAGCGGCTTATTTATAACCAGTAATGTTTACTTCGTTACTTAGTTTGTTTTGTTAAGCAGTTGCCTACACTGTTAAAATTTTTATCCCATTGCTGCATCATCACTCCACTGCTTTTATAGAAAACAATTACTTCATCGTACTATGGAGCATTCTAATGGGTCAAAAGAGAGATATTCTACAAGGGAGGGGGAGTGACGATGCAGCAAAAGGATAAAATTTTCAACAGTGTACATGTTTTTTTATGAAATGTTTGGATTTTGAATGTCTGTGTTATTCTTAAATCGAATATGTCCATTGAAACCCGTCCATAGCATGGACCTGATCATTTTATCCATGATAAATTAAAGAACTGAATGTCATAATCCAAGTAGAAATAGTTACTTTTTTAAGTATGCATTTAATTAACATTCATTTCGCTTCAGCAAAAAAAAGTTATTTTTATCTCCATTGTTGAATTTATTAGCATTCTAGGATGACAGATGGTTAGGTTCTTGTACTTGACGAGCTATTGTTTACTTTTTGCATAAATAGGGAAAAATCTATATTAGAAAAATGCAAGACCGCTTCAAGCATTCTATATTTAGATACATCTTTTCCTATTTATCTTTAGCCTTACTTATAATAAAGAAAAGATGAGCTAGACATATTCATCTGCATTCCTACATTCATCCATCTTATACAGGGTGATCAATTTCAACGGTGTTCAATGGCTAATAACTAAACCGGTAGTCATAGACATACAGTTCCAATTACAAAAAAATTTGAAAAGAGGTAATGAAGTATTTTAAAAGCTATTCGAATAAATAAAAACATTTCTTTAAAAATGACAAAAGTTAAATTTTTATACGGTACCTAGTAGTGTAAGTTATATTTAGTAAAAATATCTTATTACACAGAAAAAGAAAAAATTCTTAGAAAATTCTCTTACGCAAAATATCTAATAAAAAATCAACAATAATTTTTTTATTTGTCTAATCGTGCATAATCAGATTCAAAGCCAATGTTGGTGACAAAATCTCTAAAATAGTTCTAAAATCGATGAAATATGTATTTTTTTAGCTATGTTTCTACCTAAATTTTCGGTTGAGATAGGGCGAAATGACGAAAATCTTCCGTCTCCTCCTCCCTCTCCCCCATTTAACTCCTTTGTAGTTAAAAATCTATAACAGTTCAGCATATTTTAGTAGATTTGTCGTGCCGAATTTTATGCTCCTACTTAAAATTGATGTTGAAATATGACGAAATCAACTAAAATTTTCGACCCCAGTTTAAGGGGTCACAGAACCTTTAAATTTCAAAAAATCAGTTTTCAGATTTTGTTTTATTCTTATTTTATTTATTTATTTTTTTTTTCATTTTTCAACTATATTTTTAAAACGCGTTTTTCCAGATTAGTAAATTTGGAGTTTACGCACTCTGTTACTTTCAAACTATATAAGCTACAACTTTAAATAAGTAATCAAGTATACGTTTCTTTATATTCATTTTGCCAAAACCAAAAAAAATTCCCATATTTTCATTGTTTTATTTCTTTTCACTTGAAAAATTTGAAAAAAAAAATTGGAGAGGAATTTTTTATTATTTGCTTAGGCCATAAAAAGCTGTGCAAATATAACGTTATTATTTTAGGGGGGCGGGATGGGGCTGGCATATTATTCCGTAAGGTATCTCTAGGGGGAGGAAAGTCTGTCATTTGATATCAATATCATTTTTGATACAATCAAAATTATCTCGTTTTATTTGTAATATGATGTTTGCTACAAAATATCCTGTTATTTTTTTAGCCTGTTATCTATTATTTATGAAAATACAAAGTTATTATTAAAATCAATGAATTATTATTAAATTATTAAATTTCAAAATATTGAATATCCCAATGTTTGACATTCCTATCCATATGTGTGTGCATATATAAACACGGTTCTACAAATCATATGTGAAGTGCATTTGAAATGAAGCTTGCATTTACTAATAAATAAAAGAGAAAGCGAAGGAATGTTGTCCATTTGTTTTGTTGATAAAAATTTCTTTTTGTCCTTCCCCCACCCTACTTCCATTAGGGCAAGTGCAACAGAATTTCGTTACTGTTGAATACATTATGTAACAAAAAAGCTATTATGAAAAACATTTAAATAGCTACTATTTCTTTTAAGTGTTATTTGATATAAAGTTTTTTCATACGCAAAGTGATATTTTATCGACTTTCCTTCATTTGAATCGTAAAAGTCTGCGAAAAATAAATGTGACCAGTTTTGTATAGCACTTCGAGCAAAAGATATAAATTCTAGAAATCAAAGTTTTTTTACACTTTGACAACGATATCAATACCGGGGGAAAATGTTCAAGGGATGATAACGTATGATATCGGAAAGGCGGAAAGGGGTCAAAAGTTACCAAAAAGTTGATTTGCACAGCCCCTAACAGCAATTCACTTTCCAGATTTCGTGATCCTGACTTTAGCCATTAATACTTTGATTTGATGAGTTATTAGGAGTTCCCCCTTTATTATATCTGTATAAATGAAGTTAAACAATTTTCAAACAAAAATAAACACAACAGGCAAAAAGATTATAAATTGTATTAAAGCAATCAAAATGTATTAGAAAATAAAATTTACATTAAAACAATCAAAAGTATTAGAAAATAAAGTTTTGATCCCATCAGAATATTGGAAAAATCAGTGCTTATATACACCCTCATTGTCTTTAAGATGCCACTCAAAAAGACTCGCATGGTAATGTTAAGTCTATGGGACCATTATTTTCAAATTCTCTCTCAAATTTAAATATTTTTACATGATTTTTTTTCTTTCTTGCATAGGGTAGTTGGACGATCTACAACCAGGCTAGCTTTTCCCTTTTCGATTTTAGTTATATTTTGC
This sequence comes from Maratus speculifer, assembly GCA_964019185.1. NCBI lineage: Eukaryota > Metazoa > Arthropoda > Arachnida > Araneae > Salticidae > Maratus > Maratus speculifer. The sequence goes on along the minus strand of OZ025292.1, from coordinate 21,267,773 downwards.
ATAGGATAGCTGGACGACCTACAACCTGGCTAGTTTTTCCTTTTCGATTTTGGTTATATATTTTTTATATATTATGATCGTTTCAATTTTTGAACCGGTTATGAAATTAGAAGTATTTTTTAAAGAAAAGTATGAAACCAAAAATCAAAAAAGTAAAAACTAGCCCGATTGTAGATTGTCCTCATCTGTCCTATGCAATAATAATAATGATAATAATAATAATAATAAAAGATAAATAAATAAAAATAAAAAATAAATAAAAAAAATAAAAAATAAAAAAACATAAAAATAAAAAAATAAGTAAATAAATAAAAATAAAATAAAATAATAATAATAAATAAAAATAAAATAAGAAAATAAAAATAAATAAAAATATTGAAATTTGAGCGCGATATTCGAAAATAACGGCTCCACAGACTTGACATTGTCATCAAGGTCTTTTTGAATGACTGTGTGGGCTTTTTAAGTTATTTTTTCCTACTCGAAATATCTATTTATTAACTTTATTCGATTGAGCTTACTTATTTTTATAATATTCAGAGACTTTATAGAACAAATTTTCTCAATCATTACATAACTTTTGGAATGAAAATTTTCAAAAGTACAAAATTTTCGAAGTACCAACTTAAATTCTTCTGAAAATGACGAAGTTTGCATGACTGATTTGCTATTCATTATCAAATTCATGTATATATATATTCAAGTACTGGTATTATTCAACATTGCCTTTTCTTTTACTTAGGAAAATTTGCTTCCAGCCGAATTCGATAGAGAGAAAATTCGATTTCGTAAAAGTACTTAAAAAGAAGTTTCATAGAAGACCTTTTCATTCTCCTTCCAATAAAGGAATTGAAATGTTATTTCAAACATTTATTAAAATTTGAGGATTCGAGTCAATTCAAACATGACTGCGAAAAGCATTTTAATAAGTGCTATAAGGTATAGAAAAAATTAAAGGTATAGACCGATGAATTGTAAATGATATTTTTCAATAAAAAAAAATGAGACGATATATTTGCAATATTCCATTATCAGAATAAAAAAGAAAGAGAGAGAAGGAAAAGAGGAAAAAGCCGTTATATTGCTTGATTTTATTTTCGTGCCAATACGTACAGTTAAATCTTCTAAGAGGAATCTCAGGAATCCAGACAAAATTATTTTTTAGACAGTAGGAGAGAGTTTTGTACCTTGGGACATTGGCAATTTCTAATAAACTATTTTCAACAGTGATCTTTTGTTTATGTCTAATAGTGACCTATAACCAACTGATATCATCATAGTAACTGATAACATCAGAAGCATTAAATCAACGATTTGGTGAAAAAAGAAAATTTCACTAGTCCTAAGTAAATATTTTCCTCCATTCAAATTTAATTTTTTAACAATGTGCTTTTACAAGAAGTCAACTGCAACTTATTTTTTTATATATATATATAAAAGAGAAGATTTTAAATGTTTTGGCTATAAGATATTAATGATAGTGCATATTGATTTACCATTATTTTTATCTCATTTAAATCATGTGGTCATTGTACCTTGGGACAGTAAACTGTGTTGTACCTTGGGACATTGTAACAAATGCAAGGTTTGCAATAATTTGCATAATTAAAAATATTTTTATTATTTATTTCATAGAAAATTCTACAAAACATGTGAAATACAGAAAAGAAAATAACTCAACTTTATTTTTGATATATTTTTATGACTGAACTTTGCAAATATCAATCTGGTAATTTCCAATAAACTTTTTTTTTTTTTTCTGTGTGATGCGATGTTCTAAAGAGCACATATTCTGATGTATTTTTCTGGCTTTTGAATTTATTTTAAAGGTACATTTATGTATTTTATTATGTTGTTTATCATGAATAACATAACAGCCATAGTATGATTCTTACAATAGAGAAATGCCGGGAAGTTGTAATTATTTTGTTTACAATTCCCACCTATTCTTCCTTTAAACTATAGCCACTTGAATGCACTGTGTTTTGGGTGTATAAAACATACTACAAATCTTATGCTAAAGATTAGATGATATTACATCATACTGGACAGTCAATCACAATATATGTTGTAATAGAAATTGTTAGAAAAGCATTTTAAAAACTTTCACACCATCGAATATCATTAAAGCTTTTGAAGTAATGGGCATTTATTCAATGAAGATGGTTTTTTAATAATATGTAACTGTCAGGCAAATTGTCAAGCAGAAAACTGCTGTAGAAAGAAAACGGAAAGGCCACCTTTAGAACGAAATATGAGTTTTGAATTTATTAACGATAAACTTGTTTTATCTAGTACTAAAGATGGTGATGATATTAATTATGATCATATCACAGATGTGTTAGAAATAAGAAATCAGGAAAAACTCTTACAAAAGTATCTGATAAAGTGTTTTTCTCTTCCATGTATCTGAAATTAGTTAATGTCCTTACCAATGATGGAAACTTGAGTTTTATTCTCTATTTCCTTGTAAAAAAGAAGTTTCATTGGCACAAAATTAGTTATTGTTATTCTACAAAATATTGTATTAGTTATTGTACAAAATTAATTAATTATTTGTCTACTGACTGTCTACTGAAACATGCAATATATCCCAAGGTACAACGCCCTAATATACGCCCCAAAAAATGTTTCTTCCTATACCATTATGTAATGAAATACTTTTGAGTGGCCATGTAAATTAATAAAAAACATATTCTTTGCATCCCAGATTGTACAGAATGTATATTGTAGTGCATACTTCGTAGATGTATATCAATTTTATTATGTTCGAAAGTATGTAACATCATTAAAATGCACTTGAAAGTATTTTTTCCCATTGGCCGTCATGTGACGGAATACTTTTGATTGTCCCTGTAATTGAATTATTATACATCTGATTTTCAGAAAATATGAAATGTCTCGACAAAGTTATGCAACACTTATATATTTTAAATTTTAAACGTTTCGGTTGGGTAGTTTTTGCATTGTTACATGCGGGCGTATAGATAGACGGACGGACTGAACGATGACTATAGATGCTACGTATTTATATAATTACGAAAGTACTAAAAAATGTTCAAAGGTGTGTTTTTGACACAATACAACATTTTACTAATTTTAGTTCTTGATTATAAATTAACCCTTTCGACTGCCCTTTCGACTCTTACACAAATTTTATTCGATTAGCACCACTCTTTTAAAAAGAACTTTCCTTGAAGTAGACAATTTCAAAAATTCTCTGATTAAATAAGGAAAATTCTATTTTCCTTTATTACTGGTGCCAAAAACAAATTTTGGAAAGGAAAATGATGTTTCCGCAACGAAGTACTAAGGGTTAATATATTAATTTCAGTGTATTTTCCCGGTAGTTTGCTGTAATTGATAATTCGCTCAATAATCTTGGGGTTTGTATACGAGTTACAACAGCAATGGATTGAATGATGAGCAAATCACTCTGAACAAAATCAACCAAACGGTTGTAAAACTGCAACAACAAAATTCTTTGAAGATTAAAAATTAGAAATAGCAATAATAAAAAAAAATATGTATAATATATATTTTAAAAAAGCTTTAATTAATAGTTTCATATTACTAAAAGCAGAATTTAGAAATTCTAAAAAATATAATTTAAATAATCTTTTTTCTTTTTTTTGTTGTCCTATCTTATAAATCTTATAGAAGCTGAGAAAATAATATAATTTTCTCAAATAATTTCAAACCAATTGGATTCATTTAAGACACAGCGAAAATTGAGCATCCATAATGTAATCTTTAAATCAACACTATTCAAATACTGCCATTTTCATTTCATTGATTGTTAATATTTGAAAATCGTCCCAAATCCCATAGAAAAAAATTTATATTAAAATAAAACATCCCATATTTTTTGACCGAATGAACCCAACTGAACAAAGAACGACGCAGATTATTCCGGGTACCTCATCAACATATCTACTTAAGGGCCGTGCAAATATAACGTTATAATTTTAGGGGGGACCTAGCATATGAAATCGTAAGATATCTTAAAGGGGAGGGGTGTTTGTCTTTTGATACTGATATCCTTTCTGATCCCATCAAAATTCCCCCCCCCCCCTCTGTCTCTCTTTTATTTTGTAACATGGTCTTTGGTAGAAAATAGCATGTTACCTTTTTTAATCTGTTACATATTTTTATGAAAATAAAAAGTTATTAAAACACTAAATTATTGTAAAATTATTTAATTGTAAAATATGGAATACCCCAACGTTTAATATTTCTATTCTTCAATATTTTAATGCAAATATAACGTTATTATTTTAGGTGGTGGGCTGGCATATTATTTCGTAAGGTATCTCTAGGGGGAGGAAAGTCTGTCATTTGATATCAATATCATTTTTGATACAATCAAAATTATCTCTTTTTATTTGTAACATGATGTTTGCTACAAAATATCATGTTATATTTTTTAGCCTGTTGTCTATTATTTATGAAAATACAAAGTTATTATTAAAATCAGTGAATTATTATTAAATTATTTAATTTCAAAATATTGAATACCCCAATGTTTGACATTCCTATCCTTCTACATATGTGTATGCATACATAATAACGGTTCGAGAAAGTATATGTGAAGTGTATTTGATACAAAACTTGTGTTTACTAAAAAATAAAGAGAAAGAGAAGGAACTTTGTCGAATTGTTTTGTTGATAAGAGTTTATATCTGCCCCCATCCCTCCTCCGTTCGGTGCAAGTGCAACTGGACTTTATTATCGTTGAATGCATTATATAACAAAAAGCAATTATGAAAAGCTCTTAAATAGTAACTGTTTCTTTTAATTGTTAGTTGATATAAAGTTTTTTCATGTGCAAAATGATATTTTATTGATTTCGCTTCATTGAAGCATAAAATTATCCGGTAAGTAAAAGTAACCAGATTTGTACATTACTTCGAATAAAACAAATAAATTCTAGAAATCAAAAGTTTTTAAAACTTTGATAACGATATTATTAACAAGGAGGGGGAGGGGGGGGGATCGAGGAATTTTAACGTATGATAGCAGAAGGGTGGAAGGGTGGGGTCGAAAATTACCGAAAAGTTAATAACGTTATATTTGCACTGCCCCATAATGACAAGCTAATCAAATACACATTGCTGCAACTATTATGAGACATACAGACATTAAAAAACTTTTTGGGTCTCCACAGTAAGCCTCAAGTGACGTTACGGCCATTAGGCGGGTGGCGAAAAACTTACAAACATTATAATAGGCCCCATGATAATAAAAAGTTTGTGAACCACTGGCTTACAAATGCTATAATCACGAAGAATGTGCAAGAAAAACAGAACAAGGTCTGTAGGGTGAGGTGGGACATAACGAGAGAAGTATGTCGCACTTTGCACTACAAAAACAATGCAAGTCAAGGTTTCTTTTCTCCGCATTTTTTCTCGGCGACAATGCCTGGAATACAATGCGACCGGAGGAGAAAAACTTGAAACAAAAGATCGAGGCGCCGACAAACAGCGCGATTTCTTCCCTCCCCCGGATCAGCATCCGTGACGTCACCGCTGATGCTCTCGCGCGTCTTTTATCTACGCACATCGTCTGGGATGGTTTCATTCAGATGAGGTGCCGGGCATTTTGATTCGCGACTTCCACGGGACGATTTTAGTTTTAGGATGGCGACAAATACAGGAATGATAAAACTAGAAAAAAACAAGAAAGTAAAAGCATGTGCTAAGTACATATTATGAAACATTTTCCAAAAGTTCCAAACTACCTTAAAGGTGTAATCAAAAAAAATTTTCAGCTTCAACAGCTCAAAATTTTCAGATTCATTTCCAGACTCATTTTTAAAGGTAAAGATATGAAACTTGGTGAGATGATTTTTGAAGAGATCCATAAGATGCCGTGTGATTTTTTTTTTTCGTTCAATCCATTAGAATTTGATTTATAAGCAATTATTTTCTCAGCATGACCCCCCTTTTTTTTTCGTTCGTAGATCTCCCGCTTCGGAAAATTTGGTCCAAAACGCCGTTTTTGACAGCATTTTAGGGAGCCTTCATTACAAAAAGTAAAAAGCTACCTATTGAAGCCGTCCGGAGGAAAGCACTTCCAGAAAATTTTGGTATATTTCCACCAATCATGACCTCCAGACACCAAAACCACCCTCCGTTCAAATGTTGACATATATATATATATATATATATATATATATATATATATATATATATACAGGGTGTCCCTAAACAAATGGTATATACGCTAGGGGGTAATAGAATACATCAAGACGAGTTATAGTAAATGGGAAACTAAGGGTCCTAAACGTTTTCCAAAGGAGAGAGCTGCCATTAAAGTTTGGGGACCAAAATTTCAAACGAAAAAATTGGTCGATTGATTTGCGGTTTTCACTAAAATTATTCTTTATGTTGGTATTTTCTTGAAAATAAATTATAAAGATAAATTTCGAAAAATGCCGATAGAGGGCGCTTTAGACTTTGAAGTAATGAAAAACTATTTTTTGCCGTGATTTTTTGCATCTCATTAAACGGTTTCGTAAGCTTAGACTTAAATTTAAATTTTAAGCTCAAAATCTGAATAGTTGGAAGCGGTTAAGTAGCACAAACTTAACTGTGTTCAGAGGGTTTAAATTTCAAATGATTATAAAAAACGGAAAATTGGTAGATTGATTTCCGGTTTCCACTAAAACTATTCTTTATGTCAGTATTTTATTGAAAATGAATTATAAAGATGAATTTCAAAAAATGAAGATAGAGGGCGCTTTAGGCTTTGGATTAACGAAATAATCCATCTTAATACTATTTTTGCCGTTATTTTTTTGCATCTCATTGTATGGTTTCGTAGGCTTAGATTTAAACTTAAATTTTCAGCTCAAAATCTGAATAGTTGGGAGTGGTTAAGTAGCATAAACTGAACTGTGTCAGAGGGTTCAAATTTCAAACGAAACGGAAAACTATAAAAAAACGGAAAAATTAGTCGATTCGTTAGCGGTTTTTGCTAAAACTACTCTTTAAATCAGTGTTTTCTTGAAAATAAATTTTAAAGATAAATTTCACAAAATGCCGATAGAGGGCGCTTTAGACATTGGAGAAGCGTACAACTATTTTTAACCGTTATTTTTTAAAATCTCATTAAATGCTTTCAAATGCTTAGATTTAAATTTTGAGATCAAATTCTGAGTCGCTACGAGTGTTTAAGTAGCGCAAAAATGAACTGTGTTCGAGGGGGGGGGGGGGTGTTAAATTTCAACTCCTGAACACACTTCAGTTTGCGCTTCTTAACCCCTCCCAACGATTCAGAATTTGAGTTCAAAATTTACGTTTAAAGCTAAGATTTCGAAAACATTTAACAAGTTTTAGAAAGCATTTAATTAGATAAAAAAAAAAAAAAAATAACGGTTAAAATTTGTTGTTGGTTACTCTGAAGTTTAAGGTGCCCTCTAACGGATTTTTTTTAAATTTATCTATAAAATTCATTTTTAAGAACATACAGACTTAAAGAATAGTTTTATTTTAAACCGCAAATGAATCGACCAATTTTTCCGTTTTTTATTATCATTTGAACCCTCTGAACACAGTTCAGTTTGTGCCACTTAACCCCTCCCAACTATTCAGATTTTGAGCTCAAAATTTAAGTTTAATTCTAAGTTTACGAAAACATTTAATCAGATGCAAAAAGGGAAAAAAAAAAGTAAAAAGTAGTTGTTTGTTACTCCAAAGTTTAAAGCGCCCTCTATCGGCATTTTTTGAAATTTATCTTTATAATTCATTTTCAATAAAATACCGACATAAAGAATAGTTTTAGTGAAAGCCGCAAATAAATCGACCAATTTTTCCGTTTTTTATGTGTATTTGAAATTTAAACCCTCTGAACACAGTTAAGTTTGTGCTACTTAACCGCTTCCAACTATTCAGATTTTGAGCTCCAAATTTAAGTTTAAGTCTAAGCTTACGAAACCATTCAATGAGATGCAAAAAATCACGGCAAAAGATAGTTTTTCATTACTTCAAAGTATAAAGCGCCCTCTATCGGCATTTTTCGAAATTTATCTTTATAATTTATTTTCAAGAAAATACTAACATAAAGAATAATTTTAGTGAAAACCGCAAATCAATCGACCAATTTTTCCGTTTTTTATGTGTATTTGAAAAATTGGACCCCAAACTTTAATGGCGGCTATCTCCTTTGAAAAACGTTTGGGACCCTTGGTTTCCTATTTCCTATTACTCGTCTTGATGTGTTCTATCACCCCTTGGCGTATATACCATTTGTTTAGGGACACCCTGTATATATATATATATATATATATCTGATTTTTGTCATGCGATAACTAACGTATTTATGAACCGATTTGAATGAAACTTGGTATGTACATAGTGCATACAAATATCTCGACCCAGTTCGTTGGCAAACATCATCCGCCATCTTGTTTCAAAATGGCGGCCATTTAAATTTTTTAAAATTTTTAAATTAAATGCGAAAAAGTTAAAAGATGAAAAATATTTTTAATTTATGTGTTAGATCTTAAAACACCAATTCCATAACACTTTTTACTTTGTCTATATCTTAAAAAATGATTGAGTTATAGCACTTTGATTTTTTCTTATGGCTGACATTTTGAAACGATCTGATTTTTGTCATGCTATAACTAACGTATTTATGAACCGATTTGAATGAAACTTGGTATGTACATAGTACATACAAATATCTCGACTGAATTCGTTGGCCAGCATCATCCGCCATTTTGTTTCAAAATGGCGACCATTTTAAAAAATTTTAAAAATTTTAAATTTTAAATTAAATGCGAAAAAATTAAAAGTTGAAAAATATTTTTATTTTATGTGTTAGATCCTAAAGCACCGATTCTAGAACACTTTTCACATTGTCTCTATCTTAAAAAATGATTGAGTTATAGCACTTTGAATTTTTCTTATGGCTGACATTTTGAAACGATCTGATTTTTGTCACGTGATAACACTCGTATTTATAAATCGATTTGGATGTAACTTGGTGTGTACTTAGTGCATAATAAAGCCTGGACCCAGTTCGTTAACCAGTTCCATCCGCCATCTTGTTTCAAAATGGCGGGCCTTTCAAAAATTTTTAAAAAAATTTAAAATTTGAAATTAGGTACAAAAAAGGGAGAAATTGAAAAAGATTTTTCTTTTATGCATTTGACCTTGATACAAAGATTCCAAAGCATTTTTTTTCTCTCGTCTGTATCTGAAAAAATGTCTGAGTAATAGTACTTAATTTCTAGTGTTGCTCACATTTTGAAATGATCTGGTTTTCGCCACGTGGTAACACGCGTATTTATACACCAATTTGGATGAAACTTGGTGCGTAGATAGGACATACTGATGCCTGGAGCGAGTTCGTTGGCCAGTTCCAACCGCCGTCTTCTTTCAAAATGGCGGAATATTAATTTTTTTAATTTAAATTTTAAAATTAGGTGCAGAAAAGTAAGAAATGGAAGAAGATTTTTCTTTTGTGTTTTGACCTTGATAGAAAGATTCCAGCATTTTTTGTTTAATCTATATCTTGAAAAATGGCTGAGTTTTAGCACTTTCAATTTCCAGTGTGATTGACATTTTGAAACGGTCTGAAATTTGTCACGCGTTAATACGCATATTTATAAACTGATTTCGGTATAATTCCGAGTGTAGTGTTCATGGTACATACCAATGTCTTGACCGAGTTCACAGGCCAACTTTATCAGCCATTTTGTTTTAAAATGGTGGCCATTTAAATTTGTCAAAAATCTTTCAAATGTATAATGATGCATAAACAAAAAATTAGAAATTGAAAAAAAGGTTCTTTCTAAACAATTTATCTTAATAATGAATTCCGGAGTATTTTTTGCTTTGTCTTTACCTTGAAAAACGCCAGGGATATAGCAGTTTCAATTTCTAATGTGGGTGACATTTTTTAAAAAAAGTCAATTTGTCCGCCACAGCACTCGTATATATTAATCGATTTCGATGTGAGAGTGCATGTTAGCATGAACTAAGATTTCGATTAATTGGGGTTTTTTTATCCATCATGCTGCTTTAAAATGGATATCATGGAATTTGGCGATCCTATAAATTGCTTAAAATAAAACAAGGATAAAAAATGACTAATTTCTAAAAAATTCTATTAATATTCAGTATTGACAAAAACTAGTATTCAATCTTATATAATCGGGTTCCACTATTTTGAGCTTCGTATACTTGATTTATGTAATTTAATTTAAAGTAAATAAATAAGTATATGAAAGCTACCTCTTCCTCCCGGCACTGCCGGAAGGACTTTTTTTGTAACATTTTCTACATTTATCAAAAAATCGACAATCACGGCACCTTATGTGGTTTCTAAATAAGAGAATTTGAAAGCTTGGTGCATTTGAGAGCAAAAATGAATTTAAAAATAAATCAGAAAATAAGCAGTTAAGCAGTAAGGGAATATACCTATACCGAATATGCCACAATACCGAATCCTATACCAAAATATGCCAACTTTAAAACATTTTTCTTCGGAAACCATCCAACCGATTTTGGTCAAATTTGGAATCCATATTATTCATTGGATGATGCTCAAGACTTATAGCACACAGTTTTTTTTCCTTCTACTAAAATTTTTTATTTTAGAGTAATGTCAATTTTTCAGAAAATTTCCATTTTTTAGTATTTTTTTTTTCTGAAATTAATAAGTTTTTAAAAACTGTCTGCCATATATGATCTTACATTTATGTTTTATCAGAAAAAAATAAAATAAAATAAGCAAATAGATAAATAAATAATTAAAAAATCGCTCCAGTATTTTATGAGATAATAGGATTTTTTACATAAAAGTACGATTTTTCAAGAGAGACATAAGACTTAGACGTTTCTAAACTGTGTGAAGTTATTGCATACTTTTATCAAACACATGAATTAAAGTATGCATAAATATTTTGATAAAATTTTGTTTTACATCATAAATGAGTTAATGTTTTAACCCATACCAGTTCTATGTTCCTACTCACGTGACTTCTGGAGCAGCATTTTTTTGCACGAATTTTATTCGATTAGCGTTAGTCTTTTTTTTTTTTTTTTTCAATTAGAAAGAGTTTTATTTGTACTTTGACAACATGCACATGCACTACAAAATTTATTTAAAAAATAAGAATTCTTAAATATAAATAAATACAAAATATTAGCGTAAAAAAATGTGGATCGCCGTGGCGTCCAAGTTGGTAAAGCCTTTTTAAACTAATAAGAACAAAAAATCTAATTTTCCAAAAAAAATTTACACGTGTCTCCTTAATAAGGCAAAAGGAGATGTGTAAGTAATCGATTTAGAAAACACATATCTCAGTTTAAAATTCAATTTCAGGAATTCGTGCAGTTGGAAAAATATTAGAATTATTTTTTCAATCCCTGTATAAGATCTATAGGTTTGTATATACTTTACTACATAGTATGTTAAAATTTGGCTCAGTTAGGAAACGGATAGCCAAGTTTTTAATTCCCCTTCAAATATTTTTCGTCAATAAACGGAAATGCATTCGAGATCTTTCGTTGCTACTCTCTATACGAATTTAGAATTTATACACTCCAAACAATACGCAAAATATTAACTTAATTTAAAAACTTATACCATATTTTAGAGGCACTTTAGAAATGATTATTAATAGATATTGCTGTAACCGAATTTTTTGTGTTTGTTTCCCTGCAAACGAGGATATATACATTTTAAACTATGGCTGGCCTTTTGCAGTGCACTTCAGTGCTGTGATTAGTTATAAGCGATTTTAATATATTTGAAATAGTGTAACATTGTTAAAATACTCAGCAGAGGATTTTCTCTTATAGACCGTCATCTAACGAAATTATTTTGAACGTTCTTATAAATAAACTATAAATGCTATACGCTTCATTTTAAATACTGAACCTGTTTATTATTAGCATGAAAATTTGAGCACAATATTTAGTCGAGTTAGAGCATGGAGCGATACACCGACAAACCATATTCATGAGCATTTTTCAGCTATGTTGATTTTTAATATTATTTAGAAACGGTTTAAAATAATGTTAAATGAGAAAAACCATTAATTAAAAATCTATTAGTTAAATTTATGCAGTAAAATTATTTGTTTTCTTTCTTTTTTCTAAAATATAGATTCTTAGAGTTGTATAACAGTATTTTTTTTTTAACACAAATTTATACAAACAGGCTTCGGAAAGATAATGTAAGCAAATTTCTTTGAAAAATTTAGTTGAAAACAACTTTTAAACGTATGGAAAAATCCATCTGTTTTAAAACTTTCATTTATAAAAAGAATTACCATTTTTAATATTAAGAATTTAAAATTTAAACTGAAACATAGTTTGTTTGAAAAATAGTAAAATTGTGCCAAAACTGTAAATACACAGAAAATGAATGAGAAATAAGTGTAATATAGTAAAATAATACAATTTTTTAAAGAATAGAGGACTTGAAAATGATAATAGTATTTATAATAATATCAGAATTACTATCAATTGTTAGGTGCGTTTGTAATTATCATTGTGCGCGCGGCAGCGCGCAACAATAATATGATTGAGCGATAATGCACACGGATTTTTCAATTTTTCTTTTTGCAATAACTAATTAAATACTTATCCAATTTTGATGATTTTTTTTTAAATGTTCGTCTGACCAAGAAGCACAACATAGCACAAAAATTATTTTTTTTTATGGCATACTGTAGGTGTACTGTAGAGTATTCTGAAAATCGGACAAAAATTTTGTGTCACAGCACTTTTCTCGAAAACTACTAAAGATAAAAACTTAATTTTTTTTTAAACAAAAGACAAACTTTTTATCCCGAGGTAGTCATCGAGAAAACGTTATTTCGCTGGGCGGTTTTTCTGAAATTGCGTATTTTCCAAACTAGGTCATAAATGGGTATATCTAACGTTCTATTGCAGATAGAATGTTGCGGTAAAGTTTATTTTAAATATTTTGCGATGCTAATTAATCCTGCAAAAATTCATAGCTTTACGTTAAACAGTTTTTTTACAAGATGAAATAAAAGAATAGCAGTCATCAATCTAAGGTACTTGTGATCATCGGAGAGAAAAACCAGTTACACCATTCGATTAAGCATAAAAAAATACAGAATGCTTTTTTTTCTCTTATTTTTAAATTAATTTTTTAACGAATTATGAATTTTTTTGAAATTTTTGACATGCTGATTTTTGTCATTTTTTAACACTAGAACGCCCGGATGGAGTCGATTCGACTCCAATCACGTAACTAAATTTCAATTCGAACCAGAAAAATTTTCTTGAAATAATTTAAATCTAATCCACGCAAATTTACGTTAAATAAATCAATTAAATAATTTTGAATAAAAATTCTGGTGAGAAATATTATTTTCAAACTTGAGTAGAATTTCCGGGCGTTCTAGTGTTAATGAATCATTTACTGAATAATTATGCACGGTGTCTAGCCCTGGTGGCTGTCAAATTTGCTTTTTAATTTTAAATTAGGCAATTTTTTGCACCATGCCAAATTTATATTTTATCCATTTTTTTCATTTATTTATATTTTGTTTTTAGCACAATGGCATCAATGGCAAAAATGCCTGGCATACCTGTCAAATATTGGGGCCCTGTACTTTAACAAAGTGTATTTATTATAAGTATATACCGTATTTATTCTAATAGAATGCGCCCTCTAATAGAGCGCGTCTTCTAATAAAGTGCGCACCTTGGTGCTGATTGAAAAAATAAATATACGGAAACGATATAGTAGATAAGTAGAAAACGATTACTTAAATGCATTATCGAGGATTCTCATCGATCAAAATAGAGATATTCTATCAAAGCGATGGAGTGGCGATGCAGCAAAAGTTTCAAATTTTGAACAATGTACCACTCCTATAAACTATAGCGCCAAGGATATGCACACTGTTAAAAATCTGCTGCATTTTGCTGCAACGCACTCCCCTGCTTGTATAGAAAACGGTTACTTGGCCGTGAAATGGCGCTTTCTCATTGGTTGGAATAGAGATATTATATACAAGTGGTGGAGGGCGTTGCAGCAAAATGCAGCAGATTTTTAACAGTGCACTGTTAAAAATTTGACCCATTTGTTGCAGAGTCACTCCACAGCTTTTATAGAATGTCTCTTTATGGCCAATGAGAATGCTCCATAACACAGTAAAGCAATCGTTTCCTATAAAAGCGGTGGAGTACGTTTTTAATAAGTCCGTAATAAATATGGATTAAGAAAAAAAAGAAGCATGGTTTTTGTATCAAACTTTACTCTTGCATAAAAAAAGTTTCTGTTTTTGGCAAAAATAATGGATATTTGAATGAAAAATCTATTCTTTGAAAGGGTTTATTATTTTATTCACTTTAGTTTTTTTTTTTTTTTTTTTTTTTTTTTTTAACCACCGTAGAATTTTGGTATAGAAAAACCTGTTTAAAATTTTTTTTTAATTTGTAAGACCAGAGTATTAGAGTATGTAGCATTTTTTAATTTCAATACAAATAAGATTTTGTTTTCTATATATAAAATATAAAACAAGTTGTGCAGTATCCCTATGGAATATGGAAAAATAGAAGGACTAGTGAAAAATGCTCCAAGGAGCAGTGCAAAAGCAGACTATGATTTTAATTGAGCATTAAAAAGTAATGGACAAGTGCTTCTGTTAATTACTGAGCATGGGGAAGGATAAGGGATCCCTTCTTGGCTACAACTCACTTCAATGCCAACTTTGAAAAAATCATATTTGCGCTTTTTCCGTGAAAACAAATCAGTCGCAGTTACTATAAAAATGTATAGTGTAAAGACGTAACCAGTAAAGATGCAGCTTAATTAGACATAAATGTAAAGGAAGGCGACATAATGCCAGATACCTAGTTCCTGCAGGTATCACATTCATGCACTGCCACCAAGCATACCCTAAGTGTATAATTGCACAGAAAATTGATTTGTAGTATAGTGCAGAGTGAACAGTGCAGTTAACATCAGAGATGTAGTACAGGCTATACGCCGTACACCTTCTGGACTTTTTAATAGAACACCATATACCCTCTGTTTTTCAAGAAAGCTTATAGTATACACATTCTAGAATATCCCTCTGCTTAGAGCATATATCTTATGTTATTTTTATGACTATACCCCTGGTTAACATCTAAAGCACGGTGGAAAATTCTACTAAAGAACCGCAAATTTCTTTTATATGGAAAAAGCGCAAATATGATTTTTTCAAAGTTGGCATTGAAGTGAGTTGTAGCCAAGAAGGGATCCCTTATCCTTCCTCATGCTCAGTAATTAACAGAAGCACTTGTCCATTACTTTTTAATGCTCAATTAAAATCATATTCTGCTTTTGCACTGCTCCTTGGAGCATTTTTCACTAGTATAAATATGTAGCACCAATAGTCGTTGTTTAGTCCATCGGACTGAATCGTTTGAAATTTAAAAAATATTAATGATTAATTAATGATTTGGCATTTTAAATTTCGTTTAAGCAATTTTTTTCGTTTTTAGAAATTTAAAACTTTATTTATATCTCCATCTTTTTTTTTCAAAAATTTGGAAGTTTGGGTTTTATTTAAAAAAATTAATTAGAACATTTTTAATTTGATTCAAATAAAGAACTTCCTTTCACAATTATTTTTAAATTAAATTAATTGATGCTACCCTCTATGCAAGAATTTCATAATTATAAATTAACAATTTGGATATATTAATTGAAGGATAACTTGTTTAGAAAGAATATTAAACAAAACCCTGTGTGTGATCTGCAAGCAGATATACGCACTTGTTTGTATAAATTCTACTGATGTAATTAAACAAATGCAACTGAAAAATAATTTCAACAGACATAAAATGTATTACGTTACATTAAGCAAGTCAAAATTCATTGCAGAATTTTTCTATGCTATTATGTTATTTAAAACTTTTCTAAATTTCAATATTCTTGCAGGGAAATTGAAAGTTTAAGAGTTTAGTACAATTCTTAGAAAGTAAAGGATGAGCTTTTAAGAGCTGGCTTCTCTCTCTCTCTCTCTCTTACTTTTTATATAATATATTCGTTTAAATGATTTTTTTTTTTGAAACATTTCAAATAAATCTTTTTAGGTGCGTGCGTAATTATGTAAATACGTAGCACCTATTGTTGTCGCTCAGTCCGTCCGTCTGTCTGTCCGCATATAACAACGCAAAAACTACCCAACCGAACCGTATGAAATTTAAAATACATAATTTTGTCGAGTCATTTCAAATGTTATGAAAATCGCATGCGTAGATCAATTACAGGCACAATCAAAAGTATTCCGTTGCATTACGGTCAATGGGGAAAAAAGTTTCAAATGCATTTTAATCGTTTGAAATTTAAAACGTATAATTATTACATAATTTGGTGGAGTTATTTCAAATGTTATGAAAATCGGATGCATAGATCAATTACAGGAACAATCAAAAGTATTCCGTTACATTACGATCAATGGGAAAAAAGTTTCAAATGCATTTTAATGGTGTTACATTCATTTGAACATGACATGAAATGACATTGATGATGAATTGACATGAATCTAGGAAGTATGTACTAAAATATAAATTCTGTACAATCTGTGATGCAAATAATAATTATTATTAAATTACAGGGCCACACAAATGTATTGCACTAAATAATGTTATACGGGAAAACATGGTTTGGGGCGGCTTTAATTGTATTAAACTACTTCATATTTTATGAATAAGATATGGGTTAATGAAGCATAATAAAAATTACTCCCTGCATATTTACAGGAACACAAAGATTTCTACCACTATACTGTATCCAAAGTACGCTCTACTATATCAGCAAGATCTGAATATTTTAAAACTTCGTTATCGTACGAACGCACCTCATTTGCTACGATTCACGTGCAATTTCCAATTTTTTTTTTTTTTTTTTTTAATTTTTTCAGAAAAAAAAAAAAAAAAAAAAAAAAGATTGGTAGAAACAGGGTTTTTTTCGTCACTTTAAAATTTCTGGCTCTACATAAAAATCATTTCACCAATTTCATTACTTTTTTTTTTTTTTTTTCTGCACTAAAAGCTTTCTTGTTAATTTGTTTTCAAGATTTATAAAAATATTGCTTACAAAATTTATAATAAATTAAATAATTGAAAAATAAGAATATTTTTATAAATTATTTTGAGTACTATGTTTTCAATTTTTTGCATTGAATTAATAAATGACACAGACGCTTTTTTAAAAACATAGCATAAAAAACTCATATCTTGCGAGAAAGTTTAGATGTATCCTTTCAAACATGACAAATTATTAAAAAATGACATTTTTTTATTAACTGTTCTCAAAGTTTCAGTTACGAGCAGGAAAGAATCGATAGTACAACACAATAAGTGGATAATTTTAATCGCAGATCGCGTAGAGGATTTCGTTTAAAGCACTTCATTTTTAAATTAATAAATTAAAATTGTTAATTTATAATTGCTAAAGCATTATTATATTTAATAAAAAATAGATACCTTAAGAAAAGTATTCAAGAAAAATTATTTCAATAAAATTAAAATATCTGAATGTTTTAAAATTCAACAATCTCAGAAATTTAGCGGAGGTATATATAAAATAAAATTTTTCAGGAGAAAGATTTGCTTAAAACATATTTAAAATGCGGAAATAATTCTGACTAAATCCATATTAATTCTTTTACTCTTTAAATACTAACTAGATGGTGCTAAAAAATAATGTTAACAGTTATCAAAAAAAAAAAAAAATTAGATCGGTTAAATATTATGAAATTTCTTTTAATTAAATCAATCGAAAAATTAAATGTAAAAAATTGAGAATATGCTATCAGTTTGGCGAGAAAGTCGTTACTTGGCGAATTTCCTACTGTTTTATACCTTTTTTTTCCTCAGGATTATTATATGAAAAACCAAACACTAATGTTTTAGTCGTTTAAAACTTTTTTGTTGTAAATAATAAATAAATAAATAAATAAATAAATAAATAAAACAATAATTAAAATAAATAAATAAATAAATAAATACAATGTGTTTTAGTTCACTCATAATTTTCGCGTACACTCGCTTCATTTGAAGAACTCTATTTTTACGATGGAGGGATTTAAACGCTTATATATGATGAGCCAAACGTTCCTGAAACATTTTTGTTTTCTTTCGTACTACCCGACCGAATCGTTTGGAATTTAGGGTATAGAATCGCTTCTGATTTGTGTGGAGTCTTTTCAATTTTCATGAAGACTAAAAAAGATATTTATAAAAGTTTTCTTCATTTCAATATATCCTATCCTACTTTATTCATCTAATGATATACCTTGATAAGTCATGATTATACGTTGCCAGGGTGATTACATCCCATTAAAGACGGTGTCCTATTATTTCAGTATGACTGCATTTAATAGATATAGAATCGTAATGAATTTTGTATTCATGCATTTTTGTATAGCAATGCCAGATCTATTGCACCCAGATCTGAATGTTTACGAAACTATTTATGGTACGAACGCACCTCATTTGCTGCGTTTGACTCACAATTTCTAATATGTTGAATTTAATATAAAATCAACTTCTTGAAGTCGGTTATTTATTTATTGTAAGTTTCAGCCGTACTCAATCTTTTCTTCGCGCGGGCCGCAAATATAAATTTCTGACTTTAGACGGGTCGCAAACACTTATAAAAGAGTTAAAAAAAATAATAAAAGCATAATTATGTATAATGGTACCATGTAACACAATAAATAGTATAAGTAAGTCAAGGGCGTAGCCATTGGGGGGGGGGGGGTCACCAGAGTTTGATTAGCCCTCTGAAATTTATGACAGAATTATTATATGTACCATTAAATGTCAATGAAAATTCGAAAAATCATCTAGAGTCAAGATTCTAAAATAAAAATAATAATTTAGCTTACATTTATTCTTTGATTCCGTTAGTATTTTAAGAAAACAAATATAGAATTCCTAAATAATCTTTAAAAATCATTCGATTTTTTTTTTTTTTTTTTTTTTTTTTTTTTTTTTTTTTTTTCTGAATGGGCTTTGTAAAAACAGAATGTCAATGACGTAAAACAGATGAATACAGATTGTCTGATTTGTGTAATCCAAATTCTTGAAAAATGGAATAAGTCATTTAAAATACTCCCATACTTACAAGGAAGGTCTCCATACGGGCATACTCAGAAAATTCTGAAAAAAATTACAGAAAGTTCTTCTCTTGTGGATATATATGTTTATAATTTTTTTTTTTTTTTTTCTTGGCGGAACCTCTATAGAACGTTCGTAAAAAAATAATGAACATTTCTTTTATTTGGCGATTTATCACTGTTTGGTGACGAAATAAAGTTAAAAAAACACTTTTTTTGTCAAATACTTTTAAGGTAAAAATGTTTCATGGTGAAAAATATTTATTTAAATAACTTTATTTTTTTTTCAGTTTTAGTTTGTTATAACAATGGTTTTGTCATATATATATATACAGTAAAACCTCTAAATAACGGACATCTTGGGAGCGCAGAAATTGTCCGCTATTCGGAGGTGTCCGCTATTGGGAAAACCTCAGCGATAGAAAAATTGTTAATGAATGCTTAATGTTTCATTAGTCGATTTAAAAATGTCCTAAAACCTCTATTATATGATTAAACCAGAAATTAAAATAATTTTTAAAGCAATAAAATTGAAATAAAATTGTGCATAACTTTATCCTTTGCTTATTAAATTCTTATCAAAAAAAAAGTTACAAAAGTATGCTTTTCCTTCCGATTACATGTAATTTGTTTTTCAATGTAAAGTTTTAATTCTGTCAGTAGTTTTAATCCTTTTAAATCATCTTTTTCTAAAAAAAAAAAAATAAAAAATAAAAAATAAAAAATAAAAAAAAAATAAAATAAATAAAAAATGTATAATTGTTTATTGTATTTTTCTGCTTCTTAAAAGCATACAATCTCCAATCATCCGAGGGTGGGAGGGGGGGGGGGGGTAAGTAGGGGATAAATGTAGGGGGGCAGGGGATTTTCTCCAGCTCATCCCCACATTTATCTGTGATCACAAAATTTGTGATACATTGCCCTGACAAATTTAGAGGATTTTTATTTTTTTTCGTCGTTAAAAAATAATTTTTTATTCTTTTTTGCCAAAATTACTGTCCGCTATTCGGAATGTCCGTTATTCAGAGGTTAAACATACAAAAATTAAAGGTTTGGGAGTGGGGATTTGAAAACTGTCCGTTAAATAGAGGTGTCCGCTATTCGGGAGTGTCCGTTATGGAGGTTTTACTGTATTTATAATGAAAATTAGGTATGAAAGTTTATGAATTAAAATGAAAATTATATTAATTAAATTTGTTTCAATCTCAAAATTAAGTGCAATTGAGACTGACTATTAAACTTCGTTGCCATGGAAACAAAACTGATCCGATATTGAAATGTATTACTACAGCATTATTCATCTAGTCTTTATTTTGGAATACGCTTAAATATATGGAAATATATTTTTCAATATGAAAATATTCTTTTTATACATAATTATTTTTACAGTATTAAAACTAAATAATTTCTGCAACAAGCAATATATATATGTAATACAATATAATATATATTAAACTTTTTCATTGTTTAATTTTAAATTAATCAAATACTATTTATATGCATTCTAAAAATCTATTTACAAACAATTTTCGTTGCAGGAAAATCGTTTTCTTTTGAAGAGGAAAAATGGTGCTCGCCAAATCGCGTGACGCTGAACTCTTTTTATGCCAAATATTCGAAACTATTTTATTTTTTACAAAGTTTCTACTATTATTCCGCAGCTAAATTTGACTGATCTTTTATTACATACATGAGTTGTTTAATTAGTATTTTTTTCAAAATATTCTGAGTCTGCCCAGTATGGAGACCTTTTTTTGTTAGTTAGTCCTATGTATATTATTGGGAAGGCATTTCTAGCATTAATGTACAATTTGTTTGACACTAACGGCAATAAATCAGTGCAGAAGCATTTAAATGGTATTATAATTTTATTTACCATAAAAAGGGGTAAATTTTCTTATGTGATTATTTCAAATAAAATAATTTGAATTCCCAGTAAAATTTTATGATATTTTTAACACTTTGCAATTTGTAAAAAAACAATTAAAAAATAAAACAATAAAATTTTGGACCTCAAATCCCCCTCTGAAGTATTTTTATTGCTACGACCTTGAAGTATGTTGAATGTTTGTCTCAGAAGAAACTTTAAGAGAAACTTTAATACCACTTGTTAGAGTTATTTGTAATTTATCTTTGAAATGTGGCATCACATAAGTGTAACTATGGAAACGAAAATCGTCTGTGTTTTTGTTTGTTGTTGTTTTGATTTGCTAAGAGTAAGCAACGCTTTCGCTATGACTAAAAATAAAGGATACAGTCTACTAAAGCATGTCAGTTTATTAATTAAGTTAATACGCATCGCCGCATCACACATCTGGTCACGTCTCCCGGAGTCTATATATATATTTTTTCTTCACTTCGAAAAGAAAAGTTCGAAAATAATGACCTGTTTTCATCATTGAATTTTATTAGAACATTATTCCACAAACTGGACTGGTGAAAAAAAGAAAGAAAGAAAATCGTCTGCCGCAGCAATCAAGGTAATGAATAATTTATTATTCCTTTTGCTGTTACTATACGTTTTTGAACATGGAAAATATTGATAAATTAAAAAAGAAGCGTGCAACATTACGCACTTCAATTACGAAATTAATTAGTAAATTAGAAACATTAATAAAAGATAAAAATAGTGATATTGATAGTTATTTAGAAATTTCGGAACGATTAAATGACAGAGAACAAACTCTAAAAAACCTAAATGAAGAAATAGAATCTGGTATTAGTTTAGAAAAAGAATATGAAATTGACATTAGTGCTAGCGAAGAATACCAGGAAAAAATTATAAAGGCCAAATTTCAAATTAAAAAGCAACTTAAACATTTAGAACAAAGTAAAGTTTCCAATGAAATTCAACCAAATTCTACTCAAATAAACAACGCGATAAATATTAAATTACCCGATATATCTCTTCCTAAATTCTCCGGAAAACCAGAAGAATGGGGTCTATTTAAATTACAATTTAACAACTTAATAACTTCAAATGAGCAACTATCAGATGCGCAAAAGTTGCATTATTTATCAGCGGCATTAATAAGTGATGCAAGAGCTTTGATTAGCACAGAAGACACTTTTTCATCTTTATTTCAAGCATTAAAAGACAGATATGAAAATGATAGAATAGTAACAGAAATACACATCAATTCACTCTTAAACGCAGATAAACTTACACAACCTTCCGCTAAAGATCTTCGAAATCTAGTCGATAATGTAAAAAAAAGCATTCGCGCCTTGAAGATTTTGAATTATAATAGAAATAATCTTTCAGATGTTTTAATATTGAACATCATTCTCCAAAAGTTAGATAGAGATACTCGAAAAAATTATGAAATGACGATAAGTTCAAAAGAAGTTCCGAAGTTAGATGAATTACTTTTATTTTTAGAAAAACGATCTCAATATTTGGAAAATATTCATACAGTCACGTCTGTTAAACATTTCAGTAAGGATCAGAAACGTTCATTTAATTCTAAGTCATTGACTTTGTTAGCAGAAGATCCACACATTTGTTCAATGTGTAAAGGCAATCACATTTTAATGAGATGTTCCCAATTCTTAAATTTACCTGCAAAAAAAAGGTTTAATATTGTTAAAATGAAAAAATTATGCTTCAACTGTTTATCATCAGTTCATAACATTAGCCAGTGCAAAAGTTCAAGCACGTGCAGAAAATGCAACAAACGTCACCACACATTGATCCACCTGGAACGCGGTGAGGAAAATATTGATACTAATCAGACAATAGCAATTCAAGATGAAAATACTATTAGTAGTAATTTATCGCCAACCGCAAACGCATTTACTCCTCATAGTTACACAAATAATCAGACGTCTGTTACCGCTTTGGGTGAAAATACACATTCATTTGATAACACGCATTCAACTATTAACAATACTGTAATGAGTATGACATCTTCTTCTAGTAAACAAGTACTGCTTTCAACTGCGATAATATATGTACAAAATTCTAGACGAGAATTAGTTCCTCTTAGAGCATTGTTAGATTCGGGATCGCAAAATAACTTTATAACGAAGGAATGTTCTGAGTTATTGTTCTTGAAAGGAAGGAAAATAAAAGCATCAGTTTCAGGGCTAAATGGTTCAGTTATGAATATAAAGGAAAGTATTATAACAACCATAGCAAATAAAAACAGAAGTTTTAATGAAACATTGCAATTTTTTGTTGTTCCTAAAATTACGCGCATAACACCAGCTACATATCTAAACATCATGCCTATTAAGCATTTACAAACTTTTCAGTTAGCTGATCCACAATTTGATAAACCAGGTCCAATACATGTTTTATTATCAAACGAAGTATTTTTTAAATTAATCGGACAAAATAAAATAAATATGCAAAATTTGGTTTTTCAAGAAACTGTTTTTGGCTATGTTGCCAGTGGTTCTACGTCTATTCCGCAACAAAATTTTAATAATTATTGTGGTCTTGTTCGATCTGTGGATGATTTATCCAACACTATGCAAAAATTTTGGGAAATTGAAGCGGTTCATGATAAAAACCCAATAAAAATTAAAGAAGAGCAGTATGGTGAGGAACATTTCTTGCGTACACATACTAGAAGAGATAGAAGAGATGATGATGAAGTAATTGTGGAAAATTCTGAAATGGGTAGTTTGCTGTTGCAAACAAATCGTGAAAAGAAAATTGCTCAATCTATAGACCGAAATGGAAACAGTCTCTATTCATTTGAATCAAATAACAAGAAAACTATCGATAAGTTTCAAAATATGAACGTGAATAGTTCATTACCACAAACAAATCCTGAAGCGGAAATCATATTATCTTTAGAACGAAATGAACACAATATTTATTCCTTTGTTTTAAATGAAAAGAAAACTATCCAGTATCAAAATACAAATATGGACAGATCATTGTTGATAGCAAATCGTTTAACGGAAAATAAATTACCTTTAAGAAGTAATGAAGCAAGTACTTTTTCACATACATTAAATGAAAAGAAAATTGACCATAAGTATCTGAATTCAAATTCCGGTGAAATACAAAGAGAAGCACCAGTTCAACATCAGGTTGATGGTAATAAAATGTTTATTGACGGTAAGGTTTAGCCTTTTGATAATTATACAGTGGGTGATGCAAGTAAACAACATGAATTACCTAATCTTCTCAATACAAACATCCTACAAGCAGCAGTTGTATCGAAGATTGATTCTGGAAAGAATACTGAAATTATCAAGCCTAAGAAAATGATCGCTCATGGAGAAAAAATTCAACATACTCAAACCAACGATTTTCAAAATAAAGGCAATATTAGTAAAAAATCTCCAGTATGCATTCAAGCCAACAAAATTTCGCATTCGCCTGTGATATCTTCTCCGAAAAATTCTCAACCTGAATTCAAAGTACCGACCCCTCCGGATCCAAAAACACCATCATCTATGGATTCGAATCTCAAGACACCCTTAACAAGACAGTTGCAAAATTCTGGGGAGCCACAGGTTGATATAGAAGGTTCAAATTCTGCTCTTTTCAAAGCTGATTCTGCTTCTCCAGGATTTGCCTATACTACTCAATTAATGTACACAATGAATGCTGTAAATACCATCAAACACCTAGCAGACCTTGTGTTTCGAGGACTATCCTTTGACAAATTAATTGATTATGAACTTTGGTGGCATGACCCTCTCTTCTTGAGAGAAAAAGACAGTGAATCCAAACACAGCATTGATTTAGAACAAGTGAAAAACAATATAGACTTTTCATCAGAATTAAAATTGAAAAACAGTACAGCATTATTAAGTTTAAATTCTAGTGAATTTGTAAATGAAATTTTAAGTATTAGCAATAATTACACTAAAATATTACGTGTTTTAAGTTATATTTTCAGGTTCTTAGATAACACAAGAAAATTAGATGAAAAAAGAAAGGGACACGTAAGTATGGAAGAATTATCACGAGCAGAAATATTTTTAATTCGGGAAATCCAAAAACTTGAATTTAAGGCAGAATATACTGCATTGTTAGAAGGTAAGCAAATTTCTAAAAAAAGTAAATTGCGGTTGTTAAACCCCTATTTAGATGCCGATAAAGTGCTAAGAGTAGGAGGGCGTTTAGATAATGCAGACCTAAGGTTTGCTCAAAAACATCAATCTATTCTGCCAGCTAAGGGTAAATTGTGTAGCCTAATTGCAATTTACTATCATAAAAAATATCTTCATATAGGTGCACAAGCATTGTTATGCCACTTGAGGCAAAAATACTGGCCTCTACGGGGAAGAAATTTAGCTAGAAAAATAACGCATGAGTGTGTAACTTGTAGTAAAAGCAACCCCATAACCATACAACAAATCATGGGTTCCCTACCCACTGAGAGAGTACGTCCTAGCGCACCATTTAATTACGTGGGAACAGATTTTGGTGGCCCCTTTTTTATAAAATATAAGGGACAGAGAAAGGGAATTCTTAATAAGGTGTATTTGGCAATCTTTGTTTGCTTTGTAACTAAAGCAGTGCATCTCGAACTAGTGTCAGAATTGACCACGGATGCATTCATTGCCACCTTAAAAAGGTTCATTGCTAGACGCGGAAGGTGCGCAGTAATCTTTTCAGATAATGCAAAAAATTTTGTTGTTGCTAATGCCGAGTTACAGAGACTACATAATTTACTAAGACATCCTGAGGAGAAGTTAGCGAATTATTTGACAGAAGAGAATATTATTTGGAAATTTATTCCACCCAGAGCCCCTAATTTTGGCGGGTTGTGGGAGGCAGGAATAAAATCGGTGAAATATCATCTAAAGCGAACGGTAGGTAATGCAAGTCTAACGTTCGAAGAATTATTAACTGTAATTGCTCAAATAGAGTCTATATTAAATTCACGGCCAATCACTCCATTGTCTTCAGACGTGAATGATTTGGAGGCCTTAACACCAGGCCATTTCTTAATCGGAAGGCCTATGACAGCCATCGTTGAACCAGAATTAATTAATGTTAACGAAAATAGACTATCTAGATGGCATAGAATTTCAAAATACATTCAATTGATATGGAATCGTTGGAATAAGGAATATTTAAATACGCTCCAACAACGCTCCAAGTGGCAGTTTGAAAAAAATAATGTTAGCATAGGAACCCTAGTGTTGATAAAGGAAGATGACCTCCCTACAAATAAATACTTATTAGGACGCATTATAAATATTTTCCCAGGTGCAGATGGTAAGATTAGGGTTGTAGAAGTAAAAACCGCTAGGGGAATACTTAAAAGAAGTATTTCAAAAATTGCGTTATTGCCACAACAAGTCTCGGAAAATTAATTATGAAATGTAAAAAAAAAAAAAAGTTTTGTTATGTATTTTTAGTTTTAGTTTTCCTATTGTTGTATGTGCATAATTGTATTTTTCATTGTTAAAAGAAAATTGTTGTATTGTATCATATTACTTAAGCATTTGTAATGTTAATATTTGTATTGTATAATTTATTGAAGTTGACCCTTCAATGTCGGGGGGTATGTTAGAGTTATTTGTAATTTATCTTTGAAATGTGGCATCACATAAGTGTAACTATGGAAACGAAAATCGTCTGTGTTTTTGTTTGTTGTTGTTTTGATTTGCTAAGAGTAAGCAACGCTTTCGCTATGACTAAAAATAAAGGATACAGTCTACTAAAGCATGTCAGTTTATTAATTAAGTTAATACGCATCGCCGCATCACACACCACTCTTTCCAAATTACAAACTTTGTGGAAATTTTCTGTTACAAATGCTGTAGAAGTATGACGTGAAGTTTGCTGGTTTTGATTGTACTGTTAACGGTTTTCTGTGACAAATTACAAATATGTAACCCTTAAACGTACTATTAGCTAAATAATTAGTACAAAACGTAATATAACAATGTAGAATTTCCAAATTCTAAAGAGAGAGAAAAAAAAAAAGAAAATTTTCCGTAATAAACCAATTTTTTGTCCAAATAAATATATAAAACAACCCTGAAAATGTTAAATACTTTTTATGAGCTTCTCAAACAATTGCATAAATATGGGCTTGTACCGTATTTACTCGTGTATAACGCGCACTTTTTCCCCCATAAAAATTATGGTGAAACTCTAGGTGCGTGTTATACACGAAATAATTTTTTACTGTTGGATGTAATCATACAATATACATATAAAGCAAAAAATTATTTAAAGAAGATATAATCACTCGGAAAATCTTACTTAATTCAAGCATGTTTATTTCCCTCCTTGCAGTTTTTTTTTATAAAACAGAACTGGAAGCTAATTAAATGATTTAGCTAATTAAGCTATTTAAACGCTAATTAAATGATTTAGCTAATTAAGCTGTTTAAACACTAATTAGCAATTCTAATTACCGTCACTCATTCCTAAATTCCATCATGCACTTACTACCCGAAGTCTAAAAATGTATTTTACCTTGTTTCCTGGCCTGATGAAATGTTTGTTTTGACTCTTTTTTACTGAAATTCATTTCGTCATTCATCCACTTGCATATCAGATATATGGTTCGTGTTATATACGAGATTTTAAAAATCGCCATTTGTCTTGAAAGTATGGTGTGCGCGTTATACATGCGTGCGCGGTATGTACGAGTAAATACGGTATATCTTGGACCGCACGTAAACCATCGCCAGTCTGCGGCCCGTGGGCTGCAGATTGAGTATAGCTGGTTTATA
Source organism: Maratus speculifer (assembly GCA_964019185.1). Lineage (NCBI taxonomy): Eukaryota > Metazoa > Arthropoda > Arachnida > Araneae > Salticidae > Maratus > Maratus speculifer. The sequence continues at coordinate 21,239,995 of OZ025292.1, read as the reverse complement.
ATTATTTCCCTCCCCCTTCCTGATCGACTATTCCATTATGATATTTTTCTTAAAAAAAAAAAAAAAAAAAAAATAACAAAATTGTAATTTAACAAATTACAATGACTATTTGGAGAAAGATTTTTCAAAGACTCAAATTTTAAAGACATAAAAATAAATTCTATATTTAAATTAATAATGATAATTATTATATTTTTTAGGATGATCATAATGAGTCCTACATTACGTACGTCGTGCATTAAACATTAATATTCTTAGATCAATAATTAAAAAAAAAAAAAAAAAAAAAAAAAAAAAAAAAAAAAAAAAAACAGTAGTTTATAGGTACACAAATTTAGCTGTTTAAAATGTGCATTTTTATTGGATGGAGTTAATCAGACTGACTTCTGAATGTCTCCAATTGCACACGACATGTATTAAACATTATTATTCGTGGACCCATTCCAAACAAATTTTAAATGAAATTTCAGTTTTACAATTTTCGGAACTGCAAATTTTTAAACTTCTAAACATCGCACATTTTAAGTTTTTACACCGTTGCGTAGAGAAAAAAATGCACTTTTAAATGAAATTTGTTTGAAATCTTTACCACAATTTCTTTTCAAATTATTATTATTATTGTTTAAAAAAATTTTATTACTTTTTTTGTCATTGTGGCAACAGAAGTATTCCATTTTTAGGTGCGTTCGTAATTATGTAAATACGTAGCACCTATTGTTGTCGCTCAGTCCGTCCGTCTGTCCGTCCGTCTGTCCGTCCGTCTGTCCGTCCGCATATAACAACGCAAAAACTACCCAACCGAATCGTTTGAAATTTAAAATACATAATTATAACATAATTTTGTCGTGTCATTTCAAATTTTATGAAAATCGGGTGGATAGATCAATTACAGGGACAATCAAAATGATTCCGTTACATTACGGTCAATGGGGAAAAAAGTTTCAAATGCATTTTAATCGTTTGAATTTTAAAACATATAATTATTGCGTAATTTTGTCGAATCATTTCAAATGTTATGAAAATCGGATGCATAGATCAATTACAGGGACAATCAAAAGGATTCCGTTACATTACGGACAATTGGGGAAAAAAATTTCAAATGCATTTTAATCGTTTGAAGTTTAAAACATATAATTATTACTTAATTTTATCGAGTCATTTCAAATGTTATGAAAGTCGGATGCATAGATCATTTACAGGGACAATCAAAGGTGTTCCATTACATTACGGTCAATGGGAAAAAAGTTTCAAATGCATTTTTATGATGTTACACTCATTCGAACATAATAGAATGGGCATGAATCTATGAAGTATATACTAAATAATGCTTTCTGTACAATCTGTGATGCAAAGAATTTTTATTATTAAATTATAGGGCTACACAAAAGTATTCCACTACATAATGCTCCACGGGGAAACATTGTTTGATACGTGTTTTAATTATATTCAACTATTTCGCATTTTATGAATAAGATATACGATTCTGAGGTGTAATAAAAATTACTTTCTGTATATTTACAGAAACACAAAAAAAAATTTCGACTACTATACTGTATCCGAAGTACGCTCTACTATATCAGCAAGATTTGAATATTTTTAAAACTTCGTTGTCGTACGAACGCACCTCATTTGCTACGTTCACGTGGAATTTCCAACTTGTTGGATATTAAACATGAACTCATCAGAAAACGAATAAAATGCGAAACAAAAGTCTTCCATTTTTAGACATTAAACATGGATCAATCAGAAAACGAATTAGATGCGGAATTCAACCAATAAAAATATTCAGATATACTTCAGATTTCCCAATTCTCTGCCGAGGAGAACAACTATTTCAAAATAGTTAAAAAAAAAAGGAATAAAAAGTTTGTTATAGACAGGGTTTTTTCTATTTACAGTAGAACCTCGCTAATTCGTATCCCGTTAATCCGGATCGGTTTCGTCGATTTTTTTTTTCAAGTTTGAGAAGCGATTCGGCTGATTTCCATAGCATTAATTTGTTTCATCGTCGTATTCTGAATTAAAAATACTTTTTTCTGAAATTTTTTCGGAAGAATATCTTAAGCTTTCTTATTTAAACTCTTATTTAAATTACACCCAACGAACTACTTATGCTCAAGCGGATGCGTGACCGTAGGACTAGCAAAAGGTATAGAAAACTGGCACAGCAAAAAATTACAAACTTTTTTATTACAAAGTAAACATTTTTATTGTCATAAAGGTGAATAAAGGTGATTTTCTGTAAGTATGTATTATTTTATTTCATTTTTCTTCTAATTCTAATCCGAATTGGGTCTGGTCCCAATTAATCCGAATTATCTGGGTTTTATTGCAACAGTTTACTATTATCACTGTGAGAAGAGACAGACACCCTCGTCGTAAACAATCGCAAGGTTTCCCAGCGCTGAGAAAGGCAACACACACACACACCAGCGGAGTAGTGTTTATTTCGCTCCCTCTCTCTTCCTCAATCCCACTGATTTCTGCAAAAATTCTCAACACAAACAGAAAGCATGGGGAACGAGGAGATTTTGGAATGGCTCCAGAGCGAAAACCAATTCTATAAATTTTCTATAATAAATCAATCTTTAGCCCAAATAAATATGAGGACCCTAGAAGCCAAGGGGTATAAGTAACAAAATTGAAAAAACTGAATTAAGTGCACAGGCGCCCTCAAAATATGTGTCTTTCTTTCCAGGTAATGAAATAGAAGTGAATATGAATAGAGTGAATGGTAATGAAATAGAATTATTTGCTGTATTCTTGAGATAAAACACTTTTGCCGAATAATAATCAACATTGTTTAAAATTAAATTTAATGAAGTTTATAGTCTATTTTTTCACAGTTGTTGAAATAATAGTTCAAAGGCCACAATGAAACCAGTGGCAGTTCCCTATTTCAATTCAGTCAATTATTATTGATGTTCAAATTTAACGTCCATTATCTTTAAACTCAATTTACTCCAAATCGAATTTTTGTCCCTTGTACTCCTTGGCTTCTGACTTCGGTCGTCATATATGAAAGAATGCTGAAGATCTTAAATATTTTCTATGAGCCTCTCAGTCAATTGCATAAATATGGGCGCTAATGGTTAAATATCTCGGGCCTCACATAACATATCTCCGGGCCACTTGCGGCCACAGGTTGAGCATGGCTGGTTTACAACTATCCCCAGCCCTTTCTGATCGATTGTATTCCATTAGGACATTTTTCCATTTAAAAAACAAGCGTTCATTATAGACAGTTTTCTTTTTAAAAATTTATTATTATCTCCGCGAGAAGAGACAGACACCCTGGTAGTAAACAATCGCAAGGTCTCCCATCCCTTAACAAGCATTGAGAAAGGCAACACACACCAGCAGAGTAGTGTTTATGGCTCCGAGCACACGTGTATTTTGCCCAACTTCAACTGCATTCCAGCAAATCCTTTCTTCTTCTCCCTTCTGTGGTTTATTGACAATAGGAAAACGGGAGATTACGATGGTTCAGGAAATAACTATCTCAACCCCTGAGAGGTCCCTGTCCTACAGTTGGATTGAAGTTTCCTTTCCTGGACACGGAAAAGACATTATACATAAAACGCGTCGCTTGCGAACATGAAGCATGCCGACTTCTAACCGCAAAAAGTAGTTCTGTGCGTGTCCGCACCTTATTTCTCTCTCTGTCTCTCTCTTTCTCAATCCCACAGATTTCTGCAAAAATTCTCAACACAAACAGAAGCGAGGAGATTTTGGAGCGGTTCCAGAGCGAACCGCGACCCTAAAACGAGCGAGAGAAGACGACAAATGAATCGTGATGGGGCAGAGAAAATAAATAAATAGCGCCTACTTTCGGTTTCACACACACTCGCTTCTCATATAAACGACATGGGAAAGAGAGAAATAAATGAACTGCCGTGAACCAGAGTTGGGCAGTATCGAAAATACATGTATTTGAAATACATTTTCAAAATACATTTGTATTTTGTATTTTGTATTTTAATCAGACTAAACAAAAGTATTTTGGTAATGTATTTTGAAATGATTTTTTCAAGTATTTTGTATTTTGAAAATACATTTCATACTCAAAATACATTTCTGTAGATTTCAAACTTTGCGGTTTTGTAAACCGCAAATCAGAGAGTCACAACAAGGAAATGTCGTCTGTTTTGCTAAGTCTTCGAATTCGTTTCTGGATGTTAATATAAACACACTTTTTCAAGTAGTGATATGATAAAGATTGTTAATGAACAGGATGTATAGCTTCTTCAGAAGCATTTATGCTGAATGGTTACAAAAATAGTGTTATAAGTCTTGCTGCCTCTGTGAGAACTATATATATATATAAAATGTTCAATGATAGACAGGAAGTATATTTTTGAGAGTAGTAGTATTAAATTTCTTACGTACATTTTATTATTCAGGATAAATAACAAATAAAATATTGTTAATAGTTTTAATTAAAAAATAAATTTGTTCTAGAATTTGATAATTTTTAATCTTTTATGAAGAATCAGCCATATTATTTGCAGACAACTGAAAATGATATTAAAGACATAGCAGTTGTTACAAATGCAAATAAATAACACGAGTATATATACCTATACCATGGAATGTTCTTAGTATATTATCACATTTTCACAAAAATAAATTTGTTCTTTTAGTATTGTACAAAATGTCTCATTATTATGTTTTTTGTGCTACAATTATTATTATTATTATTATTTTGTATATTTTCACAAGAACCACTTCTCTTTGCATGTAGTAGTAGATAATTTTTAAGCTATTGCAGTGTATTATTTATTTTAAAATATTCTGAAAAGTGATGTTAAAACATCATAGAATTTTTTTGTAAATCTTTTTCTTAAATTTTTAAATAGAAATTCAATAGTAAACAATATCATCAATAGTTAAATTTGTACAGCATCAGAATACCGTTATGAAAATTTCTGTTTTTCGAGCGGCAGAAAATTATTATATAATCAAAGTATATTTATATGATCCTTTTGAAACTTTTTGCTACTTTGAATAGCATTCATTATCTTTTTTTTTTAATTTTTTAACTAAATTCTTTTTATCTAAAATACATCTGTGAAATATGAATCATTGCAGGTTAAAGTTCTTATTGGTATTATTTCTTAGTTTCTGCCAATTTTTGCCACTTACTGGCAGAAACTAGTTTCTGCCATGCTGGTTTTAACCGGCTAACCGCTGGTTTTAACCATCTTGGCAGAAATTTGCCAGCCCTGGTTACAATTTAGTATTTTTTGCAAAATTGCGAAAGGTCCTCAAAAATAAATTAGATTTTTCAACAGACTTTCATTTGTATTTTCAGAATATAAATTTATTTAGTGACCTTGGAGTCTTTTCCAGGGGAGGCTCAAAATGTTTTATTGGGTGGTGGGGGGGGGGGTTGAGTCGCCCGTAGTACACCTTAGCTACGGCCCTGCCTGTAATTGAACTATACATCCGATCGTCAAAAAATTTGAAATGACTCGACAAAATGTGTAATAATTATATATTTTAAATTTCAAACGGTTCGGTTGGTTAGTTTTCGCGTTGTTATATGTGGACAGACGGACGGACTGGACAACAGCTACAGTCGCTACGTATTTACATAATTACAAACGCACCTAAAAATTTTTCAGATAGAAATTTTAAGCGGAATATATGCGTGTATACAAACATATTATTAATTTAGTTTAACATGTTTAATAAATCCATACTCCTTATAAAGATACTTATGTTTATGTTAATGTGTGTATTTGCATGAGCTTGTGTAAAACTAAAAAATAAAAATAAATTTTAAAAAATGTGTTTTTTATTGTTTTATGACTAATTATCAAATGCATTTATTCCTTATTGATTGATGCAGTTATTTACATGATTGAAAGTTCAAAAATCGATACCGTTTTTTATTGTAAACAGAGAAAGAGTTATGTTTATTATTTGACTTTTAAATTAATAGAAAAAATATATCAAGAAAATTAATCATCTAAGAAAATAGTGTAAAAGTGTAATAGTAAAAAAATCGTCTCCGGAAGGCGCAAATTTTTTGAAAGTGTTAAAATTCGTAATTTTAGAAAAACGATTGCACCGTCGAAAAAGGAAAGAAGCTTTTAACTATAAGTATACTTTCTTGTTAACACCTTCGCTGCCGCTCACTCGAAAGCGCGTGATGTGGCGCCATGTTAAGGGGCCACTTATGCCCTAGTGCGTAATGTGTAGGGTTGTCCAATAACCAGTCACACGCTGACACGGATAAACTTTCACTAATTCTTTGTTATAAAAAGTAAATCGGCTTCTGGGAAAAACCCACTTCTACAGTGCGGCATTAACTATCATCACATCTTCATGTAAGCGGCAGCGAACGTGTTAATCAATACACCCCTCCCTCCGAAATGAAATCGAAAGTGTGCGTTGCCGAAATTGAGTAAATGTCAAAAGTGAAAACTACCCTCTTTGATTTTTTTTTTTTTTTTTTTACTATATGAAATGAGTTCTCATATAGAATTATTTATTTCTTTTTTATTCATTTATGTACACTTATTACTATCATTTTTTAGCATTATCCTACAAAGTTTAAAATTGTTTATGAATCCGGTTTGTTTGTCTGTCCGTTCTCTATTTCGCGTAAGTATAGTCCGATTTTCATGAAATTCGTAAATGTTACTGGGCGTAACTAAATGGCATTTTCAGTATCGGAAATGAAGTTTGTAGCATTAATAGTTTATTTACAGGGACACACAAAAGTAAGGTTACATCATGGCCTATGGGAAAGATCATTTGCGGTGCATTTTAGTGATATACTATTTGAAATATATAAAAATATAAATTTATATATATATCACTTACACAGCGATAACTGTTGAATGTGATATGCATAGAATTTAGCATTCATTTACAGGGGCGCATAAAAGAATTTGACTACAGAAGAAACTGAACAATAATTATACTTTTGAAGACTATGAACAATAATTGGTGGAAATGAATTTTTAGTTATGACATGCGTTTTTAAATTAAACTATTTTTTTAATATGACTCGGGGTCTCTGAATTCTATAGATTCCATACAGGGCTGTACAGAAATTCTCTTTTACAGTTCGTTTATTCGCGTAAATTGCTCAATAGAAAAATTTAACAATGCTATTGGCTTAACTGAAATAACTTTTAGCGTAAAGTCTATAGATCATATACAGGATTATACTCATAAAAAAAACTGATATTTTTTTGATTATTGATATTAATGGCAGAAATTTGCTTTTCAAATACTTTATTTTAGCATCATTGTTCTCTTTAATAAGCTGTAAAGTTTTGTTACAGTATGCCGAATGCGTTGGAAAGTATTTCATAATCTATGCTTGACGCATGATTTTATTTCTTGTTTTCCTTATTTTTAAAATTTGTAATTTCAAATGCTTAATCAGTTTTGAAAAAGCACTTTGCATTCATATAGTGCAACACTCAGCAAATTTTAAAATTTGAAAATGTATTTTGTATTTTGAATGTATTTTGAAAATACATGTATTTTGTATTTTGAACTTTTCTCTTTTGAAAAGTATTTTGTATTTTGTATTTTAAGATCTAAAACCAATGTATTTTGTATTTTGTATCGAAAATGATTTTTCGATGTATTTTGCCCAACTCTGCCGTGAACTACCGCCGTTTTTTGGCAAAACTCGATTAGCTTCTGAGGTCTGCTTATTATCTATTATCACATGGTCAGTGAATTTATCATATTCCTCTCCGCTCGTGTTCAACTTAAGAGCGTATTTTTAAAACATCTCTTCGAGAGAATTATATTTTTAACATCATTTTTTCTGTGTATTTATCTTAAAAGATGTCCCTCTCTCTCTCTTTTCTGTTAGCAGTCAAAGTATTTCTAAAATAAATTATTTAAATGTATGTGAAGTGTTAAAATCTTATTTTATTATACTAAGATTTTATCACATAAAATGATAAATTAACTATATATTTAAAAAATATTTTGGCAACTAAAAAAAATATCCTGCCACTTTGGCATACAGTTGCAGATAGATTTCGAAATTAAGTAACACTTTTACCAACAAAATCTAAATCAAAAGGAGAGATAAGCTCAATTTAACAATTTTATCCGTCCGCTTTTGACGCCTTTTTAATTTCATTTATCTTTAAGATCCCTTTTTTTGAAAATCAGACAAAGTGTGATAGTTGTATTTTTTGATTTGCTTGATTTTTTTTATATGTTGAAGTAGATCTTATTTAATGAATAGTGGGCAATTTTGAAGCCCTGAAAAAATTTCCTTTTTCTTATAGAAAATATCAAAGTTCACGTTTGTGAATGCCATTTTTATGAAAAATGAAATCCCAATATTTTTGGAGTGGTACATCTCTGGCAAGCAACAACATCCGAAAATTCTTTTAGCATAAACTTATAGTATAACACTACCTGCTTATTAAAATTTATTTATTTCCATGGGGCATTGTTATTTTACATTGTTATGTTGCCACAAAGTAAAGTCAAAATGACGCTTTTGTCCATTTTCCGCTCCTAATATCTTATTTAAGCTGTAATACCCCCAAGTTTTTCTTATAGAATATGAAAGTGCACTACTAGGACAAGCTAAATAATATAGTACAGCACGAAGATATTGTTGCTGTTACTAACTATAACCTGTTAAATATACAAAATTTCCAAAATCTGTAACATTTAAAGTAGTTTATTTCAAAAAAGCGCCACAGTTGGATGAAAAAAATCACTGTCGGCTGGGCCTATAGCCGGAGATAGATTTCGAAAAGTGCTCATTTCAACAACAACAACAATATATATATATATATATATATAGAATTAGAGATAAACCCAGTTTAATAACTTCATTTGGCCACATTTTATGAAAAAATTTTAATTTCATTTTTCTGCAAAAACTGGTTTTATCAGAATCATCTTAAGAAAAATTCAGCTCAAATGCCCATTTTGACAACATATTTTGAAATAGATTCTGAATTTATTAAAAAATCGACCAAAACAGTACATTATACAGTTCCTAAATAACAGAAAACTGTCAGTTGAATGCAATTGAGAAAAACATTGAATTTAAAAATGAGTCATTAAATAACCGATTTGTTGTTTGAATACATCCTTAATTCTTTAATCATGATTGCTTAGGAAAATTTTGCGAAATACTCACTTTGACAGCATTTTTTAAAATATATTCTATCTTTATCAAAAAACTGGCCAATGCGTCACAGTATATAGTTCCTAAATAAGAGGATCTGTAAATTGGATGCGTTTGAGAACGAAAATGTATTTTAAAACGAGTCATAAAAAACGCAATTTGCTATGTGAAAACTTCCTTAAATTTTCAAATCACGAAGACTTCGGGAAATTTTGTTCAAAATACCCTTTTTGGTAGCCTTTTTCAAAATATATTCTGTCTTTATCAAAAAACCGATCAATGCATTATATTATATAGTTCCTACATAAGAGGATCTGTAAATTGGATGCATTTGAGAGCAAAAATGGATTTAAAAACGAGTCAGAAAGAAACGCAATTTCTTATTTGAACACTTCCTTAAATTTTCAGTCACCATGATTTCGGAAAATTCTGTTCAAAATACCCTTTTTGGTAGTCTTTTTTGAAATATATTCCGGCTTTATCAAAAAACTGACCAATGCATCACATTATATAGTTCCTAAAAATAGGATCTGTAAATTGGATGCGTTTAAGAACAAAAATTGATTTAAAAATGAGTCAGAAAAAACGCAATTTCTTATTTGAATAAATTCAATTTTCAGTCCCGATGACTTTCGGAAATTCTGTTCAAAATACCCTTTTTGGTAGCCCTTTTTGAAATATATTCTGTCTTTATCAGAAAATTGACCAATGCGTCACTTTATACAGTTTCTAAATAAGAGGATCTACCATTTGGATGCGTTTAAAATCAAAAATGAGTTTAAAAATGAGTCAGAATATAAGCAGTTTGGATTTGAAGTTTTTTCTTCAACTCCTATTTTTGTTTAATTTCTTTTTGCTATACGAATTGGTCCTATGAAAAACTTGTCAATATAAAAGTTGTAGATATTTTTGAGAAGATGTAAAATAAATTTAATCATATTTGATATCTTAAAAATTGACGGAGTTATGGATTTTTCTTTTTTTTCATCGCCCTTTTTCTTTTCGTTTTTAATTTTTTTTATCGGTAAAAGTTGGTCCTATCAAAAACTTGTAAATACAAAAGTTTTAGATAATTTTAAGAACATTTACAAAAAATTTAGTTGGACTTGATATCTTAAAAATTGACGAAGTTATGAATTTTTTTCTCTCAAAATCCCTGTTTTTTTCGCCCCTTGAGCCCACTTCTACATTTATCAAAAATCTGTTATGCATATACTTTTGGCCCATTTTTAAGAAGTAATATAAACTTTAAACCGATTCGATATCTACTTTAATTAAGAAGTTATAACGTTTTTTTCGGTTTTCACAAAAACGCCCCCTATTCCGACCCCCTTGGTCCGATTTTGCCCATTAACGAACTTAGCCGAGATTTTAACCCCTTTGATTTTATGTACCAGTTTGGGGAGATTGGTGAAGAATTATAGAAGTTATCGTGTCCATAAAAAAGTGAGATATATATATATATATAGATAGATAGATAGATAGATAGATAAACTGGTGCGATTGCAATAGGTAGTATTTCTTACGAAATCTACCTAAAAAATATGTCACGCAATAATTGAACATATGTACAAAAACATGGAAAAGAAAAAGAAGTGGGGTCTCGTGATAATTTTAGACAAAAAAATGACAAATATTACAAGAAAAGTAATGTACACGATCACATTTTTTCCCTAAGAAAAAATTAAACATCCAAATTCTCTTTCGTCTTTCTATGACTTTTCCCTATGAGTAAATGAAGTATCCCTTTTTTTTTTTTTTGTCTCCTCTTCCGAAACAGAAACGGGATGTTTCATTTCCTCTTAGGGGAAAAAATGTGATGGTGGTGGCAACATAACAATGTAAAATAGAAAAGCCCCATGGAAACAAATAAATTTTAATAAGCAGGTAGTGTTATACTATAAGTTTATGCCAAAAGAATTTTGGGATGTTGTTGCTTGCCAGAGATATAACACTCCAAAAATATTGGGATTTCATTTTTCATAAAAATGGCATTCACAAACGAGAATTTTGATATTTTCTATAGGGAAGAGAGAAATTTTTCAGGGCTTCAAAATTGCAGATTAATTATTAAATATGATTTACTTTAATATAAAAAACATCAAGGCAATTAAAAAATACAACTATCAAAACATCACTTTTTTGTCTGAATTTCAAATTAAGGGCTCTAAGAGTGACTTTTATCAGAATTTGTTAATTCAATAGTTATTATTTCTTCTACAACTCCCCACCTTCCGGCTTTAATTAATAATTTAGTTAATTTTGAAAGACTTCGTCCCATCAAAAGCTTGTCAGTTTTGTCTTTATTGGCTCGCTCATTTTCAAAATGTAATCACGTATTTGTATAAATAAACAACCACTAGCTTAAATATATTCTCTGGTGAAGAGCCTGGTTAAGGTTTGAAATTACTAAGATATTTTAAATAAAATTGATTATTAACATGTTTGATTATTTTTAATCACCTTTTAAGTAAAACAGTAAACGCCTTAAAGTTCATATTACGTATCTATGTAATTTTGAGAGTTATAACGATTTTAAGCTACTCCAATTTTTAAATAAATTTTAATTATATATATATTTTTTTCAGTCAGGAATAGTTTTATCGTATGGTTTTGCTTGATTTAATATGGTTATCCATTACAAAAACTTTCAAAATTTTAACCCAATAAATAAAAATTATTTTAAAATGTAACCCCGATCACCTTATGTACGTCTTTCGCTTATTAACTCTTTAAGCGTCCTGCAAAAATTTCCATTCATGTATAACGATTCATAAAATAGTAACTATGAAAAGTATTGGCATGAGAATTTTTAATTGGCAACCTTGGATATTTATTTATCTTTTTCATTTAAATAAATCAGCTTTAATAACGATTTTGTGTTAAATCAGCTTTTGATTTCAAAAGTTATCTGACGGAAAACCCCGGTTAGGACGCTTAAAGTGTTAAAGTGTCAAGTTTTATTGCAGTATTCCGAATGGGTTGGAAAGTTTCATAATTTATGCTTGACGCATGATTTTGCTATCTTGTTTTTATTTATCCTGTTGTTTTGTGAGAAAGTAATTCAAAGATTCAAACTTTAGAAGAAAAGTGGATCTGTGCCACTGCCAAATACTATATGCGAAAAAAGGCTAATAAAAGAAAAAATCTTTTTTTTTTTTTTTTTTTTTTTTTTTTTTTTAAGCCGGTTAAATAAAAATTCCGAAAATAATTTCGCAGAACTACAAAAACATCCATTCGAAAAACTTTTCCCAATTCCAAACTTTCTTGCCGCAAAAATAAAAAATAATAAAAATCCTTTTTCTTCATTTCGGTGAGATTCTTGTGAGTGAATTCTTGTTATTTTTTCCTTTTCATGTTTACAACGATGATGATAAGAGGGGGGCAGGTAGGATTTGTCCCCCTGCTGTTCCCCCTCGTCCTACAATCCGCTTTTGGGGCGCAACCGAGGGTCAGGGGGGCGGCCGGGCCCACATTCTCTCGTAATCGATTGGATATAACGTGATTCGCCGAGTTTCTAAAAATAGATCATTCCGGGGTTTTCGGCCGTTTTCCCAAAATAGATTCTCCGTCAAGGGGAGTGGGGGGATGTTTTGAGATCATCTCTCCCTGACGGGAGGCAGGGGCGCAAAACGGATGAGTTTTAGATGGAGAGCCCCAAGGTAAGAGGGGGGAGGGAACAGTTACACTCTATGACAGTCTGGACATTTGAGGAATTGTCAAAAAAATCAGAGGCGTAGCGTCCGTTTTTTTGCTAAAGGGAGTTGATGAAATCGGACAGAAATAAACTTCTATCATAGGGCGGCCAAGAAGGCTAGTGCGGGGTAGCGTGGGAGTGCGATCGTGCTCCAAATTTTCTGCCCCAGTTATGATTTTTCGTTGTCATTTTATCCTTTTTTGGTATACAAACATAAAAAGAAATATATTTTTTTTAAATATAAACTATAAAATAAGTTTATAGCATAAAATGAAAAAATACGAAATTAAATCAAACGATATAACGCTTTTGATGTTGTTTCCTATTTTGGAAGAAAATTTTCACATGCATTCACTGGCAAACATATCATTGTTTTATATACATACAAGCCTTTTTAGGTGCGATCGTAATTATGTAAATACGTTCTTTTGAAATTTAAGATACATAATGTTGCATAATTTTGTCAAGTCAGTTTAAATTTTATGAAAATCAGAAGTATAGTTTAATGACAAGGGCAATCAAAAGTATTCCGTTACATCACGGCCTACACTCTTTCGAACATAATAAAATCGATTTGCATCTACGCAATATGTACTAAAATGTACATTCTGTACAATCTGTGGTGCAAAGAATATTTGCTATAGATTTATAGAGCCACACAAAAGTATTCCATTACATAATAATTTAGGGGGAAACGTAGTATAATGCGCGTTTTAAGCTATTTCCCATTTTATGAAATTGATGTACGTTGCTGAGGTTTACTACAAGTTAGTTTCCGTATAGTAAGAAAGCATATAGTATTTACAGGGACACATAAAAAATTTCGCCTGCTACAATGTATCCGAATATATACTACTATTACATCAAGATCTGAATATTTTAAAAACTTCGTAAAAGTACAAACGCACCTTATTTTCAACGTTTGATGTGCAATTTCCAACTTGTTTTTCAATGTACGAGGGCTATTTTTCTAAACATCTAGTGGTTCATAAAATAAAGGCAAGTGTGAATAACAAAATAATATTATAACCACATTTAAAAAAGAAGTGAAAGATTAAATCGGTTTTTAAAGAAGTAAAAAAGAAAAATAACCCAAATTTAAAAAAAGAAGTGAAAGATTAAATCGGTTTTTAAAGAAGTAAAAAAGAAAAATAACCCAAATTTAAAAAAAGAAGTGAAAGATTAAATCGGTTTTTAAAGAAGTAAGAAAGAAAAATAACCACGTTTAAAAAAAACAGTGAAAGATTAAATCGGTTTTGAAAGAAGTAAGAAAGAAAAATAACCACATTAAAAAAAAAGAAGTGAAAGATTAAATCGGTTTTTAAAGACAATCTATTTTCTGACCATTGAGAACACTTCATAAACGTTTATGCAGCGTTCTTATTTGTCATAAAATAGATAGTCTTTAAAAACAGAGATAATTTTTCACGATATTTTTAACACTGCAGGAGTCAAGTACAATCAAAGTCTCTTTTTGACTGTCACAATGAAGATTAAGAGATTTGTCATACTGATGAGCAAGTTTTTCAATCCCCTCCTCGTAGAAGGTTGTCAGTAGCGTGTTGAGATAGGTCTAAAAGGCGTTTGAAGAAAATAAAAGTTAGTTGGCGCCAGATATGGACTGTACGACGGGTGACCAAATATTTCCCATCGAAATTGTGAAACAAGTTGTTTGGCTTAAAACCAAGTAGTTATTACTTCTTTCAAGAGCTGAAGACAAATAAGGGCAGGCGGGACAGTGCTACTATCCCCAGGAAGATTTTAGAGACCTATCTAAACAGGCTGACGGTAATCTTCTATGAAGAGGGGATTGGAAAACCCGCCCACCGATATGACAAATATATCTCAATCGCCACTGTAACTATGTTGTCAACAGACTTTTATTGTACTTGACTCCTGGTTATAAATCAAATTTATTCGTAACTTGTCTTTATTTTACGCCCCATCTGTGGTCGCAAGAAAATAGCTATCGTATGTGTATTTTTTTTCATATTCAGAAGTCGTTATCTGCCATTTTATAACATGAATAGAAGTAATTTATGATTTTTTAAAAATACATCTTTAAACGTTTATTAGTTCAGGATTTTGTTCAACTGACGAAACCCTATTCGTTTCTGTTCAACATCTATGTGTTCGTCGCAGAATTCATAAACAAAAACTGTATAAGTCAGACTTCAAATTTTGTGCATTTACAGCTGAATACCTTGTGTCACACGACAAATCATAAAATTTTGAAAAAGTCTATTATTTTGATTAATTTTTTTTTTTCAACACCATTCATTCGCTTAAGGTTCTCTTTTGAATCTTAATTTCAGTTGTTCGCGTGGACAGCATGGCTTAGACCTTTAAACATCTTGCTAGTGAGCTGAGCAGACGGTTCTTAGTTCGAGGCTGTAACTTGAAATTTTCAATCTAAGATGGATTTAATAAGAAAGTTTTTCATATTTTTGGCCAATTTAAGGGCTTTTATTACTAGGTTTCGTTCATCTGACATTCATAATATTCTCAGAAATTTAATTTCTTTCTATTAAAAAAAAATTTGCGATTTAACAATGATTTAGCAATTTACATTTAAACAATTTTTTTTCGCTTTTAGAAATTTAAAGTTTTATTTATATCTGTGTTAATTTTTTTTTTCAGTTTCGGATTTAAAAAAAGAAAATAGAATTTTGAATTTTATTTGAATAATTTGATTTGAATAGTTTTAATTTGATTAAAACTAGCAAAAGCCATGCTTTGTTTGGATTCGCGAAGCATTATTTCATTATTTATTTATTGGAAAAAAACCTTTTTTTAATATTATTTGGTACTACTTGATTATCCTGCCGACCAAATAGGTACGGCCAAACTAAAAGATTAAATGCTAATGATGATGGTAATAAATATCACATTCACATAACATTAAACTCGTATCAGTTGTTCGTTATGCCATCAAGTTATTTTTATTATGAAGTTTTATTTGTATTCTTAGTAATGTTTCATTAATTTATTTGTTCTTTCGTTACTTAAAATAAAAATTATGTCAATTTGTTTAATATGGCCAATTGTTTGGCGATTTGTATAATTTGGCAAAATTGATTGACGGGATAATCAAGTAGTACCTTAATTCGACTTTTCATTTGGATTTTTATTAATGTTTTACTAATTTATTTGATTTTTCGATATTTAAAAAAAGCGTCAATTTGTGCAATTGTGCTAATAGTTTCGCTATTTGTATTATTTGACGAAATTGGTCGACGGGATAACCAAATAGTACCCGAATTAAAAATCACTTAATGACATAACAATCACGTGTATTATGTTTAATGTCATGCAATGTGACATTTATGATAATCCATTATTGGCATTTAATCCTGAAATTTGGCATTATATTTTTGGTCGACGGGATAATCAATTATTACCCAAAAATGTATTGTGTTATAGTGTCTATGGAATGAGGTGATAAAGTACAAAATCCTATAATATCTTGATGAAAATTAATAATTTGCCCACTGTATTCAAGCTGACCACCTTTAATGCGATAAACAGTAATAACTGGACGAACTTGGGCAATTCATTTCTCCTCGAAGAAAGTTAAGCCCTTTAATATTTAGGGATGTGGACCAGGATCCACATTATTAGCTAAAGAAAAAATATTTAGTTCATTATTTACTGTAGATTTATGGCAAGTCTTTTGAGATCCGTCAGAGTGAATGCCAAGCCAACGATCATGAAAAATTTTACAAAAATTTTATTTAAAATTTTTTTGTGCATCTTCGAAATTTAAAGCATTTTTCCGAGCACATGCATTCTCTTTCAGAAGAGATTCGTCATGTCGTCCTTTTGGCACAGATATCATATTACGCACTACATTGGAGCTATTTTTTTCAGATTCCAGTGTCATGTATGCACCGGAGTACTTAATTGGCGACAAAGTGTAGTTATTTTGCTTGACATGGTAACCCGGATATTGTTTATTAGGATGAGCGAAGCGAATCCTCTACTAGTCCACTCAAATTACAATTTGTCTTACGCTTTACAAAAAAACTATTCAATATTTTAACTTCAAATTAAACACAAAAATAAATTATGATCTGTAGATTTGCAGAATATAATTTTTTTTTTACAGTAAAACGTTAAAAAAATTATTATTTTAATTAATTTATTTTACATGCATTTCCAATACGGAAGCATTTTAGCAAATAAATAAAAAATGAAACGCGTATATTTTCAGAAAAAAAAGTTTAAATCATGGAGTAAATAATTATAGATAGAATCATGATTAATTTATTAAATAAAACATGTTTTCATTATCCCGCAAAATCGTTTGCACAGATGACACTTAAACATTTAAAAAAAATTGTATTATGGATTTTTTTTTTTTTTTTTTTTTTTCTTGTAAACTTTCTACAAAATAATTGTAAACAAATAAAATTAATTCTTAAATTTGTTATATAAATGAAAAATTAAAAGATCTGCGTGAAGTTGTTGGTTCAAGCTCTTTATAAATATTTTTGCGAAGGTCGTATTGTGGCTAAATAATATCGACTCATTAATCAGAAGGATTTTATAGAAAAATAAGACTTTAATAAGTTCGCAAACACAACAATAATTATTCGTGAAAACGTCACTGCGAGAATGAGAGAGCGCTTCGTTAAAAGGTAATTCCATTAATTGAGTTGCCATTCGAAGAAAGTAAACAGTTCTCCCACGCGGAGAGAATTACAGCAATTCTCATACGCTAACATGTATAAAAATGAAGAAATTAAAATAAAATGTTTTACAGTTGAAAATTCATAGTATCAACGAAAGCAGATTTCAAATGTTTTTTCCAGAAAATAGGATTTTGAAGAAGTAACTTTCTTCAAGCTTTCTTAAAATATATTATTCTAAAATAGCTATCAAAGATTATCGGATGTTGATTACAAAGATTGGAAACATGCATATTTCAAACAATTAAAAAACACCAGTGGCTACTTGAAATTGTAAAAACATCTTTAAAAGAGCTTTTAGTTGAAAATTAAAAAAAAATTTGTAAAAGTTTGCTTCGAAAATATCTTATGCCAGTTTTACATCATAAGTAAAAAATTAAAATGCGCCAAAACATAAAATAACGTTTTTGTTTAATAAAGATGCAAAAATAATAATAATAAAAAAAAAATATTGTTACTTTCAAATATCTGTTTTATAAAATAATGCTTCGCGAATCCAAACAAAGCATGGCTTTTGATAGTTTATTAATAAATTGTTTATTTACTTTCATTTTCTTTTTTTTTAATTATATAAATTGTTTTGTTCCACAGGTATTAATTAAACTTTTTAAAATTTATTGTTATTCCCTTTTTAAAATATATATATGGTAACTGGTATTCGAAAACCAGGTTTTTGCCAAATTGGCGTCGGAAAAATCGCGCCGATATGGTGTGTATATGACATCTATGCCGTCGTTTTTTACGCTGGTATCTAACCTCTTGCCTTAAAGCTATATCATATTCGCATTCTTTTCATCCAGTAAGTATATGTTTTCTTGGCATTTTTTATAATAGAACTAATACATTCTATAAATTGTTTTTAAACGGCAAACTATTTAAAAATAGTACTACATGTACCAAAATAATAATATATATGTTTCATTTGGTTTAATTTTCAATCTTCGAATTCAAATAACTCTTTATATAATGAATTTAACAATTAATTTTATTTGTTTACAATTTTTTTGTTGCCACTTTACGAAAAAATAAATAAATAAATAAAACACAATATAATTTTAATATGCGTCAGTGACATCAGCGTAAATGATTTTGTCGGAATAAAGAAAATACATTTTATTTATTTAATTAATCATGATTCTATCTACAATTGTCAACTCCATGAATTATTTATTGTTCTGAAAATATGCATGCTTTATTTCTTATTTCTAAAAATGCGTCCGTAATGGAAAAGCATGTAAAATAAATTAATTAAAATAATAATTTTTTAAAAAGTTATTCTGTAAAAAAAATTATATTGTGCAAATCTACAGATCATAATTTATATATGTGTTTAATTTCAAATCAAAATACTGAATAGTTTTTTTGTAAAGCGTACGACAAAATGTAATTTGAGTGGGCATGTAGAGGATTCGCTTCGCTCATCCTAATAATTGAATTCCTTTCATAATTATTTTAAAATTAAATTTATTGGTGCTATCATGTATGTAAGAATTTAATAGTCATAAATTAACAATTTGTATTTATTAATTAAAGGATAAGTTGTTTTGCAAGAAATATAAACGATACCCACTGTGCGATTTGTGATCACACTTACCCACTTGTTCATAATACAACAGCTTTGTATATAAAAAAAATATTTTAAACCCCTTCACTAAATTTTTTATAAAAATGATATATAACTTTTTGGAATATTTATTTATTTTTTAGTTATTTGTATCTCGCATAAGGTGAATCTGAATTCTATGAGTGTTTTTATTACACCTCAAGTTTTTTACAACTTTTAAACACTATGATATTTAAAATATCCTAAAAATTTTCGTACAAATGAAATCGAATTAATTCTTAGACTTTTTTCATGTCTAAGCTTCACAAGCCGCAAGCACCATTTGCATTGCAGATTTTGTATTATGTTTATAAAGTGTGGATACAAAAAGACAGGATGCATGCAAAATAGAAACGTTGAGGATTTATTTCATTTTCATTTGAACAAAAAATAAGTGTTTAGAATAGTTAAAATTTCATATTGTTGAATTTTATTTTTATCTTTTAAAATTCAGTTGGTTTTAACCATATTTGTTACAAATAACTTAAATTTACATGTAAAACCAATTGAATGAAATATCTTTATATCTGTCTCTTCTCGGGCCTAAACAATGGGAGTAGTAAATTTTTATTTTATTATTTATTTATTTATTTCAAATTGTGTTATATATATACATGCATATATATACAGTTGGCTTTTGTTAATCCGAAATCGGATAAATCGAATCTTCACTTAATTCGAACTAAACATGAAGTCCTGAAATTTTCAATAGCAGAATAAAGCTGAAAATTTTCATTTATTCGAACTCATTTTCTCTTGAATTCGTTAAATTCAAACTAACCAGAATTCTGATGTTTCATCTTCCCTTACTTTCTTACGGACTTCAAATCCTTGAAACATTGGGTCGTTCAAAAAGTCTTCTGCGTTTGGGAAAATTCTCCCCGTTAATTAATAAAAATTAGGTATCGGAAACAATATATAATAATAAAATTATAGAATTTTTCGGCACTAATTAATTTTTAAAAAGGGACACGACTTTCCGAACTACAGAATAATTTTCATTTTTGTCAGAATTGTTCAGAACTAGTATACTACATCCCATGCATTTCATATCCGCTTTCTTTGTACCCCGTCTGTCCACCACCTCCATCCGTTTTTCCATCGTGCTTGTTTCTAATCCTTTAATTAGTTTATGTATTTATATCTTTTAATTTAATATTAAGCCATATTTTAACGATAACAGCCGAAATAAAATTTAAAAATGCTGCAACATTAATTTCTTTATTATTGGACCCCTTTAAACATATTTCCTCTCATACTTTCCATTATTCGAACTCTAGATAATTTGAACATTTCTTGTGGCCCTGATGAATTCGAATTAAAAAGAGCTGACTGTAGATATGTATAGATATAAGGTACCGGCAATTCTAGGCTTTCGCTCCACTGACCAACAACGATCGGCTTTCAATTCCTGTAAAGGTACTTTTGCAATACCAAGTGTATGTAGGTGACGAAACAGTTATCGACATCAATACCTGTAATGAGAGGCACATAACCGTGATATCGTTGCAGTTAAGTGCTTTTCATAAAATTCCTGCAAAGTTTGCGTTTTAAAGTTGAGGGGGCTTATTGTACCTATTGTAACACAGAATTTTGTGTTAAATCGATTACTTATAATAACAAATAAAAAAATTTTAATTCATTTTCAGCACAGAAATTACGCTTGAAATTACTGAATATTTAAACCCTTGGGGACGAGCGACTGGTATACGTGCCGCATAAGGTGTCCAGAATCCTTTATTATTCTCGTTAGTAAATATTTGTTGTAAATTTTGTCTTATTTTATCCGAGAATTTTCACGATTCAGTTACGCAAAAATTTCTATTTTGAAAAACCGGTGGTGAAGGATTAAAAATTTCGTAAAAGACTGTTGTCCCGAAAGGGGTTAATTGATAAATTATCATACTGCTAGCTAAGCGTAGAACTAACAGAGCGAAAAATGTCCAAGCTGGTGATCGAACCCGGGACCCTTGGAATTACGCTCCTAGTGCTGCCATTTAAGCTATGAGGACGATGCCCAGCTTGGCATTTCTCACTCACATTTGTTAGAAAGCTGCTATTAGATTCACCAACATTTCGTAAGACTTTTGAGCCAACACTTGATTTCCTCCAACTTTTCGCGAAATGTCGTCCCAAAATCCAGTGTGATAGCAAACAGAAATGTTCCCCCAACATTTTTCTGCTGTACCAAAAAAGTCTCTCCTAGTCAAGACTTTTCATCCAACATCGAACATTTCAACGAATCAGAGATAAGCGGTTGATATGTGTAGGCGATAAATATTAATGCCTGGGACTAGTAGAAACTGCTTTTCCGTCTTTTTTTCAACTTTTTCAAAGACAATTGTAACCCTTTTCCCTCTTTGAAAGGGAAAATTTTGGGGTCAAAATCGGCTGAAAAGTTTGTCTCGCCTAAAGTCCGTGAATCTGACAACAGCTTTAGGCTGTAACTGCAGCACAAGATGGAAACATCTGCATGAGCACACAAACCTACGGCACATACATAACATGAGGCACAAAGAAATGCTCTGTTGGTTCTACGCATATCTAGCAGTGTGATCATTCACTTATTATAAATATCCATTAGTTTCAAGCGTAATTTCATTGTTGAAAATTTATTAAATATTCCATTTATGTTCATCGATGCAGGGTACTTTTGTGTCTCATGTTAAGGGTATATTCCGATCCAAACTGCTTATTTTTCAGATTCATTTTTGCTCTCAAATGTACCAAACTTTCAAATTATCTTATTTAGAAACTACACAAGGTGCCGTTGCCGTGATTGTCAACTTTTTAATAAATGTAGAAAATGTTGCAAAAAAAATGCTGTCAAAAACGACGTTTTGCACCAAATTTTTCGAAGCGAGAGATCTGTGAACGAAAAAAAGGGTCATACTGAGAAAATAATTGTTTATAAATCTGTTGAGACTCTGCTACAAATTTTAGTAACTTCAATTTGAAATCCTATTCCTAATTTACCACTCAACATTACGCATAAATTTTAATTAAAAATAATCACATTCATATATTACTGATTCATTGATTTGATTACTTCATCTACTTTATTATTAAATTAATTGAGATCTGGACTAGGTTACCATCTACATGAATCTTGTTGTTATAAATCAATTTCCAATGGATTGAGCGAAGAATTAAATCACACGACATCTTATAGAACTCTTCAAAAATCATCTCAGCAAGTTTCATATCTTTACCTTTAAAAATGAGTCTGAAAATAAATTGGAAACTTTTGAGCTATTGAAGCTAAAAAAATATTTTTCCGAATACACCTATAAGGTGCAGGTTTGTTTGCTTATGCATATGTTTCTATATTCCATACCTTTGACAGCATTTTCTTAAAGATATGTTGCTTTGATTAAAAAAATGTATAACACGGTTCGATTAAAAGGTTTCTGAATAAAATCATATTTCCATTTCTCGCGTTTTTAAATAAGATGGTTAAAAAAAAAATCCTTGCCGGCTCGGCTTTCAGCGGAGGTAGATTTGGAAGTTAATTACCAATTTCACCAATAAAAACTAAATCAAGATTGCAGATAAAATTGGTTTAACAATTGCATCTGGCCACATTTGATGAGTTTTAATTTCATTTTTCTGTAAGAGCTGGTTTTATCAGAATCATGTCTCAAGGCGGTATTCAAAAAATATATTTTCATGCGCAACAACTGGAAATTTCCTGACACATTTTCAGGCTCATTTTTAGAAGAAAAGTGTTAAACTTACTGACATGATTTTTGAAGAGATTTATTAGCAACTCGTGTTTTATTATCCGTTTAATTAATTAGAACTTGATTTGTAAACAGTTATATTCTCAGTACGACCATAATTTTCTTTTCCATCATTATCGCTTCGGGAAATTCCGTTCAAAGTGCCCACATCAACAACATTTCCTTGAAATACATTCTGCTTCTATCACAAAATCAACCCATACGGCACATTATATAGTTTCTGAATGAAAGAACTTTTCAACTGAATGCGTTTGAGAGCAAAAATGAATTGTGAAATGTCAGAAAATAAGTAGTTTAGAATTGAGTGCATCCTTAATATGAAAATTTTTTCTTCAATCCCTATCTTTTTTTTTTCTTTCTTTGCTGTAAGAATTGGTTTTATCAAAAACTTGTCATTATAAAAGTTGTAGATAATATTAAGAAGATTTTTAATAAATTCATGCGGATTGGATACCTTGTGAATTGACAAGGTTATGGATATTTTTCTTCACCCCCCCCCCCCTCACCTTCATTTCTTTCTGATAAAAGTTGGCCTTATCAAAAACTTGTCGATATAAAAATTGTAGATAGATAATATTAAGAAAATTTGTAATAAATTTAGTAGGATTTGATATCTTAAGAATTGACGCGTTATAATTTTTCTTTTTTGTATAATATTTTTCTTTTTTTCTTCTTAATCCTATTTTTTTCATCCTTTCAACGCTTTTTTAATTTTATTAAAAATATCAAATATTAACTTTTTTTTTTCAATTTATTAAAATTATTTGGATCTTTTTTCTGGATGTAATAATAACTTTAAACTGATTTGGTGTTATTATAATTAGGAAATTATGGGTTTTTTTTCTGTTTTCACAAAACCCCTCGCAATTTCCACCCCTTGTAGTGATTTTGTCCATTAACAACTTGACCGAGATTTTCTGCTTCTAGATTTTTCAAGCCAGATGTCATATATGCACAACAATGGCGCGTTATTTTTCTGATGCCAGCTTGGCAAAAACTTCGTTTTCAAATACGAAGTACATAACTTATTTTTTAACTAATTTCTACTATTTTAAAAAGGAAATAACAATTTAAAAAAAAAGTTTAGTTAATAATTATAGAATAAAACAGTTTATATCGTTTTAAAAAAGAAAATAAAAATAAACAGTTGATTAATAAATAAATAACAATAGCCAGGTTACCATGTAAGGCATATATAATTGCCAGTTTGTTGCAATCGCGCCAATGTGGTGCGTATATGACATATGTGTCTATTGCTCTAGCAGAATCTTTCTGTATCAGTCTGGAAGAGATAAGTGTAGAATTATAGAAGTTTTCGTGTTCATAAAGAAATTACATTAATAAATAAAGTTTTCCACTCAGTGAGGGGGGAGGGGAGGAGTGGTAGGTGCTAGGGGTCATGATCAGGGCAGATCTGCAAAACTTTTCTAGAAATTCCAACATAGGGGGCAGGGGAATGTAATAGGTAGTATTTCTTACGAAATCTGCCTAAAATGTCTCAGAAAGTATCCATTTTGGATTTGAGAACACTCTTAAAAGTTATCTATAAGTCTTTAATTGTACTATTATCACTTTTATCATACGTATTTTTAATATGTATAATTTGGCTATTAGTTTGGTGATTTGTATAATTTGGCGAAATCGGTCGACGGGATAAGAGTAGTAGTACCTATACATTAGGGTGGAGCGAAAAAAATTTTTTTTTGAAAATCAAAAACGGGTAGGTGCCAAAAGTTGCCTTTATACTAGTACATCAACTGCGTGAAATTTTACCGCTGAAAAAAAGGCTTGAGTCTGCGCTTTTGCTCCAAAAATCGAAATTTTGGGTAAAATTTATCATTTTTTGACATGTTTTCAAAAAAATTAAAAAATTCCTACAGAGCTGGTTAGTATTTAAAAGTGTTGCTTAGACCTTTATATTTATCTGCTTAACATATTTAAACTATAAAACAATATCTGTAGTCTGTATAATTGGAGCAATTCTGACAACTTTTTGTGAAAAATCAGCGTTAACCTCTCTATTGGAGCATACAACGAAATGTTCTTTTGAATGCATTTCTTACCTAGCTGCTTTCAAATCTACTGTGTATATAACTCGTAGAGGTGGTTGCATTATCCCACCCGTCTCAACCACCCAATCATCTAGGCCCAGTGTTTTATTTATGTATTGAATTGTTATTTTTTTCCCGAAGACGAGTATAAGTTTTCTATGTATCAAAGTAATTTATCTCTTCTTTGTATTCATAGACTTTGGATGATTTGAATCATGCTGGTGTGACCTGCTGCACGTATATTTTTATACCATGTATAACAGAAGAGAAGCTGAGTAATGTATTGCGTATGTTCTTAATTGAACCTAGTCAGCAGTCTATTATCTTCATTAAAATTTCATGCAATTAGTACATTATGAATGGAAGTTCTGTTATCACAGCATTCTTTCAATCAATTACATTTTATATGCAATGATTTGCCTAAAAATTGATTGTATGAATTCAGTTTCTAGTATGCCATCATTTATTGAACCTATTACATTGAATATATGCTGAGAAGTTAACTGTTTAATATTATGACGATCGTCACAGAGGATTGCAAACAAAATTTGCGTGTAAAACAACAATATTTCTAAAGAAGTTTTAGTATGCTTTATGTCGTTTCCTGTGTTGTTCCGTAGTCTAGTAATTTCTAATAAGATTTTAGATCTATTATTTAGGTGTGTAGTACATTTGGTATAAAACATCTCGCGGTATAAACTTGGATTATAGATTTGGTGAGTGAACATATAGATGCTGATTGCCAATCTGTGCTTATATAAAGCGGAAAATTTTATTAACTTTATGAGCTGTCTTTTCTGTGGGATGTTTTTTAAATTTCTATTCCCCATTCTTTGAGAAATAGCTTTCTTTATGAATTAGCTTTGCAATCTCCAACAGAAATATCTAGTCTGTTCTGAGTATCTTTTTCCCAATTTGAGAAAATAATTTCTCTATTTTATGTATTAAAAAAAAAAAAATTGCAGGAAGTGAATATTACGTAGACAAAGATTTTCCTTATTGATCCAGTGAATCCATGTAGCTTAGAACGTTTTATATCGACTTCTCTAATAATTGACTTAGAGGAAATTCACTGGAGTTGAAGTAGCGAATGATTCAATATCATATAGACAATTCTAAGCTTACCACATGCAAAATGGTTCACAGTGACAAATAAAATTCTCCTAATTTTAAATGAACACTTATAGTCGATATCCGTCCATTCCCCATAAAGCACAATGCATTATAAGTTTATGCCCAGGACATTTCACCATCAAATGTTGTCCACTCATAAAAAGAGGATCTAAAAGTTAATAGGAAATTAACTGCATATGAAAACACTTAGAAAACGGCATAAAACTAATGCAAAAAAAAAGTTATTTACAACAGCGGTTGCTTTACACATTGAGAACAAATTTTCATTGCAATTCTCGCTGACGATCACCATCACATTAAACAGCTCGCTTCTCAACATATAAAAAATGCAAAAGTAGAATAAATGATGGCATACTTATAGTTGAAATATCTGAAATCATCTTTGAAGCAAATCATTACGCAAAAAAATACAATTGACTGAAAAAATGTTGTGGTAACAGAACTTCCAATCATTATTCATCAACTGAATGTAAGTTTGATAAATATAATAGATGGCCGAATAGATCCCTTTAATAATATTCCCGTGCATTACTCTGCTTGTCATTTTTTTTGTATAAACTGTAAAAATATACATGAAGATAGTTACAGCAGCATGTGGATGCAAAGAACTGATGAACAAGGTGGAAGCATCGAAAACATGCCAAATTTTTATAAAGAAAATCACAAATCAATGTATAAATAAAACACTGTACTAAGATGATCGAATAGTTGGGCCGGATGGTATAGGAAATATAGCCACCTCCACGACGCATGTCCAAGGTAGTTTTGTAAACAAGAGCTGTATTAAAAACAACAATTCGTTATATGACCCAATAGAGTGATAATGCTGTTTTCTTACTAAATGTTGTCTGTTTTGCTCCAGCTATAGGGAATAAACATATTGTTTTATAGTTTAAATATGTTAAGCAGATAAATATAAAGGTCTAAGCAACACTTTTAAATACTAACCAGCTCTGTAGAATTTTTTTTAATTTTTTTGAAAAAATGTCAAAAAATGACAAATTTTACCCAAAATTTCGATTTTTGGAGCAAAAGCGCAGACTCAAGCCATTTTTTTTTCAGCGGTAAAATTTCACGCAGTTGATGTACTAGTATAAAGGCAACTTTTGGCACCTACCCGTTTTTGATTTTCAAAAAAAAATTTTTTTCGCTCCACCTTACTATACATGATATCATTAACCCTTAAGCGGTAACCATGGGTCACTAGTGCCTCGGTCAAATTTTCTTTCCTTGCTAGCTTAGAGGAGATAGTGAGGAGCGGGACTAAACTACCCTGAAAAAAATAGTATACTAGTAGGCTATTAGTTCCTGAAGCGCCGATGTTTTAGTGCGTTCACAGCCGACGTAAGAGCCAGTCAAAATTTCGAAAAGGCACGAGTGACCCAGGGTTACCATTTACGTTGACGAAAAGTGTAAGGTAAGAAAAAAATTGTTTGGTTAGAAATTGATGTTTTTTTCATAAAAAAGAAAGCGATGTGCATTTTGTGACACAAAGAAGGACAAAAAAACCTTCAATTGCTGCAGCAAGTGTCACAGACCTGTGTGCGAGGAACACAGACATCAAATCTGTTTCGATTGTTTATAAATGATGATATCAGTGTTGCTGTAATTTTCATTATTATATTTTTTGTTTAATTA
Source organism: Maratus speculifer (assembly GCA_964019185.1). NCBI lineage: Eukaryota > Metazoa > Arthropoda > Arachnida > Araneae > Salticidae > Maratus > Maratus speculifer. The sequence continues at coordinate 21,212,305 of OZ025292.1, read as the reverse complement.
AATAAAGTTTGATAATTAACATCATTTTCATAAATAAAATTGATTAAAAACTAATAAAATTTCTATTTCATTGTAAATTGTACCTATTTATAAGTTAAAAAAAACGTCATTTTTATGCTCAAAACTTAAGCATTTTTTTAATTTATACCGCCTATTTTTATTTTTATTTTTTTATTTATTTTTTTTTTTTTTTTTTTGTAAAGGTACCGTTCTTGATCTTCAATTTCCCGTTTGAAACAGCAAAAAATGTCAATTATATCCAAAGTTATGATTTTTTAAAGAAAATGTGCATTTTTCACATTTTTATTTGTTTATTTAAACATATTGTTTAAACAAATTAATAAATCAGCAATATTGTCACTGATTCTTGTTCAAGGGTAGTTGATGTAATATCATGATTTCTTTTAGAATTTTTAAAGCACTTTAAACCACTTTTTGCAGCGCTAAGCACGAGTGACCCATGATTACCGTTTAAAGGTGCCGAAAAACACGTTACCGTTTAAGGGTTAAATATGTAGCACCTATAGTTGTCGTCCACTCCATCCGTCCGACTGTCCGTCTGTCCGTCCACATAAAACAGAGCAAAAACTATCAACCGAATCGTTTAAAATTTAAAATATATAATTATTGCATACTTTTTTCGAGTTATTTCAAGTTTTGAAGAAATCAGATGTACATCTCAATTACAGGGACCATCAAAAGTATTCCGTTACAGGACGGCCAATGAAAAAAATAGTTTCAAGTGCATTTTACTCATGCTACACTCTTTCGAACACAATAAAATTGATATTCATCTACAAAATATATACTTAAATGCACTTTATATACAATCTATGGTTAGAAAAATATATGTAATTTATTTACAGGTCCACGCAAAAGTATTCTATTACATAATGGTATTGGAGGAAACATTGTTTGAAGCGCGTTTTAATTATATTAAACTATTTCATATTTTATAAAATTGATATACGTTGCTAAGGTTTACAGCAAGCTATTTTCTGTATCAAGGAAAGCAGATAGTATTTACAGGAAGACATAAAAGATTTCAACCACTATACTGTATCTGAAGTACTGTATACTATGCACTAAAATCTGAATATTTTTAGAACTTCGTTATAGTATGAACTAGAACTCCCGATTATACGTTTATACGAGTATACGTATAACACGTATTATACGAAATACGTATTTGCTATACGTATAATTCGGCATCGGCAGTTATACGTATTACACGAAACAGCATATACGGTACATCGTATATACGGATTTTATCCAAACGGTTAAACGTATAAACGTTTAAACGTTTTTCCTTCAATGTATGAAATTTGATGTTTCAATATTTTTTTGCGGATTAGAGACATTGAGAAATATCCGGTAGAGTATCTCCATCGCGATTCTTTTTTCAAAGAACTACGATGTGTTTACTTAACTACTACTTGTTATGCAGGTACTTAATAAAAATCTGAATACTTCCTCAGTTTAGATTTTTTTTTCCAAAAAACTAAGTTATTTATTATAAAATGTCTTACATTAGTTGTGGTTAGAATCAAACTAATCTTTGGAAAATCTGCGACGCAGTACTTAGTTTTTTATATTTTCTTGTATCTTTAGAAGAAGAAAGTATTGGATTCGGGAATACTTTCGACGGGTTTACACGTTTTAAGGGTAAGAGAGTCTGGAAAACATGTTTTTACAAAATATCTGCTTGTCAGTTTATGAGTCTGTGACTTTATCTGTCTGTATGTGACATGGATTTTGTGGGTTTTCTATCTCAAGACCTAATACACAGAATTAAGTAACATATATGGGGGAGACTAGGGCACATTGAAAATGGGGCATATGAGAACATTGCCATTTTTTACTAGTTATTATATGTTTTTTTATTTAAAAAATTATCAAAGATGGGAGCACCTATAGACATATGGAAAAAAAAATTTGAAATTCTTCGACATTTTGTTTGTCCCTAGGAGCCAAAATACTGCTTATTGTACTTAAAAGTAAAATCTCCAGCTTGATAAAAGAATAATTTTATTTATTTATTCTTTTTTTTATTTAACATATACTATGGATACTAATAACTATTTCTGATATTTTTTATTTTTAAAATTGAGAAGTGCTAATGATTTGTCATTTTAACTCTTGTGGGAATGTGGGACACTTATGAAGAGTCTAGTTGAGGCAGATCTGTATATGTCATTAAATTGCCCAATAATCATTCAGTGATTCTATTCCTTTTAGTTAACTTCGTGAAAATAATGCCAGCTTCATTATCTATATTTTTATAGAAATAGATGACATTTCTATCATATAAAGTTGATTTTGTGTAATAGAAACTTCTACAAACACAACTGTCAGCAAATACATAAAAAGCAACATGCTCTTTACGTTCAATTGTAGTTTAAATAAATTTCATGTTTTCTAAATTGCAATAAATGCTATACATTATTTTATTTAACAGTTTTCAATACTATTCTTTATGCATCATTAATGCAAAAAATATTACGTTTAACAACTTTGCAAATTTTTCTGTTTCATTTGTTGCAAACTTGTAGTATTATTTTACTTCTATTTCTAAAACAGCTATTTTATTTGGTTTTTTGAAAATAGATATATATATTAAGAAAATAAAATTTTTAAACTTATAACTACCGTGAAATCTCTATTATTGACTCCCCCCCTTTCTTTTAAAAGCAAAAGAAATTAAATTTGGAGGAAGCTTATAAATGTAAAACAATTCTTTATCCTTAATTTACAGGCAAATAAGGCAAATATAGGAATGAGAATCTTTCGCCTTTTGGTAGTTTTCCTATAAATATTATCCAAATGCCCCTTCCCTAAAATCTCCCTCAAACAAAAAGCCCTAAGCAAAATTTAAACTCTTTAATTATTTTCTCAAGTTTATTTCTTTATTTTTTTTGTTATATTGCAACAATATTTTATCAATTATCTAAGCCCCCCCCCCCCCCAAATCTACTTATTTTTATTTTATAATATTTTGCTTAAACATATAACTCAGAAACTAAATAAATATACATATATTTTTATTTATGGTGAATTTAATAAATAATACAACTAATGATTAAGGTAACATATGAAAAAGATAATAAAAACATGTCATTTTTTTCCCCTTGTGTTCACATGTTTTCCTTATGTGTTTACATGTTTACAACTGCTCTTTCGTTGGGGCACATATGATTTTTTTTTTTTTTTTTTTTTTTTTTTTAATTTAATAAACTATTAAGAAAAGTAAGAAGAACTGTAAAGTTAATTTTTAAAAAATACCATGCGTAAAAAGAAGTTCTGTTTACTATGTAGAGTAGTTTTGCTTATAGAAATTAACCCAGTTATGACAAAAAGCTACGTTTATGTGACCTGTTCACATGCATCCTAGTCTCCCCTATATATTAAAATAGTCCCTGGTAGAAATTGTTGCTGACTATTTTTGTATGTAAATCGTTCAACAGGTGGCTCTACTTTGCTGTATTTTATTTACGATTTCTGCTGTAGCTCTATCTCTAGAATTAATGCACGGATTTTCATCAAACTACAGATTCAGTTAATGCTTGATATAAAGTGATTCTATGTATGTTTTGATGAGAGTGTCAAGATTAAAAAAATGAAATTTCATTATACATTAACAGAGTTAGAAAATATTAGCTCCATGAAAAGAATAGCATTTACGCTCGGGTGCAGAAAGAAAAGAAAAGAAAAGAAAAAACTAAATTTAACAAGAATTCACAATAAATCTGAAACATTTATACTCTCATTCTTTCCTCAAAAAGTGTTTAATTTTGCTGGTTATTTACAATGGATACAATTTGTATACATTACCTACACAAAATGTAAAACTAGGACTTCCCTCAGAGGGATTAGTCTGAGCGATATTGCTGAGAATACACATTTAATAAGTAAAGAAATGAGATGTTACATTTAATTGGTCATTCATTGTGATAAAATATAATGATGAAAATAAGCATATGAATCGTAGAACTACAAAATCTTGTTGCATATACTATTTTTATAAAAGAAAAGCAAACCATGCATGGATATAAAATTGGAAATATGCAAAATGTTAAAAGTAATACAGAAAATAAACTACCAAATTTTCCTATATTGGGAATATAGCTCTTTGAAATGATGTCATGAGCATAAACAGAAGCTTCGCACCGATTTGAGAAACTATAAATAACATAAACTATTATGTTTGAAGAGAAATGGAGTGTATTTTATATGGTGTAAAATCCGTCCGAATAGTTTATAATGTTGAATATCTGTTTTCCACGGATGCAATGAGGTTGTCGATAAGAGTTAAGGAATCCTTTTTTAAAAATTTGTCCTAAACGAGCACTTACATCTTATAAGTTATTGTGATGCCAAAGTTATAGTTTCTGACCCCAACAGTATCCTAGAAATTGCAATATTCTCAATAAATTGGGTTTAAAACTTTTTCTAGGAAAAAAGTGTTTAATATGTGAAATTAAATTGTCGAATGTTTTAGAAATCATTCATAACGAGAATATTATATCTTAAAAGTTGCCACCAAAAAAAAAAAAAAAAAAAAAAAAAAAAAAAAAAAAAAAAAGATTTTAAATTTTTAGTCATATCAACATCAAAGAATTCTCAATTTTAGAACTTTTCTTGCTCGTGCATTGATGGTGATTATTGTTCCTACGCAAAATATTGTATATTTTGCAGCAAAGATGGTTACCAAAATTTTTTGCCCACATTATTTTTTAAATCGGCTAGATACTCATAAGGCTAACGAAAAACACACAAACGTTAATGCTTTATAGCATAGAAATACAGAATCAAAAGCTATTTATTTCCTATTATATACACGACATAAATTATCTAATTAGTGCTAGCAGATGAATTTTTAAATATACATAGATAGATATAATGCTTCATTTTCCTTTTATTAGTATTTCTTAGTATTCATTTTTCATTTATTTGTATTATTCAGTAAAAAACTCACTTTCTTAAGCCCGAATTACGTCAAACTTTTTATAAAAGCGTCTAAGTCCATATAACAGCGAAGTATTGTGAAGAGTATTAAATACAAGGTAGCAAGACACTTAGCCAAACGCAGGTAATAAATCGCCAAATATTGTCCTTTTCGTCCTCTCTCGAAATGCTTTTTTTTTTCGTATATTTAAAAAACACGATTTTAAGTCATCTTATATAAAATTAAAACAAATAAATGAGAGGAAGCAATAATAGCATAAGTCAAAACATTTTATTTCAGCATCAAGGAATTGTATCGTAGTTACACACGTGGAAAAAAGCTGCTTTCGGCCAAAAAACGTTGTCTTCACTAAATTTGAATCCGATTTAAAAAAAGTACCGTGATTAATTAAAATGTTATAGGCAGAGGTGCCAAGTCTGCGGCATTTTGTGTACCGGTATTTTAATACAGAAAATGTTTTATTAAATTGGAACATTCTGCGGATTAAAAAAATAACTTTTCCTATAAGAAAATTCTGCTATGCAATAAGCGAGGGTTTGGCATCTCTATATAGGAATATTTCGTAATCTACTTTTTAACCTTAAAAAAAGCAACGACCATTTTTCGGGTACAAAAAGTATTGCTAATTGTTCCATTTTGCATACAAAATACTGATTGTAATATTGATACATCTGTTTATTTATTTATTTTAATAAAATTCTTTGTATTTAGAAGAATTTTTATTTAAATAGGAAATCCAGATGTCGCTGTTAATAAAGAAGAAAGTTACGAAAAAGGGTACAAAACGAGTAGACACATACTATCAAATATGGAAAAACGACGAATCCCAAAAGGACGTCGTATGAAATATCATCTTTTAAAGCAAAAAAAACGAGGTCTGATCATCGAGCCTACTGATTACAAAATGTGCATTACATAAAAAAAAAAAAAAATAATAATAATAAAAAAAATGCTGCAAATATTGATTATTTTTTCTTTTGTGCAGTTTTGGCTTCGAAAGGTGCGCTATGTTGCAAAAAGATATAAGCGCCTATGAAAACACACCTGGTAAACTTTCATGCTCAGTTTTACAAATAAATATGGCACATGTATGCCCTATATACACCGAGGTACCTAATTGGTGAAAAATGGCGTTTAGTTGCCTAACATGCTGGTTATCATATAAATGTTATAATAAATTGTTTGTTCTAAAAATATTATCATTTATTGATTGTTATATCTTTTTTAATAACAGGAAATGTTTCGTTTATTCCTTTTTTTTACTTACCCATCATACGTAGTATAGGGTAAGTCTTGCAATCGTTTTGAAAATCGAAAAATTTTTTTTGACGGATTTACACGTTTTAGATAGTAGAGATTCCGAAAAACATATTTTTAGAAAAAAAATTTTGCCGTCCGTCTGTCTGTCTGTCTGTCTGTCTGTCTGTAAACGTTCTATCTCCCGAACAAATTGAGATAGAGACTTGAAATTTTGTATGTAGTTAGTATGTAAGAATGGGACGAACTCTATTTAATATCAGCAACCTCGATTATCCGGAACTATTTTTTTCGGACTCTCGAAAAATTCGTTCTGATGAAAGGTATATAAAATTTTTCGAATTTTTTTGTTCTAAGGAATGTATGTAAAAGGCAATAAAATAACACACATTTTGCATATAGAACGAAGTTGATCGGATTATTAGTTGCCGAGATATTTGTAATCTTATTTTCAACATTCTTCGATTTTTCATGACCCTGTATTTCATTCAAATTTCAATTCAGAAGTATATTTTTATTGGAAATGAGACGCTTAATCCAACGCAGTTAATTGTTAGTTAATAGAATTATTATTTTTGGAGTTATAAGGATGTTTCTTTTACGCAGTTCGGTACTACTTGAGTAGTTTGCCGTTTTACATAATTTGTCGAAATTGGTACATCAGCAGTTCTTTAATATAGCATTACTATGTATATTAACAATATTTAAATTTTGTTTATGAATTGCAATGCATTGTATAAATAGTTTCACATGTTTTATTTTCATATATACGTATCCATGATGGGTAAGTATTACGGTGGCCCCCAACGACTAGTTTCATTTTGAAATAAATAAATAACGTGTTATTGTAGCATGCTATATATGTATCTGGTAATCAAAACGATGTTTTCGCCTAATTGGCATAAAAAATCTCGCCAAACCCGGTGCTTATATCTCTAGTATATTATCTCAAGTATTTTATTTATGTATACTATAATTGTTTTTACATACCACTTACTTCTTCTGGTATATAGAAATAGGTAAGTGGCTCCTTTATGCAGTATAAATTGTATAAAACTTTAAAAAATAGCCCCGTTGCCCCTTTTTGGATCAAATTAAAAAAAATCAATCTCTAATTCCAGTATTGCTCCCAGGTATGCATACATACTCCATATTTCAAAGTTGTATGCCTACAGGAAACGGATGAAAAATGGGAAAAAATGTCACATATGCACCAGGGTACATAATTGGCGTCAAAATGGCATTATTTTACCTGAGATGGTAACCCGGCTTTATTTATTTATTATTTGTTTATTTACTCATAAAATGTTTATTTACTTTCACTTCCTTGTTTTAATTATACAAAATATTTCTTTTTATAGTTATTAATTATTATTATTATTTTATTTACTGTAAGTTCTTTTTGAAAATAGAAAATAATTTAAAAATGTGTATGTAAGCGTTATTTGAAAAGGGAGTTTTCGCCAAATGGGCTTTGAAAAAAATTGCGCCAAATCTGATGCGCTTGTGGTATCCGTGCCGAAAAATTAGTGACCAGAATTGACTTCCATACACAAACAAAATATAAGTTAAAAGAAAACATGCAGTGAAAATAAATATAAAGGGAAAATGATGTCATAAAAGAAACTTTTTATTTAAAAACGTAATTGTTTCTAATTTTCACACGCGAAATATGTAAAACATTCTTTTAGCGATCAAAAAGTGCTGTAAAGAGATTATCACAGAATCTCAAAATCAAAGTTTTTATGACATTTTTTAATATAAAAAAATAACAGTTTTATTTTCCTGCATGATTAAATTTTAAAATGTTTTATTGCATTCAATATTTCTGAGTGCGTAAATGATTACTATTTACTCCATGTACTGATTCGGTTATCTACGAAAATGTCCAGCCGGTGAAAATCACGCTCACCAAATTTCTGTGACGTATGCACATAAATTGTGCTTTTTTATCAGTTTTTTAAATATAACTTTTAAACTATTTGGAATTAATTTTTAAAAGTAGGTGCATTCACCAGATTACCTTCATAGGTACCTATTGGTACAAACAGAATCAAAATCCGACAAGTACTTTTTGAGATTTACTTGACGAAAGAATTTTTTTGAATTTTAATATCGTTACGTATCTCTGAGTATAAAGACTTCGCTTCGCTCAGACAATAACGGGGTATCTGAGCTCATTACCTTGAGATGAATAAAAAAATCTAAATAAATTCAAAGTACAAAGTTGCAAAATACTTTTGGAATTCACGGTAATAACTCGCTATTTTGAAAATAGATATTTCACTGTTAGTGAAACGAGATTGGACAATCAGGAGTCTGATATTTTGTGAAATTTTTGCAAACTGTTTTAAAAAATATACGCTTTTCATTGCTTGATTTTGTATATATAAGATACACTAGACGGATTCCTGTCGTAACGCCACCGATTTCCAAATTATTCTTCATTCAGTGACATAAGACTGATGAAGTCCAATATTTAAATTAGATACGATACGTGGAATATACGTATACATTAAATATACGTATTCTAAAATATACGTTTAACTGATACGCCTTATACGTATCCAGATACGTTTAAACGTATATTTTAAAGTATCCGTATAGCAGAAAAACGTATTATACGGATATACGTATATCGTTTAAACGTATAGCTGCTATACGTATCCTATCGCGAGCACTAGTATGAACCTACCTCATTTGCAACGCTTGACGTACATTTTCTAACTTATTTTTAATAACTTATGTTAATACTTTATATTAACATTTTAATTAAACGAATACGACTTGTAGACGCAAAAATAAAGAATTTCGCAGAAAATGGTACATAATTACATAAAAAAAACTTGTTATGAGTATATTGCCGTTAATTTTTGTCTTAAATAATAATAATAAAAAACAAATAATCAGTAGAATATTAATAAAAATACAAATTAAATTCGAAATAAAAATCACTTAATGGCGTTTTAATCACGTGTATCGTATTTAATGTCATTCAATTGGCATTCACGTTCATCCATTATTGGCATTTAATCTTATAATTTCGCGATAGTATTTTGGTCGACGGGATAACAAAGTAGTACCCAGGTATGTTTCAAGAAGTAGCCAGTTTGAATTAACGGATAGCCTTAAAAAAATATTGACTCTTAAAACTCATAAACGTCTCGCGCTTCTACCCGAAAACACTGTTTTTCCTGCTATATATCGTGTAGCAAAAATTTTCCCTTTTATGATAGTCCGTCTTTCCGGCTGCTGCGCGTATTAAAAAAGGCTCTCGAAAAGAAGACACAGGCACTGAAGATGAAGTTGAGTACATGTAAAAACTTCGATTCCTTCTTCTACCACTTTTATGCTCTCGAGTCACGCGATCGCATGAAGATTTCAGCAGAAGATTTCCTCCCCCCCCTCCCCCCTTTTCCTCTTTTTCGATCGCTCTTCAGGGTGTAAGTAAAAGATTGGCCCTCCCTCTGTTCACCTCTACATCGTCCATTTTTCCCAGTGGAACAAAAAATAAGGGGAAAACTAATCCAGACAAACTCTAAAAAGTTCATTTTTTTTCCGGAAAAGTTTTCTTTAATGGCATCGGGATACGAGGAAAAAAATTTGTTTTCGAAAGAGAAAAACTTTTTTCTTGAGTTTATTTTTGATTTTCGGTTTCATTTTTCGTATGTGAAGTTAATAGGCAAAGGCAGTTGTTCTCTTTCGTTTTATATTGTCTCGCCCTTTTATAACCTGTATAGCCCAAGTCGGAAAGAAATTGTTTATTTCATTTTAGAACCATGCATTAGGCTACATAATGCGATTCCACCCGATTTCATTTTAGTCTCACCCGAATAAGTCGAGTGGGTTTAGTTTAATGTTATTTTTATATTTATTTTATATTTATTTTTATTTATTTATTTATTTATTTTGTTTGTTTGTCTTTTTTCCCATTGAAGTTGGTTTCGAGTCGTGTTGATTTTAAGTGTTTTGGGTTCGGGTCTTTTTCGGGTTGTGTTTATCTTCTTTAATCTCAGCTTAGAGTTGACCGATTTCTCAAAAGAAAATCCTGAATATTTTTCACGACTACAGATCGACCGAAAATTCGGTTTCGATCATGTTAGACCAAAATCAGAGTTGCGCAGAAAATGCGTTTTTGGCGCAACTAGACAAAACGCTATCGAAAATTCATCTGGACCGAAATTACCTATATTACAAATAATTCGTTTCTTTCAAAAATTTTGAAAATTTCTCATTAGTTTGAGTTGTATCGGCTCCAGTGAGACACTCTTTATTGATTACAACGAACTTCGTTGTTTATAAGGATCAACCATGCCTAATTCCAGACGTGAGTGCAAATTATACAGCAAGTAATGCCTTGTAGGATTCAACTTTGAAGTAGCTTTTCACTTGCTCATTAAAAATTGCAAACTTAATAGTATTAGAATATTTTAAGTTTGAAATCAATACTCTTTGAAAAAATTCTAACATAACGGATGATTTGTTAAAATGATTTGAGAAGTTCCACAAAATTTGTGTCATAGACAGGCATACAGTCTCACGGACTCAGATAGATATATTGTAAAAACAGTCACGTCGTATTCATCAGCACCTTCTAAAAGGTATCAATTCGTCGAAAATCGGAAATAAAATTTTTTTACGAATCCAATACTTTTCTCTTGTAGATATAGAAGTAAAAAGAAAAGTGAAATAAGTAGAGATAATTATGCACCGCGAATATGGGACCATGCATGCGTATAACGTTATCGAGTTATGGTACTTTTGGACTCACTCCCCCGCTTACGATATCATACGTTTCCATTCTACGACAACTCCCTCCTCAATGATATCGTTTCAACACCTAAAAATTATTTGAATTTTTTGTTTGCAGTAGTATACAGTTATGGTTGTGCATTTAATATTCGCGCACTTTATTGATTCAAATGAAATCAATAAAATATCGCTATTATTTATAAAATAACGTTATATGCCATAACACTGGGATGTATTGTTCAATAACAGGGACAATCGAAAGTATTCCGATACATAACGATCAATGGGAAAAAATAATTTCAAATGCATTTTAATAATGTTACAATAATACTTTTTCGAACATAATAAAATTGATATCCATTTATGAAATATGTACTAAAACTAAAACATACACTCTGTACAATCTGTTGTGCAAAGAATATTTGTTATATATTGACAGGACCACACAAAAATATTCCGCTACATAATGGTATATAGAGGGAAACATTGTTTGGGGCGCGTTTTAAATATATTAAACTTTTTCACATTTTATGGAATTGATACGCCTTGCCGATATTTACTACAAGTTACTTCCTGTATAATAGAAAGCAGATAGTATTTACAGTGATTCACAAAGGATTTTGTATAATCTGCTGTATTTGGAGTACAGTATACTCTTACACCAAAATCCGATTTTTTTTTAAACTTCGTTATAGCATGAACGCACCTCATTTGCTATGTTTGATGTGAAATTTCCGATTTGTCTTCATTAGTTAACACAACAAGTGCTATTTTTGACATATTTCGAGTCTAGTTTTTTGAACTGCGAATTATAGTAAATACAAAAAACCTCGATAACATGAATATGCTTAGTATGAATTACTTTTAACATGAATTGTTTTCACAATACATTATAAAAAAGGAATTCAACGATTTAATACTGATAATATGAATTGCTGTTAACATGAACAAAATTTTGATTCCCCTTGAGGTTCACGTTAACGAGTTTTGACTGTTTATGCATACATATAGAACAGACAACAGAAGAATATGAATGCCAAATACTGGGATGCTTCATATTTTCGATTTTAATAACTTTATACTCATTTGATGATTTATAATATGACTTTGTATTCTCATAAAAATAGATGAGATTAAAAATATATAACAGATTATTTTGATACAAAGTATAAGTTACAGATAAAAAGAGTAAATTTTGGTTACATTAATAACAAGTTGGAAATTGCACGTGAATGTAGCAAATGAGGTGCGTTCGTAAGATAACGAAGATTTAAAAATATTCAGATCTTGCGGATATAGTAGAGCGTACTTCGGATACAGTATAGTAGTCGAAATCTTTGTGTTTCTGTAAATATACAAGAAGTAACTTTTATTACACCTCAGAAACGTATATCTTATTCATAAAATGTGAAGTAGTTGAATATAATTAAAACTCGCCCGAAACAATGTTTCCACGTATAGCATTATGTAGTGGAATACTTTTGTGTTTCACTGTAATTTAATAATAAAAATTCTTTGCATCACAGATCGTACAGAATGCATATTTTAGTATGTATTTCATAGATTCATGCCAATTCAATTATGTTCGAATGACTGTAACATCATAAAAATGCATTTGAAACTTTTTTCCCATTGACCGTAATGTAATGGAATACCTTTGATTGTCCCTGTAAATGATCTATGCATCCGACTTTCATAACATTTGAAATGACGCGATAAAATTACGTAATAATTATATGTTTTAAATTTCAAACGATTAAAATGCATTTGATTTTTTTCCCCCCATTGACCGTAATGTAACGGAATCCTTTTGATTGTCCCTGTAATTGATCTATGCATCCGACTTTCATAATTTTTGAAATGACTCGATAAAATTACGTAATAATTATATGTTTTAAATTTCAAACGATTAAAATGCATTTGAAATTTTTTTCACCATTGACTGTAATCCTTTTGATTGTCCCTGTAAATGATCTATCTATCCGGACAGACAGACGGACGGACAGACGGACGGACTGAGCGACAACAATAGCTGCTACGTATTTACATAATTACAAACGCACTTAATAATAACGAAAAAATAAAAAAAAATTAATTTAAAAATTAAGAAATAACTTCATTCGAACATGTTTTCTTCGCTTTTTTAAAATGACTCAAAATACTGAAATAATCTTTAATACCAGCTAGATTTCCACACACCCGTTTTCTGTATTATAGTCGATTAGTAAAGAGAAAAGTGATAAGGTCAATCCTCCCACCTCCCCTTTTCCCTTGCCCTGCCCTTTCTAGATCACCCTTCAGAAGGCGAGATAAAAAGAAAGAACAGACATCCAGTCAAACTAAAGAAAGTTAAATTTTGCTTTTCCGAAAATGTTTTCGGAGATGACATCTGAAAGCAGAAAAAGAAAATAATTCCAATGAAGAAAAAGAAAGATTTATTCTTTTTGTGATTTTCAGTTTTATTTTTCATATAGGAAGTAATAGATTGAGGTACTTGTTCTCCTAAATTTTATTTCACACCGTCCATTAATAACCTAAGCCGAGGTTGAAGATTTGGTGTAATATGAAATTCCATATAGTTTTATATGACTTCCGTTTTACTTTATACAATATTCATTTCTCCCCCAATTCATTGATTAAATTATTTTAATTTTTATTTAAATAGCGGGGTTTCCTATTGTAAATAAATTATTAAAATAATTTAGTCCTTTCTAGCATCGAAACTCTCCCATGCACCCGTTTTTAGGTGCGTTCGTAATTATGTGAATACGTAGCACCTATTGTTGTCGCTGAGTCCGTCCGTTTGTCCGTCTGTCTGTCCGCATATAACAACGCAAAAACTACCCAAGCGAATCGTTTGAAATTTAAAATACATAATTATAACATAATTTTGTCGAGTCATTTCAAATTTTATGAAAGTCGGATGGATAGATCAATTATATAGACAATCAAAAACATTCCGTTACATTACGATCAATGGGGAAAAAAGTTTCAAATGCATTTTAATCGTTTGAAATTTAAAACATATAATTATTGCGTAATTTTGTCGACTCATTTCAAATGTTATGAAAATCGGATGCATAGATCAATTACCGGGACAATAAAAGGTATTCCATTCCATTACGGTCAATGGGAAAAAAGTTTCAAATGCATTTTTATGATGTTACAGTCATTCGAACATAATTGAATTGGCATGAATCTATGAAATATATACTAAAATATGTATTCTGTACAATCTGTGATGTAAAGAATTTTTATTATTAAATTACAGGGCCACACAAAAGTATTCCACTACATAATGCTATACGGGGAAACATTGTTTGGGGCGAGTTTTAATTATATTCAACTACTTCACATTTTATGAATAAGATATACGTTTCTGAGGTGTAATAAAAATTACTTTTTGCATATTTACAGAAACACAAAGATTTCGACTACTGTACTGTATCCGAAGTCTGCTCTACTACATCAGCAAGATCTGAATATTTTTAAAACTTCGTTGTCGCACGAACGCACCTCATTTGCTACGTTCACGTACTATTTCCAACTTGTCTGTATTTCAGTCGCTTCACACGATGAAAAGTGATTATGTTACCCCCCCCCCCCCCCCCTTCCTTTGTATTCCGTGTTTAATTCTTCCGCTTGTTCTTGAAATCAAATTTTCATGGGTAAAAAGATTTTAAATACAAAAGATCTTTCGTATGATCCGAGTCTCCGCTTTAACTGAGTTATCCTCCCCCTTCCCCCACCTGAAAAAGAAACAAACAAATATACATACATATATATATATATATATATATATATATATATATATATAAAAGAAAGTCTGGATTTCGTATTAATCACAGCACAAAAAAATCTGCCGAACCTAAAATCTTGAAAATTGGGGTAAAAATACTTCTGATAACATCGAGTGTCGCTAAGAAGGGATTTTCGAAAATTCCACCCCTATGGGGGATAAAAAAAGGAACGAACTTTAAAAAAATTCCTTAAAAATCGGCTTTTGTAGTTATTTTTCAACTGATAACATATTTTAGTGTATTTTTTCATGCTGAATCGAATGATACCAAGCAAATTCTTTTAAGTCCAGTAGTTCGCGAGCTACTTCACATTTTCCTGATTTGGCGGTGTCTTCGGCGCAAAAACCTGAAATTTTCAATCCTTATCTATATATATAAAAGAAAGTCTGGATTTCGTATTAATCACAGCACAAAAAAATCTGCCGAACCTAAAATCTTGAAAATTGGGGTAAAAATACTTCTGATAACATCGAGTGCCGCTAAGAAGGGATTTTCGAAAATTCCACCCCTATGGGGGATAAAAAAAAGGAACGAACTTTAAAAAAAATTCTTTAAAAATCGGCTTTTGTAGTTATTTTTCAACTTATAACATATTTTAGTGTATTTTTTCATGCTGAATCGAATGATACCAAGCAAATTCTTTTAAGTCCAGTAGTTCGCGAGCTACTTCACATTTTTCTGATTTGGCGGTGTCTTCAGCGCAAAAACCTGAAATTTTCAATCCTTATCTATATATATAAAAGAAAGTCTGGATTTCGTATGAATCACAGCACAAAAAAATCTGCCGAACCTAAAATCTTGAAAATTGGGGTAAAAATACTTCTGATAGCATCGAGTGCCGCTAAGAAGGGATTTTCAAAAATTCCACCACTAAGGGGGTTAAAAAAAGGAACAAACTTTTAAAAAATTCCTTAAAAATCTGCTTTTGTAGTTTTTTTTCAACTGATAACATATGTTAATGTATTTTTTCATGCTGAATCGAATGGTACCAAGCAAATTCTTTTAAGATCAGTAGTTCGCGAGATACTTCACATTTTCCTGATTTGGCGGTGTTTTCGGCGCAAAAACCTGAAATTTTCAATCCTTATCTATATATATAAAAGAAAGTCTGGATTTCGTATTAATCACAGCACAAAAAAATCAGCCGAACCTATAATTTTGAAAGAGAGTTCTATAATCAGGTTAACAGGATTATGTAAGCTATATTTAATTATCTCAATATATATAAAACGCAAAGTGAAATTTCATTGCGGCCGCTTATAACTTAAGTTCTACAAGATAGATTTTAATGGATTTTACATTGTTAGTTAAATAATTTTTCAGAAATTTTGTAAGAAATGAAACATTCTACGTTGTTTAATTGAATACTTTGGAAATGTTTTTTATCAGATGAACCCGATTACAAAAGTTCCGCTGAATGAATTTTTATGTGAATAAAATTGTTAACATGTTGAGCGCTATACGTCATTCATTGGTGACTAACATTGAACTTTCCGTTTAGATGACTGATTTTCAGACAGTCTAAAGTACGATATAAAACTAAAATTTACTATGATATAAACATTTCGTTTAATTCAAAGTTTCTTAAAAAAAAAAAAAAAAAAAAAAAAAAAAACTGACCAGCGTAGCGGGCGAAGGCTGCTAGTATATATATATATTCAATATTAGAAAATTAATTTTCAGACTAGATACAATCAACAGGATTCTCTGGGTGTGAGAGATCCGCCAAATTTATTCAGGATTGTTCAATTGGCAGAGCATTGACAGCTTACTAAATGTTCCTAATTCGAATTTTAGGCCAGACACTTTTTAGGGTTTCTTTCATATGATGAATCCCTATTCTTCTCTGTTCTCTGTCTGCCTATCTAACTGTCACAGAGTCCGTATACAAAAACTATCTAAATCAGAGAGTTCAAAATTTTGTGTACTTACAGCTGAATACCTCTTGTCACACAACAAATCATAAAAGTTTGAAAAAGACTATTTACTTTTAATTAAAATTCTTTTTAGATTTAATTAAAATATATATTTTAATATCAACAGTTTCTTTTTTTTTTCTTCTAATTGTTGCACGCGAGTTGAAATAGATATAAAAGTTATTATGTATGTAACGTAAATTAATCGATTAAATAAATCACGTGAAAAACGCGCCTATTCATTTTTATTACTCCCTATTTATCATATATTTTGATACGCGAAGTGAAATATATATATATTTTATTTATTAAATTCTTATTCATTTAAATTTTCGATTGACAATTTTCGTTTGTTAATTTAATGATAAAGTGTTTTGAAGTAATATTAAACGAAATCCTCTGTGCGATCTGCGATCACAATTACCCACTTATTTTTAACACAGTTGGAGAATGGCTACTCGTGCAGTTTATCTTCCAACTAAAATATTTGTGCTAAAATTAATACACTCATGTGCAGTAACGATAATTGCTAGAATTTCGTTTTAAGCTGTATTACGCGTTTTTAAAGTAAGCTAGCTTTTAGCCTATTATTTTGTGTAAATAATTTCTATACTTCATACACAATACAGCACAAAAGCAGTCGAATACATTTAAGTTTATTGACGGAAATTGTGAAAGAGGAATTTAGAACTGTGCTATACGTTTCCTAATTTAACTAAATTTCAGCAGCTAATGTAACACTGCGGAGCCCAATGGCGTCGTGGTCAGTCCGTCTGACTGCTACTTGCATCTTCGAGATCTCTACTCCGGACTGGGCAAGGCCTTTCATTCCTTTGGTGTTGATAAAATGAGTCTCAAGCTAGCTTGGGAACTAAACATCAAGGATCCCGTGTTACACTGACCATATGATCGGGATGTGTAGAACCTCAAAGTTAAAAGTTAAAAGGAAAAAAAAAAAAAACCTTAAACAATGATGGACATTGTAGGCCCCGATTCTTCATGCGTGCATCCTTCATAGCGACAGTTTTTTTTTTTTTTTTTTTTTTTTTTTTTTTTTTTTTTTTTGTGTAATAAAGTATATACAAATCTATAGATCATATACATTGTTGTACAAAATAATTTGAATATCTTCCTTATTATTACGGAAATTTCTCAGATTGGGTTATTAAATATGTTACGAGTTTTCCAAATTGTTTATTTACAAGTCAATTTACATTTTACTAAATGGCGCAGATTTGTTAAAGTACTCTGGAAGAATTAGAAAGTATTTTGTAATCTATGCTCTATGAATAATGTTTCGTTCTTGTTTAAACATAACTCAAAGACTGCACAGCAGATTGAAGTATAATTTCGGATTCGCATTCTTAAAGCTTTTAAAAATCACCTTCTGTTTTAAAATATTCTTCTATTAACATTCAATATTTTTCGAAAAATAATAAAAACTATACATAGTATAAAACATTTTCTAAAAACAAATACGAAAAGCTACCTTACTTTGAACGAACAAATGTTTCATTTTCTCCTTCCATTTTATGTTCTTGTGTGTGTATGTGTTGAAAAAATATTAAAAGACAAGACTTAAGAAAACATAGAAAGTTAGAAGGAAAAACTGAAAAGAAGAAATATAACAATGTTTTAATAGTACATTTCACAGTGTACATTCAAATTCTGAAATTTTATGTGCATCCGGTATTAAGAGGATTGACTGAAATGACTCATTGTTTCTTAATATAATGAGGCTCATTAATTTAGAAATGAGCAATTTCCAAACTCCCTGAAGAAGAAAAAAAAATCGCATTTAATGATGTGTTTTTGTTTCGCAAGTTCCTGAAAGGTATTTCACTTTATTTTATGGATAAAATCAATACTTCTTCAAGATATGGGTACATATAGGATATGTGGAAAAATATCCGGAAACCATTGACATTTCATAGAAAAATCTTAGTACTTTTGAACTGTTTCTCTTATTTTTGGCTCTTGTGAAATGAAATAAAGGTTTAATATAATAAAAGAAAAAAGTTTATTAATCCTTTGTGATAGTCCAAGAGCCGACCGCACAAAACCCTAAGTCATCGAGCACAAGAAAATATTCTTTATATTATGGAAGAGTAGTAATAGAGGAATCAAATGATACATGTCTGACGGAAGTGAAGGGGTGAATAAGCCAAAAATGAATACCACTAGTGATTGACTCGCAAGCTTAGCATTGTGTTTTCCTGCACCCAGTTTTCCATGTTTTCATACTTTTGATTATACGGCAAACACAATGCCAAACCTACGCGTCAACCACTAATGTTATCAAATTTTGGCTTATGCACCACTTCGTTTTACGGCAGATATGGATCATTAGACTCCCCTGTTACTACTCTTCCGTAAAATAAAGGATTTTTTCTTGTGCTCGATGACTTAGGGTTTTGTGTAGTCGGCTTTTGGACTATGAAGGATCTGTCAGTAAGTAAATGTTTTTTCAGAAATGCCCTATACAGGGTATCCACTCTCAACGGTGATCAATGGCTAATTCCTTAACCGTTACTCATAGACATATAGTTCCCATTTCAAAAATATTTTAAACGAGGCAAAGAAATATTTGAAAAAAAATTAGGTTTCCTAAAAATATTCTTCAAAAAATTACGAAACTTAATTTTATATACAATACCCTGGTCCTATAAGTTATATTTAGTAAAAACTTTCCTTTTACACTGACAAATTACACAAAAAATTCCCGTTATTTTACGATTAAATTTGACCGAGTAATAGATGTTTAAAGTCGGAACACATATTATGCTGCAAATTAAGGGTAATTCACATACTTATTAGAAATACAATTTTGTCAGGTATATTATAAAAATGGCTGAAAGTAAAACTAAAATTGCGATATAAATTTAATCATTCTAAAATATTAATGTAAACTATGTAATTTGTAATAAACATACAAAGAAGGAAAAAAAAGAACAAAATTTTGTTAAATAAAATGATAAAAACTAACAGCCTCAGTTGTTTACAAAATGATACATATTTTAAATTCTTAAGGTACCCTGGGGTAATAACGCCACGTTAAGGTTCTACCAATTTTCACGGCTTAGTTTTAGATTGTATTTTTCAAACAAATATAGGATTTGATACAGCAACTCATTGACTATCTATGTAAAAAAGATAATTTAACAGATGTGTATTCATAAAATGTAATTGCGTGATTTCTTGACCAATGCTATTTGACGTTATTACCCACCTATATGGGTAATAACGCTATGCAAACAAAACTATGAAATAAGATGGAATAATTGCATGTAGATTGCCCAATTCTAAAAATACAAACTTAGAAATTGACAAATTGCATTCTAAGCTACTGTTCAATTTTTTGCGAAAGTGTAAGAAAAATAAAGGTGTGGTGTATGTGTGTGTGTGTGTGTGGGGGGGGGGAGGATGAGGCAAAAGAATATCAGATTGTGAGCTTCTTTTTGCTTAAAAAGGACCGCTTAAATAGAATTATTAGAAACATTGCACAGTTTTAACTGTGTTTATTTGAATCAGTATTCAGGATGCAGTTCGGACACTGTAGGGAATCAACCGGGGTATTAATGCCAAGGATTGGCGTTATTACCCCGTTATAGTTATTGCGCTATACATTTTAAATTACAAATTATCTTGAGAAGATATCCAAAATTCTCAACAACAATTTGAAAGTTCATGAAATGTACTACAAATTTATGTAATTAACAAAGTATTTCCGGATAAAAAAAATAGTCTTCACATCACAAAACGTATCTCGCAAATTTTAGATGAAGCGTTAATTTTAGTTGCTTGTAAAAACAATAAGACCTAAAAATGAAACAAATTAACTTGAAGCTGTTTTTTGCGATTTATATGACTCAAAACCCTTCTGCGCAAAGCACATGGGTGTCATTTACCAGATTATTTCAAATTATGCATAATATTAGCACTTGGCGTTATTACCCCACCTGGCGTTATTACACCAGACCACCTTATTAGATTAAACTAGCCAGCAAAAAATAGGTTGGGTCATGTTTTTTAGCTTTTGATAATTGATTCTTACCACTGAACCAGAAATTGTTATTCGTTTTTTACCATCTCGCTAGATTTTTTTTTTTAAATCGTAAATTTTAAAGTTAAAAAATAAATAGCGAAAGCAGTATGACGCACAGAAGAGGATAGCCCTTCACACAAGCTCGAAAGCTGTTTGTTGTGCACCATTGCCTTGCTAAAATCCATACCAAGACAGTGCATTTCGGCAAGCTTCGCACTGGTGTAAAAATGCATATTGCTTGAAACTTTTGAGGGAATGACGTTTTAAGACAGAGAAAGGGCTTTCATCTGCTGAACTTAATAGCGCCTTTTACTGCCTCAATGCTGCATTTATGCACGCACATTTCCTGTACGAAATCTGCTTATTTAGATCCCCTCTATCTGTCTTTACATTTATAACGTATAATTTTGAAACACCTTGTACACACACACATATATATACATAGATTGTTGAATAAGTACACTCCTGGACAAAATTATAAACTCACAAAATGTTTTATTTGTTTACATCATAATATAAATAAGTTTAGCTTTACATTAATAAAATAATGATGAATATTTATAATAAGAAGTCTAAATTTAATGTAACTCATAAATAAAATGGAGTAAGTAATTTAAATAAAAAAATATATACCTTAAAAAAATAACATTATGTGAAACCTGGACAAAATTATAAACTCAAAGTTGTAAATTTCTATATTCTGGCACATTTGATATAAATAAATGCATTTTGTGATAAGAAACTAATAAATGGAGTCATTACGCATCAATACATTTCAATACATCAATGCATATTTTAATTTTTCTCGTAAAATAACATTAAATGAAACCTGGACATAATTATAAACTCAAAGCTATGAATTTCTACACTCTGGTATTTTTGATATGAAAAAACGCATTTTGTCATAATAAATTAATAAATCGAGTTATTAGGGATGCATATATTTCAATACATCAATGCATTTTTATAATTTTTTTTTCAAAAAATATGAATAAAATAGAAATATAGTACATGTATAAATTGAAAACATAAAATTATAGAGTTTAATAAGTGAACGTACTTTTCAATCCTGGTGCAAAGTAATAATGCATACATTCAAAAATCTATTGAACCGCTATTTTTCTGAATGACTTCGAATATGCGACTCGGCATAGATTGAAATTTTTTAATTGCTCCATAGACAACTGCTTCCAGGCTGAAAGTATAGCCGTATTTAAATCATTTGTGTTTTGATATTGGCGGCCATCGCGATAGACTATTCGAACGATTGCACTCCAGCAATTTTTAAAGGCATTTAGATCAAGGCTGCAGACTGGTCAATTCAAGATATTTACATACCAGCGCTGCAGCCACTCTTTTGTGCTTTTTGCAGAGTGTATTGCTGCATTATCTTGCAGAAATACACAGTTTTCTTCAGCGATCAACGGTCCACATGGAAAGAGATTAACGTCCAGCATTAATTGGTAGTCTTCTGCTTTTTGTTTTCAATTAAGAAAATCTAGAGCAATTTTACTATTCTGAGAAAAACCAGCCCACACCATCACTGATTGTTCACCAAAGTTTCGACTAAAGATATGCCGTTCTTCAGGCCTGATATCGTTCCAATAGTATCTTATGCCACCTGGGCCTTTAAATTAATTTTCTTTTCGTCTGGCCAAATGATTGTGCTCCATTATGTTGTCCATGACACGTGCTGTTGTGCAAAATGAAATCTGGGTTTCATGTGATGGAGCTCAAGTTTTGGCTCAGCTTTAATTTTCTTCCATTTCATATTCGGCGCTCATTGAAGAATTCGTCTAACAATTCAAGAGCTTACATTTAACTTTAAAGTATTTACAATTCGGCTAGAAAAAGCTTCAGTACTAAATACTGTTCATAACATAGATCTTTGTTTCTTTTTGTATCTTTGGACGTCGACCCACTCCATTTTATATACAAAAATCATATTAATAAACCATAGTTAACAAAATTGTTTAACTAAAAATCATAAAAATACATTGATGCATTGAAATATATTCATCTCTCCATTTATTAGTTTATTATCATAAAATGCATTTATTTATATCAAAAATACTAGATTGTAGAAATTCATAATTTTGAGTTTATAATTTTGTCCAGGTTTCACATAATGTTATTTTATGAAAAAAATTAAAACATGTATTGATGTATTGAAATGTATTGATTCATAATGACTCCATTTATTAGTTTTTTATCACAAAATGCATTTATTTATATCAAATGTGCCAGAATATAGAAAATCATAACTTTGAGTTTATAATTTTGTCCAGGTTTCACATAATGTTATTTTTTTTAAGTTATGCATTTTCTTATTTAAATTACTTACTCCATTTTATTTATAAGTTACATTAATTTTAGATGCCTTAATATAAATATTCATAATTATACTATTAACGTAAAGCCAATCTTATTTATATTATGATGCAAACAAATTAAAAATTTTCTGAGTTTATAATTTTGCCCAGGACTGTATTAAGACCGATTTCACTGCCGCGAAACCAGTCATCGGAATGTTAATTTCTGTTGCATAAAAAAAATTGTGTCTCGTATTAAAAAAACTTACCGACAGATTGTGTGTACAGGCTTATGTTCCTGAGTATCATGTGATTACACTGAAGCATGTTTGCGGGTGCCTACAAGAGCGGCCAGTTGTCGAAATGGAAGGGTCGATTGAACAAGGTTATGCGATTAAATTTTGTGTTCGTCTGCAAAGATCAGCATTGGAGACATTTGAGATGATACATGAAACTTTCATCGATGAAGCAATGTCGAGGTCATGTATTTTTCACTGCAATATATATTTTCCGTCTGCCCCGAGATAAGTCGGGGGTAAAAGCACTGTTTCCCCATACCCGTCGCCGGTTAAGTGGTTAAGGAAGGAAGGCAAAATGTGTAAGACGACCTGAGGGACGACCTTCAACGTCCATCGCAGAGACAATGATTAACACATTGTGATCATCATCAAGAAGGGCCTCAGAATCCCAGCGCGTCAGCTTTACAATATTTCTTTAGGAAGTGTTAACTCAATCGTGGCAGAACATTTGCAACTGAAACGTGTTTGCGCGCGATGGATTCCGAAATTGTTGACACATATTGCTCCTCGCGAATAGGATGTTTTGCAGCAGAACAATGTAGAAATTTTATTACATCCTCCATATAGTCATGATCTCGCTCCATGCAGTTTTTAGTTGCTTGCTCTTAGAGCAAGCAACTAAAAACTGCATGGAGCGCGATCATGACTATATGGAGGATGTAATAAAATTTCTACGGGCGTAACTAGGTAGTTTTTCTAGGGGGGGGGGGGGCATGATCCCATCTATTTGACAACTTCCAAACAATAAAAGGTGGTTTTCTTCGAATCTTCGATTTTCTTAAGTAAATACGTGTTAGGTTCCCTTAGAAAGACTCCCAAGGAGGGCACTCTCCCCATCCCTTAGGGTCTAATACCCCTTGTGTTGATAAATGGCCGTCATAAACATAACCAAGCAAGCAATAAAAGTACATGTTTTTGTTAAAGCTAATGATACTCAACAGAAAACTTATCTCTTGATACATTCCTAAAAACGTTCATATAGTCGATCAAAAAAACTTCTCAGAGTTCTTCTATCTCATACATAATTTTTACACTTCTATCTCATACATATTACACGCCAAGTTTTTTGCCAATAAATGTTTCGAATGTGGGAGGGAGAAAAAAAAATCATAATTAAAGCTAATAAATTTTTAATAACTCCAAAAATCAGAGAATATTTAATTTATTGCAAATATCCAAATTAAACCTAGACAGAACAATTAGGTGATTCAGTAAGCTTTTTTTCTTTAACAGCTAACATGTCCCTCACCCCCCCCCCTCCCTCCGTCCCGAAAATTGAATAAAATTTGTTTTCACAATGCCGCCTTCAAACCGATTTCTCCAATATTTTTTCCAATATTTATTAAATTAAATTTCATTATGTAATAACTATTACATTGCGTATGAATAGTAAATTTTGTCAAATAATTGTCAAATACCTTTCTCTAATTCCAAAAAAATAGCGAAATGCGAAGATCACTATTTTCAAATGGAATTTAACGTCTATAATCAAACACGTATAGTAAGAAGTTTTAGTTTGGTTCAGTTCTATCCATAACTGAATCCATGCACTTTCCTATGCTACAAAAGAAAAACCACTACCGTGGCCTAGAGATCTGTACGGGCCGGAGTTTCCAGACTTATGACCGGCCCGACTCGTTCATATTTTCATTTCACAGTTATAGGTCGGACCTGTACAGAAATCAGTGAAAGACTGTTCGGTCCGGTACGATTTAATTTCAACAAAAAAAGAAAAAAAAAAAAAAAAAAAATCAGATTTTTTTTAACATACAATTACGATTACTTTAAAAAATACTGCAAACATATTTATGTGATAAATTAACAGTATATTTTATAAAATTACAATGTGTTTGCAAGACAGAAAATATACAATAGCAACATTAACGATTACTCAGATTCTTAGACGTTTCAACATTCAAATAAGAATAGATTAAAAAAAAAAAAAAAAGGGAGAGTTTAAAAAAAAAAATCGTAATTTTTGAATTTGTATAATAAAAAATAGATTTGTAAAAATGTTTCTCGGTCATTTACTAAAGCTTTTCGCAAATCTAAAGGAGCTATTTTCTGACACATTTCTGCATTCATTTCTTTTCAAAAAGTATAAGATTATTGAATGGCGTTATAAATTGTTTGTTAAAGGCAATGTATATTTGAAAAAATACTTTTAACGATAGAATTTTGAGTTGCATTTCCGCATAGCATATCTTATATGTCAACAAGTAATTTATTTATAGAAAATGGAAAACGCTATTCATTTGCGAATTCCTTTAGTAGTCAAGCTTGTCAGTTTTAAGCTTTTACAGTTAAATGTTAGTCAAAAAATGTGTCAAAGTTTTGTGTTGTTAAGCAGTAAAATTTGAGAACCATCTTAAGGTGCTCGTATATTTCCAAAGATTGCCTTAACAAAAGTTCTTTATCGCTGTTAATATTTTTATAAAACATATAAAGACCTATACATCTGAAAACATTTCTGTACATTTCTGGCTCGGCTCGACTATGTAGGAAAAAAAGGGCAGGCACGAGCTTGCAGAAAAAAATAAAAAAGAAAGAAAAATAAAGACACCATGTCCGATGCGCGATGTCTATCTGTATGGTGGACGTGTTACATTTCTGTACTGATGCTGTCAAACAAGCATCAGCTCATGACGCACATTTGTACTTATTCTCGCGAAAGACAAATTCATAAAAAGTATTTAATATTTTATCGGCTTCACTTAGATTTTGATATCGGGTAGGCAGGCCCGTTAATGTATATGTATTTTCGGATGTATATGCCCGGATGGCTCGTTCGATTTTTTGGCAACCCGGCCCATTTGAAAATTCAGCTTCACTTCGCCGATTACGGACTCGTGTAGATCCATATGACAGCCCCCCTTCCAGGGTAATCTCCCTAATTTCAACAGGCACTTTAAATATATTAGAGGATTCAAATACAACCCACACCTATTTGACTTGTAAAAATATCATGTAAGTGTTGATAGAGTCCAGTCCTCCCGGAGAGCTGAATATAAGTGGTAACCAGGGTTAACTATTTATATGTATTTTTTAGATAGCTTTCTAACAACACCGAAAACCAATTTTATTTAAAAAGTATAAACTTTATATTCAAATAATGTTTGAAAATTTATTAAAAGCAATTTTTTCATATGAGTTAGTTAATAGCCGAAGATTTCATGCCTTTAGAATCCTATCGATGGTGTGGGCATCGATGGTCATTTAAATCTGGCAGTGTGAAAATGAATATTGAAGTATTAACATGTATAAAATGGAAGAAAGTTTTCGGATTGCAACATCCAACTAGTTTTTATCTTTTAAGCATAGATTCATATTTTCCATAAGTCACTCATTCTTGAGAGAAAAGATTTAACTCTTTCAAAATACTTTTAAAAAAATTCAATTTAAAAAGTAAAAAAATGTATTTTATTTACTTTTAGTAGATGTAACTAAATTCTAAATTAATTTAATGTTGCTATAAAATTTATACAAATTAATTTATTTATGAATTTGAAAGACATATACATTAATTCTGTGTAGGATGTATATACTTTTATATACATACATGTATCAGATGTATATACTTTGTGTGTTTACCCGCCCCCTACCGAACATACACAATCAACCAACACATTTAAAAGCTGAGAAGATTTGGCATAAAAATATCATGTAAAATATTAATGCATGTATAATGTAGAAAGCAAGGTAAAGTATAAACAGCAAACGATGTTTCCCATTTAACTGGTTCAAAGCTACAAACAAGGAGTCTCTATTTGACAATAGCAGCTCCAAGAAGCGGGACGGGGGGGAGGGGTCATGGGGATCATGAACCCCCTCTCCCTCCCTCCAGAACGAATAAAAATTTTAAAAGATATTTTAAAAATGAAATATATATTATTTGTTTTCAAAGTCTCCATTTCCTCAACAACGAGATACTTTCCGATTCTTTAAATCTCTACTTATATCCAAAGTACCTAATTTCTGACATATCCATAAATTTATTTATTTTTAAATCTCATATGCAAAACATTTGCAAATGCAATTAATAAGATAGATATGATTAATTCGCGTTTTCCATTTTTCGATAAAGACAAAGCCTTTTCAGGAAATTTCATTAATATATGGGGTTTAAATTTGAATTCCAGGCTTCGACAGACAATTGCTCCCTTATGACATTTTTGTAACTGTCAAGTCCTAAAAATTGCTTAAAAATGAGCATTTCTTGAAATAATTCTATGTCTTTATAAGAAAATATAAAAGTTTTAAATTTCTTAGTAATGCCATCGTTTTGTATTTACGAATGTATATAACTTTCCCAAAATATCTGAAAAGTAGCCACATTGGATATGTAAACAATCTCCAATGTAAAAATTACTCGTTAAGAAATGTGACCTCTCCCCCCCCCCCCCCTTCCGTCGGGACCCCGGAGCCATGACCGCCACACACGTACTGCAAAACAATACGTGCGTTACGGCTACTGCTCTTTTTTTTCTTTTTTCTTGAACATTATCTGTTATATCTTTCTTTCATTATCTTTTATACATAACATGGTAGCTCCCAGTTCTATTCAAAAATAATTTACAGAGAAAACGCAAAACCTTTCCAAAACGGTGTAGTTAGATTATTATCTTTGAGACGAGAGGGGACCTGATTTCTATACGTAGTTTCCTAGAATTTAAGCGTAGGGGTTCGGAAAAGATCGTACGGAGAGACTTTCGTTAGTTCCAAGGACAATATGTACAAAAGAGGAGCAGTTGCCTTATCACAGAACGTACAATACAGTATCTTTTCCTTTTTTTCTCGCTTCAATCATGTAAATATCGAGAACTCCATAGTTCTAGACCAGAACTCCATATCTGACATGTTTTTTGCTGTTTGTCACTTACATGACTTTGAGTCTGTGCCCCCCCCCCCCCTACACACACATTTAAATACTGGTATGGAAAACTAAATGTTGCATTTTTTTCGCATTTTTATTTATCATCTATAACACTACTACGCTTTTAAATAATCTTTCAAGAAATAGTCGTCTTTTCACTGTAAAATATTTCTAGGGGGTCCAGTACCCCCCTGGACCCCCCCTTCTTACGCCCATGCTTGCTCACCTTAAGATTCCATTACGAGGCAAACAATTTTCAAGCAACAAAGCATATGTTAAGACTGCGGAGGCGGTTTCGAAAAAGCTGTCAAAAAACGGACTTTTACATATTTTTAAGAAGAGGAGAGAACGTTGGGATAAATGCATTGCGTGCCGCGGTAGTTATTTTGAAAAATACCATGTAAATGATGACGATTAAAGGTATTCTGCATTTTGTATAATTTTAGACTTAATATTTATTGAACAGCTCTTGTATATATGTGTATGCGTGTCTGTCCATTAATCACTTAAAGTTTATTTATAAGATAGTAATTTTGTTTACGTTTGAAACCAAGAAAATGCATAAAATTTATTTATGGCCGGAACTAAGAAGATATCTAAAATTCAGTTTCGGCCTTGAAAAATTGCTTCTTCCGAACACTACGACATCCTTAAAAAAAACTAGTTCACTGTCATCTTTACAACTTCTATCGCGTGAAAGCGACCCCGAAATAGAATAAGCTGGCCGTGTCCTTAATTTTAGTGGCAAGCCCTCTTTATAGGAAACTCTTAATCCCTCCGTTGCCCCGGCATCCGTTTCGTAATGACCGATTAAAAAGAGACCCATTGATGAATCTCGTCCACAAAAGGGAGAGAGGGTCGCCATGGTAACCGAGAACATCTAGACGGAGGTTCTTTCTTCTCTTTGTTTGCTTTCACTTCGGGAAGTAACCGTTTACTCTCAGCCACTGCATTTACTTAATAGTGTGGGTACTTGTTTTATGCGATTTGGTAAGAAACGTCAGAACACAAATTCTCCCTCCCCCTCCCCCCACACACTGACTCTAATGTTAAATCTGTGCATTTGGAAGACATTCGTATTTTTTTTTTCAAATTTCGTCAAACAAATTGATAATTAAACACACACACACACACTTATATATATATATATTATCTCTGTATGTTCTTTTTGAAGGAGTTTCTTTCTTTTTTGCATTACAAACATAGCACGCATCGTCCGCTACATCAGGGTTATACAGAGGGTGATGAACTTGTTCTCAGCTATACAGGGTGATTAAAAAAAACGTGGACAAATTGATATGACAAATCAGGCACAAGGATAAAATTGGTAATGAACAAGGATAAAAAATCACACAGGAACATAGGGCCGCAAACCACTTATTGAGTCGCAAATACAGGGTGTATCATCCTAACTCAATTTTGGTTGACAGTAATAAATTTCAGAAAACTGAAGTATATTCTAATAAAACATTTAACAGACATTCTCATCTTTGTTTTAAATGTGATAGCGCCAAACAAAAGTGTTAGGAATTTGCATTATGCGCGCCAGCTAATATGCACTTGGCACCTCACATTTTGGACTCTTGATAATCAGTTTATACGGTATCATCAATTGCTTGAGCAATTTGTTTTTCCAGATCTTTTCGTAACGTTATCACATTTCATACAAAATAAGGTACATATCGTTGCATTTTCATTACAATATTTATATTTTCCTCGAAATTATTACTTTCAAACCGGGTGTAGCTAGAATGAAAAACCCTGTATTTGTGACTCAATAAATAGATTGCGACCCTATGTTCCTATGTGATTTTTTATCCTTATTGTATGCTTGATTTGTCATATCATTTTGTCTACGTTATTTTGAATCACCCTGTATAATGCGATGAGACCCTGGGTTCGATCTCGATGAGCCGAGTGAACAGCAAGTAACTACCAAGTGTATCTACATTTAAGAGGTCACACTAATCACGCCGAGAAACTCGAACGCTAATGCTAAGTCTATGAGAGCATTATTTTCAAATATTTCGCTTCCATTTTAAAATTTCTGAATTTTTTAATTATTTGGAAAATGGTTGTTTCTGTTAGTCGAGAACAGAGATATCAGAAATCTTATGATGTCCGGATTTTATTCCTTTTCTGATGGTTCCATGTTTAAAATCTAGAAATGGAAAACTTCTGTTGCCACAATGACAAAAAAGTATTAAAAACTATAAGAAAAAATTAATCACTCAAAAATAAATTAATATAATAAAATAAAATTAATATACAGCTTTCAAACAAACTGCATTTAAAAGTACATTTTTTCCCTTATACAACGGTGTAAAATTTAAAAATGTGCGATGCTTAGAAGTTTAAAAATTCGAAAATTGTAAAACTGAAATTTCATGTAAAATTTGTATATTCTTGGTCGAGGAATATTAAAGTTTAATCCATGGCGTACGTAATACAGGACTCCTTTAATACGTAAGCCACGTTTTGATCATCCTTAAAGTGATGTTTATTATTATTTTATATATATACATATAGAATTTACTTATAAGTTTAAAATTTTAATCTTTGAAAATATCATTTTCCAAATGGTCGTTGCAATTTGTTAAATTACATTTTTTATTTATTTTATTTTGTTTGCTTGTTTCTTACATTGGATAGCTGAAGACAATTTACAAACGGGCTAATTTTTACTTTTTCAATTTTGGTTTCAGATTTTTTTTTTAAACTAGTTTTAATTTTAGAATTGATAACAACCGGTTTCGAAAGTGAGAGTACTTTTTTTTTAAATTGTAAATTAAAATCGAAAACGAAAAAACTAGCCCGGTTATAGATCGTCCTCAGCTATCCTATGCAAAAATAATCTTTAAAAAATATTACAACCAAAGAGAGATATTTTAAAATAACTCCCCCGTATATATTACATTAGCGTTCGAGTTTAACCGCGACTAGTGTGAAATATTTAGAACTTACACCATAAAAAAGTCACGCGAAGAAAACTCGAACTCAAATGCTAAAGCTATGTGAGAAACCTTTACAGGTTTCTCTCTTTCATTTTAATATTTTTACATATTTTTTTGCTTAGGATACCTTGGTATCAATATCTAAGATTGTGCATTTGTATCTTTTAGATTTTGGTAACAGTATTTAAATATGCGAACATTTTGGAGCCGGTTCGAATCTGTTTTGAAACTAAAATTAATTTAATCAAAAATAAATAAATAAATAAATAAATAAATAAATAAATAAAACCTGTTACAAAAATTTAAAAAGCATAAATTCAAAGCATTTTGGGACCGGTTCGAATCTGTTTTGAAACTAAAATTAATTTCATCTAAAAAAAATAAATAAATAAAACCTGTTACAAAAATTTAAAAAGCACAAATTCAAAGCATTTTGGGACCGGTTCGAATCTGTTTTGAAACTAAAATTAATTTCATCTAAAAAAAATAAATAAATAAAACCTGTTACAAAAATTTAAAAAGCACAAATTCAAAGCATTTTGGGACCGGTTCGAATCTGTTTTGAAACTAAAATTAATTTCATCAAAAAATAAATAAATAAATAAATAAATAAATAAATAAATAAAACCTGTTACAAAAATTTAAAAAGCACAAATTCAAAGAATTTTGGGACCAGTTCGAATCTGTTTTGAAACTAAAATTAATTTCATCTAAAAAAATAAAGAAATAAAACCTGTTACAAAAATTTAAAAAGCACAAATTCAAAGCATTTTGGGACCGGTTCGAATCTGTTTTGAAACTAAAATTAATTTCATCTAAAAAAAAAAATAAATAAATAAAACCTGTTACAAAAATTTAAAAAGCACAAATTCAAAGAATTTTGGGACCGGTTCGAATCTGTTTTGAAACTAAAATTAATTTCATCTAAAAAAAATAAATAAATAAAACCTGTTACAAAAATTTAAAAAGCACAAATTCAAAGCATTTTGGGACCGGTTCGAATCTGTTTTGAAACTAAAATTAATTTCATCTAAAAAAAATAAATAAATAAAACCTATTACAAAAATTTAAAAAGCACAAATACAAAGCATTTTGGGACCGGTTCTAATCTGTTTTGAAACTAAAATTAATTTCATCTAAAAAAAAATAAATAAATAAAACCTGTTACAAAAATTTAAAAAGCACAAATTCAAAGAATTTTGGGACCGGTTCGAATCTGTTTTGAAACTAAAATTAATTTCATCTAAAAAAAATAAATAAATAAAACCTGTTACAAAAATTTAAAACATGGGCGTAATCTGGCGGGGGCGAGGGGGGGCATATGCCCTCCTAGTTTTCCAGGAGAAGGGGCAAGACTTACCTTTTGCCCCTCCAGTTTTTTGTACTGTTAAGGGCCAATTTTAAGTTTTTATTTTCTCTTCTTTTTTATTTAACCTTTTATCTTTTTTATTTAACATTTTTTCTATACTTTGAGTGCAAACTAGAATAAATAATGGAAAATTTCAAATACCCAGCAATAACATCTTTATGTTCATATCAGCAATATCTGACATGCATCTTAGCAAATTTTTTAATACCGTAGTTTATGTTCATTAAAAAATATTTCCTCCTATTATTTTTTCCCCTTCAGAAATGTAGCCTATCAGCCTTTTTTAATTTTAAAGTTGTTTCTATGCATGTATGGGGTGGACATGTAAATTGGAATTAAGTAGCTATAGAGTAGTTACTTTAAAGGGAAATAGAAAAATATGCTATCGTATTCAGTTTTTCAAAGTTCGTTTGGATTTGTATCATTTTAAAATTCATAAACGTTAAAAAAACACGTCAATACAAATAAAATAAAGTTTCGCTCTGTGTGTATGGGACGGCTAGAAAAATTTATCGCATGTAAGTCTGAAAATTTAAATGAGGATATTACTAGGCTTCTCCTGATATAACTCAGACTCAAAATTTTAAATTTCTGATAAATAGTTGAGTTATTAAAGATCAGAAAGAACACTCATCAAAAACTCGTCTATTTCCTTTCCAGCACTCGCGAATACACAGAAACCGATTTTATGGTTCGAACGCTATTGAAAAAATAGGAAAATGCTGAAATAAAAGGTACTCATTTTAAGGAATAAAAAGCGCTGGAAATTTACCAAAAATGTAATAGTGCTTTAAGTGCTTTAAGTGTAAAACTAAAATTAATTTCATCTAAAAAAATAAATAAATAAAACCTGTTACAAAAATTTAAAAAGCATAAATTCAAAGCATTTTGGGACCGGTTCGAATCTGTTTTGAAACTAAAATTAATTTCATCTAAAAAAAATAAATAAATAAAACCTGTTACAAAAATTTAAAAAGCACAAATTCAAAGCATTTTGGGACCGGTTCGAATCTGTTTTGAAACTAAAATTAATTTCATCTAAAAAAAATAAATAAATAAAACCTGTTACAAAAATTTAAAAAGCACAAATTCAAAGAATTTTGGGACCGGTTCGAATCTGTTTTGAAACTAAAATTAATTTCATCTAAAAAAAAATAAATAAATAAAACCTGTTACAAAAATTTAAAACATGGGCGTAATCTGGCGGGGGCGAGGGGGGGGGCATATGCCCTCCTAGTTTTCCAGAAGAAGGGGCAAGACTTACCTTTTGCCCCTCCAGTTTTTTGTACTGTTAAGGGCCAATTTTAAGTTTTTATTTTCTCTTCTTTTTTATTTAACCTTTTATCTTTTTTATTTAACATTTTTTCTGTACTTTGAGTGCAAACTAGAATAAATAATGGAAAATTTCAATATCTGACATGCATCTTAGCAAATTTTTTAATACCGTAGTTTATGTTCATTAAAAAATATTTCCTCCTATTATTTTTTCCCCTTCAGAAATGCTGAGCCTATCAGCCTTTTTTAATTTTAAAGTTGTTTCTATGCATGTATGGGGTGGACATATAAATTGGAATTAAGTAGCCATAGAGTAGTTACTTTAAAGGGAAATAGAAAAATATGCTATCGTATTCAGTTTTTCAAAGTTCGTTTGGATTTGTATCATTTTAAAATTCATAAACGTTAAAAAAACATGTCAATACAAATAAAATAAAGTTTCGCTCTGTGTGTATGGGACGGCTAGAAAAATTTATCGCATGTAAGTCTGAAAATTTAAATGAGGATATTCCTAGGCTTCTCCTGATATAACTCAGACTCAAAATTTTAAATTTCTGATAAATAGTTGAGTTATTAAAGATCAGAAAGAACACTCATCAAAAACTCATCGATTTCCTTTCCAGCACTCGCGAATACACAGAAACCGATTTTATGGTTCGAACGCTATTGAAAAAATAGGAAAATGCTGAAATAAAAGGTACTCATTTTAAGGAATAAAAAGCGCTGGAAATTTTCCAAAAATGTAATAGTGCTTTAAGTGCTTTAAGTGTAAAACTAAAATTAATTTCATCTAAAAAAAATAAATAAATAAAACCTGTTACAAAAATTTAAAAAGCATAAATTCAAAGCATTTTGGGACCGGTTCGAATCTGTTTTGAAACTAAAATTAATTTCATCTAAAAAAAATAAATAAATAAAACCTGTTACAAAAATTTGAAAAGCACAAATTCAAAGCATTTTGGGACCGGTTCGAATCTGTTTTGAAACTAAAATTATTTTCATCTAAAGTAAATAAATAAAACCTGTAACTAAAATCGAAAACGCACAATCTGAGTTATTGACAGAGGTATCCTATGAAAAACATGTTAAAATATTAAAATGAAAGCGAGAGATCTGTAAAGGTTTTTCCCCATAGCTTTATCTCCAGCATTTTCTTTTCTTCGACAAGTAGGCTAAGATTAAAAGGCTTAAGATAGCTGTTTTATCCCCACCAGTAAAATTTTACTGTAAAATTTACCGTATCTGATCTTAGCATTTTCTCGATTTAATAAACCCAAATTTCTGGTGTTAAAAACCGGTGACAAAAGATTAAAAATTTCGTAAAATACTCCCGTCGCGAAGGGGTTAAGATCCCACATTTTTCATGCGAAGAAACTCGAATCCTAATGTTAAAATTATGGGCGAAACAGATTACACGCTTTCATTTTAATATTTTTACACTTTTTTCTTTTTTTCTTTTTTCTTCTTTTTTTGCATAGGATATTCCGGGAAGATTATGCATTTGTGCTTTTTCAATTTTGGTCAGTTTATTAATATGCGGACACTTTCATTTTCGGAACTGGTTCTGAAAGTCAAATTATCTTCATATTAAAAAAAAACAACGAAAATCAAAAAAGTACATTCGCACAACCTTAGTTAAGCGGGAGATCTGTAAAAATTCCTCCCATAGGTTTAATTTTAGCATCCTCGCTTCTTCGACAGGTAGACTTATGTCCAGGCTTTGGTGTCAATATAAAATTGTTAGAAAATGAACTTTTTTATTAATATAAACGCGATACTCAGTTAAAAAAAAAAAAAAAAAAAAAAAAAAAAAAAAATCTCGTATAATTGTATGACATTCCGTCCTTACAAGACCAAGAATTTTTTCCCCTTTAACGCAAGATTCTGTTATAGAAAGGTTCTGTTCAGAAAAGTTTTACAGGAATTAAATATACAAGACAGAAGGACTCTATCAGTTTCTAAATCGAAACCATCTTTAGAAAACTAATTCGCATTCCTCTGTTCATCCTGGTAGTAAATGAAAATGACCTGAAATAGGAACTGGGTCCTGCCTTTAATTTTAGCGATAAGCCCCCCGTAATGGAACCTTTTGAGTTAATCCCTTCACTGCACTTCCCTCCTAATGACCGATTAGAGAGAGAGAGAGACCCAATAACCGTCGATTGAGTTGAGTCTCGTCCACAAAAGGGAGGAGGTTGCCATGGTAACCGAACATCTTGATCTCTTCGCTTTGTTTCCTTCTACCTCGGGAAGTAATCGTTTGATCTCTGGCGATGCATTTATAAAATTGTTTGCACCTGTTTTATGCGATTTTATTCTATTAGCGGATCCAGGCGGAGGTTTCGCGCTGCAATTTAATATTTTTTAAAAAGTACCTTTTTTTTTTAGATGCATTGTAAAAGTTTTAAAGATTTTTTTTTTTTTTTTTACTCTAGTACAGTTACAGTCAAAACTGATCAAAGATATAACAGATAAAGAGGCATGCGCTTGAAAGGAAAAAAAGAGACAAAAAGAAAGTTAAACTACTTTTTAATTACAATTTAATCTATTAAAATAAAACATATATTTTAGCCTACATGTGAAATACCACTGCTTAAGTCATTCTTATGCCGTCGATTTAAGTTTGAGGTTTTTTTTTTTTTTTTTTTTTTTTTTTTTTTAATTGCCGATTTAAAACCATATGCTTTTGCCAATAACCTTTTAGAAAGGGAAATAGTTGCGCAGACCACTGCCTCACAGAATGAACGGCTGAAATTCTAAGATTAGTTAAAACTCTATTTGCATATTATAATACAAGAGGCCTGCCGAGCTCTATTTTGGTGGGGAAAACCTGCAGACCCGATTTAAATAGTTGACTAAAGCTAATTCTGTTCATTATGTTTTCCTGCAAAACCCAAAAATATGAAAACAGAGCAGACTGAAGGCAGGGAAAGACATTGATAAACCTATCAATCATCCATTTAAATCAGATTTGTAGGCTTTTCCATCAAGATAGGAGTTGGCAGACCAGTTGCATTTTAATATGCGAATCCAATTTTAATTAATCCTAGAATTTCAGCCGTCAATTCGATGTAGTGATAGTTTGTGCAGCTATCTTCTGATTTATTAGTTTAATAAATTTTATTCATTTTTTTATGTTGCTATATGATACGAACGAAATTTCTCAGTTTTACTTAATTTGTTCATAGAGTAAATAACTTTTTGCGTGCTATGTTGGCTTAGAGATCGCCAAACAGGTTGATATCGATCTGAA
Organism: Maratus speculifer; assembly: GCA_964019185.1. Classification (NCBI taxonomy): domain Eukaryota; kingdom Metazoa; phylum Arthropoda; class Arachnida; order Araneae; family Salticidae; genus Maratus; species Maratus speculifer. The sequence goes on along the minus strand of OZ025292.1, from coordinate 21,175,234 downwards.
AGATTATGCAATATTCAAAGGGGTCGATTGGATGATTGAAGAGAAGAAATTCAAAATTCAAAATGTTTAAATGTATTTTACTTTGACAAAAGCCTAAGAAGCTTGAAGTGCCTTGTCGCTTTTACACTCTGACGTCACGCTATTACGCCACAGTGGATGGGATAATACCGAAAATCGATTTATACATCTCAGACTGGATCATTGCATCACCGTAAGCATTAACCCTTTCCGGCGCGGAGTAAGTTTAATTGAAATAATTATCTGCCACCAGAATTTATATACGAATTTATTAGAGAATACGAACTTGCTTATTTTCAGGCATTTTATCAAAGGAAAATTTTAATTAAATATTCTTGGTGCCAGTAAAATTAAAATTAGGTGTCCTTTTTAAGGGACACCGCGCCGGAAAGGGTTAAACTACCGAATATAATGTGTAGAATGGAATCAATGAATTAGGAGTTGATTTCGAAGCTGAGACATTAACGTTGCTTTAGGTTATTTTTGGAAAAAAATAAACAATGCTTTAGAGTCCTGATCCTGAAACGGGTCGGGTAACCTGATTTTGTCTGAACCTGATTTTATACGCGCTTCAAATTGGGCCAAGTTGACACTAGTTTTAAAATACGTTTGTAGTTTATATAAATATGTAGCACTTAGAGTCGTCGTCTGATCTGTCTGCCTATAACAGCGCAATAACTACTCAGCCGTTTTAAATTTAATACTTTAGAATCACTGTAGAATTGTATCGATTTCTTGTGATAGCAACGCCACCTTTTGAGTGATATGCACCAAAACTATTCAGCTCCAGTTTTTATCAAGGTCTAACTGAATCTAAAGTTTTGTGAAATTCTGTGCATTAGTTCTTGAGATAGAGCGCCCATAAAATTTTTGTTACATACAGACAGATAGACAGAGTCATAAAACAACAGATTCACAGACAGACATTTAAAAAAAAAACCATTAAATCGTGTTCAGGACCTTCTAAAACATAAAAAATTCATCTAAAACCGCAAGTCGAATTTTTTCACGTATCTAATATTTTCTTCTTGTAAACATGGAAAAAGTAAACATTCTAAATAAATAAAATAAAATAAATAAAAATTCACAAAAAATTAAGGTCCACATTGGTGGCCTCCGAGTGTTTGTGGTAATTTAGGAGTGAAATAATTTCTTATAAAACAAAAAAACAACAGTAAATTTTTATCTAATCTTTCAGCTATTTCTACAAATTATTAAAGTTTTAAGTTTAATATATCTAAAATTATTTTCATAAAATACTGCACGAAGTAATAAAAACTATACATTTAAATATTTTGTGGATGGTTAATATCAGATGAGGAACTGTTGAAAGGGGTTGACGGCCAACATTTGTCAACCTTTGCATTAAAATAAACGAAAAAAAAAAAAAAAAAAAAAAAAAAAAAGAGAAAAGGGAAACTTCAACATTTTTGTATCTTTCTCACCCCTTCTTCAAAGATCGATTACTCTAGTACTTTTCTCTGAAATTCAATACTTGAAACGTTGATTTTGAAAGTTGGGGTACATACATTTTAGAGATAATTGATTCGTTTATATTTAAATGGGTTTAAGAGACTATTTCAGTAACCCGGAAAGAACCGCTCGCTATAATACTAATCCTATGGGAGAATTTTATCAAGCTATCTCATTTGTATTTTAATATTTTTTAAACTTTTTTTTTGCATTGATTAGTTGAGATTTATTGCTACATCTTCTCTGTTTTACTTTTTGTGACTTTCTTTGCAGATTTTTGTTTTTCAAGAAGTTGTTTTCCCTTTTCAAACTAGTTCCGAAAATAAAAGTGCCTTGATTAAAAATACCTTGTAAACATAATTAAAAATGTAAGAAACGCCCACTGTACAAGTCGATCTCAGCTAACCGATGCAAAAAGAATTGTTTAAAATTATTGAAATGCAAACGAGATATCTTTAAAATTTCGCTTAAATAAGTTTAGAAATTAGTGTGGGGTATTTTCCGGTGACTGAAGTAGTCTCTTAAACATATTCATAAGCAGTTGTAAACTTATTACCGTATATTTCCATGAATAAGCCGAGTATACGACTTCTCAGTGAAATAGCATTCAAAATCGGAAACCCGTATATAAGCCGATGTTAAAAATTGGCGATGGAAAATTCATCGAACGAAAACTTAGCTCTTTTTTGTACACAGATAATAATAATAATAAATATAATAATAATAATAATAAATTTTGCTCTCTGAAGTTATTGATTTCTCTTATTTTGTCCTGGGTACACTGCCATATCTGTTTAATTGGGTTCTGCACATTGTGTTATGACTTGCTCATTCATAAAAACCTAATATACTATTTTTGACTTGAATTACCGCAAGAAATGATCGTTTGATCTTTCAAAGTATGTTCCAGCAATAATGTGACGTATGGACCTGCAGATACTGCCATTTTTGAAGAAGACTGCTATTGTGATGATGATGAATTAGTTACTGTCGATATTCATACTGATATACTAATGAAAGAAAGTGATTATAAGAAAAATTGAAAATTAGGATAATGATTTGGATAAAAAATGAGGATTGGTAACTTTTTTCAATAAAAAAAAATATTTTTAAATTTACTATACTTTTTTTTTTTCATTTTAGAATTACGATTTTTGAAATTGTATTGTACTCGTATATAAGCCGACCCCCCCCCCCCTACTTTGAAACCACAAATTGGCAAAATATTCTCGGCATGTATATGGAAATATACAGTTTATATTTTTGTGGTCTTATTTCATGTCACTTTAATAGGTAATAATGGTTATCCATGTTGACTCAAAGAAAGATCACGGTTTTGTTATACGTCCATGGACTCGCTTTACTTTAGTTGGAATAGAATTACTTACAATATAGAATTATTATAAACTTTTCATAATAGTTTTTATGATATAAAATTGTTATAAAAATGATTATTTTATTTTATTGGCTTATCTATTTTATTTCATCATATAAATCATATATCAATATTTCATACTTCCTTAAAAAAGTGACACGAAATGAGATGTGCAAATATAACATTATCAACTTTTTGGCAATTTTGGAAATCCTTCCCCCCCCCCTTTTTGATGTCATACGTTAACATCCTCGGACCCCCCCCCCCCCCTGGTAATGATGTCGTTGGGTCATTTCAAAAATAAAAGTCCCTTTTGAGAAAAAAATTTTCAATTTTTTTTTTTCATTTAAAATTAAATAAAAATACTCGTATCATTGAGAGGGTTGTATACATATTCAAGAGTAGAAATTGAATATCAGCAGCACACTTTTTTAAAAATATTTTTCACAACACTTAGAAACACAGACACATTGGCTGAAAAATGTCCCCTGTGTTACCATATTTTAAATAATCTTCTCATTTTTTCTTATTAAAATAGAGAATTGCTTTTACAATAGTAACACTTTGATATAAATGCTCTTTTTCAGTGCCATATAGTTTTTTGTTTATGTATATATTTTTTCATGATATAGGCATATTATGTCCCCCGTGTTACCCTTTTTTGTATTCTCTCTGTATAAAACTTTATATAACTTGATAAAAATTACTCTAAGGTGAATTCCATTTTGTGACAGACATGACTGAGAGAACTTTTTTGTTCATCTTTAAGTACTAAATATTAATTGATAGTTAAAAAATTGCATGGGGTGATGTAAATATAGGCCTTATGCTATAAAAAACACTAAAATTTTAATTCAAGGAAAAAAATAAATTAAATTGAGGGTTAAAACCTGCCGTGACAGACATGACAAAATTTAGACATAGATTTTGACTAGACACATATTAATATCATTTGCTCTTAATTGGCATGCATACCAAGTCCAGAATTTTTTAGGAAACAAAATAAGACTTGGATATGTGAAGCAGAAAGAAAAATATTGAAAAATTTGTAAATAGAAAAATATTATAAAATATTTATCAGCGTGACAGACACGACAAAGTTTTGTGACAGACATGACACGTGTACAATTTTCTATGAATTTAAGTATGTTTTTCTTAAATATTACTTTCTTTACTTTTATCACAACTTAGAGATTACAATATGATGTAACACTGGTATATTATGTTAAAAAAATCTCAAAATAGGTTATAAAAAATATTTAAAATTTATAAAATCCCTTGGAAGTGACTAGTGTTGGAGTTGAAACATTTGCTAATATTTGGTTCTTCTCATACCAGACAATATGATCTTCAGGTTCAAATTTAAACATGCTTTTAATTTTAGTTGGTACTAAGCATTTTATTTTATGTTGTTTCTGTGTCTGTGTGATTTTTGTTATTATTTTATGATAAACCTTATTGTCTTATTGCACATTCACCCATTGGCTATATATTGCTTTGTTGCATTTTCCAAGAGGTAATTTTCAGTGCATGCACCAGTATTGAAATTGAAAAGAATATTATGCCAGGTACACATGATCGGAAACAATGCAAGTTTCTTCTTCCTGGCATTGTTTTGATTACTTGCCATGTAAGATCAAGTTTTGCTTTCAATCTTTGTATTTTTTTTATCGTGATTCATGAAGAAATATATTCCAGGACCAATTTTCCTCACAGCTTCAGCACACTTACATGATTCTCTAGGATTTATACTTCTAGCTTGAGTATCATCAAGGAACTGATTCTTAATATTCTCATCAATACATCCTTTTCCATGTGATGTCACTGAAAAATGGCAGACTGATGGGAATTTGTTTTGTGTTATTGAAAATATATTTTTTTGTTCGAAGTGTAGAGATGCTCCATCAAATAAAAATTCAACCTCTTTGACTTTCAATTATTTATCATGATTTTTTTCGATGATCAAATTGGTAAACATTATAACAGCATAATTGTCATAATTACCATAATCAGATATCACTATATATGGCTCTGAAGAATCAGTGACTGAGTCACTATAACAATAATATACAATTGTAATATATATATAGCAGAGGAAATATTCTGCCAATGAGCAGATATAATCTCGTTCTAATAAATATGCAAATAGTTTTCACTGAAATGAGTTTGTACCAGAAATTTTCTATTTGGCAGATTTTCTTTTAAATAGTAGAAAACTTTGGATTGTGTACGTTTCACATCAAGAAATACCAGAGTCATCAATTCCAAGTTAAATAATAATAACTTTCAAATCACAAGATTAAAGCAAAACTGCTTGAAAAAAATAATTGTGACAGATAATATATCTGAAACAGAGAAATTGGTATCAACATAATTATCTGGTAACTATTACATGCATTCTAAATTTAAGCATTTTGTTGAGTTGAGTTGTAAATAAATATTATTGGCATCAACACTAAGTTAAAAAATTACAAAAATAACATTCTAGGAAAGAGATTAAGGTAAAGTTGCTTGAAAAACTAATTGTGACAGACATGACTAGCGTGACAGACATGACAAATGTGACAGACATGACAAGATTTAATGCTTTATATTTCACTCAAATTTAAAATTTATCTTTCAATTTTTTTATGAACTGTTCCTCTTGACACATAAAAAGAGAAAATGAAGTGTTAATAATTTTTACCAAGTAGATTTTCTTGAAAATAAAAAAATCGACATTTTCTGTGACAGACATGACATGAAGACTAATATAAAGTTTGGGGGCAATAGCAAAATAATTAAAATGTTTCAGGTGAAAATTTTGGTGTTTTTAAACATACTGTTAACCATTTTTTTAAAAGATATATTTGTTTCAAAAATCTATATAATATTTAAATGCTTCAAGAGACATTAAACTAGAGATAAAAATAGCAGATTTTTGATTTCAAAGTTAGTCTTGATAATAATTAACTATAAAAATTTATTTTTACAATTATCTTATTATATCTTGTTATTTTCAGAAAATTTGACTTATTTTTATCAATTGGAACAAAAAAATATTAATTTAATTCAAATTTAAAAAATGATGTCCATGTCGCATTTTCATGGAATTCACCCTAATATAATAAAATTATAGTAAAACTTATTTATACATATTAGCCAGTGCATATTATAAAACTGATTCATAAGAAAGTTTTTTTTCTTTTGTTCTGATAAAGGAAATGTCAGTAACACAGGGGACAATAAAGTAACAAAGGGGACATCCTAATTGAACATAAAAAATTTAACAGTCTTAAAAGTGTACTTATATATTAATTAAAAATGTATTTCTGATACAGACCAACAAATGCATTAAAAAAAGACAGGATATTCTGTTGCATTTCATTTTTAAACTTGGGTTTTTTGTCCCTTAACAACATATCAACCAATATCATGGTAACACGGGGGACTAGTAACACAGGAGACAAAATGAGATAAATTATCACCTATGAATTACTATTTTCATAGAAACAATGTAAAGTTAGATGGAATATTTTCTTTCAACTAAGACTTACAATTTAAATGCCAATAAACTAGAAAATTAATAATTAATCGAAATAAATCAATAGTAACACATGGAACACACAAAAAACACACCCACCTTCAAAAATCACCTTTACTTACATAATATTCTTCAAAATGTAACAAATGAGGAAAATGTCTACCTAGGATGAATGCTAACTCTAAAAGTACATGAAGACTACCGTTAACAACATTTAGGTTGCAAATTCTTATTTTAATAGGAAGAAAAAGATGGCGGTAACACAGGGGACAAAAATTAAGGAACACAGGAATTTTTCTTATAAAATGAAAAAAAATATTTACAAAAAATATTTAAAGTATCTAGGGATAATATAAAGACTACAAAGACATAAAAATATCCCGAAAGATAACTTAAACGATACATATAGTAAAAAAATAGGGTTTAAAAAGCAAAAATTGTTCTTGGGACATGGCTTTTTACAGGACACAATTATTATGAAAGTTATTTGAATAACAATAAATGGAATTTATCTCAAATTTAAAAATTGCATTAAGAAAAAATATCTTTAAAATATATTTTCCAATATTTAAATTTAATTTTGAAACAAAATTTTAGAAAATATAGCAATACAAAGTGTCGGGACACCAAAGGGTGCTTTATTTTTGGAATGACCCCGTTATTAAAGTGTATATATTTTTTAATTTCTAGAATTTATTTGTTTTATTCGAAGTGATGCAAAACTGGCTACCTTTTTATTTTCGCATACTTTTATGATTCAAATGGAGAAAAGTCAATCAAATATCACTTTGCATATAAAAAAACTTTATATTAAATAACACTTAAAAGAAATAGTAACTATTTAAGAGTTTTTCATAACAGCTTTTTCTTACATAATGTATTCAACAGTAATAAAGTCCTGTTGCACTTGCACCAAACGGAGGAGAGGTATGAGGCAGATAGAAATCCTTATCAATCAAATAAGTGGACAACATTCCTTCTTTTTCTCTTTAATTTATTAATAAATGCAAACCTCATTTCAAATATACTCCACCTGTGGTTTCTCGATCAGTAATTATATATGCAAACACATATGAAGAAGAATAGGAATGTCAAACGTTAGGGTATTTCATATTTTAGAATTAAATAATTTTATAATAATTTAGTGATTTTAATAATAAGTTTGTATTTTCATAAAAATAGATAACAGGCTAAAAAAAATATATATGTTATTTTGCACCAAAGACTATGTTACGAATAAAAAGAGAAAATCTTGATTTGATCAAAAATGATATTGATAGCAAAATACAACCACCCTCCATTCCCCCTAGAGATACATTAAGATAACATATGCCAGACTTCCTTCCCCCCCCCCCCTAAAAAGATAACGTTACATTTGCGCAGCCCCAAAACAAGAAATACATTTAATTTTAGAGGAAAAAATATTCAGGAATAAGATGTATACCGATAATTAGACTTCTTAATTTAGAGACCGAAGATTCTAAAAATATTCACGATATAATCGAAGATTGCCGATATTCTCTGTAATAATGCGTACAACTGTATGGGAGTTCAAACAACATTCGATTGAATGATGCGTACCAACACGCTCGCCAAAATAGGCCAAATAAGAATGAAACTGTAACCGTGAAATATTTTAAAGACCAAAAAGTAGAAAATAAATTAGAAATAAAAGTTCAATAGTATCATATTTATGATTTAAATTAATTTTTCAATTAATTTTCAGCAGTGAAATTATGCTCGAAATTATTGAATATTTAATACGTGATTTATCACAATGCTAACTAAGCGTAGAATTAATAAGAGTGAAAAATGTCCCGGCTTGGATATTTTTCACGCTGTTAAATCTACGCTTAGTTAGCATTGTGATAAATCACGTATTAAATATTCAATGTCATGTTTTTTTTTAAATGTGTTTTTATCCGTATTAATTAATTAATGATTGTACTTTGGAAAAATCAATATTTAGACAGTTATGTTTAATTTTTTTTCTCTGACACTTTTATGAAAAAAAAATATGAATTGTTGTCAAAAAATTAAGACATGTCTTTTAACCCTTCACGGGAAAATTCTGTTAGTAAAATGATAAATTATCGAATTAGCACCGAAATTTACAAACGACTTTTTAAGAAATTAAGAATCCCTTAATTTAAGCTTTCATTGTAAAAGCAAAATTTTATTAAAATATTATTGGTACCTTTTGCAAGCTTAGAATTAAAATTAGGTATCCCAAACTGAACACAATGTGCTTGAAAGGGTTAAGATAAACAATAAATGCTTGTATTAGATTAATTTTAAACACGATTATTCAAATCAGTAAATTAATTATAACAGACGTAAATTTTCCAAGGGGTGAAAAAAGTCTGGGCCAGGATTCGAACCAGGGATGTATTGGCTGAAGCTGCCAATGCTCTTCCAAATGAGCCAACTCGGACGAATTCTGGAGGACTTTTTCACCCAAATGACCTCAACGATCACAGATTCTGATGTGATACTATGGATCAGCTCAACAGAATAAATCGAAGGTCAATATTTGGAACGGCAGGAAATCGCTGCATACGAAATTACATTAGATTAAATTTAAACACGATTATTCAAATCGGTAAATTAATTATAACAGATGTAAAGTTTCCAAGGGGTGAAAAAAGTCCGGGCCAGGATTCGATTTTTCACCCTTGGAAAATTTACATCTGTTATAATTAATTTACCGATTTGAATAATCGTGTTTAAATTTAATCTAATATAATTTCGTATGCAGCGATTTCCAGCAGTTCCAAATATTGGCCTTCGATTTATTCTGTTGAGCTGATCCATAGACCAGAATCTGTGATCGTTGAGGTCATTTGGGCGAAAAAGTCCTCCAGAATTTGTCCAGGATGGCTCAATTGGAAGAGCATTGGCAGCTTCAGCCAATACATCCCTGGTTCGAACCCTGTCCCAGACCTTTTTTCACCCCTTGGAAAATTTACATCTGTTATAATAAATGCTTGTATATTAAAAAATAAATAAAAGACAGAGATAGAGAGAGGGGTGTACTTAAGGAGATAGGGAATCTTAAAGGTAAATTTTTAATATAATTTTAAATTCTATCCAAGGACACAATAAATGTACAATGGCATGTATTTATAAAATGAGAAATAATAATAAAAAAATGAAGAAAAATAAAGAATTTTCCAGACTATTTTAAGCGTTACGAAGACTTTTTAAAAATGTCCCATGACCATTCCAGATCTATTAAAGTCTCCAATATATTTCATGCAAAACTGTGCATCGAATTTTATACATTTAAATATAAATGTAAGAGAAAAAAAAAATTGAAATTTTCTGCATCTTTACATCATATTTCTGCAATTAAGTATCTTTAACCTTCAATTATATTTAATTAAAACAACACATGCACAGTTATATTTGTAGATATAAACCAAACTGACATAAAAAAATAATAGGAATTTTAATACATATGGAATGCACATGGAGCACTTCGAAAAGTTCTTAGTTAAGGGAGACCCGTAAGAAAAAACCCAAAATTTTTATTATTGATTTTAAAGTAATGAATTTTGGTGTACTACTTAAGAATCTTTTTGCAAGAAATAATTAGCAAAAAAATTCACTTTTTATTAAAAAGTATATTTTTTATGGGGATTTTTATGATTTTTTTTGTCGAAAAATACACTTTTTAAAATTACTACTCCTCATTCAATTTTCAATATTTTGGTATTACTAAAATTTCTTAAATAGTGTTATAGTATATAGAAAAGAACTAAGGAGAGATATTTTTAATTTTCTATTTTAATCGGCTAAAAATATATATATAAAAATACGCAAGGTAAATTTCCTTAAATTCGTTATAATTTTCAAGTTTACCAATTTATGTAAAATTTTCAGAAATAGTTAAAAAAAATATCTCTCCTTACTTTTCTTGCAAATTTTTTTAAGATTCTAAAAACATAAACACTTTGTTTCTAAATCACTTTACCACTGAGCCTTAGTACTTTGAACTTAGGCAAAATATGAAAAAAGTCATTTTCAGGAAAACACGTTTTAAATGGCCGCTAGTCCTTTAAACTCTATAGTGAGTACAATTAAAAAAGCTCATTTTCTACCTGTTCCAAGTGACCCCGGGTTCTGAAATTTCGCATGGATATTCGCAAATATGTATTTTATCGTTTTCTGAGATAAAAAATTTTTTGAACTTTTGGTGATTTTTGGCCGAAAATGGGGTACGGGTCTGCCTTAACGCTTAAAATATTAAGGAAAATTTCTCATTTTTCTCACAAAAATAAAGAAAAAAAATCCTTTGTTATAAATATACTTGCCATTATGCATGCAGTGTGTGATAGAGCAATATTTAATGTAAAATTAAAACTAATTGGATGTGGCAATCCCAGAATTTTCTTCTATCTAATGCATGTTCAGGCTTTAAATTTCGCTGTTACAATGCTGAAATTAAATGGCAATCTATGCCAATCATGATGATTCTAGAGGTATGAAATCCCGTGCATTAGTTCTTGAGGTAGGACTATCACTAACAAAATCATGTAAATCCTACAAAATGCAGCTTATAGTCCAAGAGCCGACAACACAAAACCCTATGTCATCGAGCACAAGAAAAATCCTTTATTTTATGACAGAGTAATAATAGAAGAATCTAAAGATCCATGTCTGCCGGAAGTGAACTGGTGTATAACTCAAAATATAACACCACTAGTGGTTCACCGATAGGTTTATCATTGTGCTTGCAGTACAATAAACGGTAATGAAATGATTGTTCGGCATATACAATGATAAACCTATTAGTGAACCACTAGTGGTATTAATTTTTGGCTTATGCACCAATTCACTTCCGGCAGACATTGATCCTTATTAATACTCTTCCATAAAACAAAGGTTTTTTTTCTTCGTGTGCTCGATACCTTAGGTTTTTGTACTATCGGCTCTTGGACTATTAGCAGCGCCACCAGTTGGGTGATTTTCAGCAAAACGTAAACAGAACCTATTTATATCAAGATATAATCAAATCTGCAGTCTGATAAAAAAAAAAAAAAAAAAAAAAAAAAAAATCATGCATTAGTTCTTGTGATAGAACGATTGCAGAAATTGTGAAAAAAATGCAACATAGCAGCCACCTGTATAACGATTTACACCAAAAAGTAATCAGCACCCATTTATTCTGTGGACTACCTGATTATAAATTTCTATAAAATTTCATACATTAGTTCTTGAGATATAGAGCGTCCACAAAATACGTATCACATACAGACAGACTCATATACATACCCCTAGAAAGACATTTTGTAAAAACGTGTTTTTTATGATTTCTCACCCCTAAAATGGTTAAATCTGTCAAAAATTTTCACGAATCCATTACTTTCTTCCTGTATAGATAGAAAGTAGTAAAAAACTATATAAAAGATTTTGAAGGTCCCCTGTCCTCTCTTAAAGAAAAAAAAATCCATTATGCTTATTTTCATAACAGTCTATAAAAAGAAAAAAAAACTATTATGCTTATTTTCATAACAGTCTATAAAAAGGAAAAAAAAAATCTAAAAGGAAACACAAAATTTATGCTCTTTGTAGGTGTAATGCATTGTGTTCTTCCTTCGATTCATTTTCCGTTATAGGAAGCGCAAATTACGAAAAATGTTTTTCAAAAGTTTTAAATGGGAGACGGAACAGCCGTGGTTTGTCTAGTCCGGATATTGTTATTTAGTTTAGAAGCTTTTATACCAAACTATTATTAGTTTGTAAACTAATAAAATTTGGTGTAGGGTGTTAAATTAAAACTTAAGTATGTAATTAAAAAGTTGTTAAGCAGCTGTTGGGAAGAGCTCTTAAAAAGAGCTGAAAAGTTTGAAATAATGAACAATGTAATAAAGAAATGTATTAAATAATGTAATACAGTGAAACCTCGTTAACATGAACCTCAAGGGGAATCAAAATGTTGTTCATGTTAATAGCATTTCATGTTATCAGTAACAAATCTATGTATTCGTTATTAATGGGGACTATGAAAACAATTCATATTAAAAGTAATTCACGTTAAGCGTGTTCATGTTAACGAGGTTTGGCTATAATAATAATTTCATTAACACCTCATAAGTAAATAAATATCTTTTTTAACAATGTAGTTCTTATTATTAATATTATTAAATGTTGGTAATTAAATACTTTTAAAATAATGTAACTAATATTCTTGTTAAAATGTCACTAAATAATTAAGTAATTATCTAATAATTTAATTTATATAGTAATATTATTAAAATTCCATTAAATAATGAAATGAATTCTAACATTATATAATAATAATTATTATTATTAATATTATTAAAGCGTTGTAAAATAATTTGATAATATATTAAGTTAGCGTAATTATGATAATTATAATAAATATATTTATTATTATCATTAAAATGTCATTATGTAATTTTTTAAATAATGAAATAATTACTATTATTAAATGTCTTTAAATATTGTTTTTAGTAATGTGATTAGTATATTAATACTATTAAAATAATGTAATAATAATAATAATAATAATAATAATTATTATTATTATTATTATTATTATTATTATTATTATTATTATTATTATTATTATTATTATTATCATCATATTCATCATCATCATCATCATCATCAACAACATGTTGCATAATGATTAAATAATTTATTAAATGATGTAATCGTTGTTATTAAAATGTTGTTGGATAATTAAATGTTATATTAAATAGTGTCATTATTATCATTATTATTTTCGAAATATTTGAGCCTTTAAAAGTGTTGCACAGTTGGTCCGATGGAAAACTCTTAAAATGATGATTGTACGCAGTGGCGCCCACTTATATGGGCCCATGGGGCGCGGGCCCACCCAATAATTTGATATCTTTATCCACCCATTATTAATTGATCCCACCCAATATTTATGTATTTGTTGAAAAAAAATTTGAGCCCACCCAATATTTTTCAAAAGTTGGCGCCACTGATTGCACGATCTGTAAACTTTGAACTACGCAGACCGTTGAAAACTGAGATAGTAGAATTCAAGCTCGTTTACCGCGAAACACTGTTTTTAGCAACAATTGCCTAGTTGTTAAAAAAATAGCACTCTCTCTCTCTCTCTCTCTTTTTTTTTTTTTTTTTTTTTTTTTATTATTATTAGCTTAACCAGAGTTGCCAACCTCCGGCTTTTGTTAATTCATGAAAACGTATTTTGAACCAGAAAATTTATTTAATTAGAAGTGTCTAGTATTAACTGAGAGGGTCATTTGAAATTTTTTTAATTTAATTGACTCAATAAATTTCTGGTTAGAAGTATAATTGTTTGATTTTTAAAAAGCCGGAGGTTGGCATGTCTGGCTTAACCAAGTATTTTAATTTACCGTAATTTCGGGTAGATATGCTGCAACTCAAAAAATTCATTTTCGACCCAGAAAATCCATTCAGTAATTTAAGATAAATATATACCACGATACAAAATGTAACATTTTATTTTGGAAAATTTCTGGGTCGAAACAGAATTGTTTGAGCTGCGACTTATCTACCCGAAATTACGGTAACTCTTTCGGGTCCGAATTTTTTTTTTTTTTTTTTTTTTTTCAGTTTTTTGAAAAAATTGCTTTTACGCTAATAACAATAACACTAGCTTTCCAAATAGATTAATAAGCGTTTAAACGAATATTTCATTGGCTGAAAGATAATGAATGTTTTTGTTTCGCGTATTATTCAATTTAGATTCATATGGTAATAGGCTAAAGGATAATTTTTGGAGGTATTTAGGAAATATTCTCAGTAAGATTCTACTTATATTACAGTTTCTTATATTACATTATTATTATTTTCTAATACTTTTTAAGCTTTACTACGTATAACTCTTTCAGGAAAGTAACTTTTAATTTATATTTAAAGAACGAAACACATATTAAAAATAAAAGAAAATCGCAAAAGGCGCAAAGAGAATGAAACAAATAATAATAATTATTTTTATTACTAAATGCCTGAACAGAATTGAAGTCCTATAGTAAATGCATAGACATATACTAACATTACTACACATAAATAGAAGCAAGAGTATTTCTTAAAACAAAATAATCAAAATAATATTCCATTAAAAGACATGTACTATTAATAGTACACCAGACCCGAAAGGGTTAATAATCAATACTTTTTTCTTTAACGTAATGTGGTATATAAAGGAAATAATATTAGCACGAGAGGATGAGAGGTATTTAAGAAAATATTCTTGAAAACATCACAAAATTATACCACGACTTAAATTTCTTTCTTTTTTTATTTTACTTAATTATTATTATTATGAAGGAACTTTCTAGCTTTAAATCATTTTAATCATCATTGAGCCATATTTGCAGTCTTCTCTTGAAAATTTATTGTATTTTTTATTTTAATCATGGTCTGAACTCAATCTTTATATATATTTTTTTAATCTCTAAAAGTTTTAACCAGAAAAGAAATATAACACAAATTTTTAAGAATAACACTAGGAAGCAGAAGCTAGAAATCTAAGTTAAATATTGAATAAACACCAAAAAGTTTTTCTTATGATTAATTAAAAAAATGTTAATACAAAGATCGATTTTAATATAATGAAATTAATTCTTAAAAAAAATTGTAAATTAAAAATAATTTTATTTAATTTCGTAAAACTAGCACAGTTTAACGAAACATAAATATGATTCCCTTACTTATTTGTAATGCAATTATTTTTTTACATATGTAAAGCTAAAAGCTGACTACAAAAAAAAAAAAGGGAGAAAAAAATCATTAGTAAAAATCAACTAAATTGGTAAGATTTATAGTGGAGCATGAGAAATTTCTTCTAATATGTATATTATTTATTTGTTTGAATTGGCATAAATCATTTAAATCGAATTTCTCCTAATTTTAAATACAGAAACTAAAAATTAAACAAAAAAGCATGAAAAGTATTCAGGAAAATTTTTTTGAAAATAGAAGACTTTTAAAATAAAACTACCAAAACTTGAATTTCAGGAAAAAAAAAAAAAAACTTTCTATTTCTAAATCATTTAAATGATTTTATTTTAATGTTTGCATTCTTTTTTCTTTTAATTATACTGTGACCTCAATCTTCTGTCTGTTTTTTTCCACCTCAAAAAGATTTCAGCTGGGAAAGAAATGAAATATGTGTTTTAAAGAAAAAAGTGAAATTCTTTTAACACTACAATGGGAAGCCTAAAAGCTTAGTCCTTTACTAAATATGAATTCGGAAAATAATGTCTGACTAATAAAAACTAATGTAAATCCAAAACTCGTTTTTAAGATTTAAAAAAAAAAAAAAAAAGATTTAATTTGTATTGGCAGCGCAGTTTAACCGATTAAGTCTGGCTCGCTTTTTCACTTGTAATAGAAATTTCCCCATAAAAATTGACTGCGAAAAAAAACTCCATGATTTAAAAGCACAAAAAAGACGCTTTTGTGAAAGTTCAGTTCAATAGTTAAATTTAATTGACACGCTTTTATTTCCCCTCGTCATTTTTAACAAGCTGCGTTCTTACTATATTGTGTAGTTAGTTAATAAGGAAGATTTTCTGTGTTTTTGTTAGGGGTTGTACAAATACGACGCTATCAGTTTTTTGGTGATTTGGGACCCCCTTCCCACTTTGGATATCATACGTTATTATCCCTCGATCCTCCCCTCCCTTGTTAATGATATCGTTGTCAAAGTGAAAAAAAAAATTGATTTTTAAAACTTTTTTTTTTAAATGATACACAAAACTGTTTGCATTTATTTTTCGCTTACTTTATTTATTCAGATGAAGAGAAGTCAATAAAATATCGCTTAATTTTAAAAGTATTTTATCATGCCTTTTTGTTACATAATGCATTCAATAGTAATAAAGTCTCGTTGCACTTGCAGCGAACGGAGGAGGAGTGGGGAATAAATAGAACTTCTTATCAATAAAGTAAACGGGCGACATTCTTTCCCTTTTTCTTATATTTATTAATAAACACAAGCTTCATTTTAAATATACTTCCCACATAGTTTCTCGAACAGTGATTATACATATAAAGAAGAATAGGGATGTCAAACGTTAAGGTATTCCATATTTTAGAATTAAATAATTTTATAATTTAGTAAATTTAATAATACCTTTATAATTACATAAAAATAGATATCTGACTAAAAGAAAAGATAACATACTATTTTGAACCAAAGACCATGTTGCAAATATAAATAAAAAAATTTGACAGGACCAAAAATGATATCGATATCGAAAGACAACTTCCTCCCTCCCCCTAGAGATATCTTATAATATCATGTTTCATGTCCCCCTAAAATGATAACGTTATGTATGCACAGTCCCTTAGTCCTGCATAATGTCAGATAACCGAATTTCCTCCGAACCTCAGGTTCAGATTGTGTTGAATTGACGCTAATTTTTTCGTTATGGTTCATGTTGATTTTAATTTTTTCAGATTCGCTCAGTTTCGGGTTAGGTTTTGACTGTTTCAGATCGGGTTTAGGTTTACTCTAATTTCAAAAGAAAGTTTATATATTTTTTAAAGGCAAAAACTATATATTGAATATAATTGAGTGCATATGTGTTTATTTTATATTTAAAAAAAGGGGGGGGGGAGGGTAACAGATACAACTGTTGGCTACATTTTCATAATTGCTTGAAAAAAGTAATAGATTGTAGAATAATTTTTATCACTTCTGGTTTAAATATTTGGAATTTCGGAATGACTCATTTTACCCTGGATCGTGTCGATTTCGATTAGTTATTTTGGCTGGGGTCAGTTACAACCAGAACCATTTAGGACTCTAGTTTGTTGCCACCTGTCAAATATATAATAACCACGATGTTTCGAGATGATGTATCAACTAGTAATTTATGCCGTAATTTATTTTTTATTCATTCTCAAGTCATTACAAAACGACACAAACTGAAGTTTTTCTGATTTGCAGAGGTCAACATAGTCCAGAGTCTGCTTGGTTCAATATTCTTTCGTTAGGTTGGAATCGAAACTGATTTGTCCTGGGCCTTGTTGAGCCATAATTATTTTTCTTTCTCATCTATGTGTGTGATAATACTAATAATAATGTTATGTAATGGAAATCTTTAGAAATTTATCATGTCTTAGCATGTAAAATATAGTATAAAATAATCTGCAGTAAAATATACTTTTTAAAATATGCCCTTTTTTTACATTATTTTATGCAATGTTTTTGCATAAGAAAAAATCCTGCATAACCCGGTATTGGCCCCTGTAATTAATTTTGTGTCAGAATGTGAAAAAATAATATATCTGTAAATAAAGCAATTCCAAAAAGCGAAAAGCGGCATTAAGATCTGACCTAACGCTGAACAAGTAGACGTATGTTTTCAAAAAAAAAAAAAAAAAAATATATATATATATATATATATATGTATATATATATATATACATATATATATATATATATATTTGATTTGGATTTTGACACTTAGATGTACCAGCAAGTGCCAAGGGGATAATTAATGACATCATACGAAGCATATTGCAGCTGAGTTTCAACTTGTTGCTTCGGACCCTTTTGACACAAAAGAATCTTGTTATGATCGCATGAACAGAAGTAGTAGCGTTACTTTTGGTTGCAAACTGACAATTTTTTCCATCGCGCTCCTCTCTACATTACATTTTTCAAAATGTAGCGCTCTACATTACTAATTATCGAGAAATTAGAAATTACAAGGGGGGAGTCCGAAAATAAGTTTCGCCTGATGACTATGGTCAGAACTGTGTATGAAAGTCGAAAAACTGAATGAGACATTAAAGATGAGATGTACCTTTATTTTTCCACATAATTACCAAATACACTAAAACATTTGTCATACCGCTTTATAAGCATCAAAAAGCCCTCCGGAAAAACTCAGGGCTTTGCATATAGAAGAAACGTTTAACGGCTTGTCCGTATGCAAAGCCCTGATATTTTCCTTGAGGGCTTTTTGCAGCTCATCGAGTGGTATGGCGAATTTCTCGACCTGCTTTGTATTTATATTGACAAATAAATGTATGTTGTATCTTTCACGTCTCATTATATTGTTTGATTTTCAAACACATCTCTGTCTACAGACAGCAGGGGAAAATGAATTTCGGATTCCCCCTCGTACTACGATTTTGCTACTTGTAAAAAATGCTATATTTTTTTTTCATTTAATGCATGAAATAAAGAATTCCTAACTTTATTACTTAAATACATTCTAATTGAACTCCCTTTTTCATTTTCCAGTAGAGGAAATAAATCTTGAATTATAATTAAATGCTATCTGATGACTATTAATCTCGGACTGTAGCGCGATGTAAGACACCTTAAAATCCTAATTTAACTTTATTTTCTATTAAAGAAAACGCTTTATCTGTATCGATAAATAACAGAAGCAATTCGATTTCTTGGTATCTGAAAAGAAAGAGTTCCAAATTCCATGCACTGACGATAGAAAATAATTCTTTGATGTTACAGGAAGTAGTTAGTTTTGCATTTTAGAACAGCGTTAAAGAAACAAAAAAGAACTCCAATCAACAAAAGTTTCTGCTCCACCCCTCTCCCGGACGGCTCTTGGCTCGTCCTGTTTTCTCCCGGGGCGCTCCGGACTCTTTCGGGTGACGTCATCTCAAAGTTCGCTCTCCTGTAATAAACGGGAGAAGATTTGTGAACATCATCGGTTAACTCGACCACGTGACTCGGTGACGTCAGCCGGATCCCACAAACAAACGGATCGATTTCTGGAGGCTTTACGAACCAAGACGTTCTCTCCCCACGTGGAGAAAGTGGTCCGTTTCTCAAGACCGCAGGCAACCCCCATTGCCATCGTCCTGGTCCTACGTGTACAGGAACGACCCCAAAAATGCTTAGTCTTCTCTCATCGGTCCTAAATTTAAAGACAATCGGATTTCAAGAGCGAGCTGATTTCGGCAAAAAATAGGGAAGGAGAAATTCTTGTGATTCGAGAAGGAAGAAATCTCGAGTTGAGTTGCACGTGCGAATTGGACTCGTAGTAAGCGTAATCATGAGAGATTACAATCGATGGCGTAAATTGTGCTATCAATCACATTGTTACCGTAATAATAATTTCCGAATACTCTCAAAATAATCCTAATCATGAGAGATTATAATCGATAGCGTAAATTGTACAATCAATCACATGCATTGTAATCGTGATAATATTTTCGGAATACTTGCAAAATAATCCTAATCGTACTATGTTCTCGAGCGCAAGATTACACAGTCGGTGCTTAATTTAAAGCACCATCGGTTAAAGCACCTCGGGGAATTCGGATTTGAAGCCCGGAGTTTAATTTGCAATGATATCAGTTTGGTTTCCAACATATTAAGTTATCAAATAATACGTATTAGGACAGAGTGGAATATGAATTAGAATATGTAATAAAATAGTATGGAATAGAATAGATAGGGTAGAATTAGGACAAAATAATACTCAACGTTATCGATTTAATTCTTTATATCTGGCGATGCTTTTAAGTACCATTAAAGAAATTTATTCAATGTAAAATTTATTTAAAGGGTCAGGTACCTTTTAAAGCATTCAAAAATTCTTTTTTTCTATTTTTTTAACAGCTTATAATAGAATATAATTCTTTAGAATCATTTAAAAACAAATCTCAAACAGAAATCCGAATAAGAAGGAAAGTTATGTCTAAAACACTTGGAGCGTTTTCTATATGATCAAGGTGTGATTCAATATTTTAAATCAATTTTCTCATGACAGTAATTTCGATCATTGTGCGCACGATTTCTCAAAAATGGCTGCCGAGAATTTCACAAAATGTTCGCTGAATGTATTAAATGTATAAAAGCACAAAATGACATTAGTATGTTTCTCAAGTAAGAAGTTTAGAATGCTCGACTACTTTTGCATTAAAAAAAATCTCAATATTCCGAATTTCTTTTAAAATTCATTTTCAGCCATTCAATTTCATTTAGCCATTTTCCATTTTAGCCATCCACATTCAAAAAACTTGGCAAAATTTGGGACTGTTTTTATAAAACCATTAATTTTCCTACGGGTATACATGCTATCCACATAAAAATGAATACAGTTTATTACAATAAAATGCTTAATCATAATCTGCAATTTGATCGCTTTTGCTACATTAGTTTTAACAGGGTTATTCAAAAGTTATTCATTGTTTTTCAATTTGATGGCGGTTCCCTATGGAGTTTCGGAAAAAAAATCTCCACGGTAATATATAACTTGTACTATTATGCTTATACTACACACCTGAAGTTTCAGAATAATTCCCCATGCATTTTTCTAGATATTTAACAGAATGTCTAAAATCGCAAGTCGCCAATCCCTTTTGGCCATATAGTATATGTATGAATATTTGTATAATGCATTTAAAGGAACCCTTTAAATCAAATGACCGTCCAAAACAGGGTGCATTTTTGCAAGTTTTAATTGATACTCGCGTCTCTCGTGCAATGCGTGTTACTATGGTTACGGGTGTCAATCCCACTCCAGCTGATGGAGAGAGAAAACTCCCGTCGATCTGACATAATAATCTCTCATTCTCCCTCAGCTGCTGACTGCTTCCGGAAATTTGGGATGCAGGGTAAACACTTTTACGGGAGGAAGACGTGTTGACGCATCTCGCTCGCTCCGGCCACTCTTTGACAGCTTCGAAATCGCGGAGGCAGATCAGCTGTCAACTTGGAGGCACTTTTTTTTTTCTCGGGAACCACTGAAGTGCTTCAATACGGGCAGTTGGAAATCTCGAGAAAAGTTCTAATTGGCACAATTTGAAAAAAAAAAAAAAAAAAAGTATTTTAGCAATTTATCGGATTTTACAAGATGATGGAAAAACATGATTTTTCAATAATTTATAAACATTATGTTTATTTAATAAAAGTTATACATGTTACATTAAAAATAATATATACGATGTTTATATAAATATTTTTATGTATACACATTTATGCAATTATATATGCAATTATGCATAGACATATAAATACATAGGCTACCAACTTTTACGCATTATTCTACTAAAAAAATTGTATAGTAAATATTGTCTTATTTGATCGTCGAAATCTTATGATTAAACAAATAGAAAATCTCTGTAAAATTTTAGTGGTAGCAAAAATGCGAAAAAGTTGACAGCTATGTAAATATATAAATACCCAATATATATACTTACATATTTCACATATTTATTATATATATCAAATTAAAACAAAAGCTAAAATCTTTTCCGAAAAAATATGAAAAGTGCAAAAAATAAACAATAAATAAATAAATAATAATAAAAAAAAGAATGAAGTCCATTCCAGTAATAACAAGTAAGAAATATCATACGTTAAGCATAGATTATGACGCACTTTCCAACACTTCCTGAATTTTTTAACAAAACTTCGCTATTTATGGAAATAAAATTGCTGTAATATTAGCCAAATATATAAATATAATAGCTTCGAATGCATATTAGCCAAATATGCATTCGAATACTTTTGAACAGCCTTGTATTTGATCTGTCGGTTGATATATGTACTATATAATGGAAAAATTTAGTTTAGCAAGAACATGCCTAGCAGATTGAAATCTCTCTTTCAGCAATTTATACTAAAAGATAGAAACATACTTGAATACCTTTGTTCAGCCCTGTAGTTTACCTTGTACCTTTATCACACGTCAGTATTAAGCTGAAATTTATTTTAAACTGGAATCACATTCACAGAAATTATCATTCATAGGCGTCCATGTATCCAATCATTTGCGTGGCTCTGTATTGAATTTTATTTACAATCTGCAAACATTTTTTACTAAATCGAATGGAATTCTGCGTAAAAATGCATAGTTTACTTAAAAACTACCTTTAAGAAATTTATGCTCATAACCAGTAACGTTTGCGAGCTCTTTTGGGTAGCCCTATATATCAACTACAGCATTTATACACACCACATAATATGCATAGATTTAGTGAAACATAAAAAAGCATATCATAATAAAAATGCATTTCATCCATCCATCAGCCTCCATCGGATACATATACAGTACTTCGAAAAGAACATCCTGTTTGAAATCTTTTGTATGTCCCTGTAAATGCTATGTACTTCATATTATGCATGACTGTAATGTATAATTTATATTAAGCATCAGACACATATAAAAATTTTATTATTTATGAAATAGTTTAATATAATTAAGATATATTCGTAAATAATTCCCGTTTTTACCATTATATAATGGAATTCTGTTGTGTGCCCCTGTAAATGAATAATAGCTATTTTTTCACCGCATGTTTTACAGGTTGCATATTTTAGAGCACCTTGTAAATTAATATGTTTAACAGGGTTTAACATCTTTCAAATTCGTTTGAAACTATTGTTTCCCGTAGGCTGTAATGTAACGGTGAACTTTTGACTGTTCCTATAAGTAAACTAACCATTGTAGAAGCTTCATTTTGAATAGGATTCGTGCTAAGGTAAACGTCAATAAGGCCCAATAATTTCAGGCAATCCGAATAAAATTACAAGAGTTAGAGAGCGGACAGACGGACAGACGCACAGACAAACCGAATGCATAAACACTTTTCAATTTTGTTGGAAAGTGCTAAAAAAGCAACCCCAAAAGCTAGTGATCACAAACTCATCGATTCATTTAATATCAAAGAAAGTTCGCCAAAAAAAAAAAAAAAAAAAAAAAAAAAAAAAAAAAAACAGAACAGGATATGAAACTCTTTCCAAAATTTCTACATCTAAAAGGTACATTCATGTTTAATGAATGTACCTTTTCTCAGAAACTATCTAAAATTAAAATTTTTATACATGGGGAGGGGGGGGGGGATATCGCAAAGTTTGAATGACAGGCGACTGTTTTTTAATGCTACCTCGAACCACTTTTCCTAAACAAAAATATTTTACATACGCTTTAATAACATTTGCGAGAGAAAAAATATTGCGAAATGTAGTTTTTAAAAATAGTAGTGCATTTATAATATCCAATGATACGCGTTGTAGAGAATATCAGACGTAAGATTCATTGTAAATAGCCTAAATTAAGTTGTTATAATATACCGTAATATACCAATGAAACTACGACACTATTTTATGGACACCCTGTATTCTTCAACATTAAGAAGCATCTGTCTTTTTCTACAGTTTTCTTGCCTCATTTGTTAGATCCGTTGTAAGTTATAAAAAGTTTCTGTTTCTAAATTTCTCCGAATGTCCCTTTTTAATGAGCCTCGTCGCAAAATCCTATCATGAGAAAAAACTCGAATCCTATATTTCATCGGCAGTCTTTCCTTCGTTCGCTCTGCGGCATCAAGTGCACTCGAGGATGTTGCTACTTTTTACATATTCAAAAGCGTGATCCCCCCCCCCCCCTCCCGACTGTGCGTGTCGAGTGTCATTTAGCATTTTGCAGCAAGATTAGTTTTAAGATTTTATAGACAGAGTTTACTTAAAAACAATACAGAGAAAAAAAAATGCTTTTTTAAATGAAATATGTTTGAAGTCTCTATCATAATCTGCTTTTAAATTATTAATTTTTTTTTTCAAAGTTTTTATTACTCCTTTTGTCATCGTAGCAACAGAAGTATTCCGTTTTTGGACATTAAACTTGTACAAATCAGAAAACGAATAAAATAAAAAACAGAAGTATCCCATTTTTGGACAATAAATTTGGACCAATCAGGAAACGAATAAAATAAAATAAGTTGTGGAATTGAACCAATAAAAAGATTCAGATATACTTTAGATTTCCCAATTCTCTACCGAGAACTACTATTTTTTCCAAATAGTTAATAAAATAAGCATTAATGTTTTGTTGTTCTTTTCTCTTGGTTAGAATACAACGGAATTTTTTTGATTGGGTTTACAAATGCTGAGTTTATCGCAAAACAAAAACATGAAAATGAATTTTACTGCTGATATTTAAAAAAAAAACTATGTACACGATTTTCGGACATTATGGAACTTGAGTTAGTATGTTTTCAATGAGAGCGGCCTTTACATTTGTTTTGTTCTACCTTCCATGCAAAAACATAAATGTTTCTTTTAATTTTGGAATCTATTAGTTTCTGAGATTTTTAACGACAAAAAATGTTCTGAATGTGTGGATAACTTGAAAGAAATTGCTTATCGTCTGTTTTTGTACTATTATAGTATAATATATTTTCCTACATTAAGAAGCATTTGTCTTTTTTTTAAAACTTATTATCTTAATTGTCAGATCCGTCGTAAGCAATAAAAAGGTTTATGTTTCCAAATTTCTCCGAGCGTCCATTCTTAATGAGCCTCGTCGCAAAATTCTGTAATGAGAAAATCACGAATCCTATTTCAGCGCAGCGATCTTTCCTTCACTCGCTCCTCGGCATCAAGTGCACTCGAGGATGTTGCTACTTTTTTTACATATTCGAGAGCGTGTTTTTGTTATACTTTCGACTGTACATGTCGAGTGTCATTTCGCATTTCGCAGTTAGATTAGTTTTAAGATTTTATAGACGGAATCTACTTTCTAAAACAACAATAATAAAAGAAACAGAAAAAAAGGAAATACTGTAAGCCTTATCATTTTGCTGTACTTTTCTTCTGATTACAATACAACGAAATTGTTTTGAATGGATTCAGTAATGAAAAATTTATCGTGAAAGAAAAAGTTAAAGCGAAAATAAATTTTACTGTTTATATGAAAAAAAAAAAAAAAAAAAAAAAAAAAAAAAAAAATCTTCATACACGATTTTGTTGAGCTTGAGTATAAGTATACTATTTTCAATGAGTGTGGCCATTTTTACTTTTGCTCCGTTCTATCTTCAATAGAAAAAATGTAAATGTTTCTTTAAATCTTGAAATTTATTAGTTTCTGAGGTTTTTAACGACAAAAAACACATTCTGATTATATGGCTAAGATGAAAGAGACTATTTATTGTCTATTTTGGCATGATTATATTATAAGATAATTTTTTACATTAAGAATCATTTGTCTTTTTTTTTACAGCTTATTTATCTTAATTGTTAAATTTGTCGTAAGCAATAAGAAAATTCTGTTTCTAAATTTCTCTGAGCTTTCATTCTTAATGACCCTCAATTCAAAATTCTGTAATGAGAAAAACATAAATCCTATTTCAGTGGCGATCTTTCCTTCATTCGCTCCTCGGCATCAAGTGTACTTGGGGATGTTTCCACTTTTTACAAATTCGAGTTTTTTTTTTTTTTTTTTTTTTTTTTTTTTTTTTTTTTTTTTTTTTTTGACTGTATGTGTTGGAAATGCTATTAGCATTTTGTTGTTATTTCCTCTAATTAAAATACAACGGAATTTTTTTGAATGGGTTCAGAAAGGCCGGGTTTATCGTGAAACAAAAAATTAAAGCGAAAGTGAATTATACAGCTGATATATATATATATATATATATATATGTATATATATAAACAAATCTATATACATGATTTTCGGACTTTATGCAACTTGAGTTTGTATACTGTTTTCAGTGAGCACAGCCATTTTTAGAAGCGTTTGTAATTATGTAAATACGTAGCACCTATAATCGTCGTTCCTTCCATTTCTTTGTCCGTCCACATATAAAAGCGCTAAAACTACCCAACCGAACCATTTGAAAATTAAAATATACAATAGTTGCATAATTTTATCGAGTCATTTCAAATTTTAGGAAAATCGGATGCATAATTTAATGCAAGGGACAGTCAAAAATATTCCGTTATATGACGATCAATGAGAAAAAATAGATTCAACTGAATTTTAATGATGTTATTCTCTTCCAAACATAATAAAATGAATATGCATCTATGAAGTATATATTAAAATATACATTATGTACAATATGTGGTGCAACGGATATTTTTTATTAATTTAAAGGCCACACAAAAGTATTCCATAATATAATGGTATAGGAGGAAATATTGTTTGGGGCGCGTTTTAATTACATTAGAATATTTCACATTTTATGAAATTTAATTACTTTACTGAGGTTTTACTAAAGGTTACTTCTTTTATAATAGAAAGCAAATAGTATTTACAGGGACACACAAAAGACTTCGGATACTTATCATTTATCCGAAGTACTCCATACTGTTATATCAAGATCTGAATTTTTTAAATCTCTGTTATCGTATGAACGTATCTCATTTGCTACATTTGTCGTCCATATTTCCCTCTTGTTACTTTTGCTTTGTTCTATCTTGTATGCAAAAATATAGATATTTCTTTTAATCTTGAAATCTGTTAGTTTCAGAGGTTTTTAACGACAAAAAACGCATTCTGAATGTGAGGCTAAATTGAAAGTGATTATTTATTTCTAATTTGGCACGATTATAGTATAATACATTTTGCTACATTAAGAAACATTTGTCTTTTTTTTTACAGTTTTCATACCTTAGTTGTTAGATATGTCGTAAGCAAAAAAAGTTTCTGTTTCTAAATTTCTCCGAGCGTCCATTCTTAATGATCGTCATCGCAAAACCCTGTAATGAGAAAAAACATAAATTCTATTTCAGCGCGGCGATTTTTCCTCCATTCGCTCCTCGGCATCAAGTGTACTCGAGGATGTTGCTACTTTTTACAGATTCAAGAGCGTGTTTTTTTTTATTTTTGACTGTGCGTGTCGAGTGTCATTTTGCATCAAAATTAGTTTTAAGATTTTGTAAATGGAATCTATTAAAATAAATAAATAAAGTAAGCATTAACGTTTTGTTGTCCTTTTCTCTTTGATTATAACGGAGTTGAATGGGTTCAGAAAAACCAAGTTCATGTTTGAAAGAGAACTTAAGTTTATTGCAGATATTTAAAAAAAAAAAAAAAAAAAACTATATACGGTTTTTACGGGCTTTATGGAGTTTGAATTAATATACTATTTTTTTAAGTGCATTCATTTTTACTATATTTCTGTCTTTAACAAAAGAAAATATCGTACTCGAAATTTTCTTCGACTTTCAGATTTTGATGGATTTTAAATGTTTTAGGGGTCAGAGTTATCAAAAAACATGTACACATAAAACATTTGTTTGTCCGTGCGTGAGTCCATGTGACAATGTGTCCAGTGTACCGAAGGCGTATCGCCATTGTTCCATGGAAAAGTGTATGCAGTTAAGTGTATACAACTGGAAGAACTTTTTTGTGTATGTTTTTGGCTATGGCCACCAGGTTCTCATTCAATTTTGAAATATTCCGCCTGAAGGAGGCTCTGTAGCATGGTCGCCCATATGGAGGGGTCAAGGTGGGGCTTGAGCCCCCCCCCCCCTAGATTTTGGTTTTGTCATACTTTTTTAAAATATAAATCAGTTGCAAGATATGAAAATTCTAACTTGATCCTGTAAAGAAGGCATTGTAAGAAATTTTCGTTTTAAACAATTTTCCGTTTAAGGAGGTATAATTGTGTGGAATTTATTTTCTCATAACCATGAATTTAATTTCTTTTAAAGTTAGATTCTGATTTAAACAGATTCGGTTTTGGTTAGATTTGAATTAGTCCTCTCGAATAATTTGCTTTTTACAAAGAAGAAAAACATGAGATAGGAAACAAATTATATTTTATACAATTTTTATTTTAGCAGGTGTTGTTACTGTGTGTTTTTTTCCCTACTAGAGTGTAATACATTTTCTGCATAAGGAAGGATTCCGTTACAGACACGACCCATTTTCATAGGTAAAACTGATTTTGCGCGAACAAATCGCTGAGAAATTAGACACAGATTTAACAATAAGATGCGAATTAGCAGTGCTATTTTTTAATTGGAAAATTTCTTTTCCCCAATCTAATAAAGATTAGAATCCTGAATGTGTCAGATTTTAACCAGGGCCCAACTTATGCAGGGGTATACGGTTCAACTGTCCTAGGGCCCACCTCATTAGCCCCCCCCCCCATAAGAGTAATTAGGATTTTCACTAAAAAGGGCCAAATGATTAAAATTAGCCAAATGGGGATCAAATTTCATATATTTTCAAACATTTTGGAAAGTAAGAGTGATTCTCCTTCCTCTCTTTACTTCCAGTACCCCATTCATCTACACGAGAAGCAAAGTAGATTAGAAAATTAATAATAAAATATCAAAATGTGCAGATCGTTTACTAGATAATCTTACCGTTGGAAATGTCATATGGCCACTCTTCTAGAATATTAAAGAGCACCATTTTTTATCCATATTTAGACTCTTTAATTATATCCCTTGAGTCAAGATTTATAAATCGAAATGAAATGTCATTCAAAGAAATTTTACTTCATTCCTATCCGATGAAAAATTTCGGAAAATAAAGTTTTTCCAAAAGAAATCAAGGAATTATCTCAGTTTTATAAAATTGGGAATTCGGGGGAAGTAAGAATATGGCTTGATTTGTGGAAAAAGAAGAAGTGGTAGAATATCTCATAAATGACCTAATCACGGAAGCTACTTTCCCCATTTCTACCAAAACAGCTCGCTGCAGAAAGGTCATTTAGTGCACCCATGCCAGGGACGATGGCAAAAAAGCGCGAATTTTGATCAAGGATCACAGGAAAAATGCGAATTTTGCCAAAGAAATGCAAATAAACGCAAATTTTGTTAACCCTCTCATGCATACTGGCCTCATATGAGGACGGATAAATATTACCCTATAAAATATTACAGTTACGAAATTTTTTCATCATTCATTCATGGGGACCTTATTTATGGACAGATAATACCTTGCATGCAACACAATAGATAGCAACAACATACCGATGGTTGTAATTCACACGAATGTTGCAATAAAATCAAAGTATTGAAGTATAGTGATATTGCGCAGAATTTGCTACAAATAGACTAGGAAATATTTACAATATAGTCAAGGTAAGTTTTTTTTATATACAATTTATCATCATATAGCATGTAATGATAGAAATTTTTTACAATATTTCAATTAGGTTTTTATTTAAAGTATAAAACATATCGGTCCTCATATGAGGACAGTTTGCACTAAAGTAAACAAAACACATTTTTGTTTACTACCTTTATTTATTTTTGAAATACATTTTATAAATAATACAATGATTACTGATGACAATACAGATCAATATATAAAAATTCGACCGATTTTGACAAAATTGCATGAGACATTTCACAAAGCTGCCTATAAAGAGGAATATCAAAGTGTGGATGAGATGATGATTCCATTCAAAAGAAAATCATCTATAAAACAATACTTACCTAAGAAGCCGCACAAATTGGGATACAAAATGTGATGTAGAGCTGGTGTATCTGATTCCATTTATTCTTTTGAATTGTTTCAAGATGTAACTGGTAACATCTGATTGTGGTGCATCTGTTGATGTCATACTTCGTTTGACTCATCGTTTGCATCAGACAAACTGCAAAATATATGCAGATAATTGCTTTTCCAGATTACCATTGATTTTAAAACTAAAACGAAACGTAACGTTTCTTCACGTAAGCAGCAGCGAACGTGTTAATCCAATTCATTCACTGAAACAGAAATTTAAGATGTAAATCAAATGAGATATACAGTAAAACCTTCCTGAGGTGACCTACAAACCGTTCGAATAAAAATTCGTCGCTCCGAGAGATAGTCTTTTAATGGAGCTCATGTTGAAAAACTAGATTTTAATTGTTGAAAAAAGGGAGAAAAATGTTGCTCCTTTTTTATTTTTTGTTTTTAAATTAGGAAAAAATATAAAAATTTAAGTGTCAAAACAAAAGTTAATCATTTAAACAAATTACTGCAGATTAAAAAAAAAAAAAAAAAGAATATTTAATGTTGTCTTTGATTTTAAGGTTTATCTTCTATAACTTTTATTTCCAAGTCCATTCAAAATTTAGTAAGTACATGCTTTTTTTTTTGACGTGACAACGTCTTGTAAATTGGTTTGCCGGGAGACACTTCAAGAAACTGCGTTACGTTACGTTACGCTCCGCTCACGATACGCGCTCACTTTTCTCTTAACTTTTTCCGGTCACTTGTGGGACCATTTTCTGAACGTGAATGTGAATTCGCTGCAAGGAAGGGGCGGTGCTTAATAGGAATTTTAGATAGTATCAAACTAAGACGAAATACGTTATGTACTAGTTATTAGTATAAAGTACAAAGAAAATAAGTGTAGTTTATTTCGTAATTCGGTGGTATATTATGGAAAACTAATGATATGTGATTAGTGAAAGCCATTTTACTTTAGTTATATTCTGCTCATTGAAAAATTCTTTAATATGCTGTTTTACAAAATTCAACATTTGACATCAATAAACATGAAGTAAAATGTGTTTAACAAACACAGTGTATTGCAAGTTATTGTATGTATATTTGTATATAAATACGTATGTATGTGTAAAGGTAAAAATAAAATTTTGTTAATATGAAATTCAGTGCGAGATTCTTTGTATAAATTAATGTTTTAAATTGTTACTATTATTTCATCCTTCTTCCTACTATACGAATGAATATTCACATTAAAATTATTTTACAACTCAAAGTCGTTGTCACGTAAAACTTTCGCCCGTATACCGACTTTACAGGCAACCAATTTTTTTTTTTTTTTTTTTTTTTTTTTTTTGAATGAAACAAATAATGACGATTTCATTACATTATCTATTTCTTTGAGAGTTTTCCGACTAAATAAGGCAGGAGAGTTATTAATTCGTTATCAGAGTTAAATTAATTGCCTAAAAAGGCACAAGAGGACTTAAATACTTAAAAGTTACTTGAATAATAAGTAGGATGAGCGAAGCGAATCCTGTACTAGGCTACACAAACTACATTTTATCGTACACTTAACAAAAGAAAGAAAAAAAAAAAACCTATTTAGTATTTTGACTTGAAATTAAGAAAAGATAAATCACGGAATTAGTAATCATAAAGAATCATGATTATTTAAATAAATATAATATTTTCGTTATTCCGCCAAAATATTTCAAAGTCTTTGGCGATGAAAATGTAAACATTTCCACATAAAAAATTAACATAAAACGAGTAGAAACCCGTCGAATTTGATTTAAAAAAAAGTAATTACATTATTGAATCAATATATAATAAATATATTTCCAAACTTGATGTCAAGTTTGCCACTTACAATTTTACATGCAAATACTCGCACACCTTAAGTTAAAGTTGTAATCTGAGTGGCGGCGCGATACAGAAATTTTATTTTACATGCACTCGCAGGAAAATAGTTTTATCAAAAAAAAAAAAAAAAAATAATAATAATAATAAATAAATAAAAAAATAAAAATAAATAAATAAATAAAAATAAACTTAATTCATTTTTATTATTTTCACCAATTGAAGTCATCTGTAAGTATAATCTCAATCTCGTTGTCTATGAAATGAAAAGTAAAATTGAAATGTAATATCGTTATGAGTAAAAACGCGATATTTTATATAGTGACGCATTTTCTCTTCAAATGTTTTTTAAAAGTTACTGTCATTAGTAATATAAAAAAGGCATTCGTAATAATATTGTAATTCCCATTTATTTGGATTCTGAATAGCATCATTTTTCTCATTTTAATTTTTTCTTATTTAGCTTTAGACAGTAATTTTTATCATAGATTATTTTCTATTATTTTATTTACATTATTAATATTATTTCTGAGTAAATAATATATATATTTTTTTACTTCAATTAGTGCAGAATTATACGCAATCATTTTATTATAGTTAAATTTTATGAAAACAATTAGCATTTTTCTTTTAAATGGGAGGACATGTTCACTGATGAAATCAAGCTTCTGATTGGTGGAAAGTGACGATATCGAGAGAAAAGCTGAACTGAGTTGCCACCATTTTGAAGAAATATCGTAAAAAGCATTTAAAATTAAAAATAAAATATAAAAATGGAAATCAATTAAAAATAGCTAGAATGGGCATAACTACAAATGAACAGCTTTCATTAAAAAATAATAATAATTATTATTATTATCAAAATCGGTTAAGTAGAAAACTTAGGGCTGATGACTAAGAAAAAGCCAGGTCTTTTAAATATATAGATAGTTTGACGAATTTCAGAACAAATTAACATTACTTTATAACTTTACTATACAAGATTTCCACGAAAAACGGAAAATAAAATAATTAGCTTGGCGGATTTTTTTAAAAAGCAAATATTAGGTCATATTAAAAATATAATGAACGAAAAGCAGGTGAATATAAACGATTTTTTATATTTTAAACTATTCAAAATAACTACAGAATTTATACTTCAAACCGCAAAATAACATTAAACTTTCTTATATTAAAAATTTAATTTATTTGAGAGGAAAATATACATTTTAATAGAATATTTTATTAAGATTGGTTGGAAATGGCGCATATTTTGGTGGTCATTCCTTTTAATTATATAATAGTTTCATGATTTCTTTTATGAAATTTTTAAAATACTTTTTTATGAAAATTACAGTATATTCGTGAAATTTAGTTATGTACATTCAATTATAAAAGTACTTTTCAGTGTTAAGAATTGAAATGCACAATTTATTCTTATTAAGTGAAATCATTTGTGAAAACAACACTTTTGCATTTAACAAAAATTATAATATGATTTTTTTTTCGTAAAATGGCAACAAGAGATTTGTAAACAATTAAAATTAATTGTTAAATTCGTTATGTAAAGGGTATTCGAATTCGAAGGTTGAAAATTAAACCAAATAAAACATTTTTTTTTTTTTTTTAAAGAAGTAATTACTATTAGTATTTTTTTTAACAGGTTCGCCGTTTAAAAATAATTTATGGAATTTAATTGAATTTAAATTTCTAAACCTAAAATACGCCAAAATATAAAGTAACATATTTTGCTTAATAAAGATGCAAAAATAATATAAAAAAGTATTGTTACTTTTAAGTGTTTATCTTATGAAATAATGCTTCACGAATCCAAACGAAGCATGTGGATTTTGCTAGTAAATAATAAGAAATCAAAATTTTTGTTTAGAAGGTTGTTGAATAATGTGCACTCCGGAATTATTTTTCTGATAAAATCTTCTTCTAGGAAAAAAAAAAAAAAAAAAAAAAAAAAAAAAAAAAAAAAAAACAGAATTTGTTTCACTTAGTTCAAAGAAATGGGCCGCTCATGGATGGAACTCAACTGGGATGGTCTTTGAATGGAGGTAAAGTTAGTATTGATCCTAAGGGGAAAACCTCATTCGGTGAAAAAAAGGTACCGTAAAATGGGGTGAATAGGAACGAAACTTCCCAGTCATACAAATAAATTCATTATAAATATATCTGATGATATTTTTAGTTGCCAAATTTTTTATAAGAAGGTTATAACATTAAGAGTTGGGAAATTCAGTTTTGACATGTTTTCACAACTACTGGGGTATATAAAAATACTTCAAGAGGATCCTCAAAAACCTGATTTTTGCAACGTCTTCAAAACTTTGTATGTAACTACAGTGTTTTTCGTATTCTGAACCTAAGAGAGGGGATTTTTAATTAATGATAGACCTGTTAACGATATTCTGTATTAAATTCTACTTATTTCTAAACTAGATAATAAAAAAATGAAAAATGGCTTGAAACATCAGAGGTTTGAGATTTACGGGGTGAATCGGAACACGTTTTCCCTCATGGTTAATTTTTCTATAAAATAATAGTTTCGTGTAATATATGAAAACATATGTATGAATATGTATTATAACATTATTTTGTTTGTTCTAATTACTTGAAGAGTTTAAGGGTGCCAAGAAATTGCTTGGTTAAACAAAAAAGTCAATGTTTAATCCAACAGACATGGAACATACAATAAAAGACTTTTAAAATTGCAAATAAGTTAGAAAAACTGTACAGAATTATTCTCTGGCATCCACAACATTACACAAACATCTCAAAATGAAAAACCAATTAAAAAAGAGAAGGATGCAAACAGTACTATGGGCTGGGGATGAGGGCGTATAAGTAGATCGTATTAATACATGCAGCGACTGGGGCTTCTTAATAGATTGACTTACCCAATCACTACTAGTAAAGGATAACACATAACAGAGCTAAATTTGCATTAAATTCTACATTTCCGATTCAAATATAATTTCTTAAAATAAATTTTAATTTTTCTTGTTTTAAAAGTTGTTTTCTAATTTTTAAAAAGGCATATCTTTACTTGTATGTAAAATAAAGGCTTGGTTTCACAGTAACTACGTGTTCCTATTCCTCCTTTATCATTATTACCTGTTTTTATTAACCCTATTAAAAATTGAATCGGAATAAATAAAGATTATAGCATTTGTTCCGATTCACCCCTATCTGCGGGGTGAATCGGAACACCATTAAAAATTTAATTAATTTATATATAAACAGTAAAAATGTTTCGTTTTTGCTTAAAAAGTAAAGAACAAAACAAGACCGAAGTTTCTAGTAGAAAAATTAAAAAATCTGTTGTTGCTTGTTTTTAACGTTAAAGTTGAAAAGTGTTCCGATTCACCCCATTTTACGGTAGTTCGAAGAAGTGGTCGCTTGATGGAGGTGGTCTCAGAGGGAGGTTTCATTGTACTATTGAAATAATAATATTGAAATATTAACGTACTAGCCGTCCTTGGCGACCAGTTTGGTCTCCCTTGAATGCATACTAAGCATTAAATCATATTGCTTTTATTCATAATTTATTTTAATTGCTCAGTTGTTTTGTCAAATTAGAATATTCTTCTAGAGAAATTGATACAGATGTCGTATACGCACCACATTGGCGCGATTGCAACAAAAGGACAATTATATGTGCCTCACATAGTAACCCGGCCATTGTTATTTATTTATTAATAAACTGTTTGTTTGCTTTTATTTTCTTTTTTAATATGATGTAAATTGTTTTATTTTATAATTATTAACTAATTTTTTTAAATTATTATTCTTTTTTTAAATAATAGAAATTTGATTTAAAAAAAAAAAAAAAAAAAAAAAAAAAAAAAAACATGTATGTAACTGGTATTTGAAAATGGAATTTTTGCCAAATTGGCATCAGAAAAATAACATGCCAATGTGGTGCATATATGACATCTGTGCTGATAAATCAAGAACTCAGTATTTTTATGCTAGCCCGGCGCAGATAATAAATCGACAAATATTGTACCCACGGCATTTTTTCGTATTTCATTATTTAAAATATAATAATATAACCCATTAACTCATTTCATTTATAATACACAGCTTTAATTTGAAATACAAAAGTTTAAAATTCATGACTTTTATTTATTTATTTATTTTTTAGCAGAGAGAACAGAAAAAAATAAAAATTATGATATTTTGAAGCTTTGTAATTGCAGCGAAGGAACAAAACATGATTAAATCCAATTTATCACAGCCTAAATCTTACCAAAGGAGGTTTGCAGTAACCCATAAGATGTGTTTCATATTGATGTTGCCATTAAACAATTAACAAATAATTGTGTATTTTGTGCCGCATATATATCTTTTAAACTAATTAAAAAATTAAAAGGTATTATGTATCGCTCTAAAATAAATTAAAATAAATCACTTACGAATTTTTTAATAATATATTTCATGCGAAATCTTTGAACAGCATAAGTTCAATTAATTTCCTCCCAATGAATTATAAAAAACACATTTTGCAATCAAAGTCAACAGCTTCTATAACTCAGTCAAGAAGATGCTCTTCCCATGTCCAGAGGTCTCGGTTTCACATCCTAGCTCACTGAAATTTGAGTGATTCACTAATTAAAAAAAAAAAAATAATTAAATTATTATCATTAAAAATAAATTTACAAAGTCTTGTGTATTTTCAACGATGATAATTTATAGAGTCTTGTCTATTTTTAACGATGTTAATTTACAGAGTCTATTCTAAATTTACCGTGTAAACTTCTCAGTTATTTAACAGAATCTCGTTTTTTCTAATCTGTATAATTTTAAATAAGACTTAAGTTAATGGATCCCCCGTAGATTCACTGTATTTTCATAGAAACATTTTTAACAGTATATTTTTAATGCATTTTTGTAATGTGATAAATATAGGCGCTAGACACGAATGGGACCTATTTTTATACCGTGTCATTTTAGGGGACAGTTATGTCCCCTAAATGGCTATGTAAAATCTTTTTTTTTAAATATATAAATATATATATTTATAAATATGGCTTTGTAAAATCCTTTTATAGTTAATGTAAAATCCTTTTCGAGATGATGAGAAAAAAATTGTTTTTAAGTGTCAAATGCGATTATTCTTAGTTTATCATTACTAATACTTATAATGTTATAAAGATGTATTATTTTTCAGTAGTTCACAAAAATACTAATTGTAGTACAGAATATAGAAATAAAAAGCTTCTTTTACATAAATTTATACAAAACACATAATCATAAATATTATACTATTACAAATATTATGCCTATTCCCATATTTAATATGTTTACAATTTATCAAAATAAATGAAAAAAAAAGCTTAATTTTATTTAAATTTATTCCAGTTCATTTTGCAGCCTTTAAAAGTTATTTCACCAAAAAATTTGAGAAACAGAAATTCCGGCAGTGGTTTTATTTAAAATGTTGAATATAAACTAAATTATAATAAAAGCGAATAAAAAAAAACTGCTTTTTTTTGGTTGTTGTTGTTGCTTCCGTGTCAAAAGTGAAAGAGATAAAAATGATATTTAAAAGCCATTTTCCAACTTGCATTTTTATCATCTGCGTCATTAATTTATTCTTCGGTAAGTGTACGATAAGTACTCGAGATGTTACTACTCCATAAATATTCGAAAGTGTTTTTTATTCTTTCTTTTTATGTATATTATGTCAAGTGGCATGTCATACGCGGCGAAAGCTCGTTTCAAGATTTTATCCACCTCAAGAGAATAAATAAAAGAAAAATTAAATAGTGACATTTTGTTAGCAATTCTTTTTCACTTTATTTAGAATAAGTCTGAAATTGACACGGAAACTCAGATGATGTTGTTAAAAGAGGAGAAAAAGGGGGAGAGGCACACAGAGAGAAAAGACAATTTAAGATATTATTTGAGTTTTTGTTATGTTTAAAACCTTATTCTTTTTATTTAAATTTTTCATTACTTAATTTCATAGTTAATTTTATTCTGTATTTGATACTTTTTTTTTAGTTTGGTGTTTGGTTTTAATCCATGTCAGAAACATAGATAGCCAAAATGGTTGCCAATCGTAAATTATGTTTAAAACGATACTTTAATGAACATTTAATAAACAAATCGTTAACCCCTTTGTGTGCCACGGTGACTGACATTCAACTATCCATTTAGGCCGCGTCAATCATTGGTGTCTGACAGTATTAGAGCAAGATCCCA
The DNA here is from genome assembly GCA_964019185.1 of Maratus speculifer. NCBI lineage: Eukaryota > Metazoa > Arthropoda > Arachnida > Araneae > Salticidae > Maratus > Maratus speculifer. The sequence goes on along the minus strand of OZ025292.1, from coordinate 21,137,625 downwards.
GGGACCCCAGACGTTACTTAATTTCTCACAAGTAAATTGTATTGGATAAAGTAGTGCTAGTACGTGCTAAGAGCGTAGTAATATCTGCTAGCTTGGACCGACAGCCAATTTACGGGTACCAGGTACCAAAGGTAGGTAAAAATACTACGAACTTTTCTTATTTTCTCAGTCTTCATTTTTATTTATAATGCTCAGGGAACTATTTCAATACTATATCTAAGCTCCCAGACGAATTGCATGGGCCAAACATCTTCCCAGACATACAAAAAAAGCGCGTTCGGCTCAACTTACCGAAGTAAATCTTTTTAAGGTGATAAAGCAAATAAACTGAAAAAAGAATACTGATTTTAAATAAAATCGTCTGAATTTAATCAATGTTTTTTGTTGAATGTCAATTATGAATTGGTAATACTTAAAGGGGAATTAATTTGAAATATTTTAATATTTTGAATTACTTGAATAAATATTCTAATATTTTGACTTTTCAAAATATTTTTTTAATTAAATTTTTAAAAATGATATTAATTTTAAGATAACAAATAAGTTCAATCGACAATAAGTTCTTAATAAAAATATCGTTTGCATTTTTGCATTAGAGGATATTACATTACCAAACGATATTTTCAAATTGTAAAAGAAAAGTAATTATTCTAATATTTTGAATATAAGCTGTATATGTGTGAGCGTATTGGTATTCAGTATATATTATTCCATCGTGTCTATTAAGTGCAGCTGTGTTTTCAGTTATAACGTATTCCATTAGACCATTAATAACATAAGTTTTATGAAGTTATGTTATAAAACTATCTAATTATCACGCTCGCGCCCATACTGATGGCGACACTTTATATATGTCTGGGAAGATGTTTGGCCCACGCAATTGGTCTGGGAGCTTACATATAGTATTGAAATAGTTCCCTGAGCATCGTATATAAAAATCAAGACTGAGAAAATAAGAAAAGTTCATAGTGTTTTTACCTACCTTTGGTACCTGGTACCCATTAATTGGCCGTTGGTCCAAGCTAGCAGGTATCACTACGCTCATAGCACGTACTAGCACTACTTTATCCTATACATTTTACTTGTGAGAAAATAAGTAACGTATGGGGGCTCTGGGATCTTGGACTATATAAAATATGATATAAAACTAAAAACATTATATTATTTTAAGTAATTATAAATAAAATATAATTCTCTCGATAATTGTAATAAATAAAAGGCAAGTTTGCTTTTTTTGTTGCTCTTATGTCAAAAGCGAAAGGGATAAAAATGAATTTAAAAGCCATTTTCAACTTGCATTTTTATCGTCTGCGTCATTAATTTATTCTTCGGTAAGTGGTGTACTCGGGATGTTACTATTCCATAAATATTCGAAAGTGTTTTTATTCTTTTTTTTATGCATATTATATCAAGTGGCATGTCATACGTGGCGAAGGCTCGTTTCAAGATTTTATCCACCTCAAGAGAATAAAGAAAGCTAACCGGGCGATAACCGACTGGGATTTTATGTTATGGCCAATAAGGTTATCTGAGCAAAAAATCCCAGCAGGTTATCGCCCGGTTAGCTTAACAGGTAAAGCATTGGCCTTGTAAGCCAACTATCCGGGTTCGATTATCGGCCTGGTCAATTTTTCGCTCAGTTTGGAAATATTCAATTCGTATGATAACTTTACCAATCAGTTAGATTGTGTTAAAATAATAGTAAATATTGTCTTGTTTAATTGTCAAAATCTTATGATTAAAGAAATGGAAAAAATCTCTGTACAATTTTAGTGGTAGCAAAAAATGCGTAAAAGTTGGCAGCTATGTATATATAAACTTTTTTTTTCTTTTTTCTAAAGAGAACAATGCGTAATGAAACAAAAAAAAAAAAAAAAAAAAAAAAACTTTGTTTAAATATATCTAAGACTTTTGCCTACGTCCAGCGAAAAAGAAAAAACAATATCACCTTTAATTTCTGTCAACTCAATCCTGAGGAAGAAAAAGAAGGGAGGGGGGGGGGGATTCAAGTCATCTTTACCCTTTTCAGCAGCAAATGTACTCGAGATGTTAGTATTTTATTTATTTATATTTTTTTTTTTCTTAAAACACTATGTCGAGTGTTCGAAGAACATTGTCGAGTGCAAGTAAGAAAAGAACTGACAGCTGCATTTTTACATGTCAGAACTTGGAAAGAGTTTCGACACTTATTGTCAAAAATTGTGAATTAAAAGGTTCCGAGTAATGAATTAAAAATGAAAATAATGGAATAAAAAACTTTCTCTTAAAGATGCTTTGAAAATTATGCAATAAGCTTTGGAAGATTTTTCTTTTATTTATTAAATCTGTAGTTATAATTTTTTCCTCTCTTTTAACAATCTTTTAGGGATTATACATAAGGTATCTGCAGGTAATATGGCTACCTTAAGAATATAATGTTTTTTAGCAACAGTTGTAATTTTTAAGAAATTTTTAAGAAAAAATAAAAATTTTCAAAAGAGAAGAGTCTTTTTAGTATTGATAAAAAAATTTAAAATTTAAATTAATGAAGATTTAAACTTGCAGCAATTTTTTGAAAAAAAGTCTAGTTGATGAAAGTAATATGCCCATATGCAGGTAATATGGCCATAAGTGAAATATAATGAAAATATTCATATTTAAAAATGAGAAATTAAAACCTCAGAAAACCAAATTTATTTTTCGAATTTTTACAAAAAATAATGAAAAAAAAGAGAAGAAAATTTAGTATTTTATTTTAACATTATTACATTTGATTTCTTTTATGTTTACTTGGTAGTAATATATATATTTTAAAAGTTTATTTATTTGGTATTTAATGCTAATAGTGCATTAATTTTTTAACCGACTTATTTGCATAAATAAATAAATATAAAAAATAGGGATTTTTTTTTATATGAATGTAGTATGACATATATGCAGGTAATAGGCCCAACAGGCATATTACCCACAATGATAAGTTTTGGAAAAGTGTTCATAATTCTACCTGAACACCCAGATATTAAAATTCATTGTTACAGTTAAAAAGGCCTTTAAACCAGCTAAAATATTATGTATAAAAACAAACACAAATACTTTGTTTAACTAAGAAAAATAACAAACTTACCAGAGAAATTTTTATAAAATGGCAACGCAGCTTACAACAAATCAACAACGACTGCCCCCCTATGCACATGATCAATGATTGCGGCCAACACGATATTACACTATTTTATTCGAATGTCTAGGTAACAGATCCAAGCATCATCTTTTGGATTTCACTGAAATTAATAACAATATTGTAGGATGGCCATATTAACTGCATGGGCCGTATTTGCATCAGATACCTTATATAATATTATCAAAGTTTGATAATTTTGGATTCCCTCCATCCGTTACCATATCATACGTTAGCATCCTACTAACCCCACTTATCCAACGTAATCATATGTTTATCAATACATAACAATCGAATTTTCATTTTTTGAAATTTTTTTTTGTTTTTTTGTTTGGAGGTATGGTTAAACAGATATGGTTATATATTTGCTATTTGCATAGATTATCAATTTAATTAAAGAGAAAGAAATCAATAAAATATCACTTTGCGTATGAAAAAAATTTATATACAAGAACACACACAAAAAAATAGTTACTATTTGAAAATATTTTATAATAGCTTTATTGTTATGCAATGCATTTCAATGTAATAATGTCTTTACACTTGCTCCCACGCGGGTAGAAATAAAGGGGAAGGCAGAATTTATTATCAGTTGAACAGTTGGACTACATTCTTTATCATTCATCTACCAGTAAACACAAAAAAGTATCATTTCAAGCATACTTCGCAGTTAATTTCGCGAGCAGCAAATCACATATTCAAGCACACATGGCAGAAGAATAAGAATACTAAATCTTGTGATGTTTCATAGTTTGGAATTAAATAATTTCATAACAGTTTAATCATTTTAATAATAGCTTTATCTTCTTCAGTTCCGAATCAAAAATAACAATACAAATACTTATTCTTTTTTTTTTTTTTTTTCGAACAAAATAACAGAAAAAATACCTTTTCCGAAATGGATCTATTAGGCATTTAGTGATTGAGATTCAAAAATAGGGATTTAAACTACACCCCCCCCCCTCTAAAACATCAGTTTAATAACTATTAAATCAAATTAACGCAATCTCAAATTTAAGAGCTTTAAACAAGTAAATAACCTACAAGTCCTTAAAAAAAAAAAAAAAAGAAACGAAAAGAAAAGGATTTAAGTTAAATACTTATGAAAATTTATCGCTATCTTGGTTACCCTGTCATTTGGAAATTTTTATGCAGGTTGCAAACTTAAATGATAATAACATTTATTTTATAAGGGATTCAACTTAGATGCAGCGATTCATTCGTTTGCTTTCATAGCAAAAAACATTCAGCTATTAAGATATAATGTAAAAATATCAGACCTTTTATTATTATTTTTTTAAAGTAAAGGAACAAAGATATTGGATGGTGACTCAGGGACTAATAAAGTTATATTTCTATTAAAAAAAAAAAAAAAAAAAAAAAAAAAAAAGGCGATTATACTGTTAAAATGTTCAATATTTTGTGTTAGCTAACTATAACTTTGTATTAAAGATATAAAAATGCTTGAATAAAAAACCTATTGAGGTTTAGGGTAATCATTATAATCTAATGTATAATTAAACACCAAAATTTTCAATCTTGATGCAAAATTAATTTTTTTAACCTGCCCTTAATCTGCATTACCAATTTCGTGTACTGTTGTGTACTGTTCAAAAATTAAAATTAAAATAGCTCTTTTACTCCGTAAGTCATTGCGCGCATGATATCTCAAGAAAGTATGTAGGGGAGAGTGGTGTACCTCGGACCTATGCTAATTCTAGCTTTACTTGCTTAGATCATTAAACAAGAAGATTTGTATATTGAACATTTCCCATCATAGGTCTCATTTAATTTTTTGACATTTGTTTAAAGGCTCAATTAATTGTACAGTTTTTTAAAAAGGAAATTCACCTTTCAAAAGTAAATTTTCTTTAGATATTTTTATGTTATTTTTATAATAAAACATATTTAATTTTTTTTTTAAATGAAGATTTATGCTTAATAAAGCAATGCTCTAGCTACTACACCATGTGCTTTAAATAAAGTTAGGCCTAAACTTAACATCATGATGGGCAGTTTTCTTTTAAGTGTCAAGTGGTGTACTTTGAGCCTAAATAAGTGATGTACCTTGGACTGGGCCCAAGGTACACTAGGTATTGTCTAATGGATCTGAAAGGCAGTTCAAGAAGTTAACGTTTGGAATTGATTTATCTAATTACAATCTTGATTAGAAATAAATAATTACTGATATAAATAAGATTTAATGTCTTTTGTGATTATAGTAAGTGTAAATGTTCTGAAATTTATTGTCTACTTAGACTTTTTATTTTTAAAATCCAATAAGCAATGAAATATATAAAAAAATTATGTATGTAGCTTTTTGATTAAAAAATGTTGATTTTATTCACTAAAAACAAGTTTTTTCCATTGGAAACCAGTTCCATGGTACACCAGTTAGTGGTGTACCTCGGTGATATTTTCATTTTATTTTTAATTCAAAAATTTTCATGGAAATTATTTATATAAAAATTTAAGACAAATATATGTAATGTATAGCATCATAAAAATTTATAAAATCTTTTTTTCTAATTTTGGCAATTTTTTTAATTAAAAATTAAAAAAGTCAAAATGGGTCCCTTCCCCTATGAATCGTTACGAAATTTGATACAAATAAGTATACACATAAATCTTTTTTTAATGATCTACTTCTGATTTTATATAGTGATAAATTTTCTAGGTGTGATTATTTCTATTCATTAAAAAAAATGTAAACTTTTGGTATTTTTCAGAAAACATATTTATTCATATAAGAGTAGATAATTTTACAGATACCTATGTGCTTATTATCTATATCAAATTTCATAATAATTTATGTATATGTTCTAATATACTACGTGCTATAACTAACGGAAGAATAAACAAGTTGGAAATTGCACGTGAAGCATAACAAATGAGATGCGTTCGTACGATAACGAAGTTTTAAAAATATTCAGATTTTGCTGTTATAGGAGGCAGTACTTCGGATACAGTATGGTGGTCGAAATCTTGTTTGCGTTCCCGTAAATATATAGGAAGAAATTTTTATTGCACTTCGCAACGTAAATCATATTCATATAATATGATTTACTACAATTGTTGATGATGTTTATGAAAATTATGATTTAGTATAATTTATATTGTTTAATATAATTAACAGACGCCCCAAACAATGTTTTCCCGATAGCATTATGCAGTGGAATACTTTTGTGTGGCCTTGTAATTTAATAATAAATATTCTTTGTATCACATACTGTACAGAATGTATATTTTAATATATATATATTTCATAGGTTCATGTATATTCGAATGACTGTAACACCATTAAAATGCATTTGAAACATTTTTCCTCATTGACCGTAATGTAACGGAATACTTTTGACTGTCTCTGTAATTGATCTATGCATCCGATTTTCATAAAATTTGAAACTACTCGACAAAATTATGTAATAATTATATATATTAAATTTCTAACTACTTGATTGGGCAGTTTTTGCGTTGTTATATGCGAACAGACGGACGTACTGAACGACAACTACAGATGCTACGTATTTACATGATTACGGGCGCACAGTTTAGTTTTAGTAGTTTAATTTCAACAATACACACATTTTGTGAAAGGTTTTGTCAGTTTTTATAGCAATATATTGAAATCGCAATATGTTTAATTAATAGTTAAAATTTCATGTTTATGTATAAATTTTTTTGAAGATATACTAATTCAAAATTTGAATGTTTTCATTCATTTTCATCGGTTTTAAAAAGTCAGTCCTGAAAATATAAACTCAATAATTAGAGTTTACTTTCCTCTTTTGCTACTGTTATTTTCCTGCTAGCCCGTCATTAATTTCTTACTCATTCCTTACATCAAGTGCACTCTAAATGTTACGACTTAAAACATTCGGAGAGCAACTTTTACGAACATCATGTCGAATGGATGAGCCTTCATCAATTTTTAAGTGAAACTTCGTCGCAAGGTATTTTAATGGATGGACGGTATTCACTTCCAAGAAGCAAAACATTTTGTTAGAATTTGTATTTATTCGTTGATTTAAAAATTATATTAGAATTATAGAATTTTGTTTATAAAGGCAGAAAAGAAAAGTTCTTTTAAATTAGATTTTTAAAATTTTTTTATAAAATTGCAACAACCATTTGGAAAATGATTTTTTCAAAGACTAAAATTTAAGTTTTATAATTCAATTCTATATTTTTTTAAAAAAGGTATTTTACAATTAATTGGTTTAACATTGGATTGTCTCTTTTTTTATGATCATCGCACATTTCGTAATCGATAATCTCGGTAATCGGACCTTTTTTTTTCTTTAAAAGATGATTTTTATGCGACGTCTTTCTTTAGATTCATCTTTTTCCCGATCTGATACTTTGTATTGACCCATTTTGTAACTTTTTTACTTTTTTCTTTTTTAACAACGACATTTCGACTTCTTATTTAAACATTCTTCTAAATATAAAGGATTTCGTAAAATAATAATAAAACGCGAGCATTGCCCAAAGTAAAACGTTTAAATGTTTCTCACTGAGTAAAATAAATAAATAAATAAATAAATAAATAAATAAATAAATAAATAAAAAATTTTACTTATGTAATAACAGAGTCATATATTAAGTACGCCACGGATAAAACCTTAATATTATTGGAGAAAACATAAAAAAATAAAAATAAAATGCGGACATCACTAGGTTTGTTCTCAACCAAAAACAACAACCATCTTCCAATTGGGTAATAAAAAGTCCTTTCGGCCAGTTGATATGAAATTCGATACAGATAGATAGGCGCATAAGTCTTTTATAAATAATCTACTTCTAATTATAAGCAATGATAAGTTTTCCAGTTATTTCTATTAATTAAAAAATGCATAAGCTTTTTTCTTGAGGAAAAATATTTAATTTATATGGTTAATGAAACAATTTTGACCTAAGAGTAGAACATTTTACAAATACATATGTGCTTAGTATTTACGTCAAATTTCATAATAATCAATGTGTATATTCTCAAGATATACTGCGCGCAAAGACCAACGGAAGAATAAAAATAGAGATATTTTAATTTTAAAAATACACACATTTTGTAAAAGCGTAGTTTGTTTCTAATCATAATTTATTAAAAAGTACAATCTAATTAAAAGTAAAAATTTTCATGTTTATACATAAAAAGATTTAAAAGAAAAACTAATTCAAAATTTGAATGTTTTCGTTGGTTTTCATCGGGTTTAAAAGTTTACAAGACCCTTAAAATTTAACCCACTTCCTAGTTACTCTCGAATCAATCTTGAAAATATAAACTCACTAATTAGAATTTACTTTCCTCTTTTGCTTCTGCAGAAAAATTCTCCCTCTACCCCGTCGTTAATTCCTTACTCGGCAACAAGTGCACTCGAAATGTTACTACTTTAAACATTCGGAGAGCGACTTTTACGAATATCATGTCGAGTGGATTAGCCTTCATCTATTCTCTCATCTCAGCGAAACTTCGTCGTGAGGTATTTTATGGACGGTATCCACTTCCAAGAAGCAAAACATTTTAAAACATTCTGTTGGAGTTAGTAGTTATGCTTTGATTCAAAAATTAAATTAGACTTAAGGGCAGAAAAGCAAAGTTATTCTAAATTAGATAAAAACGTATTGTATAAAAAATTTCTATGTATATATATATATAAATAAATAAATAAATAAATAAAACGGATTTTAAGCTTATTTTATAGGCTATCACTTTCAGAATATTCAAGCTATGTTTTTGAGACTTTCACAAAAGATGATCTATACATTTAGCTAACACAATATGCAAATAAAATTTTTATTGCCTTCACGCATACGCAGTGAAACATGTTTTAGTGAACCTGCTCTTTTTTCATAATAATTTATTATTTTTTAATTATCATTACAGAATGTTGTGTACAATATTGTTTGTTTTATTTTCTCAAAAGAACATTATTTTATAATAAGAACTCTGAAAATTGTAAGCAAAAAATTAGGAAAATATTGGTACTGTTTTTATAAAAGCCTTAATTTTTCTACGAGTATACATGCTATAGACATAAAACATTTTATTACACATTTTATTACAATAAGCCACTTAATCATAATCTACAGTTTGAGGGCCTTTGTTACATTATTTTTGACAGGGTTATCCAAAATATATTCATTCTTTTTCAATTTATTGACGGTCCTTTACGTTTCGAGAAAAAATCTTCATGGAAATGTATGACTTGTACAATTAGTATATTTATATATTAAGAATTTCAGGATAATTCATCATGTATTTTTCTAGATATTTAGCAATACATCTAAAATCGCAAATGGCCGGTCACCTTTGGCCAAACAGTGTATGTTTTCAAGATATAAACGCATTGAGCGGCACAGAAAAAGAAAGAACTATTTTAATTACATCAATACACACATTTTGCAAAGCTTTAGTTAGTTTCTAAGAGTAATATATATTAAAAGGCACAATCTGTTTAATTAATAGACAAAATTTTATGTTTATACTTAAAAAGATTTGTAGATACACTCAATCAAAATTAGAATATTTTCGTTGATTTTTATCGGGTTTAAAAGACACAAGAAACTTAAAGCTAACCCACCTCTTAGTGACTCTCGAGTCAATCTTGAAAATATAAACTCAAGAATTAGAATTTACTTTCCTTTCTTGTTACTATAGAGACCCCCCCCCCCCCTCCTCGTCGTTAATTCCTTACTCTGCATCAAGTGCACTCGAACTGTTACGACTTCAAACATTCGTAGAGCAACTTCTACTTCTACGAATATCATGTTGAGTGGATAAACCTTTATAAATTCTCGTCTCGACGAAACTTCGTTGTGAGGTATTTTAATGGACGGTATCCCCTTCCAAGAAACAAAACATTTTGTTAATGTTAATATTTATTTTTTGATTCTAAAATTAAATTACAATTACAAAATTTCATTTATAAGGGCAGAAAAGCAAAGCTGGAAGAATTAAGGATGTAATCAAATAACAAACTGCTTCTTTTCTGACTCATTTTTAAATAATTTAATCTCAAATGCATCCAACTGACAGATTCTCACATTCAGAAACTATATAATGTGCGTATTGGTCGATTTTTATTAAACACAGAATGTATTCTTAAAAATTCTAGCAATTTGAGCATTTTGAACCGAATTTTTTCAGCTGATTGTATTGGAAACAAAACATATGGTCGTATTGAGAAAATAATTGTTCCTAAATGCTTTTTTTCTGATTTATTTTTCATCTCAAAAGTTTTCAGTTGATAGGTTCTCTTACTCAAAAGCTATATAATAAGTCGATTTTTTGATAAATACACAATATATTTAAAAAAAATACTGTCAAAATAGGCGTTTTGAATCTTTTTTTTTTGGGAGGGGGGGGGGTAGATTACTTAATTTAAAAATGTATCTTAAAAATAATCGAAATCTGTATGTATCGGAAAAATACGCTTTTCTCAAAAGCCACGCGACCTAGTGTAATAGCTATACCTTTTATTATTCATTTATTTATTATATTTCATCGATTCATTTTTATACATTTCATACATTTATTATATTCTTTATGTTTCATTTTTTATTTATTTATATATTTATATATTTAATCATTTACATAAAATTTAATTTTAATAACATTGTCAATTTTTTTTTTTTTTTTTTTTTTTTTTTTTTTTTTGTAAAGTGGTAAGGAATCAGTTAGATTACTTAAAGCCCTTTCGGCAAGTATATAATTAAATTTCTCCAAAAAAAAAAAAAACTTTCTGCATATTTTGTTTATTATATATCTGATTTAACGTCTTGAATCAATATAACACTGAAATGTATGCTTTTTTGGAATTTACGTTTCTAAACTTTCAAGGAATGGACCATTTTTATCTTATTTATAATAAATATTAACGCATTTATAAGGAAAATCTTACAAGAATGTAATTTGATAAAATTATTTTTGAATTAAAATACTTTTACATTTTAGTAAGAAAAACTAATTCGATTTTGATTTCTTATTTTCAGTTATTCACTCACTCCCCCCCTTCCCCTCCCGCTCTCCACACACTCAAGTTAAAATAATAATAATAATAATTAAAAAAATTATGCGTTGCTTTATTAAAAAACTTTTGAGCCCAACCAATACTTTTTAAAAAGTTTTTACTACTGATAGTTGCTGTGAGCGGTCTCTGAGACTGCTTGATCGAAAGTTGAATGAAGAGCTCGTTATAATACTATTTTTATACTAAACTATGTTCAAGAGTATTATTATTTAAATACACTTATTCCCTAGTCTGCAGTGATAGCACTAGAGCACAAACGAAACGAAATTTCACTAGTATCGATGGTTAAATTAAACTAGTCGTTGGGGAACCACCATAATACTTACGCTTCATATGGATATGCATAATATAAAATATAAAAATAAAACGCATGTAAACTATTTATAAAATGCATCGCAATTCCAAAATAAAATTTAAACGCATATTTAAATAGTTTTAATATACATAGTAATGTTCTATCAATGAATTGCTGATGAGCCGATTTCGACAAATTATAAAAAAACGCCAAAATACTCAAGTAGTACCGGATTGTGTAAAAGAAACATCCTCATAACTCCAAAAATAATGATCACATTAACTAACAATTTACTGCGTTGGATTAAGCGTCTCATTTCCATTTAAAATGTATCTTTGAATTTAAATTTGAATGAAATACAGGGTCATGAAAAATAGAAGAATATGGAAAATAGGGTTACACATATCTCGGCAACTAATGATCGGATCGACTTCGTTCTTTATGCAAAATTTGTGTTTTTTTATTGCCTTTTACGTCCACCCCTTAAAATAAAACACTTCAAAAATCTTTGTATACCTTTCATCAGAACGAATTTTTCGAGAGTCCGAAAAAAATAGTTCCGGATAATCGAGGTTATTGATATTTAAAATACTTCGTCCCATTTCTACATACTAAGCGCATACAAAGTTTCAAGTCTCTATCTCAATTTGTTCGGGAGATAGAGTGGTTACAGACAGACAGACAGACGGACGGACGGCAATTTTTTTTTTTTTCTAAAAATATGTTTTTCGGAATCTTCAGTGTCAGAAACGTGTAAATCCGTCAAAAAAAGATTTTCGATTTTCAAAACTATTGCAATACTTACCCTATACTACGTATGATGGGTAAGTAAAATTACAAATTTAACTGTGAAAATTGAAAAAATCAGTGGTCTGTAAGACACCCAATATCTAAGGATAAAACGTGAAATGTTTCGGTATGTATAGCAATTTTTTTTAATTCTTCCAATGTTCAAGGTGATTATTTTCGAAGCAAATAAAAAAATTAAAGATACTTTAAAACCCACATAATGAGCAGAAAATTGAGATATAATTTTTAAAATGTTATATCAGATTGCATTTGAAAGAAGATTTCTAAAAAAAAAAACCTAAAAATTACTTTAAAAAATTACAACAAAACTAAATTAATGCTATGGTGATTGCCATCATCAGTAGGACGTTAGAGTTACTCATGGAAATGTTTTGATTTAGAATATTCAAAATTCTTATATTTTATTTAGGAAGCATTTTCTTCGCGGTAGATTTCTTTAGTGTCCTAAAAGTGTATCCCATGGCAATTACTTTTTTTTCTGTAAAAGTTGTGTAAATCGAATAAAATTAATCATATGTGGCAATCCCAAAACTTTTTTCTATCTTATGCATGATAATACTTCCTGAAAAATGCAGCATAGCAGTTTTACCGGTTAAGTGATTTAAAACAAATTCTAATCAACATCAACTTATGTCAACTTATAACTGAATCCCATGCTTGATGAAAATTCGTGCATTAGTTTTTGAGATAGAGCTATTGCAAAATCTTAAAAAAAATCTAAGAATGAAAAAATCTAAATCATGCTTGATGAAAATTCGTGCATTAGTTTTTGAGATAGAGCTATTGCAAAATCTTAAAAAAAATCTATATAACAGCGCCACATGTTGAGTAATATACAACAAAAACTAATCCTGATCAATTTTTTATCAGGTATTATCTGAATCTGAAGTTTGATGAAAATCCGTTCATTAGTTCTTGAAATACATTATTGTGAAAACGTGAAAAATGCAGCATAGCAACGCAATCTGCAAGACGATTTGCATTAAAAACTAATCAACACTAATCTATATCAGGGACTAATTGAATCTAAGGTTTTAAAAAATTTCGTGCATTCGTCCTTGAGATAGAGCTATTGCAGTAATAAGAAATAATGCACTATGGTAGTGCTAACTGTTGAGCCATTTGCACCAAAACGGAATCAACACTATTTATATCAAATACTAACTAAATATAAAACTTTATGAAAATCCATGCATTAATTCTTGAGGTATGGCAATTGTGAAAATTGTAAATAATGCAATATATCAGCGTTATCTGTTGAGCGATATATTCCAAAAACGAATAACATCTAATTTAAATCGAAATCTAACAGAATCTAAAGTTTTGTGAAATTCTGTGCATTAGTTCTTGAGATAGAGCTCCCACAAAATTTTTGTCACATACAGACAGACTGAAACACAGATAGACAGACTCATAGACAGAGATTTTGTAACAACAACAAAAAAAAAATCTGGGTTCTCTTACTTCTAAAACGTGTAAATCCGCCGAAAACTGGATTCCCAATATTTTCACAAATCCAATATAATTCTTATAAAGATAGAAGAGAGTAAAAATTATAGTCTCTATTGACAGCACTGAGTCCTCGAATCATTTTCGTTTCTTCAGATATGCAAAATAGGTGTTTGGCTCAAAAATCCAAATTTAAATGTTACATGGCTTCGCATTGGTTTTTCTTATAAGAGGCTCGAGTTAATGTTGAAATTTGAATTTCCGTAAGTAGAGCCTGTATACATTTTGTTATATGCAACAAAAATATAAAATTTTTGTTTGCAGTAAAACCTTCTAAAATAAAATTATCAGGCGTTAGGATAAAATCCATTTTAGAATGATTTCCTTCTTGACGTCGTTATAGAGTAATCCCTCTATCGAAAATATTTTTTCTTTAATAAAAATAGCATTACGTTATTGGCATGTTCCGCTTTTTATAAATTTACGCCTTAGATTAGAGTCGAATGTGATTTCATTTTAAAATTTTGTGCTTTCTCGTTCTGGATATGGAAGGCTCAAATTTATGTAAAACAAGAAAGAAAAAAAATCATGCGTTAAGCAAAGATTATAAAACTATTTCCAACACATTTTAGAATAATGTAACAACTGCAACGTTTAAAAAACTAAATGTATTCCGTCTAATTCAACAATATGGAAAATCATAACACATTTGAAAATCCAAATTCAGCTGTTCTTATCTACAATCAGAAAATTATTCGAGTTTTTACAGTACTCTGTACATGATATATAAATTTGTATCTATTAATTAGATACATGCCAAAATTTAGTTCATTTAAGATAAATGTATACCTCAGTTGAAAATTCCCCTTCAATAGTTTCCTCTAATAGGGAGAATTATACGTGAATACCTTTGTGCAGCCCTGCATATGAGGTACATAATTTATATATAACAAATAACATGCAAAAAATAGTTAAATATGAAAACACATGCTGAATTTTAAAATGCATATTGCAACAATGATTACTCAAAGACAGTACTGCAATCGTTTCCTTTTGTGTGTCCTTGTAAATGAATAAAAAAGTCTAAGATTGTTCTGTTATAACGTAAACGAAGTGAAATTCAATGGTTTATATTAGTTTCAATATCTTTGAAATAGTGAAATCTCATTAAAATACTCTTCAAATGATTTTTTTCCATAAACCACAATGTAATGGAAATTTTTTTGAGCGTCGCTGTAAATGAATTATTAAGCCTAGAAACTTCATATACAATACCAAACACTCTTTTGGAGACCCTAAATAACATGTATCAGTCGCATGATAATCGGAATATATTTACGGGAGTTTGAAATGCAACAGACGAACAGACCAACCGAATGCATAAACACTTTTCAACTTTGTTGCAAAGTGTTTAAAAAAAGAAAAGTGTAAAATTTTAGGACATTTATTAAAAACTTTATGTATATTTCTCCTCTACTGTATTTTTATTTATTATTTTCTTCTATCTTTACAAAAAAAAAAAAGTATTGAATTCCTGAAAATTTTCGAAATCCGGTTTTCGTCGGATTTACACGTTTTAGAGAACCCGAAAAATCTGTTTTTACAAAATCTCTGTCTGTGAGGCTGTCTGTATGTGACAAAAAAATTACTGACGCTCTATCTCAAGATCTAATGCACGGAATTTCACAAAACTTTAAATTCTGTTACACCTTGATATAAATTAGATCTGATTAGTTTTTGGTGTACATCACCCAACGTGTAGCGCTGTAATGCAAGTTTTTTTTTTTTTAAGATTTTCCAATAGTTTTATGTCAAAAAAATAATGCACGGATTTTCATGAAACTTCAGATTCAATTATAAGTTGGCGTACGTTGTTGGAGACAAGGTTTTAGTTTAAACCACCTAACCGGTGCAGCTAAGCGGCATTTTTCAAGAAGTATTAAGATGCATAAGATAGAAAAAGTTTTGGGATTGTCACATCTGACTCAATTATTTATTGTCATTTCGATGAGGAGACTTTTCCCCGGCACTTCCACAATTGTTTCTCCGCTCGCTTATACTTATTGTGGCAAAACCTGATTTACAGGCATTAGGGTGGAGCAAAATGAAACAGAAGCGGGAATGGGACATTTCAAGTCAGTTGCGTCGAATTTATTATTATTATTATTATTATTATTATTATTATTATTATTATTATTATTATTGTTGTTGTTGTTGTTATTATTATTATTATTATTATTATTATTATTATTATTATTATTATTATTATTATTATTATTATTATTATTATTATTATTATTACTTAGAAAATTTTTTATGCTTTCGGTATAGAGGGATATCTGAAACCTTGTGATGTCCACCGATTTTTATTCGTTTTCTGATCGGTCCATACTTAATGTCCAGAAATAGAATACTTCTAATTATGAATTGGACAATCGCACCATAAATTACACTAAAAATATGTACTGAAATCAATACAGATTACTAAATGGTACACTTTTTATAAGTGTACCATTTATTGATGTATTGATTTTAGTACATATTTTTAGAATATTTCTGCTGCCAAAATGTACTAAAAACCACAAAAAATTAATAACTCAAAAACAAATTGAGGTACAGCTTTCAAACAAATTGCATTTAAAAGGAAATTTTTTCCCTGTAAGATGGTGCAAAAATTAACAAAGTTATTTACAAGCATTGGGGTGAGCAGAATGAAACAGTGAAACGAGACGTTACTTGTCATCTGCATCCGCCTGTTTTCTTATTCTTATTCTTTTTTCTTTTTTTTTATATTTATATATATTTTATGTTTTACTAAATAACATAATAGTATCGAGAAATTCTAAATTAACTTTGAAGGGATACTTTTGATTCGTCCAAAAATGCCGTTTATTTTTATTTTGTCACTTACATTTAAGGAGTTTCAGGAGTCTTATTTTTTATCTGGCGGTGCAATTTAGCAACATGTCACATTTTAAATATTTGAATATCTACAACTTAATCTCTTTTTTATTTAAAATGCTTTTTTTAATGTTTTATATTGAAATTTTACTTTATTTTCTTTCTGTTTAATGTTGATAAAGAATATAAAATTGTTCTTTGACCTTGCATCTACTGCTCGCAAGATTATAACAAAGCGATTGTTTCAAAAGCCACCAAAAATACTGATAATGATGTAAAACTAATGTATCTTAAAAGAATACTTCATTTATAAGAAATTTATTTATGATTTATTTAAAATTTAAATTTAAAATATAAAATTTTGGAAAAAAAATTTTAGTGAAAAATTGCCAATTTTAAATAAATATATAGGGGGAACTGGAGGACATTGATACAGCTTTTTTCAAAAAAATTTTTTGGTATATAGAAAGCAGAAGTTTCAAGTTATTTTTCTATGTGGTGTCAGCAAAACCTGTGTAGTGTGTTATAAAAATGTACAATCGTTGTTTTATACATTATTTTTGCATGTAATTTAAAAAAAAAATAAAAAAAAAAATAATTTGTATCAATGTGCCCCATCGCCGGGGCAGATTGACACACTTTGACACTTCTGGAAAAAATGGAGATAAAATAACACCAATGCATATTTTTCATAGAAAAATAGTTAGCAAACCATTTTATATATATTTATAGACATTAAAATCGCACGCAATTTATTTGTAAGCGATATTAAAGAAATCAAAATGAAATGTATAATGACCTGATGTTCTGGCTGTTCCTTGTCTGTTTGTTGCCTGTGGTAACTTTGTCATATCTGACACTTTAACCCCAGAATTATCTTCTTTCTTAGGAAAGGTAAAAGAATTACCAGGTTTTCTGTTTATAGATCGGTTTACAAACAGAAAATAAAGGATAATTATATTAAAAATTATGTTTATAATATAATTATCCTGTACTGTTCTGCAGCTTGTTTCTCTTACTTAACATTTCTCATGTTAATAATACTTTTTTCTCTGGAGAATCGATATAAAATTGAGATTTGCCAGGCTGCCGTCCATTTCTTTTGTTAATTTTACTAGCACTAAATATTGTGTTAGTTTGTACGCCTTCTGTTTGCAAAAATATTATAAAATGTTCTAATATAAAGAAATTATAGCTATTTCACTTCAATAAAAACTAATAGTAGAAATTTTTGATGAAAAATGATTGAATTAAGGAGTGTATGGTAAAAAAAATAAAAGGTAATGAAAAAGTGAACTAGAAAAATATTTAGGTTGTATCAATGTGCCCCGACAAAGACTGTATCAATGTGCTCCATACAGCCATTTTGAATAAAAGGAGTCGCAAATCCAACACTTCATAATTTATCTAATAATAAAGAATGAGGAACTGATAAAGAGCAGCCTTTTCTTGCCAGGGAGGGTATTCTTTTCGGTTGAAAATACTGAAACAGTTGTATAATACCATTTCAACTGTACAACTCAAATTTACTTTTGACCTGCAGACACAATTAATCACCCATCCCATTTCATCAAACTATTGAATCATTCCAAAACTTTCTGTATGTAGTTAATTTCATTAGTATCACCTTTTGGAACTGTTGTGTAACTTCCTGTAATGACCCTGTGTGCTGTACAGGGGGGTGTATCAATGTGCCCCAGTTCCCCTTAAATAAATAAATTGCTTACAAGTGAAGTACACGTTCAAGGTACATTAATTTTTATCATTATCAATATTTTGGGGGGGTTCTTGAACCAATAGTTTTGCTACAATCTTGCGCGTAGAAAATACACGTCGAAAATTTTTTTAAACTTTTTTTAAAAATCAAAATTAAAAATTAAAAAACAAAATAAAATTTCAACATAGAACATTAAAAAAAATCTTTTTAAATAGAAGAGATATTAAGTTAGCTATGTTAAAAATTTTATGCACTTATATTTTATAGGGAGTGAAAAAAAATTAAACATGACATGGTAAAAAGTAAGATTCCTGAAACCCCTTAAGTTTAATAAACTCGTAATAATCTAAATAAAGCCGCATAAATAATTTTGAATTAGAATCCAACACGCTTTAATCCGAAACATTCAACCCTGTAACTCGAAGTGAATGTATCTCTAATCTAGTCTAAAACTATATCTTTAATATTAATTTTATCTTTTGTTTTCAAAATAAAAATGTTCACATACACATTCATTAATTTTCTAACAATAGGTTTTGCTTTTTATTAAAAATATATATCCAAAGCTTTCTTTTGAAATGTCGGGTCAATCCGAATCCGATTCTAAGCAATCAAAACTCGTCTCGAAACATTAAAATTCGACCCGAATCGAAGCGTGGATATTCAGTTGACAGGGTAAATTTTCTGCTTTTATTCACAGAAATGACTTTAGAAATGCCTTAAAAATTTCCTTTTTTTTAAAAAAATTTATATTATTCTTTCTTCTCCTTTTTTTTTTTTTTTTTTTTTTTCTTTCTTCTGTTAAATAAAAAGCTTTAAACAAACCTCCACTAATAAGCCACGTTACAACGCAAAAACTTAAAAGTTTTTCATAAAAATGAAAATTTCCAAACTATTTTAAGATAAAATCATAAAATGAATGTATTTATAAGAAAATGTTACACTTATGGGGAAAAAAAAAAAAAAAAAAAAAAAAAAAAAAAAACACCTGTTCGTTTTTTTTTTTTTTTTTTTTTTTTTTTTTTTTCTAAATTGTAAGTATATGTTATTGATTAACATATAAAAATCAGTTCTACAATATTTCAAAGAAATGTTCGAATTGTCGAGTGAAAAGATTGCCTTGTCTGATGACTGCCTTGAGAAATGACAATATATATCTTATTATTAAGTGTATCATATTTCTACAAATATATTTTACAAGTATTTGGCAGACATAGAATTTTGAATCATACTTAAACATTAACAAATGTAAACCAGCAAAAAAAAAAAAACATACACACACACACACAAAATGTGAACCAATGTTAAAATTATACATGATGTACATTGATATACATAAATATATTATAAACCAACACGAATAATCATTTAAAATTATGAATATGCAAATTAAAGCGAAATTTTATCCTTTACAAAGAATTTGAGAATAAATTATTATATCAAGCAAGAGAAGGAAGTGGGGATACAGTAAAACGCTGCATTTCATAAAATTATTGGGAATGTTTGTGAAACCAAAGATGAATCGCCAGGCCTAAATTATCTTAAGATTCACAATGTACGATTTCATCCTTGCATTGTCCATAACAAAGTAAAAAATGTAAAATGAGGACTATCGCATACAGTAATTCCAGTGAAAGGAAACCAAAACGAATGTAAAAAAAGAAAAATATAAAAAATAAAATGGATCAAAGACAGCGTTTACCCTCTGAAAAAATAACGAAGCCAATATAAAGACTCAACAAATTATAAAAGGGCTAGAAGTAATTTGCATATATTGTCAAAAATAATATAAATATAAAGCTTTTATACATCCATGAAGTTGAGAAAAACAGTGTAATAATGTTCAATTAGATTAAATACAATGCTGCTCGCTTTTATTATATCATATATAATTCTGTCCAAAATTATTAGATAATACGATTAAAGAATACTACCATAATATTAAACAAGTAAAAAAAATATTATTTTATCTAGATTAACCTTTAAAACAGAAATTGTATTAATTTAATATAAATGATAAATTTAAATAGATAAATAAATAAATATTTAATATGGATATGTTATTTAGTTATAATTCATTAAAAAAATGGGTAAAAACAAATGCATTGTTTTATAGCAGATTAATGAATTTAAATAAAGTAATATTTTATATAGTTATATGTCATATGTAATTTTCGTTCTGAAACATGGCTGTTACTAGTTTACAATGTATACCTACCGCCAATGAGACGAGAACATTTATTTCTTTATCCACAATAGTGTGATTGGTAAACCTTTTTTTCTTTGGTATTTTGCTGGTTTATATTTCTTTATGTTTAATATTATATTATTTATGTTTAATTATAGCTTGGAATTATGGGTATGCCAAATGCTTACAAAATATAATCTATTATATGTAATTCACGTCTTTTATTTGCAGCTCTAATACTTATGAAATAAATGCTATTCTTACATTATTAAACTTTTTTTAGCTTATCTATATATAATATTTATTTATTTGTTTGTTTGTTTTTCTTTCCAGATGGCAACGAAAGGCGAGAACCACAGCACGCGTCACGCCTTGAAAGATGGCAACGAACTGAAAAACAGCTATAAGAAAATTCTGCCCTGTAAGTGAATCGCTTTCAAAATACTCTTTTTAGCATTTTCCAACAAAAATGAAAAACGTTCAAGCATTTGATTTGTCTGTCCATCTGTCCACGCTCTAACTCCCACAAATAGACCCGGATTTTCATGAAATTGATAAGACTTATTTAGGGTTTCGAAAGCATGTTTGGTATCGAATATGAAGCATGTGCGATTAATAGTTCATTTATAGGGACACTCATAAGAATTCGATTACATTATGGTATAGGGAGAAAAATCATTTAGAGAGTATTTTAAGGACATGACGCTACGCTATTTCGAATGCATTAACACTGATATAAATCATTGCATTTCCCTGCAATCACGTTAGAACAGAACATTCATAGCATTGTTTTTATTAATTTACAGGGACTCACAATAGAAATCGGTTACAGTAACTGTTATTTGCGTAATAATTGCTGGAGACTACGTTTTGAAATTCAGTATGTTCTTTTAAATTTATTTAGCTTTTGTGTATATTACTCTTTATTGCCGGAAAGTCAGCGAAGGCTTACTTTGGAGACACGAAATTTTTTTGTATCTGTCTGTTTGTCTGTCAGTCTGTCAGTCAGTCTGTCAGTTTGTCAGTCTGTCTGTTCCGCGATAACTACCGCAAAAAACATCCGATTGGCTTGAAATTAAGTGGGTATGTTAGTGAGGCACTGGGATTAAGCTGTATAGTTTTTTGAAAGATGTGATTCATTCGTTCGGAAAATATAGAATATTTTATTTTGCGCAATAATGCTTTTCTACGACAAATCCAATGATTTTGAATTTTTTTTTTTCTTGAGAGAAAATGTCACATTTCATTAATGGAATTCAATGATAAATGGATACTGAAATTTACCAGTTAAATTATTCGTATTGTTTTGAAATTTTGTCTACACATTTGTCAGATTTTTAAAATTATTACTGTAAATTTTGGAGATTTTTTATAAATGTGTTCCAATAATATAAACTAATTTGTTTTAGAGATTTACTTATTTCAAATGTATTTATTTCATTTTCTTTATTTTCTCTTAATGGTTGCTAAGCAACCATTCATCATAATCCTTATTTTTATGCGTATTTTTTTTTCCAACCACCTTTGTCGTTCCAAGCCCAAGATCGCACTCTGATTGGTTGTTGCTCTCGGCACTGTTTTCATGTAACTTGGGGATAATCATACTTGGCGTAGCGATAGATGCTTCTGTCGAAGAGTTTGATTTCCTTCCGAACCGAGTGCAAAGTAACTTTTCTCTTGCAGCATTGGATTGGATGGAACGTGTCTTACTGAAAGCTGTACTCTTTAAAAATTTTTACACACAACTTTTTACTTTGAACTCGGTTTACTACGTACTCAGGTCGGAAGGAAATCAAACTCGACGGAAGCGTCTATCGCTACGCCAAGTATGATTATCGCCAAGTTACGTGAAAACAGTGCCGAGAGCAATAACCAATCAGAGTGCGAGCTTGGCCTTGGAACGACGAAGGTGGTTGGAAAATACGCTTTTTTTATAATGTTATAAATTTGAATGCGAAATTTATATGAAGTCAACGTCAAAACGGATGAATTAATGTGTTTGCATCTTTGTGCATAACTATAACATAGACCAGAAAAGAACATAGGCTATGTTTTATTAATTTTATTCACATATTTTCCTTAATAATTCAAAATTTCCTTCTTTTTCATGCAGAATCAATAGCGATTTTTTGGATAAAATTTAACCAATTTCCTTTATCGTTGCCAAAAAAAAAAAAAATCAAAATATGGAATAATTTTTCAACGGCAATAAGTTTCAATTGAGCAATTTCCATTCGAAAAATTAAACTAAGAAAAAATAAATATGACGTCAGAATTAAAATAAAAATATAGTACTTTGTTAAATATTAAACACGGAAATTTGTTTCGTTAATAAGATTTTTTTCGACAAAAATGGGGGCATAATTAGAAGTAAAAGAAATAAAAAATAATTATATTTTTAACAATTATTTCACCTGATAAAATTTGACATCATAATTGAAATAAAACAGGCATTTTATAGTAGTCGTAAAAAATATTAGAAACATGGATAGCAATAACTCATGAATAGTGACGTCATTGCCGAAACTTCAGTGAAGGTTTATTTTGGCGACACAAAATTTATTGTTTTCCGCCTGTCAGTCTCTCTGTCTGTCCGCGATAACTGCCACAAAATGCAATCAAAACATCTTTTTTTCGGAAACAAATTTGTAAAACCCTAGATTACTGAGTTTATACTTTCAAAAGTTCCTGATACATCAGATTAAGTGTTTGAGGTGGGCAGGTAGGGTAACATCCCCAGTAATTGGCACATTAAGAATTTGTGGTTAAACTTACTTAAATTTTCATTACAAAGAAATAAGCTATTTACTTGGAAATATTTTTAAATCAAAGAATGCTTACCTGTGTATCTATTTTGCCCACTAAAAGCACAAAAAAAAAATTAAAAAAGTATTTTTATAAAAATATATTTATAAAAAGTTGCTGAAATCACCAGTAATTGGCACCTAGAGCACCAATTTATGACACCTTGTGATCCAGTAATTGGCATATGTTTATATTTAAAAAAAACTTTACATTTTGCATTGGGTTTAATCGCTTTAAATTAATTTACTGTAGATAAAGATGCCATATTTCAGGTTTTTGAGAGTAAGAAATCAGCATATTAGTCTGAAATGTGAACACGTTAAAACAATACAATATACTTACATTAATACCCAGTAATTGTCATGCTGTCCCCAGTAATTGTCATATGAAGCTTTAATGGATTCCAATTACTGATAAAATTTATATTTTCAAATAAAAACAAATGATAAACAAAATTAGTCTATAATTTTAAAAGCATCCAAAATAAATGGTTTAATCTCAAATTCCTTGCGAATTCCTTGTAATTGGAATAGATGCCAATTACTGGGAACTTTCAAAATTGAAGCACCATTAATTGGCAACTACCATTAATTCAGAAATCCAAATATTTGTGTCGAAAATACTTTTACACAATTACAGTAACCCTTTTTAGCTAAACAAAACTGTTGTCAAATAAAATTTAAAATATATTATAAATCAGATAATAATGAATTGAAAATCATGCCTTCCTTAAGCCAAAAAAGAAGAATTTCCCTCAAAATGGCTAATTTGATACAAGTCGTACTTGTTTCTCTTTCCTAGGCACTATTGTCATCTTGTAAAATAAATCAAAGTTATAATCTTTAACGTAAATGAGCATATAACTGATATATGGTCTTGAATTTTTAAAAGACTGGATATAAATCTTTTTTTAGGACATGTTTGTAAAATGTGCCAATCACTGGTGCATGCCAATTACTGGGGGTGTTACCCTATGTAGAAGTATGAGTATAATGAAAAATGCTTATTAAAACTGTTACTTATCCTTATAAATCAAAATGTATAAAGAAGGACAAGATATACGATAACCATTAGCAAATTGATAGAAAGTTACAAATTTAAGTTTAATGAGATTACGGGGGTTCAGGGGGGCGGAGCCCCCCTGAAGAAATCTACTATGTTATAGTAAAAAAAACGAAAATACTAGATCATGAAAATTTCAGAATATCCTAACATAACTAAATCTTTAATTTAACGCTTTTGAGTGCTGAAAACTTCTTATTCTTATTTTATTCTTATAAATAATTACGTAATTTGAAAATTTTAAATTACAGTTTCCAGGAAGTTGAATATTACCCAAAGTGTTAAAAAAATGATGTGCAAAGCTGATGTTGAGGCTCCTGATCTGCAGATTTACTAGTATATAAATTCTGTACCTCATATATAGGTCTGCACAAAAGTTTTCGCATACCATTCTCCTTATTAGAGAATTCCTAAAGGAGAATTTTTAACTGAAATATATATATTGTTTAAATGAACTAAATTATGGAATGCATAATGTTAATAGATACAAATCTCCAATATCATATACAGGGCTGCTAAAAAATTCCGATTGTAGATGGGAAGAGCTGAAATTCGGTTTGGAAATGCGTTAGACATATCCATATCGCGAAATGAGACGTAATATTTTAATTTTTTAATGATGCAGTTTCTTTACATTATTCTGAATGTGTTAGAATGTGCTTCATAATCTATGCTTTACGCAGACGATTTTTTCTTTCTTGTATTTTATTTAACTTGTTTTTTCAGGATTAGTTAAAATTTTATAAACTCACTTATATAAAATACTTAAAAAAAAAAGGAATAAAAATCAGAGCCATACTTACCCAGTGAAATACAAAGAGACCTCAAATTCGTTTCTCAAACCCAATTTTTAGACATTGCCAACTAGATATAACGGTCTGCGCATTTCGCTAAAAACCGGCGAAAAAGTGAAGCTGGATTCAGCTTCAAACCCTGAACCATTTCATTGGACTACTTGACACAAACGCTGCCCAAATTAGTATTGTATGAGCTGTTCTGAGCACATGGTCATTGTTTTGGTTCAGGGTTTGCATGATTGATCAGTGTAACTTGGGCAAGGTATCAGAGTTCCCTGGTGGGAGACTTTATACATTAATCTCAAATAAATGGGCCTTATAGATATAGTTGGCCATGTTTTTTGAAGATCAAAATTCAATTAGGGTGAAAATAAAAATAAAAATCCCTTGCGAAACATTATTTTTCTCACTATTTTGCAAAGTTTATTTTTACTATTTTGTAAATCACAAAAGATATTTTGCAGTTCAAATATTCTCAGCTTGTCTACAAAATTAATTAGTATAATTATGCACTTAATAAAACACTTTTTTATATATATAATATACTGATAATCAGTATTAGTTTAATATTAAAAACGTTATTTATGCAAAATTTTGATGGTAAAATTATTCAAAATATTTAGGCATACGGAAAATGGATTTAGTAAATAATAATAATAATAATAATAATAATAATAATAATAATAATAATAATAATAATAATAATAATAAATTTGTAGAATAATAAGGGGTTATTTATGTAGTGTCGTTTTTTTCCTACTTCTAAGTCTTAAGTGGGCCATGTTAAAAATTCTAAAACAAAACATTTATAACGTCTGGATATACTCGCTTATATATATTTTCTTTGTTAAATTATAATTTTAAAATGAACATTATTTGAAAAAAAAAATCTTGGTTTTATATGTATATGAGAGTTGGGATTTTGAGTTTTTAAAACACGCTCATGCCTAGAAACAAGGGTATCAGCAGTTTCCCACGGAAGACCTAATGACGTAGAGCCCAACCCTACAATTGCATGTGCTGAGATATAACTTATTATAAAATCTGACATGAGAACATTTTAATATGAGAAGAGGATCTCATTAGCTCTGAGACGGGTTTTAACCTCCCGGTCGAGCTTCGTGATCGTGACAGCCAAAGAGTCGGCAAAAGTCCGGTATTTATCCCAAAACTCCCTTAATTTTAAAGTGTAAATGCTGTATTTATTTCAAATAACCTATATTTCTTAAACTTTTATTTACCATAAACCCTAGATGTTCTATTTAACATATATACGATATAAATTGTGTTTAAACATGAAATTATCTGACAATTATTTAAAAAAAAGGATTTTTTTATATGCAGGGTGATTCTAAATTGTTTTTACAAAAAAAGAAGGGTGGTAGTACACATCATGACGAACAATATTAAATAGTAAAGCAAGGGTCCCAAACGTTTTCCAAAGGAGATGGCCTCTATTAAAGTTTAGGGTCCAAACTTTCAAATAATCATAAAAAACGGAAAAATTGGTCTATTAATTTGCGGTTTTCACTAAAACTATTATTTGTGTCAGTATTGCCTTGAAAATAAATTTCAAAAAATGCCGATAGAGGGCGCTTGAGACTTTGAAGTAACGAACAACTATTTTTTGCTATAATTTTTGTATCTTATTAAATGTTTTCGGAAGCTTAGACTTAAATTTTGACCTCAAAATCTGAATAGTTGGGAGTGGTTAAGTAGCACAAATTGAACTGTGTTCCGAAGGTTCAAATTTCAAATAATTATAAAAAACGGAAAAATTGGCTCATTCATTTGCGGTTTTCACTAAAACTATTCTTTCTGTCGGCATTTTCTTAAAAATAAATTATAAAGATAAATTTCAAAAAATGTCGATAAAGGACGCTTTAACCCTTTCACCGTCCAAGGGTTTTCGTGTATTTTTATAAGAATGCTTATAAATTGCAAGATATTTATATTAATTAATCTCAGTCTGATGCTATAATATTTTTAATATCATTTCTTTCTATGTATGATTCAAAATAACATTCCGTTCAAAATATTTTTGTCTGCAGCCATTTAAACAAGATTTCTAGAAACGGAAAAAGCCAGGACAAACGGTTAAAGGGTTAAACTTTGGAGTAACGAACAATTATTTTTTGCCGTTATTTTTTGCATCTCATTAAATGTTTCCGGAAGCTTAGACTTAAACTTAAATTTTGAGCTCAAAATCTGAATAGTCGGGAGTGGTTAAGTAGCGCAAACTGAACTGTGTTTAAGTGGAGGGGGGGGGGGAGGTTCAAATTTCAAATAATTATAGAAAATGAAAAAAATTGTCGATTCGTTTGCAGTTTAAAGTAAAACTATTCTTTAAGTCAGTATCTTCTTGAAAATAAATTTCAAAAAATTCCGTTAGAGCGCGCCGTAAACTTCAGAGTAACCAACAACTAATTTAACCATTATTTTTTGTATCTAATTAAATTCTTGCAAAAGCTTTTTAAATGATTAAAAGCTTATTAAGCTTGGATTAAACTTAAATTTTGAGCTCAAATTCTGAATCGTTGGGAGGGGTTAAGAAGCGCAAACTAAAGTGTATTCAGGAGTTGAAATTTACCCTCCCCCTCTCGAACACAGTTCAATTTTTCGCTGCTTAAACATGCCCAACAATTGAGAATTTGAGTCAAAAATTTAAGTCTATGCACTTGAAAGCATTTAATGAGATTTAAAAAATAACGGTTAAAAATAGTTGTACACTACTCCAAAGTCTAAGGTGCCCTATATCGGCATTTTGTGAAAGTTATCTTTAAAATTTATTTTCAAGAAAATGCAGATTTAAAGAGTAGTTCTAGCGAAAACCGCAAACAAATCGACCAATTTTTCCGTTTTTTATAATCATTTGAAATTGGAACCCTTTAAACAGTTCAGTTTGTCTACTTAACTACTCCCAACTATTCAGATTTTGAGCTCAAAATTTAATTTTAAGTCTAAGCTTACGAAAACATTTACTAAGATGCAAAAAATAATGTCAAAAAAGAGTTGTTCATTACTCCAAAGTTTAAAGCGCCCTCTATCGGTATTTTTTGAAATCTATCTTTATAATTTATTTTCACGAAAAAACTGACATAAAGAATAGTTTTAGTGAAAACCGCAAATCAATCGACTAATTTTTCCGTTTTTTATAATCATTTGAAATTTGAACCCTTTGAACACAATTCAGTTTATGCTACTTAACCACTCCCAACTACTCAGATTTTGAGCTCAAAATTTAAGTTTAAGTCTAAGCTTACGAAAACAAAACATTTAATGAAATGGAAAAAAAAAAGGGCAAAAAATAGTTGTTTGTTACTTTAAAGTCTAAAGAGCTCTCTATTGGCATTTTTTGAAATTTATCTTTATAATTTAATTTCAAGAAAATGACGACATAAAGAATAATTTTAGTGAAAGCCGCAAATCAACCGCCGATTTTTCCGCTTTTTATGTTAATTTGAAATTTTAGTCCCTAAACTTTAATGGCGACTATCTCCTTTCGAAAACGTTTCGGACCCTTGGTCTCCCATTTAATATTGTTTGTCTTGATGTGTACTATCACCCCTCTTTTATTGTAAAAACAATTTTGAATCACCCTGTATATATTAAAATAGCAAATAAAGCCTTTGTGCACAAATGTTTAAAGATAGAAAACCAACGATTATAAATGCACAAATAAAGTATGAGAAGGTAGCAAATAGCTATTTCGAATCTACTATCGGGATTCTTCATCAGTGCAAAACTCAGCGAGCTAAAAAATAGCAAAACTGGGCAAAGAGACAGAGAGACGCAGGCTTATATACCCGCTATGGGAACAGTCTCGCCTAAAGAAAAACAACCAATGAGAAGAAAGCAGCCAAAACAACTGGGTGGACAATTAGTCGGAGAACAAGCAAAACAAAAACTAAAAAGCGAGTGAAAAAAAGTATTAAAGAATTCCAAATACTTGGAAAATAAGGAGTACTAGATCACAAATCAATAGATTTTGTAATTTACGGCTGAAAAAGTATAGGTTTTTGGAGCACTGACATTTTCTACGTGACTGTAGACGCAAAAAAGTAATTTCTAAATTCATTTCAATACGTTGCAATTTATTTAATTCAAGTAGGATAGATAAGGTCTTACTTCGATCTAAATTAGCTCTTTTAAGGGCTTTGATTCAAGAGACTCACCAGAAAATTGCTCATATAGAGCGCGAGTTATATTACTTACATATCTCTCTTGGTAATTCTTCTCCTGATTTTGACTTTATAGACAGAATTTCATGGAATAGAGTCCTCAAAGCTTCTTCAATTCATTGCGCAGTTCTAAAAAGGAAATTTAATTAATTTTGTAATAATTCTTTCGCCAACAACTCTATAAATTTACCTACTGTTAACAAAAATGCTGTTGTCAATCTTTCTAGTGTAGCTTTAAGTAATAATCAGCTAAATGCTCTAAAATTAAACAACAATTTCTCTGTTTCTTCCCCTCCTCCGTTACCCCGTCTGATTCCTCCTATTGAACGAGCCTTTAAGCATAGCGCTATTTCTCCTTCTCAAAAAGAGTCTATTAGGCATCTCATTGCCAATATTGTTGATTTCAATTCGAATGTTTATAAGCCAAATCTTAATAGTTCAGTTAAACATTGTCTAAAAAGTTTGTGTTCTGATCCGAATTTGATCATAACTAAGGCTAACAAAGGTGGTCAGATTGTTGTTCTTGGCAAGTCTTCGTATTTAGAAAAATCCCATAAATTAATTAATGATGTTCCCTATGTCGATATCCACAAAGAACCTTCCTCTAATGAAATTGATACTATCAAATCTGCCATTAAGTCTTCAGACATTATTCCTGCTAAATTAAAGAGGTCTCTTATTCCTTCAATTGCTCATTGTGCCAGGTTTTATGCTTTACCTAAGGTCCATAAACCTGACATTCCTTTTAGACCCATTGTTTCCAGTATCGGTACGGCTTTTTATAAACTTGCAAAATATCTTGTTTCCAAATTTTCTCCTCTCTCAAGCAGTAATTCTTTCACTGTTAAGAATTCTTTTGAATTTGCTAAGAAACTTCACAGTTTCAAGCCACAAGGCCACATGATGGTTTCTTTTGATGTTAAATCATTATTTACTAATGTTCCTGTCGAAGGTGCTTTAGATTGCCTCAAGATAGGTCTCTGTGAATTTCATTTTTCCTTTTTCAAAATCGAGGACCTCATTCATCTAACTCGTGCTTGCTTATCTCAAAATACTTTTGTATTTAACGGGAATTTATTTCGTATGATTGACGGTTTGGCTATGGGTAATCCTCTTAGTCCGACTTTATGCGATTTGTACATGCATCATTTTGAAATAAAATTGTTTGAAGTCTTAAAATTTTAGTTCTATGTTCGTTACGTAGATGATATTCATGCTTTAGTTGAAGTGAATTCAGATATAAATCATATTCTCTCTGTCATGAATTCTATAGATTCTTGCATTCGATTTACTTTTGAAACTGAATCGAACAATTGCCTTTCGTTTCTGGATGTTCTTGTTATTCGCAATGAAGATAATTTTCAGACTACTGTCTTTCACAAACCTTTTGCGGTCAGTCTTCCACCTCACAGATATTCTTCTCATCTTCCTAACCAGAAAGCTGCGGCTTTTAAAACTTTTGTTTTCCGGGCTTCCAATATTTGTTCAACTCTTCAGTTACTCAGTGATGAACTTAATTATCTAAAAGCTATTGCTGTCGATCGGGGTTATTCCCCTAATATTATAGATTCAATTCATAGAAAATTGATAAAATCCACCCAATCTGAAAGAAAAAACTTTAATTCGAACTCCAATGCTTTGGTTGTTTTGCCTTTTTCCCCCAAAATCAGTCAGCAAGTTGCTAAAATTTTAAAAAGGTTCGATTTCAATGTTATTTTTTCTCCTGTTAATAAAATTGCTTTTTCAAATCTTAAGCACCCCATTGATCGCTTAGATAACTGGGGTATTTACCAAATTTCTTGCCAATGTGGTTTTTCTTATATTGGTCAGACTAAACGTGCTCTCAGATTTCGTTTAATGGAACATAAAAGGTATGTCAAAAATGAAGAGCTTAAACATTCTTCTATTGCTCAACATTGTTGGTCTTCACAACATAAGTTTACTTTTCTTCAGCAACCTCATCTATAAATGTCCTTCCATTCTTGATCTTGATTTTTGGGAAGCTTACGACATCATAAAAAATTCTCACTCCTTAGTCAATGACTTCTCTAGTACTCCTTATTTTCCAAGTATTTGTAATTCTTTAATTTAATACTTTTTTTTCACTCGCTTTTTAGTTTTTGTTTTGCTTGTTCTCCGATAGATGTCGCTACTTGTCCACCCAGTTGTTTTGGCTGCTTTCTTCTCATTGGTTGTTTTTCTTTAGGCGAGATTGTTCCCATAGCGGGTATATAAGCCTGCCTCTCTCTGTCTCTTTGCTCAGTTTTGCTATTTTTTAGCTCGCTGAGTTTCGCACTGATGAAGAATCTCTATAGTAGATTCGAAATAGCTATTTGCTACCTTCTCATACTTTATTTGTGCATTTATAATCGTTGGTTTTCTATCTTTAAACACCCTGTATATACTTACTTGGGGGCTCTTACTCCTGCGAGTTACACTCACCAAACTTCATTCAGACACTACACATTCCAGAAAAACTTCGTAATTATAAATGTGTCTTTAATTCTGGAAAATTTATTGTTTGTTAAAGGTTTCTAAACATAGTGAATGCTTAGATAATTAAGAAAAAGTCATTGTAAATTTTATTACGTAGTTATATTATATTTTCGAAAATCCCCATCATCATCATCATCATCATTATTATTTTTTATGAACAGTGTAAAAAAATTTGAATAACTGATTTTTTTTTTTTTTTCGAATATTTTTTCAGTTTTTTTTTTTTTTTTTTTTTTACCCAGAAAATAAAAACATTATTCAGGAGAAAAAAATCAAAGAAAAAGAAAGTTTTTTCTGGACTCCTAAATTTATTCTGGACTGCAACTTTCAAATTCACTGGAAATTTATAGACGCTATCTTTTACACAGCTGCGTGACTTCTAAAAATTTTTAAGGAAGCAAATAGAGTCCAAACTCTAAGAAGGCACGGTTTGAATACAGATGACGCACGAAACGACCGTATTTTAAAATTATTTCGTAAAACTGCTGAAAAGGGAAGACACCTCCCCCTCCCCCTCCCCCTCCCCTTACCCCCCACACACACTCAAGACATCAGTTAATAAGACACGTAAAGTGGATTTTGCAGTAATTTTAGGAACAAGTCGAAATACTTCGGACGTCGTTGGTCCTGCCTTGGCAACTTACTCAGCAGTCACTGTATGTCGGCAGCGAAACACGTTTTAAAGGAAATGAAGTCTGCCTTTTGAGTGCATTGTAAAACATATTTCAATTAAATTTTTGATGTTTCTCTTCTAAACATTCAGAATTCTGTTATGGATGAATTTCAATTAAAAGAGACTATGCAATCGTACTGTGTATATATATTTGTTTCTTTTGTGATGTACCGAGGCTCAATAAATTCATTAAAATTTAAAAAATTGGGTACAGATGTCATATACGCACCACATTTGCATGTGTTTTTTTTCCGCCAATTTGTCATTGCACATCTGTGCCCTGATGGAGAAGATCCGTTTAATAAATTTATAATAATTGTTAAGGAAATAAAATGGAAAAATTAAAGATTTTAGTAAAATGTGTTGTTTAAGTAATACAAAAGCTTGAATTCAATACGGCTTAAGTATTAATATTTACGATTCATTGTGAAAACTATACTTACTGTTTTATTACTTATTAAGTTTATTATTTGTAACTGTTTATTTATTGTATCCTTTTTTATTGAATTCGTGTTTACTTATTGTTATTTTTCATTTTAATTCTTTAAATTATTTTTATTATATACTATATCAATAATTATATCAAACTATCATTTATTTATTACTAGCAGTTACCCGTGACTTCGTTCACATAACATTTAAAGAAGAAATAATTGATCAATCAAGCAAAAAATTTCGATGATGAAAAGCATGTGTAATTAACTTTTTATCGCGAATTTATGGTAAAAAAGCTTTTGATAATCCCTATTTGCTAATTTGTTTCCTTTCAGCGATTAATACTAATAGATAGAAACATTCTTGAATTCTTTTGTTCAGCCCTGTAGTTTTCCAAGTGCCTTTAATACACGAAAGTATCTTTCTAAAATTTATTTCAAACAAAAATATTTCTTATTACTACCTAAATTACATTTTCAGAAATTATCATCCGAAGACAACCTTGTATCCAGTTCTTTGCGGGACCCTGTTTATCATTTTATATATATACTACAAACATTTCTTAGTTTACTAAATGCAGCTCAAAATAAAAATGCATATTTTATTTAAAAACCATCTTTAAGTAAATTACGCTCATATTCAGTAACCTTTCCGAGATCTTTTGTGTAACCCTGTATATCTAAATTTAACTATTTATACTATTACCATTTATACTCTCCATTTAATATGCATACATTTAGCGAAACTTAAAAGCACATATCATAATTCAAAATGCATTTCATCCATGCAACAGTCATCATCCATGATATACAGTACTTCGGATAGAATATATAATATTTGAAATCTTTTGTGTGTCCCTGTAAATGCTATGCACTTCGTATTATGCATGAAATAACTTACATTAAGCCTCAGCAACATATATCAATTTGATTATACATGAAATCGTTTACCATAATTAAAATATGTCGGAAACTGTTCCTCCCTTTATTCCTATGCAATGAAATTCTTCTGTCTGACCCTGTAAATGAATAGTATATTTTATTATAGTTTATTTTATTATAGTTTTTCGTGTGGAAGTTTTCTATTAAAAATTCATTGCCGCTGAAAAATTATTATTCCAATTTTTTATTTTCTTGGCAACAGGAAAGGAAAATGGTTAAATTTTATCTGGAAAATGCTTAATGAGTTTGTATGAAAAATAATTAAATTTTGAATTATTAAAGAAAATATTTGAATAAAATAAATAAAAATTACCCTATTATTTAATCCGGACTTCTAACTTTACGTCTGCAAAATTTCAAAGCAATCGGTTCAGTAGTTACGGCGTGAAAGAGGAACAAACAAACAAACAAACAAACTCACTTTCCGATTTATAATATTAGTATTGATTTGAAATCTTTTGTGTGTCCCTGTAAATGCTATGCACTTCGTATTATGCATGAAATAACTTACATTAAGCCTCAGCAACATATATCAAATTGATTATACATGAAATTTTATCATAATTAAAATATGTCGGAAATTGTTCCTCCCTTTATCCCTATGCAATGGAATTCTTCTGTCTGACCATGTAAATGAATAGTAAGTGCCCTTTTCACTACATACTTTACAAAATGCATATTTTAGTGCACTTTGTAAATGCACATAAATTTGAATATGTTCTACAGGCTGTAACATCGTTAAATTTAATTAAAACGATTTTTCCCCCTAATGCCTTAATATGAGGAAATTTTTTTACTATCCCTGTAAATAAACTAATCATGGTAGAAACTTCATTTTCAATAGGTATTCGTGCTAGGTAAACATTAAAAATGTCCAAAAATTTCATGGAAATCGGAGTATATTTACGAAAGTTGGAAAACGACCAGACAGACAGACAAACCGAAAGCATAATAACTTTTCAACTTTGTTCGAAAGTGTTAAAAAATCGAGCCAAAAATATATTAATCAGTGATTTTATTTTCCACCTTTTCCCCACAAAAAATTTCTTCCATTGATAATTATGAGTTTTGAATAAAAATATTCATTTGTATGTAACTTATAACTTATTAATTAGTATAAGTAAAAAATTTCTGATTCATTTTAAATATGATGTCGTTATTTATCTCGCTCCATTAGCTACTGATATTCATACCCCTTGTATTTTTAACGACTGCTATAAAGTACCTGTTTTATTTCAACTATGACGTCACATTTTCATGAGTGAACCATTTTATTAAAAATATAAGTCTTTTTCATTCTTTTTGCTTTTAATTTATGTCACCATATTTTACACAAAAATTCCCATTAACTAAACAAATATCCTTGCTAAATGTATTATAAAAAATACACCTTTTATTTTTATTTCAAACATGACGTCATATTTATTTTCTTTTAAATTATTTTATTATAGTTTTTCGCGTGGAAGTTTTCTATTAAAAATTCATTACCGCTGAAAAATTATTATTCCAATTTTTTATTTTCTTGGCAACAGGAAAGGAAAATGGTTAAATTTTATCTGAAAAATGCCTTTTGATTTTGTATGAAAAATAATTAAATTTTGAATTATTAAGGAAAATATTTGAATAAAATAAATAAAAATTACCCTATTATTTAATCCGGACTTCTAACTTTACGTCTGCAAAATTTCAAAGCAATCGGTTCAGTAGTTACGGCGTGAAAGTGGAACAAACAAACAAACAAACTCACTTTCCGATTTATAATATTAGTAAGGATTTTCTGTCTTAAAATACTTAATCTCTTTCATTTTTTCACGTTATTTTATTTTTATATTGCAGTAAAGAATCACATGCTGTTATTGCATGCAATTTGTAACATACATTCAAACGCAAAATTTTCGCCAAATTGGCGGGGAACAAAACATGTGCAAATGCGGTGCGTATATGACATCTGGGTCAAAAATTCATTAAAAAGGAAGAAATTATGCTGAAATATTTCGTGGTTTACGCAACTGATATTAAAAAAAAAGCGGATATTATGGTTCAAAAAATTGCCGAAAACTGACGCTAATATAATATTAGGACAGGGTTAGAAATTGATGGTCGTTAGTCATCAAATGTAACTAAATTATTGCATTTAATGACCACAAAAGTTTTCTTTATTGCCAAATTTCGCGCACAGCTTTCTTTCACTTTTTTAAAAATGCTCTCATTTGTATTTTAGCATATGCTCATTGCATTCTGATCACAAGTTTCCAATAAAAGATGGGACAGACGTATGCATTGTAAAACCCATTGTAAAACATTCTCCTCGCACCCATCAACTACTTCAAAGTTACCTTCACTTTAAATAGTGAAGATAAAATTCACCTTAGAGTATTTCACCATTAAAATTCTTGCACTCCTTGTGTGTTCGAAGGCATAGCTCAAAATTGAAGTTTGAATTTTCTTTCTATTGGCATAATTTCTTTATAATTTATTTTGTATGTATATTAGCTTTGTAAAAAAATAATTTTAAGAAAACATTTTACTACAACACTTTCACAGAAAAGCAGTATTTATTTTGTTTTGGGGATTAACACAGTGATAAAGTGTTTAATATCCAAAAACTCACTGGCTTGCCCTTAACTCATAAAAATAGAAACAATATTTTTGTCAATACGGCTGTGAAAGAAATGCGAAAACATGATATAACTTAAAATTGCAACCATAAAATGCAGTTTGACACCCATAAAAAAAATTGCAGTCGTTATTTAACCGTTCACACGCCGAATTAATATCGCAATGTAATCATAATTTTGTTTTTCCGAAATTACAGCTTCAAATGTTTTAATTTATGCATACAAATTAAAAAAAAATGGCAAGAAAAAAAATACATTCCTGCAGTTTTTTGGCTGTTTTCATTTCAGTGCTCGCATTTTGAAACATGATTATTGATTGAAAATCTATGCAAATATAGCAAGTTTTTTCCCCTATATACTATTGTATATTGTTCTTGAGTATTTTCTTGAATTCCAAAAACATTTAAATTCCTGGCGGTCAAATGCAAGTAATATAGAGAAAACGATAAAATCAAATAATATATTTTTTATGCAAGTTAATTAATTTACATTTTCTTTATACCTGTGAAAAATGATTAATTATAAATATTTTTTTCTCAAAAATTCTAATCAATCTTATATTTTAAAGGAAAAATAAGAAAATCGTTATTATATTTGAAAATATATGTTTTATATTACAAGTAATGCAATGTTCCCATTTGCGAACATTGGCGTTTAAGCGGTTAATGACTTAAATAGTGTTCCTAATTTCTAATCCTGTATGAAGCAGATGCATGCAAATTAGGATTATAGTGAAAGACTCGTTTCTTCAATCCACCTGACAGTCTTCATTATCCCAGCCCAGCACACGAAACAAATCCTTTTCTCATCTTGAGTCTCTTGACCGCGTGGAAGTTTTGCATTGTGCTCTCCGGTTGCTAATTCCCCTTCTTGTAAAATAGAAATGCTTGATATGGTACAAATAGCATATCGCTGGCTCTTTTAGGCAAATTTTTAATGACAATTTTTTTCTTATTAAAAAAAAAAATCGGAATGTCCTCTCTATTCCTCTATTCCTTGAAACCGCAATTTTTGAAGCATTATTTGTTCCCTTTTAATGATTTTTTTTAAAGGTTTAACGAATGTATGACTCACATCCACTTGTTGTCAATCAGATTACAAGTTTTTCTTTCTAATGTTAAATATATGAGCTAAAAATGCATTCATATTTTTTATAATTTAAACTCGGAAAATCTTTTTTTTTTTTTTTCTTTTGAAAAACTATTTTTTTTTTCTCTTTTAATTACACAAATTATTTTTTAAATACGTAATTACTTTTATTTTAAGTGTTAAAACTTTTTTGGCAATTAACCTGTTAACATTTAAAGTATTAATCTAAGAACACATTTTAGAAATATTTTGTAAAACAAATTAGTTAGATGTGTCAATCCCAAAACTTTCATCTATCTCATACATCTTCAAGTTTCATAAAGTAGTTACAAATGTTAATGCGCGTATATTATTAGTTAAATACCATGCCAGCTTTGTCTTTTATCTTAATATTTTGCTCCATCCAAGTAAAAACGAATTAACCTCGATTATGATATTTAATAAAATAAATAGTTTTTATTATACTTCAACTGTTTTCGAATAATCATCATAGCAGGATGCGAAATTCCCGTCGCACAGTGTGGTATTTTGCTGAAAAACCGGTCCAAAATTATTTAAAATATCTTGTGCGTTTCATAGCAGATACAAAATACTTTAAGAAAACATAAAATGCATTTTTATGCTCAAAACAAAACATTTTTCGAAAAATTTACGCAAATATGTGTAACAATTTAGGTCCAACAGGCCATCATTCTTTCGATCATATTCTTCCATGTCGTCTTCTTCAGAATCACTCGAAAACTAGATTATGACAATACGAACTGTAATGCCTCTGCAGAAATTTTTTTATGATTTGTGGAGTTTTTTCGCATGCTACAACTTAAATAAGGATTGAAACAAAAGTAAGCCATTAAACAGATCTTCATTGTAATTTATGAGTAAGGCTTTTCTTGAAAAGCTTTGACTACATGAACGAAAATGCATTTTGAGGCCTGCTGCGGTTATCTCTGATAGCTGCCTTTTTGGGTGCAATACTTGTTTCATAATAGTAGCTCCATGATTCAAAATTTTGTGCAATGCGGGTGACATTGGATACGAACCGTAAAGATATACGTAATATACAAACAAATATTACACAATTAATTACACAAAGGTTAGAGATATTATTCACGAATACTTCAGCTTTTTTATTATCCATTTTATAACCGCTAGAATGTTCAAATGATTATACAACATCTCCGTTGACACTTCTAGATTAGCTTTTAGATAGTCCATTAATTTTCTCTCAATTCCTATATTTTAAGTTGATGTTTCTCGATATGAGAAAAACTTTCTTGAGGTGTTTCCGAAACCAGCTTTTGCAATGTGTATTGAAATGTATTGCATCTCAGTTTAAAATTTGTCTTGCATTAGTTTTTTTTTTTTCTTTTATTGACAATTTTTCTCATTATTACCTCTTGCTTACCATTTTTTATTAGAAGCAAGATGTAAATCGACTCGAAAAATATGGTTCTAACATGGAATATTGAGAGACCGAATTTCAAAGAATCAGGATCAATGTCTTTAATTATTTTTAACTTATTAAAATCTTTGTTATGATTGTTTGCAAACGTATCATCACATCGATCGCTAGTAATATCATTACAAACTTTAGCATCGACACTAGTCAGCACTAATCTGAATTGAACTTGTAATGAACTAGAAGCGCGAGTATTTTGTGTTTATTAAATTTCGTGCTTGCTTTTCAACGTATTTTACTTCCTCTTGGATTATGTCATTATTTTTACAAACAAATGAACAAATCTTATTCGTATAAGAAAGCAAAAGCGTGGCTATGAAGATACAGGGTTCTGCCACCATACTTTTGAAATTCATTTATTTGATTATTAATTTCAAAGAAACTAAAGAGTTTTGGAAAATATTTGAATCATCAATCAATTGTCAAAAGAATTTCCAGACTTTAGTTTGAATATTTGTTTTTGAGAGCTGTCACAACTACATTTGCATAGAAGTTCTAAACTTATCAAGTCTGCTTCATTTGTTGTTGGGAAAACATTTTCTATGAATTTACACAGTCTTTGAATAAAGTGATTTGGAAGATTCTGAAGTTTTACTTCCGCTATGTTTTCAGTAATGTACTTATCTTTTTTATAATATTGTTCTTTAGCTCCCTGAAAACGTATATAGTGAAGACATATATATTTATTAGATGTTCGGTTGATATTATGTATATTGTATGTAAATCTGCTGCAATAAACATAGTCAAAGCCTCAGTCGGTAATAATTCAATGTACTTAGGTTTGAGGTCTAAGACAAAAAATTAATTTTTTTTTTTTTTTTTCGATATTTTGCACCTTTTGTTGACTTGGCTGAAATGTCTTTAATAATTTTTTTTAACATTTGCATGTTTTGTAGCTCTTTCTCTCAGTTCAACTACAATCGTTTTTGGCTTATTTCAGATTTTAATTGTTCTGTTTTATATCTCTTACTTTTACTTCTGCCAATACACTTTTTAAACTCTTTTGCTGACTGACCGAGTTTCTCTATTATCCTTATAGAAAAATAAGCGTTCCTTTCAGTCATTCGTCATTTTTTTCACGAAAACATTGTTCAGTGAATCCAGAAGAAGCTCATTTTTGTTTATAACTGTGTTTGAAAAATTTTATTTTCTGACGTAGTAGGTGTATTTAATTTTATAAACATTTCGCAATTTCGAAGTTTATATTAAAAAAAAAAAAAAAAAAAAAAAAAAAAAAAGACTTTAACGTGTTAATTTTTCTCTGTCACAATACTTTTATTACATCACTCATATATTTTTTTTATATTTCTACTATTTTTTTTTATTCAATAGAATAAAAATAGTATTATATGTCTGTCTATTGATTTGTATGTTTTTTGATATATTATGTGTATGTTTTTTGATAATATAAAACTCTGACGTCGATAGTAAGTAAAGAACGCAATACTTTATTGTTGATCTAAAATATATATTATTCAAAGTGATAACAAGTAATTTACATATTACAGACATTTGGTACAAAACCAATATGTTACATTGTTTACAAAGAATCATTTAGTCCACGTAATGGGTGTACGATCAAAAACATCTTAATTAAAGAAAAAGAAAAAATATCCAACTACTTAAAAAAAGGATATTTTCACTTCAATTTGTATATTTTTCATCTGAACACCAAAGAGTATCCAGTAAGAAGTAAAACACTACAGCATATATTAAATGTAAACAGTAAATAAATTTTAAAGTTTAATGAAGTAAAAAAAAAAATTGCTTTTGAGAAACTTTTTTCTTTAAATTTTGTTTTCCTTATTTTAAAAAATGGGGGGGGGGGGAAATGGGGGCAAATTTTATTTCATATCTTTTAATTAGAAGGCCTATACATTATGAAAACACAAGAGTTCTTACTGAACTCAGTTTAACTCCCTTTTAGAATTATAATTTTACCTGAAATATTTACCCCCAAAAAATCTATGGTTCATAATGAAGATGTGCTGTATTTACAAAAATATTTATGTAATAGAGAGTATATACCTTCGTCTTCAAAAACCATGAAATGTTTCTGAAGTTCGACTTAAAATAGCTTTTTAGAAGTTCGATAAAATGATGCATAGATCGGAAGCATAAAATGAGAAATGCAAAAACCATAAATTCCAAGTAAAATACCAGATAATTTGAGAGTCTCCTGAAAGAAATGAACCCGTTTTCATATGCACAGGATAGTCCTCTTATGGCAACCAGAAAATGATCAACTAAATACGAAATTTGAAGTTCTGAATTTTGGACAGCTTTTTCAGCGAAGCACTGTGCATCGCTGCACCAGCCACCAATATACAACAAAACTACGAAAAATCGGGAAATAAAAAAATCGTTATTATAACTCAACTTTCGAGCGAAATCTTTCAAGTCTAGACGAAAAACTGCTTGTCACAGCTATAAATACATACAGGAATGACCGATCAGGGACCATAAACATATACATGCAATTTGGTTCAATTCTATGCATAATTCCATACTGTTTTTGATGGTACAAAAATGAAAATGGCATAAAAATAGCTATTGGGGCATTTCCTTATGGTGGAATATTTCCAAATTCAAGGGCAACCTGCTGAACATAGCCAAAAACATATACATGAAATTTAGTTCAATTCTATGCATAACTTTATCCTCTTTTCGACAGCGAAAAACGGACTGAAAGACAAACATACTGTATAAACTGCTTTTCCTGATTTCTGGCCCTTAAAACGCATAAATCTGTCGGAAAAATGTTCGGTTATATATATATATATATATTTTTGTTAAAGTTGGTAGAAAGTGAAAAGAATGAAAAATCCTTCATGAAGAACCTACAGTTAAACGAAAGTAAAAATTTTAATTTTCCTAGTAGAAATTTAAAAGATCATTCTATTATAGATACATCTTATTCAACAGATTTTTCTGTATTATTTTGGCATTCCCCCCCCCCCCCCCAGTAATCATTTAAGTTTAGGGTTTTTTATTTTTGGAATACTTTTGAAGACTAACAAAAATCTGACGTTCCTTATTTTAATTTTCTCTTATTTATTTATTTATTTATTTTTATTAGATGACTACAACCGTGTGGTGTTAGAGCCCTTGCCTGGAGTTCCGGATTCCGACTACATCAACGCTTCATTCATTGACGTGAGTACATTACTTGCATTATTCTTACATCAACCTAATACACTATATTGCCATTGATTATGGGACACTTGCGATTTTAGACATTTTACTAAATATCTAGAAAAATACATGAGGAATCATCTCGAAACTCTTAGTGTATAAATATAATAGTATAAGTCATACATCTCCGTGAAGATTTTTTCCCGAAACTCTAAAGCGGACCGTCAACAAATTAAAAAAGAATGAATATCTTTTGAATAACCCTGTCAAAACTAATGTAGCAAAAGCACTCACACTCTAGATTGTGATTGAATGCCTTATTGTAATAAGCCTTGTTCATTTTTATGCAAATAGCATGCATACTCGCAGAGTAATTAAGGTTTTTATAAAAATGATCCCAAATTTTTCCAAGTTTTTTCCTTATAATTTTCAGAGTTCTTAACATAAAATATTATTTTTTTCAGAAAATATGACAAACAATATTGCACACAGTACCCTGTAATTAGAATTAAAAAATAATGAAAATTGTATAAAAAATGAGTTGGTTTACTAAATAATTTTTTATTGCGCATGCGTCAACGATATCAAAATTTCATTTGCATATTATGTTAGCTAAATGCATAGAGCAACTTTTGTGAAAGTCACAAAATCATAACTTGAAAATTCTGACAATAATCGTCAATTGAATGAGTCGAAAATCCGTTATTCTCAAAATGAAGCAAAAACAAGAGGGGCTGTATCCATATATTCATTGATTAGTGTCAATATAGAATACACAATATGGGATGTACTACTGCATTTGGATAAAATCCCTCATTTTTTTTGCTTCATTTTGGAAACAACGGATTTTGTCCCTTTTCTATAGACGATTACTTTCAGAATTTTCAAGCTATGATTTTGAGACTTTTACAAAAGTTGCTCTATACATTTAGCTAACATAATATGCAAATGAAATTTTGATATCTTTGACGCATGCGCAGTAAAAAATTATATAGTAAACCTACTCATTTTTCATACAATTTTTATTATTTTTTAATTCTGATTACAGGGTACTGTGTGCAATGTTGTTTGTCATATTTTCTGAAAAAAATATTATTTTATATTAAGAACTCTGAAAATTATAATGCAAAAACTTGGAAAAATTTGGGACCATTTTTATAAAATCCTTAATTACTCTGCGAGTGTGCATGCTATTTGCATAAAAATGAACACAGTGTATTACAATAAGGCATTCAAACATAATATAGAGTTTGAGCGCTTTTGCTACATTAGTTTTGACAGTGTTATTCAAAAGATATTCATTCTTTTTTAATTTATTGACGGTCCCCTATGGCGTTTCGGTAAAAAATCTTCACGGAGATGTATGACGTATACTATTATATTTATACACTAAGAGTTTCGAGATGATTCCTCATGTATTTTTCTAGATATTTAGTAAAATGTCTAAAATCGCAAGTGTCCCATAATCAATGGCAATATAGTGTATATAGGGTGATTCTAAAATGTTAATTTTGGTCGGAGCTTCTTCGGCGTTCTATCATAT
The DNA here is from genome assembly GCA_964019185.1 of Maratus speculifer. Taxonomy (NCBI): domain Eukaryota; kingdom Metazoa; phylum Arthropoda; class Arachnida; order Araneae; family Salticidae; genus Maratus; species Maratus speculifer. The sequence continues at coordinate 21,093,847 of OZ025292.1, read as the reverse complement.
GCCGTTGATATTTTGGAATGTCCAAAATATCAACATGCAAAAGAATTGGGACACTTTGAAAATAGGTTTAACTTTTTTTAAATATGCAAACAAAAAACTGAGTTAGTACTTTTTTATCTATCTTTTAGATTAAATTTTATTTTGAAATCTTGAAATAAATGTTTTTGGTTTAGAATAATTCGACTTAATACATTTATACTATCAAAATTTCTTCCAACTGTGATTCTGAAGAAGCGTCGAGAGTTTTTATTTTATCTTTAAATTTTCCAAATTTCTATTTAATGACACTTTGAACATTTTTTTATTAAATTAAGCATTTTAAGATATATTTTTTGCATAATAATAATAAAGGACTGAATGGAAAAAAATGATTCATCAAGATATTATTCGATTCTATTGTTTTTTTTTTCAACTGTTCTTACAAGTGTGCTGTATATATTAAGTATTGGATTTACCATAAGTTAATTAGTTGTGCAAATACGTATAAAATTAAAGTAAAAACTTAATTTATTTTACATTTCTATGGGTAAAAAAACTTTTTACTTTATTATAAATCCGATACATAGTTATATCAAATGATCTTAACGAACTACTGGAACAAAAGCCGACTCAAAATAGAAATATATACATAAAAGTTTCATTTTTTTAAACATGTTAAATCGACAGAAAAAAGGACATATATATTTAGAGAGAGAGAAAAAAATCACTTTTAAGATTTTAACTTTAAAAATAATCATTCTAAATCTACATCGCTTTTTCCTGGCTGCGATAAAAAAGCTAATTAAAATTCCATAAAAAAATTATATAAATTCATAGTTTTATTACCTGCTTTAGCTAGAAACATACCTGCTTCATAAAATTTGCACACACATATATATATGTTAAGTGGCCCGAATTTAAGCATATATATCTTAAGACGTTCCAAAATGCAAATGTCCCAACACACATCAACAAAAATGTTTGCCACAAACTGTAATAATTCTTACTTTAGAAATTCTCTGTTAACAGTGTCTTAATAGATGAATAAATTAATAAAAAGTGTTGCAAATTTAAAATATACAATTTATTTAAAACTAATCAGTTCTCTCGGCCCACATTTTCCCCGAAGTCGTCATCAGAGAATATTTTAAAAACGAATTACCGTTCATTTACACAAATACGTAACTTTTTTTCTCAAATGGGAAATACAAGAATAATTAGAGATGAAAGTAGAAGTAACAGTTCTTTTGATTGAACTTATATATATAAAAAAATAAAGTGCCTATTAACTGAAGTTTCAATCATTTGATTATATAACTTTTCGACATATTAAAATAAATAGAACTGATTTAAATATATATACTTTTTCTTTACTTAAGTTCACTCCAAGAGACTGCTACTTCGACTTGCATCTCTAATTATTATTGGGTTTCCCATTTCAAAACAAAATGATGTATTTATTTAAATGAATGACAATTCATTATTAAAATATTTTCTGATGACGGTTTCTAATAAAATGCAGGCCGGAAGTACTAAGAAGTTTTAAATAAAATGTATAGTTTTAATCTGTAACATCTATTTTATTATTTAAATCGCCTTTTAAATAAAAAATAAGCTTTTTAAAGTTCATATTGTGTAACGATTGAATCAAGGTAAAATATTGCATTTAGTAATACGGTTTTATTTGTAATAATTCTTTTTTGTGGGTTCTAATGTAAGTGAGTAATGCTGTACGTTTCTTTTCAGGGAATCTTGAAACCCAACGCCTACATTGCCACACAGGGTAAGCTCATTTTTTTCTCATCCATTTTCTTTTTATGGGCTTAATTTTAAATCTGAGTTCCTTTCAATACCAAATGTTGTCTATTTTTCTTGTATTAAAAATGGTCGTCTAGAGAAAATTCCCGAATTTTTCTTGTGATTTTAATTAAATTATTTTACAATGTAAATCTATTTTAACTTTATTCCTAAGATTAATGAAAAAGGAGTTATGTTCAATTTAATAAACAGGAAGTAAAGACTCAAATACCGGAAATGGGCGAGGAATGGTAGGGAAAAGTAAATAATGTTTCTGTTCAGCCTTTTCTAACGTTTTATTATTTTTTTCCCCACAAAAATACTGTATTCAATAAATTTTTCTTGATGTCATAATCATCTTTAAAAAATATATAATTATTCTTTATTGATCAGTCCTCATAAGAAATAATTTTTACTTGCGGTTAAGCAAACGATACGAAGAAAAAATATTTTATACACGTTTTTGTTGTCAACAATGTAGAGCAACTCCTTTAAAAAGGCTATTTGAGTATCGTGAAAATTCAGAAAAATATCGGCGATAGAATGAGCTAGATATTAGCTGCTTTCTAAAAGTATCTGGTAATAAACTTCGATATTTTCGTTTAGAAAATCTTTTTAAAATATATCGTTTTCTTAAAACCGTAACTTCTTTGACAGAAATTGTCGCAGCATACCTACTCTGAGCGGTCTACGAGACTGATTGATGGAAGTCTTCATTAATTTATAGGATATTGTTTCTACACTAAACTTTAGGTACAGAACTATCATAAATAAAATTCGCATAAGATAAAACTTTATCATGCCGCAGCGTCCGAGCATCCATTTCAAAAAACACATTTTGTCAGTAATTTTTTTAAGTTCCTTTGCCTTTACCGAAAATGAAAAATGCTACTCGATTTCATGATTTTTGAATAAAAACTATGGGAATAACAGTGGTCGGAATCTAAATACTCTTTGTAAAAAAATCTTAGTTCTTTCTCTTAGATTTCACTCTTCTAAATAAAAATATGACCACGAAATTACTACGAGTATATCACGCACCATTCTTTTGGCAGGAGGGCTTGCTTTTAAAATTAAGGTATTTTATATCTTGCTATAAAATATAAAACCTGAGAGTAATAAAAACACGAGAGAAATTTTGTAAAATCTAGATAATAATCTGTGAATTATCTGCAAATAAATATATAAATATGATTACTTTAGTTACAGCGGCATAAGGAATGAAAATATATTAAGTGAATACCAAATAATAAATTCGGCCACGGGAATATTAAGAAAAATCCACAATACAAGTATCAAGAAACTAGTTTTTTCTTATTATATATCCTTATTTTATATTTTATCAATTTCATATCTAAGACAGTGAAAATACTTTTTTCTTTTTTATAGCATTTCAAAATAATGTAATAATCTTTCATCATCTGTCATTTTTATAAAACTGTTTTTCTGAAAAATTGTACGTGCTGGAGCAATTTCAATAGCGTATTTCGAATTGAATATTAGATCTATACACTTTACATATTTAATTTTCAAGAAGGAAAATGTTATTTATTTATTTATTTTATTTTACTTTATTTATCGACCAGTGTTATTTGTGTTTACGATTAAAAATAAATTTGGCACTATGTCAGAATGGTGTCAGTCTGAATTTGAGAACAAATAGTTTTGTCTGAAAAAAACATTTTTAACAATAAAATAAAATTGCGTTAATTTTTTTAAAAAGCATTGTTTTTATTTTTTATTAAATATTCCCCCCCCCCCCCCACCCCGTCTTTTTTGAATCGAGAAAATTTAAAAATTAGCAAACCAACACCTCTTTGGCATCGACTACTGTTTGATTTGTATGTTGGAAATATTTCTTCCTCGGCAACGGTGAAAAGAAACACCAAACTCATCACTAGTGAAAAGTTCTTTTATCAAACATGTAAATCGGCGTAAAAAAAAATCGCTGTAGGATTCGATATCGAGCAGAAAGTAGTTTCATCCTTCTCCCTTTTTTTAACCATTGAAAATAAAGAAAAATAATGAAACCTTTGAAATGAAATCTTTTGCAATCTGACACATAGTGCAATTTCTCTTTTTGTTTTTCTGAGGGCTGAATTCTTTTCAATCCTGTGTTTCATCGAATGAAGAAGTTCCAAAAATACTTTTAAGGATTTTATCCAGAAATAAAAGTCTCTTCTACACCTAATAGTTTTGATAATAAAGAACACTTTTTATAAGAATAAAATAATAATAATAATGTTGATAATAATAAAATTACTGAAGGAATGGCTTATTAAAGATTAACGTATAAAGTGATAAAATTGCTGATACATTAATTTTTTCACAAAATATTTGTGAATTACAATATATGTATTTAAAACTTCCTACACCTAAAAAATTAAATTTAGCAGGTATAGTCGTCGTCCAGTTTGTCCTTACATCCGCATATAACAGAACAAAAACTTCTGTACCAAATCGTTTAATTTTTAAAATATATAATTGTTGCATAATTTTATCGTGTCATTTCAAATTTTATGAAAATCGGATGTCTAGTTTAATGACAGGGACAATCCAAAGCATTTCGTTACATTACGGCCAATGGAAAAAAAAATAGTTTCAAGTGAATTTTAATGATGTTTCTTTTTTAAACATAATAAAATGAATACTCATCCATGAAATATATATATACTAATATATGTAGTCTGTGGTGCAAAGGATATTTGTTATTCATTTACAAGGCCACACAAAAATATTCCATTACATAATGATATAAGGAAAGGGGGGATTGTTTGGGAGAATGTTTTAATTACATTAAACTATTTCACATTTCATGAAAGTATAATAGAAAGCAAATAGTATTTACAGGAATGCCCAAAAGATTTTGGCTACTATACTGCAGTACTAATATATCCGCAGTACTGTGTACTATTACACCCAAGATCTGAATATTTTAAAGACTTCGTTATAGTACGAATGCACGTCATTTCCGACTTATTAATATTTTTTCTACATCTACTAATATTAACACTTATGATAAGGTATATACACACACGTGTCTATATAACACATATGATAGGTACATAAATTCTTTATTTACTTTTAGGTAGATTTCGTATGAAATACTACCTATTGCAATCGCACCAGTTTATATATTATTGGTATTGTCTGAATAACTTTGGATGTATTTATAAAAGTATTTATATATATATATATATATATATATGTATATATATATATATATATATATATATGTGAGTATATATATACAGTCGAGTCTCTATATAACGAAATCCATCGTTCCAGTAAAAAATTCGTTATATAGAGAAATTCGATGTATAGAGAATTATGTTAAAAATCGTATTTAATGTGTAAATTTTGGAACAAATATTATTTTTGATCTTTCTAATTAAGAATTTGAAATGTTTAAAAGTAAACCTAACATTTTATTTCTTAATTATTTAAACAGTTTCAAAAAAAGAACAGACATTTATTTGAAAGCTTAATGAAAATCAAATTAGGAAGACTTGCATTAATTTCAAACGAAGAAATCTGTAATTTTTTGTTGTTTTGATTTTAAAATTGTTACGCTCTTTAAAAAAAATTCTCAAATTTTAGCAAAGAATGAAAAATTGTAGTTCACATTTTTCTCCATTTGAAGGCCTCTCTTATGTGCCTCTCATTGATTCCTTTCTTATATGTGTAACAATCCAATTGACTCTGTTTTGAGAAGGATGTTGAAAGGTGTGTGGGAGGTGGGATGAACTCGTTAGATTTAAAGAACAAGGAGAGAAGTAATATTTAAAAAAAAAAAATCAGCACTGAACGATAAATCAAAAATATGAGATGGAAAATTGATTCAATATGATTTCGAAGCTTTTTTAAAACTGAATAAATTAAGACCAATTTATGAAAAAATTCGTTATATGGAGATAGATATTTCGCTATATAGAGAACGTTTTTAATGTAATCATGTGAAAGGGGGAATGTTCCTACTAAAAATTCGTTATATAGAGAAATTCGATGTATGGAGTTTCGTTATAGGGAGACTCGACTGTATGTATATATATCAATTTTATGGACACGATAACTTCTATAATTCTTCACCACTCTCCACCAAACTGGTACATAAAATCAAAGGGGATAAAATCTCGGCTGAGTTCGTTAATGGGCAAAATCGGACCAAGGGAGTCGAAATAGAGCGTTTTTGTGAAAACCGAAAAAACGCCATAATTTCTTAATTAAAGTAGATATCGAATCGGTTTAAAGTTTATATTACTTCTTAAAAATGGGACAAAAGTTTATGCATGACAGATTTTTGATAAATTTAGAACTGGGCTCAGGGGGCGAAAAAAACAGGGATTTTGAGAGAAAAAAATTCATAACTTCGTCAATTTTTAAGATATCAAGTCCAACTAAATTTTTTTTTATGTTCATAAAATTATCTAAAACTTTTGTATTTACAAGTTTTTGATAGGACCAACATTTACTGATGAAAAAAATTAAAAACGAAAAGAAAAAGGGCGGTGAAAAAAGAGAAAAATCCATAACTCCGTCAATTTTTAAGCTATCAAATCTGATTAAATTTATTTTACATCTTCTCAAAAATATCTACAACTTCTGTATTGATAAGTTTTTCGTAGGACCAATTCGTATAGCAAAAAGAAATTAAACAAAAATAGGAGTTGGAGAAAAAACCTCAAATCCAAACTGCTTATATTCTGACTCATTTTTAAATTCATTTTTGATTTTAAAACGCATTCAAATGGTAGATCCTCTTATTTAGAAACTGTATAAAGTGACGCATTTGTCAATTTTCTGATAAAGACAGAATATATTTCAAAAAAGGCTACCAAAAAGGGTATTTTGAATAGAATTTCCGAAAGTCATCGGGACTGAAAATTTAAGGAAGTATTCAAATAAGAAATTGCGTTTTTTTCTGACTCGTTTTTAAATCCATTTTTGTTCTCAAACGCATCCAATTTACAGATCCTCTTATATAGGAACTATATAATGTGATGCATTGGTCAGTTTTTTCATAAAGACGGAATATATTTAAAAAAAGGGCTACCAAAAAGAGTATTTTGAACAGAATTTCCCAAAGTCATCGTGTCTGAAAATTTAAGGAAGTGTTTAAATAAGAAATTGCGTTTTTTTCTGACTCGTTTTTAAATCCATTTTTGCTCTCAAACGCATCCAATTTACAGATCCTCTTATTTAGGAACTATATAATGTGATGCATTGATCAGTTTTTTGATAAAGACGGAATATATTTCAAAAAAGGCTACCAAAAAGGGTATTTTGAACAGAATTTTCCGAAATCATCGTTTTTGAAAATTTAAGGAAGTGTTCAAATAAGAAATTGCGTTTTTTTCTGACTCGTTTTAATATCCATTTTTGTTCTCAAACGCATCCAATTTACAGATCCTCTTATATAGGAACTATATAATGTGATGCATTGGTCAGTTTTTTCATAAAGACGGAATATATTTAAAAAAAGGGCTACCAAAAAGAGTATTTTGAACAGAATTTCCCAAAGCCATCGTGTCTGAAAATTTAAGGAAGTTTTCACATAGCAAATTGCGTTTTTTATGACTCGTTTTAAAATCCATTTTCGCTCTCAAACGCATCCAATTTACAGATCCTCTTATTTAGGGACTATATACTGTGACGCATTGGTCAGTTTTTTGATAAAAGTGGAATATACTTTTAAAAATGCTGTCAAAATGAGTATTTCGCACAAAATTTTTCGAAGCAATCATGATTAAAAAATTAAGGATGTATTCAAACAACAAATCGGTTATTTTACGGCTCATTTTTAAATTCAATTTTTTTCTCAAATGCATTCAACTGACAGTTTTTTGTTATTTAGGATTTATATAATGTACTGTTTTGGTCGATTTTTTAATAAATTCAGAATTTATTTCAAAATATGTTGTCAAAATGGGCATTTGAGCTGAATTTTTCTTAAGATGATTCTGATAAAACCAGTTTTTGCAGAAAAATGAAATTAAAAATTTTTCATAAACGGCCAAATAAACTGGGTTTATCTCTAATCATATATATATATATTGTTGTTGAAATGAGCACTTTTCGAAATCTACCTCCGCCTATAGGCCCAGCCGACAGGGATTTTTTAAAATGTTTTTCTTTCTATTATTTCGTTTTATAAAAATTTTCAGCGTCCCTAGAGTTTCACGTTAATGAATCTTAACTATAATCAAGCCGTGGTTTCGATCTCTCTGCTACAAACATGTTTCCTTTGGTAATGATAAAATGAAAACAAGACATAAAGCTCCCGCCCTATCCTCTTCTCCACTCCTCACACTTTCTGCCCTTTTTTTTTTTTTTTTTTTTTTTTTTCCGACGAAGAAAAAATGCTGTATATAACGTGGTATTGAGCTATTAGTGGACTATCATAACAACGATCGAAGGTCGAACGTCATCGATTCTTTTTTAAGTCAATTACAGTAGACTCCCTCAAATCCGCACAGCATGGGACCAGGTTATGCAGATTTTAGAATTTTGCAGATTTCTCGTCATTACTTTGTTTACATTTTTTAAACAGTCATTTGAAGAATGTAATTAATAATACAATAGACATTATAATGAATGTTTACATTATAATAAAATATTAAAATAAGTAATAAACTAAAATAATAAAAATTTAAATAAATTTTTAAATTATTAAAATATTAAAAGCAAAGGTCGAGTTAATAATCAATAACGTTTGATTAAATATACATTATAAAGGTGAAATGTATTTTTCCAAAATTATTCAATGAAACTTGCCTCATAAGTTACATTTCTAACTCGCATCAAAATCATAAAATAAGGAAATTTTATTTCTTGTTTAGACGTACTTAATAACCCAAAAAGCTTGATTAACACATAAATGTATATGGTAAGAAGATTGTGATTACCAGTGATATCAGCAATATCTTGAACTTCTTCAAAAACAAATGTTTTTCTTCCTTTATGAAAAAGAATGAATTCAGTAATATAAATAAAAAATATAAATTAAAATATATATGGAATTGATATAAAACTAAAAAATTCAAATTTTGTCCCTGTATCCGGAATTGAATGTTTCTTTGTTTACACCAGTAAATTATGTGCGGATTTTTGAGAGTTGAGGATTTTAGGGTTGCAGATTTTAGAGTCTACTGTATTACTGTTTTTTCCCCGTTTCATTTATCTTATAAGAAACAAACCGGAAATTGCACGTCAAGCTTAACGAATGAGGCGCGTTCGTACCAGAAAGAAATATTCAGATCTTGGTGTAATAATATACAGCAGTTCGGTTATAGTAGAGTATCCGAAATATTTTGTGTATCCCTGTATATACTATCTGCTATCTATTATAGAGGAAGTAACTTGTAGTAAACCTCAGCAACGTATATCAATTTCATAAAATGGGAAATAGCTTAATGTTATTTAAAACGCGCCCCAAACAATGTTTCCCTTTGTACCATTGTGTAATGGAATACTTTTGTGTAGTCCTGTAAAGGAATAATAAATATTCTTTGCGCCTCAGATTGTACATAATGTATATTTTAGTATACATTTCATAGATGCATATCAATTTTATTATGTTCGAAAGAGTGTAACGCCATTAAGATGCACCTGAAACAATTTTTTTATCATTGGACGTCATGTAATAGAATAGTTTTGATTGTCCCTGTCATTGAACTATGCATCCGATTTTCACAAAATTTGAAACGATTCGACAAAATTATGCAACAATTATACTTTTTAAATTTCAAATAATTCGGTTGGATAGTTCTTGCTCTGTTATATGCGGACGGACGGACTGGCTGAACGACGACTATAAGTGCTACTTATTTACATATTTACGAACACACTTAAACATGTATTGAATTTGTTTAAAGATTTCGATTTGCGATTTTTTAATATTTGTAAGTTTTTGAAAATATACCATTTGAGTGTTTTTACAAAATATCTGTAGCTAAATCTGTTAGTGTAGCTAACTGTAACTAAATCTGTAACTAAATCTGAGTCTGTGTGTGTGATACACACAGACTGACACAGCTCTCAATCACAAGAGCTAATTTACGGAATTTAATCAAACTTCAGGTTCAGTTAGAACATAGTAATGCATATAAATAGATGTAAATCTTCCAAGGGATGACACTGCTATGCGACATTTTTCGAGCTATCTATCTATCAGAAGCTAATGCATGAAATTTCCCAAAATTTTGCATCTGTTACACTTTGATAAAATTAAAAGCTTGGTTAAGTTTTGGTATCAATCGTCCAACTGGTAACACTGCTATGCTGTATATTTCATGGTTTCTACTGTAGCTTTATCTCAAAAACTAATGCACAGAATTTCACCAAACTTACTTTTCTTTTATAGCTTGACATAAATAAAATCTTGTAAAATTTTAGTACATACAACTCTCGTTATCTTGTAAAATAGTTAATTGACAGTGTGCTATAAAATACCATTATTAGTTATAATTTGAAATTTTATTGTTGAAATTGCCCTGAAATGCTGAGAGCAAAATTCATTTGCATGTTCAATGTTATATTTGTGAAAATTAAAATAACAATAATTTGCAAACCAAGTATAAATAATAAAAAAAAGTTGTTTTTATAATTATTTTACCCTCACCTGATTTTACAGTATAACCTGTGAAAACAAAAATATAACGTGATGAAATCCCTTTTTAAATGAAAACAATCAGAGTAAATATTTGTTAAAATAAAAATCAACGCTAAACGAAAATTTCCCCGGTCGCTAGAGATTCCGTTTTCATAGGTTTTCGTGTATCAACGAGTGTATTTCGATTTCTCTGCTACAAACAAATTTCCCTCGGCAACGGTGAAATGAAAACAATACACCGGAGCTAACCGCCCCCCCCCCCCCCACACACACACACACGATTCTCGTTTATATTGTGAAAAGTTCTTTGACCAAACAAATCGACTAAAAAAAGATGCTGCATGACGCGGTACCGAGCAGTCAGTGGTTTCGATAACAAACGAGAGAAGATCGGAGGTCGAACGTCATCGATTTTTTTAAGTCAATTATTATTATTATTATTTTCTTTATTGATATTGTATGGCTTGGTCTTGATATTTTAAAACCAAATAAACTTGCCTTTTTTTACTTTGGTCCGCACTATATAAAATACAATATTTATTTAAAAGATTTTACTTAATTATGCCGAAAGATTAAAGATTTAATAATCCTTAAAATTGTGAGTTTGATGATGATTTGACAATGCTTGAGTAAATGTTAGTAAGCAACATAATTTAAAAAAATAATTTAACTTTATTTTTTTTTTTCTATTTTCAAACGTTTACTATTTCGTATCAAATTACAAATTATGAAAAAACAAGTCACTTTAAATTGCAGTTCATTTAAAAATTGCACTTTATTATTTGATATGGCATGCTCAAATAATAATAACAAGTAGGTAAGTGTGATCACAGATCGCACAGAGGGTTTCGTTTAATAATAGCTCTTTCAGAAAACTTTATCCTGTTTCTTATTATGTGTTATAAACTAAATGTCAAAGTTTAAATCGATTGATTCTTTAGTTTTCCCAAACTTAAGAAAATTTAGAAAATAGCCCCTCCTCGGACGACCCTCTCCTAGCCCTGAATTTTTCACTTTTACAAATATTTAACATTAAGAAATAATATTTACATTAATGCTCAGGAAAAAAAAAAAAGGAAAGTTGTGGTCATGTTTTTTTTTTTAATTTATTTATTAAAATGTAATGAATCAGAACATGAAAAGCTGCAAGTACACAAAATTTGAAGGCTCTGACTTGTATATTTTTTGTGTACGGACTCTATGACAGACAGACAGCCAGAGGAATGAGACGAATAGAGTTTCGTCAGATGAACGAAACCCTAATAAAAGAAATAAACACTATACAAAAAGTTATAGCTAGTAGCTGCGGGGTGTTTTTAGGTGCGTTCCTAATTATAGAAACACATAGCGCCTATAGTAGTCGCTTGACCCGTCAGTATTCACGATGGAGTTTCCGTAGATGAACGAAACCCTAAAAAAGGACATGCCATTTATGAAAACTTTTAGGATTACATTCTTTGCTTACGGCATTAAATCATATCAATTTGTCATTGTGACCATTCAAAAACTTTCTAGTTCTTTAATAGAGTGTGTTTAATGCAAGGTCCGATACAGCTCAAGTGGGAATTTAGATATTGTTAATAATTTGTGAACACAATTAAAATAATTAATATTCAATATATCTTTAAGTGACACAAAATGTAAAATTTAAACTTTGTAATCTGTCCATTCTAATTTGAAGACCCTAAAATGTAGGGCCCAAACCTCAGCCCATGTATAAATTAGGCCATACGCAGAGTTCGACAAATCCCAGGCACCAGATCGCCTTGGCGACTAAAAATTTCCTCTTGGCAACTAACTTTTTTAAGATAACAAGTTGAAACTGGTGTTAATCAATGGAAGTGAAAAAACTTTTTAAAAACACCCTAAAATATGCCAAAATGCACCGTACAGTCGTGTCGCAACATTTATAGTAGACGTATGTCTTCTTTGCGCCTGATCAAAAAAGACTCAGTTTTTTCGAAAGGCCTATCGCATTTTATTTTATTTTATGGTGTTTTTAAGAAGTTTTTCCCTTCGATTAACTTTTTTATCAAACAGTTTATTGTTTATAAATTTACATGGATCATCTTAAAAGGATTTCAATCCTAAAAAACCATTGGGAAATGGTATGTACTTAAAATCAAAATCTTAATGACATTGTTAATTTATGTATATAATTTCTGGTTGGATATTAATTTTTCCACTATTTTAATATTTAATTCCATAGTTTATCTCGATTTAATGTTTGCAATGTAAAAGTGATATTATCTTAAATTTTTTTCTTAATTTGATTTTTTTTTTTTTTTTTTTTTTATAGAGTTAACTTGTTCATTACTAAATCGCACTTATCACTTAAAAATAGCCGAATGCGATTATGAGTGGCCATTTTGCAGCGAATGTGTTAATGTCAGAGAAATGATCCTTCAAGCTGGCTCCTAAGAATTTTTCCTGGCACCTAAGAATTTTCAACTTTTGTCAGTCCCTGATACAACAGTTAAAAGGTTCTCTAAGTCGGCCATCGATGCAATTAAATACAACTCTTCTAATCTGAAACACAGCATTGCTTTCTCTTGGCTATGTTTTGTGAAATGTGTTATTTATCTAAACGTAAAAATACCTAGTGAAAGTGTTTGGAAACTGAACGGTTTGTTAATCGATAACCCACGGAAAATTTTGTAGCCTATAAAATCCTTGTACATTGCTTTTTATGTACCATGTTTAAAATAAACTTTTGCTTTTGCTTTACATAAAATTTGAGCACCGATTCGGTCTCTGAATTAATGTACGCTTTAGTAAATATATTATTTAACAGCGTCCTAACCGATTTCTATGCGAATAAACTTTATTCATGTTTTTATCTTCTCTCGTCTTGAATTTTTACGATCAAAGGGACAAACAAATCATTTTAATAAAGTGTCGAGAATATCGTTTTTCGAGAATAGATTTTTATATAAAAAAGAAAAAATCGTTCTCATTAAACCTTTCTTGCATGAGCTTCTAAAGCAGCTCGCAATTTTCAAAAATTTCATTGAAAGATATGCTTTGTTCAGTTTTTATTTGATAGAGTCGTGCACTTGTACACTTTTTATGTATCTTGCGCTGGATGTTTTCTCCACGGTCTATAAACGGAATAAGCTTCCGCACTATCTTTTTCTTTTTTTCCCTTTTCCTTAGAAAAGAGGGAGTTTTATGTTCGATTTATTGTCGAAGGAAAGCGTGTTAGTGCGTGGCGAAGGCATTGCAATGGTTCGCTTTTTTACTGTCTTCTTCAAGCCCATACAGGGTGGGTGAAACGTCCATGATACATTTGGAAAATTAATATACACCACAGTCGAAAACTATCTTTAGAATTTTAGAGAATCAATAAAAGAAAAATGTAAAGCAAATGTATGCCTCTAAGTTCTTTTGTATCGTAAAAACATACGGGTTTTTTTTCCTTTAACTTGAAAATGTTTTGTTGTTTTTCGTAATGCAATTGAGTATACCAGCTTGCATCAAAGTTAATTTAAGCATATCAAGCATATCTATACTGTATGACCATTATAAGACATCATAGATAAATCCTACACAAATGGAGGAATAAAGAATTAAACATTGAAACATGAACATCATACCTCTTATGAATAATAATAAAGGAGAAAAAATATAGTATACTACGCATTTTTATCTCAAACCAATTTTTTATTATTTATGTTCAAAATGAGTCCGTCATTTACTGGAACTTTGTATAAAATAAAAAATATATATATGTTTGTTGATTTTGATTTTCGTAAAATTTGAGCTCTGATTCGGCCTCTGAATTTACGTACCTTTTAATAAACATGTTATATAACATCGTCCTGACCGTCCTGCGAGTAATCTTTATTCATGTTTTTTTCCCCCTCTCGTCTTGAATTTTTACGATCAAAGGCGCAAACAAATCAGTTTAACAAAGTGTTGAAAATATCGTTTTTCAAAAATAGATTATTATTTTAAAAAAAAAATCTCACATTCTTATTAAACATGGCGCACATGAACTCCTACCCACCATTTAAAAAAAGTTCATTGAAAGATATCCTTCGTTCAGTTTTTATTTGATAGAGTCGCGCACTTGTACTTTTTATGTATCTCGCGCTGGATTTTTTCTCAGTGGTCTACAAACGGAATAATCTTCTTCACTATCTTTGCGTTTTTATTTACTTCCTTTTCCTTAGAAAAGAAAGAGTTTTATGTTCGATTTATTGTCGAAGGAAAGCGTGTTAGTGCGTGGCGAAAGCGTTGCAATGGTTTGCTTTTTTACTGTCTCCTTCAGGCCCTTACAGGGTAGGTGAGAAGTCCATGATACATTTGGAAAATTAATATACAGCGCAGTCGAAAACTATCTTTACAATTTTAGAAAATCATTAAAAAACAAAAGTAAAGCAAATATATACATTTAAGTTCTTTTGTGTCGTAAAAAATGCTGCTTTTTTTCTTCTTCTTGAAAATGTTTTGTCGTCTTATAGCAATGGAGTTGAGTCGACCAGCTTGCATCAAAATCGATTTCATCATATCGATACTGTAAAACTATCATAAAACATCATAGATGTATCCTAAACAAATGGGAGAATAAAAATAAAAAATTGAAACATGAACCTCATACCTCTTTGAATAACCATTAAGGAAAAAAATATATGTATGCATATATGTATTATATATATATATATATATATAGTATCTTATGTTTAGTAAGTATTGGCCGACCCAGAATTTCAAACCATAATTAAACTGGATACAGACAGCAAAACATAAAAGAAATGGTAACATATTCAACTGGAACAAGAAAACAATACCAAAATAGCTGTGGCCTCAACGGCAATAAATATTTTGTAAAAGCGCCATTGAAGGTATCTTCATTATTATTAATAGACCGGGAGGCAGCAGCACAGACAATCATCTCTTCGAGTTCACAGATTAAAATCTAGGATTAGTTAAATCTTGATTCGCATGTTACAAAGCAGTCGGTCTGCTAAGTCATATCTTGGAGGAAAACACTTAAAAACCCCATTTAAGCGGTTGACTTAGGTTTACTGTTATGATTTCTTGCTGTCAATCCACCAGGCTTTCATACTTTTGGGATCCAAAATTTTACTAGTGTAAATAATCCTTTAACAATTTCAAAAATCTATTAGTTTCGAGAGTTTTTAAAGGTAATGAATGCTCTCCGAATTGTGGATTATCTCAGAATTGGTTATAATAATTTTTCACCATGATTATATAACATTTCCGCGGAATAAGAAACATCTGTCCTTTTTTTACAGTATAATGGACGTAAAATCCTTCATGTGGGATTCCTTTTCTGATAACAGATGATGAAGGGATGCTATTTTTCAGACATCCTATATACACGAACAAGAGTAGAATGAGAATGTGTGTAGTATAATGTTACATATGCGTGCGTATTAACTTTCTTTTTCCTTTCTGCACAGGTCCCAACGAACATACTATCGCTGACTTCTGGCGCGCCGTCTGGGAGCAGAAGTCGCATGTCATCGTCATGCTCACCAAAGTGTTTGACTTCATACGGGTAATACTCTATCATTAGAAATACACAACATTCCCTCTAAAGTCTGCCTTTTTTTTATTTAAAAAATCATACATATTGTTTCTGTTGTGAACATCGCTTTTTCTATTGAATTACAAGACACAGACCAATGAGTGAGGTATCATTCGAAAAGTTTTTGAGCCGGTTTCTGACATAGTACACTCACATTTCGGTAAAACATGATGCTTTTCAATCAATAATTATTATTCATTAAAAATTAAATCAACATTGCTTTCATAAATGCGTAACGATCTCATCTCATATGATGAGTATAAAGCGAGTTACTAATTTAGAGTACATGGCTTGTCCTTTTGTTTTGCTCGACGCTAGCGTTCTCGACTCCTGATCGTGAGATCCATAGTTCAAATTCCTCCTGTGCCAAATCAACTTCTCTCTTCAAATGAAACACCTCAAATCAGTGGTGTCACAAAAATGAAGTACTACATTATACCATGTTCATCATTGATGGTAAAAAAAAATAAGTAGAAAACTTGATATATTTGCTCGGGCTTATTTTATATTTGTGATTAAAATTCAAAATTAAATTTGAAACATTCAACTAAATTGATCGATTATAGCAGCGACCAGCATGTATAGCATTTCATCTGCAGTTAAAAATTATGCTTTGTTAAAACAGATTAAATTGCATTCCACATGCATTCAATGTGTTTGTCTTAATTACATGCAATGAAAATTCTTGTGGTAAATTCACTTTGAGTTAAATAATTAAAATTCATTTTAAAAAGCACAAATAAATGTACTACAGTTACTTTCAAGTACATACACATATTATAATTTTATTTAAAATACATTAAAATATATTAAAAACCATTAAAATAACCCAAAATGTTTTTAACCATTACACTGCCGTCATCAGTAAAGATTTAAGTGTGGATATTATTATTATTATTATTATTATTATTATTATTATTATTATTATTATTATTATTATTATTATTATTATTTACGCGTACTCGAGAATCGTTTAGAAGAAATTATTGTAATTTAAAGGTTGTACGTTAAGATGCCAGATAAAGGTAGTGTTAGTCGCTTCAAATATAAAACACAGGTTAAACAGCCACATTGTAATAATGACAGACAACAACTGAAATATTATATATATTTCGCGTAACAAAGTGCGTAACATAAATTGAAGATTCATAATAAATAATTATAGCACATCAACTTCTCCAGGTGAGATCCATTCCGAACACACACCGAAAGTCTCTGCTCAACCGCGCCAAATTATTACGCTTCACTTCGAGTTCTGCAAAATATCTCACGATATTTTTCTGAAAGTCGCAACAGTGCCATCCGTATATTATACAAATTTAGGAAAGGCAATCATTTTGTTACATAGAGCATGAACAGCTCAACTTATCAGTTACTTAACGAAGTGACCAATGTAACCGACCGATTGTAGATCAATACGAATTGAAAATCGAGACGAATTGTGACGACAGCTACAATTCAACAGAATAGTTTTCATTGGGGCTACAATTCGCTTTCATATTTCCCTACATGCCGCTTTGGTCGGTAACGTCGCTAACTTCGGTAAGTTGTGCTGAACATGCCCATAGTTAAATTTCTAACAAAACGAGTTTTCAACTATTATGCAGCAGATCTTTCCATACTCCGTGAATATCGTATAATAGTGTATCGATACTATAGATCGTAAGATAGTACGATTTACTATCATATGATATCAATAAATGTCTATCTATAAAATGCCATTCCAAATATGAAATGAGCGAAAAAAATCATTATCACTTTGGAAAATTGTGTTTTTATGGTGTTTTATATTTTTAGAAGATATAAAATGACAAAAATGGTCTTTTTTTTCCTTTTTGACACCTTGAAAAGTCCTATGACATCCTTAAAAGTAAAGGGACTTGTTTTGTTTTTCCTCAGGTGATGTGCGATCGTTACTGGCCTATCGACGTGGACCACCCGGAAGTGTACGGCGACATCGAAGTGACGGTGCTGTCCGAACTCGGGCTCGCCAACTACAACATCCGCACCATGCAGGTCAAAAAGGTGAAATCATTTTGACCCAATACACTAAAATATAGAGTTCGTACAATACTAAAGAGGATTCAAAATTCCAGTGTGAGTGAGCTAGTGTTCCTACATCCTTCGGTACAAACAAGGTCCAGGTGCTCTAGAGTGAGCCAGTGGCCGTGTTCAAAAGACGCTTTTTTTGTGCGCGCGCGCTCAGAAGATTCTGCTTGGAGTAGGGGCTATTGAAGAAGAGAATTTTAAAGTTATTCAATTATTGTATTATTTTTATGGTTCAGAATTGGTAAATACAAATACGATATCCCTTTATCCTTTCAAAACATGATTTTCGTAACAGAAATACATACCTGTGACCACTCAAATAAAATTAAAAGTATTCCGGAAAAGTATCACGTGACCTATTTCATGTAATTAAGCCCGATCAGCATTTAAAATAAGACATCCAACCCTGCTAAAAGCTGACGCGCGTTACGCAAAAAAAACTGCTGGGCGATTTGATCACGTGATTGTGCATTTTGTGCTTATCTGTTATTGGCTGCACTTTGTTTGTAAACAAGGTTGGTAGGTTGACTGATACAATTTAAATTTTTTAATAATTTTCTTTTTATTTATTTAAAAATCATTTATCAGTTGCTTTATACTTTTCGTATTAAATAGAATGCTGTTGATAAACCAAGGTTGAGATATCCACACGGGGGACTAGCTAAGGGGGGGGGGACAGGGGGGAGCCTCCCCTCCCAAAACATTCACAAATGTTGTTACACTTTGCAAATTTAAAACTTTTATGTCAAATTTAATTAAAATTTTAATAAAAACTGCAATACATTTTCTATTTTTGATAGAATTTGCAAAAGTTACAACTCTAATTGGGAATATTATTAATTTTTTTACAAATGAGAACTGTATTACATTTTCAAAGTGCGTTAACTTGGCAAAATTATAAAACGAGTTGGCGAATATAAAAATTTGACTTGACAATATTAAGGTTTTCTCCCCCACCAATAAAAAGTCTTAGCAATGGCCCTGTATCCACATATTACAAGATTGATTTGTAATCTACAATACTGGATTGATTTCAATGGAATTTGCATTGTTAGTTAGATAATTTTTCAGAAGAAGTTTTAGTATGTATATATTTCTTATTTAATGATTGTATATTTTAATACCGTGTGGATAACAGGCCAAAATATGTCATAAAATATGAGAAACAAACGACATCCGAAATTATGTAAAATTAATTATGTTATAAAAATTCTAATCATACTTTATTCATTACAAAACTAAAAGGCAAACTCCAAATATTTCACCTCTTTAAAATATATGTATGCAGATATTCTTAATTTAAAAAAATGTATATCTTTTACATTTTGCTTTTATAATATTTTTGATTTTGATTTTAACACCGTAAAATATCCACGGATGCGTTATATTTGCATCCTAATCTCAATAAAAACTTACTTTTAAAATTTTCAAAAGAAGAAAAAAAAAGAAGAAGAAGAAGAAGAAGAAGAACATTAATAATTATTTTATGCGTATACGGATATTTTCGCAGAAAACTTTTTTTTTTTCATTTGCTTAATATATATGAGGAGCCCAGAAGCCAAGGGGTACAAGTGACAAAATGTTGATTTGGAGTAAATTGAGTTTAAAGATAATTGATGTTAAATTGGAACATCAATAACAATTGACTAAATTGAAATAGGAAACATCTGCTTGTTGCATTCTAATCTTTGAACTCTCATTTCAATAACAGTTAAAAAAATAGGGTACAATTTTCTTTAAATGTATAATTAATCAATATTGTTTGTTTTTCGAAAAAAGTGGTTTATCTCTATAACTCCGCAAATAATAAGAAAATGACCTACATTTCTTTACCTGAAATGAAAAAAGAATATTTCCAGATACCCCGTGCACTTAACTCAATTTTTTCAATTTTGTCACTTATACCCCTTGGCTTCTGGGGTCCTCATATATAAAACACTTTGGAACGATATTTAGAATATTAAAAGGATAGTTAGAATATTAAAACTTTCTCCGCAAAAATCTCATTTTCTCGTTATTATAAAAGAAATACATGTGCTTCTGTATTATTAATATAAAATTTACCTTTAATAAAAATGTCTTATTTATTAATAAAAAGCAACCAAAAAAAAAAAAAAAAAAAAAAAAAAAAAAAAAAAAAAACACAGATCAACTTTTAACCCGCGAAGGTAACCCGTATCGTCTGGGTACAAGCTCAGCGCTCTGACCATTCGGCCAGCGAGCTCACATTCCTTTGTAACAGATTATCTTCACTGTTAAAAATCTGCTGCATTTTGCTGCAACGCACTCCCCTGCTTGTATAGAAAACGGTTACTTGGCCGTGAAATGGCGCTTTCTCATTGGTTGGAATAGAGATATAATATACAAGTGGTGGAGGGCGTTGCAGCAAAATGCAGCAGATTTTTAACAGTGTTTATAATTGGCACCACAAGTAATTACATCCGTGATCTGTTCTCCACCTGTTATTGAGCGCACAGTTACAGTACCGGTAGCACAGTAGCGAGTACTGAACGCACATCCCGTCCACTATAGGAACCCACTCCATGTCCGTGGCTCCTGAGCGCGCGCGTCTAGCGCGCGAGACAGCTGAACACGGCCAGTGTTACACCCTGTTCACACTTTGGATAGTTAAGGTATCTCAGGCCTGGAACTCTCAAAGAGTTCCACAAACTCTCTCAGAGAGTTTCAACTTGCTCGGGCTAGATACAGGAACAATCACTCACTCTCATTGGCTATAAAGCTTCGCTTTTACTGCTTATCTGCTGCGACCGTCTTTATTTTAAGCGCATGCGCATACGTTACATTTGTTCAGTTCAGAGATACCGTGACATTCGCTGAGATGTCATAGGTAAGTTTTTCAATGTGAACAGGCATCCAATTCCGGGAAGGTACCACTTCAAACACGGCGATATCTTATGTTTGTAGTGCGAACAAGGTATTACAGAGCCCGATCAAGCTGAAGTTGGGCCCAGGGCCTGTTAAAAAGTTGGGCCCCCCTATCTACGGATTTTTGGCAATACTTTCATAAAAAAAAAGGTTTATTTGAAGAGTTGACAAAGTTGTTTGGGTGAAAAATACCTAGGTTAAAAGCTTCTAAAAATTTTATTGAGACATTTAGAATATTTAAATTTTACGTCTCATATTTTATAAAACAAAATTTTTTGAGAAGTATTTGATTAAGGGAAAAAAATCAGCCACATAATTTGTGGACCCCTGAAATTATTGGGCCCAGGGCCAAGACCCCGGAGGCCCGTGCATTAATCAGGCCCTGGGTATTAGAGCCAGACTGCCGGCGCAATCATTGGACAAACAAGAAGGAGCGCAGAGCCAGCATTACACGCATATGCACAGGCCCTGATTACTGAAGCCTCATTTAGAATGCCCAGAGGAATGAAACCAGATTCACACGAAGTGGAACTGCTCCGCTATCATTCCTGCTTTAATTTTGTACCCATTTACAAACCCAAGCTTAAAGCCAACCCCCTTTAAACATCCGAAAACTGCGTAATTTTTCCTTCTGAATTTTGATTGGTTGCTTAGTGATCTTGGGAGAATATAAAATGATCAGGGAGAATATAAAAAAATATCTTTAATGAAATACATGTAAACGGAATTGAGACACGCTTCGGAATAATATATGCCGCACTGATGACCTTCCAGGTATGTCTAACTTAGAAAAGATTTCTCAAATGAAAGGAGGCCCCGAAACGACTCTGTGCTAATATATCTTCAGAGGTTAATCGGGCTGTGCACAGAGATGTAGTGGAGGGTATTCAGGGGTATACGCCGTACACCCTCTGGATTTTTTAAAGGAACACCGTATGCCCTCTGTTTCTAAAGAAAACTGTGGTACACACACTCTAGGGTATACTCTATGCCTTGAGCGTATATTCTTTAATTTAAAGTCACTTTGAACTTTTTGAAGATTTTTAAAGGAATTTAACAACTTAGTTACAGTCACAGTCATCGAAAATTCATTGTGTAAAATGCTTTTGAGAGATTTTTGGAAAAGACTATGCCTTCACAGAGCTAAGAAGACATTTGAAAATTGTGATTCTGTATTTCAATTAATTGATAAAATCTTCCAAAATGAAAGAGAACTCAACATAGAGAGGGTAGTTGAATTCAACATAGAGAGGGTTCTTGAACTCATAAATTTCCTTGACACGGATTTAATCATCGACGAACTTATCGAATTAAATAAAGGAAGAAAAAGATGAAAATTTTAAGCCCAGGGAAAAAGGTGGAGATTATGACGGTTGCAAAATTAACCGAAGGGGTAAACCTTAATGAATCTGGAAAGACGATTCTTAAAAATATTAATTCAGACAAGCAAAGTGAAACAACGCCTGGAAAAAAGCTTAGAAAACTTATTCGGCTGCTACAAAGAGATTTTTAGAGAAAAAAATAAAAATATATCGGTTCAAATGCCATTTCAAGATTTTTCGGTACTACTTGGTTGTTCCGTCGACCAATTTCGCCAAATTATACAAATCGCCAAACTATTTGCCAAATTATACATGTTGACATAATTTTTATTTAAAAGAACACAAAAAAAAACCAAATAAATTCGCGAAAAACTAATAAAAATACAAATTAAAAATTACTTGATGTTGTAACAAACACAGACCTCATGTTTAATGTGAAGTGAATTTATCAATTATGATCATCCATTATTGGCATTTAATACTATAGTTTGGTGATAGTCTTTTGTTCCACAGGTTAATCAAGTAGTAACGTCTTTCCACATGCTCAAAATCTTGAACAGGTAGCTAAAATAATAATAAACTAGCTGCACCCGTCGAAACTCGACGGAAAAGAATATATATTAGGTATGATATATATCAATCTTATATAGACAGTAAAATACTGAGCGAAATAAACAATTGCCGCCTCTTAAAATAGGGATAACATAGCTTTTCATGATGAAGATACGCAAACTTCAGAAAATAACAAAAAATAAGGAAAACAACTCATAAATTATTATGTTGGACTTAACTTCAGCTACAAATCTTTTTTTTTTAATGCGGTTTCTAAACCTTAAATATTATTTAAATGCCAAATTATTTAGGAAGTTAATATTATACCCCGGAAGACGAATTCAAAAATATCTGCATAGTTTATTTTTTCTCCGTTTAAATATCGCTTGATAACTGTACAATAATTATAATATCAATGAAACATTTTAATTATAATAGAAACAGGGACTTACTAAACTGCCTAACCAACCCACTACATATTTACAGCACTTGCAATAAATTTAATTTATTTATTGGTTTGTATCCTCCATGAACTTGCAAAAAATAATTTTATTGTTATGGCAACGAAAAAAAAAAAAAAAAAAAAAAAGATATCTCTGTTATTAAAAAGAATAAAATTTTTGTATTTGTTGCTGAAATGCAGATTTTTTTTAAACAATAACTTAATACAATGAAATGATTTTAATTATTTTTTGATATTATGTAAGATAGAAATATAGTAATACCGGCATATCACAGGTTTTATTCTTTTTTTTAATATGACATCATTTACAGCTTCAGAAATACTCATCTTTTCTTAAATAAAAGCGTGATTTATGCAGTTATTTAAGAATTCTTTAGTTTCATAAAATATTCATTATAATTAAATAGAAATGGCGCAGTTTATAGAAATATTTTCATTTGTGCACACCACGGACCTTTAAATTAATAGAAGTTCACTTTATTTAGATGCAGGAATTAAAGTCTGTGAATATGACATCATCACTGGCACAGCTATAACAATATTGTATTCAGTATAACAGTATTGTATATTATATTTATGGAATAAATTTATCTGGCTTCTGTATGACGTCATTTTCTCCATCGACAAAATTTCACTTTAGATATTATATTTTATTAAAGTTTATCTTCTGTTATTTTACTTACATAACACTTAATAATATTACTCAGTAACTAATCTGTGTATTGCAGGAAATAATTATGTGCAATCATTTAATTATGATTAAATTTTACGAAAACTTTTTTTTTTTTTTTTTTTTTTTTTTTTGTTTGAAATGCGATTATACATTCACCGATGAGATCAGCTCCTGATTGGTGGAAAATAATGAAACAAAATAAATTTTGAGAAAAGCGAGAAAAGCTTAACCTGTTGCCACTGTTTTGAAGAAATGTCATGAAAAAGCTTTTAAAATTGAAAATAAAATATAAAAATTGAAATAAATTAAAAATTAGCCAGAATGGGCACATCTACACATAAACAGCTTTCATTAAAAAAAATAATTATCAAAATCGGGCCAGTAGAAAGCTCAGGGCTGATGACCAAAAAAACAGCCAGGTGTTTTAAATATATAGATTGTATCATAAGAACTTAGTCATTTATATACTAAATTCTTTTATTGCAAACGATTTTTTTTTTTTTTTTTTTTTTTTTTTTTTTTTTTTGCTAATTTTAAATGTAGTAACATAAACCCGAAATATAATAAAATATGTTCATTAAATTTTGATGAATTTCCATTTCCTTTTTCGTTCACCTAAATGTACTTGGACTTACGTCGCTAGCCTTGGGACAAATTGCTGATGTAAGTTGAGATATTACTTTACTTATCAGATTCGCGTTTGTACAAGAAATTTTCATTCAATAAAATGAGTGCTTACACACACGGAAGAAACTCCGTCATCGATTGTATTTTTTTCCGAAAGATTGGATTCCTGAAAGTAATTGACTCTTATAAATAGCTCGTATATGGTATTACTACAATAAAAACCTCTCTTCAGAAACTACTTTGTCACGATCTGATTTTTTTTTTCTTTTTTGTCACATTATACACTTATAGGCATATATTTAGACAAGAAGAATGTCAAAATAAATTCATTAAATGCTTTTCAAGCAACCATTTATTTGTTTGTTTATGTTGACAAAAATGTGTATTTTAAAGAAAAAATATTTTTTGACCATAAATTTCTTATTTTAAGTATTTGAAATGCTTATTAAAAAACAAAAGCAAAAATATCTTGCGTCATCCCCCAACCCCATAGCTGCCAACATCTTCCTCCGCTTTTTAAGCCCGGAAAAATTTCATAGTAAATTTCACCATTTCAAATCGCCGTAATCTACTGATGAGATAAGGCAAAATTTTCTATTACATTTTTCCGGGCCAAAAAATCGGAAGAGTTGGCAGCTATGCCCCACCCTTTCTTCCTTCTCCATCCCTTTCGGAGGCGATTTTAGACAGAGTTCCAAATTTGTTTCACTGTCCAACTATACTCGTTGTTGCGAAACCTGATTTACAGGCATTGATGGAACAGAACAGACCCGGTTAGAACTCGATCGATTTGAAACAGTCGCAGTGTCTACACGGATGATGCATGGATATCTACGATTAGGGTTTCTAGAGAATATTTTCCTAACAATTTGTGTATTTTTAACCCCGTCCAATATAGTTTAGAAGTGCTTAACCTCCACAGTCCTGAGTCAAACATTACGTGAAACTAAATAAACCAGTTTAAAATTATTGTAAAACATCTCCAAGATGCATCGGTCTGTATATCGATGATTCTAATATGCACACATTTATTAAAAATGACTAGATATAATTTTAACAATTCGAGAAGCGCAAAATTAATTTAAAGAGTATTTTTTAGTGTCGCCTCCAGGCTACATCAGGATTGAGGTTACGAATTCGGTTTGTCTTTCTGTCTGTTTAGCTGAGTTATCTCCTGTCGGTGCTCCAGCCCTAAATGGACTCGAATTACAATAAAATTTTTAAATGGTATTGATGTAAAGTATAGAACATAATGTTATTAAAAAAAGAGTATGTATTTATAGCTTCTTTATAGGACACACAAAAGAATTCCACTGCATTATGATCTATGAGGAAAAATCGTTTGGAGTACATTTAAATGATGTTAAGCTATTTCAAACATAATGGAATTTTAAAGTGTGATTGAGGTGAAATAAGAACTATTTTTCACAGATTATGTAATGGCATTTATAGTTCACGTACAGAGACGTACAAAAGTTTTCGTATTAAAGGCTGAATAAGATAATTCTTTGCTGAAAATAAATTTTCTGTTCTGGTACGCAATTTTGTAACTTATCTAATTTTTCAGTGCATAACGTGTTGTGCATAAATTCTATCGATATTTTAAGGGCTACACAAAAGAAATCGCAGGCCGGATAGGACTAGCTGTGACAAAAATTTATTTTTACTCAATTATGTGTGTTTTGAAATTGTTTATTTAGATAGGTTATTTCATCGTAGGAAATTTCGTAATAATATTCTGATAATCTTGGAAAATCGTGATTTTTAGGGGTTCCTTTTAGCCTTATTGCACGCTGTACATTTAAAACTTTAACATTCAAAGATTTCATTTAATTTCTTTGAAAAAAAAATTGGAAAATTTTTCACAGTGTATAATTTTAATTTGCTTCAAAAATTTCCTATTTTGAATCTATTTTACGACCAAAAAACATTACACGCGAGTACTCAAAGGGAGAAAAAACTTGTTTCTGATATGGATGTAAAAAGGGTCTGGAGAACTGTTTCGTAAAAGTATTAATATAATATTATAATGCAAATACGGCTGGAAAACAACAATTATAAATAATGAACAACTTTAATGAAAAATTTCTTCAATAAGATATTGATGGCATATTCAACTTACAAGGAAGGTCTCCATTGGGGGCATACTCAGAATTTTTTGAAAAAAATACGAATTAAACTACTCATGTAGGTAATAAAGGATCAGTGAAAATTAGCGGCGGAATTACATTATTAGATATGTAAAAAAATAAAATAGTTTGGAATAATTGGCGTGAAAAGCTGAAAGCGACGCGGGATTTGGCAAGCAGTGCATTTCCTCGCCAAAAGCAGACGATTTTAACGAATCTGAAAATTGATTTTAATTGACTTCATTGTTAAAAATCTGCAGCATTTACTGCAACGTCACTCAACTACTTTTATAGAATATCTCTCTTCTGACCAATGAGAATGCTCCATAGCATGGCGAATTGACCGTGTCATACACTGTTAAAAATGTGCTGCATTTTGTTGCAACGCACTCCAACGCTTGTATATAATATCTCTATTTCAACCAATGAGAAAACTCCATTTCACGGCCAAGTAACCGTTTTCTATACAAGCAAGGGAGTGCGTTGCAACAAAATGCAGCAGATTTTAACAGTGTATTTTTCAATTTGGAACAATTTTAATCAATTTAAATTGCGTTTTAAATGATAAAATATATTAATTTCATTTTGTTATAAGTACATAACGTATATGACAAAATTACACTTAAAGTAAAGTAAAAATGCAAAACTAAAATTACTTAAACTAAACTTATTTAAATAAATTGAACACAGAAAGTTTTTTCTTTAAAAAGTATTCGAAGCGTAAAAGCGTATTTTTCAAAATTTCGTTTTTTCGCCAACCGGAGATAAACCGCCAAATAAACGAAATTTTTATTATTTTTTTACGGACGTTATAAGGAGGTTCCGCCGAAATTTTTTTTATAAACATATATAACTATATGAGAAGAACATTCTGTAATTTTTTCAGATTTTTCTGAGTATGCCCGTATGGAGACCTTCCTTGTTAGTTTACTATAATAAGAACAAGTCGGTAATTGTACATCAAATGTGGCAAATGAAGTGCATTCGTATTATAACGAAGTTTTTAAAATATTCAGCTCTTGCTATAATAGTATACAGTACTTCGGATACATTATAGTAGCTGAAATCTTTTATACGCACCTATAAATATTATCTGCTTATACAGTAACTCATAGTAAACCTGAGAAACATATGTCATTTTGATAAAATGTGAAATAGATTAATATAATTTAAACGCGCCCCCTAACAATGTTTCCTCTATACCATTATGTAATGGAATAATTTTCTGTGGTCCTGTCAATGAATAACAAATATTCTTTGCATCACAGACTGTACAGAATGTATATTTTGGTGTATACTTCATAGATGCATATCCATTTTCTTGTGTTCGAAAGAATGTAACATCAAAATAAAATGCACTTGAAACAGTATTTTCCCCATTGGCCTTAATGTAACGGAATGCATTTGATTGTCCGTATAATTGAACTATACATCCAATTTTTATAAAATTTGAAATGACGACAAAAATTTGTAACAACTATCTATTTTAAATATGGCTACTAGTGATAAAAAAAAAAAGAAAAAAATGGCTTTTGTGATAATTACACTCGGCTAACAGAAAAGTACCCTATTCTACAAATAAATGTTAGAAGATTCATATATATATGCTTATTAATTAAAAATAAAAATTTTCATCTTACAAATAAAAATTAAAAATATCTAGAAGTTGCACTAAAATAGAGAAAATAATATCATGTATAACCTATGCCTGTTTTTTCAACCACTTAAAACTAGATATAAACATGAAAGACGAAAATAAATTTTCTAAAAACATGGCAAGGTTTCGAATGCTAGTCTGAAGCATATGATTTTTTGTAGCCTCAAACCCAAAGAAAAAATATTGTCCATTGTTGCATTTGAGTCACTGGGTTTCTACAATTTTAGATCACGTATGATATTAATCATGATATTAATTCTATCAAATTTTGTCTAAAAGATCACAATCTCGATATTTTCACACATCAATACTTCTATATTTTTTTATGATTATTTTTTTTCTTTTTCCTTTTCTGCAGGGCGGAGAGGTTCGTCAGCTATCCCACCTGCACTACGTATCCTGGCCGACACATACAAACCCCTTCCCCAGTTCGCTGCTCGACTTCCGGCGCAGGGTCAAGATGTACCAGGCCCTCTATCCCGACAACGGACCCCTCATCGTGCACTGCAGGTGAACGTTTAAATGAAAACTTGCTGCACTGTTAAAAATTTGACCCATTTGCTGCAGCGCCACTCCACAGCTTTTATAGAATATCTCTTTTATGACCAATGAGAATGCTCCATAATACAGTAAAGTAACCGTTTTCTATAAAAGTGGTTGAATTACACTGTATAAAAAAAAAAAAAAATGACTCTTTTGCTGCATTGCCATTCTCCCGCTTTTATAGAATATCTCTCTTTTGACCCATGAGATTACTCCATGATAGGATGAAGTAATCGTTTTCTATAAAAGCGGCGGAGTGACGATGCAGCAAAATTGTCAAATTTTTTGCAGTGTATGCTGCAGCAAAGAGTTGCAAAGGGTCAAATTTTTAACAGTGAGGATATTCTGTGGCTGCCTACTTTCTAAGATTATTTCTGTTTTAACACTTCTACCGTAAATTTTCTTACACACCTTGTTGTCTTCTGTTGCTTTTTTATGTCTATCCCTCATGTTAATAAAATGTTTAGCTATTGCAGGGAACGATTATTACACTAAGTAACTTTGGTCTTTCCTTACGATTACTATGTAGAAAAAATGAAATAATTTTCATACATGTGTGTTTTAGAAAACTTTTAAATGTAAAATTAAATTCAACTTTTATAATGCGATAAACAATGCTAAGTTATTTGGGCGTGATTACATTCACTTGACATTCTTGCTTAAAAGAAATGTCTCGGCAACATTCTCTGACGGATGTTGGTTAGTAAGATCTCTAATCCCCTCGCTGATGTTAAACCTGCGGGCATGGAATGCATTCTTATTTTTTAAATAACCCCTCAAAGACCGGGAGCGGCTGCACAAACCATCACTTCATGTTGCTCAATTCACATATTTTCCTTTCTTTCTAACCTTACCTACCAGGCAACAACCCAGTTTCACGGGTTTGAATGCCTGAAAATTGAGCAATATCACCAGAACGGCACTACGTGGCAGTCTGATTAAAAAGTACTTATGCCGTCTTAATGCCAGCACATTTTAGCTTTGTTTTGATTATATGTTGTCTGTTAACATGGCCCACTAGATCTATAGGCCCATCTATTTGAGATTAATGTATGAAGCCTCCCGCCAGAGGACTCTGATACCTTGCCCAAGTTATTCTAACCAATCGTGCAAACCCTGAACCAAAACAATGACCATGTGCCGATCCATGTGCACCGAACAGAAAACAGCTTACTCAATGCTAATTTGGGCAGGGTTTGCGTCACGTGGTCTCACATGTGGTCCAATGAAATGGTTCAGGGTTTGAAGCTGAATCCAGCTTCACTTTTTCGGCGGTTTCTCGCGTAATGGCTTGGCCGGTAGTATATAGTTGGCTATGCTGTTAATTAAGGTGGATTTACTTATTTAAGTTATCGCTTCATGCACATCTCTAAAAAATTAAATCCATGGTAATGTGTCGAAAGTATGAAATTATACATTAAAAATTTTTTTAATAATTCTAAATAATGTACATATAGATAATTGTTCCTCCTCTTTTCTAGCGACGGTTGCGGTCGCACGGGGGCGTACATCTGCATCGACTCGAACCTGGACCTTGCTGAAGAGGATTCCATGTACGATGTCTTCGGTTACGCCAAGAACCTCAGAAACGCAAGAAGGGGTATGATAGAGGATGTAGTAAGTACTGTTTATCAACTTTCTGCCACTTTTCCCCTTGTTTGAAATCTTCCGACCCTGAGTAGTATAGTAAGAGAAACTAACCAGGGAACAAATACATAATGGATCATTCACTTATCGCCTCAATTTCATATGTTTTTCCCACACTCTATCCTCCTATCACAGTTTGACCCCATTTTTTATGGCCATGTACGTTTTTGTTGCCTGGTACATGTAAAATCCATCATGGGATGCAAAGTTCTATAAGTTAACTATGAATTATACCTCTGGAGGAGGTGCCTTGCCAGGTGAAGATCTCGTCACCTGACCAAGTTTTTTAAATTACGAGATCAACATGAGAAGCAATGTGCAGATGTCAAACAACAAGATATAAATGTTAAGCAACCAGCAAAGCAACGTTCACAACTAAGCCGTAAGCACTGCGATACGATCTAAGCTTTGGTCAGGTTTATTGGCGATTAGGCTGTCACCCACCATGATACCAAGTTTCAAACCTGTTTAGTTGGAGCAATCAGGCAGATAGGAACCTGGTCATCGGTTAGAAAAAAGAAGTACTTCTTTTTGTATGTCTTTTTTATGCTCTCATATACTGTAAAAAATATTCCAATCAATACGAACTAGGCCACAAAAGTTCCGTTGTAGATAGTTTTCCATCGTATAAACTGTGCTTGTTTGACTCTACCGGACATGAATTTATTTACATTTAAGGCAAGGTACTATTGTAGACAAAACCCACATTAAAAAGTTTTAGGTACTATTCTAGTTAACTCAATGTCGAATAATTTGTGTGGCTTATGGGGATTAGATGCTCTTCTAAATATTAATATTTTTAGATACGACTTTTTATCTTCCTCAAATGTATTCATCGGAAAGGAAAAAAAAATAAAGAAAATGAAATCCTGTCAAAAACATGAATGTGAAAGAATGCCAAGTTCGTTAAAGGTTTCGCTAATAAAAGAAGTGAGATGTAACTGCAAACCAAGTTCTTTCGGAGCTCCTTAAATCATAACTTCTGTCATGCATAATATTATTCAATTGCTTAAAATGATTTGTTATGTTACTTGTTATTCAATAGAGCGACTTAGCAAGTTTTCTCTTATTTAATTTTTTCTATTTAGTTGATCAGAAATTAAAGTTGATCCCTTCCTTAATTTATCAGTACCTTAACTTCAATATACTTATTCGAACACTCGATTGACTATATCTTTGTTAATCAGATTCTAGATTAAATTGTACTCCGACTTAAAGATTAAAGTTGGTAACTGAAAACTTGCCAAGTCGCTCTATTGAATAACAAGTAACTTAACAAATCATTTTAAGCAATTGAATAATATTATGCATGACAGGAGTTATGATTTAAGGAGCTCCGAAAGAACTTGGTTTGCAGTTACATCTCACTTCTTTTATTAGCGAAACCTTTAACGAACTTGGCATTCTTTCACATTCATGTTTTTGACAGGATATCATTATTTTTTGTCAAATCGCTTCTTTTATGAGCGAAACCTTTAACGAACTTGGCATTTTTTCACATTCATGTTTTTGATAGGATATCATTATTTTTTGTCAAATAAGTAGGTATTTGTTTCCTTTTTGAAATAAGTAGGTTAAATTAGTTTTATTTAATATTAATTTCAGCTTTTTCCTGCATTTATTCACTGTTTTTTTCAGTCAAATTAAAAAATTTAACATTAGGACTGCTTATGTTCCTTTAAATTCCACTAATAAGGATGTTTATTTTACGTGATTGGGTACTACTTGATTATTTCGTCGACCAAAAATGTTTGTAGCCAACTTGGCGAAATATCACTATATTGACGACAAAAATTACGCACCAAAAGTCATACTAACATGGCTCTATTTCTGGTATTTTGCCAAATTCCCATAGATTCCCATTGTAATCTGGTAATTTATCCAATAATTTTGTTAGAGCAAGGACTGTCGCCATCATTTTGGCACCTTTTTTTTTTTTCTTTAAATCGGTTCGCTAACTACCCAAGATTGCTTAAATATTGCTATTTAGAAAGTTTTTAGAACGCTTTTCGCGCATTTTTACCCCTTTTAAATTTTGTATTTGTTAACAAATGTTCTTAGTGATCATTTATATCTTATAATTAATGAACATGCCAAATTTTATGTTTTTAGGCCCTTAACATACAGACATCGCATTTTTAGAACGCTTTTACTTACCCATCATACCTAGTATAGGGTAGGTCTTGCAATCGTTTTGAAAATCGAAAAAAAAATTTTGACGGATTTACACGTTTTAGATAGTGGAGATTCCGAAAAACATATTTTTAGAAACAAAATTTTGCCGTCCGTCTGTCTGTCTGTCTGTAAACGCTCTATCTCCCGAACGAATTAAGATAGAGACTTGAAATTTTGTATGTAGTTAGTATGTAAGAATGGGAGGAAACCTATTTAATATCAGCAACCTCGATTATCCGGAACTATTTTTTTCGGATTCTCGAAAATTTCGTTCTGATGAAAGGTACATAAAAATTTTCGAATTTTTTTGTTCTAAGGAATGGACGTAAAAGGCAATAAAATATCACACATTTTGCATATAGAACGAAGTCGATCGGATTATTAGTTGCTGAGATATTTTTAATCCTGTTTTCCACATTCTTCGATTTTTCATGGCCCTGTATTTGATTCAAATTTCAATTCAGAGGTATATTTTAATTGGACATAAGACGCAGTTAATTTTTAGTTAATAGAGTTATTATTTTTGGAGTTATAAGGATGTTTCTTTTACGCAGTTCGGTACTACTTGAGTAGTTTGGCGTTTTATATAATTTGTCGAAATCGGTAATCATCAGTTCTTTAATAGAGCATTACCATGTATATTAACAATATTTAAATTTTGTTTATGAATTGCAATGCATTGTATAAATAGTTTTCACATGTTTTATTTTCATATACATATCCATGATGGGTAAGTATTACGGTGGCCCCCAACGACTAGTTTTCTATTTTACCCCCTTTGGGTTAGTGGAATCGACATAAGATATAGCCTATATTGGAGCAAGGACTATCACCATCATTTTGATATCATTACTTTTAAGATCGTTTGTTGTTTGCTGAAATTGCTTAAAAATCCCAATTTAGAACATTTTTAGAACGCTTTTCGCACATTTTCGCACATTTTCACCCCTTTTTAATTCCGTATTTTTTATCAAATGCCCTTAGAGATCATTTATATCTTATAAATAATTAACATGCCAAATCTTATAGTTCTAGGTCCTTCAGTAACGCAAAAGTTGCATTTTTAGAATTTTTTTGCTTCTTCACCCTCTTTTGGTTAATTGTATACGCATAAAATATAGCCTATGTTTGAACCGGGGCGAATACCATCATTTTGGTATCATTAATTTTGAAATCGGTTCGGTGGTTTCAGAGATTAGCCCCGATACTTGCCAAAAGTGTCGCCAACTTGGCACTATTTCTGATATTTCGCGAAATAACTCTAAAATGCCAAACTTTATGTTTCCAGTCTAGTCCCTTAATGTACAGACATCGCATTTTTAGAATGTTTTTATGCTCTTTTACCTCCTTTGGGTTAGTGTAATCGACATAAGATATATCTTATGTTGGTGCAAAGACTTTCATCATCATTTTGATATCATTACTTTTAAGATCGGTTTGTTGTTTGCTGAGATTGTTTTAAAATTGGTATTTCGAACTTTTTTAGAACGCTCTTCGCGGATTTTCACCCATTTAAATTTGATATTTTTTTAGCAAATGTCATTAGTGATCATTTACATCTTATAAATAATTAACATGCCAAATTTTGTGCTTCTAGGCCCTTCAGTAAAACAAAAATCACATTTTTAGAATGTTTTTCGCTTCTGAACCCTCTTTTGGTTAGTGGCACAGACATAAGATATAGTCTATGTTTGAACCGGGGCGAATACCATCATTTTGGTACCATTACTTTTGAAATCGGTTCGGTAGTTTCAGAGATTAACCCTGATACTCGCCAAAAGTGACGCCAACTTGGCACTATTACTGGTATTTTGTGAAATTCTCATAAGCTTCCATTGTAATCCAATAATTTATCCTCTAACCAACCATTAATGTTTAATTAATGGTGATTTCTGATTTTTTCCTATTTATAGATCCAACTAGCAGGCTAAGCCCGCTGCGCTGGTCTATTTTTCAAAACAAAACATGAATCAAACAAAATATTGAATATGATTGGGTTTTTTAAAGCAACTTCACCTCGAATGCTCTTTCACATTTCTGAAAATCATACAAAACGCCATTGTATTTAAAGATAGAAAACCAACGATTATAAAACCACCAAAAATGCATTAAAAGTTTGCAAACAGCTGTTTCGAATCTACTTTCGAGATTCTTCATCAGTGCAAAACTCAGCGAGCTAGAAAAAACAAAACTGAGCCAAAAATAAAAACAACAACAGTGGAATCAAGGCCCGTTGACGCCAAAATATATTAAAATAATAATAAAATATTATGTTGTTGTATCAGCTTATGCATTCGATAAAATTCGGGCTTTTAAGAAAAAAATATTTCAGTTGACCATTTATTGTAGAGTTTGATAGATAAATGAGGCAATTATGAAAAGAGCAATTTAAATATTGTCTATTCACCATACTTCTAAAATAGCGAGCATTATGATCGCAGAGATTGGCCATTGAATTTAAACAATTTTCAAGTGATTCATTTTCATTTGATAGCTTTTGAACTCTAAACCTCTCAGCTTGAGGATATGGGTATCTGTGGGAACTTAATACACCCACTATCAATGTTATATTATATTTCGCAACGTATATCTGCTCTTGACAAATCTATTACAGTGCTCCGTTTTTGGAATGCAGCAGAATAAAGTTAAATAAAGTTTTCCTTGGAAAAATAAGGTGAATGTTTTTTGAATGTGTGAAATTCATTTTTTGATACAGATGTCATATACGCATCACGTTGGCGTGATTGAAACAAAATGAACATTTTATGCCTCTTATGGTAATCCAGCTTTGTTTTTAATTTATTAATGAACTATTTATTTATTTACTTTCATTTGCATTTTAAAATGATACAAAATGTTATGCTCTATACATAGAAAAGTAAAATAGAAAATAGAAATGTATCTGTCATTTGAAAACGAAGTTTCCGTTAAAGTGGCGCCAGATATGTATCACCCCAACGTGGTGCATATATGACATTTGTGCCTCTTTCTTACAACATGGGTGTGTGCATTTGCACCTAAATCTAGTTATTTAGCTCTATTTTTGTATAATATTAACTGGAGTTTGTACAATGTACGTTACTACTTGATTATTCTGTCGAGAAAAAAATTAATAGCAGATTATAGGAATAATGTCAATAATCGATGATCGTAAGTATGATAGCAATCGATATTACACATGATACACGTATTTTTTTACATCATAAGTGCTTTTTAATTCGACTTTTAATTTGTATTTTTTATTTATGTTTACTGTTCTTTCGTTATTTAAAATGAATTTATGTAAATTTTAATAGTTTGGCGAAACTGGCCGACGACGTATTAATCAAGTAGCATTCAATTTACATTTGAAAATATCATATTTCACAAAAGACTCCGGCACAAACCCGGATTTGCAAGATTTCCTTCCAATACCAATGCGGCAAAATCTTCGTTTTAGAATAGCGAAGAAATATGCATTTTTAAAAATTATTTTCGTTATTTTAAAACGAAAATATTAATAAATAAAAAAAAGTTACTATACCACAAAACAATTTGTAGAATTTCTAAAAAGAAGTTGAAAGTAAATAAACAATTTATTATAACAGAAACAACTATTGCTGGGTTACCATATCAGGCAAAATAACACCGTTTTGGCGATAGTCAGATACCTGAGTGTGTATATAATATCAGTGCCAAACATGTTTGGAAAAAACAATAATCGTTATTTATACAGCATGTTTAAATACTGTAGTATAGTAAAAAAAAATGTATACATGACATATATGCACCACATTAGCGCGTTTTTTTTTTTTCTTCTTCTTCTTTTTCTTTTTTTGATGCCGATTTGGAGAAAATTTTGTTTTCAAATACCAGTTACATATATAGTTTACAATTATTTTCTGTTATTTTAAATAGAAAATAACAATAAATTTTAAAAAGTTTAGTTAATAATTATAAAACAAAACTATTTATATCCTTTAAAAAATAAAATAAAATAAAATAAAAATTTATTAATAAATAAACAACAGCCAGGTTACCAAGTGAGGCATAAAATCGCCATTTTATTGCAGTCGCGCAAATGTGGCGCATGTATGACAAATGTGCCTAGATTAAAATAGTTTATATAACTGGAAAAAAAAAAGAAAAAAATTGTAAATAGACAATTTATTAATAAATAGACAATAACATCCGGGTTGCCATATCAAGCAAAATAATGTCTCTTTGGCGTCAGTTAATTACCCAGATGTATATATGGTATTGGCGTAAGAGACAAATCGCGCCAATGTAGTGCGTATGAGATATCTGTGCCAAAATTTTTTTTTAAGTTGCAGTTAAATTATTTTACAATACCTATGTATGTGGACAGACATTTACCCTAAAATTTAAATATTATTCATTTTTGTGGTATTAACTGCTATATATGTATTTAAGTTAAATGTAAAGTTTTCTCCTAAAAATGCTCTCCCTCATTAAAAGAGAGAGAGAGAGAAAATAGTTCTTGCAAACAACGCTCCGTCTTTTTTTTTTTTTTTTTTTTTTTTGTTTAGAATCGCATTGATTGGCGACAAAAGTAGATTGAAACACCCAATTGAACAAACAACATACAAATAACAATTACAGCCTTTTTTTAAAAAAATTAATTCTGCGAGTTTCTTCTGTAAAACACATAACGGGAAAATTAGATTTAAAAATATTTATAAAAAAAGAAAGAAAAAAAAATACTTATGTTTTACCTAATAAAATTTTTGAGATGTTGTTTTCTTTTAATCTGGCTCGAAAGAAATAAATAGCCAAATATTGTGTCACTTCAAAACTTTCTTTCACATTGAGTTACTTTTTAAATATTATAAATATTCTTTTTTTTTTCGTTAAAGATAAATATTTTCCTTTCATAATATTATTATGCATTAAACGGATTTTTTTTTCTTTTTATCATTATTTATTTTAAATCAATGAATTAACAGGTTTTTTTTTTTTTTTTTTTTTTTTTTTTTTTTCAAAATGTTTATATTATTTTTCATTAGAGAAAGCATTTCATTTCTTTTTTGAAATATAATTATCGCCAAAAAATTAGTTGTTGCAACCCTTCCGTCAAAAATAATCGAAAAATATGAAATTTAGTACGAAAAATCAGAGTTATCTCTGTATATTTGTATCATAAACCTCCGCAAAAATATTTCCTATCGAATGACATAATCTGCAAAAAGATCCATCGGGTAGTTTTTGAAAACACTCGTTTGGAAGTTTCAGAACTTCTGCTTTATAATATATATGATAACCTACCTTCACACCAAATTTCAACTTCCTAAGTCACGTGGAAGTAGTCAAACATTTCTATGAGTGAGTGAGTGAGTCAGTGAGTCAGTGGTAAAAACAGTGGTTTTCAGGCGTCAATTTCTCGTCATCGGTAAAAGATTTTTTTTTTTTTTTTTTTTAATTTTAGATTCGAAAATTAGAAGATGGTCTTACACGACACAAAAAATTGCAAGTGTGTAGGTCAAATAGAATTTAAGTTATTGAGGGGTCAAAAGTGGTTCGAAATGGTTCGGGTAATATAACCCACGGCCGGTGTGTCGCCTTTTACTTTGTGAACTTGGCTAACACACTGCCGTGTGTCTAGATCTAATAATGATTGGAAACAGATTCTCTATTGAAAAATAATTTAAAAAATACATCATTTCTTAATACAACAAAAACTTACTAAGATGGCATTGCAAGAAAACCAAAAGAAAAAATTTCACTTTTAGGCAGTTTTGGACTTAACAGATACACTGACTCTTGCAGTTGTGAATAATGATACCTGCATGTAACGGAATAAACTTTTAAGCAAAAAATTCAATCATCCCTCCAAAAGGAATAACATACAATTTTGGCCTTTAAGACAGAAATCAGTCTAAAAAGAATCCCCCCCCCCCCCATTCATTTTCGTAGGTTTTGCTGGATTTGTATCAGTGTGATTGAATAAAATAACATACAAACATGCTTTTATGTGAACTTTTTTTTACACGATTTTCCATTTTTCATTATTTTAAGTCAGTCGAAAACTGTACGTCAAAATAGGCATGTGAGGTACGTTCGTATTGTAACTCGTTTTATGAATATTCAGATATTCATACAATAGCTGTTACACTCTTATACAAAAAAGCATGAATAGAAAATTTATTACGATTTTATAGATTCCGTTCAGTTATACGGAAATAATAGGAATCCATCGCAAATAAGGCGTCATCACCATGGGGGGCAACCACCTGTCAAGGATATCACTGAATTCATGAGGACCTAACAGAATGAAAAAAAGTTTTTAACCATTTGAAAAACGGTTGTTGTTTTCGGTCGAGAATATATATATCTGAAAAATATCTGAATCCTTGTGGCGTCCGCTTTTTTTTTTAATATTTCTGTTGCCATAATGCTAAAAAAAAGCATTAAAAACTACAAAAAAAAAAAAAAAAAAAAAATGAATAATTCAAAAACAAACTGAGATACAGTTTTCAAATGAATTGCATTTCGAAGTACATGTTTTTCCCTAAACGACGGTGTAAAAACGGAAAATAAGCAATGCATAAGAAGATTACAAATTTGCTGTACCAAAAATTGTATAAAATTGAAATTTCCTTTAAAATTTGAAACTGTTGCCATTCGCAGAAGGATTACACTGCGTTACACACAGTGGCGCAGCCAAGGGGATGGTTTTGGGGTTAAAACCTATCCCAGAGCTAAAAAAGATCGCTATAATTGCCGTTTAAATGAATCAAAACAAACTTGATATTTAAATGTTTTGGCGCATTTCGGAATTCGCTGCTTTATTGAATCAGATTTCATTTAATAAAATGCTTCAATTAATTGGCGGAAATTCTACTTAAAATTGTAAAAGTGCATATTAGATGAATCAGTTAAGTAAAAATTGGTTATTTGAACTAAGTCATTTTTCTTAGACGCATTATGCTAAAAAAATGATTTCCTGCCACACAGATACTCTCCGAGTTTAAGAATCACACAGTGAATATTTTAATTAATACTGATTCTATTAACCGGCGGTTCAAATAACCCGCAATCACCTTTATCAGAAACTCAAGACCCCCACTAGAACCGAATTTTGGCTGTGCCACCAGTTACACACAGTTATGTTTGTCCTTTATAATATCGATAAATAGAGTGGATATAACTCTATAAGAAATTGAATAATTTCACAAAGGAACAAACACTAACATCTTGAGGTGGATTGGCATCGGTTGTATTCGAGCCAAGGATCTTGTGATCAGGTGGCTAGAACGTTAGCGTCGAGCAAAAGACCAAACCAATTACTCTAAGCCAGTAACTTGCAACTGATCAAGTGAGATGAGATCGCTACAACCTCTTTATTTTGCTTTTATAAAATTAATAAATATTTTAGGAGGAAAATGACAATCTCTTAAAGATGCTTCACTTTTATTTAATTTTAACTGTAATATAAACATGAATTGTTTACAAAAAGTTAGGAATATCTATGTATACATATATATAAATACAGAATTTATTTATAAATTTTAAATTTTAGAATGCGAAAAAAAAATCTTTTTTCCAAATGGTTTTTTATAATTCGTTAAATTGTTTTATTATTATTATTATTATTATTATTATTATTATTATTATTAACTAGGGAACTCTTTCCCCTATGAGCTACACTCATAAACCCCTGTTCAGACACCACAAACTCTAAAAATAGGCTAATTTGATCGGCTTTTAAAAGATTGCTAAACACTGAACTATATATATATTTTTTAAGTTGGGCGATGACCTTGTAAACGGGTTGACATTCATTTCCCTTTGATTGGGGAATTTTAAGGTCGAATCAGTTGCTGTTAAACATCTACTGGCTATTTACATGTTAATTAAACATTTATTATTATTATTATTATTATTATTATTATTATTATTATTCATATTATTATTCATACATATTTTTGTTGTTCCAAAGGAAATATTATTTGTGCCGCCATATAATTCATAACAATAGTTTAAACGATCATATCAAAATGTGAAGTAATTGTCTTATCAAAATAAATTTCCTAAATTTTAACTGTCTTACAATATTACGTGGTCATTTTAAATATGACGTAATTTCTTTTACTTGCTACTTTTCATGCACATTAATGAATTTATTACTTAAAATTTTTCTTTCTCTTTTTGATATTCACATGAAGATACTTCCATTGCCATAAAGGAAATACTTTTATTTCCGCTGCCTTAGAATCGGCAAAAATACTTTAAAAGATCATTTAAAGATGTGAAATGGCTCCCAAAAATATCTTTTTAAAACATAAAATATTAAATTAAGCATACAGTTTAGAAATATTTTGAGAACTTAGCAAAAAAAGAGACACCTTTTAAAAAAAATACATAGAAAAAAGGAGTTAAAAAATATCAATTTCCTAAAGAGATATTTTAAATAGACGAATAGGACAAATGCCTATAGACTTAACATTACAGGAAAGAATCGAAAGCTGAGTGTCCTGCACCCTTAAGTCACCTGTCCCTGCCGGTGAAGATACTCAGGAGCTAATGCTAATCCAATGGGGAGGGATTTTCCTAACATCTCGTTTGCATTTCCACATTTTTAAGTAACTTTTCCTGCATTACATAGACGAGGACCGTTTCTACATCGCACCTTTTTTTACTTTTTCAATTTTGGTTGCAGATAGTTTTTAGAATGACACTTTTATTTTCAGAACCGGTTTTGAAGGTGAAAGCAACTTTATAAAAAATATCTGCGACCAAAAAAGTAAAAAAAAAAAAAAAAGTGTGATGTAGAGACGGATCTCGGCTATCCAATTAAAAAATTGTTATTTAAAAATGTCGAAATGCAAACGAGATATTAGAAAAATCCCTTCCCATAGGATTAGCATTAGCTCGTGAGTGTCTTCGCTTACAGGGACAGGATCTTAACACATTGAGTGTCAAGTCTGTCTTTCCGTTTGGGCCGCAAGATAATATTCCCGTAACACAACCTATAACTGTTGGTCACCGGTGATTGACATGGCCTAAATGGAATGTTCAGTGTCAGTCACCAGTGACCAGGGTTTGAAAAAACCCGGGTTTTTTTGAAAAAGCCCAACCCACTGGGCCCAGTAGTCTAAAACCCGGGTTTTTTCGGGCTTTTTTGAAAAAACCCGGGTTTTTTCGGGTTTTATCAAAATTTTTTAGAGAACTCTTCACATTTCTAATTTTCACATGCATAGTACCTAAATTTTTCATTTATCAATGAAACAAAGGTATAATTTTGCATTAAGTATACATTAGCAATAAAAATAAATATATAAAAAGAAAATATAAATATATTTAAAAAGATTATTCTGTATCGCGTAGAACTAGATTACTGGAAGAATGATATATTAAGTCAAGTACAACTGAATTTCTTTATATAAATCTTAAATTAAACAGTGTAATTTATGCAATTTCTTTCATTTACTTCAATGGAAATCAGTTTAAAGCAGCAACATTTATGTAAATATTTTTATTTTTGTGAAGAAAAAAATAGAATTCACACATGTATATGCATATATATATATATATATATATATATACTACAATTTAAGCAACATTTATACTGTAATAGTATTAAATTGGATTATCTAAAAGTCAATGTCAGTCATATCTATAAAGTTAGATCGTAAATGCAATACACTTTTACTAGTTTAGTTTTGCTTTTGTATGCCATCTGTAAGCAATCTTTTAAAGTATCTGGATACATTTTAGATTGGATTTTATTAGGGTTTTTTGGATATTATCAAGTTTATTTATGTTAAAGAAATATGGTTCAGAATGTTTGAAAACAAGGTACTTATACTACTAAATACAATTTAAAATAACTAATTGATTACAAAAAGTTTATGAGGTTAAAGGTTAAAAGGTTATGACAATAATAAACATTATAATTTGCTTTTACAAAAATTAATTATTAGTAATAATTTTAACAATGAAATTATTAAAGTACTATACTAAAACTTTTTCACTCTTTTTTTTTTTTAGAACAATTCTCTGACCAAACGAGCATACAGCAAAATTTGATACTTATTTTCACAATCTTTTGCCAAAATTAGCAATTTTTTTTCTGCAATCATACTTCAATCTTTTTTTTTTTTTTTCCCAACTGTTTAATGAATTTTGTGTCATTTTTCATTTTTTCACTCAAATGTTTTCCATGACTTTTTTAGAAATTATTTGTAAATTCCCTGACTTTTCCTGTATATTTTGAGATTTTCCTGACTTTCCATGATGCTGGGAACCCTGTATAATCTGTCACCATTTTTGTGTTGAAAATTACTGTATAAACTTTCATTGAACATTGAAGCAGGATAATAAATGTTACGATAAATCTTAACAGCTATAACAATACAAGCAATCAGGATGGGGATCACATTTCAAGCGCCATCATTAGGTACACATTAAGATTTAAAAGCAGTTGGATGCATTTTAAAACATATAGCCATGAAAATCTTCCTTATTTACAAATTAATTTATTTTATGGTCATTTTATCAATACTTAGAAATTCTTTTAAATATGGTTAGTTTGAAATATATTTAAATTGGCATTTATCTTTCCATTCTCATATCTTAGATTAAATAATGATACAATTGTGAAAACACGAGAAAATTTGAAAAAACCCACAAATGGGTTTTTGATGGGTTTTTTCAAGTGGGCCCGCCCGAAAAAACCCGGGCGGGTTTTTTCGGGCTGGGCCCACTTTGGCGAACCCTGCCAGTGACTGACGTGACACTCAACGTGTTAATATAACTAACTTTTTAGCATATTATGCAGTATAAATACAAATCAGTAGATCCTATATCCAAGACTGCAGAATAACATAGTATATTTTCCCGACTATTGATGGCAATAGCAAAAATTAGGTTTTGAAATACGTTTTCCAAATTATTTATTTGTGCATTCTCTTTCCCTTTAATAAACTCTGAACTTTTGCTACAGCATTATGTTGGAAAGTGTTTCCTAATCTAAGATGGATGCATAATTTTTTATGCTTGTTTATATTGTAATTAACACGATCAAATGTACCATATATCGTTTTTTGTATTTACATTTCTGTAAGTTAAAATGGGCCGTCTATCAGTGCAAAACAACGTGTTTTAAGGAGACATAGTCCTTTGAAACTTTTTATTTTTTAAATATTGAATAATATATGTGGTGCCGCAATACTTAATATTAAAAATTTAATAAAATAAAAAAAACTTATAGAATAACATACTTTACCAAAATTTATTTTTTTAATTAATTTTTTTTTTAATCCTTACCATTTTTATTAATAAGAATATTTTTGCTTCGATTTTTTTCCACATTTATTAGAATAGATCATATAAAACTATGCATGGATTTTTAGATGTATGGCATTTTACATTTAGTACGCTTTTTTTTTCTCTTGCGTATATTAAAAAATAAAGAAAATTCAACAAACTAGCAATTTAAGTATTTTTTTAAAAACAACTATCAACTTCAATGCTAAATCCATGTACAAAAATATCACTCACACCATGGAGACAAATAAAAAAATTTCCAAATCTCTGTCTAAATTAGCAAAAAAAAAAAAAAAAAAAAAAAAAAAAGAAGCCTTAATATTTATCGAACAAGCAAGTTATAAAAATAGGAACAGAAAGAAAAATCAGTTGAAAGTTTTCATTTGTAGGTCATTACGCTGGATCTGTTAACAGAATTTACACTATCTCGTGACGTAATTGTCGTATTGATAGAAATGAGATGTCGGAATATTCACAATTAAAGACGCTTTCAATTAATATTAAAAAAAGAAAATGGATATTTTAACCAATTTCAAGATACTGTGTCCCCTAAAAAGAAAATCAAGTGCGCAACTTACGTACATGCATTTGTACAATCTACATATCTACAAATTCATATAAAAACTTTTATGGATCAACATGAAATAATCCGTTAATAAACCGTTGAAATAATTGAACGAACAAAATCTCATTACACAGTAACGCAATTATTTTGCACTTTTTTTGCCTTCATTA
Organism: Maratus speculifer; assembly: GCA_964019185.1. Classification (NCBI taxonomy): domain Eukaryota; kingdom Metazoa; phylum Arthropoda; class Arachnida; order Araneae; family Salticidae; genus Maratus; species Maratus speculifer. The sequence goes on along the minus strand of OZ025292.1, from coordinate 21,049,177 downwards.
ATTACTGGCACTTTTTTCAAGGGAAATTCTTCCTTATATAATATGCAGTTATTGCATTTACGATCTTTATAGTATAATCGTGCAACAAGCGAAATAAGAAAAAAATAGAGTAAAATAAGATTAGAACAAATAAGTTCATGAGGTTTATAGGATATAGTTTTTATGATTCTTTTATGTCTATAATCAAATCTTTTATTTCTGTATGTACATTTTTTTTTCTTTTTACGCGAATTCTTCAGAAGCTTTTAAAAACAGAATTTTATGTTTATATTGTTGTCTTTCATTGCTGAGCAGGCCTAAACATACAGTTTAACCCTTTAATGTCTATGATAGAAATAATTGAAGAAAATTCCGCAACTCCGGAAATCCGAATTCATACCACAATTTTTCAATAACTTTTGCCTTATTTAAATACAAATTGTCTGTTATTAAATAGAGAAAATAGTAGTTTTTTTTTAATTTCTGATATAAATTTGCAATATCCCAATCAAAAAATCCACAAAATTCGAAACACTGGTGGTAATATACATGCTACTATGGATATTAGAAGAGTAAGAGATGTATTTCGAATTGTAGCAATCGTTCCAAATATTATTCTTCATAATATCGGAATTTAATTAATTCAAAATAGTTAATTTATACGAAGTTTTTCAATTCTTTTTTTTTTCGGTTCTTCAGGTCTCTATTTTATAGCGCAAACTTGTACAAACAGAATCTATCTTTAACGGTATTCTCTCTTAAATGCGGAAGTTTAATGATCCTCGGTGAAAATATATTATGTATTTTACTATATGCCTTTGAAGACAGAAACATGTCTAAAACGGAAAAGTTTTATGGTTAGAAATGTTATGCAATCATTACATACCTGCTAAGCATGTCTACGACGCAAAATTTTCATGGACCCCGGAGAAGATATAGTATACAGTTATACATATCTGCTAAAACGGAAAAATGTCTAAAATAGAAAAGTTTTAAAGTCTCTAGGGAAGAAATATTACGCAATTATACATCCCTGCTAAACATGTGTACGCCAAGTAAATTTTGTGGTCCTCAATAAAGAAATAATATCCATTCACTGTAAAACATTTGTGGAAACGTTACTCCGTAAAATTGGTGGCAGCCTTGCTGCCTCCAAGTTTATGGAGTATTTTAACCGTTAAAACCGGTGTAACATTGTTATGTTACACAAGTAATATATGTTTAAATTACACCATTGCATATGTGAAACAAATACCCCATGAAACTGGAGGCAGCATTTGCTACCATTTTTATACCAATATTATGGAGTAACGTTACACAAATGTTTTACAGTGTTTACACATACCTGCTAAGAAGAAACTTATCTAAACGTAAAAGTTTCATGGTCCCCAAGGAAGACATATTATGCACAATTATACATCATACCTACTAAGCATGTCTACCATTTCGTGATTCCCAGGAGGAAAATACCATGTAATTATACATACCTATTAAAACGGAAACATATCTAAAACAAATTCTTCAGGAATGTCATACCATGCAATAATATATACCTGCTAAACATGTCCAAAACGAGAAAAAATCCTGATTCCAATGAGAAGTGTACTGTGCAATTGCACGTACCTTCTAAGACGGAAGCGTATGTTTGAAATGGTAAACTTCTCCGGTTCCCGGAGATTCCGTTTCAACTTATTGCATTCTGTTATATATATTCGAGTACAGCCATAATTGATTATTGCAGCGCGGTAGTGACTAAATTTAGAGTCAATGAACAGTAAGTGGATTATAGCACAGATTCTGATTTCAAATGCTGCTTGTATTATCATTCCACTGCACATTTAAGCTATTTATACCAGAATAATATTATATTCGAACATTATAACGCAAAAAAGAAAAATCATACGTCAAGAACAGATTATAAAAGACGTTCTAACACTATCATTATACTGTAACACAACTTCACAGTTGAATAAGTAAAATGAAACAATTTGGAAAGCGCACACATTTGAAAATTCAATTTCAGAAATTGACATCTATAGTCAAAAAAAGAAAAAAAATATCTTGGATCCAAAAATCTAAATTTTTGGAGCAGCCCTGTATATGAACAATATATTTTTATCTATATTACATAGGATGCTAACATTTAGTTTATTTAAGAGACGCACAACATAGTTGAAAATTTATTGTCATTGGATTCCGTCAGTAAAGGAAAATTTAACTAAAGTATTTTATGAAAACCTTTATAAGAGAATAGAATTTATATACATGCAGTAATATGCAAAATAAATACATAAATAGCTACATTTAAAAAATCCATACCACAATTGAAACCGAACTTCCATCAAATATAATTTATAAACCGTATTGTAACCGTTTCTTTTATGTGTCCGTTTATTGTTTCTTTTATGTGTCCCTATAAATGAATGATAAATGCTATGCAACCACTATATGTTACACCTCAGTGATGTATATCTATTTCAATATGTTTGAAATAGTGTAACGTCATTAAAATATACACAGCAAACGATTTTTTCCATCGGCCATAATGTAACAGAATGCTTTTGAATGCCTTACAATCAAATCTGTAAATCAGCTATGTTAGACATTTCAATTTCACGATAACCTCCATAACATACATCATTTATATGGCATTTCGAGGTATATTTACATGAGTTAGAGCAAGGACAGACAGTAACCAGAAAAATATTTTTCCACTATACTAAAAAGTGTTTATAATGGAAAACGAGTTTAAAATCTATAAAACACAGACCAAACAATAAAAGTCACAACATGATAGTACTGAGCAACAATGAATTTGCTTCTGAAGTAAAAATGGGCAATTCTGTTCTGTAACAAAATTAATTTACAGAACACCGATATCACAGTGAAAAACATTGATTGGCTCTACTTTTGGAAACACAGAGTGAAAAGTTGGGAAGAAAAACTCAAAATCTATAAAAGGTTCGACCGAAACATGTTTTTAAAGCCGAAATCTATCCCGAAACCGAATTTAGGTGACTTACCTATTTTTGGTCGAAAACGAAAACGTCCAAAATATTTTTTTAAGTTATTCAGTTGTAAGCATTTAAAAAATCAATAGATACATAAATATACATAACTATTAATGAATTGTACTATTTATTAAATATGCATAATTATTAATTAATTATGCGTATTTATTAAAAATACATAATTATTAATTCATTATAAGTATTTATCAAATTTACATAAATATTAATTCATTATACGTATTTATTAAATACGAATAATTATTAATTAACTATACCTATTTATTAAATATACATAATTATTAGTTAATTATATAATAATGGCCCAAGTTGGCTCTCTGTGCTTCTGACCAAAACTTTTTATTTTCATATAAAATAAAACGTAATTAATTCAACAAGTAGACAAAAAGATTTTCTAATTATGCGATTTTTAAAAACTAGTTTAGTTTTAGGCATGTACTGTACACCTCGATTTATCTTTTATTATGATTTTTGTAAAGGATCATCTGTCTGTAAAGGACTTTCTCAAAAGGTATTCAAAACACTTCTGAGATTTCAAACTGAAAATTTTCTATATGTCTACACCTTTTAATGAGCATGTTAAAAAGATTAGTTATATATGCATTGCTTGCTTTATAACTTGCATTCACGTTTAGAATCAGCCATGATTGATAACTATAGACTAGAGGTCTGCACGGGCCCGGGCCTGGCCCGTGGCCCGTACCCGGCCCGGCCCGGCGGAATTGTTTCAAATTTTCTAACGGGCCGGGCCGGCAGAATTAGAATAGTTTTCTCAACGGGCCGGGCCGGGCCGACAAACAAAATAAACGGGCCGGGCCGGGCCGGCAAAAAAATTGAACGGGCCATACGGGCCGGGCCGGGCCGATAAAAAATTTTTCGGGCCTGCCGGCCCGTTATCAAGATTTAAGCAGAAACGTTAAAATATGATCTATTTTCAACGCAAATGGTTTTAACGAGAATAAATATAAATGTGCGTCACGAGCCATACTAGTTTGACAGCCTCAATATAAAAATGTAACTTGTACAGTGTGAGATCGGCATCGGACAGTTAAATTGTGTGTAACCCGTTTTAATATTTTTTAGCTGACTCATACCGGGCCGAGATTAAGCTTGCATCATTTTTCTACATATAGACTTACCGGACAGGAACAAGACTTAATTGTTCTCAAGACAACATGACTTGTAAAATTATTAACAGCGATAAAGAACTTATGTTAGATTAATCTTTGGATATATACTTCTTGATGGTTTTTAAATTAATTTCTCAATAACGCGAAAGTTTGATGGTTTTTAAATTTATTTCTCAATAACGCGAAAGTTTGACACATTTTCAGATTAATTTTTAATTGTAAAAACATAAAAATGATAAGCCTGGCTATTAAAGGCATTTGGAATCGAATAGCATTTTTCATTTTTGATGAATAAAATACTTGCATAAATTTGTTCAGATACAATAATTTCTCAAATGGTTGCAGGTTTTTCTCCCTTCCCAAGCTGTCGCTTCCGGAAATTCTATTGAAAATGCCGACTATAACAATAATTTATTTCCTTTTAGTATTCTTAAATTGCTTGTATCAAAAAACGGTTAATGCCACTTGATTATATAGTTTCTGAATAAAGATACCTGCAGTGCGTTTCTGAGAAAAAAATGAATTTATAAATGTATCAGAAAGGCGTATATTTGAGTTAACGAATGGATTTGGATTTAAAATCTTTAATAAAATGATATAGAAATATTTTTATAAATCTTCTTTTATTAAACAGCTTCAAAAGTTACGATGTTTTTAACTTTCTTTTTTCTTTTATTCTAGGCCATATTAATTTTTTGATGAATCTCTATTTGATTTTTGAAAGCCTAAAAATCTTAGTGATCACTAATGTTGCTAATGCGTATTTCGTGTAAAATATACTGTAAAATCATTCCATAGATATGTATGCAGTATTCTTTAAAGAGATCTTAATTATATGAAAAAATCTGAATTTTTTAGAAATTGTAGAAATTGTAACGGGCCAAAACGGGCCGGGCCGGGCCGGGCCTGTTTTCACTGATTTCTGTACGGGCCGGGCCGGGCCTAAAATATAAAAATTTAAAAGGGCCGGGCCGGGCCCGGGCCGAACTTTTAAGTTTTACAACGGGCCGGGTCGGGCCGAAAATTTTTTCCTACGGGCCGGGCCGGGCCGGGCTTGGAAATTCCGGCCCGTGCAGACCTCTACTATAGACAATGAAGTTCATAGCAACAAATAGTCTCGTTTGAGAGTATAAAGCTCAAATCGATGCGTCATGTATAGAATTTACGAAGAAAGCAATGAGATTTTTCGATTCCTGATAGTTTAGGTGCGACCGAATTTTCAGAAGAATTTTCGCCGAAAACGAATTTTCGATAAAACTCAAATATTGAGTCGAAAACGAAAATGAAAACGAATTTTCGGCTGATCTCTATATATATTATTTGAAATTAAATCCTATAGTAATTCACGCTTTTTTAGATCAGTCGTTTTGACCTGCAGACTTTGTATAAAAAAATCTACTTTCAAATACATTCATAAAGGAATATTTTATTATTATAAAACATATAATGCATATTACCGTAATTTCGGGTGTATAAGCCGCAGATCAAACAATTCTTTATCGACCCAGAATTTTTTAAGAAACAAATATAACTAGTTAGATCGCCGTAAATACTTGTCTTCAATCACTAAATAAGATTTCTGGGTCCAAAAAGAATTGTTTGATCCGCGGCTTATACACCCGAAATTACGGTATTTCATTTTTCCAAGATAATATTCCCATTTTCACATTTTCCAAAAAGTAAGCCACGAATAAATTTGAAAACGAAATCCGACTTTTCAATCTGATTTTCAAATTCTGTGTTGAATGATGATACGACCTCGTATGCGACTAGCGGCGACCTTGTCTTTCCCAATCCGAAGTGCTTTTTCCCCGTACATGCCTTTTGTGAAAATTGTGCTGAAATCAGGTTCTTAACCTGATAACAATCGCCGTACTATATATGTACGAGAATGAAGTTTTCGAGAGACTTCGAGATTATTAAAAGTATTAGGAATACTTAGTAAGACATTCGCATTCCCATTTGGACACAGGTTTAAATGGGGGGAGGGCGAAATAATTATTCGACAGGCATTCGAAATTATTCAAATTGAATTCTTATTTCTTTCCTAAACGGTGTTTCATTAACCCTTTCCGGCACACTGTGCCTGGTCTGGGATACCTAATTTTAATTCTAAACTTTAAACGGCACCAAAAATATTTTAGTAAGATTTTGCTTTTACAATAAAAGCTTAAATTAAGGAATTCAAAATATCTAAAAAAATCGTTTGTGAATTCCGGTGTCAGTCGACAATTTCTCATTTTACTAACAGATTTTGCTCGTGCCGGAAAGGGTTAAAAAATATCTATTATTACATTTCCAGCAATCATTTTTATTGAATTGAAATTGCACGCGGTATTTCGATAGTTTGATGATTGAAAGAATTCTAATTTTGTTATATATTTCAAATTTCTGAATCTAACAATCATAAATAAATCACGCCTTAGAGCGGTTTTTGCTCTTTTCATTTTTTGAAATTCGATTTTTTTTTCTTTTTACCTTAGAGAAACCCATTTACATCTTAAGAATAACCGCCATCTGAAATTTCAAGTTTTTAGACTCAGCATGCCACACAAATAAAAATTTTAGAATGCTCTTTGTTCTTGATGCATTTCGAAATCTTTAAAACTTGTTCTGTTGAGAGCTTTTACCTCTCAAAAGTAATAGCTATGTCTATGTTTTAAGTTTTTAATCTTAACAATTTCAAATTAATCATAATAGAACATTATTTCAAAATTCGAATATTTTGGGAAATGGGCAATTCCACGGTAACGGACGTATCAGTCGGTACATAAAACACTCTGCAAAGATACTAAATATTTTAGATCCTTAAAACTACACTATGTGTAAATTACTTAAAGATGACAAGAATATTTTAAAAAGTGTTAAATTACTTTTAATCCTTAAGTAAATACAGCCATCGACCGAGAATACAAAAAAAAAAAAAAAAAAAAAAAAAAAAAAATCTTAATTTTCAAAGGCTATGTAATTGGAGAGAAAGTGAAAGTCAATTTTTGGATCCTGATAATAAAATGTAGATATACATAAACACACGTATTGATGCAATTCATATGAATCTTACAGTGGTAAACTGTAGATTCCTAATATTTCGCAATTGCCCATATTAAATTTGAAATCATACATTTTTCTGATATGTCTATCTTAAAAAGTGTTTGTAGGGTAAAGTGTCAGCAACTTTTATCGCGTTTTCAATAACAACAATAACGAAATAAATAAAATTAAAAATAGGAATTAATGATATTCTTTTAGGATGTGAAATTATGCTTTGTCTTATTTTTATAGTATAAATTTAATTTTATAAAAAGTACAAAAATAAAGACAGCCATAGTGATCAAACCTTATGGGTGATTCAGAGACATAGACAAGGCTTTCATAGATGGAAATATTCCTGCATTGTTTTATTAATTTTTCTAAGCATATTGGAAAAAAAGCTTAAAATTTCAAAAGTCAAAAAGAAAAATGTAAGCCCCTTTTTCCCTCGTATGAAATAACCCAAAGTGTGACAACAGCAAAAGAAAAAAAAGTCTTAACTTTTATGCATATCATATGTGTCTTCAAAAGTGCGGGGGAATGTAAAAAAATACTTATTTATCTGTTAATTTTTAAATACTAAAAGGAGCTATTTTCAATTATTACCAAATTTAACCATCATAATCACTATATAAACCTTCAAAAGAGCGCCAAGAAAATCTTCCAAGGGATTGAACAGCCCTGCTATACAGTATGTATCTTGTAGTGCATTTTAGTGATATATATGAATTTCAATATGTCATGTTGAATTCAATTTCAATGTTGTTTTCAAATAAATTTAATAATTAAAAATTTTAAAATGTATTGTCATCGCGGACACACTGGAGTGCACGATTTTTATAGTTTCTAGTCTATCAGGAATCGAGTTAAAAATCGATTACAAAATTCTAACTCTAGACACAAAAGCCAAGTTAATTTAAATAGATCATAAAAAATGTTACAGATTGTAGACTCTGACAAGCTATTTCTTTTTCAGACTTTTTAACAAAAACATTCATAAACAGTGGCGCAGCGAGGGGAGGGTTTTGGGGGTTAACCCCCCCCCCCCAGAGCCATGACAAAAATACAGAAATTTCCATTTTTATGAACCGAATCATAAAAAATAAAACTAAAGTTAGAATTTTATTTGTTTTGTTCTCGAAATCTGCCGCTTTATTGAATAAAATTTTATTAAAAAATTTGACTCGTATAAGCGGCAGTAATGTATTTTCTTTAAAAAATGGGGAAAGAAACATGGTAACGGTATCACTATCGAAAACTGGTCACCCATTTCGGAAAAGGCCGGCATTCATTTATACTATGGGAAATCAGCCGAAGGCTATGGTCATTTCCTGTCACTGCCAATGCCGTCTCGAGTTTTTCAATACTGCACCATTGGGGGGGGGGGGGGGATCTTAATTAGTTACATCTGTTTCTTGCTCTTTTTTTTTTTTTTTTTTTTTGGAAACGGGACTGGATTCTCGAATTCCAGGAAAAACACAAAAACGCATGCTTTGAAGGATAGGCTTAATTCCACAAACATTCTGTTGTTGCTGTAGTGCGAAGGTTTCCTTTATTGTGCGTTTCGCTATGGATATTAAATTCTTTTCAGAAAAGAAAATTATGAAAAAGATGGATAAAAGAGATCAATTTTTAAAATCCAGGTATGTTTGGAAAGTGTATAATTCGTTTATATTTATGTCTCTGGAAAGCGCCGTCTTATTAACAGCACCGTGCGAAAGGGGGGGGGGGAGGGGGCGGTCGCCCCGGGCGCAGAGATTTAGGGGGCGCCAAATTTCTAACTACTTTCTACTTACTACTACTTTAAAGGGACTACTTTCAGACAATTTTTTTTATTAATATTAATTCATATTTAAAAAACGTCCGAAATAGGCAAGTGGGTAAATGGAAACAAAGTTACTAGAAAAACAGTTATCCGAAAAAAAGGGACAAACTACAAAAGCGGAAAAGAAGTTACCGAAAAAAAAGGGACAAGGAATTGATTTTGGGAATTTATTATTGATTTTGAGAATTCATTGGTTAAGTATTTAGAGGGAGGCTCTTAATTTAAGTAAATGGATTTTTCGTGCTGAATTAACTGTTTTGGTTCAGTTTTAGGAATATGATACCCCCCCCCCCCATCCGTAACTTCTCAAATTAAATTAATAGTTTTTTTATGCAGATGTATCCGATTTGCTTGGAATTTCGGACATAAGTTCCTTATGATAAGACGTATCTCTGATTAGTTATAGAGTTTTTTTGCTTATTATAAAGGGAGGATGGTCAATTACAACCCCTCTCCCACTAATTAGATAGATCGGTTTTTAAGTAAATTTATCCGATGTATTTCAAATTTTAGATATAGATTCTTTCTGATAAGGTGAATCCCTGAATAGTTTTAAAAGTTTAATGACTAAGTAAAAAGGGGAGGGGGGCGGGGATAATTCCTCTTAAATTAAATAAATGACTTTTTACGCAGAATTATCCGATTTGCTTCGAATTTTGGACATAGGTTCATTATGATAAAACGTATCTCGGATTAGTTAAGGGGTTCTTTTCCTTATTATAAAGGGGGAGGACAAGCAATTATTTCCGCCTCAAATTAGATAAATCGGTTTTTATGCAGAATTATCCGATGTATTTCAAATTTTAAATATAGGTTCTTTCTGATAAGGTGAATCGCTGAATAATTTTAAGGGTTTAATGGCTAAGTATAAAGGCAAAAACAGAGGATAACCCCCTCCCCCTTAAATTAAATAAATTGCTTTCTTTACAGAATTATCCGATTTGCTTCAAATTTTGGATGTAGGTTCTTTATGATAAGGTGTATCCCGGATTATTTATGAGGTTCTTTTGCTGAGTATAAATAGGGGAACGGACGATTATCCCCCCCCCTTTAAATTAGATAAATTGTTTTTTATGTATAATTTTCCGATGTATCTCAAATTTTTTATGTAAGTTTTTTCTCATAAAGTGAATCCCTAAATAATTTTAAAGGCTTAATGGCTAAGTATAGAGGGGGGAAACGGGGGATAACCCTCACTTAAATTACATAAATGGCTTTTTACGCAGAATTATCCGATTTGCTTCAAATTTTGGATGTAGTTTCATTATGGTAAGGCGTATAAGCTAATGAATATAGTTAAAATAGAGAGGGATGCAGCAGTCCATTCAGGAAACCCTTTCGGGGAAAGAAGCTTGCTTTCCCCATTCGACGGAGGGGGATGCCCGGTAGATATCGCGGGCGGCTAGTCTCTTAGGAAATTTGTCGATCAGGGGATTTCCCGGTAAAGGTTTGCCGCAAAAATATTCAAGTAACATAAAAAAACGAGTTGAATGCAACTGAACGCAAATAACAAATGAAAACAATTTTTCTTTATTTTTTTATTTAATGATTGAAAACTATCATGTCAAAAAACATAACACATTTTACCTTTTTTCTTATAATGATTAACTTCCATTCATTTTGCATTTAAAACCGGTTTATTTATTTATTTATTTTATTTGTGAAAAAGATAATATACTAAATTATTTGTTGTAATTGTCATTTTAATTTACGCCAAATATTTATCATTTAAAACTGGATTTTTACTAATTAATGTCCCATATTACACATCACAAAATATAATATAAAACATTAAAAAAATATATGTTAGAAAATTTTAATGTACAAACTATGTTGTATGTCACGAACGAATGAACTAGGGAATTCATTAATATGTAGTAATAAAAATAGTTTTTTTTTATTACCAACTTATGTTAGAAATTAGAAAGTTAATTGTTTGAAAATCTATAGTTCTTGATAGATCTTCAGGTTTGAACGCTTAAAAAAATAAAAAGCAGATTTAAATAAAAAAAGATTTTAAGAAAAACAGGATATTTTTTTCTTTGTTACGATATTTATAGAATACTGAAAAATGCTATGCAGAAACATAAATCACAGTTTTAAATACAAACAGCTATTGAGGATATATAAACAAACCCTTAAAACTATTCAGGGATTCACTTTATGAGAAAGAAACTATAGCCAAAATTTGAAATACACCGGGTAATTGTGCATAAAAAACAATTTATTTAAGGGGGGAGTAATCGCGGCCCTCCCTTTTTAATTAGCAAAAGAACCCCATAACCCCATCTAATCAGGGATATCCCTTATCTTAATTTCTTAATTCACTTACATCACTTACATTCAAAATTTGAAGAAAATTGGATAATTCTGCGTAAAAAGCCATTTATTTAATTTAAGAGAGGTTATCCCCCAATGCACGCTCTATATTTAACCATTAAATTACCGAAATTCTCCAGGATATACCTGACGACTTACTGACAACTTTAATCGTGGCAGAAGATAGATAGCGAAGTCTTATTGTGAAAAGGTATGTAGAGGTGAAAGTATCTTCATTCAAAAGCTGAGAAGAATAGGTGCTATTGACCTCAAGGGACATGCCTAGAAAATAATTGCACTGGTCTAGAGGCAATGAGCTGAGGGGGACATTGGGATTATTGAGCACCGAGAGGGAAGCGAAATGTAATATTTGAGTGTGGCTCCTATGTAGTTGTAATGTCGTTTTGTTTATTTTTTTAATAATTGATCTATGGTTCTAATAAAGAACTTGAGGAATTAAAAATGTGTTATTGATGAACTTAACAAATAAACCAACTTAGTAAACAGAAACTCAGGGCGCGACACCACAATACTATATATAAGCCTTATCAGAAAGAACCTATGTCCAAAATTTGGCACACGTTGGATAATTCTGCTTAAAAAACCATTCATCTTATTTAGGGCGGAGGGGGGGGGGGTAATCGTCCGTTCCCAAAACTAATCAGGCAAGCGTCTTTTCAGTATGAATACATATCCAAAAATTGAACCAAAACAGTTAATTCAACACAAAAAAAATCATTCATTTAAATTAAGAGCCGACCCCCGACCCCCCCCCCCCTTTCATACTTCGCCAATAAATCACCAAAATCAAAAATAAATCCCCAAAATCAATTCCTTATCACTTTTTTTCCAGTAACATGTTTATCATGTCCCTTTTTTCCGGTAACTTTTTTTCCGTGTCATTTTTTTCCGCTTTTGTAGTTTGTCATTTTTTTCCTAGATTCAGGCAAGTAGATATGATTAAAAAGCTATGTAACTAAGAAATGTTCTTCATTCTTTCAGAAGACGATTCTCACAGTGGATGATTTGAAACGAATTTACGACGTAGTAGCAACAAAAAGGAGGAAAATGGTTGCCATGCAATCAAAATCGCTTATAACTCGTTAACTAATTTATTTATTAAAAAAAAAAAAAAAAAAAAAAAAAAAAGATGGCGATTTTGTTTATTTATAAGCAACTTGGGGGTGATTCTCGTCTCAAAATTTAAGGCATCCTCTTCCGAAAATTTGAAATTGGGTTATCAGTTCCGCATAGTTGCCAACTTGTATGGTTTTGAGCGCGGATAAAACAATCGCGGAGAAATGCAAATTTCGTGAAAGGATCGCCGGAAAAGCACACATTTCGTCAATATTTCGTGAAAAAAAAGACAATTTCGTCAATGTTTTTGTCAACGAACTTTGTCAAAAAAATCGCCGAAAATCGCGAATTTCCTGTGCGGATCGTGGAGAAAACGGCAATTTCACCAAATATCGCAGATAAAACGCTGATTTCGTCTGAAGACTGCGGGAAAACGTCGATTTCGGCTAAAGATTTCTGATATAATGCCAATTTCGTTAAAAAAAATCGGGAAAAAACGCCGTTTTCGATAAAAGATTGCTTAAAAATATTTTGTCAAAAGATCATTGAAAAAAAAAGGCCGCTTTCATCAATAGATCACGGAAAAAACGCCGATTTCGTCGAAAGACCGCGGGGATAAAGCGCCGTTTTCAAAAAATGATCGCGTAAAATTGCAAATTTTGTCTAAAGATCATCGAAAAAAACGCCAATTTCATAAAAAAAAAAACACACTGAAAAACATCGATTTCGTCAAAGGATCACAGAAAAACCGCCGATTTCGATAAAAGATCGCAGTAAAACGCCGATTTTGCTAAAATATTGCAGATAAATCAATGATTTCGTTTAGAAGTCGCGGAAAAACGCCGATTTCGTCAAAAGATCAAGGAAAAACCGCCGATTTTGCTAAAATATCGCAAATAAATCGCTGATTTTGTCTGAAGGTCGCGGGAAAACGCCCATTTCGTCTGAAGACCGCGGATAAACCCCCTTCGAGGGGGGGGGGTAACTCGCGGATTCTCTCCCCCCCCTCCCCCCCCCGCCGATTTCCGAAAAAAAAATTCAACCAGAATCACCCCTGAAGCAACTCTATCCCCCTCCCAGAGCCGAATTCTGGCTGCGCCACTGTTCATAAACAGAAAAATATTGAATCTACACTAAATCCTTTAGTTCATTCCTTTCACATCTAAATCGTTCTCTGAAAATATATATTTTTTAATTATCGTGATTCTAACTTCAGAATTCTCTTCTTTTTCATTGAGAAAAAAAGGCATTTTAAATGGAAAGTTATTGCAGACACGCACAGCAGACAGTGTCTTCAGAAACTCTGCTTTGCTGTTTCTTAATGTAAAAACAAAGGAAAAGCGACTGCGGAAAGAGAAAAGTTTGTACAAACAATAATTTCTTGTTCATTTTCAATCATTAAAGTCTAATTCCCATTTTTTTTTTTTTCTTCACCAACTATTTTCAAAACGAATTACTTAGAAATAGGTATGGACGTATGCAGAATTAAGGAGAGGAGCTGGGCCGGTGGGGAGATGTTACTATTTATATATATAGTATATATATATATTTATTTTATTATTATTGAAAAGCCTATTATCTTTCGAAATGCTAAATAAATGTAACAACTAGATATCGATCCCCTCCAGTATTTCAAAAAGTATTGTTTGTTTGCAAGGGCCGATACCAGCAAAATTTGGGGCCTATTTAGGACCTCTTCATAAAAATGCATTTATAAAATAGTCCAATTCACAAAATTTGACTTAATAAAAGAAGTCCCTTAGCAAAATTCATTCCATAAAAACAAATTCTTCATTAATCATTTTTTATTTTGTTGGATTTTAAAATATGTATTTTTGAAAAGAAACACATTTACTCGAAAGGAAAACTTTAGCAGGCAGACACAAAGAAGCAATAACCATCTAAAATAGGAAAAGAATCCTTGTTATTTTCGGTGGCCCTGCATATGACCAATAAATTTTTATACATACTATATAGCTTGGTAAAATTTACTTCAAAAGTTTACTACTAAATCCTTTAATTTATTCCTCTCACATCTAAATCGTTCTCTGAAAGTATATATTTTTTAATTATCTTGATTCTAACTTCAGCATTCTTTTCTTTTTTCTTTGAGGAAAAAAAAGCATTTTAAATGGAAAGTTGTTGTAGACACGCACAGCAGACAGTGTCTTCAGAAACTCTGCGTCGCTGTTTCTAATTCATGTAAAAACAAAGGAAAAGCGACTCCGGAAAAGAGAAAAGTGTGAATAAATAATAATTTCTTTTTTCTTTTGAATTATTAAAGTTTAATTCCCATTTGTTTGCTTCAGCAATTATTTTGGAAGCGAATTACTTAGTAATGGATATGAACGTACGCAGAAGGAAGAGGCAGGGGGGGGGGGGGTACTATTTAATTTTTTTCTTAAAATAGTAAGATATAACTGGTAATGCTAAGAAAACATAACAACTAGGTCTTATTGATCCCTTTTCCTTTACAAACAAGTTGGACATTGTACGTCAAACGTAGCAAGTAAGATGCATCCGTACTATAACGAAGTTTATGAATATTCAAATCTTGGTGTAATAGTATACAGTATTTCGAATACGGTATAACAACCGAAATCTTTTGTGTGTCCCTGTAAATAATATCTGCTTTCTATTACACAGGAAGTAACTTGTAGTAATGCTCAGTAATGTATATCAATTTCATAAAATATGAAATAGTTTAATGTAATTAAAACGTGCCAAAAGCAATGCTCCCTTTACACCATTTTGTAATGGAATACTTTTGTGTGGCCCTGTAAATGAATAACAAATATTCTTTGCACCACAGATTGTACATAATGTATATTTTAGTATATACTTAATGGATGCATGTCAATTTTATTATGTTCGAAAGAGTATAACACCATTAAAAATTAAAATGCACTTGAAACTTTTTTCCCTTTAACCGTAAGGGTAAGGTAACAGAATATTTTTGATTTTCCCTGTCATTGTATTATACATCCGATTTTCATAAAATTTTAAATGTCTTGACAAAATTATGTAATAATTATATTATTTAAGTATCAAACGATTCGGTTGGGTAGTTTTTGCGTTGTTATATGCGGACAAATGGACAGACGGGCCGACTGAACGCCCACCCGGGTTTTTCTGGGCGGGTCCACCAACAAAATCCCACCTGGGTTTTTGTTAAAAGTGGGTTTTTGCTAAAAATCATTTCTATTTCTGAATCTGCAAATTTCCCTAATAGTATAATACAAATTTTCCTTTTAAGCCCAAAACCTAAGTGGTTTCTTTTACAAAATCACATAAAAAAAAAGAAAAAAAAAAGAAAGAAAAGAAAAGTTATTTGTGGTAATCAATTGATAGTTTATTTCAGATTTCAGAATATTTATTTTTTCAATTTATTTATTTAATAAAAATATATTTCAAGTAGTTTACTCAATGTAATGTATTTAAAATAATTATAATTGATCTTTTTTTATATTTTACCAATCAAAGTCACATTCACTTTAATTTTTATGGTAATATTTATAATTTTTTACTAATTTTTCACACTGCTGAGTCTAGTCTGTTCTGTAATTTAGACTATATGAATCCAAATGTAGAGAAAATCCTCTTGTTAGAAGCAGAGCTAGATGGAACAGAATGCAAAGATTGGAAAAAACTATAAAAATGAGAATCTAGCTTGATTTTCTTTTTCTGTATTTTTCCTTTAAGAATTTCCCACCATTTTGAAGCTGAGAATTGTGACATGATACTTTCTGAGAAAAGTGATTTAGGAAAATAGTCTATGTCTTTAATTTTAAATGGCAATATAGCAGGTAACCACTCTGAATGATACTGCATTATCCATTCATCAGTTTTTTCCTCTTTTATTAAATTAAGCCTTTCCCTTCTTAACTTTGCATTTATTATATTAACTAAAAAATCTCCGGTCCCAATGACCTGTTTGTAGCATTTCAGCATAATTTCCTTGTGTTATTTCAATTCTTCTGATTCCATCAAATTTCTCCAAATCTTAATAGAACATGACAGTGTGGTTGTATCTTTTTGCAGCTCATCAAGAGCTGAAGACATAATTGTTAGCTCCTTTTTTTAATTCAAACAGTCCTTCCCTCAAATACCATTATTATTATTATTATTATTATTATTATTATTATTATTATTATTTGTAAAAATCTTAAATTCTTGCTTGATCTGTTTCAAATTTTAAGGTAGCTTAGCTTAAAACATATGGTAAAAATTTATAAAAAAGAATGCTGTGTCAAATACTGCTATTTTCTGTAATAATTTCTGCAAAAATCATAATTTCTTGCCTTAAAATGCTACTCCCTCGATTTATATGTCTACAGATATTTTGTTTAACAAAGTTTTGTTCAAATATATTTTTGTTAAGAATATAGCGCTATACATGATAGTGTGTGCGTATATGCCTGCTATACAGTGCTGTATGCGTAGAACCTAGTTTGAGATACGTTCGGCGCGACATTTGCATATCAGTTACAGATTTATTTAAAAGGAAGGACCTGTGCATGCATAGCATCTTCTACATGGTATTGTAGGCAGTGGAGATACAGTTTGAAATGTGCATCTAAATTAGCGATTTGTTTAAAAAGAGGGGCCCTGTAGCGCATGCTTTCGACCTGTTATGCGGTGGCATAGGCAGCGGGAATCCTGTTCGAAGTTTGTTCGCTTCGAGATTTATGTATTAAAGGACCAGCCCCGTTAGCAGGCAAAGCCAGCTAGTTTAATTATCATAGTTACTAATATAACAATTTTAATTATTACAGTTACTACAAAAATAAAATAATTATTCATTGTGATAACTAAAATATATTTAAAAGTGATAAGAACTCACTTAAAATATCATTAAGTTAATTATAATAGTACTATTATTATTAGTATTAATAATAGCCAATAATAGTATTAATAATACTATTAATAATAATTAACATGAATTGTTAATAGTATGAAAATTATTTTATATCAGTTAATAAACTTATTCTGATAATAGTTTTAAGTTTTCTATTGAAATTAGAATTAATACTAATATCATAATAGAATAAATTTATAAACTGATATTATAAATAATATTAATTAGTAATAAATAGATCAGATGTAATTAAAAAATGCAACTTAATAAGTATATTTTTAAATGAGTACACACATATATTATTAAATATACAAATACACAGAAGAATAATTAAAACCCACAAAAACCCAGAAAAGCCCATAAATACCCAGAAAAACCCACAATTACCCAGAAAAACACACAAATACCCAGAAAAACCCGGGTGGAATGGGTTTTTGTACAAAAACCCGGGGTTTTGCCGACCCTGGTAAATACACATTATATACACCTATAAATAAATATTATGTATTTATATTTATTATGTATTTTTATAACTTTATATATTTTATATATTTATTATAAATGTTAAAACAAAAGTCATAAAGTTTTCCGAAAAATATGCTAAAGGGAAAAGGCACATGAATAAAATTCATTCCAATAATTAAAAAAACAATCCTAAAAGCTGAAAATTGTAACCACATCGCATCGGTTCCTTTAATGCCAGAAAAAGTTCGCCAAAAAAACCAGAACTGGATATGGAACTCTTCCCGCCTTGTTAGTTCTCATGTGAAAATGCTACACCTTTCCTGAATCGGTCTGGAAGTTATGAAAAGAGCAAAATCAGATCCACATTAATAATAGGGTTATAAAAGAAACACCAACACAGTCAGAATTACAAGCTATGAAATAGGGCTCAAACTTTTGCAATCACACAATATTTTATAATTTACTGCTAGTCCAAGAGCCGTCAGCACTAAAAACAAAGGTATGGGATGCAAGAAAATATTCCTTTATTTTATGGAAGTGTAGTAACAGGGGAAACTAATGATTCATGTCTGACGGAAGCGAAGTGGAGCATATGGCAAAAATTAATATCACCAGTGGTTGATTCATAGAATTATCCTTGTGTTTGCCGTACAATAATCTCATACCTTTGATTGCACGGCAAACACAATGATAAACCTACGAGTTAATCACTGGTGATATTAATGTTTGCTTATGCACCTCTTCGCTTCCGTCAGACATGAATCATTAGTTTCTCCTGTTACTACTCTTCCATAAAATAAAGATTTTTTTTCTTTTGTACTCGATACCTTAGGTTTTTGTGCTCACGACTCTTGGACGATGCGTTCCCTTAAAATATAGATTTACGTGCATTTGATTATGTGGTGTAAATTTGATCTCCCGATGTATTTGAAAGTGATGTGCATCTTTTTCCTTCAGGCCCAGTACAAGTTCATTTACGAGGCGCTGGAGGAGGCCGAAATCAGCGGTCAGACGTGGTTTCCTGTGTCCGAGATCTCGCAGAGGTTAAAACAGAAGTCCGTCAAGCATCCCGTCACACGGCACAACGAGTACCAGAGGGAGTATCAAGTAAGGATGACACAAACAGAGATTATTCAACATTCACAAGATAGAGTCAGGTGGGGTAATTATGACCAGGGGGTATTATACTGACCAACCCTATATTGAAGAAAACTGAGCACGATGAAATTTTATTTTACTCTTAGATATTAAACTCACAATGTATTTTTCATTTTACACATTCGTTATCACTAGTCTGAAGCATTTGTGAAGTCCAAATAGCAATTTGAAAGAAAGTCTACCAATTTTTTTAATAAACAGATATATCGTTTGGAGTTCTAATGGTCTTTCTTAATCACCCCAAACAAATATGCGTAGGCAAGTATAAAGAGGAAATAAAGTGGTCATAATTTCCTCACTAGTGGTCTTAATTAACCCAAACTTTTGTGATTATGAGTTTTTGATGGGGTAATGATAACCATTCTTTTAACTTAAAAAGAAAAAAGTTCTTCCGGCAATGCCGGGAGGAAGAGGTAGCTTTCATATATTTATTTATATATTATTTATTTTAAATTAAGTTATATTATTCAAACATACGAAGCTCAAATTAGTGAAACCCAATTTTATAAGATTGAATGCTAGTTTTTGTCAATACTGATTATTAATAGGAATTTTTAGAAATTAGTCATATTGTATTCTACCTGGTTTTATTTTCAGCGATTTAGAGAGTCGCCAAATTACACGATATCATGAAGTGTATGCCATTTTAAAGCAACAAGATGGATAAAACAAACCAATGAGCTTGGTCGAAATCTTAATTCATGTGGAAATGCACTCTCATATCGAAATCGATTAATATATACGATCGATATCGATTAATATATATATAGTGCTGTCGTGGGCAAATTGATTTTTTTAAAAATGTCATCCACATTAGAAATTCAAACAGCTATAGCTCAGGTGTTTCTGAGATAAAAACAAAGCAAAAAATACTCCGGAAATCATATTAAGACAAATACATTCGAAAAAATCTTTTTTCAATTTCTAATTTTTTATTTGTACATCATTATACATCTAAAAGATTTTTGCAAACTTAAATAGCCGCCATTTTGAAACAAGATGACAGATGAAGTTGGCTATTGAATTTTTTCAAGACATTGATATGTACTATGTACGCACGGAGTTATATCTAAATCAGTTTATAAATATGCGTATTATCGCGTGACAAATTTCAGACCGTTTCAAAATGCCAACCACACTGGAAATTGAAAGTGCTATAACTCAGCCATTTTTCAAGATATAGATGAAACAAAATATGCCCTGGAATCTTTGTATCAAGGTCAAATACACAAAAGAAAAATCATTTTCAATTTCTCACCTTTTTGTACCTAATTTTAAATTTTAAATTAAAAAAAATTTAAATGGCCGCCATTTTGAGACAAGATGGCGGATGATGCTGGCTAACGAACTCGGTCGAGACAGTTGTATGTACTATGTACATACCAACTTTCATTCAAATCGGTTCGCAAATACGTTTGTTACAGCATGACAAAAATTAGATAGTTTCAAAATGTCAGCTATAAGAAAAATTCAAAGTGCTATAACTGAATCATTTTTTAAGATATAGACAAAATAAAAAGAGTTCTGGAATCGTTGTTTTAAGTTCTAACACATAAAAGAAAAATATTTTTCAACTTTTAATTTCTTCGCATTTAATTTTAAATTTTGTAAAAATTTTTAAAGGGCTGCCATTTTGAAACAAGATGGCGGATGATGCTGTCTAACGAACTCGGTCGAGACATTTGTATGCGCTATGTACATACCAAGTTTCATTCAAATCGGTTCATAAATACGTTAGTTATCGCATGACAAAAATCAGATATATATATATATACACTATATTGCCATTGATTATGGGACACTTGCGATTTTAGGCATTTTACTAAATATCTAGAAAAATACACGAGGAATCATCTCGAAACTCTTAGTGTATAAATATAATAGTATAAGTCATACATCTCCGTGAAGATTTTTTCCCGAAACTCCAAAGGGGACCGTCAACAAATTTAAAAAGAATGAATATCTTTTGAATAACCCTGTCAAAACTAATGTAGCAAAAGCGCTCAAACTCTAGATTATGATTTAATGCCTTATTGTAATAAACCTTGTTCATTTTTATGCAAATACCATGCATACTCGCAGAGTAATTAAGGTTTTTATAAAAATGATCCCAAATTTTTCCAAGTTTTTTCCTTATAATTTTCAGAGTTCTTAATATAAAATATTATTTTTTTCAGAAAATATGACAAACAACATTGCACACAGTACCCTGTAATCAGAATTAAAAAATAATGAAAATTGTATAAAAAATGAGTTGGTTTACTAAATAATTTTTTACTGCGCATGCGTCAACGATATCAAAATTTCATTTGCATATTATGTTAGCTAAATGTATAGAGCAACTTTTGTGAAAGTCACAAAATCATAACTTGAAAATTCTGACAATAATCGTCAATTGAATAAGTCGAAAATCCGTTATTCTCAAAATGAAGCAAAAACAAGAGGGGTTGTATCCATATATTCATTGATTAGTGTCAATATAGAATACACAATATGGGATGTACTACTGCATTTGGATAAAATCCCTCATTTTTTTGCTTCATTTTGGAAACAACGGATTTTTTACTTTTTCTATAGACGATTACTTTCAGAATTTTGAAGCTATGATTTTGAGACTTTTACAAAAGTTGCTCTATATATTTAGCTAACATAATATGCAAATGAAATTTTGATATCTTTGACGCATGCGCAGTAAAAAATTATATAGTAAACCTACTCATTTTTCATACAATTTTCATTATTTTTTAATTCTGATTACAGGGTACTGTGTTCAATGTTGTTTGTCATATTTTCTGAAAAAAATATTATTTTATATTAAGAACTCTGAAAATTATAATGAAAAACCTTCGAAAAATTTGGGACCATTTTTATAAAAACCTTAATTACTCTGCGAGTGTGCATGCTATTTGCATAAAAATGAACACAGTGTATTACAATAAGGCATTCAATCATAATCTAGAGTTTGAGCGCTTTTGCTACATTAGTTTTGACAGGGTTATTCAAAAGATATTCATTCTTTTTTAATTTGTTGACGGTCCCCTATGGCGTTTCCGTAAAAAATCTTCACGGAGATGTATGACGTATACTATTATATTTATACACTAAGAGTTTCGAGATGATTCCTCGTGTATTTTTCTAGATATTTAGTAAAATGTCTAAAATCGCAAGTGTCCCATAATCAATGGCAATATAGTGTGTATATATATATATATATATATATACAGGGTGATTCAGCTCGTCGGTGACAAACTTTAAGGATCGATAGAGCACACCTAGACGAACATTTTTGAATAGGGAATGTAGGGTCCCTGACGCGATGGTAAGGCGCTAGGCGCTTTCGAAAATTTGGGTGCCGAAATTCGAAACGTCATAAAAACTAGGGAAATGGTTAGATTTTCTTGCTTGTTGCGTCGAAATGATTCTGTTTGTTTAGACTTTCTTCAGTACCAATTTGATAAGCGTATCTCTTAAAACATGGATAGGGGGCGCTGCAGACTTTGGAGAGCTAGACAACAACTTTAAGCCCGTTATTTTGATAATTTAACACATGCTCGCCAAAGTTTATACTCTAACTTAAAGTTTGAACCCAAAAGTAGAGCCCTGCACAAAGCGTAAGAGCCGGAATAAATTGTCAAAGTACAGGGTGGTCGAAACTCGAAGGCTCCTAAGAGATAAACAAACAGATTTCTTGACTTATGGCATGCATTTTCATGATTCTGTTTGCTGGGGCTCTCTGAAACTCAGTTGAACGGTACAAAAAGAAACATCGATAGGGGGCGCTTTGGGCAAAAAACATAATTCGTTGACATTTCGGACGCTAACTGGAAACGGGGCGCTACGATCAGTTAGAAACAAAACAAGAGAGTAATTTACTTATCATAAGAAGCTATTAAAACTGCAGTTTGTTTGTTTTTTTAACAAACATAGCTGGTTTCAATCATGCACAATGCGCGCAATAAAATTTACATAAGGTGCTTTTTGCTGATTTATGCAAAAGATATCGTACCATATCGATATGCAAAAGATACGTAATGCGTAGACGACAACGCGAGATGACGTAGTTATATGCGCAGACACGTCTTTTGAACGTGCGGTACCTACTTAAGCTTCGGGTTACTTGTCTGCAGATCGGTAGTAGGATGGAACGGTACACAAACTCTGAATTGGCTGACATGCATTTGGCGTATGGCGCTGCTGGTTGTAATGGACGAGCCGCTCAGCGGTTGTACGCCGAGCGTTACCCCAACAGGCAAATCCCCTGCCATGCCTTCTTCGCTCGAGTACACCAGAGGTTGTCCACAACGGGATCTTTCGACGGAGGCAGGCCTGAACGGGAGCGATCAGTGAGCACCCCCGACAACGAAGAGGCTGTGCTTAACCTGGTTGAAGACAACCCAGGTCTTAGCACGAGAGATATCGCCAGACATGTTGGCATTTCGCAAGCAACTGCGTGGCGCATCTTACGTTCCCGGAATCTGCACCCCTACCACATCCAGCGGGTGCAGTTGCTCAGAGAGCAGGATTTTGGCCCTCGAGTGGAATTCTCAAGATGGTACTTGGCGATGAGATCCAGGGATCCCCGTTTTGTAAACAGCATTTTGTTTACGGACGAGTCCACCTTCAGCCGGGAGGGAATGTGGAACGCCCACAACAGTCATGTGTGGTGTGATGAAAATCCACATGAAACCAGAAGCCGAGCAGCCCAGGAGCGTTTCTCAGTAAATGTGTGGGCCGGCATTCTGGGGGATTGCCTCATTGGCCCTTATTTGTTACCTGAACGGCTGACAGGTGGAAATTACCTGATTTTCCTGGATCAAGTGCTGCCGCAGCTTCTGGAGGAGGCGCACGTACCCGAAGGTTCGCGTCGCCAGATGTGGTTCCAGCACGATGGAGCTCCGGCCCATTACACGAACGACGTGCGTCTCCATCTAAACGCAAGGTATGGCCAGCGGCGGATCGGGCGTGGGGGTCCAGTTCACTGGCCTGCCCGATCACCAGACCTCACCTGCTTGGATTTCTTCCTTCGGGGTTACCTGAAGGCCGAGGTATACCATACACCTGTCAGCAGTGCTGAAGAACTTGTGGCGCGCATTGTGGCAGCTGCAGGGCAGATCAGAGATACTCCTGGCATTGTTGGAAACACACACTCCTCAATGCGACGGAGGTGCGAAGCCTGCATCATGGCCCAAGGTCGAAATTTCGAGCATCTTTTGTAGTGTTATTTTTTGTAAATAAATTTCCAGTATCATTGATGTTTTTGGTCTAAATTTATTCAGAAGTGTTGAGCAGAGGTAGAAAATGTGTTTTCATTATTACTAACTGATCGTAGCGCCCCGTTTCCAGTTAGCGTCCGAAATGTCAACGAATTATGTTTTTTGCCCAAAGCGCCCCCTATCGATGTTTCTTTTTGTACCGTTCAACTGAGTTTCAGAGAGCCCCAGCAAACAGAATCATGAAAATGCATGCCATAAGTCAAGAAATCTGTTTGTTTATCTCTTAGGAGCCTTCGAGTTTCGACCACCCTGTACTTTGACATTTTATTCCGGCTCTTACGCTTTTTGCAGGGCTCTACTTTTGGGTTCAAACTTTAAGTTAGAGTATAAACTTTGGCGAGCATGTGTTAAATTATCAAAATAACGGGCTTAAAGTTGTTGTCTAGCTCTCCAAAGTCTGCAGCGCCCCCTATCCATGTTTTAAGAGATACGCTTATCAAATTGGTACTGAAGAAAGTCTAAACAAACAGAATCATTTCGACGCAACAAGCAAGAAAATCTAACCATTTCCCTAGTTTTTATGACGTTTCGAATTTCGGCACCCAAATTTTCGAAAGCGCCTAGCGCCTTACCATCGCGTCAGGGACCCTACATTCCCTATTCAAAAATGTTCGTCTAGGTGTGCTCTATCGATCCTTAAAGTTTGTCACCGACGAGCTGAATCACCCTGTATATATATATATATATATATATATACTAGCGGACCCGACAGACGTTGTCCTGTCACCGACAGATGTTGTCCTCCTGGCACCGACTCCAGAAAACCAAATAAATGTACGTAAGTATAGTAATACGCGCGATAAACACTACGCTCTTGATTTAATTCCTTATCACAATTATATAAGGAAATTATTTTTCACTCTTCAGTATTTTTTTAATTCGGTTAAATTTTTGGCAGAAAAGATTATTTTTCTCATTTTAGTTAAAATTTAACGATTTTCTGAAGTCGTTTAAGGAAAATTATAATAGAGGAAATATTATTGTAAAGCATACACGTTTGTCAGGGGCGGGATTCGAACACACGACCTCTTTCTTCAAGAAGCATATTTTTACCCCAATTTTCAAGAATTTTGATTCGGTATATTTTTTTCTGCTGTGATTAATACGAAATCCAAATTTTCTTTTATATATATAGATAGGCATTGAAAATTCCAGGTTTTTGCGCCGAAGACATCGTTAAATTAGGAAAATGTGAATTATCTCACTGGATTTAAACGATTTTGTGCTATGATTAATACGAAATCCAAACTTTCTTTTATACACAGGCTTGTTATAATTAAAGTTCGCCTATTCAGAAGGCTCTAGAGCCAGTTCTATGGCTCCAAATGAAGCAAAATTTCACTAGTACATACTTGAAGAGATGCGCTCTGCGAAAATCGAAAAAAAAAATTAGTTAATTTTTTTGTCAGTACGTGGCGCTGCGCCAATATTTAAGCCGATATTTGCAGATTCCTTTATTTTCTGGGGATTTTTGAAAGATTCTGTATCCAAAGACAGATGTCAGACAATTTCTGATCTGAAAGACAGTATTAGACTTCATATTCGCTCAATCTTACAGGACAGTTTACGCAATGCTGTAGAAAGCATAATTCTGAGAATGGAATGCATTATTAAAAATGGCGGAGGATTCATTGAACATGCGTAATGTTATTCTTCGTTATTTCCTCGCTGCCGAGCGACATGTTTTATTTTTGTTGATGCAGGTTACATCACATGAAATGACATTCATTTTTCTGTATTATTTGGAGTCATAGGTCAGGTCTAGAGCTGTCTGATTAGGTTTAACTTAATTATTAACAATTCTTAACTATAACAATTCGAGTTTGTTGAAACTTTTAAATCTGTGTGTTTCGTCTGGATTGACTGATATAGTGAATCTGCAAACGTCGCCTTAAATATGGGCGCAGCGCCACCTAGTGACAAAAAAATTCACTAATATTTTTTTTTTCGATTTTCGCAGAGCGCATCTCTTCAACTACATAGTAGTGAAATTTTGTTTCGTTAGGAGCCATAGAACCGGCTCTAGAGCCTTCTGAATAGGCGAACTTTAATTATAACAACCCTGTATATAGCACTTTTAATTAGCGAAAAATCACTAACTATTAGTTTTTGCCTAATTGCTAAAAAAGTACTGAATCAATTTCGACGAAATGTGAATCTAAACCATTCTCGAATCTACTGGAACGCACACACAAAATTTCATCAAAATCGGTCCAGTCGTTTAGGAGGAGTTCAATTACATACACACGCACAGAAGATTTTTATATATAAAGATGAACATTGAAAATTTCAGGTTTTTACGCCGAAGACATCGCCAAATTAGGAAAATGTTAATTATCTCACGAACTACTGGATTTAAACGAATTTGCTTAGTACCATTCGATTCAGAATGAAAAAAATGCACTAAAATATGTTATCAGTTGAAAAATAACTACAAAAGCCGATTTTTATGGAATTTTTTTAAAAGTTCGTTCTTTTTTCTACTCATCTTAGGGGTGGAATTTTCGAAAATCTATTTTTAGCGGCACTCGATGTTATAAGAAGTATTTTTACCCCAATTTTCAAGATTTTTGGTTCGGTAGATTTTTTTGTGCTATGATTAATACGAAATCCTGACTTTCTTTAATATATATAAAACTTTTAATTAGCGAAAAATCACTAACTATTAGTTTTTGCCTAATTACTAAAAAAGTACTGAATCAATTTCGATGAAATGTGAATCTAAACCATTCTCGAATCTACTGGATCACACACACAATATTTCATTAAAATCGGTCCAGTCGTTTAGGAGGAGTTCAGTTACATACACACGCACAGAAGATTTATATATATATATATATATATATATGTGTGTGTGTGTGTGTGTGTGTCAACATTTGAACGGAGGGTGGTTTTGGGGTCTGGGGGTCATGATCGGTGAAAATATACCAAAATTTTCTGGAAGTGCTCTCCTCCGGACGGCTGCAATAGGTAGCTTTTTACTTTTTGTAATGAAAGCCACCTAAAAAAGGTTATAAGAGTTAAAACTTTTAAGAAGCGTCCTTTAAGGATCAAAGTTACTTCCTATGTACTAAAAACACCACTTTTCCAAATAGAAAGATGAAAAAAAAATAACAATGTTGAAAATGTAAAAAGTGGTCATAATTATGTCTCCTGGTCCTTCTCGAGTGACAGCATTATATTTTTGGAAATCATTTTAGCGTCGAGGATTTTGGTATATGCGATATATTAACTGAGGTGCTGGTAAACAAAAATCACACGATAGCATGCCAAATGAAATTTATCTGCAATATTGGACATTTACATCAGTATAAATCTTGAAAATGTCGCTGTCAGAACGCCGACATGACGTCGACATGTCGACCTGAAAAAAAAAAAAAAAAAAAAAAAAAGATATTTATTTGCCTTTAATATGCCTTTTAACAAATTTTTATCACTTTTAGAAAATATAAAGAGGCGACTCCATTCGCTGAAAAAGACCAGGATGATAATGTTAAGTGTATGGGAGTGTTATATTTAAATATTTCGTTCAAATTTTAATATTTTCACATGATTTTTTTTTTTTTTTTTTTTTTTTTTTTTTTTGCTTTTTTGGATAGGATAGCTGAAGACGATCTACAACAGGGCTAGTTTTTACTTTTTCGATTTTGGTTTCGGATTTTACTAAAAAAAAATACTTTAACTTTCAGTTTTAGTTGAAACCGGTTCTGAAATTGAAACTATCATAATATCAAAAAAAGAAAAATGTAACCAAAATCGAAAAAGTAAAATCTATCTTGGTGTAGGTTGTCCTCAGCTATCCTATCCAAAAGAAATCATGTAAAAATATTAAAATTTGAGTGATATATTTGAAAATAACGCCCCATTTACTTAACATTATCATCCAGGTTTTTTTCAGCGAGTCGAGTGTCCTCTTAAATTAGTTTTGATTACAGACTTTTACAAGTTATTTTATTATGTCAATACAAATATTATATACTTAAATAAAATAACAAATATGCATTATACCATAAAATAAAAGAATAAAACTTAATTTAAAATGCAGACATGAAATTGTAAATTTCTCAAATTATTGCAATAAAAAAATCCATGATTTGAATGAAGACGTCGCCAAATGAACGCTATCGGATAGGATTTTAAATAATGAGTGACAGCGCTCTTTCTCTTATTACACCGTTTTGCGATTTTGTGGAAGTCAACAAAATTATATTCCAAATTTGCCGTTAAATGTTTTTAATTTCTGCATATCACAAAGAAACTTTCTTCATGCATAACTCCTTAGATATAAAACAATTCCTCAGTTATTTCTCATCGAATAACTGCCAAATGGCAAAATTCATCTCAACGTCAGTGAAAAATGTGATTTTGCAAATTTTTAAATCACGAAAAAACAAATGGGTAAGTGTGATCGCAGACCGCACTGAGGGTTTCGTTTGAAGTTTCTTTCAAAACAATTTATACTTTAATTAATAAATCCAAGTTATTAATTTATAGTTATTCTTTTCTTATATAGATGGCAGCATCAATAAATTTAATTTTAAAATAATTATAAAAGGTAGTTATTTATTTTATTCAAAATTAAAATGTTTAAATCAAACTATTTAAATGAAATCCAAAATGAAAAAAATTTAGCGGAGATATAAATAAAATTATTAATTTCTAAAAACAAAAAGATTGTTTAAACGAAATTTAAAATTTTGAATCTTTAATAAATCACAATAGTTTTTAAAATAGAAAGAAAATCGAATTCCAAAAAATATTATGTATGTCAGATGAACGAAACTCAAACCTTAATAATATAAACCCTTAAATTGGCAAAAAATACTAATTTTTCTTTAATTAAATCCATCTCAATACGAAAATTTCAACTTGCAGCCTCGGGGATCGAACTAAAAATCATCTGTTTACTTGCGCGATGCTTTCAGTGCAAGCTACGATGTCTATAAGCAAAACGCACAAATTAAGCTTCTCTTTTAAAATTTAAATTGTAAAAATGAATAGATGATATTAAAGAAATTATTAGGGGGAACGAAAAGTAATGTCGTTTTTTTCACTTGCCAATGTTTGTTTACTATTAATCAGATGATTGTGTACTTCAAAGTCGTGTCAAAGACATTGTAAGATTAAAGTGACTTTTTAACTTATAAATAATCAATTCATAATTATGTTTTTGCCGGTTTAAAAAAAATGGCGAGTCAAATACTATCAGAGGTTCATATCCGGCATTGTATGCTTTTTGAATTTCACAAGGGTAGTAAAGTTACAGTTCCTACCAAAAACATTTGCGATGTTTATTCAGGTGCATTAGACATTCACAAATGTCGAAAATGGATTTTCAAATTCAGATCCGGCAGTTTTGATCTTTTTGATTTGCATCGATATGGGGGACCGATAGTGTTAGACAACCCTGTGTTAAGGACAATAGTGGAGGCAAATCTGTGTCAGACAATCCAGGAACTATCAAACACTCTTTAAGAACCTTGATCAAACACTCAAGAACATTTGCAACAGATTGGTAAAGTAAACAGATCGGGTGAATGGGTCACTAGTAAATTTTCAGAAGAAAACAAAGCTGACCGATACAGAACATGCAACTTATTCCATCAACAGCGCAATAAAAACCCGTTTATGATCATTTGATCACTAGAGATGAAAAACGGGTTCTCTTTGATAATCAAATATGCAAAAGTCAATGTCTCTCTTCGAATATGAATTGGCATGAAGCCAGGTTTACATCCCAAAAAGGCACTTTTCTGTGTTTGGTGGCGTATTCGTGGAATTATTCATTTTGAAAGATTGAAACCTGGACAAATTGTGAATGCAGACTTTTATTGTGAACTATTAAGTCGAAAATATCAATCTTTAATTGGCAAGTGGTCAGAAAATGTCATTTGAAAAGATGTTATTCTGCAGCAGGATAATGTCAGACCGCATGGCTCAAGATAAACTCTGGAAAAATATTTATGAATTTCCGTAGAAGATGCTGTCTCCTCCACCATATTCGCCCGACATTATATCATTAGATTACCATTTATTCCGATCTCTAAAAAACTTTTTACCTGGTAAAAAATTCGAAAAATTAGATGATATCTAAAATGCCATCTCCAGATATTTTGCTCAACAAACAATTGATTTTTATCGTTCCGGTATAGAATATTATAAAATTAAATGTGAAAAGGTTGTTGTTAACGAGAATGTTTATTTTATTGATTAAAAATAAAAACTTGTTAAAAATTTATTTGTTTGAATTTAATGTAAAAAAAAACGACATTACTTTCCGGTCCCCCTAATAATTTAATTAAAAAATAGATTTTTTAAAATTTTTATGATTTGTCGTGGAACACGAGATATTCAGCTGTAAATTCTCAAAGGTTGAAGAATTTGTGCGCGGATTCTGTGACAGACAGTCAGAGGACAGAGACAAATGGGGTTTCGTCAGATGAATGAAACCCTAACAAAGACAAGCAGAAATTGAGTACTCACAATTTGGCGAGTCTAATCATCCGTTTACTCGCCATATGGAACATTTTGTCTTTATTTGGCGCAATGGCGATTGGTGACGAGAACACTGGTGGCAAGGAATTTTAGTGGTCATACTATATAGGGCTATATAAAATAATACGTGTACATTTTCGTCTATTGGTGATAAATGGGTGAAAGGCAATTTTCACTTGTGTTATGCTTTTCCTAACTGAATTGAATTTTAATGTAATATGTAGCAGATAAAGAAATCTATAGATTTTATACACGGATTCACGAAAGAATTTGAATTTTTTTCCAACTCTAGATGGTATTTATAGAAATTATACATAAAATAAAACATATGATGGAACACAATTTTTACCTTGTTTTTAATGCAAAATATATAATAAGAGCTTTAAAATGTCCAGATTTACTTAAAAGGTAATTAAAATAATCAATATAATAATATTAACATCTCTAGTTGATTGTTTTAATCAACTTTTAAGTAGACCTGAATATTTTAAATTTTACACTATATATTTTGTAAAAATTTGTGTTTACGATATTATAGTGTGAAATTTTGTTAGAGTATTTCGAATGTGTTGGAAAATGTCTCATAACCTATACTTGATGCAAAAATTTTCATCATTGTTTATAGATTAATTTATTTTGGTAAAATCTTTTCCCTTCCTAAAATCATTTGATAGTATGCAAAAAAGAATATTGTTGGACCGCAGGACACTTAACTTTTAAACAAATTGTTTAAAAGCTTTTCTTAATGTAAGAGAAAACTTGATACGCTTCCAATATTTTTATGACTTAATCACCTCAATAATAACGAAATACGTCACTATTCAGTCCCCCCCCCCTCCACAAATTTGTTTTTTACTTTTGGCAGCGGGACCTTCATCTCTCGGTGAAACGGAAAGTAAACTTTGCATAAAGGAAAAAGGGGGGACGCTCAGCGCCCCACCCTTCTTTTTATGGGGCGATCAGTGCTAATCGATGGTCTCTCGTTGCCATGGAAACCCATTTTCTTACCCTCCACTTATCTTAATCTCCGGTCTTGTTTAATTTTAGATGAATCGTCCCTTCTTAGAATAATATTTAAGCCGGTATCATTTTAATCCTATTCAAATAGAGAAAGTTCCGTTTTATTATTATTATTTTTAATGTATGCGTTATTCTATCATAAATGTGCGCTGGTATTATTTATTTATTCATGTTTTGTAGAAGTAAATATGCGACTATCACATCTGAGTACTGGATAGAGATTGTGGCAATTGACGTCACATTAGATCAAAACCTGGCCTGACCAAGTGACAAAAAAAAAAAAAAAAAAAAAAAAATATTTGAACTTGAATAAACTGAATTTCTTAAATAATAATAAACATAACAATAATGTATACTGATTGCTCAAAAACGGACTGACTGGTTTTAAAAATTCCGTCACTTGCAAACAGTGGCAATATTTAAAATTATGTATGATGTTGTGTAAGATGCTAGAAGTTTTTTGTTTATTGTGATTCTCGATTTTAGTTTAAAATACTATCGACAGATGGCGCTGCAAATCATTGATATAGTAACGAGATGACATGTGATTTTCGAGATAAAAATTTAATGCTTGGAAAGTGTACTAAAAAAAAAAAACTATTTCTTATTTTCATACTTATTTTTATCCTTTTCCAGAAAATCTGCAAGACCTCGGCCAAGTTCACGATAGGCGACCGCGCCGGCGGACACAGGCTCGAGAACAGGGACAAAAATAGGAGGGTCGCCACCGTGCCGCGTAAGTACTATCTACACTGATTAACTGCTATTATTGCTATTAAGGCCCCACACTAGGCACAGAAAAAGACCCAGATGATAATGTAAAGTCTATGGGGATCGTTCTTTACAAATATCTCGCTCAAATCTGAATATTTCTATATATTTTTATTATTATTATTATTATTATTTTTTTTTTTTTTTATTTTATTTTTTTTTTTTATTTTTTTTTTTTTTATTTTATTTTTTTTTTTTTTTTGCACAAGATAGCTGAGGATGATTCAGAATCGGCCTAGTTTTTACTTTTTCGATTTTGCTTATATATTTTCTATGTTGCTAAAGTTTCAATTTCAGAACCGGTTTAAACCGGTTTCGAAAGTTAAAGTAATTAAAAAAAAATCTGAAACCAAAATTGAAAAAATAAAACCTAGGCCGATTCTGAATCATCCTCAGCTATCCTATACAAAAAAAAATCATGTAAAAATGTTAAAATTTGAGCGAGATATTTGAAAAGAACGATCCCATAGAATTTACATTATCATCCGGGTCTTTTTCTGTGCCTAGTGTTGTGCCTTAATGAGTTATTCAAGTATAACAAATTATTTTTATAAATTAAAAGGAAAACATTATGGTCCGTTAAAATGTTTGTTGCAGATGTACCTTTAATGTACAGTCGAAAAAAAAAAAAAAAAAAAAAAAAAAAGAAAGAAACTATTATTCATTATTTAATTGGCAAATAAGTTATATATGAGTTATAAATTTCCAAATAAGTGCAGCAATTACTGCAATTCCATAAAAAAGGGAAAAGAAAAAAAACCTAAGATTTATTTTGTTTAGCTGTTTCAAATGTCCAGCCAGATGCTGTGATCTTTAATGATTAGCAGAGAGAATGGGTCCTCCAGATTCGTCCGGGATAACTCAGTTGGTAGAAGAGCCTTGGCGGCTTCAGCCAAGACAACGCTAGTTAAAATCCTATTTTTGGTTTTTTTTTTTTTCTGCCCGATTGGAAATTTACAACTGATATAACCAAATAACTATTTCCATTTTTTCCATCCAAGTCCCCTCCCTTTTTTTTGGGGGGGGGGGGACTTGCGATTGCACATATTTGCGTACATTAAGACGTGTTGCTGATATAAATAAAAACAAGATAAAAAGATGTATACCTTCTGTGTAAAATGTAATAGGAATTTATCATTTAAAAGAGGCCCGTAAAGGCATATTACAATGATTTTTAAATCTGTATTTGGAACCACTGCCGAGTTGAAGCATCCTCTGCGATTTTGTTTATTGACAGCAGCTTCTTTTTGTAGTTGTTTTTTCAGGCATACTTTAGAGCGCTCTGCGATTTTTAGAGTATAAAGACTAGTTCAATAAAGAATTTGTCTTATGTTTTATGTTTCGAACCAGATACCGTGTGTCGAATCATTGAAAATGTTTCAGGATAGTCCAAGAGCTGACAGTACAAAACCCTATGTTATCGAACACAAAGAAAAAAAAAAAACCCTTTATTTTATGGAAGAGTAGTAATAGGGGAATTTAATGATCCATGTGTGCCGGAAGTGATGTGGTGCATAAGCCAAAAATGAATACCACTAGTGGTTCAATCGTAGGCTTAGCATTGTGTTATCCATGTTTTCATACTTTTGATTGTAGGACAAACACAATGCTAAATCTACGAAGCAACGACTAGTGGCCCAAGAGACATGGATCACTACATTCCCCTCTTACTACTCTTCCATAAAGTAAAGGGTTTTTTTCTTGTGTTAGGCACTGATGTTTGAAAATCTTCGTGTGATTCTTAGAGAGTTGGCTCAAGATATCTCACCTGTCTTTTAAGTCCATTCATAACGTTATGAATCATACTTTGGGCATAAGACACATCGCCACACGGCTGGTTTCGAGAGTGCTTATTTATTTATTTTTTTTCTTATTGTTGCGCAATAATTTTGGCCAAAAACGCAACTAATGTCATTGACCTGGGACTACATTCGCCTGATATAGCTATGTATGACATTTTGCTGTTCACGAAGCTAGAATTGCTACTTTGATCAAAATGTTTTGTATCAAATGGGGCAAAAAGTAAATTCGCAAATGAAGCAAAGGCTATACCAAATTCTACCTACCTGAAAAGTGTGGAAAATTGGGTCCTACGCTGATAAAAATATCGTGAAAAATTACCTCTGTTTTAAAAGACTTACCTATTTTTTTTTATCAGTGAAAACGCTACATAGGCGTTTTTAGATGGTTCTCACAGATCAGAAAATAGAAGCCTTTAAAAACAGAAGTAACTTTTCACGATATTTTAAACAGTGTGCGCTAGTATAGTTGTATTAAATTCCACGGAGTCTGTTTTGACGATAACAAAGTAAATTTTGATGATTTTTTGGTTTATTTAACTATTTTGGGTAATTTTTTCACAGGATTTATATAGTATACAGATAATGCAAGTAGAAATGAAGCATTTAGCACGAAGGTAAATTAAATATTGCAAAATATTTACTAGTCTGTGACACTAAAATGAAACTTGTTAATAAAGGCAGTCATAGTCTTTGTATATTTATTCTTATTCCATATTTAATTTTAAGGCTTCTCGTCACTCAGCTTCCAAATCCTCCTTGATAATGAAGTTTGTAAATGTTTGAAACATTCGTACATTTAAGGTACTTTCTCTGAGGATCAATCCTTTTAACTCCTATTTTCTGTGTTCTCTTCTTAAAGATACCTTTTTTTTTTTTTTTTTTTTTTTTTTTTTTTTTCTTTTGGGCTTAGTTTTCGAAATGTTTCTAAAATCTAGATTTAATTTAATATTTTATGTGCTAAAAGTGGACGAATTGGGAGTTATATTCTAATACTAATTAAATATTTTAGAAATGTTTTGACAATTAAGGAAAACAGAAACATCTTTTAAGAAGAGTACACAAAAAAAAAGAATATTAATTTCCTGAGGAGATATTTTTAATAGAGGAATGCATCAAATGCCCATAGACCTTACATGCGAGAGGGCAATTCGGAAGCTAAATGATTAACAAACTTAATGAAATAAATATAGTATATAATTTTATTTCGAAACTTTTGCAATGGTCTGTATTTTTTTCTTCTTGTTTTCAGCGGACAACTTCAGGCCTTACCTCTCCTCCTTCCAGAGTAACGACAGCACGGACTACATCAACGCGGTATTCGTAGACGTAAGTTGCATTAATACACTCCTTACACTATTCGATGCGGAAATAAATAACAAATAACACTGCCCAACAAAAATGAACTTTTCCCCTGCCCAAACCGAAATGAATTGTTTCTTATGTGGTTTTTATACTGATTCGGAATTTCGTTTCACATTTTCTTCGTCAGATCTAGTTTTTGAGATGTTTGCCTATTTCGATTTATGCAAATAAATAATAAAAAAGAATATTGCCCAGTTAAACTGATGGCATAGAGCTCACAGCCTATACTAGAACGAAATCTGATAATTTTGAATGAAAAATCCATTTACATAAATTAAGGGGAGGGGCATTAGCCCCTGTTCCCCTTCTTAATACTTATCTAATAAACACCCAATATTAATCATGGAGGTGCCTGTTCAGAATGATATTATACCTAAGATTTGAGCGAAAACTGATAATTCCGCATAAAAAAACGATTTATATAAATTTTGGGATGGAGCATTAGTCCCCGTTCCCCTTCTTATACTTATCGAATGAACTCTCAAAACTAATCAGGGAAGCGCCTTATCATAATAAGCCGATATCCAAAATTTCACGTAAATCTGATATTTTTATCACGAGTTATCGCGTTACGTACGTACGCACGTACATACAGAACGGGCGGGCACATAAGTTCTTAGGCTTCAAAATAGCCTGTGAGCTAAAAAAAAAAAAAAAAAAAAAAAAAAAAAAAAAAAAAAAAAAAAATGAGCACATTTTCTGTCACAAAACCGAAATGAGCTGTTTCTTATGCGATTTTTAATATTGATTCGGAATTCCGTTTTACATTTTCTTCAGCAGGTTTAGTTTTTAGCTCACAGGCTATCATAGCCTGAGAGCTTATGTGCCCGTCCGTTCTGTATGTATGTGCGTAACGCGATAACTCATGATAAAAATATCGGATCCACTTGAAATTTTGTATGTAGGTATATCCTGACAAGGCGCTTCCCTGATTAGTTTTTGGAGTTCTTTCGATATATATAAGAGGGGGAACGGGGGGCACATGCCCCTCCCCTTAATGGATATAAATGGGTTTTTCAGGCAGAATTAACAGTTTTTGTCCAAAATTTAGATATAGGATCATTCTGATGAGGCGATTCCGTGACTGTTATTATGTGTTCATTGAATAAGTATAAACAGGGGGAACGGGGGGCTCATGCCCCTCCCCTTAATTGATATAAACGGGATTTTCATGCAGAATTAACAGTTTTCGTTCAAAATTTAGATATAGGATCATTCGGATGAGGCGATACCGTGGCTGTTATTAGGTGTTCATTGAATAAGTATAAACAGGGGGAACGGGGGGCTCATGCCCCTCCCCTTAATTGATATAAACGGGATTTTCATGCAGAATTAACAGTTTTCGTTCAAAATTTAGGTATAGGATCATTCTGATGAGGCGAGTCCGTGGCTGTTATTAGGTGTTCATTGAATAAGTATAAACAGGGGGAACGGGGGTTCTAATGCCCCTCCCCTTAACTTGCATAAATGGATTTTTCAATCAGAATTGTCAGATTTCGTTCAAATCTCTGAATAGTTTTGGAAGTTTAATGGTTAAGTATAAAAGAGGGGAATAACTCCTCTTAAATTATATAAATGCTAAATGGGTTTTTATTAAGAATTATCCGATTTGCTCTGAATTTTGGATATAGATTTTTTAATATGATAAAGCATGTATTTGATAGTTTAGGAAGTTCAATGATTAAGTATAAAAAAGGAGAAAGGGGGGAGCTGTTTCCCCTTCTTAATTTTTTTTTTTTTTCGAATGGAATTAACAAAAATACAAGGCTGTAATGTACAATTAGTATGCGTAGCCTGTGAGCTCAATGCCATCAGTTTAACTGGGCAATATTCTTTTTATTAGCTCACAGGCTATCATAGCCTGAGAGCTTATGTGCCCGTCCGTTCTGTATGTATGTGCGTTCGTGCGTAACGCGATAACTCATGATAAAAATATCGGATCCATTTGAAATTTTGTATATAGGTATATCCTGATAAGGCGCTTCCCTGATTAGTTTTTGGAGTTCATTCGATATGTATAAAAGGGGGAACGGGGGGCTCATGCCCCTCCCCTTAATTGATATAAACGAGATTTTCATGCAGAATTAACAGTTTTCGTTCAAAATTTAGATATAGGATCATTCTGATGAGGCGATTCCGTGACTGGTATTAGGTGCTCATTGAATAAGTATAAACAGGGGGAACGAGGGGCTCATGCCCCTCCCCTTAATTGATATAAACGGGATTTTCATGCAAAATTAACATTTTCGTTGAAAATTTAGATATAGGATCATTCTGATGAGGCGATACCGTGTCTGTTATTAGATGTTCATTGAATAAGGTATAAACAGGGGGAACGGGGGGCTCATGCCCCTCCCCTTAATTGATATAAACGGGATTTTCATGCAGAATTAACAGTTTTCGTTCAAAATTTAGATATAGGATCATTCTGATGGGGCGATACCGTGTCTGTTATTTGGTGTTCATTGAATAAGTATAAACAGGGGGAATGGGGGGCTCATGCCCCTCCCCTTAATTGATAGAAACGGGATTTTCATGCAGAATTAACAGTTTTCGTTCAAAATTTAGATATAGGATCATTCTGATGAGGCGATACCGTGTCTGTTATTTGGTGTTCATTGAATAAGTATAAACAGGGGGAATGGGGGGCTCATGCCCCTCCCCTTAATTGATAGAAACGGGATTTTCATGCAGAATTAAGTTTTCGTTCAAAATTTAGATATAGGATCATTCTGATGAGGCGAGTCCGTGGCTGTTATTAGGTGTCCATTGAATAAGTATAAAGAGGGGGAACGGGGGTTCTAATGCCCCTCCCCTTAACTTATATAAATGGATTTTTCAATCAGAATTGTCAGATTTCGTTCAAATCTCTGAATAGTTTTGGAAGTTTAATGGTTAAGCATAAAATAGGGGAATAACTCCTCTTAAATTATATAAATGCTAAATGGGTTTTTATTAAGAATTATCCGATTTGCTCTGAATTTTGGATATAGATTTTTTAATATGATAAAGCATGTACTTGATAGTTTAGGAGGTTCAATGATTAAGTATAAAAAAGGAGGAAGGGGAGAGTTGTTTCCCCTTCTTAATTTTTTTTCGAACGGAATTAACGAAAATACAAGGCTATAATGTACAATTAGTATGCGTAGCCTGTGAGCTCAATGCCATCAGTTTAACTGGGCAATATTCTTTTTATTGACATATTTGCCTATTTTGAATTATGCGAGTTTTGAAATTTGGTACAATTATAAGCAAATTTAAGGCATAAAGCATTATCATACTTGCTTTTCTATTTTATGCTGTGATTATTGTCTAGTTCACTTTAGAAAACGTTGTTTCTGAGATTATATACAGACATGTAATCGTGAAACAGTGCGCTTAATTTTCATATTTTTCATATTATCTAATAACATTTTTTGACGTCGAAGCATTTTTGTAATATGAATACTTTAATATGTTTCTATAGTAGCTTTTCGCTTATTTCAAATCTGTTATGTGTTTTCTTATATTCTTAGCTTTTGAAAAAGTGACAATTTGTTTCCTTTTTTTTTCTTTTTTCAAAAAAGCCTGAAAATGCTTTTTATTGCTACTTTGTGTTATTTAAGATAGATCCGACTTAAATGGCTTTTCGATTATACCCACTGTTCATTATGTTTCTGATTGAAATCTGACACTATTCACCCTTTTGACTATGAGGTACTCACAACTATAAAGCATTTTATATAAAATTTATGTCAATATCTACTAAAACCGAAATTCATTTTATAGGAAAACTAGAAAGATATGATTACAGATTTGAAATCAGCACAAAAATCTAATCTTAAAAAAATTAATTTAATCAATCAACTTTACAATTTAATTAATGGCAAAACTGTTTTGCTTTTTCAGTTTTGAAATCATTTCAGTAGCTCCGGAGAAAAATAGGTATTTTCAATATCAGCTGTCTTCCATGTGTACAAATGTCTAGAGCTGGAATTTCTAGGTCCGTGTGTGACCCTGCATATAAATTTAAAAATTCTGCGCGGGCATGTATATACTCTCCTATAAAAAAAACTCAAATAAATGGGGAAAATGGATTGAAGATTCTTTTGTTTTAATGCAAGCTATTTAGATGTTGCAACGAGAAAAAAGAAATTAGATTGAACTTTGAATTTTTTAATAAACTTAAACATTTAACAGTTGAGATTGTTCAATGCCACTGTATTGAATAAACTGTGAACTTCCTTCTAAATTGCTGTAAGAAATATTTAATAAAGACTGATGCTGTATTCATATAGATCTAAAGGAATAGATACATTTCTAATGTAATCAAATAAAACTTTAACACTATGAAAATAAATAAATTTATTTAAAAAAATTAACCCGGACATCGTTTTTAAAATAGATGAATAAAATAAATACATGATTGAATGACTGAATATATTTTATTTTTTTTTGGAATAAATTAATGAAATTGAATAGATTTATAAACATAAATAAATGAAATGAAATAAAAGAATGGAGTAATTTCTAAAAAAAATGTCGCATAATTTATACGGATAGCAGTATGAAATGTTTACGTCATCTATCGTCTTAGTTTGAAAGATGTATGTCTTATTAAAAAATTTTTTGTTCCTAATTTTATTATATTTTTAAAGGGCTTTTAAAAATGATTTGTCAAAAATGAGTTTTAAAATACACTTTTAAAATGAGCCATTTCTTTAAAATACAATTTGAAAAGTTATCTCACTAATATTAATACTTATCTGCATGATTAGCGGGACTGACAAGCCAATGGGTGTTTTCTAAAATAATTTTAACTGCCGTGCCAAAAAGTTAATTCAAAAATACTCTATCACATCAAACATTTTAGTTATTTAACTTTTAAAGATTCTTATTCCATCATTTATGTCACATAATAGAAACGGCCTATTACCTTTAGTTTTAATAAAATGTCACCCGCAGGATACGAATAAACAACGAGTGCTCACTCCGGCATCAATGCCAATGTTTTAACTAAAGAGTCGTCTCCGTATTTAAAGTGCAAGTGAGACATTGGTGGGTATAGTTGTGCGTGGTAATACATATTAAATCTCTATTACTGCAGTAAATATCCCATATTTCTTATAATTACGTAGTTTTCAGCTTAATTAATTTCATTTTGCATCATTTCAAATGCTTATAAACTTGGTCATTTACAATTTTTATATATTTCTCGCAATTTCTCAAGATCGCATTACAAAAAGAGGATACATGGGATATCAGTCTCAGATTCAGCGTCGATAAAATAAATAAAGCATAAAATTCATTTATTACGATCTTTGCTGAGAAAATTATTTTTTTTAAAAATTTGTATACTAGTGTCATTAAATATTATGATGGGCGCCTTTTTTTATTAAAATAATATGATTTTTTCTTCTAGGGTTACCTCCGTTCCAAGGAGTTCATCGTCACGGAATGGCCGATGACTCACACTGTGCCGGACTTCTGGTCCCTCGTCTACGACCACGATTGCAATTCCATAGTCGTCCTCTCCGACCACCCGCCTTCCAGTGTGAGTATTACTTTTGGATATTTCGCCTAACAATAACGAAAAATCATGCTTCAAGCATTATTATGAAACACTTTCCAACACTTCAATAACATAGTATCCAAAATTCACCGTTTAACAAGATGAAAAATTAAGTAAATGTGTGCAATTCGGAAAATTCTTAAGAGCCCACACTAATCATTCAAAAATACCCGGATGACAATGTTAAGTCTATGAGGACGTAATTTTAAAATATCTCGCTCAAATTTTAATATTTTTTACATGATTTTTTTTTTTTTTTTTTTTTTTTTTGCACAGGATAGCTGAGGACGATCTACAATCGGACTAGTTTTTACTTTTCCAGTTTTAGTTTCAGATTTTTTTTTTAATTATTACTTTAAATTTCGGAACCGATTGGAACCGGTTCTGAAATTGAAACTATCCTAATTAAAAAAAATATATATAACCAAAATCGAAAAGATAAAAACTAGCCCGGTTGTAAATCGTCCTCAACTATCCTGTGCAAAAAAAAAAAAAAAAAAAAAAAAAAAAAAATCATGTAAAAAATATTAAAATTTGAGCGAGATATTTGAAAAGAACAACGCCCCCATAGACTTAACATTATCATTCGAGTATTTTGGAGTGACTCGAGTGGCATCTTAATTCACCTAAAACAAAATTTAAGCAATTGCCGTCAGTAATTTGAAAAATATGATAATTCTTTTGAGATACCCTGTATATATCATATAGATTTGTATATAGATCCTAAAATGTTCTTCAGTTAGGAAGAACATGAGCACATTTGGAAATTTCACTTTCACAATTTCCATAAATAAGCGAAAATATACTTTAGATCTTCTGTTCAACCCTGCAATCTATACACACCAAGTATTATATAAAACGAGAATGAAAAATCATGCGTACGGCATAGATTATAAAGCACTATCCAGAACATTCAGAAATCTGTAACAAAACTTCACATTTATTAAGATAAAAGTTTATGTCTAAATAAGAAATTTGAAAAACGCATAATGCATTTTAAAAACCGAATTTCTGATATTACCACAAGAAATTGGTAAAATATCCTATCGATTTTGTACAGCGTTGCATAGGACCAAAAGATTTGATTGCGTATCACATAGTATGCTGAAAGTGAAATCACATAAACTCATAGCCTTTTCAGTCCTGACACCAAATTAACACATGACCGCAAAATCCACTTTAAAAAAGATTGTAAAACATCTTTAAATACGTTTCAGATGAGAAATGAGTGCATATATTATGCTCCCCTCTTTTGAATAGATATAGAAATATTTTCGACAAACCTAGAAGCTTTTAAAATAATTTAAAGAGTGTCTCTATAGACGACGTCAGGATTGAGAAAGTTATAATAAT
Source organism: Maratus speculifer (assembly GCA_964019185.1). Lineage (NCBI taxonomy): Eukaryota > Metazoa > Arthropoda > Arachnida > Araneae > Salticidae > Maratus > Maratus speculifer. The sequence goes on along the minus strand of OZ025292.1, from coordinate 21,006,680 downwards.
TTGATTTTAATGATTTTTTTCTGTTAGATTGCCTCTTGCGATCCATCGCCCAATATGCTCTGTGACTCATACACTTTTATATGAGTTTAAATAATCCGCCAAAATAGGCCAGAAGTTAGTGAAACTGCAACAATAAAACATTTTTTTTTTTAGATTAAAATGTAAAAAATAAGTTTGCATTGTATACGATGCACGAATTACACCAACTAATTGAATGGTTGCGAAAAACTAATAAATTAACTGGATGGAAGTTTTGAGCATTCGTTTTTGTTCACAACATGTAACATGCAATACGCATCGAGACAATAATGAATGGCTGATTGTGTTATAGACTTGTAGCGGTTAACTGCAACCTGAACTGTGTATCCATAACATTTCAACTCCATGTTATACATGAACTCTAACTGCAAATTTCAACTGTTACTTTATTTTTATTGCGTTGCTTACATCTCAACTCAGTGTATAATGCGTTTTATTTAGCTTTAACTTTAACTGAATAGGCAGTCTATTTTTGCCACTATCTTAATGTTGCTAGCTTAGTTGCCGTGCTATGTGATATGTGAATCCCCAAATTTAATCGTTTTGTTAATAATAATATATTTTTGACAAAGTTTTAACTTGTCTGTTTCTACTTGATAGTTCAGCACCACCATATGTTTCTTCATAGGATATAACAGAATTATTCTTCAAATATGGTTGGCTAGCAAAACAAGCTGCTGCCATAGACTTTTATGAGATATTTATTTTGGCGACTTATCTTATGGCTTAAGGTTCTTTTAAGAATTCTATTAACTTTTCGATGATTAGTAAATGGTAATCATTCAAAGCACCAAACTACATTCATCAACGGGATCAATTGGCTGTGAAACTGCAACAACGAAATATTTTAAACACGAAAATGTGGAAATTGAAAAAAAGTCTAATCTTTTTTAATATATATACGTACTGTTTTTTCGTTTAATAAATTAATGATTAATTCGATTCTGATTCCACGTTAAGAAATCAATTTTAAAAATCCTGAACAGATAGTTTAAATATTTTTTGACGTGACAACGTCTTGTAAATTGGTTTGCCGTGAGACACTTCAAGAAACTGCGTTACGTTACGTTACGCTCCGCTCACGATACGCGCTCACTTTTCTCTTAACTTTTTCCGGTCACTTGTGGGACCATTTTCTGAACGTGAATGTGAATTCGCTGCAAGGAAGGGGCGGTGCTTAATAGGAATTTTAGATAGTATCAAACTAAGACGAAATACGTTATGTATTAGTTATTAGTATAAAGTACAAAGAAAATAAGTGTAGTTTATTTCGTAATTCGGTGGTATATTATGGAAAACTAATGATATGTGATTAGTGAAAGCCATTTTACTTTAGTTATATTCTGCTCATTGAAAAATTCTTTAATATGCTGTTTACAAAATTCAACATTTGACATCAATAAACATGAAGTAAAATGTGCTTAACAAACACAGTGTATTGCAAGTTATTGTATGTATATTTGTATATAAATACGTATGTATGTGTAAAGGTAAAAATAAAATTTTGTTAATATGAAATTCAGTGCGAGATTCTTTGTATAAATTAATGTTTTAAATATAATTCTTTGTATAAATAAATGTTTTAAATTGTTACTATTATTTCATCCTTCTTCCTACTATACGAATGAATATTCACATTAAAATTATTTTACAACTCAAAGTCGTTGTCACGTAAAACTTTCGCCCGTATACCGACTTTACAGGCAACCAATTTTTTTTATCCTATTGTCCTTTCTTAAAAAAGAAAAGCAGCAAAAATTATATGTATTTAATAAATTTGTCAGCTGACGCTTTCTGACAAACGCATACACACACACACACACACACACACAAAAAAAAAAGGTTTATATTTGAGTTTGATACCTACGCCCCATTAACATATTGTAATAAAGATTTATTTACTTTTATTTTTATTTATTTTTAAACATGGATTGAGGCCTTTTTTCAATATAAATATTGAATGATTATAAAAGAATGTCTAAAGAAAAAAAAAATTGGTTGCCTGTAAAGTCGGTATACGGGCGAAAGTTTTACGTGACAACGACTTTGAGTTGTAAAATAATTTTAATGTGAATATTCATTCGTATAGTAGGAAGAAGGATGAAATAATAGTAACAATTTAAAACATTTATTTATACAAAGAATTATATTTAAAACATTAATTTATACAAAGAATCTCGCACTGAATTTCATATTAACAAAATTTTATTTTTACCTTTACACATACATACGTATTTATATACAAATATACATACAATAACTTGCAATACACTGTGTTTGTTAAACACATTTTACTTCATGTTTATTGATGTCAAATGTTGAATTTTGTAAACACCATATTAAAGAATTTTTCAATGAGCAGAATATAACTAAAGTAAAATGGCTTTCACTAATCACATATCATTAGTTTTCCATAATATACCACCGAATTACGAAATAAACTACACTTATTTTCTTTGTACTTTATACTAATAACTAATACATAACGTATTTCGTCTTAGTTTGATACTATCTAAAATTCCTATTAAGCACCGCCCCTTCCTTGCAGCGAATTCACATTCACGTTCAGAAAATGGTCCCACAAGTGACCGGAAAAAGTTAAGAGAAAAGTGAGCACGTATCGTGAGCGGAGCGTAACGTAACGTAACGTAACGCAGTTTCTTGAAGTGTCTCCCGGCAAACCAATTTACAAGACGTTGTCACGTCAAAAAATATCGTTACTTATTTTCTGATTATTTTATTCGAGGTTGTATAAATAATGTATCTTTTTTTAACCATTTGAAAAATGGTTGTTGTTTTCGGGAGAATGGACCCGATGATGTTACCACTTTTGAATGATGTTACCAGTTTTGAATGATGTTACCACTTTTGAATTTAAATTAAATTCTTTACTTTTAGAAGAGTTTTTATTTGAATTTAAATTAAATTCTTTACTTTTAGAAGAATTTTTATTTGAATAGTAAATTAAAATGGTTAAAATCATTGTAATAAAGGAGAAAACTAACAAATTTAAAAATGGGTAGACGGAAATTAACAGATACGGAAAAAGCCGAAGCCAAAGAAATGAATGAACGTGAATATCGCATTCAATGATATTAAACACAGTCAACATGTATAAGTTGCTTATTAGTTTGGCGATTCGTATCATTTGGCGAAATTGGTCGACGGGATAACTGAGTAATACTGTATTTGGTTTGGCGCAAAAACGTCTTTCAATGCAGAAAATGATAAAATCAAAAGATTATTGAGCCGCTGAAAACCAATTACGTGTTGAAAGGCGATCACGAAAAAGGAAGCAATTTAATGCCGAACCGATTAATTGTAAAACATCATGTCGCCAGGGCGACCAATCCACTAGCCATGGCGTTTTACTATCGGTCGGTTCTAACCAGGAAAATTTGAGTGCCAATAGTGATTCTAACAAGCCGGAAAATGTTATAGCTATTACTCTTGATTTTCCACCACCTAAAAAGAAAACTAAAAAGCAATCGGCTTGGGAAAAACTGGGAAAAAACTTTTTTGATTCGATGTCTGATGGACCCATTCACAGATGCATCTGCTGCGATCGATTTTGGTTTAAAACCTCCATCACCAAAATTCTGCTCTGTAAAATCAAACAATATATGCCAAAGTCTTACAAGTATAACAGTATATGCCAAAGCTGTATTTTAATAATGATTACTTTTGCACCAACAATGTTAAATAGTTTGAAATGTTTCTTTCGTCGCCAACTTTTATGCTTGGCGACAATAGAGTGATATAACTTAAACGAACCGTACCTTCAAATTGCAGCATGTATAAAGTCATTTATAGCAGTGGCACGGATAATACACAATAAAACAACTGGTATTTAGCTTAAAATGATAGATGAATGTATCGAGTGAAACATTTTTCAAATGGTTGGGGTAATTTCTTAAATTACAATTATTTTTATTTTTATTTTTATTTTTTTTTTTTGTAAACAGAGTTATCCCCAGTTCTACCCCTCCGAAAAGGAGAAAGTGAAGAAATTCGGCGCCGTCTTCACCATCGAAACGATCTCCTTCACCTCACAGACCAACATCAAGTCATGGATCTTCAGAATTCTCAAGAAGGTACGTCTATCTTTTCTCTGTCTATATTTCTCTAACGTAGCGCGAAAACAATGCTGAATTTGCAGTTTTGCTTTTTGAAAACAACCTTTGTAACATAAAATTAATTTGCCATGTGATATTCTCCAATCAAATGCGCGATTTCGCAACTGAAACTTGCACCATATTTAAAAATAAAATTATAATGGTTTTCATTAAATTCAAACAGATTATAATGATTGCGTTTAATTGTGCACTAATCACGGAAGAGTAGAACACAGATTATTTCTTGAGAAATAATATTAAATAATCTGTGCATATATATAATATATAAAGGGAAATGTTTCTTATGAAGAAAATGATGTCATTCGGAAAACAAAGATCTATGGATGTGAAATGTTTTCGATGAAGAAAATGACATCAATCGGAAAATAAAATATCCATGGATATAAAATATTTTGCTAGAGTTGTGTCATTCAAAACGTGTCATATTTACTTATCCTTTTTCTTGCATCAAAATTGACTTAACTTTAACTATGGCCAATTTCTTAAAACTTTGTAATCTCTGAATGGATGAATAACGAAATCATGGATGATGATGATGATGAAAACGATACAATATTTTGATAGAAAGGATGTATTCTCCTAAAATCTCCAAAAATGCGATGACACACGGTAAGATTGTTTCAACCAACCGATTTATGGGTAAGTTTTCCGTTGTGTGAAAAAAAGGAGATGCCTGTAGATAAAGCGTAGCAGCAGCCAGGAAATGCATAGTATTGGTTTGATAAGAACTCCCAATGACTTCATGACCTTAGAGTCTATATAAAATTGAAATATTCATACAATTATGACGTCATATTCACTGGACTTTTCAACTTTACACAATTTCTTAAAACATTTAGAATTGGTAGCTTGCGAAACTGTTTTCTTCTTGCTTACATTAACCTTTAGATTACGGGGTGGAACTGACAACTATTTTTATATTCATTCGTACCACAATTTAGAAGAAAAATTCTTCGTATTAGATATCTCGTGAAATTACACTAGTATTAGTTTATGATAGGGACTAGTTTTCAAAAATTGGTGCGAAAACAATAAAGAAATAGTCTCTGGGACGACATATATCCCAACCCCGTAAGCAAAGGGTTAACAGTTTATATATCCAGTCTTCGAAATAATCCTACTTGCAACGCAAATAAGGCCACTGAGAAAAATTTTCATCCATATTAGTTACTTTACAACTGCAAAATTAAATCAGTTCTGCAATTATTTTTCTTACATATAGAAAAATTAAAACCGTTAAAATAAAGGGCAAAATAAATGCCAACCACGGTGCACCAAGGACTAAAAAAAAAAAAAAAAAAAAAAAAAAAAAAAAAAAAAAAAAAAAAAGCCTGCCAACTGTCATTTTCCATACAAGGAGAAAATAAATTTTTCTTGCATTCCACCAATAATTCCACTTTTGCAGGTTGCAATATGTAACATTAGCATATTTCATTGGGCTATTTAATTTTAGAATAATACTATGAGAAATGTTTTGTATTAGAAAGTTTATTGCTCAGCATTTTTTAAATGAAAAAAGTGACCAGTAATTTTAAAAAGCAATTGCGTATAAAACGGACATTTAAAAATATTCTCAGTTTTACCCTTTAATTTACGCATTAGGCCTTTCAAGTAGCTGAAATGTCTCTCTGAAAACCCTTGAAACTCTGGAGTATTAATGACTTAATTTCTGTCTGATATAGTGTCAAACATAATAATCTAAAAGCTGATAGCACAAAAACCTGTTATCGAGCACAAGAAAAAAAAAACTTTTAATTCATGAAAGAGTGGTAATTGGGGAATCTAATGATATCCGTGTTTTCCGGAAGCGAAGGGGTGCATAAGCCAAAAATTAATACCAACAGTGGTTTACACGTAGGCTGAGCATTGTTTTTGTCCTACAATCAAAGGTATAAAATGATTGTAGGACTTTTTAGTAGGATAGGATATAGTAGGATTTCTTGGTTGAAGAAATATTTCTACGCTTAATTTTATATTTCAAATGTTAAAATCCTAGTGAAGTTGTCATGTTAATATATATTTAGAGAAAAAAAATACTATTAAAAGCGTAAAATTAAATATATATTAATCATTTTATCAAACGAAAATAGAAGAATCTTCAGAAAAAAAATATGTAAATTGGAAAAAAACAATCAAATTTTTTATCAGAAATTTGAAAAATACAAATTTATTCCAAGCCATATAATTAAACTCTTTACGAAGAGCTCTTTTACAGAATTTTTAATATTTAATCATCGGTTTTTCCAATGAAAAAGTCTTGCCTGATTTAATCAGGAAAATGCCTTGATTAAATAAGACAAAATTTACAATAAAAAAAAAATAACTAGTGGAAATACTCAAGAATTCTGAACACGTTATCTCCCCCCCCCCCCCCCCCCGGTACGATACTCTATAGTGACAGTGACACCTAATCCCGGAGACATAAAAATCCCTTTCGGTGAAATGTGTCAGAATTCAACACTATCAGAAAGGAAATTTCGGATTCGGATTTGATTGAAGAGATGTCGTTCAAATCTAAGCTATTTATATTTAGAATTACGTAGTGCTGCCATCTATATTTTAGTTTAAGGACTAATCACACTCAACCTTAAACAAATACACTGAGACCAAGAAATCACGAATTAAAATAATGAACTTCGTTTGTAATACAGTTAAATACTAAGAGAGAAAATCAGTTTATAATAGAAGAAATATGATACAATTATACCTACTAAAGAGAATGTATTTTATAATTTTTTATTGTTTAGCGATTCTGCCTTAGAAGGTACTATAATTGTACAGTGTTCCTTTGAAGAGGAAATATTTTTTTCGCTTAAAGTAAAATTTAGTGAAGAGATATGTCTTTTTTTCTTAGTTTTCAAAATGTTTCTAAAACCTATGCATAATTGTACAAGAAGTGTTAGAATTTTACTTCCAACTTGTCAGTTTTTAAAAACATAAAATGTTCAATTGAGAATAAGTTTTAGAAATATTTTGACAGCTAAGAAAAAAAAGCGACACCCTTTAAGAGGAGAACACTGAAAAACGAAGTTAAAAATATTAATTCCTTGGGGAGATATGTTGAATGTAAGAATGCATCCAACTTCCCAAGACTTAACATTAAAGAGAAGAATTCGGTCCCTGAATGACCAGCCACCTTAAACATTTGTAATTGTATTGTATAGTATTTTTTTTTTTTTTAACCTGGACTATGACATGTTATGCCTAAAAATTTAATTAGTATTAAAAATGTAATAATTCTTCACTTCCAACAGGTGGTCTCCCTGACCGAGCTGATGTCGGGCGTGAAGGCCGAGCCCAAGACGACTCAGCTCTTCCTGATCACGTGCTGGCCCTTGGGCCACAAGGTGCCCACCTCCACCAACTCCCTCGTCGAGCTCATGAACCAGGTGGAGCGGTGGCGACAGAGGACCACCTTCGGACCCGTCCTACTAGTCTCCAGGTACCCTACCACACCTATCCTTTTGCAATGATCCAATCGTGGACAATATCAGATATTTACTAGCAATAAGATTTTTAAATATAAGGAAAGCAGTCAAAAAACACATAATTTAATGGCAATACCCCATTCATGCTGGATGCTTAAGACATTTTAAACCGCCATTTTTGAGATGGTACCTTCTCTTAATTGAATGCTTGTTCATCTCACAAAACTCATCTGAGATAATTCAGTGAACATTACTGTGATAGAAGCAGGGATGTAGTGGAGGATATACGGGGGTATACGCCGTATACGTTCTGGATTTTTTAAAGGAACACCGTATACCCTTTGTTTCTCAAGAAAGCTATAGTATACTCTCTGCCTTGGGCATACATCCTCTGTTATTTTTACGACTACACCCCTGGTTAGAGGTCTGAACAAATGCAAAGTAAGCGCATACACATGAAATGTAATCGGCCGCAAGAGCCAATCAGTTAAAGCGAAGCTTATGGCTAGTCAGAGTGAATGATAGGGACTGTTTCCAGGCAAAGAAAACTTGAAACTCACTGATAGCCTTGCTCGCAATGAAAACAAAAGATATCTTAGATCGCCGTTTTTGAAGGAGTACCCTCCCGGAATTGGATGGCTGTTCACATAGAAAAACTTACCTAAGATATGTCAGCGAATGTTACTGTATCTGTGACCGGAACAAATGTAAAGTACGCTTAAAATAACAAGTTGAAAATTGCACGTGAAGCGTAGCAAATGAGGTGCGTTCGTACGATAATGAAGTTTTAAAAATATAACTCTCATGTATCAATCTCATGAAACTGTAAATAGCTAATTACAATTTAAATGCGCACCAAACAATGTTCTCTCTGTACTCATTATGTAATGGAATACTTTTGTGTGGCCTTGTAAATCAATAACAAAAGTTCTTTGCACAACAGATAATGCAAAATCTATATTATAATAGGTACTTTATGATACATATCAATATTATTATGTTCGAATGAGTGTAATAATATTAAAATGCATTTGAAACTTTTTTTTTCCATTGACTGTAATGTAACGGAGTACTTTTGATTGTCCCTTATTTGATCTATGCATCCTATTTTCAAAAAAATTTAAATGACTAGACAAAATTATGTAATAAGTATGTAATCTAAATTTCAAATGTTTAAAATGCATTTGCAACATTTTTCCTCATTGACCGTAATAATGTAACAGAATACTTTTGATCGTCCCTGTAAATGATCTATCCATCCGATTCTCATAAAATTTGAAATGACTCGACAAAATTATGTAATAATTATGTATTTTAAATTTCAAAAGATTCGGTTGGGTAGTTTTTGCGTTGTTATATGCGGACAGACAAACAGACAGACGGACAGACGGACGGACTGAACGACAACTATAGGTGCTACGTATTTACATAATTACGAACGCACCTAAAAACGGCCGCAACAGCCAATCAGTAAAAGCGATACTTTATACACAACGAGAGCGAGTGATTGTTCCTGTATCTAGCCGAAGCAAATTAAAACTCACTAGGAGAATTTGTGGTACTCTCTCAGAGAGTTCGGCGATCTAAGATGTTTTAAATATCCGATCTGAACAAGGTATAAGCCTCGAGAGTTAATACGAAGCCTCGCAATTTCGTCATTGAGGAACTATTGCTTTTTAAACACTTATACCAGATATTTTCACGAATTCTGCTAGTCAGATAGTTCTAAAATATCTTGTTCTCAGTTCTCATATTTTACACTAATTTTTAAAACGCTTAGAAGCGATGACTCGCCACCCCTTGCTTACATGTTCGGATTATGTTTGGTCTTGAAAATATACATTCCAGATCGTACAATAAAAAACTTTTCACAACCATGTAATCAGTTGTGTTTTTTCAAATTTTGCTTGGAAGTGACAAAATCATCTCATTGGACACAAATTTTCCGTTTACATTAAATAAACTGTCTACTGTCTTTTTCCATACACATTTTCAAAAAAATATCGGTAGCACAGGATGGTTAAAATTAAACTGGCGGAACCCACACTGTAAAAAAAAAATTGTAAAGTTATTTAATTTTGGTGGAATTTGCTATATACAAGAATTTTAATATATAATCCACGCTCGACACCACTAACATTTTACATTAATCATTGCCTTAACTAATGATCGACTCTCTACGATTAAGAAGTCAGTTAAAAAATTCTTTATAATCCTTTTTAAAATTCTTTTTTCAGTCTTTAAAAAATTAGTGGTATCCGGCGTGCCACATTTGGCAACTTTTGGTCTAATGAATGAAAAGAATGTGATATAAAATCGGGTTTTTATTGTGATATTTTGATTTCGGCATACGATATCTTTTACTACTCAAGTGACAAAAAATCTAAATGCAAATCAGATAGTGGCATTCCCAGCGTGTTGCCAAAAAACGTTGCTGGAAAAACATCTCATTCGATGAATATAGAGAATTCTGGGTAGCGAAGGGAATAATAGCTAAAAATTTAGATTTGTAAATTGTTTAAAACTGTAAAACAAAATTATTCATACCGCATCGGTAATTGCATGTCTTTCTTTTTTGTTTCCTTAGCAACGGGTCGAGTCGTGTGGGTGTGTACTGTGCGGCGTCGATCTCGATCGAGCAGGCGATCGAGCACGAAGAAGTGGACGTCTTCACGGCAGTCAAGGTAGTAAGGAGGCATAGACCCCAGCTCATTGAAAATATTGTGAGTATCTTCTCCACTAACTTAAGCTCAAAATCTACTCATATTTTTAAAACCACTCTCTCTTCACAATTCTTAGATGTGTTTTGATAAAACTGCTCTTATAAGTCTTTTAAGTAAAAAAATATAAGGAGAGGACACCGTCGACCCATCTACCATTATATTTTTGTCGTTACAATCACCATAGGATTCATCTTGGCGACGTAGGACAATCATATCATAAGCCTGTCGAAAGCAGACCAATCAAATCACTCTAATTTATGAGCACATTAAGAGTCGTAAATAATGGACAGGCTTTTCTTGCTTATCTACAGTCATTCAACCCACCGTGACGTCAGCTGTTCTTTCCTTATAATCTCTCTTAATCAGGGTAGAACAGGGATGCTTATAAGGAATAGGCATTGACGTCACTGTGGGTTGAACTACTGTAAATAAGCAAGAAAAACTGTCCGTTCTTTACGACTTCCACTATACACATAAATTACACATTTATATGGTTATTCTACGTTTAATAAGTCTATATGATTGATCTACACTGTAAAAAAAAAGGGGGTCGATCTACTAAAAAAATTTTAGTGATCCTGGTAATTACTAAAAAAAATTAGTAATCTTACTCAGTTACAAGAAAACTTGTAAGAGTTACTAGAAAAAAGCTAACAATGAATAAAGTGAATAGTTTTATATTTTTAATAGCTATTATTAAAACGCGCTTGGTGTGGCCGCGATAGCCTAGTGGTCATAGCAGAGAGCTCCAGACTGAAAGGCCTCGGGTTCGAAGCTCGACACCACCAAAGACGTACCGAGTGTATGCAGTTTAAGTATTCGTTAAGTAAAGGGGTTATGAAATCAAAATTGCGCAGGTGGCAATGTTTGATGCTGCCATCTGATGAGGCGTTGCTGGTAATCTACCGCTGCAAAAATTGCGTTTGGACTAGCTACTAAGAATCCGTGAATAATGGTTACTAAAAATAATTTTGGAGCTGTTACTAAAATTTGCTGGCTGGATCATACTAAAAAGTTTTAAGTTAGCTATACAAAAAATTCTTTTGTTCAGTTTACAAAAGAAATGCTTTTTTCACTTGCAAAAAAAAAAGTTTGGAATGGTTACTAAAAAATTCTGTGGAATACAAATTTACTAAAAAATTTTTAGTAACCTCATGATTTTTTTTTTTTTTTTTTTTTTTTACAGTGTACGTTATCAAGAAATTCCTGCAATGATCGAAATGAAAGAAATGTAGCAGCAAATTGGTTGATGGAAGTGTTTATTTGTAAACATGCTTTTTCTTTATACTACGTCCGCATTGTGATAGATGAGTCAACTTGAAGTCTCTTGAAGCGGACGTAACCGAAATCAATATTTCGACTAAGCAAGTTTCTGAAACTCACTTAACTTTTAATACTCTTTTAACTATAAATTGCATGAAAATTTTCTTGCTAAACTCTTTTTCTTATTTGAAACTGTTATTAAAATTAGAGTTGAGTTCTACAAATAATTATTCAGTTTTTTCGAATGATCTTTTGAATCGTTTATTTAATTAATACGTCACAAAGGATTAGAAAAAGATAATAAACTATGTACAGTTAGAAAATGTAGTTACAAATTTAACATAACTCTCTTCTGGCAATGTAAACAGGCGAAGCCTAATCCGTTTGCCATTTCAAAAAAGTTAAGTAGATCAAACGACTCAACTATCTGAATGCGAAAGTAGAATTATCTTTACGTTTAATTCGTTATTTCTCAAGGTGTTTCTCAAGAGTCTTCGTGAATTCTCCTAACAAAAAAGGCTTTAAGTACAAGTTTTTAGCCTAATATTGTATTCATCACATTATGAGGGTTGAAGTCACTTAACTTAACTTTTTTTGAACCAGACAACACGGAATTAGACTTCACCTGTTCACATGGCCAAAAGTTTTAATAGACTTAGCAAACAAATGTCTGGGCATGCGTACTTGATATCCACTGGATATCTAACAGGTCACTCACAAGTGTTGCCAAGTATCCCGGTGTATACGGGAGGTCCGAATTTTCAGATGCTCCAAGAACTGTCCCGCGTACTTTTGCGCAGCACGACAAATGTCCTGATTTTGGATGATGTATTTTGTAAATTTCTTTTAGTACCACCCGATGCTATTCTTTAATCAGAATCGAGTGGAACTTAGAGTAATAAAAGAAAAAAAAAATTATTTTAAAAGAAAAAAAATATTGTCCGAAGAGACAATGAATTTTTTTACGTTTAAGAAAGAATTTCGTTATAGACAGTTACCGTTTTCATAGGGCTTATTTTCTGACTAGATTTAGAAACCGCTCTCCTGCTTTTCTTGCTTTCTTGTCCCTTTTTTTATTACATTGAAATTGGCAACACTAGATATGACAGCCATATGTTCTGCAGGATCACTGTACGTACACTGTTAAAAATATCGGGGAAAATTACCTCTGTTTTTAAAGACTATCTATTGTCTGACCAATAATAACGATTCATAGGCGTTTATTTAGCGTTCACATTTGTCAGAAAATTGGTAGTCTTTAAAAACAGAGGTAAATTTTCACGATAGTTTTAACAGTGTAGGACGTCCAGGAGCAATTGTGGTTGTATGAGAAAATATTAGCATTGTTCTCACGCTTCTTCAAAATAACCATGTTGAAGGCTGATTCCCAACCAGATATTGTAATTTTAAGATTCCTAAATTCTATGCAAACTTTTCACGATCAAGTTTTCCTTTAACATAATATTTTTCTGTTAACAGCAAGAAAAAGGATTAATATTTGACTTCTTCTTTTGTCATTCTTTTGCAGACGGAATACAAGTATTGTTACGATTTGCTTCTCAACTACATAATGAATTTCCACCATAAGCAGTGAAGAGAAAGACACTTCTCTGCGGATGGACAGAAAAAAACCCTGGTGCCTACATTCGTTCATTCTTTTTCCGAAGATTCCCAACTTCGAGGGTCCACAACACACATTTATACGATATATGTATTCCTCTCTCACACACACACTGCCTTGCTTGGACATGCCGATCGTTTCAAGACGTCGAAAGTGGGAAGAAGAGTGGAGATTTTGAAAGGACGTGCGCCGTGTTTATAACTCATTTCATTTCACTTCATTCACTTTCTTTAAAAATATAACTTAACACTGAGCAATATATTAATAAGGAGTGAAGACTCTTCAATTTGATAAAGTTAAAAAAACAACCACCAATCACGAAAGATCAGTTTCAACTGACGTCACCGATTTAGAATCTGGCAAGCATTCGTTTGTTCACTTGGTATTGTTGATTTTGATTGTACTTCTGCTAAATCTGATTGACATATTACAATTTTCCTTATTTGATTGTAAACTGGACGATTGTGGTCACGTGGTTGAAGCTAACCTATATTATTGCATTGTTCTAAACATTCGTTTATTTCACGTAATTTTTAGAGCTTTTGTATTAAACCACGAGGTATGATTCTTGAATGTTACAAGATCAAGATAGGCTGAAAAGCAATTCGAAAGTTGATAAAATCAGCATTTGATCATGTGATATTTGAGATGGGTCAAAATGCCGAACGTATTCGAACATCACGTAATTCCAGCTGTCTGTAAAAAAAAAAAAAAAAAAAAAAAAAAAAAAAAAAAAAAAAAACGTAGAATGCACCGCGGTAGCCTGTCTTTTTCGTTAGCCTCGCAGACCGCTAGAATGACGTGCTGCTCTTTTCGTAATCCAGCATTGGTGCATTCGAGCATCACGTGACTCCAGCGGTCTGTAAAAAAAGGTACGTAAAATGAACCGCGGTAACATGTATTTTTCGTTAGTCTCGTGACCTCTATAACGACGTCATCGCAACTATTCGATAGAACCATTGTTTTGCTATGCAACTTGTTCTTAATTATTTTAACTTTATATTCTCGATGACATGAGCAATTCATACCTTAAATTAAAGATAGAAACGGAATTCTTAAGATTTCTAATCGAGTTTATAATAAATGATAGATTAAATAACAAGTTACTACTTGTTAAAAAGTCGGTTTTCAAATTACTCAACTCTCTCTGATGCTGGAATAGTAAAAAAGTCGCCGAACTTCGGTTGATTTTTGAGATTCTTCCGTTCAGTTCTTCAACAGAAGTTATGGCAATTTTACCTTTTCTAAACACCAGTGTCAATGAGCCCTTTATATCGAACAGATTGGAGATACCTTGCTCCTTATTAGATAGAGCTCAGTGTATACTAATGACAAAATAATTTTATTATTGTTCTTTTTAATCAAGAAGTATTCGAAATGCTTTTCATGTTTATATAGATTGCATTCACATGAAAAATTTTAAAAATCACGCTTCTCATAATAGTTTCAATTATGACGATGAAATACGCCATCTAGTGAGTAAAAGTTAGTGTCAGAACACACTAACAAGAATTATAGCATATTAATAATTTGTAACTCGTTTGCAGTTATTAATTTTTATATAATTTCCCCCTTGAAACGGTATTAATAACTTACACTGAAGATAGCAAAAGAAAGTTTATACAAATCTGGATTTTCAGAGTTTCTATGTGAATTTATAATGAATGATTAATTTTAATAGCTGTTTTATTACGATTTAAAAAGACTATTTTCTAAGTTAGCCTACCAGTGCTTTCTTTAGACGAATTTTGATGCGCTTTTCCAAATAAATGAGTCAAAAATTTTAAAAAGCTTTGATTTCAGAACCTGGTAGCCACAAGGGGCACCCACCAATATTTCCTAAGGGTTATTTTCACATTATTTATGACAGAAATTGTAAGACGACGATTATTATAAAAAATAGTGGTGAGTGTGTGGCCTAGTAATAACCACGCACTAGTTGGTTTACGTATGAAATGTAAATCAAAAACAAACTTTTGAGTAAATTAAATAAATAAAAAAAAAATCGTGATAAATAAATATGCATGTTGAAGATAAAGATACTGAAACGTATACTATATAGATTAGAGGTACAGATGAAAATTGTATTATTTTACGGTTGCCAAAATTGAAAATTACTGTTTACAACTACATTTTGTTAATAATGACATGCTGGCTTATGGAGGCCATTTCACTTTCCCTCCTCTATTACTAAATACCATGTTAACACATGGAAAAGTTTAATTATGTGATCACTCCTTAAATCACCACTTAATATAATTATCAAAATATGGTTTTCTTCATCAGAAATTAGACGTGTGGAGTACGATTTTTAAAACTGTTTCCTTAAACAAGGTCTTTGCAATTGTGTTACAAAGGACTTTGGCCAGAAGTGGCAACAGTCACCCCCTCTGCGGCTATTTACACACCGGAAAAGTCTGTTTTTTGGATGAAGGGAATGCTGAATTAAAATGTTCTTCATACGTGTTGGCGTTTTTCTTTTAGCTACCCGTAGCTGACGTAACATGAGTAAAGTCCATTGGGTACTATAACTTACCCGTAAGACATGGTGACGTCACTGCAACGTCGTTGT
This sequence comes from Maratus speculifer, assembly GCA_964019185.1. Lineage (NCBI taxonomy): Eukaryota > Metazoa > Arthropoda > Arachnida > Araneae > Salticidae > Maratus > Maratus speculifer. The sequence goes on along the minus strand of OZ025292.1, from coordinate 20,990,898 downwards.
GAAGTTACATTATGACTTTGTGACCATCGGTTGTCGATGTGACGTCACGTGACGTCGATGTGAAGTCACAGTGGCTAAAATGTGAAGTCGTTATGGCCGTTTTAGAGCTTTTTTGTGACGTCACATTGTGACCACTTTGTGACGTCGCAATGTGACCAATTTGTGAAAAGTGTGTCATTTGTGACTACTTTGACATTAACATTGTGACGAACTGTGAAAATTTTTTTAGAAAGTCACATATTAGTCACATTGTGACGTCACTGAGTGGTGGTATTTTCGTCACAAATGTGATGTGACTAAAGTGACTCACAGTGACGTCATTGTGACGTCACTGTGAACATGCATGCTATGAGGGTAGTGTCTTATTTAATCACACAAAAATTTTACAAATTTTACGATTATTGCGAATAAATCAGTTTCAGCTGACGTCACACCGTAAAGTCTTCAACGACAAGGTGTATCCGGGATCAACCCACCAGAGTGTATTCTGGTGGGCAATTTGCTTGCCCACAGGTTTTTGATTAGTTGGGCGATAAAACAGGGTGGCAAACTAAACGATTTTGATTGGTTAGCCGATAACATAAACCGTTAAATTTAAGATTTTGATTAATTGGGAACAAATTGAAGAATAAGATCATGTAGTTGAAACTCAAGAGAACTCATTGCAAGATTGAAATATTGAATAGATATTTTCTAATCTGAAATAGCTGAGCTAAGCATGCACTTTACCTAATATTTTAAATATTTTTAAGATAACATTTAAAAAAATTCCTCATTTAACCCTGGAATGCCTGATTTTTTAAAATCAATTAAAAAAATGTTTTTCAGTTTTTATTTCTTAAATAAATCTTGGTAAAAATCATATTTTAAATATGGTTTACGGGTAAAACACAGTTTGTTGTCAATTGACAACATTGGGATTAAATTAAAAAATAATTTTCCTTGGTAAAATTCTATGATATTAAACACACTGCGAATTTTAAGAACTGTAACAAGGAATAAATTTTACTTGCTCACTGCAAAATGATTAGGATATTTCGAAAGCGAAAACAAATCTATCCTTATGCATAAACAGAACTAGTGCTGTCATCTAGATGTTGAAAATTGATTTAATAATATTTTCCACATATATTTTATTAATAACATGAGGTATTAAAGCTTCAATATTATTCTAATAATATTTTAGAAGACAAAATTGGGTAACTCACCGAACGGCAACATACGGTATTTAAATCTTAAAGAAATTTCAAGTTTAAAGAGTTTTGTAAAACAATAAGAAAATAAGAATTTTTTTTTTCAGAACACAGTGCGTCGGCATTGCATGCTTACTTTATCATGGTGGAAACCGTCATTAGGTAATTACATTAGGTAATGAGTAATCACTTAATTAAACTTTCCAATAGGTTAACATGTCGGAAAGTAAAAAGAAAACTACTTCAGTAAAGCATCTCCTTAAGATTTAAATACAGTTTGTTGAGGCATATGGAGGCAAAGTATGCAACACAAGTATCTAATTTATACAGTAAACGAATCTAGTACTAGAATCATGTTTTCATGAGATCATATGTGTATAAAATACGTAGACGCAGAAGTAGTTGTGTCTAGAAGAATATCTTTCTTTTATTCCATCAAATCAGGACAATCACGAGAGTATTTAATTGATTATTTAATTATTTTATTACATTTTAAGCCATTTCTTTAACTAATTTCTACTTCCTTTTGTTTTTCCGCTATAAGTAATCTGATTCATTCGTTTTTGAAAGTTTATTTCTCATGTATTCACATCTAGAGATGCTGGAGTAAAGCCCCGTCCAGATTAAAATATTTACAGTAGAACCCCGCTAATTCGGACCCCGTTAATCCGGATCTCCGTATAATCCGGATCGGTTTGGTCATTTTTTTTTTTTCAAGTTTGAGAAGCGATTGACTAATTTCCATAAAATTAATTTGTTTCATAGTCGTATTCTGAATAAAAAGACTTTTTCTGAAATTTTTTCGGAAGAATTAAACAAAGTAAACAATTTTACTGTCGATAAATATTCAATGAGTTTAACATAAAGATGATTTGCTGTAAGAATGTTTTATTTTATTTCATTTTTTTCTAATTCTCCGGTTAATCCGAATTTTCGATAATCCGGATTGGGTCTGGTCCCAATTAATACGAATTATCAGGGTTTTACTGTATTTTGGATGTTGGAAGTGGTAGGCCCAGAATTATAAATGCTTGCTCACATAGATGCTTGCACTGTGAAGTCATGTTTGATGGGAAACTGATTACAAACAAAAGGTTGCTATGTTTCATTTCTTATTAAATATTAATAAAAAAATTGTTACCATTGCACAAAAAGAGTAAAAATAATTAGCTTTGAGATACAAGTATAGTTAGAAAATAACATTAAAACAGTAAACACTACATAACAACCTTTTCTTTGGAATCAGTTTAAGAGCAAAACGGCACGATTGAAAGCGTGTATTACAAAAATGTTTAAGTTTGCTCATCTGAACAAATCCAAAATGAGGATATGCGTATAAGTTAAAAAAATTATATTTGTAACATTTAAAATTTATTTAAAAAAAACAAAAATTCTTTAATAAATTAAAGAATGCACAAAAAAGGAAAAAAATATCCACCAGATCTGAAACTAAGATAAGAAACAGTGAATATCTAACTCATTATATACTACTCAAAATCTTCTAACTTATTTTCAAATATTTAGAAAAAATACTTTGGACGGTGAAATTTTCTTTCATTCGCGGTTTGTGATGTTAAGATTTAAATAATTAAAAAAAATTTCCACAGATTCACTTCTGTCTTTGTCAGTACACTTAACTACATTAGATGAAAGGAGCTATTAGATGAAAGGGAGCAACAGCTCCCGAAAATACAGTCGTGATCTCCCTGATCGTATGGAATAATAATAAAAAAAAGATAGTTCTCTTCTATAGATATTTTCACCTCTAGATTATTCACAGTATATAGTTTTTTACAGTCCAACTACTAAAAATAAACCTTTATAATAAAAACTACATATCCTAGGAAACTCTCGCAAAAATGTGATAATTTCATACATTTTTCAAAGATGACCAAATGTGACTTTTAACAAAGGTGAAAAATTTCTTATGAAAATTACCAAAAAATGTTGTATGTGTATATAAACATGTTAAAAAAAGTCTCCATAGTTTAAAAACTGTTTCCAATGACTATTTGTTAAAGCTGATCAAAAGTTGATTTAATTTTAGTTCAGATATTCTGTAAAAATCCTTACAATTTTCTCGCGATTTGCTATTCATTTTTAATATAAAGTGAAATTTGTTTAAGATACGAATTAAGGGATCGGGGAAATTTCGTATCTTAAACGGGATCGTATCTTATGCGGGTTATTTTACATAGGTTTCTTTTTCAAGCGATTGCATATTATTCGTATCTTAAGCGGGATTGTATGTCAATGGGCGCATATGGGCGTATCTTAAACGAGTTTCACTGTAATATATGTATATGTCTATTTGTATATAAGGCGTCTCCAAAAACGTATACACACTTAAACTTATTATAAGATATATTTTTTTCATTAAGTAATAAACTTTATTATTCCAAATTGTAAAATAGAACTAGAATAATGAACGCTTTATATAATAAACAACAATAATGGCCTTTCTAGTCAAAGCACTACTGATAACGTGAATCGCAAAACTGATTGCTCATAATGTGAGGGGTATGTTGATAACTATGGTCTTAACGATAGTTGCAAAACCCCGCAGATTTTGAGAAACTTGAATAAACAAGGAATTTTGGAGAATATTGGAAACTTTGCAGGAGTTTTAAAGATAAATAGAAAGTTTTTCAACTAAATGCTCTCTACTAAACTGCTTTTATACTTCAGTTAATTTTTCGAGCTTCTGGTAACATTTTAGAAAAAAAAATTATATTGTTCAAAGCATAATCTGATTCCAGCCATTATTTTAATTTAGTTAAATCTGAAAAGAAAAGAATAACATGCCAATTATTAGAAAATAAAGTGTGTATACTTTTTTCAGGGACATTCTGTATTAATATAGTTTTTTTTATTTTGAAATTAATTGAAAAATCTATTAACTTAATGCACGAAATCATTTAAATTATTATTCTCTGCAATTTAAAGTGTTTGCTGTTATGTTTCCCTATAAATAATTCTGTTTATGAAGCAGTGGATGCGACGATATTTAATTTTATCATATAATGATCATCCTTTTGATTTATTTAGATTATTAATAATAGTTATTTTTTTAGTTTAACTATTGTCACTTCTATAGACAAGGCCGGCATTTTTTAAGGCCAAAGTGCAAGAAAGATTTCGAGTCTATTCATTGGGATCTCCTATATGTAAAAGAGAAAAGCTAGGATTTTCTTCTCAATCGATTTTTGAATTTCATAATCTCGAGGCCCTTTTTTTTGCACCTTTCTTTATGCCGGCCCTGGTTCTACGTAATGCGATTTCTTTCACATTAGGTTGCTCAATTTTGTTCAGGTACAACCGAATTATTTCGTCTCTCTTAAAACTTGGCGATAAAGAACTTGCGCCAAACAGGTTAATCTTATAGGTATTTACATGCAAGGGCTTTTAAATATAGGCTGTTTTTGTTTAAAGAGTGGATTTTTAACGTAATTGTTCTCCTTTTTTTTCTGTCTCTCTAAGGATATGACAATTGATACTACATTTGTAGCAACCAAACTCCTACAAAAATATACCTTTTCCATATATAATTAAACTTGTAAACCAAAAAAAAAAAAAAAAAAAAAAAAAAAAAATCCATATATAATTAAACTTGTAAAAAAAAAAAAAAAAAAAAAAAAAAAAAAAAAAGCCACTGAGTGACATTAATATAAATGTGCCTCATTTATAATCCGTAATGTATTATTTATATTCAGAGATAAATGGGTTAACTACTTTACTGGCGATTTCGCTCCCATTTGAGGCCAACCTTTCGATTATAATAAACTTGCCAGTAAACTACAGATATCAATTTGTCGACGCAGATGCTATTTTGTGAACAGTTTATCGGAAAATCACATGATTCTGCCATACCTGACAGGGAAATTCTAGGGCATCATCTGATCTGTTATTTAGCCGAATTTATGCCTCACAAAGAAAAAAAAATATATTTTGTTATTTCTTATAGTTATTGAGGATATTTAGAAATACATGGCGTTAGGAGGCGACGTGATAATACGGTTGTACCACTGTTTTCAGTATACTGCAAGAGTAGTTGCTCAAGTCATCGAGATTTCTGTAGCTTCCTAAACACAAAACTCGTTCAGACTAGTGAAGTTAAGTCACTTATTTTTAAGCCTCTTTAGTTAACGTTCTAACATACCGTAGTAATGCATGGAAAAGTTAAGCCTTGTTCCGAGTCGCCCAGTCCAAAAACGTAAGCTAGTCTGAACGGAATATTACTCCCAAACCTTTGGGAATTTATTTTATGGTCCTGGCTAAAGCCTCTTCTTAGCCGTCTGGGTGATGTTCCCAGTTCCAGTTTCCCTTTTTACTAAAAGCGATATAGTTTAGAATCGAGTTCTAGGCTGACCATATTCTCATAAATACATCCACATAAAAAAAAAAAAAAGAAAAAGAAAAAAAGAAAAAAAAAGAAATGGGGCAACTTTAAAATTTAGCACATAATTATGAGTGAATAAATCATCTTTTCAGGTGAAAAACATCGTTGTTTTTTTTCAAAGTTGTGAATTGTCAGGCATTGATCCACGAGAAAAATGGGTTTTCTGTAAGCTTTTTCAAGAAATTTCATTTGATAACAAGGATCCATTTACAAAATTCTAGTTAATGAAACAGGCCTTGAAAAAGCATGTAGTAGTGTATCTCAAGGATACATACTATCTCATTATGTTTGAAATATCTTAACGTAAAACTGTAAACGATTTTTGAAGTTGCAATCAGTTGATGACTTTTCCATCCGCGATTCATAACTGTCAAATTGACCGCCAACCGTGCTCATAATCCTTTCAACTACCAATCACAACTCCCATACTAGGATTATTTAACCTCCAATGGTAGATTTGCGACGTATTTGAAACTAACATATATAGAACGGGAGGTGACGGCACAGACAATCACCTCATCGAGTATGAAAATCTAGAATTAGTTAGTAAATCTCGATCCGCCTATTAAAACACAATCGGTCTGCCAAATCGTATCTTGATAGGAAACACACAAAAATCCGATTTTAGTGACTGACTTGTAGACTTACCATTGTACTTTCCTGCAACTCAAAAGTATGAAAACATGGAGAATTGACAATAGGAAAACATAATCGTAAATTTATGAGCCAAGCGCTAAATTCAAATTTTTAGGTGCTTTCCACCAAGATACGACCCGGCAGACCGATTGCGAATCCAAATTAAACTAATCCTAAATTTTCATCTGTGAATTAAATGAGGTGATTGTCTGTGCTGCCGCTTCCCGGTCTAATGGACAATCATATAACGGACGGCACCAATTTTTCAAAAGAAGTTATTTTTAATTACACAATATCAAAAACGTTCTATTTTAAAAAAAGGTATATTTTATTTCCCTTTAACACTGGTGCCAAAAACAATTTTGTACAGTAAGACGATGTCCAGTCATACTGGGCATTAAAGAAAAGAAATGAATCGATGTTTTTTCATCCACAAATATAGATCTGTCCTTTAAATATATTTTGAACCACATACGAAAATGATCTAAGAATGAAACATATCAAATGCATTTGGCACAGAGCTTATATTCTCGAGCATATTCGAATATATGTGATAGAACAACTATTTGGAGAGGACGATAATTATACTAACTATTGTATGATATTTTGAGAATATATCTTATTTTTCTCATGATCCTAGATTTATTACAATCTAGCCTTCTATTAGATATTCATTTTGGAAATGGATTTTTAAAAATAACTATACTACCAAAAACTTTCAAGTTCTATGACGACATGAAAAAATAAATTGAATGGGAAAACCATAGCAAAGAGCAGTTAAATATAAGTTTTGAATGATTTTTTCATTTTTAGTACAATTTACTGTACACGATTTCTACATGCAGTAGATTTTAGTTAATTGGGACACATTGGGGACTAGCATGGTTTGTCCTGATAAAGCGGCTGTCCCAATTATCAGTTGTAAATTTAATGACAGTTTAATTTTTCTAGATATTTTAGCCGCAGTCAAACACCTGACCCATTGAAACGATGCCACGAATAACTATCCTATATGTGCACTTTTTTACATAAAGGGATTTTGTCTAAATCAATTTCTTAAAGTTTTATCCAGTTGCGTAACCATGAACACGATCTCGATGTATATTCGCTATAACGCGATTAAGGTTAAAAAGAAAACTAAAGATGTGTATTTAATGCATTTCCTTAATTCTACAGTAAATAAAACAGTATTCCATTGCAGAAAACGGCACTTTATTCATTTATTTCTTTTAATAGGCTTATTTCAGTTATCTGATATAATCGCTCAATAATACTAATTCTACGAAAGAAATTTTTAAAAATATTTCTCGTTTGCATTTCAATATCTTTAAACAATCATTTTTGCACTGCCTAACTGAGATCAATCTGCACAAAAGGCATTTTTTACTTTTTAAATATTGTTTCCAGATATTTTAAATGAGCACACTTTCATTTTTCAGAACCGGTTTTCGAAAAAAAAAAAAAAAAAAAAAAAAAAACGCTTGAAAAAAAAAAAAAAAAAATTACAAAAAGTACAAAAGAGAATTAAAGATAAATTTCAACTATCCAATGCAAAAAATCATTTAAAAATATTTAAATGCAAATATCTTTAAAAATTTATTCCATAGATTAACATTAGCGAGCGAATGTTTCCAAGTGATTAAGCAGCACGTACTCTTTTTTTTTTTTTTTTTTTTTTCTTTTTTGTATGTTAAAATAAATTCATTTAACGAGTTTTCGTGCTACGTGGTGATTCTTTTAAACAAATTAATAAAGAAAAGCGGGGAGAGCCTGTAAATATTTTGACCACTTTATTAGATCTATTTTTAATGGATCGTTTTTAAGTATGTAGCATTTTAACATGGTTAGAAGAATTACAATGAAGTCCTGATAGATTCAGAGTGCGTATGATTGTTACAATTGTCCCCACTATTTTTTTAAAAGTATTCTTCAACTCATTTTATCGCAGAATTTGACTCTGACTAAATAAGGCGATGATTATTATTTATATTTACTGGTGACAAAGTGAAAACCGTTAATAGATCGTGCGGCCGATGTCAAAATATCCACTACCGCTCTGCCGGGTAAAAATGTTTTGCATAATGTTAAGGTAAGTGGGAACGAATTATACATATCATAAATTTGAAGAAAACTATTCGTTCTTGAAATTTACATAAAAGTAAAATGAACAGTGGGGTTTAATTAAGGAAGAGGAATGTGAAACACACGGTTAGGTCACGATAAGTTGGTATTTGAGTTTACAAATCATACTATTTTCCTTCTTCATTATTATGTGGCATGTGGTATTAAAATTAGAAAGTAATAGAAAATTATTTTTACCTAAACAAAACCAAGTGTTTAATTCTTACTCTTTTTTCCGGGGGTTTGGAGCACTATGGAGTTGAAGACATTTGTACCCCAGGACATTTAAAAAGCATAAAATTCCAAAGCGTCCTGGGAAGGCACCCTCAATTTTTTCACTAAATAAAATACTGTCTTCGTTACTGTCCATTTAACTACTTTACATTTCAGAATTCATAACTCAAACCTCTTATCATAGTCTAAGCTTATGTGGAATACTGTCAGCGGATACGGGATGTGTTTTAGGAATTCGACCGCTTGTCCTGGAGAGTAAAAAATGTGATAAATTTGATCAAGATTAATGGGAAATTTTGAAGGATGCTAAATCTCAGAACAAAGCTGCGTAATATTTAATTTTTCTATACGCTTGTCAATATAGAAGACTAAAGCCATACCGCTTCGCATCTATAATAGGAACATTAGAAATGAATTTTTTTTTTAGGATTGTATCGTAAACCGGACCAAACCTAAATATCACCCCATGAGATTTGTGGGCAGCCTAGAACTCTAACTATAGCTGTAACAATTGTAAAAATATATGTTTTTTTAAGAATCCCAGGTGGAGCACTTAGGTAGAAAACTCAAAAAAAGCATGCTCGCATGCTAAATAGGAATCTCCCTTTTTTTAGATCTTTTACAATGCACATCTAGAGCTTTCTTAGATTTTTCTGTGTATGTGGAAGGACAAAAAAAGTATTATATTTCTTATATACAGGTGTCACAAAGAAGATATTACGAGTTGTATATATTTTCTGAGAAACGAAGCAGTATTTTAATGCTTTGAGGGATTTTACTCTCATAACATATTATGTATCAAATCGCACATTTATCCGTAAAGAGATACAACTGAAGAAAAAAAAAGAAGTTTTCTAGGATAAAAGACAGAAAGCTATAAACCGAAAAACTATGTTGTTTTGCCTAGTCATAACAGAGTAAAATCTGCGTAAACGGTCTATAACTGAATCCTGTATTAAATGAAAAAATGCCATTGTTCAATTAGAAGGGATGCTATACTATGAAATTTATGCACGTGACCAGAGGTCGAGGAAAAAATCAGTCTGGCTTGCGTCATTAATTTGTTAAAATACAGCACAGAAAATTAACTTCCTAACGTATTATTCGCAGCTACTTAATATTAAACTATTAATTAAAAAAGCGTATTTTCTCTTAAATATTGCATTTTTTATTTATTTTCTATTTCCACAAAGTGGGTTAAAAATTGATTAGAAAATTGTATCTTTATACTTAAAAACCAAGTTGAGCATAATGAAAGAGTGTAAAAACACAAAATGTTCCAGAAAGGCCCAATTATTTAAAAAATCGAACAGCAAATAAACAGTGACAGCTATAGAAATGTAGTCTTGTAAGAGTGATATGTTAATTTCATAGGTATGCTTATTTTAGTTCCAAATTTCACCGATTGATGGCGCTAACGTATAAAAATGGATCAAAACAGGACCTTACCTTTTGTTTAGCTGATGAAAAGATCCACCTCTGTCTGAAAAGTTTGTTTTTTTCACTTGCAAGGTTATTTTAGCCACATTGCAAACAACACAACATGATTGCTTTATTTCTTTCATATTTGACTGAATACCAAAAATTTCGAGTTATTAAGATTCAGAATAAAGAGGGTTAACTAAACATATGTTTTGGATGGCATATTAATATGTATTTTCGCGATTCATTTCGTTTTAATAACTGAAAGTGGATGTTTTTTCTTTAGTTGTATCACTTTAGAAAGAGTGTGCAAAATATCTGAATTTGCATTTTGTGAAACCTTAGATTTTATGATTGTCAGTTTAAAAGCTGAGCTTTCACATTTCCATGTAAATCAGAATTTTTTTAAAAAACATGTACGTTAGAGTCAGGATTATTTGTCATTAGCCTGTCATGTATAAGGGATAAAATATGCATATATATTATTAATTACATATATATTAAATAACTTTTTCTGGATAAAAAAAAAGTTTCACATAAGGTTTGAAGATAAAAAAGAATTGCCTTAATAAATTTTGAATTATTTATATCTTTCACTAAACTATTATAAATATATTCTCGAAAAAGCTTTTATAACCACTGTCTTGTAAGAAACACAACATATCTAGTCTCAAGTAGCCAATTTTGATCTTGACTCCAGAAGCTAACATGCTGAGAAACATTTAATTCGGAGATAAATTGATAAGGTCTATTTAATTCCAAATACACTGTAAGTTTAACGAGACGCTAATTGTACATCAAACATGACCAATGAGGTGTGTTCGTATTACAACTCATTTTATAAATAGTCAGATCTCTATATAACAGCTATTGTATACACTTATGCAAAAATGTACGAATACAAAATTTATTACAATTCTATAGATTAAAATCAGTCATACGGGAATAGTAGGACTGCATCTTAATAGGACGTTATCACTGTGCCAATTTAAAACTATAACCTATCATCACTGAATGAATGACATAGGATGGGGTTGAATAGAATGAAAAAAAACTTTTAAGCATGTCTTTTTAAGTTTTGATTTTATTTTCATAAAATTTGATAGAACTCGACACAATTCTGCAATTATATACATTAAATTTCAAACAATGCGGTTGTGCAGTGTTTGTGCTGTTATCGCAAGGACTAAACGACTATAGGTTCTATGTATTTATATAATTATGAACAAACCTAAAAATTCTGGAATTTATTCTTAAGTACACATAAGCCTGACACATGCAAAAATTGGGAATATTGCAGGACTAGTACAGAGCTGTCGTCTAAGCGTAGGCATAATGAATATCTATAGCAACTGCATAAACAAAACTTCCAAAATCAGAAACATAGTTTCTACTTTGACGCAACTTTCTTTTTTGATAACACAGCTTTTTGAACTTTATTATACACTAGACTTCTGATTATCCAACACTCTGTTATACATATTATACACTTCATCAGCTAATTTCTGCAGGTGTATCGAAACTTATTTGTAGCTGTATTTCAAAATCCTGAAAGGTTTTTCTCAAACTTATGATCAATTACAACTTTTAAATATATTAAAAATGCTAAAATGTAGTTAAATTAAATACAATGTAAATTTTATTAAATAATACAGAATTTTGTCACATTAATAATTTAAAATAAATCGAAATTCAAAGTAAGTGCACCCAACAAACATCCCTGGATATTCTAATTTTCCCCCTTCCCAACAGTGGCTTTTCTTCTATAAATCCTTTGTGAAATTACCAATTTTTTTCTTTCTTTACAAAAATTATCTTATTTTACTAATGACAAAAAATGGAAAATTATATAATTACAGAATTTTTACTTTAAATTTACTATATTTTTATTTATACTATTCCGCTTATGACAACAGTTGATATTTTTACTTCATGATAGCAGCGACTAATTACATTACATTAATTTTAATTAAAGTATAATTTTTGTACAATTAGAGGATTCATATATGACAATGTTCCTCAAATTACATGACAAATTTGATTTTTGTGTATACAGTAAACCCCCACTAATACACATTAGATCAAGGTTATACTAGAAGTCTATGGTCAGGGCCAAGAGCTTTGTGGATTATATGCTGTTTCTTCGTTTACATTTCACTATTTGGAATTTATCCACAAATTTAGTAATCACATTTTAAATATTTTTAAATGATTAATACAGAAATGAAAGAAAATTATTTTTGTATATAAAAAAAGAATTACGTTCAATATCAAAAATACATTTAAATGATATACAAAATAAAAAATATTACTACTTAATTTTAAATCTATCAAATATTGTAGTGATAGTGATTTGCTTTACAGTTTTTAATTTATACTCTGCAATTTGATCTTGAATCCTTTACATAGCCAACAAATGTGTAGTAGTCTAACTGATAATTACAAGATATTTAGAATATTTCCTTCTAATGAATCCAGAAATGCATTCATTCAAAATTTCTCAATAAATTCATCAGATCAGTCAACTTTTATTATGGTCAAAGTGTACATTATCTTGCTTAAAAAATATTTGAACTATTTTTTAATCTGAAAAATAGTGCAAATTATAGTCGTGCACTAGACGGAGTAAGCTGTACTCCTTGCTTCACGAGCACCGGATAATCAAGAAGTCGGCTGTAAATTGTATTACAAAATTTTCTAAAACTACCAAGAAAGGGAACATGCAAGTTGCTTAAAAAAAAAAAAAAATAATAATAAATAAAAAAATGTAAATATATTACTCTATATAGCCCATCTGATTCTATTTAAAATAAATAATATGTAGTAAATTATTTGAAATGCACATCCAGTAAAGCCTCTGGGACGTATTTAGCAGTTTTCAAGAGAGCTTATAATCCTGACTCTAATCGATGTAACGATAATAAATAGAAAGGAATGAACCACCAATGTGTACTGAGCCTGTTAAAATGAACCCACTCGAAATGAACAAACTTGTTAGGTTGAACTGTGTATTTTAATAATTAATGTTAGTGTATGAATATAACATCAGCCAGTATTTATTATGAGAATAGTTTTTCTTTTACTTTTACAAGGCTGGTATTAAATTGTGATGCATAACCTTTTGTGATAAACATATAGATCTCTCTATAGTCTGCAGTGAGATGTTTGATAATGTTTATAAATAAATATTCATGTCCTTTTGTAACAAAGAAGTGAAGAGAGTGCATAGTAAAGTGGAATTTTAACATAAAATTTTTTGATTTTCTTAGAAAAAAAAAAAAAAAAAAAAAAAAATCCTGAAAGAAAGTAAGGAAAACTACATTTAAAGATAGTTAATTTTTTAACCCTTTATGTTCAGACAGTACTTTAAAGAACCATTGAAAAACTTGTTATAAAATTCAATTAACACATCGATTGCCAATAATAAGTTTAGGATAAAGATGTAAATACTTTAGTTTACCATCATGATATATTCAAATATATTTTTGCCACACAAAGCTAAAATATATTTAAATGCATCCCTAAGCTTTCTTGCTGTAGAACGACATGTTGTGAAACATGCAAGTTAAAAAAAAGTCTATATTTATATGCAATGCACATTTAATAACTCTATAAAACACTACAAGCAACATTTAATATTTATGTATACTATATGTAATTACAACAGACTTCTAAACATCAGTAACTATGGTAATACCACATTTGACTGGCTATCGTTTTACTTTTTTCCATGATAACAAACAGATGATGTGGGGAGGATGGATATCTTTGAGAAGCCAATTGAAATTACATAGAATATAGAGTTATATATATATATATATATATACAACTACACCCCTTTAAATACTAATTTAACATATTAATTTCAATATGCTTAACATTTTAAAAATTTATTTAATTATTCCACAATTTTTCCATGTTGAGTTAAACATTTTATTAAACAATTGTATAATAAAATGTTTAACTTGCATTAAAAAAAAAATAAATAAATAAAAATACTTAAGAAATGTGAAATTTTTATCCATTTGTTACTTGATAAATAAAGGGTTAAAAAAGTTCTTGAACTATAAAATTATAATTTAGACCTTGATAAAAATAATCTTACCAAAGCTGATTAAATGAGCTTACACATGTTATTTTCATGATAGAGTCACTGGTGCTAAACAGTCAGTTTAAATAACGTTTAAAATCTTTATCAGCTTTTCTTATGTGAAATATATATGAATTTTTGATCTACCCACAAACAATATTATAAGTAGATAGATAGTAACAATTTCTAAACTATTTTCTTTAGGACGTAGAAAATAGAATATTTAAATTCTTAAAACATCTACCAATTCAATAAAAATTTCTTTGATATTAACCACTCTATACACTCTCTTTAACAAAGTTTACTTTAAAATGTACACATAAGTAGTTTTACAGATTCTACAAAAATATCTCTAATAGAATGTTTATTTTTTACCAGAAGGAGAAAAAAAAATATTCAGTTAATTTTTTAAAATTTTATGCTTAAAAAAATAATGACAGATTTTTGAAACTCTCTGTCATATGGACCAATAATTCCAAAAATATTATAAACAGTCCATTTTGAAGAAGAGAAAAAACGATTGCTTAATAAAAGGTCCAAAAGAAAGTTTTGCATGCTTTCAAAATACTTTTTTAGTAGAGGTAAAATATGTTAACATGATTTTCAATAAAAGAACGAGAATCAAGAGAAACTAACAATGCATAGTGTAACAATAAAACTATTGACTTCTATCTCCCCCCTACCCTTTTCTTCCCCTCAACTTGACTATAATAAAAAATTAGATTTCAATCCATTTTTGTTTTCAGTTTCTTAAATTTACAAATTTGAATGTCAGAATTAATAGCTTTAAACATAAAATCAACAACAACAACAACAAAAAAGTTTGGACATTTATACATATGCATATACATATATATGTTTATACATATATTTTTATGCAGTATAACAACATCAAATTGAAGTTGAATATTAAAAAAAATTGTAATATCATCAAGAGAAAGAAAAATAAGATTTTTTGATTGGATTAGATTTTTTTCAATAACTAAGAAAAAGTATTGTAATTTATAAGATTAACTATACATAAAATATAGCTTTATTATTATAGCGCTATTATTGGATATAAATAGTTCCAGTATGCAAAATCATTTTTTGTATTTCAATCAGAGCAGTTTAAAAAGCACTTCATAGCTGAAAAATTACTTTAATAATTCATAGCTTGTAGATTGGTTCTCAAGAGGTTTTTAAATAATTGGATGTTGATGCAGAAGAGTTAAGATAAAATTTGGTATAAAATATACAAATACAGACTTTATATTGTATATCTATATGATTTGTGATACAACTGAACTTAGTTATGTATTTGTTTATATTATTGTACTACATATTATTTTTATCAAAGTTTATATGTGCAAGAATTGAGAACCATTAGAGTATGCATGTTATATAAATTAAAATTTTGCAACTGGTTGAATAAATGTCCACACGAGGAATCGATTAAAGGATCAGTTGTTCATTCAATTGCAAAATTTCAATTTAAATGATTTTTTTTTCTTCAGGATTCATATAAATAAAATAAAAAATATATGCATCTTACTAAAAGCTAACATAAAGCTACCCTTCTCCCTTTCCCTCTTTCTTAGAAATTACCATAATTACATACATTTTTAACTTAAGTAACGAGTTTCATAGCTTTGTGATTCATGATTAATAAACCGGTTTATTAAATATAGCTTTTATATCACTCTCAAAATAATAATAATAATGCTAGAAAACACTGATTTGAGAAGCAGGTATATTTTTTAAAAAAACACATTTTTGAAGAAGTGAAAAAAGTTATGTTTTCACTTGCAGACAGAAACATTTCATGTAATTGTTCCTCATTTTAGTTTTGAAATGATATTTTTTAACATAAAGAAAAATGTGTATATATGTTATAAAAATGTCTTTTAAGATTATACAGCACTGTATTGTATATAAAACCTTCACTTTTGGAATTTTGGATAGTTTTACTTCAATAAAAACATTAACGACCTGAATTCTTTCTCTTCCTTTCGTTTCTGCTACTTTTGACTTTTTTTTTTTCTTTTTTTGTTTATGTGTTATACAAGTCAGAAAGATATACTGTTAATAAAGATAATATTTAAAATACTGAAATCAATTTGTGTAATAGTACACTTCATAAAATAATTTATTAGGATTTGTTTAATTTATATAGTAATTTCATAATAGGCTCAATCCCTATTATTTTCACCGATTCCTTTCACTGGACAAAAACATTTGTAAATAGAGGTTACTCAGGCATGTGAAAACACCTGCTAACTAATGTTAATTCTATGTGAAATTTTTTTTATATCTCCTTTGCTTCCTATATCTTTATTTTATTTTATGCATTTTTTTATTTTATTTATTTATTTTTTGCATTGAATAGCTGAAGTTGATCTGTACAAAAACAATTTTTTACTTTTTCAATTTTGTTTCCAATTTTTTTAATTAGATACAGACTTTCACTTTGAGAAACAGTTTCAATAGGAAAAATACCCTCCTAAAAAAGATGCGTAAACAAAATTGAAAAAGTAAAAAAAGGCAGCTTTTGTAAAGATCAAACACAGTTATCCAATGCAAAAAAAGAAAAAAAAAATTTTTTTTTTAATATAAAAAAGCAAACAAGATAAAAATCTCCCATAGGACTAACATTAGAGATCAGGACTTTTTGCATGAGTGAAGTCCTTTTAAGGGGATTTTTCACCCATTTGAGAACAACTGTTTGCTAATGTCAAACCTATGGGCAAACTGTCTTGAAATTTCTAATTTAATTTTATAAGAGGTTTTTGTATGTGGGAGGGAGGGATTGCTGAGCTTGATCTCTAATAAAGTTATTTTTTACTTTTTCGATTTCAACTGCAGATACTTTTTAATAAAGGTACTTTCACTTTCAAAACCAGTTTTGAAAGTGAAAAGTATCTCTATTAAAAAAATCTGCAAACATAAATTAAAAAAAAAAAAAAAAAGTCCTTTTAGAGATTGAGCTCAACTATCCAACACAAAAAAAAAATAAATAAATAAAAATATTCAAATTTAAACAAGAAATTGGAAAACACTTAGCCCATATGCTTAACATTAGTTGCTTTCAAATGGATGAAGACCTAGACCCACTGTAAGCTCATTTAAATAATGTATGGACTTAATAGAATAAAAGGTTCTCTGTGGACTGTAATTCACTATAAATGTTAATTCACAACACATAAAAGAACACGAGAGCCGATGTTTGCACTTCTCCTCGGATCGGCCTTTTGAGCACAACTCAAGGTATTAAAAACAAATTATGTAGATGGCACTTCTGGCGGCAACAGTACCCTTAAGGAAAAATAAAATGAAGTTGATCATAATATTGTGCAAATGACTTATCTGATATCTTTTAGACATATACAATAAAATGTGTGTAAATATATAAGATGCATGTAAAATAATGTGTTAAGTTAATTTCAGTCTTTTAAATATTTACCATTAATGACAGTATATCTTAAATGATACATAAAAACCTTTTTCTGTATAAGATCTGTCTTATTACAAATTAAAAATGACATCAAATATCATAAACAATAAATCTCTTTAATAACATAAATAATAATCTTACATGTAAGTAGTATTTCATAAAACTAACTAAATGATTCATAACAAATGAGATTATTACATCATTGAATAAATCCCTTGAAGATGAGTTTTTTTTTCTAAGTGCATAGGAATCTGTAAGGCAGAGTGAAATAACTAATAATGAAAAAGCCTAACAGTAACTTATGGGTCGTTCTCAGATGGGGGGATATTTTATGTCCTTGGATATAAAGTATAAACTAAATCAACTATGAATGTTTACATTTTTTTATGAACATTTTTGCTCAAATACTACATTGTGCATTAGTTTAAACAGGAAAATAAATACATAAATAAATAAATAAATAAATTAGAAAATTGTATAGTTGTAAATGCCATTACCATGAGTCCCAAACTTTGGATTTATAAATTGAAATCCTTATTTTTAACACTTTACTGACCGGCACCGGTTCGAACATACTATACCCTTTCACCGCCCGATCAGCCGCAGATCGTCCAAGACACTGGCTTGGTTTCAGCCTAGACTGACGCGCAGGAATATATGCACTTTTCTTAAACTCTTTCCATTCATTTTTAAGGGCTAAAGCTTATAAAAAAACACCGATTATCTGAATAAAGAATGCGAATGCTTGCTGCTTGCTACTTGTCAATCTAACCTAACCAAATATAACAGAAAGATCAAAAGTCGATTAATTGACGACCAGTCGGTAAGCACTTTGGAGCAAACGTCGATTAATCGACGGCCGGTCGGTAAGCAATGGGGAGCAAACGTCGATTAATCGACGGCTGGTCGGTAAGCGCTGGGGAGCAAACGTTGATTAATTGACTGCCGGTCAGTAATGTGTTAAGATGTGGAAAGCTTTAGAAGAAATGCAATGGTTATGTGGGTAAATTTCAGATGTATATTTTTTTCCATATATTTGGTATTTTAGACAAAACAAATACATTTCCATTAATTATACTTATTTAAAATTTGTCCCTAGCATTAATTCCTATTACCATGTTCCTAACAAATTTTCATTCTTGTTTCCACTAGACGTCATTTTAATGTGGAAATGTTCTTAGATTGCATAGTTTCATATGTTCATATGAGAAATACTATCAATTTTTCATTACTAATTCAAAAATTACTTCAATATGTGCTTTTTGTTCCAAAATTACATTAAGTGTATTTAATGCATCATTACCAAGCTCTTTATTGCTACAATACATATTCAATGATTTAACTTTGCAGAATCAATTGTAAAGAAGATATAGACCTGCTTTCATAATAAGTAACTCCATAAGCTTGCAATTGTTAGAGTTTAGCTCTAAAGTAGGCTTCTTAACATTAAAAATGTCATTACCATGGTCATTATCAAGACACATTGAATTTATAATTTTAGGAACACAGCAATAACAATTTTGGACATTTTAACCTTCTTACCCTGTTGAAATTTCACTCAAACTTGATTAAAATATTTCACACCAGAATTTTATTTAAATCCATTTAACATACTTATTTAACTTAAATCTTTGTGTTGTTTATTTAATTTACTTTATAAAAAAAATTCTGGTTTGAATCGAATGAAACGCATTATAGGACTGGGTCGATTAGACCCATTCAGGGTAGGAAGGTTAAAGAAGCCATTGCTATTCATAGCAACAATTCTCATTATTTTAAAATCTGGCAAAATCTGAGCTAAAAATCTGCGAGTGAAATAATAGAACTTAATCATTTTTTCAAAGTCAAAATTTATTTTTATCTGAGAATGACCCTGATGTATCTTTCTACCAGAGTCTGTTCAGGTAGTAATCTACATGCTACAGCCCTGTAATACTGTTATGTTAATTGCTAATTACTTTGACAATATGATTGTTTAGTATAATGGAAACACTGTACCATATAAGAGAGTTTCTCTGAAAATAGAAAAAGAAACTTAGAAGATAAAATACCTAAAGTATGGCATCAACAACTTAATATAGAAACAATAGGTGCTACGTATTTACATAATTACGAACGCACCTAAAAAAGACTCATGTGCACAGTTGCAATTATGAAAAGAACACAGTTTAGTTTAATTTTTAAGGTATGCAAAAGTCTGCAACTAGCTTCCTACTGAGATATTAACTTTTTAAATTTTCAGTCAACTGTGGGGCTATAGTCAGTTTGGGGCTGAAAGTTTTGAGATTGTAAAACTTTGTAAATTACAAATAATTCTTTTTTTGCTCACTGTATATATTTGCATATAATCCAACCTCTTTACTTTGAATGACAAATATTCATAAAATTCTTGATCTGCATACAAGCCAACCTAAAAAAATTCCAATATTTTTTTCAAACAGAAATTAGATTTTAAATGAAAAAGTAATCAAACAAAAATAATTATACAAAAAATTAAGCAACCTCAAACAAATCTTTCAAATTCAGAAAGTTTTATGAAGTCCTATTTCATTGCTTCTTCTTTGTCATAAAAATCAGACTCAAGATCTGATTAATTTTCAGCATCACTTTCATTGTTTTCATTGTCAGAGTCATCCATAAGAATTTTACCCTTTTTAAATGATTTCACAATTATAGCCCATGCCTCTTTAATCAAAGAGGCAATAGCATTGATTCCCACTTTTTTCTCAAATGCAACCTTCATTTTTGGTGCATCTAGCAAACACTTCCACTCAATTCAGATATTTCACAATTTATTTTTAAATGATATTTGATTAAAATCAATTTGACTATGCTTGTTAGAAAACTCTGTGGCTTAGATTTTTTTTTTTTTTTTTTTCAAAATCTGATTCATTTATAAATTGATCCCCGCTTTTGAAAGACAATTTTAAGTCAAAACTTTTTAGCTTATATGCAAGTATATACAGTAAATATCTTACTTTTACAGTCTGTCTACACACTAGCAATATTTCTATAAGAGTGAAAAAAGGAAAAATAAGTGCAAATAGAAAATAAATTAGATTAGTATTTCAAAAAGTGTTCATGAAGTTGATGGATTTAAAAGGAAAATAAATAAATAAATAAAAAGACTAGGAATACAAATCTTTGTTTTTGTATTAAAATTTGATCATTCTTAAAGGTAAGAAATAAAAACAACATCTTACAGTCTATTTCAAATACATTTTTTTTTTCAAAACAAAATTTTTACATATATATCATTAAATTGCTCCATATGTTTTATTTTTTATTTATTTTTTGTTCAAAACTCTTAATATGCCTACAAACACATAACACAACAAATCTGTACAGCTGATTTGAAATGATCCTCAAATTAGTAATAAAGTCTATTAGTATCTAAACTTCTAATAAAAGTTTAATTTTATGCGATTTTTATAAAAGGGGTACTTTACGGTTAGCCGGGTCAGACCAGTGTTATGTATACTAGTATGTTACATATCTGGCTAACCGTAAAGTATATTAAAAAATAATTGCTTGACATACAAAATTGTATACACAACTTTTAATAAAATATTTTTAAGTAATAAAATGAAAAAGAAAAAAATTTGAAAATTAAAATACACCGAACATTTTAAAAATGAAAACTTAAAAAACTTTTAATTTTTTAACAAATAAAATTTTTTTAAAGGTCATTATTAAATTCTAGCTTTTAAGAATTTCTTTTATGGAATTATACAAATAATGGGGAAAAAATGTTAAAGTTCATAGTCCCATTTGAGTAAAATTAAACAGATTCAAAATTTCATGGTTGTTATTTAGTTTTCTTAAATGCATAGTTTCTGATAAATAATTGGATTCAGTTTTCTGTTACTGTAATAATATGCATTGCTCATATTAAAAAATAAAGTTATAGATTCCTAAAAGTAGACTATATCAGCTAGAAAAGAAATATCCAAAAAACAGGAAACTATTCTTTCAAAGACTTTAAAGTAGGCCTCTGTGGTGCTAAGAGGTGGTATACATTTTAAACTTCTTCCCAGATGGAATGTTAATATCAGAAATTGTAAACTCACCATAAAACAATTTTCTTGTAACTTTTTTTTTTTTTTAATTATCCTTTATCCTAAATCCTGCATTTAAAATGTTGGTATTTTTAAAATTATTTTTTGATGTTTCTTAATTAATTAAAAAGTTAAATAAATACTAATACTATTATGAAAAGCTAATCTAACCATAAAAGACAGGAGAATGCCTATGGTGTTAGCTGTACCTGACAAAAGGTTAAATTTGTAATTTGCACATAAATCACATATAATTCTTAATTACATGACATGGGTGACTATTTTCTCTCTATTAGAAAACAAATCAACTGCAAATTTTATTTGTTACTGTAATGACAAAATTTGGCATAGATTTAAATTCATACCTCTGAGTTACAAAATAAAATGCAGAGTTAATTCAATGGTTCACATCACCCTTTTAATAAACATGGGTAATAAAGCCTGTGCTTTTCTTTAAATTAATGTTATATTTCGAGCTTTTCCAGATACTTTTAATAATTTGTAGTAAGTTCCTACAGCATTTTTCATATATTTATCACAATATTTTCATATTTCTTGCTAAGCTTAAAAAATATATTTTACTTTTAAATATGACAGAATTAAATATAATCTGTAGTTTTCAAAATACACAAATTCAATAAAAATCAGAACATCACCTTTATATTTTAAAGAGGAAATCAAACTTGAAAATATCTACTGCATTTTACTCTATAGGAAGAAATCAGTTTTTTGTTATATTTTTTCCTACAAATTTTATGGAATTTTGTGTTTATGTACAAACCAATCAATTCAATGTAAGAGAACAGAGAGTTAGCACTCCAATCTAATATTGAGCTCAATGGTTGACACAAAGGAAAATGAATTATTAATGCTTGAAAATTTTTCCAGAGAGAAAATTTGCCTTGCATAAAATGAAATTTCAAATTTTTAATTGCTTAAGAGACACAAGTGCCAACCTAGTGAAAAAAAAAGTGGCATTTGCACCACTTAAGCAATTAAAAATTTTATTTTCATTTTGAAATATTGCATGCAAGGCGAATTTTCTCTCTGGAAAAATTTCTAAGCATTAATATATTCAATCAATGCTGGATTTAATTGAGTTCTGTGTTTGCCCAATGTTGGTGGCTCACCGGAAAATATTCTATTTTGTGCAACATTTGTAACCTTGCCAACATGTAATAGTGAGAAGTTTCAGGCTGGGAGTTGTTTCATGTGGTTTAATCAGTAGAACGTCAGTGTGCTATACTGATGCTTTGGGTTCGAGTACTGGCATGAAATCTTGTTCACTAGATTGGCATTTGAGTCTCTTATGCAATTCAAAATTTGATTTTAATTTTGAAATAAGGAAAATGAAAGCAGTGGAGAAGATTCCTTGAGAAATTATCTTGACATCTAAACATTGATCTCATTTTAAATTATACTTTAAAATAGAAATAAATAGGTGAATATGGAATCTCCTTTCATCATTTAAATTAGAAGCTATACATCTATAACATTATCACTTTAGGAGGGAAAGGAAATAGCTAATGATAATGTTATTAATGTAACAGTAATTTTTTTTCTAAAAATTAAAAAAAAAAAAAAATCTGATTAAAGGGATAAACTGCACAACAGATTAAAAAATGAAAATACAGAAAAGCTGCATAGTCAAAATTTTCTAGATCTTTGATACTAAATACTATAGTTTGCCTTTTGTAAGCATAAAAAGCAAATTGTGTCGGTTTTCAAATAGTAGAGCTTCAATTTTGTTATGAAAAGAAAAAATATTTAGGAAATTGTTTTATTTAATTTTCGTGCTAAATTGCTATATAGAAATACTAGACATATTAAAAAATATCAGATATATACCAAAGTATCAGATATTTTTGAAAATATCATGATATTTAGAAACCTTGAGTAGGCAAAACTTTAATGATTCATAACTTTCGGAATAACTAATCTTCCAGATGATTATTTCTGGATAATCAATGCCTTGTATGTCATTTGAAATCACACTATTTACAACAACAATTATTTTAACCTTTATGCCTATTTCAGCAAAAAAGAATACTTAGTGGTCAGTTTGTTCCAATTAAATGAACCTTTTTTTGAAATGTTATTTACAAGCATCAGATTTTTTTTAAAGATCACATCAGATATTATTGTACTGATATACATACACACATATTTTAATATATAATTCAAATATCAAAATACTTCTATTATGCTACACAGGGTACAACAAATTAAACAAAATAAATACAAAGAAAAATAGGTACAAAATACACAATAAAAAATACTTGATTTAATTAAGTACATTTAAAATAAATAAATAAAAAACTAGCATTAGCAAAAAATAAATTTCTATTACTTATGATTAATCATTATAATATCAATGCACATGAATCACAACCATTTTCTTCAAGTGTCGAAAACATTGAAAGATGTTCTGAAGTCTTGATTCTAAGAAAAAAGAAAAAAAAAAAGTTAAACAACAATGACAGTAAAGATGAATCCTTGTACAAAAGTAACATTACATGAGAATTTATTTATAAGTTACCTTTAATAAATAGGCATACACTTGGTATAATGATTATGCATTTGAAGCAGGATTCAAAAATATCATAATTTTGAAAATATCTGATATTTTTGATATACATATATACAATATTTTTTAAATAACCAACTCACTGTGATAATAAATATTTCCAAGCATAATATGAATTTTGGTACTTTTTAGTTAACTGGATGCCAGCGTTATGTATACATATATATATTGACACATATATATGTACATAGATATGTGTAGATAAATATTTATATGTGTATATATACACATATATGTATTTATATAAACATATGTATGCATATATATATGTATATGTATATATAACACTGGTGTCAAGTTAATCAAAAAGTGCCTAAATATAATTTGCTTTATACACTTATATCTACATAATATATATATAGAACCATTAGATAATACTACAAATCAACATCAAAATGTGGAATAACTCGTTAATAACAAACTATATCAAACATAGGAGTTGGCAAAAATTGGAATAATATTGGAAATGTGGTATTTAGCTCATTATCGAGGACAATGCTAAATAGACACATTAATTGAGATTAATTTCTGAATAGAAATCAGGATAAACCTAAAAATGATTTCTATATTGCCCGATTAATCTCAATTGAAAACGTAGTTCAAAGAAAAATATCAGAAAAATAATAAGACAATAACTGAGTTATCAATAGATTATATATATATATATATATATATATATATATATATATATATAATTCAATTAAAAAAATTCAGAAATTTATAAAGTAAAATTTTAAATACAAAATAGTTATTTTAATTGAAGGATTTTAACATTAATTGAAGCTTGTCTTTTTTTTTTAAATTATTATTAGACATGTTGTACAGTTTAGTCTCAATTAAACCAAAATCAGAAAAGATTATTGTTTCATGAAGTTCTATATTAGTGATTATCACAATTAGACAGTTTATCTCTCAATGGTGGCTTTACCGAATTAATTGTCTGACATAATTATTAGTTCTACATTTAAAAATAAGTTTCAAACAAAAAAACTTAGAAAATACATATATATATATATATATATATATATTAGGGATGGGACGAATAGTGATTTGGCCGAATAGCCGAATATTCGGCCAAATTTTAGGCCGAATACCGAATATTCGGCGGCCGAATACCAAAATTTGTTTTCCGATAAAGAAAATAACTTTTGATTACATGTAATTTAAAAAATAGGAGCTCATTAATCATTACTACTCTTAAATGTACTTTTAAATGTATTTTTAAATTTGAAAAACTTATTTTAACACAAAAAAATTATGAAACTGCATTATATTCTCTTATCTTAATGTACATCAATGTATCTTAATGTACATGGATTTTCAGTAAGTCAGAATGGTAAGATATTTTCATTAAAACATGAAGATTGTACTTCACTTTTACTATCAAATGATACTTTTACCCTTTCTTGCATCCAAAATCAGTAATATTCTTAGTTTGTCTCTCTCACTCTCAGAACTAACAAGGAGATATTTTCTGAAACAACCTATAATGAAGTATATTTTATCATTGAGAACTTTTGTCCCTAATGATGAAGAAATTTGTAAGAATGAGACTGTTCTGAAATCAGTTTCCGAGTTTAAATTACAGATTATGTTAAAGCAAAAGGTATACTTAAAGTAGAACGCATATGTACACAAAATCTTTGGCATTTGAATTGACGCATACAATATTCAAATTCAAAATTCTGCTTATTCAATGAGCATTAAAAGGATAAACAGAAATTGATAACAACTTGAAAGAAGGAAGATGTAGATTAAAAAAAAATATATATAATATTACATATTAAAGTCAGTAATTATGCAAATAATTATTTAAATGTGAAAACAATAGAATAAAATAATTATTTTGCTAAATATTTAGAATTTATATTTAAATATTTATAAAACCATCTTCATAAACAAGTTGTGTCATCTAATGAGTATCTAATTTAACATCAGTTCTGTTTTCAGATGTACTGTTGTACTTGGAATAGCAATATTTGATATGAAATCTTGAAAATGTATCTTCTTGAATCTTCTTTAATACACCTAGTTAATAAAATTTTTCATTTCTTACTTTATAGAAAATAAGTTATGAATTTCATAAAAGCCTTTTTATATGTGCATGGAATTTGCAAACGTTAATAAATATTTGAGTGTCTTAGAATAAGGCAGTGTTTTTCTAATTTTTTTTTCTATAAGTGTTTTTATACTTTGAGTTTTAATTTATCATTCTCTAATGAAGACATTTCCCATAAAATTGAATCTCTAATTTGGACATCATTTTTAAAAATATCACTAACTTTTATAGGAAATATAGAAAGGCTGTATATTTTTTAGTATCTGAATAGCTGTGTATTTTATAAATAAGAATGAAAATGACGTCATGAATGTGCCAGAAAGTAGCCAATTTGAATTAAAGAAAAAAAAAAAAATATTGCAAGAAACGAAATTCTTTAAATCCAAAATTTATTTCGCAAGACATCTTTCACTATTCGGCGAGATTTTAGTAATATTCGGCACAATATCTCTAAATATTCGGCCACAGGTATTCGGCTGAAGCATTCGGTCAACAAGCCTTCAATATTCGGCCAACCGAATATTCGGCAAAAGGGCCGAATAGGCCGAATACCGAATAGTGGCCGAATATTCGTCCCATCTCTAATATATATTTGGTATAAAAGTCATGCCTAAGTCCTTTTTCTACAGGATGGCACAGTCTAACAGTTGAGAATTTCATTTATACTTTTTTTTTTACTAAAAATATCAAAATTACCTTCCAGAATATTTTGAAAATAAAATATCAAATATACAAACTATTAAACATCAGTATTTTTGAATAAAAAATATCAAATATACAAAATATCATATATCAATCTTTTAAAATAAATATCAAGTACATATATGAAGATATCAAAATCTTGATTTTTTGAAAATACATATCAACTATATATATATACAATCAAAAATCTTGATATTTTGAAAATAAATATTAGATATATATCAAGATATAGGGGGAAGTGGGATGGTGTAGACCACTTTTAACAAAAGTAAGAAAATTAACTTAGTTTAACACAAAAAATTTAATTTATACTGTGCAAGGTGAAACACTTTTTATTCTCCTTGAACAATAAAGAAATGTAACATACAAAAACTATTCTATAATTAAAGAAATTGCAAGTTTCAAAATGTGTGCTATACCTCCCCACTAATAATAAAGTATAGGACAACAATAAAACAAAGCTATAAGATACAAATAGCCTAGTGTCAGCAATATATAAAATCAAACGAAGATTGTAGGTTCATAATGTATGTGCCACAATATAAAATTCTGTTATCTTCATGACTGGAATGCAAATTCAGGATTGTCAGCAGGGTTGGGATTCTTCCAGGACAGTGGAAGAAACTGGAAAAAACTGGAAGAAATGGGAAAAACTGGAAGAAACCACCAGAAACCAAAACAAATGCTCAAAGTTAAAGTATATTAACTATGTAAAAGAATTAAAGTATAATTACATGAAATCTAAATTAAAAAATTTAATTATTATTAAAAATATTATTTTTTCAAAGATAAGTTTTTTTAATAACAAACTTCAGGTTCTGCAGACATTTTCAGTTGATGGATTTTTACTATTGTAGAGGTTGGGAATTTTTTTTTTTTTAATTATGGAATGGTTTTTTTTATTATTATTATTAATTGCTCCATTTATAAAAAAAAGAAAAAGAAACTACCTACAAATTGTTTATTTTTTATATAAAAATATATTATTTTCATATAAATGTGCATTATTTTAAACTGTGCAACACAGTAAATAAATAAATTTGTAATTTTTATATTTTTCATCTAGCATGAATATTTCAATGCTGATTTTAAAAGATTACTGTTCTAAAAACATCTATGGGTATGCCAAAATGCTTTTAAACTATCCTGAAGTGTAGGACTTGAAAAAAAAAATCTTCATTTTTTTTTTTGCTTTCATCCAATTTAAGTTGAGAAATTGACTGCAGCATCCTACTGCTAAAAAACTTTTTTGCGATACTATGTTGCATTATACTAAGAAAAATAAAGATATTAATGGCTTTTTTTAATACTGAGGATCAGGGTTTGATTTAAGCGGTATCGCATCGCAATTTGGGATTCAAATTTAACTAAATTGCGATCCAAGAAATGCATTAAATCACAATCATTGCGATGCATATTTTCCACACCCTTTGTTATGTCATGTGTACACTTAAAGTTAAAATTTAAAGATGTTTTACATGACATACATTATGTTTTCACTCTCCCGAAGTGTTTATTTATAATGGAAGTACAGCGAGACGCCATTGCTGGGTGCAGTTTTCCCAGTAAACACATGATTTGTTCCCGCCCTGACTGTGATTGATTACTGAATCACTGTTACTGGCTAATCACAGCGTTTCCTCATAGAAGTTTGACGTGCATGTTGTAATTGTTCTAAAATGAACACTCACTGTTACGATCCTTTTACTTTTTTTATGCATCGAAACAGACAGTGCAGATTCTGTTGTTTTATATCGTTTTGGTTTTGTACGTTACAGTAATTTGTTAATTGTTTTGCAAATTGTTAATTATTTAATAATATGACTACATTTATGCTTTTGGTTAAATATTGCTTTAAAAAAAAATTGCAAATTTTCAAGATTTAAAAGTTATGTTAGCTATTTTTTACTTGCTATACAAAAGTGTCTAACTGCTATTCAAAACTGACTTTGTATAGCAGTTACTGCTATGCAACTTTCTTTTTCTAAATCGACCCTTGCTGAGGATAGATCAAAACAGGTTTTTAAAACCAAAATTGAATTTAGTTGACCTTCCTACTTTTTGGCCGAAAATGATAACATCCCAAAAAAATTTTAAGTAATTAAATTGTATGTTTTAAAGTAATTGATAATAAATATACATAATTATACATAATATAATTGACATAAATATACATAATTGAAATTAATTATATGTATAGTATTTATTAATTATGTAAAACTGTTAATAATCCAAAAACTTTATTTTCAGATAAAATAATACGTAATTAAATCATCCATGACACAGAAAGATTTTCTAATTATATGAATCTCATTTAATAAAAAAATATTTTAGTTTTAGATATATACAATACATCTTGATTTTTCTTCTGTAATGATTTTTGTAAATGATCATTTGTTATTCTAGAACTTTCTCAAAGAATATTTGAAATCTAATGCAATTTAAACTAAAAATTTTCCATGAAACGATTGATAAATCATGACTGATAACAATGATTATAAACAATGATGTTCATTACAATACATTCATTTGAGCTGATACAGTTTAAGTCAATAACTAAAATTAAAATTTTCTCAATGAAGAAACAAGATTTTCGGAATACTAAGTGTTTTGATCTGGTTGAAATTTCGCCCTCATTTTTGGCAAAAACTCAGATTTTGGGCCAAAAACAAAACTGTATTTTTAATTGATCTCTATTTAATATAGTAATTATTATACATTATTTACATTAATAAAATTGATGTAAATTAAAAGCTTTTATTTAAATGGGTTTCATTCTACCATTGGTAAAGAATCTCTACTATTTACTACTAGTTTCAGAAATGTAAATAATAAAAAAAATATGCTGGTTAAATTGAAATGGATAACATTTAACTGATTTTGTGTATTTTGGATAAAATTTCTTTTCATTTAACCAATGATTGAAGATCTCTAGATAAATGTTGTGTGTGATTTTGGCTATAAAACTGATGCAATTATTAATTTAGCATATATGCTTAATTAAATTTGTTTTGGTCCAGTAAAATTAGTTTATATTAGATTATAGGAAGAAGATATTTATTATATCTTACAAAATTGAAAATATATGGTAAATTCTTAAAGAAAAACAGTTTCTTCCATTTCTTCCACTTGGAAGAAACCTATTTCTTCCAGCCGGTTTTTTCCATGGTTTTTTTCACGGTTTTTTCCACTGCGGAAGAAACTTGCCAACCCTGATTGTCAGTCATAGATGGCATTAAAAAATCATCAGTTCAATTTACTTATATTTTGAAGTAACTGAATATATTTATCAATGTTATAATTAATATATTATTCTCAATAAATGTTTGCATATTAGCAATGTTTATTCATCTTATTAAAAAAAATCACTTATGTAATGAATGAAACTGCTAAGGATGTGTCCTTTTCAAAGAAGATAATGATGGCGAGAAATTATATGCTGACAATATTCATTCTGATACACCAATGAAACAAAGTGATTTTAAGGAATTGCTTGAAAATTTTGATGACTTTAATCAGGGCTCGAAAAATAGCATTCCCGGGATCCCGGGGAACCCAGAAATCATTTCTGGGAACCTATATTTTTTCAATAAGGTTCCCAGCTGGGAACCTAAAAATCGTTATGGTCGCCAACGATGCCGCGCACACGTTATATCGCGTAAAATACGCAAAAAAATTGTTAGGGAAAACTGACATAAGTCAATGTTTTCCCCAACTTAACACATTAACACTGATTAAAAAAGTTTTTAGCAGAGTGCGTTCTCAAAGTGCAGTGAAAAAGCTTTCCCAAAAAATGAGGATGTAAAACTTGACATATATTAAAAAGTCAAAAGAATAAAAGTTCTTGTAAAAATTATGTAAAGTATTCTTGCATAAATAAAAAGTCAATATTACTATGGCAGTTCATTTATTGTACTTGAAAAGGTAACATACTTGAATCACATTCGGAGTATATCATCAGAGTTCAAAAACATCGAAGATTTTACTTACAAGAGTTCATAGGAGCGGTGAAGTGGCGAGACCATTTAACTTTTAGAAACTTGAAAAACGAAATACGACTAAATAAACTAAACACAGAATAAATATGAACTTAATATAACAAGCCGGCAAAAATACACAGCTTCCCGAAGACGACGTACCAGCCGGCATCTTCGTATCGTGACTAAAACACATTCAAAACAAGCGAAGCAACCGGAGAACGAAAAAGCATTTATACCTCCGCGTAAGAACGGCACGTGTCGACACACCCCCTTCCAGAAGGATCTGTCGCACGACGATTCGCGGGAGTGGGTGACGTCCGCTAATTTATGCAAGGATTACGTCATTACGATGCTATCGCCTCCTGGCGAAAAGATAGCGAATCGTGTCTTCGAGAAACGAAAGTTAGTGACTGATGTTTAACTAAAGAACCGGGAAATGTAAATAAAGATAAAGTATAAGTCTAAAAGATTTTTAACTAGACTGCAACTTAAAATAAAGGATTATCAACAAAACATTATATAATAGGATTAAATTAAGCAAAAGGTAAGTTTATTTTAACAATAATATATATAAAAATAAAGTTATATTGAATGTATGAAGACCGATAAAATTAAATATTTTATATGTTATTTTAACTGGAGAAATATATTAAATGAGGCATTGAGAATATGGAAAGCTTGTTAAATCCTAACAAAAATAGCTCTTGAGCAGTCCGTGAAATGTGTAATTTCATCAAAATATTACGGAAAAAACCCGAATTTCGTCAAACAATTGAAAAAAAAAGTCAAATTTTGTTCAAAAATCGCGAGAAAACGGCAATTTTTGTTGAAAAAAATCACGAAAAAAACGACAAATTTCGTCAAAAATCGCGCTAAAACGGCAAATTTCGTCAAAACATGCCGAGAAAACGACAGATTTTGACAAAAAATCGCGCAAAAAGCCTGGATTTTGTCCAAAGATCGCAGGAAGCAACGCAAATTCCATTAAAAAATCGCGAAAAAACAGCAGATTTCGTAAAAAAATCGCGAAAAAACGGCAAATGTCGTTAAAAATTTTTTGAAAAATGAAAGGTTTTGATAAAATATCGCGATAAATCGCCAGGTTTCGTTAAAACATCGCAATAAAATGGCTGATTTTGTCAAAAGATAGCAAAAAACGGCAATTTTCGTCAAAATACTCACACATAAATTTTATTGGGAACTTAAATTTTTCATCTGGGAACCTATACTTTTCATGTAGGTTCCCAGCTGGGAACCTCAAGTTTTTTTGAATTTTCGAGCCCTGCTTTAATAATGAATGAAGATTAGTGACTTTTCTCATTCTAAAATAATGGAATATTAAAGAAATTATAGAATTTTTTGTTTTTTCTAATTCTTAAATTTACTATTATATTTTTATTTTAGAATATGAATTTTGTAAATTTTCTTTGATTCACATACAAGTCCCCTCCCTTTTTCTTTTGAGGTGAAACAAGAATCAAACCAGGGTTCTCTTGACTGATGCACACAATACTCTATCATCAGAGCTATCTGGATGAATCTGGTTGATCTAATTCACCCAACTAGTTTTACTAATAAT
Organism: Maratus speculifer; assembly: GCA_964019185.1. Lineage (NCBI taxonomy): Eukaryota > Metazoa > Arthropoda > Arachnida > Araneae > Salticidae > Maratus > Maratus speculifer. Next base: position 20,958,405 of record OZ025292.1, on the reverse strand, counting down.
AGCACCTGATAGTTGTGTAGTTGCAATCAGAGGGTAAATGCTCCAAGCAGAAGGTATACAATCACGGCAGAGGGTATACCCTAGAATATATATACTACAGCATTTTTGAGAAACAGAGGGTATACGGTAGTCCTTAAAAAAATCCAGAAAGAATATGGACTATACCCTCCACAATATCCATGGCATCTGATCTGATACCTGAATCTGCAAAACAGAATAAATAATTATCAGAATGGAAACCTAGAAAATGCTTGATACATAATCTAGCTCAAATCCAAGTCCTGAAATTCTTCGGCCAGTTAGAAATTTACATCTCATAAGATTTATTTACCAATTAGAATAATTGTGATAAAATTAATCTAGTGCAGTTACATATCCAACATTTGATGGAAATCCATTACCTGCAATAAATTCTGTTGAGCTGATTCATATATCAGACCAGATGCTATAATCAACAAGTAAGAAAAATCCTGCGTTAAGCATAGATTATGAAACACTTTCTAACACTTCCTTAAAGCTTTAACAAAACTCTGTTATCAAGGAAAATAAGGTATTTCTGTCCTAGCCAAATATGTATTCCAATACTTTTGAACTGCCCTACATTTGATATGTCAGTTGATATATATACTATATAATGGGGAAATTTAGTTTAGCAAGAAAATGCCTAACTGGTTGAAATTTTCCTTTTTGTCCCATATGATTTATTTGTCAATTAAAATAACTATGCAAAAGTTAATCGAATGTAATTATATATTCATCGTTTGATGGAGCTCAGATGGCAGCATATTTGGCAGCTTCAGTCAAGAGGTCTCTGATTTGAATCCCAATCTGAAGATTTTTTGTTCAACTGAAAATTTACATCTCATATGATTTATTTACCAACTGAAATAACTGTGTTAAAATCAATCTAGTATTCTTTATATTACTCATTTTAAAACATGTTGGTGGATTAATAGTGATTTTTTTCATCAAACACATATCTAAACATGAAGTAATGTATGATAATTAATTGCTTAAATAATAGCATAAAAAAATTAATGCAGTTGCTTCTTACTTTTGAAATTCATTTTTAACGTCTAAGAAGTTGAATATTACATAAAGAGTTGTACAATGGTTTTCAAAATGATATGAACACCCTGTTTTTCAAGCATAACAAAAGGAGGAAAATGTTACAAAACAGACTGAACTATAATCAATATTAGAAATAGAAAAAATCGTTTGATTTTATAACAAAATATAATTGATACAGCGATTTATACATAAAATAAACTGGATTTTTCAATTTTCAGGTATTTCATAATGATATGAACACTGGACAAAAATATAGATTAATAAACAGTGTACACACCATACCTTTTAATTAATGTAAAAACATGATTAAGTATGGAATTGAGCAAGCTTTTTTATATATTTTAATCAATTTCATTCCAATAGAAAATCATAGTTAGCAGCTTTTAATCCTGAAATTTTGGCATATTGTTTTCTATTTGTGTAAATAGATCTAAACAGTAGACTGCATACATTTTGTATTGGATTTAAATCAGGAGAAATAGATGGCCATGGAATTTCCTGTAAATCATAATTAAGAAACGATTCCCACATAAAATTTGCTGTGTAGATGGATGCATTTTCTTGTTGAAACATCCAGAAAGGTTCGACAATTTTCTCAGTAAATTACACCAAGTTCTCTTCAAGTAAAACTTGGTAAGTTAATGCACTCATTCTACTAGAGAAATACACAATGTTGATCTTACCATGAAATCCAAATGAAACCCAAACCGTGAATGAACCTCCACTCTACTGCCGTTTTAAAAGCGTTTCTGGTTTCTTGTGCAGATTGTGCCAGTAATAACCCCCCTTCCCCCTCCAGACTATAAAAATGGACTTTTTTTTTTCATCAGAATATATTACTCCTAATCTGACCTCCAGGACAGGTGATCTTTTGCACAATCCAGGCGACTTTGCTGGTGCATTTTAGCAGGGGTGCAGAAAAAGTTTCTACTCCCAAAATTTCTCCCAATCCACATGAAAAATTCCCCAAAATTGTACTTTATGTTATCGGTAATTGCTGTAGTATCGTAGATATAGAACATTTATTACTCAACTTAGACTTCGAGTATATATGGCAGAAGTGAAATTCGAAATAGAATCACCCCAAATATACGATACACATTATTCGGACATCGATTTTCTGGAAGTTGCCATACAGATCTTTTTATTTGTAGTGAAAGTTTTCTATCTCAGGAAATTACGGAATTCGTCCTTAAAATCTAAATCAATTGAATATGTTTCTGCAGAATTTCCCCAGGTGGTTAAAATTTCCTCCAATCCTAGATCGAACATATTCTGCACCCATGCATTTTAGTCATATGATTGGGACTTTACTTTCTTGTACCTCGTCATCTTAGAGCTCTTGACTACTCTGGACAAGGTATTTTTTAAAACTACTGATCAGTAGATCTCTTGAATGTTCACCTAAAGCTGTTTTCCCATTGCTCATTCTTTTTATAATGGCTCTTTTTTCCTTTTGGACAGTTTTAGTGGATGTCCCAGAAATTTCTGTGCTCCTTAATTCTCTTTTAATCAAAGAAAATTTAATATTAGACCTGGAGATCTCTTCTGTTTTTTTTTTTTTTTTTTTGGCAATAGCCCTTGCTGAAAGTCTTGATCATTTAAAGTCACAATCCTCCTTTCCTCAAAACCACTTAAAGAGCATTTACGACCCATACCTCTAGAAATGACTTTCTGATCAAATTTGGAAATTTCTTAGTCTGCGAAATAGCTTTATATGCTAAAATAATTTGAATATTTTAGTTTCTTCTTGATGCAATGGCACTCAAAAATTCTGTGCTATTTCCATGCTCTTTTTGTGATGATTTTGATCTGTATTCACATCATTTTGCAATACCATTTTTTTTAGTAAATTTATATTTTCAATAAATTTGAATTTCGATATTTCTTTTTCATTATATAAAATTATTGTAATTGTCTCATAAATGGAGTTTTCTGGCAATTATTTAAGAATTTTTGCCAAGATATCACAAAATTACTGGGTATTCATATCATTATGAAACCCAGTGTATTATATGAAGTTGCCTTATAAATATCACCAATTGCATACATTAAATGTAGCAATGCTGATTTTATGATCATCTTTTATTTAATTTACAAAAGTATAGTTCATTTATTTTCAGTTTTTTAAACTTGCCAACAGGGGTGCAGAATATGTCCGATCCGGCGATCTAGGATCGGGGGAAATTTTCCAGTCTATTTTAACAACGAATTCCATAGTTTCCTGAGATAGAAAAATTTCCTAACAAATAAAAAAGATATGCATGGCAACCTTCACAAAACCGATCTCACCGTATATAAGTGGTGATTCTGTTCTGAATTTTCCGAAAATTCAAGGCATTCGGTTTAGAAAATTAAGTCAATCTGAAAATTCAGACATAAAAATACTGGGAATTTTACTCAAGAATTGCGGTAAAAACTAGAATTTCATCACAAGATTGCAAAATAACCACAAATTTAGTCACAAAAAGGCGAAAAACCCACGAATTTCGTCAATATATCCCAAAATAACTGCAAACTTCATCAAAAGATCACTGATACCATGATATTCTGCTGCAACCTTTCCTAAAATTTGTTGTAATCTTTAGAATTTTTTTTTTTTTAATTTTTATTTTAACTCAGAATCGCCCTTGCTATATATGCTCATGCATAAGTTGAGAAATACTGGAAGAATAAATTTTCTATACCTATGGTAATGCAGCATTTACTTATAACATACCGTAAAATTTTGGGGAAATTTTCATGCGGATTGGGGGAAATATTTGGAGTAGAAACATTTTCTGCATCCCTGCTTGCCAATTAGGTGCAGAAAAACATATATAAGCAGAAAATGCTTAGATATAGCTAATTAATTATGGCTGTATTAAAAAGATCAACAACTGGAAATTTTCTAACACCTTTTCAGACTTATTTTTATAAGTAAAAATATGAAACTTGCTGACATGATTTTTTGAAAAAATTTACAAGTGAACTATTTTTTTTTTCTTTTAATAAATTAGAATTTGATTTATAAGCAATTATTTTCTGAATGTTAGTATTTCACCACAGTATCAGTACCAGTATTTTACTTAATTCTTTTTTTCATTTCTAGCACAACCATTTTGGGAAATTCAGTTCAAAATATCAACTTTGACAGTTTTTTTCAAAATATATTCTGCCTTTATCAAGAAATCGAATGATATGGCCCAATATATAGTTTCTGAATAAGAAAACTTGTTAACTGAATGCATTTGAGAGCAAAAATTAACTTAAAAATAAGTAAGAAAATAAACAGTTTGGATTTAAATGCACCTTTAATCTTATAATAAAAGAAGAAGATACTTACCTGAAATTAAAGCTACTCTTCTAATGGAAAAACTTCTAATTTTCTGTTATATGCGAGTGTCTCAAAAATACTGATTTTAACCTAAAAAATCATAACTCAGTAAATAAAAAAGTTAACAACACAAAATTCACAACTTTCATTAATAAACCAGCAGTGTTTTGTTCTATTAGGGGGACTTATTACAAAGAGGTTCTACTTTTTAGGATTTTGTTCAACTGAAACCCTAAAAAGTAGTATAGTTTCTGGGTAACAGAGTCCGTGCACAAAAACTATGTAAGTCAGAGAGTTCAAATTTTGTGTACTTACAGCTGAATACCTCTCGTTACACAACAAATCATGAAATTTTGAAAAAGACTATTATTTTAATTTAGATATTATTTTTTATATCAGTTCATTTTTTGTTGTTTTTTTCTTTTCTAATTGTTGCATGCAAGTTTAAACAGATATAAAAATTATTATATATGTAACATAAATTAATGGATAAAATAAAACACGTGAAAAATGCACTTATTTGTTTTACATGTGATTTATTCATGTTGAAATGTTTTGAAGGAGAGAATAAATAAAACACTCTATGTGATCTGCAATCACATGTACCCACTTGTTTGGATTAATTTTCTTTTTGAAATTTTTTTTTTTTGTATCTGTCCTGTGCGTAGATTGTTGTCATAAAGTAGCTTTATGATATTTCAATTCCTTACAATCATTTTTCATCATTAAATGTAATGCTGCATCAACCAGCTTTCTAGGCTAAGCTCTACACCATAAGTTCTTAACTATCTAAATCCAATAGAAAACATTTGAAATGTACTAGACAAACATTTGCAGAATCGTAAATATTCCAATTTAGCAGAATTTCCTCCAAAATTGCAAGAAGAGTGGAAAGAACTTAACATAAGCGATCTTTAACTGTTCATTGAATCATTGCCATAGTACTTATTGCTAATGTATGGCAGCAAAATAAATACAGCGAAACCTCCAAATAAGGGACACAACTTCAGGTCCCAGTCCCTTGGTATAGGGTATGTAATGTATTTACCTCTGAATAAGGGACACTCGATTTAAGGAACAGTTGAAAATTAGACCGAAGGGACTGGTTTTTGCATTTCAGATAATGAAGTAGTCTGTGATGAAAATGAAAATACAGATTTTTGTGAATTATCAAACAGACAGACAGTCATGAGGATACAGAAGCATACGACACAATTGACGAGCATTTATTTACCCACAATTCTGATTTGACATCAGTGCATTTATCCCTGAAAGTAATGCTGAAAATTTTGAAGATAATTCTAAAAGTGGAGAATAAAAGAAAATCATGAAATAAAGAACTTTACAGACACTTCTAGGTTGTTCTCAAATGCAAATGGGAAACTTTTATGGCATAAGTTTTAATTTATTTTTATTCAGAAATGCCTGAACTAGAGGCGTTGTTGTTCAGAAACTATGTAATCAAACTGGGTTTTTTTAGGCAAACACAATAGATCTTACAGAAAATACTATCAAAATGGCCATTTTGAACAAAATTTCCATACAAAATAAAAATAACTATTCAGAAACAGTGAAAAACGTACTTGTCACATGATCAAAATACTTTATAATTCAATAGTTTATTTATTTACCAAAATAGTGAAAACACAGTTCGATTCCAAATCTCTCCTATAGGCAGGCTTTCATTAAAAAATAAATTTAAATGTGTGAAAACATTTTCTGCTTTCTGAGCATAGCATTTGAAAGATTTGTTGTCTTAAAATACGAGAAGCAGTTGACTACTTTTTTTGTAAGTACTGCTGATAATGAAGAATTAAAATTTATAAGTATGGTAACTAAACACTTGAAAGATTTGCAGTGAAAAATTAAAATTTACAAAACAATTTCTTTTGACTGATTACTTTAAGTAAATTTTTTTTAAATGTTTTAATATTTTTTGCATGCACAGAATTTTCATATAAAATAAAAATCAATACTTCTACAAATAATTTAATGATTTAGTAATTAATTAAAATCTTAATTTATTAATTCTCTATTCCTTTTGTATTGATTAACATTGTTTATACACTTCGGGTACATTTAGACTTCACCTTTGTTGATTGGACACTTTTCTATCCTTCTGAACGATTAATTAAAAATAACAATCAAAACTCTGAATAAGGGATACCTCTATTTAAGGGACAAAAGTTCCGATCCTACGGGTGTCCCTTATTTGGAGGTTTCACTGTAACTGTAAAAATTGTAGATCAGTGCTGTCGAACGCGGCGCCCTTTTGGAGGCTGCAAGTTATGAACATTTTTTAAGAATTAAATTCCTATTTAAAGCATGCTTTATTAAAATTTCTTGAAACATGCTTGCGATATTTTTAAAACTTCTTTTCCGCATCAAAAATTAATGTTGTTTCGATGGTCTATTGTCTGTTTTAAAGATGGGAAAAGGACTTGTCATTTCCTCCCTCAGAACTTTCAGATATTAGGTAATTTTTTTTTATCTATAAAATTGGGCGAAATTATTTCCATTCTCTTTCAGGCTCTCTTTAGAGCCACCCATTGATTGGTTACTATGTGAAGCCTGTATTTGTTTCTGTACTTTTTATACCAACAAATTTACTCCTTCAAAATAAATCAAGGAATATTTTTGTGTCCTCAAAAAACCTAACAATATCGCTGGTTATCATTTTATTTAGATATAATAGACAAGATTTCATTTTCTGGCTCCTTCCAATAACTTTATATATATATCCCCTCGCCGAAAAATGCATAATTCAAAATTTACAACAATTTACAGTTATTTAGAAGAGTTTTTTTTTTTTTCATAGTAGTACTTCAGATCCATAGGGGGGTCTTATGCTTCTATAGCGAAGTTAATTTGCATATGTGTATCGCTAGTAATACTCTTGGATAACTTTGTTGCATGTTTTGAACAATGTTGATATTGGCGCCCTCCGCTGTTTGTCAAAAGTTGAGATGCGCCCCTGCTGAGTAAAAGGTTGGACAGGCCTGTTGTAGATCAATGGTATTTTCTCTTATAACACCCCCCCCCCTTTTTTCTTCAAATTTACCAAGGTGGCTGGCAACTTTTAAGAGCACATGTTTTCCTTTGCAATTAATTATGTTATGCTTAAAAAAGTATTTCAATATTAGAAATACATTTAAATGATAATTACAAAATCAATAGAAAACTTTTTTACTTTTTTTAAAAATCTGTCAAATATCGCAGTGATAATAGTTTGCTTTATAGCTTTTAACTTATTTTTAGAAATTTAATCTTTAAGGATTTTAAAAGATGAGAATTCTTGATCAGTAACAAAATTTTTTTTTTTAAACATTAAGATATTTGTCTGCAAAAGTTAACCTTTCTTCAAAAACAATTTTATATAGTCAACAAATATGTTCAAAATTCATTCTAATAGTTTAAAAGATACGTAGTACATTTTCTTCTAGTGAACGTAGAAATGCATTGAAAATTTCTTAATACCTTCATCAGACCAATCAAATTTTATTATATGCAAATTATATTACAGTGAAACCTCCGAATAAGGGACACCTATGGGATCGGAAATTTTGTCACTTAAATAGAGGTGTCTCTTATTCAGAATTTTTATTACAGTGAAACTTCCAAATAAGGGACAGCTATAGGACTGGAACTTTTGCCCCTTAAATAGAGGTGTCCCTTATTCAGAGTGTCCTTTATTATTATCTTGCTAAAAAAAAAAAAAAAAAAAAAAAAAAAAGATTTTAACTATTTATTTCCAAAATACAATGCAGATTACAGGTGTTTGCAAATTATAGAGTAGCATATTAGTGGACTGTACTTAGAAATTAACTAAAAATTTTATGCTGGCCAGAAACTTTTGATCATTACTGTATATATAAAGCACTTGTAGTAGTAACATAAAGAATTTATCTGTATTTTACATTAATATTCATGCATTAGTGTATAAAACACTATGATAATGTTATGAATGCTAGCAATAATAATAAAAATAAATAAAATAAACATAACTGATTGAAATACATTGCATTTTGGCAAATAAATCTGTGCCACAAAGCATAAGATTTTAAGGTGGGAAAAAAGATAGAAGATAGCTTACTTCTTGACTAAAAAAACATCATAAAGCTATGGAGAAGAGAAGGCAAATAAAGCCAATGTGTTCGTATTTTGCCATGATGCACAGAGACATTCCCAGTCTTAAAGTCTTTGACAATACCTTCTTGTCCAGCAAGAGGACTATGAGAGAAAGCCAGGAGGGTCTTTCACGCCGAATCTCACATCTGTCGGGCACAAAGTTACCTAGGAAAAGAAAAGAAATTAAGCAGCTGTCTAGCAGAAATGACAACCAAATGAAAAACCAAACAAAAATATAAGCTAAGATTTTTAAGAATATTTCAAACAGCAAAATATTAGTGTTCAAAACTGTTTTAGCAGTGCGCAGCACCTGGCAGCTCTTATTATTTCTTTTATGTACCTGGTGCAGTGTTCTCGCTAACGCTCGCCAATGCGCCAAATTGCGACTTAATTCTTCATTTGGCGAGAAAACAAGCGATTAGATTCGCCAAATTGCTAGTGCTCAATTTTTTCTTTTTCATTTTTCATACACATGCATATATATATTTATATTTAATGTATACATATTTTTTATATTTGTAGCAGATAGTTGAAAATAGATTAACAGCAATCACTGTCACATAAAAACTTAGGTTATTTTAGAACATATATCAATTTTGCTAATGCTTTTTTCATTTGGCGAATGTTTTTTATTTTTAATTAGCCAAATTACTAACGTTGGTCAAATGCCAGCGAGAACACTGACCTGGTGGCTCTTTTAAATTCTTCTGATGCACCCTTTTTAACATTTCCTATGCACCCTATGGCAATTCATTCGATCCCAGGAAAATATCACAAATTTTAGGGGATTCTAAGCAAACCAGTTAAAAATATTTTTTGGTGAACAAAGTACAAGTGTGCCCCTTTTTTTTTAAAGTGTTCCCTTTTTCAGAATACTGTTTCCTCTTTGAAAGAATATGTACCTCTTTTTAAGAATAGTGTTCCCGTTTAAAAAATTTACGCTCAGCAGATTTTTTTTTTTTTTTTCTGAAGTCTAGACCAAATATATGCAAATAAATTAGCAATACATTGTTGAAAAGTGAACAACTTCAATATTAAACAAGCATATGCCATGGTTTATGCTTGTTTAAATCTATTACATACACTGGCTTTCAAAAGTTGATACAATGAGTTCAATTCTTAATATCTAGTAAACAAATCAATGGATTAGCATGAAAGTAAGTTTACAAGTGCTTAATATTTATGAGAGATCAAACAATAACAAATTAATCTTCTAATCATGAGACAAATATTATGTGAAACCACAAGAACGAGTTTAATTTGACTTTAAACAGCTCCAAAGAGTCTATGAATCAATGCTTATGAGATACACACATTTATTGAAATGGTCTAGAAGTAATTTTAGCAATTATAAAATTCTTTAAATTAATTTACAGAGTGCTGTTTAATGACTCCTATAGCTGACACACTGCAACTGAGGAGATAAGATGAAAAAAAAAAAAAAAAAGTTTTATAACATAAAGGAACAGGGTCTATAAGAGGATTTATTGAGAAACACCGAAAAAACTGGCGATAAATATATATCAATAAATATAAAAACTTTGTTAAATCACCATAAAAGAAAAATTATACAGGATACCTGTATAATTTTTCTTTTATGGTGATTTAACAAAGTTTTTATATTTATTGATATCTATAAGAGGATTTTTGATTCAAAAGAGTTTGATACTTATAGGGTAGTTCATATAATTTTTCAATATAGAGTAGACAATTTGAAAAAAAATTAATAACAATATGATATTACATGACATAAAGTAGACATGGCATTAAATATTTTAAACTTTTAGCAGGCCCCGATCATGACTAATTGGAGCCCTGGGCAAAGACAAATTAGGAGGCCCCCATTTAAATTGTTGCAACATTAAACAATTAAGATTAACAATAAATCAACATTAAATCATTAAGATTTTCACTGAAAAACAATTGTAATTTGAAACGTTATTTTCTGCTTCCTGATTTGCTTGATTAAGAGTGTCAATAATGCAAAATTATAAAATATGCAAGGGGGAGCTATGAAAAATAATAATAATAAAGGCTGAATTTCTATTGGTTATTGGTTATTATATGAACCAAAACATGGAGGGGTGTAAATTACTGGCACATCTAACCTAGTGCATAAAATACATGTTAACACCCAAATAATTAAAAAATATAAATAAATGTGATTAAATGAAAGATATTTAAAATATAGTTTTATGAGCTTAAAAATAATGTAAAAAAGAAATAACCATAAAGTTGCTTGTTCATGATTTAAGAGTTCATTGAATGTTTATTACAAGTTTCGGTTGAATATGTTTGAAAAATGAAGCTTTTAAAACGGTGCTTTCATAACTTGCTATATTTGTAAAACTTCTTCAAAGTTTTAACATCTCATATTTCATAATTTTAAGAAAATGTTACTTAATAAATTTGACAAAACACGACTGCTCCTTTAAAAACATTAAGCAGAAATGAAAACAAAACAAGCTTATAGTCTAAAGTTGCAGTTAAAAAATTTTCTGTTCATTGATCATACTTATTTTTCCTTTCTTCAGCTGATTAATTTCTTTGAATTAAAAATAGAAATATTTAATAACTGCATCGACAAAAAACTCATAGACTTTTTTAAACGACACACTGCTCAATTAAAAAAGTTATTTTTTTTATTCGGATCTCATTGATGACTTGCCGTCTTGCCGTCCTCCAACCTCCAAGGACTAGCTGATTTATGATTTCATTTCATTCGATTAAAAGCGAATTGTTTTCAAGAAAGTTCAACACTGGACTCATATTTTTAGGTTTTAAATGTTATAAATTTTAGCGATATGTAATGTGCTTATCAATACAATTCGAAGATATAAATTTGTTCTTTATATTTAAATTTAACTTAGTTTTTAATTCAAACAAGTGCTTTTAAACACAAGCGGGAGTCGTTAAGAGTAAGTAATCTGAAGTACTCCCCCTAGATATTTTTATGAATTATTCTTTATGTATTTTAAAGATCTTATTAAGTTTAACATTGTGAATTTTTTAAAAATTAAATTCGACCGTAAGACTTTATACTTTTTTCTTTAGTAGTTTACAAATTCACAAATCGATATGTGAATTTTTCAAATGTTTTTAAAGGGCCGGTAACTTTGTTTACTTTACAAAATTCCACCAAAATTATTAGTGTTTCATCAACATTATTATTTTAGTAATGAGCAAAAGATAATGTATTTTAAATTGAAAACAAATGTAATGGATTTTTTTGTTAAGAATATTCCACAAACAGAAATTTTGCTTGTTTTTGTATGATTTTCCACAAACAGAAATTTTGCTTGTTTTTGTATGATTTATAACTATTTGGTTGTAGGGATACAAGTAGATATGTGCCTAAAGTTATAATTTTTAGGTTAAACTTATATCATTAATGTTCTTTTTAGCCTTATTACATTTGTTTCAAATAAAATATCCAATACATTAAGCTTTGAATCTGTTCCTACATTTATTTTGACATAAAAATTAAAAAAATCTTAAATACGTAAAATGATACTTAATCTAATTTCAACCCTCCCCTTCCCTACAGATAATTTCAGGGGAATGCTGTACCTTGCTCTCTCTGATTCAGACTCAGACTGGCCCATCAATCAGAGAGCCGGTGCGCCTATGTCCTGCAAAAAATTTTACGCTCATTAGTGCTTAAGCCAAGCCATATTTTTTCACTCATTGTACACATACATTCTGATTATTGTACAGAATTTCGAGCATTCATTTAGGAATAATCATTAATTAATAGACAGACACTACAAGTGAGTTACTGTTTATTATCACAATGAAATTAAAGATATATCATAGAAGTTTCCAAATCAGAAACCAAAGTCGACATCTTTGCATTAAATGAAAGGGAAAACATGCTTCAAAAAAGAACTTTAATTAGCCATGACACCCTAGGTTTTTTTTTATTGAATGGTATTTTTTAGATTTTTAACTAAATATTTTGCATATTATAAGTCCTTTTGCACTCATCAATCATTTGACTTAATCAATAGCCATTCATAAATGCATCTTTAATTGTGCTTTATTGAAAATGAATTAAAAAAAAAAAAAAACTAGTCGGTTGGTTGTATTTATGACAGCCAATTATCAACACAAGAAATATAGGTTCCAGTTGGATGTAGAGAAACTACAACCTTTAACCTCTACTAGGTCCAGTTTCTTTAGTCGGATGTGGTCAAAACTTTTTTCTAAGTTGAAAATTGTCTACTACAAAGCTGCCACAGACGACTATTTTTATATTCTGTTCTTACCAGTACTTTTTAATATAAATTTATTTTTGATATTTTTCTTTTCAAAAGTTGTTAAAGTGTGTGTTAATGATTTTTGTTTTGAAAAAGTGGTGCTAGTTAGAATTAAAAAATTGTCGCCTGTAGCAGCTCTACTTTCTACGAGGCAAAGGTAAATGACAATATATGCTCAGCACCATCTAAAAATGCTAGTTCATTGAATTGTGTGCATGTGTAATGACGCCAACTTAAAAAAAATATTGAGTACTCAACTATTTAGGGTAAAGTGACATGGGCCTTTCCTTTTCTTTGAAGATAAGGAGACAGATGGAAAAGTTGTGATAGTGAAGTTAGAATTTTTTAAAATGAAATACAAAATTGCAATTCTATTAAATTATATTTTCCTGTAAAGTCTTCATTTTTCTGGACTCTAATATTTACTATTATACTATGAATATGACTACAAACTACAAACTAATTCAAAAAATAAAAAGTATTGCATGTCAGAAATCGGTAAAATATTTGAAAAATCATCTAATCGTATAAAATAAATGAAAAGTATTTGACTTCTTGTTTTCTCAATATAGGTAATTTTCATGAATTTAGAAAGAAAAATCAATTCAGAAATTTATTAGAAAATAGCCAATCTCTATTGGAAAACAGTATACTATTATTACTTTTGTGTAGAAGAGAGTGTTGTACCTTGGGACACACGCTTGTACCTCATAACATTGACAATTTCTAAAAAACTATTGGTAACAGTGATCTTTTCTTTGTCTAATAGTGACTGACTGATCTCATCATAGTAATTGACAACATCAGAAGCAATAAATAAACGACTTGGAGAAAAAAAGAAAATTTCACTAGTCCAAAGTAAATATTTTCCTCCATTCAAATTTCATTTTCTAACTATGTACTTTTACAAAAAGTCAATTGCAACTTATTTTTTTTTTAATATAAGAGAAGATTTCTAAATGTTTTGGCTATGAGAAAATAATGATAGTGCTTCTGGATTTACCATCATTTTGATTTTATTTAAATCATGTGATGATTGTACCTTGGGACAGTAAACTATGTTGTACCTTGGGACATTGTAACAAATATGTGGTTTATAATAATTTACATAAACATATTTTTATTACTTTTTTTACAGAAAATTCCACAAAGCATGCGACATACAGTAAAGAAAACAACTCAACTTTATTTTGGATATATTTTTATTATTACTGAACTTTGCAAATATGAATCTGATAATTCCCAATTAACCTTTTTCTTTCCTGAAGAGCACATGTTCTGATGTATTTTTATGGGTTTTGAATCAAATTCATAGGTACATTTGTGTAGTGTACTATGTTGTTAATCATGGATAGCATAACAGCCATAGTTCCATTTTTACAATAGAGAAATGCTGGGAAGTTGAAATTATTTTGTTTACAATTCCCTATCTATTCTTCCCCTAAACTACAGCCACTTGGGACTTGGCTGTACTGTCTTTGGGATGCAGAAATCATGCTACAAGTCTTATGGTAATAAATACATGATATCACATCCTGGACAGCCAATCACAATATATGTTGTAGTAGAAACTGTTGGAAATGCATTTAAAAAACTTTTTCAACCAAAATGTTGAATGTAACAGCTGAATTTATAACAGCAAATGTGTTATCAGATGTATGCATTATAAGTTTATCTTAACATTCTCGAAATGTCAAGCCTCCAACAATGATTTGAAAAATCAGCATACATGTTTTGTTTTATTATGTAGACATGCTCTAAAGAAAATTTTATGAAAAGTATTTAATTGTAAATATCATTTCAAATCAACTAGTACTTGCATCTTTTTCATACAGTTATTTTCAGAAAAATTGGTAGGTGTGATCACTTTTTACTCTCCAAATTCATTTACCATTATAAAAGAAAATAAGAAAGCCCTACAGTCGTTTACTACAAGGTAATCTGTGTAACTTATTGAAGCTCCATTACTTGATTTGTTTTTAAAAAATGTGTAGTATTGTATAGATGTAAATTTTCTGGAAAAATATAAGTGGCAGAAAAAAACTGATTTTTTACTGGGGTTTTTTTTTTTTTTTTTTTTTTTTTTTTTTTTTTCAGAAAAAAAACGGAAAAATTGATTTTTTATGTTTGTTTCTCACAAATAAATTATATTTTCTTGGAGAATATTAAATAATAAATTTTTTTTTCCATTTATTTGTATTAAAAGAAAATTATTTTCACTTTATATTACAAAATAAAAAGGAAAAAGCAAAGCTTGCTCATAAAAATTTAGTTTTTTTTTTTTTTTTTTTTTTTTCACAGCCTAAGAATTTTTATTAAATACTATTGTTTATTATATCATATCTCTGTTGAAATGATTTTTCAGTTACATGTTTAATTACCACTTGACCTAATGTAAAAACCTGAGCCAATATGCCTACAGTTTGGAATGAAATAAATTATGTATCGCATTTACATAAGTATAGTTTTTAAGTAAATGATACTAGTTTAATGAAATAAAATATTGCAGTTTTGTCATTATTATGAGTATCAGCAGAGTTTCCCCCAGAGGGTTTCAGGAGGGTGCTCTGCCCCTCCTGCCCTTTGGCTTAAAAAATAGCACCCCTCTTGCCCCTCATCCAACAACTAGCACCCCTCTTGTCGCTCATTCAAAAAAATAGCACCCTTCTTGCCCCACATTTGAAAAAACACAGCCCTTCAGCAGCACTGCATAAATTATGCAAAAAATAGCTCTTACGGGTCCCACGGGACGCATAATTTCCTCAAAAAATCGTGAAATAACTAATTTCCAGCAAGATTCATGAAAAAATTTCTAATTTTGTCACAAAATCCCGAAAAAGTGGCGAATTTCCTCAAAATATCATTAAAAAAAAACAACAAATTTTGTCTAAAAATCGCGATAAAACAGAAAAATTTGTCAAACAATTAGCAGAAAATGGAAAATTTTGCCAAAAGATCACGAAGAACGGCAACTTTCGTTAAAAAATCGCAATAAAATGGCAGATTTCGTCAAAATTTTGGAGAAAAAGGCAAATTTCGTTCAAAAATTGCAATAAAACGGAAAATTTTGTCAAAAGTTTCACAAAAATGGCAAATTTCGCCAACAATTCATGGAAAAACGTTAAATTCAACAAAATATCCTGGAAAAATGACAGATTTGTCAAAAGATCGCAAACAAATGCAAATTTTGTCAGAGGGGCAAAAAAAAAAAAAAAAAAAAAAAAAAAAAAAGTTAATGTCAGAAGTGAATTTTTCTGTTCTAAAAACTAATTTTTTTGCATCAAAATTGTGTTTTTATTGCTCCAAAAGTGGATTTTCCTGACCCCCAGTTGCCATTTTATGTCATCTTTTAACAAAATTTTCCGTTTTTTCGCGATTTTTTTTTTTTTTTTTTTTTTTTTTTTTAACAAAACCTGCTTTTTTGTGGGATTTTTAAAGAAGATAGGCCATTTTTTTGTGATCTTTTAACAGGGTTGGCATGATTTAAATCAACTGATTTAAATCAAGATTTAAATTTAGATTTAAATCAACTGATTTTTTTAAAAAAATCATTTGATTTAAATCAATTTTTTGCAATTTCACATGAATGCACATATCAAAAGAAAATTTTGGGTAAAAAGTTAGAAAATGTATTAGATAACGATAGAATTACAAAATTTAAAGCAAGATATGAACAAACTATTAATGGCTGTCATTTTGCTGGAGTTTTATTAAGGTTCTTTGTTTTAAATCAAAATGAAATGAAACTTAATGTAAGGAAAAATAATGAAGATTTGGCATTCATTAAAGAAGATTGTCTAAATCTTTTCACCACTGTACACATTTTCAAGCAAAAAACGGCCCATTCCAAAAATTACCATTGCTTGAGAAAAAAGTTTCTGATATTATGACAGATTATGATTGGCGGAAATCCTTTTATGTAATGGGAGGTAAAGAGAGAATCAGCGAAATTGAAATTGAATTTATTTACCAAATAACAACAACCGTGGCTTCATCTACTGGAGTAAAAAGACAATTTTCTCCTTTTGGAGTAGTTCATTCAAGCCTTCATAATAAATCAGGAGTAGACAAAGATTCTAAATTAGTGTTTTTGTTCAAACAATTAAATGCCTGATTTTTTCCTATTTGCTTAAGAAATATAGAATTAATTGTGATTTTTATCCCTTAATAAATAGCTTGCATTAAATAAATACAGTAGACTTCTTCAAATCTGCACAGCTTGAAACCAGAGATTGTGTGGATTTTAGAATTTTATGGATTTCTGGTCATGGGTTTGTTTACATTTTTAAACAGTAATTTGATTGTAATTAATAATGCAACTGAAGTTAATGAATGCTTATAATATAGTAAAACATTAAAACAATTATGTAAGTTAATAAACTATAATAATAAAAATTTAGATAATTAAAAATGATTAAAATATTGAAAGCAACAAAGATGAAGTAAATAATCAATAATGTATAACTAAATATTTATTATAAAGATGCGATGCATTTTTTCCTAAATTATTCAATGGAACTTGCCCCATAAAGGTGCACTACTAATTCACATCAATATCATAAAATATAGAAGTTTTATTTCAGGTTTAACCAAACTCAACAATAAAAAAAAGTTTTATGAAAGTATAAATGCATTTTGCAAAAAGATTGTGATCACCACTGATATTAGCAATACCTTGAATTTTTTTCAGAAATAAATTTATTCTTCCTTCATGAAAAAGCATGAATTTAGCAATATTAATGAAAGTTACAGATTAAAATATACATGGAATTGATATAAAAATTAAAAGTCAAATTTTGTCCCTATACCTAACCTGAGAGCTTCATTGTTTAATCTGTAAATTATGTGCGGATTTTAGTGAGTTGTGGATATTAGGGCAGTGGATTTGAGGGAGTCTACTGTATTTAACTTGTTTTTTAAATTTTGCCAGTTTCTATTCATTTAAAACATATTTAAATTTATTTCTTATTTGTTATTTAGTATTCACAATTCAATTACAAAATAATAGAATGGCTTTAGATTAAAGCCTAGATGTTTAATTTTTTGTACCAATCAGTAACTAGAATGTAATATTTTCTTAACTATATAATTATTTCTTATATTATTTTTATAAATTATAAATATTATTTATTCTTTTTTAGTTATTTATTATAAAAAACTGCTTCATGTATTGTAAAAACATAAAAACACAGTAATTAAATATAGGATTCTAAAAAAATCAAATAAATCCGATTTAAATCAAAAAAATCTGATTTTTTTGATTTTTTTCCAACCCTGTCTTTTAAGAATATTTGCCCTTTTTTTTCGTGATCTTTTAACAAAATTTACCTTTTTTTTTTCTTTATTTCACTTTTTTGACAAAATTTTTGGATTATTTTCTAGATTCTTAAATGAAATTTCTGTATTTTCATAATTTTTTGAACCGCTAGATTCTAGATTAAACTCTATAAAAGTGCCCTTAAAAAAAAAAAAAAAAAATGCCCTTTTCAGTACAGTAGCACCCAGTCCCTTTTTAAACCTGGGGGAAACTCTCTATCAGTATTCAAAAATTCCATTGTTTGTTTAAAAAATGTATATTTTTACAATATTACACTTTTTTCTTACAATCATAATTTTATTTCCTTTAAACAGTATGTTTAGTTTTGGTATAGCTTTCCAATCTCAACTCAAAAAATTTTTGATTTAGTTTTATAATCTAAATTCAAACAAAACTAAGTTTTAGTTTGGCTTACTCAGGTCTGTATAGGATTTATTGACTGTTAGATTTTTACTTACCAAAACCAGGAAAATATTGTTTTTTTTAAGTTAAACATATTTTTTTTTTTTTTTTTATCCTGAAATATGGTTATTCCATTATTGGGTAAGAAACCATATTCAATAATATTTTCATATGGTAATTTCATATTTCTGAGAGTGGAACTCAAAAATTATGAAAACAGAACACTAGAAATAGAAAATGCTTGCTATTTGAGTAATTAACAAAAGCAGTTACACACAGAGATAAACTTCTACTGTGCTTTAGAAAACTACTAAAATTCAAAGTTTTATCAAGAAGAAAAGTATAATTTAGAACGTATTTACTTGTAATATGGGTTTTTTTTTTTTTTTTTTCATCGCAATTGTACTTTTCTAATGCTAACTGTCTATGTTTTGCAACATTACTGTATATTATGGAGGTAAAGTGGAAGTCAGTTTTAGATTCAACACCTTGAAAAAACATTCAATTAATTAGCTATAAAGAAATCTTGAAAAAATGAAGCATACTAGTGCCACCTATAGGGCAATTTACACCAAAAACTAAACAACATTAATATATGTCAGGAACTAGCTGAATCTGTAATTTGATGAAAAATCATCTTTTAGTTCTTGAGATAGAACTATTGTGGAAATCATGAATAATGCAACATAGCAGCGCCATCGGTTGGGCGATATACACTTATAACTAAACATCTCGAGTTTATATCAAGGTGTAACTGAATCTAAAATTTTGTGAAATTAATGTGAATCAGTTCTTGAGATAGAGTACCCATAAAATTTTTGTCACATTCAGACTCACAGAGTTACAGATATTTCCCAAAAACCACAAAATCGTGTTCAGGACTTTCTGAAATGTTTAAATACATCAAAAACTGGAAGTCAAAATTTTCACAAATTCAGTACTTACTTCTTGTAAAGATAGAAGTAAGTAATAAATGCATGCTTCAAATTTTATGCTAAATTTTTGATTTTACCATTCCCATTAATTGGCATATTATTGAAATAATTTTGCACATGAATCACTTTTTAAAAAGAGAAGTTGCATTTAATTACATATCTAGATTTTTTTTCATGTAATCCTGTTTTTGTGAAATTGTGAACTTTTTATACAAAATATAATCAGAATTTATGATTTAGAAATTACTATATTTAGGTTCTTATTTAGACATTTTTAATAAGGTTATTCATACATATGTACAATTTGATAAGTTCAGCTGCTATATGGCATGAGATTTTTTTCTTCAATAAAAGCATTTGTAAAAGATTCAATTTCGAGATTGAACTTTTTTCTGAAATGTCTATTTTTCAAAAGAAATTTTGCGAAGGGTTTTGTGCTTCAAACTAAGAAAAAATGTGAAGAATCCAGAGTTGGCATTTTTGCCGGCAAAAAGCTATTTTTGCCAGGACAGTGGCAAAAACTAGAAAAAAACAGGGGAAAAATGGAAAAAACCTATTTGTCTTTAATGTGTGATAAAATCTGCATGCTAATAAGGATAATAATGGTATAAACAATTAAATTTAACAGTGTACTATTTAATATTTTAATTTAATTTGCTAATTACTTAATATTAAATATTTTAAATCTTTAAAAAAATAGGTGGGATTCAGAGTTACTTAGGAACTTAAGAACAAAATAAAAAATTACATACCTTTTTTTTTTTTTTTTTTTTTTTTTAATCTTAAGTCAGGGATATGTTTAGGAAAATTTTAGGTTCTTTAAAGCACCCTTCACAAAATTCTTTAACCTCAAACAGGACCCTTCATAAAATTATTTGTCTCTCAAATAGACATTTCACCTTCAAATTGAACTTTTCACAAATTTAATCATTTAAAAATAAAATCTGGTCTGTTAATAAACGATTGAACTCACCAAAAAGTATATTATTTAGCTTCTCTATATGTGAAGGGTAGAACCTGAAACACTAATAATTTAAGACTCACAAAACTGTCTAAAATTTTCACAAAGACAAGAAAAACATCCCAATTTAACAAAAGCAGGACCCTGTGAGAAAAGTTTAGACAGACCCTTGTAAAGTATTTTATCAGTCATTAATATACATATATATATATATATATATACAGAGTTTCCCCCAGGTTTAAAAAAGGGCAGGGCGCTACTTTCTGAAAAGGGCACTTTTTTCATTTTTCAGAGCACTTTTTCATTTTAAAGGGCACTTTTATAGAGTTGAATCTAGAATCTAGTGGTTCAAAAAGTCGTGAAAAAAAAAGAAATTTCATCAAAAAGTTTAAAATAAGGAAAAAAAAGGTAAATTTTGTTAAAAGATCGCGAAAAAACGGCCAATTATGTTTAAAATTTGCAAAAAACAGCAGATTTTGTTATAAGATCGCAAGTAACGGCATATTTTGGTAAAAAATCGTGAAAAAAGTCAAATTTCGTGAAAAAAATCGCGAAAAAGCGTAAAATTTCGTGAAAAAAAATCACGAAAAACGGTAAATTTTATTAAAAGATCGCAAAAACAGTAGTTTTTGTTAAAAGATCGCAAAAAATGGCATATTTTGCTAAAAAATCACGAAAAAATGACAAATCTCTTGAAAATATCGCAAAAAAACGGAACATTTCACAGAATTTTCCGTTTTTTGCGATTTTTGGACGAAATTGGCCGTTCTTTTCGCAAATCTTTTCACTAATCTGCCGTTTTATCGCTATCTTTTGACGAAAATTGCCGTTTTCTGCAACTCATTTGACAAAATTTTCCGTTCTATCGCGATTTTTGGAAGAAATTTGTCGTTTTCCATTATCTTTTGAGGAAATCTGCCGTTTTGTGAAATTTTTGACGAAATTAGCCATTTTTTGCAAATTTTGCCGGAAATTAGTCGTTATTTCGCGATTTTTTTACGAAATTACTCGTCCTACGGACGCGTATGAGGCTATTTTTTGCATTCCGTCGCCGATTTTTTGCGTAATTCACGCGTTATAGCGCGTTCGGATCATCGCTGGAAGGCTGCGTTTTTTCAAATGCGGGGCAAGAAGGGCGCTATCTTTTTTGAATGAATGACAAGAGGGACGCTAGTTTTTGGATGAGGGCAAGAGGAGTGCAATTTTTTTAACTAAAGGGCAGGAGGGGCGGAGTGCCCTTCTGAAACCCTCTGGGGGAAACTCTGATATATATATATATATATATATATATATATATATAATTATCAAAAGATTTTATAAAATTTTGTTATTTTTGTTTTATGTCATGAGACTTAAGAAATGTAAATATCTAAGTCTTTGGTACTATTTTATAACTATTTATCTGATGAAACTAATTTGTTAGAGATAAAATAAGTAAATTAAATTGAAAGTTATATATTGAAAAAACTGTTATGTCTTATTAGGAAACTAGATTTTTTTCTGTCCCTTTTACACTCCAAGAAAGGAACAAAATGTTAAAATATTTAGATACTTTCAGTAAGTAGCCTGTTGTCACTTTATCTTTTTGTACTATACTAGATGGAACCCGTCAAAACTTGACGGCACCACAGAAATAAAAGGTATTTTCCAGCTATTGAAGGATTTTTTAACGACTAATCTTCAGCAAAAATTTCAATAAATAAAAGAAAAACCTGCATTTTACATCCAGGCAAATAACCCGCAATTGGCAGAGTTACATTCAAACATGCTGCTATAGAATTAGAATCTCTCTCATTTGATAATTTTCCATTTACAAATACAACACCAATAAATTGTACATGACATGAATAAATCACAAATTACCATCATTTCTCATTTCATACAAAATATACATACTTCACTTACTTCGCAGCAAAATAAGACTGAATTTATAGTTTGCTATTTTATTTAGCAACAACTGTAACAATGATCCTCTCAGTGGTTAATTTGTTTTTACATTACCCACCCCATTCAACAAATAAACATTTGCATTTTCAACTAACTTTTCTATTACATTTTCATAGATAAAAATACATGTCGATTTCACATATTAAAAAAATTAATGATATTTATTCTGGCTAGGTGAAACCGTCAAAACTTGATGGCAACAATATGAAAGAACCAAAGAAAAAAAAAAATACTTTGCCGCTATAGAAAAATTAATATTTCTTAAAAATTTCAATATGCTTTTCCATTTACCAACGTAACACCAACATGACATGATCTTGGGCGCAGAATCGGTGCAACGCTGCGACACACGTCACAAACTCTTGAAAATGTTTGAAGATTATTTTTCTACTGTTAAAGTTTTTTTTAAAAAAATGCTAGAAATCATTTACTATGTACAAACATTTGTCTAGGTACCATAAAAAATGCAAATTTTGGCAAATAATCACAAAAAATAGCTATTTTCATCAAAATACCCTCCCACCCCCCCAAAAAAATCACCCAGAAATTTTGTAAATGGATGTGAAAAAAAACAGCAAATTTCGTCAACAGATTGCAAAAAACAACAAATTTTATGAAAAGATCTCTAAAAAATTTGTCAAAAAAATGAAAAAAAAAAAAATTGTCTAGGTATTCTAAATAAAACAAATTTCGTGAAAGTATTGCAAAAAATCAAAATTTTGCCAAAACATCTTAAAATATTGGCAATTTTCATGAAAAAATTTCGAAAAATAAAGCCAAATTTGACAAAAAAAAAAATCCCTAAAAAATGGCAAATTTGTAAACATATTCTGAAAAAAAAAAAAAATTCAAAATATTGTAAGAAAACAAAGTTTTGACAAATGATTGTGAGTAAACAACAAATTTCGTCAAAGGATTGAAAAAAAAGCAAATTTCATCAAATAATCACAAAAAAAGTAAATTTCGCAAAAAAAACCCAAAAAATTTTACAAAAAGATCTTCAATAAAACGGCAAATTACATCGAAAGATCGTGACAAAACGACAATTTCATCGAAAGAACTCCAGAAAAACGATAAACTTCTCCAAAACTGTCCAGGTATCATAAAAGACACGAAATTCGTCCAAAGATCTCAAAAGCACATAAATTTTGTCTAGGTAATCGCAAAAAAGGTAAATTTCGCAAAAAAAAAAAAAAAAAAAAAAAAAAAAAAACAAATTTCTCAAAAAGATAACAAAAAATGACAATTTCTCAAAAAAATCATGAAAAAAGGGTAAATTCGATAAAACGGCAAATTACATCAAAAGATTGTGATAAAAAAACAATAAATTTCAAAAAATAACTTTCATTAATTGCAGGGGGAAAAGATGCAACATTTCTTTGTTCATCAGAAAAAAAAAAAAAATCACAAAATTTCTCGATCCATCACATGAAAAATAGAAAATTTGTCAATCAGTTGAAGAAAAAATACAAAAATCGACAGTTGGTCATGTGGGGTAAAAATTATAAAATTCATTAATGAATCATGGATAAAAAGTCATTTAGTTATGTAAAAAAGCCCACAAAAAAATTGTGATTGATCGAGACATTTCAGAATGTTTTTTCTGGGTAATCTTACAATGGGAATACTGCAGTTCAGTGTACCCATTGAACTGTATGCTGAGTGACATATGTTTATTCCAGGGTTGTTAAATACCCGGGTTTTTTCAGAAAAAACCCAACCCACTGGGTTTTTTCAGGGTTTTTGGGGTTTTATCAGGGTTTTTAGGGGTTTTTCGGGTTTTATCAGGGTTATTCGGGTTTTTTCAGGGCTTTTGGGGGTTACGGGAGGTGGTTCAGAATGCTTGAAAAAAAAAATGTACTTATTACTAAATTTAAAGTAGCTAATTGATTACAAATGTATATAAATCAATGACATTAATCAAAATTATGCTTTGCTTTTAGATAAATTGATTATTAGTAATAATTTATAAATTATTTTTTTGTTATTACTAAATAATAGAATAAGCCAAGTAATTCTACATGTCTACATAACAGGGTTCGTTGATTTAAATCGGCTTGATTTTAATCATGATTTAAATCACGATTTAAATCAACTGATTTTTTTTAAAAAAATCATTGATTTAAATCAGTTTTTCTTTTAAGTTATTTTTAAATAAATTTCAGATGAAACAAACATAATAATGTGCTTTAATATAATTTAGTTTTATATACCATATATAAACAAACAACTTTCAGAAAGATAAAGCTTAAGCTTAGTAAAAAAGTAAAATAAATGTAAAGTTTAGAAAAAAAATGCTTTCAAATTTCATTTGAATCAAATTATAAAATAATCTTGCAACGGTAAAGAAATCTAAACAGAAATATACTAAATATTTGAATATTTACTCATTAGTATTTAGAAAAACTTTTGCAAGTTGAGGTAAAATAAAATTGTATGACTTTATGTGCTGTACTTTGGTGAAGCCTGCTATATAAGGATTTGAGCAAAATCTGAATCAGCAATTTATTTATTTATTTAATTTAATATAATTGATCTCAGCCCTTTAGAATGGTGGAAGGTATTTTTGTTACAGTTATCGAAAAAGCTCATACTAAAAAGAGAATTAATGATCAACTAGCTTTTTACTACGATAGATTTATCTGCTTCAATCGAACAAATGTTTTTTGCCTTTGGTTTGATACTTTCAGAAATTAGAAATCAACAGATAAAACTGTTAAACCGCTGCCATCAAAATGCTCAAGACCAGAGGACACAAATTGTGAGGTATTCACTAATTGACTTACTTCTCAATTATGTTGGAATTCACACTAGAAAATTTTGACTTACAATTTACTTTTATTTTATTTGTGGAATGAATCAATCATCATATAAAACACTGAACATACTGATTAACTTATGATTAATTACTTCTTAAACTTAAACATACACAAGAGAATTTGGAATCCCCTAATAAAAAAATATCCAGATGCGGCAACACTGTAGCATTCCTTCTCTGGCTGAATTTTTATTTAGGGATTCCAAGTTCTTATTAGTGAGTTTAAATAGTTATTGTTTTATAAGATGATAAATTTTCCACAAGTAAAATAAAATTGCTATTCAAAATTTTCTTGTGTAAATTCCAACACTACTGAGAAGTCAGTCGATAGTGATGACATCTCAATTTGTGTCCTCTGGCCTTAAGTATTTTGATGGCAGCAATTGAACTCATTTTTCTCAGTCAACACTTAAAGTTAAAAACTTAGTTAAAAACTTCCAATTTTGTTTAAATTTTTTGTGTGTTGCAGATGTTTTTTATTTTAATTAAAATATTGAAGGTTGAATTAATTTTTGACATCTGAGTAGTTTTTCATGCATTTTGTGTAATCAAGATTTTTTTCATAGCCTAAAATTTTACCTTGAAATAATATGAATCATTTATGTAAATTGTGTCTATTACTAATAATATGCATGTCTATGTATGTAAACTTTATATTATTTAAATTAAACAAAAAGTCATAAAATAATAATATGTGGCAATTTTAAAAAAAATAAAAAAAATCTGATTTAAATCAAAAAAATCCGATTGTTTTGATTTTTATTAAAATAATCAAAAAAAATCACGAACCCTGCTACATAATTCAATTAGGATTCTAAGCATATATGGTATTTTGTTATGAATTTCTATTTTATAACATAGAACACATTACACATCAAAGTATTTTTTTAATGGGAAAAAAATTGTGTTTCTTACACATGCTACAGAGATTAACTAACAATTATTTCTTTTAAAAATTGTGATGATATAATTAGGACATTTCTTTTCTTTGCGGTGGGGGGTGATGGTTATAAATTTTATGAGTTGTGTACTGATATTAAGAAATATATTGCAATACATTATATATGTAATATAAATACATTATATATGTAATTTAAAGTTGAAATTTTGAAAAAAACCCACTTGGGTTTTTTCCTGGGTTTTTTCAAGTGGGTTTTTTAGAAAAAACCCACCCGGGTTTTTTGGGCTGGGCAAAATCATAACAACCCTGGTTTATTCCCTCATTCTGTAGGCAATTAAATATATGTATGGAATTTTTTATCACAACGTAATAAGTATATTTTTAACATAGGATCAGAGTAAATTAGTCTTTTCAACAAATAACCTGGTAAGTGAGAACTAACTTTTTTATTGATAGGCAATGTAACATCGGGTCGCTCGAGTTTATTTTGATTTTGCCCTTCTTTTTGAAGGACATAATTTAACCGTTTTTTCTATTGCATAACACTTCTTATTTTGTTTTCAATCTTTTTTTTTTTTTTTATTAATTTCTTATTGTGATCTTCATTTCTGTCATATGAAACATTCATTTCTATTTTGCCTATAGCATTTACATAATCTTGACAAATTTCTGAAAAAAAAAAAAAAAAAAAAAAAAATGAAAAAAAAAAAAAACAACAAATTTTCAAAAAAAGGATAAATTCGATAAAACGGCAAATTACATCGAAAGATGGCAAGAAAAAACGACAAATTTCACCGAAAATCCCTGAGAAAACAAATAATTATTTCCTGGTATCATAAAAGACATGAATTTCTTCAAAAGATCGTGAAAATACTTTAAATTTGTCTAGGTACTTCAAAAAATGCAATTATTGGTAAACAGATTATGAGAAAACAACATATTTTGTCAAATGATGAAAAAAAGAGGCACATTTCATCAAAAGATCACAAAAAAGGTAAATTTTGCAAAAAAAAAAAAAAGTGAAAAAAAAATGACAAATTTCTGAAAATAACGAAAAAACCCAACAAATTTCACAAAAAAATCACGAAAAAAGGAATAATTTGATATAATGGCAAATTACATTGAAAGATGGCAAGAAAAAACAACAAATTTCACCGAAAATCCCTGAGAAAACAAATAATTATTTCCTGGTATAATAAAAGACGTGAATTTCGTCAAAAGATCGTGAAAATACTTTAAATTTGTCTAGGTACTTCAAAAAATGCAAATATTGGTAAACAGATTCTGAGAAAACAACACATTTTGTCAAAAGATGAAAAAAAAGAGGTACATTTCATTAAAAAATCACAAAAAAGGTAAATTTTGAAAAAAAAAAAGGTGAAAAAAAAGACAAATTTCTGAAAATAACAAAAAAATGAAAATTTTCACAAAAAAAGATAATTTCGATAAAACAGCAAATTACATCGAAAGATCGTGAGAAAATGACAAATTTCACCGAAAATCCCTGAGAAAACAAATAATTTTATCCAAGTATAAAAAAAAAAACATGAATTTTGGCAAATAATCACAAAAAATAACAAATTTCGTCAAAATACCTCCCCCCCCCCCCCCAAAAAAAAAAAAAAAGAACACCAGCAAATTTTGTAAATAGATGTGAAAAAAAATAGCAAATTTCGTCAACAGATTGCAAAAAACAACAAATTTCTTCAAAAGATCTCTAAAAAATTTGTCAAAAAACTGCAGAAAAAAAAAATTGTTCATGTATCTCAAATAAAACAAATTTCATGAAAATATTGCAAAAAATCAAAATTTTGCCAAAACGTTTAAAAAAATTTCGAAAAAAGGAATAATTTGATATAATGGCAAATTACATTGAAAGATGGCAAGAAAAAACGACAAATTTCACCGAAAATCCCCGAGAAAACAAATAATTATTTCCTGGTATAATAAAAGACGTGAATTTCGTCAAAAGATCGTGAAAATACTTTAAATTTGTCTAGGTACTTCAAAAAATGCAAATATTGGTAAACAGATTCTGAGAAAACAACACATTTTGTCAAAAGATGAAAAAAAGAGGTACATTTCATTAAAAGATCACAAAAAAGGTAAATTTTGAAAAAAAAAAAAGGTGAAAAAAAAGACAAATTTCTGAAAATAACAAAAAAATGAAAAATTTCACAAAAAAAGATAATTTCGATAAAACAGCAAATTACATCGAAAGATCGTGAAAAAATGACAAATTTCACCGAAAATCCCTGAGAAAACAAATAATTTTATCCAAGTATAAAAAAAAAACATGAATTTTGGCAAATAATCACAAAAAATAACAAATTTCGTCAAAATACCCCCCCCCCCCCCAAAAAAAAAAAGAACACCAGCAAATTTTGTAAATAGATGTGAAAAAAAAATAGCAAATTTCGTCAACAGATTGCAAAAAACAACAAATTTCTTCAAAAGATCTCTAAAAAATTTGTCAAAAAACTGCAGAAAAAAAAAATTGTTCATGTATCTCAAATAAAACAAATTTCATGAAAATATTGCAAAAAATCAAAATTTTGCCAAAACGTTTAAAAAAATTTCGAAAAAAAAAGCAAATTTTAACAAAAAAAAAATCTAAAAAATGGCAAATTAAACATATTGTTAAAAAAAAATTCAAAATATTGTGAGAAAACAACAAATTTCGTCAAAGGATTGAAAAAAAAGCAAATTTCATCAAATAATCACAAAAAAAGGTAATTTTGCAGAAAAAAAACAGCAAATTTTGCAAATAGATCTTCAATAAAACGGGAAATTACATCAAAAGATCATGACAAAACGACAATTTCATCGAAAGAACTCGAGAAAAACGATAAACTTCTTCGAAACTGTCCAGGTATCATAAAAGACACAAATTTCGTCCAAAGATCTCAAAAGCACAGAAATTTTGTTTAGGTAATCGCAAAAAAATGTAAATTTCGCAAAAAATAGCAAAAAAAAAGACAAATTTCTCAAAAAGATAAAAAAAAAAGACATTTTCTCAAAAAAAATCACGAAAGAAGGATAAATTCAATAAAACGGCAAATTACATCAAAAGATTGCAAGAAAAAAACAACAAATTTCAAAAAACAACTTTCATTAATTGCAGGGAGAAAAGATGCAACATTTCTTTGTTCATCAGAAAAAAAAAAAAATCACTAAATTTCTCGATCCATCACATCAGTGGCGTAACTAAGGGGGGGCAAGGGGGGCGTCCGCCCCGGGCGCAGAGGCCTAGGGGCGCCAAATTGAGAGAAATTGCTATATATCTATATTGGAGTGAAGGCGCAGAATTTCTTGCTGGCCCCGGGCGCCAAAAAACATAGCTACGCTACTGCATCACATGAAAAATAGAAAATTTGTCAATCAGTTCGACAGTTGGTCATGTGGGGTAAAAATTATAAAATTCATTAATCAATCATGGAAAAAAAGTCATTCAGTTATGTAAAAACCCCACAAAAATTATCAATCAGTAGAAGTCCTTACAAAAATCTTGTGATTGATTGAGACATTTCAGAATGTTTTTTTTCATGTCCAAATTAAATATATATATATATATTTTGTAGCTGCAGATTTAAAAAAGTAAGTTATTTATAAGGCATCTATTTTGATCTCTTATTATTTTGTTTATTTTTTGCAAGACCTACGTTTATTTAGTTGAGTAATACAAATTTAAAATTTGCAATGTTTTGTCTTTTGTTATTTTTTATCTATTTTCAAAATGAATAATGCAACAAATGCAAATGCTATAGGCAAAATAGAAATGAAATTTTCATATGACAGAAATGAAGATCACAATAAGGAATTACTTTAGAAAAAAGAAAAAGATTGAAAACAGAATAAGAAGTGTTACGCAATAGAAAAAACGGTTAAATTATGTCCTTCAATAAAAACTGGCAAAACCAAAATAAATAATATTATGAAATATAAAATTAAGCATCGATCGAAAAAATACTATGCGAGAAAAGTTTTCGCGAAATCGTAAGGGGGATATTTTATTTCAGTGTACCCATGGCAAAATAGAAATGTATTTTTCATATGACAGAAATGAAGATCACAATAAGGAATTACTTTTAAAAAAAAAGATTGAAAACAAAATAAGAAGTGTTATGCAATAGACAAAACGGTTAAATTATGTCCTTCAATAAAAACAGGCAAAATCAAAATAAATAAACTCGATCGACCCGATGTTACATTGCCATTCAAAAAAAGTTCTCACTTACCAGGTTATATTGTTGAAAAGACTAATAGATTACTCTGATCCTATGTTAAAAATATACTAATTACGTTGCGATAAAAAAAATCCATACATGTCACTCAGACACAGTAGATCCATTGAACGAACGCGGGCATGCATACCACGCTAACCTTTAGAGACAGTAACTCTTCTCTCATTGGTTCTGTTGTCGGATCTGCACAAGCACGAATGCGCAGAGAGCAGTTTGAGTGTGCTGAATAAAAACGGCTTTCGTTTTAATATATAGATTCTCCCTCCTCCCACCATAGCAGAAGCAGATGCACTTGTCATGTATGGCTAAATCTTTTGAAAAATGAAGAGTAAAAAACCACATTTTTCAAAACTAAAAAAGAGATTTGAACAAGCGATTTTGCCATGTCATATGGTAGCGTATTTGTTACATCGAAAGTACAGAGGTGAACTTCTAAATTATGAATAAAAAGAAAGCTGTAAAGCATGTTTATCTAAAATCAGTCCTGATTTTATATCTTATATTATTAATTTCGAGCTAAAAGAAAATCCCTTTCCTAGCTCATATTTTGCAGAAGAAGTTATCAATAGTGTCAGTGCCTGTAATTGGTGGAGAAGTATTGAATAAGCTTGTGCAATTTAAAAAAACTTCTGTTCTTTAGTAGCACACCTTCAACTATGTCCAACAAGTAGTGCTGCTATTGAAAGATTTTTTTCAAATTTTTCATTTGCAAAAACTAACATTCGAAATAAGCTATCAACAGATACCCTTTCAAAACTTGTTTACTGCTATGCCATGCTAATACAGCAAAATTTAGGTTGTAAGGAAGATATTGCTGAAAAATTTGACATTTAATAGTTTTGTGCTGTAAATATAATTTTATATTAAATTAATTTAAGATTACTATAACTGTTTTTTCGAATTTCTAACATATATAAACTATAAACATAAATGCTTTACTCAGTCTCAACAGTTCTATTACGTGAATTAATAATAATTGTATAAACATGAATAAATGAAGTTTCTATTTATTTATATAAAATTGGTATTTTTTTCATTTATAATCTTGTCATTAAAGTTAGTATTCTTGCATAAATTGCATAATTATACTTATTTAACTTAAAAGTTAAAATAAATTTAGGATAATATTAATTTTTTAATTAAGTATGCTGTTTATTTTTTCTTTCGTGAAATATTTTTTCTCTTTCTGGGGAAAAAAAATTAAATGAACAGCCTATTTTTGCCACCTTTTTGGCAAAAACCTATTTTTGCCAGGACAGTTTTTACCAGGTTTTTTCTGCGGTTTTTTCCACCTTCGGCAAAAACTCGCCAACCCTGGAAGGATCCTTTCAAGTCTTCTCAAACAGATTTCTGTTGAGAGATCAAATTACCCACATTAAAGTTTACATATGGGAACTCAAAATAAAAATAAATAAAATTAAAAGTACGAGAATGTAGCTATTACAAAATTTTCAATGTATTATTTTAGGGATGCACAACCTGTGGCCCACGATTGATTAACGTCTGGCTCGCGAACTTCGATAATTTACAACTGGAAAAAATTTCAATTTTTGGGCTTAAGTCGTGAAAAAAAATCGTAGATTTTGTCAATTTACCACGGGAAAAAATAAAATTTTATCATTCACTTAAGAATCACAATTTCATAGATCGGACTCGGAAAATCGTGAATTTCATTGATCAGGTACAGGAAAATAGCGAATTTTGTTGATGTGGCTTGGAGAAATCGGAAATTTCGTTCATAATTCACAGAAAAACCAAGTTTTGCGATGATGCGAAGGAAAAAAATCGCGATTTTTACTTGCCACGTAGAAAAATGAAAATTTTGTCAAAGTTATTTAAAGCTATGAATTTTGTTGGTTGGGCGTGGAAAAATGCGTATTTTGTCAATTAAAGGTAGAAAAATTGCGAATTTAGTTGATCTGGCACGGAAGAATCATGAATTTTATCAATCATGCAAGGAAAAATCGTGAATTTTTTCAATCAGCTATGTAAAAATTGTGAATTTTTTCGATCAGTTTCGTAAAACTCGCGAATTTTCCTGATCAGACGCTGGAATATTGTGAATTTTGTCGATTGTCTCATAAAAATCACGAATTTTATTGATCAGGCACGTAAAAACTGCAAATTTAGTTGATCATGTGAAGAAAAATCGTGAATTTTATCATTCAGCTTTGTAAAAGTTGCACTTTTCGTCGAGTGACTTCGTAAAAGTTGCACATTTCGTCGATCGGCTTCATAAAAATCAGACTTTCATCGATCGGTTTCGTAAAAGTTGTCAATTGGACTCGTAAAAATTGTTAATTTTATTAATCAGGCGTGGAAAAATGTGAATTTTGTCGACCATGCAAAGAAAAATCGCGAAATTCGTCAATCGGCTTCTCAAAAATCGTAAATTTCTTCAATCGGCATTTCAAAAATCGCGAATTTCATCGATCAGCTTCTCAAAAATCACAAATTTCGTCAATCAGCTTTGTAAAAGTCGTGCATTTCGTCGATTGGCTTCGTAAAAATCGTGAATATCGTCGATCGGCCTCCTAAAAATTGATAATGTTGTCAATCGGCCTCGTAAAAGTCGTGAATTTTGCCGATAAGCATTAAAAAGCACTAATTTTATTGATCAGGCATGGAAAAAATGTGAATTTTCTTGATCGGCTTCGTAAAAGTCGTGAATATCATCAATCAGCCTCGTAAAAATCACGAATTTTGCTGATCGGTTTTATAAAAATCTTTAATTTTACTGATCAGGTACAGAAAAAATGTGAATTTTGATGATCGGCTTTGTAAAAATCGCAAATTTTGTAGATCATGCGAAGATAAATCACAAATTTTGTCGATCAACTTCTAAAAAATTGTCCATTTTGTTGATCATGCGAAGAAAAATCATGAATTTTGTCAATCGGCTTCTCAAAAATCATGAATTTCATCGATCAGCTTTGTAAAAGTCTCATATTTCGTCAATTGTCTTTGTAAAACTCGCGAATTTCGTCGATCAAGTTCGTGAACATCACGAATTTTGTTGGTCGGCTTCATAAAAATTGCAAAATTTGCCGGTTGGCTTCGTAAAAATCGAAAAATTTGCCGATTGGCTTTGTAAAAACCTCGATTTTTGCCGACCATGGAAAGAAAAATCGCGAATATCACCCATCACCTGTGTAAAAGCTGTGCATTTCGTCAATTGGCTTCGTAAAAATCGCTAATCTTATTGATCAAGTGGGGGGAAATTGTGGATTTTCTCGATCGACTTCGCAAAAATCGTTAATTTTGTCGATCATGTGAAAAAAAATCGCTCATTCTGACAATCAGCTTCATAAAAATCGAGCATTTTGTCGACCCCTTCGTAAAAATCACGAGTTTTGGTGATTGGCTTAGTAAAAATCGCGAATTTCGTTGATCGGCTTTGTGTAAATAGCGAATTGTGTTGATCAGGCATGAAAAAATCAATAATTTCATTGATCAGCCATGGCAAAATCAAAAACTTTATTGATCATGTAATGAAAACTTGGGAATTTTGGCTTTGTAAAAATCACTACTTTTGTTGATCGGTTTTGTAAAAATCAAGAATTTTGTCGATTGAATTTTTAAAAATCGCAAATTTCGTCAATCAGTTTCGTAAGAATTGCAAATTTTGTTGATCAGGCTTAGAAAGATCCTGAATTTTGTCGATAGGTTTCGTAAAAAAACCAAAATTTATTAATCAGGCGCAGAAAAATTAGAATTTCATTGATCAGGCACTTAAAAATCTTTTTGATCGGCTCCTTCTTTCTCCTTCATTCATAAAGTTCACAATTTTTTCAGCAACCAGCCACTTATGTTTGTTTTCTAGCACTTTTAATAAAACAAATTTTACTCTCCTGAATAACGCCCAAGAATATTATTACATAATGAAAATAATCCTTGCTATAATTGTTACATATAGTACAAACATAAAAATTGATGCTGAT
The DNA here is from genome assembly GCA_964019185.1 of Maratus speculifer. Lineage (NCBI taxonomy): Eukaryota > Metazoa > Arthropoda > Arachnida > Araneae > Salticidae > Maratus > Maratus speculifer. Next base: position 20,924,165 of record OZ025292.1, on the reverse strand, counting down.
ATATCTTTACCAACTGAATTGAATATTTTGACTGGGTAAGAGAACTTAAAAGGGTAATCTCCCCCCTCCCACTCTCCCCTGCAACCATACTTTTTATCCGATTATAGACCATAGATCACCTCCTCGAAATCAAATATTCTCCATGTTATTGATGTGGCCCTCGACCACCCAGACATATTTGTAAGTGGCCCTTCTCTTCAAAAGGTTGTGCACCCCTATATTATTTTATAAATGGAATTTCAATTTTTCCAAACTGGAAAAATTGAAAAAAATGCCTTTGGGAAAAAAACTAAAAAAAATGTTTTTTTTTTCCAATTTTTCAGTTTTTTTTTTCTGAGCTTTCCCATCTCTAGGCTTGATGGAACATTAAACATGGCTGGAGAATATATTGAGGTCTTCTAGTTAGAGATAGAATTTAAGCCATTTAGTCTATGCCAGTGTTTTAAACCTTGTCAAGTCATATAAAACACAGGGCATTGAAACTCCCTTGATTTAGGTCAAATTTTTGCGCCCTTTGTAAATCCAAGGTCTGCACCCTTTACACTGACCTAGTCCCAACCCTGCTTTGATTTACAAAAGCACCACCCTCCTTGCTCTTCATCAAAATATTAACGCATCCTTCTTATCCCTTTTCCAAAAAAAATTAGCCCTCACTTTTTTTTTTTTTTTTTTTTTTTTTTTTTTGTTAAAAACTTCCTTATTGCTGGGTTGAAAAGAATTCTCTGAATTTTAAATATTAAAAATATATTTCAAAAAAAAAAAAAAAAAAAAAAAACTACCAAAAGTACATTTCTGAATCTATGTTAAATATCTTAGGAATAAAAATGTGTGCATTTTTCCATAACTATCATTGTTTAAATCTGAGGAAAACTAATTTTACTAGAGAAAGTTCCATAAATAGGTCCATATCCACAGTCAGTTTGCATACTATGGTGAATGTAATTAGTCATATATTACAGTGCTGTTATCAAGTTTATTTTTTTAATGGTATCCGGATTATATTGCCTTAACCATCTTTGAAACCAACTTGGCTGTAGTCCTAATTGTAAAAGGTTAGTCTTTTTTAACTGTTATGATTAGGTAAATATATGTGTGAACTTTTAGTACAGTTTAGTTTTGAAATAGTTTAGTTCATACTTATTTCAAATAAAATGTTTATTTGGTAAGAGTGTTTAAACTTTAAGATCATTCTTGTTTAAAGCTTCTGTCTTTGCAGGTGAAAAGCTCGCAAGCTAATGCTAAACCTATGGGGAGGTTATTTTCTAATACCTTGTTTACATTTTGACATTTTTAAATAATTTCTTTTACATTAAACAACAGGTCCATTTCTACATCATTCCTCTTTTGTTTTTTAATTTTGGTTGCAAATATCATTTTCTGTAGTATACTGGACTACATTATTTTGTGTCATTTATCATACAAAAAAGTTTCTTATATTGCTATAGGTCCTACTCAAGATAATGAAAAGTGGAGTGAGTTTTGGTCGTGATGGAGAAGAAAGAAAATCGCAATTCTTACAGTGAGTTACCCAAAGGCGAAGAGCCTTCGCCTTCCAAAACTCCCAAGAAAGAACCTCGTAAGGGTAAAGAGAACAGAGAAATCAGGATTCTAAGGAGGGGCAAGAGCACCAAAGGTATTTAATTAAATATCTTTCACTATGAAATTGGTATTTTTATTAGGTATCCTTAACTGTGATTTTTTGTTTTTTCATATTCAGCGTTCGAAATCCTTGGTGGTCCGCTGGTCCGAGACCACCGATAATTCAATCGGACCACTAATTTGAAAAATTTAGTGGTCCGCAAGACCAGTGCCTTTTTACAGGCCCTGAGAGAATCGCAACCGATCACACATAAGATTTTTTTTAATTAATCAGCGATGCCGCGGACTCGCTATAACGCGTAAATTACGCAAAAAATCGGCGATAAGGACGCAAAAAATAGCTCTTACACGTCCCACAAGATGCGTAATTTCGTTAAAGAATCGCGAAAAAACGGCAAATTTCGTTAACAAATCGCGAAATAACGACTAATTTCCGGCAAATTTTGTCAAACAATTCTCGAAAAAATGGCTAATTTCATTCCAAAACTCAAAAAAGGCAGATTTTTTCAAAAGATCGCGAAAAAACGGCAAATTTCGCCCAAAATAGCGATAAAATGGCAAATTTTGTCAAAAAATCATGAAAAACGGCAGATTTATTCAAAAAATTGCGAAAAAAGACAGATTTCTTTAAAAAATCGTGAAAAAAGGAAAAATTTTGTCCGAAAATCGCGATAAAACGGCAAAATTTGTCAAAAATTGCAAAAAGCGACAAATTTTGTTAAAAAAAATCACCAAATAACGGCTGATTCCCGGCAAATATCGTCAAAAAATTCGCGAAAAAATGGATAATTTCAGTCTGAAACCCGAAAAAACGACAGATTTCTTCAAAAGATCGCGAAAAAACGGCAAATTTCGTCCAAAAATTGCGATAAATCGGCAAATTTTGTCAAAAAATATCGCGAAAAACGGTATACTTCGTCAATAAATTCCGAAAAAACAAAAGATTTCGTCAAAATAACGCGAAAAACGGAAATTTCGACAAAAAAGCACGAAAAAAATAAAATAAGTGAAGCCGGGAGAGATTTCTTTTGTTTTAAAAACTAATTTTCCTGCTTCAAAATTATTGTTGCTGCTCCCAAAACTGATTTTCCTGCTTCCCAATCGTTTTTTTTTTTTTTTTTTTTTGCTCCAAATCTTTTTGAGTGAATGCGACTCCTGAAAGCACCATTTCATTAAGCATCATTTGAGTATGTACCATTTACTCAACAAAAATATCCCTTTTTTCAGCAAAAATGTCTTTTTCAGTAAACCTGTCTTGTCCCATTTTAAAATGGGGCAGACAATAGTGATACTTGTTATCTTCTACACTCAAATAAGCATTATTTTATAATTAAATTTGTATCTTGAACATTTATTCTTTAAAAAGTACAGAAAATTTCTCTTAAATTAATATTGGTTATAACCACTTAACCGTCTGCCCCGAGATAAGTCGGGGATAAAAGCACTGTTTTCCCCTATCTATTGCCGGTTAAGTGATTAATTATTTATTATTATTAAAACAATTATTGCATTTTATTTTTCTTGTGGAAATGAACAAGTTCAATTTTTGCGTAAAAAAATATGACTTATTATTAGTGGGAACCCGCTTCTGTAGAAAAGGGACCCAGAATTTTTCAAGTCCAGCTGCATCACTGACACTAGCTACAATTCCACCACTCTGGCTAAAATCTGGAGAAAAATCGAAAAAAATGTGCATTAAACCTTAGTCAGTTGAAATAAGCAATGGCAAATAAAATATCTAATTAATAATTTGATAGTTTTTCTTTACGTACTGTTTATTTAATTTTTAGCAAATTATAATTTTACATTTTATTATGCTGAAAATTTTGGATAAATGCAAATTAAGATTGGTTAATTTTCCAGGGAGGCGGGGGGGGGGAGGCCACACTAAGTGTTAAAATTATTTAATAGAATTTTATGTAGTGGACCAGTGATAAAGTCTGCGGACTAGTAAATTCTCATGCTTACTGGTCCTTGGGACCAGAGACTTTTTTTTAAGAATTCTAACGCTGATATTGGCAATAAGAGTGGGCAATGTAGAGATTTCTTAAATCGGTTTATCACAGGGTTGCAAAAAACCTGTGTTTTTTATAAAAAACCTTATCCCAGGTGGGTTTTTTTGGGCTTTATTGGGTTTTTTCGGGTTTTATTGGGTTTTTTGTTTTTTTAAGAGGTGATAGCAGGGGAAGTCTCTTATTTCAAGAAAGTATGTATTATATTTAAAAATCTTTTGATATTTTTATTAATTAATTTAATATACAATGACTTTTTATTGAAATAACACAAATAAATCAATGTAAAATGTTGTAAAAAAATGCTTTTACTTCTGATATTATATGATATAATAACCACATAGCACATATTTGAAAGCTACTTTAATAAATTACTTTTTATCAATCATACAAAAAACTGGTGGAACCAGAGAGAAAAGTAGAGCTCGATTTAAAAAAAAAATCTTACAGTAAAATTTGGGAAATATTTTCAATGTGCGTGCAAAAGAAAGGGAATCAGATGATCTGTAAAGCTTATGAAATAACCCAAATTTTTGTTAGCTGAAAATGAGGACTGAGCTTTACTTGTGCTTTAAAATCAATCAAGGAAAAAGAAGCATTTTTAGCACTTTCCAACAAAGTTGAAAAGTGCTTATGCATTCGGTTTGTCTGTCCGTCTGGCCGGATGGCTGTCTGTCCGTCTGGCCGCGCTCTAACTCCCGTAAATATACTCGGATTGCTATGAAATTTTTATACGTTATTGAGGTTTACCCTAGCACGAACCCTATTGAAAATGAAGTATCTACCAATATTAGTTTATCTACAGAGAGAATCAAAAGTTTCCCATTACATTACGGCCTATGGGGAAAAATCGTTAATATACTCGGATTGCCATAAAATTTTAGGACGTTATTGACGTTTGCCCTAGCACACGTCCTATTGAAAATGAAGTTTCTACCATGATTAGTTTATCTACAGGGCGAATCAAAAAGTTTCCCATTACATTACGGCCTATGGGGGAAAATCGTTAATATACTCGGATTGCCATGAAATTTTAGGACGTTATTGAGGTTTACTCTAGCACGAACCCTACTGAAAATGAAGTATCTACCATGATTAGTTCATCTACAGAGAGAATCAAAAGTTTCTCATTACATTACGGCCTATGGGGAAAAATCGTTAATATACTCGGATTGCCATGAAATTTTAGGACGTTATTGACGTTTACCTTAGCACGAACCCTATTGAAAATGAAGTTTCTATTATGATTAGTTTATCTACAGGGCGAATCAAAAGTTTTCCATTACATTACGGCCTATGGGGAAAAATCGTTAATATACTCGGATTGCCATGAAATTTTAGGACGATAACGTCCTAACGTTTACCCTAGCACAAATCCTCTCGAAAATGAAGTTTCTACCATGATTAGTTTATCTACAGGGCGAATCAAAAGTTTCCTATTACATTACGGCCTATGGGGAAAAATCGTTTCAAAGGAATTTTAAAGATGTTATACCCTGTCAAACATATTGAAATATGCATTCTATAAAATATAAGGTGAAAATGTAGCTATTATTCATTTACAGGGCCACACAAAAGAATTCCATTAGATAATGGTAAAAGGGGGAATTGTGTGTGACTTATTTTAAATATATTAAGCTTTTTCATGTATAATAAAATTGATATATGTCACTGAAGCTTAATATAAATTATACGCTACTGTCTTGCATTATATGAAGTACATAGCATTTACAGGGCCACACGAAAGACTTCAAATAGTATATTCTTTCCGAAGTACCGTATATGTGTCCGATGTTGGCTGATGGAGGGATGAAATGCATTTTAATTATGATATTCGCGTTTATATTTCGCTAAATATATGCACATTATATGGTATGTATAAATGTTATAGTTGATATACAGGGCTACCCAAAAGAGCTCACCAACGTTACTGAATATGAGCGTAAATTATTTAAACGTGGTTCATAAATAAGCTATGCATTTTTACGCTGAGCTGCATTCAATTTACTGAGAAATGTTTGCAGAATATAGATAATGGGATATACAGGGCCACGCAAATAATTCGGTACATGGATGCCTATGAATGATGATTTATGAGAATGTGATTTCAGTTGTTTAAAAATTGTTTTAGTTTACAATAAATTTTAACCTAATGCTGACGTGTAATAAAGATACAATGTAAACTACATGGCTGAACAAAAGTATTCAAGTATGTTTCCATCTAATAGCATGAATTGCTGAAAAAGAAATTTCAAGCTACTGGGTATTTTCTTGCTAAACTAAATTTTCCCATTATATCAACTGACATATGAAATACAGGGCTGTTCTAATGTACTGGAATACATATTTGGGTATATTTGGCTATACACTGTTATTTCCCTTAATAACAAAGTTTTGTTAACGATTTCAATATGTGTTGGAAAGTGCTTCATTATCTATGCTTAACGCATGATTTTTCTTACTTGTTAACTCTTTCCCTATTTCAATCATCCATAACCAGTTTAAAAATTTGAGTTCATAACTATATGTTACAGGCTGATGTAATGAAGTATGAGAATGGTTCGTTCTGTACAAAGTGTGAATACAATTCCATACCAGCTGTTTTGATAACTGGAAGATCAAAGCTCCAAGTAAACTCAAAACCTTGAATAGAAACGATTCAATCATATAGTAAATATTTGTGTTCAAACATACTTATCTACATCGATTCCTCAACAACTTGATTATATTAATGTTATACTTTAATTATGACATCATGGTTTATATTTGTTTAGCATTGTGGGCTTAACCGATTTGAGACAACATAACAATATATTCTATTGACCACTTTCCTCAATAATCATTTTGAGTGGATAATAGTATAATTCTGAATAAAAGGCAAGAGTACAGCTCAGTCCTCATTTTCAGCTAACAAAAATTTGGTTTATTTCATAAGCTTTACAGATCATCTGATTCCCTTTCTTTTGCACGCACATTGAAAATATTTCCCAAATTTTACTGTAAGATTTTTTTTTAAATCGAGCTCTACTTTTCTCTCTGGTTTAATTACAGTTTATATATATGTTTATGAAAAATATGCATTTTCTGTTTCGAATGACGTCAATTTCAAAGGTTTAAAACTATCAGGAGAATCAGAATTTTTATTGATCTATGAAAAAAAAGAACACGTGTTATCGTTTCTTTTTTAAATTATAGAATTGTTTTTTAGTTGGTGGCAATTCGAAAGCAACAATTTAATTAGCAGTTAAACTAGTCGTTGGGGGCCACCGTAATACTTACCCATCATGGATATGTATATGAAAATAAAACATGTGAAAGCTATTTATACAATGCATTGCAATTCATAAACAAAATTTAAATATTGTTAATATAATTACATAGTAATGCTATATTAAAGAACTGCTGATGTACCAATTTCGACAAATTATGTAAAACGCCAAACTATTCAAGTAGTACTGAACTGCGTAAAAGAAACATCTGTATAACTCCAAAAATAATAATTCTATTAACTAACAATTAACTGCGTCGGATTAAGCGTCTCATTTCCAATTAAAATATACCTCTGAATTGAAATTTGAATGAAATACAGGGTCATGAAAAATCGAAGAATGTGGAAAACAGGATTACAAATATCTCGGCAACTAATAATCTGATCGACTTCGTTCTGTATGCAAAATGTGTGTTATTTTATTGCCTTTTACGTCCATTCCTTAGAACAAAAAAATTCGAAAATTTTTATGTACCTTTCATCAGAACGAATTTTTCGAGAGTCCGAAAAAAATAGTTCCGGATAATCGAGGTTGCTGATATTAAAAAAGCGTCGTCCCATTCTTACATACTAACTACATACAAAATTTCAAGTCTCTATCTCAATTTGTTCGGGAGATAGAGCGTTTACAGACAGACAGACAGACAGACGGACGGCAAAAATTTTTTTTCTAAAAATATGTTTTTCGGAATCTCCACTATCTAAAACGTGTAAATCCGTCAAAAAATTTTTTTCGATTTTCAAAACGATTGCAAGACTTACCCTATACTACGTATGATGGGTAAGTAAAAGCAGAGATTTCTATAATGTTAAATTATGAAAGGTAGCATTATATAAATTTTAAATGGGTGCCATTTCCTTAATTTTTGATATTTTTTTACCGGACCTTCGAAAGGCTCATCCCTAAATTAAAAGCTTTCGAACAAGCTATTACACGTTGCTGAATGTTTCCTGGTTCGGGTTATAATTGAGTTGTTTCTCTTTTTTTGTTGTTTCACGAGCAAAAAGTGCCAAAACAGGGGTTCTGGATCTCCGAAACTAATCGGTGGATCTGGATGAATTTTTGCAGACTTTGAGATCTAGGGTAGGACACTTCTTTTTTTGAATTTCGTCGCGATCCGATGATTGGGTCCAAAATTATTAAGAGGCAAACTTTGGACTTTAACATTAGAGATGCAGCTGAGCTCTACTATACAGCACTATCGTGCTTTATGATGTTCCCCACTAAAAATACATTTTTAAACAAATGTTTTATTCTTTATCAATCAAAGGATGCTTGATAATATTTTCAAGATATCTATGGTTCATTGTATAGAGTAGTTTATTCTCTGAACATAATACAGAGCTATTACTAAAAGTAATTTACAAATGAATTTCAATTATCTACATAACTAATTATAATTATTTAATTTGAATATTTTGAAATGAATTTATAACACTTATATAATAAACAATGATGTTTATTTTTTATAAACAAGTATAGATGGTACAATATATATTAGGAAATAAAATATAGGGTAAAAATCCTGATTTAAATAGACAAAATATATATATTTGAGTGTTTTGAAAAAAGTCCCCTCCTTTCCTTTTAACCAATACTGGCCAAAAAGGCATTAGTCAAATTTGTATCTGGTTTGGGACATTATGAAATTTTACATTGTTAAATCTTGAAATAAAAGATCTTGTCATTTTTCATTATGCGAAAATGTTACATATATTGATTTTAACACTTTTTTTCATAATATTAACTAGTTTTTAAAAGAATTAAGCATAATATTTTATTTTGGCTTTGTCATATCTAGCAGTACACTCACAATCTATTTTGATAGGATAGTGTAACTTTTAAGCACAAAAGTTAAAAAACCAATATAAAACCTGCTGAATATTAAACACTTGACCAGAAATATTAAAAAACCCAATAAAACCTGCTTTAACGTGGGTTTTATTGGGTTTTACCCAATAAAACCCATCTGGGTTTTTTGCAACCCTGATTTATCATCTATCACATCGCGATTAGCACAAAGTTTACCCTCTATAATACAAAACCTATCATTTAATTTTTCGTAAGAAAATACAGGCTTTATGCACCCCCCACCCCCCTTGTATTAATTTAGCATTTAATTGTTCAAATAACTAAAAAATATATATATTACACATACACACAAACACACACACAAAAAAAAATGAATGCCTTTTTTTTTAATTAGTGATCTATTTTAATATTTTTTATAAACTCATCCTTAAAGAAATAAAATAAGGTATTTTTTCCATAGTGTCTGACTTGTTTCGGATGCTACAATCTAAATTACTTGAGTAGGGGAGCCTGGGGGCAACTTCCCATAACACACTCAAATAGCACTTCATTGCTAATAAAAATTGCTAAAAACAATTGCATTGTTTTTTCAGACACTGAGTTAAAAACTTGTAAGACAGAAGCAGATTCACTGATAAATTTAGCTGTTCATTTACCATCAGAAGAATAGTAGTATTAAAAAAAGAGGGGGAAAGGGGAGAAATTTGAGGAAAAAAAATGCAATTTTTTTTTTTTTTTTTTAATTTTTAGATTGTAATAAAATGTGTTTAATATAAATGTTGGCATTCATATAGTGAATGGCGAAAGATTGAAAGGCAACATTACCAAAGTTGCTGATTTTTATTAGATTGTTGGCCTCTGTAAAATTAGTAATAAAACATAATCTTAAATATATATATATCTTTTTAATGATAAGTAAATGACAAAAAAAAAAATAGAAAACCGCAAATCTACAGAAAAATTCATTGAATGCTCCCTCATTTTGCAGTAAAAAACAAATTACCTGAAACATTACAGAACCCTCTTAAAATATTTTTAATTAATTAAATAATTAAAACTGAAGTATTCTAATGTTACACAAACATATGAAAAATAATTTTTCATCAAAATAATGCATAAAAATATAAACTAAGGATGGATTAATTTAGATTTTAACCTTAAGAGTTTTTTTTTTTTTTTTTTCCTCAGACATAAATAGTGAATCAGTTACAAATAAAACACAATAAAATGTTATTTGGATTTTAATTAATAAATAAATGTGTTTTTAATGCACTACACACATCAAATACAGTTGGCATCTATACTGGTGAGTGTATTTCGCATCATTAAACAGTATATCTTGGGGGGGAAAAAATAATTTAAGAGCTGAGCATGCAACAGAAATTGAATATTGAAGATACTGAAATGTTCTTGAAATCCATTTGCATCCAGTGTGAAAAAAGAAACAAGTTGAATGTAGATTCTGCCATTGCAGAATTGAGTTTCGCCTCCGATTAGAAAAAAAAAAATCGATAGAGGTTTTTTAGAAGGGCGATCCCGTTTAGATTGCAATGAACTAACTTCATTGTCTTGTGTTTATCAATATAATAGCAAACAGAATGGCGTGAAATACCCAATTGATTAGCAATTTCTCTCTGAGACATTGGAATTGCGGAATAATAAAGAGATACAGTTTGATATGCTACTTCTTCAATGCCTAGATTTATCAAAAACGGATTTTTTCTTTAGTTTAAACGCTTTTTTATAGACTCTGAGTAAAAGGAAATGCAATTTAACAATAAAACGAGTGGAATCCCGTCAAATTCGACGAATGAAATGTTTAAAAGACCCGATCGATTTGGTTTAAAAAAATCAAAAGTAATTACATTATTGAATCAATATATAATAAATATATTTACAAACTTAATGTCAAGTTTGCCAGTTACAATTTTGCATGCAAATATTGGCACATCTTCAGTAAAAACTGTAATCTCAGTGCCGGCGAAATCAAGAAATTTTATTTTATATGCACTCACAGAAAAATAGTTTTATTATTTAAAAAAAAAAAAAAAAAAATTCATTTTTACTGTGACATTATTTTCACTAACAGAAGTCATCTAAAAGGAAAATCTCAATCTCAGTGTCCATAATGAAAAGAAACATTGAAATGTAATATCGGGTACTACTAGGTTAACCCGTCGACCAATAAATTATCGCCAAACTATAAGATTAAATGTCAATAATGGATGATCGTGAATGTCACATTCAATGACATTAAATACGATTCATGTGTTTAAAATGTCATTAAGTGATTTTTATTTCGACTTTTTATTAATATTTTTATTAATATTCTACTAATTATTTGTTTTTTCATTATTTAACATAAAAATTATGTTAATATGTATAATTTGGCGAAATGGGTCGACGGGGTAACAGAGTAGTACCTAATATCGTTATGAGTAAAAATGCGATGCTTTAAATAGTGACGTCATTTTCTCTTCAAATGTTTTTTAAAAGTTACTGTTATTAGTAATATGAAAAAGGCATCCGTAATAATATTGTAATTCCCATTTATCTGGTTGCTGAATGACATCATTTTCCTCATTTGAAATTTTTCTTACTTTGCTTTAGACATTAATTTTTATCAAAAATTATTTTCTGTTATTTTATTTACATTATTAATATTATTTCTCAGTAAATATTTTTTTTTTTAATCTCAATTAGTGCATAATTATACGCAATCATTTTGGAAAAAAAAAATTTATATTATCGAGAGAAAAGCTAAACTGAGTTGCCACCATTTTGAACAAATATCATAAAAAGCATTTAAAATTAAAAATAAAATATAAAAATGGAAATAAATTAAAAAATAACTAAAATGGGCACAACTACAAATAAATAGCTTTCATTTAAAAAAATAATTATCAAAATCGGTTGAGTAGAAAATTCAGGACTGATGACACGACATTTTTTAGCTTGTCTGAAAGAAATAGCATCGGAGGCTAATAAATTATTTGAAATGCATGTGGGATCAAAGCTGAATATATTTTCCAGAATAAAGCTATACTTCTTGGAAAAATAATTAAACTGAATATACTAAAAGCACATGGCAAAAAAAACCTGCAATATTGAAAATACAAAAACGTCATCGAAATCTGCTTGCATCCAATAGAAAAAAGAATTAACCAGTTCTCTAATTAGACGTAATCAATGTAGATATGCATATTTTGATGAAAAAAAAAAACTATTTCACTTGGCGAACAATAATTATTATTTTAAGACGTCACTTGGAGACTGATGACTAGAGTGGCAATTGATGACCAGCAAATTACTTGAAATGCATATAGAATCAAAATAAAACTGTATTTTAAAAAAAATAATCCAACTGAACACAATAAAAAAACTCGTCAAAAAACCGAAATATTGAAAATACAGCTATGTCTTTGAAATCTGTTTGCATCCAGTAGGAGAAAGAAATAACCACTTTTCTAATTAGATGTAATGAATGTAAAGATGCATATTTCCATGAAAAAAAAAAACTGCATTTCCCTTGGCGATTGAAAATAGATTTTTTAATCGTCACTTGGTGAGTGACGACTAAGGTGGCGATCGATGTCCAGTAAATTTACTTGAAATGCATGTGAAATCAAACCTGATGAATTAATATATTTTCCAAAATAAAACTTTTATTTCTTGGAAAAATAATTCCAACTGACCACACTAAAAGAACATGACAAAAAACCAAAATATTGAAAACTCAGCAGCAGAAATTTTTTCTACAGTCTGCAACACAAGTAAAAACTTAAAAAACAGTCTGCCGACCAATCCCACATTACATTATATGCACTCAAACCTCCTAAGTTTTGTGATAGACAAAAGAAAAGTATATTTTTAAAAAGAAGCTGTCTTTGTTCTCAGAATTTTTAACACCTCACACATTGTCCAAATGAGGGGGGGAGGGGAGGGAATTTGCTGTTTTTTTTTTTTTTTTTTTTTTTTGCGACCTTTTGAAGAAATTTGTCATTTTTTCGTGGTTTTTTAAAAGAAATTTGCAGTTTTTTGGATTTTTTAACGAAAACTCATTTTTTTCGCGATCTTTTGAAGAAATTTGTCGTTTTTTCGTGATATGAAGAAATTTTTCGTTTTTCTCATGATTTTTTTGAAGAAATTTGCCGTTTTTCGCGATTTTTTTTTAAGAAATTCGCTGTTATTCCGTGATCTTTTTACAAAAACTGCCGTTTTTATGCGATCTTTTGAAGAAATTTGTCGTTTTTTGTGATTTTTTTTTTTTTTTTTGTCAAAATTAGCTTTTTTTTTTTTTTTGGAATTTATTGATAAAATTTGTCGTTTTTTCTTGATTTTTTGATGAAAACTGCCGTTGTTTCGTGATCTTTTGAAGAAGTTTGCCTTTTTTTGCGATGTTTTGAAGAAACTTGCTGCTTTTTTCGTAATCTTTTGAAGAAATTTGCCTTTTTTCGTGATTTTTTGACGAAATTTACCGTTTTTTTCGCGATCTTTGAACGAAATTCGCGTGTTTTTCGCGATCTATGACAACATTGATTTTTTTTTTCGAAGACTATCGAAATTTGCAATGCATTTTATGTCCGAATTTTTGGATTTAGGACAGAATTTTTTATAATTTTTGCTAAATTTTTAAAAGTTAAAAAATACTTTGTTCCAGCATTGCGCCGATTCTGCTCCCGGGATTGAAAATACAGCTAAATCATTGAAATCTGTTTGCATCCAGTAGGGTAAAGAAATAACCACTTTTCTAATCAAATGTAATCAATCTAGAGATGCGTATTTCCATGAAAAAATCTGTATTTCACTTGACAATTGAAAAAAGTTTTTTTTATCGTCAGTTTTATATCTTTAATTACCGCATGGCAAGTGCCGGCTGCTAATTTTTATCTGTATTAAATCAAATCCTGCTACATTGATTTAACACATAGGGGGCACTATGGGCGGCTCAGCCTCCCTAAAATATTTTGAGCCCCCACCCTGAAAGAGATTCCAATTAATTTCTGTTCCGAAAATCCAAATGAAATTCTGTTCAAAAATCTAATTTAGTTTTGAGACCCTTTCACAGAATTAGTAAATTGTATTTAAAATAAGCGTTTCAGCCCTCCCTCATCCTATTTGTACATATGAAGCTAACATAATGTTTAATTTTTCATCAGTTATAGACTCAAAATTTTCATCATCATGTACTTTTTTAGCATAAAATGAAGTTATTACAGTAGTTTAATGAGAAACATAGTATCTACAATGTGAATATGCACTAATTTATCTTTCTGTGTCAGAGAAAGATAAAAAACAAATAAGCGCCCCCCTACATTTTCTTGAGCCCCCCCCTCCCCCTATTATTCACTTCTAGCTATGGTCCTGTCCTGACCCTGCTAAATCGATTTAACACAAACTTGCCCTGTTTTCCCTAAATCATCTTTTTCTTACATCGCCTTTTTCCTAAATCAGAAAGCAATGAGGTAAGGCTACATTGTGATTTAAGAACTGGCTAAATCACGATGTACGATGTATCTATTGAAAACCAATAGTTAAATCGGATTTCCGATGTAAGCGTTAAATCAAGGCTACATCGTTTCACTACATCACGGCGTCAGATGTATCTATTCAAGACCAATAGTTAAATCGGATTTCCGATGTAAGCATTAAAACGATTTAAGGTTCAGATCTGCAAATTTGAATTTTAACTTTAAAATTGCTCTTGCCCCCCACCATAAATAGTGAATTATTAATAAAGAAAACACAATAAATTGTTTTGTGGGTTTTAATTAATAAATAAATGCAGTGTTGAATTCAGACACTTTTCCCCGGGAGGTATTTCTGTGGCTCTGAGAGGGGGGGGAGAGAAATTGCACATTTTGACCATTAAAAACACAGAATTTCCGGGGATGGGGACCCCCTTAATAAATGTGTTAGTAATACCCTACACACATCACATGCAGTTGACATCTATGCTAGCAGTAGCGTATCTAGACTTATCATTTCAGAGGGGGCTGGATACAGCATACATTTCTGAGAGGGTAGCACCGTGCAAAAAGACGGGGGGGGGGGGGGGGGACGAAGGGAGCGGTCGCTCCGGCACGGGAATTTAGGAGGCGGCAAATTTATACTACCAACGTAATACTGTTGGCATCTATACTGGTGAGTGTATTTCGCATCATTAAACAGTATTATCTTGGAAAAAAATAATCAAAGAGCTGAGCATGCAACAGAAGTCAAAAATTGAAGGTACTGAAATGCCCTTGAAATCCATTTGGATCCAGTGTGAAAAAAGGAATAAGTTATTTGAAATGCACGTGGAATCAAAGCTGATAAATATATTTTCCAGAATAAAGCTATATTTCTTGAAAAAATAATCAAACTAAATATACTAAAAGCACATGGCAAAAAATCTCCGCAATATTGAAAATACAAAAACGTCATCGAAATCTGCTTGCATCCAATAGAAAAAAGAATTAACCAGTTCTCTAATTAGATGTAATCAATGTAGATATGCATATTTTGATGTAGAAAACTGTATTTCACTTGGCGATCAATAATTATTTTAAATCGTCACTTGGCGAGTGATGACTAGTGTGGCGATCGATGACCAATAAATTACTTGAAATGCATATGGAATCAAATCTGATGAATATATTTTGCAAAATAAAACTGTATTTCTTGAAAAAAAATTCCAACTGAAATAGATATAAGAATGCAGCAAAGAAAGCGAAATATTGAAAATACAGCCATGTCATTGAAATCTGTTTGCATCCAGTAAGAAAAAGAAATAACCGCTTTTCTAATTAGATGTAATTAATGTAGAGATGCATATTTCCATGAAAAAAAACTGCATTTCACTTGGTGATTGAAAATAGATCTATTAAATCGCCACTTGGTGAGTGACGACTAGGATGGCGATCGATAGCCAACAAATTACTTGAAATGTGTGTGGAATCAATGCTGATAAATACATTTTTGGAAAATGAAACTGCATTTCTCAAAAAAATATCAAACTGAACACAGTAAAAGAATTCTGCAAAAAACCAAAATATTGAAAATACAGCTATGTCATTGAAATCTGTTTGCATCCAGTAGGAAAAAGAAGAAAACATTTTTCTAATTAGATGTGATCAATTTAGAGATGCATACTTCTATGAAAAAAACTGCATTTCACTGAGCAACTGAAAATAGATTTTTTTAACCGCCACTTGGCGAATGACGACAAGGGTGGCAAACGAAATTTTTTAATTGCCACTTTTACATTCTTAATAACCACATGGCAAGTGACTGCTGCTAATTTTAAATCAAATCCTACTAAATCAATTTAACACCAGCTTGCAATGTTTTTCTTAAATAGTCTTTTTCTTAAATCGCCTTTTTCTTAAATCGAAAACACTGAGGTTTGTGATGTATGTTTAAATCTGATCCTCTAAATCGATTTAACACCAACTTGCTCTGTTTTCCCTAAATCATCTTTTTCTTACATCACCTTTTTCCTAAATCATAAAGCATTGAGGCTCGCAAAGTTTGCTTAAATCGCTAAATCGATTTAACACTAGTTTGACATGCAAGCAGTATATGTACCAAAGTAGATAACTCAATTTTCTGATGTTAGCTTTGAATCATTATTTGAAAACGATTTAAAACCAATGGCTAAATCACAATTTAAGACTGACTAAATCGCGATGTAAGGCAATGGCTAAATCGTGATGTAAGGTGATGGCTAAATCGCGATGTATGCCAATGGCTAAATTGCGATTTCCGATGTAGTGATTTAAGAAACTGACTAAATCGCGATTTCCAATGTAAACTTTAAATCAATTTAAGGCCCAGGCCTAATTGTCAAAGAAGCACAGTTTTCTGCCAAAATAAGATCCTATTAAGAGTTATTATGCAAAAATAATGTTTTGTTTTATTTTATTTTAAAATTGTTTGTTTCATTCATTTATTTTATTTATACTTGTCATGAAAGTCTGCTTATAAGTCACTGTCAATATGCAGGAACAAGATAGCATAAGGAAATTCACAGCACTAGAGAATAAAAGTTGGGAGCTCTATAAAGAGAGTACTAACGGAGCCAACTAGAGTTGAACCCACAAACCTTATATGCTCGGAAACAATTAGCAGTGTGGTGCCTTAACCACTCAGCCCTGTTTGTTTTATTATATATATGCTCACAATTGTGATTATGAACATACACAAGTTATTTTATAAAAAACACATTCAATGATTAATTTATTATAAAGCACACACAGTCTGTTCTACCAAATTATCACATGAAGCAAAATCTTGCCAAAATTGCCAGATTACCACACTAAGCAAAAAATCTGGATTTTGACACCAGAAAAAAACATTGTGCATCTGTGCCAAAAGTAGCTACCCATGGTTTAGAAAATAAATGTTTACTCGCAGTTTCTGACAAGTTTTTAATTTTGACACCTAGAATCTTCATTGTGGCTCTGTCAAATTTGATAGCCAGTATTCTTGGTAGTTGTGACATGGCTATTTTTTAATTCTCTGTGATCAGAATGAGTTTTTGTTTTTCATTTGATATTGCTGCTGTGCATTTTTTCATTATTTTATTTTTCATCCATCATTTCTGTACATCTTGAATTCTTTAAACAATAATTCTTTTCCCTTAGGGTTTCTATATTTAAAAATTAAACAATTATAAGATCCTTCATGTGTTCGAAATCAGTATTTGAACTGTATGAAATTGTGTTAGAACCATATGATGGAAGACAATGAATGGCCCTCAACCATCTGTTAAATTATTGTTTAAAAAAAAAATAATGCTCACAGAGATCTTAATTGATAATGGAGATATTTGACAATAAATAAAAATAGATATTTGGAACTTTATAACTCTGTTTTTTCAAAATGATCAATTCGGGTGTACTCTAATGTAATCTGAGACAACCGACAAAAAGCAAGCTAAATTTTCATAGAAAAAAAATTGATGTAAACTGAAACTGAAGATGACCAAAGTCAATAGAGTTGAAGTACTAGTGTTTGTTGCAAGTTATAGAATTGCAGAATGAAGTGTGTAGGCTGTATTGCAAATGTTTATCTGCATTTCAATTTTGGTTTGAGAACATTGTTTGTATAATAAAAGAATTTCAAAATTATATAAAAGGTAAAAATTAAAGCAAATTTCTGCTAAAATGTGTTAGCAAGCAAGTGCTGACGTAGCTCATTTCAATTTTTAACCCCTTGGGGACGAGCAACACATATACGTGCCGCAAAAAGGCTTAAGAATTCTTGCTTATTCCCATCGGTAAAACTATACTGTAAAATTTGGCTTATTCAATTAAAGCATTTTCTCGATTTAAAAAGGAACAAATTTTTTATTTTTAAAACCAGTGACAAAACATTAAATATTTCGTAAAGGCTTCCGTCGCGAAGGGGTTAAGCACATCCTTTTTTAGTTCTCCTCTCTTCCAGTTATATCTACTTGAATTTTTACATGCAACAAATGAAAACATGGGATGGATTCTTCTCACAAGTATTTTGATGCATATAAAATATATATGTTTAATCAGTCATCATATATTGTTTTTCATCTGTTAAATGTTTTGATGTAGTTATGCCTTATATAACGTAGTTAGTCTTATCTTAATAACAAAATGATGAGTTATTATTTCAGTCTTCTTAATTCTACTGTAATAATAAATTCTTTCTACTAATGCATTTAATTTACACATGATTTTATTTTATTTTGTATTTTTTTTAAAACATTTATCTTTTCAGAGAAACATGACCCTAGTAGATTCAGTGGAGAAGGCATTAATTTCCGTGCAAAGATTATTGGCATTGAAGATGTCTTTGATGCCAGAGGCAATCGAATGTGCCAAGAAGCTTTATCGAAGTTAAAGGTAGTAATTGAAATTGTTTTTCTAATTATATTTCCTTTCATGCTTTTTGTTAACTTTTATCTCTTTTATTTAACCTCTGGAGATCCCAGGTTTTATTTATATAATTTTTTTAATTTCAGTTAAACACATTTTTTGACAACTTTTTATTTTATTTTATTCTTTTTGCATTGCAAAAACAATGAAAATATGAAATAATTATATGTATTATAATTTTTTTATGACTAATGGACTGTACAAATAATATCTTGACATACTGAAAAACCCGGGAGCAGAATCGACGCAATGCTGCAACACACGTCGTAGACTCTTGGGAAGGTCTGCAGACTATTTTTCAACTGTTAAAAATTTAACAAAAATTTAAAAATTTGAGTCTTAAATCCAAATATTCAGACATAAAATGTATTGCGAATTTCAACAAATAGTCTTTGAAAAGAAATCAATTTCGTCATAGATCGTGGAAAATACGCGAATTTCGTCCAAAGCTCGCGAAAAAAACGGCAAACTTCGTCAAATATTCATGAAAAAACGACAAGTTTCTTCAAACGTTCGTGAAAAAATGGCAAATTTCTTCAAAACATCGCAAAAAATAGAAAATTTCTTCTAAAGTTCACAAAAAAACGGCAGTTTTCGTCAAAAAATCACAAAAAACGGCAAATTTCTTCAAAAGATCATGAAAAAACAGCCAATTTCTTCAAAAGATCGTGGGAAAATGGCAATTTTCGTGAAAAACTTGCGTGAAAACGGCAGTTTTCCTTTTAAAAAAATCACGAAACAATGTCAAATTTCTTTTTTAAAAAAGCAAAAAAATGGCAAATTTCTTCAAAAAATCGCGAAAAATGGCAGTTTTTTATTAAAAAAATCACGAAAACCTGCAAATTTCTTCAAAAAATCATGAAAAAAGCAAATTTCTTCAAAAGATCGCGAAAAAACAGCAAATTTCTTCATAAGATCGCGAAAAAACGGCAAATTTCTTCAAGAGATTGAGACAAAACAGCAGTTTTCGCCAAAAAATCGTGAAAAAACTGCAGTTTTCGTTAAAATCCCAAAAAAACTGCAAATTTTTTCAAAAAATTGTGATAAAACGGCAAATGTCTTCAAGAGATTGTGAAAAAACGTCAGTTTTCGTCAGAAGATCACGAAAAAACGGCAGCTTTCGTCAAAAGATCACGATAAATTGGCAAATTTCTTCGAAAGATCGCGAAAAAACAGCAAATTTATTCAAAAGATTGCAAAAAAAACAAATGTTTCCGTCAAAAGATCAGAAAAATGTCAAATTTTGTCAAAAAAGTGCGAAAAAAATGAAAATTTGTCAAAAGATTGTGAAAAATGACGTGTCAAATGATCATGAAAAACCTGCAATTTTTGTCAAAGAGCAAACTCCCTCCCCTGTCTTTGGGACAATGTATGAGGTGTTAAAAATTCTGAGAACAAAGGCTTCTTTTTAATAGTATACTTTTCTTTTAAGTCTATCACAAATACTTGGGAGGTTTGAGTTAACATAATGTTATGCGAGCGATTAGTCTGCAGACTGTTTTTTAAGTTTTTACTTGCGTTGCAGACTGCAGAAAAAAATTCTGCTGCTGGGCTGAAAAATTATTTACATTTTCTTTTTTGTACATTTTTGCTGTAAACCATTTTAATAGTATAACACATATCTCGCTAAAAAAGCACTATAAGAAACAAATCACTATTTTGTTTAGTTCTGCTATATGTTTGGCCCCATTCGCACCAATTTCATTATTTTTAACATTATTTATATATATGAAAAAAAAAAAAAAAAATGTAAAGCTATGTATCCTATAAGATCAGGTCTGAAGCCTGTTAATTGAACTTTATTTTTGTCTACAAAGATGTAATTTTGTAATCAATTTTTAACTCTATTACTGATAGACTATCTATATGTATAATCTGCTAACATATGTGGCACAAAAATCACGGTTATTTGTTAATTGTTTAATGGCAACATCCAAACACATCTTATGTGTTACTATGCAAAAATCCTTTGGTAAAATTTAGGCTGTGGTAAATTGGATTTATTTATGTTTTGTTCCTTCGCTGCAATTATGAAGCTTCAAAATATTATTTTTATTTATTTTTGTTATTTTTATTTTAAAAAAATTAATAGAAGTCATGAATTTTAAACTTTTCAGTTTCAAATTAAAGTTATGTATTATAAATAAAATGAGTCAAAGGATTATATTGTTATATTTTGAATAATTAATGAAATATGAAAAAATGCCACGGGTACAATACTTAGCAATTTATTATCTGTGCCAGGCTAGCCTAAAAATACCCAGTTCTTGATTTATCAGCACAGATGTCATATATGTACCACATTGGCTTGCTATTTTTCTGACGCCAATTTGGCGAAAACTTCGTTTTCAAATACCAGTTACATGCATATTTTTTAATTAATTTCTTTTTTTTATATACAGGAAAAAATAATTTTAAAAAAGTTAGTTAATAATTAAAGAATAAAACAATATATATCATTTAAATAATAAAATAAAAGCAAACAAACAGTTTATTAATAAAAAAATATCAATAGCCGGATTACCATGTGAGGCACATGTAATCGCCATTTTGTTGCAATCGTGCCAATGTAATGCGTATATGACATCTGTGCCTGTTTCTCTAGCAGAATCTTCTAATTTGGCGAAAAATTTAGTAATTAAAATAAATTATGAATAAAAGCATTATGATTTAATGCTTACACATTCATATATATTTAAGGGAGACCAAACTGGTCGCCAAGGACGGCTAGTAATAAAAATTATGTATGAAGGAGTGATTCTGATGACACTATAACCTTTGAATGTTCTGGAACTTCATTATAAATTAACATATTTTTAAGGCATTTTTCAGTCAGCTTGTCACAGGCAGGGTTGTTATCATTTTGCCCAGCCCAAAGAACCCAAGTAGGTTTTTTCTGAAAAAACCCAGGAAAAACCCAAGTGGGTTTTTCAAAATTTCAACTTTAAATTACATGTATAATAGGGATGTACTGAATATTCGGTATCTATTCGGTATTTGGCCTATTCGGCCATGTTACCGAATATTAAACTATTCAGTTGAGCCGAATATCAAAATATTCGGCCGAATCCAATACTTAATAAAAACTTTTCACTATTTCTACTTTTAACTGTCAATTTTTTAATTTATATTTAAAATAATTAGAAACAAAATCATTTTTTAATAAAATAGAATGTTTTTACATTATTTATTTGCTGTTTGTAAAGTATAACTTAAGAAAATTAACCATGAGAAGGATTAAAATGGCGATTTATTAGGATTCTCCTTAGGAATAAATTATGTGCTAATACAAGTTTCTAAATTTTGTTTAGTAAAATAATCTGTTTCTTGCTTTTCCACAAATAAAAGTCCTTTAAAAAAAAAAAAAAAAAAAAAAAAAAAAAAAAAAAAAAAAAAACTTTTGAGATTAGTAATAGCTATCAAGGCAATTTTTGTTCATGAAACCATAATCATAATCAACTTATTGAGTCATAAGTACATTGTGTTTCATCTCACTCTAGGTCAAAACTTGTGTGTTCGTTTATTACATTAACAATAAATAAGATAACATATTTTCAACTCACATGCTTTGATTTCTGTAAAATATGATATGATGGGAAGGGTGGAAAATACCACCATTCATAAGAAAAGAACTATGAGCCAAACATGCCTTTATTCAGAATTAAGTTGAAAGTATTTGTACTTTATATTAAAAAAAATCTGCCTTGAATTATTTAAAAAGGACAATTATCAGACTGTAAAATTTTTCTTCGTCCATTTTTTCATTATTTGATTTTAAAATGTTTGTTTGATTCATAGAAAATTTTATTAATTAAAGTTTCATAATTGCCTTCTTAAATAACTCAAGGCAGATTTTTTTCAACACTAAATGCTGTCATAAAAAGCTCTTGTTTATCAAAATGTAAGTTTCTTCTATTCGGCTAGCCGAATATTAGGTATTGGGCCAAAATCACTATTCGGTGCATCCCTAATATATAATGTATTTATATTACATATATAATATATTGTAACATATTTCTTAATATCAGTGCACCACTCATAAAGTTTATAACCATCACCCCCCACTCCACAGAAAAGAAATGTCCTAATTATACCATCACAATTTTTAAAAGAAATAATTGTTAGTTAATCTCTGTAGCATGTGTAAGTAACAAATTTTTTTCCATTAAAAAAATACTTTGATGTGTAATCCGTTCTATGTTATACAAAGAAACTCATAACAAAATACCATATATGCTTAGAATCCTATTTTAATTATGTAGACATGTAGAATTACTTGTCTTATTCTATTATTTATTAATAATAAAAAATACTTACTTTATAAATTATTACTAATAATCAATTTATCTATCATAATTTTGATAATTGTCATTGATTTATATATAATTGTAATAATCAATTAGCTACTTTAAATTTAGTAATAAGTACATTTTTTTTTTTTTTTTTTTTCAAGCATTCTGAACCACCTCCAATAACCCTCAAAAACATCAAAAAACCCTGATAAAACCCCCATAATCCTGAAAAAAACACAGTGCGTTGGTTTTTTTCTGAAAAAACCCGGGTATTTAACAACCCTGGTCACAGGAAGTTGCACCTTATTTCATGACTACATTTCATAAAATTTCCAAAACATTTCCATTGCGATGTATTAATTTGCCATGTTCACCAAAATTTATTTTTGAAAATTCTCCCCTTTTTTTTTGTATTTTGTGGAAATTGTGAGAAGTAATGAACTTATTAAAACAAATTATAACTTTTGCTAATTTTTTTGATAGGGCAACAAGGGAAAAAAAAAAAAAAAGCTACTTTTTTACAATTTCTAAATTATTTTTTGTGTGTATATTTAAACTTTAATTAATATGAAACTATTAATTGGTTTAAACATACTTAAAAAATTCAATATTGTATATAAACATTGTTTATTAAACACTATTACTTAGAACTACATAACCAATTTCAAATCTTCTCTCAGGGTAATAATGATTACAATCTTTGCTTAAAAATAGACTATACTTTATCTTTTTATAAACTACCCTCAAGAAAATCCAAAAGTGAAAAATGTTCTAAAATTCAGATATCTTTGATTCTTTAGAAGCTAATTATACATATACTTGTCTCATATTAATATATCTTTCCTCAAAGAGCTGTTTTAACTGAAGTTCCCCAATTGTAAATTTTTATTGACCCAATGGAAAACTTAGAAGTAATGTAATGACTCATTATCCAATTTAATTACTAAAATACGGTTTTCACCATCAGAAAGTAAGCATCAGATGCCAACAATGTGCATTTAAAAAATCTGTTTAAATTTATTTTTAAATTTTGACTTAATGAAATTTTATAATCATCTTATAAATACTAAAAATTTGTTGAGACAGTTAAAAATGCACATCCTTGGCATCTGTTATCAACTTTGTGGGGATAAAAACAAAATTTTAATAATTATATTAGATAATGCATAATCACATTTTCTGAGTTTCCCCATAGGCTAACAACACAGGATTTCACAATCAGAGTTTCAGAGAAGAGATCTAGTCACTTAAGACCTATCATCATTTAAAGAGGATAGTTTCATTTTCCAAAATATTTTTTATTTGTAATTAACATCAAGAATGTCACTTAATGCAGACAATTTTCTCACAAATCGTCTAGACATTTTGCACATTATTTCTTCAAAAGCAGCTTTGACGTAGCATTGGTTATTAATAGATCAAGATATTAACAAGGATAAAACAAAGTCAAACATTCCAAAAGAAAAATGTGAGTGGTTCAAAATTCAAAAATTGCTAATGGCTGTTTATAGATTATTATCAATAAAAATGTGATGCATACAACAGATAATTTTTTTTTAATGTGTAGTGAAACTTGGAAAAATTTATTTAACTCTTGCAAAGAAAAATAGATTATTTTAATTAAAGTTAAATTATATGAGAATGGCAGCTTCTTTCATATGTAGGGTAACCTAGCCAGTACTTAATCAAATAAAATCAGTGCTACAGGGTTTTTATTAGAGCCATACCGAGTACTCGGTAAATACTCAGTATTCGGCCTACTCGGCCAATTTGCCGAGTACTCGGTATTCGGCTAAATTTTGGCCGAGTACTCGGCCAATACCGAGTAGTTGTAAGAATTTCATTTTTTAAGCATATAAATTTATAACTGATATGTAAAAAGTTATTTGAATATCAATGTATAATATATTTAGTAATTCATAAAACTATTTACTCTGTATTTAACAATATGTCTGCAAAATATAGAAAAAGTTAAGAACAAAAACCCTCATAAAATTTCACATTATGCAATAAAAAAATAACTATTAAATTTATTATATTCCAAATTATGGTGCAAAACCACCAAACATTCTACATTATCAGTAGACAGGGCATTTCTTTTACTACTATAAATTTGGCCTGACTCGGAAAATATATGTTCAGAATAAACAGTTGTTAAAGATCCACATCAGAGTTTTTTGCAAAATTGCACAGATTCGGAAAAGTTTTTTTTTTTTTTTTTTCCCACTATGCAAATGGAGTGTCAGTTTTACATAAGTCTTCTGTTAAGAAAGTCTGTATTATTTTTTGTACCAATTCTTCATGCGGAGATTTTAAACAAGTACTAGTGCCACAATTTTTTTGCTCATTCGCAATTTCCTCAAAACATTCCCAGAAAATAGATGAACTTTTTGCTGGCATTCTCTTCTGGTTCGTCTACATTAGCATTCTCATGATGTATTTTTTGTTTCTTTTAGTGGATTTTCAAATATTGGATTATCTACACTCATCAATTCTAGAGCTTTCTTTTTAAGGCATTCTTAATTCACACATTTATAATTTTCATTGAAAAAGATTAGTTTTTTACTGAGATATTTAAAAAATAATAATTTTAAAATAATATAACTTAATCTTTTCACATGAAAAATGAAAAGAAACAACAAAGCCAATATTTTTTTTTTTAATCAAAAGAAAATAAAGTACAGACAGTTACAATATAAATATGAAATGTTTTGCATTATTTAGTGAATTGAATTGTTACAGTAACCAATAAACATTTTTATGTTTGATAGACAGATTTCAATGGTCGGAATACATTGGAGGGTTAAAGAATATTTTAATTTTATATTGGTTAATAATTGTACTTTTTATGTATCAATTCCCCTTTTTTATTGGTTTTGAACTGCCAAAGATTGTCTTTAAAAGGTGCCCAAATAAATTTCAAATTGAATGAGTTAATTTATTTATACTATATATGTATATTATATATATGTACACATACACACAGGTATAGATATATGTACGCCTAAGCTAATATTATGTGCACATCAGTGTTTTATTACACAACTACTCGGCATTCGGTACTCGGTACTCGGCCGAGTACTCAGTACTCGGCTACTCGGCCAAAGTACTACTCGGTACACCACTAGTTTTTATTGTATTTTCTTCCTTTGAAGTTTTAAAAGTAAAATAACATGACTGCTACAACTCTTAACGAATGCCCTATAAAGGACAAAAATGAAATTCACTGAAGTCAAATAACAACAAAATTATAAAAAATAGTTTCTTTAATTACCATTTATTTATCCAATAATTGATCAGGCAACAGAAGCCGATTGAAAGGCTAAAAATTTATCTTTTAAATATCATATATGGGATGTGGTTAACAATCATTCTTTTTAAAATATTAGTTCAAATAAGCAAAACGGAAGTGGATTGTTTAACCATAATTGTCTCCAACTAATCAAAAACTAAATGTGTATATTTTCTATTTTTTTTTTTTACAGCAGACAAGACATTTAACAACAATTTGACAAGAGGTACACTAACATTCAAACAAAAAATTTATGTATAATGCTATGTATAAACTCATTATGAAAACTCATTTTCATCTGAAATGATGCAATATCTCAAAAACTTGATCAATTACTGGAAAGGCCCCAACATATTTGTAAGTTTTATCATTTGTAGTGCATTTTAATGGTATTATAATACTTCTAGAATAATGAAATTAACAAGTCAGAAATTGTACATCAAGCATAGCTAATGATGTGTGTTCGTACTATTATGAAGTTAAAAAAATATTTAGATCTTGGTGCAATAATATGCAGTCTTTGGGTACAGTATATGTAGCATTTGAAATTTTGCCCATATAAATAGTATCTGCATTCTATTATACAGGATGTAACTTGTAATAAACCTCAGCAATGCATATCAATTTCATAAAATGTGAAATAGTTTAATGTAATTAAAATGCGCCCCAAACAATGTTTCTCTCTATACCATTATCTAATAAAATACTTTTGTGTGGCCCTGTAAATGAATAACAAATATTCTTTGCACCACATATTTTTCAGAATGTATATTGTAGTACATATTTCATTGATGCATCTCAATTTTATTATGTTCGAAAGAGTGTAACATCATTAAAAAGCACTTGAAGCTTGAAGCTATTTCTTCCCATTGTTCCTGTAATTAAACTATGTATCAGATTTTCACAAAATTTGAAATGACTCAACAAAATAGTACAACAATTAAAAGTATTTTAAATTTCAAGAAATTTGGTTGGGTAATTTTTGCTTTGTTATATGCAGACAGATAGGCAGACAAACATGCTGAATGAGGAGTATAAGTGCTTTGTATTAATGTAATTACAAACACGCCTAAAAAGAATTAGAATATGATGCACTACAATATATTAGAGCATAGAATTTATCATTCATTGACAGAATTGCAGAAAATAAATTGATAATTACTGAAAGTAGATTTTCTGCTGTGGCATACATTTTTAAATTTATCTATTTATTTATTTATTTATTTATTGTATATTTATTAAATATAATATGGTGCATAAATTCTACAGATCATATACGAGGTTGTGAAAAAATTCACATGATCTGTACAGCAATTGCTGTAAATAGATTTTTATTGAACTATGTATTTGTAAATTGCCTAGATATACAGGGTGTCCCAAAAGTTTGTTTACAAACTTAACATGCTGGTCTGTCATACCATGAATGAGCAATATTAAATAGGAAACTAAGGGTCCCAAACGTCTTCCAAAGGAGATATGCGCCATTAAAGTTTAGGGTCCAAAAATTCAAATGATTATAAAAAAACAGAAAAATTGATCGATTCGTTTGCGGTTTTCACTAAAACTATTCTTTATGTCATTATTTTCTTGAAAATAAATTATAAAGATATATTTAAAAAAATGTCGATAGAGGGCGCTTTAGACTTTGGAGTAACGATAAACTAGTTTTTACCATTATTTTTTGCATCTCATTAAATTTTTTTAGAAGCTTAGACATAAACTTAAATTTTGAGCTCAAAATCTACATCGTTGAAAGTGGTTAAGTAGCGCAAACTGAATTGCGGGGGGAGGTTCAAATTTCAAATGATTATAAAAAATGGAAAAATTGGTCAATTGATTTGCGATTTTCACTAAAATTATTCTTTATGTCAGTATTATCTTGAAAATAATTTATAAAGATAAAATTCAAGAAATGCCGATAGAAGGCGCTTTAGAGTAACGTACAACTATTTTTTTCCGTTATTTCTTGCATCTCATAATTTTTTTTTACAAGCTTAGACATAAACTTAAATTTTGAGATAAAAATCTGAATCGTTGGGAGTGGTTAAGTAGAGCAAACTGAACTGTGTTCAATGGGAGTGGGGAGGTTCAAATTTCAAATGATTATAAAAAACGGAAAAATTGGTCGGTTTTCGCTAAAACTATTCTTTATAGCAGAGGTTCCCAAAGTGTGCTCTGCGGAGCCCTTGGGGCTCCGCCTGAACTTTCTAGGGGCTCCGCAGTGTTGCAGGAAAATAAGCAAATTATGAAAGAAATCGGCATATTGCAAGTGAAAGATTTTCAAAAGTATGTAGGAATTTGTGTGTGTGTGTGTCAAAAATAAATGTACCTATAACTGAGATTAAAAATACAATAATACACTCCATAACTATTAAAGCGTTCGCATTATATATCTATATCTATTTTCTATATAATATTTTTGGTTTGAATTGCTTTATTTTATGTTTCTGCATTTAATGTGTTTTAAAAATTCAATTTAAATTAGACAACAAGAAGTAGTATTCTAAATCGAATGCACTATGTGAATCTAAACAGAAAAGGCCCGCCAATGCTGTTAACTCTGCTTGAGAACAGATTTGTTCTTTGAAGCTCCGGCTATTCATATGTTTATATTTAATTCTTTATTTCTCACACTTCATAATCAGATGAACCAACAAAAGAGCTTTTGGACAATGAAAGCATTTCTGAACCTTTGACCCCAAATCAATTATTGTTATCAAATCAAAACAGAACCGAGACAATGGGGGGGGGAGGGGGGGAGCAATCTCGATAAAAAACTAAAATACCATGAAAATTACTTATAAAATGGGATTTATCAAAACATATGATGATCGGCCTCTCTGTGTGAATTGTGATAAAGTTTTGAACAACAGTTCAATGTTTTGTCTTGTGTTTATATATGTGTAATGTTTTGTCTTGTGTGTACATTTAAACTTTCTATACGGTTTTTCATTGTACAACAATGATTGTTGCTTAAAGCGCCCTTTTTTGTAACAGCTTGTATCATTTAACAAATCCATGATTAGATTCATTTAATATTTACATACGTTGTGTACATAGTTTTTTTCTTTTCGTAACTTTAATTGCTTTTATCTGTTTATTTTATTTTTATAATTTCTTAGTTCTTAGTCTTCTTCTCTCTTTATAATTTCTTAGTAAATTTTCTGTGCTATTTTATATAATTGTAATTAATTTCAGAAGAAATGTATGTTGCTGAAAGCACATTTTTTATAGCATTACAACCCCTGTCTAAAATTCTCTTTTAATTGGTCTTTGCTACATTTTCTAGTCAGAAATAAGTCAATGAGCAGTTTAAAGAATATATATTGGTTCTTTTCATTTATCATCACGCTAAAAATTTAAAATTTTGCTCAGCTCTACCTCTTGCTTAGACTTTTTGTCAATGAGTGCCTGCTCTGATGTAAATTTAATCTCACCCATACATTCTATTTTGTTAGTAAAGTTTTTCTACTTATTGCAGTTCGTTTAACATGCTTAATTTTTACTTGCATATCTGTTTTGAGGCAAAAACAATGACGAAAAAAATTCTTTCAAAATTATAATTAATAGCCAAATACTTTAAATAAAGTATAAAAAAAAATAAAAAATTCTTTACTTAAGAATTCAGCTTATAGATTTTGCCCCGCCCACTTAAGTGTGAAAACGATGACTTGCTTCTAAATGCATTTTTTTTTAAATGATTCAAAAAAGAAACTGAGGGGATTCATTTTCGTTGCATGTTTAGAAGTAGTACTAGAAACTTAAAGAAGGACGAAAAAATATTCCATAATTGCATAATTCTAATACAGGTAGGTGGTACTAGCGAAAACGTGTTACATATTTTCTCATGGATGACTGGAACTACCCATTTCCTTTTTTTTAGGGAGTAGCCTATTGGAATTATACATACACTGGTGTCCAAAAATTAAGCATAATTGGTAATTAAGTAATTATTTTTAAGTAATGAAAGAAATATGAATCGGAATGCGCTGAAACTCCAGGTGTGTAAACAAAATAGTACGCGTCACATATTTTCGCGAAGAGTTTTCCCCAAAATCGAACAGGGGACCGTCAACAAATTGAAAAAGAACGAAGATCTTTTGGATAACCATGTCAAAACTAATGTAGCAAAAGCGTTCAAACTGCACATTATGATTAATTGGCTTATTGTAATGTACTGTGTTAATTTTTACAAGGATAGCATGTATACTAGTAGAGAAATTAAGGTTTTTATAAAAACAATCCTAAATTTTTCCAAGTTTTTTGCTTATAATTTGCAGAGTTCTTATTATAAAATAATGTTCTTTTCTGAAAATATGACAAACATCATTGTACACAATACTCTGTCATCAGAATTTAAAAATAATAAAAATTGTATGAAAAATGAGTATGTTTAGTAAATAATTTTTCATTGCGCATGCGTCAACGATATCAAAATGTCATTTACATATTGTGTTAGCTAAATGTATAGAGCAACTTCTGTAAAAGTTTCAAAAACATAGCTTGAAAATTATGAAAATGGGAGCCTATAGAATCAACTCAAAATCCGTTATTCCTAAAGGAAGCAAAAAAATCAGGGGTTTTACCTAAATATAGTTGTACGTGCAATATTGTGTAGGCACTAAACAATGGAATATGGATACAGCCCCTCATCTTTTTGCTTCATTTAAGGAATAAAGGATTTTGAGTTGATTCTATAGGCTCCCATTTTCAGAATTTTCAAGTTATGTTTTTGAAACTTTTACAGAAGTTGCTCTATACATTTAGCTAACACAATATGCAAATGACATTTTGATATCGTTGACGCATGCGCAATGAAAAATTATTTACTAAACATATTCATTTTTCATACAATTTTTATTATTTTTAAATTCTGATGACATGGTATTGTGTACAATGATGTTTGTCATATTTTCAGAAAAGAACATTATTTTATAATAAGATCTCTGCAAATTATAAGCAAAAAACTTCGAAAAATTTAGGACTGTTTTTATAAAAACCTTGATTTCTCTACGAGTATACATGCTATCCTTGTAAAAATTAACACAGTACATTACAATAAGCCAATTAATCATAATGTGCAGTTTGAACGCTTTTGCTACATTAGTTTTGACAGGGTTATCCAAAAGATCTTCGTTCTTTTTCAATTTGTTGACGGTCCCCTGTTCGATTTCGGAGAAAACTCTTCGCGAAAATATGTGACGCGTACTATTTTGTTTACACACCTGGAGTTTCAGCACATTCCGATTCATATTTCTTTCATTACTTAAAAATAATTACTTAATTACCAATTATGCTTAACTTTTGGACACCAGTGTAAGTATCACAATGCAAACGAAAACGCTATAACTTACCTTTTCTTCTGTGTCTGTATGATTTTCGCCATAAATAATAGTTTTACGTAAGTTTCCACGCAATACATAATCCACACATGGTTACGATTCAGAATTCATATTGGAAATCAGTGGCGCAGCCAGAATTCGGTTCTGGGGGGGGGGGGGGGGGTTGAGTTTCTGATTAAGATGTTTGCCGCTTATTTGAATCACCGGTTAATAGAATCAGTACTAATTAGAATATTCACTGTATAATACTTAAACTGAAAGAGCATATGTGGCAGGAAATCATCATTCTTTTAGCATAATACGTTTCAGAAAAGTGATTTAATTCAAGTAACCAATTTTTACTTAACTAATCCATGTAATATGCACTTTCAATTTTATGTAGAATTTTCTCTATTTAATAGAATAACTTTATTAAATGGAATCTTATTCAATAAATTGGCAAAATCCGAAATATGCCAAAATGCTTAAATATTAAATTTTGTTTTGATTCATATAAGCGGCAATTATAGCGATCTTTCTTAGCTCTGGGAGCGGTTTTAACCCCAAAACCACCCCCTTGGCTGCGCCACTGTTGGAAATCCCAAAAGAATATTTTATATTTAAAAAATGGATGTCATTAATCCATTTGACACTTTGATTGACATCAAACACTTTGACTGCCATGGCTATCACATGTGATAGCCAGTGATGTTTCCGTTGGGCCACTGGCTATCACATATGATAGCCATGGTGTTTCGACACTTCAGGCTTTCGCTATCAAAAACGGTATGAGTTACATGAAAATGGTTTTGGCGTTTGATTATAGGGCTCCTTACGATATGTTTGAAATACGTGGTTTGTGCAAATTGATATATGTGCCAATTGTATGAGCTAAGTGTTGTAGAAAATGAGTATAAGTATTGATTTTATATATAGTTTTATATTGTAAATATTCAAATTACGCACACACAAAATTGGCACCCTGGTGATCATTAGCAGTTTTCGCTTGGTAGTCAACATGTTGACATAACAGTATTGCTTGAACACCGCTCCGGTAAAAAGAGTTTGTTTTAATATTTAGCATTTTTAGGTGCGTTCATAATTATATAATACGTAGCACCTATAGTGGTCGTTCAGTCTGTCCGTCTGTCCGTCCATCTGTCTGTCTGTCTGTCTGTCTGTCCTTCCGTCCATCTGTCTGTCCGCATATAACAACGCAAAAACTACCCAACCGAATCGTTTGAAATTTAAAATACATAATTATTACAGAATTTTGTTGAGTCATTTCAAATTTTATGAAACTCGGAGGCATAGATCAATTACAGGGGCAATCAAAAGTATTCCATTACATTACGGTCAATGGGGAAAAAAATTTCAATGCATTTTAATCGGTTGAAATTTAAAATATGCAATTATTACATAATTCTGTCGAGTTATTTCAAATTTTTTTTGATAATCGTGTGCATAGATCAATTACAGGGGCAATCAAAAGTATTCAATTACATTATGGTCAATGGGGGAAAAAGTTTCTAATATATTCTATACGTTTGAAATTTAAAATACATAATTATTACATAATTTTTTCGAGTTTTTTCAAATTTTATGAAACTCGGATGCATAGATCAATTACAGGGACTATCAAAAGTATTCCATTACATTACGGTCAATGGGAAAAAATGTTTCAAATGCATTTTAATCGTGTTACACTCATGTGAACAAAAAACATTTGTTATTGATTTACAAGGCCACACAAAAGTATTCCATTACATAATGGTATAGGGAGAACATTGTTTGAGCGTTTTAATTGTAATTCACTATTTACAATTTTATGAGATTGATATATGAAAGTAATATTTTTAAAACTTCGTTATCGTACGAACGCACCTAATTTGCTACGCTTCATGTGCAATTTCTAACTTGTTAAAATTTCTAGTATGAATTCAGAATTTCTGTATCAGGGAAGGGCCAAACTGAGAACCATTACTGGCTCGGATTTTTATCCATAAGATTTTTCTGTGCTCCATAGACATAAAACAATTAATTTATAAACCATAGAGTATCGTTGGGTTCAGGGGCTCCGCCTTAGAAATTCTTCCCAAAAAAGGCTCCGCGAGCCTAAAAGTTTGGGAACTGCTGCTTTATAGCAATATTTTCTTGAAAATAAATTTTACAGATATCTTTCAAAAAATTCTGTCAGAGGGCGCCTTAAACTTTATAGTAACCAACAACTATTTTTAACCTTTATTTTTTGTATCTAATAAAATGCTTGTAAAAGTTCGAACTTAAATTTTGTGCTCAAAATTTGCATCGTTGTGAGTAATTAAGCGGCCAAAAATTGAACTGCGTTCGAGGGGTGGGGAAGGTAACATTTCAACTCCTGAACACAGTTCAGTTTGCGCTTCTTAACCCCTCCTATCGATTTAGATTTTGAGCACAAAATTTAAGTCTAAACTTTTGCAAGCATTTAATTAAATAAAAAAAAAGGTTAAAAATAATTGTTGGTTATTCTAAAGTTTAAGGCACCCTCTAACGGATTTTTTTTAAAATTTATCTTTAAAATTTATTTTCAAGGAAATATTGACATAAAGAATAATTTTAGCGAAAACCGACCAATTTTTCCGTTTTTTATAATCATTTGAAATTTGAACCTCCCCACCCCCATTGAACACAGTTCAGTGTGCGCTACTTTACCACTCCCAACGATTCAGATTTTCATCACAAAATTTAAGTTTATGTCTAAGCTTCTAAAAAAATTTATGAGATGCAAAAAATAACGGAAAAAAATAGTTGTACGTTACTCCAAAGTCTAAAGCGCCCTCTATTGGCATTTTTTGAATTTTATCTTTATAAATTATTTTCAAGATAATACTGACATAAAGAATAATTTTAGTGAAAATCGCAAATCAATTGACCAATTTTTCCGTTTTTTATAATCATTTGAAATTTGAACCTCCCCCTGCAATTCAATTTGCGCTACTTAACCACTTCCAACAATTTAGATTTTGAGCTCAAAATCTAAGTTTATGTCTAAGCTTCTAAAAAAATTTAATGAGATGCAAAAAATAATGGTAAAAACTATTTTATCATTACTCCAAAGTCTAAAGTGCCCTCTATCGACATTTTTTGAAATTTATCTTTATAATTTTTTTTTCGAGAAAATATTGACATAAAGAATAGTTTTAGTGAAAATCGCAAATGAATCGACTAATTTTTCTGTTTTTTATAATCATTTGAATTTTTGGACCCTAAACTTTAATGGCGCATATCTCCTTTGGAAGACGTTTGGGACCCTTAGTTTCCTATTTAATATTGTTCATCATGATATGACAGACCAGCATGTTAAGTTTGTAAACGACCTTTTGGGACACCCTGTATATTTCTTTTCACTGTATGGGAAAAATGATGTTCTTAAATAGTCTGCTAATGTTGAAAAATGTTTCATAATCTATGCCTTATGCATAATATTTAGTTGTTGTAATAAAATTATTATTATTTATTTATTTTTATTTATTTATTTATTTATTTTTTTTTTTTTTTTGTGAAGGCTGCAGTAAAAACATCTGGTGATCACAAGCAGAAGATTTGTCTGAATATCTCTTTGAATGGAATCATAATAAAGGATGAAAAAACTGGAGTAAGTTGTGCATAAAATTTTATTTTTCCTTTTTTAAAATTTATATTAAAAAAAAAAGTTCTTTACATTGTTTTATTGAAATTTGATCATGCTTATCTCAGTGGTGGCAAAGTGTAAACAAATCATTTTTAGCCATAGGTTAAACAAACTTGTTTTTATTATTATTATTTTTTTATATCTAATTTGGCATTTTGTGTTTATTTGCCTGCATCTGTATACCACCATTCTTCCAGTGTGATACATTTTGGGCAATATAATAGTGCTATGCTCTTCCTAATCGGAAGAAAAGCAAGCTAGTGTAAAAGTTTAATCTAATGTAACACTGTTCCACTCCTGTGGAGAAAAATAAGTTTCAGATACAGTACTTTGCGTAGGTTTAACATAAGTTACAACTTAACTTTTACTTTAAAGCATAAATGCTAGGATGCTATTTGAGAAACGCTAGGAAGGGAAGTTTCCTTCTCCAAGTAATTTGATATTTCAGCATGAGTTAACAAAAAGATCAGGTTTGACCAAAATAGCTTTTAATAAATACTTTAACCAGGGATCATTCTAGAAATTAAAAAGGGCAGGGCGCATATTACAGAAAAAGGGCAACTATTGTCAAAAAGGGCACATTATTTCATAAAAAGGGCATATTTACAATAAATGCATTTTGTATTGGAAAACCCATTAATATTACTTTTATATCATCTTTAAAATAGTATGCTTTCAACTCATTAGTAATATATTTAAAAAATCTATACATTTTATAATAATTAATAAATGAATTTTGATAAAATTCCATGTTTTAGTCTTTGAGATATAGCTATCATAGAAATCTGGGGAAATGCTTCATAGTGGCGCCATCTGTTCACCAATTTACACCAAAACTTATTCGGTATCTATTTATGTAAGGCTCTAACAGAACATGAAATTTGATGAAATTCTGTGCATTTTTTCTGAAGATATAGCTATCGCAGATTTCGGAAAAAATGCGTCATAGTGGCGCCCTCTGTTCCGCAATTTACACCAAAACTTAATCAGTCTCTATTTATTTGAAGCTCTAACAGAATATGAAGTTTGATGAAATTCTGTGCATTAGTTCTGGAGATATAACTATCGCGGACATCGGAAAAAATACGGCACGGTGGCGCCATCTGTTCGGCAATTTACACCAAAACTTAATCTGAGTCTATTTATTTCAAGGTTTAACATAATTTTAAGTTTAATGAAATGCCATGCATTAGTTCTTGAGATATTGTCAGCCTTACCCATATCCTTAACACTCATATTCCTAAGCACATATACATATTGTAAGGGAATAATATGGCATGACTTACTGGTTTTTATTTTATTTCAATACTATTCGATCTTTGTCTTATCTCCAATTCTTTTATTCTGTTTTCCTGGTTCCATAGCATATTCCACCGTTTAAATTGGTTACTTATTTGTTTACTTTCGATTTGATCATCTTACGTGTGCGTTCATGGTCGTTTTCTTCCGTTTGATCGCGATTTGCGATCTTCGCAAATCGCAACTTACGAGTAGCCGTATCTCCCTTTCGCAAAGCAGGAACGCTTTCGCTCAACTTCTGCAGACGCAAAGGGGCGTTGTCGTCTGGCAATATCTGGAATCGCGAGGGGTATTTAAATCAGTCGGTTTGTTTTGACGGCGTGTGGTCTGACGATGTTTTGGCCTAGTAAAAGGCCATTTGTTGTCATAAATATTAATTATGAAAGTTCAATTGTAGTTTATCTTAAGTGGTGAAAGATGGTGTAGTTTTATGAAATAACTTCTGTTAGTTAATAGCGGGAATGTGATGATGAATATGTTGCTGCCATGAACTGTGTTAACATTCAAGGTTTTTTATTTTCTTTGAACTATTCCTGGACTTTACTTGTTCGTCATCGTCCGTTTTGAGAATTGCTTTTTCCAGTGATGCCATGGTGAGTTGTTCGTTTTGCAAACCTGTACTGGTCTTTTAAACTTTTACCTTACGTCATGCCGTTTAAATTAATTAAGTGCTTTTATCATGTTAAAGTATTACTCTAATTCTATGGATAATATAATTTCAGAAATTATTGTTTTTGATTGATTTTACCAGATATAATTTTCTCTTTGTTTATTATTTCATATATACATATATTTTAATTTGAATATGTTTTTTTGAAAAATAAACGTTAGGTTATATTTTAATCAAATGCTTCTTTACTGACTTTATAACGCAATCACACATATTGCCAATATTTTTTCAGGTCACCATTTTTTTTTATTTTTTCTTCCAACCTCTGCTTAAATTTTATTTAATTTTAGAACGGTTCTGGCCTCAGAACCGATCACGGGTTATGGGCCAAAGCGACTACGCTTTTTAACCTGTTATGGTGGCCATAACCTTCGTTGGCAATATCTTAAATTAGTGGTAGCATGCGGCCATTAGACCTCCAAGCGATTTCTAGTGGGGGGGGCAGCAATAGCATTTGTATTTTAATTTATAATCATATCTAATTATTCTAGTATAAAATAGAAAGGTTTTTTTGGTAAATTTTTTTTTTGTCGTACTATTTGACTGTTTTAGAGTACGTTTTTTTTGGAAAAAAAAAATTTCTTTTCCTTTCTGTTTAAATTTAATTAAGAGCATGGCAATGACCAACGTACAGGTTAGCATAAACAAATTGAACTCTCACAATTATGCAACCTGGGCAGCGGATGTCAAATACCTGCTGCTCGACAAGAATGCTTGGGGCATCGTAAATGGTACCAAAGAGGCTCCGAATACCAGTGACGCAGTAGCAACAAAAGACTATCAGGCACGACTCAGGTCAGCACTATCCATATTATACCTAAACGTCGAAAATGAGTTCCGGAGGATAATTGAAAACATCGATGACCCTCATGAAGCGTGGACAAAGCTGAAGACCCACTTTCAACCTGACAACCGTGCACGTCACATGCAGTTGTTTGGCGAGATCCTGTCCTGCAGAATATAGCCTGACGAGCCAGTCGATATGTTTGCTGCACGCCTACAGAGACTTGCTGATCAGCTGGCTGCCATGAATGAGCCGATAAAGGAAATTTATCTGACATTCCAGTTGTTGAGATGGCTCCCTAAAAAGTTTGACAATCTCGTCCAGGGAATCTTGCGATGGCCCGAACAGCAGTTCAAATTTAAAGATGTCCTGACCGAGCTGGTGGCCGAGGAATCCCGCATCAAATTACGTGAAGAAGACAGAGGTGACCTGGTCCAATCCCATTTTTCTCGAGCTCGCACACCCAAGAGGTCCGTATATAAGCCTAAGTTCAAGGGAAGGTGCCACAGGTGTGGCCAAGCCGGCCATGTGCTTCGACAGTGTAAATTGCCTCAACAATCTTCCAATCCCGAATCCTGCCTCCATACCACTTCCAGAGACTCCTCAAACTCCTCGTTCCAGAACTCCTCGGTGTCCAGAGGTTCATCAGTGTCCAGTCCCGTTCGAGTCCAACCCAGTTCGAGTAATTCCAGACCTAGCAGAGATGTGCATCGAAAGAGAACCAGAAACCAACGTCAACGTAAGCCAACAGGCCAGGTAAATTACCTCATTCAGTCTAATCTTAGTAATATTAAATGTGGTGGAGACGCCTGGGTCTTTGACACAGGTGCCTCCCACCACTTTTGCAAAGATAAAAACCTGTATGTAAAATTTAAACTTTTGCAAAATGAGGAGTTGGCTGTTGCCGTTGACGGAGCAACTTTTCCTATTGAAGGAACTGGTCTAGTGGACTTAAAAATAAATGGGGAAATGGTTCGCTTCGGCGATGTTATGTATTGCCCAAGTTTAAGGCACAATTTGATATCTGGCCCTAGGCTTGATAAAACTGGTGCCAAGTTCAGAGGAGGTGAGGGCAGGGTTAGAGCATATCGTGACAGTGGTACCCTATTTCGTGCTTTTCTTAAAGAT
Organism: Maratus speculifer; assembly: GCA_964019185.1. Lineage (NCBI taxonomy): Eukaryota > Metazoa > Arthropoda > Arachnida > Araneae > Salticidae > Maratus > Maratus speculifer. The sequence continues at coordinate 20,885,124 of OZ025292.1, read as the reverse complement.
GGCATTTACTGCCTGTACCCAGATCCTAGCCCTAAAAATAAAACTAAAACTCAAAATAGTCAAAGTCCTAAAAAGGTGCGTTTTCAAGCCTCTACTGTCCAGAAGGACGACTTTAAGTTATGGCATAGACGTTTCGGACACATTAGCTCCACTTTAATCGAACATACTGTTAAATATAATGGTGTAAGGGGCTTACCACCTATTAAAAGTAAAGACTTTGAATGTGAGACATGTAAAATTAACAAACACAGGCGAACTTCCTTCCGTCCCATAAATCAAATAAGATCAAAACGACCCCTTGAATTACTTCATACTGACTTGTGGGGACCGACACAAATAACAGGTAGAAACGGTGAGAAGTACTTTTTAACCATAACTGACGACTTCTCACGTAAAGTATCAGTCTACCCCTTATGTAACAAATCACAAGTATTCAAGGTGTTCACTAATCACGTAAAAAGAGCTGAAAGATTTTTAGGCACTAAGGTAAAAGAAGTCCGTAGCGACAATGGGTGGGAGTTTGACAATGAAGCATTTAAAAGATACTTTGAGGAAAACGGGATACACCATGAGTTTACCAACGTGTATTCTCCGGAACAAAATGGGGTCTCGGAACGTTTAAATCAAACTATAATGGACGGGGCACGCTCAATTCTTAATGAAAGCAAACTCAGTTTAAAATTCTGGCCGGAAGCAGTTCTATACATCGCGTACACACTAAACAGGGTATGTCACAAAACGCAGAAAAAGACACCCTTTGAGTATTACTGTGGCAACAAACCCTCAATAAGACATTTACGCCCTTTTGGTACCGTGGCATACGTAGGAGTACCTAGGCAGTTAAGAAATTCAAAATTTGATCCTAAGGCCAAAAAGGGGGTTTTAGTGGGTTATGCAATGTCAACTAAAGGCTACAGAGTATGGATTCCCGACACAAACAAAATAATAGAAACTATAAATGTTAGATTTGGGGATGAATCCGTACCAAGAAATGTTCACAGGCATAGCGAGCAAGGCCCAAGTTATTCAATAGGCACAAACCCTTTTACAACTTCAGAGCAGCACAACGGAAGCGACCTGGGACCTACATATATTTTAAGTTCAGAACAACCAGAAATTGACCCTTTGACTGACCTTCAACCTGACAGATTTCCTTTAGAAAGATCACCATCTCCAACACCTAAGCCAGGCACCTCAAAAGCTGTTGAACCCGCCTCCGTTCACTCATCTGACGATGAAAGTGACGAGGAGGGCGAGGAATTCCAGAGAACATTGAGGGATGCTGTATGGTTCCGTAAGGCCGTAACTAGGCCTGATAAGTCGAGAACCGACATCTATTACTAAGAGATGGGTGAAACGCAACGTTTAAGATCACTCAGAGAAGTGCGGGAATACTGTCAGTCTAATGGTATAAAATTTGATCCAACCATGTTCAGTTTCAAGGGGGATAATAAATACCAGGGTATTGTAAAATCTACTTCCAGTGCTAGTTCAAGTCCTAGTTACACACCTCCACACACATCTTTATCAGAAACACGTAAAAACAATATATGACTAGAAGACTCCATACCAAACACATATAAGCAAGCCTTAAAATCCCCTCAGTGGGAACTCTGGAGACAGGCAATGCAGGAGGAAATGAACGTAATAAATAAAAGACATGTATGGGAACTAACATCATTACCACCCAACACTGAACCTCTAGGCTGCAGATGGGTCTTCACCATCAAACGAGACGATAAAGGGCATGTGGCAAGATACAAAGCAAGACTAGTAGCCCAAGGCTACAAACAGGTCAGGGGTGAAACCTATGACGAGACGTTTTCACCAGTCGTAAATTTTAGTTTAATCCGCTTTTTCTTTGCCGCCCTTGTCTCATGTCTCGGATGGATTCACACGCAATGCGATGTGAAAGGAGCCTATCTGTACGCCCCTCTCTCAGATAACATATACATGAAACAGCCTCCAGGTTTTGAAATAAAAGGGAAAGAGCACTTGGTCTGTAAACTCCAGAGGGCACTTTATGGCCTCCATCAGAGTGGCTGGGTGTGGTTTTATGAATTACATAAAGTTTTAATTTCTCTTGGTTTTAACAAACTGGATTGGTGTAATTGCATCTATACATTTTCTAACTACGCTGTTTTATTATTATATGTTGATGACTTTGTTGTTTTAAGTAACCATCAGAAACACATAAATGAAATTTTAAAATTATTAGCTGAACATTTTGACATCAAAATCCTGGGGAAAACACGTAAACTCCTTGGAGTTGAGTTTGAGGAGGATAGGGAAGGTGTAGTGTCAATCCATCAAAGGCAATATATTGATGATATCTGCACACGTTTTAAAGAATATAACTTTCCCATCACATCACTTCCCATAAGTAAAGGAGTAGTGTACTCCAAAGCACAGTGCCCTCAAACAGATACTGAAATCCAGGAGATGTCAAAATATCCGTACCGAAGTGTTTTGTTTTGCTTATCTTTTCTTACAAGCAGGACTCGCCCCGACATATCCTATGCAGTAAATATCTTCAGTCAATTCCAGAGTAATCCAGGAATAATCCACTGGAATGGTCTTTTAAAATTACTAGGATATGTACAAAGCACCAAACACTACAAATTGAAGCTACATTGTCATAACATAAATCTAATTACATATACTGATGCTGATTTCGCCGCCAATCGTGATGACAGGACGTCAATGGGGGGACAACTTTTAATGTTAGACAAATCTCCTATCATGTGGAGAGCTTTTAAACAAAAATCTGTCTGCTTGTCTACCATGGAATCAGAGTTTGTGGCTTTAACAGAAGCAACTAAAGAGCTTCTTTGGTTCAGTAGAATCATAACTGAATGTTATGAGAAACACATTTTTACAAACTAAGCCAACCTTGTTAGTAGACAATATGGCCTCCATTGATTTCCTTAAGTCTCCCATAGAAAACTACAGAATAAAACACATTGACGTTAAATTATTTTTTGTCAGAGACCTTTTAAACCAAGAGATATTTAATGTAAAACACGTAACTAGTAAAGCTAATCTCTCAGACATCTTTACAAAACCCCTAACGAAGTTTGATCTTAAAAGATTCATTGAAGTGATCTTTAGTTATAAGTAATTTATAATGTTTTTAAATATGTTTTATTTAAAAGTAAAAAAAGTAAAATGTATAAAGATGTTAAAGGTATAAGGTGAAAAAAAAAAACTCCCCCTCCTTTGGACTTGGGTCAAGTATTAAGATGCTTGTTTAGTTTTTTTAAGTTAAACCCTGAAGTTTAACAAGTTTCATTTTTCAATCTGAAATTTTTGTATATTTCAGTATTTTCTCTTTATAATGTTTGAATATGTGATTATACACTTGTTTTTCTTGTTATCTCATAGTTTTGTCTCATATGCATATGTTCTATTTTTCATATATAAGCTTTTCAATACCCTCATTTCCAACATCGCGGACAATTTAACTCCCGCTGGAATGTGATCAGACCTCAGGATGGTTCATCCTCCGGGACCCGAGCAGCCCCAGGAAGCGTCTCGCAGGGGTGCCATTGTAAATAGCCAGAGTGGTCTGCAGGGGGTAGTGGCCTTCTTGAGTGTTCTGATCACAGGAAGGCCTGTCGCGGGCATCGTTTTTTTTTAAATTTGTAAGTCCCTATTTTTGATAAATGGAAATGTCACATAGGTCCCGTTCGTGGTGTTGAAAATTGAGCTGTATTTTTTTTTTGCATATATAAATATGAAAAGGGTTGTTTTACTTTTAAGAAATTGCATAACAAGTGACCTTCACATTTTAAATTTTTCTTAAAACATTTGCAAATGTGTATTATTTCAAAAGTTTAAGCATGCATGTTGTTGTTGTTATTTTTGTTTTTATGTGAGCGCTCACCGTCCTTATCATTATCATATTTTCCAGTCATTATCATGATCATGATCATTAGTGTTATCATCATTAAATGTGTCTATTTTTGCATATCATGAATTTCTCATACATTATCAAAGTGTTTTTGCTATTCCTCATATTCGTAATGTTTATGAATCTGTTGTATAATAATCATCTACTCTAGTGTCATTATGCAAATGTATGTAAATATTAATCTTGTATTGTCAAGGCAAGGATCAAGAATCGACATACTAAAGAATGTTATGGTATGTAACGGTAATCGTAGTCACTTGTATGTGACGAGGTAACACGGTAACAAATTTTTCATGAACTTTTCCTTGAAATGTTTGTGTACCTAAATAGACTGTCAAATTTTTAAGTTACTATGGTAACTAGAGACTTTTGTGCTATGAAAAAAATTGTTAATCTTGTTGTGGTATAGCTATCAAATTGTTATTCATATTGTGTGGTTATTAACATTGTTAAAAAATTGTTCATTTTTCAAATTAACCTTGTTATGTGATGTTGTGAATTTGTTGCATTTATGCACATTAATGTTGAGTTGTTCTTCCCTAGTAACTGTCAAAGTGTGATAGTAGATATACTGATATCTTATGTTGTTCAATATGAACTTTGATGTTATTTATATTATTTGGTAATACTTGGTAATTACTTAGTTTTTAGTATGAGTGTTAAGGGGGGGGGGGCGATTGTCAGCCTTACCCATATCCTTAACACTCATATTCCTAAGCACATATACATATTGTAAGGGAATAATATGGCATGACTTACTGGTTTTTATTTTATTTCAATACTATTCGATCTTTGTCTTATCTCCAATTCTTTTATTCTGTTTTCCTGGTTCCATAGCATATTCCACCGTTTAAATTGGTTACTTATTTATTTACTTTCGATTTGATCATCTTACGTGTGCGTTCATGGTCGTTTTCTTCCGTTTGATCGCGATTTGCGATCTTCGCAAATCGCAACTTACGAGTAGCCGTATCTCCCTTTCGCAAAGCAGGAACGCTTTCGCTCAACTTCTGCAGACGCAAAGGGGCGTTGTCGTCTGGCAATATCTGGAATCGCGAGGGGTATTTAAATCAGTCGGTTTGTTTTGACGGCGTGTGGTCTGACGATGTTTTGGCCTAGTAAAAGGCCGTTTGTTGTCATAAATATTAATTATGAAAGTTCAATTGTAGTTTATCTTAAGTGGTGAAAGATGGTGTAGTTTTATGAAATAACTTCTGTTAGTTAATAGCGGGAATGTGATGATGAATATGTTGCTGCCATGAACTGTGTTAACATTCAAGGTTTTTTATTTTCTTTGAACTATTCCTGGACTTTACTTGTTCGTCATCGTCCGTTTTGAGAATTGCTTTTTCCAGTGATGCCATGGTGAGTTGTTCGTTTTGCAAACCTGTACTGGTCTTTTAAACTTTTACCTTACGTCATGCCGTTTAAATTAATTAAGTGCTTTTATCATGTTAAAGTATTACTCTAATTCTATGGATAATATAATTTCAGAAATTATTGTTTTTGATTGATTTTACCAGATATAATTTTCTCTTTGTTTATTATTTCATATATACATATATTTTAATTTGAATATGTTTTTTTGAAAAATAAACGTTAGGTTATATTTTAATCAAATGCTTCTTTACTGACTTTATAACGCAATCACACATATTGCCAATATTTTTTCAGGTCACCATTTTTTTTTATTTTTTCTTCCAACCTCTGCTTAAATTTTATTTAATTTTAGAACGGTTCTGGCCTCAGAACCGATCAGATATAACTATTGGAGATATTGCGGCATAGCAGCGCCACCTGTTCAGCGATTTACAACAAAACGTAACTGGCATCTATGCATGTCAAGGTTTAGCAGAATATGAAGTTTGATGAAATTCCGATATTATCAATAAATTATCAATCAATTATAAATTCCGTTCTTCAGGTACGATTATCGCGGAAATCGGGAAAAATGCGGCACAATAGTGCCATCTGTTCGGCAATGTACACCAAAACTTAATCAGGCTCTGTTTATTTCAAGGTCTAACATAGTATTAAGTTAGATGAAATTCCATGCGTTAGTTCTTGAGCTATAACTAAAGGAGATAATGCGCCATAGCAGCGCTACCTGTTCGGTGATTTATGTTAGGATTTAACAAGCTTTCCATATTCTCAATTCCTCATTTAATATATTTCTCCAGTTAAAATAACATATAAAATATTTAATTCTATCGGTCTTCATACATTCAATATAACTTTATTCTTATATATATTATTGTTAAAATAAACTTACCTTTTGCTTAATTTAATCCTATTATATAATGTTTTATTGATAATCCTTTATTTTAATTTGCAGTCTAGTTAAATATCTTTTAGACTTATACTTTATCTTTATTTACATGTCCCGGTTCCTTAGTCAAACATCAGTCACTAACTTTCGTTTCTCGAAGACACGATTCGCTATCTTTTCGCCAGGAGGCGATAGCATCGTAATGACGTAACCCTTGCATACATTAGCGGACGTCATCTACTCCCGCGAATCGCCGTGCGACAGATCCTTCTGGAAGGGGGTGTGTCGACACGTGCCGTTCTTACGCGGAGGTATAAATGCTTTTTCGTTCTCCGGTTTCTTCGCTTGTTTTGAATGTGTTTTAGTCACGATACGAAGATGTCAGCTGGTACGTCGTCTTCGGGATGCTGTGTATTTTTGCCGGCTTGTTATATTAAGTTCATATTTATTCTGTGTTTAGTTTATTTAGTCGTATTTTGTTTTTCAAGTTTCTAAAAGTTAAATAGTCTCGCCACTTCACCGCTCCTATGAACATTTGTAAGTAAAATCAGGATAAGGATTTTAATGAAATTTATGTGAACTTTCAGTTACTTAGATATCTGGGAAGGAAATTTGACGGTGTGGTGCAGAATATTCTACGATGGCCGGAAACGGACTTTAAATTTGATAAAATTGTAATGGAGCTGGTGGCGGAGGAAACCAGACTTAAAGTGAGAGACTTGGATAATGCTAAAGTTGTTCCAACTGCTAATATTACTAAATTAAAACGAAAATATAAGAAGAAAGTAATATGCTGGCGATGTGGGAGGCCTGGACATACAAGTAAAAAATGTAAAGAAAAACAGTCAACGTCAACTTATGGAAAGGATTCCTCTTCTACATATAAGCCATCGACTTCTAGAAGGTCCTCTTCTGTATCCAGATCTCGTGAACGTCCTGATGATCCTTGTGGGAGATCCCTGGAGTTGACTGATAGCCAGACTAGTTCCAGTCGAGCGACAACAGCATCGAGTTCCAGATCACCCAGTCCTAGACGAGACCACCCCTATCGAGCAAGGCGACGCCATGATAGAAGTAGACGAGATGTGAATAGTGAGTTTTCGGACAGTTCACGTAAGTTTACTCACATTATTTCTCATGTTAATTTATGTGATGTTTTAGATGATGACACCTGGATCTTTGATTCAGGTGCATCGCATCATTTCACAAGTAATAGAAATCTATTTGTTAAATTTGAAAAAGTAAATAATGAGAAATTAAATGTTGCCGTAAAGGGGGTATCTTTTCCAATTGAGGGAAGAGGAGAAATAAAATTGCGCTTTGGCCAAAGAATGTTTACATTTACTGATGTTTTATATTCAAGCCAGTTAAGACGCAATTTGATCTCCGGTCCTCAGTTGGATAAGAAAGGATTGTCTTTTACGGGTGGTAAAGGAGTAATAGACATCACGAGGACGAGGGGAGACGATGTTTTATTTAAGGCCTATTTAAAAGGTGGTTTTTATCAGTTATACCCTAGAGCTCCTAAACTAAATAAAAATGTGTCTTTTGAATCAAATTCTGTTAGTAATTTTAATAGACTAAATAAAATGCATTTGTGGCACCGGAGGTTTGGCCATATTAGTCCATCAATTTTGGTTCACTTTTTTAAAGAAAATGGAGTTCGAGGGTTAACCAACTTAAAAGATAATTTTTTTTGTGAAGTTTGTAAAATTAATAAGTTTCGGAGGCCATCATTTAAACCCATTGGCAGTATTCGTTCTGAAAACCCTTTAGACCTTTTAAGTGCTGACGTCTGGGGACCGTGTCGTATTGCTGGGAGAAATTTAGAAAGGTACTTTTTGTCAATAATGGGCGACCACTCTCGTAGAGCATCTGTATACTTAATAAAATTAAAGTCCGACGTTTTTGATGTTGTTAAATCACATATTATACGTGCAGAAAATTTTTTGGGTAGTAAAGTAAAGAATTTTAAGACGGATAACGGGGGCGAGTTCGTCAATGACAATTTTAAGATTTTTTTTGAAGAAAAGGGCATTCATCACGAAGTGACTAACCCCTTTTCTCCCCAGCAGAATGGCGTGATTGAAAGATTTATGCAGACTGCCGTCAATGGGGTACGCACTATTTTGTTTGAAAGTAAATTGAATCCCAAATTCTGGCCGGAAGCTCTAAAATATTTTGTCTACACATGGAACCGAACTTGTCCTAAGTCTTTAAATAAAACTCCATTTGAGTTATATGGGGGTAGAAAACCATCAGTTAGATACTTAAAACCTTTTGGGACTGTAGCCTATGTAGGAGTTCCCCACCAGAAAAGATCAAAGTTAGATCCTAAGGCGAAAAAGGGTTATCTGGTCGGGTATGCTTTTAATACTAGAGGATACCGAATCTGGATCTCTGAAACCGACCAAATTGTTGAGTCTATAAGTGTGTCTTTTAAAGAAACCCCAGGATCCGATAATTCTTCAGATATCAGTAGAGTCGAAATGGGCCCAGATTTCTGTGATCCTTTTTCCATCGATCCTGGTGATAGTCAGAGTGAAGGTGCAGTGGAGGTAGACCCTGTGAGACCCTTGAGTCCCTCCAGCACACCATCTGACTCCAGGGTTGATGGAGAGGGGACCACTGAGTCCGAGTCAGATTCCGATGAAAGCGAGACTCCTGTTTCCTCCAAAAGAGAAGTCAGGTGGTTACGTAAACCCGTAAAGAGAAAAACTGGAGATAGGACGGATATTTATTATTTTGAAGAGGGGTCAAATCAAAGGTTAAGATCACTTGTAGATGTGGAAAGGTATTGTGACAGAAATAATATCAGGTTTAACCCGGACATTTTCGACTTTCATGGAAGTAATACTTATAATGGTTATATCCCTATAAATTCAGATACCGGTTCCGATAGCCCAGAGACTTCCAATATAGCTCCCTCAGCATGACTAGACAACATAGTTGTCCCTAGGACATATAAACAGGCTTCTCTGTCCGTGCAGCGTGATATGTGGCTTGCAGCGATGCAAAAGGAGATCGGTGTAATGAACGAACGGTCGGTTTGGCATTTGGAAGAATTACCAAAGAACGTGACTCCTGTGGGTATATACGATCAAGCGGGATGAGAAAGGACGAATCGCTCGTTTTATAGCTCGACTTGTAGCCCAGGGATTTAAGCAAGTGAAGGGCGAATCTTATGATGAGTCCTTCAGCTCCGTGGTTAATTTTGGAGTGATTCGATTCTTTTTCTCCCTCTTGGTTTCGTATTGCCGATGGTCACACATTCAGTGTGACATAACGAGCGCCTACCTTTATGCCCCACTAAAGGAGTCCTTTTATATGTCACAACCGCCCGGTTTCGTTGTTCCCAGTAAAGAAAATCTTTATTGCAAGCTGGATCGCGCGCTGTACAGGCTCCACCAGAGTGGAAGAGAATGGTATTTTCAGATGAATAAAGTACTAATTGATATTGGTTTTAAAAAGTTTGAATCATGTAATTGTACTTATATTTTTGGGACAGACATAGTGTTGCTTTTATATGTTGATGACTTTGTAATTTTTGGAAGATTCAAGAAGGCAATTGATAAAGTTTTAAAATTATTGGGTAATTATTTCGATATAAAATTTTTAGGTAGAACCTGTAAGCTCCTGGGGGTAGAGTTTGAAGAAAAGGGGGATTCACTTTGTATCCATCAATCAAGCTATATTGATGAAGTATGTGAAAGGTTTAAGAGTTTTAGAATCCCTATCTCCTCTCTCCCAATTAGTAAAGGAGTTGTATTTTCTAAAGTTGATTGTCCTTTCTCTGAATCAGAAAAGAAATATATGTCTAAATTTCCATATAGAAGCTTACTGGGCTGTTTATCGTTTATTTCTAGTAGAACCCGGCCAGACATTAGTTATGCAGTCAATATATTTAGTCAGTTTCAAGCTAATCCTGGAATTAATCACTGGGATGATTTATTACGGTTACTTGGTTACCTAAAATTTACTTGACACTACCGTCTTCGTTTAAAATGTAATTCAGAAAAGTTAATTGCTTATACTGACGCTGATTTTGCAGTGAAATGAGACGATCGAACATCGGTAGGGGGGCAGATGGTTATGGTTGACAGTTCCCCAGTGGACTGGCGCACGTTTAAAGAGAAATGTGTCAGTTTATCCACTATGGAAGTAGAATTTGTGGCCATGACCGAGGCCTCGAAAAACCTGGTCTGGTTTGATCGCATTATGATGGAGTGCTGAGATAGGAAAATCATACGTAACTTATGTTTAAAGGCTAAACTATATGCTGATAATCAAGCTGCTATAAATTTTGTAAAATCTCCTATCGAGAATTATAAATCACGTCATATAGATGTTAAATTGTTTTTCATTAGGGATTTAATTTATAATAATGCTTTTGAACTAGAATATGTCTCTAGCAAGTCAAACCTCAGTGATGTCTTTACTAAACCACAAACTAAGAATGATCTGTTAAAATTTGTTCAAACTGTTTTTGAAAAATGAAAATTTTTTTTGTAATTAAACTTTTGTAAAGAAATTTTTCTTTAAATTTTTATCATTCTGGGTGCCAATGTTTAATATTTTTATAGTGTAAAAATTTTGTAATTCTGTTATGGTGAGTGTACATAGCCATTTCATAGTTGTTATGCAAAGTTTTTAAAGGTTTTTGCCAGCATTTTTAGATCTCTTGGCCACTTGTTTTCATATAAATTTTTTTCTTTTTGACTATTGATCAATTAACTTCCCGTCCGATGGTAGAAATGGTGCCTTCTACCGTTCTATTCTTGGGGGTTCGAGCAGCCCACAGTTCCGTTTCGGGTATCCCCTAGTAGGTGACCCCTAGGGAGGTAAATGCCAGAGAACTTCTGAGGTAGTTCGTGTGGGGGGTAACCGCTACCGGAGGATCTACTGCGGGCATGTTAAATTTTCATTTTGTAAGTCCCTATTTTATTAAGTTTGTTATGAGAATGCCACTTATGTCCCGATTATTAGTCAATTTTTGAGAGAAATTTGTTTATAGAGATTTATTTTTTTGAATAATTGTTTTGATAAAAATTAAAAATTGAATCTATGAATATAATAAATTTTTGTTATAATGATTGAAGAAATGCTGAAAGTTTCTCCTGTGTGGCAAATTTATAAATTATTGTAATTTTTGATTAAGTTAAGAGTTAATACTGAAATATTTATTGTTATGTTTGCTTTTTATATCTGGTTTTTGTTTCAGAGACTGTTTATTATGGACTATTGGACTGATTTAATTATTTATATTTGTTGTACTAATTATTGTTTCTAATTACAGGCATCTGATTATCTTCTATGTGGATGAATGAGCGAATGTCGGTTTGAGAAAATGACCTATGTTATGTTAGATGATGTATGGGGATGAAAGATTGGACCATAGTGTATTTGTCTCTTTCAATCAGATGTTCAATCTATTTCAAGTAGATTATTAGATTTCTTATGCTACAAGGAGAGATGAAAAATTTGTTATTGTAAAAATAAAGAATTTTTATTTGATTGTTCAATTATATTATGAATTTTTTTGTGGTCAAGAGACCGGATTCCTGTAAGCTGGTGAAATGGCATTTCAAATTGAAATGTTATTGTAAGATGGTACGTATGATGATTTATATTTACAATTGTTATATTGTTGAAGTTTCCTATTGTTAAAAATTTAATTTGTTATATATTTAAAGTTTTTGAATTTTTAAAGGAGATGTGAAGTTGGCAAAAAAAAATTTTTTTGCTTTTTGTCTCTTATCGTTAACAGTAGAGTTAAGTTTTTGAAGTTTAAGAATTTAAGAAAAGTTGTTGAGTTTTTAGGTGTTTAATTTAGGAAATTTTTTTTTTGAAGTTGGTAATGAGTAGTCCCGTTGGACATGCAAATCTTTGGCCTTAAGGGCTAATGTTGGCTTGTTTAATTGAATTTAGTTTTGTTGAATTTTTTTTATAGAAAGAAGGATTTTTCTGTGGCAGCTCTTTAACGAGACATTGAGAGGGGGGGCACTTGTTAGGATTTAACAAGCTTTCCATATTCTCAATGCCTCATTTAATATATTTCTCCAGTTAAAATAACATATAAAATATTTAATTCTATCGGTCTTCATACATTCAATATAACTTTATTTTTATATATATTATTGTTAAAATAAACTTACCTTTTGCTTAATTTAATCCTATTATATAATGTTTTATTGATAATCCTTTATTTTAATTTGCAGTCTAGTTAAATATCTTTTAGACTTATACTTTATCTTTATTTACATTTCCCGGTTCCTTAGTCAAACATCAGTCACTAACTTTCGTTTCTCGAAGACACGATTCGCTATCTTTTCGCCAGGAGGCGATAGCATCGTAATGACGTAACCCTTGCATACATTAGCGGACGTCATCTACTCCCGCGAATCGCCGTGCGACAGATCCTTCTGGAAGGGGGTGTGTCGACACGTGCCGTTCTTACGCGGAGGTATAAATGCTTTTTCGTTCTCCGGTTTCTTCGCTTGTTTTGAATGTGTTTTAGTCACGATACGAAGATGTCAGCTGGTACGTCGTCTTCGGGATGCTGTGTATTTTTGCCGGCTTGTTATATTAAGTTCATATTTATTCTGTGTTTAGTTTATTTAGTCGTATTTTGTTTTTCAAGTTTCTAAAAGTTAAATAGTCTCGCCACTTCACCGCTCCTATGAACATTTGTAAGTAAAATCTTTGATGTTTTTGAACTCTGTTGATATACTCCGAATGTGATTCAAGTATGTTCCCTTTTCAAGTACGATAAATGAACTGCCATAGTAATATTGACTTTTTATTTGTGCAAATATACTTTACATAATTTTTACAAGAACTTTTATTCTTTTGACTTTTTAATATATGCCAAGTTTTACATCCTCATTTTGGGAAAGCTTTTTCACTGAGAACGCACTCTGCTAAAAATCTTTTTAATCAGTGTTAATGTGTTAAGTTGGGGAAAACATTGACTTATGTCAGTTTTCCCTAACAATTTACACCAAAACATAATCGGCATTTATCTATGTTAATGTTTAGCAGAATATGAAGTTTGATGAAATTCCGTTCTGGAGGTACGGTTATCGCAGAAATCGGGGGAAATGCGGCTTAGCAGCACTACCTGTTCAGCGATTTACACCAAAAAATAATCAACATCAATGTATATCAAAGTATAACTAAATCTGAAGTTTTATTGAATTCCATATATCAATTCAAGAAAATGTGTCACAGACAGATATTTTCTAAAAATACTCAAATATTTTCCAAGACTATCTAAAACATATACGTCTATCGAAAACCAAAATTCGAATTTTTTCACGAATTTAATACTTTTTTCTAAAAATAATAGAAGCTTAAACGAAGAAAAGGGAGGAATATGACGTTGCTCTCTTCATTAAGGAGTCATTTTATTGCAATATTTCTCTTGAAAAATAATTATGAGACTGATATGGCCCAAGAAATTCAGACCCGCACTGTATCTGCAAAAAATGGATACATGTCGACCAATGACCGGTCCTAATCAAATAATAATAAATCGACCAGCGGGTCGTATGGGCAGCGTCGTGCGAAAAGAAAGCTGCGTCCGGGGCAAAGTTTCAATTTGGCGGCCCCCACTTCTTTTTGTGACAGGTGTCACAAAATTGAAAAGTGTGGAAACACAAATTCTATTGAATACACGTAATGCATTTATCTTACAATTTTAAAATGCTTAATTTTAACAACAAAACAATATAAGATAAAATTTTCTAGCAAATGGTATCTAGAAAACAGATGCGAAATAAATGCATCTACTACAGTATAACAACCAGCGCCGTGCAAAATGGGGGGTGAAGAGGGCGGACGCCCTGGGCACTGAAATTTAGAGGGCTCCAAATTTATATTACCAACGTCATTTTTGGCCTGTCACAAGAAAAGTTGGGGGAAGGGGGCGTCTAATTATAATTTTGCCCCGGGCGCAATTTTCTCTTCGCAAGCCCCTGATAAAAGCTTGTGTGTGTGTGATGAATTCCTTATAAATGAGAATATGCAATTATGAGAATGTATGTTTTTGTCACCAAAAAAAAAAAAAAAAAAAAAAAAAAACTCCGCAATATGTACATTTCTCCCCCCCTTTTTTGCAAGAAAGAAGAAACAAATTCAGGTTGGTAGAATAAATTTGACGTCCTCCACATTCCACGCGCGCCGGGGCGACCTGGCCCTGCGTACAGGCCCGAATTAGGTCTTGATCGGTTCTGTAACAAGAACCGTCTAAAACAAAATAAAATTTAGCAGTTTATAATAGTGCAACTTCGGTGACCTAAGAGAGTAAGTATTGGTGACATTGTGACAGTGTAGTGTAAGACATTCATTAAAGAAACTGTTTTTCAGTGAAATAAGACTAACGTTTATTAACGAAAAAATAAATGCAAGTTTAAATAAAAACATGTATAAATCCAGGTGAAAAATATAACAGGCATAACGTAAACAGAAACAAGTTCAGTTCCAGATTTATATTAAAGTTATTCTATGTCATGAAATAATATTCAAGTTTAAATAAAATATGTATAAACTTAGATGAAAAATATAACTGGTAAAATGTAAACAGAAAATAAGTTCAATTCCGTATTTAAATTAAAACTATTCTATATAATGACATAATATTACTTATTAAATGGCATGGCATGGCATATAACAATATTAGGATAGCACTGAAAACCAAAACGGACTCACTTATGGATGACAGCTATCGACGTACTGGAAAAATTCCAATGATACGGCACACCAACTGTTTCGATGAAAAGTCTTAAAAACATGTAGAGTTTTTTAACTGAAGATAATAATGTCCACAAATGAATATGAAGACTTAATTAAAAACACAAATGGATTATGACTGCTGGTAAAATGACAAACGGGCGAAGTTGAAAAACCATTTTCACAATTAAATGTCCAGCAACGGATTTGGCGTAATTAAACACAAGTTTGTTAACTTTAAAAACTGGATGAATCTAAAAAAACATTTCTGAAACTATATCATATTGACTTCAATATTGCTAGCTCATAGCATCGCTTCAAAATCCCCCGCACAACATATCTCAGCCGGTTTAAATAGCAGCGGCAATTCGAAACTGGATACGCCCCTCCGAGTTGAGCAAGCGAGCTCCTGACTTGCGATGGGAGAAATGCAAGACAGCCACTTACGAGTTGCGATCCGCGATGCTTGCGGATTGCGATCGAACGGAACGATCAAACCAGGATGAACACACCCATCAGCGACGATCGGAAAAACAAAAGATAAGCGATTGATTTGAACATGCCGGCAAAGAAGAAAAATGGAAGTTGGAACAAAATATAAGATAGTAAGCCATGCCATTTTACAATATTACGATATATATAATTAGAATTATGTATTTTAGAGTGTTAAGGAAGGAAAAATGGCTGACAATCGCCCCCCCCCCCCTTAACACTCGTACTTAAAAATGGATAATTAACAGATATTGTAAATTATATATATATATAGAATAATGTAAAACATTAGAATATCAACTATCACACTTCGATAGTTATCAGTAAAACAGAAACTTAACATTAACAAGTATAAATGCAACAAATTCAATAACTTCAACAGGGTTAATCAAAAACATCAATTTTCAATAATGTTAATAACAATATTCAACAATAACAATTTTAACAATTATATAACAACTAGATTAACAACTTTTTCATTTCATGAAAGTTCAGTTACAATTGTAACTCTAACGAAAAGTTTTTTTTTTTCACGTCGAATAAAGTTCAATAGCAAAAGTCTATAAAGATAACGTTTTCCTGGAAAAAACCATGAAAGATAATTACAATTACCTCGTCACGTGCAAGTGACTACGAGTTACCTTTACATAACAATTTAATATGATGATTTTTTTCTTGATCTTGACTTGTACAATATTCAAATGAATTTTAAACAATCATACATTTGCATATTTATTCTGGAAGAGAATGATTATCATATAAACGCAAATTCAGGATAATATGAAGAATAAATATACATGAATTACAATATGAAAATACTTTGACAATATATGAAAGATACATGTTATGCAAATGAGAAAATTTCAATAATGAGAACAATAACGATCATGATCATGGTAACGATTATGAATTATGATTATGATAGTGACAGAGTTAAATGACTGTGAGCGCTCACGTGAAAGACAACACAAAAAAAAATATGCTTAAGCTTTTGAAACGACATACATTTGCAAATGATTTGGCCAATTTAAACGTGAAAAAAAACTTGTTATATATACTCTTAAAACGAGAAGAAAAATTTTCATATTTACATATGCAATAAAAAATACAACTCGATTTTCAACACCACGGACGGGACCTATGTGACATTTCCATTATACAAAAACAGGGACTTACAGACTTAAAAAGAACGATGCCCGCGACAGGCCTTCCTGTGATCAGAACACTCAAGAACGCCGCTACCCCCTGCAGACCACTCTGGCTATTTACAAGGGCACCTCACGAGGCGTTTTTCGAGGCTGCTCGGATCCCGGAGGATGAACGATCCTGAGGTCTGACCACATTCCAGCGGGAGTTAAATTGTCCGCGATGTTGAAAATGAGGGTATATCAAAACCTATGAAATGATATTATGAAACGTATGCATACGAAACAAATATGAAATAACAAGAGTATAATCACATATTCAAACATTTTTTAAAAGAAAAGTACTGAAATATACAAAAATTTCAGTTTTAAAAAAAAAAGATGCCAAACTTCAAGGTTTAACATGAAAAGTTAAACAAGTATCTTAATGCTTGACACAAGTTCAAAGGAGGAGGAGTTTTTTTTCATAGCACTTAAATATTATGTATATTTATAAATTACTTATAACTAAAAATTACATCAATAAATTTTTTAAGATCAAACTTTGTTAAAGGTTTAGTGAAAATGTCTGAGAGATTAGATTTACTGGCTACGTGTTTAACATTAAAAATCTCTTGGTTTAAAAGGTCTCTAACAAAAAATAATTTTACGTCAATGTGTTTCGTTCTGTAATTTTCAATGGGAGACTTAAGAAAATCAATGGAGGCCATGTTGTCTACTAAAAGTGTTGGTTTAACTTGTGGACCTGTAAAAATATGTTTGTCATAACATTCAGTTATGATCCTACTGAACCATAGAAGCTCTTTAGTTGCTTCTGTTAAAGCCACAAATTCTGATTCCATAGTAGACAAACAGACAGATTTTTGTTTAAAGGCTCTCCACATGATAGGAGCTTTGTCTAACATTAGTAGTTGTCCCCCCATTGATGTCCTGTCATCCCTATTAGCGGCGAAATCCGCGTCGGTGTAAGTTATTAGGTTTATGTGGTGACAAGGTAACCTCAGTTTATAGTGTTTTGTGCTTTGGACATACCCTAAAAGCTTCAGGAGACCATTCCAGTGAACAATCCCAGGATTGCTCTGGAATTGGCTGAAGATATTTACAGCGTACGAAATATCAGGACGTGTCCTGCTTGTTAAAAATGAAAGGCAGCCCAAAACACTTCTGTATGGATATTGTAACATTTCCTGGGTTTCTGCTTCGGTTTGAGGACATTGTGACTTGGAGTATACAGTACCTTTAGTTATAGGGAGTGATGTAATGGGAAAGTTGAATTCTTTAAATCTTGTACAAATATCATCAATATATTGCATTTGATGAATTGAAACAGTGCCATTCCCATCCTCCTCAAATTCAACACCAAGTAGTTTGCGTGTTTTCCCCAGGATTTTTATGTCAAAATGTTTTGTTAAAAGGGTTAAAATTTCATTAATATGTTTCTGATGGTTACTTAATATTACAAAGTCATCCACATATAGTAATAAAACAACATGATTAGAAAACGTATAGACGCAATTACACCACTCTAACTTTTTAAAACCAAGAGAAATTAAAATCTTATGTAATTCATAAAACCATACTCGTCCACTCTGGTGGAGACCACAAAGGGCCCTCTGGAGTTTGCAGACTAAATGTTCTTTACCTTTTACCTCGAACCCTGATGGTTGTTTCATGTAGATGTTATCAGAAAGAGGGGCGTACAGATAGGCTCCTTTTACATCACACTGAGTGTGGATCCATCCGAGACATGAGACAAGGGCTGCAAAGAAAAAGCGAATTAGACTGAAATTGACTACGGGCGAAAACGTCTCATCGTACGTTTCACCCCTGACTTGTTTATAGCCTTGTGCTACAAGTCTCGCTTTATATCTTGCAACCCGTCCCTTGTCGTCTCGTTTGATGGTGAATACCCATCTGCAGCCTAGTGGTTCGGTGTTGGGTGGCAGAGATGTTAATACCCATACTTGTCTTTTATTTATAACATCCATCTCTTCCTGCATTGCCTGTCTCCAGAGTTTCCACTGAGGGGATTTTAATGCCTGTTTATATGTGTTAGGTATGGAGTCTTCTAGTCAGGTATTGGTTTTATGAGTTTCAGAGAAAGAGGTGTGTGGAGGTGTGTAACTAGGACTTGAGCTAGCACTAGGAGTGGACTTTACAATGCCTTGGTACTTATTGCTTCCTTTAAAACTGAACAGTGACGGATTAAATTTGATACCATTAGATTGACAGTAATCTCTTACTTCCTTCAGTGATCTTAGACGTTGTGTTTCACCCAACTCGTAATAGTAGACGTCGGTTCTCGATTTGTCAGGCCTAGTTACAGGCTTACAGAACCAGACAGCTTCCCTGAGAGTTCTAGTAAACTCCTCGCCATCCTCGTCACTGTCACCCTCAGATGGGTGTGAGGAGGCAGAGTCGGAAGATTCAGAGGTACTCGGTCTAATACTTTGAGTGGGTGGTGTTTCTGAAGTAAATCTGTCAGGTTGAAGGTCAGTCAAAGGGTCTATTTCAGGTGGTTCGGAACTTAGGATGTAAGAGGGTCCCAGATCGCTTCCGTTGCGCTGCTCCGAAGTTGTAAATGGGTTTGTGCCTATTGAATAGCTTGGACCTTGTTCACTGTGTTTGTGGATACTTCTGGATACAGATTCGTCACCAAACCTAACATTTATTGTCTCTATTATTTTATTGGTTTCGGGAATCCATACCCTGTAGCCTTTTGTAGACATTGCGTAACCCACTAAAACACCCTTTTTAGCCTTCGGATCGAATTTGGAGTTTCTTAGTTGTTTAGGTACCCCCACATATGCCACCGTACCAAAAGGTCGTAAATGTCTTATGGATGGTTTATTACCACAATAATATTCGAAAAGAGTTTTTTTCTGAGTTTTGTGACATATTCGGTTAAGAGTGTATGCGATGTATAAGACAGCTTCTGGCCAGAATTTGAGACTAAGTTTACTTTCATTGAGTATTGAGCGAGCCCCGTCCATTATTGTTTGATTTAAACGT
Organism: Maratus speculifer; assembly: GCA_964019185.1. Taxonomy (NCBI): domain Eukaryota; kingdom Metazoa; phylum Arthropoda; class Arachnida; order Araneae; family Salticidae; genus Maratus; species Maratus speculifer. The sequence goes on along the minus strand of OZ025292.1, from coordinate 20,865,563 downwards.
TCTGAAACTCCATTTTGCTCCGGAGAATATACATTGGTAAATTCGTGTCGTATGCCATTGTCCTCAAAGAATTTGGTGAATGCTTCATTATCGAATTCCCGCCCATTGTCGCTACGAACTTCTTTTACTTTGGTGCCCAAAAACCTTTCTGCTCTTTTTACGTGGTTAGAAAATACTTTAAACACCTGTGTTTTACTGCATAAGGGGTATACCGACACTTTGCGAGAGAAGTCGTCTGTTATAGTTAGAAAATACTTCTCCCCGTTTCGCCCTGTTATTTGTGTCGGACCCCACAGGTCAGTGTGTAGCAGTTCTAGAGGTCGTTTAGATCTTATTTGGTTTATTGGGCGGAATGATGTTCGTCTGTGTTTATTAATTTTACATGTTTCACATTCAAAGTCTTTACATTTAATGGGTGGTAAGCCCCTAACGCCATTACATTTTAGAGTATGTTCAATTAATGTGGAACTGATGTGCCCAAGGCGTCTATGCCAGAGTTTAAAATCATCTTTTTGAACGGTTGAGGCTTGGAAACGTACCTTTTTAGGATTTTGATTACGGTTAGTTTTAGGGTCTTTATTTCTATTTTTATGGTTAGGATCTGGATAGAGGCAGTAAATGCCATCTTTAAGAAAAGCACGAAAAAGTGTGCCAGAATCCCGATATGCCTTGACCCTTCCCTCACCTCCTTTGAACCTGGCACCCATTTTATCAAGTCTGGGACCTGAAATTAGATTATGTCTTAGACTAGGGCAATACATGACGTCGCCGAAGCGAACCATTTCCCCATTTATTTTTAAATCCACTAAACCGGTGCCCTCGATAGGGAAAGTAGCACCGTCAACAGCAACAGCCAATTCCTCATTTTTTAATGGTTTGAACTTAACATATAAACTTTTATCTTTACAGAAATGGTGGGAGGCACCTGTGTCAAAGACCCAGGCGTCTCCACCACATTTTATGTTACTCAGATTAGATTGTATGAGGTAATTTACCTGGCTTGTTGGCTTACGTTGACGTCGGTTGCGAGGCACATCTTTTCTGGATCTATGACCATCAGATTGAGCACGGACAGGACTGGATACGGAAGAGTCTTTCGATGAATTTCTGGAAAAAGAGGAACCTCTGGACAAAGAAGAATTTCTAGAACTGGAAGAGTCTCTGTACACCACGGAACCGGAATTGGAGGAGTCTCTAGGCATCATGGAACTTCTGGAACTAGAGCTAAGACAGGATTCCTGGCGGGTGACATCAGGCACTCTACACTGGCTCTGTAAATGTCCTCTGCGTCCACATTTGTGACACCGACCTCTGAACTTAGGCTTAAAGGAACACTTCTTTGAGGAACGGGCTCTAGAGAAATGAGACTGCACGGCATCTATTCTGTCGTCCTCTCGTAGTTTGATACGGGACTCCTCTGCGACTAACTCTGTAAGAACATCTTTAAACGTGAACTGTTGGTCTGGCCATCGCAGAATCCCTTGCACCATGTTGTCGAACTTCTTCGGGAGCCATCTAAGCAATTGAAATGTAAGGTAAGTTTCTTTGATTGGCTCATTTATCGCAGCAAGTTGGTCAGCAAGTCTTTGGAGGCGAGCTGCAAACATATCAACGGGCTCCTCAGGTTGTATTTTACAGGAAAGTATTTCGCCAAAGAGCTGCATGTGGCGTGCCCGGTTATCAGGCTGAAAATGCAGTTTAAGTTTAGTCCAGGCTTCATGAGGGTCGTCGATATTTTCTATGATTCTCCGGAATTCATTTTCAACATTTAAATACACAATTGATAGGGCAGACCTGACTCTGGATTGATATTCTTTTGTCGCTACAGAGTCATTTTCATCAGGAGCCTTTTCAGTGCCATTAACTATGCTCCACGCATTTTTATCTAATAGTAGATACTTGACGTCAGCTGCCCAAGTTCCATAATTGTGAGAATTCAGATTTGCTATGCACACCTGTATGTTAGCCATGGCCATGCCTTAAACAGAAGATTTGACAGGAAAAAGGGAAAATTTTTTTTTTTTTTTTAAATAACGTACTTAGTAGTCAGATAGTACATAAACAAAATTTCTATTATAAGTTATCCAAAAAAAACCTTTTTGTATTTCATATCAATAGAAAAAAAAAATTCATTTAACCTTCAAAAAAAAAATTTTATATTGCGGCCCCCCCCTCTAAAATGACTCGGAGGTCCAATGGCCGCATACTACAAACAACTGTCAAATTTTTTGAAATGTCACCAATTAGGTTATGGCCGCCGTAAAGGGTTTAAAAGTGTATTCGCTTTGGGCCCATAACCCGTGATCGGTTCTGTAACAAGAACCGTCTAAAACAAAATAAAATTTAGCAGTTTATAATAGTGCAACTTCGGTGACCTAAGAGAGTAAGTATTGGTGACATTGTGACAGTGTAGTGTAAGACATTCATTAAAGAAACTGTTTTTCAGTGAAATAAGACTAACGTTTATTAACGAAAAAATAAATGCAAGTTTAAATAAAAACATGTATAAATCCAGGTGAAAAATATAACAGGCATAACGTAAACAGAAACAAGTTCAGTTCCAGATTTATATTAAAGTTATTCTATGTCATGAAATAATATTCAAGTTTAAATAAAATATGTATAAACTTAGATGAAAAATATAACTGGTAAAATGTAAACAGAAAATAAGTTCAATTCCGTATTTAAATTAAAACTATTCTATATAATGACATAATATTACTTATTAAATGGCATGGCATGGCATATAACAATATTAGGATAGCACTGAAAACCAAAACGGACTCACTTATGGATGACAGCTATCGACGTACTGGAAAAATTCCAATGATACGGCACACCAACTGTTTCGATGAAAAGTCTTAAAAACATGTTGAGTTTTTTAACTGAAGATAATAATGTCCACAAATGAATATGAAGACTTAATTAAAAACACAAATGGATTATGACTGCTGGTAAAATGACAAACGGGCGAAGTTGAAAAACCATTTTCACAATTAAATGTCCAGCAACGGATTTGGCGTAATTAAACACAAGTTTGTTAACTTTAAAAACTGGATGAATCTAAAAAAACATTTCTGAAACTATATCATATTGACTTCAATATTGCTAGCTCATAGCATCGCTTCAAAATCCCCCGCACAACATATCTCAGCCGGTTTAAATAGCAGCGGCAATTCGAAACTGGATACGCCCCTCCGAGTTGAGCAAGCGAGCTCCTGACTTGCGATGGGAGAAATGCAAGACAGCCACTTACGAGTTGCGATCCGCGATGCTTGCGGATTGCGATCGAACGGAACGATCAAACCAGGATGAACACACCCATCAGCGACGATCGGAAAAACAAAAGATAAGCGATTGATTTGAACATGCCGGCAAAGAAGAAAAATGGAAGTTGGAACAAAATATAAGATAGTAAGCCATGCCATTTTACAATATTACGATATATATAATTAGAATTATGTATTTTAGAGTGTTAAGGAAGGAAAAATGGCTGACAGGTCTGACAAAATTAGGATCAATTTTCAAATGGATCAAGCCGGCAGAGTTGGAATAATATTTTTAACGGGCGGATTGCACCAAAAATAAGATTTGTCAGCCGGCAGACGAAAAAAATATTTGGGCCGGGTGGTCCGATTTAAAAATTTAAATTAAACGGAGGATAAAATAGGAACTATTTTAAATGGATTTGACGTTCGCGAGAATAAGCACAAATTTCTGTACAAGCTGACACTAGTTTGAAAACATCATTATAAAAACAAAAATATAAGATGTCTAACCTAGAGATCGAACGGCACATTGTGTCTGATCTCACGTTTAATTTATTCAACAGACACGGGCCGCGCCGGAATCAGGCTGTCAGTTATTCACACGATAGTGTAGCTGGTCAATATATTTTATAAAAATAATAATTGCAATAATAAATATCTGTCAACGGAATATTATTTGCGGGGAAAATGCCATTCGATTTTCATAGTTTCCAAATGAGAACACGTGATAAATTTTGCATTTCCAAATAAAATTTAATTTAGAATTACGCCAAAAAAGTAACTCTTTTGCTCTTTTCCTTTTTCTTTTATTGCAAACTATTTATTTTTATTTATGAATTTGTATCTGAATGGGGAAGGGGGCATCAAATTATAATTTTGCCTCGGGCGCAATTTTCTCTTTGCAAGCCCCTGATAACAGCTGGAACAAGTTAACCCTGACAACAGTTGAAAAATTCTGAGTTTAATTAATCATTAAAGATATTAAATTATGTTTAAGAAAAAACGGGTTTTACTATAGAAATTGAGTTGGGCCTGACAGAACCTATTTACTTGACTTTGCAGGAGACAGGCTTGTTCTCATTGATTTTGTCAGAGCTGGCTGGGCCCAGGGCGGTACGGGCCAATGTAACTTTTGTTGCCGCATGTTATGCATAGTCATTTAAGGGCAAGGTCGAATTGAAAACTGAGAAAATATAAATGGGTCGGGCCGGTCAAAAGTTTTTTCTTTTACATAGTGTCGAACCTACAAGAATTTGATTCGTGCAGATATCTTTCTTCCAAAGGTTAGTTAACTTTGTTTTCTTTCCACACTTTCTGTTTGTAAATTGCGAGTCAACTATTATATTTTTCTTACTCTGCAGATTCTTTTTACATGAGATGCGCCAAGTTGAAGAGAAGTGTTTGTTTATTGATGCGTAATATGAGTAATCATTGAATACTTGAGAATGGGAATGCAGTTTACGTATTATTTTATTCTGCGATGATTTAATTTAAAAGCACTTAAAAGGAGTTTAACTTTTGAGCTGCGTTATACTTTCGGAGGATTTTTTGTTATTGTTTGCTCAGCTCTGCATATAATCGTATTTATTTAACATAAATAATGTTTTAAATAAGCTATATAATGTAAGTCATTAGAACGATAGGGGGGGGGATAAAAATTGAAATAAATCAATGCAAGGTGAAAATACTTGTATTATCTAAAAATCTTTAATCTCGTACTTTAATAAATATACAGAAGATCGATTTTAAGTAAATTGTTTTTGCTTTCGTGTACTAACGCGCAATCACTAAAATTAAGCTTACGGATATGTGTATTCTTAAAATTAAATATTTAGTTTACATTTCAATAGATTTTATTTTGCATATTTTTCTATTTTTTGTGGGGGAGATGAGGTGGGAGGAGGGCGCATCAAATAGCTAAGGTTGATCTCTACAAACGCCGCTTTTTATTTCTTCGATTCTGTTTGGATATTTATACATATATTAAATCTCTTTTATCGGATCAACGTTATATTAGCGAGCGATTGTTTCCGCGTAGGTGCAGTAGCCAAGGATATACAAAACTTCAAAATAAATATATGAAAATAAAAAAGTAATAAACTTTTGCTTGTTTTTACATATTTTCTAAAATAATGAAATGGATTTAAAACTTAAGAGGGAAGGAAGAATTCCATTGCTCTCCTTCATAAGAAATAATAGATAGAAAGAGGAAGAAAACAGGTAGTGAACACGCAGCGCCGTGCGAAAAGAGGGGGGCGGGTGATAGGGGCGGTCGCCACGGGCTCGGAAGTTTAGGGGGCACCAATTTATACTACCAACGTCACTTTTGGCTTGCCACAAGAAAATGTTAGAGGAGGGGGCGCCAAAATGAACTTTGCCCCGGGTGCAGTGTTTTCTTCGCACGCCCCTGTGAACACGCATTTGCCGAACATTCGGCATTGCGTTGTCTTATAATTGTCTCGATGTATTCTCGGGCGGGGTGGGGGTGGGAGAGCTAAAAATTAAGGAAAGGAAAACATCAAATTTTAATCAAAATATAAATTTCTTTAGACTATATCAATCATAAAATTGTAGGGCTCTGAAAAAAAAAAATTGTAGTTACTAAAGCCGAATAATGTTTGTATCAATATAATAACATTTATAATTTAATAAACTTTACTATGTGAAAAGTATTAAAACTTATGATATGAAATTTACATTATCGATTTTTCCCCTAAAAAATTCTGTTATTTTAGCACATTTTTTTCCTTATTTAATATATATTCATGTTCATTTTCTTTTTCCCACGATGTCTGATCTTTGTGTTTTCTTTTTAAAACACATTCCCTAAGCAACTTATTTCTTTTTTAGAAAAACAGATTAATTTGAGTACAGAATGAAACGACAAATGATGTTTCTCGTTATTTTAAAGACTTGGTGTAAAAGGTATCACTGAGTCAAGTGTCAGACCAAATGGTCATAATACTATTTCACAAGAGCAGGTGAAAAGTGAACAGGTGAAATGTTCAAGAGAACAAAGAGAGTGGGAGAAAAAGAGGGAGAATTACTTCTGACGTAGCGTACTAGCGTTAAAAAAAAAGAAAGATAGATAAGAATTTTTTGAATTGGAATACAAACAAGGCAGGACTAAATCCTAAAATAAAAAGAAGGGCGGACTTCTTCCATGAAAAAGGGCAAGGAGGGCGGCATTTTATCTGAAAGGGGCACAAGGGCGGGCCGCCCTTCCGAACCTCTCTAGAGTGATCCCTGCTTTAACAAAACAGGCATTAATAATTATCAATAACACAGTTAAGTTTGATAAATGAGGACTTTTGAGAAATGTTGTCTTCTCTCTCTCTCTCTCTCTCTTCCTTTTTTTTTTTTTTTTTTTTTTTTTTTTTTGGCTGCTGTTCACAAACATGTGAAAAATGTGAATGGTGTAAAATATTTTCTCTCTGTTACAAAGAAACTAGATGGTTTGGTGTTGGTACAGTAAAAATAAATAAGAATAAAAAATGGCATTGATCTTACTTAAAGATGAATGATACTGAAGACCAAAGCTTAAATGAAGTTAACTTATTAGAATAAATCCAAAGTTATTCATATCCTTGTGGAGAGGTGGGTGGCATAAGTGAGAATTATTCGTCACTGTGTATTACACAAAATATTCTAAAAGTGAATCTTCCTCTATAATTCCAGGATATTGAATACAGCAGAAGTTATGGCTGGAGAAGACTGCTTAAGAAATTATTATTGATGGTAAAAATCAAATTAAATAGATGAGTAAAATTAATGGTGAGTTTATAATCTTTTAAAACGATTGAGACATCTTAAAAAGAATTAAAGTTAGAAAATTTCAGTTTATAGGATCTGTATCCTATCAATTAAGTTCAAGCCTTCATCAAGGAAGTTTTTGGACAGTAACTCCTGTTTGAATCATTAATCCTTTTGGAAAAAGCAGTTGTGTTGTGATTTATGTTTTTCTAGCATTTCTCTGCATTGGATTTAACAGTTGCCTATCATTCTGATGGTTGTGTGTCTTTTTGATGGTGTAAATTTTCTCATCTGACCACAAAACATCTGTAATGCGGCACACCTTGAAAATTTGGAACATCCTCTTGCATCTTGTTATTCTCTTTTGCTTGGCATCATTTGACAAATGATGCCAACAGGGGCAAAAAAAAAAAAAAAAAAAAAAAAATAATAATAATAATAATAACTACATAGTCCAAGAGAGTTTTCACAATGTTCTGAACACTGATGAAAAATATGCAGACTTTTTGCAACAGAATTCATACTTATGCCATCATTTCAGATAATTCTCCTCTTGATAATGGTGAGAATTTTTGGGTTATTGACAGAAAGTGGTTAGTATGATTTTTTTTTTACATCAATATTTCCTATTTTTTTTTTAAACTGCTTAAAAATCCTTTTCCCCAGAGCTGACCAATGCGGCACCCATAGGTGCCATGGTGCCTTTTTCTAGGCACCCTTTTGAAAATTTCCAATATTACACTTTTTTGGAGTAAATTTCTATTATAAAGAATTTTTAATTTAAAATCAATATTTGCGTTAGATATATTTTCAAAATCTGCTAAATGTATTTTAAACCAGAAACTGACTTTGAAAATTTGGTAATAATTTGAAATAGCTTTTCTTTCTTTATGTACTTAAAAAATAACAGAAAAATAGACATTTTTCACCTCCTCAGCCCATTGTAGATAGATGTGCATGAAAATTTAGCTTCTTTCTTTTTGCTGTTGTCACACTAACCCCATTGGATTTTTTATATGATTGATAAAGGGGTTTAATTTTTCCTTCTTAGCGTTTGAAATTTTAATATATTTTTTTCTTTTTTTAGTTTGTTTTGAAAAAAAATAAACAATGCAGAATGATTTCCATCTAATGAAAGCACTTCCAGACTATCTCTGGTACCAATCATCTTGATTGGTCACTATAATGCTTCTCTTTGTTTTTGTACTTTTTATAAGACTAAATTCACACCTTCAAAATAAACCAAAACATATTTTTAGATCATAAAAATAAATAAATAAAGTTTAAAGTAAAGAGATTAAAGTTTCTTGGCAATTTAACCTGAAGCATTTTTGAGATAATCCTCTCATAGAAAAATGTATAATTTGAAATTGAATACATTTAATTCTAGAATCGTAAGGACCGTTTGTCTACCGCTGTAAGATTTATTTGCATTATGTTATACATGCATGTATAGTAATAATACTGTACGATAGTATTGATGCATGTTTTCATTCAAATGAATAATGGCACCCTTCATTGAGTGCCAAGGGCTAAAGTGCGCCCCTGATTACTGAAAGGTTGGAACAGGTTTGCTTTGCACTGTTCAGGTGAGATGCAATTGTTAATGTCTTCTCTCCATTTGCTACCAATTGGGCAATAGCTGAATGATTATTATTTCATAAGAACCTAGAAAGTAAATAAGTAATGCATCACTAGAAAATAAATAAAAATACTGAAAAAAATAATTAGGCCTTTTCTAAATTTGGATGTCAAATGTCAGCATCAAACAATGTGCCAATACTTTTCAGCTTATCCTGTGTATTAAGGTATAATTCAGATTGTGAAACTGTTCATAAAAGTAAATAATATTTTTTTTTTATTTGAGCCTTAAAAATGTTATTGCAGCTAAAAAATAATGATACACATGCCAAAATTAGCTTTCTAGATTTCCACATAACATTTCTGTAATAAGTGCTATTTAATTTGCATATTTCTAGTGTACATCCTTTGATATCTGTGAATATCCCTTTATTAATCTTGAATCTTAATTAAATTTATACTTGGACAGCTTATCTTAAAAAAGATCTTTTCAGGATTGCTAATTTTCATCCTACACACATACAAATATGATCTAGAATCATTATATCTTAATGTTGACTACTGGATAAAACCTTAATGGTTATTTATTTATATCCAATAATTTAAAACTCTTATATTATAAAAGCAAAGAAAAAGAAAAGATTGTATTTGAATTGTTCTTAAACAAGAAAAATTGATTTTCGGAGAAATGCTTGTGTTTGAAAACAGTTTCCAATTTTATACAACTAATGTAAGAAGAATTGCATTTTTAACACAATCAAACTGATTGGTAAAGTTATCATACAAATTAAATATTTCCAACTTAGTGAAAAATTGCCCAGGCCAGGAATCAAACCCAGATACATGGTTTACAAGGCCAATGCTTTACAACTTAAGCTAAAAGGCTCGACTTCACTCACTGGTTGTCATGCCCAGTTAGTTTAAACGGTAAAGCATTGGCCTTGTAAGCCAAGTATCTGGGTTCAATTCCTGGCCTGGGCAATTTTTCACTCAGTTGAAAATATTTAATTCTTATAATGTAAGAAGGAAATTAAATATTGTTTTTTTTATGTATAATGTATCATTTTACTTTTAATATTATCTTTAATATTGGTGAGATGGGTGTATATAAATGTTATCAGTTATTAATTATTGATATGGAAAAATGATTAATCAAGGAAAATAACTCAGCTTTAAAATCATGGGTTTGTTATTTGTTTTTAGTTAATTTAAAATGAGTATGGAGCACTGTTTAAATACCATATTAAAATATTTTAATATTTTTTATTCTTAGTGTCGTAATTAAATGTAAAAATCAGTAATAGTGTTGAATTTTAATTTTATCTTTTTAATGTTACTTTTTAGGAAGTATTACATCATCATCCCATCCATAAAATTTCATGTATTTCTCAAGACACTAAAGACAATCGTGCATTTGGATTTGTCTACGGCTGTCCGAAGACAGGTCATCGTTTTTTTGCCATCAAAACTGAAAAAGCGGTAATTATTTTTTTTTATTTATTTTTTTTTTTTTACCAGTCTTAAATATGCATTTTTTCTCTTTCCTTCTAAGTTTTTTTAAATATGGAATGAAATTCATTGAAGTAAGTGTATTGGCTATGGAGTATTTGTTTCTGCTTATTCTGTATTATAAATTTATGATAACTGAATAGATCAACTGTTCCCAACCTTTATTGTTAAGTGACCAGCCTTCTGATTAAAACAATTTTTTTGCAACTTGCCTTATATAAAGGTGCATTTCAGTATGGAGCTTGTTATATGACCTCATAAGCTATCGCCTATCCTATCCTACGAAAAAGGCAAATTTTTGTACAAAGGATATATTATAAGCAAAAATAAGAGTAGGTAATCTCAATATGGGTAAGTGGAACAATAAATAAAACAACACAAAGCACTACAAAGACAATTAAAAATATGTTTATTTATTTTTTTTTAACATAACTTTATAATCAATGAGATTTCTGATACTAATGTTTACTGATAAACGTGTCAATGTAAGGGTTAAAACTGGAGAATTTTAACCTTTAGACTGCTGTTCACTCATTTTTTGAATTCCCTTCTGTAATGTTAAGTTTGATGTTTGATGCATTTTTATATTCAAAATATCTTCCCAGGAAATTAATATTTTGAACTTTTTTTTTTCAGTGTTCTTTTCTGTAAGCATGTTTTTTCTTTTTTTTTTTTTTAGTTTTCAAAATCTCTCTAAAAGCTATGCTTAATTTTATATGAAGTGTTAAAATTTTATTCTCACTTTGTCAAATGTTAAATGTCAAATGTTCCCAAACTTTCTGGCTCGCGGAGCCCTTTTTGGGAAAAAAAAATTTTAAGGCTGAGCCCCTGGACACAACTATACACTGTGGTTTACAATATAATGTTTCTTATGCCTAGGGAGCAGACAAAAAATCTGTTGAATAAAAATACGAGCCAGTAATTTCTAATATTGGACTAAGGTTCTCAGTTTGGCCCTTTGCTGATACAGAAATTCTGTATTCATACTATAAATTTTAAAAATCAAATTCTCTAATGTATAACCTTTTAATAGTTTTATTTCATATTACTATTGTTGGACGCAATAAAATAAAAATAAGGGTTAAATCCCGCTTTTTTTTTCATTAAAATATCTACCTTGTATAATCGAGATATTTACTTCAAACACACCAAAAATTATAGTTAAAAATTTGTGATTTCTGAAAGCGAAGAAACAAACTTTTTTAATTTATCCGAGCGATTTTTAAGCAATCCTGTTAAGGGGTTAATGACACCCAATTTCAAAATAAAAATATATTCTTTTGGGATTTCCAGTATGAACTCGGAATTAAAGATCAAAATGGTAACCATGTTTGGATTATGCATTGCATTGGGGCTTACGTAAAACGGTTTTTATTCATGACGAAAACCACACAGACACAGAAAAAAAAAAAGGTAAGTTGTACAGTTTTTGTCAGCAGAGAGGTACTCCTGTATAATTCCAATAGGCTACTCCCGAGAAAAAGGAAGTGCCTAGTTCCAGTAACCCATGAGATATTCTGTAACACGTTTTCGCTTAATCCCACCTACCCGTAATAGAATCAAACGATTATGGAGGTTTTTTTTTTTTTTTTTGTTCTACCTTAAGTTTCTAGTACTTCTAAACATGAAAGAAAAATAAATCGTATCTCAGCTTTCTTTTTTTTTTTTTTTTTTTTGGAGCCAATTTAAAAAAATACATTTATAATTAGGTCATCGTTCACTTTTTTGGATATATTATTTAAAGTATTTAGCCATTATTTATAGTTTTGAAAGAACTTCTTTCGTAATTGTATTTTTTTAAAACAGACATGCAGTTAAAAACTACACATGTTAACCCCTTGATCGGGCAAGCAATAATGTCTCTGTAATATTGAATTCTCACCAGAAAAATCAAAAAGTTTTGCTTTAAAATAGGAAAAGACTATCTTTCATCAATTAGCCGCCAAAATTAAAAATATAAAATTTCATTAAAAATTTCTGGTGAGAATCTCGTTTAAATTAGTTGGGATAAATTATACCTCACTGCCCTTCAAGGGGTTAAAGGAATTGCAACTAGTAAAAAAATTTTTCTAACAAAATAGGATACATGAGTGGAGTTAAATTTATATCAGTGCGGGTACTCATAGACAAAAAGTCTAAGTAATGGTTGGAGCTGTGCAAATTTTTAAATTCTTAATGTGATGACAAATGTAAATAACCAATATGTATTTTTTTAAATTGCTACAGACTTATTTCTGATTGGAAAATGTGGCAGAGACCAATTAAAAGAAAATTGTAAAGAGAGGTTGTAAAAAGACACAAGATGCTAAAAAAATGCATTTTCAGCAATATATATTGCTTATAAAATTATGTACAGCTATGCAAAAACAGTATAAAAAATTTAAGTAACTAGGAAATTATAAAAATATGATCATCAGATTAAAGCAATTAAAGTTACGAAAAGGAAAAAAAAAACTACATACACAACGTACATAAATATTAAATAAATCTAATGAGAAGTTTCTTAAATAATACAAAATATTAAAAGGCGCGTTTTAATCAACAAACATTGTTATACAGAGAAAAACACATTAGAAAATTTAAAAATACAGATAACATGAACAGCATAAAAAAATTTTAATAACTAAAAATTAATACAAGTAAAATAAACAGATTAAAAAAAATCAAACATATAAAAATAAAAAGAAATATATACACACATTACACACAAATGAATTTAGCGAGTGATTTTAAATGATACAAGATCTTTCTTTAAAAAGATGTTTTAAGTGACAGATATTGTTTTAAAAATTATATACAATTTTGAAAACTAGGATAGAAAATTTAAATAAGTAAAATTTAATAAAAATAAACATTTAAGGAAATTAAAATTCCAAAAATAAAAATAATACAATATGCAACATATACAAACACAAAATGCCTATAGTTTTATTATTATTATTATTATTATTCTGCATAAGCTTGACGAACAATAATATTTGAAAGTTTAGTGAGAAAAATGTGCTTCAATTATTTTGGACAGTTATTTTATTATCTCATGCAATTTTTGACAATAGCAAGCGAAAGTCTGATTCTACATTTAACCTGTTTCTGTATTTTGTTTTGATACTTGTGCATGTGGAGAATACATCTTCATGCAGTCTTTGAAAATGGAAGTAAAATTAATTTTGCTCTGTCTAACAAGATTTTGTATTTATCTGTCAAATGACACCAAAATTCAGTGATACGCTTGCTTTGAAAAGAGATTTGTAGATCGCTTTGAGATGTTAAATCTACTAGGGTTTCGTATTCCTCAGAGCTTAAGCTGCGTGACTTTGTTTTTACACTGAATGGATTTGGTATCCATTTAAAATCGTCCACCATCTTATTTTGAGCAACTGGAAATTATTGCTCAAATGAATTTATCAGAGCTTCGAGAGGATCTTTAACATTTTCTGACTTTTTTTTCAAACTTAATTTTATGGTCATTTAAAAATATTTTAATAAGAGTTAGACATTTAGTAAGAATTCAGTGTAAATGTATAAATAGGCGGAGCTCCAAAAAACTAAACTGTTTTCCCTTTTGTTCGGCGAGTAGAGTTAACAGCACTTTCGGGCCTTTTCTGTTTCGATTCACATTGTGCATTCAGTTCAGAACTCTATTTTTTGTAGCTTATTTTAAATCAAATTTTTAAAACACATTTAGGGCAGAAGTATAAAATAAAGCAATTTAAACCAAAAATATTATACAGAAAGTAGATACATCAATAATGCAAATTTGAAATTAGTTTTACAGTGTGTTACTGTATTTTTCTACCCAGTTATAGATACGTTTATTTTTGGCATTCACACACACAAAAATTCCTACATACTTTTGAAAATTTTTTACTTAAAATATTCTAATTTCTTTCATGTTTTGTTTATTTTCCTGGAATGCCGCAGAGCCCCTGGAAAGTTCAGGAGGAGCCCCAAGGGCTCCGCGGAGCACACTTTGGGAACCTCTGTATTAAATTAAGCAAAGATTTTAAAAATATTTTAATTAATTAAAAAAAAAAAAAAAAAGACATTCTTAAAAAGAAAAAGTGGAAAAAAGGATTTAAAAATAGATATTTTGAATATAAAAATGCATCAAATGCCCATAAACTTAACATTATAGATGCGAATTCAAAAAATGAATGACCAGCAGAATTAAGTCACTTTTTATATGCATTTTTTTTTTTTTTTGTTGTTGTTGTTTCAGTACTAATTTTTCAACAGCAAAATGAAAAAGTATATTAACACAAGTATGTCATGTTAAACCCTGTCAAGGAATTTAAAGCTGATTTAGATGTTTGTGGATATTCTGCTTGTATATTCATCCAAAACAAAATTAAAGATTTTTCCTTGGGATATTTTTTGCTGTTGAAACTATTATATTTTTGCCAGATGAAATGAAAAATATTTTTTTGTGACAAACCTCGATTGTTCCGCAGCCCACCAAAACACCCACCACAACTCACTAGTGCTTTTTATGACCCATAGGTTGGAAACCACTGGTATAGATTTTATTTTTGCCAATTGACAAAAAAGGCAAACATTTATAGTAAAAATTTTAAATTCCCGCTTTAATGCAAATTTTTAAAACTTTGATTTATGCATTTTATATGAGGAATAATAAATTAATTACAAATTATATGTATGAATTAAAAAGTAATATTTTATTTAAGTAACATCAGTACTACTCCAACAAAAAGAGATTTGCTTATTTCCCTTGTAGCTTCTACAAAGTCTTATGTTTTTAACTAGTTGTATTTAAATTCCTCATCTTAGCCATTAGTTTCTTCGAAATACTTATTTCGACTTTTTTCTTTTAACTGTTTAAGCATCCTGCAAAATTTTCCATTAATGTTTAATGATTTATAAAATAGCAGTTATCAAAGGTATTTCTATGAGAAATTTTATTTGATAACATTACATATTTATTTATCTTATTCACTTCAAAAAAGTTAGTTCTAATATTGATTTTGTGTTAAATAAGCTTTTGCTTCCAAAAGTTACATGATGGAAAAACCTGGTTAAGCTGCTTAAAGGGTTGAAGGAGAGGAGGGAATTATTTTTATGGTTAATTGAAAGATTATAATTTAAGATAGGTAAAAACTAGTCAGATGTGGCAATCCCAAAACTTTCTTCTATATTATGCATGTTAATGTTTCCTTAAAAAATGCAACATAGCAGCATTATTTGTTAGTTGGTTTACATCAAAATCTGATTAACAACAACTTATGTCAACTTCTAACTGAATATCTAAAGTTTAATAAAAATCTGTTCCTTGTTTTCTGAGATAGACCAAAATCTTTTAAATTCTGCATAACAGCCCCACCTGTTGATTGACATATACCAGAAACTAATCAGGTTTAATTTTTTTTACCTGTAATTTCATGCTTGTAAGTAATTAAATAATTATAAAAAATTAACAGCTGCATATTTGCGCTAACCACTTTTCAGAGACTTATTGAATCAGTTATAATATTAGTAAATAAGGCAGAAATGGTATGTGAATTCTCAGAATTTGAAAAATGGCAATGTGTTTTTAAACTATCAAACATCACAGTTATCTAGGGTTGAAATGTGTTAAGTTATTATGTATCAGTAGCAGAGTCAAGCTGCTACTTTTCTTTTAGAATTACTTGTATCCCGTAGTTTGATGCATCTATATTCATTAATGTTGTCTGTAAAAGTTGACTCAGATTTCAAATGCAATATTTAAAGCCCAAAATATTTGCTGTATTTTGAAATAGTTGCAATTCACCCTAGAAGTTATTTTAGATGCATTTAACATGATGCAGAACTTTGTTGTTTATTAACCCTTTAACTGACCAGATTTTTCCATTTCTAGAAAAATCATAAAGAAATGGCTGTATACAAAAATAATTTAAACAGAGTTTTATTTGGAATCATATATTAAAAGAAGCGACATTAAAGATATAGCATCAATCTGATTTTTAAAAAATGTATATATCCTTGGATTTGTAAGTATTCTTATAAAAAAATGTGAAAACTCCTGGATAGTGAAAGGGTTAAACGCACCATGCTTTTTCTAAATATGCTACTTTTATTTATTTATTTTTGGGTGTGCACCATTTCCTAAGTGTTTTATCTCTGTTATGTTAAATGTAGCATTGTGTTGCACCTTCCATTTCCCTTTCCATCCTTTAATTTTATCAAGGTGTATAAATGTAAATTGGGCTTCTTAGTAACATCTAATTAGAAGTTTGTTACACATTTTCCTTATTTAAAGTTAATAATTTGAATTATTTAAAGGAATGATTTTTTTTATTAAATTATAACATCCAAAACTCAACTTAAAATTATTCTCCTAATGTCATTTTCAATCATTTATATTATGTTAATAGATTCAAAAATAATATTTATTTATATAAGTATCTAATTAAAAATCATTTTAAAAGTGTTATAAGACAGAATATTCATAAAAACAATTGTTAAATATGTCTAAATTAATTTTCCAAAAATCATTTTAAATCATAATATTTCATTAATAAATACAATCTTAATATTTATTTATAGAAATATCCATTAAAATATGTGTTTAAATATCAATTTAATAATGTAAATGTTATTTTCAAAATGTAAACATAACATAATATTCTAAAAAAAAAAAAAAAAAAAAAAAAAAAAAAAAAAAAAAAATTCTTAATAATGTATCTAATATTAGCCAAGTTCCAAAAATGAGCTTTTTTGAAAGTTATTAAATATTCTTTATTTCACTTTTGAACTAGATTCATTTCATTATAACAATATTTCTAAGCAATATTTCTAAGCAATTTTTAGATTATAATATTGCCAGATATCCATAATACAAAATTTACTTAATGCCACTTTTCGAAAAACACTCTGTGCCATATTTTGTTTAGGCTAAAAACAAATTGGTGTCACAAAATCCTCTATCTTGAACAGAACACATTCTGCACAGATGTGCAATCTAATGACATGCAGAACGATTAGAATGAAAATCAATATTGTCGCTTTTAATCAGAATCATTGTTTTGCTTTGCTGTATTATGTTATAAATTCTTAATGTTCACAAATTTATTATTCCACTTCGCACTTGATATAACAAATCTTTTCAATATATATCTACAAGTTCATTTTTCTTCTTGTATCTGAAAATTTTCTAAATTTTCTTTTGTATAGACTAGAAATTCAAAGACCATCTTCCATAAATGTTATGTATTTTTTATTTTCTAATAATTCTATTAAAAATAGTACAAAATTTCCTTATAAACATAGGTTCTAAATTTTGCTATAAACTATAAAACAGTTTTATTTACTGTATTTTCTGGTAGTGCTTTTTTTTAATCCTTAAAATTCACTTTAAAAAATGAGAAGCATCTTATACAATTACCGTAATTTCAGATAGATAAGCCACACTGTTGTATAGGTCACACCATTGAAAAATGAGAGATAAAATTCAATTTCCATCAGATAAGCCGCGGCTTATACGCCGCACAAACAAAAATGCATAATCTATTAAATAGAACAATTTTGCTAATTAATTTAATGTCAAATAAACAAAAATGTATTCTTTAAATAAATTTAAAGAAAACAAATATTTTTAGTAAATAATAAATAAATATAACTGCAAAATGTTTATTTATATTGTAATTTATTTATTTATGTTGAATTAATCTGCTTTTTTAGGCATGTGCCAGTATAAAATTGAAAACGAAAATCTAAATAAATTACTAAAAGTATATTTAATCAATCTTTTTCAATTGCAACAAGCTGAAAAGTATTAATATAAATTTTTCCATGGAGCCATATTCCTAGCTTCAAACAAAAACAAACATATAAAATATATAAAACTTAAACAGCACGTCGGACAATAAAATGAAAGAAGTGTTTATGCTTATTAACCACAACTATCTGCTGTATCTCGATGAGACTTGAACTAAAGACCAGATGACAGAGAGAAAACAGTTTTATAATTACTGTCTCTAAAATTAATTATCACACTCTCATTATTTCATTATTTTAAGGCTGAAAGTGTGATTGAAAAAAAATCATTTAATCCTCCACCCAAAATGCCCTTTTGTAGAAATGGTTGGTGAAAATGGCCGAAAATTTGTTGTTTCTCATGCGTCGTTAACCCGAGGGCAAATAGGCTAAAAAACATTAAGATACTCATGAAAAGTAGAATAGTCCCATAAAGATTTTCTGTTCCCATAATTTGTTTCGCAATGAAATATATAAAAATTATATTGATTTAAAAAGAAAATGAATGTTTCAGTATCTTTTTGGAGAAAATAGATTAAGAAAAAATCGTATGTTTTTCTGTTTCTTTTAAAACACCCCTTTTACTCATTAGTATGAATGTGCAGGTGCTCATGTAAATGATATTTTTAACAAAATCTGCTGTTACACAATTAAATTCTTTCTTTGGTATGGAATGAGATTTCTGAGAAAGTTCTTGTTACAGATATCACAGGAGAAAGGTTTTTTGTTAATTTGAAGGTAAAGGTGGGTATTAAATTGCTGAGAAAATGCTCTGTTTTACATCACACTCATGAAAAGTTTCTCTTTAGTATGAATGCAAAGGTGAATGATTTTCTGTTCAGATATACATATCAAATATACTTTCTGGAACATAAGAAACATACAAAATTGACAAGTGTTGTTATTCTTAAATTATATATAACCGAAAGACTTTGCTCTCTGGTGGCTCTCTTTTTTCATTGTTTTGGAAAAGACAAAAGACATCACGATATTGCGTGACAGGATATCACATGATCAAAGTCTTTTAACTGGATAAATTATTTATAAAAAAAGGAACTCTATTTGCTTCCAACTCACTTCAAAAATTAGATTTGACCATTATGACCTTTTATTTAAAAACAAATGTGTCAGAAAGTTTTGCATTGTTGAGTAATTGATTTGAGAATCTTATATTATTTGAATATAAGTATACTTAAAATGTTTAAGCATTAAAAAAGATAAAAATTACTAAGAATATCAAAAATGTAGTAAGTTTAGATTTGAGAACAAAATTAAACATTGCTATTATAGTGAAACGTAGAAAATCAGAATGTCGAAATACCTGAAAACCGAACATTAATGAAATGCTGTTTTTAAAGGCTGTTCTGAAATTTAAGTTTCTTATTTTTTTATACATTCACAAAGACATTTTCATTCATAAATGCATGAAACTTGGAAGTGTTAGAAATTCCATATAAAGAAAACAGGCAGCATTTTCTTGTTTTCTTATCAGGGGTCTGTCCAGGGCTAAAATTGAGTCTGTTAACGGACTCTTCACAAAATTCGATGACAATAAAACGGATTCTTCACAAAAACAAATTTATGAAAAACAGACTCTTCACAAAAATAAATTTAAGAAAAACGGACTCTTCACAGAATTATATTTCAGAAAAACGGCCCTTTCACAAACAAAAAAAACCCAGCATAATAAGTGTAAATTTTTGCAAAAATCTAGATTTTTGTGTTCATTGTATCATTTATCTCAACGTAAACAAACTACAGCCTCTTTCATTTATGGACTCTATTCTGGTTACGTCAAAGTCACGTGCTTTGGGGAAACATTCCCCACTAAGGCTCCTATATAAGTTAAAGGAGCCCTATTCCCCACATCATAGACAGTAATTATGCAACGACTCCTTTCCCAACTCGTGGTTGTATGTCGTAGAATAGTAACGGAACATATTTTTGTGACGTGAGGTCACGTGTTTTGGGGAAACATTGCCGAAATCACAGCCTCGAACTCAAACGGAGAATAGAGTCCATTGCTATCTTGTTTTCCACTCTTTCTCCCCATTATCCTTATTTTGAATGATCACCGATTGGCTGATACAGGACGTCAGCAGCATAGTAGGTGTGGCGATTGTATCTTTTTTATGATTTCACTTCCTAATTTGGCAACACCTTCTTTCATTTTGCTACTTTCGCTTCGTGCATGAAATGTGCTTCGCGGGCTTTACGTGTTCTTACTTTGAGTTTTCTCTGACTTCCCTTATTTTATTTTTTTTATTTTTTTTTTTTATTTTTTTTTTATTTTTACTGTATGTGCTCATTTCTTTTATTTCCATCAATGTGAAACGTGGACATCTCTCCACGGGAGGAAATTCTCGAAATTCTGATTATTACCTGAAAAAAATACAATCATCAGATGCTAAAGACTGTGATAAAATTTCTGATTATTTTAAGGGAATTGATCAAGATGCTGATGTGCAAAAACCTCCGATCAGAAATTCATCTCAAAAAGGAGATTTAACAACTGATAATTTAAAAATATCGATTCCAGATTATCCAGTCGACGATTCAACCGTGTGTATTTCAGACAAACCAATCGATAATTCTATTGAAATTTCAAGTTCAACCTCTAACAGAAATGATAATTTTGAAAAAGAAAAATTGCCCGTTCAAAGAGGATAATTTCAGAAAATATGAAGTATCTTCTGTTGAAAATTATGATTTTGAAAAAGGAGCAATGTCTCCTATTGAAGAAAATTTAAGAGGAAATGAAGTATTGTTAAAATCGAATGACCAAACCCTGAAAGGAAGTTTACCTCAGAAACAGCAATATTCCCTGAATATCCAAAAATATGAAAAACTTAATAATTGGATTTATTATAGTGTATCAGGTGAAGGATTTTTGTGTAAACTGTGTTTCGTTTATTTTTCAAAGGCGCCTTGGATTGACCAAGCTGTATGCCTGGTTGATCATCCATCCAGATATATAACCAGACATGAAGATAGTACAAGATATAATCAAGCAGTTGCTGCATCGAACATTAGACAACCTGTTTCTGAAAGTTTAGAGGAAGGCTCTAAAATTGTAACTCAAAAGGCTAAAGAAACTAATCAAAAGTTAATGGCGAAATACATAAATATTCTTTATTTTATGTTGAAAAAACAGTGGGCTGTAACAGAAAATTTTGCGTCATTGGTAAAGTTCATTGGTCAAGATTTAAGTGACAAAGACATAGAATCTTATTTAAACACATGTGGAAAAAATTCTACATATTTATCAAATGTTTCAGTGCAAAATTTAACTGAAGCAATTTCTATCTTTCTTGAAGAAAAAACCATAACTTCATTGCAGTTATATAAAAATTTTGCATTGCTGGCAGATGAATCAACTGATGAAACTCAGCGTGAGCAGCTAGGTTATAGTAGTCCATTATAAAGTTCCAGGACTTACTGAGGTCAAAGAGGAATATTTTGGAATTATCAGTTTATCAAAAACGAATGCTAAATCTATCACATCTGCCATTGAAGGTTTTCTCATTGCAAAAAAAAATATAAAAATGACTGTCTTTTCTTAGCATTGGATGGAGCTAATGTAATGAGTGGTAAAATTTCTGGTGTACCACAACGAATGAGACATTTGTCTCCTCATTCTCTGTATTTAAATTGCAGAAATCCCAAACTTGCACTAGTATTTGCACATCTTTTAAAGAAATATAATTTCTTGCAAGCTGTTGATGCATTGCTAGTGAGCTTATGGAAACTTTTCCATTATAGCCCTGCTAAACAACAAGTATTTAAAGATATACAAGGTGATGTATATGCTATTGAGATATTGAAAACTCTAAAAGTATCTGTTACTAGGTGGCTCTCTCATGGCGTAGCATGTGAAAGAATTGTTGATTGGTACCAACCACTTGTAGAAACTTTAGATGCTATATTTTAAAACATGAAAGAGCCAGAAATAAAAGGAATTGGAAATCAGCTTTTAGATCCAGACAATTTGGTCTCTATTCTGTTCTTAGCAGACTTTTTAAAAATCATAAACAAATTAAGTTTATGGCTCCAAAGTCCTAATATTATGTTTAGTAGTGTTGGTGACAAAGTTGTGACAAAGGCGCATACAGTTATAAAAAGATCAATAAGAAATGTGCAAATGATTTTTTTTTCTTTGAATCTTCAAATTAAATCAGTAAGAACTAGCAGCTGTAGAAATTAAAATTTTCCATTTGCATGTGAAGAAATGTAATTTGTTTTCACCTTTTAGTTTTATATGCAAAATAATCTTAAAAAAAAAAAAAAAGATATTTTTTTTTATGATGAAGCCAAGACTAAAGTCATCTATTAAATAAAATTTGTTCTTATTTCAAAAATAATATAATGATTTTGTATGTATTCAATTTGTTATGTTGCAAATTAATGAAATAACTTTCTATATGAAAAATTTGAAAATCTATATGGAATAACTTTTCTACTGATTTTCTGTTTGAAGAGGGAATTAGTCCTCGTTTGAATTTGATATTTTTGAAAAAGAAAATCTAGTGTGAAAACTCAGTTCATTTCTATGTATCAATTTAATGATTGAGTTCTAATTTTATGTTGACGGGCTTTCAAATGAACTGGTCATTAGAATATATTTTTATACTTATTAATTTCTGCCTCATACTCGCTTATTGCACCAGAAGCTATGAGTTATAGATAAATTTACTTTCTTAACTAGTTATATTACTAAATTATATATTTATCAAACTACTGTGCTGTCCTCTAAAAAAAACCCACATGAAAATGTATCCTAAAAAAAGCTACATTAATGTTTTGTCTAAAAAAGTCACTGAAACCAATTTTTTGTTTTGTCCTGTTTGTAAAAAAAATCTTAGAAACAAAACAAAACAATTTGACTTCAGTGTTTTTTTAATCAAAGTGTTTTTCTTTGGGATACATTTCCATGTGGTTTTTTTTTGTACAGAACTATAGTTAGTGCTTTTATTTAAAATTTGTAATTGTTCTTTCAACATTTACATTTGGTACTTTATTTCTTAACTAAAGTTTCACATGAAAGAAGTTCTATTAAAAATCAATAAATAATAAAATCATTTTCACTTTAAATTGCTTTGTGGGGCTAACTGTTGACCATACATGCTTTCCTTAGTTTATAATTTCATTATTTACATTAATCTAAACATTCTGTTTGTCGATTGTTTATTATAATATAATTGCAAAAGAATGGAACAAGAAATCTCTCTATTTGTTAATTTATAAATTAAAACATGACCCAATTTCAAAGAACTGGGCGGAAATGGATTAACTAATATTTTGTGAATTTACTTTTTTCACAAAAATAGAAATAATTCACAAAAATAATAGTTAATTTCACAAAAATAGGACTCTGGAAAAAAAACCTGGACAGACCCCTGCTTATAAAAGCAATTAATCTTCCAAAAGAACCTCTCAAAGATGTGTTTTAGTGTCTAAAAGATTAATTATGATATTGTACATTTGATGGCATGAATACGTGAAATACAAATGTTCTATTTCAAAAATGGCTCTAAAAACAGCATGGTACTGACGATTCCACATTTCCATATTCTTATTGTAAGCATAATTTAATAGGATATGGTTTAAGAAAAATTACCACTGCATTATATTTAGTATTGTAATGGAATTATTAAGAAGTGATAAATCATACTTCATTCGTTAATATCTTCCATATTTATTGACTATGTGAAGTACGACTTTATCAGTTAAGCTAAAAACAAAAATTACTCTTTCCTTATCTTTTTTAAATAACTAAATTTATTATTTGTTAAAATTTCTTTAAAAATGCAGCATTTTATTTTTTCGTCCATTTTTTTAATTAAAATTTATTTTTAGTTTTTTTAATGTATTATTTTTTTCTTATTAATTTTGGAAAATCTATTATTTTTTTTGCAACTTTATGCAATATTTTGCATGCAACACACGGTTAAAAAAAGTTCATTGTATAGGCCGCATCATTATATAAGTCGCACGGTAGAGGTCTGCACGGGCCGAAATTTCCAGGCCCGGACCTGGCCCGAAAGTTAAAATTTCGGCCCGGCCCGAATGAAAAAAATAATGGCCCGGTCCTGAAAAAAGTTTAAAATTGGACCGAACCCGGCCCGGCTGGAGTGAATTCCTCCAGAACATTGATCTTTAATCTTATGGAAGAGTTCTGACCAAAAAAAATTATATTAGTCTTTTTTTCCATGTTTATAATCTTCATTTATGCAGAAGTGCCGTAGGTTGCGATATTTATGCTTTTAAATGAATCTTTGTTTGTTGTATGTAAATGTTTCAGTTATTACTAGTATTATTAATCCATATTCCCTGTAATGGAGACAAAAAATCGAAAAAGCGGTATATGGTAAAATTTCCAAAGACGAAATCGCTTTGGAACGAAAAAAAAATGCATTCCCTTCTTAATAGATGTAAATGTTTAATATATTTTTTTCTTCCATATTGTTGTATTGATTTTGTATAGATGAACATTTTAAAAGAAACTTTCAGTTTTCAGTTTAAAAAAAAACTCCGTCATAATCATGTTTTTTTTTTTTTTTTTTTTTTTGTGTGTGTGTGTGTTTAATTCTATTTTAAAATGCCTAGTAATCTACGATTCTTTAAAAGGAATAAATTCTAATGTTTAATTGTAGAATAATGACGGCATAAAAGTATATGCTTTTTTTTGCAGAAATTTTTGGACAAAGCCAAATATTACTGATTTATAAAAAGTTGAGAAAAGTATTTTCATATGGGAAGATTCAATAGGAACTGATTATTTTGGTCCATGAAAACTAGGAAGAATGGAATCAGTCTCGGCTTCATACGGAAAAAAAAGTTAGGCCCAGCCCGATACTCCAGCAAAAAAATTAAGCCTGAGCCCAGCCCGGCCCAAAAAGATTAGTGACTAGGCCCGGCCCGGCCCAAGTCTTCAGAAGTAAGGCCCGAGCCCGTCCCGAATGCTATTATTGGGAATCAGCCCGTGGGCTGGGCTCGGGCTTCGGGCCGAGGCCCGGCCCATGCAGACCTCTACCGCACGGCAAAAAAAAACAAAAACTTTTAAACACGTATAAGCCACTGCTTATCCACCGGAAATTACTGTAATGTACATCTTTTTAGTATTTTTTGTAATTGCTTAATGTACAGTATGCTTCTGTTATACTTTATTTGAAAAAGAAAAGAGGAAAATAAATGTAATAAATTACATTACTTAATGTAATTTGTATCTAAAGAATCCTATTTAACCACTTGGTTACATCCACTTAAACTGTATACATGGCAGTAACCATGGAAAGAAAAAATCGGTTTTATCAATGACGTGAACTCAAGGGGTTAAATTATGTATTCTTGTTCTTTTACTTTTCTGGGGTTTTTTTTCTTTAAAATTTTTTTGAAATGTGTTAATACTAAGAATTGTAATCTACTATCTGTCAATACTAAGAATTGTAGAAGATATTATATTGAAAAATACGAAATGATTGTAAAAAACCACATTTTTGTAATTAAAATAAAATCTACTCTAGATTATGAATTTGTGTTTGTTTCCTTTTACAGGCTTCACAGGTAGTGATGACGTTACGTGACCTTTTCCTAGTTGCCTTGGAGATCAAGAAGAAAGAGATTGAAGATGCATTTGAGAAAGATAATGAGAATGAGAGTGTGGCCGGGAAAGAGAGTGGAGAGCCTGAGAATAATAAAACACTGAAAGAGTCTGCTGTGCCTGTAACCAAGCCTGTGAATGTATGTTTTTCTTTATTTTTTTCTTAATGTATGCTGTTATGGAGAATCCATCTGTTACTAATATCCCATATTAATAATATTTGTTTCAAGTTTTAATTTCACAATGCTCTTACTATTCATGGAAACCTGGAAGTTATGAAAAAATTCAGAGATGTTTTTTTTTAACTATTTGAAAAAAATAGTTGTTCTCGGTAGAGAATTGGAAAATCTAAAGTATATCTGAATCTTTTTATTGGTTGAATTCTGCAACTTATTCTATTTTATTCGCTTCCTGATTGGTCCAAGTTTAATGTCCAAAAATGGAATACTTCTGTTGCCACAATGACAAACAGAGTAATAAAAACTTTAAAAAACTTAATAATTTAAAAACATATTGTGATTGAGATTTCAAACAGATTTCATTAAAAAGTGCATTTTTTTTTTCTCCTGTAGAGCTGAAATTTCATTTAAAATTTGTTTGTGATGTGTCCTGGAATATTAATGTTTAATCCATGTCGTGTGTAATAAGAGGCATTCAGAAGTCAGTCTGATTAACTCTATGAAATAAAAATACACATATTAAACAGTTAAAGTTGTCTATCTTTAATCTACTGTGTTTTTATCATTTGACTAGGAATATTAATGTTTAATGCACGGCTTGCATAATATATGACTCATTATAATCATCTTAAAAATGATGTTTATTATTATTATTAATTTAAATGTGGAATTTATTTATAAGTCTTTAAAATTTGCATCTTTGAAATATAATTTTCCAGATAGCCGTTGTAATTTGTTAAGTTACAGTTTTGTTATTATTTATTTATTTATTTATTGGGGGGGGGGGGGGGAGGGGGGGTTGAGGGCGAGAAGATTTTGTTGAAAAGCTTGGTAAACTTTGCAGTCTGCTATCACTGCTATTTGCATTTTATTCCATGCTTCAATATTTTTAGTTGAAATAGAAAAATCGTAGGGAAAAATTGCTCAAGCAGAATCAGGGATTTTTTTCCCCTCTAAAAATGAACTTAAATCCTGTTCTTGATTACATATCAAAGTGATTTTCAAACTTTATAAAAATACTTTTTAATAATTTGTTTAGTTGTACTGCATACTGTAGATAAATATTTAAAAAAATAATAATAAAAATAAATAAAATAAATAAAATTGAAAGGATTTTAGCATGATGCTCCACAATTTTAAAAGATGCCGAGAATACTATTTGATGAAAAGAACTATTAAATTAACTTTTGAAATTAATTGACTTTCTAAACCCTCTACAATTTAGGGAAATGTTTCTACTATTGTTTCCAAAACATTTTTTATATTCTATACCAATATTTAAAAGAAATCATTTATACAGTTTAGAAATTGAAATTTCCAGTGTAAAGTTAAAACACGCAAATTGAAATTAAGTAAATCTTAGTTGTAATACAATATCAAGGAGCTTTTTAGAGCTGTACAAAAACAGTATTTGAAATTCGTGAGGATTTTATGATATTTCATAATCACCTATTTTGCTACAAGGTTTATATGCTATGTAGGATATACTATACCACATAGCCTATTTAGCTTCATTTTTTTTCCCCTTGCAATTGCTCTATTTTTTTTTTAAACTAAATAAACTTCATTATACAACAGAAGCAAATGAAAGTCTAATGAATATCACAAAGTTGTGTAGAAGACCTTAATAAAGATACAAAAGATTCCATTTAACTCATTTATTTATACAAATACATGATAATATTTACCGATGAAAAATAATAAGCATAACTTTGCTTAAAGTAAAACAAACTTAAAGTATTGAAAAACTTAACTAACAACACATGTCAACAAAACTTGTTGCAAATATGCTACTACACCATAATAAAATGTAAGTACTTTTAATAAACAAGGAGTTATGGCAAAGCAAAGGTCATCCACTTTGTTTCGTCATTTATGCAAACAGGAATTTCTGCATTACAAGTGCTGCCATCGTAAAAGAAATACGTAAAACACCATTGGCTGAAAAGTACTGTCCTCATGCCAAATGCTATGATGTCAAACTTTCAATCAATTGCCGTGAATAGCAAAATAACCAGTGATCTAATGAAATATCTAATGATCACAGCTCAGAAACATTACAAAGTCGTGTATTTTGAAGTATTGGCATGCCGGCAGTGAGAAGCAATGGCACTCTAATGTAGTTTGCTGTTGACTTGAAGATAAAAATATGTTATGTTATTTATTTTAAATTACTTTAATGTGCACTTTAATATTCTAAATGAACTTGACAACAGTAATGTGGTATAGATCACCAGCCCGGGTACATTTACTATTAAAAATCGCACACAAAAAAACTCCACTTAAAATGACTTAGAAGTAAGTCATTTTAAGTTTATTTTTGAGAGAGTCAGGACAGACACCTGCAAAGGGGCAGATTGTAGCAGCAGCTTTTTACATCTTTATCAGTCAGTGATCAATAATGGAGTGTATAAAAACACTCTTGTTCATCTCCAAGAAGGGGGAAGAGCAAGATACTTCACATAGATTTGGTGAATGTAATGGTAGACAGCGCATTTTAAGTTCGATAACATTTTATGGTTAGGAACCATGTGAATTTTCATAGAGGAGCAGTTACATTTTGGGGTTGCTAAAATTCTTAACGTCTAAAAATGGGCAGATAGAAGATATAAATTATGCACTTTACACCATTTCTAACAAAGGATTGCATTACCCAGATGTCCCTTGCAATGAGTAAAGCAGCTGTAAGCAG
This sequence comes from Maratus speculifer, assembly GCA_964019185.1. Taxonomy (NCBI): domain Eukaryota; kingdom Metazoa; phylum Arthropoda; class Arachnida; order Araneae; family Salticidae; genus Maratus; species Maratus speculifer. Next base: position 20,837,228 of record OZ025292.1, on the reverse strand, counting down.
AAACGAAATGAAATAAAGTAAAAACTACTTCTAACGTTAGTCACTAATTAAGAAGACGAAAACTGAGTGCAGTATTATATGTAGACAGCAGATGTTAAAAAGAATGTAACCACTGAAAAGATTTTGACCATGCAAATTCTTTTTTTTTTTTCTTTTTTTTATTAACAAATGTGGTTGCTATCTAACTGAAGGAATGTTTGAACAAAATGAAAAGATTCATGAGAAATTAAGTTATGGTTCTATTATCTACTGAGAGCCTAAAAAATTAATAAGTTTAAATTCTATTAGTGTCAGGAGGAACGAGAAAAATTAAACTATTAAACATAGAATTAAATTAAACTAATGGATTTATTAGCGAAATGGGAAATTTAATAAAAATATGGAAATCTAGTAAAGTAAGATAAGTACTGATTTTCTGAATGGGGGAGATACATATATGTTACAGGAACTTTGCTGCAAATAATATTAAAAATTACATGATATGTGTTTATTTACATTAAATCTATTATTATTTCAGTGATTTATCTCTTTTCTTAAAACAATGTTTCAAATTGCAATTTTTTTAATTATTAAAATTATGTAAAAAAAAAAAAAATAAATAAAATTTAAGATGAAGGGCCATTCCATGGTAACTTACATTACCATGGACATTTAGAACTATTTCCAGTAATTTTAACACACAGAAAAGAATTATTGAAAATATAAATTTGACATGGTTTGCCAATTAAACTTATTCAAAGTCCAATTTAGATGAAAATTACCTAATTTTATTACTATTTCTTAAAATTTAGTAGTTATATTCATTATGGTAACTCACATTACTGAAAAAGAAATTTATCATATAAAATGTAATTTTCATTATCAATTTTTAGGTAATTTTCATCCAAATTGATCCTTAGCTAGGTTTCATTGACAAATCTTGAGGCTAATTTTACATTTGTGTAAATGTAATGTAAGTTACTATGGAATGATCCTGAATACACTATGCAATGTTTTTAGATATTTTTTTCCTGTTGAATAAATGAAAGAAGTTTTAAATAATTGCTTGCAAGCTTTATTTTTTGAAGTTGTAAATAATAAACTTCAGCAAACTTATATATATATATATATATTTTTTTTTTTCCCTTCAATTTATAAAAATCATTTCACTTAAAATTGCTTCTTGTCGTAATGGCTTTCCTTGAGTAGTCAAATATTTTATGTTTTCATACTTTATTATTTCAAATTTTATTAAACAGATTTTTTTTAAAAAGAATTAAAAAAAAATCTTTTGCTTCACTTGAATTACTTTATTTTAAATGTAAGGAAAGTTGTGATATACTGCTAATGATAATTTGGTTTTATCTTGAGAAAATTGAAGATTTTTCTTCCCTAGGGCCTTTCCAATGGAGTTGAACCTGAAACTTTCCCTGCCAATTTTGAAAAACCTGAAGTCCAGAGGTTTAATAGTGAACTTTTATATTCAGTAAGTTGCATCAATTTTATTATTATTATTTTTGTCTGTGATAAATATGCTCTGTTGAGTGTCTCATTATTGATTGCATGATTAATGAAGCCTATGTACTAGACATTAAGTAACCAGGAGGCTGTTAAATTTTATATAATGTTATTCAATACTGAATTGACAAGAATGTAATTTTGGTTTTCACACATAGAAAGCTTTATGTAAATTTTTTTGAAGGAATCCTATCAGTGATATTCTTGACATTTTGCCATTTGATAGCAGTGGCATTGAGATTGCTTTAGAAGCACATGCAGTGTGATTTTGTTTCCACCTATTAGTTGAGGGTCAATTTTAACATGGAGTGCAAAAATGAACATTTTTCGGTATCTTTTACTTTTTTATTTCCATAAAGGAAAGAAAGTTGCAGAGATTCATAAAGAAATAAGTGGAGTTTATGGTTTTGATTGTATAACAGAGCACACATTCTAGAATTGATTTAAAAAATTTTGTTCTGGAGATTTATCAAGTTGACTTATATTCTAGTCAATTGACTAAAGTTTGTGATGAGTAAATCAATGTCATTATTACAGAGGATTGTTATATAACTGTTCAAGAGATGGCAGAGAGGTTAAATGCATTGCAAACAAGCATAGAAAATCACTTAAAAGGTCTTGGACTCATTAAAAAGCTCAATATTTGGGTTTCGCATGAATTGGAAAATATTTGCTTAACACTAAGAATCTTTAGTTGTGATATGCATCTTAAAAGCAATTTAAAAAAATAAAATTCTTGAAAACAATCATCACTAATGATGAATAATGGGTCACCTACAGTAATATAATTCAAAAAGAATCATGGTCCAACCAAACCATCACAAACAACATTGAAAGCTGTATTGGAAAATTAAAAAAAAAACATGCTACCAATTTGTATGGGTTTACAAAGGTTGTTTATTACCAGGCAATTGTGTTTACTGTCAACAACTAATGAAACTGGATGAAGCGATCAAAGAAAACAGTTAGCATCGACAATTCGTAATGGAATTGTCTTTCCTCATGATAATGTACAGCCTCTCGCATCTTTCATAACTCATGGCAAATTATTAGAGCTTTGTTGAAAAGTGATGCTGCATTTCCCCTACAACCCTTACCTGGTACCATTTTTCATTTATTTCAAAGTTTTCAGAATTTTTTGAATGGTAAATACTTTGCAAATAATGATGACTATAAATCGTTTTCGGTTCACTTTTTGTATGACGAGGAGCAGAAGTTCTATGAGCACAGAATTACACAGCTCGAAGAAAGATGGCAAAAGGTACTTGAACAAAATAGAAAATATATAATTAATTAAAGTTTATTCCTTGTCTTAAAAAAATGAGTTTTTCTTTTTTACACTACAAAACCAAAATTGCTTTCTTACCAACCTAATATTTTAAAATTCTAAAAATACTAAGAATATCACTAGTTCTATTTTTATACTGTAAATCTATTAATTAGTACTCATTAATGCTTATTATTGAGTATGTTTGAAGTTTTAATGCTAATTGTGAAATCGGAATACACAAAAATATCTGAAAAACAGAATATTTATTACTGTATCATATGTATAAGTATTTTGTGTCCTTGGGGAAAAAAAAAGATTACCAGCAATATAATTATGTAGGAATCTTAAGAATACATTAAATTCGATAATGGCGTTATTACTGTACTTTGGGCTGATAAATAACAAAAAGAATATCTCTAGATTCAATGATGTTGTTGCATGGGAATCTCAAAAATTCATGAAATTTACTAATACCACAATAAAAAAAAAAAATACATGTATGAATGCTTTGTGCCCATGATGAAAGAGAGGGAAGCCATCCATCATTGAATGTAGCAAATTTGTTTTGTAGAAATCTAAAAAATATGCTTTTTTTTTCTTTCTTTTAAAAATCACATATGGCATCATTGCCGAATTCAGTTCATTTAAGTTCTAGATGACAAAATTAAATAAAACTTGTAAAAATAGTGAGTTTTTTAATTAATGAATTTAAAGTTACATAAACCATACTGAAAGATTCTGCCAAAAAAATATCTATTTTGTTTTGTTAATACTCTAATTCGAAAAAGGCTAAGGATAGCAAAGATTGGAATATTTTAATTTACAAATATTTTTTATTTGACACTTATAGGGCCTGAAATTCAGTGCAGGTTAGTGGGATTCACTCCAAAAAATTTGAAATCTTGGAAAAGAATTTCATCATTTTTTAATATATATAAAATTCAGGTTTATTTATTTTAACTAATCAAGTAGGAGAATCTAGTCAGTGGTCAATGTTTAAATTCAGACCAAAACAGCTGAATGAAATACTTCTCTCGGGATATATAATATTTGTTTAAAATTAAAGAATCATTTTACGTGAAGCTTTATTTATTTATTATTTTTTTTCTTAAAATAAACATTTAGATTTGTGATTCTGAGCTATTGATAGATTTAATCCCTTCGAGGGTGGTGATGCAATTATGGCATCATCTAATTTTAATTCTTAATTGCTGCATTGGCATTGAAAATTTTAAATGAATATTTTCCTTTTATTAAGTATGCAAAAATATACTTTTCTTATTTACATATTAATTTTCTTGTAAATATTGGTGTTATTAAATATTTCAACAATTTATGAATACAGATACCTTCCTCTGAAAGAGTTGAAATTCTTGCAATTTTGCAAGTGAGTGTTTAAATACTTGTGATTGATTTAGATAGTTTATTGAAATAAATGTTTTAAAAATGCCTTTTATACTATGTCTGTTCATGTGAATTATTCATATTATTAAGACAGAAAGGGAAGCAATTATAATGAGTGTTTTGTTTTTTCAGAATACAGTTTTGCTTCCAGACGAGGAAATGGTGCCTGCAAAATCAGAATCAAATGTTGCAGCTGCTGCCGCTACAGCAGCACCAGAAAGAGCTGTTGGTTCTCTTCTAGATCTGCAGTCAGCAGTCAGCATTTTGCAGCAGGTATTCTACAAAATGCTATTTTTCTTAATGCATTATATATATATATATAAATATATATATAATGCATTAAGCGAATTACAATACTACCATTCATTATCTACAATGAATATAGAAAGAATAACCTAATAAATAAACAAGACAAAAAGGAGGTAGCAATATTGGAACAATAACAAGTTATTGGAAAGTATGGTACAGTAGAGCAGCGATTATCCAAACACGTCGGGACCGACCCTAGTTCGGATAAGCAAAAGTTCGGATAATTCGACAGACAATTTAAAGGATATCCCTATCTATACAAAAACCTTCGCACTTTATCCAGGCTTAGGACTGGCAACACTGTTAGTGCTGGCGTGTTTTAAAATGTTTTGTCTTTTTTTCATTTTTTAAACTTTTTTTTTGTCTTTTTTTCATTTTTTAAACTTTTTTTGTCTTTTTTTTTTTTTTTTTTTTTTTTTTTTTAAAGATTATAATTTAAGTAAAAAAACTTTTGATTTTTTCTTGCTTCAAAGAAGACATTCTTTTCAATGCTGCCATATCTCTAATGCTTCTTAAATGCATTGCTTAAATAGGATCAGCATCTTTCTGCCTTTCGAGCCATTTCATAGCTGTTTCCAAGCATTCAAAGGCTTCTCTATGTGATGGACCTGGGTCATTTTCAGAGCATTCATTTTCATTTTCTTCATTTTCACCTTCAGTCTCAGCCACAGTCTCATTGTCATTTAAAATCTGATATCCAGGGTCTTGCATGTCACAATTTATCCACTCATCAATTTCTTTATCCTCTTAATTTAGGATTCTTCCCATCTCTTTTATAGTTTTACACTCCTCATTTTCCTTATCAAATGCTTCTGCTCCAGTATCACTTTTTTCTCTGTTTAAAATTTTATTCCAGGCATTTTTTAACGTTGATGATTTTACAAGCTTCCAGGAATCGGCAGCCATAATGCAACAATCTTTTAAATTTTTATGGCATTCTGAGAATCAGGCTCTTCAGTGTCTTCTGATAGAAGCATCTTTCTCAACATTTGCTTTCTATAAAAGCGCTTAAATGTCTCTATTACACTCTTATCCATGGGCTGTATCAGCGATGTAACGTTAGGTGGCAAGAACTTTACTCGGAACTTCCCATTTTCCCACTCAAGGGTATCTGCACACGGATGTGAAGGTGCATTATCAAGAAGTAGGAGTACTCTACCCTCTTTCTTCATATCTTCTTGATGTGTCTTAACTTTAGGAATGAATGTGTGATCATACCAATCAATGAAAACTTCTGATGTCATCCAAGCCTTCTTTTGAGAAGTGTAAATTACTGGCTGATTTTTTCAATTCTTAAAAGATCGGGGATTCTTTGACTGTCCTATCACGAACAATGTTATTCGATGGTTACCGGTTGCATTTGCGCAATTAAGAATTGTGATTCTTTCTTTGTTTAATTTAGTTGCAGAAGCACTTTTTTCGAACCCAGATGCTAATGATTTTCGGGGTAAAGATCTCCAAAATAGGCCGGTCTCATCTGCATTGTAAATATATTCTTTTTCGTATTTTTCTGATTCAATAAATTCTTTTACGAATTTCGTAGCAGCCTCTGTAGATGCAGATAATTTTTCACCATGCAATCCGATTTCGCGTATACCATGCCGTAGCTTAAAATTTCTAAGCCACCCAGAACTTGCTTGAAATGCATTAGTATTTTCTCCATTCAGCTTTTCGTTGAAAAATATAGCCTTCTCACATAATAAGGGTCCAGAAATGGGATGACCAGATGAGCGTTTCTGCAAAAACCACATGTGCAAAGCTTTATCTACTTTATAATCAAAGGATTTTTTCATCGATTTTCTATCTAAGCTTCCTTGCTCACTTTCAAGTCCTGTTACATACTTCATAATTGATTCTTCATTCTTTTTTATATCTGATATTGTAGACTTTCCTACACCAAACTCCACTGCTAATTTTGTACCTGCTTCACCATTTTTCAGCCTCTTCAATATCTGTACTTTGTCTCCTAGCGAAAGAACAACTCTTTTTTGCTTTCCAGACATCTTTTCTCCTTCGTTGCAGAAAAATAAATGAGCTAGATTGCTGGTGCAATCAACAACCGCTAACAAGAAACCTTTGTCAACATAGCTACGTCACACAAACCAGTTTTTCTCCACTCCCAACCTGGTATCAAAGAAATGTCGTAGCCCTTACTTTTCTCTAGTCCTGGCTTCACACCGGGTCTGTGACCTGTCCATTGCGATAAGAAACTTCAAAGAAATACCCTCCCACCCCCTTGGGATTGCATTGCAACCATAGACATTGATTGCAACACGTGTCCACAGCGAGGGTGAGGGGAGAAAAATACAAACTGGAATTTTGTGCTTTGACCTTGGTTTCTCAACCCCTTTCTTCAAACCTTTTGTGTTCTCTCTTCCCACTAACAAAACTCCCCAAAAATACCTTGCAGTTTCCGGATTAAATTTTGTATGCCAAGAAAGAAAAGAAAAAAGATAGATAACAGGGTGAAAAAAGAGAAATGTAATTGGAAGGGACAGAAAAAAAATATTTAGGTTTTGGAGGTTTTTTTTTTTTTTTTTTTTTTTTTTTTTAAATGAAAAATATGCCATTTGCATAATTGGAAGTTCGGAAAAAAAATTTTAAAAGAGAAATACGCTGTTCGGATAATTGGAAGTTCGGTTAAAAAATTTTAAAAGTCGAAAAACACGGTTCGGATAATTGGAAGTTTGGTTAATTGGAGTTTGGATAATCGGCGCTCTACTGTACTTGGTTTGTTCTCAAGGGTAATACCAAATAAGCACATCAATTAAGATTAATTTCTAATTAGAAATCAGGAAAATCCTATATATATGTTAGATATTTATTTGAAGTTGCCCTTATTTAAAAATATATAGACTGTGGTGCGACAGCACAGACAATTATTTCATAGAGTTGGTGGCTGAAAATCCAAAATTAGCTAAAAATAGTTTTGCATATTAAAACGTAACTGGTCTTCCAAGTCATGTCTTGGTAGAAAACACATAAAAACCTGATTTTAAAAATTGACTGGTATGTTTACCATTGTGTTTTCCTGCTCCTTGTCCTCCATGTTTTCATACCTTCGGGTGCAGGAAAAAGACAATGCTTAACCTACTTTCTATCACTAAAATCAGATTTTCAGGTGTGTTCCTTGAAATTTTCACTTGACATACCAGTTACATTTTAATATGCAAATCGAGTTTTAGCTAATTTTGGAATTTTAGCTCCCAATTGAATGTGGGTCTGATTGTCTGTGCAGCTGCCTCCAAGTCTACAACCTTAAATTTTGATTTTGTCAGTAAATTTTAAAGCAGATTTGCTGATATATAAAGCATATTTTAACAAACTTCATTCAAGGTATGGTTATAAATCTGCAGGAATTGAGCAATAATTTCTGAAATATGAATATTTTATATATAGCTGTTTAATATGTTTCAAAGTAAGTTCTATTTGTTATAATACAGTTTTGTTCATGACTGTTCAAAGGTTTGAAACGATTTGTAACATGATCTTTGGAGATCTTTTTAATTTTTTGGACGTCATGTTTTCATTGATATTACCAATATCAAAAAACGTCTAAACATATTAAAAAGAATGTCATAATGGGTAATCACCGTACATTTGCTGTAACATTTTACATGTTTCATTAGCACTTTTTCCCAATTTGAAACAAAATTTAATTTTAATCTCTTCTCCTTCACTTTAACAGGAACATTTTGACAGCAAAAGTTTCTTTATTCCCTTGGGTGTTTTAACAGCAGAAAATAAAACTAGAATTACATCCAGCACACATACATGACCATTAAAATACCATCATTAATAAACCAATGAATTTTTAATTCTAATAATTATTGCTGTTGTCCATGAAATTAATAGCCACACCTTGTATTAAGTTCTTATTATTGATTTCAGTACTTTCTTTTTATAGTGGACTTTGGCACAGTCCAGAAAACCAGAAGATTAAATTTGGGTTTAGATGAAAAATTTTCAACTTTTCAATAGTCTTGTTGTAAAATAACTATCAGTGTACAAATGCCCAAGCATTATGTTCATTTGTAACATGAAACTATTCAATACACATTGAGAAACAATTTATTTAATATAATTAGAAATTTTTCTTATTGGATTTAAATTTATCCTTTTTCAACAAGAAATAGCATTTTTTTTTTTTTTTTTTTTTTTTTTTTTTTAAGTTATGAGAAAGCTCTTATATAAAGGTACATTTGGACAAAAAATAAGAACACCCCATATATTGTTTTTTCTCCAGATTGTCACAGAAAAAGCTGTAATATAGTTATTCGATTAGATATTATGTCTTTGAATTTGTGTTAAAAAAATAAGTTTAAGAGGGCATCTTCATAATGATATTGAACTAAACTACAATTTTTCAGCAGATTGAATCTTGGTGTACTAAATTTGAATTCTATTTACCAAATAGTTTAGAAATTCTGAAAGTTTAAAGTTTAAAACTAATAAAATCGCACTCATAAGTAATGACTGCAAAATGTCAGGATATATGCTCTGTGGTCTCATCACTGTACATGCTGGTGGAAATAGGCTAAGTCTGGAAGAGCTCTATATAACCTGTTTTACTTGCCTTTTATTTCAAATATAAATAAACCTTTCCGTTATTTATATTCTATAATCCAGTCTTTAAATTCATCTTACTTTTACTTACAATAGACGAATGTTTCAGCTTACGGCACCTTTGTTTTTCTTCTGGCTCACTAGCTTTTCTCATATTTAGCCGGAAACTGTTTTAGTACAAGTGATCCATAATAGATGACATAAGCAGCTCTATTTGATCACGGTCGTTAGTGCTACTACTACGCATGACCGGAAGCGTACTGTGAGAACCGGCAGTAGGGGGAGCTGGTGATACATGCGTAGAATCCTTTTCTGCGTGACTGTATCGTATATATATATCGAGAGTTCGTTGACCTCAATAGCAGTTGGCGTTCTCCCTTCAGTCGTGAGATGTTGGTGGAGCTTGCTTTTAAGATGTTGTTTGAAGAACTACGTACTTTAATCTAGTTCGTTTAATACCCGGTGAAACTTTTATGTTTTTCTGACTTTTAAATGAAACAAGTCGCTGGTAGACTATAGAATTTTTAAGACAGTTTTTCTTGGAGCTCGTTTGTTAATTTAGAAGCCGAGGCATGTTTTAGTTTTGCTGGAATGACTCATTGGGAAAAAACCTATGTAATTCAACAATAACTGATATCCCTTTTGACGTCCATATGTGTCCAGTGTTGAGATAGTTTTTCATCATTTGTCAAGCCCGGTGTTTCCATACGACTCCGAGGAAAGTGGATGTGGACTTGTCTTTTGAAGATATCGTGGATGATGTTTTGGTTTCGCCGTTGGCGTGCTATTCTGACAGCTGAGGTATTTAAATTGGTTCTTTCAGGTTGCCATGTTTTCACACTTATAGTTTTTTTTATTTTTATTAAACATTGAATTTAAAAATAAGTTTCTATTTGAGCTCCGGGGTAAATATACTTTATTATTATGAAATGCTTTTTGCTTAAGTTATATTTTGTTAATGCAATTAAAAGGTTTAAGTCAACTATTGTTATTGAAATGAAGGAATTAATTGATAATATTTGAATGAGATTTTAATTATATTTTTATATAAATCTATATTAAATTGTTGACTATACATAGACATATTTTTATCTTTGCTTTTAAATAAATATCTTTGTTTAATTTAATTTGCTGTCTTTACTTTTCCACCACTACATATTTTTTTACAGGTTTAATCAATAGATTAATACTTTAATACAGTTTCTAAATTACAATAGCATTACTTTTAAATCAACCATATATGTGTTAGGCTATGTCGGAAGGTCAGCTTATGTTTAACCTTTCACTGTGCGAGTTACTCTGCTTATAGATTGGGTATTACTAATGTAATATCCAACATAAGGGTTATGGGCATTTAGCCTTTTGCCGTAGCCCTGATTAGGTTGATTTATATTAATTAAATTTAAATTATTTTTTTAAATTTGATATTTTTTGAAAATTTTAAGTGGTTGGCTATTTTGACCGTAAATGGTTTAGCCGTTTTTCGTATGGTGGAATTTATCGGCCCTTGTTGGACGCTAAAGATAGTTTTAGTTGGGGGGGGGGCCGATGTTTTTGATAATTTTAACGTTCCATTGAAAATTAGTTTATGAATGTTGGAATTTGGAGTTTATGAATATCTGAAATTTAAAACGTCAATAAATGTTAGAAATTGAAAAAGTTAATAAATGTTATAAATTTAAAAATGAATGTTAGAAACTTAATGTTAATAAGGATTAGAAATTTAAAATGTTAATAAAGGTTAGAAAGTTTAAAATGTTAATAAAAGTTAGAAGTTTAAAACGTAAATGAGAATTGGAAACTTTTATAGTTAGGTTAATTTAAATTTTTTTAAAATTTAAATGTTGGAAAATTTAAGATTTGGATGTTAGAAATTTAAAATTTAAATGTTAGAAATTTAAAGTTTAAATGTTAGTAATTTTGAAGGTAAAAGTTAGAAACTTAAGGTTTAATTTTTGAAAATTTAAAGGTTAACGATTTTTGAGAATTTAATATATAGTAAATGTCCGAATTTAAAATTTTTAAGGGTTAAAAGTGGATTAATGCTATAATTTAAGGTTAATAAAAGTTATGTAATAGTATTTTTAGTTAAATATTTGAAGGCAAAGTTAACTATTTTTTTGTTGATTTAAGAAATTTATTAGTTAGTATAATAAGATTGAATTTTTATGGGGATTTAAGGATTTTTTGTTTAAAATTTATGATAGCTTTAAGTAAATATGTTAATTTGGATAGTTTTTCCATTAGGGGAGTAAATTTAAAGATTTTTTTATAAATAAATTTAATTCAGGTATCATTAAGACATTTTGATAAATTGTAATTAGTTGATATGTTGAGCTCATGAATAGTGAGACATGGCAACTTGCTTAATATATTGAAGAGTCTAAGATGTTTAAGATGCATTCAACTACAAGCTGAAATTGCCCGGGCTGTCAAGTGAAGCTGCTGAGTGGTTTTAAGTCAACCTTTTTATTTCAATGAATGATGCTTTTGTGAAATTGCCTGATGAAGTGATTGTGCAATGTTGACAAGGACTGTGACAGCCTCTTGTGTGATTTTTGCTATGAAGTGAACTTTTGGCAGTGGAGCGTGATGGGCTCCATTGTCAGTATTAGAGACTCTACATGTGACTTTTTGATAAATTATGCCTCTGCTGAAGTGGGAACTTTTGAACTGTGGGACATTGAAAAGAAGTTCCAGAATTTTTAGTGTGAAAAGAAGCTCCAGAATTTGTTTAGTGTGATGACATCTCGTGATAGTCAGTTCAAAATGTTCATCTATTTTATTGCTCTTTTGTGTTAAAGAAGAATGAAACCCCATCATTAATCGTTTATTATGCAAATTGTTTTTGGGACTGCAGGCCCTCATCTTGTTGAATGAAAATTACTTTTTCTAATTTTTGAAAGTTATTTAAGTTATGAATAAAATTTAGATGTGTGAAAATTGTATTAGATATGATTAATGTCTTTAAAAATATGGGTTGCAAGAATTTTTAAAGCTAAGTAGTCTTTAATATGCATGACCTTGCCTTTTGTTTGAATTTAAAGCATATGCATGGCTGGAGGAGAAGTTTAAACTGGTATGAAGGTGGTTCTAATGTAAATTTAAATGAATTATGAACCTAGTGCTTTTTCAGTTTAAATATTTGAAGTTATGAATCTTATATTGCATTTCAGTCTTATATTGCATTCAGTCTTTTCAGTAAGATAATAGTAATTTTGTCTCTTTAAGTAATCTTTCTGGTTTATTTTTTAGAAGTTTGAAATTCAATAAGATAACTGAAGTAAATTTTTAAGTAATAGTTTATCTTTATAACTTATGTTTTTAGTGTGGGTGGTTTTTCTCTAAATTTTGTGTAAGGAATTGAGAACCTGGACTCGCGAGCTGAAAATATGAGTTTAAATTTTTCAAGGATTTATAGTTTTGAGAAATTTGTTTTTATAGGTAAAGAGTTTGACCACTTTGCCGGCTCCCTGGGGATGGGTCGCGGTTGAAGCACTGTTTCCCCGTGCCCATCGCCTGCTGGGTGGTTAAGTTTTTAATAGTTTTGTAAGAATATAAATTAAAAATCTCTAAGTTAATAAAGTTTAGAAGCAATAGTCTATTAATTGATAATTCATAGAAATTACTTTTTGCTATCATTTAATTCCTTTATAATGACTTTAATTTTTAACATGTTTAAATAAGTGTTTGTTTTGGGGGAATTAGATCAGAGATTTAAAATATAAAATTTTTATGGCTTGGTAATGAATTCAAATTGAATAAATAAATGGTTTAAAAATAGATTTTTTTTAGAGTTAAAGGTAAAAATTTGGTTTTGGATAAAAATAGTTTCCTGTATTTCTTCACTGCTTGGCGGTGGGGGTTGATATTTGGATGTTTACAATTCCCCATCGTTGAGTAGTGAGATTAATTAGAAAATGTATATTAAATTATATGTAGTTTTTGAAGATACCTGGCAATATTACTTTTAGAAGCATTTTTAGGTGTGATGTGTCATGCAGATAGGGCTATTTTTGGTGGTATCTAGTTAAATGCTCAAGAGAAATGTAATTGGAAGGGACAGAAAAAAAATATTTAGGTTTTGGAGGTTTTTTTTTTTTTTTTATGAAAAATATGCCATTTGCATAATTGGAAGTTCGGAAAAAAAATTTTAAAAGAGAAATACGCTGTTCGGATAATTGGAAGTTCGGTTAAAAAATTTAAAAGTCGAAAAACACGGTTCGGATAATTGGAAGTTTGGTTAATTGGAGTTTGGATAATCGGCGCTCTACTGTACTTGGTTTGTTCTCAAGGGTAATACCAAATAAGCACATCAATTACGATTAATTTCTAATTAGAAATCAGGAAAATCCTATATATATGTTAGATATTTATTTGAAGTTGCCCTTATTTAAAAATATATAGACTGTGGTGTGACAGCACAGACAATTATTTCATAGAGTTGGTGGCTGAAAATCCAAAATTAGCTAAAAATAGTTTTGCATATTAAAACGTAACTGGTCTTCCAAGTCATGTCTTGGTAGAAAACACATAAAAACCTGATTTTAAAAATTGACTGGTATGTTTACCATTGTGTTTTCCTGCTCCTTGTCCTTCATGTTTTCATACCTTCGGGTGCAGGAAAAAGACAATGCTTAACCTACTTTCTATCACTAAAATCAGATTTTCAGGTGTGTTCCTTGAAATTTTCACTTGACATACCAGTTACATTTTAATATGCAAATCGAGTTTTAGCTAATTTTGGAATTTTAGCTCCCAACTGAATGTGGGTCTGATTGTCTGTGCAGCTGCCTCCAAGTCTACAACCTTAAATTTTGATTTTGTCAGTAAATTTTAAAGCAGATTTGCTGATATATAAAGCATATTTTAACAAACTTCATTCAAGGTATGGTTATAAATCTGCAGGAATTGAGCAATAATTTCTGAAATATGAATATTTTATATATAGCTGTTTAATATGTTTCAAAGTAAGTTCTATTTGTTATAATACAGTTTTGTTCATGACTGTTCAAAGGTTTGAAACGATTTGTAACATGATCTTTGGAGATCTTTTTAATTTTTTGGACGTCATGTTTTCATTGATATTACCAATATCAAAAAACGTCTAAACATATTAAAAAGAATGTCATAATGGGTAATCACCGTACATTTGCTGTAACATTTTACATGTTTCATTAGCACTTTTTCCCAATTTGAAACAAAATTTAATTTTAATCTCTTCTCCTTCACTTTAACAGGAACGTTTTGACAGCAAAAGTTTGCTTTATTCCCTTGGGTGTTTTAACAGCAGAAAATAAAACTAGAATTACATCCAGCACACATACATGACCATTAAAATACCATCATTAATAAACCAATGAATTTTTAATTCTAATAATTATTGCTGTTGTCCATGAAATTAATAGCCACACCTTGTATTAAGTTCTTATTATTGATTTCAGTACTTTCTTTTTATAGTGGACTTTGGCACAGTCCAGAAAACCAGAAGATTAAATTTGGGTTTAGATGAAAAATTTTCAACTTTTCAATAGTCTTGTTGTAAAATAACTATCAGTGTACAAATGCCCAAGCATTATGTTCATTTGTAACATGAAACTATTCAATACACATTGAGAAACAATTTATTTAATATAATTAGAAATTTTTCTTATTGGATTTAAATTTATCCTTTTTCAACAAGAAATAGCATTTTTTTTTTTTTTTTTTTTTTTTTTTTTTTTTTTTAAGTTATGAGAAAGCTCTTATATAAAGGTACATTTGGACAAAAAATAAGAACACCCCATATATTGTTTTTTCTCCAGATTGTCACAGAAAAAGCTGTAATATAGTTATTCGATTAGATATTATGTCTTTGAATTTGTGTTAAAAAAATAAGTTTAAGAGGGCATCTTTATAATGATATTGAACTAAACTACAATTTTTCAGCAGATTGAATCTTGGTGTACTAAATTTGAATTCTATTTACCAAATAGTTTAGAAATTCTGAAAGTTTAAAGTTTAAAACTAATAAAATCGCACTCATAAGTAATGACTGCAAAATAGATTGCTATGCGGGTGTTTTTTTAAGCATAACTTAAAGCTATTCAGCAAAATGAGCTGTAATTTTGGATTTTCCTATTTGAAGCTTTTAGAAATTATTTTCTGTTAAATTCGTTACTTAGAATTAATATTTTTTGATTAATTTCATTTTTTAAAAAATATTTTTTAAAGAAATTTTTAAAAACATTATAAAATATAACCCATGAATTTTAATGCAAATCCATTTCTAGTAACTTCAAATAAGCAAATCCAAAATGACTGTTCGTTGCGCAAAGTAGTTGTTAAATTATGCTTAAAAAATTGACCACCTTACAATGTTTTGTGGCGTTTAGAAATTAATTACACTTTGGAATTTACAAACTTTAAACTTCCATAATTCCTAAATTACTTCACAGAATGACTTCCTCTTTGTTATCTTATCGTAAAATGTAACTAAAAATCCAAACAGAATGTCAAAATTAGATCTTCGTAAATTGTAAAATTTTAAAATTTTGATATAAAGATAATACTAAGCTTATCTTTTAATAGAATTTGAAAGAAGTAGGGCTGGGCAATATACCGTAATATCGTTATATATCGATATTTCTTTAAGACCGCGGTAACGATATTGAGATTTCAATCCTTCCGATATATCGTTGCAAACGGTATTTCGTCCTACTTTCGGAATTACGGAGTTACGGAATTTCGAATCTAGCTCTGTCGGCGCAAAAGTTGTTTACTTTTGCAAATGCTCGCGCTGTAATCGGCACTTGCGTGATACTTCCGGTTTTGAGCCGGTGTCGCGCACACACTGGAATATGGGCGAACCGTCTACTTTTTGCGCTGGTGTCGCGCACATACCGGAATATCGGCGAACAGTCTACTATTCTGATGTACCGCTTTATTTATCGGAGTTCGTTCGAAAATCGAAGTTGAAACGCTCGTTCGAGGATAGGGCATTTCCGATACTTGTTGACTCCATATCGGTGGCTGACTGTTGTTTTCCTGTGAGCTTGTGTACAGTTATTGCTGCCGGAATGCAGAATTGACATATTTTCAAGAATGTGAGCACAATTAATCGATATTTCTTGTATGTTTGTTTTTCATTTATTAATAGCATTAATAAATAATTATATTAAATCACATATTTTACATTTTTTATTAATAACATTAATAATTTACATGTATGGTAATTCTATTATGTCATTTATTTTAATCAGAAATTTTACTTAAAGCGGAAGTTTTTTCTTGTTTCATTGTGATTCACCTTAGTTTTAGAGTTTATTGGATACTACTATTTTTATCCGTTTTGCGTACGGGTTTTTAAAAGAAATCCCCCCCCCCCCCCAAAAAAAAAAAAAAAAAAAAAAAAATTGAAAATTTTTCTCAAATTAGGAAAGAAAATACTTTTCATTTTGAAAGATCGCTAAAACTCTATGGATGGTGTCTTTCTGCTTGGCAAAACATATTACCCATCCACAGCAGATGACAATATGATTATTGTATAAACATTCAAATTTCGATTTCGCTGAGTTCGATAAACAAAAACAAACGATGGATAGTTTTCTACGTTTTCTTTTTGAGGTTCTTCTGTACTGGACACTTGTAAAGATGCTCAAATTTTGTAATAACTTATTATATTTTAATAAAAATTTGTCACACAGCCTAATTTACTATTATTGCAAATTGCTGAAAATTTGAAAAAAATCGGTAAATTAACTTAGGAGTTATGAATTTTTTTCCCTTTTAATGGTAAAGAATAAAAGGTTTTATTTTTCTTCCTCCCCCCACCTTTTTGTTTGTATGTGCCGTTGAATGTGTTTTTCGCGCACTTAAACAACTGAAACTAGTTGATACTTTCACAAAACCCTTTTTATAAGTTTAAAAAAAAAAAAAAAAATCGAACAGTTTATCTCTCATAAAAGAATGAGGATAGTTTTGATTTTGAATATCATGGCTCCTTTTTATTTCAAGAGTTCACTAATCCAAAAACATCCGCTCAATGTCAATCTTATTTTTTTTATACCTCGTTTGCATTTCCATATTTTTGTTTATTTATTTATTTATTTTTTTTTTGTTTTTGCATTGCACATCTGAGGTTGATATCTTTCAACAAAAGCCTTTTTTTAATATTTGTTTTCAAGATTTTTTTTTCTTTACTGAAATACTTTCATTTTTGAAACTGGTTTCGAAAGTAAAAGCATCCTAGAAAAAAAAATCTGTAAACAAAATCGAAAAAGTAAAAGATCGTTATAGAAATTAATTCAGCATTATTATTAAATGAAGAAAAAAAAGGGTAGTAAGCAAAACGTCCTGATTTGGGACTTTGTACTCTATTAAAGAAATTTCGTGTTTTCTTAAAATTATTTGATTATTCTAATGCTTTCATTTGTATTCTGACTAATAATAGAATTATTTGTTATAACAACGAAAAGAAGGTGTTCCTTACTGCCCAAAATTGCAGAAATGCAATTTTTTTTTTTTTTTTTTTTTTTTTTTTTTTTGTAATAAAAAAATTCTAAGTTTATGGGTAATTAAAGTATTTTCTTTCAATATATCTAATGTCTGTTTGTTGTCTTATATACATTTTCTTGTTTCATTTTAATGATTTATAATGTTTAACTTTCTAAGTGTTTTCAATAGCACATATTTTAGACAAGATTTGCAGGTAAAGGGTTTGCATATTTTGAATCAATACATAAAAATAAAAATTTATGTTCCTTGGAATATGTTAAGATATTGATATTTTTGTTTTTTCTTGATAATTAACATACACACACACACATATATATAATATTATGTGTTTGTAATATTTTATACAGAGGACAGTTACATTTATGACCCTATAATGGAGTGACATATGAATTGAAATATATCGATATATCGAAAATTATTGATATTTGGTCAGCGATATATCACGATATTAAAATTCTGATATCGCCCAGCCCTAGAAAGAAGACATAATTTTCTTTTGCATGGTTATTTTTTTTTTTTTTTTTTTTTCTACAACTACTTAAAGATTAAAATGTATGAAAAGGTCTCTCTCCCCTTTTTCCATTTTGGCCTGGTGTATTAAGTAATAAAATTAGTTTTAAAGATTATTTTAATGATAATGAACGTTTATTACAAAACAATTACCTGTTATTCAGAGTATCATTCAGCATTAGCTACATCATTTTCTAATCTTTTTTTTTTTTAGATTCTTCGGTTAAAGACTGATTTGTCTGTTGGGGTTATCAATGAGTTGAACCATTTTTGAATATCTTTAAAGGAACAAAAGTACTGATGAAAAATGTGATTTTATATGGATTAAAAAAGTGGTAATCCAGAAAAATAAGGTCAGAGAAATAAAGAACAATCCAAGTGACAGCTCAGTCTGCAAAATAGTTGTTAAGTTATGCAATAAGCATTTTTTCTTCACTCTTCTTGCAACATATAACCTATAATTAAATGCTGAAAAATCATCTTTTTGTGTCTTGTAGCATAAGAGTGTAGGAGCAAAAAATGTTCTAAAATTGTAATTTATAGAATAAATTGATATAGAAGCTTAGAGTTTGGTATGGTGTCTACTTTTAAAATATAAATGCTTGCTAAAAACTGTTTTTAAATCAAAATTTAAAAAGATGAAGTGAGTGAAAAATGTTCTAAATTATGATTTAGTTGGATTTGTTTGGGTTAGAAACTTTAAATTTACTATAATGGTTACTTTTAAAATGCAGATTCACGGTATAAACAGATGATTAAAAATTCAAAATTTAAAGATATGAAATATAGAAGTAAATATTCTAAATTGCAGTTTATTTAGAATTTTAGGGATACTTAAAGTGTGATATGTTTGTTTTTTCAAAATATAAATGCTTGCAAGGAACCATTTTTACATTAAAAAAATAAATAAATAAATAAAGTAGGTGAAGAATCAAAAAAGTTCTGAAATTGGGATTATTCTGATGCTGCTAGGCTAGAAACTTGAAATATGGCATGATTGTTATATTTAAGATTCATGTGCTTTTTAAAAAATGTTTTTTTTTCCCTTACTTTCTTTTAAAACCTGGTAATATATTTATAAATTATTCGTCTATATCATGGTATTTATTCTTGTATTTTGTTCTGGTTTTTTTCCCCCCTCTTTTCAAGGGCATTTCTCAGATGGATCGAAGCATTGCCCACACTGTCTCACAAAATTTAGGAATCTCTTTCTCCGAGGATGAAATATCAGAAGCAAGCACAAGTTCCATTCCTACATTCCAATTGAAGGTGAACAAATTTGTCTATTTTTTATACTAGAGATAATAGATTGGGCATGGGAATTAATGAGTATACTATATGCATATAGTAAATAATTTTTAATATGTTTACATTTCATTATAGGTTGCATATTTATTTTTCTTAGCTCCTAAAAAATATTAAAATCAACTAATATAAATCAATTGTATCAAACATTGTTACAATGTTTATTTGTCACATTAGATTTTTAATTATCCGTCTTTTGCACATCATTATGAAAAAGCATGCTCATTTAATTACAGTATTGGCTTATTCGCTTTGATAACTGACATTTGAATCAACAAGAAAAAATATTGTTGAAAAAACAAGCAAAATAGTGGCTAAATAGGCATCGCATTTTCCCCAATATTTAATTTAGAATTAATTTCATGCATTATAAAATTCTTTTGAATTTTTTTCAGAAATATTAAGGAAGAAAATTTAGTTTAAAAAATGATTTTTTAAAAATTTAGAATGATTTAGAAAGGGAAAAATCTCTCCACTGAAAGCCAATAACATCCAAACAAAAGCCATAAAACTTTGTTTGCTGGAAATGAATCTTTTGGCACACAATATAGTGTTAAGAGCTCACAATACTATTTGAAAAAGACCCAGATGATAATGTAAAGATTATAGGGGCATTCTTTTCAAATATCTCTTCAAATTTTTATATTTTGACTTGATTTTTTTCTTTTGCATAGAATAGCTGAAGACTATACACTACCGGCCTAGATTTTAGTTTTTTGATTTTGGTTATATTCTTTTTATATTAGGATAGTTTCACTTTCATAACCGGTTCTAAAAGTCAAAGTATTTTAAAAAAAAAACTGACACCAAAATCAAAAAACTAAGAACTAGGTCGGTTGCATAGTCTTCAGCTATTCTATGCAAAAAAAATCACTTCAAAATATTAAAATTTGAGCGAGATATTTGAAAAGAATGCCCCCATAGATTTTACATTACTATCCAAGTCTTTTTCAAATAATAGTCTGGCGTCTTAGCAATAAATGTTAATTTTGTTATAGCTGACCTTTTCACAAGTAATTTGATTTCCAAACAACACTTATTGTATTGATTGTATGCATAGCTGCCAACATACTGATATTTATTTTAGTTCTGTTTTATTTGTCTGAAATTGAATAAACATATTTTGAACTAGAAAAATTATTTAATAAAATTAGTCTATACACTCACAAAATAAAAAAAAACAAAACAGTATAACTTTACAATTAACAGCGATTTGAGAAGCTTTTCACCAAATATCGCAGATAAAACGCTAGTTTAGTTAAAAGATCACAGGGAAAAAATACCGTTTTCGATAAAAGATTGCTTACAAATATTTTGTCAAAAGATCATTGAAAAAAAAAAAAAAAAAAAAACGCCGATTTCATCAAAAGATCACAGAAAAAATTCAGATTTTGTCGAAAGATCGTGGGGATAAAACATTGTTTTCAAGAAAAGATTGTGTAAAAATGCAAATTTTGTCAAAAAATCGTCGATTTCATTAAAGAAAAACACGGGAAAACACTGATTGCGTTAAAAAATCGCAGAAAAACCGCCGATTTCGTCAGAATCCCTGCAGAATTGGGGCTGTGCAAGTGCATGCCACATAGATAATAACAAAAGTGGCAAGTCCTTAAAAGTTTTTGGACTCCTTGGATTTTTTCTTCTGAAATCTGTATGAACTCTGTTGACATCACATAAAAACCTTCTGTTCTATTAATATTGTTGTGTCGATCCCCAAATTAAGATGGGTAGACACGAACATGTGGTAGAATGGGATATATTCTACCGAACTTCAACATAAATATAAACTAAATTTAAATAAATCTTCAATCATCATATCAAAAGTCGGATCGTACAGTGATTATAACATTAACATTAAATAACATCGTTTGCATATTCAAAATCATTCTAAAAGAAAATAAGCTGCTGTGGGAAAAGGTAAATAATGACTTAAATCATGGAATAAATTATAACTTACATTTTATTTAAATTTTAAATGAAAATTAAATTAACATTAAAGAAATACAAAAATAATACTAGTATTTAACATGTGCTAAAAATATACATATGAATTACGATCCCGGGGAAGAATGAAAAATAATTGGTATCTTAATTACATATTAGTATCACTATCAAAACCTTGAAAATGGACATTCGCATTAGGAAGATAATGGTGAATCTCTGTAGAATCCGACATCCTCTTAGTAGTAACTTTCATTCAGGCAGCACACCTTCTCCTCGACGTTCACCGAATTCCAGACCTCTGTTCGCTCCTTCCCGTCACGATTGACGAATTCTCCCTCCACCGTCGCCGTTTCGCTCCGAAGTCACTCGTCTTCCAGTCACTCACCGAACTCTCAAAAGCCTCCACGATCTTCGTCTGTCTCCCTTTTTATCCACGTGCTGAATCACTTCATTTCCATCGATGGCAAAATAATCCACTTGATGTCCGACATGTATGTTAGTTATTTGGGTTGTTCAACAAAATTTCTCATTTATTTAAACAAATGAACGGCATTGCCGTTTACAATTTTTCTTTGTTATCAAAAAAAAATTTTATGAAAAGAAAACCAAATTGTCCGTCAAAACATCAGACACCTGCCGTGTATGAATACATTATTCGATGTCCGGACCATGTGCGTCTCGAAATATTGAAATATGAAATATCTTTGTATATTTTCAAATTACACATTACTAAAAACTTCTAAAACAAACTTTATTATTATTATTATTATTATTATTATTTTAAATCAGAATTTCACATATATTTTAAATATCTTTCGAGGAAATATCGATGTATCGGCCGTGCCTTGCCGACACAACAAAACCCCCTCAAAAAAAATTAAAATATTATTAAACATTAAATATGTTTACCAGATATTATATGGAGTAATTTGTAAATTATTTGATAAAAAGAGATATATCCTATTAGCAAGCAAAACTAAATTATTTAAGTAAAATAAACTATTATTATTATTATATAATTTGAAATTATTTTAGACCCGAAATAATCAACATAACACATTACATTTCCGTCCCCTCAAAAAAAAATTTATTGCCCAAAGAAAATTTTTTTGGAAACAAAGCGAAAGCACGTCTTTTACTAAAGGAAACTATAATAGCAACCAAAAACCCGAGAGACTAAATTTAATGAAATTCAAGTAACATTAGTCTATATCACCCACTGTCTCCAACAATTGACCCAACTATGATTCAGATACAATGTACACAATATGAAATATACAATTGATTATAAGGTAAATTTGTTCCTGATTAATTAAAATATTACACAAAAAAAAACATGATACAAATACACTAGTATAAAATATATATATATACATCATACTATACAATAAATTATTATTACAACTATACAATATGTATTTAATATAGATAAGAGAACTATTGTCTCACAACAAAACCATGAGTGTCTCTGGGACGTAACTGATAATCACTAACAATTTCAGTACTCCTATACTGCCTCGACTTTTGCCCAGACCCCACATGCGACTGAGAGGGTACGTCTGTGTTTATTTGATCATTATCAGCATTAATATCAATATCTAGCAAATGATTATTATTGTCCCTAACAACAATGTTTTGTTCATTATCATTGCTACTATCAATATCTAATATGCGATTGTTGTTTGACATGTGATTACTGTCCCTAGAATTATTGTTATTGTCACAAATGTTACTGTTATATATGACATCAAATACCGGGAGTTGGTCATCAATGTCAACAAATTGAAAATCCCTAACATTCCTGTCATCTATGTGTTGATTTGTGTCCTGTTCATCGTCCTTAATTTCTTCCTCAAAAAGTGCAGGAAATGCAATTCTCTCTGTGATTCGGGATAGTCTATCAACATGTACTAATTGTTCATCTTTGGAGTTTTGTATGTGTACAATTTTAAAGTTCACTGTATTAGTTTGTTGAATGATACGATAAGGTCCTTTGTTGAACTGTGAAAGTTTTTTGCTTGCCCCTGGCTTAACTACTGGTGTGTATAAAAGTATTAAATCTCCCACCCGTAATTTTTTATCAGTGGCAAATTTTAATCTGTACTCCTCCTGCTTTTCTGCGGCTTTTGTTAAATTTTGTTTAACCATACGAAAAACTTTGCCTAGCCTTAATTGTAAATCTTCGATAAGCTCACGGGTATCTGCATAAGATCTCTGAATGGGTTTAGCTATGAGATCAACAGGTAAAAGCAGATCCCTACCATATACTAAATGTGCTGGAGTATCACCTATAGCCGTGTGATAAGCTGTTCTGTAAGCCAATAGTGCAAAATGTAAAAGTTTGTCCCAATCTTCATTTGAAGAATCTACTAAATGTTTTAGCATATTAACTATAGTACCATTTGCTCGTTCCACAACCCCGTTAGCACTAGAATGATAACTAGTCGTAGTATGCTTTTTTATGTGAAGCTTCTCATATACTTTTAATATTGCTTCAGATAGGAATGATTTTCCTTTGTCTGTGGTGAGATGTTCCGGAATACCATGAGTAGAAATGAATTTTTCTAATCTGATATTATGGTTTCTGATTTTAAGTCAGGTACCGGATACGCCTCAGCCCATCTTGTAAAATATCTGTCATGACAATAATGTGTTTGTTTCCCTCCATTGTAGTACTTAGCGGACCCACTGCATCGACCGCAATCTTTTCAAACGGACATGAAGTAATTTCTACTCTCTGTAATGGAGCTTTCTGTTTAGATTTATATCCCTTTCTAATGGCTCATTGGACACAAGATTTGACATGATTAAGTGTATGTTTATATTGTCCCCACCAAAAATAATTCTTCTTTGTCTTAGAGTTCTTTTAAAACCAGGATGTGCTGACATGACTGAATCGTGTGCTAAATTTAATACTTGAGAAATTAAAGTTTTAGGTATAACTAATTTAGTGTGATTGTCATTATATGAATCTCGTTTGTTAATGCAATGTAGTAAATTATCCTTTAAGAAGAAAGATAAGTCATGTAATTGTACTTCATTCTGATCTTTCAACTGGTCAATTATGTCTTTGCATTTAGCATCTTGATTTTGTGAAAACCTAACAAATTCTGGTGAAAAATTTGGATTAACATTTATTTCCTGTATTACATTTACATTTCTAGATAGTACATCAGCTGGAATATTGCATTTCCCTGGAGTATGGCAGTATTTTATGTTTAGTTTTGCAGTGCAAGAGCCCAACAGGAAACCCGACTACTGTTCTGGATTCTCAACACCTGTGAAATTGCTTGCTGATCACAATATAAAGTGAATTCCCTCCCGTAAAGGTAGTGTCTAAAATTACTAATTCCCCATACTACTCCAAGGAGTTCCCTTTCAAAAGTACTATATCTTATTTCAGCATCTTTTAGGGTTCTGCTCGCATAAGCGACTGGATGTAAATCACCTGACTCATCTTTTTGGCTAAGAACTGCACCTAATGTGAAACTAGATGCATTGGTATGTAAAAAGAAAGGTTGCTCAACATTTGGTAATAATAAAACCAGGTAAGTAGTCAAACATTGCTTTAATTTATTAAATGCAGAATTTGCTTCCTGACTCCATATGAAAGGAGTTTTCAACTTAGTTAACTCTGTTAAAGGTTTTGCGATATCAGCGAAATGATCAATAAATTTCCTATAAAAATTACATATTCCTAGAAAACTACGAACTGCCTTTTTATTTTTTGAAATGGGAAAGTTTTCTACAGCTTTTATATTTCTTTCATCTGGAGAGACAACAACATTTTTAATTTGGAATCCCAGGTAAGTGATAGAATTTTTTGTTATTTGACATTTGTCAGGATTGATTTTTAAATTATGAGAATTTAGTCTCCTAAAAACCATATCTAATTTATTGATGTTCTCTTCAAAAGTTGCCGAACCAATAATTATGTCATCAATGTAAGTATTCATATCTAAACCTAGTAAAATTGTAGCAACTAGCCGTTGAAAAGAGGCAGCGGCATTGACCAGACCTTGAGGTAAACGTTTCCACTCTAATAAACCGAATTCCGTACAAAACGCAGTCTTGTGTCTGTCCTCGGGATGCAAGTCCATTTGCCAGTATCCCGAGCATAAATCTAAAGATGTATAGTAATGAGCACCATTTAATTTATCTAATAAATCAGAAATATGTGGGAGAGGAAACGGTAAGGGCTTAGTCTTTAAATTTAATTTCCTGTAATCGCATACTAAACGGTAAGTTCCATTTTTCTTTTTTACTAAAATTACAGGGGATGCGTAAGGAGAATTAGAAGGAGTAATAATATCTGCTTCGATTAGATCATCAATTTGTTGTTTTAATTCTTTTTTTAAGGCATACGGAGTCCTATACGGTTTGGAACGGACAGGAATATCATCAGTAAGATAAATTCTATGACTAGTTGTGTTACAACCTGTTAAATCCTTGACAGACTGTGCAAAAATGGCTTTATTTTTATTTATAATCTTCATAACCGCCTGTTTCTGGGAATCATTTAAATGATTTAAATCAAATTTTCCTCCACAAGGGTTAAATTCTGTAATCTCATTCTCTACTTCTAAATTATTTACCGTAGTATTCTGAACATTAACTGCCTCAACAAATTAGATTTTAGCTATCTGACAATTTTTGTTGATATGAATTTTCTTTTCTGTGACATTGGCTATTTTAATCCATATATCTTTATTGCCCTCATAGTTATATATTGCATTCGCTACTAACCAAGAATTGTTTAGAGATTTAGCCGAAGGTTGAACAAAAATTAACTTATGCATTTGCGGAAGGCCATTAATTTTAATTTTTACAAATTGCTCAGATGTAGGTTCAATGACATTCTTTGTTACAGTACTTCCCACACCTTTGAATTTATGTAAATTTATTGAATTCTATGTTTTTGATATTGTTCCATAAAATAGTGATTTAAATATTTTAAGGTTTCATTTCTATAATCCATAATGATATTATAAGATTTTAAAAATTCAGATCCTAGAATTGCATTATAATTAGCCTTTAAGGTATAACTGATAACAAAATTTACTTCAAATTTAATTTCTCCGTCATTTAAACAAAGTTTAATTTTTTTGTCTAAATTCATGACATCATTATTGACCCCGACTACTTGTATTGCACAAGGTTCACTCTTTTCCACCCAATTCGGTAAATATTGATCTAAAAATTCATTTGAAATTAAATTAATGGCAGCTCCAGAATCTACGAGACAATCAATTTTCTTTTTATTTATATGTAATGAAATGATTGGTAATTGTCCCACCTTTGCATTAATAGTATCTATGCGTACCGTTTTAGGGGTAGTATTCAAAGACAGCGGTACATTTCTGTTTTGCCCCACTACTGGCTTAAAGACCCTTCATTGGTATTTTGCGTCAACACTGTGGTACAATTTCTTTTTAAATGACCTTGTTGATTACATCTATAACAAGTGATTGTTCTCCTCGGTCGAATGTGTCTTTGTGAAGGACCAGTGTTAGGATTTTGAAAACTTTGTCCCTGGACTGTGTGATTTGTAATAACGTTTGGACTTGGTTGCTTAACTCGGCGATTTTCCTATCATTCTCACTAACCACAGTTTGAATTAACCCTTTTATTTCTTGTAATTCATTTGGTTTATTACTAGTGGCCTGCGCAACATTTATCGACATTTGTGCATCATCATATTCTACACATTTCTCATGGCACATAGCCAAGTCCCAAATTTGTCTATATGTGGCTGGAGAATGAGGCATAATTTTCTAACTTCCGGTTGTAAACCTTGGAGACATTTTTGGACTAAGTTTTTCTCTGATTGTTTCTTGGTCTGCGAAGCATTTGTATGACAACCCCAAAACTCTGGATAAAAATGCTCGATTGGTTTCTCTTGGAAATTGTCTAGCCATAGTAAATTCGTGTAAATGGCATGCTTCATCTACAATTTTGCTAAACCTGTTAGTTAAAGCTTCCCTCAGAATTAAAAAACTTTGTGTTTTTTTCAAATGGGGTTGTGATTTTAGGAATTTTTGTGCTTCCCCTATGCATTTTATCTTGATGGCAAAAACGCATTGCGCTTCTTGCCATCCTGCAAAGTCTTTAATCTCTAAAATTTTGTCGATAAAATCCCCCACAGTTATGTCAGGGTTTTCCCCTGAAAAATTTGGAATATTACCGATGAATTGGTTAAAATTAAATGTAAGGTTAGGTACCAGAGACACCTGATTATTTATATTTCTAATCATTTTTGAGTCTTTCATTGGCGACAAAATTGGTGGAGATGGTGACTGACTATATGCATTTCCCGTTAAATTTTTTTGTTCCTCCGTATTTGTTCCTATACTATTCATATTAGAATCTTTGAGTCCCATTTTGCCCTGACCCACTCTCTTCTACCTCATGCTCAAAAATATCTAAATCTGATGTCATTTTAACCCCAAAATAATAATTTTACCAATAAAATATTATAAGATATCAAATAAATTGCAATTAAAAAAATTCATGTAACATATAAAAGTAATGAAAAACATAAGAATCGTAACCTTATTAAATTTTCCCCTATTCAAAATTTCAATTTTTTTTTTTCTTTCAGACAAATTACTCCATGTCTTAAACACCATATTTTAATAACCACAGCAGCCGAAAGTGAAAAAAAATGTACCAGGTGACGGCGTCGAAAATGGCTAAATCCGCGGTACCAAGAAAAAAATAAAATAAAATAAAATAAATAAATAATAAATCGCGATGCCAAAATGGCAAAGGTCACGAGGCACCAAAAATGTGTCGATCCCCAAATTAGGATGGGTAGACACAAACACGTGGTAGAATAGAATATATTCTACTGAACTTCAACATAAATATAAACTAAATTTAAATAAATCTTCAATCATCATATCAAAAGTCGGGTCGTATAGTGATTATTAAATAACATCGTTTGCATATTCAAAATCATTCTAAAAGAAAGTAAGCTGCTGTGGGAAAAGGTAAATAATGACTTAAATCATGGAATAAATTATAACTTACATTTATTTAAATTTTAAATGAGAATTAAATTAACATTAAATTAATACAAAAATAATACTAGTATTTAACATGTGCTAAAACTATACATATGAATTACGACCCCGGGGAAGAATGAAAAATAATTGGTACCTTAATTACATATTAGTATCACCATCAAAACCTTGAAAATGGACATTCGCATTAGGAAGATAATGGTGAATCTCTGTAGAATCCGACATTCTCTTAGTAGTAACTTTCATTCAGGCAGCACACCTTCTCCTCGACGTTCGCCGAATTCTAGACCTCCGTTCGCTCATCTTCCAGTCACT
The DNA here is from genome assembly GCA_964019185.1 of Maratus speculifer. Lineage (NCBI taxonomy): Eukaryota > Metazoa > Arthropoda > Arachnida > Araneae > Salticidae > Maratus > Maratus speculifer. The sequence goes on along the minus strand of OZ025292.1, from coordinate 20,808,587 downwards.
CGCCGAACTCTCAAAAGCCTCCACGATCTTCGTCTGTCTCCCTTTTTATCCACGTGCCGAATCATTTCATTTCCATCGCATAGGCAAAATATTCCACTTGATGTCCGACATGTATGTTAGTTATTTGGGTTGTTCAACAAAATTTTTCATTTATTTAAACAAATGAATGGCATTGCCGTTTACAATTTTTCTTTATCAAAAATTTTTTTTATGAAAAGAAATCCAAATTGTTCATCAAAACATCAGACACCTGCCGTGTATGAATACATTATTCGATGTCCGGACCACGTGCGTCTCAAAATATTGAAATATAAAATATCTTTGTATATTTTCAAATTACACATTACTAAAAACTTCCAAAACAAACTTTTTTTTTTTTTAATTATTATTTTAAATCAGAATTTCACATATATTTTAAATATCTTTCGAGGAAATATCGATGTATCGGCCGGCGCCTTGTCGACACAACAAAACCCCCTCAAAAAAATTAAAATATTATTAAACATTAAATATGTTTACCAGATATTATATGGAGTAATTTGTAAATTATTTGATAAAAAGAGATATATCCTATTAGCAAGCAAAACTAAATTATTTAAATAAAATAACCTATTATTATTATTATTTAATTTTAAATTATTTTAGACCCAAAATAATCAACATAACAATATTGAAAAATGTTTTTTGAAATAATTTATCAACTATTTTTTTATGATCTTCTTATTAATGAAACCATATTTATGATTGGAAGTTTTACCAGTTTTGCGCATGTAATTTATGATTTATTTACTGACAGAGTTTGAAAGGTCCTTTGTTTTTTAAGAGGACAAAAGTGTCATTAAAAGTGCTTGAGAAATAGATTAAATTTTAGTGCTGAGGCTTAAATTTTTATCTCTATGTTTAAAATAAAAAAAAGCCTTTTATACTATTTTATATAGTAACTGAAAAATATTTGTTTCGTGTCATGCTGTTTGGGCCTTATAAGCCCCTGTGAGATTAGTATACTGTATGTGTTTCCTTTGCTAAGGACTTCTCCCCCACTGTCTTGGATTAAGATGATATAAAAAGGAAGTGGAAATACATCTGTGGTACTATTCCTATCATATATTCCAGCATATAATATTTGTTAAATTTCTTTTCTTTCATGCAGAACCCAATCTCAAAAAGCTTGGGAAAATTATTATAGAAGAATCCCGCAATTCCGAACTAATTCTGGCGAAACATTGTTCAGTATAGTGGGAATTCGGGATAGGTGAATTTCATTAGTAATAATCTACATATTGACTTGTTAAAAGAATAAATTAAGTATGGGAGCATCTACTAGTGTCAGCAACATTATCACTCGGTTAAAAAATCACTGACTTCTTAAACATATGTAAATTAGTTATATTTTAATCACTGGTAAACACAAAAAAGGATTCTACAAAATTGTATAAATAGAGCTGACATATACTGTAAGTAACCAGCTTTCATTGCAACTTGGTTTCAGCAAGACCCTACTGAAATAGCATAAAAAAAAAAAAAAAATCCATTTTCTGATTTATTTATTTACATAAAAATAAATATTAATACTAAATTATCCATCATAACACTGTTTCATGATTTTCTTGATACTGAAAAAATTTATTTAAAATAGCAAATCAATATGTTATTTATACTCCGTCATTGGCAAAAATTTGCAAAAGTCATAATTCTTATTCTTTTAAAATAACACTATACAATTAATATATATGTACAATTATATATATCATGCTATAATATCTTTAATATCGCTTCTTTATCTATATATATATATATATATATATATATATATATAGTTTGAAATAAAATTCTGTTTAAAATACTTTTGTCTACAATAATTTTAATGATTTCCAGAAAAGGAAAAATCTGGGTCAGCCAGTTAAAGGGTTAAAAAATGTTTTAGATATGTGTACCTTGATTTATCTTTTTTAATGATTTTTGTAAATGATCTTTATGTGTTTCACTATGTCTTTCTTAGAGAGCATTTGAAATACTGTTGCAGTTTCAAACTAAAGTATTTCTATTACTGTTAAGTCTGCAACTTTTAATGAATTTAATCATGTATGCAAAACTTGTCTAATGTATGGGCATGCAGGGCAGCTGCCCATTGTTAAAAGCAAGCCAAATGATTAAAAAGTGACTAAATTCTATTTCAGATTTAAGGAGACTTCTCTCTTCTCTAAGCCCCTCCCTAATGTACCATGTTCATCATATTGTTTAAAATTTTATCATAATTTTGTTTGTCCATTGTTTTCAGCTTAAGCTTATGTCCAAAGTATAGTAACTAACATTAGGGAGAATAAGTATAACTTTGTAAGATAATGAATATGATGCAATCACGCAGATATATGTTGATTGAATACAGAGATTAAGTAAAAAAATATTAACACAAACAGCCAATAGTGCCTGAAAACACTGTATTTACATTTTAACAGCTTACATTTATCCTTATATTCTTGTAATTAAAAAAAGTGTATTCTAATTTCTTAAAGTTATCTTTTTTTGTGCTATTCTGTATATAGCTATGAATAAAACTTGATAAGAAATTTATGTATACATACAATAATTATGTAGTTTAGTTTTAGTCACTTCAGCATAATTCATAAAAATTTTTAAAGGATAGAAGGGGGCTCCCCAACTAATGATTTCCCCAGGGCCCTGCGTATAAGCATTGCTTGCTTTATTACTAGCATTTGTGTTTGAGTCAGTGAGGACTGATAATTAAAAACAGTAAAGTTCATAGCAATAGATAATTAGTGTCTCATTTGAGCTGATACAACCCAAATCTAGGAGTGATGATGAAAATTTCTGAGATTTAAGAGAAATGAAATTTTTAGAATGCAGATTGTTTTACTTCCTGCTGAATTCATTACAGAAAATGAATGTTCAGCAAATCTCAAATTTTGGACCAAAAATGAAACAAAATATTTCATCAATTTCTAATATTAATCAATAATAAATTTTTAGAAAATAACTAAAAAAATGTGTTCAGAGTCTTCATAAATAAAATATTATAGCAGTGTATTTCTTTTATCGACACCATATATGTTTTAAATATTAATTCTTTTTTTCTATCTTTTAAATAGATGGATAAGTTGTCCTCTTTGTATCATGAAACAATGTCAATATCATCTCGTTCATCAACAACGTCGGATTATAATGTAAATGCAACAGAGAACAAACTAGAGGAAAATGATACACCAAAGAAGGATTCTTTTAAAACTTCAACTTCTGCCATCTCAGAGGCTGCATCCTCTTCATCTTTGGCTGCCAGTGTGTCAGAAACAGTCGATGGTGATTCAACAACTGCTACTGCCGCTGTCAATGTTGAAGATAGATATGCAGTCTTTTTAGATATTGATTCACTTCCAAGCATATTCGACAACCCTAGTTTGGTCAGAATGCCCTCGGAGAAAAATATCAATGTATTACCAGTCATCCAAAACTCAGTGTTTGAAAGTGAAGAAGTAGAAGGGCAGTCTACTTCAACGGAAGAAGTAGAAAAGAAATCTACTTCTCCCACAGTTGCCTTTGCAGAACTGGATCCTTTGGGGAATCAGCCTTTTATAGATAAGAAAGACTTTTTTCAAGATGTCAAGACACCTCCCAAGAAAGTCTTGAAAGACTTAGCTGGGACTAATGTTTTTGGGAGCTCTGACAGTGAAGTGTTTACTAATTCACATGAGTGTCTTTCTGGATTTAGTGATCTAAAACCAAATTATGCTGAAGGTTTTGCTTCAGCAGTCGAAATAATAGCTGCTAAACCTCCTAAGCTTCCACCAAAGCGAAATGTCTCTTCTCCTTTCTCAGTTTCATCAGAGTTGTTTCAGGAAAGTGGCTTATCTAGTAGTGATGGTGCTTGGGAAATTAAAAATCCTTTCAATCCATTTCTCAGTGAAAGTTATCCAGATTTGCCACCTCCAACTTCTCCTCCTCCACCCCCACCACCTCCTAGGTTACCCATCAAAACAACACCAGATTTGTCACCAACTATGTCTCCTCCACCCCCTCGTCCTCCCGTTTCATGTACTAATGGTGTTCCAACTCCCCCTCTGCCCAAAAGAAAAGTGCCTCTCAGTTCTACTAACCGCACATGGTTCTCTTTTGACCAAGAAGCTGTGGTATCCTTTACACCTAGTTCCGATAGTAGTGCCAATCAATCTGCTCCTCCCCTTCCTTCTCCTGCAAGAAAATTGCCTCCTGTGTCTCCTTTGCTGAAGAACTCAAGTGCATCCAACAGTCCAGCGACTATGAGAAGACTGTATAATAGAAGTCCATATTTAGATACTAATTTGTCACCTGTAATCAAAGAAAATAGTGACGACTATGATTGTCTGTACTTAGAGGAGGAGGTTTACAAAGAGAATAGAAAATATAATCAATCAAAGTTTTCAAAAATGAGTATAGTGACAAGTTCACCGCGTAAGGTGTTGTCAAGACATTCGTCTATAGCACAAGATGACAATGCTATTATGGGTGCTACATTTAACCCCTTTCAGCAATCAGACACTCAGTTTGAAAGTCACAGTTACACTCCACCACTGCCTCCTAAACCTGTGTCTTTTTCCCAGCCAAAGCCCTCTCCCATCAAAACGGTAGAATCTGTTCCGTGCGCATCCTCTAGTTCGAACGTATCTGCAACTGAGTCTTCCAATGGTGCACATTCATCGAGCTCCTTGGTGTTCTCCAGTTTGGATGAGAATAAGGCTGGCAGCAGTTCAGAAGCCTTGTTTTCCAACAGCACAAGCAGTAACCAGCCTGATGTCTTTGCGCAGAGCAGCAGCAGCCCGGAAACAGTTCAGCTGCGGTCTTCCAATAGTACAAATGAAGAGAAAGTTGACATAAGCCCAGATAGTATATTTCGCCGAAAGAGCGATCCCTTTGCAGATGACTTCTTCCTTTCGCTGCACAGAAAACCAAGTGGTGATTCTCAGACCGCTGCCACAAAGAGCTCCACTAGGATAGATCCTTTTGATAATGCAAAAGTAAGAATCTATTTAATTGCCATAAATTCTATATAGTCTTCCTTTTTTTTCTTGAATATTTAAGAAATATGTATTAATATTTCATAAATTCTGCCAACAAAACCAAAAATTTGATTGAAATTTCTGTAAAGATCTTTTTAAAGTTAAATATGTTTTATGTAATCAGATGTAAGTTTGTTTTTCTAAGAAATGTCAGTTAACAATGACCATAGTCATTATCTTAGTGTTATTTATGTTAAAGTCAACTCTAACCTCAATATGAGAAATCATTTCTGTGGATTTCTTAAGTTTATCGCATTGAGGACAAAGGTGACTGGTTGATTCCCACTCATATCAACATAACTTTTCCTTCTTAATATATATATTTTTTAATGGTTTTTGTAAAATAATTTTAATTTAATTTCCAATTTTGGATTATTATCCTTAACCTTCTTTCTACGAGTCAAAGTTATTTGAATTTCCAATTTGCTGTTGAAAATTAGACATAGTGGAAGTTCTTTCTTTTTGAAACTTTCTTTGATACTTTCATAGTCATCTAAATTTTTAGCCAAGTCTAAAGCAGTCATAAAATTTAACGAATTGTCTAGAAAATGTTATTTTGCTGTTTTTTAGAAATATTTTTTAATGTTACAATATCTTTTTTTTTTTTTTTTTTTTTTTTGTGCTAATTACAAAATTTTTGCCAGAAAAATCTTTTTAACCATAGTTGGCAGGTGGGTCATTCCATGTCAAGTGTTCTAAATTTTGGCATGGTTCCCGCTCGACCCCCTTCGATTTTTATGAAATTCATACAGAATATACATGTGGGTATATGATGAACATTTGGAAACTGTTTAGTGCAAAAAATTGTATAGTTGGAGCACCAGGGGTCCATTTGTACCAATCACTATTTCATGGTTGTAGAAAAAACGGCCAAATCATGAAGTTTGGAATCATATTGCTCTTGATATATGAAACCTTACTTATTGAAAATGGGTGATCTAGTACAACTTTTTGTGCTAAAAAATGTAATTGCAGTATTAAAAATCACAAATCAAAACTATCGTGATTACTAGGCCTCAAAGTAGGCCGTACGGCCAATCTGGTTGAATTTTATCCTTACTTTAACATGCTGTAACTACTGCAGATATTATTTTAAAATTTTTTCGCTTTACAAACTAATTACCTATGGATATATCGTAAAGCCGCTATAGTTCTTTTTTGATTGCTTAAATATTCATTAAATTATTGATGTTCAAAATCTAATAAAAAATTAAAATCGTCGATTTCGTCCCATATTCAAAAGCGTATATCTTAAAAGGGACACTTTTGATTTGGTTACAGTTAGTACCACTGGAAAGAGCATATCTTAATTTATAAAAAAAACTTTATTTCATTTTGGGCCTCTTTGATACAGAAGTAAAATAATAAAATTCAAAAACCTGTTGTACGAGATAATCCAGATACATACAAGAAAGGTATATATTACGACAAGGTGTTTCAACATATTTTGAACCATTCTTTTTTATTATAACGATTAATGCATATAATAATTATCAATTTTTCTGGTTACAGTTACTTCCCCTTTACCATTATGAGTGATTTGTAACCGCATTGCCAATGAGGTTTATCCAATAACCAGGCAAGACTACCTCCTGGTTGGGTATTGCATGTTTAACAAGATTTGTACAAAAATATTCCTTTTCTCTTTCAGTTTATGCTTTTAATTTACTGTTAAAACATTCTGTATCAAGATTTTAGCTCTATGGATTCTCATGATTATGATCAGAGTCAATGCAGCATTGGCTGTGCTGATAATTCTCAGTGCCATTTAACGACTTATTGTGCACATAAAGGTTTTAAGCTTTTTAAAGAGTTTTCCTCTGAAGAACAGAAGTTAATTAATCGCCGAAGTTTATTACATCTTGAAGAAAATTCTCAAATATGCTTTCATCACGAAACATTGCTTTTGCATAAATTTGAGTTTCTTCAGCGAACATGCTGTAATCCTTTCACTAAAGACAATCATTGCGTAAGAAAAACTTTGCAGTCCATCAATTTAGAAAGTTCTAATCATTTGACAGACTAAGAAACTAAGAAACTAAGAAAAATGTCAAACCAGACCAAAAAAAATGTAGTTCATGCAGAAAAGAATTCGAAGAAACAAGAGCAACATGAACCTCTTCTTCAAGCGAATTGGAGCAAAATGAAATAGATGTAACAGAAACGTTGAACAAAAGTCTAACAGGTATTGATTTATCTCCTTTAAAATTTCAACGAACATAAACAAGAGATATTAAAAGCTATGCAAAGCGAAAGATAAGTGAAACTGAAGATGTGATTCCAAAGATAATAGCTATTGTTGCTGGTATAGATCCATGTAAATTAAGACAACCTACTACATGCAACCAATGCCTAGACTGTTTAGATTACAAACAGCTAATTAAAGAATTGAAGGAGAAGTTACAGTTGTCAAAACGTCCAGAACAAATACAAATATTAACAATGGCACCTCACAGTTGGACAATAAAAGAAGTTATGGAAGAGTTTGAAGTTTCAGAAAGAATGGTATAAGCAGCGCGAAAATTAAAAGCGGACATCGGGATATTGGCTTTACCTAGAGTAAGTTAGTTTGATAAGAAGTTGCCAGAAAACATAAAAGAAAGAGTTTTACCGTAATTTCGGGTATATAAGCCGCAGATCAAACAATTCTTTTTCGACCCACAATTTTTTAAGAAACAAATATAACTAGTTAGATCACAGTAAATATTTGTCTTCAATCACTAAATAAGATTTCTGGGTCCAAAAAGAATTGTTTGATCCGCGGCTTATACACCCGAAATTACTGTAAATTTTTTTCAAGATGAAGAATTTAATCCTTTCCGGCGCAGACAAATTCTGTTCGTAAAATGGGAAATTGTTGACTGACACCGGAATTTACAAAAGACTTTTTTAGAAATTAAGAATTCCCTGATTTAAGCTGTCATTGTAAAACTAAAATTTTACTAAAATATTATTGGTTCCGTTTGTAAGTTTGGAATTAAAATTAGGTTTTGCCGGAGTGGCAACACTGCGCCGGAAAGGGTTAATTTAATATGTCCAGGAATAAAAGATTTCATTTCTGCTCGGATAGATAGAAGGAAAGTTCAGATGCAGAAGCATCTATTACTAAGCAATTTGAAAGAAATGTTTGCCGTCTATCGAAGTAGTAATGGACTGGAAATCGGATTCTCCAAATTTTGCGAGTTAAAACCAAAATGGTGTGTGAGTGTCGTTGTAGCAGGTTCACATTCCCAATATGTGTGTAAAATGCATCAAAATGTGAAGTTGATGCTAGCAAGCTGCCCAACTGATGTAGATTATAAATTCCTTATATAAGTAAAACAGCTTGTGACTTGAATTCTAAAGATTGTCTTCATCTCTGCGAAGAATGTCCTGGAACAGATGATTTAAAAAAAATTTTTGGAAAATATTTTCGAAGATAGTGATCCAGAAAATGCCATTGAATTTAAACAATGAGTTCACACAGATCATGACACGTTAGAAACGAAGCAGATGACATTTGAAGATTCTATTGAAGAATTAATATTGAAAATCTCAGCAACGATGTCTTAATAAATTTATGCACCCTCATGGACCTTCGAAAACATTTTATTAGCCCACTAGACAAGACCTCTGTTGGATTTCGGAAGACCATATAATTATTGTTCCATTTCCAATAAAAACAAAAATTAGTCAGCAATAAAATTTACCGAAAGCTGTTTCAATCGCAATCAATAAGAAATTTGACAAACTGAACCAATGAGTAAAGTTTTTATGGATTGGGGATCAGGAATCAACATAATGGGAACTTGAAATAATCAAAACATTTAGTCTATAATAATCTATGGATCCCGTTAGGTACCCGCATTCAAAATTTAAAACATGCAATATCCAACCAGGAGCTAGTCTTGCCTGGTTATTGGATATAACTCATTTGCAATGCGGTTACAAATCATACATAATGATAAATAGGAAGTAACTGTGACCAAGAAAAGTGATAATTATTATATGCATTAATCGTTGTAATAAAAAAGAATGGTGCGAAATATGTTGAAAGACCCTGTCGTAATATATACCTTTCTTGTATGTATCTGGATTATCTCGTACAACAGTTTTTTGAATTTTATTATTTTACTTCTGTATCAAAGAGGCCCAAAATGAAATAAAGTTTTTTTTATAAATTAAGATATGCTCTTTCCAGTGGTACTAATTGTAACCAAATCAGAAGTGTCCCTTTTAAGATACACGCTTTTGAATATGGGACAAAATCGACGATTTTAATTTTTTATTAGATTTTGAACATCAATAATTTAATGAATATTTAAGCAATCAAAAAACAACTATAGCGGCTTTACGATATATCCATAGGTAATTAGTTTGTAAAGCGAAAAAAATTTTAAATAATATTTGCAGTAGTTACAGCATGTTAAAGTAAGGATAAAATTCAACCAGATTGGCCATACGGCCTACTTTGAGGCCTAGTAATCACGATAGTTTTGATTTGTGATTTTTAATACTGCAATTACATTTTTTAGCACAAAAGGTTGTACTAGATCGCCCATTTTCAATAAGTAAGGTTTCATATATCAAGAGCAATATGATTCCAAACTTCATGATTTGGCCGTTTTTTCTACAACCATGAAATAGTGATTGGTACAAATGGACCCCTGGTGCTCCAACTATAAAATTTTTTGCACTAAACAGTTTCCAAATGTTCATCATATACCCACATGTATATTCTGTATGAATTTCATAAAAATCGATGGGGGTCGAGTGGGAGCCTCTAGGCCAGTTGACATGGAATGACCCAGGTATAAGTATTCTATTTTGGTATTTGTGAATTTTACGAACTAACTAGTTCATCAAAATTTCACCAAAAGAGAACCAATTTAAATATGAGATTTTTGGCAGCTTATAATTTTCTAATGCTTACATGAATAGTTTAAAAATAGTTTGTCACATGCCTAACTGCTATTTCAGTTTTACAAAACAATGGTATATTAAAAAAATATATAAAAGTAAATAATTTTCCTTTTTACAAATATGCACTCCTTTTCCATCAATTATTTTCTTTTCTTTTTTACCATTATACAGCCTACTAATTAAGAATTTAATTATTAATTATTTTTATTTTCATGTTTCTTTGTAATAGTGCGTGGCATTTTATTTTTCTGTAGATATGACAAGTACCATCATAAACTTTGTTGCTGAATTTTGAATAGGTAAAATGCACAGTATGAACTTAAAAAAGCTCTCTATTTTACTTAAAAGACAACTAAAATAATAAAAAATGTTAAAATATATTTTTTATTTAAAATTTCTTTGTACTTTTGGACTACATTTTCCAAGCTCATCGTCAGAGAATATTTTAATAATTAATTGCTGTCATATTTAGTTCGTTTATGCATTTGATTATGGAGAATTAATAATATGGTAGAATTAGATTGCCATATTAACGATGAGACATGAAAATTTAAAGTAGTGTTAAAAAAAAAAAACTTTCCATTAAACTATTTAAAAAATAGGGCAATTGTCTTCAGAACTATATAATCCTATGAAATATTAATTTTTAAATGGGTTTAAAGAAAAGGATTGTAATTTATGGGAATTACAATTCTTTTATGGTAATTTCAATCAAATAAAATGAATTGAAAAGAAAGCATTTAGAAAGGTTAACTATTATTATTTAACTAAAATTAAAAATTGTCATTTTAGAAAATATTAAAATAAATATTTATGGTTTAGTAATTTAAAGAGGGCTTAATCAGTTAGAATTTTAACTAAGAAAAAATCTCTACTTAATTTTTCAAAAATTGTTTTTAAAAAATATATATTTTGAAATATTTGGTTATTTGGGCAGATGTTTTAATAAAAGCATATATAATAATTTATTGGTGGACAAAGAAATGAAAAATTGTTTGTAAAATGTCTATAGTTTGTCTGTAAAAGAAAGTTTCTTCACATTTATACACATAAAAATTTAAAGATTACTTATCAATGATTACATTCTATTTATTGCTGCCTTTTTTTTTTTTTTTTTTCCAGACATCTACGTAATGTAAACTGGTTCCTGCTGAACTTTCCATTTTTTCTAACCGCACTCCTGCTTAGGTAGCGAGAAAAGCTTGGAATGCCGAGTGTCAAATGAACTGCAATAAAGAGCTGTTGTTCTAGTCTACTTAGTTCCTGGGACACACACAAATGACAGAAAAAGATAATATATGTATATATATATTGATTTTTCTTTGTCAATTGCCATGAGTGCCACAGTATTTGAATTGTTATGTCTTTTGAAAATCTTTATAGAAAAAAAAAAGCATTTAGTCGGGGTGTTTGTGATATCTGGAATTTTTCAAAGATAAGAACTTCTTCAAAAATCAAAGGAGACTGTTATTTGCCATTATATTAATGTGTAGGATCTCTTTTAAAGAAGAAAAAAAAAATTCTATTAAAATTTTAATGAGATTTTATTTTTTATAATAATTGATTTTTTTAATATATGCATCAGCATAAACTATTGCTGTAAGACTTTAAAATTATTTTAACTTTTTTTCCCATTAAAATTTTAATAAAATTTCATTTTTAGAAATTTTTGCAAGTTTTTAAAAGTTTTTATTTATGCTAAAAAAAAGTAAATAAAATTTTAAAATAATAAAATAGTGGTGCTCAATTTGTGATACAGCAGAAAAACATTTGAAAGGGGGGGGGGGAGATAACTACAAATTATATAGAGAAATTATTTGTTTTTGTTCCTGAAATTGTTAATGAAATCTATTTTAATTAAGTATTAATAAATTTTCAAGAAATTATGATTTTATTTAGGGTTCTCGCTGGCTTTTGATTAATATTAGCAATTTGGCATATATAAAACAGTAGCCAGTTGATAAAAAAAAGTTAGCAAAATTGATTTAGTATGAAATAATGTAAAATCTTATCTTTATTCCCTTATTATACCTGTTTTTTCAATGTGTTCTAAAATAACATAATTTTTGGGTCATTGCTTAAAAAATAGAATTTCTACTACACACTACAGAAATGTTTAAAAATAAGTACATTCTAAATGTCCCTTAAATGTGTAAATGTTTCAAACATCCATTTAGCAGTAAATTATTATAAGATTTTGACTATAACCAATAGAAAAATATTATGACTGGCCAATGATATTTTGCATACAACTAATAAACAGTATATTTAACAGCAAATCAAGTGTAGCATTTCAACAAAACTTTTCTTAAATTGGCGATTGATGTTTTTTTTTTTTTTTTTTTTTTTTTTTAAGCAGATAGATGGTGATCATGGTTCGTACGCTCTGGAAAAAAATAGAAAAAGTGCTGGAAAAAAAAGTCTTCATTTTCAAGGGATGAAAAGTGCTGGAAAGAAAAAGATTCATTTTCAAGGAATGAAAAGTGCTGGAAAAAAAATATTAGTGCTTAAATTTTGAAATTTCCTAAAGAAAACCCTCCATACATTTTATTTAAAAAAAATTTACTACAATCGTATATTTCCTTTCCCAATTGAACATTGAATCATCTGCAGCCAAAGACTTCCTTCTCTCCTCTTAACAACCCTTTTGGCATCTTTCCTTGGCTGTAAAAATCGGATGCATGCAGTAGCCAGAAGTGTTATTTTTTGCCAATGTGCTCCTCCTGCCAGATGAGAGGCGAGAGCAGACGCTTACGTCACTTTTTACTACACATTAGCAGCTGGAAAGTGCGACTCAGGACAACAAATCAGAATGCACTAGCTTTGGAATAACTTCGCTTTTTCAACAGGAAGATATGTTTGCTTTTCCGCGGGGCATTGGGGTCTTTTTGCTGAGTCGATGTAATTGGTTGCTCGTTAGTCGTGCTTTCCAGATATTTGACGTCAACAATTTTGCGCCTTTTACAAGTCTCTTTTAGTTTTTGTTTCAAACTTGTCTTTGTTTTAATGTGATCTATTCCGGATTTTACAATGATTTTTACGATCGATTTTATTTTTAAATTTCTTTCATCAGTCATATAATCAGTAAAGAAATATGGCAGGAAAGTGCGTTTTCAATGATTTATGGATTGAAAAACCGGAATATAAACTGTGGCAAAAAATACTGGAAGTTATTAATACATTAAAAGATTTGCAAAGAATTTAACTCAATTTGAATTTGGACTTATATTTTACTAAGTTTTATTAGCCAAGAACAATTTTTTTCCTTTTGATCAGGGGTGATTCTCATCCGAAATTTCCACAAATTGAAGGCATTCTCCTCCGAAAATTTGAAATTGGGTTATCAGTTGCGCATAGTTGCCAACTTGTACGATTTTGCCCGCGCGGAAAAAACAATCGCTGAGAAATGCAAATTTCGTGAAAGGATTGCACAAAAAGCCACATTTCGTCAATATTTCGTGGAAAAACGAGATTTCGTCGGTGTTTTTGTCAACGAACTTTATCAAAAGATAGCTGAAAAACTCAAATTTCCTGTGTGGATCGCAGAAAAATGGCAATTTCACCCAAATAACGCAGATAAAACGCTGATTTCGTCTGAAGACCGCAAGAAAACGTCGATTTCATCTAATGATTGCAGATATAACGTCGATTTCGTTAAAAGATCGCTTACAAATATTTTGTCAAAAGATCACTTAAAAAAAAAAAAAAGATTTCATCAAAAGATCACTGAAAAAACGCCGATTTCGTCAAAAGATCGCGGGGATAAAATGCCGTTTTCGAGAAAAGATTGCGTAAAAATGCAAATTTTGTCTAAAGATCATCTAAAAAACGCCGATTTCATTAAAAAAAACCACGGGAAAACGCCGATTTCGTCTGAAAATTGTGGATATGCCTCCCTGCTGCCGATTTCCGAAAATGCAATGTGAATATCCGAAAAAAAAATTTCACCCAGAATCACCCTTGCTTTTGATTTTACATTTTAATCTAAATTTACATTTAATCTTCATTTACTTTTTAATTAATATTTTAATCCTTTTTCTCTTTTTATATTACAAATAAAACTTCATTTGATGAAAATTAAGAAAGTATCTTTACTAACGAATAATTGAACACACAGGTAACATGATGACTAGGGTGGAGCGAAAAAATTTTTTTTTTGAAAATCAAAAACGGGTAGGTGCCAAAAGTTGCCTTTATACTAGTACATCAACTGCGTGAAATTTTACCGCTGAAAAAAAATGGCTTGAGTCTGCGCTTTTGCTCCAAAAATCGAAATTTTGGGTAAAATTTGTCATTTTTTGATATTTTTTCAAAAAAATTAAAAAATTCCTACAGAGCTGGTTAGTATTTAAAAGTGTTGCTTAGACCTTTATATTTATCTGCTTAACATATTTAAACTATAAAACAATACGTTTATTCCCTATAGCTGGAGCAAAACAGTCAACTTTTCGTAAGAAAACAGCATTACCATTCTATTGGGTCATACAACGAATTGTTGTTTTTAATACAGCTCTTCTTTTCAAAACTGCCTTGGACATGCGTCGTGGAGGTGGCTATATTTCCTATACCACCCGGCCCAACTATTCGATCATCTTAGTACAGTGTTTTATTTATACATTGATTTGTGATTTTCTTTATAAAAATTTGGCATGTTTTCGATGCTTCCACCTTGTTTATCTGTTCTTTGCATCCACTAACTAATGCATCCGGTAACTATCTTCAGGTATATTTTTACAGTTTATACAAAAAAAATGACAAGCAGAGTAATGCACGGGAATCTATTAAAGGGATCTATTCGGCCATCTATTATATTTATCAAACTTACATTCAGTTGATGAATAGTGATTGGAAGTTCTGTTACCACAACATTTTTTCAGTCAATTGTATTTTTTTTACGTAATGATTTGCTTCAAAGATGATTTCAGATATTTCAACTATAAGTATGCCATCATTTATTCTACTTTTGCATTTTTTATATGTTGAGAAGCGAGCTGTTTAACGTGATGGTGATCATCAGCGAGAATTGCAATGAAAATTTGTTCTGCATGTGTAAAGCAACCGCTGTTGTAAATAACTTTTTTTGCATTAGTTTTATGCCGTTTTCTAAGTGATTTCGTGTCCAGGTAATTTCCTGTTAATTTTTAGACCCTCTTTTTATGAGTGGACAACATTTGATGGTGAAATGTCCTGGGCATAAACATATAATGCATAGTACTTAATGAGGGAATGTACGGATTCTAATCGACTACAAGTGCTCATTTAAAATTAGGAGAATTTTATTTGTCACTGTGAACCATTTTGCATGGGGTAAGCTTAGAATTGTGTATAATATTGAATCATTCGCTACTTCAGCTACAGTGAATTTCCTCTGCGCCAGTTATTAGAGAAGTCGATATAAAACTTTCTAAGCTACATGGATTCACTGGATCAATAAGGAAAATCTTTGTCTACGTACTATTCACTTCCCATTGCAATTTTTTTTTTATAAAACAGAGAATAATTTTGAAAAATTGTTTTCTCAAATTGAGAAAAAGATACTCAGAACAGACTAGAAATTTCTGTCAGAGATTGCAAAGCTAATTCATAAGGAAAGCTATTTCTCAGAAAGAATGGGGAATAGGAGTTAAGAAAAAATCTCACCGAAAAGACAGCTCATAAAGTTAATAAAATTTTCCGCTACAAGCACAGATTGGCAATCAATGTCTATATGTTCACTCACAAAATGTATAATCCAAGTTTATATCGCGGGATGTTTTATACCAAATGTACTACACACCTAAATAATAGATCTAAAATCTTATTAGAAATTATGTACTAGACTATGGAACAACACAGGAAACGACATAAAGCATACTAAAACTTCTTTAGAAATATTGTTGTTTTATACGCAAATTTTGTTTGCAATCCTCTGTGACGATCGTCATAATATTAAGCAGCCAGCTTCTCAAAATATATTCAATGTAATAAGTACAGTAAATGATGACATACTAAAAATTGAATTCATACAATCAATTTTTAGGAAAATCATTATATATAAAATGTATTTGATTGAAAAAATGCTGTGGTAACAGAACTTCCAATCATAATGTATTAATTGCATGAAAATTTAATGAAGATAATAGACTGCTGAATAGGTTCAATTATGAACATACCCAATACATTACTCAGCTTCTCTTCTGTTATACATGGTATAAAAATATACATGCAGCAGGTCACACCAGCAGTCCAAATCATCCAAAGTCAGTGAATACAAAGAAGAGATAAATTACTTTGATATATAGAAAACTTATACTCGTCTTCTTGAAAAAAGTAACAATTCAATACATAAATAAAACACTGGGCCTAGATGATTGGGTGGTTGAGACGGATGGGATAATGTAACCACCTCTAATGAGTTATATACACAGTAGTTTTGAAAGCAGCTAGGTAAGAAATGCATTTAAAAGAACATTTCATTGTATGCTCCAATAGAGAGGTTAACGCTGATTTTTCACAAAAAGTTGTCAGATTTGCTCCAATTATACAGACTACAGATATTGTTTTATAGTTTAAATATGTTAAAAAGATAAATATAAAGGTCTAAGCAACACTTTTAAGTACAAACCAGCTCTGTAGGAATTTTTTAATTTTTTTGAAAAAATGTCAAAAAATGACAAATTTTACTCAAAATTTCGATTTTTGGAGCAAAAGCGCAGACTCAAGCCATTTTTTTTCAGCGGTAAAATTTCACGCAGTTAATGTACTAGTATAAAGGCAACTTTTGGCACCTACCCGTTTTTGATTTTCAAAAAAAATTTTTTTTCGCTCCACCCTAATGATGACTATTTCCTTTATGATATATTATTCTAGAGCCATTTTTATGCGTGCATTAAAATAGCCCTTGAAAAGTGCTTGAAAAGTCCTTGAAAAGTGCTTGAATTTTATTTGGTCTCAAGTGTATGAACCATGGTGATAAACTGATAACAGAGAAATATTTATCGTATAATCTTTTCTGTGCTTTTGGCTATCGCTAACCTGAATTAATATTGAGTCAGTGTCTCAATATATTAATGCATAGTGGGATTGGAGATGAAAAACGACATCAATCGTACAGTAGCATAAGAATCTCAACTGTAACCACACACTTAAAAAGAACAGAAGTTGAGCTTTCGCAATTTGGCAAATCTGATTATTCATTTACTCCCCAAATGGACAGATTTCGTCACTATTTGGCACAATAGCAAATGGCAGTAAGAATCCTGATTTTATTACAGTTAAAAAAATAAAAGAAAAATAATGGAAAAACTGTAAACCATTATTCGTGAAGATGTGTACACATACTACAGATTAACTACTATTATTGTTACTGCATGAATGAGATGCTATGGAATTCATCAAGTTACCATAATAAGTCTTAAGGACCTCTCAAGAAGACACTCACAAGCTAATGTTAAATTTATCAGAGCATTCTTTTTTTAATTTCTTGCTTGTGTTTTAATATTTTTAAGTGGTTTCTTTGCATGTGATAGCCAATGTCAGTATCTGTTTGGGTATGTTTATACTTTTTTGATTTTGGTTGCAATTTTTTTATAAGGATACTTTCAAACTAGTTCTGAAAGTGAAAGGGTTCTCATTTATTAGAAAAATTACAACTAAAACTTAAAAAGACAAATGCACGATGTCAGATATTTACCTCGGCTATCTTATGCAGAAAAAAATATAAGTATTGGCTGGAAAATTGTTTGCTTGGATTCTAAAGTTTTAAAATTTTTATTTCCTCTCGAAAAATTCACAAATAACCCTTTCTCTCCTCCCCCCAAAAAATCCTTAAAAATGCACTGATAATAACAATAATATATTTTATATTAATTTTAAATCTTTCTTATCTAAGATATCTTGTTTGGCTTCAGAAACAATAATTGCATTTATTTAAAAAAAAATTTCAACTTTAAATGAATTTATTTTGTTGTTCATTCAATTTAATTTGCTACTTATTTCTCCAGTTAATCCAAACACCCCTGATTTTTGAACAGTGATCTGATTTTGTTTGCTTAGAAAAAAAATATCAATCTATTGATGTTAAAATGTAAAAACATTTCAGAGATGTTTTTATTCTTTGAGTGCCATTCAATAATTTTAGTGAAGATTTTTTTATTATTATGTTTGTTATCTGTTTCTTATTTTCAAGTGTTATTATGTAGCCGTGGAAGTTAAACTGTGTAAATATTCTTTCTGAATTCTTTTTTTAAATCTCAGTTTGTGTGGCTTTTATTTAATATTTGTGTACTTTTCTTTCATGGGGACGTTGGCGATATTGATAACATGGTCTTGTCCAGAGAAGAAATATTTTCACACGTTCATTCTGGCAACCTATCCACTATTTCATACACACAAACAATGTATTCAATACTTAAGCGATTTATTCAATACAGCATTTATTTACATTACTTTTTATCTGTTATTCCATCCTGTTCTTTATCTCGTATTTACAAAAAAACTAATTTATCTAATCAGAAGCAATTTTTTTGACGCATACATAAATAAATATAATCAGCCATAATCAATCTGTATCCTCCAGCCACATGTGACCTGTCAACCTTTTATGTGTAATCTGAGTCAGCTGCACAGATTATCACTTCATCAAGTAGTGGCTGAAATTTCAGGTTTAGACAGAACTTGATTAGTCTATTAAAATGCAGCTAGTCTGCTAAGTCTTACCTTGGTGGAAGCCACCTACAAATCTGATTTCACTAGTAAATAGATCGCTAGGTTTATCATTGTTTTCCTGCTGCCAAAGGTATAAAAACATAGAGGACTGGGAGCAAGAAAACAGAATAGTAAACTACGAGTCAACCAATAAAATCAGGTTTTCATCTTAAAATATATCTTGACAGATTAGTTACATTTTGATATCCTAACTAACAGAGCTTTAACTAATTCTGGAATTTCAGCCGTCAACTCAATGAGATGTGCAGGAGATCTACCTTTAAGATCTTTATTGTTGTTTTATATATTTTTATGAGATAACAAAATTTGCCTTGTTATTAGTAATTAATTTAGAATTCATCTAAAACACTGTAAATTTTATATGCTTAGTCTAACAGTTTTTTTACATGTAGTCCTATTTCTATTATAGTCGTGAAAATATTTTAAATCTTCGTCACAAGTCAAACATTATTTAAAATTAAATTTTCATTGTATTTTTGGTTATGAGTTTTTTGTGTTGAGCAAATGTCTAATTTATTAAATAAAATGTCCCTTTTTTTTTTACTTAATTCTACATTTTAATATTATTAAGTTTTATACTTTTGTAGCTAATGCTGATTATATTAATTTTGTTGTGCTACTATTACTGTGTTATTATTTAAATTATCTTTCCCCATTTTATTATTATGTTTATATATAATTTATTTCAACTCATTTAATAAAAAAAACGTTTGTGGCCCACACGGTACGGCTGATAATTTGTTTTCATGGCTGTTTATATCATTTGATAGTTTTTTTAAACCTGAACTGTACCAATGCCATTTTAAAAAGTGCCATGGTCCCTATAAAAAAAAGTACTAATATTTTCTGTGTTAAAAAAAAAAAAAGTGTTTGAGGCATTTTGGTGATACCTGTTGAAAAGTGTGCAAAGTTTTAAGCTTATTTTAAGATGTTGATTTATTTTATAAGAGAAATTTTAAATATTGTTACATATAAATTTTAAAGTTTTGTACAGTTCTGTATCATCTCTTTTCCTTTTTCTCATGTATTATTTGTAAAAATGCCGGTGAAATTGCCTTTTTTATTTTCTTGTTGCATTTAAATAAATTTTGTGGTGATGAATGCTTCGCTTTTCCGTTTTTAAAAGGAATTTGACTTAACAGTTTTTAATTTTTATTTTTGTTGAGGGAGAAAAAAAAAAAGAGTTGTGTGCAATTACCTTTTCATATTTTAAAGTATTCTTCTTTTCCCACTTCCTAAGTTGTAGATTTCATTTCACTTGTTAAGGCTTGGGTTTTATTTTGCAAATAGTGAGACTTTTTTTTCTTTTATGAAAAATTTCACACATGGCCTTTATGTATGAATATATATATATATAAATGAATCAGATTAACAAGTTTTTAAAAAACCCTTACTGTTGTAATTTTTATATAAATATTTTATTGTTATAATTTCATTTTGAGGACCATAATAAGCAAAAAAGAAAAAAAAATCTTCATGGGAATTTTTTTTAATGTAATAATTGCTATATGTATCAAAAGTTTTTATATATACATATATATATATGTATATATTGATAGACTAAATTGAAAGACAATGAATTATGTTTGATTTTTGGATTATGACACAGTTATTTATTTTTTTTAATTTTTCTCCCTTCTGAATTCTTTTAGTATTGTATTTAAATTTTATATATATTTTTTTAGTCATGTATTTGGATTCTATGTTGAACACAGATCTTTGTCTTTGGTAAGGATTTTTGTAGCTCTAGGATTTGGGAGGGGGATATTGGGCAGTTCACACATTGATGGGTTTTAACTATGCACAAAGTCCCTAATCTTTCAAGTGGTAGGGATTTACCTTCAGTATCTCCAGGCCACCTCTTGAATTCATCACTGGTCAGAACTTCTTCATGCTTGGAAAAATCTGTTTTTCATGCCGTTCTTGCATAGCAAAATGCAGATGTCTGCAATATTATGGGTGTAGTTATTAAAACATTTGATTTATATTGCCAAATTCATTCTTTTATTTATATATATTTCTGTCTTATATACGATTTTTAAAGCTGTTGCAGTGAAACTCCCTGTTTGCAAAATCCCATGTTAACCTATGGGAAAATTTTGAAGCTTGATGGATCATTACCTAATAAAGTTATCAAAATATGATTTTCTCCATCAAAAAGTATACGTCATATGCCAAGGATATAAGTTTTTAAAAATTGTCTCCGTAAATTTTATGTCTGTTAAAATTTCCTTATAAACTTTGAAATTTCAATTTGATTAAATTTTATCTTAAAGAATATTAAAATTTATGGAGATAATTTTTAAAAGCGCATATCATTGCATCTGATATATACTTTCTGATAAAGAAAACAGTGTTTTAATAATTAAGTAATGAGTCATTGCGCTTCAAAGTTTTCCCGCGAGTTAATATCTACGATTTTGCAAAGAGGGAGTTTTGCTTCAGCGTCCTCTTAAGTTTGATTTTCAGAGAAAAGGCACATTGAAAAGATACTTATAATATTTTAAAAATTTACTAAAAGCGAGCTTATGCTGGCTGATCAGAAAGCAGTGTATGTTATTAAACTGAACCCCATCTTTCAAATCACTGATTGAAATAGATTCACATACTATTTTGATTTACTTCAAGGTTTTTATGAATATTTTAAATATGTGCCAAACTAGCCCTTCAGCATAGTTTTTCTATATGTATTTTATCATATAAAGAAAAAAAGGCTCTTTTGGAGATCTTAAAATTGCATTTTAATTGTCTGCAGCATGTTCCCCCCCCCCCTCCCTTTCCTTTCCCAAATGCACTTCATTTATATTTTTGTTTGTTTGTTTGAAGACAAAATTTCAGTGAAGATTTTTTTTCTTTTTTCATGCAGTTACTTAATGTTTGTGTAATCAGGTGTCAAAAACTATTTTCTTTCTTCTTTATATATATATATATAGTGAAAAAGATATTACCCTGATACTTTTTTTATTACTTAAAATATGGAACAATATTTTGTTTATAGTGCTTCACAGGAACAATTCGGAACATTTTCCCCTTAACCTTCTACTTATAACTGTGCTGAAGTTTTTGTGATATAGGTATACATTTTCTTTTAAGTT
Source organism: Maratus speculifer (assembly GCA_964019185.1). Taxonomy (NCBI): domain Eukaryota; kingdom Metazoa; phylum Arthropoda; class Arachnida; order Araneae; family Salticidae; genus Maratus; species Maratus speculifer. The sequence goes on along the minus strand of OZ025292.1, from coordinate 20,786,836 downwards.
GTAGGGCTGGACAAATGTGTTTGCAACATTAATCAATTGTATGTGAAATTCAAATCTTTTGCTTGTTAAATTGGTTTCTTCAATAATGTGATGGTATGTTCATGATTTACTTTTAAGTAAGGGAGAAAAAAATAGAATAATTTAAACACAGCCTAACTCAGGCAAACCAGGTTACTCATTTCTTAATACAGTCATTGAAATTTGGTTTTCACCATATGAAAGATGCATCAGATGCCTAAAAGCTAAGTTTTCAAATTTTATAATCTTTTAAAAAGTGCTTAAGGTTTAAGATGACAAGATTGAAAAATGTAGAACATAAGCATCAGCAACCACTTTGTGAAACCATCATTTTTATAAATGTTATTAGGTACTGGATATTTCTGTATTTAAATTTCTCTATTCTCTATTCATTCCTTTTTTTTTTTTTTTTTTTTTTTTCTCTCTCTCTCTCTTTTTTATGAGAAATGCATTAGCAGCATTTTTAGTATTTTTCTACTAGCCTAGCTAATATTTTTATTTTCAAGCACTAAAATAAGCTTTAATATTTGAATTATTTTAGGGTTCTTTGAAATTAGACAAAAATACTGAGATGTTTGTTAATTTTTTTTTTAATTTCTGGCAGAAAAAATGTATTTCCTGCTTTTTAGGAATTTTTAATTTGTTATTCAGTGACTACTGAAAGAAAATAATTTTAATTTTTGAAGTTTTGGAAATATGTTTAATAATTTAATGCAAGTTTAATTTATAACACGATTTTTCAATCAGTAAATTAACTATAAGTTATGTAAATTTTCCATTTGGATGAAAAATAGTCTTCCAATGTTCGTGTCAGTTGGAAGAGCATTGGCGGCTTCAGCCAATACATCCTTGGTTTGAATCAAGGCCCGGACTTTTTTCACCCAAATGGAAAATTTACATCACTTATAATTTAATGCAAGGTTTGGATTTTGTGTTTTATTCCTGAATATGCATTTATAAAAATTAAAGTTAAAAAAAAAAAATTAATATATTTTTTTTTGGTAAATATGTATGCATTTATATATTCACATGTTCCACATATTCAGAGATTCTGAGAAATTTTGATTCTAGCTTTCTGAATAGTTTTTTCTATTTATATTCTTAATATTTCATTATTTATTATTATTATTTTTAATTGGTATGTATTTTTCCTAATGTGATTCATGTTGGGTGATGTATTGTAGGTAGAATCAAGCAGCAATTATTTATAAACACTTTTAAAAGTTGTTCATGTAAAATGACTTTATCCAGCCCTATTGAGTTTTGGAATTTTTAAAGTATTTAAGTTTTTTAATCTGTATCTATTGACATTATGCAGCATATTCTCAAAAATCTGTTCTGCTTAAAAAAAAATAATGTTCCAAATTTCTGAATTTGTGAGATTTTACATCATTGCTTTGTTTATATTTTAAACCTAACCAAAGTAGTCATATTGTTATGAAATAACTACAAAAATAATTGCTAATAAAAATTGTTACTTTTATGTTAGCTGGACACAACTCACCAATAGCATTTTTCTATTTCCGTAAATTATAAACAATGCTCTGATGTTGAAAGAAAATTTGCTCTTTTTTTTAAATGACATGAATTTTAAATATATATACTTAATATGTATATATTTAATTAAATGATGGCAATGGGAACAATATTTTTTAGACTTATCACCTGCACTTTGTTTACATAGAAGTACCCAAAAAAAACAATGTACTATCTAATGAAAATATAAGTAACTCTTTTAAGAAAAACCATTTATTTAATGAATAATTTTGTAAATTTTAACTTCTATCACAAAGTATGACTTAAGCATTTATTTATTCAATAGCAGTTTAAGCATAGTTTTATATAATAAAATAATTTCTTGCATTTTACAAACATATATAGCAGTTCTTGTTTTGTCATTAGAATATTCAAATATTTATCTTTGCGAGCAAGTCCCTCATCAAAAGTCATCTCTGTCATGCTCTGAAGACTGTATTTATGATTTTTTTATTTATGGTATGTTGAATGACTAATGCTTCCATCTGCACAAAATATCCAGCCTGGAATTCACCTGGTCTTAACTGAAAATGATTTTATTTCCATTTTGAATGATATGCAGATTTTTGAGAGTACACTGTATATTAAGATCTTGTTGTTCCAAGAGATAGCTTTATTTTTAATCCCTGTATGTATAAAATTTTCAAACATTGTCATTCAACTCCGAAATGTTTATTTTTTCATTTTATTATAAAAGTAAAACTATTTTATTTTACAAAACATGTAAAGTTACAAGTCTATGTTTTTACTATCTCATCAGTTAATAATGTATATCTCACCACATTCTTTTTAATGTTGCTTATTCTGCATAATTGCCATGGAAAAACATCTTTGTTTTCCGTGCATGTATGAATGAAAACGATGATGTCATTGGAAATCTGTGTGGAAGATGTTATGTAACATAAAAAGTTAGTTTCAAGAAAATAAAACAGAGCTAGATAAATTTAAATTCAATTTTTACAAATAAAAACATATTTATGTTATTAAATATTAAAAAGTTACCTCTCATACCTTCAGTCATAAAAAGCTGATCAAAGTCGACAAAAAATAATTGTCAAGCCGTGATTACGAAGTTATTATGAAGATAAAATACTAAGATTCTAATTAATCAAAACTACAATCTTAATGTTTTATCTTTATAATAACTTCGTAATCAGGGCTTGATAATTATTTTTTGTCGACTTTGATTGGCTTTTTATCAACTTTTATTTTTTGTTCATGTGTATGCTTTTAGTTTGTACACTGAAATACCACTTGTTTTAGATGGATCAAACTTTGTTCATGTAAGTAAAAGTCAAGTGATTAAGATTGTCAAATTCCAATAAAGATTTTTGATTAGGCACTTAAAACTAAACCTATTTTCACATGAAACATTTAACATGATTAACACTTTCACAATGCAAAATTATTTAGGGTAAATGTGGAAATATATTTGCACTAGATGTTTTTGAAATTCACTTGCCATCTAGTTGTACTAGATAGTTAAACTGGCAACACTTGCAATTGATAGGAATCAAATATGTTCAAAGTAAATTGGCACTTCAATTATAAGTATTTATTTTAATTTGCTTTTAATAATTGTATGACCATAAAAATCTGAATGATAAAAACTGTCATAGGAATATTGTATTTAACTCTAGAATGTTAGTATATTTGGATTCATACTATTTCATCTATGAAGCTAATACAGTAAATTTATGTATACTACAATTTTAGGACTGAATACAAAAGTTAAAATAAATAAAACTATGGGTAAAACTTATAATTCCTTTTGCAAGGATTTGTCGTACCTAGCACTTTAAAGGAATTGAGCACATAACATCTTCCACTCAAATCTGGAATTGTAGAATGGGACGTAGAATTTCTAGTGAGAAAATGAAATAATATTTAAAAATATCAAGCTCTTTACTTTGAAATTTAAAAAAGATTCATCTTGCCAATACTTATCCAATCCTAATGCATTCTTATTTTAGAATCTCTTTTTAAAAGTTTTATTGCACCAAGCATTTCTATTTTAAACTTGTCTGTCTATTATGTTATATTATACTTCTTGATCAATTTAAAAGTGTTATGTTTGAATCTCATTTTGGATGTATTTTTATTTGTTTATTATTTATTGTTAAAATGTGTGGAGAGAACTATTATGAAATAGTTATTTTTTATCTGGTTTAATAAAAGTGGTATTTCATGCTAATCATGGATGTGTATTTTGTTGCATTTTTCTCATTTTTGTTTTATGAGATATTCTTGAAAAATAGTTTAACACACTGACTCCATGCCACTCGGAAGCAGGACGTTTCGGTCCCGCCATTTCGGTCCCGCCGTTTCGGTCCCGAGACATTTCGGTCCCGAGACGTTTCGGTCCCAAGACATTTCGGTCCCGAGACGTTTCGGTCCCAAGACGTTTCGGTCCCTGGCCATTTCGGTCCCGAGACATTTCGGTCCCGAGACATTTCGGTCCCGAGACATTTCGGTCCCTGGACTTTTCGGTCCCTTCTCCAGCAAGCTGAAATTTTGTGCACGGGAAATATCTGACATAATTTTATAAGGAGCATTTTAGAGTGTTGAATTCAGGGGCAGGTCATTCCCCCCCGGAGTTATCAATTACCCCCCCCCCCCCCCCCGGAAAATTTTAAATTTTGTGTTTTCAGTGGTAAAAAAGTGTAAACCCCCCCCCCCCCCCCCCCCCCCGGAGCCACAGAAGTCCCTCCCGGAGAGAAGTGTCTGAATTCAACACTGGTTTTTTAACTGAAAGTCGCATAAAATTTTAGTGTAATGCGATTAATTAGAAGTAACAAGTACCCCAAAACTTGATCAATTATTTAGAAATCGATGGAGATTTCTGAAAAAAATTCACAGATGAATGGCATTTTTTAAAATTGCCAGAATGTTTTGAATTCTTGAACGAGGAAACGGGGAAGTTAACTTGAAAACTGATAACTAAATTTATAAAATAACGCAATTAACTTCTGATATTAACACACCCCATAATAGTTATAAAATTTTAACTTCTGAGATGCATGTTTCCTCTCCAGGGAGACAAAGTCTTTTAAATTGCCAGGAGAAAAGAAAGAGTTATTGTTATATGGAATTTATATTCTGACACTTAGCACATTATAGGATTTCATCGCTGAAGCCAATTTTCAGAATTGTAAGTGTTTCATTATTTTGCACCCCCGCCATTTTCCGCATAGGAGCAAAAATGTTGAAATAAATAAAAAACATCTGTATCTGGTGGTATTTTACCCCCTGTGCCAAAATCATCATTGAATCCTCTTTTTGTTTATGGCATTTTTTATATATTGTTTTTGGTTACTAGCATTTATTTTCCTTTTAAACTTTTCCGTTTTTAAATTAAGAAAAGAGTTTCCAGATTGCAACACGTGGAGGTAGTTAGCATTGCAATTATTTTATTACATAAACATATGACACGAGCAGAAATAATTATTAAAATGATTTGTAGCCTAAAGATTTTTTTTTTTTACATTTTAGAAAAATGAATTACATCTTGAATTATTAGCAATTATTTTTTCATGACAACAGTTTCTTTTTTTATTGTTATTATTACAATCTAGAATGTTTATTACATTGACGCTTCCCTGTTTTTATTAATGTTTTCCAAAACAACGGCAACTGCAAAAAAATTATATTGCCATACTTTTATGCATATATCACATTTATACAACACATCTGTTAAATTTTCTAAAACCAGCTTAAGGAAACTAATTACAAAATTATTAATGTAATGCGTATTGAAATTCGTCATTTCATTTAAAGCTGATATTATTATATAAAATAATTATTTTTAACATTAAAATATAAAAACCCTCATAAAAAATATGAACAAAAAAAGCCTTCTGTCAAAGTAAATTAAATTACAAAAGGTAACTTAAAATATTATGTCTAGGTGGTAAATATCTTATCTAACAATCTTATTTAGTTGTGTTATAAGTTTTGAATATTTCAATGTCATTCATAAGCTGTAATAATAAGGATAAAAAATATTCCATTCTACTTTTTATACTGGTTTAATTGATACTAAAAGCGTTTGAAATGAAGATAACAGCAAGAGGAATAAAAAACACCGAGAAATGCTGTTCTTTTCAAAACATTCATATTTCTTCTAAAAAATGCCAACGATTATGTGGGAGGTCCGTCCGCATTTGAACTCCAGAGTATAAAGGGCATTGTAAAGAATAATGGTTTCATCTGACAAGTGTATAAAGATCAAGATATGTAGAATAAAGCTAACTACCTAACTCTTCTAGTTATCTTGTATAAAGATGACTATTTGTTCAGATGGGCGTTGACAATTGATTGACATGCAGAATTTTTGCTTAAAAGAGGTTAATCGTAGTACTTAGCTGATACTTATATGCATACATTTCCAATTTTATAGAAACACGAACATAAAAAAAAGTGTTTAAAAATTCTCGGCACACGATTTTGATTTGTTATTTACTTAATGTTATACATTATTTTATTAAATGATTAACATCATCTTAGAAAATTTGAAAGCATTAATAATTATGTTGTTAAATTAAAAAATTCTCAAAAATTAAATTATTTTTATCAAACATATTTATTAATAAGGATTCAAAATTATTTTAACTATTAATTGTTTAAGTGACTTATTTATCAATTACTTGTTTAAAATCTAGTGCAAGAACTATATAGAAGTTATAGCAAAAATGAAAAAAACATATTTTTTAAATTTCAGCTACTATAATGTTATTAACTTCATTAGGATGTATAAAAATGATAAGGATTCTCAAAATAAATATGTTATTTATTCATTTATTGGTTAGTTCATCATATTTTTCTTACTCTTTAAATATAATAATTAATATATGATTGATTTTTGCGAGCTGTAAACTATAACTTTGTTTCAAAAAATTTAAATTTGCATCTGGATAATAATGTTACCTAAACCTGTTAAGAGATATTTTTACGCATTGTTACAGTGTTGCATTATTATGTTTAATTAATTATTACGTTACGTTACTAATTGATTTTTCAAAATAATAATAATAATAATAATAATAATAATTTCCTTTTTTGAAATAAATAACAATTTTTGAATAATAACTTATGGTGATGAATAATTGCTATAAATTAAATCTCAAAACAGTTAGTGATTTTAAAATGAAAATCAAATTAATATTTTATTAAATTTATGTATTTTTAATTTAATGAATCTTTATATAATTAAATTGATAAAATTATTAATATGCATTTCAAATTTTACTTTATATAAACTCAATAAATAATCTGTTTTATATTCAATTTATCATTATGTTTTGTAGTAGTTATAAACTGAAGCTTATCGTTTACCTGTTTATTTATTTTATATTTAAAGTTACTGAAATTTAAACTATTTATTCAATTAAAAATAAAATTAAAATTGTCAATTTTTTTCTGTGAAAGTGGGAGCGAAAAGGTTATGGATATAAATAAATAAACGATAAATTAAAAAAGCTTAGTTTTGTCAGTTAAAAATCGAAAGTAAAATTATTTAAAATAATAGTTACATTATTATATAAAATTAAAAAATAATCATTTTATTACAAAGAAATAGGCTTTTTCAATAACTTTCAATAAAATTAACTCACAAAAATTGTCTTCATAAGATAAAAAAACTGTTAAAAAAAAAAAAAAAAAAAAAAAAAAAAAAAAAAAAAACATGCAACCAATAATTATTACATAAAAAAAGATCGTTGGAGCATTTTTATTTTAAAAAAAAAAAAAAATTTATAGCACGCTTAGTTACGAAATCACCAATTTAAAGATTCTAAGAAAGTGTGCGAAAACAATCAATAAAAATAAAAGTTAATCAATAAAAAATATAGTTTATAGTATAAATAAAATATCTAATACAAAAAATATATGATAAAACTTAAAATATTTATTCTGTTAAATAATAATCATAAAGATAGTGTAAAATTATATAACATTGTTTAATCAAATTTACAACTCGCTGTGATTTTATTATCACAAGTTACAATAGATTAAACTTATTGGACTATTATATTCAGCTTTGTATAAAATTTGAGGGAAGGGGGGCAGGAGAATAAAAATATTAAAAAAGGCCCGAACAATGTTGAGCTTACAGCGTTTAGTGGGCCTTCATCAATCAGAAACCAAGTTATAAAGTGGCCGGTAAAGAAATAGCAATGGACCGAAATGGCGAGAGACCAAAATGATTAAGGACCGAAATGGCCAGGGACCGAAATGGCAAGGGACCGAAATGTCCAGGGACCGAAATGTCCAGGGACCGAAATGTCTCGGGACCGAAATGTCTCCGGACCGAAATGTCCAGGGACCGAAATGTCTCGGGACCGAAATGTCCAGGGACCGAAATGTCTCGGGACCGAAACGGCGGGACCGAAACGGCGGGACCGAAATGGCGGGACCGAAATGTCGTGTACCCTGCCACTCAAATATTTGGGCCAGAAATCCAGAAATATTTCACAGGATGCCATCAATATTTTTATTGACAACAAATTATTGCTATAAAGTGGGATATTTCTTAATTCATTACCAAGTATTAAAGAAACCTTGTAGATTTCCAGATATATGTAGTGATTTCAGTTTGATATTCAGAATTTAAAAATAATTAAACTGTTTAATAAATGTCTGTTTTAAAAGCCACTTTGTCTCAACCTGTGATGATCAGTGTGCCAATCAGAGTTTATCAACTTGTTTACATAAATTTCTGTTGTATAAAAAGAAAACAACAATAATAATGAGGAGCTACATGATTTTTTCATACGTTTTACCATCTGAAAAAAAGTATGTTCAAGCTGGGGTTTTAATGAAAATCCTTTGCTTGCTGTCTCTTGCCAATTTTTTTCCATTTGGATGCCAGCCCAACTTGTCAATATTTACCGGAACAGCCATTTTAAAATGTTTGTTTAAATGCTTAACATATGTTTTGTTATTTGAAACAGTTTGACAGAATAAATTGCAAGTAATTCCCATAATGAAACATTGGATGAATAATTACAGTTTAATTATTCTTAACACAATTAGCTGACTGATAAAAAATTTATATGAGTTGTAATTTTTTCCTCTGAGCAAAAATGTTTTCAGGCTGGGGTTTGAATCTAAAATTTTTAGCTTTGTCATTGTTCTTCCATTTGAGCTATATTGATAATATTCCAATTGACATAATATTTGCTCAGAACAACAATTTAGTAAGGACATCTGGTCTGTTACTTGAAATAGAATAAGTAGTACATTAGAACAGTACTTTGGAAAAGTAGTACTTTAAGTACTTTAGAACTTAAATTCTATTAGTTACTAATAGAATAAGTAGTGCAATGTAAGTATGTCAAGCCTGGGACTTAAACCCAGAACCTTTAGCTTTTATCATCACTGCCCAGGGCCATAACTAGAAGTGAACAAGGGGGGGGGGGGCTCAATTTTTTTTCCTCTCTCTCTCTGATGCAAAAAGATAAATGGGTGCCTATTCATAACGTAGGTACTATGTTTATTATTAAACTGTTGCAATAACTTCATTTTATGCTAAGAAAAGTATACGATAATGAAAATTTTGAGTATATAACTGATGCAAAATTAAACATGTTAGCTTATTATGTACAAATAGGATGAGGGAATGTTGAAATGCTTATTTTAGATATTATTTAATAATTCTGCAAAACTATAAAAGAGTCTCAAAACCAGGGTTGGAAAAAAACCAGGTTTTTTTTGAAAAAAACCAAAAAAACCGGTTTTTTTGGTTTAAACCAGGTTTTTTTGGTTTAAACCGGGTTTTTTTAAAACATCCTTTCTTATTACATATACATGCCTATTTACTGATAAAAACAGACATTATTGGTTTATAAGCAGTGTAACTTCATTTAAAATAATTTAAATTTAATAATTGTAGTGAATTTATGCTGAAAATTGAAAAAAATCATTTCTCAATTTAAACAGTTTTAGCAAACAGTCTTATGTTGAAAGTTTTAACTGTTCTACACAGTGAACCATTGAAGCCCTGTAAATTTTTATAAACAATCTTTTGATTACTAATAATAAACATTTGGATATAGTTTGATAAATATTATTTTCCAAAATTATTCAAATAATAAATTACAAATACTTCTTAGGATTTTTTTTATGACAATTTGAAATTAACATTTTTAGGCGTTAGATTCAGCAGATAGCAGAGTGAAAAAAATTATTATAAAAATGCTATAAATAGCAACCAGTCTTTCTTTTAATTCATCAAGATAATCTCCCAAAAGAAAAATGTGTTTTACAGCTTGTGCAAAATCATAAAAGATCATTGTGTTACATTATTAATTGCATTAAATAATCTGCATTATTAAAAAAATTAAAATATTTTATACTAAATATTGAATCTATTTTATCTTTGATCAATTCACATGTTTGAAGTTTTTCTTTAGAGCAATAGATACGCTCACCAATGTGTACTGATTTTAATCCTATGCATAAAAAATGACGTAAACCCAATGTATCTAATGCTTATTGTTGAAATAAAGTGTTAAAAGTAGAAATTATTTATATCCAATAATCTGAAACCCGTAAATTATAAAGAAAGAAAGAAAATGTCATTAGATTTCTCCTAAAAAACAATTGAAATTATTTATATCTAATAATCTGAAACTCGTAAATTATAAAGAAACAAGAAAATGTCATTAGATTTCTTTTAAAAAAGAATTGCTTTTTTTAAATAGAAAAAACCAATTGGTTTAATCCCATGCATAAAAAAAGACCTAAACCCACTATATATAATACTTATTACTGAAATAAAGTGTTAAAAGTAGAAATAATTTATGTCCAATAATTTGAAACACGTAAATTATAAAGAAAAAAAAGAAAATGTCATTAGATTTCTTCTAAAAAAACCAATTGGTTTTTTTGAGAAAAAAACCATTTGGTTTAAACCGTGGTTTAAACCATGGTTAAAACCAATTGGTTTAAACCGTGCCAACCCTGCTCAAAACTAAATTCGATTTTCGTACAGAATTTCATTTAAATTTTCAGAACAGATATTCATTTAGTGACCTTGGAATCTTTTCCAAGGGGGGCTCAAAATATTTTAGGAGGTTTGAGCCGCCCATAGCGGCCCCTTAGCTACGGCCCTGTCACTGCCGTTACAATTGAGCTATCTTGGGAATATTTCAATGAACGTAATATTTGCTCAGAACAACCATTTGGTAATGGCATCTAGTCTGTTATTTGAAATAGAATTGGTGGCACTGTGTATAAATTGCTATTTGAATTCAGAATTTAAAAATTGAATCAAATGCATTAACTATTGAGAAATAATTAGTATTATTTTTAATATGTTTGCTATTTAAAAGCAATTTATGGAATGTATTAGTTCTATTATAAAAAATTCCGAGAAAACAAACAATTGTTACTTTCAAATAGTTATCTTTTGAAATAATGCTTCACGAATCCAAACAAAGCATTGCTTTTGCTAGTGTAGTATAAAATATAACATAAACAAGCCACATAAGATCATTATTATTTTTTTTTTTTCCATTTTTTATTCTAGTTGCTGTTCCGCTTTCGCAGTTGTTTATAAAATCAGATTTATTCCAAGGCCCTATAACAGAGAATTATCCTTATTTTAATAATAAATTAGAATATATATATATATATATTTGTTATGAACAACATTATAGCAAATAAAATAAAGATTGTAATTCAGTTCTGTCAGTAGTTTATCTAGTGGCACAATACAATTTGCATTCCAACTAGGATGTTCAATTTCGTAACAATATTAACGAGTATCGTTGTCAGGCGTTTCAATCTATTCTTCCGAACATTGATACAATACTATCAAGTATTTGGCAGCTTTTAATGAAAATCTTTGTTATTCCCATGGGGAGGGAGAGCTAAAAAAAAGAGCGGGCAGCTGCCCCTACATTAGCCAGGCCCTGATAATCTGTGCTTACACATATTAATAGAGCTTCTAAGATCCAAGAAAATGTATAGGTGAGAATAAATTCGTCCCAGGACCAGCTCAGTGATCAATGGGGTACTTTTTTTTTTTTATATAATAAAGACATAATATCGGAACTGTTCAAAAGATTGCGCAAAATCCAAATGTAGTGCTGCCATCTAGTGTCCTTCCAGTGTTTTGAAATCTAGTGAAAAAATTACAATACAAAAGCAAACGCCACGATGCCAGGTGTGATGTAAATCAATCAACGTTTTTTCTTTTTAATACATAAATTATTTAAATATACATGTTGTACTTTTTTAATCATTTATTTAATTCATATTAGTAGTAAATTGTTAGTAAATAAGAAGAGTGAGCAGCGTAAGAAAGCAAACACTTTCTTCCAAATCGACGTGATTGCTTGGTGTTATAGTACAATTACTACTACTACTACAAAAAAAAAAGAGAAAAAAATGTAATTTAACAAATTGTAACAACCATTTTTAAAGTAATTTTTCAAACACTAAAATGTAAGACTTACAAATAAATTCTATAGTAAAAGAGAAACACACACACAAAAATAAGTTGAATGTAGATTCTGCCATTGCAGAATTCAGTTTCGCCTACGAATAGGGGAAAAAAAAAAATCGATAGAGGTTTTTTTAGAAGGGCGACCCCGTTTAGATTGCAATGAACTAACTTCATTTTTTTTGTGTTTATCAATATAATAGCAAACAGAACGGCGTGAAATACCCAATTGAATAGCAATTTCTCTCTGAGACATTAGAATTGCGGAATAATAAAGCGATACAATTTGACGTGCTACTTCTTCATTGACTAGATTCATTAAAAACGGATTTTTTCTTTACGAGAGTGGAATCCCATCGAATTCGACGAATGAAATATTTAAAAGACCCGATTGATTTGGTTTAAAAAAAGCAAAAGTAATTACATTATTGAATCAATATATAATAAATATATTTACAAACTAAATGTCAAATTTGTCAGTTACAATTTTGCATGCAAATATTCGCACATCTTCAGTTAAAATTGTAATCTGAGTGCTAGCGAAATCCAGAAATTTTATTTTATATGCACTCACAAGATTTTTTTTTTTTTAAATAAAACTAATTTCATTTTTACTGTGACATTATTTTCACTAACTGAAGTCATCTTAAAGTAAAATCACAATCTCAGTGTCCATAATGAAAAGAAATATTGAAATGTAATATCGGGTACTACCAGGTTACCTCGTCGACCAAAAAATTATCGCCAAACTATAAGATTAAATGTCAATAATGGATGATCGTGAATGTCGCATTCAATGACATTAAATACGATTCATGTGTTTAAAATGTCATTAGGTGATTTTTATTTCGACTTTTTATTAATATTCTACTAATTATTTGCTTATTCGTTATTTAAAACAAAAATTATATCAATATGTATAATTTGGCTATTAGTTTGGCGATTTGTATAATTTGGCGAAATTGGTCGACGGGATAACAGAGTAGTACCTAATATCGTTATGAGTAAAAATGCGATGTTTTAAATAATGACGTCATTTTCTCTTCAAATATTTTTTAAAAGTTTCTGTTATTAGTAATATGAAAAAGGCATCCGTAATAATATTGTAATTCCCATTTATCTGGTTGCTGAATGACATCATTTTCCTCATTTGAAATTTTTCTTATTTTGCTTTAGACATTAATTTTTATCATAAATTATTTTCTGTTATTTTATTTACATTATTAATATTATTTCTCAGTAAATATGTTTTTTTTTAACCTCAATTAGTGCATAATTATACGCAATCATTTTCTAAAATAATTTTTTATTATCGAGAGAAAAGCTAAACTAAGTTGCCACCATTTTGAAGAATTATCGTAAAAAGCATTTGTGGATAGCACAGTCGCCAAACTTTTCTATCTCTTATACGCAGAAAAATTAAGTAATGGCGTCACCGTTTATGTGACACCAAAATCTAATCAGCGATATCTTAAGTCAATTAAATTTTAACTGAATTTGAAGTTTGAAGAAAATCCGTGCGGTAGTTTTTGAGATAGAATCATTTCAGAATTTGTAAAAGAAAAATCTGGATAGAAGCGACGCCTGTTGAGCGATTTACTTCAAAAATTAAAGAAGACTCATGTATATTAGGAACGAACTGAAAATAAAATTTAACGAAAATTCGTGCAAAGCTATTGCAATAATCATGAATAATTCCGCATAGAAGCGTCAACTGTGGGCCGATTTACACCAAAAGGTAATCAGCACCCTATTGCATCAAGGGCTAACAGAATCTGAAGTTGTATGAAAATCCGTTCATCAGTTCTTTAGGTAAAAGCTATTGCGGAAAGCGTGAAAACGCAGCATAGCTGCGCCATCTGTCGGGCGATGTACACCAAAAACTAATTAGCGCCAGCTTATACCAAGATCTAACAGAATCTAAAGTTTTGTGAAAATTCATGCATTGTTGAGGTAGAGTGCCTACAAAATTTTCTCACAGACTTACAGAGTGACAGACAAACATTTTGTAGAAACATGTTTTTTGGAATCCCAGATCCAAAAGCATGTAAATCCTTCGAAAACCGGAATTCGGATATTTTCACGAATCCAATACTTCCTTCTTGTAAAGATAGAAGAAAGTAAAAACGCATTAGCTTGTTAAATTACTATAAAAGATGTGAGCATATTTTTTCCTACACAAAAATGTCCACCGCCAAATATTTTCCAACAATTTTTTTTTTCTGAGTCAGATTAATGCGGCTTCATTCATTTAAGCGTGCTAGCTTTATAATAAGTTTTTTTTTTATATATATAAAATTAAGTTTGGTTGATCCTTTAAACATTAATTTAGGATTTTCCTCGATAGGGTCTATGATATCTTAATAAAATTAGTCAGATGTGGCAATCCCAAGACTTTCTTCTATCTCATTCATGTTCATATTTCAAAATTCGTTATCACAGTGCCAAAATTAAATGGCAATCTATGCCCATAATGAAGATTCTAAGATAACATACTGGGCGATATACACCAAAAACTAATCAATTTCAGTCCATATCAAAATCTGTCCGAATCTAAAGTTTTGTGAAATTCTGTGCATTAGTTCTTGAGAAAGAATGCCAACAAATTTTTTTTCACATATAGAGTGACAGAATAACAGACAGACTCACAGACATGCATTTTGTACAAACATGTTTTTCGTGACCTCTGAAACCTAAAACATATAAATCCGTCGAAAACCGGAATTCGAAAATGTTTACGAATCCAATAACAAAATTTACACAATTATTAACTCACCTAATAATGAACTACTTTAATGAAAAATTCCTTAAATTAGATATTGCTGGCACCTAAAAATGTACACCTAATTTGTCTTACCTAAAAATGTTAAATAAATTATGCATAGTTTTTTATATATTGGCAATAAAACGGCATGTGATATACGTAAAAAAATTTAGTTTTTAATGTATATATATTTATTTAAAAACTCGTAATTTTTTTTATAATGAATTTTTTTCCTTAAATGGGTATTTTTGCATAAAATGAAATTTTTTTTTATTATTATTGCGATAAGTAGCATAATATTTTGATTTTGTTATTCAAATAATTTGTGATGGAACTAGCTGATTTCAATTTAATTGTTGCAGTATTGCGAACACGGTGTAAATTCTGTTTTGATTTCCAACAATACAGCAACAATGCAAATTAGACCAAATTTCTACAAAAACCACTTTAACAATATATTATTTTTAACCGAGCTTTTAATATTAACCAACAATATCATTAAAGATATTTTACACAGCAATTTTAGTGTGGAAACTGCTTTTTAAGTATTTAAGTTTTAGAAACATCTATAAAAAAGCGTATCTGTGAATTTTTATAAATAGAAATAAGTGATTTTAAAAAACATTCCTGTCAAAATGATGTCAAAAATGGTTACAGAACAAATTGTATTCGAGGACATGGAATTTAAGAAAACGGTGAGGATGCTGAAAAAAACGATATCGAATGTGTCAGAAATGTCCAGAAAGACAATTACGGAACCGTGCTTGAGATAAAACATCCTAAATACATGGAAAACCTTGCAGCAAAGTTCATGCTCTCATCGGATGTTTCCAGCGGTGAAAGTATGATATGGAAAGCTTTTCATCACGAAAATATAGTCCCGCTTTTGGAGTCTTTCACTTTCAAAAGTTTGAAAACAACCGTCTTCTTGATGCCACTGTACAAGAAAACGTTATACGATGCAATGAAAGAGGAAGCTTTTCGTAAAGACCGGCATGCATTTCGTAGGGCTTTGTCGTGGATTAAAAATACAATGCCTGCTGTCGCTTTCTTCCATCAGCGTGGAATTTGTCATCTTGACGTGAAATCAAATATCGCCTTAATCGATGTCTTTGATGAGGCCTTACTCACCGACTTTGGATTTGCGACGAAGCCTCTAGCTCTTGTTGACAGTTATGGAACTCCATCCCTCTACAGGCCACCCGAGGCTATAGATACTTCATCAGGCTTATCCCTCGTGGATGGATTTGCTCTCGATAGATGAGCAGTTGGAACTTTAGCAGTGCAAATATTCACTTACTTCGCCTTGCTAAGAGTCTCTTGTCCAGAGGATAATTTTAATTGGGCACGCGACGTTTATCCGGCATTGTACAGTATTCTACAATTCGATCGTTTCAAGGTTCTGTTAAACAGCTGTTTTATAAACTCTGGTGTTTCTAAGAAGACAATTAATAATGTTTTGGACGTCATCAAATACTTATTGGGAATCGATCCAACCACTCGACTAGAACTGAAAGAAGTTTGGAGGTGCAAAAACAGTCCCAAGTGCAGACGATGTCTGGAAATTAGAGATGGGCAATATCGTTCCTTTTAAGGAACCGTTCCAGCCGGAATGGTTTACCAAAAGGAACAAGTTCTTTGGACTCGTTCTTTTTGGAATCGTTCCGAAAAAAAGGAACGATTCCGATAAAGGAACGATTTTGAGAAAAAGGAACGAATTCGACAAAAAACTACGATTTCAAGAAAAAAGGAACGAATCCGTAAAAAAGGAACGATTCTGACAAAGGAACGATTTTGAGAAAAAGGAACGAATTCGAGAAAAAAGGACGATTTCAAGAAAAAAAGGAACGAATCCGTAAAAAAAGGAACGATTCCGACAAAGGAACGATTTTGAGAAAAAGGAACGAATTCGAGAAAAAAGGACGATTTCAAGAAAAAAGGAACGAATCCGTAATAAAAGGAACGAATCCGTAATAAAAGGAACGAATCCAATAAAAATGGAACGAATCCTAGGAAAAAGGAACGACTTCGAGATAAAAAGGAAGAAATCGATAAAATAGGATGGATTTTTTAAAAAAAAGTTTCCAAGGGAAAAAAACGCGTCCGAAACTATTTTACAAAAAAGGGAATGAATCCGGAAACAGGGATAACAGATCTCGGAGCGACATGCAATCCCTAATATTTATTATTTATAACTAATTTGTTTCCTTACGTATTCATTTTTTTCATATCATTTTTTATCGTTTGCTTTAATTTTTAAATATTTTGGACAGATCATTTTGTTTTTAAGAGTTCATTTTATTCATCTGTGTGCGCTATTAATTAGCATAGTTATTTCTAATCCCCATAATATAAGTATTCCCTGGCTTTATGATTTTTTGTATTAAGCATAATTCCTCTTGAAAATTTGCATTTGGTTGACATTTCATTTATCGCTATAGTTTATCCATGAAATTTTACTGTATAGCTTTGGTTTTGGTCATCAGGCTGTTGCGGCGGTCTATTAGATTTTCAATGTAATCATTGCTTTCCCCTCCAAAATCTGTCGTCAAATGACCTTCGATTTATTTTAATATTTTTGCGTGGGAAATTTCTTTATTGATCTAATACTTGATATCGGGGTCTATGATTTGTTTCTTCTTCAAAATTCACCGTAACGTAATCTTTAACTTATATATCGGTTCTCGTAACCGGCCGTTTTCCAAGTTGGTCCATTTCAGTACGAATCCTCAGGAATTGGGAATTTCGGAGTCTGCCCATTTCGAGAAAATTCCTAGAAGTCCATCTATTTAGGAATAAAGGGTGTATTCGAAAAAAATATTTTTCCACCTTCAACAGCTCGAAAATTTCCGATACAGTTTCAGACACATTTTTAACCCTTTCCGGCACACTGTGCCCGGTCTGGGATACATAATTTTAATTCCAAACTTGCAAACGGCACCAACAACATTTTAGTAAAATTTTGCTTTTGCAACAAAGGCTTAAATTAAGGAATTCAAAATATCTAAAACAATCGTTTGTGAATTCAGATGTCAGTCAATATTTTCTTATTTTACTAACAGATTTTGCCCGTGCCGGAAAGCGTTAAAAGTAGATACGTGAAGCTTGCTGAGTTGATTTTTAAAGAGATGTATAAGAGGCCGCGTGACTTCTTTTTTCGCTCAATTCGTTAGAATTTGATTTATAAACAATTACTTTCTCAGTATGACCATTTTTTTCGTTCGCAGATCTCCCTCTTCAGGAAATTCAGTTCAAAACGCCAACTTTGACAACAGTTTTTTGCAATATTTTTTGCAATTGTAAAATAAATAAATAAATAAATAAATAATTTTTTTTTTTTTAAATGACAAGCACGGCGCATTGTGTACTTTCTAAGAAAGAGAATTGCCAGTTTGAAACGTTTGAGAGCAAAAATAAATTTAAGAATGAATCAGACAATAAGCAGTTTGAATTGGAATACACCCTTAACCCCTTTGTGACCCCTTCGCTTGTGTTTTTTGGGTCAGGGAATCCGAATTTGTATCTTCTCAGCAAAAATTTCTCCCGGCAACTCCCCTCCCCCAATTTTTAATAAAATGCACCCCAAAAGAAATCTTAAAAAATTCAATTTTTTACTGTTCTAGCGAAAAAGTATCTATAAATTTAGATGCGGACAAAATTTCCAAGAAATACGATGCATAACATTATGACGTAGGATGAACGGGGAGGGGGGAGCATCGTTTGCTTTTTCTCTCCTCCGAACTTTCAATAATTCTTATTTTATGTTTTTGGGTCATTGAATCCGAATTTTTTATTTCTTACCCCTTCCCCCCAGAAAAAAGTAAAATAATCGCCAATATAAGTTTTTTTATATTTTTGAGGAAAAATTATCTAGAAATTCAGAAAGTAGACAGAATTTTCAAAAAAGTACGATGCATAACAATATGACTTAGGATGAATGGAGTGTGTGTGTGTGGGGGGGGGGGAGCCTGCCTTACAGCGCTACGTGCACTAAGTTATGCAATTCCGCTTTTACCAAAATTTGTGTGCATGTGTTTGAGGGGGAGGAGTTGCCGGGAGAAATTTTCATTCAGCGATCCACAAAACATAAAATAAGTCTTTTCTATGGCTACCATGAATTTTTCTAGGTATAGCCCCTATATGGTCTCTATTGCCTTGACTCAGGCGACCAGGGTCGTGCGAAGAGAAATCTGTACTCGCGGCAAAGTCTCAATCTAGCGCTCACCTAGTAAGTTGGGGGGGGGGGACCCCCAACATTTTCTTGCGACAGGCCAAAAAATAACGTTGGTAGTATAATTTTGGCGCCCCCTAAGTTTCCGCGATCGGGGTGACCGCCCCCGTCGCACCCCTCCCCTTTTACACGGGGCTGCAGACGATACAGTGTCACAGCGCATGTTGAGAGGCAGACTCCCTCCTCCAAGTTCATGCTACGTCATGTCACGTACCTTTTTTGCAGCAAATTTTGCTTGCTTTCTGAATTTCCTTTTTCCAAAAAACTTAATTAAATATATATATATATTAAAATTCATATTTTTTATTATAATACCCAAAATTAAACGTATTTTGGGTATCATTTTACCTTTTATTTTTCTTTTCTTTTCTTTCTTTCTTTCTTTTTTTTTTTTTTTCTTTTCTTGAGGGAGGATTTTAGTGAGAAGTTAAAAATTCGGATTCAGCGATCCCAAAACATAAATAAGTCTCACAGGAAAAATTCGGAGGAGTAACGGGAGAGCAAATACATATCATGCGATTGGTTAACCTCCTCAGTCCTGATGTCGCTTATATATGACACAAAAGAACATCCATTAAGTTCATTTAATGCAATCTAATTTAATAAATCTTTTAATTTAATTTAAAATTGTTAAAATTACTTACTTCTAGAGGTTTTTACTAAATGCGTGCATATTAGAGGCATCCATACATACTGATACATCTTTGTGTGGTCCTTCTTAATATTTGTCTCAGATTTGAGGAATTTGGGATTGCATAACGTAGTGCATGTAGCGCCGCGGCGCATGTTGAGAGGCAGGCTTGCCTCTTCCCGTTCATCTTACGTCTTAGTTATGCATCGTATTTGTTGCAAATTTTGTATACTTTCAAAATTTCTGCATACTTTTTAACTAAAACGATAAAATAATTGATTTTTTTTCTTAAATAACTTTTTTTTGGGGGGGGGAGGAGGGGAGTATTTTACCAAATTTTAGGGGAGTTGCCGAGGAAAATTTTGGTGGGAAGTTGAAAATTCGGATTTAGCGAAAAAAAAAAACATAAAAAAAGCTTTTTTTCCAGAATTATCATGAATTTTGCTAAGTAGAGACCCAATACGGTCTCTATTGCCTGTTCTATTGTTCAAACAGATTTTCCTCTATGTAATAAACCTCAATGTAAGTTCATTAAAACAAGTTTCAAGATTGTTTTTTAATCATCTTCTTCAGGAGAGAAAAACAAGACGCCAAACTTATAAAGTGATACATGAGCGCTATTAGCTGGTCTTATTTTTCTTTTGACAAAGAAGATTCTCAAATTCAAATTATACTTGAGGAAAAATAGCATGAAACCGAAATATACATAAAAGTGCGTAAATATTAAAATAATCGAAAATCAGTTATTGTCCCATTAAAGTGCAATTTTTATGACATGATGATGTATTTCTTATATTATTCAAAACCGTTTCAAATCAGTTTTTTTTCTTTCTTTTAATCTTGTTTTTCTTGAAAATTCATTATATATAGTCCGAGGAATCGTTCCTTTTCGGAATGGTTTCATTTCGGAACTAGTCCGAGGAATCGTTTCTTTTCGGAAGGAAACCGATCAATCGTTCCTTTTCGGAATGGTTTCATTTCGGAACTAGTCCGAGGAATCGTTCCTTTACGGAATGGTTTCATTTCGGAACTAGTCCGAGGAATCGTTCCTTTACGGAATGGTTTCATTTCGGAACTAGTCCGAGGAATCGTTCCTTTTCGGAAGGAGTCCGATCAATCGTTCCTTTTCGGAATGGTTTCATTTCGGAACTAGTCCGAGGAATCGTTCCTTTTCGGAACGAGTCCAATCATTCGTTCCTTTTCGGAATGGTTTCATTTCGGAACTACTCCGAGGAATCGTTCCTTTTCGGAACGAGTCCGAGAAATCATTCCTTTTCGGAAAAAGTCCGAGGAATCGTTCCATTTCGGAATCGTTCCGAAAAGGAACGAATCTTTTTTACAGACAGGAACCGTTCGTTCAGTTCCACCACCGGAACCGTTCCTTTTGAATCGTTCCTCAACAAATGACACATCTCTACTGGAAATGTAAAGTTCAGTCTGAAGAGATAGAAAAAATGGTTGGCCTGTATTCTCCCAACCCCCTGATTGGAGTGGAAGAGTTGATAGAAAGGGAAGAAATAAGCTTAAAAGATAATTGCGACGATCAGGAATCGTTATCACAAGAGAGTACAGTAATGTCTTCAAAAATCGAGCATATCGAGCCACCGACTGATATCAGCGTAACAGAACTTTTTGGTGAAACGAAGGTTGAAAATGGAAATACAGCTCAAAAAGCAAGCAAGAAAAAGGGTTGATGCAAACGGATTCGAGACTGGATAGGAAAAAAAAGAGCTTGAATTGGAGAAGTTTTTCGTTCTTGCGTTCCTCACCGAAGTTCCCGAAAATGAAAAGATTTTTTTTCATTTCAGTTGTAAAAAATTACAACTTCCTGAATATTCAACCCTATTCCGCAATGCAAATACTGGCATCCTGAGGAAAGAAATAAGTTACCACCTATTCAATAGCCCAAGTGATTAAAATAACATATATTCTGTAGCCTCCAAGTTTTTTTGTTTTTAAAAGGGGTCTTTATTCCAAATTATCTAGATGTTAGATGAAACGCAACCTTCAATTTACATCCCTGTTTGGCTTATCCCAAATTTTCATCTCAAGTAATTGAAGTTGTGTTTATTGGCTTCCCGATCCTAATAAAGATACCTTTTCGGAGCATTTGTGTGTGCATATTTATTTGACTATAGAGCATTATTTATTTTACTAACGATTTTCTTTATTTTCAGTAATATGTCACATATTATCAACAGAATAATCTCAAAGTGTGGTTAAACTATGATTGAAATAGAGATTTATTATTATTAATTTTTTGCCTTTAATAGAGGTTGTTCCTATCCTTCAGTGACTCCTGTATTTCGGAATATTTGTATAGTATTTCACTGATTTACACAATGCGCCGATTTCATACTTATAATCTAACTTATTTTCTTCTAATCTACAGCATTATTAATGCAATGTTTCTTAATGTGCCATACATGTAAAATGCATAATAAATCTTGCTCTTCCTTGCGAAGAACCTTACTGTCTGTATTACAATGCTTCTTCAAAAATTTTCAATATTATTCATACATTCGAGTGATATTTTATTTATTGCTATCAACATAATCAACAGTCGTCACTAAATCAGGATTTGAGTGAAGTTTATAAAACAAGCAATGCATATATAACTAAACATTTAAGACGCATTCCCCGAGCTCATAAAAACTGAAGACTCAAGGTGTTGGGGAGATCAGGTTGATCAGCCAGAAAATGACAATAATTTCATCATTGTTAAAAGATCAGTAGTTTTAAAAACAATTAATGGAATACAATTTTTTTCTATACTTTCATAAAGTACTAATGGTATAAAAAATTCAAATATATCTATTTTGCAATATTAATTAGTGAAATTTTAATGAAAAAATTGACGTTTTAAAAATATAAATTTGCAAATGTGCATTTTGCCAGCAAAAATTTAAAAATACTACAGCAGATATATGTTTAACATTGCATTTATATTTACTTATACTACTATATTTTACTCTGAATCTCATTTTAGCCTGCGTTTTGACATAGAAGAATTTTTATTGAATAAATAGAAGTATTTTTTCTAATTAAATTTTTAAAATCTGTTTTTTAAAGTCATTAATTATTCAAATAAATTTGAATATACTTTTAAATTTAGGTTATCTCTCCTCTTAATAATAATAATAAAAATAATAATTTGTATCCGGACAAGTGTTTCGAATGTTTTCTAAGAAAAATGAAGTAAAAGAAAGATCCTTTACAAAAATCATTGTAAAAGATCAATCGAGGTATGTATGCTCGAAAATATTTTAAGACTTACGAATAATAGAAAGTTTTTAGTTTTGATCTTGTTGTGCACATCTGAAGAAAAAATATGAAACATATTTCTGCTCATACATACATGTTTTTTAATTAGATAAAGTACCCAATATTGTTAAATATTCCTCACTTTGAGAATGCTGAATTTCAGTAACATTTTCGCCGTAAACGAATGGTGAGTAGAACTGAAACTTTGAACCGAAAACGAATATTCGGTCGATCTTTAGTTTACATATAAAGCTGAAAATATATATCATTAAAAATTAAATTGGGGATTTTTGAAAGGAACTAAGTACATATTTTGACTTTTCTCATTTTAAAATAGTTTTAATGATTTTTCATCTCGATTGACCTTTTTGTGAAAAAAAAAAAAAAAAAAAAAAAAAAAAAAAAAATTAGTTCGAGTAATATAGGCAGGCATTGTCATAGTTCAGGCACGCATTGTCAAGAGCTTAAGACGCCACACTAGTCACTGAAAAAGACCCAGATGATAATATTAAGTCTATGGGAGTGTTATTTTCAAATATATCTCGTTCAAATTTTAATGTTTTTTCTTTTTCTTCTTTTTTTTTTTTTTATAGGATAGCTGATGATTATCTACAGCCGGGCTGGTTTTTATTTTTTTTTTATTATGATTTCAGATTAAAAAAGAATACTTTATCTTCTAGAACCAGTTTGAACCGGTTGTGAAACTGAAACTATCTTAATATTAAAAAATTGTCACAAAAATTGAAAAAGTAAAGACTAGCCCGGGTGTAGACAATTCTCAGATATCCTATGGGGAAAAAAAAAATCATGTGAAAATATTAAAATTTGAGTGAGATATTTGAAAATAATGCCCCCATAGACTTTACATTATCTTCCGGGTCTTTTTCAGTGACTAGTGTGGCGTCTTAACTGCCGTGACAGAAATGAGGCATGGCTATTGTTAAGGGTATTTGAGACTACGTAAACAAAGTTGAATAAGAAGAATTACTCAAGGATTACCGGTTGTGTACTAAACTTGTTAACATAACTTATTATAGTCGACTAGGAGGCGGCAGCACAGACATTCAACTCATCGAGTTCACGGATGAAAATCTTAGATTAGTTAAAATACCTCGATACGCATAGTAAAATGCAATCGGTCTGCCAAGTCCTATCTTGGTGGAAAATACCTAAAAACCTGACTTTAGCGGCTACCTCATGGTTTACCATTATGTTTTCCTCCTGCCAATCCTCCATATTTTTATGCTTTTGGTTGCAGGAAAATGCATGGGAGTCAAAAATAAAATTGGGTTTTTGATTGTTTTGCACCAAGATAGGACTTTGCAGACCGATTGTGTTTTAATATGGGAATCGAGATTTAACTAATCCTAGATTTTCATCCGTGAACTCGATGAGGTGGTTGCCTGTGCTGCCGCCACCCGGTCTATAATTAAAACTCACCTATTCAGAAAGCTCAAGCAATGGAAGTAGGGCTCCAAATAAAAACAAAATTTTCCTAATATTACTTGTTAAACGGAAAATGAAAAAAATAATTTTCCAAAATTGTAAAAAGTAGCAATCTCTGAGACAGCTAGCGGGCAGTTAGAAATTAAAAGTTGAGTATTGAAATGTGTTATGCCCATGACTTTGAATATTCCAAAATCTGGACTTTGTTTCTTTCAAAAAAACTCCGATTCAGTTGCATTCGCGAAATACAACTAAAGGTGTTTTTCTGTAGCGGCAGTTCTTATTATATATTTAAAAATATCGCATCTCTTTGGTTGTAACTTATCTATGTACGCTTGTTCCGGTAAAGCAATGTTTTGTATTTATTATTATTAAATTAATGTAGAAGTTATAAATTTACATAACTGTAGTAATTTGTGAAAGGATATTTTGATCGAAAATTACGTTTTAGGTGTTCTACCTTAAGCGATGTTCGTATCAAAATAATTCAATTCTAATTTGTTTAGCGTAAATTATATAATTAACATTTCAAGGAAATGTAATTAATATTACTATAATTAACGATTGTTTTCAAATGTTTTCGCCTCGCCTTATATGTTTGACGCCTTTACTACCATGATGTCTGTATGCACATGGTCGGCGAGCTTCTACGAATCAACAAGCAATTTTAATTTTTTCGGGTTGACCTTAAGCGGGGTCAAAACACAAAAATCTTCAAATTTTCTAAAAAAAATTTTATTGCATTAAAAATTTCTTTGTTTCTTTATGCTTAAAGTGACATTTAAATCATGTTTCAATCTTAATTAGAAAAGGAAATATTAATCTTTTCGTTTTGGTTTGTTTATAAAATCTAGTTTTTAAGCAATGATTGTCATGAAATGACTTCTTGTGAAAATGCTATTTTCTTCATGATGGACTTTGTCACAATTTCTTGAATTTAAGTTGTTGTAACTCAAGAACTGTTAAAGATAAAAACAAACTTTGATGATATCATTTTGATTGTTTTACTTTAATTTTGATTAAGAAAATTTCAAAAAAATATTTACTTTTGAAAATATGATTTTTTAAGAATAAAAGTTACATCATTTTTTTTTCAAATTTTTATTTTAAACATTTTTAGTTTTTTATATTAATATTTTTTAAATGCTGAATCAAAATTAAAATTTAGATATTTCTGTTTATTTGGGAAAAAAATGAAATTCTACTAATAATATTTTGAGTTATAACGATTTTAAATTACCTTACATTAAAAGTAAATTTAAAATTATTATTTTTTTAATTACGAGAAGTTTTATCATGTGATTTTGTTTACAAATAATATGGTTAACCATCACAAAAAGATTCAAAATTTTAACTCGAGAAATAAAAATTATTTTAAAATGTGTCTCGGACACCCTTAAATAAAATTTCTTGGTTCAGATCAAAATATATCCAAATATAGTAGTAGGTGCCGTATTGTACATTCTATATTGACACTAATCAATGGATAAATGGATAGAGCCCCTCATCTTTTTGCTTCATTTTGGGAATAGCAGATTTTGAGCTTATTCTATCGACAATCATTTTCAGAATTTTCAAGCTATGTTTTTGAGACTTTCACAAAAGTTGCTTGATACATTTTGGTAACATAAAATGGAAATGAAATTTTGATAGCGTTCACGCATGCGTAATGAAAAATTATTTAGTAAACCTGCCCATTTTTCAGGCAATTTTTTTAATCTGATTACAGGGTATTGTGTACAATGTTGTTTATCATATTTTCGGAAAATAAACTTTTCTATATTAAGAACTCTGGAAATTATAAACAAAAAACTTGGAAAAAAATCGGCTTTCTTTTTATAAAAACCTTAATTTCTCTACGAGTATACATACTATCAGCATAAAAATGAGCACAGTTTTTTAACATAAATTACTTAATCATAATCTACAGTTTGATCGTTTTTGCTACTCTTTTTTTTTTGATTACTTAAAAGATATTTGTCCTTTTTCAATTGGTTGACGGTCCCTTATAAAGTTTCGGGAAGAAATCTTCACAGAAATGTATGACATGTATTATTATGTTTACATTCTTAAAATTTAAGGGTAATTCCTCGTGTATTTTTCAAGATATTTAACAAAATGTCTAAAATCGCAAGTGGATGGTCACCTTTGGCAACATAGCGTAGTATAACAGGACTTTACGTTGCATCCCCTTGAACTTGGCACGCATCAAAAATTTCATTTGTGAATTAAAAGAAGAAATAAAGAAGAAGAGTGTCTGAAAAAGAGTCAGTGAAAGCGACAAAAGAGTTAATCACGGATCGCTCTAGATCGGACATTGGAATTTCGAAATAGAGTAATTCTTTTTTTTTTTCCCAGCGAGTCCCTGAAAGTGAAAACAAGGCGAGATGCATGTCCATCCGATCTGGCCATTGTCTTTGTGTGAAGAACGGCCCCTTAAACCACGGAAGCGAATCAAAGCAAACCAAGGCCTCACAGAGAGAGAGAAAGAAGAAGCCAGTTCGGTTATTTGGCAGATGAGGATGATCATCGGAGCCGATGAACGCCGGAAGGAGAGGATGAGGAAGAACAACCACGCGGACCGATACTGGGTGAGTTCTCCCGTTTCGTTTCACTTTTAAGAGGCTACTTCATTCAAATGAAAAGATCCGTTAGCTATTACCAATCCTATGGAAGAAATTTATTAAAATATTTCGGTTGTATTTTAATATTTTCTTAAAGATTTTTTTTCTTCTTTCTTTTTCTTTCTTTTTATTGGATAGCTCAGATTGATCTGTATGCAGGCGTTTTTATTTTATTTTATTTTGCTTACAGATATATTTTATGCGCTTTCATTTTCGGAACCGGTTTCAAAAGTGAAAGTGCCCTCATAAAAAATATCTGCAACCAAATTCGAAAAATAAAAAAACGGCCAGCATTCAGATCGATCTCAACTATGTAATGCAGAATAAGTAATGTAAAAATATTGAAATGCAACCGAGATACCTTTATAAATTTATTCCATAGAATTAGCATTAGCGAACATGTCTTTTTATTTGAATGAAGTAGCCTTTTGAGACAGCTAATCGGTCAATTTCCGAATTCTCCAAATATCTTCTTAAGAAACCAATATTTTAAATCTTTTTTTTTATTATTAATTTATTTATTTTTTTTTTTTTTTTTTTTTTTTTTACGTTTGTGTAGTTTTTTAAAAAGATCTCTCTTTTTTACCACAGTTGTCAAAATATTTTTAACTTACATATTTAGTTCTATGTGAATTTTTAAAATGTAACTTGCAATTTGTCAACTTTTAAAACACAAAATGTTAAATTAAGCAAAGATTTTTGAAATATTTTTAGAACTAAGAGAAAAAGAGAGATCCTACACAAAATGTTAAGTTAAGCAAAGATTTTTGAAATATTTTGAGAACTAAGAGAAAAAGAGAGATCCTACACAAAAGAAAAGATATAAAAATATTAATTTCCTGAAGAGATATTTTAAATACATGAATGTATTCAATGCCCATAGACTTTACATTACGGAGGGAGGAATTTTGAATTGAGTGATTAGCAGTCTTAGGGTTGTTAGTTATTGAATATTGGTTTTAAGGTCCACCTCGATCAGGTGAAGATTATGCTGTTATTAAGTTCAGTAATGATTTATGTAATGAAAATGATTAATAAATGGTGGGATGGTCGTAGAGTTGAAAATGATGTTTCGATATCTGATTTAGAACCTTTTCAACCTCCATTCATGGGATATTCCTTTAAAAGAGGTTTGATTATTAGTCATTCAATGCTGAAGTTAAAGGTTCAACAATTAAAATTAGACCCAAACGCATATTTTTACTTTCTTCTATCTTCAATAGAAGAAAGTATTGTAATCGAAATTTTTTCGACTTCCGGTTTTCGACGGATTTACACGTTTTAGGGGTTAGAGATTCCAAAAAACATGTTTTTACAAAATGTCTGTCTGTCCGTGTGTCTGTGTGTGTGTCTGTGTGTGTGTCTGTATGTCGCCATTCTATCATCAAAAAGTGTATGAAGTTATGCATAGAATTGAACCAAATTTTTTGTGGATGTTTTTGGCTGTGGCAAGCAGGTCCTGCTTCAGTTTTGTAATATTCCGCCGGAAGGGGGCGCTGCAATCGCGATTTTTGTGCCGTTTTCAATATTGTACCGACCAAAAGTATATGAAGTTATGCATCGAATTTAACCAAATTTTTTGTGTAAGTGTGTGGCTATGGCTAGTTGGTCCCCCCTGAATTTGAAAATAATCGGCCGCAAGGGGGCGCTGCAATCGCGATTTTTGTGCCATTTTCGATATTGTACCGACCAAAAGTATAGGAAGTTATGCATCGAATTGAACCAAATTTTTTGTGTATGTGTATGACTATGGCTAGTTGGTCCTCCCTGAATTTGAAAACAATCCGCCTGAAGGGGGCGCTGTAATCGCCATTTTTGTGCGATTTTCAATTATGTACCAACCAAAAGTATATGAAGTTATCCATCGAATTGAACCAATTTTTTTGTGTATATGTATGACTATGGCTAGTTGGTCCTACCTGAATTTGAAAAAAATCCGTTGGAAGGGGGCGCTGCAATCGCGATTTTTGTGCCATTTTCAATAATGTACCGACCAAAAGTACATGAAGTTATGCATCGAATTGAACGAAACTTTTTGTGTAAGTGTATGGCTATGGCTAGTTGGATCGCCCTGAATCTGAAAAAAATTGCCGGAAGGGGGCGCTGCAGTAGCGAATTTTATGCCATTTTCAATATTGCACCTCATAAAAGTGTATGAAGTTAGTTCTAGAACTGAACTAAATTTTTTGTATATGATTATTTTTTGGTAAGGCAAGTAGGTCCTCCCTAAATTTGAAAAAAAAAAATCTGCCTATCATTCTATTGCCCATCAGCTCGTGCAGAGACGGAAATTCGTTTTTTCTCCGATTGAAGCAGATTGAAGCAGAAATTTAAGATGAAAATCAAAGTTGGTATGGTATTGAATTAAAATTATTAAAGCATTAAAATGAGTAACTGTTTTTTTTTAATATTAAAATGTACGTATGAGATAGAAGAAAGTTTTGGGATTGGCACATCCAACTAGTTGAAGTATAATTTCGCAATCGGTAACGTGATTACGTGTGAAGGGTTATCTATGTTTTATCTAGATTTGACCTTTTAACTTTTGATAAAGGGTCAGTCATTTATTAGTATAATGTCTAATGATTGCAGCTTCAGTCACATTTTTAAAACCTTTAAGTGAGAACAAACCAAAATTTTAGCCGAATACGCCGCTGGGAAGGCCGTGTATTTCTAATGAGAGTACATTGTGGTTGTCGGATAGTGAATCTGAGACAGCTACGAAAAAAAAGAAAAACAAGCTAGAAATTGCACATCGAACGTAGCAAACGAGGTGCGTTTGTACTATAACGAAGTTTCAGAAATATTCAGATCTTGGTGTAATAGTACACAGTATACAGTATAGTGGCCGAAATCTTTTGTGTGTCTCTGTAAATACTATTCTATCTGCTTTCTATTATACATAGTAAACTCAGCAATGTATAAACTTAATTCAGAAATGTATATCAGTTTCATAAAATGTGAAATTATTTAACAGTATTAAAACACGTTCCAAATAGTATTTCTTCCTATACCATTGTGTAACGGAATTATATGTGTGGTCCTGTAAATGAATAACAAATATTCTTTGTACCACAGATTGTGCAAAATGTATTTTTTAGTATGTACTTCATAACATATTTGACGCTATCTTTCAACTGTTTCGGGATTTTTTTAATCGCTATTTCAAAACAATAATCTTTACCTTATTTAAGTTGATAATGTATGAGACTAATATTACTACAGTATTAAATAATGGCTATAAACAATCTGGAAACACAATCACTACTAGGTATTTGCACCAGATATATAGTATTTAGTAAGATTAACATTGCTATATATTTTATTAGTGCAATATCAAATTAATTTTCATATTTTTCTTTTTCGTTTGAGAAACCACTGCATTATACAAGCAATAGAATAATCCATTATTATTTTCGATTGAAAATAGGTTTTATTTTTATAATTTTTACTTCTTGTATTACACACAAATAAAACGTATAAATTTTAAGTTAAGTAAAAATTTTGCACAACGAAAAAAAATACAATAATAATGTAATGGATAATAAATACAAAGGTATTTAATTATCCATTTTGACGCTTATATTAGCCGAATAGTTTCCAGTTTTTGCATTTATAATGCTATTAGGATTAGGATACTGTCATTACTACATGGGGATAATTACAAAACTAATTGTTTAGACAAAATAATGTTAAATAAAAAGACATTAGGGTCATTCCATGTCAATTCAACCAATTTTTCCCCCATTTGTAACCCGACCCACAGGGATTTGGATGAAACTTTGTGTGCACATTAATTCTATCATGAAATGATTCCATCAGAAATTTTTCCTTCCCAGACCTCATAGTTAGTGAGATATGGGGGGTCCAATTATTGGGGTTTTCTCAAATCGCACATTTCTGAGTCTGTATTCTGAGATTGCAGTTCCATCTTCAAAAAATTGTTTCTCTCGATCTAAAACATGAATCATCCTAAAAATATCACTGTAAGAAGATAAAAAGATGCAGATTTTAATAAAAAATATTTAAAAAATTTACTTGTAATATTTAGGATAAAAAAAGTCAGCCAAAGTTGAAAGTTATGGTTATTTTTCCAAATTTATGTGACTTCACGAAAAAAGCTGTACACAAAAAGGCAATTTAAATTTCCAATTTCTTTTTGTTTTAAATAAAAGTTTACACTTTGGGCTTTCTATCTATGAAATAAAAATGATGTGTTTCGCATGACTTATGCAAAAATTTTGGGTACTTTCCAATTAGCCGGATGAGTGCTTTATTTTTATATATTACATATGCACACAAAAAAGCAAATGAAATTTCCCATTTCTTTTTGTTTTAAATAAAAGTTTACACTTTGGGCTTTCTATCTATGAAATAAAAATGATGTTTTTCTCATGGCTTATGCAAAAATTTTGGGTACTTTCCAATTAGACGGATAAGTGCTTTATTTTTACATATTACATATGCACACAAAAAAGCAAATGAAATTTCCAATTTCTTTTTGTTTTAAATAAAAGTTTACACTTTGGGGTTTCTATCTATGAAATTAAAATGATGTCTTTCGCATGGCTTATGCAAAAATTTTGGGTACTTTCCAATTAGCCGGATGAGTGTTTTATTTTTACATAAGTACATATGTATAGATCTATATAAATGCAGATGTATTATACATGTACATATGTATGTATATATACAGTATATTGATATATATATATATGTATAACACTGGTGCCCGTCTAACCGAAAAGTACCAAATTTTGCCTTGTTTTGAGAATTTGCACCAATTAAGAGGAAAAAAATCTGACTAAGTTTAGCTATGGTACTTAAATAATTACTGGAATTTCTATGAGTTATTGAATTTAATGTTATTTGATGCATGTTTTTTTTTTTTAATTCTCAAAGTAAAGTTTAGGCTTTGTTTTTTCTGATTAAAAAAAAATCTGACTGTAATAATTTCCCCCATTAAATTTAGTGAATGGTCCATATATTTCATTTCGGTAATTAGTAATGGGCATTTTTTGATAATCTAAAGAATCTCTTACTTTTATTTTCAATAATTAAACTCAAAACAGATTTTTTTTGTACAGTATAAAATAGAAAATGTTTTCTCCTCACATTTCCATTCTTTCTTTCGAATGCTTATATATTAATTATTTGTGTTTAAAAAATGTTTAAAACCTTGTATTTCTTTTCCTTGGTTAATTTTAATCAGTTTAAATATTTATATTGGCAAGTTTAAATACACAAATATTTAACAGAACTTAAATTTGTTTCTATAGTCTGAAAGATTTAATTGCACCTGCCTTGTATAAACACCTTCTGATAAAGGCAGGATAATGTTCGTTAGTATGAAAGCAGATGTTTTGAAATCAAGTTAATCAAATTATTGGCATTCTGTTGTTTCTAATCATAGAAGAATGATTTAACTTTTACTGTGCTACTTAAAATATATTCTGATTGTTACATATTTTATAGTTTGTGATATGTATAAATATTTTTTTGCTTTATTGTTTTAATATGGAGCCTGATATTAAACCTTCTACTAGTCTTCAGGCTTGCAGTATTGTAATATTAAATGGTTTAGAATGTCACAAAACTAGCTATACAAATAACAGAGAAATAGACTACATTGATAATCTCTGTGATTCAGAAAAAGAACTTTTATTAGTTAGGACTATTGCATTTATAAAACAAAAATTAAGTGAAAACCGTTTGATTAATATATGTGAGCATCACAGAATTTCGCCCTTAATGAAATATGAATTATATAAATGTGGAGATCCATTTAAGCGGCACAAAAAGCAAGTGAAAAAAACAATTAGGGCAATTAATAGAAATTTATATACGGCCGAAAAAGTAAACCAAAGTTGAAAGTTATGATTATTTTTCCGAAATTTTGTGAGTTTATGAAAAAGTCTCTACACAAAAAGGCAAATGAAATTTCCAGTTTGTTTTTGTATCCAATAACATTAAATTCAGTAACTCATAGAAACTCCAGTAATTATTTAAGTACCACAGCTAAACTTATCAGATTTTTTCCCCCTTAATTGGTGCAGATTTTCAAAACGAGGCAAAATTTGGTACTTTTCGGTTAGACGGGCACCAGTGTCATACATATATATATCAATATACTGTATATATACATACATATGTACATGTATAATACATCTGTATTTATATAGATCTATACATATGTACATATGTAAAAATAAAACACGCATCCGGCTAATTGGAAAGTACCCAAAATTTTTGTATAAGCCATGTGGAAGACATAATATTTAGTTCACAGATAGAAAGCCCAAAGTGTAAACTTTTATTTAAAACAAAAAGAAATTGGAAATTTCATTTGCTTTTTTGTGTGCATATGTAATATGTAAAAATAAAGCACTTATCCGGCTAATTGGAAAGTACCCAAAATTTTTGCATAAGCCATGCGAAACACATCATTTTTATTTCATAGATAGAAAGCCCAAAGTGTAAACTTTTATTTAAAACAAAAAGAAATGGGAAATTTCATTTGCTTTTTTGTGTGCATATGTAATATATAAAAATAAAGCAATCATCCGGCTAATTGGAAAGTACCCAAAATTTTTGCATAAGCCATGCGAAACACATCATTTTTATTTCATAGATAGAAAGCCCAAAGTGTAAACTTGCATTTAAAACAAAAAGAAATTGGAAATTTAATTTGCCTTTTTGTGTACAGCCTTTTTCGTGAAGTCACAAAAATTTGGAAAAATAACCATAACTCTCAACTTTGGCTAATTTTTTTTATCCTAAATATTACAAGTAACTTTTTTAAATATTTTTTTATTAAAATCTGCATCTATTTATATTCTTACAGTGAAATTTTTAAGATGATTCATGTTTTAGATCCAGAGAGACAATTTTTTGAAGATGGAACTGCAATCTCAAAATACAGACTCAGAAATGTGCGATTTGAGAGAACCCCAATAATTGGACCCCCCATATCTCACAAACTATGAGGTCTAGGAAGGAAATATTTCTGATGGAATCATTTCATGATAGAATTAGTGTGTACACAAAGTTTCATCAAAATCCCTGTAGGTCGGGTTACAAGGTCTGGTTGAATTGACATGGAATGACCCCATATTCTCTAAATAGTATGCAATACTCCAAACAGCTTAAATATAATCCCATGTTTCTATGATATAGTGATCGTTTTTATAAATGTTACAAAGTATTCAAAAGTAATACCAGAAATATACACTGAGAAATACTAATGTTAATCTTAATCAAGTAAATATTGTGAATATGTGTGCCGTGGAACAGTGGTACGTCGTTGGAAGATCTCGAGTACTCCGCAAAATCTTAGCTCACTTTTACTGAAAAAACTATACTGTACCCTAACGAAAAAGCACCGGTAGAATTGATTTTAGTGGTTGATCGATAGGTTTTATCATTGTGATTTCCTGCACCGAAAGGTATGAAACGATTGAGGCTAGGAGCAGGAAAACACAATGGTAAATCTACCGATCAACCACTAAAATTGAGTCTGCAGGCGCTTAGAAACCAAGATAGGACTTGGCAGTCGAATTGCATTTTAATATGCGATCTGTCTAATCCTATATTTTCAGATGTCAACTTAATGAGGTGATGTTTTGTGCAGCTGCCTTCTATTATATAACCATTAGCATGATGTTAAAAGAAATTTAACATAATTTGTGCATCCTAAAAAATCGGGATTTTTGGCGGCCCGCACAGTGATTACGCCAGACGGGTGTTGGAGATCTTGAAAATTAGGACGTTTGGAAACACTATTCGCGACATTACTCTACATTTAAATTATGAAGTGTAATTTCTTAACTGGTGAATGGCTACATTTTTATAGGTATTTACAATGTAAAAATTGTATCGCTGAGAGAGATAAGAAAGAAATTTATTTCCTAATTCTACCCTACTTTTCGCTGCAAGTCACATTGAACAGAAATAGAATTTTGAACGCTTGATGTATGGCAGGGCATTCGGGATGTGGTCACCACAAGTCCCCTGATTTCCAGTAACCTCTAAATTCTGCTGAAGGTTTTTCAGTTATTGTACAAAATTTGACATGGTTTTAATATCTAAAGGAATTTAACATTTCATTCTACATTTTATTGTGTTAATACTGTATTTTTATAATGTTGTATATTTTGTTTTTAACATCCATTTATAATAACTTTATTATAATGAACTAGAAAACAAGACAAAAAAACTGGAGGGACAAAACCCATATCTTGCCCCTGCACTTAAAAAACTGGAGGGGCATATGCCCCCCCCTTGCCCCCGTCAGATTACGCCCATGGAATGGGGGATAACACACAAGACATCCATTATATGAATAAGCAGTTGCAAACCTCTCAATTGATGTATCAAACGACTGGTGTTGTAAAGAAATTAAAAATTTGGCGAAATATTGCAGTTATCACCAAGTTGGCGTCACTTTTAACAACTAATTTTGGTCGCTAAATTTGGCGATATATCGCCAAGTTGGCGACAAACTTGGCGATTGTTGGCGATGGTAACCTTTCCTCTCTTTATGGTAACCCATACGGCGATGCATATAGACGGAGTCCTTTCCTGATTGGTCTATTCGACTCATGGAAGGAGTGGACAACCCGGATTCGTTAGTTCCGGAAATCTTCCACATCAGCATCATTCCAGGAGTCATTCCTTTTAAGGCTAGTTTTTTTTTACTATAGAAGGATATTTTCTTTTACCTTTATTAATTTAAAAAATATATCTTATACTATAATGCGAGCAAAAATTGTGTGTGTGTGTGTGGGTAAATTTTATATCAAAAACGGCTCTAACGATTTTCGCAAAAATTTGAATTTTACCATTTTCGGGCACGAGAAGACCATTGGGCTAGGTCACATGTTCGAGAAAATTCGATTATTGGGTCATTTTGGGTCATAATGGGTCAAGATCAAGCTATTTATATCTAGAGAACGGCTGGATCGATTTTAAGGAAATTTTGTAACCAATCGTTTTTTGGCACGAGAAAACTATTGGGCTGGGTCACATGTTCGAAAAATTTCGATTATTGGGTCATTTTTGGGTCATTATGGGTCAAGCCATTTTTATCTAAAAAACAGCTCTAACGATTTCGACCAAATTTTACATTTTATCGTTTTGGATTACCAGAAGACCATTGGGTTAGGTAACATGTTCGAGAAAATTCGGTTAGTGGGTCATTTTTGGGGTCATTGTGGGTCATGCTATTTTTATCTAGAGATTTTCTCACGCAATTTTGACTAAAAATTGTATTCTATGGTTTTCGGGCACGAGAAAAACATTGGGCTAGGTTACATGCTCGAGAAAAAATTTTAATGGGTCATATTGGGTCATTAAGAGTCTGGGTCAAGCTATTTATATTTAAAGAACCGCAGAATCAATTTCATCGAAATTTTGCCTGTAATAGTTTTTTGACACGAGAAAGCTAATGGGCTAACACGATCGAGAGATTTCGATTATAAGAGTCATTTGTGGGTCATGATGGGTCATAATGGGTCATAGTCAAGCTATAGCTAAAGAACAGGTGGATCGATTTTAACGAAATTTTATATACAACATTTTTTGGCACGAGAAAACTATTGGGCTAGGTCTCAGTTCGAGAAATTTCGATTACTGGGTCATTTTGGGTCATAAAAGGTCTGGGTCAAGCTATTTATATGTAAACTACGACAGTATCAAATTTAATGAAATTTTGTATGTAAGTTTTTTGACACGAGAAAATTAATGGGCTATCTCACATGTTTGAAAGATTTCGATTATAAGAGGTTATGGGTCATTATATTATGAGTCATGATGGGTCATAATGGGTCATATCAAGCTATATCTAAAGAACACGTGGATCAGTTTTAACGAAATTTTGTATACAACATTTTTTGGCACGAAAAAAATCATTGGGCTAGGTCACATGATCGAGAAATTTCGATTAATGGGTCATAAAGGGTCATAAAGGGTCTGGGTCAAGTTATTTATATTTAAAGAACGGCAGGATCGAGTTTAACGAAATTTTGAGAGTAACAATATTTATACACGAGAAAACTAATGGGCTAAGTCACATGTTCGAGAGATTTCGATTATAAGGGTCATTTGTGGGTCATGATGGGTCATGGTCAAGCTATATCTAAAGAATGGGTGAATCAATTTTAACGAAATTTTGTATACAGCATATTTTTGGCACGAGAAAATCATTGGGCTATGTCACATGTTCGAGAAATTTCGATCAATGGGTCACTTTTCGGTTATTCTAATTTTATCTAGACAATGTCTCGCGCAAATTTGACTGAATTTTATATTCTATCGTTTTCGGACACAAGAAAATCATTGGGTTAGGTCAGATGTTTCAGAAAACTCAATTAATGAGTCATTTTGGGTCATAATGGGTCAAGGTCAAACTATTTATACCTAAAAATTGGCTCAATCGATTTTATCTAAATTTTGTATTTAACGTTTTTCGGCACGCAAAAATTAATGAACTAAGTCACATTTTCGAGAGATTTCGATATAAGGGTCATTTGTGGGTCATGCTAATTTTATCTAGAAAATTGTTCTCACCATTTTCAGTATATTTTCTATTATATCGTTTTCGGGCAAAAGAAAACCATTGAGATAGGACACATGCACGTAACAATTCAGTTAGTGGGTCGTTTTAGGTCTTAATGGGTTCGGGTCATTCTAATTATATATAACAACGACTCAGTCAATTTTACCTAAATTTTGCAATGGAACGTCTTTTGTCACGAGAAGACTATTGAGCTGAGTTGCATATTAAACAAAATTATATTAGTGGGTCATATCGCTTCATTGCTGAATGCTGTCATGCTAATTTTACTTAAGAATTGGCTTAAACGATTTTGATTCATTTTATACTCTACTGTTTTTGATTACCTGAAGACCATTGAGCTAAGTCACATGTTTGATCATATGTGATTAGTGGATCATTTGGGTAAAAAAGGGTCAGGATCACGAGACTATGGCAAAAGCCAATAAGTTGGCGATATTTGACAAAATACTGACGAAATTTGGCCGAAAAATCGACTATTAAGGTTACGAAACCAAAACACATATTTGGCGCCAAATGAAAGAATGTGTCCAAATTTGGTTATATCTGGCAAAAAATATTGTCTTTCAGAATGTGAAGAAATTTCTTATACTGATGAACCACGTTTGAGAGGATCCTGGACAGAACTGCGCATGGTCGAAAAGAGCGAGTCCATGTCAAAAATGGGGAAGTTAGTACCATCTCGAGATGAGTTTGTTTATTAAACAACCCTAGATGTGTCGAGTTTTTTGGGGGGGAATACCTTTTTGTTTCTGTAATTGATCTTTATCTGTTTTTAAAATTACATTGTAATTCTGTTACACGAAATAAGTTATAAAAAGACAAGTATAATTGTGGTGTATTTAACTGTAACCGCAACTTAAGTAGAAATGTAAATAGAATGTTTTTATGTAAGCGGCAATTGTGTTCTATGCCGATTGTGTGTATCTGTGATCGTCTGCTGTAAATAATGTGTCCGTATTAAATAAGTTCTTTTAATAAGATGAAAGTATTATTCTTCCAAAGTATATATATCTTGCTAATGATACAAAATCGATATTTAGTTCACATATTAAAATAATATGTGATATCTGGCGACGATGTATGGGATAAAAAAGTATCGGATCCATGTACATTAGATGCTGAAGACTGCCAAGGTAAAAAATTCTTTTTGATTTATCTTTAAAGAAGATTAAAAATGGAGCAGTTGGTTCAAAGTTTAATTGAACAAAATAAAATTTTATTAGAGAAATTAGCCACTTTTGCCGATCCGAAAACGCAAGAAGCTAAAGTTTCAGTTCAATTTGAAAAATTTGATGAAACGAATGAAGCTTTTGATTCTTTTTTAGAACGCTTCGAAGCTTTCATGGATATTCAAAATGTTCCGGATGGCAAACGTGGGAAAGTTTTTATTTCTAGTTTGTCAGCAAAATTATATAATTTGTTGAAAAACCTGCTAGCTCCTGACAATCCTTCCGATAAAGATTACCTTATTCTAAAAAATACTTTAAAAGCTCATCTCACTCCGACGCCGCTTATAATTCCTAGTAGGCATGTGTTTCTAAATCGTAAGCAACGGGAGGGGGAAAGTGTCAGTGCTTTCATGGCTGAACTTCGCTCCTTGGCAATTCCTTGTCAGTATAAACAGGAAATGTTGAACACGATGTTACGGGATGTTTTCGTAAGCGGGCTAAGGGATAGAGCAATATTAGATAGACTTTTTGAGGAAGATGATATAGATATTGAGAATACCTTGAAAATTGCTTTAGCTATGGAGAAAGCTATGAAAGGGGCAAATGAGATAATGGGTAAATCTTTAGAAATTAAAGAATTTAGCGTGAGGAAAAATAATGAGCAATCAAAATTTGTTTCGCAAAAGAAAAACTTTGGAAGACAAAATCTTTCGGGAAAGAAAGTAAAAACGAGCTGTACACGGTGTACAGCAACGGATCACGGTAAACATTCCTGCAGATTTAAATTAGCTAAGTGTCATTTTTGTCAAAAAATCGGGCACATTCGAAAAGCTTGTTTTGCAGCGAAAAAAGGGTTAAAAGGGAACACGGTAAAACAAAAGCAGGTAGATACCCTGTATTCTAGTGAAAATGTTATCCCAATGTATTCCTTTGATTTGAACTCGCTGAAAGAGGAGGAGCAAAGAAAACCTCCAATTATGTTAACAGTAAATATTGAAAATAAACCTGTGAGTATGGAACTTGATACTGGAGGGGCCGTCTCGGTAATGAGCATAAAAAAATTTCCTGAGATTTCGAAAAAAAGAATTCAACCCACAAAAGTAGTTTTTAAAAC
Source organism: Maratus speculifer (assembly GCA_964019185.1). NCBI lineage: Eukaryota > Metazoa > Arthropoda > Arachnida > Araneae > Salticidae > Maratus > Maratus speculifer. Next base: position 20,747,016 of record OZ025292.1, on the reverse strand, counting down.
ATACAAAGGTGAAATAATTGTACCTTTGGGTTTTGTTACTGTTGATGTTGAATACAAAAATCAAAAATTTAAATTAAATTTGTATATTGTTAAGGAAAATTTGGATACAATTTTTGGCCGCGAATGGCTATATAGTATAAATTTGGACTGGAATTCTATAAAAGCTGTAAGAACATCCTATGACTATAATTTGAGTAAATTGTTAGAAGAGTATAAAGAGCTTTTTGACGATAAGTTAGGGGAAATTAATAATTATGAAGTAAAGTTGGAACTTAAGTCTGACGCAGTGCCAAAATTTTGTAGAGCTAGACCTGTACCCTTTTCTTTAAAAGACAGGATTGAACAAGAAATTGATAGGCTTGAAAAGGAAGGCATCATAGAGAGAGTAGAGACCTCTGATTGGGCAACACCAGTTGTCCCGGTTGTAAAAACAGATGGGTCTATACGCCTATGTGCAGATTATTCTGTTACCGTAAACCAAAATATTATGGTACAACAACATCCTTTACCAAAATTAGAGGAAATTTTTTCAAGCTTAAATGGGGGTAAACATTTTTCAAAAATCGATTTTAAACATGCATATTTACAAATGAAAGTACATCCAGATAGTCAAAAGATCTTAACGATAAATACACATAAGGGATTATATGTTTGTAAAAGACTTATGTATGGTTTAAATTCTGCTCCAGCAATTTGGCAAAGATATATTGATGGTCTTTTCCAGGGGATGGAAGGAATCAAAGTTTTTATGGATGATGTTAGAGTGACTGGATCAGATGATAAGTCACACTTAGAGGCCTTAAGAAATTTTTTTCAGAAATGTAAAGATCATGGGCTAAAATTAAATTTAGATAAGAGTAAATTTTTTCAAAAAGAAATTCAATTTTTAGGGCACAAAATCGATGCAAACGGTATACATTAGACTGATGAGAAAATTTCTGCGATTTCAAAAGCTCCTAGACCCACTAACGTACAGGAAGTACAAAGTTTTTTAGGACTTGTTAACTTTTATGGAAAATTTTGTCCTAATTTGGCTACAATAGCGAATCCTTTGTATAAACTAACACAGAAAGGTGTGAAATGGGTTTGGTCAAAGGATTGTCAGGAAGCTTTTGAAAAAATTAAAAATGAAATTTGTTCTCCGCGTGTCCTAATGCATTATGATCCATCACTGCCATTGATATTGGCAACTGACGCATCTCCTGTAGGAGTAGGGGCGGTTCTTTCCCACTCTTTACCTGATGGAACGGAAAGACCAATAGCTTTCGCCTCCAGAACCCTCACAAAAACTGAGCAAAAATACGCTCAGATTGATAAAGAAGCACTAGCAATTGTGTGGGCTGTCAAGAAATTTTATCTTTACCTAAAAGGGAGACGATTCACATTATTAACTGACCACCAACCTTTAGTAGCCATCTTCGGATCGAAGAAAGGTCTTCCAGTTCTGGCAGCCACAAGATTGTTACATTATTCTTTAGTATTGCAATCTTTCCAGTTTGACATTAAGTACCGTCATACAAAACAACATGGTAATGCTGACTTTCTGTCTAGGCTGCCGTCCACCTCTGAACAGCTAGACGTTAAAGATGAAATTGATCTATTTCAGTTAGCACAAATCGAAACTCTTCCTGTCACAGCCAGAGACTTAGCCAAAGAAACTCTGTTGGATGCAGACCTCGCTCCATTACTTAATATTTTACAGAATGGAGGAATTTTAAGAGGGAGAGAAGCAGAATATAGTCTACAAGATGGTTGTGTCATGTTAGGCCAGCGTGTGTGCGTTCCCAAAAAGTACCAGGCTCAGGTGCTTGAAGAGTTACATCATGGTCATCTGGGTGCTGTTAAGATGAAAGCTATCGCTAGATCGTATGTTTATTGGAAGAACATCGATAAGGATATAGAAAATTGCTCAAAGAATTGTGTAGACTGTGCTCGATATAAAACCGACCCACAGAGAGTAAAGGTGCATTGCTGGGAGTATCCTAGTACACCGTGGCAACGTATTCACGTAGATTTTGCTGGGCCTATCTTTGAATATATGTTCCTGATTATAGTAGATGCTCATTCCAAGTGGTTGGAAGCTTATCTAATGAAATCCACCACAGCAACCAAAACCATTGAATGCTTAAGAGATTGTTTCGCTCGATTTGGATTGCCACTCATGCTGGTAAGTGACAACGGTCCACAATTTACATCATTGGAATTTGAGATGTTTATGTGTAATAACGGTATCAAACACAAGACCACTGCGCCATTTAAACCATCTAGCAATGGGCAGGCCGAAAGATACGTCTTTACAGTCAAACAATCTCTAAGAGCAATGCAAAATTATAGTGGCACAGTACAACAAAAATTAAGTACGTTCCTTATGCAATACAGAAAAGCTCCAAACCTCACGACACTTCATAGTCCAGCCATGCTCATGTTGAAGAGAGAGATTCGGACGAAAATCGATCTGCTGCGTCCTGATCTTAAGAGCAGAGTGGAAGAAAAAGTTCGCAAAGGAACTTATGAATTCTCGGATAGAGGATTCCAAATTGGCGACAATGTCGCTGTACGAAATTACCGACAAGGCGACAAGAGATGGAGGTTTGGAAAAGTCGTTCGAAAAGATGGACAGCTACATTACACTGTCGATGTAAATGGCCAATTGTGGCGTAGACATGTAGATCAAATACGGGATGGAGGAGACATAGAGGAAAAAGAAAGTGAGCTCCGTCGATCGTTTTCAAAACCTGCCATTCCTGTGCAAAATGCTGAGTCAGCACAATCACCCACTAGTGTGGAGGCGGAGACGACTGATGCAACGCCACTCTCAGTTACTACACCAGAGCATGCTCCACTCAGTGTCCACGGTTCAACTCCAACACCACAACCAGTTCGCCGATCTACTAGAATCCGGAGACCTCCTCAGCGATTGGACTTGTAGTGATAGTTTAGGAAGGGAGGAGATGTGGTGTATTTAACTGTAACCGCAACTTAGGTAGAAATGTAAATAGAATGTTTTTATGTGAGCGGCAATTGTGTTCTATGCCGACAAAAAAGACGATTTAAAGGTATGATTATTAAACTTAGCCTAATAACTTTTCACTCGCTATATAGCGCAACTTAATCTTTTTAGAAGTAACGGCATCATGGCGTGATTTTAAAAGATACCAGATTAGCGATTTTTTAAATATGTTTCTTTACATTATTGTGTACACTATTTATTTATATTATTTGCATGCATTGGATATGAATACGGCGCAGATATCATATACTTATAAGGTTTGGAACAATTTTTTTCCAACGTCAATTTGGCGAAAACCTCATTTTCGAATACTGGTTAAATATACATCTTTAAATTATTTTCTATTATTTAAAAAAATAACAATAAATAAAACAATTTTTAAATATATTAAATTTTAAAAACTAATAACTATAGAACAAAAAACATTTTATGTAATTTCAATAACAGAAAAATTAAGGTAAATAAACAGTTTATCAAAAAATAAACAATATCAGGGTTACCATATTCGGCAAAATAATGCCATTTTGGCGTCAAGTAAATCCCAGTGAGAATATGATATACATGTGCCCTGAATATTTAGGTTGTTAGAATTGGCGAATTTCTTGTATAGCCGCCAAGTCAGATGCCAACCAATCGTTAAAACTGCGTTTTAGCCATAAATATAAATATAAATGTAAAAAAAAAAAAAAAAAAAAAAAAAAAAAAAAAAAAAAAAACATGCTTTTATTAAATATTTACAAAAATGTAAGAGAAAATATATATATAATTGATAGAAGGTGCACAATCTATTTAATTTAAAATAAGATTTTACTCAGAACAAAAAATAGGAATAGGAAACAATATTTAATATCATTTCCATGAATAATGAATACGTAGAAGCAATCTCACCCTCATAGGCTGTTCTGCCCAAAGTCTCAATGGAATCGGCTTGGCATTCTGTCAAGTCAGGACCTTACAAGAGTGGTATATCAGTACATTCTTAATAGTCTTCGAAATGCATAGTTAAACTAATCAGAGTCGAGCTATAAAAGTGATTTGGATTGATGTCCTTTCTTTGTAAATTTTAAAATAAAATAAAATTTATGAACATGTGCATACAAACATAGTTGATTGTTTTTATAAATAATACTATTATTAATAACATGTTTTACAGTAATAATACTATATCGAGTTGAACACAAAGTTAATTTTGACCGAGCTGAGCTCGGTCACCCCTGCTAGTCTTATACTATAATGCGAGCAAAAATTGTGTGTGTGTGTGTGTGTGGGTAAATTTTACCTCAAAAACGGCTCTAACGATTTTCGCAAAAATTTGGATTTTACCATTTTCGGGCACGAGAAGACCATTGGGCTAGGTCCCATGTTCGGGAAAATTCGATTACTGGGTCATTTTGGGTCATAATGGGTCAGGATATAGCTATTTATATCTATAGAACGGCTGGATCGATTTTAAGGAAATTTTGTAACCAATCGTTTTTTGGTACGAGAAAACTATTGAGCTGCGTCACATGTTCGAAAAATTTCGATTAGTGGGTCATTTTTGGGTCATTATGGGTCAAGCCATTTTTATCTAAAAAACGGCTCTAGCGATTTTGACCAAATTTTATATTGTATCGTTTTGGATTACAAGAAGACCATTGGGTTAGGTAACATGTTCGAGAAAATTCGGTTAGTGGGTCATTTTTGGGGTCATTGTGGGTCATGCTATTTTTATCTAGAGATTTTCTCACGCAATTTTGTCTAAAAATTGCATTCTATGGTTTTCGAGCACGAGAAAAACATTGGGCTAGGTTACATGTTCGAGAAAAAAATTTAGTGGGTCATATTGGGTCATTAAGAATCTGGGTCAAGCTATTTATATTTAAAGAACGGCGTGATGGATTATAACGAAATTTTGTATGTAACAGTTTTTTGAAATGAGAAAACTAATGGGCTAAATCACATGTTTGAGAGATTTCGACTATGAGGGTTATTTGTGGGTCATGATAGATCATGGTCAAGCTATATCTAAAGAACAGGTGGATCGATTTTAATGAAATTTTGTATGCAAAATTTTTTTGGCACGATAAAATCATTGGACTAGGTTACATGTTCGAAAAATTTCGATTAATGGGTCATTTTGGATCATAAAGGGTCTGGGACAAGCTATATATAATTAAAGAACGGCAGGATCAATTTTAACGAAATTCTGTATGTAACAATTTTTAGACACAAGAAAACTAATAGACTTAAGTCACATATTCGAGAGCTTTCGATTATAAGGGTCATTTGTGGGTCTTAATGGATCAAGGTCAAGCTATATCTAAAGAATGGGTGGGTCGATTTTAACGAAATTTTGTATACAACATATTTTTGGCATGAGAAAATCATTAGGGTAGGTCACATGTTCGAGAAATTTCGATTAGTGGGCTACTTTTGGGTCATTCTAATTTTATCTAGACAACGTTTCGCGCAATTTTGACTAAATTTTGTATTTTATCGTTTTCGGGCACAAGAAAATTATTGGGTTATGACAGCTTTTTGAGAAAATTCGATCAATGGGTCATTTTGGATCATAAAAGGTCAGCGTCAAACTAACTACATCTAAAAAAAGGCTCAATCGATTTTATCTAAATTTTGTATCTAATGTTTTTCGGCATTCTAAAACTAATGAGCTAGGTCACACGTTCGAGAGATTTCGATTATAAGGGTCATTTGTTGGTCATGATGGGTCATGCTAATTTTATATAGAAAATGGTACTCACCATTTTGACTATACTTTGTATTATATCGTTTTTGAGCAAGAGAAAACCATTTGGCTTGGACACATGCTCGCGAAAATTCGATTAGTGGGTCATTTTGGGTCTTAATGAGCTAGGGTCATTCTAATTATATATAACAACGACTCAATCAATTTTACCTAAATTTTGAAACAAAACGTTTTTTGTCACGAGATGACTATCTGGCTGAGTCGCATGTTAAACAAAATTGTATTAGTGGGTCATTTCGCTTCATTGCTGAATGCTGCCAAGCTAATTTTACCTAAAAAATGGCTTAAACGATTTTGATTCAGTTTTATATTCTACTGCTTTTTGATTACCTGAAGACGATTGAGCTATGTCACATGCTTGATCAAATTTGATTAGTGGCTCATTTTGGGTAATACGGGTCCGGGTCACGAGAATATGGCAAAAGCCAATAACTTGTGATATTTGACAAAATATTGGCGACATATGGCCAAAAAATCGATTTTAAAGTTTTCGAAAACCAAAACACGTATTTGGAGCCAAATGAAAGAATGCCTCCAAATTTGGCTATATCTAGCAAAAAATATTGTCTTTCAGAATGTAAAGAATTTTTTATACATTCTTAAGAGGATTCGAGATGCATGGTTAAACCAATCAGAGTCGAGCTAAAAAAGTGATTTAGATCGATGTCCTTTCGTTGTAAATTTTAAAATAAAGTAAAATTTATAAACATGCGCATAAAAATATAGTTTTCTTATTGATTGTTTTTCTAAATAATACTATTATAAACATGTTTTACAGTAATAATACAGAGTTAATGATACAGTGAAAATACTATATTGAGTTCAACACAAAGTTAATTTTGACCGAGCTAAGCTCGGTCTCCCCTGCTAGTTGTAATTTTAATTCTTATTTAATTCTTTTCATGTTCTCGTTAGATTATTTGGGGGATTGGTGAGCATAGTTTGCAGGCAGTAGAGCCCCCTAATAATTTAAATAATTGTAACATGATGTTGTCGAAAATTTATTATTAGCTGCTGCATACTTTATCATTCTAGATATATAGATTTGTCCAGGAAAAGATAATCAGCACCACGTAATTTATTATTAAAACGTCTACTCATTTCAATTTCATAATCGTGAAATAAGTATTTAAAATAAATTAATGATTATCATATTTAATTTTTAAGGTTTTTTAAAAATAACTATTAAACTCAATAACGGTTATTTTAGTTTTTAATGGTTATTTGTTTATTGTAACCTTTTTTATTTTATTTTTTTATTTTATTTTATTTTTTATTTTTTTACTTAAGTCTTTTGTAAGTATCGCTGCAAGGGGGTTTTCCATAAGCATCTGTACCCAGGGACCCCAGATTTGTAAATCGGTCCCTAAATATTTTACTTTTTTTAGTGGTGATCTTGCTTTTGTTGCCCGAAAAGAATCTTGAAAATCTTAGAGTTTAAGGGGTGGGTCACCCAACTTAGGATTTCTCCTCCGTAATGTTAAGTCTACGGACGTTGGATGCATTCGTAAATTTAAAATAACTCTTGTGGAAATTAATATTTTTAACTTCTTTTTTTTTTTTTTTTTTTTTTTTTTTTTGGTATTCTTCTTAAAACATGTCACTTTTTTTCTTAGTTCGTAAAATATTTCAAAAATCCATGCTTAATTTCTTATACGTGCTAAAAACGCACGAATTGTGTGTAAATATTTAACACTTCCTATAAAATTATGTATGTACAGTAGAAAAATTTTGATAACTATGAAAAATCGAGACATCTTTTAAGAAGTGTATACAAAAAATAAAAACTAAAAATATTAATCTCCTGAGGAGATATTTTAAATATAAGATCGCATCATACGCCCATAGAATTTACATTACGGAGGGGAATTTGGATGATGAGTGACCACCCCCCTTAAAGGATGAACCCTTCTTAATCTGCAAATGGTTCGTTTTAATCGTGTCCTCGTTTTAGTCGTGCTCGGATTAAACGAGTTCGGCTGTATTTCTTAAATTACGTTATTAAAATGTTCATTTTGTTTATTCCTTCTCCTACTGATTCGAGCTTGTTTTGATGTGATTTTTACGATTCATCTATCATCTCGCCTGTCAGTTTATGCCAGTGGTAGGTAGGCCAAGTACGCTCAGAGGGCTACTGGCTTTTGACCCCATGCAACAGAGATTGGAAAGAAACAAATATTTGTTTCAATCATCGAATCATTATTTTTAGACATCTAAAAAAAATCTTTAAGACAATTACTTTAAATAAACAAATGAATCTTAAAAAATACTGATATATTTAAAACATACAGTGGAACTCGTTGAAGATATCGTTCACTCGCAAGAAAAATGACACATCTCGACAAAAGTAAATTTTACTGGGGAATAAAAGAAAAAAAAAGTTATTTATTTATTTATTTATTTATTTGTGGCATGAAATTATAGTACTTAACTCTGCATACAGTTAAAAAGTGCGTAAAAAGTGTAAAACCCATAAGACTAAAACCATATGATATGGTTTAGAAGTTTGGATAAATGTACCTCCCCACACAATCCACCCCTCTTCTGTGGTCACTTTTTTGTGCAAAAACTTTTCCATTTGCAGAGAGTATTTTTTAAAATAAGCATTGCGAAATTTGTATGGTAGTATTTTTAGATTTTCATATCCTAAAAGGAAATAAACTGTCAAGTGCGATTATTACTTGCGCCCAGAGGATTCTGTACAATAAATGTACCAATTATTATTTGTATTATTAAAAATATGACTGTTAAAAGGATAACAAGATTTTTTTAAAAATGCTATACAATGTAGGGTTGGGTATAGCTGTATGTACTACAAAAGTGTAACTGACAGTGCCATAAAATTTCAACACTATGAAGCCTAAATTACATCAGATATTGCTATTTTGTTTAACTCTTTTCTTTAATCTTATCCTAAATTGTTTATGATGAACTTAATTTGGTATTAACAATAAAAGCAGTGCATATTTAAACTTCATTTGACACTTCAGAAAACTAAATTCAGCGTTGTATAACCTTTTCTTTTAACAATGTAAGTAGTAGGAAAAGGACAGTTTAAGCTCAGGAGCAGGCGGGACTGCGGGACCGTCCCGCCTGCTCCTCCGGCTGCCCTGCCTGCGGTCCCTCCTGCTCCCACCATCTCACCGCCGCCCTCCTGCGCCCCCTAGTGGAAAAAAGGAACATTCTATTATAACATGAGAGGTGAACAACCTTCACTAATTAAAAATATTATCAATCACATCTCAACTCGAAATCATACTATATGATGAAGATTAAATTTATATTTGAATTTTGAACAACCGTAATTTTAATGAGTATTATTAATTAAGCGAAACAATTAAAATCTCAGTTTTTAACCATTTTATTTAGATTTCTTCAACTACAAGATGAGATTATCAATTTAACACAAGAAAGTTAAACATATATTTGAATTTTGCTTGATAGACATCTTAATGAGTAGTATTAATTAAGTAAAAACAATGGAAAATATCAAGTTTTATAGAAAAAGACTGACTTCTTACGATTTTTATCAACTTAAGAGAGAAAACTTAAACGTACATTTCAGTTTTTCAACAGCTCATATTAATGAGTATCGTTAATTAAGTAAAAAACAATGGAAAATATCAAGTTTTATAGAAAAAGACTGATTTCTTACGATTTTTATCAACTTAAAAGAGAAAACTTAAACGTTCATTTCAGTTTTTCAACAGCTATAACCTTAATGAGTATCGTTAATTAAGTAAAAAACAATGAAAAATATCAAGTTTTATAGAAAAAGACTGATTTCTTACGATTTTTATCAAATACAATATCAATGTATCGACTTAAAACTTAAACATACATCCTAGTTTTTCAACAACTATAACCATAATGAGTATTGATAATTAAGTAAAAAACAATGGAAAATATCAAATTTTATAGAAAAAGACTGATTTCTTACGATTTTTATCAACTTAAGAGAGAAAACTTAAACGTACATTTCAATTTTTAAGTGGTTATCATCTTAACGAGTATTTTTAATTAAGTAAAACAGCGAAAAATATAAATTTTTATTTGATTTCTTAAGATTTTCATCAACTACATGAGAAGTGTACCGACTTAAAAGTTGAAAGTTAAACATACATCCCAGTTTTTCAACAGCTATAACCTTAATGAGTATTGATAATTAAGTAAAAAACAATGGAAAATATCAAGTTTTATAGAAAAAGACTCATTTCTTACGATTTTTCCAACTCAAACTTCAGAATACCAATTTGAGAGAAAGAAACTTAACCATGTATTCAGTTTTGAACAACCATTTCCTTCATGAGCATTTTTATTTAAGTAAAACAATGGATTATATTAAATTTAACCAATTTCTTTAGAATTTTTCAACTATAATATCAACTTAAGAAAGGAAACTTAAACATTTATCTTAGTTTTTGAACAGCAATCCCTTAATGAACATTGTTAATTAAGCAAAAAACAATGGAAAATATAAATTTTAACCGATTTCTTTAGATATTTTCAACTTAAAAACGAAATTTAAACATACATTTTTAACATTCGAACAACTATTACCGGAACGAATTTTAATAATTAAGCATTTAACGAACGAAAATAGTGATTTTTTATTTTATTTATTTATTTATTTATTTTTTTTTTTTTTAAGCAAGAAGGCCAATTGTATAAACTTTTACAGTAATTTGACATTTTAACATACTTTAAAAAACACTAGTTACATAAGATTTCAAACTTTAGATGACTAAATCTCAAGATATATTTTTCTCGAAAACAAATATAAAATACATTTTTTAAACTAATTTCCTCAATCTTACGAATTCAACAGGATTTTTACCGATGCAAACATTAGAAGCGAACAACAAATTCTCTCCCCATCTAACCTCAAAATTCCTAAAGGGGAGAGTACAATAGGTTTTTCGACGTCACACTTCGTAAGGTTTTCATTCAAGAAAAATATCTTTTACGTTATAAAAGTCGTTTTCTTAGAAGGATATAAACTTGTGATTTTTGTTTTTGAACAATCATTATCTCAATAAATATTAATAATTAAGGAAAAACAATGGAAAATAATATGTTTTAAGGAAAAAGACGAATTTTATCGAATTTGATTAATTTTTACACTAGTATTTTCAAAAAGCAACATGGAAATATCGATTTTTTTAACTGAACAATTTAACGCATGTTTTAGCTTTAACAACAGAAACTTAATAAGTATCACTAATTAAACAAAAAAACAAAATACTGATTTTCAAGAAAAGACGAATTTTTATACAATTTTCAACACTTTACCTTTCTGAAATTTTTATGTTATCAAACACCAAGTTATTTAAAATATAAATATTATGCTTAATGTTTAGATAGTACACATGACTAATTCCACTTATTCTTTTCATATTATTAATTAAATTGATACATGTTTCACTCTACACTTCAATGATTTCTGAATTTTTACAATACTCACCACCAATTTTCTAAGATTTTCCGATTATACATTCCTCAGAAGTACATATTCGAAATGGTACAAACACTTTACATATCTAAAAAATATCATTGAAGTAGCTGTATTTAATATTTTTAACACCAATTTTCTAAGATATTCTAACATTTTCCAATTATACATTCCTAAGAAGTACATTTTCGAAATGCTACAAACACTTTACATATCGAAAAATATCATTGAAGTAGCTGTATTTAATATTTTTAACACCAATTTTCTAAGATATTATAACATTTTCCAATTATACATTCCTCAGAAGTACATATTCGAAATGCTACAAACACTTTACATATCGAAAAAATATCATTGAAGTAGCTGTATTTAATATTTTTAACACCAATTTTCTAGGATATTATAACATTTTCCAATTATACATTCCTCAAAAGTATATATTCTAAATGCTACAATCACTTTATATATTGAAAAACATCATTTATCTACTAAGTATTAGTCAAAATTATAATATGTTTTCACCTTATAGTTAAAAAATATCTGAATTATCACACAACAACATTTTTCAAATATGAATATTATTTTAACAGATTAAAAAGGCAAAACATAGACGAATATAATCTTTAATTTTTGTAATCATTTCATATTTCATACCAAACTATCTGAAATTTCAACCAAATAAGAGCAAATATTAGACTAATTTTTTATCATTAATATTGCTTAGACCTTTTCATCATAACTTTTAAAAATGGTAATTATCCATTTTTTGGGTTCATTATCGAAAAACTGTAACTGAAATTACATAAACTCAATGCAAAAAAAACCCTGTTCTCACACAATTTCTTAAAATTCAACAAAGAATTGACTATTACTGCAATACTTATCTATATCAATTTCGATTCTCGATAATATATAGGTATTTTATTATTACACACTTACATCTCTTTTCAAACGTTTATCAGAAAATAAGTCAATCAAAGTCTAGTAGTTATCACATCTATTCCCCAGAAATATTGCTATCATGCGAAACAGTAAAGAAAATTAACAGATATTTAATATTTAATAACCTCATACGTGAAATTACTGTCGAATGAGAATACTAATAATCAATAAAATCAACTATTGAACAAAAATATAGTACAGATTACCGAAAATTCAAATGTTTTCTTCTACAAAAGTTACAAAATTAACAAATGAATGACAAGTTAGAGAAATAACTAAAAAAATTAATGAACATATTTACAAATTTATTAAAATCACACCTTTTTCTGGATTATAAACCACAATTTCTTGAAAAAATTAACACCGAATTTATCAGATTTTAATCATTGTATTACATACACTCAATAAATATTCAAAATTAATCAAAAAATAATTTTTTAGTCTCATCAATAAGCAGAAATTCTATATTAAAAGAATATTTTCATAGTAGTACTTATGAAAATGAGAGTTTACAAACTGATTTTCATAATTTTACCACATTTAAACTTAATTTTTATACATAAAACATTATTTAATCAAATTTTATACTTTCTAATTCAGTAAAATTCAATACTTTTTAGTTTTTAAACCAATACCACAATATTTATTTACATCAAACTTGATTCTTCACCTTTTATATTTCCACATTACACACGTGAGATAAATACTAACTTGGATCAGGAGTTGAAGTCAATTGATTCCATTCGATTTTCATCATGTACGCATTGCTCCTACACGAAATTTCTTACTGCTATAATCATCTAATGTATTAAAACTAATCTACTCATATTTTTAATCAATTCATCAGATGTTTCATCTCGCACTTCTGAATTATCGTGCATCAAGTTGCTTAAAATATAAATACTATCTTTATAGTTTTAATGATATATAGTATACATGGTTTATCTTGAGTTAACACTTCCATAGTATTAATCAAATTATATGTTTCATCTTGCACTTGATCTTAATGTTTTCATCTTGCATCTGAATTATCGTCCATCGAGTTTTTTAAATAATAATATATTTATAGTTTTTGATTATACATAGCATGTACAAATACAATCTTTAATTTTAACATTTCATATTTCAAATAACCTATTTCCGAAACCAAGCTATGTGAATTTTACCACAATGCTTATTATCATAGAATAATTTGTGTTTCACACTTTTCTAAAAATTATCAGATATGTACCCCTCAGAGAAATTACTATCATATGAATAAATGAAGAAAATTTAATTTATATTAAATGTACACGAAATTGATTGCAATATACATGAATTTAATAAAAATAAATAAATAAGCGATTATTTATACATTAAACCTTTACTAAATATATACTTCTTTCATTATACAGATGTTTCAACAAGATGAACCAAAACAGCAGCAAACTTCAGAAATTAATGACCCGAATGATTCATCTCTAGCACATGTAGCGTTAACGAATAACACATATGTGAGTACTTATATGAGAAATACTAGAATTCGTATATGAAACGTAATTAGAGTAAATACAAAATGATTTGTCTTACTACCTACACTTTAACAAGTGCTTTTTACCTATATTATTGAAGAGAATCCTAACTGTGTCCATTTATTTCTACTACAGATGTGCTCTATTTGCTACAAACACTTCTTAAGTAAATGGAATTTAACAGAACATACAAAAATCTATTCAGGTGAAAAACCTTACACTTGGAAAGATTACCATAAATGCTGTTTTCAAGGAGACGTGAATCAAAAATGCACACATCATCATATAAAGCATCATCAGATATATGTAAACTTAGCGAAGATATTCAAAAATTAGTCAGACTTTTGTAGAATTTAGAAATAAAGGAAGATATTTAGGCTATTTATCCATCATATTTTCACAACATGTACCACAATATCTCAAACTTAAAATTTGGAAGACATACACACTGCTGAAAAGTAATTTTGTGATTCTTCTAACCAGTATGAATGTATAGATGTTATTTTGCAGTGTATTCTTTAAATGCTCACATTAAATATTCTTTTATATGCATATATCGTTGTGTTTATTTTTCTAATACCTATTACATTAATGAAATACATAACATTTTAAGTGAAATAACACTCTCACAACTTAAAAAATGCATAAGAACATACAAAAATAAACAGATGTATAAAAAAAATATGCAAGTTTTACAAAATATTTTCATTGTTTTCTAGAAATATTAACAAAAAATATTTACAATATGAAAAAATTGTAAAAGTGAAAAGAAAAAACATAAATGTAAAAACAAAAACCACAAAGTGAAAAACTCATAACAAAGTTTTTGAAAAAATATTTACAACAAAATTTTTTTTTACAAAAACCAAAACTTCCAAAAATATTTTTTTCAAAAAAATTTTTTTTTCAAAAACATTTTTTACAAAAATTTTTTTTTCAAAATAAGTTTTTACAAAAGTAAAAAAAAAGAAAATCACAACGTTAAAAAAATGAAAATTTTTTGTTAAAAAAAGTGTAAAAAAATTGCAAAAAAATGTTGCAAAAATTTCAAAAAAAGTTATGAAAAAAGCTTCAAAAATTTCGTTGGTTTTAATGCAGTATGCAATGGCGAAACCATTGCATTTGCTATTAAAAACAACAAAATTTTTGAGACTTTTTTCATAACTTTTTTGAAATTTTTACAACATTTTTTTGTAATTTTTTTACACTTTTTTTAACAAAAATTTTTCATTTTTTTAACGTTGTGATTTTCTTTTTTTTACTTTTGTAAAAACTTATTTTGAAAAAAAATTTTTTGTAAAAAATGTTTTTGAAAAAAAAATTTTTTTGAAAAAAATATTTTTGGAAGTTTTGGTTTTTGTAAAAAAAAATTTTGTTGTAAATATTTTTTTCAAAAACTTTGTTATGAGTTTTTCACTTTGTGGTTTTTGTTTTTACATTTATGTTTTTTCTTTTCACTTTTACAATTTTTTCATATTGTAAATATTTTTTGTTAATATTTCTAGAAAACAATGAAAATATTTTGTAAAACTTGCATATTTTTTTTATACATCTGTTTATTTTTGTATGTTCTTATGCATTTTTTAAGTTGTGAGAGTGTTATTTCACTTAAAATGTTATGTATTTCATTAATGTAATAGGTATTAGAAAAATAAACACAACGATATATGCATATAAAAGAATATTTAATGTGAGCATTTAAAGAATACACTGCAAAATAACATCTATACATTCATACTGGTTAGAAGAATCACAAAATTACTTTTCAGCAGTGTGTATGTCTTCCAAATTTTAAGTTTGAGATATTGTGGTACATGTTGTGAAAATATGATGGATAAATAGCCTAAATATCTTCCTTTATTTCTAAATTCTACAAAAGTCTGACTAATTTTTGAATATCTTCGCTAAGTTTACATATATCTGATGATGCTTTATATGATGATGTGTGCATTTTTGATTCACGTCTCCTTGAAAACAGCATTTATGGTAATCTTTCCAAGTGTAAGGTTTTTCACCTGAATAGATTTTTGTATGTTCTGTTAAATTCCATTTACTTAAGAAGTGTTTGTAGCAAATAGAGCACATCTGTAGTAGAAATAAATGGACACAGTTAGGATTCTCTTCAATAATATAGGTAAAAAGCACTTGTTAAAGTGTAGGTAGTAAGACAAATCATTTTGTATTTACTCTAATTACGTTTCATATACGAATTCTAGTATTTCTCATATAAGTACTCACATATGTGTTATTCGTTAACGCTACATGTGCTAGAGATGAATCATTCGGGTCATTAATTTCTGAAGTTTGCTGCTGTTTTGGTTCATCTTGTTGAAACATCTGTATAATGAAAGAAGTATATATTTAGTAAAGGTTTAATGTATAAATAATCGCTTATTTATTTATTTTTATTAAATTCATGTATATTGCAATCAATTTCGTGTACATTTAATATAAATTAAATTTTCTTCATTTATTCATATGATAGTAATTTCTCTGAGGGGTACATATCTGATAATTTTTAGAAAAGTGTGAAACACAAATTATTCTATGATAATAAGCATTGTGGTAAAATTCACATAGCTTGGTTTCGGAAATAGGTTATTTGAAATATGAAATGTTAAAATTAAAGATTGTATTTGTACATGCTATGTATAATCAAAAACTATAAATATATTATTATTTAAAAAACTCGATGGACGATAATTCAGATGCAAGATGAAAACATTAAGATCAAGTGCAAGATGAAACATATAATTTGATTAATACTATGGAAGTGTTAACTCAAGATAAACCATGTATACTATATATCATTAAAACTATAAAGATAGTATTTATATTTTAAGCAACTTGATGCACGATAATTCAGAAGTGCGAGATGAAACATCTGATGAATTGATTAAAAATATGAGTAGATTAGTTTTAATACATTAGATGATTATAGCAGTAAGAAATTTCGTGTAGGAGCAATGCGTACATGATGAAAATCGAATGGAATCAATTGACTTCAACTCCTGATCCAAGTTAGTATTTATCTCACGTGTGTAATGTGGAAATATAAAAGGTGAAGAATCAAGTTTGATGTAAATAAATATTGTGGTATTGGTTTAAAAACTAAAAAGTATTGAATTTTACTGAATTAGAAAGTATAAAATTTGATTAAATAATGTTTTATGTATAAAAATTAAGTTTAAATGTGGTAAAATTATGAAAATCAGTTTGTAAACTCTCATTTTCATAAGTACTACTATGAAAATATTCTTTTAATATAGAATTTCTGCTTATTGATGAGACTAAAAAATTATTTTTTGATTAATTTTGAATATTTATTGAGTGTATGTAATACAATGATTAAAATCTGATAAATTCGGTGTTAATTTTTTCAAGAAATTGTGGTTTATAATCCAGAAAAAGGTGTGATTTTAATAAATTTGTAAATATGTTCATTAATTTTTTTAGTTATTTCTCTAACTTGTCATTCATTTGTTAATTTTGTAACTTTTGTAGAAGAAAACATTTGAATTTTCGGTAATCTGTACTATATTTTTGTTCAATAGTTGATTTTATTGATTATTAGTATTCTCATTCGACAGTAATTTCACGTATGAGGTTATTAAATATTAAATATCTGTTAATTTTCTTTACTGTTTCGCATGATAGCAATATTTCTGGGGAATAGATGTGATAACTACTAGACTTTGATTGACTTATTTTCTGATAAACGTTTGAAAAGAGATGTAAGTGTGTAATAATAAAATACCTATATATTATCGAGAATCGAAATTGATATAGATAAGTATTGCAGTAATAGTCAATTCTTTGTTGAATTTTAAGAAATTGTGTGAGAACAGGGTTTTTTTTGCATTGAGTTTATGTAATTTCAGTTACAGTTTTTCGATAATGAACCCAAAAAATGGATAATTACCATTTTTAAAAGTTATGATGAAAAGGTCTAAGCAATATTAATGATAAAAAATTAGTCTAATATTTGCTCTTATTTGGTTGAAATTTCAGATAGTTTGGTATGAAATATGAAATGATTACAAAAATTAAAGATTATATTCGTCTATGTTTTGCCTTTTTAATCTGTTAAAATAATATTCATATTTGAAAAATGTTGTTGTGTGATAATTCAGATATTTTTTAACTATAAGGTGAAAACATATTATAATTTTGACTAATACTTAGTAGATAAATGATGTTTTTCAATATATAAAGTGATTGTAGCATTTAGAATATATACTTTTGAGGAATGTATAATTGGAAAATGTTATAATATCCTAGAAAATTGGTGTTAAAAATATTAAATACAGCTACTTCAATGATATTTTTTCGATATGTAAAGTGTTTGTAGCATTTCGAATATGTACTTCTGAGGAATGTATAATTGGAAAATGTTATAATATCTTAGAAAATTGGTGTTAAAAATATTAAATACAGCTACTTCAATGATATTTTTCGATATGTAAAGTGTTTGTAGCATTTCGAAAATGTACTTCTTAGGAATGTATAATTGGAAAATGTTAGAATATCTTAGAAAATTGGTGTTAAAAATATTAAATACAGCTACTTCAATGATATTTTTTAGATATGTAAAGTGTTTGTACCATTTCGAATATGTACTTCTGAGGAATGTATAATCGGAAAATCTTAGAAAATTGGTGGTGAGTATTGTAAAAATTCAGAAATCATTGAAGTGTAGAGTGAAACATGTATCAATTTAATTAATAATATGAAAAGAATAAGTGGAATTAGTCATGTGTACTATCTAAACATTAAGCATAATATTTATATTTTAAATAACTTGGTGTTTGATAACATAAAAATTTCAGAAAGGTAAAGTGTTGAAAATTGTATAAAAATTCGTCTTTTCTTGAAAATCAGTATTTTGTTTTTTTGTTTAATTAGTGATACTTATTAAGTTTCTGTTGTTAAAGCTAAAACATGCGTTAAATTGTTCAGTTAAAAAAATCGATATTTCCATGTTGCTTTTTGAAAATACTAGTGTAAAAATTAATCAAATTCGATAAAATTCGTCTTTTTCCTTAAAACATATTATTTTCCATTGTTTTTCCTTAATTATTAATATTTATTGAGATAATGATTGTTCAAAAACAAAAATCACAAGTTTATATCCTTCTAAGAAAACGACTTTTATAACGTAAAAGATATTTTTCTTGAATGAAAACCTTACGAAGTGTGACGTCGAAAAACCTATTGTACTCTCCCCTTTAGGAATTTTGAGGTTAGATGGGGAGAGAATTTGTTGTTCGCTTCTAATGTTTGCATCGGTAAAAATCCTGTTGAATTCGTAAGATTGAGGAAATTAGTTTAAAAAATGTATTTTATATTTGTTTTCGAGAAAAATATATCTTGAGATTTAGTCATCTAAAGTTTGAAATCTTATGTAACTAGTGTTTTTTAAAGTATGTTAAAATGTCAAATTACTGTAAAAGTTTATACAATTGGCCTTCTTGCTTAAAAAAAAAAAAAAATAAATAAATAAATAAATAAAATAAAAAATCACTATTTTCGTTCGTTAAATGCTTAATTATTAAAATTCGTTCCGGTAATAGTTGTTCGAATGTTAAAAATGTATGTTTAAATTTCGTTTTTAAGTTGAAAATATCTAAAGAAATCGGTTAAAATTTATATTTTCCATTGTTTTTTGCTTAATTAACAATGTTCATTAAGGGATTGCTGTTCAAAAACTAAGATAAATGTTTAAGTTTCCTTTCTTAAGTTGATATTATAGTTGAAAAATTCTAAAGAAATTGGTTAAATTTAATATAATCCATTGTTTTACTTAAATAAAAATGCTCATGAAGGAAATGGTTGTTCAAAACTGAATACATGGTTAAGTTTCTTTCTCTCAAATTGGTATTCTGAAGTTTGAGTTGGAAAAATCGTAAGAAATGAGTCTTTTTCTATAAAACTTGATATTTTCCATTGTTTTTTACTTAATTATCAATACTCATTAAGGTTATAGCTGTTGAAAAACTGGGATGTATGTTTAACTTTCAACTTTTAAGTCGGTACACTTCTCATGTAGTTGATGAAAATCTTAAGAAATCAAATAAAAATTTATATTTTTCGCTGTTTTACTTAATTAAAAATACTCGTTAAGATGATAACCACTTAAAAATTGAAATGTACGTTTAAGTTTTCTCTCTTAAGTTGATAAAAATCGTAAGAAATCAGTCTTTTTCTATAAAATTTGATATTTTCCATTGTTTTTTACTTAATTATCAATACTCATTATGGTTATAGTTGTTGAAAAACTAGGATGTATGTTTAAGTTTTAAGTCGATACATTGATATTGTATTTGATAAAAATCGTAAGAAATCAGTCTTTTTCTATAAAACTTGATATTTTTCATTGTTTTTTACTTAATTAACGATACTCATTAAGGTTATAGCTGTTGAAAAACTGAAATGAACGTTTAAGTTTTCTCTTTTAAGTTGATAAAAATCGTAAGAAATCAGTCTTTTTCTATAAAACTTGATATTTTCCATTGTTTTTTACTTAATTAACGATACTCATTAATATGAGCTGTTGAAAAACTGAAATGTACGTTTAAGTTTTCTCTCTTAAGTTGATAAAAATCGTAAGAAGTCAGTCTTTTTCTATAAAACTTGATATTTTCCATTGTTTTTACTTAATTAATACTACTCATTAAGATGTCTATCAAGCAAAATTCAAATATATGTTTAACTTTCTTGTGTTAAATTGATAATCTCATCTTGTAGTTGAAGAAATCTAAATAAAATGGTTAAAAAGTGAGATTTTAATTGTTTCGCTTAATTAATAATACTCATTAAAATTACGGTTGTTCAAAATTCAAATATAAATTTAATCTTCATCATATAGTATGATTTCGAGTTGAGATGTGATTGATAATATTTTTAATTAGTGAAGGTTGTTCACCTCTCATGTTATAATAGAATGTTCCTTTTTTCCACTAGGGGGCGCAGGAGGGCGGCGGTGAGATGGTGGGAGCAGGAGGGACCGCAGGCAGGGCAGCCGGAGGAGCAGGCGGGGCAGCGGGCAGCCGGAGGAGCAGGCGGGACGGTCCCGCAGTCCCGCCTGCTCCTGAGCTTAAACTGTCCTTTTCCTACTACTAATGTAGCTAAAACAAAACCCTGCATCAAAGTTTAAACTAGGCATTGTGCTCAGCGGGCTTCAAAAGAAAGTCGCATAGGAGTCGGAAAGGAGGTACCTTAATATTTATGCCATTAATTCTAATTATATTAGTCAGTTTTTAACAATTTGACGTTTATCATTTTTAAATTGCTACTGGGCATTGTATTACACAAATATATCGGGGAAATAGAGGAGTTGTCTTTTGGTATCGTTGTCATTTCTGATTCAACCAAAATATGCTTTTTTTATTTGCAACTTGTACTTTACATCAAAATACTCTTATATATTTTTAGAATGTTACCTATTTCTATGGAAATATAATGTCATTGTTAAATCATTAAATCATTATAAAATTATTTAATTCCAAAATATGTAATACCGCAGTGTTTGGCATAAATATTCTTCTATATGTGTATGCATATATTTAATGCAGTTCAAAAAACCAAATGGGGAAGCATATTTGAAATCACACTTGTTTTGTTTACTAATAAATATATGAGAAAGAAAATTGTTCATCTGTTTTATTCTTATGAAGTTCTACCCCCCTCCCCCTCTCCCCAGTGAGTATTTCAGAAGACATTATTATTGTTGAATATAATTGTGTAACAAAAAGCTGTTATTGAACATTTTTATATAGTAACTTTTTTTTTAAATGTTATTTAATATAAATTTATATACAGAATGAAAGTTTATTCATTTTTCTTGATTTGAGTCAATAAAATTTGAGAAAAATAAACATGTAACAACATCTCTATATCACTCCAAAAAAAAAAAAAAAATGTATCAAAAATGGAAATTTTATTCTCAAATATTGATAGCGATATGACTACGGGAGAGTGAGGAAGAGGTAGTTCGAGATATAAGAGCACATGGCATCGTAAGGCGAGAGGGATTCCAAATCACCAAACAATTGATAACGTTATATATGCACAGCCCCTAATCTAACTTTAAAAGCCGATGGTACACGTACGCCACCCCTGACATTATGTTTTCCCATAATCTGTATTTAAGGGTTAATACCTCAGCTAATAACCGGCGATTTTTTTTTTTTTTTTTTTTTTTTTTCCGAAATCATTATCAACAATGCTTTTATACGTGTGCTACGATAGGTACCTCCAGTGCTCCTCAATCCTTTCCTGGATGCCCGCAAATCGAAATTTGCGTTTAAAAGCGCCTGTGTGTAAAAAACGCTTTCCTCGAAAATCGCTATGGTTTTCCTGCAAAGTTTAAATTAACCTCCATTACCCGTATTTTTTTCATAATATGAAAAGTTATTTTTTTCATAAATACCCGTATTTTTTTCCCGTATTTCATTTCATACCCGTATTTTTTTCATAATTTTAGTTTCAGCAGATTCAAAAATAGAAGGAGGGGGAGCATATTTCTGAACTACCTTTTCGACGATACCTCTGAAAATATACTATCTAAAATTAAAAGAAATGTATTTTTGAGTTAAACGTAACAAAAACTTTCACACGGTACCCCACTCGATATGCAAAGAAAAGATTTTTTTTTCTTCAAGTAACTTAATTAGCCCCCCTACATTTCAACTAAATATATTTGTAAATGTTTAATAATCTGTAAATATGTCGATCAATAGTCTTTATTACTTCCCCTAATTTGAACTTTGCATGTTTCATAGTTTACGAGTAAAATGGCTGTGACAGACAGACACAGGAGTGGTCGTATAATGGTTCCGTTTTAACTTTTCATATTCCCTTCTTAGGGTTCCGGAACCCTAAGAAGAGAATCCTTATAGTATTTTTATTTATTTTTATTTTTTTAATTTTTTTAATTTAATTTAATTTTTTTTGGGCGGGGTGGGGAGATTTTGATGAGGAAGGCTTAGGACCTCATCACTCCCTCATCAGCGTCTATTGAATAACGGTACATATTAAAAAATATTAGTTGTTACTGATTTATAACTATTTGGACATACAAAAAACTGTTGGAACCAGAGAAAAAAGTAGAGCTTCATCTAAAAAAGTGTTACAGTAAAAATTGGGAAATATTTTCAAACTAAAAATGTGCGTGGAAAAGAAATGGAATCAGATGATCTGTAATTATTAGTAGGCCTTACTAATAATTAGGCGGTATTACTTTGGCGAAATATCGGAAATAAGGCCAAATTGGCTTCAATTTTGGCGTGTAATTTTGGGCGCCAGATTTGGCGATATATTGCCAAGATGGTGAAAAACTTGGCGACATTTGGCGACAGAACCGCCTCCTCGCAGATAGTAGTCCCACTGCAGTTTCTCGGTATCTACTCAGATTTTCTTTCTACACAGATTTTGATAGCTTCATTTTCAAATCTTTATTTTATATAGAATTTTTTTTTCTAAATTTTTCCTTTTTAATTGAAATATCTGTATTGTACTAACTGTTTTGACGTCGAAAGCACTCAAATAAAGGTGCGATTTTGTTTTAACACATATGTAGTTTCAGTTTATATATATGTTTATAAAAAATATGTATTTTCTGTTTCGTATGACGTCAATTTCAAAAATACAAAAATCTATCAGGAGAATCAGATTTTTATTGGTATGTAAAAAAAGAGCTCGTGTTATCATTTCTTTTTTAAATTATTCAACTGTTTTTTAGTTGGTGGCAACTCGAAAGAAATAATTGAATTAGCAATTAAAAAGGCGATATTTCTATAATGGAAGGTATAGCTTTATATAAATTTTAAATGGGTGCCATTTCCTTAATATTGGATATTTTTTTGACAGGACTTTCGAAAGGCACATACCTAAATGAAAAGCTTTCGAACAAGCTATTACACGTCGCTGAATATTTCCTGGTTCTGATTGCAGTTGAGTTGTTTTTGTTTTTTTCTTGTTTCACGAGAAAAAAGTGACAAAACAGGGATTCCGGATCTTCATAACTACTCGGTGGATCTAGATGATTTTTTGTAAACTTTGAGGTCTAGTGTAGAACACTTCGCCTGACGAAATTGAAAAATTTCGTCACGATCCGATGATTGTGTCCAAAGTTATTAAGAGGCAAACTTTAACATTAGAGATGCGTCTCAGCTGTACTATACAGCACTATCGTACTGCATGATAATAAGCTCACTAAGCCTAATCTCAATATAGATTATAGTAAAAAGAGGAATGGGCATTTTTTTTTAATTCAGCACTCCCTCATATCTCTTTGTTTGGTCTATTTGGAGAGAGTCGAACCACATTGATTTCGATAATAAAATTGAAAACTCTAATAGATTTTTAGCACTTTCCAACAAAGTTGAAAAGTTCTTATGCATTCGGTTTGTCTGTCCGTCTGTCCGTCTGTCCGCGCTCTAACTCCCGTAAATATACTTGGATTGCTATGAAATTTTTATACGTTATTCATGTTTACCCTAACACGAACCCTATTGAAAATGAAGTATCTACCATGATTAGTTTATCTACAGGGCGAATCAAAAGTTTCCCATTACATTACGGCCTATGGGGAAAAGTCGTTAATATACTCGGATTGCCATGAAATTTTAGGACGTTATTGAGGTTTACCCTAGCGCGAACCCTATTGAAAATGAAGTATCTACCATGATTAGTTTATCTACAGAGAGAATCAAAAGTTTCCCATTACATTACGGCCTATGGGGAAAAATCGTTAATATGCTCCGATTGCCATGAAATTTTAGGACGTTATTGACGTTTTCCCTAGCACAAGTCCTATCGAAAATGAAGTTTCTACCATGATTAGTTTATCTACAGGGCGAATCAAACGTTTCCCATTACATTACGGCCTATGGGGAAAAATCGTTAATATACTCGGATTTCCATGAAATTTTAGGACGTTATTGACGTTTACCCTAGCACAAGTCCTATCGAAAATGAAGTTTCTACCATGATTAGTTTATCTACAGGGCGAATCAAAAGTTTCCCATTACATATTTTAAATATATTAAGCTTTTTCATGTATAATAAAATTGATATATGTCTCTGAAGCTTAATATAAATTATACGCTACTGTCTTACATAATATGAAGTACATAGCATTTACAGGGCCACACCAAAGATTTCAAATAGTATATTTTTTCCGAAGTACCGTATATGTGTCCGATGATGGCTAATGGAGGGATGAAATGCATATTAATTATGATATGCACGTTTATATTTCGCTAAATATATGCACATTATATGGTGTGTATAAATGTTATAGTTGATATACAGGGCTACCCATAAAGAGCTCACCAACGTTACTGAATATGAGCGTAAATTATTTAAACGTGGCTCTTAAATAAGCTATGCATTTTTACGCTGAGCTTCATTCAATTTACTAAGAAATGTTTGCAGAATATAGATAAAAGGATATACAGGCCCACGCAACGAATTCGGTACATGGACGCGTATGAATGATGATTTATGAGAATGTGATTTCAGTTGTTTTAAAAGTGTTTTAGTTTACAATACATTTTAGCCTAATGCTGACGTGTAATAACGTGACGTGTACAATGTAAACTACAGGGCTGAACAAAAGTATTCAAGTATGTTTCCATCTAATAATATGAATTGCTGAAAAAGAAATCTCAAGCTACTGGATATTTTCTTGCTAAGCTAAATTTCCCCATTATATGAACTGACATATGAGATACAGGGCTGTTCTAATGTACTGGAATACATATTTGGGTATATATGGCTATACACTATTATTTCCCTAAATAACAAAGTTTTGTTAAACATTTCATTAAGTGTTGGAAAGTGCTTCATAATCTATGCTTAACGCATGATTTTTCATACTTGTTTATTATTTAATGTATTTTTTAGAATGCGCATTAAGGAGACAGTTGTTTAAGTTCTCAATAATTTTGTTTACTTTTTAAAATATTACTCAAATGGTGAAGTCAGTGCTTTCAATGTTCAATTAAAATATGAATTCTGGAAAAAAAAAATTAACTGCATATTTAATTAAAGTTTTAAAAGTCTTTTTTTTTAAATTGCATTTGTTAAAATCTTTATTATTATTATTATTATTTAAATATTGATACTTGTTATATTTGTTGTCTTAAATATTGATTGCCAAATGTTTTTTAGATTTTTAAAAGGACTGCGCATGGTATAAAAGGTTACTTCTAACACTGCATTTAATGTAATTTTCCACTGATATACAGTCGACTCTCGTTAATTCGAATTCGTCGGGACCACAAGAAATGTTCGAATTATCCGAAGTTTGAATTATGGAAAACATGCTTAATATGGTGCTATTATAAAGGAATTAATGTTATAGTGTGTTTTAACTTATTTTGTCTGTTATCATTAGAATATGACTTAATATTAAATTAGAATGTATAAATACACAAACTAATTAAAAGATTAGAAACAAGCACGGTGGAAGAAAAATTTAAAGCGTCACTGATGGACAGACCGGGCTCTAAGAAAGTGGATATCAAAGCATTGTATACATATGCGAGTATACATATCTGTATACTCGTTCGGAACAATTTTCACAAAAATCAAAGAAAGAAAATTATTCAAATGGTCCGAAATCTGTGAGAAATAAAAAAAAAATGAAAAATCAGAATTTTCGTTAGTTTGAATTAAACGAAGTCAAGAGAAAATGAGTTCGTTTTAATGAAAGTTTTTAACGTTATTCTGCCATTGAAAATTTCGGGACTTCATGTTTAGTTCGAATTAAGCGAGGATTCGAATTATCCGATTTCGAATTAACGAGAGACAACTTTATGTAGTGAAAAACGGGGAAATATAGCACATTTTCATAGACAATTTTTTTTTATATAAATATAATAAAAAACTGAAAGCTAATTCCTTGCTCAGATTTATCATATATATAATAAAGAATACAGACAAAAAAGTTTATATCTCTATCTCAAATACAAAAAAAAGCCTTAATATTTTTTAAACAGGAAAGTGGAAAAAATATGAACATGAAGAAAAAGTCATTTAAATTTTTAATACTTTTAATCCCTTGGGAGGCAAACATAAGAGTTTGTAATATTGAATTTTCACCGGAAAAATTGAAAACTTTTGTTTTAAAATAAGAAAAGACAATTTTTTCAGCATTTTGCCACCAAAGTTAAAAACATAAAAATTTCTGGTGAGAATCTCATTTAAAATTAAACAAAAACATAATTTGCAGAACAAATTAAAAAAACAAAATTTATTTCCTGCACTACTTAAGCCCGAGAAGGGACAGATATTAAGATATTTGATTTAGTTATTTCTACATTTAGTATTAAATTTTTGTATCAAATAATTTAAATTATGTGAACATTAAAAAAATAAAAATGAAATTCAAACAATGTGATACTTGAAAACCCTAAATCTTAGATCCTGTTCAAACGAAATCGAAATAAATCTTAGACTTTTTCTAAACCTTTTCTTTTTAGATGTGTCTATTCTTTTTATCTATACCTACCGTAAACATTCTACGAAATCTGCAAAACAAATATTTGATGTTAAGTTTGGAAAAAAGTCTAAGATTTATTTCGATTTCGTTTGAACGGTATCTAATAAGATTTAGGGTTTTTAAGTATCACATTGTTTGAATTTCATTTTTATTTTTTAAATGTTTACATAATTTAAATTATTTGATACAAAAATTTAATACTAAATGTAGAAATATATAAATCAAATATCTTAATATCTGTCCTTTCTCGGGCTTAAATAGTGCAGGAAATAAATTTTGTTTTTTTAATTTGTTCTGCAAATTATGTTTTTGTTTAATATCTCAAGTTTTTTAATAACTACTGTATTCAGATGAGCTCATTTCAAAATTAATTGAGAATACCATCATCAGGACTTCCTTTATGTGGTATCGTATCACAATTACTGATGTAATTTACCCAGGGCCATAGCTAGAAGTTAACTATGGGGGGGGGGGGGGAGCTCAAGAGAACGTCTGATGGGTTCATATTTCTCTTTCTCTTTCTCTCTCTTCCTCTGACGCAAAAAATATATTAGTGCATATTCACATTGTAAGTTCTATGTTTCTCATTAAATTGTTATAATAGCTTCATTTTGTGCTAAAAAAGAATATGGTGATGAAAAATGCGAGTGTATAACTAGTTCAAGATTAAACATCATGTTGGCTTCATATGTGAAAGCAGGATGAGAGAGTGTTGAAGAACTTTAGTTACAATTTAGCAACTCTGCGAAACTGTGAAAGGGCCTCAAAATTAAATTAGATTTTCGAATAAAATTTTATTTGATGAAATACTAACTATTACGTTCTCCTCTACGTAGGAATTTCTGTTTTTTTTTTTTTTTTTTTTTTTTTTTTCCCCAGATCTATACCGATCATGATACCTAGACTCCAAAACCACCCCCTATTAAAAACTCTATCTCCGCGGTAATTACATAGATTTTCAATTTTCCATTGGGTTTTGCACAGATTTCCATTGATCCATTTCCAAATCGTTTGCCTCATTTCCAAATCATCAACTTTTTTTTTACATCTAGAACTGAATTCTGTACATGCTTCCTGTCTTGATACCAAATATTTCAAAATCTGTTTCATTTCCAATATGACGTCATAAATGTGCGCTTTTTAATTCTTAAAAACAATTTCACTTTTTACCATGAAATCACGCAAAAATCAGATGTCCCTTTTTTTTTTTTTTTGGCGAATTCTTTTCTTATGAATCATGAAGTCATATTCGGCAAAAAAATCTCTTCTGCGTGAAACTGATATTTATACTTAACAATCAGCATTGATACATTGCGTCAGAAGTATAGTTCTATACATTCACCTCTAGACAATATAATATTCCTCCAACAATACCTCAAGACATAGTATCAATAAAATGTATTTATTTTTTGGTACTACTAGGTTATCCCGTCGACCAAAAAATTATCGCCCAAAAAATTATATGATTAAATGCCAATAATGGATGATTATGAATGTCAGATTAAACACTTAACACATGTTTAAAACGTCATCAAGTGGTTTTAAATTCACTTTTGAATTGTATTTTTATTCATGTGTTACTAATTTATTTGTTCTTTCGTTATTTCAAATAAAATTTATGACATTAACTATAACTTGGCTGTTAGTTTGGCGATTTTTATAATTTGGCGAAAATGGTCGACGGGATAACCTAGAAGTACCTTTTTTTAAAATTTGTATTTCGTCATATTTATTTATTTTCTGCATTTCTTCATTTAGAAGCTTCTTGATAAATTAATTAATGTTTCAATTGAAGTTCTGCTCAAAATTGAAATTTAACTTCGACAGAACTTCAAACCGCTATCGGAGTTCTGGGCAGGGTTCAGCGTAGAAAAGTTGGGGAAAGATATCATATATGCAACACATTCGCGCGATTGGAACAAAATAGATATTATATGCCTCGCATGCTAACCTGGCTACCGTTATTTATTTACTAATAAATTGTTTATTACTTACCCATCATGCGTAGCATAGGGTAAGTCTTGCAATCGTTTTGAAAATCGAAAAAAAAATTTTGACGGATTTACACGTTTTGGACACTGGAGATTTCGAAAAACATATTTTTAGAAAAAAAAATTTGCCGTCCGTCCGTCTGTGTGTCTGTCTGTAACCGCTCTATCTCCCGAACAAATTGAGATACAGACTTGAAATTTTGTATGTGCTTAGTATGTAAGAATGGGACGAAGCCTATTTAATATCAGTAACCTCGATTATCCGGAACTATTTTTTTCGGACTCAATTTCGGTTTTTCAAATTTCAATTCAAAGATATATTTTAATTGGAAATGAGACACTTAATTCGATGCAAGAAACCGTTAGTGAATATGATAATTTTTTTAGAGTTATAAGAATGTTTCTTTTATGCAATTCAGTGCTACTTGAATAGTTTGGCGTTTCATACAATTTATCGAAATTGATTCATCAGAAATTCATAAATAGAGCATGATGATGTGTTAAAAATACTTAAATATACGTTTATATTTTGTTTTGGAATTGTAATGCATTTTATAAATTGTGTACATATGTTATGTTTTCATATATTATGTAATGCATATCCATGATGGGTAAGTATTACGGTGGCCTCCAACGACTAGTTTTCTATTACTAAAAAAAAAAAAAAAAAAAAAAAAAAAAAAAAAAATATATATATATATATATATATATATATATATATATATATATATATATGTAGATTGTTTTGTTCTATAGTTATTAATAATTTTTTTTATTTATCACTATTTCCCTTTTAAATATTAGAAAATAATTTAAAAATATATATGTGATATGTATTTAAAAACGAAATTTTCGCCAAATTGGCGTTAAAAAAATGCGCCAATATGGTAAGTATTAGACAACTGTGCATAAAGGTGACGCATTATGAATATTCCAAATATGCTTAAATTTTATTAACTCATAGAAATAGTGAATCAAAAGATTTTTATAAAAATACTAGCAGCCTTCGCCCGCTACGCTGGTCAGTTTTTTTAAAAAAGAAACTTTGAATCAAACGAAATTTTTATATCATAGTAATTTTTAGTTTTATATCGTATTTTAGACTGTCTGTCATCGGTGAAAAGTCAGTCATCTAAACGGGAAGTTCAGTGTTAGTCACCAATGAATGACGTAGCGCTCAACATGTTAACAATTTTAATCACATAAAAATTCATTCAGCGGAACCTTTAAATTAAAGCCAACCTTTTGTAATTATGTTCATCTGATTTAAAACATCTCCATAAGTATCCAATTAACGTAGAATGCTATATTTCACTTGTTACAAAATTTCTGAAAAATTATGCAACTAACAATGTAAGTTCCATTAAAATCTATCTAGTAGAACTTAAGTTATAAGCGTCCGGAGTGAAATTTCACTTTGCGTTTTATATATATTGAGATAATTAAATGTAGCTTACACAATCACGTTAACCTGATTATAGAACTCACTTTCAAAATTTTAGGTTCATTAGATTTTTTTGTACGATAATCAATAAGAAATCCAGACTTTCTTTTATATATATAGGTTGAAAATTACAGCTTTTTTGCGCCGAAGACATCGCCAAATCAAAAAAATATAAGGTATCTCACGAACTACTGAACTTAAAAGAATTTGCTTAATATCATTCGATACAGCATGAAAAAATACATTAAAATATGGTATCAGTTGAAAAATAACTACAAAATCTGATCTATATACATAAGGTTTGAAAATTTCAGGTTTTGCGCCGAAGTCATCGCCAAATTAGGAAAATGTGAAGTAGCTCACGAACTACTGGATTTAAAAGAATTTACTTAGTAACATTCGATTCAGCATGAGAAAATACACTAAAATATGTTATCAGATGAAAAATAACTTCAAAAGCCTATTTTTAAGGAATTTTTTAAAAGTTCGTTCTTTTTTTACCCCCCTTAGGGGTGGAATTTTCGAAAATCCCTTCTTAGCGGCACTCGATGTTATAAGAAGTATTTTTACCCCAATTTTCACGATTTTTGGTTCGGTAGATTTTTTTGTGCTGTGATTAATACGAAATCCAAACTTTCTTTTATATATATAGATTAACTTAAAGTATAAAAAAACAGCTACTTTTCAACAGAAACTCTTTGCGATATTTAAAAAGTTAAATCGTGTAGTGTTTTATCATATTAAAATCATCGGAATAATGAATTTAATAGACGTTAATTCGGTACCTGATTATCCCGTCAACCAATTTCGCCAAATTGTATAAGTCGCCAAACTAATAGCCAAATTATACATATTGGCATTTTTTTATAACAAAAGTACAAATAAATAGGTAAAACACTAGTAAAAAGTGAAAATAAAATCATTTGATGACATCACTAAATACGTGTAGGTATTTAATGTCATTGAATGTGACATTAACGATCATCCATTACTGGCATTTAATCTTATAGTTTGGCGATAGCTTTTTGGTCGACGGGATAACCAAGTAGTACCGTTGATTTAAAATTGATTTTATCCAATGATTAATTATTTGTAAAATTACAAATTTAGGCACTATTTAAAAAAAATCACCAAATCGGGAATTAAAAATATATTTGTAAACATTATTGTTTACACTTATTTACATTGGATTTGAATATTTAGGTTGATAAAAATTGATATATTTATTTTGATTAGTTTTGGGGGTTCATTGGTCAAATATAAAAGGGGGATAGTCCTCCCACCTTTAATTTGGATAAATAGATTTTTCATGCAGATTTATCCGATTAGCTTAAAATTTGGTATACCGGGTTATTCTGAAAAGGCGCTTTCGTGATTAGATTTGGAGTTTAATTGGTTAAGATAAAACGAGAGAATGGGGGATTAAGCTCCCCTTAATTTAAATAAAAGGGTTTTTTTCGTGCATAATTATCGGATTTGCTTCAAATTTTTTATACCAGATTATTTTGATAAGGCCTTTATTTTTATTAGATTTGAAGATTCATTGGTAAAATGTCAAGGAGGGGGGGAATGGAGCAGATAATTTCCCTCCTCCCATAATTTAACTAAATATTACAATTTTATCATTTATTTATTTATTTTTGTGGCCATTATTCTTTGAAATGAGAATATAATATACAATTTTTGTGAATAGCCTATGTGCTCAATACCATCTGTTTAGCTGGGCATTTTTCTTTTTAGGTGCGTTCATAAATATGTAAATACGTAACAGCTATAGTCGCCTTTCAGTCTGTCTGTCCGTCAATCCGCATATAACAGAGCAAAAACTACCAAACGGAATCGTTAAAAATTTAAAATACCTAATTGTTGTATAGTTTTGTTATAGTTGTATAGTATAGTTATATGTTTTATAGTGTTAGTTGTTATAGTGTTGTATAGTAAAATTTTATGAATAGCAGATGTATAGTTTAATTACAGGGACACTCCAAAGTATTCCCTTACATGACCCCCATTAAGAAAAAATAGTTTCAAGTGCATGTTGCATTCCTGCGAACATAATAATATTGATATGCAGTAATACTAAAGTGATACTTGAAGTAATACTAAAATATACATTCTGTACAATCTTTGGTGTAAAGAATATTTGTTATTCATTTACAGGGCCATGCAAAAATATTCAATCACATAATGTTATAAGGGAAAACATTGTTTGGGGCGCGTTTAAATTACATTAAACTATTTCACATTTTATGAAATTGATATACATTGTTGAGTTTTTCTACAAGTTACTTTTTGTATTATAGAGAACAGATGGTATTTATTGGGAGAAACAAAAGATTTCTGCCTCTATACTGTTTTCGAATTCGTTAATCGTTTGTCTGAAATATCTGAGTATTTTTAAAACTTCGTTTTAGTATGAACGCACCTCATTTGATACGGTTGGCGTGCAATTTCTTGTTTGTTATTTCTAAATGTGGGACAAACGAAGCGAATACCGAATTTTATCAATTGAAAGTGAAGATGACTTTTATATTTGTTCGAGAAATATCTGAAAAGATGACTGGTCAGCCTTTTATTCTTAAAGAGGGAGGTGAGGACAGAGGTTAGGAATTACCGGCAAGTATGTTAATAGTAATAAGTGACCTTAATCCTAGAATGACGTCATTTTTGTTTCTTTTCCGGGATGACACTTTGTCTATTCGAGGGTCAAGTGGGGTGGAGAGTAGAAAACTGACCAAACGGCCTCAATTTTGGATTACGTCTCCGGTGAAAAGAGCAGTATGTATGCGTTATGCACAGCTGTTATAAGAAGAAATTATATGTTCACATAATAGGTACAGTTATATACAAATCTTTAAAGGATTTTCGCATCTTTAGAACAGGATAGCAATTTCTTTCAATCATCAGAAAAAAATGGCGTTAAATGTATGAATAAAAATGTATAGAAATAATTTTTCTAACACTTTTTATGAGCATTCAATATGTATCTTGAAAATCGCATCTATTGTTTTGATTGCAATTCATGTTTTTCCTTCAAAATTTCCGCTATAATATGTTATTTTGGCGTAGGTACCAAACACAACTATAAAAATACAATTTTTTGCGTTAGGTAAAAAGCGCAAGCAATTGAATTTATACACACGAGTGAATTTATACATACAAAAGCAAAAAATTCATAGTTTTTTTCTCTGTTTTTTTTTTAACTCTTTGCATAATGCTGTTGCAGATCTGCAACATACACAACAGTCAATAGTGATTATACAGTAAGTTTTAACCCTTTCCAGCACACTGTGCCCGGTCTGGGTACCTAATTTTAATTCCAAACTTGCAAATGGCACCAATCATATTTTAGTAAAATTTTGCTTTTACAATAAAGGCTTAAATTAAAGGATTTCAAAATATTCAAAAAATTCGTTTTCGAATTCCGGTGACAGTCGATTATTTCTCATTTTACTAACAGATTTTGTCCATGCCGGAAAGGGCTAAAACACGATTTTATTCGTTGTTTCTATTGCTCAACATACCCATTGATACAAACTGATCATTGTAATTCTGAACAGACGATGATATTGAGTTAATTTCTCATACCAAAGTTTTATTTATCATTTGGGAAGCTTCAGATCGATATAGCAAAAATTAGTAAATTTTGTCAAATTGAAAAAGCTGGAGAAGTCTGAAAGTAGATTTTTTAAAGCTAATTTTATATTAGAAAATGGACAATATCTAAAGTATGTCAATTTCTGTTTATTGCAGATATGGAAAAAGTACCTTTTAGTCAATAATTATGTTCAAAATTTTTAAATTATTTTTTACACGCTTAAAATGGTGTATTCTAACATCTGAGTCAATATTTTTCGAAACGGAGTTGTTGATCCACAAAGGGTTAAGTTAGTGCAACAGGAAAGACAAATAAAACAAAAATATTTAAATTATCATCTTAGAATTTCTAAATTCAGTTTTCAACCTTATAATGTAAATTAATTAGTATGAAACTATTGATTGCTAAAAGTGTAATTTTGTATTAAATATTACACTCATCATTTAAAAATTTTAATTTTATTTTTACTTCTTAGCTGTTAAAATGTTTTATTGTTGCTGTTTAACAGTCATTTGGCCAATCCTGGCGAACGTTTACGGGCGTATCATTCAACCCATTGCAGTTTCAACTCGTATACAGTTGCAAGAGTTACACAGAATACAGGACGAGCGTTTACTTGTAGCGGGCTACTGAAACAAACAAATTAAAATCATTGTGTTAACTTATAACCAAAGTTTTAAAATTTAAAATGTTGTTTGTCACCAAAAATACATTTGGGGATGTTACACTTTTAAACTCTAGCCTATCAGGAAGTGGGTTAAAAATCAAATATAAAATTATATCATCATTTACAAACATCAAGTTGAGTGTAAAAAAGTCCCTCAATCTTGTAAAGAAATATTTTACTATCGTATTATTTGGTGCATTCGTAATTATATAAATGCATAGCATCTATATAATACATAAATCATAATCATGTATAATACCTCTATAATACATAACAGGTATATAGTAGTCGTCTGATCCGTCCATCTGTCCGCATCTAACAGCGGAAAAAACTACTCACCCGAATGATTTAAAATTTAAAATATACAGTCGTAGTAGAAATGTCTTTCAAACTGCATAAAAATTGAAACAAAAATTTAAAAAATATTTAAAAAGAAGTTTTTTTTTTTTTTCATTCTGTTAAGTACTATCCTACGTCATTCATTCAATGATATCCCTTGATATGTCAGGATTCTAGGTTGCTATGATGATTATTCTATTCCTTCTTATATCATGCTATGAATTCAATGCTTTCCCACGATAAGTCAAGATTTTAGGATGCCATAATAATGATGTCCTGTTTAAGAGTGAATCCTATTACAACGGTATGAGTGAATTTAATCTATAGAGTAGTAATTAATATTGTATTCCTGCTTTTTTGCGCTATGCAAATATAACTTTATAATTTTAGGAGAGATGGGGGGAGGGCTTACATTTGATTTCGCAAGGTATCGCTAGGGTGGGGAAGGGGGTTGTCTTTTGATATCGATATCGGTTTTGATCCAATCAAAATTTTCTCAAGTTATTTATATCCTCTTTTTATTCGTAACATGGTCTTTGATACAAAGCATGTTAGTGTTTTTTAGCCTGTTATCTATTTTTATGAAAATACAAAGTTATTATTAAAATCACTTGATTATGATAAAATTATTTAATTCTAAAGTAAGGAATAGCCCAACGTTTGACATTCCTATTCTTCTTTATATGTGTGTGAATATATAATTACGGTTTTAGAACCCACATGGGAAACTTATCTGAAAAGAAGCTTTTGGTTCACTAAGAAATAAAAGCGAAAGAGAAGGAATGCTGTCTACTTGTTTTGTTGATAAGAATTTCTTTCTGCCCCCCATCCCAGCTCTGTTCGGGACAAGTGCAAGAGGACTTTATTACTGTTGAATGCATTGTGTAACAAAAAAACTATTATAAAACACATTTAAATAGTAACAACTATCTCTTTTAAGTGTTATTTGATAGAAAGTTTTTTCATATGCAAAGGGTTATTTTATTGACTTCTCTTCATTTGAATCATAATGATATACGAAAATAACAAGTTTGGTATATCACTTCGAACAAAAAAAATAAATTCTAGAAAAAAAAAAAAAAAAAAAAAAAAAAAACACTTTGATAACGATATCATTACAAAGGGGGAGAGGGGGGGGTCGAGGGATGATAACATATGATATCGGGAGGCAGGGAGAGGGTCCGAAACTACCAAAAAGTTGATAACGTTATATTTGCACAGCCCCTTTTTTGCATAAGAGTGCAGCAGCAGCTATCTGAGTTACAGAGATCTGACTCTTTCTAAAACTAGTCAAAGTGCGAATAGAACTCAATGGCCACATTTAACGTACATTTTATTTTATTTGTTTATTTGTTTATTTTATTTTATTTTATTTTGTTAACTATTTGAAAAATAGTTGTCTTCCTCGGTAAAGAACTGAAAAATCTGAAGTATACTTGAATCTTTTTATTGGTTGAATTCCGCAACTTATTTTATTTTATTTGTTTTCTTATTGGCCCATGTTTAATGTCCAAAAATGGAATACTTCTGTTTTTATTTTATTTTATTTTTTTTTTATTCGTTTTTTGACTGGTTCATGCTTAATGTCCAGAAATGAAATACTTCTGTTGCCACGATGACAAAAATAGTATTAAAAAACTATAAAAAATTAATAACTTAAAAATAAATTGAGATACAGCTTTCAAACAAATTGCATTTAAAAGTAGGAGAGAGAGGGGGGGGGCACCTTTGAACATTTTTTTACAAAATTATAGAATTCTTACTTTAATTATATTTATTGCGTTTTAAATATTACATAATAAAAACACTGCATTTTTTCATCGTATGAGCCAGAAATTAACAGTTTTCCAATTAAATTAAATAAGTTGTGAGGATTTAAAAAGTTGCAAGATTTATGTTCAAACCTGCCCATGTAGGGGTACCTTTGAACAAGCAAGGGACAACTTTGAACAAATGAATAAAATGCAAAAATATTGAAAGTTTTTATAAAAAAATTGAGATATATAAAATAATATGAATGAAATTAAATAACTACATTTTATTGAAATTGCATTTTTTTATTATTATTATTTAACCAAAGTTATGTCAAATTTATGTCAAAACTCATTGTTGAAACATCACAGAGTGACCCTTCTGTTATGTTTGGTTGTGAAAACTTTTTTACAGTATCCTTTAAATACACCAATGTAATAACTGATACTTCTGGAAAATTAAAATTTTTCATTCACTCTTTTTATGAAGAAACCTGATGTAAAATTTGACAAAACTGCTAAATCATGAATCATTATTGTGTATCCAGTATTTCAGTTATCCAATAAATGAATGCCAACATTAATTTAAATTTTAAACTTCCCATCACTGTTGCATCCAGAAGTTCGAATCTATGAGTACAAGTACAGTAAGGGGGGGGGGGGTGTTTGCTAAGAATATAAGTCTGTGTTCTTTGACATTCTTAATTAATCTCTTTTCACATTAAAAAAATTCCAAAAATAACAACATTTAGATCCGTAAATAACTCTTTACTTCATAGTTTTAAAGGTTCTCTTTAAATGTTTTTTTTTATTATTATTTATCTCCAGTTTATTCTGTGTTTTTTCGCTGTTCAAATGTGCCCCAACTTTTTTGTTCAATGGTGCCCCGTCACCTGGAGTTTAACATTACAGCCGTTTACTAAATTCAGCTGGAGAATTAAAATAAAACAAAGCTTATAAACTAAAGCTAATATCTTTATTGAACGATTAATTAAAATTTTAGGGATACAAAATTGTGAGTAAAAATCTTATAACTTTATTTCCTTAAGTTTAGATTCAAGAGGGAGAAAAATACATACCTTGCTTAGACAGTATTGTTTATGCAAAATGATGAAGCTTTGTATACTTATATCATTGAAGCAGTAGTAATATATTGCCATATAAATTTAAAAAAAAAAATTATTCAAAGGAAAACATTTAGAGAGTTCAAAGGTGCCCCCCTCTCCCCTACCTTTTTTCTCTATACGACTGTGTAAAAATTGAAAGTATGTGGTGTTTAGAAGTTTAAAAATTTGCAGTACCGAAAATTGTAAAACTAAAATTTCATTTAAAATTTGTATATGATGGGTACAGGAATATTGATTTTTAATCCATGGCGTACGTAATATAGGACTCTGTTATTACGTAAACCCCGTTTTGATCATCATAAAAATTATGTTTATTATTATTATTATTATTATTTAAACGAGGTTGAACCCGTCGAAATTCGACGAAAGAAAATCTTTAAGAAAGAACTGTTTTATTGATTTATAATAAATCTACAAAATTAGTTACAATAAAAAATACATCCTTATACTGGTCAATCTAACTGTCAAACAAATATTATTTTAAGCTAAAATTAACAAAATACTATAAAACTTAATTATCCAAATTATTAAACAAAATAAAACCAAAATTTACCGGATTTTATGACAAACGATATTTTTATAACTAGTATACGCATTTTAATGTATATTTATTCTTTTTTCAGTTTTAAGAGAAAATGGAATAATTCTGTTACCACAATTTAAAAATTGGTACTAAAATTTATTTAAAAAATTAATTTCTCAAAAATAAATTGAGGTACAGCTTTGAAACAAATTGCATTTGAAAGTGCATTTTTTCCTCTATTCGACGGTGTAAAAATTTAAAACGTGTAAAGTTTAGAAGGGTAAAGTTTACAGTTGCCAAAAATTGCAAAACCGAAATTGCAGGAGAAAAGTGTTGCCATTCGCAAAATGACGTATGCGTTACGCACAGATACGTTTGGCCTTTATAATATAGATATAGAATTTCTTTATAAGTCTACAATTTGAGTCTTTGAAAGCATAATTTTCCAGATAGTCATTGTAATTTGTTAAATTACAATTTTCTATAATTTAATTTAATTTTTATTTATTTATTTTTACAGCGTAGCTTAAAAAATGCTCGAACTGCCTTTTATCTAAATAAAAGATCACTAACAAGCATATCCTCTTTTGAACAGCTTTCTTTTATGGAATAAACAAACAGTTAACTAATTTCTCATTCATATCTATTCCGATCAGCATGATAATAAGTGATACAATGAAAAATGTCCTGGATATCTGACTTCGCTTGCACCTCTTCTACGAAGGCGGAAATCGCGCAATGTTTTACAGGTTTTACATCTGAAGGGAGAGTGCGTAGGCGCGCGCACTCTTCTCTCGAATAATCCTCAGCATGACTTAGAATTACCATCACAGAATACAGAGTGTCCGGGTCCGGGTGTCTCTTCTCATCGTTAGAGTTAAATGTTCTTCGCTATAAAAAAAAGGGCAAAATTCTGAAAGATTGTCCCTGTAGGATCAGGTGGGGTAAAATGAGTAGTCAAAAAATATTGTGTAATTTTTTACAATTTTCTTAACATACTTATAATTTTCAAATTATATATGATTGCTTCATGTTTTAGCTTTTATCTCCTACTTCA
The DNA here is from genome assembly GCA_964019185.1 of Maratus speculifer. Classification (NCBI taxonomy): domain Eukaryota; kingdom Metazoa; phylum Arthropoda; class Arachnida; order Araneae; family Salticidae; genus Maratus; species Maratus speculifer. Next base: position 20,707,345 of record OZ025292.1, on the reverse strand, counting down.
TTTTTGTTTTTATCGTTTGTTCTATTTGGGTGGCAACAGTAAATAAAACCTTTTGAGGACAATTTTATGTCACATGTGGTCTGATTAAACTTCTTCTTGCAGCCTATAGTATTTTTACATAAACTCATTTATTTGACATCATTCTGTTCATTAAGTACTTCTCATGCCTTTCCAAATTACAAATAAGAAATTATCATTTGTTTTTATTGTTTTATTTTTAAATTTGTAAATGGGGTAAAATGGGTATAATGTTAGGCTTAACGTTTGTAGTATTATTAAGGCGTTATATCAAAATTTTCTTAATGAAATTCTTTATTTTACAGAAATTAGAATTGTATAAGTTTAAAAAATACTTTAAAATGTTTATATAATGCACAGTGCGTTTTCTCAGTAACAGAAAGACTTGAACTTTTTTTTTTACATAACTAGGGGGGCCCCGCCCCCCTGCTCGCTATGCTCGCCAACCCCCCGCGTAATCGCTTCGCGATTCCAAATTACTGTCTACCCCTGCTTGCTGCGCTTGCCAATAACCCATGGTATAAATAAGCAGTTGCAGACCTTTCAAATGATGTGTCACACGACTGGTGTTGTAAAGAAATTAAAAATGTGCCGCCCTGGGGGGCAGAGTGGGGGATGACACACAACACATCCATAATATGAATAAGCAGTTGCAGACCTTTCAAATGATGTGTCACTGAACTGGTGTTGTAAAGAAATTAAAAATGTTTCCCCCCCTGGGGAGCAGAATGGGGGATAACACACAAGACATCCATTATATGAATAAGCAGTTGCAAACCTCTCAAATGATGTATCAAACGACTGGTGTTGTATAGAAATTAAAAATTTGGCGAAATATTACAGTTATCGCCAAGTTGGCGTCACTTTTGACAACTAATTTTGGTCGCCAAATTTGGCGATATATCGCCAAGTTGGCGACAAACTTGGCGATTGTTGGCGATGGTAACCTTTCCTCTCTTTATGGTAACCCATATGGCGTTGCATAGACGGAGCCCTTTCCTGATTGGTCTATTCGACTCATGGAAGGAGTGGACAACCCGGATTCGTTAGTTCCGGAAATCTTCCACATCAGCATCATTCCAGGAGTCATTCCTTTTAAGGCTAGTTTTTTTTACTATAGAAGGATTTAGTGAAATGATTGCTCATTTCTAGAAATATTCCATTTATGGATGGCATATCAGGTACCGATTGGATTTGAAATTTTAAGAAAATGTTGTCAAAAGATATGGGAAATAGGAAACCAGAATTGTTGACAAAAACAAAAACAATATAACTTTGACATGTCCTATAGTAAATAACATTTCAATACATATAAATCTGCTGCATTTCCAAATAGTCTTAGAAAAAACTTCAAAGTTAAAATGCATGTCCAAGCAAAAGCAGATGAAATGCTAACAAATGAAGATATTTGGAACAGTTAAAAAATGATTTTTATATCCAGAACACCAAAAAAGTATAGTAAATATAAAAAAAAAAAGAAAAAAAGTTAAATGAAGCTAAAATTAGACTATAATGTGAGATGTCTTCGAGGTATAAATACATGTATCTGTATCAGTAGGAGCTTGATTGAAAATCCAGTATTCTGGGGGGAAAAACAAAATCGACAAAATTATGGTTATTGCAAAAGATGAAATGTAAGAATGCCAAGTAAAATTCTTGGAAAAGTCCAAGACTGATACATTTTACTTCTTCTTTGATGGGAAATCCCCATAAGGGTATATCCATTTGTTACTCTGATGACTATTGGAGCAAATTTTCAGAAATACTTCCAATTATTTTATTATAAGGATAAAATTTGATATAACTAGTTAATTACCATTGTATTCTAATCACATAAAGTATATCTAATTTGTAAAAAAGAAAAAAAAAATAACCACTTTGTTTGGCTACTTAATAAATCAAACTTTTGTTGCAAATTAGATATATTTTATATGAGTGGAACATGATGGTAGTATTTAACTGATTATACCAATTTTATTTGAGGTATATTTTATAGTAAATTGATTGGAAGTTTTTCTGAAAATTTGCTCTATGATGTCAAAAGAGTAACAATGGACGCTCCCAAATATTTTATATTGGAAAAATATAGGTAATAGAAACATTAAATGAATCAACATCTAATAATCTGGTTCGTTAATGTTTTTGATGAACAGATTTTTGACGATTATAATGTAAAAAGGCAAGAATGTGAGTTGAAAAAAAAATTTTTTTCATTACTCCTAAGCTTGATTCATTGTAAAAAATCTTATTTATTTATTAACTTAAATTGCATATAAAAAATTAACATTTCGTAAGAGCTATATAACATAATATATAATTGTTTTCCATATTGCTTCATTATATAATCGTTGGTAAATCTATTTACACTGTATTTATTGTTAAATTTTTTATACCCATTTTCACATGCGTGGGGTAAAATGGGTATAGAAAATATATATTTATTAAATGTTCTGTTATAGACATGTTTTTGTAGCTTAATAGATAAAAATTATGCATTTCCCATGATGTCCATTATCTCGCTAGAAAACCGGTGAGACTCATTTGTTTGTTTTATCTTAGGTATGCATTTTGAATGGCGAGACTAATTCCTTTCTATTTATTCATACAATACTGTCTAACTAAAAATACCTCGGAATAACTTACAAATAAGAAACAAAATGTTACTTTAAAATACAATGTACGCAGAAATTGACACGAATGTAATAATTAAGTAAAAAGATAATATCATATAACAGTAATTCTAAACAATATCTGCTAATCAAAACCTGACAGTATCCTTTGAGCTTTTTTTAAAATTCGGCCTTTTTAAAGGTATATTTTGGGGTATACAGTAAAACCTCCATAACGGACACTCCCGAATAGCGGACACCTCTATTTAGCGGACAGTTTTCTAATCCCCACTCCCAAAACCTAAATTTTTGTATATTTACTCTCTGAATAACGGACATTCCGAATAGCGGACAGTAATTTTGACGATAAAGGATAAAAAATTATTTTTTAACGATACAAAAAAAAAAAAAAAAAATCTAAAAAAAGTAAAATTCATCTAAATTTATCAAGGTAATATGTCACGAATTTTGCAACCACAGATAAATGTGGGGGATGGGCTGGGAATGCAAGTTCTCAGCCAAAACATTTGAAATTCGATAACGTTAAAATTGTGTCCCCCCCCCCCCTCCAGAAACATAACTTCAGTGTGAACGCCACTTGATCATGGCGTAATTAAAGTCTGTTACAGACAACTTTTATTACGCTACATTCTTTTTACAGTTAGAATCTATCAATACATTTGAGAATTGCCTAAAATAAATTAATGCAGTCGATACTATAACTTGGATTTCCCTACCTGCAACAAATAAAAAATTGGAAAGCGTTCGACAGTGTTTCATAAAAGTAGGTTTTATATTAAAAGAAAATGAAACACGCATTTCCGACACACATAAAGAATTGAACGAAATAAATGAATTAATGAAATATATCAGGAGTGTAAAAAGTGCCAAAATTTTCATTAATATTGATGATGAGTTACTTACAGAGGAATATTCAATTGCTGTATGTAATTACACTGCTTGAGAATTTTCGACAAAAGATGACTATTAGTAATTATGAAAGAGATACTGAAACTAAAGATGATTCCTTAAATATCAAGAATTTCCAAGAAGCCGCTAAATACTGAGAAATTTTTTTTCTAAAAAGAAAAAAAGTTTTTCTTTTGCAAAAAAATAAGGTAGTTTAGGAGGATTAAAATTTCTGATACAGTTAAAACTTCACATTGACAAACAAATGAAATGTAATCGCACACAAAAATCAAACTTTTGTAGCAGATTTGTTTTTAATAAGAATGAAATAAACAGTGGATGATAAAAGTATACACAGTTTTATTTTAATTTTATTGTCTGGAAAAATAATTTTAATTTCTGATTAATCATATATCAGAAGTTTTAGGCCATAAAAAAACCAATCAATGAAACATTAAGCATTTTTTAGCAATTTTTTAATCTCTGAGTTTTTCCCAATAGCGGACAATTTCCGCGCTCCCGAGGTGTCCGTTATTTAGAGGTTTTACTGTATTTGTATATTTAAAGGTATATTTTTTACTCAATAAATTTTATCAAATAGATCATAACCCCCCCCCCTCCCCCCCCCAAAAAAAAGAAAAAAAAATAGTCAAATGAAAAATGCATAAACAAATTTTATCACTTTAAACTAGAGATGGGAAATATGGTTATTTTTGGTTAACAGGTTACATCATTCCACAGTAACGCTGGTAACAGGTTCCAACATCCTGTTATTTTTGTAACAGGATACAATAAACAATTTATAAACAATTGCTAAATATGCTCCCAAACGGACAACACATGGGATATGGGCCCCCAAGGTGGTGCCCTCCCTAGGGAGGGGGGGGGTCTTTCTAAGGGAACCCAACCCGTATTTACGCAAGGAAATCCAAAGTTTGAAGAAAACCACGGAAAACTCCGAATGATTGGGCTGACGACCGCGATTGGGTTTTGTTCTAATCCAGCGACTGCCGTCTACCAGTTTTGAGGGCAGAATCTCTCAGCCACTGGTGGGGTAACAACATTTAAGAAAATATCTATAGGCACATATATTTTTGAATATAAAATAATGTATCCAATAAGTATACGTATAAAAGTTGTATAAAATAAGTAATGTATACGAAAAGCAGGAAAATTAGAAAGTACAAGAAAACATATTAAGAAAACTTTCTTTAACATACAGAGGAAAACGAATTTTTCAAAAATCCATTTTCCGTATACCGCGTTTTCTCAATCAGCACTGTTGATGTTTTAAAATCTGAGATGAAATGCATTACTGAATTTTCGTACAGCAAGTCAATGCGTGCTGCCACTACTAGAGCGGCTGCAAAACATAAAACAAATATTAACTGATAGGACAAAGAAACTTGTGAGATAGGACAGATGGTAGAGAATGAAATTTTTTCCAGATTCAGTTTTTTTTACTAGTTTCTTAATAGCAGATATGTATAGTATGCAAGATCGATTGTACGCTATTATGAAAGCAAAAGAGGGTGCTACAAAAAATTAACTACCATTTACTTCATATTAATAAGGTAATATTGTTGCGCAAAATAAAATATTCTAATACTTTGAACTCATCTAAATTTTATCCTACTATTTTTATGTCTTTCAGAAAGCTGTAAACCTAATATATTGTACTGTATTTTATATTTTGTAAATACTAAAATCTTATCTAAACATTCCAGATTCAATTTAGAAGAAATTTAATTGCATTTACTTAGTATAAAAATGATTAAATTGAAAATAATTTTTTAATAATTTTTCTCAATTATTTTAATATTTGGAATATGAGTTGTATTAAAATGGTTCCAAAGTTCACTAGCTCATACTTTTTTATATGGATCCATACATAAATAAAAAATAAGACTTATTTCCACAAAATTTTCACCCCCCCCCCCCCATAAAAAAAAGGGACATTTTTGGAATGCCGACAGAAGTGAAAACTTGGACAGTTACGTTTTTTGAATTGTCAGGACATATTTTTTTGTAATCGTCAGGAAACATTTTATTGTGCAGGAAATACTTTTAAATAATGTGTTTTTTTTATTCATTATTATAAAGTACTACTACAAAAATTGCATTACAATTTTCATTTAATGTGCAATTGTGCATGAAAAATAATGCATATTGTTTTACATAAAAAAATTGCAATAAAAAGACTGAATAATATTTATATGGCGCAGATGTCATACACACATCACGTTGGCACAATTTTTTTCTGATACCGATTTGGCAAAAAACCTCGAAGAAGTTTAAGAAATTTAAATTTCAACCCATTATGGGTCCGTAACGTGACCCAGAATAACGGGAGAAATTTTTTTATGCTAGATTTGTAATGTATTAAGCATAAGCTTTCGATAGACATATTACATCAAAAAATGAACCCCCCCCCCCCCCCAGAAGAGCCCTTTAGAAATCAAATCCACAAATCTCAAATTCAGTCTTTCTCATATTTAATAAAAAAGAGACGAAATCATTTTTTATTTATCCTCTTTCTTCAACAACCGCGAATGAAAACCAAACAGGAAACGAAACTTTAAATCAAAAGTCGTTAACGATAACAACATTATCCTCAGACAAAACGTTTGAAAAACAACAGTTACGAAGCGATAAAATGTTCTTTTGTAATGTAAAAAACTACATTTTTTCAAAAACGGGTGGAAAATCTAACAGAAAAGAACTATATAACTGAACTGAATTGAAAAACTGGTGAAAAATCTAACAGTTATTGAATTTGCAAATATTAAGGAGTTATTTCTTCTGTGGTTGCATAGGCGTAACCAGCTTTTTGAACGGGCGGGTGCCCAGAATTTTTAACCTGAACTTGCTGGATACAAACAATATTTTATTTTATATAGTAAAACCTTCTAAAACGGAAGCCTATAAAACAGTTTTAAATTCCGTTTTAGACAGTTTTTTACCTTAGAGTGTATAATTGTGAGATTTTTTTTAATAAGGGTTTTTAAGGGTGTTTTAATAAAGGGGGGGGGACGCAAATTTTTTAAATAATTGTGAATGGATCTGCGCAAGCAGGGGGGGGGGGCTGTCCGGGCTGTACTTGCTGCATACAAACAATATCTTATTTTATATAGTAAAACCTTCTAAAACGGAAGCCTATAAAAGTTTTAAATTCCGTTTTAGACAGTTTTTTAAATCTTAGAGTGTATAATTGTGAGATTTTTTTAATAAGGGTTTTTAAGGGTGTTTTAATAAGGGGAAGGACGCAATTTTTTTAAATAATTGTGAATGGGTCTGCGCAAGCAGGGGGGGGGGGGCTGTCCGGGCTGTACTTGCTGGATATAAACAATATCTTATTTTATATAGTAAAACCTTCTAAAACGGAAGCCTATAAAACAGTTTTAAATTCCGTTTTAGACAGTTTTTTATTTTAGAGTGTATAATTGTGAGATTTTTTTAATAAGGGTTTTTAAGGATGTTTTAACAAGGGGAAGACGCAAATTTTTTAAATAATTGTGAATGGGTCTGCGCAAGCAGGAAGGGGGGGAGGCGCTGTCCGGGCACCCAGCCCGGACATTCAACATTGCTCGGCAAACGTGTCAAAAGAAACGATTAAGGACGTTTTTAATGAATATTATTATTATTTTAGAGGTACAAAAAATGAAATCTTGATTAAAACAAGTGAAGGAAGATGCTGTCATTAAGAACCATGTGTTATTTTTTTAACAGGGACTTTTTAGTAACATATTAATGCAATATTAGGTTCTAGCGTAGTAACACTGTTATTTATCCTAATACGATAAATAATGCCCATCCCTACTTTAAACATGCCTATGTCAAAAAACTCAACAAGAAAAATCACGTTTATGTGATGTGGACTATGGCATTTAAAGGCACAGCAATGCAATAAAATTGCTTTAAACTGTATTTATAATACTTGGATCTGTACGAAACTTCATCAGAATGTATTAAGGGTAATAAAATATAATGTTTAAAAAATTTAAGTAAGTAGTGATTTTTTTTAATTCATTAAAATCATTGCGGAAATTAAAATACATGCAGTGTCTCTGAGAAGAACTCTCAGTCTCTTGAATACCATTTTTTTTTTCATTTGTTTTAAATAAAATTAGCTATCAACATCTCTATTTGATTATTTTAATCGCCTTTTAATTAAACCTGAACATGTTAACGTTCATATATCTTGCATTTTTTTCCCTTTAACAAACACTTTTTTTAAGATTTTTTTTTTTTTTTTTTTTTTTTTTTTTAGAAATTTTTTAAACTATCCGAAAGTTATTTATGCTTCAAATGTTAGGGAATCTTACCACAAAAATTTTCTCTGGGAATAGACCGGTATGCAGAAAACTGACTTTTTCTAGACTCTGCATATAGTCCGCACAAAACCCTAAGTCATCGAGCACAAAAAAAATTCCTTTATTTTATGGGAGAGTATTCATAAGGGAATCTAATGTTCCATGTCTGCCGGAAGCGAAGAGGTGCATAAGCCAAAAATGAATACCACTAATGGTTGACTCGTAGGTTTGACATGATGTTTGCCGTACAATCAAAAGTAGGAAAACGTGGAAAACTGGGTGCAGGAAAACTCAATGCCAAGCCTACGAGTCAACCACTAGTGGTATTCATTTTTGGCTTATGCACCCCTTCGCTTCCTGCAGACATGGATCATTAGATTTCCCTATGACTACTCTTCCATAAAATGAAGGATTTTTTTCTTGTACTCGATGACTTAGAGTTTTGTGCTGTCAGCTCTTGGACTAATAGTAGGGCACATAAAAATCTCAAGTAAAATTGGCTTTATCCGCCAATGAAATTTTCTCAAAAAGGCATGTCCATCTTTTTCTTCTTCTTCTCTGACAGCAATAGAACAGAAAATAGAAATCAGTAATTTCGGTACTACTCTGTTATCCCGTCGACCGATTTCGCCAAATTGTACAAATCGCCAAATTAATAGGCAAATTATACATATTGACATAATTTTTATTTTAAACAATGAAAAAACAAATAATTAGTAGAATATTAATAAAAATACAAATAAAAAGTCAAAATAAAAATCACTCAATGACGTTTTAAATGCGTGTATCGTATTGAATGTGACATTCACGATCATCCAGTATTGGCACTTAATCTTATAATTTGGCGATAGAATTTTGGTCGATGGGATAACCTAGTAGTACCGTAATTTCTTTTACTTTTAATGTAATTTTCTAAAATTTCAAATTTTTATTGCAGGTGAAATATTTTCTGCAAAAAATGTCGGGGAAATTTTATTACATGAACATCAACTTGTTGAAAAAGCAATAGAATGCGATTCTTAACAACTGAGGAGTCTGAAATTTAAAATAGAAATTGAGGCTGCAACTGTTCCTTACATTGGAAATTCATAAACATAAGATCTGTTCTATCAAACAGTCGCACATTACTCAATTTTTTTCCACCCTACACTACCAAATAAATTTTGTACAATATGTTTATTAGGTACTACTCTGTTATCCCGTCGACCAATTTCGCCAAATTATACAAATCGCCAAACTCATAGCCAAAATATACATATTGACGTAATTTTTATTTTAAATAGCGAAAAAAAAAAGACAAATAATTAGTAGAATATTAATAAAAATACAAATAAAAAGTCGAAATAAAAACCACTTAATGATGTTTTAAACACGTATATTGTACTTAATGTCAATGAATTGACATTCACGATCCCCATTATTGGCATTTAATCTTATAATTTGACGGTAGTATTTTGGTCGACGGGATAACAGAATAGCACAAATTATTCAAATTGGCACAGATGTCATATACGCACCACATTTTCACGTGTTTTCTTACCCCGCCAATTAGGCGAATTTTTTGTTTTTCAATATAAGTTACAAATTGCATGCAATAACAGCAGTTAATTTTTATAAAAATAAAAATCCGTGAAAAAAAAATTAAAGAGATTATTATTAAATAAAGAATACTGCCCAGTTAAACTGATGGCATTGAGCTCACAGGCTACAAATACTAATTGTACATTAAAGCCTTATATTTTCAAGGGTTAATTCCGTTCGAAAAAAAAATTAAGAAGGGGAAACAGCTCTCCCCTTTCCTCTTTTTTTTATACTTAATCATTGAACCTCCTATACTATCAAAGACATGCTTTATCATATAAAAAATCTATATCCAAAATTCAGAGCAAATTAGATAATTCTTAATAAAAACCCATTTAGCATTTTTATAATTTAAAAGGAGTTATCCCCTTCTTTTATACTTAACCATTAAACTTCCAAAACTATTCAGAGATTTGAACGAAATCTGAAAATTCTGCTTGAAAAACCTATTTATATAAATTAAGAGGGGGGGGGAGGCTTAGAACCCCTGTTGCCCCTATTTATACTTATTCAAGGAACACCTAATAGCAGTCACGGAATCGCCTCATCAGAATGATCCTAATCTAAATTTTGAACGAAAACTTAATTCTGCATGAAAATCCCATTTATATCAACTAACGGGGGGGGGCATTAGAACCCCTGTTCCCCCTATTTATACTTATTCAATGAACACCTAATAACAGCCACGGAATCGCCTCATCAGAATGATCCTAATCTAAATTTTGAACGAAAACTTAATTCTGCATGAAAATCCCATTTATATCAACTAACGGGGGGGGGGGGCATTAGAACCCCTGTTCCCCCTATTTATACTTATTTAATGAACACCTAATAACAGTCACGGAATCGCCTCATCAGAATGATCCTAATCTAAATTTTGAACGAAAACTTAATTCTGCATGAAAATCCCATTTATATCAACTAACGGGGGGGGGGGGGGGCATTAGAACCCCTGTTCCCCTTATTTATACTTATTCAATGAACACAGTGCTGTAATTGGGTGGGAACGCGTGGGAGCGCCGTTCCCAGAAATATTTGGCTTGCTACTGTAAAAAAAAAAAAAAAAAAAAAAAGTTAGAGCGAAATTTATTTTTTCTTAAAGCAAAACATTAATTTTGCTAGTTTTAAGAAGATCCATTTCCATTCATCAAGAAAGGAGATATTTCAACCAGTCAGGTGTCTTTAAGCCGTCGTGTTGCCACCGCCTCTTGAATACTAAGCCTGAGCTCTGACACAAAAATGCCAAAGATGGAATTTTTTTAACGTGTGCATGGTCCACTAAGTTTTGACTCCAGTATTTTATAGAAGATTTCTTAGACTTCTTTAATCGCAGAAAAATAAAGTGAAAAATCTTTAAAAGAGTTATTGGTATCAAAAATGAAGGAACCATAGACACGCTGAAAAGAATTCACCTTCGGCAACCACCAATTTTTTTGCCAGCGCTGAGGCCTAGTATTCAGAGGGCGGAAGTTCTGAACTGATATCAGCTGCCCAATTTTTATTGAATGAAAACAAATTATATTACTACAAAAACTTCAATATAATTAATAAGTATAACTGTCAATTTAAAAAAAAGTCTGCTTTTAGCTAAATGTTTCAAATTGCCTTTTGGGTTAACAAAAGTCCGGTAGCATCATAATCTTCTCTATGTAAAGGTAAGCTCCCACAAATATTTTTTTCCAACTACAGCACTGAATGAACACCTAATAACAGTCACGGAATCGCCTCATCAGAATGATCCTAATCTAAATTTTGAACGAAAACTTAATTCTGCATGAAAATCCCATTTATATCAACTAACGGGGGGGGGGATTAGAACCCCTGTTCCCCCTATTTATACTTATTCAATGAACACCTAATAACAGTCACGGAATCGCCTCATCAGAATGATCCTAATCTAAATTTTGAAAACTTAATTCTGCATGAAAATCCCATCTATATCAACTAACGGGGGGCATGAGCCCCCCGTTCCCCCTCTTATACATATCGTATGAACTTCAAAAACTAATCAAGGAAGCGCCTTGTCAGGATATACCTACATACAAAATTTTAAGAGGATCGGATATTTTTATCATGAGTTATCGCGTTACGCGCATACGAACGAACATACAGAACGGGCGGGCACATAAGCTCTCAGGCTATGATAGCCTGTGAGCTAAAAAGTAATAAACATATATAAATGATAGTTTTATTTAAATAATTATTGCTATAGTACATAATAAAAATAATTTAAAGAATTAAAATAAAGATTAACATTAAATAAACATGAATTTAATAGAAAAGGAAACAGTAAATAAACAGTTATAAATATTAAACTTAGTACGTAACAAAATACTAGATATAATTTTCGCAATAAATCGTAAACATTAATACTTATAGCCATATTGAATGCATGCAGTTGTAACATTTAATCAGCATATTTCACTGAAATCTTTAATTTTTCACATTTTATTTCCCTAACAATTGTTATAAATTTATTAAACTTATCTTCTCCTTGGCGCAAATGTGCAATGCCGATTTGGCGGGGGGGGAACACGTGCAAATGTGGTGCGTATATGACACCTGTGCCTTCAAATTTATTTATTTACTAGCAGGCTAAGCCCGCTGCGCTGGTCTATTTTTCAAAACAAAACGTGAATCAAACAAAATATTGAATATGATTGTGTTTTTTAAAGCAACTTCACCTCGAATGCTCTTTCACATTTCTGAAAATCATACAAAACGCCATTGTATTTAAAGATAGAAAATCAACGATTATAAATGCACCAAAAATGCATTAAAAGTTAGCAAACAGCTGTTTCGAATCTACTGTCGAGATTCTTTATCAGTGCAAAACTCAGCGAGCTAGAAAAAGCAAAACTGAGCCAAAAATAAAAACAACAACAATGGAATCAATGCCCGTTGACGCCAAAAGTTATTAAAATAATAATAAAATATTATGTTGTTGTATCAGCTTATGCATTCGATAAAATTTGGGCTTTTAAGAAAAAAATATTTCAGTTGACCGTTTATTGTAGAGTTTGATAGATAAATAAGGCAATTATGAAAAGAGCAAATTAAATATTGTCTATTCACCATACTTCTAAAATAGCGAGCATTATGATCGCAGAGATTGAAAAGTGAATTTAAACAATTTTCAAATGATTCATTTTCATTTGATAGTTTTTGAACTCTAAAAGTCTCAACTTGAGAATATGGGTATCTGTGGAAATCTTAATACATCCTCTATCAATATTATATTATATTTCGCAACGTACATCTGCTCTTGTCAAATCTATTACAGTCCAGTGTTCCGTTTTTGGAATGCAGCAGAATGAATAAAGTTAAATAAAGTTTTCCTTAGAAAAATAAGGTGAATGTTTTTTTAATGTGTGAAATTCATTTTTTGATACAGATGATATGATACAGATTTTGATACAGATGATTTTGATACAGATGTCATATACGCATCACGTTGGCGTGATTGAAACAAAATGAACATTTTACGCTTCTTATGGTAATCCAGCTCTGTTTTTAATTTATTAATGAACTATTTATTTACTTTCATTTGCCTAGAAAAGTAAAATAGAAAATAGAAATGTATCTGTCATTTGAAAACAAAGTTTCCGTTAAAGTGGCGCCAGAAATGTATCACCCCAACGTGGTGCATATATGATATTTGTGTCTCTTTCTTACAACATGGGTGTGTGCCGTGTGTGCATTTGCGCCTAAATTTAGTTATTTAGCTCTATTTTTGTAATATTAACTGGAGTTTGTACAATGTACGGTACTACTTGATTATTCTGTCCAGAAAAAAATTAATAGCAGATTATAGGAATAAATGTCAATAATCGGGACAAATGTCATTAATTGGATAATTGTCGATAAATGTCAATAATCATCTATATCAACTAACGGGGGGCATGAGCCCCCCGTTCCCCCTCTTATACATATCGTATGAACTTCAAAAACTAATCAAGGAAGCGCCTTGTCAGGATATACCTACATACAAAATTTTAAGAGGATCGGATATTTTTATCATGAGTTATCGCGTTACGCACATACGAACGAACATACAGAACGGGCGGGCACATAAGCTCTCAGGCTATGATAGCCTGTGAGCTAAAAAGTAATAAACATATATAAATGATAGTTTTATTTAAATAATTATTGCTATAGTACATAATAAAAATAATTTAAAGAATTAAAATAAAGATTAACATTAAATAAACATGAATTTAATAGAAAAGGAAACAGTAAATAAACAGTTATAAATATTAAACTTAGTACGTAACAAAATACTAGATATAATTTTCGCAATAAATCGTAAACATTAATACTTATAGCCATATTGAATGCATGCAGTTGTAACATTTAATCAGCATATTTCACTGAAATCTTTAATTTTTCACATTTTATTTCCCTAACAATTGTTATAAATTTATTAAACTTATCTTCTCCTTGGCGCAAATGTGCAATGCCGATTTGGCGGGGGGGGGGGGGGGGGGAACACGTGCAAATGTGGTGCGTATATGACACCTGTGCCTTCAAATTTATTTATTTACTAGCAGGCTAAGCCCGCTGCGCTGGTTTATTTTTCAAAACAAAACGTGAATCAAACAAAATATTGAATATGATTGTGTTTTTTAAAGCAACTTCACCTCGAATGCTCTTTCACATTTCTGAAAATCATACAAAACGCCATTGTATTTAAAGATAGAAAATCAACGATTATAAATGCACCAAAAATGCATTAAAAGTTAGCAAACAGCTGTTTCGAATCTACTGTCGAGAATCTTTATCAGTGCAAAACTCAGCGAGCTAGAAAAAGCAAAACTGAGCCAAAAATAAAAACAACAACAATGGAATCAATGCCCGTTGACGCCAAAAGTTATTAAAATAATAATAAAATATTATGTTGTTGTATCAGCTTATGCATTCGATAAAATTTGGGCTTTTAAGAAAAAAATATTTCAGTTGACCGTTTATTGTAGAGTTTGATAGATAAATAAGGCAATTATGAAAAGAGCAAATTAAATATTGTCTATTCACCATACTTCTAAAATAGCGAGCATTATGATCGCAGAGATTGAAAAGTGAATTTAAACAATTTTCAAATGATTCATTTTCATTTGATAGTTTTTGAACTCTAAAAGTCTCAACTTGAGAATATGGGTATCTGTGGAAATCTTAATACATCCTCTATCAATATTATATTATATTTCGCAACGTACATCTGCTCTTGTCAAATCTATTACAGTCCAGTGTTCCGTTTTTGGAATGCAGCAGAATGAATAAAGTTAAATAAAGTTTTCCTTAGAAAAATAAGGTGAATGTTTTTTTAATGTGTGAAATTCATTTTTTGATACAGATGATATGATATGATACAGATGATATGATACAGATTTTGATACAGATGATTTTGATACAGATGTCATATACGCATCACGTTGGCGTGATTGAAACAAAATGAACATTTTACGCTTCTTATGGTAATCCAGCTCTGTTTTTAATTTATTAATGAACTATTTATTTACTTTCATTTGCCTAGAAAAGTAAAATAGAAAATAGAAATGTATCTGTCATTTGAAAACAAAGTTTCCGTTAAAGTGGCGCCAGAAATGTATCACCCCAACGTGGTGCATATATGATATTTGTGTCTCTTTCTTACAACATGGGTGTGTGCCGTGTGTGCATTTGCGCCTAAATTTAGTTATTTAGCTCTATTTTTGTAATATTAACTGGAGTTTGTACAATGTACGGTACTACTTGATTATTCTGTCCAGAAAAAAATTAATAGCAGATTATAGGAATAAATGTCAATAATCGATGATCGTAAGTATGATAGCAATTGATATTACACGTGATACACGTATTTTTTTACGTCATAAGTGCTTTTTAATTCGACTTTTAATTTGCATTTTTTATTTAGGTTTATTGTTCTTTCGTTATTTAAAATGAATTTATGTAAATTTGAATAGTTTGGCGAAACTGGTCGACGTGTTAATCAAGTAGCACTCAATTTACATTTGAAAATATCATATTTCAAAAAAAACTCCGGCACAAACCCGGATTTGCAAGATTTCCTTCCAATACCAATGCGGCAAAATCCTGGTTTTAGAATAGCGGAGAAATGTGCATTTTAAAAAAATTATTTTCATTATTTTAAAACGAAAATAATAATAAATAAAAAAGTTACTATAGCACAAAACAATTTATAGAATTTCTAAAAAGAAATTGAAAATAAATAAACAATTTATTAATACAGAAACAACTATTGCTGGGTTACCATATAAGTCAAAATAACACCGTTTTGGGGACAGTCACATACCTCAGTGTGTATATAATATCTGTGCCAAATATATTTGGAAAAAACAATAATCGTTATTTATACAGCATGTTTAAATCCTGTAGTATAGTGAAAAAAATGTATACATGACACATACGCACCACATTGGCGCGTTTTTTTTTTTTCTTTTCTTCTAAAGCCGATTCGGAGAAAATTTTGTTTTCAAATACCAGTTACATAAATAGTTTACAATTATTTTCTGTTATTTTAAATAGAAAATAATAATAAATTTTAAAAAGTTTAGTTAATAATTATAAAACAAAACTATTTATATCCTTTAAAAAATAAAATAAAATAAAATAAAAATTTATTAATAAATAAACAACAGCCACGTTACCAAGTGAGGCATAAAATCGCCATTTTATTGCAGTCGCGCAAATGTGGCGCATCTATGACAAATGTGCCTAGATTAAAATAGTTTATATAATTGGAAAAAAAAAAGAAAAAAATTGTAAATAGACAATTTATTAATAAACTAGCTGACCCGCCCGGCGTTGCCCGGGTCCGTATTAACAATATTAAACGAACTTGAAATCTGTATGATTTTATTCTTAACTCGAAACATGCAGAAATGCATTGTCTGAAATACGTGGCCACTGATTGTGTGAAAAATCGGTTTAAAAAACAGCTAATGTTAAGCTCTAAAAATACTCAAAATGAGCGATGAGAAACGCGGGAGGGAATATGTATCCAACGACTGCGTGATTTTCGTGTTAAAGTGTTGATATTTATCAAAAATCACTGTTAAGTCCCGTAACTAATTATTTTTTTTTTCACATAAAAATCCCAAGTGAAATATTTTGAATTTCAAACTAATTATATCACTCTTAAATCCGACTATACCATGAATGAAATCGATACTCACTGGTAGCTAAAATGTTGGTAAGTAGTATTTATAATTTCAGAGCCATTTAACAAAAGTAAGTGTTATTTTTAATCAAATCATGCGTAATGTTCACTCTATGGATAAATTCCTAACCGTAAACTTTCGTACCGTAACCATAACCTGCCTGTAACCTAACTTTGACTTAACAGTACCTTACCGTAAATTAAATATAACATAAATCTAACCTAGCCTTCACTTTATTGTAACATATCCTTATTCTAACCATAACATAAATGCAATCTAACTTTAACCTAACTTTAACTTAACCGTGACCTAACTGTAATCTAACGGAAAATTTAATATAGTCAAAGACTTACCGTAATGTAATTGCAACCTAAATGTTACCAAACCATATATTGGTTTCATGTCCATGGAAATTATTTTGTCTTGTTCGGATCTGGTTATGATTCATTAGAACATTTTTGTCGGATTCAGATTTCGTTCGGTTCAGATTTTAGGTATTTTTTGATATTGAATTTTAATGTTCGGGTCGTATTCATGGCCATGGAAATTATTTTGCCTTGCTCGGATACAGTTATGGTTCTTTGGAATATTTTTGTCGGGAACAGATTTGTTTCAATTCAAATTTCGGCTTTTTCTTCAAATGGAATTTTTGGGTTCGCGTTTTCTTGCGTGTTCACGGAAATTATGCTGCCTTGTTCGAATAAGAACATGCTTCACTGGAATATTTTTTTCAAGTTCAGATTTGGTTCAGTTCAGATTTCGTGATTTTTTCAAAGAAATTTTTTAGGTTCAGATTCGGTTCATGTGAATGAAACTTTTTTGTCTTATTCAGATCCGGTTACGATTCTTTGGAATATTTTTTTATCAGGTTCTGATTTGGTTCGATTCAAATTTCAGGTATTTTTTCAAATAGAATTTTTAGAATCGGATCTCGTTCATGTCTACGGAAATTATCTTGTCATACTCGAATCCAATTATGATTCTTTCGAATATTTTGGTCGAATTTAGATGTGGTTTGGGTCAAATTTCAGTTTTTTTCAAATCGAATTTTTTAGGTTCTAGTTGGGTTTATGTCCATAGAAATTATTTTGTCTTGCTTGGATTGGGTTATAGTTCTTTGGAATATTTTTGTCAGGTCCAGATTTGGTTCAATTCAGATTTCAGGTTTTTTCTTGAAATATAACTGTTGAGTTCGGGTCTTCTTGCATGTTCACGGAAATAATTCTGTCTTGTTCGAATAAGGACATGCTTCACTGGAATATTTTTGCCAAGTTCAGATTTCGTTCAGTTCGCGATTTTTTCAAAGAAATTTTTGGGGTTCGGATTGTGTTCATGTCCATGGAAATATTTTGACCTGTTTGGATCCGGTTGCGTTTCTTTGAAATAGTTTTGTTAGATTCAGATTTGGTTCGATTTAAATTTTAGGTATTTTTTTGAATGGGAGTTTTAGGTTCGTATCGGGTCCATGTCCACGGAAATTATTTTGTCTTACTCGAATCCGGTTATGGTTCTTTCGAATACTTTGGTCAGATTTAGATGTGGTTTGGGTCAAAGTTCAGGATTTTTCAAACGGAGTTTTTTAGGTTTGAGTCGGGTTTATGACCATGGAAAGTATTTTGTCTTGCTGGGATCGGATTATAGTTCTCTGGAATATTTTTATCGGTTTCAGATTTCGGGTTTTTTTAAAGAAAATAGTAGGTTCGGGTCAGTTTTCATGCCCACGAAAATTATTTTTCCTTGTTTGAATCGGGTTATTCTTCACTTGAACATTTTTGCGGGATTCAGATTTGGTTCGGGTCAGTTATCAAATCCATAGTTTTGTCCAAACAGAATTTTTAGGTCAGGGTCGGGTTTATACTCACGAAAATTAAATTTTGTGTATCACGGATCGGAGTGTTGTCTGTTTTTTTTCTGGTTGGGATCGGGTTATGTTTAAATTAGTCTAAACATTAAGGTTATAATCAGTTTTGCTACTATTCTTTTTATGGCTATTTCTGATAGATAATTTACTTTGCTATTTGATAATTTATTATGGTGAATGAATCGTTTGCGGATACAAACAATTGTACGCCAAACAGCTATTTTATTTTTGGTTTAAAAACAAATTAAAGCCATATTACAATTTTAAATTGAATAGAACACATTTAAATTTAATCAATGATTAAAAAAATAAACTGATAGAAAAGTGTTGTGTAATGTTTTTTACTGCAACACAGCTAATAACTCATATATTCTAATGTTCGAAATGCCAAAAATATGCGTACAACCATATAGTAAAAAGGAATTAATAGAGTGGCAGTATAATGTCTTGGGGTGACGCAAAAAATGTAACTCTAAAATCCGCTACATTAAGTCCAAATAAGCACAAAAAAACCATGTGCTTTGAAACTCCGATCAATTCAAACTGCACTGTAAAAAATTTTTGGAACGTTATTCTAATTAACAGGAACATTCCCGATACTACCTGATATGTCAGAGCTGTTTCAACTTTCCGATAGAAACGGAAAGCTTTCCGAAATTTTCGGTTTAATTTCCGAAGTGAACGAAATTGCTGCTAACGCATGCGCAGTCCAAGAATTTCTCAACTCAACTGTTCTCCCTCCAAGCGCCAAAACCCGAGCCAAAACCGGAAGCCCCTTCCCGCCTTCCAACGTTCGATTCGATAGAATTTTTTCGGGCATAAACAAAGTAAGTTTATGTTGTATTATTATTTTCTTTTGATCGAAATTTTGAAGTTATAATTCAATTCTATTGATATTTAGTTTAAACTTATTTATTAGTTTAATTCAGGTGATTAATTTAGCATAGTTGGCCACCTCCTGGATTCAACACGGATTGCCGGTATCACTGGTTAACACAATCTTTTAGTCAAATGTATTCATGCATTAATCAAGCTTTTTTGATTTTTAGTCTGACTAAACCTGAAATAAAAATTCCTTATTTTATGTTTTTAATGTGAATTAGTAGTGCACCTTTCAGACAAGTTTCATTGAACAATTTAGGCAAAATGTATCTTATCTTTATAATGAATATTTTAATTATACATTATTGATTATTTACTTGACCTTTGCTTTTAATATTTTAACATTTAAAAAAATATTAAAGAATTTTATCATTTTAGTTTATTACTTTACTTAATTATTTTAATATTTTACTATATTGTTAGCATTACATTGAAATTACGGTTTTCAAAATGTAAACAAAACATGAAATCTACAAAATTCTAAAACCTGCACAACCTACGGTCAAAAAGCTGTGCTAATTTGAGGGAGCTTACTGTAATTGCTATTTAGGACTACTATTTCTCTCAAAAATAAACTCCAGCCCCTAAAGAGCATATCTATATGAACACAGTGGTTAGTGTTGAAAATTGAATTAATTAGTGAAAAGGTGAAAAATGTCAGAAATATTGCCAGTACAGATGTTGTAGAGCTTAAAATACCAAATAAATTTCTTAGAGGTCTGCACTTTTTTTCCTTTTATGGATTTTTTTTAAACTAATTCATGAAGCGGTTGTGAAAAAAATATTTTTTTCAGACTATTGTTGGAAAATATTGGATATTTTGTCAGAAATCTCACAAACAAATACTGATTATTTTCAATTGGTCACGGAACAGAATTGTGAATTTCATCAAGAAAAAAAATAAATAAATAAATAAGTAAATAAAAACTCGAATTTTGAGGGTTTAACTATTCAGGGGAAATTATTGGTAATTTCGTTCAAAAAATATGGAAATTTGCCAATCGTTAGTGATAAACTACCTGGAATTTCAAGAAATGAGCGATAAGAAACATCAACTTTGTTAATTGGTTGCAAAAGGAAATACGTTTCGTCAAATGATTGTAGTAAAAATTCAGCTTTTGTCACAACAGCATGAAAAGAAAATGTCAGGGCTAGAAATTCAATTTTCTAGAGGAGGGAAATCTCCTTACCAACATTTATTAATGGAGGGAGTTAGCTGTTTGGGAGGGAGAAAAAAAATCTTTAATAGACCTACTATTATTTTATGTGCTATTTAAAAAATTACATGAATGCAGACATGACAAAATACCACTGAAGCAATTTTTATCAACAACTCAGAATAATTATGCAAAATGTGTTTTTTATTTTAAAAAAAAGAGTAAGTCAAGATTTTATATAGTCTATTTAATTTTCAATGGGATGAAATCCCCCCCTGGGCTAATTACTTTTGTTTCAGGTTTAGTATAAACTCTGTTTTTGGTTCAGGTTGATTTTAGGTTGAGTGTAGATTGCTGCAAGTTGGGTTCGGGTTAATCTCATTTTTCAAAAGTTAGTTCGGTACAGGGTTGCAAAAAAGCGGCTAAAATTAAAAAAAGCCAGGCCGGTTGGCTTTTATTGGTTTTAGCCGGCTTTTTTTGGCCTTTTTTGGCCATAATTGGCTTTTATTCAGTGAAGCATTTTAATTTTAAGCCACACATTTTTAAGTGTCTTTAAACTAATTTTAATGATGTTTAATTTACTTTGAGTTAAATAACTTTATTTATTAAAATCAAAAATTGGGATTTTAATTATGATTTATTAAAAGAAATTGGGTTATAACCCAATTTTTCAATAATGAAGACATTAATACTAGAATAACACATTGATGGGGTTGCTAGTGGTTTATAGCCAGAATTGCGAATATGTCAACTAAATTATAAAATGGCCATACCAAGTGCTCTTTCTGATTTACATTGACCTTTAATCCTACCCTTGGTTTTTCCATTTTTTACAGTTTTATAAAATTAAAGAGGACTATGGTTACTTAGTTACATGTTTTATTACTTAACTAATTTTAAGAGTTATATTAAAATGTCGTGTTTTATTCCCTATAAACCTTTAAAATCATGCATATAAAAAAAAAAAACATTTCTCACTATTGAAAATAATATTTCGAATTATGCATATTTTATAATATATTATATTTCCCAATTTATTTTCAGTATTCTCAATTAGCATATGCATGAATATATTCATTCATGCAAGTGGGCATATATGCCCTTTTAAATAACAAAGAGCTATTCAAAATTTTAATTTAACAAATTTTATTAGAACATTTTTTGTTGTTGTTTAATGTTATATAATTATGTATTAACACGTTCGCTGTTGCTTATGTGAAGATGTGAAGATAGTTAATTTCGCGCTGTAGAAGTGGGTTTTTCCCAGAAGCCGATTTACTTTTCATAACAAAGAATCAGTGAGAGATTTTCCTGTGTCAGCGCGTGATTGGCTATTGAGACATCACGTGCTGTCGTGTGAGAGGCCCCTTAACGTTGGCGCCATATCAGGCGCTGGCACGTGATCGGCAGCGAATGTGTTAAATTCTCCACAAATACTGAATCCTTCCTAATTTATTTTTCAACATTGTTCATTTTATGACTTAATCTTTACATATTGACCTGTGAGAATGTTTCCAGGAATGCTTTGATATATTATATTTTGTCATAATTCAATTAAATATAATTCTTAAGAATGTGTAATATAAGTAGAACTATGAAATATAGAAGTTTAAAACACATTTTTGTGTATATTTTCTTTTTTCAAAGATTTATATTTTTGAGACATAATGCCCTCACAGTTGACTTTTATTGGTTATAAAGACTTATTTATCTGAAAAATTAAAAATAAATTTATAACTTTTTTAGTAGTTAATAATTAAAAATGTATTAAAAATAAATCAATCCAAATTTAATATAGATTCGATACAAATTAACTTTTTAAAAATAAAAACAGGCTTTTTTAAATTTTAGCCGGCTTTTTTTAAGTGGATAAAACCAAAAAAACCGGCCGGCTTTTTTTGGCCCGGCTAAAAGCCGGCAAGCGGCAACCCTGGTTCAGTATAGATTATTTCCGATTAAAAAGCATACCTATAACAATAAAAAGGTACGTTTGTATGTATGCATGTTGTTTTCCAAGGAGGCTGCATTTTTTTCCGCGACCCTCTGACTAAATTGACATCTTTTTGTGATTCTGTGATGAAATATTCATTTTTTAGCAGCTTTTTGACTAGATTTGCATTTATTCGGCAACCCTCTGACGAAATTCACATCTTTTTTGTGATTCTTCAATGAAATTTGTGGGTTTTTTTAGCAGCCTTTTGACTAAATTAGCGTTTATTAACGACCCTTTGACAAAATTCACATTTTTTTTCCCATGATGCATTGTTGAAATTTAGATGTTTTACACGATTCTGTGACAACTGGCATTTATTAAGCGATCCTTTGACGAATTTTCCATTCATTAAACGATCCAAAGGCGATTCTGCTCTGTATTTTCCGAAAATCGAAGGTTTTCAGTTCCGAAAAAAAAAAACTCATCAATCTGGAAATTTAGACAAAAAACGTACTGCGAGTTTCGTGAAATCGCCTCCCAAAAAAATCAATGTCGTAAATCATTCGCAGAATAATCGTAAATATCGTTAGAGGTTCGCGCGAATTTCTGTAGATAATCGTGAAAAGACTCAAATTTCGTCTGAAGATCGTGAGACAAAACGTGAATTTCATCAAACAGTAGTGAAAGAACACAAATTTCATCAAAGATTCGGGGGAAAAGAAAATTTCAGGTAGAGATCACAGTAAAAACGAAAATATCGTCGAAATACCTGCAAGAAAACGCAAATCGCGAAAAAATCACAACTTTCGTAAAAGGATCGCGAAAATTCTGCAAAATTCGTCAAAAGACCGTAAAAAATTCGCAAATTTCGTACAAGGGCCGCAGAAAAAAAAAAAATCCCCCCCCCTCCCCATTTTTCACACAACCTGCTGCAACTTTTAAAAAAATTTGCTGCGAATTTCAAAAAAGCTTTTACTTAGAATCAACTTTGAAGATCCCTTTGACAAATTTAGCGTTTTCCCGCGATCCTTTAAAGCATTTAGCGTTTTTTCCTAGATTATCAACAAAATTACCGTTTTTTTTAAAACTATCTTTTGATGAAATTTACATATATTTCGAGATTCTTTCAGAAAATTCGTGTTTTTTAAGCGGCATTTTGATAAATTTGGGTTCATATGCCGGGCGTGCGAAGAGAAAACTGCACTCGATGCAAAATTTTCAATTTAGTATTCTTTTTCTTCTTATAGGCCAAAAATGATGTTGGTAGTTGAAAATCGGCACCCCTACTTTTCTGCACCCGGGGCGACCCCCCCCCCTTCACAAGTCGCTGTTTATATGGCGATCCTTTCACGAAATTCACATTTTTTTCGCGATTCTTTCACGAAATTCGCTTTACTCCGCAATCACTTTACGAAATTTGCGTTTATTCCGTAACCATTTCACGAAATTCGCGTTTATTCCGCGACCATTTCACGAAATTCGTGTTTATTCCTCGATTTATTTATTTATTTTTTTTTTTTAAATTATGTTTTATAGCGATCATTTGAAGAAAAGCGAGTTTTTATTTTGCGATTCGTTGAGAAAATTGGCGTTTCTATTGAGATAATCTAACAAAATTTTCTGCAAATGATTGATGAAATTGATTGTGAAAATATGTATTTAGTGCTCGGTTCAAAAGCTATGAAAAATCGGTTATTAGTCTGGAAATTCGGAGATAACTATCTGAATTTCCGGGCTGATGAATGATGATTCATAACTTTTGGAATCGAATGCGTTAACTTTTTGGAAAATTTGAAACGGAATTATTCCATTCTCACGACGGAAAATCGCACAAAACTTGTCACTCGATTGCAGAAAAAAAGTGCGAAATTTGACAATCGGTTGCGGAAAAATATCATGAATTCAAACAATTTGTCGCTGTAAAAAACTTGCAAAATATGTCATTCATTCGCACAAAAATATCAGAAAATTCGTGATTTTTTTCGGGGGGCGGGAGCCTTTTGCATATGATATTCTTTTGGGTGAGATTTCAAAATTTCAGGCCCTAATCCCACAATCCCGCCCTGAAATTCAAGTCTTGAATGTGAATTTCTTCAAAATATCTCAGAAAGAACATGTGAATATTGTCAGAATATAGCAAAAAGATTATGTGAATTTCGCCGAAATAAAATGCAAATTTCAATGAAAAATCAGTAAGGAAATGCTACAAAACTAGAACAATCTCTAAAGTTGCATAAATATTTTCAGAAGAAAAAATTTTCTTTATTGAATTGAAAGACTGAAACATTTTCCTTTTACGAATGTCAAAAATAGTCGCTAAACAAACATTCACACACACACATGCGCAAAAAAAAGTCCTCTAGATTAATTTTAACTGTGTGTGCAATGATTTTTCATTTTCAAAGGCTGCCAGAACATAAAATGTTTCTGTCCTATCAGAAAATCGCCTTTTTCGCATTCAGTTCATGCACTTGGCACACCATGTTAAAGGCGAAATCATGCTTGCAATAAATAAATAAATAAAATATTATTTTTTTTTTCTAGAAATCATGGTTGAATGTAGCAGAAAATAAAGTTGAAGTCCCAGTTTCTTTGTCCACAAAATATGGCATGAAGTACCTCAGCATTTAAAAAAGGTAGTCCTTAAAGCTTTATTTTTGTTATATTTTAATTAAAATAAATATTTCAGACTAGTCAGGTCTCCTGGTTTCAACAGAAAACTCTTTATTTTCGCATGTTTTTCTATACTCCTGATTTTTGACATATTTCTCCTGATTTTTTGCATATTTTTAAATATTCTATTACAGTAGACTCCCTAAAAGCCACACATAATTTATGAATGTAAACTATGAAATATTTAGTTTACATTAGTAGACAGATATAATTACAAAATTTGATCGTTTTAGTCTTATATCAATTTCAAACATATTTTAATTTGTAATTTTTTTAATATTACTGAATTCATGTTTTTTTTTTATCAAGGAAAAATAAATTTATTTTTGAAACATTTAAGATATTGCTGATATCACTGGTAATTACAATCTTCTTACCAAATATATTTATGTAATACTAGTCAAGCTTTTTTGGTTATTAAGTCTGACCAAACCTGAAGTAAAACTTCCTTATTTTATTATTTTGATATGAATCAGTAATGTGCCTTTATGAAGGCACAATGATTAATTTTGGGAAAGTACATTTCATCAGCATAATGAAAATGTGATCATACCTTAATAATTATTAATTTGAACATTGCTTTTAATACTTTAATCTTTTTGAAAATTATGTAATTTTTTATTATTTTAGTGAATTTGCTGGATTTTTTTTTATTATATTGTAAGCATTCATTATAGTTTTGACTGCATTATTAATTACATTCACATTGTAGTTTTAAAAATTGTAAACAAAGCAATGACCAGAAATTTGCAAAATTCTAAAATTCGCACACCCTCTGGTCCCAAGCTGTGTGGATTTGACGGAGTCTACTGTATTTTACAATCAAATGTATTGTGATTCACAAATGCAAAATTTTAGTTTTAGTATAGGTGTAATTATTCTATACTGTGATTGATCATAATAGTATTTTATGAGATAAACTACAATCAGATTCTTAAAAAACTATGATGGATTTTAATTTTTCTTTTTTTTGTGTTTGTATATTTTGGATTATTAATAATTTGATTCATTTAAGGCTTATTTACGATTTTTACTATAATTTGATACATATTTAGCAAACTGCCACCTTCCCTGTAATATGTAGTCAATTTAAAATTTGTTAAAACATCATATCGCTCAACTACATGAAAAGTGATAAATCTCGCAAAAAATCATTCTGTGTTTTATTCCACTAATACATCCATCATATGTGTGTCTTGCTACACAAACAGTTTCATAAGTGAAGTTTTATGGAAATTTACTTTTTTCAATGCTATATCCATTTGTGACTTCTGACCACAGAAGTGAGGTGGATTGTGTAAGGAGGTATCCAACTCTCGAAACCTTGTCCTGTATCCTCATTCTTAAAGATTTTGTGTTTTTATGCATGCTTCCATTTCTGCATGCAGAACTAACAGCTATAATTTCATGTTACAGTATAATTATGCAAATTTTCTTTTGCCTCTCATTTAAAATTTATTTTTGTTGAGATGTGTCACTCTTCTTGCGAGTGAGCGATATGTTTAAACGCATTATACTTGCAAGGAATGCTTATTTTCCTTATTTAAGTAAGAGTGACATATTTCTTTTTAATCATTGGGAGAATTAAGACATTTTTCCCCCTTGTGGTGAGGAAAGAAACTATATGAGTGGTGTATTGTTATTAAGAAATATATCCTCATATCAATATTAAAATGTTAATAACGATATTTAAAAAAATTAACCTTAACCTTACATAATTTAAAGTTGAAATTTTCAAAAAAACAGTTGAATTTTTGAGTTAGGCAAAATCATAACAACTCTGCTTTAAGTTAAATAAGCTAAATTTATATAGTTTCTTTCATTAATTGCAAATAAGAAATCAGTTAAAAACTTTTTCTTTTCCTACTTTACAGCTTTTTTTTCTTTGGGGGGGGGGGCATTTTATTAATGCTTAGAAATTCCTTTTAAATCTGGTCACTTTTGAAATATATTTAAATTCGCATTTATCTTTGCATTGATAACTTAGATTAAATAATGATACAATTTTAAAATCATGAAAAAATTCGAAAAAACCCATAATGTGTTTTATCATGGGTTTTTTCAAGTGGGCCCGGGCTGGGTTTACATGAGCGAACCCTCGTCCTCATCCTAGTCATTAATAAAAGTATTTGTTATGAGACCTTTGTAATCTTTTCAGTCTTCCACAAATCCACTGCAACACTCTGCTCGGTCCATTTAATGGCCGACAGTCCTAATAATTCAAATTCTATTTAACCAAGTTATAAAAATTTTTGCTATGGCAAAGAAAAACTAAAAAAAAAAAAGTAAATAAAATTCCACGAAATAATACATTGGTTGATCACAGGCAAATAATGCTAGGCAATTTTTGACAGTTGATACATAGAAACAAAATATCAGAATTCACAATCAGCTGCAGGTAAATATAGCCAAATTTGCCATTGTATTGACTATAAAAACTGCGAAATTCATTGTTCAATAGCAGAAAAAAAATCAACAAATTTTGCCAATCACAGGAAAAAGCCACAAAGTTTGTCTCACTACTAAGGTTTTGTCAATTGGTCCTGGGGGGGGGGGGGGGGGATTTATCAGTGGGTAGTTGGTCAATCGCAGAAAAAGTTCTGCTCTTTTGGCAGTTGCTTGCAGAAAAGCTGCAAAATCCACCAAACAGTTGAGGATTAAAATTATTGTAGTAGATTTAAGTTTACCCATAATTTTCTCCAACCAGTCTCAAGAAAAGTCTCAAAATTTATCTATCAGTGCAGGGAAAATATCGTAAATTTTTATAAAAGATGAAATTGCACTCCTACATATACAAAAAAATCTCTTTTTTTTAATTCTCACAAAACATTTTTGATCAGCTGAAGGTTTGTTGCAAAATATTTTACTTTGAGATATAGTTTATGTTTTAACAACTTATAAGTCAATAGATAAAAGTTTTTATGTTAAGTTTTCGCATGCAGGACATTTTGTCCTTTTTTTATGGAATGTTTCTAATTTTATGCTTCGTCTTCTGGAATTTATTTTCCTCTATTGAATCTTGCTTTTATTTTTATTCTTTTTATCTTTTTTCCAGGAAAACTTGTATTTTATGTTTATAAATTAATCCATTAAAATTTGTAAAAGGCTACTTTGCTTCATTGTATTCAAATTATGTGAAATGTAATGCAAAAAAAAAAAAAAAAAAAAAAAAAAACTACTTGATTATGCCATTGACCAATTTCACCAAATTATGCAAATATCCAAACTAATCACTAAATTATACAAATTGGCATAATTTTTATTTTAAATAATGAAAAAGCGAGTAAATTAGTATAATATTGATAAAAGTATAAATTAAAAATCACTGATGATGTAGTGTCAAGTGACATTTACAATTATCCGTTTTTGGTATTTTATCATAGGCGATAGATTTTGGTTGAAAAAATAATCAAGTAGTACCAAAGAAAAAAATATTTATGCAAAAATTGCTTGTGTTTTTGGATAGCATGAAGCAAAAGATATAAATAAAATAAAACTAGTTTAATAAAATAAATGAATTAAATACATGCTATAAGCTCAGTGAAAGTGTGATATATTTGAATGTGTATATGGAAAGTAAAAAAAATATTGTTTAAATGTTTAAATATTTTTAAGAAGACAAAAGAAAAAAGTTGTAATGTAATTTTAAAGCAAATCCTTTTTAAAGTTGCATCACAGGATCACTTAAATTTTAATATTTTTAAAAAATCCATCGTTTGAATTTATGAAAGAAGTTAATAAAAAACACCAGTGGGTAATTTTATCTTTTTTTACATCCAAAATAATGTTTGTACTGTTTATATAATTATGTAAATAGAATATGAAATTTCTTTTTCATTTATATTAGTAGCAGAGCATCTACTCAGAATTTTATATCATATTTAGCAATTTAAAACCTAAATGTAATATCTTAGAGCTCCCATAAGGTAATGCTGTATCCCACTTTTAACTCATTTAGGGTTTTTATTTTTATATTGATACATGTACATTTTTTTTAATAATTTAGATTATCACTCTCAGCAGAAAATAAAATGTATCTCTGTTTCAGAAATGATTATACTAAATACATTTTCTTTCCAGGCATAAAACTATTTCCTTGGCCTGCCACAACGAAATTCAAACGAAATTAAGGAATATACATTATTCCCCGCTGCGAAACAGCGAGACATAGTTCGTTTGCTAATGTATGAATTTCCTTCCCTAAAATCTTACATTGAGAAAGGTCATGAAGGTTGGAACATCAAGGTATATGATAAGGTGAGAGAGGATGTCATGAAAAATAAAGATTTAGTGCCTACTCCAAGAAGAAAGGTTTACATTGACAAGTTATTTCTGGCACCAAAGATGCAAAGAAATTTGCCTTTGGAGTGCATTCAGTCACAAGTCAACATCAACAGTGAAACATTTCAGTCTTATCTTGCTATTGGGAACATTTTTAAATATACTGGAGTATATATGGCTTCAGAAAAAAGTATTATTATCGAAGATAATGGATTTTTGGAGGCAGTATCTGTAGCAGTAGGAATCTATTTTGTGTGTAATATTGAATACCCTAAAAGGGCAGCAACCACATATTTGTTTGATGAAAGTTGCATTCTGAAATTAATCCCCAATATATTTTGAACTAAATTAATTACTTCTTGTAATACTTTGCCAAAGTTTTAAGTCTTATTAAAATCTGTTTCTAATTGATATTTTTAATTTTTGAATAAAATATTAGTTGAATAAATCATTTTGAATATATTTTTTGTTGTTGATGCTTCATAAGTATCTAACTTTTATATACTTTTATATTTGAGTCTAACTTGAGATCATAGCTGGGTTTTTTTTTATAATATGTTATTTTTGAGCTAGAAACAATGTGTTTCTTTGTGTACAGTCTATTTAAAAGAAAGCAGAGGTTTTTTACATACATAAAACCGGTATGTATTTAAAAATATTAACATTAATACTTAGTCATATGCATAAACTTACATGAATTACTGATGTTACAAATATTGCCATTTAAACCATGAAAACTAAAGCATTTTTAATTACATATTTTACTAAGAACAATTACTGACATAATATAGCTTGGTCGTTTCATTATCTGCACTTCTCTACAAATTTGCATTTTTTATGTGCTGGTTATATAAGCTATCATCTTTTTATTAATATAAGTATTTTAATTTAAAACATTATATGTGTATTTTGAAATATTTGTTTAGTGTGTCAAAGTACTTTTGCTATTAAAAATTATATCAGTAATGCTGACAATAGTTATTTCAATAACAGAAGTAGAATGTTTAATATGTTTAGTGTAATCACTTTTTTAATTTATATTCATAAACATCATAATGGGATAACTGAGTTCAAAATTGGACAAATTATTAAGTTAAAAAATTATTTTTTATTCAATGTTCAATAAGTATAATTCTTAAAAATTTGTCATAAATATCTTGTTTAAATAAATAAATAAAATAAGTAAAATGATTATTTTAGATACTGTTTATATCAAAAAATGCCTTTTTGAAATAGTTAAATATATTAATGTTTTATGACCTCTGAATCCCATTAGCTATATTTTGTGAAAGTCTTCATGCACTGATATGCAAAATAATCTAAAATAATCAGTCTTAAGGGTCCTGTCCCTGCCTGCATAGACACTTGCGAGCTAATGCTATTCCTGTGGGGTGGCATTTTTCTAATACATCTTTCTCATTTTGACATTTTTAAATAATTTTCTTTACATTGGATAGTTGATGTCCTTCACAAGAACACTCCTTGCTGACTTTTTCAATTTTTGGTCGCAAGTATTTTTTTATAAAGTTTCTTTCACTTTCTGACCGGTTCTGAAAGTGAAAATAACTTTATAAAAAATATTTGTGACCAAAATCGAAAAGTAATCAAGGAGCCATCTTGTGAAGGACATCAATTTTATACATGTCTGAATTGACATGCAATACATATACCAAACACAAATAAGGAAAGAGTAAATAGGGTTTGCAAGGATTCTGGAATATCTGGATAAGCCCTGGATTTTTGTTTTTTATTTTCCAGATCTGTATTTTTTCCATCATTTTGTTCAAGAAAGAAATTGAATCAAAATATTGGGGGAGGGAGAAAAAAATCTATGATGTAAAATAGTGACTAAATACAGCAAAATGGTCCTGAATAATTTAGGGAGACTTGAAGTGGAAACTATGGTCATAAAAGACAATATGTAGTCATCTAGGTTAGGTAACAATGTTGACTCAAAAACTATTGTACAATTTTTTTAATGTTTAAAGTCTTAAAAGGGAAAAAGAAAAGAAATGATGCATGCAACTCAAAGAAAAATTGAAAGTAAGCATATATGTTTATTAAATTTCAATATTTGCATATTTAATGCACAAATATAAAAATAGTAACAAAATGTTCCTTTTTTTCAATAAATGATAAAGAACAAAAATATTTATCATGCATTCATAACAAAAATGTATGTCATAATATTCATAAAGAAGTGTATTACAGAGTTATGTAATCTGACAAGCTTTTGAAGGAACGGTTTTTAGGTGAGTTCTGTAAGAAATCCGTTATATTGCAATGGTTTCATTTATATATATATACTTCATTTTCTTGTCCGCACGATAACTGCGGTAATTTTGTATGGATCATTTTGAAATTAACACAAAAAGTTAAGAAGCCTTAAAGTTTCTGTTCCTGCAAGCAAAGACACTCTCAAAATAATGCTCCTCTTAGAAAGAGATTATTTTCTAATAACAGTTTTGCATTTAGAGATTTTTAAGTATTTTATTTATTATTATTATTTTGGCATTGGATAGCTGAGGTCCCTCAAAGTTTCTTTTGCTTTCAAAAGTGGTTCTGAAAATAAAAGTGTCATTCTAAAAGATATCTGCAACCAAAATAAAAATAAAAAACTAAAAAAAAGCAGCAATGTAAAGATGAACCTCTGCTATCCAATACCAAAAAAAAAACTAGTTGGATGTGTCAATCCCAAAACTTTCTTCTATCTCATAAGTACATTTTAATATTTAAAAAAAAAACGTGGTGACCCCAAAGTTACCCACTATCGAATTTCCTCGAACATTTGACCTAGCCTAATGAGATTCTGGTATCCGAAAAGCCTAAAACGCAAAATTTAATTAATATTTTGAGAAAATGAGCTTAGTAGTGCCTCATGTTGGTTAATTTATACTAAAACCGAATAAGCATCTATTTATGTCAAGACCTAACAGAATCTGAAATTTGATGGAATTTGGTCCATTAGTTCTTGAGATATAGTTATCGCAAAAAAATTGCAAAACGTAGCACAGCAACACCATATCTTGGACAATTTATACCAAAACGTAAAAAAGCGTCTAATTATGTTATGGTGTAAAAGAATCTGAAGTTTGATGAAATTCTGTGCATTAGTTCTTGAGATATAGCTAGTTAAAAAAAACGTGTAAAATATAGCACACCAGCACCATCAGTTGAAGGATTTATAACAAAACGTAATCATCGTGTAATTATATGTCATTTTGTAACAAAATCTGAAGTTTGATGAAATTCTGTGCGTTGGTTGTTGAGATATAGCTATCGGAAAAATCGTGCAAAATGCAGCATAGCTGCACCTCCTATTGCAAGGTTAATACCAAAATGTAATCAGCGTCTAATTATGTTATATGTTCTAGTGTAACAGAATTTAAAATTTGATCAAGTTCTCTGCATTAGGTGAATTCCATTTTGTGACAGACATGACTGAGAGAACTTTTTTGTTCATCTTTAAGTACTAAATATTAATTGATAGTTAAAAAATTGCATGGGGTGATGTAAATATAGGCCTTATGCTATAAAAAACACTAAAATTTTAATTCAAGGAAAAAAATAAATTAAATTGAGGGTTAAAACCTGCCGTGACAGACATGACAAAATTTAGACATAGATTTTGACTAGACACATATTAATATCATTTGCTCTTAATTGGCATGCATACCAAGTCCAGAATTTTTTAGGAAACAAAATAAGACTTGGATATGTGAAGCAGAAAGAAAAATATTGAAAAATTTGTAAATAGAAAAATATAAAAAAATATTTATCAGCGTGACAGACATGACAAAGTTTTGTGACAGACGTGACACGTGTACAATTTTCTATGAATTTAAGTATGTTTTTCTTAAATATTACTTTCTTTACTTTTATCACAACTTAGAGATTACAGTATGATGTAACACTGGTATATTATGTTAAAAAAATCTCAAAATAAATTATAAAAAATATTTAAAATTTATAAAATCCCTTGGAAGTGACTAGTGTTGGAGTTGAAACATTTGCTAATATTTGGTTCTTCTCATACCAGACAACATGATCTTCAGGTTCAATTTTAAACATGCTTTTAATTTTAGTTGGTACTAAGCATTTTATTTTATGTTGTTGCTGTGTCTGTGTGATTTGTGTTATTATTTTATGATAAACCTTATTGTCTTATTGCACATTCACCCATTGGCTATATTGCTTTGTTGCATTTTCCAAGAGGTAATTTTCAGTGCATGCACCAGTATTGAAATTGAAAAGAATATTATGCCAGGTACACATGATAGGAAACAATGCAAGTTTCTTCTTCCTGGCATTGTTTTGATTACTTGCCATGTAAGATCAAGTTTTGCTTTCAATCTTTGTATTTTTTTATCGTGATTCATGAAGAAATAGATTCCAGGACCAATTTTCTTCACAGCTTCAGCACACTTACATGATGCTCTAGGATTTATACTTCTAGCTTGAGTATCATCAAGGAACTGATTCTTAATATTCTCATCAATACATCCTTTTCCATGTGATGTCACTGAAAAATGGCAGACTGATGGGAATTTGTTTTGTGTTATTGAAAATATATTTTTTTGTTCGAAGTGTAGAGATGCTCCATCAAATAAAAATTCAACCTCTTTGACTTTGATCTATTTATCATGATTTTTTTCAATGATCAAATTGGTAAACATTATAACAGCATAATTGTCATAATTACCATAATCGGATATCACTATATATGGCTCTGAAGAATCAGTGACTGAGTCAGTATAACAATAATATACAATTGTAATATATATATAGCAGAGGAAATATTCTGCCAATGAGCAGATATAATCTCGTTCTAATAAATATGCAAATAGTTTTCACTGAAATGAGTTTGTACCAGAAATTTTCTATTTGGCAGATTTTCTTTTAAATAG
This sequence comes from Maratus speculifer, assembly GCA_964019185.1. Taxonomy (NCBI): domain Eukaryota; kingdom Metazoa; phylum Arthropoda; class Arachnida; order Araneae; family Salticidae; genus Maratus; species Maratus speculifer. Next base: position 20,673,043 of record OZ025292.1, on the reverse strand, counting down.
TAGAAAACTTTGGATTGTGTACGTTTCACATCAAGAAATACCAGAGCCATCAATTTCAAGTTAAATAATAATAACTTTCAAATCACAAGATTAAAGCAAAACTGCTTGAAAAAAATAATTGTGACAGATAATATATCTGAAACAGAGAAATTGGTATCAACATAATTATCTGGTAACTATTACATGCATTCTAAATTTAAGCATTTTGTTGAGTTGAGTTGTAAATAAATATTATTGGCATCAACACGAAGTTAAAAAATTACAAAAATAACATTCTAGGAAAGAGATTAAGATAAAGTTGCTTGAAAAACTAATTGTAACAGACATGACTAGCGTGACAGACATGACAAATGTGACAGACATGACAAAATTTAATGCTTTATATTTCACTCAAATTTTAAATTTATCTTTCAATTTTTTTTATGAACTGTTCCTTTTGACACATAAAAAGAGAAAATGAAGTGTTAATAATTTTTACCAAGTAGATTTTCTTGAAAATAAAAAAATCGACATTTTCTGTGACAGACATGACATGAAGACTAATATAAAGTTTGGGGGCAATAGCAAAATAATTAAAATGTTTCAGGTGAAAATTTTGGTGTTTTTAAACATACTGTTAGCCATTTTTTTAAAAGATATATTTGTTTCAAAAATCTATATAATATTTAAATGCTTCAAGAGACATTAAACTAGAGATAAAAATAGCAGATTTTTGATTTCAAAGTTAGTCTTGATAATAATTAACTATAAAAATTTATTTTTACAATTATCTTATTATATCTTGTTATTTTCATAAAATTTGACTTATTTTCTATCAATTGCAACAAAAAAATATTAATTTAGTTCAAATTTAAAAAATGATGTCCATGTCGCATTTTCATGGAATTCACCATTAGTTCTTGAGATATAGCTATCACAAAAATCGTGCAAAATGTAGCATAGCAGCGCCACCTATAGGGCAGTTCACACCAAAACTTTATCAGCGGCTATGTATCTCAAGGTATCGCGGAATCTGAAGTTTGGTCAAATTCTGTGCATTAGTTCTTGAGATATAGCTATCATGAAAATCATGAAAAACGTGGCATAGCAGCGCCACCTGCTGGCCAATTCACACCAAAACTTAATCAGCGTCTATGTATATCAAGGGGTCACAGAATCTGAAGTTTGGTGAAATTCTGTGCATTAGTTCTTGAGATATAGCAATCTTGAAAATCATAAAAAACGTAGTATAGCAGCGCCACCTGCTGGCCAATTTTCACCAAAAACCAATAGGCACTAATTTATATTAAGGTCTAACTGAATATAAGATTTTATTAAATTTCGAGCATTAGTTCTTGAGATAGAGCGCCCACAAATTTTTTGTCACATACAGACAGACAGACTCACAGACAGACGGACAGACTCACAGACAGACATTTTCTAAAAATAGTCAAAACGTGTTCAGGACCTTCTAAAACGTATAAATCCGTCGAAAACCGGAAGTCGAAAATTTTCATGAATCCAATACTTTCTTCTTGTAAAGATAGAAGAAAGTAAAAAAGAAAGAAAGAATAGAAATAGAAACGAGTTAACCTCAGAGAGAAAATACTAGCTTGCAAGTGTCTTGGTTTGCAGGAAAAAGAACCTTAAATTCGTTAATGGACTTGATCAAACCATGAAGGTAAAAGTTAGGGCTAAGGGGCATTTTTTGAGAAACAGAAAAATCATCAGCATTTCCTTACTATGAAAAATTGTGAGTGTCATTTTGTATTATTAACGCATCAAAGATTGGTGGCTAACAATATATGTTTGAAAAGCATTTCATATTGCTAATAATTATTTGAAGATGCGAGAAAAAGGTTTGGCAGTGAAAAAAAGATCTCCAATCATTACAGATATCATAACCCAGTAGATTTTTTTCTGAATGTTTTTACTATTTACATTTATCATTTTTCAATCTGACACCCCCCCTCCCCCCCAAAAAAAAAGTTATTTAAATGACTCATAATTTGTGTTGTCTCACCTGAAAAATAAGATTGAAATTAACTGAATTATGATTCTGCGTTTTAATTTTTATGTACAGTTAACTTATGATAATTTTACACAATCTACTTCTACTTTTAAGCTCTGCTGAATGGAATTTTCTAAAAAATGAATCTGCATTGCAAACTCAGAAGACAGTGTTTGTGGGAAGAAGTTACAGATGCCGTTTAGATTTATCATGTGTATCTCATGCTTAAGTTGTAAAAAAAGTAATATACATACAAATTTTGTTCAGTATTATCATAAAGTACCGAAAGTAAACATCCTCCTTCGCATATTCTGCAAGCTGTATAAATCCTGGGAAATTAATAAATTCCAAATATATCCCTTAATCCTCCTAATTTTACCGATCTATTTCAAAAAAAAAATTCTAATTATAAGAATCCCTTAAAATTATTAGAATTTCCTGTCTGCTGAAGGGTTGACTTACTTTCAGTACTTTGCTGTATTAAACAACCTCTTAAAAACAGAACTGCAGCAAATTTGTAATAAGTTTTGCTAAGAGAAATTTTTTGGGGGTAGTTTGTTTCCTCCAGTGCATAAAACTTAGCAGCAATGTCAATAACAAAATACATTCATGTTGCACACACAAAAATATAAAGAAAAACCTTAAAAATTATGTTCATGTGTGCTTTGCGAAAAAAAGGGGGGGGGCAATTCTCGAATTTATTTTTTTATTAATAATATTATCATTTTTTTTCTTTCTTTTTGAAAATACAGGCTACAGCTAAATTTTTTTCAGATATAAATTTCTTTCTTAGTTTTTTTTTCTTCTGATTCCCTAAATCTGATGTTAACAGTGCAGTTACAGTATTTTTTTAATTATAAAGTTAGTATGCTATTTTCAATTGTTTGTCTTTCAAAAGTCCATTATGGCATTTTTTTATTGCTGACCTCAAATTAAGAATTAACGTGAAATTTTCGGTTGTGCCACTATCAAAGCAAAACAGAATATTAAAAAATAGTTAAGTACATCTACACTACATTGACAGGAATTTTTCTGATTTCAGCCGAAAAATATTTAGCTAAAACAGGAAACCTTTTTGATATATAATAAAAACTTTTATACATATTCAGGAACATTCTCGATCCCAAATGAAATGTTCCATATATATTCCGAAACCTTTCCGTTCCGCAATGAAAGATTGGCTACACAATCTGAAAACTTTCCTATCCTTAATGGAAGCTTTACTATGTTTTCAGATATATTCAGAAAGGCTTCTGATATATTCATAAACTTTTCCGATCAGTAATGAAGTATTTTCGATATATTCAGAAACTTTTCCGACCTGTAATGAAATATTTCCGATATATTCAGAAAGTTTTCCGATCCATAATGAAAGGTTTAAGATTATTCAGAAAGGTTTCAGATGTATACAAAAAGCTTTCAGATATATTCAGGAAGGTTTCGGATACATTCAGAAACTTTTCATTACGGATCAGAAAGGTTCCGTGTTTTAACCGAAACACTTTCCTGTTCGAATCAGAAACCTTTCCGTTAGTATCGTGCAGCACAGGTCTCCGTTATTTTCAGAAATGTTTCTGAAAATTTTTTACAGTGTGGTTTAAACCAGTATTTCTTTGTTATTGTTTTTACCTTTTAAACTGTTATTGAATAGATGACTAAAATTTCGTTTAAAAAATAACGTTTTGTGCCATTATTGCCTGTAATACACGATCAGAATGCATGAAAGATACAATTAGATTAATCATAGGCAAGAATTATTTGATTATTTTTATCATATGACTTTGAAATATCAATATAGAAGCAACATTTAAGACTTTGCTTGAAAAATCAACATTCTTTCGTTAATGTCTTAAAATCGTCTGCACTCTGAAATCTAGATTTTAGATTAATATTATTATTTAAGTGTTCATGCATGATTTTAAAAGAATCTTTTCATCACTATATTTTATACAGTAAAACCTCCATAACGGACACTCCCGAATAGCGGACACCTCTATTTAACGGACAGTTTTCCAATCCCCACTCCCAAAACCTAAATTTTTGTATGTTTAACCTCTGAATAACGGACATTCCGAATAGCGGACACTTTATTCGGCGATAAAGGATGAAAAAAATGTTTTAAAAAGAAAAAAATGAAAAGCAAAGCAAAAAGGCCTCTAAATTTATTAGGACAACGTGTCACCAATTTTGTGATCGCAGATAAATGTAGATAAAAAAGCTGTAGAAAATTCTCCCCTCCCCCTCCCCACGTTCAGTGCTAAATTCAGGGTGTTGTCCGGGAGGAATATCTCCCACAGCATTGAAATATCACCCAAGACTATATTGAGATTTTATGGTTTAAAAGTCAAAAAGTGCAATCCTTCGTTTCACGCCCGAAACTTTACAATGTCCAATAACGTCACATAGAAAAACAAATTACATGTAATCGCAAGCAAAAGTAAACTTTTGTAACAGATCATTTCACGAGAATATAATAAACAATGGATAAAAGTGTGCATAAATTTATTTAATTCTTATTGATTAAAAAATAATTTTAATTTCTGATTAATTATATAATAGAGGTTTTAGGACATATAAAAGTAAATTAATGAAAGATTAAGCATTTCTTAGCGGTTTTTTAATCTCGGAGGTTTTCCATATAGCGGACACCTCCGAATAGCGGACAATTTCTGCGTTCCCGAGGTGTCCGCTATTTAGAGGTTTTACTGTATATTGATATGGAATTATTAATATGTTGTTAAATCATAAACATTTTTCATCTACGTTATAAAGTATTAAAAATTTCTGAAAAAAAGAGAAAACTTTTAGAAATACAATTTTTTACTTCAAATCATATGTTTTCAATATTTTATTTAATTTTGTTTTGACATTTAATTACTTTTAATTTTCCAATTTCAATTATTTTAAAAGCAAACATTTATTTTAATAAATAATATAATAGAAAAAATCATTTAAAAAAATTACTATTTCTTCGTAAAATATGCTTCAGCTGTAATTCATTTCTTCCAATCCGTCTTATTAATACAAAATTCCTTCCTCGTGCTTTATTTTGAGACATTAAAATTTCAGCGATAAATGGTTTTATATTGCAAACCTTTTTTTTTTTCGGTTTACTTCGCCACCACCTATCTTTTTCCTCCATGGTGTACAGCAGCTGTGATAAAAAAAAAAAAAAAAAAAAAAAAAATCTTCATTTAAACCATGGAACAAAGAATATAAACATATATTCATAGATATATTCAAGAATATAATCATATTCTTTGTTCCGTGATTTAAACTGACAGTTTGCCAGTCTATGAATTTTAAAGGTCAGTCCCAGTTTTTAAAATTATTTCTGCGAAAATTTTATGCAACCAACCAACCATAAGAGAATAAAAGTTAAAAAAGCTAAAAAAAAGCGATTTTTTATGAGAGTAAGTTTTGGAATTTAATTAATTACTCAGTTAATAAATAGAATTTTGAAATTCTGAGAGTCAGGTGCATCAGGAGAGATATTGGGCTACTCTCAGAAAAATTTTGAGCTTCGTACGTACCTTAGTTTTCGCGAACTATCGCAGACACACACACACACACACAGACAGAGCGATTTGTTATTTTATTAATATAGATGGACAATAACATCTGGGTTGCCATATCAAGCAAAATAATGACACTTTGGCGTCAGTTAATTACCCAGATGTATATATAGTATTGGCGTAAGAGACAAATCGCACCAATGTAGTGCATATGAGATATCTGTGCCAAAATTTTTTTTTAAAGTTGCAGTTAAATTATTTTACAATATCTATGTATGTGGAAAGACATTTACTCTAAAATTTAAACATTATTCATTTTTGTGGTATTAACTGCTATATATGTATTTAAGTTGAATGTAAATTTTTTTCCTAAAAATGCTCTCACTCATTAAAAGAGAGAGAGAGAGAAAATAGTACTTGAGAACATCGCTCCATCTTGTGCTTTTTTTGGTTTAGAATAGCATTGTTTGGCGACAAAAGTAGATTGAAACACCTAATTGAAGAAATAACATACAAATAACAATTAGAGCCTTTTTTTAAAAAAATTAATTCTACGAGTTTCTTCTGTAAAACACATAACGGGAAAATTAGATTAAAAATATTTTTAGAAAAAGAAAGAAAAAAAATACTTATGTTTTACCTAATGAAATTTTTGAGATGTTGTTTTCTTTTAATCTGGCTCGAAAGAAATAAATAGCCAAATATTGTATCTTTTCAAAACTTTCTTTCATATTGAGTTACTTTTTAAATATTATAAATATTCTTTTTTTTTTTTTTTTTTTTTTTTGTTAAAGATAATTTTTTTTCCTTTCATAATATTATTTTGCATTAAACAGATTTTTTTTCTTTTTATCATTATTTATTTTAAATCAATGAATTAACAGGTTTTTTTTTCGAAATGTTTATATTATTTTCCATTAGAGAAAGCATTTCATCTCTTTTTTGAAATATAATTATCGCCAAAAAATTAGTTGTTGCAACTCTTCCGTCAAAAATAACCGAAAAATACGAAATTTAATACGAAAAATCAGAGTCATCCCTTTATATTTGTATCATAAACCTCCGCAAAAATATTTCCTATTGAATGATATAATCTGCAAAAAGATCCATCGGGTAGTTTTTGAAATCACTCGTTTGGAAGTTTCAGAACTTCTGCTTTATAATATATATGATTATTCAAATTTATTGAAAGCATGTACTTCTAATATATAATGCTTAACACTAGAACCGCAGGAAAATTCATTCAAGTTTTATAAAAAATATTTCTCACTGGAATTTTCATTTAAAATTGTTTAAGATCTATATATTTAAAACACCTGGCTGTTTTTTTTTTTTGTCATCAGCCCTGCGCTTTCTACTGGTTCGATTTTGATAATTATTTTTTTAAATGAAAACTGTTTATGTGTAGATGTGCCCATTCTGGCTAATTTTTAATTTATTTCAATTTTTATATTTTATTTTTAATTTTAAAAGCTTTTTCATGGCATTTCTTCAAAACAGTGGCAACAGGTTAAGCTTTTCTCAAAATTTATTTTGTTTTATTATCTTCCACCAATCAGGATCTTGATCTCATCGGTGAATGTATAATCGCATTTCAAACAAAAAAAAATTAATAATAAAGATTTTCGTTAAATTTAATCATAATAAAATGATTCCACATAGTTATTCCCTGTAATACACAGATTATTTACTGAGTAATATAATTAAGTATTATGTAAGTAAAATAACAGAAGATAAACTTTAATAAAATATAATATCTAAAATGAAATTTTTTCTATGGAGAAAATGTCGTCATACAGAAACCAGATAAATTTATTCCATGAATATAATATACATTGTTATAGCTGTGTCAGTGATGATGTCATATTCACTGACTTTAATTCCTGCATCTAAATAAAGTGAAGTTCTATTAATTTAAAGGTCCGTGGTGTGCACAAATGAAAATATTTCTATAAACTGCGCCATTTCTGTTTAATTATAATGAATATTTTATGAAACTAAAGAATTCTTAAATAACTGCATAAATCACGCTTTTATTTAAGAAAAAATGGGTATTTCTGAAAGTGTAAATGATGTCATATTAGGAAAAAAAAAAAAAAAGAATAAAACCTGTGATATGCCGGTATTACTATATTTCTATCTTACATAATATAAAAAAAATAATTAAAATCATTTCATTGTATTAAGTTATTGTTTAAAAAAAACTTTGCATTTCAGCAACAAATACAAAAATTTTATTATTTTTAATAACAGACATATCGGGTTTTATTTTTTCGTTGCCATAATAACAAAATTAATTTTTACAAGTTTATGGAGGATACAAACCAATAAATAAATTAAATTTATTGCAAGTGCTCTGTAAATGTGTAGTGGGTTGGTTAGGCAGTTTAGTAAGTCCCTGTTTCTATTATAATTAAAATGTTTCATTGATATTATAATTATTGTACAGTTATCAAGCGATATTTAAACGGAGAAAAAATAAAATATGCAGATATTTTTGAATTCGTCTTCCGGGGTATAATATTAACTTCCTAAATAATTTGGCATTTAAATAATATTTAAGGTTTAGAAACCGCATTAAAAATAGATTTGTAGCTAAAGTTAAGACCAACATAATAATTTATGAGTTGTTTTCTTTATTTTTTGTTATTTTCTGAAGTTTGTGTATCTTTATCATGAAAAGCTATGTTATCCCTATTTTAAGAGGTGGCAATTGTTTATTTCGCTCAGTATTTTACTGTCTATATAAGATTGATATATATCATACCTAATATATATTCTTTTCCGTCGATTTTCGACGGGTGCAACTAGTATACTTTTAAAATATTTTTGCCCAGCTTATATTTAACTAATTTCACAAAAGAGTTTTCTGGTTCGAATCAACATCTCTTACATATGATATGGATCAAAATGACCCGTCACCGCGGTTCTAGTACAGTCGGCCCCGCTTAAACGAATATTGACGGTTCCAGAAAAAATATTCGATTAAGCGGGGTATTTGATTAAACGGGGAGGCATATAAATGTAATATTTAAGGTGTAATTAAATGACAAAATTGTTAAATACAGTATATTTAATTTCCAGAGTAAGAAAATCGTTAAAAACTTTAATAGAACAATGCAAACTGAATTAAAAACAAAATAATTCAAGTAAATACCCATTAGTTCAATGTCAGTAAACACATGCATTACATTCCATTTAATACAGTTTGTGTGAATTGGGTAAAAATTTTGTTATTAGAATTTAATTTACGTAATTTATACAGGTTTAAAAAAATAGATGAAAGTGGTTATGTGAAATTTTAGAGTAAAACATGGACGAGTTATTTTTCTAATGGTATCATTATTACCATCTAACTGACAACACATTATTATTAAGGGGCTACTTCAGTCTCGCGGAAGGATTTGCTCACAAATACTAATTTTATAGAAGAAGTTTATAAACATATTTCTGACGCATTTTAATATTTTTAAATGTACTTTTTTAGCAATGGATAGCTGAGATCGGTCTGTTCAAAGAGCGTAGTCGTTATTAACTTTTTCGATTTTTATTGTTGCTTTTTTTAATGATGATGATTTCAGTTTCCGAGCTGGTTTTAAAAATGAAAGTGATTCCATTAAAAATACCTTTAAGAAATGGAAAAAGTGAAAAAAATGTCCTTTGACAAACAAAAGTAAACAAATTTGAAAATTGATCGAAATTACTGTCCAATTTATTTCCCCATTTTTAAAATTTATTCGAAAAAAAGAACAAGGAAAGGACTCACTTGACCAATCCACTGTACTCTTTCCAGGCGAAATCCATGCTGAAAGTTCTGGAAATTTGTTTTTTGTGTAAGAACCGAAAATGACAAAAAGTGTGAAGGAAATTCCAATTGAAGCATGTTTTTCATACCCATTTTTCCAATTGTCTCACTCAGTTGTTATTCGATTAAGCGAAGACATTCCGTGAAAAGTATTCGGTTAAGCGGGGAAAATAACATTAGCCCAATGGGATTAAATTCGGTTCCGGGGGGTTTTATTCGAATAAGCGGGGTATTCGATTATCCGTTACCCGATTAAGTGGGGAGGACTGTATTAATAAATATATTTCTTGATCTTCAATTATTCTTTTATGTAAAATAAATAAATAAAACCTAACCCTATTATATGTACGGAAAGGCTGTCTTAGCATTCTCAATTTTGACTTTGGCGAATGTTTTTGGAAACCTAAGCCTCGTAAATATTAACTCTTTCCAACGCGGTGTCCCTAAAAATGGACTTCTAATTTAAATTTTATAATTTTTATAACTTACCTGAAAAAAAGCAATTTCGTATTTTATAATTCGTTTATAAATTCTAGTGAAGGTTAATTAATTCAAAGGTAGTTAATCCGCGAGGGATTACTATATATTATTCTCAAAACGATAAATTGAATATTTATATGTATTTTTATTTTTTAGCTTTCACTGATGTTCCTCCTTGCGAGCAAGGATTGGGCCGCTGCCGATCCTCATTATCACCCCATGGAAGATGCCATTGCTGGAAAAGACGTACACAGAGGTGAGTTGTTCTTTTTTTTCCTTCATCGTTTATTTTACCCTCCATAATAAACAGTATAACGCTCCATGGAGATCATAGAATCAGGGTTCCCGTTGCCGCTCGCCATTGCGAAAAATCGAGACAAACTGCTTCATTTGGCGAGTAAACAAATTTTCTATTAATGTAAAAAAAAAAAAAAAAAAAAAAAAAAAAAACTTTCTTTTTTTTTATTATAAGAAAAATTATCTCTGAAGAGGTAAATAAGATAGATAATACTTTTCTTATTTACTGATATTAAAAACAAATCCTTTATGCACCTTCTGAAGATGCCAATGTGCAACCGTGGTCGGAAAAAACAAGTTGGAAATTGCACGTGAACGTAGCAAATGAGGTGCGTTCGTACGATAACGAAGTTTTAAAAATATTCAGATCTTGCTGATATAGTAGAGCGTACTCCGAATACAGTATAGTAGTCGAAATCTTTACGTTTCTGTAAATATGCAGGAAGTAATTTTTATTACACCTCAGCAACGTATATCTTATTCATAAAATGTGAAATAGTTGAATATAATTAAAACACGTACCAAACCATATAGTTCCCCGTATAGCAGTATATAGTGGAATACTTTTGTGCGGCCCTGTAATTTAATAATAAAAATTCTTTGCATCACAGATTGTACAGACTGCATATTTTAGTATATATTTCATAGATTCATGCCAATTCTATTATGTTCGAATGATTATAACATCATTAAAATGCATTTGAAACTTTTTCCCCATTGACCGTAATGTAACGGAATCCTTTTGATTGTCCCTGTAATTGATCTATGCATCCGATTTTCATAACATTTGAAATGACTCGGCAAAATTACGCAATAATTATATGTTTTAAATTTCAAACGATTCAAATGCATTTAAAAAATTTTTCCCTATTGACCGTAATGTAACGGAATCCTTTTGAATGTCCCTGTAATTGATCTATCCATCCAATTTTCATAAAATTTGAAATGACTCGACAAAATTATGTTATAATTATGTATTTTAAATTTCAAACGATTCGGTTGGGTAGTTTTTGCGTTGTTATATGCGGATAGACGGACGGACAGACAGACAGACGGACGGACTGAGCGACAACAATAGGTGCTACGTATTTACATAATTACGAACGCACCTAAAAATGTTGACTAAGCTGTTAAAAATTTGTAACTTTTGCTGCATCAACACTTCACCGCTTTTATAGAATATCTCTATTTTTACTAATGAGAATGCTCCATAATACAGTGAAATAATCGTTTTCTATAAAAGCAATAGAGTGGCGATGTAGCAAAAGGGTCAAATTTTTAACAGTGTACTCAAGCGGATTTGCGTTTATTCATTTGATCTAACCAGGGCCTTAGTTAGAAGTGAATAATAGGAGGGGGGGGGGGCGTCATATTTTTTTCTCTATGACGCAAAAAGATAAATGAGTGCATATTCACACTGTAGGTACTATGTTTCTTATTAAACTGTTGGAATAACTTCATTTTATGCTTTAAAAACAATAGGATGATGAAAAATTCGAGTGTATAACGATTCCAACATTAAACATCATGTTAGCTTCCTATGTGCAATTAGGATGAGCGAGTGTTGAAACATTTATTTCAGTTACAATTTAGTATTTCCGAAAAACTGTGAAAGGACCTCAAAACTAAATTAGATTTTTGAACAGAATTTCATTTGCATTTTCGGAACATTAATTCATTGAGTGACCTTGGAATCTTTTCCAGGGGAGGCTCAACATATTTTAGGGGGGTGGGGGCTGAGCCGCCCTAGTACCCCCTTAGCTATGGCCCTACTGCCGCATCGATATAACTATTACTAGTAGTAGCAATACTACGCAATACATCGGGTCAAGGGTTAAAGGACCTTAAACTTTGTTTTTTTCCCCCGTCCTTGATGGTTCACTTTCGCTTTCGAGATAAAGAAAAAAAAACTGCATCATCTTTTACGCAAAAAATATGTGAAAAAAAAAATATTGAATCATTTCCTAAGAATTTTAAAGGTCGATAAACCCTTATGATGCAAGCCCGGTAGAAGCCGGCCCGAGGTCAGTCAGGCAAGTGGACACCGAAAAAAAAAAAGACAATGATCGGATGCAAACGTAACTGTTTGTTGACCTTTAACGAAATGTCAATCGAATAGGAAAGGAGAGATGGATCTCCAATTTTTTTCCTTTTTTTTCTGTAACTAGTTTTTTATAAACCGTTTTTATGTGAATTACTCTTAGAGATAAAAAGTTAACTCATTGAATTTCTTGGTAGGGTTTCCTTGCAACCTATATCTTCAGGATGTAAACCAGTGTTATAAAGTATTTCTACCTTAAAGTAAGACTACCGAACTCGATTAAAATGGGGAACAGTTGAATTAAACAAGTCGGAAATTATATGTCAAACGTAGCAGATGAATTGCGTTCGCTAACTACAGTTTTATAAATAATCAGATCTTGATGCACTCTTAAGCAAAAAATGCATGAATATAAAATTTATTACGATTATTATATACTAGCTGCACCCGTCGAAACTCGACGGAAAAGAATATATATTAGGTATGATATATATCAATCTTATATAGACAGTAAAATACTGAGCGAAATAAACAATTGCCACCTCTTAAAATAGGGATAACATAGCTTTCCATGATGAAGATACGCAAACTTCAGAAAATAACAAAAAATAAGAAAAACAACTCATAACTTATTATGTTGGACTTAACTTCAGCTACAAATCTTTTTTTAATGCGGTTTCTAAACCTTAAATATTATTTAAATGCCAAATTATTTAGGAAGTTAATATTATACCCCGGAAGACGAATTCAAAAATATCTGCATAGTTTATTTTTTCTCCGTTTAAATATCGCTTGATAACTGTACAATAATTATAATATCAATGAAACATTTTAATTATAATAGAAACAGGGACTTACTAAACTGCCTAACCAAACCACTACATATTTACAGCACTTGCAATAAATTTAATTTATTTATTGGTTTGTATCCTCCATGAACTTGCAAAAAATAATTTTATTGTTATGGCAATGAAAAAAAAAAAAAAAAAACGATATCTCTGTTATTAAAAAGAATAAAATTTTTGTATTTGTTGCTGAAATGCAGATTTTTTTTAAACAATAACTTAATACAAAGAAATGATTTTAATTATTTTTGATATTATGTAAGATAGAAATATAGTAATACCGGCATATCACAGGTTTTATTCTTTTTTTTTTTTTTTTTTTTTTAAATATAACATCATTTACACCTTCAGAAATGCTCATCTTTTCTTAAATAAAAGCGTGATTTATGCAGTTATTTAAGAATTCTTTAGTTTCATAAAATATTCATTATAATTAAATAGAAATGGCGCAGTTTATAGAAATATTTTCATGTGTGCACACCACAGACTTTTAAATTAATAGAAGTTCACTTTATTTAGATGCAGGAATTAAAGTCTGTGAATATGATGTCATCACTGACACAGCTATAACAATGTATATTATATTCATGGAATAAATTTATCTGGTTTCTGTATGACGACATTTTCTCCATCGACAAAATTTCACTTTAGATATTATATTTTATTAAAGTTTATCTTCTGTTATTTTACTTACATAACACTTAATAATATTACTCAGTAAATAATCTGTGTATTGCAGGGAATAACTATGTGCAATCATTTTGTTATGATTAAATTTTACGAAAACCTTTTTTGTTTGTTTGTTTGAAATGCGATTATGCATTCACCGATAAGATCAGCTCCTGATTGGTGGAAAATAATGAAACAAAATAAATTTTGAGAAAAGCGAGAATAGCTTAACCTGTTGCCACTGTTTTGAAGAAATGTCATGAAAAAGCTTTTAAAATTGAAAATAAAATATAAAAATTAAAATAAATTAAAAATTAGCCAGAATGGGCACATCTACTCATAAACAGCTTTCATTTAAAAAAATAATTATCAAAATCGGGCCAGTAGAAAGCTCAGGGCTGATGACCAAAAAAACAGCCAGGTGTTTTAAATATATAGATCAATAAGATTCAGCAATACGAAAATAATAAGACTCCGTCTTAAGAGGTCACTCGATTTGCTCAAAAAGACCCAGATGATAATGTTAAGTCAATACTGCCGTTATTTTTTAAAATATCTTGCTCAAATTTTAATATTTTCACGTGATTTTTTTTTTTTTTTTGGGGGGGGGGATAGGATAACCGAGGGCGATCTATAACCGGGCTAGTTTTTACTTTTTAGATTTTTTTTTAAATCTATTTATTATTATTTTTTTTAACTTTTGGAACCGGTTGAAACTGGTTCTGAAAGTGAAACTATAATTATATTAAAAGAAATATAACCTTTATATATATAGTTGCCTTTCATGAAACGAATAGGTTCATTTTGAGAATGAAATGTTTTAACTTACTAATGATAAATCGTTGAAAATACGGATAGTACCAGAAAAATTTCCGATCGTTTTTGAGATTTTCCGTATTTAAAACAGAATAAAATGAAAACTGAAATTTATTTTCAGAAATTAAACGTTTAACTTCTCATGCGAAACGTTCCTAGATTTTTTTACAGTGTGTATTATACTAAATGCTAAAGTTGTATAGTTTGTTACAAAGTCTTATTATTCTTTTAGCAACAATTTTTTGTAATATTGCAGTTATTAATTAATATATTTACTGTACGAAAACCTCTGTATGCGAGTAATACTCGCACATGGCCTTTTTTTTTAATTTTATGGATGTTCACCGATTACTCGCGATCGATTCATGATTCAATCGTTATATATATATATATATATATATATATATGTAATAAATATAAGCTGAACTCGACTAAAATAACTATGTTGCATAAATTCTACGTATTCTTAGCAGCACGGGCAGAGTAGTCGCTCCGACAGTTGGCAAGCAATAGAAGACTTTCATTGGGGTATTTCCCCATTATAAAAACAGACAACATCAGTCTTCAAGTTCTTTATTGATGAGTTTAAAAATAGATAAACTCTTCCCCGCAATCACCTTAGTCCACATCGACACTACAAATTTCATTATCTCGTCCACATCATCAAATATTCTAATTCAGCGGAGCAATGAAAAACGCGGCTTGGTAGTTTAAAGAAAAGATGCATTCTGTTCTCCTGAAAAGCCAAATGAAAAAATCATTTTCACGACAAAACTAGCGCCCTCCTACTCCGCGTCAATCATTTTAAAAATCCAATCAGGATGGACTCGAGCCTCAAACGGACAAAATGATCAATTCTAATTGGTCGTAATAGGCGGTCCTTGGCAAGAACTATATTTTTTCCCTCGGAAGACAAAGCCCTTTAGCAACGCGTAGTAACACCTGTCACGCGATGTTAAAATAAAAAATAAAATTAAAATCGCAGGAATATGCCAGAAAGTAAAAAGCTTACGAAATACTTCCCGCCTTTTTGAGAAGCAAGCAATAATTTATTAATTACTAAAGTAAGAAAAAGAATTTTAGCTGTTACAAGTTACGAAACTAAGATTGAAATATGTTCCACAAATTTAGAATTGAAGCTAAGAGAGAACAAAAAAATGGCGCAATTTTTTTTTTAATTACAAATCCCCCCTCCCAGAAAGACGGGTGAAAAAGTAGGTCTGAGACCTGCAATTTCACAGAAAGGGAGATGATGCAGACTTAGCTCACGAAGTTGTTGATATAAGTAATAATAATTAGATACTAAATAAAAAAATTTTTAATTAATTTCTCTTTTTTATATAAATATAGAATTCAAATTTAAGAACACTAAGGTGATGCGTGGAATAACTTCAAATTTAAATACAATAAAATAGGCATCAACACAAATACAAGATATAATCTTGTTTAAAGTACACATCATAAAGTAATTTGAAAATATAAGCAATTACCCATAGTAATAACATAAAAATGAAACATAAAAATGAAAAACAATAACGTTGAATTCTTTTTTAACAATGTCAAATCTAGAAATGAAGGAATTTAATAGAACTTTCTGGAAATCAATGTTGAAAGTTTGTTTTAAAAATCCATTTAAGAGTCATATTTGGAGTATTCATGATCTCTTTTGAAGGAAGTCTAATTATATCTTATTAATTGTCCAAGAGTCATATTTGGAGTGGTATAGTCCATTGCCTCTTTTCAAGGAGGTCTAATTATATCATTATTAATTGTCCACATACAATATAGTAAGACATTTTATAATATAGTAATAATAAACTTTAACAATGTAAATAATAAACAATATAAGTAAGAAACATAATAATGAAAAATATCAATAATAATAAATATCATAAGTATAAGTAAATCTCATAATGGATATAAGTAAATCTCTTAATAAGTAATAATAAATATCACAAAAGACATTCTTTAAATACTTAATCTCGTTTATCTCATCTCATATTTTTGGGATGAAATATAGAGAGAAGTGAAATAAAATAAAAAATACAATCAATTATGAAATCATTTACTTAATCTGGTAATTCGAGTACAGGATTAAGTAGGAATATGTACAAAAAAAAATTAAAATATAATATGATAAATTAAAATAAAATAAAGATAAATAAAAATTTTATTCATGTTTGAGAATGCACGTGACCTTTAAACTACTAAGATTCTTAAAAAGAAATATTAATAAATGATAAAAATAAAAAACAAGATCTATTCATGTCAAATAATTACGCAATAAATATTCTCTCGGCGTGATAAAACATTGCAAGATGCAAGTAGGAAAGAGAAAAAGAAACAAAATTATATTATAATTGACATGTACTTGGACTGGAATGCAGAAGCAAAGAAAGAGAGAAAGAAAAAAAAATTAAAATAAAGTGATAAAAATTTTGTTACTTGGCAAATAATTAATTTATTAATTGATAGCTTAAATTTAATATTACAAATAGGTTCAGTTGAAAAAAAAAATTTTGTATATTTTTAAATATTTATTTGTTATTAAACTATTCTAAGTAGGGTAATTCAGTACAGAATAAGAAATTTCCACTTTGTTCGTCTACGCCGGCATAAACAAACAAATATAAAAATTTCCAGACAAGTGACACTCTCGCTGCAGTCAAGAGATATCATTGCCATTCTGTAAGAATTACAAGATATTATCTGAATTAAAATATGGAAAGAAATTTACTGTTTCAGAGAAAAAAAAATTATAAAATGATAAACTAGAGATATAGTCTAAGCTACAGTTTTTACTCGAGTTTGTTGTTGTTGATTAGGGGGTTGTTGCTCATGACTTAATTTAAATTTATCAGGGGAATAATAAGGCCTTAATTTAGATACATGTACTATCTCTGAATTTTTGAACTGATTTTGCCTATCAATTTCAAAATTTACTTCGGATAATTTGTTAAGAATTTTATAAGGGCCACTAAATACTTGTGATAACTTTCTAGTATTAGGGTACTGAAATTCTTCATAGATAACTAGATCTCCTATTTTAAATTTTGGTTCGATATAATCTTTATCATAATATCTTTTATTTTTTAAATGAAATTCATCAGTTCTTGCTTTAGCAATTTTAAGTGCTTCATGAACAGGGGGATAATAATTTTGTTGTAAGGGGGAGTCATAGGGTAATTGGCCAAAAAGCAAGTAAGCAGGTGGAAATTTAGTAATAGAATGGGGTGTATTATTATATTCATTAATTACCTCAGTTAAAAGCTTAGTCCAGGGAATTTTAGAGGTAGTGGAGTTTACTTTACATTTTAATCTAGTTACTATTGTCTGATTTACTCTTTCACATTTCCCATTCGTTTGTGGATGATGGGCAGTGGTCAAACGTTGTTTAATATTATGAATTTTTTGAATCTTGAAGAAGTAAAAGCAGCATTCCTGTCACTAAGTATTTTTTGAGGGGACTGTACACTTGAAATCTTACTAAAACAGAATAATTGTTGAGGGATTTTGATATTGAAGATTTGTTTCAGACAATTTGTATAAGTTTCTGTAGTGACACTTTTGGAAGGAAATGCCCAAACATATCTTGTGGCATGGTCTTTTATAATATGGAGATATTTTTTTGTAGAATTATAATAATTGAACCCTCCTACAGTATCAATAGACAGACAGTCAAAAGGTTGATCTGTAGTGGGCATAGCTTGTAATAAGCCAAATTTTTTCTGTCTAGGTTTTTTATTTTTCTGGCAAATATCACAGTATTTAACAAAGTTAGTAATGTCTTGAGTCATATCTGGCCAATAATAGTTAGGAGAAATTAAATTTTGCATTTTTTGAACACCAGGGTGACCAAACTGTTCATGAGCAACATTAAGCAATTTTTTTCTTAGGGACATGGGAACTACCACTTTACGAAAACCTTTTCTTTTAACTATAATCAGTCCATTGTCATTAATATAATTTGATCCACACACATTTTCTTTTTCTTGCATCTCAATAATCTCTTTAACGTCAAGAAGAAAAGTAAGGGGTTTACAAAAATGAGAAATAGGGTTTCGGGACAACATGTCGGCTTCGACATTTGTAGATCCCTTTAAGTACTCTATTTTGTAATCGAACATACTTAACTTCAATGACCACCTAAATAATCGACCTCTTAAATGTTTGACATTTTTTAACCAAACAAGAGATGCATGATCCGTATGGATGGTAAATTGTACACCGTGAAAGTAATGATAAAATTTATCTAAAGTATCAATGATAGCAAGACACTCTAGTTCGGTAATGAAATAATTTTTCTCATAACTTCTCAATCCTCTAGAAAAATAAGCAATTGGATGTAAAAAGTTATTATGGTCGGGTTGTTTAAGAACTGCACCTACCGCTACCTGAGAAGCGTCAACAAACATGTGTAGGGGTAATTTTGGGTCATAAATCTTTAAAATTGGTTTAGCAATGAGGGCATCTTTTAATTTTTGAAAAGAGTTTTGACATTCAGTATTCCATTCATAGTATCTTTCTTAAGTAATTTATTTAGGGGGTGTCTAATTTCAGCATATTTGTCAATAAATTTATGATACACATTTATAGAACCAAGAAATCTTTGTAATTCTTTAGTGTTAGTAGGAGGTTTTAATTTTTTAATTGTTTCTATATTAGTATTAGCTGGAGTTAAAGTTCCATTTTGGATTTCATACCCTAGAAAATTGATTTGTTTTTGAGCAAATGTACATTTAGATAATTTTAATTTAATATTTTCTATTCGGCATAAATCAAAAATTTGGATGAGATGCTGTATATGTTCATCTATTGATTTAGAAAAAATAATTATATCATCAAAATAATAACAAGCAAAGTCTATTTTATATTTTGTAAGAATTCTTCTAATTGTCCTGTTGAAAATTGGAGGGCCTACCTTTACACCAAAGGGGAGAACATTCCATTCCCAGAGCCCACAATTAGTAGTAAAGGCTAACTTTTCGGAATCGGCTGGGTGAATAGGTATGTGCCAATAGCCTGAGGCTAAATCTAGTGTAGAGAAATATTGGGCACCACTCAATTTGTCTAAAATTTCATCTATTCGAGGCAAAGGTTCAGCGTCATTTTTCATAATAGAATTTAATTTTCGGTAATCAACACACATTCGGGTTTTTTTGCCTTCATCTCGTTTATTTACTAACGTAACTGGAGAAGAATATGGGCTATAACTTTCTTTAATTAACCCAGCAGCTAATAAGGATTGGATTTGCTGTGATATTTCTTTTTCATCAGCATTGGATGTACGACAAGGCCTCAAAGATATTGGTAGGTCAGATTTAAGATAAATACGCTGAGGTTCAATATTAATTCTCCCTACATCATATTTATTTTTTGCAAAAATATCTAAATAATCCCTTAAAAGTTCCCTTACATTTTTATTTTGAATAGCATTCAGATTCCCCAATAGATTATAATCATCATTATTAGTTCGCGGCAAGGATTGAGGAGTTATGGTATTTCCATAATCGGGTTGCACAGTAGTATCATTTTTTATAATATCAAAATGAAGCAATTCTAAGTTATCACTGGATATGTTGACATATGGATTTAACGAAATATTGTCTTGTAACACCTGGCTTTTTTCACAATCAATTTTCAGTTTAAATTTGGCACAATCAGGTAAACCTAAAATAGCATAGTCCAAATCAAGCTTACTTACTAAAAAATTAACATATCTCTTTATATTACCAAATTTAATACATAATCGACAAGATTTATTAATTGTAAGAGTTCCTTGTGCCTGTCTAATAGTAATAGGGGTAACATTATGTAAATTACCATTTAAATATCGAACAAATTTGAGGGGTAAAATTGAGACAGT
Source organism: Maratus speculifer (assembly GCA_964019185.1). NCBI lineage: Eukaryota > Metazoa > Arthropoda > Arachnida > Araneae > Salticidae > Maratus > Maratus speculifer. Next base: position 20,652,719 of record OZ025292.1, on the reverse strand, counting down.
TGATCCACTATCAACCACACAATACACTTTGTTATTGCCCACATATCCAGGGATGATTAATTGTCAAATATTATTAGTAGGGGGTGGTTGAATATGAGCAGGAGTTTGAGATTGAAAGGAATTTGTGTTAAATATACAACTCCTCTCCCAATGATATGCATTTTCTATGCCTCTGTTTAAACATATTCTGCACGGACGACTTGGGTAGTTATTCTGATAATGAGTCGTAGGCTTTCTAGGAGTGAAAAACCTAGGATTAAAATTTTGGAATGGATTGTTTAGAGTAGGTCGAGTCCAATGTCTGGGCTGAGGATTGGGATTGTGCATAGGTCTAGTTTGTTGAAAATTTCTATTGCTGTTATTAGGGGTATAAGTTGGAATCGCTGCTAATTGTTTAGCAATGCGAAACCATTCACGAGTATTGGAATTAGGGTTAATCATCAAACAATTTTGATACTCCGGCTGAAGTCCATCAGTTAATCCCTGTATAATTAAATTTTCCCCAAGCTGAAGTTGCCTTCCAATCTCAACTTTCTTTCTAAAATAAGAATCCAAATCACTTAGATCATTTAACTTTAAGGAAGTAAATTCAGAAAATTTTGGAACTCTAACCTGAATGTATTTTTCAGTTAAAATCTCGACAATTTCCTCATAAGTAGCACAATCCAAACAATCATTGATATAAGTTTTTAGCGCTTCCCCCTTTAAATATTTTGAAATATTTTGGTGTTTCCACTCATTATTTTTTTTTCTACAGAACATTCCCGATCAAAATGTTTAAACCATTTAAAAATATCCATGCCCGAGCCAAATTCAAAAGGGACAATATCAAGTTTATTTTCTGACATTTTTTTCTTACTTTACCAATCCGGACCTTAATACATGAAAGAAGGATAATTCATATGGAAAATATTTAAATGCTATACTTCAGTTACTAAAATTCAATTACTATACTTCAAATACTTCAATAAATAACAATAAAAATAATAAATAATAAATAAATCAATTCTGTTTGAATTCATGTGAAATAAATAAATAATAAATAAGTAATAAAATAATAAATATCGGTTTTCCATACATGGGAAATAACAAATAATTTTAAGAACAAAAATACTTTTCTTTACTTATGGAAAATGTAATAAATATAAGCTGAACTCGACTAAAATAACTATGTTGCATAAATTCTACGTATTCTTAGCAGCACGGGCAGAGTAGTCGCTCCGACAGTTGGCAAGCAATAGAAGACTTTCATTGGGGTATTTCCCCATTATAAAAACAGACAACATCAGTCTTCAAGTTCTTTATTGATGAGCTTAAAAATTATGACGATTCGTTTGCGGTTTTCACTAAAATTATTCTTTATGTCCGTATTGACTTGAAAATAAATTATAAAGATAAATTTCAAAAAATGACGATAGAGGGCGCTTTAGACTTTAGAGTAACGAACAACTATTTTTTACCGTTATTTTTTGCATCTCATTAAAGGTTTCGTAAGCTTAGACTTAAACTTAAATTTTGAGCTCAAAATCTGAATAGTTGGAAGCAGTTAAGTAGCACAAACTTAACTGTGTTCAGAGGGTTTTAAATTCAAATGATTATAAAAAACGGAAAAATTGATCGATTGATTTGCGGTTTTCAGTAAAACTATTCTTTATGTCGGTATTTTATTGAAAATGAATTATAAAGATAAATTTCAAAAAATGCCGATAGAGGGCGCTTTAGACTTTGGAGTAACGTACAACTATATTTTACCATTATTTTTCGCATCTCAAAAAATTTTTTTAGAAGCTTAGACATAAACTTAAATTTCGAGATGAAAATCTGAATCGTTGGGAGTGGTTAAGTAGCGCAAACTGAACTGTGTTCAATGTGGGTGGGGAGGTTCAAATTTCAAATGATTATAAAAAACGGAAAAATTGTTCGATTCGTTTGCCGTTTTCGCTAAAACTATTCTTTATGTCAATATTTCCTTGAAAATAAATTTTAAAGATTGATTTTAAAAAATACCGTTAGAGGGCGCCTTAAACTTTGGAGTAACCAACAACTATTTTTAACAGTAATTTTTTGTATTTAATTAAATGCTTGTAAAAGTTCAAACTTAAATTTTAAGCTCAAAATCTGCATCGTTTTGAGTAATTAAGTGCTGAAATTTGAAATGTGTTCGAGGGGTGGGGGAGGGTAACATTTTAACTCCTGAACACTGTTCAGTTTCCGCTTCTTAACCCCTCCATCGATTTAGAATTTGAGCTCAAAATTTAAATCTAAGCATTTGCAAGCATTTAATTAGATACAAAAAATAACGCTTAAAAATAGTTGTTGGTTACTCTAAAGTTTAAGGCGCCCTCTATCGGTATTTTTTGAAATTAATCTTTAAAATTTATTTTCAAGGAAATATTGACATAAAGAATAGTTTTAGCAAAAACCGCTAACGAATCGACTAATTTTTCCGTTTTTTTATAGTTTTCCGTTTCGTTTGAAATTTAAACCCTCTGAACACAGTTCAGTTTGTGCTACTTAACCACTCCCAACTATTCAGATTTTGAGCTGAAAATTTAAGTTTAAATCTAAGCCTACGAAACCATATAATGAGATGCAAAAAATAACGGCAAAAATAGTATTAGAATGGATTATTTCGTTAATCCAAAGTCTAAAGCGCCCTCTATCGGCATTTTTTGAAATTCATCTTTATAATTCATTTTCAATAAAATACTGACATAAAGAATAGTTTTAGTGGAAAGCGGAAATCAATCTACCAATTTTTCCGTTTTTTATAATCATTTGAAATTTAAACCCTCTGAACACAGTTAAGTTTGTGCTACTTAACCGCTTCCAACTATTCAGATTTTGAGCTCAAAATTTAAGTTTAAGTCTAAGCTTACGAAACCTTTAATGAGATGCAAAAAATAACGGTAAAAAATAGTTGTTCGTTACTCTAAAGTCTAAAGCGCCCTCTATCGTCATTTTTTGAAATATATCTTTATAATTTATTTTCAAGACAATACTGACATAAAGAATAATTTTAGTGAAAACCGCAAACGAATCGACCAATTTTTCTGTTTTTCATAATCATTTGAATTTTTGGACCCTAAACTTTAATGGCGCCTATCTCCTTCGGAAGACTTTGGGACCCTTGGTTTCCTATTTAAATATTGTTTGTCTTGATGTGTACTATCACCCCTTAAAGTTTGGACCATGAATTTAGAAACACCCTGTATATATATATATATATATGAACAAGTTGTAAATTGCACGTGAAGCGTAGCAAGTGAGATGCGTTTGTACGATAATGAAGTTCTACAAATATTCAGATCATACTGTTATAGTAAATAGTACTTCGGATACAGTATAGTAGCCAAAATCCTTTGTGTGTCCCTGTAAATACTATCTGCTTTCTTTTATACAGGAAATAACTTGTAGTATTCCTCAGCAACGTATATCAATCTCATAAAATGTTAAATAGTTAATTATAATTAAAACGCGCACCAAACAATGTTCTCCCTATACCATTATGTAATGGAATACTTTTGTGTGGCCTTGTAAATGAATAACAAATGCTCTTTGCACCACAGATTGTGCAGAATGTATATTATAATATGTACTTCATATTCATAGATGCATATACATTTTATTATGTTCGAATGAGTATAACACCATTAAAATGTATTTGAAACTTTTTCCCCCATTGACCGTAATGTAACAGAATACTTTTAATTGTCCATGTAATTGATCTATGCATCCGATTTTCATAAAATTTGAAAGGACACGACAAAATTACGTAATAATTATGTATTTTAAATTTCAAACGATTAAAATGCATTTGAAACTTTTTATTCCCCATTCACTGTAATGTAACGGAATTCTTTTGGTTGTCCCCCAGTAATTGATCTATTCATCCGATTTTCATAAAATTTGAAATGATTCGACAAAATTATGTAATAAATATGTATTTTTAAATATCAAACGATTCGGTTGGGTAGTTTTTGCGTTGTTATAGCAGACGGACTGAACGACAACTGTAAGTGCTACGTATTTACATAATTACGAACGCACCTAAAAACGCCAGATCAGACAGTTTTGTACGGGTCTCATTTAAATTTCATCAAAATGAGTTTAGTACTTTTTAGAAATTAAGTAAACCAGTCATCATTTTCAACTTCTCATAAGAAATTTTAATTTCTTTTTCTTTCTTTTTTTTTTTTCAATTTTAAGAGAAAGCGGCACATTTCTGCTGTTGCCACAATTACAAAATTCGCACAAAAACTATAAAAAAATTAATATCTCAAAAATAAATTGAAATACAGCTTTAAAAAAATTGCACTTAAAAGTAAATTTTTTTCTCTATACGCCGATGTAAAAATTGAGAATGTGCGGTGTTTAGATGTATAAAAATTGCACTAGCAAAAATTGCAAAAGCGAAATTTCATCAGAAAGTGTTGCCATTCGCAAAATGACGTATGCGTTACGCACAGATACGTTTGGCCTTTATAATATAGATAAATAAAATAAACACATTGAAAACACTTTATTTTCCACCATTTTCATCAAGTGATGTAGAGCTATTGGATTGAGGCTTTTTTTTTTTTTTTTTTTTTTTTTTTTATAAGGCGGGATAACATGTAGTCCCTTGCGATTTCATTAGAATAGATTACAATCATTATGATAAACACAACAACAAAAGTGACAGAAAATAAATTATATCTATATGTGTATGTATTAAAAAAAAATGAAATTTAACAAATTACAAAGACCATTTAGAAAATGGTATTTTCAAAGATTAAAATTTTAGACATAAATAAATTTTATACTTAAAATAATTATAATAACAAACATTTTTTCCATGATGATCAAAACGTGACTTACGTAATAACAGAGCCGTATATCACGTACGCAATCACGTTAAATTAAATATAAATAACCTTGAACAAAACATACACAAATTTAAAATGAAATTTCAGACTTACAATTTTTAAACTTCCAAACATCGCAAATTTTCGATCTTTACATCGTTGTATAGGGGAAAAAAATGTACTTTTAAAAGCAATTTGTTTGAAAGCTGTATCTCAATTTATTTTTGAGTTATTAATTTTTTGTAGTTTTTAATATTATTTTTAGGTTATCATGGCAACAGAAGTTTTCCACTTCTGGATATTAAACATGGACCCATCAGAAAATGAATAAAATCCGGACACCACGGGATTTCAAATATGCTTCAGATATCTCTATTCTCGACCGACTAAAACAACTGTTTTCCAAATGGTTAAAAGAAAAAAAAATACGAATTCCACGACATTTTTAATGACTCATCCAATTACAAGAAACACGTGAAGGATAAAAACTTTTTAATTATCCAACATTAAACATTCGAAACTGTTCGTAGAAAAAAAAAAATTAAAAAATCCGACTATAATAATACATCAAAAACGATTTGACCGCCGAAAAATATTCCAGTTAAAGGAGTTTCCCTGGTACGCAGCGACTTAAGAATGAAAAATTCTGTGTAATTTTCATTAACTTGCTTAGAAAAAAAAAAAAAAAAAAATGTAAACATTACACCCATGCTTCCAAGAAGGTGAAAGGTCTATGCGCATCCACCCTTGGAATATTGGCTTCTTCGAAAGACATATCCTTTATTTTTTTCTTTCCTTCTTCGCTTCATTTTGTGTTCGTCATATTCAAAACGAGTAAAAGTAAAGAAAAAAACCCGACTTTAAGAAAAATAAGTATAAAGATAAAAAATATTATATAAAAAAGGCCTATTGTTTATAAACATTCAATGTTTGTCTTGAAAATTATGTTCAAGTTCATGACTCCAACTCCTGTTCTTTTGCAAAAATTCATTAACCCTTTGAGCTCTGATGGTTGAAATTTATACCACTTAATTTTAATTACGAAATGTCACAATCGGACAGGAATATTCGATCAAATTTATTTGAAAAAAATTCAATGCAATTTTTCGTGCATATCGTAAACCGATTTTTTTTCTCTGCAAAATAATCGGTATATGCCAATATGACATTTGGAATTTTCAAGATATTCACCCACCAGAGCTCAAAGGATTAACCCCTTGGGAGCAAGCGACCGGCATACGTGCCACTTTAGGTGCTCAGAATCTTTGTTTTTCCCCACCAGTAAAATTTTACTGTAAAATTTGCTTAATTTAATCAGAGCATTTTTCGTGATTCAATGAGACATGAATTTCTGTTTTTAAAAGTCGGTGAAAAGATGTTAATTTCTTAAAAGGCTTAATCCCGAATGGGTTAACTTAACGTGGGCACCGAACTGGATTATGAAAAATTCATTGCTTTTTTTGTGTTTGATAAAAATCATAAGCAAGTGATTTTTTAAATATACATTATGTTTACGCCGTTTCTTTTTTAAGGCAGGGCCAATAATAAAGGTAAAAGGGACACATTATTTAAACTGCTTACTGTATGTACGCGTGTAAGTCGACCCGCCCACACACATACCAATTCTTAAACAAAATTTTGAAAAAAAAAAAATGAATTTTTGTGTATAAATCGAACCGAATTTTCGGTAGTATGTTGAAAAATTATTTGTAATCGATAATAATAATAATAATAATAAATTTTATTTAAATTAGTAAAAATTTTTTTTCTACGTTTCTAATCAGACTTTTTTTTATTCTACTTTTTAAAAATGTATAATTTGTAAAGCTGCAGAAGTTTGAACTATTTTGAAACCTACTCACATCAATTTAATGATAATTAAAAAAAAAAACTTTTAAAAATCTATCTAAGCCTTTTTTACAGCCCCACCGGCGGCCGAGTGGTTCTGCCTCCGAAACTGGTAGATGGCAGGTGCTGGGTTCAAACCCAATCGCGGCCGTCGGCCTAACCATTCGGAGTTTTCCGTGGTTTTATTCGAATCTTGGATTTTTTTGCTAAATACGAGTTAGGTTCCTTTAGAAAGACGCACATGGAGGGCACTCCTCCTTTTAGGGTCTATATACCACTATATCCCAAGTGAAGATAATTAGCCGACATAAACACAAACAAACCTTATTGACAAAGGTAACCAGCATCTTAGACTGTAAAACTTTTAGAAGAAACATATAGAAGCATTCTCAATTTGAACTCTTTCTAAAAAGGAAATTAAAATGTTGAAAGGAATGGCCCTGTATTGAAGGGAGTTCTATCCAACGCACTTTTTACAAAATAAGATCGACCGAAATAGATTTTTAAGATCGAAACCAAATTTTGGTAAACTTCCCTTTTCCAGCTGAAAACGAAAACGAAACTGTAAAAAATGTAATTATTAATACATGGATAAATATACATAATTATTAATTAATTATACGGATTTATTAAATATGCAAAATCATTAATTATTTGCATTTTTATTATGTATACATAATTACTAATTAATTATACGTGTGACCCAAATTAGCTCTCTGTACCTCCGACCATTTTTTTTTTTTTTCGTATAACATAAGATGTAATTCATTCATAACAACACTGAATGATTTTCTAATTATACGAATTCAGTCTCATTCAAAAATGTTTTAAATCTACATGCCTCGATTCCGTATTATAGAAGATCATTTTTGCAAATGATCCTCTGTTTAACTAAAACTTTCTCAAAGCGTATTCGAAACACTTCTGCTATTTCAAACTAAATGTTTTCTATAGCTATTAAGTCTGCGACTTTTAACGAGCACTCGAAAGCGTTCTTTAAAGTTTAATCTTATAGGCATTGCTTGCTTTATGTTTTATACTCACGTCTTGGGTCAATCATGACTAGAGATGGGAATGCTCGGAAAAAAACCGGTTTTTTTCCGAAGGCTTATTTTTCAATTTTTCCGAACTGGAAAAAATGAAATTTCATTTATGAAATAATATAGTGAAAATTTTGTAATAGCTACATTTCATACTTTTTATTTTATTTATTTTTATGTTGAGTGTCCCACATGAAAACTTTAATGTGGGTAATCTGATCTCTGAGCAGAAATCTGTTTGAGAAGACTTGAAAAGATCCTTCACATTTTTTTCTTGTTTGAAACACAAGACCCTTCGCAAAATTTCTCTTGAAAATAGACATTTCAGAAAAAAGTTTAATCTACAAATTGAATCTTTCGCAAATGTAGTGATTGAAGAAAAAAAAGTCTCATGCCATATAGCAGCTGAATCTTATCAAGTTGTATATATGCATAAATAACCTTATTAAAAATGTCTAAATAGGACTCTAAAAATAGTAATAATTTCTTATTCAAAAATTCTGAATATATTTTGTATAAGTATATATACAAAAAATTCACAATTTCACAAAAACAGGATTACATGAAAAAAATCTAGATGTATAATTAAATGCAACTTCTTTTTTTAAAAAATAATTCATATGCAAAATTATTTCAATAATATGCCGATTAATACAAATGGTAAAATTAAAAAATTAACATAAAATTTGAAGCATGCATTTATTATTATTTTTTTCTATCTTTTCAAGAAGTATTGAATTCTTGAAAATTTTGACTTCCAGTTTTTGGTGTATTTAAATATTTTAGGTCCTGAACACGATTTGATAGTTTTTGGAAAATATCTGTCACACTGTGAGTCTGTATGGAACAAAAATTTTATGGGCATTCGATCTCAAGAACTGATGCACATAATTTCACAAAACTTTAGATTCAGTTACACCTTGATATAATCTCGAGATGTTTAGTTATTAGTGTATATCGCCCAATCAAAGGCGCTGCTATGCTGCATTATTCATAGTTTCCACAATAGTTCTATCTGAAGAATTAATGTATGTATTTTCATAAAACTTCAGATTAAGTTAATCTTTGATATAACTTTGTGCACGTTACTTTTTGGTGTAAATCGCTCAACAGATGACGCTGCTATGCTGCATTATTTATGATTATCGCAATAGTTCTATCTCAAGGACTAAAGGACGATTTTTTTATCAAACTACAGATTCAGACAGTTCCTGATATATATTAAGATTGTTTAGTTTTTGGTGTAAATTGCCCTATAGGTGGCACTACTATGCAGCATTTTTTAAGATTTCGTTATAGCCGATTAATTGAGTGTTTTTTCAAGGTATTGAATCTAAAATTGACCTTCATTTTACCTCAATAATGTACAGTAATGTCGCAAAAACATGGGCAGTTTGCATTAGAAAAGTACAACTGCGATGAAAAAAAACCCCATATTTTATTACAAGTAACTGTGTTCCAAATTATACATTCCCTTTTGATTAAACTTTAAATTTTTGTAGTTTTTTAAAGCAAACTGGAAATTTATCTCTGTATGTAACTGCTTTTGTTAATTCCTCACAACCATTTTCTATTTGTAGTGTTCTATTTTCACAACTTTTCAGTTCCATTCTTAGAAATATGAAATTACCATATGGAAGCATTATTGAATATGGTTTCTTACTCAAGAATAGAATACCAGATTTCAGGATAAAAAGAAAAAAAATTACGTTTAATTAAACTTTAAAAAAATATTTTTCTGGTTTCAGTGAGTAAAAATCTACCAGTCAATAAATCCTATGCTAATTTTTAGTTGCAGACCTGAGTAAGCCAAACAAAAACTTAGTTTTGTTTGAATTTAGATTATAAAACCAAATCAAAACTTAGAGTTGAGATTGGAAAGCTATACCAAAACTAAACATATTTTTTAAAGGAAATAAAATTACAATTGTAAGAAAAAAATGTAATAATGTAAAAATATACATATTTTTAAACAAACAATGGAATTTTTTTTTTATACTGATATTGATAATAATGACAAAACTGCAACAATTTTTTTTAACTAGTATCATTTACTTAAAAACTATACTTATGTAAATGGAATGAATAATTTATTTCATTCCAAACTGCAGACATATTGGCTCAGGTTCTTACATTAGGTCAATTGGTAGTTAAACATGTAACTGAAAAATCATTTCAACAGAGATATGATATAACAAACAATAGTGTTTTAAAAATTCTTAGGCTGTGGAATAAAAACTAAAATTTAAAAGCAGGCTTTGCTACTTTCTTTTTATTTTGTAATATAAAGTGAAAATAAATTTCATTTAATACAAATAAATGGGAAAAAAATGTTTATTATTTAATATTCTCTAAGAAAATACAATTTATTTGGGAGAAATAGTCATTAAAAATCAAATTTTCCAATTTTTCCGTTTTTTTCTGCCACATATATTTTTCCGGAAAATTTACATCTCTAGTCATGACTGATATGATCTAGTCATGACAGCTTTATGAATTACAATGAATTTCACTGTAACAATTATAATTGTTGCAGTGAAATTCATAGTAATTCATAAAGCATGTCTCATTGAAGCATATACAGCTCAAATCAGCAAGTCATGTTGAAAATTTCTGAAGGAAGAAATCATAGTGTTAAAGACTACAGTACAAATACAAATAATTTCGATTTACAATACAAATAGGTCGAGTTTCGATATGATCCAAATTTTTAGCTGCAATTTCGAGATTATGAGCTGTAAATGTAAACGAAACCGAATTTTCGGTCGAATACAGAGAATACTGGGCGACGGATAACCGGTGATTGGGATTTACGAAAAAAAGAAATAAAAAGAATGTAACAATCTAAAATGAAATTATAAAAAAAATATATAAGTGTAGTTATTGCCATCGGAAACACACCACCAAACACAATTTTCATAACCTATCAGAACATACGGGTTAAAAGTTGATTGTAAAATTTCATCGTTACATACAAAATACAGGTTGAATTAAATAAGAGAGTGTAAATAAAGCTAATTTCTAACAGAATCTACAGACAGTAGGTCAGCTAAAATTTAATCGCCCTAATCATCCTCCTTTCAATTGATTTTGAAAAATGTGTAGGCAGTTTTTTCTTTATCCCTTCATTTTCACATAAAGCACAGGGTGTTTATAACATACAGCCCAGCCGTTGGACAATATAGGCGTTTTCAGAGATGTAGACTTTGAAAAATACTAAAATTATCCAGTTAGGGGAATAATTGAGTATGGTTTATGTATTTTTTCATTCAAAATGAAAGAAAAAAAAAATCGCTGTCGGCTGGGCCTATAGGCGGAGGTAGATTTCGAAGACTGCTCATTTCAACAAAAAAAAATATATGATTAGAGATAAACCCAGTTTAATAACTTCATTTGGCCGTTTATGAAAAATTTTTAATTTCATTTTTCTGCAAAAACTGGTTTTATCAGAATCATCTTAAGAAACATTCAGCTCAAATGCCCATTTTGACAACATATTTTGAAATAGATTCTGAATTTATTAAAAAATCGACCAAAACAGTACATTATACAGTTCCTAAATAACAAAAAACTGTCAGTTGAATGCATTTGAGAAAAAAAAATTGATTTTAAAAATGAGTCATAAAATAACCGGTTTGTTGTTTGAATACATCCTTAATTCTTTCATCATAATTGCTTCGGAAAATTTTGTGCGAAATATTCGCTTTGACAGCATTTTTAAAAATATATTCTATCTTTATCAAAAAACTGGTCAATGCGTCACAGTATATAGTTCCTAAATAAGAGGATCTGTAAATTGGATGCGTTTGAGAGCGAAAATGGATTTTAAAACGAGTCATCAAAAACGCAATTTGCTATGTGAAAACTTCCTTAAATTTTCAAATCTCGATGACTTCGGGAAATTCTGTTCAAAATACCCTTTTTGGTAACCTTTTTCGAAATATACTCTGTCTTTATCAAAAAACCGACCAATGCATCACATTATATAGTTCCTAAATAAGAGGATCTGTAAATTGGATGCATTTGAGAGCAAAAATGGATTTAAAAATGAGTCAGAAAAAAACGCAATTTGCTATGTGAAAACTTCCTTAAATTTTCAAATCTCGATGACTTCGGGAAATTCTGTTCAAAATACCCTTTTTGGTAACCTTTTTCGAAATATACTCTGTCTTTATCAAAAAAACCGACCAATGCATCACATTATATAGTTCCTAAATAAGAGGATCTGTAAATTGGATGCGTTTGAGAACAAATATGGATTTAAAAACGAGTCAGAAAAAAACGCAATTTCTTATTTGAATACTCCCTTCAATTTTCAGTCCCGATGACTTTCGGAAATTCTGTTCAAAATACCCTTTTTGGTAGCCTTTTTTGAAATATATTCTGGCTTTATCAGAAAATTGACCAATGCGTCACTTTATACAGTTTCTAAATAAGAGGATCTACCATTTGGATGCGTTTAAAATCAAAAATGAATTTAAAAATGAGTCAGAATATAAGCTGGATTTTTCTCTTTTTTCAGCGCCCTTTTTCTTTTCGTTTTTAATTTTTTTCGTCGGTAAAAGTTGGTCCTATCAAAAACTTGTAAATACAAAAGTTTTAGATAATTTTAGGAACATTTACAAAAAATTTAGTTGGAATTGATATCTTGAAAATTGACGACGTTATGAATTTTTTTCTCTCAAAAACCCTGTTTTTTTTCGCCCCTTGAGCCCACTTCTAAATTTATCAAAAATCTGTCATGCATATACCTTTGGCCCATTTTTAAGAAGTAATATAAACTTTAAACCGATTCGATATCTACTTTAATTAAGAAGTTATGTCGGTTTTTCGGTTTTCACAAAAACGCCCCCTATTCCGACCCCCTTGGTCCGATTTTGCCCATTAACGAACTTAGCCAAGATTTTATCCTCTTTGATTTTATGTACCAGTTTGGTGGAGATTGGTGAAGAATTATAGAAGTTATCGTGTCCATAAAAAAGTGATATATATATATATATATATATAGATAGATAGATAGATAGATAGATAAACTGGTGCGATTGCAATAGGTAGTATTTCTTACGAAATCTACCTAAAAATCCTGCAATTTCATCGATCTGGGAGGGATAATAGCCCTTTCACCCTTTCAATATCAAATCAGAAAATCGACAGTGGCGTCGTAAAGGTCCGACAAAAAACTACAATTTTCCTTGAAACATTGATATTTTCCATTGTATGTATTTATTTTTTCTTCAAATCCAAATAAAATTTTTGAATAAATTTTGAAAATTTCTTAAGATAGTAAAAGGCATGATTTTATTAGTTGAAGTAAAATTAATATTAAGAATTTTGTGACTTTTTTTTTTTTTTTTTTTTTTTTTTATTTTTTTTTTCAGACGTGGCTTTATCAAGATCTAATAACAAGAAATTAATAATATTTACTTAACCCATTCCCAATTGTTTTAGTATTTTTCTCGTAGAAAAAAAATTGGAAAGTTTAAAAATTTACTTTTTCTACTTAAAAATTTTATTTTTATTTTTATTTATGTATTTTCTATTTATTTATTTATTTATTTATTTTGTCATTTTTGTATATATAAGCGCTGATTCGATTGTCCAATTTGCATATTTTATTTCTTTCAGGCACCAAAAAGTTTCTTTAATATTTTGTTTTCCGCTTTTATGAAGTTGTTTATAGAAATGTTGATAACTTAAAAAAACTATTTTTTTTTTTTTTTAATGTTTCACTAAAATTACTTTAGAAGATGAGTTTTTCATTAATTTAATTTGCGGCTTAAATTGTCAAAAATTTTCGTGACACATGCGATCCTGCGATGGCACCCATCATGTTCCAGTACGTCTCTGCTCTGTGTTCGTTGCGCAGCACACCGATTGAGACCCACTGCCACAGATTAACCCTTTCCGGCACGAGCAAAATGAGAAATTATCGATTGACATCGGAATTCACAGACGATTTTTTTTAGATATTTTGAAATCCCTAATTTCGCTTTCATTGTAAAAGCAAAATTTTACTAAAATATTACTGGTGTCGTTTGCAAGTTTAGAATTAAAATTAGGTGTGCCCAGACCGGGCACAATGTGCCAGAAAGGGTAAAGGAGTTTGTCAGAGCCTGCTTATCCTATAAAGCCCGTGCTTACTTAATGAAATACAAAGCGCCCCCCCCCCCCCCAAATTTACTTTTCAAAGCCAATTTTTAGGGATGAAAAACTCGAATAAAGTAAAAATAAGAAAAAAGCATTTTTTTCTTAGTATGTGCTAATATTTTATCTTTTGTAAATCGCAAAATATATTTTGAAGTTCAAATATTCTTAGCTGTGATTCCACATTTGTCATCTACAAAATTTATTGGTTAATTATAAGTATAATAAAAGTACTTTTTCATTTAGTTTTACTTTAATATTAAAAGTTTTATTTACTCAAAACTTTGATTGTAAAATTTCAAATTATTTAAGTGCACGAAAAATGGATTTAGTAAATAAGAAAGCAAGTTTTAAATAAAATAGGGGGTTCCCTGTGTAACGCTGGGCTTCCCCTACTTCTAAGTCTTAAGCGGGCTTTGGGGATGGTCACTCAGCTTCCGAATTCCCCTTATCAATGTTAAGTCTATAGCCGTTGGATGCAAGCGTCAATTTAAAATATTTCCTCGGGAAATTGATATTTTTTACTTTTATTTTTTTATATACACTTCTTAAAAAATGGCTCTGTTTTTCTTAGTTTTTAAAATCTTTCTAAAGTATATGCTTAATTTTATAGGAAGTGTTGAAATCTTACTCATAATTATTACCGTTTTTAATACATAAAATATGAAATTAATCATAGATTTTATAAATATTTTGTGAGCTAAGACAAAGATAAACATCCTTTAAGAAGTGTACATAGAAAAAAAAGGTATTGAAAATATTAATTTCCTCAAGAGATATTTAAAAAATACGAATGCAACAAACATCCATAGACTCAAAATTACGGAGGAGAATTCCGAAGATGAAGGACTAGCCTCCTTAACATGGACTATCCTGGACTAATCTGGGGAAAAGCCACTGAAGCGCATACCGCACTTTCTCCCAAAAGAAGAAGAGAAGTAATCGAAGCATTATTAATTTCTTTTTAAATCTTTTTTTTTTTCCTTTAACAGTTTCATTCGCATCCCATCTCTTATTTTTTTGTAATATAAAAAGCTATCTGTGACGGTTTCCCGTTTCTGGCCTTGGTCCCCTTTCCGATTCCCGTTCGAAAGGGGTCACGGCACCATCGACAGCTTCTTCTTTGAGATTATTATTATTTCTTTTAATCCAAGAGAAGGGGATGGGAGAAACATAACCAGAAACTGGCCGGTAGTTTCGAAAGGGTTATCTTAGGTAGTTGGTGGCAGTGGAGGGAAGGCTGACGTCAGATCTTATTTCGGGATGGAAATAAAAAAAATGAAAGAGAGATCGTTTACCTTGACGGTGGAGTGGTTCGATACCGGAATCATGCAAGTATAGCTCACACACAAAAAGGGGATCCGACGCGTTTGGAAAAAAGAAGAGAAATTGTTCACAACCTTGTAACACGAACGCAAGAGGTTTCGAATTTTTTTTTCTTCTTTCGACATTCTTTGTATTATTTTTTATTTAAATGTTGAGAAGGTGATTTATAGGTTGCACTTATTAATTTTAACACAATTATTCCAATTGGTAAATAAGTAAGACGATTAATATATGTAGAACAATTGCACTATTAAATAAAATAAATAAGATGTATGTATTAAAAACACATAAATTTGTTTAATGGTACACATAAACACGAACTTTTAATACGTAATCTATTACAACAAGGTCTGAATATTTTTTTAATTAGTTTCAGTACGAATGTACCTCATTTGCCACATTTGACATACGTGCTAATTCAGATTTATTATAATGTGTGCCGTAATAGTTTTGAAAATTTAAGTTTTAAAACCGGTCATTCATTGATGCTAATCCTGTATTTCGATCTCGAATTTCAAATCGCCGGAGTCGAAAAAAGAGCCCGAACTTATTTCTAATGACTATTTCTTTACCACACGGTCACACCCTATAAGTGGCATGAAAAACTCATTGCAAGTTCACTGCTGGAAAAATATGATACACCTTAAACGGAGAAAAAAAAAATCGTTCAAAAGTTTAATTCATTGACCGTGGAAAGATTAGTAGGTAAAATTTGTTAAAAAGCAACCCGTTACAACAAAATCCTGTTCTAAACGGGAGCATGCTTGTGGTAAATACATATTAGGGGCCGTGCATATATAACGTTATCATTTTAGGGGGAGAGAGGGGAGGTTTTTTTTATATCGATATAATTTTGATCCAATCAAAATTTTCTTTTTTTATTTGTAACGTGGTCTTTTGTTAAAAAAATATGTTATCTTTTTAAATCTCTTATCTCTTATCTTTTCAATCTCTTTTTATGAAAATACAAAGTTATTATTAAAATCCCAAAATTATTATATTACTAATTTATTTATATAACATGAAATACCCCAACGTTTGACATTCCTATTCTTCTTCACGTGTGTATACCTATATAATCACAGTTCGAGAAACTATATGTGAAGTATATTTGAAATGAAACTTTTGTTTATTATTAAATAATAGAGAAGAAGGAGGAATGTCTTCCACTTGTTTTGTTGATAAAAATTACTATCTACTCCCCACTCCACTCAGGGACGTAGCCTTAGGGGGGGGAGGGGGGGAGCCTCCCCCCCAATATGTTCATGCAATAGGGCGTCAAAGAAGGTTTAAGGGCGCCGCTAGGCGCCCGTAAAAAAGACTTTGTTAGTGGTTAAAAGTAATTATAAAATAACTTAATTTTAAATGTAAAATTACAAAGTAAGTTATTTTTCACTTACAAAACATAAATAAGGCATTTAATTTTAGACTTGTTACTACATTTATCTCCCACTCCTATCCCGAAGAAAATTTATGCATCTGAAATAAAAATTTCGAAAACAGACTTGTAATCTATTCCGGGATAGTTATACACTTCAGAGCCGAATCTAGAGGGAGGCAGAGGGGGCACGTGCCCCGGGCGCCAACAGAACAGAAGGTGAAGAGGGCGCCAAATTAAGATTTTCTTTGGTGTGTTAGTTATTAAGAATGCATATATGTAAGGGGTGGAGGGGGTCACCAAAATCCATGTTTGCCCCGGGCGCAAAAAAGGCTAGTTTCGGCACTGATACAGTTATTTTTTTCTTATAGTAGTTGTTGGTCACTCTTAGAAATAGATAGAAAGGGAAAATAAGCGTGGAAGCGACTGTAGTGTGTTTGAATGATTGTATAATATATTTTAGTAGTAGGGCGCCTCAGTACGTTAGGGGCGCAGTCAGGCACCTAAAATAAGGGGTTTCAAAACGAGCGCGATGGAATGTTTATATAATATGTTTTAGTAGTAGGGCGCCTCAGTAGGTTTAGGGGCGCAGTCAGGCACCTAAAATAAGGGGTTTCAAAAAGGGCGCGATGGAATGTTTAATGGCGCCGTTAGGCACCTAAAATTTTTATTATTAATGTGACATTCCTATTTACACACACACACACACACACACACACACAAAAAAAAAAAAAAAAAAAAAAAAAAAAAAATGAGATAACAGAAACATGATTTGGAACTAATATTACAGTAAATTTATAAGAAAATAAATTATGGTTTCAAAAAATATATAGGAGATCCATTACATTTGAGACATTTTAAGATTACTACCAGGCGCTATCCCTAGTGCGAAAACAAGAACACATTCCGGAAATGGGCATTGTTCGATCACTACATGTAGCTTGATCTTTCGAAGAAAACCTCTCCCCTCCAATCCAAGGTTGGTGGTTCTCGAGAGGGTCATCTGACCTTTAGACTGTTTTAACTCCTTTCTTATGCCCTTCCGTGTGTAGGTTAGATAATTTCAGGGCGTCATCTACACACATCTTGGTTGTCCAGCATCCTGTATTGTCAGATTGTCATACTGAAGCTGATTGTGCGACTTTTTAAAACTAGAGATTTATTTCGTTCAATTTTTAAAATAAAAATAAAAAGCTGTCTTTCGTAGCCGTCCAGAGAGTAGAAATTCAGTCATGAGTGATCTGACTGAAATAAAACATAAAAACAAAAAGCCAGGATCTTACTACAGACAATAAAACAGAAAAAAGGAGTTATAAAGCGGATAAAGGATGGAAATTTATGAAAAAGTGGATGAAAAATGATGATGCAGTGGAATGTAAAAAATGTACATATTTTCCTTTAGTTAAGCATGTTCTTAAAGTACAATGTTTATATTTCTGACGCAGTTGTGAGTTCATTTATTATCATTTCTATTATTAGTAGAAAAAATCGAACAGCATTCTCAGTTTTCCGTTAAATTTAATTTTGGCACAGATGTCATATACGCACCACATTTGCGTGAGTGCAACAAAATGGCGATTTTTTTTCCTCATATGGTAACCTGGCCATTGTTGTTTATTTATTAATAAACTGTTTATTTACTTTACATTTTCTTTTATAAATCGATATAAATTATTTTGCTTTATAATTATTATTTAAACTTTTGTAGTTTATTAGTATTTCCCTTTTAAAATAATTGAAAATAATAAAAAATATGTATGTAGCTGATATTTGAAAACGAAGTTTTTTCCAAACTGGCGTCAGAAAAAAAATCGCGCCAATGTGGTGCGTATATGACATCTGTGCCTTAAGTTTTAATGGTTTTTATTATTTATTTCCTAAACAGATCGCTATTTTTTGATAAATGGGGATTTTTGAAACTTTTACATTATTAATACATACATTTTACCAAAAAGAATTCAAATGCGTTCTGGATACTTTAATTATGCAATTAAAGTGTAATATAACAGCTGTTGTTGATTCCGCCACACCCATATTCGATATTTTTAACTTTCCACTCTCAAAAACAAATTTAGAAATTTCTAATGTCGAAGCTGTGATTTCCATGATGCCTCCATCTGTTTTAAAACCAGATAAATGTATCTTACAGGCTGAAATGGAAATTTTATTTGACCGATGTAGAACCTCCAATACATTAAATGAAGTTATTGAGGAATCTAAAAAATTACGTTCAGTACTCAAAGAAAATTTTCGCATAATAAAATTTATAATAACAGCTGGTTCAAATGAACGTTCTTTCAGTCAACTTAAGCTCATTAAACATTCCTTACGAACAACAATGACAGATGAACGGTTGAATAATTTAATGATACTAAAATGTGAAAAATCATTGGCAGAAACAATGGACCTAACCTCAGCTGTGACGAAATGGAATACTTAAAAAAATAGAAAAATTAAAACAATCTGCGACAATTAGCATTTTGTAATATTATTATATATTCATTTTAAATTGTATTTTTTCTTACTTTTGTTATATTAAATTTAATTGCAAAAAAATATCTTAAAAATCTATATTTTGATGGAATAAGAAATGAGTATGACATAAATGCTTAATCCAAATTACACATTCAGTGATTTGTTGTATGTTTTATTTACAGGAAATCGTTTTGGGAGGGCGATTCCGAGATTTTCGTTTGACGAAATCCCTGCTTTTTTCGCTATCATTTGACGAAATTCGCTCTTTTTTCGGGATACTTTGACAAAATTAGCGCTTCTTTTGCAGCCCTTTGACAAAAATCGCGCTTTTTCAGCAATCCTATGTCGAAATAAGTGCTTTTCAGCGATTCTACGTCAGAAATCGCGTCAACCCTTTGACGAAATTCGCGCTTTTTCCGTGATCATTTTACGAAATTCACGCTTTTTCGCGATACTTTAACAAAATTAGCGCTTTTTCAGCAATCCTATGTCGAAGTTCACGGTTTTTCAGCGATCCTATGTCGAAATTCGCACTTTTCCGAGTTCCTTTGCCTTCCCTTTTCGCAACCTTTTGAAAAAAGTAGCTCTCTTTCCGCGACATTTTGACGAAATTCGAGCTTTTTACATGACACTTTGACAAAAATCGCGTCTTTTCAGCAATCCTATGTCGAAGTTCGCGCTTTTTACGCGATCCTCTCTCAAAATTCGCATTTTTTCCGCGACCCTTTGACGAAATTCGCCCTTTTCCGCGGTACTTTGACAAAAATAGCAGTTTTTTGCAAGCCTTTGAAAAAGTAGCGCTCTTTCCTCGACCTTTTGGCGAAATTCAAACTTTTTGCGCAACACTTTGACAAAAATCGCGCTTTTTCAGCAATCCTATGTCGAAGTTCGCGTTTTTTTACGCGATCCACTGTCGAAATTCGCGTTTTTCCGCGACCCTGTCATGAAATTCACGCTTCTTCAGTGATCATTTGACGAAATTCGCGCTTTTTCACGATACTTTGACAAAATTAGTGCTTTTTCAGCGATCCTATGTCAAAGTTTGCGTTTTTTACGCGAATTTCTGTTGAAATTCGCATTTTTTCTGCGACCGTATGGTGAAATTCGCGCTTTTTACGTATTAATTTCACGAAATTCGCGCTTTTTCGCGGTACTTTGCCAAAATTAGCTCTTTTTCAGCAATCCTATGTCGAAGTTCGCGCTTTTTCAGCGATCGTATGTCAAAATTAGTACTTTTTCCGCTATACTTTGCCTTCCTTTTTTCCAACCCTTTGACAAAATTAGCGCTTTTTCCACGACCTTTTGGCGAAATTTGCTCTTTTTCCGCGATACTTTGAATTAACGTTTTTTTGCAAACATTTGACAAAATTCGTGCTTTTCTTCGACCTTTTCACGGAATTCGAGCTTTTTCCTCGACACTTTGACAAAACTCGATCAGCGATCTTGTGTCAAAATTCGCGTTTTTTAGCGATCCTTTGTCAAAATTCTTTTTTTTTTTTTTGCGCAACCTTCGACAAAATTCATGCTTTTTCCACGATCTTTGGCAAAATACGCTCTTTTTCCGCGACACTTTGACAAAATTAGCGCTTTTTAGCGACATTTTAATAAAATTCGCGTTTTTTCCGGAACAAAAGACTGTCTCCGACGGAGTCGCAGAAATCTCTTCCGGGAAAAAGTCTGAATTCAACACTGGTTTTGGGGGGGGGGGCGATTGCCCCGATCGCCCCCCCCCGTGGATCCGCGCCTGTTTATTTATTTAAATCATAAATAAACAATTTATAATTGCATTATGCTGCCCTTTAATTGTTTAAATGGGTTATACATGAAATGTCTATTAGGTTAAGAATAAAAGAACGATTGAAAAGAAATGTGAGCAAGTAATGTAATATCCTTTAGACATGGGGTTCCAAGTGGGTACAATAAAATTAGAAGAAGGGTCAAGAAAGTGATGTTTTGATAGCATTTTTTTTCTTAAGCCGGATAAATTTAAAAAACAAAATTTTATAGCATTTATCTTTTTTTGCTATACATATAGAAATCCTTCCAATAATTTCCGAGGAAAAAAAATACATCTTTATCAGGCCATAGAGCCTTAAAACTACATTTGAAAGTAGCAAAATATTTTATTTCTTCTTTACATCTGGGGAACTAAGATAATAAATGGAAAAATATGTCATTTCATTTTACAGAAACTGGAATATTCAGTATATTTGGTATATATACCACCGTTACATCCTTGAAAAGAGTCGAATGTTCAACGAGAGGTTTAACATTCCTTTTTTACATTGATAGAAGTGATAGTAGTGGGCCCGATATCGGAGGATCTCACCACAAACAAGTTAGAAATTGCACGTGAAGCCTAGCAAATGAGGTGCGTTCGTATGATAATGAAGTTTTAAAAATATCACTCTCATATATCAATCTCATAAAATCGTAAATAGTTAATTACAATTAAAATGCGCACCAAACAATGTTCTCTCTATACTCATTATGTAATGGAATAATTTTGTGTGTCCTTGTAAATCAATAACAAATGTTCTTTGCACAACAGATAATGCAAAATCTATATTATAATATGTACTTTATGATGCATATCAATATTATTATGTTCGAATGAGTGTAATGTTATTAAAATGCATTTGAAACTTTTTTTTTTCCATTGATTGTAATGTAACGGAGTACTTTTGATTGTCCCTGTATTTGATCTATGCATCCTATTTTCAAAAAAATTGAAATGACTTGACAAAATTATGTAATAAGTATGTAATGTAAATTTAAAACGATTAAAATGCATTTGAAATATTTTTCTCCATTGACCGTAATGTAACGGAATACTTTTGATCGTCCCAGTAATTAATCTATCCATCCGATTATTATAAAATTTGAAATGACTCGACAAAATTATGTAATAATTATATATTTTAAATTTCAAAAGATTCGGTTGGGTAGTTTTTGCGTTGTTACATGCGGACAGAGAGACGGACGGACTGAACGACAATTACAGGTGCTACGTATTTACATAATTACGAACGCACCTGAAAATTGAAGGCTAAATTCATTATATTGACCAGCAAGTTTCGGGCGGGAGGTGCAGCTTTGAAACCCCTATAACTCTATTGTAATTAACTTTGATTTCTATATTTTTATTTCTCTTCCAAATACAATTGTTCTTATCATGTCAGGAAAATGGATTTAAGGATCCAGTATTCGATTTCTCTATAAACATTCCACATTGCCTTTTTAGCTTTGAAAAAACAAGAGCTGGGAGAGATATTTTATCAGCACAGTTGCAAGCACTCTTAAAATCGAAATCCAACCATGGCTGCATCACTTACATCACCTAAATAGATGTCATTACCATGAATAAGTAACTAAAGATAAAAAGTAGCATAACTACCCTCCCCTCTCCTAAAAAGTTTACGAATAATTCAAGGGCAGCAAAACATTAAAAGGCGCCAAATTTTGGTCTCCCCCCCCCAATAAAAATTTCAAGCTACGCCCCTGACTCCACTTCCGTTTGGGGCAAGTGCAACAAGACTTTATAACTGGTGAATACATTGTGTAAGAAAAAGCTATTATGAAATACTTGTAGGTAGCAATTGTTCTTTTAAGTGTAATTTTAGAGATAGTTTGTTGACTTTCGATAGTACAGTATGTGGAAAATAAATGTAACTAGTTTTGTATATCACTATAAACAAAGAAATGTATTCTAAAAAACAGAAAACAAAATTACACTTTGATAATGATATCACTGCCGAGGGAGGTTTTGATTATCGATAACGTTACATCTGCATACCCCTTTACAACCACTGTGATAAAAGATAAATGTTTGTAAATCTATTTTTCTAATTAGAGAATTAATTGTTCCGTAATTATTCATTCTAAGCAGTAGTAAAAAATTAAAATTAAATGCAGTTATTAATAATTTTAATACATGTAAATATAAGCAGTATTTATAATATAATAATAATAAAAAAAAAACGGGATTTATTTCTTTTGCATCTTATATTGCAAATGGAAGTTCTTTGCGTATGTTGGATAGTATTTCATCATATTTATATCTGATGCATGATTTTTTAGCTCACAGGCTATCATAGCCTGAGAGCTTATGTGCCCGTCCGTTCTGTATGTATGTTCGTATGTACGTAACGCGATAACTCATGATAAAAATATCCGATCCACTTGAAATTTTGTATGTAGGTATATCCTGACAAGGCGCTTCCCTGATTAGTTTTTGGAGTTCATTCGATATGTATAAGAGGGGGAACGGGGGGCTCATGCCCCCCGTTAGTTGATATAGATGGGATTTTCATGCAGAATTAAGTTTTCAAAATTTAGATTAGGATCATTCTGATGAGGCGATTCCGTGACTGTTATTAGGTGTTCATTGAATAAGTATAAATAGGGGGAACAGGGGTTCTAATCCCCCCCCCCGTTAGTTGATATAAATGGGATTTTCATGCAGAATTAAGTTTTCGTTCAAAATTTAGATTAGGATCATTCTGATGAGGCGATTCAGTGACTGTTATTAGGTGTTCATTGAATAAGTATAAATAGGGGGAACAGGGGTTCTAATGCCCCCCCCCGTTAGTTGATATAAATGGGATTTTAATGCAGAATTAGGTTTTCGTTCAAAATTTAGATTAGGATCATTCTGATGAGGCGATTCCGTGACTGTTATTAGGTGTTCATTGAATAAGTATAAATAGGGGGAACAGGGGTTCTAATCCCCCCCCCCGTTAGTTGATATAAATGGGATTTTCATGCAGAATTAAGTTTTCGTTCAAAATTTAGATTAGGATCATTCTGATGAGGCGATTCCGTGACTGTTATTAGGTGTTCATTGAATAAGTATAAATAGGGGGAACAGGGGCTCTAATGCCCCGCCTCCCGTTAGTTGATATAAATGGGATTTTCATGCAGAATTAATTTTCGTTCAAAATTTAGATTAGGATCATTCTGATGAGGCGATTCCGTGACTGTTATTAGGTGTTCATTGAATAAGTATAAATAAGGGGAACAGGGGTTCTAATGCCCCCCCCCTTAATTTATATAAATGGGTTTTTCAAGCAGAATTGTCAGATTTCGTTCAAATCTCTGAATAGTTTTGGAAGTTTAATGGTTAAGTATAAAAGAGGGGGATAACTCCTTTTAAATTATATAAATGCTAAATGGGTTTTTATTAAGAATTATCTCATTTGCTCTGAATTTTGGATATAGATTTTTTATATGATAAAGCATGTCTTTGATAGTATAGGAGTTTCAATGATTAAGTATAAAAAAAGAGGAAAGGGGAGAGCTGTTTCCCCTTCTTAATTTTTTTTCGAACGGAATTAACCCTTGAAAATATAAGGCTTTAATGTACAATTAGTATTTGTAGCCTGTGAGCTCAATGCCATCAGTTTAACTGGGCAGTATTCTTTATATTTCTTATTTTTCTTTCCCAGCTTGTCGTCGCAGCGGTGCCGCTCTGTTGTGTCGCCTGGAAGACCTTGACGAATCGGACCTCGATAGGCTGGACCCTTGCCTCTGCTCCCATCTCATTTATACTTCCGAAATGTCTGGTGAGTAATTATTTTGTTTTATTGATGTAAGCAATAATAAATATTTCTTTCAACATCGCCTTTTATCTCCTATGCTTGAAATTTCCCCTTCATAATATTATCCCAGTCGTTTGACTTTTCTCGGGAAGGTTGATCTAGAATTTCATTCAACAACAAAGGATTTTTAATTATAAACCCCTTTCTCCAATATATTCCAACCGTCTGTGAAACTGCAACAACGAAAGTTTTTAAGCATTAAAAAGTGAAAAATATAAACAAGTAAGAAAAATCATGCGTTAAGCATACATTATAAAGCACTTTCAAACGCTTCATGAAATCTTTAACAAAACTTCGTTATTTAGGTAAATAAGAACATAAAGCCAAATATGTATTCCAGTACTATTGAACAGCCCTGTATTTGATTTGTAAGCTAATATACATATACTATATAATGGGAAAAATTAGTTTAGCAAAAAATGCCTAGTAGCTTGAAATTTCTCTTTCAGCAATTTATACTAATAGATGGAAACATACTTGAATACTTTGTTCAGCCTTGTAGTTTGCCTGGTACCTTTATTGCACATCAGTGTTAAGATAAAATTTATTTTAAACTAAAACACTCTTAAAACAACTGAAATCACTTTCTCATAAATTACCGTATTTACTCGTGTATAAGGCGCACTTTTTTTCCCAAAAAAATAGGGCAAAACTCCTAGGTGCGCCTTATACACGGAATAATTTTTTACTGTTGGATGCAGTCGAACGATATACATATGAAACAAGACATTATTCAAAGAAGATATTAAAACTCGAAAAATGTTACTCATTTGAAGTATTACTGCATATTTATTTCATTCCTTGCAGTTTTTTATACAACAGAGCTAATGACATTATTTAAACGCTAACAATTCTCTTTACCGTTACTCATTCCTATTTCCCGTCATCCTCTTACAACCCGAAGTCTAAAAATGCATTTTCGTCTTGTTTTCTGATCTGGTGTAATATTTGTTTCGATTTCTTTTTTACTGAAATTCACTTCGTCATTCTTCATTAGCGTATCAAATTTATGGTGCGCCTTACATACGAGATTTTAAAAAATCGCCATTTTTCCCTGTAAAGTAGGGGTGCACCTTATACACGCGTGCGCCTTATACACGAGTAAATACGGTATCATTCATACGTTCCATGTACTCAATTCTTTGCGTGGCCCTGTATATCATTTTATCTATATTCTGCAAACATATCTTAGTAAATTTAATGTAGTTCAGCGTAAAAAGGCATAATTTATTTAAGAATCACCTTTCAGTAATTTATGCTCATATTCAGTAAAGTTGGAGAGCTCTTTTGGGTAGCCCTGTATATTAACTATAGCATTTATACACACCATATAATATGCATAAATTTTGTGAAACTTATACGCGCATATCATAATTAAAATGCATTTCATCCATCCATCAGCTATCATCGGATACATATACAGTACTTCGGAAAGAATGTACTATTTGAAATCTTTTGTGTGTCCCTAATACTATGTACTTTATATTGGGGAAGGCAATATCATATAATTTATACTAAGCCTCATTGGCATACATCAATTTTATTATACATGAAACAGTTTAATATATTTAAAATATGTCACACACAATTCCCCCTTTTACCATTATCTAATGGAATTGTTTTGTGTGGCCCTGTAAATGAATAATAGCTACATTTTGATCTTATATTTTATATAATGCATATTTTAACGCACTTCGTAAAAGCATATAAATTTAAATATGTTTGACAGGGTATAACATTTTAAAAATTCCTTTGAAACGATTTTTCCCCATAGGCCGTAATGTAAGAAACTTCATTTTCAATAGGGTTCCTGTACGGTAAACGTCAATAACGTCCTAAAATTTCATGGCAATCCGGGTATATTTACGTGAGTTAGAGCGCGGACAGACGGCCTGACAAACCCAATGCATAAGCACTTTTCAACTTTGTTGGAAAGTGCTAATAATAAAAAATAACAAGCGGAATTTATATATTTTTTAAATTACGCTTTGATTAAATAATAGTTTTTCTATAAATTAAATTATGATTATACGCCGATAAATCAATTTAGAAAAGTTAAAAAATAGCTTAAATAATGTTTTTTTTTCTTTTCTACTGCAAATTCTTAAAAAATAAAAAAAAATTGCGAATTTTTTTTAATGAATTCACTCGTTTGCGTTTTTCATCAAACGCAAAGAAAAAAAAAATATGAATTTACCAGATAGTTGACTACGACTAAATTATGCAAAAATGTAGTTTGCGCATTCGAAATTATTTCGTATAAATGCCCATATTTCGTTAAATATCTTATATTTGTAACCTATTTGCATCATGTTATTGCTACTTTGCTGTGTCAAATTTCTTAAAAGCGTCTCATTTCCAATTAAAATATATCTTTGAATTGAAATTTGAATGAAATACAGGGTCATGAAAAATCGAAGAAAGTGGAAAACAGGATTACACATATCTCGGCAACTCATAATCCGATCGACTTTGTTCTTAATACAAAATTTGTGTTATTTTATTGCCTTTTACGTCCACCCCTTAAAATAAAGCATTTCGAAAAAAATTGTGTAACTTTCACGAGAATGAATTTTTCAAGAGTCCGAAAAAAAGAGTTCCGGATAATCGAGGTTATTGATATTAAATAGGCTTTGTCCAATTCTTACATACTAAGTACTTACATACAAAGTTTCAAGTCTCTATCTCAATTTGTTCGGAAGATAGAGCGTTTATAGACAGATAGAGACACAGACGGACGGACGGACGGCAATTTTTTTTTCTAAAAATATACTTTTCGGAATCTTCAGTGTCTGTAACGTGTAAATCCGCCGAAATTTTTTTCCGATTTTCAAAAGGATTGCAAGTTTTACTACGTATGATGAGTAAGTAAAAACATGCAAAAAATTATGTGCTATGACCAGGGTTCAACAATCCCCAGGCGCCAGGGCGATTAAAAGATTACTCTAAGCGACTAACTTTTTTTTTTTTTTTTTATCAACCATTGAGGTGATTCTCACTCACCACTCGTATTACCGGATGTCCCTCGTAAATCGAAACCCCAAATACTTTGAACACCAGTATTTTGAAATAATTTTCTTCTCCTTGTCTAATGGAAGAATTATCTGCGATGAAAGGGCTACTTCAATCAAATGAAAAGACCCATTTGCTAATGCTAATCCTAGGGAAGAAATTTATAAAGATATCTCGGTTGCATTTTAATATATATATATCGTATAGTTGGGATTGACCTGAATGCAGGTCATTTTTTACTTTTTCGATTTCGATTGCAGATACTTTTGTTTTAGTGTGCTTTCGTTTTCCAAACCGGTTCCGAAAATGAAAGCGTTTTCGTAAGAAAAGTATTTGCAACCAAAGTCAAAAAAGTAAAAACTGGCTTGCATACAGATCGATCTCAGCTATCCAATTAAAAAAAAAAAAAAAAAAAAAAAAAAAAAAATCATTTGAAAATATTGAAATGCAACCAAGATATCTTTATAAATTTCTTGTATAGGATTAGCATTAGCGAACGGGTCTTTCCATTTGAATGAAGTAGTCTCTTAAAACAGACTAAACAAATCGTAAAAAGTTAGTGGTGTCCAAAGCATTTCTAGATCCGACTTACGCGGGAAACCAGGCAACATTAGCGGTGAGTGACAATCAGCTTTCGAGTACAAAAGTTAATTTTATTCATTTATTTTACCTTACTAGTAATTTAAATAGAATATCTTTAACCCTTTCCGGGACGGACAAAATCTGTAGTAAAACAAGTTGGAAATTGCACGTGAACGTAGCAAATGAGGTGCGTTCGTACGATAACGAAGTTTTAAAAATATTCAGATCTTGCTGTTATAGCAGATAGTACTTCAGATATAGTAGAGTGGTCGAAATCTTGTTTGTGTTCCAGTAAATATACAGGAAGAAACTTTTATTATACCTTAGCAACGCATATCATATTCATAAAATGTGAAATAGTTGAATATAATTAAAACACGTACCAAACCATGTTTCCCCGTATAGCATTATATAGTGGAATACTTTTGTGTGGCCCTGTAATTTAATAATAAAAATTCTTTGCATCACAGATTGTACAGAATGCATATTTTAGTATATATTTCATAGATTCATGCCAATTCTATAATGTTCGAATGAGTGTAACATTATTAAAATGCATTTGAAACTTTTTCCCCATTGACCGTAATGTAACGGAATACTTTTGATTGTCCTTGTAATTGATCTATGCATCCGATTTTCATAACATTTGAAATGACTCGACAAAATTACGCAATAATTATATGTTTTAAATTTCAAACGATTAAAATGCATTTAAAACTTTTTTCCCTATTGACCGTAATGTAACGGAATCCTTTTGAATGTCCCTGTAATTGATCTATCCATCCGATTTTCATAAAATTTGAAATGACTCGACAAAATTATATTATAATTATATATTTTAAATTTCAAACGATTCGGTTGGGTAGTTTTTGCGTTGTTATATGCGGACAGACAGACAGACGGACAGACGGACAGACGGACGGACTGAGCGACAACAATAGGTCCTACGTATTTACATAATTACGAACGCACCTAAAAAATGAGAAATTATCGACTGACACCGGAATTCACAAACGAATTTTTTAGATATTTTGAATTCCTTAATTTAAGCTTTTATTGTAAATGCAAAATCTTACTAAAATATTACTTGTGCCGGTTACAATTTGAGAATTAAAATTAGGAATCCCAGACCGGGCACAGTGTGCCGGAAAGGGTTAAAGGATTTCAATAATGAAAAATCAATTGACAAATGACATTTCTAGTCAAAACCTCAAAAGCATTGTTAATTTATGGTACATAATTTCTTGTTGGGAATTAAAGGTAAGGATATTCATTTGTCTACTGTTTTAATGTTTCATTTCGTAATGCGTTTCTATTTAATTTTTACAATGTAAAAGTGGTACTATCTTAAGTTTTTTGCCCAGTATGACATTTTTTATTGAATAGTTAACTTGTTTACAGCAAAATGACAAATATTACTAAAAAAATAGCGGAATACTTATTATGAGAAGCCAATATTTTCCATTTTGCAGTGAATGCGTTGAGTCCACACTACTGACTGAAAAAGACCCGGATGATAATGTAAAGTCTATGGGGGCGTTCTTTACAAATGTCTCGCTCAAATTTTAATATTTTTACAAGATTTTTTTTTCTTTCTTTCTTTTTTGTACATAGGATACCGAAGACGATCTATAACCAGGCTGGCTTTTATTTTTTCGATTTTGGATATATATTTTTTATATTATGATAATTTCGATTTCAGAACTGATTCAAACCAGTTTTAAAAGTTAAAGTATTTTTTTTAAATCTAAAATCAAAATTGAATAAAAAGAATATTGCCCAGTTAAACTGATGGCATTGAGCTCACAGGCTACGCATACTAATTGTACATTACAGCCTTGTATTTTCGCTAATTCCGAACGAAAAAAAAATTAAGAAGGGGAAACAGCTCTCCCCTTTCCCCCTTTTTATACTTAATCATTGAACCTCCTAAACTATCGAGTACATGCTTTATCATAATAAAAAATCTATATCCAAAATTCAAAGCAAATTGGATAATTCTTAATAAAAACCCATTTAGCATTTATATAATTTAAGAGGAGTTATTCCCCTCTTTTATACTTAACCATTAAACTTCCAAAACTATTCAGAGATTTGAACGAAATCTGACAATTCTGATTGAAAAATCCATTTATACAAGTTAAGGGGAGGGGCATTAGAACCCCCGTTCCACCTGTTTATACTTATTTAATGAACACCTAATAACAGCCACGGACTCGCCTCATCAGTATGATCCTATATCTAAATTTTGAACGAAAATTGTTAATTCTGCATGAAAATCCCGTTTATATCAGTTAAGGGGAGGGGCATGAGCCCCCCGTTCCCCCTGTTTATATTTATTCAATGAACACCTAATAACAGCCACGGTATCGCCTCATCAGAATGATCCTATATCTAAATTTTAAACGAAAACTGTTAATTCTGCATGAAAATCCCGTTTATATGAATTAAGGGGAGGGGCATGAGCCCCCCCGTTCCCCCTGTTTATACTTATTCAATGAACACCTAATAACAGCCACGGTATCGCCTCATCAGAATGATCCTATATCTAAATTTTGAACGAAAACTGTTAATTCTGCATGAAAATCCCGTTTATATCAATTAAGGGGGGGGGACATGAGCCCCCCGTTCCCCCTGTTTATACTTATTCAATGAACACCTAATAACAGCCACGGTATCGCCTCATCAGAATGATCCTATATCTAAATTTTGAACGAAAACTGTTTATTCTGCATGAAAATCTCGTTTATATCAATTAAGGGGAGGGACATGAGCCCCCCGTTCCCCCTCTTACACATATCGAATGAACTCCAAAAACTAATCAGGGAAGCGCCTTATCAGGATATACCTATATACAAAATTTCAAGTGGATCCGACATTTTTATCATGAGTTATCGCGTTACGCACGAACGTACGAACGTACATACAGAACGGACGGGCACATAAGCTCTTAGGCTATGATAGCCTGGGAGCTAAAAAGTAATAAAGAATACTACTCAGTTAAACTGATGGCATTGAGCTCACAGGCTACAAATACTAATTGTAAATTAAAGCCTTATATTTTCAAGGGTTAACTCCGTTCGAAAAAAAATTAAGAAGGGGAAACAGCTCTCCCTTTTCCTCTTTTTTTATACTTAATCATTGAACCTCCTATACTATCAAAGACATGCTTTATCGTATAAAAAATCCATATTCAAAATTCAGAGCAAATGAGATAATTCTTAATAAAAACCCATTTAGCATTTATATAATTTAAAAGGAGTTATCCCCCTCTCTTGTACTTAACCATTAAACTTCCAAAACTATTCAGAGATTTGAACGAAATCTGAAAATTCTGCTTGAAAAACCCATTTATATAAATTAAGGGGGGGGGATTAGAACCCCTGTTCCCCCTATTTATACCTATTCAATGAACACCTAATAACAGTCACGGAATCGCCTCATCTGAATGATCCTAATCTAAATTTTGAACAAAAACTTAATTCTGCATGAAAATCCCATTTATATCAACTAAGGGGAGGGGCATGAGCCCCCCCGTTCCCCCTCTTATACACATCGAATGAACTCCAAAAACTAATCAGGGAAGCGCCTTGTCAGGCTATACCTACATACAAAATTTCAAGTGTATCGGATATTTTTATCATGAGTTATCGCGTTATGCACGAACGTACGAACGAACGTACATACAGAACTGACGGGCACATAAGCTCTCAGGCTATATGATAGCCTGTGAGCTAAAAACTAGCCCGGTTTTGAGTCGTCCTCAACTATCCTATGCAAAAAATAAAAAAATAAAAAAATAAATAAAGAATACTGCCCAGTTAAACTGAAGGCATTGAGCTCACAGGCTACAAATACTAATTGCACATTAAAGCCTTATATTTTCAAGGGTTAATTCCGTTCGAAAAAAAATTAAGAAGGGGAAACAGCTCTCCCCTTTTCTCTTTTTTTATACTTAATCATTGAACCTCCTATACTATCAAAGATATGCTTTATCATATAAAAAATCTATATCCAAAATTCAGAGCAAATTAGATAATTCTTAATAAAAACCCATTTAGCATTTATATAATTTAAAAGGAATCATCCCCCTCTTTTATACTTAACCATTAAACTTCCAAAACTATTCAGAGATTTGAACGAAATCTGAAAATTCTGCTTGAAAAACCCATTTATATAAATTAAGGGGGGGGGACATT
The DNA here is from genome assembly GCA_964019185.1 of Maratus speculifer. NCBI lineage: Eukaryota > Metazoa > Arthropoda > Arachnida > Araneae > Salticidae > Maratus > Maratus speculifer. The sequence goes on along the minus strand of OZ025292.1, from coordinate 20,620,268 downwards.
AGAACCCCTGTTCCCCCTATTTATACTTATTCTATGAACACCTAATAACAGTCACGGAATCGCCTCATCAGAATGATCCTAATCTAAATTTTGAATGAAAACTTAATTCTGCATGAAAATCCCATTTATATCAACTAACGGGGGGGGGCATTAGAACCTCTGTTCCCCCTATTTATACTTATTCAATGAACACCTAATAACAGTCACGGAGTCGCCTCATCAGAATGATCCTAATCTAAATTTTGAACGAAAACTTAATTCTGCATGAAAATCCCATTTATATCAACTAACGGGGGGGGGGCTTTAGAACCCCTCACCCCCCTATTTATACTTATTCAATGAACACCTAATAACAGTCACGGAATCTCCTCATCAGAATGATCCTAATCTAAATTTTGAACGAAAACTTAATTCTGCATGAAAATCCCATTTATATCAACTAACGGGGGGGGGGGCTTTAGAACCCCTCATCCCCCTATTTATACTTATTCAATGAACACCTAATAACTGTCACGGAATCGCCTCATCAGAATGATTCTAATCTAAATTTTGAACGAAAACTTAATTCTGCATGAAAATCCCATTTATATCAACTAACGGGGGGGGGCATTAGAACCCCTGTTCCCCCTATTTATACTTATTCAATGAACACCTAATAACAGTCACGGAATCGCCTCATCAGAATGATCCTAATCTAACTTTTAAAAACTTAATTCTGCATGAAAATCCCATTTATATCAACTAACGGGGGGCATGAGCCCCCCGTTCCCCCTCTTATACATATCGAATGAACTCCAAAAACTAATCAGGGAAGCGCCTTGTCAGGATATACCTACATACAAAATTTCAAGTGGATCGGATATTTTTATCATGAGTTATCGCGTTACGCACATACATACAGAACGGACGGGCACATAAGCTCTCAGGCTATGATAGCCTGTGAGCTAATAAAAATCTGTAATAATATTAAATTTTGAGCGAGCTATTTGAAATGAACGCCCCGATAGACTTAGCATTATCACCCGAGTCTTTTTCCGTCAGTAGTGTTTGCTCTTAATGAAACAGAAATGATTCTTCAAACTGGCTTCTAGGAATTTTTTGGCGCCTCAGAATTTACAACTTCTGTCAGCCCCTGGCTATCACTCACTATTTTCTACCCTTTTAGTTGATCCCCCTAATCAAATTATCGCTGAGAAATATGAGATCAAACATGATCTTTATATTTTGAAGTCCCAAGACAGAAACGCGGCAACATTGTCGCAAGGAACGCCCTCTGAGAGTAAGCTTTCAGCATCGTGCGGTCTGGTGACATTTTGTGTGCGGCCCGAGCGCATAATGACTAATGCATATTTATGTAATTTATTGAGATGCGCTTTAAAAAAGTATTTACGATTTTTAGCGTAAAAAAGTATTTTCGATTTTTTTTAATTATATTTTTCTGATAAGATAATTATGCATAAATAAATCAGATTTTAACTAAAAATTGTGTTAAAACCATTTTCTTAATCAAAAGTTTTTTTAGCCTCCGATGCTATTTCTTTCAGACAAGCTAAAAAGTGTCGTGTCAAAAATTGTGGCCCACATTTACTTACCCATCATACGTAATATAGGGTAAGACTTGCAATCGTTTTGAAAATCAATTAAAAAAAAAAAAAATGACGGATTTACACGTTTCAGGATACTGGAGATTCCGGAAAAACATATTTTTAGAAAATAAAAATTGACGTCCGTCTGTCTGTCTGTAAAAGTTCTATCTCACGAACAAATGGAGATAGAGACTTAAAATTTTGCATGTACTTCGTAAGTAAGAATAGGACGAAGCCTATTTATTTTTAGTAACCTCGATTATCCGGAACTATTTTTTTCGGACTCTCAAAAAATTCGTTTTCATGAAATATACATAAAAATTTTCGATTTTTTTTTTTTTTTTTAAGGAAAGGACGTAAAAGGCAATAAATTTTGCGCAAATTTAAGACAAATTTTGCATCAAGTCGGTCGGATTAATAGTTGCCGAGATATTTGTAATCCTGTTTTCTACATTCTTCGATTTTTCATGACCCTGTATTTTGTTCAAATTTCAATTCAAAGATATGTTTTAATTGGAAACGAGATTCTTAATCTGACGCAGCAAACTGTTAGTTAATATTATTATCGTTTTTGGAGTTATAAGGATGTTTCTTTTACATAATCCGGTACTACTTGTGTAGTTTGGTATTTTACATAATTTGTCGAAATGGGTTCATCAGCAATTCATTAATGGAGCATTACTATGTATATTAAGAATATTGAAATATACGTTTAAATTTTGTTTTGGAATTGCAATGCATTTTATAAATAGTTTTCACATATTTTATTTTCACATATTATACAATGCATATCCATGATGGGGAAGTGTTACGGTGGCCCCCAACGACTAGTTTCGTAATCTGGCCGTTCAACGAGACATTCATACAATTTCATTGTTAAAATGCATTTCCTTTTTCTCAGAGTCTATAAAAAAGCGTTTAAACTAAAGAAAAAATCCGTTTTTGATGAATCTAGTCAATGAAGATGTAGCACGTCAAATTGTATCTCTTTATTATTCCGCAATTCCAATGTCTCAGAGAGAAATTGCTAATCAATTGGGTATTTCACGCCGTTCTGTTTGCTATTATATTGATAAACACAAGAAAAATGAAGTTAGTTCATTGCATTCTAAACGGGGTCGCCCTTCTAAAAGACCTCTATCGATTTTTTTTTTTTTTTTTAATCGGAGGAGAAACTGAATTCTGCAATGGCAGAATCTACATTCAACTTTTTTTTTTTTTTTTTTTTTTTTTTTTTGCATGTAGTACTATTTGTCCGGCAGTGCAGTCCAGCAACACATTTCTTCAACAATGATATAACATCGTTCCAAATTAAATTTGCGCTGTATATTTCTACAATTTTTGCTTTATTAATATTGAGGAAAACATGAATTTCTTAAAGAAAATCTCCTTGAAAACTCTGCATTATTATAACGAGGTGGAACCTGACGAATGATAATCCTTAAAAAAGAACTGTTTTATTTATGTAAAATAAATCTGCAAAATTAGTTACAGTAAAAAACTAGTCGTTGGGGGCACCGTATTACTTACCCATCATGAATATGCATAATATAATATAGGAAAATAAAACATGTGAAAAATATTTATACAATGCTTCGCAATTACAAAACAAAAATTAAAACGTATATTTTAATATTATTAATGTACATAGTAATGCTCTATTTATGAATTACTGATGAACCCATTTCAACAAATTATATAAAATGCGAAACTACTCAAGTAGTACCGAATTGCGTAATAGAAACATCCTTATAACTCCAAAAATAATAATCCTATTAACTAACAGTTTACAGCGTCAGATTAAGCGCTCATTTCCAATTTAAATATATCTCTGAATTGAAATTTGAATGAAATACAGGGTCACGAAAAATCGAAGAATGTGGAAAACGGGATTACAAATATCTCGGCTACTAATAATCCGATCGACTTTGTTCTTTATGCAAAATTTGTGTTATTTTATTGCCTTTAAGTCCCCTCTTTAAAATACAAAATTTCGAAAATTTTTATATACCTTTCACCAGAACGAATTTTTCAAGAGTCCGAAAAATATAGTTCCGGATAACCGAGGTTACTGATATTAAATAGGCTTCGTCCCATTCTTACATACTAAGTACATACAAAATTTCAAGTCTCTATCTCAATTTCTTCGTGAGGTAGAGCGTTTATAGACAGACAGACGGCAAATTTTTTTTCTAAAAATATGTTTTTCGGAATCTCCACTATCTAAAACGTATAAATCCGTCAAATTTTTTTTTTCGATTTTCAAAACGATTGCAAGACTTACCCTATACTACGTATGATGGGTAAGTAATACTTCTTATATTGGTCAGCCTAACTCTCAATCAAATATTATTTTATGCCATAATTAACAAAATATTGTAAAAATCAGTTATCCAAATTATTACACGAAATAAAACCGGATTTCATTGGATTTTATAACAGACACATTTTAATTATTTTTCTTTTTCTTTCTTTCTTTTCTTTTCTTTTTATTTATTTATTTATTTATTTTTTCATTTTTGCGAGAAAATAGAGCGATTCTGTTGCCACACTGCAAATTTGGTACTAAAAATTATAAAAAAAAAAAATAATATATCTAAAAAACACTGAGATATAGTTTTGAAACAAATTACATTTAAAAATACATTAAAAAAAAAAAAAAAAAAAACTATACGACGGTGTAAAAATTTAAAATGTACGATGTTAAGAATGTAAAATTTGCAGTACCGAAATTGTATGGAAAAGTGTTGAGCATTTTAAATTTTTTTTATTTTAAGAGAAAATGGAGTGATTCTGTAGCCACAATTACAAAATTGGTATTAAAAACTATATTAAAAAAATAATAATAATAATATCTCAAAAATAAATTGAGATACAGTTTTCAAACAAATTGCATTTAAAAGTACATTTTTTTTTTCTCTATACGACGGTGTAAAAATTGAAAATATGTGATATTTAGAAGTGTAAAATTTGCAGTATCGAAAATTGCAAAACCGAAATTGTAGGGGAAAGTGTTGCCATTCACAAAATGACGTATGCGTTACGCACAGATACGTTTGGGCTTTATAATGTAAGATATTATGTTTTATATCTTATTACATAGATAATAATTACTTTTTAGGATTGAATTTTTATCGCAGACAAAAATTGTCAACGAAAATATTTCACTGCTTCCATTTCAAACAGCAAAATTCGCTGCGTTTGCAATAGTACTCTACTACTACGAAGTTTATTATTCGTAAAGAATGGTGTTAATTTTTTTGGCGATATTTCTTCCGCGACATACATAGTGATAATATTAACTTTGTTATATTGTTATCGCACTTTTGATATCGCAATAAATTAAAAGTAAATTAATTTTTATTATTCTCGTCCCATTAATTTTAGTACTGCCATCTGTTAGCATAAAATGCTTCTTTAATAATAAGTGTTTAAATATATAGATGGCAGCACTGCAGGATAAGTATGAAGGAGGAAAACAATAACTGTTTCCCTGATTCGCCCGTAAGACATAACAGGAACGTGTTTTTACCAATCATGATTTGTACCATGTACGGGCATCCATATTCCAATCATGATTTATTATTCTCACCAGTAATTTTTTATTGTAAATTTTGCATTATTTTGTCCGAGATTTTTCTGTTTCAATTATGCAAAAATTTCTGTTTTGAACATAAAAGATTATAAATTCAGTGAAAGGTATAAAAACAAGTTGGAAATTGCACGTGAAGCGTAGCAAATGAGGTGTGCTCGTACGATAATGGAATGGATTTAAAAATATCCCTCTCATGTATCCAATCTCATAAAATTGTAAATAGTTAATTACAATTAAAATGCGCAACAAACAATGTTCTCTCTATGCTCATTATGTAATGGAATACTTTTGTGTGGCCTTGTAAATCAATATAACAAAAGTTCGTTGCACAAAAGATTATGCAAAATCTATATTATAATATGTACTTTATGATGCATATCATTATTATTATGTTCGAATGAGTGTAATAATATTAAAATGCATTTGAAACTTTTTTTTTCCCATTGACTGCAATGTAACGGAGTACTTTTGATTGTCCCTGTATTTGATCTATGTATCCTATTTTCAAAAAAATTGAAATCACTTGACAAAATTATGTATTAAGTATGTAATTTAAATTTCAAACGATTAAAATGCATTTGCAACATTTTTTCCCCCATTGATCGTAATGTAACGGAATACTTTTGATCATCCCTGTAATTGATCTATCCATCCGATTCTCATAAAATTTGAAATGACTCGACAAAATTATGTAATAATTATATATTTTAAATTTCAAAAGATTCGGTTGGGTAGTTTTTGCGTTGTTATATGCGGACAGACGGGCAGACAGAGAGACGGACAAACAGACCGACAGACAGACGGACGAACTGAACGACTACTATAGGTGCTACGTATTTACATAATTACGAACGCACCTAAAAAGTAGGCATTATTGGAAAGTTTTTTCAAAAATATTAATCAGTTCAGTGGTTAATAAATTATAAAATTTATTCAATGGGAATCAAAAATGCGTTTGTTAGTTATAAATGAAATTGATTATTTCTTATTTAAATATTCGGGAACAGTAAACTATGTACACTATGTATGTATAATAAATTCTGTTTTTTTTTTTTTTTTTTTTTTTTTTTTCGTATAGTAAAATTAATAATCGGTGTTTTTTACCTTCTCAGTCAGTCATTTTTAAAAATCGATCTATACTACTTTCTGGCGAAGTAAAATGATTTTTTTATATTTATTATCATAAAATTGAAGAACCTATGCCAAATTTGAACTTTTTGTGAAGAAAAGGCCAAAAGTTTATGTTTTAAACGCAATAGCTGGGTCAACATGAGTAAAGTTATGAACGAATATCCGTTTGGAGTCAGATTAAGATATTTTGTATTTATGGCTAAATACTATTTGGTTTACTACTTTCAATTCTCCGGCTGGTATAGTTTGAATGACTAAGTATATTCCGCTCTCTTATATAATTTCCAACATGGTTGAAAAGGGTTTATGACTTTGGTTTGTCTCACTATCTGTCTGTGTTCTAACTCGCATTATCCTGTAATTTTTTTTTTTTTAACTATTGCATATTTATTACCAATAATGAAATGAATAATATTTATAGTTCGAATGAACATAATGGTTTTTTTTTCTTTCTTATTTTGTGTGTTAAAAACAGTTTGCGTTCTTCAAAATCTATCATGTTGCTGGTATTGATTCTGTAAAACAAAAATATTTAGACCTACACGTGGAATATCTTTCAGTAGAAGTCTTTTTAACTGCCCGGTATTTATGTTACATCCGAACTCGATGTATTATTGCGGATTAGAATCGAAGTCATCACCGCCCCAGCAAGCAATCTCGTCATTTAATTAGTGAATGGAAACAACTTTAATTAGAGTTACGTACTTTTTTTCCTCAATGGAATTCTTACTACAGAATTTTACCTTTTGATGGGTAGAAGGAGTGATATTAAAAGAATTTGGAAATAGATAATTTAGAATTAAAACGAAATTTTTTTTATTATATACATTTTTTAGGCGTAATGCCTTAATAAAGATATCAAATTTATTGAAAGGTTAATTGATTTGACCTTGACAAAAATGTAATTTTTGTCAGTTGAAAATTCTTGATTAATATTTATGGATAAAACTAGTCGTTGGGGGGCCACCGTAATACTTACCCATCATGGATATGTATATGAAAATAAAACATGTGAAAACTATTTATACAATGCATTGCAATTCATAAATAAAATTTAAATATTGTTAATATACATAGTAATGCTATATTAAAGAACTGCTGATGTACCAATTTCGACAAATTATATAAAACGCCAAACTACTCAAGTAGTACCGAACTGTGTAAAAGAAACATCCTTATAACTCTAAAAATAATAATAATATTAACTAACAGTTTGCTGTGTCGGGTTAAGCGTCTCATTTCGAATTAAAATATACCTCTGAATTGAAATTTGAATGAAATACAGGGTCATGAAAAATCGAAGAATGTGGAAAACAGGATTACAAATATCTCGGCAACTAATAATTCGATCGACTTCGTTTTATATGCAAAATGTGTGTTATTTTATTGCCTTTTACGTCCATTCCTTAGAACAAAAAAATTCGAAAATTTTTATATACCTTTCATCAGAACGAATTTTTCGAGAGTCCGAAAAAAATAGTTCCGGATAATCGAGGTTGCTGATTTTAAATAGGCTTCGTCCCATTCTTACATACTAACTACATACAAAATTCCAAGTCTCTATCTCAATTTGTTCGGGAGATAGAGCGTTTACAGACAGACAGACAGACGGACGGCAAATTTTTTTTTCTAAAAATATGTTTTTCATAATCTCCACTATCTAAAACGTGTAAATCCGTCAAAAAAATTTTTCGATTTTCAAAACGATTGCAAGACTTACCCTATACTACGTATGATGGGTAAGTAATAATGATTCCAAGTTACTTAACACTGATTTATTTGTTTTTATAATTAAATGTTTGATTTGTTGATTGATTTAGTATTAACTTAATGTTTGATTTCTTGATAAACTGACAAGTTATATTGATTTTGAAATCATTAAGAGATATTTATTGGTTTTATTATTATTTTATGTCAAGTTAATGAAAATTTATTGCTATTTCTATTAAATAATAGATAATTTACAAGACTTATGATTAAAATATTTACAATTTTGTATTATGATGATGTAAACATATTTTGATGTTTTTTTTTTTCTTGTTACATTTTTCCTTGAAAAGTATTCAGTCCTGGCTCTGCAATCAGGCAGAGTACATGTCAAAGTTTGACTCTGTAACTACAGAGTATGCAAGTTTAATATCGTTAAATTTCATGACACTGTACAAGAGGAATGTGTTGTTTTTGCTCTGCATATCAGAGAATATAGTGTAATTCTGGCTACTTATTTTAATAATCCAATGTGGTGATTATATTAAACTGATTAATAAACTATTTTAAACTTAATTGCTCTCCCAACTGTGAAAGACTGATTATTTGAACATTTTCGGAGTGACACTAACATACATATGTATATAGCGGTTATACAAGCATACATTCATACCTGATATGTGTCCATTTTCTAGAGTTTTAAGGCAAGGGTTACTATAAATAATACTATAGATGCCAGTGTTACAATGCTGTTATGGATAATATGTAAGCACCACATTTTGTTTTATCTGTTCCAGCTTCCGTACCCGAGTCTTGGCGGAGTTACAGTCCGGAACTGAAGTTTCTGCTGGCCACACCACTGGTCCGGTGGATGGGAGCGAGGCCGGACTTCTCCGAATTGATGTCCGAAGTCCGGGAAGGTCATTTCGATGGAGTGGACATTAATGTCGGCGAAGAGGCTGGAGGAACAGAAGCTCTGAACACTTTGCAAGTGAGTTCACTTAGCTATGCACTTTATACAACATCCTTTCGGAACGAGCGTTCTTCAAACGTAACATACACTGTGAAAAAAAAAGAATCTGTAAAATTACTGACGTTTTTCTAGGAAAATGGGATTTTTATAATCTTTTATGTAATGGTAGCTGTGATATACGCTCTTCCTATTTTCTTCATAATTTTTTTACGAAACACCTGTGTGCTTTAAAGTAATCCAAAATAATCCAAGGAATCAAGCTTCAATGAAATAAAAGTTTAATTAAACACACGGAACACAAATGACAGGGACGAATACAGCAAGACTTGAACACAAACACACAAACAATTAAATATATATATGTAAATATCCGGATTTCGTATTTCTTACAAGAACTTCTAACTACTCTTCTTTCACAACCGATCAATCTCGTGCCCGAAGCACATACATATCCCAATTTTTTGGATAATATTTTTATTCTGTTTACCTGCATCAGACATTCGCAGGTCTACCTCTTACCTCCGCACACACACCTCTCTCTCTCCGCGTTCGTAACCCCTTTTTCTCCCACACTCTCCTCCGCTGGTCACGTGACCCAAGAGCGGGCGCCGATAAATAAAACAAAAAAACACATCATCAGTCATTACACCCCCCACGCAAGATTGAAAATATGGTACACACTTATTTTAAATCTGAAATTCGACTGATGATGTTACACTATTTAACAATGATTCCCCAAATTATAATATGTATATATAAAAAAAAAAATAACACCACAAATATAACCGTATCCGAAGGAGGCACGTCTTCCGGGATTCTTCCTATCTGCTAATATAAAATAGAATTAAATTAATACTTCATATACACAATATAACATACAATTAACAAAAGGCAATACACAAAACTTAGTAAACATTAAACAGGACACTAAGAGCTGCTGAAAAAAAAAATACATTGTTCGATACTGTTCAAGGAATGTTCAAACACTGGGTGCTTCAAAAGTTGTTGAATGTCTTACATAGTGTCCAAGCGTGATAAGGTATCAGCATTAATTAGTTTGGCACCCGGGCGGTGCGAAATCTTAATATCATATTTTTGTAAGGCTAATGCCCATCGCTGCAGTTTTGAAGATTGAGGGGCATTTTTGGTGATAAAAGTTAATGGATTATGGTCCGTAATAAGTTCCACAGGTGAACCGAAAATCCACGTTTCAAATTTTTTCAAACTCCAGATCACTGCATAGGCCTCCCTTTCAATTGTTGGCCATGCCTGTTGAGTTTTGGTGAGTTTTTGACTGGCGTAACTTACTGGATACACTACTCCATCTCTTCTCTGCGATAAACAGGCTCCGATGCCGATTGCAGATGCATCACACTCTATGATGAAAGGTAACCCGATAATAGGAGTATGCAGACTGGGCGCTTCGATGAGACCTCTTTTTAACGCGTTGAACGCCTGGTCATGCTCTACTGACCAGCACAAATTCTCTGGACTGTCCTTTTTTGTCAGTTCAGTGAGGGGATATGCTGTTTCAGCATATTTTGGTATATAATCTCTATAGTAATTGCACAATCCTAAGACACTTTTTAGTTGCTTCTTGGTTTGAGGCACAGCTAACTTACGGATGGCCTCCACTTTTTCCGGATCGGTCCGATGGCTGCCGGACCCAATGATATGGCCTAAGTACTTTATTCGGGGTTTTGCAAATTCACATTTTTTCAAATTGACGGAGAATTGTAACTGTGATAGTTTGGAAAATATCTTCTCTAAATGCACCAGGTGTTCCGCGAACGTTTCGGAAAAAACTGCTATATCGTCTATATATGCTCTAGCAAAGTCCTGGTATTCAGAAAGCGCTCTGTTGATTTCTCGTTGAAACGTCGCAGCAGCATTCCTCAACCCAAAAGCCATGACCTTGAAGCGATATTGAGCTCTATGAGTCTTAAAACACGCTAATTTTTGACTCTCTTCTTCTAGTGGTATGGCCCAGTAGCCTTTGAGTAAGTCCAAAGTGGAAATGACGTTGGCCCTGCCAATATTAAATAATAGATCAGTAGAGTTTTCCATAGGAAAATCATCAACCTTGGTGATTGCGTTCAGTGCCCGAAAATCTACGCAAAGTCGCAGCGTTCCATCTTTTTTCATCACGCACACTACCGGATGCGGTGCTTCTTCATCACTTTCCTCAATCAAACCTAATTCTAGTAATTCTTGAATTTGTTTGTCTACTTGAGGTTTTAGGGCCTCTGGAATTCGATAAACATAAGGTTTCTTCTTCTCATTATCATGTAATCTTATTTTGTGTGCACCAACTTTTGCTATTTGTATTTTCCTTGAAAATAATTCTTTATATCTAAGCAATAAATCTAACATCTTTTCTCTTTCTACGTTTTCCAAATGATTTAAATTTACTTCTTCGATTTTAAAATAGTTCGAGTTATCCTTTGTACTAGGGGTGGGATGGACTTCCCCTAATTCTTCTTCATTCTCAAAAATTACCCCCACTGCTTGTACCCTAGGAGTAAATTTCCTTATCTTATTCACGTGAACATTTTTAATGTTTCCGTTCGTTAACCTGACTTTGTAAGAATCGGGATTACACCTCGCCACTATTTCGGCTGGCCCTGTCCATCTAGCGTAAAGTTTATTACTAGAGTCTGGGATTAATAAATATACCTGCTCCCCCGGTATAAATTCCTTATAAATTGCCCTTCGATTCGCATACTTCGCATACGCGCCCTGTTTAACCTCCGCTACTAGTGAAGCTTGTTCCGCCGCCTTTTCTAAGTTAATTTTTAAACCCTGAAGGTATTCGGTTGCACTTTTCCCGAGATTTATAGGTAGTGGAATTTCGCCCGACCATGTAGATTTTAATACCGCCAATGGTCCCCTGGCCTCCCTTCCATACATCAACTTAAATGGCGACACCCCCGTCGTACAGTTAGGAATCTCCCTATACGCAAATAATAAATAAGGGATGTGTTTATCCCAATTTTTAGGATCGCTCCGAATAATATGGTGCAACATGCGTTTCAATACCTGATTATACCGTTCAACCAATCCCGAACTTTGTGGATGTCCCGGTGTTTCAAATCTAGGAGCCGCCCCTAGCCCAGCATGAAATTCCTGCATTAAACCTGATACAAAATTTCCCCCCTAATCACTTGCTATTACGCGGGGTATCTCTGTCCGCATAAATATTTCTAACAGCGCATCACAAGTAGCCTTAGCCGAAATTGTTCTTAACGGAACCGCTTCGGGCCACCTACTGTGTTGGTCAACCAAAGTAAGTACATATTGATGTCTACGCGCCGAAGGTGGTTCAATTTTCCCAATTATATCAATATTTACAACGTCAAATGGGAGCTCCGGTCTTTCAATCGGAAGAATCGGTATCTGATCACTGGCTGTCTCCCGGCTTCGCAACTGGCAGTCCTTGCACGATTTACAATACTCCTCTACATCCCGTGACACGCCTGGCCAAAAAAATGAATACCGAATTCTTTCTTTCGTTTTCCTTATACCGAGATGGTTCGCAAAAATTGATTCATGTGCAATCCTTAAAATTTCCTCCCTCCTAATTTTAGGCACTACTAATTGCATGACTTGATCTCCCGAAACCTTTTCCCTATGATAAAGTAAATTATCCACCATAACAAACCCATTTTTCCCTTGTTTTGCATCTTTAAATGCCCCCTGTAAAGATTCGCAATTCTTTTGTTGCTCCCTGTAAATGGTCGTTTCCGAATGCTGATTCGAATTTAAATCCTCGCAATCATTTTTCGTTCCAATACAATTAATAATCAAATTCTCTTCAAAAGATTCATTTTCAACCTGCAAACATAAATATTTATCACTCGTATTTTGTTCTTTTTTCTTTTCCAACGATAAATTTTCATCCCCCCTTTTCGATTTCGTCTCACTTGTTGGTGCCAGACTGTCGGCTATTCTTTTCCCTTTTCCAATTTGCAATGATTGTAATAACTCATAAACCTTCGGAGTAATAATACATGAACTACATAACTTATCTGTCACTGCAAATAATACATCCACACTGTTAAATAAACAATTTGATTCACTCATGTTTAGAGAAACCGGTAACGTTACAAGATCAGCAGTAATTTGCTCGCCAAAAGTTGAAATCAACTGAATTGATGAATTTTCATTATTTTTAAATGATTCTGGTATTTCATTCGAATTTATAACGGGAATCTCAGCAGCGCTGTCAATTAATGTTTTTATTTTTTGTTTCCCCAGCCAAATTTCATCGTATTGCAATGGTTGAGTACTTATTGCGTTATTTTCAAAGCATAAAGCTGTCACTTTCGCTATCAACCGTTCGTCTTTATTTTTTCCGGTAGAATCTTTTTTCATTTGATAATGAGAATTTCCCGACCTCTCTTTTTCTTTATTATTAGGACAAAACCGTAAATGAACGATTTGACGGCACAATTTACACACAGACTTTTTCCTATCATTACGCGAATTAAAATTATTTCTTAGATGCGGTGGAATATATTTGCCAGATCCGAAATCATCAGAACCGCGACAATTTGTCGATTTATCATATAACTCAGAAAAGGTTCTACCTTTTGATGTAAACCAATTATCGCATAATTCCGCAATTTCCCTCGCTTTTAACCAATTATCTAATTGTTTTATTTTGACATAGCTTCGCGCCTCTGAGTCTAACGCATCCATTAATCTATCACTAACTATTAATTCATTAAGTGCATCAAAATCATTTACCTTTCTAAGTTCGCAATAAAAATCCCAATTCGCTCTTAACCTAAATGCGAACTGCATATGATTTTCATTTTTCGCCCTCTTTGCCGAAAGAAAATTTTGAAGACAAGCTTCAGGAGTGGGTTGAAATTCTTTTAAAATTAAAGCTTTAACCTTTTGATAATCCTTCATTTCATCTGAATTTGCATATACTAATAAATGCGCAGCTTTTTCCCCTACTAAATTAAACAGTATTTCAACTTTCAAATCTTCTGCGACATTCTTTAATTCAAACGCCCTTTCGAGCGAAGAAAAAAATAAATTCCACGATTCAGGTTTGGTAGGAATCGCAATAGTTAAAGTTTTAACGCTTTTAATTAGAGCTTCTAACGAATTAGTTTTGGGATTTTGTCCATCCCCCCCACCATCAGAATTCCTGTTCTCAGACTGCAGTTTAGCCATTTCTAATTGGTGTTTGATAACTTCTAATTTCGTTTTTTCTAATTCTAACGCTGTTTTCTGCTCAGAATTAACATATTCTTTTTCATTTTTAAGGGCTTCTGCCTCTTGTTTCTCTTTTGAAATGCGGTCTGATACCGTTGTAACAAGGAATTCTTTTACAAAATCGAAATCCTTATCGTATTGTTCGCTTCCTTCGATTAATGCCTTTAAATCCACTACTCTATGATCTGGCTCTACTTTTAAGCCTAATTCTGTGGCTATAATGACCAGGTCTTCTTTTTTTAACCCTTTAATGCTGAACATATTCTTTTTTTTTTTTTTTTTAACTATTACTATCTTTATCAATAATTATAATCACTAAATAATATAATCATTCATTATAATCATACACTAGAATATACTCAGAACAATACTTGTTTTCAATTCTAATACGATTATCTCTTTAGAATCATTGCAAACATATTCATTAATCTAATATTCATGAATCTTCAGTTAATAAACAAAAGTTATAACTTTCAACTTTATTTCCAAAACTATAAAAAGTGGTTTCACTTACCTCTGGTTCTCGTAAGAGAGCGTGTGATATACGCTCTTCCTATTTTCTTCATAAATTCTTTACGAAATACCTGTGTGCTTTAAAGTAATCCAAAATAATCCAAGGAATCAAGCTTCAATGAAATAAAAGTTTAATTAAACACACGGAACACAAATGACAGGGACGAATACAGCAAGACTTGAACACAAACACACAAACAATTAAATATATATATGTAAATATCCGGATTTCGTATTTCTTACAAGAACTTCTAACTACTCTTCTTTCACAACCGATCAATCTCGTGCCCGAAGCACATACATATCCCAATTTTTTGGATAATATTTTTATTCTGTTTACCTGCATCAGACATTCGCAGGTCTACCTCTTACCTCCGCACACACACCTCTCTCTCTCCGCGTTCGTAACCCCTTTTTCTCCCACACTCTCCTCCGCTGGTCACGTGACCCAAGAGCGGGCGCCGATAAATAAAACAAAAAAACACATCATCAGTCATTACAGTAGCAACAAAATTTCATATAATAGATACACATTTGCACTGTACATCGAAAAATCCGTAAGGTTAGCTATTCCTAAGGATTATTTAGGAAACTGGGATGCCTAGTACTTTTCATGTAACGGCAATCCACGTTACAGAAAAAATTGTAATAAAATTACTGTCATTTTAGTAGATTCTCATCTAAAGCTACAGATTTCTGTAGCTTTTGTAAATTTGCACCTATAAAATAAAATAAAATAAAATAAAATAAAATAAACCTATGATGCTAAAATTGTGTAGAGTACATTCATCTCTAAAGGTTAAAAAGCGTGCATTCAAATTTGTTATTATTCAAAATGTGTCAATAACAATAATAATAATCTGTATTGCAACAGAGCACTTCATGTAGCTGCTTTAAAGAGATACGAATTAACCTCTTCACATTTCATATGCTTTCAGTACATGTTTACAAAAAAAAAAAAAAAATCGAATAAAATTGTATAAAAATTAAATTTTAAGGAAGATCTTTAAAAAAAAATTATTTTTGTGCAATGAAAGGTGTTATTATATATTCCTTTTAAGAGGAATATATTTGGAATTATCAGAAATGAAAATCCCATTTATAATGTAAACAAACCACCTGCAGAAGAATTAAACTGATTATGATTTTTACGTTTCTAAAAAATACTGTGAACAATATGCACTTCGTTCGCCTCCAAAGAATAAAATCAGGAAAAAAAAAAAAACTTTACCATTTTTCGCATATGAGTAAAAAAAAAGGAGTTTTAGTTTTCCTCGGAATTATAGTAACAGCAAAAATTATTTTGAACGTTTTTTATTCTACTGATAAGCATACTACTAATAATAATAACAATAATCAATAAAGTAAACACCCTCTGGTGAAAAACGTTGACGTCATTTTGTTGACGGTAAACGACTTGAGCGATAATTACCTACCAATCCCCATCAAATAGAAAACAAAATATAGATTCAAATATAATTTGTTTCAGAACTACTATGCCTTAACTTGCTGATGATTGTACATGGTTTTAACAATAATTTAGAGTGGCATTTTTTTTTTTTTAATATATCGTGATCGCTTGCTGCTCTGTTACGGAAGATTAGCCTGCATGCATTTAAAACTGTATAAATTGGTCAGATATTTCTTCAGTTAGTATTTCCTAACAAGATTAAACATATACTAAATAAATAAAACGCGTTTATTATTATTATTATTATTACTATTATTAATCCAAAGACGTGCTTAAAAACTAAAATAATCAAAATAAAAATACTGCTGCGAATATCCCGAGATACGATGCCGAAGGCAGCATAGATCCGAGCAAGAGGATTTTTGATTTGAGGTTTATCATATTCGAGGTTCGTTTGATTTGAGAATGACGATATTTTAAGAGATTCATTTGATTCGAGGCCCCAATTTAAATTAAGGGCTAGCTCGCAGCTGAAACCAGCTAGTAATAATAATAATAACAATAATAAATAATAATAATAATAATAATAATAATAATAATAATAATAATAATAATAATAATAATAATAAATTATTTCATTCGGATAAAAATTCTTACTCTAATATTGCGTATTAAGATAGCACGTTGCACAGGCGTATAATTTGTTTAACACTTCTGAAAATATTTACAGGTTAATTAAAAAGTTTTAAAAACATTCACAAATTAATAAAAAGTTAAACATAAATTTGCATGTTAATAATTTTTTTTAAATATTTATAAGTTAACAAAAAGTTAAGCATAAATTATCACATAAATAAAAAATTACAAAAAATATTTATAAGTTAACAAAAAAATTAAAGATAAATTTGCATGCTAATAAGAAAATTTAAAAAAATTACAAGTTAAGAAAAAGTTAAACATAAATTTGAATGTTAATAAAAAAATAAAAAAAATATTTACGATTTATTATGTTTAACTAAAAGTTAAACATAAATTTGCATATTAATAAAAAAATTTAAAAAAATATTTACAAGTTTAAAAAAAAAGTTAAACATAAATTTGCATGTTAGTTAAAAAAAAAAAAAAAAAAAAAAAAAAAAAATACAAACTAACAAAAATTGTAAAGAATTTGAAAGTTAATAAAAAAAATTACTAGTATGTCGAATTATTTACAAACTTTTAAACATCTGCTTTTCAGAAGCTGGGTGAGCTGCTGAACAGCGACAAAAGAATCATTAGCCTCACTTCGTCCGACACGGATAATTTTTCGGAGCAGATATTCACGTGAGAATTATTTATTATTTTACAATATTTATGTATTTATTTTATATTTTTGTGATTTCTTTTTGAAAATAGCCATAATTTTTAATCGTATGCATTTGGTTTCAGTCAAACAGATCCGGCACATTTCACCTTTATCACCGACTTTGGGAAGACGGACTCAAAAAAGGTACGACATTTAACGTCGCCATTGAAATACTCAAAGCCAGAGGACACGAATTGTGACGTCATCACTAATTGACCGACATCTCGCAAATGTTGGAATTCACACCGAAAAATTATTAATAGGAATTATCTTTTATTTCATTGTAAGAATATTTAATCATCTTATGAAATAATAATAACTATTAAAAAATTGCTTTGAGAATTCGGAGTCCCTAAATAAACATCCTTCAGCCAGATGCGGAATGCCTCAGTGTTGCCGCATGTGGTTGATTTTTTATCGGGAGGGGGGGGGGGGGTTCCAAATTTTCACCAATAAGCTTAGATAGATATTATTGTTGTCTGAGATGACAGATACTCCATAAATAAAATAAAAGGTAATTGCTATTAATAATTTTCCGGTTAATATATAATTTTCGTAGATTAGCAATCGTATGATTCTGCGTCGTAAAACAACAAATAAATATCTCTTGACAGGTTTCTCATTTAAAGTAATCAGAAGCGTCGAACATTTTATTCACATTTATTCATTTTTCACTTCACAGGTAAACAATGCCACTCACATTGTAAGGTGAAGCCATTATAAGTAAAAGATGTCATTTAACATAGAAACTTCACCAGATAAATTCTTCTCACCAGCTGACAGTAGTTTATTAGCACACAAAAAACGTGGAAATCTAACTCCGAAGCCAATTAAACAAGGTTTTATCAGACTCTGCGAAAGAAAACAGGATTTTATGGATAAGATCTAAGTTGCCAATTACAAATTCAGAAATAGTGACTTCAACCAATATGAAAATTTTACCTCGCGAAACAGAAAAAGAGTTCTCCCAGACTGTTCAGGTGGTTATCTGGAGCAATCCGGTTTTTAGCGTCACTTGGAAGGGAATTGTGGTTAATCGATTGTGGCAAATCATTTTTTAGAACGTAAATATAAAGATATTATGCAACAAATAAAATAATCAATTTAAGTAATGGGATTTTAGGAAAAGAATTGCTTTGACAGATTAATGTTTGTTAATGGCTATCCTTCACAACGTAGATCTTTTATGTATTGTAATTAGAAATAAATTTACACAAATTAATACTTCTATTATATTTCCTTAAATCACATAGATAGATTTGCGAACAATAAACAGGATTACAATTTCCTGCTGCGTTGAACTCAGTTGAGTGAGAAACATTATATCAAAAGTATAATAAGCGATAGCAGAAGAAAATAAAATAAAGGCACGATGTGTGCTGTTATAAATCATAAGAGAAACTGAAGTCTCTCGTTAGTTCGTTCACAGTAAAATTCAATGTCCTTGAAGTAATCAAAAATGATTTCGCAATCATGTGCAATCATCTACTTATGAATTGTTTTATATAAACAATGATATTAAATTAATTTGATCAATGTCACTTCTGAGTTATGGATCAATTTATCGTTTATAAATATTATTGTTTTAAAATAAACAATTAATTTCATTAATGTCACTTCTGATTTATAGAGTCATTTAATGTTTATAAATATTACTGTTTTAGAATAAACACTCTAAGCATATAAACAATGTTTCTTAGAATAAAATAAAATGAAGAAAACATTGATTAATGGTATAGAATTAAAATAAATGTGTTAAGATATTATAGAAAGAAAGGAAAGAATGTTAAATATTATAAGAATTTTGAAATAATTAATTTAGAATTGTGGCGAATTTTTTTTTATTATTATTACATGTATATCTAATAAACCGCGAGAAACTCAAAACATTTATTAATTTTGAATAATGAGGTATTGATATTTTGAATTTGTCGACGTTGGGAAGAATAACTCTGAAGATGGCTGTAGTGCATTTGAAACTTATTAGTTTTAAGATTTTTAAATTTTACAACATTTCAATGTTTTAAAAGTTTTAACTTTTATGTTTTATCTGTATTTTTAAATAAACTTCTTTGCGTATGGTGTCAAAGTTAAATATATATATATATATATTAAAAATGTATATTTTTTCTTATTTGTACAAAATCAGGGTCTGACTATACCTGGGAGCAAATTCCTTTTTGGAATTTCTGTCACTGATATGTGGAAGGATGATATCGCCGAAGACAAAGTCTCGGAAGTGAGTAGCTTTAGTTCTGAACTCTTTTTTACTTATCCATCATACGAAGTATAGAGTATATATTGCAATAGTTTTGAAAAAAGAAAAAAAAAGTTTTTGACGGATTTACACGTTTCAGACACTGGAGATTCCGAAAAACATTTTTTTTTAAATGTCGTCCGTCTGTAAATGCTCTATCTCCCGAACAAATTGAGATAGAGACTTGAAATTCGGTATGTACTTAGTATGTAACAATGGTAAGAAGCCTATTGAATATCAGTAATCTATGGTGTTCTCCAATGACTAATTTTTTTTTTAAGCTATTGTTTTTTTTTTTTTACTTCATTACTCACTGCTAATGCGTTGACGCAAAGGATGAAATTTTTTTTTGAAAAATGAATAATGAAAACAGATGTAAAGGGATAAAACGGCAAATAATTCCAAATCTACGAAAGTATAATTAACCGTGTACAAGAAATACAATAATCTCTTTAGAGCTATCCACGATTCCAAAAGCGTTTTTTATCTGTAGAAACCATAAAAATTTCCGAGGTTTAAAGAAACATTTGTAAAAGCAACTTTTTTTCCGCCGCTAGTTTTCGGAAACGTTTTTGAGGCATTTTTAGGATATATTAATCAGTTCCAATATCTTTTTTCAGGATGCTATCCATTCTCAATGATACATTTTCAACTGAATAACTGAATTTATGCATTGAAAACTAGCAAAATAACATTAAAGTTAACATTAATGTTATTGTTAAGGGGCTACTTCAGTCACTTGAAAAGATTCGCTTGCTGATGCTATTATTCCTATGGGAAAAAATATATAAAGAAATCGCTTTTGTATTTCAATATTTTTAAATGATTTTTTTCTGCATTGAATAGCTGAGATCGATCTGTACAAAGGCCGTTTTTTACTTCTTTAATTTTTATTTCGATTTTGTTATAGACAGTTTCCTTTTTTACAGATTTTACTAAACAACAGTAAAGTGCAGTGAAATCACTAAAATTAAAATAGGAAAACGGAAAAATATTCCGACTTAAACAGATGTCTTTAGCATGTAGTTTTGATACGTCAGTTGTACGATATTCCTTTCGGTGACATCATAAAAAGAGGCCGTTATAGACAAGATCCATTTTTACATTTTTTGCTAAACGAAAAAAATCACAACCTAAAAAAAAAAAAAAAAAAAACAGAATGAGAGGTCTCTTTAGCAGGTAGATTTGTACGTTGTTTCTTACAGTAAAATCGTAAAAATATTTCCTCTATAGATACGTTCTGTTTTTTCTATTAAGTTCTGCTCTATTTAAACTAAGGTTCTGATGGCGATACTGAATAGTACTAAATTTTTTTTTATAATTAAAATTTGATTAAAGTACTGATTCCAGGCCTGCCTACGTGTAGTTATAGTTCTGTAAACCTCAAGTATAACAGAAAGAAGACCCAAGACTTGCTTTTCGTTATAAATAAGATCAACTGCAATGTCGAGAATACGTTAAATAAATATCCCAATTGATTATTTTTTCACTTTTTCAGAGATGTGCTGGAATTTCATCACTGAAAATCGACGAAGAAAGCGAACCCAAGAACAAGATGAAAAGCATCATAAATAAGGTACATAAACATTTTATCTTATGTATAAAAAACACTTAAAATCACCCAAACTAAGCTTAAATTTGTTGAAATTGATATAAAAAAATTACTTAAAAGGCATATAAATATACCTTTGATCAGATGGACATGTTTCATCGCTCAAACGATGACATTCTCGATCTTTGTTGATACTTTAGTTAATATAAAAAATTCACGATTCAGACGTAATTTTTGAATCTGTGAAAATAATCAATCATCACAAAGCTAATGAATATGTGTGAAATCATACTTTAATATTATCATTATTTTACAGTTTTAATGAAATGATTATTAATTATTCATATAAATTTACAGAATTCTTTCTAGAAAATTTTGAACTTTTTTCGATTAGACTTGTGTATTTTAAGCATATTAAAGATGGCAAATTTTATTTCTGAATTCTTCTTTATCAAGAAATGTTGTTTAAATTTAAAGTAATTCTTATAATTTGTGATTTAGATTAAATATTTTGAATCTGTGAACATATTCAATCTAAGTCATCAAACATATTCATTCTAGAATCGAAGAAATTATTTAAAATTATGCATGAAAGTTACTTAAAACTTAAAATCCTCCAAACTGAGCTAGAAATTGTTAAAGGTAGGTGATAAAAAAATGCATTTGAAAGGCATATTAATGCCTTTATTCAGATGTTTCATCGCTCAAACGGTTTATATGTCGATCTGAATAAAGGTATATTTAATATTTATATACTTTTAAAGTAATAAGGTATATTTAAATACCTTTTGAAAATCCGAAATAAAAAAAAAATGGCCAAGATATAAATAAAATTTTAAATTTCTAAAAACGAAAAAAAAAAGTTTAAACGAAATTTAAAATATTGAATAATTTATAAATCACAATAGTTTTTAGAATAGAAAGAAAATTGAATTAAAACATATATTATAAATGTCAGATGAACGAAACCCTAATAATATAAACCCTTATATTTTCAAAAAATACGAAATTTCTTTTAATTAAATACATCATCTTAATATGAAAATTTCAAATTGCAGCGCCGGAAATTGAACCAGCAATCTCCTGCTTACCAGCGAGAAGCTTTACTTCCAAAGCTATGATGTCTACATGCAAAATATTCAAAAATGAACGAATGACATTGAAAAAATTAATTTAATTAAAATAATAGACTTTTTCAACATTTTATGATTTCTCGTGTGACACGATGTATTCAGCTGTAAGTACACAAAAGTTTAAGTATCTGACTTATACAGTTTTAGTGTAGACTCTGTGACAGACGACCAGACAGAGGGCAGAGACGAATATGGTTTCGTCAGATGAATGAAACCCTAAAAATAAATAACAATATGTTTAATACGAAACATAAATCTATAATCAGTCATACCTCTAGCTCTGGTATTTACCGATAAGGGCATATAATATTATCAAGGTTAAAATTGGTTAATTTTAACCTTAAGTCATCTTTCTACACGCAGTTTGTTTCTGGCATATTTTTTAAAAAAGCAGCAAAGTAAACAAAGCATGTTCACACAAGTATGTCGTATTGAATCCCATCAAGGAATTCAAAGCTGATTTAAATTTTCTGCTGTTTTATTCATCCAGAAGGAAATTGTGGATTTTCGCTTGAAAATTATTTGCTCTTGAAATTGTTATATTGTTTTAAACAGATGAAATAAAAGATGTATTTTTGTCGCAAACCTCGATTGTTCCTCGAACCACTAAAACATCCGCTGCACTAGGATGTTAGTTAACCTTTAACTGAAACTTACTTCGAAAGACATTTCTGTTGCTGTTGTAGCAGAAATTTACTACAAATTTTTCTCTTTAAAAAATGGACCAATGGAGCCCTGCAAATTGTACAATCTCTGTCATGTCGCTATAGCAGTCATTTTCTATGACAACGTTGAAATCTTATTTTTACAAAATTTCATTCCAAGAAACATTTTTAAATTTAAAAAAATCTTAGAAATTGCAATAATTTTAGCAAGATGGTAGTGCAGAATTTTGAATTTTAATTGCTGTTAATTTTAATTTTGTACTAATACTTAATATCATATCTATATCTATACTGTTATAAATTTAAGAAGGGAATATAATCTTGGTTATTCCCCCATTGGCTACGCTCTGGCAGTAGATGTACAAGGGAAAAAGAAGGGGAAAAATAAAAAATAATTTTTTACACAGTCCCGGTGTGACATGAGGGTCCAGCGCTATGAAATGGAACTCGAAGATACCTTACAAAAACTTAGGGTAATTTTTTTTTAAAAACTGGTTTCAATTTTCTTAAGTTAAAAAACTTATAATGTTATCGACGTAAATTATCGATAAAAAATAACCTCTCCCGCTAACCAAGGGCCTTTTTGCAAGTATCTGAAAAGAAGTTTTCCTTAGATTTAATTCTGAGCAATTAGTTCTACTGTAGTTATTTTTATTCCAATTTTGTTCATGTGTCTATAACGCACACTGACACTTTTTCTCTTTTTCTAGATATTACATTCAGTAAAAGATGGCAAAATAGGAGGCATTTACATCAGGTCGCTAGCGAACGACGACACAACTGGAGCTTGCGGTACAGGCTCCTTCCCAACTTTGCGCTTCATCCGGAACAAACTTAACCATGACCGTGAACCTATTGGAAACTTTGCCGATCTGGACATCATGCTGTCTACCGGAGAATCCCGAGAAGTGCAGTTCGTGCTAGACCTAGACTCTCCCAAGGAGGAACTCAAGAAATTACCCTGCGAGAGGGTGGGATTCTACCGCCATCCGATGGATTGCACCAAGTTTTACCATTGCTCCGAATACAGGGCGTCGACGACAAGATTCAATCAGAGTGGACCTTATGCTGGCTTCCTTTACAAGTGCCCCAACGGCTTGGTGTACGATGAAAGACAAGGATCTTGCATATGGCCGTCGTGGTCTGATCCTTGTCGCGGTTCCGGAGAACTGTTGCCAGTCCCGGCGAAGAAGTTTTCGTGTTTTACTCCTGGATTTCATGTCGATCCGGATAATTGCAGATATTTCTATTACTGCTCTGATCTCGGTGACAGTCAGTTGGAAGCTTTTGAGTTTCTCTGCCCTTCGGACCTTTTAGGTTTCGACGAGAAAAAGCTGCTTTGTAATTGGAAGTGGACAGTTCCCGAATGTAACAGCAATAATAAAGAAGGAGAAGCAAATGAATTTTCTCACAAACAAGAGAAATCCCCCTTACGGTACAGGACATCAAAAGCACTGAGTCTTCAGTACATTCCATCTTTACCTTTCTTTAACCCATTTTCAGAAAGTCTAGGTGGAAAAATTATGACAAAAAATGAAACATTATCGAAGTCTAATGTTTCTTTTTACGATAAAAATCAATCAGTTGTGTTAAAAAATAGTACAACAAATACTTTTCATACAGTTCCAGTTTCTAATAACTTTATATCAAACAAAAAAATCGATTTCGATAGTAAAAATGACGTGAAAATTGGAACGGCTGTTTGGCAGAGATCTTCGACTGATACCAAAAAAAATGAGAATAATAGAAATAGCACATTCAACCATATTTATTCATACCCCAACAGTTTGGATTTAAACAGAGATTATTTAACTGAAAATAACGATACAGAATCTGAGAAGCCTTTTAAGGGAAGAGTTATAAAACTCGATCTCAACAGAAGAATCAGCGAAAATTCTGATTCAGAAATTTGGGATGCGAAGAAAAACAAAGAAATGCCAAGACAAATGGCTCCCGGGTTCAATCTTCAAGACTTTAAATTAGAGAATGAACACGAGAAGAATTACGTCATTTTTGAAAATGCTGCTAATGACGACCCTGATATTTTATCTAATCAGAAACCGTCCCCATTTATGAATGTTAAGTGTTCGAAATTGCTGAATAAAAATCGGGAGCAGGAAGACGTAAACACTTTAGGCTGCACCGGAGAAGTAAGTTTAACGGTAAAACTAAACAAAAGGAAAGATTCCAATAAATATACGTTGAGGGAAGACCAGATAACTAGGAGTTATCAGGAATCCCAGCGAATTTCCGATTTAAAAATCCCAGTTGAACGAAACATCACTAATGATGTGACCCAAAAGCAAGATCGTGCTTATAAATTGGAGCAAAAATCAGTTGTTTATCCCCTTCTAGAGAATAAAACCAAGAGTATGTTCATAGAATCACCGAAAAATATTCCTAAATCTGATTCCATTTTATCGGTGCCAAGTAAAATGCAGGCACAATCCAAAGATTACACTGCTATAAAAAGAACAGATAGTACAAGAATCAAATACACGCAAAATTCTTCGCAAATTCCTCTAAAAACGAAACTGCCGCTAAATTATGGAACAGATGAGGAAAATTTTAATGAAAATAGATCTTTAGCAGATAAAGAACAAAAAATAGCCAATGCTGATAGAAAGGAGCTCGAAAGAAATCAGGTTGTGAAAAGTGATTCGATGCCTATTCACTTTTATCCACAAGGTGTTCTCCTAAACATTAATTTGGCTCATGTGAACCAAATTCCGCCTGATGTGTTACTGGAGGTAGACTACATGCTCAAAAAATACATGGACGACGGACGCATAGACCCTAACCTTCTGGGAGAAAAACTAAATGCATCTGTGGAAACTATGACACCAGAGCAACACAGAATTACTGAGCCTGAAGAGATAACGGACATGATCAGAATTATAGAAAATATTATAAGCCCCTTAGATATACAAGATGTACAAGAGCCCACTGTAACAGAAACAACTTATTTCCAAAACAGCAAAACTGATTCAGTGAGTCCTGCAAGTCTACAGATACAACGTGAAATTAATACGACGCAAGCAATGAAAATTTCAGATAAAAATGCAGTTCCTGAATATCTTCAGGATCAAGAAGAATTGAAAAATCAAACAAAATACAGTAATCCTCAAAATATACCTGTTAATGCCGTTCAAAATGTTACTAAAATGAGACCATTTGGAAGAGGACGCTTACTCAGGAAATTTAAATACCCGAGCATTAGAGAACAGTTGGATCAACAAGTTCGATATCAAGCTTCAAATCCCAAAGACACGTCTAAAATAATAACCAATGACGAAAGCTCCACCTATAGTCTTCCTCCTTATACTTATCCTCTAAGGATTTCGCAGCATTCAGACAAAGCCATTAGAACCAGTTTTACTAGGCTGCCAATTCATCACGTGTCAATGCCTACATCCAATGACAATGCGATACAAACATCCGTTTCACCATTCAAAGATCGTCTTAAGAATGCAGCACATCAAGAAAATCAGTATGGAACCCCGGTAGTAGAAAACCAAAAAATTCAGCAAGCTAGGTATTTCCAACAAAGAAAAAGTTCAGTAGTTGATCATGGTTCACCAATTGCAGAGCAAAACAAAAATGATCAACAACAGCTATATTCGAAACAAGAAGATCAAAGTTTAGTAGTTGATCATAATTTACAAAACAAGAATTTGCAGCAAGGAGGTCAAATCACGTTTGTTGACCCTGGTTTACCAGGCACAAAACAAAACAAGAACGACCAGCCAGTTCTATATTTGCGACAAGAAGATCAAAGATCAGTAGTTGACCATGGCTTACCAATTTCGGTACAAAGCAAGAGCTATATACAAAATCAATATTCACAGCATCAAGGTCATATCTCATTTGTTGACTATGGCTTGCGTGTCTCAGTACAAGATAATAATGATCAACAAAATCTATTTTTGCAACATAGGGGTCAAAGTTCGTTTTCTGAACATAGTTCGCCAGACACAAAACAAAACAAGGATCAGGCGTCAGATCAATATTTTCAACATAGAAGTCAAAGCACAGTTGTTGATCATGGTGAGCATCAATATTTTCGAAGTGAAGGCCAGATGTCGTTTGTTGATCATGGCTTGCCGGTCAAAGTACAAGATAAGAATGATCGACAAGGTAGATATTTGCAACGTGAAGATCAAGTCAAGGCAGAAGGAAACAAACCATTACAGGAAGACAGGGTGGATATAAATTCTGGTGCTTGGAGAATTTACACAGATCCAGAGCCAGCAGAAATGATTACCTCGAAAATTAAAGAAAGTGTTGCACACTTTGACAGTCATAGAAGTGAGAATTCACCTCGTAGGTCTGATGAAATTCGACGGAATAGAGAAGAAACGAATGCATACAAAACCGAGCAGTACGAAACTTACACGCAAACTTATACAGATTTTACAAAAACTAAAAATAACGCATATGCGAGTTTTTTGGAAGATTCCCATAGTATTACAGAAAATAAAAAGGATTATGGTTCACGTCAGAACACACCACCTTTTGCAAATTTTGAAAACGTAGATCTTTCCACAAATGACGATGCCGGTAATGCCAAAAACAGTTTCGCTTCGAGAAGCCAAAAAATAGATCAATTTAATAGGCCGCACTTTAGCGATGGCGGCAAGAGTACGTCGTTCAGTTACGAAAGAAATGGTGAATTTCAAGAAAATCAAAAACAAAGAAGTAATGATGATGGTAAGTCACGGGTTAATGCGAGAAACAAACAAACGAAAAAGCGGAAAAAATTACGAATCTTGGTGAAAAAGATCGAGGACGATGATTCTAAATCACCAACGGATGATGATAAAAGAGAGATAGAAGAGAGGATATCAAAGAATCTTCTAAAATCGTTAAAAAGCAGACTTTTGCAGAATCGCGCCGACAATATTGAGCTGCAGATTCAGTATCAAAATCATGTGTGGAATATACCGTTCGTGAACAATGAATCAGATCTGTCGCCGACGATCTGTACGCGACCGGGACTCTTCCAGCATCCTAGGGACTGCAACATGTTCTATGAGTGCTTCTGGGACAAGTGGTTGACGAGATTCACATTGCATGTTTTCGCCTGTCCCGTTAGACTTGTCTACGATCACACAGTGAGAGGGTGCAGCAGGCCCAGTGCAGATTCTCCTTGTAACAATCATACCAGCTGATAGTACATGTTTTAAAATAGAGTACCTTTTTAAGAGTAGTGATATACGTGCAGTAAAATTTGACTGGTCACTAATAGAGTGCCTGCATTACAGAGTGGCAACAGGCGCACGAGGCTCACAATCAGATTAAAGTTTTTGTCTAAACTGTGTGAAATATAACTTGGTAATACTAACTTCAATGAGTTTGTTTAGACAAGTTAGACTTCTTAGCAACTCTAGTTTGGTGATAATCGCCATGTCTTGTTTAGTCCAAAGTTTTGTCGACAAATTAAATTTTATTGCTTCTATTTCGTTATTCTAACAGTTGAAAAGGCGATGTTACATTTTTTTTAAACAGTTTTAATATCGGTAATTTTCGTATATATTTTTCAGTTTAAATGATACAAATAACTAAACTGCTAATCAGATACCCCAACAGTGGAGATGGCGGCGCATAGCAATATAGCAAGCGAAATGAATTACCTCTCGATTATGGATGTTACCCTACTTGGAAACAGACATCAGTATTAAGGTTGCCATTAATTGTAGAATGTTGATATGACAACATTAACACGCTGTTGGCGTCAGCTGACTGGTAGTTTCGTTATTGCTATAATCTAATAATCAGCATTTGAAGAATCATGTATACCAAAATCAGTGACGCTGAAGTTGATTTTAAAAATTACAATAAATTAAAGTATATTAGTTAGCGCCTATATGATTTTAAGCAGAGTAACGACACATAGGCAATGCAATTTGATTGAGTTTCAAATCATTTCGGACAAAACCACACTTGGTAATAGTTTTTTGTCTGATATGATCACCAAACTAGTATTTGAAGATTGTCATTACAGAATAATGCATTTTCAGAGATTAAATCGTCTATGCGAATATCGCACTTTTCTGAAACATGACTTGCCATGTAGTTTAAACAAAAACTTAAAATTTGAGCATGCGCCTGGACAATGTCGCTCTTTCTTGTTAAGTTACTCTAATTTAAAATATTTCTCTAGCAGCAAGCCGATATTTGTCAATATTACATTTCTCTATCCGATGTTGGGTAAATATTCACAACATTATTTGAACAATATTAGTGTTTTATTTAAATATTACCGAATTTCGTTCAAACATATCCTGAAATAAATCTTTCAAAGGATCAATATCATATCAATTCAAGATAATTCGGAATTAAAAGAATAAAATATAAGGATTGGTAGAGTATAATGCAGATAACTATTTTGTGTAAGAAACTAAAGTCGCATTCGATTTATTCAGTTTATATGTTTTTTATACAGGATGTTTCACCTCAGTCCTAATCCCAATTTTTTATTCATAATCTTAACAAGAAATACATTTTAATGATATCTTTAACTTATCTTGCTCTGTGTAAAAGAAAAAGATTTCAGAAAAAGTGGTACAAGTTCAGTCATTAAGAGGATATGTAGTGTTATTTACATTCAGAAATAGGTAGCATCCATGGACATTCAGATCTCACGAATTTGTTTTTGTCTTTAATGAACCCGTTTTCTGGGTTAAAAAAAAGGCCGATCGATCCATATATTGAGGATTTTAGAAACATCTGTATTTATTGATAGGGGAAAATTATATTTTTTTCCTTCAAGGTGGTTCGAACTTATTATCTACGGTGTGGGAACCTATCATATTATCTATCTTGGCTTTGAATCCTTGGATGAATGTGATTTCAATTCAAATTCCTTATAAATATATAAATTTACAGCAAAATTCAAATGGATTTTGCTATATGTTCATATATTTATAAGGAAGATCATAATTTTGTCGGCGCACTTAGAATTTTAACAAGTTTTAATTAATAAGGTTAGTTTATTATTATAGTTTTTCTACTGTTAAAGAATAATTATAATACGGCTTATTTAATATAATTTATTAGAGACATTTCTTTTGCTTAATGACTGGTGAATGAATGGATATGGTCTATGGTTAATTTTTTGCTCATAAATAACAATTTTTGAAGTGTATATTGGGAGAGATTGTACCAATTTGATATGATGTTGAAAATTTTAACAATTTACTATTTATAGGGGATATGGAATCAGTTATAAATATTTTCAATTTGATTGTTGAATGCATTTTTTAAATGAAAAAGCTCTCCCGGAATTTTGAAATTTAATTAAATAAATTTTCTTTTTGAACGATTTTGTAAAACACAATAAATTTATTCTTTTCAAGTTAAATAACAAACAGCATCAACTAAAAATAATAAATGTTCCTCAAAACTTTAACAGCTACGACAGAATCTATATATTTCATGAAAAGTGCTAAAATATGCTATTTTTTAAATAAATTGAGAAAGGAATAACATAAACTGTTTACTAAAATCTCAGTATTGGTGAAGGTAGAATGGCGCGCTAGCTTCTACCGCAATGGTGTATCATTGGGGTAGCTTTCTTGAAAATGGCTGCCCCAATGTTTTCCTTATGCATGAGTGAGGAAACAGTTTCGCCAAATAATTGAGTGTTTTCGTTTCGTTAAAATCGCCTAATTTGGAGATGAAGTGATTGCCAAACATAACAAAATAAAACTCAATTAAATTTGTCAAACATAACAAAGTAAAACCTAATTAAATTCAGTACTATTATAGAATTGTCAAAAGTGAAAGTTTTATTTTTGAGAGTGTAACAGTATTATTTGGATTTGGAGGGTGGATTTTCTGTCGCTTCTGGTGTTATTGTTACATTTCATTTGTAAATTTTGTAAAAATATCTTCACTACTGTAAGCATTATAAAAAAATAAAAGTCTGATTTCGGAAAAAAAATGAAACAACCTACATTTCCGGCTGAATTCGACTCTTAGTTTCTTATACAGAAATTGTTGTTTGTAGCATGCTCTACCACTCTATTTACAATTTTCTAACGTAAGTCACTCAGAATAAGAGCAATATTAATAAAAATATTGGTTATGTTCTTCCAAAATGTCACATCAATGTGGCATAAAGGATAAAGCGAAAATATTGCATACTATTGGCTTGTTGCAAGGGTCATTCATCGCTGCGACTTTATCCGATAGGGCTCGATTAAACCAGGGTTGACTACAGATGACAGCACAGTATTTACAATCACAATCTGGGGACACCACCACAAAGTAGAAAATTTCCTACTACTGAATACCTTATGTTTTCCAGAATTTATAATACAGCTAGGCCAGCGAAAAAAAAAAAAAAAAAAGATTTTACTTCCATACATTTTCACTACCAAATCTTTCAGAAGAAATGTGAAATAAGCTATTCAATTAGAAAATATTCTTCCTTCAATTTTCTTTCTTTCTTTATCTATTTTTTCAAGAATCTTAGTAGATTGTCTTCATACCGAAATTGTTACAAACTCTGGAAATTTCAATATGAGTATGTAATTCTGAAAACCTATTTGATGTTTTCGCTAAATTTTATCAAACAAGAAATTATTAGATCAAGTAACTTGTGGGTTGCAAAGAATTAAAATTTGAAACTTCTATATTAAATTCATTTGTAATCTTTGCAAAATAAATTGCAATAATGGTAAATTTTAAAACGTAACTCAAAAACTAACTTGACGGAATGATCTATCACTTTGGATTCGTCTATTTGAAGCCTTTAAAAGTGGATTTCTGTTTAAAATATTCACGTTAAAGTTCACTTATCTTTTTCGAAAATTAATTAAAGTATATTACTGAAAAAAAATTGGATATACATTTGAAATGAATTTTCGGATTAATCTATGACTTTTTTAACGGATATTGATTTCAAGAAGTTTCAAGTAAGCGAATCCAAAAGGACAGATCATTCCACTTAGTAATTTCTAAAACTATCCACATTGCAACAATTAAACAGGAATATGATGTTAAGAGCTCAAAACTTTAAATTTCGTAATTCCTAAGACATTTGATTGAATCACTTGCCCTTTGGCATCCTCAGATAAATTTTACAGAAAAAAGTTAAATCGACTATCAGAAATAGATGTTCATATTGAAAATTTCAGCCTTTGTTACGACTTTTATATGGAGACTACTGTTGCCAGGTGTCTTGTCTAAATCGTGGCTCCAAATGCTCCGATACCACTCATTTCTTTCTTACAGTTGATTTCATCATCTTTAATAGCAGATAATTCTGCCATTAGACAAGGCAAAGAAAATTAATTTAAAATATTAATAGAGCCAGTGACATCAAAATCTCTGTTGCGCGGAACTGAAAAAAAAAAATATGTACATCAAAATTAAAATGTTTTACGAACAAAATAGACTAGGCCTGACTCGGTTTGACATGCTGAAAATATGTTTATTTAAGGGGATTCGGTACCCTTGATTCGGCGAAAAATGACGAAAATATCGATTTTCTAATTTCTTGTTTAAATTACTTTATTATCCTATAGCATTCTGATGAAGTTTCGTAAAGATCCAGTATTATAAATACAGTTTAAAGTGATTTATTGCATCGCTGTCCATTTAAATGTTAGAACTCACTTCATTTAAAAATGATTTTTCTGTTCAGTTTGTGCTTTTTCGATGAACAGGTATTTTCAAAGGGATAAAGTTTTAAGTAATACCTTTCGATTGATTCGAATTTTTTTAGTTGTTCCTTACGGACTGTTTGACAAAATTAAGTACCGTAAAGTAAAAAGTTTTTTCTTTTTTTTTTTTTTTTCTTTCTTTCTTTCTTTCTTTTTTTTTTTTTTTTTTTTTTTTTTTTTTTTTTTTAACACACGGATGTGTAAAATAAATTCGGTTAATAAAAAAAAAAGCAATTAGCTCAAAATATTCAAAATTCTAAAGAAGATGCATTTAAAAATTTACTTCATTTTTTCGAATTTTGCTTGGAAAATTGAACAATTTCTTAATACAATCACTTTTCTTTATTGAGTCCTTTATTATTATGTCAAAAGAGTCCTTAAAATGCTCAAATTTAAAAAAAAAAGTCCAAAGAGTATTGAGTCCACTTAAATTAATTATTATTAAAAAGCTATAATGTTTTACGGTCATCGCGGATATGAAACACTCTTAGAGCATTTTATAGAAAATTTTGTACTCTATCAGAAGAAGTTGGTATGACAAACTTTATTTTACCATAAAAGACTGTTACACTTATTTTTAGGAGGCGGACGGTGATAGAATTACAGTTTAATTAATTAATTTATTTTTATTTCATGTTTATTTTCTTTTTTAATTTTTACCAGTGGCTACTTTATTTCGCGTTAGTTCGCTGGTCAAGTGTCGACTTTCCACGAAAACGATAATTCATTACAGTTTTTTAATTATAATTAATTTAATGAAACTAATTTTTCGCAAGTCAAATCTAATCATGTACCTAGCTGATTTTTTACTATCAATTTACATTTTTTTTTTTTTCAATGAGGGAAATTTTGATGTAATCGACTCCTGGATTATATTGTTTCGATGCAGCCAAATTCAACCTGCGGCCCGCGGGCCTCTGTGGCCCGGCGACATTTTACGCGTAACCATTAATCCGTATTTAAACAATTAATTGGGATGCGCATAAAAAAATACTTATGAACTTAAGCATTGTTTTATTTATTTTCATGGGAAAATAATTATATATAAGAGGACAGATGTTAACTTCAAATTCTGTAAAAACCGTTTCCTTAATAAAAAGCTGTTTTTGCATGTACTCCTGTTTGCCCTACAGTAATGTACACATTTTTTAATCTTCAACAATAATCAAACGTTATGCCAAATTAAATTTTCACTGTATATTTCTACAATTCTTTTTTCATTGAGCAAATCAGGGAATTTAATCATGAAAATGATCTTGTTATAAAATTATGTTAATTATGTTTAAAATTATGTTTTGTTATATAGCTAATAATTACTTTTGAGAGTTGAACTTTGTTGGAAAAAAAAAGAAAGAAAAAAAAATTGCACCGAAAAAATTTTTACTGTATCAATTGCAAACAGCAAACTTTGCGGCATATTTCTACAGCATTTGCGATAAAAATCTACTATTGTTATTTGGAATGAGGGTTGTTAAATTTTTTGATATTTATTCCGCGAAAAATCTAGTGATAATATTAACTTTTTATATTGCATTGTTAGACTGCTTTTGTTGTTTTAATTACTGTTATTTTCTTTTTTAAACCTTTTTATGAGTGCATTGCGGCCGAGGACCGACTTATGCAGGGGCATGCGGGACAATTGCCCTCCCCCCCTGTTTAGGGACCCTCACATGAGAGTAACTAGGATTTTCACTAAAAAGTGCCAAATGATTAAAATTAGCCAAAATTGATCAAATTTCACATATTTTCAAACAATTAGTAAGGTAAAAGTGGTCCCCCCTTTTTCTCTTTGCTTCCAGGACCTTATTTATCTGTGCTAAAAATAAACTACATTAGAAAATTAATAATTAAAGATTTGTTATAACAACTTAGTGTTCTATAGTTTTCAAAAGAAATTCTTTATTAACATTTTTCTCGTACCGTGGCAAGTTAAAGCCATTAATTATGAGCAATTTGCGACATTTTCTTTTAGCTATCTTATAACCTATGTAGATAAGTAAAGAAAAATATTGCAAAGAGATACTGCTGTCAACCAATCTATTATTTTTTTTTCCTACAATTATCCTGCTAGTACTTTTTCTTAAAGTTGTGACTATCTTTTTGTGATACCCTGTATACAGGTGTGAACTGCACCAAGTACAAAATTTATACATACATACAATACGTGTGAAGTTTAGTACAAGCCACTTCCACATTATTCACAAAAAAATTCTATCGAAAGACAGAAGGGAGCCCCCAGAATGATGCTTGCCCCTGGGCCTCCCATAGCCTTAGTCGGGTTTTGTATGTGGCCTGCAGAAAGTCTGAAACTTATTCTTGCGGCCCGTGTGAAAAAAAAAGGTTGAGCATTCCTGTTTTAGAGTATTTGGAGGCCCAATTTACGCTGGATACCAGGTAACACTAAAAGAGACGGTCCCTAATAAGAGGGATAGAAGATACTTGTTAAATTATTTGACAACCCTATCAAATACCCCATCGGATATCGTTGCAACACTATTTATCAGATTCCTATTTTATTTTCCTTGTGCCAATTTGCGAAGAAGGAACTAGAATTGTACATATGTAAAACGCTGTAGGATCATTCCATCCACTGCTGATCTTCAAGCAAGAAGTCGAAAATGTATTGTAAAAATTTATTGGACTGCAATAAATAAATAATTTCTTCTAATGTTATAATTTGTTCTTATTTTTTCTGTCAAACATGATGCCAAAATGCCTCGCATTTGATTTAATACGTTTCTTCAAAAAATTGTAAAGCAGAGAGGTTTATTATTTTTCTTTTTCTTTTTTTTTTTTTTTTTTTTTTTTGATGACTGTAAGTTATTATTGGCGTACCCATAGAGAGGAGCTAAGAGGGTTGCGGTCTCTGTCAGATCCCGAGACAAGACTATTTATTTAAAAATTTTGAAAATTTTGAAAAATATTTTTTAACAAGTATAGTCGAACCCAGTTAAAGCGTGTTATAAGTGAGCGGACAAAAGTCGCGTATTAAACGTGATTTGTGTAATTTTGGTAAAACTGGGGTTATTTACGCATCCAATCGTCTATATGAAATTTAAAGTTTCGTTTATATGTTTACGATAGAAAATTCTCCCTTTTCGTATTTGAATTTATCAACTTTTTTCTTTTTATAATATCGACTAAGAATAATAATTTAAAATACATATGGATTCAAATATGGCTTTATTGCAAATTAATATTATAACCAAATATAAAACAACAGAAATAATTTTATTTCTAGACTATTTTTTTAACAGATAAAAAGTATTTTAATATTGCAAGCACAATACAACTACTAAAGTATATTTAGTACTTGTGATAATAAGGTTCATTATGATCTATCCTTCTTTTTAATGTAAAAAAATTGCCCTTATTAATTTTTATACGTGCAATATTGTTAGCTCAGCAAAAAGTAATAAAAACCTCATAGGACCTCACCCAGGGCCGTAGCTAAGGGGGTGCTATGGGCGGCTCAGC
This sequence comes from Maratus speculifer, assembly GCA_964019185.1. Taxonomy (NCBI): domain Eukaryota; kingdom Metazoa; phylum Arthropoda; class Arachnida; order Araneae; family Salticidae; genus Maratus; species Maratus speculifer. The sequence continues at coordinate 20,584,023 of OZ025292.1, read as the reverse complement.
CCCCTAAAATATTTTGAGCCCCCCCCCCCCCCCTGGAAAAAGTTCCAAGGTCACTAAATGTTCCGAAAATTCAAATGAAATTCTGTTCAAAAATCTTATTTGGTTTTGAGACCCTTTCACAGTTTTGCAGAGTTATTAAATTGTATTTAAAATACGTGTTTCAACACTCCCTCATCCTATTGGTACATATGAAGCTAACAGGATGTTTAATTTTGTACCAGTTATACATTCAAAATTTTCATCATCATATACTTTTCTTAGCATAAAATGAAGTTATTACAACAGTTTAATGAGAAACATAGTACCTACAATGTGAATATGCACTAATTTATCTTTCTGCATTAGAGAGAGAACAAAAAAATATGAGCCCCCCCCCTACATTCCCTTGAGCCCCCCCCCCCCCTATATTCCCCTGAGCCCCCTATCGTACACTTCTAGCTACGTCCCTGACTTCACCTTGCCTCATAGGACAAATATCTACAGCGTTAGTACTGGCGCTGGTTTTAAGCTGGTTCCCAGTTTTAAGTTTGTATCTCAAGACCATGGGAGGTAATGGCCCTAAATGGCTGTTTTGGAAAAGAGCGCATTGTGACGAAACTACTAAGCAGATTTCGACGAAAAAAAAAAAAAGGATGTAAAAAACCACCATACGAATGTTTGAGAATTTTTTCAGATTTTTTTAAACAAAAGAACAGGTTTTCTAACATTTTTCCTGTTTTTAAATGTACATTTTAATTAAAAATAAACTGAAATTTCTGAGTGACAACCTTAATTTTTTTGCATGAAATACTATGAGACATGATGCATATTCATTATCAATTTTAACTTTCTACGTATGGTACATCATACTATTAAATAAGGGCAAAATCATTTTCCAGCGGGAAAGTGAGGCGTGTCTCGACAAATTTCCCGCCTTCTTTTAAAAATACCGTGTGAATAACTATGTGAGATTTGAAAAGAAGGCGTGAAATTTGTCCGAGACATGCCCCACATTCCCACCGAAATAAGATTTTGCATTTTTTTATATGATGCACCATACGTAGAAAGTTGAAATTGATTGTGAATATGCATCATGTCTCATGGTATTTCGTGCAAAAAAATTAAGGTGGTCATTCAGAAATTTTAGTTTATTTTTAATTAAAATGTACATTTAAAAACAGGGAAAATGTTAGAAAACTTGTTCTTTTGTTCTGAAAAAATTGTCAAACATTCGTATGGTGGTTTTTTACATCCCTTATTTTTTTCGTTGAAATCTGCTTAGTAGTTTCGTCACAATGCGCTCTTTTCCAAAACAGCGATTTAGGGGCATTACCCCCCATGGTCTTGAGATACAAACTTAAAACTGGGGAGAAATGAATTTCTTTTCATGGGGTATCGATCCATGTCGGACTCAATGTGTTTGACTCAAAAGGGCATATTTTATTAAGAAACCCGGCTACACCTTTTATGCAGAAATGTATTTGAAAATGAGAACAATACTTTTTTCCACATCACACATTATAAATGGAAAATATTTATTGCAGAATTCTGGTGTCTGGTGATTTCTGGTTCAGAAAAGCCTGTGGCTTTTCTGAATCAAGTTGGATGTTCTATGTAATGGAACACTAAATCACAAAGGATTCAGCGGGATAAGGGGCCGTCCATTAATCATGCGAGGCTCGAGAGGGGGAGGGTGGCGATAAAAAAAATCACGAAATATCACAAGGGGGGAGGGGGGGTGTAGTAATATATCATGAGTATTTATTTTTTCGGCAAATGCGCGATACTGAAACAAAAAGCGGCGTTTCGTGTATTTATTTTTTCGTCAAACGCGTACAAAGTCGAAAGCGGCTTGTAGCAACCTTGATTCACCGTTGCCAGGCAACGAACGAAGTGAAGTTAACGCGAGCCGTGACAAGCGCCTGCCGGACTCAGCTTGTCAGTGTCGGTTATTCTGTTGTTTTGGCACTGAATACATACGTAAATTGTTTAACCTTGTACGTTTTGCATTAAAACAATGTCTAAAATAGGTGATCTGAGCAATAATAGTCTAGAGATGCACAATGTCCGTCCTTCTCGCATCCTCACGCGACGAACGAATGGTAGATCGAGAGAGATTCTCTGCGTAGTGCGCAGTGGCGTAGCTAGCGGGGGGCGGAGGGGGCGGAGGGGGCGGTCCGCCCCGGGTGTCACCCTATAAGGGGTGACACCCAATCTTTATTTGCAATTTTGCAAATAAAAATTTGTATTATAAAATTTTATAAGAAATCTTTATTTGGAAAGGAATTCTGAAACAAAGTGAAATTTTTGGCGCATGACCCAATAGAGTTAGTTTTCTTTTCTTTGAGAATGTGAAATTTTATACAGAATGGTGTATTAAATAATACATGCACCAGTAAATAAATACCTACCTATCCAACGGGTGGGTAGAAAAAGCAAATTTTAAAAGAAAGAATTTTCTATTTTGCATATAGACACCACATTGACTTATGCGGGCTATGGCTTGAGTGGTGAGTAGCTCCTGTGGTTTTTTATGCAGGAGGGCAAAAAGTAAATAAAGAATTGTATATCATTTTTTTATAATAATATAGAATTGTGATTGAAAAAAAAATATGAAGGATCGGAAGGGGGGTGACACCATGATGGATGGGGGTGACACCATTTTCATCCGCCCCGGGTGTCACCCACTCTAGCTACTCCACTAGAGTGCGCGAAAATGATGACGCCGAGTGGGTTGATGAAACCGATGTTAATCTTCAACAAAGCACTGTGCCTACAACTAACTTGCAAGATGCTTATCCAGTTATTGGTGTTGAAGAAAGTCTTGCTAATCCGTGGTCTGATGACATTGTAAATTAAATTATGTTTATGTATTACTACAAAAAAGTTTTTCGCATTTCTTTCATTATTTTTATGTCAGTCCAAAACAACTTGCAACCTTTCTGTTTACCTCTTAAGGTTATTTATTATTGTAGTTTTTTTAATTTTCTATTATAAAATTTCATGATACTTGAACCTGTATTTTATAATAAATATTCTAAAAAAATTAAGATTCTTTGTAGGTACTAAAAAATACACGTGATATGGGGTAGGGGGGGTAAGTCTTGAACCTCACCATGTATCACCAAGGGGGAGGGGGGGTTGAAAAATGCCAAAAAAAACATCACATGATTAATGGAAGGCCCCTAACGTAGTTAAACGTGATATTTTTGCATTAACTTTATGGACGACGCTCAAGGGATTAAAAAAAAAAAAAAAAATCCGCGTAGTAGGCGAGATTTCGTATTAATCGTGAGCGTATTAATCAAATTCAACTGGACTTTAAGATTTTTTTTTAATTATTTTGTCCTACACTTTTTAGGTGCGTTTGTAATTTTATAATTACGTAGCACATAAAGTCATAGAGATTTGAACAAGTCGCAGTTTTCAGCCCCGGTCCCAGCCCAGCCCATTTATATTTTTATATTTCTAGGCCGGCGCCCATTTTGCATTTCGGACCTAAGTCGATCCCGATCTGGCCCGACAAAATTTTATAAAAACCAAATTTTCATCATATAATTAAGATTCCTTTAAAAAATACTACATGCATATTTATACGATGATTTTACAGTATATTTTAGAGAAAATACACACTATCAACGTTGATGATTACTTAAATTCTTAGGCTTTCAATATTCAAATAAAGATTCATTAAAAAATTAATATGATTTATAATGAAAGAAAAACAAAAGAAAGTTAAAATTATCATAACTTTTGAAGCTGTATATTAAAAAGTAGATTTATGAAAATATTTCTATACCATTTTTTCAAACACTTTCTCAAATCCAAAGGAGCTACTTTCTGATGCATTTCAGAATTCATTTCTTTTCGGAAACTCGTAAAATTAATAGGTGTTTTCATTTAGAAACTATGTAATCGAATGGCGTTATCCATTTTTGATACAAGCAATTTAAGAAAATATTGTCAAAGTTAGCGTTTTGAATCGAATTTCCGGAAGCCACAGCATGGGCAGGAAAAAAATCTGCAAGCACGTGAGATGAATCACTTACACTCTAAAACTGGGAGGAGTGAAAAGCTCACTTTTTGTAGGAGTGATTTGCATTTTCACTCTTTTTAGAATGAACTTTATACAAATACACTCTTTAAAGAGTGGAATTTCCGACTCCCTAAAAAGGAGTGAAATATCTCACTCCGTTGTCGAGAGTGAAATATCTCACTCCATGGTCGAGAGTGAAAAATCTCACTCCGTTAACGAGAGTGAAAGCCCGGCATTATATACTTGAAAAAAATCCCCGCTCAACTTTGAATCAATATATGGAGTAAAACAATGAAAAGTACCAAAATATGTCAATTCTTACTTTTCAAAAATTACATTTTATAATATAACCTATAAAATTACGCTTATTTGCTATTAAAACGCACTCGTTTTCAAAAATGAGTGTCACTCCTTCGATAGAGTCAACGGTCACTCTTAGAAAGTGACTTAGATATGTATTACGCATCAGCCAATCAGAAATCGTCTTCTCAGTTGTGATGATAAAAATGTTTCCGCCATTTTATCGTGTCCGTTATGCGTCTCACTTTCGTTTCCTCGGTCTACAAATGTGGATCTTTAATTTGTATTATTAATACTGAAAAGTAGTTTAAATTTCGATCTTGGAATGATATACTCCGATATCTTATGATTCAAAATAATCCACATAGATTAAGTTCCTTGATCTGGAGTCAGAATGGAGAACAAATAATTCAGTAAAAAGCAATAATACTCCATTAATACTCAGTGACGAAGATGTTGCACTGCACATATTTTATTTATCAAACAAAGGATTATTATTCATCAAACAAGGGATAACAAGGGATATTTAACATAAAAAACCGGTAAGTCAATTTTAATTTCAACTTTTTATTTTCCGAATGTAACTTCTAGAATGTTGAGTTAAAGTTTTACTTTAACAGGAAGCTATCTGCTTCTGCTATCTTTATGTGCGTGGAGGAAAAAAAAATCGCTGACGCAAAGATTTGTGTTTTATCCTTGATGTTTATAAATGAATGGCTTTAGTAATTTTAAAAGTTTGCAGTATGACTTATATTAGATGAAATTTTTTTATTAGAGATAAATAACTCATTAAAATTGTTTTTCCAATAGTAAGAAAATACATATGTAGTCATTTCTTGTATTTTATTTTTTCTTTATTTTTCTTTTTCGTACATGAGTATACTTTTATAAAACTTTAACTCACATTTATAGAATACTATAGGGTAGATGTGACAGTAATGTACACACCTGAATGTTTTTGGTTTATAAAAAAAATAACTAATAAAAATTTAGCTTTTTTTTTTTCGTAACTCCCTTGCATATTTTATAATTTAGCACTTTTGTTGACACTCTTAATTAAACCAATCAGGAAGCACAAAATAATGTTTTTAAGTTTCACTGTTTTTCATTGAAAATCGTGTTTTCATTGAAAATCATTCATAGAGCTGGCTTCATTTAATAAATTTATGTATTCCTTATTTTATTGCAAAATTTGCAATTTTTTGTTTTTGTAGTTGAAGAAAGCTTTGAATTTTATGTATTTAATGTCGTTTATAAAATTTCATTAATTTTTAAGGTTTTGAGAGGAGTGTCCATTACTGGAATACTTAAGTAGTGATTTTCCAGTAACGTACACCTCATATAGGCACTGTTAAAAAAGCAATTACGGTAATGTTTATAGTGCATAAAATATTTTGATTTAATTAAAAACTTAAGTAATCAATTTAAATTTTTAAATTGCACTTACCAAAATGTAATGACACCAAAATTTTTATAAATAGTTGTTTTTAAGTTATATTAATGTGATTTATAAAATTTCAATATCTTCTTCGTTTTATTATTACTTTTTAAAAATGAATCTAACGATGTTTTGCCTATTTTATAATCTGGCAATCAAACCGCTCATGAAGCCGAAAAAAATGTTTAAGGGCACAGTCAAAGAGGGGCTTATAGGGCTTAATCGTTCACCATTTAAATAAAAACACTTAAGTTACAGAAGTCGTCAAAAACACATTTTCTCTTAAATATTTGTTTATTTTTACTTTTTCAATTTTGTCTGCAGATATTTTTTTAAATAACCAATAATGTCAAAATGCAAACGAGATATTAGAAAAATCTCTCCCCATAGGATTAGCATTAGCTCGTGAGTGTCTTCGCCGGCAGGTACTACATGTACATCTACTCTATATACGGGAATAAATAATTGAAATTAAATATGACTTACCATGTCATTTTATAAATACGGCTTGTATTAATATATATTTTTCAGAAATAAGATTTTAATAACACATAAAAAAGCATATATAACGTGCATTATGGATTTATTTAAATAATATGTAAAACTTAATGGGTATATCTGAAAAAAAAAATATGTGTTTAATATTTTAAAACTGTTTCATAATTTGTGCTTATGGGCATTTTAAAACTATCCTATATTTATGGGACTACCAATGAAAGCAAATAACACAAGGAAAAAGATTGGAATAAAATAGTTTATTTCTGTCAATAATCTAATCAATGTGTAACTTTAATTACGTTTTCCCTTAAAAAGCTCAATTAATGTTACATACTTTGAATTAAATAAATATTGTCAATAAAGTATTTTATTCCAATCTTTACCACGTTTGTATTTATTTTCATTGTATGTTCTAAAAGACACGATTCTTTTAAAATGCCCATAATAGCAATAAAAAAAAGGAATTCATTGCCCCCCCCCCCCCCCAAAAAAAAGAGCATTCACTCCTATGAAAAAGTGACTACTCACTCCTACTAGGAGTGAAAAAACGCACTCCTTTAGCAAAAGTGAATAGTCACTCGTCAGAAATAGTGATTATTGACCCCTGTGTAGAGTGAATATTCACTTCCTAGGAGTGAGTATTCACTCTTTCAAAGAGTCAATGATTCCACTTTTGCCCAAAGTGAATAGTCACTCTAAAGAGGTTCGGCATATTTTGAGTCTGCGATAGAGTGAGTATTCACTATTCTGGAGTGACTATTCACTCCTTTTTATTTAGAGTGTATATATCAACAAGCATATACAAGTAACTTATTTACCAAAAATGGAAAAAGCTATTCGATTCCAAATCCCTTCAATAGTCAGGCTTGTCAATTTTATACCATTATTGTTAAAAATTAGTCTGAAAATGTGTCAAACTTTCGCGTTGTCGAGAAGAGAATTTAAGAACTCCCAAGAAGCATAGTTCCAATAATTACGTTAACTTAAGTTCTTTATCGCTATTATACACTCTATAAAAAAAAAAAAAAAAAAAAAAAAAAAAAAAAAAATCGACGCACCAAGAAGGAGTTGTCCGAAGAGACAAAAATTGGTGGATAGGAAGGTTATATACAGAATAGAAAATAATTATAATTTCAGAACAATTGAATGATTTATTTCTGAGTTACATAGTTACAAAGTAACATACTCAATAAGGTGTTGACCCATCTCTTGCCTGGATGCAAGCTGTCATACGACGTGGCATAGCTTGATAAAGCATCCAGATGATTTCCTGGGGTATTTATTGCCAAATATTCTCCAATTGTCGGGCTAGGTTATCAACATTTTCTGGTAGATGCAGTCGCCTTCTCTGTACTGTGAGGTGTCATATAACAAGTGCTTAAAGTAATCGAAGAACTTATTTCATGTGTATCTGCGTTTTTTTTTTCTTTTTATTACAAGTTATTATACGATTGAGTTAACTTTTATTAAATTTCAGACTGACTAAAATAGTTGTATTTTAACATATATCCGTTATATAACAACTACGTATATAACGTATTATACGTTTTATGTTGCAAAAAAATGAGATTATTTCATTTCATGATTTCTTTTAACATAAATGATGTTATTTTTTAAAGTTTTTGTTTCATTCAACGATCGTATGTATGTTTTTCCAGTTGAAAACTCGTACTTGAAATTGAACTCACTTTGAAATATCCGATCGAGATTAAATGTTATATACTGATGTAAATCAAATGACAATCTAATAATGTAATAATATTCGATGTTTACCACTGAACTGAATCAAAAATAAATAAAAATATGTAAACTGAATAAAATAAAATCAACATACCTTATGAACAAGCCTGACACCTCATAAAACATTAAACAAAAGGACATAACTTAAACCATGAAAAACTTGAAAAATAAAACCATTGGAGACGGGCGACTCGGCTTGCGAAGTGTACGACAGGGTTAAACCGATTTTAAGTTAACAACACTCCCAATCACCCGTTAAGACCCATCAATATATATATACAATGGAACCTGCTAAAGTGACCACCTTGGTAAAGTGGCCATCTGGCTAAAGTGACCGCTTTTGGAAATTTTTACTTGTGCAGGTATAAAATATGAGAATTTTCTGGTAATGTGATCACCTGTCTAATGTGTCCACCTGTGTAAAGTGACCAGTTAGCCTGTCATTGTCAATGTCATTTGAACCTGTGGAATGTGACCATCCATTTTTCTGCATGCCAAAAACTTTTAAACTTAATGACTAAAGTGGCCATTTTTTAAATTTTTATTTTGATCCATTAAAAAAGTACGAGAATTTATCTCCTATAGTGACCATTTGCTTAATGTATAAAGCGACCACTTTGTCCTTAATTGTTATGATATTTGCCTTGTCTAAAGTCATTTTTCATCAAAAGTTTATAACTGACAGTTATAGAAATGTTATCATTGTGCAATTGTATTGAAAATAAAAATGCTTATAAATTACAGTGTACCTTCTACTCATGTGCTATTTAAATCAATCACTACGGAATTTCAACTGTATTCAAAAGAAATAATGTGAGTTTTTTTGTAAATTACCCTCTATGTAGTATATTTTAAATTAGTAATTCAGTTATTATAGTTATGAATTAATCAGTTCATTACTTAATGTAGTGCGTTTTCCTTATTTATATTTTATTTTTTGAGATCACAAAAGTGCTAATGTGTCATTTTAAAGGACACTCCATAAAGTGACCACCTTTATATAGTGACCATTTTAGCCGGTCTTAAAGGTGATCATTTTAGACAGGTTCCACTGTGTATATATATTTACAGATTAACACAAAAAAATTCGGATAGATTACTGCCAAGAAGTTTAGATTAGATAATACAAGACTTACGATGGTTGTGTTTTTAACCATTTGAAAAATGGTTGTTTTCAATCGAGAATAGAAGTATATTTGAATCTTATGATGTCCGCATTTTGTTATTTTTCTGATTGTCCAGGAATATTAATGTCTAATCCATAACGTACGTAATATATGACTCTGTTGCTACGTAAGCAACGTTTTGATCATCATAAAAATGATGCTTTTACTGAATTTAATCAACTCATTGTGAAACATTAAAACATTTTGTTTTGGGTAATGGGTGTCAGCATTTTATTTTATTTTTTATATATTTTTTCTGGACTAACCAAATAATTGAAGCATGTGATAAAAAATTGATTTCTTTTTGCATGTAAGAATTAGTATAAAATAATATAGTGAAAAATTCGCGTTAAAAATATAGTGAAAAATTAACTCTGATTTTAAAGACTGTCAATTTTCTGACAAATGATAACGCGTCATAAGCGCCTATGGAGCATTCTGATTGGTCAGAAAATAGATAGTCTTTAAAAACAAAGATACATTTTCACGATTTTTTTTTCTTAGCAATTTAAATTCTTTTCCTGGACAAAAATTCAAGATAGTTAATCTTACGATTAGTTAAAAAAAATCATATGGTTGTTGTAATTTAATAAATACAATTTTTTATGTATTTTTTATCAATTGATCCGAAAATTACCTTAACTTTTAATTATTTTGTCGGGATTTCTTGTAAATCGCAAATTGTCAAAATTAAAAAATAACAAAAATCGGATATTATAAAATAGAGGAGATGGCTGTGTTTTTTAACTTAATCTTATTTGATTTTTACGTACAGTAATACTGTCGAACCAAGTTACAGCGTACCCGGTTTATAACGAACTCCCTGATATAACGAACGAAAATTTTGGTCCCATTGTTTTTCTATTGTATTTAATCCTTTTATAGCGAACCTCCGGAATCTTAAGAATCGGTTATAACGAACACTTTTTCTAGTCGACCATAATTTTTTTTTCTCGTTTTACTTTTCCGCGGATGTAAAAATGGTTTTCGACTCTAATTTTATAAGAAAATGCATGCCGGCTAGTAAAACATGGTGCAAATTAACGATAAGGCTTTTATTAAAGAGTAGTAAGACCTGCATTCTATCTCTTTTATGGCAGCCATTCTGTAGGTGTGATCATATCCACCCGTCAGGTCTTTTCCATTACTCCTGTCATAGCAGTAACGCAAGAATAATTCGAGATATAGCAGCATTGAGAAAAAACGTCTTCTTTGAAGCAAGCAATAGTCAAAAGTTTTTTCCTTAAATTATACTTTCTGGAGTTCGCAGTTCGCAAGATGATGGAAAAAAAAGTCAAATTTAAATGATAACAAAAGTAAAGAAACAAATGAAAATACGATAAATAAAACGATTTTTAACATGCCAATAATTAGTGTTAGTCCTACTAAGCCTGGATAAAGTGTAAAGATTTTAGTATAGTCAGGATCATTCCTTAAACAGTTTGCTAATTTATCCTAACATTTATCCGAACTAAGGTTGGTCACGAATGTTTAGATAATCGGTGTTTTATTGTATTTCCATTTGTCATTTTTCTTAGTTAATTTATTTAGTATTGTACCAGTTTAACGTAATCAATTTTAGTCAATTTAATTCCTTAATGATCATATCTAATAGAATTTACGTTTTTTTCCTTAATACATCATTATTGAACATATAGGTATCAGCTAATTATATACATATTTTGTAAACTCTAACATTTTTTAACGGTTCGGATGTAGCGAACTACCGGATATAGTAAACAAAAACTTCGATCCCTTGAAGTTCGTTATAACGGGGTTCCACTGTACTCCGATTTACATCACCTCGGTTTACGTCACCCCGCATTTACGTCGTCTGGCCTAGAAACATTCTTTTTTAATTCATCATAACTTTTTCGAAGACTTTTGGTTCTTTGAAGAAAACTATGAGCGCATTCAGCGCAGTCACTGGTTATGTTTACGTACCGGTAGCATCGGTTAGTTACCAAAGCGTTCAGTGCTGAGAACCGATACGCAACTAATGTCGTTCCGCGGAAGTAACCGAAGAGACTTGTAAGGAACCAAACTAACTGAGAAAAAATCTCGGTTACTTAGGTCACGTGATCGGTTACATATACATTTATGACAACAACAATAAAAGAATAATCACAACAATGTGATACAGATGGCGCTACTTGTAAACAACACCAATGGAGTCCAGTGAGCCTGTCTACTGATTAGAAATCCAGAAATCGGTCACTTATACCCTGTTCGCACTAGAAACATAAGGTATCTTACCAGGGCCGTGCTTAGGACTTTGGCGGCCCTGGGCGAAATATATTTTGGCGAATCTTTTTTCCGAAATTTTTAAAACGGATATAAAATATTATAAACTGTACAAAATGTATCACAAGAGTGAAATTAGTATGAACTTTTTAACACAAAAAATTTAAAAAAAAAAGAGATCGTAAAAATTATTACCAAAATAATCAAATTTCCCTTGCACATCAGTATTTATAATAAACCTTTTAGTTTTCCAGTTTTTGACTTTTCATGATAAATACGTTTACCCTTAGCACGAACCTTATTTCAAATGAAGCTTCTAGCATGATTAGTTTATTTACAGGGACAGCCAAAGGTTTACCGTGATGTTACGGCTATGGAGAAAAATCATTTCAAATGAATACATCATGTCAAGATTACATGCACTTATGCATTTACAACGTGCACTAAAATATGCGGTTAAAAAAAAAAAAAAAAAAAAAAAAAAAAAAAAAAAAAAAAAGCTGTTATTTATTTACAAGGCCACGCAAAAGAATTCCATTACATAGTGGTAAAGAGGGGAATTGTGTGCGACATATTTTAATTGTATTAAATTATTTCATACATATAAAATTGATGTATGTCGCTGAGACTTAACATATGTTATACGATGTATAATACGAAGTGCACAGCATTTACAGGGACACACAAAAGATTTCAAATAGTATATTCTTTCCGACTTACTGTATATGCATCCGATGATGGCTGATGGATGGATAAAATGCTTTTTATTATGATATGTGCTTTTAAGTTTCTCTGAATCTATGCATATTATGTATAGTGTATAAATGCTATAGTTGATACACGGGGCAGATCGCAAACGTTACTGAATATGAACGTAAATTACTTAAGGGTGTATTTCGATTGAAACTGCTTATTTTCCGATTTATTTTTTATTTCATTATTGCTCTCAAATACACCAAACTTTAAAAATCTCTTATTTGGAACGTACACAAGGTGCCGTGCTGGTCGATTCTTTGATAAATGCAAAAAATATTGCAAAAAAAAGCAATCAAAAACGGCATTTCGAACCGATTATTCCTTAGCGGAAGATCTGGGAACGAAAAAAAGGGTCATGCTGGTAAGATGATTGTTTATAACTCAAATTCTAATGAATTGAGCGTAAAAAGACATCACACGGCACCTCATACGTCCCTTCAAGAAACCTCTCAGCAAGTTTCATGTTTCTACCTTTAAAAATGTGTCTGAAATTGTATCGGAAAATTTCGAGCTGTTGAAGGTGGGAAAGCATTTTTTCGAATACACCCTTAAAGATGCTTTTTAAATAGGTTATGCATTTTTATGCTAAACTGCATTCAATTTACTAAGAAATAGTTGTAGAATATGGATAAAATGATATACAGGGCAACGCAAAGAATTGAATACATGACGCCTATGAATGATAATTTCTGAGAATGTGATTTCAGTAATTTTACGAATTTTTTAGTTTAAAATGAATTTTAGCTAAATACTCGCATGTAATAAAGGTACTATAGGTAAACTATAGGGCTGAACAAAAGTATTCAAGTTTGTTTCCATCTATTAGTATAAATTGCTGAAAGAGAAACTTCAACCTGCTAGGCATTTTCTTTCTAAATTAAATTTTCCCATTATATAATAAATATATTACCGACAGATCAAATACAGGGCTATTCAGAAGTATTGGAATACATATTTGGCTATGGACAGTAACATTATTTCTTTAAATAACGAAGTTTTGTTAAAGATTTCAGGAAGTGTTTGAAAGTGTTTTATAATCTATGCTTAACGCATGATTTTTCTTACTTGTTATTTACTGTTGCCGGTTTTAAAAAAAGAGCAAATAATATGTTCCACCTTTTTTTAAATTAAAATTATACCTAGAAGTTCACTTTAAAATAGGAAGAAAACATTAAAACAAATCAATTATTACGTGTGAAACAGGTTTAAGTTCGAGCATTACGACATATAAAAATAATATATTTAAAACGTTGCGTTTAAAATGATTTCTTATGGCGTCTAATAGAAAACTTTTCTTCTATAAGTTATTATAAAAGCTCAATAGACAACAATAATTTTCATTTAGCTATTTTGAACAAGCTAATTTTCAAATGAATGATAGATTTTACATAATCAATCATGAAAACTGTCGCCAGGTATTGTGAAATCATTGACTTCGGCAGAAAAATCCTACTCGAACTGAAAAATCTCCCAGTAAATAGTCAACAGGGAACGAATGGAAATCGGATTAGAGAAAATCGCTACTGTTCGCGATGATATAATTCAATTTTTGATAGTCGGGCCCTTTGTTTTAGAACGATGCTAGTTAGCGTGGTCTTAGAGCCTACAATATCATGACGGCAGTTGCGAGCATAATCTGACAGAGGACCATATTAATCCAAAATGCAAAAGAACATAAACTGGAGAAAGAATCCCATATGTCAAGTAATTTTATCTTTGCTTCAGAAATGGTTGTCATTGCCTCCATCTTTTTTTTTTCTCAGTAATCCTAAGAGGTGTGAATCCCCTACATCCCACATTCAAGCTTCAGTCGGCAAATTTAGCACAGATAAATTGGCAATTAAACTCAGAAAATCTTGAAAATTGTGGGTAAATAATTTACTGGTATCGAGTCGAAAACATTTAAATTTGGGAAAATGATGCATTCGGCCTATTCTTTATCAAGTGAAGGAAGTAAGATTTCTATTCAGTAACAAAATTCAAAGTTCTTTTGTTTAGTAAGTAGTTCTCTCTATTCCTTATGTATAAGCCTATATCAATAAAACAAAGTTAATCTCTGTCTACATGCGTGTATGTCAATCTGTGTGCGGTGGCAGAAATAGGCACGTACGAGGATAAAATATTTGGTAAAGCTAGCCCAAAGTGTCTCAAAACACAACTGAAAATTTTGAACTCGGAATTTAAAAACTTATAATTATTAGATTTGTTAATTAAAAACCAAAATCACTTTCACTTAAAATTATCTCGGTCGTTGGGAGAAATGAAAAGCTGCGGCGCATGATCTAAAGGTGCATTTATGCATTTGTTGAAAATAAAGAACGGAAAAAGAAAATTTCTGAGGAATTTTGTAACTATGTATTAACTTACATTGTCCAAACCGTTTAGTTAACTTTAAAACACAAGACACATTCTGAAAGACCGTACTCCTAAGTCTCAAATGCTGCAATCAATTAAAAAAATCTACAACAGTCTTGAAAATATATAGCACTCTTGAAAATAAAAAGGCGGTTTTATTGAAAAACGATTTTTACTCTTATTGCAATGCCCCACCAGGATGCAGTTTTAGAGGTACCGACAAATCAAAAATATGTGCTTAAAGGCTGAAACCTTCTTCTAATCGATAGTATAATTGGTTTTAAAAAACCAGAATTTTAACCTTTTCTAATGTACATTGATCACAGAGACGAAATCTTTTCTTCACTAAAACAAACTAATCGACTGTGCTTTAATACATTCTTTTTAGAGCATCCCAATAGACCAGATTTAATCACCTACAAAAATTTTGAAAACTTCTGACATTATAAATATTCTTTACAAAATTATATTAGTGAAAATTTCGACGGAGTCTGTAAAAAATTGAATGTTTCGCCGCGGGTTCGCCCTTTTATAGAGCAGTTTTAGAGTTTCCAAGAAACCAAAAAGTATACTATGCGTTTAAGTAAAGTTTTGAAACGCATTAAAGGTTTTTTTTTTATATTTTCATATAGGATGAAATCTTATAATCTATAATGCAACTAGTTGTAAAATGTATGAATTTTACGATAGTTCTTTTAAAATACACTGACGAACGAAAGTTACTTCGCGCTTATAACAGAAACGATATTTCCTGCGTTAAAAGTAACTAAAGTCCGCGGTTTAACAAAATAAAACGTTAGATATGTATTTTTTACAAAATGAAACATGGTATATTTTGACAAAATTGGTAAAAATCTGAGTGTTTTGTTGCGGTTTCACTCACTTTCGGTATTCAAGGACTCTAATAATAAAATTAAGTAGAAAATAAAATGCAAAATAGCAGATACTTTCAATCCAATAGTTTTTCACTTAAAAATATAAATTTAGATAGAATGGTGTCATATGACATAAAATCCTACAAATTTGAACTCAATTTAAAGGTCATTCATCACGGACTCGGGTTACGCCTGTCAAGACAACTAGATTCTTCATAAAAACTGGTGAAACGTAGAAACAACATCAACTTTTTTGCGGCCCCGAATTTTGGCGGCCCTGGGCAAATGTCCGGCTCGCCCTCCCTTAAGCACGGCCCTGTATCTTACGATCGCCGTGATTAAAGTGGTACCCTCCCGGAATTGGATGCCTGTTCACATTGGAAAATTTACCTAAGATATCTCAGCGAACGTTACTGTAACTGTGATCGAGAAAATGTAAAGCATGCACATGTGCTTTAAATAAAAAGACCGCAACAACCCATCGGTAAAAGCGAAGCTTTATAAGCCAATGAGAGTGAGTGATTGTTTCTGTATCTAGCCCGATCGAGTTGAAACTCTCTGAGAGAGTTACAGGCCTGAGATAGCTTAACTATCCATAGTGAATCGTGAACAGTGTTGGGTATGAACGCGCTCACTGAACGAAAACTCACGAGTTTCGCTCACTATTTGTGAACTTTGAACTGAACTTCGCTCACTATTTTATAAACGAGTTTGAACTGAACGGAAACTCAAAAAATAAACGAGTTTGAACGAAATTTACGTTCAATTTTACGTTCAATTTTTTCATAATTTATTTAAAATTTTTCCAGACCTCAGTACATTTTTTCCCTCTTTCAAATGCCATTTGGAGGCCGACACGCGCCTCAGGAAGGGTTAAGTCTGGATATCATTTCTTTGGGTAGTATCCTAGTCTTACATATTCTGTACCCTCAGGTCGCGCCGAACCGGACCTGGACTACATACAATTTTCGCCGAAAATACATACATACAGTAAACTCTCTGTATAAGGTGGTCTGTGTATAAAAAGGAAATAATGTCTAACTCGGAAAGATTTTCAAGTCCCCGTGAATCCGCAGTCAGAGTAGAATTTATCTAAAACGGAATATTGTCTACTACGAAAAATTTTCATGATACCGATCAATTACGCCTTAGCCAGAGTTTATTGTAATTTTAAATTACCATAATTCAACAATTAAAATTTTCTTTAAAGAGTAGTACATAGGACCTAAATATATTTTTTTAATTCAGTCTCTCTTGTTCTTCTGCAAGTTGGGGGGGGGGGGGGTTCTAAAACTGCCAATTTATCACATATATTTATTTCTTAAATCTTATTTATAATTTGATTACCTATAATTTTAACTATACATAATAATTTACATATTATATAATTATTATTTTCATTATTAATATAAAATAAAATATTTAATATAATATAGTAATAGTAATAATAATAATAATAAAAATATTTAATAATAATAAATAATAAATTAATAATACATACATATCAATTAAATATAAGTAAAATTAAATGTTAAAATAAATGTAATTAAATATTACAAATTATACTTATTAACAAAAATTTATTTAAAAAATGATTTTGTTGACGCATAGTGATATAAACTCAGTCTCCCTTGTTTGTCTGTCGGGGGGGGGGGGGGGGGGGGGGGGGTGTACAAACTCCGAATCTATCATAGCTGTAGACGATAACTTTTTGTCGGGATGTTTTCTAGAATCTAGGGGAAAAAGTGACCGGAAAAACAAGAGCGCAAAAGAGTGACACGAAAAAAGTGATCTGAAAAAAGGGACAAGGAATTGATTAATATTGAACTTGTCGATAAATAAGTGGTATGATAATAGTATTAGAAATGGCGGATAATAAAATATTAACGTTTTTTAAATAAATTTTTGTTAATGAGCATATTTTCTAGTATTTTATTTATTTATACAGTTATTTTTAATATGTCCTATAACTTAAAAAGATATCATTTTTTCAAATTAATTCTTGTTAAAGAAACTAATATTTAATATTTAAAACATTTATTTTTTAATTTTATTTAAATTTAATTTTACATTTAATTTATATTTATGTATTATTAATTTATTATTGATTTATTATTAATATACCGTATTAATTATTATATATTATATAAATATAAACATAAAATATAGCAAAATCTTAATATTTAATTTTATAATAATAAAAAATAGTAATTTTATAATGTATAACTCACTATACACATTTAAAATTATAAATAATCAAATTATAAATAATATTGAAAACAAAAATATAAGAGATAGATTCGGAATTTTTAGACACCCCACCCCACAGAAGAATGAACAGACTGAATTAAAAAAATGCAAACATTTAAATACTTAGTATTAGTATACATCTGTATTCTAATTCTCTGTATCTTACAAATTATTTTTATTGGGGCAGTGACAGGTTTTGAGAAGTTTTAAAGACGCCCCCCCCCCCCCCCCCCGTTCCTCTAATCTCAGTCCCGGGAGAGCAAGGACGCTCGATCGGTCGGGTGAGGGTAACCGACTCGATGCAGGATTCTAATCAGAGGTAAACGAAATCTAATTAACGTTAACTATCTTTTTCGAATGGAAAGCAAAGCAATTAATTCAAATTTTAATTATTATTTTTCATGTTTAAAAAGTTAAATCAAAACTTCAAAACATATATATAATTATTAGAAAAAAGTTAACAACCTTTATTAACTTCTCAATAAATTATCATAGAAGAAAATTACTGTTACCCAACGATTAGAAATAATGTCTACTTTTAAATGATGCATATAAAATTTGCTTAGGGGCATATCTACACATTAATATGAAAGCAAACTTCATTTTTTTCAATAGCAATGCTCAGTTTTAACAAGATATTTCAAATCTTCGTTTCAAACTACACCTAGACATACAATTTCAAGCCATTTGAGTGACAAGTTTTTATATTATAAGCATTCAAAATTTAGTGCTTCTAATGTTAAATTATAGTTTCATATTTTTATTAATATGTTCTGAAATTATATTCCTAATATGCTGTTTTTCTCTTTTTCTTTTTCTTCTTCTTCTTCTTTTTTTTTTTTTTTTTTTTTTTTTTGTAGCAATGCAATAATACTAAAATACAAAAACATAAATACATGAAGTTGCAATTTTTATAATTTTATTATATGAATTATGAAATTAAGATTCAGAAAAATTATGAATTGTAATTTACAATTTTTTTTGATGGATTTATATTTATCAAACGCTGCTTCATGTAATTTCAAAATTTCAAATTGTTTTTCCGAATAGTTTTCAAATTATCCTTAAAAGACGATAAAATGATGGATTAAGGGGCCATCTACGATGGAAGTGACTAGACATTTTAAGAATTCTTATCGATTTTGTAACCTAGCAGTCTTCAATTACTGCTTGAGGGGCGCTTAAGATGCCCTGATCAAATAGGCTTTTTCGGTCAACAATCGAGTACCCAATTTCAATTTGAATATAGCCCCTAAAATATGCTCGTTTTAAAATAATTAATTTCTCAGAACTCTATGGTATGAATTGCCTGAAAAGTTATCTTTAAGCTAATTGAAGAGTGTACAATTCATATACGCGGACAGAATCGAATACTGCTATTGATTAAAAAAAAAAGTCGGGATTTGTTTTAACACGTTGAATGCCATGTCAGACACCGGTGACCGACACTGAACTTTCTGTTTAGACCACATCAGTCACCGATGCCTGACAATGTAAAATATGATATAAAACTAAAAAAAAAAAAAATACATTGTGTTAAGTAATTATTGAAACTTCATTTAAAATTTACCTACATTTATTTATTAAATGATTATTGGGGTCATTCGAAAAAACGTGTCAGAAAATCTACTCGTACCGGAAAATTCTGGCCATTAATTACTAAACATGAGATATTGGAAACAATATCTAATAATTAAATGCTAGAATTTTTCGGTACGGATTAATTTTCCACAACAGACACGACTTCCCGAACTACCCAATATATCCTTAAATAAAAGGCGGCTTAAATGGAAACTTCAGTGTCAGTCACCGGTGATTGACACTTTCTTTTCCAGAGTCAGTAGGGAAAGTACCCTCACCGTCCCCCCTCCCCACGACCGTACTTTTCATTTCGAACTTTAAAAAAACCTCTCCCCTCTTTTTTTTTTTGGAAGAGATAGATTCGGAAAAAAAGTGCGAAATTAAAAAAGTGCGTAAAAAACATGAAGCAATTTTGAATACAAATATTTTATTTTGTGTAGTTAAATATTTCGAAAATTTATATATTTTTATAAATTTATCTATTCTGTTTCATTGCAGTCATGTTTTATTTTCTTATTATTAAAATACATCAATTTTAAAATTCGGGATCAAATTGACACAGCACGCTGAAAATGTGTGAATGAACAACAAACATAACATAGGGGGAAATCTACCGTTCTTTTTTTAAAGTTTTAATGTAGTAAAAATATAAAAACCTGATAATCACAATCATATATAATTGAAATCGAAAATTCTCTGAAACCAGCCAACAAGCAAACCTCAAGATGGGAAAAAAAAAGAGTATTATTTCAGGAACCGATGAGAAAACATTTTTGTCGCTGATCCCAGTCACAGACTAGTAAAAGAATAAAGAAGAGAAGAAAACCCCATACTGTGCGTAGGAATGCTCTAGGGTAGGAAGTCATGATCTGAGCATGGGCAACAACTTGTCAATATGCGTACGATTTACAAATCCAGGCGCCACCTTCTGAGAAAGTACCTTTTGAAGTAAAACGCTACGATCCTTGCCTAAACTTAGTATCTAATCGTATTGTATGGTTATCTAATAGTATTGTACGGCAAATCGTCGCTTCGTCATCCACTTTCTTTTTACGATGAGGGTGGTCAAGTAACGATTTCAACGCTGACAACTCCTGGACCACCCATGAACTGGAAACACTCTCTTTTCATGCAAATTTCGCCTAAGTTACAAATATGTATTTTTTCCCGGTAAAAAAATTATATTAGCTTTAAATATTATTATCACAAATCATTATAGATTTCTTGATCGTTTGCTTTTTCTAAAGATGTATGTATTTATTAAAATAAGAAATCTGTCTGTATAAATATAGTTAATACATGTTTTTATGTAATGTGATGACAAATGATTAATGAAAGGTTTTACCGCGTGGAGTTTCTCTATACGTGTAAATTGTTTTTTCTATTAAAAAATGCTTTTCACATTTTAAAATGATACACGGGCATATGGTAAACGGAAAAAAAGTTATCGGAAAAAAGGTGACATAAACTACAAAAGCGGAAAAAAAGTGACGCGGAAAGTAAGTGACAAGGAAAAAAAGTGACAAGGAATTGGTTTCGGGGATTTATTATTGATTTTGGGGATTCATTGGTTAAGTATAAAAGGGAGATCGGGGGGGGGGGGGCTCATAGTTTAGGTAAATGGGTTTTTCATGCTGATTTAACTGTTTTGGTTCAATTTTTGGATATATGTTCATCCTGAAAACACGCTTGCCTGATTAGTTTTGGGAAGGGACGGTTACCCCCCCCCCCCATCCGTCCTCAATTCGATGAATGGGTTTTTACGCAGAATTATCCAACGTGTGTCAAATTTGCATATAGGATCTTTTCGATAAGGCTTATGTATAGTATAAAATGCCTGAAGAGATTCTAGGAGTTTAAGGGTTAAGTGTAGAGGGGGAACGGGGGATAACCTTTCTTAAATTAAATTAATGGCTTTTTACGCATAATTATCCGATTTGCTTAAAATTTTGGACATAAGTTCATTATGATAAGACGTATCTTAGATTAGTTATGGGTTCTTCTGCTTATTATAAAGGGGGGGAACGAGCAATTCTCCCCCTCAAACTAGATAAATATGTTTTTATGCAGAATTATCCCATGTATTTCAATTTTAAATATAGGTTCTTTCTGGTAAGGTGAATTCCGGAATAGTTTTAAGGATTTAATGGCTAAGTATAAAGGGGAGATGGAGGAAACCCCTCTTAAATTAAATAAATGGCTTTTTATGCAGAATTATCCGATTTGCTTCGAATTTTGGACATGGGTTCATTATGATAAGACGTATTTCTGATTAGTTATGGGGTTCTATTGGTAATTAAAAAGGAGGGCGGGTGATTACGATACATACCTTAAATTAGATTTTAAAAAATTATGCACACTTATCCGATGTATTTCAAATTTTGGATATAGGATCTTTCTCATAAAGTGAATTCCTGAATAGTTTTATGGGTTTAATGGCTAAGTATAGAGGGGGAACGGGGTATAAACTCCCTTAAATTAAATAAATGGCTTTTTACGCAGAATCATCAGATTTGCTTCAAATTTTGGATGTATATTCATTATAAGAAGGCAAATCTCTGATTAATTATGGGGTTCTTTTGATAATTAAATAGGCGAAGCGGGCGATTAATCCTCCACTCTTTAAATAAAATAGTTTTTTTTTTCTTTCACAACTATTCAACGTATTTCAAATTTTGGATATAGGTTCTACCTGATAAAGTGAATCCCTGAATAGTTTTATGGGTTTAATGGCTAAGTATAGAGCGATGAACGGGGGATAACCCACAATTAATCAGGACTTCGCCTTATCATAATGAACGCCCAATCAAAATTGAATCAAATCAGATAATTCTGCGTAAAAAGCCATTTATTAATTTAAGGGTGGTTATCCTCCGTTCCCCCATTGTATACTTAGCCATTAAACCCTTAAAATTATTCTGGGATTCACTTTATGAGAAAGAACATGTATCCAAAATATGAAATATATCGGATAAGTGAGCTTAAAAAGCAATTTATCTAATTTAAGGGGGGGAGGTAATCATCGGCCCCAATTTTTTATTGGCAAAATAACCCTATATGTAATCAGGGATACGCCTTATCATAATGAATCTAGAATCCAAAATTTGAAGCAAATCCGATAATTCTGCGTAAAAAGTAATTTAATTTAAGGTGGGTTATATTCTATTCCCCTTCTACACTTAGATATTAAATCCTTAAAACTATTCAGGGATCCAGCTTATCAGAAAGAACCTATATTTAAAATTTGAAATACATGGGATAATTCTGCATAAAAACCTATTTATCTAGTTTCAGGGGGAGATAATTGCTTGCCCCCCCCCCCTTTATAATAAACAGAAGAACCCCATAACTAATCAGAGATACGTCTTATCATAATGAACCTATGGTCAAAATTCTAAGCAAATCGGATAATTATGCGTAAAAAGTTATTAATTTAATTTAAGAAAGGTTAAAAGGGGGCCTCGTTCCCCCTCTATACTTAACCATTAAAACTCCCAAATCTTCTCAGGCATTATATACTATATATAAGCCTTATCAAAAAGAACCTATATGCAAATTTGACACACGTTGGATAATTCTGCATAAAACCCATTCATCTAATTGAGAACGGATGGGGGGGGGGGTAGTAATCGTACTAATCAGGCAAGCGTCTTTTCAGTATAAACCTATACCCAAAAATTGAACCAAAACAGTTAATTCAGCATGAAAAACCCATTTACCTAAATTATGAGCCCCCATCCCTGTTTCATACTTAACCAATGAATCCCCAAAATCAATTCCTTGTCACTTTTTTTCCGGTAACTTTTTTTCCTTGTCAGTTTTTTCCGGTAACTTTTTTCCGTGTCACTTTTTTTCCGGTAACTTTTTTCCCGTGTCACTTTTTTTCCCCTTTTGTAGTTTATGTCACTTTTTTCTGATAACTTTTTTTCCGGTCACTTTTTTCCCTAGATTCAAGAAAATCATATGATGAAAGTAGTTTATAACTCGTTAGGTAATTTTATTATCAGAAAATGGAATATTGAATTCAATTCAAAAGCGCTTCCATAGTCTCGCCTTCCAATTTTATATCTCTTCGTTAAAAATGAATTTGTAAATGTGTCAAAACATTTTGCAGAAGTTAAGAACAGCTTTAAGAAGTTACATATGCAAATTTTATCGATTCATATGCGAAAAAAAAAAAAAAAAAAAAAAAAAAAGGATTTCCTTATGCCAAACATTTAATTTTTTATCAGCAATCCTACAAACAAAATGCAGTGGAAGGGTTAACCGGAATTTTGGAATAAATGTCTTTGCTAAAATCCGTAGTCCAGGCTATTTTTTTTTCTTTAACGGAGAACATAAACATGAAATAAACTAAACTAGGAATTTTTTTAGATCTCCTCATACAAGGCAATTTGGTTTTAAACACATAAATTCAGTAGAGCATTTACAGATTTTTTAACATTTAAGAAATATTGAATATTGAAAAGAAAATTTCGACTAGTACATTTCAAAATCGCAAAATGAAATTAGTTCATTTATTAAAATTCGTATCACTGTATAACATACATTTTGAAACCTTGAATGTAAAAATAAATAAATAAATAAATAAAATTATCCTTTTGGGGGATTAAGGGTAGGAGAGAGAGCCAAAGAGTAGGAGAGAGAGCTGACAAAAGAACTTTTGTTATTCTTACTCTGTGCATTTAATTATGTTAAATTACTTAGGATGTATAAATTTTACCCTTTTTTAACAAATTAAAGACGAATAAAATTTTATTTTAAGATATAGCTAGGAGATATATTCCTTCCAATATTGTACTATACTTATTTATCATCCCGTATGAAAATCCTTTTCTCGACGGGGCCAAGTCTGTTCAAAAATCAGTCAAATTTGGCTTGATTTTGCTAAAAAGCACATACTTTTAAGTTGCCATTTTTATACAATTAAAGATTGGATTTTTATTCTTTTTTAAGAATCGTAGATTCCAGGCTTTTTTTAATAGATGACATATGGAATAAACATATGGAATAAACTGCCTATGACGGAATTTTCTTTTAAACTGAAAACTGAAAATTTCTTTTAAAGTTCTTTTAAACTGTTCATCCATGCAAAATGAATACAATAATACGGTAGAAAAAATATATTAAACATTTACAAATGATAAAAAAGAAACGTATTTTTTCTTTCCAATGCGGTTTCATCTTAGATTTTACTTTTACCATATATCATTTTTTAGATTTTTATGTCTCCATAAAATGGAAGATAGATTAATAATACTAATGATAGCTGAAACATTTACATACAACTAACAAAGGTTCATTAAAAGCACAAACATCGCAGCCTACGGCACTTCTGCATAAATGGTGATTATAAACAGACTAAGGTAAGTTTTTTTGGCCAAAACTTTTCCGTAAGGGTAAATAATGTCCAGTAGAAATGTACTCGGGGTCGGGGCGGGTTCGGTGCGAAATTTCAACTTTTTTTCCGGGCCGGGCCAAGCTCGGGCCTTGTTTTAGCTATTGTGTCGGGCTGGGTCGGGCCTTGTTTTCAGCTATTATATCGGGCCGCTAAATTTTCTCTATGAGCCGGGCTGGGCTCGGGCTGAAATTTTTATTTTAATATCGGGCCGGACATTTTTTTTTTCTATGGATCGGGCCTGGAAATTTCCGTCCGTGCATACCTCTATCTTACATATCGAATAATCAAATGTTCACAAAATTTTGTAAATTTGGACAATAATATCCAAACATAAAAAAAAAAAAAAAAAAAAAAAAAAAAAAAAAAAAGTGAACTTTTTAGTGAACTTCGTTCACTTTTACAAATGAGCGTGATTTGAACGCGTTCGTTTAAAAATTTTTGAGTTTGAACGTGAACTTAAATCACTTTTCAGAAATTGAACGTGAGTCTGAGTTAGTTCGTTTATTTTGTGAACGTGCCCAACACTGATCGTGAATAGGGTATAATACCCTGTTCACGCTATGGATAGTTAAGCTATCTCAGGCTTGGAACTCTCTCAGAGAGTTCCACAAACTCTCTCAAAGAGTTTCAACCCGATCGGCCTAGACAGAGGATCAACCACTCCCTCTCATTAGCTATAAAGCTTCGCTTTTACTGATTGGCTGTTGTGGCCGTCTTTATTTCAGGCGCATGCGCATACGTTACATTTGTTCAGTTCAGAGATACAGTGACATTCGCTGAGATATCTTAGGTAAGTTTTTCAATGTGAATAAGGAAAGGGCATGTTTACAAACAAACATTTCTGTCAACCAATCTACCGCTACATTTTTGCCATTGCGATCATTGTAGGAATCATCTTGACGACGTAGCCCAATCATAGCAAGCAGACAACCATCATAAAATTTGTAGACCAATCAGAATGCCTGAATTCATATGTAGAGTCTGTACTATAACGAAGCACGGGCGAAAACAGCTTGCCCACACTAATAAGAGCTTACAGTGACGTCAGCTGCCCTTTCCTTATAGGCATACAATTCTGGGAGGGTCCACTTCACACCAGGCCCGTAGCCAGGATTTCCTTTCCGGAGGGGCTGATACTTGAAATTTTTTCTGATCTTACAAAAGTGATTTGTATAATTTAAGGCAAAAAATTTAAACGTGAAATGTGTTTCTGCATAGGATACTTGATAACCATGTCAAATAGTGTTATTTCGTATTTAATTTTTTTTCCAATTTCTGTTGCAATTTTTGACATTCAAAAGCATTTTCAGTTTCCAAACTGGTTCGGAAACCGGATAGCTTTTAGGAAAAAAATTCCACAAAACCTAAAAAGCACAAAATAACAATGTTAGAGATTAACCTCAAGTATCCTATGAGAAAAAAAATTAAAAAATATTGAAATGCAAACAAGTAACATTAATTGATTTAAAACACAGGATTAATACTAGCGTGGAAATGTGTCAATACAAGTGAAAGATCTTGAAACTATTGATCCATAAATTAAATTAGTTTCTTTTACATTATTTTTTTCTTCTAAAGAAAAATGAATTGCTACAGTCATATTTAATCATAAAAATTATCTTTGTATTTTACATTCTTTGATTATAATAGTTATAAATGCTCTTGGTATAATAGTAAATTTACTAATGCAATGGAAGCAATCATCGTAATTTCTTCTTAACCATGATGCTGATTAACTTATAAAGATCTTCTCTAATGTCCCAATAAATGGAAATCATTGCAAAGTGATTCAGTTTCTCATCGGCAATAATGATTCGAAGCAAAGATTTAATTATTTTCATTGTTAAAAAGATCTTTCAACATTGACTGTTGTTACTGGGTTTTTAACCAAGACTGAACAAGTGTTTGATATTATTATAATATGTCGCATTACAGTATTAAAACTTTTAGGATCTCTGTGTTGGTGTCAACAATTTGTTTGTACCCCAATTCATATTCAGCTTTCACTTGCTACATTGACACATTATCATGGAAATTTTCAATAAGATTTTCTACACGGGGAATAAAGACCGTGATACTCTTCTTCGAATTCTCTTTTGAGGGTTTGTATGTGTTGTCTGTCTAAATGTTAGTCTTGGGATCTTTATTTCAGTTTGGAAGATGTCTTTCCGAAGTTTTGATACACAATAAAATATCTCGCAAAAGATTTCTACTGCATTTCTCGCTATATTTATATAAAACAATTAGGAGATTTTTAACATAAGTTACGACCGATATCATTTCACGAAATTTTTCTTTAAGAACCCACTATGATTTTGTCAGACAGAAAACCTTCTTACAAACTGACTGGCATATGAGACGTTCTCTCGATTGCCAAAAAAGCTCCAGATACCAATGAATTCTTCCACGTGTTTTTCAAAATATTTTCTTAGCTAATGCCAATGTATGTAGCTCAACAAAAGTTAATATGATTTCATGCCTCTCGATAAATTTTATATCACAAATGCGGAGAAGTCATTTTAAATGGGGTATATTGTGTAACTGCTTCTTGAAGAGCTAAATTTGCCTTTAGGTGATTTTTAAAAACTTTTGTCACTGCTTGAACAAGTTTATGATACTTTCGAATTATGGGAATCACCATGATGCTGGACAAGGCAAGATTTAACAGATGGCTTTCAAAATGGACGTATCTAATTTTTGGATACTCTGAAAATTTTTAAAATGGACCCCGCTAACATGACCAGACTTATTAGCGGCTTCATCAAAGGTTTTTGTGGCGCATTTATACATGTCAAGGCAAAATTAATCACAATGTTGTAATATTACTTTTCCTGAATTTTTGGCAGAAGACATTTATTGGAATAAAACCTAAAAGAACTTTTGGAATTATTGGGTTTTGTGAATTTTTTAATAGTCTACACATCTAACACAAAGGTCAAGCTGTTCTGCGCTTGAGTTTCAACAGCAATGAAGATACGCGTTTTGTTTGTGTTAACAAAACAGATCACGTTACTTATTTTGATAATTAATTCTTCGGTAACTATATCTGAGGATATTTGAGTGATTTTATTCTAAATATCTTAGGTGAAGTAAATAGCTTTTCTACGGATTTTTATAATATCGCGTTTCAATTCATTCTCTCCAGACTTTGCTCAAAATTTAAGACTCTTAGCTAACAGTCTTTTTTATATCGATTTCTCTAACGTTAGAGGATCATCATCGTGGTAATCTCAAAATGGTGTATTTTTCTCTCCACAAAATAAGATTCTTTCAAGTATTGGTCAAAGAGCTGCTCTGATTTCTTCTTTTCTTGAAAGCTCTTTGAAAACTGAACAATGAAACATTAATTTGCTGTATTCCTAAAGAAATCTTAATTTTGTTTGCTAAAATGACATACGGTTTGTGATAATCTAATTGCATATGTTGAATTGCATAAGAAATCACATTTAGCCTTTTTATAATGTTTGAAACGTGTAGAAACTAGTCTTCCTGGTTTTTGGTGTTCTTTCTGTACTTATTTTTTCGTGAAAAAACAAAAAACAAAGCTTACAATAAATGCGTTTTAGAATATGTAAGAAAAGAAATTACTATTTCTGGATCTTTCTTCCATTTTTCTTATTTTTGTTTCTTTCCTACAGTTATTGGAAAACTATATGGCTGTTTGGAAAGTAAAATGGAACCAAAAATGTTTCTCTTCGTGGTATCATCCAAGTCATCTCTAGTTACATAGCAATATCGAATTGAGTTGCTTGCCATACTGTAGACTCATATCGAGTACTTGACGAATCCCTACCAAAGTCAAGTTGTTTCGAACGCTAGCATCCAAAAAATTCTAAATTTTAATTTCTAAACAAGACTTGCTGTCAGAAAAAGTTGATATTATTGGAAGTGGTTTTATGCAAATCAGTTCAATATTTAGTACACCCATGGTGCTGTTTTGTGATTTTGCAATTAAAAAAAGAAAAGTAGACGTCTGAAAAATTAATTTTGCCATTTCGTATCATATTTTCTAGTTACTTAAAAGATTCCATTAACAGTCATTAACATTTATCTTTCAATCTTGCCTAGTCATTTGACAAAAGACTATTTTCCGTCATTAAATTCGTGGCTTAAAAAGTGTATTTTAGACCCAGAAGTTATATTTGATGAAATTAGTTTTTTTTTTTTTTTTTTTTTTTTCTTTAAACTCAAAATACATTTTACTTCAATTACTAAATTAAAATTTCTGGCTGGAATATGAGCCAGTGTTTAAATTTTTACTTCGTCCCTAGACATAACTCAAAATGTCTCTATATTGACTTAACAAATAGCATCCCCTAGCCCGTCAGCACAGCCGCCTACATCTGTAGATTGACCTCACATTGTAATTGAGGTAAATTTTATCCAAATACGTGTGCTGAAAAAAAAAACTCTCTCCGGTGGTACTATAAATAACTTTTAAAAAATCCCTACATAGAGGTATCCATCCCTGAAGTTGATAGTTCTACAAAATACAAAGAAAATTAACCAGACACAGCTATTTTACGCACATTTTCTTACTATTAAAGATTCTCATGCAAACAATTCGCAAAACAGTTGTTCAGTGCAGAGACTGGGGGAGCCGCCGTGGCGTTTTTTAAAGTTTTTTCGGTACCATATCGTTTTTTTCGCATCTTTCTTTTCTATCTTATTTTTCAAAAATACATTTTAATAGTTTCTTTTTAATAAAAAGCGTTTTACAGTTAGAGCATCATTAACAAAAATACTTTCTTTAAAATTATATTTTTTTCACATGATTTTACATTATAGACGGCTATTAAATTTTTTTTTGCCCCCTTCTGTGCAAAACATTTTAACATTGACCGCTCCAAGTTTCGTTTATATGCATGAAGATACAGAAAATTAAAGAAGATCATAACATGCAAGTAAATGTTTTATATTTGTCTTCTAAAGTTAATACAGCATATGTGTATTACACTAAATATTCTTAGTGAAATTAATGATACGGAATTACACTTGATCTAATTTTACTGAGTATAAAGATAGTTAAAATTTCATTTTAAAAAGAATTTATATTTTTTGTTGTAAATATCTTAAAAAACAATATATCCAAATGACCGATATAATGAAGGATTACTGTAACTGTAATTGAATAAATGGATATTTATACAGCTAAAATACAATTTATTTTAATGTAATGGAAGATTAAAAGAAACAAAGCTTATTTTATTGTCATAGAGATAATTTTCCAAATCTTTTTAAACTTTCGGGAGGGGCTTCAGCCCCCTTAGCCCCCTCCCTGGCTACGTGCCTGCTTCACACACGGCGATCTTAAAATATCTTATGTTTGTGGTGTGAACAGGGTATAATACCGAGCTTCAACTTGCTCGGGCTAGATACAAGAGCAACCACTCACTCTCACTGGCTATAAAGCTTCACTTTTACTGATTGTCTGTTGCGGCTGTCTTTATTTCAAGCGCATGCGCATACGTTACATTTGTTCAGTTCGCTGACAAGGAAGGTCTCCATACGGGCATACTCAGAAAAATCTGAAACAATTACAGAATGTTCTTCTCATATAGTTATATATGTTTATAAAAAAATTCCGGCGGAACCTCCTTATAACGTCCGTAAAAAAAAATAAAAATTTCGTTTATTTGGCGATTTATCTCCGGTTGGCGAAAAAACGAAATTTTGAAAAATACGCTTTTACGCTTCGAATACTTTTTAAAGAAAAAACTTTCTATGTTCAATTTATTTAAATAAGTTTAGTTTAAGTAATTTTAGTTTTGCATTTTTACTTTACTTTAAGTGTAATTTTGTCATATACGTTTATATGTACTTATAAAAAAGGAAATTAATATATTTTATCATTTAAAACACAATTTAAATTGATTAAAAATAAAATTGTTCCAAATTGAAAAATACACTGTTAAAAATCTGCTGCATTTTGTTGCAACGCACTCCCTTGCTTGTATAGAAAACGGTTACTTGGCCGTGAAATGGAGCTTTCTCATTGGTTGGAATAGAGATATTATATACAAGCGGTGGAGTGCGTTGCAACAAAATGCAGGAGATTTTTAACAGTGTATGACACGATCAATTCACCGTGCTATGCAGTATTCTCATTGGTCAGAAGAGAGATATTCTATAAAAGTAGTGGAGTGACGTTGCAGTAAATGCTGCAGATTTTTAACAGTGAAGTCAATTAAAACGAATTTTAGATTCGTTAAAATCGTCTGCTTTTGGCGAGGAAATGCACTGCTCGCCAAATCCCGCGTCGCTTTCAGCTTTTCACGCCAATTATTCCAAACTATTTTATTTTTTTACATATCTAATAATGTAATTCCGCCGCTAATTTTCACTGATCCTTTATTACCTACATGAGTAGTTTAATTCGTATTTTTTTCAAAAAATTCTGAGTATGCCCCCAATGGAGACCTTCCTGTGAGATAGATTAGATAAGTTTTTCAATGTGAACAGGCATTCGATTTCGGGAGAGCACCACTTCAAAAACGGCGATCTAAGATACCTTATGTTAGTAGTACGAACAGGGTATTACCGTGACATCATGTAACCGATCACATTGGTCGCTTTGGTAGGTCTGCTGAAGTGCTCTATCACGCAACAGTCAAGTTGTAGTGACAAACAAATAAAATAAAAAGAATACTGCCCAGTTAAACTGATGGCATTGAGCTCACAGGCTACAAATACTAATTGCACATTAAAGCCTTATATTTTCAAGGGTTAATTCCGTTCGAAAAAAAAATTAAGAAGTGGAAACAGCTCTCCCCTTTCCTCTTTTTTTTATACTTAATCATTGAACCTCCTATACTATCAAAGACATGCTTTATCATATAAAAAATCTATATCCAAAATTCAGAGCAAATTAGATAATTCTTAATAAAAACCCATTTAGCATTTATATAATTTAAAAGGAGTTATCCCCCTCTTTTATACTTAACCATTAAACTTCCAAAACTATTCAGAGATTTGAACGAAATCTAACAATTCTGCTTGAAAAACCCATTTATATAAATTAAGGGGGGGGGGCATTAGAACCCCTGTTCCCCTTATTTATACTTATTCAATGAACACCTAATAACAGTCACGGAATCGCCTCATCAGAATGATCCTAATCTAAATTTTGAACGAAAATTAATTCTGCATGAAAATCCCATTTATATCAACTAACGGGGGGGGGGGCATTAGAGCCCCTGTTCCCCCTATTTATACTTATTCAATGAACACCTAATAACAGTCACGGAATCGCCTCATCAGAATGATCCTAATCTAAATTTTGAACGAAAACTTAATTCTGCATGAAAATCCCATTTATATCAACTAACGGGGGGGGGGCATTAGAACCCCTGTTCCCCCTATTTATACTTATTCAATGAACACCTAATAACAGTCACGGAATCGCCTCATCAGAATGATCCTAATCTAAATTTTGAACGAAAACTTAATTCTCAATTAAAATCCCATTTATATCAACTAACGGGGGGGGGGCATTAGAACCCCTGTTCCCCCTATTTATATTTATTCAATGAACAACTAATAACAGTCACTGAATCGCCTCATCAGAATGATCCTAATCTAAATTTTGAACGAAAACTTAATTCTGCATGAAAATCCCATTTATATCAACTAACGGGGGGGGCATTAGAACCCCTGTTCCCCCTATTTATACTTATTCAATGAACACCTAATAACAGCCACGGAATCGCCTCATCAGAATGATCCTAATCTAAATTTTGAACGAAAACTTAATTCTGCATGAAAATCCCATTTATATCAACTAACGGGGGGGGGGGATTAGAACCCCTGTTCCCCCTATTTATACTTATTCAATGAACACCTAATAACAGTCACGGAATCGCCTCATCAGAATGATCCTAATCTAAATTTTGAAAACTTAATTCTGCATGAAAATCCCATTTATATCAACTAACGGGGGGCATGAGCCCCCCGTTCCCCCTCTTATACATATCGAATGAACTCCAAAAACTAATCAGGGAAGCGCCTTATCAGGATATACCTATATACAAAATTTCAAGTGGATCCGATATTTTTATCATGAGTTATCGCGTTACGCACATACGCACATACGCACATACGCACATACATACAGAACGGACGGGCACATAAGCTCTCAGGCTATGATAGCCTGTGAGCTAAAAAGTCACAAGAAAAAAAGCTCAGAAAACTAATTTTCCTATAACAAACAGCTTCTAAGAGTTAAAAAGAAAAAAAAAGGTCAATTCAGACTTTATTACAATATTTTTTCGCATTAACAAAGACTAACGGGGTAGCAAAAAAAATAATAAATAGATTTTGAAAAAATTTTCATTACTTATCCTTTTTTGTTTTTCTAAACATACTTCAATTTATGTCGCTAATCTTAGAACGAATTGCTGATATAAGTGGAGGTATAATGTATATATTTATATTAAAAAAAAAAAAGAGATATAATAAAATCTACTGTCCATCAGTACATTTACAAATGAGCCATAGTTACATAATTTGTACATCCAACTTTATTTTAAGGGGATTTTAATCCTTAAGAGGCTACTTCAGTCAAGCGAAAAGACTCGCTCTGTAATACTAATCCTATTAAAAAAAATTATAAAGCTATCTCGGTTGCATTTCAATATTTTTAAATGATTTTCTTTTAGCATTGAATAGCTGAGATCTATCTATATACAGGCCGTTTTTTTACTTTTTGATTTTGATTACAGATTTTTTTCTATGAGGTTGCTTTCACTTTCCAAACCGGTTCCAGAAATGAAAGTGTTACCTTTAAAAATATCTGCAAGCAAATTCGAAAAAATAAAAAACAGCTTTTGTATAGATCGATCTCAAATACCCCCCCCCCCCCCAAAAAAAAAAAAAAAAAAAAAAAAAAAAAAATTACATAAAAATATTGAAATACAACCGAGAATATCTTTGTCATAGGATTAGCATTACGGAGTGGATCTTTTCGCTTGACTGAAGTAGCCTCTGAATGTTAAAGTTCGATTTTTAAAATTTCGAATTTTAGTTAATTATTTTTAAAAAAAAAATCCATTTAAATTTTATTACCAAATTTATAGACATTACATGTGATTACCATGAACGAATAGATCTTATTTAAATTACTGCATTAGTCTTATAAAATGCACAGTTTTAAAGTGCCAACATACTTTTTGCATTACGTAAGAATGTTTAATTGTTGTTACAAAAACATTTCAAGTTACGGTAATTCATTGTTGTTGCAAAAATGATTCATTATTAAAGCAAAAAATGTACACTTGACAAAAGAATTGCAAAACAAATTACAACAATGTACTTAAATAAACAATCCAAATTTCGACTACTTCTTTTGATCATTCTCACAAAAATAATCGTATATGTAGGGATGAAAAAAGTCATGATATTGTAATTTTAAAATCTAAAAATGTTGACAAAATACTCGGGTATAACTGAAGACGAAAGTGATTCCTCAAATGAAGAATTTGAAGTTCTTGATGAAATTGATCCTTGCTGCAAAGTGTTATACACGCATCCCGATTTTCAGTCAATTTTTAAACAGGCGAAAAATTCTGAAACAATTGATGAATATGAAACCGAAAACGATGTAAAAAAAATTAGAAAAAATGATCCATTTGAAGATATCAAAGAAACAGTTGAATTCAATGATGGAAATATATGTGCAACGAATATCGTTAAAAAATTTGCCATGGAAGATTCATATGATAAAGTTGAAGAAAAATCTCAAGTAAAAGATGGAAACATGTCATGTGTAAGAACTCTCGATGATGTCAAAGAAGATTCAGCTGAGACTGAAGATGATGAATGTTATTCTTTGAATGAAGAATTTGAAGTTCTCGATGAAACAGATCCTCGATGCAAAGTTATTTATAAACATCCGGATTTTCAATCCATTTTTCGACCAGCAGAATTCTCTGAAACATTTGTTAACTATGAAAACAAAAATGATGGTAATGAAAGTATAATAGATCAAAATATCAAAAAAATTATTCAACAAAAACATGAAAATATACAATCAAGTGAAATCAACAAAGTAAAAAAAGTTGTTGCAATTAAATTAGTTGAAAATATTAATAGTAAAGTGGAACAAAAAGATAAAGAAACAGCTTCACAGAAGAATAAGAAAGGGGTTTCAGGAAACGAAAATCTGAAAAGTAGAAGCTTTTCCATAGCAGTCAGTGAAGATGTTAAAGTTAATGGCAAAAATCGTTCCTCAAAAAAAAAGTTAATGTAAAGAGCGTTGAATTGGTTCTTCGGGTCCTATTACAAGCATTCAAAAAAGTAGTATCAAATAAAGTCAAAAATATGAAAGTGATATCTTAACAGCATTCGTCGAGATGATAAATTAAAAGGCGTGGATAAAAATATATAATTATTGTTTTCTCTTCATTTAATCAGCGGATGATAAAAATCGTTTCGTTTAAAGTGATGTTTGAAGCATTTTTCTATTTTGAGGATTCATATTATTTTTCTACTCTAAATGAGTTTGATTTGTTAAAGAAGCAAACGAAAAAAATCTATAATGGGTTTTCACCTAAGATGACTGACTACCTTGGGATTTAAAAGATATACAGTTCAACACATCAAATAAATAAAAAAAAATTCCAACGTTGCTCTTTCGAAACTATCTAAATGGATAAACAAATTCAAGAACTGAAATTTCAAATTATAATCTTACAGATATCATTAATATGGCACATGTACAACAAATATATTGATATTTTCTTGTCATGTAAACTTATACATTCTTTCTAACAAACCGTCATTAAAAATACTAAAAATGTTTTATGTATCTTTTTTTTTTTACCTAAATAAATTTTACTTAAAATATCTCTTTTTTAAATAATAGTATATATATATCTATACATATATGTATTAGGTGATCCACCCAATGTTGTTTGGATCTGAAATAAAAAAATAAAATTAATAGTCACTAAAAAGTAACAGAGGAGAAAATTTATTATATTGGAGAATTGCAAAAAAAAGCTGGCTAAAATTTAAAGAAAGCCATTCCGCGCTGTAACCAGCTCGTTGTGGGGTCACAATTACACTGGTGGAAATTGATTTATGAAACAAATTGGAAATTGCACGTGAAGCGTAGCAAATTAGGTGCGTTCGTACGATAACGAAGTTTTAAAAATATTACTTTCATATATCAATCTCATAAAATTGTAAATAGTGAATTACAGTTAAAACGCTCATTAAACAATGTTCTCCCTATACCATTATGTAATGGAATACTTTTGTGTGGCCTTGTAAATCAATAACAAATGCTCTTTGCACCACAAATTATGTAAAATGTATATTATAATGTGTACTTTATAGTTGCATATAAATTTTATTAAGTTCGCATGAGTGTAACACGATTAAAATGCATTTGAAACATTTTTTCCCATTCACCGTAATGTAACGGAATACTTTTGATTGTACCTGTAATTAATTTATGCATCCGATTTTCATAAAATTTGAAATAACTCGACAAAATTATGTAATAATGATGTATTTTAAACTTCAAACGTATAGAATATATTTGAAACTTTTTCCCCATTGACCATAATGTAATTGAACACTTTTGATTGCCCCTGTAATTGATCTATGCACACGATTATCAAAAAATTTGAAATAACTCGACAGAATTATGCAATAATTGCGTATTTTAAATTTCAAACGATTAAAATGCATTTGAAACTTTTTTCCCCATTGACCGTAATGTGATGGAATACTTTATGTTACCGTAATGTAATGGAATTAATTTTGATTGCCCCTGTAATTGATCTATGCATCCGAGTTTCATAAAATTTGAAATGACTCGACAAAATTATGTAATAATTATGTATTTTAAATTTCAAACGATTCGGTTGGGTAGTTTTTGCGTTGTTATATGCGGACAGACAGACGGACGGACAGACAGACGGACGGACAGACGGACGGACTGAACGACCACTATAGGTGCTACGTATTATATAATTACGAACGTACCTAAAAACGGTTTTTTGGCAAAAACTTCTGTAATATTCATTAAAAATGAATGAAATTTCATAGGGTACACATAATACTTATGACAAATCTGCTACAAAAATAATTTTTTACACATAATATTAAACATAAACAAAAAGTCAAAAATTACATTTTCGTAATATGCGAACATGGAAATTGATTTATGAAATATCACATTTCATTGGTTATTCCGAAGCTATGTGATAAAAATTTGCATAAAACAAAGTAACGTGACCTGCAAAGTAGACATAAAAAGCGTTGTATAGTGAAAGCGATACGTTTCAGTTACAATTTTCGTGATGGGTAAACGAAAGATTTTGTCTAAGAAGAAAAAGGTAAAATCCACGTATATTTAGAATGTGGAAAGTCTGTCCCGGAAATTAGTAAATTCATTAAAAGATCTGCTGATGTGATACATAACTATAGGAAAGATCCAGCAAATTATGGCAAAAATTTTAACAAAAAAGGTAATCCACTTTTAAGCAGGAGACAGAAAAAAGGGCATTCTTCAAGTTGCGTCGAAAGCTGGTCACAGTTCAGTCACATGCAGATGCGTTTGCAGTTTTGCGAGAAGGAGGGGGAACTGGGGTACATTGATACACTTTTTTTCTAAGAATTTTTTTGGTGTCCAGAAAGCAGAAATTTCAAGTTATTTTTCCATGTGGTGTCAGCAAAACTTGTGTAGTGTGTTATAAAAATGTACAATCGTTATTTTATACATTATTTTTGCATGTAATTTAGAAAAAATAAAAAAAAAGTCATTTGTATCAATGTGCCCCAGCTCCGGGGCAGATTGATACACCTCATGGGGCATTTTGATACGTCTAGGGTAAATGGTGACAAAATAACACCAATGCATATTTTTCATAGAAAAATAGTTAGCAAACCAATTTATATTCATTATAGAAATTCAAATCACCCACAATTTATTTGTAAGTAATACTAGGGGGGCCCCGCCCCCCTGCTCGCTATGCTCGCCAACCCCCCGCGTAATCGCTTCGCGATTCCAAATTATTGTCTACCCCTGCTTGCTGCGCTCGCCAATAACCCATGGCATGAATAAGCAGTTGCAGACCTTTCAAGTGATGTGTCACACGACTGGTATTGTAAAGAAATTAAAAATGTGCCCCCCTGGGGGGCAGAGTGGGAGGCGACACAAAAGACATCCATAATATGAATATGCAGCTGCAGACCTCTCAAATGATGTCACACGACTGGTGTTGTAAAGAAATTAAAAATGTGTTCCCTGGGGAGCAGAGTTGGGGATGACACACAACACATCCATAATATGAATAAGCAGTTGCAGACCTTTCAAATGATGTGTCACACAACTGGTGTTGTAAAGAAATTAAAAATGTGACCCCCCTCTGGGGAGAGCAGAGGGTGGGGGTGACACACAAGACATCCATAATATGAATAAGCAATTGCAGACCTTTCAAATTTTGTGTAACACGACTGGTGTTGTAAAGAAAATAAAAATGTGCCCCCCCTGGGAGCAGAATGGGTGATAACACACAAGACATCCATCATATGAATAAGCAGTGGCAAACCTCTCAAATGATGTATCAAACGACTGGTGTTGTAAAGAAATTAAAAATTTGGCGAAATATTACAGTTATCGCCAAGTTGGCGTCACTTTTGACAACTAATTTTGGTCGCCAAATTTGGCGATATATCGCCAAGTTGGCGACAAACTTGGCGATTGTTGGCGATGGTAACCTTTCCTCTCTTTATGGTAACCCATATGTCGATGCATAGACGGAGCCCTTTCTTGAATGGTCTATTCGACTCATGGAAGGAGTGGACAACCCGGATCCGTTAGTTCCGGAAATCTTCCACATCAGCATCATTCCAGGAGTCATTCCTTTTAAGGCTAGTTTTTTTTTACTATAGAAGGATTAAAGCAATCAAAATTAAATGAATAATGGCTTGATGATCTGGCTGCTCGTTGTCTGATTGTTGGCTTTGGTAACATTGTCATATCTGGCACTTCAACCCCGGAATTATCTTCTTTCTTAGAAAAGATGAAAAAATACCAGGCTTTTTTTTTGTAAATCAGTTTATAAACAGAAAATAAAGGATAATTATATTAAAAATTCTGTTTATAATATAATTATTCTTTGCTGTTCTGCAGCTTGTTTCTTTTACTTAACATTTCTTATCTCGAAAATATTTTTTTCTCTGGAAAATCGATATAAATTCGAGATTTGCCAGGCTGCCGTTCTTTTCTTTTGTTAGTTTTACTAGCACTAGATGTTGGGTAAATTCGTAGGTCTTCTGTTTGCAAAAATACTATAAAATGTTCTAAAAAAAAAAAAAAAAAAAAAAAAAAAATAGAGCTATTTCTGTTTAATAAAAACTAATATTAGAAATTTTTGGCGAAAAATGGTTGGATTGAGAAGTGTATGGTAAAAAAACTAATAAAAGGTCATGGAAAAATGAACTAGAAAAGGATTTAGGTTGTATCAATGTGCCCCATACAGCCATTTTGAATGAAATGAGTCTCAGATCCAACGCTTCATAATTTATCTAACAATAAAGAATGAGGAAGTGATAAAGAATAACTTTACTTGCCAAGGAGAGATTTTTTTTCGGTTGAAAATACTGGAGCAGTTGTTTAATGCCATTTCAATTGTACAACTCAAATTTACTTTTGACCTACAAAAACAATAATTCACCCGTCCCATTTCATCAAACTACTGAATCATCCCAAGACATTCTGTGTGTAGTTGAATGCATTAGCATCACCTTTTAAAGTTGTTGTGAAACTTCCTGTAATGACTCTGTGAGTAGTAGAGGGGGTGTATCAATGTGCCCCAGTGTTCTGTAAACAATCAAAACTTATTTGGGTTCAAAAATCTTCTAAATATTCTTGAATTTTCTTTTTAAAAATTTTATTACATACTTAGAATTATAGAATAAAGAAATATTGAATTCAAATTATTTACATACTATGTACAAAATGTATAATATGTACAAAATATAAATGCTTTTACCTTGATAATTTTTGATCATCATACTAAAAACTGGAAAGATGATCCTTTATGCATTTCTGCGTGCCTTTTCATAAAATTAACATAATTCTTCAATAAAACTCAAGACACGCACGACAAACAAAAAATATAAACATTCTCTCTCTCAAAAAATTCTTTTTACATTCCATCAAAAATTGATGCCAACTTTTTTATCTAAACTTTTAACTCATCTCGTAAGATAAAAAATATAAAAAGCAAAGCAGACGAAAAAACAGCTTCGCTTCCATAGCAACGAGTCGCGTCTTATAAATAAATTAAATATCACAATAACAAATTTGCAAACGATTTTCTGTGAATAAACAGATATATTAATTTATCAATTCCTAACATACTCCCACCTTTAATTTAGGCGGAAGCCAAATTAAACTTAAGATCACTTTTGATCAAATTAAACACTAATTCAAAACAAAAAATATAAAAATAAATAAAGATAATAACTAAGCAATAATAAAATAATAATGAAACATTTAGAGTTCTAGAAAAGTCATTTCAGGATTCTAGAAAAGTCATTTCAGAGTTCTAGAAAAATCAGTTCAGAGTTCTAGAAAAAGTCTTTTCCCAGGTCTATTATTTACTGTTGCTTCGACATCAGAGAGGACAGTCGAAAAGTTTCAAAAGTTAGAATTGAAGCACCGAGTGTTCTGATTAAGGGAATTCTTAACACATATAAACAGACGCTCCCACCATCCACCAAGCTGCTGCTGGAGGGATGAACTTCCATTTAAGAGGAGACAGTTCTTTCGAAGAAACCATGGCCTTCCAATCCTGCATATAAATCTTCGAAATGATTGAATGAATCCTTCCGTTGAGAGACTGGATACAAGTTCCAAATGTATTGCCCTATATACTGCACATGTAAAAAGTACAACCCAAACTTTGGATCTTTGCTTTACGAAAAGAGGGCCAAAAAGATCAGCTCCAACAACTTCAAAAACTTTGGAATCTCTGACTCGATCTAGAGGTAGGTGGATTGGAGGTGTAGTATATGGCTTTGTAGAGTATCTTTTGCATCTGTAACACTTAGACAATTGACTTCTAATGATGCGTCTAGAAGAAATTATCCAATATTTTTCTCTTAAAATGGATCCAACTGTTTGAAGTCCAGCATGACAATTCTTTAAATGACATTCTTGAATCAGACAATTCACTACATGATGTTTCGATGGTAATAAAATTGGATATCTGAAAGAAAACTCGTCATCCCGCTCTAATATCTTTGTTTTTACTCTCAACAATCCTTCTTGATCTTTCATAACCTTTAATCCTTTTACTGCATCAGTGGTATTACCAAAACTTTCAGATTGTATTATTGACCAGAGCGACCTTTCCGCATCTTCTTTTTCTTCAATTGACAATTCTGATGGAAAACAGATATTTCGGTTTCTGCACTTCATTATGAATCTCTTCACCCAACATACGACATTAATAAATCTACCAAATTTTGAAATTCTACTATATATCATAAATTCATGTGAATTAGAACATAAAAGAGTAGGTACTGAAGTTTTCTTCTTTTCCATCATTACTAATTCTTCGTTGGGGCTTGTTTCTGAATGTGGCCAATTTTCTTCTGATAACTTCAACCATTCTGGTCCCTCCCACCATCTCATCTTCAGCAGCTGTTTAGGACTACATCCGCGAGAAGGTAGATCAGCAGGGTTGAGATGACCAGGTACGAAGTTCCATTGTTGAGATTCGGAAAATTTACAAATTTCTCTAACTCTATTGCCTACAAACGTTCCCCATTGATCATTTCTTCGAATCCAAGCGAGAACAGTCGAAGAGTCGGTCCAATACTTTACTGGTATGGAAATACAATTAAAGGATTTCAAGACAAAGTTAGTCATGATTTCTGTAGATTTTGAAATAAAATTTTCTAGTTCAGGCACATTGTCGACTGAAGTAACGCAGTTATCTATATAGTATGATTTCATAAGCTTCTCAGCTATCTGTTTGTTTTCTTCATCACCATTACTCAAATGATATCTTGTAACTGCACCTAGCAAAAATGGGCTACAAGTTGCTCCAAAAACTACTCTATTGTGTTGATAAACTTGAAATTCGTCACTACTCTTCCACCACAAAAATCGTAAGAAATGCCGATCTGATTCTTTGACTTCAATTTGAAGAAATGCTCTTCTTATATCGGCTATTACCCCAGTAGCTTTCTCGCGAAATCTTTTTAACACTGCAGGAATTTGTTCGATGAGGTTTGGTTCTTTAAAGAGGCAATCATTTAAAGAAGGAGACCTCCCTACCTTACACGATGCATCAAAAACTGGTCGAACACTTGTAGTAAGACTATCTGGTTTGATGACGGGATGATGAGGTAAAAAATGTCCTGGAATCTTGAGTGCTTCAT
This sequence comes from Maratus speculifer, assembly GCA_964019185.1. Classification (NCBI taxonomy): domain Eukaryota; kingdom Metazoa; phylum Arthropoda; class Arachnida; order Araneae; family Salticidae; genus Maratus; species Maratus speculifer. The sequence goes on along the minus strand of OZ025292.1, from coordinate 20,541,998 downwards.
CTGGTACTTTACTTATAACGCCTTCTTCTTCCCATTCATAGAAAACTTTAGCATATTCTTCAAACATTTTCATTGATTTTAATTTCTTTGTTGAATTTATCAATCTTCGTTCAGCTATGTGTCTATTTGAGGGAATCTCACGTTTGCCGTTAATCCAAGGAAGACCTACAATATAGCGACCTTCTATATTTCTATCAACTTCTTTTATAAAATTATCATGAGCGAGTTCTTCTTCTTCTGCTTTAGACAAAGTTTGACAGGGATCTGTTATACCAATTGTCTCTAACTTCCATAATTCTGGAATCTTCATATCTTTTAAAGCTAGGTTCGTGATAAACATATTTCCATAATTTAGGCAAGACTGTGATGTACTTTCTAAACGACCACAAAGTGTCCATCCAAACTTTGTCTCTATTGCTGTAAGACCGCTCTTTAACTGTTTTACTCGACCTGTAAGAAGTTGTCCGTAGTAATCGCTTCCAATCAAAATTTCAATTTTTGGACTTCCTGCTCCTAAATCTGTGATCCATAGTTTATTTTGTTTAAGCTCTTTAATTACTGATTCTTTTGGTATCCGAGGAATATAGTTACAAATTATATCTTGATCCAAAAGTTCTAAGACTTCTTTCGTTTGTTTCTGTCTATCAGAAGAACTTAACTCAACTTGGAATTTATTGTGAGATTTAGCTTCTGTTTGCGTACCACCAAACAAAGTGTGTACAATAGCTTCAGAAGAAATGGGATGTAAACCTAACTCTTCAGCTGTACCTTTTAAAATATAGCTCTTTTGCGACCCACAATCAAGTAACGCTCGTACTTTCTTTGTTATTCGACCTTTAATAACTATTTCTAAAGTCATAAGGGCTACTTCAGCAGAACACTGCTTACTTGCTATGGTGCTTTGAATAACTTCTGGGGTCTTAACTGTATTTTCTGGTTCTTTACACATTGAAATTTCAGGGCATAATAACTCGGTATGGGGTTTAGAACAAACGTGGCAACGAATAAAAACTTTGCAAACTTTAGCGTGGTGACCAAAACGAAGACATTTTAAACAGCAATTTTTATTCTTAATTTTGGCCTTCCGTTCATTAAAGGAAAGAAATCTAGCCCTAACACAGTCCTTGCTTTCATGAGATTTACTGCAAAATAAACAAAGGCGTTCTTTTGCGCTAAATAGCCCTGCCGCAGTAGGTATTTTACTTTCTGCTTTTCTTAACTTTTCTTTAGGTTTGTCTTTAGAGCCCAGCTCTATAAAACTCGATTTGGCTAGTTTGAATCTTTCCTCGTTTGCAACTTCTTGTTTCAGAAATTCCATCAAACTTACTATATTTGATTTTGTTGACAATGTATTATTATTACTAACAACGTTTGATGTGATTGAAATATTATATCGCTGCCATGCTTTTAATACATCTTCCGATAAGCTAGATTCTATCATGGGATAGAGCCACGCCGAATTGCTTTCTAAACTTAAACCCATTGATTCTAACGATCTTAAATATGCCTCGACTTTCGTGAATAAATCTGATAAGGGAAGTTTATCTTTGCCGTGCGCCTGTACATTAGCTACAATCAATTTTAGGAATTCTCTAACGTACACTTCTATTAATAAATCTTTATTCCCAAAACGTTCTTGAAATGCCTCGACAGCTTTGGGGTAATTAACTGCGGTCATTGGATAGCTCTCTAACAAACGCCTGGCACTGGTTCCAGGTTCTACCGATTGTATAAGATACTGAAATTTGTCACTATTATCCAAATCTATGTCTTCATGAATTTTCTGAAACTGGGACCAAAATGAAAGATAATTCATTAACTGCGAATCGAATGGCTTAATATTTAGTTTAGGTAATTTATAATGCTTTGATTTGGAATAACCGTGATCTGTGCTTTTTTCACTATCATCTTGATTACGTTTATTTGTACCCAATGCTTCCCTAACTTTACGCTTAATGGTAATAAATTGATCTGAATAACTTTCATTTTCCACTACTTCATTTTCAATAGCCTCTTCATCGCATTTATCATCATCTAACATGAGTTCAATTATAGCTTCATCAATAGATTTAATTTCATGAATCAAATTTTCTAATTTACTAAAATCGTCTGAAATTTTACCCTTATCTAATGACTCGCTGTTAATTTCTTCATTCAAAACATTTAAAGTTCTGGTAAATGACGAACGTAGTGGTGTACGCTTTTTCTTTAACTTATTCATCTTAGAAAAAATTAAGTAGTAATGCACAGCTTATGAAAACACTATACGCTATAAAAACAATTCAATATCTCAACAGTATTATTCAAATGTCCCTGCTCGGGGCGCCAGATCTGTTCTGTAAACAATCAAAACTTATTTGGGTTCAAAAATCTTCTAAATATTCTTGAATTTTCCTTTTAAAAATTTTATTACATACTTAGAATTATAGAATAAAGAAATATTGAATTCAAATTATTTACATACTATGTACAAAATGTATAATATGTACAAAATATAAATGCTTTTACCTTGATAATTTTTGATCATCATACTAAAAACTGGAAAGATGATCCTTTATGCATTTCTGCGTGCCTTTTCATAAAATTAACATAATTCTTCAATAAAACTCAAGACACGCACGACAAACAAAAAATATAAACATTCTCTCTCTCAAAAAATTCTTTTTACATTCCATCAAAAATTGATGCCAACTTTTTTATCTAAACTTTTAACTCATCTCGTAAGATAAAAAATATAAAAAGCAAAGCAGACGAAAAAACAGCTTCGCTTCCATAGCAACGAGTCGCGTCTTATAAATAAATTAAATATCACAATAACAAATTTGCAAACGATTTTCTGTGAATAAACAGATATATTAATTTATCAATTCCTAACACCCAGTTCCCCCTACATGACAATGGATGACAATTGAAAGAAAGTCATTTTCTATGACGAAAAAAAATAATTTGGATAGCCCAGATGGTTTGCGGTATTACTGGAGAGATCTCTGAAAAGAACCAAAATCTGCATTCATCAGAAATTTTGGTGTCGGAAGTTTGATGATTTGAGCAGCGATTGCTTATGATAGCAAAATTGAAATTTTGTTTTTAAACGGTTGCTAGAACCCTTTTGATTATAGTTTAGTTTTAGAAAATTCACTTCTTCCATTTGCATGGCAATATTATGGTTTAGAATACAGTGACGGTCAAAAGTTTCCGGCCAGCAAAAATTTTTCAGTTAATTTGTAATTATACCCAGATGAAGAGGAATCTCAAAGTGATATTTATACATTTTATTGACATGATAGTTAGGAACTTACTCATAGAAGAACATTTAAATATCAATAAATTTATCTGACGAAAATAAGTATAAAGGAAAATGCATGTTCTCAAAAGTTTCCGGCCACCTTCACAAGTTTGTAAAAAAGTGGTATTGTAATAGAAAATTACAGTGATCAACAACATTTACAATTAGTATTTTATTGTATTACTATTTTATTAGCTTTAGTAATAAGTACTGCGGCGCAGAAACGTGACATTCATACAATCAACGGTTACAGATCGTCTATGGTACGTTTTCCCCACATTTCTTGCAATTTTGGCGAAATTTCGGCTGAATTGGAATATTTATAGTTCCGCAGACTTTTGTCAACTTCTTTTCAAAGATTTTCTATTGGATTCATGTTGGGCACTTGGGCTGATCATTTCAAAAACGAAATTTTTTTTTGCAAAAACCATTGCTTATCGAGGTTTGCAAACATTATTTATGTCGTTATCATGTTAAGAAAAATAGTTGCGACCAAATTTTTTTCTCTAATAAGGCAGAAAATAGTCTTGCAAGATATCCTTATATATTGTATCATTCACCTGGCTGTGGATTTCAAATAACGGACCGACACTTTTTGAAGAAAATACTCACCACGGCATAATGTGCTCCCGCCATGCTTCATTGTTGGAATAACGTAGGTCGAATCATATCTTTTATTGTTAGGTTATCGGACATTGTGTCTGTCAACACTTGATCACCCATCCGAGGCACCAACCAACTTATGGCATAGGTGTGATACCCCTCGGAGGAAAACAACCCCTGTCAGCACCCAACAAATCAAAACGCAGACAAAAGGCTCGAACTACGGTCCCTAAAAAATACAAAATAGAATAAAAGAAAAAGACGTCTGCCACACTTCCAAAACTGTTTCGAATTCGATTGATGGAAAAATAGAAATTTTTTTCCGTTTTCACTTGACCAGACTTTTTTTTTTTTTCTTTCTTTCTTTCTTTTGGAAAACGCCAATCGGGTACGTTTTTATTTTTTTAACTGTGAAAAAATTTTAACACCGACTCTTCCATAAAGTTATGCATCACGTCAGCATGTTGATACGGTATACGGACTTATTTCAGCAATATTTTCATTCCGTAAATCGCAGTTTATTGCAGCGTAATTTTTATGCGGATTATCAATTGTTTTTCTCCTGATAATTCTGTCCACAGGAATAGTAATTTTCCGGGATCTCCCGGACCTCTGAAAGTCCTGAAGGCCACGGTCATCTTTATATAATTTTTAAATATCGTTTACGGTCGATTTTACCAATCGATACCTTTGTCGCAATATCTCGAGAAGATTGGCCTTTTAGCGACAAACTAATCACTCATTTATGAACAATAATTGTTGAACTTTTCAATTTTGAATTCAGACTATCCTATACACGTTGATCCATTCATAAGCACAACCAAAAAACAGTTTACTGATAGAAAAAAACTAAAGAATGATGAGTGCAAGGAATCTTTTGCAAACGCGAATCTCGAATTTTATCCATTTGCATGAAGCATCTTCAGTATCCAATGAAAGTGATCACGTGGTCAGAGGTCATTAACATATTCCTAAATTTTTAAGCAATTGTGCTTCTTCTTTGTTGAAACCTTTTGGTAAATAAATCGAAGAAACTAACTGGCCTGAAACTTTTGACCGCCACTGTATATCTTCATGCAAGATAATGCAAATATTCACATTTCAAATACAATGAAAGATTGGTTTGACGAACTGAGTATTGTTTTTTAGCACTTTCCAACAAAGTTGAAAAGTGCTTATGCATTCGGTTTGTCTGTCCGTCTGTCCGTCTGTCCACGCTCTAACTCCCGTAAATATACTCGGATTACTATGAAATTTTTATACGTTATTGAGGTTTACCCTAGAACGAACCCTATTGAAAATGAAATATCTCCCATGATTAGTTATCTACAGGGCGAACAAAAGTTTTCCATTACATTACGGCCTATGGGGAAAAATCGTTAATATACTCGGATTGCCATGAAATTTTAGGACGTTATTGATGTTTACCCTAGCACAAGCCCTATTGAAAATGAAGTTTCTACCATGATTAGTTTATCTACAGGGCGAATCAAAAGTTTCCCATTACATTACGGCCTATGGGGGAAAATCGTTTCAAAGGAATTTTAAAGATATTATACCCTGTCAAATATATTAAAATATGCATTCTATAAAATATAAGATGAAAATGTAGTTATTATTCATTTACAGGGCCACACAAAAGAATTCCATTAGATAATGGTAAAAGGGGGAATTGCGTGTGACATATTTTAAATATATTAAACTGTTTCATGTATAATAAAATTGATGTATGTCAATGAGGCTTAGTATAAATTATATGATACTGCCTTTCCTAATATAAATAACATAGTATTTACAGGGACGCATAAAAGATTCCAAATAGTACTTTCTTTCCGAAGTACTGTATATGTATCCGATGATAGCTGATGGATAGATGAAATGAATTTTATTTATCATATGCGCGTATAAGTTTCACTAAATTTATACACATTATATGATGTGTATAAATGCTATAGTTAATATACAGGGTTATCCAAAAGAGCTCGTCAACGTTATGAATATGAGCATAAATTACTAAAAGCTGATTCTTAAGTAAATTATGCATGTTTACGCTGAACTGCATTAAATTTACTAAGAAATGTTTGCAGAATATAGATAAAATGATATACAGGGCCACATAAAGAATTGGGTACGTGGAGCCTATGAATGATAATTTATAAGGTAGTGATTTCAGTTGTTTTAAGAATGTTTTAGTTTAAAATAAATTTTATCTTAAGACTGATGAGTAATAAAGGCACCAGGCAAACTACAAGGTTGAGCAAAGTATTCAAGTATGTTTTCATCTATTAGTATAAATTGCTGAAAGAGAAATTTCAAGCTACTAGACATCTTTTGCTAAACTAAATTTTCCCATTATATAGTATGTATATTAGCTGACAAATCAAATACAGGACCGTTCAATAGTTCTGGAATACATATTTGGCTATATTTGGCTTTATATCCTTATTTACCTAAATAATGAAGTTTAGCTAAAGATTTCATGAAGCGTTGGAAAGTGCTTCATAATCTATGCTTTACGCATGATTTTTCTTGCTTGTTATGTTACTAAAATCTAATTTTTGATGTTATGTTTTAGTTTATTATTTTGTATGAAATTTTATTTTTCTAAATTATTCGTTGTACATAGCATGTATAATGTATGAAATTTCATTCATTTTTAGTTAATATTATAAAAGTTTTGATTAAACGATCGTGTTTTCATAACTCAATTTCCACCAGTGTAGCTTTTATACGCTGAAGCATTTTAATTAAAACTGCATACATTAAAGTGTCTTTTTAGCACTTTCCAACAAAGTTGAAAAGTGCTTACGCATTCGGTTTGTCTGGCCGTCTGTCCGCGCTCTAACTCCCGTAATTGTATTTGGATTGCTATGAAATTTTTATACGTTATTGAGGTTTACCCTAGCACGAACCGTACTGAAAATGAAGTATCTAACATGATTAGTTTATCTACAGAGAGAATCAAAAGTTTCCCATTACATTACAGCCTATGGGGAAAAATCGTTAATATACTCGGATTGCCATGAAATTTTAGGACGTTATTGACGTTTACTCTAGCACAAATATTATTGAAAATGAAGTTTCTACCATGATTAGTTTATCTACAGGGCAAATCAAAAGTTTTCCATTAAATTACGACCCATGGGGAAAAATCTTTAATATACTCGTATTGCAATGAAATTTTTATACGTTATTGGCGTTTACCCTAGCAGGAACCCTATTGAAAATGAAGTTTCTACCATGATTAGATTATCTACAGTGCGAATCAAAAGTTTCCCATTACATTATGGCCTATGGGGAAAAATCGTTAATATACTCGGATTGCCATGAAATTTTAGGATGTTGTTGACGTTTACCCTAGTACAAGTCCTATCGAAAATGAAGTTTTTACCATGATCAGTTTATCTACAGGGCGAATCAAAAGTTTCCCATTACATTACGGCCTATGGGGAAAAATCGTTTCAAAGGAATTTTAAAGATGTTATACCCTGTCAAACATATTAAAATGTGCATTCTACAAAATATAAGGTGAAAATGTAGCTATTATTCATTTACAGGGCCACACAAAAAATTCCATTAGGGGGAACTGTGTGTGACATATTTTAAATATATTAAGCTGTTTCATGTATAGTAAAATTGATGTATGTCACTGAAGCTTAATATAAATTATACGCTACTGTCTTGCATAATATGAAGTACATAGCATTTACAGGGCCACACAAAAGATTTCAAGTAGTATATTCTTTCCGAAGTACCGTATATGTGCCCGATGATGGCTGATGGAGGGATGAAATGCATTTTAATTATGATATGCGCGTTTATATTTCGCTAAATATATGCACATTATATGGTGTGCATAAATGTTATAGTTGATATACATGGCTACCCAAAAGAGGTCACCAACGTTACTGAATATGAGCGTAAGTTATTTAAACGTGGTTCTTAAATAAGCTATGCATTTTTACGCTGAGCTTCATTCAATTTACTGAAAAATGTTTGCAGAATATAGATAAAAGGATATACAGGGCCACGCAAAGAATTCGGTACATGGACGCCTATGAATGATAATTTATGAGAATGTGATTTCAGTTGTTTTGACAGTGTTTTAGTAAACAATAAATTTTAGCCTAATGTTGACGTGTAATAAAGGTACAATGTAAACTACGGGGCTGAACAAAAGTATTCAAGTATGTTTCCATCTAATAATATGAATTGCTGAAAAAGAAATTTCAAGTTACTGGGTACTTTCTTGCTAAACTAAATTTTCCCATTATATGAACTGACATATGAAATACAGGGCCGTTCTAATGTACTGGAATAGATATTTGGGTATATTTGGCTATACACTATTATTTCTCTAAATAACAAAGTTTTGTTAAAGATTTCATTAAGTGTTGGAAAGTGCTTCATAATCTATGCTTAACGCATGATTTTCCTTACTTGTTTAATTAGTTTTAAAAATATAACGATATAAAGGATTGCGATAACAAAAGAACGATACAATTACAGTTTTTACAATAATCATAAGCAAAGAGAGGACGATGTTTTGGGCGGAATATATCATGCATCAAATACGGATTTGTGTAGTGCCGCCATAAAAAATTTTACAGTTTATTTTCTTTTTATGCATTTTTACTAGGAACATAGAGAGTAACCGCAGGCCCTGGTAGTAATCTAATTTGGACTACGCCTGTTAAATATATATATATATATATATGTATTTACTATAAAATCTGCTAAGGATGAAGCACAAATAAACGGTGCGAAATACCGTTTTAGATGGGTTGTTTCAGTCTTTGCAGGTAAAATTACATGATATCATTTTCAGTGAAATGATGGGCCATAGGGCCAAAAGTGTATGCATGATAGATTTTTGATAAAATTAAAAATGGGCTCAAGGGCTGAAAAAAATAGGGGTTTTTGGAGAAAAAATTCTTAACTTCGTCAATTCTCAAGATATCAAATCCAAGTAAATTTATTATAAACTTACTTAGTATTATCTAGAACTTTTGTATTTACAAGTTATTGATAGGAGCAATTCTTATTGCAAAATAATATGAAAACTAATAGAGGGGTGGAAGAAGAAAAAAATCTATAACAATTTTTAAAATATCAAATCTGATTAAATTAATTTATTATACATCTTCTCAATAATATCTGCAACTTTTATATTGACAAATTTTCGATAAGACCAATTCTTATAGCAAAAATAAATTAAACAAAAATTGAAGTTGAAGAAAAAATCTCAAATCCATACTGCTTATATTCTGACACATTTTTAAATTTATTTTACTCTCATACACATCCAATTGGCAGGATCCCTATTTAGGAGCTATATAATGTAATGTATTGACAGTTTTATGATAAAGACAGAATATATTTCAAAAAATGCTGTCAATTTCGAACGAAATTGCCCGATGTGAGCGTGAAAAATCGAGGATATATTCAAATAACAATTTTTTTTATGACTCATTTTTTAATCCGATTTCGCTCTCAAACACTTTCAATTGACAGGTTCTCTTATTTAAGAACAGTATAATATGCCGTATTGGTCAGTTTTTTGATAAAGACAGAATATATTTGCTTTAAAAGCTGTCAAAGTGGGTATTTCGAACAAAATTTCCCGAAGCGATCATGAATCAAGTATTGAGAATGCATTCAAATAACAAAATGTTTACTTTATGACTCATATTTAGGTGCGTTCGTAATTATGCAAATACGTAGCACCTATTGTTGTCGTTCAGTCCGTCCGTCTGTCTGTCCGTCTGTCTGTCTGTCCGCATGTAACAACGCTAAAACTACCGAACCGAATCGTTTGAAATTTAAAATACATTATTATTACATAATTTTGTCGAGTCATTTCAAGTTTCATGAAAATCGGATGCATAGATCAATTACAGGGACAATCAAAAGTATTCCGTTACATTACGATCAATGGGGAAAAAAGTTTCAAACGCATTCTAATCGTTTCAAATTTAAAATACATAAATATTACCTAATTTTGTCGAGTTAGTTCAAATTTTATCAAAATCGGATGCGTAGTTCAATTACAGGGGCAATCAAAAGTATTCCGTTACATTATGGTCAATGGGAGAAAATGTTTCAAATGCATTTTAATGGTGTTACATTCATTCGAACATAATAAAATGCATATTTATCTGTAAAGTACATATTATATATACCTTTTGCATAATCTGTGGTGCAAAGAACATTTGTTATTGATTTACAAGGCTACACAAAAGTATTCCATTGCATAATGGTATAGGGAGAACATTATTTGGTGCGCATTTTAATTATAATTAACTATTTATTATTTTATGAGATTGATATATGAGAGTGATATTTTAAAACTTTGTTATCATACGAACGCACCTCATTTGCTACGCTTTACGTGCAATTTCCAACTTGTTAAATTCAATTTTGCTTTCAAATGTATTCAATTGACAGTTTCTCTTATTTAAGAACTATATTTTGTGCCATATTGGTCAATTTTTTTCATAAAGTCAAAATATGTTTCAAAAAATGCTGTCAAAGCGGGCATTTGAGCTGAATTTCTCTTAAGATGATTCTGATAAAACCAGCTCTTCCAGAAAAATGAAATTAAAAAGTCTTCAAAGGCGGCCAAATAAAGTTGTTAAACTGGATTTATCTCTAATCGTGTTTCATTTTTAGCACTTTCCAACAAAGTTGAAAAGTGCTTATGCATTCGGTTTGTCTGTCCGTCTGTCCGTCTGGCCGTCTGTCCGGATGGTCGTCTGTCCGCGCTCTAACTCCCGTAAATATACTCGGATTGCTATGAAATTTTTATACATTATTGAGGTTTACCCTAGCACGAACCCTATTGAAAATGAAGTATCTACCATGATTAGTTTATCTACAGAGAGAATCAAAAGTTTCCCATTACATTATCGCCTATGGGGAATAATCGTTAATATACTCGGATTGCCATGAAATTTTAGGACGTTATTGACGTTTACCCTAGCACAAGTCCTATTGAAAATGAAGTTTCTACCAAGATTAGTTTATCTACAGGGCGAATCAAAAGTTTCCCATTACATTACGGCCTATGGGGAAAAATCGTTAATAACTCGGATTGCTATGAAATTTTAGGACGTTATTGACGTTTACCCTAGCACGAACCCTATTGAAAATGAAGTTTCTATTATGATTAGTTTATCTACAGGGCGAATCAAAAGTTTCCTATTACATTACGGCCTATGGGGAAAAATCGTTTCAAAGGAATTTTAAATATGTTATACCCTGTCAAACATATTAAAATATGCATTCTATAAAATATAAGGTGAAAATGTAGCTATTATTCATTTACAGGGCCACACAAAAGAATTCCATTAGATAATGGTCAAAGGGGGAATTGTGTGTGACATATTTTAAATATATTTAGCTTTTTCATGTATAATAAAATTGATATATGTCACTGAAGCTTAATATAAATTATACGCTACTGTCTTGCATAATATGAAGTGCATAGCATTTACAGGGCCACACAAAAGATTTCAAATAGTATATTCTTTCCGAAGTACTGTATATATGTCCGATGATGGCTGATGGGGGGATGAAATGCATTTTAATTATGATATTCGCGTTTATATTTCGCAAAATATGTGCACATTATATGGTGTGTATAAATGTTATAGTTGATACACAGGGCTACCCAAAAGAGCTCACCAACGTTACTGAATATGAGCGTAAATTATTTAAAGGCGGTTCTTAAATAAGCTATGCATTTTTACGCTGAGCTGCAGTTAATTTACTGAAAAATGCTTGCAGAATATAGATAAATGGATATACAAGGCCACGCAAAGAATTCGGTACATGGACGCCTATGAATGATGATTTGTGAGAATGTGATTTCAGTTGTTTTAAAAGTGTTTTAGTTTACAGTAAATTTTAGCCTAATGCTGACGTGTAATAAAGGTACAATGTAAACTACAGGGCTGAACAAAAGTATTCAAGTATGTTTCCATCTAATAGTATGAATTGCTGAAAAAGAAATTTCAAGCTGCTGGGTATTTTCTTGCTAAGCTAAATTTTCCCATTATATGAACTGACATATGAAATACAGGGCCGTTCTAATGTACTGGAATAGATATTTGGGTATATTTGGCTATACACTATTATTTCTCTAAATAACAAAGTTTTGTTAAAGATTTCATTAAGTGTTGGAAAGTGCTTCATAATCTATGCTTAACGCATGATTTTTCTTACTTGTTTGTTGTTGAAATGAGCACCTTAACTTCGAAATCTACATCTGCCTGTAGGCCAAGCTGACAGGGATTTTTTAGGATACAATCATTTCTCAACTAGACATTTTTAAGACCTGTGATTTAATTTCTAGAAGTGAGAGTGACAAAATGATATACATTTTAATGCTAAGATTCATGTTGTAAATTCATCGTATTTGTCTGCAAATCATGCTGTAATATTCTAAAAAATAAATGTGTAAATTATGCTATTTTATACACATGTTTCAAAAATTCATACATTTTACCGAAAAAAAACAAGTTTGAAATTGCACGTGAAGCGTAGAAAATGAGGTGCGTTCGTACTATAACGAAGTTTTAAAATATTCAGATCTTGCTAATATAGTAGAGCGTACTTTGGATACAGTATAGTGGTCGAAATCTTTGTGTTCCTATAAATATGCAGGGAGTAATTTTTATTATACTTCATTAACGTATATCTTATTCATAAAATGTGAAGTAGTAGTTTAATATAATTAAAACACGCTCCAAAAAATGTTTCCTCGTATAACATTATTTAATGGAATACATTTGTGTGGCCCTGTAATTCAATAATAATTATTCTTTGCATCCCAGATTGTACTGAATGTATATTTTAGTACGTACTTCATAGATTCATGTCAATTCTATTATGTTCAAATGAGTGTAACACCATTAAAATGCATTTGAAACTTTTTTCCCCATTGATCGTAATGTAACGAATACTTTTTTATTGTCTCTGTAATTGATCTATGCATCCAATTTTCATAACATTTGAAATAACTCGACAAAATTGTGTAATAAATATACGTTTTAAATTTCAAACGATTAAAATGCATTTGAAACTTTTTTCCCCATTGACCGTAATGTAACGAAATCCTTTTGATTGTCCCTGTAAATGATCTATCCATCCGATTTTCATAAAATTTGAAATGACTCGACAAAATTGTGTAATAAATATACGTTTTAAATTTCAAACGATTAAAATGCATTTGAAACTTTTTTTCCCATTGACCGTAATGTAACGAAATCCTTTTGATTGTCCCTGTAAATGATCTATCCATCCGATTTTCATAAAATTTGAAATGACTCGACAAAATTATGTAATAATTATGTATTTTAAATTTCAAACGATTCGGTTGGGTAGTTTTTGCGTTGTTATATGCGGACAGACAGACGGAAGGACTGAGTGACAACAATTGGAGCTACGTATTTACATAATTACGAACGCACCTAAAAAGAAAGACACACAGAAAAAAGCCAAATTATTTTGAAACTAGTCGGATGTGTTAATACCAAAACTTTCCTCTACCTCATACATGTTAATACTTCAAAATTCTCTATCACAGTGCAAAAATTAAACGGCAATCTGTGTCCATCATAAGAATTCAGATGAAATGAAATTCCTTGCATTATATCATGAGGTAGGATTATTGCTAAAATCACGTAAATTATGCAAAATGCAGCATAACATAGTAGTACTACTTCTTAGATGATTTCTCTCTCTCTCTCATCTCATGTCTTCTCGTGAGATTGGTATTGTGGTGTGTATGGCGCTTAGATGATTTACACTGAAACCTAATCTTCAACAACTTACGCCAACACCTAACTGAATCTGAAATTTGATGACATTCATGCATTAGTTCTTGCGAAAGAGCTATTGCGGAAACGATGTACATTAAAATGTAGAAAACTTCAATTAATGTTAATTAACTCAATCTAAAGTTTGATAAAAATCCGTACCTTAATTCTTAATATAAAGTTATTGCAGAAATCTCAAAAAATGCATCATAGCAGCGCCATCTGCTGAGCGATTGAAGTAAAATATAGAAAACTTCAATTCATGTCAAGCACTAAGAGAATCTGAAGTTTGATGAAAATCCGTACATTAGTTCTTGAAGTAGAGTTATTGTGGAAATCATAAAAATTGTGTAGAGCAGCGCCACCTATTGAGCGATTTACATCAGGGACTAACTGAATATAATTTTTTATTAAATTCCGTGCATTAGTTCTTGAGATACAGCTATTACGGAAACCGTGAAAAATGCTGCATAGCAGCGGCACCTGTTGAGCAATTTACACCAGAAACTAATCAGGACAAATTTATTTCAGTGACTAACTGAAAATAAAGTTTTATTAGATTCAGTTTATTAGTTCTTGAGATAGAGCTCTTGCAAAATTTGTGTCACATTACAGACAGATAGAGTCAGAGACTGACAAACTCACAGGCAGATACTTTGTAAAAATATATTTTGAAGTTTCCCTGTCTCCTAAAATGTTCAAATCTGGAGGGGGCATGGCACTTTTGTCTAAAATGAGTCAGGGGGCATTTAAACTAAAGCAGTTCAAACTAACAAGAAAGAAAAACTATGTGTGAAGCATTTATTACGAAACACTTTCCAACACTATCAAAATACTTTAAAAAACTTCGCCGTTTAATAATTTAAATAAGATACGCAAGTAAATATTTAAGAAAACCCAAAACACAATAGTGAAAATCAGGTTTTAGTAATTACCGTTCATAAACGGAAAAGTGCTGTAAATAATTTGTGCTACTGCATATCTCAAATTAAAATATATTTTGCAGCAATTCACACTTATTTTCAGTGTTACTTACGAATTCTTTTGCGCAACCTTGTGAGGGAGTGACCTTTGCATAAAGGCACTCTAGTATTTCTGAGATCGTGACGTCAATAATTTAACATGTGTAAGCGTAAAAGCGACATCTATCCTCTCTTTTACTTTAACTTTCTAGAGTGTGTGTGCTCTTTCGGATTCTGCAGTTAGCTCGCGGTTATTAGTAATATGTTAATGTGAAGTATCTCAGTTTGCAGCATATAAAAGCTTGGGTTTGAGTGAATGGAGAGTGTCTCTGGCATTAGCCAGCGAGAGAGCATCTGTGGCGTTAGCCAGTGTGTGAGTATCTGTGGCGTTAGATAGCGAAGTGAGATATTGTTCAGCGAAGTGCTAGCCGATTGAAAGTAGCAGCGGGCCTCCAGTGAAGTGTAAAGGAGTTTCGATAGTTGACTTGAGAGTTGGCCGGGGTAAGAAACTTCATAGTAGTTTCATTTTGATTATTTGTGAATAAAGAATTACACACAGCCACGGGCTGTCTAATTAAGCTTTATCTAGTAGCTCAGCCAAGAGATAGTGAGAAGTGTTAGAAGGTGCCACGATTGAGCTCGTCCGGAGCCTGTGAGTATGCGTTTAGCTTTTTCATAGTATTCTCAGTTGTGTAAAATTAAGACTTGCTCCACTTCCCTTCAGCCCTCATCATTTTAATAAACTTTGTTGTTTTATCTTAAGTACTGAGTATGTCTGCATTTAACCTCCACCACGACCAACCAATCGTTACAAATGACACTCAACGTGTATATAACGTTACAACCTTGTATATGGGTTATAAAATTTATACACACTCCATAGCATGCAAATGTTTAGTTAAATTTAAAATGCACGCCATAACTGAAAATGCATTTTCAGCTACCTTCTCAAAAATCAAATATTGCGAATACAGTGTTGAATTCCCGAAATCTTTTATTTATCCTTGTAAATGAATGATAAATGCGATGCACATGATATTCTACTGCAAGCATCTGCTAGTAAACCTCAGCATTCAGCAATGTTATATGAAATTTCCAATGTTTGAACTAGTGCAACATAAATGTGAATTCCATGGTAGACCGATACTTATACGAACTCTTTTGATTGCCCCTGTAAATGAATGCAAATTTCTTAATATTTCATATTATACATAAATCATGTTTAAGTGAACCTCACCAATTCATATTAATTTCATTGTATTTCCAACTGAGTAGCACCATTAAAATACTCCGCAAACAAGTTTTTTTTCATATACAGGGCTGCTACAGACGATTTTTTTGTGAGTTTATAATTATGTAAATACGTAGCGCCTATAGTCATCGTTCAGTCTGTTCGTTCGTCTATCCGCTTATAATAGAGCAAAAACTGCCATTGCTAAAGTTGAAAACGTTGCTAAGGTTTACTACAAATTACTTCCTGAATAATAGAGTATTTACAGAGACAAACAAAAGATTTCGGAGACTAAACTACATCCGAAGTAGTGTTTACGCCAAGTTCTGAATATATTTAAAACTTCGTCATAGTATGAACGAGCATCATTTGCTACGCCTGACGTGCGATTTCGAACTTGTTATATTCATTACGCGTCAGAATTTTTTTAATATAAATTTTAAAGCATATTTCTCATGCAAATGGTATCAAAGTAAGTGTTGAAATTTCTGTTTGAAGAATGTGATGCCAGTTAGAATTAAAAATAATCGCCTGTGGTCAGTGTTTGGTATGAGCGTGCTCACTGAGCGAAAACACACGAATTTAGTTCACTTTCTGTGAACGGTGAGGATTGGTCACTTTTAAATAAAACAATGGGAGCTGAACGAAAGCTCAAACAATCCGTGAATTTGAACGAAATTTACAACCCAAACTCATTTTTTTCATAATTTATTTAAAAATTTCTCAGCCATTAAAAATACGTTTTTCCCATTCGAATGCCATTTAGAGGCCTAGATGGACTCGAGACTGATTAGTTTTTCTGCGTCTTGCTTTTACTGAAGACTGGGGTAGGGCCGGACCGGACTTATTTCTGCACTTGTGCTTTATTTTCCCTAGAAGCCAGCACCGACAAAAAAAAAAAAAAAAAAAAAAAAAAAGGCCAGGTCAACGGCTTGTATGAAAATCCTTGACCCATCTCTGTCTGACTTGTGCGAAAATTTGTTTAAAGAACAATCTCCTTGGAACAACAATTTTTGCCAAAATGCATACATTTTTAAATTACCATTATTTTACAATTAAAATTCTCTTTAAAAAATAATAGTACATATACATTTCTAGGGAGGGGGGATACAATACTGTAAAAACTGGTTTAAGAATCTATGTGTGACGAAATTCTGTTTAGGGTAAACGCACCAGTAGTGGGCCACTTAAGGATTTTTGTCTAATTATTATTAATATATTAGTGAATTCAAAAAAAAAATATTTTTTAACCTAGTCCTTATCTTTGTGTATCAGAATAAACATTCAAATTTTTTAAATATATTCATTAGAAAAAATAAAAAATATTATCTTCCTCTATGCTCCAAACTATAACGATATATTTTCTCTCCTATGTAATGCCTCCTAGAAGATTTTTTGATGTAGAATTTTTCAGATTTTTAACCCGTTCGCGAAGGCGCGCGCATTCAGAAGTGCGCATCTCAGGACGAAGCGGGAGAATTTAATTTCCTCTTCAGGGCCGAAGGATTTTACGAAACTAAGCCTAACTCTTGTAAAGTGTTCTTTAAAAAATTATAAAAAATTCATTTTTCAATATAATCTTTTGAAATTAACATACATAAAATAAATTGTTATTATGTATATTCACGCAAAAAAATTGGGGTATTTTCTCCGATATTTTAGTATAAAATGACCTTTTAAATGTTTATAATACCTATTTTAACCACTTTTTTAGATTAAAAAATAATATGATTACAAAAAACTTACTAGCCTTTATTTTAGCAGCATATGAAGCATTTTGCTCAAAAACAGAATGATTTTGTGAAAAAATAGCATTTTTTCTATAGTTTTTAATACAATCCTTAAACAAAATAAGTGTTTTAAAAAGCTGATTTGTTCGCTAATAAAAACAGTTAAATTAAGTTTATAAGCAACTAGTGTATAATAATTTTTAATGTTAGTTATGCAGACATATATAAAAAATAGTTTGAAAATGTTTAATGTAATTTAAAATTTTTTGAATGTTCAAAAAATATCTTTAAATACATAATCAATGATAAAATGTCATTCAAATAAAAAGTATTTAATTATAAAAATAAGTAAAATGGAATTGAACTTTAAAATATACATTGCTTAAAAGTTATTAAATGTTAAAAATATTTTTGAAATCAAAATTAAAAAATACATAGTAATGCATAAAGTAATAGCAATGTGTAATGTAATAGCAATATATAATGCAATAGCAATGCAAGAAATATCAAATAAAAAGTATTTGACAATATTGAGAATTTTAATGATTTAAAAATCATTCATCAAAAAATATGTTTACGTTAATATTTCTTTATTTATATCTTATGTCAAAAAACTCTTAAGAAAAATAAATTTATGAAATTAAATGTATTGAATAAAAATAATAATAATTAAGGAAACTAAATAATAATTTAAAATAAACGTATTTTTGAAAATGGAAATGCATATGTATGGGTAAATGATTTTAATTATAACAGGCAAAATTAACAAATAATTCGAAATATTCGCTTTAATGTATGCGCGCATTTATCAAAATAGCCAGACTTAAATTATTAAGTTATAAGCATTAACACTCAAACTTTTACTTTCTGAAGACTACATATTTTTTACAATCTCCTTTATTTCATTCTTTGTCAAATGTATCGATTTTTTTTTTTTTCATTTTGATGAATTTGGAAATTATGGTATATAGATATTGATGATGTAATATAAGATGGATTAATTTGAAACGAGATATAATATTGCTTAAGATAAAAATCAAAAATTAAAACCAAAATAACAAGCAAGTCTTTTAAAACTTTGTTTTGCCGAAATTAATCCGAATATTTAATACAATACAATACCACAATTGACCGCTTTTTATATTTTTCCTTTTCTTTTTTTTTTTTTTTTTTTTTTTCTACTGCGCAAATTAATGTGCCAGGATAAAAGTGTAAATTACAGAGCGGCTTTAATTTTTAAACAGCAAGTTACAGAGGCCAGACGATTTACATGCGAATAAGCAATTTTCAACCAAAAGAAAGAAAAGAAAAGAAAAGAATAAAAAAACTTTAGGAAATACGCATCCGTCAACCAATAAATTATTTCTATCGAGATAAAAGTAGAACAAAGAAAAAAGGAACAGAAACACGCATTAAATACGATTGTCTTAGTCAGAAGCACATGCATAGCAGTTATAATATATTTGCGTTCGTCAGCTTAGCCACCCCCTCCCCCTCACCACCATAAATAAAAAATAGACTTCTATTACACATGTAAAGGGTTTATAATCGCGAGAAGATCACAACTCAGAAACATAAATAGATGATAAAACAATTACTTTCTTTTCATTGCAGTATTTTGTTTAATTAATTAACATTGATTAAAAAAATATTTATTCATTGATTCTATTTACTTTCCTAGTTAAAAGAAAGCGTGTTCTTTCCCAATATATATTCAAAAACGACTAAAATAAATTTTTCGTACGGTATACATTTAGACACATAACGTTCCACATACGCGGCACGAATATTAGTCGCTCGTGATCTGAGTGCCAAAACCGCTGTCGCGTATACAGGTCGCACGGGATGTGAGTGCCAACAACGCCGGCAAGAATACCGGTCGCTTGTTCCGAAGGGGGTTAAGTCTCTAAGCCGTGTAAATGGATTAATGATATTATTAATAATTCAGATATTTACAAACAAACAGAGATCAATTAAAAAATCAGAATAGTTTTAGTAGACTATCTAGAAAGATATTTAGAAGACATTATGGTAAACTTGCGAGTCAACAGCTAAAATCGTATTTTCGTGTGTTTTCCACCAAGATAGAACTTTGCAGATCGATTGCGTTTTAACATGCGAACCGAGATATAACTAATCCTAGAATTTCTGCTGCGAACTTGGTGAAGTGATTGTTTGTGCAGCCGTATTCCGGCCTATCATGTATATGAAAATATTAAACTTCATGAAATTTTGAAAATGGAGACAGTGCAGGAAAAAAGCTTAAGACCACGTTGCTAATTTTGTTTTTTAGAATAAAATTCCGAAAAGAGCTATACATCTTAAATTTAGAATAAATATGTGATATAATATGTAAATATAATTCAATTGTAAAAGTTAAAATATAATTCAATGGTAAAAGTTAAAAAAGATTTCGATAGGCTTTAATGCAAAAGAAAAAAAAATTCCTTCGCCCAGACAAATATGATCTCTTTTGACTATCATGGTATTCTTGGTGATAATTTAGTATCAATTAAAAATGAACTTATGGATTGGAATTTGGTATAGCTTGAAGATAGGCTTCTATTCGTAAATCTGTGTAAACTTCAGATTGGTTATCTGAAAACAATATAAAAAATTTAGACTTTCCATCTAAAATTTTCACATAAATCCTATAGAAAACAACTGGGGAATCTTGCTTGGTTCGTCCAATTTATGCCCCCCCCCCAAAAAAAAAAAAAGAAATGTAGTTTTACTTTATTCTTGAACTAAAAGTAATCTTTTGGAAATATGGAAACAAATACCCATTTCCAAAAGTAAAATCCTGACCAAATACCAGTGGTGTAGGAACTTTGAAAAAACAGGGAGAGCTGGAGCATCAGCGCCTTGCGAAAGTACGATGCGAATGGGGCGGTCACCCCGGGGTGGAAATTTAAAAGGTCCCAAATTTATACTACAAACGCCATTTTTTGGCCTGTCAGAAGAAAAAGTTGGGGGAGCAGCCCCAAATTGAAACTTTGCCCTGAGCGCAGTTTTCTCCTCGCACGCCCCTGCAGAGCATATTGTTAAAAGCTAGTGGCGAGGACTATTTCATTCATTTCGGAGTATGAGGAATTCAGTTCCCATAGACTTAAAAATACCCCCCACGTTGGCTAAACCATCGGAATCCTCAAACAGAGGTATACATCTCTCTCCATCATCGAAATGGACATTAGAAGTCAGCCGATTCTAAAGGACACTTAAAGGAATCTTTTCTAGCTAATGCATATGGGCATTATGCTGTCAAAAAGACCCCTCATACGGTAAGCCTTTGAAATTGCCAGGGAACCCGCTTTTTGCTACGATTTTGTCTGTTGGAGAAATATCTCTTCAAGGAGAGTCAGCAACGGGCAAAAACAGTGATGGGACGTGCCGTCAGGAAGATGATGGATGGGGGAATTGGAAATAAAAGAGGAAGCGAATAATAAGTAGGGGGGAGTTACCTTTTGGATGTAGCAGAGTTTGGATGCGAGTCTGGACTCTCAGAAGCAGAAACGGAGGGCAGTCAGTGCCCGGGAAAAAGGGACTTGTGGAGCGCACCTCTGAATAGAAACTTAGATTGTGATGAGTGGCAGTAAAGCCCTCCTAAAAAGGACTCCAACGACTATTTCTATCTTTGTGAATTGAACCCATTATTTCAATGTTGTAACAGGACTTAGACTTCATTCTATTGATTCAGTAAATATTAGTGAAATCTAAACACCAGCTTCTTGCCGCTATAGTTCGTCCCGCTACCGCACAACGCCGACTGGAGGTGTTACAGGAGGGTTTCTTGTGTTGCACTTTTCACAAACAAGAGTATAAAATAGTAGCATATCAAAAGATCACCGACTTTTTAATCCAGTTTAAATAATTTATATTCGATATACTTGATGACATTTAATTTATAAACGATACCGAATAAAATATTCAAATTTCAGGCTTCTCCCACTTTCATTTACCAAAATTTAAAGTTTTATTTCTGTTGTTTGGCTTACAAATTCTTTACAATCTCTTCCAAATCAATTTTAAAGGCTTCTTCTTTATAAATATGCAATAGCATCAAGTGACTGAGTCTATATTGATACATTGTTGTTCGGCGGTGTGTCTGTTTGAAGAAGAGCATTGAAAACTCTCAGCTGTCATTAGTGATATAGGAATAACAAAATAAATTCTGCCAAAAGGTAAACTTCAGAAAATAATTTATTTACTAATTCCTGTGATGACATCATTTTAATTGTGATCGACAACGTATTTCTGTCAGTTCCGTTTGGGACTAGTGTTGGTAGATGTGTTAACTTTGCAGAAAGATTTGTCAAATCAAAATCATCAGCATCTATTCTAAGCTTTTGTTTGAGATCTTCTGGCGTGGTTGAAGTCGTATTCGTAAATATGGATTCGATCAGTATGTGAGAATCAAAAGTTTTTTTGATTAAATCGTTTTTTTATCTATTAGTAAGGTCAAGTGCTTCGCTAAAAACTCAATTTTTCTTATTGTGCTGGAGCGGAAGAATAGCTTGTCTGTTCTTATCTTATTAAAACTATCTTTTGTTTGAAGACACACGTCTTTTCCCCGTGAATTTTCTAGAAAAAGTAAACTTTATTTTTCAATTTCTCTGGAGGGAGTTGAGCCCGGTCTGAAAAATCCCAAGGGGAGCCAGGGATCCCCCAGCTTCCCCGGTTCCTACGCCTATGCCTAATACTTCTCAAGCGCCATTTGAAAGTCATCAGTGTTTAGGGAAAACGAACAAAGCACTACAAATTAATGAGCAAATCATTTGTATGATGATTACGAATCATTTAATGATTTTAAATATGCTCCTAAACTTATGGTCTTAAACTTTCTTACACCAAATTGTGTTATCTAGAAATGAATATTTGCTTATTTTCTTTAAGCACAATATTGTAAAATGTAAATTAAAACATATAGCAAAACATGTATAACTTAATGCGTAGAATTTTGCAATGGCATCTGTTTTTGTTGATGGTAATAATAAAAAATTAGCTCTATATCGGATAAATAGTATGATATACCGCGGAACTCTTTCGAATATTAGGCATCATATCGTGACCAAGGTTAGTTCATGAGTTTTAAAACTAACTCACACAGAGTGGATCACGCGGTACAAAATGCTGGGCGTGCCGCCGCTCTATATCAATCAGAAGATATATAAAGAAGATCCACTCCATGAACAACATTCTCATTTGTTGGTTACACTTGAATTTGGAATAACTTTATTTGACGTTCCATTCAGCTGTTTCCTTAACGTCATATCCTGTTGTTATCGATATCAAATTAATCGATTCTCACAAATTGACATCAACGATTAATTAGTTGGAAAGTGGAACGAGAGCAGAACGATGGCTGAAAAATTAGGATTGTCAAATGAAGTTAAAGAAATTAAATTAGGCAAGAGTTTTATGAAAGGAGATCATCCCTGTTTTCATACGTTTAGGTGTAAGTAAACTGCTACTTTTGTTAATCATTGTATATTTGCTATTAATTAGTGAGAGTTTTTTAGAAATTCACTTTTCTGTATTGCTTGTTATGTTGCTACTTTCTGCGAACATACGGTAAAGGAAGTTATCAGATTTTTCCCAGAACATCTTTGTTTACTATCTAATTAATTTTTCATGCTTGTTGTGTTATTTCTTGATTCACATGCATTTTTAAGTGCTACGTTTTCTAATTGTTTATCATAAATTCTATTTTATCATAATTTTTATTCATTTTTGTTTGTCTGATTTATGTTGAATAAAAGTCAATTTTTAAATTTCAAAATGCTGCTTGTAATAATGCATTTCAAATGTTAGTTAGATTGCATTTAACAATATTTTCAGTTATTATAAAATGTATTTATCAAATGTGTTAAAGAATTTCTTACTTACATTACTTTTGTAATTTTGTAATTTGATTCTGCCTGCTTCTGATATTTATTTCCTATAAAATATAAAATTTTTCAAATTAGACTCTTTAAAAGTAGAAGTGGGTTAATATAATTCAATCTCAATAAAAAAAAGTCGGGAGAAGCGGGGTGGAATGGGACAGTGGAAAAATGAGACAAGTCCAATCAGGAATGTATATGGAAATATATACCGTATACCCTCTTGGTTTTTTTTTTTAGGGAACATCATATATTCTTTCTTCTTCAAGAAAATTATAGTATAATACACTCAAGGATATATACTCTGCCTCGATCTTATACCCTCAGCTTTTTTTATGACTACACCACAGAAACCAATTCATTCTTTTGTATAAAATAAATGTAAATTACTAATAATATGCAAATATTTAAAAAAAAGAAATTAGAGGAAATGACTGAAATATTTCAAAATTTAATCCAAATTAGACATAATATAAACAATGAAAGAAAGTAAATTAGATATTATTTTCTATTTTTCAGAAACTTTCAATAATGAAGATACTTGAGTTTAATATTCTGACACAAAAATTCACTTTTTCTCATTACCACTGAAGATAAAAAGTTTCTTATGTAGGAAATCAAATGGGCACAGATGTCATACTCACCACATTTGCATGTGCTTTTTAAATTGACGATTTTACGCCAAACATGGTAAACTGGTGTTGGTGCGTATATGACATCTGTGCCAAAATCACCTGCAGTTATTGCATGTAATTTGTAATTTTCATTTAAAAAACAAATTTCGCCAAATTGGTGGGGGAAAAAACACGTACAAATGTGGTACGTATATGACATCTGTGCCATCAATTGATCTAAAGATAATGTTGGTATTGGTGTAAATGGTTTTGTTCTTTTAAAAAATATTATGTCAAGAAAGCAGACATAAATTTGATAGGAATAGTTGAAGCTGTTGAGCACAATTTTAGTTTTTATGTTCAATTCATAGGCAGCACCATACAAAAGAGGGGGCAGTCGCACTGAGCATGGAAAGTTACGTGGCACCAATTTTATCCTCTTCAGACCTGAGCATAAAATGATTCTACAAATATATATTTGTTGCTTTTGCATAATCAAAATGACACCATAGATGACAGAAGGAGTCATTTTTATGAAATCAGTACTTTAGGAGACTGGTAATTTAGTAATATGAATATAAAAGTAACTAATCCCCTAAATGTCTTAAAATGTTCCTAAACATATCCCTGCTGTCACAAGAAAAAGTTCAAGAGGGAGGGGCTCAAAATTGAGACTTTGTCCCGGGTGCAGTTTTCACTTAGCACGCCCCTGATCATAGGTAAAAATAATGAAAAGTGGAAATTTCATTTTCTTTTACATTCTCTTCAGACTATCATGAGCTTTCCTTTGATATATAACATGTTGAATTATTTTAAATTATAATTAAGTAGGAAAATTGTGTATCAGTAATGGACATTAAGAAATTTCTTTTAATTTTTATTATTATTAAAAGTTATAGTCAATATATTTGTTTTTTCAATACTATATTATTATCTATCAACAGAGTTGTATAATATAGATGCCCGTTACAAAAATTTCTACAAAATTCAGGATCATGTAGAATAAAGTCTAGATAAAGAAATCGTGATTTTGTTTTAGTAACTTTTTTTTAGATACTAAAAATTTAAAAAAAATTACCAAATTTTATGTATGTTTTGTATATTTTCTTCTATTTTGTATTTTTAAGTTAAAATCCCTTAAATTAGATGATTACATAACAGTAATTAGTATTACAAATATAAAAGAAATAATTCAGCAGGTTGAATATTTAAAATAATTTTAAAATGCTGCAGAATTGATATTTAATTGATCTAAACATTTACTAGTGTTATTACTACTATAAATTAATATTACAACTTTTATTCTTTTTTTAGAGATGAAGATAGAAAATAAGAGATCTTTAACATCTCTTCTTTCTTACTTAAATGTTTTTATCTAAATGGGGAGGGGTTGAGTTCTATGAGCCTTTTTCTCTATGCCCTTCAGCAATACTCACTCTTCCTGGTTTCTTTTTTAGATTGGGGTCATTCCGTGGTAACTTACGTTACATTTAGAACAATTTACTGTTGTAATTTTAGTAATATAACGCTAAAAAATATTCATAAGTAAAATGAACATGATTTGTCCATGAAACCTATCGAATTCGGATGGAAATTACCTAAAAAATTATAATGAAAATTACACTTTATATGATAATTTACAATCCTTTTTCAATAATGGCAGTTGCCATAGGTAAATAAAACCACCAAAATTTAAGAAATAGCATGAGATAATTTTCATCTAAATTGGCTTTGAATAAGATTAATTAGCAAACAATGTCAATTTTACATTTTGAAAAAAAATTTAGTGTGTCAGTGATGCCGTTGGACTTGAAAAATCCTGGGTCCCCTGGACCCAGGACTTCTAAAATTCTGGTTCCCTTTTTTACAAAAGCAGGTCCCGACTAATAAGAAGTAATACTTCTAGATTCAAAAATTGAATTTTGTTCATTTGCAAAAGAAAAATGAAATGCAATAATTATTGTTTTAAAAATAAATAATTAAAATCAATATTAAAATTTTTAAAAGAAATTTTCATTACTTAAAAAAATAATAAATGTGCAAGATACAAATTTAATTATAAAATAATGCTTATTTGAATGTAGAAGATATCAAATATCATTATTGTTTGCATTTCTTTTAAAAAGGGGCAAGACTGATTTATTGAAAAAGTCATTTTTACTGTAAAAAAGAATACTTTTGTTGAGTAAAAGGTAGGGATGCACCGAATATTCGGTATCTATTCGGTATTCGGCCTATTCGGCCATGTTACCGAATATTCGGTTAGGCCGAATATTAAACTATTCAGTTCAGCCGAATATCAAAGTATTCGGCCAAATCTTAAATATTCAATGAAACCTTTTAAAATACATTTTTAAAAACTTTTCACAATTTCAACTTTTAACTGTCAATTTATAAATATATTTAAAATAATTAAAAAGAAAGTCATATTTAAATAAAATAGAATGTTTTTACATTATTTATTTGTTGTATAACTTAAGAAAATTAACCATAAGAAGGATTAAAATTGCGATTTATTAGGATTCTCCTTAAGAATAAATGATGTGCAAATGCAAGTACCTAAATTTTGTTTAGTAAATATTCTGTTTCTTGCTTTTCTCAAATAAAAATCCTTAAAGAAGAAAGAAAAACTTTTGAGAATAGTAATAGCTATCAAGGCAATTTTTGTTCATGAAACCATAATCAACTTATTTACTCATAAATACATTGTATTTCATCTCAGTTTAGATCAAACTTATGTTTTCGTTTGTTGCATTAACAATAAATAAGATACAGTACTGTATTTTCAACTTGCATGCTTTGATTTCTGTAAAATATGATATGATGGGAAGGGTAGAAAATGCCATCATTCATATGAAAAGAACTATGAGCTAAATATTCCTTTATTCAGAATTAAGTTGAAAATATTTGTACTTTATATTGAAAAAAATCTGCCTTGAGTTATTGAAAAAGGACAATTAAGAGACTGTAAAGTTTTACTTCATCCATGTTTTCATTTTCTTTTTGATTTTAAAATGTTTGTTTTAATTGGTAGAAGAAATCATGAAATTTAAAATTTTATTAATTCAAAAAGTCTCATAACTGTGCTTCTTAAATAACTAAAGGCAGATTTTTTTTTTAAATATTAAATTTTCTTATAAAACACCCTTGGTTATCAAAATGTAAGTTTCTTTTATTAAATATTATGTAAAATTGTTTTAAAAAGTAACATTTTAATACCTTTAAACTTTAAAATAAAGTATTTGGAAAGCCGAATATTCGGTATTCGGCCCAACAATTACTATTCGGCCAACCGAATATTCGGTATTCGGTTCATCTGTCGGCCGAATATTCGGCATTCGGTATTCGGCCAAAATCACTATTCGGTGCATCCCTAGTAAAAGGGTACTTTTTGTTTATTGAATAGGTGCTTTCAGGAGTCATATTCACTCAAAAAGATTTGGAGCAGTCAAAAATGGATTGTGAAGTGAGGAAAGTCCTTTTTTAAAGCTGCTGAAAAAAAAAAAAAAAAAAAATTGAAGCAAGAAATTTAGTTTTTGGAACAGAAAAATTCACTCCCTTCATTAACTTTTTTTTTTTTTTGTATGTGTATTCCTTTGACGAAATTTGCATTTTTTCGCCATATTTTGACGAAAATTGCAGCTTTTTTGCTATCTTTAGACGAAATTTGCCGCTTTTTTGCAGTTTTATGACGAAATTTGCCGTTTTATCATGAATTTTTTGATGAAATTTGTTGTTTTATCGAGAATCTTTTGCCAAAATTTGCCGTTTTATCGATAATCTTTTGACAAAATTTGCCGTTTTATCGCGAGTCTTTTGACGAAATTTGTTGTTTTATTGCAATTTTTTTACAAAATTTGTTGTTTTTCGCGATCTTTAGGCAAAATCTATCGTTTTTTCATGATTTTTTGGTCGAAATTTTTTTCTTTCGTGATCTTTTGGACGAAATTTGTCGCTTTTTCACGATCTTTTGGGGAAACCTGCCGTTTTTTCAGGATTTTGTGATGAAATCAGCCATTTTTCACGAATCTTTTAACAAAATTTGTCTGGAATTAGTCGTTTTTCACGATTTTTTAACGAAATTTGACGCTTTTTCGCAATGTGCGCAAAATTATGCGTCAAAATTATGTTGTTGGCAAAAATTTAAATTATGCGGCAAAATTATTGTTGGCAAAATTATGCGTCCTGTGGGACGCGTGAAAGCTATCTTTTGCATCTCATTGCCGACTTTTTCCGTATTTTACGTGCTATAGCGTCAGTGTTCTCGCTGACATTTGACTAAGGTTAGTAATTTGGCGAATTAAAAATAAAAAACATTCGCCAAATGAAAAAAGTATTAGCAAAATAGATTCGTCGTGTAGCACAAAAAAAAAGAAAGAAAGAAAAAAAATTAATCTTTTAATGTATTTTTTTTTCAATATGTTCTAAAATAACCCAAGTTTTTATAACTGTGACAGTGATTGTTATTAATCAAATTTCAACTATCCGCTACAAATATAAAAAAATATGTATATATTAAATATATATGCATATGGTATGAAAAACGAAAAAGAAAAAGCAAAAACTGAGCACTAGCAATTTGGCGAATCTAATCGCTTGTTTACTCGCCAAATAAAGAAATTAGTCGCAATTTGGCGCATTGGCGAGCGACAGCGAGAACTCTGTATAGCGTGTCCATTGGTGTGTGTTAAATTACTAAAATTTTGAAAATAGTTCAAAATGTAACGTAAGTTACCATGGAATGACCCGTTGCAGCTTCTGAAATACGCAAGGCAAGGTTATAAAAAATATTAATTTGAATAAAATAAAGAAAATTTTATTAATCTAAATTAATTAAATGCAGATATTTATGCAAATTTTGGTGGTATTATGTTCTGGTATAAGTGCAGTTTAAAAATTAAAATTCGATTATGTAAGTTTTCCAAAGATTTTTTAGTTAAATCAAAAGATTTTATGTACTGTGAACTTTCCTGAAATTGCATTTTTAGCAATGTATACATAAGATATCCATTGCTGGAAATTGACTAATTAAGCATTCCAATAATAGATACAGGTCTTAAAATCTCAAAAATAAATTACATTTTGTAAATGGTCCTTAGTATGTAAAATTCAAAGTTTTCTATTGCTACTCAAAAGCATTCAATTTTTGCAAGAAATGATGAATATGTATAAATTTATCAAATGAACAGCTCTTAGCATTATCATTAAGATTTTCAATGAAAAGCAAGAGAACTTGAAATATTTTCTGCTTTGTGATTGGTTTAAGAATGTCAACAAAATAACCCAGATTATAAAACATACAAGGACAAGTTCTAAAAATATTTAATTTTTTTTATGAACCAAAAATTTTAAGGGGTTTAAATTCTAGGCACACCTGTCCTATATGATTAAAAATAAAATTAAAAAATGGGGTTTTACTATACACCCATTCTGAAATAGTTTAATTATTATTCTAATTTTATTTTGTCTGTTTCAGATGATTTCATGCCAGCGTCCTTGGACACCACAAAAAGAGCCACAATAGATATTGGAGAAGGTCATCAGGTTACTGTGACTGTGCCTCATATTGAGGTAAAAAGAAATTTGTATTGTGCTTTTGTTGAAGTTGAATTAATTTCTTAATTATTTGTATTCTGTTCAAGTATTTGTTATATGTTTGTTGTTTAGTTTTTGGTGCAAATTGCCTTATCATGCTATGCTGCATTTTTCACAATTTTGCAATAAATGCATCAAGAACTAATACATGGATTTTCATCAAATTTTAGATTTAGTTAGCACCTGATAAAAAAAATGATCTTGATTAGATATTGGTGTACATCACTCAACATGTAGTGCTGTTACTCAGATTTTTTTAAAAGCTATTGCAATTGTTCTATCTCAAAAACTAATGCACAGATTTACATCAAATTTCAGATTCAATTATAAGTTGACATAAGCTGTTGCTGACTAGATTTTGATTTAGACCATCTAACCTGTGGCGCTGCTATGCTACATTTTTCAAGGAAGCATTAATATGCTTGAGACAAAGAAAGCTTTTGGACTGCCACGTCTGACTAGTTATTAGTACACTTGTGAAAAATAAAGTGATTTTGTGAAAATGTTCAGATTAGATGAATTGCATGTGATATGTCAAGTATTATGAAATTTATTTTTTATTTTTTAGGGATCCGGAACAGCTAACACTGTATTTAAAGGATCCAAGAAACCTTATCAGAAAGAATGTGTACTCATTATTGATCATAACACAGGCGAGATAACTTTAGAAAAGTTGACTTACAATGTTCAGCTAAAGAAGACAAGGTAATTTTAAATTTCTTTATTTCAAATGCCTTAAGAAGAGGTCTTTGAGTCAGAATATATTTTGAACATCCCTAATTATGTGTAGATTGTTGCTCTAAAGGGGTTTTATAATATTTCAGTTGCTTACTCTTTTTTAATTCATTGAATGTAATGTCACAGCAATAATTTTGATTATTTTATTTATTATTATTTTGAGTTTATAGACAACAAAAAGAAAAAAAACTTTTTGTTCAAATAACTGATATTTTATCAAAAAAATTAACTAAATTTTAATATAGGTCTAGAGAATTTAATGTCCTTTCATAACTGAATGACTTAATTTATAAAATGCCTAAAAATACTACAGGATTGTTTGACTAATGAACACTTCAATAATAAAAGCATTTTACCTGCAGATTATATTTTGTCCCTGAAGTTTGTCACAGACACTTGGATAGTTTTCTGCTACAGAGGTATTAGGCTGTCTGCTTGCATATAACAGCACAAAAATTACTCAACATAATGGCTTGAAATTTAATATAGATAATCGTTACAGAATTTGGTCTAGTCATTTCAAATTTTTTGAAAATTGAATCAAAACTTTATAAAAATATTAATAAAAGTTTTCTTTATTCTATTCAATCCTGCTATACATAATTAATTTAATGATATTCCATGATTAGTATTAATTATAGGTTGCCATAGAAATAACATAATATTTAAGACTGAGTCCTATTATTTCTATAGTACAGTAGACTCCCTCAAATCCTCACAGCTTGGGACCAGAGGCTGTGAGGATTTTAGAATTTTGTGGATTTCTGGTCATTGTTTTGTTTACATTTTTTAAACAGTAATTTGAATGTAATAATTAATGCAATTGATATTATAATGAATGCTTACAATATAAAATGTAAAAATGAGTAATAAAGTAAAATAATAAAAATTTAGATAATTTTTAAAATGATTAAAATATTAAAAGCAAAGATCAAGTTAATGATAAAAAATGATTAAATATTCATTATAAAGATTAACTGTATTTTTCCTAAATTATTAATATAAAATTATAATTTCCTAAATAATCCTATAATTTCCTACATATATATTTTTTTATTTAAAGTGCTTATTTTTTTTCCATTTAATGTAATAAAGTACTTTGAGTTTGAACTTTCATTTTTAAATGATAATTTTTGCACCAACAATGTTAACTTTTAATAAACATGCATATAAATAATGTCTGCATTTAAATTTAAAGTTATGTATAAATATTATACAGAAAAAATATAATAGTATGTTATATGTATGGTTACAATGTATGCATAATCAGTCAGGGATGCCACTTTTCCGCCTTTTGGTGGATTTCCGCTTTTTTTAATTTTTAAGAATTCTCGAATTTTGTTAAGCGATCACGAGATAAAATAACGATTTTCGTCGAACGATCGCGAAATAAAACAGCCTTTTCCATCGAACGATCGCGAAATACAACAGCCTTTTTCGTCAAGCGATCGCGAAATATAACATTGATTTTCGTTAAAAGATCGAAAAAAACGGCTATTTTCATAAGATATAAAGCAGCAATTTTCATAAAACGGTCGCAATATAAAGCAGCAATTTTCATCAAACGGTCGCGATATAAAGCAGCAATTTTTATCAAACGATCGTGAAACGAAACGGTGATTTTCTTGAAATGATCGCTAAATAAAACGGCGATTTTTGTCAAACGATCGCTAAATAAAACGGCGATTTTCGTCAAACGATTGCGATATAAAACGGCGATATTCGTCAAACGATCGCGAAACGAAACGGTGATTTTTGTGAAACGGCGATTTTTGTTAAAGGATCGCGATGTGAAACGATGATTTTTTGTCAAACGATCATGATGTGAAACGGCGATTTTCGTCAAACGATCGCGATGTGGAACGATGATTTTCGTCAAGCGATCATGATGTGAAACGGCTATTTTCATCAAACGATCGCTAAATAAAACGGCGGCGATTTTCGTCAAACAATCGCAATGTAAAATGACGATTTTTGTCAAATGATCGCGATATGAAACGGCAATTTTCGTCAAACGATCGCGAAACGAAGCGGTGATTTTTCTGAATTGATCGCAATGTGAAACGACGATTTTTGTCAAAAGATCACGATGTGGAACGGTGATTTTCATCAAACAATCATGATGTGAAACGGCGATTTTCGTCAAACGATCGCTAAATAAAATGGCGATTTTCGCCAAACGATCATGAAATAAAACAGTTATTTTCCTCAAATAAAAAAAACAACCTGCAAAATTTTGCTATTCACTCGTGGAATAATCATTGAATCTATTGCTGGGTTACTTGAATTGGTTTAAAATGATGCAATACATAAAATTCTTCACTGAACCTGTTGCTGTGTTACCATAATTGATGTAAAATACTGTGAACTAAAGAAAAATCATTTTAACTTACTCTTATAAATTAAAAGTTTGCAGCAAAAGAAAAGCTGTAATTCTTTATTTTTAACCGACTTCAAAAAGGAGAGGAGGTTATCAATTCGACGCGTATGTATTTTTTTTTTTTATGTATGTACACCGATTACTCCGAAACTATGCAGCCGATTAATTTGGTTTTGGTGTTAAATTAAAGAGATTATTCTCGGATTGGTACCACTTCCATTTCATAGAAATTGGTTCAGTAGTTTTTTAGTAATTAAGCAAAAACTATTAAAATTAGTGTTTTTTCGCTAATTAAAACTGTTGAATTAGTTCCTACAAGGGAGTGAAGTCAGGATGGCCGAGCGGTTTAAAGCGCCTGATTTAAGCTCTGGTTCTCGAAAGTGACATGGGTTCGAACCCCACTCCTGACATACGTGTGTACAATAACTTTCCGTATTTTAATTTTTGCATATATATTTTACAAATTAAATACTAATTATGCTATTAAGAATATTTTGTATTTAACCGTTATCACAGAGTATCAGAGATCTTTTATCAACTCAATACTTTATCAGTGACAGGGTGCGAAAATAATTGACTTGCAAAAAGTAACATGACATTGAATAAGTTTCCGAACCTATTGCGTAATATAATTTTTACATATATATTTTACAAATTAAATACTAACTATGCTATTAAGAATATTTTTAACCGACTTCAAGAAGGAGAGGAGGTTACCAATTCATCGCGTATGTATTTTTTAAATGTATATTCACCGATTACGCCGGAACTATCCAACTGATTAATTTAGTTTTGGTGTTAAATTAAAGAGCTTACTCTCGGTTTGGTACCACTTCCATTTCATAGAAACTGGTTCAGTAATTTTTTAGTAAACAGGCAAAAACTATTAAAATTAGTGATTTTTCGCTAATTAAAACTGTTGAATGGGTTCCTGGCATGGAGTGTAGTCAGGATGGCCGAGCGGTCTAAGGCGCCTGATTTAAGTTCTGGTTCTCGAAAGAGGGCGTGGGTTCGAACCCCACTTCCGACATGCATGTATACAACAACCTTCTACGTATTATAATTTTACACATATATTTTTCAAATTAAATACTAATTATGCTATTAAGAATATTTTGTATTTAACCGTTAGCACAGAGTATCAGAGATCTTTTACCAACTCAATACTTTATCAGTGAAAGAGTGCTAAAATAATAGAATTGCGAAAAATATTATGACGTTGAATAAGTTCACCGAGTAGATTGTAGTCAAGATAGCCGAGCGGTCTAAGGCACCTGATTTAAGCTTTGGTTCTCGAAAGAGAGCGGGGGTTCGAACCCCACTCCTGACATGCATGTATACAATAACCTTTTTCAGCATTATAATTTTTACACATATATTTTACAAATTAAATACTAATTATGTTATTAAGAATATTTTGTATTTAACCGTTAGCACACAGAATCAGAGATCTTTTAGCTCCTCAATACTTTATCAGTGAAAGAGTGCTAATTATAGACTTGCGAAAAATAACATGACCTTGAATAAGTTCCCTGAACTGATTGCAATCAGGATAGCCGAGCGGTCTAATGCGCTTGATTTAAGCTCTGGTTCTCGAAAGAGAACGTGGGATCGAACCCCACTCCTGGCATACATATATACAAAAACCTTTTCCGTATTATTCTTTTTTTACATATATTTTACAAATTAAATACTAATTATGCTATTAAGAATATTTTGTTTTTAACCGTTAGCACAGAGTATCAGATCTTTTACCAACTCAGTACTTTATCAGTGAAAGTGTGCTAAAATAATAGACTTGCGAAAAGTAACATGGCGTTGTTCACGGCTTAGATTGCTGTTAGGATAGCCGAGCGGTCTAAGGCGCCCGATTTAAGCTCTTGTTCTCGAAAGAGATCGTGGGTTCGAATCCCATTCCTGACATCCATGTATAGCACACAGTATTTTTTCCGTATTATAATTTTTTTAACTGACTTAAAAAAATGAACTTTAAAAAAAAATATATAACCGACTTCAATCAACGCTCTAAAAAGAGTTAAATAATTCTTTAAAATACCCTAATGATGAATTGTTACCTAATAACCACACTTCAGATATCATGTACCGACAAAAAAAAAAAATGGTTACAAGTTTAATACATAGAATTTAATATCCAACAAACATGGTTTTTCGACAGAATATTTTTACAAGAGATTAATTTACATATTTTTGATTTAATTTATGAATATATACATATAAAAAGTAATGAATTACTTTTTGAAGTTGATGCCAAACAATCACACTCAATAATGATTTTTACCATTTTATTTATGGTATTAGGCATAATATAACCACAATTCTTACTATACTTACAATAGTTTGGCACCAACTTCAAAAAGTAATTCATTACTTTTATATGTATATATTCATAAATTAAATCAAAAATATGTAAATTAATCTCTTGTAAAAATATTCTGTCGAAAAACCATGTTTGCTGGATATTAAATTCTATGTATTAAACTCGTAACCATTTTTGTTTGGCCCCACCAGTGGCCGAGAGGTTCGGACCTCTCAACTGGTAGACGGCAGGTGCTGGGTTCGAACCCAATCGCGGCTGTCGGCCTAACCGTTCGGAGTTTTCGTGGTTTTCTTCGAACCTTGCGTAAATACGGGTTAGGTTCCCTTAGAAAGACCCACACGAAGGGCATTCCCCCTGGTCCTATATCCCTAGCGCAGATAATCGGACGTCAAAAATCAATCAATCAACCATTTTTGTTTGTCGGTACATGATATCTGATGTGTGGTTATTAACCGACTTCAAAAAGGAGAGGAGGTTATCAATTCGAAGCGTATGTATTTTTTTTTTTTTATGTATGTTCACCGATTACTCCGAAACTATGCAGCCGATTA
Organism: Maratus speculifer; assembly: GCA_964019185.1. Taxonomy (NCBI): domain Eukaryota; kingdom Metazoa; phylum Arthropoda; class Arachnida; order Araneae; family Salticidae; genus Maratus; species Maratus speculifer. The sequence continues at coordinate 20,506,267 of OZ025292.1, read as the reverse complement.
GTTTGGTTTTGGTGTTAAATTAAAGAGCTTACTCTCGGATTGGTACCACATCCATTTCATAGAAACTGGTTCAGTAGTTTTTTAGTAATTAAGCAAAAACTATTAAAATTAGTGTTTTTTCGGTAATTAAAACTGTTGAATTAGTTCCTGCAATTGAGTGAAGTCAGGATGGCCAAGCGGTTTAAAGCGCCTGATTTAAGCTCTGGTTCTCGAAAGTGACAGTGGGTTCGAACCCCACTCCTGACATACGTGTGTACAATAACTTTCCGTATTTTAATTTTTGCATATATATTTTACAAATTAAATACTAATTATGCTATTAAGAATATTTTGTATTTAACCGTTATCACAGAGTATCAGAGATCCTGACGTACATATATACAAAAGCATTTTCCGTATTATTCTTTTTACACATATATTTTACAAATTAAATACTAATTATGCTATTAAGAATATTTTGTTTTTAACCTTTAGCACAGAGTATCAGAGATCTTTTAGCAACTCAGTACTTTATCAGTGAAAGTGTGCTAAAATAATTGACTTGCGAAAAGTAATATGGCGTTGTTCACCGTTTTTATTGCAGTCAGGATAGCCGAGCGATCTAAGGCACGCGATTTAATCTCTGGTTCTCGAAATAGATCGTGGGTTCGAACCCCATTCCTGACATCCATGTATAACATACAGTATTTTTCCGTATTATTATTTCTTTAACTGACTTAAAAAAGGAGAGAAGGTTATCATCAATTCGACCGCATATGTACTTTTTTTTATATATGTTCACCGATTACACCGCAACTATCCAACCGATTAAACTAAGTATTACGGTATAAATAACTAAAAAGTAAGAAATAAAATAAACTTTTTCAAAAAAAAAAATATATAACCGACTTCAATCAACGCTCTAAAAAGAGTTAAATAATTCTTTAAAATACCCTAATGATGAATTGTTATCTAATAACCACACATCAGATATCATGTACCGACAAAAAAAATGGTTATAAGTTTAATACATAGAACTTAATATCCAGCAAATATGGTTTTTCTAACAGAATATTTTTTACAAGAGATTAATTTACATATTTTTGATTTAATTTATGAATATATACATATAAAAAGTAATGAATTACTTTTTGAAGTTGGTGCCAAACTATTGTAAGTATAGTAAGAATTGTGGTTATATTATGTCTAATACCATAAATAAAATGGTAAAAATCATTATTGATTGTGATCGTTTGGCACCAACTTCAAAAAGTAATTCATTATTTTTTATATGTATATATTCATAAATTAAATCAAAAATATGTAAATTAATCTCTTGTAAAAAATATTCTGTTAGAAAAACCATATTTGCTGGATATTAAGTTCTATGTATTAAACTTATAACCATTTTTTTTGTCGGTACATGATATCTGATGTGTGGTTATTAGATAACAATTCATCATTAGGGTATTTTAAAGAATTATTTAACTCTTTTTAGAGCGTTGATTGAAGTCGGTTATATATTTTTTTTTTTGAAAAAGTTTATTTTATGTTTATTATAAACAATATAATTTTCAAAATTCACACATAAAGTTGTGAAAAATGTCGTAAATATTACTTTACACATAATTTCCTCTTTTTTGCTATTTTCTGAGTGGCATCCCTGATCAGTGTGTTTATTGTATTTATTACATGTATGTCTGTATAATATTTATGTATGTCTTTAAATGTTAATTTTTTCCAAAAGTTTTATTTTGTGTCTACTGTTGTGCTTGACAACTTAAATACTATTAACATATCTTCCCTTGCAATAGATGCTCTTTTGTACTGAACTAGTGCCTTTTTTCTGCCTCTGTAGTCAGTGGTGTAGCTCAACAATAATACGGAGAGCTAACTCCCTATTCTGATACATTGAATCCAGCAGTCCGTCCATGAATACAATGCCAAAGATTTCCCAATGAAAATCTTTGGCAAAACATAGATTTCCTCCCATAGGATAGTATGGGGTAGATATTTTTAAATTGAATTTTCTTCTAAAATTAAGACGAAATTGCTACAATTTTCACTGATAAATATTCTTTTATTAAAAAATTATTGATTTTACTTAAATTCATAGCAAATTTTCAATTTGATATTAGTTAAAAAGGAAATTTTATTTTAACTCAACAAAAAAAAAAGAAACATTTGTTAAATATTGCTCATAAAAATATCAAAAACATATAGAAATAAACAAAAATAAAAAAAAGTTTGCGAAAAAGTTTAAAAAAATGCTTGTAATATTAAGAAAAATGGAGGCCTCATTATTTGTACGCATTGAAAAGTGTGATGCAGTCCCGACAGAAAGTGGTTTGGCTGGCTCGGCGAGTAGGCCCTCCGTATTATATAATAGAGCTCAGTGGTGTAGCTAGGATGGCTGACACCTAGGGCGGATAAAAATGGTATCACCCCCAGTCATCATGGTGTCACCCTCTCTCTTCCGATCTATCATATTTTTTCAATAACAATTCTATGTTATTATAACAAATGACCATCCAATTCTCTATTTTATCTTTTTCCCTCCTGCATAAAAGAACCGCGGAGTGACTCATCACTCAACCAATAGTCCTCATAAGTGAATGTGGTGTTCTACTAGGTTTTTTTCCCTGGTCATGTCTTATTTAGGCACACTATTCTGTATAAAATTTCACATTCTCAAAGAAAAGAAAACTAACTCTATTGCATTATGCTCTAAAAATTTCATTTTATTTCAGAATTCCTTTCCAAAATCTTATAAGATTATATTTTCTATCAATTGGGTGTCATCCCTTAGAGGGTGACACCCGGGGCAGCCTGCCCCTTGCTTGCTCTGCCACTGCCTGTAGTTTCCATAGCTCTTTTTATTGTTGTATATTGTTCATTCTTTAAAAAAGTAGTGTGAGATGAGAAGTTTGCTAGTTACCAATAAAGCACTACTGAATTGAAAAAGAGCATTAGTCAATAGAAAATACATTACTTCAACTGAAAATAGTTCTATTCTTCCTTAGCAATGGGAATAAAAGTAAATTTTTTGGTTTGATAAATAAAGTAACATTAATTTCAAATGATTTTATGGATTGTAAATAAATGGAAATACTATGGTAAAGATTTTTTTATGAAACATTGCTGAGTATTTCTAGGAGTGTACTTTACTAATTTTAAAAAGGCAAAGTACTGTGCCCTTAACCTGTTCCAGCACAGTGGTCCTACTCCAGGCACACCTAATTTTAATTTCAAACTTGCAAACAGCACCAAGGATATTTTAATGAAATTTTGCTTTTACAATGAAAACTTAAATTAAGGAGTTGTTAATTTCTAAAAAAGTCGTTTGTAAATTCCAGTGTTTGTCGATAATTTCTCATTTTACAAACAGAATTTATCTGTGCCAGAAAGGGTTAAGTATAGACTAGGTATCTTGCCCCTTTTCTTTCTAGAATATAATAATCAATTATGAAAAAATTGAGTTTTTTTCAGCAGTTATTCTTTTTTTTTTTATGAAGAATTAATACTACCTTAAATATGTAATCATATTTCATTCATCCTTAAATTTTCAAACAGTTTAGGTTTTCTTTTATTATTATTTACATTAATAGATACCTCCTTTTTAAACCTAATATATAGATATATATATATTTTTTTCTGAATAATTTAAATATTGTATTCTGTTTGTTTAATGCATTGTTCACTTGCAGATTTGTATGATCTATATAAATAAATTATAAATTATTTTGTGTATGTGTATATTTATTTATTCATTCTGAAATAATCGTTTTAAATTTCCAGGGCTGAAGGCAGTAGCAAGATAAGGTCAAACACGCCCATTGATAACAGTTTCACCAATAAAAAATCTCCCGCTCAAAAGCTGTCTCCTCAGCAGAAATCCCACTCCACATCGTTTGGTCGATCCTCTCCCATTCAGAAATGCTCTCCATTGCCAAAGAGTCCCATTGGCAACAATCAATCCAGCCCCAACAATGGCAGCACAGTGCCCTCTATGCCTTCCTTGAGCATGCTCAACTCGAAACCACCACCACCACCTGTTTTTCCAGACATCATAGCAGAGAACACTCCTAAACAAGGAACCCCTGGTAAAAATACATAAAAACATTTTGCATGTCCTTTTAAACTTTTTTTCTGCCTAAATTTTTTAATTTTGCTTTTTAATTAAAAAAAATATTCTTTGCTATTTTTGCTTTTGGAAAAGTATTAATAGTAAAACCTGTTTATAGTAGAATCCTGTCTTAAATGTAAAAAATCTGTCTCTTTCAAGGAAATAACATATTTTTTTTTCCTCTCTAAACAAAAATCTGTCTAAAAGTTTTTTTTTCCCCTCTCCTTATTGATTCTGAGCAAGTTTTACTATATTTAAAAAGAAAAGCCTGTTTTAAGTTTAAGAAAGAATGCTGACTACACAGTTAATGTCATTGTGTTTCTGGCAGTTCAATAATATTTATTTGTCAATTAAGGTCAAAACTAAATACAGTGAAACCCCTATCTATCATTCCCACATTGGTCATTTTATTTCTACAGTCCGTGCACAAATTATACTTAAATAATATTAATGAAACCTGTAAGCATCATTTTTCAAAGTTGTTTTCTCGCATTCATCATTATAAAACAATTTTCTTCACTGAAATGAAATTGAAAGTCATACAAATCCATATGGCATACAAACTCGAATTACTTTATTTATCCTTAACCTTCCCACTGCCCCGAACTGATATATTTGTTCACTAGGCTGCAGGTTTCACCTCAATTAAAGCTTTTTTTAAATTAACATAATTCTACAAATACAACCCAGTTTGAAGAAATTCAGTTATGATTGATACTTTCATTGCTTTCAATAATATATGTAATAAGAAAATTATACCATGTTAGAAAATCCATCTTTTATTAGCATTTTTAATGCATTACAGATAAAACATCACAGTTTTGCCCTTTTGCTCAGCATCAGGGGGTTAAATATCGAATTTGCCCTGTTTGCCTTGATGATTATGACAATAATGAAGATAAAGAGTGGTTGTATATAGCAGAGAATGCAATTATTTTTCCATTGATCAAGATGCTGTGACGTGTGGTGTCCTAAACAAACAAGAAATGTGAGACAATGCAAAAAATGAAAATAATGGTGAAGAAGCAGAGGATAACATCCATGCTGATGAAGCTTAGACATCAGTGCCTACTCTGCCTGACACAATCAAGGGATTTGAAACTGTATGAACTTTTATATATACATGTGAAATTACAGAAAATGATGAGAAAAATGTTTTATATCTTGGATTTTTTTTTTCTTTTTATTTAAAAAAATGAACAACAAAAAAAAAAATTGTTGATTTTTAAAAAATAAATATCCATTTTCTATAACTTTGATTTATTTCTTTTACAGTTTAGTAAACAAGAAATTAGTATTTATTAGTATATTGTATACATTAGTAATGCATAGACAATGTGTATTTTTGTGTTATGAAGTTAATCCACATTCATCGTTTTTTATCCACTTCCTCCCAAAGAACAATGGATCGAGGCTCTACTGTAATTTAATTCTTCAAATCCATTTTCATGAGTGCAAAACCTTCAATGTCAGTCTATAGTGATTTCAATCTTCAAGATTTTTGTCTGATAGTAAATTATACTTTAGATATATAAATAATAGTAATTTTGCTATCAAAGACTTTTAATCACTTTGTTTTATTATAAAACATCAATTATTACCCATAACATAATACAATGGAAATCCATTTTCATTTGCTTATACCTAATTCTCTGAAACGTTTTCAGTCTTGGCTTAAATGGACATTTTACACCTATCTTCATCTAAAAGAGATACATTTATATGTTTTACATGAAGATGATTGTTTGTTATTCTTAACTAACTCAAGTTGTGAATTATGTTGAGGTTTTTTTAAAATCACAGTGTTAGCATCTTCATTTTTCTTTTTCTGTCAGAATTCCAATTTGGATTTAAAAAATGTCGCCCCATTCTCAAATTGGGTTGAAAATATCAAATATACATTGTATGGCCATTGATTATTGGACACTTGCGATTTTAGATATTTTACTAAATATCTAGAAAAATACATGAGGAATCATCTCGAATCTCGAAACTCTTAGTGTATAAATATAATAGTATAAGTCATACATCTCCGTGAAGATTTTTTCCCGAAACTCCATAGGGGACCGTCAACAAATTAAAAAAGAATGAATATCTTTTGAATAACCCTATCAAAACTAATATAGCATAAGCGCTCAAACTCTAGATTATGATTGAATGTCTTATTGTAATATGCCTCGTTCATTTTTATGCAAATAGCATGCATACTCGCAGAGTAATTAAGGTTTTTATAAAAATGGTCCCAAATTTTTTCAAGTTTTTCCCTTATAATTTTCAGAGTTCTTAATATAAAATAACATTTTTTTTAGAAAATATGACAAACAATATTGCACATAGTACCCTGTAATCAGAATTAAAAAATAATAATTGTATGAAAAATGAGTAGGTTTACTAAATAATTTTTTACTGCGCATGCGTCAACGATATCAAACTTTCATTTGCATATTATGTTAGCTAAATGTATAGAGCAACTTTTGTAAAAGTCTCAAAATCATAGCTTGAAAATTCTGAAAGTAATCGTCTATAGAAAAAGGACAAAATCCGTTGTTTCCAAAATGAAGCAAAAAAATGAGGGATTTTATCCAAATGTAGTAGTACATCCTGTATTGTGTATTCTATATTGACACTAATTAATGAATATATGGATACAACCCCTCTTGTTTTTGCTTCATTTTGAGAATAACGGATTTTCAACTTATTCAATGAACGATTATTTTCAGAATTTTCAAGTTATGATTTTGTGACTTTCACAAAAGTTGCTCTATACATTTAGCTAATATAATATGCAAATGAAATTTTGATATCGTTGACGCATGCACAGTAAAAAATTATTTAGTAAACCAACTCATTTTGTATGCAATTTTCATTATTTTTTAATTCTGATTACTGTGTGCAATGTTGTTTGTCATATTTTCTGAAAAAAATATTATTTTATATTAAGAACTCTGAAAATTATAAGGAAAAAACTGGGACAAATTTGGGACCATTTTTATAAAAACCTTAATTACTTTGCGAGTATGCATGCTATTTGCATAAAAATGAACAAGGCGTATTACAATAAGGCATTCAATCATAATCTAGAGTTTGAGCGCTTTTGCTACATTAGTTTTTGACAGGGTTATTCAAAAGATATTCATTCTTTTTTAATTTGTTGACGGTCCCCTATGGAGTTTCGGGAAAAAAATCTTCACGGAGATGTATGACTTATACTATTATATTTATACACTAAGAGTTTCGAGATGATTCCTCATGTATTTTTCTAGATATTTAACAAAATGTCTAAAATCGCAACTGTCCAATAATCAATGGCCATATAGTGTATTAAAATAGTAAGCTCAAAAATTAAGATCAACCCTAAAAAAAACAGCATCTATGCATGTGTCAAGTCCTCTTGACAGAGAAACATGATCACATCATCGCACGGAGTAAGAACTTTTACTCCATGTATCATCATCATCATCTGGTTAAACAGTGCATGTGTGGAACACTGTGCTTCAATGGGAGTTCAGTGTGTGCAGAAGATATTGGCTGCCTAAATACAGATTGATTCTTGGTTTGAAATTAAGATTCATTTATTCTCCCATGCTATTATCTCTAATATTATTTACTCTAAAATGATATTTTATTTATTTTCTTTTATTTATGTATGATCCTATTAATGAATTATTTTATTTTGTGAGTGACATGAAGCATGAAAAAATACTGCTTCTTAAATGAATTTGAAAATATTTTAGACAGAACAGAAATTTAATTTTTTTGTATAATCAATTGCCAATATATTTGTTGAAACATGAAATGGAAATTATTAAATAATACCAATATATGAAATTCAATATTTAACCTCTTGAATTTGCTCCCATCATACTACACAGATGTTCCATTATAGCATGAGTTGAGTTATGAACATTTGGTTCTCAACAGTTTATTTTCAGCACAGCTATATTCAAGTTCTGTATCAAAATACAGTGAAATTGAAAAAAAAAATGTATATATATTTAAATTTATATATACATACATAAATGAATTTCTTTCAACTTGATTCATTGTTATCATACAGATTGAAAGAAATTAAATGTAACATAATGAATTCCTGTCTAGTTTGTTATTGGTTCAAAATGTTTTTGGACTGAGAAAATTGGAAGAATTTCAGAAAGAAAAGATATTAAAAAATTAGCAAAAAATGTCAATGGTATAATTGAGAAATTTGCATTTCTATTTCAGGTGTGAATGACTCTCTAAAGCAATTTTAACATTTTTTCTTCAAGTTTTCAGAAATGATTAACATTCTGAACTCCCGGAGAAATTTCCTGTCATCTAAATTGAATGCAGCTTACATTAACCTCTTAACTGGTTATTTCTTTTCCATTCAATAAATTGAAAATAATGGATTCACACCACTATTATTTAAACAAAATATTCATAACAGTTAGTCTAAACATTTCTACCTTTAAATAGTATTGAAATTATTAACCCTCCAAGCATCTTGCAAATGGGTAAAATTGTAATGTTGTTTTCTCTGCATTTTGTTTTTAAATGTTAATAAAATATGATTATTTCAATATTACATAAAAAATCTTATTTAGGAATATAAATGTAATCCTTGAGTCTCTTAATCATTCTTCAATGCTTTGAAAATTCATTAAATTTATAGAATTATAATATCTTAAACATTGCTTATATTGCAGTGAAACCTGGAGCTTAGTGTACAGAATATTACGGGCCAAATGCTTAGAGGGTTAAAAAGAAAAAAAATAGTGGTGTCAAAAAGCTTTAAATGATGAACTAAGCAAATTTGTCTTGCCCGAATGGAGTATGGGCAAATCAGTTAAGGGCTTAACCAAGTATGAAACTGATATTAATTATTTGGAATCTAGGATACAACAAAAATAGCCTTTTTATATTATTATCATTTTCTGAGTGTAACACCAAATATTCAATTTTTTTAATCCAAAAACAAAATTTTAAGTAATTTTTTTATTGATTATTATTTACTAAATATTAAATAATTAGATCTATTAAATTTTTTTGCTGTTTGCACATCATAATTCAACTGAGCAAGTTATGTATATTCTTTTCTCTCCAAAATTTGGCAAGTGGATCTGAAAAAATTCACCATCCCTACTTACTAGTATGAAGAACAAACTTGAATTATCATGTGTTATTCTATCATCTCAGTGATGCTGCTGGATTTTAAAAATCATGGGTGCCCAAGACCCAGAATTTCTAAAATTCTGGGTCCCTTTTTTACAAAAGTGTGTCCCCACAACTACTAAGTCATATTTTTCCATACAAAAATTGAACATGTTCATTTGCAAAAGAAAAATGAAATGCAATAACAATATATTAATAATAATAAATAATTAATTAAAACCAATATTAATCTTTTTTAAACTATTAAGAGAAATTTTCTTTGCTTTTTAAAAAATAAATGTGCAAGATACAATTTTAATTATAAAAAAATGCTTATTTGTGTGTAGAAGATAACAAGTGTCACTATTGTTAGCATTTCTTTTAATAAAAAATGCTTAAAAAAAAAAAAAAAAAAAAGAATCAATCTAAGTAACAACTTGGCACTATCGCATATGAATGCATAATTTTAATATGTTTACGATTTGAAAACGGTTGCAACAATGAAAGATGATTTGCCACAAATCATTTTTTTTTTTTTTTTTAATCAAATCCACATTTTTTTTTTTTTTTTAATTTAAAAAAATTCTAATCATCAGAATTTAATGAAATTAAAATGGACCACATGGGTATCTTATACTTTCAAACAAAAAAAGAATTATCAAAATTGGTTCATTTCAAAGAATTTATGAGTGAACAAGAAATACATACAGGTCAAAGTCATAACCTCTTCCTTGAAGTCGGTTAAAAAGGGGCAAGATTGATTTGTAGAAATAGACATTTTGCTGAAAAAAGGAATACTTTTGTTGAGTAAAGGGATATTTTTTGTTTAATTTCAGGAGTCACATTTACTCGATAGACTTGGAGTAGTCAAAAACGGATTGTGAAGCAGGAAAATCTGTTTTTGGAATAGAAAAAAATAATTTTGAAGCAAGAAAATTAGTTTTCAAAACATGAAAATTCATTCCCAAAATTTTTTTTTTATTTATTTTTTTTTTTTTGTGTCCCTTTGACAAAATGTGGGGGGGTTTTTTGTGATCTTTTGTAGAAATTTGTCAATTTTTTGCAATTTAAAAAAAAAAAATTTCAGTTTTTCGCGATCTTTTGACAAAATTATCATTTTATCTCAAATTTTTTGACCAAATTTGGCATTTTATCGCGATTTTTAGAAAAAAATTTGTGATTTTTTCCCAAGATTTTGTGACGAAATTTGCTTTTATGAATTTTTAACAAAATATGATGGTTTTTCATGAATCTTTCGACAAAATTTGCTGTTTTTTCACGATCTTTTGACAAAATCTGCCGTTTTTTCACGATGTTTGAAAAAATTGTCACTTTTTGAGATTTTCTTGACAAAATTTCCCATTTTATTGCAATTTTTAGAAAAAAAAATTTCCCGATATTTTGAGGAAATCTGCTGCTTTTTCGTGATTTTGTGACAAAATTAGCCGGTAAATAGTCATTATTTTGTGATTTTATAACAAAAATCGGCGTTATTTCATAAACCTTTGCCAAAATTACGTGCCCCATGGGATGTGTAAGAGCTATTTTTCTGCATTGCATCGCTGTTTTTTTTTTTTTTTTTGCGTATTTTATGTGCTATAGCGCGTCTGCAACATCCCTGCATCTTAATAACAATAGATATGTATATTTTCTTCCAATTATATTTTCTATCTTCTCTGTTTTCATCTTTTTTATGTATTTTCTCCCCCCCCTTTTTTTTCTTGATGGATTGTTTATCTTTGTTTATTACATGAGGTTGTAATTGTCTGTGTTAATGTTTTGGAAATAATTGTGTGTTGCTCTTTGCAGATGGACCTGAAATAGGTGTTCTGTCTTCCAGCTCAAGTGATTCCAGTAGCAGTGATGATTCAAGTGAATCAAGTGACAGCGAAAATGAGGGTGAATCCAAGCCACCTCAAAGTAAGATAGATCCACATCACATCATTAGGTTATTTAGAGATTCCAAAATCATATGGAAAACAATTGATATTGATGTAACCTTTACTTCCAGGAACTAAAAAGTAATTTCTATGCTTTTATAAGAATGATTTTGACATTAGCTAAGCTATAAATTGGTTGTTTGATGAAAAATAAAAATAAAGCAATTTAAGTAATTTTGAAAAAAAAATGCATTATTTTTGTTTTTTGTCAAACAATTAATAATTTAACTTTTGACAAAATTAAAATTAATCTACTTATATTTAATATACAGTCGACTCTCGTTAATTCGAATCTTTGCTTAATTCAAACTAAATATGAAGTCCTGAAATTTTCAATGGCAGAATAACGATAAAAATTTTCATTAATTCGAACTCATTTTCTCTTGACTTCGTTTAATTCGAATTAATGAGAATTCCTATTTTTCATTTTTCTTTTCTTTCTCACGGATTTCAGATTATTTGAATAACTTTCTTTCTTTGATTTTTGTGAAAATTGTCCCAAACGCGAATATATATAATCCAATGTATTTGATACATGCCTCTTTGTAACACTTGATTAAATCCCCTGAAAAAATAAATCTTCATTATTTTTAAATAAGTTACAATAGTATATAAATCATAATCACCAATTAACTTCATAAGTATCCCATGAGCCATTACATAGAATTGCTTTTAACTTTCAAATAGTTTATTCTTTTGTGGATTTTACTCCTATAATATTTATAAACTATAAAATCATCAAAAAATGTTACCTTTTTTCACCCCTTGCACATTTATTCCTATCCACCAAAAAAGAATTTTGTTAAAATATCACAAAAAAACGACAAATTTTGTTAAAAGATCACGAAAAACGGCAAATTTTATTAAAAGATCGCGAAAAACGGCATATTTTGCTAAAGATCGCGAAAAGCGGCAAATTTTGTTAAAAAATCATGAAAAATGACAAATTCTTTAAAAAGGTCGTAAAAAGCAGAAAATTTAGTTAAAAGATCATGAAAAAAAAGACAAATTTTGTAAAAAGATTGTAGAAAAAAACCCGGCAAATTTTGCTAAAAATCACAAAAAACGACAAATTTTATTAAATGATCGCAAAAAACAGCAAATTTTGTAAAAAGATTGAAAAAAAACGGCAAGTTTTGTTAAAAGATCGAGGAAAAACGGTAAATTTTGTCAAACGATCGCAAAAAGACGCAAATTTCAAAATAGGGGCACGGGAAAAAAAAAAAAAGCACATAACTTTGTACCAGGAATGGAATGGCCCCCCCCCCCCTTTCTCCCACTTCTGTTGTAACCTTTCAGAAAATTTGCTGTGAATTTCATATTTTTTCACCTCTGTGATTCTAATCAGATTTTCATAAAAATCAAGAAAAATTGAGTCATTCATTTCAGAAATTAAAAAAATCGGTCAAAACTCCAAAAATTCGAATATAAAACGTATCGAAAATTTTGACAAATTATTGGGAGGAAAAAATGCAAATTTTGTTAAAGAATTGCATGAAATAAATGAATTCTGACAGATAATCGTGAAAAGATACGAATTTCATTCAGGGATTACGATTTAAAAAAAAAAAAACGTGAATTTCGTAGAGTCGCAAAAAAAAAGTTTCTTCCACAGCCCTTTGATATAAAATTTGCATTTTTACGAGGCATTTTAATGAAATTCGCGCTTTTTGTCTCTATACTTAGCTATAATTCACGTTTCTTCAACGGCCCTTTGAAAAATAGCATTTTTTCTGCGGTCATTTGACGAAATAAGACTTTTGTCCGCTGTCATTTAACAAAATTCGTGTTTTTCTGTGGCTCTCTAACAAAATTTCTATTTTACACCCGATACTCTGACAAAATTGGCATCCTTTCGATGGCTCCTTGAAGAACTTCAAAGTTTTTTTCCGATTCTTCAAAATTCACACTTTTGTCTGCTGCATTTTGATAAAATTAACGCTTTTTCGGCGATCCTTTGTCGAAGTTAGCGTTTTTCTCACAATTCTAAAACGAAATACGCTTTCCCGCACGCTTCCTTGATGAAATTCGCGTTTTTTTTTTTTTTTTTCTTTTCATTTCTTTTTTTTTTTTCTTTTGTGTGTGTATGTGTGAACGATTGACGAAAAGTTTCGTCAATCGCAATACTTTTTATGCCTCAATTTTCTGATCCATGATATAAAAAAAAAACAGAATGTTTTTAGTTCTTGGAAATTTCGTAACAAAATCTTATAAAAAAACTTGACCTGTCAAAAACTAGTCTACCGCAATGCACGCTTTGAGAATGCGCGGTCTTAAATGTATGAATGAGAAGACAACTAGCAGGCGCGCATTCAGTTCGGATGCAACAGCAGTAAGGGTGTTTCTTCAAATAAGGGGAAAGAATGGCGCTATTTTTTTGAATGAGCGGCAAGAGGGGTGCTAGATTTTTAATGAGGAGCAAAAGGGTCGTTATTCTTTAAACTAAAGGACGATTTGTTACTTTGGAATCAAGCTTCCCAGCTACTAACATCCAGATGAAAGGAAAACTTCATTGAAAAGTAAAAAAAAGCATGCTGATTTGTTGTAATTAACTCCGGAATTTCTGGGGCACTTTTAGTAAAATTCCCGGAATTCCAGGGATTCCCCGGAACACAAACAGGCATGATCCACTTTCTTAGTGCCCCGTTTGTTCATCAGTGATGATTTAAATTTTTCTTCCATTGTGCTTGTTTCTAATCTTTTAATTAGTTTATGTATGTATACATTTTAATTTAATATTAACTCATATTCTAATGATAACAGACGAAATAAATTTTAAAAACACTATAACATTAATTCCTTTGTAATATACCATATTAAGCATTTTTTCCTTTCATACTTTTCCATAATTGGAACTTCGGATAATTCGAACATTTATTGTGGTCCCAACAAGTTCGAATTAACGAGAGTCGACTGTATATTTATTGCAATTCCTTCAGTAGTTACTGAGAAAAAGTGAATTGATCTGATCTCTTTTTCATGTGAATTTAATTTCTTGAAAAAATTATTTATTGTTAGCTAATGCCAGATTTATAAAAGAAAAAAAAAGTCATTGAAAATGACTTTAATGGTTCCTCAGAGAGGTTAAGGTATGTTTTACCAAAATCATTTAAAAATGTTTTAGTCTTGTTAAGCACTTAGTATGGTTATGTAGAAATAATGTAATTTTTAGAAATGTTTTAATATCAAATACTTTAAAACAAATAGTAGACTACTTGAGCTCTTTACTTTTCAGTATGAAATGTATGTGACTATTACATCATACTCACATAATCAAAATGTTACATTATGGATGAAGGTGATCTTTTTCTTTTGAGGTTGAGATAATTTTCCCCTACCATATTATTCAGATATCTTGAGGTTAACACATCTTTTAATGCAATCACTCACTTCTAAATGTTTGAGTTTATTGACTGAAAATGCAATATTAATTTATAAATATGACATTTTTATTAGCAGAAGTGTGCTTCTGTTAGATAAATTGTGATCAGGTAAATTGAATTTTGTGTTATAAAGCAATACTGATTTCATTTTAACGGGGTATTTTACAACATGTTGCAATCTGAAAGGGATTTTTAAAAGTTCGATTAATCGTCTATTTTGATTTAACTTAAGAAGAATAATTCTCTTCTATTTGAATTGGCATCATTGAAAAAGTGGATGCTCATAAATGAAACATTTAAATTTCTTTGCAAGTTAAATAAAAACTAAGTGAAATGTAACTTTATCATATGTTATTAGTAGTTAAATGCTGAAACCTAATAGAGAAAACAAAACTTAGTTATAAATTGTAAATTGCTGTTATAATTTTGAACACTAAATGAATCTGCTCATTCAAATTCTACTTTTTTTAGAATTTCATTTCAATTTTTTGAGTTGAATTTAAACTCTAATATGTGTGAAATTTTAGAAGTTAAAATAAACCCAATCTTTTTTTTTTTTTTCTGAGGAATTTAGCAATAGACTTAGAAGTATGGGTTCTTGATTTGTTGTGAATGAATTCAACTGTAAGTTGGCTTTGTGAGTATAGAGCTTGTACTTCATCATTGAATATTGAAGATAAATGGTATTTTTGACTATGCTTAGAATTAATTTTGACTTTTTTGTCTCCACTCCCTATATTTTTAATTTGGTGTTGGATAAGAATCCAGCGACAATCATTAAAGCTAATTTTTAAAGTTTCAGATGATAGCATTCAAATTATTAACCTTGCAGAAAGGGTAAGGAAGGTTTTTATTGAACCGATGATTGTGTTTCACACCTCATCAGAATCATTAAAAAAAAATGTGCTATCAAGCCTCTGTCTTCTATTAGTGTTAGAAATGGAAAGTATTTCATAATTTCCTGATGCATGTTTTTTTGTTTGTATCTTTTTAATTGAGAATTGATTTTTGATAGTGAATTCTATTTCAGGTATGCCTAATGGGGTGAACAGCAATAGTCGGAAGGATTATTCCGATGCAGTAGCTGCATTGGAAGCTGCAGTTTCATCGCCTAGTACATCAGCTGCCACTACTTTCAGTATGCCAACAGCCAATTCCCTGTCCAGTATGCCAAAATTCAGCCAGCTTAGTAAGTATACGTTCACTCTTGCTTATTTTGGTCTATTCACTTTTTAACAGGGTGTCTAGCCACCTGGATAACTTGGGAATGTCTGGAGAATTTACAAATCCCGAGGAAAAGTGAGAGAAATTTGAAGCTTCCAAGAAAAATTCAGAAAAAAAAAAAAGATTTCTGAATATAAAGCCAAGTATTTGAAATTGTAGCATCAGGAAAATCTATCCTTGCACATTTTAAGAACTGAAAAAGTATTTCAACCTATCATTAAAATTCATTTTATGCATCTCCTTTCAGTTTATCCTTGTAATTCAGATTTTCAATTCCAACTTATTGTATGTTGTAGATTGTCTGTCAATGTTGTTTGTCTGTTGATGATGTCTTATTTACTGTATTTTCGGGTGTATAGCCTGCACTGGTGAATAACCTGCACCCCTAAATCGAGCAGTGCAGTAAAAAAAGTTTGTGTATAACCCGCAGAGATGCATCGGTGTATAGTCCGCGGGCTATACACCATTTACGAATGTATATTTCGATCAGGGTTCGAAATTAGAAGCCATTAGCCATATTTTTTAAAACAAATTTACCAAATTTTTTCGTGATGCATAATACCTACAGTAATTCGGCTAAAAAATTAAGATTATCAGTAGTGTAATTTTCAGAAGAAATGAAGCAGCATTTACGTGTTTTAAGATAAAATTTCAAGCGATGCGGCATTTACGCACATTTTTTTTTTCAAACAAGCTTGAATTTTTTTCTGAATTTTTCCCAAAAAAAAAAAAAAAAAAAAAAGTTGATGATGAATTTAAAATTTTGGACATAAAATGTATACGTATCTTAGGTCATTAGTTCCCAAAAGGAATGAATCCTCGCAATCGGTCCGAAATGCACCAACTCCGAAAAGGAACGATTCCTCGGGTCTATCTGAAATGAAACGACTCCTGAAAAGGTCGATTCCTTGAACTCGTTTCAAAATGAAAAGACTCTGTTAAGGAACGATTCCTCGGAATCATTTCGAAAAAGATCGACTGCTCTGAATCGTTCCAAAATGAATACGCACTTTTTTTTTTTTGCTCTTTGCAACAGGGTAGGGTACCAACTCTGAAACAGAAAGATTTCCTGGACTCTATCTGAAATGAAACGACTCTGTAAAGGAACGATTCCTTGAGTACAACACAATGGGGTGCTGAAGCACCGATTCGCTAGCAAATTATTTTCTGATATTTTATTTATAGATTTTTTTTTTTTAAGGTCTCGCATATAAGTCGACCTCCCACTTTGAAGTTCTTTTTTTGTCTAAAATTTCACGACTTATACACGAGTATATATGGCATCTATTATAGATCTATCAGTGCAATACTTGGTGGTAGTTGCGACAGTTCTTCCAAACCCAGAAATAACTGTATTTAAGCAGTAAAAAAAAGCCTTTACAAACATGGGAGAACTCTAAATTTCGTGGCATAACGAAAAAAATTTACAAAATTTGATGTTTTAAAAAAAAAAT
This sequence comes from Maratus speculifer, assembly GCA_964019185.1. Classification (NCBI taxonomy): domain Eukaryota; kingdom Metazoa; phylum Arthropoda; class Arachnida; order Araneae; family Salticidae; genus Maratus; species Maratus speculifer. The sequence goes on along the minus strand of OZ025292.1, from coordinate 20,489,031 downwards.
TTTGAGGTTTAAAAGTTGTAGAAAAAATATCACGATTTCCAATAAAAAAAAAATGTATAACCTGCATTGTGTAAGCCGCAGCGGCTTTTTGGAAGGTTTTTTTTCTTGTATAAGCCGTGGACTATACACCAGAAAATACGGTATCTTTGTTTGATAACTGAACCTTTGTGAGATTAATTTTTTAAATATTTATAATACTTAATTACAGAGCAAATATATTATTTATTAAGCTTTTTTAAAAATAAAATGTGACTTGTGTAATTAAGAATTTCATAATGATTGGACAACATAGGTATAACCTGATGTGTGAATATAACCTACAAAATGTTTAACATGTAAAAAGAAAAAAAAGAGAAAGAAAGAAACATTCTCACCAAGAAATATTAGGTGCATCAATCAATCATTAAAAAAGAAAAAAATATTCTGATGTTTAAACAATTTGTAAATTTCTCACAAAATTGTTTAAAAATTAATAATTTGTTGTGAAATCAGTTGTGAAAATTCCACTCTCAAATTCACAATTTTAGATTTTTTGTGTGTGTGTAACATAAAATCTTAATACTTCAAAATTATTATTAATTATATTGGTATAGAAAACTTTGAAAAGCCAGTGAAATTTGTAGCTTAGCTGTGCTGGACACCTTGATACAAAATATGAATATTTTGTAGCTTTTAATATTGCTTCATATAACTCATTAAAAGTTTATTTGCAAATTTTAGATTATCGATATGGAAAAGTCAGGTAAATTTGTGGCTGAGTTAGAATAGATACCCTGACTTAAACTTGCTAGAATTGTCAGTAGTATGTTTTCAGGCTTATTGTGCATTTTATGTTTTAAACTTGTATTTTTTTATTAATTTTATAAATTCATTCTGTATATTTATCTTAAATATCTCAATAACCTCTCGTTGAAGATTTTTGTATCACAGTATTACGGTACTTTCCTCAGATTATTACATGAACTAAGATTTATTTTCATTTTATTGTTTTCTTATTACTAAACTTGACAGTAATTAAACTTCACAGCTTAACTAAAAAGATGTAGTTGCAAGGTAAAAGTTAGCTCTATAGTGCATATTCAATTTTTATTTATTTTGTGAATAAGCTGGTTTAATTTTTATAATGAAGAACATAAATTAGTGGCTATTTCTTTGTTTGTCTCTCGCATTTTGAAAAAAGATGCACCTTGTGACCATTAATAAATGACCAGACACTTTCAATTTTAGACATTTTTTCGAATATTTCAAAATATATTTGTTAGAATTTCCTGAAACTTAAGAACTTCAAAGATTGTTTGAACTCATATTTATCAACATAGATTTGATGAGGAAAATTGGAAAGCTGACAAAAAATCAAAGAATAATAATATTTGGAATCAACCTATACAATAAAATCAACAAAATGATCTATCGCTGCAGAATACAAATATGAGGACACTGTACATTTTGTCTACAGAATTTTGTTAGAATGGCATGTAAATTCATTAAAAATAGTGATTTTTTGAAAAGTTCAAAAAATTCTGGCATGTTTTTAGCTTATATCATGTAGGGTTTTCAACCAAATCCAGTTTCAGAAAAATTGGCTAGATGCAGTTGGAACAATATAGTGCAACTGGAATATAAATTAATGATTTTTATCTGTGCATGCATAAACAATAGCAATGATTTTTTTTTTTTTTTTTTTTTTTTTTACTTAATTTAATAGTCAACTTTATGGAGCAACCCATAAAAAAAATCCAGTCAAATTTCGTGGAAATTCAGAAAGATATCGATGATAGGAGTGAGCTGATTTTTAGTTTTCTGTCAAAGCAGCTGAATGAAGAGGGATTTTCCACAAATTGTCAGCTTTTTTTAATTTTAATTTTTTTATTGATACTTTAGTTCTTGGATATTTATATCTACCAGATCAGACCTATTCCATGATAAACAAAAGTATAAGTGTTTGAGTGTTTGTTCCAAATCTTCTCATTGATATTCATTAAATATCAACTTTTCTATAAAACTCAGTTAATAAGTATTTAACAATTTGTGGAAAATTCCTTATCATCCAACTGCTTTTAGAGAGAACTATAAAATCAGCTTACTCCTATCACCAATATCTTTCTGAATTTTCACAATATTTAACTGGAATTTTTTTATGAGTTGACTCTTAGAGTTGATTATTAAATCATGTAAAAAGATCGTTGTTATTGTTTGTACATGCTTAAATAAAAATTATTTTATATTTTTATTCATATTTCATAAAATATTTAATATATTCTAATTGCACTATATTGTTTCTACTATTTTACCAATTTTTCTGAAACTGGTGCTAAATTGGATGGAAAATCCTGCACATTATAAGCTGAAAAAGTGCCAGAATTTTTTTTTAACTAAAAAAAAAAAAATATCGCTATTATTATTATTATTTTTTTTTTTTTTTTTTGTCAGCCTTCTGGTTGTTGTACTTATCAAATGAACATTGATCTGCAAGAACTTTGTTTAGCAAAGTTCTATGTTCAAAGTGCAAAGTTCATGCTAATTCATCTATGCATTTCTGAAATTAACTCATCAAATCCGATATGAAGTAAACACAAGCATTGCAACTTGCAGGAGAATTCAAGCATTGCTCATTGGTCAAATAGACTGATAGTAGTGATCTAACATAATCCTTATCCGTAAGTTCTAGAACAATCCAACAAGTATATTTTCAAATATTCGAAAATGTCTAAAATTAAAAGTGTCCAGTTATTAATTGCTATGTAGTTAAATAGTATCAAAAGTACAGAATTCTGCCATCCAAACACATTGCATTTATAAGAACTTTATAAAGTTTTATCATTTACAAAATGAATAAACACGGATGATTCAATGTGAACCCAAGTTATTTCAGTTAAATTGCACTGTTTGGTGGTAAAATTTGTTTCTATCTACACATTTGTCTAAAACTTTTATAAATTGACATGTCGAAAGTTTCATTTTACATAAAACCAGGAAAATGTCTTTATATGTATTTTGACACCATACTTATAACTTATCCATTATTGGGATCACAACACATTGTTTTCTGACATTATTTTTACTTTTTACTTTAATTTGGTTTTTGTATGCAAACAAGAATTTAGTAATCAATTTTTAATTTCCTGTTAAGGCAAGAATTATAAAAATCCTGTGTACAGATGAGTGTTAAAAAATAGAAAAATAAAAGTATAATAGCTATATATATATATTTAAACACAGTTTAATAGGTTTATAATTACCATATTAATTAAATTATTATATGAGGAGAAATCAAAGTAGAGGTTTAAGGCTGTTCTTAAATCCAAAGTGCCAACTTTGACCTTTTTTTTTTTTTTTTTTTTTTGTAAATACAGTTGGTTTTTCAGAAACACTTTGTTACATGATCAAAATAACATAACTTTCTAACAAGGAAGGTCTCCATATGGGTATACTCTGAAAAAATTACAGAATGCTCTTCTCATGAGAATATATACATTTATAAAAAAAAAATTTCAGCAGAACTTCCATACAGTGTCTGTAAAAAAAAAAATAATAATAATAATAATAATGAAAATTTTGTTATTTGGCAATTTTTCATCTGTTGGCGATCAAATGCAATTTCAAAAAATACTTTGTCAAATATACTTTAAGGGTCAAAAAGTAGTTTCTTGTTAAACTTTTTTTTGAAAAATTCAATTTAAATAATTTTAGTTTTGTAAGTTTTAGTTTGTTTTAAGTATAATTTTGCTATATCAATTGTTTTATGTATTTATATTTAAATTGAACCATCAAAATTTTTGATTTAGAATGAAATTCATAATTAATTAAAATTGTTTCAAGCTTGTTGAGCAGTGAACTTGACAATAGCTTTAAAAAGATATCTTAAATGTTTTTTTTTTTTTTTTCCCCTTAGTTCCCTATCTTAAAGAAATAGGGCAATAATTATAATTTTTAAGAAATAAATTCACTAGCTCGCGCTTTCTATCATTTGTGAAAAAGAACACTTATTATTATTTCTTTTTTAACTTTTTCGGGTCTGAATTTTGTTCTGTTTTGAGAAGAAAATTATTTATCTTAATAGTATTAATCATTGCTATCTAAATACACTTACTGAAGTTTAAAGATTGTCTCATTGTCTTAAGTCTTACGAATGTACTTATTTTACATACGATTCAATTCATATTTAGAAAATAATAGGCTAAGGAAGAGTTTTCAAAATCATTTCAAAGATGTATTAATACAAGATTTGAGAGGGTATTAGAACTTTCTAATGTTTTTTGCATTTTATCTCACATGATTGGTTCAGAAAAATAATTCATATTTTAAACTGGAAGAATGAAATGTATGTATAAAATAAAGCAATCACTAACAATGGTGCAAAGAAAATTAAATAATCTTTTATTATTATCATTACACAATTTCAAAACCTAAAGGAAATCATAATAAAAAAGGCATAGCAATATACAGTAGACTCCCTCAAATCCGCAAATCAGAAATTCACAACTCTCTAAAATTCGCACATATTTTATGGATGTAAACAATGAAACTTTCTGTTTGGATATTGGGACAAAAAATTTCATATATTTTTTAATTTGTAATTTTCTTAATAATACTCTATTCATGTATTTTTCATGAAGGAAGAATGAATTATTTTGGAAAAAATTCAAGATATTGCTGATATCACTGATAATCACAATCTTCCTATCAAATATATTCATGGGTTAATTTAAGAATTTTTGGTTATTAACCCTGACTAAACTTGAAAAAAAAAAAAAAATCCCTATTTTATGATTTTGATATGAATTAGTTATGAGGCTACTTTTGTTGAATAATTTTGGAAAAATACTTTTAATCTTTATAATGAATATTTAATCATGCATTATTAATTATTAACTTGACCTTTGGTATTAATACTTTAATCATTTTAAAAATTATCTAAATTTTTATTATTTTAGTTTATTACTTATTTTAATATTTTATTATATTGTAAGCATTCACTATAGTTCTGATTGCACTATTAATTGCACCCAAATTACTGTTTAAAAAATGTAAACAAAGTAATAACCAGAAATCCACAAAATTCTAAAATCCGCACAACCTCTGGTCCCAAGCTGTGCGGATTTGAGGGAGTCTACTGTATATTCATTTCTGTATAACAAAAGTAATTGACTAATTGTTAAGACAAAATAATTCTCGATGAAAACACGTGTACTATTAATCCTTTAAGTGGCCTATCTGGGTTTTTCCATCATGTAGTTTTTGGATTCAAAGGCTTATATAACTTAAAATTTATATTAATGCTACTTTTTTCAATTGCATATGATAAATATCTAAGATTGTAGAATAGAAATATCCATATCAATCCTTTCCGTAGCTGTTATTTTATGAATCGTTAAACTTGCATGTAAAATTTTGTAGGACGTTTAAAGGGTTAATAGTACACAAGACCTGAAAGGGTTAAACTTTTTAGGAAAGTGTTTGGCTGGAAAGTTCACAAAGACCTTATTACTTTACATATCTGAATGAATATGCATGGATACATAAAATTTGCTTGCAGTTGAATAAAATTGGTTTGCAATGATATTCTCATCCATTTACAGGTGAAGATTTAAAGCTGAGTGAATCAGATAGTGACAGTGATGGCTGATGTCGGCTCGAATAAGGAAGAATTCCCGTTTGTATAAGATGATCATGTGGCATTTAATCCTTTTCCCTGGACTGTGAGGAGGGAAGAAAAGTGTGTAAGCTGTGATATGTTGTTTAACAAAATATATACTTGTAATCTTACATTATTATTACAGTTTAAAATAAAATATAACTTGTACTTTTGTTGACGATTGCATACAGTCTTTTATTTCTCAGTGGTCTCTTTTTTTTTTTTTTTTTTTTTTTTTTTTTTTTTTTTAAAAGGTAAATATTTGTAAAGAATGAGGTTGTCAGTTAAATTAGAAGCTTTATTTAAAATACAATTCTCTCTATAACGAAACTCCATCCAACAAATTTCTCTATAACAAATTTTTTGTAGAAATGGTCAATTTTTTTATTATTCGCAAAAGCCATGCTTTGTTTGGATTCGCGAAGTATTATGCTGTAAGATAAATATTTGAAAGTAATAATATATTTTTAAAATTACTTTTGCATCTTTATTAAGCAAAAATGTAATTTTTATGTTTCGACGCATTTTAATTTTAAAATGTATTTCAACCAAATTGCTAAGAATTTCCTCAGATTGTTTATTTATGATATAAGACTGGTATAACTAAAAATATTTTTGAATTATACAAAATATTAATTTTGTTTGTTTACGATTCTTTTATTGCCACTTCTCAAAAACATAATGTAATTCTTTTAAAATTCATAAATATTGTCTGCTTAAATGATTTCACAAAATAAGAATAAATTGGGTATTTGAATTTTTAACACAGAAAAATACTTTTATAATTGAATGCTAATAAGAGAATTTTCATAAATTTTAATTCATTAAAAATATGCTATAATTTTTCTAAAAAGAAGTATTTTATAAATTTTATAAAAGAAATCATGAAACTATACATAGTTAAAAAAAATCAGCACAGTTTGAAAATCTGAAAGCAGTTTTTGAAATATTTTGTCAGAATAATGAAAATATATTTTATTTATTTATTTAATGATGATTCTAGCTATAATTACTGACCCCATGATTTAAGTTTTCTTCTGAAAAGGTACGTGTTTCACTTTTTATTTGAAAAAATGCGTTCGTAATGTAAAAACATGTAAAATAAATTAAAGTAATAATTTTTTGAAAAATATTTCTGTAAAAAAATAATATTCTGCAAATCTACAGATCCTAATTTATATTTGTGTTTAATTTCAAGTCAAAATACTGTATAGTTTTTTTGTAAAGTGTACGACAAAGTGTCATTTGAGTGGGCTAGTAGAGGATTCGCTTCGCTCATCCTAATTACATTAAAAATAATCTCCATACAGTGAAATATATATCTCCATACAGTGTTCTCGCTGACATTTGACGAACGTTAGTAATTTGGCTAATTAAAAATAAAAAACATTCGCCAAATGAAGAAAGTATTAGCAAAATAGATTCGCCGTGTAGTAGGGAAAAAAAAAAAGTCTTTAATTCTTTAAAGTATTCTCTTATTTTCAATATGTTCTAAAATAACCCAAGTTTTTATGTGACAGCTATTGTTATTAATCTAATTTCAACTATCCGCTACAAATATATTAAAAATATTTATATGTTAAATATATATGCATATGTATGAAAAACGAAAAGGAAAAGAAAGAAAAGGCAAAAATTGAGCACAAGCAATTTGGCGAATTTAATCGCTTGTTGACTTGCCAAATGAAGAATTTAATCACAATTTGGCGCATTGGCGAGCGACAGCAAGAACACTGTCTCCATATAAGGAATTTTTTCAGAAATTTTCCTTTATTTAGACAAGGCTTCAAATTGTTTGTGGAATGCATATGTATTTGCTGATTCCTGGTTTATATTTCATAGCTGTTTACCTCTACTTCATTGTTTATGCAAAAAAAAAAAAAAAAAAAAAGTATTCATCCCCCCCCCCCCCTCCCTTCCACACACATACAAAGGAAAAAAAAACATTTTTGTTAACCTTTGAAAGGAGAAAGGGGAGAATTTTATAAAGCTTAACAATTTGTCACTTAAAAAAAGATTTTCAATTGCTTTAAAAAGTCCCGCTTTTCAATGAATTCTGAAGCTGATTATAGTAGAAAAAAAAGAGAAATGGCAGAGTTGCCAACTCTCCAGCCTTTTGCACAACACTATATTATCTTAGAGAAAATCTAGTTCTTTTAAATTGCTGAAATGTTCTGGTTTAAATAAAACAATATTTTTTGTATTAAAATACCGGTATCCAAAAAGCCAGAGACTTGGCAGCTCTGGAAATAGAGAAAAATTAAGTTGCATGAAAGTAGCAAAGAAAACTTAGTTCTCTTTGATATTTTGGAGATGTATACCAATTTATTTTTACATAACATTCCACTGATAGTAACATTTTAAGCAACATTGTGAACATTGCTGATGAAAGAGACAATGAATATGAAAGTGAAAACAAAACAAGACCAGGAAGATAAATGATTATTGGCTTTGATGTTACAAGGGGAGGAGGTCAAATGAAAGAAAATGTTTTCCACTCTTATTTGCATTCCTTGTTAAAATTTTTAAAAGTGCAAAAGCTTTGAAATCAAAACAACTGATTATTACAGATTTCTTCAACAGATTTTTGTATTGTTCTGCTATCCTTTCGAAAAAAAATGTTTATTTTCTTGTTTTGAAATTATTTAAATAAAAAAAAAAAAATAAACTGTCAAATTAATGTTTAGAGTTAAACATCTCAAAATCTTAATTTAAAAACTCAAAAACATTTTTTAAATCAAAAATTACACATTTAATGTAAAATTTTGTGATTTCCTCTGTACAAATAATTTTTCTAGGAGCAATGAATTTTGTTATATTGAGACTCGATTTTTTAAATTGTCTGCTTCTAAAATACACAGAGCTTTTTAATAACATTATAAATAATTTTTAGTCGAATCAAATGCTTTAATTGTAATATGAAGGAAAGTTCAGCATTTTGTTTTTTGTACTTAATTGTTCTAAATGGTTGGATCTATGCAAATATCATAATTGAAGAGCTTAGTGGAAGAACATGTCAATACATTTTCTCAAAAATTGTTTTATTTTATGGCTAAAAAGGCATTTTGAGGTTATATGTTCTAAGTAAAACACTAAAATTTTACTTAGTTTTGAAAGTATGAGGCAGTATCTTTTTAATATTTTTATATTTAATCATTTAAATGGTGAAAATAATTTCTAATATTTAATAATTTAATGTTAATATTCTTTTTTACAAGAATATAGTGTCACCTATTATCATTTAAACCTATGTTACTGAGAAGGAATTAAGTAAATAACTAAATTAAACAAAGTTTTCATCAATTTTCGCAAATTTTAATTTTTGTTTTATAACATCACTTTCTGCTCAGGTGTTTTCTTCTAAGTAGCTAGGTTTAGTTGCACATATGTAACATCCTTCTGATAGTCCATTTCATACAAGATAGAAGTTTATTCATATAGACTGGGATAGCAACCTTTTTTAGGCATGTATGTGAAAATTTTACATTAAAAATTTTATGTCTGTTGACTAAAATTTTTTATGGCTACAACTGTATACAGTTTATAACAATACCCATGAAACTAAACTTGCTAAATTAACCAACTAACTATAAAACTGCAATAACAAAATATTTTAACACTGAAGAGTTGAAAATGGATATAAATAAGAACTCAAGAATGTAATAATTAAAAAATATATATTGAGCAGTATTTTTACTTTTTGCCTTTTCTCTATTTTTTATTTTTATTATTTTTATTTTATATTGAAAATCTGCTATGACAGATTTTCATACTTTTCTTTCTGGATTTTAATTAAAATGAGTGAAAAGAATCATAAAGAGTGTAATAATAAATGAACCACAAGTACAGTTCTGTCTTTTTCAAATACCTAGCTGCGATTGCCTGTTTTATTATTGTAAGCCACTGTTTTAATCAGTGGGTTTTTTTAATTAAAGCTATCTGGTTTAAAGATCGACCAAAACAGGTTTTTAAGATCGAAACTGAAACCAAACTTTGGTCATTTTCCTATTTTTGGTCAAAAAGGAAATTTTCAAAAAAAAAAAAAAAAATAAAAGTTATAATAATAATACATAATTATTAGTTAATTATACATGTGATCCAAATTACCTCTCAGTGCCTCTGATCCAAACTCTTATTTTCACATAAAATAAAATGTATTTGATTTATCATTGACACTGAATAGTTTTCTCACTACACAAATTTCATTTCATTAAGAAATATTTTAAGCATACATACCTTGATTTATCTTATTAGGATTTTTATGTTTGATCTTCATCTGTTTTACACTTTTCTTGGACAGTATTCAAAACACTTCTGTGGTATCAAATTAAATAATTTGATACTGCAATTTATTTAGTTAATTTTTCTCTTACTGTTAAGCCTGCAGTTTTTACTTAACCCCCTGACTGCCTAGCAAAAGGGCTAAATTGTAATGTTTCTTTCTCCTCAATTTATTTTAAATGTTAATAAAAGAGGGATTTTCTACCATGGTATGATTTTTTTTTTTTTTTTTTCCATATATACTTATAAGCTTTGAAAGTATCAATCATAACTTAATTTCTTAAAACTGGATTATATTTGTAAAATTACATTAATTCAAATAAAGCTTCAACTACAGTGAAACCTGCAGCCTAGTGAACGGACATATCCGGTCGCAGCAGTGGAGAGGTTAATATGTGTAAAGTAAGTGTCTTTTAAGTTTAGACATATACGCATGGTTTCATTTATAATTGGCACTAATGTCTTGAGTTAATCATGACTCATAATTATAAACAATGAATTTCACAATATTAAATAATATTTCATTTGACCAATACAGGTCAAATCTATGAGTAATGGTAAAAATATCTGGAAAAAAAAAAAAGTTTTGAAATAGTTTTGATCTAGCCATTTCACAACAGAATTTTCACTGAAAATGAATATTCAGCAAAACTTAGATTTTGTACCAAAAATGAAGTCAAATTTTCAGTTGATCTAGTTTTTTATTTTTCTATTTTTGTTAGAAATTCTTAAATAGCCACTTTTATTAAATTTTTGGCCACAAAGTCTCCCACTTCAACAATATTTTAAGAAAAATTTGTCAATTGTTACAACGTCCTGCAATGGTTAAGACTTCAAATTAACAATAACAAAAGATTTCAAATCTGCACTGCTTGAGACAAGAAGTTGTACAGATTTTAAAATTTTGTGGATTTCTAGTTATTGAGTTGTTTACAGTTTTTAAACATAGTTTGAATGTTATGCAATCAAAATTTTAATGAATGTTTACAATATTGTAAAATATTATAACAATAAAGTAGAGCGTTAAGCTAAAACAATAAAAATTAAGATAATTTAAAAAAAAGCTTTAACTTATTATAAATAAATATCAAGTGAATAATTAATAAATTATATAATTAAATATGACTATAAAAATACAATTTTCTCGAATTTTGCAATGCAACTTGCCTCATAAAGATATCCTACTAATTCACATTAAATTCATAACATAAGGATGTTTTAATTCAGGTTTCCAGACTTAATAACCAATACTGCCTGATTAATATATAAACATATTTAGTAAAAAAAAAAAATGGGGATTGCCAAATATATCAGTAATATCTTGAATTTTTTCTAAAATAAATTTATGCTTCCTTCATGAAAAAGCATGAGTTCAGTCATATAAATAAGAATTATATTTAAAATACATACAGAATCATATAAAAATAAAAACTGTAATTTTGATCCTATGTCTCAACTGAAAATTTCATTGTTTACATCCGTAATGATGTACAGATGTTATGAATTTCCAGATTTTTTTGGTTGTAGATTTGGGAGAATCCACTGTTCAATTAAACCCTTGAGGAGCAAGAAATATATTTGTAATATTGAATTCTCGCCAGAATAATCAAAAAGGTTTATTTTAAAATAAGGAAAAGCATTTTTTCAACATTTTGCCCCAAGTTAAAAATATAAAATTTCATAAAGTTTCTGGTGCAAATTTTGTTTAAATTAAATGGGATAAAATGTATCCCATTACAGTGATGAAATCTTTGACAATGTGGAACAATTGCTTATTTCAAAAGCATCAACTGCTAATATGGATTTTTTTGTTTTTTTTTTCTATTTAAACGGTCAAAATTGGGAAGTAAATTCAAAATTAAAGTATTGAATTTGCTTAAAATATTTATTAGCCATAATGATTTCTTATGTTTTGAAAGCTGGGAATTTCAACTCATTTTGTTAGACTGTATTATTTTATTTTCTGAAATATTTGTTTCTTTATGCAAAGTTTTTTAAAAGTAGTAAATAGCTCTTAAAGCTAAAGTTACTAATTTTTATTTAGTTACAGCTTATTTGAAATTTATATAGATATTAGATTTTGTTTATATTGTTAGTAATATTGAATTCCCAAAAATGTTCATAAAAAAAAAAATCTTCTCCCCCTTTTTTTAGTATATATACGAGGCTTGTTTTTTAAGTAAGTACCATTTTGCGATTCTGCCGCCGCAGCTCTACGGTAGGTGTTCCACGCATGCATGCTGGTTACCTACATCTCTTGTCTACGCACTGACGCCATTACAGTCTGATTCTTCATTGTATACGTTGTTTACTGAGTGTTTAAGATGCCTCAGACAATTGTGATTCCCGCTGATTGTGAAGTACGGGCTGTTATACGATTTCTTAGTGCTAAAGGCGTAAAACCGATCGATATCATCGTGAGATCTGTGAAGTTTGCGGACAAAACATTATGAGTGATGGAATGGTAAGGAAATGGGTGAGAGCATTTAAAGATGGCCGCACAAATGTGCATGATGAAGAATGGAGTGAGCGTCCTTCGGTCGTTAATGAAGATTTTGTGCAGAAAGTGGACGAAAAGGTGAGAAAAAACAGACGCTTCACAATTTCATCATTGTGCGACTGCTTTCCTCAATATTCTTGTAGTGTTTTGTATCGCATTGTGACCAAGAACTTGAATTACCGGAAATTGTGTTCATGTTGGGTTCCAAAAATGTTGACGGATTTGCACAAAACCCAACGTTTAGGCAGTGCATTGACTTTCCTTGAGCGGTACCACAATGAAGGTGGAGATTTTTTAGACCAAATTGTTACTGGTGACGAAACATGGGTGGCCTACGTCACACCAGAATCAAAACAACAATCCATGGAATGGTGACATTCCTCATCACCCAAAAAAGTTAAGTTTAAGCAAACAATTTCTGCCTGAAAATCATGTGCACAGTTTTTTGGGACAAAAAAGGAGTATTGCTAATGGAGTTTCTGCCTCGTAATGAGACAATCAATGCAGTATCTTATTTTGAGACATTGAACAATCTGCATCATGCAAGCCAGAACAAAAAACGTGGCAAGTTGAGTAAGGGTATTGTTTTGCTGCATGACAATGCCCGTCCACATGTGGCTAATCGGACCAAAGATCTCATCAAATCTTTTAAATGGGAAACTCTAAACATCCTCTATACAGCCCTGATCTGGCGCCCAGCGACTACCATTTGTTCCTGCACTTGAAGAAACACCTGGGTGGTCAGCATCTTCAAGACGATAACAAAGTCAAAACATTTGTGATACAGTGGTTAAAAAGTCAGGTAGCAGAATTTTATGAGGAGGGTATTCAAAAACTGGTGCCACGTTATGACAAGTGCCTCAATAATCACAGAAATTATGTAGAAAAGTAGATTAAGGTACAGGCTTTCATGTAAAAATAAAATTATTGTGATATCTTTGCACGTCTTTTTTTAATTCCAAAACAGTACTTATTTAAAAAACATGCCTCGTATGTATATATATATATATATATATATATAATTACAACTTTGGTAATGTAGACTGTAAATAGAAGATATTCAGTTTAAATTGTAAAATTTGCATTATCCATTTTTCACATCTTTATTGTTACCATCAGAAGATGGTAATCTAGAAAGCTGCAAGGAACAACATTTAAAATACCTGCTTTGAATAAAACAGAAAAAAAATTATGTATTTTACCCATGTAAAAGTAAAAAAATAATTTGTAAATATGTGTAATGATATATATTTTTTTATTTAAATTTTTTCATTCTAGACATTTTATTTCTTTGACAATGTTTAACTTAAAATGTATTTTATATGGTATATGCACAAGTTTTACAGCTGATTTCACAATACTTTATTTGATAAATAATTAGCTGATTATGTTATTTTTGATTATACAGTAGACTCCCTCAAATCTACATAGCTTGGGACCAGAGGTTGTGTGGATTTTAGAATTTTGTGGATTTCTGGTCATTGCTTTGTTTACATTTTTTAAACAGTAATTTGAGTGCAATTAATAGTGCAATCAGAACTATAATGAATGCTTACAATATAATACAATATTAAAATAAGTAATAAACTAAAATAATAAAAATTTAGATAATTTTTAAAATGATTAAAGTTACTAACAGCAAAGGTCAGCTTATTTATCAACAGTGTATCATTAAATATTCATTATAAAGATTAAATGTATTTTTCCAAAATTATTTAACAAAACTTGCCTTATAAAAGTACATTACTAATTCACATCAAAATCATAAAATAAGGACTTTTTTTTTTCAAGTTTAGCCAGGCTTTATAACCAAAAAATCTTGATTAATGCATAAATATATTTGATAAGAAGATTGTGATTACCAGTGATATCAGAAATATCTTGAATTTTTTCCAAAAAAGAATTATTCTTCCTTCATGAAAAAAAAACATGAATAGAGTATTATTAAGAAAATTACAAATTAAAAAATATATAGAATTGATAAAAAACTAAAAAAATCAAATTTTGTCCCAATATCCAAACTGAAAGTTTCATTGTTTATATCCATAATATATGTGCAGATTTTAGAGAGTTGCAGATTTCTGGTTTGCGGATTTGAGGGAGTCTACTGTATTTAGTTACATTATGAACTACAGTGGGTTAACGAACTTAATCTCTTTCAAAACATTATTTGTTAACCATCATAACTTTTTTTATCGATTTGATTGGAATTTAGTAATTTTTTCATAAAATAAAAAATAATATAAATATTCTAATTATAATAGGGTTAAGATACATCCTTGTTTAATATGGACAGAAAAAGGAACACAAAATATAAATATTAATATTTCTAATATATTTATTTTAACTTGGGACCCTAAAATGTAGGGCATGAATCCCTAATAACGTATGAATTAATTGGGCCATATATATAAACTGTTAAATTGTTTTCTAAGTCAGTAGATGCACTTCAATTCAGCTCGGCAAATGTGAAACACAGTATTGCTTCTTCTTGGCTTTGTTTTGTGAGGTGTTGGTTACCAAGCATAAAAATTTCTTACAAAAAACATTACCCGATTTGTTCATAAGCTGATCATCCATGTTATATCTGTTTTATGTAGAATGCCCATTACTCTTAGTTTTTTTTTTCTTTCTGTAAACTTGGTAAGACCATATATAATTCCCTTTTTAGTCTTTGATTTTAGTATTAACTTTTGTAGTAGCTCTTGATTTTATAGAATGCACTTTGTTAATGCGAAAACATCAAATTTGCTTGTAGTGAAGAAAAAGATAAATAAAAATAAGAATCCTTTTAAACATGCAGTATATATTTATCTGATGTTAAACATTGTAAGAAATCGAATTGACTTGTGAAAGAAAACCCTCAGACAGTCTAAAATTTAATAAAGTTCCACATATGGTCGGGAAGTTAAAAAGAATAGATGCATCACAATTCATCTTTGCGATAGACAGTTTCTTAGACAAGCGAAGAATGAGGGCACCAAGACGGCACCTCTTTCAAAAACACAGACCTAGTGAGATCAGAAAATTTCCCATGAATTGACAGGACCTCGAAATATGGCTTTCACGCCACAAATGAAATCTGAATGAGCCAATAAAAATACAGCTTATTAATGACATAAGAAATGAAGATTCTAAATGCATATGTAGTGGAATACTTTTGTGTTGCCCTGTAATTTAATAATAAAAATTCTTTGCATCACAGATTGTACAGAATGCATATTTTTGTATATACTTCATAGATTCATGCCAATTCTTTTATGTTCGAAGTTCGAATGAGTGTAACATCATTAAAATGCATTTTAAAAATTTTCCCATTGACTGTAATGTAATAGAATACTTTTGATTGTCCCTGTAAATGATCTATGCATCCGACTTTCATACCATTTGAAATGACTCGAAAAAATTACATTATAATTATATGTTTTGAATGTCAAACGATTAAAATGTATTTGAAACTTTTTTTCCCCATTGAACGTAATGTAACGGAATCCTTTTGACTGTCCCTGTAATTGATCTATGCATCAGATTTTCATAAAATTTGAAATGACTTGACAAAATTATGTTATAATTATGTATTTTAAATTTCAAACGATTCAGTTGGATAGTTTTTGGATTGTTATATGCAGACAGACGGACGGATAGACAGACAGATGGACGGACTGAGCGACAACAATAGGTAGGTGCTATGTATTTACATATTTACGAACGCACCTAATGATAAACTTTACTGTATAATTCTATTATAAATGTTCAAGAAATCTACCACAAAGAGTTTTTGTTTAAAATGTTAGTAGCAAAGTGCAAAAGTTTTAGGAACACAGCATGTCCTGCATACTTTCATTATCCAGCTTAAGCTCTGATGACATAAAATTTTCAGGCTCAAATTTAAAATAGTCTCACTTGGAAGCACCCTAACTCATTGCTAAAGCCTACCCTTAAGATTAAGTTAATTTTGAAGCACTTTCAATTATATTTTGGGTAGACAGGCAAGGCTTGTGTCTATGCTGCTGAAGTTTTTGTTAGTAGATATTTAATTGTGCACATCCTATACAGTCGAGTTCCGAATATCACATTCATTTATGGTTATCTCATTCAACATCAGAAACTAAAAGAAATGAAAAGTAGTTCTTAAAAGCCTTTATTGACACATTACACAAAACAGAATATGTACATGTATGTACAACAAAGCATATGATGGCAACAATTTCTCAAGGATAGTTCAACAGGATTTTTTCTTATTTATTAACTGCTTTGTGATATGAAAAATTGAGGATTGCAGTGTATCTAGATTTGTCGCAAATGACCACAGGCAGTGCTGGGAAGGGAATAGAGATTGAGATGAAATATGCCCAGTCCCATCATTTTAAAACATTCCCTATGAATAGGCCCACACTTAAAGCTATGTCCATGATAAATTTAATTGATTTTATTATACAGTCACTGAGACATCAGTATCATGTCCCTAATGGTCTGGCAAAAATCCCAAATTTTGGATGCTCACTTGCACATTTTGAAAGTCAAAATTCTCATGATTACTGCATAATGACATTCCACCAGCAAGCACGTAGGGCCATCTAATAACCAATCTGGATAAAATAAATAGGGGGCATGTTGAGAGCAACGTAAGGCTTTGGAGCTGGTTCTATTTATTGTTAACCTTTGTTTGGCATTCACAGCACATCTAAAAGATAAACCAGCTTGTACTAATTTTGTAGTTTATGATTTAGTTCCAACTTTGAGGCTGAAACAAAAATAAATGATCAGCAATGTGTTGTACCACTTGAGAAAATTTGTTTCTAAAGTATAGCATGTCTGAAAATTTTTAGTAATGGCATATCTGCCAAACTATCATGTCACACAGAGTAAAAACTGGCTCTATATTCCTTAGAAGCGTGTCCATTTGTGTATTTGACTTTCGCCATAGTGCAATAAAGAGGTTCCATAAGAGAATAAGGTATTTTAAAGCTATGGAAAAGCCTACCTTCTGAAAATTTTGCACAAAGCTTCTCATAAACAGAGAGTGGATGCTATAGTGCAAGGATTCACTGTTTTTATAAAACAGCTTTGTTTTATTGTAAAAAACTGCTGCAAGTGTGAACAAAATCTGACCAGAACTGGACACAGTGAACCTATTCAAGTGAAATGCAATGTCCAGTAGCGATGGGTAGTGGACAATGAAAAGCTAATTTGTTTGAAGAGTCGTCTCCCTCTTTGCCTTTACAGTCTTTAATGTTTACATAATAGTGGAATATGGCACACTTTGGTCGATGATTTCTTTAGTAGGCAGCTACATAAACAGATAGAATCTGAAGCATGTGACAAGGGGACAACTGAGCAGCCACCATTTTCTTTCGATTGATCAGTTTCTTCCATCAAAGCAGTTGCATCAGAAAAAGTAAAAGGCGATCAGAAGTCTGTGCCTGCTGAAATAAACACAAAAAATATACCTTAAAATTTGTAGTAACAGGCTTATTAACGTTTTAGTATAAAAATTGATGATTTCAAACAAAAATTTAAAAAAGGGTTAGTTCTTTACCCTGTTCCTGATGAGAGATTCTGAAAGTATACTTGAATAGGCATTGTCATTGACCATAAAGCTTGTGTACAAATTGTGAGTAAAATCGATTTACTAGATGATTTCAGTTAGCTGTCGTTTCAATCAGAAATGTGAAAAAATGTTTTTTATTTCTGGATCCACACTCTAATAAAGTAAAATTGACCATGGCATGTTGGCTTTTCCGTGACACTTTTCAAATTATCTGGTAAATGACATTACTAGCAAAACATGTCCTTATCATAAACATATACTGGACAATTGCACCATAAAATTTAACTACTAAGAATGTATTTATTAAAAATACAAAACATTGCTCAATCGTGCACAAAACAAGAACTTTAATATGAACTTGTACAATTAAAATAAAACAAGTTGGAAATTGCACGTAAAGCGTAGCAAATGAGGTGCGTTCGTTGATAACGAAGTTTTAAAATATTCAGATCTTGCTGATATAGTAGAGCGGACTTTGGATACAGTATAGTGGTCGAAATCTTTGTGTTCCTGTAAATATGCAGGGAGTAATTTTTATTATACTTCATTAACGTATATCTTATTCATAAAATGTGAAATAGTTTAAAATACCCCCCAAACAATGTTTCCCCGTATAACAATATTTAGTGGAATACATTTGTGTGGCCCTGTAATTTAATAATAAATATTCTTTTCATCACAGATTGTACAAAATGTATTTTTTAGTACATATTTCATAGATTCATGTCAATTCTGTTATATTCAAATGAGTGTAACACCATTAAAATGCATTTGAAACTTTTTCCCCCATTGACCGTAATGTAACGGAATCCTGTTGATTGTCCCTGTAATTCATCAATGCATCCGATTTTCATAACATTTGAAATGACTCGACAAAATGATGTAATAAATATACGTTTTAAATTTCAAATGATTAAAATGCATTTGAAACTTTTTGCCCATTGACCGTAATGTGACGGAATCCTTTTGATTGTCCCTGTAATTGATCTATACATCCGATTTTCATAAAATTTGAAATGACTCGACAAAATCATGTAATAAATATAAGTTTTAAATTTCTAACGATTAAAATGCATTTGAAACTTTTTTCCCTATTGACCGTAATGTAACAGAATCCGTTTGATTGTCCCTGTAATTGATCTATCCATTCGATTTTCATAAAATTTGAAATGACGCGACAAAATTTTGTAATAATTATGTATTTTAAATTTCAAACGATTCGGTTGGGTAGTTTTTGCGTTGTTATATGCGGACGGACAGACAGACAGACAGACGGACGGACTGAGCGACAACAATAGGTGCTACGTATTTACATAATTACGAACGCACCTAAAAAGTGTAATTTAAGAAATTACACCAACCATTTGAAAAATGTTTCACTCGAAACATTCATCTATCATTTTAAGTCATCTCAGTTGTTTTATTGTACATTATCCGTGCCACTGCTATAAATAACTTTATACATGCTGCAATTTGAAGGTACGGTTCGTTTAAGTTACATCATTCCATTGTCGCCAAGCATAAAATTTGGCGACGAAAGAAATATTTCAAACTATGTAATAGTGCTCGCGATGGGATACGTATAGCAGCTATACGTTTAAACGATATACGTACATCCGTATAATACGCTTTTCTGCTATACGGATACTTTCGAATAAACGTTTAAACGTATCCGGATACGTATAACACGTATCAACTAAACGTATATTTAAGAATACGTATATTTAAAGTATACATATATTCCACGTATCGTATCTAATTTAAATAGTAGACTTCATCAGTCGTATGTCACTGAATTAAGAATAATTTGGAAATCGGTGGTGTTACGACAGGAATCCGCATAGTATGTCCTATATATGAGAGATCGAGCAATAAAAAGCGTATACTTTATAAAACATTTTGCAAAAAGTTCACAAAAAATCAGACTCCTGATTGGCCAATCTCGTTTCACTAACAGTGAAATATCTATCTGGATTCCGACCAAGATTGTAGAAATCGTAAAAAAGACAGCATAGTAGCACCACCTGTTGAACGATTTACACACAAAACTAATCAGCATCAATTTCTATCAGGCACTACCTGAAAATATAGGGGAGACTGGGGCACATGTGAACATAGCTTTTGTCTCATAACTGGGTTAATTTCTATAAGCAAAACTACTCAATATAGTAAACAGTACTTTTTAACGCATGGTAATTTTTTTAATTATTTTTATAGCTCTTCTTACTTTTCTTAATAGTTTTATGGATTTAAAAAAATGTTCATATGTGTCCCAACGAATGGGCAGCTGTAAAACACAAGGGCAACATGTGAACACAAGAAAAAATAATTATTTTACACGTTTTTTATTATCTTTTCCATATGTTACCATAATCATTAGTTGTACTATCTGTTAAATTCACCATAAAGAAAAATATATGTATATTTATTTAGTTTCTGAGTGATATGTTTAAGCAAAATATTATAAAATAAAAACTAGTCGTTGGGGGCCACCGTAATACTTACCCATCATGGATATGTATATGGAAATAAAACATGTGAAAACTATTTATACAATGCATTGCAATTCATAAACAAAATTTAAATATTGTTAATATACATAGTAATGCTATATTAAAGAACTGCTGATGTACCAATTTCGACAAATTATATAAAACGCCAAACTACTCAAGTAGTACCGAATTGCGTAAAAGAAACATCCTTATAACTCCAAAAATAATAATTCTATTAACTAAAAATTAACCGTGTCGGATTAAGCGTCTCATTTCCAATTAAAATATACTTCTGAATTGAAATTTGAATGAAATACAGGGTCATGAAAAATCGAAGAATGTGGAAAACAAGATTACAAATATCTCGGCAACTAATAATCCGATCGACTTCGTTCGATATGCAAAATGTGTGTTATTTTATTGCCTTTTACGTCCATTCCTTAAAACAAAAAAATTCGAAAATTTTTATATACCTTTCACCAGGACGAATTTTTCGAGAGTCCGAAAAAAATAGTTCCGGATAATCGAGGTTGCTGATATTAAATAGGGTTCGTCCCATTTTTACATACTAACTACATACAAAATTTCAAGTCTCTATCTCAATTTGTTCGGGAGATAGAGCGTTTACAGACAGACAGACAGACGGACGGCAATTTTTTTTTTCTAAAAATATGTTTTTCGGAATCTCCACTATCTAAAACATGTAAATCCGTCAAAAAAAAATTTTCGATTTTCAAAACGATTGCAAGACTTACCCTATACTACGTATGATGGGTAAGTAATAAATAGATTGTTTTTTTTGGGGGGGGAAAGGGGGGGGGTTAGATAATTGATAAAATATTGTTGCAATAAAATAAAAGCTTAAAGAAGTAAACTTGAGAAAATAATAGAATTTAAATTTTGCTTAGGGCTTTTTGTTTGAGAGAGATTTTAGGGAGGGAGCATTTGGATAATATTTTTCGGAAATCTACCGAAAGGCGAAAAGTTTTCATTCCTATATTTGCCTATAAATTAAGGATAAAAAATTGTTTTCCGTTTATAAGCTTCCGCCAAATTTAATTTCTTTTGCTTTTAAAAGAAAGGGGGGGGGGGAGTGGAAGTCAATAATGAAGATTTCACAGTAGTTTAAAAACTTTATTTTCTTAAAATATAATTTTATTTTCAAAGCACCAAATAACATATCTGTTTAAGAAATGAAAGTAAACTAATACTACAAGTTTACAACAAATGAAATAGAAAATTTTTCAAAGTTGTTAAACGTAATATTTTTTGCATTAACGATGCATAAAAAATAGTATTGAAAACCGTTAAATAAAATATTATATAACATTTATTGCATTTTAGAAAACATTAAATTTATTTAAATTACAATTGAACATAAACGAGCGTGTTGCTTTTTATGTATTTGCTGACAGATATATTTGTAAAAGTTTCTATACAAAATCAAGTTTATAAGACTGAAATGTCTTCTATTTCAATAAAATTATAGATAATGGAGCTGGCATTATTTTCATGAAGTTAACTAAAAGGAACAGAATAACTGAATGATTATTGGAGAATTTAATGTTGTTTTCAGATCTGCTCCAACAAGACTCTTCATAAGTGCCCTACACTCCCACAAGAGTTAACATGACAAATCTTTAATATTTTCCAATTTTAGCAAAAACAATTATCATAAATATTTATTAGTATCCACAATATATGTTAAAACATTAATTTTAAAAAAATGAACAAATAAATAAAATTATTATCTTAGCAAGTTGGAGATTTTACTTTTGAGTTCAGTTAATCAGTATTTTGGCTCCTGGGGACAAAGAAAATGTCGAAGAGCTTCAACAATTTTTTTCCAAATATCTATAGGTGCTACTATCTTTGGTAATTTTTTGAAATAATAAAACATACAATAACTTGTGAAAAATAGCAATGTTCTCATATGCCCCATTTTCACACGTGCCCCAGTCTCCCCCATACATGTTTCTTATTTCTGTGTATTAGGTTTTGAGATAGAGCGCCCACAAATCTCATGTCACACACAGACAGACAAAGTCACAAACTCACAGGCAGATTTTTGTAAAAACATGTTTTTTGGACTCTCTTACCCTTAAGACGTGTAAGCCCGTCGAAAGTTGTCCCTTATTAATTAAATACTTTCTTCTTGTAAAGATACAAAAAAATATAAAAAAACTAAGTACTGCGCCACAGATCTTCTAAAGAATAGTTTGATTCAACCACAACTAATGTAAGACATTTCATAATAAATAACTTAGTTTTTTGGGGAAAAAAACCAAAATCTAAACTGACAAGGAAGGTCTCCATTGGGGGCATACTCAGAATTTTTTGAAAAAAATACGAATTAAACTACTCATGTAGGTAATAAAAGATCAGTGAAAATTAGCGGCGGAATTACATTATTAGATACGTAAAAAAATAAAATAGTTTGGAATAATTGTCGTGAAAAGCTGAAAGCGACGCGGGATTTGGCGTACAGTGCATTTCCTCGCCAAAAGCAGACGATTTTAACGAATCTGAAAATTGATTTCAATTGACTTCACTGTTAAAAATCTGCAGCATTTACTGCAACGTCACTCCACTACTTTTAAAGAATATCTCTCTTCTGACCAATGAGAATGCTCCATAGCACCGTGAATTGGCCGTGTCATACACTGTTAAAAATCTGCTGCATTTTGTTGCAACGCACTCCTCCGCTTGTATATAATATCTCTATTCCAACCAATGAGAAAGCTCTATTTCACGGCCAAGTAACCGTTTTCTATACAAGCAAGGGATGTGCGTTGCAACAAAATGCAGCAGATTTTTAACAGTGTATTTTTCAATTTGGAACAATTTTAATCAATTTAAATAGTGTTTTAAATGATAAAATATATTAATTTCATTTTGTTTAAGTACGTATAAACGTATGTGACAAAATTACACTTAAAGTAAAGTAAAAATGCAAAACTAAAATTACTTAAACTAAACTTATTTAAATAAATTGAACATAGAAAGTTTTTTCTTTAAAAAGTATTCGAAGCGTAAAAGCGTATTTTTCAAAATTTCGTTTTTTCGCCAACCGGAGATAAATCGCCAAATAAACGAAATTATTATTATTTTTTTACGGACGTTATAAGGAGATTCCGCCGAAATGTTTTTTATAAACATGTATAACTATATGAGAAGAACATTCTGTAATTTTTTCAGATTTTTCTGAGTATGCCCGTATGGAGACCTTCCTTGTGAGGAACGTATTCAGATTTTTTTAAGTGTCTGCAAAACAAGTAGTAGTTCAGTAATCACATCGTAGTTCTTTGAACAAAGAAACGCGAAGGGGATACTCTACCGGATATTTCTCAATATCGTTAATCCGCAGAAAAACATTAAAAAATCAAATTTCATACCTTGAACGAAAAACGTTTAAACGTTTATACGTTTAACCGCTTGCATAAGATCCGTATATACGATGTACCGTATATGCTCTTTTGTGCTATACGTATAATCGCTGATGCCGTATTATACGTATAGCAAATCCGTATTTCGTATAATACGTATTATACGTATACTCGTATAAACGTATAATCGAGAGCACTACTATGTAACATTGTTGGTGCGAACGTAATCATTATTAAAATACAGCTTTAACATATACTGTTATACTTGTAAGACTTTGGCATATACTGTTTGATTTTACAGAACAGAATTTTGGTGATGGAGGTTTTAAACCAAAGTCGATCGCAGCACATGCATCTGTGAATGGGTCCATCAGACATTGAATCAGAGAAGTTTTTTTCCAGTTTTTCCCATGCCGATTGCTTTTTAGGTGGTGGAAAATCAAGAGTAATAGCTATAACATTTTCCGGCTTGTTAGAATCACTATAGGCACTCAAATTTTCCTGGTTAGAACCGACCGATTGTAAAACGCCATGGCTAGTAAATTGGTCGCCCTCGAGACATGATATTTTACAATTAATCGGTTCGGCATTGAATTGCTTCCTTTTTCGTGATCATCTTTCAACACGTAATTGGTTTTCAGCGGCTCGATAATCTTTTGATTTTCTCGTTTTCTGCATTGAAAGACGTTTTTGCGCCAAACCAAATACAGTACTATTTGGTTATCCCGTCGACCAATTTCGCCAAATGATACGAATCGCCAAACTAATAAGCAACTTATACATGTTGACTAAATTTTTATTTTAAATAACAAAAGAACAAATAAATTAGTAAAACATTAATAAAAAGTCGAAATAAAAATCACTTTATGGTTGTTTAAGTACGTGTTTAATGTCATTGAATGCGACATTCACGGTCATTCATTTTTTTTGGCTTCGGTCTTTTCCGTATCTGTTAATTTCCGTCTACCCATTTTTAAATTTGTTAGTTTTCTCCTTTATTACAATGATTTTAAACATTTAATTCCCTATTCAAATAAAAATTCTTCTAAAAGTAAAGAATTTAATTTAAATTCAAATAAAAATTCTTCTAAAAGTAAAGAATTTAATTTAAATTCAAAAATGACCACGTCATTTTGTCAATCCTCCACCGAAAACAACCATTTTTCAATGGTTAATAAAATGTCCTTATATCTTGTTTCACCCACAACAGGAAAAACAGCAAAGAAACAATCAAACTAAAACCTTTTTAAATTTTCACTCAGGTTAGGTTTTTTTTTTTTTTTTTTTCCTAAATAATTTTTTCTTATTTGTTTCTAAGTAACAAAAGTTTCATTTTTGTTAATAATATTCTAAAAGATTGTTGTTCAGAGCTTATTTTCTACCTACTGATATTTAATAATATTAACAATATTTTGATACGATGATTAAAGAACAAATTGGCCGTATGGGGCAAAGTGGCCTGCAACCATGATTTTTTTTTTGTTTTTTTACATTCATAAGTTAATAAAACTCAATTAAATGTAGATTTATGTGCATTACTTGTCAAGGTGGTATTAAAAAACTATGAGGCAAATAAAACAAGAGTGGGCTCAATGTACCAGCTGTAAACGTTTGATTCACAATCATGTGTCACTGGGGACAAGAAATTTTATATTTGCATAAGCTCATTATATGATAAAGTGTATCCTTGATTAGTTTCGGGGGGGGGGGGGGCTATTTCTCCCCTTAATTTGTTTTTCAAATGGCATTAATCCTTGAAAATATAAGGCTGTAATATACAATAAGTATGCTTAGCTTGCGAACTCAATGTCATCAGTTTAGCTAGGCAATATTCTTTTTTATTGGATGTAAGTTCATACTGATAAAGACACTTCTCTGATTAGTTTTGGGGTTATTTTGTTTCGTATAAAGCAATGAACAGGTTATTACCCCGACCCTTAAATTAGATAAATAGGTTTTTTATGCAAAATTATTCGATTTGCTTTAAATTTTGGGTATAGGTTCTTTCTGATAAGATGAATTTCTGAATAGTTTTGGGGATGTAATGCTTAAATATAAAGGGGAGAACGGGGGATAACCCCTCTTAAATTAAATAGGTTTTATGCAAAATTATCATATTTGCTTCAGATTTTGGATATAGGTTCACTATGATAAAGCATATTTCTGATTAGTCATTAAGTATTAAATTATTAAGTATTAAATATTCATTAAGTATAAAAGATGGAAATGGCGGAAGGGGAGTCTTATCCCCCTTAATTTATTTTTTGAATGAAATTATTCCTTGAAAAATCTATATAATAAAGGCCAAACGTATCTGTGCGTAACGCATACGTCATTTTGTGAATGGCAACATTTTCACATGCAATTAAGTTTTGCAACTTTCGCTACTACAAATTTTATACTTCTAAATGTTGCACATTATCAATTTTTACACCATCGTATTGAGAATAAAATGAACTTTTAAATGCTATTTGTTTTATAGCTGTATCTCAATTTATTTATGAGTTATTAATTTTTTATAGTTTTTAGTACGAACTTTGGAATTGTGGCAACATAAATACGCCTTTTTAACCGACTTCAAAAAGGAGAGGAGGTTATCAATTCGACGCGTATGTATTTTTTTTTTTTTTTTTTATGTATGTACACCGATTACTCCGAAACTATGCAGCCGATTAATTTGGTTTTGGTGTTAAATTAAAGAGCTTACTCTCGGATTGGTACCACTTCCATTTCTTAGAAATTGGTTCAGTAGTTTTTTAGTAATTAAGCAAAAACTATTAAAATTAGTGATTTTTTTGCTAATTAAAACTGTTGAATTAAATCCTACAATTGAGTGAAGTCAGGATGGTCGAGCGGTGTAAAGCGCCTGATTTAAGCTCTGGTTCTCGAAAGTGACAATGGGTTCGAACCCGACTCCTGACATACGTGTGTACAATAATTTTCCGTATTATAATTTTTACATATATATTTTACAAATTAAATACTAATTATGTTATTAAGAATATTTTTAACCGACTTCAAAAAGTAGAGGAGGTTATCAATTCGACGCGTATGTATTTTTTATTTATGTATGTTCACCGATTACTCCGAAACTATGCAGCCGATTAATTTGGTTTTGATGTTAAATTAAAGAGCTTACTCTCGGATTGGTGCCACTTCCATTTCATAGAAATTGGTTCAGTAGTTTTTTAGTAATTAAGCAAAAACTATTAAAATTAGTGTTTTTTCGCTAATTAAAACTGTTGAATTAGTGCCTACACTTGAGTGAAGTCAGGATGGCCGAGCGGTTTAAAGCACCTGATTTAAGCTCTGGTTCTCAAAAGTGACAATGGGTTCGAGCCCCATTCCTGGCATACGTGTGTACAATAACTTTCCGTATTATAATTTTTACATATATATTTTACAAATTAAATACTAATTACGCTATTAAGAATATTTTGTATTTAACCGTTAGCACAGAGTATCAGAGATCTTTTATCAACTCAATACTTTATCAGTGAAAGAGTGCTAAATTAATTGACTTGCAAAAGGTAACATGACATTGAATAAGTTTCCGAACCTATTCCGTATTATAATTTTTACATATATATTTTACAAATTAAATACTAACTATGCTATTAAGAATATTTTTAACCGACTTCAAGAAGGAGAGGAGGTTATCAATTCATCGCGTATGTATTTTTTTAATGTATGTTCACCGATTACGCCGGAACTATCCAACTGATTAATTTGGTTTTGGTGTTAAATTAAAGAGCTTACTCTCGGATTGGTACCACTTCCATTTCAAAGAAATTGGCTCAGTAATTTTTTAGTAAACAGGGAAAAACTATTAAAATTAGTGATTTTTCGCTAATTAAAACTATTGAATGAGTTCCTACCACGGAGTGCAGTCAGGATGGCCGAGCGGTCTAAGGCGCCTGATTTAAATTCTGGTTCTCGAAAGAGAGCGTGGGTTCGAACCCCACTTCCGACATACATGTATACAACAACCTTCTCCGTATTATAATTTTTACACATATATTTTGCAAATTGAATACCAATTATGCTATTAAGAATATTTTGTATTTAACCGTTAGCCCAGAGTATTTGAGAAATTTTACCAACTCAATACTTTATCAGTGAAAGAGTGCTAAAATAATTGACTTGCAAAAAGTAACATGACATTGAATAAGTTTCCGAACCTCTTCCGTATTATAATTTTTACATATATATTTTACAAATTAAATACTAATTATGCTATTAAGAATATTTTAACCGACTTCAAGAAGGAGAGGAGGTTATCAATTCATCGCGTATGTATTTTTTTAATGTATGTTCACCGATTACGTCGAAACTAGCCAACTGATTAATTTGGTTTTGGTGTTAAATTAAAGAACTTACTCTCGGATTGGTACCACTTCCATTTCATAGAAATTGGCTCAGTAATTTTTTAGTAAACAGGGAAAAACTATTAAAATTAGTGATTTTTCGCTAATTAAAACTATTGAATGAGTTCCTACCACGGAGTGCAGTCAGGATGGCCGAGCGGTCTAAGGCGCCTGATTTAAATTCTGGTTCTCGAAAGAGAGCGTGGGTTCGAACCCCACTTCCGACATACATGTATACAACAACCTTCTCCGTATTATAATTTTTACACATATATTTTGCAAATTGAATACCAATTATGCTATTAAGAATATTTTGTATTTAACCGTTAGCCCAGAGTATTTGAGAAATTTTACCAACTCAATACTTTATCAGTGAAAGAGTGCTAAAATAATTGACTTGCAAAAAGTAACATGACATTGAATAAGTTTCCGAACCTCTTCCGTATTATAATTTTTACATATATATTTTACAAATTAAATACTAATTATGCTATTAAGAATATTTTAACCGACTTCAAGAAGGAGAGGAGGTTATCAATTCATCGCGTATGTATTTTTTTAATGTATGTTCACCGATTACGTCGAAACTAGCCAACTGATTAATTTGGTTTTGGTGTTAAATTAAAGAACTTACTCTCGAATTCGTACCACTTTTATTTCATAGAAATTGGTTCAGTAATTTTTTAGTAAACGGGCAAAAACTATTAAAATTAGTGATTTTTCGCTAATTAAAACTGTTGAATTAATTCCTACCATGGAGTGCAGTCAGGATGGTCGAGCGGTCTAAGGCGCCTGATTTAAGTTTTTGTTCTCGAAAGAGGGCGTGGGTTCGAACCCCACTTCCGACATACATGTATACAACAACCTATTCCGTATTATAATTTTTTACAAATATATTTTGCAAATTAAATACTAATTATGCTATTAAGAATATTTTGTATTTAACCATTAGCACAGAGTATCAGAGATATTTTACCAACTCAATACTTTATCAGTGAGAGAGTGCTAAAATATAGACTTGCGAAAAGTAATATGACGTTGAATAAGTTCACCAAATAGATTGTAGTCAAGATAGCCGAGCGGTCTAAGGCGCCTGATTTAATCTTTGGTTCTTGAAAGAGAGTGGGAGTTCGAACCCCACTCCTGACATGCATGTATACAATAACCTTTTTCCGCATTATAATTTTTACACATATATTTTACAAATTAAATACTAATTATGTTATTAAGAATATTTTTTATTTAACCGTTAGCGCAGAGAATCAGAGATCTTTTATCTCCTCAGTACTTTATCAGTGAAAGAGTGCTAAATTAATAGACTTGCGAAAAATTACATGACCTTGAATAAGTTTCCTGAGTTGATTGCAATCAGGATAACCGAGCGGCCTAATGCGCTTAATTTAAGCTCTGGTTCTCGAAAGAGAACGTGGGTTCGAACCCCACTCCTGACATACATATATATACAAAAGCCTTTTCCGTATTATTCTTTTTAAAAATTAAATACTAATTATGCTATAAAGAATATTTTGTTTTTAACCGTTAGCACAGACAGAGTATCAGATATTTTTTACCAACTCAGTACTTTATCAGTGAAAGTGTGCTAAAATAATAGACTTGCGAAAAGTAATATGGCGTTGAATAAGTTCACCGAATAGATTGTTGTCAAGATAGCCGAGCGGTCTAAGCGCCTGATTTAAGCTTTGGTTCTCGAAAGAGAGTGGGAGTTCGAACCCCACTTCTGTCATGCATGTATACAATAACCTTTTTCCGCATTATAATTTTTACATATATATATTACAAATTAAATACTAATTATGTTATTAAGAATATTTTTTATTTAACCGTTAGCGCAGAGAATCAGAGATCTTTTATCTCCTCAGTACTTTATCAGTGAAAGAGTGCTAAATTAATAGACTTGCGAAAAGTAACATGACCTTGAATAAGTTCCCTGAGTTGATTGCAATCAGGATAGCCGAGCGGTCTAATGCGCTTAATTTAAGCTCTGGTTCTCGAAAGAGAACGTGGGTTCGAACCCCACTCCTGACATACGTATATACAAAAGCCTTTTCCGTATTATTCTTTTTAAAAATTAATTACTAATTATGCTATTAAGAATATTTTGTTTTTAACCGTTAGCACAGAGTATCAGAGATTTTTTACCAACTCAGTACTTTATCAGTGAAAGTGTGCTAAAATAATAGACTTGCGAAAAGTAATATGGCGTTGTTCACAATTTAGATTGCAGTCAGGATAGCCGAGCGGTCTAAGGCGCCCGATTTAAACGCTGTTTCTCGAAAGAGATCGTGGGTTTGAACCGCATTCCTGACATCCATGTATAACATACAGTATTTTTCCGTGTTATAATTTCTTTAACTGACTTAAAAAAGGAGAGAAGTTTATCATCAATTCGACCGCGTATGTACTTTTCTTTTTATATATGTTCACCGATTACACCGCAACTATCCAACCGATTAAACTAAGTATTACGGTATAAATAACTAAAAAGTAAGAAATAAAATAAACTTTTTCAAAAAAAAAAAAAAATATAACTGACTTCAATCAACGCTCTAAAAAGAGTTAAATAATTCTTTAAAATACCCTAATGATGAATTGTTATCTAATAACCACACATCAGATATCACGTACCGACAAAAAAAAAAAAAAAAAAAAAAAAAAAAAAAAAATGGTTATAAGTTTAATACATAGAACTTAATATCCAGCAAACATGGTTTTTCGACAGAATATTTTTTACAAGAAATTAATTTACATATTTTTGATTTAATTTATGAATATATACATATAAAAAGTAATGAATTACTTTTTGAAGTTGGTGCCAAACTATTATAAGTATAGTAAGAATTGTGGTTATATTATGCCTAATACCATAAATAAAATGGTAAAAACCATTATTGATTGTGATCGTTTGGCACCAACTTCAAAAAGTAATTCATTACTTTTTATATGTATATATTCATAAATTAAATCAAAAATATGTAAGTTAATTTCTTGTAAAAAATATTCTGTCGAAAAACCATGTTTGCTGGATATTAAGTTCTATGTATTAAACTTATAACCATTTTTTTTGTCGGTACGTGATATCTGATGTGTGGTTATTAGATAACAATTCATCATTAGGGTATTTTAAAGAATTATTTAACTCTTTTTAGAGCGTTGATTGAAGTCGGTTATATTTTTTTTTTTTTTTTTTTTGAAAAAGTTTATTTTATTCTCTTAAAATTGATAAAAACATAATAAAAATATGTCGAAAGAAATCGTCTGACATAAAATCCGATTAATTTTGGTTTTATTGCGTTTTTATTCATCAATAAAATGGTTCTTTGTTGTTGTTGTTGTTGTTGCAAACTTAATTTACAAAGGATACAACAATTTCTCCTTAC
Organism: Maratus speculifer; assembly: GCA_964019185.1. Classification (NCBI taxonomy): domain Eukaryota; kingdom Metazoa; phylum Arthropoda; class Arachnida; order Araneae; family Salticidae; genus Maratus; species Maratus speculifer. Next base: position 20,457,421 of record OZ025292.1, on the reverse strand, counting down.
AAAAATGGATTTTTCTATATAATAAAGGCCAAACGTATCTGTGCGTAACGCATACGTCATTTTGTGAATGGCAACATTTTCACATGCAATTAAGTTTTGCAACTTTCGCTACTACAAATTTTATACTTCTAAATGTTGCACATTATCAATTTTTACACCATCGTATTGAGAATAAAATGAACTTTTAAATGCTATTTGTTTTATAGCTGTATCTCAATTTATTTATGAGTTATTAATTTTTTATAGTTTTTAGTACGAACTTTGGAATTGTGGCAACATAAATACGCCTTTTTCTCTTAAAATTGATAAAAACATAATAAAAATATGTCGAAAGAAATCGTCTGACATAAAATCCGATTAATTTTGGTTTTATTGCGTTTTTATTCATCAATTAAATGGTTCTTTGTTGTTGTTGTTGTTGTAACAAACTTAATTTACAAAGGATACAACAATTTCTCCTTACAAAAATGGATTTTTCTATATAATAAAGGCCAAACGTATCTGTGCGTAACGCATACGTCATTTTGTGAATGGCAACATTTTCACATGCAATTAAGTTTTGCAACTTTCGCTACTACAAATTTTATACTTCTAAATGTTGCACATTATCAATTTTTACACCATCGTATTGAGAATAAAATGAACTTTTAAATGCTATTTGTTTTATAGCTGTATCTCAATTTATTTATGAGTTATTAATTTTTTATAGTTTTTAGTACGAACTTTGGAATTGTGGCAACATAAATACGCCTTTTTCTCTTAAAATTGATAAAAACATAATAAAAATATGTCGAAAGAAATCGTCTGACATAAAATCCGATTAATTTTGGTTTTATTGCGTTTTTATTCATCAATTAAATGGTTTGTTGTTGTTGTTGTTGCAAACTTAATTTACAAATGATACAACAATTTCTCCTTACAAAAATGGATTTTTCTATATAATAAAGGCCAAACGTATCTGTGCGTAACGCATACGTCATTTTGTGAATGGCAACATTTTCACATGCAATTAAGTTTTGCAACTTTCGCTACTACAAATTTTATACTTCTAAATGTTGCACATTATCAATTTTTACACCATCGTATTGAGAATAAAATGAACTTTTAAATGCTATTTGTTTTATAGCTGTACCTCAATTTATTTATGAGTTATTAATTTTTTATAGTTTTTAGTACGAACTTTGGAATTGTGGCAACATAAATACGCCTTTTTCTCTTAAAATTGATAAAAACAATAAAAATATCATGTCAAAAGAAATCGTCTGACATAAAATCCGATTAATTTTGGTTTTATTGCGTTTTTATTCATCAATTAAATGGTTTTTTGTTTTTGTTGTTGTTGTTGCAAACTTAATTTACAAAGGATACAACAATTTCTCCTTACAAAAATGGATTTTAAATAATATTCGAGTGATTTCACCGCATATACTCAGTTCGTTTCAGAAAGCTAAATGAGTGCAATTTTATTTATCCGTGTGTATGTAATGATATTTTCTAAATTTTGAAAAAAAAAAAATGCAAATGAATGATTTTGGATAAAACATGGAGCTTTTATAAAGAAGTGAAGATTTGTGAATCATCAAATATCCGATTTTTTTTGCCGATTGTCTTGAATATTCGCGTTTGTAATGACCGAAAGGTGGCGTTGTATAGACCTGATAATCGTTTGTTTACATAGTGCTGTTTGTTCCATGCTGTAGCATAGCGAAACTCGTTTAAAGAGCTATTTAAAGTGCAGTTTTTTATCTTTTTTATTTAATTATGGGAGATAAATTACAAATATCGACAATTTTAGAATTTCTGGATGATGGAAAATCTAGTAATTGCTTTAGAGAAGCTGAAGCAATTATTGATTCAAAGAGATTAGTAATGTGCGGCATTAAAGAATGCAAATAAGAAGAAATAGAGATTGTAGGCTCGTGTTTACAAACAAGCCAAACAAAAGGAAATCCCCATATTATTTCAGGTTTGCTAGTAAAGGAAAACAAAAATTTGAAAATAAAAAAATTTTCTTGCTCTTGCAAAGCTGGAGCAAGCGAATCATGCAAGCATTGTGTTGCTGTCATGTTATTTTGCCATGAGTAAGTCAAATGTACTTTTTTATATTATAGATCTAAACTTTGTGTATAAAATTTTGATTTTAGATAATTTTAATACAAAGAACCCAACGTTGCATGCGTTATAGAACTGTTTATTTATTTATTTATTATAGAACTTTTTTTTTATTTATCGGCTTTTTAAACACTGATTTCTGCGGAAGATGCTCACGGTATCAGTTCTATTTCGTTTCAGACTTTGTCCGCGAGAGGACGTCTATTTCATTTCAAACGTGAATTGCTTTTGCTGCGTTTGTGAAATATGCACTCCTGATGACGTCATATTCAAAATTTTCTATAGATATATTTTAAGACTGGATCAGTAAAAATGGAATGCTCTTAGCGGATGCAAATAGCGTCTTTTTATATATATAAAAAAAAGCAAATTATTTTAAAATGATCAAATTAAAATGCTATGAGAAGTGCGTATGTAAATTTTGAATGATGAAAATTATGACGGGTTTAGATTTCCCATGGGAATTCTATGATCATGTCAATTTGGATTTTTCTTCTATATACCAAAAATAAGAGCGTCAATTGATAATTTCATCATAATAACTGATCTTTGATAAACTTTACTGATTACACATGCGATTAAAGTTTAATTTTAATAATTTGAACAACTAATTTTTATAGAAATAGTTTTTTAAGCTTAAAATAATTTTTGTTTGAGAGTTAGTCTGACCAATCTAAGATGCAGTTTTTACTTTATCTAATTTTGTGAGTTTATTATAAATCAATAGAACTGTTCCTTCCTAAACATTTTCTTTCGTCGAAATTCGAGGGTTCTACCTCGTAAGGAATAATATATAATTAGTGTGAATAGCATGTGAGCTCAATGCTATCAGTTTAACTGGGCAATAGTCTTTTTATTTCCCAGTTTTCGTTTTGGTGCTTAAAAGTCCTTTATTTTTATTTTAAAAAATGTACACAAAACCTGTCTTTTTTTTTTTAATTTTTTGATTGCAAAGATTGTAATGAACCGCGAAGTAGTGTTCTGGATCAGGTCGGGGAATCGGATTTTTATAAGAATCTGACCCATTTGCCTTCGGGTTAATTTTAATTGTTTTGGGTTAGATTTTCACTCTTGCAAGTCGAGTTCCGGATTAGGTTGACGTGTTTTTTCAAATGAAAGTTCTGAATATTTTTTGATGACAAAAAAGATATGTTTGAACGTTAATTAACATTGATTGAACATTAACACCGGATGATTGGAAATAGATATGTGAATCATCTCAAACAATGATGAGAAATACTTCCAATTAGAAAATTTATAGTTGTTTTGCAAGAAGGTGTATACATACTAAAATACGAAATTTTTATATGGTTCTGGTCATAAAAATTATATATGTTGCGGCCAATACCCGGAGCATGGCCAATTCTAGAACTGGCCGGCCAATACCCGAACTGGCCAAGCTTCCTGGCCAAAACCCGAAATACATGAAATTAATAGCGTATTTCGGGTTATGGTCGGCCATTTCGCGAACTGGCCGGGAAACCTTGGCAAACACCCGAACTTTGATGCAATTTTACCAACCAATTTTTTTGTAATTAAGATAATGTAACATTAAAATGCATAGTAAAAAAGATTCCCATTGATTATATTGAAACGAAATATTTTTGAGTACCCAACTAAATTAACCAAAAATAGTAGGGAGAAGTGGGGGACATTGATACATGGGGCACAGTGATACACCCCCTGTACTGCACACAGGGTCATCACAGGAAGTTTCACAACAGCTCCAAAAGATGATACTAGTGCACTCAACTATATACAGAAAGTTTTGGAATGATTCAGTTGTTTGTTGAAATGGGACGAATGATTAATTGTTTTTGTAGGTCAAAAGTAAATTTGAGTTGTACAATTGAAATGGTATTATATAACTGTTACAGTATTTTCAACCGAAAAAAAATACTCTCTCTGGCAAGCAAAACTACTCTTTATCAATTTCTGATTCTTTTTTGTTAGATAAATTATGAAGTATTGGATTTGAGACTCATTTTATTCAAAATGGCTGTATGGGGCACATTGATACAGTCTTTGTCGGGGCACATTGATACAACCTAAATCTTTTTCTAGTTCATTTTTTCATTACCTTTTATTATTTTTTTTTACAATGTACCAACCTTTTTTAGCTAAAATTTTTTTATATTAGTTTTTATTGAAGTGAAATGACTTTAATTTCTTTATATTAGAACATTTTATAGTATTTTTGCAAAGAGAAGACGTACGAACTTACCCAACATATATCGCTAGTAGAACTAATTAAAAAAACGGACGGCAGCCTGAAAAATTTCAAATTTATATCAATTCTCCAGAGAAAAAAGTATTTTCTACATGAAAAGTGTTACGTAAGAGAAACAACCTCAGAACAGCACAGGATAATTATGTGAAAAACAGAATTTTTAATATAATTATCCTTTATTTTCTGTATATAAACCGATTTATAAAGAGAAAACTTGGTAATTTTTCATCTTTTTTAAGAAAGAAGATAATGCTGGGGTTGAAGTATAAGATATGACCAAGTTACTACTGTCAACAATCAGACAAGGAACAGCCAGAACATCAGGTCATTAAACATTTCATTTTGATTGTTTTAATATTGCTTACAAATAAAGTGTGGGTGATTTGAATTTTTAAAAATAAGATAAAATGGTTTGCTAACTATTTTTGTTATGAAAAATATGCATTGGTGTTATTTTGTCTCCATTTTTCCCAGACGTATCAAAGTTTATCAATCTGCCCAGGGGATGGGGCACATTGATACAAATTACTTTTTTTGATTTTTTTAAAATTACATGCAAAAATAATGTATAAAACAACGATTGTACATTTTTATAACACACTACACAGGTTTTGCTGACATCACATAGAAAAATAACTTGACATTTCTGCTTTCTAGACACCAAAAAATTTCTTAGAAAAAAGCTGTATCAATGTACCCCACTTCCCTCTACACAATTCCTTTTCAATATCGAAATTAATTAATAAACCAAATAAGATGACAATTACAAGTTAACCGGAACCTTTACTCGAGTTAGAGCACGGACAGGCTGACGGCTAGGCTATTTGAATTCATAGACACTTTCAACTATGTTAGAAAAAATTAAGCCGAGTGCCTATATCTATTTCGCGAATTGGCCAATCGCATCTGGCCAGTTCGCGAATTGGCCAGTCATTTTTTAACGTTGCTGGCCAATTCTAGAATTGACCAATTTCGGTTTTTGGCCGCAACATATATATTTAGAAACATTTTGCCCATGTTCTGGCAAGTAAAACATTAAACTTTCTTTTATAACAAAAACTCACTATAAAACGCTTTAAAGTTTATGAAATTTTTGAGCTTTCTGGTATTATATAAAAAATCGTATATCTGCTTTTAATGAGTTTTGAATGATGTGTACACTTCTATGAGAATGCCATGCCAGTTTTATGTAGGATATCCGGTGACTTTTTAAAAAGTGTGTACTCACCTGGTGGTACAGCTGGCATACGTGCGTAGGCTGGCCATGGCATCGTTTTTGGCAAGAAAGCTGCTGGACGCTTCAGCTTTGGCGCCGATCCGAAAGAAGGTTGCTGTTGCTGTGGTGCTGAATATACAGGAGCAACGGGTGGTGGGGCTGCATAAGTAGATGGAGCATGAATTGGACCTGTTTGAGTTCGTGTTATCCGCTTTTCCATCTTTTTACTCTCTAAGAAAATACATAAAAAAATAAAGTTGTGAATAGCCGATTACGTAGATTAGATTGAAATTATATAGACCAGGTAGCGGCAGCACATACAATCATCGTATCGAGTTCATGGATGAAAATCTAATATCAATTCGTATACTAAAACGTAATCGGTCTGCCAAATCCACTGAGCGACTGAGCTCCACAATAATACGAAGAACTAACTCATCGATCTTTTTTCTGGCGGAACTGCGTCACACTTTCATTGGATGTAAAAAATGAGTTCTCTGTTTTTTATTTATTTATTTATTTTGCTATTACAAGCATTTTTTCAAACTTTTTATTATTTTTGGTTCAATATTTTGGATACTTTTGTGAGCAATACTTAACAAATGTTTCATTAATTCTTGCTGACTTAGTTTTTGCTAAAATTTTAACCAATATCAAGCTAAAAAATTGGAATAAATTTAAGTAAAACCAATATTTATTTATTTATTTTATTTTTTTTTTTTGTAAAAAATATATATCAGTGAAAATTATCGTAACTTTGTCATAATTTTAAAAGAAAATCCAATTTGAAAATATTTACACTATACTATTCTATGGGAAGAAATCTATGTTTTGCCAAAAATTGTTCACAAAAAATCTTTGGCATTGCATTCGTGGGCAGACTGGTGGATTCAGTGTATCAGTATAGGGAGCTGGCTCTCCATATTATTGTCATGTGAGTTTGTAAAAAATTATTAAAACATATATATATACATATAAAACAGACTATGGAAATATTGGCATATTTTAATATTTTGAAATTCTCTGATTTTGTTTCCGCCCTTTTTAAATCCAATCCATATATATATGTGTGTGTGCGCGCATACATATATATTAGAATTTTTACAAAAGGTTTAGGTTCCTAAAGCTCATTCTTAGTGTTGAAATTGGGTTTATCTTTAATCTTGGTTTAGTTTTTGATGGTAAAATTCGTACCTAAATCCGAAATCTATCTCCTCGAGTACTTTTTTTACAATTTTGACTACTCATTTTGTTTTAGGATAGAGTATGCCCAGGCACGTAGCCAGGGAGGGGGCTAAGGGGGCTGAAGCCCCCCCCGAAAGTTAAAATATATAAAGTTAAATCTAATGATAGCAAAAAGAGCCAAAATTTTCTTTTTCCCCCCATCCTTTTCATTAGAACTATGTATATTCTAGTAGTAAAAATATAAATTTATTTAGCTAATGTTATAAACGGAATTTTTACTTTATGTACAGTAAAATTCGATGGGTCATGCATGTATCATATCATTAATTTAACTTAGAAAAAATATTTTTAATACGCGTATAACTTAATTTTAGGAATCAGATTCAAGGCATTTACTTTTCTGTTATGATATTTCTTAATTTCCTCTATACTCATTATATCACGATATAATAAATACTTCAAGTGATCACTGATCATTGTTAAAATGTTTTGTAGAAAAGGGAGTCAAAAACAGTAGTTGACCCTTGTAATGTAAAATTACGTGAAAAATAATGATTTTTAATTTTTTTAACTATTAAAGGCTTTTATTTAAAAAAATATTAATAACAGGAAATTTCGAAAAGATATGGTACAAAGAAAGACTATAGAGCATCAACAAAAGATTTTCAAAGGCGCCATAGCAGCCGGTTTTTTCACGGCTCTTCACTGAATAACTTTGAATTAAATTGTTCGCATATGAATCTTTAATAGAAAGAGAATGTGCACAGACAGTCTGTTTGTGTGGGAAAGTTTCTCTGTCTTTTGTAGAATTACCAACTGCAAGGATGGATACTCCCGAGTAGGAATTTTTAGGCAGTTTTTCACAGTGCCTCCTAAGCAGTTTTCAAGGAAGAAACATCTAACATTCTAAGAACCTTATTTTATGCCGAGCAAGAAATGCTACTTAGAGCTAATCATGATATCGGTCCTCTAACGTTAGAGAACAAATAAAAAAGATGGCAGGCTAAGAACTCTTTTAAGATTTATAGCAAAGCATGGAGATGAGGAATTGGAACGTTTTAAACGGCCATAGAAATACTATTTCTTACTTCAGCCCAGACAGTCAGAATGAAATTATTCAAATATGCTGGTATATAGTTCCTGAAGAATACCAAAATGAACAACGCCATCCGTTTTAGATTGACTACTGATGAAATTATGGACATTTCAGGAACAGAATAGTTTACCCTTTGTGTTAGATATGTGGACAAATATTTATAAACCCCCACAAACCCCAATAATTCTGGAAATTATTTTAGGTTTATTCAAGTAAATGATTTGTTTGCCGAAAATATAACAGAAGAAATAGTACAACGTTGTAATGAACTACATACTGATATGTCCAAATGCGTTACACAGGCGTATATGACAGAGGAATTAATATGTTTGGGCATGTTAGTGGGATTTAATCTACAATTTGTCAGAAGTATCCCACACTCAGTTACCTCCAATCTGCAAGCCATTGTTTAAACCATGCATTGTCCAAAAAACATATACTGATTCCTGCCATTCAAATATCTCTTGGAACAGTTAATGAACGGATAATCTTTTAAGAAATCATACTATGGTAAATTTGATTCTTCAGCAACCAATTTCATCATATGCCCCAGAAAATGACTTCTTCGCCTTTAAAACGCAAGATTTATAAAAATTCATAAAAATATGGTAACTTTTGTTAAGCTGTTTAATGCATTTGCATTAGCTTAGAAAATATTTCGAAAAACACATGAAATATTTCTTCACTAGCTACAGACCTTTCTTGAAAGTCATGGAATTGAAAAGAGTGTTTTTTTTTCACAAGCCTATACAAAATTTTCAGTTGACAAAGCTATTTTCAGCTCATCTTCATGAAAAATCTCATGGCACAATTTCGGCTGTAACTCATGCTAAAGACGTCCTAATTATTTTAAAAAACACAGAGAAAATGAAATGCGATAAAGAATCTTTTCAGAGACATTTAATTCTACATCAAAACTTAGAAAAAACGTCTTTCAAATGGAAATAAAAATCCCAAGATCAAAATTTAGAGAGACTTAACATACAAACAACCAAATTACATCTACTGAAAAGTATTATAGGCCTGCAATCTGTATTTCCTGTGTTGAAAGTTTTTTTTTTTTTTTTTTTTTTTTTTTTTTTCAAAATTTAAATGACAGATTCATTTTAAAAGAAGACATTTTAACCGATCTTCAAATGTTTTTTCAGGATGTGCTTTTCCGGAATAAGCAAACAAATTAGAGAATTTCTCTCAATATTTCGAACATTAGGTGTTAATTTCATAAGTGAAAGCTGCTGCGAGAGAATTCGCAATGCTGATAGAAATACAGTGGTCCGAAAAGTTTTAGAGTACACTGTTAAAAGCGCCGGAATTTATTGCATACTCACTCCGCCACTTGTATAAAATATCTATATTCCAATCAATAATATAGTCAATAATATAGCTCATATAATAATATAGCTTAATAATATAGTCAATTAACTGTTTTCTATACAAACGGCGGAGTGAGTATGGAGCAAAAGCTGCTGTTTCTTAACAGTGACAGTGAGTTTACAGTGAGTTTTTTACAATGAAGCATTTGCTGACAGTTTTGGATACCATTACGGTAAAAAAAGACAGGGCTGAAAGATATTTTCAACAACGAGAAAATTAAATTTTTGCCTCGAAGCACTATGGTTGATAAGAAATTACTCTTGCTGTTGTTTATGACGACCAATTAGCTACACGAGGAATATAGGTCCGAAAGGATGTGGGGTGTCCTCCATGGGAGTTATGGAAAGAGAAGCTAGGTCATAACTATCCCAGATTCGAAGAAAATTATGGCAAATTCCAAATGATTAAGCTGCCGGGCGAGATTGGATTCGAACCCAAAACTTAGCAACAGCCGATACCGATGAGAGACTGAGCAGCCTTGCAATGATATCCATTCGTTGGGACATTACAATATATCTTGATAAAGTAATCAGCCTCACGGCTGCGAAAAAGTCACGAAAATTACTTCTGTAGCATTAATAAATTTATTGTATTAAGAGTACTGCATTTTAAACTTTTGTAATGAAAGAATATGAAATATAAATATAATTTTTACGATTACCTATAATTTGTAACAATTATTTTTTCTTTGAAAAAAAATAATATGCGTAATTTTATTTACAGATTAATCATTTTAAGGGGACGGTGGACGTTAAAATTTTTTTCTTTTAATTTTCATCATAGCAATATGAAAATTTGTGTATACATACATGTCACCAAAATCATATAGAACACCTTCAAAAAAATTTCCAATTTTATTAAAAGTTTTAATTTTTTTATAAAATTTTAAATTTTTAAATGAAATTTTAAAATGCTCCTTGTGTCTTAATTTTTGAGATATTTCCTTGCTTTTGCATTTTTATCACTTAAAATTCTAATATAAACAAATTTGTGTAAGATTTTTTTTAATCTCTTAAATAGTTAATATTTTACAGATTTTTTTCTAAATTCCATATCGATTTTCATCAAAATTTTACCTTTTAATAAGTAAAAAATCAAATTTGACTATCTTAATGAAGACGAATTTTAAAAAGCTTACACAATTTCTCTCTAAACAATATCAGGATAATTCCTTATCAATTTCATAAATATTGATAAAAAATTACGACGCAAGGAGCATTCCAAAATTTTAAAAACGCTGAAAAATTAATTTTGAGAAAAACAGATTTAGAGTATATACATACCTTCGAACCTGTATACCTTGTACCATACCTGATACATACCTGTTATACCTTGGAAAAAGACCTTTTTTTACAATATTAGATTTTGTCTATTTCGCTTAAATAAAGGTCTACTGTCCCCTTAACACCCCACACGCAATTAAAAACACGTGTACGCTAATATTAAAGCTTTGTTTTAAATCCATTAAAATTACTTGCTTGCATTTTGATATATATATATATATATATATTTAATTTTTTATAAAGGTACATGAGATTCATCACAAAAATTGTTCTTTTTTTATTTCCTTTGAAATTTTTCCCCAGAAAACACTTTCTGTTTTCGAATTGGTGCTGAAAGAGGTCTTAGAAATTAAAAATTGTAAAGAAATTAAAAAAATAACAATTTTTGGAATGGGCAAGTATATTATGCAGGATTATATTGTAGGTTAAGCCTTGTTTATTTTTTTATTTACGCTTTAAATTATCCCCATTACTGTGTCAGATGAAAAAAAATTCCAAGATTGAGCCCCTCCCGAAAGGAAATCCTGGCTACGGGCCTGAGTATGCCTGAATAATCGACCTGTCATCTAACAGAAATGAAACAATTTCAATAAAAAACAAGTTGGAAATTGCACGTGAAGCGTAGCAAATTAGGTGCGTTCGTACGATAACGAAGTTTTAAAAATATTACTTTCATATATCAATCTCATAAAATTGTTAACAGTGAATTACAATTAAAACGCTCATCAAACAATGTTCTCCCTATACCATTATGTAATGGAATACTTTTGTGTGGCCTTGTAAATCAATAACAAATGATCTTTGCACCACAAATTATGTATGATGTATATTATAATATGTACTTTATAGTTGCATATAAATTTTATTAAGTTCGCATGAGTGCAACACGATTAAAATGCATTTGAAACATTTTTTCCCATTGACCGCAATGTAACGGAATACTTTTGATTGTCCCTGTAATTGATCTATGCATCCGATTTTCATAAAATTTGAAATAACTCGACAAAATTATGTAATAACTATGTATTTTAAATTTCAAACGTATAGAATATATTTGAAACTTTTTCCCCATTGACCATAATGTAATTGAATAATTTTGATTGCCCCTGTAATTGATCTATGCGCACGATTATCAAAATATTTGAAATAACTCGACATAATTATGTAATAATTGCGTATTTTAAATTTCAAACGATTAAAATGCATTTGAAACTTTTGTCCCCTTTGACCGTAATGTTATGGAATACTTTTGATTGCCCCTGTAATTGATCTATGCATCCAATTTTCATAAAATTTGAAATAACTCGACAAAATTATGTAATAATTATGTATTTTAAATTTCAAACGTATAGAATATATTTGAAACTTTTTCCTAATTGACCATAATGTAATTGAATACTTTTGATTGCCCCTGTAATTGATCTATGCACACGATTATCAAAATATTTGAAATAACTCGACATAATTATGTAATAATTGCGTATTTTAAATTTCAAACAATTAAAATGCATTTGAAACTTTTTTCCCCATTGACCGTAATGTAATTGAATACTTTTGATTGCCCCTGTAATTGATCTATGCATCCGAGTTTCATAAAATTTGAAATGACTCGACAAAATTATGCAATAATTATGTATTTTAAATTTCAAACGATTCGGTTGGGTAGTTTTTGCGTTGTTATATGCGGACGGACAGACGGACGGACAGACGGACGGACTGAACGACCACTATAGGTGCTACGTATTATATAATTACGAACGCACCTAAAAAGTCCAAATCATTCTCAGTGGGCAAATCATATCTTGGTGGAAAATGCCTAAAAACCTTATTTTAGTAGGTTTACCATTGTGGCTTTCCTGCCCCCAAAAGTATGAACACGGAGCAGGAAAATATAATGATAAACCTATGAGTCAACCGCTAAAATCAGGTTTTCAAGTGCTTTCCACTAAAATAGGACTTGGCAGACCGATTGTGTTTTAATATGCGAATCCAAATTTAACTGATCCTAGATTTTCATCCGTAAATTTAATGAGGCAAATGTCTGTGCTGCCGCCTCCCTATCTAATCGTTAGAGTGACATTAAAGAGGTTAACAACACATGCACAGAATGCAATCTCAGATTGGTATTTTTTTATACAAAATGAAACAGTCCAAATTACTGACCACATTAATGAACCTGAAGAATTTTTTAAGAAAGCAAATATAATTTCATATTGGAAATATAATGGACGAAAGATCAATTCATAACGTTTTGTGAGTTTGTAAAAACGCATTGAAACATGATAAAACCAGACTATAGAAATATTGGCATATTGTAACATTTTGAAATTCTCTGATTTTGTTTTCTCCATTTTTAAATCTATTCCATATATATATATATGCGTGTGTGTATGCATATATATTAGAATTTTTAGAAAAGATTTATTAGGTCCCTAAAGCTTATTGGGGTGTTGAAATCGGGTTTACCTTTAATCTTGATTTAATTTTTGTGGTAAAATTCCTACCTAACTCCAAAATCTACCTCTTCGAGTATTTTTTACTCAATTTTAACTACTCATTTTTTCCGTGTATACAGTATGCCTGAAAAATCAGCCTGTCATCTAACAAAAATGAAATAATTTCAAAAAAAAAAAAAAAAAAAAAGCCCATTGTTAAATCTTAGTCACCATGCCAAAGAAATTAACGAATATTATTTAAATAGAAAATTTATAGTGCAAAATCATGAGATTTGTGCACTATGAAAAATCTGTCTTGAATTTTTCAGAACAATGTTTGAAATTTCTTTAAAATAAAAATTAAAATTTAATAAAAAGACTGGTTTTGTGTTTACTTTTAAAATTTCCAAAATTCAAGTTTAACTCTCCAAAATTCGCCGTTTTATTCACGTTAATCCTAATCTACAACGTTTTTGCAAGTCTATTCAAACCATTCTAATCTAATCTCATAGTCGCCATTCTTTTATGAAGGTACATTGAACCCTTATAAGTTTTATTTTTAGTACTCAATAAACTAGAAACGAGAAAAATCTCATTTTTTTCCGTTCTAAAATATCTGCCAATTAATAAAGCAAAATTTACAGTTAAAAATTAGTTGTCTAAATTTTTTAGTAACAATGCGATAAACTCTTTTTGCTCTTCAAAAAAACTGTTTAAAGGTTAATTATAGATCTTCTCATTTATGAGATTTAACTCTTTAATGTATGAGTTTTTGCTTTCTTCGGAAGAAATATTTTTGAGTTATTTTTTTAATGATCCACTTAAGAGTTAAAAAAAATATATATTGGTGTTTCTGTTGGGCATAATGTCACTCCTGAGTTACATAACAAGAATGGCTTAAAAAATGTCAATTTGAAATTTATATAGAGTCGTGTGCAAAAGTTTAATATAGCAGCAGAATTTTTATGTTTTAGCACAAAGCACTATTAAAACGCCGAATATTACCTAATTTTATTTGTTGATTGCGTCAGACTCGTTCTCCTGGTATGAATAACTAATAATAATAAAATAAGAATAAAAATGCTTTTTTTTTTTTTTAGGTACGTTCGTAATTATGTAAATACGTAGCACCTATAGTTCTCGTTCAGTCCGTCGTCTGTCTGTCCGCATATAGCAACGCAAAAACTACCCAACCGCATCGTTTGAAATTTAAAATACATAATTATTACATAATTTTGTCGAGTCATTTCAAATTTTATGAAAATCGGGTGGATAGATCAATTACAGGGACAATCAAAAGGATTCCGTTACATTACGGTCAATGGGGGAAAAGTTTCAAATGCAATTTAACCGTTTGAAGTTTAAAATATATAATTATTACATAATTTTTTTCGAGTCATTTCAAATTTTATGAAAATCGGATGAATAAATGAATTAGAAGGAAATCAAAAGTATTCCGTTACATTACGGTCGATGGGGAAGAAGTTTCAAATGAATTTTAATGATATTACACTCATTCGAACATAACAGAATCGACATGAATCTATGAAGTATATACTAAAATATAGATTCTGTACAAAGAATATTTATTATTAAATTACAGGGCATGCGCGTAGCCAGGGGGGGTGCCCTGGGTGCCCGGGCACCCCCCCGCTCGCGCAGATCCAAGATTGATTATTTTAAAAAATCAAAATTTATAAAAAAAAAAAAATGAAAGCAAAGTTAGTTCAATTAGTTAATCAAAACTAACAATCTACGTTTTGAAATGTGATAAAAGATAAATCCAGAAAACTCAGAAAGACCCAGATTCTTTTTTTTATTATTTTTAAGAAAATTATTTTGTTCATCTTTTTAAAAACTAGAATATTTATTAGAATCTGTATTGATCACAGTAAGTCAAAAAGTTGGTTTTATAATCCCAGTTTGATGTCTTTTGTTTATAAAAGTTTTTTTTTTTTTTTTTTTTTTTTTAACGTCTTTCTTTTTTATGCATGTTTTTGCAATTCCATAAAAAATTAGCGTAAATTCTCGACAAGGATAGAAACTATTTATATCTTTGCTTTTGTAATCTAAAGTCTTGATAGGAGAAAAAAAATGAAAGGAAATACAGATGTGAAACGATAATTCCACCATGTGATTAGCCTGGAGAACGGAGGGGATGAGGACAGATAAGACGGGCTTAGCCCGAACCCGAAAGCCCGAGCCCCAGCCCGGGCCTGACACGGTCTCGGGCTCTATTTTTATTCGAGTCTTCGAGCATGGGCTCATTTTTTTCTGAAGCCGGAAAATTTTATTTATTTAGTGTAGAAAAGATTGAAAGAACTTTTTTCACTTAACCCAGCAGAACGCGCGCTTGCCTAGGGTATCAAAGGTATCAATTTTGTTACCAATAAAATCAAATTACAACAGTCACTTTATTTTGACGGAGACAATTCTTACAAATTTTGCGATAAAATAAGTTGAAGATTACTTTAAAAAAAATTAGTGGCTACAATTGTAAAAACCATACGCACTCCTAGTCTTTTAGGCTCTGCGCGCGTCCTCCCGGGTAAAAATTGCCTACTTATTCCTTTTCAACTCATTTTAATTCTTTATCAAAATGACCGGGGAACTGAATGCTTGATTATTTATTTTAGAATTTCATTGCTGTTTCAAATGAAAATTTGAGATAATTACAGATTTATGTCTACGAAATTTCGGCGACGATGTATTTATACGGCGCCAACACAACAATGAACTTGCTTTTAGTTGGCTTTTCTTTAGCAGAAGATATTTTTTAAAGGGATCGTTTATTTATTTATTATTTAGTTATATGACGCCAATGTAATATTTTCTTCTGCTTGTTAGTAGACGAGAATTAGCTGGAAGTTTGCAGTTATTTAATCTTCGATTGTAAACAAATTATATTCGTTTTTCATATGAAAATAACTTTAGTGATTATTATATGTATTTGCTATCATGAACTCTGCGTTCTAGGGACGCTGTTCCTTTTTGAAGTCACTTTCCTCCGTAAGTCAATATGATTACCATGTTATTCCGATAGAAAGCAATTGATCAGTGTTTCCTCTTTTTCTATACAAACATCGGACCTTTAAAACAACAATATCGATTTTTTTTTTTTTAATTTACGTTGATTTTCATGTACCTGTCAATCACAGAAGATTGTTATGAGAAAGAAATCGATTATAAGGAAAGATGTATGCTTTTTACTGAAAATTGAAGAACGTTGTTCAAATTCGCCAGCTTACAAATAGAGTAGCGTCTATACCCCGCCCCAAACTTTGGCTCTTATCACAAATGCACCCAAGAAATTCCCCATGCTGCCGAAAATGGGGATTAATACTATTAATAGTTTGATACCTGCGTTAATAACAACAATTTTGCTCATTTTAGAAATTTATTTATTTAAATGGATTTATTTAATTTAATTAATTTAATTATTTAAATTTATTTTATTAATTTATTTATTTAAAAAAAATTTAATTTATTTATTTAAATTTTATTTATTTAAATGTTTATTTATTTATTTAAATGGGGGCGTAGCGCTCATACACGCGTTAGTGATTCCGGTGTTGATGAGTTTCATACATTTTAGTGATTCCTGCACAGCGAGTTTCGTGGATCCAGTGATGTTTTTTTTTTTGTTTTAATGGGCGCGCAGCGCTCATACACGCGTTAGTGATTGCGGCGTTGACGAGTTTCGTACATTTTAGTGATTCCTGCACAGCGAGTTTCGTGGATCCAGTGATTTTTTTGTTGTTGTTGTTTGTTTTAATGGGCGCGCAGCGCTCATACACGCGTTAGTGATTGCGGCGTTGGCGAGTTTCGTACATTTTAGTGATTCCTGCACAGCGAGTTTCGTGGATCCAGTGATTTTTTTTTTTTTTTGGTTTTAATGGGCGCTCAGCGCTCATACACACGTTAGTGATTGCGGCATTGACGAGTTTCGTACATTTTAGTGATTTCTGCACAGCGGCTTTCGTGGATCCAGTGATTTTTTTTTTTTTTTTTTGTTTTAATGGGCGCGCAGCGCTCATACACACGTTAATGATTGCGGCGTAGGCGAGTTTCGTGCATTTTAGTGGTTCCTGCACAGCAAGTTTCGGGGATCCTGCGATGTTTGTCTGTCCGTCTGTTTGTTTGTTGATTTGCCTGTCTGCTTATCGGTTTGTTTGTTCGTCTGTCTGTTTGTTCGTTTGTCTGTTTGTTTGTCTGTTTGTTTTTGTATGTCTGTCTGTGTGTTTGTTCGTCTGTTTGTTTTTGTATGTCTGTCTGTGTGTTTGTTCGTCTGCCTGTTTTTCGTCTGTCTGTTTGTTTGTCTGTTTGTTTGTTTTTGTCTGTCTGTCTGTTTTTTCGTTTGTCGGTTTGTTTGTTTGTCGGTTTAATTGTTTGTCAGTTTGTCTGTCGGTTTGTTTGTTTTTGTCTGTCTGTTTGTTTGTTGGTTCGTTTGTCGGTTTGTTTGTTTGTCGGTTTGTTTGTTTTTACGCCTGTTTGTTTGTTTGTCGGTTTATTTGTTTTTACGTCTGTTTGTTTGTCTTTTAGTTTGCCAGTTTTTTTATTTGTCTGTTTGTTTGTTTGTTTTTCTATCTGTTTGTTTGTATGTTTGTTTCTCGGTTTGTTTCTTTGTCTCTCTGCCTGTTTGTTTGTTTTTTTGTAGTATCGTCAAAAAACGGAAATCAGGAAACCATATCGTCAAGAAACCATATCTTCCGTTTAAAAAAGGGAAATTATCAGCAGCATGGGGAATTTCTTGGGTGCATTTGTGATAAGAGCCAAAGTTTGGGGCGGGGTATAGACGCTAGTTACAAATAGTAATTTCTGCAAATTTCATGCATTTATTCATTAAACACAAACATGTCCATCAGATTTATTTGATAAAGGAGGAAAAAATATGAGAATCCTTTTAAATATGAAGTATATTTTTATTTTATACGGATTTTGATAAGACTGGATTTAAATTATCATTTAAAAAAATCCCTTTCGGCATGGCCTATAGGCGGAGGTAGATTTCGAAAAGTTTTCATCTCAAAAAAAAAAAAAAAAAAAAAAAAAAATGATTTAGAAAAAAAATCTCTAAATGATTAGAGATAAACCCAGTTTAACTACTTTATTCAACCGTTTTTAAAAATTTTTTAATTTCATTTTTCTGTAAGAACTGGTTTTATCGAAATCCTCTTAAACGAAATTCTATTCAAATGCCCATTTTGGCAACATATTTTGAATTATATTCTTACTTTATTAAAAAAATTGACCAATATGCTCATTATATAGTTCCTAAATAACAAAAAACTGTTAATTAAATTCGTTTGACAGCAAAATTGAATTTAAAAATGAGTAATAAAATAACCAATTTATTATTTTAATACATCCACAATTCTTTAATCAAGATTGCTTTGAGAAATTTTGTACGAAGTGCCCACTTTGACAGATTTTTTTAAATATATATTTAGCCTTTATCAAAAATCTGATCAATACGGCACATTACACAGTTCCTAAATAACGAAAAACTGTCAATTGAATGCGTTTGAGAGCAAAATTGAATTTAAAAATGAGTCATAAAATAAAAAAATTGTTATTTGAATACAACCTCAATTCTTTTATCATGATCGCTTTGGGAAATTTTTTTGCGAAGTGCTTACTTTGACAGCTTTTAAAAATATGTATATTCACCCTTTATCAAAAAATCAAAGAATACGCACATTATATAGTTCCTAAGTAACAAAAAACTGTCATTTGAATGCATTTCAGAGCAAAATTGGATTTAAAAATGAGTCATAAAATAAACAATTTGTTATTTGAATACCCACAGTTCATTAATCATGGTCGCTTTGGGAAATTTTGTGCGAAGTGCCCATTTTGGCAGCCTTTTTTTAAAATATATTTTGCCTTTATCAAAAAACTGGCCACTCCGTCACATAATATAGTTCCTAAGTAAGAGAACCTGTAAATTGGATGCGTTTGAGAACAAAAAAAGATTTAAAAATGACTTGGTAAAAACGCAATTTTTTTAATTTCCTCAAATTTCAATCATGATGATTTCGTGAAATTCTGTTCAAAATACCCTATTTGGCAGCCTTTTAAAAAATATATTCTGCCTTTATCAAAAAACTGGCCAATACGTCGCATTATATAGTTCCTAAATAATAGGACCTGTAAATTGGATGGGTTTGAGAACAAAAATGAATTTAAAAATGACTCAGAAAAAACGCAATTTGTTATACTTAATCAATTTTTAATGACGATAATTTCGGGAAATCTGTTCAAAATACCTTTTTTGGCAGCCTTTTTAAAAATATATTCTGCCTTTATCAAAAAATTGGCCAAAACGTCGCATTATATAGTTCCTAAATAAGAGGATCTGTCATTTGGATGCGTTTAAAATCAAAAATGAATTTTAAAATGAGTCAGAATATAAGCAGTTTGGATTTAAGGTTTTTACTCCAACTCCTATTTTTGTTTAATTTATTTTTGCTATAAGAATGGGTTCTATGAAAAACTTGTCAATATAAAAGTTGTAGATCTTATTGTGAAGATGTAAAATAAATTTAATTAGATTTGATTGCTTAAGAATTGAGTAAGTTATGGGTTTTTTTCTTTTTCCTCCCCCCTTTTTCTTTTCGTTTTTAATTTTTTTCCTCGGTAAAAATTGGTACTATCAAAAACTTGTAAATACAAAAGTTTTAGATAATAATAAGTACATTTATATAAAATTTAGTTGGATTTAATATCTTGAGAATTGACGAAGTTATGAATTTTCTTCTCCCAAAAACCATGTTTTTTTCGCCCCTTGAGCCCATTTTTAACTTTATCAAAAATCTGTCATGCATAAACTTTTTGCCCATTTCTTAGAAGTAATATAAACTTTAAACTGATTCGATGTCTATTTTAATTAAGAAGTTATCGCGTTTTTTCTGTTTTCACAAAAACCCTCTCTATTTCCACCCCCTTGGTCCGATTTTGCCCATTAACGAACTCGACCGAGATTTTAGGCTCCTTGATTTTATGTAAAAGTTTGAAGAAGATCTGAGCATAATTATGGAAGTTATCGTGTCTAGAAGAAAGTGATATACACCGATAGATAGATAGATAGATAGATAGATAGATAGATAGATAGATATATAAACTTTTTTACTGATGGTGGTTTTGGGGTCTGAGAGTCATGATTCGTGTAGATCCGCAAAAATTTTTCAGAAATTCCAACATGGGAGACAATGCAATAGGTAGTATTTCATACGAAATCTACCTAAAATTACATCCATGTAAGAAATTTTTTAAAATGAGGTATCACTTTTGAAACATATTTTATATACCATACCATTTTGTTTCGTATATTTTTGGTATCGATCTCGGGCTCTGGTGACAATAAATCTTTCGGGCTCGGAATTAAAATCGTCGGGCTCGGGCGGGCCCGGATCTCGAAAAAGGAGCCCGAACTCATCTCTTGTGAGGAGTTGTACAAATCGGCTGCCTTTGAAAATGAGAAATAATGCTACCCAAAATTCAAATTAATATAAAGGTTGATTGGTTGGTTCATTAAATTTCTTTTTTTTATGGCCATTTCTTGACATTCGTACGGCATCATGTCATTTTTTTTTAAACCGGAAGATTTTATTTATTCATGTGTAGAAAATATTGAAAGAACTCTTTTCCACTTTAAATTGTGTACTACAAGTTATTTTAATGCTACTTTGATCAAAATGACGAGGGAACTAAAGTTGTATTTCTTTATTTTAGTATTTCATTGCTGTTTGAAATGAAAATTTGTGATAATTACAGATGTATGTTTACGGGTATCTTTGTTTTATATCTATCATCTTTTATCTATGTTTATATATCTTTTTCTTATACATTATATTTAGTTTTGAGCAACTTCTCATCCTTCTTCAAAAATGAAAAATTGCGTTTGGGTCCTTTTTAGAAGAAGTACCACACAATTATATCTTTTGCAAATAAAAATCTGTCTAAAACGGAAAAGCGATAGGTTTTATGGGGTTCCGTTTTATTAGGTTTTACTACATAAGATATTGTTTGTACCCAACATGTTCAGGTTAAAAAATTTGGGCACTTCCCCCGTTCAGAAGGCTGGCTACGCCTATGCAGGGCCA
Organism: Maratus speculifer; assembly: GCA_964019185.1. Lineage (NCBI taxonomy): Eukaryota > Metazoa > Arthropoda > Arachnida > Araneae > Salticidae > Maratus > Maratus speculifer. The sequence goes on along the minus strand of OZ025292.1, from coordinate 20,436,385 downwards.
CACAAAAGTATTCCTCTACATAATGCTATACGGGGAAACATTGTACGGGGCGTGTTTTAATTATGTTAAACTACTTCACATTTTATTATTAAAGATATACGTTGCTGAGGTGTAGTAAAAATTACTTCCTGTATATTTACAGGAACACAAAGTTTTCGACCACTATACTGTATCCGAAATACTGTCTATTATAACAGGAAAATCTGAATATTTTTAAAACTTCGTTATCATACGAACGCACCTCATTTGCTATGCTTCACGTGCAATTTCCAACTTGTTGATGTTTGTAATGGGTAAAAAAATCACTTTATTTATCAAAAAGGACAGAAATATTTGTTCTGCATAAAGTTGACTTTTCTGAAAATGAAATAGCTAAAAAAAAATACGCGTGACTAAGAGTGCTGTGTATCAAGCTGTTAGTAAATTTAATATTTCGGCATGGGCGTAGGAAGGGGGGGTCCAGGGGGGTCCTGGACCCCCCTAGAATTCTGGCTGAACCCCCTAGAAATATTTTATAGTGAAAATACGACTATTTTTTGAAAAAATATTTAAAAGAGCAGTAGTACTAAAAATGACAAATAATAATAACAAAACCGAATAAAACGCAACTATTAGTTTCCTATGCCATTATTTAAGAGTGGGGGGGGGGGGCACACTTAGTGTCTCATAAATGATAAACAACAACAAACAGATATGCCAGATATGAGATTTATTCTTTTTGCTCTGGAACACAGAACGTCTCGATACTTTCATGCCTGAAGCTATAGCAGAGGAAGCGGGACGTAGCTCTGGCTTTTCTTTTGTGCGGATTGTCCTTGATCTTATTGGTACCAAAGAAAGTCTAGCTTTCCCCTATTCTGCCTAAATTCTAGGAAGTTACGAATAGAAATCAGATCCTCCCTACAAATCTCAAAGTCCTGTAGTCTCAAACATAGAGGAAGGAAGGTTATATTCCCTCCTCTGTAGTCTCAAAGATAGTAATCTAACTACACCGTTTTGCGTTGGCTAAAACATTCTCTGTGAATTATTTGTACTTAGAACGGGAGGGCTACTTGCTATCATCACCCATATAAAGAGCATATAATTTTCAAGGGTATGATGCTTTTTCATTAATTCTGTTCAAAGATTTTATTTTATATGAAGGAAACTTTTATTGTTATTGTATACTTTTACCTAATCTTCATAAATATTTATCTAATTTTTCACTCCTAAATATGTTTTTGAAAGAGAGGGGTGATTGATAGATATCACTATCATAATTCCAATATATCTGCTTATCATTATATCTATCACTTCAGTTTTAGTCCCATACACGCATATTATGGTGCCGTTTGTGAGCTGTTAAGAGATATCTCGTGACAGATTGTTCTGTATATAACTTTTAAAAATATTTTATAATTTTATTGATATTAGATCATTTCTAAATTGAATTAAATTATTCCTTTACTCTCTTGTTATTTCCGAATTCTGCATATTCCGGCCTAGTTGGCTCGGATTTCTGGTTTCCGAGCCATGTAAGAAAGATTTTTGTGGCAATTTTTTCCTAAGTGGAGGAAGAAAACGAAAAATATTCCTTTGTTTTATTATCTTTTTTATTTAAAAAAAAATAAAGTAAAACTTTTCTAATGCTCCTAAAAAACAGAAATTTCTATTTAGAGAACTTTTTCAATCCCCCAATATTTCTGTAATATTTGTATGTTTTAATTTTTTCCTCTGAATTGCGTATCCTCCGAATAGTATCCGAATTCCAGAGTCTCAATGTGTTTGCTATTCAGAGGTTGTATTGTATATATGCAAAATAGCACAGCCAAAAGCTTCGTCTGGGGTAGCTTATAAGCCGTTGTTATTCATAAAATGAACAGTGTTGTTATGTTACATGTTCATACAGCATTATTTAGTAAATGTATGATGCATAAAAGCCGACGTAATGTAAAATACAAATAATCATAATAAATTTAGCATTTATGGTATTTATCGTTTTCATAAAAACACCTCTCCTTCAGCCCCCCCTCCCTCCTTTCCTCACCCTCCAAGAAGAAGAAAAAACAGAGAAATAGCAGTAGCAGTAATACAGGTATTGCATTTCTCCTATTTTTTTCTTTCGTTAATTTTGCGTTCAAATAGAGGCTCTTGTTATGCAGAATTGAAACAGTTGAATGGGAAACATTTTATGCTGTTTATACTTTACCTTGCTTTTTACATACATTACTATTTTACATCATATCTTAATATTTTTATGCATCTTCTAAACTTTTAAATGGCTGTTGGCGTGTTTGTGTGTACGAGGGGAAGAGGGAGGGGTTAAACCTGAAATCCCATCTATGTTTTTTCATGTCATATAAGACGCTGCCCTTATCCTCATCCTCGAGAATCATAGGGGCCGGCACCCCTAAATTTCTTCCCTTCTTAGTGCAAAATTTTAAAGTTGAGTCTATGACTCTTCCTCTTAAACCAACAACCTCATATTTTTCTTGGCATCCTAGAGACCTTTTTTAAGCATTTACCCAACCTTTTGTGCAGTTCTTTAGCATATTATTCTGACGAATAATTCATACTCTATGCTTAATTTTAACTAATTGTAGATCTAAAGCGCTATGGATTGAGACATTTAATGTTTTCATGTTGAGGTCATGTTTTTAACTATCAAATCTGTATTATTTTTGGGCTCCCATTATTAATAATTTAGCCCATTTATTTTTCTTAAACCTCCCTTAAAAATGGTCCGATTCAACATCTTTTTTTTTTTTACTATCAATTTCTTAAGCCCTGCAGCTACTGCATAAACGACAAAAAAAAAAAAAAAAAAAAAAAAAAAAAAAAAAAATTAGCTACCATCAATTTTGAATATTAATCACCTTCTTTAAAAATGATCTGCATTGCTTTCAATTTTCTTTAACAAAGTTTTAGTGTATTACTTTAATAACTACTGAAAACATTTTTATATCCAAAACTATACGCAAAATAAGTCCCTGGCCCCTTGAGGCCCGTTACAGGGCCTCTTGAAGTTTTTGCACCATAAGTTGTTATTAAATTGTCCCCTTTTAATCCAATCTTCATTTTTGGAACTTTTTTTCTTTCTCCCACGTTCTACATTCCAGTTAAAATCCTGGACTACCTGTAGTCCTATAGGGTCCAGTTCAGGGACTTTGAATTTTTTATTCTCCATGCACTCCTTCATTTTCTCACCTTCTCAGAGCATTATTTTAAGTTGCACTTTTGATTTTTCTTCCAGGACAAACACCCTCATATTTATATTGGGGCCCTAGGGGCTTTTTCAAAGCATTTACTCATTTTTTATATATTTCTTTAAAATAATATTTTAACGAATAATTCAAATTCCATACTTAATTTTGATTAATTGTAGATATAAAGAGTAAAATACGGAGATATTTTAATAAGTTTCCATGTTAGAGCCCTGCTTTTAATTATCAGGTGGCTCCTTTTGGGCCCCTTGTTTTAGCTCCCTTAAAAATGGTCCGATTGACATTCGATATCATTTTTTTTTCAATAATTTTTTGTCATCCAGCTACTACATGAAAGTCAAGAAAAATTTGAAAGTAATTTTAACTAAGAGATTTCAGTCGTTTATTAAATATATTGTTAATGTTAAAAGAAATTTGTGAAAAATAGCACGAAGGAATACCTTCAACCGTTTTGAGGAGCATTCATTAGTTTAGTTCTAAAGGTCTAATTTCAATGGGATTTGGCTCATTCAACTTGGATAACAATTCGGCAGATGACAATTATGAAATTTTATGTTAGCTTCAGTTAATAGCTTTTTCGAACATTAATGAGGCATTATTTTTTTCGTATTTTACGGGTTTGATTTTTACGAAACACAAGCCGAGCACTTCCAGTGCAGTCCGCTTTCGGTTGTGGGGTTCCAAATCCTATTGTTTCGTTCCTTTTGGGAACACACTAGTCGCTGTAGAAATTAATAAGATGCCTGAATTTAAGTTCATTTTAAAGATTTTCAAAAGATAAAAAAACATTCAAAATTGATTTTTGTTTAAGATCATTATAACGGGCCCCGCTCAACGCTGGGCGGGTCAGCTAGTTTATATTATAAAGCAGAAATGTGCCTATACGTAAGTGTCAACAGCAGGCAATTAAATTCCAATTTTACTGTAATTTTTTTAACTTTTAAACCCTGCATATTTTCAATTTTTATGCCGTTTAATGAGAAAAAAAATGTACTGTAAACTCCTGTCTAAGGCTGAATCCATCGAAATCGAGAAACTTTTCCGCAGTAGACAGTATTCCGTCTAAGACAAATTTAAGTATGTATATAGATTCGCAGGGCTTAAAAATCTTTCCGAGTTAGACAGATTTCTTTCTTACGCAGAGTCGGAATTACAGAGTGTTTACTGTACTTACAAATGTAATTTATTTCAAAACTGTATTGTAATTTATTCAAAAATTGCATTGCAATTAACTTTTTTCTTATCCATTTGGAAAAGGGTTGTTGTTATCAGCCGAGTACACTCAATATATATATCTATATATCTACATATATATATGAATCCTTATGATGTCCGCATTTATGGAATACTTACAATGGCAAAAAAAAAAAGTATTAAAAACTACAAAAAAATAATAACTCAAAAACAAATTAAGATACAACTTTCGAACAAATAGCATTTAAAAGTAATTTTTTTTTTTCCCCTACGACGGTGTAAAAATTGAAAAATGTACGATATTTCCAAGTTTACAAATTTGCAGTACAGAAAATTGTAAAACTGAAATTTCATTTAAAATTTGTAAGTGTTACCAATTGCAGAAGGAGATAAAACACAATTTTTCAACAAAATTTACAATTCAGATGTATGTAACATTTATTTTATTTAAAAATTTTATGCAATAAGTATTGGTGAAAATTTTGGAGAAAAATCAGTTTGCAAGTGGCGTTGTGATAATGAATTTTATACAATTTCCAGGCGGGGGGAGGGGGGGGGCATGAGAGCAGTTGAAGAGAAAAAGCATATTGAATCATCTAATTATTCTATTTCGGTTTAATTTTCAGATTTGTAATAAGTCAAATATTTTTACTATTTTGGGCATATTAAAAAACGATTGACTTCAGTATGATTTTTTTTCTTTCTCCGCCATTTGAAAGATTTATTAAAAAAAAAAAAAAAAAAAAACTTTATGTGTAGTAATAAAAAAAAGTATAAAATAGAAGAAAGTTCTGTCTGACTAGTTTCATTGATCGACAATACGTGTGAAAAAATCAGTACCCACAGGAATGCATCAATAGGGGAGTTTTCTGTTGAGTGTTATTATTTTTAATTAGGGATGTACCGAATAGTGATTTTTACCGAATACCGAATGCCGAACCGAATATTCTGCTAGCCGAATAGTAATTGTTGGACCGAATACCGAACATTCGGCTTCAAAATATTTTTATATTTCAAAGTTTAAAAGCATTAAAATGTTGTTTTTTAAAACAATTTTACATAATAAAAGAAACTTTCATTTTGATAAATAAGAGCTTTTTATAAGAGCATTTAGTATTAAAAAAAACCTGCTTGAGTTATTTAAGAAGCACAATTATGAAACTTTTTTAATTAATAAAATTTTTAATTTCATGGCTTCTTCTATGAATTAAAACAAACATTTTAAAATCAGAAGAAATGATGAAAAAATGGTTGAAGAAAATCTTTACAGCCTCATAATTGTCCTTTTTAAATAACTCAAGGCAGATTTTTTTTCAATACAAAGTACAAATACTTTCAACTTAATTCTGAATAAAGTAATGTTTAGCTCATAGTTCTTTTGTTGTGAATGGTGGCATTTTCCACCCTTCACATCAAATCATATTTTGCAGAAATCAAAGCATGCGAGTTGAAAATATAGTATCATATTTATTGTTAAAACAACAAACGAAAACACAAGTTTGACCTAGAGTGAGATGGAATACAATGTACTTATGACTCGATAAGTTGATTATGATTATGGCTTCATGAACAAAAATTGTTTGCCTTGATAGCTATTGCTAATCTCAAAAGTTTTTCTTTCTTGTTTAAGGACTTTTATTAGGGAAAAGCAAGAAACAGATTATTTACTAAACAAAATTTAGGAAGTTGCATCTGCACAACATTTATTCCTAAGCAGAATCCTCATAAATCACTATTTTAATCCTTCTCATGGTTAATTTTCTTAGTTATACTTTCCAACTAGCAAATAAATAATGTAAAAACATTCTATTTTATTCAAATATGATTTTCTTTCTAATTATTTTAAATATATATATATAAATTGACAGTTAAAAGTAGAAATTTCGGTAAGTTTTTAAAAATGTGTATTAAAAGATTTTATCAAGTTTTGGATTCAGCCGAATACTTTGATATTCGGCCAAACCGAATATTCGGCAGGCCGAATTGTTTCATATTCTGCTTAACCGAATAGTTTGATATTCGGCCTTACCGAATATTCGGTAACATGACCGAATACCGAATACATGCCGAATATTCGGTGCATCCCTAGTTTTAGTAAAAATGTTTACTTTTATCGTTTGGAAATTATCAAAGACTTGACACCATGGCCCCCCCTAGAAAAATTATGTAGTTACGCCCATGTATTTCGGGAAAGTATATTGACTTGTAGAGAAGTGATCGGCCATAAAAAATATGATCAATGTGATTGGAAGCGGGGTAATGCTATTTCCAAGAGTTTCCTGCAAGGAGATTAAACATATTCTGGATACAAAGGGTACCGACGTCAGTTTAAGCATTATTTCAAGACTTTTGACCAAAGATTTTGATTTATTATCCTAATATTTTATTTTGGTGGTCTTAAACTTTTGCACACCACTGTACTTACTTTAAAGTATTGACACTACACTAACAACTGTTCAACGATGTAATTTTTATGATACTTTTAATGGTTTGCAAAATTAATAATGACTCCTTTATAAAGATAGAAAAGAAGCTCCAGTCGAATCCATTGTAAGCACTATCAGCAAGAGATGTTGCAACCTTCATGTGGTAGCGACTCCGAACAAAAACAGACTTCACAACATTTAGTACAGGTTAACACATAATAGTTCATCAAAATAACAATCGAAAGTAGAATTGTGCACGGGTCGAAATTTCCAAGCCCAGCATGATCCCTAGTAAAAAATGTTCGGCTCGGCTCGTTATAGAAATAAAATTTTCGACCTGGCCCGAGTGAATTTCTACAAAGCATGGATTTTTATTCGTACGGAAAAGTTCGGACCATAAAAAGTTATCCTTTTTTTCCATGTTTATAATCTTCATTTATATACAAGTGCCGTAGGCTGCGATATATTTTTTCTCGCGTATTATTGTATTCATTTTGCAGAATGGTTTTTTTTTTTTTTTTTTTTTTTTTTTTTTTTTTGTCATGTGTTTAATTCTATTTCAAAACGCCTAGTAATCTACGATTCTTTAAAAAGAATAAATTCTAATGTAGAATAAAGACGACTTATATGCCTTTTTTGCAAAAATTTTTGGACCAAGCCAAATTTTTCTGATTTTCGTACAGACTTGGCCACGTCGAGAAAAGGATTACGGGATGATTCAACCGGAACTGTTTATTTTGATCCATGAAGACTAGGAAGAACGAAATTAGTCTCGGCCGTACGTTAGTAAAATACGTTAGGTCCGACCCGATACTCCAGGAAAAAAGTTACTTCTGTGACTAGGCCCGGCCCGGCCCGAATGCCCTAAGTGGAAATCAGCCCGACCCGTGGAGACCTCTAGGCTGCGATATATATGTTTTTAATGAATCTATGTTGGCTGTATGTCGATGCTTCAGTCAGCATTAATATTGTTAATAATATTCCATGTAATGGAGACACAAGAATATAAAAAATGGTATACAGTAAAATTTTCTAAGATAGAATTGATTACATAGGAGAAAAAATGCGTTATAGACAAGTTCTCTTCTTAGCAGGTGTGAATGTATTCTATGTTTTTTTACTTGCATAACATTGTATTTATTTTGTATGAATGAACACACTTTTCATTTTAAAGTAGGATTCTGCAAGTTCTTTTTCATACATTTTACTACATTTTAAATTCAGCTATTCTTTAATAAGCCTAGAAATCTATTATTCTTTAACTAGAATAATGAAAAAAATGTAAAAATCAAAAAACAGATTTTAATGTTTAATTGTAGAATAATCGCGATTTTACAATACATACATAACAAAAAAAAATTGTTTGGGCTCGGCTATGTTTTAAGGACCTTTAAACGGACCTCGTCACGCTGAGACAATAACTTTCGTACGGGCTGGCCCAAAACACTCAGACTGAAAATTTTGGTCCATGAAGACTAGGAAGAAAGAAATCAGTCCCGCTCGGTACAAAATAAATAAATAAATAAATTAGTCCTTGCCCGTATGCCATGAACGGAAATGGTAAACAAGTGGGTAAGTGTAATCGCACTGAGGGTTTCGTTTAATATCTCCTTCAAAACACATTTTATCATTAAATTAACAAACTAAAAATGGTTTTTCAGCGCTATTTTTGTGATTTCTTTGACAATCGCGCCAACCAGAACAAAATATTGAATCATTCCCCTAAATGTTGCCTTGATCGCATAGATTTGTTGATTTTTCTATCAGAATCTGCAGATTTAGTGAAGGTAGGCTAGTAAATAAAATTATGAATGAAAGTAAAGTATTCCAAAGCTTAGCATAAATTTAAGGGAGACCAAACTGGTCACCAGAGGCGGCTCTTAATTTAAATGAATAAGAATGTAATAAATAAAATTTAAAAAATTAAAAATATATATATTTCGCGCGACGAAATAGGTGATAAATATGATTTAATATGATGAAATAAAAAAAAATAAGCACGTCTTTTACGTCGATTAATTTATGTTATATATATACATAATAATTTTATTTAAACTTGCGTGCAACAATTAGAAGAAATGAAATTTAAATTTTGAAATTTACGCAACTTCAAATTTCTAAGTTTCTAAATATCGCACATTTTCAATTTTTACACCATCGTATAGGGGGAAAATGTACTTTAAAATGCAATTTGTTTAAAAACTGTATCTCTTTTTTTTCTTTAGTTTTTAATACCAATTTTGTAATTGTGGCAACGGAAGAACTCATTATCTTTTAAAAGTAGAGGGTAAAAAAAGAATTAATTTTTATATCTATTTAAACTTGCGTGGCAACAACTAGAAGAGAAAAAAAAACCCAAAAAATGAACTGATAATATTAAAAATAATAGAATTTTTCAAAATTTTATGATTTGTTGTGTAACGAGAGATATTCAGCTATAAGTACGCAAAATTTGAACTCTCTAGCTTGTATAGTTTTTGTGTACGGACTCTGTGACAGACAGAGGACAGAGACGAATAGGGTTTCGTCAAATGAATGAAACCCTAATAAGAGTATGTAATAGTCCAAGAGCCGACAGCACAGAAACCTAATGCATTAAGCGAAAGGAAAAAAAAACCTTTATATGGAAGATTAGTAATAGGGAAATCTAATGATCCATGGCTGCCGGAAAGGAAGTGGTGCATAAGCCAAAAATTAATACCACTAATGGTTAACTACATAGGTTTATCATTGTGCTTGTTCCACAATCAAAGGTATGAAACCATCGAAAACTGGGAGCAAGAAAACACAATGATAAACATATGAGTAAACCATTAGTGGTTTTAATTTTTGACTTTTGCACCATTTCACTTCCATCAGACATGGATCATTTAGATTCCCCTATTACTACTTTTCCATAAAATGAAAAGTTTCTTTTTCTTCTACTCGATCCTTAGACTTCTGTGCTATCGGCTCTTGGACTATAATTCCTAAGTTACACTATACATTTAAGGGTTAAACTACAAATGTGTATATATTATTTTACTGGCATTTATTCGAATTGCTTCTAAAACTACAGCATCGAAAAAAAGTGCGGGTCGAGTAAAATTCATATTGGGCTACATTAAAATATAAAATATTGTTGTGCAAAACATTTCTTGATAGAATGAGCAATATATATATAGTTTTTTCGATTACTGTTGATGTCAAGTTAGATCCTCACCTTGCCTTTCTATTTCCTCCTCTTCCGCATCTGTGCCCGTAATCTTCTGCAGAGTGTGGAAGAAACGTGAGGGGTTGCTCGACTTGACTTCACCAAGGCCAGTCCACCGCATCTCAGATATGTTGTCCTTCGTCTGTTTTTTACTGCCTGAAAAAAAAAAAAAAAAAAAAAAAAAAAAAAAACAGCTTATAAGTTAAATATTAAAAAGTTTGTCGAAAGGTAAAAAAATAAATATTATTTCGAATACTTAGGTAGGAGAGAGGGGGGGAGGGAGAATTAACAAACAGCATTTTTGCAGATAGAAGTATCTTTTAGAACAAGATAGCCAAACAGTATTTCCTATTTTAGAAGTCAGTTTTCCCTTTTAAGACATGTCTATCTCTGATACAATAGCTAGGCCAGCAATCTGAAATACTTGTATTGTACTAAAATACATCTTTAATATGTTAAAATTTCATCTCGAAACTCGACTACTTGATAATATCGCCAAGATTGAAGATTGGCTTCTCATTCTGCTCATTTTTTACAAGATATCACAAGGCAGAACTAAATATTTGTATTGTACTATAATTTTATTTCGGAACTCGATTTCGATAGTACCACCAAAATGGAGAATTTTGCTCATATCATATATCACGGTATGACATTACAGACTGAAATATTTGTATTATAATAATCTGTGTCTTTAGTGTGTGTTAAAAATTGATCTCCGAACTCGATGATATAATATTTCTAGAATTGGTTCCCCTTTCTGCTCAGATCATACCAAGATATGAAGAAGCTGAAATATTTGTTTTGTTGAGCAATTGTAATATTTTAAAAATTCATCTTGGAATTCGATGACGTAATAATACGTATAAAGACATCAACAAATATGGCTTTAAGATATCCAGAGGCAAATTGATAACAGTTATATTATACTAATTAGTATCCTTAATGCGTTAAATTTTTATGCTGAAATTCGGTTATGTGAAAGTATCATCTAAATAGAGACCGTTAGTTATAAACAGGCACCCCATTCTATTTATATTGTACTAACTTATCAAGAGGCATATTGAGATATTAATATTATTTAATCGGTATTAATGCCATTAAAGTTTTATTACGGAACTTGATCACGCAACAGTACCGCCAAAATGAAGGTTTGGTGTTTCGTTATACTCATATCATATCAAAATATCTCGAGACAGATTAAATTATTTATATTATACTTATCGAGATCTTCAACATGAATACAATTTCATGCCAAAACTCGATAATCTGATAGTGGATCCAAAATGAAGGTTTGGTGCAACGTATTCTTCATATTGCACCAAAATATCACGATGTAGACTGAAATATTTGGATTGGTAATATTATATATTGATATTTTTAATGTGTTAAAATTTCATCTCAGTATTCGATGATGTGATAATACTACCTAAGGGACGAATTGCCGCCTTTTCTGCTTATATCTTTCTAAGATATCGCGGAACAGGTTAAATTATTTGTATTGTACTAGTCGATATCTTTAACATGAATACGATTTCATGCCAAAACTCTATAACCTGATAGCAAAATGAAGATTTGGCGAATTGTTCTGCTTATATCATACCAAGGTATGATAAGGTAACCAATTTCATCTCGGACCTCATGGCGTAATAGTACCGTCAAAATGACAAAATGGTGTCCTCTGCTGATCATATCTTTCTAAAATATGCCAAAGAAGATCAGTCATTCTATCATCTGTTTTCAGTAATCTTGTTCTATTGCATAATTTTATTTCGTAACTCGATGGCGTGGTCATTTTTGTCGTCGCCACCCTCTCTATAACGAAAGAACAGTTGATGTCTGTGGGAATAATCCCCATGGATCCACTGTTCATTTTTACGTCTCTTACTGCACAAAAGAATTCGCATATTCTAATTGGTCTACGATTAACAGCTCTGTGGTATGATTGGTCAACTTCGCCATGATGATTCTTGCAATGATCGCTAAAGTAAAAATATAGTTGATAGATTGGTTGAAGGGACTCTTTGTTTGTAAACATATCATTATATAGAGGATAAACAGTCTAAGAAAATATACTGAATGTAAAATATTACTAGTTTTCAATTAAAAACGATTTTCATCGACATTCTGTAAATGGGGAAGCATATCGAGTAGTCCGAAATGGAATTGCTTCGTTAGTAATGAAACAAAAATTACATTCGAAGAAATTCTTTGATTATTATTATTTAAATGCAAGAAATTCTTACTTTTATAAATATTTATTAAGTGTAAAAAAAAAAAGAAAATTTTTATTCAGTTTTCAAGAATACATTTGTACGAAAAGATTTTTTTCAATTGTAACAGCAATTAAAATTCTGTACCCGTCTTCACTCACCCCCTTGTAGCAACATAATTTCAGCCAAAAAATAATAAACATTTTTTAAAACACATGAACAAATAGCACACAGAAAATGTTCAGTATTCAAATAACCTTTAATCATTTTACAGCCATTAAACTAAAATTTAATAATTTTATTTTAATTGAACAATCTCTAAAGATTTTTGTTGTAATTAAAAAGCATTTAAGATTTTCTTATAATTAAAAAAGCATTTTTTATTTTGTTATAATATGTTTATTACATACTAATAAAACCACAGTTCTCTGATCATTATTGTGTAAAGATATTTATATATTTTTTTAAATCATAGTAATAATCCGCAAGATTATATTTGTGAATTAAGTGGTTCGTGATTATTTTTGGATTACTGAGAACAAAAAATGAATGTTTCTGACCCGGGTAAGAGTCTGTGTCGGTCATGACCTGGAGCACGCGGAAAGCTTTCGACTGTGGAGGTTCGGCATTTTCATCATCTTGAAACTTGAACTTGTAGTTTCGTGGAAGTGTAGACGAAGGCGAACGGCTGCAATAAATAAACTTATGTCAGTGTTTCATAGCGGTACATTTTTTCGACATGCTAAGATTATCACTTTCTTTTTCAATTTAAGTTCACACTACGCCACATAAATTGTATAAGCGGTTTAATAATTCATAAAAATTGAAGAAATTTAAAACTTAACAGTTTATTGGTTGGATGATATTTTACGTAGCGGAACCTAAGGTTTGTTAACCTTTGTTTGTTAACCTTTGTTTGGCTTAGCGGAAGCTAAGCCAAACAAAGTTTGGGAGGTTTTTAATGTAAGAATGATAATGAGATGTTAAGTTAAAGCTTGCTTCCATGCAGTTTAGAATTGTTAGGAAATTTTAAACAAAATACACACTGAATTCATATTTAAAACGGGACAATGTCAAACCAGAAATTAAAAATTAAATGTATGTATGAATAGAAAAGAACGAATATGCATGAACAATTATAATCAAAGACAAACAGTCAAAAATCAAACATGTGATAAAACAGAAAACCAAATTGGATTCCATATAAACAAGAAAAAAATGTTTTTAAAAGTTTTCATTATAGCATAAAAAAAATATAAAGAGAAACAGTTAAATAAAAGTACACAAGTAATTACAGTGCGACTGGTGGCCGAATGAAGGTTTTGTGAAACTCGATTTAGTGTGATTCAGATCCTAATCTAAACTGGTACCACCAAAGTACTATCGAGAAGAATTACGATGTCCCTAAACAGATTATTTTTCTTGTATTCATAAAAACTAACTGTCGGGACGAGGCATATTCGAGGCATAAAGCCTAAAAGCATTAGTTTCCTTAAAGTCTGAGGGACAAGCACTTCCAGTTTTCGGACATACTTCGGACATAAGATGTTTATCGCATTCCATGCTTAAACAATTTAAAACTATATGACAGTGATTTAGGCTTTGTGGTCAGAACGTCAGCGATCAGTTGCAATTTAGAAACAATGCATTGAACAAATTTCATTTGTCAAAAAGATTTTGGAGAAATCCAAACTTAGTTGTAATATGACGTCTGTCATTATCGCTTTCCGGCAATTATTTGAACTTAGTCCAACAGCCAACCTATGTTATCGAGTATTAAAAAAAAAAAACCTTTATTTTATGGAAGAGTAGTAATAAAGGAATCTAATGATCCATGTCTGCCGGAAGCGAAGTAGTGCATAAGCCAAAAAATTAATCACTAGTGGCTCACTCGTAGGCTTATTATTGTGTTTTCCATGTTTTCATACCATTGACTGTACGACGGCAGACAGACTGTTAAACCTACGAGTAAACCATTGGAGATATTAATTTTTGGCTTAAGCACCACTTCACTTCCGGCAGACATGGATCATTAGATAACCATATTACTACTCTTTCATAAAGTAAAGGTTTTTTTTTCTTGTGTTCGATAACATAGGTTTTTGTGCTATCGGCTCTTGTACTATCTGTCTCGTTTCGAACTACGTTTGATGTTTGACTGCTGTTCCACATAAACAAAAGTACCGCATCTAATTCTAAACGGTCTAAGATTCCATGCCAAGCTGATTGGGAGGGGAGATTTATTTTGTCAATTTTATATGCTTTGCTTGACAGAATAACCTTTAAATTTTCCAACAGACCGTAGAAAACAGCAATTTTTTCTTGCGAAGTCCTGGAATGATATCCTAGATCGGTCCTAGAAAGATGTCGTTAATTAGTCTGAAAACAATGACATTAAAAAATGTTATGGGTCGAGAAACCTGTCAGTGAAATAATTTATGACTATGTTTCTCTGTTACCGCTATGTGTGTGAAAAGATACAGACCCACAAAAAGTTTTAAGAACGCTTTTGTTATCATAAAACACTAAAACATTTTAATAGTCTTCAGAGGATTTTGAAAGGAATTAACTAAACTGTAAAAAAAATCTGTAATTCTACAGCTGTAAAGTCACACAAATCTGTTTGCTTACTTAAATTTTACCTGTACACTGTACAAAAAAGATGTAAATCTACAAAACTAGTTTTTGTAAAGCTACATAAATCTGTAGCTTTGCAAAAGAATCTCTAAAATAGAAGTAATCTTGCTAAAATTTTATCTGTAACACGGATTTCAAGTTCCAGGCATCCCAATTTTCTAAAATAAAAACACTTAGTAATTTTACAGATTCTTTGATGTACAGTGAAAATATGTAACTGTTACATGTTTGCACTGTATATCGGCAATAACAAATATAATTAAATGTTGCCGCTACATAAAAAGTTCTTGAAATCCCAATTTCCTAGAAAATTTTAGCAACTTTGTAGATTTTTTTACAGTGTAGTGTTGCGGCATGTAAGAACGAACTAGTTTAAATGATATGGTTCAGCATAGACATGGTTCGAACCCACGCCATTGAACTAATTCAAATGACATGGTTTCGCAAAAGATTTTGAAAATTTTGAAACATAAAAGTGGAATATGAATGATTATTTTAAAAATTGGGCCCTTGGTGGTCGAGGAGGTTGCGGTTTTACCAAATGGAGGGGCGGGACATTAACGATCTCTGTAGTCTTCCGATCGGGGGAGGGTATGTTTTTTCCTTTTTAAAATGAGGCTAAACTAGCAAAAACACCTCAAAAGAACCGTACTTAAAGCTTGCTATGAGTTTGCAATTTAAAGTCTGGAACTTTCTTCTGGCTCATTGGTCTGTTCCATTCAATTTTTGTTACATTATGTGCATTTCAAAAAGGAAAAATCAAAATTCTGCATATCTCTCCTTTTTATCTTCTTTTTTCTGTTGATACTTCCTTCCAAACTATAAATATAACTTGAAAAGACTTATAGGAATTTTACTTAACACAGTAACTGCTATTGAATTTCCAGATTTTGAACGCTCCTGCTTAATTAACGGATTGTGATAAAAACAAACAAAATATCATTTTATGTTTTAAAAATGCTAAAAATTGTCATAAAGATGTGATTTATCCATATAGGTAGTAATTATACGGACCACTAAACGAAAATTCGCGAGCTTCGGTTAATACTCGAACCCGTTTAATGCGCGAATATTGATCGGTCTTTTGATTCGCGTATTGACAGGCTTCGGCTGTATCTGTAAGAGTAATGATATTTTTTCGCATTTCATAAACAATACCTCGCTCATAACCCAGAAATAGGTTTCGAGCTTTAGAATTATAAAAACACATTAAAAAGGAAACCCACCTGGCTGCCATTTGCGCCTGCACCTCCAGTGTTTCGAGAGCATTCTCAACGGAGTACATGTTGAGGGGAGAGTTGTAGGTGGGTGATATGACCAGCTGACGTCTCTGGATGTTTTCCTGCTCCTGTTCTTGCTCTTGCATCTCTTCCATGTACTTCTTCTTTCGCTCCATTCGTTTCTGGAGCCTCGCCTCCAACACCTCCGAAAGGTTAACACCGCCCGGCGTATACGTAAAGGGCTTCTTGTCCCTCTTCAGGGTGCCGAGAAGGGCGGCAGGCAGATTGGCATACTGCTGCTCCTGCTGTTCCCGTTGCTGCTGACGGAACAGCACTTCTGGAGATTGAACCTGTCAGAAAGATCCAAAGAAATTAGTTGGGGCTTTCGAAAAACTCGCATGTATTGTTACAACAATAATAAAACTTAACAATGATAAGAATACTTCCTTACTGCAGTGGCGTCCGAAATGCATATTGGTATTTACTATACCTATGTGACGTTATCATCATAAATGATCACAAGAAAGGCCAGCTGACGTCACTGTGGGATAACTTACTGCAGGAAAGCAAGAAATATTAATCCGTCTTCATGACTCTAACAGTTCACATGAATTCGGACGATTTGATTGGTCTGCTTAAAAAAGTCCATGGTATGATTGGTCTACATTGCAATGACGATTTTTGCAATACTTACTAAGACACCAATATTGTAATAGATTGGTTGTAGACATGTTTGTTTGTAAACATGTTCTTTCCCTATAGAACGTTTTATGAAAGACTATGTTCAAATTATAACTATATACTAACGAATATATGAGGAACTCAGAACTGAAGTGAATTAAGTCCATTTTTCAGATATTTCACGACACACCAGTTAACATTTCTCCTTGATTGTATTTTTTTTTCTATTTGACTAAAGTTTACTACTGCCATTTTTGGTAACCATCACAACTATGTACTTCGTCCAAGTACGTGCTGAAAATGTAGATCTTGAACAGTTCACGAAAACAATAATCCTAATTTAGATCAAAAGAGAGCTTGATCCACTTTAGTTCTGAGCGTCTTATATATCACATATCACATGTGTATAATACGTACACGACATATATAGTATATATCAAATATGAAATATGAAATGTGTAAGATGTGAATGACATATATATGTAACATATAAAATGTACATGCCACACACATGCAATACGAGCTGAGTAAATTGAGTCATCTTCATTTGAGCCGTGTATGCCTTGGGAGTAAAATGGATAGTTACACGCATCGCGAAATGGCTGAAATGCATTTGATTTATGGCGCTGATAGTTGCAATACATTAAATCCAGCGATCTGCTAACGAATATCATGGCAAAGATTTTTTGACAAAACATAGATTTTCTTTCATAGAGTAGTATGGGGTGGATATTTTTCTTTTAGAAATTTGACGATGTTTTACAATTTTCAAAATATATATTTTTAATTGAAAAAAATATAAATTTTATTTTAATTTAACCGCAGTTTATTTTTATTTTGATATTAGTTAATGAAATTTTAAAAATATTGAACGGAAAAAAAATTGAAAAAATGTTAAGTATTGAACATAAAAATATCTAAAAGATGTGGAAAATATTAAAATTGAAATTATGAAAAATATTAAAAAGCTTGAAAAAATACTTCTAATATTAAAAAAAAAATGTGTAGAGCTCATTACTTGCCGCGATCGGTGACTTAGTTCTCCATATTATTGAGGAACTCACAACTTGTAAATCATTATTTGCCATTCTGCATCGACGATTGCGCGAAACAGACTTACTGGACGCGTACAAACTGGATATTGGCCGTCAACGAACAGTTAGAAAAGTTTCTACAGAAGAAAGCGTCTCCAAAGAAGTGAACGTTATCCTTCCACAAGTACACGAGTTGTTTTCCGAAGCACCCATATCCCTCAATTCACTGTCTGACTCATTGTACATGACGGAGGAATTCATCACTTCCATTTGCAACGCGTTCAGGCATTGGAATAGGATGGCTACACTAAGCGCATTGAATTTTCAAGGTGGTATTTACAGAAAAGTACTGCAGACCAAAACTTCGCAGCAAGTGTTTTGTTCACAGCGGCACTACTAAGCATTTCGGCCAATTTTAGTTTTTGTTTTTCTTAACTTCCCTCAAAATTGCCCCCCCCCCCCCTGTTGTCTGCTAAGTAAGGGCAGTTAAGGCAGCAGTGTGCCAGTACGTTTTGGCACAAAATTAGCTCCAGACCCATTCCATCGAGCATGACGAGGGAGCGTGATGTGTGCGGCGCCGAAACACAGTTATTTAATTCGGGCAATAAACAACTCAGAACAGCAGCCATAAGCCTTAAACAGCCGACTCAGGCACTTGTCATCGTAGATCACCCCAAACGGCGATCAGGCGAATTCCGCCCCGCTGTCCAGGCAACTCAAACCTTCTAAACTGGGTAGAATCCCGGTAGGTAGGCGCCTGTTCAGGGTCTCCAAGGCTGCATTCTCACTAGAGGGTGTGATAAATGTTTATAACTTGCATTGTTGGCCAGACGAAAATCCACATGTTGACGTAGACATACGCATGCCTCGCAACGAATAAATATTCGTATATATCCTGTATGTATTCGTATATTTTGCGGCATTGTAGGATACAATTTATCTTGGCCGTAAATTCTGCCTGCAAGATTCGATGGTCTCAAATATTTTACCTTCTTGCTAGAGATTCAGCCTGAATGATGTTCCTGCGTCTAAACGCCAGCACATTTGATTTCAGATCTACGAAATCTCCCGCACATTTCAGCAGATAAGTCAGGACAAATCTGCAGGTCACCTTTCCTAGGCGTTGAATTGGTCGAAATGGACCAATCGCATATACACAGCAATTGCCAAATTTGTCTTTATTAGATTTTTTCTTATGGGGTTTCTTAAAAGGACTTGTTTACGAAACGCTTGTTTTTCTTAGGAAGACTTAATAGGAAGAATTGTTGTGGAAGTAAGATGTTCGAGAGTAAGCAGTAAACAGTTCGAGATTCAGAGGTTCGAGAATGTATACAAATGTAGTGTAGATAAAATGATGCAGATTGATTCTTGTTTATTCTTTTTGTATTACAATATAAATTGTTGCAATATTTCCAAAGAAACATCCACTCATTTTGGGTGTTAAACGAAATTTTGTTGCTGAACTCAGTGAATCTACACTTTCTAAAAATAATTTAACGATAAATGAGCCAGCCATTCAATATCCTTATAATAAAACATCTATGATATGAGGAAAAGATATGTTTACAATGCTGTCAACAATATATACTTTTGCCTGAACGATCGTTGAAGGACTCTTCATTGCGGCGTACGTCCAATCGATCGCAGACGAGTTGTTCATAGAATTATCAAATTGCCTGCGGCCACTAAATAGGACGCCATTTTGCTAGTCTTGGCATCAGTTGTCTTTTTATTGTGACATAGGGGTTTGCGCCTGTGACAATATTGTAGTTGCAGTAAAAAATATTAGATACGAGGGAAAGTCTGAAAATAAATTTCCCCTGTTGACTGTGGTCAAAGCTGTGTATGAAAATCAAAAAGTAGAATGAGACATGAAAGATAAGACATATCTTTATTTTTCCACTTAATTACAAAGTACATTGAGACATTTGTCATACCGCTTAATCAGCTTCAAAAAGCCCCCCAGGAAAAACTCGGGGCTTTGCATACGGAAAAAGAGTTTAACGACTTGTCCATATGCAAAGTTCTGATGTTTTCCTGGAGGGCTTTTTGCAGAATATCAAGCGGTATGACAAATGTCTCAACGTGCTTAGTACTTATGTTGACAAATAAAGTTCTATAGTATCTTTCGTGTCTCATTGTTCTTTTTGACTTTCATACGCACGTCTGTCCACAGATGCCAGGGGGAATTTATTTTAAGAATCTCCCTCGTAAAAGGAGGTCAAATGAGAAATTAGTTATATGAGGCTCTGTCTCTAATAAGCGAGCTCAAAATGCTTATAAAAAGAAATTTTAACTCGTTGAAGGAATAGTTGTGACGGCATATGCCAATCGATCGCAAACGAATTATTAGCAGCCTGCGACCAGAAAATATGACGCCAATTTGCCAGTCATGGTGTCAGCTGTATTTTTTTGTGGTATAGGACTTGAGTGTGTGACAAACATTGTCGTCAAGGTCAAAAACGCTAGACAGACGGGGGACATAGGAGAAGATACTTTGACCCAAATTCTGTGTCCTGTCGGTGAGATCGAAATACATACAAAAAGTTTTTTCCCTTGGAGTTTTAATAAACGAGCGTTTAAGTATATATTTTTCTGAGCCTTTTATTTTCTTCGTATGCCCTTTTTCAGAATATATGCAAAAGCAGGTAATTGATGGGTAGTTTCATGTGACTACTATGCAGTGGCGTAACCAATGAAGAACAATTGCTCCGATGGAGTTTTTTAGGGAAACCAAAAAAATTACACGAATTTTACGACATAAAAATTACAGTAACAAAGGAAAAATCCTACTCTATGCCATTGTTACTATGCGCTGGTAGGCAAAATATAGTGCGTTTATGCAAACATATTATGTATGCAATATAGATTAACAATGCAGACATAAACAAAAGGAAAGAAATGTAAATGATTGTGTTAATTTATCTGAAATACAAACTAATAGATATTTCGATATATGACTATTTTTAAACAACATACATGTGTTGTTGAATAAGTTTTACCTCCACGTCTGTAGCTACTTTAATAACAGAACAAAACTAAATGTTTTAGATTGACAAGTAACTTTGAAATGTTCATCATCTCATGATATTACTATTTTGCAGATAGGACCACTGACATCTAAACAATAAAACAGAGAATGCCGAACTGGATGGAAGTGCGGTTAAAACAGCGTGTGCTGATTGAAATCCTGACAGCAGAAAGTGTTGAAACAATCGATATCCACAATCGAATGATTCCTGTGTTTGGCGATGCATGAATGGACAGAAGCATCATTAGGAGATGGGTACGTGGAATGGAAGCCGGATGGAGAATCCTGGGCCAGGCACATCGGGTGTGCACGATAAACCACGCTATGGACGTCCAAAGACCGCAGACAGTGCAGTACATAATGAACAGATTCGGGATAACTGGCCCATTAAGCAGAAAATCTTTTTATCGTCAGGAAATCGGTTACAGCAGACTGTTTTAATTGCACTTCAGTATAGTTCGCTGTTCTCTGTTTCATTCTTTACATGTCATTGGTAAATTAAAATTCAAAACATCATGAGATGAAGGACATTTCTGGGTTATTTGTCAATGTAAAATACTTCATTTTGTTTTGTTAAAAAGTAATTACAGGCGTGGAGGCAAAACTTATTGAACGACCCTCGTTTTACATTTGCTCAGTCTGTACTCACCTGTATGTTATTCTGCTGCGGCGGTTCCACGTATCCCCATGGCAGATTCGTCGTGCAACGAGACATGGTGTCCCGTTTATCGTTCGTAGAGTCCTATGGAAAGAGAAAAAAAAACGAATTTGAAAATTAATCTAGTTTGTTGTGGCTGTCATAAAACGTTCTGTTGTATAAATCAAATCGTCTGTAACCAAAATTATATTGCAATCAATCTATTCGTTCTTAAGATAAAACTGTCTCAAAAATCGTAAAAAAAAAAAAAAAAAAAAAAAAAAAAAAAAAAATATAGTTGTGACATTTGTTGAGCGGTACACACTCTAACCTAATAAGGATCATTTTATGTCAAGGTCTAACAGAATATGAAGTTTGATCAGATCTCGTGTATTAGGTCTTAAGGTACACATCTATAACAAAATTCGTCAAAATATAGCATGTAAGAGCCACGCGTTGGATGATTTACACTAAAATTTAATTATAACTCATTTATGTTAGGTCTAATAGTGTATGTAATTTAATTACATTCCGTGCATTAGTTCGTGAGATATATTTTTATCGTGAAAAATGCAGTATAGCAGCGCCATCTGTCGGGTGATTTAGAAGAAAATTTAATCGGCATCTATTTATGTTAAAGTTCAATGCACTGTAAAAAATATGACTATTTTGCTGCATCGTCACTCCCCCGCTTTTATAGAATACTAGCTGACCCGCCTGGTGCTGCACGGTTCCGACTTTTGTATAAGATTTTTACAGCTTACCTAATGAAAAAACCGTTTACCGCATTTCAAAAATATGCATTAAAGTATTTAAGTAAAGTTTCCATCTTTGTGTTTATTTGTATTTTCTTTTTTCTGATGATGATTGAGTAAATTCAATCGAAACATGTAAAATTATTAAGATCTTTTAATGTTTTTATTAGTATTTAACGTCCTTTATAGCAATTAAATACTTTAATGCATATTTTTGAAATGTTTTTAATGGACGTATATGAAACTTCTATTTATAATTAATGTCGTTTACCGCATATTACTATCGATCTTTGTTTTTGAGAAATTTAATTTTGAAATCAGGGTGTTATTTGCTGGACACCCTGTATATTTTATGAAAAACAAAAACGAAAAATGATGTGTCAAGTATAGATTATGAAATACTTTCCAACACTTCTAGAATATTTCAACAAAATTTACACATTTTATAAGATGAAAGATGCTTTCAATGTAATTTCAGTAATCGGTTATCTTTTATATGTCTAAATGGATAAAAATCCCTGTTGTCAGATCGCATTCCCTTTCGACTCAATATTAAGTTTTATTACGGCTGTCGATTTACCAATGAAACATGGGTATTTTGTGCATCCGCCTTGTTCACTAAGGAGCCTGGAGATAACTTTCAAATCACCGCAATGGTCTAACCGAGATCGGCATATTTTATTTTGTTGAGAACGAGAGCCGAGTTTTCTAAGCGTTCCCTTAAATGTACCGACTTTCCAAGTGGTACAGATGTATCCTGGTTTCCATGATCAAGAACATCTTTAAGACTCCTTTTCTATGAATCTATAAACAGCTCCCATCATTTTTACCATAGATGACCATAAAATTGCTCACCAATCCAAGAACAGTGGAACAATTGACCAGCTTCTCCTCTTCTATGAAGTATTCTCGATTTCTGTACTAAATAAAATTGGTTTCAGGTCATTAAGTTTAAGCAGAGAGAAGGATTGAGGTGAATCGCTTTCAGAGGGCTAATATTCGATATCGGAGCCTTGAACTTCTAGATATTCCGACTCTGAAGAGATGGCTAGCAATTCAATTGAAGGCATTGGCACATCAAGTCCATGAGGAATGGCGCGTATGGCCGATGGAATGTTACTAAAAGTATTAGTAAAATTGATTTTTTTTTTTTTTTTTTTAAGTGACGTAATATAACTTTTTCATTGTTATTTTTTTAATTAGCACCAAAAAATACATAAAGTTGAACTATTAGTTTCCCTGTATTTTTTCCATCGCAGGCCTGTGTAATTATTAAAACTGGTTTAGTAAAAAGCTTATGGTAGATAATTAAAACAAACAGCCTTTGTGCATACAGATTTTACTGAATGTTCCGTGATTCGCAAAATTCTGCAGCTTCCGTGATTTGGAATCTACAGTACAAACATTGCAATAATAACATTGGTTTTAAAAGTAAAATCCTGGCTCTGCTACTGCCTTGTAGTCTCGTGTCCCGGTCTATCTGTCACAGAGCTCTTACTCTGAAATTATTTAAGTTCCAGACTTGATTTCCCCCCCATACAGTTGAATACCCCTTAATCTTCCTAAGATCATAAATTTTTGAAAAAGTCTTAATTAACACACGTTAATAATCAAAAACCTTAATTAAAAGAATGGAAAATGTTCATAATTTAACTAAAACGTTGATTTTAATCGAACCATGATTTGCTGACAGATTTTTTTGGGGGGGGGGGGGGAGTTGCTGTAATTTAGAACGGGTTCTATGACGATAAATGTACTGAGCATTTTAAAAAACGCTCCTATTTTAATGTCTACCGGACCTAAAAATTTGAAAACTGTGCATAAAGATACAAAAATTTTTCTGTTTCAGAATTTATTTATTTTTCTTTTTTGAAAACCCCATCAAGAAGCGGAAAAATCTATTAAAAATCGATTTATATCAGCTGATTTTATTTCCCTTCAAAAATACAGATGTTGGAGAAATTCTCCATTTTCTGACGACAATCACCGGTAATTTAATAATTAGGATTTTTTATGGTGTGTAAAATTTCTACAAATAAAATATTTACAGATTTTAAACTTATGCATCGATTAATATTTTTCGATGGTGGTTAAAAATATCTAATTTTCTTAAAAATCGATTAAATTTTTTTTATTTTATGAAAAAATCGATTTTTGAGAAGAAAAAAAAAAGGCTAATCAATTGCACATATTTAAATTTAAAATAGTTTCGCGAGTAATTATTTTTTTTTTCGTCGGATTTTTTTGATCGATTTTAAAATTTTAGATATTTGATAACACTTAAAAATTTAAAACAAGGGGGGGGATTTAAATTTCAGGAGGAGGGGGAGGGTAAAGGAGGCGCGTGAGCAAATTTCTTAAATCGTAAATTTTTCTACAATAAACATAATTTTAGATTTTTTTTTAATAAGGGACTCGGATAAATACTATTTATTAAATATAAAAATTTCAAAGAGGCGTTGGGTTTTTACAAATTTCAGCTTTCAGGAAATGAATGAAAGATTGATTCATTTTTTTACATATAACAAGAAAGAAAAATCCTGCATCAAGCATAGATTATGTAACACTCTCCAACACATTCAAAATAATGTAGAAGTTTTCACAGTTTAATAATGTGAAAGTTTGTGTCTAATTAAACAGGTTAGAAAGAACACACAATAGAAAACACAATTCAAACAATTTTCTTCTGCAGTCTGAAAACTATACGAGATCTTTTGTAACTCTGTATATAATCTATAAATTTGCATGTATACTACTACATAGCATGCAAAAAATATACTTCACTTAGGAAAAACATTAGAAAAAACAGTTGAAAATTTACCTTCAGCAATTTCCTTGTATAAGAAGACATGCGTTCTTTTTTACTTTTCTGCAGAAAAATTCTTTTCTGCATATGATGTATAGAATTTATAAACATCTAGTTACATGCAAAATATTAATTACATTTAAAAGAGTATACCAAAATTTAAAATTACTCACAGCAATTAATAGACAAATTGAATTCGTTTACAATACTGCAAACGAATTCTTTTGTGTAGCCCTGTTAACAAACAATAGTTTACATAAAAAGCATATTCTATGGAAAGTATCTCGTAGCGAAACTTTATAATGTACCTAAATTCAAATAATTTGAAATGGTGTAACATAATAAAAATATACTGCAAACAGTTTTTGTTCATTGATCGTAATCTAGCTAATAATCTAGATCGTAATCTAGAATTATGCCCCTGTAAAACTTTAATAATGCAATCATATATAAATTACATTGTAATTAAAGTATAATTTCGCGAGTTAGAGTATGAAAAGACAGACAGAGAACCTAATTCATAAAAAGTTTTCAACTTTGTTGGAAAGGGGCAAAAATCAAGTTAAATTGGGGAAATGTAAAAACATTCACGAGATAATTCTGATATATCCTTTCTTTATTTCTGCGTAATGATTTTTCTAAATCTTGAAAACACATTATGGACACTTATACATTTTTTAACATTTTCCAACATACAGTTGGCAAAAAAATTATTTGTACACTTCATTTTTTAAAATTATAATGAAATTAAATAAAAGATTTAAGCAAAAAATATTGTAAAACATTAATTTAATGCATTTTAATAATATAAAAGCAAAAACAAAATAAAACGAATTGATTTTTTACATTATAATAAACAAATATATAAAAATATAATGCAAAAAAAGTATTTGTACACTACATTAATGTACTATAATTAGTGAAAATTTAGTTAAATGATACAAAATAATATTTTGTGTGAATTCCTTTAGCGTTTTTAACTACTTCTAGATGGTGTGACATAGATTCCACAAACTTTTTTGTAGCGGTCTGGTTTATTTTATTCCATGACTCAATAAGAGCTTCTTTAAAACTGTTTTTTGCTGATACATATTTTTTTCGAATTTTTGCATCCAATAGCATCCACAAATTTTTTTTACTGGATTCAAGTTTAGAGATTGCAGAGGAGTTACCAGTCGCCTTCGAACATTGTAGAGTAACTATGAGCTGGTGATCACAGCAGTAATGCTTTGGTTGTTATCCTGCAGAAAGTGAAAAGCTTCCTCTGCACGTAATTTCTTAGCACTGTTTAATAAATTATACCGCGACACATCAATGTATCTTAAAGCTGTTATTTCAAAGTCAATAAATTCCAAATGTCCTGTTCCATTAGAAGCCATACTCTCCAAAACCATAATATTCCTCCCACCATGCTTGATAGTTTGAAGTATACGTTTTGGATCTAAAACAGTTTTATTTTTATGCTAAATTTTTCGAATGCTTGGTGGTAAGAAAATTCCGAATTTTCTCTCATCAGAAAAAATTACTGTTTTCCAAAAATCCAATGATTTGCTTCTGTATGCGAAAGCTAATTCTGTGCATTTTCGCCTATTTGTTTCACTGATCAATGGATTTTACCTTGAGGTTCTTCCTTTTAAATCTGCATTGAGAAGAATATTTCTTATTGTTTGAGGTAATACTCTGATGTTAGAAGATGTTGCAAGGTCTCCAGCAAATTTTTGAACTGAATCCATAGGAGTTTTTAAAGCTGTTTTAGCAACACTCATTTTTTCCCTCATTGTTAATTTGCTGAGAAATCCTGGTTTTCATTGAATTTCAATGCATCCAATTTCTTCATACTTTCTCATCATGTATCCAAAAGTTGTAAATGGTAATTTAATAGTTTTCTGATTTCTTGGTATGATTTTTATTTTTATGAAGCTCAAAGATATGATTTCTTAAGTTCAAAGGTACCTCTCTAGTTTTAAGTACCATTCTCAATTACTTCAAGAGAAAATTAGATTAAATGCCAGACAAACATAATATGAAGTTAATAATTATTAAAAACTACCAAATTATGTTACAACTTTGAACCACAAACATTATAAACACAGTGCGAATCTTGCCGTGGAAATGTACAAATACTTTTTTTGCAAGAAAATTTTAAACTTTTTCAGTTATAAAGTTTATTTTACACCTTGATCAAAAATTTCTGTCGTTTAATTTAAAACGCACAGTAAAAACACTCTATTAAAACCATTCGTGTATAAATATCTATTTTTATTTAGTTAAAAATTGAATATATTAGAGTGTACAATAATTATTTTGCCAACTGTAATTGAAAAGTATTTGTGAATTGTGTTTATCTATCCGTGCTCTAACTCGCGTAAATATAATCGGATTGCCCTATAACCGATATATATTATTGAAGTTGGCCGGCCATGGCATGTTCGGTAATGGAAATGATGTATGTACCATTCACAGCTCATTTACAGAAGCATTCAAAAGTTTTCTGGTATGTTACCGTCTATGGCAAAAGTTATTTGCAATGTATTTTAATAGTGTTATAATATTTTAAACATAATGAAATTTGTATACATTATTGAGCTGCACTAGAAGCTGGTTATTGTAGAATCTTATTAATCTTATTAAGGGTTATTGTATAACCCTTACAGTACGCGGTACAGTTCCGAATAGTATTTCGTTATATTATGATCTATGCTAGGCTATGGAGAAAAATCGTTTGTGGCATAATTTAATTATGTTACTCTATATTAAGTGTAGTGAAACTGATATGGATTTATGAAGTGCACTAAAATATGCTTTCTGTAGAATATGGAGTACAAAGTATTTATTATTCATTTCCAGGCTTACAGAAAAGTATTTAGTTATAAACTGGTTTACGGGAAAGAATGTGTTCGCAAGAGTATTTGAAAAATGCTGCACTTTTTAAAACAGAATGAAATTGCTATACATTACTGAGGACTAAGGTTTAATACCAGATGCTTGCAATAGAATAGAGTGTGCATGGCATTTAAGGTTCATTTTCAGGGATACATAAAAGATTTCGAATACAAAAGTGCATTTTGAGTTATAGTATGAGTTTTTAACGATTTTTTTGCATACTACGTGGCGTCCATAAATTCTACAGATCCTATGTAGGACTCAGTGTCGCACCCAGGATTAACTTTGGAGGGGGCTAGCATATTTTAGAGGTCTATATTTTCTTGATCTGGCCGGAATGTCAGACGAGCACGGTCCGATTTTTTTTTTTTTTTTTTTTTTTTAATTAAAAATAGGCGAGATGTGTCATTCCACACACATTGTGGACATACATTTTTCCTATTTACTTGATTCAGAACGAAGACTATGTGGTGGAAGGTGGGGAGCAATCAGTGAAACCTGGGCGAGGGGCTCTGAAAATTTTTGATGGGGCTAATTCTGAGGTTTAAATTTCTTTGATAAATAAAAATAAAATATTGTTTTAAATGATGAATATTAAAAATGCGGATATTTTAAATTTCATAAGAAAATTTATAAATAAGAAAAAATTTGTGAAAACATTACTATTTTTCAAAATTTCTATCTTGTAGAATCTATTAAAAATAATAAAAGTAAACTTTCATAGTTTTAAAAAACTTGAAATAGTTAATGGTCTGGGAGGGGCTTCAGCCCCCTTAACTCCCCACATGGGTGCGCCAATGGTAGGATTACACTAAAGTGTTTGTAAGAATGACTGAGAATAAGCGTGGATTGCTTAAAGGCGCTTTTAAACTTGAATTATCCATTTTCAAGCTCAATTAGATTTAGTATACTAAAATATGTTTGGAACATATAAATAAAATCATATACAGGCTTTGAAAAAACTATGCATAACAATTCCTGGAAGTGTGATTTCAGTAGTTTTAAGCCTGTTTTGGAGTGAATTAAATTTCAGCTTCATATGTTGTGTGTATAAAATCTATTTTGTAAGGACTGTACAAAGGATTCATGTACTAGGTTTAGCATCTACTTGTAGAAATCGGTGGAAGGAAAATTTCAACTTTGTTATTCGTTTTCTTACTAAACTAAACTATATGAATGTGTGTAGAATCTGTACAAATCCATAGATCATGTACAACAAAAAAAAATGGAGTTCATTTCTAGCTGTGGATTGTAATTATAGAAATCTGTTTTTGAAATGTGTTATTATATGTTTGGGGCTATACATGTATAACGTTATCAATTTCTTGGGGAAGGCGGGTTGGCACATGATATCGTAAGATATCTCTAGAAGGAGAGGGGGTTGTCTTTTGATATCGTTATCATTTTTGATCCATTTTGATTTGTAACTTGATCTTTGCAAGCATGTTACCAATTTTATGAAAGTACAAAATTAATATTAAAATCATTAATTGATTATAAAAATATTCAATTCCAAAATATGGATCACCCCAACGTTTGGCATTCCTAATCTTCAGACATACGTCTATGTAAACATAATCAGCTGTTCGACAAACCATATGCAAAGTATGAATAAAATTATTCTTGTGTTAACAATAAATAAAAGAGGATGAATGTTGTATATCTTGTTTTGTTGATAAGAAGTTCTGTTTGTCTCTCCCCTTGCAGAGGGCAAGTGCAAAAAGACATTATTACTGTTGAATGTAATAATTGTAACAAAAATCTATTATTAAGTACTTTTAAATATAGTAACTATATGTGTTATTATATCAATATAAATTGATATTTTATTGACTTAAAGTATACGAAAAAAAGTTCTTGCTCTATTTGTGTATCATTAAAAAAAAAAAAAAAAAAAAAAAAAAAAAAAATCTAAAAATAAGAAATTTTATGGATTGATAATGATATTGTTGTCGGCGAGAGGGGGAGGGGGATTGGTGTCAAAAAATTGCCAAAAAGTTGATAACGGTTTTTATAAGCACAGCCCCTTCTCTATAATGTTTACTCAGATATATTCTTTACTTTATTGAGTGGCGAAGTTTCGTTAAAATGTTGGAAAGGGTTTCACAATCAATGCTTGACGCATGATTCTTCTTCCTCGTTTACTACTCGTTTTAATTAAAGAGAAAAAAAAATGAATTAATGAATAAACGAATGAAACGAATGAACAGTTCCGTTAATTTTTGTGCAAAACCTCGTTGTTTTGGCACGGCATGATAAATGGCGCGGAATGTCCTGGCGGAGTGTGTTTTCTTAGCTTCCGAGTGAGTAATAACCACCTTCGCAGGTATCATTCCAAAAGCAGCCCGCGCTTCGGATTTCGGAAGGTGGGTAGTAGTGGGTGGATGCCAGGAGGATGCGCGCCAGGCTATCCCAATCTCCCCCCCCCCCACCCGTCCCCCTCCTACCCTTGCTCTCTCATCTCCATCTTCATCCTCATCTCCGTGGATATTTGTTTTGCTGTGAGCCAGAGATTTAACTCTTTGATTAGGAGTTTTACTTTAATGACTTTTGCAGGGGGTTTTATTTTATTTTAGCATAGCTGAAGTATTATTTAAGTTTTAAAAAATAAATATTACTTAAGTATTATATTATTAAACTTACTATTTATTAACTAATCTTAAATATTATTTTTATTAATTTTTTTCAATAAATAAATACATTAATATTTTTTATGAATCTACTCTTGTTAATAGCTGTTTTCAAATTTCATTAAATAAGATTATTTAAATATTTCAAAATTAATATAAAATGCTATATAAAAGCTAATATAAAATGTGCTTAGTCAACAGAGTCTTAGTTTACCGCTATTTTTTAACAATATTATCGGTAATGGTTTTAAATAAGCGATTCTTAAATGTAACTTTTTAAATCTGATGTAATTTCCATCAAACTTTTATTTCTTTTTTGTAAAATTCACGAGAAAATATTTTTATCATTAGAAAGGAAAAATATTATTTGCACTGTCTATTTTTTTTTTTTAAGTGCGTTCGTAATTATGTAAATACGTAGCACCTATAATTGTCGTTCAGTCCGTCCGTCTGTCTGTCCGCATATAACAACGCAAAAACTACTCAACCGAATCTTTTGAAATTTAAAATATACAATTATTACATAATTTTGTCGAGTCATTTCAAATTTTATGAGAATCGGATGGATAGATCAATTACAGGGACGATCAAAAGTATTCCGTTACATTACAGTCAATGGGGAAAAATGTTGCAAATGCATTTTAATCGTTTGAAATTTAGATTACATACTTATTACATAATTTTGTCAAGTCATTTCAATTTTTTTGAAAATAGGATGCATAGATCAAATACAGGGACAATCAAAAGTACTCCGTTACATTACAGTCAATGGAGAAAAAAAAAAGTTTCAAATGCATTTTAATAATATTACGCTCATTCGAACATAATAATATTGATATGCATCATAAAGTACATATTAAAATATAGATTTTTCATAATTTGTGGTGCAAAGAACTTTTGTTATAGATTTACAAGGCCACACAAAAGTATTCCATTACATAATGAGTATAGAGAGAACGTTGTTTGTTGCGCATTTTAATTGTAATTAACTATTTACAATTTTATGAGATTGATATATGAGAGTGATATTTTTAAAACTTCATTATCGTACGAACGCACCTCATTTGCTACGCTTCACGTGCAATTTCCAACTTGTTTAAATCTGGCGTAATTTTTCTCCATTAACGACTTTTAACACATACATTAATGAATTTATTATTTTACAATTTTCTTTCTTTTTAAAAATTCACATGTAAATATAGTTTTTATAGTTTTCAATATTTTTTCTGCTTTTAATACGTAACATTCATTTAATTTTAATTTGGAAATTTTTTTTTAATAACAGTCACCTGTCAATAAATTTTTAATGTGAAGAACTTTTATTTTTTGCGTTGTTTTAATAGTGGGAAACAATTTAAAATATTTTTCTTTTCTAAAATATGTAAAAAAAATATCTCTCAAAAGGTTGCAAACTTGAATTTAAAATAGAAATCCTAATATCCTCCTAATATGAGTCAAATTAAAAAAGTAAATGCAGTCCGCACTTTAGAAATTTCTAATGTATAAAATGATCTAAAAATGATTAAATTCCTGTGTATAGTTTTTACTCCTATAACGCTTTTTTAATGGAACGAATTTGACCAACTTTAACATTAAATGTCTCTTAAAATAATCATTCGATTAAAAAAAACTGTCTGCATTGGCGTGTTTATGAAACCTTTCTCTATAATACCACGAATTTTTATATTTTTGCATGAAACTGCTCTCTTAATATTAACAAAGAAAGACTTTCGGTCACAAAAAATTCATTGTCAGCGACGGTAAAACAGTTAGTTACTCTTTTTTTTTTTTTTTTTAAGAATAGAGAGGAACTAATTACTTATTAAATAATTAAATTTATTACTTAATAGTTAAGTATTAATTATATTACTTTCCTTATTTTAGCTTAACTTGACTTTTACTGGTGGTTTTACTTTCCTGATTTTTTTTTTTTTTTTTTTTTTTTTTAATATATACTAGCAGGGTAGACCGAGCTTAGCTCGGTCAAAATTAACTTTGTGTTCAACTCGATATAGTATTTCCACTGTATCATTAACTCTGTATTATTACTGTAAAACATGCTTATAATAGTATGATTTAGAAAAACAATCAATAAGAAAACTAAGTTTTTATGCGCATGTTTATAAATTTTACTTTATTTTAAAATTTACAACGAAAGGACATCGATCTAAATCACTTTGTTAGCTCGACTCTGATCGGTTTAACCGATCTCGAATCCTCTTAAGAATGTATAAAAAAATTCTTTACATTCTGAAAGACAATATTTTTTGCTAGATATAGCCAAAATTGGAGGCATTCTTTCATTTGGCTCCAAATACGCGTTTTGGTTTTCGTAATTTTTATAGTCGATTTTTTGGCCATATGTCGCCAATATTTTGTCAAATATCACCAAGTTATTGGCTTTTGCCATATTCTCGTGACTCTGACCCGTATTACCCAAAATGAGCCACTAATCAAATTTGATTAAGCATGTGACATAGCTCAATCGTCTTCAGGTAAACAAAAACAGTAGAATATAAAATTGAATCAAAATCGTTTAAGCCATTTTTTAGGTAAAATTAGCTTGGCAGCATTCAGCAATGAAGCGAAATGACCCACTAATATAATTTTGTTTAACATGCGACTCAGCCCAATAGTCTTCTCGTGACAAAAAACGTTTTGTTTCAAAATTTAGGTAAAATTGATTGAGTCGTTGTTATATATAATTAGAATGACCCTAGCTCATTAAGACCCAAAATGACCCACTAATCGAATTTTCGCGAGCATGTGTCCAAGCCAAATGGTTTTCTCTTGCTCAAAAACGATATAATACAAAAAATAGTCAAAATGGTGAGTACCATTTTCTACATAAAATTAGCATGACCCATCATGACCAACAAATGACCCTTATAATCGAAATCTCTCGAACGTGTGGCCTAGCTCATTAGTTTTAGCATGCCGAAGAACATTAGGTACAAAAATTAGATAAAATCGATTGAGCCGTTTTTTAGATATAGTTAGTTTGACCCTGACCCCTTATGATCCAAAATGACCCATTGATCGAATTTTCTCAAAAATCTGTCATAACCCAATGATTTTCTTGTGCCCGAAAATGATAAAATACAAAATTTAGTCAAAATTGCGCGAAATGTTGTCTAGATAAAATTGGAATGACCCAAAAGTGGCCCACTAATCGAAATTTCTCGAACATGTGACCTACCCCAATGATTTTCTCATGCCAAAAATATGTTGTATACAAAATTTCGTTAAAATCGACCCATCCATTCTTTAGATATAGCTTGACCTTGACCCATTAAGACCCACAAATGACCCTTATAATCGAAAGCTCTCGAATATGTGACTTAGTCCATTAGTTTTCTCGTTTTTAAAAATTGTTACATACAGAATTTCGTTAAAATTGATCCTGCCGTTCTTTAATTATATATAGCTTGACCCAGACCCTTTATGATGCAAAATGACCCATTAATCGAAATTTTTCGAGCATGTAACCTAGTCCAATGATTTTATCGTGCCAAAAAAATGTTGCATACAAAATTTCATTAAAATCGGTCCACCTGTTCTTTAGATATAGCTTGACCATGACCCATTATGACCCATCATGACCCACAAATGACCCTCATAGTCGAAATCTCTCAAACATGTGATTTAGCCCATTACTTTTCTCATGTCAAAAAACTGTTACATACAAAATTTCGTTAAAATCCATCACGCCGTTCTTTAAATATAAATAGCTTGACCCAGACTCTTAATGACCCAATATGACCCATTAAAATTTTTTATCGAACATGTAACCTAGCCCAATGTTTTTCTCGTGCCCGAAAACCATAGAATGCAATTTTTAATCAAAATTGCGTGAGAAAATCTCTAGATAAAAATAGCATGACCCACAATAAGCCCAAAAATGACCCACTAACCGAATTTTCTCGAACATGTTACCTAACCCAATGGTCTTCTTGTAATTCAAAGCGATACAATATAAAATTTGGTCAAAATCGTTAGAGCCGTTTTTTAGATAAAAATGGCTTGACCCATAATGACCCAAAAATGACCCACTAATCGAAATTTTTCGAACATGTGACCCAGCCCAATAGTTTTCTCGTACCAAAAAACGATTGGGTACAAAATTTCCTTAAAATCGATCCAGCCGTTCTATAGATATAAATAGCTTTATCCTGACCCATTATGACCCAAAATGACCCAGTAATCGAATTTTCCCGAACATGGGACCTAGCCAAATGGTCTTCTCGTGTTCGAAAATGGTAAAATCCAAATTTTTGCGAAAATCGTTAGAGCCGTTTTTGAGATAAAATTTACCCACACAGACACACACACACACAATTTTTGCTCACATTATAGTATAAGATATCTAGACACACGGCAGTGTGTCAGCCAAGTTCACAAGTAAAAGGCGACACACCGGTCGTGGGTTATATTACCCGAACCATTTCGAGCCACTTTTGACCCCTCAATAACTTAAATTCTATTTGACCTACACACTTGCAATTTTTTGTGTCGTGTAAGACCATCTTCTAATTTCCTAATCCTATAAATTTTTTTAAAAAATCTTTTACCGTTCACGAGAAATTGACGTCTGAAAACCACTGTTTTTACCACTGACTCACTGACTCACTCAGAAATGTTTGACTACTTCCAGGTGACTTAGGAATTTGAAATTTGGTGTGGAGGTAGGTTATTCGATCTTTAAATAGGAAAAAATCAGAAATCACCATTAATTAAACATTCAGGGTTGGTTAGAGGATAAATTATTTGATTACAATGGAAGTTTATGAGAATTTCACAAAATACCAGAAATAGTGCCAAGTTGGCGTCACTTTTGGCGAGTATCAGGGCTAATCTCAGAAACTACCGAACCGATTTCAAAAGTAATGGTACCAAAATGATGATATTCTCCGCGGTTTAAATATAGACTATATCTTATGTCTGTGCCACTAACCAAAAGAGGGTTCAGAAGCGAAAAACATTCTAAAAATGTGGGTTTTGTTTTACTGAAGGGCCTAGAAGCACAAAATATGGCATGTTAATTATTTATAAGATATAAATGATCACTAATGACATTTGCTAAAAAATATCAAATTTAAATGGGTGAAAATCCGCGACGAGCGTTCTAAAAAAGTTCGAAATACCAATTTTAAAACAATCTCAGCAAACAAAAAACCGATCTTAAAAGTAATGATATCAAAATGATGATGACAGTCTTTGCTCCAACATATGATATATCTTATGTCGATTACACTAACCCCAAGGAAGTAAAAGAGCAAAAAACATTCTGAAAATGCGATGTCTGTATATTAAGGGACTGGACTGGAAACATAAAGTTTGGCATTTTAGAGTTTATGGGAATTTCGCGAAATATCAGAAATAGTGCCATGTTGGCGACACTTTTGGAGAGTATCGGGGCTAATCTCTGAAACCACCGAACCGATTTCAAAATTAATGATACCAAAATGATGGTATTCGCTCCGGTTCAAACTTAGGCTATATTTTATGCGTATACCATTAATGACAAGAGGGTGAAGAAGCAAAAAACATTCTAAAAATGCAACTTTTGTGTTACTGAAGGACCTAGAACTATAAGACTTGGCATGTTAATTATTTACTAGCAAAAGCCATGCTTTGTTTGGATTCGCGAAGCATTATTTTATAAAACAGATATTTGAAAGTAACAATATTTTTTTTTTATTATTATTATTGCATCTTTATTAAACAAAAACGTTATTTTATGTTTTGGCGCATTTTAATTTTTTATTTATGATGTAAAACTGGCATAATAAGATATTTTCGAAGCAAACTTTTACAAATTTTTTTTAAATTTTCAACTAAAAGCTCTTTTAAAGATGTTTTTACAATTTCAAGTAGCCACTGGTGTTTTTTAATTGTTTGAAATATGCATGTTTCCAATCTTTGTAATCAACATCCGATAATCTTTGATAGCTATTTTAGAATAATATATTTGAAGAAAGCTTGAAGAAAGTTACTTCTTCAAAATCCTATTTTCTGGAAAAAACATTTGAAATCTGCTTTCGTTGATACTATGAATTTTTAACTGTAAAACATTTTATTTTAATTTCTTCGTTTTTATACATGTTAGCGTATGAGAATTGCTGTAATTCTCTCCTCGTGGGAGAACTTTTTACTTTCTGCGAATGGCAACTCAATTAATGGAATTACCTTTTAACGAAGCGCTCTCTCATTCTCGCAGTGACGTTTTCACGAATAATTATTGTTGTGTTTGCGAACTTATTAAAGTCTTATTTTTCTATAATATCCTTCTGATTAATGAGTCGATATTATTTAGCCACAATACGACCTTCGCAAAAATATTTATAAAGAGCTTGAACCAACAACTTCACGCAGATCTTTTAATTTTTCATTTATATAACAAATTTAAGAATTAATTTTATTTGTTTACAATTATTTTGTTGCCAGTTTACAAAAAAAAAAAAAAAAAAAAGAAATCCATAATACAATTTTTTTAAAATGTTTAAGTGTCATCTGTGCAAACGATTTTGCGGGATAATGAAAACATGGTTTATTTAATAAATTAATCATGATTCTATCTATAATTATTTACTCCATGATTTAAACTTTTTTTGACGTGACAACGTCTTGTAAATTGGTTTGCCGGGAGACACTTCAAGAAACTGCGTTACGTTACGTTACGCTCCGCTCACGATACGCGCTCACTTTTCTCTTAACTTTTTCCGGTCACTTGTGGGACCATTTTCTGAACGTGAAT
Source organism: Maratus speculifer (assembly GCA_964019185.1). Lineage (NCBI taxonomy): Eukaryota > Metazoa > Arthropoda > Arachnida > Araneae > Salticidae > Maratus > Maratus speculifer. The sequence continues at coordinate 20,399,085 of OZ025292.1, read as the reverse complement.
GTGAATTCGCTGCAAGGAAGGGGCGGTGCTTAATAGGAATTTTAGATAGTATCAAACTAAGACGAAATACATTATGTATTAGTTATTAGTATAAAGTACAAAGAAAATAAGTGTAGTTTATTTCGTAATTCGGTGGTATATTATGGAAAACTAATGATATGTGATTAGTGAAAGCCATTTTACTTTAGTTATATTCTGCTCATTGAAAAATTCTTTAATATGCTGTTTACAAAATTCAACATTTGACATCAATAAACATGAAGTAAAATGTGTTTAACAAACACAGTGTATTGCAAGTTATTGTATGTATATTTGTATATAAATACGTAATGTATGTGTAAAGGTAAAAATAAAATTTTGTTAATATGAAATTCAGTGCGAGATTCTTTGTATAAATTAATGTTTTAAATATAATTCTTTGTATAAATAAATGTTTTAAATTGTTACTATTATTTCATCCTTCTTCCTACTATACGAATGAATATTCACATTAAAATTATTTTACAACTCAAAGTCGTTGTCACGTAAAACTTTCGCCCGTATACCGACTTTACAGGCAACCAATTTTTTTTCTGAAAATATACGCGTTTCATTTTTTATTTATTTGCTAAAATGCGTCCGTATTGGAAATGCATGTAAAATAAATTAATTAAAAAAATAATTTTTTTAACGTTTTACTGTAAAAAAAATTATATTCTGCAAATCTACAGATCATAATTTATTTTTGTGTTTAATTTGAAGTTAAAATATTGAATAGTTTTTTTGTAAAGCGTACGACAAATTGTAATTTGAGTGGACTAGTAGAGGATTCGCTTCGCTCATCCTAATAAGATATAAATGATCTCTAAAGGCATTTGATGAAAAATACGGAATTCAAAAGGGGTGAAAATGTGCGAAAAGCGTTCTATAAATGGTCTAAATTGGGATTTTTAAGCAATTTCAGCAAACAACAAACCGATTTTAAAAGTAATGATATCAAAATGATGGTGATAGTCCTTGCTCCAATATAAGCTATATCTTATGTCGATTCCACTAATCCAAAGGGGATAAAAGAGCAAAAGGCGTTCAAAAAATGCGATGTCTGTATGTTAAGGGCCTAAAAACATAAAATTTGGTTCATTAATTATAAGATATAAATGATCACTAAGAACATTTGTTAACAAATACAAAATTTAAAAGGGGTAAAAATGCGCGAAAGCGTTCTAAAAACTTTCTAAATAGCAATATTTAAGCTATCTTGGGTAGTTAGCGAACCGATTTAAAGAAAAAAATGATGCCAAAATGATGGCGACAGTCCTTGCTCTAACAAAATTATTGGATAAATTATCAGATTACAATGCGAATCTATGGCAATTTGGCAAAATACCAGAAATAGCGCCATGTTAGCATGACTTTTGGTGCGTAATTTTTGTCGTCAATATAGCGATATTTCGCCAAGTTGGCTACAACCGTTTTTGGTCGACGAAATAATCAAGTAGTACCCAATCACGTAAAAGAAATATCCTTATTAGTGAAATTTAAAGGACCATAAGCAGTCCTAATGTTAAATTTTTAAATTTGACTGAAAAAAAAAACAGTGAATAAATGTAGGAAAAAGCTGAAAGATTAATTAATGTTAAATAAAACTAATTTAACCTATTTATTTCAAAAAGGAAACAAATACCAGACATTATTATTTACCTGATAATTATTTGACAAAAAATAATGATATCCTATCAAAAACATGAATGTGAAAAAATGCCAAGTTCGTTAAAGGTTTCACTCATAAAAGAAGTGATTTGACAAAAAATAATGATATCCTGTCAAAAACATGAATGTGAAAGAATGCCAAGTTCGTTAAAGGTTTTTCTAATAAAAGAAGTGAGATCTAACTGCAAACCAAGTTCTTTCGGAGCTCCTTAAATCATAACTCCTGTCATGCATAATATTATTCAATTGCTTAAAATGATTTGTTATGTTACTTGTTATTCAATAGAACGACTTGGCAAGTTTTCAGCTACCAACTTTAATCTTTGAGTCTGAGTACAATTTAATCTAGAATCTGATTGGCAAAGATCTAGTCAATCGAGTGTTCGAAGAAGTATATTAAAGTTAAGGTAATGATAAGTTAAGGAAGGGATCAACTTTAATTTCTGATCAACTAAATAGAAAAAATTGAATAAGAGAAAATTGAATAAGAGAAAACTTGCTAAGTCGCTCTATTGATTAACAAGTAACATAACAAATCATTTTAAGCAATTGAATAATATTATGCATGACAGGAGTTATGATTTAAGGAGCTCCGAAAGAACTTGGTTTGCAGTTAGATCTCACTTCTTTTATTAGAAAAACCTTTAACGAACTTGGCATTCTTTCACATTCATGTTTTTGACAGGATATATATATATTTTTAGACTGGTAACAGAATTCATAGTTTTTCTCGTGGAGGGTTTGTTTAGCTCCAGGGCGTGGAAAGTAGGCATTACGGTATTCCAGAACAGAAATTGACACTTTTGACTCTATCAACGCATAAAATACCAAATTTCATTTCATATTAGCTGATTCTAAAATGTTTATAGAATCTTATTTAATCAAACGCAAAAACAGCCATTAACAGCAGCTCATTCGGCTGTGAAGCCCTCCGTAAAATGGAAAAGAATGAATACCTATTTATTGAGCGATCACCACCGTTTTAATATTATTTTTACTATGCAATCTTTCGTAATTTTTTAAAGCTTATCAAATGAACTGATTTTCAGAGACGGAACGAGAGTTGACGAGCGTAGATCGTAGGGGGCAGAGCCCCCCTAGTATTATAAAAAACACCATTCGCTATCAATGTTACATTTACGAGCAACAATCTTTTCTGAAGCGAAAAATGTCGAAAAAGAAAATAAATTTCATAGTATGCCATATCCTATTCGAATGTTTAATAAAGATATTAAATCTAATATTTTAATTACAAATGAAGTGTAACCCATTGAAATTTCTACGAAAGAAAATGTTTACGAAAGAAAAGTTTACGAAAGAACTGTTTCATTAAGCTTAAAAATTAATAATAATAAACCTACAAAAATAATTACAACTAGCAAAAGCCATGCTTTGTTTGGATTCGCGAAGTATTATGCTATAAGATAAATATTTGAAAGTAATAAAATATTTTTAAAATTACTTTTGCATCTTTATTAAGCAAAAATGTAGTTTTATGTTTCGGCGCATTTTAATTTTAAAATGTACTTTAACCAAATAACTAAGAATTGCCTCAGATTGTTTATTTATGATATAAGACTGGTATAAATAAAAATATTTTCGAAGATTATACAAAATATTAATTTTATTTGTTTACGATTCTTTTATTGACACTTCACAAAAATATAATGTAATTCTTTTAAAATTCATAAACATCGTCTGCTTAAATGATTTCCCAAAATAAGAATAAATTGTGTATTTGAATTCCTAACACAGAAAAAATACTTTTATAATTGAATATTAATAAGAGAATTTTCACAAATATTAATTCATTAAAAATATGCTATAACTTTTCTAAAAAAAGTATTTTTTAAATTTTATAAAAGAAATCATGAAACTATACATAATTAAAAAGAATGAGCATAGTTTGAAAATCTGAAAGCAGTTTTTGAGATATTTTGTCAGAATAATGAAAATATATTTTATTTATTTAATGATGATTCTAGCTATAATTACTGACCCCATGATTTAAGTTTTTCTTCTGAAAACGTACGTGTTTTACTTTTTATTTGAAAGAATGCGTTCGTAATGGAAAAACATGTAAAACAAATGAATTAAAATAATATTTTTTGAAAAGTATTTCTGTAAAAAAAATAATATTCTGCAAATCTACAGATCATAATTTATATTTGTGTTTAATTTCAAATCAAAATACTGTATAGTTTTTTTTGTAAAGTGTACGACAAAGTGTCATTTGAGTGGCCTAGTAGAGGATTCGCTTCGCTCATCCTAATAAAAAATCCAATGTAAACTGTTTAGTCTAACTCTCCAAACACATATTTTAACTTAAAATTAACAAAATACCATTTTCATCAACTTCAATGGTTAAAATTATTGAAAAATTAAACTTTATCGTATACGTAATCAGTAAGATATAATCAAGATCAGTAATTATGATGAAATTAACGGTTGAGGCTCTTATGCTTGGCATTATGGAATGAAACTAGTCGCTGGAGGCCACCGAATTACTTACCCATCATGGATATGCATTACTATAAAATCCTCAATCTCAATAAATGCTTATATCAATCAGATCAATCTTTAAACTCGTCCAATAAATACATCTATCTTAATCGGTTCGGTAGATAGAGTGTTTAAAATCGTGGCTTCATGACGTCGTAAACTTTAAATGCCCTGAATTACATTTAAGAAACATCCTTATAATTCCAAAAATGATAATCTTATGAACTAACAGTTTACTGCGTCAGATAACGCAACTCATTTCCTATTAAAATATATCTTTGAACTGAAATTTGAATTAAATACAGATTCATGAAAAATAAAATTACAAATATCTCGGCAACTAAAGTTATCTTTAACTTCATTTTTCATGCAAAATTTATGTTTTTTATATTTATTTTTTGCATTAATTTTTTTATTTTTTCTGAATTTTTAAATATTTCTGAACAATATGCAAAAACCTGAATTTAAAAAATGACTTAATTAACTATTTTTTAACACTATGCTTTCAGTTTGTCTGGCCGTCTGTCCGCACTCTAACTCTCATATATACTCAGATTTCCATGAAAATTTTGGAAGTTATTTTCGTTTACCCTATGACGAACCCTACTGCAAATGAAGTTTCTAGCATGACTAGTTTATTTACAAGGAAAGTCAAAAGTTTTTCGTTACAGTGCGGCCAATGGGAAGAAATCGTTTCAAATGATATTTAAAGATGTTACACCCTGTCAAACATATTCAAATTTGTGTCTACGAAGTGCACTAAAATAAGCTTTCTGTTAAATATGCGGTGAAAAGAATAGTTATTATTCATTTACAGAGCCACAAAAAAGAATTCAATAACATAATAATAAGGAAGGGATTGTTTGCGACATATTTTAATTATATTAAATTATTTCATGAATAATAAAATTGATGTACATCGTTGAGGCTTAATATAAATTATTTCACGCATAATATGAAGTGCATAGCATTTACATGGACACACAAAAGATTTCAAACAATCCGAAATTTTATCCGAAGAAACTGTATATTATTGATGATGGCTGATGAATGGATGAGTAGAATGAACTTTTATTTATGATATGCATTTTTTAAGCATCGCTAAATGTATGCACACTATATGGTGTGTGTAAATGCTATAGTTGATATACAGGTTTACACAAAAGAGTTCGTAAAGGTTACTGAATATGAGCATAATTTACTTAATGTTGGTTTTAAAATAAGTTATGCATTTTTATGCTGAACAGCATTCCGTTTACAAAGAAATGTTTGTCGAATATAGATAAAATGATATACAGGGTCATGCAAAGAAAGGAATACATGGTCGTCTACGGTTGATAATTTCTGGAAATGTGATTTAAGTAGTTTTAGTGTGAACTAAATTTTAGCTAAATAGATTTGTAATAAAAGTACTATATAAACCACAGGGCTGAACAAAAATATTCAAGTATGTTTCCATCTATTAGTATAAACTGCTGAAAGAGAAATTTCAAATTTTTATGTGTTTTCTTTCTAAACTATAATTTACCTACTATATAGTATACATTATAGCAACCGACAGAGCAATTGCAAGATTTTACAAAAGTGTTGGAGCATAGTGCATATTTTGCTATACATAGTAGTATCTTTTTTCCTTAAATAACGAAGTTTTGTTAAAGATTTTAGCAAGTGTTGGAAAGTGTTTCATAATCTATGCTGAATACATGATTTTTCTTACTTGTTTCAAACAAACCTGGATTAAAACTTAAAAAAAGCATTTTACACAATATTTGTATAACATTCCATCAGACCTAGTAGAACCAATTGCTGTATTGACCCCTTTTTAATATCGATGCTTCATAAATGATGAAAAATTAGAGACTATTTTTTTCGGATTTTCAAAGTCCACAGCCGCTGTGCTCATGATCCGAGAATTATGCTTTCACATTTCATGCGTTCATATAGTATACAGTAATAAATATGAGAGTTAATTTACTGATCACGCACGGCATAATTGAAATAAACGGTGCTACCTAAAAATTCATTTCCTACATATATTTATTTTTAAAAAGAACAAAGAAACAAGTAGGTGAGTGTGAACGCAGATCACACACAGAATTTCGTTTAATATTTCCTTCAAAAAAATTTATTCTTTAATTAATAAATCAAATAGTTAATTTATAATTATTAAATTTCTACATAGATAGTAGCCCAAAAAAATTAAGTTTTAAAATAACTATAAAAGGAAGTTATTTATTTTAATTAAATAAAAATTTTTCAAATCAAATTATTTAAATTAAAAAAAAATCCACATTTTTTGTAAATCTGAAATTAAAAAAAAAATTAGCGAATATATAAATAAAATTTTTAATTTCTAAAAGTGAAAAATATGTTTAAACGAAATTTAAAATGTGAATCATTGATAAATCGCAGTAGTTTTTAAAATAGAAAGAAAATTGAATTCCAAAAATTATTATGAATGTCAGTGATAAACAAAATCATATAAACATTTAAATTGACAAAAAATACGAAATTTGTTTTAATTAAATCCATTTTACAAGGAAGGTCACCATACGGAAGGTTACCCCGAAAAATCTGAAAAAATTACAGACTGTTCTTCTCGTGTGGATATATACGTTTATATATATATATAAAAAAAAAAAAAAAAAAAAAAAAAAATGGCGGAACCTCTATTTAGTATCTATAAAAAACTAATGAAAATTTCGTTATTTGGCGATTTATCGGTGGTTGGCGATGGAATGTAATTTAAAAAAATACTTAATTCAAATACACTTCAAGAAAAAAAGTTTAATGTTGATCTTGTTTTGATAAATTTAATTTAAATAACTTTAGTTTTGTCAATTTTAGTTTGTTTTAAGTATAATTTTGTTACATCGATATTTATGTGTATTTATATTCAAATTTAATCATGAAAATTTGAGATTTAAAGAAAAATTCATAATTTAAATTAATTAAATTTGTTTCAAGCTCAAAATCCAATTGAGAATTGTCGATTAGATTTTGTTGCTATGGAAACATCTTACTTTTGTTTTTGAATTCGCTTAAATGTATGAAGATAATTTTTCTCAATGTGATTTTTTTTAATCTATGAAAACATTTTTTCCAGTGATTAATTAAATAACTACTTCAACAAGTAATATATACATGTAATATAATGAAAACAAAAAATGAAAACATGAAAACAAAATATCATATTTGTATTTATTAATGAAAATATTCTCTGAAAACAAAATTTCATATTTGTATTTATTAATGAAAATATTCTCTGAGAAAAGAAAATCTGGTATTTGTATTTATTAATGAAAATATTCTCTGAGAAAGAACCTGTTTGGAAAAGGTTCGAAAGTACTAAGATTTTTAAATAAAGTAAAACTTTAACATCTATAATTGTTTACTTAATCGCCTTTTAAGTAAGCATTATTCATTTTATGTAGTATAATATGTATATAATATATTAAAGTCTCTCATTGTTTATGTTTAAATTCATTAAATACCATTTACACGCATTCTAAATATCTAACTGTTTTGAGTTGCATTATAATCGTTTGCTTTTGGCGAGGAACTGAGCTGCTCGCCAAATTGAGTGACTCTTTCGTCTTTTCACGCCAAATATTGGAAAATATTTTATTTTTTACATATTTTTTTACTGTGATTCCGCCGCTAATTTTGACGGATCCTTTATTACATACATAATTACTTTAATCAGTATTTTTTTCATAAAATTCTGAGTATGCCCAGTATGGAGACCTTCCTTGTTAGTATGAAAATTTCAATTTCTAGCACCAAAGTTCAAACTAAAAACCTTCTATTTACTAGCGAGATGCTTTACCGCCAAACTATGATGTCTACAAGAAAAAAAGTTGAAATTAAGGTTCTCTTTTACAGTTTAAATTGCAAAAATGAACGAATTACATTGATAAAATAAATCTAATTTAAAAAATAGACTTTTTCAAAATTTTATGATTTGTCGTGTGACAAGAGGTATTCAGCTATAATTTGAAGTCTCTGACTCCACAGTTTTTGTGTACGGACTCTGTGATGGATAGACGAATAGGGTTTCGTAAGATGAACGAAACCCTAAAAAAATGAAGTCACTACTCGATTTCAAATTGTACTTGAACAGTAATGTTTCCAAATTTCATTTTTTTATCCATAAAAGTGACTTTATGAAAGTGCCTAAAAAATTAGAGATTTTTACTAACTTTTAATTCATTTATTGAGAACCAAAAAGAGAAAAAAAAATTGCCTATATTTAGTGCCCGTAGATGACTTCTTACAGCCGCCAGTTTCTGGCCGATACTTTTTATTATAATTAGTCATCTACTAGTCAGTGTGAATACTTTTGTTGATAAGCCAAACCTACATATTGCTCACCGCAAGAATAGTGACACATTTCCACAAAGTAAGTTTCACAGGAGAGGCGAAAGAAAATTTCCATGATTTTACTGTAGCATGAAATTACGTCACATAGCACATCATGCTAGAAAAAAATAAAAAAAAATCTGCATAAAGGCGTAAAACCCTAAAGAAGGAAGACATGGGATGAGGTTTGCAGAGTTGGTTAATTTTACCTCGCCATACAATCCACCTGTCTTCTGTGCTCCAAAATGGGCATAAGCTTAATAAAGTTATTTTCCGTATAGCTACACTTATGAAACATTTTGTGTAAGCAAGACGCTCCTATGACAAACCTACTAATGGAATAAAACGCAAAATGAAATTTTGCGAGATGTGTCATTTTTCTTGTAGGTAAAAAATATGGTCAGTTAAAAAAGAAGAAAAAAAGGATAGTAATAATAATAATAATAATAATAATAATAATAATAATAATAATAATAAATCAATACATATATAATATATTAGCGAGCATGCATACATACAACATAACAAACATATCTATTTCAAAGTGTTTCCCTATTGTACTATTGTTCAGTGGTTCATTCGTAACACTGAGATAGCTGTTTCGATTCCAATCTGCAGTTTTTATTTCTTTTCGCTTTCTTCAATGGACGTATATTTCCCCTCATGTAACGGAGAAAAAAAGATACAGGTATTCGTTAATTAACGGAAGAATCCTGGTAGCACTTCTGCACGGAAAAATTCATTGAAGTAGTAGTTTTCCGTGATAGTAATTTCATTTAATGCTGCTGATTTTTGGAAATATTTTCCTTTTTTCAATAATTTGTGGCAATCATCTCTTTTCTCAAACTAGAGTATAAGGTTTTCGGATAGTCTTCATTTCGATGAAAAATTTCCGCATTCAACAAACATGATTTACAGGCAAACATGGCAAATAAACAACATTCCTGTTAACCTAAAAATTAATATTTGTTATTCTTACATGCATGAATCTTACGCAACTGTTTCATTGAGAATGGATAGCCACCTAAAAGCAGATATTGAAAACGGATGAATACACTCTAAAAGCTATTCGGAAACGTTTCCGAAAATCAGCGGCACAACAAAAATAAAAATAACATTGTCCAGTTAAACTGATGACATTGAGCTCACAGTCTACGCATACTAATTGTACATTACAACCTTATATTTCCAAAGGTTAATGCCGTTAGAAAAACAAATTAAGGGGGAAATAGCTCCCCCAATTTTCCATTTTTATACTTAATCATTGAACCCCCTAAACTAATCAGGAAAATGCTTTAACATATAAAAAAAACCTATAGCCAAAATTCAGAGCAAATTAGATAATTCTTCATAAAAACGCATTTATATAATTTAAGAGGAGTAATCCCACTCCTTTTTACTTAACCATTGAACTTCCAAATCTATTCAGAGATCATCATATCAAAAAGAACCTACATCCAAAATTTAAAGCAGATAGGATAATTCTGCATAAAAATCCATTTATCAAATTTAAGGGGGGGGGGGATAGTTGCCAATATCCCCTTTATACTTAATAAAATAACTCCACGGCTAATTAGAGAAGACTCTTATCATCAAGAACCTGTATCCAAAAATTGAAGCAAAACGGTTAATTCTGCAAGAAAAACCATTTAATTAAATTAAGAAAAGTAGCCCTACCGATCCCTCATTTACACTTATCCAATGAATTTCCAAAACCATTCAAGGAAGCGCCTTATCAGAATGAATCCATATCCAAAATTTGAAGCAAACCGGTATTTTCTGCGTGAAAAATCCATTAACCTAAATTAAGGGAGGGATTATCTTCCATTTCCCTCTCTTAGACTTATTCAATGAACTCGCAAAACTAATCATGGAGGTGCCCTAATCAGAATGATCCTATACCTAAAATACGAATGAAATCTGATAATTCTGCATGAATATCCCATTTATCTAAATGAAAGGCGGAGGATTATCCCCTCTTTCCCCCTCTTTATACTCATCCAATGAACTCCCAAAACTAATCATGGCGGTGCCCCCATCAGAATGATCCTATGTCTAAAATTTGAATGACATCTGATAAATATGTACGAAAAACACATTTGTCGAAATTAAGGGTGGAGAATTAGTCCTCCGTTCCCCCTCTTTATGCTTATCCAATGAACAACTAATACTAATCACGAAAGCGCCTCATTAAAATGAACCTATAAAGTACTTGCCCCAATATGGACAGTGCTCTCAATATGGACACCCCTAATATCTTTAAAAGTAACAATTTTAATTGTCATCTTCCTTTATCAACACTAGGGTTCCTATGTTAACATTTTTTTTTTTTCAAATTGCCACTTGGAGCGTTGTTGGAACGTATTTAAATACTCTTTATTCCAACGATTCCATATCAATTGAATGTATTTTGAAATTCTATGCCATTTAGATAGTCTGTTTTCGTTAACATTAATTAATTCTGGTTCAACGATGGCTGTCATAGGCCTTCCGATTAAGAAATGGCTTGGTTTTAAGGCCTCCAAGTCATTCACGTCTGAAGACAATGGAGTGATTGGCCGTAAATTTAATACAGACTATTTGAGCAATTACAGTTAATAACTCTTCGAACGTTAGCCTTACATTACCTACCGTTCGCTTTAGATGATATTTTACCAATTTTATTCCTGCCTCCCACAACCCGCTAAAATTAGGTGCTCTGGGCGGAATAAATTTCCAAATAATATTCTCTTCTGACAAATAATTCGCTAACTTCTCCTCAGGATGTCTTAGTAAATTATGGAGTCTCTGTAACTCGGCGTTAGCACCAACAAAATTTTTTGCATTATCTGAAAAGATTACTGCGCACCTTCCGCGCCTAGCAATGAACCTTTTTAAGGTGGCAATGAATGCATCTGTAGTCAATTCTGACACAAGTTCGAGATGCACTGCTTTAGTTACAAAGCAAACGAAGACCAAATACATCTTATTAAGAATTCCCTTTCTCTGTCCCTTATATTTTATGAAAAAGGGACCACCAAAATCTGTTCCCACGTACCGTAATTTCGGGTGTATAAGCCGCGGATCAAACAATTCCTTTTGGACCCAGAAATCTTATTTAGTGATAGAAGACAAATACTTACGGCGATCTAACTAGTTATATTTGTTTCTTAAAAAATTCTGGGTCGAAAAAGAATTGTTTGATCTGCGGCTTATACACCCGAAATTACGGTAATTAAATGGTGCGTTAGGACGTACTCTCTCTGTAGGTAGGGAACCCATGATTTGTTGTATAGTTATGGGGTTGCTTTTACTACAAGTTACACACTCATGCGTTACCTTTCTAGCTAAATTTCTTCCCCGTAGCGGCCAGAATTTTTGCCTCAAGTAGCATAACAATGCTTGTGCCCCTATATGAAGATATTTTTTATGATAGTAAATTGCAATTAGGCTACACAATTTACCCTTAGCTGGCAGAATATATTGATGTTTTTGAGAAAACTTTAGGTCTGCATTATCTAAACGCCCCCCCTACTCTTAGCACATTATCTGCATCTAAAAAGGGGTTTAAGAATCGCAATTTACTTTTCTTAGAAATTTGCTTACCTTCTAACAATGCAGTATATTCTGCCTTAAATTCAACTTTTTGAATTTCCCGAATTAAAAAGGTTTCTGATCGTGATAATTCTTCTATACTTACGTGTCCTTTTCTTTTTTCAGCTGATTTTCTTGTGTTATCTAAGAACCTGAAAATATAACTTAAAACACATAATATTTTACTATAGTTATTGCTGATAATCAAAATTTCATTTACAAATTCACTCGAATTTAAACAGATTAATGCTGTACTGTTTTTTAGTTTTAATTCTGATGAAAAGTCAATATTTTTTTTCACTTGTTCTAAATTAATGTTCTGATTGGATTCAATGGCTCTTTCTCTCAAGAAGAGAGGGCCATACCACCAAAGTTCACAATCAATTAATTTGTCGAAGGTTAGTCCTCGAGACACAAGATCTGCTGGGTTGTCCTCTGAGCGTATGTGTTTCCACTGAAAAGTCTGGGTCAACTCTTGAATTTTGTAAACTCTGTTGGCCACAAAAGTTTTAAGTAGATGAGGAGGAGTCTGAATCCATGCTAAGACGATGGTTGAATCACACCATAATATTATTTTACTGATGTTCAACTTTAGTACATTCATTATCTTAGATACGAGTTGAGACAATAAGGCAGCTGCGGACAATTCCAATCGTGGGATTGTCAAAGGTTTCAATGGTGCAACCCTAGACTTGTTGCATAGTAAATTTAAAGACGTATTAAATTTTGTGAAACAGCGTAGATAAATGGCTGCTCCATATGCGAGCTCGGATGCGTCGGAGAAGCCGTGCAGTTCAACTTCCGAATATCCTTTGTTTAAAACAAAACGATTTATTTTTAAATTGTTTATATTTTGAAGCGTTCTGATAAAGCGTCGCCATTCATCCTTAATGTCATCTGGGAGTGAATCGTTCCAATCTAACTTTAACAGCCATAGTCTTTGTATGAAAATCTTAGCCTTAGCTATTCCAGGACCAAGTAATCCCAGTGGATCATAAATTCGCGCTATGCCGGATAAAACAGTTCTTTTTGAGTACTCAACTGGTTCCTCAACTGATGAATTAAACGAAAAGCAGTCACGAACTGGATTCCATAACAATCCTAGAGTTTGGTGCTCTGGTCCTCATCACAGTCATTGAATGTATACTCTTGATTGCTAGTTGCGATTTTTAAGAGTTTGGGGTGATTAGCACACCATCGGTAAAACTTCATGCCACCACGTTCAAGCAATGCGATTAATTGTGCTTGAACTTGTTGAGCCTTATTTAAAGTGTTAGCTCCTGTTAATACGTCATCCACATAGAAATATTAAAGAACTACACGTGATGCTAGCGGAAAATTGTCCTTTCCATCAATTGCAAGCTGATTCAAAGTCCGCGTGGCAAGATAAGGCGCATTCGATGTATCATATGTAATCGTCTTTAACTTAAATATTTTGACTGGTTCTTCTTCACCAGTTTTCCACAAAATGCGAAACAAATCACTCTGATGTTCCGAAATTAGTATTTGGCGAAACATCTTTATGATGCCAGCAGTAAAGACGTATTTATGAGTTCGAAATCGACAAATGATATCGAAGAGCTCATCTTGGACTAATCCTCCGTTTAATAAAATATCATTTAAACAAACACCACTGGTAGTAGTTGCACTAGCATCGAAGACCACCCTTAATTTCGTGCTTGGTTTCTCGGGTTTGTATACCTCATGATGCGGCAAATAATATGAAAATTCGGGCTTATTTTCCAACAAGATTTCTTCTAAGTGTCCCAAATTATTATATTCGTTAATAAATTCTTCGTATAACAATTTCATGGCTGGATTGTGCTTAAATTGCTTAAGTAAGTGATTTAATCGTTTAAGTGCGTTTTCCTTTGATTTTCCTAAACATGCAAGCCCACCAGTTTTAATTGGCATTTCCACAATATACCTACCATCTTCTCTTCTACTATGTTTACGCAGGAAATGTTCCTTACAATACTGCTCTTCTTTATTTTTTATTGGGTTTTTATCATGAATCGCTTCAATTTCCCAAAATTTTTGCATAGTGTTGGATAAATCATCCACAGATCGAACAAGACCACAATAATTATTAAAATTCTGTTGTGGCATAGACGTAGAACCACTGGCAACATAGCCAAAAGCAGTTTCTTGAAAAACCAAATTTTGCATATTGATTTTATTTTATCCAATTAATTTAAAAAATACTTCGTTTGATAATAAAACATGTATTGGACCTGATTTATCAAATTGTGAATCAGCTAACTGAAAAGTTTGTAAATGCGTAATAGGCATGATGTTTAGATATGTAGCTGGTGTTATGCGCGTAATTTTAAGAACAACAAAAAATTGCAATGTTTCATTAAAACTCCTGTTTTTATTTGCTATGGTCGTTATAATACTTTCCTTTATATTCATAACTGAACCATTTAGCCCTGAAACTGATGCGTTTATTTTCCTTCCTTTCAAGAACAATAAGTCAGAACATTCCTTCGTTATAAAGTTATTTTGCTATTCTGAATCTAACAATGCTCTAAGAGGAACAAATTCTCGTCTAGCATTTTCTACATATATTATCGTAGTTGAAAGCAGTACTTGTTTACTAGAAAAAGACGTCATACTCATTACAGTATTGTTAATAGTTGAATGCGTGTTATCAAATGAATGTGTATTTTCACCTAAAGTGGTAACAGACATCTGATTATTTGTGTATCTATGAGAAGTAAATGCGTTTGCAGTTGGCGATAAATTCTACTAATATTATTTTCATTTTGGATTGCTAATAGTCTGATTAGTATCAATATTTTCCTCACCGCTTTCCAAATGGATCAATGTGTGATGACGTTTGTTGTATTTTCTGCACGTGCTTGAATTTTTGCACTGGCTAATGTTATGAACTGTTGAAAAACAATTGAAGCATAATTTTTTCATTTTAACAATATTAAACCTTTTTTTTTTTTTTTTTTTTTTTTTCAGGTAAATTTAAGAATCGGGAATATCTCATTAAAATGTGATCGCTTTTGCACATTGAACAAATGTGTGGACCTTCTGCTAACAAAGTCAATGACTTTGTTAGCGTTTAAACGTTTCTGATCCTTACTGAAAGGTTTAACAGACAGGACTTTATGGATATTTTCCAAAAATTGAGATCATTTTTCTAAAAATAAAAGTAATTCATCTAACTTCGGAACTTCTTTTGAACTTATCGTCATTTCATAATTTTTTCGAGTATCTCTATCTAACTTTTGGAGAATGATGTTCAATATTAAAACATCTGAAAGATTATTTCTATTAAAATTCAAAATCTTCAAGGCGCGAATGCTTTTTTTTACATTATCGACTAGATTTCGAAGATCTTTAGCGGAAGACTGTGTAAGTTTATCTGCGTTTAAGAGTGAATTGATGTGTATTTCTGTTACTACTCTATCATTTTCGTATCTGTCTTTTAATGCTTGAAATAAAGATGAAAAAGTGTCTTCTGTGCTAATCAAAGCTCTTGCATCACTTATTAATGCTGCTGATAAATAATGCAACTTTTGCGCATATGATAGTTGCTCATTTGAAGTTATTAAGTTGTTAAATTGTAATTAAATAGATCCCATTCATTGGGTTTTCCGGAGAATTTCTTAAGAGATATTTCGGGTAATTTAATATTTATCGCGTTGTTTATTTGAGTAGAATTTGGTTGAATTTCATTGGAAACTTTACCTTGTTCTAAATGTTTAAGTTGCTTTTTAATTTGAAATTTAGCCTTTATAATTTTTTCCTGGTATTCTTCGCTAGCGTTAATGTCAATTTTATATTCTTTTTCTAAACTAATACCAGATTCTATTTCCTTATTTAGGTTTTTTAGAGTTTGTTCTCTGTCATTTAATTGTTCTGAAATTTCTAAATAACTATCAATATCAATATTTTTATCATTTATTAATGTTTATAATTTACTAATTAATTTTGTAATTGAAGTGCGTAATGTTGCACGCTTCTTTTTTATTTTTTCAAGACTTTCCATGTTCAAAAACTTATAACAGCAAAACGAATAATAAATTATTCATATCTTTTTCCTCGCAGACGACTTTCTTTCTTTAATTAAAGCATCAGGCCAGCTTGTGAAATAATGTTCTAATAAATTTCAATGATGAAAACAGTTCATTATTATCGAACTTTTCTTTTCGAAATGAAGAAAAAAATATATATAGCCTCCGGGAGACGTAACTAGAAAAGTGTGTAGCGGCGATGCGTATTAACGTAATTAATAAACTCACATGCTTTAATGGACTGTACATACTTTATTTTTAAGACATTGCGAAGCGTTGCTTGCTCTTCTAGCAAAACGAAACAACAACTAGGAAAAGAAAACAGACAATTTGCGTTTCTATAGTTACATACATTAGCGAACTAGTATGCCAGATTCCAAACATAAATTACAAGTAATTCTAACACAGTTGAAAAGATAATTAAGCCTGGAAAGTGCAAAAAAACGCGCTGTTCGCCATATAGAAGGAAACTTGTTGTTTCGTTGTGTGCTGATCGTAATAACATGTGAGTTTAAATTTTAAGCTATTGCATAGCTTTTATCGCGGGCTTTGAGCGCGGCGACCGAATCTAGAAATTCCGTAACGAGAAAAAAAACCTAACACTCCGGCTAACGTCGTTTCAGTTCGACAGACTTCGGCAGACTTCTCATTTATTCAATAAAAGAAAAATTTGTTTTCTTATCGGTCATCACGCTCAAAAAGTGTAACTTGAATTAATATCAAAGACAAAAAAACTGCATAAATAAAAAATAAATAAATAATTATAATTGCAGAAGTTGATAAAAAATGCTATGCAATAGCTTTACCGCGGCAGTCCCCGAGTGCCACACGTATTTTTTATTAAATATGGTAAAATTAGTTTAAATATTAAAAAGTGGAGTGTTTTAGAAAGCTGATAAACATATTTTCGATTGCTTTTGCATATATTGCTTTAAAATGTTTTCTTTGTTTATTTTTTACAAGATTTAATAAAACTACGCCCGATTCCCAATACCTTATGTGCCCATCGACTTCGACTGTAAGAAGGAAGAATATGCAACGTCGCCTGGCTATGAATACAAAATGCATCAAAGTGGTAAAATCTTTGTTCTACAAGATGTCATCAGATCAGTCCTCCAAAAAGCTCTTGTAGAAAAATCAAAAGAATTCTCCCTTCAGTATAGGGTATCTGTTGGCGAAATCGCAGGTACCAACGGTATGAATTCCTCGACAAAGGAGAGCTAGTACTGCTTCCTATGCAGTATTGATGATGTTGCACACATGCAGCCATGCATCACATGCGGCAGATATGTCCATGAGGACTGTATGGGCCTTACTGTTCATGATGAAGAAGTTTTTATTTGTTCATTCTGCGAGGACTGAGTAATAGCAGATGTAAATTCTGCAGATAGATGCAATAAAACTAAGCAAAACCAACAATATTATTGCATAATATTTAGTAATAACTGATATGCTTTGCTTGGATCTTCGAAGGGCAAAATCGAAAATGACCCCCCCCCTTCTAAAATGTATGTTCTGAAGACATTTACTGTGCCCCCTCAACCCCCGCAATACATTAAGATATATTTTTTGTATTCCCTCCCCTCTAAAATCCCTTTTAAGAGTGGCTCATCCATACATCCTGTGTAGTAGGTCAATAAGGAGCCACCTGTCCTTAATATGGACATGCATGTCCATAATAGGGACAGGTAGTTCCTTATATAAACACTTGTACACATTTTTTTTGTTTTTATTATTTAAGTTGAACCAAAATAATTAAAGATCGTTAATTTTAATAATGATAGTTAATAGTCCAGGGATAGTGGTATGATATTTTTGGAGTCCTATAACGTGTATACGGGGGTGGAAAAAATACATTTCCTTAGGGTGTCCATATTGGGTACAGGTACCTTGTCTAAATTTTGTACAAAAACTGATAATTATGCTTGAAAAATCCATTTATTTATATAAAGAAAAGGGGTATTAACCCCCGTCTCCCCTCTTAGACTTATCGAATGAACTCTCCAAACTAATCAGGGAAGCGCCTTATCAGAATATACCTATATCCAAAATTTCAAGTGAATCAGATGTTTTTATCATGAGTTATCGCGTTACGTACACACGCACACACACACATACATACAGAACGGGCGACACATAAGATCTCAGGCTTTGATAGCTATCTTCGCATCAGCCATGAAAAGTAAAATAATACGAATTTGGAATTAACAGCACATATAACACCAAAATGAAGTGAATAATCAGTTGGCCCTATTGAATCTTAAATTTTGGTAAATATCTATGTTGCAATGGATATATTTATAAAAAGTTTACACATATATATATAATACTTTAAATCTCGAAATTATATGGGTTTTTCCGGATAAAGAACGCTTTACGAAATAATAGGTACATTTTCATTCGCAGTAATATATTTTTGTAGATGAAGAACTGTTTGAAAAAAAAAATTGAACTTAAAAAAAAGTTTTTATTTCATGTCTAATAAATTATTTGACAATATACAAAAAGTAATATTTCGAAAAAACTATTTTGAAAGAAAAATTACTTGGTCAGCCAAATAAATTTTTTAATCGCCTTATTTCAAAATTTAATTGTCTAGCAAGAAAGTTTTTTTTTTCGGCTTAATTTATGAGTGTCTTAAACGTATTTTACAGCTAGCCCGTTGAAAAACGTAGCAAAGGTGCCTGTGCTGTACAATTGATCGTTATATCACCCAATCAACTTGCTCTGCAGACATTTTTGCTGACAATAGTGTTTGAAAAGGTTGCATTGTGATGCTAAGAATCCCTTCCTCTCCCTTTTATTTGCTTTTTTTTTTTTTTTTTTTTTTTTTTTTCAGAAAGAGAGAGGCACTTGTACTAACTCTCCACTGAAAGTAAAAATACCCGATCATTTTTGCTTAAACAGGCAAACATACAACCTTCAAACTCAACATCTAGCTAAATTTTTACTCTCTCTCTCTTTCTCTTTTTAACTTATCAGTCGTTTTAGTTCACATTTTACCACGTTAAGGTGCTTATCGTACATGCTTTATCACATTTTACTTGTTGATTTATTAATTAATTAATTATTTTGAAAAAAAAAAAAGAAAAGAAAAAAATAAAGTTGGAAATGACAGGCGTTTAATTTTTTCCTAAAATTAAACTAAAATAATTGCGTTATCTAGCATACAAGTTAGGATATTTATTTCATAATAGTTTAGAATATTAAATTTTGTATATTATTTACTAATTAAAATATTTGTTTCATCTGATTCATTTTTACAAATCACTTTTACAAAATAACCAATTATCGTCATTTTTCAAAAACGTTATAAAAATTGCTCCTAATAATTCAATCAAAAATTTGCCTTTCTGATGATAATTTTAAAGTTATACAAAGAAAAAACAAGTCGAAAATTGTACATCAAACGTTGCAAATGAAGTGCGTTCTTCCAATAATGAAGCTTTTAAAATATATAATATTTCGGATACAATACAATATCGAAACCTTTTGTGTGTCCCTATAAATACCATATGCATTCTATTAACGAGAATTAGTTTGTTGTAAACCTAAACAACATATATCAATTTCATAAAATATGAAATAGTTTAATATAATTAAAGCGTTTCCCAAACAATGTTTCTCTCTATACCATTATGTAATATAATACTTTCGTGTGGTCCTGTAAATTAAAACTACAGATTGTGCACAATGTATATTTTAGTAAATATTTCATAGATGCATATGAATTTTATTATATTAGAAAGAGTTTAACATCATTAAAATGCACTTGAAACTATTTTTTTTTTTTTTTTTTTTTTTTCAAATTGACCGTAATGTAACGGAATACTTTTGATTGTCTCTGTCATTGAACTATACATTTGATTTTTATCAAATTTTAAATAACTCGACAAAATTATGAAATAATTATATATTTTAAATTTCAAACGATTTGGTTAGGTAGTTTTACTTACCCATCATACGTAGTATAGGGTAAGTCTTGCAATCGTTTTGAAAATCGAAAAAAATTTTTTGGCGGATTTACACGTTTTAGATAGTGGAGATTCCGAAAAACATATTTTTAGAAAAAAAATTTTGCCGTCCGTCTGTCTGTCTGTCTGTCAGTCTGTCTGTCTGTAAACGCTCTATCTCCCGAACAAATTGAGATAGAGACTTGAAATTTTGTATGTAGTTAGTATGTAAGAATGGGACGAACCCTATTTAATATCAGCAACCTCGATTATCCGGAACTATTTTTTTCGGACCCTCGAAAAATTCGTTCTGATGAAAGGTATATAAAAATTTTCGAATTTGTTTGTTCTAAGGAATGGACGTAAAAGACAATAAAATAACACATATTTTGCATATAGAACGAAGTCGATCGAATTATTAGTTGCCGAGATATTTGTAATCCTGTTTTCCACATTCTTCGATTTTTCATGACCCTGTATTTCATTCAAATTTCAATTCAGAGGTATATTTTAATTGGAAATGAGACGCTTAATCCGACACAGTTAATTGTTAGT
Source organism: Maratus speculifer (assembly GCA_964019185.1). NCBI lineage: Eukaryota > Metazoa > Arthropoda > Arachnida > Araneae > Salticidae > Maratus > Maratus speculifer. Next base: position 20,378,420 of record OZ025292.1, on the reverse strand, counting down.
TAATAGAATTATTATTTTTGGAGTTATAAGGATGTTTCTTTTACGCAGTTCGGTACTACTTGAGTAGTTTGGCGTTTTATATGATTTGTCGAAATTGGTACATCAGCAGTTCTTTAATAAAGCATTACTATGTATATTAACAATATTTAAATTTTGTTTATGAATTGCAATGCATTGTATAAATAGTTTTCACATGTTTTATTTTCATATACATATCCATGATGGGTAAGTATTACGGTGGCCCCCAACAACTAGTTTGCATTGTTATATGCGGATAGACGGGTGGACTGAACGACAACTATAGGTACTATGTATTTACATAATTTCGAACGCAACCAAAAAATAGATATTTTCAATTTTTCTATTTCAATTTATTAAAGCAAATTAAAATTCTAGAGATTTACTTAAACAAATTTATAATAATAATTATTTTTGTACACATAGATTTTTAATTATAATTTACTAAACTAAAATAAATTTCTGAATATTCCCGTAAACAGTTATATATTTTGTAATTTCACACATTTACATATTTATAAAAAAATTTCCTTATAATTATTATATTAAAATAAATTTCTTAAGAAAACTATTTAGACAAATACACAATGTCTACATATGTTCTATCATAGACACATGCAAAAGTAGATTTTAAAAAACTCTTTGTAATTTATTAAAACAGAATAAAATTCTAAAAATTTCTTTACATCAAATGTACAATTGTAATATCTATTATTTTTACATACATAAAAAAGTTGATTATCTAATTAATTACCTTACTTATTTGTAATTTATTAAACTTTAAAAAATTGTTTTTTGAAGTCTTCTTTAAACAAATGTACGGTATTTATCACTTTCTTACACATGAAGGAAAAAAAAAATTAAAAATATTTATTTCAAATTTATTAAACTAAATCTCAAATATTACTTACATTAGTGGGCATCATTTATTAGTATTTTAGCACAATTTCTATCTATGTAAAATAACATATTTTAAAAGATTTTCATTCACGTTTATTATGCTTTCAATTTTAGGTTTAAAAAAAAATCCTAATCTTTTTTTAATACATTGAAGACACTCTCAACCGCAGTTAGTGGCTAATTCCTAAACGTTAGTCATGGTTGAATAATTCCAGTTATAAAAATGTTTAAAATGAGGTAAATAAATATTTTAAGAACGATTTAGGTCAATAAAAATTTTCTTAAAAATTAATTTTGTAATGCGTTGATAAAATCAAAAATATTATAGATTAAAATCTCATTCAAAACAAGCTGTGAAAATGTAGCTACTTCGAATTATATTATGTATTTTATTAAATGTTATGCAGAGAAAATTCAGAAAGTGGGTTTTTTTTAGAAGACAACACAATATTATTTACAATTATTGGGCATTATCTACTACTATTTTAGCACAATTTCTATCTGTATAAAATAACAACACTTAAAAGATTTCGATTTACGGTTATCAGAATTTCAATTTTAGATTTTAAAAAAATCACAAATCTTTTTAAATAAATTGAAGACTTTGTATATATGTATATGCAGGTTGAGTCATAATTATCGAAACAATAGGCTATCTCCTTAAATATTGCCTCTAGGCACAATACTTCCAGTTGCAAAGTTTCATAAAAAAGGCGCAAAATTTGATGAGATATATTGTAACTCTTTGGAGGGGGGAGGGGATTTGAAAAATACAAAAATTAAATTTTTATATGTCCTCCATGTTAATTCCTGAATTAAAGCAAAAAAAAAAAAAAAAAAAAATCTGTATATCTACAAATTCCAAGATATTAAAATCCAAAAATCTCCAAAATTCTTGACTTACACACCACTTTCTCTTGCTTCTAAGTGGCAAATTCTTGACACAATTTGAACACAAAATAGGGTTCATTCACAAATTGTACTTTAATAAAAATTGATTCAAGATCTTCTGCTTTGGACATAAAATAGCAGCGAATTATAACATAGCTATTATAATATAGAAGAGTAATAAATTGAAAATTAATTTTTGAAGATTCCTCTAAACAAATGCAGTATATTTATTTATTTTCTCATTCAACACATAAACACAAAAGAAAAAAAATAGAAAATGATTTTTAAAATTTCTTTGTAGTTTTTTAAACTGATTTTTTTTTTTTTTTTTTTAAGATCTCGATAATACAATTTAAACATCCATTTTAAAACAAGAAAAAATCTACAGTAAAATTTCTTGTAATTTAATTAAACCAAACATTATTTCCGAAGATTTTCATAAACAAATATACAATATCTCTTATCTATTTTAATACTGAAAATAGTAGAATTCTTTTTTTTAATTAATTGTATAAAAATTATTTTTAGAAGATTTCCTTAAACAAAAATGTACAAAATCTATTTTCTTTTTCACTCAAGACTCACAGACACACAAACGCACACACAAAAAAATTAAAAATAATACTTTCTAATGTATTACACTAAAATAATTTTTTCAAGAATTCCTGAAACAATTATATAACGTCCACTATTTTCGTATAAGTCTAAAGAAAAAGAAAAAAAATATTTTGTAACTTATTGAACAAAATAATTTTTGAAGATTTTTATAAGCAAATATACGATATCTGCTTTCTATAATATATTTTAACATAAAAAATATTAGTTTTGTTTTGTTTTGTTTTGTTTTGTTATTCAATAAGTGAAAATTATATTTCTGAAGATTTCTGTAAACAAGAATATACATTATATATTATTATTTATCACTTAACGTAAATACACGCCCAAATAAATAATAATAATAATAATAATAATAATATATAAAAGTTCTTTATATGAGTATTTCATTGTACTAAAAAACATGTATCAAGATTTCTCTTGACAAATATATACAATCCTTATTTTCAAACATAAAATGTAGATTTTAAAAAAGTCCTTTGAAATTTATTAAACCGAAATTATTTCTAAAGATTTCCGTAAGAAAATATAAGGTGGTCTGGTGTAATAACGCCAGGCGGGGTAATAACGCCAAGTGCTAATATTTTGCATAATTATGAAATAATCTGGTAAATGACACCCATGTGCTCTGCGCAGAAGGGTTTTGAGTCATATAAATCGCAAAAAACAGCTTCAAGTTAATTTGTTTCATTTTTAGGTCTTATTGTTTTTACAAGCAACTAAAATTAACGCTTGATCTAAAATTTGCAAGATACGTTTTGTGATGTAAAGACTATTTTTTTTTTTTTTAATCCGGAAATACTTTGTTAATTACATAAATTTGTAGTACATTTCATGGACTTTCAAAATGTTGTTGAAGATTTTAGATATCTTCTCGAGATGATTTGTAATTTAAAATGTACAGCGCAATAACTATAACGGGGTAATAACGCCAATCCTTCGTATTAATACCCCGGTTGATTCCCTACAGTGGCCGAGCTACATCGTAAGTACTGATTCAAATAAACACAGTTAAAACTGTGTAATGTTTCTAATAATTCTATATAAGCGGTCCTTTTTAAGCAAAAAGAAGCTCACGGTCTGATATTCTTTTGCCTCATCCCCCCCCCCCCCCACCACCACACCTTATTTTTCTTACACTTTCACAAAAAAATGAACATTTTCAATAGCTTAGAATGCAATTTGTCAATTTCTAAGTTTGTAGAGTTTGTATTTTAAGAATTGGGCAATCTACATGCAATTATTCCATCTTATTTCATAGTTTTGTTTGCATGGCGTTATTACCCATATAGGTGGGTAATAACGCCAAATAGCATTGGTCAAGAAATTACGCCATTACATTTTATGAATACATATCTGTTAAATTATTTTTTTATATAGATAGTAAATGAGTTGCTGTATCAAATCACATATTTGTTTGAAAAATACAAACTAAAACTGAGCCGTGAAAATTGGTAGAACCTTAACGTGACGTTATTACCCCAGGGTACCTTACAATATCAATTTTTTACCATCTATTTTAAGGCAGAAAAATAGTAGGTTGAAAAATTTTCTTCGTATTCAAGAAATGAAAATTATTTTTTGAAAATTTCTCTAAACAATGTTGAATATATATATTTTTAATGTATTTTCACTCAGTACATACATACGCGCGCAAAACTAACTAACTAAATGAATGAATACTTTTGTAATTTATTAAACTGAAATAAATTTCCGTAGACTTCCTTAAAATAATTTACAACACATATTCTAACACATTAAGAAATCTACTGTAAAAGGAAAAAAATGATTTTCGTAAGGGAAAACATAATGTGTGTAATCTAGTATACGAGGGGGAATCCGAAAATAAGTTTTCCCTGTTGATTGTGATCAGAGTTGCGTAAGAAAGTCAAAAAATAGAATGAGACATTAAAGATAAGACATATCTTTATTTTTTCACATAATTACCGAGCACGTTGATACATTTGTCACAATCCTTGATAAGCTTCAAAAAGCCCTCCAGGAAAAACTTAGGGCTTTGCATACGGAAGAAGCATTTAACGACTTGTCTTGTCCTTATCCAAAGCCCTGATGTTTTCCTGTAGGGCTTTTTGCAGCTTATCAAGGATTACGACAAATGTATCAACGTGCTCGGTAATTATGTTGACAAATAAAGAGTATCTTTCATGTCTTATTACATTGTTTAACTTTTATACACACTTCTGTCCACAGACGCCAGGGGAAATTTATTTTCGGATTCCAACTCGTATATTTACCTTTTTTAAACAGAGATAAATAGTAGGCTCAATTTTTATGTTTTCGCTCAACTGACGAAACACTATTTGTCTCACTCATCTGTCTGTCTGTCCGTTACAGAGTCCGTACACAGAAACTGCGTAAGTCAGAGACTTCAAATTTTGTGTACTTAAGCTGAATACAATTCATTTAAATTTTAAAAAGTCTATTGTTTTAATTAAATCAATTTTTTTCAATGTCATCCGTTCATTTTTGCGATTTAAATTAATTTTTTTCGGATTTTCAAAAAATTTGGAATTTTGGATTTTATTTAATTTTTTGTTTTGAAGATTTTTCAATTTCTTAAAAATAAATGATTTTCTTTTATAATTATTTTAAAATTAAATTTATTGGAGCTAACATAGATGTAAAAATGTAATAGGGGAAACCGTGGCACGTTTTAGGTAGATTTCGTATGAAATACTACCTATTGCATTCTCTCCCATGTTGGAATTTCTGAAAAATTTTTTGCAGATCTACACCGATCATGACTCCTAGACCCCAAAACTACCATCAGTAAAAAAGTTATATATATATATATATATATATATATATATATATATATATATATATATATATATAAATATGTAATGATTCGACAAGATCGATGTTCCATAACAATGTACAAGTTCCAGTGGCACACCATCTATGAGGCAGAACAGATTACTACTACCAAGAATCAACAGTGGGACGAGCTGAGCAGTCGCTCCGGCAATTTGACCAGCAGTGGATGAGTTTATTGGGCTATTTCCCCATAAGAAAGTTCAATCAAGCAGTCTTTAAATTAATTTTATTAGAACTCATAAATAAGTTAAGTTCTTTCACGCAATCACCTTGGCACTCTCATCGAATAACTTCCACTTCACCAACTCCGTGATTAAGCTACATTCCACAATATTAGAATTTTGGGGAGAAAGAAGAAACAGCATCCTAATAATTTTTGAAAGTCAATCGCATTCTCGGGAAACATGACATGGCTTCCGAGTAGTTTTTTAAGAAAAAATGCATTCTAATTCAGCGGAGCAATAAAACGCGCGTCTTGATAGTTTAAAGAAAAGGTGCATTCTACTCTCCTGAAAAGCCAAATGAAAAAAATCATTTTCACGACAAAACTAGCGCCCTCCTACTCCGCGTCAATCATTTTAAAAATCCAATCAGGATGGACTCGAGCCTCTAACGGACAAAATGATCAATTCTAATTGGCCGTAATAGGCGGTCTATTGGCAAGAACTATATTTTTTCCTCGGAACACTAAGCCCTTTAGCAACGCGTAGTAACACTTGTCACGCGATGTTAAAAAATAAAAAATAAAATTAAAATCGCAGGAATATGCCAGAAAGTAAAAAGCTTACGAAATACTTCCCGCCTTTTTGAGAAGCAAGAAATAATTTATTAATAACTAAAGTAAGAAAAAGAATTTTAGCTGTTACAAGTTACGAAACTAAGATTGAAATATGTTCCACAAATTTAGAATTGAAGCTAAGAGAGAATTAAAAAAAATGGCGCAATTTTTTTTTTTTTATTACAAATCCCCCCTCCCAGAAAGACGGGTGAAAAAGTAGGTCTGAGACCTGCAATTTCACAGAAAGGGAGATGATGCAGACTTAGCTCACGAAGTTGTTGATATAAGTAATAATAATTAGATACTGAATAAAAAAAAAAATTAAAATTAATTTCTCTTTTTTATATAAATATAGAATTCAAATTTAAAAACACCAAGGTGATGCGTGGAATAACTTCAAATTTAAATACAATAAAATAGGCTTCAATACAAATACAAGATATAATCTTGTTTAAAGTACACATCAAAAAGTAATTTGAAAATATAAGCAATTACCCATAGTAATAACATAAAAATGAAACATAAAAATGAAAAACAATAACGTTAAATTCTTTTTTAACAATGTCAAATCTAGAAATCAATTTTTAAAAGTTTGTTTCAAAAATCCTCTTAAAGTCATATTTGGAATGGCATAGTTCATTACCTCATTTCAAGGATGTCTAATTCATTTAACTGTCCAAATTCATCAGCTAACATTATAATATTAGTTCAGTTTTTGTGTGAGTAAGTCCTTGAACATTCATAACAGTTCCATTTTGGAATCTTTGTGAAAATACTTTTATAATTGTATTTTTAATTAATAACACATTTTATAATATAGTAATAATAAAATTTAACAATGTAAATAATAAACAATATAATTAAGAAACATAATAAGGAAAAATATCAATAATAATAAATATCATAAGTGTAAGTAAATCTCATAATGGGTATAAGTAAATCTCTTAATAAGTAATAATAAATATCACAAAAGACATTCTTTAAATACTTAATCTCGTTTATCTCATCTCATATTTTTGGGATGAAATATAGAGAGAAGTGGAATAAAATAAAAAATGCAATCAACTATGAAATCATTTACTTAATCTGGTAATCCGAGTACAGGATTAAGTAGGAATATGTACAAAAAAAAATTTAAAATATAATATGATAAATTAAAATAAAATAAAGATAAATAAAAATTTTGTTCATGTTTGAGAATGCACGTGATCTTTAAACTACTAAGATTCTTAAAAAGAAATATTAATAAATGATAAAAATAAAAAACAAGATCTATTCATGTCAAATAATTACGCAATAAATATTCTCTCGGTGTGATAAAACATTGCAAGATGCAAGTAGGAAAGAGAAAAAGAAACAAAATTATATTATAATTGACATGTACTTGGACTGGAATGCAGAAGCAAAGAAAGAGAGAAAGAAAAAAAAAATATATTAAAATAAAGTGATAAAAATTTTGTTACTTGGTATATAATTAATTTAATAATTGATAGATTAAATTTAATATTACAAATAGGTTCAGTTGAAAGAAAAAAAAAATATTCTAAGTAGAGTAATTCAGTACAGAATAAGAAATTTCCACTTTGTTCGTCTACGCCGGCATAAACAAACAAATATAAAAATTTCCAGACAAGTGACACTCTCGCTGCAGTCAAGAGATATCATTGCCATTCTGTAAGAATTACAGGATATTATCTGAATTAAAATATGAAAAGAAATTTACTGTTTAAGAGAAAAAAATTATAAAATGATAAACTAGAGATATAGTCTAAGCTACAGTTTTTACTTGAGTTTGTTGTTGTTGATTAGGGGGTTGTTGCTCATGACTTAATTTAAATTTATCAGGGGAATAATAAGGCCTTAATTTAGATACATGTACTATTTCTGAACTTTTGAACTGGTTTTGCCTATCAATTTCAAAATTTACTTCGGATAATTTGTTAAGAATTTTATAAGGGCCACTAAATACTTGTGATAACTTTCTAGTATTAGGGTACTGAAATTCTTCATAGATAACTAGATCTCCTATTTTAAATTTTGGTTCGATATAATCTTTATCATAATATCTTTTATTTTTTAAATGAAATTCATCAGTTCTTGCTTTAGCAATTTTAAGTGCTTCATGAACAGGGGGATAATAATTTTGTTGTAAGGGGGAGTCATAGGGTAATTGGCCAAAAAGCAAGTAAGCAGGTGGAAATTTAGTAATAGAATGGGGTGTATTATTATATTCATTAATTACCTCAGTTAAAAGCTTAGTCCAGGGAATTTTAGAGGTAGTGGAGTTTACTTTACATTTTAATCTAGTTACTATTGTCTGATTTACTCTTTCACATTTCCCATTCGTTTGTGGATGATGGGCAGTGGTCAAACGTTGTTTAATATTATGATTTCGTAGGAATTTTTTGAATCTTGAAGAAGTAAAAGCAGCATTCCTGTCACTAAGTATTTTTTGAGGGGACTGTACACTTGAAATCTTACTAAAACAGAATAATTGTTGAGGGATTTTGATATTGAAGATTTGTTTCAGACAATTTGTATAAGTTTCTGTAGTGACACTTTTGGAAGGAAATGCCCAAACATATCTTGTGGCATGGTCTATTATAATATGGAGATATTTTTTTGTAGAATTATAATAATTGAACCCTCCTACAGTATCAACAGACAGACAGTCAAAAGGTTGATCTGTAGTGGGCATAGCTTGTAATAAGCCAAATTTTTTCTGTCTAGGTTTTTTATTTTTCTGGCAAATATCACAGTATTTAACAAAGTTAGTAATGTCTTGGGTCATATCTGGCCAATAATAGTTAGGAGAAATTAAATTTTGCATTTTTTGAACACCAGGGTGACCAAACTGTTCATGAGCAACATTAAGCAATTTTTTTCTTAGGGACATGGGAACTACCACTTTACGAAAACCTTTTCTTTTAACTATAATCAGTCCATTGTCATTAATATAATTTGATCCACACACATTTTCTTTTTCTTGCATCTCAATAATCTCTTTAACGTCAAGAAGAAAAGTAAGGGGCTTACAAAAATGAGAAATAGGATTTCGGGACAACATGTCGGCTTCGACATTTGTAGATCCCTTTAAGTACTCTATTTTGTAATCGAACATACTTAACTTCAATGACCACCTAAATAATCGACCTCTTAAATGTTTGACATTTTTTAACCAAACAAGAGATGCATGATCAGTATGGATGGTAAATTGTACACCGTGAAAGTAATGATAAAATTTATCTAAAGTATCAATGATAGCAAGACACTCTAGTTCGGTAATGAAATAATTTTTCTCATAACTTCTCAATCCTCTAGAAAAATAAGCAATTGGATGTAAAAAGTTATTATGGTCGGGTTGTTTAAGAACTGCACCTACCGCTACCTGAGAAGCGTCAACAAACATGTGTAGGGGTAATTTTGGGTCATAAATCTTTAAAATTGGTTTAGCAATGAGGGCATCTTTTAATTTTTGAAAAGAGTTTTGACATTCAGTATTCCATTCCCGAATAGTATCTTTCTTAAGTAATTTATTTAGGGGGTGTCTAATTTCAGCATATTTGTCAATAAATTTATGATACACATTTATAGAACCAAGAAATCTTTGTAATTCTTTAGTGTTAGTAGGAGGTTTTAATTTTTTAATCGTTTCTATATTAGTATTAGCTGGAGTTAAAGTTCCATTTTGGATTTCATACCCTAGAAAATTGATTTGTTTTTGAGCAAAAGTACATTTAGATAATTTTAATTTAATATTTTCTATTCGGCATAAATCAAAAATTTGGATGAGATGCTGTATATGTTCATCTATTGATTTAGAAAAAATAATTATATCATCAAAATAATAACAAGCAAAGTCTATTTTATATTTTGTAAGAATTCTTCTAATTGTCCTGTTGAAAATTGGGGGGCCTACCTTTACACCAAAGGGGAGAACATTCCATTCCCAGAGCCCACAATTAGTAGTAAAGGCTAACTTTTCGGAATCGGCTGGGTGAATAGGTATGTGCCAATAGCCTGAGGCTAAATCTAGTGTAGAGAAATATTGGGCACCACTTAATTTGTCTAAAATTTCATCTATTCGGGGTAAAGGTTCAGCGTCATTTTTCATGATAGAATTTAATTTTCGGTAGTCAACACACATTCGGGTTTTTTTACCTTCATCTCGTTTATTTACTAACGTAACTGGAGAAGAGTATGGGCTATAACTTTCTTTAATTAACCCAGCAGCTAATAATGATTGGATTTGCTGAGATATTTCTTTTTCATCAGCAGTGGATGTACGATAAGGCCTCAAAGATATTGGTAGGTCAGATTTAAGATAAATACGCTGAGGTTCAATATTAATTCTCCCTACATCATATTTATTTTTTGCAAAAATATCTAAATAATCCCTTAAAAGTTCCCTTACATTTTTATTTTGAATAGCATTCAGATTCCCCAATAGATTATAATCATCATTATTAGTTCGCGACAAGGATTGAGGAGTTATGGTATTTCCATAATCAGGTTGCACAATAGTATCATTTTTTATAATATCAAAATGAAGCAATTCTAAGTTATCACTGGATATGTTGACATATGGGTTTAACGAAATATTGTCTTGTAACACCTGGCTTTTTGCGCAATCAATTTTCAATTTAAATTTGGCACAATCAGGTAAACCTAAAATAGCATAGTCCAAATCAAGTTTACTTACTAAAAAATTAACATATCTCTTTATATTACCAAATTTAATACATAATCGACACGATTTATTAATTGTGAGAGTTCCTTGTGCCTGTCTAATAGTAATAGGGGTAACATTATGTAAATTACCATTTAAATATCGAACAAATTTGAGGGGTAGAATTGAGACAGTTGATCCACTATCCACCACACAATACACTTTGTTATTGCCCACATATCCAGGGATGATTAATTGTCAAATATTATTAGTAGGAGATGGTTGAATATGAGCAGGAGTTTGAGTTTGAAAGGAATTTGTGTTAAATATACAACTCCTCTCCCAATGATATGCATTTTCTATGCCTCTGTTTAAACATATACGGCACGGACGACTTGGGTAGTTATTCTGATAATGAGTCGTAGGCATTCTAGGAGTGAAAAACCTAGGATTAAAATTTTGGAATGGATTGTTTAGAGTAGGTCGAGTCCAATGTCTGGGCTGAGGATTGGGATTGTGCATTGGTCTAGTTTGTTGAAAATTTCTATTGCCGTTATTAGAGGTATGATTTGGAATCGCTGCTAATTGTTTAGCAATGCGAAACCATTCACGAGTATTGGAAGGAGGGTTAACCATCAAACAATTTTGATACTCCGGCTGAAGTCCATCAGTTAATCCCTGTATAATTAAATTTTCCCCAAGCTGAAGTTGCCTTCCAATCTCAACTTTCTTTCTAAAATAAGAATCCAAATCACTTAGATCATTTAACTTTAAGGAAGTAAATTCAGAAAATTTTGGAACTCTAACTTGAATGAATTTTTCACTTAAAATCTCGACAATTTCCTCATAAGTAGCACAATCTAAACAATCATTTATATAAGTTTTTAGCGCTTCCCCCCTTTAAATATTTTGAAATATTTTGGTGTTTCCACTCATTATCTTTTTTTTCTACAGAACATTCTCGATCAAAATGTTTAAACCATTTAAAAATATCCATGCCCGACCCAAATTCAAAAGGGACAATATCAAGTTTATTTTCTGACATTTTTTCTTCTTTTACTAATCCTGACCTTAATACATGAAAGAAGGATAATTCATATGGAAAAAATTTAAATGCTATACTTCAATTATTAAACTTCAATTACTATACTTCAAATACTTCGAATACCTCAATAAATAACAATAAAAATAATAAATAATAAATAAATCAATTCTGTTTGACTTCATGTGAAATAAATAAATAATAAATAAATAAGTAATAAAATAATAAAATAATAAATATCGGTTTTCCATACATGGGAAATAACAAATAATTTTAAGAACAAAAATACTTTTCTTTACGTATGGAAAATAAATTTAGCAACAGAGTATTTTTTAACAACAAATTAATCCATCTTTCGATTAAAAAGAAAAAACACCTTTAAAACTAAATAAAATTTCTATGAGCAGAAAATTTTAATTAATTATAAATTAAGAACAAATTTATTTTTTAATATCTGTAATAAAAGAGAGAAAAAAAAATCAAGAATTTAAACAAAGAAATTATCATTAAATTTCTTAATCAATAAAACAATAAAATAATAAATAATAACTTACAGACATGTTCGATGTGGCCTTGTTCAAATACCTAATTTTTTATTAAACTAAACAAAAATAAAGAACTTCGTAGATACGACTCACAGGTGTAAATTTCAATTATCTTGTATTACTGATGGAATATACCGTAGTTTCGCAACCACACAGCAGGTGTTCATTTATTATGAAATGAAAATTTATCAAAATATTTATGCACTTTTACCTAGAAAATACAGTAAATAAATAAATAAAAGAAAATGATGTTGAATTGATTTCATGCAGGTGATCTTTTGTAATTTTTATTTTGCATATCTCACAGTTTGGTTGCATATCTCACAGTTGAAAAGTTTCTCACTAGAATGCGAGGTATATTTCACAATTAAAATATTTGTAGATGTAGATACCACACATAATTACAAACAAAACTTTATAAGACGATCTTTTTTCACAGATTGATTCATGTCGGTTCAAGATGAGTAATAAACAAAGGCCGAAGTTCCAGCAATTAGTTTCAAGCTCGGCGAAAATGGCACGTGCACACACAGCGTTGCGAAGAATTCTCTAGAGACGTATGCAGGTTCATTTAAGAAATCCTGCCGGCTAATATGTAATGATTCGACGAGATCGATGTTCCATAACAATGTACAAGTTCCAGTGGCACACCATCTATGAGGCAGAACAGATTACTACTACCAAGAATCAACAGTGGGACGAGCTGAGCAGTCGCTCCGGCAATTTGACCCGCAGTGGATGAGTTTATTGGGCTATTTCCCCATAAGAAAGTTCAATCAAGCAGTCTTTAAATTAATTTTATTAGAACTCATAAATAAGTTAAGTTCTTTCACGCAATCACCTTGGCACTCTCATCGAATAACTTCCACTTCACCAACTCCGTGATTAAGCTACATTCCACAATATTAGAATTTTGGGGAGAAAGAAGAACCAGCATCCTAATAATTTTTGAAAGTCAATCGCATTCTCGGGAAACATGACATGGCTTCCGAGTAGTTTTTTAAGAAAAAATGCATTCTAATTCAGCGGAGCAATAAAACGCGCGTCTTGATAGTTTAAAGAAAAGGTGCATTCTACTCTCCTGAAAAGCCAAATGAAAAAAATCATTTTCACGACAAAACTAGCGCCCTCCTACTCCGCGTCAATCATTTTAAAAATCCAATCAGGATGGACTCGAGCCTCTAACGGACAAAATGATCAATTCTAATTGGCCGTAATAGGCGGTCTATTGGCAAGAACTATATTTTTTCCTCGGAACACTAAGCCCTTTAGCAACGCGTAGTAACACTTGTCACGCGATGTTAAAAAATAAAAAATAAAATTAAAATCGCAGGAATATGCCAGAAAGTAAAAAGCTTACGAAATACTTCCCGCCTTTTTGAGAAGCAAGAAATAATTTATTAATAACTAAAGTAAGAAAAAGAATTTTAGCTGTTACAAGTTACGAAACTAAGATTGAAATATGTTCCACAAATTTAGAATTGAAGCTAAGAGAGAATAAAAAAAAATGGCGCAAATTTTTTTTTATTTTATTACACACATATATATATATATATATATATATATATATATATATATATATATATATATATATATATATATATATATATATATATATAACAGTGTATATCACTTTCTTCTGGACACGATAACTTCTATAATTATGCTCAGATCTTTTTCAAACTTTTACATAAAATCAAGGTTGAGTTCGTTAATGGGCAAAATCGGACCAAGGTGGTGGAAATTGGGAGGGTTTTTGTGAAAACCTAAGAAACGTGATAATTTCTTAAATAAAATAGATATCGAATCAGTTTAAAGTTTATATTACTTCTCAAAAATGGGCTAAAAGTTTATGCATGACAGATTTTTGGAAAAGTTAAAAATAGGCTCAAGAAGCGAAAAAAACAGGGTTTTTGGAAGAAAAAAAAATCATAACTTCGTCAATTCTCAAGATATCAAATCCAACTAATTTTTTTATAAATGTACTCAACATTATCATTACTTTTGTATTTACAAGTTTTTGATAGGACCAACGTTTACCGACGAAAAAAATTAAAAACGAAAAGAAAAAGGGGGAGGGAAAAGGAAAAAATCCATAACTTACTCAATTCTTAAGCAGTCAAATATAATTAAATTTATTTTACATCTTCTCAATAATATCTACAACTTTTATACCAACAAGTTTTTCATAGGACCAATTCTTCTAGCAAAAATAAATTAAACAAAAATAGGAGTTGGAGAAAAAAAACCTCAAATCCAAACTGCTTATATTCAGACTCGTTTTTAAATTCATTTTTGATTTTAAACGCATCCAAATGGCAGATTCTCTTATTTAGGAACTGTATAAAATGACGCATTGGTCGATTTTTTAATAAAGTCAGAATATATTTCAAAAAAGGCTGCCAAAAAAGGTATTTTGAACAGAATTTTCCGACGTTATGGTGATTGAAAAATTGAGAAAGTATAACAAATTGCCTTTTTTTTTTTCAGACTCATTTTTAAATTCATTTTTTGCTCTCAAACACATCCAGTTTACAGGTCCTCTTATTTAGAAACTATTTAATGTGACGCATTGGTCAGTTTTTTACTTTCTTCTATCTTTACAAGAAGAAAGTATTGGATTCATGAAAATTTTCGACTTCCGGTTTTCGACGGATTTATACGTTTTAGAAGGTGCTGAACACGTTTTGACTATTTTTAGAAAATGTCTGTCTGTGAGTCTGTCCGTCTGTCTGTCTGTCTGTCTGTCTGTATGTATGTATGTGACAAAAAATTTGTGGGTGCTCTATCTCAAGAACTAATGCTCGAAATTTAATAAAATTTTATATTCATTTAGACCTTGATATGAATTAGTGCCTATTGGTTTTTGGTGAAAATTGGCCTGCAGGTGGCGCTGCTATACTACGTTTTTCATGATTTTCAAGATTGCTATATCTCAAGAACTAATGCAGAAAATTTCACCAAACTTCAGATTCTGTGACCCCTTGATATACATAGACGCTGATTAAGTTTTGGTGAAAATTGGCCTGCAGGTGGCGCTGCTATACTACGTTTTTCATGATTTTGAAGATTGCTATATCTCAAGAACTAATGCAAAGAATTTCACCAAACTTCAGATTCTGTGACCCCTTGATATACATAGACGCTGATTAAGTTTTGGTGTAAATTGGCCAGCAGGTGGCGCTGCTATACCATGTTTTTCATGATTTTCATGATAGCTATATCTCAAGAACTAATGTACAGAATTTCACCAAACTTCAGATTCCGCGATACCTTGAGATACATAGCCGCTGATAAGGTTTTGGTGTGAACTGACCTATAGGTGGCGCTGCTATGCTACATTTTGCATGATTTTCGCAATAGCTATATCTCAAGAACTAATGCTGAGAACTTCATCAAATTTTAGATTCTGTTACACTAGAATATATAACATAATTAGACGCTGATTACATTTTGGTATTAACCTTGGGACAGGTGGTGCAGCAATGCTGCATTTTGCACAATTTTTCCTATAGCTATATCTCAACAACCTATGCACAGAATTTCATCAAACTTCAGATTTTGTTACAAAATGACATATAACATAATTACACGATGATTACGTTTTTTTATAAATCCATTAACTCATGGCGCTGCTGTGCTATATTTTACACGTTTTTTTTAAACTAGCTATATCTCAAGAACTAATGCACAGAATTTCATCAAACTTCAGATTATTTTACGCCATAACATAATTAGACGCTTTTTTACGTTTTGGCATAAATTGTCCAAGATATGATGTTGCTATGCTACGTTTTGCAATTTTTTTGTTATAACTATATCTCAAGAACTAATGGACGAAATTCCATCAAATTTCAGATTCTGTTAGGTCTTGACATAAATAGATGCTTATTAGGTTTTAGTATAAATTACCTAAAATGAGGCACTACTAAGATCATTTTCTCCGAATATTAATTAAATTTTGTATTTTAGGTTTTTGGACTGCCAGAATCTCATTAGTCTAGGTCTTATGTTCGACGAAATTCGATAGTGATTAACTTTGGGGTCACCATGCTTTTTTATAATATTAAAATGTACTTATGAGATAGAAGAAAGTTTTGGGATTGACACATCCAACTAGTTTATAAAGGCTGAATATATTCTTTAAAATGCTGCCCATGTGGACACTTCGCACAAAATTTCCCGAAGCGATCATGATAAAGAATTGAGGTTGTATTCAAATAACAATTTGGTTATTTTATGACTCATTTTTTATTTCAATTTTGCTCTCAAATGCATTCAATTGACATTTTTTTTTTTTTTTTTTTTTTTTTTGTTATTTAGGAGCTATATAATGTGCCGCATTGGTCGATTTTTTAATAAAGTCAGAATATATTTTAAAATAGGTTGTCAAAATGGACATTAGAGTCGAATTTAGCTTAAGAAGATTTTGATAAAACTTGTTTCTACAAAAAAATTAAATTAAAACTTTTTCGAAAGCGGCCGAATCAAGTTATTAAATTGGATGTAGCTGTAATCAAATTTTATTTTTTTTTTATGTTGAAATGAGCACTCTTCGAAATCTACCTCCGTCTATTGGCCAACCGACAGGGATTTTTCCATTGGGTCAGTTTTTCCAACTCGTTTTGTTTTTTAAATGAGCCGCTAGATGATGCCAGTGAGGAAATATCCAAAGTGGCAACATTGAGGCATTGAGTGGCACATTGAGTGGCACACACTTGAGGTCTGAACGGGCCGAAATTTCCAGGCCCAAGCCCGGCCTGGCCCGGTAAAAAGTTAAAAATTCGGCCCGAACCCGGCGCGGCTCGGGTGAATTTCTCAGAACATTGATCTATACTCTAAGAGTTCAGATCAAAAAACTTACCTTAATCTTTTTTTTTTTTTCGTGTTTATAATGCATTAAATATACATTTAATATAATACATTTAATACATTTAAAATATCTAAAAAATGGTATATGGTAAAAGTAAAATCTTCTAAAGCATTGGAAAAAAAATACGTACCCTTCTTAGCAGATGTAAATGTTTAATATATTTTTTTCTCGCATATTGTTGTATTCATTTTGCATGAATGAATAGTTTAAAAGAAATTTGCAGTTTTCAGTTTAAACGAAAATTCCGTCATAACCATGCGTTTTTTTATGTGTTTAATTATATTTTAAGACGCCTAGCGGTCTACGATTCTTTAAAAAGAATAAATTCTAATGTTTAATTGTAGAATATTGATGACTTAAAAGTATATGCTTATTTTGCAAAATATTTTGGACCAAGCCAAACTTTACTGATTTATGAACAGACTTTACCACGTCGAGAAAAAGATTTTCATACGGAAAGATTCAACAGGAACTGATTATTTTGGTCCGTGAAGAAGACTAGAAAGAAAAAAATCAGTCTCGGCTTCGTACGAAAAAAATAAGTGAGGCCCGGCCCGAAAACCGTTAATGGAAATCGGCCCCAACCGGCCAGTGGGCCGGGCCGGGGTCGGGCTTCGGGCCCGGCCCGTGCAGATCTCTAGTACACACCATTTACAAAAAGTTGTAGTTTAATAGATACTGTCACTTAGTCTTTTTTTTAATGGTGTTTGAAATTTCAGGCCTTTATTAAAACGTAAAAGAAAAGTACTAGCGTTTAATTTATTGTTCTGACATTGAATGCACTACGTATTTCACGAGATTTTTCCGATCGAAAAAGGAAATAAATAAAAGAGCAGTAACGGTCACTGAATACTGCCTCCAAACAAATTGTTCTGGACTTACACTGAAAAAAATGACATTAGATTATGTGGTGCACACGAATAAAAACATTTTTTGAAACTCCGAGGAAACATATTTTGAAACAACATACTAGTTGATCTTTGAAATTTAGAACTAACCATAAAGACAATACCATCACCGATATGCATTGTCCAAGCAAATACATAGTTAAAAATGAAAACACGTAAAATTGTCGCTTTTATCATTGAATTTTATTTTATATCTGAAAAAATTAATTTCTCAAGATTACTTTAAACACATACATAAAATTTATTATTTTCATGCACAAAACGTAAATTTAAAAAGATTTCTTGGAGATTTATGTGAACAATTATATAATAACTATTTTTTATAATATTTTTGAACGCAGAAAAACAAAGACTGATAAAGAAATTTCTTTGTTACTCGATAAATGAAAATTAATTTTATAGATTCCGTTAAAGAAAAATAGAATATTTATTAATTTCCCGCTCAGTACACACTCACAAAATAAAAAAAAATAAAAAAAAATCTGTTTGTAATTTATTGAGCTAAAATAAATTTCAGAAAATGTCCTTAAAACAATTTACTACATTTATTTTAACTTAGGAAAAAGTTTGTTGTATTTATTTATTTATTAATTTATAATTTATTGAATCAAAGATTATTTCTGAAATTTTTCGTAAACAAACATACAATATACATTTTATATTATCTATTTTAACATGAAAAATAGTCGATTGAAATTTATATGTTAATATATTTATTTTTAAATTTATTAAATCAAAATTATTTCTGTATATTTACTGAAACAAATGTGCAATATCTATTATTTTCATACTCAACACACATACACAATATACATAAAAATATTTATGCAATATAAATACATAATACATCATATTTTATTTTCATACACACTAAAAAATAGATTTTTTTTTTGGGGGGGGGGGGGGGGTAATTTATTAAACCATAAATAATTTCGAAAGATTTTCACAAATATACAGTATGTATTTTCTGCCATCTATTTTTTTTAACTCCGAAAATAATAGATTAATATTTTTTTGTAATTAATTAAATCAAACTTATATTATTCTGGAGACTTCCTTAAACAAAAATCTACAATTTATGTTATTTTTTCACTTTAACACACACATGTACACGCTCACAAAAGCAAAAAATAATAAAATTCTTTGAAATTTACTATATTAAAGTAAATTTCTCAAGATACCTTAAATAAATATATAGTATCGATTGTTTTCACAAACACAAAACATAGAATTTAGAAAAATGCCTGTGTGATTTATTAAATCAAACTTATTTCGAAGATTCCCACAAGCAAATATACAGTATCATTTTTGTCTAAACTGTTTTAATGCAGAAAAATAGCAGACTAGATCATTTCTGTGATAGTCATTTAAATAAAATTTACAATTTAAAAAAATATTAAACATTTTTTTTATTTATTTATCTAACGCATACACACTAATGGAAAAGTTTTAAAAAGTTTTTTTTTTAAACTTATTATACTAAGAAGAATTTTCAAAAACTTGCTAAAACAAATATATAACATTTATTATTTTCACACACACACAGAAAAAAAAAATAGATAAAAATAATTCTTTGTAATTCATTAAACAGAAGATTATTTCTAAAGATTTCTATACACAAATATAAAATATCTGAAAAATATCAGTTTTCTAAACTCTTGCTTAAAATGAATTTAAACAGCTCTGGCGAAGTTAAGATGTTTATAAATATATGATAAATACCCCCCCCCCCCACCTCTCTTTCCTTGTGAATAATGCATACTTGCAACTTTCCAATTCATTTTTCCAAGATTAATATGTTTTACGTGACAGGTATCAGTATGTTTATCAACATCATTCACACACAATATCAATGTGTTTTAAGTGGCAAAATTTTCAATAATATAAATTTTATTTTTTTAATGTTAAGTATATATTCACTTTTACTGTATTACTGTATATCATACTGTATGTGTGTAGTAATTGTAGTTGTAGTACTGTATGTGTCGGATTATTTTAATTATTTTCTCTTAAGCTAATTAAATTTTTGAAAATATCAGCCTTGCATTTATAAAGCCCATTTCTAAGAAAAATATACAAACGAAGATACTTCGAAGTATTCAATATTGTAAGAGAAATATAGTTTTAAATCTTTCTTAAGATTTTTTTTTTTTTTACAAAAAAAAAAAAAAAAAAAAAAAAAATAGAATTAGCTGCAAATATTGTATTTTTGTTTGATAATATTACTTTCCTTTACAAAATCATCTAATAATATCTCAATAAAATGCTATAAAATACTCAAATTTAAAGAAAATAAATCAACAAATTCAAAGAGATTTCTTAAACAAAGATAAGCGTCTGACGATCTCCTTTAAAAAGCCTATATAATATCTATTATTTTTATGCACACCAAAAAAGGATGGATTTATTTTTTTTATATAAAGCAGATTAGAAAATTTATGTATAATTTATATACTAAAATAAATTTCTTGTGATCTCCTAATTTTTTTTTACAATATCTATTATTGTCTCACAGAAACACCACAATAGTATATTTTTAAACATAGTTTTTGAAATTTGTTAAACTAAAAAAAATTTTTTTTTAAATAAAAGTACAATATCAACTTATTATTATATGCCCATTTCACTGAATAATATTAACTTACCGGTCTTATTTATCCATAAATTTATTTTATGTATAAAATAATGAAATTTGTAGAAACTAATCTTTCAGGAATCGAATACTATTTTTTTTTATAAGAGTTGTTATCGATTACTTTCCTGATTACCATGTTTTTACTTTTGTGAAATACCTCATGTTTTACATGAAAATATTATTCCGTTTCATAGTGTCAGAATAATAAAGGATGCAAATTTCATGCACTTATGAATAAAATTATTTTACATTAATGTGTATATGAATGATTATGAATTAAATTATTTTGGGTTGATGTGTATATGAATTATTATGAATAAAACTATCTACTGGATGTGTAATTGTGAATAACATTATGCTGTAAAACTATATAATTTTATTCATAACTTATAAATAAAATTATTCATAATTTATGAAAAAATTATACTCTATAAACATAATTTTATCATAACTACATTATTTATAATTTTATTAGGATTGTGTAATAAAACAATTTCAATAAGTATAATTTTAACTGAATATATATTGTTACAGTTAATAATCCTTACTAATATTATAAATCGGAAAGTGAGTTTGTTTGTTTGTTTGTTTGTTCCGCTTTCACGCCGTAACTACTGAACCGATTGCTTTGAAATTTTGCAGACGTAAAGTTAGAAGTCCGGATTAAATAATAGGGTAGTTTTTATTCATTTTATTCAAATATTTTCCTTAATAATTCAAAATTTAATTATTTTTCATACAAAATCAACAGGCATTTTTCAGATAAAATTTAACCATTTTCCTTTCTTGTTGCCAAGAAAATAAAAAATTGGAATAATAATTTTTCAGCGGCAATGAATTTTTAATAGAAAACTTCCACGCGAAAAACTATATAATAAAATAATTTAAAAGAAAATAAATATGACGTCATGTTTGAAATAAAAATAAAAGGTGTATTTTTTATAATACATTTAACAATGATATTTGTTTAGTTAATGGGAATTTTTGTGTAAAATATGGTGACATAAATTAAAAGTAAAAAGAATGAAAAGGAATTATCTATACTAATAAAAGAACAAAACGCTCTGTCTGTGTGTGTGTCTGCGTGTGTGTCTGCAATGGCTAGCAAAATCTACAGCACGTACAAAGCTCAAAATTTTTTTGAGAGTAGCCCAATATCTCTCCTGATGCACCTGAGCTTCAGAATTTCAAAATTCCAATTATTAACTGAGTAATTAATTAAAATCAAGAGGTCACTCTCATAAAAAAATCATCTTTTTCCAAATTTTTTTCTCTTTCATTTGTTTACGGTTGGTTGGTTGTGTAAAAATTTTCGCAGAAGTAATAAGAAAGCTGAGACAGAATTAAAGAAACCCATGGAGGAATAAGATAAGTGGAGGTGAAGTAAGCTCAAAAAAGGTTTGCGATATGAAACCAGGGTTGGTATAAAAACCGGTTTTTTTGAAAAAAACCAAAAAACCGGGTTTTTTGGTTTAAACCAGGTTTTTTTGGTTTAAACCGGGTTTTTTTCAAATCATTGTTTAAATAGCATTTGCAAGAAAAATAATGCGAGTTTTAGAAAGTCATGAGGGTTTTTTGTAATTAATAGTTAATGTTAAACATTCACATTAGTATTTATTTTTTTGATAATTAAATAACTAAAGCATAAAAATTTATAATTAAATTATCTTATAAGTTTAGGTTTCTATAGGGAAATATTCATTGTGTGAAAAAAAAATAAACTATTAATTTATTAGTATACTTATATAAACCTTTTAGATAATAATTTAAGAAATAATTATATGCAGGTTGATAATAAAGAACATAGTAAAGGGCAAACGAACATATTTTATTAAATTAACAGAAATAAGCTGAAATAGAAACCATTTTCTTGTGCATAATTTAGAAATTATTTACAGTATTAACATCAACAAATGATTATTAATCTCTTACAACATATATTTACTTAAAAAATATCAATATGCATTTTATTAATGCTAAAAAATACATGTGTATTGACTTACTTGATACATCAACGAATGTAATGCTTACACAAATTGAGACATAGGCTTAGAAAAATTACTTTTTTTTTTTTTTTAATTTTATTATCTCTGCAAGCATCGAGTTACATGGATATTTTTGTTTTGTAAAATTTAATGTATCCTTTTTTTCTTGTTCACATAGTTCACTTTGACTGTATTGTGGTTCAAGCATGTATACCTAAAAGGGCATGGGTGTTAGGGCTATTTTATACCTGGACTAAAAAACTATGAGACTTCTTTATTTACATTTTTTTTTCTCTACATTTTTCTTTTTACATTTTTTTTCTTTGAAGACCTGTCCAATTATAAACTGCATTAGTAATGGAGCTTATTACTTTAGATATTATCCAGGGCAACTGCAATAGAATTTAACAGTTTAAACATATCTTCAACATTTCTTTTAAAGTAAAAATTAGACAGATACAAGCTTTTGAATATTTTTATCAATACATTCCTATTTTCTACACAAATTTTAAGTAAAGTGGGGCAATTTTTAAGGTAAACATCTAAAGCATCTGAAAATGAATCACACCTAGTATTATAAGGAAGAGCTAATTTGACAGCATTTACATTGCATGCAATTTTTACATTTGGCTCTTAAACATGTTTTTGATGTATTTCTTATTCCCTCAAATGAAAACCAGATTATATTTTCCTTTCTTCTAGTTTTAGGCATTCTTTTATTTCAATATATATAAGTAGCTTTCTTAAAATAAAATACAATACAAAGTAACTAGAAACAGAAAAAAATAATGTAAAAACTGCAAATCCAATCTAAGAAAAACCAAAGCTTACTAAAACCAATAGCTATGGAATAGAGAAAATTCATAGCCAATCATTCATTAGCATACAGAACAAGAGTAACCAATGGAAAGAATGACTTATGATTATGTCATTATTGATGCTTTGATACATGATACAATCCTTAGTAAATCATAATCAAGCTATCTAAGCAGTAAAATTGCATTTTTGGCTGGCATATGCCATTTTTACATTTTTAAAAAAATAAAAGGTTTAAAAAATAATTAAAACTATCTTTTTTTATCCTCCACAGCTCACTGTAGAAAAATATTTTGCCATGTCAATTTATAGCTAGTAAGAAAAATGAGATTGATTAAAGATGTTTGTCACTTTAAAAATTTAATTTGTCTTAAGCTTTGTTTGTAGCTACACCATAACTTTGATTTTGCACATTTTAATAATGTGTAAAATAAATGAAAACATTAGGAAAAAGGGAAAAAACCAAGTTTAAAAAAACCAGCATGGTTTTTTTAAAAAAACCACTTGGTTTAAACCATGGTTTAAACCACGGTTTAAACCAGCGTGGTTTAAACCAAACAACGCTGTATGAAACCATTTATCGCTCAAATTTAATGTGGCAAACAAAAGGACGTGGAAGAGATTTTGTATTATAAGACGAATTGAAAGAAATGAATTACAGTTGAAGCATATTTCAAGAGGAAATAGCAAATTTTTAAAATGGTCTTCGTTCTATTATTATTTATTAGAATAAATATTCGCTTTTAAAATGAAGGAAATTGGAAAATTAGCAATAATTAAATATCAAATTAAAATTAAATAAGATATTGAAAACATTTGATACGAATTAAAAAATGTATAACTAAAAGTTTCCTTCATTAATGTAATTTTCAATACTTTATAACGTAGATGAAAAATGTTTATGACTTAATAATTGCATGTAAATAAATATTTAAAATATAATGATGAAAACATTCTTTTAAAATCATGTATGAAAACTTAAGTAATAAATATTAATCTAAAATATAAATTTCTGACTGCAGACGATTTTAATGTACTAACAAAATAATGTTATATTTTCAAGCAAAACGTTGAAATAATTTTCTATATTGATATTTAAAACACATATGATAAAATAATTAATAAATTTTTACCGGTGAAGCGATAAATTAGTTCTTTTTTTAAAAAGAGAGAAAAAAAATACAGGTTTAAACCTGTTTCAATTGATAGCGAAATTTTAAAATGGAGGGCCAAAATCACAGTCCGGTGAAATCCAAACACCTCATTGGTCATTGAGCCGCGTCCTTTTCAGGGAACAATCTCTTAGCAGTTGGGTAAATGTTGTCATACTCCTTTTTCCGAGAAAAAATCGTAGAGGCAGTTTTGAAGTAAATCTTATCTCTTTTCATTTATAATCTAAATTTTTCACTCTCATTTTATAAAATGGCATCAAAATATCTTAATTGAGTTAATTTCGATGGTTTATCTTAAATAAGAACAGGCGGTAACAATCGCTTAAAAAATACTTTCCCCCTCACCTTTTTCAAATGGAGAAACAAGTTCGTGATTTTCACCCTTACCACACGACCAATGGGGTGGCTGGATTTCACTTGACTGTGATTTTGGCCCTTCATTTTAAAATTTCGCCAATTGATAGGCGTGTCAAAGCAGGTGCTTTTGTTGGTACTTAATTGGACTTAATGTAGGGTTACATCTTAAGCATCATCTCCAGAGATAATACCTCCACTCTATTAATTTCTTTTTATTCTATAAAAGAAACCAATTTGAGATTTTGACATTTCAAAAGTGACTGTTTTTTTCCCAAAGACCTTTAAAATTCATAGACTGGCAAAATGTCAGTTTAACTTAGGATTTTTGGACATAGCTATTACGTCAGATCGTTGGTACTTCGTACATTAGAATGTATTTGTGGTTGGCTAAGTTGCAGTTAATATATGTATATGTATATATGAGGCTTTTTTAGCAGTTTTTTTAAATCATTGATTAAATTTGAATGCATTTATTTAAGTTAAAATTTTATTAAGGCTTTAATTTGTTTTTAAAACAAAAATGAAATGGCTCTTTGACGTACAATTGTTCGAATAGGCAGACGATTCATACACAGTAATAAATTATCAAATAGCAAAATAAATTATATATAAAAAATAGTCACTAAAAGAATAGTAGCAAAACATAATGTTTAGGCGTATTAACACATAACCCGATCCCAACCAGAAAAAAACAGACTATACTCCGATCCAAGCAAGACAAAAATTTCATGAGCATAAACGCGACCCGAACCTAAAAATTCCATTTGAAAAAAAAACTATGGATTTGATATTTGACCCGAATCAAATCTGAATCCCACAAAAATATTCAAATGAAGCATACCCCAATTCGATCAAAGAAAAATAATGTTCGTGTATATGCAACCCGACCCGAACCTAAGATTTTTCTCTGAAATAACCCAAAAAATGACCAGAACGAAACCTGAAATCGATAAAAATATTCCAAAGAACTATAACCTGATAAGAGCAAGACAAAAAAACTTCCATGAACATAAACCTGACTCGAACCTAAAAAATTCCATTTGAAAAAAAAGCCTGAAGTTTTATGCAAACTACATCTGAATCCGATCAAAATATTCGAAAGAACCATAACCGGATTCGAATAAGAGAAAATAATTTTCGTGGACATGAAACCGATCGGAACCTAAAATTCCATTTGAAAAAAATACCTGAAATTTGAATCGACAAAAATATTCCACAGAACCATACCCGGACCTGAACAAGACAAAAAAATTTCCATGAACATGAACCCAATCCGAACCTAAAAAATGAACTAAATCTGAATCTGACAAAAATATTCCAGAGAAGCATATCCTTATTCGAACAATGCAGAATAATTTCTGTTGATGCGCAACCCAACCTGAACCTAAAAATTCCATTAAAAAGCCGAAATCTGAATTGAACGACATCTGAACCCGAAAAAAATATTCCAAAGAACCAAAACCCGATCCGAGCAAGACAAAATAATTTCCCTGGACATGAATCCAACCAGAACCTTAAAAATCAATTTAAAAAAATACCTAAAATCTGAATCGAACCAAATCTGAATCCGACGAAAATAGTCCAAATAACTATAACCAAATACGAACAAGACAATATAATTTCCATGGACATAATCTCCATTCCAAACCAAAAAATTTGTAAAAAAAAGAAAAAAAAAATCCCGAAATTTGAACCAAACTTAATCTGAACCTAACAAAAATATTTCAGTGAAGTATAACCTCATTGGAACTAGGTAAAATAATTTTCATATAAGTACAACCCGACCCGAACTTAAAAATCCCATTTGAAGGGGAAAAAAAAACCCCACGAATCTAAACTGAACACAAATATTCCAAACAACCATAACTGTATCCGAAGAAGACAAAATAATTTCCATGAACTTGAATCCAATCCGAACCTAAAATTCGGATGTTCTACAAAACATAATGCGCTCCGTAGCGGTGGAAAGTGAAACTAAGTACTTAGCGCGAGATGGTTAAAATATTTCGTTTATAGTAAATGTTAAATTAGAACTTGGTTACGGTTAGATAACAGTTAGGTTGCAATTACGTTCCGGTGACCCTTTTGTTATTTTATTTTCCGGTTAGGTTACAGTTAGGTCAAGGTTAAGTTACAGTTAGGTTAAGGTTAAGTTGCGGTTAGGTTGTGGTTAGATTATGGGTAGGTTATGATTAGGTGACGGCCAAGTTACATTTATGTTATATTTAACTTGCAGTTAGGTTACTGTTAAGATACAGCTAAGTTACAGACAAGTTATGATTCCGATACAATTAGGTTACGGTTAGGATTTTGTTCATAGAATGAACATTACGCATGTTTGATAAAAAATATACACCTATTTTTGTAAAATGGCTCTGAATTTATAATATTATATACTAACCTTTTAGCGAATCATCGAGAATCGATTTCATTCGCGGTATAGTCAGATTTAAGAGTGATATATAATTAGTTTGAAATTCAAAATATTTCACTTGGGATATCTATGTGAAAAAAGTATTTAGTTAAGTCACTTAACAGTAATTTTAAGGATAAATATCAACACGAAATCGTTGGACACATATTCCCTCCTGCGTTTCCCATTGCAGTCATTTTAGGTATTTTTGCAGCTAAATATTAGTTTTTTTTAAAAACCAATTTTTGACACAGTCAGGGGGCACGTATTTAATATAATGTACACTGTAAAAAATTTGACCCTTTTGCTGTATCATCACTCCCCCGCTTTTACAGAATATATCTCTTTTGACCTATGACAATGCTCCAAAATAGGCTGAAGTAATCATTTTCTATAAAAGCGGTGGAGTGACGATGCAGCAAAAGGGTCAAATTCTTAACAGTGTATTAACACATATTTTGAGTTGAAGATAAAATCATAAAAATTTCAAGTTCGTTTAACATTATTATAACGGACCCGGGCAACGCCGGGCGGGTCAGCTAGTATTTTTAATAAAATGGTTCACTCATGAAAATGTGACGTCATAGTTGAAATAAAACAGGTACTTTATAGCAGTCGTTAAAAATACAAAGGGTATGAATATCAGTAGCTAATGGAACGAGATAAATAATGATGTCATATTTAAAATGAATCAGAAATATTTTTTACTTATACTAATTAATAAGTTACTAGCAGGGGAGACCGAGCTTAGCTCGGTCAAAATTAACTTTGTGTTCAACTCGATATAGTATTTTCACTGTATCATTAACTCTGTATTATTACTGTAAAACATGTTTATAATAGTATTATTTAGAAAAACAATCAATAAGAAAACTATGTTTTTATGCGCATATTTATAAATTTTATTTTATTTTAAATTTTAGAACGAAAGGACATCGATCTAAATCACTTTTTTTGCTCGACTCTGATTGGTTTAACCATGCATCTCGAATCCTCTTAAGAATGTATAAAAAAATTCTTTACATTCTGAAAGACAATATATTTTGCTAGATATAGCCAAATTTGGAGGCATTCTTTCATTTGGCTCCAAATACGTGTTTTGGTTTTCGTAATTTTTATAGTCGATTTTTTGGCCATATGTCGCCAATATTTTGTCAAATATCACCAAGTTATTGGCTTTTGCCATATTCTCGTGACCCTGACCCGTATTACCCAAAATGAGCCACTAATCAAATTTGATCAAGCATGTGACATAGCTTAATCGTCTTCAGGTAATCAAAAACAGTAGAATATAAAATTGAATCAAAATCGTTTAAGCCATTTTTTAGATAAAATTAGCTTGGCAGCATTCAGCAATGAAGCGAAATGACCCACTAATATAATTTTGTTTAACATGCGACTCAGCCCAATAGTCTTCTCGTGACAAAAAACGTTTTGTTTCAAAATTTAGGTAAAATTGATTGAGTCGTTATTGTATATAATTAGAATGACCCTAGCTCATTAAGACCCAAAATGACCCACTAATCGAATTTTCGCGAGCATGTGTCCCAGCCAAATGAATTTCTCTTGCTCAAAAATGATATAATACAAAGTATAGTCAAAATGGCGAGTACCATTTTCTATATGAAATTAGCATGACCCATCATGACCAACAAATGACTCTTATAATCGAAATCTCTCGAACGTGTGGCCTAGCTCATTAGTTTTAGCATGCCGAAAAACATTAGATACAAAATTTAGATAAAATCGATTGAGCCGTTTTTTAGATATAGTTAGTTTGACCCTGACCCCTTATGATCCAAAATGACCCATTGATCGAATTTTCTCAAAAATTTGTCATAACCCAATGATTTTCTTGTGCCCGAAAACGATAAAATACAAAATTTAGTCAAAATTGCGCGAAACGTTGTCTAGATAAAATTAGAATGAACCAAAAGGGGCCCACTAATCGAAATTTCTCGAACATGTGACCTACCCCAATGATTTTCTCATGCGAAAAATATGTTGTATACAAAATTTCGTTAAAATCGACCCACCCATTCTTTAGATATAGCTTGACCTTGACCCATTAAGACCCACAAATGACCCTTATAATCGAAAGCTCTCGAATATGTGACTTAGTCGATTAGTTTTCTCGTTTCTAAAAATTGTTACATACAGAATTTCGTTAAAATTGATCCTGCCGTTCTTTAATTATATATAGCTTGACCCAGACCCTTTATGATCCAAAATGACCCATTAATCGAAATTTTTCGAACATGTAACCTAGTCCAATGATTTTATCGTGCCAAAAAAATGTTGCATACAAAATTTCATTAAAATCGATCCACCTGTTTTTTAGATATAGCTTGACCATGACCCATTATGACCCATCATGACCCACAAATGACCCTCATAGTCGAAATCTCTCAAACATGTGATTTAGCTCATTAGTTTTCTCATGTCAAAAAACTGTTACATACAAAATTTCGTTATAATCCATTACGCAGTTCTTTAAATATAAATAGCTTGACCCAGACTCTTAATGACCCAAAATGTCCTATTAATCGAAAATTTTCGAACATGTAACCTAGACCAATGATTTTATCGTGCCAAAAAATGTTGCATACAAAATTTCGTTAAAATCGATCCATCTGTTCTTTAGATATAGCTTGACCATGACCCATTATGACCCATCATGACCCACAAATGACTCTCTTAGTCGAAATCTCTCAAACATGTGATTTAGCCCATTAGTTTTCTCATGTCAAAAAACTGTTACATACAAAATTTCGTTATAATCCATCACGCCGTTCTTTAAATATAAATAGCTTGACCCAGACTCTTAATGACCCAATATGACCCATAAAAATTTTTTCTCGAACATGTAACCTAGCCCAATGTTTTTCTCGTGCCCGAAAACCATAGAATGCAATTTTTAGTCAAAATTGCGTGAGAAAATCGCTAGATAAAAATAGCATGACCCACAATGACCCCAAGAATGACCCACTTACCGAATTTTCTCGAACATGTTACCTAACCCAATGGTCTTCTTGTAATCCAAAACGATACAATATAAAATTTGGTCAAAATCGTTAGAGCCGTTTTTTAGATAAAAATGGCTTGACCCATAATGACCCCAAAATGACCCACTAATCGAAAGTTTTCGAACATGTGACCCAGCCCAATAGTTTTCTCGTGCCAAAAAACGATTGGATACAAAATTGCCTTAAAATCCATCCAGCCGTTCTCTAGATATAAATAGCTCGATCCTGACCCATTGTGACCCAAAATGACCCAGTAATCGAATTTTCCCGAACATGGGACCTAGCCCAATGGTCTTCTCGTGCCCGAAAATGGTAAAATCCAAATTTTTGCGAAAATCGTTAGAGCCGTTTTTGAGATAAAATTTACCCACACACACACACACACACACACACACACACAATTTTTGCTCGCATTATAGTATAAGATAAGTTACATACAAATGAATATTTTTATTCAAAACTCATAATTATCAATGGAAGAAATTTTTTGTGGGGAAAAGGTGGAAAATAAAATCACTGATTAATATATTTTTGGCTCGATTTTTTAACACTTTCGAACAAAGTTGAAAAGTTATTATGCTTTCGGTTTGTCAGTCTGTGTGGTCGCTTTCTAACTTTCGTAAATATACTCCGATTTCCATGAAATTTTTGGACGTTCTTAACGTTTACCTAGCACGAATACCTATTGAAAATAAAGTTTCTACCAGGATTAGTTTATTTACAGGGATAGTCAAAAAAATTCCTTATATTACGGCATTATGGGGAAAAATCGTTTTAATTAACTTTAACGATGTTACAGCCTGTAGAACATATTCAAATTTATATGCATTTACAAAAGTGCACTAAAATATGCATTTTGTAAAGTATGTAGTGAAAAGGGCACTTACTATTCATTTACAGGGTCAGACAGAAGAATTCCATTGCATAGGAATAAAAGGAGGAACAGTTTCCATATTTTAATTATGGTAAACGATTTCATGTATAATCAAATTGATATATGTTGCTGAGGCTTAATGTAAGTTATTTCATGCATAATACGAAGTGCATAGCATTTACAGGGACACACAAAAGATTTCAAATATATATTTTCTATCCGAAGTACTGTATATCATGGATGATGACTGTTGCATGGATGAAATGCATTTTGAATTATGATATGTGCCTTTGATATTCAGTATTCAGTACATGTACTGAATACTGAATATGTATCATGTTCCTTTGATCATGGTCTATTTTTATTTTAATTTAATTTTTTACAATAGCGCGCATGTTTTTTTGGTGTTTTTATATCTCTTTGTCGCGTGTCATTTGTATTGACCGTGAAATAGTTTGAAATTTTTATTTTTAGTTAAGTTTAGATCATGGTCTATAGTTTAATTTAATTTTTTGCAATAGAGCACGTGTTTTTTGTTATTTATATCTCATTGTCGCGTGTCATTTGTATTGTCCGAGAAATATTTTGAAATTTTGTTTTATTTATATTATGACTATGGAACTTATTTGACGGTTCCGAAACATGTCAATGTATTTTATTTTTACTATAACACCTTTCTTAAGAAAAATTAAAATTGTTATTAAAATGTTTATATAAAAGGTGAATATTTTAAAATCTGATGATTTAAAAAATCAATTGGATTTAATTAAACTTTTTATCATTATGATATGTGCTTTTAAGTTTCTCTAAATGTATGCATATTAAATGGAGAGTATAAATGGTAATAGTATAAATAGTTAAATTTAGATATACAGGGTTACACAAAAGATCTCGGAAAGATTACTGAATATGAGCGTAATTTACTTAAAGGTGGTTTTTAAATAAAATATGCATTTTTATTTTGAGCTGCATTTAGTAAACTAAGAAATGTTTGTAGTATATATATAAAATGATAAACAGGGTCCAGCAAAGAACTGGATACAAGGTTGTCTTCGGATGATAATTTCTGAAAATGTAATTTAGGTAGTAATAAGAAATATTTTTGTTTGAAATAAATTTTAGAAAGATACTTTCGTGTATTAAAGGCACTTGGAAAACTACAGGGCTGAACAAAAGAATTCAAGAATGTTTCTATCTATTAGTATTAATCGCTGAAAGGAAAATTTTGACCAGCAAACAAACTAGCAAATAGGGATTATCAAAAGTTTTTTTACCATAAATTCGCGATAAAAAGTTAATTACACATGCTTTTCATCATCGAATTTTTTTGCTTGATTGATCAATTATTTCTTCTTTAAATGTTATGTGAACGAAGTCACGGGTAACTGCAAGTATCCTTCTATAGTAAAAAAAAACTAGCCTTAAAAGGAATGACTCCTGGAATGATGCTGATGTGGAAGATTTCCGGAACTAACGAATCCGGGTTGTCCACTCCTTCCATGAGTCGAATAGACCAATCAGGAAAGGGCTCCGTCTATGCATCGCCGTATGGGTTACCATAAAGAGAGGAAAGGTTACCATCGCCAACAATCGCCAAGTTTGTCGCCAACTTGGCGATATATCGCCAAATTTGGCGACCAAAATTAGTTGTCAAAAGTGATGCCAACTTGGCGATAACTGTAATATTTCGCCAAATTTTTAATTTCTTTACAACACCAGTCGTGATACATCATTTGAGAGGTTTGCAACTGCTTATTCATATAATGGATGTCTTGTGTGTCATCCCCCATTCTGCTCCCCAGAAGGGACACATTTTTAATTTCTTTACAACACCAGTCGTGTTACACAAGATTTGAAAGGTCTGCAACTGCTTATTCATATTATGGATATCTTGTGTGTCACCCACACACTCTGCTCTCCCCAGGGGGGGTCACATTTTTAATTTCTTTACAACACCAGTTGAGTGACACATCATTGGAAAGGTCTGCAACTGCTTATTCATATTATGGATGTGTTGCGCGTCATCCCCCACTCTACCCCCCAGGGGGGCACATTTTTAATTTCTTTACAACACCAGTCGTGTGACATCATTTGAGAGGTCTGCAGCTGCTTATTCATATTACGCATGTCTTTTGTGTCGCCTCCCACTCTGTCCCCCAGGGGGGCACATTTTTAATTTCTTTACAACACCAGTCGTGTGACACATCATTTGAAAGGTCTGCAACTGCTTATTCATACCATGGGTTATTGGCGAGCGCAGCAAGCAGGGGTAGACAATAATTTGGAATCGCGAAGCGATTACGCGGGGGGTTGGTGAGCATAGCGAGCAGGGGGACGGGGCCCCCCTAGTTGTTATAAAAGAAAAATTAGTACAATCAAATCTAGAAGATTTTGCCATCTGTGATAAAATAAGGCACGGACTTTTGCAATCATCCAGTAATACATTTTTTTTTTTTTTCGTCGTTTCGTCATTTGTCATTTTGTTATTCAATTACAATGTCAAATTAAATAATAAATATAATTTTAACACTCTATAATTTAAAAATATAATTTATAAATTTAACATTTAAAATTTTATAATTTTGTAATCATATACAATGTAATCTCTAAAATCCGGCATCAAAATCATCTGCTTACTTTATTTATTTATTTATTTATTTATTTATTTTGTATAGCAATTACTAAGAGGACACAGTACCTTTAAATTTTATATATTTATTTTTTTAATAATACTGTAATATATGTGGCAGCACAATACTTAATATTAAAAATTAAATAAAATTAAAAATATATATATTTTAGAACAGCCAATTTTACTAAAATTTATTTTTTTAATTAACTTTTAAAAAATCCCTACTATTTTTTATAAATATTAATATTTTTGCTCCGATTTTTTTTCCACATTCATTAAAATATACTACATAAAACTGTACATGGAGTTTTAGATGTGTGGGATTATACATTTAATATGAATTTTTGTTTCGTGTACATTAAAAAATGAAAAAAATTCAACAAACTTTCAATTTAAATATTAAAAAAATAAGTATAAACATAAATGTTAAATCCATGCATAAAATATTATATATATATCCTGGAAAACAAGTAAAAAAAATCAAACTTTTATTCTAAATTATTAAAAAAAAGGCCTTAGCATTTATTTAACAAACAAGTTATATGAACATTGAGAAAAATCAGCTTAAAGCTTTTATTTGTATGGGTATTCATTTGTATGCGTTGGATCTATTAACGAAATTTACAATATCTCGCGATATAAGTAACGTATCGGTAAAAATGAGAGATGTCAAAATACACTGGTGTCCAAAAGTTAAGCATAATTGGTAATTAAGTAAGTAATGAAAGAAATATAAATTGAAATGCGGTGAAACTTTAGGTGTGTAAACAAATTAGTACGCGTCATATATTTTCGCGAAGAGTTTTCCCCGAAATTGAACAGGGGACCGTCAACAAATTGAAAAAGAACGAAGATCTTTTGGATAACCCTGTCAAAACTAATGTAGCAAAAGCGTTCAAATTGCACATTATGATTAAGTGGCTTATTGTAATGTACTGTGTTTATTTTTATAAGGATAGCATGTATACTCGTAGAAAAATTAAGGTTTTTATAAAAACAGTCCTAAATTTTTCCAAGTTTTTTGCTTATAATTTGCAGAGTTCTTAATATAAAATAATGTTCTTTTCTGAAAATATGACAAACATCATTGTACACAATACCCTGCCATCAGAATTAAAAAATAATAAAAATTGTATGGCAAATGAGCAGGTTTACTAAATAATTTTTAATTGCGCATGCGTGAACGCTATTAAAATTTCATTTGCATATTATGTTAGTTAAATGTATAGAGCAACTTTTGTGAAAGTCTCAAAAACATAGCTTAAAAATTCTGAAATTTATCGTTGATAGAATGAGATCAAAATCCCTTATTCCCTAAATGAAGCAAAAAGATGAGGGGCTGTATCCATATTCCATTGTTTAGTGCCTGCACAATATTGCACGTGCAACTAAATATTTGGATAAAACCCCTAATTTTTTTTTTTTTTTGCTTCCTTTTAGGAATAACGGATTTTGAGTTGATTCTATAGATGATCATTTTCAGAATTTTCAATCTATGTTTTCGAAACTTTTACAAAAGTTGCTCTATGCATTTAGCTAACACAATATGCAAATGAAATTTTGATATCGTTGACGCATGCGCAACGAAAAATTATTTACTAAACCTACTCATTTTTCATACAATTTTTATTATTTTTAAATTCCGATGACAGGGTATTGTGTACAATGTTGTTTGTCATATAATCAGAAAAGAACATTATTTTATAGTAAGAACTCTGCAAGTTATAAGCAAAAACAAGGAAAAATTTAGGACTATTTTTATAAAAACCTTAATTTCTCTACGAGTATACATATGCTATCCTTATAAAAATAAACACAGTACATTACAATAAGCCACTTAATCATAAAGTTCAGTTTGAACTAGGAATGGGATGAATATTCGGCCACTATTCGGTATTCGGTCTATTCGGCCCTTTTGCCGAATATTCGGTTGGCCGAATATTGAAGGCTTGTTGACCGAATACTTCGGCCGAATACCTGTAGCCGAATATTTAGAGATATCTTGCCGAATATTGCTAAAATCTCGCCGAACAGTGAAAGATATCTTGTCAAATAAATTTTGGATTTAAAGAATTTCATTCTTGCAATTTTTTTTTCTAATCCAAATTGGCTACTTCATTTATGAAGTCATTCTCACTCTTACTTACAAAATATACAGTTATTAAGATACTAAAAAATATACAGCCTTTCTGTATTTCCTATAAAAGTTAGTGATATTCTAGAAAATGCTGCCTAAGCTGGACATTTAATTGTACGGGAAATGTCATCATTAGAGATTGATATATTACAATTCAAGGTATAAAAACACTGCCTTATTCTAAAATGCTTGAATATTTATTAATATCTCCAAATTCCATGCACATATAAAAAAAGGCTCTTATGAAATTCATAACTTATTTTCTATAAAGTAAGAAATGAAAAAATTTACTCACTACACTGTAAAAAAAAATTCAAGAGGTTACTAAAAATTTCTTAGTAAATTTGTATTCCACAGAATTTTTTAGTAACCATTACAAACTTTTTTTTTGCAAGTGAAACAAGCATTTCTTTTGTAAACTGAACAAAAGAATATTTTGTATAACTAACTTAAAAATTTTTAGTATGAGCCACAAAGCAAATTTTAGTAATAGCTCCAAAATTACTTTTAATAACCATTACGTGCAACCGAAGCGGAGGAGCTTCCTTCGAGCTGCATCCAAAATTCTGAAGCGGAAGATTTTCGGCAAAACCGCAACAGATGGCAGCACTAAACATTCCTTACTGCTCCGATCGGATTTTCATAGTTCCTTTATTAACGAGACACTACAGACATTCGGGGTGCATTTGGCTGTGGCAAGTTTCGAACCCGGGACCTTTTAGCCTGAAGTCCGTTACTATAACCACTATGCTATCAGGGCCACACCAACAGAGTTTTAGTAAGAGCTATTAAAAATATAAAACTATTAACTCTATTCGTTGCTAACATTTTTCTAGTGATTCTTACAGATTTTCTAGTAACCAACTAAGATTACTAAAAAATTTTTAGTAATTACAAGAATCACTAAAGTTTTTTTAGTAGATCGACCTTTTTTTTTTTTTACAGTGTAGGTGTGTTAACGAAGATTCATTTTCAAAATTAAATATAATATGTAACCATTCCAAATACAACGGTACATCTGAAAGCAGAACTGGTGTCAAACTCGATGCACATTAGATGACACAACTTGCTTTATGAAGATGGTTTTATAAATATTTTAATATAAATTCTAAATACTCAACAAAGTAATTTTTTCATTCTATAGTTTTCACTTTTAAATAATTATTTGCCTAATTACTGACTCAAATATGTAATATTATTATGTATATATTTTTAATTTAATCTTCCTTCCTTCATGTTGTTATCAATTTTCTGTTAATCCTTTTAATGCTTATTGAATAAGTGGAATATTGAAGTTGAATACTGTATGCGTCGATTCAAATGTCAAAGATTTTGTTAACATATGCATTCTACTTTAAGCATAACCTTTTGCTTTAACGTAATTTGTAATTTAAAGCTTGGCATCTGATTTCAGAACAGTCTCATTCTTACAAATTTGCTTATCACTAGGGACACAAACTCTAAATGATCAAATTTACTTCATTAAAGGTTATTTCAGAAAATATGTCCATGTGAGCTCTGAGAGAGAGAGAGATTAAGAATATTATTGATTTTGGATGCAAGAAGTATCAATTGATAGTAAAAGTGAAGTACATTCTCCATATTTTAATGAAAATATTTTCCCATCTTGACTTACTGAAAATCAATTTGATGTACATTAAAATAAAGAATATAATGCAATTTCATAATTTTTTTTTTTTTTTTTTTTTTTTTGTTAAAATAAGTTTTTCAAATTTAAAAATACATTTAAAAGCACATTTAAGAGTAATAATTATTAATGAACTCCTATTTTTTTTAAATTATATATAATAAAAATTTTTTTTCTTTATTGGAAAAAAAAATTTACTATTCGGCCTAAAATTTGGCCGAATATTCGGTATTCGGCTATTCGGCCAAATCACTATTCGTCCCATCCCTAGTTTGAACGCTTTTGCTACATTAGTTTTGACAGGATTATCCAAAAGATCTTCATTCTTTTTCAATTTGTTGACGGTCCCCTGTTCGATTTCGGGGAAAACTCTTCGCTAAAATATATGACGCATACTATTTTGTTTACACACCTGGAGTTTCACCACATTTCGATTTATATTTCTTTCATTACTTACTTAATTACCAATTATGCTTAACTTTTGGACACCAGTGTATAGTTGTGAATATTTTGACAATACTTTGGAATTCTAAAAAAGTTTTTTTTTTATTTAAATTTTTGTGAAATAAGCTGTTTTAGAAAAAAAAAATTAAAATTGTGTCATTACATATATTACAATATCATTTAAAATTTAAGATACTGTGTCTCTTTAAAGAATTAAAATTTCGATTGAAAGCGAGCTGCAGTGACAGACGCTATGCTAAATTGAATCCCTGACAACGCTGGTAGCAGCTCAAAGAACGAGAATGAGCAGCTTTCAGAAGAAAATGTATCCGTGGAAAAATGCTTCAATTTAACTGAAAAATTTATATCTGCCTTAGATAAACAAGACTGTATTTTCAAAATCGATATTTTACATTTGTGTAAAATTCAATAAAAACTTCTCAAAGAACTGTCCAAAAAAAATGAAACAAATAAAATTGACGCCGATATTTAAGAAATTACACGAAAATGAATGATTTCATTATTTATTAGAATTTTTTATAACATAGAAAATAGAAACAGAAACTCTTAAGTTTTAATTTTTTTTAATTTTTCTTTTTCTCGGGTAATTATTAATTCAGTAGTAGAAAACTGGATCAGTTATTGACACCACAAAATTTTTTATAGTATTCTTAGCTTAGTAAAAACTCTGAAACTCTGCCATTGAATAAGCCAAAAAGTAGCACTAAACTTTAGTGGTATCAATAGGCTTTACCTCTGTACCAATTTCCACCACTTATTATTGGGTATGAAGTAAATTACTAATAACGTCACCATTAAGATTATCGGAAATAATTTTGGTTCTTTCAGAAATCCAGATTTTTCAAAAATCCGACATAGTGACGGTCCAGACGATGCCGTATTTTCGAGGTTGTACTGTATAGTATTTCCAATGTCAACATCTCTTTTATGCTGCACATACAAAACTCACAGTGTAGTTGAATAAGATATTACGCGAAAGGTTTTTGAAGTGTTATTTATGGCTTTTGCTGCCGCCACTTGCTGGTGTTTTCTTTTTCTGTTTGTTTGTTTTTGTTTTTTATTTGGTTAAAAATAAAAAAGTTTCAAAGAGTTAGTTCGTAGTGTTAATGGCTCCAGAGTATAGTGTCCTAAATTTAAATTCAGTATCTAAAATCATGGAAAAAATCTATTTTCAGTAGGTCTTACATTTACCATAGGAAGAAAAATAAGACAATTTATTTATATACTTATGTATATATAGTTATAATTATTATAAAGTTTTTTCCTTCCTTATGTTAATATATCAACAATATTTAAATATTATCATAGTTTTTTTTTATTTTCCAATATGAATCAAAATTTAAGTATAAATAACTGAAATATAGCAAAACACCAAAATGCCTGTAATGGACACCCCATAAAAAGTAATAAACACAATTTTTTTATGACTGTATTCATAAACATACCAATGAAATGAATAGTTCAAATAAATTTAACAATTAATACATCAGTAATTAATAAAATATTTATGATAGTCATTCACTGTTTGCATCAATTATTGTAAGAGAAGAGAAGAACCAGAAGACAGTTATTTAAATTATTTTAGAATAATAGGATAAAATACTAAATATTAGACAATTAGCTATCAAATTATTGAGAGAGTAGAGGATTTAAAAGGCAATAATAATATTAAAAAAAACATGCATCGGTGTATAATTTCC
The DNA here is from genome assembly GCA_964019185.1 of Maratus speculifer. Taxonomy (NCBI): domain Eukaryota; kingdom Metazoa; phylum Arthropoda; class Arachnida; order Araneae; family Salticidae; genus Maratus; species Maratus speculifer. Next base: position 20,338,483 of record OZ025292.1, on the reverse strand, counting down.
GATTATTATTTTTAACAATCAAACTTTCAGAATAATTAATATTACAAATATGATAGAAATAATATGATACTTATGATTGATACTTTAAATACTAAATAAAATAATTATAAAATAAATATTGTAGAACTTGTCTGGGGCCACTGATCTGCAAATTTACTAGTTTCATAATTACTACCACTTTCATTAATAGCACTTTTTTTTCAGAAGTGAATAAGGAAACATTTAAGACAGGAAATAAATCTTTAATAGCTTCTGTAACTTATTTTTTTTTTTTTTTTTTTTTTAAATGATGAGGGATTAAGCCTTATGAGTCCTTCTTGGTCTGTGCCCTTAACTAATATTTTCTGTTTCCTGACTGGTTTGATAGCCAGATTATAAAATATGCAAAGCATAATTATATAGAGTAGCTCTGCGCATCCATCAGGAGAGCTAAAGGGGTTAAAACCTCTCCCAGACTAGACTAGACTAGATATTTAAATTTTTCAAAAAATATCAAAGAATTTATTTTTATAAGTCCTTAACAAATTGGAATTTTTGAATGATATTAATTTTGTCGCCTGACTTTTTCTATTTTACAAATTTTATTATGAAATTTGAATATTAGCATGTTCAAAATTTACTCAATTAAAAATTTAAGACCACGTGCAACCTCTTGCTCTATTTAACTTTCATAAGATTTTCATAATTTAACAATAAAACTTTAAATCATTTAATCGTAAACACTCTTTAAAATTATCCAAATACAGAAACACACCAAAACGTCGTAAAGGCTAAAATATATTTTAGTACTGTATTTCATTATTTAACACGTTAAAAGCATTTAGAACCAGCCCCACTAAAACTTTCCAGAAATTCCTCTGGTTCCTCTGACTAGTTAAAATTCTGCTCAAGGTAGCAGAAAGTCAGGACCTGATTTGGCACATTTCATCAAATCAAGTGGAGAAAAAAAACAGAGGTCGGCAGCGGGCCCGTCCAGATATGGGCACATATAGGCCTCTAAAATATTTTATCCCTTTCCAAAACTTAATCCTGGATGCGCCACAGTATGGTCCGCCACAGTAAGGTCCCAGTAATGAACATCCTTCAGTGTTTTTGATTTATAAATAAAATAATAATTAATAAAAAAATTAGCTTTCATTATTTTTGTATAACTCCCCCTTGCATATTTTATAATTTTCCATTATTGTTGACACTCTTAATCAAACCAATCAGAAAGAAGAAAAAATGTGTCAAAGCTCCATTGTTTTTCAGTGAATATCTTTATGCACACAATTATATGCGTATAATTAATGAAATATTTGTGATAATCATTCATTATATTCACATGCAAGCGAAAAAAAAAAAAGAAGAAGAAGAACCTAAAACTAAAAGAATTTTTTGACACTGATACGATATCTTCGAGACGGGGGTGAAAGTGAGGGCAACAAATGATAACGTATGATATCGTAAGGAGGAAGTGGGTCCAAAATTAGCAAATTTTTAATAATATTATATGTATATAGCTCCTTATATACCCATCTCATTTAAAACGAATAATAGAGATGTATACATACCTTTCTTAGAAAAAAAAATAAAATAAAATGAAAACCTCAACATCTATAATGGACAAATAATACTTACGTTTTTTTTTTATTTTTTTATTTCGGCAATCCCAGAGACTGGAAAACCACACTTCCTATACTATATTCATAAACTAGAGCAGAGAACGGCGGAAATTTTCGGCGACATTGCTAGCAGAAATGAGGACAAGCGAAAAAATAACTGGCGAAACAGCGAAAAGAACACAGAGAGAAACTGTTTTCTTCTCTCTTCTTTTTTGAATGGTACCCAACTGTTGCCAGATAGAAACCTAGAGTGCCAAACGATTCTGAAGAAATTAAAGAAAAAGATAGGGCTGTCAGGTAGCGGTGAAAATTGAACTTCCGACTAAAATGCAAGCAATGCTGTCTTAATCAGAACTTAATTCACATGTGGCCGCTGTTAACCTCTTCGCGACGGGAGTCTTTTACGAAATTTTTAATGTTTTGTCACCGGTTTTTAAAAACAGAAATTTGAGCCTTTTTAAATCGAGAAAATGCTCCGATTAAATAAGGAAATTTTTGCAGTAAAATTTTATTGGTGACAAGGCATTTTAAGCCTTTTTGCGGCACGTCTCCAGAGGGTTAAAGGGAAGAGTGCAGCGAAGGTCTGTGTTCCTTCCCTGGATTTAAAATTTTTATTTAAAAAATAATTCTTTTTCTCTGTGTTTGAGGGGAAAAGTAGTACAATTTATTTAATAACAAATAACGTAAGCAAACTCATCTTCTTCAAATCTAAAAAAAAATCGATATTTTGTTTCTCGTATTTTTGCAAAATCTATACAAATTTAAATTGAAAAAAAAATGAAAATATTCAAATTAGAAACGGCTCAATTTTAAGTTTATAATATGCACTTTAACTTAAATTACAAATGACTTTAAATTTTGAATGCGTTTTTCTCAAATTATGTTTTTTCTTATTTGCGCGCACAATAAACTAAAAATAATTTGCAAAAAGGGATTTTTTTTATCAGATATTTATAAAATGACCACTACAATCTCCATTTACTTTTTTTTAAATATCAACCAACTGATATAAATTTTATTTTTTGCAATTTATATGCTATTTTTTTTTTTTTTTTACTTGTATTGAAAATTGTGTATGTTTGAAAAAAATATATGAAAAGCAAAAAAGTCTATTTTTTAAACGTTTAAAACTGACAAATCCCCTTATAATTATAAGCTAAGAGAAAAAGGAAAAAAGGATTTTTTGTCAGAGAGGGGGGGGGGGGGTGAACCTGTGTCACATAATACCTTTTAATATTATTTTTAAACACAAAAATACAAAAGCATAAAATTTAAAAAATGTATTTAATGGATGTTTCAGATGAAGTGGAATAGAATTCTCCAAACCAAGAAAGAAGAAAATCTATTAAAATTCTTTGTTAAAAAGAGAAAAAAAAAAAAAAGATTTTGTTTTAAACCTTTCACCTTAAAACAGGGTAATGGGGTTGAGGAGGGAGAGGAGGTAAAAGGTAAAAATTCATTTTGAATATTTAACATTTTTGAATTGTTTAATATTTGTGTTGATTTTTATGTTGATATATTTAAAATTTATTCAGACCTAGGGCATGAGGATGCCATACACACAAAAATGAACACAGTTTATAACTAGTGCTCGCGATAGGATACGTATAGCAGGTATACGATTAAACGATATACGTATATCCGTATAATACGTTTTTCTGCTATACGGATACTTTCGAATATACGTTTAAACGTATCCGGATACGTATAAGGCGTATCAACTAAACGTATATTTAAGAATACGTATATTTAATGTATACGTATATTCGCCGTATCGTATCTAATTTAAATAGCGGACTTCACCAGTCTTATGTCGCTGAATGGAGAATAATTTGGAAATCGGTAGCGTTACGACAGAAATCCGCATAGTATGCAGGCCCGTAGCTAAGAGGGCGCTATGGGCGGCTCAGCCCCCCCCCCCTAGAATATTTTGAGTCCCCCCCCTGGAAAAGATTCCAAGGTCACTCAATTAATTTCTGTTCCAAAAATTCATATGAAATTCTGTTCAAAAATCTAATTTAGTTTTGAGACCCTTTCACAGTTTTGCAGAGTTACTAAATTGTATCTAAAATAAGTGTGTCAACACTCCCTCATTTTATATGTACATATGAAGTTAACATAATGTTTCATTTTGCACCAGTTATACAATCAAAATTTTCATCATCCTATACTTTTCTTAGCATAAAATGAAGTTAGTACAACAGTTTAATTAGAAACATAATACCTACAATGTGAATAGTTATTAATTTATCTTTCTGCGTCAGAAAGAGAAAAAAAAATTATGAGCCCCCCTACATTCTTTCGAGCCCCCCCCCTCCCCCCCTATGGTTCACTTCTAGCTACGGCCCTGATAGTATGTCTTATACATACGAGATCAAGCAATGAAAAGCGTATATTTTTTAAAACGGTTTGCAAAAAGTTCACAAAAGATCAGACTCCTGATTGGCTAATCTCGCTTCACTAACAGTGAAATATCTACTATCTGGATTCCAACCAAGATCTTGGTATTTCCCTTTATAAATATTTTAATCAACATACATGTTCAGTGCAATTTACCGAAGTGACCCATGTTACCTATCCAGTGGCGTAGCTATGTTTTTTGGCGCCCGGGGCCAGCAAGAATTTTTGCGCCCCCACCCCAATATAGATATATAACAATTTCTCTCAATTTGGCGCCCCTAGGCCTCGGCGCCCGGGGCGGACGCCCCCCTGCCCCCCCTTAGCTACGCCACTGTACCTATCGATTGTAGGGCAGTACGAAACCGAAATGTGGCACCAATGAAAACTATCCTGTTGAACTGTAGCTTACGTCACAGTTCGCCTTGATTTTCATTTCATACTACCCTACAATCGGTTGGTAACATTGGTCACTTCGGTAAGTGACCGGTAAGTTACTCTAAACATACTCAATGTTTAATTATGTTTCTTCTAATTTTCATTAAATAAGTCATAAAATATTCTGGGAGGACAAAATAATTAAATTATTTAAAAAAGAAACTAATAAAAATTACCAAATATGTAAATTATTTTAAAATTCCTCCGCGGTAAGACAATTTACATATGGTGAAAAATAAAACCATTGTGTCACGTGACGCAGACACTTAGTATAAGTATCTCGTAGAGTAGAAGAACGAGCATTTATAGACACAGTTCTGCTTAGATTACAATTAGAAATGAATAGAAAAAGCTGGGTGTGGCGGTACGCTGAGAAAAAGAATGACAGAGCCTACTGCCTGCTATGTGATGATGATATTGCTGTAAACTCATTCTGTGCAACTGGTGGAACAAAATTCATGCCACATATAGACAAAGTCACAGACAGATATTTTGTAAAAACATATTTTTCGGACTATCTTACCCTTAAAAAGTGTAAACCAGTCGAAAGATTTCTCGAATCCATTACTTTCTTCTTGTTAAGATACAAGAAAATATAAAAAAACTAAGTACTGAGCCACAGCTCTTCCAAAGATTAGTTTGATTCTATCCACAACTAATGTAAGACAATTTATAATAAATAACTTAGTTTTTTGGGAAAGAAACCAAAATTTAAACTGAGAAACGTATTCAGATTTTTTAGGTACCTGCATAACAAGTAGTAGTTAAGTAAACGCATCGTAGTTTTTTAAACAGAGAATCGCGATGGGGATACTCAACCGGATATTTCTCAATGTCTGTAATCCGCAGAAAAGCATTGAAACATCAAATTTCATATCTTGAATGAAAAACGTTTAAACGTTTATACGTTTAACCGCTTGGATAAGATCCGTATATACGATGTACCGTATATGTTGTTTTGCGCAATACGTATAACCGCCGATGCCGTATTATACGTATAGTTGATCCGTATTTCGTATAATACGTATTATACGTATATGCGTATAAACGTATAATCGAGAGCACTATTTATAACAATAAGCCATTTAATCATTATCTACAGTTTAAACGCTTTTGTTACGGTTATCTTACAGAGATACTTTCTTTTTCAATTTGTTGACAATCCCCTATGAAGTTTCGGTAAAAAATCTTCACAGGACCTGCATTATTATGCTTACACACTGGAGTTTCGGGAAAATTCCGCATGTATTTTTCTAGATATTTAACAGAATGTCTGAAATCGCAAAAGGCCGGTCAAATTTGGCATATAGTGTATGTCGTGGGTACAAGTCAATCTAAAAGCCCGTAGATTAAAAAGAAAAAAAAAATACGTCCTGTTTGTCTGATGAATTGACCACTTTTGAAATGGTATCTGAGAGGGACGTGAGACCTAATACTGAAAGTTTAAAATTAGTGATGGTTGATTAGTGATGACGGGAACTTTTTGAATAATCAGATTGCTTATTTCGTTGACACTATCATTTTTATGTGACACTATTGCCCTAGAACACAGCCAATGAAAGTCTTTTTCGCGTAAATTCTCGATGTCAGAATGTACTGCATCTATTAAAAATTCTAAACTATGGACTATTTGGCCTAGAGACTCATCCAGAAGGATGTTACAATTTCTGCTTAAATTTAGAGTGGGGAAAATTCCTTCCCCAAGTTTAATCAGTTGCTGTGGAAAATCACTATCTGTGATTCCATGAAGATGAGCTTTTATATTTGTCCGTAATTTTATATTTTCAATCGAAGTCCATAAGGGCGACGATTTTAAGCATGCTTTGACGATATCTGCTCGCGTACCTCTGTTGATAACAGGAAGAGTCTGTCGTAAATCTCCAGAAAATACAAAAGTAATCCCGCCCATGAGAGCAGAGGAGTTTCTAAGATCTTTTAAGGTTCTGTCCACGGCCTCTATATGTGCTCTATGGCTCATAGTGCATTCATCCCACATAATCAATGAGACTTCTTGTAATAGTTTACCAAGAGGCCTATTTTTGCGAATAAAACATATATATTGTTGCTCAAGATTTACGGTTAGTGGAAGTTTAAAAGTTGAATGAGCAGTTTTTTTCATCCTTTAGAAGGGATGCAGCGATTCCTCACAAAGCAACTGCTATTGCTATCTTCCCTGATTGTCTTATCTTAGCAAGTATTAAATTTGCAAGAAAAGTCTTTCCAGTGCCACCTGACGCATCCAAAAAAAATTGTTTTTTTTTTTTGTTTTTTTTTTTTTTTTGTTATTCACGCTATCGACTATAATGTCAAAAGCATATCTTTGATCTGGGTCTAATTTTGGCAGATTTTCATTAACAAAAGCGGTCAAATTATTTGTGTTATTGGGCTGTACTATGGTATTTGTCACATTGTTTTCTGTAAGAACTGAAGACGTCAATCCAAAATCACTTAGGTTTTTATCATTTAGTTGTAAAAGTTTATTTTCAATTTGTTATTAAACCTTCATTATAAATGTCATCACTGTATTTTAAGGCGAAGTCTTGATTTTGCAGTCGGAGTCTATGTCTAATATCTTGACATAATTCGTCTTTGAAATTGTCCCACAATTTTAATGGTTCCGATGGCTGGCAAAATAAAAGTATGACCACAAACAACTCTCTCAGTTGTATTGGACATCGCGAAAGCGATGCTTCTCTCAGTATTTTTCCAATGGCCATCTTTTTCTAGCAAACCCCTGTCACGGCAAGCTGCTTGATAGGTCTCTTTGAGAACTCCGTCAACAGTTTTTAAGTACTCGAATAAGGTTTGACCGCGTACGTGATGTAGCAACATCCTAAGATAAAAACACTCTGATTGAGAAGGATGTACACCGTAAATTCTTCCTAAAGCAACATCTTTTTTTATGCCCGGATGACCAATTATGTCCTCACCACGTCGCCTTCTTGTAAATTTGTTGTTGGCCCATGTGTAGTATTGCGGAACCTCGTGGTATAGAAGTGTCTTTGCGAATTCATCTTCATTACAGAGCTCAAAGAAAGCCATCAAAGTAGTTTTACATGGATTTTGGGCCACTTGTTCAGCCGTTTCTGCCGTGAAATACACTCTTTGGCCGTTTTCTAAGTGGACAGCTAACTGCAGGACTGTAGGATGCCGCTCGTGAATCGGAAATTCGAATATTCGCCAGGCGGCTTCGGAGGTACTTATGTAACGGCCATTCACATAGTTTTCCATTTCATCATTTGGGTTTCTGACGCTAAAAGTAGCTTGGTTAGATCCTTTATTTATATATTTACAAATGTATTTGATGGCTTGAACTGAGTGGCAGTACTCTACATTTATGTGAGGGTTAAATGTCCTACACAATAGTGGAGAATAAGGGACAATCCATCTATTATCGATATTGAACCTACTTCCTCTAATTTAGTGTAGCACTCTGCCCTCCATTTCCGATGTCACGGCGACGATAAACTGGATAACCGTCTTCTCCGGTTTGGGTATCGTTGACGAAACGTCGAGGGTACTTTTTTGTACAAATACCATTTTTCATACATGGTGCTGTTAAGTTATGCTCTCCTCATGGTCCGTGGACCATATTTTTAGTTACGATATCGTACAATATCGGATCGTTTTGTTGATTTGGCAGTTCCGCAACTATGACACTGTGAATTTCGTCTGGCTGGATTTTTCTTTCCAGCCAAAACAGCAAATGACAGTGTGGTAAACCACGTTTCTGCCTCTCCACACTTGCCATATAACATTTTACTTTGCCGAATATTTCATCTTTCGTGAATAATTTTATGAATTTCTTCATCTTTAAATGAAATACTCTTGAAATTAAGTCATGGCGATTGAAAGGCCGCTGACCAGATAATAGTTCCAGTTTAATTTCGGACCATCGGAGTAAAAGTGACAAATAAGTCTGGCCTCCCATAGTTTCGGACATAAGTCACGGCATCTTGGGTATTTTCGTGCAGATAACGTGAAGAACCCGTGAATGAAGATGGCAAGATTACGCGTTGGCATTTATTTCATGGGTCTACATTTGCATCTTGATTTAAAGCGTCTCTGAGATGAATGTATTCATCAGCCCTCAGTCTCTGTTGATTACGACATATGTAATTCAATCTTTCTGATATAATTTTTGCCATCATATCGACAATATATTGACTAAATAAGTCCCTATAATAATGTAATGAATTAAAACAGTTAGCTCTAACCATCAACCTAAATGCATAAAATTGCATGCACGTCATAGTTTTGTTACGCGCTGTACCTTGCTGAGGAATTGTCAAGTAATAACCGTCGTCAACCAAGAGAACGGCTACCTCGTTTACAGCTGGAGCATTATACCTACCCGGGTGTGCCGTCTGCGGTGGGCGGTCGGAGCGAATAATTAACTTTAAATTATCTGAAGAGTTACTTTCTAAGTTTTGTTTAAAACTTCGTATGTATATATTGTGGCTATTCAGTGCGGTCTGTAATTCGTTGATTAAATCAATTTTTAGCGTTGGAACTATGTTTGACCGCAACGAAAGCTGATCTGCGTCAGAAATAAAATATATTTGCAAAAATTGCGAACTTTGGTCTGATGGTGGTAAAAAGCTACCTATAAGATGCTATACTTGTCCCTCTATTTTAAATGTTGGCATAAAATTTTCTTCTCTAATTTCTTTTGCGCCAAACGACGTCATTTGAAGAAGGCTATTGTACCTACGTATGTTGTTTAAAAAATGTACAGATTGTTCCATGTAGGCAGACGATACCGTGCTACCTAAATTAAAATGTCAGTGTTGAGAAACTGAAGAGAAGTGAAGTGTTTTTTCTGTTTTTGTTTTTATTCTAAAGTTGTGTTTGAGATAAATGCAGACGATAACGCAGCAGTGAGCTGCGAATGAGTGTTATTCCTTAAATAAAGTGTTTTTTAAAGAACCAGTGCATATGGAATAATTTGTGTAGTGTGTGCATAATAATTAAATGGACCGCCGAGCCGTAAGGTGAAAATAATTATTTATGAGAGTGAAAAATCATGGAATTTGAACGATGTGCTGATGTGATATTAAGAGTTCTATTATAGATCTGTCAACGTTCAACATGAGAATCTTCGAATAATATCGTCCTCGAACAAGTGAAATATTGTGTTTAAGATGATCAATTTAAGAATTATAATGAGTCTTCCTCGGAATTTCGCAGCGATTTGAGTGAGGTAAGAGCAATTTTTTAGTTTATTTTGTTTTAATTTGTCTGTTATTGATAATCTAAATAAACACGAGCTTAAGCTTGTAGTTGAGGAATTGGGTTTAACTGCTCCTGAAAGTAGTAAAATTATTGATTTAAGAAATATTATAGAGAATAGTGAATATTACTCAAATGAGCAGTTATTAAAAAGCATCGTTAATTCGGTTGTTGAGGAGTATAAATCACGAACAGAAACTGAGAAAACAAAATTAGAATTAGAAAAAATTAAATTAGCGCAATTAGAAAAAGAGTTAGAATTAGCAAATATTCGTAAAGAGCCATCCCAAAATTCGGAATTTGAAAAAATTAAACTAACTCAGTTAGAAAAAGAATTAGAAATAGCCAAATTGCGTAAAGAATCTCAGGAAAATTTGCCGTCTGTAACAGAAAAATCGGAAACGGAAATAGGGAACAATAACTTGGAAAGTTTTATTCAAAGTATTAAAACTTTAACTATTCCTTTACCAACGAGAGCTGAGTCATTTATTCTTTTTTTTCAATCTCTTGAGAAAGCTTTTCGAACTAAAAATGTACCTGAAGAGTTTAAGGCCGAAATTCTGTTAAATATTCTCGGCGAAAAAGCGAGCAATTTAATGATATATTTATCAGAGGAAGAGTTGATTAGTTATGATAAATTGAAAAATATAGTGTTAAGGGAATTTCAACCTACTGCACAAGAATGTTTAAACAATTTCAAGAGTGTGCAAAAATTACCGTCGGAAAGTTACGTTCAATTTGCAGCTAGGCTGAGTTCAATTTTTCAGTATTACTGTAATTTGCGTGAGGTAAATGATTTTAAATCATTATGCGATCTGATTGTTTCAGATAAAATTTTCAGTTATTTAGATCGCGAATTAATGAATCATATCGCAATTAAACAATCAGAGTCATATTTTAAACCACAGCAACTAGGAAGAGAATGCGATATTTTTTTGTCGATTAAAAATAAATCTAAAGGTGAATCAAATGTGTATTCGAGAAACACGATAAATGAAAATAAACGTATAGCGACAAATAAATTTCAAAATCAGCCTCAAAGGAGCGCTTCAAATATATTTTTTTCGGAAACAAAAAATGTCAAATGTGTCTTGTGTAAATCTAATGAATATCACGGTTTACATTCTTGTCCGCAATTCAAAAAACTGTCCATTAAAGATAGAGTAGAAGTTGTGAAATTAAATAAAGCATGTTTCATATGTTTAAATTATAATTGTTGCCCACAGAAATGTAAGTCTAAAAATTGTGCTAGATGTAACCTACCGCATTCTGAGCTAATACATTTTTCTAGAGAAGAAAAGGAATTAAATAATCAAAATAAAAATGTTGGTCATGTGTTTCAATCGGCTGCTGGAATAAAAAATTCACAACCCGAGAAAATCCTTTCCTACCCTCCGAGTCAGACTGTCGCCTCTAGTTTTGTGAAAAATAAAACAAAATCCGTTTTATTAAGTACGGCGCGTATCCTCATTAAAGATAAGTTCTCGGAATGGCAGGAAGTTAGATGCTTACTAGATGTCGGTTCACAAGCATGTTTGATTACTTCACAGTGTGCGATCGATTGCAGCTTAGAATTAATAAAACGAATACTTTAATTTCATGTTTGGATGACACTTCTATGACAATAAAAGGCTGCGTAAATACAAAAATCGCGAATAGAGATAAAAGTTTTGAAAGAGAATTGACTATGCTAGTAGTAAGGAAAATTACAGATTTAATTCCGCAACAAGTGGTTAACATAAATGTTGAAGTACCAGATTTAACTATATTAGCAGATTATAGATTTAATTTCCCTGATAAAATTGATATGTTGTTGGGGGCAGAAATATTTTATGAGTTATTAAGACCGGGACAAATATATTCTCAGAGTTCAAATTTACTTTTGCAAAATACCGTATTTGGGTATGTGGCTAGTGGATGCATAGAGCAGGAAAGTGATGTAAAAGTTCATTGTGGGCTAATTCGGGAGGAAGATTTAAACCAAACATTAAAAAAGTTTTGGGAAGTTGAAAACGTCGAAGTAGAGTTATCAAAAAGTAAGGAATTTGAGATATGTGAGCAACATTTTGCGCGCACGCTTTGGAGAAATGAGGAAGGGAGATACGTGGTGAAAATACCTTTAAAGGAAAATCCTTCGTGTTTAGGCCAATCTAGGGAGCTTGCTCTTAAAAAACTCAAATCGCTGTGGACTCGCTTATCAAAAGATAAGAAATACTTCAAATTGTATAAAGATTTTTTAAATGAATATGAAATGTTGGGGCATATGAAACAGGTAAAAGAAGTGAAAGAACCTGACGTCGTGTATTATGCTCCACATCATGGTATTTTTAGACCAGAGAAGTCCACCACAAAACTGAGAGTTGTATTTAACTGTTCTGCCACAACAACAAATGGCACATCACTTAATTCATTGCAATATAATGGCGGTGTTATTCAGAATGATTTATTCACGATAATGGTTAGTTTTCGAGAGCATATTTATGCACTGACTGCGGGTATTCAAATGATATATCGAATGATCAATATTGATCCTAGTCAGCACGCATTGCAGAGAATTTTGTGAAACGATAATTTCGAAGAAGAGCCTAAAATTTTTGAACTACAGACCGTTACATACGGTACGGTTAATGCGCCTTATTTAGCAATGAAAACTCTCAACCAGCTATCGATTGATGAAGGAGATAATTATCCGATGGCAGCATCGGTTCTTCGAGAAAATATTTACATGGATGATATTTTGTGCGGTGCACCTACGCTTGAAGAAGCCAAAGAGTTGCAGCGGCAGCTCATAGCGATTATGCATAAAGCAGGTATGAGACTCCATAAGTGGTGTACAAGTGATAAAAATCTTTCGCTGACATATGAAGAAGGGTACAAATTTGAAAATGAAATTGAAACTAAAACGTTAGGGGTTTCGTGGAACCCAAGAGATGATTGTTTCACTTTTCGAGTTAAGGTGGAACTGAACAATTCCTACACAAAGCGAGAAGTATTGTCAACAATGGCGAGACTCTTTGATCCTCTGGGACTTCTTGGTCCAGTTATATCTAAAGCCAAAATACTAATGCGAAAATTGTGGAGAATCAATATTGATTGGGATGACGAGCTTCCTGAATCAGAGTTTCATGAGTGGCATCAATTTCTTATGTCATTTAAATGTGTAAATAATATAAAAATTTGTAGGCGTATTATAATTGAAAACCCAGAAATTATAGAAATACACGGGTTTGCTGACGCCTCAGAACGTTGCTATGGGGCAGCAGTTTATTGCAAATCCAGTGATTCCTCAGGAAATGTGATGGTGAATTTAATCGCTAGCAAGTCGCGAGTTACACCGATAAAGAGTCTAACTATTCCAAGATTGGAGTTATGTGCAGCAGTGTTGCTAACCAAACTGGTAAACAGAGTATTATCATCCATGAAAGTAATAGTGACTAATGTTTTCCTTTGGTCAGATTCAATGATTGTGTTAGCATGGATTCAAAAGGAACCTATCGACCTTAAGCAATTTGTGCAAAATCGAGTGGCTAACATACAAGAAAACTCTAGTGCTGAACAGTGGCATCATATTTGCTCAGAAGAAAATCCTGCTGACAAACTTTCCAGAGGTATGGATTCTGACAAACTTGCAAACTGTGAATTGTGGTGGAAGGGACCTTCATTTCTTCAGAACAGTGATTATCCTCAACGTACAATAACCATACCAGAAACAAATGATGAGTTCAATAAAGAGCTCAAATTTAATGTTAAATCCTCGAATGAATTTAATGTTATAAGTTGTAATATCACCGAGAATTGTTTTGTATATAACTTGATTAATCTTAGTAATAATTATTTAACGATTGTGCGTATTCTTAGTTATATTTTCAGATTTGTGATGAATGCAAGAAACCCGCTTTATAAAAGCATTGGACCATTGAGTACGTCAGAATTGGAATTGGCAGATAAATATTTAATTAAATTAGTGCAAAATGAAGCCTTCAGTACCGACATACATAGTCTTCAGACTAAAGGATCGGTAAGTCCGAGTAGCAAGTTAAAAGGCCTCAACCCTTACTTAGAGGAATTTGGAATTTTAAGGGTTGGTGGCAGGTTAGATAATAGTAATTTAAATTTTTCAAAAAAGCACCCGGCGATTTTACCAAAGAGTAATAAATTTACTGTAATTGTTATAAATTATTATCATAAGAAATATTTGCATGTTGGTGCGTCAACTTTACTATCCTTAGTAAGAAATAAATTTTGGCCAATAAATGGTCATGCAATGTGTCGAAAGGTGGTTCATCAGTGCATTCCATGTTTTAAAGCTAAACCAGTTATTGCAAATCAATTGATCGGCGATTTGCCCAGGTATAGAGTCCAATTAGACTATTGCTTTAATATTTCGGGTGTTGATCTGTGTGGGCCATTTATGATCAAAATTGGTTATGCACGTAGGACCATCTTACAAAAAATTTATGTCTGTATTTTTGTTTGTTTTGTATTTAAAGCTATACACATAGAAATTGTTTCAGATTTAACTTCCGAATCATTTATTGCGGCACTGAAAAGATTCATAGCACGCAGAGGTAAATGTGCCAAATTGTATTCTGATAATGCAAAAAATTTTATTGGGGCAGATAAAACACTTAGTCTTTTATGAATTAGTAAGAAAACCTGATGAGAAATTAGCAGCATATTTGTCTAGTGAAGGCATTGAGTGGAAATTTATTCCCCCCAGATCACCCAATTTCGGGGGTCTTTGGGAGGCCGCAATAAAATCCTTTAAATTTCATTTTAAGAGAATTGTGGGAGATGCTAATCTCACTTATGAGGAATTTCTTACAGTAGTGATACAAATAGAGGGAATATTAAATTCGAGGCCTTTGAGTCCATTATCAGATGACGCAGATGATTTTGGAGTCCTAACTCCAGCTCATTTTCTTATAAACAGACCATTAAATGTCATTATTGAGCCTGATTTAACCAATATAAGAGAAAATCGCCTCAAAAAATGGCAAAGAATAACTAAAATTGTACAACTTTTTTGGCGCAAATGGCACCATAATTATTTAAGTGAATTACAACAGAGGGGTAAGTGGAGATTTGAAAAGGATAATGTAAAAATAGGAGATCTAGTGTTGTTAGTAGAGGAAAATATATCAAGCAATAAGTGGCCTTTAGGCAGAATTATTGAAGTATATTACGGTAATGATAAGAAAATTCGCGTAGTTCAGGTAAAAACTCAGAATGGAATTTTTAAAAGATCGATTAGTAAAATATGTATTTTACCTATGCCTGAAACCCATAGTACTTAAAAAAAAATGTATATATATACATATATATGTGTGAGTGTTATATTGTTTTTTCTTTCAATTTTATATTTAAGAAACATATATAGTGACCTTTTGTATTTATTTGTGTAATTAGTGTACTTAGTAAAAAAAGAGTTATTATTGAATGTGAAACATGTCAATGGGGGCCGGTATGTTCCATGTAGGCAGACGATACCGTGCTACCTAAATTAAAATGTCAGTGTTGAGAAACTGAAGAGAAGTGAAGTGTTTTTTCTGTTTTTATTCTAAAGTTGTGTTTGAGATAAATGCAGACGATAACGCAGCAGTGAGCTGCGAATGAGTGTTATTCCTTAAATAAAGTGTTTTTTAAAGAACCAGTGCATATGGAATAATTTGTGTAGTGTGTGCATAATAATTAACACAGATAGTGAATGATTATTTGTCAAAAGATCTTTTATTGACTGTGGAGGCTCTTGTAAATTCGGGAGACAAACTTTTCCAGAAGCACAACACATACCATTATGTTCATCGGCCCATTTTTTGGGAGAACATTTAGAGCAGATCTTATTCATGGCTCCGATTTGTACGGAAGACTGTTGAGCATAATTAATCTGTGGATCGTATCTGAAAGCCGATCTGTTATTATAAGCTAAAACTCGATTACGAACTCTAGTCGTTGACGTCTGTTGTCTTTCTCTCTGATCTCGAAGGCGTTGGGAACCCTCAGAGCTCGATTCCCTAGTGCGAGCTTGTATACTTCTAATATTTTGCTCTTCGAGCCGCTGCAAACGCTCCGTACTCGACTCTCTTGCGCGTACTTGAGAAGTCCTCAAACTTTGTTCGGCAAGTCGCTGCAAACGCTCGATACTGGACTCTCTGGCACGCGATTGCGACGCGTATTCTCTCTGACTTGCAAGACGATTTTGAGTTTCTTTTAAAGATTCCTCATCACAGCGTCTTTTTGATGCCCTTGCCTGGAAACTATTTTTAGAAAGTTGAGATCGTGATCTTTTGGGCATTGTAAAATGAAAAAATAAATAAATAAATAACTGCCTTAAATAATTTTCTTTGCTTTTGAACCTTTATAAAAATGTAACATTAATATTATAAAAACTACTGAGTCGCTAAGGTGTTGCGTTTTCCATTTTGCTTTTGTTTACTTTGCCATCTCGAATTTTGTACTGTGCTGAGCTGTTTCTGGTTTCGGAGGGAATTTGTGGTTTTTTCTGAATTGGAGATTTGTTTTTGTGGAGTCGTCTTCAGTTGTGGAATGTATTTTTGCGTTTATTAGCATATTTATTTTGGATAGTGATCTTTCCTGTTCCGATCCGTTTCCTGAGTCGTATGGTGTATTATCGCGTCAGTCTTGATTATGAAGTAATTTATTTTGATAAGGATTAATACCAAAGTAAAAATAAAGAGCTTTTACTGAGGCGGCATTTTAATTATTTTTTTAAATAAAAAAAAAACACTTATAGTGACGTAACTATAACAGTTAGACATATGCTGTCGCGACATTTTTTGTAGATAATTATACGTTCTGCAAAGTCGTAGTACATTATTTTGTTTTATAATCAATAGTATTCGCAGCGCATGCGATGTAAGAATTGTTTAAGGTCATTTTTTCTACACCTTGGATTACATTATTGGCATTTTAGTAAGGATCCCTATTTTTTTTTCTAAATATAATATAGCCTATGTTCACCGGAAATAGTGCAGCCTTCCAACGGTGAAAGAATTTTTCAAATCCGTCAAGTACTTTCGGAGCCTATTCAATTCAAACAAACAAACAATCAAATCTTTTCTCTTTATAATATTGGTATAGATGTGACGTCATTATTTACCGATTTTTATTAGTTAAATATATATCAATGCCTCTTGTTCTTTTAACAAATACTTCCTGCATTATTTAAAGTATGACGTCCTATTTCTCCAAATCAAATAATTTATTAATAATTTAATTCTTTCTAGTTCACTTTACTTCTAATTATGTCATCATTTTTCACAGAGAACCTCTTATTAACGTAACCATTATTCGTGCGTCTTACATAATAAAACAATTTTTTTTCCAAGTATGACGTCATATTTATTTTCCTTTCAATCCTTTTTACTTTAATTTTTTACGTGGATACTGTTCAATTGAAAATTAATTGCCGAGGAGAAATTATTATTCCAGACTTTGATTTTGTTGGCAACGTGAAAGAAAAATGGTTATTTTTTATCGGAAAAAATTTTAATTGATTCCGTATGAAAAATAATGAAATTTTGAATTATTAAGGAAAATATTTGAATAAATCAATTAAAAATTAGCCAATGTTCACCGGAAATGGTGTAGCTTTCCAACGGTGAAAGAATTTTCCAAATCCGTCAAGCAGTTTCGGAGCCTATTCAATTCAAACAAACAAACAAATATTTCCTCTTTATCATACAGCACTTGCTGTAAAGTAGAGCTCAGTGTGTTGTTATTACGTGTATATTGGAGGTTTAACTAAATATAAGGCAGCTTTTATACATTCCACGAACATTTATTAAACTACACAAGACATAAATAAAACGCGTACAAACTTTTTAGAACTTTGGAACTCCCACTAAACTCAGGTGCGGTTACACGTGATAGCTACCGTTAGTAATTATTACACAGTTAATCCATAGAGTCACTTATAACACATCTCCCTTTCTTTGAAAGTTCAAAGATTCAGTCTTTCGGGAGGGCGAACAGTTCTGCCACTTCTTGTTATATACTCCTTATGTACAGGTACAGGCTTTGCAGGAGATTTGGGCAACTCAGCTGTTGTGGTTTTCATTAAAGTCGTCACCTCAGTACCGGGCGATTCAAAATCATCATCTGGCTCCAATTCGGGTTGAAAATCTGGAGATGGCACAAGATTCTTTCTGTTTCTTCTATAAATTTTCTTGCCCTATTGCACAAGGTATGATCTAGGAAATGGTGATTTTTCTAATACTTTGCCAGTTACTCGCTTGTCTGTAATCCACACTGGCTGACCCTTCTCAAGATTTGGAAGATCTCTGGTTCCATGATGTTTATCATAATTCCTTTTCTGTTTCTCTATCCGTATTTCTTCTTTCCCTTCTAAGATAGTTTTGTTGATAGCTTGAGGTTGAAGTTGAGCTTTAGACATGGGAAGAGTCGTTTTTATTCTTCTGCCCATCAAGAGTTCAGCAGCACTGTTAAAAATCTGCTGCATTTTGCTGCAACGCCCTCCACCACTTGTATATAATATCTCTATTCCAACCAATGAGAAAGCGCCATTTCACGGCCAAGTAACCGTTTTCTATACAAGCAGGGGAGTGCGTTGCAGCTAAATGCAGCAGATTTTTAACAGTGAGGGCTGAATCCGTTTTCAAGAGGAGTTGCTCTGTAAGCCATCAGTGCCAGGTAAGGGTCTTTAGACTTTTTGATTCTTAATTTTACGATTTTAACTGACGATTCTATAAATCCATTGCTTTGAGAAAATTTCGGACTGTTGGTGATATGCAAGAACCTATAGCTTTTTGAAAATTCTGTAAATTCTCGAGTTTTCACAGGATCGAACTGAGGACCATTATCAGATCTCAGAACATCTGGAATTTCATGACGTGAAAAGATGGATTTGCAATGGTTTATTACTTCTGCAGATGTCAAGTTATTTAGCTTGGCGATTTCAGGATACCGTGAATAGTAATCCGTAACTAGAAGATACCAGGAATTTTTGTATTTGAACAAATCAAGACCTAATATTTCCCAAGGACGTTCTGGAAACTGAGTTGGAATTAGTGGTTCATGTCTATTACTTGTTTCTTTGATGCATTCTATACAATTTTTCACTTTATCTTCTATTTGTTTATTAATTTGTGGCCAAAACACTGAACATCTGGCTCGAGCTCGACATTTTGTAATGCCTAGATGCCCTTCATGAATTTGATTCAGTACTTCGGCTTGGTGTGATTTGGGAATAATAATTCTACATCCTCTCATCAGCAATCCTTCTTGAATTGATATTTCGAATCGATGCTGCCAGAAAGGTAAACACTGAGGATCCAGATCCTTTTTAGAAGGCCACCCCATCATTGCATATGAAGAAATTTTTTGACATGTTGGATCGGCATTTTGTGCTACTTTTAGTTCTTTTAACCTATTTCGAGATGCTGGGAGAGTATCTGTAATCATCTGAATGTAGGCATCTATTTCTTCCTCCAATTCATCCCTTTTTGTTGCTTGCATTTGAGGACTTCTAGACAGAGCATCTGCTGCATACAACTCCTTTCCTGGAATATGCACAATATCATAAGAATATCTCATCATCCTGAGTTTCATTCTTTGCAGCCTAGGGGAGAGGTCATCTAAGTACTTACGAGAAAAAATTGTAACCAAAGGCTTGTGATCTGTCTCAATTCTGAAGCTTGCTCCTGTTAAATAATCTCGAAACTTTTCGCATGCTCATACAATGGCTAGCGCTTCCTTTTCAATTTGGGCGTAACGACCTTCCGTTGGAGTGAGTGTCCTTGAAGCATAAGCAATTACAGAAGTACTGCCATCTTCTTGTTTCTGACGAAGTGTTGCTCCCAAACCATATGATGATGCATCTGACGTAACAATTGATTTTTTATTTGGATCGAATATTTTTAAAACTGGATCCGAAGACAAAATTTTCTTCCAGCTCAAAAATGCTTTTTGTTGATCATGATCCCATACAAAGTCTCTTTTATTGCTAAGCATTGATGTCAACGAATGAAGTAGATCGGCATAATTTGGAATAAAACGTGCTAAATAGTTAGCAAGGCCTAATAATTGCTTTAATTTTTTCTTATTTGTTGGCGGTTTGCAGTCTTGGATGGCAGCAATTTTCTCAGTGTCTGGGTGTATTCCTTCACTGTCAACAATGTGTCCTAAAAATTTTATGCTTCTTGCAGAAAAAACACATTTCTTCTCATTTAAAGTTAGATTAGAATTCTGAAGACGTTTTAAAACTTCTCTTAACCGCTGATCATGTTCTTCTTCGGTAGATCCCCATACTAAGATATCATCCATGTGACACACTGTTCCACTTAAATTTTCAAGAACTTGAGACATTCGACTTTGAAAATGCTCTGGAGCTGACGAGATGCCGAAAGGTAATCTTAAAAATCTAAATCTTCCAAATGGGGTTATAAACGTTGTGAGATAGGAGGATTCTTCATCCAGTGGAATCTGCCAAAATCCTGAGTTGGCATCCAACTTTGAAAAAAACTTAGCACCTGATAACAAATTCAATGTATATTCTACTTTCGGAAGTGGGTGAAATTCTCGCAAAACATTTTTATTAAGTTCTGTCAGATCGACACAAATTCTTACTGTTCCATTCGATTTGGGCACTATAAAAACTGATGAACACCAATCCGTAGGCTCACTGACTGGAATTACAACTTTTTGTTCGACCATCTTTTTAATTTCATTTTCCGTTTTTCTTAAAAGAGGTATTGGTACACGTCGTGGTGAACTAACTGCATACGGAATAGCTCCAGGTTTCAATTTAATTGAATAACACCCTTTCATAATTTCCTAAGCCTTTAAAAAGTTCAGGAAATTCTGCAGTAAATTTATTAACGGAAATTTGATGAAGATTACTTAAGTTTGGCCCCAATCCAAAGGAAAGTAATGCTGGCTTACCCAGAAAGCAAGTTTGCAGACCGTCGATTACATAAATTTCTTCTTGACAACATTTCTGTAAAATTTTAATATCCGTTTTGAATTTTCCTAACACTTTTAATGGATTCTTATCAGGTCCAAACAAAATTTTATCAGCTGTGTCTAACTTCAGCTTTGACAAAAATTTTCGGTATACCGTAACAGGTATTGCTGTGTGGTCAGCACCGCTATCAATTTTGAATTTAAAATTCTGGTTGCATATTTTCACAGGGACAGTCCAGTTCTGGTTTCCTTCCCCTTTTCGCTTAACTATACCCAAAAACGAAATTTCAGAGTGTTTTCCTTGCTTTTTAGATAGACAAACTTTAGCATAATGTCCAATTTTGGAACAATTTAAGCATTTGGCGTCTCTAGCAGGACACTTCCGTTTTTCATGTTTTTGTTTACCACACCATTTACACTGTTCTGATGCCTGGTTAGTCTTGAAATTATTCGCGTTCGTTTTATTTCTGATAGGCTGTTTACTTTCGTTTTTAAATTTTTGCGAGTTTTGTAAACTTGAAGCCTTATTTGAAAAAACAGTATTTACTGAAGTTACTTCGTTAGCTACCAATTTCTCTTGTTGTTGTTTAACGGATTCGATTAGACGCACTTTATTAATAACTTTCGTCAAAGTAAGTTCCGAATCTAACTGTAATTTTTCACTTAAATTTTTGTCTTTTATCCCAACAACAATTCTGTCTCTAATCAGCTCATCGTGCAAAGCCCCATATTCACAATTTTCAGCTAATTTATATAATGCAGTAATAAAAGTGTTTACAGATTCACCATCGAGTTGTATTATTTTATTGAATTGTGCTCTTTCAAAAATAGTATTTTTCTTAACTACAAAATGATCATTAAATTTATTAAGAACAACAGTAAAGTTAGTTAAATCATTTCCCTGTAAGCCAAACGAAGCAAATATATCTTCGGCTTGTTCTCCCATAATGTAAATAAGAGAATTTACCTGTTCTTTTCCTGATTTCGCATTTAATCCAGATGCAATCCGATAGCGTTCGAAGCGGATTTTCCATTTAGACCAGTTTGCAGGTGTACAAAATGTAAAATGTTCCGGTGGCTGTAACTGAATGCCTGCCATAACACTATATGTTGCGATAAAACTAAACTTTCGATTATGATTTTTTCTTTCAAAACGAAAAAATTTTTCACAATTCGTTAAAACGTTTTACCGCTGCCGCCATGTGTTGTTATTACGTGTATATTGGAGGTTTACCTAAATATAAGGCAGCTTTTATACAATCCACGAACATTTATTAAACTACACAAGACATAAAGAAAACACGTACAAACTTTTTAGAACTTTGGAACTCCCACTAAACTCAGGTGCGGTTACACGTGATAGCTACCGTTAGTAATTATTACACAGTTAATCCATAGAGTCACTTATAACACACTCAGCTGTATCTCTAATGTTAAAGTCCAAAGTTTGCCTCTTAATAACTTTGGACCCAATCATCGGATCGCGACGAAAATAACCAACACAGAACACTCGAGTGTCCTACACTCTAAAAAAAAAAAATGTGTAAATTTACACATAAAAACAGGTATATCGATGATACAAAAACGACATGTCTGTGTGTGTAAATTGGTGTGTAAATTGCCAAAATACACGCCTAATGTGTAAATTTGAAAATACACATTTTAAAGTGTAATTTGATGATAAGTCCAAATGTGTAAATTTTATCTGATAAGTCTTGAAATACACACTTTAATGTGTAAATTGCAGAAGAATACACAGATTTATGTGTAATATTCTCACACACTCATATGTGTAATGTTCTGTGATTAAATGTATTTTTGTGTATAATACAAGAAACACATACTTTTGTGTTTTATGTGAAATACTCAATTTTTTGTGTAGTATGTAAATTACACAGGTTTTTGTATAATATTCAAAATACACAGATTTTTGTGTAGCATTCTCTTCATATAAATATTTCTGCTGAACATACAAAACACAGATTTGTGTGTAATAATCAAAATACTTAGATATTTGTGTAATATTCCAATAGACATATTTTTATGTATTTAGCGTTAACATTATATGTTTTAGTATGTTTAAATTGGGAATTAATTCCCAATGATTAATAATGATAATTTTAATGATTAAAAAAATTGTACAAAGAAAAATATCATTTACTGATTGAGATTATATTTTCTGGTAGCTCTGTTTGATGCTCAGAAAATAGTGTACCAGCAATGTATTTTGGCAATTTTCACACCACACTAAATAAAAGACAAATCATTTTCGTATCACCGATATACCCGTTTTTATATAAAGCATGATAAACTGAAATTTTAATTACCAGTTTGTAATTTCTTTTAGAGTTGGTTTATAGTTATACAATCGTGAGATCACAATTTATGCGCAGACTGTGCATAATTTCAATTCCTTACAATTTCTGTCTTTTAAATTAAAGTTAAAAAGAAATTTTTTCGCTCATATTTACTGCTGTAACAACTCATATTGTTTTCAATATTTTAAAGAGCAATTTTTTCAGAAATATTTATTATTAATAATATTAATAATACATTTTAATATTAGTAACATTAATAGTATTAATAATACATACTTATACATTAATGATATTAATACTAGCTATCCAAGTACATTAATTAGTGTTCCACCAATATTTCATAATCTGAAAGATAACGAATGTTGTTATTTTGCGTATTATTCAATATACATATGGCCATAGGCTAAAAAAGAATTTTGGGAAATGTTTAGAAAATATTGCATTGCAATAAGATTTAATTGATATTAGAACTTTCTCCTACTTTCTGCGCATTATTAGACATGATTCTTTCAAGAAAGTAACTTTTATTTTAAATTTAAAGAGTGAAATATGATGTTTGAAATAAAAGAATCGCAAACAGCGCAGAGAGAATTAACCAAATAATAATAATAATTATTATTATTATTATTATTATTATTATTATTAAATGCTTAAGCATAAAATGAAGTCATATAGTAAATGCATAGATATATACTAACATTAATGCATGTAAATATCACCAAAAATATTTCTTAAAACAAAATAACACCCCATTAAAAGACGCGTACTATGAGTAGTACATCATACCTGAAAGAACTGAATCAGATTATTTTGATATAAATTGGAATTTTATGATTTTTGTCCCCAATTTTCAAAAACTGAATGACTACCAAGGATTTTAGTCTACCAAGAGAAAAAAAAAAACTCTAATTGCTAACATAATCTGTGTCTTTATCCTTTAACTAACATAACTAATAGTTCATAGTTACAGACATTATAAAAACTACAATGTAGTTTTATAATGTCTGTAACTATGAACTATTTTTAGTAGTAGTTTCCTTTGTACCATATAATAACATTATATACATTAATATTTTGCGATAATATTATGCAATATTATGCAAAACTATATTAAAGAATTCTTGTAATCGTTTGTCATCGAGTCTTTCGAATAATAATATTTGTGTTCGTCTCATAAAATCATCCAGTTTTTAAACACACAGTTTATTCTTCACAAAACATATAAACATACACTGTACTTCACAAAACATATATTAAATAATAGTTTTCTCGGCTTTTTCGCCGGATCAAAACAACTTCCATCCAAACGGGATTCAAAACATTCTAAACTCTTTTTCCCGCGGGACATGGAAGACGTCACGACAAAATCCCCATAGGGATCATTTCATTCCCCAAAGAATGAAGTCGTAACATCCTCCCGCCCCGATGAATAAATTCATCAAATTTGGTAGTTTAATCATTATGAAATATGTATAAAATATCACTAATCATTTACTAATACTTATGAATACAATACAATTACTATAACTCACACTACATTACAGTTCAATTATATAGAATTAAGCAACAACAATACTAAATTAATACTAATGCTAACATAATGGTAAAATAAAATAAAGACAAAAATATATAAACAAAACCGAACCAAACCAAGTTTTATAGGTTAGTCGAGTTCCATAGGGTAAACCATCTGGACCGCGCGTTTGAGAATTCCTGTGGCAGTCTTCAGAGTTAAGCTTCTTACTTTTCCATCGCGGCCCTGATGAACTTCTAAGACTTTTCCGATTTTCCACATTTGTCTTGGCAACTTGTCCTCACCTATTAAAACTATGTCATCTACATTAAAACATTTTACAGCATTTACAGGTTTAGAAAAATGTACACTTTTAAGTTGGAGGAGATATTCTCCCTTCCACCTATTCCAAAATTTATTTAACAAAGTTTCGCGATACAAATATCTTTTAAGGAGTAATTTTTTATTACTTTTCATAATTTTATCATCTTTGACAGCCATGGGGGGTAATGTAGTCAACCTCTTTCCTGTAAGGAAATTGGCCGGAGTGAGAGGGAATGGTTCATCCGGTTCATTATAAACATATGTTAGGGGTCGCGAATTTATTATTGCCTCTATTTCAATAAGAACTGTTTCGAGTTCTTCCCGAGTAACTAGTGCCCGTCCCAATACCTTTCTTAAAGCACCCTTGGTGATTCGAACCATTCTCTCCCAATATCCACCCCACCATGCTGCACGTTCCACTATAAATTTCCAGGTTATGCCTTTTTTACTAAAATAATTTTGTACAAGTTCAGAAGTTAAATTCGAGTACAATTTCTGAATTTCACGATCAGCATTTTTAAAAGATTTGGCATTATCAGAGTAAACAGTATTACAAAGTCCTCTTCTTGATATAAATCGTCGAAAAGCTAATAAAAAGTATTCAGTACTTAAGTTGGACACAATTTCTAGATGGATGGCACGAGTCACAGCACAAGTAAATAAGGCAATGTACAGTACAGTTTATTCATATCTTTAGTATATAATGGTCCAGCGAAGTCCGTACCAACGATCTCAAAAGCACTTTCAGCATAAAGTCTGTCCGCAGGCAATGGAGCTACAGTTTGATTACCTGGTTTTACCTTGTAGCGTCTACAGATGAAGCACTTATTGAGGCACGATTTAACTGTCTGTCTGCCCTTCAGAATCCAGAAATTTTCCCGAAGTTGGGTAAGTGTATCTGATACACCAGCGTGGCACAAGTTCTGATGCTCCCTCATTATTAGTAGCTCAGTGAATTTTGAGTTCCCTGGAATTATTATAGGATGTCGTTCTGAAAATTGGAAATTAGAATGTTGGAGACGTCCACCAAGAACTATAAGCTTATCAGGAGTCATACTGGGATTTAGACTATAAAGTCTTGAATCGTTGCTGATTGGTGAATTGTTCAACAGTTGCAAATATTCCCTTTCAAATTCAGTTTTTTGAATGAAGTGAATCCAATAATTTAGAGCATCGGCCAATTCTTCTGCAGATATGGGACCTGTCCTTTTCTCAGATTTATACTTACAGTTTCTAATAAAACGAATAACATAAGCAGTGACCCTCAGCATTTTATTAAGGCTACTATACTTGTTAATATCCAACAAGGGATCTCTAGGTTCCTGCGAAATTTGAAGGAGAACTTTAACATCCTTCATTTCTCTTTTAAGTTCCATTATTTCATCATCAGATTTAACTCGTATTTCATCAGAGGGCAATTCGTCCATTTGCAACCAAGCTGGCCCTGAAAGCCAGACTTCGTCCTTTACGAGAGTGAAGGAGTGCATACCGCGAGTTAGTTTGTCAGCCGGATTTTCCTTCCCACTGCAATAACGCCAATTGGAAGGGTTAGTTTTTTCTTTGATTTCAACTACTCTATTTCTCACAAACTGTTTTAAGTTTTCAGAAGCACCTCGTATCCAATGCAGACAAATTTGGGAGTCACACCACAAATATATATCGTTCTCCTTAATAATTGGAAAAATATTCCTCAGATAAGATGCTAGTCTGGCCGACATTAAAGCACCTAATAATTCAAGCCTGGGTAAAGTTATTGGTTTTAGGGGAGCAACACGTGATTTAGCTATCACAAATTTTGTCGAAATTTTGGTAGGATATTTTATTCTAAAATATGCAACTGCACCATAAGCCTTTGGGCTCGCATCAGAAAATAAGTGCAGTTCCAAGTTTTCAAATTTAGAGTCATCGAAATATTGTCGAGGAATAGTCATGGCTTGGGTTTTCATGACTTCATCAAGCCACTCCTGGAATATAAGGTGAAATTCGTGTTTCATCCCAGGGAATTCCAATTTCCCAAAGTTGTTGCATAAGCAACTTTATACGAATTGTAAAAGGGGCAAGAATGCCCAAAGGATCAAATAACATACCGCAGGCCTTTAGAACAGTTCTTTTAGTTGAAGGGTTGACACTTGTGGCTTTAAAATGCTCCGTGGCAACAGTTATGTTATCGTTCACATTATCCCAAACGATTCCTAACACTTTAATTGGGATTCCTAGTACTTCAGATGCTTGTTTGCAGTCAATATTTTCTTTTAACCACATATTTCGTAAAATGGGAGAATTAGTTACCCATTTTCTTAAATTCATAGAAGCTTGATTCATAATGTAAATAGCGTCTTTAGAAATAGAGAAAGCATCTTTAATTGTTTCGCAGCCACTAATAAAATCGTCCACATATAACTCATTCAGTAATTCAGTAACATCTTTGAACTTATTTTTAAATTTAGAAAGATGTAATCTGATAGCTGCAGCTAATATAAATGCGCTGCATTTTACTCCGAAGGGAGCTCGAGTGAACAGCAGGACTCTGATATCATTGCGACCCAAACCTAAATTTGTCCCCTGATCCCTTCCCCACAAAAATTGCAAAAATTTTCTATCTTGCTCAGCGATACCTATTTCCAAGAACGCTCGTTCAATATCCGCGCAAAATGCAATTGGGTTATATCTAAATTTCAATATAATCTTAAGCAAATCGGGATTCAAATTTGGGCCGCTCTCTAAACAATCATTTAGGGAAATTTCTCCCTTTGCTTTAGAAGAGGCATCGTAACACACCCTGAGTTTAGTAGTTTCTTTCGACTCGCTAACTACTCCGTGATGGGGCATGAAATATGATTGTCTGTTTTCATTCGGATAATAATCTATTTCCTCGATAATATTAACTTTTAACTGATTTTCGATAATATCTTTGTATCGCAAATATAAATTTTCATCTCGCTTAAATGTATTATTCAAACTAAATAAACGTTTCCTAGCAATTTCATAATTACTATTTAATTCCGAAAAATCATTTTTCCAGAGCAATCGTGTTTCATATCTTTTATCATTATACGTTGTATTCTGACTAAATTGTTCTAAAATATCTTCAGTTGTTCGTGAAACATCATTTTTTACATTAATTCCTATCGATTCCAATTCCCACAAGTCTTTAATTCTTTCATAATCCGGTTCACTACCCGCATGAGTTATTAAATGATTAACGTGAACTTCCTTGGCATTTGATTCTCTTCCCTTACCTTGTATAAAATACCCGAAAATGCTATCTGTCGCTACCAATCTATTACTAAGTCTTAAATTTCTTTCACTTAAAATTTCCCATATTTGATCTGCGCCAATTAAACAATGTATTTCTGCTGTAGTGCCAAGATCAGCCAATTCAATTTCCTTCTCAAGGGCAAGATGTCTTACCCAATTCGAAGGTACTTCAACCTCTCCACACGTAATAGAATCTATGACAACTGCATTTATTTTCTTTCTTTGATCGGGATTAATTCTGCTTTTTAGAACCAATTCTACGATATCATACATCTGTTTTTCGGAGTGTTTATTTCCAAACGGATAAATTACAAGTGATTCTCTGTTAATGACTTTTAAATTCAAGAAATCAGCAATTTCCTTTTTTATGAAAGCCCTCGTCGCCCCTCCGTCTATCAAACATCTAATTAATGTTCCATCATTTGACCTACTTTCTACCAATGCGGAAAACGTTTGCAAAAACACTGTATTTGAAATTTTGTTGTTTACTTTTTTCTCTTTACAAAATAAACTATTTTCTATTGCCAAATCATCACGTTTATCGTTTGAGGAAGGGGGGTGTCGAATAGATGGACTGTATTCTTGATAGTCTTTTTAAAGTTTTTTAATGTCGCTTGCACAAATACACACACATATAAAAACACAAAACGACAAATGATGAACTAATATGCAATTATAAAATTCAAATTGATTTCCATAGCTTAAAGGATGTATGGGTGATTATCAATTCCGAGTATACGTGCTGATGCTTTGATGATCAACAGCTCCACTGTCCATTTTTTACAAGCGCTCGCCAGGTGGAGCCAAAAACACTTCCGGAACGGAACATGCCGCCCGGGGATGAAATATGCAATATTTCATCAATCAATAAACATAATACAATAATTAATTAAGAATAAAAATGACATTAAATACAAACACTTAATACATAAACAATGAGTATAATTGCTTTAAAATAATATAATAATAATCCAAAGATACATCAATTCAGTCGCTAGTGGGCAATAGGCATATTTTAGAAATGCCTCGTGAAAAAATACCAGTAGCAGTTTTTACCTTCACTGCTCGAACCTTGTGGTCCTTGCCTGGAATTATTTCAATAATCCGGGCAAGAGCCCATTTACATGGTGGTAGATTTTCCTCCTTTAGTAATACTAGGGAGCCTAGCTTAATGTTTTCCTTTTTAAATTGCCATTTACCTCGCTGCTGCAAGTGATTTAGGTAGTCAACCGACCAACGTTTCCAAATGCATTGAACATATTTGGAAATTAACTGCCAATGGGTTAATCTATTATCAGAAATATTCATAACATTAGGCTCTGGAATACTGCTGATAGGCCTGCCAATTAAAAAATGGCCTGGTGTAAGTACCTCAAACTCATTTATGTCATCAGAAAGAGGAAATAAAGGCCGAGAGTTTAAGATCCCTTCGATTTGGACCACTAGAGTTTCAAAGTCCTCTAAAGTGATTTTATTATCACCTACTGCTCTGGGCAAGTGATGTTTGAAGGACTTAACACCAGCTTCCCAAAGACCACCAAAATTAGGGGATCGAGGAGGGATAAATTTCCAGGTTATGAATTCTTCGGCAAAGAAATTTGATAATTCCTCGTTAGGTTTTTCCAATAATTTTTTAAAATTATTTAATTCAGTTGACGCACCTTTAAAATTAGTGGCATTATCCGAAGTTAGAGTATTTACTTTGCCTCGCCGGGCACAAAATCTTTTAAGCGCAGCAATGAATGCAGCAGCGGACAAATCGCTTACTATTTCTAAATGAACGGCTTTGGTAGCCATACATATAAATATAGCCACATAACTTTTGGAATAATTACCTTTCCTCTGATTTTTGTATTTGATTTGAAAGGGACCGCAAAAATCTACGCCTGAATTGAAAAATGTGCAATTAGGTGTTACGCGTTGCGAAGGGAGGTCTCCCATCAATTGATCTAACGTCTTGGGATTGTGCCTGAAACATGTGACACAATTGTGCACTGTTTTCCGGGCAATGCTTTTAGCCTTTATGGGCCAATATTTCATGCGTACTTGATGAACTAGTCCCTGAGCACCTATATGGAAGTACTTTTTATGAAAGTACTCAAAAATTAATTTAGTGATCTTGTGGTCACTGGGTAAAATTACTTGGTGCTTTGCATCAAAGGGCAAGAGAGAGTTGATTAATCTACCACCAACGCGAAGGACTCCACTTTCATCAATGAATGGGTCCAAACTTTTTAACTTACTGCAGGAAGGAACAGGTTGCCCCTTTCTTAATGCTGACAATTCAGGAGAGAACTTACTTTCCTGGGCTTTCCTTATTAAAAAAAAAGTACTGCATTTCAGTTCTTCCGATGTTAGGAAGCCTTTGGTTTTCTCCTTTCTCTTACAATTGTTGATGAACCTGAAAATAAAACTACATATTTTAATTAGTTTTAAAAAATTGTTCAATTTGAATAAATCATTTAAAATGTTCGGATCTTTTTCCACAGTTAGTAAGGATAGGGAAAAGTCTGCTTTCATTTCTTGTTCACATTCAAAGGCAGTGGGAGTGGGAAGTTGGCTGGGAACTGTAATTTCTCTTTGAAGAAATGTTGGTCCAAACCACCACAAATCATTGTCAATGAGATCCTTTGCTGTTGCACCTCTGGAGATGATGTCTGCCGGATTAGATTTTGAGGCAACATGGTTCCACTGATGAGTTTCGGAAAGAGATTGGATCGCGGAAACCCTGTTTGCGACGAAGGTTTTCAGCTTTTGGGGTGATGTATTAATCCAAAATAGGACAATTGTAGAATCTGTCCAGAACCATACTCTTTCAAGATTTAATTTTAGAGTGGCAATCACTTTCTGAACTAGCCTTGTCAAAAGTAGAGCTGCAGACAGTTCAAGTCTTGGGATTGTCATTGGCTTTAGTGGGGCTACCCGGGACTTGCTGCATAGAAGATTAGATCTGAATTGCCCACTTGAGGAGAAAGATCTCAAGTAGATAGCTGCTCCATAGGCCTTTCCAGAGGCGTCTGAGAATGCATGTAAATCTAGACTTGCAATGTTGTCTGACAAAACATACCGTGGAATTGTAAGATTATTTATTTTACTTAGCTTGTCAAGAAAATTCTTCCATTCTCGAAGTGAGCTAGAAGGCAATTGTTCATGCCAATTAATTTTTAATTGCCATAAATGTTGCATAAATATCTTAGCTTTGGTTATAATTGGGCCAATTAGGCCAAGGGGATCATATATTTTAGCTATTTGAGCCAAAACATCTCTCTTGGTATAAACATCTTTAGGCTCTATATTAATCTCAAAAATGAAATGGTCCATCTGAGGTTTCCAAAGCATTCCCAAAGTTTTTACCGAAATCTGCTGAGAGTGTTCATCAAATGCGTATTCTGATATGGCGGCATCTTGTAGTAATTCAGGATGGTTAGCGACCCATTTGTGAAGGTCCATCCCTCCCCTTTTCAAGATCTGAATTAACTCTGATTGTAGTTCCTTTGCAGCTTGTAAGGAACTGGCACCAGATAAACAATCATCGACATACATGTCGTTAAGTATGACTTCGGAGGCTTTAGGGAAATCTGTCTTTTCCTCATCAGCAAGAGCCTTTAACGTTCGCGTGGCTAAAAAAGGGGCTGAAACTGTCCCATAGGTAATCGTGTTTAGCTCAAAGACTTTTATCGGAGCGTCCTTACTGACCTTCCAAAGAATTCTTTGTAAATTTCTCTGCAACGGTTCTATCATTATCTGTCTGTACATTTTCTTAATGTCTGCGCAGAATGCATACTTATGCATACGAAATCTAGTTATAATAGAAAATAAATCTTGCTGAACCGTTCCCCCATTTAACAATATTGAATTAAGTGAATAACCGCTAGATGTATTTGAACTAGCGTTGAATACCACTCTCAGGGGGGTGGATAATTTTTCTGGTTTATAAATCGCATGGTGAGGAATATAGTAAGACACCCCCTTTTCGCTTTCAGATTCAATTTGAGTCATATGACCCAAAGCTTCATACTCGTTCATAAATTCTATATATAGATCAGACATAATTTTATTTCTATCTAATTTATTCCATAAATTAGTTAATCTTTTCGCTGCAATTTCTTTAGAAAATCCCAACAATGCTTCAGCATTTTCATTTATGGGTAATTGTACGGTAAACCTACCCGTTTGATCTCGTTTATAAGTGCTTTTAAAGTGTTCCTCACAAAACCTTTCTTCATCGCTTCTAATAGAATTACTGTCATCACCCGGTAAGGATTCTATTTCAAAAAATCTTTGTAAAGTGTTGTCTAGACTATTTTCAGTTAAAAGATAACAATGGGACTGAATTTTACTTTGTGGGAGCGACCCTGTCACTAAATATCCAAATTCAGTGTTTTGTAAAATACAGTTAGCATCTGCTAAACGAATTTGTTCACTCTTTAAAATTGAAAAAAACAATTGACTACCGATCAGTGCGTCGACTGGTCCAGGTGTATAAAAATTGTCATCTGCTAGATTAATTTGTTGTGGAATACATAAATTAGAAATATCTAATTTTGAAACTGGAATGTCGTTTGTAATTTTTGGCAAAACAGCGAATTCTATTTCTTTGGAAAATGTTCCTTGTTCATTTGATATTTCTGCATTGACTATTTTCCTTATTTCTTGATGTGTTTCATTAATACCCGAAATCATTCCCTTGAATGGTTTTGGTCGTAAATTTAATCTCTTGCATGCACTATTACTTAAAATGTTAATCGACGATCCGCTGTCAATCACCGCACGCAATCTAACTTTATTTCCAAACACATCACTTACTAAAATTATAGCCGTATTTAATAATGCACAATTTTTTCTGTTATCTGTAAACAAATTTGTACCGATTATTGCTGCTTCCCTTTTTTCGGAATCGAAATCACTTATTTGTTTATCTCTCAGCATGTCATTTTTGTTTTTATTTATTTCCACCCCCTTTAACATCTCATGTTCTTCACATAATAAGCTATTATGTAATTGCGAGCAGAATTTGCAAGCGAATTTAGAATTACATTTTCCTTGGTGAAATCTTAAGCAATTCAAACATAATTTGTTCTTATTTACAATACTTTTTCTTTCTTGAACATTTTTGTTTAAAAAAACATTGCATTTATAAAGTGGATGAAACGCAAATTTGCAACAAAAGCAGGTCTTTAAATTATTTCTATTTTTATTGTCATTGATGAGAAATGATTTTGATATATTTATTGCGTAATTCGCCTTCGAGAATTTGGATTTCGAAGTCTGGTTGGCGCCAGATGCATTCGTTATGGCTTCTAAAGTAACACAACGTTTTTCTAAAAAAGAAATTAAATAATCAAAACTTGGAACATTTGTTGTTTCCAATGACAATTCGAATTGTTTTTGAGATTCGGTGTCTAATTTCTTCAAAATGATATTTATAAATACACTTTCTGACAATTTATTTTGTGTATATTCCAAGACCTTTAGAGCTCTGATGTTTTTATTAATAATATCAATAAAATTACGCAACTCTTTCGGAGATTCATTTTGCATTTTTTCATAATTTAAAATTGCAGAAATATGCGAATCGATTAATAATCTCTTGTTTTCGTATCTATGTATTAAAGCTTGAAACAATGAATTAAAATCGTCATCAGGTGACTCTAATTGCTTAGCTTCGTTTTTTAAAGAAGCCTTTAAATAAAATAATTTCTGATTGTCATCAAGTTGTTCATTATTAACAATTAAGTTAGTGAATTGCGTTTTAAAATTAGCAAAATCACAATAAGCACCTCCGAAAGAAGGTAAAGGTATTTCTGGGAGGCGAACTTTTGTTTTGGTTTCACATACATAATCATTGACAGTATGAGATTTATTTTCGAATGAAGCTAATAAAAGTTTTAAGCTTACCTCCACTTGTTCTAATCTCTCGAGAGCACTATTAATATCTTGATCAATTTCTTGGACTTGTTGCGATGTGATATCCTGAATTTCGAAATACTGCTCTCTGAGCTCTTCGAGCTTGTTTTGTAGACATTCCGTCTTTTTTAACTTCACTTCTAAAATACTTATATTAGTCGTTTTAATATCAGTAGTTTCCGATATAAACTGCTCTAGTCTTGTTATGGCAGCCTTTGACGTGCCTTTTAATCTATTTAGTTTTTCCATGGTTCACTCCGGCCGAGAGGGCCACAATGTCGAATAGATGGACTGTATTCTTGATAGTCTTTTTAAAGTTTTTTAATGTCGCTTGCACAAATACACACACATATAAAAACACAAAACGACAAATGATGAACTAATATGCAATTATAAAATTCAAATTGATTTCCATAGCTTAAAGGATGTATGGGTGATTATCAATTCCGAGTATACGTGCTGATGCTTTGATGATCAACAGCTCCACTGTCCATTTTTTACAAGCGCTCGCCAGGTGGAGCCAAAAACACTTCCGGAACGGAACAGGGGGGTTACAATTTGATCACAAATTAAAATGTTATGAGGTAATTTACAATTGCGACACACATTATTTTTCTTCCAACATTTCTCCATTACGTGCCGACGTTGGAAGCAATTAAAACAACGGCCCTGTGTCATTAAAGCTTTTTTTCTTTCTGAAACATTTAAATAACATTTTTCATTCGAATGAGAATTATCGGAACAAAAAATACATTTATTCCCGGCAGTCGCCAGAAAGGCGGAGGTTGTAGACATTGGTTTCTTTTGCGGATTATTACCATATCTGGATCTGTTAAAATTAGTAGGATTGTAAGAATTATTACTCGCTTGTTTTTGTTTCAAATTTTCCGAACCGCTACTCTGTTGATTTGATAGTAAAAGTGATGTTTCACGACAATGAATTTCTTTCCTTAAAAATTCCATTAAATCACTTATATCAAACTGATCTTCTGAATTTCGTTGTCGATTATATTGAAGTGTTATTTCATCGGGAATTTTTTGTAATATTACGGGGCAAAGTAAATTACTGTATGTTCCGGCAGCTACGCCTAGCGATTGTAGAGATCTAACTTGAATTTCAATTGCATCATACATTTTCCTGAGAGCCTTAATATTACAAATTAACTTAACTGGTTCAATTAATAACAATTTATTCATATGTGAGCTAGTTATTAGGTCTAAGCGACCAAACCTGTTTTTAAGTAACTGAATCGACGAATCATAATTCTCGTTAGTTAAAGCAAATCCTGAAACTGCGGATAAAGCAATTCCTTTTAAATAAGTTTTCATATACGCGAATTTCTCTATCTTACTTAAGGACTTATTATTATGTATCGCTACTTCAAATGAATTCCAGAAATCTAACCATTCACTACAATCTCCATTAAATACCGGTATGTTTAATCGGGGTAAATTAAGTGTTTGGTTTTCATGCGAAACAGGTAGCCTTTCATCATGTCTGTTACTTTCTGTTTGCGGTTTCTTTTCTAAAGATTTTAGACATCTATCTAGTTTTGTTTTAAAGGTTGTACCCATTTCCCGATATTTATCACTACCTGTGATTTCTTTTTTCAGTTCTTTAATTTCAATTTCAGATTCAATCGAACTGTCTAACTCTTTCAATTCTTTAAGTTTTTCATCTAACTGATTTTTTAAATCGTGTAAGTCTTCAATTTTAGCTTCGACTAAATAAGTTTCATTAACTGGATTTTCTAATGTATTATCTATTTTCGTAGTTAATTTAGTAAACAATTCTCTTACCGCGGTTCTTTTTAGTTTAGTTCGTTCTATATCCATTTTCAAAATTATTTACAGAATTCAAATTAAATAATTAAAGGGACTTACCTCGATCAGGTCGCACTGACATCAGAGTCGTCGCGTGTAATCAATAATCTTAAATCCAATAAAAGAATAATAAATTAAGTATTCCAAAGAGCGTGTTCTATCAACTCTGGCGTCACCATGAAGAATTCTTGTAATCGTTTGTCATCGAGTCTTTCGAATAATAATATTTGTGTTCGTCTCATAAAATCATCCAGTTTTTAAACACACAGTTTATTCTTCACAAAACATATAAACATACACTGTACTTCACAAAACATATATTAAATAATAGTTTTCTCGGCTTTTTCGCCGGGTCAAAACAACTTCCATCCAAACGGGATTCAAAACATTCTAAACTCTTTTTCCCTCGGGACGGGGATGACGTCACGACAAAATCCCCATAGGGATCATTTCTTTCCCCAAGGAATGAAGTCGTAACAATATTAAATACTAGTGATATTTACATTTATTCCAATTATTAATAGCTGCATTTAACATAAACTATTAACACTATTTAAAATTAATAATTATTAAACAGCAATCTCTCTATTTAGGAACATAATATACATTTTTAATTAGCATAAAATTAGTAATAATATAATTTTTAATTAGTATATAACATATTTTAATTACTAAAATGATTATTAACAATTTAGTGCTCATTCTAGAAAGAAAAAAAGGGAAGATGCTAGTTCCAAAAAATACATTATTTCATGGGGAAATATACTGAGCAATGTGTTTAGTAATTATAAAAAGCATTCAGTTTCTCATTATGATAAACAAAGTGCCATTAATTTTAATAATTTTATGAATTACAAATTGAAAAATACAATTAAATAATAACATGTTTTAATTTTTTTCTAAAGAAATAATTCTCTATCACTTTTATAAGATCTTGGGAACTTGGATTAAGAAATAATGTGTAATTTGGAAGTTGTATTACAAGAAAGCTGTGTTTACTGTAAGTGAATTTAAATATATTTTAATAAGGTAGCATTTTGCCAATTTCATAAGAAGAAAGTTTTTCCACCCTAAAAAAAGTGCTTAGAGGAAACAGCAAATAGTTACAGAATTAATAACAATTGCAAACAAGTAATTTCATCAATTAGTAACACAAATAACAAAATTAACAAATTTATTTGCATCTCATTTTGCAATCTGTCAAGCCTGAATCTAAATTTACATCCACGTTTGCATGTATTAATCCCCCAAAATATATCAGCACATTCATACACACATGCAAAGTAAATATAAGGAATAGCCAATTATATATGAAATCCTCAAAACATTAAACAGCGCCATTATTAGCACTTAGTGGAAGTTCTCAGCACTTAGTGTTTCAGACAGTTTTGCTTCCTTAATTAATCATGAAAATTTTTATTTGGATGTATATGACTTGTAAAAGTAAACACATTCAACTTTTACTGAATAAGCTCTTGCTATGCTTAATATTTTATAATTTTTTTTTCCTCATGCCTTCTTTTGCAATAGCGATTCAGCGGATGTCATTATTTCATTCTATTTTTAGTTCCAATATCTGCTAGAAATTTATTATTGCAGAAGCAGAATGAGAAAATAAGATTTGGCTACTTTATTCGTTTATTTGGAGAAAATTATTATACTTGCTAGCCTATATTATATAAAAAAAATCAATAATTTGATTATTAATAGGAATATATAGGGATCAATAAAGAAATTATGACTTTTATACCAGATTTATACCAGATTTGAATAGCATTTTTAAATTAAATGATTTTTATACTTAAAAGATAAAAACTATGCTTTTTACAAAATTATCATGCTTAAGTCTTTGACAATACTCAGAAATTAAGCTTAGAAATAATTATTTAAAGCTTTTTTGTGTATATTCAAAAGTCAGTACCTGTAGAAACTTGCCAAATTATGGTAACCTTAGATTTTAATACTTTTTTCTGTCATATTAAATCTTTATAAAATTTATGATTTTAGTCAATGATTAAAAAAAAGTTGATTTAAATCACGATTTAATTACTGGTTTAAGTCAGCTTATTAAAATCGTTCGCTCCCTAAGAAAAAATAATAAAGGCTTAGTTTGCATTTATTCATTTATTTATTGTGATTACATTATTGTGATTTATTGTTGATGCATTACTAGAAGGGTGTCCATTACTGGCACATCTACTTATACTGAAGTATAATATGTAATACTTTAAAATAGCTTGCTTCAAAAAACGTCCCCCCCCCCCCAAAAAAAAAAAAAAAAAAAAATGCGCGCATGACTTTTTTTTTTTAAATTTACTTATTTACATTCCTATATATATATTTATTTATTACAGGTTTACATAATACATCTGAGAAGTATCAAAATTTGTTTATAAATACAGAAACATACAAAAAAGCATAAATGAACTAAAAAAAATGCAATCTATTTAATTTTATTATTATTATATTGATGTACACAAATTTATTACCTTTTTATGATAATAAATTCACAAATACTGAAATTAAAAACACTAACTAATTTAATAAAAATATTGGGCTCAGTTTTAAGAAAGTTCATTTATACGGTTAATTCAATTTCTAACCAAAAATAATCTTATTCTTGCAAAAATGTATCATTTTACAAATAATCTCATTTTGTCAAAAATGAGACATTTTACAAATGCATATATATATACATATACATATCATGTATATAATTCTTTTTAGAATAAGTGTTCAAAGTATTTCACTAAATGTGTTAAATTAGTGTTTAAATTCAAATGTCAATTCAATAACTAATACATATATGTATACTTCTCTTTATTCATAATTATAGCTTTCATAGAATAGTTCATAAGTATGCTTAATATGAAGGAACGCAGTCACCTTTGCGACACCTTTGCAACTCGGACAACGATTAAGATTTTCTAATGTAAATTTTACTAATTCAATAAAATAATCATAATTTAGTTGAAATATGATAGAATTTTTTATGATAAAACTTTCATAATACACAGAAATCATAAACATTATTTTACATTTTTACATAATAAAAGGAATCTAAGCTAGAAAAAGATTAGATATATTCAAATAAAAAAGAAGCGAACAATATTAGAAAATAAAGCATCGAAATTTTATCATTTTCTTAAATATAATAATGCTGCTAATACTTTTAATGACATTTAAATTCCTTAATTTTTGGTTGTATGTCAAAAAACTTACAATTTAAATATGAAAAACTGAACCATGAAAATCTGTTAAATTAGTTGTCAATTGAAAAGCTTTATTTTCATTAGAACAAAACATTTACATACCTTTGTTATAGAATATCCCACTTTTTCATGCCTGTAAAATCACAATAGAAAAGAAAACACAGTTCAATTTTTTCTAAATATGAAGACAAACATTCTATGATAATTAACATTCCTCGATTATTTGTAATTGTATTATGATTTATTCTTATTTTTTGAGTTAACAGAGGAGAACAAACTTTCCTCTTTTGACATGTTCCATTCAAACCAAAAATGGCGAAACTACGATACAGCAGATGTTTTCAATTTTAATTTTTCACCTGCGTACTTGCTATTATACAAAATGCAGACGAACATTTACAATAACACACCAGTGCATGTAAATCCAATTTTACACATTTGTCTGGGTAACCAACCGACAACAACTTGCAGTCTTAATATCACAAAATAAATGCACATAAAAACAAGTAATTCTTTTTACAAAATGTGTAATTTTCATGACAAGTGTGTGATTTTAGAAATTTACACACTTATCAGTGTATATAAGAACTATGCGTAAATTACAATAACACACCAATCTGTGTCAATTTAGGTATTTTTCTACTTTTACACACTTATTTATGTTTTTCAAGTGATAACAAATTACACACTTAGTTTC
The DNA here is from genome assembly GCA_964019185.1 of Maratus speculifer. Taxonomy (NCBI): domain Eukaryota; kingdom Metazoa; phylum Arthropoda; class Arachnida; order Araneae; family Salticidae; genus Maratus; species Maratus speculifer. The sequence goes on along the minus strand of OZ025292.1, from coordinate 20,298,815 downwards.
AAAAGCTAAATACACATAAAAACAGGTAAAATTCTGCAAAAAAAATGTGTAAAGTACATGGCAAGTGTGTAAATTTACAAATTTACACATAAATGTGTGTAAATTTGACTAATTTACACATTTATTTTTTAGAGTGTACCCTAGATCTCAAAATTTACAAAAATTCATCCAGATCCACCGATTGGTTTCGGAGATCCAGAACCCCTGTTTTGGCACTTTTTGCTCGTGAAACAACAAAAAAAGAGAAACAACTCAATTATAACCCAAACCAGGAAACATTCAGCGACGTGTAATAGCTTGTTCGAAAGCTTTTAATTTAGGGATGTGCCTTTCGAAGGTCCGGTAAAAAAATATCAAAAACCAAGGAAATGGCACCCATTTAAAATTTATATAACGCTATACCTTTCATAATTTAACATAATAGAAATCTCTCCTTTTTAATTGCTAATATAATTGTTACTTTCGAATTGCCACCAACTATAAAACAATTCAATAATTTAAAAAAGAAACGATAACACGTGTTCTTTTTTTTTATATAGATCAATAAAAATTCTGATTCTCCTGATAGTTTTGAACCTTTGAGATTGACGTCATTCGAAACAGAAAATGCATATTTTTCATAAACATATATTTAAACTGTAATTAAGTATGCGTTAAAACAACATCGCACCCTTATTTGAGTTTTTTCGAAGTAAAACAGTTACTACGATACAGATATTTCAATTAAAAAGGGATAATCAGGAAAACAAGATGAATGTAGATTCTACCATTGCAGAATTCAGTTTTGCCTCCGATTAGAAAAAAAAAATCGATAGAAGTTTTTTAGAAGGGCAACTCCGTTTAAATTGCAATGAACTAACTTCATTTTTCTTGTGTTTATCAATATAATAGCAAACAGAACGGCGTGAAATACCCAATTGAATAGCAATTTCTCTCTGAGACATTGGAATTGCGGAATAATAAAGAGATACAATTTGACGTGCTACTTCTTCATTGAATAGATTCATCAAAAACGGATTTTTTCTTTAGTTTAAACGCTTTTTTATAGACTCTGAGTAAAAGGAAATGCAATTTAACAATAAAACGAATGGAATCCCATCGAATTCGACGAATGAAATGTTTAAAAGACCCGATCGATTTGGTTTTAAAAAAAAGCAAAAGTAATTACATTATTGAATCAATATATAATAAATATATTTACAAAGTAAATGTCAAATTTGCCAGTTACAATTTTGCATGCAAATATTCGCACAAGTACAGTTAAAATTGTAATATGAGTGCCGGCGAAATTCAGAAATTTTATTTTATATGCACTCACAGAACAATAGCTTTATTAAAAAAAAAAAAAAAAGGTAATATCGGGTACTACTAGGTTATCCCATTGACTAAAAAATTATCGCCAAACTATAAGATTAAATAGCCAATAATGGATGATCGTGAATGTCACATTCAATGACATTAAATACAATTCATGTGTTTAAAATGTCATTAAGTGATTTTTATTTCGACTTTTTATTAATATTCTACTTATTATTTATTTTTTCGTTATTTAAAATAAAAAATTATGTCAATATGTATAATTTGGCTATTAATTTGGCGAAATTGGTCGACGGGATAACAGAGTAGTACCTAATATCGTTATGAGTAAAAATACGATGTTTTAAATAGTGACGTCATTTTCTCTTCAAATGTTCTTTAAAAGTTACTGTTTATCAAAAAGGCATCCATTATAATATTGTAATTCCCATTTATCTGGTTGCTGAATGACATAATTTTCCTCATTTGAAATTTCTCTTATTTTGATTTAGACATTAATTTTTATCATATATTATTTTCTGTCATTTTATTTACATTATTAATATTATTTCTCAGTAAATATATATTTTTTTAACTCAATTAGTGCATAATTATATGCAATCATTTTAAAAAATAAATTTTTATTATCGAGAGAAAACCTAAACTGTGTTGCCACCATTTTGAAGAAATGTCATGAAAAAGCTTTTAAAATTAAAAATAAAATATAAAAATGGAAATAAATTAAAAAATAATTAAAATGGGCACAACTACAAATAAATAGCTTTCATTTAAAAAAATAATTATCAAAATCGGTTGACTAGAAAATTCAGGGCTGATGACACGACATTTTTAGCTTGTCTGAAAGAAATAGCCTCGGAGGCTAAAAAAAGGTCTTCTATATTTATAAAAATAACTATTTGAAAATGAAGCCATGAAAATCTGTTTAGATAACTATCGTCGAAAAAAAAATCTGCTTAGATACTGAGAAACTGCAGTGGGACTACCATCTGGGAGGGGTGGTTCTGTCGCCAAATATCGCCAAGTTTTTTGCCAACTTGGCGATATCGCCGAATTTGGCGTCAAAAATTACTCGCCAAAATTGAAGCCAACTTGGCGTCATTTCAAGTACTTCACCAAACTAATATGCCTACTAATAACTTTAAACTAACAAGGAAGTTCTCCATACTGGGCATACCCAGAATTTTATGAAAAAAAAAATTGGTTGCCTGTAAAGTCGGTATACGGGCGAAAGTTTTACGTGACAACGACTTTGAGTTGTAAAATAATTTTAATGTGAATGAATGTGAATTCGCTGCAAGGAAGGGGCGGTGATATTAACAAAATTTTATTTTTACCTTTACACATACATACGTATTTATATACAAATATACATACAATAACTTGCAATACACTGTGTTTGTTAAACACATTTTACTTCATGTTTATTGATGTCAAATGTTGAATTTTGTAAACAGCATATTAAAGAATTTTTCAATGAGCAGAATATAACTAAAGTAAAATGGCTTTCACTAATCACATATCATTAGTTTTCCATAATATACCACCGAATTACGAAATAAACTACACTTATTTTCTTTGTACTTTATACTAATAACTAATACATAACGTATTTCGTCTTAGTTTGATACTATCTAAAATTCCTATTAAGCACCGCCCCTTCCTTGCAGCGAATTCACATTCACGTTCAGAAAATGGTCCCACAATTGACCGGAAAAAGTTAAGAGAAAAGTGAGCGCGTATCGTGAGCGGAGCGTAACGTAACGTAACGCAGTCAATTCGGATTTCGAGTGCGTCACTCAACAAACCATCAGATTTGGAGAGTTTCTGAACTCATTCATGACGGTTTCACGTCCGGCGGTGTGACGGGAGCAATCTTTCTCGATATCCAAAAGGCTTTTGATAAAGTCTGGCATATCGCTCTTCTTTTTAAACTAATCAAACTAAAAGTTCCTGCTCAACTAATTAAAATCTATGCAGACTACTTTAAAAATAGATCCTTCTCTGTTAGAGTAGGAAGTTCCTACTCTAACCCTAAACCTATTGCTAGCTCTGTTCCACAAGGTTCTCTGAGCGGTCCCACTCTATTTAACGTCTTTATTAATGACATTCCTAAAGAGCCTGACATCGACTTAGCGATTTTCGCCGATGACACAGCCATGCTATACAAACACAAACAAGCACAAAGAGTGTTCTCTAAACTGCAAAATTATCTTGTTATACTTTCGGCTTGGTTTAAAAAATGGAAAATTAAAGTGAATAGTGCCAAAAGTGCCGCCATTCTTTTCACCAACCAACGTTCAAACCCCATTGCTAATTTAAATTTCAAACTGAATGATGAACCAATTCCCTGGAGGTCAGATTATAAGTACCTAGGCATTCACCTAGATTCTAAATTAACATGGCGTACGCACATCACAGAAACTCTGGATCGTGCGAACCGCGCCGTGGGCTCCCTTAATCCCCTCTTGGCTTGGAACAGCCCCCTGTCTATGAAAAATAAATTGTTACTATATAAATCCATGATCAGACCGATCATAACTTATGGTTCGGTTGTATATGGAAGTGCAGTCAAAACTAGAATTGAAAAAATCCAAACTTTTCAAAATAAACTTCTCCGTAGGTTCACCAAAGCAACCCGGTATGTCCGAAATGACGTCATTCATCGTGACCTTAAAATTAAACCGATTTTTACGGAAATCAAGAAACTTACATTGAAGTTTCATAGGTCAGTCCCTGCCGTGCGGAATCCTGCTTTAAATGCCATCAGGCGTTATGACGGATCTGTTGGGAAAAACCGGAAACGGCCCCTAGCAATCCTCTCACGGGATGATAACTTCGTCCCGTGCTCCAAAACATCCAGAAGGAATCCTTCTGCCGTCACTTAAAGCAGAATTCCCGGGAAAAATTTATATTTCCCCTAGTTTGAAAGAAATTTTCAACTAGAATTGGAATTACCCCTGACGTCATGCAGCATTCTGTAGTTTTGTACAGTCGCGTTTTTCAGCTTTCCTATTTAATTGTAATTTTAATTTTATTACTTGTTTTATTGTTTCGGCTTCCCTTTACTTTCTTTTAAATATTTTATTTTTAATTGTAATTGGGTACTCTATCTTTCTCAAAATTTCAGTTGTTTACGAAGTCACTTCCAACTTTGAGGATAGGCACGCCTTCCTCATATTCCTATTGGCCAATGAGGTGCTTGCTCACTGTACCTCGGCTATTTAAGACCTTTTTTTCCCCTTTTTGGCTCATTCTACCCTCGACCGCTGGTGTGTGAGGAACTCGCCGCCGGCATTGGTCGCAAAATTTCTTGACACAGTTTAAGCTTTTTTCAGTTTTCAGTTTTTAAAATTTTTTCTAAATTTTACCCCCTTTTAGACCAGGCATGAACCGAAAAACTTGTTTACTGGAGTTGTGGACCTGCGCGAGCGTAGTGTGTACAGGAACTTCGTTTGGTAGTGCGGTCCAGGTGGCCGATAACATATGCCAGTAAAACGCGGGACCTGTGCCGCTATGTTAGCCGATGGGAAACTTCGAAGGTGAACGGGTTTCAGGTGATTGTCACCAAAATTAGTGAGCTATGTGGCCCCCTTTTTTTGGTTCTTAGAGTTAGTCGTGGGCTGGGATACCTTATGCTATGCCTTTTCTGTGCTTCTTGGTACCTTACTGCCTTTTCACTCTCCGTTTTTTGCCGACGCCAGTCGGTGAAATGACATCGAAGTATGGGGCAACCAAACTCGTTTGGATGCCACATGCGCCCCTTCTTTTGGAGGTTATATTTAACCTCGTGCTTCCAGCTCTGGAAAAATCCTCGGATTTCCACCAGAGACTCTAAATTATACTTTTTGACCGTGCTTTGCTTCGAAATTCATCCTTTTATGTTCATTTCTAATATTTAGTTGGAGGTTACGCGCAATGGACTTACATTGTGTTGGCACTCCGTAAGCACCGCGATGTCATGTCATGTAACGCAGTTTCTTGAAGTGTCTCCTGACAAACCAATTTACAAGACGTTGTCACGTCAAAAATACTAATTAAAGTACTTATGTATGTAATAAAGGATCAGTGAAAATTAGCGGCGGAATCACATTAGCTATTGTGTAAAAAAATAAAATGTTTTCGAATATTTGGCGTGAAAAGTCTAAAGAGTCACTCGATTTGGCGAGCAGCCTTTTTCCTCGCCAAAAGCAAACGATTATAATGAAACTGAAAACTGTTGGATATTTAGTTTGCGTGTAAATAGTATTTAATGAATTTAAACATGAACAACGAAAGACTTTAACATATTATGTACATCTATATACATATTGTATTACATATATATATATTACTCGTTGAAGTAGTTATTTAATTAATCGCTGTAAAAAATCATAGAGAAAAATTATCTTCATACATTTAAGCGTATATATAAAAAAAGTCATATGTTTCCATAGCAACAAAATCTAATCGACAATTCTCAATTGGACTTTGAGCTTGAAACAAATTTAATTAAATTTAAATTATGAATTTCGTTTTAAATCTCAAATTTTGATGATTAAATTTTAATATAAATACAAATAAATTTCGATATAACAAAATTATACTTAAAACAAACTAAAACCTACAAAACTAAAGTTATTTAAATTAAACTTATCAAAACAAGTTCAAAATGAAATTTTTTTTTTCTTAAAGTGTATTTAACATTTTTTTATATTTTTTTAATTGCAACCATTGCCAACCGGCGATAAATCGCCAAATAACGAAATTTTCATTATTTTTTTACGGTTACTGAATGGTGATTCCGCCGAAATTTTTTTATAAACGTATATATCCACAGGAGAAGAACATTCTGTAATTTTTTCAGATTTTTCGGGGTATGCCCGTATGGAGACCTTCCTTGTAAGACTAATAATAGTTAAGATTTGTTAGGATGAGCGAAGCGAATCCTCTAGTAGGCCACTCAAATTACAATTTGTCGTACACTTTGCAAAAAAAACTATTCAGTATTTTGACATGAAATTAAACACAAAAATAAATTATGATCTGTAGATTTGCAGAATATTATTTTTTTTACAGAATAACCTTTAAAAATTTATTATTTTAATTAATTTATTTTACATGTTTTTCCATTACGGACGAAATTTTCGAAATAAAAAATGAAACGTATGTCTTCAGAAGAAAAGAAATCATGGAGCTTACAATTACAGGTAGAATCATCGTTAATTAAATAAATAAAATGTATTTTCTTTATTCCGGCAAAATCGTTTGCACTACGCATTTAAAAAAAAAAAAATATGTTATGATTTTTTTTGTAAAGTGGCAACAAAAGAATAGTAAACAAATAAAATTAATTTTTAAATTCGTTAAACAAAGAGTTGTTTGAATTTCGAATTTGAAATTTGAACCAACTGAAACATATATTATTATTTTGGTACATGTAGTATTATTTTTAAATAATTTACCGTTTTATTTTAAACAATTTGCAGTTTTAAACAATCTATGGAATATATTAGCTCTGTAATAAAAAAATGCCAAGAAAACGTTCACTCACTGGTTGAAAAGAACGCGAATATGATATACTAGCCGCCCTGACGACCAGTTTGGTCTCCATGTCTTACGATTTGGTCATTGACCTTTTCTGTAAAAGGCCTTTAATGAAGTCTATCCTTACATTAAACTAAAATATCGTTCATTTAATGCCAAAAAAAAAAAAAAAAAAAAAAAAACACAACAGGATATGGGACTCTTCCCTTTTTGTAAAGCGTTCCAAAATTCGTTCTTTAGTACTACATTGTTATCCCGTCGAGCAAAAAACCATCGCCAAATTATAAGATTAAATGCCAATAATAAACTGTTTATTTATTTTTATTTTTTTTTAAAGGCTATAAATAATTTTGTTCTATAATTTTTAACTGAACTTTTTTTATTTATTATACTTTCCTTTTTAAAATAATAGAAAATAATTTAAAAATATAGATATAACTTGTATTTGAAAACGAAATTTTCGATGAATTGGCGTCAGAAAAATTTTCGCCAATGTGTTGTGCATCTGACATCTGTGCCTAGAATTCTTCCCATGATTTGTATTTAATAAATCACTACATAGTATAAAACAAAGTCGCTTTTTCTGTCCCTATATCCCTATGTACGCTTAAATCTTTAAAACTACGCAACGGATTTTGATGCGTTTTTTTTTAATAGATAGAGAGATTCAAGAGGAAGGTTTATATGTATAATGAAATCCATTAAATAGAGGAGAAATACTGTTATTTTTGAGGTTTTTAATGTGATGTCGTAAATAATTTCATTTTTTCCGCTTATACATTGCAAACGCAGGTATAGATTATTACAAGATTTATCAAAATAAGTACTAATTATAGTACACATTAAAAAGTTCTACAGAAAACCCCGGGATGGTATATGTTTATCTCTTATGGAGATCCCACAATAACATTTTTTTGTCATTTACATTTTACGACTCGTAACTTTTTATTTCAGAAATGCGAAAGAACAACTTTCTAGGCCAATCGCGAGACTGCACACGTCATTCCGGCATCGAACCGTTCGCTTCGATTGGCCCGATCGCCTGTCACGAACGGACGCCTAATCTCTCTAGCAGGCGACGTTCCACTCAACTCCACTCTGCGCTTCGTAATTCGCTTCGCGGATTTGTTGTTTTCTCAACATGATTTTAACTTCCATTTTTTGTGTGTTCAGAAATGCTAACTGTACTTAAAACTATACAGCTAAAGAAGTGCAGTGCTACACAAACCTGCACTGTAAAAAAAAATTCTGTAAAGGTACTAAACATTTTCTAGGAAACTGGGATTCCAAGAACTTTTCATGTAACGATAACAGGAAAAATCCATGTAACCGATACTAAAATTTGAGTTTTTGTTGTTACCGTTACAGGAAAAGTTCTTGGAATCCCAGTTTCCTAGATAAAGTATAGTACCTTTACAGATTTTTTTTTTTACAGTGTGCAGTGCTAATAATATTATCATTGGTATTGTATTTCTGTAACCAACGGCACCTTATGTGGCAAGTTTGTTTTGAGTTAATGTTGTTATTTTCTGTCCGGGAAAAATTATGGTTCCTGCGCAGTTTAAAGGAGCTTACTTAATAAAAACGTGCTTTTCAGCGTGACAACTTATCAGTAGGTAATTATAAGTAAGTTACGATAAATAATTGTATGATAGTAGTTTTAAAATATAAATGATATTCTATTCTAAGGTTAATTTTCAAATCGCACTTATAGTAATTATAAGTACATAAGGTTAGATAAGATTAGATTTAATAAAACCATAATTTATGGATTGGAATTTTCTATTAGGATCTTGGTTAAAATTTAGAGTTAGATAAGTAAGTTCAGAAAAATAGGATAGAATAGAATAGATATCTTTTGTTCTTGATGATTGTTGATTATCTTTTGTTTTTAGTCGCACGAATAGCAAATTATTTTTTAAGTATTTTTAATTTAATTAAAATCGTAGTTTAAGGTAATTCAGTAAAAAAAAAGTACTGAATAGAATCTTTGGTTTTTTTATGATTGTTGATAATCATTTGTCTCTAAATGGTAAGTATTTAGATATTTTTTACTGGGGCACATACTAATAATATGGCAATTTGTTCATAGGTACATAAATACATAAATAGGTAATCATACATAGGTCTAGAACTGAGTAAATTTTGTACAGAAATTATAAAGTCATGTCTAGAAGACGTCGTCGTTCGAACATAGGTCGTTGTACAGTGAATGCCAGAAGAGTACGTTCACAAAGAGATGAAGAATCGTCAACAGAACGTGAGGCTCGACTCAGTCAGCTTAGGGATAGATCATACAGCACGATAGTGCTGTATAGTAGAGCTCAGCTGCATCTCTAATGTTAAAGTCCAAAGTTAGCTTCTTAATAACTTTGGAACTAATCATCGGATCGCGACGAAATTGAAAAGGGGAAATGTCCTACTTTAGATCTCAAAGTGTACTATAATTCATCCAGATCCACCGATTAGTTTCGGAGATCCAGAACCCCTGTTTTGGCACTTTTTGCTCTTGAAACAAGAAAAAAAGAGAAACAACTCAATTATAACCCGAACCAGGAAGCATTCAGCGACGTGTAATAGCTTGTTCGAAAGCTTTTAATTTAGGGATGTGCCTTTCGAAGGTCCGGTAAAATAATATCAAAAATTAAGGAAATGGCACTTATTTAAAATTTATATAACGCGATACCTTTCATAATTTAACATATTAGAAATCTCTCCTTTTTAACTGCTAATTCAATTGTTTCTTTCGAGTTGCCACCTACTAAAAAACAATTCAATAGTTTAAAAAAGAAACGATAATAGGTGTTCTTTCTTTTTATACATCAATAAAAATTCTGATTCTCCTGATAGTTTTGAACTTTTGAGATTGACGTCATTCGAAATAGAAAATATATATTTTTCATAAACATATGCATAAACTGTAATTAAATATGTGTTAAAACAACATCGCACTTTTATTTGAGTGTTTTCTACGTAAAACAGTTACTACAAAACAGATATTTCATTTAAAAGGGGATAATTAGGAAAAAAATTCTTCTATACTTATAAAAATAACTACTGTCTGCACTCGTTAATTTGAACTCATCGGGATAATAAGGAATGTTGGAATTATCCGAAGTTCGAATTATGGAAAATATGAAATGAAAGCATATATGGTACTATTACAAAGAAATTAATGTTACAATGTTTTTTTAATTTTTTTTTTTTTTTTTTTTTGTCTGTTATCATTAGAATGTGACTTAATATTAAATTAGAATGTATAAATACATTAACTAATGAAATAACTATGTATAAATACATAAACTAAAGATTAGAAACAAGCAAGCTCAATGGAAAAAAAATTTAAAGCGTCATTGATAGACAGGCACTAAGAAAATGGATATCAAATTGCTGGGATTATATGTATACTCGTTCGGAACAGTTTTCACAAAAATCAAAAGAAGGAAGTTATTAAAATGATCTGAAGTCAGAAAAAAAAAGAGAAACTAAAAATTGGAATTCTCGTTAGTTCGAATTAAACGAAGTCAAGAAAAAATGAGTTCGAATTAAGGAAAATTTTTAACGTTATTCTGCCATTGAAAATTTCGGGACTTCATGTTTAGTTCGAATTAAGCGAAAATTCGAATTAACGAGAGTCAACTGTATTTGAAAATGAAGTTATGAAAATCTGTGTAGATACCTATCGTTTTAAGAAAATCTGCGTAGATACCGAGAAACTACAGTTGGAATTACATCTGGAAAGGGGCGGTTCGGTCGCCAAGTTTTCACCAACTTGGCGATATATCGCCAAATATGGCGTCCAAAATTACTCGCTAAAATTGAAGCCAACTTGGCGTCATTCCGGTATTTCGCCAAACTAATATGTCTACTAATAACTTTAAACTAATACAAATAATAGTTTAGATTTGTTAATGGAAGGTGATTGATAAAGTTCCTGAAAGGATCTGAAAAAGCTATGAAATCATACAAAAAACTGGTGGAACCAGAGAGAAAAGTAGAGCTCGATCTAAAAAAAATTTACAAAATAAATTGGGAAATATTTTTAATCTAAAAATGTGCGTACAAAAGAAAGGGAATCAGATGATCTGTAAAGCTTATGAAATAACCCAAATTTTTGTTAGCTGAAATGTGGACTGAGCTGTACTGGTGCCTTATATTCAGAATTATACTATTATTCACTCAAAATGATTACTGAGGAAAGTAGTCAATAGAATATATTGTTATGTTGTCTCAAATCGGTTAAGCTTCACAACGCTAAACAAATATAAACCATGGTGCAATAATTAAAATATAACATTAACATTAATATAGTCAAGTTGTTGAGGAATTGATATAGATAAGTATGTCTGAACACAAATATTTAACATATGATTGAATCGTATCTATTCAAGGTTTTAGTATTACTTGGAGCTTTGATCTTCCAGTTAACAAAACCGCTGGAATGGAATTGTGTTTACACTTTGTACTGAACGAACCGTTCTCATAATTCATTACATCAGACTGTAACATATAGTTATGAACCCAAATTTTTAAATTAATTATGGATGATTGAAATACGGAGTGAGTTAAAAATGCCTCTTTTTCCGTGATTGATTTTAAGGCACCAGTAATGCTCAGTCCACATTTCAGCAAACAAAAATTTGGGTTATTTCATGAGATTTACAGATCATCTGATTCCCTTTCTTTTGTACGCACATTTTTAGATTAAAAATATTCCCCAATTTTTTTGTAAATTTTTTTTAGATCGAGCTCTACTTTTCTCTCTGGTTCCACCAGTTTTTTGTATGATAAACATAGATAAAACATGATGGATATAAAATAAAGATATCCGTAAACATAAATCTGTAATTATCACAAGTTTTCATTTCAAACAGCAATGAAATACTAAAATAAATAAGCACGACTTTAGTTCCCCCTGTCATTTTGATCAAAGTAGCATTAAAATAACTTGTAGTATGCAATTTAAAGTAAAAAATAGCTCTTCTATTTTCTACTCATGAATAAATAAAATTTCCCCGTTAAAAAATGAGCCCGTACGAATGTCAAAATATGATCCCAAAAAACGAAATTTAGCAAACCAACAAACCAACCTCCATATTAATTTGAATTTTGCGTAGCATCATTTCTTATTTTCAGAGGAAGCACAGATTTGTACTAGAGATGAGTTCGAAACCGATTTTTGAAACCCGCTCCCGAAAGATTTTTAGTACATTGGAGCCCGAGCCCATCCGATCCCGATACAAAAAGTATACAAAAATAAATAAATAAATAAATAAAAAACTTAATGATATTTAAAAATTGTTTCAAATATGATATCCCATTTAAAAAAATTTCTTATAAAATTTACTATTAAATAAAAATTTAAATTCAAGCTTATGAAAAGAGCAATTTGGTATCAAATAAAAATATCCTTCATACCTCAAATGATTCCCATATTTCTTGTCCTTTAAGAAGAAAATTTGATAAACATATTAAAGAAGTGTAATGAATAAATGGATAGTGTTTATAGAAATTACTATTTGTATGCTGAAGAATAAAAAACGTTTTCAATTTCCTATAAAAAGAGTACATCTTCAGGGGTGTAGTCGTAAAAAATCACAGGTTACACGATCGACGCAGAGGGTATATGCTCAAGGCACAGAGTATATTCTAGAGAGTACATCCTATGGGTTTCAAGAGAAACAGAAAGTTATACGGTTTTCCTTTAAAAAAATCCAGAAGGTATACGGCTCAGTATACCCTCCACTACATTCCTATACATTTATCTATAATCAATTCATTTCTCTTAACAATTCCCCATGATTGACGAGAACCTTAAAATCAACGCAAATTAAAACATTGATACAGTTATCTTAAAGTTTCGTTGTTTTCATGGGAAAAGAAGAAACATTAATCGAATGTTTTCAATCGGAATAACATGTAAAATATGTTTACTTACGAAGGGAAATCCTCAGCATAAGCAAAATTCATGATGACAAAAAAAAAAAAAAAAAAATCACAATGCTGTTATCATATGAAGAACGATTATGATTCGTACACAGTCAAATAATTTGCAAACCTCAAGCATCTAGTCTGCATCAAATATCAATTATTTTGATAGGCGCCTTATCAATTAATCGTCGACGGAAATGCAGTAGACATAAATCTCCATACATCACAAATTTTCTTTTGAAGCAACAATCAACTATTGAAATATATAAAAAAAATTCTTTTTCTTTTTCTTTCGTTTTGATCAAAATAACACTGAAATGACTTGAAAAAGAATCAATAATTTTAAAAGGAAAATAGTAGTTCTTTCAATCTCTTCTACACATAAATGTTTTTAATTCTCAGAAAGAATGAGCCTGAGCCTCCCCCCCTTCCCGGGCCCGAACACTAAAATGAAAATAGAGCCCGTGTCCGCTTCGGACCCGGGTTTGGACTCGGGCTTTCGTGCTGGGCCTGAGTCTGTCTCATCTTTAATTTGTACAACCTTCCACCCCCTCCGTTCTCCAGGCTAATCACATGGTGGAATTGCCGTTTCATTACTGTATTTCCTTTTTTTTTTTTTTTTTTTTTTCTTCTATCTAGACTTTAGATAACAAAAGCAAATATATAAATAGTAGTTTCTATCCTTGTCGAGAATTTACTCTAATTTTTTATGGAAATATGCATGCAATAGAAAGGTGTTAAAAAAATCCACAAAGAAACGACATCAAATTGGAATTATAAAACCAACTTTTTTGATTTACTGTGATTAATACAGATTCTAGTAAATATTCTAGTTTTAAAAAAGATGAATAAAATAATTTTCTTAAAAAGAAAAAAAGAAGAATCAAGGTCCCTTCTTTTATCACATTTCAAATCATGGACTGTTAGTTTTGATTAACTAATTGAACTAACTTTGCTTACATTTTTCATATTTTTTCTTTTATAAATTTTGAATTTTCAAAATAATCAATCTTGGATCTGCGCGAGCGGGGGGGTGCCCGGGCACCCAGGACCCCCCCCCCCCCTGGCTACGCGCATGCAAATGTTTTTTAGCTGAAAATGTGATTGAGCTGTACTGGTGCCTTATATTCAGAATTATACTATTATTCACTCAAAATGATTACTGAGGAAAGTAGTCAATAGAATATAATGTTATGATGTCTCAAATCGGTTAAACCCCACAACGCTAAACAAATATAAACCATGATCTGATAACTAGGACTTCCCTCAGAGGGATTAGTCTGAGCGATATTGCTGAGAATACACATTTAATAACTTGCGATAAGTAAAGAAAATGAGATGTTATCTTTAATTGGTCATTTATTGTGATAAAATATGATGAAAATAAGCATATTGAATCATAGAATTACAAAATCTTATATATAAAGTTGCATATACTATTTTTATAAAAGAAAAGCAAACCATGCATGGATATAAAATTGGAAATATGCAAGATGTTAAAAGTAATACAGAAAATAAAACAACAAATTTTCCAATATTGGAAATATAACTCTTTGAAATGATGTCATGCGCATAAACAGAAGCTTCGCACCGATTTGAGAAACTATAAATAACATAAACTATTATGTTTGAAGAGAATGGAGTGTATTTTATAAGGTGTGAAATCCGTCCGAATAGTTTATAATGTTGAATATCTGTTTGCCACAGATGCAATGAGGTTGTCGATAAGAGTTAAGCAATCCTTTTTTTAAAAATTGTCCTAAACGAGCACTTACATCTTATAAGTTACTGTGATGCCAAAGTTATAGTTTCTGACCCCAACTGTATTCTAGAAATTACAATATTCTCAATAAATTGGGTTTAAAACTTTTTCTAGAAAAAAAAATGTTTAATTTGTGAAATTAAATTGTCCAATGTTTTAGAAATCGTTCATAACGAGAATATTATATCTTAAAAGTTGCCACCAAAAAAAAAGATTTAAAATTTTTAGTCATATCAACATAAAAGAATTCTCAATTTTAGAACTTTTTTTACTCGTGCATTGATGGTGATTATTGTTTCTACGCAAAATATAGTATATTCTGCAGCAAAGGTGGTTACCAACATTTTTTGCCCACATTATTTTTTAAATCGGCTAGGTACTCCCAATGATAACGAAAAACACACAAACGTTAATGCTTTATAGCATAGAAATACAGAATTAAAAGCTATTTACCTTCTATTATATACACATAAATTATCTAATTAGTGCTAGCAGATGCATTTTTAAATATACACAGATCAATATAATGCTTCATTTTTCTTTTATTAGTATTTCTTAGTATTCATTTTTCATTAATTTGTATTATTCAGTAAAAAAACTCACTTTCTTAAGCTCGAATTACGTTAAACTTTTTATAAAAGCGCCTAAGTCCATGTAACAGCGAAGTATTGGGAAGAGTATTAAATACAAGGTAGTAAGACACTTAGTCAAACGCAGGTAATAAATCGCCAAATATTGTTCTTTTCGCCCTCTCTGGAAATGAATTTTTTCCGTACATTTAAAAAACACGATTTAGAGTCATCTTATTTAAAATTCAAATAAATAAATAAGAGGAAGCAATAATAGCGTAAGTCAAAACATTTTATTTCAGCATCAAGGAATTGTATCGTAGTTACACATGTGGAAAAAAGTTGCTTTTGGCCATAAAACGTTGTCTTCACTAAATTTGAATTCGATTAAAAAAAGTACTGTGATTAATTAAAATGTTATAGGCAGAACTGCCAAGTCTCCGGCATTTTGGATACCGGTATTTTAATACAGAAAATGTTTTATTAAATTGGAACATTCTGCGGATTTAAAAAATAACTTTTCCTATAAGAAAATTCTGCTGTGCAATAAGCGGGGGCTTGGCATCTCTGTATAGGAATATTTCGTAATCTACTTTTTAACCTTAAAAAAAAGCAACGACCATTTTTCGGGTACAAAAAGTATTTACTAATTGTTCCATTTTGCATACAAGGTACTGATTGTAATATTGATACATCTATGGTGATAAATTTCCAATAATTTTTCAAATCCCATTTATTTCATTAAAAATATAAATCTTTTATTCATTTAGTTTAAAATAAATGGTTTTTAACTAATTTCATAATACTTTTGAAATATCACTTTTCATTGGCCATTTTTTTAAAGCATTTAGAAAATGGTTGTTGTTTTCAGTCAAATATAGACTTTGGTCTGTCCGCATTTTATTTTATTATTATTATTATTTATAAATGGTGGAGAAATATTCATACTTAATCCATAACGTTCATAATATATGACACTGTTATTACATAAGTCATCTTTTTATTATAATAAAAATTATGTTTTTACTGATTTTTATTAACTCAATAGGAAAAATTTTGTGCTTTGAGCAATAGATGTCCGTATTTCATTTATTTATTTATTTTAACAAAATTCTTTGTATTTAGAAGAATTTTTATTAAAATAGGAAATCCAAATGTCGCTGTTAATAAAGAAGAAAGTTACAAAAAAAAAAAAAAAAAAAGTTACAAAACGAGTAGACGTACTGATAAACCACGTTTGCGAGAAACCTGGACAGAACTGCGCATGAGCGAAAAGAGCGAGTCCAATGCGAAAATGGAAGAGTTCGTACCATCTCGAGGATGAGTTTATTTATTAAACATCCTAGATATGTCGAATTTTTTTGGCGAATACCTTTTTGTTTCTTTAATTCAATTATCTGTTTCTAAACATTATATTGTAATTCTGTTACACTAAAATAAGTTTAAAAAAGACAAATATAATAAAAAAAATGATTTAAAGGTATGGTTATAACTTTTCCCCTCGCAATATAGCCTAACTTAATCTTTTTAAAATTAACGCCTGAATGGTGTGATTTTAAAACTTGCCAGATTAGCAATTTTTTAAAATTATTTCGCTACATTATTGTGTACATTATTTATTATATTATTTGCATACATTGGATATGAAAATGAGAAATGACGCAGATATCATATACGCGCAAGGTTTGGTAAAAAAAAAATTCTAACGTCAATTTGGCGAAAACCTCATTTTCGAATACTGGTTAAATATACATTTTTAAATTATTTTCTATTATTAAAAAAAATAACAATAAATAAAACAATTTTTAAATATAATAAATTTTAAAAACAAATAACAATAGAGCAAAAAACATTTTATATAATTAAAAAAAATTAAGGTAAATAAACAATTTATCAAAAAATAAACAATATCAGGGTTGCCATATTAGGCAAAATAACGCCATTCTGGCGCCAAGTAAATCCCAGTGGGTATATGACACACAAGTGCCCTGAATATTTAGGTTGTTAGAATTGGCGAATTTCTTGCATAGCCGCCAAGTCACATGCCAAGCAGTCGTTAAAACTGCATTTTAGCCATAAATATAAATGTAAAAAAAAAAAAAAAAAAAAAAAAAAACAGACATGTTTCTATTAAAATTCAAAAAATGTCGGAGAAAATATATATTTTGGAAAGGTTTTTCCGAGAACTAATAATAGGTCCACAATCTATTAATTTTAAAATAAAATTTCACTCGGAACAAAAAATAGAAAACAATATTTAATATCATTTCTCGGCCTCATAGGCTATTACTCCCAAAGTCTGAATGGAATCGGCTTGGCATTCTGCCAACTGAAGACCTTACAAAGCTGGTACATCAGTATACTATCAAATATGGAAAAACGACGAATCCAAGATAGACGTCGTATGAAATATCATCTCTTAAAGCAAAAAAACGAGATCTGACTATCGAGCCTACTGATTACAAAATGTGTATTACATTAAAAAAAAACTGCAAATATTGATTTTTTTTTTTTTTTTTTTTTTTTTTTTTTGTGCAGTTTTGCCTTTTAAAGGTGCGCTATGTTGCAAAAAGATATAAGTGACTATGAAAACACACTTGGTAAACGTTCATGCTCAGTTTTACAAATAAATATGGCACATATATGCCCTATACAGACCAAGGAACCTAATTGGTGCCAAAATGGCGTTCAGTTCCCTAACATGCTGGTTATCATATAAATGTTATAATAAATTGTTTGTTCTAAAAATATTATCATTTATTGATTGTTATTTCTTTTTTTTTTTTAATAACAGAAAATGTTTCGTTTATTCCTTTTTAGGTGCGTTCGTAATTATGTAAATACGTAGCACCTATTGTTGTCGCTCAGTCCGTCTGTCTGTCCGTCCGTCCGCATATAACAAAGCAAAAACTACCCAACCGAATCGTTTGAAATTTAAATTACATAATTATTACGTAATTTTGTCGAGTCATTTCAAATTTAATGAAAATCGGATGGATAGATCAATTACAGGGACTATCAAAAGGATTCCGTTACATTACGGTCAATGGGGAAAAAAGTTTCAAATATATTTTAAGCGTTTGAAATTTAAAATACGTAATTATAATTTTGTCGAATCATTTCAAATTTTATGAAAATCGGATGGATAAATCAATTACAGGGACAATCAAAATGATTCCGTTACATTACGGTCAAAGGGGAAAAAAGTTTCAAATGCATTTTAATCGTTTGAAATTTAAAACGTATAATTATTACATAATATTGTCGAGTCATTTCAAATGTTATGAAAATTGGTTGCATAGATCAATTACAGGGACAATTAAAAGTATTCCGTTGCATTACGATCAATGGGGAAAAAAAAGTTTCAAATGCTTTAAATGGTGTTACACTCATTTGAATTAATAGAATTGACATGAATCTATGAAGTATGTACTAAATTATACATTCTGTACAATCTGGGATGTAAAGAATACTTATTATTTATTTACAGGGCCACACAAATGTATTCCACTAAATAATGTTATACGGGGAAACATTGTTTGGGGCGTGTTTTAATTATAGTAAACTACTTCACATTTTATGAATAAGATATACGTTAATGAAGTATAATAAAAACTAGGACTTCCCTCAGAGGGATTAGTCTGAGCGATATTGATGAGAATGCACATTTAATAACTTGGGATAAGTAAAGAAAATGAGATGTTACCTTTAATTGGTCATTCATTGTGATAAAATATGATGAAAATAAGTATATTGAATCCTAGAATTGCAAAATCTTATATATAAAGTTGCATATACTATTTTTTTAAAAGAAAAGCAAACCATGCATGAATATAAAATTGGAAATATGCAAAATTTTAAAAGTAATACAGAAAATAAAACACTAAATTTTCCTATATTGGAAATATAGCTCTTTGAAATGATGTCATGAGCATAAACAGAAGTTTCGCACCGATTTAAGAAACTATAAATGATATAAACTATTATGTTTGAAGAGAATGGAGTGCATTTTATATATTGTCAAACCCGTCCGAATAGTTTATAATGTTGAATATCTGTTTTCCACGGATACAATGAGGTTGTCGATAAGAGTTAAGGAATATCCTTTTTTAAAAATTTGTCCTAAACGAGCACTTACATCTTATAAGTTACGGTGACGTCAAATTTATATTTTCTGACCCCAACAGTATCCTAGAAATTGAAATATTCTCAATAAATTGGGTTTAAAACTTTTTCTAGAAAAAAAAATTAATTTGTGAAATTAAATTGTCGAATGTTTTAGAAGTCGTTCGTAACGAGAATATTATATCTTAAAAGTTGCCACAAAAAAAAAGGATTTTAAATTTTTAGTCATATCAACATCAAAGAATTCTCAATTTTAGAACTTTTTTTTGCTCGTGCATTAATGGTGATTATCGTTCTTACGCAAAATATAGTATATTTTGCAGCAAAGATGGTTACTAACATTTTTTGCCCACATTATTTTTTAAATCGGCTAGGTACTCCCATTGATAACAAAAAACACACAAACGTTAATGCTTTATAGCATAGAAATACAGAATCAAAAGCTACTTATCTCCTATTATATACACATAAATTATCTAATTAGTGCTAGCAGATGAATTTTTAAATATACATAGATCAATATAATGCTTCATTTTTCTTTTATAGTATTCATTTTTCATTTATTTGTATTATTCAGTAAAAAACTCACTTTCTTAAGCCCGAATTACGTCAAATTTTTTATAAAAGCGCCCAAGTCCATATAACAGCGAAGTATTGTGAAGAGTATTAAATACAAGGTAGTAAGACACTTGGCCAAACGCAGGTAATAAATCGCCAAATATTGTTCTTTTCACCCTCTCTCGAAATGAATTTTTTCCGTACATTTAAAAAACACGATTTTGAGCCATCTTATTTAAAATTCAAATAAATAAATAAGAGGAAGCAATAATAGCATAAGTCAAAACATTTTATTTCAGCATCAAGGAATTGCATCGTAGTTACACATGTGGCAAAAAGCTGCTTTTGGTCAAAAAACGTTGTCTTCACTAAATTTGAATCCGATTAAAAAAAGTACCGTGATTAATTAAAATGTTATAGGCAGAGCTGACAAGTCTCCGGCATTTTGGATACCGGTATTTTAATACAGAAAATGTTTTATTAAATTGGAACATTCTGCGGATTTAAAAAATAACTTTTCCTATAAGAAAATTCTGCTGTGCAATAAGCCGGGGCTTGGCATTCCTGTATAGGAATATTTCGTAATCTACTTTTTAACCTTAAAAAGAGCAACGACAATTTTTCGGGAACAAAAAGTATTGCTAATTGTTCCATTTTGCATACAAAGTACTGATTGTAATATTGATACATCTCTGGTGATAAATTTCCAATAATTTTTCAAATCTCATTTATTTCATTTAAAATATAAATCTTTTATTCATTTAGTTTAAAATAAATGGTTTTTAACTAATTTCATAATACTTTTGAAATATCACTTTTCATTGACCATTTTTTTAAAGCATTTAGAAAATGGTTGTTGTTTTCAGTCAAATATAGACTTTGGTCTGTCCGCATTTTATTTTATTACAGTCACCGCCAAAAAAATCTTGACACTTGAGATTTTAGACGTTTTGTTGAATATCTAGAAATATACATGAGGAATTATTCTGAAACTTCAGGTGTTTAAACAATATAGCACAGGTCATATATTTTCGTGAAATGTTTTTGCCGAAGTCCCATAGGGGACCGTCAAAAAATTAAAAAAGAATGAATATCTTTTGGATAACCCTGTCAAAACTAATGTAGCCAAAGCATTCAAACTGCAGATTATCATTAAGTGACTTATTGTAATTATGTGTGTTCATTTTTATGCGGATAGCATGTATACTCGTAGAGAAATTAAGGTTTTTATTAAAACAGTCCCAATTTTTTTCAAGATTTTTGCTTATTATTTGCAGAGTTCTTAATATAAAATAAAGTTTTTTCCTGAAAACATATGACAAACAATATTATACATAATATCCTGCAACCAGAATTAAAAAATAATAATAATTGTATGAATAATGAACAGGTTTACTAAATAAATTTTCATTGCGCATGCGTAAAAGTTATGCAAATTTTGATTGCATATTGTGTTAGCTAAAGGTATGGAGCAACTTTTGTAAAAGTCTCAGAATCGCAGCTTAAAAATACTGAAAATTATTGTCGATAGAATCAGATTAAAATCCGTTATTTCCAAAAAGACGCAAAAAGATAAGGGGTTGTATCCAAATATAGTAGTGCGCGCAATATTATGTACAGAGCCGAGAAAAAAAATCTTGACACTCATTAAAAAAGTGTTATAAAAGTAAACACTTACATACCGAAAATTTCTCATGTATATTTCTAGATATTCAACAAAACGTCTAAAATCTCAAGTGTCAAGATTTTTTTGCGGTGACTGTACATAATATTGCGCGCACTACTATATTTGGATACAACCCCTTATCTTTTTGCGTCTTTTTGGAAATAACGGATTGTCATCTGATTCTATCGACGATAATTTTCAGCATTTTTAAGCTGCGATTCTGAGACTATTAGAAAAGTTGCTCCATACCTTTAGCTAACACAATATGCAATCAAAATTTGCATAACTTTTACGCATGAGCAATGAAAATTTATTTAGTAAACTTGTTCATTATTCATACAATTATTATTATTTTTTTAATTCTGGTTGCAGTGTATTATGTATAATATTGTTTGTCATATGTTCAGTAAAAAACTTTATTTTATATTAAGAACTCTGAAAATAATAAGCAAAAATCTTGAAAAAAATTGGGACTGTTTTTATAAAAACCTTAACTTCTCTACGAGTATACATGCTATCCGCATAAAAATGAACACACATAATTACAATAAGTCACTTAATGATAATCTGCAGTTTGAATGCTTTTGCTACATTAGTTTTGACAGGGTTATCCAAAAGATATTCATTGTTTTTCAATTTTTTGACGGTCCCCTACGGGACTTCGGCAAAAAAAATTACGAAAATATATGACCTGTGCTATATTGTTTACGCACTTGAAGTTTCAGAATAATTCTTCAAGTATATTTCTAGATATTCAACAAAACATCTAAAATCTCAAGTGTCAAGATTTTTTTGGCGGAGACTGTATTATTATTATTTATAAATGGTGGAGAAATATTTATACTTAATCCATAACGTACATAATATATGACTCTGTTATTACATAAGTCACCTTTTTATTATCATAAAAATTATGTTTTAACTGATTTTTATTAACTCAATAGGAAAAATTTTGTGCTTTGAGCAATAGATGTCCGCATTTCATTTATTTATTTATTTTAACAAAATTCTTTGTATTTAGAAGAATTTTTATTTAAATAGGAAATCCAAATGTCGCTGTTAATAAAGAAGAAAATTACAAAAAAAAGTTACAAAACGAGTAGACGCATACTATCAAATATTGAAAAACGACGAATTCAAAAAAGACGTCGTATGAAATATCATCTTTTAAAGCAAAGAAAACGAGGTCTGATTATCGAGCCTACTGATTACAAAATGCGCATTACATTTAAAAAAAAATACTGCAAATATTGATTTTTTTTTTCTTTTGTGCAGTTTTGGCTACGAAAGGTGCGCTATGTTGCAAAAAGATATAAGCGACTATGAAAACACACTTGGTAAACGTTCATGCTCAGTTTTACAAATAAATATGGTACATATATGCCCTATACACACCGAGGTACCTAATTGGTGCTAAAATGGCGTTCTGTTGCCTAACATGCTGGTTATCATGTAAATGTTATAATAAATTGTTTGTTCTAGAAATATTATTTATTGATTGTTATTTCTTTTTTTTAATAATAGAAAATGTTTTGTTTATTCCTTTTTTTTATTTTGAAATAAATAAATAACGTGTTATTATAGCATGCTATATGTATCTGGTAATCAAAACGATGTTTTCGCCTAGTTGGCATAAAAAATCTCGCCAAACCCGGTATTATATCTCTAGTATATTATCTCAAGTATTTTATTTATGTATACTATAATTGTTTTTACATACCACTTACTTCTTCTTGTATATAGAAATAGGTAAGTGGCTCCTTTATGCAGTATAAATTGTATAAATCTTTAAAAAATAGCCCCCGTTGCCTCTTTTTGGATCGAATTAAAAAAAATTAATGTCTAATTCCAGTATTGTTCCCAGTATGCATACATATTCCAAATTTCAAAGTTGTATGCCAACAGGAAATGGATGAAAAATGGGAAAAGATGTCACATATGCACCAGGGTACATAATTGGCGTCAAAATGGCATTATTTTACCTGAGATGGTAACCCGGCTTTATTTATTTATTATTTGTTTATTTACTCATAAAATATTTATTTACTTTCATTTCCTTTTTTTAACTATATAAAATATTTCTTTTTATAGTTATTAATTATTATTATTATTTTATTTACTGTAAGTTCTTTTTGAAAATAGAAAATAATTTAAAAATGTGTATGTAAGCGTTATTTGAAAACGGAGTTTTCGCCAAATGGGCTTTGAAAAAAATTGCGCCAAATCTGATGCGCTTGTGGTATCCGTGCCGAAAAATTAGTGACCAGAATTCACTTCCACACACAAACAAAATACAAGTTAGAAGAAAACATGCAATAAAAATAAATATAAAGGGAAAATGATGTCATAAAAGAAACTTTTTATTTAAAAACGTAATTGTTTCTAATTTTCACACGCGAAATATATAAAATATTCTTTTAGCGATCAAAAAGTGCTAAGAGATTATCACAAAATCTCAAAATCAAAGTTTTTACGACATTTTTTTTTAATATAAAAAAATAACAGTTTTATTTTCCTGCATGATTAAATTTTAAAATGTTTTATTGCATTCAATATTTCTGAGTGCGTAAATGATTACTATTTATTCCATGTACTGATTCGGTTATCAACGAAAATATCCAGCCGGTGGAAATCACGCGCACCAAATTTCTGTGACGTTTGCAAATAAATTGTGCTTTTTTATCAGTTTTTTTAATATAACTTTTAAACTATTTGGAATTAATTTTTAAAAGTAGGTGCATTCACCAGATTACCTTCATAGGTACCTTCTAGTACAAACAGAATCGAAATCCGACAAGTACTTTTTGAGATTTGCTTGACGAAAGAATTTTTTTGAATTTTAATATCGTTACGTATCTCTGAGTATAAAGACTTCGCTTCGCTCAGACAATTATTCCCTGCATATTTACAGGACCACAAAGATTTCGACCACTATACTGTATCCAAAGACCGCTCTACTATATCAGCAAGATCTGAATATTTTAAAACTCCGTTATAGTACGAACGTATCTGATTTGCTACGCTTCACGTGCAATTTCCAACTTGTTTTAGGTGCGTTCGTAATTATGTAAATACGTAGCACCTATAGTGGTCGTTCAGTCCGTCCGTCTGTCCGCATATAACAACGCAAAAACTACCCAACCGAATCGTTTGAAATTAAAAATACATAATCATTACATATTTTTGTCGAGTCATTTCAAATTTTATGAAAATCGGATGCATAGATCAATTACAGGGGCAATCAAAAGTATTCCATTACATTACGGTCAATGGGGGAAAAAGCTTCAAATGCATTTTAAACATTTGAAATTTAAAATACATAATTATTATGTAATTTTGTCGAGTTATTTAAAATTTTTTGATAATCGGGTGCATAGATCAATTACAGGGGCAATCAAAAGTATTCAATTACATTCTGGTCAATGGGGAAAAAGTTTCAAATGTATTTTATACGTTTGAAATGTAAAATACATAATTATTACATAATTTTGCGGAGTTTTTTCAAATTTTATCAAAATCGGATGCATAGATCAATTACAGGGACAATCAAAAGTAATCCATTACATTACGGTCAATGGGGAAAAATGTTTCAAATGCATTTTAATGGTGTTACACTCATTCGAATTTAATAAAATTTATATGCAACTATGAAGTACATATTATAATACACATTTTACATAATTTAGGGTGCAAAGAACATTTGTTATTGATTTAAAAAGCCACACAAAAGTATTCCATTACATAATGGTACAGGGAGAACATTGTTTGATGAGCGTTTTAATTCTAATTCACTATTTACAATTTTATGAGATTGATATATGAGAGTAATATTTTTAAAACTTCGTTATCGTACGAACGCACCTAATTTGCTACGCTTCACGTGCAATTTCCAACTTGTTTCATTTTGAAATACATAAATAACGTGTTATTATAGCATGCTATAGGTATCTGGTAATCAAAACGACGTTTTCGCCTAATTGGCATAAAAAATCTTGCCAACCCCGGTGCTTATATCTCTAGTATATTATCTCAAGTATTTTATTTATGTATTATAGCATAGCACGGTAGTGCTATGCTATATTTATTTCCAATGCGACTCCGTAATGTTATTTTAATAGGGAATTTAACATTGAACGAGTTATTTACTAGACATTTTCCCACCTTTTGTACGCGCTGCCACAGATTTTCTTCGAAGCACCTAATTGAATAAAAAAAAATTCCTCCAATCAAAAAAAAAAGAAAAAAGAAAATGAAAATCTTAGTGATCAATGGACATATTTCCTGTAGCATTTAATAATTTTTACGTGATTTAAAAAGAAATCTTTTTTGTAAGAATTAAAAACGGCATATTTAAGACTTCATATTGGAAGTGAAACGGAGATTTTTAAACATTTGGTACCAGGAAAAAGAATCATTTTCAGAAAATAATAAATATGAAGCATGATTTTTGTAATAAAGAGATATTTTCTAATATTAATTGATGGATCAAGGCGTTTTTTAATTGAAGAAATATAGAAAATTAGTAAATTAAGCTTTTTTCTATTTATTGTTTTTTCAAAATAATAGAAAATAACTTAAAAATATATATGTAAATAATGGTATTTGAAAGTGGGGTTTCTGACACATTTTCATCGGAAAAAAAATCGCGCCAAAGCCAGTATATGATATTTGTGCCGGAATTTTGTACCTATACCACAATTTTTATAATGTCTTCGCCTTATACGTTCGAAGAAAATCAAAATAAATTAAGGTAAATAAAAGTCTCCAAAAATAATAGTATTAAAAAATAATAGTAAAAAATAATAGTATATCATCCTTGGTACGTAATGAAATTAGTAAATCTGCAGAACTAGGCCTTCAAACTCAATTCCTGGCAATTTTTTTAAGGCTAAACCGCAGAATTAACGACTAATTGGCGTAAGACTTTTCGGCACTGCAATAAATTAGCCAATTCTATCAACCTAATCATTCAAATATTTTTTTTTATTTCCAATTTGGCGATTTTTTAAAATCGCTCCTCAACTTGTAACATTACAAATAATTAATCATTGAATAAAATTTAATTTTGAATTAATTTGTATTAAATTTATTATTCCTATGATTGTTAAAATGATAAGAAACTTACACGATTTAATTTTTAAAACATCACAAAGAGTTTCTGTTGAAAAGTAGCTGTTTTTTTTTTATATTTCAAGTTAATATTTTTATAAAACTCTTTTGATGCATTATTTGTATGAAATTATAAAATGTAAACTCATTTGAAATATTCATAACGCTCTGTCCTTTGGCACAGATGTCTAATACTTATCACGTTGGCGCAATTTTTGCGAAAATTGATGGTGAAAATTTCGTTTTCAATAGAACAAAACAATTTATATCATTTTAAGGTATTTCTAGGTTATCCCGTCGACCAATTTCGCCAAATAATACAAATCGCCAAACTAATAGCCAAATTATACATGTTGACATAATTTTTATTTTAAATAACGAAAAAATAAATAATTAGTAGAATATTAATAAAAATATTAATAAAAAGTCGAAATAAAAATCACTTAATGACATTTTAAACACGTGAATCGCATTAATGTCATTGAATGTGACATTCACGATCATCCATTATTGGCATTTAATCTTATAGTTTGGCGATAATTTTTTGGTCGATTGGATAACCTAGAAGTACCCATTTTAAAAAAGAAAGTACAAGAAAATAATTTATTAATAAGTATACAATGATAGCCGGGTTAGCATATGAGACACATAATCGCCATTTTGTTCCAATCGTGCCAACGTGTTGCATGCACTGTGTATGCCGAATGTACAAATGAATTAAAGTGCATTTTTATGTGTATCGACACTGTCTTAAGATTCAGATTCATTTATCGAATTAAAAATGGGAATGTTTTAAGATTTTCTTCTGACGGAATTCCTCGAAATCAAAGTGGTAATATGCGGGGATATTTGATAGGTTAATACGAGTCTAGAGAAAAGAAAATGGCGAAATGTTTTCTATGAGCTTGACATTAAAGTGAATCTAATTAACTTCTTGAACTCGTATAATAGTACTCGTTCAGTATCTTCAAGTTTTGGAATAGAAAATTTCCACATTTTGTGTAGTTTGGAAAACCTTGTCTGTCAAATCACAGTCTGAACATACACTGTAAAAAATATGGAACTTTTACTGCATCGTCACTCCACCTTTTTTATAAAAAACAATTAATTTACTGTATTATGGATCATTCTCATTGGTCAAAATAGATATGTTTTATAAATCTATGGAGTGACGATACAGCAAAAGTTTTAATTTTATAACAGTATAGAATGTTGTCACTCTCATATGGAGACAGAAAAGTTCCTGTTATCAGATTCGAAAACAATATACACACTTTTAAAAAATTGACCATTTGCTGCATCGTCACTCCACCGCTTTTATAGAAAACGATTACTTCCCCCCAATTATGGAGCATTCTCATGGGTCAAAAGAGAGATATTCTCTAAAAGCGGGGGAGCGACGATGCAGCAAAAGGGTCAAATTGTTTACAGTGCAAGTAGCAGTGCTCATTTCTGATGTCGCTATTGATTAATTAGATGACTGCAGATTATTTATTAAATCATACTGCGTTTTTGATAACATCTTAATTTTTCGTTTTTATGACTGAAAGGAGAGTATTTTAATATGTACTAACATATGGAAATACTTTGCTCTGGATTAACTCATAGAAGCACTTTGACGCGTTCTGACATTCATTAATTCATTAGCACTAGAAAGACGGAAATTTTTATTCCAATTTTTAAAAAATGTATTAAACACTAGAATTTTTATTTAAAACTATTTAAGTTATTAAACTATTTAAGTCATTTGAATTTCTGGTTCGAACCAAAATATCTTCATATGGCAAAGTCCAAAATGATCTCTTACTGTCATTCTAGAGTTAATGAATCAAGTAGCATCTAAAGGAAAGTTATGATATATGAACACTGTTAAAAATTTGACCTATTTACTGCAGCGTCACAATTGCGTGAGAAGTCCTCTGTATCAGGTTCATGTCCAGCATTTAACATGGACTCAAGAGTTAACCCGCGTTATTGAATATGAGTGTAGTGAAGCTATTTCTCTGCCACCAGAATATATCATTTTAACTTGCCTTAACTCCGTGCTTGTTTCTGGCACATGCTGTCAACTGCAATTTGAATTATCTAATCGCCTGTGATTTTCTGTTTATTTGTATTACTTAAGAGAAACTTCAAGTTCAAAATTTTTAAGGTTTTGTTTTTAAACGATTTTTGTGTGCTTTTAACTATTTAGATAAACTGTCTGTATTTTTTGTAATCATTTTTAAGACGTGTGTAAATGAAGAAATGCAGAAAGTAAGTACATATATAGTTACACATAAAATGAAAAAAAAAATAATTACATTTTATTGGTACAGTAGTGACTAGAAGTGAATGTCTAGAACTATACATCTAAGCACTGTAACTTAAACATGGTGAAAAAATGTAAATTTTCTGGTTGCAAGAGTGATGAACGCTACCATTATAAAGACTTTATGCAGGGGGTTTTATTTTTTCCTTTTCCCAAACCTCAAAAAGACTTGCGGAAATGTAATGAATGGCTCTCTGCTTGTGGTAGAATCAATACAAAAACGATGACTAGGGACTGGTATGTCTGCTCTCGGCATTTTGTTGACTTAAATGGCCCAACTGAAGAACATCCTAACCGATACGAAGAGTATTTATTTCTGAACCATTAAACGATAAATCTAATAAATATTCACGATATTATCGTCGAAACCGGGAAATTATCAAAAATAAAAGAATAACATATTATAAAAAAATATGTAAAAGTCAATTACAGAAGCGTAACGCTTCATATTATTTGGAAAATAAATCAGAGATTAATAAACATAAGCTAAAGTACTGGAACACAAAAAAATACTCAAATCATAGTAAGGTTCGCACTTCTAAAAAATCTAATCCTTCAAGATATCGACAGCTTGCCTTAGTGAAAAATCTGCTAAAGTGTAATGAGTCAAACAAAACACAGCAAAGCAGAAGAAAAAATATTGAATTTGTAAGAACTCAAATAAAAGCTCAATTGTTTGCTCGTAAAGCTATTCATTATCTTTTATGCTTTTATTAAAGATTTATTATATTCAATTTAGAAGATATTTTCGAAAATTCAACAACCTGCATAAGTGAACTAATAAAAAAATT
This sequence comes from Maratus speculifer, assembly GCA_964019185.1. NCBI lineage: Eukaryota > Metazoa > Arthropoda > Arachnida > Araneae > Salticidae > Maratus > Maratus speculifer. The sequence goes on along the minus strand of OZ025292.1, from coordinate 20,269,153 downwards.
TAGATTAATCATTGAAAAATTCAGGGCCATAGCTAAAGAGGTGCTACGGGCGACTCAGATCTACCGCCCCCCCCCCCCCCAAAAAAAAAAAAAACAGTTTGAACCTCCTGGAAAAGATTCCAATGTCACTAAATGAATTTCTGTTCCGAAAATTCAAAGGAAATTTAGTTCAAAAATCTAATTTAATTTGGAGGTCCTTCCACAGTTTTGCAGAATTACTAAATTGTAACTAAAGTATATGTTTCAATACTCGCTCATCTTACTTACACATATGAAGCTAACATTATGTTTAATATTGCACTAGATATGCACTCAAAGTTTTCATCATCATATCCTTTTCTTAGCATAAAATGGAGCTATTACAATAGCTTGATAAAAAACATAGTACTTACGATGTGAATATGTACTAATTTATCTTTTCTGCGTAAGACAGAAAAAAAATATAAGCCCCTTAGGCATTCTCTTGAGCTCACCCAGCCTTCAACCCCTAAGTTCACTTCTAGCTATGGCCCTGGGTGAATTACATCAGTAATTGTGACACGATACCGCATAAAGAAGTCCTGAAGATGATACCCTCAGTTAATTTTGAAATGAGTTCACCTAAATGCAATAGTTATTAAAAAACTTGAGATATTAAACAAAAACATAATTTGCAGAACAAATTTAAAAAACCAAGATTTATTTCCTACACTCTTTAAGCCCGAGAAGGGACAGATATTAAGATAATTGATTTATTCATTTTGACATTTAATATTAAATTTTGGTAACAAATAAGTTAAGCCAAGTGAACATGAAAAAATAAAAATGCAATTCAAACAATATGATACTTAACCACCCTAAATCTTAGATTCCGTTCAAATGAAATCGAAATAAATCTAAGACTTTTTTTCCAAACTCAACTTGCAAATTTGTATTGCAGATTTTGTATTATGTTTACGGTAAGTGTAAACAAAATGAATAGGCAATCAAAAAAGCAAATGTTCAGAAAAAGTCGGAGATTTATTTCGATTTCATTTGAACGGAATCTAAGATTTAGGGTGGTTAAGTATCATATTGTTTGAATTGCATTTTTATTTTTTCATGTTCACTTGGTTTAACTTATTTGTTACCAAAATTTAATATTAAATGTCAAAATGAATAAATCAATTATCTTAATATCTGCCCCTTCTCGGGCTTAAAGAGTGTAGGAAATAAATCTTGGTTTTTTTAATTTGTTCTGCAAATTATGTTTTTGTTTAATACTATAATTGTTTTTATATACCACTTACTTCTTCTTGTATATAAAAATAGGTAAGTGGCTCCTTTATGCAGTATAAATTGTATAAATCTTTAAAAAATACCCCCCATGCCCCTTTTTGGATCGAATTAAAAAAAATCAACTTCTAATTCCAGTATTGCTCCCAGGTATGCATACATATTCCAAATTTCAAAGTTGTATGCCAACAGGAAATGGATGGAAAAGGGAAAAGTTGTCACATATGAACGAGGGTACATAATTGGCGTCAAAATGGCATTATTTTACCTGAGATGGTAACCCGGCTGTATTTATTTATTATTTGTTTATTTACTCATAAAATGTTTATATACTTTCATTTCCTTTTTTTATTATATAAGATATTTCTTTTTATAGTTATTAATTGTTATTATTATTTTATTTACTGTAAGTTCTTTTTGAAAATAGAAAATAATTTAAAAATGTGCATTTAAGCATTATTTGAAAACGGAGTTTTCGCCAAATGGGCTTTGAAAAAATGCGCCAAATCTGATGCGCTTGTGGTATCCGTGCCGAAAAATTAGTGACCAGAATTGACTTCCACACACAAACAAAATATAAGTTAAAAGAAAACATGCACTAAAAATAAAAATAAGGGAAAATGATGTCATAAAAGAAACTTTTTATTTAAAAACGTAATTGTTTCTAATTTTCACACGTGAAATATATAAAATATTCTTTTAGCGATCAAAAAATGCTATTCGCGTTTGAAATGAAATAGACGCCCTCTCGCGGACAAAGTCGAACTAAAAGAAATAGAACTGATACCATGAGCATCTTCCGCTGAAATCAGTGTTTAAAAGGCCGATAAATAAATAAACAGTTCTATAACGAATGCAACGTTGGGTTCTTTGTATTAAAATTATCAAAAATCAAAATTTTATACACAAAGTTTAGATCTATAATATAAAAAAGTACATTTGACTTACTCATGGCAAAATAACATGACCACAACACAATGCTTGCATGATTCGCTTGACCCAGCTTTGCAAGAGCAAGAAATTTTTTTTATTTTCAAATTTTTGTTTTCCTTTACTAGCAAACCTGAAATAATATGGGGATTTCCTTTTGTTTGGCTTGTTTGTAAACACGAGCCTACAATCTCTATTTCTTCTTCTTTGCATTCTTTAATGCCGCACATTACTAATCTCTTTGAATCAATAATTGCTTCAGCTTCTCTAAAGCAATTACTAGATTTTCCAGCATCTTAGAAATTCTAAAATTGTCGATATTTGTAATTTATCTCCCATAATTAAATAAAAAACATATAAAAACTGCACTTTAACTAGCTCTTTAAACTGGTTCTATGCTACAGTGCTACAGCATGGAACGTAAACAAACAAACGTAAACAAACGATTATCAGGTCTATAACAACGCCATCTTTCGGTCATTACAAACGCGAATTAAGAGATTATCACAAAATCTCAAAATCAAAGTTTTTATGACATTTTTTTTAATATAAAAAATAAAGTTTTATTTTCCTACATGATTAAATTTTAAATTTTTTTTTCATTCAATATTTCTGAGTGCGTAAATGATTACTATTTACTCCATGTATTGATTCGGTTATCTACGAAAATATCCAGCTGGTGAAAATCATGCACACCAAATTTCTGTGACGTATGCAAATAAATTGTGCTTTTTTATCAGTTTTTTTAATATAACTTTTGAACTATTTGGAATTAATTTTTAAAAGTAGGTGCATTCACCAGATTACCTTCATAGGTACCTGTTGGCACAAACAGAATCAAAATCTGACAAGTACTTTTTGAGATTTGCTTGACGAAAGAATTTTTTTTGACTTTTAATATCGTTACGTATCTCTGAGTATAAAGACTTCGCTTCGCTCAGACAATTAAAATATAACATTAATATAATCAAGTTGTTGAGGAATTGATGTAGATAAATATGTTTGAATACAAATATTTAGTATATGATTGAACCGTATCTATTCATTTACTTGGAGCTTTGATCTTCCAGTTATGAAAACAGCTGGTATGGAATTGTGTCCAAACTTTGTACAGAACGAACCGTTCTCGCATACTTCATTACATCAGCCTGTAACATATAATTATGAACCCAAATTTTTAAACTGGTTACGGAAAGTGTTAAAAATGCCTCTTCTTCCCTGATTGGTTTTAAACCACCAGTAAAGCTCAGTGCTCATTTTCAGCTAACAAAAATTTGGGTTATTTCATGAGCTTTACAGATCGTCTTATTCCCTTTCTTTTGTACGCACATTGAAATATTTTCCAAATTTTATTATAACATTTTTTTAGATCGAGCTCTACTTTTTCTCTCTGGTTCCACCAGTTTTTTGTAATGATAATATTAGTATAGATTGACTGTAATTCTTAAAAAAATCTCGATTCAGATTATTTTATTACATTTTTGTTTGATTTTTAACGTAATAAGATGTAAAGGATTCTTTCTTTTCTTCTTCTCCCTTTTTTACATGTTTCCTTTTAACTTACAATAATTAAAGCATAGCACGGCAGTGCTATGCTTTATTTATTTCCAGTGTGACTCCATAATGTTATTATAATACGGAATTTAACATTGAACGAGTTATTTACTAGACATTTTTCCACATTTTGTACGCGCTTCCACAAATTTTCTTCAAAGGATCTTTGTTTAAAAAATAATTCCCTCCTATCAAAAAAATATACAGAGATCAATGGACATATTTTCTGTAGCAATTAATCATTTTTACGTGATAAATCCTTACTAATATTATAAATCGGAAAGTGAGTTTGTTTGTTTGTTCCGCTTTCACGCCGTAACTACTGAACCGATTGCTTTGAAATTTTGCAGACGTAAAGTTAGAAGTCCGGATTAAATAATAGGGTAATTTTTATTTATTTTATTCAAATATCTTCCTTAATAATTCAAAATTTAATTATTTTTCATACAAAATCAATAGGCATTTTTCAGATAAAATTTAACCATTTTCCTTTCCTGTTGCCAAGAAAATAAAAAATTGGAATAATAATTTTTCAGCGGCAATGAATTTTTAATAGAAAACTTCCACGCGAAAAACTATAATAAAATAATTTAAAAGAAAATAAATATGACGTCATGTTTGAAATAAAAATAAAAGGTGTATTTTTTATAATACATTTAACAAGGATATTTGTTTAGTTAATGGGAATTTTTGTGTAAAATATGGTGACATAAATTAAAAGTAAAAAGAATGAAAAAGAATTATATTTTTAATAAAATGGTTCACTCATGAAAATGTGACGTCATAGTTGAAATAAAACAGGTACTTTATAGCAGTCGTTAAAAATACAAGGGGTATGAATATCAGTAGCTAATGGAGCGATATAAATAATAACGTCATATTTAAAATGAATCAGAAATATTTTTTACTTATACTAATTAATAAGTTATAAGTTACATACAAATGAATATTTTTATTCAAAACTCATAATTATCAATGGAAGAAATTTTTTGCGGGGAAAAGGTGGAAAATAAAATCACTGATTAATATATTTTTGGCTCGATTTTTTAACACTTTCGAACAAAGTTGAAAAGTTATTATGCTTCCTGTTCGTCTGTCTGTCTGGTCGCTTTCTAACTTTCGTAAATATACTCCGATTTCCATGAAAATTTTGGACGTTCTTAACGTTTACCTAGCACGAATACCTATTGAAAATAAAGTTTCTACCATGATTACTTTATTTACAGGGATAGTCAAAAAATGTCCTTATATTATGGCATTATGGGGAAAAATCGTTTTAATTAAATTTAACGATGTTACAGCCTGTAGAACATATTCAAATTTATATGCATTTACAAAGTGCACTAAAATATGCATTTTGTAAAGTATGTAGTGAAAAGGGCACTTACTATTCATTTACAGGGTCAGACAGAAGAATTCCATTGCATAGGAATAAAGGGAGGAACAGTTTCCGACATATTTTAATTATGGTAAACGATTTCATGTATAATCAAATTGATATATGTTGCTGAGGCTTAATGTAAGTTATTTCATGCATAATACGAAGTGCATAGCATTTACAGGGACACACAAAAGATTTCAAATATTATATATTCTATCCGAAGTACTGTATATCATGGATGATGACTGTTGCATGGATGAAATGCATTTTGAATTATGATATGTGCTTTTAAGTTTTGCTAAATTTATGCATATTAAATGGAGAGTATAAATGTTAAGAGAGTTAAATTTAGATATACAGGGTTACACAATAGATCTCGGAAAGGTTACTGAATATGAGCGTAATTTACTTAAAGGTGGTTTTTAAATAAAATATGCATTTTTATTTTGAACTGCATTTAGTAAACTAAGAAATGTTTGTAGTATATATATAAAATGATAAACAGGGTCCCGCAAAGAATTGGATACAAGGTTGTCTTCGAATGATAATTTCTGAAAATGTAATTTAGGTAGTAATAAGAAATATGTTTGTTTGAAATAAATTTTAGAAAGATACTTTCGTGTATTATAGGCACTTGGAAAACTACAGGGCTGAACAAAAGAATTCAAGAATGTTTCTATCTATTAGTATTAATCGCTGAAAGGAAAATTTTGACCAGCAAACAAATTAGCAAATAGGGATTATCAAAAGTTTTTTTGCCATAAATTCGCGATAAAAAGTGAATTACACATGCTTTTCATCATCGAAATTTTTTGCTTGATTGATCAATTATTTCTTCTTTAAATGTTATGTGAACGAAGTCACGGGTAACTGCTAGTAAAAAATAAAATAGATTTTTTTTTCGTTTGTAAGAATTAAAAATGGTATATTTACGACGTCATATTAGAAATGAAACGGAGGTTTGCAAACATTTCGTAGAAATACAAGAATCGTCAACAGAAAGCAAAATGAAGCATGATTTTTAAAATAAAAGGACATATTCAAACATTGATCAAAAAGCTGCTAACAGAAGAAATATAGAAAATAAGTAAATTAAACTTTTAGGTAGATTTCGTATGAAATACTACCCATTGCAATCGCACCAGTTTATATATCTATCTATATATATATATGTATATATCACTTTTTTATGGACACGATAACTTCTATAATTCTTCACCAATCTCCACCAAACTGATACATAAAATCAAAGGAGATAAAATCTCGACTAAGTTCGTTAATGGGCAAAATCGAACTAAGGGGGTCGGAATAGGGGGCGTTTTTGTAAAAACCGAAAAAACGCCATAACTTCTTAATTAAAGTAGATATCGAATCGGTTTAAAGTTTATATTACTTCTTAAAAATGGGCCAAAAGTTTATGCATGACAGATTTTGATAAATTTAGAAGTGGGCTCAAGGGGCGAAAAAAACAGGGGTTTTGAGAGAAAAAAATTCATAACTTCGTCAATTTTTAAGATATCAAGTCCAACTAAATTTTTTGTAAATGTTCTTAAAATTATCTAAAACTTTTGCATTTACAAGTTTTTGATAGGACCAACTTTTACCAATGAAAAAAATTAAAAACGAAAAGAAAAAGGGCGGTGAAAAAAGAAAAAAATCCATAACTCCGTCAGTTTTTAAGATATAAAATCTGATTAAATTTATTTTACATTTTCTCAAAAATATCTACAACTTTTATATTGACAAGTTTTTCATAGGACCAATTTGTATAGCAAAAAGAAATTAAACAAAAATAGGAGTTGGAGAAAAACCTCAAATCCAAACTGCTTACATTCTGATTCATTTTTTAATTCATTTTTGATTTTAAACACATCCAAATGGTAGATCCTCTTATTTAGAAACTGTATAAAGTGACGCATTGGTCAGTTTTCTGATAAAGACAGAATATATTTCAAAAAAGGCTACCAAAAAGGGTATTTTGAGCAGAATTTCCCAAACTTATCGGGACTGAAAATTTAAGGAAGTATTAAAATAAGAAATTGCGTTTTTTCTAACTCGTTTTTAAATCCATTTTTGTTCTCAAACGCATCCAATTTACAGATCCTCTTATTTAGGAACTATATAATGTGATGCATTGGTCAGTTTTTTGATAAAGACGGAATATATTTCAAAAAAGGCTACCAAAAAGGGTATTTTGAACAGAATTTCCCGAAGTCTTCGTGATTTGAAAATTTAAGGAAGTTTTCACATAGCAAATTGCGATTTTTATGACTCGTTTTAAAATCCATTTTCGCTCTCAAACGCATCCAATTTACAGATCTTCTTATTTAGGAACTATATACTGTTACGCATTATCCAGATTTTTGATAAAGATAGAATATATTTTTAAAAATGCTGTCAAAGTGAGTATTTCGCACAAAATTTTCCGAAGCAATCATGATTAAAGAATTAAGGATGTATTCAAACAACAAATCGGTTATTTTATGACTCATTTTTAAATTCAATTTTTTTCTGAAATGCATTCAACTGACAGTTTTTTGTCATTTAGGAACTGTATAATGTACTGTTTTGGTCGATTTTTTAATAAATTCAGAATTTATTTCAAAATATGTTGTCAAAATAGGCATTCGTGCTGAATTTTTCTTTAGATGATTCTGATAAAACCTGTTTTTGCAGAAAAATGAAATTAAAAATTTTTCATAAACGGCCAAATGAAGTTATTAAACTGGGTTTATCTCTAATCATATATATATTTTTTTGTTGAAATGAGCACTCTTCGAAATCTACCTCCGCCTATAGGCCCAGCCGACAGGGATTTTTTTTCTACCTATTGTCTCTGTAAAATTATAGAAAGTAACTTATGTATATATATGTAACTGGTATTTGAAAATGAGTTTTTTGACATATTGGCATCAGAAAAAAATTGCACCAAACCCAGTACGTATATGACATTTGCGCCGGGATTTCGTACTTATACCACATTTTTAAAAATTTCTTCGTCTTATATGTTCGAAGAAAATCTAAATAAATTTAGGTGAATAAAAATCTATACTATTAACCGCAGTAAACGTCTGTCTGTCTGTCTGTCTGTCTGTCTGTCTGTACCGCTAAAAACCTTTCTCAACGGCCGAGTGGAGTGGCGCTCTGGGTGTCTATCGACTCGGGACGATTCGGCCTTTTGTGATAATGAATTTCGAGAAAATCGCCCGGTATTTACCCGAGATATTAATTAAAAACTACCCGGGAAACGTGACAAAAAATCCAAGTTCCGAGGCGGTTCTCTGACGGAGCTCTCCGGTCGAAACTAGCTTTCCGCGGATGAAGGACCACGAAGGTGTCGAAAATACGAAAATTAAGGAGTTTTATATAACGTCGTATCCGCGCTGCAGGTTCACGGATTTTAAAACAAATTACATATTCTTGAAGGAAATTTAAAGACCTTTCTGACGGTCTATTCGGTTTCAAGAAATTCGAACATTAACCTTTTGAAAAAAACGTTTTCCCCAAAGCTTTCATTTTCCATTTTTCTCCGCAGAATTTTCGACCGAAAACTATCGAATTTTAAAACGATGCCATCCTTTTTAATTTTGGAGGCACGACAAAGAAAAAAAATACCCCCTCAAAGACGCTTCTGTCTAATTTCCAACGGTGTGTTTATTTTTGAAATATTCTAATATTAACCCTTTGAAAAAAAAATCGAGAAAAAGAGTCTCCGATCGTACAATTTTGTTTGCTTTTTCGACACTTTTTCCGCTCATATTTATATGAATAAAATCCCTAATTTTCAATATTTCTTTCCCATCTTTATACACCTCTTAGTGAATACATCGTTTTGAGTTGTGTCAAAATTTCAAAAAGATACAACGGTTAGAAGTTTTTTTTAATCTGTAAAAACCGCGAAATTACGGCGTAAAACGGGCGATTTTTTTTTCTGCCATATTTTTAGGTAAAAGTAGCCCTTAAATCCGGAAGCAGGACGTTTCGGTCCCGCCATTTCGGTCCCGCCGTTTCGGTCCCGCCGTTTCGGTCCCGAGACATTTCGGTCCCGAGACGTTTCGGTCCCAAGACATTTCGGTCCCGAGACATTTCGGTCCCAAGACATTTCGGTCCCGAGACGTTTCGGTCCCGAGACATTTCGGTCCCGAGACGTTTCGGTCCCAAGACATTTCGGTCCCGAGACATTTCGGTCCCAAGACATTTCGGTCCCGAGACGTTTCGGTCCCGAGACATTTCGGTCCCGAGACATTTCGGTCCATGGTCATTTCGGTCCCGAGACATTTCGGTCCCTGGCCTTTTCGGTCCCTTCTCCAGCAAGCTGAAATTTTGTGCACGGGAAATATCTGACATAATTTTATAAGGAACATTTCAGAGTGTTGAATTCAGGGGCAGGTCATTCCCCCCGGAGCTATCAATTACCCCCCCCCCCACGGAAATTTTTAAATTTTGTGTTTTCATTGGTAAAAAAGTGTAATCCCCCCCCCGGAGCCACAGAAGTCCTTCCCGGAGAAAAGTGTCTGAATTCAAACACTGTTTTTTTAACTGAAAGTCGCATAAAATTTTAGTGTAATGCGATTAGTTAGAAGTAACAAGTACCCCAAAAGTTGATCAATTATTTAGAAATCGATGGAGATTTCTGAAAAAAATTCACAGATGAATGGCATTTTTTGCGTTGAATTCAGGGGCAGGTCATTCGCCCCGGAGCTATCAATAACCCCCCCCCCCGGGAAAATTTGAAATTTTGTGTTTTCATTGGTAAAAAAGTGTAATCTCCCCCGGAGCCACAGAAGTCCTTCCTGGAGAAAGGTGTCTGAATTCAACACTGGTTTTTTAACTGAAAGTCGCATAAAATTTTAGTGTAATGCGATTAATTAGAAGTAACAATTACCCCAAAAGTTGATCAATTATTTAGAAATCGATGGCGATTTCTGAAAAAAATTCACAGATGAATGGCATTTTTTATGTTGAATTCAGGGGCAATTCATTCCCCCCGGAGCTATCAATAACCCCCCCCCCCGGAAAATTTGAAATTTTGTGTTTTCATTGGTAAAAAAGTGTAATCCCCCCCCGGAGCCACAGAAGTCCTTCCCGGAGAAAAGTGTCTGAATTCAAACACTGTTTTTTTAACTGAAAGTCGCATAAAATTTTAGTGTAATGCGATTAGTTAGAAGTAACAAGTACCCCAAAAGTTGATCAATTATTTAGAAATCGATGGAGATTTCTGAAAAAAATTCACAGATGAATGGCATTTTTTGCGTTGAATTCAGGGGCAGGTCATTCGCCCCGGAGCTATCAATAACCCCCCCCCCCGGGAAAATTTGAAATTTTGTGTTTTCATTGGTAAAAAAGTGTAATCTCCCCCGGAGCCACAGAAGTCCTTCCTGGAGAAAAGTGTCTGAATTCAACACTGGTTTTTTAACTGAAAGTCGCATAAAATTTTAGTGTAATGCGATTAATTAGAAGTAACAATTACCCCAAAAGTTGATCAATTATTTAGAAATCGATGGCGATTTCTGAAAAAAATTCACAGATGAATGGCATTTTTTATGTTGAATTCAGGGGCAATTCATTCCCCCCGGAGCTATCAATAACCCCCCCCCGGAAAATTTGAAATTTTGTGTTTTCATTGGTAAAAAAGTGTAATCCCCCCCCCGGAGCCACAGAAGTCCCTCCCGGAGAAAAGTGTCTGAATTCAACACTGGTTTTTTAACTGAAAGTCGCATAAAATTTTAGTGTAATGCGATAATTTAGAAGTAATAAGTACCCCAAAACTTGATCAATTATTTAGAAATCGATGGAGATTTCTGAAAAAAATTCACAGATGAATGGCATTTTTTAAAATTGCCAGAATGTTTTGAATTCTTGAACGAGGAAACGGAGAAGTTAACTTGGAAACTGATAACTAAATTTATAAAATAACCCAATTAACTTATGATATTAACACACCCCATAATAGTTGTAAAATTTTAACTTCTGAGATGCATGTTTCCTCTCCAGGGAGACAAAGGCTTTTAAATTGCCAGGAGAAAAGAAAGAGTTATTGTTATATGGAATTTATATTCTGACACTTAGCATATTATAGGATTTCATCGCTGAAGCCAATTTTCAGAATTATAAGTGTTTCATTATTTTGCACCCCCGCCACTTCCTGCATAAGAGCAAAAATGTTGAAATAAATAAAAAACGTCTGTATCTGGTGGTATTTTACCCCCTGTGCCAAAATTATCATTGAATCCTCTTTTTGTTTATGGCATTTTTTATATGTTGTTTTTGGTTACTAGCATTTATTTTCCTTTTAAACTTTTCCGTTTTTAAATTAAGAAAAGAGTTTTCAGATTGCAACACGTGGAGGTAGTTAGCATTGCAATTATTTTATTACATAAATATGTGACACGAGCAGAAATAATTATTAAAATAATTTGTAACTTAAAGATTTTTTTTTTTTTTTTTTTTTTTTTTTTTACATTTTAAAAAAATGAATTACATCTTGAATTATTAGCAATTATTTTTTCATGACAACAGTTCTTTTTTTATTGTTATTATTACAATCTAGAATGTTTATTATAATGACGCTTCCCTGTTTTCATTAATGTTTTCCAAAACAACGGCAACAGCAAAAAAATTATATTGCCATACTTTTATGCATATATCACATTTATACAACACATCTGTTAAATTTTCTAAAACCAGCTTAAGGAAACTAATTACAAAATTATTAATGTAATGCGTATTGAAATTTGTCATTTCATTTAAAGCTGATATTATTATATAAAATAATTATTTTTAACATTAAAATATAAAAACCCTCATAAAAAATATGAAAAAAAAGCCTTCTGTCAAAATAAGTTAAATTAAAAAAGGTAACTTAAAATATTATGTCTAGGTGGTAAATATCTTATCTAAAAATCTTATTTAGTTATGTTATAAGTTTTGAATATTTCAATGTCATTCATAAGCTGTAATAATAAGGATAAAAAATATTCCATTCTACTTTTTATACTGGTTTAATTGATACTAAAAGCGTTTGAAATGAAGATAACAGCAAGAGGAATAAAAAAAGCACCGAGAAATGCTGTTCTTTTCAAAACATTCATATTTCTTCTAAAAAATGCCAGCGATTATGTGGGAGGTCCGTCCGCATTTGAACTCCAGAGTATAAAGGACATTGTAAAGAATATGGGTTTCATCTGACAAGTGTATAAAGATCAAGATACGTAGAATAAAGCTAGCTACCTAGCTCTTCTAGCTATCTTGTATAAAGATGACTATTTGTTCAGATGGGCGTTGACAATTGATTGACATGCAGAATTTTTGTTTAAAAGAGGTTAATCGTAGTACGTAGTACTTAGCTGATACTTATATGCATACATTTCCAATTTTATAGGAACACCAACATAAAAAAAGTGTTTAAAAATTCTCGGCACACAGTTTTGATTTGTTATTTACTTAATGTTATACATTATTTTATTAAATGATTAACATCATCTTAAAACATTTGAAAACATTAATAATTATGTTGTTAAATTAAAAAATTCTCAAAAATTAAATTATTTTTATCAAACATATTTATTAATAAGGATTCAAAATTATTTTAACTATTAATTGTTTAAGTGACTTATTTATCAATTACTTGTTTAAAATCTAGTACAAGAACTATATAGAAGTTATAGCAAAAATGATGAAAAAAACATATTTTTTAAATTTCAGCTACTATAATGTTATTAACTTCATTAGGATGTATAAAAATGAAAAGGATTCTCAAAATAAATATGTTATTTATTCATTTATTGGTTAGTTTATCATATTTTTCTTACTCTTTAAATATAATAATTAATACACGATTGATTTTTGCGAACTGTAAACTATAACTTTGTTTTAAAAAATTTAAATCTGCATCTGGATAATAATGTTACCTAAACCTGTTAAGAAATATTTTTACGCATTGTTACAGTGTTGCATTATTATGTTTAATTAATTATTACGTTACGTTACTAATTGATTTTTCAAAATAATAATAATAATAATAATAATTTCCGTTTTTGAAATAAATAACAATTTTTGAATAATAACTTATGGTGATGAATAATTGCTATAAATTAAATCTCAAAACAGTTAGTGATTTTAAAATGAAAATCAAATTAATATTTTATTAAATTTATGTATTTTTAATTTAATGAATCTTTATATAATTAAATTGATAAAATTATTAATATGCATTTCGAATTTTACTTTACATAAACTCAATAAATAATCTGTCTTATATTCAATTTATCATTATGTTTTGTAGTAGTTATAAACTGAAGCTTATCGTTTACCTTTTTATTTATTTTATTATATTTAAAGTTACTGAAATTTAAAACTATTTATTCAATTAATAATAAAATTAAAATAAAAATTGTCAATTTTTTTCTGTGAAAGTGGGAGCGAAAAGGTAATGGAAATAAATAAATAAACGATAAAATAAAAACGCTTAGTTTTGTCAGTTAAAAATCGAAAATAAAATTATTTAAAATAATAGTTACATTATTATATAAAATAAAAAAAATAATCATTTTATTACAAAGAAATAGGCCCACTTTCAATAAAATTAACTCACAAAAATTGTCTTCATAAGGTAAAAAAACTGTTTAAAAAAAAAAAAAAAAAAAAAAATGCGACCAATAATTATTACATAAAAAAAGATCTTTGGAGCATTTTTATTTTTTTAACAAAAATTTTTTATAGCACGCCTAGTTACGAAATCATTAATTTAAAGATTCTAAGAAAGTGTGCGAAAACAATCAATAAAAATAAAAGTTAATCAATAAAAATAATAGTTTATAGTATAGATAAAATACCTAATACAAAAAATATATGATAAAACTTAAAATATTTATTCTGTTAAATAATAATAATAAAGACAGTGTAAAATTATATAACATTGCTTAATCAAATTTACAACTCGCTGTGATTTTATTATCACGAGTTACAATAGATTAAACTTATTGGATTATTATATTCAGCTTTGTATAAAATTTGAGGGAAGGGGGGCAGGAGAATAAAAATATTAAAAAAGGCCCGAACAATGTTGAGCTTACAGCGTTTAGTGGGCCTTCATCAATCAGAAACCAAGTTATAAAGTGGCCGGTAAAGAAATAGCAATGGACCAAGAGACCAAAATGATTAAGGACCGAAATGGCCAGGGACCGAAATGGAAAGGGACCGAAATGTCTCGGGACCGAAATGTCTCGGGACCGAAATGTCTCGGGACCGAAATGTCTCGGAACCGAAATGTCCAGGGACCGAAATGTCTCGGGACCGAAATGTCCAGGGACCGAAATGTCTCGGGACCGAAATGTCCAGGGACCGAAATGTCTCGGGACCGAAATGTCCAGGGACCGAAATGTCTCGGGACCGAAACGGCGGGACCGAAACGGCGGGACCGAAATGGCGGGACCGAAATGTCGTGTACCCCTTAAATCCTGTATTCTTCAATGATCTTTATATGTGTGTTTGGGGTACTGGTTTTACACCTTGCATAAAATTTTTGAAAAAATCGGGAGGCCGTAACTGGATTTTAAATAATATAATAGGCGAATTTTTTAATTTAAATTATTAAATGTGAAAAAGGAAAAAACTAAAAATTAAAATTTTTGTACAAAATATGCATATTTTTACACGAAAATTATACTCGAGTTTTTTTCAAAGTGTGTAATAGTAATACATTGCGACCTCACTAATCCGACACTCGGTAATCCGTATATTTTTTAAATATCGTTAGAGAACATTATTGCAAATAAATACATTTTAAAATTTGACATTTCTTTAAAATCTTCATAAAAGAAGTTAGAGAATACCGTGGTACAAGTTGCATCACTATTTTGAAACGATACAACAGTTAGAAGTATTTTTAAATAAATAAAAACCGCGAAATTACGGGGAAAGAACGAACTTCTTTTTTTTTGTTTCATATTTTTAGGAACAACTTTTACTTAATTTCAATATTTCCTTAAAATCGGCTAATACCATTCTTGGTAATCCACTTTTAATGAGGTATGAAATTTTTGGAAAAATATGGCTATCAGAACTATCTTTTAAATAAAACAATAGGTGTAACCATTTGCAGAACAACAAACATATTTTTATAAATATTAAATCTTCATCTTTTGTATAAACAGAAACAATGTTTTTCGCAGCCACAGGATGATTGATGGTTTGTGGTCAGCGGTTAGAAAACGAAAGTGTGCACCGGGCCTTAGAGAGATTATTTTTTTCAGAAAGGGGCCGCTAGCGGGCGAAGCTCGCTAGTTTTCAAAAATAATAGTATTTGAGAATAATAGTATTTCATCCTTGGTATGTAATGAAACTAGTAAATCTGCAGAACTGGGTCTTCAAACAAAGCACTTTTTTAAGGTTAAACCGCAGAATCGTCAACTACTTGGTATAAGACTTTTCGGCACTGCAATAAATTCGCCAATTCTATCAACCTAAATATTCAAATCCAATATCAACAAGTATGAACAATGTTTATAAATATATTTTTTTTAATTCCCGATTTGGTGATTTTTTTAAATCGTGCCTAAATTTGTAATGTTACAAATAATTAATCATTGGATAAAATCAATTTTAAATCAACGGTACTACTTGGTTATCCCGTCGACCAAAAAACTATTGCCAAACTATAAGATAAAATTCCAGTAAAGGATGATCGTGAATGTCACATTCAATGACATTAAATACCTATACGTATTTAGAGATGTCATCAAACGATTTTATTTTGCACCTTTTACTAGTGTTTTACCCATTTATTTGTACTTTGTTATAAAAAAATGCCAATATGTATAATTTGGCTATTAGTTTGGCGACTTATATAATTTGGCGGAATTGGTTGAAGGGATAATCAAGTACCGAATTAAATTGTATTAAATTCATTATTCCGATGATTTTAATATGATAAAATACTACACGATTTAATTTTTAAGCTATTGCATAGCTTTTATCACGGGCTTTGAGCGAGGCGACCGAATCCAAAAATTCCGTAACGCGAAAAATCCTAACACATCGGTAACGAAAAAACCTAACACTCGGCTAACGTCGTTTCAGCTCGGCAGACTTCGGCATGGTATCCTTCGGTAGACTTCGGTAGACATTGACGCGGTATTTTTCAGATATTTAGAGGATATCAAATCTCAAACTTATGTTTCTTATTTCAGTTACCATAAATCTATAGTTTCAATGATAAAAATTCCTGATAGAATATGTATAGAAAAAAATCATCTTAAGATAAAACAAGGTAGGATAATGTAGCTTTTGGTGATTGGAGACCCGCCCAACGGTGAGGATCGAAAAATTTAAAATGCTTATGACTCGCGATCTAGTTTTCGTAGCGCGGCCAAATTTTGTTTGGTAATTTATTATGAGACAGTGTTAATTTTTGGTGACAAGAGACCCCCACGGTGAGGGTCGAAAAAATTAAATGCTTAAAACTCGCGATCTAATTTTCGTAGCGTGGCCATATTTTGTTCGGTAATTTATTATGAGAGATTGTTAATTTTTGGTGACAGGAGACCCCCCACGGTGAGGGTCGAAAAATTTAAAATGCTTATAACTCGCGATCAATTTTCGTAGAGTGGCAAAATTTTGTTTGGTAATTTATCATGAGACAGTGTTACTGTTGACACCCCCCACGGTGAGGGTTGAAAAATTTAAAATGCTTATAACTCGCGATCTAATTTTCGTATCGCGGCCAAATTTTGTTTGGTAATTTATTATGAGAGAGTGTTAATTTTTCGTGACAGGAGACCCCCCATGGTGAGGGTCAAAAAATTTAAAATGCTTATAACTCGCGATCAATTTTCGTAGCGCGGCCAAATTTTGTTTAATGATTTTTTATGAAACAGTGTTAAATTTTGGTGACAGGAGACCCCCCACGGTGAGGGTCGAAAAAATTAAAATGCTTATAACTAATGATCTAATTTTCGTAGCGCTGCCAAATTTTGTTTGGTAATTTATTATGAGACAGTGTTACTTTTGGTGACAGGAGACCCCCCAGCGTGAGGGTCGAAAAATTTAAAATGCTTATAACTCGCGATCTAAATTTCGTATCGCGGCCAAATTTTGTTTGGTAATTTATTATGAGAGAGTGTTAATTTTTGGTGACAGGAGACCCCCCCCCCCCCCACGGTGAGGGTCAAAAAGTTAAACATATAACTCGTGATCTAACTTTCGTAGCGCGGCCATATTTTGTTCGGTAATTTATTATGAGAAAGAGTTAATTTTTGGTGACAGGAGACAACCCACGGTGAGGGTCGAAAAATTAAAAATGTTTATAACTCGCGATCAATTTTTGTAGCGCGGCCAAATTTTGTTTGGTAATTTATTATGAGACAGCGTTACTTTTAATGACAGGAGACCCCCACGGTGAGGGTCGGAAAATTTAAAATGCTTATAACTAGCGATCTAATTTTCTTATCGCGGCCAAATTTTGTTTGGTAATTTATTATGAGAGAGTGTTAATTTTTGGTGACAGGAGACCCCCCCCCCCTCACGGTGAGGGTCAAAAAGTTAAACATATAACTCGTGATCTAACTTTCGTAGCGCGGCCATATTTTGTTCGGTAATTTATTATGAGAAAGAGTTAATTTTTGGTGACAGGAGACAACCCACGGTGAGGGTCGAAAAATTAAAAATGTTTATAACTCGCGATCAATTTTTGTAGCGCGGCCAAATTTTGTTTGGTAATTTATTATGAGACAGCGTTACTTTTAATGACAGGAGACCCCCACGGTGAGGGTCGGAAAATTTAAAATGCTTATAACTAGCGATCTAATTTTCTTATCGCGGCCAAATTTTGTTTGGTAATTTATTATGAGAGAGTGTTAATTTTTGGTGACAGGAGACCCCCCACCGTGAGGGTCGAAAACTTTAAAATGCTTATAACTCGCGATCTAATTTTCGTAGCGCGGCCAAATTTTGTTTGATAATTTATTATGAGACAGTGATACTTTTGGTGACAGGAGACCCCCCTCCCCCCCACGGTGAAGGTCGCAAAATTTAAAATGCTTATAACTCGCGATCTAATTTTCGTAGCGCGGCCAAATTTCGTTTGGTAATTTTTAATGAGACAATGTTAATTTTTGGTGACAGGAAACCCCCACGGTGAGGATAGGAAAATTTATAATGCTTATAACTCGCGATATAATTTTCGTAGTGCGGCCAAATTTTGTTTGGTAATTTATTAAGGTATTGCATATTTTTTATCGCGGACTTTGAGCGCGGCGAAAGAATCTAGAAATTCCGTAACGAGAAAAAAAAACCTAACACTCCGGCTATCGTCAGTGGCGTAGCTAAGGGGGGGCAAGGGGGGGTCCGCCCCGGGCGCCGAGGCCTAGGGGCGCCAAATTGAGACAAATTGTTATATATCTATATTGGGGTGGGGGCGCAAAATTTCTTGCTGGCCCCGGGCGCCATAGGATAGGCCAAAACGCCACTGGCTATCGTCGCTTGAGTTTGGCAGACTTCGGCACGGTATCCTTCGGTAGACTTCGGCAGACATTAAAGCGGTATTTTTCAGATATTTTGAGAATATCAAGCAAACTTATGTTTTTTGCTCAAACTTATGTTTTTTGTTTCAGCTACGATAAACGTATAGTTTCAATGATAAAAATTCCTGATTAACCTACATGTATTGTAAGATAATTAAAATATTTTAAACAATATTAATTTCTCATTTATTCAATAAAAGAAAAAAAAATGTTTTGTTATCGGTCATCACGCTGAAAAAGTATAACTTGAATTAATATCAAAGACAAAAAAACTGCATAAATAAAAAGCAAATAAATAATTATGATTGCATAAGTTGATAAAAAAATGCTATGCAATAGCTTTACCGCGGCAGTCCCCGAGTGCCACACGTCTTTTTTTTAAATATCGCAAAGAGTTTCTGTTGAAAAATTGCTGTTTTTTATATTTTAAGTTAATATTTTTATGGTACTACTAGGTTATCCCGTCGATCAAAAAATTATCGCCAAATTGTAAGATTAAATGCCAATAATGGATGATCATTAATGTCACATTCAATAACATTAAATACGATTCACGTGTTTAAAATGTCATTAAGTGATTTTTATTTCGACTTTTTATTTGTATTTTTATTAATATTCTACTAATTATTTGGTTTTTCGTTATTTAAAATACAAATTATGCCAACATGCAGTGTTCTCGCTGACATTTGACCAACATTAGTAATTTGGCTAATTAAAAATAAAAATCATTCGCCAAACGTAAAAAGTATTAGCAAAATAGATTCGCCGTGTAACACACAATTTTTTTATTAGCATCCGATGCTATTTCTTTCAGACAAGCTAAAAATGTCGTGTCATCAGCCCTGAATTTTCTAGTCAACCGATTTTGATAATTATTTTTTTAAATGAAAGCTATTTATTTGTAGTTGTGCCCATTTTAATTATTTTTTAATTTATTTCCATTTTTATATTTTATTTTTAATTTTAAAAGCTTTTCCATGACATTTCTTCAAAATGGTGGCAACAAAGTTTAGCTTTTCTCTCGATAATAAAAATTTATTTTCTAAAATGATTGCGTATAATTATGCACTAATTGAGTTTAAAAAAAATATATATTTACTGAGAAATAATATTAATAATGTAAATAAAATGACAGAAAATAATTTATGATAAAAATTAATGTCTAAATCAAAATAAGAGAATTTCAAATGAGGGAAATTATGTCATTCAGCAACCAGATAAAAGGGAATTACAATATTATTATGGAGGCCTTTTTCATAAACAGTAACTTTTAAAGAACATTTGAAGAGAAAATGACGTCACTATTTAAAACATTGTATTTTTACTCATAACGATATTAGGTACTACTCTGTTATCCCGTCGACCAATTTCGCCAAATTATACAAATCGCCACATTAATAGCCAAACTATACATATTGACATAATTTGTATTTTAAATAACGAAAAAATAAATAATTAGTAGAATATTAATAAAAATATTAATAAAAATCACTTAATGACATTTTAAACACATGAATCGTATTTAATGTCATTGAATGTGACTTTCACGATCATCCATTATTGGCGTTTAATCTTATAGTTTGGCGATAATTTTTTGGTCGATGGGATAACCTAGTAGTACCCGATATTATTATTATTATTATTATTATTATTTTTTTTTAAATAAAGGTATTTTTCTGTGAGTGCATATAAAATAAAATTTCTGGATTTCGCCGGCACTCATATTATAATTTTAACTGTAGATGTGCGAATATATGAATGCAAAATTGTAACTGGCAAATTTGACATTTACTTTCTAAATATATTTATTATATATTGATTCAATAATGTAATTACTTTTGCTTTTTTTAAAAACCAAATCGATCGGGTCTTTTAAACATTTCATTCGTCGAATTCAACGGGATTCCATTCGTTTTATTGTTAAATTGCATTTCCTTGTACTCAGAGTCTATAAAAAAGCGTTTAAACTAAAGAAAAAATCCGTTTTTGATGAATCTAGTCAATGAAGAAGTAGCACGTCAAATTGTATCTTTTTATTATTCCGCAATTCCAATGTCTCAGAGATAAATTGCTAATCAATTGGGTATTTCACGCCGTTCTGTTTGCTATTATATTGATAAACACAAGAAAACTGAAGTTAGTTCATTGCAATCTAAACGGGGCGCCCTTCTAAAAAACTTCTATCGATTTTTTCTTTCTAATCGGAGGCGAAACTGAATTCTGCAATGGTAGAATCTACATTCATCTTGTCTTTAATCCTTTAATGTATCTCCTTTTTTTTTTTTTTTCAATATGTTCTAAAATAACCTAACTCTTTATAACTGCGACAGCGATTGTTATTAATCTAATTTCAAATACTTGCTATAAATATATTAAAAATATACATACCTGCATATGTGTGAAAAACGAAAAAGAAAAGAAAGAAAAAGCAAAAATTGAACACTAGCAATTTGGCGAATCTAATCGCTTGTTTACTCGCCAAATAAAGAATTTTGTCGCAATTTGGCGCAATGGCGAGTGGCAGCGAGAACACTGTCAGCATGTATAATTTGGCTATTAGTTTGGCGATTGGTAGGATTTGGCGAAATTGGTCGATGGGATAATAGAGTAGTACCATTTTTATAAAACTTTTGATTCACTATCTCTGTGAGTTAATAAAATTTAAGCACATTTGGAATATTCATAATGCGTCACCTTTATGCACAGATGTCTAATACTTACCATGTTGGCGCAGATTTTTTATGCCAATTTGGAGAAAACTTTGTTTTCAAATACATATCACATACATATTTTCTAATTATTTTCTAATATTTAAAAAGGAAAATAAAGATAAATAAAAAAAAAGTTTATTAATAACTATAGAACAAACGACCTACATAATTTTTTAAAATAATGTAATAGAAAATAAACAATTTATTAGTAAAATAAACAACGATAGCCAGGTTAGCATGTGAGGCATATAATATCCATTTTGTTCCAATCGCGCCAATGTATTGCATATATGACATCTATCCCTAACTTTTCTACGCTGAACTCTGCCCAGAGCTCCGATAGCCGTTTGAAGTTCTGTCGATGTTAAATTTCAATTTTGGGCAGAATTTCAATTCAAACATTGATCTAGACACACGGCAGTGTGTCAGCCAAGTTCAAAAAGTAAAAGTCGACACACCGGCCGTGGGTTATATTACCCGAACCATTTCTGGCCACTTTTGACCCCTCAATAACTTAAATTCTATTTGACCTACACAATTGCAATTTTTTGTGTCGTGTAAGACCATCTTCTAATTTCCTAATCCTATAAATTTTTAAAAAAATCTTTTACCGTTCACGAGAAATTGACGTTTGAAAACCACTGTTTTTCCCACTGACTCACTGACTCACTCACTCACTCATAGAAATGTTTGACTACTTCCAGGTGACTTAGGAAATTGAAATTTGGTGTGGAGGTAGGTTATTGGATCTATAAATAGGAAAAAATCAGAAATCACCATTAATTAAACATTAATGGTTGTTAGAAGATAAATTATTGGATTACAATGGCGGGTTATGAGAATTTCACAAAATACCAGAAATAGTGCCAAGTTGGCTTCACTTTTGGCGAGTATCGGGACTAATCTCTGAAACTACCGAACCGATTTCAAAAGTAATGGAACCAAAATGATGGTATTCGCCCCGGTTCAAACGCAGACTATATCTTATGTCTGTGCCACTAACCAAAAGAAGGTTCAGAAGCAAAAAACACTCTAAAAATGGGATTTTTGTTTTAGTGAAGGGCCTAGAAGCAAAAAACTTGTCATGTTAATTATTTATAAGATATGAATGATCACTAATGACATTTGCTAAAAAATACCAAATTTAAAAGGGGTGGAAATTCGCGAAGAGCATTCTGAAAACGTTCTGAATAGCGATTTTAAAACAATCTCAGCAAACAACAAACCGATTTTAAAAGTAATGATATCAAAATGATGATGATAGTCCTTGCTCCAACATAGGCTATATCTTATGTCGATGCCACTAACCCAAAGGGGGTAAAAGAACAAAAACGTTCTAAAGATGCGATGTCTGTTTGTTAAGGGACTAGAATTATAAAGTTTGGCATTTTAGAGTACACGGGAATTTCGCGAAATATCAGAAATAGTGCCAAGTTGGCGTCTTTTTTGGCGAGTATCGGAGCTAATTTCTGAAACTATGAACCGATTCCAAAATTAATAGTACCAAAATGATGATATTCACCCCGGTTCAAGTATATGCTATATTTTATGTATATACCATTAACCATAAGAGTGAAGAAGCAAAAAACATTCTAAAAATGAGATTTTTGTTTTACTAATAAACATAGAAGCACAAAATTCGGCATGTTACTTATTTATAAGATAAAAAATTATCTCTAAGGGCATTTGCTAAAAAATAAAGAATTCAAAAAGGGTGAAAATGCACGAAAAGCATTCTAAAACTGTTCTAAATTGGGATTTTTAAGCAATCTCAGCAAACAACCATCTGATCTTAAAAGTAATGATCTTAAAATGATGGTGACATTCCTTGCTCCAATATAGGCTATATCTTATGTCAATGCCACTAATCCAAAAGAATTAAAAGAGCAAAAAAAATTCTAAAAATGTGATGTCTGTATCTTAAGGGCTTAGAAACATCAAATTTGGCATGTTCATTACTTATAAGATATAAATGATCACTAAGAACATTTGTTAACAAATACAAAATTTAAAAGGGGTAAAAATGCGCGAAAAGCGTTCTATAAACGTTCTAAATAGCAATATCAGCAATATTGGAAAGTTAGCGAACCGATTAAAAAAAAAAAAAGAAAAAAAAAGTCAAAATGATGGTGGCAGTCCTTGCTCTAACAACAGTATTGGATAAATTGCCAGATTACAATGGGAGTCTATGGGAATTTGGCGAAATACCAGAAATAGCGCCAAGTTAGTATCACTTTTGGCGGGTAATTTTTGTCGTCAATTTGGCGATATATCGCCAAGTTGGAGACAAACTTTTTTGGTCGTCGAGATAATCAAGTAGTACCCAATCACATAAAAGAAACATCCTTATTAGTGGAATTTAATGGAACATAAGCAATCCTAATGTTAAAAGTTTTAAATTTGATTCAAAGAAACAGTGAATAAACGCAGGAAAAAGCTGTAAGATTAATTAATATTAAATAAAACTAATTTAATATTAAGCCAATTTATTTCAAAAAGGAAACAAATACCGACTTATTTGACAAAAAATAATGATATCCTATCAAAAACATGAATGTGAAAAAATGCCAAGTTCGTTAAATATTTCGCTAATAAAAGAAGTGATTTGACAAAAAATAATGATATCCTATCAAAAACATGAATGTGAAAGAATGCCAAGTTTGCAAAAGGTTTCGCTAATGAAAAAAGTGAGATCTAACTGCAAACCAAGTTCTTTCGAAGCTCCTTAAATCATAGCTCCTGTCATGCATAATATTCTTCAATTGCTTAAAATGAGTTGGTATGTTACTTGTTATTCAATAGAGCGATTTGGCAAGTTTTCAGCCCCTAACTTTAATGCTTGAATAAGTACTTAATGTTTGAGTACCTAACTTTAATGTTTGAGTAAAATTTAATCTAGAATCTGATTGGGAAAGATCTAGTCATTCAAATGTTCGAATAACTACATTGAAGTTAAGGTATCGATAAATTAATTAAATGATCAACTTTAAGTTCTGATCAATTAAATAGAGAAATTTGAATAACAGAAAACTTGTAAGTCGCTCTATTGAATAACAAGTAACATACCAACTCATTTTAAGCAATTGAAGAATATTATGCATGACAGGAGCTATGATTTAAGGAGCTTCGAAAGAACTTGGTTTGCAGTTAGATCTCACTTCTTTCATTAGCGAAACCTTTTACAAACTTGGCATTATTTCACATTCATGTTTTTGATAGGATTAATTTATCAAGAAGCTTCTAAGTGAAGAAAGACAGAAAATAAATAAATATGACGTAATACAAAAAATAAAAATAAATAAATACATTTTATTGATACTATGTCTTGAGGTATTGCTGGAGGAATATTATATTGTCTAGAGGTGAATGTCTAGAATTATACTAGACATTTATGACGTCATATTGGAAATGAAACAGAGATTTTGTAATATTTGGTATCAAGACAGGAAGCATGTACGGAATTCAGTTCTAGATGTAAAAAAAGTTAAGGATTTGGAAATGAGTCAATGAAAATCTGTGCAAAACCCAATGGAGATATGAAAATCTACGTGGATACCGCGGAGATAGATAGAGTTTTTAATTGGGGGTGGTTTTGGAGTCTAGGTATCATGATCGGTATAGATATGGAAAAATAAATCAGAAATTCCTACGTAGGGGAAAACGTAATAGTTAGTATTTCATCAAATAAAATTTTGTTCAAAAATCAAATTTAAATTTGAGGCCCTTTCACAGTTTTGCAGAATTGCTAAATTGTAACTAAAGTGCTTCAACACTCGCTCATCCTGCTTGCATATATGAAGCCAACATGATGTTTAATCTTGAATTAGTTATACACTCAAATTTTTCATCACCATATTCTTTTTTAGCATAAAATGGAGCTATTGCAACAATTTAATAAGAAGCATGGAACTTACACTGTGAATATGCACTAATTTTTTTTTTTTTTTTTTTTTTTTTTTTTTTGCGTCAGAGGAAGAGAGAGAGAAATATGAGCACCTCAGACGTTCTCTTGAGCGTGCCCCCCCCCCCCCCATACTTCACTTCTAGCTATGTCCCTGGGTAAATTACATCAGTAATTGTGATACGATACCACATAAAGGAAGTCCTGATGATGGTACCCTCAGTTCATTTTGAAATGAGCTCATCTGAATGCAGTAGTTATTAAAAAACTTGAGATATTAAACAAAAACATAATTTGCTTAACAAATTAAAAAAACCAAATTTATTTCCTACTCTATTTAAGCCCGAGAAGGGACAGATATTAAGATATTTGAATTATTTATTCCTATATTTAGTATTAAATTTTTGTATCAAATAATTTAAATTATGTGAACATTACAAAAAATAAAAATGAAATTCAAACAATATGATACTTAAAAACCCGAAATCTTAGATCCCGTTCAAACGAAATCGAAATAAATCTTAGACTTTTTTTCAAACTTAACTTGCAAATATTTGTTTTGCAGATTTTTTATAATGTTTACGATAGGTATAGATAAAAAGAATAGACACATCTAAAAAGCAAATGTTCAGAAAAAGTCTCAGATTTATTAGCATCCGATGCTATTTCTTTCAGACAAGCTAAAAATGTCGTGTCATCAGCCCTGAATTTTCTAGTCAACCGATTTTGATAACTATTTTTTTAAATGAAAGCTATTTATTTGTAGTTGTGCCCATTTTAATTATTTTTTATTTTATTTCCATTTTTATATTTTATTTTTAATTTTAAAAGCTTTTTCATGACATTTCTTCAAAATGGTGGCAACACAGTTTAGCT
Organism: Maratus speculifer; assembly: GCA_964019185.1. Classification (NCBI taxonomy): domain Eukaryota; kingdom Metazoa; phylum Arthropoda; class Arachnida; order Araneae; family Salticidae; genus Maratus; species Maratus speculifer. The sequence continues at coordinate 20,243,026 of OZ025292.1, read as the reverse complement.
TTTCTCTCGATAATAAAACTTTATTTTCTAAAATGATTGCGTATAATTATGCACTAATTGAGTTAAAAAAATATATTTATTTACTGAGAAATAATATTAATAATGTAAATAAAATGACAGAAAATAATTTATGATAAAAATTAATGTCTAAATCAAAATAAGAGAAATTTCAAATGAGGAAAATTATGTCATTCAGCAACCAGATAAAAGGGAATTACAATATTATTATGGATGCCTTTTTCATAAACAGTAACTTTTAAAGAACATTTGAAGAGAAAATGACGTCACTATTTAAAACATCGTATTTTTACTCATAACGATATTAGGTAACTACTCTGTTATCCCGTCGACCAATTTCGCCAAATTATACAAATCGCCACATTAATAGCCAAATTATACATATTGACACTATTTTTATTTTAAATAACGAAAAAATAAATAATTAGTAGAATATTAATAAAAATATTAATAAAAAGTCGAAATAAAAATCACTTAATGGCATTTTAAACACATGAATCGTATTTAATGTCATTGAATGTGACATTCATAATCATCCATTATTGGCATTTAATCTTATAGTTTGGCGATAATTTTTTGGTCGATGGGATAACCTAGTAGTACCCAATATTACTTTTTTTTTTTCTTTTTTTTTTTTTTTAAATAAAACTATTTTTCTGTGAGTGCATATAAGATAAAATTTCTGGATTTCGCCGGCACTCATATTACAATTTTAACTGTAGATGTGCGAATATTTGAATGCAAAATTGTAACTGGCAAATTTGACATTTACTTTGTAAATATATTTATTATATATTGATTCAATAATGTAATTACTTTTGCTTTTTTTAAACCAAATCGATCGGATCTTTTAAACATTTCATTCGTCGAATTCGACGGGATTCCATTCGTTTTATTGTTAAATTGCATTTCCTTTTACTCAGAGTCTATAAAAAAGCGTTTAAACTAAAGAAAAAACCCGTTTTTGATGAATCAAGTCAATGAAGAAGTAGCACGTCAAATTGTATCTCTTTATTATTCCGCAATTCCAATGTCTCAGACAGAAATTGCTATTCAATTGGGTATTTCACGCCGTTCTGTTTGCTATTATATTGATAAACACAAGAAAAATGAAGTTAGTTCATTGCAATCTAAACGGGGTCGCCCTTCTAAAAAACTTCTATCGATTTTTTTTTCTAATCGGAGGCGAAACTGAATTCTGCAATGGTAGAATCTACATTCATCTTGTTTCGATTTCGTTTGAACGGGATCTAAGATTTCGGGTTTTTAAGTATCATATTGCTTGAATTTCATTTTTATTTTTTTTAATGTTCACATAATTTAAATTATTTGATACAAAAATTTAATACTAAATGTAGAAATAAATAATTCAAATATCTTAATATCTGTCCCTTCTCGGGCTTAAATAGAGCAGGAAATAAATTTGTTTTTTTTTAATTTGTTAAACAAATTATGTTTTTGTTTAATATATGCATGCGTCAAATATTGCTACTCATTTTTTCCACTGTTGACATACAGCTTTGAAATTTGGAATATATATGTATTCCTGAAGGCAAAACAGGTATTGGACATTGGTATTTAATTTTTCGTTTTTAAGGAGGATAATGGGGACAAATTTAATTAATGATTACTCAAGTGTACTTTGATTTCCTATGGAGAAATTAGTTTCAGCTTCAAAATTTAGTTTTCTTGAAAATTACTAACGACAGGATTACCACAATAGCACCAAATTTTGGACAACATGGGCGATATATCGCCGAACTTGGCAATTAAAATTAAGTTGCCAATAATGAAGCCAAATCAGAGATGACTGGCTAATTTTCCAAAATTCCCATTTAAATAAATTACTCTATATAATTGAGCTCATTGGAATTTATCCGCACATTTTACGTTTTTTTTTTTTTTTTTTTTTTTAACTTTCCACTTCTTATTGCATTTAAAAAATAGATAGCCTTTTTACATTTTTTGTGAATTTGACACTACTTGATTATATCGGCGACCAAAAAACTGTCGCCAAACTATAAGATTAAACGCCAATAATGGATGATCGTGAATGTCTTATTCAATGAGATTATATACGATACAAATGTTTAAAACGCCAAGTGAATTTTATTAACATTATTGACATTTAATCTTATAGTTTGGTGATAGTTTTTTGCTGGAAAGAGTTCAATATATGTTCCGGTTTTTTAGCGAGCTTTCTTTTAGCATTAAATGAATCGATGTGGTTGCGATCTTCAGTCTTTTGGGTTGTCTTATTTTCGGCACAGATGTCATATACGCACCATATTTGCACGTGCTTTTTTTCTCTCGCCAATGTGGCATTACACATCTGTGCCAAGGAGAAGATCTGTTTAATAAGTTTATTGTCTGAGCGAAGCGAAGTCTTTATACTCAGAGATACGTAACGATATTAAAATTCAAAAAAATTCTTTCGTCAAGCAAATCTCAAAAAGTACTTGTCGGATTTTGATTCTGTTTGTACCAGAAGGTACCTATGAAGGTAACCTCGTGAATGCACCTACTTTTAAAAATTAATTCCAAATAGTTTAAAAGTTATATTAAAAAAACTGATAAAAAGCACAATTTATGTGCATACGTCACAGAAATTTGGTGAGCGTGATTTTCACCGGCTGGACATTTTCGTAGATAACCGAATCAGTACAAGGAGTAAATAGTAATCATTTTCGCACTCAGAAATATTGAATGCAATAAAACATTTTAAAATTTTATCATGCAGGAAAATAAAACGGTTATTTTTTATATTAAAAAATGTCATAAAAACTTTGATTTTGAGATTTTGTGATTATCTCTTAACAGCACTTTTTGATCGCTAAAAGAATGTTTTACATATTTCGCGTGTGAAAATTAGAAACAATTACGTTTTTAAATAAAAAGTTTCTTTTATGACATCATTTTCCCTTTATATTTATATTCATTGCATGTTTTCTTTTAACTTATATTTTGTTTGTGTATGGAAGTCAATTCTGGTCACTAATTTTTCGGCACGGATACCACAAGCGCATCAGATTTGGCGCAATTTTTTTCAAAGCCCATTTGGCTAAAACTCCCTTTTCAAATAACGCTTACATACACATTTTTAAATTATTTTCTATTTTCAAAAAGAACTTACAGTAAATAAAATAATAATAATAATTAATAACTATAAAAAGAAATATTTTATATAATTAAAAGAAGGAAGTGAAAGTAAATAAACATTTTATGAGTAAATAAACAAATAATAAATAAATAAAGCCGGGTTACCATCTCAGGTAAAATAATGCCATTTTGACGCCAATTATGTACCCTGGTGCATATGTGACATCTTTTCCCATTTTTCATCCGTTTCCTGTTGGCATACAACTTTGAAATATGGAGTATTATGCATACCTGGGAGCAGTACTGGAATTAGACATTGATTTTTTTTAATTCGATCCAAAAAGGGCAACGGGGCTATTTTTTAAAGATTTATACAATTTATACTGCATAAAGGAGCCACTTACCTATTTCTGTATACCAGAAGAAGTAAGTGGTATGTAAAAACAATTATAGTATACATAAATAAAATACTTGAGATAATATACTAGAGATATAAGCACCGGGTTTGGCGACATTTTTTATGCCAATTAGGCGAAAACATCGTTTTGATTACCAGATGCATATAGCATGCTATAACAACGCGTTATTTATTTATTTCAAAATGAAAAAAAAAGGAATAAACGAAACATTTTCTGTTATTAAAAAAGATATAACAATCAATAAATGATAATATTTTTAGAACAAACAATTTATTATAACATTTATATGATAACCAGCATGTTAGGCAACTAAACGCCATTTTGGCACCAATTAGGTACCTCGGTGTATATAGGGCATAAATGTGCCATATTTATTTGTAAAGCTAAGCATGAACGTTTACCAGGTGTGTTTTCATAGGCGCTTATATCTTTTTGCAACATAGCGCACCTTTCGAAGCCAAAACTGCACAAAAGAAAAAATAATCAATATTTGCAGCATTTTTTTTTTTTTTTTTTTTTTTTTTTTTTTTTATGTAATGCATTTTGTAATCAGTAGGCTCGATAATCAGACCTCGTTTTTTTGCTTTAAAAGATGATATTTCATACGACGTCTTTTTGGGATTCGTCGTTTTTCCATATTTGATAGTATGTGTCTACTCGTTTTGTACCCTTTTTTGTAACTTTCTTCTTTATTAACAGCGACATCTGGATTTCCTATTTAAATAAAAATTCTTCTAAATACAAAGAATTTTGTTAAAATAAATAAATAAAGGAAATGCGGACATCTGTTGCTCAAAACACAAAATTTTTCCTATGAAGTTAATAAAAATCAGTAAAAACATAATTTTTATGATAATAGAAAGGTGACTTATGTAATAACAGAGTCATATATTATGTACGTAATGGATTAAGTATAAATATTTCTCCACTATTTATAAATAATAATAATAATAATAAAATAAAATGTGGACATACCAAAGTCTATATTTGACTGAAAACAACAACCACTTTCTAAATGCTTTAAAAAAATGGCCAATGAAAAGTGATATTTCAAAAGTATTATGAAATTAGTTAAAAACCATTTATTTTAAAATAAATGAATAAAAGATTTATATTTTTAATGAAATAAATGGGATTTGAAAAATTAGTGGAAATTTATCACCATAGATGTATCAATATTACAATCAGTACCTTGTATGCAAAATGGAACAATTAGCAATACTTTTTGTACCCAAAAAATGGTCGTTGCTTTTTTTAAGGTTAAAAAGTATATTACGAAATATTTCTATACAGAGATGCCAAACCCTCGCTTATTGCATAGCAGAATTTTCTTATAGGAAAAGTTATTTTTTAAATCCGCAGAATGTTCCATTTTAATAAAACATTTTCTGTATTAAAATACCGGTACCCAAAATGCCGGAGACTTGGCAGCTCTGTCTATAACATTTTAATTAATGACGGTACTTTTTTTAATCGGATTCAAATTTAGTGAAGACAACGTTTTTTGGCCAAAAGCAGCTTTTTTCCACATGTGTAACTACGATACAATTCCTTGATGTTGACTTATGAATGTTTTGACTTATGCTATTATTGCTTCCTCTCATTTATTTATTTGAATTTTAAATAAGATGACTCAAAATCGTGTTTTTTAAATATACGAAAAAAAATGCATTTCGAGAGAGGGTGAAAAGGACAATATTTGGCGATTTATTACCTGCGTTTGGCTAAGTGTCTTACTACCTTGTATTTAATACTCTTCACAATACTTCGCTGTTATATGGACTTAGGCGCTTTTTATAATATCGTGTGGGTTCGAATTACTTGTACTGTAATTTCACCAGGGAAACAACCTTTATAGTTCCATCATTTATTTACACTATCATACAATAGCCGCTCACGCAGCATCCGAAAAACAAAAACATTCTTACATCTCCGATCTTATTTGGCCAACATGCATTGCCTCCCAAAACAGATTACGGTATCGTTGCGCCATCTACATTTAGGAAGTGCTACTATTCGAAGATATCACACCCCTCTCCTCATAGTTCAAACGAACTACAGGCAATCTTGGTCTATTGCTTCTTCGAACTGGAACACTTTTCTTTGAGTCCTCATCATTATTTTTAGTCACAGTGTCCTTTACAGATATATCTGTCATAACATCATTTTTATTACTCACAACAGTACCTGTTACAATATCATGTGAAGGCTGAGATTTGTTTGGTTCCATAATATTCTCATTATCACGTTGGTCTTTTATTTTTCCATTAATCTCAGAAAAATGGTTTTTATTAACCCTTTCATAATTATCATAAGCATTGTAATTTTTACCACTATAACCCATATTTTCAACTCTTTCTGACATTTTTTTGTTATTGTGGTCATTTTCTTCAATTCTTTCAGATTTTTCGTAACTTATCTCTCTGTTACGTCTCAACTGATTTACATGACGCTTACACATTATTCCGTCACATTTATTTACTAAAACCCATCTACTTCCTAATAATTTTATAATTTTTCCTTTTACCCATTTCTCCCCCTTTCCAAAATTTTTAACAAAAACTAATTCATAAAGCTTAAATTTGTGCAGGGGTTGCTGTATTTTAGGTTTTGATGGTAATACCAAATGAAGGGCTGTTCGAATTGGCCTTCCAAACATTAATTCAGCAGGAGTTTTACCAGTCACCGAATGAGGAGTTGAATGATTTTCTAACAAAAGTCGTGCAATTGATAATGATATGTCATTTTTATCCAGTTTCCTAAGGCAATTTTTCACAGTTTGCACGTATCTTTCCGCCTGTCCGTTCGACGACGGATGATATGGTGGAATAGGTGTATGCTTAATTCCATAATTTTTAAGAAATTCCTCAAATTCCTCACTTGTGAACGCGGATCTATTATCACTGACTAATTCTAAAGGTAATCCAAATGTCGCAAAAATTCTTCTTAATACTCTAATAGTATTTCTACTATCGGTCCTGGGCACTACTTCTACTTCTAACCATTTTGTATAAGAATCAACTACTATTAAAAAAAATTTCCCTTCAAACGGACCTGCATAATCTATGTGAATCCTTTCCCAGGGTAATTCAGACTTCCATTCTAAGGGTTTCATTTTTGGATTATCCCTCGCGCACATTTGGCATCTACTACATGAATTTACCATTTGTTCAATTTCCTTATCCATGTTTGGCCACCAAACCACCCCTCTAGCTTTAGCTTTCATGCTAGACATACCCTGATGAACAGAATGCAACAATTTCAATATATATTCTCTACCTTCCTCTGGCACAATTACTCTATGCCCCCATAATAAACAATTTTCTAAACAGAAAATTTCATCCCTTCTACGAAAATAAGGTTGATATTCTTCTGCTTTAACCTTTCGTGGCCATCCATGTAGTACCCACTCTAAAATTTGTTTAGTTACAGGATTTTCAGTTGTCCACTTTGCAATCGTTTTAGAAGTAACAGGCCAATCATTATTATTTGAAACAAACATTATTTCAGCAGGATTACTAACTATATTTACAGTTTCTGGGAGAGGTAATCTACTTAATGCGTCCGCATTTTTATTATTTTTACCTTCGCGATACTCAATTGTATAATCATATCCTGCTAACATAAGCGACCATCTCAGCATTCTAGGTGATAATGTATCAGGTACCTTTTTAACAGGATCAAACAATCTAATTAAAGGTTTGTGATCTGTTATAATTTTAAACTGTTTACCAGCTAAATATTGGTGAAATTTAGTAACACCAAATATTACAGATAAAGCTTCTTTATCTATCATTGCATAATTTCTTTCAGTTTTATTTAAAGTTCTAGAAGCATAAGCTATGGGTTTCTCTTTACCCTCAATAATATGGCTTAATACAGAACCAATACCATATTCTGAAGCATCACAGTTCAAAACAATATCTTTGTTAACATCATATAATTCTAAAACAGGTGATGTACATAATAATTCTTTAACTTTTTGAAATGCTTTATCATGCTTTTCTGACCATGTCCACTTAACATTATTATCTAATAATCTATGTAAAGGTTCTAAGACATCTGAAATATTAGGTAGGAAGTTTCTATAATAAGAAATTAAGCCTAAAAATGAACGCAATTGTGACACATTATTTGGAATAGGTGCATTCAAAATAGCATTAACTTTTTCTGGCATAGGTCTAATTCCTTCCTGAGAAATTTTATGTCCTAAATAGCAAACTTCCGAAACCCTAAATTTTAACTTTTCCTTATTTAATCTTATACCATGCTCAGAAAAGCATTTCAGAACACTTTCAACTCTTTCAGAATGTTCTGATTCATTCCTAGCACTTATGATTACATCATCTAAAAATACACCAACATACTCATATTTTTTTAATATATTCTCTATTTTTCTCTGGAACATTCCAGGAGCACACTTTACGCCAAAAGCTAATCTTAAAACATTAAATAATCCTTTATGAGTATTAATAGTTAAAATTTTACTACTTTCATTATCTACAGGTTGTTGTAAATAAGCATCTTTTAAATCAAAAACAGTAAAGAATTTTCCACCTGACAATTTAGAGAATAATTCTTCCATTCTAGGAAGAGGATAATTATCGTTTTCTGTATTTGAGTTTACTGTGGCTCTATAATCCCCACAAATTCTAACAGTACCATTTGGTTTTGGAACAATGGACCTTATGCATTCAACCTGAGGTCGAGGCTAAAATTCGTCTGCTGGCGGTATTTACTGGCGGTGTTTAGCATAGCAGTCTATGGAGTGTGATTTATTAATGCTTGTTTCTGAGAATTAGCGAAAAAGAATTCTTTGTTGTAGCAGCTTGTTGCTTAATATATTGCAGTATAAATTTTAAATTGTTGTTTTGCTAGCCAGAAAATTCCCTAAATTTGTAAATTTCCTGTTAAAATGTATCCAGAAAGGGTGAAGTCGTCTGCTAGCAATGTTTGCGCCTGCGCACTGTGGTATTCTGGCGTTGCTGTGACTAGAATAACAGGTTAGCATACCGCCAGCTCTGGCGTGTGACGTCACGTGCATAAGGTCCATTACTATAGGACTAGCCCAATCTGAATGATCAACAGGTTTCAAAATACCCTCTTTTGTTAATCGTTCCAATTCCAAATCAGTAGCTCTTCTCAAAGCAAACGGAACAGGTCGAGACTTAAGAAAAACTGGTTTTGCATCCTTTTTCAAATTTATTGAAACGGGAGGACCTTTTATTGTACCGATCCCGTCAGCAAAAACATTTGGAAAATTTCTAATTAAATCATCTTTCGAAATACTTTTAATCATATTTACATTAGGCCAAAATAATTTTGATGCTTTTAACCAAGTTTTTCCAATAAGACTCGGACCTTGCTCTTTAATAACTAATATTTTTAAATCAGGTATACAATATTCATCAACAAAAACATCTACTTTTAACTCACCTAATACAGTTAAAAAATCTTTAATATAAGTTTGTAACTTAACTTTAGATTTAATTAAAGGTAGCTTACCTGAGAACAATTTTTCTGCCACATTTTTACTTACTATAGTATGTGCCGCCCCGGTGTCAATTTCAAATTTAACATTCACACCATTTATTTTTACATTTTTTTTGCCATGTTACACTATTAGAGTTGTTGTCCACACAATTAAAACAATATTCCTCTTGGACAGTTTTAATTTTACTGTTTTTGTTCTGTTTATCATTTTTCATCATAAATTTACGATTCCTGCAACAAATTCTTAGGTGACCAAATTTGTGGCACAGATGGCACTCAGCATTCTTGAAAGGGCACATTTTAGGATTGTGGTGTTTCGCACATCTGAAACATGGTTTCTCAGACGCGAATTTTTCTTCTTTGGGCTTAAATGGATGAGAGAACTTTTCTGGTTTCGGTTTCTCCCCTCTAGCGCGCACTTGATTTACAGCTGTACTTTCGCCTATATGTAGTGATTTCACACCGGCTTCCGCAGATTCAAAAGATTCTGCGATCTCCACCGCAGTCTGGAAATTTAATTCCTTACAATCGAGCAGCTTTTGTTGTATCTTTTCATCTTGTATTCCGAACACAAGCTGGTCACGCAGGCGGTCATTTAAGGTGTTTCCGAAATTACAGAATTCAGACAATCTTCTAAGTTTTCTTACAAACTCAGCTATGCTTTCCCCTGGCTTTCTAAGACGTTTCTGAAATTTGAATCTCTCCACAATTTCACTTGGACAAGGAGAAAAATGTTCTTTAGCTTTTTTTAAAAGATCTTCAGATTTTATCTCCTTTAACGACTTCGGGACAATAATGTCTCTTAAAATCGTAAATGTTGTCGTACCAACAGAACTAAGCAAAATATTCTTTTTCATTTCTTCATTCTTTATATTATTCGCACAGAAATAAAAATCCATTTTCTCAACATAAATAGTCCAAGGAACCTTTGAGTCATATTCTTCTAGCCGACCCAATGAAATAATTTCTTTTTCAACAGCCATTTCTTTTCCCGGCGTTTACTTTTTTTTTTCACAATATTTTTCTTAACAAAATAATATGGGTAAATAATCCCATCTTAGTCGCCACTTTATAATATCGTGTGGGTTCGAATTACTTGTACTGTAATTCCACCAGGGAAACAACCTTTATAGTTCCATCATTTATTTACACTATCATACAATAGCCGCTCACGCAGCATCCGAAAAACAAAAACATTCTTACATCTCCGATCTTATTTGGCCAACATGCATTGCCTCCCAAAACAGATTACGGTATCGTTGCGCCATCTACATTTAGGAAGTGCTACTATTCGAAGATATCACACTTTTATAAAAAGTTTGACTTAATTCGGGCTTAAGAAAGTGAGTTTTTTACTGAATAATACAAATAAATGAAAAATGAATACTTAAAAATACTAATAAAAGAAAAATGAAGCATTATATTGATCTATGTATATTTAAAAATTCATCTGCTAGCACTAATTAGATAATTTATGTGTATGTGTATATAATAGGAGATAAATAGCTTTTGATTCTGTATTTCTATGCTATAAAGCATTAACGTTTGTGTGTTTTTCGTTAGCATTGGAAGTACCTAGCCGATTTAAAAAATAATGTGGGCAAAAAATGTTGGTAACGATCTTTGCTGCAAAATATACTATATTTTGCGTAGGAACAATAATCACCATCAATGCACGAGCAAAAAAAGTTCTAAAATTGAGAATTCTTTGATGCTGATATGACTAAAAATTTAAAATCTTTTTTTTTTTTTTTTTTTTTTTTTTGGCAACTTTTAAGATATAATATTTTCGTTATGAACGATTTCTAAAACATTCGACAATTTAATTTCACAAATTAAACATTTTTTTTTCTAGAAAAAGTTTTAAACCCAATTTATTGAGAATATTGCAATTTCTAGGATACTGTTGGGGTCAGAAACTATAACTTTGGCATCACAGTAACTTATAAGATCTAAGTGCTCGTTTAGGACAAATTTTTAAAAAAGGATTCCTTAACTCTTATCGACAACCTCATTGCATCCGTGGAAAACAGATATTCAACATTATAACTATTCGGGCGGATTTCACACCAGATAAAATACACTCCATTTCTCTTCAAACATAATAGTTTATGTTATTTATAGTTTCTCAAATCGGTGCGAAGCTTCTGTTTATGCTCATGACATCATTTCAAAGAGCTATATTTCCAATATAGGAAAATTTGGTGTTTTATTTTCTGTATTACTTTTAACATTTTGCATATTTCCAATTTTATATCCATGCATGGTTTGCTTTTCTTTTATAAAAATAGTATATGCAACAAGATTTTGTAGTTCTACGATTCGATAGGCTTATTTTCATCATTATATTTTATCACAATGAATGACCAATTAAAGGTAACATCTCATTTTCTGTACTTATCGCAAGTTATTAAATGTGTATTCTCAGCAATATCGCTCAGACTAATCCCTCTGAGGGAAGTCCTAGTAACAATTGTTTAACAAGATCTGTTTAATTGTCTGAGCGAAGCGAAGTCTTTATACTCAGAGATACGTAACGATATTAAAAGTCAAAAAAATTCTTTCGTCAAGCAAATCTCAAAAAGTACTTGTCAGATTTTGATTCTGTTTGTACCAACAGGTACCTATGAAGGTAATCTGGTGAATGCACCTACTTTTAAAAATTAATTCCAAATAGTTCAAAAGTTATATTAAAAAAACTGATAAAAAAGCACAATTTATTTGCATACGTCACAGAAATTTGGTGTGCATGATTTTCACCAGCTGGATATTTTCGTAGATAACCGAATCAATACATGGAGTAAATAGTAATCATTTACGCACTCAGAAATATTGAATGAAAAAAAACATTTTAAAATTTAATCATGCAGGAAAATAAAACTTAATTTTTTATATTAAAAAAAATGTCATAAAAACTTTGATTTTGAGATTTTGTGATAATCTCTTAATAGCATTTTTTGATCGCTAAAAGAATATTTTATATATTTCGCGTGTGAAAATTAGAAACAATTACGTTTTTAAATAAAAAGTTTCTTTTATGACATCATTTTCCCTTATTTTTATTTTTATTGCATGTTTTCTTTTAACTTATATTTTGTTTGTGTGTGGAAGTCAATTCTGGTCACTAATTTTTCGGCACGGATACCACAAGCGCATCAGATTTGGCGCATTTTTTCAAAGCCCATTTGGCGAAAACTCCGTTTTCAAATAATGCTTAAATGCACATTTTTAAATTATTTTCTATTTTCAAAAAGAACTTACAGTAAATAAAATAATAATAACAATTAATAACTATAAAAAGAAATATCTTATATAATAAAAAAAGGAAATGAAAGTATATAAACATTTTATGAGTAAATAAACAAATAATAAATAAATACAGCCGGGTTACCATCTCAGGTAAAATGATGCCATTTTGACGCCAATTATGTACCCTCGTTCATATGTGACAACTTTTCCCTTTTTCATCCATTTCCTGTTGGCATACAACTTTGAAATTTGGAATATGTATGCATACCTGGGAGCAATACTGGAATTAGAATTTGATTTTTTTTAATTCGATCCAAAAAGGGGCATGGGGGGTATTTTTTAAAGATTTATACAATTTATACTGCATAAAGGAGCCACTTACCTATTTTTATATACAAGAAGAAGTAAGTGGTATATAAAAACAATTATAGTATACATAAATAAAATACTTGAGATAATATACTAGAGATATAAGCACCGGGGTTGGCAAGATTTTTTATGCCAATTAGGCGAAAACGTCGTTTTGATTACCAGATACCTATAGCATGCTATAATAACACGTTATTTATGTATTTCAAAATGAAACAAGTTGGAAATTGGGTGCGTTCGTACGATAACGAAGTTTTAAAAATATTACTCTCATATATCAATCTCATAAAATTGTAAATAGTGAATTAGAATTAAAACGCTCATCAAACAATGTTCTCCCTGTACCATTATGTAATGGAATACTTTTGTGTGGCTTTTTAAATCAATAACAAATGTTCTTTGCACCCTAAATTATGTAAAATGTGTATTATAATATGTACTTCATAGTTGCATATAAATTTTATTAAGTTCGAATGAGTGTAACACCATTAAAATGCATTTGAAACATTTTTCCCCATTGACCGTAATGTAATGGATTACTTTTGATTGTCCCTGTAATTGATCTATGCATCCGATTTTGATAAAATTTGAAAAAACTCCGCAAAATTATGTAATAATTATGTATTTTACATTTCAAACGTATAAAATACATTTGAAACTTTTTCCCCATTGACCAGAATGTAATTGAATACTTTTGATTGCCCCTGTAATTGATCTATGCACCCGATTATCAAAAAATTTTAAATAACTCGACAAAATTACATAATAATTATGTATTTTAAATTTCAAACGTTTAAAATGCATTTGAAGCTTTTTCCCCCATTGACCGTAATGTAATGGAATACTTTTGATTGCCCCTGTAATTGATCTATGCATCCGATTTTCATAAAATTTGAAATGACTCGACAAAAATATGTAATGATTATGTATTTTTAATTTCAAACGATTCGGTTGGGTAGTTTTTGCGTTGTTATATGCGGACAGACGGACGGACTGAACGACCACTATAGGTGCTACGTATTTACATAATTACGAACGCACCTAAAACAAGTTGGAAATTGCACGTGAAGCGTAGCAAATCAGATACGTTCGTACTATAACGGAGTTTTAAAATATTCAGATCTTGCTGATATAGTAGAGCGGACTTAGGATACAGTATAGTGGTCGAAATCTTTGTGGTCCTGTAAATATGCAGGGAATAATTTTTATTATACTTCATTAACGTATATCTTATTCATAAAATGTGAAGTAGTTTAATATAATTAAAACACCCCCCAAACAATGTTTCCCCGTATAACATTATTTAGTGGAATACATTTGTGTGGCCCTGTAAATAAATAATAAGTATTCTTTACATCCCAGATTGTACAGAATGTATAATTTAGTACATACTTCATAGATTCATGTCAATTCTATTAATTAAAATGAGTGTAACACCATTTAAAGCATTTGAAACTTTTTTTTCCCCATTGATCGTAATGCAACGGAATACTTTTGATTGTCCTTGTAATTGATCTATGCAACCAATTTTCATAACATTTGAAATGACTCGACAATATTATGTAATAATTATACGTTTTAAATTTCAAACGATTAAAATGCATTTGAAACTTTTTTCCCCTTTGACCGTAATGTAACGGAATCATTTTGATTGTCCCTGTAATTGATTTATCCATCCGATTTTCATAAAATTTGAAATGATTCGACAAAATTATAATTACGTATTTTAAATTTCAAACGATTAAAATATATTTGAAACTTTTTTCCCCATTGACCGTAATGTAACGGAATCCTTTTGATAGTCCCTGTAATTGATCTATCCATCCGATTTTCATTAAATTTGAAATGACTCGACAAAATTACGTAATAATTATGTAATTTAAATTTCAAACGATTCGGTTGGGTAGTTTTTGCTTTGTTATATGCGGGCGGACGGACAGACAGACGGACTGAGCGACAACAATAGGTGCTACGTATTTACATAATTACGAACGCACCTAAAAAGGAATAAACGAAACATTTTCTGTTATTAAAAAAAAAAAGAAATAACAATCAATAAATGATAATATTTTTAGAACAAACAATTTATTATAACATTTATATGATAACCAGCATGTTAGGGAACTGAACGCCATTTTGGCACCAATTAGGTTCCTCGGTCTGTATAGGGCATATATGTGCCATATTTATTTGTAAAACTGAGCATGAACGTTTACCAAGTGTGTTTTCATAGTCGCTTATATCTTTTTGCAACATAGCGCACCTTTAAAAGGCAAAACTGCACAAAAAAAAAAAAAAAAAAAATCAATATTTGCAGTTTTTTTTTTTTTTTTTTTTTTTATGTAATACACATTTTGTAATCAGTAGGCTCGATAGTCAGACCTCGTTTTTTTGCTTTAAAAGATGATATTTCATACGACGTCTATCTTGGATTCGTCGTTTTTCCATATTTGATAGTATACTGATTAGAGGTCTGCACGGGCCGGGCCTCGGCCCGAAGCCCGAGCCCGGCCCGGCCCGCGGGCCGGGCTCGGGCCGATTTCCAATTATGGCATTCGGGCCGGGCCGGGCTCGGGCCTTACTTCTGAAGACTCGGGCCTGGCCGGGCCGGGCCTAGTCACTAATCCTTTCGGGCCGGGCCTAGTCACTAATCTTTTCGGGCCGGGTTGGGCTCGAGCCTTAATTTTTTTGCTGGAGTATCGGGCCGGGCCTAACTTTTTTTTCCGTACAAACCCGAGACTGATTCCATTCTTCCTAGTTTTCATGGACCAAAATAATCAGTTCCTATTGAATCTTCCTATATGAAAATCCTTTTCTTGACTTTATATAAATCAGTAATATTTGGCTTTGTCCAAAAATTACTGCAAAAAAAAAGCATATACTTTTAAGTCGTCATTATTCTACAATTAAACATTAGAATTTATTCCTTTTAAAGTATCGTAGATTACTAGGCGTTTTAAAATAGAACTAAACACACACACACACACACACACAAAAAAAAACAAGATGAATGTAGATTCTACCATTGCAGAATTCAGTTTTGCCTCCGATTAGAAAAAAAAAATCGATAGAAGTTTTTTAGAAGGGCAACTCCGTTTAAATTGCAATGAACTAACTTCATTTTTCTTGTGTTTATCAATATAATAGCAAACAGAACGGCGTGAAATACCCAATTGAATAGCAATTTCTCTCTGAGACATTGGAATTGCGGAATAATAAAGAGATACAATTTGACGTGCTACTTCTTCATTGAATAGATTCATCAAAAACGGATTTTTTCTTTAGTTTAAACGCTTTTTTATAGACTCTGAGTAAAAGGAAATGCAATTTAACAATAAAACGAATGGAATCCCATCGAATTCGACGAATGAAATGTTTAAAAGACCCGATCGATTTGGTTTTAAAAAAAAGCAAAAGTAATTACATTATTGAATCAATATATAATAAATATATTTACAAAGTAAATGTCAAATTTGCCAGTTACAATTTTGCATGCAAATATTCGCACAAGTACAGTTAAAATTGTAATATGAGTGCCGGCGAAATCCAGAAATTTTATTTTATATGCACTCACAGAACAATAGCTTTATTTAAAAAAAAAAAAAAAAAAAAAAAAAAAAAAAAAAAAAAAAAAGTAATATCGGGTACTACTAGGTTATCCCATCGACTAAAAAATTATCGCCAAACTATAAGATTAAATGCCAATAATGGATGATCGTGAATGTCACATTCAATGACATTAAATACAATTCATGTGTTTAAAATGTCATTAAGTGATTTTTATTTCGACTTTTCATTAATATTCTACTTATTATTTATTTTTTCGTTATTTAAAATAAAAAATTATGTCAATATGTATAATTTGGCTATTAATTTGGCGAAATTGGTCGACGGGATAACAGAGTAGTACCTAATATCGTTATGAGTAAAAATACGATGTTTTAAATAGTGACGTCATTTTCTCTTCAAATGTTCTTTAAAAGTTACTGTTTATCAAAAAGGCATCCATTATTATATTGTAATTCCCATTTATCTGGTTGCTGAATGACATAATTTTCCTCATTTGAAATTTCTCTTATTTTGATTTAGACATTAATTTTTATCATATATTATTTCTGTCATTTTATTTACATTATTAATATTATTTCTCAGTAAATATATATTTTTTTAACTCAATTAGTGCATAATTATATGCAATCATTTTAAAAAATAAATTTTTATTATCGAGAGAAAACTTAAACTGTGTTGCCACCATTTTGAAGAAATGTCATGAAAAAGCTTTTAAAATTAAAAATAAAATATAAAAATGGAAATAAATTAAAAAAAAAAATTGGTTGCCTGTAAAGTCGGTATACGGGCGAAAGTTTTACGTGACAACGACTTTGAGTTGTAAAATAATTTTAATGTGAATATTCATTCGTATAGTAGGAAGAAGGATGAAATAATAGTAACAATTTAAAACATTTATTTATACAAAGAATTATATTTAAAACATTAATTTATACAAAGAATCTCGCACTGAATTTCATATTAACAAAATTTTATTTTTACCTTTACACATACATACGTATTTATATACAAATATACATACAATAACTTGCAATACACTGTGTTTGTTAAACACATTTTACTTCATGTTTATTGATGTCAAATGTTGAATTTTGTAAACAGCATATTAAAGAATTTTTCAATGAGCAGAATATAACTAAAGTAAAATGGCTTTCACTAATCACATATCATTAGTTTTCCATAATATACCACCGAATTACGAAATAAACTACACTTATTTTCTTTGTACTTTATACTAATAACTAATACATAACGTATTTCGTCTTAGTTTGATACTATCTAAAATTCCTATTAAGCACCGCCCCTTCCTTGCAGCGAATTCACATTCACGTTCAGAAAATGGTCCCACAAGTGACCGGAAAAAGTTAAGAGAAAAGTGAGCGCGTATCGTGAGCAGAGCGTAACGTAACGTAACGCAGTTTCTTGAAGTGTCTCCCGGCAAACCAATTTACAAGACGTTGTCACGTCAAAATAATTCAAATGGGCACAACTACAAATAAATAGCTTTCATTTAAAAAAATAATTATCAAAATCGGTTGACTAGAAAATTCAGGGCTGATGACACGACATTTTTAGCTTGTCTGAAAGAAATAGCCTCGGAGGCTAAAAAAAAAAAAAAAAAAAAAATGATTATGAGGGAATTTCTTTTTTCTGAAAACTGAAAGTTTCTTTTAAAATGTTCATCCATGCAAAATGAATACAACAATACGTGAGAAAAAAATATATTAAACATTTACATCTGTTAAGAAGGGAATGCATTTTTTTTCCTTCCAAAGCGATTTCGTCTTTGGACATTTTACCATATACCGCTTTTTCGATTTTTTGTCTCAGTTACAGGGAATATGGATTAATAATACTAGTGATAACTGAAACATTTACATACAACAAACCAAGATTCATTTAATAGCATAAATATCGCAGCCTACGGCACTTCTGCATAAATGGGGATTATAAGCATGGTAAAAAAAAAACTAATATAATTTTTTTTGGTCAGAACAATTCCATAAGATTAAAGATCAATGTTCTGTAGAAATTCACTCGAGCCGGGCCGGATTCGAGCCGAATTTTAAACTTTTTTCCGGACCGGGCCGAGCTCGGGCCAAAATTTTAACTTTCGGGCCGGGCCGGGTCGGGCCATTTTTTTTTCGTTCGGGTCGGGCCGGGCTCGGGCCGAAATTTTAACTTTCGGGCCGGGCCGGGTCGGGCCAATATCTCTTTCGTTCGGGCCGGGCCTGGAAATTTCGGCCCGTGCAGACCTCTAATACTGATGTACCAGCTTTTGTAAGGTCTTCAGTTGGCAAAATGCCAAGCCGATTCCATTCAGACTTTGGGGGTAATAGCTTATGAGGCCGAGAAATGATATTAAATATTGTTTTCTATTTTTTGTTCCGAGTGAAATTTTATTTTAAAATTAATAGATTGTGGACCTATTATTAGTTCTCGGAAAAACCTTTCCAAAATATATATTTTCTCCGACATTTTTTGAATTTTAATAAAAACATGTCTGTTTTTTTTTTTTTTTTTTTTTTTTTTTTTACATTTATATTTATGGCTAAAATGCAGTTTTAACGACTGCTTGGCATGTGACTTGGCGGCTATGCAAGAAATTCGCCAATTCTAACAACCTAAATATTCAGGGCACTTGTGTGTCATATACCCACTGGGATTTACTTGGCGCCAGAATGGCGTTATTTTGCCTAATATGGCAACCCTGATATTGTTTATTTTTTGATAAATTGTTTATTTACCTTAATTTTTTTTAATTATATAAAATGTTTTTTGCTCTATTGTTATTTGTTTTTAAAATTTATTATATTTAAAAATTGTTTTATTTATTGTTATTTTTTTTTTTAATAATATAAAATAATTTAAAAATGTATATTTAACCAGTATTCGAAAATGAGGTTTTCGCCAAATTGACGTTAGAATTTTTTTTTTACCAAACCTTGCGCGTATATGATATCTGCGTCATTTCTCATTTTCATATCCAATGTATGCAAATAATATAATAAATAATGTACACAATAATGTAGCGAAATAATTTTAAAAAATTGCTAATCTGGCAAGTTTTAAAATCACACCATTCAGGCGTTAATTTTAAAAAGATTAAGTTAGGCTATATTGCGAGGGAAAAAATTATAACCATACCTTTAAATCATCTTTTTTATTATATTTGTCTTTTTTAAACTTATTTTAGTGTAACAGAATTACAATATAATGTTTAGAAACAGATAATTGAATTAAAGAAACAAAAAGGTATTCGCCAAAAAAATTCGACATATCTAGGATGTTTAATAAATAAACTCATCCTCGAGATGGTACGAACCAAAACTGCATATATATTCAAGCGTTCCAACTCCTATGGAAGAGCTGTCCGCAAGATTAAAGGCGGTGTCAAGGCATATGCCATCTAGTGGCAGGGGTGCATAAATAGAGGATTATTAAGTAGAGGATTATGGCAGTTTCTTTTGTGTGAATGGCAACAAAACTTTTTTGTTTCTATAAAATGTTACTTCAAAATATTTCGTAGAATAAGTTTTAGGTTTGAAATATTGTAAATAAAAATAGAATAAGTGTAGTACTACTAAATATTAACATAAAATATACTAAGATGAAATATCATTTAACTATGCGATACAAATATCGCTGATTAAAATATATTCGATTTTAATTACGCTTTTAATGTAATGAAAGATGACTCATTAAATTTTGTAAGTACTTATTATATAAATGCAGAATTTTGAAATAGTGTCACATTTTAGTAATTTTTTGATGAGCTAAATTATACAAAATGATATACACCGTAGTATTTCATATGATAATATAATATTTATCAATATTTAAAAATGTATAGAATTTAATACTAAATAAAATATTCAACTTTTATTTATAACAAGCTGCATTTTTTATTTACCAATTTCAGACGATAAAAATCCAATGTTTTCTTGGTCGTATCGACTTTTATTATTTAACTTGCAAACTTTTCATTCTTTTAATTTAAAAACCTATTTTATTATACGTATATTCGGAACAACTTTAATTTTAAATGTATGTATTAAATGTTGTTTTGTTAAACAAAGAAATATTGTTAATTTATTTGTTTAAATATTTAACGTTCTAGACAATAATTTTCCTAAAATCATTGCTTAGACTCTTTTTTTTTTTTTTTTTTTTTTTTTTTACAGACAAAGCCATTTTGAGATTTCATATTAAAAATTCATTCATAAATTTCAAGCTATTCTCTCAATCATGACAGATTAATGTAGTCTACGAGGTTTATTGCAAAATATTTTTGCTATAGTTTGTTTCGGTAAAGTCATGTACATTTAAAAAAAAAGTCCTTCCGGCAATGCCGGGAGGAAGAGGTAGCTTTCATATACTTACATATTTATTTATTTATTTTAAGGTAAGTTACATTGTTCAAAAATACTAAGCTCAAATTAGTAGAAATAATCTTATAAAATTAGTGATTTTATAAGATTGAATACTAGTTTTTGTCAAGACTGAATATTAATAGGAATTTTTAGAAATTAGTCATCTTTTATTCAACCTGGTTTTATTTTAAGCGATTTAGAGAGTCACCAAATTCCACGATATCATAAAGTGTATGCCATTTTAAAGCAACATTGTGGATCGTTCAGATCAGACCGTTTCAAAATGTCAGCCATAAGCAAAATTCAAAGTGCTATAACTCAATCATTTTTTAAAATATAGACAAAATAAAAAGTGTTCCGGAATTGTTGTTTTAAGTTCTAACACGTAAAAGAAAAATATTTTTCAACTTTTAATTTTTTCGCATTTAATTTTAAATTTTAAATTTTTTAAAAAATTTAAAATGGCCACCATTTTGAAACAAAATGGTGGATGATGCTGGCCAACGAACTCGGTCGAGACATTTGTATGTAATATGTACATACCAAGTTTCATTGAAATCGGTTCATAAATACGCGTGTTATCACGTGACAAAAATCAGATCGTTTCAAAATGTCAGACATAAGAAAAATTCAAAGTGCTATAACTCAATCATTTTGTAAGATATAGACAAAATAAAAAGTGTTCTGGAATTGTTGTTTTAAGTTCTAACACGTAAAAGAAAAATATTTTTTAAATTTTGATTTTTTTGCATTAAATTTTAAATTTTAAAATTTTTTAAAAATTTAAAATGGCCACCATTTTGAAACAAAATGGCGGATGATGCTGGCCAACGAACTCGGTCGAGACATTTGTATGTACTATGTACATACCAAGATTCATTGAAATCGGTTCATAAATACGTGTGTTATCACGTGACAAAAATTAGATCGTTTCAAAATGTCAGCCATAAGAAAAATTCAAAGTGCTATAACTCAATCATTTTTTAAGATATAGACAAAATAAAAAGTGTTCTGGAATCGTTGTTTTAAGTTCTAAAACGTAAAAGAAAAATATTTTTCAACCTTTAATTTTTTCGCATTTAATTTTAAATTTTAAATTTTTTAAAAAATTTAAAATGGCCGCCATTTTGAAACAAAATGGCGGATGATGCTGACCACCGAACTCGGTCGAGACATTTGTATGTACTATGTACATACCAAGTTTCATTCAAATCGGTTCATAAATACGTTAGTTATCGCATGACAAAAATCAGATATATATATATATATATGGTTATATATATATATATATATATATATATATATATATATATATGTCAACATTTGAACGGAGGGTGTTTTTGGGGTCTGGGGGTCATGATCGGTGAAAATATACCAAAATTTTCCGGAAGTGCTTTCCTCCGGACGGCTGCAATAGGTAGCTTTTTACTTTTTGTAATGAAAGCTACCTAATAGTCACAATATCATTTTAATTATCTTTTGGGAGAAAAAATACTAATTAGTACTCATAAGTACCATATCATGCTACGAAAATAATTGACTTTTACCCTAAAATTAAAATGACAATGAGACTTTTTTTAAAAACACAGATCTTTTTAATTAAAAATATGTGTATTTAAAAAAAGTCTCATTATTATTTTAATTTTAGGGTAAAAGTCAATATTTTTCGTAGCATGATATGGTACTTATGAGTACTAATTAGTACTTTTCTCCCAAAATAAAATTAAAATGATATTGTGACTATTTTTTTAAATGTACATGACTTTATCGAAACAAACTATAACAAAAATGTTTTGCAATAAACCTCGTAGACTTGATTAATTTGTCATGACTGAGAGAAAATTCAGAAAATATGCGCAAAAGATATGGAGATAATAAACATCTGCGCATATATGACGTCAAACCCACGTCATCCTCTAGTTATGCACCCCTGCCGCTAGATGGCATATGCCTTGACCCCGCCTTTTGCTTACGACAGATTCCAGCATTAAGTTGGTACGCTCTAGCAGCTCTGGTACGAACTCTCCCATTTTCGCATTGGACTCGCTCTTTTCGCTCATGCGCAGTTCTGTCCAGGTTTCTCGCAAACGTGGTTTATCAGTACGTCTACTCGTTTTGTAACTTTTTTTTTGTAACTTTCTTCTTTATTAACAGCGACATTTGGATTTCCTATTTTAATAAAAATTCTTCTAAATACAAAGAATTTTGTTAAAATAAATAAATAAATGAAATACGGACATCTATTGCTCAAAGCACAAAATTTTTCCTATTGAGTTAATAAAAATCAGTAAAAACATAATTTTTATTATAATAAAAAGATGACTTATGTAATAACAGTGTCATATATTATGAACGTTATGGATTAAGTATGAATATTTCTCCACCATTTATAAATAATAATAACTAGGACTTCCCTCAGAGGGATTAGTCTGAGCGATATTGCTGAGAACATATATTTAATAATAATTTCCAAAAAGTAAAGAAAAAAAATACCACATTTAAAAAACAAATGTAATTTAACAAATTACAACTATTTGGAAACTAATATTTTCAAAGACTATAATTTTAGACTTATAAATGTTTTCTATACTTAAAAAAACAATAATAATAACATCATTTTTAGGATGATCAAAACGTAGCTTACATAATAACAGAGTCATATTAATATGCCTGGACATTTACAGTCACGTTAATATTCCTGGATCAATCACAAAAACAAATATTAAATGAAATTCAGTTTAACAATTTTCGGTACTGTAAATTTTTAAATTTCCAAACATTGCACATTTTCAATTTTTACACCATCGTGTAAAGAGGAAATTTACTTTTAAATGCAACTTGTTTGAAACCTGTATCTCAATTTGTTATTGAATTATTAATTTTTTTTTTTTTTTTTTTTTTTTTTTTTTGCATCGTAGCAAACATATTCAGATGTACTTCAGATTTCCCAATTATCTATCGAGAACAACTGTTTTCCAAATAGTTAATAAAAAATGAGACGTTATTTTTAATTGATTATATAGTGCCAGAAATTTAAATGTCAAAAATGAGCAAAGTAAATGGAAGAAATGCAAAATTTTATATAAAAATTTCTATACACGGTTAAAAACTGGGAAAGCAAACTATGCAAATCAGCCATGCATGGGTATAAAATTGGAAGTACGCAATGCATTAAAAGTAATGCAGATAATAAAACATTAAAATAGCTTTAATCGGAATTTGAACTCTTTGAAATGACGTAAAATATATAAACAGCACAAAAAATTGCACAAATCATGATGGTTGAGTAGAATGAAGGAGTTTTTTTACATGGTGTGTGGTCCCCTTAGATAGTTAATATAGAATAGTTAATAATATAATATCTATATCTGTTTTCTATGGACATGATGAGGCTCTCGATAAGAATTTAGGGAATTCTCTCTTTAAAAAATAATATATAAAAATTCTGAAAAAGCCAACAAAGGAATGCAATGCATCGTTCGAGTGTGTCTCAGATATGCTCGATCAGATTTAAATGGATTGTGCATGCTAGCCACTACATACACTGCTTTTCTTTCTTTTCAAACTTGTTCTCATGAAGTTGAGCAGTATTTCATTGTAGCATGCATTAAATAAAAGGAATATACAATGCGTGCAGTATAAGGTACGTACGATATTTGAATATCTAGTCTGCATAAGCCTTGAGCTGTAAAAATGTCACCACAAGTGACTTATAAATCTGCGCATATTTTTTTGCAAGACATGCTGACTCAAATATGTCAATATGAACTCGATTATGCAGTTTTATTCCAAAAATTTATTATTTAAAGACTAATGACAGTTGAGAAAATGATAAAATCCCTAGATTAGTAAAGCTGAAAAATTAATGTACCTCTCCCCCGTACCATTTTGTTATGGAATTCTTTTGTGGTGCCCTGTAATTGAATAGTAAATATTCTTTGTGCGGCATGCTCTACAAAATATATATTCTAGTGCTTCTCATAAATGCATATCAATTTCATTATGTTTCGATGGGCGCGTAACATCATTAAAATGTTCTTGGAATTTTTTCATCCTATCGGCTATAATGTAACGGTATATTTTTGATTGTCCCTGTATTTGAACTATTTATCCAATTTTACCAAAATTTAAAATGACTCAACGAAATTCGGCAAAAATATATATTTAAAATTTAAAAAGATTCGGTTGGATAGTTTTTGTGCTGTTCTATGTGGACACAGAGACGAACGGTTCAGACGACGGCTATAGGTACTACGTTTTTATGTAATTACGAATGCACCTGAAAAACTGTTAAATTTCAAAGCACATGCCGAAATTGAAAACACATGACAAGCAATTATTGCTCAAGGACAGTATTGTAACTCATTTCTTTTGTGTGTCCCTGTAAACGGATTAAAAATGATATGAATGTCCTGTTCAAACGTAATCGTAATGCAATTCATCGATTTATATAAGTTTCATTACTTTAAAATAGTGTCATTTCATTAAAATAATCTGTTAACGATTTTTCTTATAGACCATAATGTGATGGAAAACTTTTGGCCCCTGTAAGCAAATTATTAATCTCACATACTTCATATACAATAATAAACATGCCTAGGGGATCCTAAATGAGATTTACCAATTGCATAAAAATCCGAGTATATTTACGGATGTTAGAATGTGGACAGACGGACAGACAAACCGAATGCATAAACACTTTTCAACTTTGTTGGAAAATGAAAAAAAAGCGCAACCGATTCATTTAATGCAAATAAATAAATAAATAAATAAATAAGTAAAATAAAATAAAATAAAATTTCACCCATAAAGCCAGGACAGGATTTGGTACTTTTATATAATTGGCATCGAAATATCGTTATTAGGTGCGTTCGTAACTATGTACATACGTAGCACCCATAGTTGTCGTTTAGTCCGTCCGTCTGTTCGTCCGTCGGTCTGTCTGTCCGTCCGTTTGTCTGTCCGCCTATAACAACGCAAAAACTACCCAACCGAATCATTTGAAATTTAAAACATATATTTATTTATACATAATTTTGTCGACTAATTTAAAATTTTATGAAAATCGGATGCATAGATCAACTACAGGGGCAATCAAAATTATTCCTTTACATTACGGTCAATGGGGGGAAAAGTTTCAAATAAGTTTTAATCGTTTGAAATTTTAAATATATAATTATTAGATAATTTTATCAAATCATTTCAAATTTTATGAAAATCGGATGCATAGATCAGTTACAGGGACAATCAAAATTATACCATTACATTGCAGCCAATGGGGAAAAAAGCATCAAATGAATTTTAATCGCTTGAAATTTAAAATATATAACTATTACACAATTTTATGGAGTCATTTCAAATGTTATGAAAATAGGATGCAAAGATCAATTACAGGAACAATCAAAAGTATTCCCTTACATTACGGTCAATATGAAAAAATAATTTAAATTAGAATTGACATAAACCTATGAAGTATATATATATATATATACACATATATATACTAAAATATACATTCTTTACAATCTGTGATGCAAAGAATATTTATTATTAAATTACAGGGCCACCTAAAAGCATTCCACTACATAATGTTATACGAGAAAACTTTGTTTGGGACGCGTTTTAATTATATTAAACTATTTCACATTTTATGAATATGATATGCGTTGCTGAGGTGTAATAAAAGTTACTTCCTGTATATTTACAGGAACACAAAAAAGGTTTCGGACACTATACTGTATCCGAAGTACTGGCTACTATAACAGCAAGATCTGAATGTTTTTAAAACTTAGTTATCGTACGAACGCATCACATTTGCTACACTTCACGTGCAATTTCCAACTTGTTTTGCATAACATGGTAACCAGGCAATTGTTTTTTTCTATATTAATTAAATCTGCATTTAATCGCGTTTTTATTTATTGTTGCTTCCTTTTTAATATAACAGAAAATAATTCAAAAGTGATTTTCGCCAAACCAAATACGGTACTACTTAATTATCCCGTCGACCAATTTCGCCAAATGATACAAATCGCCAAAGTAATAGCCAACTTATGCATGTTGACTAAATTTTTATTTTAATTAATATAAGAAAAATTAAATTAGTAAAACATCAATAAAAAGTCGAGGTAAAAATTACTTTATGATGTTTTACGCACGCGTATCATGTTTAATGTTATTGAATGGGACATTCAAGGTCATCTGTTGTCGGAATTTAATCTTATAATTTGGCGATATTTTTTTGGTCGACGGCATAACCAAGTAGTACCCGAAATACGTATATGATATTTTTGTCCTATTTTTATGGTACTTTTCCATTAATACCTTCACTTCGGCGTTTTTATAAATCTTGGTCCTTTTGGGGCTTCAGAAAGTCAGATTTCATATCTGATGAACGTTTATGCTTACTTTTTACACATAAATATGGCATAAATGCCATATACGCGCCAAGTTGGTGCGATTTTGTCTGTCGCCAAATTGATGAAAACTTTGATTTTGAATATTGCTGTAAGTGTTAATATTTTCGATTTATTGTGATATGTATATTTTTATTATATTTATTATTATGATTATTATTTATAATTTTTATTTATTGCTTCAACTAATGTTTCTTTTTTTGGTACTACTTGTCTGTCGACAAACTATAAGATTAAGCCAAACTATAAGATTAAACGCCAATAAATGGATGATCGGGAATGTTTCATTCAATCGTATTAAACACGATACATGTGTTAGTTTGGCAATTCGTATAATTTGGCGAAATTGAATGACAAAATAACCAAATATTACAAAAAAAAAAAAAAAAAAAAAAAAAAAAGTGATCGATGTAAACAGAATAACAATATATTATCTATTAATAAATGTAACATCTAAAGCAGCCATGTCAAACTCGTATTTAATTTAAATACGAAAGAATTGTTTCCAATTTGCACGCGCGAAATATAAAAGATGTTACATGGCGATTATAAAACGCAATTACAAAAAAAATCGCAAAATATCAAATGCTAAGTTACTAAGAATTATGCCTTTTTTCTTTTCAATTAACGAAAAAAGAAAAAAAAGATTTCTTTTCCCGTTGTTTTTTAACTTTAAATAAGTTTTATAGCACATACATGAAAATTATTTGCATATTTTCCTTGCTCCATGTGCTTGAATTTGGAAATCTAATGAAAACATCCAGCTTGTCAAAATGACGCACACCAAATTTCTGTGACGTATGCAAATAAATTGTGCTTTTTTATCAGTTTTTTTAATATAACTTTTAAACTAATTGGAACTAATTTTTCGTAGGTGGTGCATTCACCAGATTACCTCCATAGGTACCTATTGGTACAAACAGAATCAAAATCCGACAAGTACTTTTTGAGATTTGCTTGACGAAAGAATTTTTTTGAATTTTAATATCGTTACGTATCTCTGAGTATAAAGACTTCGCTTCGCTCAGACAATAATAAAATAAAATGCGGACAGACCAAAGTCTATATTTGACTGAAAACAACAACCATTTTCTAAATGCTTTAAAAAAATGGCCAATGAAAAGTGATATTTCAAAAGTATTATGAAATTAGTTAAAAACCATTTATTTTAAACTAAATGAATAAAAGATTTATATTTTTAATGAAATAAATGGGATTTGAAAAATTATTGGAAATTTATCACCATAGATGTATCAATATTACAATCAGTACCTTGTATGCAAAATGGAACAATTAGTAAATACTTTTTGTACCCGAAAAATGGTCGTTGCTTTTTTTTAAGGTTAAAAAGTAGATTACGAAATATTCCTATACAGAGATGCCAAGCCCCCGCTTATTGCACAGCAGAATTTTCTTATAGGAAAAGTTATTTTTTAAATCCGCAGAATGTTCCAATTTAATAAAACATTTTCTGTATTAAAATACCGGTATCCAAAATGCCGGAGACTTGGCAGTTCTGCCTATAACATTTTAATTAATCACAGTACTTTTTTTAATCGAATTCAAATTTAGTGAAGACAACGTTTTATTGCCAAAAGCAGCTTTTTTCCACATGTGTAACTACGATACAATTCCTTGATGCTGAAATAAAATGTTTTGACTTACGCTATTATTGCTTCCTCTTATTTATTTATTTGAATTTTAAATAAGATGACTCTAAATCGTGTTTTTTAAATGTACGGAAAAAATTCATTTCCAGAGAGGGCGAAAAGAACAATATTTGGCGATTTATTACCTGCGTTTGACTAAGTGTCTTACTACCTTGTATTTAATACTCTTCCCAATACTTCGCTGTTACATGGACTTAGGCGCTTTTATAAAAAGTTTAACGTAATTCGAGCTTAAGAAAGTGAGTTTTTTTACTGAATAATACAAATTAATGAAAAATGAATACTAAGAAATACTAATAAAAGAAAAATGAAGCATTATATTGATCTGTGTATATTTAAAAATGCATCTGCTAGCACTAATTAGATAATTTATGTGTATATAATAGAAGGTAAATAGCTTTTAATTCTGTATTTCTATGCTATAAAGCATTAACGTTTGTGTGTTTTTCGTTATCATTGGGAGTACCTAGCCGATTTAAAAAATAATGTGGGCAAAAAATGTTGGTAACCACCTTTGCTGCAGAATATACTATATTTTGCGTAGAAACAATAATCACCATCAATGCACGAGTAAAAAAAGTTCTAAAATTGAAAATTCTTTTATGTTGATATGACTAAAAATTTTAAATCTTTTTTTTGGTGGCAACTTTTAAGATATAATATTCTCGTTATGAACGATTTCTAAAACATTGGACAATTTAATTTCACAAATTAAACATTTTTTTTTTTCTAGAAAAAGTTTTAAACCCAATTTATTGAGAATATTGTAATTTCTAGGATACAGTTGGGGTCAGAAACTATAACTTTGGCATCACAGTAACTTATAAGATGTAAGTGCTCGTTTAGGACAATTTTTAAAAAAAGGATTGCTTAACTCTTATCGACAACCTCATTGCATCTGTGGCAAACAGATATTCAACATTATAAACTATTCGGACGGATTTCACACCTTATAAAATACACTCCATTCTCTTCAAACATAATAGTTTATGTTATTTATAGTTTCTCAAATCGGTGCGAAGCTTCTGTTTATGCGCATGACATCATTTCAAAGAGTTATATTTCCAATATTGGAAAATTTGTTGTTTTATTTTCTGTATTACTTTTAACATCTTGCATATTTCCAATTTTATATCCATGCATGGTTTGCTTTTCTTTTATAAAAATAGTATATGCAACTTTATATATAAGATTTTGTAATTCTATGATTCAATATGCTTATTTTCATCATATTTTATCACAATGACTGACCAATTAAAGATAACATCTCATTTTCTTTACTTATCGCAAGTTATTAAATGTGTATTCTCAGCAATATCGCTCAGACTAATCCCTCTGAGGGAAGTCCTAGTAAGTTTATAACAATTGTTTCAAGATCTGCTTATAAATTTATAACGATTGTTATAACAAAGGAAATGGGGGAAATTAAAGATTTCAGTGCTGATTAAATGATGCAACTGCATTTATTCAATATGGCAATAGGTATTAATATCTGCGATTTATTGTGAAAATTATATGTGCTGTTTTGTTGCCTATTAAGTTTATTATTTATAATTGTTTGTTTATTGTTTCCTTTTTGATTAAACTCATATTTATTTACTATTATTTTTTATTTTCATTGTCTGAGTGAAGCGAAGTCTTATAGTACGTAACGATATTAAAAATAAAAAAAAAAATTCTTTCGTCAAGCAAATCTCAAAAAGTACTTGTCGGATTTCGATTCTGTTTGTATCAGAAGGTACCTATGAAGGTAACCTGGTGAATGCACCTACTTTTAAAAAATAGTTCCAAATAGTTTAAAAGTTATAGTAAAAAAATCTGATAAAAAAAGCACAATTTATTTGCATACGTCACAGAAATTTGGTGCTCGTCATTTTTCACCGGCTAGATATTTTCGTAGAAACTGAATCAGAGTTAGAGGTCTGCACGGGCCCGGGCTTGGCCCGTGGCCCGTACCCGGCCCAGTCAAAGAGCCGGGCCGGGCCGGCGGAATCGTTTCGAATTTTCTAACGGGCCGGGCCGGGCCGACAAACAACATAAACGGGCCGGGCCGGCAAAAAAATTGAATGGGCCAGACGGGCCGGGCCTGGCCGATAAAAAAAATTTTCGGGCCTGCCGGCCCGTTCTGAAGTTTTCAGCAGAAACGATAAAATATGCTATATAAGCTATTTTCCACGAAAATGGTTTTAACGAGAATAAGTATAAATGTGGCCATACTAGTTTGACAGCATCAATATAAAAATGCACAGTGTATCGGCATCGGAGAATTACATTATGTGTAATATAATAACCGTTTTAATATTGTTTTAGCTGACTCGTGCCGGTCCGAGATCACGCTTGTATTATTTTTCTAGACTGGCCGGACCGGTACTAGACTTAATTATTGGCAGAAAACATGATTTGTAAAATTATTAACAGCGATAAAGAACTTATGTTAGCTTAGTCTTCGGATATATACTTCTTGATGATTTTTAAATTAATTTCCCAATAATGCGAAAGTTTGACACATTTTCTGATTAATTTTAAAAAGTAGAAAAGTGATAAGCCGAACTATTGAAGGGATTTGGAATCGAATAGAGTTTTTCATTTTTGGTAAATAAAATACTTGTATAATCTTGTTGAGATATAATAGTTTCTCGAATGATTGCAGGTTTTTCTCCCTTCTCTTGCTATTGCTTCCGGAAATTTTATTCAAAACGCTAATTATGACAGTATTTTATTTGCTTGCAGTATTCTTAAATTGCTTGTATCAAAAAATGGATAACGCCATTCGATTATATAGTTTCTGAATAAAGATATCTGCTAATCTTATGCGTTTCTGAGGGGAAAAAATGAATTTAGAAATGTATCAGAAAGGAGCTTCTTTGAATTTAAGAATGAATTTGGATTTGAAATCTATAATAAAATGATATAGAAATTATTATAAATCTTCTTTTATTAAACAGCTTCAAAATTAAGGATGTTTTTAGCTTTTTTTCTTTTTTCTTTTATTCTAAGCCATATTAGTTTTTTAATGAATATTTATTCGAATGTTGAAAGCCTAAGAATCTAAGTAATCATTAATGTTGTTAATGTGTATTTGCTGTAAAATCATTCCATAGATATGTATGCAGTATTCTTTAAAGAAATCTTAGTTATTTGATAAAAATCTGAATTTTTTAGAAATCGTAGAAATTGTAACGGGCCAAAACGGACCGGGCCGGGCCTGTTTTCGCTAATTTTTGTACGGGCCGGGCCGGGCCTAAAATATAAAAATTTAAACGGGCCGGGCCGAAATAACTTTCCTACGGGCCGGGCCCGGGCCTGGAAATTCCGGCCGTGCAGACCTCTAATCAGAGTACATGGAGTAAATAATTGCTTGAGCGAAACGAAGGCTAAAAGTGCTATTACACGTGTCGTGCTGCAAGCGTCAAATTGCAGGCGTCTCCATGTTATCCTATGGGACCAGGAGAGTCGCTTGATTAGCGCGCGATTCTCTTGTGTCGGAGCGTCTTTGAGGCCTGGAACGAAGCGAGTCGCAAGTAAGAGCCAATCAAATGCTTGGAAATCCAAATGATGGTAAAGACTCTTCTCGAACAGCCAATGAAATGCTAAAAAAACGAAAACACGCAGGCGATTTTTGTCGCTTGCAAGTTTTCGCTTGCACTTTTAGAATAACCCCCTTCGCCAAAGCGACTTTTTTTGGCGTGATGCATATATATATATATGTTTATATATATACGTAAGTTTGTAAGTGTAAATATAATAATATGCGTATATAACACTGGCTTACATATGTATGTATGCTATACATATTGTTGCGTATATAGGATTCTTACAAAGGAAACTCACAAATATTACTGGATATTCAAAAATAACTGTTATAATCACAACAGCTCGCATTGCTCTCCTTATATAGGCTCGCAGCATGCGCTGGAAATTTCCACAGGCTTCTCGAAAAATCCAAAAACCAAGGAAAAACATTCAATGTATCAGCATACCTAAGGGGGGGGTTACCATAGAGAGGGAAGGGTTACCATTGCCAACAATCGTCAACTTTGTCGCCAACTTGGCGATATATCGCCAAATTTGGCAACCAAAATTAGTCGTCAAAAGTGACGCCAACTTGGCGATATTATATATATAAAATCCCTCCGTGTGTAACGATTTCGAGGTCAACCCATCCACGAGAAAAAACACTTATTCTGACCAATGACAAATTCCATTGTGAAAAGTTATCTCCGATTTTAAAGGCTATCAATTTTTTGTCCAATGCAAACGTTCCAGAGTCGTAATGGAGCGTTCTCATTTGTCAGATTTACAGTTTGAGCTGTAAATGACGTCACTACATTTTACTGTGCTTTGAAATCTTTTCCCTATTTCAAACACAATATTCACACAGTTAAAAATTTGACTCATTTTCCGCAGCGTCATTCCACCGCTTTTATAGAAAACGATTACTTTGCTGTGTTATGGAGCATTCTCATTGGTCATAAAAAAAGACATTCTATAAAAGCTGTGGAGTGACGCTGCAGTAAATGGATCACATTTTTAGCAGTACACTGTTAAAAATTCGACCCTTTTGCTGCATCATCACTCCCCAGCTTTTATAGAATACACTGTAACACACACAAAGTAACCGTTTTCTTTAAAAGCGTTGGAGGGGTGCTGCAGCATCACTCCACTGCTTTTATATGAAGCGGTTACTTTACTGTGATATGGAGCATTCTCATTGGTCATAAAAGAGATATTCTATGAAAGCTGTGGAGTGACGCTGCAACAAATGGGACAAATCTTCAACAGTGTAATACGGTAAAGTAATCATTTTCTATAAAAGCTGTGTAATGACGATGCAGCAAAACAATCAAATTTTTAACAGTGTTTAATTAAAACTGTTTCATAGGTCCCAAAGCCCCCCCCCCACTAGCTACCTGCCATTAAAACTTTTTATTTAAGAAAAGCGAAGGTGCGGTTTAAATACAATATTGTTGGAATTTTTATATTCGCGTTGCTTTATTTATTTTTTTATTTTTATTTTTATTTATTTATTTATTTTTTACCGCCATGAATGACTTCATTGTCACATAACGAATCACGATTGTTTGCTCTTTATTGTTGATATTTGTTTTCTATTTTGCCGGCCCAGTGGCGTGGATGGTAGCGGAGGCTGCTCCCACACCGCTGGTCCCTGGTTCGAGTCCAGCTAGCGGCATGGGTGTCTGTGTTGTCCCTGTGAAAATGTATGTACTGGATATTCTGTAATAAAGTGTTCTATATGGTTTCTTGTGATCATTGGAGGTGCTCCCACACCGCTGCTCCCTGGTTCGAGTCCAGCTAGTGGCATGGGTGTTTGTGCTGTCCCTGTGAAAATGTATGTACTGGATATTCTGTAATAAAGTGTTCTATATGGTTTCTTGTGATCATTGGAGGTTATGCCGGCGAATAGCTGTAGCGCCTACCTCAAAGCAAAATAAATACAAGTACAAATTTCTATCTTATAAAGTATTTTCTGCCGACCCAGTGGCGTGGTTGGTAGCGGCATCTGGTGCCACACCGCGGGTCCCCGGTTCGAATCCGGGTTCGGGCATGGATGGTGTGTTGTTCCTTATAAGTGTAATCATAGCAAACGCGGTAGCGTTTGGTATAATATGTTTAAGAAATAGAAAATGCGAACGTCCTTTTGAAATTTCTGGCGAACCAGTTGACGTACGACAGTGATTTTGTTTTCAAAAGATAGAACTCAACGAGACGAATAAAATGATAGCATTAAAAAATTATCGCAGTTTACTGTAGTTTTTTATTTAACTTTTAACGAAAAAAATGAAGACGAAAAATTCAACAAGCAATAGCTAACGTTATTGTGGATAGATTAACTTCGTTTCTGGTTTATTTTTATCGTCTTGATAAAACTAAGAACAGTTTTTTTTTTCATCTTTGTATGTTTGACGGTTTCTGGGAAAATCGAATTTATGTCTTAAACTTCCAGTTGAATATTGTCTTTTGCTGTTGCGATTGTAGTTTTTTTTTATTCATTACCACCAAATTTAATATAAAAAATTATCATGTATGTATCATAATTCATTCAAATTAAACAAATCACGTGAAAAACATGGTTATTTGTTTTTATTGCGAAGCTTTTGGTTTCAGTTCTTTAAATAATAAAGGGTACTTACGTATTAAGGCCACCGCAGCAGAACTTGTGCTAATGCGCTAATAAAGAGCAATCTTGTTCGCACGTGCACAAAAATAATGGCATAAAAATGAGCAAAAAATGCACTAAAAGGCACTAATAATAACGAAAAGGCACTAAAAAACATTAAAAAGCACTAAAACACTAAAAAATAGCGTCAAAAATCAGCAAAAAACAAGGCAACAAGAAATCCAAAAGATAACTGCGGTGGCGTTAATACGTAAGTACCTAATAAAGTTGTGAACACAGTGTTTTTTTTTTTTTTTTTTTTTTTTTTTTTTTTTTTTTCGAATCCATGGTTAATTTTTCAAATAACATGCATTTTATATGATC
The DNA here is from genome assembly GCA_964019185.1 of Maratus speculifer. Classification (NCBI taxonomy): domain Eukaryota; kingdom Metazoa; phylum Arthropoda; class Arachnida; order Araneae; family Salticidae; genus Maratus; species Maratus speculifer. The sequence continues at coordinate 20,207,848 of OZ025292.1, read as the reverse complement.
ATGGGATGATTTTCTCCAGTGTCCTAACATTTTGAATTTTAGTAGTAGAAAAAAATGGGAAAAAACAAGTACATCGGAAAAAAGTATCTAGGAAAACCAAAATTTCTCTTCAGGAACTAAATGTAAGATTTTTTAATTATGATCATATTAATAAAAAACCTTAACGGAAAAGATGTTTTGCCAAAACACAATAATGTAAAACTATTTTTTTTCTCTTTAACAAACTGCAACACTTTCCCTTGTTAAAAGAAAAAAAAATACACTGATAAATCTAAGTTAAAGTTCAGAGTCTACATGAGTCCCATCTTTTCACATAACATTATAAGTCTTGGTTTGTGCAGAGGCTTTGTCATTATATCTGCAATTTGCATTTCTGTCGAAATCTGCTTCACACTAATTTCTTCTTCCAAAACTTTTTTACGAATAAAGAAATGTTTCAGACTTATATGCTTTGTTCTACTATGAAACTCAGGATTCTGAGCTAATTTTACTGCTGCACTATTATCAACATAAATTGTTGGTATTTCTTTCAGGAATGAAATTCCACCTATGAGTCTTTTTAGCCAAATTAATTCTTTAGTTGCTTCATTTGCTGCAACTATCTCAGCCTCGGTTGTTGATGTTGTCACCAAGGCTTGACGCTGACTTAGCCAAGATATTGCTCCACCTGCATACTTAACTATGACTCCAGTTGTAGATCTGCCTGTCTGAGTGCAACCTCCAAAATCGGCATCGTTGCTATAATTCCAGGTTTAAAGCCTGTTTTATAAAAAATGCATTTTTGCTTGGAGTTTGCAATATATCTAAAAACGCGCTTTGCCTTAATACAATCTTCCTTAGAAGGATTTTCTAATTTTCGCGATAAAATGCTAATAGAGTATGCTAAATCAGGTCTTGTCCCCATCATAAGGTACATTAATGCTCCTACAGCTTCACGATAAGGAAATCGTGTTTCATTAATGTTTTCTGAAACATCTTCATAAACTCCTTTCTCTTTTAAAACGGGTGTATGAACTGGTCTGCAGTCACTCATTCCAAATCGTTGAAGTATTTTGGTTGCATATGCTTCTTGTCCAATCTTGATACTTCCATCATCAAGACGTTGTATTTCTACTCCTAAAAATATGATGCAGGTTTATTGGTGATTTTGAATTTCGTTTTTAATTGATCTATGAAGTTTCTTGAGTCTTCTTCATGAGTAGCAGCAACTAATCCATCATCTACATAAAGAGCTACGAGAAGTTTTCTTCCTTCTTCCTGTCGAATGAATAAACATTGATCTGCTTCACTGGTCTTAAATCCAAGATCTAACATAAATTTTCCAAAACATTTATGCCAGCATCGAGGAGCTTGTTTCAATCCGTACAAACTTTTCTTGAGTTTACATTCATTGTTGGTGCCATCATTATAGCCTTCAGGTTGCTGCATGTAAATTGTTTCATCTAAATCGCCATACAAAAATGCGGTTGAAACATCAAATTGCATAAGATGCATCTTTTCGCTTGCTGCAATACTTATTAGTGAACGTACAGTTTCTAATTTTGTGACTGGACTGAAGGTTTTATTATAATCAATACTTTTTCTCTGATTGAAGCCTTTAATCACAAGTCTTGCCTTATATTTATCAATGGTACCATCTGGATTTTTCTTAATCCGAAAGACCCATTTGCAGGGAAGAGCCTTTGCTTTATCTGGAAGTGGTGTTAATATCCATGTGTTGTTTTCCTTTAAAGAACTGATTTCAGAATCCATGGCCTTTATCCAGAAATTACGTTCTTTACAATTAATTGCTTCTTCATATGAACTTGGTTCATCTCCTTCAGACATAAAAACTACAGATGCCATCACGTAATCTTCAAAATATTTAGGCTGTTTTAGTTCTCTTCGATCTCTTAATTCCATAGTATGTGATTTCTTTTCATCCTCTTTTTCATTTTCTGAAATAACGTGATCTTCTGAGCCTTCTTGATCTTTCTTTCCCTCATTTTTATCTTCAGGTAGCTGCCTATTAGATTCAATTAAAGGGATTTGTACTGAATCTTCACAATTTGTTGACTTTTTCTCTTGAAAGATTACATCTCGGGAACAAATAACTGTATTATTTTCTTTTATCCAGATGCGATATCTTTCATAGCCGTCATATCCCAACAAATAACCTTTTATTGCTTTTCTGTCCATTTTTCGACGTTTCTGATCTGGTACGTGAGCATAACAGGGTGATCCGATTATGCGCATGTCTTACTCGAGGTTTCTTCCCTATCCACAATTCATAAGGGCTTACATTTGGTAGAGAACTTTTACCTGTTCTGTTTAAAATATATACAGACGAATTAATCAGTTCTGCCCATAATGATGAAGGAAAATTGATTTCAGATTAGAATTTTTCAAAGTTCTTGCCATTTCAACAAGGGTTCTATTTTCACGCTCACTTCCGCCATTCTGTTGAGGGGTATAGGGAGCAGTTACTCTTTGATTAATTCCTTTTTCTTCAGGATGCTTCTAACATTTTCATTATCAAATTCTCCTCCGTTATCACTTAAGATTTCTTTGATGTTGTGTCCTAAATTTTTTGCATGTGCTATCATATTTTCAGTAGCTTGCGCAACTTCTGACTTATGACGAAGAAAAAATACATATCTAAATTTTGTAAAATGATCTTTAAAGTTGACAAAGTAACGATATTTTCTAAAGGATTCATCAAAGGGTCCACATACATCTGTTGAGATAAGCTCTCCAGGTTTTGTGGTCTTCTGTCTAGTGCCAAATTTTAAGCTATGTGCTTTCCCATATACACAAGCTTCACAAAGCTGGTTATCTAATCCAACTTTGATGTTCATTTCCTGTTCTAGAACATTCTTCACATGACGCTTGTCCTGGTGTCCCCAACGCTCGTGATATAATTGTAGAATTGAATCACTTGTTGTAGCTATGTTTACTTCCTCTGGATTACTCGGAATAAGTACTTCCATATGAACTTTGTATAAACCACCATTTACATTTCTTGTACCGTACATTACAACATTATTGTTGATTTTTAACCAACATTCTTTGACAGTTGATTCGAATCTGCTGTTTTTGTTTCGATTTTGTGCTGCCAGTACTAAAAACAGATTCTTACTAATACCTGGTACAAACCAAACTTCTTTAAGTTCTTTGACTTGTCTCTCTCCTTTTATTTTCATCATTATCTTTAAAGTTCCCTTACCTACAGCCGGTAGGACTTACACATTTGCAGTGGTAATACCATGTGGGGTTTCAAATTTTTCAAATTCTGTAAAATAATTACCATAATTTGTAATATGTTTTGATCCACCATTATCAACAAACCAATCATAACAATTTTCTTCAGACGAAAATGCATGTTTGTCTAGAGCTATTAATGACATATTTGCCGTAGAACTATCTTTTCTTAAGTACTTATTATTCTGATTGGGCTTTGCTGGCTTTCCATCAGCTATCCACTTTCTACAATATTTTACCCAGTGACCATTTTGATGACAGTAATTGCATTTTCCAACTTGCTTTTTGGTTTTTAAAGGTGTTTTTATCCTACTGGTTTTTACTTCTAATGCTTTATGATTTTGGACATCACTTTTTGACTTTTCTTCTTTATTTTCTCTTTCTAGAGAACATAATTGAGTTGTTAACTCGTCAATTGTTCTTTTACCTTCATTCAGAAGTAGCCAACTCGACTTGAAAGAACGGTACTCTTGAGGCAATGTGTCTAGGATCTTGCAAATTAGTACCATTTGAGGTAATTGAACTTCTTGCTTTCTTTGAAGACCCAAATTTGATTCGCTCCAAAGATTCTTTAAATTCGATAGATGAGCAGCCATACTGCCACTTACACTGAAAAAACTGTAGACATATATTGTACAACTGGTTATCAGAGGTAGCTTCATAAATTTTCTGAAGCTCTAGCCATACTTCTCTTGCATTATCAAATCTCATGATTTTCTGCACAGTTTCCTCTGTCATTGAATTTGTTAACACCATCATGGCACAAGTATTTGCCTTTTTATATTTGCAAAGATCGTCTTTGTACTTCTTCAAAGATGCCTCGTTAGCTCCATCGGGTGGTTGATCCGGTTTGACTAACTTTCCTTCAACCAGTTCTAAAGCATTAGTATAATAATTTAAAGCAAACTTGATTCTGTATTTCCACATCGGCCAATCGTTTTCTCCGCTTAATGGTTTTATCTGCAACTTTCCTATATCCGTAATTAGACTTTCAAACTTAATGAAATATCTTCTATTTTTCAAATATATGATAATAGCCACTTAAAATTCAGTCCACTTCGATCATTTAATTCCTTCTAGGACTTTCTTAGATTCTTGGAAAAAAAATGATTTCAGGACTAACGTTAGACAAAAAGAAAACGAAGAATAACCTACTTTTCTTGCCGATTATGCATTAGGCTTAATGCTATAACGATATACTAATAGGGATGCACCGAATATTCGGTATCTATTCGGTATTCGGCCTATTCGGCCATGTTACCGAATATTCGGTTAGGCCGAATATCAAACTATTCGGTTCAGCCGAATATTCGGCTTGGCCGAATATCAAACTATTCGGCCTGCCGAATATTCGGTTTAGCCGAATATCAAAGCATTCGGCCAAATCTTATATATTCAATGAAACGTTTAAAATACATTTTTAAAAACTTTTCACAATTTCAACTTTTAACTGTCAATCTATATATATAAAAGAAAGTCTGGATTTCGTATTAATCACAGCACAAAAAAATCTGCTGAACCTATAATCTTGAAAATTGGGGTAAAAATACTTCTGATAACATCGAGTGCCGCTAAGATGGAATTTTCGAAAATTCCACGCCTAAGGGAGTTAAAAAAAGGAACGAACTTAAAAAAATTTCTTAAAAATCGACTTTTGTAGTTATTTTTCAACTGATAACATATTTTAGTGTATTTTTTCATGCTGAATCGAATGGTACCAAGCAAATTCTTTTAAGTTCAGTAGTTCCCGAGATACTTCACATTTTCTTGATTTGGCGGTGTCTTCGGCGCAAAAACGTAAAATGTTCAATCCTTATCTTTATATATAAAAATCTTCTGTGCGTGTGTATGTAATTGAACTCCTCCTAAACGACTGGACCGATTTTGATGAAATTTTGTGTGTGCGTTCCAGTAGATTCGAGAATGATTTAGATTCACATTTCGTCGAAATTGATTCAGTACTTTTTTAGTAATTAGGCAAAAACTAATAGTTAGTGATATTTCGCTAATTAAAAGTGCTATATATATTAAAGAAAGTCAGGATTTCGTATTAATCATAGCACAAAAAAATCTACCGATCCAAAAATCTTGAAAATTGGGGTAAAAATACTTCTTATAACATCGAGTACCACTAAAAAGGGATTTTCGAAATTTCCACCCCTAAAATGAGTAGAAAAAAGAACGAACTTTTAAAAAATTCCATAAAAATCGGCTTTTGTTGTTATTTTTCAACTGATAACATATTTTAGTGCATTTTTTCATTCTGAATCGAATGGTACTAAGCAAATTCGTTCAAATCCAGTAGTTCGTGAGATAATTCACATTTTCCTAATTTGGTGATGTCTTCGGCGCAAAAACCTAAAATTTTCAATGCTCATCTTTATATATAAAAATCTTCTGTGCGTGTGTATGTAATTGAACTCCTCCTAAACGACTGGACCGATTTTGATGAAATTTTGTGTGTGCGTTCCAGTGGATTCGATAATGGTTTAGATTCATATTTCATCGAAATTGATTCAGTAATTTTTAGTAACTCGGCAAAAACTAATAGTTAGTGTTTTTTCGCTAATTAAAAGTGTTGAATAAGTTCGATGAATAGAGTGCGGACGGAATACCCGAACGATCTAAGGCGCCAGATCTCGATCGCCAAGCTCTGCTTCTCGAAGAAAGAGATCGCGTGTTCGAACCCGCTCCTGTCAAAGTGTATGCTTTCCAGTAATATAGCCTGTATTATAATTTTGATTAACTGACTTCAGAAAATCGTTAACTTTTAACAAAAAAGGGAAAAATAAACTTTTCTATCAAAAATTGAACCGAATTCAAAAAGTACTGAAGAGTGAAAAATAATTTCCTTACATAATTGTAATAAGAAATTCAATTAAGAGCGTAGTGTTTATCGTGCGTATTACTATATTTAAGTACATTTATTTGATTTTCTGGTGTCGGTGCCACGAAGGACAACGTCTATAGGTGACAGGACAACGTCTGTCGGGTCCGCTAGTTTATATATATCCTTCTATAGTAAAAAAAAACTAGCCTTAAAAGGAATGACTCCTGGAATGATGCTGATGTGGAAGATTTCCGGAACTAACGAATCCGGGTTGTCCACTCCTTCCATGAGTCGAATAGACCAATCAGGAAAGGACTCCGTCTATGCATCGCCGTATGGGTTACCATAAAGACAGGAAAGGTTACCATCGCCAACAATCGCCAAGTTTATCGCCAACTTGGCGATATATCGCCAAATTTGGCGACCAAAATTAGTTGTCAAAAGTGACGCCAACTTGGCGATAACTGTAATATTTCGCCAAATTTTTTATTTCTTTACAACACCAGTCGTTTGATACATCATTTGAGAAGTTTGCAACTGCTTATTCATATAATGGATGTCTTGTGTGTTATCCCCCATTCTGCTCCCCAGGGGGGACACATTTTTAATTTCTTTACAACACCAGTCGTGTTACACAAGATTTGAAAGGTCTGCAACTGCTTATTCATATTAGGGATGGCTTGTGTGTCACCCCCACACTCTGCTCTCCCCAGGGGGGTGTCACATTTTTAATTTCTTTACAACACCAGTTGTGTGACACATCATTTGAAAGGTCTGCAACTGCTTATTCATATTATGGATGTGTTGTGTGTCATCCCCCACTCTGCCCCCCGGGGGGCACATTTTTAATTTCTTTGCAACACCAATTGTGTGACACACCATTTGAGAGGTCTGCAACTGCTTTTTCATATTATGGATATCTTGTGTGTAACCCCCCCCCTCTGCCCTCAGTGGGGGCGCATTTTGTAATTTCTTTACAACACAAATTGTATGACACATCATTTGAAAGGTCTGCAACTGTTTATTCATTTTATGGATGTCTTGTGTGTCACCCCCACTCTGCCCCGCAGGGGGGCACATTTTTAATTTCTTTACAACACCAGTCGTGTGACACATCATTTGAGAGGTCTGCAGCTGCTTATTCATATTATGGATGTCTTTTGTGTCGCTTCCCACTCTGCCCCCCAGGGGGGCACATTTTTAATTTCTTTACCTCACCAGTCGTGTGACACATCATTTGAAAGGTCTGCAACGGCTAATTCATACCATGGGGTATTGGCGAGCATAGCAAGTAGGGGTAGCCAATAATTTGGAATCGCGAAGCGATTACGCGGGGGGTTGGCGAGCATAGCGAGCAGGGGGGCGGGCCCCCCCTAGTATTTAAAATAATTAAAAAGAAAGTCATATTTAAATAAAATTGAATGTTTTTACATTATTTATTTGTTGTTTATAAAGTATAACTTAAGAAAATTAACCATGAGAAGGATTAAAATGGTGATTTATTAGGGTTCTCCTTAAGAATAAATGATGTGCAAATGCAAGTTCCTAAATTTTGTTTAGTAAATATTCTGTTTCTTGCTTTTCCCAAATAAAAGACCTTAAAGAAGAAAGAAAAACTTTTGAGAATAGTATTAGCTATCAAGGCAATTTTTGTTCATGAAAGCATAATCAACTTATTGACTCATAAATACATTGTATTTCATTTCAGTTTAGATCAAACTTATGTTTTCGTTTGTTGCATTAACAATAATAAGATACCGTACTGTATTTTCAACTTGCATGCTTTGATTTTTGTAAAATATGATATAATGGGAAGGGTAGAAAATGCCATCATTCATATGAAAAGAACTATGAGCTAAATATTCCTTTATTCAGAATTAAGTTGAAAATATTTGTACTTTATATTGAAAAAAATCTGCCTTGATTTATTGAAAAAGGACAATTAAGAGACTGTAAAGTTTTACCTCATTCATGTTTTCATTATTTCTCTTTGATTTTAAAATGTTTGTTTTAATTCGTAGAAGAAACCATGAAATTTAAAATTTTATTAATTCAAAAAGTCTCATAATTGTGCTTCTTAAATAACTAAAGGCAGATTTTTTTTCAATATTAAATTTTCTTATAAAACACCCTTGTTTATCAAAATGTAAGTTTCTTTTATTAAATATTATGATAAATTGTTTTAAAAAGTAACGTTTTAATACCTTTAAACTTTGAAATATAAAAAGTATTTGGAAAGCCGAATATTCGGTATTCGGCCGAATAGTTAACTATTCGGTTGGCCGAATATTTGGTATTCGGTTGGCCGAATATTTGGTATTCGGCCCAACAATTACTATTCGGCCAACCGAATATTCGGTATTCGGTTCACCTGTCGGCCGAATATTCGGCATTCGGTATTCGGCCAAAATCACTATTCAGTGCATCCCTAATACTAAGTATTTAAAAACTTTGCTTGAATTATTACTGCGCACATAGCATGCGAAAAAACCATAACCTAAAGTAATTTTAAATTAATTAGTATATTTAGATAAATATTATAACAGAATCATTAATAAATAGTGAAGAAAAACTTCGTTTAATATTGCTTTGAGAAATTTAGCTAGACACATAATAAAGCCGTTTTTAAAAAGATAATGGAACACAGAGTAAAATAATAAAAAACCTTAACGGGAAAGATGTTGCCAAAACACAATAATGTAAAACTATTTTTTTTCTCTTTAACAAACTGCAACACATATAACGTCCTAATTTACATAAGGAAAAGATATAGAGTAAAACAAAAACTTCACATTCTGTCCATATCTTCAATAGCATTCAATTGATTTTAAATAGGGATGTGATGTCAGATACGCATAAGGGTACCTAATTGGCACGAAAATTTTGTTATTTTGTCTGAAATGATAACCGGGCTAATGTTTATTAAAAATATTTACCTTTATTTAATTTTGTTAAATTTTATAAATCATTTCATTCTGTAGTTATTAATTAAACTTTTCAATACTACTTGATTATCCTGTCAACCAATTTCGCCAAATTGTACAAATCAATTTATTCACCATGTAATTCATATTGGCATAATTTTTATTTTAAATAACGGAAGCAGAAATAAATTAGTAAAACATCAATAAAAGTACGAATAAAAAGTTGAATTAAAAATGACATTACGGCATGACAAACATGCGTAACCTATTTAATGTAAACTGAATGTAACATTTATGATAATCCGTTATTGGCATTTAAAATTTTATAATTTGGCGATCTGAAGAGGTTAAGAAACTTCATGTAATTATTTTCAGTTATATGTTGCTCCAATTAGCGTTAGAATTTTTTCATTTTTGGCGAAAACTTTTAAAATACGTTTTTTGTCAAAATGCATATGAAAAATTACTTTCTTTTCTTAAATAAAAACATTTTTTTAAATAAATATATTTTTTTTTCTTTATTCCCAAAATAATTTGATTATTATTCTTTATGTTTATGTACTACTGAAAGAGGCGGAGGAAAGCAAAAACTGTAGTTAATTAGAGGGTCCTGTCCTGTTCAAGCTGCACTCTCTCGTCTCCGACCAGACATATCCACAACCCATATACACGCTAATTTTCTTTTTCTTTTTTAATGATTACCCGATTACGGAAGATCGAAAGATATTAGCACAACTAGTAGCATCTTCTGTAATGGAGTTGGCATTTTTTACATTTGACTGGTGTCTCACCAGTTGATAAGCGGTTCTGCTTTCAAAGCTGGTCTGAGGGAAGAGCTGGGTTCGAACTCAATCGCTCTCGTCAGCCTAATCATTCGGAGTTGATTAGGCTGTCTGTGTTTTTTTTCTTCTTCTTCTTTAGAAAGATCTGAAGGACAGCCTTCCTCGGGTCTATATCCATCGTGTAGATAATCAGCCGTTTTAAACTAAACGTTAGAAACTCAGTCAAAGGGTGTTTTTGATCAAAAACACCCTTTGACTGAGTTTCTTTCGGTTCACGATTCTGCATCTACCTCTCTCACGAATGTTTCCGTGACTGATTATGCAAAATTAATTACTCATTTGAAAAATCAGCTTGTGTAAATGGTTAAGTAAAAAATGTTGCTGCCTCCTGGACTTTTATAATGCCCAAAAAAAGTTTTATTTCGGGCGCTATGAAAAATAGTTTTAAATATGACGTTTAAATTTATCTTTTTAAATGTGATGTAATTTCCATAGTTAAATTCATTTCGCACGTAATAATTTAATTGTTTTAAGCGTATTTCTTTTTTAATATCCACGTATAAATGTTTTTTTAATTGTGTTGAAAAATGTAATTTTTCTCTTTTTTAAAATATATAGGAATGGGAAAAAATAAATCAACAAGCAATAGGGAAAAAAATCAAGCTAAAAAAATTTTCAATTAAAAAAAGTTTTTAATAAAAAATTGTAAATAAGAAAAATTAAAATAATAATAATAATAATTGGCCACTTTAAATCATAATCTAGTGCAGTGTGTGCTTATAAAAAAATGGTTGAGTTGATATGCGTAATTTTTAATTTTGCAAAACTTTTTAAATGGAACTATTTTGGCCAATTTCAACATTAAATACCTCTAAAAAAAATCTTTTATTTGGAAACTATTTGCTTCAATTTATTTATCGTACATTCATGAAAGTTACAGTAAATTTAATTACGGCAGCAGCAGAATTAGACAGGTCAGTTTGTTGAAATCGAAAAAAATATGTATATATAAGTGAATTATTTTGGATGATACGTTTGGCTGAATATATTAACTGGCATCTCTACAAATTTGTTTGGCTTTCCACAACAAAATTTAGCCGGAAAAGTTTAGTCTGTTCTTTGCACTAGGGCTCCCGTTCTCTTGTTGTCTGCTAGCTTTCATGAAGGTAGAATAGTAGGAACAGAATGTAGGGAGCGCCCTATTTAACGTTCTTCATTCAACATTCATGAGCCGCCGGAGATGCTAGTCATACTCATGGAAGAACGAATATCTATATTCCTTCTTCCATGGTCATACTAGGTACACTGTTAAAAATCTGCTGCATTTTGCTGCAACTTACTCCCCTGCTTGTATATGTGGTGTATTTAACTGTAACCGCAACTTTATGTAAGCGGCAATAAGGAAAAGGCATGTTTACAAACAAACACGTCTGTCAACCAATCTACCACTACATTTTTTGTCATAGCGATCATTGTAGGAATCATCTTGACGACTTAGTCCAATCATATCATACTTACTTATGCAATGGCAAACTTAGACCAATCAAATTCCCGGAGTTCATCCGTACAGTGTCAGTCGTCAAAGAACGGACTGGTTTTCTCCCTTATCCACAGTAATTCGTCCACAGTGACGTCAGCTGCCCTTTCCTTATTGTGTTCTATGCCGGCTGTGTGTATCTGTGATTGTCTGCTGTAAATAATGTGTCCGTATTAAATAAGTTCTTTTAGTAAGATGAAAGTTTTATTCTTCCAAAGTATATCTATTTCTGCTAATGATGTTAAATCGATATTTAGTTCACATATTAAAATAATATGTGATATCTGGCGACGAGGATGGGATAAAAAGTATCGGATTCACACAGATCAGATGCCGAAGACTGCCAAGGTAAAAAATTCTTTTTGTATTTATCTTTAAAGAAGATTTAAAATGGAGCAGTTGGTTCAAAGTTTAATAGAACAAAATAAAATTTTGTTAGAGAAATTGACCACTTTTGTCGATCCGAAAACGCAAGAAGCTAAAGTTTCAGTTCAATTTGAAAAATTTGATGAAACAGGTGAAGCTTTTGATTCTTTTTTAGAACGCTTCGAAGCTTTCATGGATATTCAAAATGTTCCGGATGGCAAACGTGGGAAAGTTTTTATTTCTAGTTTGTCAGCAAAATTATATAATTTGTTGAAAAACCTGCTAGCTCCTGACAATCCTTCCGATAAAGATTACCTTATTCTAAAAAATACATTAAAAGCTCATCTCACTCCGACGCCGCTTATAATTCCTACTAGGCATGTGTTTCTAAATCGTAAGCAATGGGAGGGGGAAAGTGTCAGTGCTTTTATGGCTGAACTTCGATCCTTGGCAATTCCTTGTCAGTATAAACAGGAAATGTTGAACACGATGTTACGTGATGTTTTCGTAAGCGGGCTAAGGGATAGAGCAATATTAGATAGACTTTTTGAGGAAGATGATATAGATATTGAGAATACTTTCAAAATTGCTTTAGCTATGGAGAAAGCTATGAAAGGGGCAAATGAGATAATGGGTAAATCTTTAGAAATTAAAGAATTTAGCGTGAGGAAAAATAATGAGCAGTCAAAATTTGTTTCGCAAAAGAAAAACTTTGGAAGACAAAATCTTTCGGGAAAGAAAGTAAAAACGAGCTGTACACGGTGTACAGCAACGGATCACGATAAATATTCTTGCAGATTTAAATTAGCTAAGTGTCATTTTTGTCAAAAAATCGGGCACATTCGAAAAGTTTGTTTTGCAGCGAAAAAAGGGTTAAAAGGGAACAAGGTAAAACAAAAGCAGGTAGATACCCTGTATTCTAGTGAAAATGTTATTCCAATGTATTCTTTTGATTTGAACTCGCTGAAAGAGGAGGAGCAAAGAAAACCTCCAATTATATTAACAGTAAATATTGAAAATAAACCTGTGAGTATGGAACTTGATACTGGAGGGGCCGTCTCGGTAATGAGCATAAAAAAATTTCGTGAGATTTCGAAAAAAAGAATCCAACCCACAAAAGTAGTTTTTAAAACATATAAAGGTGAAATAATTGTACCTTTGGGTTTTGTCACTGTTGATGTTGAATACAAAAATCAAAAATTTAAATTAAATTTGTATATTGTTAAGGAAAATTTGGATACAATTTTTGGCCGCGAATGGCTATATAGTATAAATTTGGATTGGAATTCTATAAAAGCAGTAAGAGCATCTTATGACTATAATTTGAGTAAATTGTTAGAAGAGTATAAAGAGCTTTTTGACGATAAGTTAGGGGAAATTAATAATTATGAAGTAAAGTTGGAACTTAAATCTGATGCAGTGCCAAAATTTTGTAGAGCTAGACCTGTACCCTTTTCTTTAAAAGACAGGATTGAACAAGAAATTGATAGGCTTGAAAAGGAAGGCATCATAGAGAGAGTAGAGACCTCTGATTGGGCAACACCAGTTGTCCCGGTTGTAAAAAACAGATGGGTCTATACGCTTATGTGCAGATTATTCTGTTACCGTAAACCAAAATATTATGGTACAACAACATCCTTTACCAAAATTAGAGGAAATTTTTTCAAGTTTAAATGGGGGTAAAAAATTTTCAAAAATCGATTTTAAACATGCATATTTACAAATGAAAGTACATCCGGATAGTCAAAAGATCTTAACGATAAATACACATAAGGGATTATATATATGTAAAAGACTTATGTATGGTTTAAATTCTGCTCCAGCGATTTGGCAAAGATATATTGATGGTCTTTTCCAGGGAATGGAAGGAATCAAAGTTTTTATGGATGATGTTAGAGTGACTGGATCAGATGATAAATCACACTTAGAGGCTTTAAGAAATTTTTTTCAGAAATGTAAAGATCATGGGCTAAAATTAAATTTAGATAAGAGTAAACTTTTTCAAAAAGAAATTCAATTTTTAGGGCACAAAATTGATACAAACGGTATACATAAGACTGATGAGAAAATGTCTGCGATTTCAAAAGCTCCTAGACCCACTAACGTACAGGAAGTACAAAGTTTTTTAGGGCTTGTTAACTTTTATGGAAAATTTTGTCCTAATTTGGCTGCAATAGCGAATCCTTTGTATAAACTAACACAGAAAGGTGTGAAATGGGTTTGGTCAAAGGATTGTCAGGAAGCTTTTGAAAAAATTAAAAATGAAATTTGTTCTCCGCGTGTCCTAATGCATTATGATCCATCACTGCCATTGGTATTGGCAACTGATGCATCTCCTGTAGGAGTAGAGGCGGTTCTTTTCCACTCTCTACCTGACGGAACAGAAAGACCAATAGCTTTCGCATCCAGAACCCTCACAAGAACTGAGCAAAAATACGCTCAGATTGATAAAGAAGCATTAGCAATTGTGTGGGCTGTCAAGAAATTTTATCTTTACCTAAAAGGGAGACGATTCACATTATTAACTGACCACCAACCTTTAGTAGCCATCTTCGGATCGAAGAAAGGTCTTCCAGTTCTGGCAGCGACAAGATTGTTACATTATTCTTTAGTATTACAATCTTTCCAGTTTGACATTAAGTACCGTCATACAAAAAAACATGGTAACGCTGACTTTCTGTCTAGGCTACCGTCCACCTCTGAACAGCTAGACGTTAAAGATGAAATTGATCTGTTTCAGTTAGCACAAATCGAAACTCTTCCTGTCACAGCTAGAGACTTAGCCAAAGAAACTCTGTTGGATCCAGACCTCGCCCCATTGCTTAATATTTTACAAAATGGAGGAATTTTAAGAGGGAGAGAAGCAGAATATAGTCTACAAGATGGTTGTGTCATGTTAGGCCAGCGCGTGTGCGTTCCCAAAAAGTATCAGGCTCAGGTGCTTGAAGAGTTACATCATGGTCATCTGGGTGCTGTTAAGATGAAAGCTGTCGCTAGATCGTATGTTTATTGGAAGAACATCGATAAGGATATAGAAAATTGCTCAAAGAATTGTGTAGACTGTGCTCGGTACAAAACCGACCCACAGAGAGTAAAGGTACATTGCTGGGAGTATCCTAGTGCACCGTGGCAACGTATTCACATAGATTTTGCTGGGCCTATCTTTGAATATATGTTCCTGATTATAGTAGATGCTCATTCCAAGTGGTTGGAAGCTTATCCAATGAAATCCACCACAGCAACCAAAACCATCGAATGCTTAAGAGATTGTTTCGCTCGATTTAGACTGCCACTCATGCTGGTAAGTGACAACGGTCCACAATTTACATCATTTGAATTTGAGATGTTTATGCGTAATAACGGTATTAAACACAAGACCACTGCGCCATTTAAACCATCTAGCAATGGGCAGGCCGAAAGATACGTCTTTACAGTCAAACAATCTCTAAGAGCAATGCAAAATTATAGTGGCACAATCAGTGTTGGGCACGTTCACAAAATAAACGAACTAACTCAAACTCACGTTCAATTTCTGAAAAGTGATTTAAGTTCACGTTCAAACTCAAAAAATTTTAAACGAACGCGTTCAAATCACGCTCATTTGTAAAAGTGAACAAAGTTCACTAAAAAGTTCACTTTTTTTTTTTTTTTTTTATGTTTGGATATTATTGTCCAAATTTACAAAATTTTGTGAACTAATCATTTGATTATTCGATATGTAAGATAGAGGTATGCACGGACGGAAATTTCCAGGCCCTATCCATAGAAAAAAAAATGTCCGGCCCTATATCAAAATAAAAATTTCAGCCCGAGCCCAGCCCGGCTCGTAGAGAAAATTTAGCGGCCCGATATAATAGCTAAAAACAAGGCCCGACCCGGCCCGACATAATAGCTAAAACAAGGCCCGAGCTTGGCCCGGTCCGGAAAAAAAAGTTGAAATTTCGCACCGAACCCGCCCCAACCCCGAGTAATTTCTACTGGACATTGATATTTACCCTTACGGAAAAGTTCTGGCCAAAAAAACTTACCTTAGTCTGTTTATAATCTCCATTTATGCAGAAGTGCCGTATGCTGCGATGTTTATGCTTTTAATGAACCTTTGTTAGTTGTATGTAAATGTTTCAGCTATCATTAATATTATTAATCTATCTTCCATGTTATGGAGACATAAAAATCTAAAAAATGATATATGGTAAAAGTAAAATCTAAGATGAAACCGCATTGGAAAGAAAAAATACGTTTCTTTTTTAGCAGGTGTAAATGTTTAATATATTTTTTCTACCGTATTATTGTATTCATTTTGCATGGATGAAAAGTTTAAAAGAACTTTAAAAGAAATTTTCAGTTTTCAGTTTAAAAGAAAATTCCGTTATAGGCAGTTTATTCCATATGTTTATTCCATATGTCCTCTATTAAAAAAAAGCCTAGAATCTACGATTCTTAAAAAAGAATAAAAATCCAATCTTTAATTGTATAAAAATGGCAACTTAAAAGTATGTGCTTTTTAGCAAAATCAAGCCAAATTTTACTGATTTTTGAACAGACTTGGCCCCGTCGAGAAAAGGATTTTCATACGGGATGATAAATAAGTATAGTACAATATTGGAAGGAATATATCTCCTAGCTATATCTTGAAATAAAATTTTATTCGTCTTTAATTTGTTAAAAAATGGTAAAATTTATACATCCTAAGTAATTTAACATAATTAAATGCACAGAGTAAGAATAACAAAAGTTCTTTTGTCAGGTATCTCTCTCTCCTACCCTTAATACCCCGAAAGGATAATTTCATTTATTTATTTATTTATTTTTACATTCAAGCTTTCAAAATGTATGTTATACAGTGAGACGAATTTTAATAAATGAACTAATTTCATTTTGCGATTCTGAAATGTACTAGTCGAAATTTTCTTTTCAATATTCAATATTTCTTAAATGTTAAAACATCTGTAAATGCTCTACTGAATTTATGTGTGTAAAACCAAATTGCCTTGTATGAGGAGATCTAAAAAAATTCCTAGTTTAATTTATTTCATGTTTATGTTCTCCGTTAAAGAAAAAAAAAAAAAAAAACCTGGACTACGGATGTTAGCAAAGACATTTATTCCAAAATTCTGGTTAATCCTTCCACTGCATTTTGTTTGTAGGATTGCTGATAAAAAATTAAATGTTTGGCATAAGGAAATCCCTTTTCTTTTTGCATATGAATCGATAAAATTTGCATATGTAACTTCTTAAAGCTGTTCTTAACTTCTGCAAAATGTTTTGACACATTTACAAATTCATTTTTAACGAAGAGATATAAAATTGGAAGGCGAGACTATGGAAGCGCTTTTGAATTGAATTCAACATTCCATTTTTTGATAATAAAATTACCTAACGAGTTATAAACTACTTTCATGATATAATTTTCTTCCTTTCTTCGACTGCTTTTTTCTACTTTCGTCGGAAAATGCGGTTCAAAATGTTAGCTCTGATGGCTTGTTCTGAAATATTTATGGCGTTTTGTTAAAAATTTTTTAAAGTGAGTGGGATTTGATAGTTTCTGAATAACAACAACCGCTAATTTTATGTATTTCGGAACAAAAATAAATTACAATTTATACCACAAAGTTTTTTAGGAACACCCTTGATAATCGAACAGGGATTTTCATTTGCCTATAAAGTTGACGCATATTTAATTATTTCAAATTATTGTTCCATGACAATGGCCCTTCACACAGACTGCTGAGACTTAAAAACAGACTTTAAACTGCTAATAGGACATCGTTTTCTGAAAGATATTTTGCATTTATAGATAAATGAAAAAAAAAAAAATTAATTTACAGCAGTTTGAATCAGAACTATGAAACTTTTTTGAATACAGAAATGAAAATAAATTAAAGATAGATTGAAAATTCATTTATTACTTTAGAAGTAAAATTCTTCTTAAAATCAGTAATCTGTTTATAAAAAAAACTTCCACATCTCACTGAATAAAGAATTGTGAAAACTGTGACAATTTGTGAAGGCCCGCGGCCGCATCAACTCTTACCCTCACATATAAATCTGGATCTGTACATCATTTCTTTAAAGCCAGTCTTCTTTTTTTAAATCTAAAAATTTAAACATTTTGTACGACTTAAAATTCAGATACGAATACATAATAATTATTAAGATGCTACTAGATGCAGTATAATATAAATATTTAGATGAACGCATATTTTATACCACTCTTTTTCTATTCTAAAAGTACACATTATCGATTGTAATACGTATAAAGTTTTGCAATAGATTAAAAACATCCCTTTTACAAACACCAAATTTTAAGCCTCATCCCTCCATCCCCCCCCCCCCAAAAAAAAATAATAAATCCATAGTTGCGTTAAAAAAGTGGAAAAAAAATAGTTAATTCATTTAAAATTGTTATAACATGCCTTAAAAATCTACCGCCTCTATTAAGGATGTATTTCGATTCAAACTGCTTATTTTCCGATTTATTTTTAAATTCATTTTTGCTCTCAAATGCATCAAAATGGCACATTCTCTTATTTAGAAATTACTCAAGGTGCCGTGATTATTAATTCGTTGATAAACAGAAAATATTGCAAAAAGTGCAATCAAAAACGGCACTTTGAACCGATTTTTAAGAAGCGGGAGACTTAGGAACGAAAAAAAGGGTCATACTAAGAAGATAATTGCTTATAAATCAAATTCTAATGAATTGAGCGTAAAAAGACATCATACGGCACCTTATATTTCTCTTCAAAAATTCCCTCAGCAAGTTTCATATTTCTACTTTTAAAAATGTTTCTGAAATTATACCAGAAAATTTTGAGCTGTTGAAGGTGGAAAAGCGTTTTTTCGAATACATCCTTAAGGAGGGAAATGCGGCATGATAATTTTTCTGGGGTTAATGCACTGGGCAAAAAATTTTATCACAATCATTGAAGAAAATTGTAACAGACGATAGAAACTGTAAAAGAAAGTTTAAAAATAGCATAAGAAAAATTCTGTAAATATTTTAATATAAAGTATTTTGTAATATAATTAATAATAATAATAGATTTTAAAAAAATGATAAAACAATGTCCAAAACCTAAAACTGTGATATGTACGTATGCATGATTTCTTTTGATGAAAATTTTTTTCTGTTTATCAGCAGAAATAATGACAATTTGCTGATTGGAAAATTAGGTATGTTAATTTTGGACGATGCATAAAATATTTTGACTTAAAAAAAATAAATAATAAATAAAAAATAGAAAAATAAAAGGGGGGGGGCGGGGAGAAAGAAAAGGAATGGAAAAATAAATGAAATCGTTTACATTACTTTATGTTTAGAAAATATTTGCAAATAGGTTGCAGATTAAAAATCAATTTTATCAATATTAATGTATCCATTTTAAAGATAATAAACATAATAGAAATTATCGTTCTCGAGACGAAGAGTTTATTCGTCGTCAAATTTAATAAACTGCAAAACATAATTTTTCACTTTCAAAAAATAAGATTATCTGTGTATATACAAGAGTGAATCCAGCCCTCCATTTAGAGGAGGGTCATAACAATGAGAGAAATGCCACCATAGGAGAGCATTGACTGTCGCATTCTGAAATTCAATTTAAATCCCCAAATTTTAGTAAGATTTCCTAAAAAATTCTTTACATTTAACGAAATATGGAAAACGCTATTTCAATCGCTTAACAACTGAATAAGTGCACTTGCAAGTATCTTTCATGTAAGATTAAAAATGACTTCATAAATTACCAAAATTTATGTAATTTGGATTTGTGTAAAGCTTTAAAAAAATAATGTTTTGCATCCCAAAGCAAAGGAGAAGTTAGAAAGAACTTAATATACATTTCATTTGAGTATATCTTTAAAATTTTAGATGGTTCCACATCCCAAAGCAAAGGAGAAATTAGAAAGAACTTAATATACATTTCATTTTTTAAATGTTCCTTAAAATTTTTCTTTGTTCAAAGTGGAGAGTGGAAGGGAGCTCATGATTCCCGTAACCCCTCACATTATCGGATTAAAATAAAGAAATTAATGTTTATCTTGTTCGAATTCTATACTTGAGAAAGTGGCTTTCATCTTCCGTTGCAAAATGCTATTTTTCATAACAATGTAATGCATTTCACAAAAATAACTTTGACTTTTCAAAAAATATTAGCTGTCCTGTGTCCCCTCCCCCTTCCCCAAAAAACCTTCATCGAATACATCTTTTAAAAGCAATTCAAAATTTATTAAACCATAATATATAATTTCCCATTTGTTTGAAAACTATCTTTACAGATATGTGTGTGATTTTGTTTAAATGTCGGTGTGTCAATTTTAAAAGTGAAAAGTATTTTTAATGGAAATAGAAAGAAAGAAAACAGTTTGCACGTATAAAGAATCTTCACGAATTAAAATCTTACATTAATCCAAGGGCGGCGCCAGAATTTGCCCGACGGGGGGGGGCACTGTATCCCCGACAGGGGGGCCAAGTTCATAATATATATTAGAGGTCCCCGCGTACTGGTCAAGGGGCCTAAAAAACTGCGTGGGAAAATATATTAGGCCCGGATCCGACTCAGTTTGTACTAAATAGATTAATGGTCCAGTCGGCATAAAATTAAAAAAGAATACTTCCCAGTTAAACTGATGGCATTGAGCTCACAGGCTACAAATACTAATTGTACATTAAAGCCTTATATTTTCAAGGGTTAATTCCGTTCGAAAAAAAAATTAAGAAGGGGAAACAGCTCTCCCCTTTCCTCTTTTTTTATACTTAATCATTGAACCTCCTATACTACCAAAGACATGCTTTATCATATAAAAAATCTATATCCAAAATTCAGAGCAAATTAGATAATTCTTAATAAAAACCCATTTAGCATTTATATAATTTAAAAGGAGTTATCCCCTTCTTTTATACTTAACCATTAAACTTCCAAAACGATTCAGAGATTTGAACGAAATCTGAAAATTCTGCTTGAAAAACCTATTTATATAAATTAAGAGGGGGGGGGGAGGCATTAGAACCCCTGTTGCCCCTATTTATACTTATTCAATGAACACCTAATAGCAGTCACGGAATCGCCTCATCAGAATGATCCTAATCTAAATTTTGAACGAAAACTTAATTCTGCATGAAAATCCCATTTATATCAACTAACGGGGGGGGGGGCATTAGAACCCCTGTTCCCCCTATTTATACTTATTCAATGAACACCTAATAACAGCCACGGAATCGCCTCATCAGAATGATCCTAATCTAAATTTTGAACGAAAACTTAATTCTGCATGAAAATCCCATTTATATCAACTAACGGGGGGGGGGATTAGAACCCCTGTTCCCCCTATTTATACTTATTCAATGAACACCTAATAACAGCCACGGAATCGCCTCATCAGAATGATCCTAATCTAAATTTTGAAAACTTAATTCTGCATGAAAATCCCATTTATATCAACTAACGGGGGGCATGAGCCCCCCGTTCCCCCTCTTATACATATCGAATGAACTCCAAAAACTAATCAGGGAAGCGCCTTATCAGGATATACCTATATACAAAATTCCAAGTGGATCCGATATTTTTATCATGAGTTATCGCGTTACGCACATACGCACATACGCACATACATACAGAACGGACGGGCACATAAGCTCTCAGGCTATGATAGCCTGTGAGCTAAAAAGTCGGCCTGATTATACGGTCTAGAGAATATAAATACGTATATATATATAATATTAGCACAATAAAAAAAAGAGTTAAAATCTCGGCCCGACCCGACTCTATTTCTAAAAACGTGTATTTTTACTTTGATATGGTTATAAAGTGTTTTGCACGAAAAATTCTGATTAAAAAAAATATTTTTTTTTTTTAAGAAGTGTTCAAGGCGGCAATATTTATTTATTTTAATGAATATTTATTTGCATGTAAATGTTTCAGTTTTCATTCAGTTATCGTTAATCCTTATTTCATGTATTGGAGACTTAAAAATCAGAAAAAAATGCCACACAGTAAAATGTTCTAAGAGGGAAACGCATAGAAACAAACAAATAAACAAACTAGTCGTTGGGGGCCACCGTGATGCTTACCCATCATGGATATGTATATGAAAATAAAACATGTGAAACTATTTATGCAATGCATTGCAATTTATAAACAAAATTTAAATATTGTTAATATACATAGTTATGCTATATTAAAGAACTGCTGATGTACCAATTTCGACAAATTATATAAAACGCCAAACTACTCAAGTAGTACCGAACTGCGTAAAAGAAACATCCTTATAACTCCAAAAATAATAATTCTATTAACTAACAATTAACTGCGTCGGATTAAGCGTCTCATTTCCAATTAAAATATACTTCTGAATTGAAATTTGAATGAAATACAGGGTCATGAAAAATCGAAGAATGTGGAAAACAAGATTACAAATATCTCGGCAACTAATAATCCGATTGACTTCGTTCTATATGCAAAATATGTGCTATTTTATTGCCTTTTATGTCCATTCCTTAGAACAAAAAAATTCGAAAATTTTTATATACCTTTCATCAGAACGAATTTTTCGAGAGTCCGAAAAAAATAGTTCCGGATAATCGAGGTTGCTGATATTAAATAGGGTTCGTCCCATTCTTACATACTAACTACATACAAAATTTCAAGTCTCTGTCTCAATTTGTTCGGGAGATAGGGCGTTTACAGACAGACAGACAGACAGACAGACGGACGGCAAATTTTTTTTTCTAAAAATATGTTTTTCGGTATCTCCACTATCTAAAACGTGTAAATCCGTCAAAAAAATTTTTTTGATTTTCAAAACGATTGCAAGACTTACCCTATACTACGTATGATGGGTAAGTAAAAAGAGAGAGAGAGAAAGAATTGAATCAACTTGTTTTGCGTTTAAGGGGACTCTTCACTCACTTGGAAACACCCGTTCCGTCATGTTAAACACAGGCTATTTTAGAATTTCTCATGTTAATTAGAATATTTTTAAACAATTTTTTTTTCTTACATAGGGCAGCTGAACTTGCTCTTTAATATTACTTTTTTTCGCTTTTACTTACCCATCATACGTAGTATAGGGTAAGTCTTGCAATCGTTTTGAAAATCGAAAAATTTTTTTTGACGGATTTACACGTTTTAGATAGTGGAGATTCCGAAAAACATATTTTTAGAAAAAAAATTTTGCCGTCCGTCTGTCTGTCTGTCTGTTTGTCTGTCTGTAAACGCTCTATCTCCCGAACAAATTGAGATAGAGACTTGAAATTTTGTATGTAGTTAGTATGTAAGAATGGGACGAACCCTATTTAATATCAGCAACCTCGATTATCCGGAACTATTTTTTTCGGACTCTCGAAAAATTCGTTCTGATGAAAGTTATATAAAAATTTTCGAATTTTTTTATTTTAAGAAATGGACGTAAAAGGCAATAAAATAACACACATTTTGCATATAGAACGAAGTCGATCGGATTATTAGTTGCCGAGATATTTGTAATCCTGTTTTCCACATTCTTCGATTTTTCATGACCCTGTATTTCATTCAAATTTCAATTGAGAGGTATACTTTAATTGGAAATGAGACGCTTAATCCGACGCAATTAATTGTTAGTTAATAGAGTTATTATTTTTGGAGTTATAAGGATGTTTCTTTTACGCAATTTGGTACTACTTGAGTAGTTTGGCGTTTTATATAATTAGTCAAAATTGGTACATCAGCAGTTCTTTAATATAGCATTACTATGTATTAACAATATTTAAATTTTGTTTATGAATTGCAATGCATTGTATTAATAGTTTTCATATGTTTTATTTTCATATACATATCCATGATGGGTAAGTATTACGGTGGCCCCCAACGACTAGTTTCGATTTCAATTGCAGATTTATTTATTTATTTATTTATTTATTTATTTATTTTTTTAAAATTTTTTCAGTTTTGAAAAAGGTTTTGAAACTGAAAATACTTTTTTTTTTTAACATCTGGAGCCAAAATCGAAAAAGTAAAAAATATCCATATTGAATATTGAACTCACTATCCTATGCAAAAAAAATCGTTAAAAAATATTAAAGTTTAATGTTAACATTACGGAGTGGCTGTTTTCAAGTGAGTGGAGAGTCCCCTTAAGACAGGTTTACGTCATAGGCAGGTTTTATTTCACAGTTTTACTGTATTTAAATTTTATTACCTAAAAATCTACTATTCTTTAAAAATAATAAATTTTAAAGTTTAATTGTAGAATAATGGCGATATAAACTTATAAAAATACATATTTTTTTGTAAAAATGTTTGGAACGGGCCAAATTTTACTGATTTTTGCACGCCCCAAGTCGTTCCGAGAGCGGGATTTTCATTCGGGATGGATAGAAACCAGGATTGAAAATTTCAACCCGCTCAGTCCTAGGAAAAATGAAGTCAGTCCCGGCTCGGCATCGGAAAATTTAGTTAAGCCGTGAAAAGAGTGAAGACAAATTATGGACCGGCCCCAGTGTCGTAAAAGAAAATAGGCCCGGATCCGGCCAATGCAGACCGCTATCGAGGTTTATCCAGAAGCTAGAGCTCAGTGAAATTTTCTTTCATTAAATTTGGGTTATTCGCTAGGAATAAATAGTACGGAAACCACGCTCGCTAATCCACATCAATTCATTCTGGATCCGATAAGGAATCTCTTTTAGGTGGCATAGAATAACAACGCAGCCTACTGAGTGTTCGAAGCCAAAATAGAAGCAGTATTGCTTTCTTTCTTTCTTTTTTTTAAGCATAAAATTTGTGCAATTTTATATTCAATAGATGCAGAGATTTAAAAAAAAGAAAAAAAAACCACCATCTGTAGGGCGATATACACCAAAATGTCATCCGTACTAATTGAATATAATGAAGTTTGATAAAATTCAGTCTTTAGCTTCTTGAGAAATAACTCTCACGGTCTCACGGCACACTTGCCAACTTTAGATTTTTAATAATCAAATAAATGTATTATAACAGATAGAAAGGTAACCTTCGTGGTACTTATTTCATTTCAATTCGATTTAAAAATATGATCATTTTGATTTTTGGGGAAAAAAAAAGTTTTGCGTGCATGTCACGGTAATTATTAAAAACAAAGCAAAACAAAAACACTGTTGAGTGATGCATTACAAATTTTAGCAGCATTAATTTATTTGAAGGTCTAAAAATCTATGGAATGGTCTATGGAACAAAATATTAAGCATAGCAACACCACCTGTTGGGTGATATTAACCCAAAGCTAAGTTATACCTACATCAAATTTACTCTGAAATTTTATTATTAAACTCCATACATTATTTCTTGAGGCAATGTGATCACGAAAATTGTCTTACACAGACTAACAGAAATACACACATTTCTATTAAAAAAAAAATTAAAATCAAAAATTTTCATGATTCCAATATTTTTTTCTTATGTATTAGAATAATGTAAAACTAACTCAGTCTAATATCAGTCTTTTCAGTGCATTTTTTTAAAGTATATATATCTACAAAACGGCACATTTTATAATAATCTGATATGTATATTTAAACCTAATAAAATTGTTATTTAAATCTACTTTTTCTCTTTTATATAATGCACGTGTGTTTAATCCCCCCCCCCTACACAAGATATTCTGTCTGTGGTGAATGAACAATTGTCGAAAATAATGTACTGCATCTATGTAACTCTGAAATATCCTTCCAGTCTATAGTGTTTATTCTAGGGATGGGACGAATATTCGGCCACTATTCGGTATTCGGCCTATTCGGCCCTTTTGCCGAATATTCGGTTGGCCGAATATTGAAGGCTTGTTGACCGAATACTTCGGCCGAATACCTGTAGCCGAATATTTAGAGATATCTTGCCGAATATTGCTAAAATCTCGCCGAATAGTGAAAGATATCTTGCCAAATAAATTTCGGATTTAAAGAATTTCATTCTTGAAATTTTTTTTCCTCTAATCCAAATTGGCTACTTCATTTATGAAGTCATTCTCACTCTTACTTACAAAATATAGAGTTATTCAGATACTAAAAAATATTTCTGTAAATGTATATAAAAAAACTTTCTGTATTTCCTATAAAAGTAAGTGATATTCTAGAAAATGCTGCCCAAGTTGGAGATTTAATTGTACGGGAAATGAAATCTTTAGAGAATGATATATTACAATTCAAAATATAAAAATACTGCCTTATTCTAAAATGCTCGAATATTTTTTAATGTCTGTAAATTCCATGCACATATAAAAAAGGCTCTTATGAAATTTATAACTTACTAGCAGGGGTGACCGAGCTCAGCTCGGTCAAAATTAACTTTGTGTTCAACTCGATATAGTATTATTACTGTAAAACATGTTATTAATAATAGTATTATTTATAAAAACAATCAACTATGTTTGTATGCACATGTTCATAAATTTTACTTTATTTTAAAATTTACAATGAAAGGACATCAATCCAAATCACTTTTATAGCTCGACTCTGATTAGTTTAACTATGCATTTCGAAGACTATTAAGAATGTATAAGAAATTTCTTCACATTCTGAAAGACAATATTTTTTGCCAGATATAACCAAATTTGGACACATTCTTTCATTTAGCGCCAAATATGTGTTTTGGTTTCGTAACCTTAATAGTCGATTTTTCGGCCAAATTTCGTCAGTATTTTGTCAAATATCGCCAACTTATTGGCTTTTGCCATAGTCTCGTGATCCTGACCCTTTTTTACCCAAATGATCCACTAATCACATATGACCAAACATGTGACTTAGCTCAATGGTCTTCAGGTAATCAAAAACAGTAGAGTATAAAATGAATCAAAATCGTTTAAGCCATTTCTTAAGTAAAATTAGCATGACAGCATTCAGCAATGAAGCGATATGACCCACTAATATAATTTTGTTTAATATGCAACTTAGCTCAATAGTCTTCTCGTGACAAAAGACGTTCCATTGCAAAATTTAGGTAAAATTGACTGAGTCGTTGTTATATATAATTAGAATGACCCGATCCCATTAAGACCTAAAACGACCCACTAATTGAATTGTTACGTGCATGTGTCCTATCTCAATGGTTTTCTTTTGTCCGAAAACGATATAATAGAAAATATACTGAAAATGGTGAGAACAATTTTCTAGATAAAATTAGCAAGACCCACAAATGACCCTTATATCGAAATCTCTCGAAAATGTGACTTAGTTCATTAATTTTTGCGTACCGAAAAACGTTAAATACAAAATTTAGATAAAATCGATTGAGCCAATTTTTAGGTATAAATAGTTTGACCTTCACCCATTATGACCCAAAATGACTCATTAATTGAGTTTTCTGAAACATCTGACCTAACCCAATGATTTTCTTGTGCCCGAAAACGATAGAATATAAAATTCAGTCAAATTTGCGCGAGACATTGTCTAGATAAAATTAGAATAACCCAAAAGTGACCCATTGATCGAAATTTCTCGAACATGTGACATAGCCCAATGATTTTCTCGTGCCAAAAATATTCTGTATACAAAATTTCGTTAAAATCGATTCACCCATTCTTTAGATATAGCTTGACCATGACCCATCATGACCCACAAATGACCCTTATAATCGAAATCTCTCGAACATGTGACTTAGCCCATTAGTTTTCTCGTGTATAAATATTGTTACACTCAAAATTTCGTTAAACTCGATCCTGCCGTTCTTTAAATATAAATAACTTGACCCAGACCCTTTATGACCCATTAATCGAAATTTCTCGATCATGTAACCTAGCTCAATGATTTTCTCGTGCCAAAAAATGTTGTATACAAAATTTCGTTAAAACTGATCCACGTGTTCTTTAGATATAGCTTGACATGACCCGTTATGACCCATCATGACTCATAATATAATGACCCATAACCTCTTATAATCGAAATCTTTCAAACATGTGAGATAGCCCATTAATTTTCTCGTGTCAAAAAACTTACATACAAAATTTCATTAAATTTGATACTGTCGTAGTTTACATATAAATAGCTTGACCCAGACCTTTTATGACCCAAAATGACCCAGTAATCGAAATTTCTCGAACTGAGACCTAGCCCAATAGTTTTCTCGTGCCAAAAAAATGTTGTATACAAAATTTCGTTAAAATCGATCCACCTGTTCTTTAGCTATAGCTTGACTATGACCCATTATGACCCATCATGACCCACAAATGACTCTTATAATCGAAATCTCTCGATCGTGTGAGCCCATTAGCTTTCTCGTGTCAAAAAACTATTACAGGCAAAATTTCGATGAAATTGATTCTGCGGTTCTTTAAATATAAATAGCTTGACCCAGACTCTTAATGACCCAATATGACCCATTAAAATTTTTTCTCGAGCATGTAACCTAGCCCAATGTTTTTCTCGTGCCCGAAAACATGGTTCGTACGGATCCTGGAATTTCATGACCAAGAAATATTTTGGTACCAGTATTTTCTTATAGAAGATCTCCCATTAAATAAAGCGAAATTTCGCATGTTTGAACTAGATTTATTTTTCCATAAAATAATTCTGGTAAATAACATGAGAAATAACGGTACCCGTACGAACCATGGAAAACCATAGAATGCAATTTTTAGTCAAAATTGCGTGAGAAAATCTCTAGATAAAAATAGCATGACCCACAATGACCCCAAAAATGACCCTCTAACCGAATTTTCTCGAACATGTTACCTAACCCAATGGTCTTCTGGTAATCCAAAACGATAAAATGTAAAATTTGGTCGAAATCGTTAGAGCCGTTTTTTAGATAAAAATGGCTTGACCCATAATGACCCACAAATGACCCAATAATCGAAATTTCTCGAACATGTGACCCAGCCCAATAGTTTTCTCGTGCCAAAAAACGATTGGTTACAAAATTTCCTTAAAATCGATCCAGCCGTTCTCTAGATATAAATAGCTTGATCTTGACCCATTATGACCCAAAATGACCCAATAATAGAATTTTCTCGAACATGTGACCTAGCCCAATGGTCTTCTCGTGCCCGAAAATGGTAAAATCCAAATTTTTGCGAAAATCGTTAGAGCCGTTTTTGAGATAAAATTTACCCACACACACACACACACACACACACAATTTTTGCTCGCATTATAGTATAAGATTTTCTATAAAGTAAGAAATGAAAAAATTTATTCACTAGGTGTGTTAATGAAGATTCATTTTCAAAATTAAATTAAATATATCACCATTCCAACTACAACGGTACATCTGAAAGCAGAACTGGTATCAAACTCGATACACATTAGATGACATAACTTGCTTTATGAAGATGGTTTTATAAATACAGTAGACTCCCTCAAATCCACACAGCTTGGGACCTGAGGTTTTGCGGATTTCTGGTCACTGCTTTGTTTACATTTTTAAAAAAGTAATCTGAATGTAAATGAAATCAAAAGTATAAATGACTGTTTACAATATGCTAAAATATTAAAATGAGTAATAAATTAAAATAATAAAAAATTAGATAGTTTTTTAAATGATAAAAATACTAAAAGCAAAGGTCAAATTAATAATCTATTCATTATAGAGATGAAATGTGTTTTTCCTAAATTATTCAATGAAACTTGCCTCATAAAGGTATATTACTAATTCACATCAAAATCATACAATAACGAAACTTTATTTCAGGTTTAGCCAGACTTAATAACTAAAAAAGCTTGATTAATACATTAATATATTTGGTAAGATTGTGATTACCAATGATATCAGAAATATCTTTATTTTTTCAGAAATAAAATATTCTTTATCTAAAACACGTGAATTCAATATCCTTAACAAAAATTACAAATTAAAAAATATATGGAATTGATATTAAAACTAAAAAAGTCAAATTTTGCACCTACATCTGAACTGAATGTTTCATTGTTTACATCTGTAAAATATGTGCGGATTTTAGAGAGTTGTGGATTTTAGGAGTGCGGATTTGAGGGAGTCTACTGTATTTTAATATAAATTCTAAATACTCAACAAAATAATTTTTTCATTCTATAGTTTTCACTTTTAAATAATTATTTGCATAGTTACTGACTTAAATATGTAATATTATTATGCATATATTTTTAATTTAATCTTCCTTCCTTCATGTTGTTATCAATTTCTGTTTATCCTTTTAATGCTTGTTGAATAAGTGGAATATTGAAGTTGAATATTGTATGTGCCGATTCAAATATCAAAGATTTTGCCAACATATGCATTCTACTTTAAGCATAACCTTTTGCTTTAACGTAATTTGTAATTTAAAGCTAGGCATCTGATTTCAGAACAGTCTCATTCTTACAAATTTGCTTATCACTAGGGACACAAACTCTAAATGATCAAATTTACTTCATTAAAGGTTATTTCAGAAAATATGTCCTTGTGAGTTCTGAGAGAGAGAGAGAGATTAAGAATATTATTGATTTTGGATACGAGAAGTATAAATTGATAGTAAAAGTGAAGTACATTCTTCATATTTTAATGGAAATATTTTCCCATCTTGACTTACTGAAAATCAATTTGATGTACATTAGAATAAAGGATATAATGCAATTTCATAATTTTTTTGTGTTAAAATAAATTTTTCAAATTTAAAAATACATTTAAAAGTATTTAAGAGTAATAATTATTAAGTTGCTCCTATTTTTTAAATTATATATAATAAAAATTTATTTTCTTTATTGGAAAAAAATTTTACTATTCGGCCAGCCGAATATTCGGTATTCGGCCTAAAATTTGGCCGAATATTCGGTATTCGGCTATTCGGCCAAATCACTATTCGTCCCATCCCTAGTTTATTCTTGGCAATTTTTGAAGGGTGCAGCACCCTGCTCTTTTTCAAATTTGCAAAATGCACCCTGACCTTTTTAAATGTAGCAAAATGCACCACTGGTTTTACCCAGAGATTTTTAATAAATATTTATTTTATTCCGTAGTATTTCTAAATTTGTGTGTCCAAAAATTATAGATTTTTTTTTTTTTAATTTCTTTAAGAAAAAGAACATGAAACTATTCAATCATGGTTTAATTTAATTGTATTTTTAATTTTTATATCATAAAATCAATCAAAATTAATATTATTTGATTTACCTTACTTAAAAATAATGAATTTTTTCGCTTTCTTTTTTTCTCTTCTAAAGGCAATAACAATTTTTTTCTTGCAAAAGTGCCCTTTTTTACTGCAGTAGTGCCCTTTTTAGCGAATAGCACCATGCCCTTTTTATTTCTAGAGTGGACACTACAGTCTATAACAATATAAGTGTTTTGTAATTTCCATAGCAACATTAAGGTATATAAAGATTATTTTACAACCAATCAGCAAGAATACGTCTGCAGAAGCTAAACAATATTATTCATCATCTATTTATCCTTCCAACAGTCGAAAAGTTTATTTTATATTAACTTGCATAACAGAATTTGAAAACTAGTCAAAACAGACAGGCATTTATTTCCTTTTAGTGAATCGCAGCTGGTTTTTGCCGGATAAGCATGGGTAGACTGAAATCTAAAAGTAAGAATACAAGTATAAAGAAACAGCATACTTGATAAGAACAAAAGTGTATAAAATTGAAATTTCTTCATATCCCTTTTCGTTCCATCTGAACACATTGCTGTATTGAATATTAGTTTTCTTTATTTGAATTGAATGTATTTGCACGGAGTGAAATTAATTAGTCGAACTACAATTTTTGAAATACGTACCGTATATTACTTTATAAATACAGCGTTTTACTCTTTTCATTATTTTCTATTTTTAGCATTATTGAGAAATTGTAATTAGTATTTCATACACTCTCAAAACCATTTCGCCAAAAATAAAATATAACAAGCAATAAGTTGCCGGAACGCACATGTTATTGGAACGGATTTTTCTATTTCTTCAAGAAATTTTGGTGTTTTGATTGTAGAATTTCCAAAAATTTTGATTCGGTTTACGGAATTTTCATTATTTTGAGAGAAAATAGAGATACGTAAACAATCAGTTTCTAATAGAAAAATCTAGTACACAGCGATGCTGCTCACTAAAGTGAACAGTCCTTTGATTCAAGAGAAATGCAACTTTAGATATTGGAGGATTTCATGTAGTTTTAGCATTAGATTGATGAATTTTCTGTATTTTCGTGAAAATGTGTAAATTAAAGCAGATTTTTTTTTTTTTTTTTTTTTTTTTTTTAGCTATAGTAGTAATAATAATAACAATGGGAAAAATATCTTCAATGATTTCCATTTTGTTTAAGAATGTATGTTGATCGAATGCAGAAAGTGCGGTGTTTCAAATTTTGATAAGATAAAAAATTTAAATACAAATATTAACACAAACTCAAATACAAAATTCCCATAGTTAAACAAAAGATAAATGTAAATGAAGTGAAAATTTGTAAAATAGTTGGAAATCTAAAAGTGCTTTATTTTAATATCAGCGAAAAGCGACCCGCAATTAAAAATATATCACCGATCCGAACCACGGGTTATACAGGAGGTCTAACCGCCGGATAGAAGCAGTGTTGAATTCAGACACTTTTCCCCGGAAGGGACTTCAGTAGCTTCGGGGGGACATTATGGAGCACGGGGGGGAAATTGTACTTTTTGACCGTTGAAAATGCAAAATTTAAATTTTCCGGGAGTGACATTTCATTGTTCCGGGGGGTGGAATGTCCCCCCCCCGGGCCACCCCCCTGAATTCAACACTGGTTAGAAGGTCTGCGTGGGCTAAAATTTTTCGCTGAGTCCGTCGCGACAATGCCGAAATATCCCTCTGATTTGAAGAGACTTCTATTATTTTAAGCAATTTCTGCTTTATGATTGGACATTTTTCGAAAATTTTGATCTTAATTTTCTGGTTTTTACATATATTTAAATAAAAGAGATTTATAGATTCCGTTTCTATTATGAAAAAGTACTAAGCAGCACAGCTGCCAACGAATATGTTGCTTTAGGTGTGAATATTTCAGGTAATTGGTGTTTTTTCTGCAATTTTTTGCGGGGGGGGGGGGTAGAAATGGCAAAGTTAAAGCGCCTGAAAACAAAATTTAAAGCATTTTTTTCTGTTTTAACGGTATATAATCAAGGGAAAAAATAATTCAATTCACGGATTATTTTGACAGCATAGAGTCCTCCGCGGATTGGGTTATACCCGATCTGGACTAGTTAATTCTATATCCATTCAACCTGAACCAGTTTAAAAAAAGTAAATGATCCGAACTCGCAGACTTTTACCTAAAAGTATTCAATTTGAATCCAATACCAACTCGGAATGAAAAAGAAAATTCCCTCTTGTAAAGCAATAATGCAAAAATAGTTTACAATAATATCTTCAATATCAATTATATTTTTATGTAGAAAAATTAATGTATCTGTATATGTACTCATTGACATTCAAATAATATAATTATACATTTTAAAATATATTTCGGCAATACTTTTGAGAAATGAAATAAAATAGGAACCATACCCGACTCGAAAAATAGAAGTCAATCCCAAACCCTCCGAACATTAGACAAATCGCCGACTCAAATCGCCAGTCGAGTTGGGTTAATTTCTCAAGGTGATGCAGGACTCTGCCCGAAACGCGATCTGAGCCCGACCGACATCTCCACATTTTGATCTGAACCCGAAATATTTCAACCTCAACTAGATCCCAACTGCAACTGATGAAAAAATATATCCATACTATAATGCAGTTATGTAAAATTCTATCTACAACTATACCTTCAATATAAATTTTAACTTTTAAGCAAAAAATCAGTATATATGAATTCATTAACATTCAACATATAGTTATTCACTTTAAAATAAATTTTGTAAATTCTTGTGAGAGATCGATTAATTTTGAATCACGAACCATAAGTGTCCATAAAAAAAAACCTCCAACCCGAACCTAAAACAAAGTTAACCCCACAGGAATCCGATCCACAACGACTAAAGATTAGGCTCAACCCGATCCAATCCAGACTGCGAGCCATGTTTGGTTCAGTTTGCCCGACCCGATGCAGCATCTACTTGTCATCCAAGACAGCCCCGACAAAACTTCAGTATAAATCTTATCTTTTTTTGTTAAAAAATAAACATCTACAGAGTCATTCATGTATCATCATGTGTAGTCATCTATGTAAATTTTTTATTTAAAGAAATTAGGACTTTTTTTTAATGTGTGTGTGTGTGGGGGGGGGGGGGGTATATGAATTCAATCAGCAAGAATCAAAATTCAGTCAGAAACCGACTCGTATACAAAAGAATTAGTTTAATCAATCTGAGTAAAAAAAAAAAAAAAAAAAGCTTCATATTTTTGCCCAACTTGACGGGGCCAAAGTCAAATTATTTTCCCCGACGACATTGAATTTTGGCCCCGATGGGGGGGGCCAGGTGTGCCCGACGGGGGGGCATATGCCCCCCCGGCCCCCCCTCTGGCGCCGCCCTTGCATTAATCATTTGTCATCACGTTATTTATGCATGTATATATATGTGACATTTTAAAGTTGGGAGCCAAAAACATCATCGCCAGGGTCCCCGTTCTTTGCACCGAAGTCATGGCCAGCGAGGAAAAAAATAAAATAATAAATAAATGTAGCAGATCCAAGAAATCACTCATTGGTAGCTGTAAGTTTATTTATTCAACTGTAGTCATTATAGAGGGAAAAACTCCTTTTTGCAAACGATCTTTTACCGAAATGTCCAAAAAATATTCCATCATTTACTTCAACCAGCCGTATTCATCGACGAAAGAACTCCAGAATCTCTCTCCTCCTCATCTCGAGACTTCCACCTTTTAAAACTAAAAAGAAAATTCTAGAACTTTCTGAAATCTCAAACCATCATCCTTTTATGTAAACAGAATTCTTGTCCAGATACGAGACTAGACACAGACGATAAATTTATTTTATTATTTAACCAATTTATAATCGACTCATAATTTCTTAGGCAGACGATTTTTATAAATGATTAATTTTAAGAGAAAAAGAAAAGAAATGAATTTATTAATGCACACATCAAAGGTTGACGGCGGAAAAATAAATAAATAGATAAAATAAAATAATGATATTTTTTGAAAGGTATGGTTTCGGAATAAATTTAATAACATTTTCTTAAAAAGGGTTGATAAAAACATAGAAGAAATCAGTTTTATTTGGAATATTAAGAAATAAAGTTTAATTAAGAATATTTTTAATTTAGAGCCATCTTTTTAAATTTACGCATACTGGAATAATGTTTTTTAAGGCAAATTAAGAATTTATATCGTCTGCATACAGATTAACAGATTAGATCTAGAAATAAGATTTTAATTTAATAATTTGAAGTAAGTACGGAACATTATTATAAGAAAATTAAGGTAGTATAAAGGTTAGTTTTGGCGAAAAATTTTTAAATTTGTAATATTATCCCCCTTCCCCGAAAATTTGTATGAAATTGATAGTTAAATAAAACTACAAGTTCAGACAACAGAAATATAATAATTTAGAAAAGTCAAATTTTGGAATAAAACTGTCAAACCCAGGAAGCCAAGAGATGGAAGAAAAGAAAATTAACGCAATATAAAAAAAATATTAGCGATTAAAATAAAATAGTTAAGAAGAAATTAATCTGAATTAAATTTAGGTAGGAGCATTTCCCTGAAAGAGATACAATACTGTTACAATATCACTTACTATTTGTAAGTGCATAGGAGATAATACATACAATAACAGTAAATAAGTTATAAATATAGATAAGCAAGGGATAAAAAATATAATAAAAACAACAACAATTCGTTATCATGGAAGTTTAAATAATTACAATAACTTAATGCATAGGTTATTTTAAATAAAGTTCTTCAAATGAAAAAAGTCTTTCCATTGTGCACAAAAGTCTTTTCCAATGTTCACTGAATACAGTCTCTTTAATTAAAGATCTCCAAATCTAGTTTAATCTTTGTTTTTTATGTTATGTTGGATCCAACATCTTTTAACAATCAATCAAATTTTTCTTTCAATAATATATCAATTTTTTTAATAATAAATAGCATCACTCTCAATATCAATAATAAATAATATAGAAAAATTTAAATAATAATAACAACAACAATAATAAGTAGTATAATAAGACTCCATATCCTAATATTTTTCAATAAGAGTATAATTAATACTAAACTTCATTATAGAAATCATAATAATAATAATAATAGTAATACAAGAGTATAATCAAAAGAAAATATCACTATTTGTTTATTATTGATAGGGAAAATATTGGTTGAGGATAAAAATAATTACATAGCAACTAAATAATTTTCTTATCTTCTAATAGCATAAGAAAGTATTTTTTGCTAGCCGAAAGTATAAATAAAAAAAAATCATAATAATTCCAAAATCCAAATAAAATTAAATCTAACTATTTAGAAAATGGACTCTCAACCAGTATTTCCTTACAAAAAAAAAAAAAAAAAAAAAAAAAAAAAAAAAAAAAAAAATCATAATAATTCCAAAATCCAAATAAAATTAAATCTAACTATTTAGAAAATGGACTCTCAACCAGTATTTCCTTACAATAATTCCTCTCTGATACTCTTTTACAAAATTGTCAAATTTGGTTATAAGTTTTCAATGCCAAATGTAGAATAATGTTTTATCTACACATGGTTTATAAACTTTAATAATAAAATACAAATAGGAATAAAAGGTGTCATTCTTAATTGAGAAATGGAAATAAAAATAGTGTGCTTTTTTGAAAAACTTTTAATATCTGTAGTTTTTCACAATCACTGAAAATCACATATTATGTTATAGGTTTGAGTAGAATCATCAGATTTTATAACTGTTATAACATAAATATCTGCTGAATAAGTAGAATAATACTAATGTCAATAAATGAGTAAATATAGTTAGACTTAAATACACTTAAAATTAATTTATCAACATCAATTTGAAAGCCTTTACAATCAAAGTGCACACCTTATGCCTGCATAAGGAGCCCAATTTAATTTCAAAAACTCCCAAAAACAAGTAATATTCTTGTTGCGCACCAAGAACATACCTGCTAATTTTGAAAATTATGGTGATGAAATATTTAAAGAATAAGAATTAAAATTTAATCTACTGTCTTGACTTTAGTTTGATCTAGTGATTGTGATTGTATTTGAGGTTTTGTTTGTTTTTTGGGTTGCTCATGAAACAGTTTAAAATCTTCTGGTGAAAAATAGGGTCTTAATTTAGAAACATGCACAATAACGGAATTCTGTCCTGTCTCATAATTAAATTTATCTATTTCATAAGTTACATCAGAAAGTTTATTTATAATTTTGTATGGTCCAGAGAAAGTAGGTTCTAATTTTCGAGTGTTAGGGTATTTAAATTCTTCATAAATTACAGAGTCTTGTATTTTTAATGGGCATTCGACAAAATTTCGATCATAGAGCCTTTTACTTTTAAGGTGAAATTCCTGAGTTCGCGCTTTCGCAATTTTGAGGGCTTTGTCTACTGGAGTTGTATACATTTTAACTGCCTCACACAAAACCATTACCCTCCATATTAAAAATCTGAATCAAAATTATCGTGAAAATTATAACTATATTTAACTGCTAACTTTAACCAGAAATTTTATCTAATAAAAATAGAAATTGTAAATATCATAGTTATACCTTAAATTGGGATCAACTTTTAATTCTATTATTTTATAGATCATAAACAGATTCAAAAATTTTAATTATAGGTAATTTCTTACTTAAAATCACAAAATTTACTGAAAAAATTATTCATATTTATCAGTCAAAATTCTAACAACAGCCTTGCACAGTTCCATCTTTCTTACTGAATTTAAATAAATTATAAGAAACCGGGAACCAAAGCTCACTGTCACTAGAAATTCTAACAAATAAAGAAAAAAAAACATAAATGTTAACTTAGTTTTCTATCTCAAATGTCTAGTAACAGGAACATCATCATAAAAATACTGCATTCAGAGAATAGTTCGTGATAACAAACAAATATCAATAAATTAGAAAATGTACTTTTTTTAAAAAATAATAACTTGAGCTTCTAAGTTCTTTTATACTTCATTATTATTACGAACTTATCTTTAAGCGTGCATAAAAATATCATAATAATCTTAATATGCAACAGTCATTGTCTAAGAATATCATACTCTTCAATTTAATCCTTAAGAACAAAAATGTTTAAATCTCCAACACATAATAATGATAATAATACTACTCATAAATAGGCAAGTAAATAAAATTCACAGACAAATAATCAAATAAATAAACCTGACAAACAGAGAATAATTAATTTAAATAAATATATAAAAAGTATACAAATAATAATATTCAAAACACTACGAAAAAAAAAATCTCACCGAAATCCTATGGGTCTCAACTATCTCGAAAAAATATTTTTATTTTCACCAATTAACAAGAAATGGTCTTGTAATTATTATTATTTTTTTCTTCTTTTTCATCATAAGAGGACTACTTTTCTCGACCAAAGTACTTTACAGGATCAATTCCTCTGTTTTTGTCACTCCAGAAATCATGAGACTATGGCAGTTTTTGTTTAAGAACACATCCAATAATGACGGGCAAATTATTCAGCGATCCACAGTTTTTATTATCACTTCGTTCCATAGCCAGTTTCTTTAAAAACGTAAAAAGGCAGCGCAGGCATAAAAGATCCTGTCGGCTCTAGAAAAGACTGTGACATTTTAAAGTTGGAAGCCAAAAACATCATCGCCAGGGTCCCCGTTTTTTGCACCGAAGTCATGGCCAGCGAGGAAAAAAATAAAATAATAAATAAATGTAGCAGATCCAAGAAATCACTCATTGGTAGCTGTAAGTTTATTTATTCAACTGTAGTCATTATAGAGGGAAAAACTCCTTTTTGCAAACGATCTTTTACCGAAATGTCCAAAAAATATTCCATCATTTACTTCAACCAGCCGTACTCATCGACGAAAGAACTCCAGAATCTCTCTCCTCCTCATCTCGAGACTTCCACCTTTTAAAACTAAAAATAAAATTCTAGAACTTTCTGAAATCTCAAACCATCATCCTTTTATGTAAACAGAATTCTTGTCCAGATACGAGACTAGACACAGACGATAAATTTATTTTATTATTTAACCAATTTATATACGACTCATAATTTCTTAGGCAGACGATTTTTATAAATGATTAATTTTAAGAGAAAAAGAAAAGAAATGAATTTATTAATGCACACATCAAAGGTTGACGGCGGAAAAATAAATAAATAGATAAAATAAAATAATGATATTTTTTGAAAGGTATGGTTTCGGAATAAATTTAAT
The DNA here is from genome assembly GCA_964019185.1 of Maratus speculifer. NCBI lineage: Eukaryota > Metazoa > Arthropoda > Arachnida > Araneae > Salticidae > Maratus > Maratus speculifer. Next base: position 20,168,921 of record OZ025292.1, on the reverse strand, counting down.
AACATTTTCTTAAAAAGGGTTGATAAAAACATAGAAGAAATCAGTTTTATTTGGAATATTAAGAAATAAAGTTTAATTAAGAATATTTTTAATTTAGAGCCATCTTTTTAAATTTACGCATACTGGAATAATGTTTTTGTAAGGCAAATTAAGAATTTATATCGTCTGCATACAGATTAACAGATTAGATCTAGAAATAAGATTTTAATTTAATAATTTGAAGTAAGTACGGAACATTATTATAAGAAAATTAAGGTAGTATAAAGGTTAGTTTTGGCGAAAAAATTTTAAATTTGTAATATATATATATATATATATATATATATTATTCTAATAAATATATAAATCGATATTAGAAAGGGAAAACAATCAAGAAATCATTGTATATATAACGATTTGCGATACTGAAATTTAAAACTAAGTATATATATTTTTTTTACCAGAAAAAAAAAAAAATCTTTGTAATTTAGGCGAAATTTGCGTGAATAAAGAGATTGTTTCTCGTTAAAGATAGAGCAGTAACTGCAGGGGTCGTACATTTCTGGGAATTTTTCAGGACAAATATCAGTATTTATTTATAGAAACATACATCTAGATTTAACGTACGAACTGACACTTTATTTTAAGTTGATATTTTCTATGAGAAAATACTGGTGCCGAAGATTTTCTTGGTCTTAAAATTTCAGGACATGTACGACCCCTGAGTAACTGTCATCATGACAATTACCAAATTGATTGTAAGCGTTCCTAGACCAGCCATAGACTTATATAAGAGACCACCTTAGTTGTAAAAAAAAAAAAAAAAAAAAAAAATTGAAGAGAATGCCAGAATGGTGATTGCAATACGATTGGATAACCAAACACCCAAGGGAAAGCGGTATTTATGGTCGATTCAGCCTGTTAACAAAGCACAGAACAAATCTCTAGCCGATGACGCCTCCACTTGTAAATCGTATGTACATTGACAAGTCACACGAGTTTCTATCCTTCTATTTTCTCGTCACTGGGATGGGCGACAAATAAGATGTTATCTCTTCCGTTCCGCAAATTCTCCTATTCAAAAAAGAGTCCCTCTAAAATGGGACTTTAATAACCGATAAAAAATACTACTTTATTTTGCCACGCGGATGCTTGCTTGTAACATAGAACAAACGGTTGGACTGGGGAAATTTTCAGGATTCTGTATTTTCACTATATTAAAACTTAAAAAGAGGAAGGGAATGTCTCCTGAAATATTATGTCATTTTTTTCATTCATACAAAATTTTAGTTTGCTGTGACAATTTGATCCCGAATTATCAAAGTTTGAAATTAATGTAATTTCATACAAGAAAGAAAAAAAAATGACTGCAATGAAACAAAATTTAAAAATATATACATTTTTGAAACATTTATGAAAACTAAAATTTTGTATTCAAAATTGCCTCATGCTTTTTATGCATTTTTTAAAAGAAAAAAGAAAGAAATCCGACAGCTAAGGTCTTTTCTACAGTTTATCATTGCCAGTTGGGTTTGGGTTAAGTTTATTTCTACTTTTTTGCGACAGGTCCGGTTGATTATCTTTTTTTTGTGGTTGTTGCTACGGATCGGATTTTAACTCTTGTGATTCGAGTTAGGGTTGAGCAGATTTTTAAAAGGAATATCCAAAATAATTTTTCGTATTAAAAAAGCTACATACAATAATATTTTTATAATGGATACTCACAAATGTACACATCTAGTCAGCGAACACTGTTGAAAAGTCTTAATACTTATATATTTATATGCTTATATCGCTGAATATGGCAAGTTCATCTTGCACTCTGCCCACATGTAGCATCTGTATGCATACATAAGCTATCAAAAGTATCATACAAGTGCTTATGTGTGTATAAAAAATATTGGCAATATTTTTTCATATCCCAAGAAAAGAAAAAATGTTCTTATGGTCACATTTTTTGTAATTTATTTTTCATGCAGTAGTTTGAATATATACTCATTCATACTAAAATACATATGTATATTTTCACCTGAAACATAATTGGCTGTTTGTGTTTAGACGGCCAATTTTTAACACAACAGATATAGACCATAAAGGGGTTCTCCTTGGAGGGGGGTGTCTTTCTTAGAATACCAAGCCCATACTTATTTCATGGAAAGTCAAAGTTTGAATAAAACCCGAAAAACTCCGAACGATTAGGCCGACGGACGCGATTGCATTGGAACCCAGCACCTCCCGTCTACCAGCCACCAGCCTGAAACATAGTTGTGCTCAAACATTTTGTGAAAACGCAAACAACCCGACTTTCAAAAGATCTAATTATGATTCATAAAAAATATTCTAGGCAATCCAACCCGCAAAACGAATATAATAATTAAAACCTGAAATTAGAAATTTATGTGCAACGTGACCCGATGCAAGATTATATTCAATGATCTCGATGTCTATACTATTCAGAGGTTATACAATATTTGAATTTTTAAAAAATAAATTTTATAAATATCTAAACACTTTTTTTTTCTATAAAAACATAACTTAGTAGTAGAGATATAAATGTAGGTTACTTTTTTTTACAATTGCATCAAATCCTAATTTGCTTACCTTCGGGTCGGGTTGCTGGTTGCACAAAATTATTTTAGTGCTTTCGAGGTTCAGGTCGGGTTGTGGATCAAACTTATTTTATTTGTGAGCTTCGGATCGGATTGAGGGTTGATTGTTAAGCATGCTTCGAAAGGAAGACGCAAAGTTTCAATGTCACGTTTTCTAAAAGGTTTTAAACTAACTTTTAAAGACACAGGATGCGCAGTGAAAGATCCTTTCAATGCAAAGTAGTTGCGAATACTTTAGTATTTATGTGATATTTCTAATTAAATCAATATGTTTTTCAAAATTTGATATTTATTGCGTTTATACTGATATTGGGCTGCATTGCAGAAATATACTGTTGCTTTTCTCAAAAACTGTGTGACATAGGGTTAATCGCAATAGTTTTCCAGCAAATTTTAAGTTAACGTCTACTATCTTTATTTATTTATTTTTTCACAATTTTAGTTTAAGTAGATTCGGAAATAGATGGGGGGGGGGGGGGAATGTTTTTGCACTACATTTTTGGCATCGCTCTGAAAATCTAACACTTAAAAATTTTAAAACAATGCGGGTTTTTTTTAGGTCAGCGCTACGACACCTTTCATCGCACACGATGTACAAAGAAATTTTTTTTCCTGAATAATTTAATTAGTCCCTCTACATTTTTCCTAAATTTATTTGTGAATGTTTAATAATCTGTAAATAGGTAGGTCAATAATCTTTATGAGTTCTCCCAATTTGAACTTTCCACATCCCATAGTTTACGAGTAAAATGGTTGCGACAGACAAAAAACTAACACAAGAGGGAGATCTTATAATGATTCCGTTTAATTTTTTAAGTACCAAAACTCTAAAAAATACTTATTACAGTTTCTCTTTCATGGTTATGTTTTTCACTTAAAAAAAAATCATGGGCTGCGTAATTGGCACGTTTATTCCAAAGTTTTGGTCTTTCCATAATTCTTTCTGTATATCCCATTGTAAACTAAATTGACTTTAAAATGAGTCCTTAACTGTATCTAAATATCTGAAATATTATTAACAACATTAATGTATTTCCACGGACTGGAGGATTAAAAATATGAAAAATTCTACACAGATGAACCTTTTAAGAAAAATCTCTGAAAAAAATTCATTGTAGACATATTCTTTATTAAGAAATTCGCCGTCTCTTACAAATGTGTTATAATTTTTTTTTCACATGGATTATTCTGTCCATTTGGCACCGATCTAGAAATTGTTTCGTTTAAGATAGGATTTCGTCATATATAGATTTTTGTAACACCTTTTATAATACTTAATTCCCCTCCCCTAGCATTGTATATGTACTATTCTTTAAAGAGAATTTTAAATGTTGAATTACGGTAATTTAAAACTACAATAAACTCTGGCTAAGGCGGAATCGATCGGGATCGAGAAAATTTTCCGTTGTAGACAATATCCCGTCTTAGACAAATTCTACTCTATGTCTGCGGATTCGTAGGGACTTGAAAACCTTTCAGAGTTAGACATATTTCTGCCTAACACACATTCCACCTTATACAGAGAGTTTACTGTATATATGTATTTTCGGCGAAAATTGCATATAATCCAGGTCCGGTTCGGCGCGGCCCGAGCCTGCAGAAGAAGTAAGCCTAGGGTACTACCCAGAGAAGTGATACCCAGACTAAACCCTTCCTGACGCACATGTAGGTCCAGGGCCGTCGCTGAGGGGGCACTATAGGCTGCTCAGCCCCCCCCCCCTGAAAAAAATTCCACGGTCACTAAAGGAATTTCTGCTCTGAAAATTCAAATGAAATTCTGTTCAAAAATCTAATTTAGTTTTGAGATCTTTTCACAATTTTGCAGAGTTACTAAATTGTATTTAAAATAAGTGTTTCAACTATCCCTCATCTTATTCGTACATATGAAGCTAACATGATGTTTAATTTTACACCACTTATACACTCAAAAATTTCATCATCATGTATTTTTCTTAGCATAAAATGAAGTTATTACAACAGTTTAATAAGAAACATAGTACCTACAATCAGTGTTCTCGCTGTCGCTCGCCAATGCGCCAAATTGCGAATAAATTCTTCATTTGGCGAGTAAACAAGCGATTAGATTCGCCAAATTGCTAGTGCTCAGTTTTTTCCTTTTTTTTTCTTTTTCGTTTTTCATATATATGCATATATATTTAATATATACATATTTTTTTTAAATATTTGTAGCCGAGGGCTGAAATTAGATTAATAACAATCGCTGTCACAGTTATAAAAACTTGGGTTATTTTAGAACATATTGAAAAAAAAAATACATTAAAGAACTAAAGTTTTTTTGTGATACACGGCAAATTTATTTTGCTAATACTTTTATCATTTGGCGAATGTTTTTTATTTTTAATTAGCCAAATTACTAACGTTGGTCAAATGTAAGCGAGAACACTGCCTACAATGTGAATATGCACAAATTTATCTTTCTGCCACAGAGAGAGAGAGAGAAAAAAAATGACCCCCCCCCCCCCAATCGTTCACTTCTAGCTACGGCCCTGTGTACTACACAGTGTGTAGGTCTCAAAATGGCATTTGAAAGGGGGAAAAAGAGTACTAAGGTCTGGAAAAATTTTAAATAAATTATGAAAAAAATGAACGTAAATTTGAACGTAAATTTCGTTCAAACTCGTCGATTTTTTGAGTTTCCGCTCAGTTCAAACTCGTTTATAAAATAGTGAGCGAAGTTCAGTTCAAAGTTCACAAATAGTGAGCGAAACTCGTGATTTTTCGTTCATTGAACGCGTTCATACCCAACACTGGGCACAATACAACAAAAATTAAGTACGTTCCTTATGCAATACAGAAAAGCTCCGAACCTCACGACACTTCATAGTCCAGCCATGCTTATGTTGAAGAGAGAGATTCGGACGAGAATTGATCTGCTGCGTCCTGATCTTAAGAGCAGAGTGGAAGAAAAAGTTCGTAAAGGAACTTATGCATTCTCGGATAGAGGATTCCAAATTGGCGACAATGTCGCTGTACGAAATTACCGGCAAGGCGACAAGAGATGGAGGTTTGGAAAAGTCGTTAGAAAAGATGGACAGTTACATTACACTGTCGATGTAAATGGCCAATTGTGGCGTAGACATGTCGATCAAATACGAGATGGAGGAGACATAGAGGAAAAAGAAAGCGAGCTCCGACGATCCTTTTCAAAACCTGCCATTCCTGTGCAAGATGCTGATGTTCCGACAACTAGTGCTGAGTTACCACAATCACCTACTAGTGTGAAGGCGAAGACGACTGATGCAACGCCAGTCTCAGTTGCTACACAAGAGCATGCTCCACTCAGTGTCCACGGTTCAACTTCAACACCACAACCAGTTCGCCGATCTACAAGAATTCGGAAACCTCCTGAGCGATTGAACTTGTAGAAGTTTAGGAAGGGAGGAGATGTGATGTATTTAACTGTAACCGCAACTTAAGTAAAAATGTAAATAGAATGTTTTTATGTAAGCGGCAATTGTGTTCTATGCTGGCTGTGTGTATCTGTGATCGTCTGCTGTAAATAATGTGTCCGTATTAAATAAGTTCTTTTAGTAAGATGAAAGTTTTATTCTTCCAAAGTATATCTATTTCTGCTAATGATGTTAAATAGATATTTAGTTCACATATTAAAATAATATGTGATAGTATACAAAACGGTTACTTGGCCCTGAAATAGAGCTTTCTCATTGGTTGGAATAGAGATATTTTATACAAGCAGTGGAGTGCGTTGCAGCAAAATGCAGAAGATTTTTAACAGTGTACACTGTTAAAAATCTGCGTGGCGCTAGTGATGATGGACTGACTTTCGATCACATGACCTGTTTGACTAGTCTCTCGACTAATCTGCTAGCGGGACGTAGGGGGCGCCGGATTTCATCTTCTCTCAAACCGCCGGAAATGCCAGCCAGACTCGGAAAGACTCTAGGGGCAAAAGTGGAAGCACTGTCTTTGTTCTCCTTCTACTATTTCTATCTTCATGCTACACTGTAAAGCAGCAAAATAGTCATATTTTTTACAGTGTACCTTCACTGTAAAAAAATATGACTATTTTGCTGAATCGTCACTCCACCGCTTTTATAGAAAACGAGTACTTCAGGCTATCGTGGAGCATTCTCATTGGCCTAAAGAGTGATATTCTATAAAAGCGGGGGAATGACGATGCAACAAAATAGTCATATTTTTTACAGTGATAGTCCTTTAAGGTTAAAAGTGAAGGCATCGTCTTTGTTTTCCTAGTACTGATATATGAAAGGATAATCTAGAATTGATAGAATCTTTGGTTCAAGGTCAGCAAACGATTACCAAGATGCATGGCTACTCATTTTTTGTCCAAGATTCTCTTGACCTATCAAATTTGTTGTTCGTATTCACTACTCTTAATTATATAAAGGCACTTTACCAGATTATCGCAATTTCAACTGCGAGAGATTCGTAACTAGATTGCTGCATAAGCACTCAACGAACATAGTCTGAAGTTTCGATTTTAGTTTCGATTCATGAATATGCAGCGCCTCTATTCTCTAATTACATTTGTGGGTTGTTAAACTTCATGGGATGTGTAGTTTTTGTTTACAAATAGACTTCTCTCTTTATCAGATTTCAAAAACTGACTACTCTAGAATTTTAAAATTACATTTATGATTATTCATGATGGTATCTGGTGCAGCTGTTTTATAATAATTTATTCAACTTGGTCTGTTTAAATTTATCTCACTAATTTTGTTATGAAATGGAGGTGGACACAGATGCCGATATTAAAGATTCTCATGTCCAGTGGACATCACTCGCCATAAGCCACGTCGAATATCCTACTGGTGAGTGTCTAATTTATTCTGAATTCTTTCAGTATGTATGTCACATATATTAGCTTGGTTAAAACCCAGTCCTTTTAAAAACAACTCTTTCAGATTAAAATTTTTCATCTTGTATTTCCTCGTTTTCTATTAAGATATTTGTATGTTTTTGAGATAAACAAATTACCAAGAAAAGCTTTAAGAATTTCTTAAAGCTCACGTTTCTGTAACGAATGAATATGATGTCTCAGGAGGCGAATTCAAAAAATATTACACAATCATTTTAATTTAACTTAATTACTTCATTAAATATACAAACAACAGAAAAGATATTTTTTTCTATCTTTCCAAAAACAAAAAACCTGGAAAGTGTCTAGATTCCATTAAAATGTGTGCCTATAATTTTGATACCTAAAATTAAATACAGTAGAAACCTGCAAATTCGGACCCCGTTAATCCAGATCTCCGTATAATCTGGAACAGTCTGGTCAGTTTTTTTCTTTATTTATTTTTTTATTTTTTTTTAAGTTTGAGAAGCGATCGGCAAAATTTCGATAAAGTTAATTCATTTCATTTTTGCATTCTAAATAAAAAAGTATTTTGTAAAATGTTTTTAGAAGAATACTTTAATCTTTTTCATTTTAACTCTTTGATGTTGCCTTTCAAAGAAATAACAATGCATCATTAAAAAACTTGAAGCAGGCTGCAGTTAGTACTCTCCGAAAGTCGTGAAAGATTTTATGTTCGACAAATTGTGATTTATTGAATAACAAGCAAGCTTGAAACAGAAGGAGAGATATGCGAGAATAAAAGGGAAATTACACCTGATGATTTTATGGGCTTGTTAAAATGATCAACCAAAAGTCCTTAGCCATTATGAAGCAACAAATCATTTACAGCAATTAATGGTATATTCTGAACATCAGGTGGCGATTACACCCAACAAACTAACTATGCTCAAGTTTATGCGTGACCGTGCAGTAGAGGTCTGCACGGGCCAAAATTTCCAGGCCCGGCCCGGGAGTTAAAATTTCGGCCCGGCTCTGGTGGATTTCTACAGAACATTGATCTTTACTCTAACGGAAGAGTTCAGACCAAAAAAACTTATCTTTGACTTTTTTTTTACTTACCCATCATACCCCGTATAGGGTAAGTATTGCAATCGTTTTGAAAATCGAAACATTTTTTATGACGGATTTACACGTTTTAGACACTGGAGATTCCGAAAAACATATTTTTAGAAAAAAAAAATTTGCCGTCTGTCTGTAACCTAGAGGTCTGCACGGGCCCGGGCTGGCGGAATCGTTTCAAATTTTCTAACGGGCCGGGCCAACAAACAAAATAAACGGGCCGGCAAAAAAATTGAACGGGCCATACGGGCCGGGCCGATAAAAAAAGTGCCGGCCCGTTCTGAAGATTTAAGCAGAAACGATAAAATATGATCTATTTTCAACGCAAATGGTTTTAACGAGAATAAATATAAATGTGCGTCACGAACCATACTACTAGTTTGACAGCATCAATATAAAAATGTAACTTGTACAGTGTGAGATCGGCATCTGACAGTTAAATTGTGTGTAACCCGTTTTAATATTTTTTTAGCTGACTCATACTGGGTCGAGATCAAGCTTGCATCATTTTTCTACATTTAGACTTGCCGGACCGGAACAAGACTTAATTGTTCTCAAGATCTGTAGGGCAGACAACATGATTTGTAAAATTATTAACAGCGATAAAGAACTTATGTTAGATTAATCTTTGGATATATACTTCTTGATTGTTTTCAAATTAATTTCTCAATAATGCAAAAGTTTGATGGTTTTTAAATTAATTTCTCAATAACGCGAAAGTTTGACATATTTTCAGATTAATTTTAATTGTAAAAACATAAAAATGATAAGCCTGACTATTGAAGGCATTTGGAATCGAGTAGCATTTTTCATTTTTTATGAATAAAATACTTGCATAAATTTGTTCAGATACAATAATTTCTCAAATGGTTGCAGATTTTTCTCCCTTCCCATGCTATCGCTTCCGGAAATTCTATTGAAAATGCTGACTATAACAATAATGTATTTCCTTTCAGTATTCTTAAATTGCTTGCATCAAAAAACGGTTAATGCCAGTTGATTATATAGTTTCTGCATAAAGATACCTGCAGTGCGTTTCTGAGAAAAAAATGAATATTAGAAATGTATCAGAAAGGCGTATATTTGAGTTAACGAATGAATTTGGATTTAAAATCTTTAATAAAATGATATAGAAATATTTTTATGAATCTTCTTTTATTAAACAGCTTCAAAAGTTACGATGTTTTTAACTTTCTTTCTTTTTTCTTTTATTCTAAGCCATATTTAATTTTTTGATGAATCTTTATTTGATTGTTGAAAGCCTAAGAATCTTAGTAATCACTAATGTTGCTAATGTGTATTTCCTGTAAAATATACTGTAAAATCATTCCATAAATATGTATGCAGTATTCTTTAAAGAAATCTTAATTATATGAAAAAAAATTTGAATTTCTTAGAAATAGTAGAAATTGTAACGGGCTGGGCCTATTTTCACTGATTTCTGTACGGGCCGGGCCTGGAAATTCCGGCCCGTGTAGACCTCTACTGTAACCGCTTTATCTCCCGAACAAATTGAGATAGAGACTTGAAATTTTGTATGTGCTTAATATGCAAGAATGGGACGAAGCCTATTTAATATAAATAACCTCGATTATCCGGAACTATTTTTTTTTTTTGGACTCTCAAAAAGTTCGTTCTGATGAAAGGTATACAAAAACTTTCGAAATGTTCCATTTTAAGGAGAGGACATAAAAGGCAATAAAATAACACAAATTTTGCATGAAGAACGAAGTCGATCGGATTATTAGTTGTCGAGATATTTGTAATCCTGTTTTCCACATTCTTCGATTTTTCATGACCCTGTATTTCATTATGAGACGCTTAATCTGACACAGCAAATTGTTAGTTAATATGATTATTATTTTTGGAGCTATAAGGATGCTTCTTTTACGCAATCTGGTACTACTGGCGTATTTTGGAGTTTTATATAATTTGTCGAAATCGGCTCATCAGCAATTCATTGATAGAGCATTACTATGTATGTTAAAACTATTTAAATATGCGTTTAAATTTTATTTTGGAATTGCAAAGCATTTTATAAATAGTTTGCATGCGTTTTATTTTCATATTTTATATTATGCATATCCATGATGGGTAAGTATTACAGTGGTCCCCCAACGACTAGTTTTTCTTTCATGTTTATAATCTCTATTTATGCAGAAGTGCCATAGGCTGCGATATTTACACTTTTAATACTTTGAGGGGCAAAGCACTTCTTAAAATATTAAATAAAGCGTTTGTGCAAAAATGTTTAAAGATAGAAAACCAACAATTATAAATGCACAAATAAAGTATGAAAAGATAGCAAACAGCTGTTTCGAATCTACTATGGAGATTCTAAATCAGTGCAAAACTCAGCGAGCTAGAAAAAGCAAAACTCAGCGAAAACAAAACAAGAAAAAGCAAACTGCTCAATTTTGGCTTAGTTTTGCTTTTTCTAACTCGCTGAGTTTTGCACTGATAAAGAATCTCCATAGTAGATTCGAAACGGCTGTTTGCTACCTTTTCATACTTTATTTCTGCATTTATAATCGTTGGTTTTCTATCTTTAAACAAAGCACTTCTATTCTTAAAATGCTGAAATGACTGATTGACATCAGAATTTAAAAATGAATTTTTTTCAAAATAGATACAAACTTTTCTGTACGTATTTGATAAAATTAAAATATTCTTTTTAAATTTCTGGTGTAAATGTAATGTTTCGTAATTAAAATTATGTGGTACAGTATAGGATCCGTTATCCAGAATGCTTGGGACCCAGAGCATTCTGGATAAGGGGTTTTTCCGTAATTCAGAACACTTTACCGTAAGTATAAAAAATGTACGAAATAATTTCATAAATAGGTAAATATGAATACTAATACATGTAAATACCTTAATTTATAGATTACACAAAATAAAAAATTAATTATAATTAGAGCCGTACCGAGTACTCGGTAAATACTTGGTATTCGGCCAATTTGCCGAGTACTCGGTATTCGGCCAATTTGCCGAGTACTCGGTATTCGGCCAAATTTTGGCCGAGTACTCGGCCAATACCGAGTAGTTGTAAGAATTTCATTTTTTAAGCATATGAATTTAAAACTGATCTGAAAAAAGTTATTTGAATATCAATGCATAATATATGTAGTAATTCATAAAACTATTTACTCTGTATTTAACAATATGTCTGCAAAATATAAAAAAAGTTAAGAACAAAATCCCTAAAAAAATTTCACATTTATACTTAAATAAAAATACTTTTTTATATATAGGAAAACAGAAAAGACTTATTTTGGATAAAGAAACTGGAAATACGATAAATGCAATAAAAAATTAATAATTAAATTTAATATATTTCAAATTATGGTGCAAAAACACCAAATGTTCTACATTATCAATAGACAGGGTATTTCTTTTACTACTATAAATTTGGCCGGCCTCTGTTACGTTCAGAATAAACAGTTGTTGAAGGTGCATATAAGAGTTTTTTGCAAAGTTGCACATAATCGGAAAAGTTTTTTTTTTTTTTTCCTCACCATGCAAATGGAGTGTCAGTTTTACATGTCTTCTGTTAAGAAAGCCTTATATCTTTTTGTACCAATTCTTCATGCGGTGATTTTAAGCTAGTACTAGTGCCACCAGCTTTTTGTTCATTCTCAATTTTCTCAAAACATTGCCAAAAAATAGATGAACTTTTTGCTAGCATTTTCTCTTTTGATTCGTCAACATTAGCATTCTCATATTTATTTTTTGTTTCTTTGGTGGATTTTCAAGTTCTAGATCATCTAAATTCATCAATTTTAGAGCTTGCTTTTTAAGGCAATCTTAATTTACACATTTATAATTTTCATTGAAAAAGGTTAGTTTTTTACTGTGATATTTAAAAAATAATAAATTTAAAATAACATAATATAATCTGTACACATGAAAAATGAAAAGAAACTGCAAAGCCAATACATTTTTTTTAATCAAAAGAAAATAAGGTGCAGACAGTTACAAAATAAATATGAAATGTTTGCATTATTCAATGAATTGTTACAGTAACCGATATAGGGCAAAATTGGGAAATTTCTTTAGTGGCCACTGGCCAGTGAGACTAATTTTTCAAGTGGCCACTATGTTTAAACTAGTGGCCACTTTTTTATTTAAAAATACTAATTAGTAAAAATTTCTATAAGTATTAATGTAAGACTGAATAGCACAAATAAATATGCTAATATAAATATATTGGAACCTAAAAAAGTAGAATTGTTTATGAAATGTAAGTAAATTGTATTCTCTCCTTGTAAAAAAATTGGCCACAAGGTGGCCGCTGATGGAAAATTTTTCACTGGCCACTTTTTCTTATTTACTGGTCCTGTGGCTGGTGGCTAGTGCTAATTTTGCCATTTAGTAACCGATGAACATATTTTTGATAGATAGATTTCAATGGTTGGAATAAATTGGAGGGTTAAAGAATGTTTAGTTATTATTATTATAAGAAGTATATTTAGTATTAGTTATTATTAGTTAATAACTGTAGTTGTCATGTATCAATTCTCCTTTCTTATTAGTTTTGAACTGTCAAAATTTGTCTTTAAAAGGTGCAAATAAATTTCAAATTTAATAAGTTAATTTATTTACACTATATATGTATATTATACAGGGTGTCTATAAAAGAACTCTGGGGTTTTAAAAATTCATATCTCACTAACTATAAAAGATAGCAAAATTTAGTCGATTTCTCTGAAAAGAGTAGCTCAAAGTTTTACTCATACGAATTGGGAATGCTTGCATCAACTGTTGGCGGCCCTGCAGGGCGTTGACCATGAAATGATGGCGACTCCGCAACAAAAGCCTCAATGTGTTATTTGGCTCATAGAAACGATAGAAATTTCTTCTGAGGGCATATCAAGAATCATGTGTATCCAGAGAAAATTCGTGATGTTCAATATCTCAGGGAACGAATAGTCAATTGTGTGGCAACCGTCCGCCAGACATGCTCGCCAGGACATGGGAAGAGGTAGAATACCGTTTAGACGTCTGCCGTGCCACTAACAGGACTCATATAGAACTTTACTAAGTATTAAAAAAACTTGAAAATGTAAGCTTCTCAGTCATGTATAAAACATGTATGTATGTTTATTTCATTAAAATATTTTGCCTCAAAACCCCGGAGTTCTTTTATAGACACCCTGTATATATGTAAATTATATTATATGTACACACTGGTATAGATATGTGTACACAGGTATATATATATATATGTACACCTAAGCTCACATTATGCGCACATCAGTGTTTTATTTTCTTATTATACAACTACTCGGCACTTGGCCGAGTAGTCAGTGGCCGAGTACTCGGTACTCGGCTACTCGGCCAAAGTACTACTCGGTACACCACTAATTATAATAAAGGAAAAAAATATACATATGAAATTTAATTTTGAGATTCTGAAACAGAATCTTTTGATTGGGATTTAGCAAACATTTCTATGACAGTCTTTTGCTTACAGTGTGTCTCTTGCACTAATTATTCTAGTATTTTGTACTGAGACACGATTTGCTGCTCATGGAAGTAGCTTCTCTGTTGCATGCCTGAAATTAATTGTTTGGTATAAAATACTAATTTTTCATTTGATACCTTTTCAACTGATTCATTCTACTGGTTGTCCTTCTCATCATCACTTATATCCAGGGCTCGAAAAATAGCGTTCCCGGGATCCCGGGGAACCCAGAAATCCTTTCTGGGGACGCATATTTTATCACTAAGGTTCCCAGCCGGGAACCTAACCTTTCATCATGTCTGCTAGCAATGGCACGGACGCATATAACGCATAAATTAAGCAAAAAAATAATTCTTAAGCGGCCCGGGGGTGCATAATTTCGTCGAAATATTACGGGAAAAGCCCGAATTTCAACAAAAGAATTGTAGAAAAAACGTAAATTTTTATTAAAAGATTGCAAAAAACGGCAAAATTCGTCAAAAAGTCGCGAAAAAACGGCAAATTTCGTTAAGAAATCGCGAAAAAGGTGGCACATTTCGTTAAAAAATCATGGAAAACAACAAATTTTGTCCAAATATCGCGAAAGAACGGCAAATTTCGTCTAAAAATATCTAAAAGACAACAGATTTCATTGAAACATCGCATGAGGCAACGCAAATTTCATAAAAAAATTCAAATTTCGTAAAGATTTTCTTTTGAAAAGCGACTGGCTTCGTTGAAACATCGCGATAAAACGCCAAGTTTCCGTAAAACATCGCGATAAAACGGCAAGTTTCCTTAAAACATCGCGATAAAACGGCAGATTTCGTCAAAAAATCGAGAAAAAACGGCAGATTTCGTCCAAATATAGCGAAAAGAAAACACATTTCGTCAAAAAATCGTAAAAATGCTCCAAAATTCGTCACAAAATCGTGCGAGGAAGCAGCGCAAATTCCATTAAAAAAATCACAAAAACGGCAAGTCTTGTAAAAAAAAAAAAAAAAGAAAAAGAAACACGGCAGATTTCGTTAAAACATCGCAATAAAATGGCAGATTTCGTCAAAGAATCGCGAAAAAACGGCAAATTTCTTTAAAAAAAAACGCGATAAAACGGAAAATTTTGTTAAAATACTCATTCATAAATTTTTTCGGGAACTTATACGTTTCATCTGGGAACCTATATTTTTCATGTAGGTTCCCAACTGAGAACCTTAAAATGTTTAGAATTTTCAAGCCCTGCTTATATCAGATATATTGTTTGTCATCATTTCACAAATCTCACTGTCAGTCATGTGATTAGTGGCAGGAATGTTTTCATCGGCTTTTAAACAATCTTCCACTGCTTCTTGATTAAGCAATTTAGCTTCTGGACAATTAAAACCTTTGGCATATGCCAACAGATCAGCAATAATTTGCTTCTCTTTCGAAATCTTGAAGGGTTCATTTTCATCATCGAAAAATAATGCAGGTGGACACAGATTGTACCATCCATGGATAAGTGTATCCTTATCCACAGCCTGCCATGCTTTAGCAACACTCCGCAAAGCATCTTTGATTGTGAAGCTTCTCTGGAAATTTTTTATCCCAATTCCTTTGTTGCACTCTGTGAGCATTTTTTTAAGAAGTCATTTTTACAGTGAGTTTTTAAAGATCTGTTATGTGCAATTTGGAGGCAAACACATTATCCAATTCTAAAAATTCTGCTTCAGAATGGGCTGTTTTTTTCGTGATCTTTTGAAGAAATAAGCCTTTTGTCGCGAATCTTTTGTCAAAATTTGCCGTTTTTATCTGTCAAAAAAATGGTTATTTTTCTCTCCTTATTTTTCTTATCATTCCACTCAAACTGTCCCATTCAAGCCTGTTTCATTCAACTTACATCATTCAACTAACCTTTTATAATCTTTATTTTTATTTAATTATTCCTTAAATAAACCCAGAAATAAATACCCTTTACTTTTATGTTTCAGTTTCAATAGTTTGAGTTTCTAATTTAAATACATTCAATATCTTTATTTCAGTATATAAATCTAACAAAAATAAATATCTTTATTTTTACCTTGATTCATTAATTATCTTGAACATCAACATTAACTAACGTAACAATCATATTTCCCGGTATTCGTTTTTCCTTCCGTTCACTAAGCTCACTGGCAAACATCGTCACATCGATATTGTTAACTGACAAGTTACGGAGAAAGGTGATAGATGGCGTGACATGTCCGACGGCACGAGACTTTTTCTTAGCGTGGCCGATCGGCATTGGTTCGATCTCACAGGTAACTTCTAGAAACCAAAGGTGGCGTTTCTCGTCAGTGGAAGATGACGTAAGTGGGCGTTGCCGGTAGCTATTTATAGCAGAAGGAAGGAACGGGGAATGATGCTTTTACGCTCTCGCTTTTAACGAGTTTTTGTTATGGTTTGGTGTGTGATGTTTCGTCCGTGTGTTTGTAAATTATGAATACATTACCGGTGCAATACAATTGAGAAGTTTAAAGCTGCTATGAAGGGAAATGAGGAATCTCACATGTAATGATGGCTTGGATATTGGAGATTAGGAGGTCAGTGAAGATGAAGGGAATGTTTTCGAAAGTTGACCTATCGAGCTGGACTGTCGCTGATTTAGTTATGGAAATTCAAGATTCATAAGAATCTCCTTAAGGGCGAAAACAGCCATTGCCGCCGACAGCGTGTTTTTAAACAGGTTTTTCCTTTTTAAATGTTTTTAGAAATAATAACTTTTTACCTTGTCTCTTTCTTCTCCTATTTTCAAAGTATAGTTTTTCTTTATTGTCCCATATATTGGTCTGGTCGAATATTAATCTAGCCAAGCTTATCTTTTTATCAAAAATGATTCCTTTTATACTTTAGTGTTGTGGACTGGATCCAAAGGAACCAGCGGATATTTAATCCGGTTTTAGTGTTACGGATCGACCGCGACAAGAGTAGTTTCAGACCCGTGCTTTCTGGATAGCATTGCCGGGTACTGGAAGTTGTTGTGTGTCGGTAGCATTGAAATTCTTTTACAACTTTTGCTGTGATTTCCTTTGTAAGATCTTTTACTATAGTATGGGAATTCATTTTTTTTTTCTCTCCCTCCAAATAAAGTCCTAGGTGGCAGTAACAGGACAAAGTTGGGGAACACTTTTGGTGGCAGCAGGGGTGTTATAGGAAAAACATTCCTGGTGGCAGCGTGGAATGTTTTTAGAGAAATTTCTTTTTCATAATTTAGTTTGGCTAGCCTGAAGGTTACTTTTTAGGGGAGGAGATGACATGGGTAAAGTAGAATCTTTAAATTTAATTAAGCTTAACATAAGTTGATGTAGAAATATTTGGATAAATTTAAATGCAGTTTGGTCTCTTATTGAAAAGGATTAATTAAATGGATTTTAATTAAAATAGATAGTTTATTGGTGCTCTGGTCCATCCAATTTGAATATACATTATTGGTCTTCATTTTATGTGTTAAGTTATTTGAGCATATGTTAATGTCTTTTAATTTTGATATTTTTAAATCCATTATGTTTTTATTTGATTAAATAAAACTAGTTATTTGTTTATAAATTTGTTTTTGATTTTTCTCTCAAATACACTTCTTAATCTACAAGGGCATACTTTACAGCCAAAACGCTCTGCATGCGTCCTTGCTCTGCTTGTGTAAATACTTTTAATAGATATCCTTGACTTCAAGGATATCATTATCGTGATTTTTTGGACCATATTTGTTATTTTTTCGCGATCTTTTCGGGGAAATCTGTCTTTTTGGGGGATTTTGCGACGGAATTACCCATTTTTTTGCAAATCTTTTTACATAATTTGCCGAAAAATCGTCGGTATTTCGTGATTTGTAACGAAATTTGTTGTTTTTTCGCGATTCTTTGACGAGATTACGCGTCCCTTGGGATGCATAAAAGCTAGTTTTTCGCATCCCATCGCCGATCTTTTCTGTAATTTACTAATGGGCGTAATATAACCTTTGGAGGTTTATATATACGCTGAAAAATATCATTAAACAAGCAGATAACACAGCGGAGCTTTTGCTGGTGCCTAACGCTGTAATGGAAGTCAAAAGGTGTTGTTGAGCAATGTTAGTGTCGATCTCATTAGCAGCAAATAAAAAGTCAAAAGTAAAACTAATATATTTATTTAATTACTTGAAGAAGCTGAATTGGCATTACAGGTGGCTTGACATGGCGAACTCCATCACATCGGTACAGATGAACACATTAACAGATGAACACATAGTTGACAGCATTGTGCAGGTTTAAAACAGTTAAAAGTAAATTTAAGTAAAATAAGTATAATACATTATACATCCAGATTAAGGTCCAGCCTCAATACAGTTACTTGACATCCCATTTGTAGGGAGATAAAAGCGGCGAAGAACAGAAATAAACATCGTGTATTTATACTAAACTAGCCGGATTGAAAACGTCGTTTGCGAGCACGCCCACGAAACGAGCCAATCAGAAGACGACATGTGTACGAATCGAAAGATCGATTCGGTAAAACGAATGAAAGATTCGATTATTGTTACGATATTCCAAGTCGCCATCTGGCGGGGAAAATATCGTTACGGAAAAATATGATTAGTCGTAGAGAAGTTATTGTCGATGTAGGTTGGAATTAAAGATGGAGTCCGTAGACAAATTATGAAAGGCTATTGAAGTTAAATAGATTATTGGATGTTCTAAAGTTAATAACGGCCGGAAAGGATTTGAAAGGTAAGTTAATATTTATTGAATATGGTTGTTATGAAATAATAAATAAATAAATGTTAAAATAAATTATGAGTGAATGAATAAATGAATAATTAGGATATAGGAGGCGATGAGAAAACCATCTGTTGATGGGATTCCATCAATGCCCCCCCTCTCATTGCCTCTATAAAAAGAGTTTCAATTGAACTCAAAGAGCAAAGGATTGAAAAATCCATAGATATCACAATTCCATTCACAAATTCACAAAACAAAATTAAAAAAAAAAAAATTTTATTTTTTGTTAGTTAGTAGTACCTCCACACCATGTCAACTAGGAGTACCTCATTAACCAGAACAAGTCAGGATTTACCCCAAAAAAAAACTTAAGGAATTGAAATTCCATCTAGTTCATTTCTGAACTAAAAAAGTGAAACAACTGCAATAGTTGGAAAATTCGAAAAATACTCGACCTCAACAATTGAAGTCAGAAAATTTAAACGAAGCCTTATAAAAGTGCTTCGAACATGAAAAATTTAAACGAAGCCTAAACACTTCGAACTTGGAGAAACTTTAACAATTTTTAAACAATTTAACAATTTTAACAAGAAAAATTTGAAAAGGCTAACAATTTAAATGATTTAACAACTTGAAAAATTTAACGATTTAAATAATGTAACAATTTAAGTAGTTTAACAATTCGAACAAGTTAACAATGAAATGTTTGAAAAATAGTTAAATTTTATTTATATAAGAAAAGTTTAAAGTATTTGCGAAATTAATTAACTTTCCAAATTTTTAATTGGCACATGAAAAATCTTAATCCAGTGACAGAGGCCGGCATATCCTAGATAAGAGATCACTAAAAAAGCCAACCATGAAAGTTAATCTCTAAAAGATGCAAATAGAAACTTTTCAAAAATTTAAAGTATGAAAGTAGAAAAAATGAATATGACGTACCATTTCGAAAAAAGTTAAATTTCCAATTTGGAAATGTTACAACCAGCTCTAGTTGATTTCTTGATCACAATATTGGAATAAATCTTTATTACAAATAACAACAAGAAAATATATGCAAAAAAAAATTTAAATTTTCATGATAAACTTGAACTCCAGGCATCTAGTCCTAAGGGACAATACAACGGCTCTTTCAAAAATTCTAACATTCAAATTCATTATATGAATTAGGGACTCATTTATACTCCTGACATTCTTCCGGATCCTGGAATGCATTCACTCACAAAAAATGGTTGTTGGCCCTAGATGCCTAGAATGAACAAATAGAAATAAATTATATACATATAAGCAAAAATTGTATAAACACAAATACAAACAATTTAAAAATAAGATTTCTCTATAAATTAAAAACTGTTGGTTTAAAAAGAAATCACTTTAAAAATATTCGAGTAAATTTTAACAATGTAAAACTTTATAAAATGATCAAGATAGCTGGTTATCTATACTAAATAATTATGCTGGTTAGTTAACAGTAACAATAGCAGATGTCTACACATATCTTTTTAAACTTAATTGACAATTTTAAAGTATAGTGTAGTTACAAAAAGCTTTACATGTTACATAAAGAATTACCAGCTTAAAATAGGTACGTTATATAAGAAAATTAAAATATGAAATACATGAAAAAAAAAAATTTATATGCAATATGGATTTAAAAACTATTTTTTATCATCACTTAGAAATAGCATCTTGATGAAGTTAAGTATTTCATATTTAGACAATGGTTTGGTAAAAATATCTGCCAAGTTTGACTTGCTACGCACGTGATTAAGTAAAAATTCCCCCCTATTGAAAAGATCTCTTATAAAAAAGAGCTTTACATCAATATGCTTGGACTTGTAATTTTCCACTGGGGATTTAACAAAGTCGATTGCGGCTTGATTATCAGCATTCATTACAGCTGTCCTCCCCAGTACAGGTATGATCCCTTCCTGTACACATTCGCGACGTATCCGGTCAAACCAGACTAGGTTCTTGACGGCCTCAGTCATTGCGACGAATTCAGACTCCATAGTCGATAAAGAAACGCACTTTTGTTTAAAAGTGCGCCAATCGACAGGAGCTTCGTCAAGCATGACTATTTGACCGCCGATCGAAGTCCGGTCATCGCGGTTAGCCGCGAAATCAGCATCAGTGAAAATTGCGAGATCATTAGATCTGCACGAGAGTTTCAGCTTGTAATGCATGGTTGCTTTTAAATATCCCAGCAATCGTAGCAACCCATCCCAATGGACTATACCAGGGTTTGCTTGAAACTGACTTAAAACATTCACGGCATAGCAGAGGTCAGGACGAGTACGGTTAGCCACAAAGGCAAGACAACCCAGTAAATTACGATAGGGCAGATGTGACATTTCCTTTATTTCGGCATCAGATACGGGACAACTGGATCTTGAGAAAATTATTCCTTTACTGATAGGTAATGAAGAAACTGGAACTTTAAAAGAACTGAACCTATTACATACATCTTGGATGTAGCTTCTCTGGTGGATTACAACTCCTGCCGGAGTATCCTCAAATTCTACACCAAGTAGTCTTTTCGTCGTTCCTAGTTCCTTTATATCAAACCTAGCTTTCAGTTTAAGTAAAACGTTATTTATAAGCTTTTTAGTTTTCCCGAAGATCACAATGTCATCAACGTATAAAAGAAGTAAAATGTTAGAATTAAAAATGTATACACAGTTACAGGATGATAATTTCTTAAAACCAATGTCTAATAATGTTTTATGTATCTCTGTAAACCATTCTCTGCCACTTTGGTGCAATCCGTACAAAGCACGATCTAGTTTGCAATATAGATGCTCTTTGCCTGGTTCAGAGAATCCGGGTGGTTGGTGCATATACACATCCTCGCTCAGTGGTGCATACAGGTAGGCGCAGGTCACGTCACACTGAGTGTGTGACCACCCGCTACACGATACAAGAAGGGAGAAAAAGAATCGGATAACGCCAAAGTTCACAACAGGGCTAAAAGTCTCTTCATAGGACTCGCCCTTTATTTGTTTGAACCCTTGGGCAACAAGCCTCGCCTTGTGCCTGGCTATCCGTCCATTTTCATCCCGTTTTGTCGTGTAAACCCACCGGCAACCTACTGGCGTAACATGTGCTGGTAACTCAGCCAAATGCCAAACCCCACGGTCTCTCATTACCTGCATTTCTCGCATCATTGCTTCCCACCAGATCGAGCTCTGTTCAGACTTGCACGCTTGTTTAAACGTACGGGGGGTATCAGAGTTTACTGCTAGTCATGCTGAAATACCTGAGAAATTTGACTCACTTGAAGTTTCGTCCTCACTCTCTGATATTTCAGACTCCACGGGAATAGGAATAATGCCACAGTAGGAGTTGGATCCTTTAAAATCAAAAATTTCAGGTTTAAATAAAATGTTGTTGTCCTTACAATATTTACGAACCTCGTTCAGAGAACGCAACCTATTGGTTTTTCCTAGTTCGTAGTAATAAACGTCTGTTCTGTTCTCCTTCTTACGTTTTACAGGTTTTCGTATCCAACTAACATCTTCACGTAAGGAAATAGTTGGAGGGCTACTGGTACTGGACCCCGAATCAATGTCCCCCTCCCCCCCAAGTGGGTAATCTTGAGAACTGCTGGAAGGACCTGGGATGACCTCAGGTTCATCTTCAACAGCAACATCTCGATTGACCGGCACCTTGGGAGAAAAGAGGGCATAATCATCGGTGCCCAGCACAGCTACACTGCGCTTAAGACCAACAGAACTTTCGTTAAAACAAACATTAGAGGACTCAACTATTTCATCTGTCTCAGGAATCCAAATTCGGTAACCCCTCGTGCGAAAAGCATATCCTACAAGGATTCCCTTTCTTGCACGAGCTTCGAGTTTCCATGTTCTTTGCTTTGGCGATTTAACGTAAGCTTCGGTCCCGAAAGGCTTTAAGTGCCTAACAGACGGCTTTCTATTCCCATAAAGCTCAAATGGAGTCTTTCCTAGCAGTTTTGGACAAATTCTGTTCCATGAATAGGCAAAATATTTTAAAGCCTCAGGCCAGAATTTTGGGTCCAAGTTACTATCAATGAGCAGAGTTCTCATTCCATCAGCCGCCGTTGCCATAAAACGTTCGGCAACCCCATTTTGCTGTGGGGTATACGCGTTGGTAAATTCGTGGTGGATACCTTTTTCTTCAAAAAATTTTTTAAAAGAAATGCTATCAAATTCCCCGCCATTATCCGTCCTAAAACTTTTAACTCTTTTATTCAAATAGTTTTCAGCCCTTAAAATATGCTTTCTTACGACATCGAAAGTGTCAGATTTAAGCCTTAAGGGGTAGACTGAGACACGGCGGGAAAAGTCATCTATAATAGATAAAAAGTATCTTTCACCACCTCTACCTTCTATGCGACAGGGACCCCACAAATCGGCGTAAAGCAATTCAAGTGGGTTATTGGAACGGATATTTTTATTATGCTTATGTGAAATATTTTTAAGTTTGCCGAATTTACAGGCCTCACAGAACAAAGTAGTCTCTTTTAAATTAGGTAATCCACGAACACCTTGCTTACGGCTAGTATGGGCAATTAAAGAAGGACTGATATGACCATACTTTTTGTGCCACATTAACATTTTTTCAGCATGTTTAACAGCAGAGGTTTCGAATTTTACTGATTTACCCTTAGAAACAGGAATTTTAGGATATAACCTGTAAATTCGGTCTTTTAAAAATGCACTAAATAAGTACTCGCCCCCCCGACAGATCTTTACCTCACCATTGCTTCCTTTAAAGGTTAAACCATTAAGATCCAACTGGGGACCAGAGATCAGATTTCTACGTAATTGGTCTGAAAACATCACATTACATAAGGTAAAAATTCTTTGACCAAAACGTAGTTTTACTTCCCCTTTGCCCTTAATGGGAAACAATACATTTTTAACTGCAACAGACATTTCATCATTTAATTCTTCAAATTTAGAAAATAATTTTATATTATTACAGAAGTGGTGACTGGCACCACTGTCGAATATCCACTCTGAATCATTAACAACATTACTGATACTAGAATGTGAGACAAAAAGATTCGACTTACATGAACTATCCGACAGTTTCGTGCGTGAACCACCGTCTCTGGAACTGGAGAAATGAGGAGAAGGTCGTCTGGCAGTCTTTCTGGAAGTCTTGCATCTGTCTCTGGAGCGGTTGGAAGCAGGCGATGAATCTCGGGAACTATGGTCAGAGTCGTAGGATGAGCATGATGAGTCAGTCTGGCTTCTCTCGGGAGAACGCTGAAAATGTCGACCTCGGGAACTGGATCCACTGGAAGAACGATGACGTCTGGATCTGGAATAAGGCCAAGGATGACGAAGTTGGCGATCAGGAGATCTGGCGTAGCAGTCGGCTTGGATATGTCCCAACTTTCCACATCTCCAGCACTTTCTCTTTTGAGACTTTTTGAAGCGAGGTTTGAGCTTAAAGGACCTATTCACCTTAGCAGTAGTAGAAACGCTGACTTGTTTTGCACTGTCTCGATCACGTAACTTCTGCCTTGTCTCCTCCGCTACAAGTGCGTCCACAACAAGGTCAAACTTAAAGGATGCATCAGGTTTGGATAAAACTTGTTGGACAAGGTTGTCAAAACTGCTTGGTAGAAATCGTAAAAATTGGTAGGTAAGGTAACACTCTGAAAAGTTGTCATCTATGAGCTTTATTTCGGAGTAAATTTTCTTCAAACGAGTTGCAAATAAGTTAATAGGTTCTCCGTACCGTATCCTCTCTTCCATAAGTTCATTAAACAAGGTCATATGATGAGTGCGTGAGTCAGGGTGGAAATTTTTATGCAATCTTCTCCATGCTTCCACAGGCTCTTGACAATCCTCTATTAATCTTTTAAATTCAGGTTCTATGTTCAAGTAGATTAAGGAAAGAGCTTTGTTAGCACGGGAGGTAAATTGGTTGACTGTTTCGGCAGTAACACTTTCACTTACAACTGGGGTTTCTTGCTTTAACTGTATAATATCCCAAAGGCCTTTTTCCATCAACAAATATTTTATATCACACGCCCATGTGGCGTAATTTCTCGTACTTAACTTATCAATAGGATTAGTGGCCATTTTAAAAATTTCAGGATAAATCTTCAAGCAAGCAAAAAAAAAAATTTAAGTGTTACCGCCCCCCCGACTTTTTCGTCGGTTCTCTGTAAAAAGCCAAGTCAATCTTCTCCAAACTTCTCAAAAAAAAATTTCAAAAGTGGCATAAAGTTCAACAAAAAAACAGGAACAGTCTATTTTGAAAGCATAATTGAAGCATGAAATAATATAAAACGTAATTAATTCATTCTGTAAATCATAAAAGTTCAGCAAAAAGATAAATCAAAACTTCTTCTAAATATAACTAAACAGTTCTGTAAATAAAAGTCCGGCAGAAATCAAAACAAAGTTCTTGGAAAAATATAATTAAAGTTCTTGAAATTAAACAATAAAAGTTCTTTAAATCATAAGGTCTGGCAAAAAAATTTCAGTTTTTCATAAAGGAGAAATCATAAAACGTAATCCAGGCTATTTCAAAACATAACACTTCACTTTTATCTGCCGAGATCGATCTGCTCAAAATGGCTTCCAGGGTTAGGCTTACCGCCCATAACCCCTTAATGGGCGTAATATAACCTTTGGAGGTTTATATATACGCTGAAAAATATCATTAAACAAGCAGATAACACAGCGGAGCTTTTGCTGGTGCCTAACGCTGTAATGGAAGTCAAAAGGTGTTGTTGAGCAATGTTAGTGTCGATCTCATTAGCAGCAAATAAAAAGTCAAAAGTAAAACTAATATATTTATTTAATTACTTGAAGAAGCTGAATTGGCATTACAGGTGGCTTGACATGGCGAACTCCATCACATCGGTACAGATGAACACATTAACAGATGAACACATAGTTGACAGCATTGTGCAGGTTTAAAACAGTTAAAAGTAAATTTAAGTAAAATAAGTATAATACATTATACATCCAGATTAAGGTCCAGCCTCAATACAGTTACTTGACATCCCATTTGTAGGGAGATAAAAGCGGCGAAGAACAGAAATAAACATCGTGTATTTATACTAAACTAGCCGGATTGAAAACGTCGTTTGCGAGCACGCCCACGAAACGAGCCAATCAGAAGACGACATGTGTACGAATCGAAAGATCGATTCGGTAAAACGAATGAAAGATTCGATTATTGTTACGATATTCCAAGTCGCCATCTGGCGGGGAAAATATCGTTACGGAAAAATATGATTAGTCGTAGAGAAGTTATTGTCGATGTAGGTTGGAATTAAAGATGGAGTCCGTAGACAAATTATGAAAGGCTATTGAAGTTAAATAGATTATTGGATGTTCTAAAGTTAATAACGGCCGGAAAGGATTTGAAAGGTAAGTTAATATTTATTGAATATGGTTGTTATGAAATAATAAATAAATAAATGTTAAAATAAATTATGAGTGAATGAATAAATGAATAATTAGGATATAGGAGGCGATGAGAAAACCATCTGTTGATGGGATTCCATCATTTACATGCTGCTATAGCGCGTCAGCGGCATCGCTGAAAAAACAAAACAAAACAAAAAAAAAAAAAAAACTAATCACTCTTAATCTAATTACCCTAAAACTAATCAATCTAATATCGTGATTATCGCTGAAAATTAGCTGATTTTTAATGAATTTTGCCGTTTTTCCATGATCTTTTGGCAAAATCTGCTGTTTTTCGGGAATTTTTAACAAATTTGCTGGTTTTTTTTTTTTTTTTTTCGTGATCTTCTGAAGAAATTTGTCTTTAATCGAGATTTTTTGACGAAAGTTGCTGTTTTTCGCGCTTGACGATTTGACGAGATACGCAGCCCAACGGACGCGTAAGAGCTATTTTCTCGCGTCCCGTCGCCAATCTTTTGCGTAATTTACACGCTATAGCGCGTCTGCGGCATCGCTGAAAAAAAAAAAAACTAATCACTCTAAAACTAATCAATCTAATATCATGATTATCACTGAAAATTAGCTGATTTTTAATGAATTTTGCCGTTTTTCCATGATTTTTTGACGAAATCAGTCGTTTTTTTGGGATTTTTTTTGACAAATTTGCTGGGTTTTTTTCGTGATTTTTTGAAGAAATTTGTCTTTAATCGCAATTTTTTGACGAAATTCGTCGTTTTTCATGAATTTTTTGTGAAAAATTGTCGTTTTATCGCGATTTTTTGGACCATATTTGTTATTTTTTTGCGATCTTTTGGGGGAAATCTGTCTTTTTTGTGGATTTTGTAACGGAATTACCCATTTTCTCGCAAATCTTTTGACATAATTTGCTGAAAAACAGTCGGTATTTCGTGATTTTTAACGAAATTTGTCATTTTTTCACAATTCTTTGACGAGATTACGTGTCCCTTGAGACGCGTAAAAGCTATTTTTTCGCATCCCGTCGCCAATCTTTTCTGTAATTTACGCGCTGCTATAGCACGTCAGCGGCATCACTGAAAAAGCAAAAAAAAAAAAAAAAACAAACTAATCACTCTTAATCTAATCACCCTAAAACTAATCAATCTAATATCGTGATTATTGCTGAAAATTAGCTGATTTTTAACGAATTTTGCCATTTTCCCATGATCTTTTGGCGAAATCTGCCGTTTTTTGGGAATTTTTGACAAATTTGCTGTTTTTTTTTTTTTTCCGTGATTTTTTGAAGAAATTTGTCTTTAATCGCGATTTTTTGACGAAAGTTGCCGTTTTTCGCGCTTGACGATTTGCCGAGATACGCATCCTAACGGACGTGTAAGAGCTATTTTCTCACATCCCGTCGCCACTCTTTTGCGTAATTTACACGCTATAGCGCGTCCGCGGCATCGCTGAAAAAAAAAAAAAAAACTAATCACTCTAAAACTAATCAATCTAATATCATGATTATCACTGAAAATTAGCTGATTTTTAACGAATTTTGCCGTTTTTCCATGATTTTTTGACGAAATCTGCCATTTTTTGGGATTTTTTTTTTGACAAATTTGCTGGGTTTTTTTCGTGATTTTTTGAAGAAATTTGCCTTTAATCGCGATTTTTTGACAAAATTCGTCATTTTTCGTGAATTTTTTGTGAAAAATTGTCGTTTTATCGCGATTTTTTGGACCATATTTGTTACTTTTTTCGCGATCTTTTCGGGGAAATCTGTCTTTTTTGTGGATTTTGTAACGGAATTACCCATTTTCTCGCAAATCTTTTGACATAATTTGCTGAAAAACAGTCGGTATTTCGGGATTTTTAACGAAATTTGTCGTTTTTTCGCAATTCTTTGACGAGATTACGTGTCCCTTGAGAAGCGTAAAAGCTATTTTTTCGCATCCCGTCGCCGATCTTTTGCGTAATTTACGTGCTATAGCATGTCCGTGGCATCGCTGGAAAAAAAAAGTACCGATTTGTATTCCGGTTTTCGGAGCATTCCGGATACCAGGACGCCGGATAACGGATCCTGTACTGTATATATTTAATACCACTGCCCTTCAAGGGGTTAATGAACCTTTGTTTGTTGTATGTAAATGTTTCAGTTATCATTAGTATTATTAATACATAAAAAAAAAAATCTAAAAAATGGTATATGGTAAAAGTAAAATCTTCTAAGACATTGGAAAAAAAAAATATGTTTCCTTCTTAGCAGATGTAAATGTTTAATATATAATTTTTTTTCGTGTATTGTTGTTTTCATTTTGCATGAATGAACAGTTTAAAAGAAATTTGCTGTTTTTAGTTTAAACAAAAATTCCGTCATAATAATGGGGTTTTTTTTTGTGTGTGTGTGTGTTTAATTTTATTTTAAGATGCCTAGTGATCTACGATTCTTTAAAAAGAATAAATTCTATTCTAATGTTTAATTGTAGAATAATGACGACTTAAAAGTATATGTCTATCTTGCAAAAATTTTTAGACTAAGCCAAACTTTACTGGTATATGAACAGACTTTTCCACGTCGAGAAAAGGATTTTCATACGGGATGATTCAACAGGAACTGATTATTTAGGTCCGTGAAGACTAGGAAGAATGAAATTAGTCTTGGCTTCATATGGAAAAAATAAGTTAGACTCGGCCCAGATGATACTCCAGGAAAAAAAGGTAAGGCCCGAGCTCGGACTGGAAAGATTAGTGACTAGGCCTGTCCCGAGTTTTCAGAAGCAAGGCCCCAACCCGGCCTGAGAGCCGAGGTGCAGCCCGTGCAGACCTCTACCGTGCGGGCTGCAAAAGTTACACAAAATTGGTACAGCTGCAGACTTTACAGGGTTGCCGGCTTTTAGCCGGGCCAAAAAAAGCCGGACGGCTTTTTTTGGTTTTATCCACTTAAAAAAAGCCGGCTAAAATTGAAAAAAGCCGGCTTTTATTTTTAAAGTGTTAATTTGTATCGAATCCATATTAAATTTGGATTGATTTATTTTTAATACATTTTTAATTATTTACTACTAAAAAAGTTATAAATTTCTATTTAATTTTTCAAATAAATAAGTCTTTATAATTGCTAGTAGTCAACTGTGAAGGCATTATGTCTGAAAAATATAAATCTTGGAAAAAAATATACTAAAAAAAAATGTGTTTTAAACTTCTATATTTCATAGATCTATTATATTACACATTCTTAAGAATTATATTTAATTGAATTATGACAAAATGTAACACATCAAAGCATTCATTGAAAAGAAATATTCTGTTCTTACAGGTCAATATGTAAAGATTAAGTCATAAAATGGACAATGTTGAAAGAGAAATTAGGAAAGATTCGGTATTTGAGGAGAGTTAAATACATAATTATATAAAATTAAACAAAAAAAAAAAAAAAAAGTTCTAGTAAAATTTGTTGAATTAAAATTTTGAATAGCTCTTTGTTATTTAAAAGTGCATATATGCCTACTTGCATGAATGAATGTATTCATACATATGCTAATTGAGAATACTGGAATAAATTGTGAAATATAAGATATTATGAAATATGCATAATTTGAAATATTACTTATAATAGTGAGAAATGGTGGTTTTTTTATATATGATTTTAAATGTTTATAGGGAATGAAACATGATATTTTAATAACTCTTAAAATTAGTTAAGTAATAAAACATGTAACTAAGTAACCTCTTTAATTTTATATTAAAGCAGTAAAAATGAAAAAACAAAAGTAGGATTAAAGGTCAATGTAAATCAGAAAAACCACTTGGCATGGCCATTTTATAATTTAGCTGACATATTTGCAATTCTGAATATAAATCACTAGCAACTCCATCAATGTGTTATTCTAGTATTAATGCCTTCATTATTGAAAAATTGGGTTATAACCCAATTTCTCAAGATGAATCATAATTAAAATCCCAATTTTTCATTTTAATAAATAAATTTATTAAACTCAAAGTAAATTAAACATCATTAAAATTAGTTAAAATACACTTAAAAATGTTTAGCTTATAATTAAAATGCTTCTCTGTATAAAAGCCAATTATGGCCAAAAAAAGCCGGCTAAAATCAATACAAGCCAACCGGCCTGGCTTTTTTTAATTTTAGCCGGCTTTTTTGCAACCCTGAGATTTTATAATTACAAAATAAACATTTTTACTGTCTGTAAATATTCAGTATGTTTAATATAAAGGTGATTTTCTGCAAGTATGTTTTATTTCATTTTTTTTCTCATTCTCTGGATAATCTGGATTTTCGATAATCCGGATTTGGTCTGGTCCCAATTAATCCAAATTATCAGGGTTTTACTGTAATGGAAACATGTACTTTTAGTTGGGTCCAAACTGCATAACCGACCCAATACAAGTTTTTAATAATATTGGTTAGGCTTTCATATAATTAATAATTCTTATTTAATGCCAATTATATTTTACTAATTTTATTTATTGCTGCTTGCATTTTATAACTATCTCTAGAAATAGTTTTTTCTGTCTTTTGCATTCCTTTTAAAATTCAGGTAGTTTCTCAGTTCACTGAGAAACTACCTGAATTTTAAAAGGAATTATTATAGACAGATGCAGATTATTATAGTCCAGTCAAAATAGACAAAAAATAATGGAAACCTCGGAAAAATTAGCGAATAGCTGGAAATTTGTGTAGACGTTTAGAACATCATTTTAAATGAAATGCCAAAAATCTTAGTCAATCTGACTGGAGCAAAAAATTTTATTCAAGGTCAAAGGTCAAAGATAAAATAATTAGCTTTTTTCAGTTAACTGGTAAACGGTGAGTTTTACCGTAAAAGTAATTGCCATAAAAATTGAATATTTCAGGATTTTCTACAAAAATGGTCTTTACACACACCTTCGTCACCTCCTTCATAAGATATTGCACTTTCAAAATTTGTAAAAATTAAAAATTTCAAAACTTATCATATTTCGCATATCTACATTTTCTTGAAAATAATTTATGTTGTTAACTGTTGAATGGGATTGATGTAAGTAGATATACTAAAATTAAGTAGAATAATGTGAGGTACAGGCGTATTTTATAAAATACACTCGAGGTAAGCTGTGATCAATCTCCCCTCCCCCTCTCCTCCCACTGAGCAATAGAAGCGCGCGTCGTCCCGCGGTCAAATGGTTCCTTTTTGGAAATGTAATTTTCTTTTAGGGATTAATTGCATACTTTTACCTTCCAGTTCGTTTGTGCGGAGATTATTCTGTTTTGTTTAAATAAAAATATCGAAACATTAGTTTGTATACGCTCATTAAAATGTCGGAAATTTGCTTCATTTGTAATTAACTACTAGCATCCCACCCAGTGGTGCAGCCTGAATTCGGTTCTAGGGGGGGGGGGTTGAGTTTCTGATAAAAATGATTGCCAATTACTAGAATCGCCGGTTAATGGAATCAGTACTAATTAGAATATTCACTGCACAATGCTTAAATTCAAAGAGCATCTGTGTGGCAGGAAATCATTTTTTAGCATGATGCGTCTCAGAAAAGTGATTTAGTTCAAATAACCAATTTTTACTTAACTAATCCATGTAATATGCACTTTCACAATTTTAAGTAGAATTTTCGCCATATAATTGAATCACTTTATTAAATGAAATTAAAAATAAAATAAAAAAGTAATAAAATCTGATTCAATAAAGCGGCGAATTCCTAAATGTGCCTAAGAAATGCGCAAAAGTTTGGCTTTGATTCATATAAGAGGCAATTATATCGATTTTTCTTAGCGCTGGGAGGATTTTAACCCCAAAACCACCCCCTTGGCTGCGCCACTGATCCCACCTTGGACTAGGGCGCGATTAGATGTGCCAACTTTTTGCTTTAGGAAATTTTTGTTTATTTTGTAGAAATAAAGCGAATGAAGAAAATAAAAAGAAAAGAAGGATTGTCGACGCGTAATATATAGAGTTGTAACAATTTCATATAAAGATACTATCGTTGAGGTAGCAAAAAACATTCCAATAATTTTGAAAAGACTTTTCTTGTATATATAGGATGTTAATACGATTTAGTTGCTGTTGAAGCTAAGTATAATCTTGATTGCTTTCGTTCTTTCTTGAAGCAAGCCTGCAACTGGAGATAAAAGTGGATGTCCGGTTTTCTTATATAATCCATCTCCTCAGGTTCAGAAAATATTGATTTGATATTATGTACATTTGATATGTACATAATCATTATGGTTACAATGTTATTATAGTATTTGCTGGTTATGCTGATTATTAAAAAAAATAAAAAGCGGCAGAACAACATCGCTACTAAATATCTTCTTCTGCTAATGCACTTTTTGATCGATTTATGGTTCTTCCTACAAACCAAAAACAATTCCTTTCTAATACTCATAAAAAGATTCGGTTTATTTCAATGTTATGCGAAAAATTAAATGCTGCTGGTATTTCTGTTAAATAGGCTGACTTCCTTATAGTTAAACAACTATAGACAGTCAAGTACAGGTACAACTATTGTTGTGGAAGATGTTATTTGTTAATCATATAAACTGTACGAACGCCTACTGATAAAACAGTTTATTTCTTGAAACCGGGAAAAGTTCAGATAGAAACGAAAATGTATTCATCGCAAAGTTTGGAATTATATCCAAAGTGTAGAAATCATAGATTATTTTTAAGTGCCATAACTGGTTGTGACACATCGTCAGCTCTCTTCAGAAAAGGTAAAATTCAAATATTCAAGTTATTTGAAAAAAGTAATGTCTTAATTTGCTATGCTGAAACAGTTAAGAAAATAGACTCTTCTTCGGATATCATTATTACTAATGAAATTTGTTTACTTCTTGCGATGTACAGAGCTCCTAAAAACATTGATTCTAAATACAGTAGACTCCCTCAAATCCGCACTCCTAAAATCCGCAACTCTCTAAAATCCGCACATATTTTACAGATGTAAACAATGAAACATTCAGTTCAGATGTAGGTGCAAAATTTGACTTTTTTAGTTTTATATCAATTCCATATATATTTTTTAATTTGTAATTTTTGTTAAGGTAATTGAATTCATGTTTTTTCATGAAGAAAGAATAATTTATTTCTGAAAATATAAAGATATTGCTGATATCATTGGTAATCATAATCTTACCAAATATTTTTATGTATTAATCAAGCTTTTTTAGTTATTAAGTCTGACTAAACCTAAAATAAAGCTTCATTATTTTATAATCTTGATGTG
The DNA here is from genome assembly GCA_964019185.1 of Maratus speculifer. NCBI lineage: Eukaryota > Metazoa > Arthropoda > Arachnida > Araneae > Salticidae > Maratus > Maratus speculifer. Next base: position 20,135,637 of record OZ025292.1, on the reverse strand, counting down.
AATTAGTAATGTACCTTTATGAGGCAAGTTTCAATGAATAATTTAGGAAAAACACATTTCATCTGTATAATGAATATTTAATTGTACATTGATTATTAATTTGACCTTTGCTTTTAGTATTTTTATCATTTTAAAAACTATCTAATATTTTATTATTTTAGTTTGTTACTTATTTTAATATTTTAGCATATGGTAAGCATTTATTATACTTTTGATTTCATATACATTCAAATTACTCTTTAAAAAATGTAAACAAAACAATGACCTGAAATCCACAAAATTCTAAAATCCACAAAACCTCTGGTCCCAAGCTGTGCGGATTTGAGGGAGTCTACTGTATAGCTATAGATATCTAAGTTTGTACTCCACAATAAAGTTTTTCAGGTATCATTTCTTCCACTAACATCTAGTGCTGCTCTCCAAAATTTATACTGAGTTTATTTTCAAGTCCAAATATGGTTAGGTAATAAACTTGACCCTGAAAACTGGGGATGGGTATTGAACAATAACGATTTGGAGCCAATTAAAACTCTATTCTCGCTTGCACCATAAATATCGTTCCCTACAATTTTTTGTAACTACACAAAGGGTTGAAATTTAAATTATGGGTGGAAAAAACTTGGTGGTTTGGTTTGTTCACCAATTTATAACAATTGTCACGGCCAGTTTTGTTCAAATGTTGCCACAAATACAACAGATGATGATGCTTCTGACATCAGTGAAGGAATACCAGATCCATCGGATTTCTCAGAGAAATGGACAGGAACTTAGCAACCAGAGAAAGAAGAAGATGGAAATAAAACAAGAAACATAATTCACAGATGATTAATTAACAAGTAAGATAAATTTACAGGGCTTGAATTTCAGGGCGGGATGGCGGGATTCGCGCCCAAAGTTTTGAAATCCCGCCCAAAAGAATTACGTGGACGGGAGGCTCCCGCCCAAACAATTTTGCATTATGAAACTATGATCAACTCCCACGACCGTTTTGCGAATTTTATGATTATTTTCGTGCGAGTAATCAACACATTTTGTGAGTTTTTTTACAGCGAAAAATCATTGAAAATCACGATTTTTTTTGCGACTGATTGACAAATTTCGCAATTTTTTCCTGCAATCGATAGACGAGTTTCATTCTATTTTCCACGACGAAATAGAGGTGATTGTGTTCGGAATTTCGCCTTCCCCCCTCCCCCCCCCCAAAAAAAAAATAACGCATTCAATTCCAAAAATTATGAAAGAGTGATGCCGCGGACGCGATATTGCGCATAAATTACGTAAAAGTCTGAGATAACACACAAAAGAAACAGCTATTACATGTTTCACAAGACGCGTGTTTTCGTAAAAGTTTACTAAAAAACGGCAAATACTGTTAAAAGATCGCGAAAAAATGACCAATTTCCGGCAAATTTCGTCAAAAGATTCACGAAAGAATGCCTGATTTCGTCGCAGAATTCTGTAAAACGGCAGTTTTTGGCAAAAAGATCGCGAAAAAACGTCAAATTTCGTCCAAAAATCGCAACAAACGGTAATTTTCGTTAAAAAAAAAAATCACGATAAAACATCAGACTTCATCAAAAAATCGCGAAAAAACGGCAAATTTCCTCAGAAAATCCGCGAAAAAACGTCAAATTTCGTCCAAAAATCGCGAAAAACGACAAAAGATTCACTATAAACGACAAATTTTCCCAAAATATCACGAAAAACGGCAATTTTCATAAAAAAAATCGCGATAAACATCAGATTTCATCAAAAAATCGCCAAAAAGCGACAAATTTCCTCAGAAAATTCACGAAAAAACGTCAAATTTTGGTCCAAAAAATCGCGAAAAACGACGAATTTCGACAAAAGATTCACTATTAACTATAAATTTCCCGAAAATATCGCAAATAAAGGCAATTTTCATAAAGAAAAATCGCGATAAATCATCAGATTTATTAAAAGATCGCCAAAAAACGGCAAATTTCTTCAGAAAATTCACGAAAAAACGACAGATTTCGTGAAATATATAAAAAAAAGACAGATTTCATCAAAAGATAGCGAAAAAATGCAACTTTCGTCAAAGGGAACCTCTCCGCCCTTCCTCCCCTCAAAAATAATATTACGGGGAGTTTATTTTTCTGTTCAACAAACTAATTTTCCTGCTTCAATATATTTTTTTTGTTTTGTTTGTTTGCTGCTCTAAAATCAGTTTCTGATAGTTATAAATCTTTCTAAGTGAGTGCAATTCCTAAAAGCAGCCATTCATTAAACAAAAAGAATCCCTTTACTGAACAAAGTATTCATTTTTTAAGAAATTTTTTTTATTGATGAATTTGACTAGCCCCTTTTTTAAAGAAATGCAAACAACAATACTTATTTTCTACACTCAATTAAGTATTATTTTATGATTAAATTTGTATCTTGCACATTTAATATACAGAAAAATAACATTGGTTATAACAGTTAATTATAAATATAAATTTATTAAATTAGAAGTTTTATTAATTATTATTAAAACAATAATTAGACCTGTGACAAAAATAATTAGCACCGGGAGGGAACTTACCACCAGTAAAAACTAGACAATATAAAAGTTTTTTTACACATATCACATAATTATTCTGAATTATTGATAAAAATTGCTTCAGTGTTATTTTTTTATGTCTGTATTCTGGTAATTCTTTAAATAGCTCATAAAATAATGGCGAGTTTTAAACATTTTTTCTCCCTTCCAAACAGCCAAACTCACCTCCATTTATAAATGTTGGTAGGGAGACTCCCCTCCTTCGAAAAATTGAATTTCAAGCCCTGATTTATTAAGAGGCTACTTCAGTCAAATTAAAAGATGTTCGCTAATGCTAATCCTATGGAAGAAATTTATAAAGATATCTCGGATGCATTTCAGTGTTTTTAAATGATTTTTTTTTATTGGATTCCTGAGATGGATCTGAATGCAGGCCGTTTTTTGCTTTTCCGATTTTGGTTGCAGATATTTTTTAGGAGAGTGCTTTCGCTTTCCAAACTGGTTCTGAAAATGAAAGCGTATTTGTAAAAAATACCTGTAAACAAAATCAAAAAAGTATAAAACAGCTTGCATACAAATTGATTTCAGCTACCCACTGCAAAAAAAAATTCTTTAAAAATATTAAAATACAACCGAGACATCTTTATACATTTTTCTTCATAGGATTAGTATTAATGAACGGGTCTTTTCGTTTGAATGAAGTAGCCTCTTAAAAATGTAAAGACTGTTTTGTAGAAAATTTCATTTTTTATAACAACCTTAAATTTATGTAATAACTATGTTTACGATAAAACTTATTGTTGAACAGATATGTGAAAAAACGATTTTTTTGTATATTTGACCTTTGACCTTGAATAAAATTTTTTGCTCCAGCCAGATTGATTAAGACTTTTGGGATTTCATTTGGAATGATATTCTAAACGTTTTTGCAAATTTTCAGCTCTTCTCTAATTTTTCCTAGGTTAAATGTCTATTTTGACTGGACTATTATAGACAGGTGCAAATCTAGCTAGTACTTCGGTTAGCCAGGCTCCAATGTTATATCCACATAGATATTTATACATATAGATACATAGATATCAGGGTTCGCGCTAGGGATGCACCGAATAGTGATTTTGGCCGAATACCGAATGCCGAACATTCGGCCGACATGTGAACCGAATACCAAATATTCGGCTTTCCAAATACTTTTTTAATTTCAAAATTTAAAGGTATTAAAATGTTACTTTTTAAAACAGTTTTACATAATATTTAATAAAAGAAACTTACATTTTGATAAACAAGAACTTTTTATAAGAGCATTTAGTATTGAAAAAAATCTGCCTTGAGTTATTTAAGAAGTGCAGTTATGAAACTTTAGTTAATAAAATTTTCTACGAATCAAAACAAACATTTTAAAATCAAATAATGAAAAAATGGCCAAAGAAAAATTTTACAGTCTGGTAACTGCCCTTTGTAAATAACTCAAGGCAGATTTTTTTTCAATATAAAGTACAAATACTTTCAACTTAATTCTGAATAAAGGTATGTTTGGCTCATAGTTCTTTTCTTATGAATGGTGGTATTTTCCACCCTTCCCATCATATCATATTTTACAGAAATCAAAGCATGTGAGTTGAAAATATGTTATTTATTGTTAATGTAATAAACAAATACACAAGTTTTGACCTAGAGTGAGATGAAATACAATGTACTTATGACTCAATAAGTTGACTATAATTATGGTTTCATGAACAAAAATTGTCTGCCTTGATAGCTATTACTAATCTCAAAAGTTTTTTTTTTTTCTTTCTTTCTTTTAAAGGACTTTTATTTTGGGAAAAGCAAGAAACAGATTATTTACTAAAGAAAATTTAGAAACTTGTATGAGCACGTAATTTATTCCTAAGGAGAATCCTAATAAATCACCATTTTAATCCTTCTCATGGTTAATTTTCTTAAGTTATACTTTACAAACAGCAAATAAATAATGTAAAAACATTCTATTTTATTTAAAAATGATTTTGTTTCTAATTATTTTAAATATAAATTAAAAAATTGACAGTTAAAAGTAGAAATAGTGAAAAGTTTTTAAAAGGTTTTATTAAGTATTGGATTCGGCCGAATACTTTGATATTCGGCCATGCCGAATATTCGGCTCAACCGAATAGTTTAGTATTCGGCCTAACCGAATATTCGGTAACATGGCCGAATAGGCCGAATACCGAATAGATACCGAATATTCGGTGCATCCCTAGTTCGCACAGACTCCTTGGACTCCTTAGAAACTACTTAGAAATGAAAACGTTCCCAAGTAGTACTTGGAACTACTGAGATAAACAAAATACTCCTTAGAAACTCCTTAAATTGTATTGCGGTCGGGGATGCCGCGGACGCGCTATAGTGCGTATAATATGCAAAAAATCGGCGACGGGATGCAGAAAAATAGCTCTTACACGTCCAGTAAAAACCGTAATTTCGTTAAAAAATTGCGAATTTCGTTAAAAGAATTGCAAAATAACGACTATTTTTCAATAAATTTCGTCAAAAAATTCGCAAAAAATGGCTAATTTCCTCATAAAATTTCGAAAACACGACAAATTTCGTGTGAAAATCGCGATAAAACGGCAAAATTTGTCAAAGTATTCGCGAAAAACAACAGATTTCGTCAAAAAATCGCGATAAAACGGCAAATTTTGTTGAAAAAATCGGAAAATATGGCATATTTTGTCAAAAAAATTCGCTAAAACGACAGGTTTCGCCAAAATTTTTGAATAAATGGCAAATTTCGTAAAAAAATAGCTAATTTTCTCAAAAATCGCGAAAAAACGGCAAATTTTCTCAAAAAGTTGCGAAAAAAAGACATTTTTTGTCAAAAAATCGCGATTAAACGATAGATTTCGTCAAAAAATCTCAAAAAAAAGATAGATTTATTTAAAAGATTCGCGGAAAAATGGCTAATTTCGTCACAAAATCTCGAGAAATAGTAGATTTCCTCAAAAAATCGCGAAAAAACGACAAAATTCGTCTAAAAATCACGGAAAACGGCGAATTTCGTGAGAAGATCGTGAAAAAAACTCAAATTTTGTCAAACAAGCATGGGAAAAAAAAAAAAAAAAAAAACGTTAATGCTGGGAGTGAATTTTTCTATTCCAAAAACTAATTTTTTTGCTTCATATTTTTTTTTTTTTTTTTGGCTGTTCCAAAAACGGATTTTCCTACTTCACAATCTGTTTCTGACTGCTCCAAGTCTTTCTGAGTAAATGTGACTCAGAAAAACACCCATTCATTAAACAAAAAGTTTCATCAGTTTACTCCTCATCAAAAATATTCTTTTTTTCAGCAAAAAATGTCTTTTTCAATAAATCAGTCTTGTCCCTTAAAAAAAAAAAAAAAAAAAAAAAAGGCAAACAATAGTGATACTTGTTATCTTCTACATTCAAATGTTCAATATTTTATAGTTAAACTAGCGGACCCGACAGACGTTGTCCTGTCACCAACAGACGTTGTCCTTCCTGGCACCGACACCTGAAAATCAAATAAATGTATACTTAAATATAGTAATACGCAAAATAAACACTACGCTCTTAATTTAATTTCTTATTACAATTATGTAAGGAAATTATTTTTTACTATTCATTAGATTTTGAAGTCGGTTCAATTTTTGATAGAAAAGTTTATTTTTCTCTTTTTAGTTAAAAGTTAACGATTGTCTGAAGTCGGTTAATCAAAATTATAATACAGGAAATATTATTGTAAAGCATATACGTTGGTCAGCAGTGGGGTTCGAACACGCGATCTCTTTCTTCAACAAGCTGAGCTTAAATCAGGCGCCTTAGACCGCTCGGACATTCCGTCCGCACTCTATTCGCTGAACTTATTCAACACTTTTACTTAGCGAAAAATCACTAACTATTAGTTTTTGCCTAATTACTAAAAAAGTACTGAATCAATTTCGACGAAATGTGAATCTAAACTATTCTCAAATCCACTGGAACACACACACAAAATTTCATCAAAATCGGTCTAGTCGTTTAGGAGGAGTTCAATTACATACACACGCACAGAAGATTTTTATATATAAAGATGAGCATTGAAAATTTCAGGTTTTTGCGCCGAAGACATCGCCAAATTAGGAAAATGTGAATTATCTCACGAACTACTGGACTTAAATAAATTTGCTTAGTACCGTTCGATTCAGCATGAAAAAATACACTAAAATATGTTATTAGATGAAAAATAACTACAAAAGCCGATTTGTAAGGAATTTTTTAAAAGTTCCTTCTTTTTTCTACACATCGTAGGGGTGGAATTTTCGAAAATCCATTTTTAGCAGCACTCGATGTTATAAGAAATATTTTTACCCCAATTTTCAAGATTTTTGGATCGGTAGACTTTTTTGTGCTATGATTAATACAAAATCCTGACTTTCTTTAATATATATAGCACTTTTAATTAGCGAAAAATCACTAATTATTAGTTTTTGCCTAATTACTAAAAAAGTACTGAATCAATTTCGACGAAATGTGAATCTAAACCATTCTCAAATCTACTGGAACGCACACACAAAATTTCATCAAAATCGGTTCAGTCGTTTAGGAGGAGTTCAATTGCATACACACGCACAGAAGATTTTTATATATAAAGATGAGCATTCAAAGTTTCAGGTTTTTGCGCCGAAGACATCGCCAAATTAGGAAAATATGAATTATCTCACGATATACTGGATTTAAACGAATTTGCTTAGTACCGTTCGATTCAGCATGCAAAAATACACTAAAATATGTTATCAGATGAAAAATAACTACAAAAGCCGATTTTTAAGGAATTTTTTAAAAGTTCGTTCTTTTTTCTACTCATCGTAGGGGTGGAATTTTCGAAAATTCATTTTTAGCGGCACTCGATGTTATAAGAAGTATTTTTACCTAAATTTTCAAGATTTTTGGTTCGGTAGATTTTTTTGTGCTATGAATAATTCGAAATCCTGACATTCTTTAATATATATAGCACTTTTAATTAGCGAAAATTCACTAACTATTAGTTTTTGCCTAGTTACTAAAAAAGTACTGAATCAATTTCGACGAAATGTGAATCTAAACCATTCTCGAATCTACTGGAACGCACACACAAAATTTCATCCAAATCGGTCCAGTCGTTTAGGAGGAGTTCAATTACATACACACGCACAGAAGATTTTTATATATAAAGATGAGCATTCAAAGTTTCAGGTTTTTGCGCCGAAGACATCGCCAAATTAGGAAAATATGAATTATCTCACGATATACTGGATTTAAACGAATTTGCTTAGTACCGTTCGATTCAGCATGCAAAAATACACTAAAATATGTTATCAGATGAAAAATAACTACAAAAGCCGATTTTTAAGGAATTTTTTAAAAGTTCGTTCTTTTTTCTACTCATCGTAGGGGTGGAATTTTCGAAAATTCATTTTTAGCGGCACTCGATGTTATAAGAAGTATTTTTACCTAAATTTTCAAGATTTTTGGTTCGGTAGATTTTTTTGTGCTATGAATAATTCGAAATCCTGACATTCTTTAATATATATAGCACTTTTAATTAGCGAAAATTCACTAACTATTAGTTTTTGCCTAGTTACTAAAAAAGTACTGAATCAATTTCGACGAAATGTGAATCTAAACCATTCTCGAATCTACTGGAACGCACACACAAAATTTCATCCAAATCGGTCCAGTCGTTTAGGAGGAGTTCAATTACATACACACGCACAGAAGATTTTTATATATAAAGATGAGCATTCAAAGTTTCAGGTTTTTGCGCCGAAGACATCGCCAAATTAGGAAAATGTGAATTATCTCACAATATACTGGATTTAAACGAATTTGCTTAGTACCGTTCGATTCAGCATGCAAAAATACACTAAAATATGTTATCAGATGAAAAATAACTACAAAAGCCGATTTGTAAGGAATTTTTTAAAAGTTCCTTCTTTTTTCTACACATCGTAGGGGTGGAATTTTCGAAAATCCATTTTTAGCAGCACTCGATGTTATAAGAAATATTTTTACCCCAATTTTCAAGATTTTTGGATCGGTAGACTTTTTTGTGCTATGATTAATACAAAATCCTGACTTTCTTTAATATATATAGCACTTTTAATTAGCGAAAAATCACTAATTATTAGTTTTTGCCTAATTACTAAAAAAGTACTGAATCAATTTCGACGAAATGTGAATCTAAACCATTCTCGAATCTACTGGAACGCACACACAAAATTTCATCAAAATCGGTTCAGTCGTTTAGGAGGAGTTCAATTACATACACACGCACAGAAGATTTTTATATATAAAGATTTGTATCTTGCACATTTATTTTTAAACAAGTAAAGAAAATTTCTCTTAATAGTTTAAACAAAAATTATTGGTTTTAATTATTTATTTATTATTAAAACAATGATTATTGCATTTTATTTTTCATTTGCAAATGAACAAGTTCAATTTTTGCATCTAAAATAATGATTTATTAATGGGGAGCCGCTTTTGATAAAAAAGGACCCAGAATTTTAGAATTCCCGGGGACCCAGGATTTTTCAAGTTAAGCGGCAGTTTTGCACTCAAGCAATATTGCTCAAAAAAAAAAAGTTGCAATTGTAAAGCGGACGGTAAATCCTGTATGCACATCATTCATCAGAAGTACATCAATGACTGGTTGGGATCATACCAATAGCCACCAAAGTGATTTAATTTTCATGACCATAAGGGAAAGAAAAGTGAAAAGAATAATCCAGATTCACCTCTAAGCTTCTAATTTCAAAAAATGATTACACTGTTTAATTCCTTCACAGCTAGATATACAACTTGGATTTCTTCTTCATAATATGATTTATCATGCTCAATTTTGCTGATAACGGTGGATTCAGGGGTGATTCTCGTCCGAAATTTCCAAAAATTTAAGGCATCCTCTTCCGAAAATTTGAAATTGGGTTATCAGTTTCGCATAATTGCCAACTTGTACGGTTTTCCACGCAAAAAAAAACAATCGCGGAGACATGCAAATTTCTTGAAAGCATTGCCGAAAAAGCGCACATTTCGTCAATATTTCGTGGAAAATCAACGATTTCGTCAATGTTTTTGGCCACGAACTTTGTCAAAAGATCGTTGAAAAACGCGAATTTCCTGTGCGGAACACGGTTAAAATGGCAATTTCACCAAATATCGCAGATAAAACGCTAATTTCGTTAAAAGATCGCGGGAAAAAATGTTGTTTTCAATAAAAGATTGCTTACAAATATTTAGTCAAAAAATCATTAAAAAAAAAAAAAAAAACACCGATTTCATCAAAAGATTACGGAAAAAACGTTGATATCGTCAAAAGATCGTGGGTTTAAAATGCCGTTTTCCAGTAAAGATCGTGTAAAAATGCAAATTTTGTCTAAAAATCGTCAAAAATATGTCGATTTCATAAAAAAAACCACGGAAAAACTGCCGATTTCGTCAAAAGATCACAGAAAAACTGCCGATTTGGACAAAAGATCTCAGTAAATTGCCAGTTTTGCTAAAATATCACAGATAAATCGCTGATTTCGTCTGAAGATCACGAGGAAGCGCCGTTTTTGTCTGAAGATCTGGATAACCCCCCCACCCCACCCCTCTCATGGTGGGTAACTCGCGGAATCTCTGTGGAATTGGAACTGTGCAAGTGCATACCACATAAATCTATATAATAAAGGCCAAACGTATCTGTGCGTAACGCATACGTCATGTTTTGAATGGCAACATTTCCGATGAAATTTCCGTTTTGCAATTTTCGCTATTGTAAATTTTTAAACTTCTAGACATTGCACGTTTTCAATATTTATACCATCGTTTAGAGAAAAAAATGCACTTTTAAATGCCGTTTGTTAGAAAACTGTATCTCAATTTGTTTTTGAGATATTAATTTTTTTTGTAGTTTTTGGTTCAATTTCTCTAATGGTGGCAACTTGAGTATTGCATTTATGTGATAAAAAGAGAAAAAATAGCCATAGAGTAAAAAAGAAAAAAAAAATAGAGATGCAGTTTAGTGGCTGGAGGTGACGCCAAAAATGTAACTCTAAAATTTGCTGCATTGCATCAAACACAACAACGTGCTTTCACAAAAAAGAAAAACTTTTAGCGATGCAATTTTAATTCATAATACAATGAAATGCTATTTTATAATGCTAAAATATATTCAGATCTTTATCATTTAGAGAAAAAATTATGTTAAAAAATTCGGTCTCTGTTCCATATGATTGTTTTGTTTGGGTCGAATGAGAGACTTATATTGAAAGAATAACGCCCATCAAACCGTTTTAATCGCATACTTCACCTCCATCTATCTCTTTTCTCCATGGAAAATAACAGATCACTGTATATTTTAGTTGTCATTTTTTCATAGCAACTGAAAAAAATAGTAATTAAAAACCTGTTATGTCAATATATCTTTGGCTATAAAACCCGGTGAATGTTGTTGGTTTTATTTCGTTTTTATCTATGAATTTAGTGACTTTTAGTTCGTTGTAAACTTACTTTACAAAAGATACATCAATTAACCTTTACAAAAATGTATTTTAAAGAATATCTGGTTGTCATATTTTCTTAGTTGTTTTTAAAAACTGAGAATGCAATTTTATTCTTTGGCGAAATCTTTGGCTAATAAGTGTTATCTTGCGTCTAATACGCAGGGCTGTAGTGAACAATAGGGAGGGCTCATAGTTTTTTTTTTCTCTCTCTGACGCAGAAAGATAAATTAGTGCATATTCATATTGTAAGTACTCTGTTTCTTATTAAACTGTTAAAATAACATCATTTTATGTTTTGAGTGTATAACTGGTGCAAAATAGCCCATCATGTTAGCTTCATACGTACAAACAGGATGAGGGAGTGTTGAAACACTTATTTTAGATACAATTTAGTAACGCTGCAAAACTGTGAAAAGGTTTTAAAACTAAATTAGATTTTTAAACAATATTTCATTTGAATTTTCGGAACAGAAATTCATTGAGTGACCTTGGAATCTTTTCCAGGGGGGAGCTCAAAATATTTTAGGGGAGGGGGTGAGCTGCCCATAGTGTCCCCTTAGCTATGGCCCCGCTACTACGGAAATATCGATAATTTTTAAAGCTGTATATGATTTCATAAATAATGTTTCATATAAAATTGCTATTTGGAATTAGTTGGCAGTTTAAAAAGCCTATCACGCAGAAAAAATGTATTAGGCTTTCCAATTTTAAATTTAAAAAAAGTTTTTCACCTTTACTTTGTGACCCGGGAACCCCGGGTTCGGTGTACTAGTAACAATAAAAGTGACAAATTCTTAAAATTTTTTGGACTCCTTGGATTTTTTATGTACTCCTTGAATTTTTTCTTCCGAATTCTGTATGAACCCTGGATGTACACATATAATATGTACATTAAGATGAAGCGAAAAAAAAATAAGACTTTTTTAAAATCAAAAATGGTAAGAGCCAAAAGCTGCATTTAAACTGGTACATCAACTTTTACCACTGAAAAAAAATGGTTTGAGTGTGTGCTTTTGGTTCTAAAGTTGCATTTAAATTGGTACATCAACTTTTACCACTGAAAAAAAGAAATGGTTTAAGTATGTGCTTTTGGTTCAAAAATCGAAATTTTGGATAAAATTTGACATTTTTTAAAAAATAAAAAGAGTTTCTATGAAGCTGGTTATTATTTAAAAGGGTTATTTAAACCTTTATTATTAACTACTTAACATATTAAAACTGTTAAACAATATTTTTAAGTTTGTATAATTTTAGCAAAATTGAAAACTTTTAGTGAGAAAACAGCATTATACAGTCGAACCTTGTTAGCATGAACCTCAAGGGGAATCAAAATTTTGTTCATGTTATCAGTATCAAATCTTTGTATTTGTCTTTATAGGGGACTGTATCAAACAGCATTAGTTAACATTAATTCACATTAAGCATGTTCATGTAATGAGGTTTGACTGTATCTCTATTCTAGCTTTTAAAACTACCCTGCACATACTTTGTGGAAGTGGCTGCATTTCATGTCCCACCCTTCCAACCATCTAGACACAGAGTTTTATTTATAAATTGAGTCACCTCTATTTGTATTTACCGACTTTGGATGCTGCTGCTGTGACCTCTTTCACACATATTTTTACAGCTTGTGTGAGAGAAGACAAGCAGAGTAATGTAGTGACGGATGTTATTAATGAAATCTATTCAGCCGTCTATTTTCTCTAGTAAAATTTCATGCAATAATTGTATTATGTTTGGGAATTCTGTTAAAACAGCATATTACAATAAATTACATTTTATACACGATGGATGATTTGCTTCAAAGTTGATTTGTAGGTGAGCTTTGAGAATGTCATCACTTACCCTATCTCTTATATTTATTTATATGCTGAAAAGATACTGTTTAATGTTATGACAATAGTCACAGGGGATTGCAATTAGAATTTGCTCTTGGTGTGCAAAGCAACCATTGTTCTAAATAAGTTTTTTATATTTGTTTTATGTCATTTCCTGTGTTGTTTAATAGTCGAGTAATATTCCATAAGATTTTAAATCCATTTTTTAGATATGTATTACATTTGGTACAAACCATCCTAGGGCACAAACTTGGATTACATATTTTGTGAGTGAACCTATAAACTCTGTTGGTCAATCAGCGCTATATAAAGGTGGAAAATTTTATTTGCCTTTGTGGAGCTATCTTTTGTGCAAGAGGTTTTCTGGGTTCCTATTCACATGTTCTTCTGAGAAACAGCTTTCCTTATGAAACAGTTTTGCAAATGTACAACAGGTATTTCTGATCTGTTCTAAGTACTTTTTTCTCAACTTGAGGAAATAATTTTTAAAAATTACTCCTTATGGATTAAAAAATTGCAATAAGACGTGAATGGTATGTAGACAAAGATTTTCTGATTGATCCAGTGAATCCATGTGGGCTAGAGCTAGAATGTTTCTCATCATATCTAATAATTGATGCAGAGAAAAATCATAATAGCCATATGATCCAATAGAAAATGGAAGTAGCCATATGATATATTATTATAATCAATTCTACAGACTTGCCAACTGCTATGAAAAAGTTATAGTTGCTACAATTTGGAGCTATAAACTATCATCCTATGATAATCATTCATAAATTATGATTTTTTGTAAAAAAAAAAAACCTGCAAAACTATGTATTTTTTCCGGTAGTGGTTTTTAGAATCACAGTAAAAAATGTGAATTTTATCATTATTTCGTGGTAAAAAGTATGGATTCCAACAAAGAACTGAGGTAGAAAAACTTGAATTATAATTGTGGAAAAAGAAATGTGTGAATATTGTTAAATTGCAGAAAAAATATTACAAATTTCGTCAAAATTTACTACACTGGACTAAAAAAATCAGAACTTCTTTTACAAATGTGAAAACAATGCTGCAAAATAAGAAGAAACCCTAAAAATTGAGTAGGTTTAATCTAAGTTTTTTCAGAGAAATATTTACTGCATTGAATTGCAAGACCAGGGCTTGAATTTCAGGACGGGATGGTGGGATTCGCGCCCAAAATTATGAAATCCCGCCCAAAAGAATAATGCGGGCGGGAGACTCCCGTCCAAAAAATTTCACTATTTTCCAAGAAATTTCACATTTTGAAACTACTATCAACTCCCACGACAATTTTGCGATATTTTCATGCGACTAATTGACACATTTTGCTAGTTTTTTTTACCACGAAAGATCGCTGAAATTCACGATTTTTTCCTCAACCGATCGACAAATTTCCCAATTTTTTACCTGCGATCGATTGACACGTTTCGTACTATTTTCCACGGCAAAACAAAGTGATTCTGTTTCCAAAGTAAAACAGCTAACGCATTGAATTCCAAAAAATATGAAAAATTAGTTATCAGGCCGGAAATTCGAACATACAGATTTCGCGAATTTTGACAGTTGGTTCCCGAAAAAATCAATTTCATCAATCGTTCGTAGAAAATGGCAAGTTTCGTCTAAGGATTGCAGGGAAAATGCCAAATTCGTCAAACAGTCGCTTCTGAGTGGGGAAAAAAAAAAATCTTAAAAATCAAAGCAAATTTTCTGAAAATTTGAGTATGTGTGTATATGGGGGGGGGGGGATTCCGTTTAGACACTATATGTTGACAAAATTTGCAGATTTTTCACGGTCTTTTATGGAAATTTACAGATTTTTCAAATTTTTCACGAATTTTTTAAATTTTTCTCGATTTTTGACGGAGTTTGTAGTTTATTCGCGATTTTATGACGAAATTTGTAATTTTTCGCAATTTTTTGGTGAAATTTGCTGTATTTTTGCGATTTTTTGACGAAATTAGCGTTTATTTCAGAACTATTAGCATTTTCCCACGATTCTTTAAACATTTTTGCTTTTTTTTTCTGTGTTCCCCGAACATAATTTACGTTTTTTTTTCTCTTGATCCTTTGATAAATTTTCGGTTTTTCGCTATTCTTTGACGAAATTAGCATTTTTTTCGGGATCTTCTGACGAAATTTGCATTTTATTCACTCTTCTGACAAAGTTTTGTTTTTCCAGCGCTCTTTTGATAAAATTTGCGTTTTTTCCCGCGGTCTTCTGGCGAAATTCGCAGTTTTTCTGCGAGCGATTTACAAAATTGATTTTTTCTGGCGACTATTTGTGGAAATTCGTTTTTTATTTATTTATTTATTTGTTTTTTTTGTCCGAATTTTTGGATTAAAATTTTGATTTTTGTTAAAAAAAAAAAAAAAAGTGAATTTTGTCGGAGGATTGCGGAATAAATGCAAATTTCATCAAAGAATTTCGTAAAAAAATCTTGAATTTCTTTAGAGGATCGAGAAAAATGCAGCCGCCTTCTTAGAAAACCACACACACACAAACATATGTTTATTATTATATGTATAGTTTTTAATCGGAAATAATACTAAACTGACTTCTACACTCAATCTAAAATCAAACCGAACTAAAAACAGTGTAAACCAAAAACTGTAACAAATATAATTAGCACCGGTGGAGATTTACTACCTGTAAAAACAAGACGGTATAAAAATTTGACTTTTTTTAACGCATTTTGCATAATTGTTCTGAGTAGTTGATAAAAATTGCTTCAATGATATTCTGTCATGGTTGTATTCTTGTAATTCTTTAAATAGCACATAAAACAATCGTAGGTTTTAAAGATGTTTTCCTCCCTCCCAAACAGCTAAACTCCCCTCCATTTATAAATGTTGGGAGGGAGACTCCCCTCCACGGAAAAATTGAATTTCAAGCCCTGAAGACTAAAAACATATTCCTTTTACGAATGTCAAAAAGTGGCTGCAAAATTAAAAAAAAAAACAATCAACCAACTTTCAAATTAATTTGAATTTTTTGTACAGTAGACTCCCTCAAATCCGCACTCCTAAAATCCGCAACTCTCTAAAATCCGCACATATTTTACGGATGTAAACAATGAAACATTCAGTTCAGATGTAGGTGCAAAAATTTATTTTTTCAGTTTTATATCAATTCCATACATTTTTTTAATTTATAATTTTTGTTAAGGTTATTGAATTCATGTTTTTTCATGAAGAAAGAATAATTTATTTTTGAAAAAAATAAAGATATTGCTAACATCATTGGTAATCACAATCTTACCAAATATAGTTATGTATTAATCAAGCTTATTTAGTTATTTAAGTCTGGCTAAACCTGAAATAAAGTTTCATTATTTTATGATCCTGATGTGAATTAGTAATGTACCTTTATGAGGCAAGTTTCGTTGAATAATTTAGGAAAAACACATTTCCTCTTTTATAATGAATATTTAATTGTACATTATTGATTATTAACTTGACCTTTCCTTTTAGTATTTTAATCATTTTAAAAAATATCTAAATTTTTATTATTTTAGTTTATTACTTTTTTTAATATTTTAGTACATTGTATGCATTCATTATACTTTTGATTTCATTATTAATTACATTCAAATTATTTTAAAAAAAATGTAAACAAAGCAATGACCAGAAATCCGCAAAATTCTAAAATCCGCAAAACCTCTGGTCCCAAGCTGTGCAGATTTGAGGGAGTCTACTGTATTACCATTTCTCATTTTTAAAGGTTGGTAGGTCTGATTCTAAGCTTGTGCCATGGAAAATGGCTCACAATGGCAAATAGAATACTTTGAATTTTAAATGATTGCTCATTCCCCATTAGAACCTGTATTAGTACATTTACTCCAAAAGTACCATGTGTTCCAAGTTTGTGCCCCAGGATAATTTATCATCAAATGTAGTCCATTTCTAAAGAGGTGATTTAAAAGTTAATGGGAAACTACCTGTCAACTGAACAACAAAGAAAACAGTGTAATACAAATACTAAAAAAAGTTATTTAAGACAGTGGTTTCTTTGCACAGTATGCAGAACAAATTCTGATTGCAATGATGATGCTCTCTGATGAAAGTCATCACATTAAACAGCTAGTTTCTCAACATATAATAAGCATAAAAAGTGGAGTAAATGATAGTATACTCAAAGTTGGAATACCTAAATTCATCTTTGTAGCAAATCATTAAAAGAAAAAATCTAATTGTTTGAAAAAATGGTGTGGTAAGACTTCCAATCACTATGCATGAATTGGATGCAATTTTGGTATAAAGATAATAGATGGCTGAAAATATTCCATTAATAACATCCCCGAGCAGTATTTCACTTGCCTTCTTTTCTACTGTATAATGTTCTATAAATAAGGAAACTATTACATCTATGCAGGGTTGGAAAAAAATCATGATTTTTTTAAAAAAATCAAAAAAATCGGATTTGTTTGATTTAAATCAGATTTTTTTGATTTAAATCGGATTTATTTGATTTTTTTAGAAATCATTTTTTAATTATTGCGTTTTCATGTTTTTACGATACATGGAGCAGTTTTTTATAATAAATAGCTGAAAAAGAATAAATAATATTTATAAAAATAATATAAGAAATAATTATATAAGAGAAAATAGAAAACAGAAGAAAATACTATATTCTAGTTACTGATTGGTACTAAAAATTAAAAATCTAGGCTTTCATTTAAATCCATTCAATTATTTTACTATTGAATTGTGCACACTAAATAAGAAATAAATATGCTGTAAATGAATAGAAAATGGTAAAATTTAAAAAACAAATTCAATATTCATTTAATGCAAGCTATTTATTAAGGGATAAAAATCACAATTAATTCAATATTTTTTAAACAAATAGAAATAAATCAGGGATTTAATTGTTTAAACAAGAACACTAATTTAGAAGCTTTTTCCACTCCTTATTTATTACAAAGGCTTGAATGAACCATGGAAGAACGAATATAAATATGGAAGGAAAACCGGTCAATGGAGCCGAGCCGAGGCAAGCCGGGAATTCTAGGACAAGTGTGACCCTGAACTGCCGGCAACCTTGGCGATTTTTTTCGATTGGCGATAACTTGGCATGTGTTTTACCTCTCACCGTAGAAATCAGCACTCACCCGTTTCTTTTCGCTTTGCTATCAGCCATTGACGACGATATTTTACATTTATTTTCTAATATTCTGCTTATAGACAAAAATGTCTTGTGCTTTTGAAGATTGCGGCAGTTCAAGAAAGAAAAAGGGAGATAAGCCAATAGATTTAAATTTGTTGTGCATTACAACTAAAAATTGATCTTTAAAAATAAAGTGGATAGTTTTTGCTAATAATATTTCTATTATTTCACTACATAAAGTATAATTTACTACTGGTTAAAAATTTTTCCAAGGCTGAAGAATTGATCTTATGCACATTTATAAACATAATGGTGTGAAATGTTTAGGCATGGATTAATAGAAAAATTTAAATATTTTTTGCTGAATTTGTACCTTTTTATGCTCTATTGCACCTGAATATTTTGTAGGAAAATGTCTATTTTGACAGCCTTTTCTCACAATTTCCAAATATTATGAAAAGTAATTTGATTACATTAGTTTGATTACATAATTCATGGAATTAAGAGCAAAAAAATAATTTAAGTATGAAAAATGTGATAATTTATTACATTCATGAAAAAGGAAACATCTATTAAAGTTTCTTTTCAAAGAAAAATATCTTAATGCAATATAACTGTATAATTTTTATTTAAATGTGTAATATATATTAAAAGTACCTTTTACTGCCTCTAGGATTTTTTTTTTAAATGTTATATTCCACCAGTTTTTCCTAAATTTTAGTATTCTTCATTAATTGGAGTTATGTAATACACGTTAAAAATATCTTTAACTATGTCAAAGGTTTTTGTAAAATGTAATACAGTGAAACCTCCAAATAAGGAACACCCATGGGACCGAAACTTTCATCCCTTAAATAGAGGTGTTCTTTATTCAGAATTTTGATTGGTATTTTTAATTAATCATTCAGAGGTATATAAAAATAATAAATCATTAATGGTGAATTTTGAATGTATCCGAAAGGTACAGATTACATTAATCAGACACGAAAGAAATAGAGAATTAAAATATTAAAATTGATTACCAAATCATTAAATTATCTGCAAAATTATTTGTTTTTATTTTATATGCAAATTTTGTACATGCAAAAAGTACAAAAAAATTTACTTGAAATAATCTATCAAAAGTAATTGTTTTGCAAATTTCAATATTTTATTACAAACCTTTCAAGTGCTCATTTATTATACTTGAAAAGTATGAAAAGTATAACATTGGAATTCCTGGCTGTTAGTAGCGATTTGGAATCAAACTTTGTTTTCAATATGTTGATAAATAAATTGCATGTTGAGTTATACGTGATATTAATTATGTGACAAATAAGCTTTTCACCTTTTTTGAGTAACTATTCTTCTTTCGCATGGAAATTAAATTCAAAAGTGGTTACTTTGACAGTATTTTTTTAAAGATCTATTGCAGTTGTGCACGCACATGCAAATAAAGTATGATTATGTAATTTCTGAACAATAAAGCCTGCTAGTTTTAAGAATTTCTGAATAAAAATAATTTTAAACTTATGTCATAAAAGTTGCCCATTTGTATTTCAAAACAGCCTAAAAGCATCAGTAAAGTTCTCTACTTCAAAGTTTTCTTTTATTCTCAACTTTCAGAATCGCCCTCACAAATTTCAGCATTTCTTTTCACTGAATTTTAATTCCCTCCATAAATTAAACACATGTACATATGCTACAAACTAGTACTAACTGCAGTATTATGATTTAATTAAAGTATTGTTTAATTACATATTTATTGAATACTTTTTTATATATAACTATAAACTCTGTAGCTGCTCTTTAAAAACTATGAAATCTAGTTGCACTTGTTATTTTGAAGCAATTTTCCAGATGCGGAAATGAAGAAATATCTTTATAAGGTAAGGCAGCCATGAGTTATGCGAGACATCAGGCTTAATTAAATGGTCCACAAAAAACATTAAATAAGCTAAAGTTTTTTTTTTTTTTTTTTTTTCTCTTCAAAACATACATTTTTTTCTTTTTGGGGGGCATTTTTTGAATTTACATTCAAAATGCAAAGAAAATATTGGAAGCATGTAAGAGACGGGTGAGGGGTTTGCGGGAAATCACAAATATTTAATAACTGGATTATTTGTCTATTAAAATTCTTTCTAAATCCCCCCCCCCCCCCATTCCCCAAGAAAAAAGTGTACGAGCTTATTATAAACATCTGAAAACCATCTAAATGAATTTAAAAATGTCTTTTCACAGTGAAATTTTTTGGATTTTAAAAATGAAAGGAGATTTTAATAAGGATCTTTTAGGAATGAAATATTGTGTCCTATTTATATATATATATATTTTAATTCGAATGACACATTTTTAGAGATGTTTGACCATAAAACAAAGATCAGTGTGATAAACATATATTTAGTATTTTTTCTTTAAGGAAGGAAAAAAAGAATGCAACCAAAACATCCAGAATAGCATTTAATTAGAAAAATAAATAAATAAATAAATAATCACTGTTCATCAGATATATTTGGTTTTACACCTTTAGCAAACTGTATTCTTTTTTTTGGGGTGGGGGGGGGGGAGGGAGATTGAAACAATGCATTTATTATTAGTTTAATACTTTCAAGTTACAAAAAGATAACTATCATACACATGGTTATAATTCATTTTAATATATAAATGACTTTTAAAATATATTTAATTTGACTTTGTAATATAGATAGAAAAAAAAAATTAAGTCTTTCATATTTATCAATTTCATGCTTACTAACAGAAATTTCGAAAAATAAACAATATCCTTTTTGTCAAGTCACTTGGAAAGTTTTTTTTTTTTTTTTTTGGAAGGGGGGGGGGGGAGGAGAAAACATTTTTGTAAATCTTCTAACAGAATACTCATTCAAAAGTACTTATTGAATCTTTGAAACGGACTTTTTAATTATTATTAATACTGTTATTTCGAATAAATATTGTACTAGCACAATTTAAAGTGACTTATTTAACTTAAGTTTACTGTATAATTGAAACTATTTTTTTTAAATATTCATTAAAAAATCCAGTAAACTTTACTTAAACCTTAAAGTAAGCATTGTAATGGATTTTTTATACTATAAGCCTTGTAACAATAAAATTTAAAAATACATATCAAATTTAAACTAATTCTGAAAATAAATTGGATTCATTGGAAACATCTAGAGAAACATAAAAGCAGGCGGTTATTATTTTTTATAAATAATAATTCTCTACAGCTAATAATTTCAAGATAAATAGGTTTGTCTGGATAATTATCAGGCGTTCGCTTCTATTGCACCGTCGAATAATCCATTTGTAAACAAACAGTATTGCATGCTTTTTTTTCTGTAATAAAACGTCGAGTGTAAGGCCAAATAAGCGATAAATGCGCCAAACAGTTGTCATTCCTCAGGGAATGCTGGGATATGGGTGAAACTCACAGAAATCCGGTGGCATCGACGATCACCCTGCTCCTAAGGGGAAAGAGGCGCGTTTTCCTTCCATGTTTATATTCGTTCTTCCATGGAATGAACTAGTCCAAAAGAAGAAAATTGTCTTTCTACCCCAGCAGATGAGGCCTCAGCTGCTGTTATTTGTAAATAAATTCAATTTCAATTCTGCTGATTCTCTCTTTACCTCTCATTACAAAAAATGACTTCCACCAATCATAATCTGTCATAATATCTGAAACTTTTTTCTAAAGCAAAGGTAATTTTTGGAATGGGCCATTTTTTGCTTGAAAACATACTTGCCAAGTTTTACACATAGGTATAACATTTACACATTTGAGCTGTTTTTTACACTTTTATACTTAGAATACTTTTTATTTTTTTTACACATTTTTGTAATTTTTTTTTTTAATGCTCTATTTCCCCCATAAATTATGAATTATTTTCTAACTGCTTCTAATTATAAATACTTAACTCTTTCTGGCACAGAGTGCCCACTTTGGGCATACCTAATTTTAATTCCAAACTTGCAAATGACAACAAGAATATTTTAATGAAATTTTGTTTTTACAATCAAAGCTTTAATTAAACAGTTCTTAATAATTTCTAAAAAAGTCATTTATAAATTCTGGTGTCAGACAATAATTTCTCATTTTACGAACAGAATTTGCCCATGATAGGCTTAAAGGGGAGTATATAAGTATAGTTAAAACATTACCATAATTTCTAGCATATAATCCACAGATCAAACAATTCTGTTTTGACCCAAATTTTTTTTAAATAATCAAAGCCAAATATTTACTGCAATCTAACAAGTTTCATTTTATTTAAAAAAAATTTCTGGATTAAAATTCTTTGATCTGTGGATAATACGCCGGAAATTGTGGTAGTTTTTTTCATTATTAAAACATATTATAGAATTTTTAATATTTTTATTGTGTGTAAAAGATAACTTCGTTTTGAGTAAATTTTGTATTGTATTTTCTATTAAAATGTAAGAATATAAGACTGTTAAAATTAGTGATGCAACGAATAATGGTTTGACCAAATAACTGAATAACCAAATATTCAGTTCTTCCTTTCAGTATTACTTTTAATAATGATGCTAAAGTTAAGATAAGATAGTAAAGGAAACAAATTTACTATTGCCTTTCTGTGTTCTACATCCCATTGCAGCCAAAATGTTTAATCCTTCAAAAAAAAAAAAAAAAAAAAGAATCTTTGTGTATTTAGAAAAAGATATATTTTTTCTCACTTTCAAGAAATGTTTAAATATATTTTATGTAATATTAAAAAAGATTGCTCATTTTTTACAAATTCATTAGAAATGTTGCTCACTTGCTATTTCAGAGAAATTAATTAGAAATTTTGTTCACGTTCTGTTTCATAGATAGCCTTTAAAAATATGGCTCGTGTGCTATTTTATAAAAATTCATTAAAAATGTCATTCATATATCGTTTTACACATTTGAATTTTTTCAAGTTGGGAGGTATGCTTAAAAATGTGCTACAGTGGTGAAAAGATTTGGACAATTTTCTTTAAAGAATGCCAAACCTTTATCATTTTCCTCTACACTAAGGGAAATTTCATTTCGATTTAAAACAGAGAGGCTTAATAAAACTCAAGCAAAATGACAGCCATTAATAGCTTGTTCATATCTTGCTTTAAATTTTATAATTCTACCTTTATCTAATGCACTTCCTAACTTTTTACCCAAAATTTTCCATTAATATGGTAAAAGAAAAAAAATTGATTTAAATCAAATGATTTTTTTAAAAAAATCAGCTGATTTAAATCTAGATTTAAATCTTGATTTAAATCAACTGATTTAAATCATGCCAACCCTGCATCTATGTATAAACAAGTCATTAATTTACAAAAAATATAAGAAGTATTTGAAGCAGATTTACTTTTTATTCTTAATCATTTTTTCCTTCATACAATTGCAAGCTTATAAAGATCCAAAAACGTTTTCAACTGACGATTGGGCTACCATTGTGTGTGATTATTGATTACATTGTGTGTGTGATTAATGAAATGTTTAGAATGATAATAAAAGTATTAAGTATATACAGGACGAGATCATGCTGAATATATCGAAAAATATATGCACACACTCAAAGGTAGTGCTCAACCTGACAATACAAACATAAAGTTATGGGACCCATTGATTGGTATATTTATTGGTAATACAGGACCTCTTCTGCAGCTGCCGAATCATCCTCTGGTGAGCACTCCAAAGATGATGAATCCACGAAAGGGTCCGAACAGCTAGGATCTTTATATCAATCGGGTGCAGCAGATGGAAAGCTGAGAAAAACTTGGCTGAATCTAAGGACATGAGACCTCATTAAGAAAACGTCAGAGAGCCCCCCAAAAAAAGACACCATTCAGTCCAAGATTTTGAAGCTGTAGCCTTAGGACTTCGTACTTATGAACTTTTTGGATATGGGCCTCAGCCAGAGAAAATTGGTCTTTAGTTGTGAATTAATCACAAGAATATGATCGATACAGTAGGCCACAAGGTCAAGTTTCCACCTCTTACCATTGGCACGGAACAGGGGTTCTCGGTGGACAGATTAGCCACGCTGTTCAAGAGAACCTGCCAGGTAGTTTGACAGAGCATCATGACGCTGTATTCTTAGGCCAAGAGTTGAAAAACATTGCTGAGAAACATGATTTAAGGTTTCATGTACACGGCAGCCACGTGAGCAAAACTTCTCAGCATCGCGTCCATGGGCCGCCCTAGATCTTTTGTATAATAAGTGTCCACACATGTCCATAAAGAGAAAAACTTATTGTCACATTTTTTCCACAGTCCTACTCCAACCCACTCTACACGACATGAATAATATGGTATTATTTAATTATTTCATCAAACAATTTCGTCAAATTATACAAATCGCCAAACCAATTGTCAAATTATACATATTGACATAATTTTTATATTAAATAACAAGAAAACAAATAATTAATTGAATATTAATAAAAATACAAATAGAATGTCAAAATAAAATTCATTTAATGACGTTTTAAACACATGTATCATATTTAATGCTATTGGATGTGACATTCACATTCATCCATTATTGGCATTTAATCTTTTAATTTGGCAATAGTTTTTTGGTCAACGAGATAACTAAGTAGTACCTATAATATACATATACAAACATAAAGTTCATCAGATTTGTTTTCATAGTTGTTTATTTGGAAACAAATTCTACTTTCTATTCAATCAGCTGGAATTTCAGCACTCAAAGCCCCTGCAATTAATTTGCTATTTATTTATTATTATTATTATTATTATTATTATTTGATAGCTTGATTTATAAGGTATTTGGTTAACATTTGAAATGTTTTTTCTCAGGTGATTGGCTGGGTAAAATTTTGGCTGTGATGAGCTTGTGTCCATTGACGTTGGTGATTGCACTTGTGACATTGATCATTTTTAGAAGGGACCTTCACACTGTAAGTCATGCTTTTTTTTCTCAGTTATGAAATAGTAATGTATAATGTATATAATAGTGCAGGGTTGTTTGGTTTAAACCACTCTGGTTTAAACCAAACGGTTTTTTTTTATTTTTTAAACCATGCTGTTTTTTTTCATCTGTTTTTTTTTTTTTTTCTCTTTTTCACTAATGTTTTCCTTTATTTTACACATTATTCAAAATCCAATTTATGCAGAAGCTACAAGCAAAGCTTTAGGAAAATGATGAATTAATAAATTTGTAAAGTGACAAACATTTTTAATCAATCAAACTTTTGTTATAAGTTAATCTACATAGCAGACAATTTTTCTAAAATTAGCTAAAATGAAAAAAACATGGGCTAGTTAGCTATTTTTCTTTTTCTTCTTCTTTTTTTTTAAAATAGCCAAAATGGCAGATTTGAGCTAAATATATACTTTTACTACTCAGATTGCTTGATTAGTTACGATTTACTAAGAATTGCATATGTCTCAATGATGACATAATCATAAGAAATTCTCTCTATTGGTTACTTTTTGTTTTGTATGCTAATGAAAGATTGACTGTGAGTTTTCTTTGCTGTATCATGGCTACTGGGTTTAGTAAGTATTTGTTTTTCTTGCATTCCTACATTGGGATTGGTGTTTTGCATTATGATTTTATTCTGTTACCAGCAGAGTCGGCACAGTTTAAAACAATTGGTTAACCAACTGGTTTTAAAAAAAAGATCTAATATAAAATTTTCTCATTTTTTGTAATTTAAGTGTTTCAAATTATTGGAGATAAATAATTTCTACTTTTAACAGTCTTATCTCAGCAATCACAGTGAGACGTAGTAAGTCTAAGTTATATTTGTGTGCATGTAGAATGCAAATTGCATGTGTTGATGAACATATCGGAAGCTCTAAAGAAAAAATTTAAGGGTGTATTTTGATTCAAACTGCTTGTTTTTCGATTTATTTTTGAATTCACTTTTGCTCTCAAACACATCAAGTTCACAGATTCTCTTATTTAGAAAGTGCACAAGGTGCCATGAAGGTCAATTCTTTGATAAGTGCACAAAATATTGCAAAAAAAACAATCAAAAACGGCAATTAGAACCAATTTTTCCGAAGTGGGAGATTTGAGAACGAAAAAAAGGGTCTTCCTGAGAAGTTAATTGCTTATAAATCAAATTCTAATGAATTGAGCGTAAAAAGACATCACACGGCACCTTATACGTTAGGGTGGGCCGAAAAAAACTTTTTTTCGATTTTCGATTATGGCGGGTGCGGAAAAGTGGCCACTGGTGGCACTCAATTCACACAAAAAATTTGAGATTTTTTAGACATTTCCTTACCCTGCCGCAAAAGGCTTAAAGTTTTGCAAAAGTGCTGATTTTGAACTTTTTTAGCTAAAAAGTTAAAAATGTTAAATTAAATTTATTTTAACTGTATTTACTTAAAAAGGCAGCTTTAACGTACCAAATGCTTAAATAAGTTCTGATAATACATTATTTAATTGCTAAGTGCATTTTAAATAAGCCGATTTTTATAGCTTTTTCATGTATAACAGGCAAAAATTGTATTGGTTTGAATCGTTCGTTAATTTCTCTCTTATTTACGTTACTTGGTCTTTAAATTTTTTCTCTGCGTCAAAGGCCATATATTTGGGCAACGGACAACAGTATAGTTCAAAAACAAGTCTGGAAGGTGAGAAGGGTGAAGCAGGACTCTAAGAGTGCACAATGTCTCATCGTAACGTTGAGGGAGTTAAGGAGGAAATAAAAGAGAAGAGAAAATTGTTATTATTTTACTATGCTCAAAACCTGCGACATATGTTCAGTGTGAACGTGAAACCTTTTCCTAGAGAGATTCGGCACATTTTGGATCGTTCGATGTACCATTACAGTGTTTTGTGCATTTTAATACGACGAGCTTAGAATGGCTAGTCCATGGCAATTTAAAAAACATGCGACAGCGTGAAAAGTATTCTTTTTGGGCCCCATGTTTATTGAAAGATTTCCAATTGCCAACTTATACTGATATCATGCGCCACTACTACTGGTTGCGAAGCGATATGGAAGAAAGTCGAGAAATCCGATATTAGTCAATAGATGATGTTATTAAAATGGTAGGTGAAAAAGTTACCGAAATCTAAAAAAAAAACTTCCATACCAGTGTTTTCCCAACGATCAATTTACAAAAAAGGTAAAAAACTACTAAAAGGTTTCACCATATCGTACGAATTTTTCGCGGGTTGTCTTTACTTTCAAGCCTATATGATTACAGGATTTCCTCAATGATCTACACTTCTTTTAATAGTGTTAGTTTAGAATAATAGTTTAGTGGTAGGTGAGAAAGTTACCAAAATATGAAAAAAAATTTCCGTACCAGTGTTTTCCCAACTATCAATTTACAAAAAGATTAAAAAGTACTAAAAGGTTTCACCATTTTGTACGAATTCTTCGCAGGTTGTCTTTACTTTCAAGCCCATACGATTTCAGGATTGCTCCAATGATCTACACTTCTTTTAATAGTTTTTAATCTTTTTGTAAATTGATCAATGGGAAAACTCTGGCTTTTATTCATATTTGGGTAACTTTTTCATCTACCATTTTAATAACATCATCTATTGACTAGTACTGGATTTTTCGATTTTCTGCCATATCGCTTCGCAACCAGTAGTAGTGGCGTATGATGTCAGTATAAGTTGGCAATTTCAAGTCTTTCAACAAGTATGGTGCCCAAAAAGCATACTTTTCATGCTGTCGCGTGTCTTTGGCATTGCCATGGACCTTCATAATAGAAATTTCTAAGCTCGTCCAATTAAAACGCACAAAACACTGTAATAGTACATCAAACGATCCAAAAAGTACCGAATCTCTCTAGGAAAAGGTTTCACGTCCACACTGAACATATGTCGCAAGTTTTGAGCATAGTAAAATAATAACAATCCCTTATCGGAATTTTCTCTTCTCTTTTATTTCCTCTTTAACTCTCTCAACATTACGATGAGACATTGCGCACTCTTAGAGTCCTGCTTCACCCCTTCTCACCTTCCAGACTTGTTTTTGAATTATACTGCTGTCCGTTGCCCAAATATATGACATTTGCCGCATAGAAAAAAATTAAAGACCAAGGAACATAAATAAGAGAGAAATTAACGAACGATTCAAACCAATAAAATTTTTCCCTGTTACACGTGAAAAAGCTATGAAAATCGGCTTATTTAAAATGCACTTAGCAATTACATAATGTATTATCAGAACTTATTTAAGCATTTGGTACGTTAAAGCTGCCTTTTCAAGTAAATACAGCCAAAATAAATTTAATTTAACATTTTTAAATTTTTAGCTAAAAAAGTTCAAAAATCAGCATTTTTGCAAATTTTCAAGCCATTTGCGGCAGAGTAAAGAAAAGTCCAAAAAATCTCAAATTTTTTGTGTGAACTGAGTGCCACCAGTGGCCACTTTTCCGCACCCACCATAATCGAGAATCGAAAAAAAGTTTTTTTCGGCCCACCCTATTATACGTCCCTTCAAAAATCCCCTCAGCAAATTCCATGTTTCTACTTTTAAAAATGTGTCTGAAATTGTATCGGAAAATTTCAAGCTGCTGAAGGTGGAAAAGCGTTTTTCCGAATACACCCTTAAAACATGTGAATTTAACATATTGTAAGCTTTAAAGAGAAAATTTAAAACATGTGAATTTAGCAAAGATAAAATAGATTAAAAATATTCAATATTTTAAATAAAATGTTTTCCTTTGAGAAAACACAGATTATTTACAATTAATATCATATAAAATGACCTTTAAGATTTCGGTCAAGCTGTAAAAGAAAATTTTCCTGATTGGGGAGATTATCTTTTAAGGCTGTTCTCAACTGCTCTATTCAAAAAGGGCAAAATGCTTTGACACATTTACAAATTTATTTTTCATATAAAATTGGAAGGCCTATGGAAGCAATTTGGAATTGAACTGTGTTTTCCATTTTTGATAAATAAACTACCTATAGAGTTATAAGCAATTTTGATCACGTGATAAAGATGTTTTTAACCTTCCTTGAGTAGTTATTTTTCTTTTGTATGAAAATTCGGTTCAAAATGCCAACTTTG
Source organism: Maratus speculifer (assembly GCA_964019185.1). Classification (NCBI taxonomy): domain Eukaryota; kingdom Metazoa; phylum Arthropoda; class Arachnida; order Araneae; family Salticidae; genus Maratus; species Maratus speculifer. The sequence goes on along the minus strand of OZ025292.1, from coordinate 20,106,691 downwards.
TCATTATTTTCTGAAAAATCTATTGCATTTGCAAAAAAAAAAAAAAAAAAAAAAAAAAACAGAAAACATGGTTCTATTACATAGTTTCTGAACAGCATCTGCTGGTTTCATGCATTTCCGAACAAAAATAAATTAAAACTTATGTCATAAAGTTGCCCTTTCGGATTTGAGAACAGGCTTAAGAATAAAAAAGAAACTCAAGGTCTGAAGTTGAATAAGAAGACTTTGAAAAATTGGGTGCTAGCGAAGCACCTGTTTACTTTTAACTAAAATATGCAATAAGATATATTTAAATCGTCTATTGCATAATCAAATCCACTATTTAGATCTGGAAAAAAAAAAAAAAAAAAAAAAATGGAAGAAAATCAAGATATGGTTCACGTGAAACATAACAGAAAAAAGTCACATAAAAATGCTTAAAAATATATATTATTAATTTTTAGTTTAGACATTTAGAAGTAATACATATTGTAACATAACTTAGAAAAAAGCCTGTATATTAAGTCTGATGGCTGTTTAAATGTTTTAGTGGATGACAACTTTTATAAATCTACTTTCCAGTTTAAGATCAATGTTTTCAGTAGTCTAAAAAGCTGGTAAATAAGTATTTCTGTTTATTTTGCTGTTGCCCCCCCCCTTTTTTTATGTGGCATTTTCTGAGGAGAAGTGTCAAATGACAATACACAATACTTCTTGAAACATGTAAAGATTTTACTGCTAAATTCAAATTATTCCAGGAATTCTTTATAAAAAAAGCTTTACTTTCAATAAAAGATAATAATTGTTCATGTAGTGTTCCAACAGAAAAATCAGATACTTTAGATTACAAATATTTCAAAAAAATTGTTTTGAATAGCCATGGGAATACAGCTCATATTCAAAATATTAGAATAATTGAGAAAAAGTAATAAGAAAAAATTATTTGTCATTTATTTATTTTTTATACTAAGTAAATGCAATTAAATTTCTTATAAATTAAATCTGGAATGTTTAGATAAGATTTTAACATTTATAAAATATAAAATACAGCACAATAAATTAGGTATACAGCTTCCTTAAACACACCAGAATATTAGAATAAAATTTAGATTGGTTCAAAATATTAGAATATTTTATTTTACGCAACAATATTACCTTATGAATATGAAGTAAATGGTAGTTAATATTTTGTAGCATCCCCTTTAGCTTTCATAACAGCGTACAATCGATCTTGCATACTATATACAAGGTGTTTACAAACATTTCTATCAATATTAACCCAAATAGACTTTATACGTGCCACTAACTCAGTTTTACTTGAAGGAGGATTTTCTTGAAGTTTTTTCTTCATTATACACCATAAGTTTTCGATGGGATTAAGATCTGGTGAATTTGGTGGCCACGGAAGTACCTTAATGTTGCGTTGGCGGAACCAATTCTTAGTTGACACCGAGGTATGCGGGGACGCTAAATCTTGTTGAAAGATGAAATCATCTTCAAATAAATCTTCTGATGATGGAATCATGTAATATTCTAAAATTTCTTGATATATCAGAGAGTTAACCTTTTCGTAGACGATGCATAACTTTCCAGGTCCTTCTGCACTCATACAACCCCAAACCATGACACTAGCAGCAAATTTTACGGAACGTTTAAGGCATTCTTTATCAAATGCTTCTTGCTTCATTCTCCAAACTCGAATACCTTGATTACCATATGAAACACAAAACATACTTTCATCACTAAATAATATATTTTTCCAATCTTCATTGCTCCATAAACGTCTTGATTTACACCAATTCAATCTTATACGTTTTTGTCTTGCAGTCATGAGAGGTTTTGTTTTCGGTACACGAGATTCAAATTTAAATTTATGGAGACGTCTTAATGTTGTCGATGTAGAAACTTCAACTCCTTCTTCTTTCCATTTTCGGTGCAAGAATCGCACACTTTTAAAACGGTTTTTCTTAACTATACGCTTCAGTTTCCTGTCATCTCTAGCAGATGTTTTTGGTTTTCGGCCACCATTTCGGCGATTATTTTGAAATTTTCCAATTTTTGAATATTGTGTTAGTATTTTACTAACGCTCGATTGCGAAAAATGTAAATAATTCGCTATAAAACATTGATTTTTACCATGCCGATACAAATCAATCATACGAAGTTTAGTAGATTCAGGAATATCACTCACACGGCCCATTTTAAGACGAAAAAGAAACAAACTGCAAAAAAGAATACTGATTTTAAATAAAATAGTCTGAATTTAATCAATGATGCCACCAGTTAAGAATTGGTAATAATTAAAGGAGAATTAATGTGAAATATTCTAATATTTTGAACCACTTGAATAAATATTCTAATATTTTGACTTTTCAAAATAATTTTTTTTTGCAATTAATCTTTTCAAAAATGATATTAAATTTAAGATAACAAGTAAGTTTAATCAACAATAAGTTCTTAAAAAAATTATCGTTTGCATATTTTCATTAAAAGACATTAAATTACCAAACGATATTTTCAATTTCTAAAAAAAAGGTAATTATTCTAATATTTTGAATATGAGCTGTATATACTATTATATTTATGAAATTACACCATATATTTATTTATAGTACTAGTAATCAAAAGATTGTTTATTAAGATTTTCAAGGTATCAATTTTTCACTATGTAAAGCATTTTATTCATGGAACATAAGACATGGATTTTACTAAAAATGTTTAAATTTTAAATGATTTCAATTTTCTACATAATTAATTGTAATTACCTAATTTAAATATTTTTAAATCAAGTTACATTACTTATATATCCAACAATGTTTATTTTTATCAATAAATATACATGTATATGTAATAGGAAAATATATTTTTAAAAAACCCGGTTTAAACAAAAAAAAAAAAAAAAAAAAAAAAAAAAAAAGGGTTTTTTGGTTTTTTTTTTTTTTTTTTTTTTTTTTTAAAACCCGTTTTTTTACCAACCCTGTAATACTGCATACATGTTAAATTTTACTTTGATTGATACTTTCTCCCTTAATTTCCACCATTTCTCTTGTTTTTTTTTTTTGTTTGTTTTTTTAGTATAAAAAATGTGGGTAATACTTAAGAAACTTTCATAACATTAGAATTTGACCAAAAATTCTATGAAGAATTTTTATTGAAAGCTGAATTGTTGTGAAAGGATGCAAAATCAGAGGTAGTAGGTTTTTTAAAAAAATCTTACGAGATAATGATTTATTTCATCAGCCAGCAAGTTATAAAGTACAATTAACAATTGTTATGACAAAATTTACACCTGTGAAAATACAAGGTATAGCCATTAATTTTCAGGACTGATGTAACTTTATAAGAAACGGGAATTGTCAGATTGTGGTAATGTTTCTATTTGGAAGATTGTTTATCTGCATATGTATAACAATGTCAGTGTCTTTCATGAGCAACTTTAAAACTCATATTAAGATGTAGCTGTTTTTTTTTTTTTTTTTTTATTGTCAAAGCTGATATGGAACAGACAATAAACATTTTCTGTTTCAGATTAAATAAAACTGCTTTCTTTATTTTGTTCATGCAGGTAAATATCTAAATTTTGGCACCTGTATTGTTTGAATACTGTTGTACCTGTTTGAATAAGATTTGAAATTATTGAAATCATAAAGATAATGATGAAGTTAACATTAAAGAGCATTACAAAAGAGGGCTTTAAAAATTAAAGTGCATTATGACAAGTATGAGTTACTTCAAAATATAGGTGTAAAATAACAGTCGCCACTCGCCACATGGAGATTAAAATTGTAAAAATGGTGATTAAAAATCGGCCATCGATCGCCAGCCTAGTCGCCACTCGGCAATTAAAAAATCTTATTTATTTGGTTTGTGAAATACAGCTTTTTTCATGGATATATGCCTCTCTTCTTTGTTTACATCTAATTAGTGAATTGGTTAATTCTTTCTTTCTATCAGATGCAAGCAGATTTATCAACTTTGTTCTATTTTCTATATTTTGGCTTTTTACCATTAACTCTTTATTTGGATTATGTTTTCAAGAAATACTATTTTTTTTTCCTAAATATAGTCATCAATTTTAATTCCATATGCATTTCAAATAAATTACACCATTTTTACCTCTAGATGCAAGGAGATTTTAAGGACATTGCTGTATCTTATATACAGTAGACTCCCTCAAATCCGCAAACCAGAAATCCGCAACTCTCTAAAATCAGCACATATTTTATGGATGTAAACAATGAAACTTTCAGTTCGGATATTGGGACAAAATTTGACTTTTTTAGTTTTGTATCAATTCTGTACATTTTTTAATTTGTAATTTTCTTAATAATACTCTATTTATGTTTTTTTCATGAAGGAAGAATAAATTTTTTTGGAAAAAAATTCAAGATATTGCTAATATCACGGGTAATCAGAATCTTCTTACCAAATATATTTATGCATTAATCAAGATATTTTGGTTATTAAGCCAGGCTAAACTTGAAAAAAAAAATCCTTATTTTATGATTTTGATGTGAATTAGTAATGTACTTTTATAAGGCAAGTTTTGTTGAATAATTTTGGAAAAATACATTTAATCTTTATAATGAATATTTAATCATACACTATTGATTATTAACTTGACCTTTGCTATTAGTACTTTAATCATTTTAAAAATTATTTAAATTTTTATTATTTTAGTTTATTACTTATTTTAATATTTTATTATATTGTAAACATTCATTATAGTTCTGATTGCAGTATTAATTGCACTCAAATTACTTTAAAAAAATGTAAACAAAGTGATGACCAGAAATCCGCAAAATTCTAAAATCCGCAAAACCTCTGGTCCCAAGCTGTGCGGATTTGAGGGAGTCTACTGTATTTCACTCTTACCATATGCTCACTAATTGTACCAGTAATAGTTGGCTGGTACAATTTTTTTTTTTATATATTTATGATTAAAGTTTATGTAGGTGTCAAGAAAGATTGAAACATTATAGCTAATTTATACTTTTTATATTTTTTACTTTAAAAATATTGGACAAAATTAGCACTCGCCACTAGGCGAATAATACTGCAAATTAGTATCTGACTTTACTGCCACCAAGCAGACTTCCTCCACCTCACCAACTCATTGGCACTCTCTGATTGTCTTAACAAGACATCCAGAGTTTTGAAATCTCAGCCAAATCAAAGAATATTTATATTTATCTGTACGCTCGCCAAACTTAATAATTACCACTTGCCAATCTTGATGATATTAGATGCTTCTAAGTTTTAAGTAAAAATAAGATATCCAAGAAAAATGTGAAATCATTTTTAAATTTAAAATTTAAAAATACAATTTCCTTGTTTGTTTCATACAATGCATTAATATATATTTAAATATAGTTTATCACTTATAATTTTATCTGCAGTATTAATTACTAGTTCATATTTTTCCATTAGAGGAATGCCAGTTTTATTTTTAATCAAATATTTGTAACTTTGTTACTCACTAGCCGCTAAATAAAGAAAAAAAAATCATTTTGACATACAGTCGAGTCTCTGTATAACGAAACTCCATACATTGAATTTCTCTATATAACAAATTTTTAGTAGAAACAGTCCCTTTTTCACATGATTACATTAAAAACAGTCTCTAGCGAAATATCTATCTCCATATAACGAATTTTTGCATACATTGGTCTTGATTTATTCAGTTTTAAAAAAGCTTTGAAATCATATGGAATAAATTTTCCATCACTTATTTTTGATTTATCATTCAGTGCTGATTTTTTTATATTACTTTTCTCCTTGTTCTTTAAATCCAACGAATTTATCCCACCTCCCACACACCTTTCAACATCCCTCTCAAAACAGAGTCAATTAGATTTTTACACACATATTAGACAGGAATCAATGAGAGGCACATAAGAAAGGCCTTCAAATGGAGGAAAATGTTAACTACAATTTTTCATTCCTTGCTAAAATTTGAGCTTTTATTATTATTATTATTATTATTATTATTTTGAGAGCATAACAATTTTAAAATCAAAACAACAAAAAATTACAGATATCTTTGCCTGAAATTAATGCAAGTCATCCTCATTTGATTATCATTAAGCATTCAAATAAATGTCTGTTCTCTTTTTTGAAACAGCTTAAATAATTAAGAAATAAAATGTTAGATTAATATTTACTTTTAAACATTTCAAATTTTTAATTAAAAAGATCAAAAATAATATTTTTTTCAAAATTTACATATTAAATACGATTTTTAACATGATTCTCTATACATCGAATTTCTCTATATAATGAATTTTTTACTGGAACGATGGATTTCGTTATATAGAGACTCGACTGTATATTTAAAAAGTGGCTACTAACTTTTAAAAAGTGGTCACTAATGAAACTGGGTCTACCAGCCACTGGCTACTAATTGAATTTCCCAGAATCCAGGGGGTGGCCTGTAGAGATGAGTTCGGGCTCGTTTTTCGGGGCCCGGGCCCGCCCGAGCCCGAAAGATTTTTTGTCACCAGAGCCCGAGCCCGATACCAAAAATATACAAAATAAAATTGTATTGTATTTAAAAATTGTTTCAAAAGTAATATCTCATTTTTAAAAACTTCTTACATAGATATGATTTTTAAATGAAAATTTAAATTCATTCTTATCAAAATTCAAATAAAATAAAAATACAGTCGAACCTCGTTAACATGAACCTCAAGGGGAATCAAAATTTTGCACATGTTAACAGTAATTCATGTTATTAGTATCATATCTTTATGTTATTAGTATAATCTCTTGTACGTCTTTATAAGGGATTGTAAAAACAATTCATTTTAAAAGTAATTCACGTTAAGCGTGTTCATGTTAACGAGGTTCGACTGTATACTTCATATGTAAAAGTATTCTCATATTCTCCTTTATCAAGCAAATTTGATGGAAACGTTTTTGTTTAATGAATAAATGCATGAAATTTGCAGAAATTACTATTTGTAAGCTAGCGAATCGAACGTTTTTCAATTTTCTGTAAAAAGTGTACATATTTCATTATAATGGATTCTTTTCTCATAACAATCTTCCATGATTGACAGATACCTGAAAATCAACGTAATTTAAAAAAAATGACATTGTTATTTTAAAGGCCCTATGTTATACAAAAAGAGGAGACACTGATCGATTGCTTTCTGTTGGAATAACATGGTAATAAAATTTACTTACGGAGAAAAGTGACTTCGAGAAGGAACAGCGTTCTCAGCATTAGCAGAATTCATATTCATGGTGGCAAATGCATATAATAATCACTAAAGTTATTTTCATAAGAAAAATGACTAAATTTCATGCACAATCGAATATTAAATAAATTTGAAAACCTCAAGCTAATTCTAGTGTACCAAAAACAGAAGAAAATATTATCTTCGTGGTATGTAACTAAATAATAAATAAATAAACGATCCAATTAAATATTATGTTCTGCAAACGAAAAACCAACAAAGATTAAATTTATTGTTGTGTTTGTTATGATCGGCGCCATTTAAATAGATCGTCGGAGGAAGTTCCGCAGACATAATTCTGTAATTATCACAAATTTTCATTTGAAACAGCAATGAAATACTAAAATAAATAAAGAAGCATTCAGTTCTCCCGTCATTTTGATAAAAAAAAAGAATTAAAATGACTTGAAAAGGAATAAGTAAGCAATTTTAAGTGGAAAAAGTTATTTCAATCTTTTCTACACATGAGTAAATAAAATTTTCAGGCTTTAGAAAAAATGAGCCCGGGCCCGCCCGAGCCCGAAGTCTAAAATAAAAATAGAGCCCGAGCCCGTGTCGGGCCCGGGCTCAGGCTCGGGCTTTCGGGCTCGGGCTGAGCCCGTCTCATCTCTAGTGGCCTGAGGGAGGACATGCGCCCATCTCGGATTTAGATCTAGTCATTTTTCCGTGTGTGAATCTAATGTCATTTTGTAGACCCTTTAGTGGGCTCAGGGGGGGGGGGGGGGCACGATCGCCCCCCCGCTCCCTCCTTAGATCCACCATTGTCTCTTTTACTGTTGCAGTGAGTTACTGTGATTCAGAAAACTTTGATTTGTGTAGATTCTGATTTAAACTAACATGGAACGTATTACATTGGATTTTATATATTTCTTTAAATTTATGTAATTTATACATATTTTTTTTTACTTTTGCAGATAACATTTTTTCTTGGCACATCCATAAATGAAGGTATTAACTGGATATTAAAGCATCTAATTAAAGAGTTGAGGCCCTGTAGAGGTAAGTGAACTTTCTGAATCATTTTTATGCAACAGGTTTAAATCTTAATGGAAATTAACTCCAGGATTAGAAGAAAAAGTTGGATGTTACTGGCATCAAACCATTTATTTCCTAATCAAATGAAACTAGATTTCGAAGTAAATAACTACATACAGAGAGGAATTTTCCTATGCAATTTTGTAGCTCTGCATGCAGCTGTCTCTTCAGAACACAGCAGGCAAACAAACTTCTTTCCTTATTATTTTTAGAACATCATGCATGTCTGAATCATATATATTGTCATATTTATGTCAATTATGTCAGATAAAGTGCCGATGCATCTCAGTCACTTGGCGATTCACATTCAGGTACCACTATAATTAGGAAGTACCATTTTTTTTTTAAGTTTCACATAAAAAAGTCACCAAATTAAAATTTATAGGCACCAAATAAACTGTTAATTTCAAATCCTAAGTATCTACTACAGTTATTCATTTTCTTTTTGCTTGAGTTATCAGATTTCAACAATCAAATTTTTAAAATAAATTAATGCTTGTTTTTTATCTCTCCAGTCACTCTTTATTAAATAGATTATATACATATATTGTTTATATGTACATGTATTGTTTAACAATAAGATTTAATGCTAAATGTGCATAATCGTTTTTTAGAAGTTATTGATGGGATAATAGACAAGCACCAATTAATCATGCTTATTTAATACATTACTTGTTTCCAAGTCATAATTCTGTTGAATATAGGATAGTAATTGTGCTGTTGTCAATTTTTCTACAACAGGTCGAGAAAATCTCTACTCTGAGTATGGAATGCCATCAAACCATGCACAGTTTATGTGGTTCTTTTCTACTTACATGGCTTTCTTTTTACTTATCAGGTATATTCCATTTTTCTTCTTTTCACTCTAACTAATTATTTTATTGCACTTTTTTACTTAAAGATCTTGGCTGAATAAAGAAAATGACCTTGATAACAAAAAGGGAGTTTTCACATGCATTTTCTGATAATCTGTTTAATTTTGCCATACACACAAGCAATTTTTAGGATTTCATTCATCCAGTGAAAACCTTTTCATCTCTGTCCTCTGTCTGTCTGTCACAGAGTCCATACACAAAAACTGCATAAGCCAGAGAGTTCAAATTTTGTGTACTTATAGCTGAATACTTGTTGTCACACAACAAATCATAAAATTTTGAAAAAGACTTATTTTAATTAAAATATTAATTTTAATATCATCAGTTCATGTTTTTTTTTTGTTGTTTTCTCTCTTCTAATTACTGCATTTCTTTCACTTTTAAAAGAAATAGAGTACTTCTGTTGCCACAATTACAAAATTGGCATAAAAAACTATGGAAAAATTAATATCTCAAAAATAAATTGAGGTACAGCTTTCAAACAAACTGCATTTAAAAGTACATTTTTTCCCCTATACGATGGTGTAAAAGTTAAAAATGTGTCATTTTTACAAGTTTAAAAATTTGCAATAGCATAAATTTCAAAATTGAAATTTCATTTCTTCGAATTGTTGCAAGCAAATTTAAATAAAATTATTATGTATGCAAGATAAATTAATGGATTAAATGAATCACATGCTTATTTTTTTTCATCCTATTTATAATCTATTTTGGCATGCAAAGTGAAATATTTTATTTATTTATTTATTAAATTCTTATTAATTTAAATTACTAGCCACCTCTTATGAGCAGTTTTGTGTCCCTTAAATTTATGCTAAGCTTTGCAATATTTTACTTTTATCCATAATTTTATTTACTTCCGTAGTTTCACCAAGTCTGCAGATTTTAATAGAGAAATATAGGTAGCATATAGAGGAAAAATTATGTATTCTGTTCCGGCCAAGAAAAGCCAAAATAGTGCCAAAAAACTGTTTTTTGTTTGCTAATTTAATGATAAAGTGTTTGGAAGAAGATATTAAATGAAACCTTCTGTGCAATCTGCGATCACACTTACCCACTTGTTTCTATATTGATACAATTTATTTAATAATGTAGACTTTCTCAAGTGACCAATCCAAAATCAGCAAATGACTAAAACCTCCACATCATCGCAGATGTAAACAACCAAACTTTCAATTCAGATCTAGGGACTGAATTACTTTTTTTTTCTCCCTTTGTATCATTTCTTATGTATTTCAATGTGTAATTTTTGTTAATATTTAAAATTACAAAATTATAATAATTTTGTTTAAATGCTGCTCCCAAGCTGTTTAGATTTCAGGGAGTCTTCTATAATAAATTGTTTAATTTTATTATCAATGACAGTTTATTTGCAAAATTTAATTAATTTCATCCAGATTTTTCTTTCATGATATAAAAAGGAAATCTATACTTATATATATATATATATTTAAAAGTCTATATTTTAAGCATTTAGACAAATACTTTAATGTGTAAAAACAAAATTATGGGATATATATTTAAGCGAAGACTGAGCAAAAAGTCTTACTAAATAACCATACTATTTAGCTAACCATACTATTTAGATAATCATAAAAAAATCTTTTTTCCTTACTAATAATAACTGAATATTACAATATTAATAAGAACTTTTTTATTTATTTTATTTCTCAAAATTTGAAAAAATAAATAAATAAAAATCATTGTTTTTCCATTCTGATTAATTTACACTTTAATTATCTAATAATTAACCAATCCCTAATAATTATAAAAATTATTATTAGTCAAAAATAAATAAATAAATAAAAAATTGACATTTTAATGATCTAATAATTAACCAATTCCTAATAATTATAAAAATTATTATTATTATTATTATTATTTTTTTTTTTGATGATACATTTATCTATATAAAACAAAAATAAATAAACCACATATCTTATCTCATCTCAATTCATGAGACAGGGGAAATAAAACCAATCTTGATACAAAACAAAATCATGATTTTTCCCTCCTAATTGTGGAATCTTTTTCTTTTAAAGATTACTGGTTTGCTCACCTTAAGTCTAAAATCACAGTAACAGAATTTTTTTCTGTTAAACAATGCATGACATCTGTTGCAAAGTGTATGTAACATTTTTCTTTCTTTATGACTTCAGCCAAGAAACCTTTATTTCATAATCATAACATTAATTAAATTTAATTAACTCATAAATTATTTTGGTACTGTTTGATTATCCTGTCGACCAATTTTGCCAAATTATACAAATGGGAAAACTGCATGCCAAATTACACAAATTGATATAATTTTTATTTTAAATAACGTAAGAACAAGTAAATTAGTAAAATATAAATAAAACTACAAATAAAATGGTTAAATTAAAAATCACTTGATGACATAACAAATATGCATAACTTATTAATGTCAAGTGAATGTGACATTTACAATCAGCTACTATCCAAATTTAATCATATAATTTGGCGATGTTAATTTTTTAGGTGGAATGGTTGATAATCAAGTAGTACCATTATTTTTAATAATTTAAGTTACATTTCTATTGATTCATAATTTGTAACATTTCTAATAATGTTTCTTAAATAATGTTTGAAGGCCATAGAATTCATTAATTTGGTGGATTTCTGCTTTAACGATCTTTTAACTTATTTCAGTTCCAAAAACAAATAATCATTTTCAGCATTTATTAAATCATTTTAACTGTGAATGAAATATAATAATTACATTATTTTAAATAAGAATCCCTTGTAACTTATAATTCTATAAGTGAATCAATTTCATTCAAAAACACATCTAATATTTTGTATTTTATTTTCATTTTAACTTTTTAAATAAAGTAATTTAGTTTCCAGTTACTTTTCATTGTTACAACATTATCATCACAAATCAAAATTTGTCGTCCTAAAAATAGTAGATCAAGCCTGCAAAGTAATCTGTGTAACAATTAAAATTTGCCTTTTATGGTGAATATAAAGAAAACATATAAGAAGCAGTTAAAAAAATTATTTGTCCGGTTAACTACTTCACTGGCGATGCGTATGAGGAAATAGTGCATTTGCCTCCTACTTATCTTGGGAAAACAGTCAGGGGATTAAACTCTGCTGCAGAGCGTATTCTATTAACTATTGATTGATTATTTTTTCTTTTTGCCTTCCAGGTTGCACCATAGTAGTAGTACTTATCCGCTAGAGAGTGCGTGGAAGTATTTAGCAGCATTATTTTTTATTTTCATCGCTGCTGTCGTTACTTATAGCAGGTAAGAACAACTCGCATTGTATCATAAAGCAGATCTTAATCTGCCATTATGAATTGAGATCCATTGTTATTTAATAACACCATTTTTTAATTGACAATATATATATATATATATATATATATATATATATATATATATATAACCTTTTATTGTTAAAAAGATTGTCAAAGCCAGCAGCTCTAAAATGCTTATGCTTTGTATCTTGTATACATCTTGTAGAATTTTGTGTATCTGATGTACCCTCTTCTTTTCTTTCTTTCTTTTTTTTTTCTCTCTCTTTGAAAGATATGAATAAAAAGAGAAAATAAGAAACATAACTTATGTAAGGAAACTTAACTTTTGTTTTACGCAAGCATGTAGAATGCATGGAAATAAACTTACTGAAAATACTGAGATAAAATTTTAAGCCTTAGAATTGAGTTCAAATCAAGATTTTGCTGATTTTCAAATCTTTGGAAGACAAGCTTTTATTGTTTTCTTTAATTTTTTCAAAAAATATAGTCAATATCTGATAAAAAATAAATAAAAGTAACTGATATCCAGTCTAATTCAGATTTGAAAACAAAATACAATGGTTTTCTTGACTTTTACAAACATTTGCCAGCAAAATTTATAAGTATTAAATAATTAGTGTGTAATATTACATTGATGTTTAAAAGTTGACAGTGCAAGCTGTTATTTGCAATTTATGAAAGGAAAAACTTTCCCATCAAATTTAGAACTACCAACTTTGCATCAATTTCGAAAGAAGTTATTTTAAAGAAAATTTCTTCAGAAATTGAAAAATAATTGCAGCGTTGTAATGTCATTGTGTTTAGGTAGAAAACATAATTTTATTGCTGCTGTTTTTTTTTATGCAGGACTTTTCAAAACAAACCTGTCTATGAGGGTTGTTATACTACCTGGAAATGTCAGGGAATAGGGAAACTGGCCAAATAAATCAGGAGATTTAAATATTTTTTCCAAAATCTGGAAAAGTCAGGGAATTTCATACTTCCATTGTAATCTCCAAAAAAGTTTGATCGTTGTGCTGCCAGAAATGAGAATCTTCCATGGTTTGACAAATTCTTCATTTAAGGGGACTCTATAGTCGGTACTCTTCATTCAGCGAAAAATAACAAAAATATCAATTTTCTAATTTTTTGCTTAAGATATATTTTATCACCTCTAGTACATTCTGGTAATGTTTTGTAAGGATTTGTGTATTATAAATACAGTTTAAAGAGATTTTATTACATTGCTGTCTTTTTAAATGCCACAATCCACTTCACTTAACTGTGATTTTTCTCAGTATTTTTTTTAATATTTATTTATTTATTTATTTATTTATTTTGACAAATAGGCATGTTTAAAACAATGAAACTTTTGTATATGTTGTTCAATTGACTCAAATTTTTTCTTTTGGTTCTTCCTTATGATCTATTTGATAAAACTTAGTATTGTATTTACAATGAAGTTAAAAGGGGTTTATATGCATAAAAATAGAAAATAAATTAAGGATTTACTATAATTTTGCATGTATTTGTGCAATTTATTTTTTAATCCCAAACAAATAAACTCATGATAATTTTGATACTTAAAATTATTCAGCACACTTCAAATAAGTTTTTTTTTAATTGGTTTAAAATGTTTAAAATTGTATGAGAAGATATATTTAAAGTTAAAAAAAAATATATATATATATGTAATGATTCAACGAAGGCTATGTTCCATAAACTCCTAAGAATGTTACTTTAAGAATCAGCAGCAGGACGAGCAGAGCAGTCGCTCCGGCAGTTGGCAAGCAGTAGAAGAGTTGCATTGGGGTATTTCCCCATTAGAAAAATAATTTCCATCAGTCTTTAAATTCTTTTATTTATTAACTCATAAATTAAGTAAGCTCTTCCCCGCAGTGACCTTGGCACTGTCATCGAATATTCCAAAACTTTGTGACTAATCTGCATTCTAAGATATTTGAATTTTTCGGGGGAAAAGATACAGCATCCTAATATTTGAAAAGTCAATTGCATTCTGCGCTCTGAAAAAACCAAATGAGAAACCCACATTTGCATGACAAACTAGCCCCTCCTCACTCCACGTCAATCATTTAAAAAATCCAACCAGGATTAATCTGAGTCTACCCAATAAAAAATGATCACCTCCGATTGGCCTAGGAGGCGTGGCGTTTGGGTGGGAGCTAGATACTGTCTCGCAAATAGACAAGCCTTTTAACATCCACGCATTAACACAGATCACATGATATTAAATAAAAAATAAAATTAAAATCCCGAGAATATTCTAAAAGTAAAAAGGTTACGAAATAACTTCCTGCCTTTTTGAGAAACAAGCAATAGATTACTAATAAATTAAATAAAAAAAAGAAAAAGGACTTTAGCTGTTAAAAGATTAATATATTACGAAACTAAGATAAAAATATGTTCCACAATTTTAGAATTAAAAACTCAGAGAGAGCAAAATGGCACAAATTTTTTAATTTTATTACATATATATTTAAATTTTGCCAGGGAAATTGAACAATTTCTTGTTAGAATCTTTTTCCTACATTGGATCCTTTTTATTATGCCAAAAATGTACTTTCAGTGCTTAAATTTAAAAAAAAGTTCAAAAATTACCGAATTCTCCTTAAGAAAAAAAAAAATTATCCAAGAGGCTTTTTCAGAAATTTTTACTTACCTCCACCTCTTTTTTCTCATCCACCAAAGCAAAGAATTTAAATTATTAAAACTCATTATTACAGATTTTTAAACCTTTCCCAGGATATATTTTCAAGCACCAAAATGCTATCACAAACCTCCTTCTAGCCATTTAAATGTCTGCTTCCTTCTCCTGCTTTGCCTCCTGTCAGGGGTGTAGTCATAATAATAGCAGAAGATCTACGCTTTAAGCAGAGGGTATACACTCAAGGAAGAGGGTATATCCTAGAGTGTGTGTATACTATAAGCTTTCTGGAGAAACAGGATATACGGTTCACCTTTAAAAAAATCCAGAAGGTATACGGCATATATACACGTGTACCCTTCACTACATCCCTGCCTTCTGTTGAAAATAAAGTTTATCTGAACATTTGTGATTTTGCAATGCAGTTGACAAAATGAATGATGATTCACAAGGAATGTTTCCATATGGGCATACTCAGAACATTCTGAAAAAATTACAGAATGTTCTCATCTGGATATATCTATGCTTATAAAAAATTTCGGCAGAATCCTTTATAGAACATTCATAAAAGAAAAAACAAGTAAGAAAAATCATGCGTTAAGCATAGATTATGAAGCACTTTCCAACACTTAATGAAATCTTTAACAAAACTTTGTTATTTAGGGAAATAATAGTGTATAGCCAAATATACCCAAATATGTATTCCAGTACATTAGAACAGCCCTGTATTTCATATGTCAGTTCATATAATGGGAAAATTTAGCTTAGCAAGAAAATACCCAGTAGCTTGAAATTTCTTTTTCAGCAATTCATACTATTAGATGGAAACATACTTAAATATTTTTGTTCAGCCCTGTAGTTTACATTGTACCTTTATTACACGTCAGCATTAGGCTAAAATTTATTGTAAACTAAAACACTTTTAAAACAACTGAAATCACATTCTCATAAATCATCATTCATAGGCGTCTATGTACCAAATTCTTTGTGTGGCCCTGTATATCCCTTTATCTATATTCTGCAAACATTTCTCAATAAATTAAATGCAGCTCAGCGAACAAATGCATAGCTTATTTAAGAACCATGTTTAAATAATTTACGCTCATATTCAGTAACGTTGGTGAGCTCTTTTGGGGAGCCCTGTATATCAACTATAACATTTATACGCACCATATAATGTGCATATATTTAGCAAAATATAAACGCGAATATCATAATTAAAATGCATTTCATCATCGGACACATATACGGTACTTCGGAAAGAATATACTATTTGAAATCTTTTGTATGGCCCTGTAAATGCTATGTACTTCATATTATGCAAAACAGTAGCATATAATTTATATTAAGCTTCAGTGACATATATCAATTTTATTATACATGAAAAATCTTAATATATTTAAAATATGTCACACACAATTCCCCCTTTTACCATTATCTAATGAAATTCTTTTGTGTGGCCCTGTAAATGAATAATAGCTACATTTTCACCTTATATTTTATAGAATGCATATTTTAATATGTTTGACAGGGTATAACATCTTTAAAATTCCTTTGAAACATTTTTTTCCCATAGGCCGTAATGTAATAGGAAACTTTTGATTCGCCCTGTAGATATATTAATCATGGTAGAATCTTCATTTTCGATAGGACTTGTGCTAGGGTAAACGTCAATAACGTCCTAAAATTTCATGGCAATCCGAGTATATTAACGATTTTTCCCCATGGGCCGTAATGTAATAGAAAACTTTTGATTCGCCCTGTAGATAAACTAATCATAATGGAAACTTCATTTTCAATAGGGTTCATGCTAGGGTAAACGTCAATAACTTCCTAAAATTTCATGGCAATCCGAGTACATTAACGATTTTTCCCCATAGGCCGTAATGTAATGGGAAACTTTTGATTCGCCCTGTAGATAAACTAATCATGGTAGAAACTTCATTTTCAATAGGACTTGTGCTAGGGTAAACGTCAATAACGTCCTAAAATTTCATGGCAATCCGAGTATATTAACGATTTTTCCCCATTGGCCGTAATGTAATGGGAAACTTTTGGTTCTCTCTGTAGATAAACTAATCATGGTAGATACTTCATTTTCAATAGGGTTCGTGCTAGGGTAAATCTCAATAATGTATAAAAATTTCATAGCAATCCGAGTATATTTACAGGAGTTAGAGCGCAGACAGACGGCCAGACGGACAGACAAACCGAATGCATAAGCACTTTTCAACTTTGTTGAAAAGTGCTAATAAAATTTCATGGCAATCCGAGTATATTAACGATTTTTCCCCATAGGCCGTAATGTAATGGGAAACTTTTGGTTCTCTCTGTAGATAAACTAATCATGGTAGATACTTCATTTTCAATAGGGTTCGTACTAGGGTAAATCTCAATAATGTATAAAAATTTCATAGCAATCCGAGTATATTTACGGGAGTTAGAGCGCGGACAGACGGCCAGACAAACCGAATGCATAAGCACTTTTCAACTTTGTTGGAAAGTGCTAAAAAATGAACATTTCGTTTATTTGGCAATTTGTTGCCAGTCGGCGACAAAATAAAATTTAAAAAGAAATACTTTTTTTGTCTAATACTTTTTTAAATAAAAATGTTTCATATTGATCTGTTTTTAAAAATAATTATTTAAATAACTTTAATTTTTTAGATTTTAATTTATTATGACTATAATTAGTTCATATATATATTTATAATGAAAATTAACTATGAAATTTTATGAATTAAAATGAAAATTAAACTAATTAAATTTGTTTCAATCTCAAAATTAAGTCTAATTGACTGTCTATTCAATTACGTTGTTATAGAAACAAAAACTTATCTGATATTGAAATGTATTACTGCAGTATTATCCATCTAGCCTTTATCTTGGAATATGCTTAAATATATGAAAATATATTTTTCAATATGAAAATATTTTATATATATATAATTATTTTTACAGTATTAAAATTAAATAACTGTTACAACAAGCAATATATATAAGAGTAATATGCCTCTTTGTTTGAAAAGAAAAGTGTTTAATCAGTGTATTTTACCTGCATTAACTTACGGAGCAGAAACATGGACACTAACAAAACGGATGATACAAAGACTACAAACAACACAGAGAAGTATGGAAAAATGTATGCTAGGCATAACTAGAAGAGATAGAAAGAGGATAACCTGGATAAGAAATCAGACAAAAGTTTTTGACATCGTTGAAAGAATCAAACAGCTAAAATGGAAATGGGCTTGGGCACATTGCAAGAAGACAAGATAATAGATAGAGCACAAATTTACTACAGTGGTATCCCAGATATGTAAAACAACCAAGAAGACAACCACAAGTAAGATGGAGTGACGAAATTAGAAAAGTGGCTGGTGTAAATTGGATGACAAAAGCACTAGACAGAAAACATTGGAAAAATCTAGGGGAGACCTACATCCAGCAGTGGATCGAAAACGGTTGATGATGATGATGATGATATATATATATATATATAATACAATACAATATATATATTAAACTCTCTCATTGTTTAAATTCATCAAATACCATTTACACACATTCTGAAAATCTATTAACAAACAATTTTTAATTGCATGAAAATCATTTGCTTTTGGCAAAGAAAAATTCTGCTCAGCAAATCACGTGACACTTTTCTCTTTTCATGCCAAATATTCAAAAGTATTTTATTTTTTTACAAAGTTTCTACTGTAATTCCACCGCTAAATTTAACTGATCCTTTATTACATATATGCCTATTTGTGTTCCGGGGATTTTACTAAAAGTGCCCCGGAAATTCCGGAGTTAATTACAACAAATCGGCTTGCTTTTTTTTTTACTTTTCTATGAAGCTTTCCTTTCATCTGGACGTTAGTAGCTGGGAAGCTTGATTCGAAAGTAACAAATCGAGCTTTAGTTTAAAAAATAGCGCCACTCTGCTCCTGATTAAAAATCTAGCGCCCCCTCTTGCCGCTTATTTAAAAAAATAGCGCCCTTCTTTCCCCTCATTTGAAAAAACGCCCTTACTGCTGTTGCGTTCGAACTGAATGCGCGCCTGCTAGTTGTCTTCTCATTCATACATTTAAGACCGCGCTTTCTCAAAGCGTGCATTGCGGTAGACAAGTCTTTGACAGGTTAAGTTTTTTTTATAAGATTTTATTCCGAAATTTCCAAGAACTAAAAACATTCTGTTCTTTTTTTTATATGATGGATCAGAAAATTGAGGCATAAAAAGTATCGCAAATTTCAACAAATGATTGCCGAAAATTTTCGTCAATCGTTCACACACACACAAAAGAAAAGAAAAAAAAAATGAAAAGAAAGAAAAAAAAATGCGAATTTCATCAAGGAATCGTGGGGGAAAGCGTATTTCGTTTTAGAACTGCGAGAAAAACGCTAATTTCGACAAAGGATCGCCGAAAAAGCGTTAATTTCATCAAAATGCAGCAGACAAAAGTGTGAATTTTGAAGAATCGGAAAAAAACTTCGAAGTTTGTCAAGGAGCCATCGAAAGGATGCCAATTTTGTCAGAGTATCGGGTGTAAAATAGAAATTTTGTTAGAAAGCCACGGAAAAACGCGAATTTTGTTAAATGACCGCGGACAAAAGACTACTTTCGTCAAAAGACCGCAGAAAAAATGCTATTTTTCAAAGGGCCGTTGAAGAAACGTGAATTTTATCTAAGTATAGAGACAAAAAGCGCGAATTTCATCAAAATGCCTCGCAAAAATGCGAATTTTATATCAAAGGGTTGTGGAAGACTTTTTTTTCGCGACTCTGCGAAATTCAAGTTTTTTTTATCGTAATCCCTGAACGAAATTCGTATCTTTTCACGATTCTCTGTCAGAATTCGTTTATTTCATGCGATTCTATAACAAAATTTTCATCCCCCCCCCCCAACAATTTGTCAAAATTTGCGATACGTTTTATATTCGAATTTTCAGAGTTTTGACGGATTTTTTTAATTTCCGAAATGACTGGCTCAATTTTTCTTGATTTTGTGGGAAATCTGATTAGAATCACAGAGGTGAAAAAATATGAAAATCACAGCAAATTTTCTGAAAGGTTACAAGAGAAGTGGGAGAAAGGGGGGGGGGGGCAATTCCATAACAAAGTTATGTGCTTTTTTTTTTTTTTTTTTTTTTCGCGCCCTTATTTTGAAATTTGCGTCTTTTTGCGATCTTTTGAAGAAATTTACCGTTTTTTCGCGATCTTTTAACAAAACTTGTAGTTTTTTTTTGCGATCTTTTTACAAAATTTGCCGTTTTTGCGATCTTTTTATAAAATTTGTCGTTTTTTGTGATTTTTAGCAAAATTTGCCGGGTTTTTTTTTTACAATCTTTACAAAATTTGTCTATTTTTCATGATCTTTTAACAAAATTTTCTGGGTTTTTTTTACGATCTTTTTTAAAGAATTTGTCGTTTTTCATGATTTTTTAACAAAATTTGCTATTTTTTTTACGATTTTTTTAACAAAAATTTGCCGTTTTTTCGCGATATTTTAGCAAAATGTGCTGTTTTTTCGCGATCTTTTAGCAAAATGTGCCTTTTTTCGCGATCTTTTAGCAAAATATGCAGTTTTTTCGCGATCTTTTAACAAAATATGCCGTTTTTCGCGATCTTTTAATAAAATTAGTCATTTTTCCGCGATCTTTTAACAAAATTCTTTTTTGGTGGATAGGAATAAATGTGCAAGGGGTGAAAAAGGATAACATTTTTTGATGATTTTATAGTTTATAATAGTGATGCACAACCTTTTTGCCAGAAAATCGTTTGCCACCAGAATATTTGAAAAGTGACGTTTGTTTTACTTAATAGCAAAGTTTCTGTTTTCGTTATAAGGAAGATTATTCTGCATAAAAATAGTGGTAGCATTTTGGCCCGCGGGCCACAGGTTGTGCAACCCTAGTTTATAAATATTATAGGAGTAAAATCCACAAAAGAATAAAATATTTGAAAGTTAAAAGCAATTCTATGTAATGGCTCATGGGATACTTATGAAGTTAATCGGTGATTATGATTTATATACTATTGTAACTTATTTAAAAAAATGAAGATTTATTTTTTCAGGGGATTTAATCAAGTGTTACAAACAGGCATGCATACATAAATAGTTTAATTTGTATTTTTTTTTCAAAATTTTCTGAGTATGCCCAGTATGGAGATCTTCCTTGTTAGTGCACAAATATTATGTATGCAAGTTTGCACAGTTTGTAGAAAACTTCATTTGAAAGTTTGTAATAATTATAAATTATTATTAAAGAGGGCAATTCTAACTATAAACTCCTAAGCAATGTTGTTATTGTTTTGGAAGGACATGGGGTTTGGGGGGGGGGGGCGGTAGGGAGATTAACCACTCTATTTATGAAATTTTTGCATTTTTGATTGATATAACATTTGTTTTGATCTCAGCATGCCTACTATGTAAGATACACATGAGTAGAAATTTTCTCGAAATGCACCTGGAGAAGTCAATGAATTTCACCATCCAGTATAAGTAGCAACCTTATATGAAACATTACTTTTTTCTAACCCACATGAACCTAACGTATGTATATATATATATATTCTTTTGTCCCTGGTAGTTTTTAATTTTGACCTGTTTGTTTTACATTCAAGGTAAGCATTACAATATGCACATTTATTCACTTTTATGTATTTGTTAATAATTTCCTTGTTAACAATTTGTTGAAGGAAGAGCTATAAGGCAACTTCAACATCTGGTTTGTTTTGACATTCTGTTTTTAAATAAAACAATAAAATTTAAACAAACAATAAATTTTTAGATAAAAATTCAAACGCTATTTTTTTTTTTTTTTTTTTTCAAAAGTGTTTGTTGATAATTTATTGCATTATATTTTACAATTTTCAATTGATTGAATTTGAAAACCTTATTTCTCCCTGTTTAAAATTATTAATATTGTCATATTTTTCTTTCTTTTTTAAAATTAGGATCTACCTTCATTATCATACATGGACGCAGGTTTTGTGCGGTGCGTGTCTCGGTGTATTATTTGCTTGTATTTGGTTCTTCATTACGCAGTTTACATTCACTCCTTTTTTCCCTGTCATTGCAGCATGGTAAGAGCTTTTTTAAAATCTGCCCATTGTTGTCAAATGAAAATATTGTTAGCAATAGATTTTTTGCAAAATACTTATTCTCTTAAAATCGATCTGTAAACTTCCTATCATGTATCATCTATTTCTTTTTCAATATGCATATAGCTGTGTTTTGTTGTATATCCCATTGTTTTTCAAGGTCCCCCCCCCCCCCAGAAAATTATAAAAATTTAATAGTTAATGTTTTTATTAGTATTTAGAATCATGTTGTAACTGTTTGCATCCCCTCTTCTTACAATTAAAGAAACTATTACTTTTATTTTTATCAGTTATTGAAAAGTGATCAGTATTTCAGTATACTACCATTTATGGAATAAATTAAAAGATTAAATTTTTGTCATTTTGTGGAAAGGATGTAATTCGAAAAAAAAAGGATAATTTTTATAGTTGGTTAAATAATAATTAAGTTAAAATATGAATAATTAATGTTAATCAACTAAGGTGATTAATGGAATTAAATAGTAATTAAATAGGTGAAACATTTAAAAATGGCCCTATCCTAATAATATCTATTACATTATACACAACTTATTTTATACTTATGACACATGTAGATAAATCCATGAGCATTGTTTGTGTTTAAATTTTTTTTATATAGAATTCTATTTTTAAAAAATCTTTTAAAAAGTGTTATAGAATCTTATAGAATTATGACCCATTTTTCTATAAGCTACAGAAATATCAATAGAAATCTCTATAAAAAAGTATTCAAATTTCGCCGAATTGCAGCTGACCCTCTCAAGTAATAACAGCACTCGATGCTTCCTTGGTTCTGTGATCTGATTAATATAAATGGATATCTTCAGTACATTTTATGGCTGTCTACTCATTAGCTCTTATTAGATTATTTTAAGTTTGTTTCTTTCGTGATTTGCATTCACAATATTTAAACCCATATAGAAATTATGTACATTTTATATGCTGATTCTCAAATGTGTAAATTACAAAACCAAGGTAATTTGCAACTTAAAAAATCATATTTAGGGGGGGAAAAAGTCTTAAAATAAAGAGTTTATTTATTTATTCTGTTGTTAGTGACAATGATATATTATATCCTGTTCAGATATTCAGTTCAGATTTCTGGTAAAATTTATTAATCTGACAGCATCGGATGCGGAACTCTATTTTAATATAGTATGAAAAAATATTTAAAAATCTCATAAATTATTATTTGTTAAACCTGAAATGTAACTGTTTAATTTTTTTCTTTACTTTAAAATAAAACATTTCAGTAAAAATTACAAATAATTTAAAAAGTTTATTAAATTAGATGAATGTTTTTATGAATATATAACAGCAAATTATTAAATGATTATAAAATTAAACAACAAATAGTGTACTCTAGTTCTAGTGTAACTCTAAATAGTATACTTTGATTGCTACAATATTGCATTAACAATTGAATCATAATGTATTCGAACTATGAATTAAATTATAATCACATTAAATCTATTATATTGAAATTTATGTATTACAATTAAAAAAAAAAAGTTAATAAATAAATATAAATAAATTAATCTGCACAAATTTTTAAGGATTAATAAATAAATAAATATGCAATCATTAGTCTGTAATATTAAGTGTAAATAAATTAGTACATTAAATTTTAAGACTACAAAATATTATTATTATTTTTTTTTTAAATCTATAGATTAGAATCAAAATTTTACAGAATTTCTATAAGTTTTATAACTTTATATAGAAAAAAAATCTAAAAAAATTCTATAGATATTCTTCTTTAGAAAAAGTATTCTAAGAACTCTTTAAAACTCTATACAAGCAGCATTCTGTAGAAAGTCTATTTTATCAAACTTGTAAGTAATTCGCTAGTTTATCAGAAGTTATAGAAAGTTTCCTTTTTGTGATCACTCAGAAGAGTATGATTTCAGTATAGGTCTTAAAAGTATTTGATATCAAAATAATGTGTTGTTCATACTGTTTTTATAGGCCTATCAGCGAGTTCCTGATGCTGAGAGATACAACGCTCATTCCAAATGTCATGTGGTTCGAATACACATCACATCGGGCAGAATCCAGGTAAAGATAAGTGTTTTTTGACTTAATAAAAAAAAGGTCTATATTAACATATTGTGGACTGTATTCTATAAAACAAATTAAGCTTCAGTTTCCTCACACTTTTGATATATATGTAAAAAATAAATGCACCTATTTCAAACAATGTAAATATTTTGTTAAACAAAATCTTTTATTAAAAATTATTGGTACTCTTATCAATTATATATATAAAACCCCTCCGTGTATAACAATTCTGGGATCAACCCATCCACGAGAAAAAGGAACTTATGCGACCATGTTAGGTCTAAGTATTCAGAGTCGTTCATAACTATACTAATAGTTCAACTTATGGAAATATACATGTAAAATATTTATTATTAATTTTCTTTAAAACCTACAAAAAATATCTAATTATAATGTTTAAGTTCTAAATAAAATAACCAGCAATTATGTGAAAAACAAACGATGTAAGTAAATTAATGCTGTTGCCATTCAAGAATGACAAATTCCAAATATATAAAAAATATTGTGAAAAGTTCCCTCCCATTTTAAAGGCTATCTATTTTCTGAACAATGAAAATGTTCCATAGTTGTAATTTTCTCATTGGTCAGATTTACAGTGGGAATGTAAATGACGTCACTACATTTTAATACATTTTGAAATCTTTTCACGCTTTCAAAAACATAATTAATTAAAACTTTTTATTTAAGGAAAGCGAAGGTGCGTTTTAAATGCAATATTGTTAGAATTTTTACATTCAGGTTGCTTTAATTTTTTTTTGGCGTGAATGACTCTTGAGAATGACTCCATTGTCACATCACGACTCATGAGTGATTTTTTACTCTTTACTGTTGACATTTGTTTTCGTTCTTATAAAGTGTTTTCTTTTAAGTATTAGCTAAAAAATTGAAGTTTTACATCTGAGTATGCTTATTTTACTTCATAACATGGGCAAGGAGTAAAACAGTTAACTCACAAATGTTTTAAAATAGCATTATTAGTGCTAATCTGCATGTTTTTTTTTTTTAACAGTTGACTTTGATTTTCTGAGTGAAATTCATTAGCTGCATATTCTATGCTATTATTTTACCCATTCAATTAATAATTTGGCTACCCTTGCATATTCATCTGGAAATGGCCAAAATGGGAAAAAATTTTATGCATTTTGGATATTTTTATTATTTTCTCTCAGTATTTTTATATATTTTTTGGCTGTAATTTCACTATATATTTTTTTATAATTGATTTTTTGCCTTTATTCTTTTAAAATTTATGTATTTACCATTTGTTCATTACAATCCCCATTCATTACCCCTCCAACCTTATCCAACAGATAGTTTTGTTATAATTTTAAATGCAGATTTTTGTTAATTTTTTTATTTTTTTTAGATTCGCCCCCCCCTACCCTCCCGTCTATGTTTAATTGCTGTATTTTTCAAAATTGTTTAAGCCTAAAGTGGCTATGATTGACCACATTTGTTGTATTTTTTTTATAATCCTTTTAAAAATGCAAATATATCATTTTGAAGGGCTATCTTCTAGGGATGTTAATAATGTCTTTTAGTGTGGTGGCTATTAAAACATTACCCCATATATAAAGGGTCATTTAGTATAGTCACTATTATTATCAGAACAACTGTCATTAATTAGCAATTTTAAAATGGCTTGGTACGTTTGAAAATTTATTTGTAAAAATTCTTTACTATAATTTTCAGATTAATTGTTCACACCTAAATTTACAGTATGTTATGTTACACATAAAATTAATTAAATAAGGTGACAAACAACAATGTTTTGGCATGTACAAGATGTGATTATTTGCCTTGTGTCTTTAATGCATGGAATTAAATAACACTAATTCACATCTATCATTTTCTGCACTTGAGAAATAAAAAATGTCATTTTGAAGCTCCCATCTTCAATATTTCCCAAATGAAAAATACCACTTTGAATCTAATGACTTCAATATTTGGCAAATGAAAAATGCAAATTTACATCTACTGATGATAATGTATTGAAAACTCTTGCAGAAAGTACATTTTGTTTGTACATAGTCAATCCATATTATATTTTTTACCCTTATACTTGTTTCTTGTCAGAAATATATTAAATATATCTTAAATCTGTTAATTTTAATTTTTATCTATCCAAAGGATAAATAAACCAATCATCTAAATTATAGCAGTGCAAAATTTCCAAGTAATACCTATCTATCTGTCTTTTATCTCTATAATAATAACCTCAATCATGTGACTGTCATCCACAGAAAATAATTAAATATTAATACCTAGTTGTGCATTTTTTAGTTTTTGAATAGTTTTCTTCTAACAAAAAATTTCAAAGTATAATATCTTCTTTTTCTACCATACTCCTGTTAAGTAATAACTGTTTAACTTTTTTTCTGGTATATGTATCAAATTTGTCTATTAAAACTTCAATATTCTTACATTAGTCCTTTATATACTTGGCAAGTTAACTTTCTTTTCAATAGAGAATTTTTCTTTCTTTTTTATGTTAACCAGGCTAAAATATTGCCAATAACAACTTTTATTATTCACATCTGCAAATTAAAAACAATGTTCTGATATTGAAATAAAATGCTTTTGTTTGTGGTATTTCTTTTTCTTTTTTTATATTTTACTTGAAATGGATAAAAAGGCATCTGTTATAAATATGTCATTACATACATTTATTATTTTAACATTTGTGTATTTTAAACAGGGTTCTGTTTTTGACGTAAAAAAGTGACCTGTCAAAAACTTTTGAAAAGTGTCAAAAACCTTATACCCTTTTTTTTTAGCAATCGTTAATGCTATTAAACCAAACTAAACACTGAATGAATGATAATATATATGTTATATAAATTATTTTTATTTAGTTGTACTATATTTAAGTTCTAATACAATTATATGATATATCATATTGTTTGTTACTTGTCATGCTCGGAATTCAAGATACTATTTAAATCTTTTATATGTTCAATTTGTTGTACAAAAAAAAAAAAAATAAATAAATAAATAAATAAATAAATAAATAATAAAATAAAATAAAAAAATAAAATAAAATAAAATAAATTAATAATAATAATAATAATAACCTAATTTATGCTTTAGAAAAAAGCTTTTGTACAGCTAAAGTGGTCACTATTCAATGACACAATAAGTTATCTAGATTTTCAATGATTCTAAAAATGTTTGTTTTTGTACATAAACATTCGATATAAACCTCAGTTGCAACACAAATGTTCCCTGCATAATTAAATGAATTATAATATAAAATTTGCATAATTAAGCATTCTTTAAAACAATAACTTAAAAAAAGATGGTTTATTAATTTTCAATATTTTTACATATACATTTTCAATTTATTATAAAATAGTTTTTTTTTTTTTTTTTTTTTCTTAATTCTTATTTGAGCATATTAGTTCTGAGTTTTTAGATGAATCTAGCTTAATCATTATTTGTGGAAAAGTCTTAGAATGGGACTAAGATTAAAACAATATAAAAATAAAAATATGTATCTTATTTAGAGATGTAAATTTTCCGGAAAAATATAAGTGGCGGAAAAAAAACTGGTTTTTTACCGGTTTTTTTCGGGAAAAAACGGAAAAGTTCGAAAAATTGATTTTTCATGACTGTTTCTCCCAAATAAATTATATTTTCTTAGAGAAAAGTAAATAATAAACATTTTTGCCCATTTATATGTATTAAATGAAAAATATTTTCACTTTATACTACAAAATAAAAAGAAAGTAGCAAAGCCTGCTTTTAAAAGTTTATTTTATTTTATTTTTTCCCACAACCTAAGAATTTTTATTAAAGGCTATTGTTTGTTATATCATATATCTGTTGAAATGATTTTTCAGTTACATGTTTAACTACCAATTGACCTAATGTAAAAACCTGAACCAATATGTCTGCAGTTTGGAATGAAATAAATTATGCATTCCATTTACATAAGTACAGTTTTTAAGTAAATGATACTAGTTTAAAGAAATTATTGCAATTTTGTCATTATTATGAATATCAGTATTCAAAAATTCCATTGTTTGTTTAAAAAATGTATATTTTTACATTATTACTTTTTTCTTAGAATTATAATTTTATTTCCTTTATAAAATATGTTTAGTTTTGGTATAGCTTTCCAATCTCAACTCAAAAAAGTTTTGATTTAGTTTTATAATCTAAATTCAAACAAAACTAAGTTTTACTTTGGCTTACTCAGGTCTGAAACTAAAAAAAGTGTAGGATTTATTGACTGTTAGATTTTTACTCACTAAAACCAGAAATATATATATATTAAGTTTAATTAAATGTAATTTTTTTCTTTTTATCCTGAAATCTAATATTTTATTCTTGAGTAAGAAACCATATTCAATAATGTTTCCACTTGGTAATTTCATATTTTTAAGAGTGGAACTCAAAAGTTATGAAAACAGAACACTACAAATAGAAAATGCTCACTATTTGAGGAATTAACAAAAGCAGTTACATACAGAGATAAACTTCTATTGTGCTTTAGAAAACTACAAAAATTCAAAGTCTAATCAAGAGGGAAAGTATAATTTGGAATAGTTACTTGTAATAAAATATGGGGGTTTTTTTTCATCACATTTGTACTTTACTAATGCAAACTGCCCATGTTTTTGCAACATTACTGTAGCTTATGGAGGTCAATTTTAGATTCAACACCTTGAAAAAACATTCAATTAATCAACTATAACGAAATCTTGAAAAATGCAGTATAGTAGTGCCACCTATAGGGCAATTTACACCAAAAACTAAACAACATTAATGTATATCAGAAACTGTCTGAAGCTGTAGTTTGATTTAAATTTAAAAAAAAAAAAAAAAAAAAAAAAAAAATTGTCCTTGAGGTAAAGCTATTGCGATAATCATGAATAATGCAGCATAGCAGCGTCATCTGTTGAACAATTTACACCAAAAAGTAATGAGCACGAAGTTATGTCAAAGATTACCTTAATATGAAATTTTATAAAAATACATACATTAGTTTGAGATAGAACTATTGTGGAAATTATGAATAATGCAGCATAGCAGTGCCATGGGTTTGGCAATATACACTAATAACTAAACATCTCAAATTTATATCAAGGTGTAGCTGAATCTCAAGTTTTGTGAAATTATGTGCATCAGTTCTTGAGATAGAGTGCCCATAAAATTTGTCACATACAGACTCACAGAGTGACAGATATTTTCCAAAAACCATCAAAACGTGTTCAGGACCTTCTAAAACATTTAAATACACCAAAAACTGGAAGTCAAATTTTTCACGAACTCAATACTTACTTCTTGAAAAGATAGATTAAAGTAATAAATGCATACTTCAAAATTTTATGTTGAATTTTTAATTTTATCATTTCCATTAATCGGCATATTATTGCAATAATTTTACACATGAATTAATTTTTAAAAAGGGAAGTTGCATACATATCTAGATTTTTTTCATGTAATCAAGTTTTTGTGAAAATGTGAACTTTTTGTATATACTTGTACAAAATATATTCAGAATTTTTTAATAAGAAATTATTACTATATTTAGGTTCCTATTTAGACATTTTTAATAAAGTTATTTACATGCATATATACAACTTAATAAGATTCAGCTGCTGTATGGCATGAGATTTTTTTTTTTTCTTCAATCACTGCACTTACAAAAGATTCAATTTGTTGATTAAACTTTTTCTGAAATGTCTATTTTCAAGAGAAATTTTTCAAAGGGTGTTGTGTTTCAAACAAGAAAAAAATGTGAAGGATTTTTTCAAGTCTTCTCAAACAGATTTCTGCTCAGAGATCAGATTACCCACATTAAAATTTTCATGTGAGACACTCAACATAAAAATAAATAAAATAAAAAGTATGAGAATGTAGCTATTACAAAATTTTTACTATATTATTTCATAAATTAAATTTCAATTTTTCCAGTTAGGAAAAATTGAAAAATAAGCCTTCGGAAAAAAACCCGAAAAAAAACGTTTTTTTCCCCAATTTTTCCAGGTTTTTTCCGAGCATTCCCATCTTTAATCTTATTTATGTATAATTTTATGCATTAAATTATACAAGCATTTTTTTTCACCATGTACTTTCATTTTCAAAAATTAAAGTACAGTAAAACCTACCTAAAGCGACCACATTCCATTCCAATAAAAATTTGTCGCTCTGAGAAGTAGTCTCTGGAGGTCAGGTGTAAATCATTTTAAGTGTTGGAAAAAGATAACAATTAATGCTACTAAAATTTATTTTTCACATTACATAAAAATTTAAGTACCAAAACAAAAGTTAATTACTGCTGAGTTTAAAAAAAGAATACACTGATGTTTGCTCTGATTTTATAATTTTATTTTTTATAACTTTTCTTTCAAAGGTCAGTAAATAAATGCAATTTTTTTTTTTTTTTTTGGACTGGAACAAATAAGGATGATTTCAATATTTTATCTATTTCTTTGAGAGTTTCCTGACAATTTGGCAAGAGGGTTTTTTGACCATCATTTATAATTTGTCATGAGAGTGAAATTCATTGCGTGAAAAAGCACAAAAAGGGATTAAACACTTAAAAGTTATCAGAATACAAAAAAAAATCTTAACTTAGTTTAGAAGTTTGATAAATAATGGGCTCTTCAGAATCATTTTTCGAATAAAACCTTCTACAAACGAATGGGAAAAAGCATAATTTATTTAATTTTCTTCAAAGAAATCAGTTGTTCATGGAGGGTGTTCAACTGGGATGATCTCTGAAGGAGGTAAAATTAGTATTGAGTCTATGGGAATAAATTCCGTACCATGAAAAAACAGTCATTTAAGGAGGTGGTCGCACAGGGAGGTTTTACTGTATTTTATTTGATTAATTTATATTTTTAATGTAACAATACTTTTAATTATTTTTTATTCTGTGTTTATAACTTTTAATTATTTTTTATTTTTGGCATTTTCAAAAACTTTCCAACCCTGATTTTAAATGAGACACTTTGTTAATTTTTGGTAGATTAGTTTTGCGAATTATTTACCCACAGTGTGTATATTAAGCTTTTATCCCTCTCCTTATGCTCTCCCTGTCTACTCTCTCCCTCCCCCCTCCCCCCAAAAAAATAATAATAATAATAAAATAAAATAAAATAACAAGGATAGTGAAGTTTACAATAGTAAAACCTTATTATGAGTTTAAAAAAATATATTTCAGGTTATCTCTTAAAAAATTAAATCTATATTTCATTGTGAACACTTAATGTATTAAGATTTTTAATACATTCTTGTATGTACATTTCTTTTCAGATCAAGGCAGCGCAAACTGACATCGATGAAGTCTCAGTAGTTTTCCCCCGTCTGATTCCAAACTAATGAACAACAAGATGGGAATGTATGCCATTTTATTAAGACTACGCAATAAAATTGATGCATTTATTTTTGCTAGCAGCCTGTTTTTTATTCTATTGGTTCCTTTTTCTGAAATATTCAAAAACATTAATTTTTCACCATATTCAAGGTAGAGATTGGCATGGGCTTGAGCCAACTTCCTTTCACTAGGTCTGTGATGTACCTGAATTTAATATTTTTCTGCAGACTCAGTCCAGTATTCCATTCTTTCCAGGCCTGGCATAGCCTGAGAAAATTGGCCCAAGCCTGTGTTAGTCTGACAGTTTCTTTAATAAAAATATGATATTGTACATTTTGTTTAATGGAATCTTTATAAATTTATTTTCATTTAATGAGTTACTTTTTTAAATCTATTTTTTTTCTTCTTTTTTAGGATTTCAAAATTATGATTTTTATTTTTATTTTTTTGTTGTTTATTTTTTTAATTTTTTTTATTATTAAGTCATTTTTTAAAGTAATTTTTATATTGTTATTCCATATTCTTTGATTTACAAACACATAGTTGGAAAAATACTGTCCTTAATAAATATGTATACAATATTCTAATGGAATTTTAACTATAGGATAACATAAGTTAATAAAAATCAAGCCCTTTTTTTTTTTTTTTTTTTTTTTTTTTTTTTTTTTTTTGAGTTGGTTATAAAGTTTGGAGTTTGATCAAATTAAGCTGGGAATTGGCCTGGATGCAAAAATCTGATTCAAATTTTTGTTTGCACATTGCAAACAAAACAATATTGCTATATAGTTTGAATTTGATTTAATCTGTGAAACAAAAAGGGGGTCACAGAACACTTCATGTGTAGTATAAAACATTATAGCAATCCAATCCTATCTATAACTGCTTAGTTTATTAACGCAAAATGAAGGAAGATGTATCAAGTCTGTGTGGAGTATGAGGGGGAAAAAACCTAGGGCTTGTAAAAAACTGATTGCAAAATAAACACATATTTGAAAAGAGCAGGTAAAATACTATGAGATGATCACATATCCTGACAAAAATTATGTAATTTTACAAGATTTTTCTGCTCTTCTGAAATATGTGTTTATTTTGCATGGTTTTTCAGAAACTTTGCAAATTTGAGTTTTTTTCTGATTTGATGCATATTACTTCTGTTTGCCATAACTCGAAATGGTTAGATACAACAGGGTTGCAACAATATTTTATGTGCCACATGAGTTTGTCTATAATTTACTTTTTTCTTTGGGGGAAGGGGTAGGAAAAAAATTTAAATATTAAAAAAAAAAAAGTCTATTGTTTTATTGTGAGCCACTAAAATTTCACATCATATCCAAAGATAACTTAATTGGGAATTTTTTATACATTTAAAGGATATTGTTGAATTTACTTTTACCCTTTTTCTCTTAGTAGACCATATTGCCTATTTAAAAATTAAAATTCATGCCAATCTACAACTGATTAAAAAACTTTTCCTGATAAAATGTTGATACCAAAACAGCACTTTCTTATTATTACTCTTTTCGCATGTTTTTGGCCTCTCTGCCATTGTTGAAATTGAGATTTGAAATCAAACATTATTATTTTATGAGACTTGCTACAAGTAAAAAAAAATTAAAATATAACTCTCACATTATTAAATAACCATCAACTACATTAAGTATATTACGTTTGTAATTCAAAGAGATTTCATAAAATAAATCTGTTAAGATTGTCAAACCACTTGAATTAAGATCCATACAACCAGAAGTTATAATATATATATTAAGGTGAATAAATAATAATAAAGGTATATATTAAGGGAAACACAGACTTGCCCCCCCCCCACCCCACCCCATTCCCATTCTCCAAAATTAGGGAAAACAAATCTTTTTTGTCGAATTTCAATTTAAAATTAAATTATATTGCGATTTGTCTTTTAAAAAATCGTCAGATATTTTGCCTCTTTACCCTACTCTGAAATTTTTTTATGGCTATGCCATTGTATTATTTGAATGCATATATAATAGAAGAGCTCTGCATTTTCTTGCATGGCCCCTTCCTTCTCAGACATTCCAAAACGGTCTATCTGCTCGCGGTTTCTAATTTTTTTCTGACTAAATTTGCAAAAACGGTTAAAAACCATCTTGGAAAAAGTTTTTCTGCCTGACCAACAAATGAAATAAGATTTACTAAACATGATTTATCAAATTTTTTTATGTAAATTATGTAGTTATAAAGGGGGAAAAAAAGGTACAGCTTGTAGATATAATATTAGTTACCCATTTCATGTTTTTATTTTTTCATTTTTATTTTTGAATAATGCATTTATTTTTGTTTGCATAATTTAAAAACATTCTAAACATAATTTTTATTCATATTCTACATGGGATTTTAGGAGGACCAAAAATCCAGAAAACCTAAAGGATTCTGGATAGTAGATCCTCTACTGCAGGGCTGTCCAACGCGGCGCCCTTTGGAGGTTTTCTAGGCACCATTTTGAAGGTTTCCTGTTATTAAACATTTTAGAAGTAAAATTCCATTATAAAGAATGTTTTCTTTAAAATCATTATTATTATTATTATTTTGAGATATTTTTAAAATGTGTGTTTGGCATGCTGTTTGCTTGCCATTGTACACTAAAAACTAGAAACATACTTTGAAAATTTAAGCATGCATACTTTTGCAATTTTTAGTTATTGTTTGTATAGTGTAATTACGATAGTTAAATTCTTTAATAGTTGGGAATAGTTCATTTTAATACTTAAAAATAATAAGAAAAATAAATGTTTTCATCAGCCCCATTCCCCTTTGAGATACGTGTGCATGAAAGCTCATTCTCTTTCTTTTTACTGCTTTCACACTGGCCCGTTTGTTGTTTTGTATGAAGGATGAGAGTTTAATTTTTCTTTCTAGACTTTTGAAATTTTAGAGGGGCTTTTTTCTTTATTTTTTTTTAATTTTGCTTTAAAAATAATAAACAGTGCAGAATGATTCCCATCTTTGAAAGCACTTCCAGACTATCCCTCTGAAGACACCCATGTGGTTTGGTCACTATCATGCTTATCTGTTTTTTGTACTTTTCATAAAACTAATCCATGTCTTCAAAATAAATCAAATCGCATCTATACATTCTAAAAGAAACAAAGCAATATTTCTGATTTTCATATTTATTTATTTGTTATTATTGTTATTACAGACACGACTAAAGTTTCTGGCACCTTACCCTACAAACATTTTTGAAATGGACTTCTCATAAAAAAAAAAAAAAAATGTATAATTTGAAATTCAATGCGTGTAACTTCAGAACTGTAGGGGCTTTTGTTTACCGCTGTACGATTCATTTTCATTATGTTAAGACGTGCTTATATACTAATACAATTACCACATGTTTTTAGTCACATAAATAATGGCGCCCTTCATGGAGGGCTAAGAGTCAAGCTGCGCCCCTGGTTACTGAAAGGTTGGACAGGCCTGCTCTACTGTAATAGAAATTTTGGGGATGATTTTTTTTTTTTTTTTTTTTTTTTTTTTTTTTTTTTAAGAGGAAATCTGAAATCTGCTGAAACTTATGTTATTCTCACCCAAATATACTAGACAACAAAACTCTACCAAATGATGTTTATACCTCTCCCCAAGGTATACCTTACCAAAAAATAAATAAAAGGGGGGGATTTTTCTTACATTTTAATTACCAAAATGCTCAAGGAGAAAAAATAGTATTAACCATTCAACTAGAAATTGTCTTTTTTTATTGGTTTATGTTGAAAAAGTAAATATTTATATATTAATTGATAATTTAGTTTTGAGAATATCTAATAGGAAAATGTAAAATTTTAGCACATTAGGAAATGGGTAAAAAATGGAATTATAAAATTTCATCTTTACATTCATGGACCATGTTAAATTAAATAAAAAAGTGTGACAATAAAATAAAATTAACTGTGCCTCAGACAAGGTTCAATTAATAATAATAATAATAAAAAATAATAATAATGGTACACATGTTTACTCACCAGTAAAAACAATCTTCTGTTCTTCCTCAATTTCCCATGTTGTCAGTTTCTTTTTTTATTTTCTTTATTGTGGGTTTTCAAAAAGCATAAAGTTTTTAATGAATTAAAAAAGAAAATCATGATCATATTTTTAGTGTATCTTGACTACTACTTTATCTCTTCAATTCAGTTTAATACCTTAATTTTTTTTTTTTTTTTTTTTTTTTTTTACTAATACAAGAATTTTTCTTTTTAGTTTCTAGAATATGTTCTTGTGTGTATGTTTGGATTTTTTCTTTTAAAAATCAACTGCCTCTCTGTATGGTTTATAATCTTTAAATAAAAGTCTGCTCAATTTCATGGCTATCATTCAATTTTAATGCTTCCTGTTGCAAATTAAAATTTTTTAGTTGTTTTTGGTGACCTGGCAAATACATTTGTTGAGACCTAACTTTGACTATTGCAGAAACTGTGAATTTCCAAAATATTTCATTACATTTTAAATGAAAACTCTACAAACATTTTATAATACCTGTTAACAAAACCAATATTCATTATTTTATTCATTTTTTATATTTGAACATATTTTGCCTATTTTATTTTGATGATTTTTTAATTAAAGGCAATGGTTCAAAAGCTATATTATATAATAATAATAATAGTAATAATAATAATAAAAATTAGTAAATTGTGTTACAGCATTTAACAATCACACCCTGTTCTGTAATGAGTTTTGGTTTTCTAGAAAACACTTAAAATGATGTATATTCCAACACTGAAAATAAAACACAAAAATGTTTATTCACAGATTTTTTAATAA
Source organism: Maratus speculifer (assembly GCA_964019185.1). Lineage (NCBI taxonomy): Eukaryota > Metazoa > Arthropoda > Arachnida > Araneae > Salticidae > Maratus > Maratus speculifer. The sequence goes on along the minus strand of OZ025292.1, from coordinate 20,070,348 downwards.
ATACAGAACTTTGAAAATTCAGTGGCTTGATTTTCGTTTATGGAAATCAGCGGCAAATGTTTGAGCAACTAATAAAGGAAACACTAAAGTAGCATCTGCATAGACCTGGAAAAAAAAAAAAAAAAAAAAAAAATTATCTGCAATGAATTGGTTTTATTTAAATAAAATAGAACATTTCATAAGTAAAGCCATTGGAAAAAGACATTAAAAATCCTGTCTTATTGTCAAATTTTATTCTAATGTCAAAATGACTCTGATAACTATATACAGTAAAGGATGCATTATCCAAATTCCGAAAATCTGGAAAAAAAAAATATTCGTAAACTTTCTAAATTTGTCAATTTTTGAAAATTTAATTGCTTAAAAGGCACATAGCCAACAGAGCTAAAAAAGCATTTTAAGCAACTAAAATTTCAATAAAATTTATTATAGAATGCAAGGTTTGACAAATTTTCTACTGAAAAATTTCCATTAATTATATAGATTTATTGTCTGTTTTTACTAAAATTTTAAAATTTCTGAAAAATTTCAAAAATTTTAGAAGTTTTTATTTTTTATTATTTTTTAAGTCTATTGTGTTTCAGTGTGTAATCACTAAAATATGTTACTTTAGTGACAGAACACGATCCCCCCCCCCTTTTCCTTCTTAACTCTGAAATTAGAAAAAAAAAATCCTTTTTCTCTCAACTCAGTTTAAAATCTATACATATAATAAAACAGTAGGACCCGGTGTGTCTGTACATTGAAGATAATTGACAAAAATGGAGTCAGGGCGATAAAAGAAAACCAATGAAACACAAAAAAAATTTTTTTGAATTTTTTGTCTGTCTGTCTGTCTGTCTGTCTGTCTGTCTGTCTGTCTGTTTGTTCGAGGTTATCTTCGTAACTACTGAATGGATTTTTATGCGGTTTTCACTAATGAAGAATGCACACTCCCGGGCAGTGTATAGGCTTTGTTTCATCAAAATCGGACAACAGACAAAAAAGTAACAAAAAGAAACAAAAGAAACTATTAGGTGCGCTGCTCACGTTTTTTAGTACATAACGTTTTTTAGTACATATAAAATCCAATAGATGTCACTGTGCGATTTTAAAACGCGCTATCGTTATGTTTTCGCCAGTCTACTTAAGTATGAGAAAGTTTCAAGCTGGCTGTCGTTCCATGTGGTTTAGTCGGTAGAACGTCAGTGCGCCATACTGATGGCCCGGGTTCGATTCCCAGCATGGAATTTTTTTTCACTATGTTGGCATTAACGCCTATAAGCAATTAAAAGAATTTGAAATATTGTATTCAAGGCGAATTTTCTCTCTGGGAAAATTTCCTTGCATTAATATGTCAGTGTAATTTTTTTTTCGATTTAATTTTTTTTTTCGAAACTTTGTTTTTCTTAAAAAATTACAGTAAATATTTGATATTTACCAACGTTTTTTGAATGATCGACTTGCTTTTTTTTTTTTTTAATGTATGTCTGAACCTTATCTAACTACTTCTTCAAGATTTCTTTAGATAAACCGACCAGCGTAGCGGGCGAAGGCCGCTAGTTCATTTATATTATTAAGATTTGTTAGAAAAATAAAACATCAGAATTTTCACTGACTATGTTCTGAATTTTTCAAAAATTCTAAATAATTGATCTTCAGTCTGAAAATTTGGACCTAAAAAATATCACAAATTTTGATAGATAATTGTTGAAAAAAAATCTATTTTATTTACCGCTCACAGGAAAAATTGCCAATTTCATCAATGGATTACAGAAACAATGTGAATTTCATTAAAAGATTTCAAAAATTGCTCATTTTATCAAAAAGATTGTGAAGAAAATACAAATGCAAATTTTGCAAAAGGATTGTAAGGGGGGGGGATGCAAATTATGTCAAAGAAGCACAGAAAAAAAAATGCAAATTTTATCAAAGGATTAAAAAAAAAAATTATTAAAGAACATTAGAAAAAACGCAAACTTTAATGATAAATAGAAAAAAAAATGCAAACTTTGTAAGGACTTGATATCCAGAAAACTTTTGTTTATGAAGATTCTAGATAAAAGGGCCTGTACTGTATTTTAAAATGATTTCCAAGCTCTATATTCACAATCATATTATCTGCACACTTTCTATCCTTATTTATGCTCATATTAGTGCTCGCGATAGGATACGTATAGCAGGTATACGATTAAACGATATACGTATATCCGTATAATACGTTTTTCTGCTATACGGATACTTTCGAATATACGTTTAAACGTATCCGGATACGTATAAGGCGTATCAACTAAACGTATATTTAAGAATACGTATATTTAATGTATACGTATATTCGCCGTATCGTATCTAATTTAAATAGCGGACTTCACCAGTCTTATGTCGCTGAATGGAGAATAATTTGGAAATCGGTAGCGTTACGACAGAAATCCGCATAGTATGCAGGCCCGTAGCTAAGAGGGCGCTATGGGCGGCTCAGCCCCCCCCCCCTAGAATATTTTGAGTCCCCCCCCTGGAAAAGATTCCAAGGTCACTCAATTAATTTCTGTTCCAAAAATTCATATGAAATTCTGTTCAAAAATCTAATTTAGTTTTGAGACCCTTTCACAGTTTTGCAGAGTTACTAAATTGTATCTAAAATAAGTGTGTCAACACTCCCTCATTTTATATGTACATATGAAGTTAACATAATGTTTCATTTTGCACCAGTTATACAATCAAAATTTTCATCATCCTATACTTTTCTTAGCATAAAATGAAGTTAGTACAACAGTTTAATTAGAAACATAATACCTACAATGTGAATAGTTATTAATTTATCTTTCTGCGTCAGAAAGAGAAAAAAAAATTATGAGCCCCCCTACATTCTTTCGAGCCCCCCCCCCTCCCCCCCTATGGTTCACTTCTAGCTACGGCCCTGATAGTATGTCTTATACATACGAGATCAAGCAATGAAAAGCGTATATTTTTTAAAACGGTTTGCAAAAAGTTCACAAAAGATCAGACTCCTGATTGGCTAATCTCGCTTCACTAACAGTGAAATATCTACTATCTGGATTCCAACCAAGATCTTGGTATTTCCCTTTATAAATATTTTAATCAACATACATGTTCAGTGCAATTTACCGAAGTGACCCATGTTACCTATCCAGTGGCGTAGCTATGTTTTTTGGCGCCCGGGGCCAGCAAGAAATTTTGCGCCCCCACCCCAATATAGATATATAACAATTTCTCTCAATTTGGCGCCCCTAGGCCTCGGTGCCCGGGGCGGACGCCCCCCTGCCCCCCCTTAGCTACGCCACTGTACCTATCGATTGTAGGGCAGTACGAAACCGAAATGTGGCACCAATGAAAACTATCTTGTTGAACTGTAGCTTACGTCACAGTTCGCCTTGATTTTCATTTCATACTACCCTACAATCGGTTGGTAACATTGGTCACTTCGGTAAGTGACCGGTAAGTTACTCTAAACATACTCAATGTTTAATTATGTTTCTTCTAATTTTCATTAAATAAGTCATAAAATATTCTGGGAGGACAAAATAATTAAATTATTTAAAAAAGAAACTAATAAAAATTACCAAATATGTAAATTATTTTAAAATTCCTCCGCGGTAAGACAATTTACATATGGTGAAAAATAAAACCATTGTGTCACGTGACGCAGACACTTAGTATAAGTATCTCGTAGAGTAGAAGAACGAGCATTTATAGACACAGTTCTGCTTAGATTACAATTAGAAATGAATAGAAAAAGCTGGGTGTGGCGGTACGCTGAGAAAAAGAATGACAGAGCCTACTGCCTGCTATGTGATGATGATATTGCTGTAAACTCATTCTGTGCAACTGGTGGAACAAAATTCATGCCACATATAGACAAAGTCACAGACAGATATTTTGTAAAAACATATTTTTCGGACTATCTTACCCTTAAAAAGTGTAAACCAGTCGAAAGATTTCTCGAATCCATTACTTTCTTCTTGTTAAGATACAAGAAAATATAAAAAAACTAAGTACTGAGCCACAGCTCTTCCAAAGATTAGTTTGATTCTATCCACAACTAATGTAAGACAATTTATAATAAATAACTTAGTTTTTTGGGAAAGAAACCAAAATTTAAACTGAGAAACGTATTCAGATTTTTTAGGTACCTGCATAACAAGTAGTAGTTAAGTAAACGCATCGTAGTTTTTTAAACAGAGAATCGCGATGGGGATACTCAACCGGATATTTCTCAATGTCTGTAATCCGCAGAAAAGCATTGAAACATCAAATTTCATATCTTGAATGAAAAACGTTTAAACGTTTATACGTTTAACCGCTTGGATAAGATCCGTATATACGATGTACCGTATATGTTGTTTTGCGCAATACGTATAACCGCCGATGCCGTATTATACGTATAGTTGATCCGTATTTCGTATAATACGTATTATACGTATATGCGTATAAACGTATAATCGAGAGCACTAGCTCATATGGAATGTAACAATATTTCAAAATATACTATAAGTGTAATACAGTAAAACCTCTAAATAACGGACACCTCGGGAACGTGGAAATTGTCCGCTATTCGGAGGTGTCCGCTATTGGGAAAACAAGAGAAATTAAAATATTGCTATGAAATTCTTAATGTTTCATTAAAGGACTTTTATATGTCCTAAAATCTGTTTTATATTAATCATAATTTAAAATTATTTTTTTAAATAAGACTTAAATAAAACGGTAGTTACCTTTATCCACTGTTTATATGAAAAAAAATATGTTATAAAAGTTTGTTTTTGCTTGCGATTACATGTAATTCGTTTTTCAATGTAAAGTTTTAACTCTATCAGTAATCAGCATATCATTCATATCATTCTATCAGCATATCATTCTAAACTATCTTTTATTTACCAAAAAAAAAAAACTGTGAAACTGTTTATTGTATTTTGCCGTTTTTTGAAAATTCTCAATATTGCAGGAAACACCTTCAATTTCGGTACCCTTTTCATCATCACTAAAAGTACTTTTGTCGAAAATTCTGAAGCAGTATAATTATATATAGTAATTTATTCTTCATCAATAACTCATCATCAATATTAATAAAAATTTTGGCAGTTTCTTCACTCCTGATATATTTTATCAATTCACTTATTTCGCTTAACTCTTCATTTGTGTCAGAAATGTATGTTTCATTTTCTTTTAATGTAAAGCCTGCTTTTATGGAACATCGTCATGCACTTTCCGGTTTTATGTTTTTTACAGCTGACAGAATTAACTAACTTTAGACAGTTCTCAAGTGTATTCATACAATCTAACTTTAAAAGAGTGTAATGTAGAAAAAGCTTTTTACACAAGGATTTAAGATTGTGCATTGATCAAGTGGCTTGCATACATTTTACGTTTTGCTTGGGGTTATGTTTGGAGGAAAAGACACAATTTTAACATTATTGAATTTCAAATACTTTGGATGAGAACTTGCATTTCTCGTCCACTCTCTACATTTATCTGTGATCACAAAATTTGTGACACATTACCCTCATATATTTATAGGCGTTTTACCTTTTTTCTCTCGTAATTTTTTTTTTCATCTTTTATCGTCAAAATTACTGTCCGCTATTCGGAATGTCCGTTATTCAGAGGTTAAACATACAAAAAGTTAGATTTTCGGAGTGGGGATTAGAAAACTGTCCGCTAAATAGAGGTGTCCGTTATTCGGGAGTGTCCGTTATGGAGGTTTTACTGTATAGTGTTTTACAAATTAAAGTAATTGAGATTCATGAGTAATCTTTTATGATTCCAATTCAACTGAATCTATTCATACAAAATTTTGCATTACTTAATTTTTTCTCAAAATGAATTGCATAAAATAAAAGGTAAAGTAATTGGAATTTCCTTTTTACTATTCCCGTAAAACTGCCAATGTCAACTTTAAATTTGGCAACCTTATTGTTTATCAGGAAGTATATTAAAACTTCGTTTAGGTGAACATTCCTTTTTGGACTACATTTTAAAATGCAATAGAAAATCTTTATAGTGCAATTCTCTATATAACACACAACTCCTCACATGTAAATTAAATTTTACAGTTAAAGAAGCATCAGCAATCCATATTGTACAAATATTGCTATTTTCTAAAGGACTGTTTCAGATCTTATTTCATCTTAATATCTAGTAAAAAAATTTAGTAATTTTTTTGGAAATAAATAGTAAAATGTTAAAAGGCAGAAAACCAATGTTTAAAAATTCAAAAATAATATACAAAATGTAACAAACAGCTGTTTAGAATCTATAAGCAAGATTCTTCTTCAATGCAAGATAGAGCTAAGTACAGCATGCTAGGAAAAGCAAGATTGGTCCATAATACTTTAATTGCAACAAGATCCTCTAACCATAGAATCATCATCCTATAAAATAGCAATTACTATACTTTCTAAGTTTAAATAATAAAAGTAAAATATAGGTTTTTCAAAAACATGCTTTTTAATGAACTCAAACATAGAAATGCACCAAATTAAAAATTTGTGTTTTATAAATGAAATTTCATGTTCTTTATATGACATCATCTTCTATAAAAACCATACACATTAAAGATTGAAAATTAATGGATTGTTATGAAGAAATTTAATTTTTTCTCAATCTCTTTTTTTTAAATGTGGCAATATGAAAGAAAAATCATTTTTAAATGGTTACAGATATTATTTTACATTAATGTAATAAATATTTGTTACAATGCCATGATAAGATTTAAAAATGTATTTTTAATTTAAAAATATATCATGAGGAAATTATTTGTAAATTATTTTCTTGTATATTCTTCTTAAAAAATGTTTTTTTAAAGTGATATCCTTTAAAAATAGTAAAGGCTAATTCCATGAAAACTTGTCATATCTGTCGGATACAACGATTTTTGGCTACCAGTATCTTAGAATGGAAAAAGTGACTTATTTTATTGGAGATATCTCATCAGTTGAAGAAAGTGAAGTGAACTTTTGGAAATAATGGCGGCAAACAAGCACAAAGATTTTTAGCTGTGTGACAGACATGACAAGTTTTCATGGAATTAACCTAAACAGAAAAAGAAAGTTAAAAATATTAATTTCTGAGGAGATATTTAATAAATATGAATGCAACAAATAATGACAAGTTTAACATTAGCAAAGAGAATTTGAGATATCCCTCGCCAACATCCTTGTATACACAATTCTGTCAGCCATTTTACCTTGACAGGGGTGGCCGTGATCTTAATTTTTCCCCAAGACACAGCTTCATCTGGTCTAGCTCCAGAATCACTGCCATCAAATTCATTTCCTGTATTGATGTACACAGCATAGTCAGCACCATTTCTCTGAAACAAAGAAAATATTGTAATGGAGATTAGAAAGGGATAGAACAATTTTCTCAAAAATATATTTTTAAATTACATTTCGCTAGTACAAAATGGAAATTTTCAGAATAACATCTTGAAACATTTTAACAAGATCCTCTAACCATAGAATCATCATCCTATAAAATAGCAATTACTATACTTTCTAAGTTTAAATAATAAAAGTAAAATATAGGTATAATTTAAAGATATAAATTTGATTATAATAATTAAAATCTTTGATTAATAAATGAATTGAATTAACATAAAAATATCCCATAGACATGTTTTAAAAATAAAAATTCATATTTATATTTCAAAAATGTGGTGAAAAAATGTCAAAGACAGTGTGATGTTTACATTCCTAAGGTTTATTGAAAATCACAATATTAGTTTTATGTTATATTAAACTTTGTAAAATCCAAATCAAATGAAAAATATTCTTGTGCTAGACTATTGCCGCAAATTAATTCTGGTGTATGTGTCTCTGCAATTATATCTTTTTCATTAATGATGGAACAGTCAGTTTTTTTTGCAATGAGATGATTTCATTTTTCATGATAGTGTATTGCCATGTAAAAATAAAGTTTTCAATAGGTTTAATTCAATAAATATTTCAAAACAGTAATATTTTATTTTAAAAAACTAAGGGCATTTATATTATATAGCTGGTTTTAAGTTTCTCAAACTTTTAATCTTTAGCACAATGGTGAAAAATCATTAAAAATAGTGTATGAGAATACAATGGTGGAGGTAAACAAAGTAGCTTATGACCAAAAGATGAAATGGTGAGGCACAAGGAAGCAGTAGAGCTAAGCAACCTTGGTATGTATGATTTAACCGTAAAAGACAAACAAGTAGTACATAGGTCTTTCAAAATGTTTTAGAAAATACTTAAATGCAAAAGAGAGTGGGGAAGTGGGGGGGGGGGGGGCAGTTTAAGAAAAGCAACCAAACCTGTGAAATATTTGAGTTTGGAATACTTGATAAGTCTTATTTTTCCAGATGGGAAAATCTTACTTCCCAAAAGTCAAGATCATATTTTGATGAACATTTTTGTATTACTGAATCTTAATAAAAGTTAAAAATTTAATTGCTAGACCAACAATGGTTAGAAACAGCAGAATGTTTATTATTTTCATTCTAAGGCAATTTTGATGCTGTATTCCACCAAGCAGATCTCTTGAGAGTATTTGGATTGGTCTGTATTCGTTAGGTCACATTTATAGGATGTTTCGTAAATCCACTACTTTAAAAAATTGTGTATTAGATATTTGAGATTGAATATTTGACCCTTTCAAGCATTTTGAGAATTTTTGGGTTCTTTCTATACATGCATTTTTATACTTTAAAATAATTATTTTTATATCTCTCATGTCTCAAAAGAACTTTTTTTAAAATATTTTTTAAATGAAAAACTAGGATTTCTTGACGCTTAAATTGAGCTTTGAAATGTTAACAGTTTTTAGATCTGGTCTAGTGGTCATTCAATAACCAAACCAGAGATAAATTCCTTTTTATAGATTTGATGTATTTTACATACACTTCTAACTAGTTTATTAAACAGAATTAAGGTATATTTCCAGCATTTGAAGGAATCTCCTTTTAAGAAAAGTAATTCAAAGTTGTTAAAAAAAAATTAATTGCTTTGAATAGTTTTAATCCCTTAATTTTCATTTCAGTGATATAAATGGGCTGCGATCTTCATGGTATTTTATTCAGATTTGTTTGATTCCCACTAGTATTATAAAGTAGTGTGATTGTTTTTATTCCACTATCATTTTGCTTGTCATTAAATAAGGTGAATATTCCTTTTTCAAAAAGCATAGGTCAATCGGAATTTTTAAACCATAATTTAATGCAATGTTAAGGTGGTTAAAAAAACTTCTCATACTATACTTTTCTTTTTCTGGCAACTTTAAATTGGTGTTAAAGAGAATTAAAGAAACAATCTGTCTGTACAGATTCTTAGATGAAAGGGCTCACTAAGGGCTAATTTTATGTATGCATGTTTTGAGATATAATCTTGAAATATAATAATCTACCATTAAATGATACATTTCATATATCATCTTACTTATGCCTGTTGAGGCACATAACCATATGCATACCATTTCGCACAATTGTCTTTTGAATTTCTTATACACATTTTGGGTACTTAAATTACATCATAATAATTTAAATACTGTTTTCAATATTTAACAAAACATTGGTAAATACCAATTTCAGTAGAGTCCCTCAAATCGGCAACTCTCTAAAATCAGAGCATAATTTACATATGTAAACAATGAAACATTCAGTACAGATATACAGGACAAAATTTGTACAGGACAAATATGCCTGTCAAATAGTCAAATTTTGTCCTGTACATGTACAGCACAAAATTTGACTATTTTAGTTTATATCAATTCTTTATATATTTTAATTTGAAATTTTTGTTAATATTATTGAATTCATGTTTTTTCATGAAGGAAGAATAAACTTATTATTGAAAAATTCAATATATTGCTGATATCATTGATAATCACAATCTTCTTACCAAATATATTTATGTATTAATCAAGATTTTTTGATTATTAAGTCTGGCTAAACCTGAAATAGAACTTCCTTATTTTATGATTTTGATGTGATTTAGTAATATACCTTTGTGAGACAAGTTTCATTGAATAATTTAGGAAAAATACATTTCATTTTTATAATGAATATTTAATCATACATTATTGGTAATTAACTTGTCTTTTGCTTTTAATATTTTAATCATTTTAAAAATTATCCAAATTTTTATTATTTTAGTTTATTTTAATATTTTATTATATCGTAAGCATTCATTGTAGTTTCAATTGTATTATTAAGTACATTTAAATTACTGTTTAAAAAATGCAAATAAATCAATGATCAAAAATCCGCACAACATCTAGTCCCAAGGTGTGTGGATTTGAGGAAGTCTACTGTAATGCATTATTTTAAATCATAATAATAAAAATTTATAGTCATTGTATTTAATAAACAAAAATGAAGAAAAGATGCTTTTTGAAAGAACATTTTTATTCATTTATCATTAAGGACATAATAGATTAATTTATATAAAAATGAATTAAATATTCCTATTTATATTCCAAACTTAACATTTTTATAAAAGGATTAAAGAACAAACTTACCATTAAATTACTGTTGTTGATATGATGTTTCACAACACCACCACCCAAAATGATCACACCTGTGTTTTTAGCTTTCACAGCTATGGTGTTAATACGCCTAATATCTGCAGAAAAAAAAAGATTTATACTGGTAAAAATGGTAATAATAAAGTGTGAATCTTCTGTTTTAAGTAATAAAGTCAACAGAAATTATAATCATTTTTGGGTACATTTGTGTAATGTGCATTTTATAAAAAATAAATCTAAAAAATGGTATATTTATAATTTATTTGCCTTTATACTTTCACACATCCTTTCTTTATTTACCCTCATACATTTTCCATACTTACATACAGGATGAACACCACCAGGAGAAAGCTTTGCACTTGTTAAAATTTTATAACCCCTCCCAGCGTTCGAAATCCTTGATGGTCTGCTGCTCTGAGGCCACCAAAAATTCAATCAAACCACTAACTTTCGTGGTCCACAAAATAAATCTGCATTAATCCTTACAGTCAGTTGAATTAAATAATTGGAAAAAATGTGTACATAATTGATAATTTTATAGTTTTTGTTTATGTATTGTATACCTTTCCTTACCAAATTATAATTTTACATTTTATTATTCTGAAAATTTTAAATAACTGCAAAGAAAGCTTGGTTTATATTCTAGTATAAGGGAAGAGAGAGAATCTTTCAATCGGTTAAAAGTACTTAATAGAATTTTATGCAGCGGGCCAGTGATGATGACTGTGGATCAATAAACTCTCAAGCTTACTGGTTCTTAAGACCAGTAATTTTTTTAAAATCAATTTTGCTGCTGCACAAATTGCAATTATCTGCCCTTTAATAAAATAGTAATAACAATTTTGCTCTCATTTTAAAAGTTTTCAGACCTGCTATTGGCTATGTATTAATGATTAATCCATACAAAGCGCTAATTCTATTGATGTAAAAATTATTTTTCAATTGTATATAATATTTTATTGATATGTATATTTTAATAATCTGCTATACCGATGAAAATGGTTAAAATAAATAAAATAAAAATGGGCTAGATGCATTTCAACTATCAACAGCAGAAATTTATCAAGTTTTAAATTTTTGGAGGAAGAAAGAAACTGCAAATACAAACAAGATCATTCTTCCCTAACAAGATGAAAGAGGCTGTTTATATACAGAACTATATACTTTTACAAATTTTAAACTATTTTTTTCTCTCATTTGCAAAAGATTCGTCAATGTAAAAAGATTATGTGGTTAAGCTATCATGTGAACCCAATCACTTGAAAATTCCAAGAATTGTGCTCTAAACTCTTTCTATTTTTTAGAGTGAGTTAAAACAAAAACAGAATTAGATGGAAATGGTCAAAAGAAAAACTTAAGATATTCTTGAAGGGCTAAAAGAAAAATAGTAAACAAGCAAACCCTACTGAATTTATGATAAAATTAGATAATATATTGGCTGAAATAAAGGCATTTTTGGCCAAAAACTAAATAGAAATCTGATATCATACCTACAACACAAGATCCAAAAATCAATGTGGTTAAATTTACTGCCAAATTTTAATTTCAATTCACATCTACACAACAAAATGCAATTCCTTTTTTGGCTTGATTGATCTGGTAATTTTTTGTGTATGATATTAGGATGTACCACTATTGGAAATGGGTCCCTGACATGTCCCTTAGCTCCTGGGGGTGGATTTATTTTGTTAGTTTTGTGTGGTTTGCTTCGAAACCTTTGAAGGACAATAAAAAAGGTAATTTATGGTTCTAATTAAGGTATTTCTTATGAACAAATCTTTATGGTAATTTAATTTGCTATTGTCTCTTCAAATACAACAAATTAGAACAAGAATTAATTTCCTATTATAATAGCTAAAATTTCAAGAATGATTCTGAGTAAAAAAAAAAAAAAAAAAATCCGAAATTTACAGTAAAATTTCTGAAAAGTTACAGGGAAAGAGGGGGGGGGGGGGCAGAACCCACGTCCAACACTATGTGTTTTTGTCTTTATCTGCTTAGACTATGATATAAAGAATAAATATGCATTTCATATTTTAAAAGGGAAAAATGTGCATGTTTTGTTATTTTCTGATTTTTTAATATTTGAGAGAAACTATTAGAATTTTGATAAATCAGTTTTCCAAATATCCAATATATGTTTCAGTTGTCTCTAGTTTAAATCAGTTCATCTGTTTGAAAATATGAATATTAACTTTTATCTCATTGCAATTTCTCTGTTTTTCTACAATGTTTTCTGATTTTTGATAATTGCTTGCAAATGTTATTAAAATTGCAAACTAAAATGTACAGAAATAAGACACAAAGAATTTTTGCCTGTTTAAGTTATGCAACAATTATGCATCAAACACACATAACCATGACAGTGTCATCTCAGTTATGCAACAAACTTGATTAATTGATATTTTCAACTCTAAACTTAAGTTTCTGCATCTTAATAGATTTTTTATGTAAGAATCATTAAAGGTAATGTGTAAAATCATTCACATTAAATTTGAAAGAAGTTAGATAGTGTTTTTCATTCATTTCTGTATGAAAAGACATTAAAAAATTAGGATGTGGCAAGTTGAAGTTTGATGAAAATGTGTGATTTAGAATCTAATATAGAGTAATTGCAACAAGCGTGATTAATGCTGTATAGCAGTGCCATCTGCTGAACGACTTACATCAAAATATAATCAGAACCATATTGTATCAAGTACTAATGGAATCTGAAGTTTTATGAAAACTTGTATTTTTTTTTTATTTATTTATTTTTTATTTATTTATTTATTTTTTTTTTTTTATTTTTTTTTTTTTTTGAGAAATAGATATTATGGAAATCCTGCAAAAAGCAACATAGCAGTGCTACCTATTGGGCAATATACACCAAGAACTAATCAAATTTAGTTTATATCAAGGTATAACTGAATCTAAAGTTTTATGAAACTCCGTACATTAGTTCTTGAGATAGGGCACTCACAAAATTTCTGTCACATACAGACTGGCAGACATTTTGTATAAACATATTCTTTGAAATTTCTGACCCCTAAAACATGTTAATTCATTAAAAACCAAAATTAAAAAATTTTCACGAATCCAATACAAATCTAATTTTTACGAATCTGTTCTTGTAAAGATAGAAGGAAGTAAATAAACGATAATATGAATGTATAAAAACTATATTCTTTAAAATATTAGTATAAATGTTGATAAGCATTCTTTTAAATCAGTTTGTATTCTATATTATACACAATTAAAAAATATATATAGTCAAGATCTTCAATACTGCAGTCAGCAATATAGAGCTCTAGCCAGTGTTGTCGCTGACATTTGACCAACGTTAATAATTTGGCTAATTAAAAATAAAAAACATTCACCAAATGGAAAAAGTATTAGCCAAATAGATTCGCTGTGTAGCACAAAAAAATTATCTTTAATCCTTTAATGTACCCCCTTTTTTCAATATTTCTAAAATAACCTAAGTTTTTATAACTGCGACAATGATTGTTATTAATCTAGTTTCAACTATCCGCTACATATATATTAAAAATATGCATATGTATGAAAAATGAAAAGGAAAAGAAAGAAAAAGCAAAACTTGAGCACTAGCAATCTGGCGAATCTAATCGCTTGTTTACTCGCCAAATGAAGAATTCAATCGCAATTTGGCGCAATGGCGAGCGACAGCGAGAACACTGGCTCTAACCCCTAAGTACATTTACTAGCTCATCTTACATTTATCTTATATCACACATAAATTCACATAAAACAACTCTCAATGCATACAATTGATAAAAAATGGCAAATATATAAAAGCCATAACATTTCAAGAATGTGTTATGTTGATTATTTTGGGTCTAAAATAATTTAAAATTATATATAAAAAAAATAATAATAATAGGTTATTTTATTTAAATAATGTAGTTTTGCTTGCTAATAGGATATATCTCTTTTTATCAAATAATTTACAAATTACTCCATATAATATCTGGTAAATATATTTAATGTTTAATAATATTTTAATATTTTTGAGGGGGTTTTGTTGTGTCGGCAAGGCGCCGGCCGATACATCAATGTTTCCTCGAAAGATATTTAAAATATATGTGAAATTCTGATTTAAAATAATAATAATAATAATAATAATAATAATAATAATAATAAATGTTTGTTTTGGAAGTTTTTAGTAATGATAATTTGAAAATATACAAAGATATTTCATATTTCAATATTTCAAGACGCACGTGGTCCGGACATCGAATAATGTATTCATACACAACAGGTGTCCAATGTTTTGACGGACAAATTGGTTTTCTTTTCATAAAAATTTTTTTATAACAAAGAAAAATTGTAAATGGCAATGCCGTTCATTTGTTTAAATAAATGAGAAATTTTGTTGAACAACCCAAATAACTAACATACATGTCGGACATCAAGTGGATTATTTTGCCTACGCGATGGAAATTAAGTGATTCGGCACGTGGATAAAAAGGGAGACACATGAAGATCGAGGTGGCTTTCGGAGGAGTTTGACGGCTAGTGACCGGAGGACGTGCGGCTTCAGAAGTCTGAGGTTGCAGTGCAGCAGATGTGAGCGAGCGATCGTCGATCGGTAAGAGAATCTGCGAGTGGGTGTCACATCGGAAGATATACCTGATCCTCTGCAAAGGAAGGAGCCGGCCGGAACCCGAGGTTATGAGGATGTCTCTCCATTAATATTCCTGATCGAAGAGTACTCATATTGTAACAATTTGGAGGCAGTTGTCAACTATGTTAAAAATGTAAAAAGGTACCTTTTGATTTTCATTCTTCCCCGGGGACGTATGGTAATGTTTTTTTTTTTTTTTTACTATCATGCATTATTTACTGAAATTAATTTTGTACTGTGTTAATGATAATATATATTTCTTATTTAAAATTTAAATAAATGTAAGTTAAAATTTAATACAAGATTTAAGTCGTTACTTATCTTTTCTCACAGCAGCTTATTTTCTTTTAGAATGATTTTGAATATGCAAATGATATTTTAAATTCTCACTATATGATCCTACTTTTGATATGATGATTGAAGATTTATTTAAATTTAGTTTATATTTATGTTGAAGTTCGGTAGAATATATTTTATTCTACCACGTGTTCGTGTCTACCCATCTTAACTTGGGGATCGATACAACAAAAACATTTATTGCAACAAAAAGCTATCTTTCAAAATAGATAATGTTTTACTTTTTAACATTTTTATTATTTCAGATAATACACTCTTCTAATCTTCTTTTCATATCAATAAAGGGGAAAAAAAAGACTTAAAGTTTGATATATTGTTTAATAAATCCACATCAACATGGTACTGGTTGAATCCTCTTTATACTACAGGGGAGAGGAGAACACGTTTGAACAATTTTTTAAAAGATCAATACATTTCTTATTTGAATTATATTTTTTTTTTGCATTTTAAGTAGTACATAATAAAAACCATGCATTTTTTCATCACATGAAGAAGAAATTAAAAGTTTTCTGTGTGAGTTAAAAAAGTTGTGAGGATTTAAAAAGCTGAAAAATTTTTGTTCAAACCTGCCCCATTTAGGGGTACCTTTGAACAAATGAATAAAATATGAAACTACTGAGAGTTTTCATAAAAAGCTGCATATGTTTCAAAAATATAAAGTAACATGAATAAAATTAAATAACTATACTTTTTTTAAACTAATAATTTATCTCTTATTTAACTAAACTTAAATCCATTAAAACTGATGTCAAAAATCATTATTGGAACAACACAGAGTGTCCCTCCAATTATGTTTTATTTTGAAAACTTTTTTATAATATCTTTGAAATGCACCAATTATGATATCTGATGCTTCTGGAAAATTAAATTTTTTCATTCACTCTTTTTATATTAAAAAAAAAAAAACTGACTTAAATTCCATTTTATCTAGTATGAAAATCAAAAATAATGTTTTGAAAAGAGTAAATGAAAGGATATAGGTTTGTTAGACAAATCTGATAACCCATGAATCAGTATTGTGTATATGGGATTTGCAATTATCAAATAAATGAATGCCATCATCACTTTAGATTTGAAACTTCCCATTGCTGATACATCCAGAGATTGTAATACATGTGTGTAGTAAGAAGGGATTATTAACAGTATAAGTCCATGTTTTTTGATATTCTTAATTAATCTATTTTCACAAAGAAATAATTCCAAAAATAATAATATTTTGGTACATCAACAACTCTTAACATCATAGTTTTAGATGTTCAATGGTGTCCCAGATTTTTTGTTCAATGGTGTCCTGTCACATGAAGATCAACATTACAGCTGTTTACTTAATTTGACTGAAGAATTTGAATAAATTACATCTTTATTTAAGCATTGAACAATAAATAAAAATTTTAGGGATACAAAATTTTCAATAAAAAGCTTACAACCCCACAAACGCTCAACTTAAGGCCGTAAGCTGGTTTCGTCGTGGCCAAAAGGAGTTAAGGCCATTTGTACAAAAACAATGCTGTACCGCAAGTGAGCCGCTGATAATTGTGGCAGCTATCGCCGAGCCGTTAACGGCTCGGCAATGACAGAACTGTTGCATTTACTTTGCCGGTAAACTCTTAGAGGTCGGTTTCGGGCAAAAAGGTAATGGCCCTCCAACATCTAGAAAGCAGAGGGCTAATATAAACTGACCAGCGTTTTTATTTTAAGGGAGAAAATCTATAAAAATTTTAAAATAAAAATAAGAGAGAAAATGTATAATTTTATTTCTTTCAAAAATTACTTTATATCTGGGTTTTAATAAGCATATGCATAATTTACGAGATTTATATTTAAAATAATAAAATGGATGACATATTTTATTTAGTTTGAAAATATTTTTATATATAAAATGAATTGTCCCCAAAATATATACAGAATTCCAAGTTTTTTCTTCACCGGCACACTTTTACATTCATTATTCATAAAAAATAGTTGAAAAAAATGAATAAATATTTAAAATATAGTAAAATAATTTAAAATAAATATTAAAACAGAAAAACACCTTAGATTGTGCCTAAAACAGTCCACGTTCAGTCCCCCCCCCCCCCATTAATCAGTAATACAAAACTTTTTTTTTTTTTTTTTTTTTTTTTTAGGAAAGATCATTCTAAAAAATAAAAAATCATGTTATCAAAAATAAATAAATAAATAAATAAATAAGAAAGAAAGAAAGAATGTATTTTCATTCATTCGCATCTGCAAGCGCGGAGACAAGGGAGAGATTATAGTGCTAATAATTCTCCCTATATAGGAGGAATAATTTAATTTACAGAAGATAATTTTAAAATTATCTTCTCTGTAAATTAAGTATTAAAATGTATATATCTGTTTTTTTATAAACACTCTGGAATGAAATACACTTTTAAATGTTTTCCTTAATATACAAAGCACAATATGTCACACTGGATACACTAACAAAAAAATTTATTTTAAAGAAAAAACCCTTTAAATGTTGAACGAATTCCAATTTGAAGAAACATCTAATAACAGCATCTATTTAAATTCATATTTCTTCATAAACGAATGAAATTGCAGGAGCTGATAGTAAGAAACTAATCGAAAGATGATTTATATTTTTTGGTAAAAAAAAAAAAAAAAAAAAAAAAAAAAACAGCAAATATTGTTTAACTGGACATTTTCAATCTATGTTCTGAAGATGATACTGTGAGGCAGAAGGAAAAACGGTTGTCACGTGACCACAACTGCTTACTATCAAATAATTTATTAATTTATAAGAAAATAGAAAACTTAAATCGCTCTAGTTATCAGACTAGCCAGTTTAATGCCTTTTTCCCTTTCAAAATTACTCAAAAATTGCATAAATGTTTAGCGTTGTTGAACTGGGAATTTGGCAGTCGTCTAAAAGCTGAACGAAATCTTTTGTAAAAACAAAACACTATATGAAGTTATTTATATAAATATAGATTATATGTTTAAATATTTTATAAGATATAATTCATATTCACAGTAAAATCTGTCTAAGACATGTCTTAGACATATTTATAGTTAATAGACAATTATATAGTTATAGGTACCTTTAACTATATAACTATAAAAAAATATTATATCAATATATGTAATTGAGTGTGTGTGTGAATGTATTTTACTTAAACCAGTGTGACATGGCTCTTATTTGTTTATAAAGGGTTACATGTTATGATAACATAAATTCTACGATTTCAGAAATTCACTAAATATAATTATATAATTATCTTTAAAAACTTATTCTCTTCATTTTTTTTTTTTTTCATATTTAACCGACATAGGTAAAGGATAAAGTGAAAAAATAACTGAAAATTAGTTTTATTTATTTTTGACTGATAAGTGTTATCGTTAAGTTCGGAAAATTGTTGGGAATCATAAGGCTGCGGGAAAACAGCACTACTTTCATTTGCACTAAAAGAGCAATAAATCTATCTTTGTTTCCGACAAAGGAAGGGAAAGTTTATCTCCCCCAATCTTGAGTCACAAAGCTGTCAACTAATTTCGAATTCGATTCCTTTCTTGAAGTTCAGATTCAGTGCAAAGAAAGAGCAATTTATACATCAAAGCGCCGACCCGAAAGATAAAAAATAGCGAAGCCTGACCACAAGAAGTTAATGCTATGTGCCCGGTCCTTTACACATGAGCGAGGGAACGAATGAAAAAGGGTTTGTTTCGAAGGGGTCTTTCAAGGACACGACCAGTCACATTCAGGGGTCAAAATTTTTGCTGTATCATTCATAGCATGAAATCACTTCGTGAATGTTGACTGGACTGTAAGGACTCTGTATCAAAGTTTTACACGATTATTAAAAACTTCGCAGTGGGATTACATTAAAATATTGTAAGTCTGAATATTTTCTTTGCCTATTCATTAAGTTTAATTTGAAATATTTCTGTACTATTTTAATGCATTTTTATAATAGAATTATAAAAAAATAAGTATATAAAGTTAAAAAGTCATCATTTTATAATTTATACGACGTAAAATGTAAGAATTCGCAAATTCACTCGAATTTTTTAAAGGTATATTTGTTTGGTAGGATAATTGTTTTTTTATTATTACTCTTTGAAAATTTTCATTCAGTTGTATCATTATATGGATTTTATTATTTTTTTCCCTCAACTGTTGAAGTTTTAATTAGTAATTTTAAAGAAAGTAACTAGTTTTAAACATTGCGACTTATTTATATCACTATCGTAATTCTTCTAGATTATTTTAAATAAATTCATTTAATGTTATAATTATTTTTTTAAATGCGACTTTGAAAGAAAAAGATTTTTTTTATATCGACTCTGATATAGGATTGTAATTTTTCCTTATGGAAAATGTCATTAAATTAAACAACTGAGTAATTTTAATACAATATAAGAAAAATTAAAGTGAAGAAAAACTCATTAAAATAACCAAGATATTTTGAAAAAAAAATTCTAAAATTATTTTTCAGAAGAAATGTTAGAATGCATAGCTTAAACTCTTCTTTAAATTATTATCATTATTTGGAAATTTGATTAATCAACTTTAATTGAGAAATCTAATAGTTTTCGATGGTAAACAAAATAAAAAAACGGAAAGGGATTTAAAAAAAAATGTCATTAAGGACATATGTAAACATAAAATAGCATTTTTATATTATTTATTATTGATATTATTTTATTAATAATACTTGTGTGAAAATTTGCATTTATAAAATGAAGATGGTTCAGAAATATTTCACTTATTTCTTTATGATTTAATTAGACTTTAATGAATGGGCAAAAGTAATAAAATAATGACAAAGAAATTCTCAATAAGTGTTGAAAAAAAAAAGAAAGAAAGAAAGAAAAGCACATCTTTTAATAAAACATACATAACTAAGTTTAATATTACACATATTATTTAGGCATAAATTCAAAATCTATTCTATAAAGAATATTTATTGATAGACTGTTTAAATGATAAATGCTTCTGTTTGAAAAATACTATATATTAATAATCATTTAGGTTATCTTAAAAATTACTAATTCACTTATCTTGAACTTTTTCAAAAAATTTTAAAAGGATGCTTGGCATAGCGAATTAATTAATTAGTTTATTTTTTTTTTCAATTAATAATTTTAATTGTATATGACATGAAACGATTTGAAAACCATATTATTATTTTTTTAAATGTATAATAGAATAAATAAACAAATTTATTATGCCAAGTATTGTGATTTGAAAATTTTTGCAAAAGTTCAAGGTAAGTAAATTTATATGCTTTTTTAAATGTATCGAATGTAAATTTTTAAAACATATAATTATATAATAAACAAATAAATTCATTTTCAACTTATATATTTTGGAAACTTTTGAAAAATTTGAAGATAAAAATTTGTAAATTTATAACTTTTTTGAAAAGTGTACATAAAGATTATTAGTACATTTGTTTTACATGCAAAGACAGTTTATCATTTAAATAATTTTCCAGCAAATATTTTTTATAGAACAAATTTTGAATTTATGCTTAAATATTAATTCTTACAAACACAAATGTCTGGGTGAGGGTGATCTCCTGGCCAGCCTTTATTTTTAATGGCCTTTAAAAGAATAATTGTGGCCAGCTTGTGGCTGTCTGATATTTTTGATAAAAACGTTAATGGCACATTTGTGGGCATTAACTTGTGGCCGCATTCTGGCCGGCATGACAGTTTTTTGACGGAGCCGTTACGACCAAAGATGGCGGGCCGTTATCAAACACTTTGGGCCACCGCTAACGACGCCTCTAAAGGCCCATCAGTTATGTGTTTGTTGGGAACTTTATTTTCTAAAGTTTAGATTCAAGAGGGAGAAAAATACACATCTTGCTTAGACAGTATTATGCATACAAAATGGTGCACCTTTGTATGCTTATTGCACTGAATCAATAGTAATGTATTGCCATAGCCATAGACATTTAAAAAAAATAATTTATTTGAAGGAAAATATTTAGAGTGTTCAAAAGTGCCTCTCTCTCCCTATATAATTTCAATTAACTTTTCAATCTTCTGTTTTTAACTTAGGTCAGTAACTATGGTAGCATTCCATTTGGCTTACTGACTGCTCTTCTTTTTCTCAGCCTACTTGAGATCAGTAGAAAGCACTGTTTTTTGTTTGATTATTTATATATATATATATATATAAACAAAAAAACAAAACAAAAAAAAAAAAACAAGATGAGTGTCTGGTGTCTTCTAGTGTCATAACAATGAAGGAATGAAATGAGATGATAATACATCCCTGAGAAGCCAATTGAAGTTACAAAGAATATAGAAAGAATTTTTTTAAATGGATTCATTAAATTTTTGTAAGACTGAAACCTGAGAAATTTAGGAGCTATTAAAGCATTGAATTCCATTATTTTTAAAACTATCTGTTATTTGGAAGTCCATTTAAAATACATAGCATCCTTCAAAATTCTACCATTAGTCCATTGAAAAACTAAAACATTATCTTTGCAATAACTTTCAGATTGTATTTTGGATGAAAAGCTGCAAACTGTGCAGACAAGAGTGATCATTCACTAGCATGTACAACAACTTTGACTAAATGTCTTCATCCTAATCAGAACTTTTCATTACTCAATGACATGCTCTAAAGTGTATCCCAGTTATCAGATTAGATTATTTTTCCTGCTCTCAGAGTATTCGAATACTGTAATTTTTGAGAAATTTGAAGCCTGTTTCGGATTTTTGTTTTCATAATAGTTTGTAAACAATTATATCTTTTTAACAAAACTCAAATCTTATCTTTACAAAATTAAAATCAGCACATGCTGTCATTAATCATGTTTATGTAGTATGTTTCCACATTAAAAGCAAAATGGTAATTGCAATACTTATTTAGAAATTTTGATTGTTGTTTGTAAAGAATTTTTACTTTCCTATAATAGTGACTTATGTAAAAATTTAATCCACATGCAGAAATCTTTACAAAAATAGGTTTTTTTTTCTATGCACAGAATACATTAATACTTGTCTGGTGACAGAGAGTATAAAACTCTCTAACTTCCTCCTTTTTGACTGGTGGATGTTTATGAAAGTTTCAATTCTTTACCTTGAGCGATATCAATCACCAAACCAGGATTCCTATAGGAGTGAAAGTAAATCATGTCTCCCAGGGAACCATCTGTCAGAGCTGGACTAAAAATAGGGATGGAATTCTAAAAAATAATAATAAATAAAAGAAATATAAAGTAAATGTTTAAAAAACACTATATTGAAAAATAGGACATAAATGAATTAATTTACATTTTATTTATTAAATACGTCTTTTAAATTATTTCATAAAAAAATACAAAAATTTAAAACCTTAAATTATTTTAAATTATTATTATTTTTAAGTAAAAGGCTTTTTTTAAATGACTAAATTGCAACAAACTTTTTTTTTTTTTTTGATAATCCCATCTCTCAACAAAAACAAAATGTAAATAATGTGCTGTTAATGTATGTAAGGAGGTACATAAATCTATTCCCACTGGTGAGTGGATTTTCTATACAGGAAAGTTAATTCTTAGGCAGTCTTTTAAATGTTGTAGCCTATAAAAAATATACATAAAACTTTAAGCACTATTTTTATTTGCTGGTCATATTTAATGTTTTTTCTAATTTCTGCAATATAAATATGGTACTAAGTTCTAACTAATATTGAACCTGCCTCTGTTACATGTTTTTAAAATTTTATAAAAAAAATTCTAATATTGCAATGGATTAGTAATGAATTATTTTTGCAGCCACATAAATTTTACAACTATTTTTGACTGTATACTGCATCCTGCTGACCGATGAAAACAAATGTTTGGTTTGTAAGATCATATAAAAATTCCCCAGCTCTATCAATTTTAATGTACTGTTAATCACTTACCAGTGTTCAATATGTTTTTAAAATGATCAGTATTTGTGATTTCTCAATTGAAATTCCAATTGTGCATTCAATTATTTTATGTGAAGGCTAAGTTGAGTTCATTTAATATTTAAATAGACATCTAAATGTATGATTTATCCTTTGCATGTTATTCTTATTATGAAGGAGGGGGGAAAACTGCATTATTAAGGGTTAAAGACCTTGGACTTTTTAATGTCATTAATACACTAGAAATTTAAAAAAAAGTTTATTATGTATGTGAAAAATAACTTTTTCCTACTTACAAATTAATTTGTTTTCAAATTCCAGTGTCATTCATTAATTTTAACACTTTAGCAATGGAACTGCTTTGCCCTTGAAAGGGTTTAGTAAAAAAAAGAAAAATCTAGAAGAGTATCATAAAAAAGTTATTAAATCTTTTTTAGATTTTAAAATCTCAAGACTTTAAGAAATACACCTTTTACATATAAACATTTAAATAAACAATTTTATTTGACTTGAGATAGGCGTAAAGAAAAATTAAAAACAAGAAGAGTATTTCAAAACTAAGTTGAAACAAAAAATTTACTATACATTTTTTATTTTAATTTAAATCAAAGACCAAGTCAATCAAATGTATGAGCAATGTATGGATGGCACTGCATAGAAATTTCAACTAACAATCTTTCACAATAAAAATTTACTTACTTTTGCTGCCCAGTAGCATATTGAATCTGGATTTGCTATCCTTTCACCAAGCCTGGTTATCACTTTTGATGGGGACCATACGGTATTCTAATATAATAAATACAATTTTAAAAATATTTGTCATGAAAAAGTAAACCAAACATATATGTTTAGAGACATAAATCAATCTCCAATATAAACATTCATAGTAATTTTAATAATATAATGCTGCTAAATTTTGATAATTCAAATAAATAAATACAGTATATTCCCTTAAATTTACAACTCTAAAATCAACAAATGTGTAAAATCCTCATATTATCACAGATGTAAACAATGAAAATTTAGTTCAGATGTAAGGGTAAAATTATAATTTTTTTACTAGTTTTATATTATTCCATATGCATTTAATTATATAATTTTAGAATTACAAACTGCATTTTAATATGTAATTCTCAAAAATATGATTAAACTCACAGTTTTTCATGAAGAAAGAATAAATTTATTTGTGACAAAAATCAAGACATTGCAGACATTGCTGGTAATCCCAATTTTTTTAATAAATATATTTATGTATAAATCAAGCATTTTGGTATTATGTTTCTTTAAAAAATACTTGATTCCTAATAAATTTGATTTATTGGACATGAATATGACCATAAATAAAGAATACTGCCCAGTTAAACTGATGGCATTGAGCTCACAGGCTACAAATACTAATTGTACATTAAAGCCTTATATTTTCAAGGGTTAATTCCGTTAAAAAATTAAGAAAGGGAAACAGCTCTCTTCTTTCCTCTTTTTTTATACTTAATCATTGAACCTCCTATACTATCAAAGACATGCTTTATCATATAAAAAATCTATATCCAAAATTCAGAGCAAATTAGATAATTCTTAATAAAAACCCATTTAGCATTTATATAATTTAAAAGGAGTTATCCCCCTCTTTTATACTTAACCATTAAACTTCCAAAACTATTCAGAGATTTGAACGAAATCTGAAAATTCTGCTTGAAAAACCCATTTATATAAATTAAGGGGGGGGGGCATTAGAACCCCTGTTCCCCCTATTTATACTTATACAATGAACACCTAATAACAGTCACTGAATCGCCTCATCTGAATGATCCTAATCTAAATTTTGAACGAAAACTTAATTCTGCATGAAAATCCCATTTATATCAACTAACGGGGGGGGGATTAGAGCCCCTGTTCCCCCTATTTATACTTATTCAATGAACACCTAATAACAGTCACGGAATCGCCTTATCAGAATGATCCTAATCTAAATTTTGAACGAAAACTTAATTCTACATGAAAATCCCATTTATATCAACTAACGGGGGGGGGGGATTAGAGCCCCTGTTCCCCCTATTTATACTTATTCAATGAACACCTAATAACAGTCACGGAATCGCCTTATCAGAATGATCCTAATCTAAATTTTAAACGAAAACTTAATTCTACATGAAAATCCCATTTATATCAACTAACGAGGGGGGGGGCATTAGAGCCCCTGTTCCCCCTATTTATACTTATTCAATGAACACCTAATAACAGTCACGGAATCGCCTTATCAGAATGATCCTAATCTAAATTTTGAATGAAAACTTAATTCTACATGAAAATCCCATTTACATCAACTAACGGGGGGGGGGGGGGATTAGAGCCCCTGTTCCCCCTATTTATACTTATTCAATGAAAACCTAATAACAGTCACGGAATCGTCTCATCAGAATGATCCTAATCTAAATTTTGAACGAAAACTTAATTCTACATGAAAATCCCATTTATATCAACTAACGGGGGGGGGGGGGATTAGAGCCCCTGTTCCCCCTATTTATACTTATTCAATGAACACCTAATAACAGTCACGGAATCGCCTTATCAGAATGATCCTAATCTAAATTTTGAACGAAAACTTAATTCTACATGAAAATCCCATTTATATCAACTAACGGGGGGGGGGGGGGGATTAGAGCCCCTGTTCCCCCTATTTATACTTATTCAATGAACACCTAATAACAGTCACGGAATCGCCTTATCAGAATGATCCTAATCTAAATTTTAAACGAAAACTTAATTCTACATGAAAATCCCATTTATATCAACTAACGGGGGGGGGGGGGCATTAGAGCCCCTGTTCCCCCTATTTATACTTATTCAATGAACACCTAATAACAGTCACGGAATCGCCTTATCAGAATGATCCTAATCTAAATTTTAAACGAAAACTTAATTCTACATGAAAATCCCATTTATATCAACTAACGGGGGGGGGGGGGGGATTAGAGCCCCTGTTCCCCCTATTTATACTTATTCAATGAACACCTAATAACAGTCACGGAATCGCCTTATCAGAATGATCCTAATCTAAATTTTGAACGAAAACTTAATTCTGCATGAAAATCCCATTTATATCAACTAACGGGGGGGGGGGGGGCATTAGAGCCCCTGTTCCCCCTATTTATACTTATTCAATGAACACCTAATAACAGTCACGGAATCGTCTCATCAGAATGATCCTAATCTAAATTTTGAACGAAAACTTAATTCTACATGAAAATCCCATTTATATCAACTAACGGGGGGGGGGGGGGTATTAGAGCCCCTGTTCCCCCTATTTATACTTATTCAATGAAAACCTAATAACAGTCACGGAATCGTCTCATCAGAATGATCCTAATCTAAATTTTGAACGAAAACTTAATTCTACATGAAAATCCCATTTATATCAACTAACGGGGGGGGGGGGGGATTAGAGCCCCTGTTCCCCCTATTTATACTTATTCAATGAACACCTAATAACAGTCACGGAATCGCCTTATCAGAATGATCCTAATCTAAATTTTAAACGAAAACTTAATTCTGCATGAAAATCCCATTTATATCAACTAACGGGGGGGGGGGGGGGCATTAGAACCCCTGTTCCCCCTATTTATACTTATTCAATGAACACCTAATAACGGTCACGAAATCGCCTCATCAGAATGATCCTAATCTAAATTTTGAACGAAAACTTAATTCTGCATGAAAATCCCATTTCTATAAATTAAGGGGGGCGGGGCATTAGAACCCCTGTCCCCCTATTTATACTTATTCAATGAACACCTAATAACAGTCACGGAATCGCCTCATCAGAATGATCCTAATCTAAATTTTGAACGAAAACTTAATTCTGCATGAAAGTCCCATTTATATCAACTAACGGGGGGCATGAGCCCCCCGTTCCCCCTCTTATACATATCGAATGAACTCCAAAAACTAATCAAGGAAGCGCCTTGTCAGGATATACCTACATACAAAATTTCAAGTGGATCCGATATTTTTATCATGAGTTATCGCGTTACGCACATACGCACATACATACAGAACGGACGGGCACATAAGCTCTCAGGCTATGATAGCCTGTGAGCTAAAAAGCTATTTTTTTGTTTCGTAATGTACAGATACATGTACATCTATTACCATATTTAACTCTGTATATTGCATATGTCACACTAGACTTCTTTGTAAATATACGCAATCAAAAGCAGCAAATGTAAATATTTTTTTGAAAAACAATAATTGTAATATTTTTAAAAATATTTCTATTAAATTCTTAAATTTCAGATTTATAATGTACAATCATTAAAAAAAAAAAGCTATTTGATTGAGAACAATGGCTTCTTTCAGTTCATGTAAAAAAATAAGCTTAAAGTGCCATCTTCAAACTGATCAATATAAACATCTGATTTTGACATTATATTTGGAATCTCTGGTAACCTATATAGTTTAACCAGAATTAGCTGTAATTTTAGATTAGCATATTTGAAACTTCCATAAATTGATTTTTGATAAAAAATTCACAGGTTACAATTCATACTGCTTTTGGATATTAATTTCACAAAATGTATGTTCTGAAAAAATAAATAAATAAATAAAAATCTTAAAATTTTGCATCTGTTTTTTCTTGAAACAAGAATCAATGAAGTTTTTTATAGTGAGATCTGTGTTCAGATTGCTCTCTTTCATTTCAGAAAAATTTTTATTGTTGCACGATATTAGCAGTCTCACAGACAACATGTTATTATAATATGTTTGATTTTTTAAGTTTCCAGTTAATGGCTAAAAATATCCCTATATCTTATTGTAGCATAAAAATGTTATGTACAGGCATAAACTTCCATGCACTACCTTTGATTTCTGCTCCTCTAGCAACTCATCCAGCACAGGCATAACCCAATCCTCAAACAAGCAATAGTTGTCATTAGGAACAAGCAGATTTCCAATTCGATTCAAACCATTCTCCCTGAAAATAAACAAACAAAAAATGATGCTTTTAGAAGGACCAATACAATCATACATTCATTTCAAACCAATGTTTCTTTGAAGCACCAATTCCAGGAAGCAGGACGTTTCGGTCCCGCCATTTCGGTCCCGCCGTTTCGGTCCCGCCGTTTCGGTCCCGAGACATTTCGGTCCCGAGACGTTTCGGTCCCGAGACATTTCGGTCCCAAGACATTTCGGTCCCTGGCCATTTCGGTCCCGAGACATTTCGGTCCCGAGACATTTCGGTCCATGGTCATTTCGGTCCCGAGACATTTCGGTCCCTGGACTTTTCGGTCCCTTCTCCAGCAAGCTGAAATTTTGTGCACGGGAAATATCTGACATAATTTTATAAGGAACATTTTAGAGTGTTGAATTCAGGGGCAGGTCATTCCCCCCGGAGCTATCAATTACCCCCCCCCCCCGGAAAATTTGAAATTTTGTGTTTTCATTGGTAAAAAAGTGTAATTTCCCCCGGAGCCACAGAAGTCCCTCCCGGAGAAAAGTGTCTGAATTCAACACTGGTTTTTTAACTGAAAGTCGCATAAAATTTTAGTGTAATGCGATTAATTAGAAGTAACAAGTACCCCAAAACTTGATCAATTATTTAGAAATCGATGGAGATTTCTGAAAAAAATTCACAGATGAATGGCATTTTTTAAAATTGCCAGAATGTTTTGAATTCTTGAACGAGGAAATGGAGAAGTTAACTTGGAAACTGATAACTAAATTTATAAAATAACCCAATTAACTTATGATATTAACACACCCCATAATAGTTGTAAAATTTTAACTTCTGAGATGCATGTTTCCTCTCCAGGGAGACAAAGGCTTTTAAATTGCCAGGAGAAAAGAAAGAGTTATTGTTATATGGAATTTATATTCTGACACTTAGCATATTATAGGATTTCATCGCTGAAGCCAATTTTCAGAATTATAAGTGTTTCATTATTTTGCACCCCCGCCACTTCCCGCATAAGAGAAAAATGGTGAAATAAATAAAAAACATCTGTATCTGATGGTATTTTACCCCCTGTGCCAAAATTATCATTGAATCCTCTTTTTGTTTATGGCATTTTTTATATGTTGTTTTTGGTTACTAGCATTTATTTTCCTCTTAAACTTTTCCGTTTTTAAATTGAGAAAAGAGTTTCCAGATTGCAACACGTGGAGGTAGTTAGCATTGCAATTATTTTATTACATAAATATATGACACGAGCAGAAATAATTATTAAAATGATTTGTAACTTAAAGATTTTTTTTTTTTTTTTTTTTTTTTTTTTTACATTTTAGAAAAATTAATTACATCTTGAATTATTAGCAATTATTTTTTCATGACAACAGTTCTTTTTTTATTGTTATTATTACAATCTAGAATGTTTATTATATTGACGCTTCCCTGTTTTTATTAATGTTTTCCAAAACAACGGCAACAGCAAAAAAATTATATTGCCATACTTTTATGCATATATCACATTTATACAACACATCTGTTAAATTTTCTAAAACCAGCTTAAGGAAACTAATTACAAAATTATTAATGTAATGCGTATTGAAATTTGTCATTTCATTTAAAGCTGATATTATTATATAAAATAATTATTTTTAACATTAAAATATAAAAACCCTTATAAAAAATATGAAAAAAAAAGCCTTCTGTCAAAGTAAGTTAAATTAAAAAAGGTAACTTAAAATATTATGTCTAGGTGGTAAATAACTTATCTAACAATCTTATTTAGTTATGTTATAAGTTTTGAATATTTCAATGTCATTCATAAGCTGTAATAATAAGGATAAAAAATATTCCATTCTACTTTTTATACTGGTTTAATTGATACTAAAAGCGTTTGAAATGAAAATAACAGCAAGAGGAATAAAAAGCACCGAGAAATACTGTTCTTTTCAAAACATTCATATTTCTTCTAAAAAATGCCAGCGATTATGTGGGAGGTCCGTCCGCATTTGAACTCCAGAGTATAAAGGGCATTGTAAAGAATAAGGGTTTCATCTGACAAGTGTATAAAGATCAAGATACAAAGAATAAAGCTAACTATCTTGTATAAAGATGACTATTTGTTCAGATGGGCGTTGACAATTGATTGACATGCAGAATTTTTGCTTAAAAGAGGTTAATCGTAGTACGTAGTACTTAGCTGATACTTATATGCATACATTTTCAATTTTATAGGAACAACAACATAAAAAAAAGCGTTTAAAAATTCTCGGCACACAGTTTTGATTTGTTATTTACTTAATGTTATACATTATTTTATTAAATGATTAACATCATCTTAGAAAATTTGAAAGCATTAATAATTATGTTGTTAAATTAAAAAATTCTCAAAAATTAAATTATTTTTATCAAACATATTTATTAATAAGGATTCGAAATTATTTTAACTATTAATTGTTTAAGTGACTTATTTATCAATTACTTGTTTAAAATCTAGTACAAGAACTATATAGAAGTTATAGCAAAAATGAAAAAAACATATTTTTTAAATTTCAGCTACTAAAATGTTATTAACTTCATTAGGATGTATAAAAATGATAAGGATTCTCAAAATAAATATGTTATTTATTCATTTATTGGTTAGTTTATCATATTTTTCTTACTCTTTAAATATAATAATTAATATATGATTGATTTTTGCGAACTGTAAACTATAACTTTGTTTCAAAAAATTTAAATCTGCATCTGGATAATAATGTTACCTAAACCTGTTAAGAAATATTTTTACGCATTGTTACAGTGTTGCATTATTATGTTTAATTAATTATTACGTTACGTTACTAATTGGTTTTTCAAAATATTAATAATAATAATAATAATTTCCCTTTTTGAAATAAATAAAAATTTTTGAATAATAACTTATGGTGATGAATAATTGCTATAAATTAAATCTCAAAACAGTTAGTGATTTTAAAATGAAAATCAAATTAATATTTTATTAAATTTATGTATTTTCAATTTAATGAATCTTTATATAATTAAATTGATAAAATTATTAATATGCATTTCGAATTTTACTTTACATAAACTCAATAAATAATCTGTCTTATATTCAATTTATCATTATGTTTTGTAGTAGTTATAAACTGAAGCTTATCGTTTACCTGTTTATTTATTTTATATTTAAAGTTACTGAAATTTAAACTATTTATTCAATTAATAATAAAATTAAAATAAAAATTGACAATTTTTTTCTGTGAAAGTGGGAGCGAAAAGGTAATGGAAATAAATAAATAAACGATAAATTAAAAAAAGTTTAGTTTTGTCAGTTAAAAATCAAAAATAAAATTATTTAAAATAATAGTTACATTATTATATAAAATAAAAAAAATAATCATTTTATTACAAAGAAATAGGCCCACTTTCAATAAAATTAACTCACAAAAATTGTCTTCATAAAGTAAGAAAACTGTTAAAAAAAAAAAAAAAAAAAAAAAAAAATGCAATTAATAATTATTACATAAAAAAGGTCGTTGGAGCATTTTTATTTTTTTTAACAAAAATTTTTTATAGCACGCCTAATTACGAAATTACTAATTTAAGGATTCTAAGAAAGTGTGCGAAAACAATTAATAAAAATAAAAGTTAATCAATAAAAATAATAGTTTATAGTATAGATAAAATACCTAATATAAAAAATATATGATAAAACTTAAAATATTTATTCTGTTAAATAATAATAATAAAGACAGTGTAGAATTATATAACATTGTTTAATCAAATTTAAATCATTGTTTAATCAAATCTGTGATTTTATTATCACGAGTTACAATAGATTAAACTTATTGGACTATTATATTCAGCTTTGTATAAAATTTGAGGGAAGGGGGGCAGGAGAATAAAAAATATTAAAAAAGGCCCGAACAATGTTGAGCTTACAGCGTTTAGTGGGCCTTCATCAATCAGAAACCAAGTTATGAAGTGGCCGGTAAAGAAATAGCAATGGACCGAAATGGCAAGAGACCAAAATGATTAAGGACCGAAATGGCCAGGGACCGAAATGGAAAGGGACCGAAATGTCTCGGGACCGAAATGTCCAGGGACCGAAATGTCCAGGGACCGAAATGTCTCGGGACCGAAATGTCCAGGGACCGAAATGTCTCGGGACCGAAATGTCCAGGGACCGAAATGTCCAGGGACCGAAATGTCTCGGGACCGAAATGTCCAGGGACCGAAATGTCTCGGGACCGAAACGGCGGGACCGAAATGGCGGGACCGAAATGTCGTGTACCCCCAATTCCAGTGCTTCCCCAGAATAAATCTATACTTTCCAGGAATTTTTTTTAGATTATAGCTAGTGAAGTATATTTTTAAATTTATACACTGTCCCTTCTTCTTCCACAGTAAATGGTCTGAAAGAAACACCGCCTTTAAACCACATTATATAACATTAAATATTTTCTTTAATGATCATATCAGTTGTATGATTATATCTTTGATATATGTTGTATGGTATTGGTCATATCTTTAATGTTACCCCAGTTATGGAACATGAGAAAAAACTTCATCTTAAAACTGATTTTAAATTTATTCATCCTATAGGGTGATTTCCATGTCTATTAGAATTATTGTTTTCAGAGACTTAGAAAATTGCCAAAAAGTATTATAAGTCATTAAGTTTCAAAGACACAAATAGTGTACTGAGTATATCACTCAATGAAAAAACAGTTGTAAATTTTAGACTAACTATGTGATTAACATCTGCGCTTCATATACCCTCTTCTCAAAGACACTCCAATGTTTAAAGTTGAATTTGTAACTTTTTCTGTTCTCTTTCATTATTTTTATTTGTAAGCCACACGTAGTATACAAAATACGCCCCCAGTGTATAAGTAATTTATTCCCTCTTCTTGTTCTGATTAATTTATATATATATATATATAAACTGAAAAATTTCAGGTTTCAACCATTTCATAATGAATGCCTTTTATAGAATTTTTAATCTTTCATTACTGGTTTTTCAAAACAGAAATTTTTGCTTAATTGAATTGGAGAAAATATCTTGACCAAATAAGGCAATAATTCATCAATAATTCATCCCTAAGGGGTTAAACTGTCATCCTGTCAGATCCAGGCCCGTAGCCAGGATTTCCTTTCGGGAGGGGCTGAATCTAGAATTTTTTTCTGACCTTACAAAAGTGATTTGTATAATTTACAGGAAAAAATTTAAACAAACCTAAAATGTGTTTATGCATATAATACTTGATAACTATGTCAAATATTGTTATTTCGTATTCAATTTTTCTTTCAACTTCTGTTGCAATTTTTGACATTCAAAAGCACTTCCAGTTTCTAAACAGATTCGAAAACCGAATAGTTTAGGGGGAAAAAGGAAAATTAGGAAAAAGTTCCGAGAACCTAAAAAGCACAAAATAACCCTGTTTGAGATGAGTATCCTATTAAGAAAACAGTTTAAAAATATTGAAATAGGAACAAGTAACATGAATTTATTTAAAACACATTATCAATACTAGCGTGGAAGAATCCGTCATTGAAAAAGAACTTTCAGCACTGACTGTTGTTACTGGGTTTTCAACCAAGACTGTGAACAAGTGTTTGATATTATTGTAATACGTCACATTGCAGTACTAAAAGTTTTAGGACTTCTGTGTTGGTGTTAACAATTTGTTTGCATCCTAATTCATATTCAGCTTTCACTTGCTACATTGACACTTTATCATGAAAAATTTCAATAGGACTTTCTACACGGAGAATAAAGACTGTGATATTTTAATACTCTTCAGTGGATGTATTTTGAGGGTTTGTATGTGTTGTCTCTTGTCTGCCTAAACTAACATAGCTAAAGATCCCAAAACTACATTTAGACAAATGTTAGTTTTGTGATCTTTATTTTAATGTGGAAGATATCTTCTCGAAGTTTTGATGCACAATAAAATATCTCACAAAAGATTTCTGCTGCATTTTTCGCTATATTTATATAAAACAATTGGAACATTTTTAGCATAAGTTACAGCCACTATCATGGCACGAAATTTTTTCTTGACGAACTCACTATGACTTTGAGAGACAGAAAATCTTCCCACAAACACATAGGCTTATGAGAAAATCATTCTTCTCCCGACTGCCAAAAAGTACTCCAGCTACAAAAGAAATCTTCCATGTGTTTTTCAAAATATTTTCTGAGCTAATGCAAATGTATGTAGCTCTACAAAAGTTAACATGCGCTCATGCCTCTCGATAAATTTTGTATCACAAATGCTGAGAAGTCATTTTCTTTTGTTTAATGGGGTTGTTTAATGGTTTTGTTTAATTTATGCAATTGCTTTTTGAAGCGCTAAATTTACCTTTATATGGTTTTTAAAAACTTTTGTCACTGCTTTAACAAGTCCATGATACTTTCGGATTATGGGATTCAGCATGCTGTTGGACAAGATAAGATTTAACAAATGGCTTTCAAAGTGGACGTATCTAATTTTTGGATACTCTGAAAATTTTCAGTATGGACCCCGCTAACATGGCCAGCCTTATTATCTGCTTCACCATACGCCTTATTGACGCATTTATACATGTCAAGGCGAAATTCATCACAATATTGTAACATTACTTTTCTTGAATTTTTGGCAGAGAAGACTGGAAGAATTGGAATAAAACCTAAAAGAATTTTTTGAATTATTGGGTTTTGTGAATTTTTTAATAGTCCATATACCTAACACAAAGGTCAAACTGTTCTGTGATCGAGTTTCATCAGCAATTAAGCTACGCGTTTTGTTTGTACTAACAATGTAGATCACATTATTTATTACGATATTTAATTCTTTGATACCTGCATCTAAGAACATTTGAGTGATTTTATTCTAAATGTCTTGGGTAAAGTAAATAGTATTTCTACGGATATTCATAATATCGCGTTTCAATTATTCTCTTCAGACTTTTCTCAAAATTTAAAAGACTCTTAGTTTACAGTCTTTTTATATCAATTTCTCTAATGTTGGAGGATCATCATCTAGTAATCTCAAAGTGGCGTAATTTTCTCTGCACAAAATAATTTTTTTTCAAGTATTGGTCCAAGAGCTGCTCCGATTCCCTCTTTTCTGAAGCTCTTTCATAACTCAACAATTAAATATTAATTTGCTGTATTCCTAAAGAAATCTTAATTTTGTTTGCTAAAATAGCATACGGTTTATGATAATCTAATTGCATTGCATATGTTATAAGAATTGCATAAGAAAACACATTTAGCCTTTTTCCAATGTCTGAAACATGCAGAAAGTAGTCTTTCTGGTTCTTTGTGGCCTTTCTGTATTTATGTTTTAGTGAAAAAACAAAAAACATGTTTTGCAATAAATGTGTTTTGGAATATGTAAGAAAAAGAAATACTATTTATGAATCTTTCTTCCTTTTTTTTTCCTACAGTTATTGGAAAACTATATGGCTGTTTGGAAAGTAAAATGGTGCCAAAAATGTTTCTCTTCGTGACATCATCTAAGTCATCTCTAGTTACATAGCAGTATCAAATCGAGTTGTTTGTCATACTACGGGCTCATATCGAGTTCATGACGAATCCCCACCAAAGTCAAATTGTTTCGAACGCTAACATTCAAACAATTCTAAATTTTAATTTCTAAACAAGACTTGCTGCCAGAAAAAGTTGATATTATTGGAATTGGTTTTACGCAGGGCCCGATTACAGTAGTGGACATAATTATAAGACAACTACCGAATTCTACATAAAATTAAATAAACTATGTACAGCTTAAAAATTCATTGCATCAAATAATATGACAAAAACGTAAATTTACTCTACCATTACATAATTATTTAATAATAATGATATTTTCATACAATTTAATGAAAAAACTTAAAAACATAATGGACAAAATTATAAGACACCTATCTTTTTTTCCAAATACAATGGTCAACATAATTAGCAGACACTAATGGTTTAAAAGAAAATCCTCTACCATGGTTATTTAATATTTGGTGGAGCCGCCATTGTTTTTATAACATGAAATATGCGATTCGGCATCGAATCTATCAATTCTAACAAAATATCGCAAGATAGTTCTTCCCCAGCATATTTTATAGCATTTTTTCGGTCTTCAACGCATGTAAACTGCCCCCCATTTCGGTAAACCTCACGAGCTAAGATCCTCCACAAGTTTTCGATGGGATTTAAGTCTAAGGAGGGAGAAGGCCATGGAAGAACATTGATACTTCTCTCTGAAAGCCATTTTTAAAAATTGCGTATGATGTATGAATCGACGCGTTATCGTGCTGTAAAATGCAGTTTTCGCCACAAAGAAGTTCACCGTATATGGTTAGTTGATTTTTAAGAAGATTCTTATACTTTTCGGAATTCATTCTTGAATGCACAAGAATGATACCGGTTTTTCCTTGAGCCGAAAAATCAGCCCAAACCATTAATGACGCTCTACCCATTTTGCGGCTCATTTGTACATCAGGAGACTTTCGTAAATCATGCTAATAATAATGAAAACCGTCCAAATTAAACTTTTTCTCATTAGTAAATAACACGGAGTACCATTTGGAGGTGCAGGCCATTGTTGGTTTAACGAAGTTTAAACGATCCATTTTGTGCCGCCTTAGAAGTGGTGGTTTTTTCTTCAATTTTTTAAATTTCACATAAGAAGCGTTATGCAACACCCTTGAACAATTCAGTTTTAAAGCATTTTTAATGCCTGTTGTGATCATCGTATTCTGTGTAACGAGCGATAGCACAAGGGGTCTGTTTCTCGAGGGCAAGCAAGGAGTACGTCCAGAACTTTTAATCACCGATCCATTAATTCTTCTTTTCATAACATTTGAAATCGCACATCTAGAACATTTAATAACTTTTGAAATATTATTAACTGAACCACCAGTTCCATTTAACCTCCAATTTTTGCGAATTTCACTTTCCTTTAATTCTATACCTCGTGGCATGTTTGTAAATGTGTGAAGTCGGTTATTGTCTGCTTCAGTTAACAGCGTGCAGAAAATTCGCATATTGCACATTATTTTCGAAAAAAAGCAGGATTTTTAATTAAAATGTTAAGGTGTCTTATAATTTTGTCTATGGTATTTTTACTTTTTTATTGAACTTTTTAAAAATATCATTTCTGTAAAACAATTACGTGTGATAACAGAATAAATTTTTGTCGTATTTGATGAAGCATTTTTAAGCTCTGAATCTTTCCTTTCACTGTATGTCAAATCAGGTAGGTGTCTTATAATTATGTCCACCACTGTAACAAGTTTTTGTGTCCAGGGCACTTTCAATTTTTCAAAAAGGCCTCACAGTGTAATTGGGGTAAATTTTATTCAAATACGCGTGCTGACGGGATATAAAACTCTCTCCGGTGGTACTATGAAAAACTTAAAAAAAAGCCCTACATAGAGATATCCTTCCCTGAAGTTGATAGTTCTACAAATACAAAGAAAACTAACCAGACAAAGCAGCTACTTTACGCACATTTTCTTACTATTAAAGATTTACATGCAAACAATTAGCAGAAAAGTTGTTCAGTGAAGAGACTGGGGGATGCCGCCGTGGCGTTTTTTCGATACCATATCGATTTTCATCGCAACATTATTTTTCAAAAATACATTCTAATAATTTCTTTTTAATAAAAAGCGTTTTATAGTTTTAACATCACTACCAAAGATACTTTCTTTAAAATTATATATTTTTTCACACGATTTTACATTATAGGCGGCTATTAAAGTTTTTGGTTTAAATTTCGTTTATATGCATGAAGATAAATAAAATTAAGGAAAATCATAACATGCAAGTAAATGTTTTATATTTATCTCCTAAAGTTAATGCGTCATGTGGGTATTACAATATTTTTTGTTAATCAAATGAATCATTCGGAATTACACTTCATCAAATTTTACTGTGCATAAAGGTAGTTAAAATTGCTTTTTAAAAAGAATTTATATTTTTTGTGGTAAAAAAATATATCCAAATGTTCGATAGAATGAAGGATTACTGTAACAGTAATTGAATAAATGGATATTTTTACAGATAAAAATACAATTGATTTTAATGTAATGAAAGAAAACAACAAACAAAATTTATTTTATTAACTTAGAGATAATTTTGTAGTTTTTTCAAACTTTCGGGAGGGGCTTCAGCCCCCTTAGCCCCCTCCCTGGCTACGTGCCTGGTCAGATCATAGCATATTTGCACAGAAAGAAGTAAAAAACTTACCTCAGAGTACTTCCTTTCAAGGCAAAATCTCCCAGAACAGTTGGAGCTAAACATTTGATCAAGTCTTCTTCAACGCCACCAGCAGAAGTCACTAAGCAGTCTACCTGGAGAGAAATGGGAGTGAAAAAACACAATTTATCCAGACAATTGCAATAAAATTATCAAAATCTACTAGGCATATTTTATAAGAAATCAATATTAAAATCACATACAAAATAAGAAATATATACACAGATGAGATAGAAAAAATGTCCTATTTTTTGAAAGGGAGGGTTTGTGTAAAATATTTGATTTTTTTTCTTTGCATACCTCAAGTGTGTAGATTGTTTCCCTAAATCATTTTTACAATATTTAAATTCCTTGCAATCTTTTGTTGAATGCAACACTACTGCAAAACTTAAAACTTGCTGTTCTTGAAACCATATTTTTCAAACTGGGAGACTTTTTCTTGAGAATTATTCAACTGATTTCTATTATCTTTTTTTTTCTTTTTTTAAAGAAAGATAATCATTTTTGCTAGAACTTTGCCAGAGCTAGACAGCATTTTTTTTTTTTTTTTTTTTAATTCTTAAGAACATATTTTAGATTTTTAATAGTATGTTTTAGATTCTTAAGGGCACTTTTTAGTTTTATAATGGAATTTTTTGTTTTTAAGGGCAATCTTTTCATTTTAAAAAGCCTGTCATGTTTAAATGTCAAGATACTCTTTTCAAGGGATGTAATACAAATGGCAGTCAGGGCCACAAATATTTTGACTGAGAGCATTAGAAGCAGGGCAGCCGGCTTTTTCTGGTTTAAACCACTTGAAAAAGGCCGGCTTTTATTAGAAAAAGACAACCTTTTGCTAAAACTTTTTTTTTTTTACAAAAACTGTTCTTAAAATGAAATGTATAATTAGTGACTTTTTATTTGCTGTTGCCATGAAAATTAAATTATAATATATAAATATTAAAATATAAGCAAATTTGTTAGTATAAATGGTGTGGTAGTCAACATATAATAAGAATGAGTATTAGAAATTTGTGAAATAAATTTTTAAAACATTTCAAATGATTTTCATCGAATAAGATATTTATTAAAAAAATAATACACTATTAGCTTATGAAATAAGTTACCAATCATTTGGGTCCAAATAACGGTATGGGTGATTCTCTCCAAATAGGCAAAAATAATAGTTATGATGGAGTGATGAATTTTAACAAAATGCCCATTTGCTTTTTTAACCATTATGTAAATTAAAATAAGGCTTAGTGGGCCTTAACTATATCCAAATACATATAAATTCATAATAATTAAAATTGTTTAATATTTACCTGCATTTAGTAGAGGTTGATGAGGGAGTGATGAGGTGCCAAGCCTTCCTCATCACTCCCTCATCA
Source organism: Maratus speculifer (assembly GCA_964019185.1). Classification (NCBI taxonomy): domain Eukaryota; kingdom Metazoa; phylum Arthropoda; class Arachnida; order Araneae; family Salticidae; genus Maratus; species Maratus speculifer. The sequence continues at coordinate 20,030,457 of OZ025292.1, read as the reverse complement.
GCTTCTACTGAATGCAAGTAAATAGTTAAAAATATTGATTATTACTGATTTGTAAGTATTTGGATATAGTTAAGGCCCACTAAGCCTAATCTCATTTCATATAATGGTTTAAAAAGTAAATGGGCATTTTGTTAAATTTCATCACTCCTTCACAGTCACTCTCTCATAACTCTTATTTTGGCCTATTTGGAGAGAATCGCCCATATACTTTTACCAATTTGCTTTTTCAGCACCTAAGCTGTTTCTGATTTTATTCCAGAAAAAATCATGTGTTGAAAAAATTCTCTCAATAGATGGAGAGCTTGGGGGAAGCTGTGTAATTTAATAATTAAAAAAAAAAAAAAAAAAAAAAAAAAAAATCATAGAAACCATTAGGTAGTGAACTATCCTTTTTCAATGTCTTCACTTTAGCAAGATTCTACCAAGATATTTTGCTGGAAATTGCTCTATAACTTTTTCAGAGAAAAGTAAATATGGGTATGCTTCAGAATCTTTTATCTTAAGTTTTAGCACAAGCCACATTTCCGCTTCATTTTTTTCTACATTTGTCAATTTTTCAACAAAGTATTTGGGATCTGTCATGTAGGATAAGAAATGGAAGGGTTCCATGTTTTGATGAAATCTTTTTTTTTTAGTTTTTCTAAAGATGAGTCTTCTAACACATCTAACCATGTTACCGCTGTTTTTGACAAGGTAGCTGTATCACTTATTTTTATTCATAATACTAATGCATTCATATATGCTAGGAGACATTTTCCAAGTGCATTACATTATAGACAGTTTCATTTTGTACAGTATTTATTTGAATGTAATCCTTACCCATAGCATGAAAATAGCTTTAATAAACAGAGAAAGTGCTGCTGAACCTATAGTAAAGGTTTATTTCAATCATTTTGTCTATTTAGGATGCTTTTCTGGTATATTAATTATTAATTGACCATAAAAATGAATTTCTGAACATGATTTTAAAGCAATTTTATATAATATTTAATTTGAATTTATAGAAAATAGTTATTAGTAAAGTAAATTAATTATATAGTTGTAAAAAATAAATAATAAAATATGCCTTGGGAAAAAAGCCAATAAAAGCCAGTTTTTTCTAATAAAAGCCAGTCGGCCTGGCCTTTTGTAGAAAAGGCCGGCTTTTTTGCAGCCCTGATTAGAAGGGTGTTATTTTTTAAACCAAAGGGCAGGGAGAATGCAACACCCTCCTAGAAACTGTATGGGGGAAACTCTGCTAAATAAAATCTCCAAAACAAGTTGAGGAGTATTTTCAATCCTTGAAAAAAAATTTAACATCATATCTGTCTGGATCTGATAGTGACCAATCATCATGCATATTGTAAATATTGAGGTAAATGTACCATTTTGTGCTCCACCAGGAACCTAATAGTTTCTCTCAATCCAGCTGATACCATGTTGGATGTGTAACCTAGAAATATTGTGCAGTTTGTTTTGGGTCGTATAAATTCATCCGCTTCCATCAGATCAACTCCTTTCATTTCAAAATGCTGCTGTCTGCATGCAATCTATAAAAAATACAAAGTGAAATCTGTAAATAAGACAAAATTCAAAACAGTCATAAGAAGATGTTATTTATCTATAATCCGCTAAAAATCATGGTCCTGTTTTTATAACTGTGCTACACAGCAAATGTCTCAGTGATCAGCGTAACACAGAATCCTCAGTGTTTGAGTATCAAGTGTGGTTGAGAATTAAGCACTATTTATTAGGCAAAAGCTGATCAAGTACAACAGAAGAAAAAAAATTAGAAACTAAATAAAAATTTTTCCTGACTTTGATATTGACTTTGAAAGTATCATATTATACAATATATGTATATATATATATATATATATATATATATTTTAAATTAGGATTGATATATTTTTTAAAAATAAATAAATAAAAATATTCTAATTTTGCCATTTAAAACTCATTTGAAACAGAAAAGTGATCAAAACTGATTTTGCCCATCTAAATCTGGCCAAAATTGGTTTTAAAATGGGTTGAAATTCTACTAAATTACATTAGATTACAGAAGTTATCAAACTATAGATATATTTAAGTGAATAGTAATGCCATATTACATTTATAAGCAATTTATATATAATTCTTATATTAATATTATATATTAATAATTATATAATTATAATATTAATGGAATTTTTCTGTATCTTATGTAATAATATTTCATAACATGAACATACATTTCTGAAATCTTATTTTTCTTAAAGTGTAACTAATACATTATGATATTTGATGAACAATCATGAAAATATTGATTTTGAATTTGTAAACTTCATAATGTGCCTGGTGACTGGGTGTGACAGAAATATTATTTTACAAGTATTATTTCATCAAGAATAAAGTCTGAAATATCTTGTTATTAACACAACAACTACCGTATTCTCCCACATTAGCCGGTATGCTGCAAAATTCGAGAGAGACCAGATTTTTAAATATTAGTCCCTGGCCTTTCCCAGCTTGCTGAAAGAAAAAAAAACAAGAAACTTCGAAAACAGAAAGGAATGTGGTTCATTAGCTGTATTCCGCAGTAGCAACTTCTGTTGGAAAGGAGGAGTACAATACAAAGTTTGTCACTATTTTCCTAATTATTTAGTTTACCTTTTTTACATATTCAAGGGAATAAAAAATATATTTCATGTATCGCATACCATTTCACGCAAAGCTCTCTCTCTAGAACCCATCAGATATTTACAATGTAAAAATAGATTATCTCATACATTATGACATGAACAGAAATATTCTTACTATATATGAGGACCCCGGAAGCCAAGGGGTATGAGTGACAAAATTGAAAAAAATAAACTAAGTACACAGACGACCTAAAAATATGCTTTTTTTCATTTCAGGTAAAGAAATATAAGTGATTTTCTTATTATTTGCTGAGTTATAGAGGCAAATCACTTTTTTCGAAAAACAAAAAATATTGATTAATTATATATTTAAAGAAAATTGTACTTTATCTTTAACAGTTATTGAAATAAGAGTTCAAAGACCAGAATGCAACAAGCAGAAATTTATTATTTCAATTAACTCAATTGTTATTGATGTTCCAATTTAACATCAATTATCTTTAAACTCAATTTACTCCAAATCGAAATTTTGTCACTTGTACCCCTTGGCTTCTGGGGTCCTCATATATAATAAGAAAAATATATAATACAGTAGACTCTCTCAAATCCGCACAGCTTGGGACCAGAGGTTGTGCGGATTTTAGAATTTTGCAGATATCTGGTCATTGCTTTGTTTACATTTTTTAAACAGTAATTTGAGTGCAATTAATAGTGCAATCAGAACTATAATGAATGCTTACAATATAATAAAATATTAAAATAAGTAGTAAACTAAAATAATAAAAATTTAGATAATTTTTAAAATGAATAAAGTACTAATAGCAAAGGTCTAGTTAATAATCAATAGTGTATGATTAAATATTTGTTATAAAGGTTAAATGTATTTTTCCAAAACTATTCAACAAAACTTGCTTCATAAAAGTGCATAACTAATTCACATCAATATAATAAAATAAGGATTTTTTAATTTTTTTTTTTTTTTCAAGTTTAGCCTCATAAATATATTTGGTGAGAAAATTCTGATTACCAGTGATATCAGCATCAGCAATATCTTGAATTTTTTCCAAAAAAAATTTATTCTTCCTTCGTGAAAAAAGCATGAATAGAGTATCATTAAGAAAATTACAAATAAAAAAATATATGAAATTGATATAAAACTAAAAAAATCAAATTTTGTCCCATTATCTGAATTGAAAGTTTCATTGTTTACATCCATAAAATATGTGCGGATTTTAGAAAGTTGCAGAATTCTGGTTTGCGGATTTGAGGGAGTCTACTGTAATTATTAATATAAAGAGAGAAATATGTGCTTACTATACATAAAAAAAAAAGATTTTATATGATAATTTAATTAACTTAGTAGAAACGTCATATATGAAAATTTTGCTTGATAATAAGATAAATAAAATCTAATAGCCACTGATATATATATATTAGAGAGAAAAATAAAAATTGATGTTTCTTCTTTAAAATGAAAAGTGTTGAAAAAAAAAATTAATTAGCTGCCTATCCCGATGCGACAAAACTTCATATTTTCTGGCATGCCTGTAAATATGAGTTTTCTGACATGCTGCTGTATTTCAAATTTTTCCAGCATGCCGGCTAATGTGGGAGAATACAGTATAATCTTTATTTGAGATCTAAATAAAATTTCTTCAAAAACTTTTGTGCTATTAAATTAATAATAATACAAGATAAAATATTGTAATACCAAGTATAATTTGCAAACATTTGAAAATGTTTCATATTCAATATTGTTTAAATATTATCATCTCACAAATCATTTCAAATGTTACATCAAATTTATCATTTAAAAAAATTAATTTTTATTTCTTTTAAGAGTCAAAATGAGTTTTAACCAGAGCAGTTAAAACCAATACAACCCTGAAAAAAAGGCTTACTGATATGTAAGGCGTAAAAAAAAAAAAAAAAAAAAAAAAAAAAAAAAAAATTGCAGATTTTTTTCTTTCAGCATTAAAATACTGAATAGATACTAAGAGTTTTAAGTTTCTAGAACAATTAAACCTCTAATTATTAACATGATCAATGGTTTTACAATTTAATTAATAAAGTTTAATTACAGTAGACTCCCTCAAATCCGCAAATCAGAAATCTGCAACTCTCAAAATCCGCACATATTTTATGGATGTAAACAAAGAAATTTTCAATTCAGATATTGGGACAAAATAATTTTTTTTTTTTAGTTTTGCATCAATTTCATACATTTTTTATTTTGTTATTTTCTTAATAATACTTTATTCATGTTTTTTCCATGAAAGAAGAATAATTTTTTTTGAAAAAAATTCAAGATATTGCTGATATCACTGGTAATCACAATTTTACCAATTATATTTATGCATTAATCAAGATTTTTTGGTTACTAAGCCTGGCTAAACTTGAAAAAAAAAATCCTTATTTTATGATTTTGATGTTAATTAGTAATGTACTTTTATGAGGAGAGTTTTGTTGAATAATTTTGGAAAAATTACATCTAATATTTATAATGAATATTTAATCATACACTATTGATTATTAACTTGACCTTTTCTATTAGTACTTTTATCATTTTAAAAACTATCTAAATTTTTATTATTTTAGTTAATTACTTATTTTAATATTTTATTATATTGTAAGCATTCATTATAGTTTCGATTGCACTATTATTTGCACTCAAATTATTGATTAAAAAATGTAAACAAATCAATGACGAGAAATCCGCAAAATTCTAAAATCCGCAAAACCTCTGGTCCCAAGCTGTGTGGATTTGAGGGAGTCTACTGTATTAGATAGTAATTACAGAAATTGAAAAAAAAAATGCAGTTTAGTAATTTCATTGCTTAGTAGAATACAGTAAAGTTATACACATTAATATTTTGTAATAATTATTTAAGATTATATAAAATGCTAGTGATAACTGCATTTAACTGCTTACACGCCAGACTAATATCGTAATGTAATAATAATTTTGTTTTTTCTACATTACAGCTTCAAATGTTTCAATTTATGCATACAAATTTAGAAAAAAACAAAAACAAATATTTTTGCAGTTTTTTCGGCTGTTTTCATTTCAAAATTCGCATTTTGGAATATGATTATTGATTGACAAGCTATGCAATATAACAAATTATTTTCTGCTTATGCTATTGTATATTGTTCTTGAATATTTTCTCAAATTGGAAAAACATTTAGATTCTTAGTGGGTGAATTCCATTTTGTGACAGACATGACTGAGAGAACTTTTTTTTTCATCTTTAAGTACTAAATATTAATTGATAGTTAAAAAATTGCATGAGGTGATGTAAATATAGGCCTTATAGCTATAAAAACACTAAAATTTTAATTCAAGGAAAAACTTAATTTAATTGAGGGTTAAAACCTGTCGTGATAGACATGACAAAATTTAGACATAGATTTTGACTAGACACATATTATTATCATTTGCTCTTAATTGGCATGCATACCAAGTCCAGAATTTTTTAGGAAACAAAATAAGACTTGGATATGTGAAGCAGAAAGAAAAATATTGAAAAATTTGTAAATAGAAAAATATTATAAACTATTTAACTGCGTGACAAACATGACAAATTTTGTGACAGACATGACACGCCTACAATTTTCTATTAATTTAAGTATTTTTTTCTTAAATATTACTTTCTTTACTTTTATCACAACTTGGAGATTACAATATGATATAAAATTGGTATATTATGTTCAAAGAATCTCAAAATAAATTATAAAAAATATTTAAAATTTATAAAATCTCTTGGAAGTGACTAGTGTTGGAGTTGAAACATTTGCTAATGTTTGGTTCTTCTCATACCAGACAACATGATCTTCAGGTTCAAATTTAAACATGCTTTTAATTTTAGTTGGTACTAAGCATTTTATTTTATGTTGTTGCTGTGTCTGAGCGATTTGTGTTATTATTCCATGATAAACCTTATTGTCTTATTGCACATTCACCCATTGGCTATATTGCTTTGTTGCATTTTCCAAGAGGTAATTTTCAGTGCATGCACCAGTATTGAAATTGAAAAGAATATTATGCCAGGTACACATGATCGGAAACAATGCAACTCTCTTGTTCGTCGCATTGTTTTGATTACTTGCCATGTCAGATCAAGTTTTGCTTTCATTCTTTGTATTTTTTTCTTGTGATTCATGAAGAAATTGATTCCAGGACCAATTTTCCTCTCAGCTTCAGCACACTTACATGATGCTCTAGGATTTATACTTCTAGATTGAGTAGCATCAAGGAACTGATTCTTAATAGTCTCATCAATACATCCTTTTCCGTGTGATGTCACTGAAAAATGCCAGACTGTTGGAAATTTGTTTTGTGTTATTGAAAATATCATATATTTTTGTTTGAAGTGTAGAGATGCTCCATCAGATTAGAATTCAACCTCTTTGACATTTAACTTTGAATTATTTATCATGATTTTTTTCAATGATCAAATTGTTAAACATTATAACAGCATAATTGTCATAATTACCATAATCAAATATCACTATATATGACTCTGAAGAAACAGTGACTGAGTCACTATAACAATAATATACAATTTAATATATATAGCAGAGGAAATACTCTGCTAATGAGCAGATTTAATCTCATTCTAATAAATATGCAAATAGTTTGCATTGAAATGAGTTTGTACCAGAATTTTTCTATTAGGCAGATTTTCTTTTGTAGAAAAGTTTAGATTGTGTACGTTTCACATCAAGAAATACCATAGCCATCAATTCCAAGTTAGATAATAATTACTTTCAAATCACAAGATTAAAACAAAACTGCTTGAAAAAATAATTATGACAGATAATATATCTGAAACAAAGAAATTGGTATCAACATAATTATCTGGTAACCATTACATGCATTCTAGATTTAAGCATTTTGTTGAGTTGAGTTGTAAAGAAATATTATTGGCATTAACACTAAGTTAAAAAATTACAAAAATAACTTTCTAGGAAAGAGATTAAGGTAAAGTTGCTTGAAAGACAAATTGTGACAGACATGACTAGCGTGACAGACATGACAAATGTGACAGACGTGGCAAAATGTTATGCTTTATATTTCACTCAAATTTTAAATTTATCTTTCAATTTTTTTATGAACTGTTCCTTTTAACATACAAAAAGAGAAAATAAAGTGTTAATAATTTTTATCAAGTAGATTTTCTTGAAAATAAAAAAATCGACATTTTCTGTGACAGACATGACATGAAGACTAATATAAATTTTGGGGGCAATAACAGAATAACTAAAATGTTTCAAGTGAAAATTTTGGTGTTTTTAAACATACTATTAGCCATTTTTTAAAAAGATATATTTGTTTCAAAAATCTATGTGATATTTAAATGCTTCAAGGGACATTAAACTAGAGATAAAAATAGCAGATTTTTGATTTCAAAGTTAGTCTTGGTAATACAGTAAAACCTCCATAACGGACACTCCCGAATAGCGGACACCTCTATTTAACAGACAGTTTTCCAATCCCCACTCCCAAAACTTAATTTTTTGTATGTTTAACCTCTACATAACGGACATTCCGAATAGCGGACACTTTATTCGGCGATAAAGGATGAAAAAGTATTTTCTAAACAGGAAAAAAAATGAAAAAAAAAAAGTTAAAAAGCCTCTGAATTTATCAGGACAATGTGTCACAAATTTTGTAATCACAGTTAATTGTAAATAAAGATCTGGGGAAAATCCCCCCCCCCCTCTCCCTCAACGTTCAGTGCTAAAGTCTGGGGTTTCCAGGGAGAAATAATCTCCTAGACTATTGAAATGTCATCCAAGAACATTTTGAGATTTTATGCTTTTAAAGATCCAAAAGTGCAATCCCTCCCTCCTCTCCCGGAACTCTACAATTTCTAATAACATTACACAGAAAAACAAATTAGTACATATAATCGCAAGCAAAAATAAACTTTTGTAACAGATTTTTCTAACAACAATATAATAAACAGTAGATAAAAGTGTGCACAATTTTATTTCAATTTTTTTGCTTAAAAATAAATTTTTATTTCTGATTAATAATATAATAAAGGTTTTAGAACACATAAAAGTAAATTAATGAAACATTAAGCATTTCTAAGTGGTTTTTGAATTTTTGAGGTTTTCCCAATAGCGGACACCTCCGAATAGCGGACATTTTCTGCGATCCCGAGGTGTCCGTTATTTAGAGGTTTTACTGTAATTAACTATAAAAATTTATTTTTACAATTATCTTATTATATCTTGTTATTTTCATGAAATTTGACTTATTTTCTATCAATTGGAACAAAAAAATACTAATTTAGTTCAAATTTAAAAAATGATGTCCATGTCGCATTTTCATGGAATTCTCCAGTGGTCAAATGTAAGTAATATAGAGAAAAAGATAAAAGCAAATAATTTATTTTTATGCAAATTAATGAATTTACATATTCCTTAATACCTGTGATAAATGTTGAAACATGAATTTTTTCTTTCAAAAGTTGAAATCAACCTTATATTTTATAGGAAAAATAAGAACATCATTATTATGTTGTAAAATATATGTTTTATATCACAAATAATGCAATGTTCCCATTTGGGAACATTGGCATTTAAACAGTTAATATTAAATTGTTAACACTACTCAAAATTAATAATTATTAAACAAATACTCTTTAATGAGGCGTATAATATCATTTTTATGCTTTAATTTCAAAAATAATAATTTAGTATTCATTTTAGAAGAAGGAAAAAAAAAGCAGGATGTTAGCTCCAAAGAAGGACACTATTTCAAAGAAAATAATATTAGTAATGTGTTAGGAACAGTAAGCTGAAAAGGCACATAATTTTTTATTGTAATAAATAAAAAATCATTAATTTAAAATATATATATAAATTACAATTGAAAGATTATGTTAAATAACATTGTTTAGTAAAATCCTGTTTTTTTTTTCCTTTTTTATTTCAAGAAATAAAACTCTACCATTTTTGTAAGGTTGTAATGGATACTTGAAGAATTGTAGACTTCTTGGCATCACAAAAAACATTTATTGGACAAATACATCACAACCCCCCCCCCCCCACACACACACACACACACACATATCACGATATAGGACATAAAAATTGTACATATATCAGCATTATTCACCTTGGGTTAAGGCGTACAACATTTGTTATAGTCAGCAGTGTGACTTTACTTATTTCGGCCTAACTCGCAACTCCCATGGGGGTTAAAGATATTCCGCGCAAGAAATCAAAAAGCAAACAGCACCTCTAGGCTTTGAGAAACAGAGTGGAGGGAATGGTGCATTACAAGGTCTTGAACACATGTATTTTAAAAAACTGTGGTGTAGAGAAGTTTCACTATTTTTTAAAGGCAAGGTGCATTGTCAATTTTAATAAGATCTTTTAAAATGACCTAGAAGAAACAATTACATAATTAATAAAAAGTGAGAGTAAATAATTTCATTAGTTATTAGTACAAATAACAAAACTAACAAATATTATTGACAGTTTGTACTTGACATTTGTACTAAGAAAAATTAATTGCATATATCTTAAATTGCAGAATGTATGTACATATTAACCAAGATTTCTTGCTGTGCTTAACATTTTTATACCAAGTAGGTTTTTTTTCTTTTATACATTCTTGTACAACAGCTGTTGAGTTGATGTTATTCTTCTATTCTTCTTTAGCTCCAATATTTAGTATAAATTTATCATTGCAAATATAGAATGAGAAAATAATCCTAAATAAGAACTTTTAATCATATATTTGTGCGATGTAATGCCCAGTAACAAATTCATATAATTAATGAGATGGAGCTTGGTGCAATATAATGGTAATATAAAAGTAAACAACGTTAAAAGTACCAAATATATTAAATTAGCAGCAAAACAGTTTCAGTAGCATATAGTGTATCGTTGTCAGTGTTGAGTAAGGTAAAGAAGTATTTTTCTTAAATACTCCTCCCCCTCCTTTCATCTGATTCTCCTATTGGCTAATACAGTAGACTCCCTCAAATCCGCAAACCAGAAATATGCAACTCTCTAAAATCCGCACATATTTTATGGATGTAAACAATGAAACTTTCAATTCAGATTTTGACACAAAATTTTATTTATTTTTAATTTTGCATCAATTCTATACATTTTTTATTTTGTAATTTTCTTAATAATGCTCTATTCATGTTTTTTTCATGAAGGAAGAATAAATCTTTTTGGAAAAAATTCAAGATATTGCTGATATCACTGGTAATCACAATCGTCTTACCAAATATATTTATGTATTAATCAAGATTTTTTGGTTATTAAGCCTGGCTAAACTTGAAAAAAATCCTTATTTTATGATTTTCATGTGAATTAGTAATGTACTTTTATGAGGCAAGTTTTGTTGAATAATTTTGGAAAAAACATCTAATCTTTATAATGAATATTTAATCATACACTATTGATTATTAACTTGACCTCTGCTATTAGTATTTTTATAATTTAAAAAAAAGTCTAAATTTTTATTATTTTTGTTCATTATTTATTTTAATATTTTATTATATTGTAAGCATTCATTATAGTTCCGATTGCACTCAAATTATTGTTTAAAAAATGTAAACAAAGCAATGACCAGAAATCTGCAAAACCTCTGGTTCCAAGCTGTGTGGATTTAAGGGAGTCTACTGTATTTGCATTCCTATTGATCATCTTCAACCCTCCATCTCTCCTATATATATGAGTAAATTTCTACCTTCCTCAGCACTGATGACAGCATGCTATATGCTACCGAAACCGGTTTGCTGCTAATTTAATATATTTCATGCTTTTAACGTTGCTTACTTTTTATATTCCAACAAATTCATATATTTATTGTACCTTGTACCGAACCTTTTGTGCACGAGTAATACTCATACTTGATGGTTAATTAATCAAACAGTGTTTAATGAAATATATGTGTACTACACTGGTTTCCAAAAATTAAGGAAAAATCACAAAAATAGCAATAACTCATTCAAAAAGAAAGCAATCCGTATAAAATTTGCATATATTGTTAAATAAAAGATGCTGAATAAAATTACCAAATGCAAATTAGTGACGCTGCAATCGCATTGTGTCATCCGAGAGGCACATAAAAATACATGTTAGAGAGTAAGGCTGCAGTTGTCACTGTGATAGTGATATTATAAATCTAGGATAGCCAATTCATTACAATGACTTTGAGGCATCATTTGCCCTCAGAACTGCGATTTAGAGCTATTGGCAGATTGGAGGCAGGACAAAGTCAGGCAGAGGTGGCTAGATGGCTAAATGTGAGTCCTTTGGTGGTTCATAGACTTTGGCATCAATTTCAAACCACTGGTTCGGGTTTCAGCCAAGGACAGCCAAGGGTTTTGACAAGCGCATATGACCGATATTTGCGGTTATGTGTATGAAGTAATAGAACCGCAACCATATCTCACCTTAGATCCTGCCTTGCTGCAGCCACTGGAAGGTTGGTGTCAATGTCTACTGTGCGTAGAAGGCTTCACGAAGGTGGACTTTACGCGAGGCTACCAGCAATTTGTGTGCCGCTCACCTCATGTCACCAGAGGGAACGTTTGATGTGGGCGCATCAACGTCTCCACTGGACGGTTGATCAATGGAGGCATGTTCTCTTCACGGATGAGTCCCGGTTTAGCCTCCAAAGCGATAGTAGGCGTTGTTTGATTTGGAGAGAACAGGGAACACGCTATCATCCATCAAATATTCGCGAAAGAGATTCATATGGAGGAGGCAGTGTCTGCATTTGGGGTGGTATCTCTTTGGGTGGACGCACAGACCTCCATGTCTTTCCACATGGAACCGTGAATGCTCATGTCTACAGAGATGACATCCTTGATGCTTATGTGCGACCTTATGCTGGTGCAATAGGTAATGATTTCCTGTTACAGGACGACACTGGTAGACAGTACAGGGCTCGCATCGTGGAAGATTATCTTCAGAACCAGACAATTCAGCGCATGGAATGGGCAGCTCGATCACCGGACTTGAATCCCATCGAGCATGTTTGGGATGCTTTAGGAAGATGTGTCGCTGCTCTCAATCCCTCTCCTCTGACGCTTGCCATGCTTACAACTGCTTTGGAAGAGCAATGTTTCTTACTTCCCAGCGAACTCATCGACTGCATAATTGACAGTATGACAAATAGCTGTATGTGTTGTATTGCTACTAGGGGTGATCATATGGCATATTAAAGGTACTTTTCCTATACCAAACTGGCAAACTGATTTTATTAATTTTATATTTATGCTATTTTTTGAAACACCTAGGGATTACAATCCCGGGATCCCGCATCCCGGGATTCCGGTGTATTTTTAATCCCGAAAATCCCGGGATTTACGGGATTGTCCGGTTTTTTTACTGGCATAATATTCAGCTGAAATTAAAAAAGATATTTATAAAATTTCGCTTTTGATTGGGAAAAAATCAATTTTCTTGAAGTTTATGCATGATTGAAAAAGAATATATACCTTAAATATTTTTACATATATTTCTAAGCGATTAAATCTTTTACAGTGGAAATCTTTTGAATTCCAAATAGATGTAACGCACACAGTTATTAGGCAGAAAAAATGAAATTGTTTGTTTATTTCGATTTCACTGCGTATGTAGAAATTTTATTCACTTCGTAGGTCATTTTTGAATTAGATTTTACTGATAAGCGTCGCATTTGTGTATGATTGCCATTATGTGCTAACTTCTTAGCTTTTCGTGCATTCATATTTACTTTGCTTTAAAGATGTCAAATGAAAAGGATTCCGTAGCTCATCGGAAAGACAATGATACATCTTCAGTATGGTATTATTGTTATATGGTAGTATTGTACTTCATTTTGACGTACCATTTCTATGGTACGACAAAAGATGGAAAAAGCGCTAAATGTAAAAGTGTAGCGCAGTGCTTCAAACATTAGGTGGATCGACTAATTTATACGACACATTTATATGACACTAAATTTTAGAAAGAATTTATTACATCCTTTTTTCCATCCAAAAGTCAAGATTACACAGAAGATAAATTGCCTTCTAAAATTTGAAAATAGAAGACATAATGATTTGACAAAATCTGCAGAATCAGTTAGAAATCGTGTAGTGAATTACAGTTTCATAATAAACGTGTTAATTACAAGAGATGTACAATTTTTTTAAACTTCGGGGAAAAATAGTTTGATTTTTGAAGAATGAATATCTATTGCAAACAAAAGATTTATGAATATTAATGTTCATTCAAGAAGTATAAATTTAAACAAATTCTGTAATTTATGTCTTATGCACAAATATGAATCTTTCACTTAAAAAAGGTGTATAGAAATGCTGACAATGTGCGTCTAAAACAGTATGACATTTCAATCAAAAAAGACGTTGTTGCTATCGTAACTGATGGACAAAATGTAATGCTGAAACTCGGAAAAGAAATTGAAACTGATCAACAGCTTTGTTTCGCTCATGGCATTCAATTAGCAGTTTGTGATGATTTATATTCTAACCAACGAAATACAGAACCAGAAACTTCCTCCAGTAAAACAGTAGCTGAAGTTAAAATTTAGCTGCGGAAGTTAAAATTTAACTTTAGAAGAAAATGATAAAGATGAAGATATTGAATCTTCCAAAAGTTTAGAATTGGGTTTTGTTTTAATTTTTGAAGACGAAAACGGCTTTTCATACTCTGATAAGTATATCAATGAACTTATTAAAAAAGTTCGAAAATTAGTAATTAATTTTAAAAGATCTGCAACAGGGAATGAAATTCTTCAAAAGTATATTAAATCTGAAAAAAAGAAAGAACTTCCCCTTCTTTTAGATTGCAAGACTAGATAGAATAGCCAAGTAACTGTACTTGAACAAATTTATTTCTTGAAAAATAGCATACAGAAAGCTTTGACTTGATTTAAGGCATAAGATCTGAATTGACGATTCCGATTTTCTACTTATAAACAAAATTGTTGAAGTTCTCAAACCGATACAAATCACAGTAGAAGTAATCTGTCGCAAGGATTCTAATTTGTTAACCGCAGACACAGCCTTAAAAAATATTTTAATCGAATTGTTGGAGAAAAAAATCTAAATTTGCTTGCAAAATGGCAGACGTGCTAAAATTATGCATTAGAGAGCGACGACGTATGGAATTATCGCGTGTTTCAAATTATTTGCATAATCCTAAACAAAGTGACTTGAGTGAAAACTAGCAGTATGTTTTCTATTCCTAACAAAACTGTTATTAAGAAGCAATTGAAACAATAATTGGAAGAGTAAACAGTGTTGACAATGGTAATTTTGAAGATACAGAAATAACGCATGTTGAGCCCTCTGCGAAACGGCAAACGGATTACCGAACATATAAGGAAAAATTGTAACAAGAAATAGAAAACAAAAACATGCGATCTGACGAACCTAAAATACAAAAACAAAAGGATCTATCCATACAAATTAGAAATGAGATGTCTCTTTTTGAAAATGGAGGAGTACGAGGTCATCATTTAAAATTAGCTTATCAATATTTGCTGATAATTCTCCCTGCGAGTGTAGAAGCAGAACGAGGCTTTTTAGCAGCAGAATTTATTGCAAACAAAATTAGAAGTCGACTTGGATATGATACTTTAAAAGTTTAGTTATTTCTTAGGTCATATTTTCAAAGAAAAACCGTTTAGTTAAGAAACGCTGAGCTATTCAAACTAATCTTCTTTTTTATCTTGGCATGTTATAATTTTTTCTGTTATGCAACATTTTCAAATTTTAACAACTATCACTAATAATAAATTTAAATAATACATTTAGTTAATTTTTTATTGATATATGTGAGTATGTGTTAAGTACTTTTATTTCAAGAAAAAAATTAATTCTGTACGGGAAAATCTTGTGTTTTCGATATCCTAAATTTGTAATCTTTAGTTATTTGGTTATGAGAATAATCCAAAATTTAATTAGTAATATTAATTTATTAATTGTCTTTTCATATTTTAAATATTTACCCATTCAAAGACTTTTGTAGCATCAAATGAAAGAAATTATTTGGAAGATAAAATATAGATTTTTTTTTTTTTTTTGTTACATTGTTAAACACCAACAACTATTTTGTTTTAATTTCCAATTCTTATAACATATTCTATACTTTTATTTTATTATTAAAGTAATAAATTTTGAACTTGGTATATTTTCATAAACTAGGCTGTATTTTTACTTTAATTTTTTTTTTCAATATTTTGAAATTTAGCTATTGTGAGAATTGATAATATTGAAAAAATTTTTCGTAATCCCAGGATTATTCCGGGATCCCGGGATTGAATCTAAACAATCCCGAAATCCCGGGATCGGAAATAGTCTCGGGATTGTAATCCCTAGAAACACCATAATTGTCTGGTAATTTCTGTACATGTTATTTTATACCTTACTATGCGTTGTATATTGTGGCTGAGTTTCATTAAAATCTACATGTAATATTTTGAATTATTGCTATTTTTGTGATTTTTTCTTAATTTTTGGAAACCAGTGTATGTCAGAAGCTTTCTGTATAATATGATACACCATTCATTATCGTGCATAGAAAAATTGATGTTCACATCAGACATAATATGTATGATAATTTACTTTCTATTTACTTACCATTTTATTTACTTCCTCTACAGCTAAACCAAAATTAGAAGCTTGAAATCCACAATACTTGTATGAACGTAGAAGAGAATCATAATCTAAACCATCATTGAAATCATAGCCTTTGATACATTCTTTATTTTTTAATGAAGATGATTTCTTTAATACAGCATCACGTGCAACAGTTGGAATATCACTATCCATGATGGCTCTAATTCTAATAAAGTACTCATATAAAGTGGATGATCAGACTACATTTTTAAGAACACATGCTGTAAAAGAAAAGAATATAACTGAGTAATCACAAATCAGTAAAAATTAGAAAGCAAAAATAATAAATAAATAGAGAGAAAAAAAAAAAAAAACAGAATGTTGCCTATTGTCAAATTTTCTTTATATGCTACAGTCGATAAGTTGGTAATTAAGTAAAAAGTTACTTTTGTTGATTTTTATTGGTACTTTTCTGTTAAGTGGGTTTCTATGATAGATCAACGATTATGGTTTAAATCACAATCATTTGCAATAAAAAAATATCTTATTATACAGTAGACTTCCTCAAATCCACACAGCTTGGGACCAGAGGTTTTGCTGATTTCTGGTCATTGCTTTGTTATTTTTTAAACATTAATTTGAATGTAATTTATAATGCAATTGAAACTATAATGAATCCTTATAATAAAATATTAAAATAAGTAATAAACTCAACTTGTCAAAGTGTCGTGTAAAAAGCTCAAATTTCGCAGAAAGAGCGCTACTTTTTTCAAAAGATTTTGAAAAGGGAAGGCAAAGTAACTCAGAAAAAGTGCGAATTTCGACATATGATCTCGGAAAAACCGTGAACTTTGACATAGGATTGCTGAAAAAGCACAAATTTTGTTAAAGTATTGCAAAAAAGAGCGAATTTCGTCAAATGATCAAGGAAAAAGCACGAATTTCTTCAAAGGGTCGAGAAAAAAAAACGTGAATTTTGACAGAGAATCGCGAAAAAAAAGTGAACTTTGACATAGGATCGCTGAAAAAGCACGATTTTTGTCAAAGGGCTGCAAAAGAGGCACTAATTTTGTCAAAGTATCCCAAATAAAGAGCGATAGTGAAAAAAGCATGGATTTCGTCAAACAAAAATCTTGAAATCGCCCCTCTCAAAATGATTCTCTGGATCCGCCTCTGCCTACCTTGCATATGAAAAAAATAAAACAGCCATCCTGTAACTATTGATGACAGTCAAATGCTTTGCACTGTTATTAAAAAGATTATTTGTTACTAGAAAGTAACAAATTGAATAGATTTTTTTTTATTTTGGGAGGTTAGAGGGAAAGCTTAAATGGATGACCATTCATTTATTGTTACTAAAAAGATACAAATAGAACATATTTTTTTATAAAAATAAAGAGTTTTAAACATTATAAGCAGAGGGAGGGGGGGGGGATAGTAAATCATATGAATGATTATTTGCTTTTTATTTTTAAATCAATTGTTTGTGCAAAAGAAAATTGAAAAGGGAGGAGGCTATATTTATAATAAATGAAGTTTAAAAAAAAAAAAAAAAATCAAGATTGCTTAAAAATGGATATAGGCTTACACTTACAATTTTATGGTATTTTTAATGAGAAGTGGAGAAACTTCTATAAGTGGAAATGTTGTCAATTGAATGTTGATAGGCACATTATTAATTTAATTCCATTTTATAACTTGTTTTTTTTTTCCCCCTAGATGATTAGGCATATTAGAAATTTCAAAATAAACATATTTTATTAAAAGTAATTTTAATGGTTGTTGTTTAAATATATTTATGTTGTATAAGGTGGCAGTTTACTGTGGGATATGAATTTTTTTTTTTTTTTTTTTTTTTTTTTTTTAAATGTTAGCAAGCATAGTTTTTTGTTTGTTTACTTTAGCTATTTTTAATAAAAGTTAATTGATTTGAAGAATTTTATAAGTTTCTAAATGTTTATTACATACATTTTCTAAATAATTTATAATTGTGCAAACATTTCTTGACCTGCTATTATACTCTTATAAAATTTCAAACCAATAGCACAATATTCCCAAAAGCACTATCGCTTGATGACATTACTTGGCTATGGCTTGGGCTTACATATAAACAGTGAACAGTTAATTTAATCACCCAAATAGTGCTTAACACATACAAAAATATAAAAATAAAAGAATCTTTTTTTTTTTTTTTTTTTTTTTTTTTTTTAAAGAAATCTTTATATTGCAATTTTTTAGTACATTGCATTAGTAGGCAAAATGCCATCTTTTAGAAGAAATATATAGATAATGTGCATGTTTGTCCTTTCGTGTGACAACTCAACTGGTTGTGAGCAACCAGTTTGTATTTTGAATGTTAAACAAAACCTTAGATTTTGGAAAACTTACCTTTTGTAACATTATTTATTAAATTTTAATGTGTTATTCAAAATATGCAGGGATATTATATTATGTAGAAATTTATATATAACCAAATTTAGTGTACAGTTTTAAATAAAATTAAAGATTAGACATGTTCTGTAATTAATTAGGAACAGAAAGATGTTCAAAACTGGTTATGTGATACATGGGGCAAATGAATTGGACTATTGAATTAAATTTTTACTTTGATAAATTTTCATTTGGATTGATTTCGATTATGTAATCAAATTAATTGGAAGTATTTAATGAAAGTTTTTTTTAATTATGTATTTAATTAGATAATAATAAAAAAAATTGTATAATATTTTGTGTTTTAGAAGTATTTCATAGATCAGTCTAATATTTTTTCTGTTTTAACTTTTACAATTGTTATTTGGTTTTTCAGAAAAAATTAGTAATTCTGAATTTTAAATCGTCAGTCATTTTTTGAGTTTATAACTAACATAAAGATAATAAAAAATTAACTCCTTTCTATAAATATTTGAGTATCTATTTACAATATTCAGCCTATTTATTTACTATGCTGAAAAATTAGCTTATACAAATACTTATGAATTTCTTTCTCCCCCCCCCTTCCCCCACTGAATGTTATAAAATTTTGTTAAATATCTTAATTATTCAGTTGTTGAATAATTATTTTTTGTCTTACCTTGCTATAAAAGTAAACGTTATTTGTATTTTTAATACTATTAGTGTGTGTGCTATGGGGTGCGGGGTTAGAGATAAAAATGGTTTATAATGATGTGTAATAATCATGCATTATATCTAAATTCAAATTAACCTACTGGATATTGATATTATGTATATAATGTGTATAGCATAAAAAAATTATTAAACATGTGTATCAAGTTCTACACTTTTGAAAATCCTGCACTTACAACACTTAATTCGTTAACACTTAAAAATATTAGCTACGTCAAAATGCATACTAAATAACTTTAGATTTTTTTTTTAATATTAAAATAATAATAATAAATAAACAAGATATTTAAACATAATTTTTGTGTAAATATTTCTGCTTGTCCATTTCAAAATAAATTTCTGAGATTTGAAATCTGTCATTTTTAACTTAATTTTTACAAGCCTAGAAGTGATTTTCTTCAAAAATATTATAGGATATATAGGAAATTTTTTTAAGAAATTATAAGAATCTTATAGGAAATTTTTTTTATACGTAAATACACTAACACATGTTTTAATACATTAACGTATGCATCAACACAAACATTAACATTGTAAAAACTATAACATAAGTAAATTATTTAAAGTTCATTCCTGACTATTTCAGAAATTTTTAATACACTTCAGGATTAAAATACGGGTTTCAGGAGTTCAATGCTCCCCCCCCCCCCCTCCAAAAAAAAAAAAAAAAAAAACAATATTTAACATTTTTAACAATTTTTTTCTGAATCATCATCACGTATAGAACTTGCATTTATCAAAACAAACGTAATTGAAATAAAAGTTATAAATGATTTTTTTTTTGTAATAAATTTATATAAAATGAGTTTTTACAGCTAAAACAATTCAAAGTTCTAAAAAAAAAAAAAAATCTGAAATTTACAGCAAATTTTATGAAAAGTTACAGCAGGGACGAGAGAAGTGGGGAAATCCTTCCCTACATTAATTATACATTTTTCCAATGGCATTCCCTGGGTTTATTTTATTTTTATTTATTTATTTTTTTTTTTAATTCTGTAATGCTTTGATGGAATTTGCATTTTTCCTTCAATACTTACGGGGAAATCCCACCTGTCTCGTGATTTTTTAACATAAAAGGTTCTTTTAATTCTTTGATGAAATTTGAATTTTTTTTTTTTTTTTTTGCGATTTTTTTTATGATAAACGCGTTTTTCCCGCGATCTTTTGACGAAAATTGTGTTTTTCCCGCGATCTTTTGATAAAAATCGCATTTTTCTCGCGATCTTTTGACGACACACAGGTTTTCTCGAGATTTTTTGAACAAAATTACTGTTTTTTCACGACATTTTGATAGAATTTGCGTTTTTCTTGCTATCTTTTGATGAAAATAATATTTATTCGCGATCTTTAGACGAAAATCCTGCTTTTTTTCGCGATCTTTGGACGAAAATTGCACTTTTTTCGCGATCTTCGGACGAAAACCGCGTTTTTTCACGATCTTTAGACGAAAATCGCGTTTTTTCACGATCTTTTGATCAAAATCGCATTTTTCTCAAGATTTTTTTGAACAAAATTGCTTTTTTTCCACGATTTTTTGATGAAACTTGTGTTTTTCTCGCGGTCTTTTTATGAAAATAGTATTTATTCGCGATTTTTAAACAAAAATCGTGCTTTTTTTTCGCGATCTTTGGACGAAAAACGCGTTTTTTTTGCCATTTTTAGACTAATTTTGCGTTTTTTCTTGATTTTTAGACGAAAATCGCGTTATTCTTGCAATCTTTTGACGATAAAAGCGTTTTCTTGCGATCTTTTCACGAAAATTACGGTTCTTCACGACCTTTTGATGAAAAACACGTTTTTCGCAGACCTTAGGAATAAAATCGCGTTTTTATAACGATCCTTTTGATAAAAATCGCACTTTTCTCGTGATCTTTTGACAATAAATTCAGTTTAAGATTTTTTGAAGAAAATATCGTTTTTTTTCATGATTTTTTGATGAAACTTGCTTTTTTCTCGCGATCTTTAGACGAAAATTGCGTTTTATTCACAATCTTTAGATGAAAATGGCGTTATTCTTGCGATCTTTTCACGAAAATTTCGGTTTTTCACGGTCTTATGAAGAAAAACACGTTTTTCTCACGATCGTAAGAAGAAAATCGCGTTTTTATAGCAATCCTTTTGATAAAAATCGCATTTTTCTCGCGATCTTTTGACAATAAGCGCGTTTTCTCGAGATTTTATGAAGAAAATTGCGGGTTTTTTTCACGATTTTTTAATGAAACTTGCGTTTTTCTCGCGATCTTTTGATGCAAAAAGTATTTATTCGCGATCTTTAGACAAAAATCGCACTTTTTTTACGATCTTTGGACGAAAAAAGCGTTTTTCTCGCAATCATCTGATGAAAATCGCGTTTTTTTCCTCGATCTTCATACAAAAAATGCGGGCTTTGCGATCTTTTGATGAAAATCACGATTTTTCCCCATGAAAATAGCATTCAGTAGCAATCTTTAGACAAAAATAGGATTTTTTCGTGACCTTTTGACGAAAATTGTATTTTTCTCACGCGATCTTTCGATGAAATTCCCGTTTTTCCGCGATCTTCTGACGATATAAATAAAATCGAAAAAAACTGAAAATGATAAAAAAGTGGAAAATTGCGGATTAGCGGAAAAATCTCATGCCTGGGTGAAGGGTTGAAAATTATAGGAAAAAATAGGAAATATAGGAATTTTTTCAAATTTATAGGAATTATAGAAAATATAGGAGCGCTGTGAGGCCTGCTTTTATTAATTAAAAATGTTTAGAGACCTGCTAATTGCAAATAATATAATTAAATTTCAACATAATGTATGGCAACTGTTGCTAGTTTTAAAATTTAACAACAAACTCTAGTGCCCCACAGCAGATTGTGACGCTATGGGTTTTTGACGGTTTAATCCGGTGTAAACCTTTGTCATGTCATAAACCCCTTTTTGACATCATAAACCCAACCCTGGTAGGCAAAAATTTGACTTAAATTGCATGAAAAATTTTCTAAACTATAAGTAATTTTCATGTAGATATAATAAATTGTATTATATGTAGGAAATGATTATTATAAATTACTAATTTTTCAAGAATTGTTACTTTCTGCCCAAAACAAATTGCGAAGTATATCTTATTTTAAATGCGTGATGTCACATTATCTAATACTGCTTGTTCCTCTTTTCCATGGAAACCTAGGGCTATTGAAACAATATTTAATGATTTATCACATATGCCTGAGAAACAGAAAAGTATTGAAATAATTTTCATTACAGATGTCGCAGGCACATCAGTGTTTCTTTTCAACATCAAAATGGAAAGGTTTTTTTTTTCCTGGCATGGCAGTTTGCAAAACAGATTGTGTATATTTTATATTGAATTAAGCATTGTGTGTGTTTTATAATAATTTAATTTGCATATACCACACCTACAACAAAAATTGTGTGTGATTCATAATAAGTTATAATGAAATAAAACTACCATGGGCTGAATAGGTATTCAAAATTGTATTTTCTCTCAAAAATCATACATACATACGCATTATCCCAGTAGCAGAAAGCTATGGTTGTGTTTGCGACAGCAATGCAGCAGGATAAAAATTGTCTGTGGGAGGGCATGTTATAATTTTCTTATGTCAAAAAGTATATATATTATAGTTTTATAACTAGAGCTGTTGCAAACCGTACGTATTCGTTACTAAGAAACGGGTATTTCCTAAGATACGAAATACCGAATCGTTATTTAAAAATACCGCTCGTTAGCCGTTACCGAAGTCCATATGCAATTGAACAAAGTGGAACTAACTTCAAACGCTGCTTACGGTTGTATAATTCATGCTTTCTCGCGAAACCGCCTCAACAAGTATATTAAAGCACATATTAAAAAGAAAAATATTAATTGTGTATTTCAATAGAAATGTTCACTACTTAGAGTGAAACCAGTGAAACATGCGATAACAAAACCTGTCGATAACGGAAAGTAGCATTAAGCGAGTTCTCAAAAACGTTTTACCCCGCTTAACATCGCAAAATTTTTCTAATATATTCATAGACTCAATCTAATGCTTGAAATCATAATAAGGCACTGAGACAATAGAAGTGATATCAAATCGAATAGCATTATGTATTGAAGATCAAGTAATAATCTAATACATTTATATGGTGACCAGGGTCGTGCGAAGAGAAAATTGTGCTTGTGGCAAACTTAGAATTTGGCGCCCCCTCCTAAATTTTTCTTGTAATAGGCCAAAAAATGATGTTAGTATTATAAATTTTGTGCCCCCTAAATTTCCGGACCCGGGATGGCCGCCCTCTTCGCCCCCCCCCCCTTTCGCAAGGCGCTGATGGTGACACCTTCAAACATAAATCTTTCCAGAAATGCTTCATCATTCCTTAATTACAGCTATAACGAATATTTTATTCTGCTAAAAGCTTCCATTCTTTTTATAGTGAAATTATAAGGAAATTTTAATAGATTAAATGCATAATTAAAGCAAAATTAGTTTAATTAAACTCTTTAATGATAAACACGCGTTGTTTTTCTATTGCTTAGATCGATTGCTCTTTTTTAAATCGAAATTTTAATACATAATATGTAATCTAAAAAAAAGCACAATTATTTTGTTTAAGTTTTAAAAATGCACATAAAACTTCATATCTGTAAGGTAAATAGTACAATCCCTAAACGATCTCAAAACAATCGTTCTTCTAAAAGCATTTTTTTCTGCTTCAAAAATTTCCTTCAAATTCATACTTACATATTCGGAAAAATAACGGATGCTGAAATAACAAAAACATACTTCTATCTTTCTACCCAAACAACTAAATGAAATACCCGTATATGATACTAATATGAGAACAGAGCTGTTACAAACCGCACATATTCTTTAACATATAACGGGTATTCTCTAAAAAACGAAATACCGAATCGTTTCTTTGAAATATCACTCGCTTGTAGTTACTGTCAATACGCCACCGAAAAAAAAGAAACTAACTTTAAACGATGTTTTACGTACGTTTGTGCAATTCGTGATTCATGAATGAAGCGAGACAGTCGACGCAGTAACAGATACGAATTTGTGTTCGGGATCTGGCATTAGGCGCCGAATTTAGTTATTTTGATATCAGTCTATGCGTATAATTCTCTTTGAATGTAACACTTATTCTCAAATGATTTGGTTTTCGTAGGAGCTTATTGATTTATTTATTATGGAAAGAAAAATAAGTAAATTGTGAACATATTTTTCCGCAGTATCAAGTGATAAAGCAAAACGTGATTTATGCCAAATGAAGTATTCAATTAAAGGAAGTTCAACGACGAATTAAAATAATAATAATAATAAAAAAAAACATTTATTGGTAAAGCATCGTCTATCATATGATCGTTTGTTTCCATCAAAACCGTTGTTACTGTCTTTATTGAGCCAGCAGCTTAGTAATGATGATGAAAATGTTGCAAAGAGCAATGTATATTTTCTGAACATTTTCAAGAAATTAAGTTTTAAAAATTACAGGTTTGCTTTAAGTGTATTATTTTCCTATAAAAGTATCTTTGAATACGTATTTATATTTTATATTTGAAAACATTTCCATGATAGGGACAAATTTTTAGATTGCTTTTAAAAATGTTTTTATGATAAAGTTTATTTTTCTTTTTTCGTTGATTTTAAAAATGTATTTGCTGTTTGTTTTTAAATTTCATATCTGAAGAAAAAAAAAAGTATTTTAAAATATAAATAAAAATTTTCAGAGATAATAATGGATTGAAGTACAATTGTAGATGTGTGTTTGATAGGATGATCACATAACAAATAAAACATATTGTTTTTAAATTATTCCAGAAATTAAATTTTCATTACACATAATTACACATATTTTGTTAGTGTAAAATTAGTGAGAGAATTTGCTTGTAAAAACATTTTGTTTGTGTAATTACACCTCATAGTTTTATTGTATAAATTTTGTAAGCTTTTACTCTTGCTAAATTGCTTTCTCTGATTATTCTTTATTTTCATAAGTAATAAATTCTACAAGTTAGACATGTTCTACTCAATTATGTATCGTTTTTAATTTTGTTTGTCAAAAAAAATTAGAAACTTGATTAAATTTGTATTTTATGGACAGATAGATGGCAGCACATAACAATATGTGAAGAGTAAAAAATGCTCATTCTTCCAAATACTCATGTCCCTTATGTAACTAGATTTGTTGCAGTTATGTAGTACACACGATGATTTTTAATAGCCGGTTTTTGAGCAGTAACGAGTAACGATAATTTTTAAACGGGTAGTCAGTTTTAAAATAACGCCATCATACAGGTATTTATTTAGTCGTTAGTTTTACAGCACTATTTATAACAGTGATACTTTGAAATACCTAGTAAATATTATGAAAAAGAAATAGAAAATTTTGAATGATAATTTTTATAAATACACTGGATATTTATCTAAAATTTTGTTAAAATTTGCAGTGCCAATTTGTGGTCAAAAAATGAATTTTGGTGCAGAAAAATCTGTTTTTGGAACAGGAAAAAAACAATTTTGGGACAAGAAAATCAGTTTTGGGGGATAGAAAGAGGAAAACAATTTTGTAGCAGCAAAAACAAGAATTATGTAGCAGAAAAATACACTCATTTTTTATTTTATTTATTTATTTATTTTTTTTTTTTTTTTTGTCACCTTTTTAATGAAATTTCACTTTTTTTTCACTACTGTTTGAAGAAATATGCAGCTTTTTCGCGATATTTTAATGAAATTTACCGGTTTTTTCATGAAATCGCCTTTTTTCGCGATCTTTTGACAAAATCTGCTGTTTTTTTCATGATATTATGATGAAATCTATCATTTCTTTATGATCTTTTGTTGAAATCTGTCATTTTTTCGCGATTTTTTAAAAGAAATTTATTGTTTTTCTATTTTCATGACCTATTGATGAAATCTCTTGTTTTTTTTTTCGATCTTTTGATGAAATTTTTTTTTGCAATCTTTTGACAAAAGATTGTTTTTTCAAGATTTTTTGATGAAAGATTCCATATTATAAGCGATTTTTCGCCAAAATCTGCAATTTTTCGTGATTTTTTGATGTAATCTATGGTTTTTTTCATGATTTTTTGATGAAACATCCAGGGTTGGCAAGTTTTTGACGGTTTTAACCATGGTTTAAACCATCATGTCAAAGACCTCCTTGTCAAAAATGTCAAAAACCAATATTTATAAGCAAATAAAAATATTTATGTACATATATATGTCTACCTATATTTATATTTAATAAGTAAAATTTATTTGCTTTTAATAAAGAAAATGTTTCTAACTATGTTGTAGAAAAAATAAATTAAAATTTTTGAAGTAACATATTTTGAATATTAAACAAAACCTTAGATTTTGGAAAACTTATTTTTTGTAATATTATTTATTAAATTTTAATGTGTTATTCAAAACATGCAGAGATATATATTATGAAGAAATTTATTTATAACCAAATTTAGTGTATAGTTTAAAATAATATTAAAGATTAGACATGTTCTGTAATTGATTAGGAATAGAAAGATCTTCAAAACTGGTGTGCTACAATGGGCAAATGAATTGGATTATTGAACTAAATTTCTACTTTGATAGTTTTTATCTGGATTGATTTCGATTATCTAATCAAATTAATTGCAAGTATTTGATGTATGTTTTATTTTTTTTTAAAATTATGTATTTAATTAGATAAGAATAAAACAAAACTACATAATATTTTGTGTTGTAGAAGTATTTCATGGATCAGTGTAATATTTTTTCTGTTTTGACTTTTACAATTGTTGCTTGGTTCTTCAGAAAAATCAGTAATTCTGAATTTTAAATTGTCAGTCGTTTTTTGAATTTATAACTAACATAAATATAATAAAAAATTAGCTCCTTTCAATAAATATCTAAGTACCTATTTACAACATTCAGCCTATTTATTTACTATGCTGAAAAATTAGCTTATACAAATACTTATGAATTTCTTTCGTTTTCTTTATCACTGAATACTATAAAATTCTGTTAATTCTGTTGATTGGTTGGTTGGTTGGTTGGTTGGCAAGTACTGAGACGTATGCTACTACCCGTTAGGGAGGCTTTTGTCTCGAAACTCCAGGGTAGACACACAGCTAATCAGCCAGGATCAAATCAAGTACGACACAGACAAACGAGGGAAGAAAAAACAACAACAATAGGCCCACACAGGCGGTCAACTAGAGCGGTCAAAAAAGATGGGGAAGAGCCACACGTGAAAATCGGATTAGGGCCGCAACACCCTGAGGAGATGAGAGAGCTACAGACAGGATCTCGCTGTAGCTCGAGCAGGCAGGCAACTTGAGCGACAAAAGCAGCTGTCGGCGAGGATCATTGAGTACCATGCAATGCAGGAGAACATGCTCCGGGGTATCCAACTCAAAACAATGCCTACACAGCGGGGAGAAGACTTGATTCATACGAAAGAGACGCTGCTGGGTGAGGATCATCCTAGCCCTCCATCGGGCAATAAGCACATCCGTTCGCCTGGAGGGGGTCCACAGAGAATAAGACCGGTCAATGGTAAGGTGAGGGTAATCAGGTGCGTAGTCACTGTTAAGCCATGAGAAGTCATTTTCAATGAGCCAGCTCTTCTTAATGTGGGAGCGTAGGTCCTCCGGAGAAATCCAAGGGACTGCCTGGCAGAGAAAAGGACCATTTTTGGCCAGAGCGTCAGCCCTCTCGTTCGGGACGATACCCTTATGAGCGGGGCACCAGACCAAAGTAACGGAGTAGCCCCTACTACTCAAGACCGAAATGCTATGGATCAGATGGAGGATGACCTTAGGAGAACGAAGTGAATAAGCCTGGAGAGCTCGCAAGACAGACAAGCTATCCGTTAAAAGAAAAATAGTCTTGTGAATCAATGGAAGATGAGTAATGGCCAACCAGAGTGCGATCGCTTCGGCAGTGAAAATGGAATTGCAATGATGGAGCAAGGCAGCCACGGCTCGGTCGGAGTCGGCATCAATTGCCGCCACCGACGTCTTCGCAGAGTCTTTGGAGGCATCGGAGGCAAGGACAGTAGAGGAGCGGTGGGCCTCGCGCCAGCGGGCCCATTCGCTCGCAAGGACACGATCAGGGAGCGAGACGTCCTGAAAGGGAAGGCCTTCAGTAATTATATGAAGAGACAAATCCTGAGGTAGAGGAGGCCAGATGAACCGAATAATTTTAGAAAGATCGCAGCCATAAGCGGCGGACAAGGAGTCACAGAGGCGAGTCCAATTAGAGTCAAAACCATCGGGAGGATGAGGCGACCGGAGAGAGTCACTGAGAACAAGTCCCGGGGGAAGGGCAAGCTGCCGTAAGAGAAAAGCCTTCGCCAGGAACAGGAGACGGCTGCGGATTGAGGTCGCACCAGCTTCACGTTGAAGGACCGGAATGGGAGTGCACATGGGAAGGCCAGTAGCAGTGCGAAGAGCAGCATAGTAGATTCTCTCCAGAGTGATCATAGCAGATTTTTTACAGTCAAAGAAGAGCGCACATCCGTATTCGAGAAGGCTTCTGACCAGAGCGTTGATGATACGCAGCAGGTGCGTGCTGGCCACTCCCCTAGAGTGGCTTGCCACGGCCTTAATGTAGTTGAGGCGCCGAAGAGCTTTGATACGGATCATCGAAAAGTGAGAGCGAAAATTAAGAGAGCGACTAAACCAGATACCCAGAATCTTCACAGTGGCGCTCCAAGGGACCTCCTGCCCAGCAACAAACGGAGGGTCGCCCGGATCACGGCTGCGAGAGAAATTGATGGCCAAGCACTTTTCAGGCGAGATCCTTAGCTTGTTGGCCGCACACCAATTACAAATCCTCTGCAGGGCACTGTTAAGCTTTTCACGGGCACGACGCTCGTTAAGGCCAATGACGTACACAATGATGTCGTCGGCGTACACTATGAGGTAGACGCCATCTTCCAAGATCTCCACGATATCAGCCAAGTAGATTAGAAAAAGGAAGGGGGAGAGCACACTCCCCTGAGGAACGCCATGACGACAGGGGCCCACCCCAGAAGTAGCCGACCTCCATC
The DNA here is from genome assembly GCA_964019185.1 of Maratus speculifer. Lineage (NCBI taxonomy): Eukaryota > Metazoa > Arthropoda > Arachnida > Araneae > Salticidae > Maratus > Maratus speculifer. The sequence goes on along the minus strand of OZ025292.1, from coordinate 20,001,123 downwards.
TGATCTGGATCCGGCGCTCCGTGAGAAAATCAGCAATCCAACGGCCCATGCGTCCACGAATTCCCAGCGAAGCCAACTTGTAGATAAGATTATCAATCCAAACAGAGTCGTAGGCAGCCTTGATATCAAGACATACAGCGGCCACAAAGTGGTTGTTAGCCCTCGCACGACGTACGTGATCAACGAGAGTGCAGAGAGCCGTGGTGCAGTCCCTAAAAGGGAGGAAGCCAAACTGGCTGGGAGGGAAGATGTTTCGCACACCGGTCCAGATCAGAAGGCGATGGAGGATCATCCTTTCCATAACCTTGACACAGACGGAAGTCAGGGCAATCGGTCTGTAAGAACTAGTCTGCATAGTCGGTTTGCCCGGCTTACGAATCGGGATGATGGTGGCCAACTTCCAGGAAGCCGGAAGCGACGAACTTTCAAACGAGGCGTTAAAGATCGAAAGAAGCTTTTGACGATTTTCAGAGTGAAGGTTTTGTAAAAGGCGGGCGGAAATACCGTCAGCGCCAGGGGACGTAGGCCTGGTGTGTTTGAGTGCATCTGAAAGCTCCTCCAAAGAAAAGCTGGCATCCAAAGAATCGTCCCCATCACTAAGGTCAAACGGCAAGGGTTCATAGGCATCTAGTTGTTGAAAATGCTGCAAGAAAACTTCGGCCTGAAGATGGGCAGAAACCACTGGATGAGGGTTGCACAATACATTGTCTCCATGGGTAGACTCCCTGTTAGCGAGACGCTTCAGAATCTTGAAGATTCTGCCACTCGAGCAGCTATCCCGACAAATCTTGTCCCAGTATTGGCGAGACACAAGTTTCATGTGGCGCCGAAGTTTGGCGGCAAACATCTTGTAGTTTTTCCAATGTTCCCTGGAACAAGTAGAGCGGGCCCACTTTAGGGACCTCCGCTTTTGGCGCAATAGAAATTGGCAGGTAGAGTCCCACCAAGGTGGGGGCTGGACCGCCTGGGAATGCCGGATCACTTGCTGAGCCTGGATAGCCTGGTGACAGAACTTCTCAAACTCAGAGTAGGTGGGATTGGAAGCGTGTAACAGCTCATTTAGGCAGACGCTAGCCTTAGGCCAATTCACCAAAACCCGACCCGGCCCAGCCGAGGCGATCATGCTATTATGGAATAAAACAACCAGATGATGGTCCGAGTCAAAATTATCAGGGTGGATGTAGAAGTGGATGTCCCTATGAAGTGTAGGGGACAACAAGGTGAGGTCCAACAGAGAGGCAGACCCGTTAGGAGCAGAGCGTGTCGGAGAATCCAAATTCAGAAAACAGATCTCATGGGAGGCAGACCAGTCTAACAGATGTCGAACTCTAGGAGGGAATGGAGGATCCCTACCCAGAAGATTTATGTTGAAATCACCCAAGAGGATGATTGGGGAACTCAACGAATCCAAGACCCCAGAGAGCCACTCGCCCGGGAAAACACCCGAGGGGGAGTATACATTTATCAAAGAGATCCAGGAACGGTTAAACCAGACTTTGACAGCTAAAACTTCAAAGTCTGACTGCGGACAGGGAGGCAACGGCACCAAGAGAGCAGCCAAAGAGGTATGAATAGCCGTCACAAGGCCTCCACCACGAGCTTCCAGGCGGTCCTTGCGAAACACATTCATGCCCGGGAGAGAAAAACTATCCGACGCCGAAAGGAAGGTCTCCTGCAGACAAATAATGCGAGCCTGGGCGAAGGTAGGAGATCGAAGCCAATGACCATTGGCCCGGACACTTCTACAGTTCCAATGAACTAAAAAGCTGAGCATAAAGAAAAAACACAAAGAAGAAGCTGATGTAATGAAACCCCAACAACCAAAAGTTCGTGAACCCCAACCCCGGACCGCAAACAGGGAAGGCAAAAGTGGGAAAAACTCATTATCGAAACAAAAACCCGAAAATAACACAATAGGACAAGACAATAACTCAACAGACTGCAAATAAACATGATAACAAAAACAGTAAGAAAAAGAAAGAACACAAAAGGAAACACTTACCTCAACCACCCTAAGTGATGGAGGCATTGGGATCGGGCTTGTCTCTCATAGTGGCAAGATCGTCTAAAGTCCAGTCGTCCCCTGAGGGAAAGTCCGTGTTCTGTGTTTGGAGATTATTTAGATTTGGCATCCCAGTGCACAACTTTTTGACATTACTATTTCGTGAAAGAGTGCGAGTCACAGGAGTACCCGGCTTTTGCAGTTTATCAGTGGCGCTCTGTGAAGGAGAGGGGTGACCTGGGGCAAGGGCGTCCCGCAGGGCCCCAACCACGGATGACGTGACGGTGGACAACATATGTTCATAATTTAACGCCTGGGCTTCCAGGACAGACTGCATCATGGCAGCAATATTCTCGGCAAAACCTTGTAGCATAACCTGAAGGTCACCTCTGGTGATGTAGTCCGCCGGAGGGGGGGGAGGAGTAGCGATGGCCTGTGCATAGGACTCGGCTTTAGCATAGCCACTGGTCGGAAATTGTTTCCTTGCTTCACTAAATCCCAGATGTTGTTCACACTTAAATTTCAAGAAACGAGTTTCTTGGATATATTTGGGGCAAGTCTTGTCTGTGGCATGATGACTGCCTTTGCAGTTGGCACAAATAGGGGGGTCGACCGTACAGGAACCCGTATGAACAGTGGCACACTGCGCACACACAGGGTCGCTTCTGCAAACACCGGCACCATGAGTGAATTTCCAACATTTCAGGCACTGTCTCGGCCTGTCGACAAACAAAGAAATACGGAAGACTTGGTACCATAATTTGACAGAATCGGGCAAGTTGCATCCCAACTTCGTCACCAGAACGGTCGAAGTGGGACCAGAATTCTTACGTATAAATCGACGAACTTCCAGCACAGGAATGCCAGAAAGTTCTAGCTCATCCGCTATGTCTTTACAATGAATTTGGGGATCCATGTTGCGCAACAAAAACCTCGTTGTGATGCTGTCTGTTAGCAACCGGGCAGAAACCGGGATGCCCAGGAGAGTTTGAATGTTCAACACTTGAGTAGCCGTTACCTCATTTCGAGTGACTAATGTGAGCTTTCCTTGCCGGGAAAGCCGCAGAGATTCAATTCCCTGATGGTTGTCAACTTGTGACGAGATGGCGTCACGTAGAGCCTTCGGATGAGAATTCGGGATCGTTCCAGTAACTGCAGAAATTAATATGGATACACTCGCTATACCAGCCTCATTGGCTTCATTTAAAATTTGAACTTGTGTTTTATTTCTACGGTGCAGGACATCATTTGCGACATGTTTCTCAACGTTTTCCATTTCAACATTATTTGTTGGAATGTTTGCATTTTCAGGAAGAGTGTCGTTAGGTGTTAGAGATTGGGGTGACCCCGACATGATAAACAACTCAGCACCTGAACCACATGAACTCAAATCACACAACAAAACAACACGAAAACAAAAAATATACCAAGTAAAAAACTAGCTTACTGTTTAAGCAGAGAACTAATGCAAAAAAATAATGTACAACCTGAAATGAAATGATAGAACTTTCCTTAAGACTAAGCAGAAATGAAGAAAGCGTGCACACTTCGCACACAAATACAAACACCGCCCACCACGGTATAGTACACGTCGGAGAAGTTGCCAAAACCGCACCAACCTCCAACGAAAAACTCCCCCGAAAAAATTCTCTGTTGATTGGTTGCTACCATGGTTAGTAAACTGCGACTTCGATTAAAGAAATCGATTAAAATTTACAGAGAGTCCAAATACCATGGCATCGTCGTATGCTGTAAGCATAATCATGATTTAAGTCTATTTGCTAAATTACATTACAAAAAATAAAACAAATCCATGATAGAAATATAGAAATCCATCACAGCCTCGATCACAGCTTTGAATGAAAAAGGCCGTGTTCAAAAGCGGCTTTTTTTGTGCGCGCGCGCTCAGAAGATTCTGCTTGGAGTAGGTGCTATCGAAGAAGAGAATTTTAAACTTATTCAATTATTGTATTATTTTTATGGTTCAGAATTGGTAAATACAAATACCATATCTCTTTATCCTTTCAAAATATGATTTTCGTAACAGAAATACATACCTGTGACCACTCAAATAAAATTAAAAGTATTCCGGAAAAGTATCACGTGACCTATTTCATGTAATTAAGCCCGATTAGCATTTAAAAAATGACAATCAACCCTGCTCAAACCTTGACGCGCGCGACGCAAAAAAAATGATGGGCGATTTGATCACGTGATTGTGCGTTTTGTGCTTATCTGTTATTGGTTGCACGTTGTTTGTTGTCAAAGTTGGTAGGTTGACTGATACAATTTAACAATTGGTGATTTAATTTTTTTAATAATTTTATTTTTATTTATTTAAAAATCATTTATCAATTGCTTTATACTTTTCGTATTAAATAATAGAATACTGTTGATTCTATTGTTGTAATTAATAGAATGCTGTTGATAAACCAAGGTTGAGATATCCACACGGGGGACTAGCTAAGGGGGGGGGGACTACCCTCCCAAAACATTGACAAATGTTGTTACACTTTGCAAATTTAAAACTTTTATGTCAAATTTAATTAAAATTTTAATAAAAACTGCAATACATTTTCTATTTTTGATAGAATTTGCAAAAGTTACAACTCTAATTGGGAATATTATTAATTTTTTTACAAATAAGAATTGTATTACATTTTCAAAGTGCGTTAACTTGGCAAAATTATAAAACGAGTTGGCGAATATAAAAATTTGACTTGACAATATTAAGGTTTTCTCCCCCACCAATAAAAAGTCTTAGCGATGGCCCTGTATCCACATATTACAAGATTGATTTGTAATCTACAATACTGGATTGATTTCAATGGAATTTGCATTGTTAGTTAGATAATTTTTCAGAAAAAGTTTTAGTATGTATATATTTCTTATTTAATGATTGTATATTTTAATACCGTGTGGATAACAGGCCAAAATATGTCATAAAATATGAAAAACAAACGATATCCGAAATTATGTTAGTATAAGCAAAACACTTATTTATACTTTTAATAGAAAAATTATAAACATTCTAAATCATACTTTATTCATTATAAAACTAGAAGGCAAACTCCAAATATTTCACTTCTTTAAAATATATGCATGCAGATATTCTTAATTTAAAAAAATGTATATCTTTTACATTTTGCTTTTATAATATTTTCCATTTTGATTTTAACACCGTAAAATATCCACTCATGCAGAAAACTTTTTTTTTTCATTTTCTTAATATATATATAAATCACTTTGGAACGATATTAATATCGTTCTAATTATCCTTTTAATATTCTAAATTTGAAATATTAAAATTTTCTCCGCAAAAATCTCATTTTCTCATATTTAAATAAGTATTTTATTATTATAATAGAAATACATGTGCTTCTGTATTATTAATACAAAAATTTACCTTTAATAAAAATGTCTTATTTATTAATAAAAAGCAACAAAAAAAAAAAAAAAAAAGACAAACCAACTTTTGGCCCGCGCAGGTTTCGAACCCGTATCGTCTGGGTTCAAGCTCAGCACTCTGACCATTCGGCCAACCAGCTCGCTTTCATTTGTAACAGATTATCTTTATAATTGGCACTACAAGTAATTACATCCTTGATCTGTTCTCTATCTGTTACTGAGCGAACAGTTACAGTAACTGGTGGCACAGTAGCGAGGACTGAACGCACATCCCACCAAGTATAAGTATCCACTCCATGTCCGTGGCTCCTAGCGTGCACGTGCAGCGCGCGTAACAGCTGAACACGGCCAAAGTATCTTCATCTTCTCAGTAATCGTATCTTAAGTGATCGATTACAATATTATATAATCGACTCTTTGTAGATTGATATTTTACGAATTAAAGAGCCTTTGGATTAAACCTTTAAAACAAATGTAGTTTTATTTTCCCTCCAAATGAATGCAATAAAAAAAAAAGTTAATTGAAGCTAAATTGTAGGGTATAGAAATTTACTAATTGGTTGGTTGGATGGCCAAAATTTATGATCTGTATTGCATTTAAAAGGGCAGCAGACTCCTCCGGGTTATTGCAAATCGATTTTTTGAGCTATTTATTTTTTGTCCGTCAATAGTTCAATGAATTAATATGACAAAAGGACTTAAATGAGTTAAATTGAATATTATAAACTATATAGACTGAAATGATTTAATAATGTGGCTTTCTTTTTCATAAAAAATCATCATTTTAAATTTTATTAGATGCTGCATTACGCTCCCTTCAGTAGTATATAGTGAGTTGTGAATATGGAAAGTTCACAAATTCAGTAACTTTATAGACTTTTTAGATTTATTTTTCTAAAGAAAGTTTTGAACTAAGTGGTGATTAATTGTGTACTGTACATGCATAAAAGCACTAGCAACTTAAGTTGTGGTCGATATTCATCTTTCGATTTAACGAAACGATCCATTTCACATTTAGAAGATATTTCACAGCATGCCTCACGGAGAATGGCGATCATGAACGAAGCCGAAGAGCAAGAGAGGAAGATTGTTAATGAATTCTGTCATTTATTAGAGAAATCCAAACAGCTATTCAATGGTTTAAGGTAAATTATTATATATTTGGTACTTTTTCATTAGCCGAATACAAATATGACCTAAAGCAGATTTTTCTTGTTTATAGCAACTTTTATTTTTGTGTCTGCAAATTAGAAACAGTTTGATGTTGAAATAGGTATTTTAATTTATATCTTATTAAAATATTTATTTCTTATGTATTTTTAAAAAATAAGTGAAAGGTAGGGTCAGTAGGGGTAATTATAACTACTTTGTATATTTTCAACATTATTATTATTTTCTACTTGGGAAAACTGGTTTTTTAGTACACAGGAAGTAATTTTGATCCTTTAAAAACCAAGAACACCTTTTTAAAAGCTTTGATTCCTTTTGCTGTTATTTTTTAATTAAAATGATGGTTATAATTACCCTATCCATAAAAAGAATGATGCCCAGTTAAACTGATGGCATAGAGCTCATAGGCTATGCAGACTAATTTAATATTACAGCCTTATATAATAATGCCTTTCGAAAAAAAATAAGGAAGGAAGTACCCCCCCCCCCATTTCCTTTCTTTATACTTAATCATTGAAGCCCCAAAACTAATCAGGGATATGCCTTATCATATAATAAACCTGTATCCAAAATTCAAAGAAAGACGAATTCTGCATAAAACCCATTTATGTAATTTAAGAAACGTTGTCCCCCGTTCCCTCCTTTATAATTAAGCATCAAACCTTCAAAACTGTTCAGAAATTCAACTTATCAGAAAGAACCAACATCCAAAATTTAAAGCAAATCGGTTAGCTCTGTACAAAACTCTATTTAGCTAACTTAAGGGATACCCCACTTTATAATTAACAAAAGAACACCACAACAAAGCTTCTTATTACTATGAACTGTATCCAAAAATTGAAACAACATCGGTTAATTCTGCATGAAAAACCGTTTGCATAAATTATGAGGCGTAGTTTTCCTTATCCTCTCTTTATACTTATCCAGGGAATTCCAAAAACAAATCAGGGATGGGCCTTTTCAGAATAAATCTAAATACAAAATTTGAAGCAAATAGGTATATTTTGCATGAAAAACCTAAATTAAGTCCCCTTTTTAAACTTATCCATAAACACCCAATACTAATCATGGAGGCACCTCATTAAAATGATCCTACATCTAAGATTTTAACGAAATCTACTAATTCTGCATGAAAAACCCATTTATATAGATTAAGGGGAGGGGCAATAGCCCCTGTTCCCCTTCTTATACTTATCAAATGAACTTTCAAAGCTAATCAGGGAAGTGTCTTATCATAATAAGCAGATATCTAAAATTTCATATAAATTATATTTTTATCTTGAGTTATCGTGTTACGTACGCACACACATACATACAGAACGGGCAGGCACATAAGCTCTCAGGCTTTGATAGCCTGTGAGCTAAAAACTCACAGTCATAAAAGTTTGAGGTAATTAAGGCCATAGCCAGGAAATTATGAGCACCAATATTTTCTCTTGATATTTGCGATATATGCATATTTTTGGTATAATGGAGACCATTAGAATTCCAAATCTGTTTATCTAAAATTTTGGTTGACTTTATTTCGAATTAATATTGGGATCTCAAAAATACATCAAATTAGTGATGAAGAATATCTAAAATGAAAAATACACTATGAGGTTAAGCATGAAACAAAATTTTGCTGTACACAGATTTCTCTAACATGAGCGATGGTCACAATTTCACCCCTTGGTCATGGTTACCTCACTTGACCTTGTGTAAGACTGATGGATGTTTATGTACATTTTTTAAATGAAATAAAATGAGTACAGTATAAAAGATGGCGATTGAAGCAATTTTGGCCTTTTTTTTACCTGTGCCCCTTTAGCAGAAAATAACCATATTTTCTTTTTAAATTAACCAAGAAGACACAAGAGTACCTTAGACATATTTTCATTGTGTGGATCTTATGATGAAACTGTTTTTTTTACATCTATTTTAAAATAAAAATACTCATCTTCAAAATCTATATACATAAAATATATTTTGTAAGAGATTTTCAAAAGTGCATATTTTTATATTTTTTGTGATTTTTGGTTTTCTATTAATTAGCAAAGTGAAAAAATATATATATGTATATATTTACTTAAATCAAAAAATATTTAGGGTAGATGTGCCAGTAGTGAACACCAGGACCCCTCAGTGTATTTGGTATATAAAAAAATAACTAGTAAAAATTTAGTTTTTATTCTTATCATAAATCCCCCTTGCATGTTTTTTAATTTGGGCTATTGTTGACACTGCATCAAACCTATCAGAATGCAGAAAATAATGTTTTAAAATTCCTTTGCTTTTTAGTGAAAATCTTAATGAACATGCTAAGAGTTGTCTTCACTAAATTCATAGGGTAGATGTTCCAGTCATGAATACTCTTAACAAATTTCTTATAAAATTATTTTTCTATTTATAGATATTATATTCCAGTTTTTTCAGTATTAATCAATTAACAGTTATATTTAACCATTTTTATAGCCTCATTTTGCAATATGAATGAAAATTTAATTTTTAATAATAGAAATGTGTCAAAACACCTAAAAGCCCAAGGGAGGTATTTGATTAAATGGAGAAACATAAAAATGTAGTATTTAATGTGTAATAATGTGGCCAAATTATTAAATACAGCATAATTAAGATAGAGAAAATTGTTAATTTAATAGAATAATACAAACTGAAATATAAACAAAATAATGTAAACTAAATGCGTAATAATTTAGTGTAAGTAAAAACATGCATTTGGTTTATATTAAATTTAATGTAACTTGTCTAAATTACATCCTAATTTTGTTATGCTTGTTAGAATTTTTTTTTGCATATTTATATAGGTTTAAAAAAATCGATTAAAATGATTGTGGAAAAAATGATGAATTATTTTTCAAATGGTATCATAATTACTATCTTGAGCCTATATGTGACACAACATTATCATTAAGGGTGTGGTGTCATGCCCTTAATGATAATATGGGTCACACGAAAAGATTTAGCTAAATGATAATCCTATGAAAGAAATTTATAGAGATATCTGGGTTACATTTTAATTTTTTTAAATGATTTTTTTTTTTGCACTGGATAGCTGAGATTAATCTGTACAAAGGCCCTTCTTCGATTTTGATTGCTGATTATATTTTAATGATGATGCTTTCACTTTCAGAATCAGTTACGAAAATAAAAGTGCTCCAATTAAAAATGTCTATAAACAAAATCAAAAAAGTAAAAATCATCCTTTGATAAACAGAAACAAACAAAATACAAAATTTATCAAAACTGTCCAATTTATTTCACCATTTTTTAAATTCATCCCTCCTCTCCCCCCCCCCCCCCCCAAAAAAAGAGGTCACATGACATGTCCATTGTTCACTTACAGCTGAAATCCATGCAGGGAGTACTGGAAATTTCTTTTCAGTGTAAGGTGTAAAAACCGAAATTGACTAAAGGCGAAGGAAAATTCCAGTTGAAACATGTTTATTACACTAATTTTCCAAATTGTCTGACTCAGTTGTTATTCGATAAAGTGGGGATATTTTGTGAAAAGTGTATAAGTGAGAAAAAATAACATTTAACCCAATTAGAATAAATTTAGTTCCAGGGGATTTTATTTGAATTAAGCAGAGTATTTATTTATCCCTGGCCCAATTAAGTGGGAAGGACTCTATTAAAACATTATTTAAATTTATAATAGTAATGAAACTAGTAAATCTGCAAGTCAGTGGGCTTAAATATCAGTTCTGCCATCTTATTTTGAATTTTTCTATTTAATATATAAAGCATGCAACCTGCAATATTATTTCTTTCTTATTTGTGTAAGTTTCTAAGAATTTAACTCTGTTGTAAATAGTGAGAAACATACAAATCTGTGCATTAATATTCCAAAACTTTATTTTATTTTTTAATTAGTGCTGTAAACCCCTGACTGTTTCAATAATTTAATAACTAATTCCCTGACATTAAGTATTTCAACTTCCTAAAATAATTTAAAATACTGATTTTGTAATAATAATAATTAAACAATGAATATTTTTTACAAATATGTTATTAATTATTGATATTCTAATTGTTAAATTTATTTGAAAATAATTATTGTTTCACTAGTATGCTTTCACGAAATTTTGATTCTAAATAATCATAAAAACAATTATCTAATATTTTTGAAGGGTGTCCATGATACAGGAATTTTGGGTGCTTTAATGATTTCTGTTATTTACAATAAAATTTTAATATTGAGAAATAATACTATAAAAATGTTTAAGTATTTTTGATAAATCAATATAATATTAAAGAAATTGGAATTTAATAATTATATTTATTATTAATTTTTAATATTTAACCCCTTAAAGGTGACCATTACTGGCACATCTACACACCATTTATGATACACCAAAAAAACTAATCCATAATATCTATATAATGTAATTTTTTCTTTTATACTTCAGTGTTTCATTTAAGTGCATGTCTTTTCCAGAGATCTACCCCAGTATGGTCATAAACAGTGGCAGGCTTATTTTGGACGAACATTTGATGTCTACACAAAACTTTGGAAATTCCAACAACAGCACAGGTAGTTTAAAAAAATTTGTTGGGTCCCTTTTAATTTCATGTGGTTAAATTCCTTGTACCATTTTTGCTTTTTATTTTGCATTAAGTCGAGTGAAATTGAATTGGTCATTTCAAAAACAGCATAAGTCACTTTTCAGAAATTTAAGAAAAAAAAAATTGTATTATTCATAAATCATAAGCAAAAGAATTTTTATGGATTTTTTTAGGTTGATTATAGAGTTTGAACTTCGAAGTTTGTAAATATCGAATAATTTTTTTAAATTTATGAGTAACCTGGAAGGACAGGTATGGGGTGTTAGCACACCCCAAACATCTTAAATAGCATGAATATGAAAGAAAACTTTAGAATTTTATCTGTTAGTAAAATTAATGATAATTACTCTTTCTCATGAAAAATAATAACTGAAATGTTAAATTATTGTGAATTAAAAAAATTAATAAAATAAATACAAAGCACTCACCTTTATTTTCCTTATTTGAAGATCTTAATTTTCCTATGTAGCATTTATTAATTTTTGTTTACAATTTTTATTATTACGAAATCATACATTATTGTAGATAAGAATACTGAAATTTATGAGTTTTCATAATAATTAGGTTGTACATCAATGAGAAATATTGGATTTTTTGAATGTCTGCTTGTCCAAAATCCTTCTAAAGGACTAAAAAAAAAGTCTTTCCAGGCATGAGGCATCAAAACACTCCACGCCTATCCTGCTGGGTTAATGAAAAGTAATATGAAACTAAATAGTATACTTGAAGAAATTTGGCATAATGTGATTTTTGAAATGACCAATTCATGTATCGAATTGTTTTTTCAAAAGTATGAGATTTTGCCCCCTACTGACTATTTTCACCAATCTCCATCCAGGCTAGATATGAGATAGGCTCAGCATGACAAGGTCTTAGTCTTGATTCTTCATATCAATCTTCAGACTGAAGCTTAATTTTTTTTTTTTTTTTTTTTTTTTTTAATTAATTTGAAAGCACGTTGAATTGTTATTGATGAGATGTAATAAGAAATATTCTGAAGTTTTTTAGGATTCATGTTAACAACATAAAGAAGTCATGGGGTGTCCCTTGTCTATCCCTACTTTCCTTTGTACATTCAATGTTAGTAATGTAAAGAATCTGTTGGATATCCCTTGTCTATCACTGTTTTTTGTTTAAATTACTGTAAAATAGAACTGATGTCTTTCTGCCCTAATTGCACAGTGATATTTTAAGAACAGAATAAGAATTGTAAGTTTTGTAAATTTCTTCCAGTGGTTGGGTATAAATAACAATTTTTCTATTTTAAATAGATTTTCAGGGATATGAAAATAATGAAATGCTGTCGTGAGGGAATATTTAAAATTAACTCTTATTTCTGTGTAAGAAGCGATTTTTAAATAAGAATATTAATCATGAGACAATTTTTTATCATGTGTTTTCAGTGTGAGGCTCTGTCTCAGAAAAAACAGCCCAAACGAGAAGAATAGAGAGAGGAATCACATTTATTAATGTTATTGTCAGATAATTGCAAATTAGATTCTTGATAATGAGTTTTTTAATGAATGATTATGGCATTTCAGTGAGCATTTTAAGAATATGATGTTACACACTAATTACATTATAATGGTAGTAACAAAACAATAATATTTATCTAACAATCTATACTAATAACATCTGAAAATATTACACTAGCCTAAAGAACCCCGACTGCAACACTGCTGCATTTTGACTACTTGAAAGATATTCTCTTATTTAACATTAGAACTGCCGTGAACCATCATTTTGACAGCTACAATATGTTTTGGTTCAAACCAAAAATTTGATTATGAAATAAGTAGGATACAAAGAAGAAAAACTTTAAATAATAAAGTTAAACTGTTAAAACAAAATTCTGGTGTGAAATATTTTTATAAAACTTGACTCAAGTTCTAATGTAAATATGGCCTTTAACTACACTGAGTGCAATGAATAGTTCCTTTTTAGGTAGATTTCGTAAGAAATACTACCTATTGCAATCGCACCAGTTATATATCTATCTATCTATCTATATGTCTCACTTTTTTATGGACATGATAACTTCTATAATTCTTCACCAATCACCACCAAACTGGTACATAAAATCAAAGGGGTTAAAATCTTGGCTAAGTTCATTAATGGGCAAAATCGGACCAAGGGGGTCGGAATAGGGGGCGTTTTTGTGAAAACCGAAAAAACGCTATAACTTCTTAATTAATGTAGATATCGAATCGGTTTAAAAATTATATTACTTCTTAAAAATGAAGGTATATGCATCACAGATTTTTGATAAATTTAGAAGTGGGCTCAAGGGGCGAAAAAAACAGGGTTTTTGAGAGAAAAAAATTCAAAACTTCGTCAATTTTCAAGATATCAAGTCCAACTAAATTTTTTGTAAATGTTCTTAAAATTATCTAAAACTTTTGTATTTACAAGTTTTTGATAGGACCAACTTTTACCGATGAAAAAAATTAAAAACGAAAAGAAAAAGGGCGCTGAAAAAAGAGAAAAATCCATAACTCCGTCAATTTTTAAGATATCAAATCTGATTAAATTTATTTTACATCTTCTCAAAAATATCTACAACTTCTATATTGACAAGTTTTTCAAAGGACCAATTCGTATAGCAAAAAGAAATTAAACAAAAATAGGAGTTGGAGAAAAAAACCTCAAATCCAAATTGCTTATATTCTGACTCATTTTTAAATTCATTTTTGATTTTAAACGCATCCAAATGGTAGATCCTTTTATTTAGAAACTGTATAAAGTGACGCATTGGTCAATTTTCTGATAAAGACAGAATATATTTCAAAAAAGGCTACCAAAAAGGGTATTTTGAACAGAATTTCCGAAAGTCATCGGGACTGAAAATTGAAGGAAGTATTCAAATAAGAAATTGCGTTTTTTCTGACTCGTTTTTAAATCAATTTTTGTTCTCAAACGCATCCAATTTACAGATCCTCTTATTTAGGAACTATATAATGTGATGCATTGGTCAGTTTTTTGATAAAGACGGAATATATTTCAAAAAAGGCTACCAAAAAGGGTATTTTGAACAGAATTTCCCGAAGTCTTTGTGATTTGAAAATTTAAGGAAGTTTTCACATAGCAAATTGCTTTTTTTATGACTCGTTTTAAAATCCATTTTCGCTCTCAAATGCATCCAATTTACAGATCTTCTTATTTAGGTACTATATACTGTGAAGCATTGGCCAGTTTTTTTGATAAAGATAGAATATATTTTTTAAAATGCTGTCAAAGTGAGTATTTCGCACAAAATTTCCCTAAGCAATCATGATTAAAGAATTAAGGATGTATTCAAACAACAAATCGGTTATTTTATGACTCATTTTTAAATTCAATTTTTTTCTCAAATGCATTCAACTGACAGTTTTTTGTTATTTAGGAACTGTATGATGTACTGTTTTGGTCGATTTTTTAATAAATTCAGAATCTATTTCAAAATATGTTGTCAAAATGGGCATTTGAGGTGAATTTTTCTTAAGATGATTCTGATAAAACCAGTTTTTGCAGAAAAATGAAATTAAAAATTTTTCATAAACGGCCAAATGAAGTTATTAAACTGGGTTTATCTCTAATCATATATTTTTTTGTTGAAATGAGCACTCTTCGAAATCTACCTCCGCCTATAGGCCCAGCCGACAGGGATTTTTCACATATCAAGTGCTGCAATTAACAACTCTCTCATTTCAAGATTGCCAATTTGATGACAGTGTTGCCATGATTTTCTTTCTAATTTTCATATATTAGCAAACAGTTGCATTTTTTTTTTAAAAGATTGAATTGACCAATAATGTTTTTAAATGCTCCAAACTGCTATAAAACCAAATTGACTTAATTTGTAATGCTTCTTAAAATGTTCTTGAACACAGTTAATTGTTAATTTTTCCTCTCTTACAGGCAAGTTTTAGATAGCAAATATGCCCTCAAGCGGTGGCAGATTGGCGAGATTGCATCCAAGATTGGCCAGTTATACTATCATTATTAGTAAGTTTTTAAATATTATTATTTATGCTTATTATATTTCTGTGTGTGAGATTAAAAATTTTAAGGGAGTATTAGAAATGTCTGTACTTCTATGTTAGTTAGTTACAATTTTGAACAACAGATTTATTTATTTATTATTAGAAGCTTTTATATATACAGTAAACTCCCTTAAATCTGCACAGCTTGGGACCAGAAGTTTTGCAGCTTTTAGAATTTTGCTGATTTCTGGTCATTGCTTTGTTTATATTTTTTAAACAGTAATTTGAACTTAATTAATAATGCAATCGAAATTATAATGAATGCTTACAATATAATAAATGTAATAAATAATATAATAAACTAAAATAATAAAAATTTAGATAATTTTTTAAATAATTAAAATATTAAAAGCAAAGGTTAAATTTATAATCAATAATGTATGATTAAATATTCATTATAAAGATTAAATAACTTTTCTTTAATTATTCAATGAAACTTGCCTCATAAAAATACATTGCTAATTCACATCAAAATTATAAAATAAAGAAGTTTTATTTAAGGTTTAGCCAGACTTAATAACCAAAAAAGTTTGATTAATGCATAAATGTTTGATCACAAGATTGTAATTATCAGTGATATCAGCAATATTTTAATTTTTTTTTTTTTTTTTTTTAAGAAAGAAATTTAATTTTCCTTTATGAAAGAAACATGAATTCAGTAATATTAAAAAAATTACAAATTAAAAAATATATGAAACTGATATAAAAATAAAAAAGTCAAATTTTGTCCCTATTTCTGAATTGAATGTTTCTTTGTTTACATGTGTAAATTATGTGCGGATTTTAGAGAGTTGTGGATTTTAGGAATGCAGATTTGAGGGAGTGTGCTGTACTTGTATCAATTAGATAAATACTTTTATGTTGAAATATAGTGTTTATACTTTGATATTTTCTTCTTCACTTAATTAAATCAAATGGAAAAACAAATATTTGTATTTTAAATGTTTTATTTACCATATGTGTTTTAAATGAAATGAGTGCCAGTTTTGCATTTAAAATGAAACTAATGCAATGTACCTGGCTAACAGAAAAATGCCAACATTTATTATCTGTCCTTAAATTTTTCATCTTTCATGCAGAAGTATAATGGCAATTGAAATAATATTTGGTGAATTATTACCTGCACATTACTGTACTCCTTTTAAATAACAGAAGTATTTAACCTTGACAAGGTGATACCATGTTCCTGCAATAGGCATGGAAAATCTATGTGTGATTTTTACCGTAACTTGCAAATGTGATGGGAAAAGCTTGTCAAGGTCAGTTGCCTCTGTTATTTAAAAAGAGTAAAGCAGGAAAAGAACTAAAATGTCACTGTATTTGTGGACTCATTGTCTTTTGTATATCTTTTCAGTTTACGGACTAGTGAAACCAACTATCTGAATGAGACCTTTTCATTTTATGCTGCCATTAGAGCTCGTGGCTATTACAGCAAAGCGAGTAAAGAAGAGAGGTAAAGATACATTTTTTATATGAAATTTGATTTTGTTTGTTTAAGTATTGTTTATTATATTTAATCTAAGATAAAAATTGCATGGTGTAGTCTGTACAGTAAAATTGTCTTGCGAGGTTTAAATTACAGTAAGCTTCAATTTTGTCTGTAATCTTTGTGATAATCACCTTCTTAGTTTTTTATATGTGCTATTTGCATTTCTTTTTGATTCATTAAAATTTTAAGAATATGTATGTATTTTTTTTTAAATTCCATTTTTAATGAAATGACAAATTAAATGACTGTATGAAATATGTGAAATTCAAGATTATATATTGTTTTGCATATTTAGATTATTTGGGCATATTGTATTTCATCATAAAAAAAAAGCTACGAATTTTGGAAAAAAAAAAATCTCAATTCTAAAAATAATTGAGGAAATACAATAATTTAAATTAAAAAATACTCAGTAATTCTCCAAGGTTTGTTAAGTACTGCCCTGTCTTGCAGACATGCTTTCAGATAATGTGCAGAAACAGTGCATGATGAAAAAGACCTGTGTGCAGACCAAACTTTTTTGATGACCCTGTATTTTTATATTATATAGATAATTTTTATGCATGCTTAATTTTTATGTTGAATATATTTTAATAAAGAAATTGAATTATATAGTAAGGCATTTTTAATTTAATAAATGTATTTTTCTAATTTGTTTGCATAGGAAAAGGGGGGGGGAGGGGGAGAAAGAATTATTTTTTAAGCTTAAAGATCAACCAGAACTTAAGCCTATTGGAGTGGAATGCTGTATTTTAAAAATATCTATTTCGGAAAAAAAATATTTTTGGCTTCTGTATATTCTTTTTAAAGAATATTTCTCCCCTCCCCTGAGTTGTCAAAATATTTCTAAAATATGTTCTTAATTTAATACTTTATGTGTTAACATTATATGGGTTGCAAGTAAAATTTTAACACTTCAGATAAAACTAAGCATAATAAATAAATTAATTAAAAGGTCTTCTGTAAGAAGTGAACACAGAAAAAAGAAAAATCAAGAATATGAATCTCTTGGGTAGCAATTGCTGAAACTTAGTTACTAATTATTATTCAGAGATTTTTAAAAAAGAAAGAAATATGTAAATATGTATATTAATTGAGATGTATAAGACATGAGATTTTTTAATTCTTTATTTATGTTTGTGTATGTGCTTGCATGTGTGTGTCTATGTATTTTACAGCAGTATTTAATGTTATGTTTTCTTAACCTAAATTGCAGTAGACTCCCCCAAATCTACAACTCTCTAAAATCTACGTACCATTTATGGATGTAAACTATGAAACATTCAATTCAGATATAGAGACAAAATTCGATTTTTTTAGTTTTATATCAAATCTATACATATTTTAATTTGTAATTTTTGTTAATATTACTGAATTCATGTTTTTTCACAAAGGAAGAATAAATTTATTTCTGGGGGAAAAAAAAAAAAATCAAGCTATTGCTAACATTATTGGTAATAACAATCTTCTTATCAAATATATCTATGTATTAATCAAGCTTTTTTGGTTACTAAGTCTAGCTAAACTGGAAATAAAACTTCCTTATTTTAGGATTTTGATGTGAATTAGTAATGTACCTTTATGAGGCGAGTTTCATTGAATAATTTAGTAAAAATTCATTTCATGTTTATAATGAATATCTAATCATGCATTATTAATTTTTAACTTGACCTTTGTTTTTAATATTTTAATCATTTTAAAAATTACCTAGATTTTTATTATTTTAGTTTATTACTTATTTTAATATTTCATTATAGTGTAAGCATTCATTATAGTTTTGATTGCATTATTATGCAAAATGTATGTATTATATTATGTGAATGATTTAGGCATGTACCCAAGCAGGAAATGGCAAAATTTTGTGAACTGACAAAATTTTGACATATATTTTTTGAAAACATTGGCAAGAAGTTAAAAATTATTTTTTCTAGCATATTAGTATATCCAATAAAATGCTCAAAAGATTAAAATTTCTTTTTGATGTAAGACACGGGAGAAGTTTGCAGAGTTTAGTTTTCACAATTATTCCCTGAAAAACAAAATAGTGTTTTATAACTAATTTCGCTTTGCAGGAGAATAAATCACCCCGAGTTATCCCCAACAACACCAGACTGTCTGTCTGCATCATGCTCACTCAATGAAAAGTAATTATTTTTTATTTTAACGTGATATTTATATATTATGGCATTTTGTAATTGCAATTTTTACTCATTTCATGGAAAAGTAGCTAATATTTGGCTTTGAGAAATCCAAATTAAAAATGGAGGCTTGCAGCAAATGCCCTGCTTATCTCTTGCAATAATCAGAACTTGGGAAGAATGCAGAATTTTTAGGCCCATAGGCTTAGAATATGAAAATCTGGCCTAAAGTCCTGCATAGATCAAGTCATGTACGAAAAAAAAAAAAAAAAAAAAAATCTACCATCTTGACACTTGACATGACTCAACGTCAACACTCTTCAGTATGAACCAAACTTAAATTGACAGAATATTAATCCATATTTTCATACAATTAGGGAAACAATTTTTATGCATTTAGTCTATAATTGTATGCCTAATATGAATTTTAATTTTTATGTTGAAAAATGAAAATATATATTTCCATCAATATCAAAATTTGTAGTTTCTTCCTGCAAAAATATTCTAAACTTTTTTTGAATAATCGATTCAGCCCAAAAGAGACTTGCAAAAGTCAAAATTCTATCCAAAGCTGACTTAAACCTAAAACAATTAAAGACACATCTGCAAAAATTAGTGTTATCCTGAAATTTTATCAGGCCTGATTTAAGAATCTAATCCAGATTTGCAATATAGGATCCTTTTCATACCTTTTAAAACAAACCATAGATTAAACATTCATAAATTAATTTAAACTGACAGATTTTCAATTCCAGTTCAAAAAATTCTGTTAATGATTATGAAGAAACATGAGGAAATAAATATTGACAAAGTAAGAATTTATTAGTTTACCTATAAAGAATTAAATAAAATGACAAAATATTCAAAAACCAGCAGAATTTTTTGAGAAACCCAAAAATAAAGCAGTTGATTTAAGTGCAAGAGGACCTAAAGTGTTCAAAAATAAAATTTTCATTCAGCTACCAGATCTAGATTTCTAGACAATCATAAAATGGTATGAAAATATAGCTTTGGTGCTAGACAAATATCATTTAAGCGAACTGAAAACAGGTTCATCCTTACAATTAGTACTTGAAGACTTCCCTTTAACAAAAAGGCACAGATTTTCTTTGAATTGGTATAAGCAGCATGAATCAATTGAATATTAGGAACTGCTTATAACTTGTTTGCCAACAGTTTTTTAAAAACATTTTGCTCTAAAAATAAGAAAGTGGGATCCCAAACTTTTACTGACAAAGAATTTTAAAAATAGATGTTAACTTGCTCTTCTAACATTCTCAAAGTGAGAAACAGATATTATCAATATGTGCTTTTGTCAGTTTAAAAGGTGTATCTGATAATAAAGCTTTATCTAGAAAATAAAAAAAATTGCAGAAAATCGAGAGTACACCAAAATATTGTTCAACAGTAACAAGATAAGTAGGACAGACTAGGATTGCTATTTAGAGGACATAATGAGTTGTCAGAAAGCATCAACAGGTGAAATTTCATCAAATTTCTTAAAACAGCATCCAAAGAAAATAAAAATTTCGAAAATCAGCATTTCACAGCAGTATCGTTGTGTGAATATCAAAATGATACATCAGATTTTGGACTAAAAATTAAGAAAACAAGTCTGAAATGATGCAAGCATGATATTTTTCATTACTAGACAACAGGGTTGGCACAATTTAAACCAGTTGGTTTTAACCATGGTTTAAACCAACTGGTTTTTTCCAAAAAAAAAAAAAAAAAAATTGGTTTTTTTAGAAGAAATCTAAAGACATTTTCTCTTTTTTCTTTATAATTTACATGTTTCAGATTATTAGATATAAATGATTTCTACATTTAACACTTTATTTCGGCAATAGTATTAGATATAGTGGGTTTAGGTCATTTTTTTATGTATAGGATTAAAATCAGTATACATTGGTGAAGATATAAGCTCTAAAGAAAGAACTTCAAACATGTGAACTGATCAAAGATGAAAAAGATTAAACTTGTCCAACATTTAATATAAAATATTTAATTTTTTTAAAAATCAGATTATTTAATGCAATTAATAACATAACACAATGATCTTTAAGATTTTGCTTTAGCTGTAAAAGAAATTTTTCTTGTTTGGGGAGATAATCTTTAAGAATTAAACTCAAAATATGAAGTTGAATAAGACATAACATTATTCAAAGATTAAGTCTAGTTATAGTATTTTAATAATAATGATCTTATTCCTATATTACTTCCTGTTATCTGCTGAATCTAATAACCAAAAATGTTGACTTCAAATTGTCACTCAAAAAATAAAATCCCAAGAAGTATTTGAAATTTATTATTTGAATAACTGTGGGAAAAGTATATTATATTTATATCAAACTACATCCAACTGTTTATTATTAGTAATCAAAAGATTGTTTATAAAGATTTTCAGAATATCAATATTTCACTGTGTAGAGCAGTTTATTCTTTGATTGTTTGAGCATAAGACTTTACTAAAACGGTTTAAATTAAAATGATTTTTTTTTTTCAATTTTCTACATAAATTCCCTGTAATTATTTTAAATAAAGTTACATTACTTATAATCCAACAGTGTCTATTTTTATCAATAAATATGCATGTATATGTCATGAAAAAGGATGTTTTAAAAAAGCACAGTTTAAACCAAAAAAACCTTTTCTTGAAAAAAACCAGGTTTTTCGCCAACCCTGCTAGACAACGAACGATTACTGTAAACAGAAGCAAATGGCATTAATTCTCAAATATCTTCATGAAAATTGCATTAGAATACATGCACACAGAGAGAGCTATAAGTGCATATTACAGTAGATTTAAGTGCAGAATCTTTGAGAAAATATATTTGAATTAACAAACTATGACCTTGTTTTTATTATTGTGTTAGATACTGCTATGTGGAAGCAAACATTATGAATAGATGTGCTAATGGAGTGCAGTTTGAAATAAAAGAAGTCGCTCCAACTCATGCTATTCAGTGTTGGAGTTGTAAAAATACCAGTGAGTGAGTATACAGTAGGGGTATAAAGAATTTTTTTGAAAAATCCTGCAGGTGTACAATACATACCGCCATATACTCCAATTATATCTCCTCTGATTCAACATTTATTGTTTTGCTTATAGGTTTAATTTTGTCTTCATCGATACAATAAGCAACATACTGTAATTAAAGGAATTCTAGGCTATTATACATATTTTATATAATTTTATGTACTGTAGCAACATTAGATATCAGTTTTTTGTTGAATGTCAAAAAGAACTTTGATTAGACTACTTAGATGAACAGACTATTTTAATTCTAGAAATCAATGCAACAACTCATTGGTCACTGTTCTCTTCTGAAAGTTACAAATACATATGAAACAGTTGTTATGCTTTTGGATCTAATTTCAAATTTTCACATTGAGGTTATTAATTTAAAGATAAAATTAAAATCGCATATTTATATATTGTTTATCTGTGCATACTTAGAAAACATTTTAGGTTTAACAAATAATTTCTTAGAACAACTAAAATCAGAAAACACGAATTTATTAAAAGCAACAACTTTTGTATTTATTCTGAGAGAATAATTAAAAAATGCTTATTTTGATGAAAAATAAAATAAACTTAAAAGCAGAGAACTTCATTCATCTATATAATGTTAATTTCCAAAATTTAACAGATTTAAAGAAAGAAAAAAAAAATCTACTCAAAACTGAACAAGACAATGAGAATTTGTCTTTTGCATCTGAAATGAAAAGAAAATGTTTTATTCTTGTTGACACAATTCTAACAGAACTTGATGAAAGATTTATTGAAAGTCAGAAATTCTGGAAGCAGTTGAAGTGCCAAACCCTGAAAATAAATTCTCAAAGAAATATGGACAAATTTGTCAAATGAGAAAATTATCACTACCAACTTTGAGAAATTTCCAATAGCTTTTCCTGAAGTAATAGTGCCAAACTGATACAGCATCAAAAAAACAAGATTTTTTTTCTAGCTCTAAAACATGTGAAAATGTATATCAGATAGACAACAAAAGATTAGCTAGCTTAATGTTTGTTGGCAAAGAAATTAAAGTTATTCAGTCTCAATGAAATTGCAGTTAGCTTTGAAAAAATGCATCCTTGCTGTTTGTGATATTTAACTTTTATGTATATGCTTTTAAAAGGCATGTTTTATTATCATATTTATCATTTTTCTCTGCAAATATTTGGTTTTAAAATTGTATAGAGCATACTTTAATTTTTTTTTTTTTTTTTTTTGCTGTAAAAGTGTGACTGAGTGTGTGCATGTTTTTCCAGCATGTTTACATACTTTCTTTCTGTTCTTGCATTGATTTTGATTGTATTTTTAAATATTCTATTTAAATATTTATTTCAATATTATATCAATATTATATTAATATATTTCAATATCAATATTTAAATATTATATTCATATTTATTCTGTAACATTGCTTTTTAGGTCTGATTTGATGGTTAAAAAACTCCGGTATTATGCACGATTTATTGTTGTTTGTCTTTTGCTCAAGAAAATGAAGTTAGTTCGTGACTTAGTAAGGGTAAGTATCTGTTTTGAAACTATTATTATTAATTTAAAGAAAAATATATAGAAACATTTAGGCTATGGAATACATAAAAAAAGCCTTTTTAATATATTTATTTGATTGCTATATTTTATGTCTTACAATTGCCATACCACTTTTTAATTTTTTCAGGGATAGAAATTTTCCAGGACTTTAACAATTTTTGGTTTATTTTATTTCAATCCTGTTTCATTTTCTTTTTTAATTTTTTAATTTTCTGAGTTTTTATCTGTTTCTCACTGTGGAGATTATTAAACTAAACTATTATCTTATAAAAGCATATTTTAAAAATGTTATATTCCTGTCTTATGTGTTTTATTTTCTACTCTTTAATCTCTTCGCAATCTGGTTACACATATAAGTGGAACTGTATTCTTTTTCTCATGAAAGCTCAACTGCTTGTTTTTTATATTTTGACTTTATTTCTTAATAGTTGAATGTTTCTTGCTTTAAAATCAAACTAACAGATAGCAACCTATCCTGATTTCCTCTAAAATAGATCTTATTTTCATCTGAGTTCGCAAAATGCCTTCAAGACAGTTTGGCAAAAGACATTAAATTTGATGCACTTCTTTGTTCTTTAAAATTTCATTTATTTGAGTCCTTTCATATTTTTCTGCTAATATCTGCACACATGTGCTCTTCTTACTACAGTAGACTCCCACAAATCCACACAGCTTGGGACCAGAGGTTTTGCAGATTTTAGGATTTTGCATATTTCTTGTCATTGCTTTGTTTACATTTTTTAAACAATAATTAGAATGTAAGTAATAATTCAATCAAAACTATAATAAATGTTTACAATATAATAAATATTAAAATAAGTAATAAAGTAAAATAATTAAAATTTAGGTAATTTTTAAAATAAATTAAATATTAAAAGCTAAGTTTAAGTTAACAACCAATAATGTATGATTAAACATTCATTATAAAGATAAAATGTATTTTTCCCAAAATATTCAATAAAATTTGTTTCATAAAAGTACATCACTAATTAACATCAATATCATAAAATAAGGAAGTTTTATTGCAGGTTTAGCTAGACTAAATCATAAAAGCTTAATTAATATGCAAATATATTTGATAAAAAGATTGTGATTACTAGTGATATCAATAATATCTTGAATTTTTTTAGAAATTTATTCTTCCTTCATGACATAACACGAATTCAGTAATATTAACAAAAGTCAAATTAAAGTACATATGGAATTGATATAAAATTGAAAAAGTAAAAATTTGACCCTATATCTGAACTGAATGTTTCATTGTTTACATCCATAAATTATGTGCAGTTTTTAGAGAGTTGCAAATTTGAGGGAGTCTACTTTACTATCGATAACTTTTAGTTTTTCATTATGTGATAAAAATTTATTTTTACAACTTTTACTCAGATTGAACTTTGAAAACTACTAAAACATTTATTGTACTTGAGTATCTAACCTGAAAATTATTGCTGATAAAAAGACGCAATCCAAAGCATCCAATTCCCAGAATTTCACTTTATGAAATCTTCTAGTGTCTTTTGCTGCACATAGCATGCCTTTATGTAACAATATAAGTCCAGGAGATGATCAACTGCAGATGGAAAAAACCATTATTGTTTTTATCTCTGTGCGAGAAGTGAGGAACAACTTTAGATGACTAAGCAGTTTTCTACCTCTAAATCAGGGTTCGTGATTTTTTTTTATAAAAATAAAAAAAATCCGATATTTTTTTTTATTTAAATTGCATTTTTTTGATTTAAATCATTTTTTTTTTTTTTTAAAGTTTCAAACAATATTGTTTTACATTACTTTTCGTTTAAATTATAACATACAAATTATACATACTCACACATGCATGTTATAAATATTACTATTATATATTAATGATTTTGCATAATTTACATAAATTAGGGATGCACAATCTGTGGCCCGTGGGCCAAAAGTGGCCTGCGATGGGTGGATGTGTGGCTCGGGATGGTTTAACGTGTGGCCTGTGAGTTTTATCAGTTTACAATTGGAGAAAATTGTATTTTTTTGTGCATATGTCACAGGGGAAAAAAATCATAAAATTTGTCAAGTTACTGCGGGAAAATATAAAATTCCGTGATTTAAAGATCCCAAATTTCGTTATCGGCATGGAAAAATCGCAAATTTTATTGATCAAGTGCAGAAAGAATCGAGTTTTATGGATGAGGTTCGGAAAAATCATAAGTTTCGTTCATCAGATAAGGAAAATCACGAATTTTGTCCAAGGGAATCTGGGGGAAAAAATAGCAAATTTCCCCGATTGGACACGGAAAAATTGCGAGTTTTGTTGACCAGGCACGAAAAAAATCGCAGATTTTGTTGGACGGAAAAGAAAAATCGCACATTTCGTTAATCAAGCAAGAAAAAAATCGTCAATTTTGTTGATCGTCGAAAAAATTGCAAATTAAATTCATTGGATGGGAAAAAAAGCATATTTTTTCGGTTTATCGTGTGAAAAAAAATGAGAATTTCATTGATAAGGCACAGAACAATCGCAAATTTTGTTAATCAGAGCCAAAAAAAAAAAAAAAAAATCACAAATATTGTTAAGACAGAAAAATCGCGAATTTAGCGATGACGTGAGGAAATATTGAAAATTTTGTTGATCAGCTGCAGGAAAAAAGTCGTGGCTTCGGCAATTTATCAAGAGAGAAAAAATCTCAAGTTTCATCTTGCCGCGAGAAAAAATGAGATTTCATCAATGTTAGTACAAAAATCGCCAATTTCGGTACCCAGTCGTGAGAAAAATGTGTATTTCATCAATTAACAGTGAAAAAAGTGCACATTTTGTTGATCAAAGGCCGAGCAATTGCAAGTTTTATAGATCGCATTCCGAAAAATAGCAAATTTCGAAATGGGAATATTGAGAATTTTGTTGATCACGCACGAAAAATTGCTTATGTCGACCAGACTCTAATAAAATTGTGAATTTCATCGATCGTGCGAAAGAAAATCTCGAATTTGGTCGATTGGATTTGTAAAAATCACGAATTTCATTGATCTGCTTCATTAAAATTACGAATTTCATCAATTGGCTTTGGAAAAATCACGAATTTCATCGATCAGATGCGGAAAAATCACGAGTCTCGTCGATTAGGTGCAGAAAAATTACGAATCTCGTCGATCAGATGCGGAAAAATTACTAATTTCATCGATCGGGCACAGTAAAATCGCGAATCATGTCGATCAGATGCAAAATAAACATGAATCTTGTCAATTATGCATGAAAAAATCGCGAATTTCGTCGATCATGTGAAGGAAAATTGTGCATTTCGTCTATCGGCTTCGTGAAAATCACGAATTTTGTCGATTGGCTTTTTAAAAATCGAGAATTTCGTCGATGAGATGCAGAAAAATTGAAAATATCATTTGATTAGGCACCGAAAAGTCAAGAATTTTTGTCGATCAGATGCAGAAAAAAAAAATCGAATATTTCATCGATTGGCTTTTTGAAAATCACAAATTGCCGATGGGCTTCTTAAAAATGGTGAATTTTGTTGATCAGACAAGGAAAAATGTGAATTTTCTCGATCAGTTTCATAAGAATTATGAATTTTGCATGTCATGCAAGTAAAGATTATGAATTTTCTCGATCAGCTTCAAATAAAATGCAAATTTTGTCGATTGGTATTGTAAAAAGTGCAATTTTGGCCAATCAAGCATGAAAAACATTACAGATAATATTGATTAGGCACAGAAAATCAAGAAATTCGTTGATCAGTAAAAAAAAAAAAAAAATCTTGTTGATCGGCTCCTTTTCTTTTCTTTGTTCATAAAGTTAACTTTTTTGGCACCAGCCATTTATGCTTGTTTTTAGCACTTTTAATAAAACAAAGCATACTCCTCTGAATTAAGTCGAGGAATATTTTTACACCTAGAAAATATTCCTTCCTATATCTGTTATATATAAAAATGTAAAAACTGCTGATATATCCTTACCAACTGAGTTGGGTATTTTTATTGGGTAACTGAATTTAAATGGTCTCCTCCCCCTCCCCCCCCCCAAACACACACACACACACACTCTCCTCTCTCTCTCTCTTTTTTTTTAGCCTCCGATGCTATTTCTTTCAGACAAGCTAAAAAATGTTGTGTCATCAGTCCTGAATTTTCTACTCAACCGATTTTGATAATTATTTTTTTAAATGAAAGCTATTTATTTGTACTTGTGCCCATTTTAGTTATTTTTTAATTTATTTCCATTTTTATATTTTATTTTTAATTTTAAATGCTTTTTATGATATTAGTTCAAAATGGTGGCAACTCAGTTTAGCTTTTCTCTCGATAATAAAAATTTATTTTCCAAAATGATTGCGTATAATTATGCACTATTTGAGGTAAAAAAAAAAAAAAAAAAAAAAAAAAAAAATATATTTACTGAGAAATAATATTAATAATTTAAATAAAATAACAGTAAATAATTTATAATAAAAATTAATGTTTAAAGCAAAATAAGAAAAATTTCAAATGAGGAAAATTATGTTATTCAGCAACCAGATAAATGGGAATTACAATATTATTACGAATGCCTTTTTCATATTACTAATAACAGTAACTTTAAAAAAACATTTGAAGAGAAAATGACGTCACTATTTAAAACATCGCATTTTTACTCATAACGATATTAGGTACTACTGTTATCCCGTCGACCAATTTCGCCAAATTATACAAATCGCCAAACTAATAGCCAAATTATACATATTGACATAATTTTTATTTTAAATAACGAAAAAAACAAATAATTAATAGGATATTAATAAAAATATTAATAAAAAGTCTAAATAAAAATCACTTAATGACATTTGAATCGTATTTAATGTCATTGAATGTGACATTCACGATCATCCATTATTGGCATTTAATCTTATAGTTTTGCGATAATTTATTGGTCGACAGGATAACCCAGTAGTAACCGATATTACATTTCAATATTTCTTTTCATTATGGACACTGAGATTGAGATTTTACTTTTAGATGACTTCTGTTAGTGAAAAGAATGTCACTAATTTTTTTTTTTTTTTTTTTTTTTTTTTTATAATAAAACTTTTTTTCTGTGAGTGCATATAAAAAAAATTTCTTGATTTCGCCGGCACTCAGATTACAGTTTTTACTGAAAATGTGCCAATATTTGCATGCAGAATTGTAACTGGCAAATTTGACATTTAGTTTGTAAATATATTTATTATATATTGATTCAATAATGTAATTACTTTTGATTTTTTTTTAAACCAAATCGATCGGGTTTTTAAACATTTCACTCGTCGAATTCAACGGAATTCCACTCGTTTTATTGTTAAATTGTATTTCCTTTTACTCAGAGTCTATAAAAAAGCGTTTAAACTAAAGAAAAAGTCCGTTTTTGATGAATCTAGTCAATGAAGAAGTAGCATGTCAAATTGTATCTCTTTATTATTCCGCAATTCCAATGTCTCAGAGAGAAACTGCTAATCAATTGGGCATTTCATGCCGTTCTCTTTGCTATTATATTGATAAACACAAGAAAAATGAAGTTAGTTCATTGCAATTTAAACGGGATCGCCCTTCAAAAAAACCTCTATCGATTTTTTTTTTTTCCTAATCGGATTCGAAACTCAATTCTGCAATGGCAGATTCTACATTCAACTTGGTTTTTTTTTTTTTTTTTTAATCCGATTGCAGGCCACAGTTCACCTCCTTCCTCTAAATCAAATTCTTTCCATATTATTGATGTGGCCCTCGACCACCCAGATATATTTGAATGTGGCCCTTCTCTTCAAAAGGTTGTGCACCCCTAACATAAATGATTCAAAAATAAAATTTTAAGTTATGAAAAAATCTTTATTACATAAAATACATGGAAAACTACAAATCAGATGTCAAAAATTAATTCAACCTTCAGTATTTTAATTAAAATAAAAACATCTGCAGCACATAAAAATGTTGAACAAATTTGAAAGCTAACTCTGTTGTTAACATTTGTTTTATTTAAATGCTGGTACAGAAAAATGAGTTAAGCAGTTTTATCAGCTGATTTCTAATTTTCAAATGTACCCAACCAACGGCAGTAAACTTTTTTTTCACTGAAACAGATGAAGCTATTGCAAAAAGGCTGATATCCATTATATTAAGCTCAAATGAAACTTCATTGAATTTGAATGGTTTAGATATTGCTCAAATTTTAATATAAAGGACATCAGCAAGTCATAAAATTTTATTTTACCTCAACTTGCAGAAGTTTTTCTAAATACTAATGAGTAAATATTTGAATATTTATTACAATCCTGTTTGTATTTCCTTATTGTTATAAGATTATTATATGATTTGATTCAGATGAAATTTGAAAACATTTTTTTTTCTTTTAACTTATATTTTACTTTTTGACAAGAGATTAAGCTTTAAATTTCTAAAAGCAGTTTTATTATCTGTATTATATAAAACTGAATTATATTAAAGTGCATTATTATATTTGTTTACATCTTAAATTTATTTAAAAATAACTAAAGAGAAAATTTGATTTAAATCAATGATTTAAAAAAAACCAATTGATTTAAATCGTGATTTAAATCATGATTTAAATCAACGAATCCTGCTCTGAATACAACCTTTGTATAAATAGCAAGGTCCCACTACTGAAGCAAAACAGATGTCAAAAATAAGTATATAATAACTGGATGCTGCTTACACATATTCATAGTACCTATATAAAGGAATTCCTTTAAATTTTCAGAGTTTGTTCTGCCTCAGCCACTTTCAGAGTGATCTTTTCTGGCTGTGGCTGTTTTTCAGAAGTGACAGTATTTGGAGACTTGATCTGATGTTATATCAATATAACTTGTATTCTATGAATAAGTAGTCACTTCTTAGTGGCTACTTTTTCAGTAGTGACCGTTTATTGAGGTTTTATTGTACAAACAAATATCAGCTTTGTTTTCATTTGAAAGCATGAAAGAGTTACTCCTGCAGGAGGAATTCCACCTTTTTTAAAGCAATTTTGGTCATTCTCTGGATTTGTACAAAAATGCAAAGAAAATTTTTTAAGGATATTTGAGTGGGAGAGGGGAAGGTAAAAAAAATAATTGGACATTTTGCCTACTCAAACCTTTAGAGTTTGTTTTTGAATTCTTGCACAAAATAGGCATAAACTGAAAAGTGAGCTTCTACATATAAACATCTGAAACTATTCTAAATGAAGTTGTTCTGAATGTCTTTCAAGAAGAAAATCTCTTTTAGATTAGGAACATTCAAAGTGAAAGGAAGTTTCTTTTTGGAGTAGAATATTTTATGCTATTTACACAACACTTTTGGGTAATTTCTGCAATACTTTTTTTGAGTTGTATTTGTGAAGCAAAAATCATAACAGCTGAACTATTCAGAATATTTGTTTTGGAAAATTGACTGTACTTCACATAAGTCAATCAGATATATTTAGTTTTTACTCCTTTAGCATTATTAAAACTAAAAAACTGTAAAAAAAAAAAAAAAAAAAAAAAAAAAAAAGCAATCATATGTGCAGTTGCATTTAATTTTATTATCTTTTAATAACACTTAAGTTTAGCGCTGTTGTATTGATGGAAAAAATTTTCCACCTTTTTTCTCATTTCCCACTTTCATGTCTGATCATTCGGCAACAAATCTTACTTTTTAAAATCCAAATTATTTTCATTTTCATCCAAATTCATTTTTAAAAGGCCAAGAATTCTAAAAATAAATAAAAAAATAAATGTCCCGATAGTAGTAAACATGAAATGGAAAATAAACAACAACAACAACAATGAAAAAACATTGATGCAAAACAATTACCAAAACTATTGGTCTTTTTGTTTCTGAGTTTCAAAAATAGTAGTACTTAATAATTAAAAGTGATTGTTGAGAAACTTATAATTCAAGAGTTATTGTATTAATCCTCAAAATTTCAATTAAAATTTGTTAATGATCAGAAAGTAAGTAAAAATGTTTTTAAAAATGATTCTTTTGATAGGAATTGGCAAAGCAGATTGATGATTACACTGCTACTTATGAACCTGAAGACCAGTTAGAGTGGTCGCTAGTGCTTGGGGAGATTAAATCATTTATTGAGGTAAGTGTAACTAATTATATTTTTTTAATATAAAATTTTTTCTTTATATAAATTATTTTCTGATAGTTTTAAACGCACTTCAAAAAATCTCAATTGAATAAAAAGGGTGATTAAACATTAGGGCAGGTTACCAAAAATATTTTAGTGCAAGTTTTCTGAATGTCTTCCCTCCCTGAAATCTAAAAATTTTCAAAAATTGAAAATAAGAAAAATTAAACAATCCCATATAGAATATAAATAAAACTTATCTTTTGAATTTTTAAAAATCATTGAGACAAAAATTTTTACACTATTAAGTTGTAGCAACGAAGAAATGAAAAAATAAATCAGTAACTAATATTTTATCTACAAGCTCTACTCCTTCCTTTTTTTTTTTTTTTTTTACTGCTACATAAGTTACATATAAATTTTAGATCAATATCTTTAGCAAATCTTTTTTCTTAAAATAATTCAGAACCTTTTATCCTCAAAATCTGGTATTCCAGATATTTTTCAAAAAACCTAATATTAACAAAATTGAAATAATCACATGTAAGTTATGAATAAAAACTTACATTATGCTTAAAAATAAATAAATAAATAAATTCCAGCTCTAAAATGATAACAATAAATAAACAACAAAATAAAAACTAATTATTATTATTTGATCTATGATTCTATCTTTTTTTTATCTACATAATTTGCTTAATTTTTTTATCAGTATTTTTACTGCATCTTGCTTCTTAAACAAATTAGTTTTCTTTGACCAAAAGAAAACTTTTTAACCAAATTTGTAAAAACCAAACAACCGAATTGGTAAAACTTTCGAAAATTTTCATATGTCCTATATGATGTAGTACTGATATATTATTCATGCTAGGTAGATAAGTCATCAAAAATAGTTGCTAATTGTGTTCAAAATAGCAGGTTAAATTTATTATTACTTTATTTATTAAATGTACAAAATAATTAAGAATTTTAATAAAAATAAAGTAAAATGAAGCAAAACAATAACTTATAAATAGAAGTAATTTGTTTAATATTTTCAAAATTTATTTGGTGTTTAAAGAAACCTTTTTATAGAATACAAACAAAAAGAATTCATCTAATAATATAATCGTTTATTAAATGTATGATATCAGATTATTGAATTTTCACCATAATATTTATGATTAGGTATTTATTTCCAGAAGGATGTTGTGCTGGCCTGAATAAATATAATACATACCATCCATATTACAAAGCTGTTATTTGCTGCTAAAATGCTACTAAAAGAGATTCTAAGTATCTAGGCTTTCAGGCAACTATGGCTACTATTTTAGCTTAAAATGCAGTAGATTCTGTCAAATCTGCAACTCTTTAAAAGCTGCACATAATTTACTGGTGTGAACAATGAAACATTCAGTTCAGATGTAGGGACAAAATTTGACTTTTTAATTTTTATATCAATTCCATATGTATTTTAATTATTAATTTTCATTAATATGACTGAATTCATGGTTTTTTCATGAATGAAGAATAAATTTATTTCTGAAAAAATTCAAGAAATGCTGATATCACTGGTAATCACAATCTTTTTACTTATGTATTAATCAAGCTTTTTTGGTCATTATGTTTTTGGCTAAACCAGAAATAAAATTTCCTTATTTTATCATTTTGATGTGAATTATCAATGTACCTTTATGAGGCAAGTTTCATTGAATAATTTAGGAAAAACACATTTGATGTTTTTAATGAATATTTAATTATACATTACTGGTTATTAACTTGACCTTTGTTTTTAGTATTTTAATAATTTTTAAAAACTATGTAAATTTTATTATTTTAATTTATTACTTTATTTAATTACTTTAATATTTTATTATATTGTAAGCATTTATTATAGTTTCAATTGCATTATTAATTACATTCAAATTATTGTTTCAAAAATGTAAACAAAGAAATGACCAGAAATCTGCAAAATTCCAAAATCTGTACAGCCTTTGATTCCAAGTTGTGTGAATTTGAGGGGTACATAAAAGTGACTGACTTTTTGAAAAGAAAAAAAAACTATTTTCTTTCTAATTCCAGTTTAAATTTTTGTAGAAAAATTCAGAGTCTCAGGTGCATCAAGATAGATATTTTGGGCTATTCTCAAAAAAAAAAAAAAAAAAAAAAGTGTTGTAGATTTTGCTAGCCCACACAGACAGATAGTTAGACCAAAAAATTTCATTCTATAGTGTAGATATGGCAATGTAAAACATGTGGTAAAACTCATTATTGAAATCCTTAAACTTAAATATTTTTCTCCTCTTTATTAACATTAACTAGTTGGATGTGCCAATCCCAAAACCTTCTTCTATATTATACTTACATTTTAATAAAAAATATATATATAGTTACTCATTTTAATGCTTTAATAATTTTAATTCAATACCATACCAATTTTGATTTTCATCTTAAATTTCTGCTTCAATCAATTAATCGGAGTAAAAACTAATTTCCATCTCTGCACGAGCCGATGGGCAATAGAATGATAGGCAATTTTTTTTTTTTTTTTTTTTCAAATTCAGGGAGGACCTACTTGTCTTACCAAAAAATAATCATGTACAAAAAATTTATCTCAGTTCTAGAACTAATTTCATACACTTTTATGCGGTGCATTATTGAAAATGGTATAAAATTCGCTATTGCAGCGCCCCCTTCTTTTGAATTTTTTTCAGATTCAGGGCGATCCAACTAGCCATAGCCATACACTTACACAAAAAATTTCGTTCAATTCGATGCATAACTTCATGTACTTTTGGTCGGTACAATATTGAAAATGGCACACAAATCGCGATTGCAGCGCCCCCTTCCAACAGATTTTTTTCAAATTCAGGGAGGACCAACTAGCCATAGTCATATATATGCACAAAAAAATTAGTTCAATTCGATGCATAACTTCATATACTTTTGGTCGGTACAATATTGAAAATGGCACAAAAATGGCGATTACAGTGCCCCCTTCAGGCGAATTATTTTCAAATTCAGAGAGGACCAACTAGCCATAGTCATACACATACACAAAAAATTTGGTTCAATTCGATGCATAACTGCATATACTTTTGGTCAGTACAATATTGAAAATGGCACAAAAATGGCGATTACAGTGCCCCCTTCCAGTGAATTATTTTCAAATTCAGGGAGGACCAACTAGCCATAGTCATACACTTACACAAAAAATTTGGTTAAATTCGATGCATAACTTCATATACTTTTTGTTGGTACAATATTGAAAACGGCACAAAAATCGCGATTGCAGCACCCCTTTCCCACGGAATATTTCAAAACTGAAGGAGGACCTGCTTGCCACAGCCAAAAACATTCACAAAAAATTTGGTTCAATTCTATGCATAACTTCATACACTTTTTGATGGTAGAATGGTGACATACAGACACACACACACACAGACAGACAGACATTTTGTAAAAATGTGTTTTTTGGAATCTCTGACCCCTAAAACGTGTAAATCCGTCGAAAAAAATTTTGATCACAATACTTTCTTCTATTGAAGATAGAAGAAAGTAAAAATATTGAATTACTAACAGTCCCATTCAAGCCAAGATCTAGGGAAAATGTCTGTCATTCCATTTGAGGTCTTCTTCCTATGTTGTTTGAAATAATTATTTTACCATACCTTTAAATACATGTAACAAAATACAGATATCTCTATTATGAATTTTGCACTTTTTTCACATTTTCTTTGGTGTCAAAAGTTTTTTTATGTTAAATTTTATCAGCAGAATGATGAGAATTATTAAAAAACTACTTTTTATAATAAATATGACGTTTTAATAAACAGTTGGTATTAAATTAAATAAACATTTCAACAGTACCTTTCTGTTAGCTGAGTGCTAGTGTTATTATATACATATATATGTATATACACACATACATTATATATATGTATATAACACTGGTGTCTGGCTAAGAGAAAAATACAGTTTCAATATTTATGATGTACAGCGCTACTATCATTTCAGATTTTCTATTTTAGAGAATTTTCTAGACTATTAGAATGATTTAAAAAGCTTCCATTATCTTATTTGTTCTGTTAAGTTCAATGAGTTGTTTTGACTAATTTACGTTGAATTCTCTTCCAGTGACTCTTTTGCAGTGTATTTTTCAATGAAGCAGACCATTTTAAATCTAAGACATGCTAGACAATTTCTTAATGTCAAATATGATTTTATAACTTCTAAGAAATATTTTTAATAAATATTCTTTTTTACTTGGAAATCATTGTTAGCCTGTGTTATTATCCTAGATCCTGTTTCACCTTTGAGTTTTGGAAACATATAAATAGTTATTTATTCCCTTTGTATGTATTTCTCAAATTTGTAGAATGATAATTATGAGATTTGTTCTTTTTTAATAGGCTGACAATCTTGTGAATATTGTGGATGTAGATTCGACATCTGTTGTGCTCTCCCATCGTCTAAATCCACTCAACAGTCCTCCTGTTGAGAAACTGCCTTCAAATCATTTGACTTTGCAAGAAATACTCATTATGGGAAACTGCTGTGATCAGGTAATTTTTTCTCCCTTGCTCTTGGTCTTAATTGCATTGTACTTGTAAGGTGTCATCTAGTGACTTTATACAGCGACTATTGCAATGACTATTGTGTCTTTACACAGTGGCCATTCAAATACCAAATACTTGTACACTTATTAATCTTGTACACTTTTGAAATTTTTATGGCTGAAAATAAATATGTGGCATATATGAAAAAAATGTACACTAATTTATGAAAAAGGGTGACATTAAAACTGTATAATAATTTGAAATGAAATTAACAAAAGTATAGAAATAGAGAATAGGGAGTTTAACATTGAAAGTTTTGATACTTTTATTCAAGGATGGGGAATGTCTAGAAAATCTTACAAGTCAGGAAAATACAACATGCAGTTGAAAATTGTTATGACAAAATTTATGCAACTGTAGATATGGTTCATTACTGTTACTTCAATGCATTTTGTTACTTTTTTTCTGTAAAATTTTGAAATATATGTAAGAGGGAAAAATTTAATGTAGAACTCAATACCATGTTTACATCGTAGTAGTTTGGAAAGTTGCAAAATATATCTAGTAAAATAAAATTACATTTTCGACATATTTCTGTAGTTTGCAGTTTTTGAAGACTATCTAAAAATTCACTTGCCATTGGGGAGTAAAAGGGTGTATTTCCCCATCCCTGCCTTTTTATTAAATGTCATTTTAAGTTTCATAATTTCTTTTTGAACAATTTTGATATATTAAATATAAATTTTATCTCTCTTTTCAACTAGATTTTTATGATTATTGTTTTGCCTTTAAATTCCAGGTGAAGTTTAGTGAGTTGACCTTAGACATGTTCCGCATGCTGCAGACCTTAGAGAGAGAACCGCAAGAGGAGAGCACTCAGATCTTTGACACATCGCCCGCTCCAGGAAGGATTCCTTTTGTATGTGATTTCACAGAGATCTTATTTTGTTCTCAGAATCTTATTTTGTGATCAGAAATTTTTCACACAGATCTTTATACTTTTAAAATAAACTTTAAAGAAATTTTTAAAGTATCTGTTCATGAGAAATGCGACATCTAGTGGTGTGTGAAGAAAAACTATGCCTGGGGCAAAGTTTCAATTTGCCCCCTCTCTCTTCTTTTTGTGACAGTTGTCAAAAAATTGAAAAGTGTGGAAATACAAATAAATTCTTTTGAACATATATTTTATGTTTACTTTATAACTTTAAAAAGTTTAATTCTAACAACTAAATAATATAAGATAAAATGTCACTTATATTTTGTCAAGGGATATCCAGAAAACATATGTGGAACATGTGCATCTACAGTACAGTATAACAGTTTGTAACCACTTTTGGATTCCAAGAAAGAAGTCATTTGCTATTTTAAAAATGTATATTTTTGTCTAAAAAAAAAAAAAAAAAATAAATAAATAAATAAAATAAATAAATAAATAAATAAATAATAATTTCCAATATGCACATATCTATTTTTTTTCCCTTATATAAGCAGAGAAGAAACCAATCAGGTTGGTAGCATAAATTTGACAGCCCCACTTTGCACGGTTCTTTTGACATCACCTAAAAGAATAATTCTCTGTTGTTTAAGATCATATATTTTATGTTTTAGAATAATTTCTTGCAACAACAACAACACGTGGTCAACAAGCAGCGAACAGTCAATAATTTTTTCTTAGTCACAAAAGTTTATATAATGAAGAAATTCAAATATTTATCATTTTGGGCATCATAATTTTCTTTTTCTTGCTCTGATCCAGGATCCGATAAGTGTTCTGTGAGTGTGCTGACATTTAAAATCTTGCATTGAGTCTAATAACTTGATTTCACATGAAATCAACCTGATCCATGGTATGGATTTGGATGCAGGTCGGCTTTTGGCTTAGGTTTTGATACTTTTGGGTCAGGCTTGATCGACCTAATTATTCAAAGGAAAGTCATGGATTTTTTCAAATGGAAAAACTATTTGAATATTAATAATTGTATAAAGTAAAATGGTTCAAAATGATGCATTTAACGTTTGAGACATAGGCAAAATAAATACAATAAATATTTTTAAAAATCAAAAAATGTTGTTTTAGTTTTTGAAAAAACGAAAGCTAACAACAGTTTTAACATCAAAAAATGGTTTATTCAGCAGTACACTTATTATATAAAAAATGAGATTTATGTACTGTTGTGCAAGAGTAAGCACCAGCATCTGAAAGAAAAGAAAGTAAAAAAAATAGTAAACCACAAGCAAGTAAATCATTCATTTGGTGACACAAGTAACAACAAATTCAGTTGATAACGGAGGCACCGTTTTGTCACTCATGACATTGAGAACATTTTTTTATGTCAATTTTGGTACTTTTAAAAATATTTTCTTTGAAAATAGTTCACATTCCAAAATGCAATAAAAGAACAGTTTGAAATTTCAGATCTTGGTGATCTTGATGAGATCTTCAGATCTCATCAAATTTAAAAATGATCTAAAGCTTTTTTTTTTTTTTTTCCTTGCAGAAAGCTTTGAATTTATTAGTGTTAGAGTATTTTGAACCAAATGACTAATGTGTTTCATTTATATTAAATTATACATATGTATGTAAATACCTTTAAAAAGTTAGTCTATTCTTCTGGCTTAGTTAGGATTTGTTAATTTATATATTTTTGTTACTAAAACAGCATCAGTTGTTGTATGTAATTGCATAATAACAATTTATTATTTCAGCAACCTGACAATGGAGACCAGAGGCCAGCCAAGCGAGAAAACCCTCACAAGTACCTGCTCTACAAGCCAAACATCAATCAGCTGATAGTATTTCTCAGCTCAGGCTTCAAAGAACTGCCCCCGAATGGTGTCCTCCTGCTCTACATGTCTGCAGATGGCTGTTTTACTAACATAAAACACCCTGAAGATGGTGAGACATGGATTTGTTTATTGCCTGTCATTTCTACTATATTCATTTATGTCTTTGTGAAAAATTTCTCTACTTTTTGTCTTTGGCTTGCTCTTCACTTCTCTTTTTGCATTTCTCTCTCAATAATATTATTAATTTATGATATTCTTTAATATTTTTTTTGCATCATCATTTGTTGGTATATCTATTTTATTCTTTTAATAAATTGTATTTTTTCACATTTTACAAGTAACTAGAAAATTCACAAGTTTTGCAAATTTTACATCAAGTTAGTCAACAGTTGATTTAGAAATTAAACTCACATCCTTATCTTATTTTTCTTTTAAAAATTCATGTCCAGCAGCATTTTAGAAAAAAATTAAAGTCCACTTCCCCTTAAAACTCTTCATGATCAGGGCTAGAAAATTAAAAAATTTTTGAGGTTCCCAACTTTGAACCTACATGAAAAGTACAGGTTCCCAGATGAAAAATGTAGGTTCCCAATAAAATTTATGTGTGAGTATTTTGACGAAATTTGCCGTTTTTTTTTTTCGCGATCTTTTGACAAAATCTGCCGTTTTTTCACGATCTTTTGACGAAATCTGCCGTTTTATTGCGATGTTTTAACGAAACCTGCCGATTTACCGCAATATTTTAACAAAACCTGTCGTTTTTCAATATTTTTTTAACGACATTTGCGATTTTTTTACGAAATCTGCCGTTTTTTCGCGATCTTTTAATGAAATTTGCGTTGCTTCCCAAATTTTTACGATCTTTTGCCGAAATCTGTTGTTTTCTCGGTATTTTTGGACTAAATTTTCCGTTTTAGCGCGACTTTTGACGAAATTTTCCGTTTTTTCGTGATTTTTTAAACATTATTTGCTGTTTTTTCGTGATTTTTTAACGAAATTCGGACTTTTTCCGTAATATTTTGACGAAGTTACGCATCCCACGGACCGCTCAAGAGTTATATTTTTGCGTAATTTACGCGATATAATGCGTGCGCGGATCGGTAGCGATCATGATATTTTAGGTTCCCAACTGGGAACCTGAGTGAAAAAATATACATTCCCAGAAATGATTTCTGGGTTCCCTGGGATCCCGGGAACGCTATATTTCGAGCCCTGATGATGCCTATTACATTATTGTAATAGGCATAACTTATTATAATAAGTTATGTCCATTGTTTTAAAACTCATTTAACTGGTTACTTCATTATAGAAATAAGCTACCACCGTATGTGTTAGTTTTAAATATGTTCACCCAGAAAGTTTTATTTTTTTTAATTTAACAATAACTTTTCGTAACCATTATTTAACAGTAAAATAATCTATATATGCAAAAGTATAATTATTATTGTCATTAAAATTCCTGAGTCACTTAAATGCACTATCTTACATTTGTCTTGTTTCCTGTTTCCTATTGTGTAAATGTATTGTTTTTTAATAAGATTGATTTTTCATTTCATTTACATTTTTTTTTAATGTTTTGTGCACATGTTTTGCACTTATTACATTTACGTGAATGAACATATAATATTATTGATAAAAAGCATGCAACTTGATATTTTTATACTTCTTATTTTATTTGAGTGAAGAAGTTTAACTTAATAACTATATTTCTTTTCTACTATCCTATCTGCTTTTTCATTATACACTTTTCTCTTCTGCATGGTTTTATTAATTCAGATTAATTAATATCATCATCGCTATATTTAAATAATTTTCTTCGTGGCACGTTTCTAGCAAATTATAAGTTTAAAACATTCTATAAGTTAAATTGTCTACAACTTAACATCAGACTGATATTTAATTCATAATCATATTGACTGTTTGCTAACAATGAATTAAAAGCAATCCATTGTAGCAATTAAAAGCAAATTTAAAATGTCAATTGCATCTTGAAAATGGCAATAATAATAATAATAATAAAACTTTTATTTAAGAGTCAATTGTATGTAATTTTTATAATCTTTTTTTATCCCATCATTTTTCTAAGAATTAGAACTGAAAAGTAATTATGTAAATTGTAAGTGTAAATGTACGTACAGTCGACCAAATAAACAAGAGATAATCCGACGTATTTTAACCACCAAATTGTTTCAGAAAAAAATTTAAATAGCAATACAAATATTCTTTCAATTT
Source organism: Maratus speculifer (assembly GCA_964019185.1). Taxonomy (NCBI): domain Eukaryota; kingdom Metazoa; phylum Arthropoda; class Arachnida; order Araneae; family Salticidae; genus Maratus; species Maratus speculifer. The sequence continues at coordinate 19,960,157 of OZ025292.1, read as the reverse complement.
ATGTTTTTTAAGACATAAGCTTAGAAATTCATTTTTTTACTGAAATTTTATACCAAACTTTGAATTCAATTTGTACAACAGATTTTAATTTTTCAATCAATTATGCTGTCAGATAACAAATGGGAAATCATAGGTATCTTTCTAAAACTTAACTCAAACTACTTGATGCAGCAAGATATAATTTTAGATTATGCTGTTTCAAGCTTCTAGAAATTGATTTCTGCTTAAAAATTCACAGATCATAATTCTTATTACTTCAAAAATATACATAGTTTAAAATTTATGTATAAAAACTCATTAATTGTAAAACAATACACATCAATAGAACATGAATACATATGTGTGTGTGTGTTTTTTGTGTGTGTGTGCTGTAACCTGTAAAAGTTTTAACAGAAATTGATGTCTGGAATCTTCAAATATGAAAATTAAAACTGCAGCTTATTGTGCCAAGTACTGTGTGAGTTACACTTTAAAAAAAACGCTGGTACTGAAATCTTTTTTGTGACAAATAAAAATAATTTAACATTAATAGTACAAGTCATTACATTAATAGTTTCAATCAATTTTTTAAGCCTTCATAACTCCTAAATTGTTTGACCAAATTACTTCTTGTTTGGTATCTTGAAGAAAAATCAAAATATGCTTTTATAATTGGTATTCTTACTTCAAATTCTAATTTGGCACAAATTCATTGTGAACCTGTAGCTTCTGGGTCCTAAGCCTTTTTGTTTATAAGAAATTAAAAGAAGACATTTCTGGTTGAATGTGTGTTTATTTTTTATGGGATGTTTATTTGATTAATTTTGAATAATATGGGGGTATTCTGATTTTTGTCAACTGTGTTCTGAAACTCAAATTATCTAGATTGGTATGTTTTTGAAGCAGTCTAGACACACAGAATAAAAAGGTGAAATTAAAAAAAAAAAATTGGTAATTTTTTTTATTTATTTTTTAATAAAAAAGTAAAATTAATCTATCTTGAGAATAAGATCCCTTTTATTATAAATTAGTATTAGAAAGATTTTCAATACTTAATGTATATATAGAGGCATTAGTTGATTATTTCTAATGAAATTGTCTTGTTGCAGTGAAAAACTGATTGTATATTTCCCCCACCATTTTTCTTACTTCTATCACGTCTATAAACAATATTAATGTTACTCATTTTAATATTCAGTTGTACTTGCACTTTATTTAAATGTCCAGTTATAATTTCAAGTAACAGGTGATATATAATTGTGAAAATATAGACTTGAAATTTTCTCATTGAACATAAATTTTAATGCTTGATTAAATAGAAGTTTAAAAATTATATTCTTATAATTGAATGCATACAGTAAAAAGTCCCTTTTTTATGTAATTAATTTTTTCTTTATGAATATTAATATTTGGTGATCTGATGAGTGAAGTTTGAATAATTGGACTTTTATTGTGTATGTGCAAGTTTAAATCTGCAATGTTTTATAAATATATTTAAATGTGCCTGTGTAAAAGGGCATATACATTGATTTCTTTGGTATTTTGGTACTTTTCTGAAAATTTTTATTATGGATTTAGCAATTATTTTATTTTTTATGTTTTTGTACTTGTGGCTTATATTTAGGGTATTGTATTCAAGTTTTTAATGTAGTTATGTATCATAATATATGTATGCATACATACATGCACAATTTAAATAAAATAAGTTTTTTATTGTCTTCAAGTTCATTAGTCTGAACATAGACAACTTCATAACTATTTGATAAAATGTGTACACATTCTGGCTAGTAATTTATTTTTTCCTATGTTGATCTCCTTTTCAAAGAAGAAAAAAAAAAAACTTTGTTTCAAAATATGACTTTTATTGCATTCAGTCACTCCTTTCTGTCTCTCTCCCCTTCCACCCCCTTACTTATTGAAAAAAAAGAGATGAAATTATTTTATGATTAAATTTAATCCTTTTTGCAAGTTTTAATAAAATTAGTTTCTTTTTATTTTCTTTATTTTTATGTATACTCAGTAATTGTGCTGCTTGACCAATGCAAGACCAATTTACAAAATATTATTTATTACTTCACTGTATTGAATGATTATGCTAATGTAAAATCATGTTCGTGGGATTTTTTTTAATTTCGTTTTACATAATTTGTATATGTAATAATAATTATAAAATTGCATTTGTATGACAAGGTAATATTTGTGCCAGTAATACCCATTATAGTAATCAATATTCTGATAAATGTCATTGCTACCAGCTTATTTATTGCTTTTGTTTTGTAATATGAATTGCATGCTGTTTTTTCTTCTCACATGAATGATGTTTGTTGAAGCATGTGTCACATTTTATTTCTTTTTTGTATTTACTTTTCGTTTATTTTTGTATTTGTGCATGGTTTGGCCTTCCAGCTACATTCAGCGTTAGAGAGGAATTGGAAAAAGCCACTACTACTGACTGCACTGCTGCACCTTTTACAAATTTTGGTATACACATGAATAATTTTGTCTTGATAAAAATTTCTTAGTGAAGTAAAGTTTTTCTTATAAAATATACAGGGTATGTGAAAATGTGTGCAACCTATTAATAGTATTGAGTTCATGTAAACAAATTTGAATTTTTAAAAATTATTAACAGTTGTAGATATAATAAATGTAAAATAATTTCAAAATAGTTAGCTTTAGCCTTGATACAGCTTATCAGACTCTTAGAACAGTTGTCAGTCTGCAGCAATTCTGGGAGATTGTACTCCATATGATGTTATTCAACCTCGTATGCCCTGACGTACTTTAAAGCAGGCCTGATAAACTTTTCACTAAAAGGGGCACAACTTACAAGGAAGGTCTCCATACGGGCATACTCAGAAAAATCTGAAAAAATTACAGAATATTCTTCTCATATAGTTATATATGTTTATAAAAAAAATTTCGGCGGAACCTGCTTATAACGTCCGTAAAAAAATAATAAAAATTTCGTTTATTTGGAGGTTTATTTCCGGTTGGCGAAAAAACGAAATTTTGAAAAATACGCTTTTACGCTTCGAATACTTTTTAAAGAAGAAACTTTCTATGTTCAATTTATTTAAATAAGTTTAGTTTAAGTAATTTTAGTTTTGCATTTTTACTTTAAGTGTAATTTTGTCATATACGTTTATATGTACTTATAACAAAATGAAATTAATATATTTTATCATTTAAAACACAATTTAAATTGATTAAAATTGTTCCAAATTGAAAAATACACTGTTAAAAATCTGCTGCATTTTGTTGCAATGCACTCCCTTGCTTGTATAGAAAACGGTTACTTGGCCGTGAAATGGAGCTTTCTCATTGGTTGGAATAGAGATATTATATACAAGCGGTGGAGTGCGTTGCAACAAAATGCAATATTGCACAAGCTACAACGCCGCTAAAAATCTGTACCATTTTCTGCAGCGTCACTCCATCGCTTTTATAGAAAACGGTCAATTCACCGTGCTATGGAGCATTCTCATTGGTCAGAAGAAAGATATTCTATAAAAGTAGTGGAGTGATGTTGCAGTAAATGCTGCAGATTTTTAACAGTGAAGTCAATAAAAATCAATTTTCAGATTCTTTAAAATCGTCTGCTTTTGGCGGGGAAATGCACTGCACGCCAAATCCTGCGTCGCTTTCAGCTTTTCACGCCAATTATTCCAAACTATTTTATTTTTTTACATATCTAATAATGTAATTCCGCCGCTAATTTTCACTGATCCTTTATTAACTACATGAGTAGTTTAATTCGTATTTTTTTCAAAAAATTCTGAGTATGCCCCCAGTGGAGACCTTCCTTGTTAGTTGGCGCCATACAATGAACAATGCCATCATTTATGCTGAGAAAATCTACTCTTGATAAAATTTGTCTACAAAAATGAATGCATTTCCATCTAAATTATATTTCATTATTACATAGTGTGATCGTATTTCTCTGGTTATAATTTATAAAAGTTAATCTAAACATTAAAAATAACTTGACATTGCAATGAATTAGGTTAATAGTCTTAATTTATGAATAAATAATTAAACATTCCCTTAAAGAATTAATACTAGCATTTGCCAACCTGAAATATTAGAACATTGAGTCAGATAAACTTAAAAGGTAATTTTAAAATAAAAATGCATTTTATTTTCATATTTACTATATAATAATATAAAAGAAGTTTATAATTGTATCTGTTGAACCTTTTATTTTCAAATGTCTTTTCAATCATTACTTGCCTCAGGTAATGCTCAAATGCTGATTTATCAGCATATACCCCCATTGTTTGATTTGGTCAAACTTATCCATGAAAGGCACTTCAATAAGAACATCTTCCAAATGATGAACTTTACTAAAAGTAACATAAGTTGATCCAAGTAATAATTCCTTTGGACCAATATTTACATCGATTTTTGACAAAGTTAAACCCTGCAATTTATATATAGGATAGTGTATGCAACTGGTAAAAGCAACTGAGTTTGGGAACTTGAGACTCCCCCCCCCCCCCCCCACCCCCAAGATTTGGAAATAGGTGTCATGGAAAAAAGCCTTTCAGTTAGCAATACTGCTTGATAATTATCAAAATAAATTGCTGCAGCCTGAGATTAACATGGAGACTGAAGTCCTGGGCCATAGACAATATATTTCACTGTTTCAAGTGCACTGCTACTGATCTCATTCTGTCCACCGATTGGTACATAAAATAAATCTGCATAAAAGAAAACTTCAAAGTACAGTCTGTAGACTTGCTTGCCTGGTAAATGGTAAAGCCCAGTATTATCTTATGTACCAAAGAAAGCCCTGTGACATGTATCACAGGCCATTCAATTAATATGCAATATTTCTCTATCAAACTTGATAACCTCATTCATTAGAGTTATCTTTACTTTCCGAAAATTCAGAAGGTAGCTGACTTCTTGTTGCGTGTCTTTTCTGCCTAGAATTAATTGTACTATTCTTTTCATATCAAGTGAATGTTTAGCTGGTATTCTTGCAACTTTTATATACAAAATTACCTATATGAAAATATTTATATTATTAAAAAATACACTGAATCTAGGAAACAAAGAGTTAAATTGTACTAATGGCTAAGTTTGAGTTTAAAAAAACAAAAAAAAAAAAAAAACATGTAATTTAATTTATGCTTTATTGCACATATTTTAAGATTAAAATTTATGGGGTTCTTATTTCAGAAACGTAAAATACATCTACTGCTGAAAATTACATCAGTAATTTGTATTTTTATTCATTAATCAGCGCCTAATAATTGCATTATACTTTATGTACTCCATTTCCATTTAATCTGATCGTGGCCTTTTATTGAAAAGTTGTTTCCGAGTAGTTTGATATTTAAATAAGTTTTTCTTAATAAAAAATAATAACATAATTTTTTTTTTTTTTTATTAAATCAGTTTTTAAGAATTTAGGGACCTAAAAATACATGTAAATTCTAGTATACATGTATTCACATACATATATGTAGAATAGATTCAAAAATATTAAAAATGAATTTGGAGAAATCAAAATGTTAAAATATACCAGTATTTCCATAATCTTTTTTAAAATTGTAATTGCTATTCATTCTTTACATAATATATGTAAAAATTTGCCAATTTGCTGTAAAACCAATTATAAAAATTTTCCTTTGCAAACATACATACATGTAATGAATACATAGATATATGACATTATATTTTTCTTAATTTCTTTGTCTATCATTCAATGGCATACAAAATATATGGGACTAAATTTGCATTCCTGTGTTCATTTTTATTTATTATTATTATAGCATTCAAACAAAGTTGCATTGATTTAGAAGTTACAAAGCACATAAGGTCTAATGCGATTACCTATTATTTCCTAATTTCAAAAAAGAAAAAGAAAAACATGTGGTTGTTACTTACATAAGAAGTAAAACTTTTATAAGTCTATCTGTATCACAAATCACAAATGTGTGCATCATTAACAATGATGTCATATCAATGCAAACAAAGGTTAAAATCCATAATTCATAACAATAAATATAATGTTTTAATTAATAATTTAAACAATCACAATGTTATCTTTATGTGGAAAATTGAAAAATCTTGAGCCAATGTTTCAGGGTATTAGGGTTGAGGAAGATTTCAGGTTTTCAATAACCAACAAGATTTTGGCACTATTGATGTCCAGCTCACTTTTGGTGTTGATACGGTGAATGTTTAATACATTTTAATATATTTTTTAAAAATATTTATTTAAACTCAAGTCATAGAAATTTTCATTATATTTTAATGCACCTCTTTAATACAAGTTGGTCCTAGACCTTGGCTTACTGGTCCTAATCAAACTCTGATTCTAAAAGATGTAAAAAAGCAGTATATTTACTATATGACTAAAACTGTTCAATAAATTTCAAATTTATTGCCTGAAATTTGTTGCAAAACTTTCCATCTACCCTGTATGTATAGTTAAAAATGCAAGTTACTGTTTGATCTACAACTATACTTGTTGTTTTTAATGCTTTTTTGTATCTTATATATATACAAGGTTATGATTATGGAGGAGTAGCAACTAACAGCAAGAGGGAACCTGATCATATAAACAAAAGAAATGTTCAATTAAAAGATATCCACTGGTAAATTTTTCTTTCTGTTTTTCCTATGATATTAAACTATTTAGATGGTTTTAACTGTATTATTTTTAATATCAGCATATTGAAATTGTTGTTGAAATACAGGCTACTAATAACATGTAGAAACTTTTTATCAGACTTTAATATTATGTACTACTCATCCTTTTTTTCAATGCTTTGCTTGTTTTTTTTAACACAATCTTTTTTCATAAATTTGACATTATAAATTTTGTTATGATTTTATACATGTGTTATGGCCATTGTGTTAGCTTCTTAAATACTACATGAGCCATTTTAAGCAAAAATATTCTACCAAAATTTTTATCTGAATTAATTCAACCTGTAAGATGATTTTACATTTGAGAACTTTTATTTGAGAAAATGATACAGTAACAAATTGGCAAATATTTTCATAAAAAAATGCATAGAAAAGAAATGGAATCTGATTATTTGTAAAGTTCATGAAATTACCCAAATTTTTGTTAGCTGAAAATGTGGACTGAACGTTACTGGTGCCTTAAATTCAGTCATGGAAAAAGAGGCATTTTTAACGCACTTCATATCCCAATAATCCATAACCAATTTAAAAATTTGGGTACTACTGAAACCTAATTCAGTAGTACAAAGTGTGAATAAAATTCCATTCCAAGGGTTTTTGATAAGTGGAAAATGAAAGCTGCAAGTAAACCCAGATTCTTAAACATATACGATTCAACCATATAATAAATATTTCTGTTAAAAATATTTTTCTACATCAATTCCTCAAAATCTGACTATATTAATGTTATACATTATTACTTCATGGTTTATATTCATTTAGCATTGTCAGGGGTGGGGAATTTTTCCATATTCTTACCAGCCAAGGAATTATTTCACCAGCCCGCAAGATGCAACACACACGCCGTTGAAAATAGTTATGACAAAATCGCACGCGATTACAGACAAAATTACTATTAATACAATGCACTTTCATAATTCTTTTTTCTATAATATTAGGAATTATACATAACAGAGGTAAGATTAATATTAGATAGAACATAATGCCATATTTACACTGTAATAATTTGGAAAGTTAAAATATCTAGATTAAAAAAGTGTTTCTGATAATGTGCCTATTGCCCACAGTTTTTCAAAAACTAAAAATGCACTCGCCTTGTGAGAAAATCCACTCGCCAATGGCGAGCAAATTGATGTATTTCCCCACCCCTGAGCATTGTGGTTCTTAGCTGATTTGAGTAACATAACTATATATTCTACTAATTACTTTGCCCAGTAATTAGTTTGAGTGGATATTAGTATGGCTCAGAATATAAGACACCAGTAAAGCTCAGTCCATATTTTCAGCTAACAAAAATTTGTGTAATTTCATGAGCTTTATAGATAATCTGATTCCATTTCTTTTCTATGCACTTTTTTATATTAAAAATATTTGCCAATTTGTTACTGCATCCTTTTTTAGATCAAGATCTACTTTTCTTTTCCACCTGTTTTTTATATGATTTCACAAATTTTTCTGATTCTTTCAGGAACTTGATCAACAAATTTAAAAGTTATTAGTAGACATATTAATTTGAAAAAATATCAGAAGTAGCGCCAAGTTGGCGTCACTTTTGGCAAATAATTTTGGTCACCAGATTTTGGATATATACTGTCAAGTTGGTGACAAACTTGGCATCATTTGGCAACAGAACCACCTTTCGTGGTAGCTCCTCTTACAGTTTCGCGGGATATTTGCAGATTTTCATTTGTCCATCGGTATCTATGCAGATTTTCATTAATGTCTTTCCAAATCATTATTTTTTTGGTACTACTTGGTTAATTTGCTGACCAAAAAACTATCACCAAACTGTAAGATAAAATGCCAATAATGGATGATTGTGAATGTCACATTCAATGATTTTAAATACAATACACTTGTTTAAAATGTCATTGAGTGATTTTTATTTTAACTTTTTATTTGTATTTTTATTAATATTCTACTAATTTGTTTTTCTGGTATTTAAAATAAAAATTATGTCAGTGTGTATAATTTGGCTTATCGTTTGACGATTTGTATAATATGGTGAAGTAGTTTGTATAATATGGTGAAGTAGTAGTACCGAACTGCTTTTTTTATATATAGAAGGTTTTTTTGCTAAATTATCCCTTTGTAATAGAAATATTTGTATTATAGTAACTGTTTTTACTTTGGAAACATTCAAATAAAGGTGTGATGTTGTTTTAACATAAATTTAGTTGCAGTTTATGTATTATGAAGTACCGAACCATTTTTTTTAGTGTGTAGGTTTTTTTGCTAAATTATTCCTTTGTAATAGAAATATTTGTATTATAGTAACTGTTTTTACTTTGGAAACATTCAAATAAAAATGTGATGTTGTTTTAACATAAATTTAGTTGCAGTTTATATATTATTTGTTTATGAAAAATATGCATTTTCTGTTCCGAATGATGTCAACTTAAAAAATGCAAAAATTTATCAGGAAAAGCTGAATTTTTATTGACCGATAAAAAAAGAACATGTGTTATTTCTTTTTTAAATTATTGTGCTGTTTTTTAGTTGATGGCAATTTGAAAGAAATAATTGAAAATAGCAATTAAAAATGAAAGATTTTTATGATGTTAAATTATGGAAGGTGTTGCTTTAAGATTAGAGATGTATCTGAGCTCTACTATACAGCACTATCATGCTATATGATGGTGGAGATTTATGTGAATATTTTTGTATGACATGGTTGTACAACAAACTTAACTTTAAAACTTCATAATAATCATCTTTAATTTTCTTATTTTATAATGTACTAGCAGCCTTCGCCCGCTACGCTGGTCAGTTTTTTTTTTTTTTTTTTTTTAAAGAAACTTTGAATCAAACGAAATTTTTATATCATAGTAATTTTTAGTTTTATATCGTACTTTAGAGTGTCTGTCATCGGTGAAAAATCAGTCATCTAAACGGAAAGTTCAATGTTAGTCACCAATGAATGACGTAGCGCTCAACATGTTAACAATTTTAATCACATAAAAATTCATTCAGCGGAACTTTTAAAATAAAGCCAAACTTTTGTAATTGGGTTCATCTGATAAAAAACATTCCCTAAACATTCAATTAAACAACGTAGAATGCTATATTCCATTTGTTACAAAATTTCTGAAAAATTATCCAACTAACAATGTAAAATCCATAAAATCTATCTTGTAGAACTTAAGTTATAAGCGGCCCCGATGAAATTTCACTTTGCGTTTTACATATATTGAGATAATTTAATATAGCTTTCATATAATAATCATGTTAACCTGATTATAGAACTCTCTTTCAAAATTATAGGTTCAATAGATATTTTTGTGCTGTGATTAATACGAAATCCAGACTTTCTTTTATATATAGTGTTCTCTGATGTGTTTCTATATATATAAAAGAAATCCAGACTTCCTTTTATATATATAGATAAGGTGAAAATTTTCAGGTTTTTGCGCCGAAGACACCGCCAAATCAGGAAAATGTGAAGTATCTCGCGAACTACTGAACTTAAAAGAATTTGCTTGGTACCATTCGATTCAGCATGAAAAAATAAACTAAAATACGTTATCAGTTGGAAAATAACTAAAAAAGTCGATTTTTAAGGAATTTTTTAAAAGTTCGTACCTTTTTTTAACCCCCTTAGGGGTAGAATTTTCGAAAATCCCTTCTTAGCGGTACTCGATGTTATCAGAAGTATTTTTACCCCAATTTTCAAGATTTTAGGTTCGGCAGATTTTTTTGTTCTGTAATTAATACGAAATCCAGACTTTCTTTTATATATATAGATAAGGATTGAAAATTTCAGGTTTTTGCGCCGAAGACACCGCCAAATCAGGAAAATGTGAAGTATCTCGCGAACTACTGAACTTAAAAGAATTTGCTTGGTACCATTCGATTCAGCATAAAAAAAATACACTAAATTATGTTATGAGTTGAAAAATTACTACAAAAGCCGATTTTTAAGGAATTTTTTAAAAGTTCGTTCCTATTTTTAACCCTCTTAGGTGTGGAATTTTCGAAAATCCCTTCTTAGCGGCACTCGATGTTATCAGAAATATTTTTACCCCAATTTTCAAGATTATAGGTTCGGCAGATATTTTTGTGCTGTGATTAATACGAAATCCAGACTTTCTTTTATATATATAGATAAGGATTGAAAATTACAGGTTTTTGCGCCGAAGACACCGCCAAATCAGGAAAATGTGAATTATCTCGCGAACTACTGAACTTAAAAGAATTTGCTTGGTACCATTCGATTCAGCATAAAAAAATACACTAAATTATGTTATGAGTTGAAAAATTACTACAAAAGCCGATTTTTAAGGAATTTTTTTAAAGTTCGTTCCTATTTTTAACCCCCTTAGGGGTGGAATTTTCGAAAATCCCTTCTTAGCGTTACTCGATGTTATCAGAAATATTCTTACCTCAATTGTCAAGATTATAGGTTCGGCAGATATTTTTGTGCTGTGATTAATACGAAATCCAGACTTTCTTTTATATATATAGATAAGGATTGAAAATTACAGGTTTTTGCGCTGAAGACACCGCCAAATCAGGAAAATGTGAAGTATCTCGCGAACTGTTGAACTTAAAAGAATTTGCTTGGTACCATTCGATTCAGCATGAAAAAATACACTAAAATATGTTATGAGTTGAAAAATTACTACAAAAGCCGATTTTTAAGGAATTTTTTAAAAGTTCGTTCCTTTTTTAACCCTCGTAGGGGTGGAATTTTCGAAAATCCCTTCTTAGCAGCACTCGATGTTATCAGAAATATTTTTACCCCAATTTTCAAGATTTTAGGTTCGGCAGATTTTTTTGTTCTGTGATTAATACGAAATCCAGACTTTCTTTTTTATATATAGATAAGAATTGAAAATTTCAGGTTTTTGCGCCGAAGACACCGCCAAATCTGGAAAATGTGATATATCTCGCGAACTACTGAACTTAAAAGAAATTGCTTGGTACCATTCGATTCAGTATGAAAAAATACTCTAAAGTATGTTATGAGTTGAAAAATTACTACAAAAGCCGATTTTTAAGGAATTTTTTAAAAGTTCGTTCCTTTTTTTAACCCTCGTAGGGGTGGAATTTTCGAAAATCCCTTCTTAGCAGCACTCGATGTTATCAGAAATATTTTTACCCCAATTTTCAAGATTTTAGGTTCGGCAGATTTTTTGTGCTGTGATTAATACGAAATCCAGACTTTCTTTTATATATATAGATTAATTAGTATAAGTAAAAAATATTTCTGATTCATTTTAAATATGACGTAATTATTTATCTCGCTCCATTAGCTATATGATATTCATACCCCTTGTATTTTTAACGACTGCTATAAAGTACCTGTTTTATTTCAACTATGACGTCACATTTTCATGAGTGAACCATTTTATTAAAAATATAATTCTTTTTCATTCTTTTTACTTTTAATTTATGTCACCATATTTTACACAAAAATTCCCATTAACTAAACAAATATCCTTGATAAATGTATTATAAAAAATAAACCTTTTATTTTTATTTCAACCATGACGTCATATTTATTTTCTTTTAAATTATTTTATTATAGTTTTTCGCGTGGAAGTTTTCTATTAAAAATTCATTGCCGCTGAAAAATTAGTATTCCAATTTTTTATTTTCTTGGCAACAGGAAAGGAAAATGGTTAAATTTTATCTGAAAAATGCCTATTGATTTTGTATGAAAAATAATTAAATTTTGAATTATTAAGGAAAATATTTGAATAAAATAAATAAAAATTACCCTATTATTTAATCCGGACTTCTAACTTTACGTCTGCAAAATTTGAAAGCAGTCGGTTCAGTAGTTATGGCGTGAAAGCGGAACAAACAAACAAACAAACAAACAAACTAACTCACTTTCCGATTTATAATATTAGTAAGGATTATTTGGAAAAAAGAAAAAAGTTTTAATTTTTGAATTTAGTACAATATTTATTTAAAAAAATATAAAAAAAAGTGATACATATTGTTTGGTTAAGCTCCAGTAAAATGTGCCATGTAGTTCCATAGAAAAATTATTGCCCAATAGGAAAACACTTGGACTTACTTTCTGTCATATGAAACATTTTCAAACTGATATATTTACTTGTGCATGCCACATATTCATCTAAAATGTGCATCCTGATTTTACACTGATATTTGACAAAAAATATCTGATAAAAAATAACAGTTAATAATACAAAGTACTTGTAAAATATTATTTAATGATTTTGTATATTATAATAAATAGTCCATTTGATAAATTATACTTCATTAAATTCAAAACTCCCCAAAAGCAAATAACAAACTAGAACTAAAATATTAAACAACAAGACCATGAATAATTTAAAAAACAAAACAAAATTTGTAGACAGGTGGTATGATTGATGACAGGCACTGCAGAGTTAACCAATTTTATGTGCACAACTTTTCCTTCACCTGTCAAGACCAAATAGATAAAAATCTGAAACTACCAAACAACAAATGAAATCTATGAATAACCTACTGTATTTTTTTTTTCGTCGGGTATCATTTGTATCAAATAATTTTATTTCATTCCTCTAAATCTAAAGTATTTGTCTAAAGTTTATTTTGATAGCTTTTTTTTTTTTTTTTTTTTTTTTGATAAAGTTGGGAGTTAAATTATTCAAAAATTGCATTGGGTAATTCTGTTTACTATCATCAGTGTAAAAAAGAAAAATTTTATTTTATTCATTTCATCAATATTTTAATTCTATTTTTATACTACAGTTTAAACTGTTTAAATGTATAACGACTAGCCACTCTTAACAACCAGTCTGATCTCCCTTGAATGCATACTAAGCATTAAATCATATTGCATTTATTCATAATTTATATTTATTGCTCAAATTTATGCTAAATTAGAAGATTCTGCTGGAGAAATAGACGCAGATGTCAAATACGCACCATACTGACGCGATTGCAACAAAATGGCAATTATATGTGCCTCACATGACAACCCGTCTATTGTTATTTATTAATAAACTATTTGTTTACTTTTATTTTCTTTTTTAAAATGATGTAAATTGTTTTAATCTATAATTATTAATTAAACTGTTTTTTTAATTATTATCTTTTTCTTTTTAAATTAATAGAAATTAGTTAAAAAATATTTATGTAACTGGTATTTGAAAACTGAATTTTCACCAAATTGGCATCAGAAAAATAAAGCGGTAATGTGGCGCATATATGACATCTACGCTGATAAATCAAGAACTCTGTATTTTTATGCTAGCCCGGCACAGATAGTAAATCGCTAAATACATATCACCCAATACATAGATACCTCAATAATGACTTTTTTTGTATTGCATTAATTATTTACAATATAATAATATAATCTTTTCACTCATTTCATTTATAATACATAACTTTAATTTGAAACTAAAAAGTTTAAAATTCATGACTCTTTTTAAAGTAAGAACAGAAAAAATAAAAATAATGATATTTTGAAGTTTCATAATTACAGCAAAGGAACAAAACATAAATGAATCCAATTTACCACAGCCTAAATCTTACTAAAGGACTTTTGGACATTGCAATTAAACAATTAACAAATAATAAAGATTTTTGTGCCACATACAATAGCGTAATATATATATATATAATAACATGCACATTTCAATATTTAAAAATGAAGTTTAAAAATTTTATTTTATCAAAATGAAAATGATTTCTGTTATAGTAAACATTCTATTCAAATTAAAATTAGTTCTATTTAGAATTTCTAATCAATGTATGTATGTATGTATGTATATATATTATATATTATCAAGTACTTTTGAATCGAAATTTTTCTTGCTAGTTCTTATAATGATGTTAATTAAATGATGTAATGCAATGATTTTAACTAAAATTCTGAAGATGGCATGTAAAATATAATACATGAATACATTAACTAATATAAAAAATTTCTCAAAGTGAAGCTTATTGGCAAACAACTAAAATGTATCAAAATATTGAAAAGTCTAAATTGTTTAATATTATACTATCATAAATCTTATAAAATAGTTCATAAAACAAATGTGAAAAAATGTAATTTCAAAAAGTGGAGTAGCAAAACTAAGAAGCAAAGGTTAGTGTAATAGGGGATAAAGCTTCACAGATGTTAAATAAATAAATAAAATACAGTAGACTCCCTCAAATCCGCACAGCTTGGGACCAGAGGTTTTGCAGATTTTAGAATTTTGCAGATTTCTGGTCATTGCTTTGTTTACATTTTTTAAAAAGTAATTTGAATGTATTTAATAATGAAATCAAAAGTTTAATGAATGCTTACAGTATGCTAAAATATTAAAATAAGTAATAAACTAAAATAATAAAAATTTAGATAGTTTTTAAATGATAAAAATACAAAAGCAAAGGTCAAATTAATAATCAATAATGTACAATTAAATATTCATTATAAAGGTGAAATGTATTTTTCTTAAATTATTCAATGAAACTTGCCTCATAAAGGTACATATCTAATTCACATCAGGATCATAAAATAATTAAACTTTATTTCTGGTTTGACCAGACTTAATAACCAAAAAAGCTTGATTAATACATAAATATATTTGGTAAGATTGTGATTACCAATGGTATTAGCAATATCTTTATTTTTTTCAGAAATAAATTATTCTTTCTTCATGAAAAAACATGAATTCAATAACCTTAACAAAAATTATAAATTAAAAAATGTATGGAATCTATATAAAACTGAAAAAATCAATTTCTGCACCTAGATCTGAACTGAATGTTTCATTGTTTACATCTGTAAAATATGTGCGGATTTTAGAGAGTTGCGGATTTTAGGAGTGCAGATTTGAGAGAGTCTACTGTACATAAATAATATTTATAAAAACTCATCACAAACTTTTGTGTGAGCATGGATCAGAGAGTTTCTTTGAAATTTCGCAATGTAGTAGTGTACAATGTTTTGAATGTAGTAGTGATCTTCAAGTATAAAAAACCTTAATCTTTGATTTTTAAATAAATTTTAAGTACAGGTAAACACAAATAAATACAGTGTGTTCCAATCAAAAAATTAACTGAGCTTGTCTAAACTTAAATTTAATATAATGCAAAAATCCCCGAGTTAGTATCTTTATTCTAGTTCAAGAAAAAAAATCATTATGCTTTTCCCCTCTTTCTCCCTTTCAGTTCAAAAACAAACTTTTCTTTAAATTGAAGTTTTTATATTCACAAAATTTTCTATTTCATTTAGCCTTTATCCTGGTGATTTATATCCCCTAACTAGAAAGCCATTGTTTGTAATAGTGGATAGTGACAACAGTCATGCATTCCAGTACATACCTCGGTATTTCGGTCAACCAGTCCTTGTCCTAATGTCCCCTGAAGACATTCCTTCTTGTTTTCATGGTAAGCATGTATTTTTTTTTAAATTAAAAGCATTTATTGCATATGCAATCAAAAGTTGATGCTTCAGTTCTCCTAATAATTCAATCTTTGCTCTTATTTTTACTATTTAACTCAATCTAGTTTTTGTATATAAAGATGTAATATTCTAATTTATTTGTAAATCATTTTTTGATAGGCTAAAATGATACAATAACATTAACACATGTGTTTCTGATGAAAATACAACAATTTAAGTATTTTTTATAACTTATTAGCAAATCCTGCGGCTTTGCTCACTTAATACTTGAAATATGCCAAACGATATTTCTATGTCTAGACTTAGAGATGGGGGATTCAAAGAACCAAGCACTGCGACCAGAGGTCTATTGTACTATTGTCTAAGTTTTATTTAAAAAAAAATATACTTTTAAGAAAAATTAAAAAATTACTAATTAAATCACTGTTTCACTAAACTTCATTATAACACTGTATTAGGCACAAATGAGATTTAAATTAGAAAGAAGAATTAAAACTGATTCTAAATAATTAAAAAATTATTTTGATGTTTTTATACTTATTTCAGCATTCATTTGATGTTTAAAATTTTTTTAGAAACCATCTTCTTAAAACACATCTACTTGCATTGTCAAAGCTTCTTGTCTACTGGTCTACCACCTCTCTGGTGGTAGTAGCACTAACATAAAATGTCTATGTTGGAACATGGACTACCATCATTAATTTGCCAACATTAATTTTGAAATAAGTTTAGTATTTTCTAATATTCCACAGAAAATGTAATTTAGAAAGTTTTAAGGGAATTCTTTTGAAGGTTTTGTTGTTCCTGCCAACCAAAGATGGTAGTAGCATCAGCATAAAATGTAGCCTGTGTAGAATCAGACACTGTCACTATTAATTTCCAACCATTACTTCTGAAATCTGCTCATTTTTTCTTGAGATTGCATAGAAATCATAAATTAGGACATTTTTAAAGTACATGTGGCTTTTCACTCCTTTTCGTTGCTTTGCCCCTTTTTAAATTTTGAATTTGTTTTCAACTATTCTTAAGAGTGCAATATTAATTTATGATTTTTTTTTTCAACCTATGAAATTATATATTTTTTATAAAATTTTGCTCCTCTGTTCTTATTATTTTTTTGCATTTTTTAAGGCATTTTCATAAATATCCCTGTTTTTTTTTTTTTTTTTTTTTTTTTTTTTTAACTTAAAGCTGTTTTATTAAGGCCTTTCTTTTTTTTTCTGTTCTAGATCAGCAACACAAGGGCAATTTGTTCACCCTCTTCCTGCACAGTCCATTGACCGCAGTGTGTTTCATCTGCAACATAACAGACATCCCTTACAGCCTGTGGGAAAAAGGACAGAGCCATGTTGATCGCTTCATGTCTGAAGCCAGCCGACTCCTCATCAAATGCCGCAATATAGGTGACTTTCAAAACTTGTTTTTACTTAATTGCTACGAAATTGAAAGGAGGGAGCGTAAGATAAATTTTCACAGCATTTAAGTTTTATTTGTGTTCTTTTTCAGTTTTTAGTATCAGTATTTTCTAATTTCACTCATACATTTTGCTCCTAAAGCGTGCTTATGCTAAGCCTGACACTGGCCTATCTTCTGTACTTATAACTGATTTTTTCCTCTTTCACCTGCTACAATGTTTCATAAGAGTGCTTTTATACCAATGTATTTCTTTCACTTCCTCTCGTTTCTATGAGGGTTGCCATTTGTGTTTTTATAAATGACCAATGTAAAGCGCTACTGAAGTTTGTCTTCAGGATATTTGTAAAATTTATTTTTTTTATCTTGGAGTCAGTAGCATCTTAGAAATTGCCTCCATATTTTGTTTACAGTGAGTGTTGTAAAGAAACAAATGAGTAAAAAAAAAAAAATGAAAATAACTCATGAAGATTTTCGTGGGATGATTTTTTTATGATTTTAAGAAAAGTTTCACTCAACAAGAATGCTTAGTATTGCTTTGTAAAACTTTTGGTAATGAAACACCATCAGAAAAGACTGTTTACAACTGGCTAGCTGAATTTTGAGATCATGTATCTGTCGCTGATGAATCTCGTGAACAATAGCCAAAATCAGCAGTGATTCCAAACAACATCAATGCTGTGCACAAGATGATTGAAGAAGATCGGCATGCTTCATACCATGAGATAGAAGCATCCTTTGGCATATTGCACAATACATTTGATTTTGTATAAACATTTAACTGTTAGAAAGATTTGTTTCAGAGTTATTCTGCACAATTTGACAGAAGCTCAAAAAGAAGTTTGTGCAAATTGGTGTAAATAAATGTTAAAAAAGTTCAAAAAGTTCAAATTTGGAATTGCAAAATCTGTATACAACACAACTCCTCTTACAGGCAGTCTTTTTGGCTACATAATCTATGAAGAGAAATTAAATAATAGAACACAGGTTAATGTAATGAAAACCTTGTTTATTTAAAAATCTAATATTTACAAGTGACAAAACTTGGATATATTCATATGAGCCAAAAACTAAACAACAATTTATTATTTGGGTGTTTCCAGATGACCGAATCCTACAAAAGTTGTTCATTCATGAAGTTATTGCCAGAAAATGATTGCTTGTTTCTTTAGCCTTACAGGACATATTGCAACCATTCCTTTAAAAGATCAAACAACCATTAGAAGTTAGGGATATATTAAGTAATGAAATCTTTATATATTTGTAATGCCTTTTAAGTAATTATATGTATATTTTAAAGTTTATATTTATATAGAACAATTTTGTTTCCTTTGAATGAGTTAGCTTTTAAAGTATTATTGATGGAAAAAATACTATACTTTTTCAACGGCTATTTTTAGTTCTTTAGTACACTCATATTGCCGCCCATTCTTGTATACATCACAAGTTAAGATAGCCCAAATGTTTCCAATTGAGTTTATGTCCAAGCCACTTAAGCTGGCCATTCTAAAGTGTTAACATTTTGAGAACCACTCTTTCTTAATATACAAGTTGTTGATTAAAGCACTGTGATGCTAAAATCTCCATTCAGAAATTTCTTGGATATTCTAAATATTTTTCTTGTGTCTCTTGATATTTTGTTGAATTTTCTTTCCTGTAGGGAAAAGTCTGGCAGTCTTGGTCATTGAAGCCAATTGCCTCCCAGATGATGAGACTTACTACCTTATAATATACTGAAGAAAGAACATGGGTTTTTCTTGAGATTATGCCAGTAACAATTCCATCCATCAAGACTGTGACATAATTTAGAAATATTAAAAGATGGATGACTTAAATTATAGAATTTTGATTTGTAAAGCAAAAACAAGGTAATTTTGCCTCTTTAAAAGGCATGAGCTGCACATGCTGTTATCCATTGAGAGTAGAAATTACCCTGAATAGGAAAAGCAACTGATGCATTTGCATTTCAAATTGATGAAAGAGCTTAAAGGTAGTGGATCTATGACAAGGCTGAACTAAAGTATGGTACTGGTGTGATTGATGTTGATAGCATTTTAAAAGATGCATTAAAAACAAAACTGTGAAAATTTTCTCACAAAGATTGTCCAGATTTTATTTCTTTTTGTTGCTGAATTGCAGTAAGATGCTTGTAGCCGAATGACATATACTTTCAAAGCCAGTTTATTGTGGTCCATTTATAGGGCCGTGTCCCTGGAAAGGGGGATCCTGGTAGTTGAGGGAAACCAACACACAGCTTTGGCCTCTGCTTCAGATAGACGGGAGGTGCATATTGGTCCCGTATGCATCAATCGGCTGGTCAGCTGACTTTGGTCACTGGCTTTAGGGATCAAGCAAGCGAGCAATTACTAGTCATCTCGTTAAGGGTGGAGACTGACATAGGATTGTCTTGTGACCGTATAGACCCTGGTTAGCACTGGTGCACGAATGTGCATCCCCTTGTTGGGCTCGGTAGTGGGTGGTGCGGTCGGGGTCCGAATTATTTTTTCTCCTACTATGGATGGAAAAATCTCTAATTTAAAAAATTCTCTCCCATGTGGAGAGCAACAAATTGTGCAGAATTTATCATTTACACGTTTCTTTGTAATTAAACGCACCGATAGCCACTCAGATAGTTCTTTCAAGAGAACCTCACCTTTTCTTATCGCAAAAACATTCCAGTCTGTTTTAGGCGACGGTCACACTCTTAAAAAACTGCACTCTGGGGATTTATTGGTTGAGGTTTCTTCAGCCAGTCAATCACAGCTTCTGGTCAATTGCACTACAATAGGCTCTTTTGCTGTTTCTGTTAAAGCTCATCAAACTCTAAATACTTGTCGCGGTGTAATTTCTGAACCAGATCTTTTATACTCCTCAAAAGAAGAGCTTCTCTCAAATTTAAAAGAACAAAATATAATAGATGCACGCCGCATTACTATCCGAAAGAATGGACAAGTTGTTCGGACAAAGCACATAATACTAACTTTCAATAGCCATAATTTACCATCTAGAATTAAAGCTGGATACCTAAGCTGTCCAGTCCAGCCTTATATCCCTAACCCTTTACGATGTTTCAAATGCCAGCGTTTTGGTCATACTAACATTAACTGTCGTGGCAATGTTACCTGTCCTCGCTGTGCAGAAGTCGGCCATGATGGTAAATCGTGTGAAAAACCAGAACGCTGTGCGAACTGCAAAGGTAATCATACGTCATACTCTCGCTCCTGTCCAATTTGGAACCGTGAAAAAGAAATTCTTGCAGTAAAAACCAGTCAAAATCTTTCATATCCAGAAGCTCGAAAACTTGTTGAAACCAGAACTCCATCTATAGGTCTTTCTTATTCTAGTTTACTCAAGCAGCAATCAAAATCTGTAAGTCATATAAGCACCCAGACAGAATCACCTAATCCACCTAGTACCCCAAAGAAAGAAACATGAGATGTCAGTTGCCCTACTAAATGTTCTGTTAGCCCTAAATTAGAGCGTTGGTTACCATCTTCAGAGCCTGTTACAATAGTCTATCAACCTATTCAGCCACAAAAACCGAAAAAATCTACTGAACCCCAGACAAGAACTAATGCATCTACATCTAAAATAAATCCTAATCTCTCTGCATCAGATTGCCAAAAACCTAATACTAGTCAAAAGCCTAAAGCAGTTACACCCAATAAAAAAACAGTTAATCTTTCTGCTTCTAACCACCAAAAGACCAATTCCGCTCAAGCCGTGAAACAAAATCAAAAGACATCTGAAAATAAGACTATTCGAGGATCTCACCAATGGCAAACAGTCACAAAAAAACAACGGAAATCAAATCATGACGTATCTCTTTCTTACTTGAAAGATCCCAAAAGGCTAAAAAATTATGTGGAAGAGGCTATGGAAGAGTCATATGACTCAAGTGAAGACGAAAGAAACACTGTTCTTGAGGAATATATACCTAATTGATCTTACCACTTACCATTTATAAATATTATTACCATTAAATTATTACCATTTTTAAATATTGTCAAAAGTATCATTGTTTTTACAATTTTACTAATTCTTGTTATGTATCACTACTTTACTGTTTGTATGATTTTACTATTTTTTTAAGCTTTTTATTTTATCTTATTGACTAGTTATTGTACTACTATTTTATATATCATCATTTCGTTTTTACCTTTTTAATATGCCTATGTTAGTTTTTTAAATTGACTTTTACATTTTACATCCTTTAAAGTTTACATTTATTTTTTTTCTCTTTACCTTGTTCTTGGCGCAGCATGTCCCTAAAGGGACCTTGTGCCAATAAAATCTATACAACCAACCAACCAACCATTTATAGGGTGTTTTCCAGTACAATTTTGGAATTTTTTTTTTTTTTTTTAATTATTCAGGAGTTTTTTTTAAGTTTATCTCATGTATCCTTAGAAAAGTTGACACTGAGATTATTTTTAATTTGCTTTAAGGGCGTATTTTTCTTTTGACATAAATCTTCCAGTTTTTTTATCAGTTTGAGCATTTGTTATATGTGACTGCCTGATCTTGGTTTTGGTTGAGATTACTATTGAAACTTTTACAAATATTCTGTATATCCCTCATTTTGAGTGATTAATAAGTTTTTTTTTTAATTATTCTTACTTTTTATTTATTTGTTTATTTTTTATTTTATTATTTATTTATTTATTTATTTTATTTTTTTTTTTTTTCAGATCCTGCCTTTCTTCAGTTTTACGGTGATGATTTCCTCAGATTGTTGATTTTACGGTTCATCTTTTGCTGTGTTGTCTTGCGACTTCACAGACTTTTTATGGTGGGTATCTATCTGTTGGAGTACTTATGTATTATCCAGGCCACAGAGATAACACCTACAATGGTGGCTTTGTTAGCATTGGCCACAACAACTGTTTAGTAATGTTGTATTATATAATCTTATAAGTGATGTTATTTGTACTGAAAGTAATTGTAAATATGTTGTTTGGTATATCTACTGTAAATTGCTATATGAAAGGCTGTATGTAATGTATGTTGTAAATATAAGGTATACATCAGACTATGAAAACATACACAAACAACAATTACTACAAAACTTTTCAATGCTGCACTATTTCACAAAACATAAGATTAATTTCTACAAAAACAAATAAGGGTGACACACCCATGATTGCTTTCAAACTTTCCATTTCACAATCTCTGTGGTAATTCTCTTTTTTCCAGTTCAAAAAGTTATGTCTTGTCGAGAAATCATTGTTTGGTGAAAGCCAATAACTGTGCTTCGTAGTACCGTGCTTCGTTAATACAATCTTTGCAGTATACAATATACAAATATGAAGTTTATTAATAAAAATTAATTTAAACTTTTTAAACATTTATTGGTTCTAGATGGTTCATTTTCCTGGAATGGATAATACATAAGTACCACATTTTGTTTATTGATAATGAAGATGTTGTGAAAAAGAATGTTTTTAAAACATTTTTCTTTTTTTTATAGAATACTAATTTTTCACCTCGATCTCATCCCCCCTTGTCCGAACCCGAGATTTTAGAGCAGCCTTCTCTCAAGAAGGCTGTTTTTGAGCTAGTCACTGTTCTGGATGTCAGAAATATGTTCAGTGAGATGGAAGAGACAGACTGACGAGTAATAAAGTTCATCCTTGCTTAAAGGCGCTTAGATGTGTTTGTTGTGTCTTCTAGTGTGTTTGCCGGTGTTCAGACTTTTTCTTTTTCTTTTTTTTTTTTTTTTTTTTCCAATCATATTTTTTGCCATGGGTGCCTCCAAAAGGGTGCATTTGTTTCAACCTGAATTTTCAAATTTAATAAAGTAAATTTTCTTTTGATCTTATTACTTTGATAAAATATGAAAATTTATTCTTCCAGTATCTTTTAAATTAATTTAAAAGGAAACTGCTTTCCTTCTCATGACAAACTACTTTTTTTAGCAGAAATTTACTATTGATTAGATAATATTTGTTATATTCTATTGTTTTTAATACTTTCCAACATATTTAAAAAAGCTATGAATTTGCTTTGTCTGTTTGTGCTCTAACTTGCATAAATGTACTCAGATTGCCATGCAATTCATGTGTTATTTAGATTTACTATTGCATGTTTGGTACTGAAAATGAAATATGTAGCACTTATACTTCATTTACCAGAGGCAAATTAGGTTACAGTACTTTATCTGAACAATACTTGCTGGAAATGTGTTTAAAGTTGTGATACGTGTTTTTAAATTTAACTAATTTTTTTACATATATTTGCTGTTTATAAATCTTACAGATCATACACAGGGATGCACAAAAGATCTTGAGTTCATTTCTGTTTTTTGATAGAAATTGTTAAATGGGAACTTTTAACTGCTCTATGCTTTTTGTAACTGAAATGATTGTTAATATACATATAGTATATATAAAAATCTACAGATCCTGTACATGGATCACAAAAGCATTTCGGATATTTTTCAATTACTAATGGTAATTGCAGAAACTGTATTTTCAAATTTATTATGTGTTTTTTTTTCTTTCTTTTTTATTGTATCATGAATGTCATCCCCAAGATTGCACTAAAACTCTTAAATCATTTGCTAGATTTCGTGAAATTGCCATCCTTGTCCCTTGGAATTGCACTTCAACTCAAAAGCTAAGGCTAAGTTGCTAATTTGCCATCCCCCCTACCCTATCCCTCTTTGCTTAGACATTATATTTCATCTTATTAAAGTTTTGTTGCAGTAATTTGTATATGTTGGAAAGTGTTTCATAATCTATGCATGATTTTTCGATCTTGTTTATATTGAAATTTTTTAAATTGTCTTGCATAGTAATGTTCGCTCAAAATCTGGTTATTTCATTTTTATGTTATTTTTTTAACCCTTTAAGTGTCTTAACTGGTTTTTCAGTCACATAAATTTTGAATTCAGAAGCTTTATGTAATACAAGACTGAAATTAATGTTGATTTTTTTAATTGCATAAGATAAATAAATATGGAAGGTTAACAAGCACAAATCTTCATATCAATATTTTTCGTAATTATTATTTTATGAATAAATAAATACAAATCTAGAAAAACTGTTCATTTCTTAAGGGGTTAAAAAAGAAAAGAAAACACTATTTAATCAGTAGTTTACAAGCACATATGTTCTAAAATATTAGCTTTCCTTGGAATTATTATTTTTTTCTATTGGCATCCATGGTTCAGATTTTTATTTTTTGAAACTGCATTTCACACATTGCAATATGAAATGCCCAGTTTGCATTGTTAACTTAACAACATTGCATTTGTTTTTACTTTTTATTTTGGAGGACTGAATTTCCACAATTTGTCTTAATTTATTCTATGTGTACATAAAAATCAAGAAATATATCTGATTTCAAATAGTATTATTTGAGCAATAACTGCCTGTAAATATGCTTTAATTTAAGGCACCATGAAAAGTAAGTGTTGAATTCAGACATTTTTCTCTAGTGTGTATGTGTGAGGAGAGATATTCCTCTGTTACCTTCTGAATTCATCACTGAAAATATTATAATCAGTAAAAAAAAAATACTGTTAGGTATTGTTGTTATAATGTAAAAAAATGTACCTTTCCCCCATTCAACAAAGTCAAATTTTCTGATACATCCACAAAAAGTTTTTTTAGAAAAATGCAACAAATTTGAACATTATGATATTCAAGTAATTTGAAATCAAATATTCGTTTTCATTTTCGATAAATGTATCGGATCTTTAATTTTATTATGTTACCCAAAACGACCTTTCTTGATCCAAAGGATTAGTTCAATTTGCCAGTTTTGACACTATTTTTTGGAAAATAAATCTTTTAGAATAAACTAAGAAATTCTTATCAATTTCTTCATGTTTTTTTTTTTTTTTAAAAAGAGAATTTTAAACTTATGAAAATAAATTATTCACTTCATGAATGTGCCAGAAAGTAGAGAATTTAGATCTTAATACAGCCTTAAAATACTATTACATGGAAAAATTTCAAAGAACAAAAATTGTCTGTGACTCATCAGTTTTCCCACAAAAAATGTACCACTTTTTTCATTTCCCAAGTATTTCATTGGTTGTTGGGTAAAAGCTTTTTCATCATCAGTTTTCTAAGTATATAAATGTCTTGCTTGATGAACTTGTTTAATGAGTCAAAATTGCTCAGACACAAGATAAATGCTTGCTTTCCGAGCAACATTCATTAAACCATTGAGTGGCTTGAAATTAGAGAAAACTGTGATGCCTCATGTAATAGTACTTTTAGGAGAATTTTTTTTCTCTACTTTAGTAACAAATATATATATATATATTTTTTTTTTTTCATTTGCGTACATACACAGACAAAATATAATGTGTATCTAAGTAAAAAAATGTGTTTGTGTGTGAGTATTGTATATGAGACTTTCATATATAGTACAAGCTAATGTTTAAGCATCACTTTGGCATGGATTTTTTTATGTATATTTTTTTCTTTATAAGACTTCATGAAATAAGGCTTTTAGATAAGATTATAACTCTTTCCAGTTATAAATTGTACATCTATTACTGTAGTTTTCATTGGTTTTACTGTTATTTTAAAACACATTAAACGATTTAATTGCATAATCTTATGCCAGTTATTGCTTAAATAATGCATATATAATGTATTATAGATTGTTCTGATTTTCAATATTAAATAAATCATGTAAAAAAATCATTTTAAATTTTAAAATGAAAGAGTTTTTTAAATTAAAAGTTTACTTCAAGATTCAGTTTTTGTATTGAGCATATTACTAAATGTATTTAAAAAAATCAATTAAAGATTTTGTTGGTATTTATTACAGATTACTTTGCATATTTTCAATGACTCCCTCTTTGTTTTTAGCAGTGAAGTTTTGACTCATTATAGATATAATTATGAATGTGAAGAAATATTTCAGGACAATAAATAGATCAATATCTTGATCCTTATTTTATCATTGAAATAATATGAATTTTACAATGTAACAAAAGAATCTTGTTTAAAAAATTTAATTTAGATAAATTGTATTCACTATTACAAAAACTGTAATTTTTTTAAATGTTGATTTATACATAAACTAGTCAAACTCTGATATGCATACTTTTGCATTCTTATAAAAATATTTGTTTATTTTGCCTAATACTTTATTTATGCACTTTTAGAACCCACTGTTGAAGGTTTTCTGTTAATTCTGCATGTATAATTTTTTTAATCATAACTTATTGTAAATGGCTTATGATGTCCTTTTTAATCTGCTTTGGCAAAATTTTATGTTTTCCATGTAGTGTAAAATATTAAAAACATTGACTCTCTTATGAACAAATTATTTTATACAAATATTGACAGGTGGAAAATTAAATTTTATTGCATTAAAAAATCAATTTTATTTAATTCTTATCAGGTTTCAAATTTTAATTATTTTTCAAATCATGTCTCAAAAGTCATTGTTTATAAGCCAACTAATTTGTTAGTTTTCTTTATTATAATGTCAACACTAATTAAATTTTTAGTGAGAATTTATATGGTTGGATTATAATAATTTGTTAGGTTATTTCCTCTCATATTATTTGTGTAATCTGCTTTTGGTTATCAAATTTGAAGATTTATTGCTTTTCACTGTATAGGATAAAATCATTACAAAAGAGCACTTTTTTTAATGAGGTTGTTTATTTCTGCTAATAGTTTAAAGTTTGTTACATTGCAAATTATTTTTACCCTTTAAAATCTAGAGCATCCCAAACTACTGTGCAAATAATTATGGATTTTTTTTTAACTACGGGATTTTACTGCTCTTAATTTAATGTAAATTCTTAGCTGCTGTTTATTATTATTATTTTTTTCTCCAAATCATTCTTTTAGTGACAATTGCTTTAATAAGTAATTTATTTTATCTATAAATTGGGTTTATTGTAATCAATTGCTTTATTAGAATGGATCTTTTTATTATTATTATTGATAAGGATCGATCAAAACAAGGTTTTTATGAAGGAAACTGAAACCAGATTTCAGAAATCTTCCTATTTTTGGCCAAAAACACAAATGCCCAAAATAATTTTTTTGTGCCGTCAATGAGAATAACTAAAGATATAAGACTAATGGAATACCTAATTATAATGGGGGTCAAAATTGACCTTGTGACTCTGACCAAAACTTTTTATTTTCATATAACAGATAATGTAATTAATTCATCAACAACACAAAAACATTTCCTAGTTATATGGATTCCATCTCATTAAAAAATGTTTCAGTTATACATACCTCAATGTATCTTTCATTATAATTTTCTTAAATCCCCATTTGTTTTATGAGAAGCTTGTCAAAAAGTATTTGAGACATTTCTATGGTTTCAAACTAAAGTTTCTATTACGGGTAAGTTTGCAGCTATTAATAAGCAGTTAGAAGCATCTTCAAAGTCATATATGCATTTCTTACTTTACAATTTGCATTCATGTCCTTTGACAGCCATGACTGGTAATTATAAACAGTGAAGTTCATGACAATGAATAAAGAGTTTTTCATTGCATAGAGTTCGAGTTGATGAGTAATGTTGAAAATTTCTGAAGGAAGAAATACATTTGGGTCTGTCCATAAATGACGTTTTCAATCTTTTTTCAATATTTTTGACTCCCTCCCCTTTATCACAAAATGTCGCATCATATACCTCCCCCACTCTTGTCATGTGTTGCACTATATTACATAAACATATATTTTTAGTTCAAAAACAAAGCACTAGATTATAGATCACATTTCAAGTTTTATTTTTTAACAATGTGTTTGAAAGACATTTGTGAGTATAACAAGAAAAATGATATATATATATTTGTATGAAATAAGATTAAGGTTTACCAAAAAAACATAATTAATATACAATAGCAATATAATATTAATATGAATGAGCAGTTGAAAATAGTAGTATTTTAGAATTTGAAAAGGAATTTAATATTTTTGGCTTTAAATCTTATCTTTTAGTTTATGAACACAAAATATTTTAAATTAAAAAAATTTTCAAAATTTAATCTGCTGATTTTTAAAACTTTTTATTTTAACCAAAATGTGTGATGTCACATTTCTTCTTACTCTTTCCCACTACCTTGTCACAATTTCACACCACACCCTCCCCTCTTTAAGCATTGCATCATTTGTGGACGACCTTTTTGTGGAATACAGATAACTTCGTTCGAGTTTTAGTCTGGCCAAATTTTCAACAGCATTTTCACCAAAAATGATTTTTTAGCTGAAACTCAAATTTTGGTTCAAAAAAAGAATGAAACCAAATTTTTGGTCGATCTCTAATTATTGAGATGCCTCTTGGTGCAGTTCATCTGGAGCTAGTTCAATTGCTGTTCTGTATTTGTTATCTGCTGTTGTTATTTTAAAATAATGAAATGTGCCTCTATTTTTTAACTCTTAAGATACATGTAAATGTTGTTATTCATTCTAAGCCATTGATAATATTGTTTAATTATAGTTTGGAAAATCTGTATTGTATTGAAAATCTTTTTGAAAGTATTTTATCAGACAGGAATTCGTAAGGTAAAAAGTTTTCAAAGAAAATGTTTTGATTGTATAGATTCAAGTATGTTTGAATGTATGTGTTAAAGAATAAGTGGATATGTTTCATTTTATATACATGCACACATACATACATAAATCATAATTATTGTAAATCATTCATCAAAATTAATCACCCTGTGAAAAATTCATTTAAATATGCAGTCTTTCACAAATGAAATTTACTGCCATAACATAAAAAAAAGGTTCTCTTAAGTATGAGGGAAAATTTTCCAGTTTTTTGACAACTGTTGAGCAGTAGTCATTTTTTATTAAATTGGAATTAATAGTCAGCGTTGATTACCAACTAGATTATTAGTTGATACTTCAGTACATGTATTATGTATGAAGTATTGTTTTTCAAAATATAGGGTCTTTTTTAAAGTAATTGTTTTGTTGGAATTTATGTATTCTTATTAATGAATAAAATACATATTTCCCATTTAACCTTGTCATTGCTCCATAGTTATTTTTCGAATTTGTTACCCATTAACACCAAATTTTTCGCATAAAAATAAAAAGAAGATAGCAATTTACAGTCAGTTTTATGTATAACTTTTCAGAAAGCTGTTTGCTTGTTGAAAGAAAATGTAGTCAATATGAGGAGCAATTGAGTAACTCTCTTGAGTAACAGTTGCACATTTTCTTGCTCACTATTGTACTATATTAAAGCAATTTCTTAAAAAAAATAATAGCTGGTACAAAATTTGTGTAAAAAGTTGAATTACTAATACTATTAATAATAATAATTGTCTGAAATTAATAATACTCTTTGAGATTATTTTAGGCTCTCTATGTATGCATTTTTTTTTCTCTTCCAGAATCTTCTTTGGTTGTATAAAAATCATAGTTTAAAAGGTTCATGTTATTAAATAAGCATAGAAAAAAATGTTGATAATTAGCATTTGCAATTATCAATGCAAACAATAGCTATTCATTTAAAAATGTCTTCAGAATTATGTTATTTGATTTTAATGATTGATATTGTTTGATAAAGTATTAGAATGAATTTAGAATGCACCTCTATTTGAATTTTAACTGTAAAAAGATTAATCCATTTTATGATAAAAAAGTTAATTACAATTAAGTGATTTTTAATCTGCATTTAAAATTATTTTTTTAGTTGTTACCAAATTGGTACTAACTCATGAGTTAGGAAAAAATGAAGCACTGTTAAATCTTTAAAATAAAATTCTAGAACATTTAAAACAACAAAATAAGTAAAAATAATTTATCAATACATGCTAACACAAGTTTCATTATACTTGATACATGTATGAGTGAAGTTGCATGGATATTTTAGAATACATGGTCTTTTTTGCATGCAAGTTTTGAAAAATTGAAAACTGCCTTAAAAGCAAGGAAGGACTTTCATATTGTTATCACATGTCATATCAAATTTGAGTCTGTTTCTACCCCTTTTTGGAAAACACTTCTTAATCTTGTAACGTCTTTTTCGACTGGTCCTGTTTATGTGCAAGACGCCTCACTTTATAACTTAAATCTTAAAACTGCACGTGAAGATGTTTGTATGCGTCATATTTACAAAACTTGTTCGTTTATAACAGAACAGTCCATATATATTAACCTGTTACTTGTTTTTCAGCAAGTGTTGCAGAGATATTGAGATTGTTTTTGCTGGTTAATAATATAAAATGCTCAGAGGCTGGTAAAACTATATCTCATTATCTTTGATTATATTTATGTATGTTTTTTGGACAAACTTAATAGATTTAATATCTAGCAAATAAACTGAGTATTTTTCAATGCCAAATCTAAAGTTTCTGGCATATCAGTATTGTTTCAAAAATACCTCTTTGATAATCAAGCAAATTAGTAAAAAAAAAAGTTGAATAATAAATTTGGTGAAAAAAAATCAGACCAAAGTATTAATCCATAATAATACTTATTATTTTAAAATTCTCTTTTTTAAAGAAAAAAAGTAAAAAAGAATTACAAGTTCAGGAAGCTAAAAGAGTATGTAAGAAATATATAACTTGAATGTTTTTATTCATAAATTATTTCTTGATAGTTTTGTTAAATCTGCATCACACAAGTATATTTAATACTCGGAATCCTGTGGTAAAATATGTTCTAGAAATTCTGGAGTTCAGATAACCTGAATCTACATCAGAATACTTCAGTAGTAGTTTTCCCTGGTTTTAATGTCTGTAATTAAATAAAGTAAATATTGCTATTTTAAATTTCTGGTATGAATTTTGAATAATTGAATTTAAAAAAGCTACTAAATTTGAAATATTTGGGGCATCATAGATGCTATCATGGGTAGGTTAACTGTCAATGAAAATTTAGATCGAAATGCTGAACTTATTTGTTTTATTAGACACTACATATATTATAATTTTCCATATGCTTCAGCAGTTCTTATTAATTAATATGGTTATTTATTTTTTGAATTCAAATGCATCAAAACAAAGATTTTTCTAGTTTGAGGAATTAATTTATGTGACAGTAGCAAAATGTGCCAAGTCCAGAAATATACA
This sequence comes from Maratus speculifer, assembly GCA_964019185.1. Lineage (NCBI taxonomy): Eukaryota > Metazoa > Arthropoda > Arachnida > Araneae > Salticidae > Maratus > Maratus speculifer. The sequence goes on along the minus strand of OZ025292.1, from coordinate 19,928,715 downwards.
TAAGTATTTTTTATGATTATTGATGAACTTTTAAGGTGTCTCTCCCCACCCCTAATCCTTCAAAAAACATGTTGTTAAGAACTGTTATGCTTGTTTCTTTAAAATCAATAATATTTCTCATAAAATAACTTTAGATTTTATTTTTGCATGCTTTCACAAATTAGACAAAGACTTGATATTGCAATTCTTGTTTTATGAACTACTGGTAAGATTTTTCTGCATTTTTGTAGGGCACATTGATAGATATGTGCTTTTTTGACATTTTCATCATTTGTTCAATTTTGTTTATCATAAACTGAGATAAAGAAAAAAAAATACTCTATTGCTAACATTTAAGAAACAAATAAACAACAACAACAACAAAGGAATATGGTCCTGAAGTTCTGCAAGCATTTCTTGAAAACATGTATTTTGAGCATTTGTTCATATTTTTAAAATGAAATTAAATTCCTAATTCAGTCAGTGATGTGTCACTATAAAAACAGTTTCATATAAGATTTAAACCATTTAGTATTTTTTTAAAACAAGATTGTTATTTTAAAAAATGGCAAAAGTGAAAAGTAGTTATAAAAAGTGTAATTAATTAAAAAAAAAAAAAAAAAAAAAAAAAAAAAAAAAAAAATTCAACTGATTTGAAAAAAATTCATGGAATATTTTAATCATTAAATACTTTTCAGTTTGCATAACAGTTTTCATAAATAATAATATGAAAATCAAATTAATTGTGCATTTCAAATTAATTGTACTTTTTATTTTCTCTCTTTAAAATAGTTTTAAAGAAACATCTCTTATTTAATCTTCCAAAAAAATTAAGTTTTCTACAAAGTTATCTTCATGTTTACGTGTCCTAAACTTATTTTTTCAAATGATATGCAAAATACATGTTTTCATAAGATAGATAAAACTTTTTTTACCAAGTTGTGAGTACTTTTATGTGATAATAATTTTACCCCCTTTTCCTTTTTTTTTTTTTTTTTTTTTTTCACTGAAAATAATAAATTTTGTGTTTATTTTTCAATTTTTGTTCAATAACTCATAAGGCAGCTCAAAATGAGTCATCCATATTTTGTTAAAACTTTTTCACTCCCAAACCATTTCTTCTACATAATTTCATGAATTTATCACAAAATTTGCACACAACTAAGAATCGGTATTCATGTTATTTGTAAAGAAATTGGTTATAATTCAATCTCTTATAAAATAAACAAGTATCCTTTGTATACTCTTTTTTTTTTTTTTCTCTCTGGAAAAATAATTGCAATTTTTGTTCATTTTGTTGTTTCTACCTCTTAGTGTAAAAGATTTTATTACTGTTTTCTTTTCTTGTAAAGTGTGTTGATACAAGTAATTATTTTTCTATGAATTAATTTATTTTATGTAACTGTTTTGGATGTTTTAAGTAACTTGTTATATTGTTTTGACTTGTAGTATAGTTTTATCAAAATCTTATTAAATGTTCTTTTTAACTGCACTTGATAGTTAAATATGTATGTGTATATATTTCAGCTTTAAATCTACTTTAAAATATCGACATTTTGTCTTGCTACCAGTCTAAGAAATTGATTGTTGATTATTTTCACTCAATCAATTCTGAGAATTTGACAAATTTAATAAATCATTTTATGCTTTAAAAACATTTCCTTTCTTTCAGTCAATACTTTTTACAAATGAGAGAAAAGCACAAAAAGTATAGTAATTCACTGAAGTTTAGTTTTGACTCTATATAATTGAAATGTGTAAAAGTATTTACATATTTTTTAATCTGCAATGTTCAAAGAGTTTGCTCCTTTTAACAAAGAACATCACAGTTTTAAAAAATTTCATTTGAAATATATCCTGTTCAAGCATTAATTATTATATGAGACATTTTACATATTTAATTTGGGCCTTAATCTGCAGAAATGTTTATATATATTTTTTTTTTTATTATTATTAAATCGCTGAAGAGTATACATAGCACTGAAAAATGTATTTTTGAGTTTAAAAAAAAAAAAAAAAAAAAAAAAAAATTATTTTGTTGTATGTTTGTTTTTATTAATTACTCAATTGATCAACTCAGCCAGAGTGTCGTATTTTTTCTTTTTTGTAAGATCTGGTAAAAGGTTTTTATCATTATATATATATATATATATATATATATATATATATATATATATATATATATATATATATATTTGAGGAAGGGGATTTAAAGAAAATAAAAGATTGAGCTAAACAGTTGCAAAATATAAAAATGGGTAAAGTGAAAAGCAATCTTTCAATTAAAGTCTACACTGTGATGTTCTTCAATATAAGGAAAAGCATATAAAGACATTTTTTGAAAAACTTTATTCTAATTACATTCCAGTATAATAAATTGGTTGCAATGCATTATTTTACACTTAATTAGCTTGACAGTGATTATTTGACTTTAAAACTTTATAGTGAGATAAAAGAATTCTTAATCATGTAAATTTATTCTTTGTAGAATGATGTAATGTGTATGATACATAATAATGTATACATGTAACATACATGTGTAAATATTATACATTGAATTAAGGATTTATGAATATTTAAAATATGTGTTCAATTATGTGCCTAAAATGTAATTGAATTTTTAAATAAAAATTTAAATTTTGGGGGGTAATAGATAAAATATAATTTGTAAATTTCTTAAAGGGTGTAATAAAGTTGTTTAAATGAAAAATACTTTGATTACAGAATCCAACTTTAAACCTCTCATTCACCAGTTCTTAGAAAAAGGGAAAATCATTTTTTGAATTAGCATAATTAACCCTCTCATTCATATGGGCCTCATATGATGACAGATAAGTATTGTCCTGTAAAGCAAAAAAACTTTTCAGCTTTCATTTATGGATATTAGATTTGTTTACATATAACAGCTAGCATGCAGTACAATAATGAAATTATTTTATGATGGGTTTTCATTTATTACACATGAAAAAAGATAATAATAAAAATAATTTATGCGCGAGAGAGTTAAAATGTTATTTGAGGTTGTGTATAAAAAATAATGCAAGTTCTTTTTGTTTGAAAGATATCGCTGAAAATTAAGTTTAATCAAAAATCAATTTTAACGTATTGACTGTCATGGCACATAAATACAAGAGTTACTTTTTTTTTCAACTTCTGATAGATTTAAAATAATGACAAGTGTGTATAACAAAATAACAATAAGTACACTAACATGACATAATCACTGTGGAGATCAAGACATTTTTGTCATATCGGTGGTCCAAGTTTTCCAGTACCTCCTTCATAGAGGATTGTTGCTAGCATGTTGAGATAGATCTCCATGTCATCTTGAAAATTTTCACTGTGGGGACAAATTACTGCCCTTTAGACTTGTCTTCAGTTTTTGAAGAAGGCCAAAAAAAGTCAGTGCCAGATATGGGCCTCATTTGTGATACTGGTGAATCAGAGGTTTAAAAATAAAGGAATAAATCATTAATTTTTTGTGAAAAAAAGGGTTAATTTTTAAGATTGAAAATTCATTAAATTGATTTTTGAGCAAACATTAATTTGAATCTATCACTGTGTGAAATGAATAAAAATGACATTTCAGTATCAGATGTTTTTAAGAAAACTAAGCTATTTTGTGATTCTCTAGCCCTTTGTATAGCATTTTGAATATTCTAGTTGTGCAGTGGAAAAGTGCAGTTGTTTTCTATTCTGTTGCATATACAACCTATTTTATAAAAATAAACATAGAATTATTTTAACATGTTCATGGATGATGCAATATATGTTTGCTTTGCCTACTTTTGTTAATAACTTTATTGCCAATTATCAAAGCAATTGGAGAAGCTTAATATTAAAACTGTCTGTCAAATTTTTGTTCATCATACATAAAAGAATCCAAATTTAGTTAATATTTTAATTTTCGATATTTGTAACATTGAAGTATTTAATATCTCAGTACTAAACATAATTCTTTTTAGTTGTTTTTTAGGCTATTTTTGTGTTTAGAAGGGGTAGGAAAAATAAATTATTTAATCATAAATATTTTCTATACATATTTTTAGGTAGCTTTCATTACAAAAAGTAAAAAGCTACCTATTGCAGCCGTCCGGAGGAAAGCACTTCTGGAAAATTTTGGTATATTTTCACCGATCATGACCCCCAGACCCCAAAACCACCCTCCGTTCAAATGTTGACATATATATATATATATATATATATAACCATATATATATATATATAATCTGATTTTTGTCATGCGATAACTAATGTATTTATGAACCGATTTGAATGAAACTTGGTATGTACATAGTACATACAAATGTCTCGACTGAGTTCGTTGGTCAGCATCATCCGCCATTTTGTTTCAAAATGGCGGCCATTTTAAAAATTTAAAAAAATTTAAAATTTAAAATTAAATGCGAAAAAATTAAAAGTTGAAAAATATTTTTCTTTTACGTGTTAGAACTTAAAACAAAGATTCCAGAACACTTTTTATTTTGTCTATATCTTAAAAAATGATTGAGTTATAGCACTTTGAATTTTTCTTATGGCTGACATTTTGAAACGATCTGATTTTTGTCACTTGATAACACGCGTATTTATGAACCGATTTCAATGAAACTTGGTATTTACATAGTACATACAAATGTCTCGACCGAGTTCGTTGGCCAACATCATCCGCCATTTTGTTTCAATATGGTGGCCATTTTAAAATTTTTAAAAATTTAAAATTAAATGCGAAAAAATCAAAATTTGAAAAATGTTTTTCTTTTACGCGTTAGAACTTAAAACAACGATTCCAGAACACTTTTTATTTTGTCTATATCTTACAAAATGATTGAGTTATAGCACTTTGAATTTTTCTTATGGCTGACATTTTGAAACGATCTGATTTTTGTCACTTGATAACACGCGTATTTATGAACCGATTTCAATGAAACTTGGTATTTACATAGTACATACAAATGTCTCGACCGAGTTCGTTGGCCAACATCATCCGCCATTTTGTTTCAATATGGTGGCCATTTTAAAATTTTTAAAAATTTAAAATTAAATGCGAAAAAATCAAAATTTGAAAAATGTTTTTCTTTTACGCGTTAGAACTTAAAACAACGATTCCAGAACACTTTTTATTTTGTCTATATCTTACAAAATGATTGAGTTATAGCACTTTGAATTTTTCTTATGTCTGACATTTTGAAACGATCTGATTTTTGTCACGTGATAACTCGCGTATTTATGAACCGATTTCAATGAAACTTGGTATGTACATAGTACATACAAATGTCTCGACCGAGTTCGTTGGCCAGCATCATCCACCATTTTGTTTCAAAATGGTGGCCATTTTAAATTTTTTAAAAATTAAAAATTAATTGCGAAAAAATTAAAAGTTGAAAAATATTTTTCTTTTACGTGTTAGAACTTAAAACAACGATTCCAGAACACTTTTTTTTTTTTTTGTCTATACCTTAAAAAATGATTGAGTTATAGCACTTTGAATTTTGCTTATGGCTGACATTTTGAAACGGTCTGATCTGAACGATCCACCAGGTTGCTTTAAAATGGCATACACTTTATGATATCGTGGAATTTGGTGACTCTCTAAATCGCTTAAAATAAAACCAGGTTGAATAAAAGATGACTAATTTCTAAAAATTTCTATTAATATTCAGTCTTGACAAAAACTAGTATTCAATCTTATAAAATCACTAATTTTATAAGATTTTTTCCACTAATTTCAGCTTAGTATTTTTGAACAATGTAACTTACCTTAAAATAAATAAATATATAAGTATATGAAAGCTACCTCTTCCTCCCGGCATTGCCGGAAGGACTTTTAATATATAGAAATGATAATATCACACTCTGATTGGTATAGATGCAATTTCTATTGATTTAGCTTGCTTTTTCCTCTAATAAATCATAAAATTAAATCCATCTGTGAATGTGTTAAAATGCTTTGCTGATACATACTTTTGCCTCACCAGAAAGTTTAATTAGGTGATAATTGCCTTACACAATCATTGAATTACATTCTTCACCATATAGATACTGAATGCCAACATAGCACATTTTAAAAAACATATCTCCTATAATTTTAAGTATTTAAAAAAATTCTGTAAACTTTGAAATTTTTATTTGAAAAAACATATTCAAATATTTTAAAAAATACTTAAAAATGTTTTTAAAAGTGTGCTACATTTGCAAATTTTTCTATTTTGATAATTATATTAGGTAATGAGTGATCTTATATTGGATAATGAGTAGATTAATTTGGTATTTTGCAAATGGGGATAGTAAAACCTATTATGGTTAAGCATCACTTTAAGAGTCTGCACCAATCACATGAAGAAATAAGAATGCTAATGTTAATCCTATTGGGATGTTATTTTCAAATATCTCACTTAAATATTAACAGTCTTGAATGTCTTATTTATTTTTTCTGTATAGGATAGCTGAAGGCGATCTATAACCAGGTTAGTTTTTACTTCAATTTAATTCAGATTTAAAAAAAATTGCTTTCCTTTTCAGAACTGGTTCTGAAATTGAAAATAACCTAATGTTTAAAAAAAGAACAGCTAAAATAAAAACTATCCCAATTGTAGATCATCCTCATTCATCCTATGTAAAAAAAAAAAAAAATCAAATATATTAAAATCCAAGTGATATATTTAAAAATAATGTTCCATAGACTTAACATTAGCGTTTTCTGTACTTCCTGTCACTAGTGTGGACTCTTATGCGTTTTGGAGCCAACATGAGAGAAAACTGCTGCACCCATTTGAATATCTTCCTTTAATAAATGGATACTGCCAAAAGACTTGTGGGAATCCTGCTGGTGTTTTCTAATTATTAGTTGCTCTTATTCGACTCTTGTGCACTGTTTGTTTTTTCGCATCTGTATCATATTTTGAAGTGCTCATCATGACTTCTGTATATATTACATTCTTCAGCTATTGTATTGGATCATTTCACTTAGTTATTTTATTAATAAATGGATATGCATATGTTGATCTTTTGTTTGTTTCTTGTGTTTTAGTTCTTGTGTTCATTTTAATCTAGTTACAATACTGTATTCACAATAAAAAAAATACAAACCAACTGATAATAAATATTCATGTATTTTTATATATCAAGGATAATTTTAAAAGATGAAAACTTATATGACAAAAATTCTGCTAATTTTATATTTATTAAAAAAATATTTCGTAAGTAATGTTGATAAAAAAAAATTTAATTAACAATACTGTGTTTACAACAAAAATATACAAAGCAACTCATAATAAATATTTATGTATTTTTATACATCAAGGATAATTTTAAAAGATGAAACTTCAATTCCTCTAATTGTATATCTATCAGGTAACCAAGAAAGTTCGTGCGATTTTCATCAGACAAAAGAAACGACCCAGAAAAATCTCAAACACTTATTTTATTCTTTTGAAATAATCACCATTGGCTTCAATTATGTGTTTCCAACGAGACAGAAGCTTATAAATACCCTTTTTGAAAAAATCTTTTGGTTTAGAGTCCAAAAACGGTTATAGTTTTTGACATCTTGGGTTTGGAACTGCTGTTCCCGCAGGTGATTATCCATAGCTAAAAACAAGTAATAGTCTGATGGGGCGATGTCCGGGGAGTAAGGTGGGTGAGGAAAAACTTCCCAGCCCAATGTTTTTATATCCTTGGTCACTTTGGCCGTATGAGGTCTGGCGTTATCGTGAAGGAGAACTCCTCCTCTCCTGTTGACCAGCGCTGGTTGCTTTTCCAGCAAAGCAGCTGAAACCCTTTTCAACTGCAACGAGTAGACTTTGGCTGTGATTGTTTTCCCGCTTTCTAAGAATTCATAGTGAACTATACCAGTGCTACCCCACCAAATACACAGTATTATCTTTTTTGATGGATGTCCGGTTTAGCAACCAGTGAGACGGAACCAGAAGTCGACCAATAATGTTTTCTCTTTCGGTTATCATACATTACCCATTTCTCGTCACATGTCAATACCTGATCCAGGTAAGAGGCTTTGTTGTTGCGGGACAGCAATGACAAACAGATGTTCAATCGTTGGAGTTTGTTTTCCTCAGACAAGACATGAGGAACCCACTTCCCAAGTTTCCACGACATCCCAAGGCTATGAAGATACGATCGGAAGTTCATTCGATATGTATAAGAGGGGGTAACGGGGGGCTCATGCCCCTCCCCTTAATGGATATAAATGGGTTTTTCATGCAGAATTAAGTTTTTGTCCAAAATTTAGATATAGGATCATTCTGATGAGGCGATTCCGTGACTGTTATTATGTGTTCATTGAATAAGTATAAATAGCGGGAACAGGGGGCTCATGCCCCCCCCCCCCCGCTTAATTGATATAAACGGGATTTTCATGCAGAATCAACAGTTTTCGTTCAAAATTTAGATATAGGATCAGTCTGATGAGGCGATACCGTGGCTGTTATTAGGTGTTCATTGAATAAGTATAAACAGGGGGAACGGGGGGCTCATGCCCCTCCCCTTAATTGATATAAACGGGGTTTTCATGCAGAATTAACAGTTTTCGCTCAAAATTTAGATATAGGATCATTCTGATGAGGCGAGTCCGTGGCTGTTATTAGGTGTTCATTGAATAAGTATAAACAGGGGGAACGGGGGTTCTAATGCCCCTCCCCTTAACTTGCATAAATGGATTTTTCAATCAGAATTGTCAGATTTCGTTCAAATCTCTGAATAGTTTTGGAAGTTTAATGGTTAAGTATAAACGAGGGGAATAACTCCTCTTAAATTATATAAATGCTAAATGGGTTTTTATTAAGAATTATCCGATTTGCTCTGAATTTTGGATATAGATTTTTTAATATGATAAAGCATGTACTTGATAGTTTAGGAAGTTTAATGATTAAGTTTAAAAAAGTAGAGAGGGGAGCTGTTTCCCCTTCTTAATTTTTTTTTTTTTTTTTTTCGAACGGAATTAATGAAAATACAAGGCTGTAATGTACAATTAGTATGCGTAGCCTGTGAGCTCAATGCCATCAGTTTAACTGGGCAATATTCTTTTTATTACTTCACCTATCCATTACATATTTATTTCATTACAAAAGGACAGCACACCATCCATGTCTTACCCGTGTTCGAACCAGGATCTCTAGGCGTGGCAGTAACTACCGTTACTGATTACGCCACTGGGGCGACCACTGTTTTGAGGTAAATTTGTATTTTTTTTTACCTTCTCATTCAACCGACAAACCGAGCTCTTTTTTTTAGCTCGATATTAGTTCACAGTCATACCACCACGACCAGGCACGTAGCCAGGGAGGAAGCTAAGGGGGCTGAAGCCCCTCCCGAAAGTTTAAAAAGTCTTAACAAAATTATCTTCAGAATAATAAAATAAGTTCTCTTTGTTTTTAAATTCCATGACATTAAAATCAATTGCATTTTTAGCTGCAAAAATATTAATTTATTCAGTTACAGTAATCCTTCATTATATCGGTTATTTGGATATATTGTTTTTTTTTTTTTTTATGAATATTTATCACTAAAAAATATAAATTCTTTTTAAAACGAATTTTAACTATCTGCGCAGTAAAATTCGATCAAGTGTAATTTTGTATCATTAATTTGACCAAGAAAAAATAAGTATAGTACACATTTATGACGTATTAACTTTAGGAGACAAATATAAAACATTTTCTTGTAATGTTATGATCTTCTTTAATTTTCTGTATTTTCCCGCATATAAAGGAAACTTAAAGCAGTCGATGTTAAAATGTTTGTTAAAATGCAGAGAAAGATGCCAAAACATTAATAGCCGTCTATATAATGTACAATCATGTTAAAAAATATAATTTTAAAGAAAGTATCTTTGATAAGATGTTATAACTGTAAAACGTTTTTTATAAAAAAAAAAAAAAAACTATTAGAATGAATTTTTGAAAAGTAATGTTGCGAAGAAAAACGATATGATATCGAGAAACCGCCTATCGAGAAGACACGGCGGCATATTTCCCAATCTTTTCACTGAACAGCTTTTCTGCAAATTGCTTGCATATGAAACTTTAATAGAAAGAAAATGTGTATAAAATAGTTGGTTTGTCTAGAAAATTTTCTTTATATTTTGTAGAGCTATTAACTTTAGGGATGGATCCCCTATGTGGGATTTTCGGAAGTTTTACTCAGCGCAACCGAAAAAGCTTTCTTGCCCGTCAACACACATATTTGGATAAAATTTACCCCAGTTACATTGTGAAGTCAATCTACAGATGTAGGCGAGCGTGCTGACAGGGCAGGGGGGGGGGGGGGATACTGCATACATATCTATGGAATCTTTTTACAGTATATTTTACAGGAAATACAGATTAGTAACATTAATGATTACTAAGATTCTTAGGCTTTCAACATTCAAATAAAGATTCATTAAAAAAATTAATGTGGCTTAGAATAAAAGGGGAAAAAAAAAAAAAATTAAAAACATCGTAACTTTTGAAGCTGTTTAATAAAGAAAGATTTATAAAAATATTTCTATATCATTTTATTAAAGATTTTAAATCCAAATTCCTATATGATGTTAATTCAAAGAAGCTCCTTTCTGATACATTTCTAAATTCATTTTTTTCCCACTTTTATATTTTTACAATTAAAAATTAATGTAAAAATGTGTTAAACTTTCGCGTTATTGAAAAATTAATTTAAAAACTATCAAGAAGTATATATCCAAAGATTAAGCTAATATAAGTTCTTTATCGCTGTTCATAATTTTACAAATTATGTTGTCTGCCCTACAGATCTTGAGAACAATTAAGTCTTCTTTCGGTCCGGCAAGTCTATATGTAGAAAAATAATGCCTTGATCTCCAATTTTGATCTTGGCCCTGTACGAGTCAGTTTAAAAAATATTAAAACGGGTTATACACATAATGTAACTGTTCGATGCCGATCTCTACACTGCGCAAGTTACATTTTTATATTGATACTGTCAAACTAGTATGGCTCGGTACGCACATTTATATTTATTCTCGTTAAAACCATTTTCGTTGAAAATAGGTTTATATTTTATCGTTTATGTTTAAATCTTCAAAACGGGCCGGTAAGCCCGAAAATTTTTATATCGACCCGGCCTGGCCCGTACGGCCCGGCCCGTTGAAAAAAACATTCTAATTCTGCCGGGCCGGGTACGGGCCAAGCCCGAGCCCGTGCAGACCTCTAATATAGGGACATTTTGAGTTGTGTCGGGATAAAGAAAAATTTAAACGACAACAATGGCTCAGTTTACAGATAAATTTAATTTAGTAATTGAAATAAAGTGTATTCTGAGTTTGGAAAAAGTGAATTTTGTCAAACACAATTTTTGGTTCTAAAATAGACTTTCTGAGCCGCGGATTAAATGACGAAAAATAGTATTTTGTCAATTGGCTAGACAAAATGGAAGCAAAAAGTTAATGATTGTTAATGGAATAGTTAAAGTAATTGAAAAATAGATATTAAATGGCAAAAATTATTTTTCAAGCGTGTTTTTTTTTTAATTGCAAAATCACGAAACAGCACCATGGGTGCACTGAATCTTGCATTGATTTGCGTAAAACCAGTTCCCATAATATCAATTTTTTCTGATAGTAAGTCTTGTTTTGAAATTGAAATTGAGGATTGTTTTGATGTTAGCGTCTAGAACAATTTGAGTCTGATGAAGGTTCGTCAAGTACTCCATACGAGCCTACAAGTATGGAAAGCAATTGAATTTGATACACTACATAGGCATTGATGACAGTCCACTTACAATTTTAGACATTTTGTTAAATATCTGGAAAAACACACGAGGAATTATCCCGAAACGCTTAGTGTATAAATATAATAGTACAAGTTATACATTTCCGTAAAGATTTTTTCCCGAAACTCCATAGGGGAACGTCAACAATTTAAAAAATATTGAATATATTTTGGATAACTCCGTCATAACTAATGTAGCAAAAGCACTCAAACTGTAGATTATGATTAAGTAGCTTATTGTAACAAACTGTGCTCATTTTTATGCGAATAGCATGTATACTCGTAGAGAAATTAAGGTTTTTATAAAAATGATCCCAAATTTTGCCAAGTTTTTTGCTTATAATTTAGAGAGTTCTTAATGTAAAGTAACATTCTTTTCTGAAAATATGACAAATAATATTGCACACAGTACCCTGTAATCAGAATTAAAAAATAATAAAAATTGTATGAAAAATGAGTAGGTTTACTAAATAATTTTTCATTGCGCATGCGTCAATAATATCGAAATTTCATTTGCACATTATGTTAGCTAAATGTATAGAGCAACTTTTGTGAAAATCGCAAAATCACAGCTTGAAAATTCTGAAAATAATTTTCAATAGAATAAATTGAAAATCCGTTACTCCCAAAATGAAGCAAAAACAAGAGGGGTTGTATCCATGTATTCATTAATTAGTGTCAATATAGAATACAGAATATGGGACATACTACCATGTTTGGATAAAATCACTCATTTTTTTGCTTCATTTTGGAGTAACGGATTTTTCAACTTATTCTACAGACGATTATTTTCAGAATTTTCAAGCTATGATTTTGTGATTTTCACAAAAGTTGCTCTATACATTTAGCTAACATAATATGCAAATGAAATTTTGATATCGGTGACGCATGCGCAGTGAAAAACCTCCTCATTTTTCATGCAATTTTTATTATTTTTTAATTTTTATTACAGGGTATTGTGGGCAATTTTATTTGTCATATTTTCAGAAAAGAGTGTTATTTTACATTAAAAACTTTGCACATTATAAGCAAAAAGAAAGAAAAAAAAAAACGGCAAAATTTGGGACCATTTTTATAAAAACTTTAATTTACCTACGAGTATACATGCTATTCGCATAAAAACTAACGCAGTTTATTACAATAAACCATTTAATCATAATCTATAGTTTGAGCGCTTTTGCTACGTTAGTTTTGACAGGGTTATCCAAAAGATATTCATTATTTTTTAATTTCTTGACAGTCCCCTATGGAGTTTCGAAAAAAAAAATCTTCACGGAAATTTATGACTTGTACTATTATATTTATACACTAAGAGTTTCGGGATAATTCCTCATGTATTTTTCTAGATATTTAACAAAATGTCTAAAATCGCAAGTGGACGGTCATTAATGGCCATGTAGTGTATCTTGCTATGTAACTAGTGATGACTTAGATGTTGCCACGAAGAGAAACACTTTTGATTTCATTTTACTTTCCAAAAAGCCATACAATTTTCCAATAACTGTAGAGAAGAAACAAAAGTAAGAGAAATGGATAAAAGTTCCAGAAATAGTATTTCCTTTTCTTATATATTAAAAAACGCATTTATTGTAAACCTTGTTTTTTCACGGAAGAATAGGTAAAGAGAGATTACAAAAAATCAAAAAGACTAGTGTCTACATGTTTCAACTTTGGAAAAAGGCTAAATGTGTTTTCTTAAAGCATATGCAATTATATTTTCATAAACCGTACCGTAATTTCACGCGTATACGCCGCGGCTCAGTTAAGTCTTTTAAGACCGGAAATTTTATTGTAAAAAAAGAACACAAATAAATGCTAAGGAAAAGAAAGTTACATTTTATTTAAAATCAATTCTGGGAGGAAATTGATTTATCTGAGGTACGGTGAATCCGCGCGAAATTTCGGTATGTTATTTTAGCAAACAAATTTGAAAATTCTTCAGGAAAATAAAAAGTTATTATTTCACTGTTGGATTTTCAAAGAGCTTAAGGAAAAGAAGAAATCAAGACAGCTCTCGGACCGATGCTTGAAATGATCTTATTTTGTGCAGAACAAAATACATCACTTAGAGTTGACCACTATGACGATCATCTAACGTTAGAGAAATGCCCTCATAGCATGCATGGTCACAATGGCGTCACTGTGAGTCACTTTGGTCACATAACATCTGTGACCAAAATGCCACCACTCAGTGACGTCACATTGTGACTGAGATGTGACTTTATTAAAAATTTTTAGAAAATTACAAATATTCTTCAAAACATATTATTTACTTTAAAAAACATGTTTCTGGCAATTTAAATATCGTGCTTTTGTCACAGTTTCGTCACAATGTTAATGTCAAATTAGTCACAAATGACACATTTTTCACAAATGTCGCAAACGAGCTCTAAAACGGCCATAACGACTTAACATTTTAGTCATTGTGACTTCACATCGACGTCACGTGACGTCACATCGACAATCGATGGTCACAAAGTCACAATGTGACTTCACAACGACGTCGCACTGACGTCACCATGCCTTACGGGTGGATATAAAATAGACTGCTAGCTCAGAGCCGTTTTAACTTTTGAGAAATGTCTGGAGAGAATGAATTGAAACGAGAAATTATAAACATCCGTAAAAATGTTATTTACTTCTTTCCAGACATTTAGAATGAAATTATTCAAATCCTCGGGTACAGTTACCGAAGTATTAAATATCAAAATAAAAAACGCAATCTGTTTTAGCTTAATTGCTGGTGAAACTATCAACATATCAAGCGAAAAACAGCTTGCCCTCTGTATTAGATATGTGAACTATTCAAAAGTTCACAAATCCCAATAATTCGGAATTTTTTTTTAGTTTTTATTTCAATAAATGTTTTCTCTGTCAAAAATTCAAGAAAAGTAATATTACAACTTTCTGATGAACTATACCTTGACATGTATAAATGCGTCGTATAGGCGTACGATGAAGCAGCCAATAAGCCTGGTCATGTTAGAGGGATCAATTTTCTAGAATTCTTCAGAATATCCAAAAATTAGATACGTCCACTGTGAAAGCCAACGGTTTAATCTTGCCTTGTCCGCAACAGCATTCTGATTCCCGTCATTCAAAAGTATCATGGACTTGTTAAAGCATTGACAAAAGTTTTTAAAAATCACCTAAAGGCAAATTTAGCGCTTCAAGAAACATTTGCAAAAAAAGAAAAAAAATCACTTTTTTGTATTTGTGACACAAAATTTAACGAGTGTCATAAAAGCATATTAACTTTTGTTGATCTACTTAAGTAAATTTACATTAGCTGAGAAAATATTTCAAAAAACAGATGGAAGATTTCATCAAGAACTGGAACTTTCTTGGCAGCCAGGAAGAAGAATGATTTTTTCCCAAGCCTGCCTGTCTGTGAGAAGGTTTTCCGCCAGATAAAGTAATAGAGAGTCTTCAAGAAAAATCTCATGACATGATATCGTTAGTAACTTTTGCTAAAAATGTCCTGTTTTACATAAATATAGAGAAAAGTGCAATAGAAATCTTTAATGAGATATTCTATTGTGCATCAAAACATCGGGAAGACATTTTTCAAAGTGAAATAAAGACCCCAAGACTAACATAACAGATAACACGTACAAACCGTCAAATTACATCCGCTGAAGAGTATTACAATACCACTGTCTTTATTCTCTGTGTAGAAAGTCTTATTCAAAATTTAAAGGTTCGATTAATTTCGA
This sequence comes from Maratus speculifer, assembly GCA_964019185.1. Lineage (NCBI taxonomy): Eukaryota > Metazoa > Arthropoda > Arachnida > Araneae > Salticidae > Maratus > Maratus speculifer. The sequence continues at coordinate 19,913,279 of OZ025292.1, read as the reverse complement.
ATGAAGATATTCTAGGAGATTTCCCATTATTTCTTCCAGGATTTGCTTCACTGGAAAAGGTAAGCAAATTAGAGAATCTGTCGCAATATTTTCAGGATAAAGTGTCAATGTAGCAAGTGAAAGCTGAATATGAATTAGGTGTAAACGAATTGCTAATGTTGACACCAACACAGAAGGCCTAAAAGTTTTAGTGCTGTAATGTGACATATTAAAATAATATTAAAAAATTGCTGACAGTCTTGGTTGAAAGCTCAGTAACAACAGTCAGTGTTGAAAATCTCTGCCTCGAAGTGTTATGGCCAATGAGATACTAAGTTGCTTTGTAATGATTTCCCTTCATTGGGACAGCAGATCTTGATAAACTAGTCAGCATCATGACTAAAAAGAAATTACGATGCACTAGTAAATTTATTGTACCAAGAGTATTGCATTTATAAATATTATAATCAAAGATTGTGAAACACAAATATAATTTTTATGATTACATATGGTTGTAGCCATTAATTCTTCTTTGGAAAAAATAATGTGTGTAGTGTGTAGTTAATTTCAATTATGAATCAATAGTTTCAAGATCTCGCACTCGTAATGTCACACTCTCGCATTCTAATATTAATCCGGTGTTTTAAATCAATTCACATTATTTGTCTGCATTTCAATATTTTAAAAAGTTTTTCCTCATAGGATACTTGAGGCTCATCTCAAACATTGTTACTTGGTGCTCTTTAAGTTTCGCTAAAGTTTTTTCCTAAAAACACTTTCGGGTTCTGAACCGGCTTGGAAATTGAAAGTGCTTTTGAAAGTCGAAAATTGCAACAGAAAAAAAAAAAATAATAAACACGAAATAGCAATATTTGACAATGCCATCAAGTATCCTATGCAGGAACACACTTTAAGTTAAAACTTGATTTTTTTTTTTTTTGTTAATTATACAAAATACTTTTATAAGATCAAAAAAAATCCCGAAATTGAGCCCCTCCCGAAAGGAAATCCTGGCTACGGGCTTGCATACGATATTATACCCAAAGCGGTCCTTGGACGAAATTCGCGTTTTACAGCTGCCCTTCGATGAAATTCGCTTTTCCTGCACGCTTCTTTGGCGGAATACGTGCTTTTTTTGCTATCTTTTGTCGAAATTCGAATTTTTTTCAATGGTCCTAAAACTAGATTCCCGTTTTCTCTGTGGCCTTTTGACAAATTTTGCAATTTTTTTGCGATTTTTTGTCGAAATTTACGGTTTTTTGCAGCTTTTTGATGAAATTTTCGTTTTTTTTTTTTCGCGGCCGTTTGACAAAATTCGTGCTTTTCAAGTTTTTATTTGTCAAAATTTGAGTTTCTTCCGCAGTATTCTTCACAAAATTTCCGTTTTTCAGAAACTTTGACGAATTTCAAGTTTTTCACGCAGTCGCATTACTCCTTGGTGTCTCGGCACAAAGCAGTAGCTGAGATTAGAAATCTGGTTGCAAACACAAGAATCAGGGTGCATATGCATTGGATTAAAGCTCACGTCGGGTACGCCTACAACGGACATGCTGATGCTCTGCCTAGGGAGGCATCAAGCCGACATACATGTTCCTCTTTCAGGACGTCAGGTCAAAAGGAAGCTCTTTAGTCAGGCTCTCATGGATTGACAAGAATGGTGGGACCGATCTGAGGACGGTCGAGTGACATCTATCATCTTCCAGAGAGTCTCCATTCGGAGAGTCCAGGGGGATTTCTATCTAAACCAGGTTCTAACCGGTCACGATACCTTCGATGACTATCAAGCCCGTTTCTTTAATGGCAATCATGTTTGTTTTTGCGGGAAAGAAGTCAGCACGATTAGACACTGTGTCTATGAATGTCCCTTGTGGAGGTCTATTAGGAAAAAGAGTTTCCCCCGAAACTTCCACACTCGAACGCTTTCCGATCTTTGCCTTGATCATTACAGCAGGAGGGTTATCATTGAAATAGTCAACGATCTTTTGACGAGGACTTTTGATGGGGTTGGTCGCCGGGGTACTTGAGTTTTCGGCCATCTTGTTCCAAAGTATTCTTAGAACGCATTTTTAAACGCAGATTTCCAAATCATTCGAACGCACTACTGTGTTGGAGGAGTCCGAGGTCACTCGCTGTCGCGATTAGGACGAAGCGACTGCACAAGGTTTTTCAGGGTTACCCTTGTACGTAACGAGAATTCGAGTCGCTTTCCTGAAAGTCCTCTCTGAAGGTTGTGTCCAATGATCAGCAGTGTGCTCAGGCAGCTTTTGCTACTTTGCTCCATTGTGGGGCTCGAGTGGTCACGTCTCCTTGAATGTTCTGTCTGGCCGTGACGCTCGGGCTGTGTGCCTGGTGTCCCTGCCGCATATTTCAGATGTGTATATTGCTGGGACGATTACTGTTTCTAAACCAATAGGAGACCGTCATTATCACGGTCAAGTACACGCCCACACAGTTTGATTGACAGGAACTCGTGGACAATTGATCGTGTGTGTTTATTATTTATTTGTACTCGGATTGTTTGAATTTGTACTCGGTAATTAAAAATTAAAGGTACGAAATATTTTTTTTTTTTTCAAAATGACTGAATTTTATTTACTTCAATTAGAAATTATACTTCCTCTGATCCTGAAATAAATAAATAAATAAATAAATAAAAATTAAAGTAAGAATTTTGCTTATACGGATATTTTCGCAGAATACTTTTTTTCCCATTTGTTTAATATATATATAAATCATTTTGGAACGATATTTAGAATATTAAAAGGGTTTGAAATATTTTTTTTTTAAATGTCTTATTTATTAATAAAAGACAGCCTCCAATAATTTAAAAAAAAAATCACCAACGGACTCTCGGCCCGCGATGGACTCGAACCCATATCCTCCGGTTTCAAGCTCCTTCGCGGCCATTCGCCCTTCGCTCTAACCATTCAGCCAGTCAGCTCACTTTCATCCGCAACAGATTATCGTTATAATTAGCACCTTCAATTGTCCACGAGTTCCTGTCAATCAAACTGTGTGGGCGTGTACTTGACCGTGATAATGACGCTCTCCTATTGGTTTAGAAACAGTAATCGTCCCAGCAATATACACATCTGAAATATGCGTCCCTGCCTGGCTTCCCTGGCCGGCAGCGGGTTGTTCAGATGACTGGTCGTCAACTGGTTTCTTTTTAAATCGGAGGTCTCGTTACCTCTTTGAAGTACCGCATAGAGCTGCTCGGCTCTGGATCGGGAAACTCATAGTTTTACCTTTTTAAGTTTTGATTTCTGCAACTCTGCGTAGTGTAAGAATTTGCAAGTCTAGCTGGTAAAAAGTCCAAAAATCGACTATTAGTAATTTCACTTTTAGACATTTCAGATAATAACTAACATATTGGAGAAAAAAAATATCGAGTGATAGCAGTCTATCTTTACAACATCATCAAAAATCAGGTCAAAAACAAATTTTCTTTTAACCTTTTTAGAATCGATATTGCGGTAGATGTAATTGCCATTTATATTTATGTCTCTTCCACCAATTGTAGTGGAATTGAGTGTTCAGATATATGACATAAAGCACAAATTTGAAGAAGCAGTGGTAGATAGCACAATGTGCAGCATTCTATTTTCAAATAAAGCAACTTAAAAATGCAATGTCTGTAGCCAAAAATCCAAGGTGATGAATAACTTGTAAATTGTTGTATGATATACTAGTAGTGGTAACACGTTTTCTTGGGGCTCATCGGCAATACATGAACAATTAAGATTTGTTGATTAACTCTTACATATTGGTTAAAGGTTTGATATAAAGCTGCATCGAAAACTTAAAGAAAAATAAAGTATCGCAGAAATAAAAAATGTAATTGAAATATTTAGATGTGAAGGATAATTATTACTAGAAATTCTAAAAATAAGAATGACGAAATAATAATATACAAAACCAAAAAAGAAGGTTTCTTAAGAATGCTGCTATGGCCGCTTCCTTAACAGATGTTGCGCAAGCTCTTATTGAGCAACTTTATGTGATTTTACATAACATGTGGATGCAAGATAAATATATCTGCTTTTAAGCATTACTACTGTAATTTCCGGCGTATAATCTGCGAATCAAACAATCAGTTTTCGACTTAGAAATTTCTTTAAATAAAATTTATCGTTTTAGATCGAGGTAAATATTTGTCATTAATTATACTAAATGGATTTTCTGGGTCCAAACAAAATTGTTTGATCTGCAGATTGTGCGCGTTACGGTATCTGCAGACGTTACGGTAATCATGACATTAAACCTCAGCAAAGTTATTGAATGGCTGAAATTCATCCTGAAGTTTTAACATTTATGCGGTCACTGAACATATAAATAATAAAATAATATCAAAATAATAAATAAATTATTATTTTTTTAATACAAGAAATCTCTTTTTGTTGAAAATAAAAATGTGGTGCATTTTTAAAAATCTGCATTGAATATAATAATACTACGCAAATACAAGCGTAGGAAAATGACAAAACACCTTTTTATTATAAGTATGATGGTTGAACAACAATGATGTAAATTGTACGATGTAATGGGTAAAAATATATTTTTTCATTATACAGAACCATTATATCTCTAATAAAATCAATTTTAATTACATTACTATTGTAATTTTCGTAAATTGAATTTTGATTCGCTAGATTCGTAAAATCTTACACTGTGCGCCTCACAAACTTTTCAGCAATTTATTAATAAAATTTTTTTTTTTTTTTTTTTTTTTGGACGACATTTTAATTTTCTCAGCACGAAACACATTTGAAGCAACAATTTCAGAGACTCAACTACTACGGGATACAACTAAATAATCTAAATATGTATTCTGGTCCCTGAACTCTTGTTTTTAGACCACTTAGTTTCAAAGAATGGAACAAACCCTTGTCAGAAAAGGTAAAAAAGATATTAGGTTTTAAGGAACCGAGAAATGTAAAAAAAATTGCACATGTTTGCTGGCGTAATCAATTTTACTGTTGATTCTTACTCCAACAGCGGACAAGCAGGCCATCCTAAATGAGAATTCTAGAGGATACAAAAAAGATAAAAGATATATAGAGTTGAATAAAGTTGTATGAGCTAAATAAGTTTTTGATTATTCCAAACAATTGCTAAATGCAGCCTATCTTGGTCACCCTTCAGAAACGTCAGGATTGGTTTTATGAGCTGACGCATTAGTTTTTGCTATTGAGGCTGCGTTTAGTGAAATAAAGAATAGTCAGTTTCAACATCTGTTTTTTTTTTCTTACGGAAACTGTCTTCAACAGAAAAACGATATAATGTGTTCGATAGGGAGTTATTAGCTGCCTATTCGGCTATTCACTCCTCCAATACATGCTTGAAAGTAGGACATTTTGCATATATACCAACCACAAATCTTTGACATTCGCTTTTCATCTGCAATCACATAAAGCATCCCCTTGGCAAATCAGACAACCAGATTATATATCATAATTCACAACAGATTTGCGTTACGTAAAAAGTCCAGCTAATATCGTAGCAGGCATTTTCTCTCGAATTGCAACCATAGCCAACCTTTGCCAATTGATTACGTAACTTTCACTAATTCACCAGCGAATGATTCTATATTACGGGACTTATTGAAAGAAAAAGCACCTTTTTAAGACTTCCCAAAATTGCGCTACCTAGCTAAGAGCTTTATTGTGACTTTTCAACAATTATGATCAGGCCAAAAAAACTACGTTTAGAAGCATCCAAATCACTGCATAATCTATCCAGTCCAGGAATAAAAGCTACAAAAAATTTTATTATCAGTAGATTCGTGTGATTGGAGGTGAACAAGGGTTTCAGAAACTAGTCTCTCGCTTGTGTTGCATGTCTAAGAACTAAAATGCAATATTAGCATGTCTCTAGCCCCCTTAATTCCTTTGTTTTCTTTCAAACGGAAGATTTCAACATATCTGTATGGAAGTAATTGGACTTTTGCCACCATCTCAAGGCTACTGCTGTGCCTCTTCTTCCTCTTTTTTTATACTTAATCATTGAACCTCCTATACTATCAAAGACATGCTTTATCATATAAAAAATCTATATCCAAAATTCAGAGCAAATGAGATAATTCTTAATAAAAACCCATTTAGCATTTATATAATTTAAAAGGCGTTATCCCCTTCTTTTATGCTTAATCATTAAACTTCCAAAACTATTCAGAGATTTGAACGAAATCTGAAAATTCTGCTTGAAAAACCCATTTATATAAATTAAGGAGGAGGGATTAGAATCCCTGTTCCCTCTATTTATACTTATTCAATGAACACCTAATAACAATCACGGAATCGCCTCATCAGAATGATCCTAATCTAAATTTTGAACGAAAACTTAATTCTGCATGAAAATCCCATTTATATCAACTAAGGGGAGAGGCATGAGCCCCCCGTTCCCCCTGTTATACATATCGAATGAACTCCAAAAACTAATCAGGGAAGCGCCTTGTCAGGATATACCTACATACAAAATTTCAAGTGGATCGGATATTTTTATCACGAGTTATCGCGTTACGCACGGACGTACATACAGAACGGACGGGCACATAAGCTCTCAGGCTATGATAGCCTGTGAGCTAAAAAAGCGTCAATCTGACTAGAATGAACCACGGATCACGTGTGAAATCGGTTTACCTTACCCGATGCAGAATCTTATATAAATAGAGATGAAACACATTAGTCTAAATTTTCGTATAAATACAATCCCTTTTAGTTAAATAAGGGGTATTAAATTATAAGTACACAAAATTTGAACGCTTTGACTTGTATAGTTTTTGTGTACGGACTCTGTGACAGACACAGAGGACAAAGACGAATAGGGTTTCTTCAGATGAACGAAACCCTAAAAAAGGTTAAATGCTGACTTTCTTAACTGTGAATTCCATAGTAGCGGATAGGGACAGCTTGATGAGGAAAAAATAAAAAAATCCCTACCCGTTTTTGGCAAGTTGTTTTCTTGGTATTGATGTTGAAGTAATCTTATAAACTTATAAACTTAGACAAAGGTTATACTAATGAAAATATCATTTCTTCAATTTTATTTTTTAATGTTGATTTGAATTCTTATTTTATAGAAAAGAACAATGAGAACATATAATCTTTTCAATATTAAAATATTAATAATTATAATGCATTCTCTTCAAGTATTAACTACATAATCCTAAATCAGCCGAGACATCGGATTTTGGTGATTTGAATTTCATGTTTTTTACAACAGTGTGTTTCAAAACAATGTGACGAATATTTTTTTATGAAATTTGTTTTAGCTTCATAGTTTACGTTTACAACAATAGTTTTTTATGTTCAAAAATCTTTTCTTGCAACAATGAAGCAATTAATAATATAATTGTCATACTTCAACAACTTATTTTAATCAGTGATATGTCATTTTCATCTTCTTGCCTGGAATATTTAGAGATCTTTTGGGTGTTATTACGTTTTAAGAAATGAAATATATTCTAAACCTTCGCCTAAATTTAAAATTTTGTTGTCTTATCATTGCTATAGTTTTTTAAAGGAACTTACAGGTAAGAGATTTTTCATACATTTGATAGTAGTGTTGTGATTTTGGATACAGTACATTGTTTTCAATGAGCACTTTTGTATTATATTTTCATTTATACTATATCACAGAAGATAGAAAGATATTTTTACAATAGGTAGAAATTTTACTGTTAATAAATCTTAAATTACATAGGGATATTTTTCATAGTTTAGGTATGTTTTGTGAAAATTAAAAAAGAATTTTAAATATTTCAACGAATATTGAATATAACAATCATTTAATATCAAGATTTGTACGAATAACTTTCTTTACGTGAAATATCAGTATTTCCTAATAGAAAAATAAATCAAGGTTAATAGTGCGAAATCTCCTCTTATTAGCAGAGATTTTCTGTAAGAAATTATTAGTATACCGAAGAATTTTTGGTCTGGAAATTCCAGAACTCGTACGCATTCTCAACATAGCTTATAAATTATATTAAGGCTGTTGGTCACTCACTTTTCGAATTCTCCTTTGTAATGCTAAGTCTATGGACGTTTGGTGCATTTTTATATTTAAAATATCTCTTCAGGAAAGTAATATTTTTAACTTCTTTCGGTTTTCTCTTCTTAAAGGATATTATTTTTTTCTTAGTTTTCAAAATATTTCTAAATTCTATGTTTAATTTAATATTTTATGTGTTAAAAACTGACGGACTGGAAGTAAATTTTTAAGACTTCAAATAATTTGAGTATAGATTTTAGAAATATTTTGAAAACTAAGAAAAAAAAGTGACATCCTTTAAGAAGAGATCGCTGAAAGAAGTTTAAAATATTCATTTCCCGAGGAGATATATTAAATATAAAAATGCATCAAGCGCCCATAGATTTTACATTCTAGAGGGGAATTGGGAAATGAGTGACCAGTAGCCTTAAGGTATGGTTTAAATAAAAATGTTGGTGGTAACTAAGAAGAGAGGAAACTTTTAAGTTACATAGAGATTTTGGCATATTTTTTAAACTTAATTGCATTTATTAAGAAAAGTAGTTAGATACTAATTCTTTTGAGTGCCGTTTCCACGGTATTTACGACAATTTATTAGTAACAAGGAGCATTGCGACAATTTGTAACCAAATAAAAAAACATATTTTTTTTTTCTGTATGATTTGTAGGCTTTTGATACGAATGTTATGGATCTATGTTCTTAAATTTTTTTCCCTGTGTTATTTTTATATAATAATTTAATTATATTGAATTCGATATTATAATGTTAGAAGGATGATTCGAACAACTCATGTAAATGTTAAAAAACAATGAAAAAGGTATTTAATCGCTTCAGTAGCATATCTATACACACGGTAGTGTGTCAGCCAAGTTCACAAAGTAAAAAGGCGTAACATCGGCCGTGGATTACATTACACGAACCATTTCGGGCCACTTTTGACACCCCCCCCCCCCAATAACTTAAATTCTATTTGACCTAGACACTTGTAATTTTTTGTGTCATGTAAGACCATCTTCTAATTACCGAATCCTATAAACAAACAAAAAAATCTCTTACCGTTCACGAGAATTTGGCGTCCGAAAATCACTATTTTTATCACTGACTGACTGACTGATTGACTGACTCATTCATCAAATTGTTTGAATACTTCCAGGCGACTTAGGAATTTGAAATTTGGTGTGGAGGTAGGTTATTGGATTTATAAATAGAATAAAATCAGAAATCACCATTAATTGTCTGAGCGAAGCGAAGTCTTATACTCAGAGTACGTAACGATATTAAAAGTCAAAAAAATTCTTTCGTCAAGCAAATCTCAAAAAGTACTTGTCGGATTTTGATTCTGTTTGTACCAGTAGGTACCTATGAAGGTAATCTGGTGAATGCACCATCTACGAAAAATGAGCTCCAAATAGTTTAAAAGTTATATTTAAAAAACTGATAAAAAAGCACAATTTATTTGCATATGTCACAGAAACTTGGTGTGCGTCATTTTTCACTGGCTGGATATTTTCATAGACAGCCGAACCAGAACACATGGAGTAAATAGTAATTGTCTGAGCGAAGCGAAGTCTTATACACATAGTACATAACGATATTAAAAGTAAAAAATATTCTTCCGTCAAAGAAATCTCAAAAAATACTTGACGGATTTCGATTTTGGTTGTACGAGAAGGTACCTATGAAGGTAACCTACTGAATGCACTTACTACGAAAAATAAGTTCAAAATAGTTTTAAAATTATATTTAAAAAACTGATAAAAACACACAATTTGGCTACATACGTCACGAAAATTTAATGTGCGTCATTTTCACGAGCTGGATGCTTTAGTTAGATTTCTAAATTGAAGCACATAGAGCAAAGAAAATATGCAAACAATTTTCATTTAAGTGCAACAAAACATATTAAAACTTAAAAAACAAACTGAAAAAAAATCTTTTTTTCCCGTTAATTGAAAATAAAGAGGCCATAATTCTTAGTTGCGATAATTTTTATAATTGCGTTTTATAATCGGCATTAGCATCTTTTATATTCCGCGCATGCAAATTGGAAACAATTCTTTCGTTTTAAATAAAATACGAGTTTAAGTTGGATTAAAAGCGTTTTAACCTCTTGAGGGACGCCATTTGCAGTCTGCAAACGGTTAATTTTAATACTTAAATTGCCAACAGTACCAGTAATTTTTTAGCACAATTTTGATATCATAATATACGTGACGAAACGGTTTAGATTATTTCCAATTAAATTGCTTCGTAAACATCGATGTGAATTAATTATTTGATCATTTTTGAAGCAGAAATGCCTTGCCCCTGAAAGATTTAAGCAATGTATCGTGTTTAATGCGATTGAATGAGACATTCCCGATCATCCAATTACTGGCATTTAATCTTATAATCTGGCGATACTTTTTTGGTCGTTAGTATAATCAAGTAGTACCAAAAAAAGAAACAATAGTTGAAGCAATAAATAAAAGTTATAAAAAATGTACATAAAACAATAAATCGAAAATATTAACACTTACAGAAATATTCAAAATCAAAGTTTTCACCAATTTGGTGACAGAAAAAATCGCGCCAACTTGGAACGTATATGACATCTACGCCTTATTTATGTGTCAAAATAAGTATAAACGTTCATCAGATATGAAATCTGACTTTCTGAAGCCCAAATTGGACTAAGATTTATAAAAATGCCGAAGTGAAAATATTAAAGGAAAAGTACCTTGAAAACGGGACGGAAATATCATATACGTATTTGGGGTACTACTTGGTTATGCCGTCGACCAAAAAAAATATCGCCAAATTAAAAGATTAAATTCCAACAATAGATGACCTTGAATGCCCCATGCAAGATACACGTGTTTAAAACATCATACAGCACGATAGTGCTGTATAGTAGAGCTCAGCTGCATCTCTAATGTTAAAGTCCAAAGTTTACCTCTTAATAACTTTAGACCCAATCATCGGATCGCGACGAAATTCAAAAGGGGAAGTGTCCTACCCTAGATCTCAAAGTTTACAAAAATTCATCCAGATCCACCGATTAGTTTCGGAGATCCAGAACCCCTGTTTTGGCACTTTTTGCTCGTGAAACAACAAAAAAAGAGAAACAACTCAATTATAACCCGAACCAGGAAACATTCAGCGACTTGTAATAGCTTGTTCGAAAGCTTTTAATTTAGGGATGTGCCTTTCGAAGGTCTGGTAAAAAAGTATCAAAAATTAAGGAAATGGCACCCATTTAAAATTTATATAACGCTATTCCTTTCATAATTTAGCATTATAGAAATCTCTTCTTTTTAATTGCTAATTCAATTGTTGCTTTCGAATTGCCACCAACTAAAAAACAAATCAATAATTTAAAAAAGAAACGATAACACGTGTTCTTTATTTTATAGATCAATAAAAATTCTGATTCTCCTGATAGTTTTAAACCTTTGAAATTGACGTCATTCGAAACAGAAAATGCCTATTTTTCATAAACATATATATAAATTGTAATTAAATATGTGTTAAATTCAACATCGCACACCTTTATTTGAGTGTTTTCGAAGTAAAACAGTTACTACAATATAGATATTTCAATTAAAAAGGGATAATTAGGAAAAAAAATTCTTCTATCTTTCTTTCTATAGTAAAAAAAAAACTAGCCTTAAAAGGAATGACTCCTGGAATGATGCTGATGTGGAAGATTTCCGGAACTAACGAATCCGGGTTGTCCACTCCTTCCATGAGTCGAATAGACCAATCAGGAAAGGGCTCCGTCTATGCATCGCCATATGGGTTACCATAAAGAGAGGAAAGGTTACCATTGCCAGCAATCGCCAAGTTTGTCGCCAACTTGGCGATATATCGCCAAATTTGGCAACCAAAATTAGTTGTCAAAAGTGACGCCAACTTGGCGATAACTGTAATATTTCGCCAAATTTTTAATTTCTTTACAACACCAGTCGTTTGATACATCATTTGAGAGGTTTGCAACTGCTTATTCATATAATATAATGGATGTCTTGTGTGTTATCCCCCATTCTGCTCCCCAGGGGGGACACATTTTTATTTTCTTTACAACACCAGTCGTGTTACACAAGATTTGAAAGGTCTGCAACTGCTTATTCATATTATGGATGTCTTGTGTGTTACCCCCACACTCTGCTCTCCCCAGGGGGGGGGGGCGGTCACATTTTTAATTTCTTTACAACACCAGTTGAGTGACACATCATTTGAAAGGTCTGCAACTGCTTATTCATATTATGGATACCTTGTGTGTAACCCCCCCCCCTCTGCCCTCAGAGGGGGCGCATTTTGTAATTTCTTTACAACACCAATTGTGTGACACATCATTTGAAAGGTCTGCAACTGCTTATTCATACCATGGGTTATTGGCGAGCGCAGCAAGCAGGGGTAGACAATAATTTGGAATCGCGAAGCGATTACGCGGGGGCTTGGCGAGCATAGCGAGCAGGAAGGCGGGGCCCCCCTAGTATTTATAAAAATAACTATTTGAAAATGAAGCTATGAAAATCTGTGTAGATACCTATCGTCATAAGAAAATCTACGTAGATACCGAGAAACTGCAGTGGGACTACCATCTGGGAAGGGGCGGTTCTGTCGCCAAATATCGCCAAGTTTTTCGCCAACTTGGCGATATATCGCCAAATCTGTCATCCAGAATTACTCGCCAAAATTAAAGCCAACTTGGCGTCATTTCAAGTATTTCGTCAAACTAATATGCCTACTAATAATTTTAAACTAATACTAATCTTATACTATAATGTGAGCAAAAATTGTGTGTGTGTGTGTGTGTGTGTGTGTGTGTGTGTGTTGTGTGTGTGTGTGTGTGTGTGTGTGTGTGTGTGTGTGTGGGTAAATTTTATCTCAAAAACGGCTCTAACGATTTTTGCAAAAATTTGGATTTCACCATTTTCGGGCACGAGAAGACCATTGGGCTAGGTCCCATGATCGGGAAAATTAGATTACTGGGTCATTTTGGGTCATAATGGGTCAGGATAAAGCTATTTATATCTAAAGAACGGCTGGATCGATTTTAAGGAAACTTTGTACCCAATCGTTTTTCGGTACGAAAAAACTATTGGGCTGGGTCACATGTTCGAAAAATTTCGATTAGTGGGTCATTATGGGTCAAACCATTTTTATCTAAAAAACGGCTCTAACGATTTTGACCAAATTTTATATTGTATCGCTTTGGATTACAAGAAGACCATTGGGTTAGGTAACATGTTCGAGAAAATTCGGTTAGTGGGTCATTTTTGGGGTCATTGTGGGTCATGCTATTTTTATCTAGAGATTTTCTCACGCAATTTTGATTAAAAATTGCATTTTATGGTTTTCGGGCACGAGAAAAACATTGGGCTATGTTACATGTTCGAGAAAAAAATTTAATGGGTCATATTGGGTCATTAAGAGTCTGGGTCAAGTTATTTATATTTAAAGAACGGCGTGATGAATTTTAACGAAATTTTGTATGTAACAGTTTTTTGACATGAGAAAACTAATGGGCTAAATCACATGTTTGAGAGATTTCGATTATGAGGATCATTTGTGGGTCATGATGGGTCATAATGGGTCATGGTCAAGCTATATCTAAAGAACAGGTGGATCGATTTTAACGAAATTTTGTGTGCAACATTTTTTTTTGGCACGATAAAATCATTGGACTAGGTTACATGTTCGAAAAATTTCGATTAATGGGTCATTTTGGGTCATTAAGAGTCTGGGTCAAGCTATTTATATTTAAAGAACGGCGTGATGGATTATAACGAAATTTTGTATGTAACAGTTTTTTGACATGAGAAAACTAATGGGCTAAATCACATGTTTGAGAGATTTCGACTATGAGGGTCATTTGTAGGTCATGATGGGTCATAATGAGTCATGGTCAAGCTATATCTAAAGAACAGGTGGATCGATTTTAACGAAATTTTGTATGCAACATTTTTTTTTTGGCACGATAAAATCATTGGACTAGGTTACATGCTCGAAAAATTTCGATTAATGGGTGATTTTGGGTCATTAAGAGTCTGGGTCAAGCTATTTATATTTAAAGAACGGCGTGATGGATTATAACGAAATTTTGTATGTAAAAGTTTTTTGACATGAGAAAACTAATGGGCTAAATCACATGTTTGAGAGATTTCGACTATGAGGGTTATTTGTGGGTCATGATGGGTCATAATGGGTCATGGTCAAGCTATATCTAAAGAACAGGTGGACCGATTTTAATGGAATTTTGTTTGCAACATTTTTTTGGCACAATAAAATCATTGAACTAGGTTACATGTTCGAAAAATTTCGATTAATGGGTCATTTTGAATCATAAAGGGTCTGGGTCAAGCTATATATAATTAAAGAACGGCAGGATCAATTTTAACGAAATTCTGTATGTAACAATTTTTAAAAACGAGAAAACTAATGGACTAAGTCAGATATTCGAGAGCTTTCGATTATAAGGGTCATTTGTGGGTCTTAATGGGTCAAGGTCAAGCTATATCTAAAGAATGGATGGGTCGATTTTAACGAAATTTTGTATACAACATATTTTTGGCATGACAAAATCATTGGGGTAGGTCACATGTTCGAGAAATTTCGATTAGTGGGCCACTTTTGGGTCATTCCAATTTTATCTAGAAAACATTTCGCGCAATTTTGACTAAATTTTGTATTTTATCATTTTCGGGCACAAGAAAATCATTGGGTTATGACAGATTTTTGAGAAAATTCGATCAATGGGTCATTTTGGATCATAAGGGGTCAGGGTCAAACTAACTATATCTAAAAAACGGCTCAATCGATTTTATCTAATTTTTGTATCTAATGTTTTTCGGCATGCTAAAACTAATGAGCTAGGCCACACGTTCGAGAGATTTCGATTATAAAGATCATTTGTTGGTCATGATGGGTCATGCTAATTTTATGTAGAAAATGGTACTCACCATTTTGACTATACTTTGTATTATATCGTTTTTGAGCAAGAGAAAACCATTTGGCTTGGACACATGCTCGCGAAAATTCGATTAGTGGGTCATTTTGGGTCTTAATGAGCTAGGGTCATTCTGATTATATATAACAACCACTCAATCAATTTTACCTAAATTTTGAAACAAAACGTTTTTTGTCACGAGAAGACTATTGGGCTGAGTCGCATGTTAAACAAAATTATATTAGTGGGTCATTTCGCTTCATTGCTGAATGCTGCCAAGCTAATTTTACCTAAAAAATGGCTTAAACGATTTTAATTCAATTTTATATTCTACTGTTTTTGATTACCTGAAGACGATTGAGCTATGTCACATGCTTGATCAAATTTGATTAGTGGCTCATTTTGGGTAATACGGGTCAGGGTCACGAGAATACGGCAAAAGCCAATAACTTGGTGATATTTGACAAAATATTGGCGACATATGGCCAAAAAATCGACTATAAAAATTACGAAAACCAAAACACGTATTTGGAGCCAAATGAAAGAATGCCTCCAAATTTGGCTAGCAAAAAATATTGTCTTTCAGAATGTAAAGAATTTTTTATACATTCTTAAGAGGATTCGAGATGCATGGTTACACCGATCAGAGTCGAGCTAAAAAAGTGATTTAGATCGATGTCCTTTCGTTGTAAATTTTAAAATAAAGTAAAATTTATAAACATGCGCATAAAAACTTAGTTTTCTTATTGATTGTTTTTCTAAATAATACTATTATAAACATGTTTTACAGTAATAATACAGAGTTAATGATACAGTGAAAATACTATATCGAGTTAAACACAAAATTAATTTTGACCGAGCTAAGCTCGGTCTCCCTGCTAGTAATCTATATATATAAAAGAAAGTTTGGATTTCGTATTAATCACAGCACAAAAAAATCTGCCGAACCTATAATCTTGAATATTGGGGTAAAAATACTTCTGATAACATCGAGTGCCGCTAAGAAGGGATTTTCGAAAATTCCACCCCTAAAGGGGTTAAAAAAAGGAACGAACTTTTAAAAAATTCCTTAAAAATCGGCTTTTGTAGTTATTTTTTAACTGATAACATATTTTAGTGTATTTTTTCATACTGAATCGAACGGTACTAAGCAAATTTGTTTAAGTCCAGTAGTTCGTGAGATAATTCACATTTTCCTAATTTGGCGATGTCTTCGGCGCAAAAACCTGAAATTTTCAATGCTCATCTTTATATATAAAAATCTTCTGTGCGTGTGTATGTAATTGAACTCCTACTAAACGACTGGACCGATTTTGATGAAATTTTGTGTGTGCGTTCCGGTAGATTCGAGAATGGTTTAGATTCACATTTCGTCGAAATTGATTCAGTACTTTTTTAGTAATTAGGCAAAAACTAATAGTTAGTGATTTTTCGCTAATTAAAAGTGCTATATATATTAATGAAAGTCAGGATTTCGTATTAATCATAGCACAAAAAAATCTACCATACCAAAAATCTTGAAAATTGGGGTAAAAATACTTCTTATAACATCGAGTGCCGCTAAAAATGGATTTTCGAAAATTCCACCCCTACGATGAGTAGAAAAAAGAACGAACTTTTAAAAAATTCCTTAAAAATCGGCTTCTGTAGTTATTTTTCATCTGATAGCATATTTTAGTATATTTTTTCATGCTGAATCGAATGGTACCGAGCAAATTCTTTTAAGTTTCAGTAGTTCGTGAGGTAATTCACATTTTCCTAATTTGGCGATGGCTTCGGCGCAAAAACCTGAAATTTTCAATGCTCATCTTTATATATAAAAATCTTCTGTGCGTGTGTATGTAATTGAACTCCTCCTAAACGACTGGACCGATTTTGATGAAATTTTGTGTGTGCGTTCCGGTAGATTCGAGAATGGTTTAGATTCACATTTCGTCGAAATTGATTCAGTACTTTTTTAGTAATTAGGCAAAAACTAATAGTTAGTGATTTTTCGCTAATTAAAAGTGCTATATATATTAATGAAAGTCAGGATTTCGTATTAATCATAGCACAAAAAAATCTACCATACCAAAAATCTTGAAAATTGGGGTAAAAATACTTCTTATAACATCGAGTGCCGCTAAAAATGGATTTTCGAAAATTCCACCCCTACGATGAGTAGAAAAAAGAACGAACTTTTAAAAAATTCCTTAAAAATCGGCTTCTGTAGTTATTTTTCATCTGATAGCATATTTTAGTATATTTTTTCATGCTGAATCGAATGGTACCAAGCAAATTCTTTTAAGTCCAGTAGTTCGTGAGATAATTTACATTTTCCTAATTTGGCGATGTCTTCGGCGCAAAAACCTGAAATTTTCAATGCTCATCTTTATATATAAAAATCTTCTGTGCGTGTGTATGTAATTGAACTCCTCCTAAACGACTGGGCCGATTTTGATGAAATTTTGTGTGTGCGTTCCGGTAGATTCGAGAATGGTTTAGATTCACATTTCGTCGAAATTGATTCAGTACTTTTTTAGTAATTAGGCAAAAACTAATAGTTAGTGATTTTTCGCTAATTAAAAGTGCTATATATATTAATGAAAGTCAGGATTTCGTATTAATCATAGCACAAAAAAATCTACCATACCAAAAATCTTGAAAATTGGGGTAAAAATACTTCTTATAACATCGAGTGCCGCTAAAAATGGATTTTCGAAAATTCCACCCCTACGATGAGTAGAAAAAAGAACAAACTTTTAAAAAATTCCTTAAAAATCGGCTTCTGTAGTTATTTTTCATCTGATAGCATATTTTAGTGTATTTTTTCATGCTGAATCGAATGGTACCAAGCAAATTCTTTTAAGTTCAGTAGTTCGCGAGATACTTCACATTTTCCTGATTTGGCGGCGTCTTCGGTGCAAAAAACCTGAAATTTTCAATCCTTATCTATATATATAAAAAGAAAGTTTGGATTTCGTATTAATCACAGCACAAAAAAATCTACCGAACCTATAATCTTGAAAATTGGGGTAAAAATACTTCTTATAACATCGAGTGCCGCTAAAAATGGGTTTTCGAAAATTGCACCCCTACGATGAGTATATAAAAGAACGAACTTTTAAAAAATTCCTTAAAAATCGGCTTTTGTAGTTATTTTTCATCTGATAGCATATTTTAGTGTATTTGTTCATGCTGAATCGAACGGTACTAAGCAAATTTGTTTAAGTCCAGTAGTTCGTGAGATAATTCACATTTTCCTAATTTGGCGATGTCTTCGGCGCAAAAACCTGAAATTTTCAATGCTCATCTTTATATATAAAAATCTTCTGTGCGTGTGTATGTAATTGAACTCCTCCTAAACGACTGGACCGATTTTGATGAAATTTTGTGTGTGCGTTCTGGTAGATTCGAGAATGGTTTAGATTCACATTTCGTCGAAATTGATTCAGTACTTTTTTAGTAATTAGGCAAAACCTAATAGTTAGTGATTTTTTTGTTAATTAAAAGTGTTGAATAATTTCGATAAATAGCGTACGGACGGAATGTCCGAGCGGTCAAAGGCGCCAGATTTAAGCTCAACTTCTCGAAGAAAGAGATCGCGTGTTCGAACCCCGCTCCTGTCACAAGTGTGTGCTTTACAGTAATATAGCCTGTATTATAATTTTGATTAACTGACTTCAGAAAATCGTTAACTTTTAACAAAAAAGAGAAAAATAAACTTTTTTATTAAAAATTGAACCGACTTCAAAAAATACTGAAGAGTGAAAAATAATTTCCTTACATAATTGTAATAAGAAATTAAATTAAGAGCGTAGTGTTTATCGTGCGTATCACTATATTTAAGTACATTTTTTTGATTTTCTGGTGTCGGTGCCAGGAAGGACAACGTCTGTCGGTGACAGGACAACGTCTGTCGGGTCCGCTAGTAGTTTATATTTGTAGTTGAAGGTGATAGATAAAGTTCCTGAAAGGATCTGAAAAAGCTATGAAATCATACAAAAAACTGGTGGAACCAGAGAGAAAAGTAGAGCTCGATTTAAAAAAAATCTTACAGTAAAATTTGGGAAATATTTTCAATGTGCGTGCAAAAGAAAGGGAATCAGGTGATCTGCAAAGCTTATGAAATAACCCAAATTTTCGTTGGATCCGTAAATATAATCGGATTTTTTATGCATTGGTAAACCTTATTTAGGGTCCCCTAGGCATGTTTGGTATTATATATGAAGTATGTGAGATTAATAGTTTATTTACAGGGACACCCAAAAGTTTTCCATTACATTATGGTCTATAAGAAAAATCGATAACAGAGTATTTTTATGAAACTACACCATTGCAAAGTATTGAAACTTATATAAATCGATGGATTTTATTACGATTACGTTTGAACAGGACATTCATATAATTTTTAATCCGTTTACAGGGACACTCAAAAGAAATCGGTTACAATACTGTCTTTGAGCAATAATTGCTGGTCATGTGTTTTCAATTTCGGCATGTGCTTTGAAATTTAACTGTTTTTTAGGTGCATTCGTAATTATATAAATACGTAGTACCTATAGTCGTCGTCTGAACCGTCCGTATCTCTGTCCGCATAAAACAGCACGAAAACTATCGAACCGAATCGTTTTAAATTTTAAATATATATTTGTTTCTGAATTTTGTTGAGGTATTTTAAATTTTAGTAAAATTGGATAAATAGTTCGAATACAGAGACAGTCAAAAGTATTCTGTTACATTATGGCCGATGGGATGAAATAATTCCAAGAACATGTTAATGATGTTACGCGCCCATCGAAACCTAATGAAATTGATATGCATTTATGAGGAGCACTAGAATATATATTTTGAAGAGCATGCCGCGCAAAGAATATTTATTATTCATTTGCAGGGCACCACAAAAGAATTAAATAACAAAAAGGTACGGGGGAAGGGACACTAATTTTTCAAATTTACTAATCTGGGGATTTTATCATTTTCTCAATTGTCACTAGCAAGCTTTTTAAATAATTACTTTTTGGGGTAAAATTCGAGTTCATGTTGGCGTATTTGAGCGAGCATGTCTAGCGTAAAAGTATGCGCAGATTTATAAGTCATTTATGGTGACATTTTTACAGCTCAAAACTTATAGAGACGAGATATTCAGATCTCGTTCGTACCCTATACTATAGGCATGGCATATTCCTTTTATTTAATGTATGCTACAGTGAAATACTGCTTAACTTCATGAGAACGAATTTGAAAAGAAAGAAAAACAGTGTATGTAGTGACCAGCCGCACAATCCATTTAAATCCGATTGAGCATATCTGGGAAACACTCGAACGACGTAATGCATTTCTTTGTTGGCGTCATCGGGATTTTTATGTGTCATTTTTTAAATAGAGAATTCCCTAAATTCCCATCGAGAACCTCATCGTATCCATAGAAAACAGATGTAGATATTATATTATCAACTATTCTGTATTAACTATCTACACACCATGTAAACAAATTCTCTCATTCTACTCAACCATCATGATTTATGCATTTTTTTGTGCTGTTTATATTTTTTAAAGTCATTTCAAAGAGTTCAAATTCCGATTCAAGATATTTTAGTGTTTTATCATTTGCATTACTTTTAATGCATTAGTTACTTTCAATTTTATACCCATGCATGGCTGATTTGCATAGTTTGCTTTCCCATTTTTTAACCGTGTATAGGAATTTTTTCATAATATTTTGCATTTCTAAGATTTACTTTTCTCGTTTTTGACATTTAAATTTGTGGCACTATATAATAAATTAAAAATAACGGTACTTCTAGGTTATCCCGTCAACCGATTTCGCCAAATTATACAAATCGCCAAACTAATAGCCAAATTATACATGTTGACATAATTTTTATTTTAAATAACGAAAAAACAAATAGTTAGAAGAATATTAATAAAAATATTATTAAAAAGTCGAAATAAAAATCACTTAATTATATTTTAAACATGTGAATCGCATTGAATGTGACATTCACGATCATCCATTATTGGCATTTAATCTTATAGTTTGGCGATAATTTTTTGGTCGACAGGATAACCTAGAAGTACCAAAATAACATATCACTTTTTATTAACTTTTTGGAATATATACTTTCTATTTGGAAAATATTTGGTAGAGAATTGGGAAATCTGAAGTATATCTGAATGTTTTTGCCACGATGACCAAAAAAAAATGTTAAAAACTAACAAAAAAGTAATAACTCAATAACAAATTTTGGTACAGGTTTCAAACAAGTTGCACTTAAAGGTAATTTTTTTTTCTTTATACGATGGTGTGCAATGTTTAGAATTTTAAAAATTTACAGTACCGAAAATTGTTAAACTGAAATTTCGTTTAATATTTGTTTATGATTGGCTCAGGAATATTAGCGTGGATCTAAATGTCCAGGCATATTAATATAACTCTGCTATTACGTAAACTATGTTTTGATAATTTTAAAAATGTTATTATTGGTTTTTTCAAATATAGAAATCATTTATAAGCCTAAAGTTATAGCCTTTGAAAATATTATTTTCCAAATAGTCGTTGTAATTTCTAAAATTACATTTTTTTAATGTGGTATTCTTTCGTTCTTTCTCTTTTTATACTTTTTGCAAATTATTATTAAATATATGTTCTCAGCAATATCGCTCAGACTAATCCCTCTGAGGGAAATCCTAGTTAAACATGAATTGTTGGTTAAAAGATAAATTACTGGATTACAATGGGAGTTTATGAGAATTACGCTAAATACCAGAAATAATGCCAAGTTGGCGTCACCTTTGGCGAGTATTAGGGCTAATCTTTGAAACTACTGAACCGATTTCAAAAGCAAAGGTACCAAAATGATGGTATTCACCCGGGTTCAAACATAGGCTATATCTTATGTAGGTACCACTAACCTAAAAGGGGGGTGCAGGAGCAAAAATTTTCTAAAAATGCGATTTTTGTATTACTGAAGGGCCTAGAAACATAAAATTCGGCAAGTTAATTACTTATAAGATATAAATGATCACTGAGAACACTTGCTAAAAAATTTAAAAGGGAACTACGAAATTAAACTAGTTGGATGTGTCAATCCCAAAACTTTCTTCTATCTCATAAGTACATTTTAATATTTAAAAAAAAAAATGTGGTGACCCCAAAGTTACCCACTATCGAATTTCCTCGAACATTTGACCTAGCCTAATGAGATTCTGGTATCCGAAAAGCCTAAAACGCGAAATTTAATTAATATTCTGAGAAAATGAGCTTAGTAGTGCCTCATGTTGGATATTAATACTAAAACCTAATAAACATCTATCTATGTCAAGACCTAACAGAATCTGAAATTTGATAGAATTTCGTCCATTAGTTCTTGAGATATAGTTATAACAAAAAATTTGCAAAACGTAGCACAGCAACACCATACCTTGGAAAATTTATGCCAAAACGTAAAAAAGCGTCTAATTATGTTATGGTGTAAAAGAATCTGAAGTTTGATGAAATTCTGTGCATTAGTTTTTGAGATATAGTTAGTTTAAAAAAAACCGTGTAAAATATAGCACAGCAACACCATCAGTTGAAGGATTTATAACAAAACGTAATCATCGTGTAATTATGTTATATGTCATTTTGTAACGAAATCTGAAGTTTGATGAAATTCTGTGCATTGGTTGTTGAGATATAGCTATCGGAAAAATCGTGCAAAATGCAGCATAGCTGCACCACCTGTTGCAAGGTTAATACCAAAATGTAATCAGCGTCTAATTATGTTATATATTCTAGTGTAACAGAATCTAAAATTTGATAAAGTTCTCTGCATTAGTTCTTGAGATATAGCTATCGCAAAAATCGTGCAAAATGTAGCACAGCAGCGCCACCTGCTGGCCAATTTACACCAAAACTTAATCAGCGTCTATGTATTTCAAGGGGTCACAGAATCTGAAGTTTGGTGAAATTCTGTGCATTAGTTCTTGAGATATAGCAATCTTGAAAATCATGAAAAACGTAGTATAGCAGCGCCACCTGCAGGCCAATTTTCACCAAAAACCAATAGGCACTAATTCATATCAAGGTCTAACTGAATATAAAATTTTATTAAATTTCGAGCATTAGTTCTTGAGATAGAGCGCCCACAAATTTTTTGTCACATACAGACAGACAGACACACAGACAGACAGACAGACAGACAGACAGACAGACAGACAGACAGACGGACAGACTCACAGACAGACATTTTCTAAAAATAGTCAAAACGTGTTCAGGACCTTCTAAAACGTATAAATCCGTCGAAAACCGGAAGTCGAAAATTTTCACGAATCCAATACTTTCTTCTTGTAAAGATAGAAGAAAGTAAAAGGGGTAGAAAGCCGCGAAAAGCGTTCTAAAAACGTTCTAAGTAGCGATTTTTAAACACTCTCAGCAAGTAACAAACCGATCTTAAAAATAATGATATCAAAATTATGGTGACAGTCCTTGCTCTAACATAGGTATTTTTTAGTGGGATTTAAAGTAACATAAGCAGTCTTAATGTTAATATTTTTAAATTTGACTGAAAAAACTAGTGCATAAACGCAGGAAAAAGCTGTAAGATTAATTGAAATTAAATAAAGGTAATTTAAAAAATAAAGGTAAGCCTATTTACTTCAAAAAGGAAACATATACCTACTTATTTGACAAAAAATAATGATATCCCATCAAAAACATAAATGTGAAAGAATGCCAAGTTCGTTAATGACTTCGCTAATAAAAGAAGTGGGATCTAACTGCAAACCAAGTTCTTTCGAACTCTTTAAATCATAGCTCCAGTGATGCATAATGTTCTTCAATTTCTTAAAATGATTTGTTATATTATTTTTTATTCAATAGAGCGACTTGGCGAGCTTTCTCTTATTCAAATTTCTCTATTTAATTGACCAGAACTTAAAATTAATCATTTCCTTAACTTATCAATACCTTAACTTCGATATACTTATTCAAATACTTGACTAGATCTTTACCAATGACATTCTAGACTAAATTGTACTGAGGCTCAAAGATTAAAGTTGATGGCTGAAAGCTTGCCAAGTCGTTTTATTGAATAACAAGTAACATAACAAATCATTTTAAGCAATAGAAGAATGTTATGCATGATAGGAGCTATGATTTAAAGAGCTTCGGAAGAAGTTGGTTTGTAGTTAGATCTCACTTCTTTTATTAGCGAAGCCATTAACGAACATGGAATACTTTTACATTTATGTTTTTGATGGAATTTAATAAAATTAATTCCATTCACAACAAAAACACTAATACATACTGCTTTATGCAGTTTCTTTCTATCTTTTCTTTTCTTTGGAGGGGACGAGAATCCCCTCATTCTTATCAAAACATTATTTTGATTTTGTGTGTAAATATTTTTTTGTATGTAAGCCTTTTTGTTAATTTTGAAATTAAAATTTAATCCCTGTATTTTGTGCATAAAGTATTACATAATTGATTTAGTACAACAATTAATCGCTAGGATTATCCTGCGAATAAATTTTAAGGGAATAGTTTTTTCAATCTTCATAAGTTTTTTTTTTTCTCGTACATATTTACAGCGCTTTGTTTTCTGTTCGGTTAATGATATGTTGATTTTTATTTATTTTAACTAGGGATGCAACGGATATCCGGCCAATATCCGATATCCGGCATATCCGGCTGATTTTTCAATATCCGAAATATCGTCGGATATCCGGATCACAATCACCGGATATCCGACTTCTCTGTCGGATATCCGGAGAATGCAGCAAAGCAAACATAGATGAATAACAGTAATCCTTTGATCCCAAATAATACTGAAAAACTTTTGTTTATAATGCAAAAGATGAAATAATAAGTTCCCTATCAATATGAGTAAAAGATAATTCTCAAAAGCTTAAAAAATTGCCAGCTTTCCTTACTCTTTATATTAAAATTCTATAATAAATTCAAGATTTTACGTTTATATCTTTTAGAAAATTGTATCTTTACTTTCGGATTGTAAAACAAAATTTGAAGTCAAAATAGCAAATAAAGCCTTTTTGTAAAAATGTATAAAGATAGAAAACCAACATTTAGAAATGCTCAAATAATGAAAGAAAAAGTTAGAAAACAGCTGTTTCGAATCTATTGTCGAGATTCTTCATCAGTACAAGACTCAGCATGTAGAAAAAGCTAAGCTGAGCAAAGCGACAGAGAAGCGCAGGCTTATATACCATCTAGCAGCCTTTGCCCGCTACGCTGGTCAGTGTTTTTTAAAGAAACTTTGAATCAAACGAAATTTTTATATCATAGTAATTTTTAGTTTTATATCATACTTTAGACTGTCTGTCATCGGTGAAAAGTCCATCATCTAAACGGAAAGTTCAATGTTAGTCACCAATGAATGACGTAGCGCTCAACATGTTAACAGTTTTAATCACATAAAAATTCATTCAGCAGAGCCTTTGAAATAAAGCCAACCTTTTGTAATTGGGTTCATCTGATTTAAAACATCTCCATAAGTATTCAATTAAACAACGTAGAATTCTATATTTCATTTGCTACAAAATTTCAGAAAAATTATCCAACTAACAATGTAAGTTCCATTAAAATCTATCTAGTAGAACTTAAGTTATAAGCGGCCGGAATGAAATTTCACTTTGCGTTTTATATATATTGATATAATTAAATATAGCTTACATAATCATGTTAACCTGATTATAGAACTCTCTTTCAAAATTATAGGTACAACAGATTTTTTTGTACAATGATTAATACAAAATTCAGACTTCCTTTTATATAGATAGATTGAAAATTTCAAGTTTTTGCGCAGAAGGTATCGCCAAATTAGGAAAATGCAAAGTATTTCACGAACTACTGGATTTAAAAGATTTTGCTTGGTACCATTTGATTCAGCATAAAAAAATACACTAAAATATGTTATCAGTTGAAAAATAACTACAAAAGCCGATTTTTAAGGATTTTTTTTTTAATTCGTTCTTTTTTTCACCTCCCTTGGGGGTGGAATTCTCGAAAATTTCTTCTTAGCGGCACTCAGTATTATGAGAAGTGTTTTTATCCCAATTTTCAAGATTTTTGGTTCGGCAGATTTTTTTGTGCTGTGAATAATACGAAATCTAGACTTACTTTTATATGTATAGATAAGGATTGAAAATGTCAGGTTTTTGCGCCGAAAACATCGCCAAATTAGAAAAATGTGAAGTATCTCACGAACTACTGGATTTAAAAGATTTTGCTTGGTACCATTTGATTCAGCATGAAAAAATACACTAAAATATGTTATCAATTGAAAAATAACTGCTAAAGCAGATTTTTAAGGAATTTTTTTTTAAACTCGTTCTTTTTTTCACCCCCCCCCCTTAGGGGTGGAATTTTTAAAAATCTCTTCTTAGTGGCACTCAGTATTATGGGAAGTATTTTTATCCCAATTTTCAAGATTTTTGGTTCGGTAGATTTTTTTGTGCTGTGATTAATACGAAATCCAGACTTTCTTTTATATATATAGATTACAGGAGTGAATGATAGTAGATTCTAAATGGCTGTTTGCTACCTTACATGCATTATTTATGCATTTCTAAATATTGGTTTCTGTCTTTAGTCTTTATAAAATTTGAAATTGTTTAATAAACTATGATTTTATTAATTTTCTTTCTTTCGCTTAGTTTAAATAATGGGTTAATTGGTTTATAAGTTAAACAACCAAACAAACATTTTTTACTTTCTTCTATCCTTGATAGTAGAAAGTAATGTAATCATTTTTTTCGACAAATTTATATGTTTTAGGGATCCAATATCCCTAAAAACATGTTTATTCAAAACCTATCTGTCCCAGTGTCACCATCATATCATCAAAAATTGTATGAAGTTATACATAGAATGAACCAAACATTTTGTACATGTTTTTGGCTGTAGTTTTAGACATAGGATCATTCTGATGAGGACACCTCCATGATTAGTTTTGCGAGTTCATTGGATAAATCTAAGAGGGGGGGATGGGAGGTAACTCCCCCATCTTGAATTTAGGTTAATGGGTTTTTCACATAAAATTTACCGATTTGCTTCAAAATTTGGATATAAGTTCATTTGGATAAGGCACTTCCCTGATTTGTTTTGAGAGTTCATTGGATAAGTATAAATGGGGGATCGGTGGGACTACCCCTCTTAATTTAGGTAAATGATTTTTCTTGCAGAATTAACCAATTTGTTTTAATATTTGGATACAGGTTTATAGTGATAAGATGCTTCCCTAATTAGCTGTGGGGTCCTTTTGTTAAGCATAAAAGGGATACCGGAGATAACCTCAAACCCCCTTAAATTTGATAAATAAGTTTTTATGCAGAAATATCCTATTTGCTTTAAATTTTGGATGTACATTCTTTTTGATAAGGCGAATCTCTGAGTAGTTTTGGAAGTTTAATGTTTAAGTATAAAGAACGGGGATAACTCTTCTTAAATTATATAAATGGGTTTTTATGAAGAATTATTCAATTTGCTATGAATTTTGGATATAGGTTTTTTTATGTGATAAAGCATATCCTTGGTTAGTTTAGGGGATTCAATGATTAAGTATAAAAAGGGGAAATGGTGGGGGGGAGCTATTTCCTCCCTTAATTTTTTTTCTAATGTTTTTGAATTGGCAGTTCATGCAGCAATGGGAATTTTGTATCTTGCTAAAACTGGCTATTCGCAAACAGCTGATGTATAGCGGAATAACAAAAAAATATTAATTTTAATAAATAACATGATCGAGATTAACTCATTCTTAATCTAATTGACTGCAGCAAAAATTCTAGATGAAAATCAAATTTGGTATGATATTGAACTAACAATATTGATGTAGTATTAATATTTGTAAATATTTTTTGAGAATTGAGATCTATGAAATAGAAGAGAGTCTTAGGATTGGTGCATCCAACTAGTTATTTTCGTGACTTCATTATAAATATTTAAAATTAAAAGTAATTTTTTCTTTTAATAAATTTCAAAGTGATTTACCTTAAAATAAAATTAAATATAGCTTAAGGTAAGACATTTTTGAATAATTAAAACATGAAAAAAAAAATCATCAATTAAACCTGTGTTTGGATATAACTCTTTAACCATTGGTATATTAGTAAGACTTTTATGTTTACATTATAAAAGGATGCTATGTATTTCTTTGTGAAAATTCTTTACAATTATAGACATATTAATAAACATGTAAAATTTATTCTAAAAATTATCAGCCATTTCATTGTACATATTATAAGCAATTTTCAGCGGTTCAATGACAAATAAGCAGAGTATTTAATTAGAATTATTAGAATTGCATTTTTTATTCAATATTATTATTATACACATACAGGGTTTGAATTTCGGGACGGGATGGCAGGATTCATGCACTAAAGAATCTTGTGTCATTCCTGTTTCCCAAAAAAATCACTTTTTGAAATTTTTTTCTTTGTGAAGTGAGGGTCAAGTCTCAGGATCGACTGACTATTTTCTTGATATTTTCCTCTGTCGATTGACAAATCTCACAGTTTGCTCTTACAACAATTATACAAAATTCACGATTGTTTTTCTGCGTTTGATTGAAATGTTTTGTAATTTTTCTCACAAAATTTCCCGTTTGCTGGTCTTACAAAATTTTGCAATTTTTTCTTTCTGGAGACCAACAGGCAAAATTCATAATTTATTTCTCTCAAATAATTGACAAATTTAGCTATTTTATTCTGCGACTGATTGGCAAATTTCCCTTTTTGTTTTTGTGACATTCTGATGAAATTAACAATTATTTTCCTGTGTCCAGCCGAAAAATTTGTGTTTTGTCCTTTGTTATTGGCTGACGAATTTCATGATATTTCCTTGTGACAGCTTAACAAATTTTACAATACTTTATTGTAATTGATTGACGAATTTCGATATATTTTCCCACTACCCAAGTTCTCTCAAAGTTCAAATTTTTTCAGGCAGGTCGACAATTTTTGAAAATTTATTTTTGCCATGATGGACGAAATCAGCTACATTTTTTCTATGACAGATTTATATATTTTGCGAATTTTTTTCCTGTGCCAAAACAAGAAATAACTAATAGGGCAGTAATGGTCACTAGAGTCTGAGCTCTATCACATGAGTCTGGAATTAGCTCTGAACAAAATGAGATTAAATCCTGTGTTGCACATTTGAAAAAAAAAAAATAATAAATAAATAAATAAACATTTTTAGTTTACAATCAGTGGATCAACATTAGATTTTTTCATTTTTCAAAGTCATCGCACATTGTGTCATCAATGGGCTCAATAATCATACCTCCTTTTTTTTATTTAAAAGACGATCTTTCATACAACGTTTCTGTTCGGATTCATTTTTTTCCATATCTGATAATTTGCATCTTCCCATTTTGTAACTTTTCTACTCTCTTCTTTATTAACATTGACATTTTGATTTCCTATTCAAATAAAAATTCTTCTAAATTTAAAGAATTTCGTAAAATAAATAAATAAAATGTGGACATCCATTGCCCAAAGCAAGATGTTTAAATGTTTCCCATTGAGTTATTGAAAATCAGTAAAAACATTTTTATGATGTTCAAAACATGATTTATATAATAAGTCACATATTATGTATAT
Source organism: Maratus speculifer (assembly GCA_964019185.1). Lineage (NCBI taxonomy): Eukaryota > Metazoa > Arthropoda > Arachnida > Araneae > Salticidae > Maratus > Maratus speculifer. The sequence continues at coordinate 19,883,787 of OZ025292.1, read as the reverse complement.
CATGGATTAAACGTTAATATTCCTGGACGAATCATAAACAAAATAAAATGCAGACATCGCAAGGCCCATTCTCAACCGAAAACAACAGCCGTTTTCCAAATGATTAAAAAAAAAAAAAAAAAAAAAAAAAAAAAAAAAAAAAAAAAAAAGATGAACTTCAAGGAAACACATTTAGAAACAATAAATACTTGATGTGCATGGTTCACAGAAATTAGGACATGACTTTTTTAAATAAACCATTTCTTATGTAATAGAAGAAACCTATTGACTATGTTCTTTTCAGAATTTCATATGGGTTTAAATTCTAATGAATAGTAGAACATAATTCAATTAGCTAAAATGTCAGGGATTACACATTACAGTATTGACGATAATTCCACTAAGTGATATACAATCACCGAAGGATATTGACAATACAATCACCTACATGCATTATTCTTGAAAATAAATTAAAAATGAATGCCAATCAGATTTTAAGAAAATTAAGAAAAAAAAAATAAGAAAAAAAAATAAGATGAAAAAAGCATAACCAAGTATTTTCGATAATTTAATGTGTTAGAAAAGTTGCTCTGTTCTGTTTGTCAAAAGTGTAACCTATAAAAGATTCTAAGCCACACAAAATCAAATAAACATGAATTGAAAAATTCATTTAGCAACTCAGTTATTAATTGCCCATAACATTGAGTGAAAATTGAAAAATGATATAATATATATTTGATTATTTTCCTTTGTTTTAATTAAAATAAACATTTTGGATAATTATCTTGAGTTGTTGATTTAATTTATCTGAGTGGAATTTTGTCCTGTCGGTATAATTTGTAAGTATTTAAGTGGCATGTAAAAAATAATAGGGTTTAAAAAATATTTTTCCCCCCTCTCATATAGTTTAACTCCCCTGCATTTACAAATGTTATGAGGGAAACTCTCTCCTCCTGGGAAAACCTGAATTTCAAGCCCTGATAGTCAAAGATATATAGTTTCTGTAAAATATATTGCAATATATTTAAAATGTTGTAATGGTGTGTGAAACATGTTTGCAATTTATTATATGAGATGGCATTGTATAAAGAAATAAACGAACATTCACCATAACTAAAAACATATTTAGTACCGGATATCCGGCAAAATCAGTATCCGTTGCATCCCTAATTTTAACCTTATAAGCTTTAGAATTAGGAATTAAGACCACTAATTGCAATAATTAAAGTATAAGCTAGATGTTTGGAAATAGGGTTTTATATATGTTGCGAATTTTGTGGAGCAGTTCAGTTTCTCTCCGCGTAAAAAAAAAAAAAAAAAAAAAAAAATACTCAAATTTTTTTTGTACAATCTAATAGTCTTTAATTTCAGTCTTTTGAATGAAAAATGTTTAATATTATCATCTATTTTGGGCTAAAAGTGCTTCAATAATGATAAAAATGAAACACATGTCGAGAAAATGTCGAAAAAAAAATTAAATATAATCACTTTTACTAAAGTAACCGGTGAAGTGCGAGTATTACTCGCTTGCAGAGGGTTCCATACAATAAATATATTAATAATTAGTAAAATTAACTGTTACAAAAATTTCTCTATTGTTACGAAAATGTCTTTGCTAGAAGAATAATGTGATTTTGTAAAAAACGATACAACGCGTTGCAGGTAGGGTTGTGTTAGTACACATCATTTAGTAGTATATACTAAAAAGTGTAAATGGTTATACCATGAAAGTTCAGAGAGATACGAAGCCCAAATGGTACCTACCAAATAGTACCTGCTATTCTGTATAGTGCTTTTTTTAATCTTATCCTAATCAGTTTATGATAAACTTAATTCGGTGCTAACAATAAAAATAACGTATGTTACAACTTCATCAGGCATTTGATAAACCCAAATTCAGCCTAGTAATAATATTTTCTTTTTTGCAGTATACATATAACAAAACCCTTGTTCAAAGTTTAAACTTGGAACTGTGCTAAGCACATTTCAAAGGGAGACTGCAAAGTTGCAACACCACTTTGGTTTGTACTGCATTTTCCCAGATTGGTTTTTAATTATCCTTTAACCCTTAAATCAGAGGTCGGAGCATATAGGACAAATTTTATTGTTCTTGCCAGTATATTTTATCAATATTCTTCATTTTATATTCCTATTGGATATTTTTAAACAATGTCTTTAGCAAATTTATTCATAAAAGACACTGGTACGAACAATAAAATTTGTCCTATATGCTCCGACCCCTGCTTAAATGCATATTGTATCATTTTCGATACCATAAGTGTTCCCAATTTATTGGGGGTTTTATTCACATATTTCGTATTCTCACCAGAAATTTAAAAGAGCAATTTTCACTTTACTTAATGACAGACCATTCGTAATTAAATAAAGAAAAATTTACTATTTAGATTTTTCTGGTATGAATTCTGATTCTTTGAATTGCGTATTTTTTGGAACGCGTTCTATCCTATGCATTTAAGGGTTAAAGACATGGGTGGCCTACTGAGGGAGCCACTCAATGCAAACGAGTTGCGAATCCGCTTGTGATTATACGATTAATTGTTATTAAATTAGCCATTTTAACAGTTTGTTTATTGTTTTTATATTACTACTTAGTATTGCATCATTAAACAAATTTGTCATTTATCATGAAAAATTATTATTTAGGATTTAAAAGACGATGACACTTAGAGTACGCCACCCGTGTTACGGAAGCTTTTACATGATACCCCACATGATATGCATTTTTTCAAGTAGCTTAATTAGCATATGTGGGTCAATAACTTTTATTACTTCAGCCAATGAGCTTTATTTCTTCAATCAATTTGAATTTTCCATGCTCCATAATTTACGAATAAAATGGCTGTGACAGATAGACACAGGAATGATCTTATAATGATTCCATTTTTAGTTATTAAGAACAGAACCGTAAAAGATGTTAAATTACAGATATTGTTAACTGTAACTTCCATGATTTTTGCAGTAATGTATGTAACAATGTGTTTTGTAACAATGTCACAAAATTCTCTTCTAAAATATACAAAGATTTATTACAACAATCGTTTTTATGCATAAAAACCTTTCTTTACAACAATGAAGCATTTTATAATTCAATTGTTATACCTTAAATCACTGATGCAATTAATTTCATCTTCTTGTACAGAATTTATGATTTTCAGGATGTTAATAAGTTTCAACAAATTTAATATGTTTTAAATCTGCTCGTTAACTATACATTTTCTCTGATAAAAGACTATTTATTAAACAGAAGATAAAGGTAAAAGTTTTACAATACATTTGATAGTAGTATTGTGATACTATAGTACACTATCTACCAATAAGTATTTGGACATACTCAATTTTTGACATTTTGTCAAATAATTAAAAATATACTTGTCGGATTCTTCTGGAACTTCAGGATTATAAAGATTATGTCTGATTTCATATTTATCAATATCCATTTGATATGCAGGGCAATTAGGGGGCCGTCAAAAAATCAAAGAGTATTAGATATATTTGGGATCAACCTGTACATAAAAATGCACGAAAGAGTTAAACGAAGTTCTTCTTTTGTGTGCAACATGAATAGATGCTAATATCCATACTTTAGATCAGCAAAAGTTTCCCAGATGACTAAAAATTAATTTCCAACGTATGTACGTAGTCTTGTGTTGCTTGGCAACCAATGAATAACTCCACAGATACACGAGAAATAAAGCAAAGTGAGGACCAAATTATTTAAAAGTTACTTTCTTTTTGTCGACTTAATAAAGTCCCAGAATCTTTACTTAAGCCATTCCAATAATATTCCCACTTGTTTGAGCCATTCAAATTCCACTTTTTTTTCGTTAATGAATGTCATAGCGTACCATTTGGGTCCATATGACATATGTTTGCAAGTTAACTGAATTCTTGCCAATTTATAGCGATATTTTAAAGTTGATTGTTTTATCATTTTCATGTAAGTTGATTTACCAGTTTCTTTAATTCATCTACGAATCATTTCCGTCGACACAGAAAGTTCTGACTTACATTTAATGTGATTAGCAATCATTGCTTGTGTAAATGTCAGTTTCTGGATCCTTTTGTCAACTCATTTTCTCGTCACACAAGATCTTACAAATTATGTTTTGTTTTGAAAGAGTCATCCTTAGGCTATACTTCATAGACAGACCACTTTGGACGATTCAATGCTGCTGAAATTTCTGCAATAGTCTTCCCTTTCCATTTCAGCTTTCCTACTACAATTATTTCATCTAATTGAATATTTTTAGCTCGCGGCATCTTCACTAACTGATGCTATATCGAGGTATAATTAAATACTTCTGACATGTGACATCATAACTTGGAAATTTGCATTTTTCCATGAACAGTTGGCTAAAAATCAAAAAAGTGTCTAAACTTTTGCAATATGCAAATTTTACTTTTTTCAGTTAAATTAAATATTATCTTATATTATAACCGTTATTTTTATTCTATATTACATAAAATATATTTGAAAATAAGTATAGCCATTTGTAAAACTCACGTGTTCGTATTTTTTATTTAAAGGTTAAAAAACACCACTGCTGAGCACTGTATATATATATATATATATATATATATATATATATATATATATATATATATATATATATATATATATATATATAATTAGTTGCAAACATTATTTTAAAACTCATCAAAAACGCATTTTTTTTTTTCACAAAATCGCAATTGCCCGTACATTTGAACCACTCTCTTAAAATGCCAGCCAAAAAATAACTCAAGTTAAGCCGAAATTTGCTCATCTCACGTTTTGAAAGGCAGCTTCTCATAAAGAGTTAAAACAACTCAAGTGAGTGAGTTGTTTTTAAACAATTTAAATCAAGATGAATTATTTAAAGAAGCAATCTTAATCAATATGCGTAAAGCATTTGAAAAACAACTCATTCACGATTCAATAAATTACAGCTCTTTCCTGAGAAGCCAAATCCACTCTTTCGTTTTAAGAGTGCAGATTCCACAATCAAAATGAAAGAAATTAAGAATTTTCACTAATCAGCAAAAATTAATAAAACTAATTAAGATATCGATTTGCAAATTTCAGAGTAAATGTAGAAAAATATTTTACACCTGTGTAAAAAATGTTTGAAAATCGGTCTATAATGTTTTTTAATATTTAAAAAAAAAACTGGCATCGGTGGTAATTCATTAAAAACTGAACTAAAAACAGATCTTTTTAAAACCGACCCCTCCATTTAATTTCCGAAAATCGATGTATTGGAGATTATATGACATGTGGACAATTGACTTAATTATTAAACGTTTTGCCAAATCCTGAAAACATAATTTAAATTTATTTTGCCAATTTTATCGAAGATTATTAGTGTGTTCTGTGGCAAAAATTTCATGATATAAGTAAAGAGTTCGTCTATGGTTTTTTTTTTTTTTTTCTGATTATATACATTTAAAAGTATGTGGAAGTTTGAAATTTTGTGTGAGGATAGCTCAAGCAAGTTCTGATGCACGTGAAGCTCAAATTTATATTATACTAGGTGAAGCCCGTCAAAACTTGACAGCAACAATATGAAAGAATCAAAGAAAAAAAAGTATTTTGCCACTATAAAAAATTTTTCAAAGAAAACTTTTTTTTAAAGATTAATATTTATTAAAAATTTCAATATGCTTTTCCATTTACCAACGTAACACCAACATGACATGATCCCGGGTGCAGAATTGGTGCAACGCTGCGACACACGTCAGACTTGAAAACGTTTGCAGATTATTTTTCAACTGTTTAAGTTTTTTAAAAAAAAATGCTAGAAATCATTTGCTATGTACCAAAGTTTGTCTAGGTACCATAAAAAACACAAATTCTGGCAAATAATCACAAAAATTAGAAAATTTCATCAAAATACTCCCCCCCCCCCCCCCAAAAAAAAAAAAAAAAAAAAAAAAAACATTGCCCGGAAATTTTATAAATAGATGTGGGAAAATAAAACAGCAAATTTCGTCAACAGATTGCAAAAAACAACAAATTTCTTCAAAAGATCTCTAAAAAATTTGTCAAAAAACTGCAAAAAAAAAAAAAAAAAATTGTCTAGATATCCCAAATAAAACAAATTTCGCAAAAGTATTGCACAAAAATAAAAATTTTGCCAAAACGTCTAAAAAAATGGCAATTTTCATGAAAATTTTTTTTAAAAAAGGCAAATTTTGACAAAAAAAATCCCTAAAAAATGGCAAATTTGTAAACATATTATGAAAAAAAATTCAAAATATTGTGAGAAAACAAATTTCGACAAATGATTGTGAGTAAACAACAATTTTCGTCAAAGGATTGAAAAAAAAAGCAAATTTTATCAAATAATCACAAAAAAGATAAATTTTGCAAAAAGATCTTCAATAAACGGCAAATTACATCGAAAAATCATGACAACACGACAACTGTCATCGAAAGAAATCGAGAAAAACGATAAACTTTGCCGAAAGACCTCAAGATGACGAATTTCATCCAGTTATCATAAAAAAGATGAATTTCGCCCAAAGATCTCAAAAAGCACATAAAATTTATCCAGGTAATCGCAAAAAATGGTAAATTTAGCTAAAAATAGTGGAAAAAAACGACAAATTTCTAAAAAAAATAACAAAGAACAATTTCACAAACAAAAATCACGAAAAAAGGATAAATTCGATAAAACAGCAAATTACATCGAAAGATAGTGAGAAAAAATGACGAATTTCACCGAAAATCCCCGAGAAAACAAATAATTTTATCCTGGTACCATAAAAGATGTGAATTTCGTCAAAAGATCTTGAAAATACTTTAAATTTGTCTAGGTACTTCAAAAAACGCAAATATTGGTAAACAGATTGTGAGAAAACAACACATTTTGTCAAAAGATGAAAAAGAGGCACATTTCAAGAAAAAATTGCAAAACAGGTAATTTTTTTCAAAGAAAAAAAGCGAAAATATGATAAATTTCTGAAAATAACAAAAAAAAAAACGACAAATTTAACAAAAAAAGCATAAATTCGATAAAACGGCAAATTACATCGAAAGATAGCGAGAAAAAAACGACAAATTTCACCGAAAATCCCTGAGAAAACAAATAAATTTGTCCTGGTACCATAAAAGATGTGAATTTCGTCAAAAGATCTTGAAAATACTTTAAATTTGTCTAGGTACTTCAAAAAACGCAAATATTGGTAAACAGATTGTGAGAAAACAACACATTTTGTCAAAAGATGAAAAAAAGAGGCACATTTCATCAAAAGATCGCAAAACAGGTAATTTTTGCAAAGAAAAAAAAGCGAAAATATGACAAATTTCTGAAAATAACGAAAAAAACGACAAATTAAAAAAAAAATCATGAAAAAAGCATAAATTTGATAAAATGGCAAATTACATCGAAAGATAGCGAGAAAAAAATGACAAATTTCACCGAAAATCCCTAAGAAAACAAATAATTTTTTCCTGGTACCAGAAAAAATGTGAATTTCGTCAAAAGATCTTGAAAATACTTTAAATTTGTCTAGGTACTTCAAAAAACGCAAATATTGGTAAACAGATTGTGAGAAAACAACACATTTTGTCAAAAGATGAAAAAGAGGCACATTTCAAGAAAAAATTGCAAAACAGGTAATTTTTTTCAAAGAAAAAAAAGCGAAATTATGATAAATTTCTGAAAAAAAAAAAACGACAAATTTAACAAAAAAAGCATAAATTCGATAAAACGGCAAATTACATCGAAAGATAGCGAGAAAAAAACGACAAATTTCACCGAAAATCCCTGAGAAAACAAATAAATTTGTCCTGGTACCATAAAAGATGTGAATTTCGTCAAAAGATCTTGAAAATACTTTAAATTTGTCTAGGTAACTTCAAAAAACGCAAATATTGGTAAACAGATTGTGAGAAAACAACACATTTTGTCAAAAGATGAAAAAAAGAGGCACATTTCATCAAAAGATCGCAAAACAGGTAATTTTTGCAAAGAAAAAAAGCGAAAATATGACAAATTTCTGAAAAAAACGACAAATTTAAAAAAAAATCATGAAAAAAGCATAAATTTGATAAAACGGCAAATTACATCGAAAGATAGCGAGAAAAAAATGACAAATTTCACCGAAAATCCCTAAGAAAACAAATAATTTTTTCCTGGTACCAGAAAAGATGTGAATTTCGTCAAAAGATCTTGAAAAAATACTTTAAATTTGTCTAGGTACTTCAAAAAACGCAAATATTGGTAAACAGATTGTGAGAAAACAACACAGAGAGACTGCATTTTTGCTATCACTGTTTAACGCAATGCTATGATAATTATATTTTTTTTCTTTACTTATCTTATAATGATTGAAATACATTGGTTTTTTCACTTTACATAAGTTATTTTATTTCCAAGTGTTTATTTACGTTCTTGGCCGATAAAGCATTTTCTATATTGTAATTTTCAAAATTATCTAGGTACCACAAAAAATGCAAATTTTGCCAAATAATCATAAAAAAAACCAGCAAGCAATGAATATGGCATATAAAGACTGCTTTATCATGATTGAAAGCTATGCAAAAAGAGGGATCTCTTCTGATAATTTTATTTTTCTTTGTTGATTATAATGATCTTCATATTTCTGAAAAAACATTGTTGAGAGATCAAGATCAAGCGATTAAAAAAAAAAAATAGCAAATTTCATCAAAATATTCCCTCCTCCTTCTCCCCAAAAAAACTCAGCAAATTTTGTCACGGGAACACTTTTTAAAAAAAGTGTACTAAAAAAAAAGTGAAACATTAAAGAAATATTAATGATTTACAAAGCTGTTTATAACTGGGATTATTTTCATTTCATATGCAATTTTCTATTATTCGGCGAGACTATGAGATGTAATGTAAATACTTCCTAAACGTTATGAATTTGCTCAAAAATGAAATTATAAGTGGGAAAAAAATCACCGTTTTTTGACATGAGTATAATAAGAAACTGAAGCAAAAAATAAATAGTGATTTGCGAATCTGTTTACATCCATGAAGTCAAACTATCCGTCGAAAATCGCACCATCAAAACACGAAACAAAAAACAATGTGATTTCCAGCCTTTTTTTTTTTACACATACTAATAAATAAATTTGAAAATTACAATATAGAAAATGATTTATCGGCCAAGAACGTAAATAAACACTTTAATCATTAACTTATTGAATGTTTCAATTTCATATGAAACATCTCTACAATTAAGCCTAAGATTGCCGGCAATAACATTGCAAAAAAAGAATACAGATGGAAATAAATTAATTAACTTACGTAAAGTGAAAAAAACAATGTATTCCAATCATTATAAGATTAGTAAAGTTAAAAAATTAATTATTATAGCATTGCATTAAACAGTGTCAGCGTTCTTATCCCATATTTACAAACGCGCTTTGCAAATGCTCTTACAGACAGTAACTACTCTCCTCCGATTAACCAATAGGAGGAGACTCTCAGAGACCGGCGCAAATATCGATGCGTAGAGACGAAAAAAAAAACTATGCTGACTTTTTCTGCCTTTCGTTTTAATATATAGATATATATACTAGGGGGGCCCCGCCCCCCTGCTCGCTATGCTCGCCAACCCCCTGCGTAATCGCTTCGCGATTCCAAATTATTGGCTACCCCTGCTTGCTTGCTCGCCAATACCCCATGATATGAATAAGCAGTTGCAGACCTTTCAAATGATGTGTCACACGACTGGTGTTGTAAAGAAATTAAAAATGTGCCCCCCTGGGGGGCAGAGTGGGAGGCTACACAAAAGACATCCATAATATGAATAAGCAGCTGCAGACCTCTCAAATGATATGTCACACGACTGGTGTTGTAAATAAATTAAAAATGTGCCCCCCTGGGGGGCAGACTGGGGGTGACACACAAGACATCCATAAAATGAATAAGCAGTTGCAGACCTTTCAAATGATGTGTCACACAATTGGTGTTGTAAAAAAATTACAAAATGCGCCCCCTCTGAGGGCAGAGGGGGGTTACACACAAGATATCCATAATATGAATAAGCAATTGCAGACCTCTCAAATGATGTGTCACACAACTGGTGTTGTAAAGAAATTAAAAATGTGCCCCCCTGGGGGGCAGAGTGGGGGATGACACACAATACATCCATAATATGAATAAGCAGTTGCAGACCTTTCAAATGATGTGTCACACAACTGATGTTGTAAAGAAATTAAAAATGTGACCCCCCCCCTGGGGAGAGCAGAGTGTGGGGGTGACACACAAGACATCCATAATATGAATAAGCAGTTGCAGACCTTTTAAATCTTGTGTAACACGACTGGTGTTGTAAAGAAATTAAAAATGTGTCCCCCTTGGGGAGCAGAATGGGGGATAACACACAAGACATCCATTATATGAATAAGCAGTTGCAAACCTCTCAAATGATGTATCAAACGACTGGTGTTGTAAAGAAATTAAAAATTTGGCGAAATATTACAGTTATCGCCAAGTTGGCGTCACTTTCGACAACTAATTTTGGTCGCCAAACTTGGCGATATATCGCCAAGTTGGCGACGAACTTGGCGATTGTTGGCAATGGTAACCTTTCCTCTCTTTATGGTAACCCATACGGCGATGCATAGACGGAGCCCTTTCCTGATTGGTCTATTCGACTCATGGAAGTAGTGGACAACCCGGATTCGTTAGTTCCGGAAATCTTCCACATCAGCATCATTCCAGGAGTCATTCCTTTTAAGGCTAGTTTTTTTTTTTACTATAGAAGGATAATTAGTCACGAATATTAATTAAAAACTCATCAAAAACGCATTTTTTCATACAATTTCAATTGCCCACACATCTGAACCTGATTCCACAGCCAAAATGAAAGAAATTAAGAATTTTCACTAATCCGCAAAAATTAAGAAAACTAATTAAGATATCAATTGGAAAATTTCAGAGTAAATGTAGAAAAACATTTTACACCTGTGTAGAAAATGCTTAAAGATCGGTCGGTAATTTTTTTTAATATTTTTAAAAAATTGACAACGGCAGTACAAAACCTCGGAAAAAGCTGATTCATTATAAACTGAACTAAAGAGATCTTTTTTAGTTCTTAAAGATATCTCCCCTCCATTTAATTTCCGAAAATAGATGGATCAGAGATTATGTGACTTGTGGACAATCGACTTAATTATTAAACGTTGCCAAATACTAAAAACATAATTTAAATGCATTTTGCCAATTTTATTGGAGATTATTAGTGTGTTCTGTGGCATGAGTTTCGTGAAATGAACTAAGAGTTCGTCCTCTTTTCTTCTGATTTATATAATTAAAAATATGTCTTCCAAAATATAGACTTTTTTTAACACAATTATCAAACATTAACGGCGCATCATTTTTTCGAAATCTATGGACCAGATTTCAACACAATGATTCATTCAATTTAGCTTATTTGTTCAAGTCGTTCCTTGTAGCTTACTTGTTGAATGCTCCACCTTCCAGTGCAGGTGGAGCACTCTTATATCGAGTTCTATGTATTCAACTTCAACTAAGTTCTTCTCATTCCACTTGGTTTTCGATTGTCTTACGCTTTTAATTCTGTCTTTCACCAACATTTTTATCTGTGGTTTCATGAAGCTGATTTTTGAGTTTTCTTTATATTCATCTTACGATTCTCTTCTGCGCAGCTACATATTTTCTTCTCCCTTCTGCCTGCTATTGTGGAAGTAGGCAGCAGAGACCCCTGTTCAGGGCTGATTCTCGTCCGAAAATTCCGAAATTTCCGAAAATTTAAGGCATTCTCTTCCGAAAATTTGAAATTGGGTTATCAGTTCCGCATAGTTGCCAACTTGTACGGTTTTGAGAGCGGAAAAAACAATTGCGTAGAAATGCAAAATTTGTGAAATTATCGCCGAAATAGCATACATTTCGTCAATATTTCGTGGAAAAACGACGATTTCGTCGATGTTTTTGTAAACGAACTTTGTCAAAAGATAGATGAAAAACGCGAATTTCCCGTGCGGATCGCGGAAAAAACGACAATTTCTCCAAATATCGCAGATTAAACGTTGATTTCTTCTGAAGACCGCGGGAAAACGACGATTTCGTCTAAAGATTGCGGATATAACGCCGATTTCGTTAAAAGATCGCGGGGAAAAAACGCCGATTTCGATAAAAGATCGCTTAAAAATATTTTGTCAAAAGAATATTTGAAAAAAAAGCCGATTTCATCAAAAGATCACGGAAAAAATGCCGATTTCGTCAAAAGATCGCGGGAATAAAATGCCGTTTTCGAGAAAAAATCGCGTAAAAATGCAAATTTTGTCTAAAGATCGTCGAAGAAACGCCGATTTTACTTTTAAAAAACAAGGGGAAACGCCGATTTCGTCAAAAGATCACGGAAAAACCGCCGATTTCGGCAAAAGATTGCAATAAATCGCCGATTTTGCTAAAATATTGCTGATTTCGTCTGAAGATAGCGGGAAAACGCCGATTTTGTCCGAAGATCGCTGGAGGGCGGGGCACGACCCCCCTTCCAATTTCCGAAAATGCGATGGAATTTCCGAAAAAAAAAATTTCATCCAGAATCACCCCTGCCCCTGTTGGAGGTTCCTTTTGAAAAAGATAAATTTGAATGCAGGTTTTTAGTGATTAGCACTCACGGTCTACGCTGCCAAAGATAGTCATAAGGGGGCCCATCCCAAAGGTTCATTTTGAAAGATTCACGCACACACACACACACACACACACATATATATATATAATGAATAGAAGCTTTACACTTTCGGAATTCGTTCGAGAAAATCGACAAATGAGAGATAGTATACAAATGAAAAATGTTCTTTTAATACCATAAATGTCATTCCAAATCGCAAACAGGCCTTTTTATTTATAAAATTGAGAGTAGACAATTAGAAAATTCATCAGCGATTGACAATTATGGATCTTTCCATCCCCCCCCCCCACCTTCACCGAATTTCTTCAAAATATTCACACACACACACGAAAAAAAAAAAAGTCAACAATTCTTGTTTACTATCAAAATTCGTGAAATAATTCCGTTTTAAAACTCCTCTCAATTATGTGCCCCCTATCTCATATTTGTGCACCTTATTCAGATGCTTAATTATTTTAGGTACCAAGTGTGATCCCTAGAAACATTTACAGAAGCTTTATTCCTTCTTCATCTTTTCGATGTGACAAAATATCTTACTAAAAAAAACATTCACACACGCAAAAAAATAATAAATAAATAAAAAGTAATAATAAATAAATAAATAAATAAATAAATAAATAAATTTATCATTTGTCAAAATATGTGAAATAATTTCGGTCTAAACCTTCTGTCAATTTGGCGCCCCCTATTTATTCATTTACGCCTCATATATTTACAGGAACATAATTATTTTTGTAACCAAGTGTGTTGATCTACCCCTTAATACATTTACAGAAGCTTTTTCTTTCTTCATTTTTTGGATGGACAAAATATCCCACGAAGGAAAACATTCACACGCAGGCACACACAGATGCACAAATCGACAATTCATATTTACTGTCAAAATAAGTGAAATAATTTAGATTTAAACTTCTCAGTTTGGTGCCCCTATTTAATTTTTTTTTTGCACCTCAGTTCAGGTACCATAATTATCTTTATAATCATGTGCAGCCATCGCTAGAAACATATACAGAAGATTTTTTTTTCATTATTTGGATAGGGCAAAATACCTTACTAAAGAAAACATTCACACACACACACACAAAAAAAAAAAAAAAAAAAAAAAAAAAAAAAAAAAAATCACAAATTTTTATTTATTGTTAAAATAAATAAAATAACTTTGGTTTAAATCTTTCTGAATTTGGTGCCCCTTGGCCTCGGCACCCGGCCCCCTTAGCTACGCTACTGAAATGTGCATAACAAACTGTGGGGACGCTGTGGCCCTTACGGTCATATTCAAGGAGGTATTAACTAAAAAATTTAATTAAAAAGACAATACATTTCTTTAATTGAAAAGATATATTTAAAGCATACTGTCTATTTGTTTTTTAAAAAATATTAGGCTTGCTTAGTTAACACAGTATGGTTTCAGAGACCACACCACTGCAGTTACGGGTTAATGAAAATAGATTGCATCTTTATAATATTCGAATTATTTTTTATTTATATGTCAGTTTCAATGCAGTAGTTTCATAATTCATTTAAAAATACATATAATGTTCATTTTGTTATTAAAAGGTGCAAATATAACAGTTTAAATTTTGTATGAAAATGTGATGAAAGATTATTTCTAGCTATTCCAAACTTTGCAATAATGTTATTGTTGTATTTTACAATTGTTAATACTATTTAAAAGATCATCAAATATTCCTAAATGTATTAAAAAATACGCTGTGTCTGTAACAAATTTTACGCTTAAAAAGTTTTTGAAGAAAAACAACAGTCGGATGATTGTTTCTTTCAAGGACAATACAAAATTCCGCTTAAAAACAAATAATCGAAGAAACAAATTTTGGTTCAAAGCTTCGAAAATATGTGTCCAGATAACACGGTTTAGTAGGTTCTCTCTCTATTATGTGAGTGGAAAACACGTTTTAAATATCTGAACAACAAGCTGTTCTTTCGAGTTTTACAGGAAGGGATAAAACATTTTAAAAGAGATTTTCTCACCTATTTATTGAGTGGAATAATTGCCTAAACGTCAATTTCTGATACAATGTTGACTCTCGATAATTTGTACGAATATGGAAATATTTTGATTAAAAAAAAAAAAAAAAAAAAAAAAAAAAAAAAAAAAAAAAAACATTGAATTTTTATACTTGTGTTTGATTGTTAAGGCTTTTACTTCAAATGTAAAGTTTTACAAAACTTATGTCAGTGGAAATGGTATTTCTGACATCTGATAAACAGCGAATAATTCTTGTATTTTATAATTGAACTCACTTGTCTTATAGGATGGGGATGCGGCAGCACAGACAATAACCTCATCGAGTATGAAAATCTTGAATTAGTTAAATCTCGATTCGCGTACTAAAACGGAATCGGTCTTCTTAGTCATATCTTTGTAGAAAATACTTAAAAACACTATTTTAATGGTTGACTCATAGGTTTATCATTATGTTTTCCTGCTCCCAATCCTCCATGTTATAATACTTTTGGGTGCAGGAAAGCTCAATGGTAAGCCTACAAGTCAACTGTTAAAACCGAGTTTTTAGGTGTTTTCCGCCAAAGAAGGGTTTTTTGGCAGACTGATTGTGTTTTAATATGCGAATCGAGATTTAACTAATCTTAGATTTTCATCCGTGAACTTGATGAGGTGATTGTCTGTGCTCCCGCGTCTAGGTCTATTAGTGATTTATTCATTCATTGAATTAATTGTCTAATCGAAACCTTTTGCGTTAAAACGGTGGCCTAACTTTTCGCTTTAAATGAATTTTTCTTTAGTTTGTAAAGTCAAAAGCTAATGGTTGAAATATACGCAGGATCAGACTAATTCTATGTGAGACCCGGATGCAACGATACAGTCTCCTGTACTATAAATTCTAGACATTTCTATCATAGAGCTACTATTTCTCGAAGTATTTGGTGACCACAGCGAACATGAAAGCCGCCAACTAAGGCACAAAATTCAACGCCAATGTTAACCCTCCAATAGTACAACAGTGCATGTTTTTTTACGTTCATAGTAGGGATGGGACGAATAGTGATTTGGCCGAATAGCCGAATACCGAATATTCGGCGGCCGAATACCAACTTTTTTTCCAATAAAGAAAATAAATTTTAATTATACATAACTTAAAAAATAGGAGCTCATTAATAATTATTACTCTTAAATGTGCTTTTAAATGTATTTTTAAATTTGAAAAACTTATTTTAACACAAAAAAATTATGAAATTGCATTATATTCTTTTATCCTAGTGTACATCAAATTGATTTTCAGTAAGTTAGGATTGGAAGATATTTCCATTAAAATATGAAGAATGTACTTCACTTTTACTATCAAATGATACTTTTACCCTTTCTTGCATCCAAAATCAATAATATTCTTAATCTCTCTCTCTCAGAACTCACGAAAAGATAGTTTCTGAAATAACCTTCAGTAAAGTAAATTTGATCATTTATAATTTGTGTCCCTAATGATAAGCCAATTCGTAAGAACGAGATTGTTCTGAAATCAGTTTTCAAACTTTAAATTACAAATTATGTTAAAGCAAAAGGTTATACTTAAAGTAGAATTCATATGTTAACAAAATCTTTGACATTTGAATCGGCACATACAATATTCAACTTATCCAATAAGCATTAAAAGGATAAACAGAAATCGATAACAACACGATTGAAGAAAGATGTAAATTAAAAATATATACATAATAATGTTACATATTTAAGTCAGTAATTCTAGAAATAATTATTTAAAAGTGAAAAGAATTTATGTTTAAATATTTATAAAACCATCTTCATAAAGCAAATTGTGTTATCTAATGTGCATCTGGTTTGACACCAGTTTTGTTTTCAGAAGTACCATTGTATTTGGAATAGTGATATTTGATCTTCATTAATACACCTAGTGAATTAATTTTTTCCTTTCTTACCTTATAAAAAATAAGTTATGAATTTCATCAGAGCCTTTTTTATATGTGCATGGAATTTGCAGATATTAATACATATTCAAGTGTTTTAAAATAAGGCAGTGTTTTTTTTTTTTTTTTTTTTTTTTTTTCCCTATAAGTGTTTTTATATTTTGAATTGTAATATATCATTCGCTAATGAAGAATTTTCCTGTACAATTAAATCTCCAACTTGGGCAGCAATTTTTTAAATATCACTAACTTTTATGGGAAATACAGAAAAGCTGTATATTTTTTAGTATCTCAATAACTGTATATTTTGTATGTAAGAATGAGAAGGACTTCATAAATGAAGTAGCAAATTTGGATTAGAGAAAAAAAATTGCAAGAAATGAAATTCTTTAAATCCTAAATTTATTTGGCAAGATATTTTTCACTATTCGGCAAGATTTTAGCGATATTCGGCAAGATATCTCTAAATATTCGGCAACAGGTATTCGGTCAACAAGCCTTCAATATTCGGCCAACCGAATATTCGGCAAAAGGGCCGAATAGGCCGAATACCGAATAGTGGCCGAATATTCGTCCCATCCCTAGTTCATAGTAAAAGACATTCATTGTTTGACTTTTTTGTACTGTTGAGATTTTCAATGTTGGATTTTTCTTAGATCGTTGAGGATTTTTATAACGATATTATGGGATGACTTAACATTAACAGTGACTATCTTTTTATCATAACACTGTAAAGTAACAATTAAGTTCAGCTGAGCAATGGAGAAAGTTCATTCAATAACTATAAATTTGTCACAACCGTCAGTTGTGCACTATAAGTTATAAAAAAAATTGGAGGTAAAATCATACAACTATCTTTTCGCTGGACAAACATTGAGATGTTACTATGGTAAAAGACTATTTGTAAAAGTATTTAATATTTCATGTCTTTTTAGAGCGAAAAAAAAAAATAATCCAGGGAAATTTATATAATTGATTTCACAGACAATTAGAGTATTTTTTCAAGCATATCTTGTCTCATAATTAACTTATAATTGTTAGAAATCTGCAGTTTTGGCTGCAAAGTTACTCTATCCTTTTTATAAAATATTGTTACTCTGACAAATAACGATACTCCATAATATAGTCATGCAATCGTTTTCTATTAAAGCGGTGGAGTAACTATGCAGCAAAAGATGCAAATTTTTTACAGTCAATATAATTAATTAAGCACAATATGTATCCAAGATCATCTGATCCTGAAGACTGTTCCTTAGAATTGCTTATAATCATAGCAATAAAAATTTTGTGCACAGGCCTCTAAACTATAAACCACTCAGTTATCAAGGAGCTTGATTGGCTTATTGGCTCATTATTATAATTCTCATTTAACGGTAAGTTTGCGCAGTATCGTTTATGTTTGATGCAATCTTGACCTTGGGAAACTTTAGGAGCGTTATCTAAAATCTAGATCCATATATATAGTTTGAGTCTTGTGTGTCTGTTTTTAGGATTGCGAAGGAAATAATTTTATATTATACTAGCTGACCTGCCCGGCGTTGCCCGGTCCCGTGATGCTATTCAGTTTTCAAATGTATTATTTGTTTTCTAAATGACTCTTAAATTAAACTCAAATTCCTATGATTTTATATCTTTAAGTCCATTTTGTCAAAATTTATATTTTTAAATGGAGAAATCGCGAAAAGATATTGAATTGAAAGTACATGCTGTTTGGTATTTTATTTTCTACTATGTAATTTGATTTTTTGGAAACTATGCGTACCGAAAGCGAACGAAACCGCATTGGAACACTCAGGTTTTTACCGAATTCGTAAAAAAGTTCACATATTTTATTTTGTAAAAAATATAATTCTATCCATACGAAAGTTTCAAAATTTTTATAAGTAATGTAAATCTGGTTTATTGAAAGGCTCTAAAAAGATTGTGCTAAAATACGGACATTTAGTTACTTTTAGCGTAGCAAAAATGTATTCTCCATGCGCCGGGATGTGATTCGTGTTTGCGGTGTATTTGAACGGGTTAAATCTCATATTTTGTTTTAAACAAATTGCACCATAGATTATAAAAATGTTTTAACTTTAAGAAAATCTTTTCGGTTTGTCAGGATGTATAGAAATGCGCCATGCAAAGGCAAAACCGCAATGAAACGATCTGGTTTTTATTGATTTCGCCAAAATTTTCCCACTTTTTATTTTGTAAAAAATATTTCTAGTCGTCCGAACGTTTCAAAAATTTTAAGATGGTGTAAATTTGGTCTATTGAGATGCTTTTAAAAGATTGTGCTGAAATATGTACGCTTAGATACTTTTAGCATAGAAAAAGTATTCTATCCGTGAGTTGCAAAGTGACCTCCTTTTGCCGGTGTATTTGAAAAAGTTAAATCTTATATTTTAAAAACTGATTGCATCATAGATTATAAGAATGTTTTTAAGCTTTAAGAATATGGTTTTTGTTTGCCGGTACCTATTGGATTGCGCTTTGCTAAGGCAAAAGCGCAATGAAAATGATCTGTTTTTTATTGATTTCATCAAATTTTTCGCACATTTTATTTTGTAAAAAATATTTCTATCGGCACGAACGTTTCGAATTTTTTGTAGGGAGTATAAATTTGATCTATTGAGAAGATTTTAAAAGATTGAATTGAAATATAAACGTTAAAATAATTTTAGCATTGAAAAAATATCCTCTCTGCGAGTCGCAAAAAGATCTTCTTTTACCAGTGCATTTGAAAGGATTAAAATCCAAATATTTAAAAAATAATTACACCATCGGTTAGAAGAAAGTTTCAACTTTAAGATCTTCTATTTTGTTTGTTTACATCTTAAAAAATACGCCCTGGAAGAGCATTCACAAAAGGGAGAAAAATGGTTTTAGGAAAACCGACTCGTTTTGAATATTTCTTTTTATAGCGTTAACTGCAACATTATTTCGAATTAATAATAGCATTTGAGACCTAAAAGTACGATCTTTCGAAATATGTCTGTTAAGTTTAACTGCGTCGAGCAGTTTGGTTGATTTGGATTTAAGCAAAATGATCCAAAAACAGAAATAAACGCCGAAAAATGCTTCTTCTTTCATTTAGGTGCGTAAAAGAGTTTGTGCGCATGTGCAAACGATTTCTTTTCCCGAACATTAAAAAAATGACTTTTTGATGTAGTGAGTTCCACTTCGTAATTAATATATCTGAAATTAATCAAAATATTAAAATTCTGAGCTTAAGGTGAATCAGGAGAGGTATTGGGCTACTCTCATAAAAATTTTGATCCTCGTACGTGCCGTAGATTTTTCTAGCCATCGCAGACACACAGACAGAGCGATATGTTATTTTATTAGTATAAAGAACAAGAATCGAGTGAAATAGCAAAGAAGTACGCATTTAGCTTATTTTTTTAATTTTGAAAAAAGAACCCCTAAAGATAGTTCATATGTAGAAATTATCAATATGATTCAAAAGGCATCATTTGTTTTTTTTTTACTATATATGTCTTTTTTTTCGAATTTCGCAATGTCTTCTTCTGTTTGCTAGTTTAAAATGAATGCGTAAAATACTGAATATTCCAAATTTGTAATTTTCATATTTTTTGAGATTTTTTTTACATCATTAATATTTTTTGTCAGTTTAACTTTAACACTAGAACGTTAGGATGGTGTCAATTTAACACCGACATGTGGACCATTTTTCGATCCGAACCAGAAATTTTTTTCTTAAAATAAGTTATAAATGTATTGCACTAAATTATGTTAAATAAATAATTTAAATAGTTCTCAATACATTTTCCGGTTCGTAATATTTTTTAATAAACTCAAGTAAAATTTCCCGGCGTTCTATTGTTAATGAAAGTATAATGATGATAACGTAATTGTGTGAAAGTCTTAGAGTTTTGCTAATATTTATATTTTCCGTATAGCAATCTCGATATTTTACATTAATTAAATCGTAATTTCATATTACTTTTTATTTACATATTAGGAGTGATATAATATCTTAACTGTACATTTCATTTAAATTGGACTTAGCATACAATAATTGATATTTTATTTTTATGTCATTTATTATTTACATTGATCGCATTCATTTACACATTTAAGGAGGTATTTTGTGCAATTTTCTGTTTAATTTCGTATGGCAATTTTTTTTTTTTTTTTTTTTTTTTAAATATTATATGCAAAATTTAATGAGAATAATTAATATATTTTATGATATTTCATTTCTGAATACAAATAAAATAAAATAAAAAATAAATAAATAATAAATAAAAGGAAGTTGAATGTATATTTTCTTAACTGTAATATCTCCATCGTTTTCCAAAAGATGTAGCAACAACAATATATTCTACAACAATGTAACAACAACAGTGTTTTCTGCATTTTGATGTTACTTCACAATTCACAACAATCGACTGAATACAGATTGTTTTAACAATAAAGAAAATAACAATGCAAGTGACTGATTTCAACAATGTACTTTTTCTATTGCTGTCGCATATTTTTCTTTTTTTTTTTTACCAAATACGTGTATCGAATTAATGATATTTAAGATATTAATAATTTTTAATACATTAAATATAAATTAAACTTGCAGTTTAAATATTAAAATTCTTTATCTTATGGCTATTTATAAAAGAGAAAGCAAGATATTTAAATGTATAAGCAAGCATTTTCTGATAGCTTCGTACTATTGGTTTAGGATTTTCAATCATTTCAAATTGTTTGTAACGTCATTTGGGGACGAAATTTGCTAAGCTCCCAAAGTTTATCGATACGAATGCTACGTTTTTATTTGTTATGTATTATTTTTGTCATTTTATTTTATTATTTTCAGTTTCAGAATTACTTAGTTGATTCTTTGATTTTCAGGTTAAATTACCAAACTTTATAGTGCTTTCCGTCCAGTAAGTGTGTCTGCTGAATGGGACATGAAGATCTGGAAAATACTTCACATTAAAGAATTAATGCAACGTCCTCTACTCTCTTCACACGTGAAAGTCATGATGGAGGACTGTGTCAGAGATGTCAAAAATGTAACTCAGGCTGTTGTGAAGAGGGCTCAAGGTAGGAATGCTTTCATCTTTTTATGGAGTTAAAAAATGTAGACGAAAAGTCTTTACTTACTCAACAAAAATAGAGTGTAAAATATTATTTAAACACGAGAGATAATTATTTAGACATATAGGAATATGTTATGAGCAAAGAAAAAAGTCCCCAGATTAGATTGAAAAGTGCTTATAAATGTCTCTGTCTGCGTCTGTCATTTTGTTCGTGGTACTGTAAGCAATGACATAAGTTTTATATATGTTAATGAGATTATAGAGTATACAGAGAAAATACTGCATTGAAAATAAAGTATGTAGCGCTTATAATTCATTTACAGGAGCACTCAAAATAATTTTATTACATTACGGTTTGTGGGGAAAAATCGTTTGACGTGTATTATAATGGCTTTACACTTTCCAAGCATATTTAAACTAATATATATCACCGAGAGGCGCATTACAAGAGTCTTACTATAGAATAGGGGGGGGAATAGCATTCATTATTCATCTACAGGTACACGCAAAAGAAGACATTTAGAGTACTTATAAGGACAATTACCTCTGGAAGTAAATTTTAAAATTCACACAAAATGTACAAATAACTGTATTAATATTATTTGCCAGTGCAGACGTATAACATAATTTTTTTTAATGCGTTAGAAATGTCTTAAAAATGCATTAAAAACCATTAAAAAATCCAAAACATTTTCAGTCATCACACGGTCAGTGGGTATTTAAATTACTATGATAGCAATATCATAGTAATTTAAAGGTTGATATGAAAGGAAAGATAAGATGCTAGATAAAGGTATTCAAATTTTCAACAAAAAAGCTTTCCTCTATTATTTAGCCATGAATATGGTATGACAGTGCATCGTTACAAGTTTATTAGCAATTATTTCAATAGATTCTCTTATAATCATGTTCTGATAATTTTTTATATATGAAAGATAATTTTGGATATGTTAAAACCTACTCTTATAAGTTAGATTTGAACTAATTTTGCATTATGGGATTTGTTTAATCTAATGTCTATATCATTTTCCTTACTTTTATCACGAAATTTTCTCATCTTCATACCTACATAAATACAATCTTGGGTATGTAAAAAAAAAAAACTTTACTACTCAAATTTTTGCTAGATTTTTTAAAATGTATAATGTATACTCCTGCTCAGTTGATTGCTTGGACAAGATCAGCTTTCGCATTTAACAGATTTTTTAACTTCGGGAGAGGAGCTGCAATTAATTTTTCATTATAGTTAAAAAATGATATTCTTCTTACTTTCAATAAGCCTTGGAATGTAATTAACTCTGCAAAATTTAAATCTTTTACCTAAAACTGCGCTTCGTTTTCCCAAATCTTCCACTTCAAATTTGTTCATGATTTTTTTTTTTCAATAAAACGGAATAAGATTGCATTTATTGCTATTTTTTAGCACTTTCCAACAAAATTGAAAAGTGCTTATGCAATTATCATTTGTCTGTTCGTCTGTCCACGCTCTAAGCCCTGCAAATAGTTTCGGATTTTCATGCACTTGATAAAAGGTATTTAGGGTCATCAAAGCATATTTAGTATTGCATATGAAGTATATACGATTAATTGTTTATTTATAGGGATAATCAAAAGAATTTGATTATATTATGGTATGTACGGGGGAAAATTGTTTGGAGAGTATTTTAATGACATTACGATATTTCAAACGCATTGAAACTGATATAAATCACTGAATTTCACTACAATCACGTTAACACAGAGCATTCATAGCATTTTTTATTAATTTAGAGGAATACGCAAAAGCATATGTATTGCATATGTAGTGTGTACGATAAATGGTTTATTTATAGGGACAGTCAAAATACTTCGATTACATTTTGGTATATGAGAAAAATCATTTGAAGAATATTTTAATGACATTACGCTATTTCAAATGTATTGAAAATGAGATAAAACACTGAAATTCATTACGTTAAAACAGACCATTCATAGAATATTTTTATTAATTTATAGGGGCACACAAGGAAATCGATTACAGTACTGCCTTTGCGTAATAAGTGCTGGAGAGTAAGTTATAAAATTCGGTATGCGCCTTTAAATTCAATTATTTTTGCATAATTCTCTTTATATTTAAATACTATAACTCAAATACAGGACTGTACAAAGATATTCGCATACCCTTCTCCTAATTAGAGGAAATTGTTGAAAGGGAATTTTCTGAAATATATGTATCTCTTAAACGATTTAAATTTTTGAATGCATGTTGTTAATGTATATAAATCTCTATATAATATACAGGGCTGCTAAAAAATTCGGATAATTTTCTTATTGTAGATGAGAACAGCTGAAATTTGGTTTTGAAATGCGTTATACATTTCCATATGGTGAAATGGGACGTAATATTTTAATTTTTTAAACGGTGAAGCTTTGTTACATCATTCTGAATGTGTTGGAAAGTGCTTCATAATCCATGCTTGCCGCATTATTTTCTTATTTTTTGTTTAATTACGTCTACTTCTTCTTTTAGGAGATGGCTAAAACAAACCACAATCTTTTCAAATATATAATTAAATGGTCTAATTTGTAATTTATAGATGTACTGCAATGTAAATTTTCAATGTATTTTAAGATATTTCTCAATTATTTTAAAATATTTTATATTATGTGTATACACCTGAAAAAAAATTAGCATAGTTATTTATGCTTTTTTATGATTTTTAATTATTTACTAAAGGTGAGTTTAGCATTAGAATTTAAATTTTTATTTCTAGGTTTTAAGTTGTGGCATATTCGCTTTTAAATTACCGTTTTGTCTATTACTTTGTATATAAAAATTCTATAGAATTTTTATTAGATGATGTCTTTTAATGATACACAATATATTTTTTCGTTTTTCTATTTCCTTTTTTTCTTTAACGCCTGCTTAAAAAGAGTGTCTCACTAGTAAATGACTTTTCAGGGGATCTCTACTCTAGCCATACTGCAATTCACCTACAAGAGCAAGTTTATAAAGTGAAGCTGCCATATATTTTTATCATAGGTGAAAGATATGTAGTCTCACGACAGATTCTTAAAAAAATCTTGAGTCCGAAAAAAAAAAACCCGCAAAAAGCACATAAACAAACAATTGCCTATTTTATTTTTATATTAAATTTTTTGAAGAATAATTGAAATTCACTCGATGTTTAAAGTCATTTTTTCTTATGTTTGTTTACTGTTATTCCGTGTTCCGCTTCATCCTAACATTAAAAGTTTATTTCGCCATTTACTAAGAGTATGAATGTGTCCATACCACTTGCAATTTTTATAATAATTTCAATATAAATTAATTACAATCAATTATTTTTCGTCAATTTGTAAGTACCATTGTGGTACAGAAACATTCAGGTGCTTAAGATGAGCGTATCTATGATATGTTCGTAATGAATTGTATTTTACCTGTTTAAATAATAACGGATACTTTTAATAATAGGCTTTTATTTTAAAAGATCAATTTATTTAAATATTACTACAAGACAAAGAGACAATTTCTAGTTACCTGGGTAATGGGCTCTTAGTACCTGAAATATTACAACCTTGCCTAGTGGGTTGTTAGCACATATCAAAATGATGATAATAATAATAATGCGAAAAGGCATCGTTAAAGCTTTAGTGATATCGATACCTATTTTTTTATTTTATTTTGTGGCATGTGAATCGTTCGAATAACTAGATTTTTATCAGGTTGGAACACTTGTTGATTATCCTATTCAGAAATATAAAGGGCGCTGAGGATCAGCCATAATATAAAATATAAATCTGTGTATATAATCGATAGAAATTTTGTATATCTTCTGTTATACAAAATTTGTTATACAAAATCTGTTATTTGTATATCTTCTGTTGATTTCCAAATATGAAAAAAAAAAAAAAAACAATTAATAATTTTTTTCGAATTAAAGCCCAAAATATTGTCTAGTATTTGTCTTCTAGTATGATTAGAATGAACTGATCTTTTAAAATAAAAACTTCTTATCAAAAGTATCTGGTATTATTTAAAAGGTAAAACATAATTCACTACGAATAAACTATAGATATGCACATCATAAAATCTTATGCGCATTACTTTTTATTAAAAAAAAAAAAAAAAAAAAAACTTATGATAATTTAAGTTGTTAGAATTATCAAATGAATAAAAACTGTTGTTTTTACAATAAAAGATTATTATATTTCTGATCTTTTGCCAGACATGTTTGTTGAATCGAAATTGAAATTTCATGTTTTGAAAACTATTGGTGTAGTGTTGAGTTTAACGATGTAGTATTTAAGGAAATGTATTGCTGAAAATGCTTGAAAATTTGATTTTCAAGTCATTTGTCGTCACAATGTGAAAAATGTAGTATTTAATGAAGAGAAGAAAAAGTATTTTAAAAGATAAAAAATACTATACAAAAATATCTTTTGATATAAAAGTCTCTTATACAACAAAAATTGATAAACAATAGTTTACACGATAAAAATACTACATAAAATTAAACTTCAAGAAACAGGACTAAAGGATCTAAATTCCTCTTTCCATATTTGTTTTGCATCAACCTAATTTTACAATTTATTTAAAAATAATATTTCATTTCAATAGTTTTTATTAACTATTAAATAGGATTGATTCCCTAAAAGCCAGGCTATTGAAGCGGGATAAGCCGAAATTTATCTGTTATAGAACATTGCAATGGTACAGCCGATATACACACGTAGCTAGATTACACTTCATTGATAAAATAATGTATATATATATTTAAAGGTAAAAACTGCAACAAAATACATGTTATTTTAAATGCGGGGACACCTCGTATTTACAGGCCTTGGTTGCCTTTCTTTTGAAAATTGGAGAAAAACAACTTTATTTATTTTGTACTCACCCCCTCTTCTCCTTTTTTATCCCACATGAGAAAGAAGCATATACTCGCTAAATTAAAAATGCAAGTGAGTTTACAGTATCCGCGAGAAATGATTTATGATACGGTAGATCTTTTCTAAAATAATTAAATTTTCTAAACAATCCAAAATTATATATTAAATCTACATCAGTGATGTCAAAAATAATTTTTTTCACAGTCATATTGGATACTAATGCTTTAGCTTAATAGCAGTCGTCACATATGTTTAAGAGCTATAGGGTTGACCAGAAACAAAAAGTCTTGGAAAATATGTCATTTTTTATCATTGTCGTCAAAATCATGAGACGCAGTCCAGGTCTTTCTACATAGACAATGTTATGTAACCGGGATCTAACATTAATAAGGAAGATATCATACCATTTAAAAACATAATTCTTGAAACATAATTCTTCAATTTTAGACCTTTTTGATATCATTTCGTTAAATGGTCTGTGACTGCAAAAAATAAAGTATAAGTTTAACAGGTTGTAGAATTTTAGGTCTGTACACGGTAAGTATTGGAAGTTCTGAAAAAGGCGAAGAAGACGCTGCCGAAATCGGGAGATCGCAAGTTGTTGGGAGGACAGTAAAAGGTATGGTCATTTCTTTGCTGTTTTCAATTATTTTGCTGTCATATGATATTTAGAATATACTGTAGGTGAAAAAATGAGTTTTAATTTATCAATTGTCACGAAACTGAACATTTAATTCGTTTTACTATTCAAGAAGTAGTTGAAAATTTCAATAAATGCGATTTTTTATGTTATTCACAGAGTTTTAAATTATAAGTGCAGTGTAATACGGTTAATGCCGGTTTCAAAGCCACGACATTCTTCGTCGCTCTATGCAGACACATATTTATTTCTATACAAAAATAAATATAGCTCTGTTGAATTAAACATTTGTACATCACTGATAACATAGATATCTCAAATGTAATATAATAAAATTTCAAGGAGGTTCAAGAGAAATAAAATGGAAAATGAATAAATATACCAAGGCGCATTTAATTATAAAGTAAAATAAACATATCTCGTTTGAAATGAAGCAGTTGTTTTTAAGAAAAACTATACAGAAATTCCTGATAGTATATGAAAAATTAGCTTGCCGATCTTGGAAGATGAGCCGAGAGAAGATGGAAATCGAAAATTTCTGCAAAGGATATTTCAGATGAGAATGAATATATCACCGTTGAGAAACCGAGGATTTCTTTAAAATCATTATAGACGTAATTATAATAATAGACTTTGTAAAAATCGCCATGAAATAAAAAACAAAGCAGGACGCGTTTCGAGCTAAAACAATACATAATGGCGAACTGTATTGTTTTAGCTCGAAACGTTTCCTGTTGTGTTTTTTATTTTTTGGCGATGTTTACAAAGTTTATTATTATAATTATTAATTATCGTCAGTGTATTCGCTGTTTTTTGCTCATTATAAAGGTATATCAGATGACAAAAATAACTTTGTTTATCATTGCACACAGATACGATGGAAAATTAATATCTTTGCACAGAGATGCATCCCGTAAGGCATGGTGACGTCACTGCGACGTCGTTGTGAAGTCACATTGTGACTTTGTGACCATCGATTGTCGATGTGACGTCACGTGACGTCGATATGAAGTCACAGTGACTAAAATGTGAAGTCGTTATAGCCGTTTTAGAGCTCTTTTGTGACGTTTCACAAAGTGTCCCAATGTGACAAATTTGTGAAAAATGTGTCATTTGTGACTGATTTGACATTAACACTGTGACAAAAGCAACGCTATTTAAATTGTCAGAAGCATGTTTTTTAAAGTAAATAACATGTTTTGAAGAATATTTATAATTTTTTAACAATTTTTAATAAAGTCACATCTCAGTCACAATGTGACGTCACTGAGTGGTGCAATTTGGTCACAGATGTTATGTGACCAAAGTGACTCACAGTGACGTCATGGTGACGTCACTGTGACTATGCATGCTATGAGGGATTTATTTTTCAAATAAACTCAATGCCTTTCCGCTGACCTACACAAGAGTTTCTCCACATAAGAATGAAGAAACTCAGGAGAAAGGCTGAAATTCTTTTTCAAAAAATCGGCGTTTAGGCTTTCCATTATATGGAGACATTGTCTTGTTTTTACTCATACACTGTTTTGACTAAACATTTATTTATTGGAACGAATAAAACAACACAAAAAGGATTTGAAGATTATTAAACCAAAATGTTCACTTTTTTTTACGTCATTTTTTAGTTTATGAATAAAACGAACATAGGATAGACACATCTATTTAGTTTATTATAAGATATTACAGCGTAAACTCCTTAATTATTAGGAATATTTTGTATGCCTTTCATCACAACCCGGGGATTGAAGAAATTTAAATGTTTATGAGAAATTGCATTTATTTCAAAGATAAAGTGAACGGCACTAAGTTGAAAAACACTAGAAGATTTTTAAACACACTCATTAAGAAATCGCCAAATATTGTACAACATACTCCGAGAGAAGAAGAAATTAAATGCTTATGAAAAAATGCACTTATTTCTAAGTTATAGTCAGTACTTGTCTGTCGAGATAAAGACTACTTTTGAAAACATATTGAGAAACAAAAAAGAAAAAAAACTATTATTGTGCATCAAACTCCGAAAGAAATAGAAATTTGTGTACTTATTCATAGATAAAATTATCTCTGAGGTTAAGTAATGCGACTTCTTTCACATACAAAAGAAGAACTTCAAATATCATACGGAGAAAAAAAGCTATTATTATGCGAATTATACACACAGAAATAAATAAATTTAAATAAATATATGGATGCATTTATATCTGAGATACAGTAAATGCCAATAATTTCGATACAGAAGAAGGCCTTGGAATAAATAAGGAAGGAAAAAAAGGACTAATATTATTGTGCGCATCACGCTTCGCGATAAGAAGAAACTTAAATACTTATGCGGCGATGCATTTATTTCTAAAGAAAAGTTAAAAGCCTCTCCGAAACGACAAATAAAAAGATTATTGCAAATATGGGGAGAAGAAAAAGGAAAAAAAAAACTTTTACTGTGCACATCGTAGTCCGTAAAAAGAGAAAAAAAAAATAAATATATATACACGGCGATGCATTTAATTCTGGGGTGAAGAAAATGCCTCTCGGTTGCGATACACAAGAAGATCTTTGAATATCTATGGATAAATAAAAAGGAGGAAAAATTACAAATACTGAGGGTACACTGAGAAAAAAATATGGTTCTGACATATAGAATCTAAGTAATGGCTCTAGAAAAAATAGTTCCATGTCATCCTTATAAATTTTAGTTCCATTTCTTAGAGAGTTCCAGAGTCTCTTACTAGAATTCAAGTGCGTTTTCCGATATTTTTGTTGTCAAATTTATCTAAAAATATCTTCAAATAGATGCGAACTCAAGAGATTTGATTTAGTAACTAGAATTATAGCTTAAGAAATCATTTCTAAAATCAAGCGATAATTTCTCGCTACTGAAACAGTTCAATGTCGTTTCGTCTCCTAGAAAAGAAGAGACTAGAAATGTCAAGTCATTTCGCCTATTCAGCTTAGTTGTTTACCCTACTCGCATAGTTTGGACATCTATATTTCTAGTTTAGGTATTTAGAAAGTGACTAACTATTCGTTCTAGTTGAACGCGGCATATTTTTTTTCTCAGTGTAGCCTTCTCCGGCATAGGAAACAAAAATAAATATTTAAGCAGCGATGCATTTAAGTAAATGCCTCTTACAACCGAATATCTTTGAAGATCTGTGGAGAATAAAAGTGGAAAACTAATAATATAGGACGCATCATACACGTCGAGAAGAAGATAATTAAATACTTTTGCGGCGATGCATTTATTTCTGGAGGAAAGTAAATGCTTCTCCGTTGCGATACAACCGAATATATTTGAAGATCTCTGGAGAATAAAAGAGGAAAACTTAATAATATAGGACGGATCGTACTTGTTGAGAAGAAAATAATTAAATACTTTTGCGGTCATGCATTTATTTCTGGAGGAAAGTAAATGCCTCTCCGTTGCAATACAATCGAATATATTTGAAGATCTGTGGAGAATAAAAGAGGAAAACTTAATAATAAAGGACACATCATACTCGCCGAGAAGAAGATAATTAAATACTTTTGAATAACCGAATATATTTGAAGATCTGTGGAGAATAAAAGAGGAAAACTTAATAATAAAGGACACATCCTACTCGACGAGAAGAAGATAATTAAATACATTTGCGGCGGTGCAAAGATTTCTGGAGGAAAGTAAATGCCTCTCCGTTGCGATACAACCGAATATATTTGAAGATCTCTGGAGAATAAAAGAGGAAAACTTAATAATATAGGACGGATCATACTCGTCGAGAAGAAGATAATTAAATACTTTTGCGGCCATGCATTTATTTCTGGAGGAAAATAAATGCCTCTCCGTTGCGATACAACCGAATATATTTGAAAATCTGTGGAGAATAAAAGAGGAAAACTTAATAATAAAGGACACATCATACTCGTCGAGAAGAAGATAATTAAATACTTTTGCGGTTATGCATTTATTTCGGGAGGAAAGTAAATGCCTCTCCGTTGCGATACAACCGAATATATTTGAACATCTGTGGAGAATAAAAGAGGAAAACTTAATAATATTGGACGGATCAAACTCGTCGAGAAGAAAATAATTAAATACTTTTGTTGTCATGCGTTTATTTCGGGAGGAAAGTAAATGCCTCTCCGTTGCGATACAACCGAATATATTTGAAGATCTGTGGAGAATAAAAGAGGAAAACTTAATAATAAAGGACACATCATACTCGTCGAGAAGAAGATAATTAAATACTTTTAGGTAGATTTCGTATGAAATACTACCTATTGCAATCGCACCAGTTTATCTATCTATCTATATATATATATATATATCTCAATTTTTATGGACACTATAGCTTCTATAATTCTTCACCAATCTCCACCAAACTGGTACATAAAATCAAAGGGGATAAAATCCCGGCTAGGTTCGTTAATGGGCAAAATCGGACCAAGGGGATCGGAATAGGGGGCGTTTTTGTGAAAACCGAAAAAATGCCATAACTTCTTAATTAAAGTAGATATCGAATCGGTTTAAAGTTTATATTACTTCTTAAAAATGGACGAAAAGTTTATGCATGACAGATTTTTGATAAATTTAGAAGTGGGCTCAAGGGGCAAAAAAAAACAGGGGTTTTGAGAGAAAAAAATTCATAACTTCGTCAATTTTTAAGATATCAAGTCCAACTAAATTTTTTGTAAATGTTCTTAAAATTATCTAAAACTTTTGTAGCTACAAGTTTTTGATAGGACCAACTTTTACTGATGAAAAAAATTAAAAACGAAAAGAAAAAGGGCGGTGAAAAAAGAGAAAAATCCATAACTCCGTCAATTTTTAAGCTATCAAATCTGATTAAATTTATTTTACATCTTCTCAAAAATATCTACAACTTTTATATTGACAAGTTTTTCATAGAACCAATTCGTATAACAAAAAGAAATTAAAGAAAAATAGGAGTTGGAGAAAAAACCTGAAATCCAAACTGCTTATATTCTGACTCATTTTTAAATTCATTTTTGATTTTAAACGCATCCAAATGGTAGATCCTCTTATTTAGGAACTATATAATGTGATGCATTGGTCAGTCTTTTGATAAAGACGGAATATATTTCAAAAAAGGCTTCCAAAAAGGGTATTTTGAACAGAATTTTCCATAATCATCGTGACTGAAAATTTAAGGAAGTGTTCAAAT
This sequence comes from Maratus speculifer, assembly GCA_964019185.1. NCBI lineage: Eukaryota > Metazoa > Arthropoda > Arachnida > Araneae > Salticidae > Maratus > Maratus speculifer. Next base: position 19,851,553 of record OZ025292.1, on the reverse strand, counting down.
AAGAAATTGCGTTTTTTTCTGACTCGTTTTTAAATCCATTTTTGCTCTCAAATGCATCCAATTTACAGATCCTCTTATTTAGGAACTATATACTGTGACGCATTGGCCATTTTTTTTTTTTTTTTTTTTTTTTTTTTTTTGATAAAGATAGAATATATTTTTAAAAATGCTGTCAAAGTGAGTATATCGCACAAAATTTTTCGAAGCAATCATGATTAAAGAGTTAAGGATGTATTCAAACAACAAATCGGTTATTTTATAACTCATTTTTAAATTCAATTTTTTTCTCAAATGCATTCAACTGACAGTTTTTTGTTATTTAGGAACTGTATAATGTATTGTTTTGGTCGATTTTTTAATAAATTCAGAATTTATTTCAAAATATGTTGTCAAAATGGGCATTTGAGCTGAATTTTTCTTAAGATGATTCTGATGAAACCAGTTTTTGCAGAAAAATGAAATTAAAAATTTTTCATAAACGGCCAAATGAAGTTATTATGCTGGGTTTATCTCTAATCATATATATATATATATGTACATATATATATATATATATATATTTGAAATGAGCACTCTTCGAAATCTACCTCCGCCTATAGGCCCAGCCGACAGGGATTTTGAATAACCGAATATATTTGAAGATCTGTGGAGAATAAAAGAGGAAAACTTAATAAAAAAGGACACATACTACTCGTCGAGAAGAAAACTTAATAATAAAAGACACACATCATACTCGTCGAGAAGAAGATAATTAAATACTTTTGAATAACCGAATATATTTGAAGATCTGTGGAGAATAAAAGAGGAAAACTTAATAATAAAAATCACATCTTACTCGTCGAGAAGAAGATAATTAAATACATTTGCGGTGGTGCAAAAATTTCTGGAGGAAAGTAAATGCCTCTCCGTTGCGATAGAACCGAATATATTTGAAGATCTGTGGAGAATAAAAGAGGAAAACTTAATAATAAAAGACACATCATACTCGTCGAGAAATTCACTTTAGAAGTGAAGTTATGGCCAAAACAATTTAAGTCCTTTTCGTGTTTCGTAGCGTTTAAAGGGCCAGATTGTTTGTTTAGCTTTTCTGAATCAGCTGCTGGTGCGTGTGATTTCAGTTTCATTTCCTTTACGCTTGTATTATAACTCTTACCCCATGGTTTTATTTATCTACTATTACGTGAAGACTGCATTTTATTAACTTCTACTTCAATCTCCAAAGGTTTGTTTTGTATTCATCGATCCACGCGGTATCTCGGTACATTGTTCGCAATTCTAAACTGTTTTTTTCAAAGCAATTTTGATTTCTTTTCTATATTTATTTGCTGATACTAATTGTTTTTTTTTGTATTAAACATTGAAGTGAATAATACAGAGGGTGATTTTCATCCGAAAAGGAATTTCAGCCGAAAACATAAATTTACTGGGAACAGTTTTACATCATCTGAAAATTCTGCTGCAAAAGCAGATCTCAATCAGAGTGCAAAAAAAAAAAAAAAAAAACCTCAAAACTTCAATCAACGGCGAATTGAACCACACAATTATTATTTAATTGTTATTTAAATAAACAAACGAAGCTGGAGTCTTTAGATCGAATTGAATGAAGCCATTGCCAAGAGTTGATTCTGTTTACGGATGAAGATCACGCCGCGCGAGCTGTTAGGAGATGGGAACATGAGTAGGTAATACACTTAATAAACTTAATAAAAAAGGACACATCCTACTCGTCGAGAAGAAACTTAATAATAAAGGACACACATCATACTCGTCGAGAAGAAGATAATTAAGTACTTTTGAATAACCGAATATATTTGAAGATCTGTGGAGAATAAAAGAGGAAAACTTAATAATAAAAGACACATCATGCTCGTCGAGAAGAAGATAATTAAATACTTGTGCGGCGGTGCATTTATTTCTGAAGGAAAGTAAATGCCTCTCCGTTGCGATAAAACCGAATATATTTGAAGATCTGTGGAGAATAAAAACGGAAAACTTAATAATAAAAGACACATCATACTCGTCGAGAAGAAGATAATTATATACTTGTGCAGCGGTACATTTATTTCTGGAGGAAAGTATTTGTCCCTCCGTAGTGTTACGCAAAAATATCTTTATATATATGCGGACAGAGAAAGGAAAAAAATAATAACACAGCATTCATCATACTCGTGAATAAGGAAAAAACTAATATTTTTGCTGCAATGTATTTAATTCTGGTGTAAAGGAAATGATTCTCCGTTGCGATATACAAGAAAATCTATGAATATTTGATGAAAATAAATATAGTTTAAAAATACTAAAAACCACGCTTTTAAAGTAATCAAACTAAAAAGTGAAAAATAAATATAGTTTAAAAAAACTAAAAAAACACGCTTTTTAAGTATATATCAAACTAAAAAGTGAAAAATAATTCGTACTATAAGCTGAAAACGAAAATAGATGAAAAATACTATATTACTATAAAATCATTGTTATTATAGAAATCAATTAATAAGCAATAAATAAAATTATCGTGGAAAAAAAGCATGGGGTGCTCCATCTACCATGCTCCATCTATTAGTTCTTAAGAAGCACCCCACGCTTTTTTTCCACGATAATTTTATTTATTGCTTATTAATTGATTTCTATAATAACAATGATTTTATAGTAATATAGTATTTTTCATCTATTTTCGTTTTCAGCTTATAGTACGAATTATTTTTCACTTTTTAGTTTGATATACTTAAAAAGCGTGTTTTTTAGTTTTTTTTAAACTATATATATTTTTCACTTTTTAGTTTGATTACTTTAATAGCGAGGTTTTTAGTTTTTTTAAACTATATTTATATTTAATACAAAAACCAAATTAATCGGTTGGATAGTTTCAGAGTAATTGGTGAACATACATAGAAAAAAATACATACGCGTCGAATTGATAACATCCTCTTCCTTTTCTGAAGCCAATTAAAAATAAAAATTGTAATACGGAAAATTTTTTAACTTTACATAGATGTAAATAATGTCAGGAGTGGGGTTCGAACCCACAATCTCTTTCGAAAAACAGAGCTTCAATCCGGCGCCTTAGACCGCTCGGCCATGCTGTCTACACTCCATTCAGTGAACGTATTCAACACTTTTAATTAGCGAAAAATCACTAATTTTATTAGTTTTTGCCTAATTACTAAAAAAGTACTGAACCAATTTCGATGAAACTGAAGATTCCAATTCGAGAGCATCGTCTTTCATTTAACACCAAAGCAAAGTTAATCGGTTGCATGGTTTCGGAGTAATCGGTGAACATACATAAAATAAGGAGAGTTATAAACTCACAAACATACAGGTGAAGTTAAGAAAAGTGTGGTAAAAAAAATGAAGTATTATTGTATGCTTCATATTCAGCGATAAGGGATTATATCTCGAAATCTTAAATATTTTTGAGGGAATGCATTTATTTCTGGGGTAAAGTAAATTCCTCTCCATTGCGATATTCAAGAAGTTCTATGAATATGTGTGGGGAGAAAACAGAAAAAAAAAATTATTAATGTGTACATCATAATCAGCGATAAGAAGAAACATTAAAATTTATGCAGCGATGCAAATATTTCTGAGGTAAGTAAATGCCTCTCCGTTGCTATATACAAGTAATCTTGGAATATTTTCGGACAAAAGAGAGAAAAAATTATTATTATTGTATACATGATTTTCAGCTATAAGAAGAAAATTGCATATATTTGAGGCGATTCATTTACATCTGGGGCAAAGTAAATGCCTCTCCGTAGTTTTTCGAAAAATTAATCTTTAAATACAGTGGTGGTCATAATTATAAGGACAACGCAAAAACTGCCAAATGTTGGTTACATTTGGCGGGAGACTTTTGCAAATTTAATGGCTGGAATCCAATGAAAAATATTTTTGTATGTTTTTATGGAAACATCTGGTAAATTCATATTCATAAAATGTATTATAAATTTATACAGTCGTCCGATTTGGACAAAATTATAAGAACAGCTGTATTTGTGTTTTCTAAAAAGTAAAATTTGCATGTTTTTGCTCTGCACACAGAACTTCCAGACTATATAAATGCGTAGTTAGCGTTTGGGATCGTAAAAAAAAACGTAAATTGAACTTAGACTGCAAGTACTCGAACTGTTCAACGTGTTTTAGAAAAAGAAAGAAAAAAGTTTACTATAGTAAACATGTGTCAAGACCTCCTCTTACAAATGTTCATGAGAGACTGAGGATGGAGTTTGCCAAAAACTTCAGTACTATGGGGAAAAGGTAGAATTCTGTTTTTTCCGATGAGAAAAAGATTAATTTGGATAGACTAGATAGTTTTTGCGACTTCTAGTGTGATCTCCGTCGAGAAAAAAGCAGTTTTTTCAAAGCATGTACTTGGAAGTGACTCAGTGACGGTTTGGGAAAATTTCACCAATGGTAGAACTATTCCAATAGATTTTGTGCAGGGTAGGAGGAATCCTGAGAGTTACATTGATAAATTGGATGATAATCTTTTGACAGAAGCACCGTAAATAGCGATTGGAGGCCATTTTTTCCAGGAAGACAAAGTCTCGGTTCATGTTTAAAAAAATTAAAACTCGTGAATTCATGCTAATCTCGTGAAACTATTTGATTGGCTGGCCAGAAGTCCTGATATGAACCCAATTGAAAATATGTTGGCACACAATGTATGCAAAAATGGTATATAATCTCAAAACAAGCAAGAAATTATGTCTTCCATTGAAAAACATCACTCAAAATTTTCCAAGAACGTTTTTAAAGAATTGTCAAACACCATGACATCAAGACTAATAATAATGTTCGATTCCCGGCTTGGACATTTTTCATTGAGTTGGTATTACGCTTAGTAGAAATATGAATATTCATGTATCTAATAAAAATGATTGAGAAGAAGCGGAGAGATTATTAATTATCAGTGTTTTGCAGGCAAAAACATTCATTGTCCTTATAATTTTGTCCAATTTTTACAATGGCATATTTTGCAAATTGTGAAAAAACCTTCATCTTTTGCATTTTCAAATGTTTTGCATTCTACAATAATTTCTAGCATAAAAAATTATTTTATGTATAAATTTCAATTTATTTACCTCAGAAATAAATTTTCTGCGCAATTTTAAGTTGTTCTTATAATTCTGACCGCCACTGTATGTGTGAAGAGAGGAAGAAAAAATCAAATAATACAGTACGCATCATCCTCGTCGATAACAAGAAACTTTAAATATTTATGCGGCGATGCATTTATTTCTGGGGCAAAGTAAATGCCTCTCCATAGCAATATAGAAGAAGATCTTTGTATATTTGTGGAGAGAAAAAAAAGAATTATTATGATGTACATCATACTCAGCGGTGATAAGAAAATAACTTCTTTTTGCGGTGATGTATTTATTTCTGGGATTAAAGTAATTGCATCTCCATAGTGTTACGCTAATAGATCTCTAAATATAGGTGGAGAGAGAAAGGAAAAACTAAAAATACAGTAGGCGTCATCCTCGTCAATAAGAAGAAACTTTAAATATTTATGCGGCGATGCATTTATTTCTGGGGTAAAGTAAATGCCTCTCCGTAGTTTTTCGAAAAAAAAAATCTTTCAAAATGTGTGGAGGGAGGAAGCAAAAATCAAATAATAGAGTACGCATCATTCTCGTCGATAAGAAGAAACTTTAAATATTTATGCGGCGATGCATTTATTTCTGGGACAAAGTAAATGCCTCTCCGTAGTTTTTCGAAAAATTAATCTTTAAATATGTGTGAAGAGAGGAATGAAAAATCAAATAACAGAGTGCGCATCATTCTCGTCGATAAGAAGAAACTTTAAATATTTATGCGGCGATGCATTTATTTCTGGGACAAAGTAAATGCCTCTCCGTAGTTTTTCGAAAAATTAATCTTTAAATATGTGTGAAAAGAGGAATGAAAAATCAAATAACAGAATACGCATCATTCTCGTCGATAAGAAGAAACTTTAAATATTTATACGGCAATGCATTTATTTATGGGACAAAGTAAATGCCTCTCCGTAGTTTTTCAAAATATTAATCTTTAAATATGTGTGGAGAGAGGAAGGAAAAATCAAATAACAGAGTACGCATCATTCTCGTCGATAAGAAGAAACTTTAAATATTTATGCGGCGATGCATTTATTTCTGGGACAAAGTAAATGCCTCTCCGTAGTTTTTCGAAGAAAAAAAAATATTCATTCGGCGATGCATTTATTTCTGGGGGAAAGTAAATGCCTCTTCGTAGTTTTTTGAAATTTTTTTTTAAATATATGTGGAGAGAGGAAGGAAAAATCAAATAACAGAGTGCGCATCATCCTCGTCGATAAGAAGAAACTTTAAATATTTATGCGGCGATGCATTTATTTCTGGGACAAAGTAAATGCTTCTCCGAAGTTTTTCAAAATATTAATTTTTAAATATGTGTGGAGAGAGGAAGGAAAAATCAAATAACAGAGTACACATCATCCTCGTCGATAAGAAGAAACTTTAAATATTTATGCGGCGATGCATTTATTTCTGGGACAAAGTAAATTCCTCTCCGTAGTTCTTCAAAATATTAATCTTTAAATATGTGTGAAAAGAGGAATGAAAAATCAAATAACAGAGTAAGCATCATTCTCGTCGATAAGAAGAAACTTTAAATATTTATGCGGCGATGCATTTATTTCTGGGACAAAGTAAATGCCTCTCCGAAGTTTTTCAAAATATTAATTTTTAAATATGTGTGGAGAGAGGAAGGAAAAATCAAATAACAGAGTACGCATCATCCTCGTCGATAAGAAGAAACTTTAAATATTTATGCGGTGATGCATTTATTTCTGGGACAAAGTAAATGCCTCTCCGTCGTTTTTCAAAATATTAATCTTTAAATATGTGTGGAGAGAGGAAGGAAAAATCAAATAACAGAGTACGCATCATTCTCGTCGATAAGAAGAAACTTTAAATATTTATGCGGCGATGCATTTATTTCTGGGACAAAGTAAATGTCTCTCCGTAGTTTTTCGAAGAAAAAAAATATTCATTCGGCGATGCATTTATTTCTGGGGGAAAGTAAATGCCTCTTCGTAGTTTTTTGAAAAAAAAATCTTTAAATATATGTGGAGAGAGGAAGGAAAAATCAAATAACAGAGTGCGCATCATCCTCGTCGATAAGAAGAAACTTTAAATATTTATGCGGCGATGCATTTATTTCTCGGACAAAAAAAAAAAAAGCCTCTCCGTAGTATTTCGAAAAATTAATCTTTAAATATGTGTGAAGATAGGAAAGAAAAATCAAATAACAGAGTAAGCATCATTCTCGTCGATAAGAAGAAACTTTAAATATTTATGCGGCGATGCATTTATTTCTGGGACAAAGTAAATGCCTCTCCGAAGTTTTTCAAAATATTAATTTTTAAATATGTGTGGAGAGAGGAAGGAAAAATCAAATAACAGAGTACGCATCATCCTCGTCGATAAGAAGAAACTTTAAATATTTATGCGGTGATGCATTTATTTCTGGGACAAAGTAAATGCCTCTCCGTCGTTTTTCAAAATATTAATCTTTAAATATGTGTGGAGAGAGGAAGGAAAAATCAAATAACAGAGTACGCATCATTCTCGTCGATAAGAAGAAACTTTAAATATTTATGCGGCGATGCATTTATTTCTGGGACAAAGTAAATGTCTCTCCGTAGTTTTTCGAAGAAAAAAAATATTCATTCGGCGATGCATTTATTTCTGGGGGAAAGTAAATGCCTCTTCGTAGTTTTTTGAAAAAAAAATCTTTAAATATATGTGGAGAGAGGAAGGAAAAATCAAATAACAGAGTGCGCATCATCCTCGTCGATAAGAAGAAACTTTAAATATTTATGCGGCGATGCATTTATTTCTCGGACAAAAAAAAAAAAAAAAATGCCTCTCCGTAGTATTTCGAAAAATTAATCTTTAAATATGTGTGAAGATAGGAAAGAAAAATCTAATAATAAAGTACGCATCATCCTCGTCGATAAGAAGAAACTTTAAATATTTATTCGGCGATGCATTTATTTCTGGGGGAAAGTAAATGCCTCTCCGTAGCGATGCGCGAAAACATCTTTAGACATAGATGGATAAAACAGGAAAAAACTAATAATACAGGACACATCATACTCGTCGAAAAGAAGATGCTTAAATATTTATTCGGCGATGCATTTATTTCTGGGGGAAAATAAATGCCTCTCCGTAGAAATGCGCAAAAATATCTTTGGACATAGGTGGAAAAAATGGGAAAAAACCAATAATGCAGGACACATCATACTCGTCTAAAAGAAGATACTTAAATATTTATTCGGCGATGCATTTATTTCTGGGGGAAAGTAAATGCCTCTCCGTAGCGATGCGCGAAAACATCTTTAGGCATAGGTGGGGAAAACAGGAAAAAACTAATAATGCAGGACGCATCATACTCGTGGAAAAGGAGATACTTAAATATTTATTCGGCGATGCATTTATTTCTGGGGTAAAGTAAATGTTTCTCCGTAAGGATACTAAAAAATGTATTCAAACATAGGTGGAGAAAACAGAAAAAAAAACTTATAATGCAGGACGCATCATACTCGTCGAAAAGATGAAACTTTAATTATTTATGCCGCAATGCATTTATTTCTGGAACAAAGTAAATGCCTCTTCATAGTTTTTTGAAAAAAAAATCTTTAAATATACGTGGAGACAGGAAGAAAAATTCTAATAATAGAGTACGTACCATCGCATCCCAGTACGTACGTTCTGGGGCAAAGTAAGTTTCCGTAGTTTTTCGAAAAAAAAAATCTTTAAATATATGTGGAGAGAGGAAGGAAAAATCTAATAATTAAGTACGCATCATCCTCGTCGATAATAAGAAACTATAAACATTTATGCGGCGATGCATTTATTTCTGGTGGAAAATAAATGCCTCCCCATAGTTTTTCGAAAAAAAAAAATCTTTTAAATGTGTGGAGAGAGGAAGAAAAATTCTAATAATAGAGTACGTATCATCCTCGTCGATAATAAGAAAATATAAATATTTATGCGGCGATGCATTTATTTCTGGGGCAAAGTAAATGCCTCTCCGTAGTTTTTCGAAAAAAAAAAAATCTTTAAATATATGTGGAGAGAGGAAGGAAAAATCTAATAATTAAGTACGCATCATCCTCGTCGATAATAAGAAACTATAAACATTTATGCGGCGATGCATTTATTTCTGGTGGAAAATAAATGCCTCTCCGTAGAGATGCGCGAAAATATCTTTGGACATAGGTGGAGAAAACAGGAAAAAACTAATAATGCAGGACTCATCATACTCGTCGGAAAGAAGATACTTAAATATTTATTCGGCGATGCTTTTATTTCTGGGGGAAAGTAAATGCCTCCCCATAGTTTTTGGAAAAAAAAATCTTATAAATGTGTGGAGAGAGGAAGGAAAATTCTAATAATAGAGTACGCATCACCCTCGTCGATAACAAGAAACTTTATTTATTTTTGCGGAGATGCATTTATTTCTAGGACAAAGTAAATGCCTCTCCGTAGTTTTTCGAAAAAATTAATCTTTAAATATGTGTAGAGAGAGGAAGGAAAAATCAAATAACAGAATACGCATTATCCTCGTCGATAAGAAGAAACTTTAAATATTTATGCGGCGTTGCATTTATTTCTGGGACCAAAAAAAATGCCTCTCCGTAGTTTTTCGAAAAATTAATCTTTAAATATGTCTGAAGAAAGGAATGAAAAATCAAATAACAGTGTACGCATCATCCTCGTCGATAAGAAGAAATATTAAATATTTATGAGGCGATGCATTTATTTCTGGGGCAAAGTAAATGCCTCTCCGTGGTTTTTCGAAAAAAAAAAAAAAAAAAAAAAAAAAAAAAAAAAAAAAAACTTTAAAAATGTGTGAGAGAGGAAGGAAAAAACAAATAACAGAGTACGCATAATCCTCGTCGATAAAAAGAAACTTTAAATATTTATGCGGCGATGCATTTATTTCTGGGACAAAGTAAATGCCTCTCCGTAGTTTTTCGTATAAAAAAAAATACTCATTCGGCGATGCATTTATTTCTGGGGGAAAATAAATGCCTCTCCGTAGAAATGCGCAAAAATATCTTTGGACATAGGTGGAGAAAAATGGGAAAAAAACAATAATGCAGGACACATCTTACTCGTCTAAAAGAAGACACTTAAATATTTATTCGGCGATGCATTTAATTCTGGGGGAAAGTAAATGCCTGTCCGTAGCGATGCGCGAAAACATCTTAAGACATAGGTGGGGAAAACAGGAAAGAACTAATAATGCAGAACGCATCATACTCGTCGAAAAGGAGATACTTAAATATTTATTCAGCGATGCATTTGTTTCTGGGGTAAAGTAAATGTTTCTCCGTAAGGATACTAAAACATGTATTCAAACATAGGTGGAGAAAACAGAAAAAAAAACTTATAATGCAGGACGCATCATACTCGTCGAAAAGATGAAACTTTAATTATTTATGCGGCAATGCATTTATTTCTGGAACAAAGTAAATGCCTCTTCGTAGTTTTTTGAAAAAAATCTTTAAATATACGTGGAGAGAGGAAGGAAAAATCAAATAACAGAGTACGCATCATTCTCGTCGATAAGAAGAAACTTTAAATATTTATGCGGCGATGCATTTATTTCTGGGACAAAGTAAATTCCTCTCCGTAGTTCTTCAAAATATTAATCTTTAAATATGTGTGAAGAGAGGAATGAAAAATCAAATAACAGAGTACGCATCATTCTCGTCGATAAGAAGAAACTTTAAATATTTATGCGGCGATGCATTTATTTCTGGGACAAAGTAAATTCTTCTCCGTAGTTCTTCAAAATATTAATCTTTAAATATGTGTGAAGAGAGGAATGAAAAACCAAATAACAGAGTACGCATCATTCTCGTCGATAAGAAGAAACTTTAAATATTTATGCGGCGATGCATTTATTTCTGGGACAAAGTAAATGCCTCTCCGTAGTTTTTCAAAATATTAATCTTTAAATATGTGTGGACAGAGGAAGGAAAAATCAAATAACAGAGTACGCATCATTCTCGTCGATAAGAAGAAACTTTAAATATTTATGCGGCGATGCATTTATTTCTGGGACAAAGTAAATCCTCTCCGTAGTTTTTCGAAGAAAAAAAGATATTCATTCGGCGATGCATTTATTTCTGGGGGAAAGTAAATGCCTCTTCGTAGTTTTTTGAAAAAAAAAACTTTAAATATATGTGAAGAGAGGAATGAAAAATCAAATAACAGAATACGCATCATTCTCGTCGATAAGAAGAAACTTTAAATATTTATACGGCAATGCATTTATTTCTGGGACAAAGTAAATTCTTCTCCGTAGTTCTTCAAAATATTAATCTTTAAATATGTGTGAAGAGAAGAATGAAAAACCAAATAAAAGAGTACGCATCATTCTCGTCGATAAGAAGAAACTTGAAATATTTATGAGGCGATGCATATATTTCTGGGAAAAATTAAATGCCTCTCCGAAGTTTTTCAAAATATTAATTTTTAAATATGTGTGGAGAGAGGAAAGAAAAATCAAATAACAGAGTACGCATTATTCTCGTCGATAAGAAGAAACTTGAAATATTTATGCGGCGATGCAATTATTTCTGGGACAAAGTAAATGCCTCTCCGAAGTTTTTCAAAATATTAATCTTTAAATATGTGTGAAGAGAGGAAGGAAAAATCAAATAACAGAGTACGCATCATTCTCGTCGATAAGAAGAAACTTGAAATATTTATACGGCGATGCATTTATTTCTGGGACAAAGTAAATGCCTCTCCGATGTTTTTCAAAATATTAATTTTTAAATATGTGTGGAGAGAGGAAAGAAAAATCAAATAACAGAGTACGCATCATTCTCGTCGATAAGAAGAAACTTTAAATATTTATGCGGAGATGCATTTATTTTTGGGACAAAAAAAAATGCCTCTCCGTAGTTTTTCGAAAAATTAATCTTTTAATATGTGTGAAGAGAGGAATGAAAAATCAAATACCAGAGTGCGCATCATTCTCGTCGATAAGAAGAAACTTTAAATATTTATGCGGCGATGCATTTATTTCTGGGACAAAATAAATGCATCTTTTTAGTTTTTCGAAAAATTAATCTTTAAATATGTATGAAGAGAGGAATGAAAAATCAAATAACAGAATACGCATCATTCTCGTAGATAAGAAGAAACTTTAAATATTTATGCTGCGATGCATTTATTTCTGGGACAAAGTAAATGCCTTTCCGTAGTTTTTCGAAGAAAAAAAATATTCATTCGGCGATGCATTTATTTCTGGGGGAAAGTAAATGCCTCTTCGTAGTTTTTTGAAAAAAAATCTTTAAATATATGTGGAGAGAGGAAGGAAAAATCAAATAACAGAGTACGCATCATTCTCGTCGATAAGAAGAAACTTTAAATATTTATTCGGCAATGCATTTATTTCTGGGGCAAAGTAAATGCCTCTCCGAAGTCTATCGAAAAAAAAAACTTTAAAAATGTCTGGAGAGAGGAAGGAAAAATCAAATAACAGAGTATGCATCATCCTCGTCGATAAGAAGAAACTTTAAATATTTATTCGGCAATGCATTTATTTCTGGGGGAAGGTAAATGCCTCTCCGTAGCGATGCGCGAAAACATCTTTAGACATAGATGGAAAAAACTAATAATACAGGACACATCATACTCGTCGAAAAGAAGATGCTTAAATATTTATTCGGCGATGCATTTATTTCTGGGGGAAAGTAAATGCCTCTCCGTAGCGATGCGCGAAAACATCTTTAGGCATAGGTGTTGAAAACAGGAAAAAACTAATAATGCAGGACGCATCATACTCGTGGAAAAGGAGATACTTAAATATTTATTCGGCGATGCATTTATTTCTGGGGTAAAGTAAAAGTTTCTACGTAAGGATACTAAAAAATGTATTCAAACATAGGTGGAGAAAACAGAAAAAAAAACTTATAATGCAGGACGCATCATACTCGTCGAAAAGATGAAACTTTAATTATTTATGCCGCAATGCATTTATTTCTGGAACAAAGTAAATGCCTCTTCATAGTTTTTTGAAAAAAAAATCTTTAAATATACGTGGAGAGAGGAAGAAAAATTCTAATAATAGAGTACGTATCATCCTCGTCGATAATAAGAAATTATAAATACTTATGCGGCGATGCATTTATTTCTGGGGCAAAGTAAATGCCTCTCCGTAGTTTTTCGAAAAAAAAAATCTTTAAATATATGTGGAGAGAGGAAGGAAAAATATAATAATTAAGTACGCATCATCCTCGTCGATAATAAGAAACTATAAACATTTATGCGGCGATGCATTTATTTTTGGTGGAAAATAAATGCCTCTCCGTAGAGATGCGCGAAAATATCTTTGGACATAGGTGGAGAAAACAGGAAAAAACTAATAATGCAGGACTCATCATACTCGTCGGAAAGAAGATACTTAAATATTTATTCGGCGATGCTTTTATTTCGGGGGGAAAGTAAATGCCTCCCCATAGTTTTTGGAAAAACAAAATCTTATAAATGTGTGGAGAGAGGAAGGAAAATTCTAATAATAGAGTACGCATCACCCTCGTCGATAACAAGAAACTTTAATTATTTTTGCGGAGATGCATTTATTTCTAGGACAAAGTAAATGCCTCTCCGTAGTTTTTCGAAAAAATTAATCTTTAAATATGTGTAGAGAGAGGAAGGAAAAATCAAATAACAGAATACGCATTATCCTCGTCGATAAGAAGAAACTTTAAATATTTATGCGGCGTTGCATTTATTTCTGGGACCAAAAAAAATGCCTCTCCGTAGTTTTTCGAAAAATTAATCTTTAAATATGTCTGAAGAAAGGAATGAAAAATCAAATAACAGTGTACGCATCATCCTCGTCGTTAAGAAGAAATATTAAATATTTATGAGGGGATGCATTTATTTCTGGGGCAAAGTAAATGCCTCTCCGTAGTTTTTCGAAAAAAAAAAAAAAAAAAAACTTTAAAAATGTGTGAGAGAGGAAGGAAAAATCAAATAACAGAGTACGCATAATCCTCGTCGATAAAAAGAAACTTTAAATATTTATGCGGCGATGCATTTATTTCTGGGACAAAGTAAATGCCTCTCCGTAGTTTTTCGAATAAAAAAAAAATACTCATTCGGCGATGCATTTATTTCTGGGGGAAAATAAATGCCTCTCCGTAGAAATGCGCAAAAATATCTTTGGACATAGGTGGAGAAAAATGGGGAAAAAACAATAATGCAGGACACATCTTACTCGTCTAAAAGAAGACACTTAAATATTTATTCGGCGATGCATTTAATTCTGGGGGAAAGTAAATGCCTCTCCGTAGCGATGCGCGAAAACATCTTAAGACATAGGTGGGGAAAACAGGAAAGAACTAATAATGCAGAACGCATCATACTCGTCGAAAAGGAGATACTTAAATATTTATTCAGCGATGCATTTGTTTCTGGGGTAAAGTAAATGTTTCTCCGTAAGGATACTAAAACATGTATTCAAACATAGGTGGAGAAAACAGAAAAAAAAAACTTATAATGCAGGACGCATCATACTCGTAGAAAAGATGAAACTTTAATTATTTATGCGGCAATGCATTTATTTCTGGAACAAAGTAAATGCCTCTTCGTAGTTTTTGAAAAAAATCTTTAAATATACGTGGAGAGAGGAAGGAAAATTCTAATAATAGAGTACGTATCATCCTCGTCTATAATAAGAAACTATAAATATTTATGCGGCGATGCATTTATTTCTGGGGCAAAGTAAATGCCTCTCCGTAGTTTTTCAAAAAAAAAAAATCTTTAAATATATGTGGAGAGAGGAGGGAAAAATCTAATAATAAAGTACGCATCATCCTCGTCGATAAGAAGAAACTTGAAATATTTATACGGTGATGCATTTATTTCTGGGACAAAGTAAATTCCTCTCCGTAGTTCTTCAAAATATTAATCTTTAAATATGTGTGAAGAGAGGAATGAAAAATCATATAACAGAGTACGCATCATTCTCGTCGATAAGAAGAAACTTTAAATATTTATGCGGCGATGCATTTATTTCTGGGACAAAGTAAATTCCTCTCCGTAGTTCTTCAAAATATTAATCTTTAAATATGTGTGAAGAGAGGAATGAAAAATCAAATAACAGAGTACGCATCATTCTCGTCGATAAGAAGAAACTTTAAATATTTATGCGGCGATGCATTTATTTCTGGGACAAAGTAAATTCTTCTCCGTAGTTCTTCAAAATATTAATCTTTAAATATGTGTGAAGAGAGGAATGAAAAACCAAATAACAGAGTACGCATCATTCTCGTCGATAAGAAGAAACTTTAAATATTTATGCGGCGATGCATTTATTTCTGGGACAAAGTAAATGCCTCTCCGAAGTTTTTCAAAATATTAATTTTTAAATATGTGTGGAGAGAGGAACGAAAAATCAAATAACAGACTACGCATCATCCTCGTCAATAAGAAGAAACTTTAAATATTTATGCGGCGATGCATTTATTTCTGGGACAAAGTAAATTCCTCTCCGTAGTTCTTCAAAATATTAATCTTTAAATATGTGTGAAGAGAGGAATGAAAAATCAAATAACAGAGTAAGCATCATTCTCGTCGTTAAGAAGAAACTTTAAATATTTATGCGGCGATGCATTTATTTCTGGGACAAAGTAAATGCCTCTCCGAAGTTTTTCAAAATATTAATTTTAAAATATGTGTGGAGAGAGGAAGGAAAAATCAAATAACAGAGTACGCATCATCCTCGTCGATAAGAAGAATGCATTTATTTCTGGGACAAAGTAAATACCTCTCCGTAGTTTTTCGAAAAATTAATCTTTAAATATGTGTGAAGAGAGGAAGGAAAAATCAAATAACAGAGTACGCATCATCCTCGTCGATAAGAAGAAACTTTAAATATTTATGCGGCGATGCATTTATTTTTGGGACAAAAAAAATGCCTCTCCGCAGTTTTTCAAAAAAAAAAATCTTTAAATATATGTGGAGAGAGGAGGGAAAAATCTAATAATAAAGTACGCATCATCCTCGTCGATAAGAAGAAACTTGAAATATTTATACGGTGATGCATTTATTTCTGGGACAAAGTAAATTCCTCTCCGTAGTTCTTCAAAATATTAATCTTTAAATATGTGTGAAGAGAGGAATGAAAAATCAAATAACAGAGTACGCATCATTCTCGTCGATAAGAAGAAACTTTAAATATTTATGCGGCGATGCATTTATTTCTGGGACAAAGTAAATTCCTCTCCGTAGTTCTTCAAAATATTAATCTTTAAATATGTGTGAAGAGAGGAATGAAAAATCAAATAACAGAGTACGCATCATTCTCGTCGATAAGAAGAAACTTTAAATATTTATGCGGCGATGCATTTATTTCTGGGACAAAGTAAATTCTTCTCCGTAGTTCTTCAAAATATTAATCTTTAAATATGTGTGAAGAGAGGAATGAAAAACCAAATAACAGAGTACGCATCATTCTCGTCGATAAGAAGAAACTTTAAATATTTATGCGGCGATGCATTTATTTCTGGGACAAAGTAAATGCCTCTCCGAAGTTTTTCAAAATATTAATTTTTAAATATGTGTGGAGAGAGGAAGGAAAAATCAAATAACAGACTACGCATCATCCTCGTCGATAAGAAGAAACTTTAAATATTTATGCGGCGATGCATTTATTTCTGGGACAAAAAAAATTCCTCTCCGTAGTTCTTCAAAATATTAATCTTTAAATATGTGTGAAGAGAGGAATGAAAAATCAAATAACAGAGTAAGCATCATTCTCGTCGTTAAGAAGAAACTTTAAATATTTATGCGGCGATGCATTTATTTCTGGGACAAAGTAAATGCCTCTCCGAAGTTTTTCAAAATATTAATTTTAAAATATGTGTGGAGAGAGGAAGGAAAAATCAAATAACAGAGTACGCATCATCCTCGTCGATAAGAAGAATGCATTTATTTCTGGGACAAAGTAAATACCTCTCCGTAGTTTTTCGAAAAATTAATCTTTAAATATGTGTGAAGAGAGGAAGGAAAAATCAAATAACAGAGTACGCATCATCCTCGTCGATAAGAAGAAACTTTAAATATTTATGCGGCGATGCATTTATTTTTGGGACAAAAAAAATGCCTCTCCGTAGTTTTTCGAAAAATTAATCTTTAAATATGTGTGAAGAGAGGAATGAAAAATCAAATAACAGAGTGCGCATCATTCTTGTCGATAAGAAGAAACTTTAAATATTTATGCGGCGATGCATTTATTTCTGGGACAAAGTAAATGCTTCTCCGTAGTTTTTTGAAAAATTAATCTTTAAATATGTGTGAAGAGAGGAATGAAAAATCAAATAACAGAATACGCATCATTCTCGTCGATAAGAAGAAACTTTAAATATTTATACGGCAATGCATTTATTTCTGGGACAATGTAAATGCCTCTCCGTAGTTTTTCAAAATATTAATCTTTAAATATGTGTGGAGAGAGGAAGGAAAAATCAAATAACAGAGTACGCATCATTCTCGTCGATAAGAAGAAACTTTAAATATTTATGCGGCGATGCATTTATTTCTGGGACAAAGTAAATCCTCTCCGTAGTTTTTCGAAGAAAAAAGATATTCATTCGGCGATGCATTTATTTCTGGGGGAAAGTAAATGCCTCTTCGTAGTTTTTTGAAAAAAAAACTTTAAATATATGTGAAGAGAGGAATGAAAAATCAAATAACAGAATACGCATCATTCTCGTCGATAAGAAGAAACTTTAAATATTTATACGGCAATGCATTTATTTCTGGGACAAAGTAAATTCTTCTCCGTAGTTCTTCAAAATATTAATCTTTAAATATGTGTGAAGAGAGGAATGAAAAACCAAATAACAGAGTACGCATCATTCTCGTCGATAAGAAGAAACTTGAAATATTTATGCGGCGATGCATATATTTCTGGGACAAATTAAATGCCTCTCCGAAGTTTTTCAAAATATTAATTTTTAAATATGTGTGGAGAGAGGAAAGAAAAATCAAATAACAGAGTACGCATCATTCTCGTCGATAAGAAGAAACTTGAAATATTTATGCGGCGATGCATTTATTTCTGGGACAAAGTAAATGCCTCTCCGAAGTTTTTCAAAATATTAATCTTTAAATATGTGTGAAGAGAGGAAGGAAAAATCAAATAACAGAGTACGCATCATTCTCGTCGATAAGAAGAAACTTGAAATATTTATACGGCGATGCATTTATTTCTGGGACAAAGTAAATGCCTCTCCGATGTTTTTCAAAATATTAATTTTTAAATATGTGTGGAGAAAGGAAAGAAAAATCAAATAACAGAGTACGCATCATTCTCGTCGATAAGAAGAAACTTTAAATATTTATGCGGAGATGCATTTATTTTTGGGACAAAAAAAAATGCCTCTCCGTAGTTTTTCGAAAAATTAATCTTTTAATATGTGTGAAGAGAGGAATGAAAAATCAAATACCAGAGTGCGCATCATTCTCGTCGATAAGAAGAAACTTTAAATATTTATGCGGCGATGCATTTATTTCTGGGACAAAATAAATGCCTCTCCGTAGTTTTTCGAAAAATTAATCTTTAAATATGTATGAAGAGAGGAATGAAAAATCAAATAACAGAGTGCGCATCATTCTCGTCGATAAGAAGAAACTTTAAATATTTATGCGGCGATGCATTTATTTCTGGGACAAAATAAATGCCTCTCCGTAGTTTTTCGAAAAATTAATCTTTAAATATATGTGGAGAGAGGAAGGAAAAATCAAATAACAGAGTACGCATCATTCTCGTCGATAAGAAGAAACTTTAAATATTTATGCGGCAATGCATTTATTTCTGGGGCAAAGTAAATGCCTCTCCGTAGAGATGCGCGAAAATATCTTTGGACATAGGTGGAGAAAACAGGAAAAAACTAATAATGCAGGTCTCATCATACTCGTCGGAAAGAAGATACTTAAATATTTATTCGGCGATGCTTTTATTTCGGGGGGAAAGTAAATGCCTCCCCATAGTTTTTCGAAAAAAAAAATCTTATAAATGTGTGGAGAGAGGAAGAAAAATTCTAATAATAGAGTACGTATCATCCTCGTCGATAATAAGAAAATATAAATATTTATGCGGCGATGCATTTATTTCTGGGGCAAAGTAAATGCCTCTCCGTAGTTTTTCGAAAAAATTAATCTTTAAATATGTGTAGAGAGAGGAAGGAAAAATCAAATAACAGAATACGCATTATCCTCGTCGATAAGAAGAAACTTTAAATATTTATGCGGCGTTGCATTTATTTCTGGGACCAAAAAAAATGCCTCTCCGTAGTTTTTCGAAAAATTAATCTTTAAATATGTCTGAAGAAAGGAATGAAAAATCAAATAACAGTGTACGCATCATTCTCGTCGATAAGAAGAAACTTTAAATATTTATGCGGCAATGCATTTATTTCTGGGGCAAAGTAAATGCCTCTCCGAAGTCTATAGAAAAAAAAAACTTTAAAAATGTCTGGAGAGAGGAAGGAAAAATCAAATAACAGAGTATGCATCATCCTCGTCGATAAGAAGAAACTTTAAATATTTATTCGGCAATGCATTTATTTCTGGGGGAAAGTAAATGCCTCTCCGTAGCGATGCGCGAAAACATCTTTAGACATAGATGGAAAAAACTAATAATACAGGACACATCATACTCGTCGAAAAGAAGATGCTTAAATATTTATTCGGCGATGCATTTATTTCTGGGGGAAAGTAAATGCCTCTCCGTAGCGATGCGCGAAAACATCTTTAGGCATAGGTGTTGAAAACAGGAAAAAACTAATAATGCAGGACGCATCATACTCGTGGAAAAGGAGATACTTAAATATTTATTCGGCGATGCATTTTTTTCTGGGGTAAAGTAAAAGTTTCTACGTAAGGATACTAAAAAATGTATTCAAACATAGGTGGAGAAAACAGAAAAAAAAACTTATAATGCAGGACGCATCATACTCGTCGAAAAGATGAAACTTTAATTATTTATGCCGCAATGCATTTATTTCTGGAACAAAGTAAATGCCTCTTCATAGTTTTTTGAAAAAAAATTTTAAATATACGTGGAGAGAGGAAGAAAAATTCTAATAATAGAGTACGTATCATCCTCGTCGATAATAAGAAAATATAAATATTTATGCGGCGATGCATTTATTTCTGGGGCAAAGTAAATGTCTCTCCGTAGTTTTTCGAAAAAAAAAATCTTTAAATATATGTGGAGAGAGGAAGGAAAAATATAATAATTAAGTACGCATCATCCTCGTCGATAATAAGAAACTATAAACATTTATGCGGCGATGCATTTATTTCTGGTGGAAAATAAATGCCTCTCCGTAGAGATGCGCGAAAATATCTTTGGACATAGGTGGAGAAAACAGGAAAAAACTAATACTGCAGGACTCATCATACTCGTCGGAAAGAAGATACTTAAATATTTATTCGGCGATGCTTTTATTTCGGGGGGAAAGTAAATGCCTCCCCATAGTTTTTGGAAAAAAAAATCTTATAAATGTGTGAAGAGAGGAAGGAAAAATCAAATATTAGAGTACGCATCATCCTCGTCGATAAGAAGAAACTTTAATTATTTATGAAGCGATGAATTTATTTCTGGGACAAAGTAAATGCCTCTCCGTAGTTTTTCGAAAAATTAATCTTTAAATAAATGTGAAGAAAGGAAGGAAAAATCAAATAACAGTTTACGCATCATCCTCGTCGATAAGAAGAAACTTGAAATATTTATACGGCTATGCATTTATTTCTGGGGCAAAGTAAATGCCTCTCCATTGCGTAAAAGAACATCTCTCAATATTTGTGTCGTATAAAATGAAAAAAAAAATATTTATTATGTCTGTACATCATACTCTGCGAGGAGAAGAAACTTAAATATATTTGCGGCGATGCATTTATTTTTGGGGCAAAGTAAATGCTTCTTCGTTGCGAAATAGAACATCACTCAATATTTGTGGAGAATAAAAAGGAAAAAAATATGTATTATTCCTGTACATCATACTCTGCTTTGAGAGGAAACTTAAATATATTTGCGGTGATGCATTTATTTCTGGGGCAAAGTAAACGCCTCTCCGTTTCAAAAGAGGATATTTCTCAATATTTGTGGCGAAAAAAAAGGAAAAAAATATTTATTATTTCTGTACATAAAAAACTGCGGTGACAAGAAACTTAAATATATTTGCTGCAATGCATTTATATCTAGGGCAAAGTAAAAGCCTCTCCATTGCGAAATAGAACATCTCTCAATATTTGTGGCGAATAAAAAGGAAAAAAAATATTCATTATTTCTGTACTTAAAAATGTGCGATGAGAGGAAACTTAAATATATATGCGGCGATGGATTTATTTCTGGGGCAAAGCCAATGCCTCTCCGTTGCAAAAGAGGACATCTCTCAATATTTGTGGCGAATAAGAAGGAAAAAAATATTTATTATTTCTGTACATCATTCTCTGCGGCGAGAAGAAATTTAAATATATTTGCGGCGATGCATTTAAATTTGGGACAAATTAGGGAAAAATTAGCTATTTTTAACTGTTAAGAAATCTAATTGTCGTAACTACACTATATAAACAATAACAAAAAATTGCAAAAATATTTATACTTAAAATTTCAAAATGTAGTTCCGTTTTTAATGTACAACGGCAAGCAACAGAATGCCAAACACAGGTTTTAAAAAATACTCTGATAAAATATTAATCATATTAAAGAAAGCATTCTCTATAATGGAATTTTACTTCAAAAATATTTAATAACAAGAAATCTTCAAAGGGCGCCATAGGGCCCGTGGGCGCCGCGTTGGACATCCCTACTTATATGTATTCGGAGATTAGTCATTTCTGGGGGGGAAAAAAACCACCAGTCAGTATTCAGGTAGAAGAAATTGTTTGACTTTAATGGAGAGACACAATAAAAGCTGCTGTTTTTGAAAAGTTAAAAAGCAATTTTGATATCCATACGGTGATGCATTCATTTCTGAGACAAAGTGAATGCCTCTCCGTAGAGATATATACGAAATTATTTGAAATTGAATAGAGAAGCAAGAAAGGAAAGGTTGATGTTATTGTACATCGAAATACGAGAAAAAAAAAACTATCCTTATATGTATGTGGAGATCAGCCATTTCTGGGGAAAAAAAGAACACCAGACCGTATTCAGGTAGAAGAAATTCTTTAACTTTAATGGTGAGACACAATAAAATCTTCTGCCTTTGAATATCGTTCTAAACGTGAAGAAGTAATTTTAATATCCATGCGGAGATGCATTCATTTCTGAGTCAAAGTGAATGCCTCTCCGTAGAGATATACACGAAATTATTTGAAAACGAATAGAGAAGAAAAAGGCTAAAGGTTGATGTTATTTTACATCGGAATACGCGAAAAAAAATATCCTTATTTGTATGCGGAGATCACTCATTTCCGGGGAAAAAAAGAACACCAGTCCGTTTTCAGGTAGAAAAAATTCCTTGACTTTAATTGAGAGACAGAATAAAAGCTGCTGTTTTAGCATAACGTTCTAAAACTTAAGAAGTAATTTTAATATCCATGCGGAGATGCATTCATTTCTGAGACAAAGTGAATGCCTCTCCGTAGAGATATACACGAAATAATTAAAAAACGAATCTAGAAGCAAAACAGGAAAGGTTGATCTTATTGTACATCGAAATACGAGAAAATATCTATCCTTATATGTATGCGGAGATCAGTCATTTTTGTGGGAAAAAAGAATACCAGTCCGTATTCCGGTAGAAGAAATTCTTTGACTTTAATGGAGAGACACAATAAAAGCTGCTGTTTTTGAAAAGTGAAAAAGCAATTTTAATATCCATGCGGAGATGCATTCACTTCTGAGGCAAAGTGAATGCCTCTCCGTAGAGATATACACGAAATTATTTAAAAACGAATAGAAAGAAGCAAAACAGGAAAGGTTGATGTTATTGTACATCGAAATACGAGAAAAAAAATTTCCTTATATGTAGAGATCTGTCAGAGATATACCCTTCTATGCAGAGATGCGGAGATCTGTCATTTCTAGGGGAAAAAAGAACAGCAGTCCATATGCAGCTAGAAGAAATTCTTTGACTTTAATGGAGAGAAACAATAAAAACTGCTGTTTTTGAATAACGTTCTAAAAGTGAAGAAGCAATTTTAATATCCATGCGGAGATGCATTCATTTCTGTAGCAAAGTGAATGTCTCTCCGTAGAGATATACACGAAATTATTTGAAACCGAATAGAGAAGCAAAAAAGGAAAGGTTGATGTTATTGTACATCGAAATATGAGAAAAAAACTATCCTTATATGTATGCGGAGATCATTCATTTCTGAGGAAAAAAAGAACACCTGTCCGTATTCAGGTAGACGAAATTCTTTGACTTTAATGGAGAGACACAATAAAAGCTGCTGTTTTTCAATAACGTTCTAAAAGTGAAAAAGCAATTTTAATATCCATGCGGAGATGCAATCATTTCTGAAGCAAAGTGATTTCCTCTCCGTAGAGGTATACACGAAATTATTTGAAAATGAACAGAGAAGCAAAAAAGGAAAGGTTGATGTTATGTTACATCGGAATACGCGAAAAAATATATCCTTATTTGTATGCAGAGATCAGTCATTTCTGGGGGAAAAAAGAACACCAGTCCGTATTCAGCTAGAGGAAAGTCATTGACTTTGATGGAGAGACACAATAAAAGCGTCTGTTT
This sequence comes from Maratus speculifer, assembly GCA_964019185.1. Lineage (NCBI taxonomy): Eukaryota > Metazoa > Arthropoda > Arachnida > Araneae > Salticidae > Maratus > Maratus speculifer. The sequence goes on along the minus strand of OZ025292.1, from coordinate 19,827,783 downwards.
TTAATAACGTTCTAAAAGTGAGAAGCAACTTAAATATCCATGCGGAGATGCATTCCTTTCTGAGGCAAAGTGAATGCCTCTCCGTAGAGATATACACGAAATTATTTGAAAACGAATAGAGAAGCAAAAGGCTAAAGGTTGATGTTATTTTACATCAGAATACGCGAAAAAAATATACTTATTTGTATGCGGAGATCACTCATTTCCATGGAAAAAAAGAACACCAGTCCGTTTTCAGGTAGAAGAAATTCCTTGACTTTAATTGAGAGACACAATAAAAGCTGCTGTTTTAGCATAACGTTCTAAAACTTAAGAAGCAATTTTAATATCCATGCGGAGATGTATTCATTTCTGAGACAAAGTGAATGCCTCTCCGTAGAGATATACACGAAATAATTAAAAAACAAATCTAGAAGCAAAACAGGAAAGGTTGATCTTATTGTACATCGAAATACGAGAAAATATCTATCATTATACGTATGCGGAGATCAGTCATTTCTGGGGGAAAAAAGAATACCAGTCCGTATTCCGGTAGAAGAAATTCTTTGACTTTAATGGAGAGACACAATAGAAGCTGCTGTTTTTTAATATCGTTCTAAAAGTGAAGAAGCAATTTTAATATCCATGCGAAGATGTATTCATTTCTGAAGCAAAGTGAATGTCGCTCCTTAGAGATATACACGAAATTATTTCAAAACGAATAGAGAAGCAAAAAAGGCAAGGTTGATGTTATTGTACATCGAAATACGAGAAAAAAACAATCCTTATACGCATGCGGAGATTAGTCATTTCTGGGAATAAAAAGAACACCAGTCCGTATTCAGGTAGAATAAATTCTTTAACTTTAATGGAGAGACACAATAAAATCTTCTGCCTTTGAATATCGTTCTAAACGTGAAGAAGCAATTTTAATATCCATGCGGAGATGCATTCATTTCTGAGTCAAAGTGAATGCCTCTCCGTAGCGATATACACGAAATTATTTGAAAACGAATAGAGAAGCAAAAGACTAAAGGTTGATGTTATTTTACATCGGAATACGCGAAAAAAATATCCTTATTTGTATGCGGAGATCAGTCATTTCCGGGGAAAAAAAGAACACCAGTCCGTATTCAGGAAGAAGAAATTCCTTGACTTTAATTGAGAGACACAATAAAAGCTGCTGTTTTAGCATAACGTTCTAAAACTTAAGAAGCAATTTTAATATCCATGCGGAGATGCATTCATTTCTGAGGCAAATTGAATGCCTCCCCGTAGAGATATACACGAAATTATTTAAAAACGAATAGAAAGAAGCAAAACAGGAAAGGTTGATCTTATTGTACATGAAATACGAGAAAAAAAAAATTCCTTATATGTAGAGATCTGTCAGAGATATACCCTTATATGCAGAGATGCGGAGATCTGGAGAAAACAGGAAAAAATTAATAATGCAGAACGCATCATACTCGTCGAAAAGAAGATACTTAGATATTTATGCGGCGATGCATTTATTTCTGGGACAAAGTAAATGCCTCTCCGTAGTTTTTCGAAGGAAAAAAATCTTTAAATATATGTCGAGAGAGGAAGGAAAAATGAAATAATAAAGTATGCATCATCTTCGTCGATAAGAAGAAACTTTAAATATTTATGCCTCCATGCATTTATTTCTGGGGCAAAGTAAATGCCTCTCCGTAGTTTTTCGAAAAAAAAAAAATCTTTAAATATATGTGGACAGAGGAAGGAAATATCAAATAATAATGTACGCATCATTCTCGTCGATAATAAGAAACTTTGAATATTAATGCGGTGAAGCATTTATTTCTGTGGCAAAGTAAATGCCTCTCCGTAGTTTTTCGAAAAAAAATAATTCTTTAAATATATGTGGAGAGAGTAGGGAAAAATCTAATAATAAAGTACGCATCATCCTCGTCGATAAGAAGAAACTTTAAATATTTATTCGGCGATGCATTTATTTCTCGTGGAAAATAAATGCCTCTACGTAGAGATGCGCGAAAATATCTTTGGACATAGGTGGAGAAAACAGGAAAAAACTAATAATGCAGGACGCATCATACTCGTCGAAAAGAAGTTATTTAATATTTATTTGGCGATGCGTTTATTTCTGGGGGAAAGTAAACACCTTCCCATAGTTTTATGAAAAAAAAAATCTTTATATATGTGTGGAGAGAGGAAGGAAAATTCTAATAATAGGGTACGCATTATCCTCGTCGATAACAAGAAACTTTAATTATTTTTGCGGCGATGCATTTATTTCTGGGGGAAAGTAAATGCCTCCCCATAGTTTTTTGAAAAAAAAATCTTTATATATGTGTGGAGAGAGGAAGGAAAATTCTAATAATAGGGTACGCATCATCCTCGTCGAGAAGAAGAAACTTGAAATATTTATGCGGTGTCGCATTTGTTTCTGGGACAAAGTAAATGCCTCTCCGAAGTTTTTCAAAATATTAATTATTAAATATGTGTAGAGAGAGTTTGGAAAAATCAAATAAGAGAGTACGCATCATCCTCGTCGATAAGAAGAAACTTGAAATATTTATGCGGCGATGCATTTATTTCTAGGGCAATGTAAATGCCTCTCCGTAGTTTTTTGAAAAATTAATCTTTAAATATGTTTTAAGAGAGGAAGGAAAAATCAAATAACAGAGTATGCGTCATCCTCGTCAAGAAGAAGAAATTTGAAATATTTATGCGGAGATGCATTTATTTCTAGGACAAAGTAAATGCCTCTCCGTAGTTTTTCGAAAAATTAATCTTTAAATATTTTTTAAGAGAGGAAGGAAAAATCAAATAATAGAGTACATATCATCCTCGTCAAGAAGAAGAAACTTGAAATATTTATGCGGCGATGCATTTATTTCTAGGGCAAAGTAAATGCCTCTCCGTAGTTTTTCAAAATATTAATTATTAAATATGTGTGGAGAGAGGTAGGAAAAATCAAATAACAGAGTACGCATCATCCTCGTCGATAAGAAGAAACTTGAAATATTTATGCGGCGATGCATTTATTTCTAGGGTAAAGTAAATGCCTCTCCGTAGTTTTTCGATAAATTAATCTTTAAATATGTTTTAACAGAGGTAGGAATAATCAAATAATAGAGTATGCATCATCCTCGTCAAGAAGAAGAAACTTGAAATATTTATGCGGCGATGCATTTATTTCTGGGACAAAGTAAATGCCTCTCCGTAGTTTTTCGAAGGAAAAAAATCTTTAAATATATGTCGAGAGAGGAAGGAAAAATGAAATAATAAAGTACGCATCATCTTCGTCGATAAGAAGAAACTTTAAATATTTAAGCCTCGATGCATTTATTTCTGGGGCAAAGTAAATTCCTCTCCGTAGTTTTCGAAAAAAAAAAAATCTTTAAATATATGTGGACAGAGGAAGGAAATATCAAATAATAATGCACGCATCATCCTCATCGATAATAAGAAACTTTAAATATTTATGCGGTGAAGCATTTATTTCTGTGGCAAAGTAAATGCCTCTCCGTAGTTTTTCGAAAAAAAATAATTCTTTAAATATATGTGGAGAGAGGAGGGAAAAATCTAATAATAAAGTACGCATCATCCTCGTCGATAAGAAGAAACTTTAAATATTTATTCGGCGATGCATTTATTTCTGGTGGAAAATAAATGCCTCTCCGTAGAGATGCGCGAAAATATCTTTGGACATAGGTGGAGAAAACAGGAAAAAACTAATAATGCAGGACGCATCATACTCGTCGAAAAGAAGTTATTTAATATTTATTTGGCGATGCGTTTATTTCTGGGGGAAAGTAAACACCTTCCCATAGTTTTATGAAAAAAAAAAAAATCTTTATATATGTGTGGAGAGAGGAAGGAAAATTCTAATAATAGGGTACGCATCATCCTCGTCGATAACAAGAAACTTTAATTATTTTTGCGGCGATGCATTTATTTCTGGGGGAAAGTAAATGCCTCCCCATAGTTTTTTGAAAAAAAAAAATCTTTATATATGTGTGGAGAGAGGAAGGAAAATTCTAATAATAGGGTACGCATCATCCTCGTCGAGAAGAAGAAACTTGAAATATTTATGCGGCGATGCATTTATTTCTGGGACAAAGTAAATGCTTCTCCGTAGTTTTTCGAAGGAAAAAAATCTTTAAATATATGTCGAGAGAGGAAGGAAAAATGAAATAATAAAGTATGCATCATCTTCGTCGATAAGAAGAAACTTTAAATATTTATGCCTCCATGCATTTATTTCTGGGGCAAAGTAAATGCCTCTCCGTAGTTTTTCGAAAAAAAAAAAATCTTTAAATATATGTGGACAGAGGAAGGAAATATCAAATAATAATGTACGCATCATTCTCGTCGATAATAAGAAACTTTGAATATTAATGCGGTGAAGCATTTATTTCTGTGGCAAAGTAAATGCCTCTCCGTAGTTTTTCGAAAAAAAATAATTCTTTAAATATATGTGGAGAGAGTAGGGAAAAATCTAATAATGAAGTACGCATCATCCTCGTCGATAAGAAGAAACTTTAAATATTTATTCGGCGATGCATTTATTTCTCGTGGAAAATAAATGCCTCTACGTAGAGATGCGCGAAAATATCTTTGGACATAGGTGGAGAAAACAGGAAAAAACTAATAATGCAGGACGCATCATACTCGTCGAAAAGAAGTTATTTAATATTTATTTGGCGATGCGTTTATTTCTGGGGGAAAGTAAACACCTTCCCATAGTTTTATGAAAAAAAAAAATCTTTATATATGTGTGGAGAGAGGAAGGAAAATTCTAATAATAGGGTACGCATTATCCTCGTCGATAACAAGAAACTTTAATTATTTTTGCGGCGATGCATTTATTTCTGGGGGAAAGTAAATGCCTCCCCATAGTTTTTTGAAAAAAAAATCTTTATATATGTGTGGAGAGAGGAAGGAAAATTCTAATAATAGGGTACGCATCATCCTCGTCGAGAAGAAGAAACTTGAAATATTTATGCGGTGTCGCATTTGTTTCTGGGACAAAGTAAATGCCTCTCCGTAGTTTTTCAAAATATTAATTATTAAATATGTGTAGAGAGAGTTTGGAAAAATCAAATAAGAGAGTACGCATCATCCTCGTCGATAAGAAGAAACTTGAAATATTTATGCGGCGATGCATTTATTTCTAGGGCAATGTAAATGCCTCTCCGTAGTTTTTCGAAAAATTAATCTTTAAATATGTTTTAAGAGAGGAAGGAAAAATCAAATAACAGAGTATGCGTCATCCTCGTCAAGAAGAAGAAATTTGAAATATTTATGCGGAGATGCATTTATTTCTAGGACAAAGTAAATGCCTCTCCGTAGTTTTTCGAAAAATTAATCTTTAAATATTTTTTAAGAGAGGAAGGAAAAATCAAATAATAGAGTACATATCATCCTCGTCAAGAAGAAGAAACTTGAAATATTTATGCGTCGATGCATTTATTGCTGGGGCAAAGTAAATGCCTCTCCGTAGTTTTTCGAAAAATTAATCTTTAAATATGTGTGGAGAGAGGAAGGAAAAATCAAATAATAGAGTACGCATCATCCTCGTCGAGAAGAAGAAACTTGAAATATTTATGCGGCGATGCATTTATTTCTAGGGCAAAGTAAATGCCTCTCCGTAGTTTTTCAAAATATTAATTATTAAATATGTGTGGAGAGAGGTAGGAAAAATCAAATAACAGAGTACGCATCATCCTCGTCGATAAGAAGAAACTTGAAATATTTATGCGGCGATGCATTTATTTCTAGGGTAAAGTAAATGCCTCTCCGTAGTTTTTCGATAAATTAATCTTTAAATATGTTTTAACAGAGGTAGGAATAATCAAATAATAGAGTATGCATCATCCTCGTCAAGAAGAAGAAACTTGAAATATTTATGCGGCGATGCATTTATTTCTGGGACAAAGTAAATGCCTCTCCGTAGTTTTTCGAAGGAAAAAAATCTTTAAATATATGTCGAGAGAGGAAGGAAAAATGAAATAATAAAGTACGCATCATCTTCGTCGATAAGAAGAAACTTTAAATATTTATGCGGTGAAGCATTTATTTCTGTGGCAAAGTAAATGCCTCTCCGTAGTTTTTCGAAAAAAAATAATTCTTTAAATATATGTGGAGAGAGGAGGGAAAAATCTAATAATAAAGTACGCATCATCCTCGTCGATAAGAAGAAACTTTAAATATTTATTCGGCGATGCATTTATTTCTGGTGGAAAATAAATGCCTCTCCGTAGAGATGCGCGAAAATATCTTTGGACATAGGTGGAGAAAACAGGAAAAAACTAATAATGCAGGACGCATCATACTCGTCGAAAAGAAGTTATTTAATATTTATTTGGCGATGCGTTTATTTCTGGGGGAAAGTAAACACCTTCCCATAGTTTTATGAAAAAAAAAATCTTTATATATGTGTGGAGAGAGGAAGGAAAATTCTAATAATAGGGTACGCATCATCCTCGTCGATAACAAGAAACTTTAATTATTTTTGCGGCGATGCATTTATTTCTGGGGGAAAGTAAATGCCTCCCCATAGTTTTTTGAAAAAAAAAATCTTTATATATGTGTGGAGAGAGGAAGGAAAATTCTAATAATAGGGTACGCATCATCCTCGTCGAGAAGAAGAAACTTGAAATATTTATGCGGTGTCGCATTTGTTTCTGGGACAAAGTAAATGCCTCTCCGTAGTTTTTCAAAATATTAATTATTAAATATGTGTAGAGAGAGTTAGGAAAAATCAAATAACAGAGTACGCACCATCCTCGTCGATAAGAAGAAACTTGAAATATTTAAGCGGCGATGCATTTATTTCTAGGGCAATGTAAATGCCTCTCCGTAGTTTTTCGAAAAATTAATCTTTAAATATGTTTTAAGAGAGGAAGGAAAAATCGAATAACAGAGTATGCTTCATCCTCGTCAAGAAGAAGAAATTTGAAATATTTATGCGGAGATGCATTTATTTCTGGGACAAAGTAAATGCCTCTGCGTAGTTTTTCGAAGAAAAAAAATCTTTAAATATATTTGGAGAGAGGAAGGAAAAATCTAATAATAAAGTACGCATCAACCTCGTCGATAAGAAGAAACTTGAAATATTTAATCGGCGATGCATTTATTTCTGGTGGAAAACAAATACTTCTCCGTAGAGATGCGCGAAAATATCTTTGGACATAGGTGGAGAAAACAGGAAAAGACTAATAATGCAGGACGCATCATACTCGTCGAAAAGAAGATACTTAAATATTTATTCGGCAATGCGTTTATTTCTGGGGGAAAGTAAATGCCTCCCCATAGTTTTTTGAAAAAAAAAATCTTTAAATATGTGTGGAGAGAGGAAGGAAAAATCAAATAATAGAGTACGCATCATCCTCGTCGAGAAGAAGAAACTTGAAATATTTATGCGGCGATGCATTTATTTCTAGGGCAAAGTAAATGCCTCTCCGTAGTTTTTCGAAAAATTAATCTTTAAATATGTGTGGAGAGAGGAAGGAAAAATCAAATAATAGAGTACGCATCATCCTCGTCGAGAAGAAGAAACTTGAAATATTTATGCGGCGACGCATTTATTTCTGGGGCAAAGTAAATGCCTCTCCGTAGTTTTTCGAAAAATTAATCTTTAAATATGTGTGGAGAGAGGAAGGAAAAATCAAATAATAGAGTACGCATCATCCTCGTCGATAAGAAGAAACTTGAAATATTTATACGGCGATGCATTTATTTCTGGGACAAAGTAAATTCCTCTCCGTAGTTCTTCAAAATATTAATCTTTAAATATGTGTGAAGAGAGGAATGAAAAATCAAATAACAGAGTACGCATCATTCTCGTCGATAAGAAGAAACTTTAAATATTTATGCGGCGATGCATTTATTTCTGGGACAAAGTAAATTCCTCTCCGTAGTTCTTCAAAATATTAATCTTTAAATATGTGTGAAGAGAGGAATGAAAAATCAAATAACAGAGTACGCATCATTCTCGTCGATAAGAAGAAACTTTAAATATTTATGCGGCGATGCATTTATTTCTGGGACAAAGTAAATTCTTCTCCGTAGTTCTTCAAAATATTAATCTTTAATTATGTGTGAAGAGAGGAATGAAAAACCAAATAACAGAGTACGCATCATTCTCGTCGATAAGAAGAAACTTTAAATATTTATGCGGCGATGCATTTATTTCTGGGACAAAGTAAATGCCTCTCCGAAGTTTTTCAAAATATTAATTTTTAAATATGTGTGGAGAGAGGAAGGAAAAATCAAATAACAGAGTACGCATCATCCTCGTCGATAAGAAGAAACTTTAAATATTTATGCGGCGATGCATTTATTTCTGGGACAAAGTAAATTCCTCTCCGTAGTTCTTCAAAATATTAATCTTTAAATATGTGTGAAGAGAGGAATGAAAAATCAAATAACAGAGTAAGCATCATTCTCGTCGTTAAGAAGAAACTTTAAATATTTATGCGGCGATGCATTTATTTCTGGGACAAAGTAAATGCCTCTCCGAAGTTTTTCAAAATATTAATCTTTAAATATGTGTGAAGAGAGGAAGGAAAAATCAAATAACAGAGTACGCATCATCCTCGTCGATAAGAAGAATGCATTTATTTCTGGGACAAAGTAAATGCCTCTCCGTAGTTTTTCGAAAAATTAATCTTTAAATATGTGTGAAGAGAGGAAGGAAAAATCAAATAACAGAGTACGCATCATCCTCGTCGATAAGAAGAAACTTTAAATATTTATGCGGCGATGCATTTATTTTTGGGACAAAAAAAATGCCTCTCCGTAGTTTTTCGAAAAATTAATCTTTAAATATGTGTGAAGAGAGGAATGAAAAATCAAATAATAGAGTGCGCATCATTCTTGTCGATAAGAAGAAACTTTAAATATTTATGCGGCGATGCATTTATTTCTGGGACAAAGTAAATGCTTCTCCGTAGTTTTTCGAAAAATTAATCTTTAAATATGTGTGAAGAGAGGAATGAAAAATCAAATAACAGAATACGCATCATTCTCGTCGATAAGAAGAAACTTTAAATATTTATACGGCAATGCATTTATTTCTGGGACAAAGTAAATGCCTCTCCGTAGTTTTTCAAAATATTAATCTTTAAATATGTGTGGAGAGAGGAAGGAAAAATCAAATAACAGAGTACGCATCATTCTCGTCGATAAGAAGAAACTTTAAATATTTATGCGGCGATGCATTTATTTCTGGGACAAAGTAAATCCTCTCCGTAGTTTTTCGAAGAAAAAAGATATTCATTCGGCGATGCATTTATTTCTGGGGGAAAGTAAATGCCTCTTCGTAGTTTTTAAAAAAAAAAACTTTAAATATATGTGAAGAGAGGAATGAAAAATCAAATAACAGAATACGCATCATTCTCGTCGATAAGAAGAAACTTTAAATATTTATACGGCAATGCATTTATTTCTGGGACAAAGTAAATTCTTCTCCGTAGTTCTTCAAAATATTAATCTTTAAATATGTGTGAAGAGAGGAATGAAAAACCAAATAACAGAGTACGCATCATTCTCGTCGAAAAGAAGAAACTTGAAATATTTATGCGGCGATGCATATATTTCTGGGACAAATTAAATGCCTCTCCGAAGTTTTTCAAAATATTAATTTTTAAATATGTGTGGAGAGAGGAAAGAAAAATCAAATAACAGAGTACGCATCATTCTCGTCGATAAGAAGAAACTTGAAATATTTATTCGGCGATGCATTTATTTCTGGGACAAAGTAAATGCCTCTCCGAAGTTTTTCAAAATATTAATCTTTAAATATGTGTGAAGAGAGGAAGGAAAAATCAAATAACAGAGTACGCACCATTCTCGTCGATAAGAAGAAACTTGAAATATTTATACGGCGATGCATTTATTTCTGGGACAAAGTAAATGCCTCTCCGATGTTTTTCAAAATATTAATCTTTAAATATGTGTGAAGAGAGGAAGGAAAAATCAAATAACAGAATACGCATCATTCTCGTCGATAAGAAGAAACTTTAAATATTTATTCGGCGATGCTTTTATTTCTGGGGGAAAGTAAATGCCTCCCCATAGTTTTTCGAAAAAAAAATCTTATAAATGTGTGGAGAGAGGAAGGAAAATTCTAATAATAGAGTACGCATCACCCTCGTCGATAACAAGAAACTTTAATTATTTTTGCGGAGATGCATTTATTTCTAGGACAAAATAAATGCCTCTCCGTAGTTTTTCGAAAAAATTAATCTTTAAATATGTGTAGAGAGAGGAAGGAAAAATCAAATAACAGAATACGCATTATCCTCGTCGATAAGAAGAAACTTTAAATATTTATGCGGCGTTGCATTTATTTCTGGGACAAAAAAAAAAATGCCTCTCCGTAGTTTTTCGAAAAATTAATCTTTAAATATGTGTGAAGAGAGGAAGGAAAAATCAAACATTAGAGTACGCATCATCCTCGTCGATAAGAAGAAACTTTAATTATTTATGAAGCGATGAATTTATTTCTGGGACAAAGTAAATGCCTCTCCGTAGTTTTTCGAAAAATTAATCTTTAAATAAATGTGAAGAGAGGAAGGAAAAATCAAATAACAGTTTACGCATCATCCTCGTCGATAAGAAGAAACTTGAAATATTTATACGGCTATGCATTTATTTCTGGGGCAAAGTAAATGCCTCTCCATTGCGTAAAAGAACATCTCTCAATATTTGTGGCGTATAAAAAGAAAAAAAAATATTTATTATGTCGGTACATCGTACTCTGCGAGGAGAAGAAACTTAAATATATTTGCGGCGATACATTTATTTTTGGGGCAAAGTAAATGCTTCTTCGTTGCGAAATAGAACATCTCTCAATATTTGTGGAGAATAAAAAGGAAAAAAATATGTATTATTCCTGTACATCATACTCTGCTTTGAGAGGAAACTTAAATATATTTGCGGTGATGCATTTATTTCTGGGGCAAAGTAAACGCCTCTCCGTTTCAAAAGAGGATATTTCTCAATATTTGTGGCGAAAAAAAAGGAAAAAAATATTTATTATTTCTGTACATAAAAAACTGCGGTGACAAGAAACTTAAATATATTTGCTGCAATGCATTTATATCTAGGGCAAAGTAAAAGCCTCTCCATTGCGAAATAGAACATCTCTCAATATTTGTGGCGAATAAAAAGGAAAAAAAATATTCATTATTTCTGTACTTAAAAATGTGCGATGAGAGGAAACTTAAATATATATGCGGCGATGGATTTATTTCTGGGGCAAAGCCAATGCCTCTCCGTTGCAAAAGAGGACATCTCTCAATATTTGTGGCGAATAAGAAGGAAAAAATTATTTATTATTTCTGTACATAATTCTCTGCGGCGAGAAGAAATTTAAATATATTTGCGGCGATGCATTTAAATTTGGGACAAATTAGGGAAAAATTAGCTATTTTTAACTGTTAAGAAATCTAATTGTCGTAACTACACTATATAAACAATAACAAAAAATTGCAAAAATATTTATACTTAAAATTTCAAAATGTAGTTCCGTTTTTAATGTACAACGGCAAGCAACAGAATGCCAAACACAGGTTTTAAAAAATACTCTGATAAAATATTAATGATATTAAAGAAAGCATTCTCTATAATGGAATTTTACTTCAAAAATATTTAATAACAAGAAATCTTCAAAGGGCGCCATAGGGCCCGTGGGCGCCGCGTTGGACATCCCTGCTTATATGTATTCGGAGATTAGTCATTTCTGGGGGGGAAAAAACCACCAGTCAGTATTCAGGTAGAAGAAATTCTTTGACTTTAATGGAGAGACACAATAAAAGCTGCTGTTTTTGAAAAGTGAAAAAGCAATTTTGATATCCATACGGTGATGCATTCATTTCTGAGACAAAGTGAATGCCTCTCCGTAGAGATATATACGAAATTATTTGAAAATGAATAGAGAAGCAAGAAAGGAAAGGTTGATGTTATTGTACATCGAAATACGAGAAAAAAAAACTATCCTTATATGTATGTGGAGATCAGTCATTTCTGGGGAAAAAAAGAACACCAGACCGTATTCAGGTAGAAGAAATTATTTAACTTTAATGGTGAGACACAATAAAATCTTCTGCCTTTGAATATCGTTCTAAACGTGAAGAAGCAATTTTAATATCCATGCGGAGATGCATTCATTTCTGAGTCAAAGTGAATGCCTCTCCGTAGAGATATACACGAAATTATTTGAAAACGTATAGAGAAGCAAAAGGCTAAAGGTTGATGTTATTTTACATCGGAATTCGCAAAAAAAAATATCCTTATTTGTTTGCGGAGATCACTCATTTCCGGGGAAAAAAAGAACACCAGTCCGTTTTCAGGTAGAAAAAATTCCTTGACTTTAATTGAGAGACAGAATAAAAGCTGCTGTTTTAGCATAACGTTCTAAAACTTAAGAAGTAATTTTAATATCCATGCGGAGATGCATTCATTTCTGAGACAAAGTGAATGCCTCTCCGTAGAGATATACACGAAATAATTAAAAAACGAATCTAGAAGCAAAACAGGAAAGGTTGATCTTATTGTACATCAAAATACGAGAAAATATCTATCCTTATATGTATGCGGAGATCAGTCATTTTTGTGGGAAAAAAGAATACCAGTCCGTATTCCGGTAGAAGAAATTCTTTGACTTTAATGGAGAGACACAATAAAAGCTGCTGTTTTTGAAAAGTGAAAAAGCAATTTTAATATCCATGCGGAGATGCATTCACTTCTGAGGCAAAGTGAATGCCTCTCCGTAGAGATATACACGAAATTATTTAAAAACGAATAGAAAGAAGCAAAACAGGAAAGGTTGATGTTATTGTACATCGAAATACGAGAAAAAAAATTCCCTTATATGTAGAGATCTGTCAGAGATATACCCTTCTATGCAGAGATGCGGAGATCTGTCATTTCTAGGGGAAAAAAGAACAGCAGTCCATATGCAGCTAGAAGAAATTCTTTGACTTTAATGGAGAGAAACAATAAAAACTGCTGTTTTTGAATAACGTTCTAAAAGTGAAGAAGCAATTTTAATATCCATGCGGAGATGCATTCATTTCTGTAGCAAAGTGAATGTCTCTCCGTAGAGATATACACGAAATTATTTGAAACCGAATAGAGAAGCAAAAAAGGAAAGGTTGATGTTATTGTACATCGAAATATGAGAAAAAAACTATCCTTATATGTATGCGGAGATCATTCATTTCTGAGGAAAAAAAGAACACCTGTCCGTATTCAGGTAGACGAAATTCTTTGACTTTAATGGAAAGACACAATAAAAGCTGCTGTTTTTGAATAACGTTCTAAAAGTGAAAAAGCAATTTTAATATCCATGCGGAGATGCAATCATTTCTGAAGCAAAGTGATTTCCTCTCCGTAGAGATATACACGAAATTATTTGAAAATGAACAGAGAAGCAAAAAAGGAAAGGTTGATGTTATTTTACATCGGAATACGCGAAAAAATATATCCTTATTTGTATGCAGAGATCAGTCATTTCTGGGGAAAAAAAGAACACCAGTCCGTATTCAGCTAGAGGAAAGTCATTGACTTTGATGGAGAGACACAATAAAAGCTGCTGTTTTAGCATAACGTTCTAAAACTTAAGAAGCAATTTTAATATCCATGCGGAGATGTATTCATTTCTGAGACAAAGTGAATGCCTCTCCGTAGAGATATACACGAAATAATTAAAAAACAAATCTAGAAGCAAAACAGGAAAGGTTGATCTTATTGAACATCGAAATACGAGAAAATATCTATCCTTATATGTATGCGGAGATCAGTCATTTCTGGGGGAAAAAAGAATACCAGTCAGTATTCCGGTAGAAGAAATTCTTTGACTTTAATGGAGAGACATAATAGAAGCTGCTGTTTTTTAATATCGTTCTAAAAGTGAAGAAGCAATTTTAATATCCATGCGAAGATGTATTCATTTCTGAAGCAAAGTGAATGTCGCTCCTTAGAGATATACACGAAATTATTTCAAAACGAATAGAGAAGCAAAAAAGGCAAGGTTGATGTTATTGTACATCGAAATACGAGAAAAAAACAATCCTTATACGCATGCGGAGATTAGTCATTTCTGGGAATAAAAAGAACACCAGTCCGTATTCAGGTAGAATAAATTCTTTAACTTTAATGGAGAGACACAATAAAATCTTCTGCCTTTGAATATCGTTCTAAACGTGAAGAAGCAATTTTAATATCCATGCGGAGATGCATTCATTTCTGAGTCAAAGTGAATGCCTCTCCGTAGCGATATACACGAAATTATTTGAAAACGAATAGAGAAGCAAAAGACTAAAGGTTGATGTTATTTTACATCGGAATACGCGAAAAAAATATCCTTATTTGTATGCGGAGATCAGTCATTTCCGGGGAAAAAAAGAACACCAGTCCGTATTCAGGAAGAAGAAATTCCTTGACTTTAATTGAGAGACACAATAAAAGCTGCTGTTTTAGCATAACGTTCTAAAACTTAAGAAGCAATTTTAATATCCATGCGGAGATGCATTCATTTCTGAGGCAAATTGAATGCCTCCCCGTAGAGATATACACGAAATTATTTAAAAACTAATAGAAAGAAGCAAAACAGGAAAGGTTGATCTTATTGTACATCGAAATACGAGAAAATATCTATCCTTATATGTATGCGGAGATCAGTCATTTCTGGGGAAAAAAAGAATACCAGTCCGTATAGAGGAAGAAGAAATTCTTTTATTTTAATGGAGAGACACAATAAAGGCTGCTGTTTTTAATAACGTTCTAAAAGTGAAGAAGTAATTTTAATATCCATGCGGAGATGCATTCATTTCTGAGGCAAATTGAATGCCTCTCCGTAGAGATATACACGAAATTATTTGAAAACGAATAGAGAAGCAAAAAAGGAAACGTTGATTTTATTGTACATCGAAATACGAGAAAAAAAAATTCCTTATATGTAGAGATCTGTCAGAGATATACCCTTATATGCAGAGATGCGGAGATCTGGAGAAAACAGGAAAAAATTAATAATGCAGAACGCATCATACTCGTCGAAAAGAAGATACTTAGATATTTATGCGGCGATGCATTTATTTCTGGGACAAAGTAAATGCCTCTCCGTAGTTTTTCGAAGGAAAAAAATCTTTAAATATATGTCGAGAGAGGAAGGAAAAATGAAATAATAAAGTATGCATCATCTTCGTCGATAAGAAGAAACTTTAAATATTTATGCGGCGATGCATATATTTCTGGGACAAAGTAAATTCCTCTCCGTAGTTCTTCAAAATATTAATCTTTAAATATGTGTGAAGAGAGGAATGAAAAATCAAATAACAGAGTAAGCATCATTCTCGTCGTTAAGAAGAAACTTTAAATATTTATGCGGCGATGCATTTATTTCTGGGACAAAGTAAATGCCTCTCCGAAGTTTTTCAAAATATTAATTTTAAAATATATGTGGAGAGAGGAAGGAAAAATCAAATAACAGAGTACGCATCATCCTCGTCGATAAGAAGAATGCATTTATTTCTGGGACAAAGTAAATGCCTCTCCGTAGTTTTTCGAAAAATTAATCTTTAAATATGTGTGAAGAGAGGAAGGAAAAATCAAATAACAGAGTACGCATCATCCTCGTCGATAAGAAGAAACTTTAAATATTTATGCGGCGATGCATTTATTTTTGGGACAAAAAAAATGCCTCTCCGTAGTTTTTTGAAAAATTAATCTTTAAATATGTGTGAAGAGAGGAATGAAAAATCAAATAACAGAGTGCGCATCATTCTTGTCGATAAGAAGAAACTTTAAATATTTATGCGGCGATGCATTTATTTCTGGGACAAAGTAAATGCTTCTCCGTAGTTTTTCGAAAAATTAATCTTTAAATATGTGTGAAGAGAGGAATGAAAAATCAAATAACAGAATACGCATCATTCTCGTCGATAAGAAGAAACTTTAAATATTTATACGGCAATGCATTTATTTCTGGGACAAAGTAAATGCCTCTCCGTAGTTTTTCAAAATATTAATCTTTAAATATGTGTGGAGAGAGGAAGGAAAAATCAAATAACAGAGTACGCATCATTCTCGTCGATAAGAAGAAACTTTAAATATTTATGCGGCGATGCATTTATTTCTGGGACAAAGTAAATCCTCTCCGTAGTTTTTCGAAGAAAAAAGATATTCATTCGGCGATGCATTTATTTCTGGGGGAAAGTAAATGCCTCTTCGTAGTTTTTTGAAAAAAAAACTTTAAATATATGTGAAGAGAGGAATGAAAAATCAAATAACAGAATACGCATCATTCTCGTCGATAAGAAGAAACTTTAAATATTTAATCGGCGATGCATATATTTCTGGGACAAATTAAATGCCTCTCCGAAGTTTTTCAAAATATTAATTTTTAAATATGTGTGGAGAGAGGAAAGAAAAATCAAATAACAGAGTACGCATCATTCTCGTCGATAAGAAGAAACTTGAAATATTTATGCGGCGATGCATTTATTTCTGGGACAAAGTAAATGCCTCTCCGAAGTTTTTCAAAATATTAATCTTTAAATATGTGTGAAGAGAGGAAGGAAAAATCAAATAACAGAGTACGCATCATTCTCGTCGATAAGAAGAAACTTGAAATATTTATACGGCGATGCATTTATTTCTGGGACAAAGTAAATGCCTCTCCGATGTTTTTCAAAATATTAATTTTTAAATATGTGTGGAGAGAGGAAAGAAAAATCAAATAACAGAGTACGCATCATTCTCGTCGATAAGAAGAAACTTTAAATATTTATGCGGAGATGCATTTATTTTTGGGACAAAAAAAAAATGCCTCTCCGTAGTTTTTCGAAAAATTAATCTTTTAATATGTGTGAAGAGAGAAATGAAAAATCAAATACCAGAGTGCGCATCATTCTCGTCGATAAGAAGAAACTTTAAATATTTATGCGGCGATGCATTTATTTCTGGGACAAAATAAATGCCTCTCCGTAGTTTTTCGAAAAATTAATCTTTAAATATGTATGAAGAGAGGAATGAAAAATCAAATAACAGAATACGCATCATTCTCGTAGATAAGAAGAAACTTTAAATATTTATGCGGCGATGCATTTATTTCTGGGACAAAGTAAATGCCTTTCCGTAGTTTTTCGAAGAAAAAAAATATTCATTCGGCGATGCATTTATTTCTGGGGGAAAGTAAATGCCTCTTCGTAGTTTTTTGAAAAAAATTTTTTAAATATATGTGGAGAGAGGAAGGAAAAGTCAAATAACAGAGTACGCATCATTCTCGTCGATAAGAAGAAACTTTAAATATTTATGCGGCAATGCATTTATTTCTGGGGCAAAGTAAATGCCTCTCCGAAGTCTATCGAAAAAAAAAACTTTAAAAATGTCTGGAGAGAGGAAGGAAAAATCAAATAACAGAGTATGCATCATCCTCGTCGATAAGAAGAAACTTTAAATATTTATTCGGCAATGCATTTATTTCTGGGGGAAAGTAAATGCCTCTCCGTAGCGATGCGCGAAAACATCTTTAGACATAGATGGAAAAAACTAATAATACAGGACACATCATACTCGTCGAAAAGAAGATGCTTAAATATTTATTCGGCGATGCATTTATTTCTGGGGGAAAGTAAATGCCTCTCCGTAGCGATGCGCGAAAACATCTTTAGGCATAGGTGTTGAAAACAGGAAAAAACTAATAATGCAGGACGCATCATACTCGTGGAAAAGGAGATACTTAAATATTTATTCGGCGATGCATTTTTTTCTGGGGTAAAGTAAAAGTTTCTACGTAAGGATACTAAAAAATGTATTCAAACATAGGTGGAGAAAACAGAAAAAAAAACTTATAATGCAGGACGCATCATACTCGTCGAAAAGATGAAACTTTAATTATTTATGCCGCAATGCATTTATTTCCGGAACAAAGTAAATGCCTTTTCATAGTTTTTTGAAAAAAAAATCTTTAAATATACGTGGAGAGAGGAAGAAAAATTCTAATAATAGAGTACGTATCATCCTCGTCGATAATAAGAAAATATAAATATTTATGCGGCGATGCATTTATTTCTGGGGCAAAGTAAATGCCTCTCCGTAGTTTTTCGAAAAAAAAAAAATATTTAAATATATGTGGAAAGAGGAAGGAAAAATCTAATAATTAAGTACGCATCATCCTCGTCGATAATAAGAAACTATAAACATTTATGCGGCGATGCATTTATTTCTGGTGGAAAATAAATGCCTCTCCGTAGAGATGCGCGAAAATATCTTTGGACATAGATGGAGAAAACAGGAAGCAAAAAAGGAAAGGTTGGTGTTATTGTTCATCGAAATACGAGAAGAAAAGAAAACTATCCTTATATGTATTCGGAGATTAGTCATTTCTGGGGGAAAAAAGAACACCAGTCCGCATTCAGATACAAGAAATTCTTTGAATTTAATGGAGAGACACAATGAAAGCTGCTGTTTTTGAAAAGTGAAAAAGCAATTTTAATATCCATGAGGTGATGCATTCATTTTTGAGACAAAGTGAATGCCTCTCCGTAGAGATATACACGAAATTATTTGAAAATGAACAGAGAAGCAAAAAAGGAAAGGTTGATGTTATTTTACATCGGAATACGCGAAAAAATATTTCCTTATTTGTATGCGGAGATCAGTCATTTCTGGGGGAAAAAAGAACACCAGTTCGTATTCAGGTAGAGGAATCTCATTGACTTTAATGGAGAGACACAATAAAAGCGTCTGTTTTTAATAACGTTCTAAAACTTAAGAAGCAATTTTAATATCCATGCGTAAATGCATTCATTTCTGAGGCAAAGTGAATGCCTCAGCGTAGAGATATACACGAAATTACTTAAAAACGAATAGAGAGAAGCAAAAAAGGAAAGGTTGGTGTTATTGTTCATCGAAATACGAGAAGAAAAGAAAACTATCCTTATATGTATTCGGAGATTAGTCATTTCTGGGGAAATAAAGAACAAAAGTCCGTATTCAGGTAGAAGAAATTCACTGCCTTTAATTGAGAGACACAATAACAGCTGCAGTTTTTGAATAACGTTCTAAAAGTGAAGAAGCAATTTTAATATCCATGCGGAGATGCATTCATTTCTGAAGCAAAGTGAATGCCTCTGCGTAGAGATATACACGAAATTATTTGAAAACGAATAGAGAGAAGCAAAAAAGGAAAGATTGGTGTTATTGTACATCGAAATACGAGAAGAAAAGAAAACTATCCTTACATGTATACGGAGATCAGTCATCTCTGGGGAAAAAAAGGACACCAGTCCGTATTCAGGTAGAGGAATCTCATTGACTTTAATAGAGAGACACAATAAAAGCGTCTGTTTTTAATAACGTTCTAAAAGTAAAGAAGCAATTTTAATTTCCATGCGGAGATGCATTCATTTCTGAGGCAAAGTGAATGCCTCTTCGTAGACATATACACGAAATTATTTGAAAATGAATAGAGAAGCAAAAAAGGAAAGTTTGATGTTATTGTACATCGAAATACGAGAAAAAAAATTTCCTTTTATGTAGAGATCTTTTAGAGATATACCCTTATATGCAGAGATGCGGAGATCTCTCATTTCTGGGGGAGAAAAACACCAGTCCATATGCAGCTAGAAGAAATTCTTTGAGTTTAATGGAGAGACACAATAAAAGCTGCTGTTTTTGAATAACGTTCTAAAAGTGAAGAAGCAATTTTAATATCCATGCGGAGATGCATTCATTTCTGATGAAAAGTGAATGCCTCTCCGTAGAGATGTACACGAAATTATTTGAAAACAAATCGAGAAGCAAAAAAGGAAATGTTGGTCCTTTTGTACATCGAAAAACGAGAAAAAATCTATCCTTATATGTATGCGGAGATCAGTCATTTATGGGGGAAAAAAGATCACCAGTCCGTATTCAGGTAGTGGAAAGTCATTGACTTTAACGGAGAGACACAATAAAAGCGTCTATTTTTAATAAAATTCTAAAAGTGAAGAAGCACTTTAAATATCCATGCGGAGATGCATTCCTTTCTGAGGCAAAGTGAATGCCTCTCCGTAGAGATATACACGAAATTATTTGAAAACGAATCTAGAAGCAAAAAAGGAAAGGTTGATTTTATTGTACATCGAAATACGAGATAAAATCTATCCTTATATATATGCGGAGATCAGTCATTTCTGGGGGAAAAAAGAATACCAGTCCGTATTCAGGTAGAAGAAATTCTTTGACTTTAATAGAGAGACACAATAAAATCTTCTGCTTTTGAATATCGTTCTAAACGTGAATAATCAATTTTAATATCCATGAGGAGATGCATTCATTTCCGAGACAAAGTGAACGCCTCTCCGTAGTGATATACACGAAATTATTTGAAAACGAACAGAGAAAAGCAAAAAAGGAAAGGTTGATGTTATTTTACATCGAATTACGAGAAGAAAAACTATCCTCGTATGTATGCGGATATCAGTCATTTCCGGGGAAAAAAAGAACACCAGTCCGTATTCAGGTAGAAGAAATTACTTGACTTTAATTGAGAGACACAATAAAAGCTGCTGCTTTAGCATAACGTTCTAAAACTTAAAAAGCAATTTTAATATCCATGCGGAGATGCATTCATTTCTGAGGCAAAGTGAATGCCTCTTCGTAGAGATATACACGAAACTATTTGAAAACGAATAGAGAAGCAAAAAGTTAAAAGTTGATGTTATTGTACATCGAAATACGAGAAAAAAAATTTCTTTATATGTAGTGATCTGTCAGAGATATACCCTTTTATGTAGAGATGCGGAGATCTGCCATTTCTGGGGGGAACAATAACACCAGTCCATATGCAACTAGAAGAAATTCTTTGACTTTAATGGAGAGACACAATAAAAGCTGCTGTTTTTGAATATCGTTCTAAACGTGTAGAAGCAATTTGAATATCCATGAGGAGATGCATTCTTTTCTGAGGCAAAGTGAATGCCTCTCCGTAGAGATATACACAAAATTATTTGAAAACGAATAGAGAAGCAAAAAAGGAATGGCTGATGTTATTGTACATCGAAATACGAGTAAAAACTATCCTTATATGCAGGCCTGTCCAACCTTTCTGTAACCAGGGGCGCATCTTGACTCTTGGCACTCAAAGAAGGGCGCCAATATTTACGTGACTGAAAACTGCCAATATTATCGCGTAGTATTAGTATGCACGCCTTAATATAAAACAAACGAATCGTACAGCAGTAAACAAAAATCCCCCGACAATTTTGGAGTTACATGTATTAAATTTCAAATTATACATTTTTTCAAAGAGAAGTCTATATAAAAAATGTTTTTAGGGCAAAGTACAAGAAAATTTAATCGACTCATCAATAACAATAACAACAAATAAATAAATATAAAATCAAAGATATTGCTAGGTTTCTTTTAGGATGTGAAAATTCGGTTTGATTTATTTTGAAGGCCTGGATAAGTTTTATGAAATGTAGAAAAACAGACAAGAATCATAGTGACCCAAACATGTAGGGTAGTTTTAAAGATAATCTGTAAGTGCTTTCCGAGACGGAAGTCATTCTGCACCCTTTATTAATTTTTTCTATGCAAAATTATATAAAAAAATAAAATAAATAAATTCTCTAAAATTTCAAAAGCGAAGAAACAAAAATTAAGCCTCTTTGACCTTCATATATAACACCGAATGGGCCAGTGTGAAAACTGTAAAAAGAAAAAAAGCTTTGCTTTCATGCACATGTATCGTCAAAGAGGCAGGGGCAGGTAAAAATGTTTATTTTTCTCTTACTCCTTAAGTATTAAAAAGAGCTATTTTTAATTGTTAAGAAATCTAATTGTCGTAACTACACTATATAAACAATAACGAAAAATTGCAAAAATATGCATACTTAAATTTTCAAAATATAGTTCCGTTTTTTAATGTACAACGGCAAGCAACAAAATGCCAAACACAGGTTTTAAAAAATACTCTGATATAATATTAATGATATTAAAGAAAGCATTCTCTATAATGGAATTTTACTTCAAAAATATTTAATAACAAGAAATCTTCAAAGGGCAGCATGGCGCCCGTGGGCGCCGCGTTGGACATCCCTGCTTATATGTATTCGGAGATTAGTCATTTCTGGGAAAAAAAAACACCAGTCAGTATTCAGGTAGAAGAAATTCTTTGACTTTAATGGAGAGACACAATAAAAGCTGCTGTTTTTGAAAAGTGAAGAAGCAATTTTAATATCCATGCAGAGATGCATTCATTTCTGAAGCAAAGTGAATGCCTCTCCGTAGAGATATACACGAAATTATTTTAAAATGAACAGAGAAGCAAAAAAGGAAAGGTTGATGTTATTTTACATCGGAATACGCGAAAAAATATATCCTTATTTGTATGCGGAGATCAGTCATTTCTGGGGGAAAAAGGAACACCAGTCCGTATTCAGGTAGAAGAAATTCTTTGACTTTAATTGAGACACACAATAACAGCTGCAGTTTTTGAATAACGTTCTAAAAGTGAAGAAGCAATTTTAATATCTATGCGGAGATGCATTCATTTCTAAATCAAAGTAAATGCCTCTCCGTAGAGGTATACACGAAATTATTTGAAAACGAATAGAGAAGCAAAAAAGGAAAGTTCATGTTATTCTACATCGAAATACGAGAAAAAAATAATCTTTATATGTATGCGGAGATCAGTCATTTCTGGGAATAAAAAGTTTACCAGTCCGTGTTCAGGTAGAAGAAACTCTTTGACTTTAATGGAGAGACACAATAAAAGCTGCTGTTTTTGAATATTGTTCTAAAAGTGAAGAAGCAATTTTAATATCCATGCGGACATGCATTCATTTCTGAGGCAAAGTGATTGCCGCTCCGTAGAGATATACACGAAATTATTTCAAAACGAATAGAGAAGCAAAAAAAAATGGTTGATGTAATTGTACATCGAAACACGAGAAAAAAAACAATCCTGATATGTATGAGGAGATCAGTCATTTCTGGGAATAAAAAGAACACCAGTCCGTATTCAGGTAGAAGAAATTCTTTGACTTTAATGGAGAGACACAATAAAAGCTGCTGTTTTTGAATAACGTTCTAAACGTGAAGAAGCAATTTGAATATCCATGAGGAGAGTCATTCATTTCTGAGACAAAGTGAATGCTTCTCAGTAGAAATATACACAAAATTATTTGAAAACGAATATTGAAGCAAAAAACTAAAAGTTGATGTTATTGTACAGCGGAATACGAGAAAAAAAAATATCCTTATGTGTATGCGGAGATCAGTCATTTCTGGGGAAATAAAGTGTTAAATTTAATATTTTAATTCTTACTTGTCCTATTATTTTAATGATCAAGTATATTATTTGTTGTTTGTACATTATCCATATTTTTTTCTCATGACTATAGATGACTTGTGCATCTGGCAACGCATTAGAGTTGCTGTTAGTTTTTCGTTCGTACTGTGTGTACAACGTTGCATGGCCACTGCGCTAATAAATAAATGAATATTACACTTTAAGTAAGTTTAATATTTAATATTTTTATAGGTTATGGGCCCAGGATTTACGCCCATGTAACCGATTTCAATCAGAAACTAAAAATAAGTTTGATTTTAAAGCATTTGTTGCTATAGCGCGTAATCGAACTGACGCCGGTTGTTAAGCCTAACGGGAAGTTCGTTTGCAAAGTTAGCGTGACATCGTATTCAGTATAAAATAACTATGGCTGGACTTGATTTTTCTTCGATGAATATATTTGACGGGAAAAACTATTCCCAATGGCGTTTTCAAATGAACTGTGCACTGAAAGCTAAAGGTGTGTTTGCCGTTGCTAGTGGATCGAAAGTTAAGCCTGATGCCGACTCTGAAATCGAGAAGTGGGAAAAAGAAGATGCCATTGCAATGTTTACGATTACCGCAGCGATGGAGATGAAACAAATAAGCCTGATTGAGAGCTGTACTACATCGTTTGGCATGTTGACAAAGCTAGACTCAGTATTTCATCAAAAGTCTAATTTCAACAAAATGTTATTGCTAGACAAATTCCATCAACTCAAAATGGATTCTAATGAGACAGCAGTAGAGTACATTTCAAGAGCAGAAAACCTAGCCCATCAAATTAAAAACTCCGGTGAAGAGATCTATGATATCATCCTCCTAACGGAAATTTTGGGAACTTTGCCATCAAAATATCGCAACTTTCGGCAAGCATGGTTGTCAGTGGATGAAAGTAGACAGAATCTGTCAAATTTAACAGCCAGGTTAATTGATGAGGAAGCAAGTTTAAATGAAAATGACAGGGATGAAACAGCATTTGTTGCAAACTGGAGAACTGCAAAGCCATCAACGAACTACAAGCAAAAGTTCAATCAACCAAAAGCCAAGCTAGATAAATCAAAAGTAACATGCTACTCATGTCGGAAAAACGGGCATTTTGCCAGAGACTGTCGATCCCGACCAAGAAGTGATGTAAATAACAAAAGTGAGCCCAATGATTCCATAGGTTACTATGCCTTTAGTGCTGAAGTGAAGGAGTTGGAGAATTGTAAATAAAATCAATGGATACTTGACAGTGCAGCATCAGCACATATGACGTACGATTTCCACTCACTAAGGGACTTTCAGAAATTAGATGGTAGCGATAAAATCCGCCTAGGAGATAACACAGAATTCCCAATTGAAGGAAGCGGGGAGGTAAGAATTTTGAAATTCATAAACAATACCTGGATTGAAGGTTTAATGACAAATGTACTGTATATGCCAGGTTTAAAAAAAAATTTATTTTCTGAAGGAACTGTAGCAAATAAGGGAATGAAAATTATCAAAACTGGTGATAGTGCTAAAATTTATAATTGTGATGATAACCTTATTGCCTCAGCTGTTCGTACTTCAAACAACTTATATGAGATACTATTCAAAACGTTAAAACCATTGAAGCAAATGTAACTGCTACAGATAGTATTAAGTTACGGCACAAGCGAATGGGTCATATTAATCTCAAGGCCCTAAGAGAGTTAAGTGAAAAAGGAATTATTGATAAGATTGATTTTTCAGGTGCTGATAAATTCCTATGCAAAGGCTGCCAATATGGCAAACAACATAAACTTTCGTTTAGCAGTAGAAAATACAAATCCAGCAAGCCTGGTGAATTAATTTACAGTGATTTGTGTGGTCCAATGTCAACATCATCACTAGGTGGTACCAATTATTTAGCTATCTTCAAAGATGATTTTAGTGGTTATGTTTCTGTTGCATTTTTGAAACATAAGTGTGATACCTTTGAACATTTCAAGAAGTTTGTATCTCTGTGTGAAAACAAACATTCAACAACAGTGAAAGCTCTTAGAGTGGATAATGGCAGAGAATTCATAAATCATGATTTAAAAGACTTTCTGCATAGAAAAGGTATTGAACTTCAGCCTACAGCTCCTTACCCTCCTGAACAGAATGGAAAAGCGGAGTGAAATATAAGAACAATTATGGAAAGTGCTCGATCAATGCTGTACAGCAAGAATGTGCCATTGTTTTTATGGGCTGAAGCAGTTAACACAGCTGTGCATATCCTAAATAATGTACCGACAAGTCAGTCACCTGGATCCACTCCATACGAACTGTGGACAGGAAAGCAGCAATCTCTTAAGTATTTGAGAACTTTTGGCTCAGAAGATTATATGCATGTGCCTGACCAATTGCGAAAGAAATTGCAGCCCAAAAGTATAAAAAATATTTTTGTTGGCTATGAAAGAGTTTCAACAAATTACCGGCTGTTTGATCCTGCATCAAAAACAATAAAAATTTCCAGAAATGTTACATTTTATGAAAGCTCATATGCACCAGAGATTCACTCACAAAAGAAACAGACAATTTCAGTAAGTAGCTCTGAATACCAAGTTATTACCAGCGAGTCAGAAACTGAAACTAACCAAATGATGAATGAAAATGAAATACTTAATGCTTCGCAGAACCCATATGATGAAACTTCCTCTTACAGTCTTACACCGAGAGAAAATATAAGAATTCCTAGACGTTATGATGTAAATGTTGCTGAAATTCCAAAAACATATGAAGAGGCAATTAACTCCCATCAATCGAAGGAGTGGAGAGACGCAATAAGAGATGAACTCGAATCATTACAGAAAAACAACACCTGGCAGTTGGTAGAATGTCCAGAAGGGAAGAATGTAATTGGATCAAAGTGGGTGTTCAACATAAAGTACTTACCAAATGGAAATATTGAGCGTTTTAAGGCTCGCCTGTGTGCAAAAGGATACGCACAAGTGGAGGGAGTTGATTTCAATGAAACATTCTCACGAACAACTAGATATGACACCATACGAGTGATCTTGGCAATTGCTGCTCAAAAGAAGTTAAAAATATTGCAGTGTGACATAAAAACAGCTTTTCTGCATGGTGACATTGAAGAAGAAATGCAACCTCCTCCAGGTCTACCTATTGATCCAGACCTTGTATGTAAGTTAAGAAAATCCTTATATGGCCTAAAACAGTCGTCAAGATGTTGGAACCAGAAGTTTTCAGATTTCTTATTAAATTATGGATTCAATCAAAGTGTGGCTGACCCTTGCTTATTCCATGGTGTTTTCCAAGGTAGGAAAGTTCTTCTTATTTTGTATGTTGATGATGTTCTCTTACTATGTGAAGATGAAGAAATTTTAAATGACATCATGAAAAATATGAACAAGAACTTTGAAGCCACTATTTGTAAATCAAATTGTTTTGTTGGAATTGAGATTAACCAAAATACAGATGGTTCAATTTTCATCCATTCACAAGCTTACATTAAGAAAATTTTAAGACAATTCAACCTTGAAGATTGTAATCCAGTTAGTGTTCCAGCAGATCCCTATGTAATTCTGTCATCTGAGCCAAACATAAATTTAGAAGAAAATAGTGTACCATATCGTGCAGCTGTTGGATCATTACTATTTCTTTCTTCTACCACACGTCCGGATATCACATATGCTGTAAACCTTGTAAGTAGGTTCCAAAACAACTACAGTCAAGTACATTGGAATGCCGTCAAAAGAATAATGAAGTACTTGAAAGGAACTCAGTGTCATGGTATCCGGTATGAGGCCGAATCAGAAAAATTCTTACCTTGTGGCTTATTCTGATGCAGATTTTGCTGGTGACTTGGACACCAGAAGGTCCACCACTGGATATGTTTTCATGTTGTCAAGTGGTGCCATTACATGGAACACTAGTAGGAAAACTTCAGTGTCAACATCAACCACAGAATCCGAATATATTGCAGCATCTACAGCAGTGAAAGAAGTGATATGGCTCCGCCAGCTGTTATGTGATATAGATGAAATATCATTTTCTGAAAAAAATATCACTTTGCATACTGATAATCAGAGTGCCATAAAATTAATCAAAAATCCAGAGTATCATAAACGTACAAAGCACATTGACATCCGGTACCACTTCATCCGTGAAAAGTACCAGGATAAAACTGTGAATATTGATTATGTCAATAGTAATGGACAATTGGCCGATATGTTTACAAAGGCTTTGCCCAGAGACAAATTTTAAAAACTAAGAACTCTGATAAACTGTCTTGCTAAGTGTTATTATTTTTTTTTTTTGATAATCTGCCTTGCTAAGTGTTATAAATTTATATAATATGCCCTGCTAAGTGTTAATTATTTTTTTATTTTTTTATTGACAAGTAAGAATTGGAGGGAGTGTTAAGTTTAATATTTTAATTCTTACTTGTCCTACTATTTTAATAATCAAGAATATTATTTGTTGTTTGTACATTATCCATGTTTTTTTCTCATAAATAAAGATGACTTGTGCATCTGGCAACGCAGTAGAGTTGCTGTTAGTTGTTCGTTCGTACTGTGTGTACAACGTGGCATGGCCACTGCGTTAATAAATAAATGAATATTACACTTTAAATAAGTTTAATATTTAATATTTTTATATAAAGAACACCAGTCCGTGTTCAGATAGAAGAAATTCGATAGAAGAAATATAGAGACACAATAAAAACTGCTGTTTTTGAATAACGTTCTAAAAGTGAAGAAGCAATTTTAATATCCATGAGGAGAAGCATTCACTTCTGAGGAAAAGTGAATGCCTCTCCGTAGTGATATACACGAAAATAATTGAAAACGATTAGAGAAGCAAAAAACGAAAAGTTGATGTTATTGTACATCGAAATACGAGAAAAAAAAACTATTCTTATATGTATGCGCAGATCAGTCATTTCTAGGGGAAAAAAGAATACCAGTCCGTGTTCAAGTAGAAGAAACTCTTTGACTTTAATAAAGAGACACAATAAAAGCTGCTGTTTTTGAAAAGTGAAAAAGCAATTTTAATATCCATGCGGTGATGATTTCATTTCTGAGGCAAAGTGAATGCCTCTCCGTAGAGATATAAACGAAATTATCTGAAAACGAATAGAAAAGCAAAAAAGGATAGGTTGATGTTATTCTACATCGAAATACGAGAAAAAAATCCTTATATGTATGCGGAGATCAGCCATTTCTGAGAATAAAAAGAATACCTGTCCGTATTCAGGTAGAAGGAATTCTTTGACTTTAATGGAGAGACAAAATAAAAGCTGCTGTTTTAGCATAGCGTTCTATAACTTAAGAAGCAATTTTAATATCGATGCGGAGATGCATTCATTTCTGGGGCAAAGTGAATGCCTCTCCTTAGAGATATACACGAAATTATTTGAAAACTAATAAAGAAGCAAAAACTGAAAGGTTGATGTTATTGTACATAGGAATACGAGAAAAAACTATCATTATATGTATGCGGAGATCAGTCGTTTCTGAGAAAAAAAGAACACCAGTCGGTATTCAGTTAGAAGAAATACTTTGACTTTAATGGAGAGACACAATAAAAGCAGCTTTTTTTTAATAACGTTCTAAAAGTGAAGAAGCAATTTTAATATCCATGCGGAGATGCATTCATTTCTGAGGCAAAATGATTGCCGTTCCGTAGAGATATACACGAAATTATCTGAAAACGAATAGAAAAGCAAAAAAGGAAAGGTTGGTGTTATTCTACATCGAAATACGAGAAAAAAACAATCCTTATATGTATGCCGAGATCAGTCATTTCTGGGGACGTAAAGAACACCAGTCCGTATACATGTAGAAGAAATTCTTTGACCTTAATGGAGAGACACAATAAAAGCTACTGTATTTGAATAAGGTTCTAAAAGTGAAGAAGCAATTTTAATATCCATAAGGATATACATTCATTTCTGTGTCAAAGTGAAAGCCTCTTTTAATTCTTACTTGTCCTACTATTTTAATAATCAAGAATATTATTTGTTGTTTGTACATTATCCATGTTTTTTTTCTCATAACTAAAGATGACTTGTGCATCTGGCAACGCAGTAGAATTGCTGTTAGTTGTTCGTTCGTACTGTGTGTACAACGTGGCATGGCCACTGCGTTAATAAATAAATGAATATTACACTTTGAATAAGTTTAATATTTAATATTTTTATATAAAGAACACCAGTCCGTGTTCAGATAGAAGAAATTCTTTGACTTTAATGGAGAGACACAATAAAAACTGCTGTTTTTGAATAACGTTCTAAAATTTAAGAAGAAATTTTAACATCCATGCGGAGATACAATCATTTCTGAGGCAAAGTGAATGCCTCTCCGTACAGATATACACGAAATTATTTGAAAACGAATAGAGAAGCAAAAAAGGAAAGGTTGATGTTATTGTACATCGAAATACGAGAAAAAAATATCCTTATATGTATGCGGAGATCAGTCATTTCTGGAGAGAAAAAGAATACCAGTCCGTATTCAGGAAGAAGAAATTCTTTGATTTAATGGAGATGCACAATAAAAGCTGCTTTTTTTTAATAACGTTCTAAAAGTGAAGAAGCAATTTTAATATCCATGAGTAGAAGCATTTACTTCTGAGGCAAAGTGAATGCCTCTCCGTAGTGATATACACGAAAATATTTGAAAACGATTAGAGAAGCAAAAAACGAAAGGTTGATGTTATTGTACATCGAAATACGAGAAAAAATCTATTCTTATATGTATGCGGAGATCAGTCATTTCTGGGGGAAAAAAGAACACCAGTCCCTATTCAAGTAGAAGAAATTCTTTGACCTTAATGGAGAGACACAATAAAAGCTACTGTATTTGAATAACGTTCTAAAAGTGAAGAAGCAATTTTAATATCCATAAGGAGATACATTCATTTCTGAGTCAAAGTGAATGCCTCTCCGTAGAGATATAAACAGAATTATTTGAAAACGAATAGAGAAGCAAAAAATTAAAGGTTGATGTTCTTGTACATCGAAATACGAGAGAAAAAACAATCCTTATACGTATGCGGATATCAGTCATTTCTGGGGAAAAAAAGAACACCAGTCCGTATTCAGGTAGAAGAAACTCATTGACTTTAATGGAGAGACAATAAAAGCTTCTGTTTTTAATAACGTTCTAAAAGCGAAGACGCAATTTTAATATCCATGCGTAGATGCATTCATTTCTGTGGCAAAGTGAATGCCTCTTCGCAGAGATATACCTGACATTATTTGAAAACGAATAGAGAAGCAAAAAAGGAAAGATTGGTGTTATTGTACATCGAAATACGAGAAAAAAAATTTCCTTATTTGTAGAGATCTGTCAGAGATATAACCTTATAAGATGAGAGGCGGAGATCTGTCATTCTGGGGTAAAAAAGAAAACTAGTCCATATGCAGCTAGAAGATATTCTTTGACTTTAATGGAGAGACACAATAAAAGCTGCTGTTTTTGAATAACGTTCTAAAAGTGAAGAAGCGATTTTAATATCCATGCGTACATGCATTCACTTCTAAGGCAAAATGAATGCCTCTCCGCAGTGATATAAACGAAATTATTTGAAAAAGAATGGAGAAGCAAAAAAGGAAGGATTGATGTTATTGTACATCAGAATACGAAAAAAAAACTATCATTATTTGTATGCAGAGATCAGCCGTTTCTGAAAAAAAAAGAAAGTATTCAGGTAGATTCAGGTAGATTCAGGAAATATTCAGTCCGTGTTCAGGTAGAAGAAATTCTTTGACTTTAATGGAGAGACACAATAAAAGCTGCTGTTTTTGAATAACGTTCTAAAAGTGAAAAAGCAATTTTAATATCCATGCGGAGATACATCCATTTCTGGGGCAAAGTGAATGCCTCTCCGCAGAGTTATATACGAATTATTTGAAAACGAATAGAGAAGCAAAAAACTAAATGTTGATGTTATTGTACATCGAAATATGAGGAAAAAAAACTACTCTTGTATGTCTGCGGAGATCAGTCATTTCTGGCGAAAAAAAGAACACCAATCCGTATTCAGGTAGAAGAAATTCTGTGACTTTAATTGAGAGACACAATAAAAGCTGCAGTTTTTGAATAACGTTCTAAAAGTGAAGATTCAATTTTAATATCCATGCGGAAACACATTCTTTTTTGAGGCAAAGTGAATGCCTCTCCATAGAGATATACACGAAATTTTTTGAAAACGAGTAGAGAAACAAAAAAGGAAAGATTGGTGTCATTGTACATCGAAATACGAGAAGAAAAGAAAAATATCCTTTCATGTATGCGGAGATTAGTCATTTCTGGGGAAATAAAGAACACCAGTCCGTGTTCAGATAGAAGAAAATCTTTGACTTTAATGGAGAGACACAATAAAAGCTGCTGCTTTTGAATAACGTTCTAAAAATGAAGAAGCAATTTTAATATCCTTGCGGAGATGCATTCATTTCTGAGGCAAAGTGAATGCCTCTTCGTAGAGATATACCTGAAATTATTTGAAAACGAATAGAGAAGCAAAAAAGTAAAGGTTGATGTTCTTGTACATCAAAATACGAGAAAAAAACTATCCTTATATGTATGCGGAGATCAGTCATTTCTGGGGGGAAAAAACACCAGTCCGTATTCAGGTAGAAGAAATTATTTGACTTTAATGGAGAGACAAAATAAAAGCTGCTGTTTTTGTATAACGTTCTAAAAGTGAAGAAGCGATTTTAATATCCATGCGGAGATGCATTCACTTCTGAGGCAAAGTGAATGCCTCTCCGTAGTGATATACACGAAATTATTTGAAAACGAATAGAGAAGCAAAAAAGGAAAGATTGATGTTATTGTACATCGGAATACCAGAAAAAAAAACTATCATTATATGTATGCGGAGATAAGTCGTTTCTGAGAAAAAAAGAACACCAGTCCGTATTCAGGTAGAAGAAATTCTTTCACTTTAATGGAGAGACACAATAAAAGCTGCTGTTTTTGAATATCGTTTTTAAAGTGAAGAAGTAATTTTAATATCCATGCGGAGATGCATTCATTTCTGAGGCAAAGTGAATGCCTCTCCGTAGAGATATACACGACACTATTTGAAAACGAATAGTGAAGCAAAAAAGGAAAGTTTGGTGTTATTGTACATCGAAATACGTGAAGAAAACAAAACTGTCATTACATGTATGCGGAGATCAGTCATTTCTGGGGAAAAAAGAACCCCAGTCCGTATTCAAATAGAAGAAATTCTTTGACTTTAATTGAGAGACACAATAAAAGCTACTGTTTTAGCATACCGTTCTAAAACGGAAGAAGCAATTTTAATATCCATGCGGTGATGCATTCTTTTCTGAGGGAAAGTGATTGCCGCTCCGAAGAGATATACACGAAATTATTTCAAGACGATTAGAGAAGCAAAAAAAAAGGTTGATGTTATTGTACATCGAAACACGAGAAAAAAAAACAATCCTTATACGTATGCGGAGATCAGTCATTTCTGGGGAATAAAAGAACACCAGTCCGTATTGAGGTAGAAGAAACTCATTGACTTTAACGGAGAGACACAATAAAAGCTGCTGTTTTTAATAACGTTCTAAAAGTGAAGAAACACTTTTAATATCCATGCGTAGATGCATTCATTTCTGATTCAAAGTGAATGCCTCTCCTTAAAGATATACACGAAATTATTTGAAAACGAATAGAGAAGCGAAAAAGGAAAGGTTGATGTTATTGTACATCGAAATACGAGAAAAAAATTCCTTATATGTAGAGATCTGTCAGAGATATACCCTTATATGCAGAGATGCGGAGCCCTGACATTTCTGGGGGAAAAAAGAACACCAGTCCATAAGCAGCCAGAAGAAATTCTTTGACTTTAATTGAGAGACACAATAAAAGCTGCTGTTTTAGCATAACGTTCTAAAACGGAAGAAGCAATTTTAATATCCATGCGGTGATAAATTCATTTCCAAGGCAAAGTGATTGCCGCTCCGTATAGATATACACGAAATTATTTCAAAACGATTAGAGAAGCAAAAAAGGAAAGATTGGTGTTATTGTACGTCGAAATACGAGAAGAAAAGAAAACTATCCTTTCATGTATGCGGAGATTAGTCATTTCTAGGGAAATAAAGAACACCAGTCCATATGCAGCCAGAAGAAATTCTTTGATTTTAATGGAGAAACACAATAAAAGCTGCTGTTTTTGAATAACGTTCTAAAAGTGAAGAAACAATTTTAATATTCATGCGGAGATGCATTTATTTCTGAGGCAAAGTTAATGCCTCTCCGTAGAGATATACACGAAAATATTTGAAAACGAATAGAGAAGCAAAAAAGGAAAGTTTGGAGTTATTGTACATCGAAATACGTGAAGAAAATAAAACTATCCTTACATGTATGCGGAAATCAGTCATTTCTGGGGAAAAAAAGAACACCAGTTCGTATTCAGATAGAAGAAATTCTTTGACTTTAATTGAGAGACACAATAAAAGCTGCTGTTTTAGCATAACGTTCTAAAACGGAAGACGCAATTTTAATATCCATGCGGAGATGCATTCATTTCTGAGACAAAGTGATTGCCGCTCCGTATAGATATACACGAAATTATTTCAAAACGATTAGAGAAGCAAAAAAAAAAAAAAAAGGTTGATGTTATGGTACATCGAAACACGAGAAAAAAAAACAATCCTTATATGTATGCGAAGATCAGTCATTTCTGGGAATAAAAAGAACACCAGTCCGTATTCAGGTAGATGAAATTCTTTGACCTTAATGGAGAGACACAATAAAAGCTGCTGTTTTTGCATATCATTCTAAACGTGAAGAAGCAATTTTAATATTCATGCGGAGATGCATTCATTTCTGAGGCAAAGTGAATGCATCTCTGTAGAGATATACACGAAATTATTTGAAAACGAATAGAGAAGCAAAAAATTAAAAGTTGATGTTATTGTACATCGGAATACGAGAAAAAAAATATATTTATTTGTATGCGGAGATCAGTGATTTCTGGCGAAAAAAAGAACACCAATCCATATTCAGGTAGAAGAAATTCTTTGACTTTAATAGAGAGACACAATAAAAGCTGCAGTTTTTGAATAACGTTCTAAAAGTGAAGAATCAATTTTAATATCCATGCGGAGACACATTCTTTTTTGAGGCAAAGTGAATGCCTCTCCATAGAGATATACACGAAACTTTTTGAAAACGAGTAGAGAAACAAAAAAGGAAAGATTGGTGTTATTGTACATTGAAATACGAGAAGAAAAGAAAACTATCCTTTCATGTATGCGGAGATTAGTCATTTCTGGGGAAATAAAGAACACCAGTCCGTGTTCAGATAGAAGAAACTCTTTGACTTTAATGGAGAGACGCAATAAAAACTGCTGTTTTTGAATAACGTTCTAAAAGTGAAGAAGCAATTTTAATATCCATGCGGAGATACATTCATTTCTGAGGCAAAGTGAATGCCTCTCCTTAGAGATATACACGAAATTATTTGAAAACGAATAGAGTAGCAAAAAAGGAAAGATTGATGTTATTGTACATCGAAATTCCAGAAAAAAAATTTCCTTATATGTAGAGATCTGTCAGAGATATGCCCTTATATGCAGAGTTGCGGAGATCTGTCATTCTGGGGGAAAAGAAGAACACCAGTCCATATGCAGCTAGAAGAAATTCTTTGACTTTAATGGATAGACACAATAAAAGCTGCTGTTTTTGAATAACTTTCTAAAAGTGAAGAAGCATTTTTAATAACCATGCGGAGATTCATTCATTTCTGAAGCAAAGTGACTGTCTCTAAGTAGAGATATACACGAAATTATTTGAAAACGAATAGAGAAGCAAAAAATGAAATGTTGATGTTATTGTACATCGAATTACGAGAAAAAAAAACTATTCTTATATGTGTGCGGATATCAGTTATTTCTGGTGGAAAAAAACACCAGTCCGTATTGAGGTAGAAGAAATTCTTTGACTTTAATGGAGAGACACAATAAAAGTTGCTGTTTTTGTATAACGTTCTAAAAGTTAAGAAGCGATTTTAATATCCATGCGGAGATTCATTCACTTCTGAGGCAAAGTGAATGCCTCTCCGTAGTGATATACACGAAATTATTTGAAAACGAATAGAGAAGCAAAAAAGGAAAGATTGATGTTATTGTACATCGGAATACGAGAAAAAAAAACTATCATTATATGTATGCGGAGATCAGCCGTTTCTGAGAAAAAAAGAACACCAGTCCGTATTCAGTTAGAAGAAATTCTTTTACTTTAATGGAGAGACACAATAAAATCTGCTGTTTTTGAATAGCGTTCCTAAAGTAAAGAAGTAATTTTAATATCCATGCGGAGATGCATTTATTTCTGAGGCAAAGTGAATGCCTCTCCGTAGAGATATACACGAAATTATTTGAAAACGAATAGAGAAGCAAAAAAGGAAAGTTTGGTGTTATTGCACATCGAAATACGTGAAGAAAACAGAACTCTCCTTACATGTATGCGGAGATCAGTCATTTCTGGGGAAAAAAAGAACACCAGTCCGTATTCAGGTAGAAGAAACTCATTGACTTTAATGGAGAGACACAATAAAAGCTGCTGTTTTTAATAACGTTCTAAAAGTGAAGAAGCACTTTTAATATCCATGCGTAGATGCATTCATTTCTGAGGCAAAGTGAATGCCTCTCCTTAGAGTAGAGGTCTGCACGGGCCGGAATTTCCAGGCCCGGCCCGTAGGAAATATTTTTCGGCCCGACCCGTTGTAAAACTCAAAAGCTCGGCCCGAGCCCGGCCCGGCCCGTAGTAAAATCAGAGAAATCAGGCCCGGCCCGTAGTAAAATCAGAAAAATCAGGCCCGGCCCGTTTTGGCCCGTTACAATTTCTACGATTTCTAAAAAAAATCAGATTTTTATCAAGATTATATTAAGATTTTTTTAAAGAGTACTGCATACATATTTGTGGAATGATTTTGCAGTATATTTTAGAGGAAATACACATTAGTAACATTAATGGTTATAAGGTTCTTAGGCTTTCAACATTCAAATAAAGATTCATAAAAAAATTAATATGGCTTAGAATAAAAGAAAAAAAAAGAAATTTAAAAACATCATAATTTTTGAACTGTTTAATAAAAGAAGATTTATAAAAATATTCATATATCATTTTATTAAAGATTTTAAATCTAAATTCATACGTTAATTCAAAGAAGCTCCTTTCTGATATATTTCTAAATTCATTTTTTTTCCCAGAAATGCATAAGATTAGCAGGTGTCTTCATTCAGAAACTATGTAATCGAATGGCGTTATTGATTTTTTGATACAAGTAATTTAAGAACACTGCAAGCAAATAAAATATTGTCATAGTTGGCGTTTTGAATAGAATTTCCGGAAGCGACAGCATGGGAAGGGAGAAAAACCTGCAACCATTTGAGAAACTATTGTATCTCAACAAGATTACACAAGTATTTTATTTACCAAAAATGAAAAAGGCTATTCGATTCCGAATCCCTTCAATGGTCAGGCTTATCACTTTTATATTTTTACAATTAAAAATTAATGTAAAAATGTGTCAAACTTTCGCGTTATTTAAAAATTAATTTAAAAACCATCAAGAAGCATATATCCAAAGATTAAGCTAACATAAGTTCTTTATAGCTGTTCATAATTTTACAAATTATGTTGTCTGCCTTACAGATCTTAAGAACAATTAAGTCTTCTTTCGGTCTGGCCAGTCTATATGTAGAAAAATAATAACATGATCTCCAATTTTGATCTGAGCCCTGCACGAGTCAGTTTAAAAAATATTAAATCGAGTTACACACAATGAAACTGTCCGATGCTGATCTCTACACTGCACAAGTTACATTTTTAATGGAGAAACACAATAAAAGCTGCTGTTTTTGAATAACGTTCTAAAAGTGAAGAAGCAATTTAAATATTCATGCGGAGATGCATTTATTTCTGAGGCAAAGTTAATTCCTCTCCGTAGAGATGTACACGAAAATATTTGAAAACGAATAGAGAAGCAAAAAACGAAAGGTTGAAATTATTGTACATCGAAATACGAGAAAAAAAAAAAGCTATCATTATATGTATGCAGAGATCAGTCATTTCTGCGGAAAGAAAGAACACCAGTCCGTATTCAGGTAGAAGAAATTCTTTGACTTTAATGGAGAGACACAATAAAAGCTGCTGTTTTTTAATAACGTTCTAAAAGTGAAGAAGCAATTTTAATATCCATGCGGAGATGCATTTATTTCTGAGGCAAAGTTAATGCCTCTCCGTAGAGATGTACACGAAATTATTTGAAAACAAATAGAGAAGCAAAAAAGGAAATGTTGATGTTTTGGTACATCGGAATACGAGAAAATCTATCATTATATGTATGCGGAGATCTGTCATTTCTGGGGGGAAAAAAGAACACCAGTCCGCATTTAGGTAGTAGAAATTCTTTGACTTTAATGGAGAGACACAATAAAAGCTTCTGTTTTTGAATATCGTTCTTAAAGTGAAGAAGCAATTTTAATATCCATGCGAGATGCATTCATTTCTGAGGCAAAGTGAATGCCTCACCGTAGAGACATACACGAAATTATTTTAAAACGAATAGAGAAGCAAAAAAGGAAGATTTGGATTTTTTATACATCGAAATACGTGAAGAAAACAAAACTATCCTTACATGTATGCGGAGATCAGTCATTTCTGGGGAAAAAAAACAAAAGTCCGTTTTGAGATAGAAGAAATTCTTTGACTTTAATGGAGAGACACAATAAAAGCTGCTGTTTTTGTATAACGTTCTAAAAGTGAAGAAGCATTTTTAATACCCAGCGAAGATTCATTCATTTCTGAAGCAAAGTGAGTGCCTCTCCGTAGAGATATACACGAAATTATTTGAAAATGAATAGATAAGCAAAAAAGGAAAGGTTGATGTTATTCTACATCGAAATACGAGAAAACAAAATATGATTATATGTATGCAGAGATCAGTCATTTCTGCAGAGAGAAAGAACACCAGTCCGTATTCAGGTAGAAGAAAATATTTGACTTTAATGAAGAGACACAATAAAAGCTGCTGTTTTTAATAACGTTCTAAAAGTGAAGAAGCACTTTTAATATCCATGCGTAGATGCATTCATTTCTGAGGCTAAGTGAATGCCTCTTCTTAGAGATATACCTGAAATTATTTAAAACTTATAGAGTAGCAAAAAAGGA
The DNA here is from genome assembly GCA_964019185.1 of Maratus speculifer. Taxonomy (NCBI): domain Eukaryota; kingdom Metazoa; phylum Arthropoda; class Arachnida; order Araneae; family Salticidae; genus Maratus; species Maratus speculifer. The sequence goes on along the minus strand of OZ025292.1, from coordinate 19,789,326 downwards.
AAGATTGATGTTATTGTACATCGAAATTCGAGAAAAAAAATTTCCTTATATGTAGAGATCTGTCAGAGATATACCCTTATATGCAGAGTTGCGGAGATCTGTCATTCTGGGGGATAGGAAGAACATCAGTCCATATGCAGCTAGAAGAAATTCTTTGACTTTAATGGAGAGACACAATAAAAGCTGCTGTTTTTGAATAACTTTCTAAAAGTGAAGAAGCATTTTTAATAACCATGCGGAGATTCATTCATTTCTGCAGCAAAGTGAATGTCTCTAAGTAGAGATATACACGAAATTATTTGAAAACGAATAGAGAAGCAAAAAATGAAATGTTGATGTTATTGTACATCGAATTGCGAGAAAAAAAACTATCCTTATATGTATGCGGATATCAGTTATTTCTTGGGGAAAAAAACACCAGTCCGTATTCAGTTAGAAGAAATTCTTTTACTTTAATGGAGAGACACAATAAAAGCTGCTGTTTTTGAATATCGTTCCTAAAGTGAAGAAGCAATTTTAATATCCATGCGGAGATGCATTCATTTCTGAGGCAAAGTGAATGCCTCTCCGTAGAGATATACACGAAATTATTTGAAAACGAATAGAGAAGCAAAAAAGGAAAGTTTGATGTTATGGTACATCGAAACACGAGAAAAAAAACAATCCTTATATGTATGCGGAGATCAGTCATTTCTGGGGGAAAAAAGAACACCAGTCCGTATTCAGATAGAAGAAATTCTTTGACTTTAATTGAGAGACACAATAAAAGCTGCTGTTTTAGCATAACGTTCTAAAACGGAAGAAGCAATTTTAATATCCATGCGGAGATGCATTAATTTCTGAGGAAAAGTGATTGCCGCTCCGGAGAGATATACACGAAATTATTTCAAAACGATTAGAGAAGCAAAAAAAAAAAAAAAGGTTGATGTTATGGTACATCGAAACACGAGAAAAAAAAACAATCCTTATATGTATGCGGAGATCAGTCATTTCTGGGGGAAAAAAGAACACCAGTCCGTATTCAGGTAGAAGAAACTCATTGACTTTAATGGAGAGACACAATAAAAGCTGCTGTTTTTAATAACGTTCTAAAAGTGAAGAAGCACTTTTAATATCCATGCGTAGATGCATTCATTTCTGAGGCAAAGTGAATGCCTCTCCTTAGAGTAGAGGTCTGCACGGGCCGGAATTTCCAGGCCCGGCCCGTAGGAAATATTTTTCGGCCCGGCCCGTTGTAAAACTCAAAAGTTCGGCTCGAGCCCCGCCCGGCCCGTAGAAAAATGAGAGAAAACAGGCTCGGCCCGTTTTGGCCCGTTACAATTTCTACGATTTCTAAAAAAAAATCAGATTTTTATCATATAATTAAGATTTTTTTAAAGAGTACTGCATACATATCTATGGAATGATTTTACAGTATATTTTAGAGAAAATACACATTAGTAACATTAATGGTTATAAAGTTCTTAGGCTTTCAACATTCAAATAAAGATTCATAAAAAAAATTAATATGGCTTAGAATAAAAAAAAAAAGAAAAAAAAAAAGAAATTTAAAAAGTCCTTCCGGCAATGCCGGGAGGAAGAGGTAGCTTTCATATACTTATATATTTATTTATTTATTTTAAAGTAAGTTACATTGTTCAAAATACTAAGCTCAAATTAGTGGAAATAGTCTTATAAAATTAGTGATTTTATAAGATTGAATACTAGTTTTTGTCAAGACTGAATATTAATAGGAATTTTTAGAAATTAGTCATCTCTTATTCAACCTGGTTTTATTTTAAGCGATTTAGAGAGTCACCAAATTCTACGATATCATAAAGTGTATGCCATTTTAAAGCAACATGATGGATCGTTCAGATCAGAAAAATTTAAAAATGTCAGCCATAAGCAAAATTCAAAATGCTGTAACTCAACCATTTTTTAAGATATAGACAGAATAAAAAGTGTTTTGCAATCGTTGTTTTAAGTTTTAACACGTAAAAGAAAAAAAAATGAACTTTTAATGTTTTCGCATTTAACTTTAAATTTTAAATTTTTTAAAAAATTTAAAATGGCCACCATTTTGAAACAAAATGGTGGATGATGCTGGCCAACGAACTCGGTTGAGACATTTGTATGTACTATGTACATACCAAGTTTCATTGAAATCGGTTCATAAATACGCGTGTTATCACGTGACAAAAATCAGATCGTTTCAAAATGTCAGCTATAAGAAAAATTCAAAGTGCTATAACTCAATCATTTTTTAAGATATAGAGAAAATAAAAAGTGTTCTGGAATCTTTGTTTTAAGTTCTAACACGTAAAAGAAAAATATTTTTCAACTTTCAATTTTTTCGCATTAAATTTTAAATTTTAAATTTTTGTAAAAATTTAAAATCGCTGCCATTTTGAAACAAAATGACGGATGATGCTGACCAACGAACTCGGTCGAGACATTTGTATGTACTATGTACATACCAAGTTTCATTCAAATCGGTTCATAAATACGTTAGTTATCGCATGACAAAAATCAGATATATATATATATATGGTTATATATATATATATATATATATGTCAACATTTGAACGGAGGGTGGTTTTGGGGTCTGGGGGTCATGATCGGTGAAAATATACCAAAATTTTCCGGAAGTGCTTTCCTCCGGACGGCTGCAATAGGTAGCTTTTTACTTTTTGTAATGAAAGCTACCTAAAACATCATAATTTTTGAACTGTTTAATAAAAGAAGATTTATAAAAATATTCCTTATCATTTTATTAAAGATTTTAAATCTAAATTCATACGTTATTTCAAAGAAGCTCCTTTCTGATACATTTCTAAATTCATTTTTTTTTCCCAGAAATGCATAAGATTAGCAGGTGTCTTCATTCAGAAACTATGTAATCGAATGGCGTTATTGATTTTTTGATGCAAGTAATTTAAGAACACTGCAAGCAAATAAAATATTGTCATAGTTGGCGTTTTGAATAGAATTTCCGGAAGCGACAGCATGGGAAGGGAGAAAAACCTGCAACCATTTGAGAAACTATTGTATCTCAACAAGATTATACAAGTATTTTATTTACCAAAAATGAAAAACGCTATTCGATTCCGAATCCCTTCAATAGTCAGGCTTATCATTTTTATATTTTTACAATTAAAAATTAATGTAAAAATGTGTCAAACTTTCGCGTTATTGAAAAATTAATTTAAAAACCATCAAGAAGCATATATCCAAAGATTAAGCTAACATAAGTTCTTTATAGCTGTTCAAAATTTTACAAATTATGTTGTCTGCCCTACAGATCTTGAGAACAATTAAGTCATCTTTCGGTCTGGCAAGTCTATATGTAGAAAAATAATAACATGATCTCCAATTTTGATCTGAGCCCTGCACGAGTCAGTTTAAAAAATATTAAAACGAATTACACACAATGAAACTGTCCGATGCTGATCTCTACACTGCACAAGTTACATTTTTAATGGAGAAACACAATAAAAGCTGCTGTTTTTGAATAACGTTCTAAAAGTGAAGAAGCAATTTTAATATTCATGCGGAGATGCATTTATTTCTGAGGCAAAGTTAATGCCTCTCCGTAGAGATATACACGAAAATATTTGAAAACGAACAGAGAAGCAAAAAAGGAAAAGTTGGTGTTATTGTACATCGAAATACGAGAAGAAAGCAAAACTGTTTTTGAATATCATTCTAAACGTGAAGAAGCAATTTTAATATCCATGCGGAGATGCATTCATTTCTGAGGCAAGGTGAATTCCTCTCCGTAGATATATACACGAAATGATTTGAAAACGAATTGAGAAGCAAAAAATGAAAAGTTGGTGTTATTGTACATCGAAATACGAGAAGAAAACAAAACTATCCTTACATGTACGCGGAGATCAGTCATTTCTGGGGAAAAAGAACACCAGTCCGTTTTGAGATAGAAGAAATTCTTTGACTTTAATGGAGAGACACAATAAAAGCTGCTGTTTTTGAATAACGTTCTAAAAGTGAAGAAGCAATTTTAATATCCATTCGGAGATTCATTCGTTTCTGAGGCAAAGTGAATGCCTCTCCATAGAGATATACACGAAATTATTTGAAAACGAATAGAGAAGCAAAAAACGAAAGGTTGATGTTATTGTACATCGAAATACGAGGGAAAAAAAACTATTATTATATGTATGCGGAGATGAGTCATTTCTGGGGAAAAAAGGAATACCCGTCCGTATTGAGGTAGAAGAAACTCATTGACTTTAATGGAGAGACACAATAAAAGCTGCTGTTTTTAATAACGTTCTAAAAGTGAAGAAGCAATTTTAATATCCATGCGGAGATACATCCATTTCTGAGGCAAAGTGAATGCCTGTGCCACAAGATACTCATGAAATTCTTCGATTATATATTCAGAAAAAAAAAAAAAAAAAAAAAAGGAAAAGCTACAGATATTTGGCATCACAGTTCAACAGAAGTAGCAATTTTAATTTTTTGCGGAGATGTATTTAATTCTGAAGCAAAGTGAATGCCATCTGCGTAGAAACATACAAGATATTCTTTGAATTATATCGGGAAACTCGAGAAGAAAAAACTAAACTGTTATAGTGCATCATAGTCCAACTGAAGAAGCCGTTTTAATATTCAGGGTGAGATGCAGAAGAAGCAATTTAAATATTTATGCGGCAAAATGTAAAAGAGCTTTTTTTTATTGTATCTTAATCAAAATAAAGTATTATTTTATTTATTTATTTTATTTGTATACTTGCAAAATTTGACGAACAATTAAAAATCATTTAGTCAGAAATTTGCATTAATTCACTGGAATAAGCTACATCCCCAGCAGCCTCTTGGCTGGACCTTGCCCCAGTATGACAGCCTCTGGGACCAGGTGGAACTGTTGTTGCGAAGAAAGAGGGGAGGAAACACTGAGAATTAGCTAGAGCCCAACTAGGTAAACTACTGGATAAGTGGAATAAAGCATATATCCGCAGGCCCTACCCCGCAGGATCAAGGCCCAGTTAAGGCCCCACTCTAGTCACTGAAAAAGACCCGGAGGTTGATGTAAAGTCTATAGGAGCGTTCTTTTCAAATTTCTTGCTCAAATTTTAATATTTTTACAAGATTTTTTTTTTTTTTTTTGTGCATACAATAGCTGAGGATGATCCACAACGGGCTAGTTTTTACTTTTTCGATTTTGCTTATATACATTTTTTTATGATAGTTTAAATTTCAAAACCGGTTTTAAAAATTAATTTTTTTTTTTTTTTTTTTTTTTTTTTTTTTCTGGAACCTAACTTGAAAAAGTAAAAACTAGGCCGGTTCTGGATAATCTTCAGCTATCCTTCGCAAAAAAAAAAAAAAAAACTCACGTCAAAATATTACAATTTGAGCGATATATTTGAAAAAAAAAAAAACGCTCGTATAGACGTTATATTATCATCCGGGTCTTTTTCTGTGACTAGTGTTGCGCCTTAACCTCTGAAAACTAAGGGAAGCACAGTATCATTTCGAGGCTGCCTTTCCTAGGAGAAGTTTCTTAATTCAGTACACCCGGAAACTCACCAGTGGTACGAATATTATTTCAAAGAGTGACACATATGAGGTAACATATATTGCATAATACAACATTTTTATAAGTGCCTGTATATTTTTCTATTTATACATATACAGAGTGTCACAGAAGTAATGGGACAAACTTTAAGGGGAGGTAGGGGACATCACAAGGATTCAGAATTGCATAGCAACTCATCGTCGAAAACGTTTTCCTGGCGCGGTAGTGACGACACAAAACACAAGAAAGAATAAAAAAGAAAAAGCATCTTTACTATCCTTAGTTCAGCAGAAAATTAAGAAAAAAGAACATTAAAGACACAACGATCGTCATCATAGTTCTTCGAATATTACGACCCCGGACCGTGATGCATGGAAGACCTCTAGAAAATACGGAAATGTTCCAAACTTCCCCAGCAGCTACCATGGTGCACGTAGCGAGTTTCTCAGCACTTTTTAGAGTTGTCCCGGCATTTTGCAGCCCTAAGAATAATAAACATGTTTTCTCTCCCTGTTCGTGTTCTTTCTTTCTTGTGTTTTGTGTCGGCACTACCGCGTCAGGAAAACGTTTCTGACCATGGCTTGCTATACAAATCTGAATCCTTGTGCTGTCCCCTACCTCCCCTTAAAGTTTGTCCCAGTATTTCCAGGACACCCTGTATACATAATAATTTGATACAATAAAGAAAAAAAATTAACTTTGCATAGTATGAGTATAAAAATGTCAGTTGGATAAAAATATTGAATCCCACACCCATGTGCACAAAATAAAACAAATATTTTCAAGCTTTTTTTTCTGACAATAGTTAGAGTTTTTATTATTAATATTTTACGTTGCACGTACAAGCAATGAAATGAATTTTTATGAAATTGTTTTAAATATATTTTCATATAAATGAGTTAATAATTAGAAAACAGATTAGATGGAATTTCGGAATGGACTTTTTTTTTTCAGTATAAAGTTTGGCGACCCCTATTTTATTAATTTTGGGCCCTTTCGAAAATTTTTAGGGGAAGCGCGTGCTTCTAGTGCCTACTATGTAATCAGGCCTTCCGCGGGATAGCAGGTCAGATTTTCCTTTTATATCTCGGTTTCGTACTGAAAGATTTCCATAGCAAAACATTGAGGCTCCTGTCCCAGCGAGCGAAGACATTCGCGAGCTAATGCTGCTCCTAAGGGGAGGTTATTTTGTATTAACACGTTTGCATTTTGACATTTTTTTTTCTTTTGCCTTGGATAACTGAGGTTCCCCTCCATATCGTTCCTTTTTAACTTTTTCGAGTTTGATTGCAGATATGTATATATATTTTTATGCTCTTTCATTTTCGGAACCAGTTTTGAACTTGAAACTAACTTGATAAAAAATGTCTGCAACCAAAATCGGAAAATTAAAACAGGATCGTTTACCTTATTCCGTTGACGTAGCATTGACAATTTCTTTAGCAATAATCATTCGATTGTAATTTTCAATTAAATTAAAATCTTTTAAAATATAAAAATGAAAAATCTAAAATACACCGTCATTATACGGCCAACAGTGAAGTCACACACTCAAAATAATCGATTTTAGAAGACGAAATAGATCGAAGATTTAATTCACCGTATATTTGAGCTCAGTGAGTGTCTGGTTTTGTGTATGCAAATGTAAAAAATGGCGCACCCACGGGGGAAGCCAAGGGGGCTGAAGTCCCTCCCAAACCGTAAGATTAAGTCCAGTAATGCAGTTTAGACCCAGTCTTCGTTCTGTATCAATTCAACAGAAAAAATTTATGTCACACACATTATGCCATCTTGTCCATTTTTAATAAATCTTAAAAAAAAAAAGAAATACAGTCCAAGTTTGTTTGACATTCCGGGCTAGATCAGGAAAACATAGATCTCTAAAATATGCTATCCCCCTCCAAAGTATAATCCTGGGTGCGCGACTGAATATAGATTAGTTCTTCTATGCTCCACCTGAGTTTCCAAATTATTAATTTTTTTAAGATGCATTGTATTTAATCGTATCTTTAGGTTTTTCTTATTTTCGATGGAGATTTAGCAGGGGTTGCGACCGTCTTCACTGGTTTTGTGTATGCCTAGTTTGTACAAAGAGAATTCTTATCTGTGTTAAGGCCAAAACAGACCTGACCACTTCTTGTCGGCTCGTTTCTTGTGGCGACGCTGTGTTTTTTTATTTTTAATGAGTTTTGCAGGAAAGGGTTGGTTGTCCGGCAAAAGAGGAATCTTTCCGTCAAGTAGGGTGGACCTGCTTATCTACAGATTCTTTTGTTCACTCCCCATCGTTCTATTATGAAGAAACCGCATATGGGTCGGGTCCTATACAAAAGACTCTTCCAAGAATTCAGTTGACGGGGAGAGTATCATTGTGCGCGCGGCAGAGCGCTACAATAATATGATTGAGCGATGGTGCACACGGATTTTTCAATTATTCTTTTTGCAATAACTAACTAAATACTTATCCAATTTTGATGATTTTTTTTTAAATGTTCGTCTGACCAAGAAGCACAACATAGCACAAAAATTATTTTTTTTTATGGCATACTGTAGGTGTACTGTAGAGTATTCTGAAAATCGGACAAAAATTTTGTGTCACAGCACTTTTCTCGAAAACTACTGAAGATAAAAACTTAATTTTTTTTTAAACAAAAGACAAACTTTTTATCCCGGGGTAGTCATCGAGAAAACGTTATTTCGCAGGGCGGTTTTTCTGAAATTGCGTATTTTCCAAACTTGGTCATAAATGGGTATATCTAACGTTCTATTGCAGATAGAATGTTGCGGTAAAGTTTTTTTTTAAGATTTTGCGATGCTAATTAATCCTGCAAAAATTCATAGCTTTACGTTTAACAGTTTTTTTTACAAGATGAAATAAAAGAATAGCAGTCATCAATCTAAGGTACTTGTGATCATCAGAGAGAAAAACTAGTTACACCATTCGATTAAGCATAAAAAAATACAGAATGCTTTTTTTTCTCTTATTTTTAACTTAATTTTTTAACGAATTATGAATTTTTTTGAAATTTTTGACATGCTGATTTTTGTTATTTTTTGACACTAGAACGCCCGGATGGAGTCGATTCGATTCCAATCATGTAACTAAATTTCAATTCGCACCAGAAAAATTTTCTTGAAATAATTTAAATCTAATCCACGCAAATTTACGTTAAATAAATCAATTAAATAATTTTGAATAAAAATTCTGGTGAGAAATATTATTTTCAAACTTGAGTAGAATTTCCGGGCGTTCTAGTGTTAATGAATCATTTACTGAATAATTATGCACGGTGTCTAGCCCTGGTGGCTGTCAAATTTGATTTTTAATTTTAAATTAGGCAATTTTTTGCACCATGCCAAATTTATATTTTATCCATTTTTTTTCATTTATTTATATTTTGTTTTTAGCACAATGACATCAATGGCAAAAATGCTTGGCATACCTGTCAAATATTGGGGCCCTGTACTTTAACAAAGTGTATTTATTATAAGTATATACCGTATTTATTCTAATAGAATGCGCCCTCTAATAGAGCGCGTCTTCTAATAAAGTGCGCACCTTGGTGCTGATTGAAAAAATAAATATACGGAAACGATATAGTAGATAAGTAGAAAACGATTACTTAAATGCATTATCGAGGATTCTCATCGATCAAAATAGAGATATTCTATCAAAGCGATGGAGTGGCGATGCAGCAAAAGTTTCAAATTTTGAACAATGTACCACTCCTGTAAACTATAGCGCCAAGGATATGCACACTGTTAAAAATCTGCTGCATTTTGCTGCAACGCACTCCCCTGCTTGTATAGAAAACGGTTACTTGGCCGTGAAATGGCGCTTTCTCATTGGTTGGAATAGAAATATTATATACAAGTGATGGAGGGCGTTGCAGCAAAATGCAGCAGATTTTTAACAGTGCACTGTTAAAAATTTGACCCATTTGTTGCAGAGTCACTCCACAGCTTTTTAGAATGTCTCTTTATGGCCAATGAGAATGCTCCATAACACAGTAAAGCAATCGTTTCATATAAAAGCGGTGGAGTACGTTTTTAATAAGTCCGTAATAAATACGGATTAAGAAAAAAAAGAAGCATGGTTTTTGTATCAAACTTTACTCTTGCATAAAAAAAGTTCCTGTTTTTGGCAAAAATAATGGATATTTGAATGAAAAATCTATTCTTTGAAAGGATTTATTATTTTATTCACTTTAGTAAAAAACTGATTTTTTTTTTTTTTTTTTTTTTTTTTTTTGAAAACCACCGTAGAATTTTGGTATAGAAAAACCTGTTTAAATTTTTTTTTTTAATTTGTAACACCAGAGTATTAGAGTATGTAGCATTTTTTAATTTCAATACAAATAAGATTTTGTTTTCTATATATAAAATACAAAACAAGTTGTGCAGTATCCCTGTGGAATATGGAAAAATAGAAGGACTAGTGAAAAATGCTCCAAGGAGCAGTGCAAAAGCAGAATATGATTTTAATTGAGCATTAAAAAGTAATGGACAAGTGCTTCTGTTAATTACTGAGCATGAGGAAGGATAAGGGATCCCTTCTTGGCTACAACTCACTTCAATGCCAACTTTGAAAAAATCATATTTGCGCTTTTTCCGTGAAAACAAATCAGTCGCAGTTACTATAAAAATGTATAGTGTAAAGACGTAAACAGTAAAGATGCAGCTTAATTAGACATAAATGTAAAGGAAGGCGACATAATGCCAGATACCTAGTTCCTGCAGGTATCACATTCATGCACTGCCACCAAGCATACCCTAAGTGTATAGTTGCACAGAAAATTGATTTGTAGTATAGTGCAGAGTGAACAGTGCAGTTAACATCAGAGATGTAGTACAGGCTATACGCCGTACACCTTCTGGACTTTTTAATAGAACACCATATACCCTCTGTTTTTCAAGAAAGCTTATAGTATACACATTCTAGAATATCCCTCTGCTTAGAGCATATATCTTATGTTATTTTTATGACTACACCCCTGGTTAACATCTAATGCACGGTGGAAAATTCTACTAAAGAACCGCAAATTTCTTTTATATGGAAAAAGCGCAAATATGATTTTTTCAAAGTTGGCATTGAAGTGAGTTGTAGCCAAGAAGGGATCCCTTATCCTTCCTCATGCTCAGTAATTAACAGAAGCACTTGTCCATTACTTTTTAATGCTCAATTAAAATCATATTCTGCTTTTGCACTGCTCCTTGGAGCATTTTTCACTAGTTGCAATCTGAACAGAACTTTAATCTCAAATAATTTTAGTGCTGCCATCTATTGATAAAATTGAAATACTTTATCATTCACTTTATGTTCTAAGAAAAAGCTCTTTATGTGTATATTTCTTTTCTTTAAAAAATATTCCAAAGAAAATAAGTTGGTTTAGACATTAATGGACACTATTAGTCGCCTGTTTTATTTCAATTTATTTAAACATTGAATAAAAAATATTGCTTTTTTAAAAAACTTTGACTTTTCTAAAGAAATTTTCTTTTTTATTGTTAGTGCTGCCATCTCTTGACATTTTTGAAACTTTTTTTCCAATAATAATAGTTATTAATTGTAATCACATAATCATATTTAGAATTGTTATCACTAGAGTTGAAAGTTTGTCGTAAAAGAAATAACAGAATTTTTTTTAACACCACTGCTTCAAAACAATAAACTTCGTAGTTGATTTTTTTTTTTTTTTTTTTTTTACAAATACAGTAAAAATCTTTATCTTATTTATCATTAATTTAAATAATAAACTTTACGCTTTCTCAAAAAGAAATACATGTGTTAAAATACCATTGTAAATTAGATATGATGTATTATTAGTGTTCTGAATAATTTCTCTAGTCGAGTACTTAATAGGTAAATGTAACTCCGTTTTGTCGCAGTTCGACTTTAGAGCTTTCCCAAATCTTACTATTAAACAAAATCAAATATCTTTTTAACAATTAACAACGTATTTAAAAATTGTTTTTGAATTCGGTTTGTCTGTTCGTGCTCTAACAATTTTTAAATAGAATCTAATCGACATGAAATGGATAATGTTATTAAGGATTAACTATGGTGTGCTCGGTATTGAAAATCCCTGTCGGCTTGGCCTGTAGGCGGAGGTAGATTTCGGAGATTGCTCATTTCAACAACAAAAAATAAGTTTAATTACAGATAAACCCAGTTTAACAAATTTATTTGTCCTCTTTTGAAAAAATTTTCATTTCATTTTTCCGCAAGGACTGGTTTTATCAGAATCATCTTAAGCTAAATTCGGATCAAATGTCCATTTTAACAACATATTTTGAAATAATTCCGACTTTATTTAAAAAAATTGAGTAATACGGTACATTATGTAGCTCCTAAATAACAAGAGACTGTCAATTGAATGCGTTTTGAGAGCAAAATTGAATTTAAAAATGAGTTATAAAATAACCAATTTTGAATACAACCTCAATTCTTAATCGTGATAGCTTCGAGAAATTTTGCGCGAAGTGCCCACTTTGACAGCATTTTAAAAAATATATTCAGCCTTTATCAAAAAACTGACCAATACGGGACATTAACCAGCTCCTATATAAGAGAACCTGTCAATTGGATGCGTTTGAGAGCAAAACTGAATTTAAAAATGAGTCAGAAAAAACGCAATTTGTTATTTCAATGCTTCCTCAAATTTTCAATCACGATAACTTCTCGAAATTCTGTTCAAAATACCCTTTTTGGCAGCCTTTTTTGAAATATAGTCTGTCTTTATCAAAAAATTGACCAATGCGTCACATTATACAATTCCAAAATAAGAGGACATGTAAATTGGATGCATTTGAGAGTAAAAATAGATTTAAAAATGAGTCAGAAAAAACGCAATTTGTTATTTGAATACTTCCTCAAATTTTCTATCACGGTCACTTCGGGAAATTCTGTTCAAAATACCCTTTTTGGCAGCCTTTTTTGAAATATATTCTGTCTTTAACAAAAAACTGGCCAATGTTTCACATTATATAGTTCCTAAATAAGAGGATCTGCCATTTGGATGCGTTTAAAGTAAAAAATAAATTTAAAAAACGATTCAGAATGTAAGCAGTTTGGATTAGAGGTTTTTTTCTCCAACTCCAATTTTTACTTAATTTATTTTTGCTATACGAATTGGTCCTATGAAAAACTTGTCAATATAAAAGTTGTAGATATTATTGAGAAGATGTAAAATAAATTTAATTGGATTTGATAGTTTAAGAATTGACAATGTTATGGAATTTTTTCTTTTTCCAACCCCCTTTTTATTTTCGTTTTTATTTTTATTTTTTTTTTTTTACCGGTAAGAGTTAGTTCTATCAAAAACTTGCAAATACAAAAGTTTTAGATAATTTTGAGAATATTTATAAAAAATTTAGATGGATTTGATATCTGGAGAATTGACAAAGTTATGATTTTTTTTTTCTCCCAAAAACCCTATTGTTTTCGCCTTTCTGAGCCCATTTTTAACTTTATCAAAAATCTGTCATGCATAAACTTTTGGCCGATTTATTAGAAGTAATATAAACTTTAAACTGATTCGATATCTATTTTCACTAAGAAGTTATGAGGTTTTTTCTGTTTTCACAAAAACGCCCCCTATTTCGACCCCCTTGGTCCGATTTTGCCCATTAGCGAACTTAGCCGCGATTTTATCCCCTTTGATTTTATGTACCAGTTTGGTGGAGATTGGTGAAGAATTATAGAAGTTATCGTGTCCATAAAAAAGTGATATATATATATGAAAGGATAAAAATTTAAGCCTTTTTAAAATTTAAAATTAAAATTAAAACTCAAAAGCTTAAAGTCTAAATTAACATTTTTAAACCTTAATTCTAATACTTAAAGCAATTTTGCCCCTGTTAACTTTCTTTCCCAACCTAACATTTATTACTTTCAGAGATCATTTTTGGATGCTCTTTAAGATAAAAAAGCTTACGTAAACGCAATTCTTAACTTGTGGGATCAGCATGCAGCCCTGGAAAACCGCGCCTAAACAACGTCATACTGCCCAGATATTTCTTAACCAATTAAATTAGATTACCACCCATTTTCATAGTGTCGCAACCTGGCAGAAATAATGTGAATTAACGTCCTTTAAATAGGCGGGAGCCCCTAAAACAAGCGGCTTTTCGACCTTAACACTTGCATGATAAAATGCGGTCCAAAGAAACGAACTTTTTAAAAGGAAAACGTCAAGCTACGGGGACCTGGTTTCACCAAAAAAGATCTGACAAAAAAGATTAATAAACCAGGCCCCCAAGTAAAAATACGGTGTCGTTATTGTCTCCCAACCACACACCGTGATATCAACAAAATAGCGGCTCTCATCGACGGTAGAGCGCCAAAATCTCTCCGGCCACTCGGACGATTGACTCGGCGGATCAATGAATTCCATGTCCCAAACCTCTGCCCGGCCACGCGCCGATGGACTCGGCGCCTCGATGAGCTCCCTCTCCTAGTATGACGACGGTAATCCCACGAACGTATGTCAAGACTGGGTCATCACATATGTATGTATATGTATGTATGTGTGTGTATATATATATATATAATATATATATAATAAACTGGTGCGAATGCAATAGGTAGTATTTCATACGAAATCCACCTAAAATGAAGGAATCTTAATATGATAAAAATCTAAATTTTTTCGAAATAGTGGAAATTGTGTCGGGCCAAAATTTTGAGGTTTACACCGGGCCGGGCCCATACAGACCTGTATTCGGCCGTCTGTCCATGCTAATTCACCTAAATAAATTCCAATTGTTGGACAATTGATGTATGTTACTGAGGTTTATTATGGTTTGTTCTCAATACTGTAAATGAAGTATAGCAGCTTTTATTTACAGAAAAATTCAAATAAATTTACTAAAAAACGTGATAGTATGATTTCAAATAAATTATGAGTTTCCCAAATTATAAGATAATGAACATTGTTTTCTAAAACATTTTTCCGGAATTTTTGAAAATTCATAAAAGATTTAAACAATCAATAAATTTTAAAAGGATATTGCCAATTAAAATGAATCAACAAAATATTTATCCATAGGGATTTTGTGAAATATTTACAATTTCACTCAAATCTATTTTATGAAACTATGAAATGTACAAATATAATGTCCTTATAAAAGAGATATATAAATAAAATTAAGAACTGAAACTTTCCAACATCAAGAAAACTGGAAGATGCAAATGAAAGTAAAAAGAGTATTTTAAAAACATTTTTGCTTTCTGTAACAAATAAAGTTTTTGGAACAAGACAAAGTAAAGTACCTGCAACACATTGTAAACTGTATTATGCAATACATACTCATGTAACTTTTAGACAAAGTTGGAGAGTTGAAAATTGAGGGGTCGACATGTGCAAATGAATAAAAAAAAATCTGAGAAAATCGATGAATGGGAGAGATTGGATTGGAGAGAGAAATGAAAACAGACAATGGTCATTTTCTTGCGATTGACAAAAAAAGCTCAACAACAAGGTCCCTATAATTGTTCTGCACCCATTTTCTCTTGGGAAAGAATTCTCTTCAATACCGGGACAATTCCTTTAGACATTTTAATCCTCTTTTTAAAGAATTTAACTTGAAAATACTTACAAATATCTCTCTAAAAGTCCTACAGTATAAAGAAGTACTATATTTTTAGCAGTTTACCCTTTTAAATAAGGTTTGAATGGATTTCTCAAAGCTTTTTTTAAGTATCATTAAACTGATGTGACTAGGTTTCCAAAATAGTTTAAGCTTCTTCAGTTTTACATTAATTATACAATTTTAAAATGTTGAATTAAAAAAAAATTGAGTAGAAACATAGAAAAAAAACTGTTTACTAATTTAATGAAAATTTATTTTTTCATCCCAGGCAGGACATCCCACCCCAGTACAGTGTGATGTCCCTCTCGGAAAATTTGAGATTTTGTACTTTCAAAAGAAAGAAAGCGCATTTTCCCTCCCAGAACTCAATAAAGTCTCCTCCCCCAGAGCCACAAAAATCCCTCCCGGAAAAAAAGTGTCTGAATTCAACAGACTGGAAGGGGGGGGGGGGACTTATACACGAGTATGTACCGTAAATTAATTTTATAACACTTCTTTTTTTTTAAAAAGTGTTACTTTAAAGTACCGTAGGAACAAAGAGGATTGAAGTGCGAAATTTCATTACACTATTCTGAATATACTGGAAAATGTTTCATTTTCTATGTTTTAACTTTATGCATTTTTTTTTTTGTTAAAAAAATACTATGGTCTCTATAAATAGAAAACAGCTAAAAAAAATTCTGCTATCATTTTAGAAATGCAGTGGAAGCATTTTCAACGAAGGAATCGCTCATAATTCATTTCCATAATATTTTATTTACTAAACATACAAGACATATTTTAACAAAAAAGAAAGAAAAATATTTTGGCATGATCACTAATATGAACAAGTACATAGATATATATTCTAACGAAATTATTCATCATCTCTAATTTTTAAAAAAATAATAAAGAAAGAAAAAACAAACAAGAAATGCACTTGTGATAAACAGAAAATCAGATTGAAGTCATACGTAACATCGAAAGACAAAGTCAGTGGTCAAACTTCTATCAAATACAAAATAGTTTATTCACACAGACACACATCTTTCAAGTGGGGAAAAAAAGGGGGTCTTCCTAATAGTCTACCGATAAGAACTCTGTAAGACAAACTCAAATTTAAGGCTTTTTCAACTCAGAAGTGAATTCTGAGATACCAGTATTGAGGGACATATGCACACATTCTTGCTTGATATAATAGTTATATATGTTATAAGCATTTGATGGTTATCTTAAAAATATTGTCCTTTTTTTTTTTTTTTTTTTTAAATTGTAATTTATGTTTTCCTCCAAAAATTCCCATTACAATACCTTTACCTTTTATTTACGGAATTATTTATCAAGAAATTGCATCACCTCAATAATTTAATATCTGAAAATATCTTTTAATATTTGAAAATGTATTAGAATTTTTAAATGTATTATGATCATCTCTGAAAATGAAAAGGCTTTTGGAGTTAAAAATGTTTATAACTTTTTTCTTTGAAAGAAAAGCTATACTTATGAAACTGATTAAAAATATTATTACTTTTTGAAAATATGTAGCTTCGACTGTTTCTCTATGCTACTGAAATTTGATCAAGCGGGTTTATTGTGGTTGGAAGAGAAAAAAAAAACTTTAATGAATAGACAGAGTAAATATATTTTACATTAAATTTTCTTCAATGGTACTTAAAAGTATTGTCAGTACACAAAAAGCCAACCCTCTGACTGACAAGAAAAAGGGCAAAATTGTAATTTTTTCCACTGTAATTTATTAAAAATGATTTTAGAAAATTGCTTTTTCTAACATGATATATATTTTTTTATTATTATTACATATAAGCATTCAGAGTATTTATCATAATTTAATTTTTCAAAACCAAATTTTATCTGTCTAATTACATTAATCTAAATAATGCTTCTCTTGCAGTTAAACCTACAGCTTAGTGAATGGATATATCATTTTGCAGTTTTGAACAGTTAATTTGGTATTGGTAAACTCTATTATGAAAAAAAAAAAAAAAAAAAAATCTTGTTTTCCTATGTTTGATAAAATGTTCAAGATGATGTAATTTTTAAAAAAATCTATCATTTTTCCTTCGTTTAATTTTTTAAGAAAAGGAAGATAAAAGAAAAAGAAAATAATTTATTATTATTATTATTTATTTTAAGGATTTTTAAATTAATTTCACAATGTATATTTGTAAATTAATATATATTTAACTATGAATTGATAAAAATGTATTTTTTTTTTCCAATACCTCACATTTTATTATGTTACATTACTTTTTATTTATACTTTATTTTCTACTTTTATGTTTTTCAAATGTTTCATTGCAGCAGTATCACAGTGCTTTGACCTATTTTGACAAGCATTTATTGGTGTATCATTAAGTCTCTTGTTTTTCAATTCCTCTACAATTGCATGAATAGAGAACACTTGGCAAGTAATTACCAATTGTTCATTGGAAAATGTATTCATTAATAATTAAGTTGTAAAAATATTTAAATGCTGTAGTGCCATTGAAAACCCATCTTTGCACATATTTTTTTTCTTTTTTAAATTCTAATCTATCAAGAAGTGGGTTAAGATTAGATTGCAAAATTCCATCTTTATATACAAAAATCTAGGTTGAGTTCGATAAAAGATGGAAAAAACATACTTTTATTGGTGCACTTAAGGCTCCTCTCCTCGCTCGAGGAAACGCTCATGAGCTAATGCTATTCCTATGGGGAAGCATTTTTCTAATAACTCTTTCGCATTTTGACATTTTTTAATAATTTTTTTTGCACTGGATAGCTGAGGTGCATGCCGACAGTGCACCTTTTTTACTTTTTCAATTTTGGTTGCAGATATTTTTTACAAAGTTAGTTTCACTTTCAAAAACGGTTTCAAAACTGAAAGTGCTTTTTAAAAAATATATCTGCAACCGAAATCGAAAAAGTAAAACAGGTGCGCTATCGGCATGCACCTCAGCTATCCAATGCAAAAAAAAATTATTCAAAAATGTCAAAATGCAAAAGAGTTATTAGAAAAATGCTTCCCCATAGGAATAGCATTAGCTCGCGAGCGTTTCCTCGAGCGAGGACAGGGGCCTTAAGAGTAGAAATATGTTGAATTTAAAATTCATGCTTTATAAATTGATGGGTTTTTTGTATATGATGTTCCAGGGTTCGTATGCAATTCTGGTAGAAAAATTCGACTGTTCCAGGTTTTACTTGACCTATTTAGAAAATTTCCCTGACCTTTTGCGATAAAAATTAGTCATATTATTGTAAATTCCAGAATGGACAACTTTAATCTAGATAAATGCTAAAAAAAGCAAGCACTGTTGATATTTCCAATTTTTAATTATATTTCATATAATGCTATTGTTAGATACTAGTTTGCATAACTTTTGTATAAAAATTTTAGATTGAAGGGATAATTCATTCAAAATTTCTTCATGCATAACAACAGATTTTAATGGAAAAAGTCTATCAAAAATCCCCTTACTTTAAATATCCCTAACCACTTCAAATATTTAAAATTTTCCCAAAACTCTGCCTAAATTTTTGTAATGCCCTGACTTTTCTCTGTTTTTTTAAGCCTTAGGAACTCTGTGTTCCCATTCTTATAAAACTATACATTCAAAATAATAATTCATAATAATTCAAAATTGCTGCAAATTTTTTCTTTTAATGGTGATGAGAAAGAAAAAATGCATTTTTATATAGCTGCAAATGTTACTTTGGATTACTACAACAAATAAATGTTTAATGTTGAGCCATTTGGTAATAAGAAATAAAAAAATTTCCAACTGAGTGAAAACCAAGATTTTTGGCTTAAATCCCCTATTGAGGTGCCTGAACCAACAACTGTCAAACATAATTCATTCAGATAAATTTATGGGCAATAGCATCTGGTCTGTCATGTAGATGACTCAACAGAATATAATGCAGGTAATGAAAACTTCATTGAACAATGGATGTACAGATACATTTTTTATTATTTTTAACTGAATCATACTCATCAGTAAAGATATCATTAAAGGTCTAATAAAAGGATAAATAAATTAATTAGTATGATGAAATTAAAAATAAGTGGATAAAAAAATATTAAAAAGCCTATGTAGGAAAAAAAACCTTTCAGCTTTAAATTTTAGAAAAGTGAAGTAGAATTTTGATATATAGCCAAAATACAGTCAGTCCCGAATTATTAGGTAAATCAAACTCTGTTGAAGGAAATTCTAACAAATGAAACTCTAAGAGCTTGTCCATAAGACAAGCATTATCAAGTTATTGTCCCACAGTTCTATTTGTAATTACTTTACAAGTCTTCAAAGAAGAAAATGAAAAAAGAAAAAAAATTAAAGCATGCTAAATATCATTATGACATTAATTATATCTTCACCATTTTTTATTTATTTCCCATTACTGAAATGAAATTGTTAGATGCATCAGTTTGCAGAATAAAATATGTTTGTTGTTATGCCATCACTTTTTCTTTGTTTAATCCTTTTTTCCATGTTGAATTGAATTTTTCGTTAAATTAAATTCAATAGCTGATAATGAAATTTTGGAAATATTAAAACATATTGCAGCTGGGAATACACAATTATGCATAATATCTGAACACTATCTCATCAGTAGCAAGTAAAAATGTATTTTGAAATTAAATCATCATATGGATAAACCAAGTTACATTAACCCTTAATATCCCTCATTGCATATCTGTAGCATACTCAAAAACAGTGGTGTAGCCATAAAAACAGAGGATATTTACTCTAAGCAGAGGGTATACACTCATGGCAGAGACATCTCTAGATTGCATACATTATAGCTTTCTTGAGAAACAGTGTATAAAGTGTTTCTTGAAAAAAAAAAAAAATCCAGAATGAATACGGTGTACACCTGCATATACCTTCCAATACATCTCTGCTCAAATGCCAATATTACTTATACAGTGTCTTAAAAGATGATTTTATTGATTGATGCTATCTCCCAACAGAAAAATTCAAAATAAATTGTTCATAGAGTTTTTAACAGATGAATATATTCCCTGACCTTTCCTAGATATTTTCAAATTTCCTCAACTACTTTGAAATTTTCTGACTTCCCATGATGCTTGGAATTCTGAAATTAAAAAAGATGGAAACATCCAAAAATGGATTTTATTTTTGAAAATTGACAACAGTTTTGTTTACATTTATGTAATTTTCAGTTTGTTGCAGCTATGAAAAAAGTACCTTTCAATCAATAATTTTTTATTTTTATGTTCTAAATTTCTTGTTTTGTCTTTTTTATATGCTTTAAATGATGTATCAAATAAATATTTTTCAAATCCAAATCACTGAGTAACAAAACAAAAAAAGGAATCAATAAGAAGTTTAATATTTTCAATTTGATACAAAATATTTTTAAATAAATAAAACTTTTTTTTTTTTTTTTTTTTTTTTTTTTTTTTTTTAAAGATCATTGTAAAAATTAATTGATATATATATCCAACAAAAATGTGTGCATATGCATTTATAAAACTGTATGAAATCATATTAGTATAAAACAACAAAAAAAGAAAAAAAAATTCTTTACATAAGATTTTATCCATACTTCATAAAACAGTATATTTCAAGTTAATAGATTTACAGTATTACAAAAATGACAGAAAAAGATCATAGAACAGGCAACTATTCATTACATAACTGTATGATATTGGTTTACATAACTACAGAAAATGATACATAACAAATCTAGCAAAGAGTTCTAAAATATATAATATATATATATATGCATATAAAATGAAAATTTTGATTATATAATGGCATATATTCAGAAGGTAAAACTGTAATGGTAAAATAATCTAGCATCACAGAAAAATTTCAAAGTGAAAGAAAAAACTTCGATACATTTAAGTGCATGGAACAGAATTACAGTTCGTAAGATGACTTTTTAATTCAACAGTAATTAACTAGTCTAAGTCAAGCATAAAAAGTTACACTGAATTGTCTAGAGCTTCTTAAACTCAAAATAAAATTACAAAAAAAGAAATTTAAAGGATTTTTAGTAAGAATGATTTGTGTTTTAATTTTAAATGGGAAGGGGAAAAAGGATGACTGGAATACTTAAAATAAAGATTTACAAAAACATACATAAGCACTTTAACCCCTTAACTAATTTGCCCATAGACCATACTTGCAAAAGAGCTTGCTTTTTACATTACTCAAAGCTTTTGGATACCACTAAGTTTTAATAATAATCTTTACTTTATTTAATGACAGAATTTTTCTGATTAAATAAAATAAAAATTACTATTTAAAAAAAGCTGTATATTTCTTTTGTGTTTTAAAAGCTAGGAAATTGTTAAGAGGTTAATGTTTCATAAAGTGCCAAATTAAAAATCATTCTTTTATTAATATTTTTTTCTTTTAAAAAACAACAACAACCAAAAAAAAAAAAAAAAATATTAAACAGCAAACGCATTATTTTTTCTGACTATAAAACAAGAAGGAACAGTGTTTACTATTTTTTTGTGCATGCCAGCACTCATATACAATGGATTTTTACATGCACACTAGAATGAAGTATGATGGTAGGTAGAGTCACAGTCATTCACCACTCACCCTCCCTCTGTAGTCGAAGAACTGAGATGAATGCCATTCATAGAAAAAAAAAAAAATCACCATAAAAATTCAAATTAATTAAATCTTGCTCTCTAAATTTTGGAACTGTACATTTTAATACTCTTGTAGTAATTTAAGCATGACCATAGATTTTTTTTTTTTCTTTTGCAAAATAGAACAGTACTTTTTAAGGTCATTTATATCAAGACATATTTGAACACAATTAATGCAAAAGCCCAACAAGAGTGAAAAATAAATCGAGGCCAGGATTCAAATATGGCTTCATAGTGTGCCCTGTTGTTGCTTTAACCATTTAGCTACCCTTGCTGATATCCTAGTTTTGCAATTTCTCACTAATAAACCATGTATGGAAACAACGGTTAGAAATCTCACAGCATGCAATGACAGAAAATAATTATGAATAAATAAATATCTCATCAATCTATAATTGACTTCATCATTAATTTATGTGTACTTTAATAGAACAGCATTTGTTGTCAAATATGTACAAGAAATCAGTGGAGAAAATAAAGTTGAAAATAAATATTTAAATAATGATTGAACAAAAATGGAAAATTCTAAAAAAAATTTAAAGAACATAAAATACAATTAATAATTCTTATTTATATAACAAACGAAAATGGGAAATTCTGTAACTCAGTAGTTAAAAATAATAAAACAATCTGGAACATATATTAATGTAATGCAAATTTTAATCAATTTACCTTAATTTGATATTAATTTTGCTTTCAATATAAATTTAAAATATGCCTTCTCTTTGACAGATTTCAGTTTAGTACTAAGGTACAGTCTTGCAGTTAAACTTTTATTTATTATTTTTTTCTCTTTGAGCAATTTATTTCGGATTTTGATAATACAGCTACTAAAAAATACCTCTGGTATTATGATTTATTAAGGACCAGGGCCTATAATTCACTTTTTTTTCTTGACAGTAGGCCCTGAGGTGTTATATACAGCATATGGTCAGCCTAAAAGTAGGACTCCAGTATTTAATTCCTAAACAAAGGATGAACTTTGGACTTGTTGCATGTCAGTCAGATGCAATGACCACTAAGTCACTAGACTTTAATCCTCTATTTGTTATTTTATTATTATTGTAGCCAACAAATACTTGCTGTTGACATCGATTTTTAAAAAGTCATATTTTTTAAAAACTCACTAACTTGAACAAAATTTTTCAAACAAATTTCCTTCGAAAGTACAAGAAAGAGATAATTTCAACAGTAATTTATTCTTAGTTAAAAGGATGATTTTCCTGGCAACTCTGATTAGTAGTCCACAATATGCCCTTTTAATTACGAATTAGGCATACAGAGTTGTTTAATTTTTCATTTTAAAGAGACTTGATATGCTGAGCTTGAGCAAACTACACTGGTCGGTTTGGTTAACTTTGTACTCATAAAAATGAGGCAATATATATAATACAGACACATACATATTTAAGATAGATAAAACTAAACTAGTCAAATACCTGTTTGTTTGGCTGACTTCACATTTGTGAAAAACTTTATCTTTTAAAATTAAAAATATGTATTTTGGATATAGCAAACAAAACTAGCCACATAAATGATAGGTTTGGCTCACTTTGTACTAAGAAACACAGAATTTTTTTTTATAAAATTAATGCATACATTTTTTTACTAAATCAAACTAAACTAATTGATCTGGCTAACTTTGTACTCATAAACGAAGAAATTTTTTTTCAATTAAAAAAAATTATATAAATTTTTTAAATAGATGAAAACAAATTAGCCATATACCTGATTGGTTTGGCTGACTTTGTACTCCTGGAAAAAGGCAATTTTTTGAAATAAAAAAAATATGTATATACACATAAATTTTTGAGATAGAATAAACTAAACTAGCCGAGTTATTGGCTGACTTTGTACTCATGAACGAGGAAGGGTGAGGTGTTGGATAACAGCAACCCTTTTCTGAGATGAAATGGATGAGTAAATGTACAGTAGATACTTCTAGAAAGGAGGCACAAGCTAAGTCCCTGGTTCCTGGCATTGGGCCAGGTCTGTGCGTTGATGTGTGTGTGTGTTAGTGGAAGCTTCATATATTATAATAAAAAGCACTTCCCACACTGGTACTTTTCCCCAATGTTATTTGGACAGGAACATTTGTTTTCTTTTTTTTTTCTTAAATAGGTTATACTATGAATATATTGAGGATGAGAAAAAACTTTCATTCCCATAACCCTTTGCCAGCGCCAGCCCTTGACACACAAAAGGGTTAACATACTCAAGTCTTATTCTGAAATACAACAAATAGAAAAACAGGCATCATCGAGGCTGAAATTTTCAATACAATCTGCTGCCATTAGGCCATCGACTAGTAAACATTATCAGATGTGTATACATGTATATATATATAAAAAGATTTCTTTCAACTGAAAGTTATCATTTCAACCCAAAGTGTTGGAAAAATTTTACAAATAATTTACTGAATACAAAAAACAACAAAGTGTTCAAATACAGGTGTTTTAAAATTCAAGCTACTTTAAAATGTTGAGAAGTAACTTTCAATCTTTCAAGATATTAACATTTTCTAAATAATTCAGTTAAAAAAAAAAAAAAAATCTCTAATAAGAGAGAAAAAAACATTTCAACTACAATATCTATGGATCAGTCGACTATTCTTGGAACCAAAGATAATAATTTAACTTTTCAAAAATATATAAATAATTAAAATTTAATTGCATATTTACTAGATTAAATCAATTTTCAGATATGATAACCAATAATACAATTTTTTGTTATAAGACTATTTTTGTTTTCGTGAATTGAATGCCATGTGTATTGTTAGCTGTGCACACTTTACTTTTATTGGGATACCATTAATTTAGCTGGCTGTCATACTACACATTATTTTAATTACTATATCTTTGCACATGGCACATAGGTAGTATTATTTAACTCAAATGCCATGTATGCCACCAACTTTCACACTCTGTAATGATACACAAAACATTTCACAAACTTTATTTTAATTCTAAACTGACAAATGGCACAAACTATTTTTTAATAAAATTTTCATTTTGGAATGTACATGAAAACAAGCATTTATTTTCTAAAATCGTCTATAAATTCTGGTGCAAGTCAGTCTTTTCAACATTTACAAATGGAATTACTTTGCCAACTTCTAACAATGGCACCTTAGCAAACTTTATTTTATAGATAGGATGGCACTCAATGCATTAACATCCCAGTAATTATTTTTTTCTTTTCTACATTACCATTTAAAAAAATATATGTATTGGAATTGCTTTAAATTCTGCAGTGTTATAACATATGAATGGTCCAGCTAGTCTTTGGATAAATAAAAACTACAATTGATAGATTTGTTATTTTTTTGGCCAGAGGCAAGAATAGTTGATTCATCCATGTATGACTATGATGACACTGATATTTTATATACAGACATTTTTGAAAGAATCCAGTTAAAATTAATAAACACTGAATAAGAGAAATATTTAAAGAGAAACAAAAACAACATTTCATCTACAATGCCTATTTATAACAGTTTACAAATTGCAAGTTCACAATCACTCTCTCGCTTCATCAGTCAATCCTGTCCTTTTAAATATTAATTAAACATACTCAGGTACATGATTTAATGTGCTTACTCTGAAATAGGCTTTCATATAAATGGTATAAAAAATATTTAGTATTATTTTTCTTTTCATTTCAACTTTTAATGAGCCACTAAGGCAGGTTTTGATGGACCTTTTTTTATATATATAAGCAGATAACTACTCAAACACACATTCATGACTTACAATAATTAGCAGAGTATGTATTATCATAATCCTCTCAAGAGATGCATACAAGTAAAGGTACTTCCTTAACATAGAAGCCTTCACAATTTCAATTACACCAAGGTTGCAGTTATGATTTCACCAAACTTGTGAAGAACTAATGTTTAACAGAAAAATAACACACAATACATTATGTGTGTGCATATTAATATAAACATTTGGTATTGTTTCGCAACTTAACTTGGTGATAGCAGTTGGTTCCTTGGCGATTCATCCCACTATAATAAGGAAGTACCCAAAAATCTGACACAAATAAAATTCACACATTCAAAGTTATCCTTTGTTGTAAAATTAAGGCTTTTGTATTCCAGAGAGAGAAACAATTCCTCACAGATTCAGGATAAACATAAACAAATTTGCTTTACATCAAAATGAAAATAACTGAGATGTTTTGAATCAAAGTAGATCATCTGTTTGAAGCATTTTTTTTTTCTCTGCTTCTCTCTTTCACAAGCAATGCAAATAAGAGAAGCATTCTCTAATTTAGATTTACTTGCTTTAATATTTTGTTTTGAAATTCATAACATTTTTTCATAACATTTTTTCATAATAATAATAATAATAAAGAGCAAGAAATAAATTGGTTATTGAGACAAATCAGATTAGCATGATTTATCCTGATAAAACAGAGCTCAACTACCAAAAATAAGATTAATGCAACATTTTTTATTTGTTCTGCACATTTTATCTCAATTAAAATGGTCCTAAATTACCAGATTCTACTGTACTAGAAACATAATTTATAACTTTTTTTTTTTTTTTTTTTTTTTTTTTTTTTTTTTTTTTTTTAAAGGACTTGAAAAAATAATACAAAGACACATTGTAAGATAATGTTAATCCAATAGTAGTGTTCTTTTCAAAATATTTGTTTCCATTTCAATATAGAGTAGAACCTTGCTATAATTTAAAAATCTGGTTAATCCGAACAGATTTTATTTTTGAAAGTTATACTTGAACAGATTAACTTACAAAATTTTCTGGATTACAGGATGAATATGTCGAAAAAAAGGTGCAGAGGTTAGAATTAAAAAAAAAAAAAAAAAAAAAAAATGGCAGCAAAGGATGTTTTTCATTTGTTCACTAACAGTTTGAAAAACAGCTAATAGCAGGCATAAAAGTGGGAAATGAAGAAAAAGGTAGAAAAATTACTTCATCTATACAGTAACGTCAAACTTGTATGATTTATGTGTCATTTTAACAGCTATGTATACATTAAAATTAAATGTAACTGCATATACGACTGCATTTTTTTTTCATAACTTAGAATGTATAAACAATGCTAAAGGTGTAAATCCAAATGAATCTGATCAGGTTATGAAGTACAGTAATTAATTTTCCAAAACAAATAGTATTCTGAACAGTTTAGCTGTTAAATCCCCCCCCCCCTTTTTTTTTACAAAAAATAATCTCCAAGATAAATTGATCTTTTTTTCAGAAATATATCTCGAAAAATGTATCGCAGAAATTATTCTAAAATGTTGTATAAATAGTACAAAGTATTCTATTTTAAAAAAGAGCTTCCTTTCCCTTTGAATTTTGATAGTCTAAAAAATAAACATTCTTGAAAGAAATTTTTAACATCTTCATTTGTATGACTTATGCTTATATGATGTAAGCTCACCTTTTATTTTATGTCTCTTTTTCACAATAATTCAAGAACAAACTCCAAGGGTTTGAATAGACAAAATGTCCGATTACTCAATTTTTCAGGCGACTCCCCCCATCCCCCCCATTATCTCTCTTCAATTTTCTTTGTATTTTTACATCAATCCAAAGAATGTCCAAAATTGCTTTAGAAAAGGTTGAATTTCTCCTTTAGTAGAAACTCTTTCATGCCAGTAGTAGCTTAAATAGATTATTTAAAAAAAAAAAAAAAAAAAAAAAAAAAAAAAAAAAAAAAAAAATTATCAGGAATGTATAAGTACAATATATGTACACAAATACAAAAGGAAAACATGCACTGAAGGCCTTCTTGTAGATGCCATCTTGCAAAAATCTCAAATATCTGTTTGTTTCTGAGTCATAATTTAGTGCAAAAAGTGTTTCATTCAAATTATATATATATGTATATATTTTTTTCAACAATTTGATTTAAAAAATTATCAACACAAATGTTTTTTTTCTTCTCTCCTTGCTAGAGTGGTGAATTAGCTATTTATAGAATTGTGATTGTGAACCATTTGTAATAGGTATATAACCTCTCTTTATGAAGTTGTATTGGATTATTATAAACATAAAGAGTGAATAAACAAGAAATACTTTATTTCTGAAAGTTGTGACAGATTATCTAGCATGCCTGATCCTAGGTTGAAGATTAGAAGATATTTATTATATTACTACGTACTTATAACATGCTCCCCCCCCCCCCCCCCAATGCATCTTTTTCTTTTCTATTCTTGGATAATCCAAACTTTTCATAATCTGAAAAAGCAGCCATTCTAATTAGTTAAGATAAATAATGTTCTACTGTATATATTTTTTCCCTCCCCATAAGATATTTGAGCTCGATTCTTTAAAAATGGATACTTTCATATATATATATACATATATATATATATATATATATATATATATATATATATATATATATATATATATATATTTAAACCTTTGTTACATTTTTTTTCTGAGGATGCTCATATTCAAAATCAGTTCTGAAAATGAAAGTGTACTTAAGGGGAAAAAATATTGCAACCAAAATAAAAAAGTATGAAAGCATCATAGTATACATGAAGACAGACACTGACTTCATGTATACTATGCAAAATCATTTTTAAAATATTGAAATGCAAGCAATTAGAAAAGAATGCTACCATTAGATTCGATTTAATATTTTAAGCTTATGTCAACACATTACCAGCAAATGCTAAAGCATAAGATGTTCTCTAATTTTCATTTTACTGCTCATTACAAACCCATTTTTAGAATGTATTTTTCAATCTCATTTTCTTTGTTTGTCTGAAAATTTTAGGCATAAAAATTCAGGTCCATAAAAACTGAACAGCGTTTTTAAAAACTGCTCTCCAATGACACTTTTAACACAGGTAGAGTTGGCAGAGAAATATACTGAAGGGGCTCTTTACCCTTCATTTGTCAAAAACCAAGAGAATTTGTTGTCACAAATTTCCAATTTTTGTTTAAAATTCATTTTGATGTAGCTAATACATTCTAGAAAAGTTTTATAACAATTCAATAATCATAAGTATGTTAAAAGAGCTTTTTACTGCATTCAGTTTCCTTCAACAGATTCAATGTTACAATCTATAAATTTAGTTTTCTTTGTTTGTGTTTCCCCGATGTATAAGTACGTTCAAAATACTAAAATGGCATATTCTCAATTTCTAGATTATTTTTCTTTATAGACTTGCTTATGATGTTATTAATTATGATGTGCAATAATATAGTTTATTTGTTTATTTAATTTTTAATAAAAATGTTAAATAAAACAAGTCTGTTACTTAACTTCCTTGTCATTTTGTACTATTTTTACATGTCATAACATTTTACTTTTTCAATTAACTTAAATTAGTTAACTTATTAGAAATATATTCTTTTAGATTAAATAGCACACTTGTAAAAATGCATGGCACGAAAGTGCTAAAAAAGTTAGTTTCAGAAGTATTGGGATTATTATTATTATTACTACATTTTTTTAATTTAGGTAAGAGTTATTTTATTTGGATCAAATCATTTTTCTTCATAAAAACATTAATAATAAATCAAAAAACATTATAAAGTCCTCAAATGATATTTTACTGCCACTGTAGACAGGATAAAATTTATAATCAGAATATTGTTCATTTCACTGAATGGGCTGTGCGATGTTGCTAAAGGTGCATTTACATCATGGAATTAGCATTCAAGGTGTTAAATCATAAGGCCCAACTAATCAGTGGCATGTAAACAACCAATGAAGCATGTTAATTGGTTGAGATTTATGATTAAACACAATTAACACCAAAATCTAGAATAAAACCATAATGTAAATGCACCTTTAAGAACATCACACAAACCACTGCAAAGCAAAATGAATAATATCTTGATTATGAAATTTATTCCTTAATTTGTGGTCCCATGCTTGATTGGGATGCCATTCATTTTAATGTTGCTAAGTGTACTTTTTCAACCCGCCAGATTATCCAAACCACAAAAAATGTTACAACTTTCACCAAACACTTAACTCTACTTAAGTCACATGCATATCTCTATAATACAAGCTATCACTTTCTTTTTGTAAGTTTTGAATTAAGTAGATTCAGAATCTGTGGCTTTCTGTATTTTCCCCCGCCAGTATCCATTGTTGCCTTGTGGTAGTTTCTCTTGAACTGGCTAATGTATTTAAGACTTGCCAGACTTAAGTGGCAGCTTCTATCACAGAGGTTGCAACTAATGTACGTTTAACTAAATTTCTTCATCATCTCTATGTCAATCAGTACGATACTCTAAAAATTCATCCAAAATCCAAACTCTGGTGGCATTTTCAGAAAGATTTATTATTATTATTTAAGGAAAACAAACACTATTTGACTTTTTGGAATCTAAATAAAAATCCCAATAAATACAATGCTTTTAAAAATGGAAAAGACTTTAGAAATGTGTCAGTATATCTGAGAACTGCTTATAGTTCATTACAAAGTTATCTTTAATTCTCCTCTTCAATATTGTTTTTCCCTCTTATGGTGTATGAATTAAATTTTTTTAAAAATTCTATAACTTCTTTTAGCACATTTCTTTGCTTTTCATCTTTTCTCAAGCAAAAAGTAAAAAGACATTCTGTAAGAAGAGTATACAAAATTAAATAAGTTTAAGATTTATAATTCTCTAATGAGAGCTTGGAAAAATATAAATTCATTTCAAATCACATAGGACACTGCAGAGGAAACCTTGAGGTCTGACTGGTAATAAGTTAACAAATCTAAAATTTTCACATTAAAAAAAAATATATAGAAAGAGATTTAAATTTTGACTCTGCCTGCTGATCACTGAATGAGACTTAACTTATCACTAAAGATGGTCCACAATGAATTCAATCATCTCAATCTTATAAGTAAAAAAAAAAAAAAAAAAAAAAAAAAAAAAAAAAAAAAAAAGGGCAAAATAACAATGGAATTAGAACAATCACAAATACAAAATTTACATAAATAACTAATTACACTATCAAAATATAAAGCATTTTAATTTAAACTTGTTTGAAACATCTGAGAATGAAAAAAAAAGTTATTTTTTTATCTTGATTTCTTTTTTTTTTTTTTCTTTTCAGTGACGAAAATTATACTACAGCAGTCACAGTCATATTTCCAATAAAATGACATGTATCATTAAGAAGTTGAAATTCCCTTGAATACAAATTAAGGTACAATCAAATAAACCTATTGCCCAAGATTGATTTTCATAGATCTTCAGCGATAAGAACAATGTAATCTCATATGACAATCAACCTTTTTTTTATCCACATTCATAATCCAAAAACATTTAATTTGCAATACATGGCTGCAAACAGTAAAATCATAGTTAAGATTTTGAAGAAATTTATTAGCAACAACTGCACCCTAATGTCTATTTTTTCCAGGAAATTATTGCTTTCTTTTATTTAATTTACTCACAATTTCAGTTTGACAGTTGCATTTTTCTAAACATAAATAAAACAATTAAATTAACAATTTTAAAAAGTTACATAAATTTTTTATTAGAATTGTTTTATTTCAGAGCTGGATATTACATTTTGCATGTAACCTTTGTTTTGAAGTTTTGCTAATTTGAGTGAGAATTTTTGTTAATTAAGTCAACAGCATGTAAAACCCCAATACAGAAAAAATATGTGTTGTGCATGGCATTTGTGTATCCATCACACTTCTCCTTTTCCACTTCTAAAAAAAGGGTGAAAAGTTAAGATGGCTGAGGCCTCTCCCAGGTTCAAAGACTAGACTTAAAGACTCTTAAAATGTGTACCAGAGCACAAATAAAATAAAATAAAAATCTTTCATAAAAAAAGCATTAGGGCCTGACTAAATACTTTTGAGAAATGAGACACATTCATCACTATTTTGCAATAGGCCTTTTTTTTTTTTTTTCTTCCCTTTTTATGACAAAATTCAACATTTAAATTATGCAACAATTCATGCTCCAAAATACACGCACTAATTGTGACCTTACCTTATTTTGGCACTGAAAAATTGTAACAGCCACTGAGGAGGTATGAAATATTTTTAAACGTCCCAGGTATTCAAAACTTACCACAGTCCACTGATTCTAAAACTTTCAAATTTCGATCTTTGATAAAAAAGGATAATGTTGATTTTTTTTTTTTTTTTTTTAAATCCGAAATGGTTACAAATTTAATTATATTTGATATTATTTATTTTCAAGTATATAGAACTCTACATGCTTTTTTCATCTACAAATTGAGCAAATTAAATTCTCCTAACACTTTAGGAGGCAGAATCCCTTCTCCTTTCAAAAAGGAACAGGAAGCACTACATTATTTTCAAACCTATTTTGGGTATCTCTGAGGTTTCCTTAGTTTAAGATTAAGCTAAGGTAAATTCAAGGTAAAAAAGAATAGATGTTATCATGCACCACCAAAAGCAATAGGATTAGTTGATTGTATTTATTTCATACATTAAAATGATCAGTACAAGTCATAATAATTTTGGATATTTATATTAAATAATTATTAACAGATTTAGATAAAGACATTAACAAGCTATTAAAGCTTTAACTCCATGAAGAATGGAAATACATGATTAAATTTTAATTTAAATTTGCATCCAGAATTCTTTAATATTTAGCTCTTATGTATAACTTTCACAAATATCATTTATTTTCAAATTTGTTCACATTTTATGGCAAGTTTACAGCATTACACCAAAAGAATTATTTGTTCCTGAAAAATTTGAAAGGAGACATTCCAACTTCTTAATTTAAATAGAAATTTTCTGCAATCTAAAGAGAATGAACAGTCATGTAATGCAGACAAACTTGTTATTCCAATTTTAAGAAAGATGTTTCAGTCTTTCCACTGATATGTTTTTGTAAAATTTGTGACTTGACAAATAGTAAGTTAGACCTGAATAGCTGACAAAGAAACATAGCATAGGCACTTGCATTTAACATTTTTATTTCTATTATAAAGCCAGTCATAATAGAAATAAAACATGTTCAATCATTTGTTAAGATCCTACATGTGCTTAATCGTCATTATTGTTCATTGTATCAACTAAAGTTAGCACTTATACAGGGTGTCTACCAAATTCTTTGAAACTAAATTCATGGATTGTCATGACTTTGGAACAATTTTAACTCATTAACTACCAACAAAACCCATCCGTATAACTCAAGATAGCCACAGATGACTAACACCACCCTCCTTTCCAATACTATTTCTAACTAATCATCTTCATGTAAATTTCTATTAGAAGTACAGTCAGAGTTCTATAATCTGCACATGTTGGTTGCCAAAGGTTGTGCGGATTATGGAATATTGTGGATTATAGAGTATTATGGATTTTACATCATTTTGTCATCCTAGACAGCATTTTAATTCTATAATCAATATATGAAAAGAAATATGAAATCTAAAAATTAATTTAATTTGCTATCTCAAAAAATGCCTTTTAAAAGTTATTGTATATATAAAAAAATTCTGTACATATGCATTTAAAAAAAATAATTACATATGTTTCATAACACAGTATTGTTAATAAAATAAAAGAGTTTTACATTTTAAAAAAGTAGATGTTTTATTACGATTTAATTTTTTTTAAAATCATTTTTGGATTATCAATTTGTAAATTGTATTAACTGTTTACATTCATAAAGTTATGTGAATTATAAAAAAATGTGGATTATGGGTGAGCAAATTATCGATCCTTGACCGTATATCACAAAGATGAATATATGGAAATGGTAAAAATAATTTTTTTTAAACCTCTGAAGTAATCCTGTACCAACTGCTGTAAAAAAAATATACACATATATATTTTAAGGGTCAAACTATATATATTTTTTACATTTCGAGCATATCTTAACTTTTATTAATGAAAAATATGGTGATGTAATTTTTTTTCTCATCAGTGCATGTATATTAAGTTACATTCATAACCTGTTTCCAATCTCCTTTACATATCTAAAATTTTACAGGTTTTTTAAACCAATAATAAAAAAAAACAGACTTTTTTAACAGCACGATTATTTCTTTTTCGACTGAAAAATTTCAAGAAATTTAGGATTGTTTCAAAATTTTAAATTTTCACAAAACAGTTTATGCATCAATTATTTCATACTTTAAATGGAAGTTCAACTTTTCAATTTAATACACTTCAAATGATGAACTCGTTGCCTTTTAATGTTCAAGTAAAGAAAAAAAAATGCTACATATTTAATTAAAATTTTAAAAAATAATGAATTGAATTTTTAAAATCCCTACCACTTTTTTAAATACTAATATTTTTGCCCAGTTACTATTATTTTTAAAAATGTGTAATACACAATATTGTGCTTGGATCTTTAGATACATCTAATAGCATGACATTTAATGTAATTTTTTACTGATATATGTAGTGTAAAATTATAAAATTATTTTAAAACAAATAATAATATCCTGAAGGTTAATTCCATGCCCAGATTTATCATATATATAAAATAAAAAATGTGTACAATACAATTTAAATCTCTTGCCTCAAATACAAAAAAGCTCAGCATTTTTAAAACATCAAAGTGAAAAAAAAAAATACGAATTTGGAGAAAAAGATATTTAAAAGTTTTCATTTGTGTGGAAAATTGCACTGGTTGTGTTAACAAAATTTACAATATCTTGCGATATAATTGCTATATGGGTAAAAATAAAGAGTCAAAATATTCGCAATTGAACAGACTGACTACTTCTTGCTAAGAACAAACTAGAAGTAATTAATTTGGCTCATTAATTAGAATATTTTAGCAACTTACAGTTCTTTTGATACTAAAACTTCTATACATTTTTGCAATAAATGGCCATCTGGTAATTTGCACATGATACAAAGAATAAGGATAATCAAGCTTCTTTTAAAATGTGTTAACCCTACATTCTCAAAGAAAGTTGATGAATTTTGTATTGCTTGTTACATAACTGAGATTTTCTTCAGATGTAAATTTATGATAGTTTAAAACTCTGGAACCAGGCAGTAGTTTATACTTACAATCTGCATTTCCATCTAATAAATGATTAGATAATTCTGTGTGATTTATAGGATGACTTGTATGCTTTTTTAGCTTTTTAATCAATGTAAGTAAGTTACATAGAAATTAATGTGGTTATTATTATAACTTATTAGACAAACATAAAAGTAATGTTGATGTCTTTAGAATATATATATATGTACACACACAACTAAGATTTTTTTTTAAATATATATACATATATATTTGAATAGCAAATATTAATTGATATATATAAATAAATCACTATTATGGTGGACTGGGTTCCAATATAGAAAATTAGCACAAGCTGTAACTGTTTCAGAATCTTTCTATAATAAAAATAAAAGATATAACAGTAACAGTTTGGTGTGTATGTTCACTTAATTATCACATCCTTAGAATAATTTTGTGTCAACATCTAAGATTTTAGATTAATGCCTTATTTAGATGCAGGATATTTTGGCTTTTATTCATATTTAATGTTTTTAACGGATTCTTATAAATGCCTTCTTAAAAATCTTATTGGTCTTTTGTGTTTAATTAAAGGGGGGGGGGGGAGAGAAATGCAATGTCATGCAAGGAGACAATATGTGACATAGGAAGATGAAGGGATAAAAAAAAAAAAAAAAAAAAAAAAAAAAAAAGCTAAAAAGTAATTAATAGATCAGCCTTTGCAATTGATGAATTTCTAATGATTTTCACAAGAAAATCTTTCAAATTCATGACTTTTATGATTTGGTAGACATCCTGTTATATACTGGCCATTTCATTATGAAAAAAAAAATTAAAAAAAAATAAGTCTGCTACCTTTAAACAGATTTCATAGTAAATTAATCAAACAATAAGGAATGCTTAAAAAAATACACAAATCTGAATCTTTCATTAAAAACGACTGTAATGGAAAATTCACCAACACATTTATTTACACAATATTTATATATATATATGTATAAAAAAATTAAATAATAAGTCATAAAAACTCATAGCTTATAATATTTCTATTATTGTATTGTATGTAAACATGCTAACAAAATAAAAGTTTATCACTAGTTAAAAACTGCTTGGAGTATTGTTTTCCAGCTGAGAAAGAGGCAATGTTGATACACTCTTGGCTTTTTTTTTTCTTCTTCATCTTTAAAGGAACATATGTCCATTGGCAGAATGAGATAGAGGAAATATATTTTTTGATTGGCTCTGGTCATATTTTTTAACTTAGCAAAGCATATAGCAAAAAATCAATTTACATTTAGTACACTACATTTTCATAAAATAAATAGGGACATTCTGCAAATAATGTTAATAATCAATGCATGTCACAATCAATCACATGTTTATAATTTAATATTACTAAAAAAATCATAATAAGCACATATACATAAAAACATTTCAAGAAATTAGTATCAAACATCAGAAGCTAAAGTATTACTTTATAGCTATTTATATAATAAAATAATAACAATAAGGTACATTGTGTGAAATTCAGTACTTGTATAGTTTACAATGACAAGCTTTAAAACTGGGAATGCATGAAAGGCTATGGTCCTGTAATCATACCAAAGTACTTGGAATTATCATGGGAGCTTAAATATAATGAAAATATAAAAAATGGACGTTCTTGAATTTCATGAAGCACATTCATTATTTTTACATGGTACATTTCTTTAAGATTATAGGCCAATGTAAAAAATAAATCTTAGGAAAAAAAAAATTAATCCAAATAACTATATATATATACATTATATATATATATATACATATATTAACAGTGTATTTTTTCATTCTCATGGGGGATTTAAACTTTGAAAGATCTTAAGCAATATTTTTCCTACATAAATTTATTAAAGATATAGTAGCTTGGAATACCTTTGGCAATTTTTCTTCATCTATTTCCTCCCTTATCTCTCCATATGCATCCCTGCCTAACACTTATAGAGATCCCCAAACAGACAAAAAAAACAATATGATACAGAAGATGAATGCTAATGAATAAAACAAACCTCTGTTGACTTTGTAGCTTAACCATACACAATAACCACTGAAAAATACACAAGTACTGAAAAAATACATTTTATCTATAAATTAATAACAAAGTCCAGTTAATATTTGAAGCATGGTTTTCAATTTCAAATATCTATGCACACTTTTACCCCATGAACCAAGAAAATACAACCAGAGGCAACCAAAGGAGATTTCTAGCAAATCACACCATTCAGCATATCATTCTCATGCACACACAATGAAACTTTTTCTCAAAACAAAACACAAAACTTCTCACACAGACCTTGAACAAAAATGTAAGGCTTTTCTTCAAAGGCTTTTATAAGATTATCTAAAAGTTTCTTTATTGGTTATACTGAGTTATGCGACTTTCTTCAATGAACAAGACAGACATTCGTAGAGCATTTGTTGCCCAAAATCATATCAGAAATTTCCCCAGAGACATTAATGATCCTCCCCAGATCTTTTCAAATATAATCCTTACCATGGTAATTGGCCCATTAATAATACAAATTTAAGATGAATTTATTCTTTAACTCTTTCTGGCGTGGAGTAAATCTATTTGAAATAATTAACTTACACCAGAATTAATAATAAATTTATTACAAAATATGAGTTTGCTTACTTTCAGATAAGTTATAAAAGGAAATTTAATTAAATATTCTTGGAGCCAGTAAAATTAGGTTTCTTTTTTTAAGAACATCGCACTGGAAAGGGTTAAGATGACCTAGCAGAATCGATTTCTTAAGACAGTTACCAACTTCCTTTTCTCATTGCATGGTAAACTCATTCAAGCCTATTGACCAAGTTGTTGTTAGAAGGTTATAAGTTTTCTCAATTTGTACAGAAAAATGCTTAAACCATATGAAATTATTTACACAAGAAAATTTTAGTGTATTTACCCCTATCTAGGTACGTTTCATAAACTTTTGAGTCTTTATATAACAATTATTCTACAGTCAGCCTTTGACAGATTATTTATCAAGCAACTAAACAATGCAACAAAGTAACAAACAATACAGCATAAATAAATTTTGATTAAAAAAAATCTGTCCTAGTCTTATAAAGTGACTAAAAGGAAAAGTTACAGTTAATTTATATTTGCTGTGAACAAAAATTTTTACTATTCCACAGGAAACAAATGATGACAAAAATGATACACTGAAGTACCAGTGAAGCAAAATCTGATAGGACAAATTACCAATGGTTAGTTTTAATGGCAATTTCAGCTTTTCTTGATTTTATGAGCAGCTCAAATGGCTAGAATATCTCTTTTCAAAGAAAAAAAAGAGACATGTGATTCAGCATAACCAATAAATATCATTTCTTGGAGCTTTATTGCAGTTAGTAGTTTTAAGCAATTCATTGTCAATTCACATTCCATTAGCCCCATACTTTGCACAAATTCTAGTAATTTTTTTTTTTTTTTTTTTCTATAATAAATACAAATTTTCATAGATAGTATCGTAAATCAGCTTAGAAAGTTTAAATAAAAAGCAAAATAACGTCAAGAAACTTTAAATTATTAAAAATAATAAATAAATTAAGTATTTTTAAGAACAAGAACCCAATTCTAATGAAAAAAAAAAAAAAAAAGAGACATTCCTCAGAATACACACAATTAAACAATTTCTTTTCTTAATAAAGACAAAGTTTTATCACATACAAGCAAAGTTGATCTAATGTGTGTTTACATAATATTCTAATGTACTCTGAAATCTGCAGAAATTACATTATTTTTCCTTTCTTTTTATTAGAGAGAGGGAGGGGGGGGGGGGGGACAGCACATAAGGGTGTGAATCTCAACTTCGCAGATTTCAGAGAGCAACAATAGTATAAATAAATAGTGGTATTAAACGATGTTTTATGTCAATTTTTATGCAGTAACAACTGATACAAATTATGTTATAGTGGAATGAATAATGTAGTTTTTATAAAGCAATACAGATAATACATGAAAGATTAAAAAATTTATCAACTAAATTAAAATAAGAATGAACAATTTCCTTACATTGTTTTTTGTTTGCACTAGATTAAAAGTATTACAATTTATCAAAGGTAATACTTGGCATATCATTTACATTTATTTAGTAGGAAATGCAATTTTTGATAGAGGAGTGTATGTGAGGGAGGGGGGGGGGAAGTTAAAATACATTCTGGTGTTAAAAATGGAAAGAAATAAGATAGAGAAACTTAGAAGGACAAAAATTTTGCTACAGATTCCATAATAAAATAAATATAAGTAAATCATTTGCAAAAGTCAAGCTTCTTATATTATAACAGGATACAAGAAGACAAAATTTTAAGCTTTAAAATTTTAATTCTCTGACAAAATATACTTTTTTTTCCCCCTCCTTTTCAAAAGATAGAAAATATGAATAAGTTCAATTAGTACATCAATGTGTAATTTAAAAATCACTTTTCACTTAAAATTTAATTTTAACCTGTTACTGCCCAGCAATCTATTTATAGATCATCTATAATCGAACAAAACTTTCACATTTTTGTACCAGTATTTTAATAATGCAAATTTTATCATTATCTAATCTCAGATTTTGAGTAAATCATTTGCAAAAGTCAAGCTTCTTATATTATAACAGGATACAAGAAGACAAAATTTTAAGCTTTAAAATTTTAATTCTCTGACAAAATATACTTTTTTTTCCCCTCCTTTTCAAAAGATAGAAAATATGAATAAGTTCAATTAGTACATCAATGTGTAATTTAAAAATCACTTTTCACTTAAAATTTAATTTTAACCTGTTACTGCCCAGCAATCTATAGAAATAACAGAAATACAAATAGAAATACAAATAGAGATAACAGAAGAGCTAAAATAGTAACAGTCTTTGCAAACAAATAAAAACTTCAACAGAAGTATTTATTTATTTATTTTAGTTTTATATTTCATTTTCAATAATTTTCATATGTTCTAAAAATCAGAAACTGGCTTGTTTAGTAGACCTAATAAAACAATGTAAGTTAGATTAGCTCCTAAAGTGATCGAAAGCTTAAGTACAATATAAAATATGATTCATGAAACAAACATTATAATTTATTTGTGCCACTGAGCTACATCAAATAAAAAGTGAAGATAAATTAATTTTAATTTGAAGAGAGGCAAAACTTTCATTTACAATTTTAAAGATTAGAAGCATTTTTAAAATAAAAAATACATTTTTTCATAATTTCAAATCTTTCAGGTCTCTTTAAAAGAATATTTCAAATGCTTTTATATCTTGCCTCCCGAGTCTCCCATACAGAAATTATTTTTCAAGATTCATAAAGTATATTTAAAAAATGTTTAGAGAGGCTGTATTTTAGATAAAAAATTAAAAACATTCCATCAGAAGTGACTTGGATCTATTAATTATTTCATTCCTCAATTTAACATGCATGTGTTTTTTATGTATGTTAATGATTACTCCCAAACTATGCAACTTATTCATTGAAAAAAGATGCTCTCTAAAGGGTCTCATTTAAAATTCACCAAAATAAATTACATACTTTTTTAGAAATTAAAAAAAAGAATCTAAAAAATAAAAAGAAAAAATAAACATGTTTCAAATATTTCATTCTCAATGATTTTCATCAGGTGACATAACATTATCTGTTTCATGAGACAGTCACTTTCTCGCGATTTTCCTCTTTCTTTACATCCTTTTGTTTCCAGGATCGTCGACTTATATAAGGGTATCAATAATTCCTGATAATTTTTTTCATTTAATATAAAATTAAGTAATTAGTACACAAGTGTGCAGTGACAAATTGTCGATTTAATTATTTTTTAACTGTCCATGTATTTGGATCAGAATTGGAAAAAGCTACACATGCAACTGCTTCTATAGCAACAGATTGCTTGCTAATATAATTAATTATGAATTGCTCACTGCCTTGATAGAAAAAGTTATGTAAAATTAAAGTAGCATTATTTAAGTTATGTATTTTATGTGTTTTAGTAACCCTGAGATTAGAATTAGTATATTATTAAATAGTATTTACTTTATAGTAGATTTAAGTCTTTTATTTTTTCTTTTTTGGTTAAAAAGTTAATAACTTTAATATTCTAATCATGATCTATATAAATGATTAAAAAATAATAATAATAAACAATGGAGGTTGGGAAGGGAAGAGGGGGGTTATATATGCAAAACATACACATTTTTTGAAAAGGTAAAATAAAAACTTGGTAATCAAATAGTTGAATTTGCTCAGATTCAAGATGTAATAAACAATACATCTTCCTATTTCTATGTAGCTCAGTGGTTGATACAGAAATTATAACAATCTGGAGCTATTAAATGACACCCAATACAAAACTTTGCCCTCAGAATTTATCTTCAGGATTTCCAAGTGGACTGGCATAGACTCTTTTTATAAAAGTTTTAATCTTCAACTGTGAGAACACACAACTTGATAAACAAAACACGAGTCCCTCAAGTAAGCTGCACAACCAAGTTTTAAGTAACAAGTCCAAGGACAATAGTATATTCTATAGAGTGTTGTGTTACATGCATGACTATACCTATACGAATGGACAGTCATGGTTGATCCTCTAAAACAATGACTAATTGACACAGAATCAAGCATCCATCAATACACTGTCTTAAATTTTAAAAATATCAAAGAGTGCCTTCAAAGTGGATGACAGACTGATCTTCAAAACAAACAATTTTTTTTTTTTTAATGCAATATATCGAACAATATAATAATAAAATAAAATAAAGCATAAATATTTAAGATGAGATTTCTAGTTTTTACATGCCTTCTAGTTTAACCTTTAGCACTTTGATGGCTCTGTTATGGAGCCGTCTGTCATAAAGTTCAAAAACGTGTGGAGCACTAAGGGTTAATATTAACTTCAAATTAAGAAATAAATGGAAATTTTCAATGAAATTAGAAATTAAATTATTTTGGAAAAATTTATCTTTTTAGTTCCAGAGAATGTTGAAAATTCATAAAATTCAAATACCGTAACTCAGTAAGTTTTGGTTGTAAAAAAGAGAAATTTTTATTGTTTTTGTTAGAATTTGGAGAAAGTTTTTTTTTTTTTTAATAATTTAACAAACATGTGGATTATATGTAATTCCTGGGTTTAATTTTATAACTTTTACTGAAAATAATTATTTTTGTGAAAAGAAAAATTTTCATAAAATAAAGAACAACATTTGAAATAATTTTCCCGAGTTGAGCTATTCAGAGTTCCTACAACAATTCTGGTAAAAAAAAAAAAAAAAGAAAAAAAAGAAAAAGAAAAGAAAAAAAGAAAGAAAAGAAAAGGAAAAAAATTCTGACTTTTCCAGGTTTTCTCTGATTTTTTTCAGCATAAATTCTTCTTTTATACTGTTGTAAAGGTTACAAAAAGTATATACTGTATGAATTTAAGATTTTTAATAATTAATCATATTATGCCATTGATTGCATGAATTTTATAAAAAAAAAAATTAGAATGGATAAATAATGAGTTAATCTTTTTTTTCTTCCCCCAAATGTACATTGATAAATAAGATTATGATGGAAAGTAGTACATAAAAAAATCCCTGATTTATCAATGAACAATTCAAATATATAAAATTTCTCTTAACATTTTCCTAACATTTGGCCTAAATTTTCAAATTCTCTAACTTTTTCTCTGACTTATAAGAACCGTGTATATCTTTAAAACTAATTGTTTAGGGGATTAGTAACTGATCAATAATAAAAAGGGACAACCTATTTACATATTTTACGTTGAAAGTTATTGTAAATTGAGAAATTCAAAGGTTTAGAATAATTTGATAATTTTAAACCATACTATATTCTCATATTTTTTGTTAACCTTGATAGTAAGATTGCTTTATTGCTTAAAAACTATTATGAGCAGAAATTAAAAATAACAATAATAAAAGCAAAAATTAAAAATCTCATACAAAAAAGTAACAAAATCATAAAAAAAGGCGCATAAATTTGAAACATAGTTTGCTCTCTGAAGGCACTCCAAAAAAATAATCATAAAAGAAACTAAACACACAGTTAACTAGACAGTGAACAAGCACACATCACAGAATACATAGAAATGAGATGAAAAAGGGAGAAATTAATCATTACTAGGTCTTGTAATACAGAGCATTATATAAACATTTGTTTGTTATACTTAAAGTGTGTTTTTCCTAGAGGCTAAATATAGATATATTCTCTTCCATCTTTCATGCAGAACTGAAAAAAGTTTATTTTAAAACAGTAGAGACGATGACAACGACAGAGGTTGTTGTTATGGCAGGTGGTGTGTCTAAAAACGTTCCATTGCAGGTGGAGTTGTCGACTTGACTAAGTCTCCATTGGGGGCTGATATACCACAGCTCTTACAGAGGGGATAAAAGGCAGACCTTCGGCTGGGTAGTAAAACAAAGTTCATGCTAGGTTTAGAGGAATTGTACTCAGAAATTTCATGGCCAGTAGAGTTCCTGGAAAAACAACAAATGCATTTTCAATCTTCAAAATAAAGGATGTTAGTCAAATATTATTACAATACAAAACTATTTATTCAAAAACTAATTAACCAGAAAACCAAACAGTATAGACCCATTATGAGTTGGCACTTGAAAAACATTTCTCCTTTTAGAAGAGTATTTTATGGAAGGTACACTAGTTGAAATTGGAGGGGAAAAAAAATCAACCCACCTTTTGTGTGCCAATCATTCACTGAAATAAGAGGTTACATTGACATAAGTTTATCAGCAATAATTTCTATTTCTATAAATAGAAACCTGTTTTCTTAATATTGGATGTGTGTTTTACTTTTCTTGCAATACTTATTTTTTTATTACTTTTTTTTTCTCCCAAAACAAATTATTATTATTATTTTTAACAAACACTTCTTTAAAAAAGGAAAATAATTTATTAATTCTAAAGAAAAAATTATTCAGAACAAAATTACTGCTTCAAGAAGTAAGTAAATGCTCAGAAACTTTTTCTTCCCTGATGTCAAGCACAAAAATCGGGCTACAATTGCCGCTGAAGTTTAATTGGCACTATTAAGCAAATACAGAAAGGTGCTCTGGCTAAACTAGAGATACTTTTAACACTTGGAAAGAACTATAAAACAGAATTCTGATAAGGCACAGGCTTGGTATGAGATCAATATATGGCTGTGCAAAATGAAAGCAAATTTTTAAACAGGCCAGGATTCCAGGATAAAGTAGGGGTAATTCTGAGTACAAAATGAAAAACATAACTGGAGTGCGAATAAATACTGAAAAATGTATTTTCAACACAATCTCCGTTTTTTAATTTCTGTTTTGTTTTTCTAAAACAACCTAATTTTTTGTAATTGCTTATAAAATAAAAATTCGACTATCCAATACAGAAACTATTAAAAATAAGTGCATTCTAAATGTTTCCTAAATATGTAATTGTTTCAGACATTCTTTTTGCAGTTAAAATAAAAATTCAAAACAACTATCTTTAATTAATAGTTCTGAAAATATACATTAAAAATCGCTAAGAGATTTTGGCTGTAAATAATAGCAAAAAATGTCTGCAAATGATATTTTGCATACAACTAATAGGCAATTTCCTCCAATAATATTTGTATTTGAAAATTTTTAGAATTCAAACTGAAGAAAATGTTTGGTTCTAATATTGATAATGTGAAGTAATTATAAACATTAACCATGATCACATTAACACATAACATTGTACAGTTGAATTTTGTTAATAGGAGGAGCAAAGAAATCATAAAAATTCTAATATTAACTGTTACTTATCATACCTGTTAAAATATAAAAATCTTTAAAAAGCACATAAATAAACTAATTACTACTATTAATATTCTAATTTTCTTAAAGCTAAAATTAACTGAATATTAGGTTTTTCATAAAAACTCTCATTAACATTGCAACAAAAAGCAATTTTCAAACAATCCTTTTCATTTTAACAATGCAATAAGAGGCATGAAAAAGCTGGTTAGTGTGGCCTAGAGTCTTAATGAAGAAGCAAATAACAATTTCCTAAATGCTCTTTTTTCTTCCCAAGAATCAGTTGTACATTATACTTAAAGGTGGTACTTGAAATGTTCTTATATTTTTTCTTTCATTCTTGCAAGAGCTCAGGAAATCCATTTGTACTTTTCTTAGGTGGCTGTAGTAGGAAGGTGATCTTTTTAAAGATTGAAATTTTGTTG
This sequence comes from Maratus speculifer, assembly GCA_964019185.1. Taxonomy (NCBI): domain Eukaryota; kingdom Metazoa; phylum Arthropoda; class Arachnida; order Araneae; family Salticidae; genus Maratus; species Maratus speculifer. Next base: position 19,744,466 of record OZ025292.1, on the reverse strand, counting down.
GGTAAAACTTATAATCACTATATTTTGGCAGACATTTGTAATGTAGAAATAGTATCACTGAGTCAGAACAGTGTTCGGTAAGAAGGAAAATTCCTTCCCTACAACTCTCCTGCTTGTCACTGAAAGTTACATTAAACAAAAAAGAAAAAAATCATACATCAAGAATAGAATATGAAGCACTTTCCAAACATTCAGAACAATGTAACAAAACTGAACCGTTTAAAAAATTAAAATATTAAATCACATTTCATCAATGGAAATGTATAATGCATTTCAAAACTGAATTTCAGCTGTTCCCATCTACAATTAGAAAATTATCCAAATTTTTTAACAGCTCTGTATATGATAAAGAAATTAGTATCTATTAAGAACATGCATTCCAAAATTTATTTCATTTAAAAAGGTAGATATATTTTAGTTAAAAATTCCTCTTCAGCAATTTCCTTTAATAGGTAGAATGATATGCTAAAACTTTTGTGCAGCCCTGTATATGAGATATAAAATTTATATATAAAGAGTAACATAAAATACTAACTAAATTTAAAAGAACATACCAAATTTTAAAATGAGCTCTCGAGCAATTATGCAAATAAGAGTTGTAATCTATTTTTTTGTGGTTCCTTGTAAATTAATAAAAAATGCAATGAATACTCTTTTTTAGCCTGACTGTAGTGAAATTCAGTCATTTATATCAGTTTCGATCCATTTGAAATAGCATAATGTCATTAAAATACTCTCCAAACAATTTTCCCCATTATCATAATCTAATCATTTTCTTTTGAGTGTCCTGCAATAATTAATAATACATACCTTCCTATTCAATACCAAACATACTTTGGTGACCCTAAATTTTTTTTTTACAAATTTTTCTTACACTTACAAAATTACGGAAAAAAATTACACAAGATAAGAATACAATTATACAACAATACAAATTACAGATACTGTTATTCAGGCATAAAAAAATTTCATTGTTTTGACAAAACTTTTATTTTTGTCAACTGATGTTCCATGACTAATGAAAGGGTGATCCTGTTACCTCCTTGTTTGAATCAAAACTCTTGTAATAGAATTTTTTTTTCCGCATGGAATCTGCATTGACTGAAAACATTTCATTTTAAAAAATATTATGACTTGTCTATATTACAAGCATAAAATCTAAATCACTCCAATATGACTCATATTTTGAAAATATTCTTTGGAAAGGCACTTTACTTCCCCAATGAAAGATAGAATGTTGTTCAATTTTCAGAAACGTGAATTATTGAAAATTTCAGGCAAGTATCAATGAATATTTCTATAAATGTGTACAGAAGTTGTGTGAACTTTAAAAAAAGATATTACGAGATTGGTTTCTTACCTACTTTCTTCTATTTTCACCTTTTCACATCCATCAGGGGGTTCTCTCGTTAAAAATTTGTTAATGTGGGGACTAAGGGCTAATTTGTTAGAATCTACATCTGGAGAGTCTTTACTTTCTTTAAAATAAAAAACAAAAAACATCATTAGCTTTCAAACTAATGTAGTAAATAAGTAAATAAACAATACTGACTCCAGTTTCACTCCTAGATTAAAAGTTAAAAATAAGAATATTATTATTATTTTGTGCAAGACAGATTCTTAAAATTGATGAACTGTTTTATTTCAGTTTAGTGTTGTCTAGTGTTGTATGGAAGACAATAAGAAAATCAAATCACAAACACAACACATATCAAATGAACCAAAGTAATATCAATCTTGTAGATTCAATGCAACAAAAATGTTAACTTTCATTTACATATCAATAAGTTGCTCTTAATTCTTTTTATAATTGATTAGCAACATAAAATGTCATTTAACAGTACTTTTTGTTATTAACATTAAAAAATTAAACCCAAAAATCTCATTAATTAAAAAAAATTAAAATCTAATTCCTGTTTTTGCAGTTTTACTTAATATAAAATTCTATGAAATGCTTCATTGGAAAATAGTCTTAATAAAATCTGTCATAAAAAATGTTTGCTTAAAATCTAAAAAAGCATTCTCAATAAATTAAAGTAAAAGCTTTCATTTATTGAGTCACATAACCTATAGTAAAATGAATTTTGGAATCTATTAAAATAAAGACAATGGCTTGTGTTACATTTCCATTTCAAATATACTAAATACTTAACAAATTTAGGCCAAATTAAAGTACTGCACAGGCTAGGTTATACATGACCTGAATGCAGAAATTCTTTTCCGAAGTCAATCTAAAACCAGACCTTAAACCTGATTAAAAAGGAAAAGAAAAAATTTTGACTCAAACCGAATAAAAATTTTGTGTCGTTATCCAAAAGACAAAAAGAAAATTAATCTCTTTTATATTATATTTACACCCTCATATATTTAGCTTTTCATGCCGCAATTAGTAAAGCAAACTAATGGGAATTTAAAATGCTGAACTTTGACATTCAATTTCTCAAAATCCAAGGCCCACTTCAAGAAATCTTTTCACCAGAATAATTAAGAACTCTACAATATACTTTAAATTCACCAAAATCGGTAAGCAAATGTTTGGTAGTCTCCTTGGGAGATATGAATTATATATAGTACATATATATATACAAAGAGAGAGAGAATGTATAGTCTCAATCGACAATTGATTACAAAAAAATCTATACTAAAAACAACAGAGATCAAGTCTTTAAAATTTAAAGATTCTAATTTATTTTTCCTAAAAATTTTCAGTATTTTCCAATTTTAATACAGTAAGGATTAGTACAGTACATGTGAAGATTACAAGACATGTCTTTAAGCCTCAAAAATTCAGAATGCACCAAGTAAATTGCGATACTTAATAACATAAGTCTAAATGAACAAATAAAAATATTTTTTTTTTTCTTGATTTAGTCTTTGAATGACATCACTCGACAAAAAGTACAAAGTTAATGGATATTTTTGGCACTTTCATGTTAGCCAGGAGAAAGTGATAAATCATGAAATATTGTTTCTATCTTCATCATTCACATTGCATGCATTTCATTTCATTTTAAATATAAGGTACTCACTCAAGTCATAATATATAAATCAATATCATATATGTTTAAAATATATGCCTTTCACACAATTCAATTAAAATAAAATAAAAAATAAAAGAAAGAACGAAAATATACTATAAAGCGAAACATTTTACTTCATCAAAATAATGTTCCTTAAACTTGCAAAATACTGTTGTGGTAAGGGGAAAAAAAAAAAAAAAAGGTTACTGGCAAGATTTGCACATGGCTAACATAAAAATACTGTTAAGGTACTAAGGCTAAATAGATAAATAAATAGCCTGATTGTATTATTGTACTTATTATTTAGTTTATATTAAAAATTAAATACAATTTGAACACTCCTCTGAATTGATCAGCATTTAAAATAGAGAAAAAATAAAATTCATAATAATTAACAAAATCAACATAACAAGCAAGATCTTAATACTATAAAAGACAATTGAAAGAAGTAGAGTGGTCCAGGATGCAGACATAAAACATTCCAATGTTATATCATTCAAATTAAATAATAAAACTTTTTAAAATGTTAAAAAATATATTTTAACATTTACAAATGGCAAAATGGTTATCACCTGTACTGGATGGGCGTGAGGTGTCCATGTGACCTAGTATGAGGGGTACCGCTGGAGACACGGACTGGCTGCCGCTATTGGAACTATTGCTACTCAGGTAACCGTCACTGTAATCAAACGGAGTCTGAGTGTCCACGCTCTGCGTGTTTCTGAACAGATCGGCAATAGGAGCTCTGTGTCCTTCAGGAGTGGGCTCTCTTTTCTGAAAAAAGGCCATTGAATTAGACATCTTTCCCATAGAAAGCACTTTTAATTACAAAATAAACAAAAAAGAATGATATTACTTAAGATTTTACTGTCCAAATAATCAAATAAACCTCTCAGTTAGAAAAATCTAAAGTAAATTTATAAAAATATTATGAAATCTAGCAGGGGTGCCCAGAGAGGGGTTTGGTGACGCAAGATGCGTCATACAATTTCGTTTTTTTTTTTTTTTTTGGGGGGGGGGGGGGTGGAAATTGAGAAAAAGTACATTTTTTTGGAGGGGGGGGGGGGGGATTTTTAAATTCTTAATATTTCCCTTTTTTACCTGTTAAAAAAAATCTTGATTTTTTTTTAATATCACTTCAAAAATTTTTCAACATTTAATTTTCAAAAAAGTTCCTGTGTTTTCTTTCTTTAAATTTAGATAAGGGCAATAAGAACTCATTCTGCTATACTCAACTCGCTATCTTTTGCAAATCTTAATTCTTTTAATATCACTTTTAAATTTTTTCAACATTGCATTTTCAGAAATGTTTCAGTGTTTTGTTTTCTTTCTTTAAATTCTAGATAAGGGCAATAAGAACTCATTTCACTCGCCATCTTTTGAATGTGCAGTAGATTATAAGTAGAATATATTTTACAATTGATATTCTGTTTAGGGTGGGAGGGGGACCAATGTTAAAGTACGAAGTTTTTTTGGGGGGGGGAGGGGTTTGCGTCATTGGGTTTGGGGGGATAATCACCACTGAAATCTAGGAAAATAATTTACTTATTATTTTCAATATTTGTCTTGGAACAAAAAGGAAAAACTGGGAAATTCCTTATTGGCCAGTAGTACCTGTTTTATAAATCAACAATTTCTTTAAACTAATGACTGCATTTTTATTCATAAGCACTAAACTGTTAACTTTTGATAAAATTTCTTTTAATATTAATCTAAAATTCAACAAACCAAAAAAATATATTGATAAAAACATATTGCAACAAGAAAGAAATGTGAATTCTTCATAATAATATAATAATTCATCATAATAAAATTTTATTTTCTCTTATTAGAAAAGTGACCATATCACTAAGAAATATTGTTAAATTGTAAGTATCTTATTATTGTGGTACAGTAATTTTTTTTTAATGCAATCTTCCAAAGGAAGTCACTTTTTTTTTCCTTTTTTGCTTTATAAGCATTCAAACATCTGAGAGTAAAATTACAGCATGTTTCTATAAGCTGAGCACTACTACACAACAATATAGATATTAATGCAAAAGCTAAACAGAGTCAGTCTGTAAGCATTAGATACAGTTATCTTAAAAAACCTTATGTTATTGCTTTCATTGTATTTATAACATGACATAATTTCCATATTCAAACAAAATTATTTGAGAAGAAAATAATTGCCAAAACAGAAATGTATGTTCCTTTTCCCTTTTATCACAAAAAAAGAAGAAAATAACTATGAAGGATTGATACTACTTGATTATTTCATCAATCAAAGAAATGAGAGATTAAATGCCAATAATGGATAACCATAAATATCACTGCACTTGAGATTAAACATGCTACATATGTTTGTCTTCAATTACTTATTTATTTTGCTTCAAGTCTATATCTAATGTTTGCCTACATTTAATAGTTATATCCATTTACATTTTCTCACTAAAAAAAAAAAAAAAAACATTAAGTTCCTCATAATTTTCCTGATATCATTGATATTTATTATATTCCTTAATAAATAAGATTATTACATTTAAAATACTTACATTTTATTCACAAATACACTACCTTAAAAATATATATTTATGGTTTACCATAAAATACCATTAATCTGCCTTTCCCGATCAAACACCCTCCCCTAACTTTACAAGAAAATTGAAATTTTCAAAAAATCCCATGAAAGTGCCCCTCCCCCCCTCCATTAAAGATCATAAAAAAAAAGATAAATTACATCAAAATATCGCTAAGAAACTGAAAATATGCCAAAGAACGGCAAAATAAAAGAGGAAATTTTATCTAATGATCACTGAAAAACGAATTTCTTCAAAGTATCATGAAAAAAAAAAACACTAATTTCTTCAAGTAATTGCAAAAATTTGTGAATTTTATCGAAGGATCACCAAAAAATGAACATTTCATCAAAATATGGAAGGAAAAAGCGCAAATTATGTCGAATCTAAAAAAACTGCTATCAAAGGATCTCTGAAAAAATGCAAATTACATTTTAAAAAAATCTTTTAAAAAAAATACGAATTACAAAAAAAGGTTGAGGAAAAATCATGAATATCTTTAAGGATCACTAAAAAATCAACATTTTGTCAAAAGATTGCAGGAAAAAAATGCGAGTATGCCAGATTTACAGAGAGAATACAGTCAATCGCAAATTTCGTCAACGGATTGTGATAAAAATGTAAATGTCATTAGAATATTGCGATAAAATGTAAACTAAGTAAAATGATCGCAGAAAAAAGCGACTTCGCCAAAAAATCGCAGATAAATGTGAATTTTATCAACAAATTGTGGAAAAAGGCAAATTCCATTAAAAAATCTCAAAAAAATACCTGTAAATTTCGTAAAAAAAACCCCCTAATTTTGTTAATAAAACTGGTAAAAGAACGTGAATTCCATTAAAGAATCTTGAAAAAAAGTCGCATTTCATCAAGAATCATGAAAGAAACGCACGGAAAAATGTGAATTTCATCAAAAGAAAAAGGGCAGAAAAAATGCAATTTTCGTTAAAAAATTGCAAAAAAAAAAACGCAAATTTTGTCAGATATCACCAAAAAATCCTACAAATTTTGTCAAACAAAATGAAAAACTGTAAATTTATCAAATATCACATAAAAACTCATACAAATTTTGACAAACATCACAAAAAAGGGGGGGCCACAAATACCCCCCCCCCCACCTCTCACCCTAAAAAAAAAAACCGACATTTTTTGAAAAGATTGCAGAAAAATCTCGTGTAAGTAATTTAATATTTTTAAATTTTTCATCAGGTTTTGGGAAAGGGAGGGATGGATTAACAGTATTTTTTGGTAATTTAATAATTCTGCATTTACATACATAAACTATTAATATTCTTCAAATTGTATACTTGATATTTCATTATAGATAAGTAAACATTAAACTAAATCTATACTTTAATGATTTTTTTAAATTTAAATTTATGAATTTTCCTATTTTAAATTTTTATAATGGCAATATTCATTTATTTGTATAATATGACAAATAATTTGTTGATTTATATAATTTAGTAAAACTGATCAAGTTGATAATCAAGTAATACAGAAAAATTATAACTAATAAAATTTTAAATGAAACTTTTATATAACAATAGACCTAAACATTGTTTCTTACAGAAAAGATACACAGTGTACTGAGTGGTTTGATATGGATAATTGAGTGTTAAACAAGTCTTAACTTTGATGTAGCATATAAAACAAAAGCAAAATGTTGAACTGTGTCATTTAATGGATAAAATATATTTATTAACTTCCAAAAACTTGAGTTATTTGGTGCAATAGATAAAAGATAATTTCTTCAACACATTCACAACTGGTCATGCACTAGTATATGAAATTCCTAATCATTTAACACTTGGAACTGAGTCAAAAGCAGCGAATTTCTTAAGTTTATAGTTTAAAAACATTATTTCAACACCATGTCGGGATTGTACATAATGTATGTAATGTACCAATGGGCAAACGTAGGAAATTTAATTAGTGACCAACCAATAGTACCAGTTTTATAAGTGGCCACTTTCTTTCAACTAAAGATTAGTTTTTTTACTTAAAAGCACTTAGCAATAAACTTTTGTTAAAATTTCTATTCACTTCACATTAAGCTAAAATTGAACATACTATATGAATTTTATTATAATGTATTGCAACCAGAAACTAGTCAGATGTAGCAATCCCAAAACTTTCTTCTATCTCATACATATTAATATTCCAAAATTTGCTATCACAGTGGCAAAAGTAAACGGCAATCTATGCCCATCATGAGGATTTTAAAGATTTAAAATTCTGTACATTAGTTCTTGAGATATGACTATCGCTAAAATCATGTAAATTTTACAAAAATCTACAAAGCAGCTTCCCTTGTAGGACAAGTGACACAAAAATGTACACACAAGAATGTAAACAAAACCAATTTATGTCAAGAACTAACTGAATCGAACGTATGCAGAAATTTCGTGCATTAATTTTGAAGATAGAGCTAGTGCAAAAAACATACAAAATGCAGCATAGCAGGGCCACCTGCTGAGCGATTTACATCAAGTATAAAAAATGTCATTTGATATCAAGGACTAATCAAATCTGAAGTTTCATGAAAATTTGTGCATTAGTTCTGGCAATAGGGTGATTACAGAAATTTTAAATAAAGCTGCATAACAGTGCCACCTACTGAGCGATTTACATTAAATTGTAAACAAACATAGAGCTATTGCAGAAATCAAACAAAAAGCAGAATATCGGCGACATCTGTTGAGTGATTTACATCAAAAACTAATCAGCACCAATTTGTATCAGTGACTACCTGAATCTAAATTTTTATTAAATTCTATGCATTAGTTTTTGAGATAGAGCCCCCACAAAATTTATGTCACATACAGAACACACATTTTGTAAAGACATGTTTTTCGGGTTCTCTGACCCTTAAAAACAAATAAATCCATCAAAAACCAACATTCAAAATTTTTCATTAATCCAATAATTTTATCTTGTAAAGATAGAAGGTAAAAAAGAGAAAGCTTGATAAAATGCAAATACTCTGTCTTTTAGGAAAGGAGCCATAAGCTTACAGGTGATAAATAATTTTTTAACAGCCATTGTTAGATAGATTTCTTAAGACATACTACTTATTACAGTTATTACCATGGTACGGCTTTTGAAAAATTTCATCATAACTTTTCATTATATGACCCCAGGAACCCAAAACCAACTCCACTTAAAAAGTTTATAAATGTATTTATAAACTCATCTTCAAACTCACAAAAACATTGATATTGTTAATATCTCGGCAGTGATTACAAATGGGTAAAATCGTCCCAAGGGGATAGAAATGGGGAGGGTTAAAACTTTTGAATATTGCCTTAACATGGCTCTGATAAAACTGTGTCTTACAGAAAAATGACAGGAAAAAATAAACATTTTTCTTCATAGTAGTTGCCAACAATTAAAAATAAAAATACAATAAAATTTTTTCCATAACAATTACTTTTCTATTGGAAGATTTCCACATGAAAAATGAAAATAGAATTTGATGAAATAAAAAAAATTTGAATACTTCTTCATATCTTTTTTATAGCTAGATTTTCACATGAAAACTGAAAATGCAATATATAGTTTAACAAATTTTTAAAAGAGTTAATATTACATCATATTGGAAATATAATAGATGTGACCAGGTGAATATATGACATCATGTGAGTTTGAAAAAACAATGAAACATAATAAAAACCCAACTATGAAAATATTAGCATATTTTAAAAGTCAGAGGTTTTTCTGAATTTGTTTTTGCTATTTTTAAATCCATTTCATACACATGCACGTGTGTATTCATGTATATAAAAATTTTAACAAAAAGGTTTTGATCTCAAGTGCTGATTCTTGGAGAAGAAACTGAGAATATCTCTAATCTCGATTTAGTTTTTTTGGTTAAATTAATACTTAATTTTGAAATCTACCTCTACCTGTAGGCAGATTCATTTCATTTTTTCATTTAGTTGCCTTGTGGCAAGTCCTAATTTTGCCTTTTCTTGTCTCTATTATAATTTTATAATGTTAGATTTAATATGCAATATAACAGCTGCATTAAATTTTATTCATGCCTTTACTGCTCTCTAATTCGTGAGAAAGCATTTTAGGATTTCATTTATACAATTTGTCAGCATAGTTTTAAAAACCTTAAAATACAGATTTGTATTTAAAAAAATACACATTAAAGTTACATAAATAAATTGAGAGAAGTGATAATCTTACTTGGAAAGTATCTTCTCCATCAAAATATGCAACTTGTTTGAGAACAATTCGCTCTATTTCCTAAATAAATAAATAAAACTATAAACACTATATCAACAGTATTAAAGAATAAAAGTAGGAAAAGATGGCCTAAAATTGTTTTAGCAGGCAAAACAATCCCCATATGTTTTCTTCCAGACAGGTCACACTATCAATCTGATAACACAAACTATTTGTGCCAAGTGAAGAAAAAGCAATGGCAATATTCAAGCGATCACAGTAGTACACACCTGAATAGAATTCTTTAAAAGATTAGGTTTTATAACATCTGTCATAAGGTAAGCACTAACTTTCATATCTATTTAGATATAGCCTTTCATGTATAGAAATGGGAGTTGGTTTACTTAATGGAGGATATTATTAGATTTGAATCACACTTACTAATATGTTTATTAAGTTTCTCACATCATCCAGTAAAATAAACTAAAATGACTGGCCATGTGGCCAGATAAAATGTTTTCTACTAGTGTTTCAATACTTTCCAATTTGTATGTGCTCATCTGTGATTGGTGTTTACATTAAAGCTAATGTCACATGTTGCACTCTTAGTAAGCGGTCTTCTTTTCCCCTTTCTGCTCAAATGTTAATCTTTTCCCCTAATGGACACATGTTTATTGTTGCTGATGATGGGCAGTTATAATTTCCAGCTCGAAATGCGTCCTGTGAATTGCTTTGATTTTATGGTGATTTATGTCAAGTTTTATTACTTTAACTGTGATTCATTGCCAGTTTTTGGTACTATCTCAGCAGAAAAATCATTTTGCCCTTTGATCAGGGCAAACTGATCCTTTAAACACTTTTTCAAAAATCTGTTTATTTCATGGCTCAAAATGAATTTTAAATACTATTAAAATATGTTTATAATGCTACAAATATAATATAAAACTCCTTAGAAAAGGGCCGAAATTTTACTTAAACAGTTATGTTATTTTACACAAGTTTTCTGCTTAATTGGATCATTTTAAGCCACTTTCCTCTGCTAAAGAATAAAGATTTTGCAATAAAAATGATTAAAATTTTACAAAAGTGATATAAATATTTCAGTCACAGTAGAAATGCAAACATAGAGGCTACGTTAAAGCAAGACAGAATGGAACACATGGAACAGGAATCCAAATCTGTAGAAAGTTTTAAAAACTGAAGTAAAGCTTCAAAATTTACACAGCATTATGGTGTAATTCAGCAAGATTAGTTAGATCTTATTATCTGTGCAATTTAATCTGTGATAACAAATTTTAAAAAAAAATCTTATGATCAGAAACATATAAATTTATTAAAATATTCTAAAATCAAGGAAAATTTGCTTATTTTCAATATCTGTCTTTGATCCTTAAATGCATTCCCTGAGAATTTATTAGTAACATGAAGGTATCACATTAATGTGTGTTTTTGTATCATTATAAATAAATCTTACACTGTATTGAAATCCCTACCCCCCCCCCTTCTTTTTTTGGTGTGTGTGTGTGTGGGGGGGGGGGGTAAAGAATATATTAAATGAAGTATAATTGTACAGCTCATATTCAAAATATTAGAATAATTACCTTTTTTTTAGAAATTGAAAATATCGTTTGGTAATTTAATGTCTTTTAATGAAAATATGCAAACGATATTTTTATTAAGAACTTATTGTTGATTAAACTTACTTGTTATCTTAAATTTAATATCATTTTTGAAAAGATTAATTGCAAAAAAAATTATTTTGAAAAGTCAAAATATTAGAATATTTATTCAAGTGGTTCAAAATATTAGAATATTTCACATTAATTCTCCTTTAATTATTACCAATTCTTAACTGGTGGCATCATTGATTAAATTCAGACTATTTTATTTAAAATCAGTATTCTTTTTTGCAGTTTCTTTTTCGTCTTAAAATGGGCCGTGTGAGTGATATTCCTGAATCTACTAAACTTCGTATGGTTGATTTGTATCGGCACGGTAAAAATCAATGTTTAATAGCGAATTATTTACATTGTTCGCAATCGAGCGTTAGTAAAATACTAACACAATATTCAAAAATTGGAAAATTTCAAAATAATCGCCAAAAACCAAAAACATCTGCTAGAGATGACAGGAAACTGAAGCATATAGTTAAGAAAAACCGTTTTAAAAGTGTGCGATTCTTGCACCGAAAATGGAAAGAAGAAGGAGTTGAAGTTTCTACATCGACAACATTAAGACGTCTCCATAAATTTAAATTTGAATCTCGTGTACCGAAAACAAAACCTCTCATGACTGCAAGACAAAAGCGTATAAGATTGAATTGGTGTAAATCAAGACGTTTATGGAGCAATGAAGATTGGAAAAATATATTATTTAGTGATGAAAGTATGTTTTGTGTTTCATATGGTAATCAAGGTATTCGAATTTGGAGAATGAAGCAAGAAGCATTTGATAAAGAATGCCTTAAACGTTTCGTAAAATTTGCTGCTAGTGTCATGGTTTGGGGTTGTATGAGTGCAGAAGGACCTGGAAAGTTATGCATCGTCTACGAAAAGGTTAACTCTCTGATATATCAAGAAATTTTAGAATATTACATGATTCCATCATCTGAAGATTTATTTGAAGATGATTTCATCTTTCAACAAGATTTAGCGTCCCCGTATACCTCGGTGTCAACTAAGAATTGGTTCCGCCAACGCAACATTAAGGTACTTCCTTGGCCACCAAATTCACCAGATCTTAATCTCATCGAAAACTTATGGTGTATAATGAAGAAAAAACTTCAAGAAAATCCTCCTTCAAGTAAAACTGAGTTAGTGGCACGTATAAAGTCTATTTGGGCTAATATTGATAGAAATGTTTGTAAACACCTTGTATATAGTATGCAAGATCAATTGTACGCTGTTATGAAAGCTAAAGGGGATGCTACAAAATATTAACTACCATTTACTTCATATTCATAAGGTAATATTGTTGCGTAAAATAAAATATTCTAATATTTTGAACCAATCTAAATTTTATTCTAATATTCTGGTGTGTTTAAGGAAGCTGTATACCTAATTTATTGTGCTGTATTTTATATTTTATAAATGTTAAAATCTTATCTAAACATTCCAGATTTAATTTATAAGAAATTTAATTGCATTTACTTAGTATAAAAAATAAATAAATGACAAATAATTTTTTCTTATTACTTTTTCTCAATTATTCTAATATTTTGAATATGAGCTGTATAAGCTATATAATCTTGTTTATGGTATTAAAAATGTCCAATTAAGGCTACATTTAAAAGTTATATAAAATATGAAAATTACTTGATCCAATTACATGCTTGTAAGTATATATAAAAGGTTAGGAACTATGGACTTATGGACTCTACAATTTTTTAGGGACCTGAAATTGGAGAATTTCAAAACATATGTGATTTTAAAAGATAACTAGATTTTCTCAATAAGATTGTTCTAAAATCCAAAGAAGCTTCTTTTCAACACATTTCTAAATTTATTTTTGTTCCTAAATGCATGAAATTGGTAGGTGTTCTGATATCAGAAACCATGCAATTGAATTGCCTTTTTCCATTTTTGACAGAGGTAAACATAAGTGATTAACACGATAAGTAATTAACAAAAAAGGAAAAATGATATTAAATTCCAAATCATTTCAATAATCAGGCCCACTAATTTTAGGCCTTTACGTTTAAAAATGTGTCAGGAAGTTTTGCATTGTTGAGCAGGAAATTTGAGAACCATCTTAACATAGTAGTAATAAATAATATATTTTACACCAAGCATAATCTCTATTTGCATAAATGGATTTTATTGTTTAAATTCATAAATTCTTTTATAAAAAAAAATTTTTAAATTTTCAGATTCTTCTTGAAATATTTAAAAACTTTACTTAAAACCCATTCTTTAAAACAGTTCACAATTACACTGATGCATTGTTTTTTAATGTGTTGTTGCCTTGATCACCAGGATTAATTTTGAAGGCTATACCAAACTATGCAGTGTAAAATGTTTGTGCCATAAAATTCGCTTTCCACCAATGTTCTGTTATACGAGTTGAATATGACAGACCAATACTGTTCAAATATGCAGCATAATAAACAAGGTATGTAGTGTACATCAGTCGTTGATTATTCAAATAACAATATAGGCAGCATACATCCTGGAGATAAAAGGGTTTATATGAATTACTTATGAACTTGACATGTAAAAGTTAACATAAAATCAACATTAAGATAAAAATCTTGTTTTTTACAGTCATAAATTGGAAAGATTAGTCCCAAGATTTAAATTGCACCAGAAAATTTCGTGATGACTTAATCGACCCCTGAAAAAATAAGGGAGACTTTAGAGTTATGCTTACCTGATTGAGGCCTTCGACGCTGCTCCTCATTCGTGGAATGACAGGTTTTGGAATGTCCGGTATTGGAATCGGCAGAGCGTGCGAGGAGGACGCAAAGGAAGAGTAAGTAGCACCGGCATTGTTGTTGCCAGCTGGGTGAGGGGAAGTAGTATTGGACGGTAAAGCTGGGGACAACGGACCTCCTCCTTGTGTGGACGATGATATGACAGTGTGATCACCAGGTAAGGGACTTTGTCTCTGGTGGCAAGCGCTCGGGGATGTCATCAACCGAGGAGAATGACTAGTCCTTTGGAGCCGCTGACGGATGAACTGAAAATAAAAAAGACATTAAGACAAACAAAAACTTATTTTTTTCCTCCCTACAACTTCAAAAAGGAATTATTTATTAAACTTAGAATTTACAAATATCCCTCATTGTATAATTAAAATACGTGAAAGTTACAAAAAAAAAATTTCAAAGGAGCAAACAGTTTTTTTCTATAAGAATTAGAAAAATCTATACAGCAACAAAATACATTATATATATATATATAATATAAAAAAATAAAATACAAAGAACCTGTAAAATAGGTTACATTATTTATACAACATAACTTTAATCTCAGACTCAAAATATGTACTAAAATTTAAAAAATAATAGCTCCAGCCATGTGCCAGGAGGAAAAGAGAGCTTTCATATTCTTTGTTTAATATAGCTTATTTTATTCAAACATACAAAGCTATAATTAGTGGAACTTGATTAAAGATGATTCAAAATTTTCGTCAATATTGAACATGAATAAGAATTTTGTCAAACTAGTAAGCTAAATCCAAGTTTGATTTATTTAGGGTAATATATATTTTGTTGTCAGATATGGTAATACCTTGTTGTGACTGTCTTTTTAAAACAACAAGGAAAATGAAGCTAACTAATAAAGTTGGCTAAACTTTGGCATACTCTGCAAACATGCTTAGTCGCATCCAAATCTGTTTAAAAAAATATGCATACTAGTCAGGGCTGTCTTTCAGGACAGTGGAAGAAACTGGAGAAAACCAGAAGAAACTGGAAGAAATGGAAAAACTGGAAAAAATAATATAAAAGAAACTACCAGAAACCAAAACAAATGTTCAAAGTTAAAGTATTATTAACTATATAAAAGAATTAAAGTATAATTACAGTAAATCTAAATTGGAAAATTTAATTATTAAAATTTTTTTTGCAAAGATAAGTTATTTTTTAATAATAAACTTCAGGGTCAGCAGACATTTTTAGGTGATGGATTTTTACTACTCTAGAGGTAGAGGGATTTTTTTTATTATTATTAATTACGCAATTTATGTAAAAAGAGAAAAGAAAACTACCTACAAATTGTTTATTTTTATATTAAAAAAAGTTTTATTTTAATCTATGCAACAAAGTAAATAAACAAATTTGTATTTATTTATACTAACATCTAGCATGAATATCTCAATGCTGTAGCATTCTAAAAATATCTATGGGTATGTCAATATGATTTTAAACTATCTTGAAGTGTAGGACTTGGGGGGAGGGGGGGAGATCTTTATTTTTTGCATTTATTAAATTTAAGTTGAGAAACTGATTGCAGCATCCTAAAGCTAAAAAACTTTTTTGCTATACTATTCTGTATTTTATTAAGAAAAATTAGAATTTTAATGTTTTTTTTTAATACTAGGATCAACCAATACAGGTTTCTAATGCCAAAACCAACTTTCAGGAAATTCGAAGTTTCAACCAAAGATGAAAACATCCAAAAAAAATTTTAAGTAAATTGTATGTTTTAATCAATACATACATAATTGCAAATTAATTATGTGTATAGTATTTATTAGTTATGCACAATTATTAATTATCCAAAAACTTTATTTTCATATACAATAAAACATGATTAATTCATCAATGACACAAGAAGATTACAAATTTCATTTAATTAAAAAATATTTTAGTTTTAAGTATACACATCTTGATTTTTCTTCTATAAGGATTTTTGTAAATGATCTTTTATTATTCTAGAACTTTCTCAAAGAATACTTGAAACACTAATGCAGTTTAAACTAAAAATTTTCTATAAGATGATTGCTAATTCATGACTGATAATTATAAACAACGAAGCTCATTGCAATACACTCATTAGAGCTGATACAGTTCAAATCAATGACTAATGTTAAAAATTCAATTTAGCATATATATTTAATTAAATTTGTTTTGGTCCAATGGAATTAATTCATATAAGACTATAGGAAAATTATATTTATTATATCTTACAAAATTGAAAGTATACCTGGTAAATTCTAAAAGAAAAATAATTTCTTCCACTTGGATGAAACCTATTTCTTCAGGCCGGTTTTTTCCACTGCGGAAGAAACTTGCCAACCCTGATACTAGCACATGGCAAACACATTAACACATCACATGAGCGGCAAAAATATCAAAATTTTTGCCAAGTATTTTCTTCTGAACAGCTGCAATAGGTAGCTTTTTACTTTTTGTAATAAAAAGTACTTTAATAAAGAAAAAAAAAGTTCATTTTGCAGGATTTTCAACATCTTAGCTACAGAATTACTACACCCGGAACAGCTTAAAAACTATTCTGACATAGAAACACAGTTTAAAATTTTAACAAAATGGAAACACAAGGAGAACTAAATATTAGTCGAACATACTTTCATTTCTAGAGTGTCACCACAAGTTGAACCACATCTTTTTTGTAACAGTTTTCTGTCTGGTTCTTCAAATTCATCCGGAGTCTAAAGAAAAAAACAAAATCAATGAGAGAGAAAGAGAAATATTTATTGACTGAAATAGATTCATAAAATCTATAAAATTTGAGATAAAATCTATAAGATCAATAAAAAAGTTATTATATGTACTTATTTCAATTAGTTTGTATGCACAATTTGATTTAATTAATAGAACTTATTTGCCCTTTGAACCTTTTTTTTTTTTTTTGGTTGTTGTTTAGTGTTTATATCTTTTTTGACATATTTTTAAATATTTCATGAAGTGAAATGATTTAATCAAAGAAAAATGTGAAATGGTGAACCTATTGCTACAATTTTAAAACTTGTAAAAAAAAAATTTCCTTACAAGTGTGTTCTATAATTCTAGAGACAGGATTCCCAGACAATTAATTTAAAGAGAAATAAAATGTCATGAAAAATGTAAAAAAATACAGTAAAAATAACTACAGTATTATTATTATATTAAAAACTAAAAAATCTTAAAACACCATCAAATTTTTAAATTTTTGTGTATTTAAAATGTTGATGATGTTTTAAGATCTTTTAGTTCTTACTGTTTCACACCAGTATCACTTATATCTTTTTTATTATTATAACACTATACATATATTATTACTATACATAAGTTTTTTTTTTTTTTTTTTTTTTTTTTTTTTTTTTTTGTAATAAATTATTTACATCAATAAAAATCCAATTTTATGAAAAACTCCTAAGGACCATCCAAACGTAAATATATAAAATAATGAGAATTGCAAAGTTACAAATTTTTAGCTCAAAAATAAATAAATAAGTAAAATAAAGATTGCAACTCTAATACATTTTAGGAGAAATTAATACAGTTAAAAGGTCCTTTTTGCATATTTATAATCATCATATTCATATCTTTACATGACTTGGCCAAAACAACTTATGAATGTCTAAATTAGAGGTCTGCACCGGCAGAATCAGAATAATTTTTTTCAACGGGCTGGGCATGCAAAAAAACTAAACTGATTGAGCCGGAGCAATAAAAAAATTTATTGGGCCTGTCGTCCCATTACAAAAACTTCTGTATAAACTATAACATGATTTTTTTTTTCAATGAATTTAAATTTCTTTAATGAGAATGTGCATTACTATCTGATATTAATAGTTTGACAACATCAATACAAAAATGTAATTTTTAGAGTGTAGTGATCACATTGAACACTCTTACATTGTGTCAAACCCAGGCTTTTTTTTTTTTTTTTTTTTTTTTTTTTTTTAGCAGACTTGTGCCGGGGGAGATCAGACTTGCATAGTTATTCTACATATAGACAAACCAAGCCAGAACTAGACTTAATTGTTCTCACAATGTGCTTGACAGACAGGGTTACCGGCTTTTAGCCGTGCCAAAAAAAGCCGGCTAAAGTTGAAAAAAGCCGGCTTTTATTTTTAAAGTGTTAATTTGTATCGAATCCATATTAAGTTTGGATTGATTTATTTTCAATACATTTTTCATTATTTACTACTAAAAAAGTT
The DNA here is from genome assembly GCA_964019185.1 of Maratus speculifer. NCBI lineage: Eukaryota > Metazoa > Arthropoda > Arachnida > Araneae > Salticidae > Maratus > Maratus speculifer. The sequence continues at coordinate 19,726,105 of OZ025292.1, read as the reverse complement.
ATAAATTTCTATTTAATTTTTCAAATAAATAAGTCTTTATAACCGCTAGAAGTCAACAGTGAAGGCATTATGTCTGAAAAAATATATAAATCTTGGAAAAAAGAAAATATACTCAAAAAATGTATTTTAAAACTCTATATTTCATAGTTCTACAGTTCTACTTATATTATACATTCTTAATAATCATATTTAATCGAACAACAAAATGTAATACATCAAAGCATTCATGGAAACATTATTACAGGTCAATATGTAAAGATTAAATCATAGAATGAACAATGTTGAAAGAGAAATTAGGAAGGATTCAGTATTTGAGGACAGTTAAATAAATATATAATTATATAAAATTAAACAACAAAAAATATTCTAATAAAATTAGTTGAATTAAAATTTTGAATAGCTCTTTGTTATTTAAAAGTGCATATATGCCCTCTTGCATGAATATATTCCAGGGTTGGGTTTTTGACGTCAAAAAAGGGTTTTTGACATGACAAAGGTTTAAACCGGTTAAAACTGTCAAAAACCTGTGAAAAACCCATAGAGTCACAACTTTATGGGTTATACTCAACTATACGGTGCACTAGAGTTTGTTTAGAAAACAAATTTTAAAACTAGTAACAGTTGCCATACATTATGTTGAAACTTAATTATATTATGGGTAATTAGCAGGTCTTAAGATATTTTTAAATAATAAAAATTAAGGTAAAAATGACAGATTTCAAATCTCAGAAATTTACCTCGAAATGGGCATTCAGAAATATTTTCACAAAAATTGTGTTTAAATATCTTGTTTATTTATTATTATTATTGTTTTAATACTTAAAAAAATGTAAAGTTATTTAGGGCATTTTGACATAGCTAATATTTATAAGGAACAAGTTAAGTAATACAAATGCAAATTTTCAAAAATGTCGAACCTGATACACGTGTTTAATATATATTTTTTAATGCTATACACATTATTATACATAATATCCAGTAGGTTAATTTGAATTTAAATATAATACATATTATTTATTATATTTATGATTATTACACATCATTATAAATCATTTTTATCTCTACCCCCACCCTCCCAACACACACATTAATAACACTAAGAATACAAATAAACTTTATTTTGAAGGAAGATAAGAAGTAATTATTCAACAATTGGAAACTTAAGATATTTAACAAAATTTTATATTATTCAGAGAAAAAAAAAAGAAATTCTTAAGTACTTGTGTAAGCTAATTTTTCAGCATAGTATATAAATACACTGAAAATAGATACTCAGATGTTTATAGAAAAGAGTTAATTTATCATCTTTATGTTAGTTAATAATTCAAAAAAGACTCACGATTTAAAATTTAACGATTTTTCTGAAAAACTAACAACTGTAAAAGTCAAAACAGAAAAAATATTACACTGATCATCTATGAAATACTTCTATAACACAAAATATTACGTAGTTTTTTTATTATCTAATTAAATAAGTAATTTAAAAAAATAAAACATTCATTAAATATTTCCAATTAATTTGATTACATAATCAAAATCAATCCAAATGAAAATTATCAACGAAGAAATTTAATTCTACAATCCAATTTATTTGCCCACATAGCATACGGTAACACATAACCAGTTTTTAACATTTTTCTGTTCTTAATCAATTACGGAGTTTTGAATGAATTAGACCAAAATTGGAAAATATTCATTCTATTGCAGCAGAACTGGCAGGGCATGATAAAAATTGTTCAGCTAATTCTACCAAATCAAAAGATGGACCAGACTTGAAAATTTTGCATTTGTTTATAGCCTTCTAAGGTTTTGTTTACTATTCAAAATATGTTTCTTCAAAAATTTCAATTTTTTTTTAGAACATATATTTAGAAACATTTCCTTTATTAAAAGCAAATAAATATTTTTATTTACATATAAATACAGCCAAACCTTGTTAACATGAACATGCTTAAAATGAATAACTTTTAATAAGAATTAATTGTTTTCACAGTCCTCTATAAAGACAAATACAAAGATTTGATACTCATAACATGAATTACTGTTAACATGAACTAAATTTTGATTCCCTTTGAGATTCATATTAACGAGGTTCGACTGTATAGGTTTTTGACAGTTTTTGACAAGGAGGTTTTTGACATGATGGTTTAAACTATGGTTAAAACCGTCAAAAACCATTGCATGTCGAAAACTTGCCAACCCTGATATATTCATGCATATGCTAATTAAGAATACTGAAATAAATTGTGAAATACAATATATTATGAAATATGCATAATGCATAATACTATTTTCAATAGTGAGAAATGATGTTTTTTTATATGTATGATTTTAAATGTTTATAGGGAATAAAACATGACATTTTAATAACTCTTAAAATTAGCAAAGTAATAAAACATACAACTAAGTAACCATTCTCCTCTTTAATTTTATAAAGCAGTAAAAAAAATGAAAAAACAAAGACGAGATTAATGGTCAATGTAAATCAGAAAAAGCACTTGGTATGGTCATTTTATAATTTAGCTGACATATTTGCAACTCTGACTATAAACCACTAGCAACACCATCAATGTGTTATTCTAATATTAATGTCGTCATTATTGAAAAATTGGGTTATAACCCAATTTCTCATAATGAATCATAATTAAAATCTCAATTTTTCATTTTAATAAATAAATTTATTAAACTCAAAGTAAATTGAACATCATTAAAACTAGTTAAAAGACGTAGCGGATGAATGTGTAGCTTATGATATTATTATATAAAATGGCCAATTTTGGGTAAAAAAAGCCGGTTAAAACCTATAAAAGCCACCGGCCTAGCTTTTTTAAAAATTTTACCCGGCTTTTTTGCTATCCTGATGCAGTGTTCTCACTGAAATTTTACCAACTTTAGTAATTTGGCTAATTAAAAATAAAAAACAGTCGCCAAACAAAAAAAGTAATAGCAAAATAGATTCGCCGTATAATACAAAAAAATTATCTTTAATCCTTTAATGTATCCCCCTTTTTTTTTAATAAGTTCTAAAAAAACCTAAGTTATTATAACTAAGTTATTATACAAAACATATTTTCCAATATAATAATGATGTTCTTATTTTTCCTATAAAACAGGCCTGTCCAACCTTTCAGTAACCAGGGGCGCATCTTGGTTCTTGGCACTAAACGAAGGGCGCCAATATTTACATGACTAAAAACATGTGGCAATATTATCGCATAGTGTTAGTTAGTATAATCGGACGTCTTCACAAAATGCAAATGAATCGTACAGCGGTAAACAAAAGACCCCTACAGTTATGGAGTTACGCGTATTAAATTTCAAATGAACGACTATATCAAAAATATTTGTAGGGTAAGGAGCCAGAAACTTTAATCGCGTCTATAATAACAATAATAATAAATAAATAAATATGAAAATCAGAGATACCAGAGATATAGGTTTCTTTTAGGCTGTGAAAAAACGGTTTGCTTTATTTTGAAAGAGTGGATTAGTTTTATGAAAAGTACAAAAGCAGAAAAGACAAACATGATAGTGACCAAACCATGTGGGTGGTTTAGGAGGGATAATCTGGAAGTACTTTAGTAGATGGAAATCATTCTGAGCTGTTTGTTATTTTTTCTAAGCAAAATTATAGAAAAAAAAAGAAGAAAGAAAAAAAAAAAAAACTTTCAAATTTCAAAAGTCAAGAAAGAAAAATCGAGCCTCTATATCCTTCAAATTAAACAGCTCTCAACTTCAGAAAACAGCTTCAGATTTTAAAAATATCGCTGATAAAATATTAATGATTTTAAAGAAAGCATTCTTTATAATGGAGTTTTACTTCTAAAATGTTTAAAAACACGAGATCTTCAAGAGGGCGCCAAGAAAATCTTCAAAGGACGCCATGGCGCCCGCGGGCGCCGCGTTGGACAGCCCTGCTATAAAATATAAGGTTGATTTCAACTGTTTTAAAAAAAATATTTATGTTTAAGCATTTATCACAGATATAAGGAAAATGTACATTCATTAATTTGCATAAAAAAATGTATTATTTGCTTTTATCGTTTACTCTATATTACTTACATTTGATCACTAGGAATCGAAATGTCTTTGGAAGTTGAGAAAATACTCAAGAACAATATACAATAGCATATAGCAGAAAATAATTTGTTATATTGGCATAGGTTGTAAATCAATAATCATGTTCCAAACTGTGAATTTTGAAATGAAAACAGCCAAAAAACTGCAAAAATATTTGTTTTTGTTATTTTATAAATTTATATGCATAAATTAAAACATTTGAAGCTGTAATATAGGAAAAACAAAATTATTATTACATTGCGATATTAATTCGGCATGTAAACTGTTAAATTCACTTCAACAATGGGAAAGTTTGACACATTATCTGATTAATTTTTCACTGTAAATGTATGAAATTGACAAGTTTGATTATTGAAGAGATTTGGAATCAAATAGCATTTTCTATTTTTGTTAAATAAGATACTTGTATATACTTGTTGAGATATAAGAGATTTTTGTCACATGATTGCAGATTTCTCTCTCTTTTCATGCTGTTGCTTCCAGAAATTTGATTCAGAATGCTAACTGACAGTATTTTCTTAAACTGCTCGCATAAAAAAAAATAGATAATGCCATTCAATTACACAGGGGCCGTTCAAGTATTACGTAAGCACTAAAGGGGGAGGGGGGAGTCCAGAGTCTGCTTATTTTTTCTGACAAGGGGGAGGGAGGTCACAACAATTCTTACATAAGCATTAAAGAACGAAGCAACTGCAGTTCAAATTCAACAAGCAAACAAAGTATGATGGGGAAAGAGCGTTCTACACTCCGTTTGAAATTCGTCGTTTATTTTCGATTTTATTCTTTGCTTATCCATCGGCAGTCGCGTGACCCGCATCACCCACTCGCCCTTTGTCTTCATTGTTGTCTGTTAAGTTGTGTGCCAAGTCAAATACATTCCAAGATTAGAAAAACCCAGGAACCGGTGTGGCTGCGTTCTGTTGCCAGGGTAACTGATCAGTTGACTTTATTTTATTCAAGTCCGGTATTTTCTTTTCTCCCGTTCAATCGGTCATGGAATTCCGGGAATTTTTGCAGAATTTCTGGAAATTTTTGTCTTTCCGCTCCTATTTTCAAACTTCCTTCTCTACAGGTTTTGGAACTTTAGAAAGCAGAAAACTTACTTGTGGTTTTTCTTGTCTCGGATACACAGCACAGCTATTTATTGTTTTAGTTCAGTTGCATAGTGAATTTTTAGTGAAAGAGTATTGCTTTTAGTTGCATAGTGAATTTAGTCGGATTTAATTATGGATACTAACAATGACAATATATTAAAACCATTTTATATATTTTGATATCAGAGTCCCTATATGTCTATATAAATTTGTAGGATTAATAATGTAATTGATTGGTAACTTTTTATAAGTCAAGAAGTATTGATGTATAAGCTGTCATAAAATCTTACGTAAGCAAAGGGGGGGAGTCTAGCATTTGCTTATATTTTCTTACAAGGGGGAGGAGGGGGTACAAAATGACTAAAAATGTGCTTACGTAATACTTGAACGGTCCCACAGCTTCTGAAAAAAGCACCTGTTAATCTTATGCATTTTTTCCAAAAAGAAATAAATTGAGAAATGTATCAGAAAGTAGCTCCTATGGATTTGAGAAAATCTTTAATAAAATGATATAGAAATATTTTCATAAATCTACTGTTTATTATACAGCTTTAAAAGTTATGTTTTTAACAACCTTTATTCTAATTTATCTTTTATTCTAAATCATTAATTCTTTTAATGAAGCTTTAATTGAATGTTGAAAGTCTAAGAATCTAAGTAATCATTAGTGTTACTATTGCATATTTTCTGTAAAATAATAAATATACTGTAAAATCATCCCATAAGTATGCATGCAATATTTTCTAAAAAAATCTTAAATATATAATAAAAATCTGAAATATTTTGAAACAATAGAAATTGTAACAGGCCAGAACAGGCCGCGCTGGTTTACACTGATTTCTGTACAGGCCGGGTCTAAAATGCAAAAATATAAACGACCCGGGCCTAGAAATTCCTGTTCGTGCAGACCTCTAATCTAAATACATTAAGTAAAAAAAGAGAAAAATGATTTTTATTTTTATTTTATTAGGTAAATTTCGTATGAAATACTACCTACTGCGATCGCTCCCATGTTGGAATTTCTGAAAAATTTTTGCAGACCTACACCGATCACGACCCCTAGATTCCAAAACTACCATTAGTAAAAAAAGTTTATCCATCTATCTATCTATCTATCTATCTATCTATCTATCTATCTATCTATTGGTGTATATCACTTTCTTCTGGACACGATAACTTCCACAATTATGCTCAGATCTTCTTCAAACTTTTACATAAAATCAAGGGGCATAAAATCTCGGTTAAGTTCGTTAATGGGCAAAATCGGACCAAGGGGGTGGAAGTTAGGAGGGTTTTTGTGAAAACAGAAAAAACGCGATAACTTTTAAATTAAAATAGATATCGAATCAGTTTAAAGTTTATATTACTTCTAAAAAATAGACCAAAAGTTTATGCATGACAGATTTTTGATAAAATTAAAAATGGACTCAAGGGGCGAAAAAAACAGGGTTTTTGGGAGAAAAAAAAAAACACAACTTCGTCAATTTATTAGATATCTAATCCAACTAAATTTGTTATAAATGTTCTCAAAATTATCTAAAACCTTTGTATTTACAAGTTTTTGATAGGAACAACTTTTACCAATGAAGAAAAAATAAAAACTAAAAGAAAACGGGGGGTGGAAAAAGAAAAAAATCCGTAACTTTATCAATTCTTAAGCAATCAAATCTAATTAAATTTATTTTACATCTTCTCAATAATATCTACGACTTTTATAGCAACAATTTTTTCATAGGACCAATTCCTATAGCAAAAATAAATTAAGAAAATAGGAGTTGGATAAAAAAACTCAAATCCAAACGAATTTAAACGCATCCAAATGACAGATCTTCCTATTTAGGAACTGTATAATGTGACATATTAGCCAGTTTTTTGATAAAGGCAGAATATTTTTCAAAAAATACTGCCAAAAACGGTATTTTGAACAGAATTTCCCCAAATGATGGTGATTGAAAAATTGAGGAAGTAAAACAAATTACATTTTTTCTGACTCATTTTGAAATTCATTTTTGTTCTCAAACGCATCCAAATTACAGGTTCTCTTATATAGGAACTATATAATATAACGGATTAGACAGTTTTTTGATAAAGGCAAAATATATTTCAAAAAAGGCCGCCAAATTGGCCACTTCACACAAAATTTCCCAAAGCTATCATGATTAAAGAATTGAGGATTTATTCAAATAACAAATTGGTTATTTTATGGCTCATTTTTAAATTAAATTTTGCTCTCAAACGCATTCAATTGACAGTTTTTTATTATTTAGGAACTATATAATGTGAGAATTAGTCAATTTTTTGATAAAGGCATTTTTTAAAAAAGCTGTCAAAGTAGGCATTTCGCACAAAATTTCTCAAAGCCATCATGATTTAAGCATTGGAGATGCATTAAAATAACAAATTGGTTATTTTATGACTGATTTTTAAATTCAATTCTGCTTTCAAACGCATTCCAATGACAGTTATTTGTTATTTAGGAACTGTGTAATATGCCGTATTGGTCAGTTTTTTGATAAAAGTTAAATATATACAGTTTTAAAGCTGTCAAAGTAGGCATTTCGCACAAATTTTTCCCAAAGCGATCATGATTTAAGAATTGTGGATGTATTCAAATAACAAATTGGTTATTTTATGACTCATTTTAGGAAGATTTCCTATGAAATACTACATATTGCATTCTCTCCAATGTTGGAATTTCTGAAAATTTTTTGCAGATCTACACCGATCATGACTCCTAGACCCCCAAAACTACCATCAGTAAAAAAATCTATCTATCTATCTATCTATCTATCTATCTATCTATCTATCTATCTATCTATCTATCTCGGTGTATATCACTTTCTTCTGGACACGATAACTTCTATAATTATGCTCAGATCTTCTTCAAACTTTTACATAAAATCAAGGAGCATAAAATCTCGGTTGATTTTGTTAATGGGCAAAATCGGACCAAGGGGGTGGAAATTGGGAGGGTTTTTGTGAAAACCGAAAAAACACGATAACTTCTTAAATAAAATAGATATTGAATCAGTTTAAAGTTTATATTACTTCTCAAAAATGGGGTAAAAATTTATGCATGACAGATTTTTGGTAAAGTTAAAAATGGGCTCAAGGGGTGAAAAAAACAGGGTTTTTGGGAGAAAAAAATCATAACTTCGTCAATTCTCAAGATATCAAATCTAGCTAAATTTTTTATAAATGTACTCAACATTATCTAAAACTTTTATATTTACAAGTTTTTGATAAGACTAACTCTTACCGGTAAAAAAAAGAAAAAAAAATTAAACACGAAAATAAAAAGGGGGTTGGAAAAAGAAAAAATTCCATAACTTACTCAATTCTTAAGCAATCAAATATAATTACATTTATTTTACATCTTCTCAATAATATCTACAACTTTTATATTAACAAGTTTTTCATAGGACCAATTCTTCTAGCAAAAATAAATTAAACAAAAATAGGAGTTGGAGAAAAAACCTCAAATCCAAACTGCTTATATTCAGACTCATTTTTAAATTCAATTTTGATTTTAAATGCATTCAAATGGCAGATTCTCTTATTTAGGAACTGTATAAAATGACGCACTGGTCGATTTTTTAATAAAGTCAGAATATATTTCAAAAAAGGCTGCCAAAAAAGGTATTTTGAACAAAATTTTTCGACGTTATGGTGATTGAAAGATTGAGAAAGTATAACAAATTGCGTTTTTTCAGACTCATTTTTAAATTCATTTTTTGCTCTCAAACGCATCCAGTTTACAGGTCCTCTTATTTAGAAAATATAATGTGATGCATTGGTCAGTTTTTTGATAAAGGCTGAATATATTTTTTAAAATGCTGTCAAAGTGGACACTTCGCACAAAATTTCCCGAAGCGGTCATTATAAAGAATTGAGGTTGTATTCAAATAATAATTTGGTTATTTTATAACTCATTTTTAATTTCAATTTTGCTCTCAAACACATTCAACTGACAGTTTTTCTGTTATTTAGGAACTGTATAATGTGCTGTATTGGTCGATTTTTTAATAAAGTCAGAATATATTTCAATAAAGGCTGCCAAAAAAGGTATTTTGAACAGAATTTCCCGACATTATGGTGATTGAAAGATTGAGGAAGTATAACAAATTGTGTTTTTTCTGACTCATTTTTAAATTCGTTTTTGCTCTCAAACGCATCCAGTTTACAGGTCCTCTTATTTAGAAACTATATAATGTGACGCATTGGTCAGTTTTTTTTATAAAGGCTGAATGTATTTTTAAAAATGCTGTCCATGTGGACACTTTGCACAAAATTTTGCGAAGCGATCATGATAAAGAATTGAGGTTGTATTCAAATTACAATTTGGTTATTTTATAACAACTCATTTTTTATTTCAATTTTGCTCTCAAATGCATTCAATTGACAGTTTTTTTTGTTATTTAGGAACTATATAATGTGCCGTATTGGTCGATTTTTTAATAAAGTCAGAATATATTTTAAAATAGGTTGTCAAAATGGGCATTTGAGTCAAATTTAACTTAAGATGATTTTGATAAAACTTATTTCTACAAAAAAATTAAATTAAAATTTTTTCGAAAGCGGCCGAATCAAGTTATTAAACTGGATGTATCTGTAATCAAATTTTATTTTTTTGATGTTGAAATGAACACTCTTCGAAATCTATCTCCGCCTATAGGCCAAGCCGACAGGGATTTTTATTTTTTTAATTTTTGTAAAATTTAAGATTGTTTTTGCAATAAAATGTCAAAATTAAGATTCTACAGTTATGACAAATATTTATCAACTAAAGTGGATATAATGAAGACAAGGAAATTATTTTCAACAGGATACGATAAGTCATATTCAAGCCTGGAGTAGCACAGTTCAGGTTTATTCCAACAGAGTGAAAAATGTCCATAGCAGATCTTGAAGCTGAATATCTTGTCTTGCCATGCCAATGTCATGGCAAATCGAGGCATCCAGATGACAACTGGGCTACTCCAATTTTGAATATAAAGTAGATATGCTATTATATTTGATTTTATTAATCTTTACATTTTTTTACTTATTTGTGAAATTGTTGGTCTGATTTAAAGACACAGTTGATCTTGATTTGACTGGATACTAGACATCAGATATCCAATGAATTTTTAGCTGGATACCTGGCCATTTAGTTGCAATATGATTTTCTTTTTTTTTTTCCCTTAAGATTAACAACCTATTTTAACCAATTGACCGACTGAGACCGATTTTAAATTCTCTATTAATAGTGATTTTTAAGATTATTTTTGGCTTGAATAACAATCATTATTTCACAATAACCTGCTCTTAAAATCTTTAGTTTTATCAACATTATGATTATTTTAGTAAAAAATTTTTTTCTTAAATTTAATTAAATAATCTTAACTCCTTAACAAAAACTAATAATACATTTTATTTATGATCGTTTTCACAAAAAAAAAAGTGCTTTTATGCTGGCAGAAAAGATAAATATTGGGAAATGAAGCAAATTTCTTAGTATTCTTATTCACACATAAATTAAGTTTTAAATGATCTATTACATACATTTCAGACAAAATAATTTCAGTGTTTAACTTTAATCCTTTAATGAATGTGAGTATCACTGGCTAGCACTAGCTGGTGAGTATCACTACAAGCGATCACAGCATTTTTCCATGAAGCTAATCCTGTGATATAAATAACCTCACCATAAAGAAAGGAAGGACAGCAGATTTAAGTACTGAGAATTAAAGTCTAATGCAAATGTAGAGGAGTTGTTCATGCGCTGTCAGAGAGGACAGACCTCCTAGCCATAGAAAAAGTAAGATATAATCTGACAAGTTCGTCTAGCAAGCTGCAAACAGGGCTGGCAAGTTTCTGCTGGAGTGGTTAAAACCAGTGGTTATAACCGGTTAAAACCAGCATGGCAGAAACTAGTTTGTGCCAGTAAGTGGCAAAAACTGGCAGAAACTAAGAAATAATGCTAATAAGAACTTTACCCTGCAATGATTCATAATTCACACAAATACTTAATATTTAAAGAATTTAGTTAAAAAATTAAAATAAAGTTTATGAATGTTTTTCAAAGTAGCAAAAAGTTTCAAAAGGATTATATACTTTGTTTGTATAACAATTTTCTGTCACTTAAACTGAAATTTTCATAATAGAAATCTGATGCTGTGCAAGTTTATTATTGTTTACAATTGAATTACTATTTAAAAAGAAAAAAATTACAAAAAATTCAATGATATTTTAGCATCACTTTTTAGAGTATTTTAAAATAAATAATACACTGCGACAACTTAAAAATTATTTACTACTGTATACAAAGAGAAATGGTTCTTGTAAAAATATAAACAAATAATTTTAACAGAAAAAAAATTAATGAAATATATTGTACAATTATTTTACAATATTAAAAGAACAAATTTATTTCAGTGGAAAAAGTAATAATATACTAAGAGCATTCTATAATATAAGATTAATTTTGCTAACCTTTCTTAATCTAAACTGCTTTTTAACTTGTTTTGAATGAAAGAAAAATTCGAAAATATTCTTTTAAGACCAGCATTACTTGCTAATAATGTCATTATTGAGGATGTAAAATTTGAAAATTTCTCATTTTCACCAGTATTTGTTTCTAAAGGAGACCACCAACAGAAGGCAAGACGTTTTCTAGGACTTCGTTAAGGAAATATGTTTCTGGGAAATGAGTCGATTTTGCTACAAGGCGTTATATATGGCACAAACTTTATATTAATATCAAAAAGCAATTTTCTTGCTATTTCTTTATGCTTAAATGTCAATTTTGGTTCCATATACTTAGGATGAAGTAAATAAGCTAGCACTTCATTAAATGAGATTTGAATCTTCCATTTATGATTTCCCATGATTTTTCCATCATTAAATAAAGTTAAGCTAATTTTATGAGCAGCTATAATAGAAGAGTCATGCTTTTTACTTCCATCTAAAGCAACAACAATAGATTTTAATATTTGTGACAAATATTTAACTTCTTCATAAATCATGATATTTACTTATAATTTTAACAATTGCTATGTCTTTAATATCATTTTCATGATTTTCAGTTATCTGTAAATAATATAACTGATTCTTTGTGAGAGATTCAAAACTATCAAATTCTAATACAAATTTATTTATATTTTAATTAAAAACTATTCACAATATTTTATTTGCTATTTATTCTGAATAAAATTTATATAAGCAATTTAATACTATTATTAAAAAAGTCTCAGATTATGTCACAAAATGAGTTTATGCCAGTTTCAGCTGGTAAAAACCGGTTATAACCACTTTCTGCCACTGGCACAGCAGAAACTAATTTCTGCCGGCAAAAACCCAACCCTGGCTGCAAATTCTGTAATCATCTTCCTGTATATAAAGTGTATTTGTAGCTTACCATATAGCCAAGATTTTACATTAAATGTGATTAGTTTTTCCTTCACTATATCTGAAGTACTGTCTCTATACTTCACATGGTGTGCTTACCTGTTGAAACCCCTACAAAAGAACCCTAGATATCTTGCTGTTTTCATAGACTACATGAAAAGAAGAGAAAAAAAAATGATGACGTATGAATTTTCTCCATCGACATTCAAGCTACAAGATAACAATACATATCTGTGCTTCAAAGTTTTTTTTTTTTTTTTCCTCTTGTTTGGTGATAATGCAAGATTGAACATTTGAGTCATTAGAAGGCTTTTTTTTTAAATTATTATTATTTTATCAAGAGTCCTAGAAGGTTAAAGTAAGATTCAAATTTGCATGTTTATTTCATCGCTATAGTGAATTAAATGCAGATGAAAATTGATGCAACAGATATTTTCCCTCCCTTTTGGATAACAGATTAGCACTGATCTAAAGGAGCGAATACCATTTAAATTTTTTTTTCTCTTTCTTTCCCCCTTTTTTGTACCAAAATGTCACTTGTGAAGATAGCTCCTATTAAAAATGCATTAAAAATCAGCGAGATTGGATAAGATTAAATTACTCTATTAGTCTTTAATGAAGAAAAAATATGCTAAATTAGGAAAAACTTAATGTGTTTTCTAGGGTTTAATTTCCAAATAGATGATGATGCTTTTGTAGAAAAAATAAGGAAAATACTGATAGATTTTTTGCAAGTAGACATCATTAGCATAGTGAATCTATTACACATTGAAATAGATAACACAGAACTAGAGATAGTACATAGAATTTTAATAGTGCTTATGAATATAGAAGCTATTCATAATACTTTCCCTGCGACTACAGATTCTGAATTTGAAACAGAGTCTAATAAAAAAAAAATATAGAAAGATACATATATTTCCCCAACTAACACTGCAGGAAATGATACTTATTATTATGCTGCTGACCAATAGAGATAATGTATCAAATAGACCCTCGGCTACTTGTTTAATTTAAAACCATTTATTTCTTTTGTCGATTTTGAAAACTTAATTCCCCCCTTTTCTGGCTTAAAATCCAATAATGTAGCTCTAGTTCAGCTTTTACCAAACCAAAAATGTGAATATAATGTTGTAACTTTTCAAAATGAAATTCATAGATTCTTGAAGGCGATTAAGAACTTTTTTTTCAATATTTTATACTTATTGACTAATTTGTATTTTAAAATTTTTTTTTTTTTTTTTTTTTTTTTTAATTTTATGTTAATAGTCCAAAAAATAGTTTCAAAAATTGTATTTTCAGAAAGTTATGCAGCTGTAAAATAAAAAAAAATGATTTTAACAGAAAAATTTTATAGATCCTAAAAATTTATAATACAGGGCTATAAAATACACCAGGTCACCAAATGATAGGTAACAGCACCATAAGTTTTTGTTCCTCCCTCTGCAAAAAACTCTTGAAATGGCATCCAGCCTTTGAGGATTGAAATTCATGATGTAAATTTTCATAGGAACACTATTTATTTGTAGTTAACATGCACAAAGAGAATTTTACATTAACATCCCAGATTTATGTATTTATTTATTTATTTATTTATTTAAGAGAGAGGGGGGGGGGGTTACTTCTGAACTTTTCAACTAACCAGGGTTCATACTCATTTTCCAAGAAAAAATCCCCTGAGAATCCATTGACGTACTAATTTTCTGGGATGTACAATTTTTCCATATCAACAATTAATGATATTTTTTAAACCAGTATCATGGCACTTCCATCTCTTCAAAATAAAATAAAAACAAGGTAATCTCAAAAATAAAGTTTATACATAACTTAAATAAACAATATGAACATAACTTTAAAAGGAAAACATTCATTTATGCAAAACAGAGATGAAATCTGCATGTTTTGCGTGGCTGTCTTTAAAAAACTTGGTAGTTTGCTGAAAGAATTTCATATCTATTTTATGATTTTATTATTGCTTTTTAAAGCATTATGGATAATATGAAGGCTGCAAGTGCCAATATCAATTAAAAATAATAAAAGTTTTTCTTGAACAATTTTCAAACCTTATGATGTTAGGAGACATACCTAGTGAGTGAATAGATGTTGACGATGCAGTATCATAAAGCATCTGAACAGCAACAATTTCCCTCAATTTCCCAGAGTAGACAGTCATTTTGGCATGTTTTCCCAGGTTTGGAGAATTTTTTGCATTATTCCCTGAGATTTCCCTGATTTTTACAACCAAAAATTTATCCCCTGATTTTCCCAGGAATCCCATATTCCCCTGATGAGTATGAACCCTGTTAACTGATGACCAATTCTTTTAAATTTTCAGAACTGAATACCTTAAATTTTCAGAACAGAATCACCCCTGCTGCTACTGCATTTAAGCAGAGAAAAATAATTTAAAAATATGGAATAAAATCATAAATGTGGAAGTGATTTTCATTAGTCCAGATTTGACAGACCAAAGTATTTGAGCTACACATACTTTGAACCACATAAAGTATATAAATATACTTCACCACATGAAGTTGGCTAGTAATACAAGTCAATCTCAGACTTTGCCCAATATTGCAAAATCACTACTTGTAGTATTGTTATACTATTGAGGACATTTTTCCAAAATGTACAAACATGAATACGAGTATTAAATATTTAACTTTATTGATTAATTCATTCATTCAAGAAACATATCAACAAACAATATCTGTTACAAATATATATTGTTTAAAAAGAAAAATTGCCATAAACTGAACCTAAATGATTGAACTAACTAAACCTAAAAATTCTTCAATTCTAATGCATTGACAGAACCAAAATTCCACAGTGGTAGCAGAAAAATTGGTACTGAAAATGTCAGTTAAAATAGCTGACTCACAAACGACACTTTTTCAATTAAATTTTAAGTGTCCCAGACTAAAAATTATTTCCATTTATGGGTTTATTTTCTGAAATTTGAAACACAAACAATAGCATCAGAATGAAAAAAATAAGGAGGTTCACAGTTACCTGAGTAGCACGGTCCATCATAAGCCTGCCACAGTAGCTAAGATACAAAGCATCCCTTTGCCATTGTCCAAGTAAGTAAAGAGCGTCTACAGATGCTGTACGCCTTATGTAAGGGCCAGGTGATGTTTTGGTTGCTGGCTTTGACTGCTCAGCTACAGAAAGAAAAATAAATAAAATCATAAGATAGAGTAAAAATAAGATCATGAAAGTGCTTGAATATAAAAAATAAATAATTTCTTCATATTAAATAAATTTCATAAATATTGAAAAAATTGTTTGCGTATATGAAACAGTGAACAGGCTACCAAAAAATGTGTTACCAAATTTACTTATCTCACCAAGGCCATTTTTTTCTATCTCGTAAAAGCCTCCATACCCAAGAAAGAATGAATAAAATATTTTATATATTTGTGATATTAATTTTTCCTTCCTGATATTATCTTTTATTTTCTTTTAATTATGCTAAATTACTCGCATATTCATTAATTTACTATTCATTAATAATATCTACTATTAATTCTATTAAATGTTTCTTAAATTTATTATCTTACTCAATTTACTTAAATATAAAGTTTTTAGTTTATTCCTAAACTGCCTCATTTTTGACCAATTTCTATTATTTAGTGAAAATTAGAATGTTTTTAAAAGAGCCCCCTTTTTTTTGGGGGGGGGGGGAGACATTTAATTTTTATTCCAAGATCTTTTGTATCCTAGGATATTTGTTTACTCCTCATATTTTTAGTTTGTCACGCACTTTAACAGAACTATATACAAAAATATTCTAATATTCATAAACATTTGACCTTTTTGCATGATATTCTTGTTCCTTGCCAATCAGAAGAACATGACATCAAGATTTACATCCTCACGAGTTTGATCAAAACACAGAAGCATTCGGTGAAAACTCAGAATTTGTGTGATTTTCAACTTGTTAAAATCTTATACTGCCTCGAAGTTTCCGTGACTCCACTGCTTTCTTCATTCTAAATTTCTTATATAATATCAACTCTGATTTGTCACAGCAAGACCTGAGCTTTAGCATTAAATTGGGAACTGTTTAGCTGATCTTTAGCTAATGAAAAATTAGATGCTAAGCAAATGATTTATTTTTTTCATGGAGAAACGCCTTGTCAAATTTATTCTGTTGCCTTTGACCACTCTATAACATGTATTAACAACTGGTAAATGTGTCAGTGTTCATTGAATTGAGTTCATACATCACTAAGCAGAATTACAATGCATTCAATTGAATGTTTAAACTTTATGTGCCACAATACGACAGAAAAAGCTGGTTGCATTTCAAAAATCTACAAAATATTGAGTGCTTACCGCCAGATTTGCGACCATACTAAATATTCACAAAAAGCTTTTTGTTTTATTAAATAAGTTGAATTTATATTATTTTTAAAAAGAGTCCCAGTTAAAAAAAAAAAAAAAAAAAAAAAAAAAAAAAATGTTTGGGGCTTTGAAGATCCAGGATTTTAAAAACCTAGCGACATGACTGTTGTCATATCAGCTTTTAAAGAATGTATTTCAAGAGATATTGCAGCTTATACACTCCCAATTTTGTGACACCCCTTATATTTTCCCTCACCTGACATGTGAGGATCTACTTAACGATGTTTCTGGCTTTATTCCAAAATTTTGGAAGAAAATTTATAATTTTTAATAATCTTATAACATTGTTTTATTATTAATTACAGAAATCTTTCAACTGGTAGACCTCAAATTGAAGAGACATTTAATAAAACCAAGAACAACTCATTATCATACAAGAAATCAAACACAAGAGACATTTCAAGCTCTGTTTAACTTGTGAATACAGAAATAAAGCTTTAAATAATTGTTTATTCCAGAATATTGTAAAAAAATTAAGTATGTTAGGTTAGGTTTGAATAAAGCATAATTTTTATCTAAAAAATATTAAAAATATTTAAATATAATATAACATACAACATCATAATTTCCCTTTAGTAATCAAATTATTCTTTTATATAAAAAGAGGCATAGCAAGTATGATAAATTTCTACCAGTAAAAGAGTAAAATAGCCTCATCTTATTTTCTATTTTCTCATTCTACTTTTGCAATATTAAATTTATACCAAATCCACAACTAAAGAAGAATGATAAATTGACATTGGCTGAAAACTATTGTAAAAGAATGTATAAGAGAAAAAAATATTTTTATAAATTGTTAAACATAACAAGAGCTTCTTCAGTAAAAATTGAATAATTGTTTAAATTTTCTAACTCACATTATACCAAATAAAAATTGTTAAAGGTTAAAACGGCAGCAAAAGTTTTTGATACAATGAATTCTGAGAATCACCACTGAGTGCTAATATAGCTGTTGTTTATTGATTTGAGGATTTCAGATATGACTGGTTAGTCCTTATATTTACTCTGCATGTGTGTATGAATGAAAACATTTTCATAAAAATGTATATTATGTTTCCAATTAAACAGTTAATTGTTTAATAATTGGCAGGGGCAAAGGGGGGGGGGTATTAACAAAATGGAAGATCAATTAATTTTAAAAACAAAGTTTTTTTTATGTTGTTAATTTTAGACATTAAACATTTTCCTACAGATATGTTTCTTTAAACATTACTAGCAGAAATTAGGTCAAGTATTTAGATTACATTTATAGCCCTTTTCCCTACATACCTCAAGACTCAAAATTTTTTCCAACAGGAATTTTTATAAAGCACAGAAATTTAAATAATCATTTCCATTTATTTATTTTATGTCAATACTAACACACACATAAAGCTCCAAAACTTAAATGCTTTATTTCAAATAATGCCAGTAAAAAATGGGATATAGAACAAGTCATGTTTTTACATTTATTTCACAGGGCAACATTTTTTGCAACAAAATTATACATTATCTCTACAGGGCCGTAGCTAAAGGGGCGCTATGGGCGGCTCAGCCCCCCCTAAAATATTTTGAATCCCCCCTGGAAAAGATTCCAAGGACTCTAAATGAATTTCTGTTCCGAAAATTCAATTGAAATTCTGTTTAAAAATCTAATTTAGTTTTGAGACCCTTTCACAGTTTTGCAGAGTTACTAAATTGTATCTAAAATAAGTGCTTCAACACTCCCTCATGCTATTTGTACATAAGAAGCTAATAAGATAATTAATTTTGCACCAGTTATCACTCAAAATTTTCATCATCCTATACTTTTCTTAGAATAAAAGGAAGTTATTACAACAGTTTGATAAGAAACATGGTACCTCAATGAAAATCTGCTATATGCGCTGTAATCGCGAATATCAGTGAATATGTGCTAATTTATCTTTCTGCGTCAAAGAGAGAGAAAAAAATTATGACCCCCCCCCCCTACTGTTCACTTCTAGCTACGGCCCTGTATCTCTATTGTACTTTGTATTATTAAACTTGTACTTAAATTTTACAAAACTATCTTTATTAAATTTACAAATTATATATTTAAATATTAATGTGGCTTTTTTAAATTAAAAAATATATATATATAAATTTAATGGCATTATTAAGTTAAATATAGTACACATGATTTTTTTTTTTTTTTTTTTTTTTAATATTGCTTTGTTTTTGGCACTGAGCCAAAGATTTTGAAAACTGTCAGGATTGTCAAATATTTAGCCTGTCTATGTAAAATACATTATAAAAATAAACAAAATATTCTTGATGATCTTGTTTAACTTTCAAGCAAATAAGTGTGTAAATAATTACTCAATGTATTAACATTTGTAAGTTTTTATTTATTTATTTATTGCCACATTGTTCATGTCGAAAAAGAACAACCACACCTCTGAAATCAGCCTACAAACTTTCACCCCCACATATTGTAGAATGCATGAATGGACTTCCTGTTGGGGGGCTGGGGAAGAAGAGAAAAATTGACAGAGGAGAGAGCTTTTGAACGGTCTATGATGCAGTCGGGTTTTCTGACCAGTGGATGATTGTTTTTGCTTACTTTTTACTCTCTCAAGATTATGGCCGTTAGCTCAGGCCTAACTACTATTAATCTGTAAATATATCTTTTTGTTTAATGCTAATTAAACAAATTTGTTTCTGTTAGAGGCAAGTATTTTTTTTCTCACTCGTCCTTATTAATTATCGAGAACCAATGCATAGGATTTAACAGTCTGTGACAATTTTGTTTACATTTGAGTATAGCAAGATCTAAATCTTAAAAATATCATTTTGTTAGAAATGGTATTAAGCTTAAGGAGATTCTACATTGGCCAAGATTATTTTCTGAGATGTCTGAAAAGCAAAAACAGGGGTAAAGGTAACATTTTTTAAATTCTCTCTTAAGGGTGTTCTTAATTGATCCGCTCAACAAGCAAAAAATGTTTTGACACATTTACAAATTCATTTTTTAATGGAAATATATAAAATTGGAATGCCTGACTATGGAAGCGATTTCGAATTGAACTTATTTTTCCATTTTATGATAATTAAATTACCTATCGAGTTATAAGCTATTTCGACCAATCAATCACCTGTTTTTCTCCTGCTTTTCGACCGGTTTTCTGCTTTCGTCTGGAAAGATGCTCAAAATTGTCAACTTTGAAAGCTTGTTATGAAAAATCTATTGTGTTTTTCAAAAAACAGAAGAATGAGTGCAATTAGACAGTTTCTGAACAACAAGACCTGCTATTTTCATGCATTTCCGAACAAAAATAAATTAATGCATATGTCACAATGTTTTAAGCTTTCTTTGATTATTTATGTAAAATGTGTTCTGAAGCATTTAAAACATTTATTTTTTTTGCATCATTTTAAACACAAATATTTAAAAGCAAGCCATATTTAGATGTAGCTTTATAGTTCATCCAAAACTAAAATAGTTTTCTCGTTTGCTTCTTTTTAATTTCCCCTAATTTCTTTAGTAATGAAAAATTTCAACAACAAGGTGTAAAAAATAAATCTTTTTTTTTTTTTTTTTTTTATAACAAAGTTCTTGCTGTACTTGATATTTTGATAACAGTTGAAATTGCTATGAAATGAGTGTCTTCTTTAACCACAATTTAAGTAGAAAGAGAAAATAAGACACTCACCATGAATTATTTTACCTACAGAAATTTATTATTTTATGGAATAAAGTGAATCATTTAATTAGACAAAATTATTAAGACGTATTAATGTATACTAAATCTAAAAAGAAATTTTAATCCTTTGTGGTCTGGTGACTTACATAAATTTTGTTCAGTTGGTAGCTCTTTTTTAAATGAAATTATCTTCAACTACACAATTTCAAAAATACTCTCAATAAGATGAATTTCATCTTCCTTTATTATTAGTGCTAAATACAAATTTTGCAATGAAAAATGATTCCAAGTCAGACTTGGACTGCAAAGTGTTAAATAAAATGTGTTGTATAAACTGCTAAATTTTTATAGTAACTAAGCTTTTAACAATTTTTTAAACCATTTATTCAATATATATTCAATAATTATAAATTATATTAATCTTAGATCTTAATACCTTTTATATCATTAAAAAAGTTTTTTTTAAAAATAGAATCAAGGCAGAAGTTTACTTCAGAATTTTCTTTTAAAACAGCTGATTGAAAACATAATTTAAACCCGTCGGGGGTTGATGCAGGTTTTTTTTTTTCTTGGGGCCCATTTTGTGAAAAGTAGCAGTTATTTTTGTGAATTTTGATACATTTTTGTGAATTTTATTATATTTTTGTGAAAAACAACATTTTGCGACTATAGCTGAAATCTAATGACTCAAGTTCGAACCAAGTATTTATTAACAAAAACTAACTTCTTTAAACACTTTTCTAAAGTTTTTGTTTCTTAAGAACTAGTTTTATGTACCAATTATACATTTTAAAATCTAACAAAATAATAAAAATAAGTTTTTGTGGAAAAGAATTATGTGAAGGGGCCTATTTTATTAAATTACTAGCTGACCCGCCCGGCGTTGCCCGGGTCCGTATTAACAATATTAAACGAACTTGAAATTTGTATGATTTTATCATTAACTTGTTACATGCAGAAATGCATTGTCTGAAATACGTAGCCACTGACTGTGTGAAAAATCGGTTTTAAAACAACAACTAATATTAAGCTCTAAAAATACTCAAAATGAGCAATGAAAAACACGGGAGGGAATATGTATCCAACGATTGCATGATTTTCGTGTTAAAAAGTTGATATTTACCCGTAAAAATCACTGTTATGTCACGTAACTAATTATTATTTTCACATTCAAATCCCAAGTGAAATATTTTTAATTTCAAACTAATTATATCACTCTTAAATCTGACTATACCATGAATGAAATTGATACACGATGGTAGCTAAAAGATTGGTATATAGTATTATAATTTCAGAGCTATTTAACAAAAGTAAATGTTATTTTTAATCAAATCTTGCGTAATGTTCACTCTGTGTATAAATTCCTAACCTTAAACTTTTGTACCGTAACCAGAACCTGTCTGTAACCTAACAGCGACTTAACAGTACCCTACCGTAAATTAAATATAACAGAAATGAAACCTAGCTTTCACTTTATTGTAACATATCCTTATTCTAACCATAACATAAATGCAATTTAACTTTAACCTAACTTTAACCTAAATAATATAATAGAATTTTTTTTTTTTTTTAAATTACTATTTCTTTGTAAAAAAAAATGCTTCAGCTATAATTCATTTCTTTCAATTCGTTTTATTAATACAAAATTCCTTCCTTGTGCTTTTGTTTGAGACATTAAAATTTCAGCGATAAGTGGTTTAATATTGCAAACCTTTTTTTCGGTTTACTTCGCCTCCACGTATCTTTTTCTCCATGGTGTACAGCAGCTGTGATTTAAAAAAAAATCCTCATTTAAACTGACAGTTTGCCAGTCTATGAATTTTAAAGGTCTGTCCCAGTTTTTTTAATTATTTCTGCGAAAATTTTATACAACCAATCAACCATAAGAAAATGAAAGGGAAAAAAAGTGAAAAAAGGCGATTTTTTATGAGAGTGAGCTTTGGAATTTAATTAATTACTCAGTTAATAAATAGAATTTTGAAATTCTGAGCTTCAGGTGCATCAGGAGAGACATTGGATTACTCTCAAAAAAATTTTGAGCTTCGTACGTACTGTAGATTTTGCTAGCCATCGCAGACACACACACACACACAGACAGACAGAGCGTTTTTTTCTTTTATTAGTATAGATTTTTGTGAAGGGGCCCATTTTAATAAATTTATTTTTTTTTGAAGGGGTCCTAAATAGGCCCCAAATTTTGTCTGGATCGACCCCTGCCTGTGGTTACAATATATTTAGAACAAGACAGCAGTCTAGAAACATCTCAGAAAAGTCATTTTATAGCCTTGCATAATTTATATAAATTTTAATTAATTATGAGACAATACTTTCATTCTCTCATATGCATAGGAATGCAGGGTTGAGTTTCTGATGTCAGAAACTGGTTTTTGACATGACAAGCCTCAAAAACTGATTTAAACCGTTGAAAACTGGCTTAAACTGTCAAAAACATGTTAAACTTTAAAACATTTTAAGAACAAAAGGGAAACATTGAATAAGTCTTAATGATTCAAGTAATTTTTTATTTAATATTAATTACTGTAAATTAATAAATACAAAAAAAAAAAAAAATTTAATCGCAATAAAACATTTTTGTTTTTTAGAATGTTCAAACAGAAGAAAATGATTTTGTACAGTTAATAATCTGGATCAATTTTACCCTGCAGTATCCTATAGCACATAACCAATTTAGCACATTCATTAGATCCAAACAGGGCCGTAGCAAGGTGTTTTGAGGCCCCCCCCCCAAAAAAAAATATAACTTTGGGCCCCCCCTCCCCCCCACTTTCAACTGAATTTTTAAAAAAATATTCATATTGAAGTTTCCAATGAGTTTCAAATTTTATTAATGTAATAAACAAATTTAATAATTATCATAAGTATTTTAAATCATTATTAAAATTATTATAACATTCATAACTCTGCACAAATACGAAATAAATATGCATTGCTTAAAGAACCCGTGGCAAAATGCGCGCGACACTGTGACGGGCGTCACAGACTTTTAAGGACACCTGCAGACTCAGCAATGCCATGGACGCGCTATTGCGATTAAATTATGCAAAAAATCGGTCATGGGGCACAAAAAATAGCTCTTTCCTGTGGAACGCGTAATTTCGTCAAAATTTTGTCGCAAAATAAGAGCGATTTCATCCAAAGATCGCGAGAATAAACGCAAATATTATCAAAGCATCGCGAAAAAACGGCAAATTTCGTCAGAAAATCCCTCAAAAGCAGATTTCATCGAACACTTGCGAAAAAAGGGCAAATTTTGTTAAAAAAAATACCCCCAAAACGGCAAATTTCATCAAAAAATCTTGGAAAAAAGACAGGTAACGTCAAAAAATCGCAAAAAAACGACAAATTTTGCCAAAAAATCTCGAAAATAAAGACGGATTTCATCAAAAGATCGCAAAGAAAACGAAAATTTCGTCAAAGGCACGAGGGAAAAAAAGAAAGATATTGCTGGAAAAGGATTTTTCTGTTTTATTATTATTATTATTTTGTAAGGGATGGAAATAATTTACACATACACATGCATGTTACCATAATTAATTAACACTACAATAGCAGAAAAAAATATCTATGTAATACGTTGCATTTTGCAGACTATTTTTGAAAATATTATTAGCGTTGCAGACATTTGAAGATAGTTCTGCCATCGGGCTTAAAGATAAATTAACAATGTTAAAATAAAATTTGTCTAAA
The DNA here is from genome assembly GCA_964019185.1 of Maratus speculifer. Lineage (NCBI taxonomy): Eukaryota > Metazoa > Arthropoda > Arachnida > Araneae > Salticidae > Maratus > Maratus speculifer. The sequence continues at coordinate 19,701,780 of OZ025292.1, read as the reverse complement.
ACAATTTTACAAATAAGCACATAAAGCTAAGATTTTATTATAAAGTATAGAAAATAAATAAATTATATAAACACATAATTTTAACAGTTCGCTACTTAAGAGGCTACTTCAGTTACGCGAAAAGACCCGTTCTCTAATGCATGGAAGAATGGAATGGAATACTATGAAAGAAATTTATATCTCAGTTGCATTTCAATATTTTTAAATTATTTTTTTTCACTGGATAGCTGAAATCAATCTGTATGCAGATTTTTTTTCACCTTTTTTAATTTTGTTTGCAAAGTTTTTTTTTAAGAGGATGCTTTAATTTTCGAAACCGGTTTTAAAAATGAAAGTGACCTCATTAAAATTATCTGTAAACAAAATTGAAAAAACAAAAAACAGCCTGTATACAGATCGATCTCAGCTATCCTCAAAGAGGCAAAAGATTTCGAATTGTGCGTAAAGACATAGGCCCCGTAACACTTTAACAGGCTCGAGGACTGTGCCATTTCTTGTCAGTTTCAGAGCCCATTAAGAATTGGAAGTAGAGGAAGCCCGACATCACAGAGGGGGGGGGGGGGGGTTAGAGGTCTGCATGGGCCCGGGCCAGGCCGGCAGAATCAGAATAGTTTTCTCAACGGGCCGGGCCGGCCCATTCTGAAGATTTAACCAGAAGAAACTATAAAATATAATCTATTTTCAACGCAAATGGTTTTAATGAGAATAAATATAAATGTGCGTCACGAGCCATACTAGTTTGAAAGCATCAATATAAAAATGAAACATGTACAGTGTGAGTTCGGCATCGGACAGTTAAATTGTGTGTAACCCGTTTTAATAACCTGGGCCGAGATCAAGCTTGCATTATTTTTCTACATATAGACTTGAAGGACTGAAGCAAGACTTAATTGTTCTCAAGATCTGTAGGGCAGACAACATGATTTGTAAAATTATTAACAGCGATAAAGAACTTATGTTAGATTAATCTTTGGATATATATACTTCTTCATGGTTTTTAAATTATTTTCTCAATAACACGAAAGTTTGTCACATTTTTAGATTAATTTTTAATTGTAAAAATATAAAAGTGATAAGCCTGACTATTGAAGGGATTTGGAATCGAATAGCATTTTTCATTTTTGATAAATAAAATACTTGCATAACCTTGTTCAGATACAATAGTTTCTCAAATGGTTGCAGGTTTTTCTCCCTTCCCATGCTATCGCTTCCGGAAATTCTATTGAAAACGCTGACTATAACAATAATTTATTTCCTTTCAGTATTCTTAAATTGCTTGTATCAAAAAATGGATAATGCCATTTGATTATATAGTTTCTGAATAAAGATCCCTGCTATGCGTTTCTGAGAAAAGAACTAATTTAGAAATGTATCAGAAAGGTGCATATTTGAATTGACGATAATTTGGATTTAAAATCTTTAATAAAATGATATAGAAATATTTTTATAAATCTTCTTTTAATAAACAGCCTCAAAAGTTACGATGTTTTTAACTTTCTTTCTTTTTTCTTTTATTCTAAGCCATATTAATTTTTTGATGAATCTTTATTTGATTGTTGAAAGCCTAAGAATCTTAGTAATCACTAATGTTGCTAATGTGTATTTCCTGTAAAATCATTCCATAGATATGTATGCAGTATTCTTTAAAGAAATCTTAATTATATGAAAAAAATCTGAATTTTTTAGAAATCGTAGTGTAACGGGCCGAGTCCGGGCCGAACTTTTGAGTTTTACAACGGGCCGGGTCGGGCCAAAAAAAATTTCCTACGGCCCGGGCCGTGCCCGGGTCTGGAAATTCCGGCCCGTGCAGACCTCTAGGGGTGGGGTCCCTATTATCCTATCAGTTGTTTTTTCATTTACTAAATCCACTTTTCGTATGTTTAAATTATTCGAAATTTTATCATGCAAAGTTCGATTAAATAACGTTTTTACTATTAAATTAAAACTGACTATCTACATATTATACACATTAAAAATATTTTATTAAATACATAATTATACGTAACCAATTAATTTTGTAAAAGACATATATGGAATTACAGTTGAGAATATTTGAACTTCAAAATATTTCTTATGTTTTACAAATTGCAGCATAGTAAGAAAGAATATATCATAATAAAAAAAACTATATATGTTTTACTCTGATTGGATTTATTGAATTGAAAATTAGCTTTGAAAAGTAAATTTGCGGGGGCCCCTTTGTATTTTAGTTGGTAAACATGGCTTTATGGGCCTGTGAGATTATTTAGCATCACGGAAAGAAAGAAAGAACGAAAGAACATAGAAAAATTAAAAATAGCACAATTTCTTATTGTGACATGAATTTAGAACTCTAGATTTTCAAGGAAATAAGAGTATAAATTAAATGAGAATTTACTTATTACTTGTTAACAAACGAAATAGTAGTTTAACATATGAATGCAATGGAATCGGAAGTTGACGCAGGGATTTTTTCTTGGATCCCATTTTGTGAAAAATAAAGTTATTTTTATGAAATTTATTGTATTTTGTAATGAAATTTGAATTCCAGTTATTGAAATTCACATCAAACATATATTAATAATAACTTATTTAAGTCTATATGCTAAATTTCTCATTTCAGGTGAACTTGTTTCCTTTGCAAAACACATATTTTAAAACCTAACAGTATAAAATTAATTAGAGTATATTTTTATGAAATAGAATTTTGTGAATGGTGTGATTTATTAAAAAAATTTTGTGAAGGAGCCCTAATAAAACGCATAAATGAAAAACATGTAAATGAGAAATGTGTGTTATTAAAATATGCTCTATTAGTATACATATATTTTTCCAAGCTGTGCAAAATTTTCTAATACTTAAAATTTTTAATAACTGCTATATAAATTACATAAAGTAATAAATATGACTTACCAGATTAGTATAGGAGTAGATCTTTTTTCCTCCAGATATACACTTAATTTTATAAATACTATACTATGCGTATTACTAAAATAAATCAGAAACAACATACGATAATCCACATCTGAAGTGCTGTGTTGTCTACAAACATGTACTTGTATGCATTAGCGGGCTGCTAAAGTACTTGAATAGGCCAGTACTCCCTTCAAGGTCAAGGAATCTGGTTACTACTAAATAACTAAGCTGTTAACTTTTAAGGGGATTCTCTAGATGTTATTTGTGTCGCCCACGTCGTGAAATCGGTGTGAAAAATGACCTATCTTCTAAGAACATAATATTCCGGTATTTCAAAAGAAAATACCCTTCTGTCGCTAGCAGCTTTATACAAGAGCCCGGCTTTCTTTGGAGTCGGTCCGATGACCGGTACTCTTTCCTTATCTTTCTTAGTTCCATGCAAAAACCCATGGTCAAAAAGCGAGGGGGGGAAACGGGTAAAAAAATAAGGATTTTCAGTTTCTTGGTTTCTGCATTTTTGAAATCTAAACAAGGTTTTTGATAAAAACAGGGCCCCGTTAAGGCTATGGGGGACCCCGGAACAAACATCATTCTGCCCCCCCCCCCTCTATCTATCTGTATTTTTTTTCCTTTTTTTTAAATAATGTAGAAGTGGCAAACACTAAAAATAAAAAACATATTGCACACATGCATAAATTTTGTACTCACATCTATATACAAGATATCCCAAAAAATTAGTCACAACTTTATTTAAAAATATTAATTTGATAATTATAAAAAAAAATGATAGATGGATTGACTAAGTATTTCTTTGCAAATTTTTACTTTGCTTACCTACGTACATTACAAGATGTCTAAAAAAGTAGGCTCAAAATTGGACATAACAGTTTTAACTTATCACGTTACGAAGAAACATTAAAAAATTTCTTTTAAAAGCTATAGGATACTGTGTTGTTGTAATCAGGGCCTGGCTAAGTCACGGGCATGTAGGACAACTGCATCGAACGTGGGGCCCTCAAGGGCAAATATTTTTTTGTTAAGGCTAATAAAAATGGCCAAAAATGACAAAAATTCCTTCTTTCTTTCTTTCTTTCTTTATTTTTAGCTTTATTGGGGCTCTTTTCTCATCTCTCTTCTGTTTTGGAACCCCATGCCCCCTCCCCTGGATCTAACAGTTACATCACAGTTGTATTTACATTTTAATGGCTCACATTTAGTCTTATATTTCTATAAGAGAAGAAAAAAATGTATTCGATAATTTTTTGTGCTATTCTGCATACAAATGCGAATAGACAACTAGTATAAAGGTTAGTTTTAGACACTTAAGCATAATTCAAGAAAAAATAGAAAAGTTAGAAAGGGGACCCCCACAATCTAAGTCGGACCCTGGTTGTAATAAAATTTCAATAATTTGTTTTCTAATGATATAGTTTGTTTTCTGCGTATGTGGAGGGAACACTGGAAGCAGAGAGGAAAATGAGAACAACATTCCCTTCCTAAATGTTTGAAAACGTATGAATTTCGGTCACTTTTGAGCATTTGGCACCCTTTAATGAAAATCGTTATTATTGGGGGGGGGGGGGGCTTTAAAAAGGTGCACCTGGGGAAATTGCCTGGCGGGCCCCTGAATAAAAAAAGGAGAATTTGAAAAAATAAAAACATTAAAAGAAGTGTTTTCTTACATTTTCAAAACAAATAAACTTTGGTAAAAAGGTCGATAGAATCGATTAGGGGGCCCCCTGACTTCGTCGCCCCCCCCCCAAATGGGGGGTATGGGGGGGCGGTCGCTACGGCCCTGGATCCAAATGATTTCTGAGTTTAGAGTGTATGAAAACAAAGTTAAAAAATAATCTCTCAATTTATGCTGAACTTGCAGGGCTTGATAGCAGAAGCATTGCTAGTTGAACAAGTTTGGAGGCAGACCAAATTTTCAGATTTATCACAATTTTTTTTTTCCTGGAAATGATAATATACAATACAGCTGTAATGAATTTTTAATATTACATCTAAATGTTGTATATGTGACAGATATTTAATGTGAAATTTTACAGATCAGTGTAGTATTTGAGGTTTCTGACGAGGCTTTTGACATGACGGTTTGAACCGTTTAAAACCGTACACTGTCAAAAACTTGCCAATCCTGCAGGATTGCAGGGTTGGGTTTCTGATGTCATAAACTGGTTTTTGACGTGACAAGTGTCAAAAACTGGTTTAAACCATCAAAAACTGGTTTAAACTGTCAAAAACTGGCTTAAACCGTCAAAAACGTGTAAGGCGCTTTAAACATTTTAAGAACAAAAGAGAAACATTGAGTAATTTTTTATTTAAAATTAATTATACTGTAATTTAATAATTACAAAAAAACTAAATTACTTTAATTGCAATAAAACATTGTTTTTTAGAATGTTCAAACAGAAGAAAATGATTTTGTACAGTTAATTATCTGGATCAATTTTACCCCACAGCATCCTATAGCACTTAACCAATTTAGCACATTTATTTACACCCAAATGGTTTATGAGTTTAGAGTGTATGAAGCCAAAGTTACAAAATACTATCTCAATTGGTGCTGAGCTAGCAGGGCTTTATACCAGAAGCATTGCGAGTTGAGCAAGTTTGGAGGCAAGCCAAATTTTCAGATTTATGACAATTTTTTTTCTTTTTTTTTTCCAGAAATGATAATATACAATACAGTAAAAGTTAATTTTTAATATTACATCTAATATTGTATATTTGTGACAGATGTTTAATATGAAATTTTACAGATCAGTGTAGTATTTGAGGTTTCTGACAAGAGGTTTTAGCCATGATGGTTTAAACTGCGGTTTTAACCGGATAAAACCGCACACTGTCAAAAACTTGCCAACCCTGCAGGATTGTCACATAAATTTAGGAGATCTAGGCTGTGCTAATTTTTGAAGCATCTTACACATTTATTTGGTCATTTTTCAATAGTACTCAGGTACTGAAAAGTGCTGCAGGGGTAATCAAGGAATGAGTGCAGTATATGTGTAATGCACTCAGGTACCATATTTATAGAGGCTCAAATAAAAACTTTTTCTCCGCTTTTGGAGAGAAAAAGCAGGACATGAAAAAGATTAGCATCAAGGCTAATTATTCACAATGATACTTAAGCTTTTGTTAGCACTGAAAAAATGTATAGTGGCGAAGGGGACAGTAGGTTTTTCTCGTTATGTATCATTCTAAACATTTCATGAATCACACACTAAATAAAAGAAAGGTAGTCCCAGAGGCGGATTATCCATTAGGCTGAGTAGGCTGAAGCCCAGGGGCCCGTAAGAAAAAAGGGCCCCAGTGCTACGATTTTTTTTTTCACTTTTTCTTCAAAGTAGCTCTAGATAGGTCATTTTTATTTTTTTCCCTATTATCTTTGCAGGTTTTTATAATGAAGATACTTTTACATTCGACACCGATTCAAAAAGTAGAATTATCCTAATAAAAATAATAATAAAATCTTCAACTAAACTAAAAAAAGTAAAAAACGCATTTTTAGAGAATGACCTCATCTATCCAATGCGAAAATCATTTAAAATTATTGAAATGCAAGCGAGAAGTTAAAAAAATTTCTATCATAAGATTATCATTATAGGTAATTTTGCTTGCATAAGTAGCTGTTAAAGAGGCTGCACTAGACATGGAGAACACAGGAACGCTGATGAATGATAATCCTAAGAGGCAGTTCTTTGAAGATTTCTCACACTTATTTTAATGTTTTTGATTGAATATTTTGCGAAGAATAGCTGAGGACGATCTATAACTCAGTAATTTTTACTTTTTTAATTTTGATTTCAATTTTTTTTTTTTTTGGGGGGGGGGGGATACATTAATTTTAAGAACTGGTTTGAACTGGTTGTGAAAGCAAAACTATCACATACAAAAAAAAAAAAAAAAAAAAAAAAGTAATAAAAATTGAAAAAGTTAAAATTAGCTCGATTATAGATCGTCCAAAGCTATCTTATGAAAAATATTTCATTCAAAAATATTAAAATGTGAGTAAGAAATCTGCAAAGAGCTGCCCTATAGGATTAACATTAGCTTGATAGAAACCTTCTTTCAACTGCAAAAATGCTTACAAATTAAATGGAGCTTTTGTTTTATATGTTGCTGCATATGTATTACAATGTGAAATTTTATTTTTTATATGACCCCTGATTCCTAATAAAGTATATTTGGAAAAATATTGTTCGGCGTACAAGAAGGTAGTTTAAAAATTCCTCTCTTTTTTATAATTAAAATTTACCAAATTATAGCATTTTAATTTTATGAAATTTCAATGTTTTCCTGCACTAAAACTTTTTTTTTCTTGCACCAGAAAATAGGAAAATATATTGCTTTAGGGGGGAAGAGGAAGGTGTTCACAAAAAATCTAACCTAGGGGCCCGGGAGATAGTTAATGCGCTTCTGGGTAGCCCAATCTTCAGTTGAAAATAATTGCTGATCTGTATAAGTTTGCAATTTTATAAAGAAAAATATTATTTAAAGAATCAAAAATAAATTTGCTTCACATACTTTGTATGCTTCTATACATTATTGACTTGTTTATGCATAGATGTAACAGTTTATCTATTTATGGTACATATACTATATATTATCCATAATTTAAACTAAGTTTAAAAATAACATTTTTGTTTATGCATAGATGTAACAGTTTATCTATTTATGGTACATATACTATATATTATCCATAATTTAAACTAAGTTTAAAAATAACATTTTTGTTTATACAACAAGTTTAACATAAAAGACAGTGGCAGGAAGGAAAGGGATATGCCAGCAAAGGGACAAGTTCAATTCCTTAAAAAAAAAAACAAGATGAATGTAAATTTCTGGAATGTGATATTGTGAAGCAGATATTGTCAAGTTACAATTTTTGTTAGATGTAACTGACATTAGACTATTTGTGCCTTATCCTACTTTGTTTTATATCTATCTCACACCTTCCTATTAGTGGAGAGGTATGGGACACATTTTAAAACTTTGTTTTTTTAACCATACATTTTTTTTCTGCAAATTATGTTTAGGTACAACAGGATCCTTATGCCATATCATCCTTAGATTCTTCTATACTTTAGCATAGAATTATATCACAGATAGCATAGAATTAACAATACCATGCTAAACATTGACATGAGAAAAGAAAAGTTGGCAAACAAAAACTTCATTTGGAGCCTCTTCGTTCTGACACCCAGGACACATGCCCCCTCTGCCACCTTCTTAATTTTGACCCTGTTAAGTACCTATATTGCTTACTAAATAAATGGTATTCAGTGCCTTATAACTGGTCAGGTAACAAGACCTTCATATGAGAAGGTATACTGTTTTAGCATTTAATAAAATTGTGTGTTATATTATTTTGATAATAGGAATAAAAAAAACCATGGTTTAAAATAATTGTTATTTAAATTTAAGATTAATTAAAAATAATAAAGCAAAAATCCATGATAAGAAGGGAATTCTTTTCAGCTATTTTGTCAATGCATTTAGAAACAGCCCAATCTTTAACATTATGATTTCTTTACAGAAAATGCCAGTCACTTTTATAACACTATGGAATTAGTTGATTTAATTGCCATCGCCAGGTTAGAAAGTCGCTGTAGCTGTCAGTGGAAAAGCAAACAGTGGCAAGTCTGGTGAAAATGGAATAAAAGGGTTTTTTATCTCACAACAATGTTTTTGAGTCTTAAAACTTTGAATCATGGACAAACAATATAAAATACATAAAATTGAGGAATATTTTAAATTTTTGGTATTAAAAAAATTAAAAAAGGAAAGCAAAAAATATGCTTTTTTTTCTTAACTTTCCCATGAAGTTCTGAATTTTTCGGAAAATTTTTCAAGCACAGCATTTGTGTGCGTCTATATTATACAACACCGATTGTTAATAATTAATTTTTTTGCTTAAAGTGTTTACTACTTAATGCTAATGTTTCCATTTCAATCACATTTGACAAATTTTTTTAGATAATGTGCAATTTCTGGAGAAAAAGAAAAAAAAATGATCTGTGTTGACTACTACATCCTGTGGACTCAAATTCTTTGGAATAAGGGGAGATCAACAGCTCCCCTAACACACTCTAAATCACACCTTTGCATAGAAAGATGGTCAACTTAGCAGATTTTGCTGCATATATAATTCTCCTTAAGGCTGCTAGTCACCAAGCTTCCGAATTTCCCTCTGTAATGTTAACTTTATGGGTGTTTGATGCATTTTTATTTTCTAAATAGCTCGTCTGAAAAATAATATTTTTAACCTTTTTTTAGTCTTCTCTTCTTAAAAAATGTCCCTTTTTTAAATTTTTCAAAATATTTCTAAAATCTATGCTTAATTTAACATTTTATGGGTTAAAAACTAATGAACTGGGAGTAAAATTTTAACACTATAAAATTAAACACAGATTTTAGAAATACTTTCAAAACTAAGAAAAAAAAAGACATCTTTAAAAAAGAGCACACAGAAAAAAAAATTTAATAAAAAATATTAATTTCCTAAAGAGATATTTTGAATATAAAAATGCAACAAACGCCCATAGACTTAACATTAGCGGAGGGTAGACCACAATGAGACAAAAAACACTTGTAAATATTTTATAATTTTTTTTTTTTTTAAGTCTATGTTACAAAAAACATATCACAGAGTTTCCCCCAGAGGGTTTCAGGAGGGCGCTCCGCCCCTCCTGCCCTTTAGTTTAAAAAATAGCGCCCCTCTTGCCCCTCATCCAAAAACTAGCGCCCCTCTTGCCATTCATTAAAAAAAAAAAAAAAAAAATAGCACCCTACTTGCCCCACATTTGAAAAAACGCAGCCCTCCAGTGATGATCCGAATGCGCTATAGCGCGTAAATTACGCAAAAATTCGGCGACGGAACACAAAAAATAACTTCATACCGTCCCGTGGGACGGGTAATTTTTTCAAAAAATCGCTAAAAAAACTGGCAAGTTTCGTTAAAAATCGCGAAATAACGACTAATTTCCGGCAAGATTCCCAAAGCAATGGCTATTTTCATCACAAAATTTCATTTAACGGCAGATTTCCTCAAAAGATCGTGGAAAAACGACAAATTTCATCCAAAAATCGTGATAAAAACTGAAAATTTTGACAAATGAGTGTCAAAAAACGGCAACTTTCGTAAAAAAAAAAATAACGATAAAACGGCAGATTTCTTCAAAAGATTTGCGAAAACGGCAAATTTTGTCCAAATATTGCATAAAAATGGAAAAATCTGTGAAATGTTCCGTTTTTTCGCGATATTTTCACGAGATTTGTAGTTTTTTCGCGATTTTTAGTAAAATATGCCGTTTCTTACTATCTTTTAACAAAAACTGCTGTTTTTACGATCTTTTAATAAAATTTGCCTTTTTTCGCGAATTTTTTCACGAAATTTGACGTTTTTTCGCGATTTTTTTGCAAAAACAATAACAATATTTGCCGTTTTTTCGCGATCTTTTAACAATATTTGCCGTTTTTTTGCGATCTTTTAACAAAATTTACCTTTTTTTTTCCCTTTTTTTTCAGTTTTTTGGTTAAATTTCTCTTTTTTTACGACTTTCTGAACCGCTAGATTCTAGATTCAACTCTATAAAAGTGCCCTTAAAAATGTAAAAAGTGCCCTTTTCAGAACAGTAGCGCCCTGCCCTTTTTTTTGAACCTGGGGGAAACTCTGATATCATATACAATAAAGTACTTGTTTTCATACATACGGGATTAAAAATTGGTGGAATATATAAGAGTAATGAAATATTGTATTTAAAAAAAATAATAAAAAATGTCTCATTGTGGCCCACCCTAGGGCCACAATGAGACAGCTAAATAATTTTAAAATTTTGTACTAAATTAAAAAATATATATATTGGTTTTAAATATATTAGTAGTAAGTATGAACACTAATGCAATATCTAATGCATTTAGAAATAATTGATTCACATATAAGTTAAGAAAGAATAAAAGTTGCCAAAATGAATTAAGATTTAGCAGATTTTGTATTGATGTAATTTTACCTCAAAGAAGAATGAGCTTGCTGCTCGAAAAGTACCCCCTGAAATGGATGGCTGAGGCAATTTAAGAATAATATCATCGGTATCTACCATTGAAATGTCATCAATTTCTGAAAATATAAAAGCTTCGTTAGTTTGCTTTCTCATAAATTTAACAAATGCTCTGCCTCATTCCACTTTTTTAATGCGGGCAACATAGTGAATTTTTGTCTTTTTTGTACAAAACTGAACTAAAACAAAATCATTCACATCTAATGTGTCTAAAGAATAGTCCCTTTTGGGTTCATCACTCACTTCAACACTGTCATCAGACGCTGAATCACTAATGTAATCGTGTGATTTTGGAAATTTTTTCATTTCTTTCATAAGTTGGTGGATTTTCCTTTTTTTATGAAGGACAACTTGCGCTTTTTAAGTTATAACTATTAATTTTTACAAGTTGTTTAAAAATCTACAAAAATTTTAATTCTGCAGTTTTCTTTGTTTAGGCTTGGGCCACAATGAAACGTCTCATAATGGCCTAAACAACAAAATAGCAAAAATTTGTTTATATTAAAAAATCCACCATAATTTAACATAAGCTACATTAATAAGCTACATTAATAAGCTACATTAATAAGCTATAAGATAATACACAACACTTAGCTCTAATATTCAAACAGTGCTGTAATTGGGCGGGAACGCGTGGGAGTGCCGTTCCCAAAAATATTTGGTTTGTAACTGTAAAAAAAAATAATAATAATAAATAAAATAAAATAAAAATTAAAAAAAATCGCATACGAATGCAATCTATTTTTTTTTTTTTTTTTTTTCCAAGCAAAATGTTGACTTTTGCTAGTTTTAAGTAGATCCGTTACCACTTATCAAGAAAAGAGTTATTTCGAGCAATCAGATGCTTTGAAGCCGTCGTGCTACCACCGCCCTTTGAATATTAAGCCTGAGCGCTGACATTAAAATAGCGGCTGCCAAAGATGGATTTTTTAAAAGTGTGCACGATTTCCCCAAGTTTTGACTCCAGTGTTCTATAAACGATTTCTTAGACTATTTTAATCTAAGAAAAATAAAGTGGAAAAGTTTAAAGTTATTGATACCAAAATTGAAGAGACTGTAAACACGCTGTAAAAAATCCATCTTTGGCAGCCACCATTTTTTTTGTCAGCGCTGAGGTCTTATATTCATGTGGCTGAGGTTCTGAACTGACGTCAGTTGTTCTATTCTTATTAAATGAAAGCAAATTACATTACTATAAAAACTTCAATATATTAATTATAACTGTTTTAATTTTTTTCAAAAGTCGGCTTTCGGTTAAACGTTTCAAGATGGCTTTTGAGTTAAGATCCGGTAACATCCTAATCTGTGATGAAAATTTGAGTTCCCACAAATATTTTTTTCCAATTACAACACTGTATTCAAATGAAGCTTGGATGATAGGAAATGAAAACTTCTGCAAAAAAAATTTTGCAAGTACACTCAAACCAGTTTCTGCAATACATGTGCCAGTAGCCATTTGCAACAAGGCATTTTGGGTACTAATTAGCTTCTGCTTATCACATCTACGTGGCAGTAATTATCTGTGAAGTATATATTGGGGAAATAATGTCTCATAGTGGCCCACCCTCCTCTACGGAGAGGAATTTAGAAGCTGAGTGACTAGCCGCCTTAACAACTTTACTATTTGGATCCACATATGTAGACCCGTTTTCTATCATAAAACTAAACTGTTCAATTTTTTCATTTTGATTTCACTTCTTTAATCAGTTGATTCAAATCAGCAATTAAATTGCGATTTTAATCAACTGATTTTTTCTTTTAAATCATTGATTAAAATTATAAATTTTTCTAAATGTTTAAAATTATATAAAAAAAATTAAAATTTAAGATTAATATATTTTAGAAAGTTTTTAGAGATATTTTGACTTATAAATACACACTAAAAAAACCTTTAAATAATTATTTTTAAGCTTAATTTCCGATTGTTATAAAAAGTTTAAGTGAATGAGAAAAATGAGATAAGAAAAGAAAAGAATAAAATAGAATATTATATTCTTATTCTACTTTTGCAATATTAAATTACAGCAAATACTGGTGCTAAAGAAGAAAGAATATCAGCTGAACGGGTACACGACATTTCGGTCCCGCCATTTCGGTCCCGCCGTTTCGGTCCCGCCGTTTCGGTCCCGAGACATTTCGGTCCCGAGACATTTCGGTCCCTGGACATTTCGGTCCCGAGACATTTCGGTCCCTGGACATTTCGGTCCCGAGACATTTCGGTCCCTTTCCATTTCGGTCCCTGGCCATTTCGGTCCTTAATCATTTTGGTCTCTTGCCATTTCGGTCCATTGCTATTTCTTTACCGGCCACTTTATAACTTGGTTTCTGATTGATGAAGGCCCACTAAACGCTGTAAGCTCAACATTGTTCGGGCCTTTTTTAATATTTTTATTCTCCTGCCCCCCTTCCCTCAAATTTTATACAAAGCTGAATATAATAGTCCAATAAGTTTAATCTATTGTAACTCGTGATAATAAAATCACAGCGAGTTGTAAATTTGATTAAGCAATGTTATATAATTTTAGACTGTCTTTATTATTATTATTTAACAGAATAAATATTTTAAGTTTTATCATATATTTTTTGTATTAGGTATTTTATCTATACTATAAACTATTATTTTTATTGATTAACTTTTATTTTTATTGATTGTTTTCGCACACTTTCTTAGAATCTTTAAATTAGTGATTTCGTAACTAGGCGTGCTATAAAAAATTTTTGTTAAAAAAATAAAAATGCTCCAACGACCTTTTTTTATGTAATAATTATTGGTTGCATTTTTTTTTTTTTTTTTTTTTTTTAACAGTTTTTTTACCTTATGAAGACAATTTTTGTGAGTTAATTTTATTGAAAGTGGGCCTATTTCTTTGTAATAAAATGATTATTTTTTTATTTTATATAATAATGTAACTATTATTTTAAATAATTTTATTTTCGATTTTTAACTGACAAAACTAAGCGTTTTTATTTTATCGTTTATTTATTTATTTCCATTACCTTTTCGCTCCCACTTTCACAGAAAAAAATTGACAATTTTTATTTTAATTTTATTATTAATTGAATAAATAGTTTTAAATTTCAGTAACTTTAAATATAAAATAAATAAACAGATAAACGATAAGCTTCAGTTTATAACTACTACAAAACATAATGATAAATTGAATATAAGACAGATTATTTATTGAGTTTATGTAAAGTAAAATTCGAAATGCATATTAATAATTTTATCAATTTAATCATATAAAGATTCGTTAAATTAAAAATACATAAATTTAATAAAATATTAATTTGATTTTCCTTTTAAAATCACTAACTGTTTTGAGATTTAATTTATAGCAATTATTCATCACCATAAGTTATTATTCAATAATTATTATTTATTTCAAAAACGGAAATTATTATTATTATTATTATTATTATTATTTTGAAAAATCAATTAGTAACGTAACGTAATAATTAATTAAACATAATAATGCAACACTGTAACAATGCGTAAAAATATTTCTTAACAGGTTTAGGTAACATTATTATCCAGATGCAGATTTAAATTTTTTAAAACAAAGTTATAGTTTACAGTTCGCAAAAATCAATCGTGTATTAATTATTATATTTAAAGAGTAAGAAAAATATGATAAACTAACCAATAAATGAATAAATAACATATTTATTTTGAGAATCCTTTTCATTTTTATACATACTAATGAAGTTAATAACATTATAGTAGTTGAAATTTAAAAATATGTTTTTTTCATTTTTGCTATAACTTCTATATAGTTCTTGTACTAGATTTTAAACAAGTAATTGATAAATAAGTCACTTAAACAATTAATAGTTAAAATAATTTTGAATCCTTATTAATAAATATGTTTGACAAAAATAATTTCATTTTTGAGAATTTTTTAATTTAACAACATAATTATTAATGCTTTCAAATGTTCTAAGATGATGTTAATCATTTAATAAAATAATGTATAACATTAAGTAAATAACAAATCAAAACCGTGTGCCGAGAATTTTTAAACACTTTTTTTATGTTGGTGTTCCTATAAAATTGGAAATGTATGCATATAAGTATCAGCTAAGTACTACGTACTACGATTAACCTCTTTTAAGCAAAAATTCCGCATGTCAATCAATTGTCAACGCCCATCTGAACAAATAGTCATCTTTATACAAGATAGCTAGAAGAGCTAGGTAGCTAGCTTTATTCTACGTATCTTGATCTTTATACACTTGTCAGATGAAACCCTTATTCTTTACAATGTCCTTTATACTCTGGAGTTCAAATGCGGACGGACCTCCCACATAATCGCTGGCATTTTTTAGAAATATGAATGTTTTGAAAAGAACAGCATTTCTCAGTGCTTTTTTTATTCCTCTTGCTGTTATCTTCATTTCAAACGCTTTTAGTATCAATAAAACCAGCATAAAAAGTAGAATGGAATATTTTTTATCCTTATTATTACAGCTTATGAATGACATTGAAATATTCAAAACTTATAACATAACTAAATAAGATTGTTAGATAAGATATTTACCACCTAGACATAATATTTTAAGTTACCTTTTTTAATTTAACTTATTTTGACAGAAGGCTTTTTTTTTTCATATTTTTTATGAGGGTTTTTATATTTTAATCTTAAAAATAATTATTTTATATAATAATATCCGCTTTAAATGAAATGACAAATTTCAATACGCATTACATTAATAATTTAGTAATTAGTTTCCTTAAGCTGGTTTTAGAAAATTTAACAGATGTGTTGTATAAATGTGATATATGCATAAAAGTATGGCAATATAATTTTTTTGCTGTTGCCGTTGTTTTGGAAAACATTAATAAAAACAGGGAAGCGTCAATATAATAAACATTCTAGATTTTAATAATAACAATAAAAAAAGAACTGTTGTCATGAAAAAATAATTGCTAATAATTCAAGATGTAATTCATTTTTAAAAAATGTAAAAAAAAAAAAAAAAAAAAAAAAAAAAAATCTTTAAGTTACAAATCATTTTAATAATTATTTCTGCTCGTGTCATATATTTATGCAATAAAATAATTGCAATGCTAACTACCTCCACGTGTTGCAATCTGGAAACTCTTTTCTTAATTTAAAAACGGAAAAGTTTAAAAGGAAAATAAATGCTAGTAACCAAAAACAACATATAAAAAATGCCATAAACAAAAAGAGGATTCAATGATAATTTTGGCACAGGGGGTAAAATACCACCAGATACAGATGTTTTTTATTTATTTCAACATTTTTGCTCTTATGCGGGAAGTGGCGGGGGTGCAAAATAATGAAACACTTATAATTCTGAAAATTGGCTTCAGCGATGAAATCCTATAATATGCTAAGTGTCAGAATATAAATTCCATATAACAATAACTCTTTCTTTTCTCCTGGCAATTTAAAAGCCTTTGTCTCCCTGGAGAGGAAACATGCATCTCAGAAGTTAAAATTTTACAACTATTATGGGGTGTGTTAATATCATAAGTTAATTGGGTTATTTTATAAATTTAGTTATCAGTTTCCAAGTTAACTTCTCCGTTTCCTCGTTCAAGAATTCAAAACATTCTGGCAATTTTAAAAAATGCCATTCATCTGTGAATTTTTTTCAGAAATCTCCATCGATTTCTAAATAATTGATCAAGTTTTGGGGTACTTATTACTTCTAAATTATCGCATTACACTAAAATTTTATGCGACTTTCAGTTAAAAAACCAGTGTTGAATTCAGACACTTTTCTCCGGGAGGGACTTCTGTGGCTCCGGGGGGATTACACTTTTTTGCCAATGAAAACACAAAATTTCAAATTTTCCGGGGGGGGGGGGGGGGGGGGGGGTTATTGATAGCTCCGGGGGGAATGACCTGCCCCTGAATTCAACATAAAAAATGCCATTCATCTGTGAATTTTTTTCAGAAATCTCCATCGATTTCTAAATAATTGATCAACTTTTGGGGTAATTGTTACTTCTAATTAATCGCATTACACTAAAATTTTATGCGACTTTCAGTTAAAAAACCAGTGTTGAATTCAAACACTTTTCTCCAGGAAAGACTTCTGTGGCTCCGGGGGGGATTACACTTTTTTACCAATGAAAACACAAAATTTCAAATTTTCCGGGGGGGGGGGGGGGGGGGGGGGTTTATTGATAGCTCCGGGGGGAATGACCTGCCCCTGAATTCAACGTAAAAAATGCCATTCATCTGTGAATTTTTTTCAGAAATCTCCATCGATTTCTAAATAATTGATCAACTTTTGGGGTACTTGTTACTTCTAACTAATCGCATTACACTAAAATTTTATGCGACTTTCAGTTAAAAAAACAGTGTTTGAATTCAGACACTTTTCTCCGGGAAGGACTTCTGTGGCTCCGGGGGGGGGGGATTACACTTTTTTACCAATGAAAACACAAAATTTCAAAATTACCATGGGGGGGGGGGGTAATTGATAGCTCTGGGGGGAATGACCTGCCCCTGAATTCAACACTCTGAAATGTTCCTTATAACATTATGTCAGATATTTCCCGTGCACAAAATTTCAGCTTGATGGAGAAGGGACCGAAAAGGCCAGGGACCGAAATGTCTCGGGACCGAAATGACCATGGACCGAAATGTCTCGGGACCGAAATGTCTCGGGACCGAAATGGCCAGGGACCGAAATGTCTTGGGACCGAAACGTCTCGGGACCGAAATGTCTCGGGACCGAAACGGCGGGACCGAAATGGCGGGACCGAAACGTCCTGCTTCCCAGCTGAACTGCTATTGTAAAAGAATAAGAAAAAAGAACCAATTGGTATAAAATGTTAAGCACGGCAAGGTTGAATAATTGTTAATATTATATCATATATACCAAATAAAAATTGTTAGGTATTAAAAGAGACCGTAAAACTGTTTGAAAAACTGATTGGTAGAAAATTCTCACTGAGTGCTAATAATATTGCAGCTCAATGATTTGAGGACTTCAGATGTAACTGGTTATTCCTTATATTTATTCTGTATTTGTATCTTGCACATTAACTGTCTAATGTGACTGAATGCAAAATTGTATTGCTATCAACTGGTCCAAATTGTTATTTGTAAGTTAACCTATTATATAATTTAATTTGTCTAATTATTTCCATTTGACACTCAATGGAAATTTTGGTTGTGATTGACAATTGTAAGTTATCTTTATTAATATTCAATTACAGTTTAATTATTTTTCTAATATTTTTTCTTTGAAATAGTTTTTCTAAATTTTTCTAAAATTGCAATTATGATTTTCAATTTAATTCAATCAATGTTAATTCAATTATAATATTTTCTTTTTTCTGTTTTATATTGATAATTCTATTATGGTCTTGTTATTTTTCTTTGAAATGAGTTCTCATTTGCGATTAATTGGGCAATGTGGAAATTATTTTTAGGTCTATCCTGATTTCCACTCAGAAATTAATCGCAATTAATGTGGCTATTTAGTATTGCCCTTGATAACGAGCTAAATACTACATTTCCAATTTTAATTCTAATTCTGACAACTCCTCTGTATGATATAATTTGGCATTAGAGATGGGAATGCTCGGAAAAAACCCGGAAAAATTGGGGAAAAAAACGGTTTTTTTCCAAAGGCTTATTTTTCAATTTTTCCGAACTGGAAAAATTGAAATTTCATTTATGAAATAATATATTGAAAATTTTGTAATAGCTACATTCTCATACTTTTTCTTTTACTTATTTTTATGTTGAGTGTTTCACATGAAAATTTTAATGTGGGTAATCTGATCTCTGAGCAGAAATCTGTTTGAGAAGACTTAAAAGGATCATTCACATTTTTTTCTTGTTTGTAACACAAGACCCTTTGCAAAATTTCTCTTGAAAATAGACATTTCAGAAAAAGTTTAATCAAGAGATATCTTTTGCAAGTGCAGTGATTGAAGAAAAAAAAAATCTCATGCCATACAGCAGCTGAATCTTATTAAGTTGCATAAATGTATGTAAAGAACCTTATTAAAAATGTCTAAATAAGAGCCTAAATATAGTATTAATTTTTTAATCAAAAATTCTGAATATATTTTGTACAAGTATATACAAAAAGTTCACAATTTCACAGAAACTTGATTACATGAAAAAAAATCTAGATATGTAATTAAATGCAACTTTTTTTTTTTAATTAATTCATGTGTAAAATTATAGCAATAATATGCTGATTAATGGAATTGATAAAATTAAAAATTCAACATAAAATTTTGAAGTATGCATTTATTACTTTAATCTATCTTTTCAAGAAGTAAGTATTGAATTCGTGAAAAATTTGACTTCCAGTTTTTGGTGTATTTAAAAGTTTTAGAAGGTCCTGAACACATTTTGATAATTTTTGGAAAATATCTGTCACTCTGTGAGTCTGTATATGACAAATTGTATAGGCACTGTAGCTCAAGAACTGATGCACATAATTTCACAAAACTTTAGATTCAGTTACACCTTGATATAAACCCGAGATGTTTAGTTATTAGTGTATACAGTTGAACCTCGAAAATCCGGACCTCCAAATTCCGGAAATCTCTAAAATCCGGACATTTTTCCGATTTCAGTTTTATTAATTTTTAAAATAAGACATAGCTGTAATTTTCATCAACTGCAGTTAAGTTCTGATAACTATAATAAAAAAATATATATAGATATATTCTGGTTAATATTGTAATGACTTGCCGTTAATTAAAGACTTTATTATTACAAAAATTAAAAAGCTAAAAAGCATTTAACAAAATTTACAGTAATGAATCATGATGAAATGAATAAATCGTTGAATTAATCATGAATTTTGATACTTGAAAAAATTTGGGTTTAAAAAAAAACGTAAATTCTGTCGAAATAATGCAGAAAAAACGGAGAAATTTGTAAAAAAAAAAAAAAAAAAAAAAAAGAAAGCCAAAACATGCATGAAATCAGTTTAAAAATCTTGAAAAAACGCACATTTCATCAAAGATTCATGATTCATTCATTTCATAATGATTCGTCTCACTCTCAAACGCCTTTGAGAATCGGGGAGGAAGGGCGCTTTCTCAGGATTTTTTGAAAATTTCAAATTCTTCATAAAGTGGGGAGGGGGCGTTTGATCGGGAAGAGAGGATTAACAGGATTTTGCGGTATTATATAGCCATAAAAAAGATTTTTTTAATAAACCTCCAAAATCCGGAAAAATCGAAAATCCGGAATCGCCGCGGTCCCGACCGTTCCGGATTTTCGAGGTTCAACTGTATTGCCAAACCGATGGCGCTGCTATGCTGCATTATTCATAATTTCCACAATAGTTCTATCTCAAACTAATGTATGTATTTTTATAAAATTTCAGATTAAGTTAATCTTTGACATAACTTCGTGCTCATTACATTTTGGTGTAAATTGCTCAACAGATGACGCTGCTATGCTGCATTATTCATGATTATCTCAATAGCTTTACCTCAAGGACGATTTTTTTAAAAAATCAAACTACAGCTTTAGACAGTTTCTGATATATATTAATGTTGTTTAGTTTTTGGTGTAAATTGTCCTATAGGTGGCACTACTATGCTGTATTTTTCAAGATTTCGTTATAGCTGATTAGTTGAATGTTTTTTCAATGTGTTGAATCTAAAATTGACCTCCATTTTGCCTCCATAATGTACAGTAATGTTTCAAAAACATGGGCAGTTTGCATTAGAAAAGTACAACTGCAATAAAAAATAAAATAAAATAAAATAAAAACATATTTTTTTTACAAATAACTATGTTCCAAATTATACTTTCCCTCTTGATTAAACTTTGAATTTTTGTAGTTTTCTAAAGCACAGTAGAAGTTTTTCTCTGTATGTAACTGCCTTTATTAATTCCTCAAATAGTGAGCATTTTCTATTTGTAGTGTTCTGTTTTCATGACTTTTGAGTTCCACTCTTAGAAATATAAAATTACCATGTGGAAACATTATTGAATATGGTTTCTTACTCAAGAATAGAATACCAGATTTCAGGGTAAAAAGAAAAAAAATTTCATTTAATTAAACTTTAAACAATATATATATATGTATATTTTTCTGGTTTCAGTGAGTAAAAATCTAACAGTCAATAAATCCTACTCTATTTTTTTAGTTGCAGACCTGAGTAAGCCAAAGTAAAACTTAGTTTTGTTTGAATTTAGATTATAAAACTAAATCAAAACTTTTTTGAGTTGAGATTGGAAAGCCAAAACTAAACATATTTTATAAAGGAAATAAAATTATAATTCTAAGAAAAAAAAGTAATAGTGTAAAAATATATATTTTTTAAACAAACAATGGAATTTTTCAATACTGATATTCATAATAATGACAAAACTGCAATAATTTCTTTAAACTAGTATCATTTACTTAAAAACTATACTTATGTAAATGGAATGCATAATTTATTTCATTCCAAACTGCAGACATATTGGCTCAGGTTTTCACATTAGGTCAATTGGTAGTTAAACATGTAACTGAAAAATCATTTCAACAGAGATATGATATAACAAACAATAGCGTTAATAAAAATTCTTAGGCTGTGGGAAAAAAAAAAAAAAAAAAACTAAACTTTTAAAAGCAGGCTTTGCTACTTTCTTTTTATTTTGTAATATAAAGTGAAAATAATTTTCATTTAATACATATAAATGGGAAAAAATGTTTATTATTTAATATTCTCTAAGAAAATATAATTTATTTAGGAGAAACAGTCATAAAAAATCAATTTTTACAATTTTTCTGAAAAAAAACCGGTAAACCAG
The DNA here is from genome assembly GCA_964019185.1 of Maratus speculifer. Taxonomy (NCBI): domain Eukaryota; kingdom Metazoa; phylum Arthropoda; class Arachnida; order Araneae; family Salticidae; genus Maratus; species Maratus speculifer. The sequence goes on along the minus strand of OZ025292.1, from coordinate 19,680,062 downwards.
TTTTTTTCCGCCGCTTATATTTTTCCGGAAAATTTACATCTCTATTTGGCATTAACAAATATTTACAGTAATTGATGTTGATTTGTAGTATTATCTAATGGTTCTATATATATATATATATATTTGGGGGGGGGGGGGGAGGGGGGGAATTAGAATATGTACACATGTGCACAAGCTTACATTTAGGCTCTTAACAGTAAAAATGCAAAATGTGCTGCAAATATTTGTTATTTGCACTTATAACTATTGAAATTAAATTTTATTTCCAGTTTTATATTGATTTATAAATACTTACAGTTTCCTCAAAGAAATTTTTTAAATCGCCTCAATTTGCCCCTTTCCAAATTTGCAAAATGCACTCTTCCTTTAAAAAAATAATTAAATTCACTTGTAGTTTTTTGTAGACAGAGATTTCTTGTAAAAAATTTTTTAATTCTGCAGTATTTCTAAATTTATGAGCCCAAGACCTTACAAAATGATAGAACTTTATTTTTTTTTTAGAAAAAATTACTAAAATTATTGACACTTTCTTTATTACACCAAGAAATTATATACTTTTTTTATATAATTACTAAACACATATTAATGTATTTTCTCGTGAAATAGTGGTCTTTTATAGAACTAGCATCCTGTTCTCTTTTCTCTCTAGAATGAATACTAAATTGTTAATTATCATTTTAGTAATTAAAGCCAGTGTTGAATTCAGACACTTTTCTCCAGGAGGGACTTAAGTAGCTCCATGGGGGACACTATAGAGTTCTGGGGGACATTATATTATGTGCCTAATTAAAGAGTTGTTTAATAATTATTATTTTTAAGTAATGTTAAACAATTTAATATTGAAAATAGCAGAACCTGAATCCATCGTTTTTCAAGAGGTGCAGCAAAAAAAAAAAACGATGAATGCGGATTAATTTCAAACTACAATAAAACAATGCTTATGCATTAGTAATGTATGCAATGTATACAGGATACTAAAACTAATTTATTGCTTACTAAACTGCAAAAAAAATAAAGCAAAGTTATAGAAAATTGATATTTATTTTAAAAAATCAATAATTTTGTTTGTTTTTTCATCCTTTTTTTAAATAAAAAAATACATTTTCAAGATATACAAAATTTTTTTGGTTATTTTCTGGAATTTCACATGCATAAACAAAAGTTCCAGGCTTGGCACCGGGGGCTCAGCTTCATCGGCATGAACATTATCCTCTTCTCCTTTGCCATTATTCTTTTTATTTTGTGCATTATCATAAATTTCTCCTATGTTTAGGACACTACATGTCGCAATATTTTGATCAATGGAAACATAACCACATCCTCTGCTACATACAATCATTCTTCATCTACATTATTATCGCCATCATCAACACAAACTGCACAAATGAGTTATTTTAGGATAAAAGAAGTTATTTCAGTTTGTATGTCATATGGATTCGCAAAACTTTCAATTTCATTTCTGCAAAGAGAAAAATTTTACAACGATGAATCCGGTAAAACGACTTTTTGTAGAATGATGCTTGAGGGTTTCATTAACATTGTTAAAATATAATTTGTGGAGGTACTGTAGGAAAAAAAACTATCAATGTGGGAAAACGATGAATGCGGGAACGATAGATCAGGGTTTTACTGTACATTTATTAATAATTTTGATATATATAAATAATACTATCAATTTTAATATAGAGTTACATGATAGTACAAAATATTAAATGTATGTAACATTATTGTATGCTACTAAGGAAACTATTAATTTGAAGTTTTTATAATTTATGTAATTGCTAACTAATGCATAGTTATAATTTTATTAATTAAAGTGTAAAATCATAGAATATGTTAGGAATTAGAGGTTTAATTGTTTTGGAAACCTAAAACTCTTAGCAGTTACTCAGTATTTGCGTGCTGAGTCAAAAAAATCAAATTTATTATTATTTTTTTAATGATGATTTTTTTTATAACACCCTACTTATTAATAGTTAAATGTTTTTCTTTAAAAACAAATTAATTTATGACAACATCTATGCTGATTTCCCCATAAAATTCATACTATTTTCACCTGAGTTTGCAAAATACTTATAAGACAGTGAATGTGATCTAGAAAGTGTGAAAATTTCATCAGTATTTAACTTAAATCCTTTACAATAAAAATTTGAAGATTCATATATCTTTCACTTGTTTAACGTTCTCAAAATTATCATTATGTGAATTTAGATTAGTGATAATCAAATTGATATTTTAAGGGGTTTGCAATTTTAGATCCATACTTGTGAACTTAAATTACTATGTAGTTACCTAAAAAGTTCAATTTCAGAAAATTTATTTTTTATGTCATCTATGATACTATTTTGTTTGTCAAAGCCCAATGATTACATATTTACAACACTATTTTAGCTTTAGGCCTAAGCCTAAAGAGGTTAAAGGTCATTTGGCAATCATCCAGAAAATTTTTAATACTATCAGGATATTGATTTCAAGATTTTAAATTTATCAATTTAGGTTTAATACAATCCCAATAGCACAAAAACAGCATAGCACAACAGCAGATGATTTTAAACCTTGCAGATTAAGCCGCCAGCTTAAAAAGAAATGCTGGGCTTTAAAAAAAGCTGAAATTTATTTTAAGTCTCTAAATTTATGGAATTTGTTGTATTTTTTTATTATATTTTCTTTATAAATGCAATTTTTGCTGATTTTATGGCTTTTTGTTATTACTTATGATAGTATACTTAGTCTAACATTGTTAGGTTGCAGATAAAGTAAATTTTTTCTGCAGATTGATGCAAAAAATTCTGCACCCATACAGCAGGTGTCATCAGTATACATTACCTAAGATGCATGATGACCTTTGAGAATTTCTTTCATCTTATGAATCATTTTTCAATAATCTTGTCAGCAATGTAAGAAGATTTGTGGATAATCTTTACCTAAGAAGGTTGACATTCCTGTATTACCAAAATGATTGGAAACTATGATATATTTCAAAAATGTTATTTGAAAACTTTGTCCTTGGGGGAGTTGACAAAATTTTATTTGATCTTGTGCACAGCGAAAAAATAACTAAGCATGCGTGCTATATATATACATTCATTAGTTATTTTCACATATATTATTTTAGTTACTCAAAGGACTCATTAATGACACATGTGTCAATATAAAGGCTTTAAAAATACTATTGATTATCATTAATTTGTGTGCCTTAAGTATTTTTTTAATGCTAATGTTTCCATTTTAATCAAACCTGATAAGTTACTTTAACATTTATGCATTTTTTTTTTTTTTTGGAGGGGGGGGGGGGCAGTTAACATGTTCTAAGGAGGGCTCATGTGTTCTGAAATATCAGATTCCTTAATGGAGAGTAGCTTCTCCCATAATCTTCCCCATATGGTACATTTGAGTCCTGGCATACTTAATCATAGAACTAGTACCCTTTGAAATACTTCAATGCTAAAATATCCAGCAGAGAAATTGGTTACATTTTAAGAAGATTGGTTACCTTTTAAACCAAAATTTAAATTATGAAAATAAGAGTAACAAAATGTGATGAACTTTTATTAAAATGTTTAAATTATATAATGCTTTCATTACATCATTTTTTTTTTAAATATATACTTCTATAAATTTACTGATTTATATTTATAGTGCCTTCCCTCTCCCCATTCATTTCATAGGCCCAGAAAATTTTCATAGTCTGGGAAAGTTTTATTCCTTTGCCAAAATCTCCAAAGTCTGTTATATTTATAAATTGTTTCCTAGACTATTTTTGCAATTCATTACTTTAATATAATAGAGCCACTATAAAATAAAGTCTGCAAATTGTCAGTATTTTTTTATGGGAACCAGTGGCATGCTAGAACGGATGACACCCAGGGCAGATGTAAATGGTGTCAAAATATTTATAAAGTGATATACACACACATAAAAATAAATTATAAATCAATATTGATTAATATTTAATCATCTAAATGTGCTAGTAAAAATATCCAAGCAATTTTAATCTCAAATCTCTAATGAAATTTTCATAAGCAGTGTCAAATTACTGATGATTACTTAATAATTAAAAATGAAATGTTGCCATTGTTTATCATTGTATTAATACAATATTTAAATCAGTCAGAATAAAAAAGGAAGAAAGGTTAAAATTTGTTTGTCAAATCAATCCTATTCTGAGTCATCACTTAATCATTTCATGCTTTTTAATCGGTAGTGGCAATTTTGCTGGAATTGTGCAAAATATCTAATGCATTTTATTTTTTTGCTTTAACTAACTTTATATATTTTTAGTTACAATAATATTTTAACACAGTTGATTTTATCTTTTTGTGCTTCTGAAAAACTTTCTATACTGTTGACATGTTTACAAACAAAGTTATAAATTTGTCATTAACATCAACATAAGTCCAAAAATATCCAATATTACAGACATCACAGATATTCAATTAATAAAGGTGTCTGGTACAAATGAATGTATTTATCCCACAAATGGGATATTTATTTTGATACAGATTAGTTATCCTTCCAGAAAATCTTAATTAACTTTTCTTATTTTTTTTTAACTCCATAATAGGATTAATTATAAATTTCCCAACAAAAAATTATCAGTTTGCATCGGATTTATTTTTTAATCTCCCCCCCCCCCCGACAAAAAAAATAAAAAAGATAAAATCACATTTAAAAAATCTGGAGCATCTTTCAAGGTTGACATTAAAGGGTTAAACTATATAACATTAATTCTACTCAGAGCAGTGTGTATCAATGCGATCATTATTATCAAAGTCGAGGATTACCATTGTTATCAATTCAGTGTTATCGAAATCGAGTAGAGAATGGCCATGGCAATAAAAAATATCAGTGCAATTAAATAATGGTTATCTTCGTTTTAAGATCGTCAAGAGAATACGAAATACATTTTGCACATTCCGTTTTTATAATTATTTTTATGTGCAATCAGTGCAATTTTATTTTTAGGAGTGTTCTGCGTACGAATTTTCTAGTACGAAGTATAATTCAATTACTTGACCTACCATTTTTGAAAAGTATTCACATTTAGAGCTCTTGAAATTAGCAATTGACCAATAATTTTAATATTAATCGAATACAGCAACACTTTTATAGCCTATATTTTAACTCATTATAATTTCTTACCTCTACATCCCGTCGATGTAGCGTGAGTTTCCGGTGATATACGATGATCAGGCGATAACCTTGTTTTGACTCGATCGGTTGACCAACTTACAGGGGGCGATTTAGAAGGGCTGCCCTTTAAACATTTAGTTGGACTACATGTTTGGTGCATGAGAGACAATGGAACTGTGGCCCTTATTGGGCCTTGCTTTGTAGCAGCACCCGGAGAAATGGTTTTACGCATTCTCTGAGTCTGATTTGACATCATAATTTTTGCATAAACAATGCACACTCATAGAAACTCAGTCAATTAAAATTAATAGAAACAAAGTCAGACTTAAAAATAAACCTAGAATTGCAAAAAATTGTTTCAAGCAAAACTACCAACATGTCTCTACATTAGCGCACACATCCCGGACTCTGACGGCTTTCCGACTGTCAAAATCGAAAAGCACGTAGAGAGAAGAGAAACCAAAAGCAGGGAAGCAGGGTTACATTATAAACACAACTCTTTACGCCAATCTAAAAGAGTGTCTTTGGGCAGACATCAGCACTTAACGCGCGTTTCACTAGCGCCATCTGCAGAGGGCTCTGCTGGTTTCGTAATAATCGCATTCAACATCAACGGAGTACTAAGAACCTTCATATATAGCTGTGTTTACACTATGGATTATCAGGTCTACAAGCTCCGCGAGGTCTCCCGGTCCTTGGTTTATGAGGGTCTGCGAGGTCTCCGAGGCACGGTCTCTGTGCTCTAGACCATGGCTTTAAAGTACTAGACCCAACCAATCAGCATTCTTCAATAGTTGTTTATTCCGCCATTTTAAAAGCTGGAGCGAATTTGAAGAAGCAGACGGAAGCTTATAATTTTAGGAATTTACAAATTAAAGGTACGTAAAGTTTTTCAGATGTTTTTAATTTTTCACTACATTGTTTCATAACTGTAGAACTTTATTTTACAAAGCTATACAATCGTAAATTACGATATGATATATAGCTGTTACATATTACGCTACTAAAATTCATTTGTTACCTAGTCATCTCCCTTTTTATATTAACAAACAGACTCTTTATAAAGTTATTTATTCTTAAATACTTTAATTTATATATTCTTGTACTTGTATACTACGTTACTAATTTGTTTTTTAAATGTTAACTACGTTATTTATTTCTGAATAACGCATAATATTATTCTCTGAACCTGGTTTCAAGTACATGAATTTAGAAAACAATTTGCTAGTATTTTAATATAGATTAAAATAATATGACCGTCATTTTATCATAGTGTACAGAAATGCCTTTTTTATGAATAAATACTTCGATTTCTTTCAGATATTTCTTTGAAGTTATTCTATTTAATGCATTTCTAGTAATAGCAATTTTTAACTTTACCCTAAAACTATCAACAAACTTTTATCTATAGAATTAGTTTTTAATGAACTTTCCAGTTTTTCTATTGCTGTTATATATTTGACTGAACATAACAAACTCAGTTTGTGACTTGCATTGTTATTCATCAGTGTTATATTTTAAAGTGAATCCACACTATTGTTATATCTAAAATATTGCGAAGAATTTGAATTGTACATTGCATGTAGTTTCTCATTCCCTATCGTCTCCCCTCCCCTTAAAAAAACAAAACAAGTAATAGAATAAAACTGCAATTATAAGATTTAACTTTTGCTAAAATGAACAAATCTGTTTGTTAATAAATAATTTTTGCTTTTATTTTCAGTACTAATTAATACCCCCCCCCTTTTTTTTTAATTCTAAGATGTTTATTTATTTATTTTTTTTAATTTTTAAAACATGCTATTCAGTAGTAGTATATTAACTGTAAAAAGTACAATTTGAATTTTCGTATGCCCCACCTTTCAGAATAACTAATGGCATGAGTTGTAAAAATTCATAAATTAATGTATGTATTTTCAGGAAGAGTTAAAAACTGATTTGTAAATATTGCATGAAATGTGTGTCTGATGAATTTGCTGGCACTGTTATGGATGCATATTTTCTACTGAATTTGTCGCTTTTAGAAGATCACAGGTGTGTAGTTGTATTAAAAAAAAAAACTACCATCCGTAAGCTTCTGAAAGAAAGTGGAAATATGCTACTTTTGTTGTTTTGTCCTCAGATAGTCAATCAGGAACTACTGTTAGTGTAATCTATTAGTCAAGTTAATTGGTATGACTGACTGTAAGTATGTACTTTTTTAATAGATTTTCTGTTTCATAAAAAAGGGAGATTTTGAAATGCATACTATATTGTTTATGTTGGTTTTATTGGTTTATTATGAATATTATAGCCTTTTTTAAAATTTAAATTACAGAATGCTTTCAATGGGATGCTTTTCACCTATTATTATGCGAATGCCTGTCGTTGACTATTAGTTGATCTTACTCTTGCTTTTAAAATATGAATCTTCTGCAATATTCGTAAGTATGCTGCTTGTAAGTAATTTTTATCAAAACTACACTGTTTTCTGTTTATTAATATCATTTTATGTAAAATCTTTTTTCACAAAAAATAAATCATCTGTAAAAAATCAGTGAAAGCTGTGTCAATTGTTGATACAGTAATTATGATTGAGTATCTTTAAGTTTCAACCAAGATTTTTTTATTTAATATCAGCTTTTATTTAATATCAGCATATTATGAGTCTATACATATATTTTTTTTCTTTAATATTACTACTATTGAAATAATCTAACATGTATCTATGACTATGATATTATCAAGGTTGTAATTTCATTTATCATTATTAAATTGCATGTGTAATAATATATTTGATTTAATATATTTTAATGTTAAAATAATCCAAAATGTCCAAATAAAATAATCCAAAAGCATCATTATGAAGATTATAAATGTTCAACATTATAATTAATATTTTGAGAGCTGAGTTTGAAATAAAATTATTTGATATTGTTTGTTTATTGCATTAACATTGTTTGTAATTTACTAGGTCATTCCATGGCAACTTGTGTTATATTTAGAACAGTTTATTTCACTAATTTTAGTAGTATAAAACTAAAATAACATTCAAAATGTAAAATTGTCATGTCAATATTCATTTGAATATTTTTTGGTGCTATATTATTTAAATTATTGCTGTAAATTGTCTTAGTTATAAGATATGTTACAATGGAATGATCCTACTATTCAATAACTCCTAAAATTTAAATTAATATTTTTCCAGTCCTAAAATGTTATAATTTGAAATGATTCGTCTAAATTTTTGATTTACTGAAATCTAAGTTCATTACAAAACAAATAAATAAATGGAAGCCATATTTTGAAATTCACCAGCATGGAAAATGTTTATTAGTAAAACATATTACAAATAGTTGTATTCTCTCCCACAACACTTTTTTTTTTCTTTTTTCTAAATTATCTTTATAAATAGTATATAATACAGTGCACTTTATTTAAGGCTTTCAATTGTGCATTCTCATATTTTTTTTTTAATTTAAAATATTTCAAACTAACTATTACTCATACTAGTTAAGTTATTTAATATTTACATTTAACTTCAGAGAATTTTTGGTACTTTTATGTTAATCATGTACAAATCTTTCCAATAACAGCTTTTTCCCCCACAAGGTACAAATTAGAAACAATATTTTGATGGCATGTATTTTTTAATATATTTTTTATAATGAAATGGGTGAATTATTTATATTAAAATAATGAAATGCAAATGATGATAAAGGGATAATATTTGTTGATTTATCATCTGTACCCAGTTAATAGAAAACTACCATATTTTAAATTGTATTTTTATTTTATATATAAACTAGCAAAAGCCATTCTTTGTTTTGGATTAGTGAAGCATTATTTCATTAGATAACTATTTTAAGTAACATTATCTCTTTTTTATATTATTTGGTACTACTTCATTATTTTGTCGACTAAAAAGGTACAGATAAACTAAAAGGTTAAATGCTTATTATGATGATAAAAAATGTCACATTTATGTAATATTAAACATGTATCATGTGTTCATTATGCCATCAATTTATTTTTAATATGAAGTTTTATTTGTATTCTTATTAATGTTTTATTAATTTATTTGTCCTTTTGTTATTTAAAATAAAATGCTCATGTTTAATTGTAAGTTATAATTTAATATCAGCTTGATAATTATGAAGCTGTATATACAGGGTGTCCAGCAAATAACAACCTGATTTCAAAATTAAATTTCTCAAAAACAAAGATCAATAGAATTATGCAGTAAACGGTTTGTTTATCAGGTAAGTGTAAAAATGTTATACAAAAGTTTCAAATGGTAAATATTTTGAAGATTGTGTTCTGATTGCAAAGAATGCTTTGATTTGACATTTTTCTTGCTTTAGATTGCTGCCAGAGAATGTGTTTTTCAGCTTAAAGTGCCATATTTCATAGTTTTTTTTTAAATTTGAAATTTTGAAATTCTAAAAATTTACTTCGAAAAATCTTTAAAATATTGCACTGTAAGCAGAAAAATTATTTCTCTGCATGCAATCTAAAACAAGAAAAATGTCAAATCAAAGCATTCTATGCAATCAGAATGCAATTTTTTCAAAATATTCACTGTTTTAAATTTCTGTATAAGATTTTTACAGCTTACCTAATGAAAAAACCATTTACCGCATATTACTATCGATCTTTGTTTTTGAGAAACTTAATTTTGAAATCAGGGTGTTATTTGCTGGACACCCTGTATATATATATTTTTTACTTTATTTCTACCATTGAAATAATCTAAAATGTGTAATATATTAATGATATAATCAAGGTTGTAAATTTATTTACTTATAATTATTAAATTGCACATGGAATAAAAATAATGTATTTTATATTTATTAATGTTAAAATAATCCATGTATTAGTAAACATTATAGAAGTAATAAATGTGTCAACATTGTAATTAATATTTAAAGAGCTGTGAGTTTGAAAATAAAATTAAGTGATATTGTTTGTTTTATCCAGTCAATATTTGTCCTATACTGGGTCATTCCATCATAACTTGTGTTACATTTAGAGAAGTTTATATCGGTAGTTTTAGTAATATAAAACTAAAATAGTGTTCAAAATGTAAAATTGGACATATTCGTTAATTAAATCTATTCAAAGATAAATTTAGATGAAAATTACCTACTTTTAGTGTTTTTTCATTGAACTGACAAATTTATTACCACTAACATTTCTGTTAAAAAAAAAAAAAAAAAAAAAAAAAAAATGTAAGTTACTATATTTTTATTCAAATTGACATTTGAATATGTTTAATAAATCATATCAACATTTATTTGAATATTTTTTAGTGTTATATTACTGAAATTATTGCTGTAAACTGTCCTGAATATAATGTACATTACAGTGTAATGACCCTATTATTCAGTAACTCCCAAAATTGGAATTAATACATTTCCAGTCCTAAATTGCTATAATTTCAAATGAGTCTTCTAAATTTCTAGGTCACTGAAATCTTTAAAGTTCATTACAAAAAAATTTAATAAATTGGAAACCATGCTTTTAAATTTGCTAGCATGGAAAAAGTTTATTAGTAAAACATATTACACATTTGTGGTGTTGTATTGTTCTCTCCACTCAAACACTCTTTATTATTATTATTTTTAAATATACAGTACTCCCTTAACATTTACATGTTTTCATTAATCGCGAAGCAAAAAATGTGGAACATTTCAACATTTGTGAAGATTGAACATGGTTATTCGCAGATTTTGTTTCATAAAATATATATCTTTACAAAGTAAGTTGTTTTTCTGATTCTAAGAACAACTATGTGACACTAAACACTTATGTACTGCATAACCTGCCATATTACTGCACATTGCAAGAGCTTTAGCCCTTGTTTTTAGATAAAATATAGATTAGTAATTTCCTTTATTTTTTTGTACAGATTTTTTTCAATTTTCTAAAATTTCAAATTTTTATTGCAGGTGACATATCTTCTACAAAAATTGTCGAGGAGATTGTAAAACATCAGCAACAACTTGTTGAGAATGCCATGGAAAGTGATTCTTCATGGGTAAAGTGTCTTAAATTTAAAATAGAAAAAGAAACCATTACTTTTCTTTAGATGAAAATTTATAAACATAAGATCTGTTCTGTCAAACAATAGCACATCACTAAATTTTCTGTCTTGTTTATGACAACTTTCTTTACAAATTACCCATTTGCATTTAAATATTTTATTATTTTTTTTTCTCTGTTTTGCATTGGATATTTGAGGTCAATATCTAATTGGGTATTGTTTTAGTCTTTTGATTTCAAGTGCACTTTTTCAGAAGAAAATTTCATTTTAAGAACTATTGCACAAATTAAAAGTGTTCTCAAAAGGAAAATAAAACTTTTAAAAAGAAAAAAGTAAAGATATTTGGTTAGACATCAACCCCAGAAAACCTATGCAATAATTAAAAAAATTCTAAAGTACTAAAATGGAAATAATTTTGAAAAGCCATTGTTTTAATATTTAGTTTGCAAATAATAAATGTTGCAATGTTTTGTTGTTAGATGTTTACATCTGTCTTTCTTTTTTTTCTAGTCTTCATATTATTATTTTGTTGCTTCCTAGCATATGCTATATGATGAGATATATTGCATGTAAAATATATTAGTGCAATTTCTAATGAGTTTGAAGTTAAATGTTATTTTATTTCTTCTCCCCCCCCCCCCCCCCCCCAAAAAAAAAGAAAAAAAATTAAGTTGTTTTAGATGCATTTGTATTTAAATAAATAGGTAACACCATCAATCGTCATCTGGTTCGTCTTTCTGTCTGCATATAACAGCTCAAAAACTACTCAATTGAATGCTTTCAAATTTTAATTTGTATAATCAATGCAGAATTTTCTCATGTCATTTTAAATTTTATGAAGATCAAATCTACACTTAAAAGGATATTAAAGAAAGTTTTTTTTATTCTACTAAATCCTGTCGATCATAATTTATCCAATGACATCTCAAGATAGGTAATGATTCTAGGTGACCATGGTGATTACATCCTATTTAAGATGGAGTCATATTACTTCTGCATTATTGAATTTAATGTGTATAATTGTAATAAGTTTTGTATTCGGTATTTTTTTTTTTTTATATATATATATATATAAGAAAAAGCAACATCTATTTCACCAATATCTAAATATTTATAAAGTAGTTATGTTACAAATGCACTCCTTTTGCTACGTTTGATATGTAATTTTTGACTTGTTTATATTTACTACAAATTTTGACTTCCAAATTGTACTCAATTCTAACTTCTTACTAATAATCTAAAATACATTAATTGTAATGTTTTTAGAAATTTTGATGTGTAAACAATAAGATTTCTTTTTAAAAAACAGAAGTGCAAACTACTAGCATAATTGATATTTTCAAATCTGTTTTTATCATAGAAGTTTATTTCAGTTAATAGACTATTTTTTTCTTTTTTTAAGTATGTCAAGAAATGTGTTTTTGTTTTGTTTTGATGTACTATTTGTTACTTTATTATATACAACTGAAAATTATTTATTGATTATCCCTCTTAAAAACTGCCTTAATAGTTCACAATTTAGCTAGTTACAGTTTATTTTTATTCAATTTTTGCAAATGCTTTTTTTTTCAGAATAAAATGCAGATCAATAAAGTTTACTGCAAACCATTGTGTCGTCATTGTAAACTATTATAATGTATATGAATGTTATTTTATTTGTTATATGTAGTAATCATTGTATTCAGTATTAAATTTTGTTATGTAATAATATTTAAAAAATATACATATTATGTTACTGTAACTCGTACTTTCAAATAAATGAAATTTATTAAATATTTTGTTGTTTTCATTTGACTATATATTTTTATCATAAATAAAGTTTCAAGTATTTAGTTGTTTTGTTTATGAGTAAACTTAGATGCAAGAATTGTTTTGAATTATTTTATTTTTAATAACAAAATGACTAAGACATAAAATGAGAAAATAATCTCATTTTTAACACTTTTAACATGTTGAATAGTGTTTGTTTATTTTGGCTACATTCCAACTCAATGACATAGCTGGCGGGGGGAGGGGGGCAGTCTGCCCGGGTGTCACACTCTAAGGGGTGACAACCAGTCTTTGCAAAAATATAGAAAGATAATCTTATAAGATTTTCTAAAAGAATTCTGAAATAAAATGAAATTTATATTGAAAATATTTTTACTTTGTTAATATGAAGCTCTTAAAAGTTTTCAAACAAATGTTGAAATTTTATTTGTCAAAACGTAGAATTACAATTGAAAAGTATAAGTTAAGTGCAATTCTACGTTTAAGTGTGATTGCATAGAGGGTTTCGTCTAATATCCCCTTCAAATTACTTTTTCGTTAAGTTAACAAACAAAAAGCTGATTTTTAGTGCTATTTTGGGATTTCTTTGCCAATCGTACCAACCAGAAAAGAATTTAGAAGTATTCCCCTAAATGCTGCCTTGATCACATAGATTTGTTGATTTCTCAATCAGAATATGCAGATTTAGTAAAGGTATGCAAGTAAATAAAATTATGAGTGAAAGTAAAATATTCAAAGCTTAGCATAAGTTTAAGGGAAACCAAACTGGTCACCAGAGGTGGCTAGTAATTTAAATGAATAATTTAATAAAAAAAAATTTCATTTCACGTATCAAAATATGATGAAATAAAAACAAATAAGAACATTTTTTGCCTGATCTATTTAATCTATTAAGGGGTCTCAGGGGTTGATCGATACGGAAAAACATGTAAACAGAGCTCTCGCTTCGTGTCCATATAAAAACAGAAGTTTTCAATGTAATTAATTTAAACTTTCTGATATTTTAAAGGTATGTTTGTAGTTTATAAAATGAAGTACTTCAATGTAATATAATAAGAAATATAGCAAAATTTATGTAAAACAATTTTCAGAAAAAAAAATTGTGTTATATCACCAACACCAAGATATCTTAAGGTTGAATTGACATAAAAACCTAATTTTTGCTTTAAAATGATCCGAAAACTTTACTCTATAGAATGAATTAAGGATATAACTATAACTCAAAAACAACATTATGAAAAAAATCTCAAATTTGAAAACTGAAAAAACTTTTAAAAAATACAATTTTTTTTCATTAAAAATGCTCAAAATAATAAACTATCTAAACTATATTAATTCATTCTATAGATAATGATGTTGTATGCATGCATCAAAGTCAAGTTTTGAGAAAATGTGACTTAAAGTTGAAATTATATGGGTGCGGCTATGAAAGTGTTAATACATAAAGGCTTATAACTCCGTTAAAAATTCAAATATTTTTATGCGGCTTTTTGCATTGAGTTAAGAATTAATTGAATAATCAAACTAGATCATAAAAAAAATCGATTCTTTGAAAAGTTTTCAACCCCTGAGCCCCCTTAATTTATGTTAAATACATAATTTATTTAAACTTGCGTGCAATGATTAGAAGAAATGAAATTTCTAATCTGAAAGTTACACTACTGCAAATTTGGTTTCTAAATATCACACTTTTTAAATTTTTATACCATTATATAAGGGAAAAAAAATGTACTTTTAAATGCAATTTGTTTAAACGTTGTATCTCAGTTTATTTTTGAGACATTAATTTTTTTGTAGTTTTAAATACCAATTTTGTAACTGTGGCAACAGAAGTATTCAATTTCTTTTAAAAGTAGAGTAAAATATATATATATATATATATTTAAACTTGTGTGGCAACAATTAGAAGAGTAAACAAACAAAAAAAAAAAAAAAATGAACTGATGATATTAAAAATAATATTTAAATTAAAATAATAGTCTTTCTCAAAATTTTATGATTTGTTGTGTGACAAGAGGTAATTAGCTATAAGTACACAAAATTTGAACTCGCTGACTAATATGGTTTTTGTGTATGGACTCTGCAACAGACAGACACAGGACAGGGACGAATAGGGTTTTGTTAGATGAACGAAACCCAAAAAAATATGCCAGATTTTTCCTTTTTTTTCTTTAAGGGGGAGGGGGGTGACAGCATTTATACATGTCATATGTCATTCATCTAAGCTATGCCACTGCTCCAACTCTTGTAAATAACAGAGATTTCCATGTAAATATAAGTTATTAGAGCTGTTGCTGACTACATATATTTGTTACTAACAAGGAAGGTCTCCATACGGGCATACTCAGAAAAATCTGAAAAAATTACAGAATGTTCTTTTCATATAGTTATATATGTTTATAAAAAGTTTTTCAGCGGAACCTCCTTATAATGTCCTTAAAAAAATAATAAAAATTTCATTTATTTGGTGATTTATCTCCAGTTGGCGAAATAACGAAATTTTGAAAAATATGCTTTTACGCTTCGAATGCTTTTTAAAGAAAAAACTTTCTATGTTCAATTTATTTAAATAAGTTTAGTTTAAGTAATTTTAGTTTTGCATTTTTACTTTACTTTAAGTGTAATTTTGTCATATACGTTTATATGTACTTATAAGAAAATGAAATTAATACATTTTATCATTTAAAACGCAATTTAAATTGATTAAAATTGTTCCAAATTGAAAAATACACTGTTAAAAATCTGCTGCATTTTGTTGCAACACATTCCCTTGTTTGTATAGAAAACGGTTACTTGGCCGTGAAATAGAGCTTTCTCATTGGTTGGAATAGAGATATTATATACAAGCGGTGGAGTGCGTTGCAACAAAATGCAGCAGATTTTTAACAGTGTATGACACAGTCAATTCACCGTGCAATTAATTATTTTATATTACTATATTATGGTATATTATTAATTATGGGAATAACAATTTAAGATATATTTAAAGAAATTTTTAGAATATTTCTACTATTCAGGGAGGGGGGGGGTGTCATTACCCCTGTTACCTCCCCCCTTGGATCCACCATTGCTCATGTGATATTCTCCAGAAATTGCAGATTAACATAAGCGTATTTATCAGTGATGTCTACATCTCAGTCCTATCCAAAAGAATTTTTACAAAATCAGTTTATATATTATCTGAAAGCCCCCCCCCCCCTTTATTATAACAAAAAATAATAGAAAAATAATATTTTTAAACATAAATAATTCTGCGATAAAGCAAGTGATGTAAACAGTCGTGTGATATTTAAATTTTGCTTCTGGGTCATGTGGTACAGTTGTATGTAATAATAATAATAAAAACCTCTATCGAACAATCATTTTGGTTTGCAGAAAGAGTAAAGTATATTTTTTTAATCAACAGATAATGGTAGTAGTATGACATGCTTTATTTTCAGATGGCTTGACTAGCTTTGTTTATAAATACAAGGGATACTTCTTCTCATTAGGTCTTAACGGGATTATTAGCTATTTTACTAAAAAAAAACCTTCAGGACTGATCACAACTAAATCTGTATAGAAAATGGCATCATTTTCATGCAATCATTGTAGATCTAATTTTCATGAGCGATAGTCTAGGTTTCCATTTTAAAATATTGTTTTATCATCAAGGGATGACCCTTACTCTTCTGAAATTAGCATCCATTATCTATAAATTAAAAGTTTTATTTTCAAACTATGCAAAAATAAAATTTTATTACATACTACATTTTTTTTTTTTTTTTAAACCAGTATATTGTTTGAGAAATGAAATATTTTCAGTTACATGTACTAAAGAAATTCTGTAATCTCATTTATAAAGCAGCGGGAGTTTACAATGATTGTGTTAAATTAATTTTTTATCTTATCTTCTTGTCATTTTAAGGATTTATAGCCGAGAAAGTAGTGTCACAGATAACAATAATGTAAATAATGAGATGGGTTGCACCAGATAGTGGTATTGCTAAAGCAACATCATGTACTCATGCAATATGAAATGAGTGGTAATCTGATTTCTGATTATATCTTCGATTAAGTTTACTATGGGTAATTAATCAGATTATCTTTCATTTCACATTGTAGCAACATGTGAACATAAAAATCAATCTACAGATATAACAATTGAGAATACAAAAGTAAGCTACTATTGCCATTTTTTAAACGAAGAATTGAAGCAGTTATCTCTTTTATTAGAGGTTGTCTCAGCCTTCCTAAATCCTCATTTTAAATAATTTGTGAAGACAATACAAAAAGGAATTATAAAAGTAAATTTTATTTTGCGGAAAACCGGGATTGTACTCCCCCCCACCCCCCCCCCAAAAAAAAATAGTTTATTCTTTTTTTCAGTGTTTCCTTATTTTAAATTGTTTAAAAGGAATATTTTCTTAGTAAAAAAAAATAAGGCCATAGCTAATCAGATTTTTTAAATTCAGGAAACGATAATTGCTTTTCCTTGCTTTCCTTGCGTGCAATTATCCATTTAAAAAGTTTTATTTTTATTAATTTACAGGTAATTAATGCCTTAGCAAAAGAAATTGCCATTCAAATAATACTGACACTCACGTTTCGATACGAACGCGAATGTAAACAAACAAACACGACTGTTTCCCATTTCCCCCAAACTGCAAATATACGCATGCGCAAGCCAAGTTCTTATGCCGTAAATGTGAACGCAATTTTGACGGTCCTTGGAGCTTGCAGAGCTTGTAGACCTGATAGACCGCATAGTGTAAACACAGCTTATCAGAGCAAAATCCAGAGCCGGATCAAGCACTTCTGGGAATTTTGCCCCCCCCCCTTACGCGCACGGATAGGAAAGCGCACGTGACGTCATACGTAAACAAACTCTAAGAACCGTGAGCTTCTCAGGGCAAAACATAGGGAAATCCTATAGCTCATAACGTTAAATCAATTGTTATTTAATGCAAGATATTTACTTTAGAATTAATTTTTTTTTCTGTCTATGCACTCAAGAAACATTATTTTTCATTTTATCTGCTAAAATTAGTGTGGTAAGCCCAGGATAATAATTATTATTGCGATTAAAATAATATACCTAGTATTCTGTAGACACGTGTGTTTGTAGGTGTTTAAGTAGTATCGTATAATAATGATAAGAATTATTTGTTGCATGTCTATTTTTGGATATTATAAAGAAATAATATTGAAAAAATAGTTTTTTTTAGTTGGAAATATTGCGTAATGTTTTTTTTTTTTCCTTAGAAATATAGCGTTGATATTTTTTGTTGTTTTCCTTTTTTAAAGATTCAATGTGATTAAAATCTGAAAATATTGAAGCGTTTGTTTGTATAAAAATATATTAAAATTATAGTTATATCTTTCTTGTCTACAGCAATAACTAAAAATTTCTGATTGCAGAGTTGTATCAAAATTAAAAAAAATAATGATTGTATGAATGCATTCACCTACGGCGATAATAATGGCGATTCTAATAACTAACTTATGGTTAGTTATTAGAAAGTTATGGTTAGAATTAATAAATAAATTCCTCGTGAGGGCTTGAATGGGATGAACCAAGTTGGAATTTCTTTTGATCATGGTCTATTTTTATTTTTATTTAATTTTTTACAATAGCGCGCATGTTTTTTTATATCTCTTTGTCGCGTGTCATTTGTATTGACCATAAATTAGTTTGAAATTTTTATTTTTAGTTAAGTTTTTAGATCATGGTCTATTTTTAATTTAATTTTTTGCAATAGAGCGCGTGTTTTTTGTTATTTATATCTCATTGTCGCGAGTCATTTGTATTGTCCGAGAAATATTTTGAAATTTTGTTTTATTTATATTATGACTATGGAACTTATTTGACGGTTCCGAAACATGTCAATGTATTTTATTTTTACTATAACACCTTTCTTAAGAAAAATTTAAATTGTTATTAAAATGTATTATGTTAATAAAAAATTTTTTGTTATCTTTAATGGTGTTCGTAAATTCGCCTTTTTTCCGCGACCCTTTGACAAAATTTGCGCTTTTCCTGTGATCTTTTACCGAAATTTGCGTTTTTCCTGCCACCCTTTGACGAAATTCGCGTTTTTTTCAAGCGTTCCTCTGTAGAAATTTACATTTTTTCTGCATCTTTTTGACAAATTTCGCTTTTTCCGCGATCTTTTGACTAAATTTGTGCTTTTCTCGCGACCTTTTCTAGAAATTCATGCTTTTTATGCCATCCTTAGACGAAATTCATGTTTTTTGCGGATTTCTGTCAAAATTCGCGTTTTTTCTCGGTTCTTTGTCAAAATTCGCGTTTCTTTGATGGCGACACTTTAACAAAATAGGCTCTTTTGACTAAATGTGCGCTTTTCTCGCAAACTTTTTATGAAATTCGTGCTTTCTTTTCGCGGTTCTTTCTCAAAAATCGAGTTTTTTCGGCGATCCTTTGACGAAATTCGCGTTTTTTAGTAGTTCGTTGTCAAAATTCGCTCTTTTCCACGATTTTTTGACTAAATTTGTGCTTTTTTGCGAGCTTTACAAGAAATTCTCATTTTTTCTGCCACATTTTGACAAAATTCACGTTTTTTTTCGCGATTCTTTGTGAAAGTTTAGGTTTTTTTTTTTTTGAGAACCTTTGGTGAAATTCGCAATTTTCCGAGGTTCTTTGTCAAAATTCACGTTTTTTTCGCGATCCTTTGACAAAATTCACTATTTCCGCGATCTTTTGACTAAATTTGCGTTTATTCCGAGAACTTTTCATGAAATTCTCACTTTTTCTACCACACTGACAAAATTCACGTTCTTTTTCTTCGCAATTCTTTCTCAATATTTGCGTTTTTTTATGAACCCTTGACGAAATTCGCAATTTTCCTAGGTTCTTTGTCAAAATTCACGTTTTTTCACGATCCTTTGACAAAATTTGCTTTTTCGCGATCTTTTGACTAAATTTGTGCTTATCATGCGAACTTACTACGCAATTTGCGTTTTTTCTGCTATTTTTGACGTAATTCGCAGTTCTTTGCGAAATTTGTGGTTCTTTGTCAAAATATTCGGGTTTTTTTTCACGACCCTTTGGCGAAATTTGCGTTTTTCCGCGATGCTTTGACAAATTTCGCTCTTTTTGTGCGAACTCTTGCCTAAATTTGCGCTTTTACTGCGATCTTTTTTTAAAAAATCACGTTTTTCCTTCCTCCCTTTGATGAAAATTGCGTTTTTTTGGCCATCCTTTGACGAAATTTGCATTATTTCTGCGACCGTTCGACAAAATTCTCGCTATTTTCGTGATCTTTTTACAAAATTCGCGCTTTTTCTGCTACCTTTTGACGAAATTAACGCTTTTTCCACGGCCTTTTGAAGAAAATTGCGCTTTTCTGCGATCTTGATTAAATTCGTTCACTTTTGACGAAATTTGCGCTTTTTTAAGCGACTCTTTTCATTGCCACTTTTGTTAAACCGGGAAATT
Organism: Maratus speculifer; assembly: GCA_964019185.1. NCBI lineage: Eukaryota > Metazoa > Arthropoda > Arachnida > Araneae > Salticidae > Maratus > Maratus speculifer. Next base: position 19,659,696 of record OZ025292.1, on the reverse strand, counting down.
TTCGGAAATACAGACAGCAATGACGTCAAATGGCAATTCAAGTTAAGTTGCAAAAAAAAGGTGATTTTGCGCAGCTCTTTTACACTCCTGTAATTGTTTTAAACAAAACTTTGGCAACTTAAGCCTTTGCTGAGGGCCGCTAACTGGTTGGAGCCGGGGGCTGCAGCCCCCTTAGCGCCCCTCTTAATCCGGCTATGACCAAATCCTACATTGAGGTAGCACATAGATTCGAAATGTATGTCGAAACAAACACGTATATTACTTGAAACTATCCTTGGACGAGTTTACTTAGATAAATTATTAAAGAAATAAATAATGTATATGTAATGAACGAAAATTGGGAAATAAAATGCCCATAGAGGCGCTGCTCGCAGCTTACAGTACAGGAAAATTGCCCCTTTAATTGCCATTGAGTGAATGTAGTTGAAAGTTTTAGATTTCAAATTAGGATATTTTTTACTTTGTCATATAACACAGAAAACAAATTTCACAGAAAATCTGACATTGTGCGAATTAAATACATAATAATCATTCAGTTAATCTGAGCAAATTAAAATTTCATGCAATGTAAAAATAGGCATTTTCGTCCAAATTACTGCAAATCTACATTCCAAAACTTGGCGGTATTCGCCTTGGCGAGTGAAACAAACCAACAAACAATGCTTCCATGATAATAACAGGTGCACCAAGATGCCTTGTGGTTCATTTTCCTGCAAAATCATCGCAAAAAAAAAAAAAAAAGTTGTGCTGCAGATTAATTTTTAGTCCAAGAGCTGATAGCAAAAACTTAAGGGAGCATATGCTAGTGTAGCATGAAAAAAACTTTATTTTATGAAAGAGTACTAGCAGCAGGATCTAATGATCCTTGTCTGCCGGAAGCGAAGTGGTGCATAAGTCAAAAATTAATACCACTAGTGATTTATTCGTAAGCTTATCATAGTATTTGCCATACAATCATTTTATATTTTTTGATTGTATGGCAAACACAATGATAAACCTTCGAGTAAACCAATAGTGGTACTATTTTTTTGGATTATGCACCACTTTGCTTCTGACAGACATTGATTATTAGATTCCCCTGCTAGCACTCTTTCATAAAATAAAGGTTCTTGTGTTCGATACCTTAGGTTTTTGTGCTGTCGGCTCTTAGACTATTCTGGATTAAAACCGAATTGCAGTGACTCGTTAAAATCAATCAAGTTTCATATAAAAATAAAAGGCTCTTATGTTAGAAGATTACAGCAGATACAGAGGCAGCATAATGCTAGGTTTAATGTGTACTAATTTGAAGGCATGGACTACACCCACCCAAGCCCTCTCCCTTCCCCATGTTGCAGTAAAAAGAATAGAGGATCGTTTTGTTTCACCTGGTTAAAAATAATTAAAAATTATTTTTCTGCATTTCTTAAAATTTTATACCTTTTATTTCAACCGACTTTTATATGTAGCACACAAAAGAAATCAAGGCATTCAGATGGGGGGGGGGGGGGAACCAGGTACACAAGCTACATTTTGGCATGTTTCGGAAAAATCCGTTTTAATGATTTTAGAGGAAAATCCTGAAATCGGGCATTGGTTATATTATTTGATGTACGATTTGATAAATAATGGTGTAACAGTCATCTGTGTATCAAATAGTTAAAAAAGTATTTTTTGTAATAAATTTAACTAATGTTTATTTTAAAAATTGTTTTTTTTTTTTTTTTTTTTTTTTTTTTTTTTTAATTCAGATTAGCATATACATTTTCTGGATGCAAAAAAGACAGTTTATTAGAAGTTATGCTTTAATATCAATTTTTTATATCAACAAGTTTATACACACAAATCAACAAAAAATTTAAATCCTTTGGTTTTAATATACATCTGGTAGAAACTGGTTTCTATTAAGACAATTTAAGCTTCTATCTCCATTTACACATTCTCATCATGCCGGTCTACAGTTTCTACAAAATTCTTCTTACCAAATGCCTTGAAAATAGCACATAGACCAGGAAGCGGCTGAAGAGACTATCACCTCATTATGTTGATGACTGAAATTCCAGGATTAGATAGAATTTGATTAGCATATCAAAATGCAACTGGTCTGCCAAGTCGCATCTTGATAGAAAACACCCATGAACCCAATTTTGGTGGTTGATCTGTAGGTTTGTCAGAGTGCTTTCCTGCACCTAAAAATATGAAAACACAGACCTGGGAGCAAAAAAACTCTATGATAAGCCTGTCAATCACAAAAATTAGGTTTGCAGGTATTTTTCACCAAAATAGAGCTTGCAGACCTGTTGCATTTTAATATGCAAATCAGATTTCAACTAATCCTAGAATTTCACTCATCAACTCAATGAGATAATAGTTTATGTAGCCGCTTTCCGGTCTATAAACAACGACTCTGGCTGATAGGAAGTACATATTGAAGTGCTTTCTTTAAACTGGAAACTTTTTTGTTATTAAGCTGCCCATGTTCCTTGTGTTTACTGCTGAAAATGTTAAAAACTATTAGACTGAAGATAGTTTGTTTCCTCAAAACACATTGGAGATAGTTAACTTCCTTTAAAATACACAGTTTTATAAGCAAAAAGACACATGCCACAATAAGAACTAAAATAAATTTTCAACAATTTTCTATGGTCAAGACGTGAATTATGACATTTATGTATACAGTGAACTCATGGTGAGATGTTATTTACCTATTTGAATATGTGTGTAAGTCGAAAAAATTAATAAAATGCATGCTCAAATATGAAAACTATTGAAGTAATAAATATCTCATACCACATTAAGAATACCATTCAAAGTAAACCACAATGTTAATTATTTTTCAATACATCCTCTTCTGATGAAGATTTAGAATTACAATCCATTGGAGAATCTCTGTGCTTCATACTAAATTCTGTATCATAGTCATTTTCACTTTCACATTCCAATTACAGTAGACTCCTTCAAATCTGCAACTCTCTAAAATACGCACATGGGTAAATTTCACATGAACTGCCAGTTTGATGTCCTGATGTTTAAATCTAAATTTCATATTAATAAATTTATTTTTTGATATTCTAAAATCAGGTAGTAGCTCCTCTTTTTACGCTTAATTCAATGCATTCCTTAGATTTTTTCAGAGTTGTGAAATAGTGATCTTTTTTTTTGTACTTTAGTTAGCAAGTAATGGGAATTTACTTGTCCTGAATAAAAAACTCTCAAAATTTCAATCTTTTTTTATGCTTCCAAACATTTTAAAAATTTTATATATGAATTAAAAGTAAAATATCCTGTGTTAATTAAACAAATAGATAGTTTATATATTTAAAATTAATATCTAAGAGTTAAAAATTTAAATGTATTTTGTGTCCGCATATGCAGAACATGAGTGTTACTTTAGGGAAGTTAATATTATTTGTTTTCAAAATATTTGTATATTGCAGTTGGCAACGGTAGTGAGAAATCGATGTTGTTTCTTCTATACAGTGCTCTTATTTAGAACGCGATAATTTTGTTCTATAATTGCTATTTATCAGAATGTTCATTTCAACATGGTGAGTATTTTTATTTTCTTACAGGAGTGTTACCCATTTATTTATTATTATTTTTTAACGTATAAAAATGTTAAGTTAGGGAATGCTGTATTTTTTGTTCAGGAATCAATAGGCCCAACTAAAATTTCAATAAAACAGTTAGAATTTATTTTAATGAAGAATTCCTTAATAAATGTCATGAGTGTTACCGTACATGAGTGTTACCTTACATGAGTGTTACTTGGAAAAAATAACACTCATGAGAAAAGAAGTTAAGTAATTCTAAAACTATAAATCATGTGTAAGATTTAAGTTATGATTATAATAGATTCATGATTCAAGGATATATTTTGTCATATTATATATATTTATATAATTATTTAAAAATTGTAACAGGATTTCCATGTCTGCATGCGTGTTTTGTAAGTGCTATTTAAGATTCAAACTTTAATTCTTAATAAATAATTTTCAAAGGACTATCTGTTTTACACAAATCATAGTTTAAACTTTTAAAAATCTTTTTTTATATATTGTTACAAAAAAGCTGTTTGCTGCAAGATGAGTCTTATCGCTTGTCATGAGTGTTACCACTTTTCAGGAACGTTACTGTAACTAAGAATCAGAATTTTATTAATGCATTTCTTACTTCACTTAAATTAATTATTTTGTCTATTAGAACTTTCTAATTCTTTATTATAACTGCAATGAAAATAATTAATTTTTAATTAAATTTGTTTTTAATCAGAAGTTATACCCTTTATTTAAGAAGCAAAGTAACACTCATGGCATAAACAACTATTAAAATGCTTTAAATTTATGAAATAAATAAATACTAATACATTTTTGATTTATTAATACGTATGTAAGAACCTTAAGCAATTTTTAATTAATTATTGATACAAAAAAAATCAGAATGTTTTATAGAGGTCACACTTATGAGAAAAATAGTGACTGGGCAAGACATTTCTTGAAATTTCTGAAATATAAATAAAAAAACTCGCAAATAATCTACTGCTTAGAATATTGTAAACTATAAGCAACTCATAACTGAATAAATTTTTATATTTAAACCAAATTATTTTTTCTAATTTTGTTTCGCCTAATACGGCAATACATTTGAAAACCACCCACATAGTTTACGGATGTAAACAATGAAATATTCAGTTCAGATATAGGAACAAAATTTGAATTTTTTAGTTTCATATCAATTCCTTAAATATTTTTTAATTTGTAATTTTTTGTAAATATTACTGAATTCATGTTTTTTCACAAAAGAACAATAAAGGGGGTAGCGGGTTAAGGGGGGGTCTGGCGGCCCCCACCGAATCTGGTAAAATCGTACCAAAAATCTTGAAGAGGGTCGAAAAACAAGCAGTATAGGCTTTTTACCAACATTACATCCCCAAACGAAAACACAGTAATGGCGAAAATAATGATTTTTGTGATTTTTATTTTTTTCAGCCAGTTTAATTTATTTTTAAATGGTTTAAACGCAATTGAAAATTTGTTTTGGATGTGTGGAAGTCCCCTGAATTTTTTTAGATTTTTTGGTCAAGTAAAAACATGTGAATTTTAGGTTTAAATGCGAAAAAATCGTGAAAAACGCGTCATTTTCAAGATTCAACCCTCTAATTTTTAGGGTTGTTTTCATTTTCCCGAGGGGTGCTGTATAGTATAGATAGCGGCAATCGTCCTCTTTCGAATGCAGACAACTTGACTCAATTTGGTCAATTTTGGTGAGCGGGGCGATTTTTTGAAAAAAACTCGAATTTTCAACTTTCGGTAAATTACGGCGCGTACTTGGTATAATGCGTCTGCTACAAAAAAAAAAAAAAAAAAAAAAAAAAGGGGTTTTTGAGGTCGCTGATCACGAATTCGATGTCAAAATTTTTTTGACAACAAATTCACCCATAAATATTTATTAACACAGGTTTGATAATGTAAAAAATGTCATTGAATCACAGCATTTAAACAATTTTAATATCGTGTTCAACTAATATAATCAATGAAACTAAACTTTCTGGCATAAATCATATTTTATTCAAGCTTACGTAATAGTCACACAGTAATATAAAATAGCATAATACTTTTTTACAGAGCTAAGTTAACAATTTTACAGTTTTAATCCTCGTCACTATCTTCTTCAATAATAGGTTCAATGCTTTGAACAGAGAAAAGATTTGTGAGAATCTGTGCTGGATGAATAATTCGCGACAAATATCTCGCATGCCCTAAGAAGTAAATGATAGTGGCCGCATGTGCACAACAACCGACAGTTCTGAGGCCATTCGCACAATCGCATACGTATTCTTCTATACCACTTCTTCCAATAGCGTTAGGAACGTATTTTACGTAACCTCTGTACTTTTTCCGACTTATGTGCCTCGATTGAACTTCGCATTTAAAATTGATTTATCTTCCAACAAGTAATGCATATTAAGAACTCCATCTTCAGTACATAATTCTGCTAAATAAGAAACGGTCTGTGATAACTGGTAAGACCCTGTAAAAAGTAACTTCAGATCTCTTTCTGTCAACTCCGGAAAGTCTACAACATCATTTGACGTCAGAGGTCTGAAGATCCTTTTTTTTCTGTTCCAGTTTTTCTCTTCTACCACTTTCACTAAATCATTATTAACGTTTTTTCTGAGCAACATTTTGTTAGTGATCTCATCTTGTAATTCGCTATCAAAATTGAACCGTTTTCCGAACACGTTAACCAGAAAATTCGCTTTTTTGCAATATGTTTTAGCTGATAGCAAACGTTTATTGTCAAACTCATGATGCAAGAGTTGGAATTTGCTGCCAATGACCCCATGAACAGCCTCTACTACCCATCTTAGTTTAGTTACAAATCGACTGTCATTCGCCTCTTGAGTCGTTAGTTGTTTCCTTTTTCCTTTTAACGCAGGCATCAAAACAACAAATCGTTCAAACTGTAAGAAATTTTTTACATCTCGAAATCCTCTATCAAGTATAAAGACGTCGCCTTTTTGAAGAAGTGATCTTAAACCGCTTGGATCTTTAAAAATCTCCATCATGATTGTAGTATCATTAACCGTTGCTTCGTAAGGCCCGAAAACATCAACCACAAACCCATCCTTGGTACAAACCGTGAAGGGTTTAAAAAGTGGAACTTTTTTTTTTTGCCCTGAATACGATTTTCGTTGATAACAATTGTTGCTACTTTTTTCATGTTGAACATACGATCCATCAGCTATCAAAACTAGCAGATTCTCAAAACCGTGTAATTTTTTCACGTACGGAGAAGTGTGATTAGCTATCAAGTCTTCTCGTGAACATGCTTGCACCCCAAAATGATATGGCAAAACGTCTTTATTGAAGGATTTCAAGACCGAATCGCAATAATCAGATACTTGTTGATCGTATTTAATATCAAATATTGATGCTGCTATGCTGTTGGAATTGCCAGTTCTGAGTATAAAAAGAAATACAAAAAGAGCTTGATTCACGCTGCGATTACCGGAATTGCGCATTGAACGCATTATACCAAGTACGCGCCGTAATTTACCGAAAGTTGAAAATTCGAGTTTTTTTCAAAAAATCGCCCCGCTCACCAAAATTTACCAAATTGATTCAAGTTGTCTGCATTCGAAAGAGGACGATTGCCGCTATCTATACTATACAGCACCCCTCGGGAAAATGAAAACAACCCTAAAAATTAGAGGGTTGAATCTTGAAAATGACGCGTTTTCCACGATTTTTTCGCATTTAAACCTAAAATTCACATTTTTTACTTGATCAAAAAATCTGAAAAAATTCAGGGGACTTCCACACATCCAAAACAAATTTTCAATTGCGTTTAAACCATTTAAAAATAAATTAAACTGGTTGTAAAAAATAAAAATCACAAAAATCATATTTTTCGCCATTACTGTGTTTTCGTTTGGGGTTGTAATGTCTGTAAAAAGCTTATACTGCTTGTTTTTCGACCCTCTTCAAGATTTTTGGTACGATTTTACCAGATTCGGTGGGGGCCACCAGACCCCCCTTAACCCGCTACCCCCTTTATTTCTGAAAAAAAAAAAAAAAAAATCCATATATTACTGATATTATTGGTAATCACAATGTTTTTATGAAATATTCATGTATTAATCAAGTTTTTTTTTTGGTTATTATGTCTGGCTAAACCTGAAATAAAACTTCTTTATGATTTTGATGTAAATTAGTAATGTACTTTTATAAAGCAAGTTTCATTGAATAATTTAAATACATTTCATCTTTATAATGAATATTTAATCATACAGTATTGATTATTAATTTGACCTTTGCTTTTAATATTTTAATCATTTTAAAAATTATCTAAATTTTTATTATTTCAGTTTATTATTTATTTTAATATTTTATTATATTGTAAGCATTCATTATAGTTTTAACTGCATTATTAATTACATTCAAATTACTGTTTAAAAAATGTAATTAAAGCAATGACCAGAAATCTGCAAAATTCTAAAATCCGCACAACCTCTAGCCCCAAATTTTGCATATTTGAGGGAGTCTACTGTACTTTGAAACACTCTTCATTTACACATCTGTTGCTTGTTTGCCATCATGAGTTTGATTACGTAAGGCTTGAGTGTTGTTGACTGAAAATAAACTATTTCATCTAGGAAACAACTTAGATGCAAAATGGTGCAATCTTTTGTTGTTTTTTAGTGATATTTATTGAGAGGCTATTAGCTTCTTAGGACTTGTTCGCATGAAGATATCCAGATTTTTATAAAAAAGCAGCTTATGTATCTAATTCCCATGAGCACTCTGATTCCTATTTTCCAAGGAAAATTTGAAGCTTCCAAAACAAATCTTATGTAACTGATATAGAGCAGACATACTATGAACACTAATATACATGTTTGACAATATAGAAATAACTAGGCATAGATTCACAATTTATGACAATTATGAAATCCCCAAACTGAGACTCTTATAAAAACGGGATGTTCTAAAAACTATTTATGCAACATAATACACTAGTTAGACATTTTTTCTTTCATCTTGGGGGGGGGACTGATCAACTAATTATACAACTACTTTTTTTTTTTTTTTTCGCCTCGGTCTTTTTAATATATAATAAACAAATTGATACTCGCTATGATGCTATTATTTATGACATCACTGCTTTGCATTCTACAACTAAACAAAAAGCTTTCATACACAGTAGGGTACCACAACATAACCAAATAGGGAGTAAGGTTGATGGGATTACAGCCTCTTCAAAGTCTGAAATAATTAAACTAAAATGAAAAAAAAGGGGGGCTGATTTTTTCTCCTTTTTTTAATAAATTTGCAAAAGTAAGCCTTCTTAGCTAAAAAATGACAAATCATAGTCATTTCATTACTACATTTTAATTTAGTAATGTGAAATTTACAAGAATGAACTATTGTTTTTTGCAGGGAGGATTTTAGTTATGACCGATGTAATTGGTAAAGTTAGGATTTTCTTTTTTACATGTAGAAAATCAATGTTAAATGACTATGAAAATTATGTACTTACTTTTTTGCCCATCTATCATGATGAATTTAGCAATATAAAATGAAAACATTTATTTTGAAAGAATATCAGCATCAATACTCCCATTCATTGATGCTGTTTTTAAAAAGGGCAACATCAGTTGCAGAATTCTATGGAAAACTATTGAAATTGATGCATACTTTTTTTTTTCTTTCTAGGGGATTATTGTAGTGATTTAAATCATTTTGAAAAATTTATTTGGTGTAATTAACTACATATCAATCACTTTGTTTTTAGGAAAATCAAATCCTTTAAATAATATTCATTTTACATGTATATGTATATATATATATATATAAACTAGATTTATAGACACAAAACTATAACATTAATACATATATATATGTATAGAGAGAAAGAGAGAGAGAGAGCTTAATTACTGCTAAATTTCTTGAATTTTTATAAAAAGCAGAAAAATTTATCTGTAACATTTTCATGAAACTGGAATCTGCTTTGTATTGTATCAAAAGGTTTTGGCATTTCTTTTTTTGAATGGAAATGAAAAAATTAAATAAAATTTCTTTTCATACATTCTGCTGAAATAAATTCAGACATACATTGAAACAGCAATCTCTTCGCTTGAATATTGTATATGCATGAAAATGAATATTAAGGAGTTTAATTTGCATGTTAATGGTCAAGGTTCAGAAGAAAATTTTGTTAAGACTAAATTAAATAAGGACTTAAAAGGAAAGTTTGACTGTATTTAATCTCTTCTTAAAATTTACATCTTCATTCAAATCCAAGTAGTTTTCTAAGCATGTTTTTAATTTTGGAGTTGACTTGTTTGTTGGCTAATATTTGGCAGAAATTGTTAGATATTCTTTTTTTAGGGAAAAAAAAACAAGTTGGGAGAGGGGAGGGGACCTCTTATGCACAATGATGAAACTTTCTGAATTTTCATAATCAAAAATGAAAAAGCAATGTTCTATCATTTATTTTAAATAAATTCATATTTACGTTTAACATGCCTTTTAGAGATTTTATGTATACTAATTTTTTAATACACTAACCTTTTTCTTAAATATTTTTCTCCCATTTGAATAGAACTTTTTAAAAATCAGTACAGCTTTCTGTCAAGTTGTTTTTATTTTGACAGAGATTAATAACCATGACACCAGGAACAAACTTTTTGACCTATTTACTGACTGCTTTTGAAAAAACTCATATTTGTCAGTTTCACACGGTAAGAAAAGAAAGAAATAAAAAAGAATAAAAAACCAAGAAGATTTCTTTAAAATCCAAAAGATTTTAACATCAGAAAATTGTATTTACAAATGAGTTTCAAAAATTTTTAATAGGAAATTACAAATTATTGTTTAAATTAGAGTAAAAATATCCAAGAGAATTGTGCATTAATAAACAAAGATAATTTGATGAATGTGCCCTCCCCCCCCCCCCAAAAAAAAAAAAATATATATATATATACATATATATACAATTAATGGTTTTATATATATGTATAATAAAGAGTTAGAAGAGTTAACACCATAAAGAAAAATAAGATAATTTTCTGTAGCTTCAAGCAAGGAAAGAAAGATTTCAAATAAGAAAATATATGTACTATATCTTTTATTTATTTTTTAACTGAATTACACTTGCTAAGACACTAACTAAATCTATATAGTCATAATGAATATGATACAAAAAATCATTTCTAGCTATTATACTTTCTACATTACCAAATGCCTAAGAGCATCAGAATACAGTTTGTTTTCTCAAACTAAGTTTTTTAAGCATGAGTGTGATTTTAGACTCACAATTAACATTATTAGACAAAAATACTTGTACGAGATTTTCATATTGCTATCTTTAAGATTTTTTTTCAATTATTATTATTTATTTTTAAGTAACAACAATATTTTGCCAAACAAATTTTAAGACAGTGCAATTCTTATTTGAACATCACCCCTCAGACTACTACATGAGGATTTCAAAGTTGTTGTTTTAAAGCAATCTGAATGGGTGATTGGCATCTTGTTTTTCCTTGTTTGAAACAATTTGGTGTGTCCCCTTAGCCCACTCTGAATGCAGTTTATTTTGCAGTAAGGTTTATAAGAGTTGAAATCACTGTGGCCCACACTTGTGAGCGATTCTTGTGATGGTCTTTCCCTTATGATGACAAATGCTTTTGGCAAGTTCACTATTGTGTCCTTTGGACTTCACTTTTGTGTTCTACTACTAGCTCTTGACACTGATTTCTCTTGATTTTTACCATCTCCATGACTAGTTTAACAATGATTAGCCTATGAAAAATCTGGTCAGCAATGAAACTATGCACTGTTGATAATAGATAGCACCACCTACCAGAGAAATCACAATTAAATGGCCTCAATTTGAAAAATCATTTGAGGTATTTAACAATGCATCACCTTTGGAAAACATTGTTGGCTATTAAGTTATTTGTTGTTGACTATTTTTGGAGCCCCCTATTTAAAAAATCATGTAATAAGTTGTACAAAGTTAATTCTGATCAGAAATGTCTTATAGATGGTAAGATATGGCCAGACATGCTCAACCTTTTTTCTCGCACGCTGCAACACATTTAAAGAATAATAAAAATGACTAATCAAGTAGTATTACTATCTGACAGTAAAATAACACAATAGTACACAACAAAACAATTTAATAAAGTTTATATTATCAGTGGATTTTAACGTTTGTCACAATATATTTTAGCAAAAAATTTTAACATCACCTTATCAAACAAAATATTTTGTGATAGATTTCTATTGAAAATGATGTAGAAATAGACCCATGGATGCAAGTTTGAAATTTGGCCAAGACTGAAAATATTTTGAATCTGTCTCCCCACTCCCTTTCCCCTCTGAATGTACATGTATCACCTGCCAATGCACCATTTACACAAAACTCATCATATTAAATATTGTATGCAGTAAAATTTGATTATGTTAAAACTAAATTTGAAAAAAATACATATGCATGTAAAACATTCATATTTATGTAAACAGTATTAGAAAAATTAAATTCATACAGCTAAAAACAATGAAATTGACATGCTGTGAAATTAATCAAGAGTGTTCATGGCACACTTATGACATTTTTCTAATTTTAAAAATATCTTCCTATAAATGATACAATACTGTTACCTCAAATATCTGCAGATCAAGGTAACTAGTTGTATTTTATTTTTTTTAACAGTTTTTGATTACAACACCGCTTGAAAAAAATACCAGTTAGCGTTACAGTAAGATAAACAGTACTACCTCAACAACTAGTGATTGATAATTTGCAATTTAACATATAAATTGCAGAAAAATGAGCAGGAATAAAAATTTTTACAATTTAATACTATGAGAAAGCAACAGATAATAAAAAAAAAGTGTTCAATCATATCAGGAATAAATATAATACCAAACAAGTTGAATGTAGATTCTGCCATTGCAGAATTGAGTTTCACCTCAGATTAGAAAAAAAAAATTGATAGAGGTTTTTTAGAAGGGCGACCCCGTTTAGATTGCAATGAACTAACTTCATTTTTCTTGTGTTTATCAATATAATAGCAAACAGAATAGCGTGAAATACCCAATTGAATAGCAATTTCTCTCTGAGATATTGGAATTGCGAAATAATAAAGAGATACAATTTGACATGCGACTTCTTCAATGTCTAGATTCATCAAAAATGGATTTTTTCTTTAGTTTAAACGTTTTTTTATAGACTCTGAGTAAAAGGAAATGCAATTTAAAATAAAACGAGTGGAATACCGTCGAATTCGACGAGTGAAATGTTAAAAAACCCGATCGGTTTGGTTTAAAAAAAAAAAAAAGTAATTACATTATTGAATTAATATATAATAAATATATTTACAAACTAAATGTCAAATTTGCCAGTTACAATTTTACATGCAAATATTCGCACATCTTCAGTTAAAATTGTAATCTGAGTGAGGGCGAAATCAAGAAATTTTATTTTACATGCACTCACAGAAAAATAGTTTTATTTAAAAAAAAAGGTTACTACTAGGTTATCTCGTCGACCAAAAAATTATCGCCAAACTATAAGATCAAATGCCAATAATGGATGATCGGGAATGTCACATTCAATGACATTAAATGCGATTCACATGTTTAAAATGTCATTAAGTTATTTTTATTTCGACTTTTTATTAATAATTTTATTAATATTCTACTAATTTTTTGTTTTTTTGTTATTTAAAATAAAAATTATGTCAATATGTATAATTTGGCTATTAGTTTGGCAATTTATATAATTTGGCGAAATTGGTCGATGGGGTAACAGAGTAGTACCTAATATCGTTATGAGTAAAAATGTGATGTTTTAAATAGTGACGTCATTTTCTATTCAAATGTTTTTTAAAAGTTACTGTTATTAGTAACATGAAAAATGCATCCGTAATTATATTGTAATTCCCATTTATCTGGTTGCTGAATGACATCATTTTCCTCATTTGAAATTTTTCTTATTTTGTTTTAGACATTAATTTTTATCATAAATTATTTTCTGTTATTTTACTTACATTATTAATACTATTTCTCAGTAAATATATTTTTTTACCTCAATTAGTGAATAATTATACGCAATAATTTTGAAAAATAAATTTTTACTATCGAGAGAAAAGCTAAACTGAGTTGCCACCATTTTGAACGAATATCGTAAAAAGCTTTTACAATTAAAAATAAAATATAAAAATGGAAATAAATTAAAAAATAACTAAAATGGGCAAACTACAAATAAATAGCTTTCATTTAAAAAAATAATTATCAAAATCGGTTGAGTCAAAATTCAGGACTGATGAAACGACATTTTTTAGCTTGTCTGAAAGAAATAGCATCAGAGGCTAATAAAAGTATCTTAAAAGTAAGTTTAAAATTAAAGATTATTTTTGCTAGCATTAACAATTTTTTATATGTGAAATTCCCTTTAATTTAACAAAATTTAATATCCATGGAAGAAGAATGTTAATTGGACTCACTTCAGCTAGCAATAAGAATTTTTTTACGTAAAATTACTACTAATTTAACAAATTATCATTTTAACCGAAAATTTTCCTGTTACTTCAGGAATAATATTCTTGATAATAAACAATGACAAACAAATGAGTTTGTTAAAATATAATAATAATAAAAAAAAGAAACTTTTAAAAACACAAATAAAATAAGATGCAATACTCAATAACTTAGTTCTAATATTAAAATAAAATAAGCAAAGCAAGAAATAGGCGATTTGAATTTATTTTGAAAACTTATATTTATGGTTTGCAGGCACAGCTACATTACTAGAAACTTGAGATAAGTAAATTGGAGCTTCTTCATTCAAATGATCCTGAACATCTTAAATGTTTCAAAGCTCAAGACACACACTCTTCCCGGAGCTGACCCTATTTCTGCCCCATCATTGTTATTGGATTGTATACAGGTTTCTTACTCATTTTTCAAGAAAAAATCCCTTGAGAATACCTTGATACATATCCGGGGTGTACAATTTTTCCATACCAACAACTAATGAAATTTTTAAACCAGTATCATGAATCTCTTCAAAATAAATTAAAAACAAGATAATCTCAAAAATCTCAATAAGTGTATACATTGATAAAATAAACAATCTGAACATTATGTGTTATGAATAAGGTTCTTATGATTGAACCGAAACATGTCAACTTTTAAATTTTTATTTGTGATACCTGTTTTATGTAAATAAATATGAAATGTTTTTATACGTAAATGAAAAAGGTGATGTGATTTTGTTTTTGAAAAAATAAAAACTAACAACAGTTTTAACATTGAATGTAACTTTAAAAGAAAAACGTTAATTTATGTAAAATACAGATGAAGTCAGCATGCCTTGTAGAACTATTCTTAAAAACTTGGTAGTTTGACGAAAGAATTTTATTTCTACTTTATGATTTGACGAAAGAATTTTATTTCTACTTTATGATTTTATTGTATCTTTTTAAAGCATTATGAAAAATATAAAAAATTAAATGCCAATATAAATCAAGATTTTCTTTATCTTTCTTGATTTAGTGTCAAACTTCATGAGAAGATATGTCTAGTGCCTGAATGGATGTTGACAGATGCAATTTCATAAACCACACAAACAGTAACAACTGCCCTGAATTTCCCCAGAGTAGACGGTCATTTTAGCAAATTTTCCCAAGTTTGGAGAATTTTTTGTATTATCCCCTAATTTTTACAACATAATAGCCGATCAAAAAGTTATTGTAGCTGCTTTTCTAGCTGAAAATTGCTTGCCATTTTCACTCGCACTAAAACTCATTGATCTAAGTTTTATCTCAAGATAAAAAAGGCACTCTCCAAATTAAATGTGCCATGAACTAGAACAATTTACGTCACTACTCATGGGACAGCTAAGTGCATAAGAGAAAATTTAACTAATAAATGGTTTCTTTCGAATGAATATTGATGAAGCAACCTACAGTTGGCAAAAAAAGTATTTGTACACTCGAAAATTTTTGATTTTTAACTAAATAAAAACACATATTTTGTCAAAAATAGTTTTAATACAGTCTGTTTACCGTGCGTTTTAAACTACACAACAGAAAATTTCGATAAAGATGTAAAATAATTTTCTAATAGGAAAAGTTTAAAAATTTCTTGCAAAAAAAGTATTTGTACATTTCTCCATCCTGATATGTACTGTGTTTTATAGTGTTTATGGTTCAAAGGACTACTTTTACAGAAGCTGTTAATAATTTTTGACTTCATATTATATTTGTCTGACATTTAATCTAATTTGCTCTTGAAGTAATTGAGTATAGAACCTAATACTAGAGAGGCACCTCTAGATATATGAAATCCTATGATTGAGCATAATAAAAATTTAAATTCGCAACAAGAATTTGTTAAAACTATTAAATTACCATTTACAACTATTGGATTTATAGGAGGAACTATGAATAAATTAAAAGCATCGAAATTCAATGAAAACCAGGACTTCACAGCAAACTAACAATGAGGGAAAAAGAGAGTGTTGTTAAAAAAGCTTTAAAAAATTCTATGCGTTCGGTTCAAAAATTTGCTGGAGACCTTGCGACATCTTCTCGCATCAGAGTAATACCTCAAACAATAAAAAATATTCTTCTCAATGCAGATTTAAAAGGAAGAACCTCAAGGAAAAATCCATTCATCAGCGAAACAAATAGGCGAAAACGCATAGTATTCGCTTTCGCATACAGAAGTAAATCATTGGATTTTTGGAAAACAGTAATTTTTTCTAATGAGGGAAATTTCGGAATTTTTTTACCACCAAGCATTCGAAAAAATTGGCGTAAAAATGAAACTGTTCTAGATCCAAAACGTATACTTGAAACTATCAAGCATGTTGGGGGGAATATTATAGTTTTGGGGTGTATAGCTTCTAATGGAGCAGGACATTTTAAATTTATTGACAATGGAAGGACAGGTTTAACATACATTGATGTGTCGCGGCATAATTTATTAAACTGTGCCAAGAAATTATGCGTAGAAAAAGCTTTTCACTTTCTGCAGGATAGCGACCAAAGCATACTGCTGTGATTACTAGCACATGGTTACGACAATACTCGAAGACGACTGGTAACTCCTCTAAAATTTCTAGACTTGAATCCAATAGAAATTTTCCGGATGCTATTGGATGCAAAAATCCGAAAAAAAAAAATATGTATCAGTACAAAACAGTTTTAAAGAAGCTCTTACTGTGTCATGGAATAACATTAACCAGACCGCTACAAAAAAGTTGGTGGAATCTATGTCACACCATCTAGAAGTAGTCATAAACGCTAAATGAATTCAAACAAAATATTAATTTGTATCATTTTACTAAATTTTCATTAATTATATTACATTAATGTAGTGTACAAATACTTTTTTTGCATTATATTTTTGTATATTTGTTTATTATTATGTAAAAAATCGATTCATTTAATTTTGTTTTTGCTTCTATAATATTATGATGCATTAAATTAATGTATTACAGTATTTTTTGCTTAAATCTTTTATTTAATTTCATTATAATTTAAAAAAATGAAGTGTACAAATACTTTTTTTGCCAACTGTATATGCATGCTATAGATAAAATGATAAATATTATGGTTCACTTTTATGACAAATGAGCAAAAAATGGTAGCGATTGATTTTTTGGGGTCAAGAAAAGAAAATCTGGCAACTGCTCAGAATATATTTCCAAACATGACTGACTTGATGAAATGAATTCAGACTCAGTTATAATAATGTTTTTAGTTAACTGCTAGATAGTTGTTCAACTATAAAGAATGATACAAGGGTATGATATTAAACTGATATTTTCTGGCATCAGTCACAAAATATGTTTTTTATTTTTATATATTTCTTTCAGCCATGCCCATCGCCATCTGTCTTTACAAATATCATTAAAATCTTCATTAATACTAACAAACTTCACAGACACTATAGTAATAATTGCACATTAAATCGTTGGTTATCAAAACTTAGCAGGTATAAACATTAAACCATGAGACACAAGCTATGGTCTTTGGCCACACATCACATGACATAACAAATGGAAGAATGTTGCGATGCCAAAGATGAAAAAAAAGAGAAAAACAGCGTCATGCAAAACTTGTAGTCCAACCATAACACACATTTTAGACTTTGCAGCATGAGGAAATACAAAAAGATAGCCGATTGGTTATTAGCAAGACGAGCTTTTAAGCTCTAGTATCGCTGCTGTTTCTTGTCGAACTGGTCAGCACATATTATAGAGAAGAAAAAATCTCTTTCCACATGCAGGATGATTCATAACAGTAAAAATAGAACTCTGAAGGCAGAAGGGGAACAGACAATAGGGGACTAAAGATAAAGAAAGAGACCTTTTTTTTTAGAACAGAATTGGTGTTTTCAAAGCATTTTTAAAATGACATTTTTGTTTTTATACTTTAAAAAAAAAATAAGGGAAAAGTATGAATTTTTTCAGTCTCTCTTTCGGTTTTGATAATTTTATTAAGACAGAAATCTGTCTTGAGATGGAAGATCTTGCACCCATGAATAATAAGTTTATTTTTGAAAATAGTGTTGTGATTTTTTTTTTCTGCCATTTTTTTTATGCAAGAAACATTCAACGAAAAAAAGTAGCTTTAATGTCTTATAATAAATATAAAAATGCAGAATTTCAAAACAGAAGAGTATATTTATAAATACAGGGTGATTCAGCTCGTCGGTGACAAACTTTAAAGATCGATAGAGCACACCTAGACGAACATTTTTGAATAGGGAATGTAGGGTCCCTGACGCGATGGTAAGGCGCTAGGCGCTTTCGAAAATTTGGGTGCCGAAATTTGAAACGTCATAAAAACTAGGGAAATGGTTAGATTTTCTTGCTTGTTGCGTCGAAATGATTCTGTTTGTTTAGACTTTCTTCAGTACCAATTTGATAAGCGTATCTCTTAAAACATGGATAGGGGGCGCTGCAGACTTTGGAGAGCTAGACAACAACTTTAAGCCCGTTATTTTGATAATTTAACACATGCTCGCCAAAGTTTATACTCTAACTTAAAGTTTGAACCCAAAAGTAGAGCCCTGCAAAAAGCGTAAGAGCCGGAATAAAATGTCAAAGTACAGGGTGGTCGAAACTCGAAGGCTCCTAAGAGATAAACAAACAGATTTCTTGACTTATGGCATGCATTTTCATGATTCTGTTTGCTGGGGCTCTACAAAAAAAAAAAAAAAAAAAAAAAAAAAACAGAAAATTCTACTAATAATAGTGATTTGCTCAATGCAAAAACTATTTTTTAATTGTAGGAATATACAGTACAAATTTAATTAATTTTGCAAAATATTTGATTAGTCATGAAGATAAAGAAATGTATACACTGTAATACAGTATACTGTAGTTATATTTGTACTGTATCACAAATATTACTACATGCAATAAGAACTTTTGCATATAGTAACTTTGCAATATAAAAATGACATGTTTCAAGATAATTTTAAATGAATTATAAATGACAAAACATTTTCTTTTCCTGTAAAAGTATATAAAGTAACTAGTATTAAAAAATGCTCTGATGAGCACCAAAAATGGTTAATATGTTTTTAAGTATGAAAAAGGATTTGACAAGTGCTTCTGTTAATTATTGAGCATGAGGAAGGACAAGGGATCCCTTCTTGGCTACAGCTCACTTCAATGCCAACTTTGAAAAAATCATATTTGCGCTTTTTCCGTGAAAACAAATCAGTCGCAGTTACTACAAAAATGTGTAGTGTAAAGACGTAACCAATAAAGATGCAGATTAATTAGACATAAATGTAAGCGAAGGTGACATAGCACCAAAAACCTAGTTCCTGCAGGTAACACATTCATACACTGCCACCAAGCATGCCCGCAGAGTGTAATTGCACAGAAAATTGATTTGTAGTATAGTGCAGAGTGAACAGTGCTGTTAACATCTGGAATGTAGTGGAGGCTATACGCCGTATATCTTCTGAACTTTTTAATAGAACACCATATACCCTCTGTTTCTCAAGAAAGCTATAGTATACATATTCTAGGGTATCCTTTGCTTAGACCATATATCCTCAGTTATTTTTACGACTACACCCGTGGTTAACATCTAAAGCACGGTGGGAAGTTCTACTGAAGTACCGCAAATTTCTTTTATTTGGAAAAAGCGCAAATATGATTTTTTCAAAGTTGGCATTGAAGTGAGCTGTAGCCAAGAAGGGATCCCTTGTCCTTCTTCATGCTCAATAATTAACAGAAGCACTTGTCAAATCCTTTTTCATACTTAAAAACATATTAACCATTTTTGGTGCTCATCAGAGCATTTTTTAATACTAGTCATTTAAATTTTTTAATAAAAACTGAAGATTTTCTAATATCTTAAACAGAAAAATATTTGCTGCAGTCAAAATTCATAAAATGATAACATCAGCATTAGAATAATTAAAAAAAGTCATTGCATTGCCATATAAAATGCATGATATGAAAAATAAACCATAGAGTCGAACGAAAAAAGTACAGTGTGTT
Source organism: Maratus speculifer (assembly GCA_964019185.1). Classification (NCBI taxonomy): domain Eukaryota; kingdom Metazoa; phylum Arthropoda; class Arachnida; order Araneae; family Salticidae; genus Maratus; species Maratus speculifer. The sequence continues at coordinate 19,639,671 of OZ025292.1, read as the reverse complement.
CACAACTTTATTAAAAGAATTGAAAGCCATACCAATTAAATACATTCAAGTTACTTTCTCGAATGAAACATTCACAACAAGAAAAATTCTAGAAATTGAATAACAATTAACATAAGAATATTCCAATAATAATTAAACACAAAAGCATTTCTAAACAAAACGAACTTACAACCAACGGGATTTGAACTTTCTACCCGCTGCTGAGCAGCCAAATGCCTTACCTCGTGAGTCCTAGTTTAACACCAGAGATGCTGCAAATTTTGCTATAGTACCTATATAAATACCAGTATAAGTCTTGTGACTGTCATCAACAGCTCCGGTCTGATTGTTTTATTTTTATATGCCCCGGCGGCTATTTTGCTACTTTTATTTTAGCTACGCGAAACAATCGCGAAATAGGTTTCCTTCGCCATAATTTCATTTTAAATATAAAGCTGTCACTAGCTTTAGTTAAAATACATGACTTTAATTAAAAAACACACAAGTTAAAAATACATATATTATATATATTTAACTTGCACGTTTTTCTTTCATTTTATTAAAAGTACTATAAGGAAATAAATAAAGGTACTTTTTCAATAGTTGTACATAACGAAAAGTTCTTGGCGGGAAAAGAAGTTTGGCAACGTATATTTTGGCAACCTATTTACTATTTCATATATACAAGCATTTTTTTTTTCTCGTGCGATAACAATGTATTTAAGATACTGCTTAATTATTCCGTCGATCAAAGAACGATAGACAAACTGTAAGATTATATGCCAATAATGGATGAACATAAATGTTACACTTACTTGACATTAAACCCGCTACACTTGTTTATTAAGTGATCAAATGATATTAAATTCGATGATTTATTTATATTTTTATTAATGTTTTACTAATTTATTTGTTCTTTTGTTATTTAAAATAAATTTTATGCCAATAAACGAATAGCTCTTGATATCAAGTGAGAAAAATATAATATATTTTATTAATGTTATTGTATGGTTATATCCGCCGACATTTTTTGACTAAATAAAAAGCATTTAACCCCTTGAGCTCTGCTGGTAGAATTTTCTACCACATATTTTAATTCCGAAATGCCACAATGGCACCAGAAAATTTGACCAAAGTTACTTCAAATAGGTTTATTGCATTTTTTCGTGTTTATCGTTAACCGGTTTTTTTCTTTGCAAAATATCGGTGCCAATGTGACATTTGGAATTTTGAAGAAATTTACACCCCTGAGCTCAAAGGGTTAACTCCTTATAAACTTCCGCTAACATTGATGTGTTTTATGTCCCTTAATAAATTCTATTAATACATTTAAAATACTTTAATGTTATTCACATATCCGATATCTTAAAAATATCTCTTTATGGATTGATTTAATAAATTCTGGATTAAATTATGAAAACTTTTATTAGTATTATTTTATTCGAAATCATCTAAATAAATCAAATTTTATATTTGGTACATCTGTATGTCATAAGAAAACGTCATGATTAAAATAACCCCTTTCGTTAGTGATTTTTTTTAAGCTAAATTCATTAATTTTCTAAACTTAAAATTTTAGAATGGCAACATTTTTTCCTTTTGAGTAAATTGGCGAATAGTTTGGCGATTTCTATAAATTGATGAAATTGGTCAACCTGATAATCAAGTAGCATTGTATGTAATGTAAATAAACCAAGTACGCATTTTTGGCACACATATCATATACGCACCACGTTGGCGTGATTTCTGCTAATGTCATATACGTATCATCGAGGTATTTAACTGGTGCCAGAGTGTCGTTATTTTGATTGATATGGTAACGCGGATGTTGTTGTTTATTTATTAATAAATTGGGTACTACTTAGTATCCCATCGACCAATTTCGCCAAATTATACAAATCGCTAAACTAATAGCCAAATTTTGCTTATTTACATAATTTTTAACTTAAATAACGAAAGAACAAATAAATTAGTAAAACATTAATAAAAATACAAATAAAAAGTCGAAATAAAAATCACTTGATGACGTTTTAAACATGCATTTCGTGACAAATATCATTCAATGTGACATTCACGGTCAACCATTTTTAGCATTTAATATTGTCATTTGGCGATAGTTTTTTGGTCGACGGGGTAATCAAGTAGGACCATAAATTGTTTATTTACTTTTATTTCTTTTTTAAATTATATAAATTGTTTTGTTTAATAGTTATTAAATAAACTTTTTTTATTTATTGTTATTCCCTCTTTAAAAATATATATGTAACTGACATTCTAAAACGATATTTTCGTCAAACTGGCGACAGAAAAGAAAACGCACCAATGCGGTTCCTTTTTGACATTTGTGCCGCACTTTTTTTTTCTTATAGAAACAGAAGTAATCTATACGAAAACAAAATAAAAAGTTCATCAGGTTTTTTTCAGAACTATTTATATATTTTGGCCTTATATCCTCCTTTTTTGAAGTTAGAATAGTACCAAGCTTTGGCAAATGGATGAGTATTAATCTGACCCTCATAACATTAGTAATAATTGATCTAGAATCATCTAACGTACCTTCAAAAAAAGCTGACACATTCTCACGTCCAAATCATCTGGGAGTGCACCGCTCTTGTGTCGCGCCAAACCGGATAGGGTCACCCGGGGTAAAATGGGTAGCTGGGGTAAAATGGGTATATTTTATTTATTCATTTTATTATTTTACCAGACAAATTTTTTAAAAAAATTAAAATTATGAACAAAGTGCTTACATATCTGGCAATACTTAAACCTTATAAAAACAAACTGGCGACACATATAATGGACTTGTCAACCATTTTGTTTTTCAGAAGATAGAACAAAGTGTTTTTAGTGGTTGAAAAACTTCTTTCCAGTAAAATTTACAGGAAGAATTTTAACTGAAAACTGTAAAATTAAGTAAATTTATTTACTCACAAAAATTTTATAGCGTTTTTTGTCATATGGGGTAAAATGGGTATAGGTCAAGGTATGAAGATTGATCAAAGTTGAAAGACCTTTTGAGGGCAAATTGTTATTGATCCAATGTTTTAAACTGAAATTATGCTTTGTTATATGAAATTAGGCTATTACTTATCATCAATTTATCATTTATATTATAAATTAGGCTATTTCGGGGGACATTAAAATACATGCAAATTGATTAAATGTACAGGAACACAAGGTAAGAAAAATATCGCGAAATTAAATTAAAACACATTTTCTAATACTGGCGAGGCTATAAAAAAACTCGGAGAAAATGCAACAGAGTACAAGCAAAGGTAGGAGAAGTTATAACTACAGAGCAGGTGGCTGCAAGTCTTTGCACTAGGAACACAAAACAGTACAAACAGTTAAAAGAATCGAAGCAACCCATAAAATAGAAGTTAAACCAAAGGTTTTCACTGCAATGAATCCAGTGATTGGCGATTGAGGCCCTGTAAAATTTAATGTAAAGAAGTCTGTTCAAGAATTCACAGGTCTTATTATTGATATTCCTGATGAAGGTGAAAATACTGTGAAGTTTGCAACAGTCATCTGCTGGATTATTTTATGTCTTTCCTGAGAAAGACTATGTTGCTGATGTGAACGCATCCTAATTGCCAGAAAGCTATCTCAACCAAGATGCAATAGTCCTTGCCAGTATACACTTTGCATGTAAATTTTTATTATGTTATACCTATCTGCATAAATTGCTTTTGATTAAACATTGATTTTCCAGTGTAATTTAATTTCTCATTTTTTCCCTACAGATATTCATGCTGATATCTATCTGCTTTTGAATTGTATTAAATAAAAAAAAAATACTTTTAAAGAGAAACACGATTCACAGCATGTGTGTAAACTGATGTGGTAGAGGATAGGATTTATCAGTACTCTCATAATATTCACATTGGTTTCATAACAGTGTTTTTATATGTCAAGAAAAAAATGTAAGCAAATTGAAGTGGGGAGTTTTTGAAGTCCCTTCCCCCCACCTTCCAAGTTTACACATGATTCAGAAGATGAAAGTACAACACCTTTAAATGGTTTACACATTATAGTGTATTTAAGTATATTTAATTTATTATTTAACTTTAACCAGCATATACCCATTTTACCCCGGTGCATACCCATTTTACCCCAAACCACGGGGTAAAATGGGTATACACCGGGGTAAAATAGGTATAGTGTTTTACACAAAAAGTTTAAAAAAAAGGAAACACAAGTTATGTTTAATTTAGACCTAAGATACACAATGTCAAAATTATTGAACAAAAACATGAATTTATTTCATAATATTTCTGCCACGAAACATTAAAATTAAAAAAGCTCATTTTTATACCCATTTTACCCCGGGTGACCCTATATTACCGGTACGTCCTTCCCTACGTCACAAAGGCTCAAATATATGTTTATAAAAATTTCCAACCATACTTTTACGCTTCTTAAAAAAATCTGCTAAATGGTCTTTTGCCAATTTGTATTTATTCGCCTAACGCATCAACAGAAAAGAAATAATGAACACTTTCTTCCCTTAAATGTTGCCCTGATCGCTTAAATTTATTGATTTCGTTATGTGAACCTTCAGTTTTAGTAAGATGCGCAAGTAAATAAAATTATGAATAAAGAATCATATTACAATGCTGAGCATAAATTTAAAGGAGATAGGGAATACGATACATGAAAATAACAACAAATAAGTATTTTTTCACGTGATTCATCTAATCTATTTATTTATGTTACATACATAGCAATTTTTATGTTCATTTAAACTTACGTGCAACAATTACAAGAAGAAACAAATATAAGAAAGAGGCTATGTTCAGCTGGAAATTTCAGACAAAAATTCAAATTTCTCAGCAACCGTCAAAAATACAAAGATGAAAAAAAAAACTGTTCTAAGTTTTATCAAGACTATAAAAATAAGCCAAAAACGAAGTTAATCCATCCATAAGATCGCTAGCTATCGCTTGTTGAACTTTTCGTCTTAATTTTTTCGTTAAAAGTTAAATAAAAAACTATTGTAAGTTGCAGTAATTTTTTGATTGCTATCATTTTATTCGTCTCGTCGAGTTCTATCTTTTAAAAAAATTTTCACTGCCGTACCTCATCTGGTTCGCCAGAAATTTTAGAAAGTTGTTTGCACTTTCTATTTCTTAAACATATTATACCAAACGCTACCGCGTTTGCTATGATAATGAATATCTTGAATAATTTTTATGCATATATCATTAAATATATAATGATTATGTCTCAGGCTGCACATAAAAAGTTGTTGGGCCTAATGCAGCCTGCAGGTTGATAATGGCTGGTCTAGACTCAATATTAGACTAACTAAAAATTTGGAAAAGAAAAAAGACAATATAATGTGAAAAGTTAATTAAAATATAAATTATATGCTTGACAGCAGCAAAATATCATTTATAATTACCTAAGATTTATATACAATTGCCAAAAAGATTTCCTTCCGATTAAAGAGACTTATTACTGGCAATAAGTCACACTTCTCATTTTTTTTTTTATAAAAAATAATTTTTATGGAAAGTACCAAACACATTATTCTGGCTTTCAAAAAATTTCCAAAGCTGTTATTCTTGACACTTAATCTAGTGATGGTCGATAACAAGTAGTTTTTCTCGATTGTATGAACATCTCGATAACTTTAGATTGTGTAAAATTTTTCACGATGACTCCAGTTTACAATTGCTTTTATACCATACAGGATTCAATTTTATCAAGAGTCTACTGCAGGTGAATGAGTCGGTGTTAATAAAAACACGACGGATTCACTCGCTAGTGTTCTTTCATTGGTGTCTCTAATTTATACGCAATCTTGTAATATGAAATCTCGAACTGGGTCCTTGTTGTACACGGCATCATATACCAAACGAGGTGTGCAAGTACAGCAAAATCTTGTAAACAACAACAACAAAAAAAAAAAAATCGAATTGAATGAACAACCGAACGTAATCTCGAATTGAACATTAAATTTTGAAAACTGCCCCCCTCCAAGGTAACGCAGTGTGTGTGTGTGTGTGTGGGGGGGGAATATATAAAATAGAGGTGCATAAGATCAATAAGTGGTCACATGCCAAACAACAATTTCCTGCTTTTCTAAATTCCATGTATATTATAAATATTATTTATTGCAAAATCCACAAAAAAAAAAAAATTTGGGATTGCCGACAGAAGTCAAAACTTGAACAATTACGTGTGTATTTTTTTAATCGTCAAGAAATATTTTATTGTGCAGGAAATACAAGGACCAAGTAACCGTGGTAAATTAACGCCTACATGCAAGAGGAGGCCAGAGTCCCAGCAGTGGTGAACAATATTTATATGATACAGATGTCATACACGCACCACATTAGCACGATGGTTACCAGATGCCGATTTAGAGAAAACTTCGAAGAAGTTTGAGAAATTTAACTTTCAACCCATTATGGGTCCGTAACGTGACCCAGATTGACAGGAGAAACTTTTTATGCTAAATTGGTAATGTATAAAGCATAAGCTTTCAATAAACATACTACATCAAAAAATGAAAAATGCCCCCCCCCCCCCAAAAAAAAAAAAAAAACCGGTGATATGGGGAAAACTGTAAAACTGCAAAAAGAGCGGCAACGGAAAGTTAGCTATGCTATAATTTTTCTCACCACTGTAGCTATTATACAAGCAAAGTTATAGCCTTTTAAAAATTGAAATGAAGTGAAGAAATGAGCAAAGTTATGTTGGTGAATAACCAACAGGGGAGGGGGGGGGTCAATAGCCCCGCTTGTGCCATATAGCTTAAACTTTTAAGTTAAAATTGGTAGAGAAAAAAATGAGCAATATTTTAAAGTGTATGTTGGGGGGGGGGGGGGGGTCAAGCCCCACACCTTTGGAAGAGGAAACCTTAAAACAATGTGCCTAGGTTACAGTAACAATGTGGCTAGTTCAATGGTTTTTTTCATCTCAAAAAATTTCCAATACGCCTAAGGATGATAAAAACACAAAAAGCTTCAAAAACTGTCAACCCCCCCGCCCCGCCGTGGGAACCAAATTCGGAAGGGGGGAGGTAAGAAAGCATCATAATATTAAAGAGTAATTTGAGATCTTCAAGATGCTATACAATATGACAGGTTTAAAAAAATGAAAATTGTCTCCCTCCCCTGCCCCTCATCAGCCCACCCTTTCACCCCCAATTTCCTGCAGCAGACATTTTAATTTTTTTACATTTGATAAATAATATTTACCGAATGATTCAATGAAAAAAAAAAAAAAAAAAAAAAAAACACACTTAAATTGATAGGTATTGTAGAAATCGCTACAGTTTTAAACATATGTTCGTCCTCTCTCCAGCCCCCTCTTTGAAATTTTTTTTTAAATAAATAATATTTATGGGTACGTTACAGCATGGTAAGACTAAAATACCAAAAACTTTGAAAATTAGGTCTTTCCCCTCCTGGAGTTGAATTTTAGGAGGAGGAGGGGGGGGGGGAGAGAAAGCAATAAGAGGGTGAATTTTTTAAATTGTAGCTGTTTCGACAATAAATATCATTTTAGATGTGGAGGTTTCTTTTATGAAACTCTTCGGTAAATATAACTTATTAAATATAAAGATTTTAAAGTGGGGGATGCGTCATTTTTAGGTGTATTCTTGAAAAAATGAGTGAACCCACAGGTGACATGTAAATTTCAACCTCTTTTTTGGACCCGTCATGTTTTATATATATATATATATATATATATCACTGGAATTTTTTCGCACCTCTCTTTCATTTTACGAATATTTCTCCTCCTGGAGTTGAATTTCAGGAGGGGGAGGGAAAACGATAAGAGGATAATTTTTTTTTTTTAATCTTAGCTATTCTGACAATGAATATCATTTTAGATGTGGTTTTCAGAGGAGCGCTCCGGTAAATATTATTTCATAAATACAAAAGTTTAAAATGGAGACTGCATGATTTCCTGGTGCATTCTGGGAAGAAAAAGTAACATTAAGGCCACGGGTGAGGAGTAAATTTCAAACTTTTTTGGGATCCGTCATGTGATATGTCATAGGAAAGGTTTCGGAATACTCTTTCATATTATGGACCTTTCTCTTCCTGCAGCTTAATTTCAGGATGGGGGAGCGATGGGGAGTGAATTTTTTTAATCGTAGCTATTTCGAGAATAACTATCATTTTAGAAGTGGTTTCTTGATGGAACCTTCTAATAAAAATTGGTAATTACAAACATTTTAAAGTGGGGGATACGTGATTTCCGGGTGTATTCTGTTAAGAAAAAGTAAACCTGCGGGTAAGGAGTAAATTCCAAACTTTTTTTGGACCCTTCATGTGATTGATTATTGGAATATTTTTTGAACCACTCTTTCACATTATGAACGTTTCTCTTCCTGGGGTTGAATTTCCGCAGGGATGAGGGGAGCGATGAGGGGTGAATTTTTTAAATCGTAGCTATTTTGAGAATAAATTTCATTTTAAATGAGATTTTTTGATGGAGCCCTTTGGTAAAAATATTTTATTAAATATAAACATTTTAAAGTGAGGCTGCGTGATTTCTGGATGTATTCAGGGAAGAAAAAAAATAGTGGAGTAGTGAGGAGTAAATATGAAGCTTTTTATGGACCCGTCATATGATATATCAACGGAAAGTTTTCAAACCACTCTTTCATATTATGAATCTTTCCTCAATTTGGCTTCCTTACAGAAGCGCTTTTCAAACTTTTTTGAAATCATTTCGTTTTTGTGAATTGAGATCTGATTTTTTTTATGGAGACTTCCAATATATAATTTATAATTGTCAGCCATTTTTCCTTCCTTAACACTCTAAAATACATAATTCTAATTATATATATCGTAATATTGTAAAATGGCATGGCTTACTATCTTATATTTTGTTCCAACTTCCATTTTTCTTCTTTGCCGGCATTTTCCAATCTTCCGATCTTTTGTTTACATGTTCAAATCAATCGCTTATCTTTTGTTTTTCCGATCGTCGCTGATGGGTGTGTTCATCCTGGTTTTATCGTTCCGTTCGATCGCAATCCGCAAGCATCGCGGATCGCAACTCGTAAGTGGCTGTCTTGCATTTCTTCCATCGCAAGTCAGGAGCTCGCTTGCTCAACTCGGAGGGGCGTATCCAGTTTCGAATTGCCGCTGCTATTTAAACCGGCTGAGATATGTTGTGCTGGGGATTTTGAAGCGATGTTATGTTTCAAGATAGTTGATGTTAAAGTCAATATGATATAGTTTCAGAAATGTATTTTAAATTCATCCAGTTTTAAAGTTTTAAAGTTAACATCTAGTTGTTTAATTACGCCGAATCCGTTGCTGGACATTTAATTGTGAAAATGGTTATTCAACTTCGCCCGTTTGTCATTTTACCAGCAGTCATAATCCATTTGTGTTTTTAATTAAGTTTTCATATTCATTTGTGGACATTATTATCTTCAGTTAAAACTCTACATGTTTTCAAGACTTTTCATCGAAACAGTTGGTGTGCCGTATCATTGGAATTTCTCCAGTACGTCGATAGCTCTTATCCATAAGTGAGTCCGTTTTGTTTTCAGTGCTATCCTAATATTGTTATATGCCATGCCATGCCATTTAATAAGTAATATTATGTCATTATATAGAATAGTTTTAATTTAAATACGGAATTGAACTTATTTTCTGTTTACATTTTACCAGTTATATTTTTCATCTAAGTTGATACATATTTTATTTAAACTTGAATATTATTTCATGACATAGAATAACTTTAATATAAATCTGGAATTGAACTTGTTTCTGTTTATGTTATGCCTGTTATATTTTTCACCTGGATTTATACATGTTTTTATTTTAACTTGCATTTATATTTTCGTTAATAAACGTTAGTATTATTTCACTGAAAAACAGTTTCTTTAATGAATGTCTTAAACTACACTGTCACAATGTCACCAATACTTACTCTCTTAGGTCACCGAAGTTGCACTATTATAAACTGCTAAATTTTATTTTGTTTTAGACGGTTCTTGTTAAAGAACCGATCACGGGTTATGGGCCCTAAGCGAATACGCTTTTAAACCCTTTACGGCGGCCATAACCTAATTGGTGACATTTCAAAAAATTTTTGACAGTTGTTTGTAGTATGCGGCCATTGGACCTCCGAGTCATTTTAGAGGGGGGGGGCCGCAATATAAATTTTTTTTTGAAGGTTAAATGAATTTTTTTTCTATTGATATGAAATACAAAAAGGTTTTTTTTTGGATAACTTATAATAGAAATTTTGTTTATGTACTATCTGACTACTAAGTACGTTATTTAAAAAAAAAAAAAAAAAAAAAAAAAAAAATTTTTTTTTTCCCTCTTTCCTGTCAAATTTTTCTGTTTAAGGCATGGCCATGGCTAACATACAGGTGTGCATAACAAAACTGAATTCTCACAATTATGGAACTTGGGCAGCTGACGTTAAGTATCTACTATTAGATAAAAATGCGTGGAGCATAGTTAATGGCACTGAAAAGGCTCCTGATGAAAATGACTCTGTAGCGACAAAAGAATATCAATCCAGAGTCAGGTCTGCCCTATCAATTGTGTATTTAAATGTTGAAAATGAATTCCGGAGAATCATAGAAAATATCGACGACCCTCATGAAGCCTGGACTAAACTTAAACTGCATTTTCAGCCTGATAACCGGGCACGCCACATGCAGCTCTTTGGCGAAATACTTTCCTGTAAAATACAACCTGAAGAGCCCGTTGATATGTTTGCAGCTCGCCTCCAAAGACTTGCTGACCAACTTGCTGCGATAAATGAGCCAATCAAAGAAACTTACCTTACATTTCAATTGCTTAGATGGCTCCCGAAGAAGTTCGACAACATGGTGCAAGGGATTCTGCGATGGCCAGACCAACAGTTCACGTTTAAAGATGTCCTTACAGAGTTAGTCGTAGAGGAGTCCCGTATCAAACTACGAGAGGACGACAGAATAGATGCCGTGCAGTCTCATTTCTCTAGAGCCCGTTCCTCAAAGAAGTGTTCCTTTAAGCCTAAGTTCAGAGGTCAGTGTCACAAATGTGGACGCAGAGGACATTTACAGAGCCAGTGTAGAGTGCCTGATGTCACCCGCCAGGAATCCTGTCTTAGCTCTAGTTCCAGAAGTTCCATGATGCCTAGAGACTCCTCCAATTCCGGTTCCGTGGTGTACAGAGACTCTTCCAGTTCTAGAAATTCTTCTTTGTCCAGAGGTTCCTCTTTTCCCAGAAATTCATCGAAAGACTCTTCCGTATCCAGTCCTGTCCGTGCTCAATCTGATGGTCATAGATCCAGAAAAGATGTGCCTCGCAACCGACGTCAACGTAAGCCAACAAGCCAGGTAAATTACCTCATACAATCTAATCTGAGTAACATAAAATGTGGTGGAGACGCCTGGGTCTTTGACACAGGTGCCTCCCACCATTTCTGTAAAGATAAAAGTTTATATGTTAAGTTCAAACCATTAAAAAATGAGGAATTGGCTGTTGCTGTTGACGGTGCTACTTTCCCTATCGAGGGCACCGGTTTAGTGGATTTAAAAATAAATGGGGAAATGGTTCGCTTCGGCGACGTCATGTATTGCCCTAGTCTAAGACATAATTTAATTTCAGGTCCCAGACTTGATAAAATGGGTGCCAGGTTCAAAGGAGGTGAGGGAAGGGTCAAGGCATATCGGGATTCTGGCACACTTTTTCGTGCTTTTCTTAAAGATGGCATTTACTGCCTCTATCCAGATCCTAACCATAAAAATAGAAATAAAGACCCTAAAACTAACCGTAATCAAAATCCTAAAAAGGTACGTTTCCAAGCCTCAACCGTTCAAAAAGATGATTTTAAACTCTGGCATAGACGCCTTGGGCACATCAGTTCCACATTAATTGAACATACTCTAAAATGTAATGGTGTTAGGGGCTTACCACCCATTAAATGTAAAGACTTTGAATGTGAAACATGTAAAATTAATAAACACAGACGAACATCATTCCGCCCAATAAACCAAATAAGATCTAAACGACCTCTAGAACTGCTACACACTGACCTGTGGGGTCCGACACAAATAACAGGGCGAAACGGGGAGAAGTATTTTCTAACTATAACAGACGACTTCTCTCGCAAAGTGTCGGTATACCCCTTATGCAGTAAAACACAGGTGTTTAAAGTATTTTCTAACCACGTAAAAAGAGCAGAAAGGTTTTTGGGCACCAAAGTAAAAGAAGTTCGTAGCGACAATGGGCGAGAATTCGATAATGAAGCATTCACCAAATTTTTTGAGGACAATGGCATACGACACGAATTTACCAATGTATATTCTCCAGAGCAAAATGGAGTTTCAGAACGTTTAAATCAAACAATAATGGACGGGGCTCGCTCGATACTCAATGAAAGTAAACTCAGTCTCAAATTCTGGCCAGAAGCTGTCTTATACATCGCATACACTCTTAACCGAATATGTCACAAAACTCAGAAAAAAACTCCTTTCGAATATTATTGTGGTAATAAACCATCCATAAGACATTTACGACCTTTTGGTACGGTGGCATATGTGGGGGTACCTAAACAACTAAGAAACTCCAAATTCGATCCGAAGGCTAAAAAGGGTGTTTTAGTGGGTTACGCAATGTCTACAAAAGGCTACAGGGTATGGATTCCCGAAACCAATAAAATAATAGAGACAATAAATGTTAGGTTTGGTGACGAATCTGTATCCAGAAGTATCCACAAACACAGTGAACAAGGTCCAAGCTATTCAATAGGCACAAACCCATTTACAACTTCGGAGCAGCGCAACGGAAGCGATCTGGGACCCTCTTACATCCTAAGTTCCGAACCACCTGAAATAGACCCTTTGACTGACCTTCAACCTGACAGATTTACTTCAGAAACACCACCCACTCAAAGTATTAGACCGAGTACCTCTAAATCTTCCGACTCTGCCTCCTCACACCCATCTGAGGGTGACAGTGACGAGGATGGCGAGGATTTTACTAGAACTCTCAGGGAAGCTGTCTGGTTCCGTAAGCCTGTACCCAGGCCTGACAAATCGAGAACCGACGTCTACTATTACGAGTTGGGTGAAACACAACGTCTAAGATCACTGAAGGAAGTAAGAGATTACTGTCAATCTAATGGTATCAAATTTAATCCGTCACTGTTCAGTTTTAAAGGAAGCAATAAGTACCAAGGCATTGTAAAGTCCGCTCCTAGTGCTAGCTCAAGTCCTAGTTACACACCTCCACACACCTCTTTCTCTGAAACTCATAAAACCAATACCTGACTAGAAGACTCCATACCTAACACATATAAACAGGCATTAAAATCCCCTCAGTGGGAACTCTGGAGACAGGCTATGCAGGAAGAGATGGATGTTATAAATAAAAGAAAAGTATGGGTATTAACATCTCTGCCACCCAACACCGAACCGCTAGGCTGCAGATGGGTATTCACCATCAAACGAGACGACAAGGGACGGGTTGCAAGATATAAAGCGAGACTTGTGGCACAAGGCTATAAACAAGTCAGGGGTGAAACGTACGATGAGACGTTTTCGCCCGTAGTCAATTTCAGTCTAATTCGCTTTTTCTTTGCAGCCCTTGTCTCATGTCTCGGATGGATCCACACTCAGTGTGATGTAAAAGGAGCCTATCTGTACGCCCCTCTTTCTGATAACATCTACATGAAACAACCATCAGGGTTCGAGGTAAAAGGTAAAGAACATTTAGTCTGCAAACTCCAGAGGGCCCTTTATGGTCTCCACCAGAGTGGACGAGTATGGTTTTATGAATTACATAAGATTTTAATTTCTCTTGGTTTTAAAAAGTTAGAGTGGTGTAATTGCGTCTATACGTTTTCTAATCATGTTGTTTTATTACTATATGTGGATGACTTTGTAATATTAAGTAACCATCAGAAACATATTAATGAAATTTTAACCCTTTTAACAAAGCATTTTGACATAAAAATCCTGGGGAAAACACGCAAACTACTTGGTGTTGAATTTGAGGAGGATGGGAATGGCACTGTTTCAATTCATCAAATGCAATATATTGATGATATTTGTACAAGATTTAAAGAATTCAACTTTCCCATTACATCACTCCCTATAACTAAAGGTACTGTATACTCCAAGTCACAATGTCCTCAAACCGAAGCAGAAACCCAGGAAATGTTACAATATCCATACAGAAGTGTTTTGGGCTGCCTTTCATTTTTAACAAGCAGGACACGTCCTGATATTTCGTACGCTGTAAATATATTCAGCCAATTCCAGAGCAATCCTGGGATTGTTCACTGGAATGGTCTCCTGAAGCTTTTAGGGTATGTCCAAAGCACAAAACACTATAAACTGAGGTTACCTTGTCACCACATAAACCTAATAACTTACACCGACGCGGATTTCGCCGCTAATAGGGATGACAGGACATCAATGGGGGGACAACTACTAATGTTAGACAAAGCTCCTATCATGTGGAGAGCCTTTAAACAAAAATCTGTCTGTTTGTCTACTATGGAATCAGAATTTGTGGCTTTAACAGAAGCAACTAAAGAGCTTCTATGGTTCAGCAGGATCATAACTGAATGTTATGACAAACATATTTTTACAGGTCCACAAGTTAAACCAACACTTTTAGTAGACAACATGGCCTCCATTGATTTTCTTAAGTCTCCCATTGAAAATTACAGAACGAAACACATTGACGTAAAATTATTTTTTGTTAGAGACCTTTTAAACCAAGAGATTTTTAATGTTAAACACGTAGCCAGTAAATCTAATCTCTCAGACATTTTCACTAAACCTTTAACAAAGTTTGATCTTAAAAAATTTATTGATGTAATTTTTAGTTATAAGTAATTTATATATATACATGATATTTAAATGCTATGAAAAAAAAACTCCTCCTCCTTTGAACTTGTGTCAAGCATTAAGATGCTTGTTTAACTTTTCATGTTAAACCTTGAAGTTTAGCATTTTTTTTTAAAACTGGAATTTTTGTATATTTCAGTACTTTTCTTTTAAAAAAAAATGTTTGAATATGTGATTATACTCTTGTTGTTTCATATTTGTTTCGTATGCATACGTTTCATAATATCATTTCATAGGTTTTGATATACCCTCATTTCCAACATCGCGGACAATTTAACTCCCGCTGGAATGTGGTCAGACCTCAGGATCGTTCATCCTCCGGGATCCGAGCAGCCTCGAAAAACGCCTCGTGAGGTGCCCTTGTAAATAGCCAGAGTGGTCTGCAGGGGGTAGCGGCGTTCTTGAGTGTTCTGATCACAGGAAGGCCTGTCGCGGGCATCGTTCTTTTTAAGTCTGTAAGTCCCTGTTTTTGTATAATGGAAATGTCACATAGGTCCCGTCCGTGGTGTTGAAAATCGAGTTGTATTTTTTTTTATTGCATATGTAAATATGAAAATTTTTCTTCTCGTTTTAAGAGTATATATAACAAGTTTTTTTTTCATATTTAAATTAGCCAAATCATTTGCAAATGTATATCGTTTCAAAAGCTTAAGCATATTTTTTTTGTGTTGTCTTTCACGTGAGCGCTCACAGTCATTTAACTCTGTCACTATCATAATCATAATTCATAATCGTTATCATGATCATGATCGTTATTGTTCTCATTATGGAAATTTTCTCATTTGCATAACATGTATCTTTTATTGTCAAAGTATTTTTCGTATTGTAATTCATGTATATTTATTCTTCATATTATCCTGAATTTGCGTTTATATGATAATCATTCTCTTCCAGAATAAATATGCAAATGTATGATTGTTTAAAATTCATTTGAATATTGTACAAGTCAAAATCAAGAAAAAGATCATCATATTAAATTGTTATGTAAAGGTAACTCGTAGTCACTTGCACGTGACGAGGTAATTGTAATTATCTTTCATGGTTTTTTTTTCAGGAAAACGTTATCTTTATAGACTTTTGCTATTGAACTTTATTCGACGTGGGAAAAAAAAAAAACTTTTCGTTAGAGTTACAATTGTAACTGAACTTTCATGAAATGAAAAAGTTGTTAATCTAGTTGTTATATAATTGTTAAAATTGTTGTTATTGTTGAATATTGTTATTAACATTATTGAAAATTGATGTTTTTGATTAACCCTGTTGAAGTTATTGAATTTGTTGCATTTATACTTGTTAATGTTAAGTTTCTGTTTTACTGATAACTATCGAAGTGTGATAGTTGATATTCTAATGTTTTACATTATTCTATATATATATATATATAATTTACAATATCTGTTGACTATCCATTTTATTTTTAAGTACGAGTGTTAAGGGGGGGGGCGATTGTCAGCCATTTTTCCTTCCTTAACACTCTAAAATACATAATTCTAATTATATATATCGTAATATTGTAAAATGGCATGGCTTACTATCTTATATTTTGTTCCAACTTCCATTTTTCTTCTTTGCCGGCATTTTCCAATCTTCCGATCTTTTGTTTACATGTTCAAATCAATCGCTTATCTTTTGTTTTTCCGATCGTCGCTGATGGGTGTGTTCATCCTGGTTTTATCGTTCCGTTCGATCGCAATCCGCAAGCATCGCGGATCGCAACTCGTAAGTGGCTGTCTTGCATTTCTTCCATCGCAAGTCAGGAGCTCGCTTGCTCAACTCGGAGGGGCGTATCCAGTTTCGAATTGCCGCTGCTATTTAAACCGGCTGAGATATGTTGTGCTGGGGATTTTGAAGCGATGTTATGTTTCAAGATAGTTGATGTTAAAGTCAATATGATATAGTTTCAGAAATGTATTTTAAATTCATCCAGTTTTAAAGTTTTAAAGTTAACATCTAGTTGTTTAATTACGCCGAATCCGTTGCTGGACATTTAATTGTGAAAATGGTTATTCAACTTCGCCCGTTTGTCATTTTACCAGCAGTCATAATCCATTTGTGTTTTTAATTAAGTTTTCATATTCATTTGTGGACATTATTATCTTCAGTTAAAACTCTACATGTTTTCAAGACTTTTCATCGAAACAGTTGGTGTGCCGTATCATTGGAATTTCTCCAGTACGTCGATAGCTCTTATCCATAAGTGAGTCCGTTTTGTTTTCAGTGCTATCCTAATATTGTTATATGCCATGCCATGCCATTTAATAAGTAATATTATGTCATTATATAGAATAGTTTTAATTTAAATACGGAATTGAACTTATTTTCTGTTTACATTTTACCAGTTATATTTTTCATCTAAGTTGATACATATTTTATTTAAACTTGAATATTATTTCATGACATAGAATAACTTTAATATAAATCTGGAATTGAACTTGTTTCTGTTATGCCTGTTATATTTTTCACCTGGATTTATACATGTTTTTATTTTAACTTGCATTTATATTTTCGTTAATAAACGTTAGTATTATTTCACTGAAAAACAGTTTCTTTAATGAATGTCTTAAACTACACTGTCACAATGTCACCAATACTTACTCTCTTAGGTCACCGAAGTTGCACTATTATAAACTGCTAAATTTTATTTTGTTTTAGATGGTTCTTGTTAAAGAACCGATCAATAATGTATGAAAAATTCACAAACTGTACCACAGTTGTATTCCGGGTGTTGCAATATTTGGAATTCTAAGGGGGAGTGTTTTTATATCTTTTGTTGACTCCTCTTTCGTGATATAGCATTAGAAAGTTCTGTAATTACCATTTTATTTTATATACCTCCATGCTCATCCCTCCTCACTTTGCCCCCACGGGAAACTCTTTAATAAATTTAACTGACACCCATCATGCGATGTATTGTTGGAAAGCCTAATGACAGTTTACTCATATTATCCATTTTCATTGCTCCTGCACTACTTTGCCCCCCAAATGGTACGTTTAATAAATTTAAATAGAGAGTCTTCTAATAATGGGAGAATTATAGATCATATCTCAATTGATGTACAAAGATCAATAAAAGATTTTGATCACTTTTAATATCCTTTTAGTTCATGTTCTTCCACTAGGAGTGCTTTTGATTATTTTTTCTTTGGCCATTTTGCTACTCGCGACTTTACAACTTTTTTAAACCAAGGAACGCCGTTACATGACTTTTCTATTGTGGCTCCATTATAACATCCTTTTGGTTTGTTGTTGTTTTTTAAATTCATTTGTTTTCAGTTACCATGTATTTATTAAATTATGCTTTTAAAACACGTAATAACAAAGATTTTAATAATCGATTGTAAAAACATCTCGATTGTAGATTCTCGAAATTAATCAATGACTTTATCGAATGTGCTTTTTTACGATTACGATTGAGAATCCTTCATCACTAGCTTAATCCATATTAGGAAGCTAAAATATGCCAGGCGGTAATGATGACATCATATTGAGAGTACCAACAGTTTTTTTTTTGTAAATTTAATTACTTTGGGGTTATATACATTTTCTATTTATAAATTTTTTTTTTTTAAACACACGATATTTTTAAGGCAGCCTTTTTTTTTCTTTCCCCATATGATTTAAACCTAGTACTATGCCTCTCCTTTCCCAAAAGACTATCTCCAAAATAAAGTTATAAATCACATGAAAAGTAACAAAAATATTTGATTTTCAACTTACCTTAGTTGTATAAAAAAAAAAAAAAAAAAAAAAAAAACTTTTAGCAAATACCAAAGATTTACAAAATTATATGAGCCCATGCTTCAGAAAGAAAGGGTTATTTTATGAACTTAAAGTTGCATAATTTTTAATAAATTAAAAAATGACTTATTTTTAAAAAATCAAATTCTTTGGCTGCAGAAATTGTTATCTGTCATCTAAGAATGGGTTCTCATCAAGCAAAATATCCATCAATGATTATTTTTAAATTTTTATTTTTATTCTCAGAGTCTATTACTTAGTTATTTAAGTTAACTTGATTTTCACAGTTTGGGATTCATTAACTGACAAAGTTAGGAGACTTGTCTTGATTTGATTTTATTATAATATCATGAAGTATAAAAATAGCAGCGACTGCTTGTATTTCTTAAGATAGCTGATTGTTTTCAACGGTTTTGAGGTATACTTTGCATTTTCTCAGGGGATATATGAACCTTGTTTAAAAAACTTTTATGTGCAAAACATAAAAATGCATATTTTAAAAAATTTATTAAAATCTAGTAAATATTCTCAGTTACAGTAATAATAATAATTTTAACAAAAAGTTCCCTGACATACACAGTTCTTTAATAAAATTTACACTCAGCTTCAAGACTTCAAACTTTTTTCTTTTTCTTTTCTTTCTTTTTTTTCTTCTTCTCCTTCTCTTCATCGTGACGTTTTTGTTTCTTATGCTTCTTTTCATGCTGTCCTTCAGCAGTGGATTCTGAAAAGAATAGAAAAAAAAAATTTAATGACCTGTAATTCTTCCCCCCCCCCCCCCCCCCCCCCAATATAAACAGTTTTTTACAAAAGATATAAATAAAATACTTAAATCACATTTTTTTTTATTTTAGAAAATGAACCCAATTTTATGGCATGAAACTTTGTGATCAAAAACAAGCTGTTGCACAATTAAGGCTTACATGTCAGAAAAGTTTACCCAAAGCATGAGAAACCGATGTTACAAGAATAGGGTCTATAAAATCAATCATTTATGTATAAATATTGTCTAAACTGTGATTAAAAAAAATAACTGATACATGCTATAAAACCTTTAATTAGTATAATTTTCCTACAGTTGCTAAATCATTTTTTATATCTACTCCAAAGTAGCACTTCAAATCAACGGCATAAGGGATATTATCAAGCATATAACCTAGTGACTCCCAATTTCTGGGTCACAGAACAATCAAGGATTGCCATAAAAATATATCTTTTATTTCATCTGTTTAAGAAAGATAACAAATACAATATTCTGCAGTCGCAATAATTATGAAAGCTAATAGCTTAAACTTCGCAAGGAGCAGAGTTGTACAACATAAATGCATGTGTACACAGCAAATTTTATGCAAAATTTGGTATTTTATGGAAAATTTTAAGGGGGAAAAATTGTTTTGTAACTAAAAAAAAAAAAAAAAATTTAATTTATGTACAATTTATATGTTGTTAGTGCACAATTAAAAGCAGGGGCAGTTTCCAAATTTCCTGAAAATTTAAGGCATTTGGTGTCGATAATATGAACATAAAAAATCATGAATTTTGAGAAATGATCACAGTAAAAAATCCATTTTGCCAATCTTTCGTGGAAAAAATATCCAAATGCATCAAATGATTTCAGGAAAAACACTAATTTGGTTAAAGGGCAGTGGGAAAAAAACACAAGATTTCATCAAAGGGCCACTGAAAAAATGTGAGTTTTATCAAAGGATTGCAAGAAAAACTAATCGTTAGGATGCATTGTACTACTTACACTTTATAGATATGGATAGTATAAAGTATGAAAATAAAACATGTGTAAACTATTTATAAAATGCTTTCTAATTCTAAAATAAAGTTTAAATGTATGTTTAAATATTTCGTTACATAGTAATCCTCAATTACTGAACTGCCAGTACTATTTGATTATCCCATTTCGACAAATTATATAAATCAACAAACTATTCATAAATTATACAAATTAATAATTTTTTTTTTTTTTAAGTAACAAAGGAAAAAATAAGTTAATAAAAGATTAATAAAACTATTGGTGCTGGAAGTAGCAAGGACAGATGGATTGTTTAGAACAGAATGTATCCCTTGGTGGCAGATTTCAAAGTGCATGCTCAGCATGTCTTTTATAGGATATTGCATGCAGTGGGGATACATGTCAGAGGATTATTTTGAATATATTGTAGCCCTTAGTGCTGTAAGATAAAAATTCAATATTTTCAGGCAATATTTGATTTGAAAATAGTCAAGATTTTGATGGAGGGAAAAAAAAAAAAATCATACCAAAGTCAATGATTTTCACAATATTATGGATATTTTAACGTAAAAATTATGCAGTCGTTGGAAACATATCATCTTCCACATGGTGGAAGATAATATGTTCACTCTACATTTCCTGCGGCAGTTATTTTGAACCTTTTTACCACTAAATAGTTAGTTTTCTTTACCGATTATTTACACAATCAATAGGACATATTTCAAACAAAATCGTGTTAAAGATGTAAAATCATACAAATTTAAGATTCATTTAAGAATATTATGATAAGATGGGCAACATCAGGTGGGTTAGTTAGTTAAACAATAAAAAAGTAAAAATGGTACTACTCTGTTTTCCTGTCGACCAATTTCACCAAATTATACAAATCGCCAAATTAATAGCCAAATTATACATATTGGCATAATTTTTATTTTAAATAACGAAAAAACAAATAATTAGTAGAATAGGGTCACCCGGGGTAAAATGGGTAGCCGGGGTAAAATGGGTATATTTTATTTATTTATTTTATTATTTTACCAGACAAATTTTTTTTTTTAATTAAAATTATGAACAAGGTGCTTACATATCTGGCAATACTTAAACCTTATAAAAACAAACTGGCGACGCATATAATGGGCTTGGCAACCATTTTGTTTTTCAGAAGATAGAACAAAGTGTTTTTAGTGATTGAAAAACTTCTTTCCAGAGAAATATACAGGAAGAATTTTAGGAATAAACTGTTTGATATTTACAGAAGAGGAATTCTTCTAACTGAAAACTGTAAAATTAAGTAAATTTATTTAAATCACAAAAATTTTATAGCATTTTTTGTCGTATGGGGTAAAATGGGTATAGGTCAAGATATGAATGTCTGAAGATTGATCAAAGTTGAAAGACCTTTTGAAAGTAAACTGTTATTGATCCTATGTTTTACACTGAAGTTATGCTTTGTTATATGAAATTAGGCTATTACTTATAGGGCAAAATTTGCACTGGCCACCGGCCACAGGGCCAGTAAATGAGAAAAAGTGGCCAGTGAAAAATTGACTATCAGCGGCCACCTCTCGGCCACTTTTTCATTTGGAGAGAATAAAATTTTCTTGCATTCATCAAAGAATCTACATTTTTTTTGTTCTAATATATTTATATTAACATACTTATTTGGACTATTTAGTTTTAGATTAATACTTATAAAAATTTTACTGTTTAGTATTTTTAAATAAGAAAGTGGCCGCTAGTTTAAAGATAGTGGCCACTTAAAAAATTAGTCTGACTGGCCAGTGGCCAGTAATGAAATTTACCAATTTTGCCCTCTAATATTACTTATATCATCAATTTATCATTTATATTATAAATTAGGTTATTTCAGGTTACATTAAAATACATGCAAATTGATTAAATGTACAGGAACACAAGGTAAAAAAAATATCGCAAAATTAAATTAAAACACATTTTCTAGTACTGGCGAGGCTATCAAAAAAAAATTCAGAGAAAACGCAAGAGAGTACAAGCAAAAGTAGGAGAAGTTTTAACTACAGAGCAGGTGGCTACAAATCTTTGCACTAGGAAAACAAAAAAAGTACAAACAGTTAAAAGAATCGAAGCAACCCATAAAACAGAAGTTAAACCAAAGGTTTTCACTGCAATGAATCCAGTGATTGGCGATTGAGTCCCTGTAAAATTTAATGTAAAGAAGTCTGTTCAAGAATTCACAGGTCTTATTATTGATATCCCTGATGAAGGTGAAAATACTGTGAAGTTTGCAACAAAGTCATCTGCTGGATTATTTTATGTCTTTCCTAAGAAAGACGATGTTGCTGATGTGAATGCATCCTAATTACCAGAAAGCTATCTCAACCAAACTGCAATAGTCCTTGCCAGTATACACTTTGCATGTAAATTTTTATTATGTTATACCTATCTGCATACGTTGCTTTTGATTAAACATTGATTCTCCAGTGTAATTTAATTTCTCATTTTTTCCCTGCAGATATTTATGCTGATATCTATCTGCTTTTGAATTGCATTAAATAAAAATAAAAAAAACATTTAAAGAGAAACACGATTCACAGCATGTGCATGAACTGATGTGGTAGAGGATAGGATTTGTCAGTACTCTCATCTTATTTACATTAGTTTCATAACAGTGTTTTTATATGTCAAGAAAAAAATTAAGCAAATTGAAGTGGAGAGTTTTTGAAGCCCCTTCCCCTCACCTTCCAAGTTTACACATGATTCAGAGGATGAAAGTACAAAACTTTTAAATGGTTTACACATTAATTATAGTGTATTTAAGTATATTTAATTTATTATTCAACTTTAACCAGCATATACCCATTTTACCCTGGTGCATACCCATTTTACCCCAAACCATGGGGTAAAATGGGTATACACCGGGGTAAAATAGGTATAGTGTTTTACACAAAAATTTTTTAAAAAAGGAAACACAAATTATGTTTAATTTAGACCTAAGATACACAATGTCAAAAATATTGAACAAAAACATGAATTTATTTCATAATATTTCTGCCATGAAACATTAAAATTAAAAAAGCTGATTTTTATACTCATTTTACCCCGGGTGACCCTATTAATAAAAAGTTGAAATAAAAATCACTTAATGACATTTTAAACACATGAATTGTATTTAATGTCATTGAATGTGACATTCACGATCATCCAATATTGTCATTTAATCTAAGATAACTTTTTGGTCGACGGGATAACCTAGTAATACTGTAAAAATGTTAAAGTCTATGAGCCACTTTTTTTTAGGACAGGGGAGGAAAGGTGATGGATCTTATAGGTTTTTAGTTACATTTGTATCAAGTCTTCATTAGAAACTTTGGGAAAGAGAGCTCCTCTCATTGAATTAATGGATTTTATAAAATTCGATGATACTTTAGAAAATAATGATTTTGATTTTATCTGATCTAACCATGTTTTACAATCAAAGGTTATTAGTAGCTACTTTTATTATCCTGATGCATTGAAAATCCCATGTATGCCAATGTAAATTATCTTTTTTATCTGGCTTGCTGGTAGTGATGTTAAATTAGAAAATTGTTTATTGCTTCATTATTTAAAATGAGTTCATAGTATCAAATCCGGTCAATGGTGTATCCTGCAGCATGGCATTAGACGCTGTATATTATTTGAAACTTCACAATATAATTTAACAGATTAAGAAACATTTTAATCACATTTCATGAAATGTAAAAATTAAATTTTTTGTAACATCCATGGTTGAGAACTGGACCAGGGCTGGAAGATGAAACAAACTTAAGAAAAGAAAAATAGTTTTGAAGAGTTTAAATTTTGTGTGCTGGAATACCAGAAATGCTGAATAAAATGTTAAGCTTTAAGCACCTTTATTAAATATAAAATAAAACAAAAACTAGCATTTCGCTAGTTATTTTGACTACATTAAAGAAAGGAAATGTGAAATCGCAAGTCATTAAAAATTTAGAGTCTCATTACAGCTACAAGAAAGCCAAGCAGGGCTGAAAAACTTAAAATGGGATTGAAAATTTCTATGACTTGCATTATGGCTAGACTTTTTTAAAAAATATATTTATTATTTATTTTATTATTATTATTATTTTGGAGAGGGGATTTAATGACAGTTTATTTATTGTTATAATAAATTGACAAATAATTTGAAAAATTTGAGAAATAGGTTAGTGTTTTAATAATTTTTAAATATAAATGCTAAGGTGTTGGCAAAGGAAGGATATTTCAGGAGGATTAAAATCAGGTTAATCCTACAATTGCCATACTCCATCGAGATTGTGGCTCCTTTGTTGTACAGTATTTGAAAAAATTTGAACAAGCAAGTTTACACATATCTATAGGCTTCTTGGGGAATTTAATCCACCACTCTCTGGTAAAACTAATGTTTTTACAACATTCCAAACTTCCCAAAGATTTTTTTTATTTCTAATACTTCCATGTTGTGTTGACCATAAATAGTAAAAAGTGCCTATTAACATTGTTTCACGACTACTATTAGTAAAATAGCCTTTGTATGAATGTTGTCAGGGAATTTTTGCTCAAGTGCCAAGTATGCATTGCAGTACATGATGCAATAAGGTAAGCTTTAAAAAGAGTCAAATTGTCTTATTTTGTGATCAAACCATTAAATAAAAATTTGTATATTAGATTATTACCATTCTGATCAGAGACTTTTCTTTCTTCAGTTTGTTGTGCACATTGCCTTTAGCACAAAAAATATATTAAAAAGTGAAATTTTTGAAGCAGACAAGTAGTGTAAAATGAGAAAAATTATTAAAATTCAGGCATAAAAAAGGGGGAGCGGGGGTTGGAGGACATGGCAATCTTTTTAAAACATACAGCACAAAATAAACCAAAAAATGTTCAAATTATATGAAAAATATTCAATTTAATAAAATTTTATTTTTTATAAGCAAGCAGGAATAATATTACATCTATCTATAAAAATTGTGTGATCTACTGAATCATCTAAAACTTACCTTGCTGTGAATCTGGGGTAACAGCATCGCCAGCTTTATGTTTGTGTTTCTTGTGCTTATGTTTTTTCTTTTGTGGCTGTTGGCTCATCAGGCGGTACTGCTCAGGAAGCTACAAAGGAAAAAATATGTAAATATTTAAAATATTATTTAGAAAGAAAGATATAGAAAAGATATTTAACAGAAAGAAGAGTACACATTATTAATTTCTTGCACAAATTATGTGGTATTTTTGTTTCATAGAGGGACAATACAGATTTAACAAATTGAGATTAATTCCCAGACAACATAAATGTTTATTAAATCAAAACTGATGAACTCTTATGTTTTTTATGCAGCATATATTGTTCATATACTTGTTGGTATTAAAAACCTGCTTATAATTAAATAAACCAGATATCAAATAAACCAGAATACAACCTGGATATTTAGGATTACAGAACATATCATCTAACTACAGAATATAGCTGAAAAAAAAAAACTTTAAAAATTAAAAAATCAATAGATTTTTTACTTTTACTTATTTATTTATTTCAGATTTGCTAACATCAAAAAGAGTTTTGATATTATAAATAGCAATTATGTAATCAAAAAGAGTTTGCAAATTATTTAAAAGTGGTACTTTCGTATTAATCCCATACCAAGAGTTAATAATGAAAAAATTGCTAAGGATTTCATGACAATTTGATTCAGATTATTTCAGTATTTAAACATCTAGTTTGATTACATATCTATTAAACTTGTGTTTCATTTGAATTATTATGTTTATTTATTTATTGAAGAAGTTTTAATTTCGTTATGGAATGTTAGAGGAAAACAAATGCTGAATGTAAGTGCAATGGGGATCAATCTTCTATAATCAAGTTGCACTTAAAAAAAAAAAAAAAAAAAAAAAAAAAAATCCTTGAAAATTATTTAAAAAACATAGAAAATTTGTAAATTGAGATACATTTTTCAAGCAAATTGCATTTAAAAGTATTTTTGTTTTGCTCAGAAGTGTCAAAATTGAACTTGTGTGATGATTAAAAGTTAATAATTAAAAGCAACTAACATTCATAACAATTAGAGGTTGTAAAATATAGCCAAACCTTTGCGGTCATAAAAAAGAAAAGAAAAAGCAAATGCTTATGCAACATAACCCCACTAAAAGTGAAATTGATTGCTAAGATCATTGCCACCATTAATATTTAGACAGCTACATTCAAGGACATAAATATTAAATAAATAGCTCATGTACATGAAACAGTGAGTAAGTTTACAGAAACTATGCGTCTTTTTTTCTTCTGTTATCCAGGTTGTTTTCTTAATCTTAATAGGTGCCTATATGATAGAAATTAAGTTCCTAGTTCCAATGCTTGCAGGTATTCATTTTTCAGAAACTTTTTGCTAAGGAGATTATAGTAGTATATTTAACTGAACACAGTTTACATTTCCCTCAACCAGTGCATTTTTTCATGTTTAAAATTAATTAATTTCAGAATGAAAAAGCACAGGAAGCTATTTACTAAAAAAGGCACTATTTCACCAAGAAAATGAATTAATACAAGAGATAAGACATTGTTATATTTATTTATTTTTAAAACTGTTTTTAATGGCATAATCTGAAGACTTTGTAAATATGCAATTACCCATAAATATTATTTAAATAGAAGGAATTTCAATTAAATTTCACAACAGAATCAAAAATTGAACATAAAACCATTTTAAGCTTTTATGTTTTTGTCTATAATTTTATAGAACACTAGTACAAATATGTATGTAACTTAAAATTTATTTTAATTGAAATTGCTGAATTTCAGCACTGTCTGCACAAGATAAAGGATTCGTGTTTCCAGGGATGAGAGTGAGAAAAAAACAAAAAAGAGGAAATTAAGCGTGAGGTAAAAATTGAGCAAAAACGTTGAAATAACCAGTGAGGTAAAAATTGAGAAAAAAAGTTGATATAACGCGCAAAGTAAAAATAGAACAAAATAATTTAAACCGATTTGTGTTAAAAAAGTTAAAGTGAAAATGACACATTAAATATACATTGTCATTATTTGAATTGGAGTACCCACACACATATGATACTAAAAATACATTAAAATAAAATAAGAACACAAATATAAGAATGGGTAATGAAATTTTATTCAATAATTTTGATATATAAAATATATCAATATGAAAAATTTTCAAAAATGCACAATTATTCTTTAAAACTTTTATAAGCAAATTCATTTAAAAATCTACCTTCAAAATAACTTATGGCACAGTCATAAAACTCCGAATTTGGCTCTCCAAACAACTCCAAACTCCAAATTCTATTTTCTTAGATAAATCTACAGTCTCGGCTATTATATTTTTGACAAATTACGAATTTACGCTGTTTAATATTATAGGTGAAAACTAAGAAACTGAGCAGTAGAGTCAATTTTATTAGAATAGCCGCTTTTAAAGTTAGTGGTGATTATAATACCTCAAACTTTCTTGACAGTAAGGCTTATATATATATAATCGTTGTATATAAACTTTTTTATAACCCCTCCCCCCCAAAAAAATAATCAGCAAAATATTATTTGGATTTTATTTAATAAGTATGTAAATATGTTATTAATACACAATACACAATGGGGGGGTGGGTCGTGAGTCCCCCCCCCCCTCCAGCGACCTTCGGACGAAATCGGCGATTTATTGCGATCTTTTGCCAAAATCGGCAGTTTTTCTGCGATCTTTTGATGAAATCGGCGTTTTCCCATGTTTTTTTTTTTTTTATTGAAATCATCGTTTTTTCGATGATCTTTAGACAGAATTTGCATTTTTACGAAACTTTTTCTCGAAAATGGCATTTTAGTCCCACGATCTTTTGACGAAATCGCCGTTTTTTCCGTGATCTTTTGATGAAATCGGCACATTTTTTCAAATATTCTTTTGACAAAATATTTTTAAGCGATCTTTTATGGAAAATGCCGTTTTTTCCTGCAATCTTTTAATAAAATCGACATATCTGCAATCTTTAGAAGAAATCAGTGTTTTCCCACGGTCTTTAGAAGAAATCAGCGTTTTATTTGCGATATTTGGTGAAATTGCTGTTTTTTCCGCGATCCGCACAGGAAATTTGCACTTTTATCGATCTTTTGACAAAGTTTGTTTACAAAAACATTGACGAAATCGTCGTTTTTCCACGAAATATTGACGAAATGTATGCTATTTCGGCGATCCTTTCACGAAATTTGCATTTCTACGTAATTGTTTTTTCTGCGCGCTTTGAAATACATCATTTTACTTACCCTAACATTGAAG
The DNA here is from genome assembly GCA_964019185.1 of Maratus speculifer. Classification (NCBI taxonomy): domain Eukaryota; kingdom Metazoa; phylum Arthropoda; class Arachnida; order Araneae; family Salticidae; genus Maratus; species Maratus speculifer. Next base: position 19,611,095 of record OZ025292.1, on the reverse strand, counting down.
GCAACCAAGAAGATGCCATAACGAAAGTTCGCCTGCCAGTTTGATCGCCATTTTTGACCAATTTTGTCATGGTAAAAAATGATGCCGCAGCCGAAAAAAATAAGAAAGATCGTGGAAATCTGCGGGTTTTGAAAATAAATAAAAAAGCGGTGATCCGCAGATTATGAAAATAAGCAAAACGTGGAAATCCGCGGAAAATTGGCATGCCTATGTTTCATTATGTGCACATAATATAAAAATAAATTATAAAAAAATACAACAAAAAATATATTGAATTCAAAACTGAAATTTTTTCGAAAAAGTGATTGATTTTACACAACCATGTTAAATTTTATTATAATTTATTTGTGGCTCCAAAAAAAAAAAAAAAAAAAAAAAAAAAAAAAGCAATCCCGGAGAACCCAGAAATTTTTTCTGGGAAGATATATTTTTTCACTCAGGTTCTCTGGCAGGGAGCCTATTCACTGTGTCCGCCAGCGATGCTGCAGACACATTGTAACGCAAAGAAAAAAAAAAAAAAAAAAAAAAGCTTTTAAAAGGCTTGAGGTAATTTTGTCAAAATATTATGGGAAAAGTCTGAATTTCAACAAAGCAGGGATGAAAGTGCACTAAAGCCATTTTGTAGCAGCTTTGTAGCAGCAAAAATCGAATTTTGGAGCAGTAAAATCTGTTTTTGTAGCAGCAAAAATCAGATTTTGTAGCAGTAAATATCGGATTTTGTAACAGCAAAAAAAAAAAAAAAAAAAATATATATATAATATAATATATATATATATATATATATATATATATATAATAATAGAAATAATAATAACATTTTAGCAATAAAAGCTGTTTAAGGAGCAGATTGAAATATTCTAATGCTAATAAACTCTCAACAATTAGAATAATTGTTATCTTGAAAAATATTTTTACATTTGAAAGAATAAATACTCAGATTAAATTTCTCCAGACGTCTCAGACCTTTTAATAAAATTTGCTGTTTTTTGTGATCTTTTAACATAATTCACAAACTTTTGACCCTGTCTGTGCGGGTTTTTTACGACCTTTTGATGAAATTTGTACGTTTTCTGAGATCTTTTGACGAAATTTATGGATTTTACAATCCTTTTGATAATTTTTTTTTTTTTTTTCACTCGATCTTTTAAAGAAATAAACTTTTTTTTTTTTCCAAAATCTTCTGATCATTTTTTGATTATATTGTGTTCTTTTTATGACGAAGTTAAATATCATTTGACAAAATTCGCATGTTTTTTGGGATTTTTTTGACGAAATACGCTTGTTTTTCGGAATCTTAGAAAAATTTGCAGGTTTTTTTCGCCTTTTATTACAGAAATGAATGTTTTTTTCGCCTTCTTTTACAGAAATGAACGTTTTTTCATGATCTTTTGACTGTGTTTTATTCTCTTTTTTTAAGATATTAACGATTCTTTAACAAAACTCACATTTTTCTCGCGATCCTTTGACGAAATTAGAGTATTTTTCGTGATTTTTTCATAAAATTTGTGTGTTTTTCGCGATCTATAGTCAAAATTTGCATTATCTTTTGTCGAAATTCGCGTCTTTTTCGCGATCTATTGATGAAATTAGAGTGCTTTTCACGATCTATTGGTGAAATTCGAGTTTTTTATGCAATATATTGACGAAATTCAAGTATTTTTTGCGATCTTTCGATAAAATTTTGCGTGTTTATTGCAATTTTTGACAAAATTTGCATGTTTTTTTTTTTTTTTTTTTTGTGATCTTTTGACGAAATACGCTTGTTTGTCAAGATCCTTTAAAGAAGTTTGCGTTTTTTTTTTTTTTTTTTTTCGCGATCTTTTCCAGAAACTAACGTTTTTTTCCCCACGATCTTTTGGCTGTGTTTTGTTCACTCTTTTTTTGATGATAATAACTATCCTTTAGCAAAACGCATGTTTATTTCGAGATTTTTTGATGAAATTCAAGTGTTTTTTGTCATTTTTTAATAAAATGTGCATGTTTTTCGCGATCTATAGACAAATTTTTCATGATCTATTAATGAAATTCGAGTGTTTTTCCCGATCTACTGGTTAAATTCAAAAGATAAAATTAGCAACCCTTGGACAAAATTCATGTTTTATTTTTTCGAGATCCTTTGACAAAATTCGCGTGTTTTCCATGATTTTTTGATGAAAATAGAGCATTTTTCCCGATTTTTATGCAGATTTACATTTTTTTCCTTCAGTGTTGAATTCAGGTGGTGGCCCGGGGAGGGACATCCCCCCCCCGCAGCAATGAAATGTCCCCCCCCCTGGGAACTTTATCATGTCTCCTGCAGAGCGACAGAAGTCCCTCCCGGAGAAAAGTGAATTACATACTGTTTTCCTTTGACTGCGTTTTGTTCATTTTTTGACAAAATAGCAATTTTTTTTTTTTTTTTTTTTTTTTTTTTTTTGCGATTGTTTGACAAACATGTAGCAGATTTTCGTACGCGCTTTCATTCTGTTTTCGGTTTTGTCGTCTATCGGCAGGATTCGTCGAGGAGCGAAATAATTTACCACAAACACGGGAAAGATACAGAACAGGAAGATACTTAATTTACAGAAAACATATACAATACAAAAGACAATGGCTATTCTGGGTGGAAATTTTTTTTCCTAAATTCACATCACATTTTCGGAAATCGGTGGCGGGGAAAGGGGGGGGTCCGCAGGTTACCTCCCCCCCAAGGCCGTAGATAGAAGTGATCTATAAGGGGGGGGGGGCTCAAGAGATTGTAGGGGGAATCATAATTTTTTTTCTTTTTTTTCTGACACAGAAAGATAAATTAGTGCAAATTTACACTGTATAGGTACTATGTTTTTTATTAAACTGTTGTAATAACTCCATTTTATACTAAGAAAAGTATAGGATGATGAAAATTTTGAGTGCATGACTGGTGCAAAATTAAACATCATGTTAGCTTCCTATGTACAAATAGGATGAGGGAGTGTTGAATTACTTATTTTAGATACAATTTCGTAATTCTACAAAACTGTAAAAGGATCACAAAACAAAATTAGATTTTTGAACAGAATTTCATTTGAATTTTCGAAACAGAAATATATTTAATGACCTTGGAATCTTTTCCAGGGGGGGGCTCAAAATATTTTAGGGGGGGCTGAGCCGCCCATAGCGCCCCCTTAGCTATGCCCCCCCCTCCCCGGCGAGGTGGATATCTGCGATATTTTAGCAAAATCGGCGATTTATTGCGATCTTTTGTCGAAATCAGCAATTTTTCCGCGACCTTTTCACGAAATCGGCGTTTTTCCGTGTTTTTTTAATGTATTCAGCGTTTTTTTCGACGATCTTTAGGGAAATTTACAGTTTTAACTGATCTTCCCTCGAAAACGGTGTTTTATCCCCGCGATCTTTTGACGAAATCGGCGCTTTTTCCGTGATCTTTTGATGAAATCAGCATCCCCCCCCCCCCCCCAATGATCTTCTGACAAAATATTTTTAAGCGATATTTTATCGAAAACGGCGTTTTTTTCCGCGATCTTTTAACGAAATCGGAGTTATACCCGCAATATTTAGACGAAATCAACGTTTTCCCGCAATCTTCAAACAAAATCAGCGTTTTATCCGCGATATTTGGTGAAATTGCCGTTTTTCGCGATCCGCAGAGGAAATTCGCGTTTTTTCAGCGATCTTTTGACAAAGTTCATTGACAAAATCGGTGTTTTTCCACGAAATATTGACGAAATGTGTGCTTTTTGGCGATCCTTTCACGAAATTTGCATTTATCCGCGCGCAAAACCGTACAAGTTGGCAACTATGTGGAACTGATAACCCAATTTCAAATTTTCGGAAGAGGATGCCTTAAATATTCGGAAATTTCGGACGAGAATAACCCCTGAAATAAGAGGCGAACTCCCATTAATTGGAAAGTCAACGGAATAAACACATTACGGCTGCTCTCATTCGTCTCCCCCAACGCGCGCACTGTACGTCACATGACGTTCCGCTCCAAACTCTGCGTCGGCTGTGATGAAAATGAACGAAGGATACTCGCGGGAAAAACAACTTCGGTCGTTTGCGGAGTCACGATAAAACTCCACAAAACATTGCGTTTTTCATGACCGAATGCGCATGTTTTTGGCAATTTTTCGGCGAAATTTGCACTTTTTTCGAGATTTTTTACATTGTTTCTTTGTTTGTCGACGAAATTAATAGCCTAAAAAAATATTTGTTGTTGTTTCCTGGATCGACGATATCGCGCTAAATTTCGTTTTGGCACTAAGTGCCTTTTGGCGCAGGTTTGGCGCAAAATTGAAAAAAATAGCTGTTTTGTAGCAATTTGGCGCAGAAAAGCGGTTTCGGCGCAGTCTGGCGCAGGTCTTACATCCCTGAACAAAGGATCACAGGAGGAAACGCAAATTTCATTAAAAGATCACAAAAAACCTTGAATAACAACAGGTTTTGTTAAAAAATCACGATAAAATGACAGGTTTCATCAAAACATCGCAATGAAATGTAAGTAAAAAAAAAGGGGGTGCAAATTTTATTTAAAAATCATAAAAAAGGCAAATTTTGTTAAAAAATCATGAAAAATAACAAATTTTGTCCAAAAAAAAAAAAAAGGGGCAAATTTTGTCAAAAAATTCCTAAAAGACAACAGATTTTGTCGAAGGATCGCAGAAAACAACGCAAATTTGATTAAAAAATCACAAGTGGAAAGTTTTGTAATGTCCAAAAATATGGTAAAACGGATAGTACATATGGACAATAGATTTCGTCAAGATTGTCAAAATGGCCCAAAATTTGCAAAATAATTGCGTGTAGCAACGCAAATTTCATTAAAAAATCACAAAAAGGCAAATTTTTTAATTTTTTTTAAACGATAGGTTTAGTTAAAATATTTTCATAAAACGGCAGGTTTTGTTAAAACATCACGAAAAAACGACAAATTTCGGTTAAAAATCGCAGTAAAACAGCAAATTTTGTAAAAATACTCGCACATAAATTTTTCCGGGAACTTACACTTTTCACCTGGGAACCTTAAAATTTTTAGAATTTTTGAGCCCTGATTTGTTAATTTATTCATATCAAACTAAAAAGTATAAAAATTTAGAAAAATGATATAAAGCATTTTTGTGACCAAAAAGCATTTTTGTGACCAAATAACTTTGTAGTTAATATTTTCAAATAAATGGACACACAGAAAATTAACAACCCATAAACTCAATTGTTTGGATTACATATCAGCATAGCTGCCAACTAAATTTCGTTAAAACTCAGAAGATTTTGGAAAAAAAATCAGAAGAAATCAGAAGATTTTCATGAAAATTAAGAAGAAATCAGAAGATTTTTTTTCAAGCAAAAATCAGCAATAATACTTAGATTTTTCAAAATTGACAACATATTAACTATTGAGATACTTGATATAAATATGGTATAACAATATAACATTATGTGTTGCAAAATTGACAACACATAAACCACTGAATATTTGCTAAGTATACAGTATAATTACAGGAGAAAAAAAAAATGAATAAAATGTGTGATTAAAAAATAATTAAAACTTGCTCATATAACTAAAATAATTTAATAGAAAAAAAATTATAATAGCTATCCATAATAGATTTCTTACCTTTTATTGAAAGGCACATATAACTTCTGCCTCCTTCTAACATTTTATTATTATTATTATTATTTAAGCAGTAAAATGTTTCTCTTCAAAAGAAAACAAGACTCAGTAATAACAGGGCTTGAAATTCAATTTTCCAGAGGAGGGGAGACTCCCTCCCAACATTTATAAATGGAGAGGAGTTTAGTTGTTTGAGAGGGAGAAAAAGTATCTTTAAAACCTACTGTTATTTTATGTGCTATTTAAAGGATTACACAAATACAGACATGACAAAATACCACTGAAGCAATTTTTATCAACAACCTAGAATAATTATGCAAAATGTGTTTTTATTTTTAAAAAGTAAAGATTTTATGTAGTCTATTTAGTTTTCAAAAGGTTAAATTACCTTCCTATGCTAATTTCTTTTGTTTCAGGTCTAATAAACTCTGTTTTTGGTTCAGGTTGATTTTAGGTTGAGTGTAGATTGCTGCAAATTGGGTTCGGGTAATCTAATTTTTCAAAAGTTAGCTCAGTATATATTATTTCCAATTAAAAATTATACCTTTAACAATAAACAGATATGTTTGTATGTGTGTTGTTTTCCAGACGGCTGCATTTTGATGAAATTGACATCTTTTTTGTGATTCTGTGACGTCATGCGCAACATTCTCCCCTAACCAGGATTCCCTCCGCGCAGTACGACTGGCTCTGTTCGATTGCTAGGAGAAAAATCTGAATGAACAACAAAACGTTGGCTCGTTCTGTTAAAGTGTAAAAAAAGTGTAAGAAAAGAGAAAAGCAGAAGAAAATGCATTATGTGCATAAAATCAGAAGACATGCCAGTTTTTCAGAAGAATTCTGAAAAAATCAGAAGAGTTGGCAGCTATGTATCAGTAGCTTTTAGCATAAAAGTTATAAAAAGGAGTTGGTATTTCCAGGGATGAAAGTGCACTAAAGCCATTTTGTAGCAGCAAAAAACGAATTTCGGAGCAGTAAAACCTATTTTTGTAGCACCAAAAATCAGATTTTGTAGCAGTAAATATTGGATTTTGTAGCAGCAAAAATGTAATTATGTAGCAATAAAAGCTGTTTTAAGAGCAGATTGAAATATTCTAATGCGGATAAACTCTTATCAATTACAATAATTGCTATCTTGAAAAATATTTTTACATTTGAAAGAATAAATACTGAGATTAAATTTCTCCACACGTTTCAGAGCTTTCGATGAAATTTGCAGTTTTTTGCGATGTTTTAACATAATTCACGCTTTTTCACAATCTTTTGACCCTGTTTTTTCATTTTTTAACTAGATTTGCGGGTTTTTTTTTTTTTTTTTTTTTTTACGATCTTTTGATGAAATTTATACGTTTTCTGAGATCTTTTGATGAAAACTACGGTTTTTACGATCTTTTTGATGCAATTTTCTTTTCTTTTTTTTTTTTTTTTTTTTTCCAAACGATCTTTTAAAGATATTAATGGGTTATTTTCATGATCTTTTGACCGTATTTTGTTCTTTTTATGATGAAGTTAGATATCCTTTGACAAAATTTCATGTTTTTGTGATTTTTTGACGAAATAAGCTTGTTTTTCGGAATCCTTTAGAGAAATTTGCGGGGTTTTTTTTGCCATCATTTACAGAAATGAATTTTTCTTTTTTTTTTTTTTTTTTTTTTTTTATGATTTTTTGACTTTGTTTTATTCTCTTTTTTATGATATTAACGATTCTTTGGCAAAACTCATGTTTTTCTTGCAATCCTTTCATGAAATTTGAGTCTTTTTCGTGATCTTTCGATAAAATTTACATGTTTTTCATGATCTACAGTCGAAATTTGCATTATCTATTGTCAAAATTTGCGTCTTTTTCGTGATCTCTTGTTGAAATTCGAGCGTTTTTCATGATCTACTGGTGAAATTAGAGTGTTTTATGCTATATATTGATGAAATTCAAGTACTATTCGTGATCTTTCGATAAAAATTTGCATGTTTATCGCGATTATTTGACAAAATTCGCACGTTCTTTTGTGATTTTTTGACAAAATATGCTCGTTTTTCGGAATCCTTTAAAGAAACTTGCATTTTTCTTTCTTTTTTTGCGATCTTTTGGCTGTGTCTTGTTCACTCTTTTTTGATAATAATGATCCTTTAGCTAAAGTCATATTTATCTCGCAATCCTTTGATGAAATTCGAGTGTTTTTCGATAAAATGTGCATGCTTTTTGCGATCTATAGACAAATTTTTTATGATCTATTAATGAAATTAGAGTGTTTTTCACGATCTATTGGTGAAATTCGAGTGACGAAATTAGCAATCCTTTGACAAAATTCACGTTTTATTTTTTCGAGATCCTTTGAGAAAACTCACGTATGTTTTTTGAGATGCTTCGAGAAAATTCCTGTGTTTTCTGCGATTTTTTGCCGAAATTCGAGCATTTTTCCGATTTTTTGCCGAGATTTAGGGGTTTTTTCTACAGTGTTGAATTCAAGTGGTGGCCCGGGAAAACATTACCCCTCCCCCCCCCCCCCCAAAAAAAAAAAAAAATTTTGAGATTTGGATTTTCAGTGATCAAAAAGTGCAATTCCCCCTACCCGGAACTCAATCATGTCCCCCGCGGAGCTACAGAAGTCCCTCCCTGAGAAAAGTGTGTGTTTTCCTTTGACTGCATTTTGTTCATTTTTTGACGAAATAGCAATTTTTTTGACGAAATTCTCTTTTTTTTTTTTTTCCCCGAAATCGGTGGCGGGGGAAGGGGGGTATCCGCGATCTACAGACGAAATTGGCATTTTCCCGCGATCTTCAGACGAAATCAGCGATTAATCAGCAATTTATTTAGACTTTTTGTCGAAATCGGCAGTTTTCCCGTGAACTTTTGACAAAATCGACGTTCTTCAGTGTTTTTTTTTTTTAAATATAAAATCTGCGTTTTTTTTCGGCGATTTTTAGACAAAATTTGTATTTTTATGCGATTTTTTCTCGAAAACGGCATTTTAACCCGAGATCTTTCGACAAAATCAGCGTTTTTTCCATGATCTTTTGCCGCTTTTTTTTTTTCAATGATCTTTTGGCAAGATATTTTAAAGCGATCTTTTATCGAAAACGGCGTTTTTTTCAGCAATACTTTAACGAAATCGGCATTGTATCTGCAATCTTTAAAAGAAATCGACGTTTTCCCGCAGTCTTCAGACGAAATCAGCGTTTTATTTGCGATATTTGGTGAAATTGCCGTTTTTTGCAATCCGCAGAGGAAATTCGCACTTTTCAGCGATCTTTTGACAAAGTTCGTTGACAAAAACATTGACGAAATCATTGTTTTTCTGCAAAATATTGACGAAATGTGTGCTTTTTCGGCGATCCTTTCACGAAATTTGCATTTCTCCGCGATTGCTTTTTCCGCGCGTAAAACCGTACAAGTTGGCAGCTATGTGGAACTGATAGCCCAATTTCAAATTTTCGGACGAGAATTACCTCTGACATAAGAAGCGAACTCTCATTAATTGGGAATAAACATATTAAAGCAGCTATCATTCGTCTCCCCAATGCGCGCGCTATGAGTCACATGACGTCCCGCTCCGAACTCTGCGATCGGCTGCAATGAAAATGAACGTACGATGACCCGAGAGAAAAACAACTTCTGGTCATTTGCGGAGCCACGATAAAACTCCACAAAACATCGCATGCTTTTCGTGACCGAATGCGCATGTTTTTCGCAACTTTTCGGCAAAATTTGCACGTTTTCCGAGATCCTTTGCAATGTTTCTTTGTTTTTTGACGAAATTAACAGCCTAAAAAAAGTTATTTATTGTTGTTTCCTGGATCGACGAAATCGCGCTAAATTTCGTTTTGGCACTAAGTGCTTTTTGGTGCAGGTTTGGCACAAAATTGAAAAAAATAGCTGTTTTGTAGCAGTTTGGTGCAGTAAAGCGGTTTCGGCGCAGTCAGGTGCAGGTCTTACATCCCTGTATTTCTTTATTATCACCGAGAGATAAACCTCAAAGCAACTAACAGCTGTCACAATTAGAGGCTGTAAAATACAACCAAACCTTTGTGGTCTTAAAATGTTTATATAACAGAACCTTGCTAATCCATACATCCATACTAATTAGGGATAATGTCTGTTTGATATAAAAAAAACTTTGGATTGATTAAAATTCTGATTAAAAAAAAAAAAAAAAAGGTGCTTATAAATTATATATATATATATATATTTAGTACAATAAACATCTTTTAATTCAGCATCCTGAATAATTTGGCACGACTTTAGGAGTAAAAATTTCTTGTTTAATTACATCTGAAGTTTATAATAACCCAATGAATGGAACTTCATAATAAGGAACTATGTAACCCATCACAAACAGTTCAAAATCTCAAATATATAAAAAACTGAAAAAATGTGAAATCAAACTGTTGATAGGAAAAATAAATTTTTATCATCTAAATTAAATATATTTTTCACATTAGAAAAAATAATTTTAAAGTAACTAACAAACAAATTGATATTCGAGATTTTTTTTAAGAGGGCTTATACAATGTTGGCCTAAAGTGAATGTTTTCATTTTATATGTGTATACATATGTTGTACTTTCACATGCTTGAGTATTTCTACTCAATCTCTTCTCTTCTCTTCACTTCTCTAATTCTATTCAAACAGTTTAAAAAATAAAAAACATCTTTAGTGTCATTTTTTATTTAATTTAACTTCTTATTTATTTTTTATTGTAACTTCTGGATGTATCTCCCAACATTCATCTTTAAATAGAAAATTTTGTAAATTAATCTTTTCAATTAATCTGTTCAAATAAAAAAGTTTGGATAAATTGGAATTTTAGATTAGAGGGGTTTTACTGTATAATCATCCTATGGCGATTAAGATTTTGTGTTCAAGATTTTATACTGCTTTCTTAAAATCAATTGTAATATAGTTCTTTTAAAATATTTAACTATGGTGCTAACCACAAGCACCAATAATTGCCAGACACAAATTTTTAGGAAGCATTGCAAAAAACTTTTCATAAAGTATCATTATTTAGAGATTTGTTATTTGCTTTTATTATTCAATAACACATTCACATTTCACAACATTGGTGTAATCATAATTGTGAGGACTGCAATAATAAAATAAAAGCAGAGCTTGTAATAAAAAAATAAACCATGCTTACAGGTCCAGGATGTAGCCGGAAACCTGATAGCTGAGATCCAGTAAGAGGCAGCAATTCCTTACCACCTATTGGAGGCTTTTCAATAAGACTTTTTAAGGAACTGTAAGAAAAACAAAAATAAATAAATATCGTGAAAAACATATCATATGATGATAAATAGTAATTTTCCAGAGATCATTTCAGAGAAGTGTTAAGAGAATTTGCATCCAACTCAGGACCCATCATAATTATTTCCGTCTTAAAATGGGACTCTTCATAAAATTCTTTGTCTTTAAAGAAACCCTTTCACAAAAACTTTTTCATACCGAAAACAGAATCTTCATAAATTTTATCGTCTTAAAAGGTAATCTGACAGGTCTTAAAACAGCTAGAATCACAAAAGATGAAAAGAACATATTATATGGTTACAAAAAGTAAATATAACTTCATATACTTAAATGTAATGCATATTTACAAATATATTTTCTCATTAAAACAGGAACTTGAATGCAATAGACTGGAAGATGATAGCCTAAAAAATCACTTCTAGAATTAGTTAAATCTCGACTTGTTTATTAAAAAACCATCAGTCTCCAAGCCATTTCTTGAAGGAAAAACACCCAAAAACCTGATTTTAGCAGTTGATTCATAGGTTTACCATTATGTTTTTCTGCTCTCAATCCTCCTTTTCTTCATACTTTTGGGTGCAGGAAAGCCCAATGGTAAACTTAAGGCTCAACCTCTAAAATCGGGGTTTTAGATATTTTCCACAAAGATTTGACTCGGCAGACCAATTGAGTTTTAATATGTGAATCAAGATTTATCTAATCCTAGATTTTCATCCATGAACTAATAAGATAATTGTCTATGCTGCCACCTTCCAGTCTATTTGTTTACATTTTTGAAGAATAGTACTTTGAATAAATAGCTTTGGTAGATTTTAAGCGACTTCAGTAAAGTTTTCATAAAATGATATAAGTGTTTAAGAACAATTACGTAATTTTTAGCTATCCATGCATAATTTTCTAAATAAAAGCTTGTTATCTTATATAACACTCTTTACATAAATATCTTCAAATAAAATTTAATCAAAAAGGCAATAATACAGATCTTAAATTATATTAAAACACAAGATATATCTAAAAAATGAAAAGAAATTTAACTTTTTAGGAGAGCCTAAAAATAAACATTATCTAACTACTAAACAAAAATTTCATATAACTTTCATGCAAGATTAACGTTTATTTTCTTTTGTTTAGATAAAATTTTATTTTAATTATGGCAAGGAAATTTTTATTTTAAACTTATTTATTTTTTTATATTTTTAATAGGAAAAATTATAAAATCAATATAAAAATTAATATTTTACTTACTATTCTGTCTTTATGATTTTTATATTTTAAAAACTTTTATACATACATTCAATAAAACTTTGTTGCAACAGACACACATTTTAAAAATAATAAGTATTCAATTTTCTCTTTTATATATTTTAGAAAGTGTCCTTATGCAGTGACAATTATTTATGTCTGTGTTGAAAGAATGCATTTGACGCTAAATTGTTTCGATTTTAAACAAATCTGATCAATTATTTTAGATTTAGGCAAATTAATCATTAATTTTGGGGGTAAAAAAAAATTGGGTGACACACAATGACAGATACACTCTGAAAGACAAAATTTCTTGCAATGGAGGAAGGTAACTGACCCCCTAGCCTTCTCCAAATGGTGCCTTTTGTTACTAATGCACAAGTTTGCGCTTTATAATAGACATAATCAAAAACATTTTCAAATTCATACAAACATATATAAATGCTACATCTTAGATAAATGAAGCAGGACTGCTTCTATTTTTAGACAATCTTTTTCTAACTTTAAGTAATACCTGAAAAGACAAAAAACATATTTCTTTTATTTCCATTACTTCAGTTGTAATTTGAAATTTTTTTAATTATAAAATACAGCATAATTAATGTAAAATGTAAGTAATTTTAAGTAATGTGTCTAAACAATAATTTCTAGTGAAGAAACTTACCGGTACTCAAAAGAATATCTTCATATAATACAAGTAATTAGTTATTTTTAAAAACCAGTTTTACTAATTTAATAAATAGTTAATCTAAATTACTAAATCTAAATTACCAATAGTATAATTAGATTAATTAATCATATAAATGGTATTTCCCATGCATTTTAGCTAAAATAGGAACTTGATATTATCAATATTAAATGTACTTTTTAAATTTATTTCTTATTTTAAAATAATTATTTCAATGCAAAAATTTAACAATTTGTATTTTATATTTTTATGCTCAGTCATATCAAATGATTACCTACTTGAATAACCTAACAACATGACAAACTTATAGACAAGTAGTGATAAGAATTTTTTTTTTTAATGTATTAAATTATTATTCTGTAATATTTTTAATTAAACTTATTTAAGGTTTTCCTTGAAAAAATTAATAGAACATACAGCTGAACAGTGTGAATCTTCTTAGCACATTAAGAAAGTCATTTTTATATCTACATTATATCTGCAGACATTAAAATTTTGAGTGCTTTAGAAATGTTTTTTTTTTCTCTCATTTTATTTTAAATGAATTACATTACATTATCAGAGTTTCCCCCAGGTTTAAAAAAGGGCACTTTTTACATTCTTAAGGGCACTTTTATGATTTTAAAGGCACTTTTATAGAGTTGAACCTAAAATCTGGCGGTTCAAAGAATTGAAAATTGCGGTGAGAAAACAAAAATTTCGTCAGCAAATCGAGAAAAAACAAATTTTGCCAAAAATTGAACAAAAAGAAAAAAAAAAAAAAGATAAATTTTGTTAAAAGATCACAAAAGAACAGTCGATTTTGTTAAAAGATAGCAAAAAACAGCAGATTTTGTTCAAAAATCCCTAAAAACGGCAGATTTTGCTAAAAAATCACGAAAAAAACGACAAATTTCATGAAAGATCGTGAAAAAATGGCAAATTTTGTTAACAGATCGCAGAAAAAAAAAAACGGCCGATTTTACTAAAAGATTGTTAAGGGGCAAGCCTGATGTATTGATATATTATATTTTTTGGTCAGTCAACAGAGGATTGTGAACAGAGGGGGAGGGGGAGGGGGAGGGGGCAAAGGAGAAGGTTGTCCCGGGTGCGGCAATTTAGGGGGTGCCAAATTTATATTACAAACGTCATTTTTGGGCTGTCACAAAAAAAAAGTTGGGAGGGGAGGAAGGCCTCAAATTTTAATTACGTCCCGGGTGCAATTTTCTCTTCACACGCTATGCTTGTGAAGCAGGAAAATCTGCTTTTTGAGAATTAAAACACAATTTTGAAGCAGGAAATTTAGTTTATAGAACAGAAAGATTCACTTCTGGCATTAACTTTTTTTTGCATTTTTTTGTGAATTTTTGACAAAATTAGGCGTTTTCTGCAAATGTTTTGATAGAATTTTCTGTTTTAATGCGATTTTCGGACGAAATTTGCTGTTCTTCCGCAAATCTTTTGACGAAATCTGCCGTTTTATCGCGATGTTTTTGATGAAAATTGTCGTTTTTCTTGAATTGTTTGACAGAATTTTCCGTTTTATCGCGATTTTTAGATGGAATTTGGCATTTTATTTATGTTTTTTTTTTTTTTTTTATGGGTCTGTCGTTTTTATGGGATTTTGTGACAAAATTAGCCGTTTTTTCACAAATTTTGCCAGAAAGCCGTTATTTCGTGATATTTTTAAAAGTGAAATTTGACTTTTTTCGCAACTTTTTGACGAAATTACATGTTTTGTGGGATGCATAAAAGATATCTTTTACGTGCAGTCGCCGATTTTTTACGCATTGTAGTGTGTCTGCATCATCGCTATAGGGCTGCGTTTTTTCAAATATGGGGCAAGAAGGCACTTTTTTTTGAATGAGCGACAGGAGGGACGCTAGTTTTTGGATGAGGGGCAAGACGGGCACTACTTTTTAAACTAAAGGGCAGGAGGGGCGGAGCGCCCCCCCCCCTCCTGAAACCCTCTGGAGAAAACTCTGCATTATTATCATTCAAAAGTTGTGTTTTTTAAATCTATCTAAATTTCCAACTTTAGCACCATCTTCTAAAACACTTTTAGCTTTTAAAGAAAATGGTAAAATAACATTTCATTTTTTAGTATATAAATAAGAATTACTTGCAAATTTTTGTGCATTTAAGCATGAAAATGACTGTGTGAATATGTCAGAAAGTATCAAACTAAATTAAAAAATTCCTTTTTCTACTTTGAATCTGGCTTAAGTATCTTAAGCATCTTAAGTATTTGGCCTTAAACACTTGGTCTTTCTGAAGTATCCGTCCAACCAAGTGCTCAGCAAAATGATTTAATACGAAATAACGATTGAATATTCATTACATTCCTACAGAAGACCTGATTAAAATCTCTCTTGAATTACAGCTGCTACATGGAAAGGACAAGAACATAAAATAAGTGCTCATTAAGAATAAAAAGAAATTTTAAAGTACAAATCAAAGCAACTGACAACAGTGCTGTCAAAATAGAAGTTAACTCACTGTATTGCCAATTCAGAAAATCTTTAGACTCAAATTATCTACTAAAATTATTCAATAGTAATTTTCACTTTATTTAATGACAGACGTTTTTCTTGAATTGTTTGACAGAATTTTCCATTTTATCGCGATTTTTAGATGGAATTTGGCATTTTATTTACGATTTTTTTTAATGGAAGTCTGTCGTTTTTACGGGATTTTGTGACAAAATTAGCCGTTTTTTCACAAATTTTGCCAGAAAGCCGTTATTTCGTGATATTTTTAAAAGTGAAATTTGACTTTTTTTCGCAACTTTTTGACGAAATTACATGTTTTGTGGGATGCATAAAAGATATCTTTTACGTGCAGTCGCCATTTTTTACGCATTGTAGTGTGTCTGCATCATCGCTATAGGGCTGCGTTTTTTCAAATATGAGGCAAGAAGGCACTTTTTTTTTGAATGAGCGACAGGAGGGGTGGAGCGCCCCCCCCCTCCTGAAACCCTCTGGAGGAAACTCTGCATTATTATTATTCAAAAGTTGTGTTTTTTAAATCTATCTAAATTTCCAACTTTAGCACCATCTTCTAAAACACTTTTAGCTTTTAAAGAAAATGGTAAAATAACATTTCATTTTTTAGTATATAAATAAGATTACTTGCAAATTTTTGTGCATTTAAGCATGAAAATGACTGTGTGAATATGTCAGAAAGTATCAAACTAAATTAAAAAATTCCTTTTTCTACTTTGAACCTGGCTTAAGTATCTTAAGCATCTTAAGTATTTGGTCTTAAACACTTGGTCTTTCTGAAGTATCCGTCCAACCAAGTGCTCAGCAAAATGATTTAATACGAAATAACGGTTGAATATTCATTACATTCCTACAGAAGACCTGATTAAAATCTCTCTTGAATTACAGCCGCTACATGGAAAGGACAAGAACATAAAATAAGTGCTCATTAAGAATAAAAAGAAATTTTAAAGTACAAATCAAAGCAACTGACAACAGTGCTGTTAAAATAGAAGTTAACACACTGTACTGCCAATTCAGAAAATCTTTAGACTCAAATTATCTACTAAAATTATTGTAATTTTCACTTTATTTAATGGCAGACATTCCATAATTAGCTGAAGCAAAGATTATAACTAAAAAAACTCTGGCATGTGTTTTAAACTAAAAAACTCTCTAAATAGATGCAATAAAAAAGTGTGTCATGGAATTTCATAATAAAACAGATAAATCATAGTATTTCGTAATCTATGTAGAGGTGGAAAATCAAAAATCTATTTTTGTAGCAGGTGCCCAGTAGCAGTAAATTTTCCAAATGTCTGCAAGAGATACTTCAAAAAATAATCAGCAGGTAAAATATTTTTACAATTGAAAAATAAATTAAACACTTGCCTGTAGCATTTTTAAGCATATTTAAAATTTTTATTAATAATAATCATAAATTTTTGCATTAAGTAATAAAGAGCTAAAGATAATATAAAGCAAAAGCTCGATGAAAAAGAACCTGCAAAACAGTAAAGAAAATCTGTCACGTTCGTCTCCCATCTCGAACTTTCAGCTACCAGGAGCAGGTCAATTACAGTTTTGGAGTGGGTTGATTATGTTTTGGAGCATATCCATATTAAAAGTAAATATGCTTTAATAATGAACTTTTCTTTACAATGTGCATATTTATAATTCTTCTTCATAAATTTTCACTATACAGTCTGTTTTCTTGACCCATAAAAATAGTTCAGAGAAATCATTTCTATCTCTCTCTGTTTAGAGCAATCTCATCAATGAATTTATATTTTCGTTGCCTCTCGAATAAAAATTTCCAATTTCAACAGTATAAAATGTAATAAAGTGTTAAAACAGGGAAAAAGAAATTATATATTTACTTAATAATTTCAAAATTTGAAGCAGCATAGATATAATAGAGAAACTAACTTTCCACATTCAAATATACCAAATTAAATATATTCTATATATTTATTTAATAATTTCAAAATTTGAAGCAGCATAGATATAATAGACAAACTAACTTTCCACATTCAAATATACCAAATAAATATATTCTGATAAGAAATGTTTCATAACCTTTTAAAAGTTGAAAAAATAATGCGACTTACTTATAAATTTCAACACTTTAGAAAACAGTTGCATGGATTTAAACTACAAATCAAATGTAACAAGACAAATATGTTTTGGCAAATGAAAAGAAAAATTTGATAGTAAATTTAAATAACTCAAACGATATATGTAAGTGTGAATAGTGTAATCACTAAATTACACAGTGGATTTCCTTTTAAAAAGGTAATATAAAACAAACATTTCTGTTTGTAACAGGATAAATCACAATTTTGTATCAGAATTTAACAGTTTTGTAATTAGTTACGTTTTAGCTTTGGAATCAAATGATGTTTTTTTTATTTTTCAATAAAAAACAAATGAAAATATTTTAATTGTTATTAATTAGGCATTTTTTTAACTCAATTTTATTATATTATACAGTCCTAAAAAGTTCTTTAAGCCTCAAAAATAATTTGTAACACAAGACAAGACATTTATCAAAAGCTATTCAATTCCAAATTATTGTTTCAGTAGTCATGAAATGCCAATTTCATGCATAATATATATATTAATATATATATATATATATATATATATATGAGGATTTTCAGAAAGTTCTGCATTGTTAAGGAGGAAAAAGCATTTTGTTTAAAAACAACCTTAATGCTGAATACCTTTTCAATAATGCTTGTCTTTTACAGATTATTCAACTGTGTTTTAGAATAAACATCCTCTTTGCACTAAGACATGTAAGTAAGAAAACAAAAGTCAAAATATAATTAGTGTTCACACTAGAAATAAAAAGGTCATGGTGCTATTTGCTAAAAAGGGCACTTTTGCAAGAAAAAATTTGTTACTGCCTTTATAAGGAAAAAAAAAAGAAAGCGGGAAAACACATAATTTTTAAGTAAGATAAATTAAGTAATATTAATTTTGAATGATTTTATGATGTAAAAATTAAAAATACAATTAAATTAAACCACAATTGAATAGTTTGATGTTCTTTTTCTTAAAGAAAGGAAGAAATTCTATCATTTTTGGACACACAAGTTTAGAAATACTACAGAATAAAATAAATAAATATTTAAAATCTCTGGGTAAAACCAGTGGTGCATTTTGAAAATTTGAAAAAGGGCAGGGTGCTGCACCCTTCAAAAATGGTCTAGAATGAACACTAAAAGAATAAATTTTTTTTATATATTTTAAAGAGAAAAAAAAATTAATTATAAAATTACTGTATTAATAATTAGAATTTTTTTAAAAAGCTAAATTTTTAACCTGTTGTCTAAATTTCCAGGTCCATCAATATTGCCAGGAAGGTTAGGAAGAAAAGCACTGAGTTGCTCTTTCATTTTTCGTCCACAAAATTTGTTGTACGCATGCTCCAAATTGCAATAGGTCATCAAATTACTAGCACCAGTCACAACTGCTGTTGCTGAAATATTTAAAAGAACCAAATTAATAGTCAAAGTAGTTAATTTCTTCATGAAAATTAAAACAGCATTAAGAAAATAGTAAATAATTAAGTGCAAATTCAGACATAAATATTATACAGAATTCCTGTTAAATATAATTCAGATTATACAAAACACTAAAAATTTATAATATAACTATATCAATTAATCAGACAAAAATTAGTATTCTTCCATTACCTAGGAGCAGTGATAGAAACTGGGAGATAAAAGGCAGGCGTCAAATGATGACTACTGTAAAAATCTCAGGCATTAAATTAAGATTTTTAGTTGCAGTTTCTAAAATTCATATTAATATTACTGTATATAATTTTAAGGTGATTGTGAGTAATTTTTTTTTTTAATTCACATCAAATTTTCTGAAAGGTTACAACAGATGGGAGAAAAATCCACTCCCAGTACTTTTTTTTTTTTTTTTGAGGGAAGGGGGAGGGGGGTTGTGCCTATTTTATGAAATTTGCCTTTTTTGTTATCTTTCGATGAAACTTGCCATTTTTGCAATCTTCTGATAAAACTTGCCATTTTTTGCGATTTTTTGAAGAAACTTGACATTTTTTCGAGATCGTTTGATAAAACATGCCGGTTTTTTCGTGATTTTTTGACGAAATTTGTCGTTTTTATTAGGGATGCAACGGATATTGATTTTGCTGGATATCGGATATCCGGTATCCGATTTGCCTGCCGGATTCGGATATCCAGTACTAAATATGTTTTTAGTTATGGTTAATGTTTGTTTATTTCTTTATGCAATGCCATCTCAAATAATAAATTGCAAACGTGTTTCACACACCATTACAACTTTTAAACTTATTGGAATATAATTCACAGAAACTATATATCTTTGACTATCAGGGCTTGAAATTCAGGTTTTCCCAGGCAGAGAGAGTTTTCCTCATAACATTTGTAAATGCAGGGGAGTTAAACTATATGAGAAGGAAGAAATTAAAAAAAAACTATTATTTTTTACATGCCATTTAAATATTTAATTTATACCAGCATGACAAAATTCCATTGAAATAATTTAAATCAACAACTTTAGATAATTATCTAAAATGTCTATTTTAATTAAAACAAACGAAAAGAATCAAACCTTATATATATCATATCTATTTTTCAATTTTCACTCAGTGTTATGGACAATTAATAATTGAGTTGCTAAATGAATATTTTAATTTAGATTTTATTTGATTTTGTGTGGTTTAGAATCCTTTGTAAGTTACACTTTTTTATTTTTATTATTATTATTTTTTAATTTTGTAAAATCTGATGGGCATTCATCTTTAATTTACTTGCAAGAATGATGCATTTAGATGATTGTATTGTCAATATCCTGCGATGATTGTATACCACTTAGTGGGATTATCGTCAATAATGTAATTTCTGACATTTTGGCTAATTGAATTATGTTCTATGCAATGGAATTTTAAACCCATATGAAATTCTGAAAAGGACATAATCAGTAGGTTTCCTCTATTCCATGAGAAATGGTTTATTAAAAAAGGTCATGTCCTAATTTCTGTGAACTATGCACATAAACTATTTATTGTTTCTAAATGTGCTTCCTTAAAGTTTGCCATTTTTTTTTCAATCATTTGGAAAGCAGTTGATGTTATCGGTTGAGAATGGACCTTGTGGTGTCTGCATTTTATTTTGTTTATTATTGGTCCAGGAAATCCATGATGTATGTAGTTTGTGACTTTTATTACATGAGTCATGTTTTGATCATCATAAAAATATAATGTTTTTACTGATTTTCATTAACTCAATGAGAAACATTTAAACATCTTGCTTTGGACGATGGATGTCTTCATTTTATTCATTTATTTATAATTATTTTTTTTACAAAATTCTTTAAATTTAGAAGAATTTTTATTTGAATAGGAAATCAAAATGTCATTTTTAATAAAGAAGAAAATAAAAAGTTACAAAATGGGCAGATGCAAATTATCAGATATGAAAAAAAAAAAAAAAAAAAAAAAAAAAAAAAATCCAAACAGAAACATTGTATGAAAGATCATCTTTTAAATGAAAAAAGAAATATGATTATCAAGCCCATTGATTACAAAATGTGCGATGATTTCAAAAAATGAAAAAAATCTAGCACTAGAAAAAAAAAACATTTTTTTTTTTTTTTCTAATGTGCAACACAAGATCTAATCTCATTTTGTTTAGTGCTGATTCCAGGCTAATTAGATAGAGCTCAGACTCTAGTGACCATTACTGCCCTTTTAGAAATTTCTTGTTTCGGCAAAAGAGACAAAAGAAATTCACAAAATACGGAAATCAGCCATAGAAAAAATATCGCTGATTTTGTCCACCATGGCAAAAATAAATTTTTAAAAATAGTCAATCGGTCTGAAAAAATTTGAAGTTTGAGGGAACTTGGACAGTGGGAAAATATAGCGAAATTCATCAGTCATTTACAGTAAAATATTGTGAAATTTGTTAGCCTGCCACAAGCAAATATGAAAATCATCAGCAGGTAGCAGAGAAAAAACAAATTTTTCAGCTGGACGCAGGAAAATAATTATTAATTTCAGCAGAATGTAACTAAAACAAAAAGGGAAATTTTCCAATCAGTCGCAGAATAAAATAGCTAAATTTGTCACATTCAGCTGAGAGAAAAAAAATTGTGAAATTTGGCAATCGGTCTCGAGAAAAAAGTTGCAAAAGTTTGCGAGGTGAGCAAGCGAGAAAATTGTGAGAAAAATTACAAAGTTTTTCAATCAAATGTAAAAAACCAATCATGAATTTTGTATAATTGCCATAAGAGAAAACTGTGAGATTTGCCAATTGATAGCGGAAAATATCACAAAAATAGTCAGTCAGTCCTGAGATTTGATCGCCATTTAACAAAAGAAAAAAAAAATTCAAAAAGGGATTTTTTTTTTTGGAAACAGGAATGTCTTGGCCATAAGATATTTTAAGTCATGAATCCAGCCATCCCATGCCAAAGTTCAAGCCCTGTATGTGTATATTAATAATATTGAATAAAAAATGTACTTCAAACATTTAAATATTCTGCTTATTTGTCAATGAAACGCTGATAATGGCTAATAATTACAATGAAATGCTGAAAATTGCTAATAATTTGTACAATGAAATGCAGATAATTTATAGAACAAATTTTACACATTTATCAA
This sequence comes from Maratus speculifer, assembly GCA_964019185.1. Classification (NCBI taxonomy): domain Eukaryota; kingdom Metazoa; phylum Arthropoda; class Arachnida; order Araneae; family Salticidae; genus Maratus; species Maratus speculifer. The sequence continues at coordinate 19,589,204 of OZ025292.1, read as the reverse complement.
TATGTTTATTTTATAATTGTAAAGTAATTTCACAAAGAAATACATAGCTTCCATTTATAATGTAAACATAAAAAAGCTTACGAATATACCAATGGTTGAAGAGTTATTTCCAAACATAGGTTTATTTAATGATTTTTTTCATGTTTAATTATTTAATACTGTTTTACCTTAAGCTACATTTAATTTTACTTTAAGTTAAATCACTTTCAAATTTATAAACAAAACTTTTAATTTTAAATATTTATAATGAAATCATGAAAATAACTAGTTGGATGCACCAATCCCAAAACTCTTCTATTCCATATATCTGAATGTTTCAAAAAATATTTACAAATACAGTCGAGTCTCTATAAACGAAATCCATCATTTAGTCAAAAAATTCGTTGAATAGAAAACTGCAAAAAATTTTGTACTTTATAAGAAAGCGTTATGCTTATCCCAAAGGAGTTTTTATGTAGATGCAGTAGAAGATAACACCAGCATAGATGACGTTTAGTAACAATTCTTCATTCAAATGATCTCTCACAACAAAAACTGTTCCAAGTCACCACAAACAACAAACATAAACTCTAAAATTATGAAAACTTGCTGAAAAAAACAACCTTTTCTGCAATTGCCCCCTCACCCCTTCCTTATTGCTGACTTACTATCCAAATCAAGAAATAAACGCCATTTTCAAGACAACAATGGAATAGTTTTATCTTTTAGGATGCTTTGTGATTATTGCAAATCGTTCTAATAGCAAGCAAATGTTTCACTCTTTTCCAAGAACGCAAGCTCACCTTGGCTAAAACAAAATCAAGTATAACCATGCAAAAAAGTTTTTTTTTTTTTTTTTTTGTGTGTGTGTGTGTGTGTGGGGGGGGGGGGGGGTTGAATGCCTTTTTTTGGACATAAGGAATAAGGTAGAGGATGCTATGTAGCTATGACTTATAAACGAGAAATCAATGAAAAAAATTTACTCTACAAATAGCTTGAAGCGTTTTCAGAACATATAAAAGTACATTTTTGAAAAAATTCGTTAAATGGAGATATATATTTCCCTATATGTAGATTATTTTTAATGTAATCATGAAAAAAATTGACCGTTCCTACAAAAAATTCGTTAAATAGAGAAATTTGCTGGATAGAGTTTCGTTGTAGAGAGAGTCAACTGTATTAATACTACTTCAATATTGTTAGTTCAGTACTATACCAACTTTTACTTTCATCTAGAATTTTTGCTGCAGTCAGTTAATTAGATTAAGAATGAGTTAATCTCGATCATGATATTTATTAAAATCAATATTCTTTTCTGTTCTGCTATACATCAGTTGTTTGCGAATAGCCAGTTTTAGAAAGATACGAAGTTCGCATCGCTTCACGAACCACCAATTCTCTGTAAGGATTATGAAAAATCAAAATAATTTTACAAAAATCATTATTACAGTACCATCTTTAGGCAAACTATTTTCAAATTGAAGGAAGACCAGACAGACATTCCCAGAAATGTATCCAAAGAAATTTGGTTCAATTCTATGCATAACTTCATACAGTATTTGATGGTAGAACAATGAAAATGGTACAAAAATTGCGATTACAGCATCGCCTTACAGCGAAATGTTTCCATATTGAAGAAGAACCTGCTGGTTACAGTCAAAAATATGCACAAAATATTTGGATCATTCTATGCATAACTTCATACACTTTTTTATAGTATGATGGCAACACTGGGACAGACAGATGTTTTGAATAAACATGTTTTTGGGGATATTTGATCCCTAAAACACGCAAATTCGTCAAAAAAAAAAAAAAAAAAAAAAAAAAAAAAAAAAAAATTGATTACAATAATTTCTTTTTTGAAAGATAGAAGAAATTAAAAATAGGTTTGTTTAGATGTGTAACTTAAAAACCAATTAACCCATTGTTTAAATTAAAAGAAAGAAAGAAAATTAGTAAAATCACAGTTTAATAAACAACTTCAAATTTTATGAAGATAGAAAACCAACGTTTAGAAATGCATGTAAGGTAGCAAACAGCTGTTTTGAATCTATTATTACCATTCGCTCCCGTAATAGGTATATAAGACTGTGCTTCCCTGTCGCTTTGCTCAGCTTAGCTTTTTCTAGCACGCTGAGTCTTATACTGATGAAGAATCTCGATAGTAGATTCGAAACGGCTGTTTTCTATTCTTTTCATGCATTATTTGTGCATTTCTCAATGTTGGTTTTTTATCTTTATACATTTTTGCACAAAAGCTTTATTTGCTATTTTGACTTCAAATTTTGTTTTACAATCTGAGAGAAGATACAATTTTCTAAAAGATGTAAACGTAAACTTTTAAATTTGTTACAGAGTTTAAATATAAATAGTTGGAAAGCTGGCAATTCTTTAAACTTTTGAGAATTACCTTTTATTCATCGATAGGGAACTTATAATAATATGTCATCTTTTGCATTATAAACAAAAGTTTGTTTGGGATCAAACGATTACTGTTATTAATATATATTTGTTTTGTTGCATTCTGCTGGATATCCGATAGAGATCTGTTTATGTTCGTATCACGGTCTACATATTTTCCTCTCTATTTTTAAAGATGGTTTCCTTGGCATCCTGTAGATGGCGGTAGCAGTCCGGCACTGTCGGAATTTAGCATGATGCAAATCCAGTGACGTCACTACGAAACTTCCAGAGGAAAGTTATGGGAGCCATTAGAGGGCGTAGTTTCTGTGATGTGTAGTAGACTAGATTCCTTTTGTTCAAGAGATATATATACCCAGCAGTTTGATAGTCAAGTTGATCGTTCCTTGTTTGTGTGATGTAGCAGTTATCTTTTTAGTCTTTCGGCTGGTCTCCGATTTTAAAATATATTTTTAGTTTCAACGGCTCTTCTTTAGTTTTAAATGCTTTTAGTTTTGTCAACAGTTTTTAAGTCACATTCAATTACTTTTAAATAAAGAAGTGCAAGATGTGGGACATATTATAAAGTCGACATTTTCTACGTGTTATACAAGACGTTTTTCCCGGTGCTTCTTTGGATGTTTGAACTGACGGTCTGAGTGTTGACATTGAAGGGCATGATGGAATAATGTGGATGTGTGCTTCTGACTTTTATTTCATCGAAGCAGACATTATTTTTCATCACTAGTTGAGCTGTGTTAGCCAAGATTGGTAAAAAAAACTGGTTTTTTTTTTTTTTTTTTTTTTAAACCAAAAACCGTGGTTTTTTTTTTTTGGTTTAAACCAGTTTTTTTTTAAATATGTTTTTCTATTACATATATATGCATATTTATAAATAAAAATAAATATTTGTGAATATATAAATAATAACTTGAATTAAAAGTAATTCTATTCAATGTAATTATTTAATATACAATTAGTTATGTAGAAAATTTAAATCATTTAAATATTAAACATTTTTAGAAAAAGCTATGTCTTATTTCATAAATAAAATGTTCTACATATTGAAACATTGATACCTTGAACATCTTAAACAACAATCTCTTAATTACTAGCACTATAAATAAATATATGATGCAGTTTCATAAATAAAACTTTATACATATTATTTTCACATGGCTGTTCAAAACAGTTTCTTTGAAATACTTGTCATATGAGATGTCTTTTTTTTTTCTGTTAGAAGACTACATAAATTATCTTTTATTGAAAATAAAGCTTTTTATAAAGAACTAGCGGCCTTCGCCCGCTACGCTGGTCGGTTTATCTAAAGAAATCTTGAAGAAGTAGTTAGATAAGGTTCAGACATACATTAAAAAAAAAAAAAAGCAAGTCGATCATTCAAAAAACGTTGGGAAATATCAAATATTTACTGTAATTTTTTAAGAAAAACAAAGTTTCGAAAAAAAAAATTAAATCGAAAAAAAAATTACACTGACATATTAATGCAAGGAAATTTTCCCAGAGAGAAAATTCGCCTTGAATACAATATTTCAAATTCTTTTAATTGCTTATAGGCGTTAATGCCAACATAGTGAAAAAAAATTTCATGCTGGGAATCGAACCCGGGCCATCAGTATGGCGCACTGACGTTCTACCGACTAAACCACATGGAACGACAGCCAGCTTGAAACTTTCTCATACTTAAGTAGACTGGCGAAAACATAACGATAGTGCGTTTTAAAATCGCACAGTGACATCTATTGGATTTTATATGTACTAAAAAACGTTATGTACTAAAAAACGTGAGCAGCGCACCTAATAGTTTCTTTTGTTTCTTTTTGTTACTTTTTTGTCTGTTGTCCGATTTTGATGAAACAAAGCCTATACACTGCCCGGGAGTGTGCATTCTTCATTAGTGAAAACCGCATAAAAATCCATTCAGTAGTTACGAAGATAACCTCGAACAAACAGACAGACAGACAGACAGACAGACAGACAAAAAATTCAAAAAAAATTTTTTTGTGTTTCATTGGTTTTCTTTTATCGCCCTGACTCCATTTTTGTCAATTATCTTCAATGTACAGACACACCGGGTCCTACTGTTTTATTATATGTATAGATTTTCAGAATGATTTGAATTTAGCTGTAGAGTCTTTAAGAAGTATTGTGTATTGCTAATTGACATTTCTCCTCTGAAACTACTAGGTTAAAATAATAATAATTAAAAAAAAAAAACGACAAACAAAATTTGTAAAATAAACAAAAATACCTATTTAACACAGAGTATTGAAAACATTGATCTTAAAATATAAAGCAGTTTTATAAATACTGTCTTCCACTAAAGCATTTAAACAGACATCAGACTACATGCTATATTTTAACGTTTAGTACTTTTAAATGTCTAAACTAAAAATTACATTTTTTTAGGTATTTCTATAAGACTTTCTTTCTATTATGTCTCAAGCAAACCTTGTCTTGTCCCTTTCTCCCCAATTTTCTCAGGTGATCTAAGTAATGATTTTGGTTAGGCAATAGAAGATTTAAATACATCTTATTGTATATTTTAATTAAATATAAACAGGTGCTTCCCTAGCACCAAATTTTTCTTATTTGACTTTATATCTTAAGTTTTTTTTTTTTTTTTTTTTTTTTTTAATAATTTTACCAATCAAGAAAATAATCTTTAAGAGATTGACTGAAATCTAAAAGGTCATTTTATGTTATTAATTGTAAACTTAATTATAAATCTGCGTTTTCAAAGGAAAAAATATTTTTTTTCCTAAATATTACATATTTTTAATCCATTTTATCTTTGCCAAATTTACATAATTTAAGTATTTATTTAGAGTTTCGCATATGTTCAATCAAGAAAATTTTCTTTTAGAGTTAGATTGAAATCTTAAAGGTCATTTTACGTTATTAACTGTAAATCTGCGTTTCTCAAAGGAAAACATTTTTTTTCTAAATATTACATATTTTTAATCCATTTTGTCTTTTCCAACATAACATAATTTAATTTCTTTATAGCTTCAGATATGTTCATCATTACATGAAATTTGCATTCAACATGTATATTAACATGGCCTAGACTAGACCCCTATGTCTCGTGGTGACGGCTGAGATAAGACTTAAAAATAGATATTACTTACATGCAGTAATTTGAAACACTTAAATTACAAAAATGAGAAAATATTATATTAGATTTGTTCTAAAAAACCAATTGGTTTAAACTATACCAACTCAGTTAGTAACAGAATAAAATCATAATGCAAAATCCCCATTCCTAATGTAAGAATGCTAGAAAAACATAGGCTTAACCCAATAAAGACAGAGCAAAAAAAAAACTTAATTATTCATTAGCACACATAACAGAAAGAAATCAATGGAGAAAATTACTTAAAAATGTCATCTTTGAGGAATGATGAAATCCTTCGTAAATCTTAACTAATCAATCAATTTAAATAGCCAAAGTGCATTTTTAGCTCGTGTCGGCCCTTCTGGCTGTATATGTTTTACAATTAATGATTATATATATATATATATATGTGGGATTAAAGAATAAAGTATCCAGCAATAAAAGATAATAAACTCAATGATTTAATGAACGTGATATCCAAAATGAGACTCGTGTGATGATGCGTGGAAAGAACGAGGTGTTCTATAGATTTCGGCGATGGCGAGTTGGATGGATTTTTAATCAAAAGCTCAGGGAAGCTTATTTATTTTAAATATTATTCAGTTCTACTGTTATCATTGAATGTTACTTACATACTTTATGTCTATTAAACCTTTTTATTTTTTCAAGAATGTTACTTTTACTTAAATCATAAGCTAATCACTCAATATTCCCACAAGTTTTGGGGGTTCGTTGCCGGGATTTGAATGATTTCGCTGATTTATATTTGAATTTGAATTTCACGATGAAAGCTATTTTACACTAAGAAGATCTAAGTCTAAGAAAAATGTTCTGTTTTTAAACTAATACGTATTATGTGGTAAAAGGAACTGTTTGTTATATGTGTATTGATTAGAAATTATCCATAATCAAGCCTGCAAGATAGTGCATTATATTGTTTTGTTGAAGTGTAAACAAAAATTATAATGTCTGTTCTGAATAAAGCTAGAAAGGCGGACTTGTTAACATTGTGTGATGACCTAGGTATAGTTGTGCCTCAGAGTCCAAGAATCATTGATTTGATAAAGTTGGTGACTGAATCGAAGGATTATGAAGAAAATTTTGTAAAAGTTCGACTTGAAGTCATTGCCGCGGAGAGAATAGAAAAAGAAAGACTAGAAGCAGAAAAAGAAGAAAGAAGATTAGAAGCAGAAAAAGAAGAAAGAAGACTAGAGGCAGAAAAAGAAGAAAGACTATTAAGGCTGGAAGCAGAAAAAGAAGAAAAAAGACTAGAAGCAGAAAAAGAAGAAAAAAGACTAGAAGCAGAAAAAGAAGAAAGACGGTTACGGTTAGAAGCAGAAAGAAGATTAGAGGAAAAGAAGATGGAAATGGAGTACGAATTACGAAAAATTGAACTTCAAGGAAATATGATAAATACAAGTGACAGTTCGGCTGTAACTGGTACAGGTAAGCAACTAGATTTGTCTAAATTAATGTCACACTTTGATGGGAAGGGTGATATTAGTATCTACTTAGCTCTATTCGAGAGACAGATTTCTAGGATGAATATAACAAAAGAGAATTGGGTCATGCATTTATTAAGTTTAATGCCGCTAGAAATTGCTAATGTTATAACTAGAGAACCAGAAACATTAACAAATAACTACTGTTACATGTGAACTTCGGATGCCGAAAAATTCAATGCAAAGCTATTAATAATGCTTCAAAATTACGGAAAATTTGCATTAATTCAACATAGGAGCATCAAAAATCCCAACATCCAAAGCGCACACGTAATCGGCCGAATCGCATAGTGGGAAAAATAATAAAAAAAAATATAAAACAAATTAAAATTAATCAAAAATAAAGAAAATTTTAATTTATCAAAAAATAAAACACCGATTAACTCTGATGATAAAAAAAAAAAAAAAATTAAAGTAAAATAAAAGGAAAGAACTCACCCATCTTGTGAATGAAAATCAGGAAACATACCTTTTTATTAATATAACTATTTTATTTTAGCAGATATATATAATAATATTTAGTTGCATTCAGAATCTTATTATGTAGGAATTTTAAATTTAAATACTATTGTAGTAAAAAGAAAGGTTTCAGTCCTGCATCACACAATTGATAAAGATAATTTAAGAATGTTCTTTCGACTATTGTTCATATCCGTCTCAATGACAGTTAGTCCTCAAAAATATATTGAAGAGATTACTTTGAGTCCGCAGAGAGTTATTGTGGGTGGATGTAATCAGTCACTATTGTACGATTATCATTGATAATGACAAAGGAGGATCGATGAGTATTAAATACTGATGATGCTGCAATGTAGATAATATCGGCAATTTTCTTCTGAGATCAAAATCGATAGGTGTAGAAAAATAACAGCCATATCCTTTTAAATTGAACAGATTTGATGTAATTCTGATATTACAGCAGATACAAATCATATACCGGCAAGTGAAGATAGTTGAGAAGTAAAAAGCAAAAGTTGCGGCTTCACAGGCAATATTCTTCTGAGACAAAATCGTTAGGCTCTCAAACACTGGAATGCTGTTCAAATTTATCAAAAATGATGTTTCGCTGATTTTACTGTTGATCTCTTCTACAGATTACGAGGCATATATATCAGAAGTACCTTTGTCTCCGAGAGATTTTCCGGAACCCAAGTCCTCCGCCACGGGAAAAAATTCCCGAGCGAGGAAGTCGTAAAGCCCGCGTCCTACATCGCAGGTGGCAAAACGTAAAAATGATGAGTTTTCCAGACGCTAGCCTCGCAAACCAGCCTCGGCTCAGCCAATCAGAGACGATCCTGAGCGTACCCGTTTCTAGCGTGTTCTCGAAATTTCGGTGATGATTCATCCTTAACACCACTGACCTACACATGACGAAAAATGGCGTCTATTTTGAAGGGAAGAACACATTTTTTCACTGTCATGGCGGACCGATTTACAGCGGGAATATTCAAAATATAAAAACATTACAACATACAAAATAATATATTTCAGCAAATACATGGTAGTTTTAGGAGTTATTTATGTCAAAATAACCAGAAAAATTTTCTCTATCTATTGAATATAGATAGTATTGAAAAAAAATCGGAAATAAAAATATTTTATTTCTTGCAAAATAAAACAAAGAAAAAAAATGGTGCACGTCATGTATAGCGAAACATTTAATTTTTTCATATTAAAGATTACGCTATAAGATCGATTTATTATTTTTATTATTAAATTAAAAATGAGAAATAGAAGATATCTAGAATTAATATTGTATAAAACTTTTAATTTTAAAAGACTTAATTTTAAAAGATTATTATTTAAACTGATAAGACTGAGATTTGAAATACTGTTAAATGTTACAGATTTTAGAAATAAAGTAAGAACATTACGAAAGTTATTAAATTATTATGAAAAAGCAACTATTTTCGAAAGATGTTTAAAAAGACTTAAAACTTAAGTAATTAAATTTATGAAAGATCGTTCTATTTGCTAAATGAAATTTTGAAAAGGAATATGTTAATTTAAATTTTAAAAACGGAAATAATTTTTATTTTGATTTATTTATTTTATTTAATTATTTAATATGATGTAACAACTACGATTATGTAAAAAACTTGCTGCTCAAAAGATTCAAATTGACGCCAGAAGAGTTTAGACAAAAATTAATGTCGCATAAGAAAGAAAACTCAGCCACTTGGCGCGATCTAGCATTTGAGTTAAGGAATTATTTAGAAGAATGGATTACCGGTCTTGATGTGTCGAATTTTGAAGATTTAAAAGAATTAATACTGGTAGATCAAATCAAAAGAAGATTACCGATAGAAATGAAGGAACATTTCATCGATGATCTTCCCAAAATTAAAAGTGTTGATACATTAGTTTGTAAACTAGATGATTACGAAACAGCAAGGCGTAATATTAAAACCATGAATAGAAATTCACACCACTTTGAAGATAGGAAGTCAAAAATGCGCGAAAATAACAATTCAAAACCGTGGTTACCATCTCAACGTTATGATACTTTAAGAAAACAACAATTCGCAGATAATACAGCTAATAAAAATGAATCTGCTAATTTAAATGAAAGAAACAGGGCACAAATTAGATGTTTTAAATGTAACCGTCTTGGCCACGTAATATCCCAGTGTAAAAATGGGAATAATAGTCAAATAAATTATGACAGCCAAAATCGGAGCCAAAACCCGCGATTATCCAATCACAAAGAAGTGAATTGTGCATTAATCAAAGAAACAAACAGCGGCAAACCGGATCACATGTTAGACACCGATATTAACGGGAGCCAAAACCCGCGATTATCCAATCACAAGGAGATAAATTTTGCAGTAATCAAACAAACAAACAGCGCCAAGCCGGATCGCATGATAAATATTGATATTAACGGTGAAAAGACACCGATCTTTTTTGACACTGGAAGTGATATCAGTCTGGTCAGTTATGAATACTATACGAAAATTGGATCGCCAAGATTACGTTCAAATAATATTTCTTTGTCAGGCATAGAAAGAGTAGTTGTTTATCCTAAAGGATACTTTTCATATGAATTTAATATTGATGGTTTTCTAATCAAAGCAAATTTGTATGTGTTAGAATCTCTTTCATATGATATTTTATTAGGATATGATGTGATTAGCAAATTAAAATTGGCGATAGATGAGAACGGAATTAAGATCGTTGGCGAACGCAACAATATTGAAGTAGGTTACACTGAAGTTCAGAAGAATTCTGACATAAAATTGAATCATGCTGCCAGAAATAACAATGAAAAGAAAACGTCAACATTAGATAATTCACGTGATGAAAATATTATAATTGTAAATGATAATAATGCAGGAGATAATTTCTTAATTAATTTAGCGAGCGTCATAGAAGATGATGAAATTGATTTAGATCACGTGAGAAATTTTAATATAAGAAAACAAATAAATGAATTATTAAAGGGATACAAGCCAAATAAATCAAAAGATACAGGATTACGGATGAATATAATTTTATCTGATGAAATTCCTGTTTCTCAACGGCCACGAAGATTTCCTTTTAAAGAGCAAGAAATAATCGAAAACCAGGTTCAGCAGTGGTTGAAAGACGGAATTATAAGGCGCAGTTTTTCAGATTACGCTGCACCGGTAGTTTTAGTTAAAAAGAAAGACAACTCGTATAGGTTATGCATAGATTACCGTAAACTGAATAAGAAAATAATCAAAGATCGATACCCATTACCTTTAATTGAAGATGTTTTAGATAAATTAGAGAGATCAAAAGTATTTACGACTCTCGATCTAAAGAATGGTTTTTTTCATGTTGAAATTGAGGAGAAAAGCAGGAAATACACCGCATTCGTGACACACGAAGGGGAATATGAATTTTTGAAGTGTCCATTTGGTTTATGTACATCAGGAAACCAGTTCCAAAGATATGTAAACACGGTGTTTAGAAAGTTATTACGTGACGGCACAGTAGTTATTTATATGGATGATTTTATTATTCCATCACAAACTGAAGAAGAAGGTTTAGAGAAATTGAAACAAGTACTTGAAGTTGCAGCGGATTATGGGCTAGAGTTTAACTTCAAAAAATGCAAATTTTTAAGGAAAAAAATAGAATTTCTTGGTTATATAATTGAAAATGGGACGATACAGCCATCTGAATCGAAGACATCAGCTGTTTGGAATTTCCCTCAACCAAAAACGATAAAACAATTGCAATCATATTTAGGATTAACAGGTTATTTTCGTAAATTTATTCCGAACTATGCTCGAATAGCCAAACCATTGACTGATTTATTGCGTAAAAATGTCACATTTGAATTTGGCACAGAACAAATACAGGCGTTTAAAAAATTAAAAGAAATATTATCGCAAAAACCAGTATTGCATTTATTTAAACAAGGATCAGCACTAGAATTACACACCGACGCCAGTAGCCATGGTTTCGGAGCAGTACTACTACAAAAAGCGGATGATGGAAAATTCCACCCTATACAATACATGAGCAAAAAGACAACCCCGCAACAAGAAAAATATTGTAGTTATGAATTGGAGGTATTGGCAATAATTGAAGCTCTTAAAAAATTCAGGAACTACTTACTTGGTAGTAACTGATTGTGAAGCATTTCAGAAAACATTAAACAAAAAAGATTTGGCTCCAAAAGTCGCAAGATGGGCTTTATTCATGGAAGAATTTGATTATGAAATCACACATAGACCAGGGAATAAAATGAAACATGTAGATGCTTTGAGCAGAAATACTGTTTTAGTAATTACAAGATCACAGAGTGAGATGACAGCTAGAATAGCTATAGCACAGGAGAAAGATGAGCTCATAAAATCAATAAAATCTTTAGTTGAAAAAGGTGAAGAAAATGAATATCTTATCAAGAATAACGTGTTGTATAAGTTTGATAACGGAAGAGAGTTACTTGTAGTGCCTGAAGAAATGCAAAAAGAGATTATTCGTAAAACACACGATAAAGGGCATTTTGCTGCAGTCAAAACAGAAGAATTAGTAAAAAAAGAGTTCTTCATCCCTAACCTGAGAAAACAAGTTGAAACAGTGGTAGTAAATTGCATCGAATGTATTCTATTTAACAAGAAACGAGGCAAAGCCGAAGGTTTTCTAACGCCCATACCAAAAGAGAATATACCATTAAGCACATACCACATTGATCATATTGGACCGCTGCCATCGACAAACAAGAAATATCAGCATATATTCACAGTTGTAGATGCCTTTACTAAGTTCGTATGGTTTTATCCGGTGAAATCCACGACAGCTCAGGAAGTCATTGAAAAGTTATCATTGCAACAAACTGTGTTCGGGAATCCCAGCAAAATAATAACGGATCGGGGACCAGCGTTCAGATCAGATGAGTTTATAGAATACTGCAAAGAGCAAGGGATAGAACACGGTAAAATTACGGCAGGAATGCCCAGGGGAAACGGACAGATCGAAAGAATTCATAGCATCCTGATTCCTGTACTAGCAAAGCTATGTGGGAATGAGCCCACAAAATGGTATAAATATGTGGCAGATGTGCAGAGAATTCTCAATAGTACAGTTACAAGAAGTACAAAATACAGCCCGTTTGAATTGATGATTGGCGTAAAAATGAAAAATAAAAATGACTTAAGGATTAAAGAAATACTAGAGGAAGAAGATATAAACCACATGATGATGGAACGGGAAAATGTAAGAGAAGAAGCGAGAAAAAATATTTTGAAAATACAAGAAGAAAATAGAAAACAATTTAACAAGAAGAGGAGAGAGCCCAACAAATATAAATTAAATGATCTTGTGGCAATCCAAAGAACGCAGTACGGCACAGGTCTGAAATTAAAGGAAAAATTCCATGGACCTTATAAAGTTACTAAAGTAAAGTCAAATGATCGTTATGATGTAGAAAAAATTGCAGACCATGATGGTCCCAACAAGACCTCAACTGCTGCAGAATATATGAAGCCCTGGAGTAACGCATCTGCATAACGTGACATGTTTTTGTTTTATGTTTACCTGTTTTGTATGTGTAAATTTGTGTCTAAATTTTTATTAAACAGCTGCCGAGGACGTCAGAAACGTCAGGATGACCGAGAATGTGGGATTAAAGAATAAAGTATCCAGCAATAAAAGATAATAAACTCAATGATTTAATGAACGTGATATCCAAAATGAGACTCGTGTGATGATGCGTGGAAAGAACGAGGTGTTCTATAGATTTCGGCGATGGCGAGTTGGATGGATTTTTAATCAAAAGCTCAGGGAAGCTTATTTATTTTAAATATTATTCAGTTCTACTGTTATCATTGAATGTTACTTACATATTTTATGTCTATTAAACCTTTTTATTTTTTCAAGAATGTTACTTTTACTTAAATCATAAGCTAATCACTCAATATTCCCACATATATATATATATATATATTTAAGCCTTTAAAAAAAGGAAGAAAGAAAACTTAGTATTTTTTCTAACCAGCTAATTCAAAAAAAAAAAAAAAAAAAAAAAAAAAAAAGGTTATTCTGCCATGTAGATTTATAGCTTATACAAAAAGTTGGATTGATTAAAAATATTTGTCATTTTAAAAATTTATTAATTCATCATTTTTCTATCGCTTTGCTTGTAGCTTCTGCATAACTTGGATTTTGCATTGTTCAATAATGTGTAAAATAAAACATTAGGGAAAAAGAATTAAAAAACAGCATGGTTTTTTTAAAAAAACCATTTGGTTTAAACCAAACAACCCTGGTGTTAGCATTAGACGATACGTTCATTTTTGGTGGTGAGCTCCAATATTTGTTATTTATTTTTCTTTCTATGAGAAAACTTAAGCCATATGATATTTTATGCCCTCTTTTAAATGTCATGGGATTTATTAGGATTAAAATAAGATGTGTTAATTTATTGTATTGGTTAATATATTTTTGAGTTCATGTATTGTTATTTCTATTTAATGTTTGTTAATAAATGTGTTTAGTTGTTTTTAAATTGTTGTCATCATTTTTAGTCCACCATAATTTCTTTCTTAATTTAATCTAGTTTTATTTCAGTAAAGTATCATCTAAATTTATCGGGGTTTAAATCCAGCAATAACGTTTCCTAATCTGCATTAAGCAACTCTGCTAATTTCTTTTAACCCCTAGGAGATACGTTTATATCTCCTAACAAGTTCTGCCATGTTTTTGTTTCTTCGCAATTTTGTGATGAAATTTGTTGCTTTTCGCAACTGGATGACGAACAGAGTCGTATAATATAGACGCACGTGCGCACACAGAAAATTTTATGAAGTTTGCAGAAAATTTTAAGAAAGAAACAATTTTTATTTTTGTAACTTTTTTTAGTACCAAAAAGTAAAAATATTCCTTCAATTTTATGAACAAATTATTTACTGTTAACGCAAATATTATCAAAGACCTCGAAAAAATCACGAATTTCAACAAAGAATTGTGCAAAAAATGTAAATTCCATCCATAAACTGCATAAAAAACGCAAAATTCGTGCATGAATCGCGTGAAAAATGCGAATTATGTCCATAAATTGCATAAAAAACGTGCATTCCGTCACTGAATAGTGTAAAAAAGCTAATTACGTTCATAAATCGCATAAAAACACGAATTACATCCATAAATCACGCAAAAACGCGAATTTCGTCAGCAGAAAGCTAAAAAAATTGCAAACTACATTCATGAATCGCATAGAAATAAATGAGTTACGTCCATAAATCACATAAGAAACACAAATTATGCTCATAAATCACATAAAAAATTCGAATTATGTTCATGAATCACGTAAAAAAATGCAAATTATGTCCACAAATCGCCCAAAAAAAAAACTCAAATTGCATCCAAGAATCGCTCCTAAAACTTGAATTATGTCCATAAATCATGCAAAAAACGCAAATTACGTTCATATATTGCATAAAAAATGCGAATTAGGTCCGTAAATTGCTCAAAAAATGCAACTTACGTCCATGAATCATGTAAAAAAATGCAAATTAAGTTCATAAATTGCATAAAAACACAAATTACGTCCATGAATCATGTAAAAAATGAGAATTACGTTCATAAATTGCATAAAAATGTGAATTACGTCTATGAATCAGTGGTAGAAATTGGAAGATAAAAGGCAGGCGTCAAATGATGACTACTGTGAAAATCTTAGGCATCAATTTAAGATTTTTAGTTGCAGTTTCTAAAATTCATATTAATATTACTGTAATAGTGTATATAGTTTAGAAATAATTTAGGCTATTTTTTTTTTTTTTTAATTCGTATTAAATTTTCTGAAAGGTTACAACAGAGACGGTAGAGAAAGCCACTCCCAGTAATGTTTTTTTTTCTCTGCGCCCGTTTTACAAAATTTGCATTCTTTGCTATCTTTCGACAAAACTTGCCGTTTTTTCACGATCTTTTGACGAAATTTGACTTGTTTTCTCTATTTTTTGGCGATACTTGCCGGTTTTTTCGCGATATTTTGACGAAACTTGCCAGTTTTTTAATTTTTTGACAAGCTTTGCCATGTTTTTTCATGACTTACTGAAGAAATTTGAGGTTTTTTCGCAATCTTTTGGCGATACTTGCCGATTTTTTAGAGTTTTTGACGAAACTTGTAGTTTTTTTTCGCAATTTTTTTGACGAAATTTGCCGTTTTTTTTTTAACTTTTGACAAGCTCTGTCATGTTTTTCGGGATATGTTGACGAAATCGGGCGTGTTTTTTCGCAATATTTTAACGAAATTTGTCGTTTTTGCGATTTGTTGATGACATTTGCCGTTTTTCCATGATTTTTTTTGCGAATTTTTGTTGAAATTCAGATTTTTTCCTCGATCCCTTGAAAAAATTGGCAATTTTTCTTATAACGATTGACTAAATTGATTTTTTTTTTTTGGCGACCAATTCTTGTAATTTGCAATATAATTTTATGTCCGAATTTTTGGATTTATGATCGATTTTTTGTAATTTTCGGAAATGATTACCTTAATTTATCAGAAAATTTGGACCATAATCTTTTCGACACTACTTATTTTTATTTAAAATTACAGAAATTAATTTCTAAGATTTCAATAAATTGAAGCAACTGTAAAACTGGTGTAAAGCTTTTCTAACTATTGCTGTATTTAAAAAGTAATAGAAAAATGCACTTAATCTGTTAAAAGAAAAAAAAAAAAAAAAAATAAATAAAAGGCAACTTTTTCAGTATTGGTAATTACAGTTGAATTTAGTAATAATAATAATAATAGCATAATGCATCTATCTACATTTGAATCAAGGGATGATTCTGGGAAGAAAAAAA
This sequence comes from Maratus speculifer, assembly GCA_964019185.1. NCBI lineage: Eukaryota > Metazoa > Arthropoda > Arachnida > Araneae > Salticidae > Maratus > Maratus speculifer. Next base: position 19,572,902 of record OZ025292.1, on the reverse strand, counting down.
AAATTGAAAGGTTACATCAGAGGGTGAAGGGCTGGGCCCCCTTCCTTGTTAATTGTGTGTGTGTGTGTGTGTTTTTTTTTTTTTTTCCACAATTCTTTGGTGAAAATTGCGTTTTTTTGTGATTCCTTGAAGAAATTTGCGTTTTTTTCCCGCAAACTTTAAATGGAATTAACGGATATAATCGCGATCCTATGACAAAATTCTAATTTTTTCTGTAATTCTTTGACAAAATTCGCGTTTTTAAGATTTTGTGACGAAATAAAGATTTGTTTTTGCGATCCTTTGTAAAAATTTTTCTTTTTTTTTCTTTTTTTCCCCGAAATCAGATTTTTTATGCAAACAATTGACGAAATTGATTTTTTTCGCAACTATTTGTCGAAACACGATGCTTTTTAGTTCAGAATTTTTACACTAGACCCCCCCCCCCTTTTTTTAATTTTCAAAACTGAATGTCTAATAAATATTTTTTTAAAAGCTAGGCGTCAAATTTGACGAATGAGAATAATTTTGTAATCGTCAAATTCGATTTTTTAGTTGCATTTGACGACTAACGACCGCTAATTTCTAACACTGCTATGAATCGGTTAAAAAACCACGAATTACATTCTTAAATTGCATAAAAAACACGAATTACGTCTATAAATCAAGTAAGAAATGTGAATTACGTTCATGATTCTCATAAAAAACACGAATTACTTCCATAAATCGCTCAAAAAAAAAACACAAATTACATTCATAAATTACACAAAGAATGCGAGTTAAATCCAACACTAAATTAATTTGCAGAAAGTTTTTGACCCAATATAACGTGCGCAGAAAGTTTTTGGCTCTATACAAGTCTGTTGACGAAATTTATAGTTTTCCAAGGTTTTTTTTTCTTTGACGATCCTCTTTCAGAATTCGGATTTTTTCCATGATCCCTTGAAAAAATTGGCAATTTTTCTTAGAACGGTTGACTAAATTAATTTTTTTCGGCGACACTTTCTCAAAATTTGCGATGTACTTTGTCCGAATTTTTGGATTTATGACCGAATTTTTGTAATTTTCGGAAATGATTACCTTAAGTTATCAGAAAATTCGGACCATAATCATCCTTGATACCACTTTTTGGAAAAGCACAAATACTTATTTTTATTTAAAGAATATAGAAATTAATTTCTAAGGTTATAATTATTAAAGCAACTGTAAAACTAGTGTAAAGCTTTTCTAATTATTGCTATATTTAGAAATTAATAGAAAAATGCACTTAATCTGTAAAACAAAATTAAAACTTGACAAGTTCTTACAATACTAAAACAAAATTTTATCCAGTATTGGTAATTACAGTTGAATCTAGTAAAAGAAAAAACTTATAATAATAACATAATGATTCTACATTTAAATCAAGGGTTGATTCTGAATTTTAAAAAAAAAAATCTGAAATTTACAGATTTCTCGAAAATTGCAAGGTTTTTTTTGCGATTCCTTGAAGAAATTTGTGTTTTTTCACAAACCTCTGATGGAATTAATGGATTTTATCACGATCCTAAGACAATATTATATTTTTTTTCTGTAATTCTTTGACAAAATTTGCATTTTTCTAAAGATTCTGTGATGAAATTAAGATTTGTTTTCCCAATCCTTTGTAGAAATTTGTGTTTTTTACTATCGTATAAAAAATTGTTATTCTGCTATTTAAAAAAAAAAAAATCACTTTTTCATGATTTTTTACCTAAATTGATTTTTTTTTAGACTTTTTGTCGAAATTGGCAATTTTTTTAGTTCCAAATTTTCAGACTAGACAATTTTTTTTTTCTTTTCCCCGGAACCGAATGTCTAATAAATATTTTTAAAAATATGTTTATGTTAAAATAATTAAAAACAAACAAACAGTCTTGAATAATAATCAGTAATGATGTGCAAATCAGAGTAAAAACTAAAAATGTACCTTTCCAAAATTATTTCAGAAATAGAAAATATATTTCTATATGGTATATCGTATAATAAGAAATATCAAATAAAAATTATTGGATAATTATGAATAAAATTTAATAATGATTTGAAGCTTTCAAAACTTTCGTTGAAATTGTCTTTTAAAATCTATGTTAACATATAATCTAATATATAAGTAAGAAAAAAAATCTTGAATAATAATGAATAAAGCACAATAATACTTTAAAATACTCTTTAAAACTTAAAACACTCTTTAAAAGCTTTTGTTCATGTTACTAGTAATTTTTTAAATGAAATGTATATATATGCAAGCATGTAATGTAAAACATATTAGATAAATATATAGAATTATAGCAGGGTTGTTTGGTTTAAACCACGCTGGTTTAAACCGTGGTTTAAACCATGGTTTAAACCAAGTGGTTTAAAAAAAAAAACCATGCTAGTTTTTTTAAATTTGGTTTTTTTCCCTTTTCCCTAATGTTTTCATTTATTTTACACATTATTAAAATGTGCAAAATCAAAGTTATGGAGTAGCTACAAGCAAAGCTAAAGACAAATTTTTAAAGTGACAAACATCTTTAATCAATCTAATTTTTCTTACTAGCTATAAATTGACATGGCAAAATATTTTTCTACAGTGAACTGTGGGGGATAAAAAAGGTAGTTAGTTTTAATTCTTTTTTAAACCTTTTATTTTTTAAAAAAATGCAAAAATGGCATATGCCAGCCAAAAATGCAATTTTACTGCTTAAATAGCTTGATTATGATTTACTAAGGATATCATTATGTATCAAAGCATCAATAATGACATAATCATAAGTCATTCTTTCCATTGATTACTCTTGTTCTGTATGCTAATAAATGATTGGCTATGAATTTTCTCTGTTCCATAGCTATTGGTTTTTCTTAGATTGGATTTGCAGTTTTTACATTATTTTTTTCTGTTTCTAATTACTTTGTATTGTATTTTATTTTAAGAAAGCTACTTATATATATTGAAATAAAAGAATGTCTAAAACTAGAAAAAAGGAAAATATAATCTGGTTTTCATTTGAGGGAATAAGAAATACATCAAAAACATGTTTAAGAGCCAAATGTAAAAATTGCATGCAATGTAAATGCTATCAAATTAGCTCTTCCTTATAATACTAGGTGTGATTCATTTTCAGATGCTTTAGATGTTTACCTTAAAAATTGCCCCACTTAAAATTTGTGTAGAAAATAGGAATGTTATTGATAAAAATATTCAAAAGCTCGTATCTGTCTAATTTTTATTTTAAAAGAAATGTTGAAGATATGTTTAAACTGTTAAATTCTATTGCAGTTGCCCTGGGTAATATCTAAAGTAATAAGTTCCATTACTAATGCAGTTTATAATTGGACAGGTCTTCAAAAAATATTAAGAGAAAAAAAATGTAAATAAAGAAATCTTCAGTTTTTTAGTCCAGGTATAAAATAGCCCTAACACCCATGCCCTTTTAGGTATACATGCTTGAACCACAATACAGTCAAAGTGAACTATGTGAACAAGAAAAAAAAGGATACATTAAATTTTACAAAACAAAAATATCCATGTAACTCGATGCTTGCACAGATAATAAAATTTAATGCTAAATCTTCACCTTTTGAAGAACAAAGAAACAGAAAAAATAAAGTTTGTACTTAAAAATAATAATAATAATAATAATTTTTCTAAGCCTATGTCTCAATTTGTGTAAGCATTACATTCGTTGATGTATCAAGTCAATACACACGTATTTTTTAGCATTAATAAAATGCATATTGATATTTTTTATGCAAATATATGTAGTAAGAGATTAATAATCATTTGTTGATGGTAATACTGTAAATAATTTCTAAATTATGCACAAGAAAATGTTTTCTATTTCAGCTTTTTTTCTGTTAATTTAGTGAAATATGTTTGTTTGCCCTTTACTATGTTCTTCATTATCAACCTGCATATAATTATTTCTTAAATTATTATCTAAAAGGTTTATATAAGTATACTAATAAATTAATAGTTTTTTTTTTTTTTTTTTTTTTCACACAATGAATATTTCCCTATAGAAACCTAAACTTATAAGATAATTTAATTATAAATTTTTATGCTTTAGTTATTTAATTATCAAAAAAATAAATACTGATGGGAATGTTTAACATTAATTAACTATTAATTACAAAAAATCCTCATGACTTTCTAAAACTCAAGTTATTTTTCTTGCAAATGCTATTTAAATAATGATTTGAAAAAAAACCCGGTTTAAACCAAAAAAAACCTGTTTTTTTGGGTTTTTTCAAAAAAAAAAAAACCGGTTTTTATACCAACCCTGAATTATAGAAAAAAAACTGGTCAGTAATTTGAAATGAGCAATATATAAATTATGGAATGCAATAGTTTTATATTTTTAAAAATCTTTGTGAGTATGGTAAATTGTAAAGCAATCCTCTGTGCAAAGCCCCACGTCACATTCTTTGCATTGAAAATAAGATGTTTTCCTCTTTGAGTGAGCTTAAATATATGGCATAGTCCATGTCAATTCAGGCAGCCAAAGAAAAAATCTTACCTTCATAGTCTCAGAAGTTCTTTGATTGAACATATGTTAAAATTCAGGAAAAAATAAAATTCCTGTAATTTTTGGTTTTTCCCAAAAAAATTTCTGGACCGAGATACAGGGTGCCAAAGATGGCATCCTGAGCACCTTTTTCCGTTTGCGATTTTCAAAAAAAAGTTTAAAGTGCTCTATCTCTGAAACGATGCAAGATATCTCATTGCAGTTTATTTTATTTTAAAGATAATATTTTTCTGCTTAAAAAGATATACTCTATTTTGAAATATGTATTTAATTATTTTTACAACAGCCTTCTAAAAAAATTTTTTTTAATCAAAAATAATTTTTTTCTCAAAAATGCCAACCTCAAAAATTTTGATTTTTTTACTGTTAGTCAATACCATTGAGTACTACCTTCACTGTAAAGAACTTCCACTTTTGAGTTTAACAAGTTTTAGAATCATTTCAAGAATTTAGAGAATTTTACAGGATCTGCATGTCAAAAGTTCCAATAAAACTCTCTCAATTTTTGTTTATTTGTATCATATGTTGCCTATTACATATCCTAAACAAGTCAGAAATCACATGTCAAACATGGTAAATGAGGTACATTCATACTATGACTAGTTTTATAAATATTTAGATCTTGGAGCAATAAGTATTACTCTTGTGAAAACTGGCATGAATACAAAATTTATTATGTTTCTATATATTAAATTGAGTAATACGGAAGTAATATGAATCCATCTTAAAAAGAACGTAATCACCAGGGCAACCGAGAATCATTACCTATCATGGGATATTTAATTATGTATGATAGAATTTAATAGAATGAGCAATCATCCATTAATATCATAGTGATGGGTATATTCATCTATTACTATCATAGAACCTATATTGCACAAACTTTGAACAGCAAGCAAGAAGAAATTTCATTTGTCCAACCAAGATCTCTGAAACAATTGCAAAATATTCAGATTCACAATTTATAAAAAGGAATTTTTGTTGCATGTGTATATTACTGTGAGTGGTGGATTGCAAAGGTAAATGATATCAGTTGTTTATAAAATTGCCGTTAACTTTATGCTTCCACTTGGATCGGCTGTTAGGTATAGATTTCCACCTGCAAGACAGCAACATCATCACCAGTGTTCATTTCCTATTCACAATGTTTTAAGGATTATGGAAGCCCCAGACCCTATTAGTTAAACAGGATGGCATCACTAAATATCAAAGGAAGATACAGATACTGTTCAACAAATTATAACGTCTATGAATTTCTAATTTCAGCTCTAAGTAGAGTACACTGGAAGTACTGTGTTTTGAAACTTATACATATATTTTGTAAACTTTACTGGATGTTTTTTTTTCTTTTGTAAGCTATTTTTAAAGCTGTCAGTTTCTTATACTTATTAAGAAATAAAATCCTATGTCAAACAAGACTAAGATTTTGATTTCCTGAGACCAGTATGTGATTGTCATACAGGAACTGGTAAAATATATGGCAAAATTTTACATGTGTTTCGATAACATGTCAAAATCAAAAGTGGAAGTTTTCCGAAATAAGTAAGGTAAGTACTCAATGGTATTAACCAACAGCAAAAAAATAAATAAATTTAGGATTGGCATTTTTGATTTCTTTTAATTAAAAAAAAAAAATCAAAAGGCTGCATTAGAAAATATGAGTACATTTTTGCAAAATTGAATATATCATTTCAAACAAACAAATAAACAAAAAAAATTGTTGTGAAACAAATTGTCAAATGTTATGAAAGTCAAATTAAAACTTTGAAAAAAAGATACCCATAAATATTTTATTCATCCTGTTAAATCCTATCACTCATAATTAATTCAAACATATCCCATGATAGGTAATGATTCTAGGTTGCCCTGTTAATTACATTTTTTTTAAAGATGGATTCATATTACTTCTGTATTACTGAATTTAATACATAGAAACATAATAAATTTTGTATTCATGCCAGTTTTCACAAGAGTGTAATACTTATTGCACCAAGATCTAAATATTTTATAAAACTAGTCATAGTATGAATGCACCTCATTTACCATGTTTGACGTATGATTTCTAACTTGTTTAGGATATGTAATAGGCTACATATGATGCAAATAAACAAAAATTGAGAGACTTTTATTGGAACTTTTGATATGCAGTTCCTGTAAAATTCTCAATTCTTGAAATGACTCTAAAACTTGTTAAACTCAAAAGTGGAAGTTCTCCTTTACAGTGAAGGTAGTCCTCAATGGTATTGACTAACAGTAAAAAAAAAATCACAATTTTTGAGATTGGCATTTTTGAGAAAAAAATTATTTTTGATTAAAAAAAATTTTTTTTAGAAGGCTGCTTTAAAAATAATTAAATACATATTTGAAATTGGAGTATATCTTTTTAAGCAGAAAAATATTATCTTTAAAATAAAATAAATTGCAATGAAATATCTTGCATCGTTTCAGAGATAGAGCACTTTAAACTTTTTTTCGAAAATCGCAAACGGGAAAAGGTGCTCGGGATGCTATCTTTGGCACCCTGTATCTCGGTCCAGAAATTTTTTGGGGGAAAACCAAAAATTACGGGAATTTTATTTTTTCCTGAATTTTAACATATGTTCAATCAAAGAATTTCTGAGACTATGAAGGTAACCCCCCTGCCTGAATCGACATGGATTCAGGCATATATTAATTTAAAACAATAATATATATTAATATATTTAATATACATATATATTATTATAATATATTATATTATATATATTAATATATATATATATTTAATATATATATATATAACGATTAAATATATATTATTAATTTAAAACAAATTAATTTAAACAAGTGTGAAAAGTAAAAATTAATCAAAAGAAGAACGCAGAAAAATATTCTTAATTTAGCTGCACTGAGAAAGAATGTTATCAGCGTATCAGCTCCCACAATCAGTGTGTAACACTTTTCTTTCTTTCTTATTATTTTTTATTTTTTAACTGCGAAGCACTCCTGAAATAAAATATAAAAAAGATAAATCTTTCCTTCTACAAGAAAGAAAACACGAAATATTAATGACGTCGGTTTTTGCCACGATTTCTGATCGAGATAAAAGAGCGGGGAAAAAAAAAGCAATGAATCAGATGTTCATGTTATCATTCGTAATCGTAAATGTGCTTACTAATACGCTTACTTACGTGAATTATATGCTTTCTTATGATCCTATTCTTTAATCGCAAATTTTTCTATCTGAAGTTCAGTAGCATTATTTCTAATAAAGAAAAATAAAGTTTTACTAGACGCGTAAAAAGATTTATGAAACACAAAGACGTGATGAAAAAATATTTTTTTTCCCATTGTAGTATTTCCATAAAAAATTAAATTCGCATGGATAAAAAAAAAAAAAAAAAAAAAAAAAAAAAAAAAAATGTTTTCATTAGCTTTTCTAGTTTAAAGGAGAAGTCTTCCTTCTTAATATACATTCAAATAGAATTAGGATAAATTTTTTATATGCTAAACTGAAAAACAAAACATTGCGTTTGACCGGCATGAATGCTAGTCTCGCGGGATGTGAGTACAAACAGCGCCGGCATGAATGGTAGTCTCGTGGGATCTGAGTAAAATCGTTGCCGGCATATATATAGTGGTCGCTCGTCCCCAAGGGGTTAAGAGGGTTTTATGTTAAGAAGTTTTTTTCTTTTTAATTTTTTTCCCTGAGAACTTTCTTTGTCCAAATTTTTGGGTTGATGGTCGATTGTTTCTCTTAATCTTCGGAACCAAATGACTTAAATTTTCAGAAAATTCAGACAAATCACATCGCAGTTACCTACTGCATACTATATTTTAATTTATTGTGTTTCAATGTCTGCATTTATTTCCAGCAATTTTATTACTTAGTGTGATTTGATCGTTATTTATTTGCACTTAGGGAAAAATTTTCTTTTTGTAGGACATCATATTGCCATGAAAAATATTTTTTAACAGACCTCCAAAAATCAGAAAATCTGCAATCGCTACAATCCTCCTGATTCTGGATTTAGACACAGGTATTGGCCGATCTGTCCGATTATAGCCCCAGATCACCTCCTCTAAATTGAATTTTCTTCAAGTTAATGGTGTGGCCCTTGACCTACCAGACGAATTTGCAAGTGGCCCTTCTCTTGAAAAGGTTGTGCATCCTTACCTTAAAATATTTTAGAATGAAATGTGATGTTCCTTACTTTTATCACAAAGATAGACAGGATGTGTAAAGGATTCTGTGGTAAATAAGAGTTCTAAAACAAAAACTCCTGATTTAAGCATATACATTTTTCTAACAATTTTATTTCACTGGAAATCTCAAGTAATCAGGGATGCTGCAGACACGCTATAGTGCATAAAATATGCAAAGAAGAAAAAAAAAAAACAGCAAAGGGACACAGAAAAATAGCTCTTACTTGTTCCATGGGACACGTAATTTTGTCAGAAGGTCGTAAAAACAGAGACTTTCATTTAAAATTCGCGAAAAACAGTTAATTTTGTGACAATATTGCAAAAAAAAAAAAAAAAAAAAAAAAAAAAGGGGGGGGGGATATCTTCAAAAAATCAGGAAAAATGACAAATTTCATCAAAAAATTAAAAAAAAAAATGCAAAAAATTGACAAATTTCCTCAAAAAAATTGCGGAAAAAATGCAAAATTCGTCACAAAATCTCGAAAAAGCGGCAGATTCCCTCAAGAAAACAAGCAAATAAACCCGACAAATTTCATCTAAAGATCACAATAAAACGGCAAATTTTATCAAAAAATTTGCGAAAAGTGACAAATTTTGTGAAAAAAAATCATGATAAAATGACAGATTTCGTCAAAAATTCGTGAGAAAATGCAAATTTCGTCGCAAGAATCCTGAAAAAAGGGCAGAGTTTGTCAAAAGACCGAGAAGAAACCGTAACTTTTGTCAAAAGATTGTGAAAAGACAAATTTTGTCATAGGAGGGGAAAATTAACTTCTTTTTCATGGGAAAAAATGAAGTTAATGCCAGGAGTGAATTTTTCTGTTCCAAAAACTAATTTTCTTGCTTCAAAATTGTTTTTTTTTTTTTTTTTTTTTTTTTTTGCTGTTCCAAAAACAGATTTTCCCGCTTCACAATCTGTTTTTGGCTGTTCCAAAACTTTCTGAGTAAATGTAACTCTTGAAAGCACCCATTCATTAAATTAAAAATACCCCTTTATTCAACAAAAATATTTTTTTTCCCCGGAAAAAAATGTTTTTTCGGGCCTTGCCCCTTTTTAAAAGAAATGCTAACAATAGTGACTCTTGTTATCTTCTACACACAAATAAGCATTATTTTATAATTAAATTTGTATCTTGAATGTTTATTTTTAAAAAAGTAAAGAAAATTTCTCTTACCGTAAAATACCGTTAATCCGCCCCCCCAAACGAAAAGAAAAATCGTACAATAGTTAGGGGAGGGCGCTTACACGGGATTTTTTCGCGATCGTTCAACAAAATTTACAGGAATGAATCATCATGAAATGAATGAATCGTTGAATGAATCATGAATTTTTATACATGAAAAAATTTAGTTTTTTTCTTTTAAACGTAAATTCTGTCGAAAAAAAGGAGAAATTAGTAAAAAAAAAGCCAAAACAAGCATGAAATCAATTGAAAAATCTTGCAAAAAGCGCATTTCATCAAAGATTCATGATTCGTTTATTTCAAAATGATTGATCTCGCTCTCAATAGCCTTTGAGAATCGGGAGGGAGGGCGCTTTCTCGGGATTTTTTGAAAATTTCAAATTCTTTATAAAGTGGGGAGGGGGCGTTTGATCGGGAAGGGCGGATTAACGGTATTTTACGGTAATTTAAAAAACTTAATATTGGTTTTAATTATTTATTTAATATTATTAAAACAATAATTATTGCATTTCGTTTTTCTTTTGCATGTGAACAAGTTCAACTTTTGCGTCGAAAAATATGACTTATTAGTAGTGGGGACCCGCTTTTGTAAAAAATGGATCAAAAGTCCTGGATCCCAGGGACCCAGGATTTTTCAAGTCCAGCGGCATCACTGGGTAATTTAGAAGATGAAATATGTTCTTGTTTTGAGCTTGGTGTTTTTGAAGGAGATTTTTTTTTTTTTTTTTTTTTTTTTTTTTTTTAAGTATTGAAATTAAACTTTTATTCATTGATTCAGTATTCACGTGATCACTATTTTCTAATTTTGCATTGATAGAAAATGGAATGAATTTGAAAGTAAAATTTTTTCTTGGGATATTAACTGCCTTTTTTTCTCTGCATTGCACACTATAAGCTGCTCAAAATTATTTCTGTTTTGGCTATGTCTGAACTCAATTTTATTTTAAATCATTATTTGGACAAAAATTTATCTGCATGCAAAAAAAAAAAAAAATAAATAAATAAATAAATAAAACCTCTCCTAACTTGACATTGGTATTAATCATTTCGCTATCTTGCTTTACTTCTTTTTAACTAATTTTATTTAAATTTGAATCTCATTCTTATCGCATTTCATTATAATTCATAGTATTTAAAAACAATTTTACTGCATAATACAACTTTTATTAATTAATTTAAAACGTAGAATGTCAATTGTTTGAGAACTTACCCCACTACATTGTTAATCTTACTTACTCCAACGACTGAAGTTCTTTATTCCCTCTCACATGGATACTTTGACCTTATCTTTTAGTTAGCAATAACTAACACCTGTGTTAACAAAGTTAAAAAACGGCTTATTGTGTATCGTTAACCTGCATTAACCTTCTGTTTTTGAAGAGTGTAAAAGGGCGATCCATCATACGCTTGGGTTAATAGCAAACATATTTTACCTAGAAGAATTGAAAGTAAAAACAAGATTTATTAATTTAACATTAACAATACTTAAATTGTTTATCCCACGACAACCATCACTTGTAAAGAAAAAATAAATTTTGTAAAATATACAAACAGAAGATCTAGGGAATAATGAATCAACAACTACACTTAAATTTGAAAAGTTAGAAATATATCTAAAGTGTAATTTTATAAGAAAGAGACTTTTTTTTTCCCTTTGAAAATTTTAGACAGGATTTATTTTTGCTATTGATAGCAGAGTCTATATTGACCAAGCAAAAATTGAGGCCCAGGTACAAGCAAAGAACCTATAAATGGAAAGAAATGAAGCCTATGGAATGCACAGGGGTGGGGAACTTTCAGAAAATCTTACCAGCCAAAGCCTTATTTTACCAGCCAGCAACGTGTAACATAAAATTGAAAATTGTTATGATAAAGTGGGATTGCAAGAATATTTAATTACTTTTACTATAATTTATTTATATACATGTATATTTATATTAAATTATACTTTAGCAGACGAAAGTTTATTATAGGGAAGAATTTAGACCATGTTTACATTGTGATTATTTGGAAATTTGCAAAATATATCTAAATAATAAAAAGAATAGACATTTTCAGATCTTCTACAACGTACAGTTTTAAATTACCTAAAAATTCACTCGCCTTGACAAAAAGTCCGCTCGCTAGTGGCGAGTAAAATGGTTCCCCCCCCCCCCTCCCCTGGGAATGCATAATTTCGCCAGAAGGATTATTCAACAAACAGCTTGTACTAAAAATCAATAAATAAAATTATTTTCAGGGGCAATAAATCGTCTACGGCTACTAATGATAAAAAAGTAGGGATGCACCGGATACTGATTTTGCCAGATATCCGGTATCCGATTCGCCTGCAGGATTCGGATATCCGGTACTAAATATGTTTTTAGTTATGGTGAATGTTTGTTTATTTCTTTATACAATGCCATCTCAAATAATAAATTGCAAATATGTTTCACACACCATTATAACATTTTAAATGCACTGAAATATATTTCACAAAAACTATATATTTTTGACTATTAGGGCTTGAAATTCAGGTTTACCCAGGAGGAGAGAGTTTTCCTCATAACATTTGTAAATGCAGGGGAGTTAAACTATATGAGAGGGATTTTTAATCCTATCATTTTTTACATGCCACAAATATTACAATTTATAACGACATGACAAAATTTCATTGAAATAATTTAAATCAACAATTCAAGATAATTATCCAAAATGTTTATTTTAATTTAAACAAAGGAAAAGAATCAAACCCATGGCTTGAATTTCAGGGCGAGATGGTGGGATTCGCGCCCAAAATTTTGAAATCCCGCCCAAAAAATATGGTGGACAGGAGGCTCCCGCCCAAAAAGTTTCACCATTTTTTTTGGAAATGTTACACTTTGAAACGACTATCAAACTCCTGCAAATTTTGTGATAATTTCAGGCAACAGACTGACACATTTTGCGAGTTTTCACCGTAAAAGCAGGGTTGGTATAAAAACCGGTTTTTTTGAAAAAAACCAAAAAACCAGGTTTTTTTGGTTTAAACCAGGTTTTTTTTCAAATCATTATTTAAATAGCATTTGCAAGAAAAATAACTTGTGTTTTAGAAAGTCATGAGGATTTTTTGTAATTAATAGTTAATAAATGTTAAACATTCACATTAGTATTTATTTTTTTGATAATTAAATAACTAAAGCATAAAAAATTATAATTAATTATCTTATAAGTTTAGGTTTCTATAGGGAAATATTCATTGTGTGAAAAAAAAAAAAAAAAAAAAAAAAAACTATTAATTTATTAGTATACTTATATAAACCTTTTAGATAATAATTTAAGAAATAATTATATGCAGGTTGATAATGAAGAACATAGTAAAGGGCAAACAAACATATTTTACTAAATTAACAGAAATAAGCTGAAATAGAAAACATTTTCTTGTGTATAATTTAGAAATTATTTACAGTATTAACATCAACAAATGATTATTAATCTCTTACTACATATATTTAATTAAAAAATATCAATATGCATTTTATTAATGCTAAAAAATACATGTGTATTGACTTACTTGATACATCAACGAATGTAATGCTTACACAAATTGAGACATAGGCTTAGAAAAATTATTATTATTATTTTAAATACAAACTTTATTTTTTCTGTTTCTTTGTTCTTCAAAAGGTGAAGATTTAGCATTAAATTTTATTATCTGTGCAAGCATCAAGTTACATGGATATTTTTGTTTTGTAAAATTTAATGTATCCTTTTTTTCTTGTTCACATAGTTCACTTTGACTGTATTGTGGTTCAAGCATGTATACCTAAAAGGGCATGGGTGTTAGGGCCATTTTATACCTGGACTAAAAAACTATGAGACTTCTATATTTAAATTTTTTTCCTCTTAATATTTTTTGAAGACCTGTCCAATTATAAACTGCATTAGTAATGGAACTTATTACTTTAGATATTATCCAGGGCAACTACAATAGAATTTAACAGTTTAAACATATCTTCAACTTTTCTTTTAAAATAAAAATTAGACAGATACAAGCTTTTGAATATTTTTATCAATAACATTCCTATTTTCTACACAAATTTTAAGTAAAGTGGGGCAATTTTTAAGGTAAACATCTAAAGCATCTGAAAATGAATCACACCTAGTATTATAAGGAAGAGCTAATTTGACAGCATTTACATTGCATGCAATTTTTACATTTGGCTCTTAAACATGTTTTTGATGTATTTCTTATTCCCTCAAATGAAAACCAGATTATATTTTACTTTCTTCTAGTTTTAGACATTCTTTTATTTCAATATATATAAGTAGCTTTCTTAAAATAAAATACAATACAAAGTAACTGGAAACAGAAAAAAATAATGTAAAAACTGCAAATCCAATCTAAGAAAAACCAAAGCTTACTAAAACCAATAACTATGGAACAGAGAAAATTCATAGCCAATCATTCATTAGCATACAGAACAAGAGTAACCAATGGAAAGAATGACTTATGATTATGTCATTATTGATGCTTTGATACATGATGCCTCAGTAAATCATAATCAAGCTATCTAAGCAGTAAAATTGCATTTTTGGCTGGCATATGCCATTTTTACATTTTTAAAAAAATAAAAGGTTTAAAGAAGAATTAAAACTAACTACCTTTTTTTATCCTCCACAGTTCACTGTAGAAAAATATTTTGCCATGTCAATTTATAGCTAGTAAAAAAAATTAGATTGATTAAAGATGTTTGTCACTTTAAAAATTTGTCTTTAGCTTTGCTTGTAGCTACTCCATAACTTTCATTTTGCACATTTTAATAATGTGTAAAATAAATGAAAACATTGGGAAAAAGGGAAAAAAACCAAATTTAAAAAAACCAGCATGGTTTTTTTTTAAAAACCACTTGGTTTAAACCATGGTTTAAACCACGGTTTAAACCAGTGTGGTTTAAACCAAACAACCCTGCGTAAAAGATAGTTGAAATTCAGAAATTTTTACCGACGATCAACAGAGAAATTTCATGATTTTTTTTTTTTCTCCCTGAGATTGATTGACAAGTTGCCTGTTTTTTACCGCAATCGATTGGCATATTCAGAGGGCAATTTTGTTCCAAAGCTTTAAAGCATTCGCCTTGGAAAATCATGAAAAATCGATCCTCAATAAGGAAATGGAAATAGCAGATGCTGAAAAAATAAATTTTGTCGCAAATGATCGCGGAAATAATGCAAATTTCGTCAAAGGATCGTACATAAAATGCTAATCACATCAAAGGATCGCAAATAAAATGCAAAATTCATCAAAGGATCACCAAAAAAAAAAAATGTAAAAGAATTGCGAATAAATGTATATTTTATCGAAGGATTGCGAAAAAAAAAAAAAACAATCACAAAAAACTACTCATTTTGACAAATAATCGGGAAAAAATACCAAGCTTTGTCAAAGGATTCCTAAAAAAATGTTACATTTCGTCAAGCGATCGCGAAAAAAATGCAATTTTCATCAAATGATCCTGGAAAAATGCAAATTTCGACAAAATTTTGCAAGGGAAGGGCAATTTCATTAAAAGATCACAAAAAGAGGCAACATTCTTCAAGGGATTGTAGAAAAAATGTAATTTCGTCAAAGACTGGCAGAAAAAGATACTCTCCGTAGAAAATGGCACAGTCACAAATATTTATGTTTGTTATTATAAGTATAATTTTAATGTAGAAAGGTAAACTGAACTAATTTGCAGACCACAGTCAGTCTAAAATCGACCTGAACCAGACACAGTTTACTAGACTAATAATTAGCGACAAGAAAAAATGACATTAGCGACATGAAAAAAATTTATGATTATTTTTTGCAATAGATTGACGAAATTCTCAGATTTTCCTTGCATCCAAGTGAAAAATTTCCCAATATTTTCCCGCAACTTACTGACAATTTTTTTTGACTGATTGATGGCTTTTGCTATATTTTACCATAACCAGTCATGGAATTTTACATTATTTTTTCTGCAGATTGATTGACAAGTGTATTTATTTCATGGCTGTATTAGTGTATTTATATTTCTTAAAAATACACAACATGTACATAAAAATATAAGTGGGTCTAAAAGGTTTTTTTCCTCCCTCCTAAACAGCTCAACATCCCTCCATCCATAAATGTTGATAGGGAGACTCCCTTCCTGGGAAAAATTGAATTTCACACCCTGAAACCTAATATATGTCATATCAATTTTCACTCAATGTTATGGGCAATTAACTGAGTTGTTAAATGATTTTTTAATTTAGATTTTATTTGATTTTGTGTGGTTTAGAATCTTTTATAGGTTACATTCTTGACCAACAGAACAGAGCAACTTTTCTAATACATTAAATTATAGGAAATATGCTTTTTTTCATCTTATTTTTTTTCACTTAATTTTGTAAAATCTAATGTGCATTCATTTTTAATGTGTTTGCAAGAATAAGACATGTAGGGAATTGTATTGTCAATATCCTTCGGTGATTGTATATCACTTAGTGGAATTATCGTCAACACTGTAATCCCTGGCATTTTTGCTAATTGAATTATGTTCTACAATGCATTGGAATTTCAAACCCATATGAAATTCTGAAAAGGACATAGTCAGCAAATTTCTTCTATTACATGAGAAATGGTTTATTTAAAAAATAAAAACATGTCTTAATTTCTGTGAACTACACACATCAACTATTTATTGTTTTTAAATGTGTTTCCTTGAAGTTCATCATTTTTTAAAAAATCATTTGGAATGGTTGTTATTGGTCGAGAATGGACCTTGGGGTGCCCAAATTTTTTTGTTGTTGTTGTTTATGATTCATCCAGGAATAATGTTGTTTAATCTATGACAACGTAATTTATGACTCTTATTACATAAATCATGTTTTGATTATCATAAAATGATGTTTTTACTGATTTTTAATAACTCAATAGGAAACATTTTGACATCTTGGTTTGGGTAATGGATGTCCGCATTTTATTTATTTGTTTTACGAAATTCTTTAAATTTAGAAGAATTTAAATAAGAAATCAAAATGTCATTGTTAATAAAGAAGAGAGTAGAAAAGTTACAAAATGAGCAGGTGCAAATTATCAGATGTGGAAAAAAACAAATCCAAACAGAAACATCGTATGAAAGATTGTCTTTAAAAAAAAAAAAAAAGTATGATTATTGAGCCTATTGATGCCGAAATGTGCTAGGACTTTGAAAAATGAAAAAAATCTAATGTTAAACCAGAGTTTCCCCCAGGTTTAAAAAAGGGCAGGGTGTGCTACTGTTCTGAAAAGGGCACTTTTTAAATTTTTCATTTTTAAGGGCACTTTTATAGAGTTGAATCTAGAATCTAGCGGTTCAAAAAGTCATGAAAAAAAAAAAAAAACAGAAATTTCATCAAAAAATTGAAAAAAAAAAAAAGAAAAAATAGGTAAATTTTGTTAAAAGATAGCGAAAAAAAGGTAAATTTTGTTAAAAGATTGCGAAAAAACTGCCAATTTTGTTAAAAAATTGCAAATAACGGAATATTTTGCTTAAAAAATCGCGAAAAAAGTCAAACTTCGTGAAAATATCGCGAAAAAACGGCAAATTTTATTAAAAGATCGCAAAAACGGCATATTTTGCTACAAAATCGCGAAAAACGTCAAATTTCGTGAAAAAACGGAACTTTTCCATTTTATTGCGATTTTTGGACAAAATTTGGCGTTTTTTCCGGAAATCTTTTGACGAAATTTGCCGTTTTTTGAGACTCATTTGACAAAATTTTCCATTTTATCGCGATTTTTGGAAGAAATTTGTTCGTTTTCCACGATCTTTTGAGGAAATCTGCCGTTTTGTGAAATTTTGTGACGAAATTAGACATTTTTTTTGCGAATCTTGCCGGAGATTAGTCGTTATTTAGCGATTTTTAACGAAACTTGCCTTTTTTTAATGATTTTTTGACAAAATCACCCGTCCCACGGGACACGTATGAGGCTATTTTTTGCGTTCAGTCGCCGATTTTTTGCGTAATTTACGCGCTATAGCGCGTTCGGATCATCGCTGGAGGGCTGCGTTTTTTCAAATGTGGGGCAAGAGGGGCGCTAGTTTTTGGATGAGGGGCAAGAGGGGTGCTATTTTTTAAACTAAAGGGCAGGAGGGGCGGAGCGCCCCCCTGAAACCCTCTGGGTGAAACTCTGGTTAAACCATAAATTGTAAGAATATATATATATATATATACATATTTTGTTCAATTTGCAACATAAGATTTAATCTCATTTTGTTTAGTGCTAATTCCAAACTCATGTGATAAAGCTCAGACTCTAGTGATCATTACTGCCCTTTTAGATATTGTTTGCTTTGGCACATGAAAAAAAATTCACAAAATATGTAAATCGGTCATAGTAAAAATATCGCTGATTTTGTCCATCCTGGCAAAATTAAATTTTTAAAAATTGTTGACCAGTCTGAAAAAATCTGAACTTTTGAGGGATCTTGGGCAGTGGGAAAATACAGCGAAATTCGTCAATCAATTACAGTAAAATATCATGAAACTTGTTAGTCTATCACAAGGAAATATCATGAAATTCGTCAGCCAATAACAAAGACAAAATACAAACTTTTCAGCTGGACACAGGAAAATAATTATTAATTTTATAAAAATGTCACAAAAACCGGAAATTTGCCAATCAGTAGAGAGAAATAAATTGTGAAATTTGCCAGTTGGTCTACAGAAAAAAAAAAAAAAAAAAAAAAAAAAAAAAAAAAAAAAACCCTGCAAAATTTTGTGAGACGAGCAAGCAAGAAAATTTTGTGAGAAAAATTACAAAATTTTTCTGTCGAACACAGAAAAAGAATAATGAGTTTTGTATAATTGTTGTAAGAGCAAATTGTGAGGTTTGGCAATCAATAGCAGAAAAATAGTCAGTCAGTCCTGAGACTTGATTGTCACTTGACCAAAAAAAAAAAAAAATTGAAAAGTGATTTTTTGGGAAAAGGAATGTCTTTCCGACAGGATTCTTTAGGGCATGAATCCTTCCATCCCGTCCCAAAATTCAAACCCTGTATGTGTATATTAATAATATTGAATAAAAAATGCAATTCAAACATTTAAATAGTCAATGAACTGCTGATAATTGCTAATAATTTGTACAATGAAATGCTGATAATTTTTAGAAAATATTTTACATGTTTACTAATATGTCTATAATTCTAAAGTATTTTCACAAAGAAATACATCACATCTTTTCATGATGTAAACATAAAATGTCTTGCAACAATGATTGAAGAGTTATCTCCAAATATAGGTTTAATTGATGATTTTTTTTTTATGTTTTAATTATTTAATATTGCTTTACCTCGAGCTACATTTTATTTTATTTTAATTTAAATAACTTTGAAATTTATAAGCAAAAAAAAAAAAAAAAAAAATTACTTCTAAGTTTAAATATTTATAATGAAGTCATGAAAATAACGAGTTGGATGCACCAATCCCAAAACCCTATTCTATTTCATAGATCTCATGTTTCAAAAAATATTTACAAATATTAATACTAGTTCAATATTGTTCGTTCAGTATTATATCAACTTTGATTTTCATTAAGAATTTTTGTTGCAGTCAATTGATTTTAAATGAGTTAATCTTGATCATGATATTTATTAAAATTTTTTTGTTATTCTGCTATACATCAGCTGTTTGTGAATAGCCAGTTTCAGCCAAGATACGAATTTTTATCATGAGTTATGACATTACGCATATAAATACATACTTACAGAACTGGTGGGCACATAAGCTCTCAGGTTTTGATAGCCTGTGAGCTAAAAATCATTACAGTACCATCTTCTGGCAAAATATTTTCAAATTTAAGGAAGACCTGATAGCCATTCCCAGAAACGTATCTAAAGAAATTTGGTTCAATTCTATGCATAACTTCATACAGTGTTTGATGGTAGATGTAGACTAATGAAAACAGGGTTGCCGGCTTTTAGCCGGGCCAAAAAAAGCCGGCCGGCTTTTTTTGGTTTTATCCACTTAAAAGAAGCCGGCTAAAATTGAAAAAAGCCGGCTTTTATTTTTAAAGTGTTAATTTGTATCGAATCCATATTAAACGTGGACTGATTTATTTTTAATACATTTTTAATTATTTACTACTAAAAAGTGATAAATTTCTATTTATTTTTTCAAATAAATATGTCTTTATAACCGCCAGAAGTCAACTGTGAAGGCATTATGTCTGAAAAATATAAATCTTGGAAAAAAGAAAATATACTCAAAAAATGTTTTTTAAACTTCTATATTCCATTAGTTCTTATATTACACATTCTTAAGAATTATATTTAATTCAATTATGACAAAATTAAACACATCAAAGCATTCATGGAAACGTTCTTACAGGTCAATATGTAAAGATTAAGTCATAAAATGAACAATGTTGAAAGAGAAATTAGGAAGGATTCAGTATTTGAGGAGGGTTTAATACATAATAACATAAAATTAAAACAGCAACAAAAAATGTTCTAATAAAATTTGTTGAATTAAAGTTTTGAATAGCTCTTTGTTATTTAATAGTGCATGTATGCCCACTTTCATGAATTAATATATTCATGCATATGCTAATTGAGAATAAATTGTGAATGTATTATGAAATAATGCATAACTCGAAATACTATTTTCAATAGTGAGAAATGGTGTTTTTTTATATGTATGATTTTAAATGTTTATAGGGAACAAAACATGACATTTTAATAACTCTTAAAATTAGTTAAGTAATAAAACAAGTAACCATACTCCTCTTTAATTTTATAAAGCAGTAAAAATAAAAAAACAAGGGTAGGATTAATGGTCAATGTAAATCAGAAAAAGCACTTGGTATGGCCATTTTATAATTTAGCTGACATATTTGCAATTCTGACTATAAACCACTGGCAACTCCATCAATGTGTTATTCTAGTATTAATATCTTCATTATTGAAAAATTGGGTTATAACATAACCCAATTTCTCATAATGAATCAATTAAAATCCCAATTTTTTATTTTAATAAATAAATTTATTAAATTCAAAGTGAATTAAACATCATTAAAATTATTTAAAAGACACTTAAAAATGTATAGATTTTAATTAAAAGGTTTCACTGTATAAAAGCCAATTATAGCCAAAAAAGGCCAATTTTGGCCAAAAAAAGCCGGCTAAAATCAATAAAAGCCAACCGGCCTGGCTTTTTTTAATTTTAGCCGGCTTTTTTGCAACCCTGAATGAAAATGACACAAAAATTGTGTCTACAGTACCGTCTTACAGCGAAATGTTTCCATATTGAAGATGGACGTGCTGGCTACAGTCAAAAACATGCACAAAATATTTGGTTCATTCTATGTATAACTTCAAATACTTTTTGATGGTGACACTGGGGGACACAGAGGTTTTGAATAAACATGTTTTTTTGAGATATTGGAGCCCTAAAGCATGTAAATTTGTCGAAACTGATTACATTACTTTCTTCTATCCTTGATAGAAAAAAGTAAAATTAAGTCTATTTAGTTGTTTAACTTAAAAACCAATTAACCCATTGTTTAAATTAAAAGAAAGAAAATTAATAAAATCATAGTTTAATAAACAACTTAAAATTTTATAAAGACTAAAGACAGAAAACCAACATTTAGAAAGGCATAAATAATACATGTAAAGTTAGCAAACAGCCGTTTCGAATCTAGTACTATTCGCTCCCATAATTGGCATATAAGCCTGCGCTTCTCTGTCACTTTTCTCTGCTTAACTTTTTCTAGCACACTGAGTCTTGTACTAATGAAGGATCTCAATACTAAATTCGAAACGGCTGTTTGCTACCTTTTCATGCGTTATTTGTGCATTTCTAAATGTGGGTTTTCTATGTACATTTTTTCAAAAAGGCTTCATTTGCTATTTTGACTTCAAATTTTATTTTACTATCTGAAAGTAAAGATGCAATTTTCCAAAAGATATAAACATAAATTCTTGAATTTATTACTGAGTTTAAATATAAATAGCAGGAAAGCTGGCAATTCTTAACCTTTTGAGAATTAAAATAGCAAATAAAGCCTTTGTGCACAAATAAAGTATGAGAAGGTAGCAAATAGCTATTTCGAATCTACTATTGAGATTCTTCATCAGTGCAAAACTCAGCGAGCTAAAAATAGCAAAACTGAGCAAAGAGACAGAGAGACGCAGGCTTATATACCTGCTATGGGAACAATCCCGCCTAAAGAAAAGCAACCAATGAGAAGAAAGCAGCCAAAACAATTGGGTGGACAAGTAGCGACATCTATCGGAGAACAAGCAAAACAAAAACTAAAAAGCGAGTGAAAAAAAAAAAGTATTAAATTAAAGATTTCCAAATACTTGGAAAATAAGGAGTACTGGACAAATCATTGACTAAGGAGTGAGAATTTTTTATGATGTGGTAAGATTCCCAAAAATCAAGATCAAGAATGGAAGGACATTTATGGATGATGGTGGCTGAAGAAAAGTTAAACTTATGTTGTGAAGACTAACAATGTTGAGCCCACAACAATGTTGTTATTCTGGGTATTTGGTAAATTTCTTGCCCACATTGGCAAGAAATTTACCAAATTTCTTGCCAATGTGGTCTTTCTTATATTGGGCAGACTAAACGTGCTCTCAGATTTCGTTTAATGGAACATAAAAGGTATGTCAAAAATCAAGAGCTTAAACGTTCCTCTATTGCTCAACATTGTTGGTCTTCACAACATAAGTTTAACTTTTCTTCAGCCACCATCATCCATAAATGTCCTTCCATTCTTGATCTTGATTTTTGGGAATCTTCAATCTTACCACATCATAAAAAATTCTCACTCCTTAGTCAATGACTTGTCCAGTACTCCTTATTTTCCAAGTATTTGGAAATCTTTAATTAAATACTTTTTTATTCACTCGCTTTTTAGTTTTTTTTTTTTTGCTTGTTCTCCGATAGATGTGGCTACTTGTCCACCCAATTGTTTTGACTGCTTTCTTCTCATTGGTTGCTTTTCTTTAGGCGGGATTGTTCCCATAACGGGTATATAAGCCTGCGTCTCTCTGTCTCTTTGCTCAGTTTTGCTATTTTTAGCTCGCTGAGTTTTGCACTGATGAAGAATCTCGATAGTAGATTCGAAATAGCTATCTGCTACCTTCTCATACTTTATTTGCGCATTTATAATCGTTGGTTTTCTATCTTTAAACTTTTGAGAATTACCTTTTACTCATTGATAGGGAACTTATTATAATATTTCAACTTTTGCATTATAAACAAAAGTTTTTTGGCATTGTTTGGGATCAAACAATTACTGTTATTCATCTATATTTGCTTTGCTGCATTCTACTGGATATCCGATAAAGAAGTCAGATATCCGGTGATTGTGATTCGAATATCTGATGATATTTCGGATATTGAAAAATCAGCCAGATATCCAGTACATCCTTATAACAAAGTTGCAAGCACTTTTGCGTTCTTTCAAAATTTTCTAAAAATTAAAGCAGTCATTATCAAAAAAAAAAAAAAACTTTTATAAATTATAAAATATATTGTGAATTTCAACAAATGATCGCCAAAAAAATAACAATTTTGTCAATCGTTTGGAGAAAAATTGCCAGTCTCATCACAGATCACAGGTAAAACGCAGATTTTTTCAGAGAATCACAAAAATGCTATTTTCATCAAATAATTGAGAAGAAACGAAAATTTTGCCAAAGGCTTGCAAAAAAAAAAAAAACAACTTTTGTCAAACGATCACAAAAAAAATAAATTTCATCAAAAGATCACAAACGACAAATTTCATAAAAAAAAAAAAAAAACAGCGTCAGAAGTGGATTTTCTCTTCTTTTCGGATAATGCATAACGGTGTTAAAAATTTTGAGAACAAAAGTAATTTACTTTTAAAAGTACTTTTCTTTTATGTTAATCACAAATACTTGGAAGGTTTGAGTGCATGTAAAGAAATGCGAGAGATAGGAAAGAGGGCATTTGTACTTATATTTTGCAAACGGAATAGTAACTTTTTTTGTTCAATTAGTTTACAGACTTAGCATTAGTAAATTTAATCCAAGTATCCAATGTGATTTCGCCAATGAATTTAACCTGGATGATAGCTTCTTTTGTCAGCTGCTGTTTAGCATTAACCTATGGAAGCTTCATTTCTTTTTAGTATAATAGGCTCTTTGGTACTAATACACTTTGGAGGCCCTTGCTTGCACACTTTTGCAAACTAATTGGTTTTAGTTTAAAGGAGAACAATCCAACATTGATTCTACATAAGATATATCAAGCCTGGAGCAATAGAAATTTCACTCGAAATTTAGTTTTTTTATAGATTAATTAGAGAATATAAAATTAATATGTGAGCATGTTACTTGAGGACCCTTGAAGCTTAGGGGCCAGATCCACAGGATAGTGTATGAAACTTAGTGATAAATATCCTGATGTTAGGAGAAATATTAAAATCAGGAAATAGTAATAATAAAATGATACTTTGATATATAAACGTTTCATGTGCGAGGCAAACAAAATAAATAAAGATAGTTGAACAAAAGCAATTGTATAATGTAGGAATTCATATTAATAAGGAACTGATAAATTAAATGTAACAAAACAACGATAATTTATAACTACACGAATAGATCAAGATCCTTCTAGAAGCTGAAAATTTCCTTAGAAAATATAAGGAAAATTAAAGTTCTCCTTTGTTTATGTTTTAGGAGGTAAACATTTTCAGAACTAATACATAGATATACCATTTCATTAGTAAGCGATTTATACGATCAATACGCACTATTCATCATCTTAAACAGGAAACTTTTCAAATATTGTATGTTACCTGGAGGTTCTTTCATTAAATAGAATGGTCCACTATGCACAATGGCAGGAGTTTTTCCCAAAGAAATGGTCGTTTTTAAAGTACCAGTTGAATCTTGTCTTGGAACAACAGGCGATCGGGAACCTCTAGGGCTAGATTTCGGCGAATACGATTCAGGTCGTCTCAACTCCGCCATTTTCCAAAACAAAATAACAATTAAGCACTATACAACATCAGCTGATAATATTGCTGTTGTTGTATGAAGATTAACATTAGCCACAAAAATGGAGTCAACTGCTGCGTCTGCGTTCAGCAGCTACAATGAATTTCGATATCGAGTTACTCAACATTGACAAATCGATATCAACGATGAAAGAATCGATGAAGGATCCATGGGTAAAAAGCACTGATGAGATTTCCCCATCTTCTGTGCTTTTTCCTGACATCCAACCAACTAATCATCGAATCGCCCTGCTTTTCTGAGTATTTTCCTTGCATGCAATCAATCGATCAACCAATCTTCTCGTTTGTTTATATTTTTAAAAAAATTGCCTAATTTCCATTTTTTTGTATCATAATTTGTAGGTTTATTTTTTGATTTCGAATTACAAAATGTCAAATCTTGCAGTTATTCAAAATTTCACTCTTCCTGGTGAAATTTGCAGAAAATTTGCTGTAGATTGGTCTCAAGATAATAAAATTTCGGTTTGCACCAGTAAAGCAGTTTATATAATGGTACATAAATGTTGCTTAATTTTCCCACTATTTAAAAAAGTTCTTATGCGTTAAAATTTTTATTAAGCTTGATTTTTGTTGTTATATGTAAATAAAATTTAAAATTTGCGTTTTATTTTTAGCCAAAGAACAGTGTATTTAAAAAATTCATTTGTTTAAAAATTACTTAAGATATTTCCATTTTTGGGGATATAGCCGAGGCACAGATGTCATATGCGCACCACATTAGCGCGATTTTATGCCCCAAATGGTAATTGTTGTTTATTTATTAATAAACTGCTTATTTACTTTTTTAAAATGATCTAAATTGTTTTGATCTATAATTATTAATTAAATTTTTGGGAGCGGCCCGATATCCAGTGCTAGATTTTTGCGACTTTTCTTGGCGCGCTTTTTTGGCGATAAATGTTTTGATCTGGCTTATGTTTATTTCTGAAATTCTGAGCGGCTTCTCAGCTTTAGGGTTGCATTTTTTTCGAAAATTGTGTAAGAGGAGAGAAGGGCTTAGAGAAAAGAATCTTGAAGCTTATTGGTTCATTAGTATCACGTAAACCGTTAGTCAGCGTAAATTTGAATTCTGTTAGATAATTTTCGGACTCTCCCCAAACTTTTTTTATTTATTATTACTTTCTTTTTAAAATAATAGAAAATAACTAAAAGCTATATACGTAATTGATATTTGAAAACGAAGTTTACCAAATTGGCATCAGAAAAAAATCGTGCCAATGTGGTGCATATATGACATCTGTGCCATATTCAATGTTATAATTCGAAACCTCCATCTTTAATGGACTTTAGGACCATCTTTAATGGATTATAGTGAACTCTGCTGAACCTGAATTGAGTTGACCCCTAGGTAAAATTTATTCTAATTTAATATGTTGTGGGACAATTTATATGTCTGTTCCTAAAACATGATACGCAAGTATTCCACATAAAATTACCAATTTTTAATAAAGATAAATAATCTTGTTTCAGAAGAAAATAAATATTTAAGTTAGAAAGCAGAAATCCCCACTAAAGAAATTGTGTTCTATTAATTTCATGGGAAGTGTTCCATATCCTCTTCTGGTTAATGTGATTGCCAAAAAAAAAATAGAAACTGGTAACAAAAAGCCTTATTAGATTTCTCAAGATGATGAAAAATATTATCCTTATATATAATTTATAAACAGACATTTATGTAATAAATATTATCTATGCAACATGTTAAAAAATATACAATATTCTTATAAATATTTTTATATATTTATTACGTATGTAAAATTAAAACAAAATCTATAAAATTTTTTGAAAAAAATATGCTAAATGCAAAAAATACACAAAAACAAATAGATAAAGCCTATTCCAGCAGTAAAAAAGCAACCACAAATGCTGAAGATCGCAACAATACTGATTCATTTAATACCAAAAAAACTGGAACAGGATATAGTACTTTTCCTGATTTCATTGCCAGGTCTAGCAATTCAACTGCTTTAAAAGAGAAGAAAAGTACTACATCAAATTATTTTTCAGCCTACAAGAAATGGATGCTTACTAAAATATATTACTAAGAATGTTTTAAAAAAATCAAAGTGTGACAACTATTTTTTTTCCCTTTTTTATAAAAATAATTAGCCTATTATATTATTAATGATGTTGAAGTTATTAACAAACTACAGTTGGACATGTATTTAATTGGTCTTGTTTTTCCTTTTGCATTTTTAAAAGTGTTTTAATGTATTTTTATGAAACAAAATTTTCAACTGCTTTAAAAGGAAAAAAAAAGTACATCAAATTATTTTTCAGCCTGTAAGAAATTGATGTTTACTACAAGATATTACCGAGAACGTCTTTTAAAAAATCAAAGTGTGACAACTATTTTTCTTTTCCTTTTTAGTAAAAATAATTAGCCTATTACATTATTAATGATGTTGAAGTTATTAACAAACTAAGTTGGACATGTACTTAATTGGTTTCATTTTTCTTTTTGTAATTTTAAAAGTGTTTTACAGTGATAGAAATTGAGGAATAAAAGTTAGGTTTCAAATGATGACTATTCTACACATCTTAAGTGTCAAATGACAGCTCTTGTACATATCTTAGGTGTCAAATGAAAATGTTAGTTGCAGTCTCTAAAATTCATTTTTAATATTACTGTAACATTGTATGCTACTTTTTAGGAATGCGCAAATACTTTTTTATTTACTTAAAATTATTGAAGTTCTTAATCTCTAAGGTTTTGATAATTGAAAAACTGTAAAACTAATGTAAAGCTTTTCTAGTTATTCTGATATTTAGAAATTAATAGAAAAGTGCACTTTTTCTGTAAAACAAAATTAAAACTTGTGAACGTCTTAGCAAAACAAAATCAAACTTTTTTCTAGCATTGATAATTATAGTTAAATTTAGTAAATAATAATAATAATAATAACAATAGTTTAATAAAACATACTGCATCTACATTTGAATCAAACAATAATTCTGGTAAACAAAACAAAAACAAAAAAAAAAAAAAAAACAGATTTTCTGAAAAATTGCAGCAGAGATGGAAGGCCTGGGAACTCTACTCCTTGCTAATTATGTATTTTTTCTGCTATGCTTTGGTGAAATTTTTTTTTTTTTTTTTCACGATTCTTTGATGGAATTTGCTTTTTTCTGTGATACTTTGACAGAATTTTTTTTGTCTGCAATCCTTTGATAGAATTTGCAATTTTTTTCATGATTCTTTGACATTTTTTTTTTTTGCGATCTTTAGTTGCAATTTACGTTATTTTCACAGCCCTTTGGTGAAATTTACGTTTTTTCGCAGAATGTTTTGTGAAAGCTGCGTTTTTTGTTTTTTCGCTATTTGAAGAGGTTTATGATTTATTTTTTTCACGATCATATGACAGAACTAATGTTTTTCAAAGACCCTTTAATAGAATAAAGCGTTTTTTATGCGATCTTTTGAAAACAATTGCATTTTTCCCCATGGTTCTCTGGAGAAATTTGCACTTTATTCATTTTTCTTGAATGATATTCATGTTTTTTCTTCTATTCCTTGGCAAAAATTGCATTTTTTCCACGTTTCTTTGACAAAATTTGACTGTTCTGTAAGATCTTTGACTTTATTGTTCAAAGTAAATTTTAGAGATTTATTAGATTTTAACTGTGGGTTCTCTCAAATATCTTCTAATTTAACTTTCTAATAATCTTTTAATTTAACACCTTGATTGCAATTTTACATTCATATCAATATTTTATATCTACATAGTTTTGTCATTACAGTATAGGAACCGTTATCCAGAATGCTTGGGACCCCGGGCATTCTGGATAAGGGGTTTTTCCATAATTCGGAACACTTTACCGTAAGTATAAGAAATGCACGAAATAATTTCATAAATAGTGAAATAAATAGGTAAATATGAATACTAATACATGTAAATACCTTAATTTATTGATTAATTTACACAAAATAAAAAAATAATTATAATAAATGAAAAAAATATACATATATATGAATTTTAATTTTGAGATTTTGAAACAGAATCTTTTGATTGGGATTTAGCAAACATTTCTAAGATAGTCTTTTGCTTAAAGCGCATCTCTTACCCTAATTGTTCTTGTATTTTGTACAGAGACATGATTTCCTGCTCGTGGAAGTAACACCTCTGTTGTATGCCTGAAATTAATTGTTTGGTATAAAATATTAATTTTTCATTTTATACCTTATTAACTGCTTCATTCTGCTGGTTGTCCTTCTCATCATCACTTTCATCAGATATATTGTTTGTCATCATTTCATAAATCTCACTGTGAGTCATGTGATTAGTGATAGGAATGTTTTCATCGGCTTCTAAACAATTTAGCTTCTGGACAATTAAAGCTTTTGGCATATGCCAACAGATCAGCAATAATTTGCTTCTCTTTCGAAATCTTGAAGTCTTCAAACTTCGGCTCATTTTCGTCATTGAAAAATAATGCAGAGGGCCACATGACACATGACAGCATCTTTGATTGTGAAGCTTTTCTGGGCATTTTTTATCTCAATTCCTTTGTTGCACTCTGTGAGCATTTTTTTTTTTTTTTTTTTTTTTTTTTTTTTAAGAAGTCATTTTTGTACTGAGTTTTTAAAGATCTCAGAATCCCTTGATCCAATGGTTGGATAAGTGATGTACAATTTGGAGGCAAAAACTGCACATTATCCATTTCTAAGAATTCTGCTTCAGGATGGGCCTTTTTTTCATGATCTTTTGAAGAAATTTGCCATTTATTGCAATTTTTTGATGAAAATTGCTGTTTTTCACAATTTTTTGTTGAAATTTGCCGTTTTTCGCGATTCTTTTGTCAAAATTTGCCGCTTTATTGCGATTTTTTGGACTATATTTGTTTGGGTTTTTTTGCAATCTTTTGGGAGAAATCTGCCTTTTTGGGGGATTTTGTGATGAAATTACCCATTTTCTAGTGAATCTTTTGACAAAATTTGCCGAAAAATAGTGGTTATTTCTTGATTTTTAATGAATTTTGCCATTTTTTAAGAATCTTTTAACGAAATCTGCCGTTTTTCGGAATTTTTTGACAAAATTTGCTGTTATTTTTTCGTGATCTTTTGAAGAAATTTGCCTTTAATCGTGATCATTTGAAGAAAGTTAACGCTTTTCGTGATCTTTTGTTGAAATTTGCCGTTTTTCGCAATCTTTTGTTGAAATTTGCCGTTTTTTGCGAATCTTTTGACAAAATTTGCCGTTTTATTGCGATTTTTTGGACTATATTTGTTATTTTTTCGTGATTTTTTTGGAAAATCTGTCTTTTTTGGGGATTTTGTGGCAAAATTACCCATTTTCTCGCGAATCTTTTGTCAAAAATTAGTCATTATTTCGTGATTTTTAACGAAATTTGCCGTTTTTTCGCGATCCTTTGACGAGATTATGCGTCCCAAGGGATGCATAAGAGCTTTTTTTTTTTTTTGCATCCTTCATCGATTTTTTGCATAATTTACGCGCTATAGCGTGTCCGCGGGATCGCTGAAAAAAAAAGTTACCGATTTGCATTCCGGTTTTCAGAGCGTTCTGGATACCAGGACGCCGAATAACGGATCCTATAGTGTATTCAATTTCATTGCATATAAGAAAAGGTACTTGCGTATTAGCGCCATCGCAGATTTTTGTATTATTCTGTGATAAGGACACCATATGCATACTTTTTTGTAGATGTTGTTTAAAAGATCAAATTCTACTTTTTCAGAATTTAGTGTAGTGCCCAATGAAAAAAAGGCATATAAATGTAAATAATGCAAAACATATTTAAGTTTTTAGACTTAAAACACACATTCTTATAGCATATAAAATGACTTTATTTACGTCAGCTGAAGAATTCCACATACAATCTGCTTTTAAACAACATCTACAGAAAAGTATGCATAGGGTGTCATTATCGCAGAATAATACACAAATCCGAAATACATAAATATATAAATCTGTGGTGGCGTTAATATGTAAGTACCTAAAAATGTAGTGTATACATTACTAGTGTCATTGTTAGCATGGATAACATCAAGTATTTACTTTTTTTTTTTTTTTTTTTTTTTTTTTTGTCATAGACTGTTTTTTATTTTCTGGAAATGTAATAAAGAACTTGTTCTGCTTTTATATAATCCATGTAAGCATTCTGTTAACATGTCTTCACATTTCTATTAATATATGTCACTGCATCAATGTTTGCAGACTTCTTATTGCAGCCCAGTTGAGCACTATGTTACATCACCACTTCATAAGCAAGTGATACCTGCACCAGAAAAAGGTATGCAGTTGCAGCCTATCGCTATTCCTGTCAATCCCTACAGTGCTACCAAGACACTGGAAGATGAAGGTAAATGCAGTTCTGATATCTTTCTCAAAATTTATAGATATATATTTATTAACTGTTGTTATTAGGTAGATTTCATATGAAATATCACCTATTGTGTTCTCCTCTTTGTTGGAAATTATGAAAATTTTTGCAGATTTACACTGATTATGATCTCTAGACCTCAAAACTACCATCAGTAAAAAAAAAAAAAAAAAAAATCTATCTATCTATATATATTATTTTTTTATGTTCATGATAATTTACATAATTCTGTTCAAATCTCTTCCAAACTCATACATAAAATCAAGGGGCAGAAAATCTCAGTCAAGTTCATTAATAGGCAAAATTGAACAAGAAGGTGGAAATAGGGAGGGCTTTTGTGAAAATAGAAAAAACCCCATAACTTCTTAGTTAAAATAAATATTGAATCAGTTTGAAGTTTTTATTACTTGTAAAAAAAGAGCAAAAATTTACGCATGACAGATTTTTGATAAAATTAAAAATGGGTGCAAGGGGAGAAAAAAATAGGATTTTTAGAAGAAAAATAATAAAATTCATAACTTTGTCAATTCTCAAGATATTAAATCCAACTAAATTTATTATAAATCTTCTTAATATTATTTAAAACTTTTGTATTGACAAATTTCTGATAGGACCAACTCTTACAAAAAACAAATTAAAAAAAAAGGACCCTTTGAATCACAATAGAAGTCTATGAAAATTCGACGAATTACTAAAAATAATGACAAGTTGATATCGCTTTTGGTGGGTAATTTTGGTTGCCAAATTTGACAATAGATAATCAAGTTGGTGACATTTACCGACAGATATGGGTTTTCTCCTGGTGGAACCCCACTGTGGTTTTGAGGTATCTATGTATAAATATAAATAAACTTAAAATAAATAGCAATATGAAAAAATAATATCCAAAAACAAATTAATTATTTTCTGACTCTTTTTTTAAATTCATTTTTGCTCTCAAGTGCATGCAAATTGACAATTTCTCTTTTTTTTATAATGTGCCATATTGGTCAATTTTTTTCATAAAGACAGAATATAGTTTTAAAAAATGCTGTGAAAGTGGGTATTTTTAACCAAATTTTAATTAAGAAAATTTTGATAAAACCTTCTCTTATAGAAAAATGAAATTAAAAACTCTTCAAAAGCAGCCAAATAAAATTATTAATCTGGGTTTATCTCTGAATAAAAAATACACTGGAAAACATATCTAATCATATTTTTACTTTTTATTTGTGAAATTAGCACTTAATTTTGAAATCTATCTGCACCTGTAAGCCGAGCTGACAGATTTTCAGATAATTTGTGATACTGCAGCAGCTTTTGGAATTTTTCCATGCTGAACCAACTTTGGCATATTTTTTATTTTATATTTATTAATTGCGTTATTTTACTACTGTAATGACCATAATTTGATCTATTTTCTTTATTTATTTTTCACATCTTTAGCGTACATGCTGCATATCTATAACTTTTTGTAAATTTTGCCATTGTTATAACATTCAATCTACCTAATTTATTTATTTTTGTTGTTATATGCATATTGTCATCATACAGTTTAAATTAAAGGTTAAATTTCAATATTTGTATTAGTAGCCAGTGGCCAGTAGAGGCTAAATGTTTAGTAGCCACTATTGTCAAGTTAGTGGCCATAAATTACTATCAGCAATTCTTTAACGAAATTGCCGCCATGGCTACAGCAATTAGTTCGGTTCCCGATCGGGAACCTGAATGAAAAAAAAATATGTTCCCAGAAAGGATTATTGGGTTCCTCGGGATCGCTATTTTTCAAACTCTGTATTGTGATATATTGTAAATTATGTTAATAAATCCAGCACAATGATCCATATGAATAAAAACTTTGAACTGATTTTTTGCCTATTTATGTTTTTAGAATTCGATTGTTTGAAAAAATACTAAGGCTTTTTATCTAATTGAGGTAGAGGTTTGATTTAATTGTTCTCCATGGTGTATTTAATATTTTTGTAAATGGATTTGACATTCAAGTTGATAATTATTTTTTTTTTAATATTTAAATTGAGAGTTTGCTGAATTTCTTTCTTTTTTTCATATACACAAGAAAAAAAATTATACAGTACATTACATATACACATATATGACAGTATTATTCAAAATTGAAGAGGTGGTTTCAAAAAGTACTGGTGTCCCCTTAAAATGTTTTATAGCATTTTCTGTAATAAAAAAACTGCATTTTCATAGTTGGATTGGTGTAAACAAAAGCTACCTTGCAACCTGTCAATATGTACAATTTCATACTACACTAACATTAGGGATGCACCGGATATCCGGCTCCTGCCGGATATACTGCTTATTCGGCACTCGAACCGGATATTCGTTCCGGCCGAATATTTTAATATCCGGTTGCCGGATAGTAAAACATTTTTTAAATTCTGTTTTTTATATTTAAAAACAAATGTAAAACTAATTTGCTCCTTGCATACCTTATCTTATTAAAAAGCAATGTTAACAAAAATAAATACTTGTATATTTTCACAATTATGAAATTATAATGTTTATATGTAAATGAAGATGTATTTAAAGTATGACAATATTTTGTCATAACCTATAAGAGCAATTGTAAAAACAAAACTAGAATATGTACTTCAACTTCACATTTTTTATTTCTCTTAAAAATTGTTCTTAAATTTCAGTAATGAAGTAATTTTACACCTCTCAAAAGTTTTATTGTAATTTTCACCAGTCAAAATTTAACTGCAGTGTTCAATAATTCTGTCATAACTGTAATTGTAAAACCAAAACTAGAATATCAACTACAATTTCAACTTTGTTTTTTTTTCATTTTTTCATTTTTTTTTTTTGGTAATGAAGTAGTAGACTTTTATAGTTCTTCTCAAGTGTTTTGTTAATAACTTTATTATTAATTTGAATTATTAATATCAACAAAAGAGAAAGGTATAAATATCTAATCTAAAAGTTTTATGAAGTTGCTGTTAATACGTCAAAAATCCGAGTCTGAAATGTGTACAATGGGGCCATCTTATAAGTGCTAAAGTATTGAGGATTAAAAACTATGTAGAAAAATAAAGTTTCCAACAAACTAAAGAGTTTATTTATAAATATTCATACTCCAGATTCAAAGTGTGTTTCTTTAGAAAATCAAGAACAAAATGGTTAGAGATGCACCGGATGTGGATTTTTGCCGGATACCGAATAACGGATATCCGGCACAAAATTTTACCGAATATCCGGTATCCGGCCGAATAATTTCTCATTTTTAATTTTAATAATATTTCAATTTTATGCTTGTTTAAAGAAAAAAAAATTATTGTAATTTTATATTATGCAAGTATTAATAGATTTCAATTCACTTATTAAGTCAAAGTTACTTAAAAACATAGTAATAATTAAATATTGAAATGTAATAATATTTTGCCTTTTCAATATTACTTATAAAACTTTTAACTTTACATGCATATTTTTTTCTACCCTTTCTTTAGTCTCTATCACCAGATTTAGGTAGTGTCTTGATGTTTTTATAGATGCATTGTATCGATTAACTAACAGAAAAAAAATATTTTTACCCTGTTGACACATAATTAACAAAAATGGGATAGTTATGTATGTTACTCCTCTTGACTCTCAGTGAGCATTACAGTTTTCAATTAAGCTCTTTTTGCATTGTAGAGCAAGTTTCAGAATGAACTTTATTTAAAATATCACTTGCAATTTTAACATGAGCGGGTGACTTATATAACAAGGCGTAGTTCAATTGTTTTGGAAATTTTTACTAAAATATGTTTTATTTAAAAATGCAATTTGGGGCCGTTCAAGTATTACGTAAGCACATTTTTAGTCATTTTGTACCCCCTCCCCCCCCCTTTGCTTACGTAAGATTTTATGACAGCTTATACATCAATACTTCTTGACTTATAAAAAGTTACCAATCAATTACATTATTAATCCTACAAATTTATATAGGCATATAGGGATTGTGATATCAAAATATATAAAATGGTTTTAATATATTGTCATTGTTAGTATCCATAATTAAATCCCACTAAATTCACTATGCAACTAAAAGCAATACTCTTTCACTAAAAATTCACTATGCAACTGAACTAAAACAATAAATATCTGTGCTGTATATCCAGACAAGAAAAACCCCAAGTAATTTTTCTGCTTTCTAAATTCCAAAACCTGTAGAGAAGGAAGGTTGACAGTAGGAGCGGAAAGACAAAAATTTCCAGAAATTCTGCGAAAATTCCCGGAATTCCATGACTGATTGAACGGGATAAAAGAAAATACCGGACTTACCTAAAATAAAGTTAACTGATCAGTTAACCTGGCAACAGAACCCAGCCACACCGGTCCCTGGGTTTTTCTAGTCTTGCAATATACTTGACTTGGCACACAACTTAACAGACAACAATGAAGACAAAGGGCAAGTGTGTGATGCAGGTCACGGGACTGCCGATGGATAAGCAAAGGTTAAAATCGAAAATAAACGGCGAATTTCGAACGGGGTATAGAACGCTCTTTCCCCATCATACTTTGTTTGCTTGTTGAATTTGAATTGCAGTTGCTTCGTTGTTTAATGTTTACGTAAGAATTGTCGTGACTCCCCCCCTCCCCCTTGTCAGAAAAAATAAGCAGACTATGGACTCCTCCCTCCCCCTTTAGTGCTTACGTAATACTTGAACGGTCCCTTTGTATATTTAATGATTTTTTTTCTTTTGTTTTTACCACATTTTTTTCTATTGTTGACTGCTTAACTTGTGCAATTGATGTTCCAACAAAAATTGAATGGTTTCTTTATTATCAGCACCATTTTGTTCTTGATTTTCTAAAGAAACACACTTTGAATCTGGAGTATGAATATTTATAAATAAACTCTTTAGTTTGTTGGAAACTTTATTTTTCTACATAGTTTTTAATCCTCAATACTTTAGCACTTATAAGATGGCCCCATTGTACACATTTCAGACTCGGATTTTTGACGTATTAACAGCAACTTCATAAAACTTTTAGATTAGATATTTATACCTTTCTCTTTTGTTGATATTAATAATTCAAATTAATAATAAAGTTATTAACAAAACACTTGAGAAGAACTATAAAAGTCTACTACTTCATTACCAAAAAAAAAAAATGAAAAAATGAAAAAAAAACAAAGTTGAAATTGTAGTTGATATTCTAGTTTTGGTTTTACAATTACAGTTATGACAGAATTATTGAACACTGCAGTTAAATTTTGACTGGTGAAAATTACAATAAAACTTTTGAGAGGTGTAAAATTACTTCATTACTGAAATTTAAGAACAATTTTTAAGAGAAATAAAAAATGTGAAGTTGAAGTACATATTCTAGTTTTGTTTTTACAATTGCTCTTATAGGTTATGACAAAATATTGTCATACTTTAAATACATCTTCATTTACATATAAACATTATAATTTCATAATTGTGAAAATATACAAGTATTTATTTTTGTTAACATTGCTTTTTAATAAGATAAGGTATGCAAGGAGCAAATTAGTTTTACATTTGTTTTTAAATATAAAAAACAGAATTTAAAAAATGTTTTACTATCCGGCAACCGGATATTAAAATATTCGGCCGGAACGAATATCCGGTTCGAGTGCCGAATAAGCAGTATATCCGGCAGGAGCCGGATATCCGGTGCATCCCTAAAAATGGTGCTGATAATAAAGAAACCATTCAATTTTTGTTGGAACATCAATTGCACAAGTTAAGCAGTCAACAATAGAAAAAAATGTGGTAAAAACAAAAGAAAAAAAATCATTAAATATACAAAGGGACCGTTCAAGTATTACGTAAGCACTAAAGGGGGAGGGAGGAGTCCATAGTCTGCTTATTTTTTCTGACAAGGGGGAGGGGGGGAGTCACGACAATTCTTACGTAAACATTAAACAACGAAGCAACTGCAATTCAAATTCAACAAGCAAACAAAGTATGATGGGGAAAGAGCGTTCTATACCCCGTTCGAAATTCGCCGTTTATTTTCGATTTTAACCTTTGCTTATCCATCGGCAGTCCCGTGACCTGCATCACACACTTGCCCTTTGTCTTCATTGTTGTCTGTTAAGTTGTGTGCCAAGTCAAGTATATTGCAAGACTAGAAAAACCCAGGGACCGGTGTGGCTGGGTTCTGTTGCCAGGTTAACTGATCAGTTAACTTTATTTTAGGTAAGTCCGGTATTTTCTTTTATCCCGTTCAATCAGTCATGGAATTCCGGGAATTTTCGCAGAATTTCTGGAAATTTTTGTCTTTCCGCTCCTACTGTCAACCTTCCTTCTCTACAGGTTTTGGAATTTAGAAAGCAGAAAAATTACTTGGGGTTTTTCTTGTCTGGATATACAGCACAGATATTTATTGTTTTAGTTCAGTTGCATAGTGAATTTTTAGTGAAAGAGTATTGCTTTTAGTTGCATAGTGAATTTAGTGGGATTTAATTATGGATACTAACAATGACAATATATTAAAACCATTTTATATATTTTGATATCACAATCCCTATATGCCTATATAAATTTGTAGGATTAATAATGTAATTGATTGGTAACTTTTTATAAGTCAAGAAGTATTGATGTATAAGCTGTCATAAAATCTTACGTAAGCAAAGGGGGGGGAGGGGGTACAAAATGACTAAAAATGTGCTTACGTAATACTTGAACGGCCCCAAATTGCATTTTTAAATAAAACATATTTTAGTAAAAATTTCCAAAACAATTGAACTACGCCTTGTTATATAAGTCACCCGCTCATGTTAAAATTGCAAGTGATATTTTAAATAAAGTTCATTCTGAAACTTGCTCTACAATGCAAAAAGAGCTTAATTGAAAACTGTAATGCTCACTGAGAGTCAAGAGGAGTAACATACATAACTATCCCATTTTTGTTAATTATGTGTCAACAGGGTAAAAATATTTTTTTTCTGTTAGTTAATCGATACAATGCATCTATAAAAACATCAAGACACTACCTAAATCTGGTGATAGAGACTAAAGAAAGGGTAGAAAAAAATATGCATGTAAAGTTAAAAGTTTTATAAGTAATATTGAAAAGGCAAAATATTATTACATTTCAATATTTAATTATTACTATGTTTTTAAGTAACTTTGACTTAATAAGTGAATTGAAATCTATTAATACTTGCATAATATAAAATTACAATAATTTTTTTTTCTTTAAACAAGCATAAAATTGAAATATTATTAAAATTAAAAATGAGAAATTATTCGGCCGGATACCGGATATTCGGTAAAATTTTGTGCCGGATATCCGTTATTCGGTATCCGGCAAAAATCCACATCCGGTGCATCTCTAACTAACATTTTGCCCAAATATAGAATTTGGTTTCATGGAATTCTAATCAGAATATCAAATAGTTAACAATTTTTTTATGTATAAAAAACCATAACTTTGTTCGAACTTATGATTTTTTTCATCATTACTGATTACGAAAATGGAGTTTTTTTTTTTACCACTTGATGAATTTAGTAATATTTTCTGCTATTGGTCAATGGATTTCACGATCTTTTGTAGAAATTTGCTGTTTTTTCGCGATTTTTTTAAAAGGAATATGCAGTTTTAAGCGATCTTTTTGAAGAGATCTGCCTTTTTTTTCGCGATCTTTTGATGAAATCTGCCGTTATTCCATGATCTTTTGACGAAAATTGCCGTTTTTTTCATGATCTTTTGACGAAATCTGCCGTTTATTCACGATCTTTTGGCGAAATTTGCTGTTTATCGCAATTATTGACAAAGATTATCGATCATCGGGATTTTTTGACGAAATCTGCCTTTTTTCGCGATTTTTTCACGAAATCTGTGATTTTTTTTGCAATCATTTGGAGAAGTTTGCAGTTTTTTCGCGATCTTTTGGAGAAGTTTGCCGTTCTTTCGCGATCACTTGGAGAACTTTGCCGGGTTTTTTTTCGATCTTTTGGAGAACTTAACCGTTTTTTCGCGATCTTTTAGAGAAATTTGTCGTTTTTTCGCGATCACTTGGAGAAGTTTGTCGTTTTTTTCGCGATCTTTTGGAGAAGTTTGTTGTTTTTTCGTGATCTTTTGGAGAAGTTTGCTGTTTTTTCGCGATCTTTTGGAGAACTTAACCATTTTTTTCGCGATCTTATTCCGCAGTCTTTTGGAGAAGTTTGCCATTTTTTCATAATCTATTGAAGAAATTTGTCATGTTTTCACGATATATTAATGAAATTTGCCGTATTTTCATCATTTCTTGACGAAATTTACTTTTTATCACGATTTTTTACCGAAATTTGTCGAATTCCTCCGATTAAATTCACGTTTTCCTGCGATCCTTTGACGAAATTAGCAATTGTTCTTAGAACGATTGGCTAAATTTGTTATTTTCGGCGACCATTTGTCGAAATTCGCGATACATTTTTTGTCCAATTTTCGGATTTATGACAGTTTTTTTAAACTTTCAGAAATGATTGATCGCCAATTTGGCGATCAGATGCATAACATAAAGTCGCCAATTTTTTACATTTAGTCGCCCTGTAGCCCATGGCGACCGTGAATTTTAACCTTTAGTTTAAATCTATTAGTCTGCTTTTAAGACAGGGTTTAAATATTAACATATTAGTCTGCTAATCATTTCACAGAACTTTATAATTCTAATACTGATCTCTATTGCTTGTAAAATAAGTGAATACATTTTATTCTTATTATTACGTATGTTTAAATACTGTCTATCACTCAATCTTAATGAAGTTTAATTTTTGATAAATATCAATGTTGCAATGGAATTATTTGTAAAAAGTTTATATAAGTCTATATATAGGTAGGGGAGAGGGGGGGGGACTTTTCAATACTTTTTATAAAAGAATCATTTGTGAAGTAATACTGCTTTAAAAACTAAAGTTCTAGATGTTATTTACTAACTTCATATTTGAGATATCCTCTCAGTTTTTTCCATGATTTCTAGCCAAACACAAAACAATAAATTTTACTTTTTTAGTGAAGCATATACTTTGTTGAAATGTGCCCCTCCAGAGGGTCAGTTATCAATGGGAGGTGGGGTAAATTTCAACAGTTGAAGAAATCATACTAATATCATACATTTTAACAAAATAAACTTTATTCACAAGGCAATATAGTGGATGTATTAATTTATGGATTGTTTTAAGTTTTATGTATATTATTTTGTTTTTAATTAAATTGAAATGTATGGAAAATGTCATTGCAAATGCAATTTGAGCTTTTCCTCCGCTTAAATTTGGTTGAGAAGTTTTATTTTAATATCATTTCATTCCATGCTATAGACTGGGATGCAACAGCATAGACAATCACCTCATCAAGTTCACAGCTGAAATTCCAGAATTAGTTATAACTTGATTGACATATTAAACACACAATAAGTCTGTCAAGTCAAACAAATTACAAACTTGTTTCTTTGAATAAATTCGTATATATATATATATGTGTGTGTATATAATTTTTGAAGAATTTAAAAATATTTCAAAATAGTAATTTAAATGTAAAAACCTTGGCTTACAATAGACCGTTATTGACATAGGCCTTTCAAGCTTCATGTAACCATAAACTGTAAAATTATCCTGTAACTTTTAAATCTGACCTAGGTGTTTATCTAAAAGGTTACAAGACAG
Organism: Maratus speculifer; assembly: GCA_964019185.1. Classification (NCBI taxonomy): domain Eukaryota; kingdom Metazoa; phylum Arthropoda; class Arachnida; order Araneae; family Salticidae; genus Maratus; species Maratus speculifer. Next base: position 19,532,065 of record OZ025292.1, on the reverse strand, counting down.
TTTTCATAATTGCTTAATTAAAAAAATGATAAGGAGAACATTTTATCACTGTTGAAATGTACCCCCTCAGTTCTGCTAAAATCTGCCCCTCGTGCAGACATTTTGGTTAAAGTATTATCAAAGATCTTAGAAACAGATTTGTGACTTATTGATAGTGTATTTAGAAGCAGAATTAAATAAACTAGTAGGTAAATAAATATCACTCACTTAATTAAAAGATTATTGGATAATAAACTGTTTCCAAATCAAAATTAGCTTTCTACTTTTGAGGTGTTAAAACTTGTTTTACAGAACTACACCACAGTTGTAAAAAAAAATCACTGAAAATTAACTGTCAACAGTTATGCATACTAAAAGCGTATTGACTTGAATATTGGCCAATCATTGTGCAGTATTAGAAGTCAGAAATTCCAGCTGTTGAAAGTTGCCCCATGTTGAAATGTGCGCCCCTCTCCCCTAAGCAGATGTAATTTTTTTCCCCTTAGTGTACATACACTAAGGGGAGGGAGAGAGAGAAAGAAAGCAGGAAGGGATAACAAATGTCTTAAGATGTCAATTCCAAATTATATTGTTCTTTTCTATGCAAAATTTTAAATTATTATAATTTTATAAATAATTTAAAAGAATTATATTCTTATAAATACATCAATATTTATTTTAAGTAACATTGAAAGTGCAAGAAAAGAAAAACATATATTTTAGTCACCTAAGTGCTTTATTAATTCAAGACACTAAAAGAGATGGCAAAATAGGTAGAAAATTAGTTTTTGTGAAAAATTTAAACTGTGCATCTGTTGAAAAGGTTTTCTATGCTCCTGTAAGTCTAATGGGTGTCTTTACTGGTTTTTCAAGCAAAACTATTTTGAGAACATTAATAAAACCAATTTACATTTTAGTGATTAGATAATTAAAAAATAAATCAATTGAAATTGATTGGGTGAGTGATCAGATTATTGGGTGGGCTCATGACTCATGGACCCATGTAAGTTGACATCACTCTAAGTAGAGCATTCACAATTTATGTCAGAGGTCTTTGGTTTGACTCCTGGCCAGGGCCGTAGCTAAGGGGGCGCCATAGGCGGCTTAGCCCCCCCCCCCCTGGAAAAGATTCCAAGGTCACTAAATGAATATCTGTTCCAAAAATCCAAATGAAATTCTGTTCAAAAATCTAATTTAGTTTTGAGATCCTTTCACAGTTTTGCAGAATTACTAAATTGTATCTAAAATAAGTGTTTCAACACTCCCTCATCCTATTTGTACATATGAAGCTAACATGGTGTTTAATTTGTCACCAGTTATAGACTAAAAATTTTCATCATCAGGTACTTTTCTTAGCATAAAATGAAATTATTACAACAGTTTAATGAGAAACATAGTATCTACAATATGAATATGCACTCATTTATCTTTCTGTGTCAGAGAGAAAAAACAAATTATGAGCCCCCCCCCCCCCCCCCCCCTATTATTCACTTCTCGCTACGGCCCTGCTCCAGGCCTTGGAACTTTCACTGAATTGGTAAAACCTGTATGATTGAGTTAAAAATAATAAAGAAAATAATATTTATTTACTAGCTTCTGCTTAGATGTTATAGTTATAACAGTGTTAACCAACATTTCACTACTTTGCTAATTTAAACAGCTTTATTGATAAGTAATTTTTCAAATATTTTCGTTCATAAATACAGTCAAACCCCGTTAATACGCGCCCTGCTTAATACGCAAAACCGCTTAATACGCGAAACTGCTTAATACGCGAAACCGCTTAATACGCGAAACCGCTTAATACACGAATTTTCTTTGGTCCCTTGAAATACTCCTATCTTACGCATATAAAAACACCCCCCTTTAATACGCGAATGGTTAATACGCGAACCCGTTTAATACGCGAAATTTTATCAGTCCCGAGAAAGAAAAACCTACGTTTAATACGCGAATGAGCTTAGTTCTAAACATAAGAATTTTTAGTTAAAGTATTTTCCCAAGCATTTTATACAACAATTATTTAACTTATTTTTTATACAACAATTATTTAAACCCAATTTAATTGATCATTTATTCCTTCAAAACCACACACTGACTAGATTTCGACTCCGATCCGAGACTAACACAAGACTAGCCCAATCAAAACTCTCCCAAGAAAATCTCATAAGCGAGACGAGGCAAGCGTTGTGCAAAAGTTAAAAATATTATGTCTGCTTTGAAAAACACCTGTTTTCATTTGATGAATATCTAAAACCACAGTGTAAAAGTTTAAAGGAAATTCAAATTTTTTAAAAATACAGCATTTAGAGATTTTTAACTTATGCATTTCGGCCTATCGCGAGACGCAACTGTATATGTATAAATTAAAAAAAAAATTAATACAAAACTTCTTGAAATCAGTAAAAACTTGAGTGTTTTGTTGTGGTTTCGTTTGCTTTCTGTATGCATAGACTCAAAAAATCAAATTACTCAAATCAGAATGTACCTTCAATTCAATACATTTTTGTTGCGATTTTTATCATTTAAAAATATAAATGTAGACAATTAAATTTATAAAATTATACAAATTTGAAGTTCATATAAAGTTCATTCATCGCGGGCGCGGGCTGCGTGAGTCAGCTAGTTTTTATAAAAAGCAAAAATGAAAAGAACTTTTCCCCATATTTAAGAATTTATGTGACCCCCCCCCCCCCCTCCTCTTCCCTAAACGAGAGCGGTAGAACCGATAGATGGAGCATACGCTAAAATCGCAGATTAACCACGTGTCTTCTTAATTGCTGTTTTATTAATGCTGTGTTATTTTAACAAAAAAATAGTTGCTCGTCGCTCCCAGTATTATCTAGTCTACAATATCTATCTATGTTTTTATAATGTAGTCTAAACTATGGCGGAAAGAGCAAAACATATTAAACGAAAGGCTCTCTCCATCACTGAGAAGTTACAAATTATAAATCAATACGATGCCCAAGCGGTCTTAAATAAGTCTACGTTCGCCAAAGAAAAAGGCATACCTGAGTCAACTTTAAGGACTTTGTTAAAGAATAGGAATGCCATCATTAATCAAGCTGTGATTGGAGGAACAAAGAACAAGAAAATAAAAACTGCCAAGTTTCAGCACATGGAAAAGGCCCTTCACGAGTGGTTTGTTCAAGCGCGCTACGAATATCCGAATAAGCGGCTTATTAATACAAGAAAAATCTTCTGAAATCGCAGCAAAAATGGGATTGCTAGATTTCAGTGCCTCAAATGAATGACTGGATCGATTTAAAATTCGGTAGGCATAAAATTCAAGCAAGTGTGTGGTGAGTCAGCTGCAGTCAACATTGAAGATGTTCACTGTTGGAAAATTAATGTACTTCCGCAGCTTGTAGAAAACTACTCAAGTCGAGATATTTACAACGTGGACGAATTTGGGCTTTTTTACAAGCTGACACCCAATGAAACAATGGCCATGAAAGGAGAAACATGTCATGAAGGCAAACTGAGGAAACAGTGCCATACTATTCTGCTTGGTGCCAACTTTGATGGATCAGATAAATTAAAGCTGCTGGAAATAAGGAAACACACAACCCGCGATGCTTTAAAAATGTCAAGAATTTCCCTTACCTGTACGAAAGCCAACGTAGAGGATGGATGACGGGCAACATTTTTCCAACACGACTCCGTAGTTTTGATAGGCATTTGAGAAAAGAGTCACGCCATGTGTTATTGCTTGTGGACAGCTGCCCTGCGCATCCAAAAGATAACGAAGACCTGAATAATGCCGAATTAGAATTTCTTCCTCCAAATTCGATTAGTGTCACCCAGCCAATGGACCAAGGAATAATTAACAGCGCCAAAGTAAATTGCAAAACTCGCGTTGAAGCATAGAAAGAGTGTCACGCCAACAACGATTCCAATGCTTTCACAAAACGGGTTTTGGAAGTAGCCAGGACATCATTTACACAGAGCAACCTCACACCCTAATGTTGAAGAAAATTGGCTGGCCGCACAAGAAACTGTAGGGCAAAATTTTATCGATTTAGACACGTTCATTAATATCGACAAAGATCAAGTTACCACCGAACTTAGTGGTATGGATGAAAGCATCGCCAATGTAACTGCGACTGACAAATCGGATGAGGAGGTAGAAGATGATGAATCTACGCTTCCGGCCCCATCTCCATTTACCAAACTTACAGATACAATTTCCTAAGACAATATGCGTCGTCACTGGACGAAGGACCCTCAACAAGCGAACTTTACCACTACCTAAATAAGGCGGAAAACATCATGGTGATGGCGCGACCGCATGTCGAGCAGGCCAAAATTGACAACTTATTTTCCAAAAAGTAATTTTTATGACATAATTGACTTCAGTAAGTTTTTTTAAAATTATTATTATCAGCACTATTTATTTATTGCATCTATCTGTTCTGTATAGCTAACAAAGATTTCAATTTTTTTAACATTAGTTTTAATTAATATGATTCGCAGAAATTTTTATGTTCGTCTTATTCAATTTTATGTGTTATACACATAACAAATCTAAATTTGAAAAGACATGATTTTTACTTGAGAAAATAACGATTATTTGAATTTTCAGCTTTCAAATGTTTATGTTTAATAAGCACATAATGATTGAAATAAATAAAATATCATTTTATGTCTTAAAAACGCTAAAAATTGACCTTAAATGTGTTTTTTCCGCATACATTGATATTAAATAGATCATTCGACGAAAATTCGCGACCTACGGTTAATACGCGAACCCGTTTAATACGCAAATTTTGATCAGACCCCTGATTCGCGTATTAACGAGGTTCGACTGTATTTAAAATCATGTATCCAGTTGTTTACTAAAAAATGCTTAGCACTGTTAAAAAGAATATTAAGAATAACAAAAGCATTAATTCTATTTTGACGACATTTTCTAACTTATTTCTCATTACATTGTACTTTTTAGTTCAAACTTAGATGCATCAAAAACTCCTAAATATATTATTTTCTCATTTCCTTTTTTTCAGCAGTGAGCATTCTCAACATATGAAAAAAGTTTCTATAAAAAAAAATCATAGACTTCCATACAATTAGTTTTAAAATTGCTTAGAAAGCAAATAATAATAATAATAATAATTTAAAAAAATGTATACATGTATGATATTAATAAAATCTATCATGTTTAAATCATCAAAACCCACAGTTTGCTAAGTAGGGTCACCCGGGGTAAAATGGGTATAAAAATCAGCTTTTTTAATTTTAATGTTTCATGGCAGAAATATTATGAAATAAATTCATGTTTTTGTTCAATATTTTTGACATTGTGTATCTTAGGTCTAAATTAAATATAATTTGTGTTTCCTTTTTTTAAAAATTTTTGTGTAAAACACTATACCTATTTTACCCCGGTGTAAACCCATTTTACCCCGTGGTTCAGGGTAAAACGGGTATGCACCGGGGTAAAATGGGTATTTGCTTGTTAAAGTTGAATAATAAATTAAATATACTGAAATATACTATAATTAATGTGTAAACCATTTAAAAGTTTTGTACTTTCATCCTCTGAATCATGTGTAAACTTGGAAGGTGGGGGGGGGGCTTCAAAAACTCCCCACTTCAATTTGCTTACATTTTTTTCTTAACATATAAAAACACTGTTATGAAACTAATGCAAATAAGATGAGAGTACTGGCAAATCCTATCCTCCACCACATCAGTTTACGCACATGCTGTGAATCGTGTTTCTCTTTAAAAGTTTTTTTTTTTTTAATTTTTTATTTAATGCAATTCAAAAGCAGATAGACATCAGCATGAATATCTGTAGGGAAAAAATGAGAAATTAAATTACACTGGAAAATCAATGTTTAATCAAAAGCAATTTATGCAGATAGGTATAACATAATAAAAATTTACATGCAAAGTATATACTGGCAAGGACTGTTGCAGCTTGGTTGAGATAGCTTTCTGACAATTTGGATGCGTTCACATCAGCAACATCATCCTTCTCAGGAATGACATAAAATAATCCAGCAGATGACTTTGTTGCAAACTTCACAGTATTTTAACCTTCATCAGAGATATCAATAATAAGACCTGTGAATTCTTGAACAGACTTCTTTACATTAAATTTTACAGGGACTCAATCGCCAATCACTGGATTCATTGCAGTGAAAACCTTTGGTTTAACTTCTATTTTATGGGTTGCTTCGATTCTTTTAACTGTTTGTACTTTTTTTGTGTTCCTAGTGCAAAGAATTGCAGCCAGCTGCTCTGTAGGTAAAACTTCTCCTACCTTTGCTTGTACTCTCTTGCGTTTTCTCTGAGTTTTTTTTATAGACTCGCCAGTACTAGAAAATGTATTTCAATTTAATTTCGCAATATTTTTCTTACTTTGTGTTCCTGTACATTTAATCAATTTGCATGTATTTTAATGTCACCCAAAATAGCCTAATTTATAAGATAAATGATAAATTGATGATATAAGTAATAGCCTAATTTCATATAACTCAGTTTAAAACATAGGATCAATAACAATTTGTCCTCAAAGGTCTTTCAACTTTGATCAATCTTCATACATTCATATCTTGACCTGTACCCATTTTACCCCATATGACAAAAAACGTTATAAAATTTATGTGAGTAAATAAATTTACTTAATTTTACAGTTTTCAGTTAGAAGAATTTTTCTTCTGTAAATATCAAACAGTTTATTCCTAAAATTCTTCCTGTATATTTTTCTGGAAAGAAGTTTTTCAACCACTAAAAACACTTTGTTCTATCTTCTGAAAAACAAAATGGTTGCCAAGCCCATTATATGCGTCGCCAGTTTGTTTTTACAAGGTTTAAGTATTGCCAGATATGTAAGCACTTTGTTGGTAATTTTAAATTTTAAAAAAAATTTGTCTGGTAAAATAATAAAATAAATAAATAAAATACACCCATTTTACCCCGGCTACCCATTTTACCCCGGGTGACCCTATGGAAAATCTTAGTGCTGCCAGATAATTTAATTAAAAAAAGTATAAATTAATATGCTTTAATCAAATTAAAATAGTAGTAGCATATAAAAGAAGATGCTTTTCCTTTTTTGAAGCAAAATTGATTTTTTTTCTTTTTGAAGTGTGCTGATTTGACATTGTTTAATTACATACAGTCTGTTACAAAATTGTAAGACCACAACATATTTTGCTATATAGGTAAATAAAGAAATATTTCAATCAAAATAAAGAATACTCTGCGTTCGTACATAAAGTTTTTAGTAAAATGCAACAATTTACATAAATGAAATTAATTCAGAAAAAAATAGAACATGAAAATAACAAAAATGTGTCAAAAAGAATTGTTGCAAAATTATAGAACCACCTGTGGGAAAAGCAATTTTTTGAAAATTTAGTAAGATGTTGCTCCACCATTTCTCTGAATAACTTCAAACACATGATTTGGCAAAGAGTTAATTAATTTTTTAAGGAACGATTCGAGAATATTGTCCCATTTCTCCATAATGGCCATTTCTAATTCATACGTTAAATGATATTGTTTGTTGTTTTCACACACGAGGCAAGACAAGTAACCCCACAAGTTTTCTATGGGGTTTAGGTCAAGGCTTCGACTTGGCCAAGGTAAAACATCAATCTTTTCTCTTTTAAACCACTCTTTTCTTGATTTTGATGAATGACTGGGAGTATTATCTTGCTGAAACTTCCATTTTGCACCTCCTAAAAGTGGTCCGAAGGGTATTAGACTTCGAAACAGTATCCGTTGGTAACTGTCTGAGATCATTTTTCCTTCAACTCTTTGGAGATCACACTTTCCTGCATATGAAAATGCGCCCTACATCATAACAGAACTGCCTCCCATCTGCCTACTGAAGAATTCGTGAGATTTTTGCCTTAAATCATGCCAATAGTAATTATTGCCGTCTGGACCATCAAGATTAAATTTTTTCTCATCTGAAAACAATATATTTCTCCATTCAGAATTCCAGGACATGACATTCTTTGCCCATTTACAGGGCTGCCAGCTGGTCCCTATTTTTTAACTTGGTCCCTAAAAGTCCCTTTTTTCATTAAGAGGTCCCTAAAAGTCCCTTTTTAAAATCTATTTTGTGCCTAAATTAATTTTTTTCTGAGATTTTTACAAAATTTATCATGAAAATTTAGATTTGTTAAAAATTTAATGCCCTAGATGGCAGCACATAACTGGTCATAGTACAAGAAAAGACCAATAATAGAATATTTTGAAGATGAATTAGGAACTAATAATATTCCTAGGTTACAACATCCTGTTGCCTGTAGGAACTTTTCTTATTTTAAGGGTGTTGTTCTCAACTGCTCTGCTCAACATGCGAAAAATGTTTTGACACATTTACAAATTAATTTTTTAACAGAAAGATATAAAATTGGAAGGCCTGACTATGGAAGCAATTTCGAATCGAACTTAATTTTCCATTTTATGATAGCTAAATTACCTATCCAGTTCTAAGCTATTTCGATCGCGTGATCACCTGTTTTTCTCCTGCTTTTCGGCCGGTTTTTCTGCTTTTGTCAGGAAACATGCTCAAAAACGTCAACTTTGAAGGCTTTTAATGAAAAATCTTGTGTTTTTTAAAAAACAGAAAATTAGACAGTTTCTGAATAACAACACCTGCTAGTTTCATGCATTTCCGAACAAAAATAAATTAATGCATGTGTCACAAAGTGGCTGTTTTTGATTTAAGAACTCCCTTAACAATCTGATCTGTCTCATTCTATATTAATTTGTTTTTTAGTAATAGTTTTAAAAAGTTAGATGAACAGGTACCTGAGAAGAGAATGTATCTATCACCTTTCTCTTTTCTTTTTCTTTTTTTTTTTTTTTTTTTTACTTCTGCAAAAGGATTGTCAATATCCTGAGAATGATTTTAGCTTTATATTGGAAAAACTGAGTGTTCCTGCACACAGTGGCGCCGACTTGCGGGTCTGCCGCGCAGACCCTGAAAATTTTCTGCAGACCTTGCAATATCTTGGCAGACCCTGAAAAATGCAGGCATGAGATTGTTTCCGCGGATTTGCGATTTTCTGTTATTTTTTGCTTTCTTTTGCCGTTTTTCGCGGGAGTGATTTGGTCCGAAATTTAAGAAAATAAATCACCAGTCCAAAAATTCGGAGATAAAATCACGAAAAAACTCAATTTTTTCAAAAGATTGCGTAATAAACGTGAACAGTATTAAAAAAAAGCGGGAAAAAATTGCCAATTTCGTCAAAAGATCGCGAAAAAGCACCAGTTTCGTCAAAAAGTCGCGAAAAAAATCAATTTTGTTAAAGGATCATGGAAAAACACCAGTTTCGTTAAAAGGTCGCGAAAAAACATTAATTTTGTTAAAGGATCGTGGAAAAACACGAAAATCGTCAAAAGATTGCGAAAAATTTCGTCAAAAAGTAGCTTGAAAAGCATACATTCTCTCAAAGAATCACAGAAAAAAATACGAATTTCATTTTAAGATATAGTGGGGGAAAACGCAAATTCTTCCAGAGGTCGAATCGAGAGGTAAATGCGGATTTTCGCAAAAGATCGCAGAAAAATACGAATTTTACAAATAATAGCGGAACGCTGATACTTTCAAAGAATCGCAGAAAAAACGCATATTCTGATTTTAAAAAAAGCGCGAGAAAATTGAGAATTTTGGCAAAAAGTCTAAAAAAATCGCGGAAAAAACTCGAATTTCGTCAAAAGAAATATTGATGAAAACGCAAATAATCGCGGAGAAAACTCGAATTTCGTCAAAAGAAATATTGATGAAAACGCAAATAATCACAGAAAAAACTTTAATTTCGTTTAAAGATAGCAGGTAAAAAGGAAATTTAGTCAAAGGATAATGGGAAAAACGCAAATTTCGGCGAAAGATCGAGGTGGAAAACGTGAATTTCGGCAAAAGATTGCGAGGAAAAATGCAAATTTCAAAAATCACGAATTTTGGCAAAGCAGAGTAAAAAAACTCGAATTTTGCTCAAAGATAGCAGCGAAAAAGTAGAAATAAAATGAAAATATGATAAAACTTGAATAATTTCATTTGCTGTAATTTATACTTCTATCTTAAATGTAATTTTGTATTGCAGTAATCTTTGACTTTTTTAAAAATTTCTTTTAAGATACTTTAATTTGATTTGATATTTATTTCCTGAGATGATTGAGCAAACTGTCATTTTCACGTGCAATAAACTAAAATTTTTGTCTCATACCCATTTTTCTGCAATTTATGTGTTAAACTAGAGTTGCGCAATCTGTGGCCCGCGATGGGTTAACGTATGGTCCGCGAATTACTTCAATTTGCAACTGGAAAAAATTGCAATTTTTGTACATATGTTGCAGGAAAAAAACGTAAATTTCATCACTTTAGAGCGGTAAAATATAAAATTTCGTCACTTAAGATTCGCAAATTTCATTGATCGACACGAATAAAAAGGCGAAATTCATTAGTCATGTGCGTAAAATGCGAGCTCGTAAAAAGCAAGTTTCGCTCATCAGATATGGAAAAATCGCAAAATTTTCCCATGAAGCTTGGAAAAAAAAAAATAACGAATTTCCCCGATCGGGCACGGAAAATTCGCAAGTTTTGTCGATCAGGTATAAAAAAATCGCAAATTTTGGCAGTCGGGTGCGAAAAATCGCACATTTCGTTGATCGGGTAAGAAAAAAATCTTCATTTGTTTATGATGTTTGAAAAAATTGCAAATTAAATTCATCGGTTGCAAAAAAGACATGCTTTCTCGAATTATCGCTGAAAAAACGTGAGTTTCGTTGATCGGATACTAAAATGTCAAATTTTGTCGATCAGGGATAAAAAAAAAACCTGCAAATTTCGTTTATAAGGCACGGAAAATTGCGAATTTGACAATGTCGCTCTAAAAAATGTAAATTCTGTCAATTTATCAGTACTTCGTCACTTAAGGGTGGAAAAAGCATGAATTTTATTAATTGTATTCCAAAAAATAGCGAATTTCATTGGTTCGAGACGAGAATATTGCGAGCTTTGTTGATCACACATGGAAAAATTGCTAAACATATCAATCAGTTCTCTAAAAAATTCAAAATTTCGTCGATCGAGTGCGGAAAAATCGAGAAATTTGTCGATAATGCGAAGAAAAATCGCGAATTTCGTCGATCCGCTTCATAAAAATTGTGAACTTTGTCAATCGTGGAAAAATGGGGAATTTCGCCGATCTGCAATGGAAAAGTCGTAAATTTCGTCGATTAACTTTGTAAAAATCGCAAATTTCATCGATCAGGTGCAGAAAATCGCGAATTTTGTCAATCAGACGCGGAAAAATGTGATTTTTATTGAATATGCAAGTAAAAATCGCGAATTTCGTCGATCAGCTTTGTAAAAATCGCGAATAACGTTGAATGGATTCGTAAAAATTTCGAATTTTGTTGTTTGGGAGTGAAAAGATCCTGAATTTTTTCAGCCCGAAAAAATCGTGAATTCCGTCCAGAAAGCACGGAAAAATGCAAATTTCGTCGATCGAGCGAGGAAAAGTTGCTAATTTCGTCAATCAAGAACGGAAGAAATGCGAATTTCGGCGATCACGCGAAGGGAAATCGCGAATTTTGCCGATCATGCGAAGAAAAATCGCGAATTTTGTCGATTATGCGAGGAAAAATTGCGAATTTTGTCGATAAAGTGGTGAAAAATCACAAATTTCGTCAATCAGCTTCGTAAAAATCACAAATTTTTTTGGTCAGGAGCGAGAAAAATCGCGAATTTCGTCTATCGGCTTCGTAAAAATAGCGATTCCGTCGATCAAGCGCGGTAAAATAGCAAATTCTGTCGATCAAGCACAGAAAAATCACAAATTTCACCGTTCAAGAGAGGAAAAATCGCAAATTTTGTCGATCATGCAAAGAAAAATTGCGAATTTCGTCGATCATGCGAAAGAAAATCTCGAATTTCGTCTTAAAGTAGTAAGAAGTCTTAAGTGCTCTGAATTTGCATTAAAATGCTCAAATTGCATCAGCTTCCAGGACTATGAAGTAGACCCTCTAGTTCATTCAGCTCACCTTTTTGCCCGGCACATCGCATGTTCACCCCTCAAACAACTGCCCTTGTGGCAGACCCAGCTTTGGGACCAAAGTTGGCTCCTATGCCTGCACATAGGTTTATAAAACATGTGTCAAGCAGGTCTCTGGAACCTGCAACAAATTGGTTGTTAGAATAATAATTGTCTCTACAAGTATTTCTTGAAATATATTCCATCTAGAAAAGAACAAAGGACACTAAATAATGTCAGCTACTAAAAAAAAAAAAAAAAAAAAAAAAAAATGTTGAATATTTGAAAAAGAGAACAATGAAATGTGAGTTACTGTTTATTGTATGTAGTGCCAAACTATTTACACAGCACTGCATTTTTCCAAAGGGAAGATTCTCTGATCCACTTAGTATATGATGAGATAAAATGCCTTATCATTAAAGTCATTGGATATATTTGCAAACAGTCAGCCATGAAATATGTTATGATTGATGTCAGTCAATATCTCTTTGAGAGTAAAAAATTAATCTCTCCAAAAAATGTTATTTTCAACGAAGAATTGCTAAAAGAATTATTGCAACTATCTGAAAAAGATAGAGGTTCTTTTTTAAGTGATGTGCAATGTAGCTTCTGGTAAATATTTTTACAATAAGAATATATTGCAAAATAAAAACTTGAATTATTTCAGTTGTTTAAACCCAAAATTCAAATATACTCAAAAAATGGACAAAAATGACAACAAATAACAGACATATCACTTTTTCACAAAAACGTAGAATTCTATTTTTTTTTTGGCACTGAATTTTATCATTCTTGGAATGGATGCAAATATGCATTCGAATATGGTGAAATTTTTTAATGGAGGGGTGAGGAGTAGGTAGCAGTAACGGATGAAATACAACAAAAATAAGAGTAAGAACTGCATCAAATTTGGAAAAATTATTCAAAGGATCACAGAAAAAACAAAAAAATAGTCAAAAGATCTCGAAAATTGGGGAAAAAATTCGATTTTTATCAAAAGATGAGAAAGAAAAAAAAATTCAGTTTTCGTCAAAAGATCACTGGGAGAAAATACAATTTTTGCTTAAAGAAAGAATCATGGCAAAAATGACATTTCCGTCAAAGGATCGCAGAAAAAGATGCGATTTTCAAGAAGGATCACGAGGGTAAAAAACCCATGATTTTTGAAGAATTGTGGGAGAAACATGATTTTTTTCAAAGGATTGCAGGAGAAACACGATTTTTATCATGAAAGGATTGTGAGATGACTGCAATTTCCATTAAAGCATTGTGGGAAAAATGCAATTTTCATCAAAGGATTGCAGGAAAAAAAGTACTTTTATCAAAGAATCGTATAAGATATATGATTATCATTGGAAGATCTTGTAAAATAGATGAATTTTATCAAAGGGACCCGAAAAATGCAATTTTTGTCAAATGATCTGGAAAATTACTCTAATTTCATCAAAAAATTGAGTAAAATATGTGAATCCTTCTATAGTAAAAAAAAACTAGCCTTAAAAGGAATGACTCCTGGAATGATGCTGATGTGTAAGGTTTCTGGAAATAACGCATCCTGGTGGACCACTCCTTCCATGAGTCGAATACACCAATCAGGAAAGGGATCCGTCTATGCATTGCGAAGCGATTACGCAGGGGATTGGCGAGTTTAACCCCCCTATAGTTTAGAATTGTAACTGCTCATTCCAATTATGCATGTGTGGGGTGCCATACCCAGTGTTCTCGCTGTCGCTCGCCAATGCGCCAAATTGCGACTAAATTCTTCATTTGGCGAGTAAACATGAGATTTGATTCGCCAAATTGCTAGTGCTCAATTATTGTTTTTTCTTTCTTTTTTCATACATATGCATATATACATATTTTCAATATATATATTTTTTCAATATATTTGTAGCGGATAGTTGAAATTAGATTAATAACAATTGTAGTCGCAGTTATAAAAAATTAGGTTATTTTAGAACATATTGGGAAAAAAAAGGGAGTGCGTTAATGTTGTTCTCAAGTGCTCCGCTCAACTAGAGCAAAATGTTTTGACACATTTACAAATTCATTTTTTAATAGAAAGATATAAAATTGGAATGCCTAACTATGGAAGCGATTTCGAATAGAACTTATTTTTTAATTTTATGATAATTAAATTACCTATCCAGTTTTAAGCTATTTTGATCACGTGATCACCCGTTTTTCTCCCGCTTTTCCTGCTTTCGTCGGGAAATGTGCTCAAAAATGTTAACTTTGAAGGTTACTTATAAAAGATCTATTGTGTTAAAAAAAAAAAAAAAAAAAACAGAAAATTGAGTGCAATTAGACAGCTTTTGAATAACAACACCTGCTATTTTCATGCATTTCATGCAAAAATAAATTAAAGCATATGTCACAAAGTTACCCTTTTTAATTTAACAACACCCTCAAAAAATAATTTTTTTTTTTTTTTTTTTTTTTTTTTTTTTTTTTTTTTACTACACGGCGAATCTACTTGGCTAATACTTTTTTCATTTGGCGAATGTTTTTCATTTTTAATTAGCCAAATTACTAACGTTGGCCAAATGTCAGCGAGAACACTGGCCATACCCCACTTCCCCCCCCCCCAAAGGGGAACTTTTTAAATTTTTATCCACAGCACTCGTGTTGCATATCTTTAGAAAGGTCTGAAACTGCCTTTTCCTATTATGGATGTTTTGTGTGTCCCCCTCCATTCTGCCCCCCAGGGGGGGGGCACATTTTTAATTTCTTTACAACACCAGTCGTGTAACACATCATTTGAAAGGTCTGCAACTGCTTATTCATATTATGGATGTCTTGTGTGTCACCCCCCCCACACACACTCTGACCCCCTAGGGGGAAACTAGGATTAAAAATGTCCCCCCCAGGGGGGGCACATTTTTAATTTCTTTACAACACCAGTCATGTGACAGAAATCAGATATCGTTCAAAGGCTGAATTCATTGAACTGGGTGAAGTTTTAAAAGCGATCCGCAAGTGTTTAATAATTTTCATTATATTAATAAATTTAGTATCCTAATGTATTATGATTATTCACAACTTTAATGAAGAATGTCTTTAGGTTAATACAAAAATGTCACTGGTCTAGCGCACAATGTCACTGGTCTAACACACAATGTCACTGGTCTAACACACAATGTCACTGGTCTAACGAATACTTACTTTTGATTAATTAATATTTATGTTAATGAGACAATTAAGCACAGCCACTATGTTATTTGAGTTACAATTATCATTTATTAATTGTAGTAAAATAATTTGTAGAAAATTGTTATGTTTAAAAAAAAAAAAAAAAAAAAAAAAAAAAATTGAAAATGTACTTTATTTTCAAAATGACCCAATCACCACATTAGAATATGAAAAAATTAGTAGCCTAAATATTATATTTATACTCTCTGTTAATACTGAGTAGTTATTTTTTTTTCTCATACAGAGCTATGAAACTATTTCAGGATACTATGCATTTATACTCTGTAGAGATAGAGCCAAAAATTTTTCATGTTCAGTGTCTGGTTACAATGTCAGGACTGACAAACTTTTAAAAAAATGCATATAATAACAAAAAACATCAAAATATACTTACATCATCTTGATTACAAAATCTGCAATTACTTTAATTCAAATGTCACAAGACATGTTAAATTAGCTATAAATTATTGTAAATAGCTATAATATTCATTTGAATGACATCAAGCAATTATATAATTAATAAATCTATTTTAATGATCCCAAAATCAACATAAAACTTATCAAGAAATCAAAGACATTAAATAACTAATAAATCATCATCAATATTCTAAATTTATTATAAAAACAAATAAATCAGTAACTTGAAATTATTATTTTACTCATACATATTCATCAAGAACTATTAATATAAACAAATTACATTTTCTGTCAAGGTCAAATCAATCAGTTTTATCATTATGTTTTCAAAAAAAATTGATTTCTTCCTTAAGGGCATTACACTGAAACAAATTGTATTTTTTCTGTATCATTGATTGTAACTATATTAATTAATATGTCAGAATGCTTTATATTTCTTGAAATTCTTTATTAAGATTAAAAAACTACAATACTTGAATCTTAATATAGAAAAAATACTAAATAAAAATTCATATTGAATGGAAATATATATTTATTTTTTATTTTAAAAAATCATGATGCACCTCTGAGTCTGAATAAAGTTTATCATGTAAAAAAATATTTAAATTTTGATTTAAAAAAATAAAATAATAACAACTCATTGTTTTTTGTTTGTAAATTAACATTTGTATTCTTAAAATAACATTTCTGAAATTGAACTTGTCGTAATATTAAAGATTTATGCTTTTTTTTTTTTTTCTCCTTTAGTGAATCTACATCAAATCTTAATGGATCACACTCTAAACCCTGTACCTCCTGAACGAGTAGAAGCTTTCAGGGGTTATAGATGTGCCAAATGGTCTCCAAAAGGGGCATCCAAAGCTGGACGGTGAGTAATGTTATCTCTGTGTAATTTAGTAATAAACTTTTGTAGATGTCTGTCCTAGGACAGTAAGTAAAAATTGTGTTTTTCATATGAATTTGAAAGAACTGATAAAAATAATTGACAATATGGAAGTGTTTCGATGAGCAACATTCGGCTAGTTTGTGTTCAAATAAACATATTAATAGCATTTATAATACTTTTAGTAAACTAAGCTTTGCTGCTAATATACTATAACAAGATTAAAATATCTAACCAAAATTTTAACAAATATGCAATAAAACTGCATAATTTAAAAAGTCTGCTGCAACTGTTGAAATAGTATCAATAATTATTTATTTATTTATTTTTTGTTTTGTTTTTTGGTAAATTAGGTTTTGCAGCTAATATACTATAACAAAATTAATAAAACACAATTTTAACAAATGTGCAATAAAACTGCACAATTAAAAAAGTTTGTTACAACTATTGAAATAATGCTAATAATTAATAATTATTACTATTTTTAATAGCACTTTGAAATTTTATTTATTTTTTCCTTTATCAGGGATCACTCTAGAGAGGTTCGGAAGGGCGGCCCGCCCTTGTGCCCCTTTCAGATAAAATGCCGCCCTCCTTGCCCTTTTTCATGAAAGAAGTCCGCCCTTCTTTTTATTTTGGTATTTAGTCCTGCCTTGTTTGTATTGCAATTCAAAAAATTCTTATCTATCTTTCCTTTTTTGAACGCTAGTACGCTACGTCGAAAGTAATTCTCCCCTCTTTTCCTCCCACTCTCTTTGTTCTCTTGAACATTACACCTGTTCACTTTTCACCTGCTCTTGTGAAATAGTATTATGACCATTTGGTCTGACACTTGACTCAGTGATACCTTTTACACCAAGTCTTTAAAAAAAAAAACGAGAAACATCATTTGTAGTTTTATTTTGTACTCAAATTAATCTGTTTTTCTAAAAAAGAAATAAGTTGCTTAGGGAATGAGTTTTAAAAAGAAAACACAAAGATCAGAGATCGTGGGAAAAAGAAAATGAACGTGAATATATATTAAATAAGGAAAGAAATGTGCTAAAATAACAGAATTTTTATGGGAAAAATCGATAATGTAAATTTCATATCATAAGTTTTAATACTTTTCACGTAGTAAAGTTTATTAAATTATAAATGTTATTATATTGATACAAACATTACTCGGCTTTAGTAACTACAATATTTTTTTTTTCAGAGCCCTACAATTTTATGATTGATATAGTCTAAAGAAATTTATATTTTGATTAAAGTTTGATGTTTTCATTTCCTTAATTTTTAGCTCTCCCACCCCCACCCCGCCCGAGAATACATCGAGACAATTACAAGACAACGCAATGCCGAATGTTCGGCAAATGCGTGTTCAAAGGGGCGTGCGAAGAGAAAATTGCAACCGGGGGCAAAGTTTCGTTTTGGCGCCCCCTCCTCTAACATTTTCTTGTAGCAAGCCAAAAGTGACGTTGGTAGTATAAATTGGCGCCCCCTAAACTTCCGAGCCCGTGGCGACCGCCCCTATCCCCCCCCCCCCCCCTCCTTTCGCACGGCGCTGCGTGTTCACTACCTGTTTTTTCCTCGTTCCATCTATTATTTCTTATGAAGGAGAGCAAGGGAATTCTTCCTTACTTTTTTATTTTCATGTATTTATTTTGAAGTTTTGTATATCCTTGGCTACTGCACCTACGCGGAAACAACCGCTCGCTAATATAACGTTGATCCGATAAAAGAGATTTAATATATGTATAAATATCCAAACAGAATCGAAGAAATAAAAAGCGGCGTTTGTAGAGATCAACCTTAGCTTTTAATGCGCCCTCCTCCCCTTACCCCCGCAAAAAATTAAAAAAAATGCAAAATAAAATCTATTGAAATCTAAACTAAATATTTAATTTTAAGAATACACATATTAAGCTTAATTTTAGTGATTGCGCGTTAGTACACGAAAGCAAAAACAATTTACTTAAAATCGATCTTCTGTATATTTATTAAAGTACGAGATTAAAGATTTTTAGACAATACAAGTATTTTCACCTTGCATTGATTTATTTCAATTTTTACCACCCTATCGTTCTAATGACTTACATTTTACAGCTTATTTAAAACATTATTTATGTTAAATAAATACAACGATTATATGCAGAGCTGAGTAAACAATAACAAAAAATCCTCCGAAAGTATAACTCAGCTCAAATGTTAAACTCCTTTTAAGTGCTTTTAAATTAAATCATCGCAGAATAAAATAATACGTAAACTGCATTCTCAAGTATTCAATGATTACTCATATTACGCAAAACAAACACTTCAAACACTTCTCTTCAACGTGGCGCATCTCACGTAAAAAGAATCTGCAGAGTAAGAAAAATATAACAGTTTGACTCGCAATTTACAAACAGAATGTGTGGAAAGAAAACAAAGTTAACTAATCTTTGGAAGTAAGATATCTGCACGGATCAAATTCTTGTAGGTTCGACACTATGTAAAAGAAAAAACTTCTGACCGGCCCGATCCACTTATATTTTCTCAGTTTTCAATTCGACCTTGCCCTTAAATGACTATGCATAACATGCAGCAACGAAAGTTACATTGGCCCGTACCGCCCTGGGCCCAGCCATATCGGACAAAATCAATGAGAACAAGCCTGACTTGTCTCCTGCAAAGTCAAGTAAATAGGTTCTGTCAGGCCCAACTCAATTTCTATAGTGAAACCCGTTTTTTCTTAAACACAATTTAATATCTTTAATGATTAATTAAACTCAAAATTTTTCAACATTCAGATACAAATTCATAAATAAAAATAAATAGTTTGCAATAAAAGAAAAAGGAAAAGAGCAAAAGAGTTACTTTTTTTGGCGTACTTCTGAATTAAATTTTGTTCGAAAACGCAAAATTTATCACGTGTTCTCATTTGGAAACTACGAAAATCGAATGGCATTTTTCCCGCAAATAATATTCCGTTGACAGATATTTATTATTGCAATAATTATTTTTACAAAATATATTGACCAGCTACACTATCGTGTGAATAACTGACAGCCTGATTCCGGCCCGGCCCGTGTCTGTTGAATAAATTAAACGCGAGATCAGACACGATGTGCCGTCCGATCTCTAGGTTAGACATCTTATATTTTTCTTTTTATAATGATGCTTTCAAACTAGCATCAGCTTGTACAGAAATTTTTGCTTATTCTCGCGAACGTCAAATCCATTTAAAATAGTTCATATTTTATCCTCCGTTTAATTTTTAAATCGGACCGCCCGGCCCAAACAATTTTTTCGTCTGCCGGCTGCCAAATCTTATTTTGGGGGCAATCCGTTCGTTAAAAATATTCCAACTCTGCCGGCCTGATCCATTTGAAAATTGATCCTAATTTTGTCAGACCAAATTCGGGCCCGTACGCAGGGGCAGGTCGCCCCGGGCGCGGAATGTGGGGGACGCCAAATTTATTCTCCCAAACTGAATTTGTTTCTTCTTTTCTTGCAAAAAAAGGGGGGGGATGTACATATTGCGGTTTTTTTTTTTTTTTTTCTGGCAAAAACATACATTCTCATAATTGCATATTCTCATTCATAAGGAATTACACACGGTTATCGCGCCCACACACAAGCTGTTATCAGGGGCTTGCGAAGAGAAAATTGCGCCCGGGGCAAAATTATAATTTGACGCCCCCTTCCCCCAACGTTTTCTTGTGACAGGCCAAAAATGACATTGGTAATATAAATTTGGCTTCCTCTAAATTTCAGCGTCCAGGCGCTGGGGGCGTCCGCCCCCTTCGCCCCCCATTTTGCATGGCGCTGGTTGTTATACTGTAGTAGATGCATTTATTTCGCATCTGTTTTCTAGATACCTTTTGCTAGAAAATTTTATCTTATATTGTTTTGTTGTTAAAATTAAGCATTTTAAAGTTGTAAGATAAATGTATTATGTGTATTCAATAGAATTTGTTTTTCCACACTTTTCCATTTTGTGACACCTGTCACAAAAAGATGCAGTGGGGGACGTCAAATTGAAACTTTGCCCCGGACGCAGCTTTCTTTTCGCGCGACGCTGCCCATACGACCTGCCGGTCGATTTATTATTATTTGCTTAGGGCCGGGCATTGGTCGACATTTATCCATTTTTTACAGATACAGTGCGAGGCTGAATTTCTCGGGCCATATCAGTCTCATAATTATTTTTCAAGAGAAATATTGGGATTAAATGACTTCTTAATGAAGAGAGCAAACGTCATATTCCTCCCCTTTCTTCGTTTAAGTTTCTATTATTTTTAGAAAAAAAGTATTAAATCCGTGAAAAAATTCGAATTTTAGTTTTCGATGGATGTATATGTTTTAGAGAGTCTTGGAAAATATTTGAGTATTTTTAGAAAAAATCTGTCTGTGCCACATTTTCTTGAATTGATATAAGGAATTCAATAAAACTTCAGATTTAGTTATACTTTGATATACATAGATGTTGATTATTTTTTGGTGTAAATCGCTCAACAGGTAGCGCTGCTAAGCCGCATTTCCTCCGATTTCCGCGATAACCGTACCTCCAGAACTATTATACGGAATTTCATCAAACTTCATATTCTGCTAAACCTTAACATAGATAAATGCCGATTATGTTTTGGTGTAAATCGCCGAACAGGTAGCGCTGCTATGGCGCATTATCTCCTTTAGTTATATCTTAAGAACTAACGCATGGAATTTCATCTAACTTAATACTATGTTAGACCTTGAAATAAACACAGCCTGATTAAGTTTTGGTGTACATTGCCGATCAGATGGCGCTATTGTGCCGCATTTTTCCCGATTTCCGCGAGAATCGCACCTCAAGAACGGAATTTATAATTGATTGATAATTTATTGATAATATCGGAATTTTATCAAACTTCATATTCTGCTAAACCTTGACATGCACAGATGCCAATTACGTTTTGTTGTAAATCGCTGAACAGGTGGCGCTGCTATGCCGCAATATCTCCGATAGTTATATCTCAAGAACTAATGCATGGCATTTCATTAAACTTAAAATTATGTTAAACCTTGAAATAAATACTCAGATTAAGTTTTGGTGTAAATTGCCGCACAGATGGCGCCACCGTGCCGCATTTTTTCCGATGTCCGCGATAGTTATATCTCCAGAACTAATGCACAGAATTTCATCAAACTTCATATTCTGTTAGAGCTTCAAATAAATAGAGACTGATTAAGTTTTGGTGTAAATTGCCGAATAGGGGGCGCCACTATGACGCATTTTTTCCGAAAACCGCGATCTCCAGAAAAAATGCACAGAATTTCATCAAATTTCATGTTCTGTTAGAGCATTAGATAAATAGATACCGATTAAGTTTTGGTCTAAATTGGCGAAGAGATGGCGCCACTATGAACCATTTTCCCAGATTTCTATGACAGCTATATCTCAAGGACTAAAGCACGGAATTTCATCAAAATTCATTTAATAATTATTGTAAAATGTATAGATTTTCTAAATATATTACTAATAAGTTGAAAACATACTATTTTAAAGATGATATAAAAGTAATATTAATGGGTTTTCCAATACAAAATGCATTTATTGTAAATATGCCCTTTTTATGAAATAATGTGCCTTTTTTGACAAAATTGCCCTTTTTCTGTAATATGCGCCCTGCCCTTTTTAATTTCTAGAATGATCCCTGCCTTTATCCCCCCTCTCTCCCCAAAAAAGAAAGATTGTCATTTTTCCTTTTTGTTGGCAGATTTCTGTTTCTGCTGTCAAGCTTCGAAAGTACAGATGACATACCAGGCTCGGTGGGAGCATCAATCACAATGACAGTTTTTGAAGTGAAAAACTGGTTTAGCACGCTATGGGCCCAGCTGCAGAATTTTTTTCTGCAGTCTGCAACACAAGTAAAAAGTTAAAAAGCAGTCTGCAGACCAATCCCTCACATTGCATTATATGCACTCAAACCTCCCATTTATTTGTGATAGACATAAAAGAAAAGTATACTTTTAAAGAGAAGTTGCCTTTGTTCTCAGAATTTTTAACACCTCATACATTGTCTGAAAGATGGGGGGGGGGGGGATACCTACCTCGGGGCGGCCTTTGACAAAATTTGCGGGAGGTTTCAGGATCTTTTGACAAAATTTGCATTTTTTGCACTTTTTTCACAAAATTTGACATTTTTTTTTTATTTTTTGACAAAAACTGCTGTTTTTTGCGATCTTTTGAAGAAATTTGCCTTTTTTTCGCGATTTTTTGAAGAAATTTGCAGTTTTTTTTGTGATATTTTTTTTAACGACAACTGCTGTTTTTTCGCGATTTCTTGAAGAAATTTGCCGTTTTTTTTGTTTTTTTTTTCTGCGATTTTTTGAAGAAATATCGTTTTTTCATGATTTTTTTGTGAAAACTGCCATTTTCTCACAATCTTTTCATGAAAACTGCCGTTTTTCGTGATTTTTTGAAGAAATTTTCTGTTTTTTCGTGACTTTTTGACGAAAACTGATGTTTTTTCAGGATTTTTTGAAGAACTTTGCCGTTTTTTCTTCATTCTATTGACGGAATTTGTCGTTTTTTTTGCAATTTATTGAGAAAATTTGCCGTACGTGATTTTTTAACAAAAACTGCCTTTTTTTTCGTGATCTTTTGAAGAAATTTGTCGTTTTTTTTTTTGATGTTTTGAAGTAATTTGCTATTTTTTTGTGCCTTTTTGGCGAAATTTGCTGTTTTTTTAACAGTTGAAAAATAGTCTGCAGACCTTCCCAAGAGTCAGCGTTGTGCCGATTCTGTTCCTGGGTCTATGTGTTACACTGTGTTTTATTATATAGAGTTAAAGGTTGCTTTTCTCTTAGCCAAGTACAAATATTACCAATGACAGGTGTTTTTATTATTTTCTTTCCATTTTAGTAATGGCACATCATGCCATCTTTTGTCAGGAAATTCAAATCTTTACTTTCGTAAGTCAAATTCAAACACATTTGAAAAATAAAGCAACTTTTACTTTTTACTTATTTTATTTAAATTAGAGAAAGGAAATATTCTTTTTTATGAGAATGATTAATTCAAACATCAAAGAAGTGTTAGTAATATGCACATGCAGAAATAAAATATGTATGTTGTATCTATTTTAGATTATTTTCTTATACCGTAGGCTCCCTCAAATTCACAAACCTAAAATCTACCAATATCTAAAGCCTACACATTATCAGCCAGATGTAAACAATGAAGCTGTCAGTTCAGTTGCAGGGGTAAAATTGCAAATTTTTTTATTTTTATATCATTCCGCACATGTATTTTCTTATGCAATGCTTAGAAATAGGCAGGGCCATAGCTAAGGGGGCACTATAGGCGGCTCAGCCCCCCCTAAAATATTTTGAGCCCCCCCCCCCCCTGGAAAAGTTCCAAAGTCACTAAATGTTCCGAAAATTCAAATGAAATTCTGTTCAAAAATCTAATTTAGTTTTGAGACCCTTTCACACTTTTGCAGAGTTACTAAATTGTATCTAAAATACGTGTTTCAACACTCCCTCATCCTATTGGTACATATGGAGCTAACAGGATGTTTAATTTTGCACCAGTTATACATTCAAAATTTTCATCATCATATACTTTTCTTAGCATAAAATGAAGTTATTACAACAGTTTAATGAGAAACATAGTACCTACATAGTGAATATGCACTAATTTATCTTTCTGCATTAGAGAAAGAACAAAAAAATATGAGCCCCCCCTACATACCCTTGAGCCCCCCCCCCCCTATATTCCCCTAAGCCCCCCCTATCGTACACTTCTAGCTACGGCCCTGGAAATAGGGTAACACCCCCAGTAATTGGCATGCACCAGTGATTGGCACATTTTACAAACATGTCCTAAAAAAAGATTTATAGCCAGTCTTTAAAAAATTCAAGACCATATATCAGTTATATGCTCATTTACATTAAAGATTATAACTTTAATTTATTTTACAAGATGACAATAGAGCCTAGGAAAGAGAAACAAATCTGGCTTGTATCAAATTAGCCATTTTGTTGCAAATCCTTGTTCTTTGGCTTAAGGAAGGCATGCTTTTCAATTCATTATTATCTGATTTATAATATATTTTAAATTTTAATTGACAACAGTTTTGTTTATTTAAAAAGGGTTACTTTAATTGTATAAAAGTATTTTCGACACAAATATTTGGATTTCTGAATTAATGGTAGTTGCCAATTAATGGTGCTTCAATTTTGCTAGTTCCCAGTAATTGGCACCTATTCCTATTACAAGGAATTTGAGATTAAACCATTTATTTTGGAAGTACTTTTAAAATTATAGACTAATTTTGTTTATCATTTGTTTTTATTTGAAAATATAAATTTTATCAGTAATTGGAATCCATTAAAGCTTCATATGACAATTACTGGGGACAGCATGACAATTACTGGGTATTAATGTAAGTATATTGTATTGTTTTAAAGTGTTCACATTTCAGATTAATATGCTGATTTCTTACTCTCAAAAACCTGAAATATGGCATCTTCATCTACAGTAAATTAATTTAAAGCGATTAAACCCAATGCAAAATGTAAAGTTTTTTTTAAATATAAACATATGCCAATTACTGGATCACAAGGTGTCATACATTGGTGCTCTAGGTGCCAATTACTGGTGATTTCAGCAACTTTTTATAAATATATTTTTATAAAAATACTTTTTCAATTTTTTTTTGCTTTTAGTGGGCAAAATAGATGCACAGATATGCATTCTTTGATTTAAAAATATTTCCAAGTAAATAGCTTATTTCTTTGTAATGAAAATTTAAGTAAGTTTAACGACAAATTCTTAAAGTGCCAATTACTGGGGATGTTACCCTATGACTTTTATTTTATTTTTTTTAATGAATTAAGTATAGATTTATTCATATACTACTATATATATTCAGTACTATCACACTTTGTCTGATTTTCAAAATAAGGGCTCTTATATTGCTTATATCACTGGTAATCACAATGTTTTTACCAAGCATTTTAACTGCAGGGTGGCTACAGATTCTGGAAATCATGGAATCAGGGAAGTTTAGCAATCTGGAAATATCAGGGAACTTTATAAAAAATACTCAAAAATCAGGGAAATTTTTCTGTATGTGAAAATATTTCTGTTTTAACCATACCAACAACATTGATTCATTGTGTTGGGATCTTTTGCTACAAATTTTAGTAACTCTACCTTGAAATCCTATTCCTAATTTACTCCTTAACATTAAGCATAGATTTCAGTTAAAAAAAATAGTCACTTACATATGTTACTGATTCATTAATTTGATTTGCTTCATCTATTTAATTACCAAATTAATTGAGACCTGAACTAGGTTTCCACTTACTTGAATCTTGTTGTTATAAGACAATTAAATTCAAAGTAAACCCCACAATAATTTGGAAAAGAGGAATTAAAGAAGTAATTTAAAATCACAAAACAACATTAGTTCCTTACAATTTTGTCCCCATTCATGACTGAGTCTTTGATTTGAGTGTTGCTTTCTATAGGTGTTTTGACTAAAGTTTGTTCAGGTGGGCTAAATGATATCGAATTATCAGAACAATTTAACAAAATATTGTATTTGTTTAGAAAAGGCATACCAAGAATTGCTTCAAACTCATTGGCCAATTTACTTGGTACAATATAAAAATCTGATTCACAAAACATTCCCAAAAATTTAAATTTTAAGTTTATTTTATTATTAAGATAGATCTTCTGCCCTGTGACGGTAACTATGGGAGTGCAACAATCTTCAGTTTTAAAATTTTGGCCCAAATTAAGGATACTGTTACTTATTAAATTAATGGCACTACCAGTATCACATAATATAGGAATTTCAGTGTCATTAATACAAATATTTTTTATTGGGAGCCCACATGACTTCTGCACAAACATAGTGTATACAGGATGGAAGTCGTTTGGCCTTTCCTGGGTCGGTCCGACTATCTCTGACCCGGCCTCGTAGAGTTTAAAGACTCAGGTTGGTTATTTACATTGCTATTCTGGTTTTCACTAGTTTCACTTTCATTTCTCTCATCTTTTCCTCTCCTACCACTTCTCTGATCCCATCTACCTCTCTGATTTGTGTAACCTCCCCTGCGATTGGTATGAAAATGGGAGTTATTTCCTCTCCCTCTGCCTCTAAAATTTTGAAAATTACCTCTACTGCTATTAGAGTTTTGTGGGCAATTTCTAGCAAAGTGGTCAGTCTGGGAACAAATGTAACAGGCTAAATCTCTATACCGACTTCTTTCAGCAATGTTAAAATTCCTCTGCTGGTTGCTACTCTCCAATAACTGGTCTAATTTAATGGTGAGTGCTTCCACCTGTTCTCGCAATTTAGTTACTTCCTGCTGGGACTGATTAGAGGGGTCTGGTTGAATAGCTGCACATGCAACATTCTGTTGGCTATTCTGGGGATAAAAAGGATTGACATTTTCAACCTGCACGTTGTAAAAAGGGTTTACACTTTTGCACGCCTTCTCTTCGAGGAGGGCAAAATCCAAAATTTCCTCTGGCGTTTTTGGGCATTTTGTGATTACTCCTTTTCTGATTTCAGGTGCTAAATTGCTTAATAGCATGGAATGCAAAAGAGTAGTTCTACTCTTATTTGCTACTTCTTGTTCTAGGCCCTCTACTACTAATGCCTTAAGTGAAAGATCATATGCTTTATCATAGAATTCTTGGACAGGCATCTGGGGGGTTTGCTTAAAGTTTAGAAAACAGGTCAAGGCTACATCCGGGGTCAGTTCGTGGGTATACCTTTTTTTTAAGATTTTGATAATATCCTCGGTTTGTTTTGTTCGGTGCAATTTGTACAATCTAGCAGCGCTGCCATTTAAACGGCTCAATAAGGCAAACTTCTTTTCTTCCTCAGACCACCCAAAGAATTCTGCTAATTGCTCATATTTTTCCAAAAAATCAATAAATGAGCACGAAATTCCTTCACCGCTAAATAAAGGAATAACACTAACATTTTCAATTAAAGCACTTTTTTTCTGGATTAAAACTAAATCCTTAAAATGCTGGTTGTCGACCATTTTTAGGCAAATTACACTCCGATTAAAAAAAAAATAACACAAAATGGGGTAATTTAAATGCTAACTAAAAATGGGTGAGAACAAGGAAGAAGGAAAAAGAGAAGAAAAAAAAAAAAAATAAATAAACATAAAAAAATACATGCCCTGAATAATTTAGTGATTAATTAAAAAAATAGTCACTTACATATGTTACTGATTCATTAATTTGATTTGCTTCATCTATTTAATTACCAAATTAATTGAGACCTGAACTAGGTTTCCACTTACTTGAATCTTGTTGTTATAAGACAATTAAATTCAAAGTAAACCCCACAATAATTTGGAAAAAAGGAAAAGAGGAATTAAAGAAGTAATTTAAAATCACAAAACAACATTAGTTAATTTACAAATCAATGAAAATATCCCCATTTTTGCATAATTAAAATATCTTAGAGACAACTTAAAGAAGGTACAACAAAATTCTCAACCTGTTCAGATCTCTGATCCACTGTAAACTTGTAGCAATGATCCCAACTTTACCACTACTGTTTTGTAGGATGTTATATGCATAACAGTGCTTAAGAGAGAACTATACGTACTTATCAATTAAATTTTAGAAAGAGAGGGGGAAAAGCTGAAATCTCTCAAATATTCAGAGAGCTAAGAAAGACAAATTTTTCAAAATAAACAAAGGTATCAATAAAATTAAAACAAACATCCTACAACACAAACAATGGCATTTGACTTAGTAACGAATAGTGGTTGTACTTTTATATCTCTTTCCAATTGCATTGTGCATTATCAGCTCAATTTATTTCATTTCGATTCATGAAAATTATCTTAGTATGAGATTTAAACATAAAATTCCTGGGTATTATTATTATTATTATTAAGAAAATCAGTTAATTATTTCCATTTTATATTAGAATTAAGAAAAGAATTGAATAGAATAGACATAAAGTGACATCATCTATATCTGTTAAAAATTTCTAAGAAAATATAAGATTTTGAATAAATACTCCATTTAGGTACTGAACTTCAGTTAAATTATTAGAATGCAAATTACTTCACTTTAATCTTAGGATGAGATGAAATTATACCCAGGTAAATTTTAGCTACTAAACAAATTTTTTTTTTTTTTTTTTTTAACCTGAGTTAAAGTTACTCAGACTTCATTATTATGTAAATAAAGAGTAAATAGAATAAAACTACAAGAAATATACATGCATTTTTAGCAAACAATTCTCGTTTATTAAATATATATTTAAATTCAGTTAATAACACTTCCTTTTTTTTTTGGTATATATATACACTCAATTATTATAAAATTGTTTAACCAAATAATGAGGATTTCATCCTATACATATCAATACACTTTTTTTTTATTATTCATAGCAAACCACATAAATATGTAAAAAAGAAAAATAGTTTTACAAATCAAAATTAGCATTAAAATATGCTTACCCTTTGACGACATGGACATATCATTATTTAGAAATAACTCGCTATTTCGAGATAGTCTCTAGCCTTTATGAAGTTATGAATACTTCCTAAATATTTAGTCCAACAGTAGAATTGCTTACGATTCAGTCATTATTTCACCCTCTTACACGACACCAATGACGATTTTCCACACTGTTTCACCGCCACTAGACGAATCCTTCGGCGCCCCACCCAGCAATACGGGAGATTCAAAACAGTTCCAAGGCTCTCCGAACCATCATCTCAATCGTCTATTTGTTTGGGAGGTCTTCGCATTACTCCACTAAAGTGCTTCAAACTTCTGTCAGTTAGGAGTTGAGGTGAGTGCAAATCTCAAGCGAAACAATCACCATTCCACAGCCACCCAAAACTTTCAGCAACGTGGAGCACATCAATATCCCATTCAGACAACAAGCTTTCTAATTTTTTTTTTTTTTTTTTCTTCGGAAGCCACTCTCCAAAAATTTGCAATTGGTTAGAATCCACCAGTATGTTAAGTCCCAATTTCAAAAACTATAGTACCAGAACAATATTCAGTAGGGCTTGAATGCCGAAAAAAGGAAAAATCCTTCCTTTATGCATCTCCTGATACCAAGACCTTCCTCTTTACCATTCGAAAGTCGAGTCACAAAAATTCTTAAAAAAAAACTTTTCTGTACGCCTCCCCCCTCTCCCTAAAAAGGGGGGGACACAGCAGCAACTTATTTTTTACATGTCTGTAGTAGAATGGACTCTCCTGAAAACTAAAAACTTATATCCCAACTCCCAGGAATAAACTTATCTGCGGGGCTCCCTTCCTACCATCAAGGGCATCCCTTTCTCCAAGTGCGTACCGGGATGGACTATGATTGGCTCATAGTTATTTCTCTCTCCCCTATTACCATATAAGGGCATATCAAGGCAACACTAAACCCACGTGACACAAACCCACACCCTCTGAAGAGGCCAGGTGTATGGACTTCTCAGCCTGCGGTTCTCGCGGAAAAAAGGGAGGAAAACATTTTAACTTCCCGTTTTATGGCGGTAATAAAAATTTCTCTACCGTGGAGGTTTTTCTATTCAAAGCTAAGCACATATTCAGGGGGCATTTTAAAATCTGCAGCTCTCTTTCTTAAAAACGGTATTGTTACCATTTTCTCAGGCAATAAAATTACCCTAATAAATTTTTAACAAGGCAAGTTTGCAGCTGGTATACGGGCAGGCTCGGACTGGCCCGCCGGCCCATCGGCCCGAGGGCCGGTGCGCCCTCATCCAGAGGAAAGTTTGCGCCCCTGTGTGCCTCAGCCGCTCCAATATGTTTTTTTCACTCTTTGTACACATACATGCTAATTAATGTACTAAAATCTATGAATTCATTTACGAATTATCTTAAATTAATAGACAGATAGTATAAAAGAGGCATTTTTTGTTATAACAATGAAATTAAAAATGTATCGTAACAATTTCAGGATTGGAAAGCAAAAGGGACATCTTTGGATGCAATTGTAAAGAGTAACATGCAGCCAACGAGAACTTTAAAGCCATGATGTCCTGGAAGAATTTTTTTCATCGCTTCATTCAATGATATCTTTAAGATTTTAACCAAGTATTTGCATATGTTAAGTCTTTCATCTCTGCGTTCTATTCGCTTATAACATTCCTAAATGCACCTATAATCGTGCTGTTTTAAAAGCAACTTGACGAAAATACGAGCTGAATGTGCCAATCAGAAAACTTTTTTCTCAGACACCGTAAAGATTTAAAAAAGTAGTTAAAAGTGTTGAGACCCCGCACTAGTCACTGAAAAATTCCCGGATGATAAGTTTACGGGGGCGTTCTTTCCTAATATCTCGCTCAAACTTTAATATTTATCCATTATTTTTTTTAATATTTTTTCACACATTTTCTATATATATACTTTTCGATGGTGCAATAATGTAAATAGCTCATACATCGATTATAGAGCACCCTTCAAGAGATTTTTTTTCCAAATTCACGGAGGACTTGCTGAACTTAGCCAAAAATATGCCCAAAAAATTTGGTTCAATTCTATGCATAAATTCCTACACTTTTCGATGATACAATATTGAAAATGGCACAAATATTTCTATTATAGCGTCCTCTTCCGGCAGAATATTTTTAGAGCGAAAAAGGAGTTGCTTGCCACGACCAAAAGTATACACAAAAAATTTAGTTCAATTCTATGCATTACTTCATACAATTTTGGATATGGTTCAATGGCGACAGACGGACACACGGAGAGATAAGACGTTTTGCAGGGATCTCCGACCTCTAAAACATATAAATCCCTAGAAAATCAAAAGTTGAAAATTTTCGATTACAATACTGTCTTCTATTGAAGATAGAAGAAAGTAACTAATCGGATGTAATAATCCCAAAACTTTCTTCTATCTCATATATTTTGTATTTTAAAATTCGCTATATTAGAACGCTGCCACAGCAGCTATTTTTATATTCTGTTCGAACCAGTATTATTCTAACGAACACTTTGAAGTATATTTCTCTTGCAAAAGTTTTCAAATTGGGTGTTAAAAATTTTTGTTTTGAGAGAATGATGCCAGCTAGAATTAAAAAATAACTGCCTGTGTCCTCCTTGCCATTTAGAGCTAAAACTAAATGACAATCTATGTGCATAACCATTGAAAAGATCTAACGATATTCGATTCATTGGATTGTGTGCATTTTAAAAGAGGATATTAAGCCTAACACCTTTCAAACAAATTATTGAATTTTAGAACCTTCGTCTTAGATATCTGCAACCAAAATTGTCCACAGAGTATTAAAATCAGGGTTGGGTTTCTGACGTCAGAAATTGGTTTTGGACATAAAAAGTGTCAAAAACTGGTTTAAACCGTCAAAAACTGGCTTAAACCGTCAAAAATGTGTAATGCGCTTTAAACATTTTAAGAACAAGAGAGAAACATTGAATAAGTCTTAATGATTTAAGTAATTTTTTATTTAAAATTAATTATACTGTAATTTACTAATTACAAAAAAATTAAATTACTTTAATTGCAATTAAACTTTTTTTTAGAATGTTCAAACAGAAGAAAATGATTTTGTACAGTTAATAATCTGGATCAATTTTACCCCACAGCATCCTATAGCACATAACCAATTTAGCACATTTATTTACATCCAAATGGTTTCTGAGTTTAGAGTGTATGAAGCTAAGGTTACTTAAACTTTAAGTAATCTTAGAATTCGAAAATTCGAAGGCACGAAAATTCCAAAAATTTTGAGGTTCCCAGCTGGGAACCTATATGAAAAGTATAGGTTCCCAGCAGTGTTCTCGCTGTCGCTCGCCAATGCGCCAAATTGCGACTAAATTCTTCATTTGGCGAGTAAACAAGAGATTAGATTCGCCAAATTGCTAGTGCTCAATTTTTGCCTTTTCTTTTTTTTCTTTATCGTTTTTCATGCATATGCATACATACATATTTAAAATGTACACATTATATTTTTAGTGGATATTTGAAATTAGATTAATAACAGTCGCTGTCACAGTTATAAAAACTTAGGTTTTTTTAGAACATATTGAAAAAAAGGCGTACACTAAAGGATTAAAGATTTTTTTTTTTTTTTTTTTTTTTGTGCTACACAGCGAATCTATTTTGCTAATACGTTTTTCATGTGGCGAATGTTTTTTATTTTTAATTAGCCAAATTACTAACGTTGGTCAAATGTCAGCGAGAACACTGGTTCCCAGATGAAAAATGTAGGTTCCCAATAAAATTTATGTATGAGTATTTTGACGAAATTTGCCGTTTTTTCGCGATTTTTTGACAAAATCTGCCGTCTTTACGCGATCTTTTGACAAAATCTGTCGTTTTATTGCGATGTTTTAACAAAACCTGCCGATTTATCGCAATATTTTAACAAAACCTGCCGTTTTTTCCCGATTTTTTTTACGAAATCTGCGTTTTTCACGATTTTTAAATGAAATTTTGCATTGCATTCCGCGATCTTTTGACAAAATTCAGACTTTTTCGCGATCTTTTGTCGAAATCTGTTGTTTTCTCAATATTTTTTGACGAAATTTGCCGTTTTACAGCAATTTTTTGACGAAATTCATTATTTTTCTGTAATATTTCGATGAAATTACACATACCACGAACCGCTCCAGAGCAATATTTTTGCGTCATTTACGCGAT
Source organism: Maratus speculifer (assembly GCA_964019185.1). NCBI lineage: Eukaryota > Metazoa > Arthropoda > Arachnida > Araneae > Salticidae > Maratus > Maratus speculifer. The sequence continues at coordinate 19,498,955 of OZ025292.1, read as the reverse complement.
ATAACGTGTCCGCGACATCGTTGCCGACCATGACGATTTTTTAGGTTCCCAGCCGGGAACCTGAATGAAAAAACATACGTTCTCAGAAATGATTTCTGGGTTCCACGGGATCCCGGGAACGCTATTTTTCGAGCCCTGCGGCTACAAAATACCCTCTCAATTGGTGCTGTGCTAGCAGGGCTTGATAGCAGAAGCATTGCTAGTTGACAACTTCGGAGGCAGGCTAAATTTTCAGATTTATGACAGATTTTTTTTTTCTTTTTTTTCCGGAAATGATAACATACAATTACAGTAAAAGTGAATTTTTAATATTACATCTAATGTTGTATATGTGTGACATATGTTTAATGTAAAATTTTACAGATCCGTGTAGTATTTGAGGTTTCTGACGAGGTTTTTGCCAAGAGGTTTTAGCCATGACGGTTTTAACCGGATAAAACCGCACACTGTCAAAAACTTGCCAACCCTGATTAAAATCGACACCTGTCGTGCTGTAAATATCCAAACCTAACAAAGAACTATTTATATGAATGTGAAACAGAATATGAAGTTTTGTTGAATTTCATGCATTTGTCTTTGAGATAGAGCTATCGCGATAATCGTCAAAAATGCAGCATAGTAACGCCACCTTTTATATAATTTACACGAAAACCTTTTTAACACAAATTTTCGTCAAGGCCCAACAGAGTATGAAGTTTGATGAAATTCCGTGCATTAGTTCTTAAGATATGGGATCATTAAGGCGGTTTTGAAGTTCACTGCTCAACAAGCGTGAAAATTTCTGACACATTTACTTATTCATTTTTAAATGTAAAGGCAGAAAATTGCCAAGGTTCACTATGGAAACGATTTGGAATTGAAATACGTTTTAATATTTTTCGATAAATAAATTACTTATCGAGAGATAAGCAATTTGGGATCGCGAAACAACCTGTTTTTTCTTTTCTCTCAGTGATTTTTGTGATAAAGAAATTTTTTTTCATTTTATAATTTAAGGGAGCCACGTTCTGAAAATATTCTGTAGGGTTTTCAATGGAACAATGTGTTAATATTGATGGAGGACTACCTAGTTGCGTGGTAACTTAACACCTAGTCTTGAGGTGATTTGTGTTGCAAAGGCGTTAGGGAGCCTTAACAAAAAATATTTTTAAACACGGCTGGTAGCCACAGTAAAAATTTTGACCCAAAAAAAAAAAAAAAAAAAAAAAAAGTTAAGAGAACGTTAATGACATGTTTAAATACGGGAAGTATGACAACATGAATGAGAAAAAAGTTGTTAAGTGAGATTAAATAAATTTATAATTCTTGTATAATTTTACTGATAAGTAACTGTAAGATCTTCGATTTACTTTCCAAAATTTAAAGATAAACTATTAACACATTTTGTTTTAAAACTATATTAAGATTTAAAAAAAGCATATAAAATATATCTGTTTACTGGTTAGTAAAGAGTTAAATAGGAGAGCAAAAGTAGATGTTACCATTTGAAAAACTAACGGATGTGTTCTCTTTAATATGTGGGTATCCTCTAAAGAAAAATATATGAAAAGCATTTAACAGTAAATATTATTCTAAATCAACTTGTACCTACATTTTTTATCGACAGTCACTTCCAAGAAAATTGGTAAGGGTGATAATTTTTTCCCTCCAAGGTATTTATCGAAAAAGAAAATAAGAAAGCCCTACAGACATCTACAACAAGGTAATTCTTGTAACTTGCTGAAGTTTTAGATATTACATGATTAGTTATTAAAAAAATGTGAATTAATCAGGCCCGGACTGGCCAGGTCGGCAGGTCGGCGATTGCCGAGGGCCCCCAGCCCAAGGGGCCCCCAAAAATATTGGATGCATAACATAGGAGCCGACTTTGGTCCCAAAGCTGGGTCTGCCAAAAAGTGGAACTCTTTTAAGTCCGATTCTTAAACATTTTCATGTGAATCCTGAAAAATCAAAAACACTTTTTTTTAGTCTTCTGAGATTTTTCCACTCTTTTTCTGTCATCAAGAATTTTAAAAAGGCAAAATTCCGTCCTGTTGAACGGAAAATTTGCACCCTTGATCACAATACATATGTGACAGTCAACTGATTTGATTCGCCGATAATCAATGTAATAATGAATAAAAATGCAAAAAAAGCAGGGGTGATTCTGGATGAAATTTTTTTTTTCGGAAATTTGCATAGCATTTTCGGAAACCGGCGGGGAGTCCCCCCCCCTCCAGCGGACAAAATCGGCATTTTCCCGCTATCTTCAGACGAAATCAGCAATATTTTAGCAAAATAGGCGATTTATTGCGATCTTTTGGCAAAATCAGTGGTTTTTCGGCGATCTATTGATGAAATCGGCGTTTTCCCATGGTTTTTAAGTGAAATCATCGTTTTTTCGACGATCTTTAGACAAAATTTGCATTTTTACGCGATTTTTTCTCGAAAACGGCGTTTTATTCCCGCGATCTTTTGACGAAATCGGCGTTTTTTCCGTGATCTTTTGATGAAATCGGCGTATTTTTCAAATATTCTTTTGACAAAATATTTTTAAGCGATCTTTTATCGAAAACGGCGTTTTTTCCCGCGATCTTTCAACGAAATCGGCATTATATCCGCTATCTTTAGACGAAATCGGGGTTTTCCCGCGGTCTTCAGAAGAAATCAGCGTTTTATCTGCGATATTTGGTGAAATTGCCGTTTTTTCCGCGATCCGCACAGGAAATTAGCGTTTTTTTATCGATTTTTTGAAAAAGTTCGTTTACAAAAACATTGACGAAATCGTCGTTTTTCCACGAAATATTGACGAAATGTAGGCTATTTCGGCGATTCTTTCACGAAATTTGCATATCTACGTAATTGTTTTTTCCGCGCGCAAAACCGTACAAGTTGGCAACTGATAACCCAATTTAAAATTTTCGGAAGAGGATGCCTTAAATTTTCGGACCCCTGGATCAACAATTTATGCAAATACTCTCCGTAATTTTAAACTGAAAGTTTCTACACTGTAAAAAAAAAAACCGTTAAATTTACGGTAAAAAACTGGCAACTTTTGCGCCAGTTTAAAACCATTTAATTTACAGCGAATAACCGCAATTTTTTTTACGACAATCTGTTCTTTTAACATTTTTAAACCGTTACATTTACAGCGATAAACTATTATTTTAACAGAAAACTCTTGTGATTTTTACAAAGAATACCTGTAAATTTCACGAAGAAAAACTGTAAATTTTATCAAATTTTCTGATTTTTTAAACAGTTAAATACTGTTATATTTACCGGGATGAACTGTTATTATAACAGAAATATATTGTAATTTTTACAAAGAAAACTTGTAAATTTTACAAAGAAAAACTGTAAATTTTATCAAATTTTCTGATTTTTTTTACAGTTAAATACAGTTATATTTACAGGGATAAACTGTTTTTTTAACAAAAATATATTGTGATTTTTACGAGAAAAATATGTAAATCTTACAAGAAAAATTAGTAAATCTTGCAAGAAAAAAATGTAAATCTTGCGAGAAAAAGGTGTAAATCTTACGAGAAAAATGTGTAAATCTTACGAGAAAAATGTGTAAATCTTACAAGAAAAATGCGTAAAACTTACGAGAAAAAATGTGTAAATCGTACAAGAAAAATATGTAAATCTTACGATAAAAAAATGTAAATCTTATGAGAAAAATATGTAAATCTTATGAGAAAAATTAGTAAATCTTACGAGAAAAAAAACTAAATTTAACAGAAATATTTTGCGATTTTTACAGAAAGAATTTGCAAATTTTATGGAAAAAATATGCAAATTTTATTGCAAAGTTGTTCAAAATAAGGTAAAATTTAAGATTATGCAGATGAAAGGGTTTTTCCATCGATTTTCAAAAAGTTACACTTTTTAATTTTTATCTGGTCCCTGAGGGTCAAATTATATTTTAAAAAAATATTCCACATGTTCTGCAAGTAAAATAGAAAAGGATATATTTTATGGCCAAAACACACAGAGTTAAACTAGAATTTACAAAATTTCATTGCTTCCTGCCTCTAGAAACAAACACACTTAATACTAGAAAAATGAAATTTGATAAAATTTCAAGAATAATAGTTTAAAGAACTTTCATTATAAAATACGTGAATCATTACTGTTGAACTCTGGAGAGTATGGAAGAATTTTTTCTAAATATATCTTATTTGACTCAGAAGTCCAATAAAAATGGTATGAGTGTAATTTTTTGAAAATAATTGGCTAACAAAGTGATCAATACAGTCATAATTTAAACTCTTCTGTAATTTACTTTGCATACACATTTCAATTTGTAAAAAATTAAAGAATGTTTAAATTTTAGGAATACCTTGCATGCTTATTTATATAAAATTTGCTAACTTTGGCATAAAAATAAAAATTTTGTGAAAACTGCAAAAAAATTATATATATATATATATATATATATATATATATATATATATAAACAACATTTGTGCGATTTACTAATCAAGTTTAGTGAGGGCACTCACTTCTAATAAAAGAACAATTTTTATAAAAGAAACACTTTTTCCATACTCAGATAGGTAATGTTTAATAAAATAATCAACTCTCTCGCAAGTCTTTGGATTTGATCTATTACTCCTAAATAATATCTATTTCTTTAATAACAAATTCTGCACCTAAAAATTATTATTCGAAATAATGATGTGCAAATTTAATAACACAGTGAAGTGCATTCATTTTGAAATATGAGATCCATGTTTCCTGTTGAGCATAAGTTTATAAAACAAGAAGTCTCAACTTCTGGAAGTAATGCATGAAAAATCAATTTTATAGATTTCTTGGAAATTTATTTCAATTTTTCCAGTTCCGATATACACGTAACAAAGAAATATACAGCATAAGAAAGAAAATTTTAAATATATATATATATATATATATATTCATTATTCAAATTGCCAAATTTTTCCAGTTGCTCATTTGTCAGCTTTAGAAAAATTAAAATATAAAATATTTAAAAATCTTAACCTTTATTTGAGCATATCACAGATGTTCTTATTATCTGCATCACTGCTGTGATTGTTTGGCACTAATAATTTTGAAAGGAAATTCTGTAATTAAAAATGAAGATTATTCCTTGGAATTACAAGAGCTGAAAAACTACAATTGACAATTGTCATGTACCACACGTGCATCAAAATTTCAAATTAGTTTTGTTTATTTTTTTAAATAAAGTATATGTTTTATAAAAGTTTAAAATTAAAAATGCATCAAAACAAACAAATAAAACTATGACATTTATTATGATCTCAAAAAATACAGAAAAATCAGTAATCTATTCACAAACAGAAAATTCAAATATATACATTATATCTCTTCACTTCCAAGTTTATCTTCAACCAGTGAGTGAGATTTATTTCAAAAATACATCTGCAAAAGAAATATTATTACTTTAGTGGTTAAAATAAAAATAATTAAATAAAAATAATTTTATGTAAGCAGTGTGCAGGTGAAAGATTCAGGTGAACAAATATTAGTCTCATCTTCATTATTTTGTATTAAATTTATTCATAAAAAATAAACTTCTCTCATTGTATATAAATACTTATCTTTTATTTAAAGTTCATAGGTTCTATACAATTAAAATACATGCACGTCACTCACTTCATTTTAAATACAAAAATAAATAGATAATATCATAAATCGTAATATCAAAATTAAAATCCCAGTAGGTAGAAATTGTGCAGAACAGCAGCAAGCACTGAAGATTATTTTAGACATTACAGATTAATCTAAAAATTAAAAATTGCAAAAATTTAATTTCTCTTTAGGCTAACGCTATTTTATTGTTATATTTTCTTTTTAAACACAGTTTAGTTATTTTATGTGTTACTACATGATAGCAAGCCAGATTTGACATTGTGGTGTCACATATTTAGTTTGCTGCTGATTGACACAGAAAATTCAGCTACTGGGAATCTAAATGTTTCTAATGTGAAAAATAAAATTTGCTTATTAGCAGGGTTTGGGAGGAAGGGGGAGGGGATATTGGTGAGATTTGTGTTTGACTACTAAAAATACTGATTTTAATTATCTTTTACAAATAAATAATTAGCCACATTTTAGCACACAAAATATCATAATATACTGAAATAATTTCTAGCCAACTTCATGTTCTGAATGTTCAAGCTAAAACCAGAGTTTGTAAATATAATATACATAAACTTCCAAAAACACCTGATATTTTTATGTATATACAACCCATATTTTCAAATTAGTCAATTTAAGATCGCTTTTAAATATTTAAAATTTAAATATTAAAAGAAAAAAGCAACTTAAGGTAAATGCGCATGTAGTGGGCCATGTACCAATTGGGCCAATAATTATTAAAGTTTAAAACCAAGTCTACAATATATTTCTGAAAAATGACTGACTAACATCCTGAAATACTTTTTTTTTTATTATTTGTTTACTTTCTAGAATGTCTTCAAAAACAGATTTTTGGGTAAATTCTTAGCGATTTCACTAATATATGTTTTTATTTAGAAATATTTTTCCTTTAATTTTATAATGAACTAAACTGCTATTGATATACACTATTACATTGTAAATATTTTTTTAGATATCTGAAGGCTTAAAAATTCATGCCCCAGAAATTCACTAGGCTCACTATTAAAGCATAGAGGATATATTTTTTCTTTTTTCTCCCTTGAGAATGCATTTTGAAACCTTAAATTTTTACTCTAATGCATATCTTTTAGAATTCACTGACACTTTAATAATATTTTTAAAATGTCTTTAAGTGGATATTTATCTTAATGTAAACAAGAGATGAACACCTAAAACATAACTAACATGAAAACTTAAACACCCTCCCCCCATAACTTATAACAAAACTGAAAATCAATTAATTAAAAACAAAGAATTTTCTGAAATGCAAAACAAGCTGCTTTACACACCAATGAAAACTCAAAATATAAGATCCAGTTTTAAGTGTGAAATAAGTTTTATTTTTTCTATCAAAAAAATTCATATTAAAATAAGCTTGTAAGCTTTATCATTTTTTAAAATACTGTGAATTAAACTAAATCAGAACCAGAAAAATTATTTTTAAAGATCATTGTTGATTGCTTGAGGCACAAACTCTGACTGCAGAACACTACAGTCTATGTTCACTATGTATATATAGTGTACATAACTATTTACACTATAGTCAGTTCAAAAGTTCATTTGCATGTTTTTCCCATGAAAATATAAAAAATATTGTACACAATACTTTGAACATAAACTTTAGACATATGAAAATATCAAAAGTAATTAACATGATTTTAAAAAATATATACTAGACAGAGAGGTAAAGCACAGACAATAACCTCAGCCAAATCACATCTTGGTGAAAAACACCTAAAAATCAGATTTTAGCGGATGACTCATAGGTATAGCACTGCATTTTACAGATTGCAGTCCTCCATGCTTATCACCTTTGGATGCAGAAAAACACAATAAGCTTTAGAGACTAAAATTAGGTTTTCAGATGTTTTCCACAAAGATTTGGCAGACCAACTGCATTTTAATATGCGATTTGAATTTTAACTAACTCTTTAACCATGAACACAATGAGATGATTATCTGCTCTGCTGCCTACCAGTTTACATATGACATACAGTAAAATCCAGATTGTAAGCCTCCTTTTACAAAAATAAAAAAAATTAAATTTTTGAATGAAGCTTATAATAATAAAAAAATTCTTTAAAAATCTTTCTTTTTTCTATTTTATTAAGTAGATAAAGCAAATACAAGGGTGAGGAAAAATCTTTTCTGTTTAACAAATAGAAACTTGTAAAAAAAAGGGGGGGGGGGTCTTGTTTTTAAAATCCCCCCCTCAAAAAAAGTTTAAACATTATTATCTTTTTATTTAACATTATTATATTTACCTCTTTATTTGTTTGCAAGCAACAATATTTGACACCCTACAAAAAAAGTACACAAAAATTGTTTATCTTACTGTTCCACCTCTGGTATCAAACACAAAATTTATTCTATAAAGTTTCTTAATCTTAAATATTTAATTTCTGATGTATTTAATACATTATAGTAAAAATAAATTAATAATATAACATCTAAATTTTTCCTTCTTCCAAAAATTTGTGTATCAAGCCTGTCTCTCCCCCCCCCCCCAAAAAAAACCCCACAACTTTCATATTATGAACATCCCCTTTTCCCCTCCTTTACATCTTACACAGTTTAAACATACATACCATTCAATTAAGGGTAAAAAACAGTAAAACTACAAAAACATCTTTTGCTTCCTTCCACATATGAAGAATTACACTGTGTTAGGAGACTAAACATTGAGCAAAAATTTCAGAGTGTGTGAAGATTTCAGATGAGTGATACATATAAAATTATTGAAGGTCAAATTTTAGATAAACCATCTTACTCCAAAATGAGTAATAAATTTATTTAAGATTATAGTAGTTATTTTAGGATAGTTACTGCTCAAAGACAAGTACAGAAAATGTTTTTACTCCCAACATTTGCCTCAATCCATGTGAAAATTTCCCTTGAACTTGTATGATCTTTTTATAGATAAATTCTATATTATTGTACGTATATATATATATATATATTTTTTTTTTTTCTAAAATTTTTATACATAGTTTATATTATACTGAAATTGATTTAGCGAAAGTTGCCATATATGTATGTATATATATATATTATTTGCAGTGAATTTTTTTCTTTCTCAGGAAATTATGATATTCACTGTTAAAAGAAAACAATTATATATTTTCTGCTAAATTTCCCCAGAAGGCTAAAATTTCCCCCAATCATCGCTTGATCAAACATATTCTGCACTCATGAAAGATAGATCAATTGTTATAGAAATACAATTGAAATTTACAAAAAATATAAATTATGTGTAGATTTTGTAGCATATAAGTACATTTTTCACTGTGAAATTTTACATATTTAAATATATGATGAAAATTTAAAAGAAAAAAAGGCATATTTTTGTGACAATAGACAAGAATTTTTGTTGTTGTTGTTGTTCTTATTTAAAATTATTCACAGGTATTTTAATGAAAATCTAATTTTTTTAACAGAGAAATAAAATATGTGAGCAAATGGAATATTTTCCTTTTGTACACTTATCAATACCCATAATGGCTTAAATACTGTTGGACTCAATAAAAATTCACTTTTATATTTTTAATAAATCTGATTTTTTTTAATTATATAAATACAATTTTAATTGTGAATCTTTGCATATTTATGTATTTAATGAAAAATAAAAATAAAATAAATAAACTAAAAAAAAAAGTAAATTGGAACTTTTATAAACTAAAAAATTATACTAACTTAAAAATTCATTTGTTATTAATTACATAAATAAGCTGCTATTCTTCACATAATGATTTCAAATACATTGAAAAAAGCACATTATACAAAATTATCACATGTTGCTTTGTTTTTTAAATTGTAATTTTGCGATTATCGAAATAATGTATAAATTATCATTTTTTAACAACTAGCTTTTTAAATTTTGAATAAATCTTGGATTCTTATGATTATATTTAGAACAATTATCCATGTGCTTAAAAAAAATTTTTTAAGATATTGAAATGCTGAAAATAGTTATTAGGAGCTATGAAAATATAACAAAATCATTTTAGGAAGAGGGAGAGAGCTAGTATATGCTATCATAAGATATCTCAAGGGGGAAGGGAGGTTTGTCTTGATATCAATATCATTTTTGGTGCAATCAAAATTTTCTCTTTTCATTTGTGACTTGATCTTCGGTACAAAATAGCATGTTACCTTTTTAAAAACTGTTATTTATTTTTAATAAAATACAAAATTACTAAATTATTATAAAATTACTTAATTCTAAAATATGAAATACCCCCAATGTTCATACTGTTCATACAATTACAAACAGAATAGTAAATTAGAGCTGTTTTCTAAAATATGAAAAGTTGACATTATTAATTGTGTTAATATTTCATCTAAAAATAAACATCTTAAAAAATAAATAAAAAACACTTTTCTTTTCCAAACAATCTTCTTGGTAGATTTATTGCAAGTGTTATAAAAATATGCCATGAAATTTTGTAATTTGGAAATACTGATGTAAATTAAAATATTCAACTGAAACATGAAAAGCATATATTTACCTATCTTTCGATGCTTTGTGGGCAGACAGAAACAATGGCTGCTCTAGGCTCCCTTTCTTCATACTCTCATGATGAACAATAGCAACATTTTTCTTAGTTACATTGCTAGATTAGCATTCATTTTCTGAAAGAATCACAAGTAGAAATCACATATTCAATTTTGGCAGTATTCTTTATTTTCAGAAATCATAATCCATTAAAAAAAAATAACAATACAGAGTTTCCCCCAGGTTTAAAAAGGGGCAGGGCGCTATTATTCTGAAAAGGGCACTTTTTACATTCTTCAGGGCACTTTTTTGTTTTTTAAGGGCACTTTTATAGAGATGAATCTAGCGGTTCAAAAAATAGTGGAAATCCAAAAATTTCGTCTATAAATCCAGAAAAAAAAAAAACCAAAAATTTCGTCAAAAAATTTAAAAAAGGTAACTTTTGTTAAAAGATCACAAAAAAATGGCAAATATTGTTAAAAAATCGCAAAAAACAGCAGGTTTTTTAAAAGATCATGAAAAAACAGCAGATTTTGTTAAAAGATGACAAAAAAAATGGCAAATTTCTTCAAAAGATCTCGAAAAACTGCCAATTTTGTCACGTTTAAACACGCAAAAAAAAAATTAAAAAAACAAGCGAAAAAAAAAAGATTGTGAACAGAACGGAAGGGGGGGGGGCTCCAGAAAACTCTGCTTATGGAGAAAAAAAATTTTTTTTTGAAGCTGGAAAATTAGTTTTCACAACAGAAAAATTACCATCTGGCATTAACTTTTTTTGTGCCCCTTTAAAAAAAAAATTTGTATTTTTCGCAAATCTTTTGACGAAAACTGCTGTTTTTCGTGATCTTTGGCAAAATTTTCTGTTTTCGCGAATTTTTTTTGGAAAATTTTCCTTTTTATCATGGTTTTCGGATGAAATTTGTCATTTTCACGATCTTTTTAGGAAATCTAAGGCCTTTTCGGGATTTTGTTATGAAATTAGACATTTTTTCGCGAATCTTGCCTGAAATTAGTCGTTATTTCGCGATTTTTTGACGAAAGTATGCATCCCGTGGCTCCAGAAAACTCTGCTTATGGAGAAAAAAAATTTTTTTTTGAAGCTGGAAAATTAGTTTTCACAACAGAAAAATTACCATCTGGCATTAACTTTTTTTGTGCCCCTTTAAAAAAAAAAATTTGTATTTTTCGCAAATCTTTTGACGAAAACTGCTGTTTTTCGTGATCTTTGGCAAAATTTTCTGTTTTCGCGAATTTTTTTTGGAAAATTTTCCTTTTTATCGCGGTTTTCGGATGAAATTTGTCGTTTTCACGATCTTTTTAGGAAATCTAAGGCCTTTTCGGGATTTTGTTATGAAATTAGACATTTTTTCGCGAATCTTGCCTGAAATTAGTCGTTATTTCGCGATTTTTTGACGAAAGTATGCATCCCGTGGGACACGTAATAGCTACATTTTTCATTCCGTCGCCGATTTTTTGTGTAATTTACATGCTGTAGCACGTTCGCATCATCAAGGAAGGGCTGCTTTTTTTCAAATGTGCGGCAAGAAGGATGCTATTTTTTTAAATTAGTGACAAGAAGGGCACTAGTTTTTGGATGAGGAGCATTACTTTTTAAACTAAAGGGTAGGAGGGGCGGAGCGCCCTCCTGAAACCCTCTGGGGGAAACTATGACAATAATCAGAAATAAACAAATATTCTACTGTAGAGGTGCACAAACTTGCCAAGAGAAGGGCCACTTACAAATATATCTAGGTAGTCGAGAGCCACATCAATAACATGGAGGAATTTTGAAGAGGTGATTTATTGATGTAAAATTTGATAAAAAATATGGTTTCAGAGGGGAGTGAGAAGTTACCTTTTGCTTACCCAGTCAAAATATCCAATTCAGTTGATAAGGATTATCAGCAGTTTTTATGTTTGTATATATAACAAGGATTATTTTCAAGATATAATAATATTCCTTAACTTTCCTCAGGAGAGTAAATTTTGTTTTATTTAAAGTGCTAAAAAACAAACATAAGTAGCTAGTGTCGAATGAAATGTGAACTTTATAAACGAAAGAACTGATCAATAAGATGTTTTTGATTAGCGATCAACAAAATTTGTGATTTTCGAGACCCAATCATAAAATTTGTGATTTTTCCTTGTCTCAATGATAAAAGTGGCGTTTTTCCCGAATGTAATTGACAAAATACTCATTTTTTCACACCAATAAACAAATTTCATGATATTTATCTACTTTGACAAAATCTGTATTTTTTTTTTTTTTTTTTCCATGGTAAGATGAAATGTGCAATGTTTTTCTCTTGATAAACTGACAAAACTCATGCTTGTTTCAATTAAAAAAGTAACGATTATTATTTCTGATTAAATTCATCGTCTGTGAAAAAATTGCATGTCTTCCCGGTTTACCATGTGAAAAACATGAATTTTGTTGACTGACTTTGCGAAAATTGCAAATTCTGTTCATTGAATTTGTAAAATAGTATATTTCAGCGATCTGGCGCTGAAAATTTTCTAATTCTTTCCACCGGCTTCATAAAAATCGCAAATTTTGTGTATAGGGTGCAGAAGGAGTGTGAATTTTTTTCAAACGGCTTCATAAAAATTGTGAATTTTGTAGATCAGATGCTAAAAGATGGTGAATTTTTTTGATCGGCCTCGTAAAACTCACAAATATTGCACATGAAGAACAAAAAAATCATGAATTTTCAGGATCGGCTTTGTAAAAATTGCACATTTCATCAATTTACTTCGTAAAAATTTCAAATTTCATTGATTGTGTGAAGAAAAATAGCTAATTTTGTCGATCATCTTTGTACAAATAGTGAATTTCGTCAACAGACTTCTTAAAAATCGAGAATTTTGTTGATTAGGTGCTAAGAGATCGAGAATTTTCTCGATCAACTTCCTAAAAATCACAAATTTTGTTGATAGGTGAATTGTTTGTGAAATTTTTCAAATGGCTTGGTAAAAATCAATAATTTTGTTGATGAAGCATGGAAAAATAGAGAATTTTGTTAATCAAGTGCAGAAAAATCAAGAATTTGGTTGTTTTGGCACAGAAAAATTGCGTATTTTACTGATCATGTGAGGAAAAATCGCAATTTTTGTCGATTGATTTGTCAAAGTCAAGGTTTTTGTCGATCAGCTTTGTAAAAATCGAAATTTTTGTCAATTGGCTCTTTGTAAAAATCTGAATTTTATGGATAGACATTGTAAAAATTGTGCATTTTGTTGATTAGAAGCAGAAAGATTGTGAATTTTGTCAATTAGTTTTGTAAAAGGCACAAACTGGTTGATCAGGCATAGAAAAATTGAAAATTTTGTTGATTGGGCACAGAAAATTCAGGAATTTTGTTGATCAGGCATGGGGAAAAAAAGGCATGAAAGGCATCAGCCATTTATGTTTGTTTTTTATCACTTTTAATAAAACAAAATTTACCCTCCTGAATGAAGTTCAAGGAATATTATTACATCTTGAAAATAATCCTTTGTATATTTGTTACAGATACAAACATAAAAAATGCTTTTATATCCTTATCAACTGAATTCGATATTTTGATTGGGTACGCAAACTTAAAGGGATAACTTTCCACTCCCCTCTAAAACCATATTTTTTTAATCTAATTATAAGTCACAGATCACCTCCTGGAAATCGAATTCTCGCCGTGTGATTGATGTGGCTCTCGACCACCCAGGCATATTTGTAAGTGGTCCTTCTCTTGAAAAGGTTGTGCCTAACTACAGTAGAGTTTTTTAATAGCGGGGAAAATATAAAACTTATCTCAAATGATGCATAAAAATCAATAAAAGATTTTGATCCCATTTACTATCCTTTTAATTCATGTTCTTGCCACTAGAGCTGCTTTTGATTCTTTTTTCTTTGGTTATTTTGTGGCTAATTGCCAAAAAATTCTGATTTTTGTTACTTAAACTCCCCTTACTATTTAACGACTTTTCAACTTTTTACAATCAGGGAACATGATCACATGAATTTTCCACTGTTGCGACTCCATTATAGTCTCCTTTTGGTTTGTTTTTTAATTCCATCTGTTTTCAGCGACCATGTATTTTCTAAAAACTGCTTTATAAACTTGTAAAACAATGATTTTAATAATCGTTTAAAAAACATCTCAGTTGTGTTTTTTACAATTGGTAAATTTTCAAAAATTGTCCATCTATTCTTACATATGATAAACTTATGTAAAGCAGAGCGATTCAATTTTCAAAACTAATATTATTCTGGATGGTTAGGTTTTTAAGACCCTTTCTTTCAAAAGAATAAAAAAAATCTCCCATTAAATATTAGGGATGCACCGGATATCCGGCTCCTGCCGGATATCCTGCTTATTCGGCACTCAAACCGGATATTCGTTCCGGCCAAATATTTTAATATCCGGTTGCCGGATAGTAAAACATTTTTTAAATTCTGTTTTTTACATTAAAAAAAAAATGTAAAACTAATTTGCTCCTTGACAACCTTATCTTATTAAAAAGCAATGTTAACAAAAATAAATACTTGTATATTTTCACAATTATGAAATTATAATGTTTATATGTAAATGAAGATATATTTAAAATATGACAATATTTTGTCAGAATTGTAAAACCAAAGCTAGAATATATACTACAACTTCAAATTTTTTATTTTTCTTAAAAATTGTTCTTAAATTTCAGTAATGAAGTAATTTTACACCTCTCAAAAGTTTTATTGTAATTTTCACCAGTCAAAATTTAACTGCAATGTTCAATTATTCTGTCATAACTGTAATTGTAAAACCAAAACTATAATATCAACTACAGTTTCAACTTTGTTTTGCCTTCAGTTTTTTAATTGCCGTAATGTAGTAGTTGACTTTTATAGTTCTTCTCAAGTGTTTTGTTAATAACTTTATTATTAATTTGAGTTATGAATATCAACAAAAGAGGAAGATCTAAATATCTAATCTAACAATTTTATGAAGTTGCTGTTAATACATAAAAAATTCTGAGTCAGAAATGTGTACAATGGGGCCGTCTTATAAGTGCTAAAGTATTGAGGATTAAAAACCATGTAGAAAAATAAAGTTTCCAGCAAACTAAGGAGTTTATTTATGAATATTCATACTCCGGATTCAAAGTGTGTTTGTTTAGAAAATCAAGAACAAAGTCTTATTGCTGATATTGAAGAAACCACTCAAATTTTGCTGGAACATCAATTGCACGAGTTAAGCAGTCTACAATAGAAAAAAAGTGGTAAAAACAAAAGAAAAAAATACAAATTGCATATTTTTTAAACATATTTTAGTAAAAATTTCCAAAGCAATTGAATTACGCCTTTTTATAAGTCACCCAGTCATGTTAAAATTGCAAGTGACCTTTTAAATAAAGTTCATTCTGAAACTTGCTCTGCAATGCAAAAAGAGCTTAATAGGAAAACTGTAACTCTCACTCAGAGTCAAGGGGAGTAACATACACAACTATCCCATTTTTGTTAATTATGTGTCAACAGGATAAAAAAAAAATTTCTGTTAGTTAATCGATACAACTCATCTATAAAAACCTCAAGTCACTATCTAAATCTGGTGATAGAGACTAAAGAAAAGGTAGAAAAAATATGCATGTAAAGTTAGAAGTTTTATAAGTAAAAATGAAAAGGCAAAAAAATATTACATTTCAATATTTATTACTATGTTTTTAAGTAACTTTGACTTAATAAGTTAATTGAAATCTATTAATACTTGCATAATATAAAATAATAATTTTTTCCTCTTTAAACAAGCATAAAATCGAAATATTATTAAAATTAAAAATGAGAAATTATTCGGCTGGATACTGGATATTCGGTAAAAGTTTGTACCGGATACCTGTTATCCGGTATCCGGCAAAAATCCACATCCGGTGCACCTCTATTAAATATAAGCATCTCAAATTAATCTTTTAGCCAAAGAACATTATGGGAATTTCCTATTTAAAGTCTACTTTAAACAACTTTATTTCCATAACTTTCACATGCTTAGAATATAAGCTTACTTTTGAACAATTCAAAAAATACCCTAAGAATTTTGGACATATGATGGCAGATATGACAGTTGGGGACAAGTGTCATATGCACTACATTAACATGATTTTTTTCTAACGCCAATTTGATGAAAAACCTGTGTTTCAAATACCAGTTACATATATACATAAAGGGAACAACAATATATTAAAAAAAAGTTTAATAACTATAGACCAAAAGAATTTATACTAGGGGTGCACAACCTTTTGAAGAGAAGGGCCACATTCAAAAATATCTGGGTGGTCGAGGGCCACATCAATAACACGGAGAGAATTCGAGTTAGAGGAGGTGATCTGTGGCCTACAATTGGATAAAAAAATATGGTTTTAGCGGAGAGTGTGTGTGCGTTTTGGGAGGGGGGTACCCTTTAAGTGCACTTACCAAGTCAAAATACCCAATTCAGTTAGTAAGGATATATCAGCAGTTTTTACATTTTTATATATAACAGACATAGCAAGGATTATTCTCTAGATTAGGGATGCACAACCTGTGGCCCGCGGGCCACAATGATACCACTATTTTTATTCAGAAAAATTTTCCTTACAATAATGGCAGAAACTTTGCTATTAAGTAAAACAAACGTCGCTTTTCAAATATTCTGGTGGCAAACGATTTTCTGGCAAAAAGGTTGTGCATCACTACTCTAGATGTAAAAATATTCCTTGACATGATTCAGGAGAGTATGTTTTGTTTTATTAAAAGTGCTACAAAACAAGTATAAACGGCTGGTGCCAAAAAATGTGAACTTTATAAACGAAGGAGAGAGAAAGAGCCGATCAACAAGATTTTTTTTGCACCCGATCAACGAATTTCCCGATTTTCTGTGCCTGATCAATGATATTTGTAGTTTTGCCTGATCCACCAAATTTGTACTTTTTACAATACCAATCGACAAAATTCGCATTTTTTTTCGAAGCTATCGAGAAATTTCACAATCGTTACTCGCCTGATCAGCAAAATTTGTAATTCTTATGAACCCAATCAAGAAAAATTCACGATTTTTCCTTGAATGATCAACAAAATTTGATCGACGAAATTCGTAATTTTCAAAAAGCCGATCGACGAAATCTCGATTTTTCGGTGCCTAATCGAACGATAATTTTTAATCAATCGGTGAAATTCGCTATTCTCCTTCGTATGATAGACGAAAATTTGTGATTTTTCTGCACCTGATATAGGTAATTCGAGATTTTTACAAAGCTAATCGACGAAATTCATGATTTTTTCGAAGCCGATCGACGAGTTTCATGATTTTCCTTCGCAAGATTGACGAAATTCGCTATTTTTCGAGCTTGATCGACGAGATTCGCGATTTTCGGCACCTGATCGAAGAGATTTGCGATTTTTTTTCATTTGATCGACGAAATTTGTGTTTTTTATGCGCCTGACTGATGAATTTCGCATTTTTCCCAAAGCCGATCAACGATATTTTCATTTTTACGAAGCCGATCAATGAAATTCGCGATTTTAACAGTCGATCGATGAAATTTGCTATTTTTCTTCGCATAATCGGCGAAATTCATGATTTGAGATTTTTACGAAACCGATCGTAGAAATTCACAATTTTTACAAAACCAACAACAAAATTCGCGATTTTTCCACGCCTTATCAACATAATTTGCGATTTTTACGAAGATGATAGACGAAATTCACGATTTTTAAAACCGATAGACAGGGTTGGAAAAAAAACAGATTTTTTTTGGGAAAAAAAAAAAAAAAAAAAAAAAAAAAAACAGTTTTTTTGGTTTAAATGAGGTTTTTTTGGTTTAAACCAGGTTTTTTTTAAACATCCTATCTTATTACATATACATGCATGCTTATGAATAAAAATAGACATTGTTGGATTATAAGTAGTGTAACTTCATATAAAATCAATTTAAATTAAATAATTACAGTGAATTTTAGCAGAAAATTTAAAAAATTCATGTTTTAATTTAAACAGTATTTAGTAAACAGTCTTTAAAAAAAAAAAAAAAACTGCTCCACACAGTAAAACATCGATACTCTGAAAATCTTTATAAACAAACTTCTGATTACTAATAATAGACATTTAAATGTAGTTTGATAAGTGTAATATTGTTTTCTATAGTTATTCAAATAATATCAAATACTTGTTGAGATTTTGTTTTGAGTGACAATTAAAGTCATTTTTACACATCATATTCTTTTTCACATCATTAGATTCAGCAGATAACAGGAAAAACTAATAAAAATAAGATTGTTATTATTAAAATGCAATATCTAGCACCCAATCTTTGAATATTCTCTTATTTTACTTTATATTTTGATTTTAATTCAAGATAATCTCCCTAATCAAGAAAAATTTCTTTTACTACAGCTTGAACAACATCTTAAAAGTAATTGTGCTAGGTTATTAATTGCATTAAATAATCTGCATTTTTAAAAACTAAATTATTTTATACTAAATATTGAATATTTTTTAATCGATTTTATCTTTAATCAACTCACATGTTTGAAGCTTTTTCTTCAGAGCAATAGATATGTTCACCAGTGCATGCTGATTTTAATCCTATACATAAAAAAATGACCTAAACTCACTATATCTAATGCTTATTGTTGAAATAAAGTGTTAAAAGTAGAAATTACTTATATCCAATAATTTTAAACATGTAAATTATAAAGAAAAAAAAGAAAATGCCATTAGATTTCTTCCAAAAAAACCTATTGGTTTTTTTGAGAAAAAAACCATTTGGTTTAAACCAATTGGTTTAAATCGAGCCAACCCTGCCGATAGATGAAATTTGCGTTTTTTCTGCACCTGATCGACGAAACTGGCCATTTTTACGAACCGATCAACGAAATTCGCGATTTTTATGTGCCTGATCGATGAAATTCTTGATTTTTTCGCACCTGATCGACAAAATTCTTGATTTTTTCACACCTGATAGACGAAATTTACGATTTTTCCAAAGCCGATCGACAAATTCGTGATTTTTCCGTGCCTAATCGGGTATATTTGCTATTTTTTCCGAGTCTCATGGACAAAATTCACGATTTTTTCATATCTAATGAGCGAAACTTAAATTTTTTTCGAACCTCATCAATAAAATTCGCTTCTTTCCACACTTGATCAATGAAATTCGCGATTTTTCCGTGACGATAAACGAAATTTGAGATTCCTAAATGACGAAATTTTATATTTTACCACGGTAAATTAACAAAATTTACGATTTTTTACTGCGACATATGCACAAAAATTGCAATTTTCTCTAGTTGTAAATTGACGCAACTCACTGGCCACAAGTTAACCCATCGCGGGCCACAGGTTGTGCATCCCTAATTTATGCAATTAAAAAATAAATAAAGAAAAGAAAATAAACATTCAGGTTATCATATGAAGCAAAATAATAACTCTTCGGCAGCAATTGCTTTATAGTTCAAAAGTTACCAATGTATTATATGACACTGGCGTAGGGAAAAAAAAAAAAAAAAAATCAGACCAATATGGTGCACATATCATATCTGTGCCAGATTTTGAGTAGATAAAATGGTCCATCCCCATTTCCTTGTTTTGTGTTAAACTTTTTGAGTATGTATAAACAAATATGCTGCTTTTAGGCTTATTTCAAATTATGGATAATATACAGTATAATGTTCCAAATATAGAAAAACTATTACATCTATACATAAACAAGTTAATATACAGAAAGGATAAAAAGTATATGTAGAAAATTTACTTTTGAAATAATATTTTTCTTAATAAAAATGCAAGCTCATACAAATCAATATTTTTTTCAACTGAAGATTGGGCTTCTAATACTTCATCTTGTGAGTGATTGATGAAATGTTTAGAATGATACATAAAGAGAGAGACCTGTCCGATTCCTCCCAGACTCAGATAAAATAAAAAACTGCTTGCAAACTCAATTTTCTTTAAAGTTTTCTGCAAAAAAACACTGCCTTTCCTGGGACCTATATCACCACTAACAACTAAAATTTAAAGTTATATACAAATAGAGTATCGCTAAGCTATCTTTAAAACTTTATTAAGAGATCAACATTTAAAATCTATTTTTTAACACAAAATGTATTTTTAATTCGTTAAATTAATTTGCAAAGCCTATTATAAACTGAAACATTGCAGCACCCGTTTTAATGTTTCAATTTCTGCTACCGGACCTGTCAAGAGGTTTTTACAGAAGGGGGGGGGGGAGAAAGAGAGAGAGAGAGAGAAGCATCATACCCGTCTCAATTATAATGGTTTTAAGTTTGCACCATAAGATGCACCATGGTGCATCTTCAAAAAAATACTGGCCCCACCATTGGCTGAGAGGTTCTGCCCTTGAAACTGGTAGACAGCAGGGCCTGGGTTCAAATCTAGTCACGGCCGTCAGCCTAATCACTTGGAGTTTTCCATGGTTTCCTTCGAACCTTGGATTTCTTTGCGTAAATACGGATTAGGTTGGACCCCCCCCCCCCTACATCCTGTATCCTTCATGCAGTTGACTGACTTACAAATACAGTAGAACCCCGCTAATTTGGACCTCGATAATCCGGATAATTCAGATTGGTTTGGTCATTTTTTTTTTCAAGTTTGAGAAGCGATTGGCTAATTTCCATAACATTAACTTGTTTTATCATCATATTCTAAATAAAAAAACTTTTTCTGACATGTTTTCGGAATAATTAAGCAAAGTAAACATTATTACTGTCTGCAAATATTCAATAAGTTTAACATAAAGGTGATTTTTTGTTAGTATGTTATATTTTATTTCATTTTTTTTTTTTTTTTTTCTAATTCTCCGGGTAATCCGGATTTTTGATAATCCGGATTGGGACCAGTCTTAATTAATCCGAATTATCGGGGTTTTACTGTACAACAACAACCACCTAAAATACTGTAATGAATACTGTTAGAAATAATTCAACAATTTTTTTTCTCTAGTTGAAAAAAAGTCTGGAGAGTTACTCAATAATCTGCGAAGTGCCAATCCTCCACCAAAAGTATTGATAATTTTAAGAAATTTGAAAAAAAAAATCATAACTGTCTGCAAACTTTGAAAATCTTCTGTAAACGATGTTTGCATGTTCATTTATATTATCTGACTTTGCTGCCCCACTCTCTCTTATATATAAAAATATATGAAACTTTGATATAATTATTTTTAAATAGTACATAAAATTTTGAGCAAAAAAGATATAACTACCTCTATGAATAACATGACAGCATTATCTCCTTGCTTGTATTGGGATATATTGATGCATTCTTTTGGTTGTACTAGAATCAGAAACATCAAATATTATTAACTGAAAATGCACTTTTCATATTTGCCTATACTAAAATTTAAATGACAAAAAACAAAACTCATTAATAAATGGCGCAGCAAGAACTGGGATTTGGGGGTAGACTTAGTTGGAGATGATTGCTGGTGAATGAAATCAGTCTATTTAATGTCTGAAATCATTACGCTTTTTTTCACTGGATATTAGAATCAGCAGTCTTTTTTCTTTTCTTTTCAATCCTATGATAAAAATCACTTTTTTTTCAATCTTTTAACGCAAATTGCATTATATCACACAACCTTTTTAAGAAAATAGTATTTTTTCCATGATCGTTTGATGAATTTATAGTTTTTCTTTTTTTTTGCAATCCTTTGGAGAAATTTGTGTTTTTTTCTGCAATCCTTTGAAGATATTTGCTTAATTTGGTGTTGTGTATACTCATGCTTTTGTTGTACTTATCCGTTACAATTCCCCCCCCCCCTCCCCATAAAAAATTTCACAAAATTTTGTGTGCAGATTTGCATTGATCCCAGAGACAATAAAACTCATCAATAAAAAGGCGGAATTCTGTGTTTACACGGTACAGTAACATGTCTAACTATTGCTATTTTATTTTCTTATTCATTTTACTTTTTATTTATTTATTTAGTATTTTTTGGTCAGAGAGGAATTATAACCAAACATTTAAAACAAAAATAGGTTTTTAACACCTTTTGTAACTTATTTTAAATGGTGAGGTATTAAGCCCCATGCCAATGAACCCCTCTTTAACTGTGTTCTTAAACAATATTTTTTGCTTTTTGGCTGGTTTGAATGTCAGAGTATAAAGCATACAAACCAGAGCTATAAACAATTAAAACAGAAAAAAAGGAATAAATATTGAAATTTTATTAACCACATAAAATAATTGAAAAGCAGCTATTTATAAAAGTTTCAGCATTACATTTTGTTTAATACAATTTAAGAATTAAATCTGATTGTTTATGTTTACATTTAAACAAAATATTTTATGCACAATAAACATTACTGAAATTGCATTTTTAGCAGGTCAATATGGGGTGTTTTTTACAGGAAAATGACTGACTAAATATCACAGAATGATAGCCCTCTTAAAATTTTAAATAAACAAAATTTTATAATTGGCAATTATATAAAATTCAAGGTTTCCTGTCTACTTAAACAACAACATTTGAATTTTGCAAGAAAGTAAAGAATATATAAACTTATGAAACGAAGCTATATTTTAGCATGTTCATCACTGAAAAACCATGGAATTTTAAAACATTTTCTATTTCCTGATTAGTTTGATTAAAAGTAAGGCAAAGGGGAGTTATGAAAATAATAATAAAAGATAATTTTTGATTAGTTATTTTTTTATAAACCCAGGGACTGATTTACAAATTTGGGAGCCCTGGGCACAGATGGCTATTGGGGCCCCCCAGAACCGAAGCTTACAGAGGGATTGAGTAAAAAGAGAAAAATAAATAAAAAATGTACTTATTGCCTTTAAAAATTATTTTAAAATATCTATTAAAAATCATATGTGATAACCATTAGTTTTTTTAAATAGTAATCAATTCAAAATTATACAATTTAAATGATTAGACGTTTTATAATAAAAAGTATGGTTCTGATTACTTTTTCATATACTTTATATCTGCAATGATAAAATATGCAACAACTAATAATAAATTTTCACCATACCAAGCTATAATAATTTAAAATATTTGAGGGCTCTGCTACTTACGAGCTACGCTCACAAACCCAAAACAATCTGACAAAAACAAGAGCACGATTAAATAAGAATTAAAAATACAATAAATTACTTAAGTGATAAAGGCAAAAGAAACTATTCATTATAATAAGGTAAATAAATATGGATGTTTCAGACAAAATATACAATGTTATGTAAATACAATAAGAGCACAATAGAATGTAGAATGAATGTAAAATTCCTTTTAGATAGTAAAATATCAGATTTTAGACAAAATTTGAGAAACCTTTAGAAGCATTTGGGGGCCCCTAAAATCTAGGGTCCCTGGGCTTGTGCCCCGAATGCCCTGCTATAAATCAGGCACTTTATAAACCAAAAACTTCAAAGGTTGTTCATTATTGCACATTACTCTATTTTTGAGATAACATATTTCATACTGTAAACAAAACAAACTTTGTGTTATTTTTTGCGATGAACATAACATTACAACTTAATTAATAGACAATAGACAAAAGGAATAAAACTTACTTTTAAAATCTTGAAGAATCCATTCGTTCTGCCATGTGCCGGTGCTGAGTTGCAACGAGCGTTAAAACTTCCCTCCCGCCAAATGTAAACAAACTCCACTATCTAACCTGTTGCCAATTTATGATTTCATAAAAGTACAAGGGTGAGATTTCTTCAGATTTCTTCGTTACAAAATTTAAATGAACATTTGAGTAAAGTAAAAACATATTTAAAAAAGGAATTTCATTTCCACAATTTACTGGCAAATATAATTTGAACATTTCAAATTTCGCTATGAAAGCGACCGATATGAATAGCCAACATTATAAGACATATATAACGTTAAAGTCATATATGACATATATGACATTTTATGTAATGCAGGGCCCGCTTAAGACTTAAAAGTATGGGAAACCTGAAAGTTTATGATAAAAACTTCGAATAAATAAAACACTATTAATATTAAATTAAAACTAGCTACCCATATCCATATGAAATACTATTTTATTATATATACATAACCATTTAATTATTTTGCACTTTTAGCTTTGAAAATATTTGGGGGCCCTACATATATGAAATATATATGACGTATCCTTTGTCAAGTAAATGACATAAATATAAGTTATGAATTATGTATATGGCTTATGTATAATATAATGTATGTTATAGAAAAGCTTTGTGAAATCTAAGGTTCATTTTAGATTAAATTGCTAATGGGCATAATTGCAAACGTCGGTATGACATGGAAGTTTGCTATCATCATCGGTTATATACTAATTTATATCAACGTTATGATTATATAAAATTTAATACAAAATCATTATGACAGTAAAAAATCTTAACTTTTTTTAAAAAAATTATCGCTTATTCGTCTTTATTTCATATAGTTTAAAATTTCTGTAAGTAATTTTTTAAAAATACCTTTATCACCCTCCTATCCTCTAATGGACATTGTGGAGAATATTAAAAAAATATGCATACAAGCAGCTTATGAAAGTTATCTAAGTAGAGAGTTGAAAGAATCTACATAGTGCATTTTTCCTTTTAATCCTTTCGCGGGAAAATAATTGTGTTTTGAAATGTGGAATTCACGCCATATTTTTCGAAAACTTACATCGCAAAATAATAATAATAATAATAATCAGTCTTAAAATCATATTTCCACTCAATCTATCAAGATAAGATTTGATAAGGTTTCTGGTTCAAATCTTGATTAAAATAAGGTGGAATATAATAGACCCTTTCAGGACAATTTGCCTCAGATATGACATTTTTCTTGGATGCTGACTCCAAGCAAATAGTTGCTATGTTATTTCTCATTAGATATAAATCGGAGAATAAGTTACCACTGCAGATTAAGTATTAAATTTCTTATCTGCAGATATAGCTATAAGATATGGCTATAATATGAAAAAAATAGAAAATCCAGCATAACAAAAATTTGTTTGGAGTCAGTATCCAAACAGAACTTCATATCTAACGTCACGATAGAAAGCGTCTATATATCTCACCACCTCTCAAGGGGTTAACCAGCCTTTGCCCTTTTTCTCCTTTCACAAAAACTTATTTGCATAAAAAAGCGTATGCTTTAAAATTTTCATCAGAAAATATCGTAATTGAGTGCTCCTAGATCATATTTCAATATTTTATCATATTTTTCCAAACACTACCCTCTACACTGCTACTCTGGGAAGATCGAAAAATGAAAAATCATAATTAAAAAAAGAATTTCCTTTGTTCACATTCTCAAACAAAAGAAAATTAACTCTTTTGTGCCTTACAGTAGAATTTTCCTTTAATTTCATATTTCAGTGGCGGTTGCTCCGGGCGCGAAAATTTAGGGAGTGCCAAGTTTATACTACCAACGTCATTTTTGGCTCGTCACAAGGAAAAGTTGGGTGGGGATGTCAAACTGAAACTTTGCTCCGGGCGCAGTTTTCTCTTCGCATGCCCCTGTGAACATGAGTTCTTCTGGGCTTAGGGACCATAATCCTAAAGCTGGTCCCCAGGGTGAGCGCCTACTGCCTTCTAATATCTGAGTATGAGCAAGGCAACACTAGATACCGGGCTTGATCATTCCTTTCATGACGTCACAAAAGGTGGCTGAATGATGTCTAGCGATTGGCACAAAACGATGGGTGCGTCACTTTGAGCCCTATTTTTACCAATCACAGATAGCGGCCAGCCACCTTTTGTGACGTCGTGATAAGGAATGAGCAACCCCGGTATTTAGTGTAGCCCTGGTATGAGCAAGGCAACACTAGATACCGGGCTTGATCATTCCTTTCATGACGTCACAAAAGGTAGCTGAATGATGTCTAGCGATTGGCACAAAACGATGGGTGCGTCACTTTGAGCCCTATTTTTACCAATCACAGATAGCGGCCAGCCACCTTTTGTGACGTCGTGATAAGGAATGAGCAAGCCCGGTATTTAGTGTAGCCCTGGTATGAGCATGCACATTGTGTATATATCACCACTCTCTTATAGAGGAACTCTCCCTTTAAACTATCTGACCAGAATATATTACAGTGCCTAAGTATGAGTTTGGCGACATGCGGGATATAAAATTGATTGATTGAAAGGGTTCTGGACAAAAACGATTCGCCAAGCATCTTGGTGAGACTACCTTGACCACGTGATCATGACGTAGACGGAATATCCTCCATTCGGATTTTTGAAACGTATTTGTTTACTAGTCGTATATCGCCACTCTGTTCTGAATAAAGACACTTAAATTTTCATCACAGCAAATGTTTGATAATGCAATAGACAATCATATGTATGAATGCAGTGCTTTCTTCTAAAATACCTACTCAAGGTGCAATAACTAATAATCCAAGAGCCGACAGCACAAAAGCCTAAGGTATCGAACACAAGAAAAAAACCCTTTTTTTTATCGGAAAGTAGTAATAGGACAACCTAATGATACATGTCTGCCGGAAGCGAAGTGGTGCATAAGTCAAAAAATTAATACCAAAGTAGTTTATTCGTAGGCTTATCATTGCGTTTACCGTGCAATCATTTCATACCTTTGATTGTTTGGCAAATACAATGATAAGCCTACGAGTAAACAACTAGCTTTCGGCAGTCGTAGACCATTCGACTCCTCTATTACTACTGTTGCATAAAATGAAGGGTTTTTTTCTTGTGCTCGATATTTTAGGTTATTGTAACTGTCTCTTGGATTCTGAATAAATCCAAGAGCCGACAGCATAAAAACCTTTGTTATCGAGCACGAGAGAAAATCTTTATTTTAAGGAAGAGTAGCAACAGAGGAATCTAATGATTTATGTCTGCCGGAGCGCGAAATTTTAAAATGGAGGGCCAAATCACAGTCCGGTGAAATCCAAGCGCATTATTGGTCATTCAGCCGCGTCCTTTTCAGAGAATAATCTCTTAGCGGTAGGGGAAATGTCGCCTTACTCCTTTTTCCGAGAAAAAATCGTAGCGGCAATTTTGAAGTAAATATGATCTGTTTTCATTTATAATAAAAAATTTTCACTCTCGTTCCATAAAATGTCATCAAAATATCTTAACTGAGTTAATTTCGATGGTTTATCGTAAATAAGAACAGACGGTAACAATCGCTTGAAAATTACTTTACCTCTCCTTCTTTCTCAAATGGAGAAACAAATTCGTGATTTTCACCCTTTCCACACGACCAATGAGGTGTCTGGATTTTACTTGATTGTGAATTTGGCCCTCCATTTTAAAATTTCGCTGCCGGAACCGCGATAGCCTGTCTTTTTCGTTAGCCTCGAATCAGTTTCGAGGCTAACGAAATAGACAGGCTACCGCGGTTCATTCCAAGTGTCTTTTTTTACAGACCGCTGGAATGACATAATGCTCATTTTGTGAGCCTGTATTGGTGCATTCGAGCATCACGTGATTCCAGCGGTCTGTAAAAAAGATGCGAGGAATGAACCGCGGTAGCCTGTCTTTTTCGTTATACTCGGTCAGTTTCTACTGACGTCATATGCTAGCAAACACCTTAGAAACCAAACGTGTTTTTTGTTTCACTATTAAAAATTTGACCCATTTGCTGAAGCGTCTCTCCATCGCTTTCATAGAATGTCTCTTTTATGACCAATGAGAATGTTCTATAACACAGTAAAGTAACCGTTTTCTATAAGGAAAGGGCATGTTTACAAACAAACACTTCTGTCAACCAATCTACCGCTACATTTTTTGTCATAGCGATCATTGTAGGAATCATCCTGACCGCGTAGCCCAATCACATCATACTTACTTATACATTGGCAAACTTAGACCAATCAAATTCTCGGAGCTCATCCGTGCAGTGTCAGTCGTTAAAGAACGGACAGGTTTTTTTTTTTGCTTATCCACAGTAATTTGTCCACAGTGACGTCAGCTGCCCTTTCCTTATAAAAGCAGTGAAGTGATGCTGCAGCAAATGGGTCAAATTTTTAACAGTGTGCCCACAAATTTGGTTGACTGTGACTGATTGACTCTTAATATTGGCTACAAATTGTCGATAATGATTGGTTGGATAAAACTTGGTGGGCAGGTGATCACGTGGTTGAAATTTATCTATAGACCGGGAGGCGGCGGCACATACAATCAGATCATCGAATTCTAGAATTAGTTAAAACTCGATTCATATATTAAAACGCAATCAGTTTGCCAAGTTGTATCTTACTGTCAAAAACTGAAAACCCGATTTTAGTGGTTTACTCGTAGATTTGTGTTTATCAGCTCCCAAAGGTATGAAAGCATGGAGGCTTGGGAGTAGGAAAACACAATGGTAAACCTACGAGTCTACCGCTAAAATCGAGTTTTCAGGTGTTTTTCACAAAGATATGACTTGGCAAACCGGTTGCATTTGAATATCTAAATTGAGTTTAAACTAATTCTGGAATTTCATCCATGTACGATGAAGTGATTGTCTGTACTGCCACGTCCCGTTCAATAATATTCCACGTCATCTTGCTTAGAATATTCGCCTAATCAAATCACGTATAGTTGGGGAACACTACTGATATTTCATTACAACTGATATGCGACAATGCTACCTAAAGACAGCGCCGATGAGTTTTGTTTATTTGTTTGTTTGTTTATTGAACAACATACATCTGACTTGTGTGCTCGACATGAAGCCTGCTTATAAACCATCGTCAATATACAGGGACGAGATAGCAAACAAGGAAATATTACAACACACGAGAAGTACAACCAGGAGCTCCACACAAGGAGTGTGTGCAATGGAGCCAGTGGGATTCGAACCCACAACCTCACGACCAGCGGCGTGATGTCTTAACCACTCAGCCACGGAGGCCCACGCCGATGAGTTCAATTTTGACATAGACATTAAGGCAGATCGGCCATCAGAGGATCATTCACTGGACCACATTTCTTGTGAGGTAAAAACAGGGCTACACTAAATACCGGGCTTGCTCATTTCTTATCACGACGTCACAAAAGGTGGCTGGCCGCTATCTGTGATTGGTAAAAATAGGGCTCAAAGTGACGCACCCATCGTTTTGTGCCAATCGCTAGACATCATTCAGCCATCTTTTGTGACGTCATGAAAGGAATGATCAAGCCCAATATCTAGTGTTGCCTTGGTAAAAATCACAAGAATAGGGTCCACTGAGTGATCCTGATGGCTGACCTGCCCTGACGCTGACTATTTTGTCTCTACACTGTTAAAAATATCCTGAAAAATTACCTCAGTTTTTAAAGACTATCTATTTTCTAACCAATGAAAACGTTACATAATTGCCTATGGAGAGTTCTCAATGGTCAGAAAATAGTCTTTAAAAACAGACGTAGTTTTTCACGACATTTTTAACAGTATAGGTAGCGTTGTATTATGAGTCCACCGTGGCTGAGTAGTTGGACATAATGAGAGTATAAAAGCTTGAGAATGTTTGCGGTTACAATTTTCGGTGGCTCCGTCGTACACTCTTTGTGGAATTCCCGTTGTAATTCTCTGGTGCTGTATATATTCTTGTGACCTTGAAGTGTTCTTGACGATCATTTATAAGCACACATCTCACGTCATGCACATAAGTCAGACAGACATGCATGTGTACACAAACAAAAATGATTTCACGGCTGTAACTCTCTAGTGATATAAATTTCCTTGTGCTGTCATACTGTATATTGAAGATGATTTATTAGCGGGCTTTAATGTCAAACGCACAAGTCAGATGTGTGTGTTTAATAAATAAATAAATAACAATGAACAAATAGATATAGACTCCTTGCATTGAAGTCACAGTAACGACTGGTACTCTAATCTGGTACACACCTGGAGCCCACACAGAACATCATAACTCGCCGTTTACCGTTTAAAGCACATGTGGTCTTTCAGTTTAATTTTGATTTTTCTTATTCTTGCATTATTTTTCCAAGAATTTAAAAAATGAAGCACAAATCATTATGTTTACAAATGGGAAAGCACCGCATTTCCCTTAAGTTTGGGCGGCAGATGAAGTTTGTCGTTACGTTGGGCAGTTTCATATGACGTCACAAATCGACCATTGGAGGTCAAATAATCGTTAAACGGCAGCTGTGATTGGCAGCTGAGAGAATGGACCTTATGCACATAAGCTGAGGCCGAGGCTAAAATTCGTCTGCTGGCGGTATTTACTGGCGGTGTTTAGTACAGCAGTCTATGGAGTGTAAATTATTAATGCTTCTTTGTTAGAAATACCGGGAAAAAATTCTTTGTTGAAGCAGCATATACTAAATATATTGTAATATAAATTCAAAATTGTTGTTCTGCTTGCAAGAAAATTCTCTAAATTTGTAGATTTTCTGTTAAAATGTATCCAGAAAGGCTGAAATCGTCTGCTAGCGATGTTTGCGCCTGCGCATTCAGGCTTTCTGACGGTACAGTGACTAGAATAACAGGTTAGCATACCGCCAGCTCTGGCGTGTGACGTCACGTGCATAAGGTCCATTATGAGTGGTACCAAGGCAACACTAGATACCGGGCTTGATCATTCCTTTCATGACGTCACAAAAGGTGGCTGAATGATGTCTAGCGATTGGCACAAAACGATGGGTGCGTCACTTTGAGCCCTATTTTTACCAATCACAGATAGCGGCCAGCCACCATTTGTGACGTCGTGATAAGGAATGAGCAAGCCCGGTATTTAGTGTAGCCCTGGTGGTACTGAAGTTCAAACGCCAAGATTTGATTGGCGGCTGAAAAGTAAATCATCTGATACACGCTTTCAGTGTGACGTCAGTCACGGCATTTTCCTTGGATACTGACTCCAAACAAACGGTTGCTATGCTTCATTTCTTATTCAATATCAATCATAGAAAATGGTATTCTTGCATATAAAGTATTAAAGATGTGTCTGTTATATATAGATGAAAAATGCTGCTGTAATATGCAAATAAAATAGAAAATACAGCATAGCAACCGATTGTTTGGAGTCAGTATCCAAGCAAAAGTCATAACTGACGTCACGACTGAAAGCGTCTATTGCAACTGCCCTAATTCCGCCGCTAATCGCTTGCGAGCATAGAAGGTTGTGAGTTCGAATCCCACTGGTTCCATTGCAAACACTTTTTGCGTGGAGCTCCTGGTTGTGTTTTTCTCATGTTGTAAAATTTCCTTGTGTTATCTCGTCCCTGTAACCGACTGTCTCCCCCCCCCCTCCGATTTATAACAAGGCAACACTAGATACCGGGCTTGATCATTCCTTTCATGACGTCACAAAAGGTGGCTGAATGATGTCTAGCGATTGGCACAAATCGATGGGTGCGTCACTTTGAGCCCTATTTTTACCAATCACAGATAGCGGCCAGCCACCTTTTGTGACGTCGTGATAAGGAATGAGCAAGCCCGGTATTTAGTGTAGCCCTGTTTATAAACATCCGACATATAAGTTGATATGTTGTTCAATAAATAAATAAATAAATAAATAGGTACATTTGAAATTTTGATATTTTAAATTAGAGTGGAAGTGGGGGAACGCCAGTTCTTTGTTATGAAATATAGCGATTCTGAATACGGACAAATTCTAGGATAGAAAATATGAGATAATTAAAAGCTAAATATTAGCACTTTAAAAATTTCGATTTTAAAATTGGGGGTGGGTATGTGGAGTATTAACGTAGCTCACTCTACTTGTAATTAAATTATCTTGATACGAATATACCAAAGCGGAGAAGATTCTAAAATAATAAATCAAATTATATTAATTGCTTATTCTATCAAAATTAAGAAAACACAATGATGATAATGAAATGAAAGATAATTAAAAGTGCAATATAATTTTATTTGAATATTAAGTTATTTATAATGTTTTAAAGCAAAAAAATACCACCATATTTAAAGTTTATTTTATTAACTATTTGGAAAATGGTTCTTATTTTTGGTGGAGAATAGACCTAGTGGTGTCCGCATTTTATTTTTGTTATGATTAATCCAGGAAGATTAATGTTTAATCCAAGGCGTATGTAATGTATGGCTCTGTTATTATGTAAACCACATTTTGATCATCATAAAAATATTGTGTTTGCTGATTTTTATTAACTCAATGGGAAACATTTAAGCATTTTACTTTAGGCAATGGATGTTGCTTTTTTATGAAGCATTTCCCATTTAGACGAATTTTTATTTGAATAGGAAATCGAAATGTCGTTCTTAATAAGGAAGAAAGTAAAAAAGTTACAAAATTGGTAGACGTAAATTATAAGACATGGCAAAAGACGAATCCAAAGAAAAACAACGTATGAAAAATTGTATGTTAAAGGGAAAAAAGTCCTATTATCGAGTTTATCGATTACGAAATGTGCAGCGACCACAATAAAAGGAAAAAATCTAATGTTGAACTGATTGCGATTGATGAAGACCATTTTTTTTAAAGATGTATATAGAATTTAAAAAATGTTTCAGGGATTATATATAAAAAAATGTATAAATAAATCCAAATACAAAAATTTTAAATCGCCTCCCCCCCCCCCCCCCCCCCCAAATGCCCACAATCTCTGGCGAATACTACATGATAGCCAGAATTTATTTACCAGTCTTAAATTTTAGTCTTAGAAAAAATTATTTTCCAAATGGTTGTTGTTAATTTCTTAAATTACATTTTTTAAAGTTACATTGTAAAAATTAGCTTTTTGTCCCTTTTATTTTATTTTATTTTACTTTATTTTATTTTTTTTGTCAAATAGAATGATCGAGAAAAATAGTTAAAAGAATCAGATTAAAAAGAAAAAGATTATCCTAAAATATCTTGCAATTAACCTTTTTATTTCATTTGGCACATTCACAAACAATACAGTAATGAAATACATAATATCTATGTCTATCACATCTAAAACATTCATGTTGTGAGAAAGAAAAAAGTGAAAAGAAAAAGTATATGTAAGCTTATTTTTTAAGATAGTTGTAACATTTCTAGACCAACATAACAATTATAAGTATTTATTTTTCAGCGCAAAGTAAAAGACAAGTATATTTCTGCCATTTAACGATAGTATTCTTCATTCTCACTGTTGGAAGTCGAGTACTGTGGCTGAGAGGTTTAGACCTCCCTCTCACGATAGGGAAAGTGCTTCGAAGCGGAAGGCCGGGGGTTCTACCCTAGATGAAGAAGATGCCTTTCTGTTTTACGCTTGCGGGTGCTTTTTATTTGATATTTTAAAAAATTTCTATTTCTATTAATTTTTTTTGTTTTTTGTTTTATGATAATTTAATTTTTTTTTCTTGCATTTTGCAAACTGGAATTGAGTTTTTGCTTCTATCATCCCAATAGCTATTGTTAGTGAAAGTTTAAAAAATAAATGAGCCGTTTTATTTATGTATAAAGTATTTATGAATCAAGTTAAATGTGACGGAAAAAAATCTGTAAATATATTTTCTACTGCAAACTTGCTCCCGTCCCACAGAAAGCCCCAATCCCTTGAATAGTGAAATGATTTAAAATTTCCTCTTGTAAAATGACAAAATTTTGTATACCTGGACTAAATTTTTAGATGTTATCTTACAAAAGAATACTCACAAAAAATTTTCAGACATTTATTTTGCATTTTTATTATCTTTTAAACCAGTCTTAGTCCATTCTTCACAAGCCCCTATCCTTCAATTGAAGAAAAAAATATTTCCAAATGTTACTCCAGTTTGTTCTTGTTTACTGTGGCTTTAAACCACTAATAAAAGCCATACAGTAAAAACTCATAGTGCGATTACAGTTTGTATTCCTTGCATCAAATAAGTCTGTTCTCAACTGCTCTGCTCAACAAGTGAAAAACTTTTTTGCATATTCACAAATCCATTTCTTAACGGAAATATCGCAAACTAGAAATCCAGACCAAGGAAGCGATTTTCAATCGAAGGGAATTTTTCATTTTGGGATTAATAAATTACCTATTGAATTAAAAGCGTTTTCAATCGCATGACAAACACGTTTTTCTCCCCTGTTTGAGTGGTTAATCTTTCTCCGCGCGGGAATTCAGATCAAAACGTCTACTTTGACAACATTTTCTAACATATCTATTGCAATTGCGGAAAAAAAGACGAGTAAATAAGCGCGATTAGGAACTTTCTGGACAACATTTGCTATTTTCATGAAAAAAAAAAAAAAAAAAAAATATGTTATAAAATTGTTCTTTCTGATTTGAGACCCTTAAAGAAAAAGGAATACTATTTTACTTTTAATCTGTACGGATAAAAAATGCATGGATTTTACTGAAAAAATTACAAAAATCCATATTTTTTTTTTTTTTTTTTCAGAAGAAAACTTTTTTTTCTTTCGAACAGTTTTTTTCTCAAACAAAAACATATGGAATTTTTTTTTTGTAAAAACTACAAATTCCAATTTTTTTAACAGTAAAATATTGTTTTTTCTTTAAACAGTTTTTTCTGTAAAAAATACAAAAATCCATATTTTTTACAGAAAAAAACCTTTTTCTTTTAAACAATTTTTTTTGTCAAACAAAAAATATAGATTTTTTTTGTAAAAATTACAAATTCCAATTTTTTTTACAGTAAAAAATTGCTTTTTCTTTAAACAGCTTTTTTCTATAAAAAATACAAAAATCCATATTTTTTACAGCGAAAAACTGTTTTTTCTTTTAAAAAATTATTTTTTGTCAAACAAAAAAATTATGGATTTTTTTTGTAAAAATTACAAATTCCAATTTTTTTTTACAGTAACAAATTGTTTTTCCTTTAAACAGTTTTTTTCTGTAAAAAATACAAAAATCCATATTTTTTACAGCAAAAAACTGTTTTTTCTTTTAAACAATTATTTTTAGTCACACAAAAATATGGATTTTTTTTGTAAAAATTACAAATTCCAATTTTTTTTACAGTAAAAAATTGTTTTTCCTTTAAACAGTTTTTTTCTGTAAAAAATACAAAAATCCATATTTTTTACAGCAAAAAACTGTTTTTTCTTTTAAACAATTATTTTTTGTCACACAAAAATATGGATTTTTTTTGTAAAAATTACAAATTCCAATTTTTTTTACAGTAAAAAATTGTTTTTTCTTTAAACAGTTTTTTCCTGTAAAATAAAGAAATATATTGTAATTTTTGCAGAAAAAAAACTGTATTTTTTACAAAAAAGAACTGTTTTTCTTTAAAACAGTTTTTTGCTGTAAAAAATACAGTTTTTTTCTGTGAAAATTACAATTTTTTTATACAGTGTATTTTGAGTCCATGATTCTGATTTAATGTTGTTTTACACAGCAATCTTTCCTAGTTGTGCAGTGCACATTTTCTCATGCTTTACTCAAAATATCAGTTAATAAATATGGCAAGCTAATCGTGATTTTTTTCCAAGATCTTTTGCCAAAATTTGCGTTTTTCTGGCGTTTTTTTTTTGCCGAAATTTGCATTTTCTCGCGATCTTTTGCCGAAATTTGCATACTCCCCGCGATCTTTTGCCGAAATTACCGTTTTTTCGCGATGCTTGGTCGAAACTCGCGTTTTTCCCACGATTTTTTTGCGCTTTTCCTGCTATTTTTTGACGAAATTCGCGTCTTTTTCAATGATTTATTGCCGAAATTCGAATTTTTCCGCGATTCTTTGCGCTATTTACGTTTTTCTCGTGATCTTTTTCCGAAATTTGCATTTTCCCCAAGATTTTTTGCGAGAAAAATTTCTTTTTCTTTGTTATTTTTAAACGAAATTAGAAATTTTTCGTTATTTTTCACGTTTTCCAGCAATTTCTTGAGGAAATTTGCGTTTTATCCGCGATCTTTTGCCAAAATTTGCGATTTTTCTAGGGTTTCTTGCTAAAATTCGCGATTTTCCTTTGATCTTTTGCCGAAATTTGCGTTTTTCTCGCGATCTTTTGCCAAAATTTACATTTTTATCGTGATCTTAAGTCGAAATTTACATTTTCCTCGCAACCTTTTGCCGAAATTCGTGTTTTTCCCACGATTCTTTGATAAAATTTCTTTTTTCACTGCTATCTTTCAACGAAAATTTGAGTTTTTTCCGCGATTCTTTGCGTTTATCCTGCTATTTTTTGACGAAATTAGTATCTTTTTCCTTAATCTTTTGCCGAAATTCGAATTTTTCCGAGATTTTTTGCCGCAATTTATGTTTTTTTTCGCTATCTTTTTCCGAAATTTGCATTTCCCCCAAAATTTTTTGAAAGAGAAATAGCTTTTTCTCTGCTATCTTTGAACGAAATTAGAGTTTTTCCCGCTTTTTTTTAAAGATGCGTCTTTTCTATAATCTTTGCCAAAATTTGCCATTTTCCTGAGGTTTTTTGTTAAAATTCGCGATTTTTCTCTGATCTTTTGCCTAAATTTGCGTTTTTCTCGCGATCTTCAGCCGAAATTTGCATTTTTCCTCGCAACCCTTGCCTAAATTCGCGTTTTCCCCACAATTCTTTGATAAAATTTGTTTTTTCCCTACTATCTTTGAGTGAAATTTGAGTTTTTTCCGCGATTCTTTGCGTTTTTTTTGCCGTTTTTTGACGAAAATAGTGTCTTTTAACGTGATTTTTTGCCAAAATTCGAATTTTTCCGCGATCTTTTGCCACAACTTACGTTTTTCTCGCGATCTTTTTCCAAAATTTGCATTTTCCCCAAGATTTTTTGAAAGAAAAATACTTTTTTGTCTGCTATTTTTGAACGAAATTAGTTTTTTCCGCTATTTTTTTAAACGAAATTTGCGTCTTTCCCGCGATTTTTTTCCAAAATTTGCGATTTTTCTGAGGTTTTTTTGCTAGAATTAGCAATTTTCCTCTGATCTTTTGCTAAAATTTGAGTTTTTCTCGTGATCTTTAGTCGAAATTTGCATTTTCCTCGCAACCTTTTGCCGAAATTCGCGTTTTTCTCACGAATCTTTGACAGAATTCGCTTTTTCCCTACTATCTTTGGTCTTTTGTGCGATCTTTGGCCAAAATTCACTATTTTCTCGAGACTTTTTGAAAAATTCGGCCGATTTTGCGGGGTTTTTTTCTGCGGATTTTTTTTTTCTATTTTTTTTTTTTTTTAATTCATTTTTCTCGGTATTATTTGAAAAATTCATATTTTTCTGTGATATTTTGCGAAAATCCACTTTTTTCTCTCGATTCTTTGACAGATTTTGCGTTTTGTCCCACTATCTTAGAACATAATTCGCATTTTTTCAGTGATTCGTGAACATAATGCTCGTTTTTCACGCTACTTTTTGACGAAATTTTCAAAGATCTTTTGACGATTTTCATGTATTTTTTCATGATTCTTCCACAAAATTGATGTTTTTTTCGCAACCTTTTGACGAAATAGACGTTTTTCCACGATCTTTTGATGAAATTAGCATTTTTTCCCCTCGCTATTCTTCGACACGTTTATTACTCAAAGTTTTGACGAATTTTGAGTTTTTTCGCGGATTGAAGATCGATTTTTTTTTAATTTCGGAACAAATTAGTCCCGCAAAAAATCGTAAAATGGCTCAACCGCAAAAAAATCTCATGCCTGCATTTTTCAGGGTCTGCCAAGATATTGCAAGGTCTGCAGATATTTTTCAGGGTCTGCGCGGCAGACCCGCAGACCCGGAAGTCGGCGCCACTGATGCATAATTTATACAAAATTACATCAGAGTAATTTGACTATTGCCCAATAATCATTTTTACTTTCTTCTATCTTCAATAGGAGAAAGTATTGTAAACGAAATTTTTTTTCGACTTCCGGTTTTCGACGGATTTACACATTTTAGTGGTCAGATATTCAAAAAACATGTTTTTACAAAATGTCTGTCTGTCTGTGTGTCTGTATGTCGCCATTATACCATCAAAAAGTGCATGAAGATATGCATAGAATTGAACCAAATTTTCTGTGAATGTTTTTGGCTGTGGCAAGCAGGTCTTCCTTCAATTTTGAAATATTTCGCCTGAAGGGGGCGCTGCAATCGCGATTTTTGTGCCTTTTTAAATATTG
The DNA here is from genome assembly GCA_964019185.1 of Maratus speculifer. Lineage (NCBI taxonomy): Eukaryota > Metazoa > Arthropoda > Arachnida > Araneae > Salticidae > Maratus > Maratus speculifer. The sequence continues at coordinate 19,460,945 of OZ025292.1, read as the reverse complement.
TACTGACCAAAAGTGTATGAAGTTATGCCTAAAACTGAATTAAAATTTTTGTGTATGATTGTTTTTTGGTATGGCAAGTAGGTCCTCCCTGAATCTAAAAAAAATCTGCCTATCATTCTATTGTCTATCAACTCGTGCAGAAACGGAAACTCGTTTTTACTCCGATTTTACTGAAGCTGAAATTTAAGATGAATACCAAAGTTGGTATAGTATTGAATTATAATTATTAAAGCATTAACATGAGTAACTATTTTTTTTTTAAATATAAAAATGTAGGTATGAGATAGAAGAAAGTTTGGGGATTGGCACATCCAACTAGTTTTTTTTTTTTTTTTTTTTTTTTTTTTCCAACCGAGTTTACAATAAATTTTAAGCGGTTTCCAATTGATTTTTGTTTATGATAGCCTACTTAGTGATGCCTCATTTTGTCGTTAGCCAGACGGAAGAGGGCTGCTGGCTGTCTCATGGATCTCTGTACTGTGATAAGCTATTCATAGACACCTGGCTCAAAACATCAAAGTCTTCCTATAGATTTTTATTGTGTTCTGCTGACCACTAACCAGGATTGATAATACAGCTGAAAATCTTCAAAAGAGTTCAAAATGCTAATAATTCTTATGTGCTCTTTGGTATTCGGAAGGAATCTGATTTTTTAAAAATGCATTTATTCTACAAATGAGAATGAAATTAAAATTGTTTTTATGTTAACATGTTCAGTACCATGGGTGTAAGTATGCATCCTCAAAAAGAACATATAGACCTTGATTTTCTCACCAGAAAAAAAGAAATGTAATGTATGCTTTCGCTAATTAGAGAATTTTCGTGATTCTTTAAGTAAACGTAACTTCTTTTTAGAAAGTGGTTCCAACCGAATAAAATTTGCGTAAAAGACACTTGTCCCGAAGGGGTTAAAATGGGCTTTAATGTAACTAAATTTAATGAAAAATGTAGTATTGTAACTCTTTTTGATTATCTGATGAAGTATTAAAATAGTGAACTATAAAATTTTAAATAGCTTTAGGTTTTGTTTTTTTTTTAATTTTTTTTTTATTAGTTGATAAATGATAACTTATCTATTCATGTTATAAAAGGTGAACAATGTGTCAAAATCTGCTGAAATTATTTATTTTGAATGTACCAGTAAGTATAGAACATTTTAATTTTTTTTTTTTTTTTAATATTTTCCAACAAGAACAACTGTTTTTTTCCCCTTGGAATATCCTTTCAAGTCTTCACGAATCCTCTTAGTACTTTGATATATTCATGAAATATTTTTTTTAGGGATGGGACGAATATTCGGCCACTATTCGGTATTCGGCCTATTCGGCCCTTTTGCCGAATATTCGGTTGGCCGAATATTGAAGGCTTGTTGACCGAATACTTCGGCCGAATATTGCAAAAATCTCGCCGAATAGTGAAAGATATCTTGCCAAATAAATTTCAGATTTAAAGAATTTCATTCTTGCATTTTTTTTTTTTTTTTTTTTTTTTTTTTTTTTTTTTTTTTTTTTCTAATCCAAATTGGCTACTTCATTTATGAAGTCATTCTCATTCTTACTTATCAAATATAGAGTTATTCAGATACTAAAAGATATACAGCCTTTCTGTATTTCCTATAAAAGTTAGTGATATTCTAGAAAATGTTGCCCAAGTTGGAGATTTAATTGTATGGGAAATGTCATCATTTGAGAATGATATATTACAATTCAAGATATAAAAACACTGCCTTATTCTAAAATGCTCGAATATTTATTAATGTCTGCAAATTCCATGCACATATAAAAACGGCTGTTATGAAATTCATAACTTATTTTCTATAAAGTAAGAAATGAAAAAAATTATTCACTAGGTGTGTTAACAAAGATTCATTTTCAAAATTAAATATAATATATCACCATTCCAAATAGAATGGTACGTCTGAAAGCAGAACTGGTGTCAAACTCGATACACATTAGATGACACAACTTGCTTTATGAAGATGGTTTTATAAATATTTTAATATAAATTTTAAATACTCAACAAAATAATTTTTTCATTCTATAATTTTCACTTTTAAATATTTATTTGCATAATTACTGACTTAAATATGTAACATTATTATGTATATATTTTTAATTTAATCTTCCTTCCTTCATGTTATCAATTTCTGTTTATCCTTTTAATGCTTGTTGAACAAGTGGAATATTGAAGTTGAATATTGTATGTGCCGATTCAAATGTCAAAGATTTTGTTAACATATGCATTCTACTTTAAGCATAACCTTTTGCTTTAACGTAATTTGTAATTTAAAGCTTGGCATCTGATTTCAGAACAGTCTCATTCTTACAAATTTGCTTATCACTAGGGACACAAACTCTAAATGATCAAATTTACTTCATTAAAGGTTATTTCAGAAAATATCTTCGCATGAGTTCTGAGAGAGAGAGAGATTAAGAATATTATTGATTGTGGATGCAAGAAGTATCAATTGATAGTAAAAGTAAAGTACATTCTTCATATTTTAATGGAAATATTTTCCCATCTTGACATACTGAAAATCAATTTGATGTATATTAGAATAAAGGATATAATGCAATTTCATAATTTTTTTTGTGTTAAAATAAGTTTTTCAAATTTAAAAATACATTTAAAAGCACATTTAAAAGTAATAATTATTAATGAGCTCCTATTTTTTAAATTATATATAATCAAAATTTATTTTCTTTATTGGAAAAAATTTTTACTATTCGGCCGGCCGAATATTCGGTATTCGACCTAAAATTTGGCCGAATATTCGGTATTCGGCTATTCGGCCAAATCACTATTCGTCCCATCCCTAATTTTTTTCGAATACCTGTATCAATAAACTTTTCAGATATTCTTATTCATATATAATATCATCATCATGTAATGAAGTAAATTTATTAGCATATCAATAAGTGCACCTGAAAATTTTGCCTATGTAAGAATAAAAAATATGATAATTTTGAAAAATAAACAATTTTGTTTTTAATATAATGCAAAACATTTTTCGAATTTTCAATAATCTAATAATTATCTCTATATAAAAGATAACTATATTTTCAACTAAATTGCCATATTTCCTAATTAAAGTTTTTTTTTTTTTTTGTCTTTATTGAGAGACTACAATTTAAAGTGTTTAACAATTTATAAGTAAAAAAGCTTGTGGGGGAGGGCTCTTTTTTATCATCCAAATAATGCATGAAAATTTTATCTAAACAAAATCATTTTAGCATATATTGTTATAAATCTTTAACACATTCGCTGCCGATCACGCGCCAGCGTGTGATGTCCAAAAGCCAGTCACATGCTGGCGCGGGAAAATCTTTCACTGATTCTTTGTTATAAAAAGTAAATCGGCTTCTGGGAAAAACCCACTTCTACAGTGCGGCATTAACCATCATCACATCTTCACGCAAGCAGCAGCGAACGTGTTAAAGCTATTTATTAAAATAAGTATTCTTTATTTATTCATCTCTATTAACATTAAATAAATAATTAGGCTATTAAATTATCCCTCTTTCCTCAAAATATCTGCTTTACCGCTCCCAACAAAAATTTTAAATCTTTAAAAATCTATTTTTAAAAAAAATCTATCCTATTTGTTGCTTTTTGAAATTTATACTACCCCTTCCTCTCTAGCTTTGAGATATTCTAAAATCATGGATTAAACACAGTAGATGAAATAAATTTATCCATTTTCTTATTATGAAATACTTTCCGAGAAATGAAAGTTCAATTTAATATAAAATTCAAAATGATTAATCAAGCCTGGCGGTCATTTTGCAAAGCCAAACTAGAAAAAATAATATGCCCGACAAACGAACAAATGCCAAGAACATAACGACCGCTTAACAGCTTATTATACTCAAGAGAACTTCACCATGTTAAATCGACCAAACATGGCATTTTAAAATTTCAGATTTTTAAAAAAATCAAAAAGAAATTTAAGGAAATCATAATGCTTGATAAATTTCTTCCGGAAATTCTTTCTATTATTTCTAGACTTTGTAAAGTTGAAAGAAGTCATTTATTGATAGAGCTGAAACAGTTTGCAGATCATTATGAAAGTTTTACAGTGGTTGAAAAAATTGACATTGAAAGAAAACAATACAATCTGAATGGAGCTGAAGAAATTTGTGAGTGTGTTGATGTAGAATCTGGATTTGAAGGCGACGAAAATCTGTATATTTACAGAGCTCTGACAAGAAAAAATGTCTTCGTTGTTTATCATGCACCTTTTGTGTGTTTTTTTAAACTCTCACAATCTGGAATGTTTACTAACCTGTATGTAACTTACAAATTTGTATTAACCATACCTTATACTCAAGCCACCTGTGAAAGGATGTTTTCTAAACTTAAAATTGTTTAGAATAGACTTAGATCTATAGTTTAAGCCACGATCTTATATCTAATCTTCTTGTCATGAATGTAGAAAGAGATTTATTTTATAATTTAGATAAGGATGTCATTATAGATAAAGTTGCCAGAACAAGTGAAGAACTGGCCAGAAAGATGTCAGGTTAGTCAACAGCCGTTCACAATAACATAACATTTCTTAACTGTTGTAAATTTTATAAAATGTATTTTACAGTATGTACCCATTAAATCAAAATTAAAGATAACATTGTTTATTTCAATATGCTTGGTTTTTTATTATTATTGTGTCCCTTTTAAATATCTACTTAAGTATTGCAGTAGCGCTTAAGATATTATGACTTTAACGATGTAATTCTGATGCTTAAATCTAAAAATATATACCCCTCTCTTTTGAAATAATACGCCACTTGTAATTAATTAGTATTTTTTTTTTCTAGCTTGGAACCAGTTCCGATACTGTATATCGAATAATATTAATATTTATTGTGAAAGTAACTAGACTGCAGCAGAAAAAAGCTAACATTTTGCTCAATTATTTTACAAACGGCAAAATGGCTAAATATGGTTTTTTGGCATTTAAGCCTAAATTTCAAATGTTACATATTTTACCATTCTATTCTCAATAACTTCCTCAGTAAGGGGCCTCTTTTCAGTCTCTAGCCGAGGGCCCCCAATGGAGCCAGTCCGGGCCTGGAATTAATATGTAGGTTTGATGGAACTTTTAAACATGCACGGAAATACCTCGTCTTTTAAAATTAGAAATTAGTGATATAACTTAAACCCTTATTATTACTTGGTACTATGCGAGTATGTTAAACTTTGCCAAGCCATATACAGTACAAGGAAGTGAAACTGATTTGACTTCGTTAAAATTTTTGCGCCCTCTGAAAATCCAAGGTCTGCGCCCTTTACACTGAGCCAGTCCGACCCTGTATACGGGTGGTCTGTTTTAAGTGGACATTAGTCGCATTTTTTACAACGTCACTTGCAGGCATATGCATTTATTTATTTATTTATTGGGATGGGGTTTGTCCTCCTTTTTATTTTTAAGTGTGGGAACAATTCGGGGGATGTTTTATTACCTACAGAGTTGAGAACAGAGGATGGGCAAATAAACGAAAAAGAGAAGAAAAAAAAATAATGTGGGGGCATATGTTTTAATTTAGAAAAAATAGAGAGGGAATTCTAATTTGGAAAAATTTAATTTTAATGAAAGTCAAATGGTATACAGGCTCCAACAATTGCCAAACAGGCTACATTAAACCAATAATAAGATGTGATTGTGCCATAAACCCAAATTTTCAAATGTTAGTTCATTTGCGATCTTTTGACGAAATTCATCAATTTTAGCAATCTTTTGACAAAATTTGGACCTTTTTACGATTTCTTGACAAAATGTACACTTTTTCGATGAAATTTGCACAATTTTTACGAAATCTGTACGTTTTTCACGTTTCTTTTTGTCCACAAAATTTGTGTGTTTTTCGCGATTTCTTCATAAAATACGAACATTTTTGGTGATCGTTTGATTAAATATGCATGTTTTTTGCAATTTTTTTGACGAAATTTGCACATTTTTTATGTTTTTTAGATGCATTTTTTGCAATCTTTAGGCGAGATTTGTGCATTTTTCTTGATATTAAAATGAAATTTGTGCGGTCTTTAGATGAAATTTGCATGTTTTTCATGATTTTAGGAAAAATTCTTGCCTTTATGTAGAACCTTTCATAAAATTCGCATTTCTTTACGCAAAACTTGAATGAAATTTTTATTTTTTACATGATCTTCAGGTCTAATTTCACACTTTTCCGCAATCTTTTGACTAAACTTGCGCTTTTTTTTTTTTTTTTTTTTTTTTTTTTGGTGCAAAACTTTGAAGAAATAGCCGTTTTATGTGGTTTTTTGGACAAAATTTTGTGTTTTTTCCGTGATCGTATGTCGAAATTTGCATTATTTCAAGCAATCCTTTGATAAAAATTAGCAATTTTTTTATCTGATGCCCATTATGCCTTAACTTTTGTTGCATATTAGTAATAATTAAGCATAAATTGTAATACTTGGCACCTCTGCTAATTAAATACTGAGCAATTTTTGTTTTTTCCTCCTAAAAGAGATATTTGCAAGCTGCATAAGTGTGTTATACGAGCAAGCAGCATGTGTTAAAAAAAATACCATATTTGTTCTCTAATAATAAAAATCAGGGAACATCAGGAATCCATACAAATAATCAGGGAAATTTATTCCTACTGTATCTGTGTTTCTTTTTTATTAAATTTCATAATTTTTTATATGAATTGCATTTGTAAGCAAAGTGACTTTAAAGAATATATATGTATTATGATTTGCTCTTCTATTGTAGACAAACATATGTTTTTTTTGTTTGTTTGTTTTTTATAATAATAATCAAGTGTATTGGAATTCTGGTAAATAAACAAGCACTGTGTATCATAGATTGTTTACAGAATCTGGAAATCAGGAAAGTTTATTGAACTGAAAAAAATCAGGGGAAAGTCAGGGAACTTTATAAAAATGCTTGAAAATTAAGAAAATTTGTCTATATGCAAAAGAATTTGTATTTTTGCCTTACCAATAAGACAGATTTTTCTATTTTATACATCATATTTTTTCCTCTGTTGATTAATCATTCCCAATGTTTTTAAAAACATGCAAATGGATATTTTTAATTTTTAACACAAATTAAGATGATCATATATCTTAATTTTCTGTGTATAGCGCCTCTATTGAAGACAATTCATTCATCTTTGAAAATTTTAAATGATATGTTAATATGACCTGACAGGGTGGCTAGCTTAGTCCAATTAGCTATCCCATTAGATGTATATGTGTTTTAAGATGTACATTGTTCAAAAAATGAGAAAATTTTTTGACAAACTTCTATCAGCAACTTCTATCTTTCTTTCAGCAGAAAATATTTTTATCATAAATAATGGCAATTGAAACAATATTTGACAACTTATCATCTGCACATGGAACTAGTTTCATCAATGAGAAATTTTTTGGGAAAAAAGTCAAATGGAAGAAATTGCCAAAAATTAAAACAATTCTCAAAATTAAGATACATCAGTTGTATAAAATATTTTAAAATGACACAAAATGATATAAAATAACTTGCATTGATTAATCTAATGAATATTAATAGAAATATGATTATTATTATTGATAATCATTAGAATAGGAAACTTTCAATAGATATAGGCTATTATAAATCTAGAAACAGTTTTTTTTTTTTGTTTTTTTTTTTTTTTTTCAAACTCTTTTTTCTATAAATCTCTGGCATTTAATATCCATTTGAAATGTTTTATTTAATTTATGTTTTTATTTTCCATAGTTTTAAAGCTTTTTCCGCAGAAAACTGGAATGAAAGAATATAATGAATCAGTTTTTCTGTAAAAGAGAAATGAAACTTTTGCTGACTTTCTAGAAGTTTTGGCAAATAAACAAAATATTATAAAAAATTGGCAAACTTTTGTTTTCTTATACAATGTCCTATAGTTTGTAAACCACTGCATTAGGATTTTATGGAAGGGATTTTGCCTAACTTGTAGCAAGAATAGAAATTTTATTGATGTTTTACCATAATCAAAGTCAGTAGTGAAGTATTATTTGAATATGAATAAGTAAAATATAAATTAAAAACTTTTATTTTTTATTAAAGTTCTGGGAGTTATTAACTGATATAATTTTATAATTTTAATTGGGTCAAAAGATTCTAAAAGAGGTAAAAATATTTGATAAACAGTATCTTCTGTTCATGTATAATGAGTCAGAGTATATATATATATATATATAAACAAAATGTGTATATATATATATATATATATATATATATATATATATACAGGGTGAGTCATAAATATTGAAACAATAGGCTATCTCCTTAAATATTACCCCTAGACCCATACTTCCAATTGCAAAGTTTCATAAAAAAAGGTGAATTTTTTGATAAGATAAGTTTCAACTCCATGGGGGATCTATTTAAAAAAAAATATGAAAATTAAATTTTTATACGGCCCCCAGAGGATAAAACTTCCAATTAGGAAAATTTTCCTTATACGTTCCTGAATTGAACAAAAAAAAAAAAAATTCATCTTGTTATCTACAAATCCCTGAAAGATGTTAAAATCCAAAATTTTCCAAAATTCGTGGCTTACACCACTTAAGCATGCCTCTGAGCGCAGTGATATCAGTTCATTTGAAATGCAATTTAGGGATCGACTATAAATTTACGCATTATTAAATGTTGATCCAAAACAATACTTTAACTTTTAGATATAAAATTAAAGCCTACAGATTTTTGCTTTAAACTTCCTTGAAATATGCTAGATGTCTGTAATATTTCGAGTTTGGCACCAGCCTCGTAACTGATACGACTCATTGGCACAGACCATCTTATTAAACACTTATAAAAAGTGTTGTTAAATTAACCACTTAACCGTCTGCCCTGAGATAACTCGGGGTTAAAAGCACTGTTTCCCCATACCCTTCACCGGTGAAGTGGTTGAGTGATATTAATTAAACTCTCATTCAAAGTGCCTTGAAAACTTATTGCCACATGCAATAAGTTTAGTAAAGATAGTAATAGTGATAATGACACTGCTATTAACGGAATCATTGGAAATATATTTTAATAAATTACACAGAAATCTTTTCAAAAATTTACTTTTTATTATTCAGCTTCAAAATGTATGATGGTTTTAAACCTATTTTTTACTTTCTTCTATCTTTTCAAGAAGAAAGTATTGGATTCATAAAAATTTTGAATTCCGGTTTTCGACGGATTCACACTTTTAGGGCTCTGAGATACCGAAAAACATGTTTTTACAAAATGTCAGTCTGTGAGTCACTGGTCCTGTATCTTTGTATGTGACATAAATTTTGTGAGCATTCTATCTAAAGAACAAATCCACAGAACTTAATAAAAAATTATATTTACTTAGTCCTTGATATAAATTGTTGCTGATTAGTTTTTGGTGTGAATCACTTTACAGGTGGCCCTACTGTACAGGTTTTTGTGCGATTTCCACAATAGCTTTATCTCCAGAATAATGCAAGAAATATCATCAAACTTCAATTTCAGTTAGCCCTTGACATGAATTGATGTTGTTTATATTTTGTTGTAAATAGCTCCATGTGTAGCACTGCAACACTGCATTTGTTACGATTTCTGTAATAGCTTTATCTTAAGAACTAATGCAGGAATTTCTATCAAAAGTCAGATTCAATTACTTCTTGACATGAATTTTTTTTTTTTACATTTTTGTACTTATCACCTTTCGGGTGGCACTATTATACTGAATTTTGTATAATTTACACAATTTCAGTGATATCAAGTATTTATGCACGGAATTTTGTATCTTTAGAGTTCTCAGATTACTAAATCCGAGTAGTTTATTTATTCCAAACAGCATTTAAAAAAACAAAAATATTTATTCGAATGTTAAAGTCTAAGAGTATAACATTTCTGTTGCGTATTTTGTTATGCCAAGCTCCCACTAACATTCCGTTATAAGTGTATTTAATTGATCAAGGTTTAATATGTTCGAACCAAATATCTTATGAAATTACATCCAAATATGAAGCTGACAGGGCCAAAACAATGAAAAAATTTGAAATCAATGTGATAAAAAAAATGAGATTTAAATCAACTGACGCATTTAAACAGTAATTAAAGAAGGTGAGAATGGCAAAGCTTAAACAAAATTGAAATTGAAACTATACAGGATGGAGTTAATCACCTAGAAACTTTTTAAAAATATTTAAACGTTAGGAGCCCATCTTTGTGTAAAACTAAATGCAATTTTCTGCATCAAATGTTTTTATTTCAGTATTTCTCATTTTTAAACTGACAGAAGTCAAAAACTGCCAGTTATAGTAATAGTCATGCGAGTTCAATAATTTTTTAACATCTAAAAAAAAAAAAAATGCCCAATGTCCCAAAAAAAGTTTTTACTTCAGAAAATTTACTTTTAAAAATATTATTTGTTTACAAAGAATTACATCTTTTCTTATATTGCTATTTTTAATACTTTTATTTAAATATATATATATATTATTTAAACTGCTGAATCAAAATTGAAAATTAGACATTTTCATTTAATCAAAAGAAAAATATTCAATGCGACAAAAAATATTTTGAGTTATAACAATTATAATTTACTCTAATTTTTTTGGAAAAAAATATTTTATTAAGTTTTATGATGTGATAATGCTTACAAGTTATATGGTTAACCATCACAAAACTATTCAAAATTCTAATTCTATAAGGAAAGAAATAAAATAAATGTTTCTTGGACACATTACAGCAACATTGCTTCATCAATTACACGCATTTCAATTCGTGTCTGATCCCTTGAAACCTCACGATTTATTAAAATTGTCATAACTCTCTGAGTTTTGAAGATATCAAGACAATTTTTTTTTAATTCAATTCAGGAATGGATAAGGAAAATTTTTCTAATTGGGAGTTTTATCCTCTGGGGGCTGTATAAAAATTTTATTTTCGTATTTTTAAAAATATACCCCCCAAGGAGTTGCAACTTATCTTATCAAAAAAATTCAACTTTTTTTATGAAACTTTGCAATTGAAAGTATGGATCTAGGGGCAATATTTAAGGAGATAGCAAATTGTTTCGATATTTATGACTCACCCTATATATATGTTACTGGTAAGATTATTTTGTTTAGTATTTCCTATTTTAAAACTTGCTATTTTCATTGCTGCATATTAAAATGCTTGACAATAAATTGTGAAGTTGATTATTATATGTATTTATTGTCATAGTTTAAAAGTCTTTGCAGTTCTCAGTACCTTTCTTAAAAATTCCAGTGGCGCCAACTTTTGAAAAATATTGAGTGGGCTCAAAAAATTTTTGAACAAATATATAAATATTGGGTAGGCTCAATTAATAATAGGTGGATAGAGATATCATATTATTAAATGGGCTCATGCCCCATGGGCCTATATAAGTTGGTGCCACTGAAAAATTCCTTTTATCAATCATCACTACTTTCAAAGATGACATCTTAACAATTTTTTTGTAGTCAGTCACTAATTTTTGTATATGAAAAAAATCATTTTGGAATCTATTATCAGAGTGTAAACCAATTGTATTAATTAAAGAATATTAAACTACAGTAAAAGTTAACAATTCATTTTAATATTGTCTCTTCAAACAAAATGCCTATGCTTTCAAAAATATTCATTTTGAGTTTATTTGTTACCACTCTCACAGTTCATGGAAAAAGGGTAAGCAAGGATTATTTCATTCTCTGATATTTTCTGCAAATTCAGAAATTTTTCTGTAAATAATTGTCACATGTTTTTCTATATTCTCAGACTCTGCTGTGTAGTATATAGAAATTTTGAAAAATATTTTTTTTTTTTCAAACACTGTATAATTTTTTTGTTTCTGTTAATTTATTTAATTTAGTTGCATATTAGCTACACTGACTATGGACCATCGCTTGACTCTGTATGAAGAAATTAATGATGAATGGATCTGTATCTGTGATTTGACAGAAGTGCTAAAGAGGGAAAGTGAAGAAATCAAAGAAGCCACTCAACTTTCAGATAAGATAAATAAGCCACCCAAAGTGAAAAAGAAAAAAGTTAAGCCCCGTGATTCGCGTACGAGAAGTAAAAAAAAACGAATGGAAGTAGAATCAGAATCGGAGTCAGATGAAGAGGAAGAAGAGACATTACCAGTGGACTTTTCAGAGATTTTTAACTATGAGGCAATGAAAACTAGGACCTATAAGTTAGCTCCAGTGGGTAAGAAAATACGTAATCTTTTTCTTTTTATGTATTAATTGAGGCAGTAAAATATAATAGCAACAATAAAATATGTAATTTCACTATACAGTCAAACCTTGCTAACTCAAATCTTGATTTTGCAAATTTTTTGATATCTTAAAGACGAAGAAAAAAAACATCTTTCAAATCAAGGCTGCCGACTTTTAGCTTGGCCAAAAAACAGACGACTTTTTTTTGTTTTAACCACTTAAAAAGAGTTGGTTTTTATGTTTTTTAAAAGACGGTTTACAGATATTTCATATTAAAATTGGATTAACATGCGCATAGCCAGGGGGGGTGCCCTGGGTGCCTGGGCACCCCCCGTTCACGCAAACCCAAGCTTAATTATTTTTAAAAAACGAAATTTATTTAAAAAAAAATATTTGAAAGTCAAGTTAGTTCAATTAGTTGCTTAACAATCTTATGTTTTAAAATACAAAAAAAAAAAAAAAAAAAAAAAAGAGACCCACATTTTTTTTTTTTTTTAATTTAAATACTTACTAGAATCTGTATTAGTCAGAGTAAGTCAAAAAGTTGTTTTTTTAATTCCAATTTGATGTCTTGTTTTTGGAAGTTTTTTTTTTTCTAACGCCGTTTTTTCTTTGCACATTATTGCAATTCCATAAGAAATTAGCATAAGTTCTCGACAAGGATAGAAATTATTCATATCTTTGCTTTTCTAATCTAAAGTCTAGACAGGAGCAAAAAAAAAAATTAATAAATAAAAAGAAATACAGATGTGAAATGATAATTCCACCGTGTGATTAGTAGAGATGAGATGGACTCAGCCCGAACACAGGCCAACTTGGGTTCGGGCTGTATTTTTATTCTAATCTTCGGGCTCAGACGGGGTCGGGCTTATTTTTTGCTGAAACCGAAAATTTTTATTTATTAATATGTAGAAAAGATTGAAGAAACTTTTTTCCATTTAAAATTGCATACTTATTCCTTTTCAAATCATTTTGATCAAAATGGCTGGGAGCCGAAGTAGTGTTTATTTATTTTAGTATTTCATTGCTGTTTCAAATGAAAATTTGTGATAATTACATATTTATGTCTGCATAATTTCCGACAACAACCTATTGAATGGCGCCAATCAAAATAAACACATCTATGAATGTGCTTGCTGGCTTTACATTAGCAGAAGATTTTTTTTAAAAATAGGATCGTTTATTTATTTATTTATTATTTAGTTACATAACGCGAAGATAATACTTTCTTCTGTTATTAATAGACGAAAGTTAGCTGGAGGTTTGCAAATTATTTAATCTTCTATTGTGCACGAGTCAAAGTCGTTTTTCATATGAAAATTAGTAATTGTTGTATCGATTCATGTTGACACAACATGAACTCCGCTCAAGCTAAGGACGGTATACATTTTCGAAGGCACCTTTCCTCTGTAAGTAAACATAATTACAATGTTATTTTGATATAAAGCAATTGTTCAGTGTTTTTTCTTTTCCGATAAAAGCATCGGACCTTTAAGATAACAATGTCTTTTTTTTTTTCTTTTTTTTTGCGTTGATTTTTATTCACCTATCAATCAGGGAAGATTGTTATGAGAAAGGAATCGATTATATTTAAAGATGTACGTTTTTTACAGAAAATTGAAAAAATTTGTTCGATTTGTCAGATTACAAATAATAGTTTCTGCAAATTTTATGCATTTATTCATTAAGTCACAAACATATAAATTTACTTTTTAAATTAGGGAAAATTTTGAGATTAATTTTAAGTCAAGAGTCAAGTAATTAAGAGGCAAGTATATTTTTGTTTGCTACGGATTTTGATAAGATTGAATTTAAATTTTCATTTAACAGTTTTATCCATGTAAGAAATTTTTAATACCATAATAATAAATTTTTAATACAATATTAATTGACATAATAATAATTTTTTAATACCATAAATACCACACAATTTTGTTTTGTATATTTTTGGTATCGAGCTCGTGCTCGGGCCCTGGAAAACGAGCCGAACTCATCTCTAGTGATTAGCCTGGGGAACAGAAGGCGGGCGGGGGTGATCAAATCTGCTTCTTTTGAAAATAAGAAATAATACGACTCAAAATTCAAATTAATGTTTGATGGTTAAAATTCGTTTTTTTTTTCGGCCATATTTTGACATTCATAAAAAGAACATATTACAGAGATGAGACGGGCACCTTTTTTTTAAACCAGAAAATTTTATTTATTCATGTGTAGAAAAAATTGAAAGAACTCTTTTCCACTTTAAATTGCGTGTTTAATCCTTTTACAAGTTATTTTAATGTTACTTTGGTCAAAATGACATTGGAACTAAAGTCGTGTTTACTTATTTTAGTATTTCATTGCTGTTTGAAATGAAAATTTGTTATAATTACAGATTTATGTTTACGGATACCTTTGTTTTTATAGCTATCATGTTTTATCTATGTTTACATATCTTTCTTATCCATCAGATTTAGTTTTGAGCAACTTCTCATTCTTCTTCATGCAATGAAAAATTGGGCTCTTTTTAAAAGAAGTACCACACAATTATACTTTCAGCAAATAAAAAACTGTCTAAAACGGATATTTGATAGGTTTTATGGGGTTCCGTTTTATTAGGTTTTACTACATAAGATATTGTTTGTACCCAACATGTTCAGGTTAATGGCACCCCCCCCCACCCCCCCCCGTTCAAAAGGCTGGCTACGCCTATGATTAATTTATTTTTTATACACTTATAAATATTTTCTATTACAAAAGTATATACAGTAAACTTTCTCAAATCTGTAATTCTGAAATCCGCAACTCTAAAATCTGCACATAATTTACAGATGTAAACTATGAAACATTCAGATCAAATATAGGAATAAAATTTGGCTTTTTCAGTTTTATATCATTTCTATGCATATTTTAATTTGTAATTTTTGTTAATATTACTGATTTCATATTTTTCCATGATTGAACAATAAATTCATTTTTGAAAAAATTAAAGAAATTGCTAATATTATTGGTTAATCACAATCTTCTTAGAAATTTATTTAGGTACTTATCAAGCTTTTTTGGTTATTAAATCTGTTTAAACCTGAAATAAAATTTCCTTATTTTATGATTCTGATATAAAAATTTTCCTTTCTTAGTTATTTAGAAAATATTAAAGTATTTGTAGGTAAGATCTTCTGTGATCTGTTCAGAATGGCTAACAAATAAAAATTGACTATGTTTTTACGAAGTTGGGGAGATTGATGTGAATTTAGCACTGATTGTATTTTCAAACTAAGGGTCTCATGATCAGGAGGATTAGAACATTAACATTGAACATAAGGCCAAGCCAGTTACTCTAAGCTAATAACCTTCTTTATACTGATCTAGTAAGATGAGCTTGCTACATACTCCACCTCCACTGAGAAAGACGGATTTTTAATGTCTGATGAGCAATATGCGCTCATGAATGATGCTGTCATATACATGTGTGATGTGTGGATGACAGGCTTTGTGCTGTGAGCATTGCATAGGCTTTGGCTGCACAATTTTTTACACAATTGAGAGGACAATTTTTTAGTGCCTCCATCTGTTGGTTATGAAATGAGTTGAAAGCTGTTGTCCAGGTCACCAATGAGGAGAGTGGGTGTGGATTTGGCACCAGTTGTATTCGAACCAAGGATCCCATGATCAGAAAGCAAGAACATTAGCGTCAAGCAAAAGGCCAAGCCAGTTATTCTTATCTAGTAATTTGCTTTACACTGATCAAGTGGAATAAGATCGCTACAAAGTGAAAAAACAAATCATCAACAAAGTTTAAAAAAAAAATGAAATTGATTATGAAAAATTAGCCTTTTAAACATACTCTACTGTGCAGACGCATTGTTAATTTTTCAAGATTGATTTTAGTATATTACATATTCTTAATTCTTTACCAAATCATTTTGTAAATGATCATCTAAATATGCTTTGTTTTATTCAAGATTCATTTGGAGAATTTGGCCAACATAACAAGCAAAGGCTGCTAGTAATATATATGACAGCAGTAATTAAACAGTTGCTGCTAAGAGTTACTGTAATTAATAATATTGAGGCCATTGTTTGTAGTTTATCTTTCTGGCCTGAATGATATTTAAATATCAAAAGTGCCTTTAATTTTACTACATTAAGAAAAGAAATTGTCAGTGTTTTCTTTATTATGTAATGTGTTTTTGCTTTCTATATTGACTCTTTTTTTTCTCTCATCTTTCAGAAATAACATGGACTGGCATGTTTGGTTCCCCAGCTTCTTCAATCAATGACAATAGTTACGAATATTGTTACTTAATTGTTGCCATGAAGAGTGGCCACATTCAGTTTTGGAAAATATCATCCAATGAAGGACGAATAAGGTTAGTGTTGTTTTGCTTTGCTTTTCTATTCTATTCTATATAAATGTGAAGATTGTGTTCCTTTCATGTAATGGCATGGTTTAAATCATGTGGTTTTCATTTAGTATTATTGACATTTATATTATTCTGATATCTTTTATGTAATTAATTTACATGCATCATCACATGAATATCTCAGAAGTGCAACAATATATCAGAAAAATGTATCCATATGATTCTTTAGTGACATTTACAAAATTTTCCAAGCAAAAGTTACCCATTTCAATAATATCTCTTTGAAAATAGTTTTATCAAAATTATTACAACTTTTAAATGGTGCAAGTTAGAAGAATGTTTAAGAAAATTTAACAATAAAGTCTTCAGTAAAATTAAACAGTTGCTTGATTCAAACTACTTATGTAAGTATATTTTCTTCTTTCCAACTTATACAGGCAAAATTGTGATATAGTTTGACATAATAAAAGCTGCTAATTATTGTTATTTTTTTTTATTTTTAAATGCTGAATAATCATAAATTGTTTTGATGTTTTGAAAACTTGCAAATTTATACAAATTTGTTGACCTATAGAGATTATATAATTTTTAGTATCTTGATTTTTTTAAAGTATTTAAAAGTATGTAAAGTAATGTGTACATCTCAAATTATTAAAAATAATTTTTGGTGGTTTTTATAACTATGGTTAATAATTTTTTTGTGAAATTATTTAAAATTTATGTGAATATATCCCATTTTTATAATAAATTTTTTTGTTCTGTTCTTATTCTTAATTGGTTATTAAGAATATTTAATTTTGAAATTTTAACCATTTTACAATGTATGCTTACATGAAATCAAAAATTACATTACATAAATAAATAAAATAAAAACATAATTTAAATAATAGAATTTTTTAAAATTAATATGTATATATATATATATATATATATATATATACAGGGTGAGTCATAAATATCGAAACAATAGGCTATCTCCTGAAATATTGCCTCTATACCCATACTTCCAATTGCAAAAATTCATAAAAAAAGGTGAAATTTCTGATAAGATAAGTTGCTTTTCCATGGGGGGTCTATTTGAAAAAATACGAAAATTAAATTTTTATACGGCCCCCGTAGAGCAAAATTCCTAATTAGGAAATTATTTTTTATCTATTCCTAAATTGAACAAAAAAAATCAGCTCCGTATCTGAAAATCTGACAGAGATATTAAAATCCAAAATTCTCCAAAATTCGTGACTTACACCACTTTACCATGCCTATAAACGAAGCATTTTTGACTTGTTTTCAAAGTAAATAAGGGATCGTCCACATATTATCCATATTAAATGTCGATTCAAGACCATGCCTCTTATTTGGACATAATAAAGCAGCGTATTGATTTGAATCAAAACTTGTTTTCAAAATATGTTGATCGTTAGAATTGGAGGTCTGCATGGATCAAATTATTTAGGTCCGGTTCCAAATTGACCCATAGGGGGAAAAATTTCTGCCCGGCATGGAAAAATGTTAAAATCCTAATCCGTACCAGCCTGGAAAAAAGTTTAAATCATAGCCCTGCTGAGCCGTGAATTTCTACATAGTTTTTTACTTTAGTGTAGTTAAAAATTGTTTTGCGGGGAGGATTTCTGACCAAAAATACTTATTATAGCTTTTTGTTTTTTATATTTATACTTTTTATTATTAAAAAAGCGCCAAAGGCTGTGATATATTTATTTGATCGATGAATCTCTGTTAATATCTAAACGTTTCACTTATATTTTAATATCGCTAATCCTATCCCGTGCGTTGGAGACTTTGAAAAATGCTATACAGTAAAACCTTTTAAAACGGAATCACAAGGAAAGAAAAAATATGTAATAGACAAATGACCTTCTAGGAGGATTAAATGGAGTTTATTTTTTCTCAGGTATTATTGTATTCATTTTGCATGGATCAACACATTTTTTGTTTAAGACAGAATTCCGTCATAGGCAGATTTTTTTTCTGGTTTTATTGCATTTAATTTTTTAGCATTTAAATATACTTTTCTTTAAAAAAAAAAAAAAATTAAAGTTTTTTTTTTTTTTTTTTTTTTTTGTAAAATAAAAGCAATTTTAAAATCTATGTGGTTTTCGTAAAAATTTTGATTGAACCAAATTTTACTTATTTCATGCACGTATTACGTCAGTCAGAGACAGTGATTTTAATACGGATTGTTCGAGATCAAGATTGAAAATTTCAAAATGTGCAGACCTTATTAAAAGTTAAGAATTGTTAAAGAAAAAAGTACAAACTTGAAACATGACATTTTTAATTTTTTTACATTAGGTTTGTTTGGGGCAAAAGTGAAAAATTATTTATTTTTGAAAATAAGATTTTCTTTAAAGTTATATTATTTTTTCAATAAATATTTTTAATAGTTCTAAAATTATTATTGAAAAACAAAAAAACCCTAAAAAAAACTAAAATCAGATTTTAATCTTTAATTAAATGGAAAGAAATTGAAATCCGATAAATAATGTTTGGAGTTATAACGATTTTCAATTATCCCATTTAAACCAGTACTAATGATATGAAATTTTTTTAAATTTTATGATAAATTTTTGGATGTGGTTTTTTTACCAAATTATATGGCTAACCATCACAAACAAAGAAAAAAAATCAAAATTCTAACTCAAAATATAGATTTTTTACACGTTTTCTAGAGCTGTTAAAGTAACATTGTCTTTTGAATTGCGCGCATTTCAATTTGTTTCTAATCCCTTAAAACCTGATGAATTATTCAAACGGCTATAACTCTGCGAATTTTCAAGATATGAAGATGCAACTTTTTGTGTGACATTCAGGACTGGATAAGGAAAGTTTTCCTAATTGGAATTTTTATCTTACGGGGGCCGTATAAAAAGTTAATTTTCACATTTTTTCAAATAGACCCCCCCATGGAGTTGTAATTATCTTATCAAAAAGTGTACCTTTTTTAATGAATTTTTGCAGTTGGAAGTATTGGTCTAGAAGCAATATTTAAGAAGATAGCCTATTGTTTCGATATTTATGACTCACCCTGTATATATATATATATATATATATATATATACACTGGTGTCCAAAAGTTAAGCATAATTGGTAATTAAGTAATTATTTTTAAGTAATGAAAGAAATATAAATCGAAATGTGGTGAAACTCCAGGTGTGTAAACAAAATAGTACGCGTCATATATTTTCATGAAGAGTTTTTCCCGAAATCAAACAGGGGACCGTCAACAAATTGAAAAAGAACGAAGATCTTTTGGATAACCCTATCAAAACTAATGTAGCAAAAGTGTTTAAACTGCACATTATGATTAATTGGCTTATTATAATGTACTGTGTTTATTTTTATAAGGATAGCATGTACACTCGTAGAGAAATTAAGGTTTTTATAAAAACAGTCCTAAATTTTTCCAAGTTTTTTGCTTATAATTTGCAGAGTTCTTATTATAAAATAATGTTATTTTCTGAAAATATGACAAACATCATTGTACACAATACTCTGTCATCAGAATTTAAAAATAATAAAAATTGTATGAAAAATGAGTATGTTTAGTAAATAATTTTTCACTGCGCATGCGCCAACGATATCAAAATGTCATTTGCATATTGTGTTAGCTAAATGTATAGAGCAACTTCTGTAAAAGTTTCAAAAACATAGCTTGAAAATTCTGAAAATGGTCGCCTATAGAATCAACTCAAAATCCGTTATTCCTAAAGGAAGCAAAAAAAAAACAGGGGTTTTACCTAAATATAGTTGTACATGCAATATTGTGTAGGCACTAAACAATGGAATATGGATACAGCCCCTCATCTTTTTGCTTCATTTAGGGAATAAAGGATTTTGATCTCATTCTATCAATGATAATTTTCAGAATTTTTAAGCTATGTTTTTGAGACTTTCACAAAAGTTGCTCTATACATTTAACTAATATAATATGCAAATGAAATATTAATAGCGTTCACGCATCTGCAGTAAAAAATTATTTAGTAAACCTGCTCATTTGTCATACAATTTTTATTATTTTTTAATTCTGATGACAGGGTATTGTGTACAATGATGTTTGTCATTTTTTCAAAAAAGAACATTATTTTATGTTAAGAACTCTGCAAATTATAAGCAAAAAACTTAGGACTGTTTTTATAAAAACCTTAATTTCTCTACCAGTATACATGCTATCCTTGTAAAAATTAACACAGTACATTACAATAAGCCAATTAATCATAATGTGCAGTTTGAACGCTTTTGCTACATTAGTTTTGACAGGGTTATCCAAAAGATCTTCGTTCTTTTTCAATTTGTTGACGGTCCCCTGTTCGATTTCGGGGAAAATTCTTCGCAAAAATATGTGACGCGTACTATTTTGTTTACACACCTGGAGTTTCAGCTCATTCCGATTCATATTTCTTTCATTACTTAAAAATAATTACTTAATTACCAATTATGCTTAACTTTTGGACACCAGTGTATATATATATTAATGGTGTAATTTTGGCATAAAAAAATGAAATTTGTTGCCAAAATAACATAATCATATCTAAATCAAGAAATTCTTAAAACAAAAATAAAAATTTTTATTAATTTTTCATCTTAAAATGTGGTATTTTTTGCTGGACCAAGAATTAGACTCATAATTACTGATTATGTCAGTTAAGAAATTTCAGAAATGAATATTGTTGGAATTTGAATAATTTCAGTTTATGCAATGCATTATTATATGGACTTTGGCACTTTTTAAAATGTCATTAGCATTAAGAAAAGGACATTTGTTGCTTAATGATATAAAATAAACTTATGAATTATTAAGCTTATTTATGCATGCTTTGACAAAAAAAAAAAAAAAAAAAAAAAAAAAAAAATGCTTTTCACCACACATATTAGATAAATTAATTTCTATGGCTACTGAGTGTTAATCCGTGATGAATTTAGGGATTGACGAAGGGAGACATTTTCTGCACTTAAATTGTCCTTGGTAAGATACTTTTCATGTATTAGGAGGTCTTGGCAAGATAAAGAAAATTATCTTGATGAGAGAAAAAGAACTCTACTAACTAGCAACCTATTTTTTGGCAACTATTTACTGTTTCATATCCAAAAGTAAATTACTCAATATTTAAGCAATTTATTTAATATATAATAATAGTTTATATATTGGGCCATTCCATGATAACTTACATTACATTTAGAACAATTTACTGCAGTAATTTTAGTAATATAACACTGAAAAATATTCAAATGTAAAGTTAACATGATTTGTCAATGAAACTTATCTAAGGGTCAATTTGGATGAAAATTACCTAAAAAATTATGATGAAAATTACACTTTATATGATAATTTACATTCCTTTTTCAGAAATGTTATCATAGTAAGTAAAACTACCAAAATTTAAGAAATAACATTAAAATTAGGCAATTTTCTTCTAAATTGGTTTTGAATAAGTTTAATTAGCAAGTCATGTTCAATTTACATTTTAAATAATTTTTTTGTCTGTGTTATGTTACTAAAATTGCTGAAAATAGTTCAAAATGTAATGCAAGTTACCATGGCATGATCCTATATATACAGTAGAGCGCCACAAATCTGCCAACCTAAAATCCGCCATCGTCCAAAATCTGCACAGGCTAGCAGATGTGAACATCTTCGGCACTAAAAGAATGAAGTTAAAGAAATGATGATGACATTCTGAAGCAAATGATCAATTCAGAACATTTTCATCGATAACGGAAACCAGGCAAATTTTCTGCTGATTAGTAAAACGAATTTGACAAATGTGAAACCTGCGATGATGTTTGCAGAAATGCAGCCTTCTGATTAGTCATCTTTTTTCGCTAATGAGCAAAAAGTCTACTGGATCCCAGCATATTTTTACAAAAAACGCAGTAGTAAAGTTGGGGCTGAAGAGAAGAGATGAAGATTAGATATGAAGATTAGATATGCACATGCGTTTCTGTTGCTGTTTTTATCACATGCGAGATCTTGTATTTTATACATTATTTAAGTTATTTTACGATAATTTGTTTTTCCTAAAAAGTATCTGAAATATGTAAAAGCAAAATATGGTTGCACTTATAGTGCTATAAAAAGATTAATGACTATCTGTAACTTGCAAAAAAAAAAAAAAAAAAAAAAAAAAAAAAAAAACCTTAGAACAATCTAAAGCTTTGAAACAGTAATCAGTAACTAATGATCAAGTGTTTTCAAAGCTCAAAAAATAAGTTGTTTTGTTTATGTTGTTTTCAGTTTTTTTTTTTTTTCATTCATAATAAAATAATTTAATAATTTAATATTTTATTGCTATTAATGTTTTTATTTATTTATTTACTTTTAATCTTTATTATTATTATTGTTTCAATGGCCTAAAATCTGCAAAATCTCAAAATCTGTCCAACATCCTCTCCCAAACAGTGCGGATTTCTGGCCCTCTACTGCATATTTTTATCTACAAACAGTCATGAATTGTCCATAATAATAATACTAATAATATATAAATAAATAACGTATCTATGTTATATATATATATAAACAATCATAAAAGCTCATTATGTTTGTTTCATAGTGTTTTATATCATTTAGCAACAAATCTCATTTTCTGAAGCCCAAATTGCAGCATGTTGTTTTTAAAAAAATGCCAAGGCCCTCTATACAAGGTACTATAGTAGAAAAGTACCTCTGGAAGGTTTGAGATTGTATACTTATTTATAATTTAGATCTAGAATTGCAGAATTTTTTCCTGTAGAAAAATATCTGAATTGAACATTGAGATCTGGATAAAGGATGTCAGTACTGAACCAGTTGTTTATGTGTATGAAACCATAAATGGGTTACTTGCAAAAAAATTTCTTCTCTTGCCAAGGACATGTTCTTATTCTTACCAAAACTTCCATAAAAAGAAAGTATCCAAAATTATTAAGAGTGCAAAGCCTCATTGAATTCATAATAGGCCGGGAAGCACCAACACAGACAATCACCTCGTCAAGTTCATAGATGAAAATCTAAGATTAGGTAAATCTCGATTCACATATTAAAACACAATTGGTCTTCCAAGTCTTATCTTGGTGGAAAACAACTGAAAACCTGATTTTAGCAGTTGACGCATATGTTTATGATTATGTTTTCCTGTTCCCAGTCCTCCAAATTTTTATACTTTTTGATGCAGGAGAACACAATGGTAAATCTACGAGTTAAATGCTAAATTCAGATTTTTATATGTTTTTCACCAAGATAAGATTTAGCAGCCCAATTGTATTTTAATTTGCAAGATTTAATTAATCCTAGAATTTTATCCAAGAATTTAATGAGGTAATTGTCTGAGCTGTGGCCTCCTAGTGTATAATGATCAAACATAATTACAGAAAAGGCTTTTAAGTGACACAGCGAAAGAAAATTAGTGAATAAGTGTAATCACAAATCTCACCAAGGATATCATTTAATATCTCTATTAAAACACTTTATCCTTAAATTAATAAATTAAAATTGTTAGTTTAAAATTAATAAATCCTTAAATAACTATGTACCATTACATTTAGGAGTGCACCCCCTGTCAATGGAAAGTGAAACTAAAATGTGTAAAAGGTACGTAATATAAAACAATGATCAAAGGGCTTTCTAATGATATGTCACATGTGAGGTGTCAGAAAAATTTAGAATTCTCTCACACCATGAAGAGCAAAATGATTGGGTGGGGATAGAAGGTGCTTAAGGCCCCTGTCCTCGCTCGAGGAAACTCTCGCGAGCTAATGCTATTCCTATGGGGAAGCATTTTTCTAATAACTCTTTCGAATTTTGACATTTTTGAATAATTTTTTTGCATAATATAGTTGAGGTGCATGCCGAAAGCGCATCTTTTTTACTTTTTCGATTTTGATTGCAGATATTTTTTACAAAGTTAGTTTCATTTTCAAAACCGGTTTTGAAACTGAAAGTGCTTTTTAAAAAAATATCTTCAACCAAAATCGAAAAAGTAAAAAAGGTGCGCTGTCGGTATGCACCTCAGCTATCCAGAGCAAAAAAAATTATTCGAAAATGTGAAAATGCGAAAGAATTATTAGAAAAATGCTTCCCCATAGGAATAGCATTAGCTCGCGAGCGTTTCCTTGAGCGAGGGCAGGAACCTTAATATGAAATAGTGATCACAGAGCTTTCCAATAATCCCTCACATGTTAGGTTGAAAAAAAAACTTAGCAAACTGTCCCCTGTGGGTCCACTCTTTCATCTTCGGAATACACTTGGAATTCATCCACCTCCATTTTGGAAATGTGTATAAGTAAATAATATTTATCAGAGGACCATTTCAAAAAATCATATCCAAAATTATATTTATTGCTATGATTTAAAAAATCTATTGCCCCTCCCCCCAACACACACACACACCTAAAATTTAACTCTCAATCCTTTAAATTTTTTAAGTGTTATTATCAAATATCTAAAATTTTAAAATTTATCAATGAAATCGGATGTAAAACGATGATGATTAGAAATGATTATATTTAAATAATGTGCCATTACAAATTATTTTTCTTTCATTAATTCATAAAAGTGCCTGTAGATGTCAGCATCAAATAAAAAGACATTAATCAGTTTTTTAAAGTTAATCTCTTTTAGGGTTTTTTCTTCTTAATTTTTTCTTCTTATTTTCTTTCTTTCTTTTTGTGTGTGGAATGATGAGGGGGGGGGGGGGGTAACACACAATACTTTGCAAATTTGTTTTTAAACAGAAATTCTGCTAAAATAATTACAAATTTAAATTAAAAAAATAAATCCATTGCAATTTCATTTTTTAAATGTTTATTTATTTATTTTGTGTGTGTGAGGGGGTTGGGCACACACATAACAATTTGCTAATTTATTTTTAAAAAGGAATTCCACAAAATAATTACTAATTTAAGTTTTGAAATTTTTTAACTTAAATCAGTAAGATTTGATCTCACAACATTCTACATACAAACCCAGTGAGCTTACCAACTGGGCTACAACTTCTTCAGATGAAAAGCTGAAATTAAGATTATATAATGCTTCAGAAATACTCGAATTTATAAAAATTCTAATAATAAAAGCCTTTTTGAAAACTTTATGATTTAGGTTATGACGGGGGGGGGGGGGGGGGGGGTTCAGCTCTATTTAAAAAATAATTCTAAGTCTGTAACTGAAATAGTTTGAGTACAAGTAATTGGCAAACAGAGAAGTGAGACTATAAGGATTTCATGAAATGAACATAATCCTAACATCTGTTAATAGCTCAAACACATTTTACATTGTAAATATTGGACCTAAAATGTTTACTTCAATCATTGCATTAGATGAAATTGCCTGTACTCAAAAAGAACTTTTAAACAGTCAAAATTTTTCAGCACCTTTATTTTTTTTCTTAGGTAGATTTCATATGAAATACTACCTATTGCATTCTTTCCCATGCTGCAATTTCTGAAAAATTTTTGCAGATCTACACAGATCATGACTCCTAGACCCCAAAACTACCATCAGTAAAAAAGTTTATATATATATATATCGGTGTATATCACTTTCTTCTGGACACGATGACTTCCGTAATTATACTCAGATCTTCAAACTTTTACATAAAATCAAGGGGCATAAAATTTCGGCCTACTTCATTAATGGGCAAATTCAGACCAAGATGATGGAAATAGGGAGGGGTTTTGTGAAAACATAAAAAACGTGATAACTTTTTAATGAAACTAGATATCGAATCAGTTTAAATTTTATATTACTTCTAAAATATGGGCTACAAGTTTATGCATGTCAGATTTTTGAAAAAGTTAAAAATGGGCTCAAGGGGCGAAAAAAACAGGGTTTTTGGGAGCTTTTTTATAAATGTACTTAACATTATCTAAAACTTTTGTATTTACGAGTTTTTGATAGGACCAACTTTTACCTATGAAAAAAATCAAAAACGAAAAGAAAAAGGGGAGAGGAGAAAGAAAAAAATCCATAACTTACTCAATCCTTAAGCAATGAAATCTAATTAAATTTATTTTACATCTTCTCAATAATATCTACAACTTTTATATTAACAAGTTTTTCATAGGACCAATTCTTATACCAAAAATAAATTAAACAAAAATAGGAGTTGGAGAAAAAACCTCAAATCCAAACTGCTTATATTCTGATTCATTTTTAAATTCATTTTTAATTTTAAATTAATCCAAATCGCAGATCCTCTTATTTTGGAACTATATAATGTGACATATTGGCCAGTGTTTTGATAAAGGCAGAATATATTTTTAAAAAGGCTGCCAAAAAGGGTATTTTGAACAGAATTTCCCGAAGGAATAGTGATTGAAAAATTGAGGAAGTATAACAAATTGTGTTTTTACTGAGTCATTTTTAAATCCATTTTTGTTCTCAAATGCATCCAATTTAAAGGTTCTCTTATTTAGGAACTATATAGTGGAACGAATTAGTCAGTTTTTTGATAAAGGCAGAATATATTTCAACAAGTTGGAAATTGCACATGAAGCATAGCAAATGAGGTGCGTTCGTACGATAACGAAGTTTTAAAAAATTCAGATCTTGCTGATATAGTAGGGCATACTTTGGATACAGTACAGTGGTCGAAATCTTTGTGTTCCTGTAAATATGCAGGGAGTAATTTTTATTGTACTTCATTAACGTATATCTTATTCATAAAATGTGAAGTAGTTTTATATAATTAAAACATGCCCCAAACATTGTTTTCCCGTATAACATTATTTAGTGGAATACATTTGTGTGACTCTGTAATTTAATAATAAATATTCTTTGCATCACAGATTGTACAGAATGTATATTTTAGTACATACTTCATAGATTCATGTCAATTCTATTATGTTCAAATGAGTGTAACACCATTAAAATGCATTTGAAACTTTTTTTCCCATTGAACGTAATGTAAAGGAATACTTTTCATTGTCCCTGTAATTGATCTATGCATCCGATTTTCATAACATTTGAAATGACGCGACAAAATTATGTAGTTATTATACGTTTTAAATTTCAAACGATTAAAATGCATTTGAAACTTTTTCCCCATTGACCGTAATGTAGCGGAATCCTTTTGATTGTCCCTGTAATTCATCTATCCACCCGATTTTCATAAAATTTGAAATGGCGCGACAAAATTATATAATAATTATACGTTTTAAATTTCAAACGATTAAAATGCATTTGAAACTTTTTCCCCATTGACCGCAATGTAACGGAATACTTCTGATTGTCCCTGTAATTGATCTATTCATCCGATTTTCATAAAATTTGAAATGACTCGACAAAATTGTTATAATTATGTATTTTAAATTTCAAACGATTCGGTTGGGTAGTTTTTGCGTTGTTATATGCGGACAGACAGACGGACAGACAGATGGACAGACGGACGGACTGAGCGACAACAATAGGTGCTACGTATTTACATAATTACAAACGCACCTAAAAAAGGTGCCAAAATGGGCACTTCTCACAAAATTTGCCAAAGCGATAATGATTAAAGAATTGAGGATGTATTCCAATAACAAATTGATTATTTTATGACTCATTTTTAAGTCCAGTTTTGCTCTCAAACGCATTCAATTGACAATTTTTTGTTACTTAGAAACTATATAATGGGCATATTCATCAATTTTTTGATAATGGCTAGATATATTTTTTTAAAAAGCTGTCAAAGTGGGCCCTTCGCAAAAAAAATTTCCCAATGTGATGATGATTAAAGAATTGAGAATGTATACAAATAACAATTGGTTATTTTATGACTCATTTTTAAATTCAATTTTGCTCTCAAATGCATTCAATTGACAGATATTTGTTATTTAGGAACTGTTTAATGGGCCATATTAGTCAGGTTTTTGATAAAGGCTAAATATATATTTTAAAAAAGCTGTCAAATTGGGCACTTCGCACAAAATTTCCCAAAGTGATCTTGATCAAAGAATTGTGGATGTATTCAAATAACAAATTGGTTATTTTATGACTCGCTTTTAAATTCAATTTTGCTCTCAAATGCATTCAACTGACAGTTTTTCGTTATTTAGGAATTATATAATGTGCATATTGGTCGATTTTTTTTTTTAATAAAGTCAGAATATATATTCAAAAAATGTTTTCAAAATGGGCATTTGCGCAGAATTTCGTTTAAGAAGATTTTGATAAAATCAGTTCTTACAGAAAAATGAAACTAAAAATTTTTCAAAAGCAGACAAATAAAGTAGTTAAACTGGGTTTATCATTAATAATATTTTATTTTTTATTGCTGAAATGAAAACTCTTCAAAATCTACCTCCGCCTATAGGCCAAGCCGACAGGGATTTTTTTTTTTTTTCTAAGGTAACACAATATATTTTTTTTTCCCCAAGTAATCAAATTTGAAGGTTGTGTTGGTTTTTAAAATAAAAATTAAATCTTCTAATTTGATTAAGTTCTTTAATCAGATCCACAGTCAAGCTTGGTATCAGTCAAGAATAATACTGGCAACAGTATAAAAATTACAATGGTTATAACAGCAAAATTGATTATGCTTTAACCACGCAATTTAAAAGACATTAATTTATTACAGACCCAATTATAGAACCATCTTTAGTAATTCTTTGTATATTTCTCTCAATATGTTTCATATTTTTACTTTAGTATGAATTGCTTCTCTAAATTTTTTTTTCAAATGAAATCTTCTCAAAAAAAAAAATTATAATTAAGTCTTGATGCTTAAAAAAATTCTTTATCTAAAATATTTTTTCTATCCATAAGGTCAATTGTATAGATATTTAACAATTAATCTGTTCTCTGCTTGTCTCATTGAAGTGTTGTATTTTCATTTCAGCATTGCTTTGGCTCATGAGTGGGATTCCGGACTTGGTTTACTCACAGCATTATGTTGGCAACAGACAAGTCCAACTGCTGGTGAGATATATTTTGTCAACATTGTTAATTATATTTTGAAATTCCTGTAGCTTAAGTATTATTAGAATTGCACATTCAACTTTTTGACTTATTAAACTCAGCATTTTTTCTAAATTAAATTAATCTATTTATTTATAAAAGAATAACCTATTGCAAATCAACTTTATCCTTTTTTATTGTTGAAATGTCAGTGTAATTTTTTAAATCTTTTGTATTTATGCTATTTTAAATTCAAATTGAAATGATGCATATTTACTTTTATCAAATTCAAAATATTCTCTCACAAAAATTTTCATAAATTATTTAATATTAGTAACATTTGCTAGTTATTTATTAAATGTATAATGTATCAAAATGTCTTAAGATGGTTTCTACAACTGAAATTCCTAAAAATCCACCTTACTTATCTTAGTACAATTTTAAGTACTTTAAAATTTTTTAAAACAAGGTTCTCTATAAACCCAAGCTCATTATAAATTAATTTCACTCTATATGTATAATGTGAACTAAGAAGCATTCTAAAAAAAATTATTCAAAGACTATGAAAACATGTAAAAAATGTTCTTAAATGTATATTTCTCCTTACTATTCAGGGTTTTTGATGGTTGGTACATTAAAAGGTGTGTTTGCCTTCCTAAGTGTGACACTTCGGAATGATTCAGACCAGGAACCGACTGTAACTGTGAAAGAAATGTGTAAAGTTTGGGATGAAGAAGACTTTGTGTCAGTCGACACTATTGCAGTACTTAAGGTTATAAATTATTTATTTTACACTTCTTTGTTTATAGGGGCCTTGGTGTATTGGTTTAATAGCAAAGTTGTAATTTCCAATCAAAGCATTATTTTAAAATGCCCTTGCTGAAAACATTCATTTACATTGTAAAAATACCATTAGGCTGCTATATCTTAATTAAATAACTGTCAAATTTCAAATGAATTTACAGTTTGTTTTATATTTGCACCATTTCGTGCATGCATTGAAAAGAACTTTGTGTAAAATATGCATTAATAAACCTTGTAATAGAGAAGAATTTTCATGTTTTCTAATTTTATCTAAAAACAATAGAAAACTAACAGATATGACGGGCAGTGAAATTTTTTTTTTATTTTGAATTGTAATTATTGATTTATAATGCTGTTTACATGGCACTGTTTACCGTGTTGCGAAAATGGTACTTTTCCTACACCGTCGGTTGTGATGTCATCCTTCATGGCAACACATGTCTGTTGATACGCATTCGTATGGACTGGTGATAACTGTGATTATGATATATCGACTTTCTTTTTCTCTCATAAAATCCATGTGTATTGCATTATTTATTATGACTGACATTACATTTTCATTATAACCATGTATATTTGTTAATATTTTGTCTAATTATTAGGAGAGGTATGCAAATTAAGACATATTGTCTAAAATTCTAATTTGGAACAGATGCATTGATTTAATTTGCGAATCATGGCATTTAATTATTCTAAATCCAGTGTTTTCCTTTTATCTGTTATCACAATGACCATGAAGCAACTTTATATGTAATGGTGCAATCAAAAAAAAAAAAAAAAAAGGTGGGGGGGGGGGGGGTACTTTTTAAGCAGATTATTATACACTCAAGGCAAAAAATGGTATACCCTACAGATTATATATATATTAGTGCTTTTTTTGAGAAACAGAGGGTATACGTTGTTCCTTTAAAAAAAGAAGTGATACAGTAACATTGTATGTCACATTTCTTTTCTTTTTTTTTGGGGGGGGGGGGGGAAGACAGGTGTAAAGGTAGAAAATGTAGTTAAGTTAATGTTTAGAAAGGTATTTCTAGACCCCTTATAAAGGCAGGAAAAGGAAAAAAAACTGCTTTAAGGAAACAACAATCACTTATAGATCAAGATTTAAATAAATAATTTAATGAAAAAGTGAAAAATTGTTCAGTTACAAATCGCTTCGGTAATCATGCCTGAAATTGGTACATTTTTAGATTGAAAAATGAGTCAAAATTCCACTTTATTGGTTAGGAAAAAATATTTTTTCAAAATCCGTCTTTAAAAAAGAAAAAAAAACCACACACATAGCTTTTAGACTACTGACGCATTTGATCTGAAATCTTGAACCTCCCTCGATTTTGTTCTTTGAACCCATGGAAGCTGTTAAATCCAAAATGGCAACTTTATGACACAAGTTTTAGCTTATTTCTGCTCGGAAATGCAAGAAGCTAGCAAGTATTGTTGTTTAGAAACTATATAATCGCAACCATTTTCTCTCTCTGTCTCTTTTTTTTTTTTTTTTTTTTAGAGCAAACGTAATAGATTATTTAAAAAATAGTGTCAAAGTGAGCATTTTAAACCACTTTTTTGCTAGAAAGAAGTATAACCACTCAGAGGTGAAAATATTGTTTGTCACATGATCAAAATTACTTATAATTCAATAGATAGGGTAGCATCCCCAGTAATTGGCATGCACCAGTGATTGGCACATCCTACAAACATGCCCTAAAATAAGATTTATATCCCGTCTTTTAAAAATGCAAGACCATATACCAGTTATATGCTTATTTACATCAAAGATTATAACTTTGATTTATGCTACTAGTTGACAATAGTGCCTAGAAAGAGAAACAATTATGGCTTGCATGAAATTAGCCATTTTTGTTGCAAATGCTTCTTCTTTGGTTTAAGGAATGCATGCTTTTAAATTCATTATTATATGATTTAAAATACATTTTAAATTTTAATTGACAACAGTTTTGTTTAGTTAAAAAGGTTTGCTTTAATTGCGTAAAAGTATTTTCGACACAAATATTTGGATTTCTGAATTAATTATAGATGCCAATTAATGGTGCTTCAATTTTGCTAGTTCCAAGTAATTGGCACCTATTCCAATTACAAGGAATTCGCAAGGAATTTGAGATTAAACAACTTATTTTGGAAGTACTTTTAAAGTTATAGACTAATTTTGTTTATCATTTGTTTTTATTTGAAAATATGAAATATTATCAGTAATTGGAATCCATTAAAGCTTCATATGACAATTACTGGGGACAGCATGACAATTACTGGGTATTAATATAAGTATATTGTATAGTTTTAAAGTGTTCACATTTCAGACTAATATGCTGATTTCTTACTCTCAAAAACCTGAAATATGGCATCTTCATCTACAGTAAATTCATTTAAAGCGATTATAAACCCAATGCAAAATGTAAAGTTTTTTTAAAATATAAACTTGTGTCAATTACTAGATCACAAGGTGTCATACATTGGTGTTCTAGGTGCCAATTACTGGTGATTTCAGCAACTTTTTATAAATATATTTTTATAAAAATACTTTTTCAAAATTTTTTGCTTTTAGTGGGCAAAATAGATGCACAGATATGCATTCTTTGATTTAAAAATATTTCCAAGTAAATATCTAATTTCTTTGTAATGAAAATTGAAGTAAGTTTAAAGACAAATTCTTAAAGTGCCAATTACTGGGGATGTTACCCTATTTTTTATTTATCAAAAAGTGAAAAATATACTTCGATTCCAAATCGCTTACATAATCAGGCTTTCCAATTTTAAATCTTTCCGTTAAAAATTTAATTTGTAAATGTGACAAGATATTTTGTGCTTGTTCAGCAGAGCAGCTGAAAACAGAGAAATTTCATTACTGGCCAGTTGACAAAGTACCAGTTTTATAACTGCTCACTTTCTTTAAATTGCCAGTCACTTTTCTATTTAAAAATACTAAACAGTAAACTTTTGTCAAATTTCTATTAGCAATTACTATTAGTTAGTTTAAACCACGCTGGTTTAAACCGTGGTTAAAACCATGGTTTAAACCAAGTGGTTTTTTTTTTTTTTAAATCATGCTGTTTTTTTTTTTTTTTTTTTTTTTTTTATGTTTTTATTTATTTTACACATTATTAAAATATGCAAAATCCAAGTTATGCGGAAGCTACAAGCACAGCATTTTTTTTTTTTTTTTGCTTTTTTTAAAAGACATTAATAAATTTTTAAAGTGACAAACACTTTTAATCCGCCCATCTTTTCTTACTAGCTATAAATCTACATGGCAAACTAATTTTTTTAATGTGAGCTATGGAGGAAAAAGAAAAGTTGTTTGTTTTGTTTCTTCTTTAAGCCTTTTATTTTTAAAAAAATAGCGAAAATGCAATTTTACCATTTAAATTGCATCATACATCAAAGCATTAATGATGACAAAACATAAGTCATTCTCCCCATTGGTTACTCTTTGTTCTCTATGCTAATGTATGAACGAATGATTGTAAATTTTCTCTGTTCTGTAGCTATTGGTTTCAATAACCTTTTGCTTTTCTTGCATTGGAATTTTACTTTTTGATTTTATTCTATTTGTACTATATTTTATTTTAAGAAAGCTACTTATTTACATTGAAGTAAAAGAATGTCTAAAACTAGAAAAAAGAAAGATATAATCTGGTTTTCATTTGTGGAAAATAGAAATACACCAAGAACAGGCTCGAGAGCCAAATGTATAAATTGCATGCAATGCAAATGCTGTCAAATTAGTTCTCCTTTATTATATTTGATGGAATTGTTTTTTAAGATGCCTTAGATGTGAACCTTAAAAATTACCCCACTTAAAATTTATGATGAAAATAGTAATGTTAATGATAAAAATATTCAAAAGTCTATGTCTAATTTTAATCTAAAAAGAAATGTTGAAGATATGTTTGAATTGTTAAAGCCTATTGCAGTTGCCCTGGATAATATCTAAAGTAATAATTGTTCCATTGTTGACATAGTTTATATTTGGAAAAATCCTCAAAAAATATTAAGAGAAAAAAGATAAGTAAAGAAGTCCCGCAGTGTTTTGAGTGCAGGTATAAAATGGCTCTAACACCCATGCATGCTTGATAACGTGGTACAGTCAAAGTGAACTGTTTGACCAAGAAAAAAAGGATGCATTAAATTTTGCAAAACTAGAATATCCATATAACTTTAGCTTGCACTGATAGTAAGTTTTATGCCAATCTTCACCTTTTGAAAAACATTTTTTTTTAGCAGAATGCTGTAAAAACGGTAATCCCATATAAAATGAGGAAGAGTCAGCAAATTCAAATCAAGAAATTTAATAGCTACGTCTTTACTGAAGTTGTACAACTTATAACAGCAAAAGCCTATTCAGTGAGTGTTGAAAGAATATTTTCAACATTTGGACTGGTATAGACAAAAATACAAAATAAATTGGGATTAGAAAAGGCCTCGAAACTTGTTTTTATATTTAAAGCTTATAATTAAAATTAA
Source organism: Maratus speculifer (assembly GCA_964019185.1). Classification (NCBI taxonomy): domain Eukaryota; kingdom Metazoa; phylum Arthropoda; class Arachnida; order Araneae; family Salticidae; genus Maratus; species Maratus speculifer. Next base: position 19,426,268 of record OZ025292.1, on the reverse strand, counting down.
ATAAATAGAATTGTTTTTATAAAGAAATTGTTTACCTAAATATATTTAACTAGGAAAAATAAAGTTTGCATTAAAAAAAAGAAAAAAATAGTATTTTTTAAAGCATATGTCTGAATATGTATAAATATTACACTCATTGATAAATCAAGTATGTCGATACACATGTGATTTATTTTAGCATTAAAATAATGCATATTGAATGTTCAGTGAAGCCATTTGATTAGAATAAAATTTAGTCTTAGTTAATCTTTTTTATGATAGATGGCAGCACTATGAATTCTGTGCTATGTTTAAAGTCAGAATCAGTGATGTCATAGTTTAGTTTGAAATGAGATTTAGAGGTATCAAGAGGTGGTTCTTGATCCATCTTTTATTATTTTTAATATATTTTTAATTAACTTCGCCCAAAGTTGGCTGGGGTTATTAATTATTATTTGAATTCATCCTTTCATGTCAGATGAAAGAATTAGTTAGAAGATTTTTCATAATTGGTTTAAAACTGAAACCAGAAGTTATAATTCATTGTTGTGCAAAATTTATGTGAAGGTTTATGTTTTGTGATGTGTTCTGTGTTAAACAAAAATAAAAAAAATTACAAAAAAATTCTCAAGCATTTTTAGTGGAATATTTTCAACATAGAAAAAATGGAGGCACCTGGAGAGATTGTGAGTAGTTTTAATTTTAATGTTCTATGATGCTATAACAGAAGTTTAATTTTGCTAGAGAAGTTAGCAAATATAGGAACAATTAAGTTTATTTAAAGTGATGAAATAGGATAAATATTATTCTGCATTATTATATTTTGATAATTGTTCTTGGAAAGAATAGAATTGTTCTGAAGAATAACATTGATTTATTTACTTATTCTGAAGTATATTATGATTTATTTGCTTGAGAATTTGAATATTTAATTACTATAATGAATAACTATATTGCATTGAAGAATTTAGAAGATTATTTTTGAATTTATGTACATTTAAGAACAAAACATTCTTCCATTGTTTATATGAAATAGCATTCTTAAGTGATAGAATATTATACAGAAGTTCTATTTTTGAGTTTGATTTGTTCTGTTTTTGATTTAAATTAGTTTTGGTTTTGAATTTTATTTGATTATTGTTTTGAAGCAATTATGATTAGTTTTGATTTCAAGGTATATTTTTGATTAGTTTTGATTTTGAAGTATAATTTGATTAGTTTTGTTTTGAAGCTAATTTGATTAAATTTTATTTTGGAAATCGTTCTGCTTTAAGTAATTGTATAAAATGGAAGATTATGAAAAAAAGTCTGCTCAAATTAAAATTGAGAGAGGTAGGGTTAAAGGCTCTGTAACTAGATTAGAGAATAGTTTTGAGAATGTGAATACGAAAAATGAAATTTTGATTAGGTTACAGAGATTAGATGATTTACTTAAAGAATTCTTAAGATTATATTCTAGTTTAAATGATGAAGATTCAGAGTTAGCAGAATTTGAAGCGAGGTATTTTCAGTTAAAAACTAAATACCAAAACAAATTGGATTCTTTGAATTCTACTGAAGTTATTAATGCTGTAACGCGCAATTCTACTCAAGGTGGTGGGTGATTTCACAGTATTTGTAGCCTGATATGCTTTAAAAAAAATTTCGTGATATTCAGTGTTATTATATATCAAATTAAAGGTAATTTAATGTTAGTTTATGAATGTTTAATTAATTTTAAAAAATAATGAGACAAAATTTTTAAATTTTACAATATATGAAAAAAACAGTGTTTCAAAGTTGCGGACATGACAAACAATAAAAAAAATTTCTTGCCATTTAAAAGACTTATTATTTTATAATTATATATGATATATTAAATTATGCATTGTAATGGGAAAATTAGTGAGTAAAATCTCAGCATATTTACATTTTATATTATTATAATGAAAGGTTTTATAAGAATATTTTGTGTTTCAGACAAAAATTTTCAAATTTTTATTGCATTATTGTTATTAATTTGTTTATTTTCTTTAAAATGTTATTTCCTCTGCTTATTTACTATGTTATAACACTATGATTGAAAAAAAGTTATCATTTTTATTATTTAATATATATTTTTTAAAATTTAAATTGGTCATGTCCACAACGTTGCAGACATGACAAGTTGCAGACATGACAAAAAATATACTATGTTTTGCAAACTTCCAAGAAAAAGTTCAATTTAATAGGAATAACATGTGCTGTAAACTAAGTACTTTCAAAACAATCAACTTGTTGCCATTTAACAATAATATAATTTAAAAAATATGCAAATGTTAAATAGCAAAAGATTTTTTTTGGGAGGGAGGGGGAAATATTAAATGACAGTTATAAGACATCTTATAAATGATTTATTAATATTTATCAAACAAAACACAATTTTATTAGTTATTATGGCAACACTTAAACATGCTTTAAATTATGTTGTTATTAAATGGGAACATTATGATCATTTTGCAAAATTATTTGGTGCATGACACATGTTTATTTGCATATGTTCTCCCTGTCTACATGGTTTTTTAGCTGAAAGTTTAAGGGGTATATGTTAATGAAATCTGAATACTTATTACTGTAAGTAATTAAAAAAATATTTTGTTATACATTTTCCCACCATAAATTCATCATGCCATTAACAAGTACAGAACGTTCTCGCATTAGAAGACAGAAGTTGAAAGCAGATGCAGTGAAATATGAAGCGATAAAAGCTGAAGAAAGCAGGAAAAAGAAAGAGTACAGACATTCTAAGGTCCTCACTGAAAAGCAAAAGGAGCACATAAGAACAAAAAATAAAGAGGCACAAAGAAAATGCAGGAAGAAAAAGGTAGAAGCAGAAAAACTGAATATGAGTTCCCCTGGCTACTCAAGCAAACAATCTTTGGGAAAAGCTGTAAAGAAAATAAATAATGTCCTGCCAAAATCCCCAAACAAAAAACTTCATGTGTTGATAAATGTTATATCCAAAATGTCTCCCCTGAAAAGAAAGCAAATAATTGAAAGTTCATTTCAAAAGAAAAGACAACAAGAACAAATTTTTAAATTGGATTCTAATAGTAGTCGAAGATTAAGGAGTGATAAATTGTCAGAAGAAACTGAAACAAAAGTAAAGCAATTTTTTGTTAGAGATGATATTAGCCGCATGTGTCCAGGAAAAAAAGAAGTAATATCCGTAAAAACACCTACAGGGAGAGAAATACACCAAAAACGTTACCTAGTGATGAGCATTGGAGAATCGCACAAGCTCTTTTTAAGTGAAAATCCCGATTTAAACATTGGAATGACCAAGTTTCATGAGCTTCGTCCTAAGTATGTTCTTCCATTTGGAAAAAAAGATCAGGAAGTCTGTATGTGTATATATCACGAAAATATCAGTATGATTCTTTCAGGAATAGGAGCTCTCTGCCCTGATCTTCCAAAAAATCCAGAAATAATTGCTAAAGAAAGTGTTTGAGCTTTTGATGATGACCATATCAGCTGTATAGATAGAGCCTGTGGTGTGTGTGGTGTCGAAAAATATTTAGATGGCAAAATATCAGAGGATAAATTAGACTACATAGTCAAATATTATCAGTGGCAACAGAATGAACTTGGCTTCACTGTTAAAAGAGAAATTGTTACTGATTTGGGTACTGCTAAGGAAGAAATTGGATCTCAATTACAAACATTTACAAGGCATATTTACAATGTATCGAAACAGCACTTTGAATTCCGATATTTAAAGGAAAATCTTCCAGATAATGAAATCATAATGCATATCGATTTTGCGGAAAATTATTCAATAAAGCATGATCGAGAGATTATGAGTGCTCATTGGGCATCTGATAGTGTAACTGTATACACTTGTGTTGCCTATTTTAAGGAAAAGAATTCTTTAAATCATCAGTCTTATGCAATTATCTCTGATGACTTATCACATAGTAAAGATTCGGTAAAAGTTTTCAATGAAGAAATTTTATCACAATTAAAACAAAGGATAAGCACAATAAAAAAAGTTCACTACTGGTCAGATGGTGCTGCTAGCCAGTTTAAAAACAGATTTATGTTTGCTAATTTAATTTTTCATAAAGAGGAACTAAAAGTAGAAGCTGACTGGTCATTCTTTGAAACAGCACATGGAAAAGGTGCTGTTGATGGCATAGGAGGATCTGTAAAAAATAAAGTTTGGAGAGCTCTTCTGCTAGGAAAAGAGGTCGTTGTCAATGCAAAATCTTTTTTTAATGTAGCTAGCAAAATTTCTGATGGTACGATCAAAATAATGTTCATAAGCAAAAATATTGTTGAAAGAGAGACAATAAGGTTAAAAGAGCGGTATAGCTTGTGCAAATCCATACCCAATACTCGATCGCTCCATTTCATTCGCCCTACATCATCACCCTCTGTTGAATTTTCCTTAAATTCTCCATTTTCAAGTCCCCAAATCATGCATCAGGCTTCAATATTTTCCAAAGTAACACCAAACCATGCTACTACAGCAGTTAATCTGGCTTCGACATCAACTTCTGAAAAGGTTTTTGAAGAAGGCCAATGGATAGCTGTACTTTTTGATGACCACTGGTGGCCTGGCCAAGTAATGTCAATGAATAACAAAAACATGACACTTAAACAGCATTTCAAGCCTGTAGCAGAAAATAAATTTAAATACTTGGAGAAGCCACAGTTTGAAACAATTTCTGTTGATACCTACTTATCTACTTTGCCATGTGATCCAACACCTGATCATTCTGCACGTTTCTTTTCCTACGATTCAAAAATTGCATTAAAAATAAATAATTTAATTAATAAATTGTAATATATTTGTATATGTGCTACTTATGTTTGTTGAAAATACTTGAATATTTACTTTTTATTAAACCTAAGTTTAAAAATGTGTTGTTTACTTTGAAAATACTTAAATATCTTTTTTTTTTTTAATAAAATTTTAATTTTAAATTAAAAGTGTGTCAACAGCCTCAATTTATTTAATATTTAAACTATTTATGCAGAAATATAATGTATTAATGCTATATACCTAACAATGAGGTTATTGTAAACATAAAACTAAATGGTAAACTTTCTGTCATGTCTGCAACGTCATGTCCGCAACACACGGATTATTTTTAATTGGGTAAATTTCTACAAAATAATTTTATTATTTTTTTAAATCTTTTGTTTTCCTGTACAAAAATATACACTGAAAACTTAGCATAAAAGAAGTTTTAATTTATTTCATAAAATTCAGAGAATTTTGAATATATTTAAAACATATTCAAAAATAAGGTTTCTCTGCATCATGTCTGCAACACTCCATTTTTATTTTTTTAAATAAGTTTAAATTCATTTAAATTCTTAAATATGCTACTTTTTAAAAAGAGTAATTTATACTGATTTCATAAAAAATAAAATCATTCATTTAATTATTTTTTTTAGTTTAGTTATGATTAGTCGAAACTTGCAAATGTCATGTCTGCAACGTGCGTAATACTGTGAAATCACCCTGGTCCTATTAATATTCCTAATCAGTGTAATATTCGACTACCTAAGTTAAACATTCCAGTATTTTCTGGAAAATTTTCTGAATGGACAAATTTCAAGGATATGTTTGTTTCCACTGTTCATTCACAAGCAGGTTTAAGTAATATTCAGAAATTTCAATATCTTAAAGGATTACTTTCTGAAGAACCAGCTACATTGATTAAACACATTCCTCTTTCTAATGATTCTTATCAAGAAGCGTGGGATAAATTGCTAAACCGATATGACAAAAAGAAACAAATTGTAAATTCTTTGATTAAATTATTTTTAGAACAAAAATCAGTTCTGCATCCAAATAGTATAAACATCAGGAATTTGTTGAACATAAGTGATGAAGTTATTAGGGGTTTAAAAGCTGTTGGGGATGAAGCTACAAGTAGAGACCCATGGCTAATATATATGTTATTTCAAAAACTTGATCCTGAAAGTAGAAGACTTTGGTCTATTGAAAGTGCAGAAAATGAATTTCCCTCTTTGCAAGAATTTTTTGATTTCTTAAGTGTAAGATGTTCTTCTTTAGAACTCATCTCTAACAATGGAAATTATATTAAACATTCCAAAAGCTCAAATTTTGTAGGTTCCAAACATAATTCAAATGACAAACCAAAAGTTTGTTTAAAATGTCAAGGAACACACCCATTGTATAAGTGTATCAAATTTAAATCCATGGATGTTGCTGCTCGAAAAAACTTTATTAAGCGTAATAACTGTTGTTTTCTATGTTTAAACTTGCATAAAATTAAGGAATGTCCAAATTCTCATTTAAAATGTTTTAAGTGTGAAAGTAAGCACAATACACTCTTACATGAAGAAAATAAAGGTAATAATGCGTACTCTGTTAAATTTGAAAATAAAGTAGTTCCCGTTTCATCTGAGAATAAGGATCATCAGTTAAATGGAAATTATGTACATGAGTCAACATCTCATGAATTACAAATTAATTCTAGTGCTTCTTTCAATGATTCTAAATGTGTTTCTTTTCTACCTACTGCTAAAGTTTTACTATATGATAATGAAAACAAAGCTTACTCTTTTAGAGCTTTGTTGGATTCTGGATCGGAATGTTCGTTTGTCAGTGAGAATGTTATAAGAATTTTAGGATTAAAAAGGAAGAACAACAGAATTCTTTTAAATGGAATTACTGGAGTATCAGCTGGACAAACTCGAGGTTCAGTAACTCTCAAAGTTGGATCAAAGCTTTCAAATGAATCCTTAAAGGTACAGGCATACATTCTGCCTAAAGTGACATCTCAATTACCTGCAGAATTACTTGATACAAAAAATATAGATTATCTTAAGAATATTACCTTAGCAGATGAAGATTTCATGAAACCACAAGAATGTGATATTATTCTAGGATCTGACTGTTTCTTTACTTTTTTAAGATATGGTAGAATTGTTAGTAATGAGAATGAGCCAATTGCCCAAAATACTATGTTTGGTTGGGTGGTAGCTGGAAAATTGCAATCTAATTGTAAATATTCTTCTAGTATCAATTCACATTTTCTTAGTGTAAAAAATGAATTAAATGTTGATTTATTATTACAAAAGTTTTGGCAAGCAGAAGAAATAGATATTAAAAATCCTCATTTGTCTGAAGAAGAAAAATTTTGTGAACAATATTTTTACTCGACTTATAAGATAACTCCAGAAGGAAGATTTCAAGTTAAGTTGCCAGTTTATAAAGATGTAATAACATTAGGAGATTCTAAATCTATGGCAGTTTCACGTTTGTTTGCTATGGAGAAAAAATTTCAGTTTGATAAAAATTTTGAGAATGAATACAGAAAATTTATGAATCATTATGAAGATCTTGGTCATATGACATCTATTGGCAAAAATTCAAATCCTACAAGCAACAAAGTATACTACCTTCCACATCATTCTGTTATAAAAAGTGATTCTATTTCTACGAAGTTACGGGTGGTGTTTGATGGGACATGCAAACCACCTAATGGTAATTCTTTAAATTCTGTTTTGGCAGTTGGACAAATTCCTCAACCAAATCTCTTCACTATTCTTATTAGATTTAGAACAAATCCTGTTGCTTTTACCGCTGATATTCAGCAAATGTATCGACAAATTCTGATTGCTCCAGAAGATCAAGATTTACAATGTATTATTTGGCAAGAATCAGCATACTCAGATTTAAAGGAGTATCGTCTGCAAACTGTCACTTATGGAACAGCATCAGCTCCATTTTTAGCAACTCGTTGCGTATTTCAAATTGGAAAGGACATAGAAAACGATGATCCTGTTACAGCTTCAATTATTAAAGATAGTTTCTATATTGATGACTGTATGTCAGGTTCAATCTCAAGTGAAGAAGCTATTAGAGTGATTGATAAACTTTCACTGGCTTTAGAAAATAGAGGTTTTCATTTACGGAAATGGAGGTCTAATTCTTCTGATGTATTGACTCATTTATCTTCAAATTCTCTTGAGTCAACAAACTTAGAAATTCATCCTGATGATTGCTCTAAAGCCTTAGGGCTTAGTTGGGATTCTACAAATGATGTTTTCATCTTTAAAGTTAATTTACAATTTGATGATAACATAACTAAAAGAAAATTTCTTTCAGAATCAGCTAAATTGTTTGATCCATTAGGATTTTTGGCTCCTTGCACTGTTTCGATAAAAATGTTTTACCAGCAATTATGGTTAATGAAGTTAGACTGGGACACTGCTCTTCCGGAAAATTTCCAAGCAAATTAGAAAAAATTCCAACAAGAATTTGAACAAGTTTGTTCTATTCAAATTCCACGATGGATCCAATGTTCCTGTGAAGAAATCATATTGCATGGTTTTTGTAACTCTTCAGAATCAGCATATGCTGCAGTCATCTATGTGGTGCAACCTGGTGAAATAAAGTCAAAGGTGACCATATTGGTTGCTAAAAGCAAGGTAGCACCACTTAAATCAGTTTCCATACCACGACTTGAGCTAAATGGTGCTTTATTACTTTCTAGATTATATTCGACACTAGTGACTATTTTGAATACCTTCGTTATTAAATTTTATGCATGGACAGACTCTCAAGTAGTTCTATCTTGGCTGTCATCTCATCCTAGATATTGGAAACCTTATGTGGCTAATAGAACTTCTGAAATTTTGGATTCTGTTCCATCTGACTGTTGGAGGTATGTTCCAGGCAAGGAAAATCCAGCTGACATTGCTTCCAGAGGGTTACCTCCCAAGGATCTTCCTGATTGTTCCCTTTGGTGGGAGGGCCCAAAATGGCTTTCTTTAAGTGAAGAACATTGGCCTGAACAACCTCAAATCAAAACTAATTTAGATACTGTAAATAAAGAGAAGAAAAAATCTAAATTTTGTTTTCCTGTAACTGTAAATAATTCTGTGATTGATATGCTTTTTGAAAAATATTCTTCTTTTACTAAAATTGTTGATGTTTTAGCTTTTTGTATTAGGTTTGTGAAAAATTGTAAGCAGAAAGTTGGCAAAATGAACACCAGTCCTTTGAATAAAGGTATATTTCTTCCTTTATCAATAACCGAAAGAAGACATTCAGGTAATTTGATTATTTCTTATATTCAGCAGCTATATTTCAGAGATGAAATTAGTTGTATTAGATCAAATAGACCTGTTTCTAAAAAAGTTCTCTTTTTTCACTTAGTCCTTTTATTGATAGTGATGGTTTGCTTAGGGTGGGAGGTAGGCTGAGAAATTCACCCCTCCAATATAATGCAAAACATCCTGTCATTTTGCCAACTCAGCATAAATTAAGTGTGTTAATTGTTAAATATTTTCATGTTATGCATTTTCATGCTGGGTTAAATTTATTAATGGGCATCATAAGACAGAGTTATTGGATAGTATGTGCCAGGAAGATAATTAAAAATTGTATCTATAAATGTGTTACTTGTTGTAGATATAGAACAGCTTCTTCCAAACAATTAATGGGAGATCTTCCTCTTAACAGAGTTACTCCTAACAGGCCATTTTCTGCATGTGGAATCGATTATGCGGGGCCTATTAATATTTTGAAATATCGAGGTAGAGGAGCTAAAACTACCAAATGTTATATTGCTTTATTCATTTGTTTCACCACTAAAGCTCTACATTTAGAGTTAGTAAGTGATTTGACATCCGAGGCATTTATTGCTGTGTTAAACAGATTTTGCTCTCGAAGAGGAGCTCCTCAGCATATATATAGTGATAATGCTACAACATTTGTAGGTGCTAAGGGGCAACTCTCTGATTTATATAAATTTATTTGTCATATTGAAAGTAATGAAGAAATTTGTTATTTTTTGTCTCAAAGAAATATTGAGTGGCATATGATTCCTCCAGTAAGTCCACATTTTGGTGGACTATGGGAAGCTGCTGTCCGTTCTGTAAAATTTCATATTAAACGTGTTATTGGTAATACTAATTTAACTTTTGAAGAATTTTATACATATTTGACTCAAATTGAGGCTATTCTAAACTCTAGACCATTAGTAGCAATTGATAATGATAACATAGACAGTATCAATATATTGACTCCATCTCATTTTTTAATTGGAGATGTAATTACTTCGCCAGCTGAACCGGTATATGAAGAAAATTTGTCCTTACGGTCTCGTTGGCATATTGTACAAAAAATGAAATTATGTTTTTGGAAAAGGTGGAGTACTGATTATTTGAGTTCTTTGCAAAATAGAAAAAAATGGAGAGTACAAACTGAAAATTTTAAAGTAAATGATATTGTAATTTTGAAAGAGGATAATGTTCCTCCTTCTGTTTGGCCATTAGGCAAAATTATTGAAATTCACCCAGGTAAGGATAGTATAGTCAGAGTAGTGACTGTTAAAACCGCTAGGGGTATCTTTAAAAGACCTATTGTAAAACTTTGTTTACTTCCTTTGCATCAAGAATAACTTCTTGATGGGTGGGAGTATGTTCTGTGAAGCCATTTGATTAGAATAAAATTTAGTCTTAGTTAATCTTTTTTATGATAGATGGCAGCACTATGAATTCTGTGCTATGTTTAAAGTCAGAATCAGTGATGTCATAGTTTAGTTTGAAATGAGATTTAGAGGTATCAAGAGGTGTCTCTTGATCCATCTTTTATTATTTTTAATATATTTTTAATTAACTTCGCCCAAAGTTGGCTGGGGTTATTAATTATTATTTAAATTCATCCTTTCATGTCAGATGAAAGAATTAGTTAGAAGATTTTTCATAATTGGTTTAAAACTGAAACCAGAAGTTATAATTCATTGTTGTGCAAAATTTATGTGAAGATTTATGTTTATATTTTGTGATGTGTTCTGTGTTAAACAAAAATAAAAAAATTACAAAAAAATTCTCAAGCATTTTTAGTGGAATATTTTCAACATTGATGTTTATATAGTAAAAGATTAATAATCAGTTGTTGATGTTGATATTATTGATACAGTAAATGATTTCTAAACTAAGCATAGGAAAATGTTTTCTATTTCTGCTTATTTTTTGTTGATTTAGTGAAATATGTTTGTTTACCCCTCATTATGTTTTACATTATCAACCTGCATAATAATTATTTCTTTAATTATTATCTAAAGGCTTATATGAGTATACTAATAAATTAGTAGTTCAACATTTTTCAAACAATAAATATTTCCCTAAAGAAAGCTAAACTTATAGGTAATTTAATTATAATTTTTATATGCTTTAATTATATCAAAAAATTAAGTACCAATGTGAATGTTTAACATTAATTACAAAAAAAAGTCATGACTTTCTAAAACTCATTTTTTTTTCCTTGCAAATGTTTTTTAAGTAATGATGGGGAAAAAAACCCTGGTTTAAACCAAAAAAACCTGTTTTTTTTTTTTTAACCGGTTTTTATACCAACCCTGGCACAAATAAATATGCTACTTATAAACATATTGCAAACAGAAAAAAATAGAATAACATGATGGAATCCAAGATAATTTTACTACTACTTTTGCTCTTTATTCCATAAAATTATTTTGACAGTACAATGTACAAACATGTAGGGGAGGGAGCAGGGAAAAAACTGCACAGATCAATTTTTTAGAATTACATTTCAAAATTGTGGTCTGTGCACGATGGATTCCAAAATCAGAGTTGCATCCAGTGTTTGTGCTCTGATTTTGTTTACCTATAATTTTTTTCAAATATTTTTTGATTTTATATTCAAGTTTATGTGACCCTGAAGCTAGGTTATTTTGCATATAAATGTACATTTAAATTTGAGTTTGTTTTAAAATTTGACTTCTTAAGAAATGTGGAAATTAGACCAGGGAAAAAAATTAATATATATTTTATAGTTCAATATTCAACATATAGTAAATACATTGTAAAAAAAAAAAAAGAAGAAGAAGAAGAAGAAGAAGAAAACCATACCTAATTTAGAGATCAGGACAACTACTACTTCCAAACAGTCTTTTGTACTAGGAATTTACCATGCAAGTTGTTTTAAAATGATAAGAAATGTAACCCCCTCCCCCCCCCCCCCAAAAAAAAAAAAAAATGTTTGTGTCAATTATGAGAATTGAATGTTTTAAAGCAATTTATGCATGATAATAACATCTTTTATATTTTACAAAAATATGATAGGCCTTCTCAAATATGCACATTGCGTTGGTGCAGATTTAAGACAACTGTTTTACTTTTTATTGTTATACATATATATATGTGTGTGTGTGTGTGTAATTTTTCCAAACTGTAACATTAAAAAAGCTTTAACTAATATTTTAGAAGAAGAATTTATGTTTTTAATTTGTTAAAAAGTAGGGATGCACCGAATAGTGATTTTGGCCGAATACCGAATGCCGAATATTCGGCCGACAGGTGAACCGAATACCGAATATTCGGCTAGCCGAATAGTAATTGTTGGGCCGAATACCAAATATTCGGCTTCCCAAATACTTTTTATATTTCAAAATTTAAAGGTATTAAAATGTTACTTTTTAAAACAGTTTTACATAATATTTAATAAAAGAAACTTACATTTTGATAAACAAGAGCTTTTTATAAGAGCATTTAGTATTGAAAAAAATCTGCCTTGAGTTATTTAAGTTGTGCAATTATGAAACTTTAATTAATAAAATTTTCTACGAATCAAAACAAACATTTTAAAATCAAATAATGAAAAAATGGGCGAAGAAAATTTTACAGTCTGATAATTGTCCTTTTTAAATAAGTCAAGGCAGATTTTTTTCAATATAAAGTACAAATACTTTCAACTTAATTCTGAATAATGGTATGTTTGGCTCATAGTTCTTTTCTTATGAATGGTGGTATTTTCTACCCTTCGCATCATATCATATTTTACAGAAATCAAAGCATGTGAGTTGAAAATATGTTATCTTATTTTTTGTTAATGTAATAAACGAACACACAAGTTTTGACCTAGAGCGAGATCCCGGTAGCAGAAAGTGCGAGACACGCGACGTGCGTCGCAGATTTATTTTTGTCCTTGCAGATAAATTTGTCAACTTGGAAAAGAAAAAAATATGCAGTTATTTAGGAAAAAAAGAAAAAAAAAACGTGGACAGGACGCGAAAAAACCGGCAAATTTCATCCGAAGATCGCAAGAAAAAATGACAGATTTCATCAAAAGATCGCGAAAAACTGCAGGTTCGGACAAAAGATCTCGAAAAAATGGCAGATTTCGTCAAAATATCACAAAAATAGTAAATTTCGTTAAAAAAATCGTAAAAACCGGCTAATTTCGTCAAAAAAGCACGCAAAAAATGGTATTTGTTGCCAAAAAATCTTGAAAAGAAACGGAATCTTTTGTCAAAAAATCGCGAAAAAACGACAGATTTCGTCAAAAGATAGCGAAAAAAAAAGACAGATTTCATCAATAAGTCATGAAAAAACAAGAAATTTCTTTTAAAAAATCGTGAAAAAACGGTAAGTTTTATCAAAAGATCGTGAAAAAACGGTAAGTTTTAGCAAAAGATCGCGAAAAAACGATAGATTTCATCAAAAAATCGCAAAAAACGGAACATTTCAACAAAAGATCGTAAAAAAAGATAGATTTCATCCAAATATTGCGGAAAAACGGCTGATTTTGACAAAAAGTCTCGGGAAAAAAGGCGGATTTCGTGAAAAAAAATCGCAAAAAAATTGTAAAATTAGTTTAAAAAATCGGAAAAAACATTTAATTTCGTCAAAAAATTGCATAAAAAATTGAATCTTTCGTGAAAAAAAATCTTGAAAAAACGGAATCTTTTGTCAGAAGATCGCGAAAAAACGACAGATTTCGTCAAAAGATCGCGAAAAAACGAGAAATTTCATCAATCATAAAAAAACAATAAATTTCGTTCAAAAAATCGTGAAAAAAATGGTAAGTTTCATCAAAAGATCGCGAAAAAAACGATAGATTTCATCAAAAAATCGCAAAAAATGGCAGATATCAACAAAAGATCGTAAAAAACCGATAGATTTCATCAAAATATCGTGAAAAAAAAAAGGCAGATTTTGACAAAAGTTTTCGAAAAAAAGGCATTTCGACAAAAAATCTCGAGAAAAATTGTAAATTTCGTTAAAAAAAAATCGCGAAAAAGCTGCATATTTCGTCAAACAATCACGAAAAAATGAAATTTCATTAAAAAAGCGCAAAAAAAAGATTTTTTTACTACAAAATTCTTGTTTTTGCTGCTACAAACTTTTTATTATCTTTCTTTCTCAAAAACTGATTTTCCTGTCCCAAGATTTTTTTTCCACCAAAATTCGTCATTTGACCATAAATTAGCACTGCAAATTTTGACAAAATTTTAGATAAACATCCAGTGTATTTATAAAAATTATCATTCAGAATTTTCTATTTCTTTTTCATAATATTTACTTGGTATTTCAAGGTATCACTGCTATAAAACTATAACATATGCACTTTATGGTAAAGAAATAGTGACTTTAAATTTTCAAAGTAGTCTTATTGAATAAATTTTGATATTTTAACTGATTTTTGTTAATTTAAAAAAAAAAAATTAACACGTTTCAACATTTTATTATAATATATTTTATTTTAACATTTTATTGTGATTTAACAAGTAAATAAATGTTAGGATTTAAGGAAGCCGTATAGCATCTACTGTTCAATGGAATTGGAATTGTTTTCTTCATTTTATCACTATTTCACTTGTGACAATATAAATGATTTTTTTTCTTTATCATTGTATTTATTTTTTCTAAAGATTTGAATACTTAGGTAAGGTAAGAAACTAAACATTCTTTTCAATAGAAGCACACTATATATCAATTTAATTTTAAATAGATTTAGCCTTAACTTCAAACTTAAAGAACCACTTTATGTATTTATTATTAATCTAATTCTTCAAAAGATATTAATTTTACTATTTACTTATTCAGGTTATATTATAATTGGAATATAGTTGTCTTTTTATAATATTAATCAGTAAGAACTATATTTATAACGTACATAAGAAAATTATAACACGCCCTGCCGCAGACAATTTTCATCCTGCTGCATTGCTGTCGCAGACACAACCATAACTTTCTGCTACTGGGAGCGAGATGAAATACAATGTACTCATGACTCAATAAGTTGATTATGATTATGGTTTCATGAACAAAAATTGTCTGCTTTAATAGCTATTACTAGTTTCAATTTTTTTTTTTTTTTTTTTTTTTTTTTTTTTTTTTTTTTTTTTAAGGACTTTTATTTGGGGAAAAGCAAGAAACAGATTGTTTACTAAACAAAATTTAGAAACCTGTATCAGCGCATAATTTATTTTTAAGGAGAATCCTAGTAAATCACCATTTTAATCCTTCTCATGGTTAATTTTCTTAAGTTACATTTTACAAACAGCAAATAAATAATGTAAAAACATTCTATTTTATTTAAAAATGATTTTGTTTCTAATTATTTTAAATATAAATTAAAAAATTGATATTTAAAAGTAGAAATAGTGAAACG
This sequence comes from Maratus speculifer, assembly GCA_964019185.1. Classification (NCBI taxonomy): domain Eukaryota; kingdom Metazoa; phylum Arthropoda; class Arachnida; order Araneae; family Salticidae; genus Maratus; species Maratus speculifer. Next base: position 19,410,862 of record OZ025292.1, on the reverse strand, counting down.
TTTTTAAAAAGTTTTATTAAGTATTGGATTCGGCCGAATACTTTGATATTCGGCTCAACCGAATAGTTTAATATTCGGCCTAACCGAATATTCGGTAACATGGCCGAATAGGCCGAATACCGAATAGATACCGAATATTCAGTGCATCCCTATTAAAAAGAAACAGACTAATGTAGCTGATTTTTTTTTTTTTTTAATCGAAACATTTCTTTAATGCCGGAAATAATTTTTTATTTTGTTTCCATTAATACGGTAGATTGATAAATTCTACTAACGATCAAAGAATAAATAAATTTGGATGTAAGAAAAATTTTAAATGCTTGAAAAATACAGGCTTATAAAAAAATAAAACAGCTTGCTTGCTTTCTCCATTTCTCCTGCCACTGGGATATCGTGAACTATGACGTCACAGCCAATCACGCAGCATTTTCTAGTCGTGCGCTTTTCTATCAACTTTAAGCTTAATTTAAAAGCTATTGACCTATTTTTTTACATTCTTGATGAAATTTTCGGAATGTATGAATCTGTAACTATCAGAAAAACATGCAGCTGTTTGTTTTTTCGATGTGTGCAAATTCCTCATTGTATCAAAACTATTTGGTACACAATAGTACTTTTTTAATACTTAATTATACCAAAGCCCTTATAATAAAACAGTCTTTTTTATTTTGTTACAGAAAGACTTTTATGATAGTGATATGTGATGTAATGCATTCATTAATTAATTCAACTTAGCTTGATATTTAGTTTATGTTCAACATGAAATAAAAATCTGACTTTTTCCTGACAGATTTTATACAGGTTTTTGCTGGCAGTTAAGCACCAAAGTGCAGTATCATGCCATTAATCTGGTCTTATAATTATCTTTTTTTTTCCCCTTTTTCAATTTACTCTGGATAATTAATTGTCAGTTGAATGACTTTGACAGTAGCCATTTCATATTATTACAGCAAATGAATACTTATTGTTGAAATATAATTAAAAAAAAAAAAAAGTCATTTTAAAATTATTTAAAAAATCACTAAATTGAGCTAAAGTTTTCAAATAGTATTTCATTCAAAAATATACAGGGTGATTCAGCTCGTCGGTGACAAACTTTAAGGATCGATAGAGCACACCTAGACGAACATTTTTGAATAGGGAATGTAGGGTCCCTGACGCGATGGTAAGGCGCTAGGCGCTTTCGAAAATTTGGGTGCCGAAATTCGAAACGTCATAAAAACTAGGGAAATGGTTAGATTTTCTTGCTTGTTGCGTCGAAATGATTCTGTTTGTTTAGACTTTCTTCAGTACCAATTTGATAAGCGTATCTCTTAAAACATGGATAGGGGGCGCTGCAGACTTTGGAGAGCTAGACAACAACTTTAAGCCCGTTATTTTGATAATTTAACACATGCTCGCCAAAGTTTATACTCTAACTTAAAGTTTGAACCCAAAAGTAGAGCCCTGCAAAAAGCGTAAGAGCCGGAATAAAATGTCAAAGTACAGGGTGGTCGAAACTCGAAGGCTCCTAAGAGATAAACAAACAGATTTCTTGACTTATGGCATGCATTTTCATGATTCTGTTTGCTGGGGCTCTCTGAAACTCAGTTGAACGGTACAAAAAGAAACATCGATAGGGGGCGCTTTGGGCAAAAAACATAATTCGTTGACATTTCGGACGCTAACTGGAAACGGGGCGCTACGATCAGTTAGTAATAATGAAAACACATTTTCTACCTCTGCTCAACACTTCTGAATAAATTTAGACCAAAAACATCAATGATACTGGAAATTTATTTACAAAAAATAACACTACAGAAGATGCTCGAAATTTCGACCTAGGGCCATGATGCAGGCTTCGCACCGCCGTCGCATTGAGGAGTGTGTGTTTCCAACAATGCCAGGAGTATCTCTGATCTGCCCTGCAGCTGCCACAATGCGCGCCACAAGTTCTTCAGCACTGCTGACAGGTGTATGGTATACCTCGGCCTTCAGGTAACCCCAAAGGAAGAAATCCAAGCAGGTGAGGTCTGGTGATCGGGCAGGCCAGTGAACTGTAGGGTCAGTCTAAATGCTTCCCCCACAATGTCTAAAGGTCACACTGTTCACCTTTCTAAGTAAACAAAACACTACTTGCATGAAGGCTTAAGTAACTTAACATCTTGTTCAAAAAACAAAGTTTATTAAAAGCCATTATATGAAGAGAACATGTCAGGAAAATATAAGTACTTTTAAGCATAAACAATTGTACCATATTCAGTTTCTTTAATTTTACTAAGTTAAAATAAGTGTAGATACTTTCTACACAAAACAAACACATTTCCAATGAACTAGATAGAGAGGTACTTACATGTTGAACTGACTTTGAAAATGTTGCTTGCCAAATATATACAGCAGAAAATTATCATTTCAGGTGTTGCCAAAAATAAATAAATTTTAATAAATGAGACACACCCACTGAACAAAATGACATCACCCTGTCAAAATGACATCACCAGGAAACAACAATTCACAAATAAAATGTCAAAAAGTTAACTTCACCACCAACCATCCAACCACATGCTGAAAAAGGTAAACAAGCATGCATTTTGGCTGTAAGTATTTGACTATTAAATTTTAACCTTTTAAAAAAAATGAATAACTATTAAATAATTAGCAATTGAAAAAAAACTTCTAAATTAAAGGAAATTTACACGGTTGGTGGCTACTATAAAAATGAGTAATTTTTAAATACTTGCTATTACAGAAGAGCTGGGAAAATAAACAAAAATATAACTTTAACCCTACAAATTCCCCCTTTTCCCAGATCTTCTGTTTAGCCAAACAACCATTTTCTAAAATACAAAAACTTTTCACTAGACAATGCTTTTGTCATAACATCAGCAACATTCCATTTACTGGATACATACTTAAGTTCAAACTTTTCAATATTTTCCTTTACAAAATAACTACGTGTATCAATATATTTGGTTCTTGTATTTTCAATATTATTTTTAGAAAAACTAATGGTACTTTGATTGTCACAATAGATTGTTGGTTTAGTTAAGTTTAAGTCCAAAAATGAAAAATTATCAATTATTCTTGTTAACCAACATAATTCTTTAACAGAGTCTGACAATGCTACATATTCAGATTCCATACTTGATAATGCAACACATTTTTGTTTAGAAGAGTTCCATATAATAGGTACCTGGTCAACAAAAATAACTAAACCACTAACTGATCTACGATCAACTAAGTCCGAAGCCCATGTAGCATCAGTATAAACATTAATATTAAAATTTGAAATTCTAGATAGATTTAAACTCAATTCTTTTGTATCAATAACATATTGGAGAACCTGACACAAATTTCTCCAATGATCCCATGATGGTTTATTAGAAAATTGAGACAAGGCTATAACTGAAAATTGAATGTCTGGTCTACTTCTAGAAGCTAAAAACAATAAGCAACCTATCAACTGTCTATAAGGGACGTCTATTTGTTCCCCCTCATTTGTTAAGTTTAACATTGTTCCTGGTGTTAAAGGTAATTTGCATCTAATTCTAGGAACATTAAAAATTTCTGCAAGTTTTTCAATATATTTAGTCTGATGCAATACATAAGATCCTTCACGCTTCTCGAATTCAACTCCTAGGAAGTTTCTAATCTCGCCTAGAGTTTTTATCTCGAATTTAGATTTTATTAATTCAATTACTTTATTTAATATTTCCTCATTCTCTGCAAAAATAGCTAAATCATCAACATAAACTAGAACTATTACTTTTAATTTATAAACATATATGCAGTTACAATCCAGTACTTTATCAAAACCCAATTCCTTAAAAGTTTTGTCTAATTCATTAAACCATTCTCGCCCAGCCTGGTGGAGCCCATATAATGCTTTGTTAAGTTTCCATACATACTTTTCATTAATTTCCCGAAAACCTTCTGGCTGCTCAACATAAATTTTCTCATTTAACTTTGCATATAAATATGCCCCTTTTACATCAATATGTTGGCTAAGCCACCCCTTTAGAACTACAAGTACAACAAAGAAAAATCTAACAAGTGGAAAAGCTATGACAGGTGAAAATGTGTCAAAATAATCGATTCCCTCAACTTGTCGGAATCCCTTTGCCACTAACCTGGCTTTAAAACTTTTAATTTTACCTGACACATCCTTTTTAAGCGTATACACCCATTTTGTACCAAGAACTTTACTTTTTTCAGGACGGGTCACAAGGTCATAGACTTTCCTATCTTTTAATATTTTAAGTTCATTACTCATAGCTTTAACCCACTGTTCTTTCTCAGGGAGATTTTGCGACTCTTTAAAATTATTCGGAATTTTTATCTCTGCACAATGTGCTTCAGGGTTAGACTCTAAATCCCCTTCATCAGTTTCTGCTATGGGAGAATTTTCAACATTAGGCTGGGCGGGAACTGAACTAGTTTTAAGTGATTTAAAATTAAATTCCTCAGGTTTAAAAACTAATCCCTTTTTCATACAATAATCTTTTACCTCATTTTTACTTCTTAACCTAACATTTGGTTCCGGGTAGTAGTAAACATCTACACGGCCAGCAGAACTACCAGACTCTCTTACCTTTTCAATTCTTTTCCAATCTGAAAAAGAAGTTGGTTCAACAGGGTTTTCTTTAATTTTAAATTTGACCATTTTATCACTAGAATCCTTAACTGGTTCTGAAATAAAATCATTCTCAATAATTTTTAAGTGCTTTGTTTCCTGTACTTCTTTTGTTCCCTGAAACCATACCCTATAGCCTCTAGTGTTCCTAGCATACCCAATTAAAATTCCTTTTTTAGATCTTCTCTCTAATTTATTACCATATCTTTTTGGAATATGAACAAAAACAGTACTTCCAATAACTCTTAAGTGTTTAACCGAAAAATTTCCACCTTTCCAGACATTTAAAGGAGCTTTTCCATTTAATTTGCTATGAGGATACCTATTTTTCAAATAATTTACAGTACAGACCATTTCAGCCCATAATTCTTTCGGTAAATTTGCCTGAATTAATATTGCTCTAACTCCCTCCATTAAAGTTCGATTATATCTTTCCGCGACACCATTCATCTGCGGCGAATAAGTGTTTGTATGTTCATGTTTGATTCCCTCATCTTTTAAGAATTTTTCAAACTCATCCGAGCAAAATTCTCCACCACAATCAGAACGGAGTCTTTTAATTACATGGCCTGTCTGTTTCTCAACTAAAGCTTTATAATACTTAAAATAATCAAATGCCTCACTTTTGTGTTTAAGAATATAAACATATGAGTACCTAGAAAAATCGTCAACCAAACTCATGAAAAACCTAGCTCCACCCAAAGAAAGTTCAGGGGCTGGTCCCCATATGTCTAGGTGTACTAACTCTAAAATACTAGTAGTCTTAATATCATCAATAACATGATGTGATTCACGAGTGCTCTTTGCTAAATTACAAACTTCACATGATTCCATTACACCAGATAAATTCTTAAGTCCAGTTACATAGTTTGATTTAGAAAATTTTACTAAGTTTTTAGCATTTAAGTGACAAAAACGACTATGCCAAAGCACTAAGTCATTAGAACAATTATTTAACTTATTTCTAGCAACATAAGCACAAGTTTGATTAGACACACATTTAGCAGCAATACAATAAAATTTGGTTACTAAAGGAACTTTTAAAAATTCAGAATTATCAGGGTTAAAAATTACAGCATTACATCTTTCAAATTTAACTCTAAAATTCTTCTCGGTTATCTTTTTAACAGACACAAGATTTCTTACCATATCAGGAACATAATATACATTTTTTAAGGTGAAAGTTCTTACTAAAGTACCATAGTTCACTTGTAAATCAATGTCCCCTAAACCACAAATATCAGCACTTCCTTTAGCAATAGCCGCTTGACTTTTCAGTTCTCGAAAATTGTAGAATAAGGATCGGTCAAAACAAAAGTGATTTGTTGCCGCAGAATCCAAAATGAATTCAACTTCAGGACCATCAGATAACAAAGCAGAGGCGAAGAACGCTTGACTAGGTAGTTGAGAACTAGATCTTGAACTAGGTTTCCTACTTGATCTGAACTGATTTTGTTTTGTTGATTGTGACCAATGTCTGCAATTTTTAATTAAGTGACCCACTTGACCACATCGATAACACTTTCGGGTTTCTCGTTGCACTCTTGAATTCACAGCACTAGAAGGATGAACCTTTGATACAGGAGCAGGTGAAAAATTTTTAGAAGACATCAAAGCTGAATTTTTATTTTTAAAAACATCTTGGTCATCCAACTGCTTGTTTTTCAAACGGTCATAATCAGGCAATTGATAAAGACGTGCAATAAGAGTTTCATAAGATGGCGGTAAACTCTCTAAGATTTGAAAAGCAACTTCATCCTTCGGCACACTTTTTCCTGTTTGCTCTAAGTCTCTAACAATTTCTAAAACTTTTCCAATATATTGACTCATGGTATCACTAGCTTCAAACTTTACATTCATGAACTTCCTCCGAAGGTGAGCAACCCTTGCTCTTGATGTGGGTTCATAAGAACTTTTCAGTAACTGCCATGCTTCAAAAGATGATTCAGCACTAAAAACTACACTTTTTATTTCTTCAGTTAAACTCAAACAAATGTATGCTAATGCTTTTCTACTTTTCTGCATATATTCATCAAAGTGTTCAATATCTCCTCCATCAGTTTTTGCTTTACCTTTTACACTATCAGAAGTATATTTATCTAAGCCTTGGCTTATCAGCATCATGTCCATACTAAACCTCCATGCTTTCCAATTATCAGCACCCAGTTTAGGGAAGGAGAGGGTTTGTTCAGCCATCTTGTTCATTTTAGCACAAATGAAGCACAAAGAAATAAATGGCAAACAGAGCAACTAACCACGCTCTGCTACCAAATTGTAGGGTCAGTCTAAATGCTTCCCCCACAATGTCTAAAGGTCACACTGTTCACCTTTCTAAGTAAACAAAACACTACTTGCATGAAGGCTTAAGTAACTTAACATCTTGTTCAAAAAACAAAGTTTATTAAAAGCCATTATATGAAGAGAACATGTCAGGAAAATATAAGTACTTTTAAGCATAAACAATTGTACCATATTCAGTTTCTTTAATTTTACTAAGTTAAAATAAGTGTAGATACTTTCTACACAAAACAAACACATTTCCAATGAACTAGATAGAGAGGTACTTACATGTTGAACTGACTTTGAAAATGTTGCTTGCCAAATATATACAGCAGAAAATTATCATTTCAGGTGTTGCCAAAAATAAATAAATTTTAATAAATGAGACACACCCACTGAACAAAATGACATCACCCTGTCAAAATGACATCACCAGGAAACAACAATTCACAAATAAAATGTCAAAAAGTTAACTTCACCACCAACCATCCAACGACATGCTGAAAAAGGTAAACAAGCATGCATTTTGGCTGTAAGTATTTGACTATTAAATTTTAACCTTTTAAAAAAAATGAATAACTATTAAATAATTAGCAATTGAAAAAAAACTTCTAAATTAAAGGAAATTTACACGGTTGGTGGCTACTATAAAAATGAGTAATTTTTAAATACTTGCTATTACAGAAGAGCTGGGAAAATAAACAAAAATATAACTTTAACCCTACATGAACTGGACCCCCACGCCCGATCCACCGCTGGCCATACCTTGCGTTTAGATGGAGACGCACGTCGTTCGTGTAATGGGCCGGAGCTCCATCGTGCTGGAACCACATCTGGCGACGCGAACCTTCGGGTACGTGCGCCTCCTCCAGAAGCTGCGGCAGCACTTGATCCAGGAAAATCAGGTAATTTCCACCTGTCAGCCGTTCAGGTAACAAATAAGGGCCAATGAGGCAATCCCCCAGAATGCCGGCCCACACATTTACTGAGAAACGCTCCTGGGCTGCTCGGCTTCTGGTTTCATGTGGATTTTCATCACACCACACATGACTGTTGTGGGCGTTCCACATTCCCTCCCGGCTGTAGGTGGACTCGTCCGTAAACAAAATGCTGTTTACAAAACGGGGATCCCTGGATCTCATCGCCAAGTACCATCTTGAGAATTCCACTCGAGGGCCAAAATCCTGCTCTCTGAGCAACTGCACCCGCTGGATGTGGTAGGGGTGCAGATTCCGGGAACGTAAGATGCGCCACGCAGTTGCTTGCGAAATGCCAACATGTCTGGCTATATCTCTCGTGCTAAGACCTGGGTTGTCCTCAACCAGGTTAAGCACAGCCTCTTCGTTGTCGGGGGTGCTCACTGATCGCTCCCGTTCAGGCCTGCCTCCGTCGAAAGATCCCGTTGTGGACAACCTCTGGTGTACTCGAGCGAAGAAGGCATGGCAGGGGATTTGCCTGTTGGGGTAACGCTCGGCGTACAACCGCTGAGCGGCTCGTCCATTACAACCAGCAGCGCCATACGCCAAATGCATGTCAGCCAATTCAGAGTTTGTGTACCGTTCCATCCTACTACCGATCTGCAGACAAGTAACCCGAAGCTTAAGTAGGTACCGCACGTTCAAAAGACGTGTCTGCGCATACAACTACGTCATCTCGCGTTGTCGTCTACGCATTACGTATCTTTTGCATATCGATATGGTACGATATCTTTTGCATAAATCAGCAAAAAGCACCTTATGTAAATTTTATTGCGCGCATTGTGCATGATTGAAACCAGCTATGTTTGTTAAAAAAAACAAACAAACTGCAGTTTTAATAGCTTCTTATGATAAGTAAATTACTCTCTTGTTTTGTTTCTAACTGATCGTAGCGCCCCGTTTCCAGTTAGCGTCCGAAATGTCAACGAATTATGTTTTTTGCCCAAAGCGCCCCCTATCGATGTTTCTTTTTGTACCGTTCAACTGAGTTTCAGAGAGCCCCAGCAAACAGAATCATGAAAATGCATGCCATAAGTCAAGAAATCTGTTTGTTTATCTCTTAGGAGCCTTCGAGTTTCGACCACCCTGTACTTTGACATTTTATTCCGGCTCTTACGCTTTTTGCAGGGCTCTACTTTTGGGTTCAAACTTTAAGTTAGAGTATAAACTTTGGCGAGCATGTGTTAAATTATCAAAATAACGGGCTTAAAGTTGTTGTCTAGCTCTCCAAAGTCTGCAGCGCCCCCTATCCATGTTTTAAGAGATACGCTTATCAAATTGGTACTGAAGAAAGTCTAAACAGATAGAATCATTTCGACGCAACAAGCAAGAAAATCTAACCATTTCCCTAGTTTTTATGACGTTTCGAATTTCGGCACCCAAATTTTCGAAAGCGCCTAGCGCCTTACCATCGCGTCAGGGACCCTACATTCCCTATTCAAAAATGTTCGTCTAGGTGTGCTCTATCGATCCTTAAAGTTTGTCACCGACGAGCTGAATCACCCTGTATATATATTTCCCTTTATTCCATAATAAAATTATGCAATATTTAGAAGTGATGAAAGTGATAATGTCCTTCATAGCTTCCAATATTATATATTTTTGAAAAATGAAATTGGGTTTTGGCAAATATCAAAAAGTTTGTAAAAAAAAATCCTTACTGAAAGGAATAACGAATAAGATTTTGTCTGTAAAAAGTGAATGGTTATTTTTAATCTTGCTTCTTATTATTTTTTTATTTGATGTTAGAAGTGTAAAAATTATCGAAATAAAAGTATTGCAATTCACTATTTTGAAATATGCATATTTAGTCAATTCCCATTTTATAGCAGACATGCTTAATTATTCATTTTGTCCCATTCCTTCTCTCTCTTTTTCTTATTTTCTTTCTTAAGTAAAATCCTGAGTATTGTAGCAAAAATATTATTCACAAAGGTAAAACTGTTTCTGAAAAAACAAAAAAAAAAAAAAAAAAAAAAAAAATTATTTTGAAATAAATATTAAAAGAGTAAGGCTACCATTGACATGCTACATTAACAGCTAAGAGATTGTGCTTTACAAACTGATGGAATGTAAGTATTGGTTTTGAATGATGTTGCATTCATTGTCCTATCCATTTAGATTTTATTTATAGTTTTCTTCAAACCTTGCTTAGCTTTTAAGAATATGGTTATGTTTCCTTCAAATTTAAAAGGCACTCACATAGGGTAAGTTACCTCCCCTTCCACTCAGTCTATATCCCTCACACTCAGAGTTGTATAATATAGATGCACGTGTGCATGCTGTGTACAGCAAGATTCTGAATTTTTCAGAAAATTTTAGCAAAGAGAGACAATTTTTTTTAACTTTTTTTTAAATACCTAAAAATTTTAAATTTCCAGCCAATTTTATGTACAATTTATTTATTGTTCGCACACAATTAAAAGCAGGTCCGACACAAAAAAATCACCAATTTCATTAAATTGTAACAGAAAAAACACAAATTTGATCAAAGGATCGCAGAAAGAACACTAAATGTCGACAAAAGACCACAAAAAAATACAAATTTTGTCCAAAGATAACAAAAAAAGAAAAAAAAATTGCAAATTTTTTAAACAAAAGTTTTTTTTTTTACAAAGGGCATGGAGGAAATGTGAATTTTTAAAAAAAATTGAGTAAAATATGTATGTTTCAGCAAAGAATTGCATAAAGAATGCACATTTTGACAGGAATCGGGTGAAAACAGTGCATTTTGACAAAGGACCACACAAAAAATACAAATATCGAGAAAGAGCTGCACAAAAAACTCAAAATTCTTCAAATGATTGTGCAAAAAACACAAATTTCGTCCAAAGATTGCTCAAAAAACTCAATTAAATTTTGCAGAAAATTTTAGGAAAGAAACAAATTTTATTTTTGTAACTTTATTTTAAATACCTAACTTGTAACTTTATTTTAAAATCCCCCCCCCCCCCAATTTTATGTACAATTTATTACTTTTAGCACACAGTTAAAACCAGGACAACACGAAAAAATTTCCATTTTCATTAAATTATATGAATTTTAACAAGAAAATTGAGTTAAAAAAAATGCAATTTCAACAAAGAATTGCATAAAAAATGCACATTTTGACAAGAATCGGGTGAAAACAGTAAATTTTGACAAAGGACTGCGTGAAGAATGCAAATATCAACAAAAAACTCAAAATTCGTCAAAAGATTGTGCAAAAATCACAAATTTCGTCCATGAATCACATAAAAAATATGAAATTTGCCCATAAATCACATAAAAAATGCAAATTATGTTCATAAATTGCATAAAAAATGCAAATTTCGTTCCATGTCCAAATAATATAACACATAATTTTATTAGACATTAAATTAATTTGAAGAAAGTTTTTGAAGTAATTCGGGATCTACTAGAGTTTTTAATTAAAAACGATTTTCATTTACTGTGTATGCCAAGCAGTATATTGGAAATATTTAACTTGGGTTGCCAGATATAATTTAAAAGTAACAATAATAATTCCTCTTATGAGTTAATATTACATGTGATTGATTTAATTTCACTTCAAACTGTCTAACCAAAAAAAGTTTTTTAGCAACTACAATTTTGATTTTCTTGCTCAAAAATGGGCCCAACTCTGACTCTGCAGCCCTAGCTTTAATGAATAGGAATGTACTATGTCACAAGCCTGTTCAAAATATTTTTGTACAGTATCCCATTCATTTTTATGCATTTTGTAGATGAATAAAAAAGAGGATGTTGACATCAGAAATATGATACTTTGTAACGGTTGAATGCTCGTACTGGGGTTTAAATGCAGACATAACTCAGGAACTAAGATAAAAACAGTATTAAAAACGATAAGGGCTCAAGGGGAGTGGAGCAAGTCTGTAATTTTAACAACTGAGAACACTACTAAAAGATTAAATTCATACTCGCAGCTCCGGATCTAGCTCAATCGGGGCACTTCAGATTACTTCTCAGCTATCTTTCGGCTAAGCTGCTAGATAAAATCTTATTAGACAGCCCGTAGCTGTATATATTTCTTTATAAACTTTGAGATAATCAACGGAACTACTATTAACTTCTTACCATCCGGCCAACTTCTTGAGTCGAATTCCAAAACTCCTTGCCAACTCACTGAAGGCTCGCTAACACTTGATATCGCTTGCTCTAGATTCACTACTAGCTGTCCAATGCCGCTAGACACACTCCTAGCTGGCTAATATCACTAGACACACTTCGCTAGACACGCACTTCTTGACGCCACTAGCTAGCTATGTCGCTAGAGACACACTCAGCTGGCTAACGTCGCCAAAGATACCCTCTACACACACTCAAACTCCAAGCTTTTATATGCTGCAAACTGAGATATTACAAATTTACATGTTACTGCTAACCGAGACCTAACTGTAGAATCTGAAAGAGACACACACGCTCTAGAAAGTTAAAGTAAAAGAGTCTCATGTATTTGACACTGCTCTTTTATTTTTATTATCATACTTTGCTCTCAGTTTGATAGACTTTTTACTTTCAATAACAGTTTTTGGAGCTGTTTGACAAGATTTTCTTTTTGAATATTGATGAACAGAATTATATGAAGAAGTGCTGGACTTGGGACACTCATTGGATCGGGAATTTTGCAAAACACCACTCAACACATGAGAACCTTCACTACAATTTTCTCTAAACTTATAAACTCGAACCTGATCCAGATTAACCGTCATTCTTTCACCATTGACATTAACAACCAAATTATTATTTCAAACTTCCAAAACCTCAAACGAACCCACAAACTTTTTACCAAACTTAGCTACCCTCCTCTGACGACTTGAACTTAACCAATGCTTTTCTACTAACACAAAATCTCCAACTTTAACTTCCAATTCCCTTCTACGCATATTATAATATTGGGCTTGCTTCTCCTGTGCTTTTCCCATCTGAACTTGAGCCTCCTTAACCAACCTCTCAATATCTTGGTACATAAACTGACTTTCCGCATTCGACACCATAACTAGCATTTGAAATGGAGTAATGACTTTTCTACCCAAAAACAATTCAGTCGGCGTTTTCCCCGTCGATTGGTGAACTGCCGTACGAAGTGCGTACGCAAAATGCTGAAGAAACTGGTCCCAATTTGCATGATGAGAACCAACATAAAAAGAAATCATTTGAATTAATGTACAATTTACACATTCAGCCATATTAGACTGTGGATGATAAGGAACAATAAAAGAATGATCAATCTCCAGCTTTTCACACACAGACTTAAAAATATTAGATATAAAATCATAACGAAATGCTTTAGTAGCAACGAGTGCGTCAAAACCAATATGAATTTCATTCGTTAAACTCAGTTTATCTGAAAAGACTTCACCAAACTCATTCAAAAACTTACTAAATTCCTCTTTCTCAACTTCACTTAAACTCGACTCCTCCAAATCAACTGACACTGAAACAGGCTCTTTCTTACTCACATTCTCATCATTATTCACGATCAACGACTTTTTAAAGAAATCCAGACTAATTCCTCTATCCTTCATATAATCCACACCAACTGTACAATGCACTGTTAATCCATCTAACACACAAAACTCCCAACATGTCTTAACTGAACGAATTTCAACTTCTAAAACTATTGAACCCTTATTATCACAAGCTACTCCTTGCGCCAACTGAACCATCAGACTTGACCTCTTCAACTTCTTATACGAAAAATATTTCTGATAACAATTATAAGAAATGAACAACTTATCTGCCCCTGTATCGAAGACACTCTTAATGACAATACCATCTAACACAATTAACACTTCAGGTAACTCAACCGGATTAATAGTAACTTTATTCAAACTCACAGAAGACTTTTCCAATCTCTGAACACATCTCTTTTGCATTGACCTATTTTCAAAATTCTCATCCGAAGTTAATCTCTTTACTTGCGAAGAAACATTCTTGTCCCGTATTCCCCCTTTCCGATCATAATCACTATTCTGGCTATTTCCATACATATATCTATCACCACTTCTAAAATTACTAGCACTACCAAAATTCCTATTACCATTACCAGTATTCGACACATTACGACCAAATTCATAATTTCCATTACTCAAATTATTATCCGGAAATCGGTGTCCTTCTCTCAAAAAATTATGCTTCCCCTCATTTCTCAAATTACTTCCCATGACAGGACTCTGTCGAGGGCTATGCCAATCCTGTTGATCCAAGCTATGCCGAGTCTCATACTTCGATAATATTTGGTGCATTTCTGAAAAGTTCTTAGGTGATCTAATCTCGATATAGTCCTGTATATTCGCATTAAAGAGAGGAAGAACTATGTCCAATAATTCCTCAAATGTGATATCTAAATCCAATTTATTTTTCAGTTCAAGCTTACGTAGGTAAAACTTTGATGTTGATTCATAAATATTTTGCTTATTGCAATAGAATTCTTTTTTTAAAATACTTTTATCTTTAACGGGAGGAAATGCCTTCTTTAACTCAATCACAGTCTGCTCAAATCTTTTATCTTCATCATTAATTAAAAATTTTCCTATATTTTCTAACCACAAAAGTGCTTCGCCCTTCAATGAGCACTTAAGCACTATGTATCTATTCTTCTCAGTTATATTATTAAACAAAATATAATCATCTAGTTTGACTAAAAATTCATTAATGTCACCTTCACGGGTAAAATAAACACGTGGCACAATCTCACAATGTCCGACATTTCGTTGGGCACCATTTGTAACGGTTGACACATGGTGGGTGCCATTTATAACAGTTGGGTGCTCGTACTGGGGTTTAAATGCAGACATAACTCAGGAACTAAGATAAAAACAGTTTATTAAAAAAAGATAAGGGCTCAAGGGGAGTGGAGCAAGTCTGTAATTTTAACAACTGAGAACACTACTAAAAGATTAAATTCATACTCACAGCTCCGGAACTAGCTCAATCGGGGCACTTCAGATTATTTCCCAGCTATCTTTCAGCTAAGCTGCTAGATAAAATCTTATTAGACAGCCCGTGGCTGTATATATTTCTTTATTAACTTTGAGATAATCAATGGAATTACTATTAACTTCTTACCATCCGGCCAACTTCTCGAGTCGAATTCCAAAACTCCTTGCCAACTCACTGAAGGCTCGCTAACACTTGATATCGCTTGCTCTAGATTCACTACTAGCTGTCCAATGCCACTAGACACACTCCTAGCTGGCTAATATCGCTAGACACACTTTGCTAGACACACACTTCTTGACGCCACTAGCTGGCTATGCCTCTAGAGACACACTCAGCTGGCTAACGTCGCCAGAGATACCCTCTACACACACTCAAACTCCAAGCTTTTATATGCTGCAAACTGAGATATTACAAATTTACATATTACTACTAACCGAGACCTAATTGTAGAATCCGAAAGAGACACACACGCTCTAGAAAGTTAAAGAAAAAGAGAGGATAGATGTCGCTTTCACGCTTACATATGTTAAATCATTGACGTCACGATCTCAAAAATGCTAGAGTGCCTTTATTACAAAGGTCACTCCCTCACAACTTAACCTAAATCAATAACAAAAATTCAATATGCGATGTCGTATGTGAGCACAAAATTATAAATACAGTAGACTCCCTTAAATCCACACAGCTTGGGACCAGAGGTTGTGCAGATTTTAGAATTTTGCAGATTTCTGGTCATTGCTTTGTTTACATTAAAAAAAATAATAATTTGAGTGCAATTAATAGTGCAATCATAACTATAATGAATGCTTACAATATAATGAAATATTAAAATAAGTAATAAACTAAAATAATAAAAATTTAGATAATTTTTAAAATGATTAAAGTACTTATAGCAAAGGTTAAATTAATAGTCAATAGTGTATGATTGCATATTCATTATAAAGATTAGATGTATTTTTCCAAAATTATTCAACCAAACTTGCCTCATAAAAGTACATTACTAATTCACATCAAAATCATAAAATAAGGATTTTTTTTTTTTTTTTTTTTTTTTTATTAAGTTAATAACCATAAAATCTTGATTAATGCATAAATATATTTGGTAAGAAGATTGTGTTACCAGTGATATCAGCAATATCTTGAATTTTTTCCAAAAAAAACTATTCTTCCTTCATGAAAAAAACATGAATAGAGTATTATAAGGAAAATTACAAAATAAAAAGTATATGGAATTGATGCAAAACTAAAAAAATCAAATTTTGTTCCAACATTTGAATTGAAAGTTTCATTGTTTACATCCATAAAATATGTGCGGATTTTAGAGAGTTGTGGATTTGAGGGAGTCTACTGTATATAACACAACTAGTGTTACCCCATTTATCATTGTATACTGCATATTAATTAAATTCAATATGTGATGTCAGATATGGGCAAAAATTCCTATCCAGTGATACATCATTCATCATTGTTCACTACATATTGTTGAAAAAAGGGAATGTTCACAACAAAAATAGGATATATGATTGCTGTATGAATGTTTTTATTATGAAATATGTGAAATATTATGCAGTACTAAATGCTGAATTTAAAATTTTTCTCATTACTTTCAGATTGCTTTAAAAAAGTATGTGATAATTGCCTCAAAGCAACATGCTCTCATTGGTTGTGAGATACTGCTAACAGACTCTTCCATTATCATTCGAAATGTCGGACATTCCTTTGGATTACATAAACTTCCAGTCACAGGTTATTACATTTTTATTCTGTTTTATATGTTTCAACAGTTTATACATAAAATAAATTTTTGAAATGTGTTTTAGCTCCAAAATGTTTTTTGTTGTGAAAAATAATTCAGATGTTAAGAGAATTTGATAATTTCTTGGCATCTAAAAGTTTATTCTGTGTTTTTTATCCATTCACTGTCACCTGAAACTGTAATGATGTACATAAAATATTTCCCCTACACACTCCAACACAAGTTTAATAAAGAAGTATGGTAATTAAGAAATTTTAATAAAAGTTTAGTTTTCATTTTATTGCCTGAATAGTTCAATTCAATCTTAATTTTAGATTGTAATTACTATATTTTATGTAGATGGTATCTTGTACCTGTCAAGTGTTTTCTTCTTTTTTTAATTATTATTACTGTTATTGTGTCCTGAAGATAAAATCTTTTATATGGTGAATAAGAAGTGTAATTAAAGTTGGGTTTTAAATAATTACTGTATCACCTCTGTTTAAATAGAATCACTACAGACCCGAAGAAAATTTCTGGCTTAAAATCACAATTTTTATTTTTAAAAAAAAAAAGCTTCAAAATTCTCTGACTTTTAACTAAGTAATTGTATGTAATTTTGACCAGTCAAAACTAATTTTAATTGGAAGAGTGGACAAAATTGGTTTTAACCATCTAAAGTTGATCAAAACTGGCTAAAATAACCTTAGCTTACATAAATTACCAAACTATAGATATATTTAAGTGAATGTTAATGGCATATTGTATTTATGTATGTACGTATATAATAACTATTATTAAAATAAATGGAATTTCCTGTATCCTATGATATTATAGTGAAAACATACATTTGGTAAATCTTATTTTACCTTAACTGATACATCAGGATATTTGGTGTGCAGAAATAAAAATATTGAATTTAAATTTTTAAATTTTATGTAATTGCTCCTGGTGAATAGTTGTGGTAACTAACTCTTCCCCTACAGAAAAGTTATTTTTCAAGTTTGATTTCATCCAGAATAAACTATAAAAATAACTTATCTTAATGCAATCATTCTTTAAGTTCTAAATAAAATCTTTAAAAAATTAAAAAATTTCATGCTATTTAAGTGAAAAAAAAAAAGTAATAAAAATTAAGGTACACATTAAATACAATTTGCAAACACTTGCTGATGTTATTGTGATAAATCCTTTTGAATGTTGCACTAAATTTATCATTAATATATGTATGTATATAGTATGAGTTAAAAATAGTTTTGACTACAAATTGTCAAAGCATACTTTAACTGGGATGCTTAAAATTGGTTTTAACAATAATTAAAATTGGTTTTAACAATAATTAAAATTGGTTTTAACACTGATTAAAATTACCAAGTTTCTTTCTTTACAGGTCCACTTTCTTTTGTATTGTATTCTTTTTAAGGAGACCATAAAATCATTTGTTTAGTTTATGATTTCTTTATAAGTATTGTTTTTACATATGAACAGCTGATTTTGAAAGTAGGAAGTTTATTTTATGACATTCCTTTATTTTTAAGGTTTTACATTTAAATGAGTTTAATAAATATACTTAAGTGATAATGGACTTATTTTATATTTTTGTGTTTTATTTTGTGTCAATTTAATATGCCATTATAGATTACTCTGTTTAAAAAAAAAAAAAAAAAAAAAAAAAAAAAAAAAAAATGGTTTTGATATGGATGTTTTTTTTTTCCAAAAGCAATAGAATAATAACAAAAAAAAAAGTTATTTTGTTTGGTTATTTATTTTATTTCAATATTTCTTTTTTCTTTAAAAAAGTTCCAATAAAAGAAAAATGAAATTTAAATGTATAGATCTAAAATCTACTAAATTGGTAACACTGGATAAGAGAGAAGGAATTTGCGTCTTAAACATGATTTTTTGCCTCAAAGAACCAAATACCTATAACGTAATAATCGTTTGCAAATTAAGCATGATATTTTTGCATTAGCCTTATAGGTGATTTTCAAGAGATCAAAAAAAATTTGTATTTTAAATGGTATTGCATATTAATTGTGAGTGTCTTAAGATGATTCAGTACCTGTCATTTTGATAAAAAAGAACAAAAATGTCAAATTTGAGGCTTTTATTTTAAAACGTGCCTTAATATTCTTAGAACATTCTATCCTAATTTCAAAATGATTACAAAAAAATATATATATATTTAATTTCCCCCATTCTTCCTGTTTAATATTCCTGTGAGTGAAATGTTTAAGTTTACTTTTTACAATTTAACTACAAAATTTGCTCTCAATTTTTTATATTTTAATTTGAATCAAAATGCTAAGGCTTTTACAATAGGGTGGACCAAAAATGGCTTTTCAATTCGTAATACTGTGAAAAAGTTGTGAATTTGAGAGACTAAAAATTGGATAAAAAAGAAACGAAATTGGTTTATATCTTCCAGTCGAGCATGTGCTGTAAAATTTGACAAAATGTTAAAAATTTCACATTATAACAATTTTTTGTTAAATTAGCCTTTCCATGTATGTAATGGAAGGAATTCTTATGCATTATAAGAACAAAACATATTGATGTAATATTATTTAATCCATCAATATCTTTTGGTTATGTATATGCTCTAAACTTGTAAAAAGCTATTACATTTCAATATTGACAAATTAAATAAGATGAAGAATTATCAAAAAAAATGTAATTCTTTCAAACTTTTAGAGCAAATGTGTGACTGGAAGATGTTGATGGATTTAAATAATATTTCAGCATTTGTTTTGTTATTATAATACATAAGAAATCCAGCTATTATATTCAAGAAAAGGCTAATTAAAAAAAAAAAATGTAATAATGTGAATTTTTCAACATTTCAGCAAATTTTACAGCACATGTACAACAGGAAGATATAAATCAATTTTATTTCTTTTTTAATCTAATTTTTAGTCTGTTGAATTCATAAATTTTCTTGGTGTATTATAAATTTTGGTATTACAAATTAAAAAACAATTTTTGCATTTTTTCCGCCCACCCTATTCTACAAAAACACTGGTTTACAAATTTAAACATCTTTTATAAACTTTTGATGAAACACCGGTTTTCTTATTATACTACTTCTTACTAATAAAAGACTGTATTTAAAAAAAATCTATCACATCAAATTTTTTATTTTCTGCAGGGTGTACACTCTCAATGGTGTCCAATGGCTAATTCCTAAATCATCTGTCATAGACATACAATTCCAATTAGAAAAATGTTTTGTATAAAGTAAAGAAATATCTTAAAAGCATTTTAAAGTTTCATTATTCTTCGATTAAAATTGGCTGAATAATAGTAGTTTAAAGTTTGAGCATATTTTTTGCTGCAAAATAGAGCTCATTTATAAATTTAGTATAAAAATAATTTTGTCAAATAGATTAAAAAATGCTTGAGTGTAAAATGAATATTGTAACATAAATTTGAAATCTTTAATCATTTTTATACATTAATACAAAACATAAATTTATAATAAACATGTAAGAAAAAAAATAAAGTAGAGAATTTGTTGAATAAAATGTTGAAAATTAACAGCCTCAATTTGCTACAAAATGATACAAATTTTAAAATACTAGATTTTTAAACTACAAAAGTTTGCTTACACAGTAGAACCTCGATCCATCGTTTTTCAAGGGGTACGAAAAAAAAACAATGAATGCGAATTAACTTCAAAACACGGAAAAAAACACATTTTTTATGCATGCAATGCATATAGTATACTAATAAATACTAATTTATTGCTTACTAAACTGTAAAAGAAATAAAGTTAAATTGATATTTATTTTTAAAAAACAATTATTTTGTTTGGTTTTCCGTTCCTTTTTTTAATGAAAAAATAAATTTTCAAGGTATAGAACATTTTTCTGGTCATTTTCTGTAATTTCATATGCATATGTAACAGTTCATATAGATTCAAAGTCGTAATTGGATTAGACAGATTTGGCAATAGAGGCTCAGCTTCATCAGTATGAGAGTTATCCCCTGCTTCTTCGCCATTTCATTTTTTGTATTAGCACACATTTCCTCTATGTGTACAATACCACATGTTGCAACATCTTGATCAATGGAACATAATCACAACCTCTGCTATATACAACTACTCTTCATCTGCATTACTGACGCCATCGTTAATGCAAGCATCATAAATGAGTTATCTTAGGGTAAAAGAAGCAATTCCAGTCTGTATGTCATATGGATTCGTATGACTTTCAATTTCATTTTGGTGAGGATAAAATTTTTTACAACGATGAATGCGGCAAAACGATTTTTGAAGAACAATGCTTGCAGGTTTCGTTAACAATATTTAAGTATAATTTGTGCAAGAACCGTTGAAATAAAACGATTAATGCGGGAAAAACATGGATGCAGGAACGATAGATCAGGGTTTCACTGTATTATGTTTTTTAGTTTGATTTTTGTTGTTTATGAGTTTTGTTGTTTTTTAGTAATTGATTCTTTTGTATTCTGAACCACTGGATCCAAAATTGATCTTCATTTTTTAATACCTAAAGATTGTTTGCAAATCGTAAATTTTGAAGTTAAATAAAAAGACAATGAAAATTTGGTAGGGGAGAAAATGGCAGATTGGGACAAAGCCTTTGTCTCGCAATATCCATGGGCAAAAAACAGATTGATTCTTAGGTGATCATAAAGATTAAAATTATGAAAAAATATTGCTGTTTTATTAAAAAACTAGCATGAAATAATGGTAAACATGTCTCTGAAGGTATATTTTCTCCATCCGCACCTGTATTTTTTCTTGAGTGATGTGCAGGGCAAGCATTTTCACCAAGATCTTAAACATTTTGATGACAAACACAAAGATTTTTGGGACAAAACTGTATTAGGAGACTGTTGCTTGTCTATTTTAACAAAAACAGATCAAGAAAATTATAAAAAGAAGAGTAAAGCCAATCATCTCTATTTTTGTTATTTCATATTATTGTTCATTTAAGCATTTAATACATATTTTTTTAACTACATGTGACAGATTTTTCACAATAATTTTCCCATACTCAGTGCACTAGAATCAATTAAAAAAATACACATTTCGACAAAAGTATATAAACTGTGTAAGCCAGTGTAATTAATCAAATTATCTGAATTTTTTAGAAAGTATGTTTAGACTCTGTATGTGATAGTGAAATATCAATTTTTTAATATGTTTGTAACTTTTCTTTTAAAATTAATAAAATTAAAAACATGCTATTTTTTATGTTTTTTCGATATGCATTTACTAATTATTTCTTTTATACTGATTTAATGGACTCGTTAAAAATACATTATTTAGATTTATAGAAAAAGGAATTCTGAATGAAAGATAAAAAAATCTATTTCTAAATATGAAAAAAAAAATGCAAAAAAAAAAAAAAATATATATATATATATATATATATATATATATATATATATATATATATATATATATATATAGGGTAACATCCCCAGTAATTGGCATGCACCAGTGATTGGCACATCCTACAAACATGTCCTAAAATAAGATTTACATCCAGTCTTTTAAAAATGAAAGACCATATACCAGTTATATGCTCATTTACGTTAAAGATTGTAACTTTGATTTATGCTACTAGATGATAATAGTGCCTAGGAAAGGGAAACAATTAAGGCTTGTATCAAATTAGCCGTTTTTGTTGCAAATGCTTCTTCATTGGCTTAAGGAAGACATGCTTTTCAATTCATTATTACCTGATTTATAATATATTTTAAATTTTAATTGACAACAGTTTTATTTAGTTAAAAAGGGTTACTTTAATTGTGTAAAAGTATTTTCGGCACAAATATTTGGATTTCTGAATTAATGATAGATGCCAATTAATGGTGCTTCAAATTTGCTAGTTCCAAGTAATTGGCACCTATTCCAATTACAAGGAATTCGCAAGTAATTTGAGATTAAACCACTTATTTTGGAGGTACTTTTAAAGTTATAGACTAATTTTGTTTATCATTTGTTTTTATTTGAAAATATGAAATATTATCAATATTGGAATCCATTAAAGCTTCATATGACAATTACTGGAGACATCATGACAATTACTGGGTATTGATATAAGTATATTGTATTGTTTTAAAGTGTTCACATTTCAGACTAATATGCTGATTTCTTACTCTCAAAAACCTGAAATATGGCATTTTCATCTACAGAAAATTCATTTAAAGCGATTGAACCCAATGCAAAATGTGAAGTTTATATATATATATATATATATATATATATATATATATAAACATGTGCCAATTACTGGATCACAAAGTGTCATTCATTGGTGCTCTAGGTGCCAATTACTGGTAATTTCAGCAACTTTTTATAAATATATTTTATAAAAATACTTTTTTTTTTTTTTTTCTTTTAGTGGGCAAAATAGATGCACAGATATGTATTCTTTGATTTAAAAATATTTCCAAGTAAATATCTTTTTTCTTTGTAATGAAAATTGAAGTAAGTTTAAAGACAAATTCTTAAAGTGCCAATTACTGGGGATGTTACCCTATAATTATTTTTTTTTTTTTTTTAAGAAATTAATTTTTAAAAAAAGTTATTCCTATACAAGCTATATTCCTATAAAAACTATTCTGAGAATTCAGCACTTTTTATGATCCATTATGACTATGTTTTATTCAAACATAAACCTAAAAATATAACCTAGATTATGGCCCTGTGGCAGAATTTTTTAACTGTGTCTGCGACAAGCCTCATTAACATCAAATTCTGTCTGCAACCGCAATGCAGTATTTTCTTCTAACTGTATATATACACATTTACACATTATATGTTTAGGACAAAGAAAAGACACTGAAAAATGAATATAACACAAATCAGGTATTCTACATATTTTATATATAATATTCTTAACTACTTTTTAAATGCATATAAAAAAAGTCCAAAAACCTAAATTTAATAAATCAGCATTAGAAAAATTGTCTAGCATATTTACATACGACGAAATTCGCGATTCTACGACGAAAATCGCCGTTTTCATGGATTCATTGACAAAATTTGCCATTTTTTCTCGATCTTTCGATGAAATTCGTCTTTTTTTTCTGCAGCCCATTGACAAAATTTTTCTTCTTTCTGCGATTCTTCTACAAAATTTGAATTTTTTTTATTAATTTCTATGCATAAAGCATTTATTTAATGAATATGTTTTTATTGCAATCAAATCTGATAAATTATTTAGCGTTTGAGCAATTTTTTAATTTTTGTTTCAGTCTGGCATTTAATGGTTGATAAATTTTCTGACAAATTCCTTGGGGGGAGAGGGGAGGCACTTCTGATCGCGGGAAAAAAACGCAATTTCGTGGAAGAATTGCGGAAAAAAAACAATTCGGTTTTGATTTTTAGCCTAACATTTTTTTAAGTTTTTCGGCGAATTGCAGATATAATTTTTTAAAAAATTATATTTCTGTTCTTAATTTTACGATTTTGTTCAAATTTTCAACAAGTTGCAATAATAATAAATTAGGTTGTGTACCAAATTTTTATTAAAATATAATAAGTTTTAAGAAAATTATTCCCAACGACAAAAAAGCCCACTTGCTAAAAAAAAAAAAGAAAAAAAAAAAAAAAAGCTGATAGCGACCTGTGGTTTGTTTATTTAGACCAAAGAACTCGGACGCTAATGAGATAAGCTTTCCATTGATAATGTTTAGTACGAAAAAAAGATAATTTCAACAAAAATATTTCATGACTATATATGCATTATTTCTATTTAAATACAATCTACTTGACTTCCAACTTAAGTGCTTGAATAAACAAAGCATTTAAATAAGCAAAACAAATGGTAGATAGACATCTCATTTTTCTTTGCTATTACTCTGTGATGAGTTTTTTATGGATGCCCTAATTTTCAAATAAATTATGTCCCGTACTGTATACTAACAATAAGTAAATATAATTTATGTAACATTTATTCTTTACTGCTTGTAGAACATCAGTTATATATCTTCAATATTTCAGTATTCTAGTTTCCATTGTTCTTAATATTTTCCACAAGATTTTTCCTGATCGTGATACTCATCAAATTCAGAGCTGATTTGTTCATTTTTGGAATTAGAATCTTCCACTTTTTAAAATAATTTCCAGTCATACTTTGACCAGGATGGCGTCTTTAAAAATGTGTGCTCATTTTTTTTTTTTTTTTTTTTTTTTTTTTTACTTTTTTAGAATCACACACAGCACAAAAAACTTTATCCCGGGGCACCATTCTAAGCACGTGTTCTTCACAGAGACAGCTGCTCATTTTAGCGGCCGCAGCGCTAAAGAAAGCAGGAATCAATTTGCGAAAGAGGCGGGAATTTGACGTCCAGATCAGGGGAGAACAGCTGCGTACTGCCGAAAGAAAAAAAAATGTCCGAAAGTTTTGGACAATTTTTTTTAAATTTTCGTCAGTGCAGACAAAAAGTGTCCGACAATTGCAGACAAAAGTGTCCAAAAATTGCAGACAAAAGTGTAGTAATTACAATATGTAATTACGGTTATAAACTGAATTAGCAGAGCAATAATAAGTGCACAAGTAATCACTCTGAGAAGTTGAGCCCAGTAATATATGTAAAAATGAGAACAAATTAGATTTAAAACCAAACTATATTTTATTTAACAAAAACAAGATTAAAAGAAAAATAAAAACTTTAAAAAATAAAACCAGAAATATACGACATCTGTGTTCTCATATTTAAATAAGGATTGGAGCACCAAAGAATTAAATTAATTTGTATACCTAATTTAAATTAACTTTAAAAAGAAAAACTATTATACTTAAAAAAAATTAATTAATTCATATTTTATTCAAATAACTTAAACTCAACAACTCTATTCGAAACAGCTTTAATACTTAAGATTGACTTCCCCCCTCAATAATTAAACTTTAAACCGATGCTAAATCCAAAATTTACTATACATTGCTTTACAGGAAACCGCCGATACTTCACGTGAAACCGTCATTAAAATCCCGCCAGACCCCGAATAAAACAAGTATGACATAACTCCACCTCATACCTTGCATCATGGTAAAAACCAAGCAAGTGTCAAAACACATCCGGTAAACAACATAAATTCTGCCCAAACCATTAAAAAGGCTAAAGTTTTGCAACACCTTACCTTTTGACATGAATGACCTTATAAGTAAAAGATGGAGATAAGTAGAAAATTAAATCATCTTCATTTCAAAATAAAAAGGAGGAGGAAAGACAATTTTCAATAGAAAACTTATATTAAAACCATTGAAAGAGAAACAAGAGCGTGTGCCTATACCGTAACTGTGTTTCTAAATATTTAAGCAAAAAAACACCAAAGGAAATCTTCTTTCTTCATCTTTAAAACACTATTTCATAAAAAGGAGGACGACATTCTTTCAAAAAGAAAAAAACACTTGAAAACTATCAGCTGTCAAATAAACGAGACTTGCTTGTGACCAGCCATCATGTACAAAAACAACAAACGAAACTGAAAAGCAAACAGCTGTCTACTTTAAATACATTGCGCCGACTGTCAGGCTAATCTACTACGCACGTGCAGCTTACGACGTCATCGGCTCAAGAACAATCTCCGATGCGCCGTATCTATTACAAGGGAGAAATGCAAATGCTGATGGACAGGCAGCGCCCTCCATCGTTAGCTGTCAACTTTCCTCTGTTCAAAGATGAAACGCACGGCCGTAGGACGATCGGATAGAGGTCTGCACGGGCTGGGCCGATTTCCAATAATGACGTTCGGGCTGGGCCCGGCTTGGGCCTTACTTCTGAAGACTCGGGCCGGGCCTAGTCACTAATCCTTTCGGGCCGGGCCTAGTCACTAATCTTTTCGGGCCGGGCTGGGCTCGGGCCTTAATTTATTTGCTGGAGTATCGGGCCGGGCCTAACTTTTTTTTCCCGTACGAAGCCGAGACTGATTCTATTCTTCCTAGTTTTCATGGACCAAAATAATCAGTTCCTATTGAATCTTCCTATATGAAAATCCTTTTCTCGACTTTTTATAAATCAGTAATATTTGGCTTTGTCCAAAAATTTCTGCAAAAAAACATATACTTTTAAGCCGTCATTATTCTACAATTAAACATTAGAATTTATTCCTTTTAAAGAATCGTAGATTACTAGGCGTTTTAAAATAGAATTAAACACACACACACACACACACACAAAAAAAAAAAAAAAAAACCTGATTATGACGGAATTTTTTTTTTAAACTGAAAACTGAAAGTTTCTTTTAAAATGTTCATCCATGCAAAATGAATACAACAATGCGGGAGAAAAAAATATATTAAACATTTACATCTGTTAAGAAGGGGATGCATTTTTTTTCCTTCCAAAGCGATTTCGTTTTTGGAAATTTTACTATACACCGCTTTTTCGATTTTTTGTCTCCATTACAGGGAATATGGATTAATAATACTAGTGATAACTGAAACATTTACATACAACAAACAAAGATTCATTTAAAAGCATAAATATCGCAGCCTACGGCACTTCTGCATAAATGGAGATTATAAACATGGGACAAAAAAGACTAATATAATTTTTTTGGTCAGAACTCTTCCATAAGATTAAAGATCAATGTTCTGTAGAAATTCACTCGAGCCGGGCCAGGTTTGGGCCGAATTTTAAACTTTTTACCGGACCGAGCCGAGCTCGGGCCGAAATTTTAACTTTCGGGCCGGGCCGGGTCGGGCCATTATTTTTTTCATTCGGGCCGGGCTCGGGCCGAAATTTTAACTTTCGGGTTGGGCCAATATTTCTTTCGTTCGGGCCGGGCTGAAATTTTAACTGTCGGGCCGGGCCCGGGCCTGAAAACCCCGGCCCGTGCAGACCTCTACGATCGGAATCGGAAAAACAGCGATTCGCTATTGTTTCTGTATGAAATAAACATGTTACCGAGATCTAAAAGTAAATAGATGTTCGAGGCAAGAAACAGAACGGAAAAATATATCTGAAATAATTAAATCGTAGGTAGAAATTAAAAACTATTTAAATGTTATATTTTACTTTTAGACTTAAAATTTAAATTAGATATTCAGATAAATTAATCTATTATTTTAATCTTTATTTTAAACTATGGAGATTTATAAAAGTAATAAGACTTAAGGAAATTAAGATAAGAGAATTATTTAAACAGGTTATAAGATGATAAGAATAAAGGAGTTGAAAATATGAATATATAGACAACAAAAAGTGTGCGACAGTTGCGGACAAATTTTTTTAATTGATTTCATTAGTACAGACAAAAACTGTCTGCAAGATACTTCTGTGTCTGTGACTATGTCGCCGTGTTTCTGCCACAGGAGATTATGGTTACAATTTTTTTTTTTTTTTTTTTTTGTACAGAGTCCACTTAGCAAAATTTGACTGTGCTAATGATGAAATTCTAATTGTTCTTGTTATTACTATGCAATATCAAAAGTAATTCAAGTTAGTGTGTGTTTGCCCATGTTTCAAAATCAAAACATTTTGAAATAGCATTCACTCAATGAATGACTAGTATTATTTTTATACTGATTTAATTGATATTAATATTGAAAGATATTATGAATAGAATAAAAACATTAATTTTTATATTAATTTGTTATAACATTTAGCTTTAATTTTTTTTTCTTTTCTTTCCACAAAACGCATTTGCCTTTTTCTGAAAATCGATGACTCATATAAGAATACCGTTTTTACATATTTTACTTTGCTTGTTGCACTTTTCTTCTTCTTCTTCTTCTTTTTTTTTTTTTTTTTTTTTTTTTTTGTGTGTGTGTGTGTAGTAATAGATAATTAATTATTTCTTTTTAAAAAGGTATGTGTGTTCTGGATGCTGCAATGCCTCAGTATCGACTGTTGATTTCAACTATGGAGGGGTTGTTCATCGAAATCAAAATTTCTGTGAAAGATGATGGTAAAGTTTCTACATTTATTTTATTTTATTTATTTTTTTAAAGCAATATTTGTCATTATGTTTCACAAAATCAATGAATCATGAAATCTATGTTGTACTGAATAAGATTAATTTTGTATCAAAACGTGTGTCATTTCCCTCTTCTTCCCACATAAATCTCTATAGATCATTATACTCATCATTCCCTTTTCTAATTCAATTTAGTACCATTGTTTATATTAAAGATGCACCGA
The DNA here is from genome assembly GCA_964019185.1 of Maratus speculifer. Lineage (NCBI taxonomy): Eukaryota > Metazoa > Arthropoda > Arachnida > Araneae > Salticidae > Maratus > Maratus speculifer. Next base: position 19,382,187 of record OZ025292.1, on the reverse strand, counting down.
CTAGTGATTTTAACCAAATACCAAATATTTGTCCCACAGATGAACTGAATACCGAATATTCAGTTAACATAATAGTAATTGTTAGGCTGAGGCTGAATACTAAAAATTTGGTTAGCTGAATATTTTTTATATTGCAAATTTTAAAGATGTTAAAATGGTACTTTTTAAAACATGCTTACATAATACTTAACAAAAGAAACTTACAGTTTGATAAATAAAAGCTTTTTGTAAGCAAACTTTATATTGAAAAAAATCTACTTTGAGTTATTTAAGAAGGATAATTATAAGAAATAGGGAATTTTTAAATACATCCTAGAGCAGTGTCTGGAGTAGATGGCCATTTTTAAAGATTTTAAAGATAGAAAAGAAATCGAATTATAAACATTGCATTGCAGCAAATTGATATTGGCACTTGTAGTCTTCATATTGTTCTTAATGAATTTAAAAGGGGTACTAAAATCATAAAGTGGAAATTAAATTCATGCAGCAAACTATGAAGTTTTTAAGGACAGCTCCACAAGGCATACAAACTTGATCTTTGTTTTACATAAATTAATGTTTTAGTTTTATTCATATTATTTATGTAAGTGATATATAGTTTATTTTTGAGATTACCTTGCTTCTATCTTAGTTTGAGAAGATGAAGGTGTTTTGATACTCATTTAAAACATGCTGTTAATTGTTGACATGAAAAAATTGTATAGCCCCGAAAATACATCAGGGGATTCTCCAAGGATTTTTTTCTTCAAAAATGATTATGATCCTTCTATCTTTATCTTTAAAAATGAGTCTGTCATTATGTCAAAGTTTCACGCTTGTTGAGCAATGAACTTTAGAACAGTCTTAAGTTGAAACATTTCGGGATTGGTCGTGTTTTAGGATGAAGCAATTTTTACAGGATCCTTTAAAGAACCCAAATTCTTCTTAAACAGATCATTTCAGTTTAACTTTATAATGTATGATATTTTATTACCTTGCTGTATCTTTTTTTATATGTTTGTTTATGCTTCTATGTTAGCATAGAAGTTATGTGGATTTTTATTATTAATAGATATTTCTAAATAGAAATCAAGTTTCAGCATGAGAAGGTCTTTGTCAGTGATTTAGATGTGAAGAACATGATGGTACAAGGCTTGGCTGTCTCTCCCAATGGAATTTTGTGTTCCTTAGTTCTAAGGTATGCTCCTGATCAAAAATTAAAATTAACTGCTTTGTATCCCTCTTACTGTTTCCCATTTCATACCGAATTTTTTTGCTGTTATAAACAAATAATCTAATAATGTTGCAAAAAAAAAAATACTAGGTGGAAAACAGAAAGAATTTTGAAATAATTCCAAAGAAATTCCAAACCTACATTTATTTGTTTGAAACTTGATGTTCAAAATGTATTTTCCAAAATTTTAGATATCTTTCAGCATGCATAAGCTTTGCCTATCCTCAAATCGCGACATTTAGGATTCCAAAAATGCTTTACTTTTGGTTTCATGATAATTAAAAGCAAAGTTATAGCTCAAAATTTAAACCAGAAATGAAATTTCTGAAACCAGAGTGACAGTTTAAAGAGACTCAGAAAGGTAAATAATACATTTTATTGTGCAAATATATAATTTATGCACAAATATATAATATATTTTAAGGTAAACTCTTTAAAGTACAAGCTATAAAGTATAAATTTAACATATGATTTTTTGAGCTGTATAAAAATCTTAATTTATGTTATCTGGAAAACTGCATTTTTGCTTATGAGAAATATTTCTTAAAAAACTTTTAAGATATTTAAATAAAATTTTGTCAAAAAGTTCTGCTCATCTAAATAGTATGCTATGAAGCAAAATATAGCTTGTAAATTTGTATATATTAGTTTAAGAACTATTATTATTGAAAAATACAGATTTATTATTTTTTAAATCATGTTTTATATTCAAAATTTGGTATATGTTAATAAAAGAGGTATTAGAAATCTTTTACTTGATGACACAGATTAAGGTGTTTGCTAATATATTGTTGAAAGAAAAGTCAAACATATTGAGTATAGTTACAGAAGATTTAGCATAAACAAAATTCTTTGCAAAAGTTTGACTAAATACTGTCTAAATTTGAAAAGTTAATTAAAATTCCATTAAAAATATATATGAATTCATAATTTTATTTCATGTTTTTACTAATACATCTATTTGATAAAAATTTCATATTTTTCAAGAAAATTGTTTGAAGATAGACACATATTTTAATCACATTTGCAAAAAATGGTTTCAGCATGACAAGTTAATATATGATCATTAGAAAATTGTAACATATTTATTTGAATCAGATGATGCAGAATTGTTCACCAGGCTTTTCATTTCTTTAATGCAATGGTTCCCAAACTATGGGTCGCGGCAGCTATTTTAGTGGGTCACGAAAGAATTGAGGTTTGTCAAAAAAATATATTTTGTATTTCACCTGTAAAGAAATATGACAATTTCAATAGCAAATAATATTTGAAAGGAGATTCCTAAATTTCCACATGAAAAAATATATGAGCAGAATATCCAGAAACATCTTGAGCTTTGAATTCTTTGATGGAGTTCAACACAATATAAAAATGTATGCCTGAACATACTTTTTGTACTTGGCTGTTTTTGAAAAACAAGTATAAAAAAACTGTGTTTGAAAATGAATTAAGGTTGAAATTAACCAGTTTTAACCCTGACATAGATGCTTTCATCAGTAAAAATCAGGGCCAGAAAACACTATGTTATATGATATACTTTATAACACTATAAAGTTATGTTATGATAGTAAATAAATGTATTTTTAATTATCGTTCTTGTTTGTGTGCTACGTTAATTATTGTTCCACCTATACAGATTGGAATTACGAATTTTGTTTTTGTAGATAGTGTATCCTTTGTACTGAATCATTTTTCATATTTCGTAGGATAGGATAGCTGACAGCTTATAGATCTAATCATAACAATTTCCATTCTGATATACACCATTATATTAAATGAGTCACAATTTTTTTTTTTTTTTTTTTTTTTTTTTTTTTTTTTTACTTAGAGGTGAGTCGCGTACCAATAAAGTTTGGGAACCGCTGCTTTAATGATTTCTTGTTGAAAAGTAAATTTTGATAATACATTACTTTTCTGAAAAAACACAATGTTGATGCTTCAAAAAAAAAAAAGTTTCACCTCTAAACGACAATGATGTTTTTCATAGTAAATTAAACTATTTATAGTTTTAATTAATTTTTTGGTTGAAATTATTAAATATTTATTACATGAATTATTACATTGTTAACTAAGCATAGACCAACAGAGTGATAAAAGTCCAAACCAGGAATCAAACTAGAGACTCCTGAAATAGCACTCCAAGTGCTTTACCAGTTAAGCTACGAGGGTGATACCCAGCTTAGCATCTTTCTCTCATGTATGTTTGTAAGGCCCGTAACTACAGCACAAGATGGAACAGTCTTCGTGAGCACACAATCCTGCAGCGTAACATGAGACACAAACAAACCCAGCATTGGTAATCACATATATATTTTCAATTAATTTTCAATAGTGAAATTACACTTGAAATTATTCAAGCTCTTTTATATTTTTATGTTAATCAAGCAAAATATAAAATTTAATTGCATAGTGGTCCAAGTCATTATCTCATTTGTATATTTTAAAAAAAAAGTAAAAAAAAAAAAAAAAAAAAAACTTACATTTTGTCAGAAAATGTTACTAAATGATGTAAGATAAACAAAGAAAATAAAATATATCAAAACCACCTTACACTTCTAAGTCTCTTCATTATCATACTGCTTTACCAGTTAAGCTACGAGGGTGATACCCAGCTTAGCATCTTTCTCTCATGTATGTTTGTAAGGCCCGTAACTACAGCACAAGATGGAACAGTCTTCGTGAGCACACAATCCTGCAGCGTAACATGAGACACAAACAAACCCAGCATTGGTAATCGCATATATATTTTCAATTAATTTTCAATAGTGAAATTACACTTGAAATTATTCAAGCTCTTTTATATTTTTATGTTAATCAAGCAAAATATAAAATTTAATTGCATAGTGGTCCAAGTCATTATCTCATTTGTATATTTTAAAAAAAAAGTAAAAAAAAAAAAAAACTTACGTTTTGTCAGAAAATGTTACTAAATGATGTAAGATAAACAAAGAAAATAAAATATATCAAAACCACCTTACACTTCTAAGTCTCTTCATTATCATACTGTTATTTATTTCCTTCTTTTACTTCCTGTGTTGTTTCTAAAATAAGAAAGTTACTCAATTTTTTATTTATTTATTTTTCAGCACTGTCACATACTTTGATCATTTAGAGAAAAAGGAACCATTGCAGGTAAATTTTTAAGTGACATTTTTTCTTAATTCTTTTTTAAACCAACATAGCTGGAAAGGAATTATACTAGGACTAGGATTGTCATGTAATTGATATATATTATTGAAATTTACTATAGCATGTTAGCTTTTTTTTAAAAAAAAGAAGCATAATTTATATACAAGGACATACAAAAAAACTTTTACATTATTGGTCTATGGAGAAAAATAATTTGGTATGTTTTAATGAGGTTACAATATTATAAACAGAAGGAAATTGATGCATACAACTGAGATGAGCTACAGCTTACTTTCTCAAGAATGTGGAATAAGTAATAAATCTATATATTTATTATGTTATTGTATGTGGCAAAGAAATCATGATTATTTGTTGATTGTTTAATGGCAGTGGCCAAATGAAATGTGTCTTATTGATTATTATGTAAAAATTTTTTGGCAGGATTTAGGCTGTGATAAATAGTTTTTTTTTTTTTTTTTTTTTTTTTTTTTTTTTTTTTTTTTATGTTTTGTTCTTTTATTGCAATTATGAAACTTCAAAATATCATTATTATTTTTTTTTCCCTGTTCTTTTTACTTAAAAAAATATATAAAAGTCATAGATTTTGCATGTTTCAAATTCAAATTAAAGCTATGTATTATAAATGAAATGAGTGAAAAGATTTTATTATTATATTTTGAATGAAATATAAAAAAATGCCACAGGTATGATATTTAGCAATTTATCACCTGCACCAGGCTAATATAAAAATACCAATTTCTTGAATTTTCGGCACATATGTTATATATGCACCACATAAATGCAATTTTTTTTTTCTGATGCCAATATGGCGAAAACTTCGTTTTCATATACCAATTACATATATATTTTTTAATTACTTTCTGTTATTTTAAAAAGGAAATTATAATTAAAAAAAGTTTAATTAATAATTATAAAACAAAACAATTTATATCATCTTAAAAAAGAAAACAAAAATAAATAGTTTATTAATAAATACACAACAATAGCCGGCTTGCCATGTGAGGCATATAATTGCCATTTTGTTGTGATCATGTTAATGTGTTGTGTATGTGACATCTGTGCTTATTATTTGTAGTATAATCTTCTAATTTGGTAAAAAAATGAGCAATTAAAATAAATTTTGAATAAAAACAATATGATTTAATGCTTAGTATACTTTTAAGGGAAACCAAACTGATTGCCAAGGGTTAGTATAATAAATTTCACAAGTATAATTTAAAACAAAATGAGCCCCAAAGGAGAAAAAAATGCATTGACTGATGATCATAATAAAAGGTTTGTAAAATTACAACAAGCAGTTTTAAAAAACAAGTGAATGAATTCTACTGAAATCGTACTTTTCTAAATATTGAAATACGGTACATAACATTTATCTACAAACTAGTTATCCAGAATGATAATTCTAACTGGCTGATTTCAGAAACTTTCCAGAAATAATGTGTCATACCATGCCAATTCAACATATGTTTTGCTTAATATATGACCAGATGGTATAGTATAACATCATTAAGTGTCCATAGGATTTTATTTGGAAGCATGTTTAATTATATATTGAGCATTTTATTCTCAAGGCATTCCAGTTAATTGATTAAATTTCTGTCTTCATTAATTCTGATTCTTAATCTGAATTAATCAAATAATTAACCCTTTCATTCATACAGACATCATATGAAGACAGATAAGTATTTATTGCCTTATTTAAAAAAAAAAAAAAAAAAAAAAAAATCAGTATTTATTTATGGAAATCTGATTTCTGGACAGATAATAGTTAGCATGCAGCACAATAATAAAAAATATTTTATAATGAGTTCTCATTTATCACAGGAAAAAAAATTTTTTTTTGTGAATAATAAAAAGTAATTTATGCATGAAAGGGTTAATTTGAAATCAAAAACAATGCTTCATCCACATATGATCTACAAATCTGATCAAATGAAGATTATTTTAATGCCCAACCAATTACACAGAAAAAATAGTTATCTGGAATATATTTGGCCCAACCATTCTGCATAAATTATTCTATGCTGTGATTTGATTCTGTCATAAAATGGAATATTTGTGCTTTTCTATTGTTTTCATTTATTTGAAATAAATAGTGTCTTGTCATGTGTATGTATACAAAATATGTATATGAAATAGAAATTGTTCAACTGAATGCAAAAAGTTTAAAATTCCCTCCTTTTTAAATTTTAATAAAAAAATTACATTATTTACTCATTTTTCTCTTTCATTTGTGAAAAGAAAAAAAAATGAGTTAAAATCAATCAATTGGGAGTTTATCATATTTAAAATCACCAAATAATAATATTGTCAAACAGTTTATTTAAAAAATATATTTACATGAGATTTTTATTCCATGCTTTGAAAAATATTTTTACCCATTGTTGCCAATTTTAAAAAAGGTTAAATAATATTATTTCTTTCTTTATGCTAAATGTATATTAACAGTATTACTTTGCAAATATATTTTTAAGTAAATATTAAAAAGTGAAAGAAAAATTTTTTGAAAATTACATCATATTTAAAATAATTTTCTTAAATAATTTTCTTATAGTATCATTGTAAAAATCCAGGAGGCAGTGACATTGTTTACTAAGTCTTACTAAGCTGATTTTCAAATGTTTAATAGAACTTATTTAATAAAATGCGAAAACTGACGTTATCTGCCCCAACGGCAGTTATTTCAATTTTCAAATCAATCAAAGGGAAATGAATGGAAGCCTGATTACACTGGTCATTTGATTATAATTCAATCTTCCATAATCTTTAATAAACAAAGCAAATTAGCCTGTTTTCAGAGCCCCCAGTATATATGTAAGATATCCATATGTATTTGCAAGGAATGCTGCCCTTTGGCAGTTGGCCTTCTGGCATCATATTGTCAGGGCTCCCAAATGGACCGCCAACTAAATATCAGAATTCTCTTAGAAAAATTTTCTCTTTATATTTATCTGGCAAATTGCCGAGAAACCAGCTTTGGAAATTAATTTTTACACAAATTCTGTAGAAACATATCATGAAATTTTCTGTTAAAAAATATTGGTATTCAGTTCGCGGACTTTTTGGGAGCCCTGTATTGTAGGAACACCAATGCATTCTTGAAACTTTTTGGCCGGCTGGCCGTTGTGGTGCATTTTGGTTATTTCTGTGTAATGGTGGGCTGCAATCACATGTTGTAGTCATGTTTAAGGTGTAAGGCAATGAGGAGACATTCAGTTCTTGGGAACTGGTTTATTATCTTTTTAGCATGCATAATGGTCCAGGTTTGTGTTGACAACCAGATTTGTGTTGGCTTGACTTAGGAATTCTAATACAATTAGTGAATGGGCAGCATTTTATTGGCAATTTTATTGTTTTGGTGTCTAAAAGCCATGAACAGTGTTGAATTCAGACGTTGTTCTTCGGGAGGAACTTCAGTGACTCCATGGGAGACATTATAGAGTTCCGGGGGTGAAATTGTATTTTTTTACCATTAAAACGCAAAATTTCAAATTTTCTGGGAGGAACATTTTGTTGCTCTGGTAGGGGGGATACTCCCCCTGATCACCTCCTGAATTCAACACTGGCCATGGAATTTTGCTGCTTCAGATTCTTTAAATACCATAACTCAGATTATTTCCACTAGGTTGCGACACTACAAGAATGAGAGGTTAATTTAATTGATGGGACTGGGCATTGTGATGTTAGAAAAGTGTGGCAATCTGGGGTTCATTTTGCTCACCACAAGAAATGAAAATTGCACTTAGATCAGTTTTTTTTTATCTTAAAGAGCGTCCAAAAATGATTTCTGAAATTAATAAGGTGTATTGCTCGAAAAGAAAGATATCAGAGGCAAGCTGCTTTTTTAAGCATTATAATTAAGGTTAAAAGAAAATTAGATGGGACTTTAAATTTTAAACTTTTAAATTAAAGTTTTTTAAAAAGGGATTTACTTTATACTTTCAAATACATATATATTTACTTATTTTCCAGTTTGTTACATTTTTAACAAAATCTCCTGAAGATATCTTTGCAAAGTTCAAGACTGTTCTGAAGCCGGCTTTCTCATTCATGCCTGCCTCTTCGAGTTGCAACGTGAGCCGATACTGTGACTTCCTGGAATGTATTCGCATGAGACTCGCTAGTGAATCACCACTACCTGAATGGATGACATCCTTTCTGGACAGTAACCCTGAAAGTTATAAAAATTTATCTGAATTGGAGCTTTTTGTTATGAGGTAGTTTAAATAATAAAAAATTCTTTTCCCCTATATTATTTATTGATTTATGTTGCAATAACAATTTACTTTACAAGTTAATTCACTGCTTTCATGCAGCTACCGTATTTCCTGTTTTTTCTTTCTATTTTGCTTAATTTTATAAACAAAAAGGCTGAATTTTATGAAGATTTTCCACCAAAAATAATTTTTATTGTTTGAGGAATATTTATTGAGTATTTTGCTATGGATCCAAAAGCAGAAAATTGTTTTAGGATTTGTGAGAAACTTTTCAGTATTTACAATTAATCTGAATTGCATGTGTGTATGTGTTTTATCCAAAACTTGAAGGTGAAAGATAAAAGATCTTAAAAAGTTTTTCTTTTTAACATGGAAAAGATCTTAGCCTTTGTTTGTAATATGCAAGATTTATTGAAATCTTTTACAACATCTCCAACAATCTCCATCCAACAATCTTTTACATTGAGCAACACAGTTTTAATCTATTGGTCATTTTATTATTGTAATGAAAATCAGAGTTTTTCTGTACTTCTTTTTAATCTTTGATAATCTAGCATGGTTTTTATCTAAACTTGTACTAAAGACATCTGCATTTAAAAACTAAGTTTTGTTGTTGTCCCTTGTTTTGTTTAAATAAAATCTCTTGATTTTTGGCTTTTAGAACTTGGCAAGTCTGATGACAAAATTTAGCATATCAGGCTAAAAGTTTGTTTTTGTGTTTATAAGTGGATCGAGTTGCCTGTTAATTTAGAAAATTAGGAAAACAAGTAAAATGTTCCATTCAGTGTAACCTAACAAAAAAACAAATATCCTATCCTCGAATGCATTTTGAAATGTCTTTGTATATTTAGAACCAGGTTTGCAGATCTATACATTTGGTAGATTTTTCATTTGGTACAGAGATATACAAATATGTTTTTTTTTATTATTAGTATACATATGATATATTTCTCCCTCTCTCTTTCCATGCACACACACAGAGAGAGAGAGAGACATACATACATACAAATATATATATATATATATATATATACATTTTCATTTGTAATTTTTGTTATTATTTCTCAATTCATGTTTTCCCCCCATGAAGGAAGGAAAAATAAATTTATTTTTGAAAAAATTCAAGATATTGCTGATATCATTGATAATCACAATCTTCTTATCAAATATATTTATGTATTAATCAAGCTTTTTTATTATCAAGTCTAGCTAAACCTGAAATAAAACTTCCTTATTCTTTTATTTTGAAATGAAGTAGTAACATACCTTTATGAGACAAGTTTCATTGAATAATTTAGAAAAAATACATTTCATCTTTGTAATAAATATTTAACCTTACATTAGTGGTTATTAATTTGACCTTTGTTTTTAATATTTTAATCATTTTTAAAAATATCTAAATTTTTGTCAGTTTATTATTTATTTTAATATTTTATTATATTATAAGCATTCATTATAGTTTTGATTGCATTATTAATTACATTTGAATTACTGTTTAAAAAATGTAAATAAAGCAATGACCAGTAATCTGCAAAATTCTAAAATCCTCACAACTTAAGCTGTGCACGATCCTAAGCTGTGCAGATTTCAGATAGTCTACTGTATACCTGTACTCTTCTAATGTATTTTATAGCAAGGATGTTTTAACAGCCTTTGATAATACTTGTAAAAAGGGAAACTGTCTATACTGGAATCCTATCTTAAATGAAAAATGTTAGTCACTATCTTAAAATTATACCTCCCCCCCCCCCCCCCAAAAAAAAAAAAAAAAAAAACAAAAAAAAAAAAACAAAAAAAAAAAACAAAAAAAAAATTGCTTAAAACAGAAATTTTTATTGGTTGTCATTTTGATGGGAGAGAGTACATCTTCCCCACCACCCTTGTCTATGCCACTGCCCTCAAAGAGAACTCCCCCTAGAAAATTCTGAAAAGACATCTCTGCAGAACAGTATACTAAGAAAGTTAAATTTTCCATGAAATTATTATTTTTCTAAATAATGCAAATGTAAACAAATTAGCTTAAATGTATCACAGACTGATGAAACTGCATTATAGCTGCAATATCATCTGATCATAATGTTGCTTGAAAGGAAAAGTTGTAGAAAAGAAAATAAAGAATTTGTTTCTAAATTTTATTCTAAATTTGTTTATTTCTATTTTATTTTGAATTTTCAGTATTTTGAGAGGTATTTTTTGCATATTTTAGAAAAGGTTATTATTTTAAATTATTGCCAATTATAAAAACTGTACTCAAAACTCAATATTCAATTTTTTGATTAGATTTTTTAAATTTAATTTTTAGTCAATTTTTAGCATTCTTTTTATGTTTCAAGGGGGTTTTACTACATTAGTGAAAGAATACAGACGGTTTCATTCTTTTAATCTGACTCAGTAAAATAGTTCCCTTTTCAGTAAAGCTTTCGATAAAGCTTTATTATAGTTTGTTTTTTTTATGCGTCATGTATATCATTAATCCAGGCAATGCTGGGCGGGTTAGTTAGTTCATTAATATGTGTTAAAAGCCATAAATGGAAAAAATTATATCCTATTTAAAATGGTCAAATAATAAAATTGTTAACAGATTAAATTTTAAAAATATATATATTTGAGACATTTCACATTTCTGAATGATTTTTTTAAATTATTGTTGCCAATTTTAAGTCAGTGCAAATAAAATTATTTCCTTTCTAGAAACAAAAGTATTTTCACTTAAATATAAAAAAAAAAGAAAAAGAAAAGAAAACTTTAAAATAATTAATTCATTAATATGCATTAAAAGCAGTGAGTAAAAACAATATATCATATTTAAAATGACCAAATAATAATATTGAAAAACCATTTAAATTAAAAAATATATTTAGACGAGACATTTACTTCATATTTAAATATGATCTTTTTTAGCTATTGTTGTGAATTCTAAGTTGATGTAAACTTTCTACAACAGAAATATTTTAATATGAATATTAAAAAGGAAAAGAAAAATTCAGGTAAAATTACATCCTTTTTAAAACAAATCATTTAAAATATCTTAAAATTTTCTTATAGGGCAGTTGAAAAAAATACCAGATGGCAAAGATTCTGTGTATTTCAAATGTTTAACTGATCTTATTTAGTCAAACATGTAAATAGCTAGTAGATGTTTAAGAGAAGCTGATTCAACTTTAAAATCCCCCAATCAAAGGGAAGTGAATGGAAACCCATTTACAGGGAGATCGCTACTGGTGTTTTAATTGAACTTCAGACTTCTGCAATCTTTTAAAGGCAGATCAAATTGTATGTTTTTAGAGTTTGTAGTATCTCAATAGGGGTTGTTGAGCATAGCTCATTGGGAATAGAGCTCTAAGGATTGTAAAATGAAATTTGCCTGGATACTTATGGGGAAATTAATCACAGAAAAATAAAAAAATTATCTTGTTTGTAAAATCCTAGCTGAAATATAAGAGAAAAATTATTGGGGCTCTTACAGTGAAATTATCTCATGTTCTACTTGCAAAAATTGCGCATTTTTTTCATCCTTAAAATTACTGAGTAGGAAAAATACATGAGTGCATAAATTATTCAAGTAAATGTAATCTTTAACCTCTACATTAGTTTAAAAATTCAGTATCTAATATCTCTGTAAAAAATTAATTTTTATTAAAGATTCTTTTTATTTTTCAGGTTTTTGCTTCATTCGTATGTTTCTGGTTTAGCTTTGAATGTCCCTAAAGATAAAGGAGATTTAGTAAGTCTTCTTTATTTATTGTCATTTGAAGTATACTTTCTTATTAATGTTTTAAGCGATTGTCAAATATTTATTGGATATTTTTCTAAAAAAATAAAGTAAAATAAAGTAACAGTGTTAAAACAGACTTTTTAAAAACTCTTTAGAACTGAAAAAGTTTTCAAGGAGTGCTTAGAATTCTTTAAAAAAGCAAAACAGTTCTTATTAACTCAAAATTAAATTATCTCAAAAGAGAATGTAATTTTGAAATATGGTTGAATTGAAGTATACAAGAGTAAAAAATGAAATTTATACCTTACATGATGAATAATACTACTTCCATAATAATCATCTTTTTTAAGTGCATGTGTGACATGAAAAGAATAAAATAAAATTCTTCTTCTGTCTACAAAGGTAACATTGAAGTGATTACTGCAATTCCAAAAATAAAAATAAATGAAAAAAAAAGTAATTAACTTTTTTGTATGTGCCATATGGTTTTTCCCTTCAAAATTTATGTGCACATGATGATTATTAAAGATTTGATTGGCATCTATGTTACATACATGGCCATTGTTCACTGGCAATTTTGTGTTCAAATTTATGAAACTAGTCGCAATATATTGTGAATTTAGGGCAATTTCAGCACTAGCTATTAGATTTTAATACAGTAAAATCTGTTTTCCCTCTAAATGAAGTTTTAAAAGTTATGGTGAGTGTATGTATTGCATGAGGAAGCAACAGATATGAAAAAATATGTAATGTAAACTGCCCTAAAATAGCATACTTTAATTAATAAATTCTTTTATTCATACTTTTTTTTCTCATGACCTTTATCTTTTTTTTCTCAACTAACTTTATTACAAATAAATTTTTCTGCACACCAAGAAAGCAGCATCATATTCACCATGTGCCCACTTTAAACCCTTAACACCTTTTATTTTCTTCTTCTTCGATTTTGAGTGATTGGATAAATCATTGCAATAAAGACAGGCTTAATCATCATTGTCATCAGAAAATCCTTGTCTTTGTCACCATCGTTGGATGTAACAAAATGAATTTTCTTCTTATAATCCAAACGCCGACAGCACAAAAACATAAGGTATCAAGTAGAAAAGAAGAAAAAAAAACTTTTATTTTATGGAAGAGTTACAATAAGAGAATCTAATGATGCATATCTACCAGAAGCAAAGTTGTGTATAAGCTAAAAATGAATACCACCAGTGATTGATTCATAGGTTTATCATTGTATTTTCTGCACAATCAAAGGTAAGAAATGATTGTACGGCAAACACTATGTTAAATCTATGATTCAACCACTAGTGGTATTGATTTTTGGCTTATGCATCCCTTCATTTCTTGCAGACATGGATCATCAGATTCTTCTATTACTACACTTCCATAAAATAAAGGTTTTTTTCATCTGCTCGATACCTTAAGTTTTTGTGCTGCTCGCTCTTGGTCTGTTAGCTTGTAGAGCTGCACATCTGGACTGTGTTCAGCAGCTGTTATCTTCACTGCAGCAATATTAGAATTGCTAGTCAGAACTTTTGCATCATCATGCTTCCTCTTTTAACAGGAAGCATGATCGATTGCACAAGATAACTGTATATTGTTACATGCTGGCAGCCAGTGGCAATATTAATAAACATAAGGTATGTCATTTTGGCACAGTTTTCTCTAATTCGCTTAAAATTCATATACTCCTTAGAATTTTTGTAGATTCTTTAGATTTTTTTTCATTTCTGTGAACCTTGAAGTAAGTAAAACAATTTTCTCATATATCATTCAAGTCGATATAGACAAATTTTGGAGGCTATTTAGGGGTGTTTCACAAAAACTTATTTTAGAAAATAGGCCTTTTCACAAAAATAAATTTAATAAAATGTGCCTTTTCACAAAAATAAATTTAATAAAATGTGCCCCTTCACAAAAATGAATTTAATGAAGCAGGCCCCTTCACAAATTTTTTTTTAAAAAATTGGCCCCTTCTTAACATTCTTCTTCATAAAAACTGTTTTAAAATGTGTAATTTGTAAATAAAACTAGGTCATGAAAAAAAAAAAAATAGCAAGGCAATTTAAAGAAGTTTTTGTTAATAAATTCTTGTTCAGAATAGGAATATCTAGATTTCAACTTTCATTACAAAATGTTATTTTTCACAAAAATGGGATAAAAATAACTTTTCACAAAATGGGCCCCAAGAATAAAAAACTGCATCAATCCTTGTAATTGAAATAAATGTAACATTATTGAATCACCAAATGAGGTCCTTGGTACATGAATGATTTGTAATTTTACCCAGAAGCTATCCCATGATGTTAAGTTTTATTTTGTAATTCAATCACAATCTATGATTGTTGAAATTTTGATAATAAGGTTTATAACACTCCTTTATTACACTTTATTTATTATTCACACTCCTTAACTCCTTTATTACACTCCTTTATAACACACTCTGTAAAATGAAAGGTCATGCATCTTACAGATTTTTTATCTTATTTAAATCATTTCATTTTAATAAGGTGAACATGGCTTAAGATGGCAAAAAAAAAAAAAAAAAAAAAAAAAAAAGTCTTTATGCTATCTGACATTTTCTAAAAAATAAGTTAAATGATATTTAATTCAAGTGAAAGCACAATTTGATTCATGGTTGATTAAAATATCTTAGCATTTTGTGATTAAAATTATGATTTTGAATAATTTCTTTTTATTTTGTTCACTAGGAAGAAAAACTGAAGTATGTTGAATCAATCATCATGCGTAACTACATCTCTAAAGTATTTGGAGGTTGCCAAGACAAGATAGATCTACTAACTCCTGCACAGGGGCAGTCGGTGCTCCTCATGGCTGATTGGCTGCTAAAAGAATTCCAGATGCCAGTCACTGGTCTTTATTCTGCCCTTGGTTGTGAGATTCCATCCGATGCTGACAGTTTACCAGCTCGAGAAAACTGTCGCATCTGTAAAAGTGAGGTGAAACTGGAAAGCATCAAGATAGGAAAATGTGCGAAGAACCACACTTTTGCTCGCTGCTGTCAGTCACTTCTGCTCTGCGACCTTGTACCATACCACTGTTGTAAGTCATGCAAGAGTGTCGCTCTTCAGGATGTTTGGAACTTTGGTCTGACATGTACATTTTGTGGCATGACTATGACTTAAGGATGTTTTCTTCAAAAAAAATTTTTTTCTTTTTAAAATTTTCTGATGCTTTTGCAGACTTATTTATGAATGTAAAAGCATGAAACTTGAAGATATGACTGTTGAGGTGATTTGACGTTTTAATAGATGCTTATATTTTTTATCTAGGAATTTGCATCTTTAGTTGTAAGTGGTCGTCATCTCATAACAATTTTTATGAGGCTGTTGCATCAGAAAATTCAGTTCAAAATGCCAACTCTGACTATATATTATACGAGAGTTGCTATTTATATTTCTGGCCTAGTAATGAAAACGCAAATATTTATAATCAATATTGTATTTGTAGTTTTCAAAGTATTATCCATGAGGATCAATACACCTTTACATCCGTTTGAACCAATTTTCGAAGCACTCTTATTTACTCCTATGGAGGTAACTCCAAACATGCATTTTGAATTCAACAACTGGTTCTTCGGGAGACAAAAATCATTATCCACATAATTTATTTTTGATGTGTGGGAATAAAAAAACATTATTGGGTGACAAATCAGGACCCTATGACTGATTACCCATCAATTCGATGTTTTGGCCTTTCAGAAATTCCTTTGTTTGAGTTAATGTGTGAGAGCTCACATTGTCATGGTAAAAATTTATTCACCTGTTATTCTCCTTTTTTCAAATTTCTTTGAAGACCTCTGGCAAATAAATGATCGAGTACCATTCAGAACTGACTTTCCTGCGTTGCTCTAACACTACTGTTGCCATGTGACTGGTAATGTCGAAGAAATAGGCAACCATTTTCATCTATGTGCTTCTTCCTCAAACAACTTTTGTTGAATTTGGCTCATCTTGCAACACTTATACAGTCGATTGCTGTTTTGTTTCCGGCTCATATGCAAAGATCCATTATTCTACCTGTGTAGATGTTATACACAACTTTTGATGAACCTTGAACGTATTTGTTTAACATTTCCTTGCCCCAATCGACACAAGCTTTATTTTGAGCTTTTGCTAGATTATGCGGGCTCCAACACAAATAAATATTTTTTATTATCAAATGTTCAGGCAGTATCTTATTGATGCCTGTCATACTAATGTCCAAAGATTTCTCTATCTCACGGTATGTCACTTTATGATCTTGCTTTACCAGTTTAGGCACAGCATCTTTATTTTCTGGCACAACAACTGATTTTGGTAGACCTCCACGAAAGCATCCTGGAGCGAACATGAAACACAAATGAATTCGTTATACCAGTTTTTTACAGTGCTTTAGGATGGTACTTTATCATTGTATAAAAAATTAAGTTCATGGAAGTACTTTTATCATGACAATCCATGTCAAAAGTTATGAAAAATGATCACATGAAAATGTTCACGAGTTAGTTTCATTTTTTGCACAAGATGAATTTTTCAATTTATTGCAAATAACAAAAATCAAGCTAAAATGGCAAATCGTTCTGGTGAATTTATGGTTAAAAATATCAAATTTTTAAATGAAACCATCAGCGATAGTCTAATAACACTTCTTGTTGCCAAGGCCAGAAATATAAATAGCAGCCCTCGTATTCTAAAACATCTTTTTTGAAAAGTAGAAAAAAAACACAGCCATTTTCTGAATAAGAATGCATGCCAATGTCATGTTTGAAAACAAAAATAAACTGAGGAATCTCTCAGAAAGTAGACAGTTTTGTTTTGAGAACAGCCTTAAGGTGCAACTCTAGTCACACAAAAAGACCCTGATGATAATGTAAAGTCTATGGGAGAGTTCTTTTCAAATATCTCGCTCAAATTTTAATATTTTTACATGATTATTTTTTGTATAGGATAGCTGAAGACGATGCACAACCAGCCTAGTTTTTACTTTTTCCGTTTTGCTTATATATATTTTAGGTGCGTTCGTAATTATGTAAATATGTAGCACCTATAGTGTTCGTTCAGTCTGTCTGTCTGGCCAGCCGTCTGTCTGTCCACATATAACAACGCAAAAACTACCTAACCGAATCTTTTGAAATTTAAAATATATAATTATTACATAATTTTGTCAGGTCATTTCAAATTTGATGAGAATCAGATGGATAGATCAACTACAGGGACGATCAAAAGTATTCCGTTACATTACGGTCAATGGGGGAAAATGTTGCAAATGCATTTTAATCATTTGAAATTTAAATTGCATACTTATTACATAATTTTGTCAAGTCATTTCCATTTTTTTTTTTTTTTTAAAATAGGATGCATAGATCAAATACAGGGACAATCAAAAGTACTCTGTTACATTACAGTCAATAGAAAAAAAGTTTCAAATGCATTTTAATAATATTACACTCATTTGAACATAATAATATTGATATGCATCATAAAGTACATATTATAAGATAGATTTTGCATAATCTGTTGTGCAAAGAACTTTTATTATTGATTTACAAGGCCACACAAGAGTATTCCATTACATAATGAGTATAGAGAAAACATTGTTTGTTGCGCATTTTAATTGTAAATTAAGTATTTACAATTTTATGAGATTGATATATGAGAGTGATATTTTTAAAACTTCATTATCGTACGAACACACCTCATTTGCTACACTTCACGTGCAATTTCCATCTTGTTTATATTATGATAGTTTCAGTTTCAGAACCGGTATAAACTGGTTTTGAAATTTAAAATATTTTTTTTTTTTTTTTTAAATCTGAAACCAAAATTAAAAAAGTAAAAACTAGGCCGGTTGTGAATTGCCCTCAGCTATCCTATACAAAAAAATCTTGTAAAAATATTCAAATTTGAGCGAGATATTTGAAAAGAACGCTCCCATAGACTTCACATTATCATCCAGGTCTTTTTCTGTGACTAGTGTTGCGCCTTAAGTTGGTTGTCAAGAATGTCTGCGACTTCTACTGGTTTCTTAAAAAAAAAAATAAAATAAAATAAAATAAATGAGGCCTTAAAAATTTCTTTTATCTTGTAAAATAAGAGTTATATAATCCCTGTTTTGCAGATTTTTTTTTTTTTTTTTTGGGAGAGTCTGTATATATATATAGTTTCTTAAGGCTCATAATGTGCTAGTACATGACACCTAACATGTAAATATGGTATTATGCCAAGTAATGCACACAGTGCAGGGATTTTCTAAATCAGTTACAGTGAGATATGACTGAATTTTAGTTGCACCTTATATTCATAAAACATTTTTGCTAAAAAAAAAAAAAAAAAAAAAAGTGTACTTTCTTCTTGTAGAAGTATCGGCATAACACAGTGTTAAGAAAATGTGATTTTTTGCCAAACATAAATAGGTACTTCATTGCCATAGTGGGCCTTTGAAATTACAATTCTGCCAAGATTGCAGTTACAATTTTACCAAGATTGTTACCAAGAGCATGTATATTCACCATAAAATATATGTATGCTTTACATTCATGTATATCTCATATTTATTTAGTATGTAAGCTCATACCTACATCTTATATGTCATATATGATTGTAACTTGATCATATACATCATAACTTGACACTTATATGTATCTTATATGACTATAATGTCATACACATTATATAACTTGACAATACATCTTGGTTGTTTGTGATTCATCCTTTGGGGGGCACTATAACAAGAAAATATGGCCAAATATTATTAAAAGTTGAGAAAGCAAGATTCTGTTATAGACTATTCTGGTTTAGTAAGGTTTACTATATTTTTATGTCCTGCTTTTTTAAACCCTGTAACTGGCAACTCATCTCATTTTCTTACACCTAAACTAATCCAATGCCATTTTAAAAAGTGCCAAGGTCTCAACAAAAGAAAAGTATTTATATCTATATGTATATTATTGTAATTAAATTTAATAATTTTTTCAAAAACATATCAAGTGGACATAATTTCTTTGTAAGCATGAAGATACCTTGAGATGAACTGCTCAACAAAATTGTTATGACCACTGTCATTGGCATACAGTGGTTAAAACTCAAAGGCATAAAATCTGCAAAACTCATTTTTGTAAAAACTAAGTTCTTTGAACCAATGCAACTCAGCAGTAAAAATAGTAATTCATTTTGTTTGTATAATGCTACTTTTAAATCTGTTTTTTGTCATTGTGTGACAATGTGCATTTTCAAACAATTGTTATTTACGCTCTTTTCACAAAGGACTTACTTTATCATAGGGCATCTGGGACTCATGCACGAACTCCAACACACTTTATGCACCATTGATATGCATTAAAATTCATTTATATCTACATTATAAAAAAAAAAAACCTCTGTGAATAACCCTGATTAAATACTAACAACAAAAATGATTTCATCAATAAATTTCATTTTTGTTGCTCTTTTTTTTTTTTTTACCTCTAAACATTACATAATTTCGATTTTTATACTATCAAATAGAATTTCTTTCTCTCTCTCTTTTTCCAAATATACAATTTTTTTTTAAACTATATCTCAACTTATTGATATTAAAATTTGCATGCACAAATAAATCTTTACACATAAAACTTTGTACATAATTCAGCATTTGTTTGTTTTCTGTGTAATACTCCATACAAAATAACTAAATTGCCAAGCAAAATTAAAATTTCACAAATAAAAATAAACATAAATTTGATAGATATGTAATCAAACTATATATAAAGGCTGAATTAATCACTAAAATTAATATAGATAAGGAAATCTTTTATCGCTAACATGGAAACATCAAAAATTCGTTTTGATGTAGTTAATGGCAAGCTAAGAAAATATACTAAATGTAAAGAATCTACAGTCAAATCTCACTAGCAAGAACTTCAAGGGAAATCAAAATTTTGTTCATGTTATCAGTATCAAATCTTTGTATTCGTCTTTATAAGGGTCTGTGAAAACAATTCGTGTTAAGAATGTTTATGTTAATGAGGTTTGACTATATTAGAGTTTCAATTAACCCTTACTGATTAAGTGTCGACAATTAACCATCCAAGCTTTACATATATGATTCTAATTTTGTATTCCATTTGTAACACTATATTTAAAAATAAATAAATATGTTTTTCTTGCACATGTTATCAAAATCAACTATCTATTTTTTTTTTCTTTTTTTTCTTTAAGTGGTGTCAACAAAATAAAATCATGTAAAAGATGCTTGTGCCTGGGAAAAAATACATTGACTACAAAAGGTTTAAAATTATTTTCACTCAAAAGCTCCATTGTTCTTACAAATTTCTTTATAAATTAATGCTTTTGAAACTTGGTAAAGTTTATTTATTTGTCTATTTTTTTTTAATATAAAACTGTAGTTTAAAGCATAACTGCAAATAAAGCTGACTTAGGTCATACTTGTAATGTTTGAATATTGTAAGACAAGATTGTTTTGAAAAATAAGTCCATAATGTAATGTTTATGCTCTATGCATGAAATTATTCATGTTTTGCATGAAGCATGTGTCTTTTATGTTAATTTATTTAATGTGTCTATCTTTACTTTGTGTCAATTTGGAATGGTATAATTAAAAAATCTTCATGAGTTCCAAATTTTTTACTATTGTATTATAACATTTATACATTAAGATTTGTAAATATTTATTTTAATAATAAAATAAAGAGAAATTTTAAGAGTGTTGTGAATTTTATTTGTAAATTTATTATCATTACAGTTGAATATACAGGATAATTAAGAAATATTGAAACAATGTGCTACTTCTTAAATATTGTCCCTAGGTACAATACTTCCAGTTGCAAAGTTTAATTAAAAAAGGTGCAAAATTTGATGAGATAAGTTGCAATTCCATGGGGGTGGGAAAAAATACAAAATATACTATTTCAAAAATACTATTTGAAAAAATACAAAAGTGAAATTTTTATGTGGAGGAAATTTTTCCTTATCCATTCCTGAATTTAAAAATGTCATCTCAATATCTACAAATCTCACATAGATATTAAAATCCAAAATTTGTGACTTTCACCCTTTAACCCTGCCTCTGAGCAACAAGTTCTTGACACAATTTCCATACAAAATAAGTTTAATTCACAAATAATAAAAATCATTTTATGATAGTAGCTCTCTTTTGGACATAAAATAGCAACATATAGATTTCATGTTAAACTTGCTTTCAAAATATGCTGGTGGTCTGCACAGATCGAAATATCTAGGTCTGGTCTCGAACTGACACATATGGAAAAAAGTTCGGCCTAGCCTGGAAAAGGTTTAAATCATACCCCGACTTGGCCTTGAATTTCTACATACATTTTTACTTTGATATGGGGTCATTCCATGTCAAGTGTCCTAAATTTTGGCATGGTTCCCGCTCGACCCCCTTCAATTTTTTTATAATTGATAAAGAATATACATGTATGTATATTATGAACATCTGGAAACTGTTTAGTGCAAGAAGTAGTATAGATGGGCCGCAAGAGGTCCATTTGTACTAATCACTATTTAATGGTCGTAAAAAAACAGCCAAATCATCAAATTTGGCATCATATTGCTCATGATACATGAAACTTTGCTTAATGAAAATAAGTGATTTAGTACAACTTTTTGTGATAAAAAATGTAATTGCAGTATTAAAAATCACAAATCAAAACTATCGTCACTACTAGGCCTCAAAGTAGGCTGTACGGCAGTTCTGGTTGAATTTTATCCTTATTTTAACATGTTGTAACTACTGTAAATATTATTTTAAAAATTTGTCGCTTCACAAATTAATTACCTATGAATGTGTCATAAAGCCACTGAAGTTGTTTTTAAATTGCTTAAATATTCATTAAATTATTCATGTTCAAAATCTAATAAAAAATTAAAATCGTCAATTTTGCCCCATTTTCAGCAGCATATATCTCAAAAGGGACACTTTGGATTCAGTTACAATTTGCACCACTGGAAAGAACATATCTTAATTTATATAAAACAATTTATTTTATTTTGGGCCTTTTAGATACAGAAGGAAAATAATAAAATTCAAAAACCTGTTGTACAAGATAATCGAGATAAATAAGAGAAAGGGATATTACGAAAGGGTTTTTCAACATATTTTGCACCATTCTTTTTTATTACAACGATTAATGCATAGATAATAATCACTTTTTTTGGTCACAGTTACATCCCCTTTGCCATTATGAACCCCCATAATCGCATTATTTATGATATCCCCATTGCCGCATTGCCAATGAGTTATATCCAAGGACCAGGCAAGACTAGGTTCTGATTGGGTATTACATGTTTCAAATTCTGAATGTGAGTACCTAACAAAATCTATAGATTGTTTAAGACTGAATGTTTTGAGTATTTCAAGCTCCCAATATGTTGATTCATGATCCCCAAACTACAAAAAACATTACTCATTGGTTCAGTTTGTCAAATTTCTTATTGATTGTGATTGCAACACCTTTTGGTAAATTGTATTACTGACTAATTTTTGTTTTTATTAGAACTGGAAAAGTAATTATTATATGCTCTTCTGGAATCCAACAAAGGTCTTGTCTAGTGGACCAATAAAATGTTTTCGAAGGTCCATGAGGGTGCATAAAATTTAGTAAGACATTGTTCGCTTCAAATGAGATTTCATGTACATTTCCAATCCACCAATTTGTATCGTAGAAACAGGCAATAAACTTTCCAGGCTAGTATATCCGATACGGATATATTGTGAAATGCAGTCTTAGCACTATTAGCAAGATGTGTTATAAAGAATGTTGCATCATTTGATATTCTACTGACACAATTAGTTTTTAATTTACTGGTACAAAATCATGATGTTCTCTTGTTCCATCCGATTATTCTCTTCTTGCTCAATTTTTTACTGCTTCAATTTCTTTATGAATTTAATTCCCATTATATTCTTTTCAGAGAATTCATATAGATTTTTGAATAGATAGAAAATTTTTTTGGAAAGTATTTTTGAAGATAATGATCCAGAAGACACCATTGAATTTAAACAATTGGTTCACACAGATCGTGACACGTTAGAAACGAAACAGATGACAACTGAAGATTTTATTGAAGAATTGATATTAAAAATCTCAGCACTTTTTACACATCATTACATTTCAAAGCATCGATGTAAACATCTGAGAATGACCAAAGATACTCTTAAGCCAATCATATTGACATACTTCACAGAAAATTACAGCTTTGTAATCCAGGGTGTTATTCAAGGTTTCAATTAGAAAAACAGCCCTGCGACATTGCATCCATTTATTATCTATTTTAAAGATAATTCGGAAACTAAAAGTATGAGTTACTACATAATTTGTGATTGTCTCAAACATGAATCAGTTGCTGTATATACATTTTTAATAAAACTAATGGAGCATCTGAAAAAAAGATTTGATGAAATTACGCATATATATTATTTTAGCGATGGATCTTCTGTCACAGTATAAGAATTTAAAAAAAAAATTCTGAATTTTTGTTATCACCAAACTGACTTTGGAATTTTTGCAGAGTGGAACGTTTTTGGCACAAGTCATTGGAAATCACCCTGTGACGGTATAGCAGGAACTGTAAAACGGTTAGCTGCGAGGGCAAGTCTTCAAAGGCCAATTAAAGACCAAATTTTAACCCTGACAGATCTATATGAATTCTGTGAAAAGAATATGAAGGAAATTCAATTCATTTTTGTTTTAAAAAAAAAATAAATAAAATAAAATAAATTGAAGCAGTAAAAAATTGAGCAAGAAGAGCATTTCAAAATCGGATGTACAGTTCCTGGAACAAGAGAAAATCATGATTTTGTACCAGTAAATGAAAAACTAATTCATGTCAGTAGAATAACAAATGATGCAACATTCTTTATAACATATGTTGATAAGAGTGCTAAGACTGCATTTTACAGTGTATCCGTATCCAGATATACTAGCCTCGACAGTATATTGCCTGTTTCTACGATAAAAATTGGTGGATTGGAAATGTACATGAAATCTCACTTGAAGCGAATGATGTCTTAATAAATTTTATGCATCCTCATGGACCTTCAAAAACATTTTATTGGCCCGCTAGACAAGACCTTTGTTGGATTCCAGAAAAGCATATAATAATTACTTTTCCAGTTCCAATAAAAACAAAAATTAGTCAGTAATACAATTTACCGAAAGGTGTTGCAATCGCAATCAATAAGAAATTTGACAAACTGAACCAATGAGTAATGTTTTTTGTAGCTTGAGGATCATGAATCAACATAATGGGAGCTATAAATGCTCAAAACATTCAATCTATAGCAATCTGTTGATTTTGTTAGGTACCCACATTCAGAATTTGAAACATGTAATACCCAATCAGAACCTAGTCTTGCCCGGTTCTTGGATGTAACTCATTGGCAATGCGGATATAAATAATTCATAATGGTAAAGGAGGAGAAACTGTGACCAGAAAAAGTGATAATTATCTATGCATTAATCGTTGTAATAAAAAAAATGGTGCAAAATATGCTGAAAAACCTGGTCGTAATATATACCTTTCTCGTATGTATCTCGATTATCTCGTACAATCGGTTTTTTAATTTTATTATTCTTCTTCTGTGTCTAAAATGCCCAAAATGAAATAAAGTGTTTTTTATAAATTAAGATATGCTCTTTCCAGTGGTGTTAATTGTAACCAAATATGAAGTGTCCCTTTTGAGATATACGCTGCTGAAAATGGGGCAAAATCAACGATTTTAATTTATTAGATTTTGAACATGACTATTTTAATGAATATTTAAGCAATTTAAAAACAACTTCAGCAGCTTTATGACATATTCATAGGTAATTAATTTGTGCAGCGACAAATTTTTAAAATAATATTTACAGTAGGTTACAGCATGTTAAAATAAGTGTAAAATTCAACCAGATTGGCCATACGACATACTTTGAGGCCTAGTAATGACGATAGTTTTGATTTGTGATTTTTGGTACAGCAATTACATTTTTTAGCACAAAAAGTTGTACAAGATCACGTATTTTAATAAAGCAAGGTTTAATATATCATGAGCAATATGATGCTAAACTAAGGTGGATTTGGCCGTTTTTTCTATGACCATTAAATAGTGATTGGTACAAATGGACCCCTGATGCCCCATCAGTACTTCTTGCACTAAATAGTTTTCAAATGTTCATCATATACCTACATACATATTCTGTATCAATTATAAAAAAAATTGAAAGGGGTCGAGTGGAAGCCTCTAGGCCAGTTGACATGGAATGACCCTATGGTTAAAAATTGTTTCGTAAGAAGGAGTTCTGACCATAAATACTTGTTATAGCTTCTTGTTTTTCTGTAATGTTTCAAAGTTATCAACTAAACAAACATTAAATATTGATAATCGACATTTTGGTCAACTGCTACGGTGGTTCACATTTGTTCAGTTTTTAACTTTGCAACATTCTGTGTACACCATTTAGTAACTTAGCTATTTATTTTATTTTCACAATACATTTTTTAATTGTATTTTTTAAAGTCAGTGTTTTGCATTTTCATAATGCCACTAAAATAATTTATAAACTTCATGCGAAATTTTAAGATGTGATTTCGTTTGCAAATTATATGGCTAACCATCACAAAACTAGCTGGATGTGCCAATCCCAAAACTTTCTTCTACCTCATACATATGTTTAATATTACAAAAAGTAGTTACACATATTAATTCTTTAATGTTATTAATTTAATACTATACCAACTTTGATTTTCATTTTAAATTTCTGGTTCAGTCAATTAATTGGAGTAAAAACGAGTTAATGTAGATCATGATATTTTTTAAATTCAATAGTTTCCCCTATTCTGGTATCATCAGCTGTTTGCAAATAGCTGGCTTAGCAGGACGCCAGTTCTGGTTTCTGCACAAGCTGATGGATAATAAAATAACAAAGAATCGAGAAAATTATACAAAAAGCGCTACACTATCACGATATTCCTTTCCCACAGAATATTTCCAAATTCAAGGAAGATCTCCTGGCCATAGCCAAAAACATACACAAAAGATTTGGTTCAGTTCTGTACATAACTTTATACACACTTTTCGATGGTATAATAGTGAAAATAGTACAGAAATTGCTTTTGCAGAGCCCCCTTCTGGAAAAAATTTTCCAAGTTCAGGGAGGACCTGTTTGACATGCCCAAAAATAATCATACACAAAAAATTTAGCTCAGTTCCATGCATAATTTCTTGCATTTTTTGATGGTAAAATAATGAAAATGGCACAGACATTGCGATTATAGCGCCCCCTTCTGACAGATTTTTTTTTCAAATTAAGGGAAGGTTTGCTGACCATAGCCAAACACTTACACAAAAAATTTGGTTCAATTTTATGCATAACTTCATACACTTATAGGTGGTACAATATTGAAAATGGCACAAAAATTGCTATTGCAGTGCCCTTTTCGGATGGATTTTTTTTCAAATTTAGGGAGGACAAACTAGCCATAGACAAACACTCACACAAAAAATTTGGTTCAATTCTATGCATAACTTTATATATTTTTTGGTGGTAGAATATTAATAAAAATAATATTGCCCAGTTAAACTGGTGGCATTGAGCTCACAGGCTGATGGTACATTACAGCCTTATATTTTCAAGGATTAATCTTCGAAAAACAAATTAAGGGGGTGGGGAATATCTCCCCACATTTCTCCATTTTATACTTAATCATTGAACCCCTAAACTAATCAGGGATATGCTTTATCATATAAAAGGTCTATATCCAAGATTCAGAGCAAATTGGATAATTCTTAATGAAAACCCATTTATATAATTTAAGAAAAGTTATCCCTTTCTTTTATACTTACCCATTACACTTCCAAAACTATTCAGATTCACCTTATCTGAAAAAACCTGCATTCAAAATTTAAAGCAAATCTGTTAATTCTACATAAAAACCCATTTATCAAATTTAAGGGGTAGGGGAAGGATAATCGTCCGTAATCCCTTTATACTTAACAAAAGAACTCCACAGCTAATTAGGAAAGCATCTTATCAGAATGAACTATAACCAAAATTTGAAGCAAATTGGTAAATTCTGCATGAAAAACCCTTTAACCTAAATTAAGGGGGGTACCTCCCATTAATCATGGAAGTGCCCTCATCAGAATGATCCTATGTCTAAAATTTGAATGAAATCTGATAAAATCTACATAAAAAAACGATTTATATAAATTAAGGGGAGGGGCATTAGACCTCCGTTCCCCCTCTTTATACATATCAACATATCCAATGAACACCTAATACTAATTACGGAGGTGGTTTATCAGAGTGACCTTTATCTACATTTTGAAAGAAAATTGATAATTCTGCATGAAAAACCCATTTATATAAACTAAGGGGAGGGGCGTCAGCCCCCCGTTCCCCTCCTTTATATTTATCCAATGAGCACCTAATACTAGTCATGTAGGCACCTCCTCAGAATGATCCTATAACTAAATTTTGAACGAAAACTGATAATTCTGCATGAAATACCCATTTATATAAATTAAGGGGAGGGACATTAGCTCCTGTTCCTGTTCCCCCTGTTGTACTTATCGAATGAGCTTCCAAAGCTAATCAGGGAAGCGCCTTATCAGAATAAACCTATATCCAAAACTTCAAGTGAATCGGACATTTTTATCGTCGGCCGGCATCCGCATGACACACAATGACTAGAAATACGATGAATAATTCTAATAATCAGTCAATCCATAATACATATTAATAAAAAATATTGAAATACACTTGAAAAACCCATTAACCTAAATTAAGGGGGAAGGGGTTATCCACTATAAAGGGCGAACCCTTTATAGTTATCCAATCAGAATGATCTTGTATCTAAATTTTGAGCGAGAACTGATAATTCTGCATGATAAACCCATTTATATAAATTAAGGGGACCCGTTCCTCCTGTTATACTTATCGAATGAGCTCCCAAAACTAATCAGGGAAGCGCCTTATCAGAATAAACCAAAACTTCAAGTGAATCGGACATTTTTATCATGAGTTATCGTTATCACATTACGCGCGTCAGGGCCATCGCTAAGACTTTTTATTGGTGGGGGAGAAGACCTTAAATTACCAAGTCAAATTTTCATATTTGCCAACTTGTTTCATAATTTTGCCAAGTTACCACACTTAGAAAATGTAATGCAGTTCTTATTTGTAAAAAGTTCAATAATATTCCCAATTAGAGTTGTAACTTTTGCAACTTCTATCTAAAAATAGGAAATATGTTACAGTTTTTATTAAAATTTTAATGAAATTTGCCAAGTGTAATAACATTTGGGAATATTTGGGGGGGGGTAGATTCCCCCTTTGCCACCCCCCCCCCTAGCGAGGCCCCTGACGCGCGTACGTTATTTATGGAAACAAATGTTTTTGAAAGATATTGCTATTTTTAAAAACCAAAAGCGGTGTTCTAAAGGAAAATCAACGTAGATGTTTGCACATATTTTACTTCCGAAGCCAATTTTTAAACATGGAACAAAAGAGTAAGAAAAGAAAAAAAAAAAAAAAAAAATTCGTGTGTTAGTGACTTTAGGAATTGAATTTTTTCAAAAAGTTATTATTTATGTGTTTTGAAATGGATTGCAAATGAATATAAATTTGTCTTGCATTTTTAGTCTTAGAACTTAATAAAAAGAGCTGCTTTCGCTAGCGATTGTTTCCATTGTTTTTAAATGGATGTCAGTCGGCTGACCTTCTGATTAGTAATGTCAAGCTCATCGCTGACGGGACGGTGTCAGAATATTCTTGTAACATTGGTTTGTCAGACGTTAATTAAAAAACTAAGACATAGCTTTGTAAAATATCTGGAACTATCGAATAAGTTTATCATAAATAATAAATTCCACAGCATCTATGAGACGCTTTCAGTCGTGACGTCAGTTATGACGATTTGCTTGGTTACTGACTCCAAATAAGCGATTGCTATGCTGTACTTTCTATTTTATTTGCATATTACAGCAACATTTTTCAGCTATATATTAACAGACACAGGTTTAATTATTTATATGCAATGATACCATTTTCTACGACTTATATTTAATAAGAAATGAAGCACAGCAACCGACTGACGTCACACTGAAAGCGTCTAGTTAGCAGCGTCCTCTATAGAGTCTTTTAACAGTCCATTATATAATTAGGGTGATAATATTTTCTTGCCAACTTGAGATTTGGCAACACTGAATTTATTATTTACATTTGAGCTTTGTTTTTGTTTCTGCAAGCATTTGCTCTTAATTTAAAAACGAAATGATGCATTTACCTTCATTCAATGCGTTTGAAGTCAACTCAAATTGCATATATTTTCGAAGGTCGGCAACACTCCTTTGCTATTCACATGGAAGAAACTTTTGCTTTGTCTATTAAAAACCAAGTCTTTTGATTTTTTTCCTGTTATTTGAATGATGTTTCGTAATTTTACCTCAGCTTGATTGTCATTTCAATAGAAATCATACGACAGCAAAAGGAAAATGTCATTGATCAGTAAACCAGAAATGCCTTATATTATCATTACTTTCATTTTCATGCTATCTTTCTTTCGCTTATCTGATCTAACATCATATTTATATTAGGGGCTCGGACGTTTGTTAATATGTAACTGATTAGATAAGAATTTTCTGATAAAAATTAATATTTATTTAATGTATAGCTAACAGTATCTACGGCATCTGTTTACACTTTTCGCTGCCAGGATGAGAATTTTTTGTGCTCTTTTGTCAGCTGTGTTTTATCTTTTTTCTGTTGCAACTGTAGGAGACGCAGGTACATTTTATCATTACATAAAGCTTTTTTATTTGTTCCTTCTGCACGTCAAAATATGGAATGTAATAAAACGTAAAAAAAAAATTGCATTTTTAATTTATTTGTATTCATTGGCAGCTAAATTTTATTTGTGATATTAAATATCGTTATTTATTAATGCACTATTTTGTTTTTCTAATAAAATTAATATGGAGTAATTGCAATGCACTTGCCTTTTTTAAAATTTAAATTGCATGTAGAATTTTGCACTGGACTTTTCTTTCTGTAATTCTCAGTTTAATAGGCAGAAATTTTTTTTAAGTACTTATAATATTACATTTTCTAAAAAGCAGTTTTATCAATATCAGTATTATGTAGACGGAAGAGTTGAAATAGCACAGCACGGGAGATAATTTTAATTAGGGATGGGACAAATAGTGATTTGGCCGAATACCAAATATGCGGCCAAGTTTTAGGCCGAATATCAAATATTTGGCAGCCAAATAGCAACTTTTTTTTTCCAATAAAGAAAATAAAATTTGATTATATATAATTTAAAAAATAGGAGCTCATTAATAATTATTACTCTTAAATGTGCTTTAAAATGTATTTTTAAAATTGAAAAATCTATTTTAATGCAAAAAAATTATGAAATTGCATTACATTCTTTTATCCTAATGTACATCAAATTGATTTTCAGTCAGTCAGGATGTGAAGTTATTTCCATTAAAATATGAAGAATGTACTTCACTTTTACTTTCAATTGATACTTTTACCCTTTCTTGCATCCAAAATCAATAATATTCTTAATCTCTCTCTCTTTCAGAACTCACGAGAAGATATTTTCTGAAATGACCTTTAATAAAGTAAATTTGTTCATTTAGAGTTTGTGTCCCTAATGATAAGCAAATACGTAAAAACGAGACTGTTCTGAAATCTTTTGCAAAGCTTTAAATTACAAATTATGTTAAAGCAAAAGGTTATGCTTAAAGTAGATTGCATATGTTAACAAAATCTTTGACATTTGAATTGGCGCATACAATATTCAACTTCAATATTCCACTTATTCAACAAGCATTAAAAGGGTAAACAGAAATTGGTAACAACATGAATGAAGGAAGATGTAAATTAAAAATATATACATAATAATGTTAAATATTTAAGTGAGTAATTATACAAATAATTATTTAAAAGTGAAAACTATAGAATAAAGAAAAATATTTTGTTCAGTATTTAGAATTTATGTTTAAATATTTATAAAACTATCTCCATAAAGCAAGTTGTGTCATCTAATGCATATCTTGTTTGACACCAGTTCTGTTTTCAGATGTACCCTAGTATTTGGAATAGTGATGATATTGGATAGTTAATTTTGAAAATGAATCTTCGTTAATCACCTAGTGAATGAATTTATTCATTTCTTACTTTATAGAAAATAAGTTGTGAATTTCATAAGAGCCTTTTTTATATGTGCATGGAATTTGCAGACAGTAATTAGAATAAGGCAGTGTTTTCCTTTTTTATTTTTTCTATAAGTGTTTTTATATCTTGAATTGTAATATATCATTCGCTAATGAAGACATTTCCCATACAATTAAATCTCCAACTTCGGCAGCAATTTCTAAAATATCACTAACTTTTATAGGAAATACAGAAAGGCTGTATATTTTTTAGTATCTGAATAACTGTATATTTTGTAAGTAAGATTGAGAAGGACTTCATGAATGAAGTAGCCAATTTGGATTAGAGAAAAAAAATTGTAAGAAATGAAATTCTTTAAATCCTAAATTTATTTGGCAAAATATCTTTCACTATTTGGCGAGATTTTAGCAATATTCGGCCGAAGTATTCGGTCAATAAGACTTCAATATTCGGCAAAAAGGCCGAATATCGAATAGTGGCCGAATATTCTTCCCATCCCTAATTTTAATTAGAAAACAGATTGCATTGAAGTATTAAAATGGTCCATCATGTGAATTATAATGAAAGATATATCTTATATGAAATAAAAAATTACCACAATGTTTTATTTTGTGTGAATTATTCAAGGTGTTAATTTATTGCAGTCCTAAGAGTGGAAGCCTTTTACAGGAATATGAGTTAGTTGTCTGTCTTCTTGTCATGTCATTAAAGTTATGACTTTAGTTAGTAGGTTTGAAAATAAGAAAACTGTCAAAATCATGTTGAATCTATATCTTTAAATATTAAAAGTTAATAGTGATAAACAGATTTAGCATGGTTTGATTGTTTTTTCGGTACTTATGTATTAACGCCACCACAGCAGAAGTTGCACTAATGCACCAATAAAGAGCAATCTTGTTGTTCGCATGCACGCAAAAAAATGATGTAAAAAAATGAGAAAAAAAGCACTAAAAATGGCGTCAAAAATCAGCAAACAACAGGACAACAAGGAATTCAAAAGATAATGGCACATGCGCATGCAAACAACAAGATTACACTTTGCACATTACATTGCATTTTAGCGTAACTTCTGCTGCGGTGGCATTAATACATAAGTACTGTTTTTTTTTCTTAAATCTATAAAAATCATAGCTGTAAATAAATTCTGTTCTGTAGCCTACTACCATTCATTCTAGAATATAAAAAAAAAAGAGGATGTTAGTCGCTGAAAATGGCACTATTTTAATAAAGAAAGGCATTATTGAATAAAGAAATTTGTTTAAGATGCAAAATTTGGGATTGCATCTCATCATAATTTTACGCAGGTTTCTTTTAAAAGGGGCTGCAGATAGTTTGTATCATAAATAGGATCATATATTAAAAAGGCATATCTTAAAGAAGTTTACTGTTTGTTGTTGCCTTTGGTTAGGATTAAAAGGGATAATTTTTTGGTACTATGATTAGTATTTATTTTGATTGATTTTATGAATTAACATTAAAAAAAATATAGTTAAAGTTCCACATAATCAAATAATCACCTGTTTTTTTTTCTTGTAATTTTTTTTTTATTTTGATTGAAAGAAAGAGTTGTATTTTTTGCAAGCATTTGGGTACATAGATATTTAGAAATATTGAGGCATGGGGAAGTATTTCCCAGATGAGTACAGCGATTGGTCCATTTTATACTTTTTAAGAAAGTAGTGCTCATTTTGCCAATTTTAAAAAGGAAAAAATGCTGCAGTGTAAAAAATAGTTAGGGAACACTATCTATACATACTTAAATTGTTTATGCTGCCTACTACTTTTACATAAGCTGGATGCTAGTCTTGCATATATAGTCTTTTTTTTTTTTTTTTCCCCTTGTCAAAAGCACTGTAAATTTTTTGTGTGTAAATTAGAAATATTGTTTTGATTTTGAAATAAAATGTTTTAGTTTATAGGGTTATTGATTATTTATTTTAGTAATATAAATAAAATGAGAGAAACATACATGTTTTAAATGTATGTATTTAAAATGAGAATTAAGTATTTTAAATTAAAGTTGCGTTTTTAAAATGAAATGAGTTTATTTTATTAATGAAATGAATCGAATACAAGTGACAAAAATGTGAACAATATTTAGTGATTTATCATTTGCACCTGAGCAACATAAAAAAAAAAAAAAAAAAAAAAAAAAAAAAAAAAATCTTTTAGATAAATAATTGTAAGGAAGGCCAGTCTATTTTTACCTTCCCAACAGTTTTCTCTACATAAGGCCTGGGTGATGCTGTCACTATAGGAAAAGAGCTTTTTTAATCTTTTAATTAAGCATTTCTTAAATTTTTAAAGATACTTATAACATTTAAAAATCTTCGAGAAATCATATTGAGTGCAGTTTTTACTGTCAAAATTAATAAATTTCTTATGCTTGTATTTGTTATAATGTTATCAAAATTTGGGTAATTTTATATAATTTAAAGGACTTTTCAAACTATGATTTTTTTTCTTTTTTTAATTTTACATGATTTTGATATAATGATTGTAACTTATAATTTGGATTATAAAGTTTAAAAAGTGGTTTCTAAAAAAAAAGGCTCTTCTAATAATTATTATTTTCTTTTCTGAGTTTGTTTACAAACAAAAATATCAAAGTGTAGGAAATGTATGCCAATGCTTTGTATTGAATTATAAATGTGGCCTTTTTCAAGGTGATTACATGATGAGATCTGATTGACTATGACTATAATTAAAAAATGCATTAAACACATGAATAATAATAATAAAAAATACAAATGGATGTTTATTTATCTTTTATTATATCTATTATTTTTTATTTTATTATTATTTATTATTCTTTTATCTGTTTAAAGTTGTTGCTAGGTAATTTTAGATAGTTTTCATCTTTTTTGCAAGCAAAAAAAAAATTTTTTTCTTAAGGGATGGTGAGCAGGGCTGGGTTTTTGCCGGCAGAAAATAGTTTCTGTCATGCCAGAGGCAGGAAGTGGAAGTTATAACCTGTTTTAACTGGCAGGAACTGGCAACAACTGACATAAAATAATTTTTAAATATAATCTGAGACTTTTTAGTAGTATTAAATTGCTTATGTACATTTTATCATTCAGGATAAATAACAAATAAAATATTATGAATAGTTTTAATTGAAAAATAAATTTGTACTAGACTTTGATTGTTTTGAATCTTTTATGAAAAATCAGCCTTATTATTTACAGACAATTGAAAATCATGAAATTGATATTAAAGACATAGCAGTTGTTACAATTGCAAATAAGTACCATAATTATATATACTTATATTATGGAAAGCTCTTGGTATTTTATCACTTTTTCACAAAAATAAATTTGTTCTTTTAATATTGTACAAGATATCTCATTATTTTTTTTTTTTTGTGCTATCTTAAGAACCATTTCTCTTTGCATGTAGTAGTAGATAATTTTTAAGTTATTGCAGTGTATTATTTATTTAAAATATTCTGAAAAATGATGTTAAAATATCATAGAATTTTTTGTAAGTCTTTTTCTTAAATTTTAACAAAAATATCATCAATAGTTTAATTTGTACAGCATCAGAATACCGTTATGAAAATTTCTGTTTTTCAAGTGGCAGAAAATTATTATATAATCAAAGTATATTTATATGGTCCTTTTGAAACTTTTTGCTACTTTGAATAGCATTCATTATCTTTATTTTAATTTTTTTACTAAATTCTTTATATATAAAATACATCTCTGAAATATGAATCATTGCAGGTTAAAGTTCTTATTGGTATTATTTCTTAGTTTCTGCCAGTTTTTGCCACTTACTGGTAGAAACTAGTTTCTCCCATGCCGGTTTTAACCAGTTATAACCGCTGGTTTTAACCACCCCGGCAGAAACTTGCCAACCCTGATGGTGAGGGGGTTGAGTGCAGATGACCTTGTATGGGGCTATGGAAATGGGTTAAATTATACCCAAAATGGGATAAAAAAACATTCATTTTATGTGTGTTTAGTGCCCCTTCTAGATCCTGATTAAGGTTGTAGAGAGTCCAAAGTCTGACATTTTTTTGGGACTGGGACCTTCTCGCACCAAATTAGTAGCTAAATTTTTTTCTTGGAGTATCTGAGAAGTTGTGATTAGATAAACATACAGTTATTAGTGTTGATTCTAGAAAAAAAGGGCTGGAATTTTTCAAAAAAGGGAACATTAATTTTTAAAAATGGTACATTTTTTCTAAAAGGTAACACTATTTTATTAAAAAAGGTGCATTTGTACCTTGTAGAACATGCGATATTTTCCCAGGATCAATTGTATTGCCGCAGGACGCATAAGAAATGTTAAAAAGGGCCACTGGTTTCATCTGAAAAGCATAATATAATAAGGGCTGTTGGGCGCTGCTCCTTACTAAAACATCTTAGAGTCAACACTAGGCTATAAAGTTAATTTAAAAAAAATTATTTCTAAGAAAATAATTGCCAAAAACTGCAATTTTAAGAAAATTTTTCTAAATCATTTCATTAAATTTGGGCTTTTCTCAGCACAGGCTAGGCCTAGTTGGCCTGTCTGATAATCAGGCCTTGGCCCCTTCCAGCCTTCTTTCTAGATATATCTTATGCATTATTTTTGTTATGATTTTTTTTAATTCTTTTTAAAAGAGCCATACATTTAAATATATGCAATGTTTAAGCACATATCTCTTATCAATTATAAGTATGAATTCCATCTCTTATCTAGTTGGGTCCAACCTCTTCCGTGTCTGTTACTATACTGGTTCTGCCACACCAGCACCTAGTCAGCTGAATGCCACCCTGTGCACTCACATTATTGCTGGTTTCTGTTCTGTGCAGGATGGCTTGATAGATGTTGGAGACGAGACATCTAAAACTCTGTACCGAGAGGTGACTGCCCTGAAGCAAACCCATCCACAGTTGAAAGTCCTGTTGACAGTTGGTGGAGGTGGAAATGATAATGGATTCTCTGATGCCTTGAATTCCCTTCTCAATAGAACGAGGTTTGTATCCACTTATGATTTTAACTGTGAGTATCTTGGGTATACATTAGCTGCATGTCAGTTTGTAATCAAATAATAATGCCAAAAATTTAATGTTTTATATGCACTTATATATGTATATTTATCTATTATCAGACCTCAAATACTATGGAACTACAAATAAAGTGTGTAGTTTCATCTTTATATCAGCCATGAAAAAGGAGAATGATACAGATTTAGGGTTACTAACACTCATAAAAACAAAATAAAATGGAGAAAACATTAAAAATAAATTGTAATAAGATGATTAAAATCTCGTGGTAACCATAAATAGAAAGATAATTCACTGACTCTTTCTTCAGCCAAGATAAAATCATGTTGCTCTAGGTAAGAACATTTTCGATCAGCATCCTAATAGCATTGATTTCTATGGAGGATATTAGGCAATTTCATGTTTGCAATTCAAAAATATGATAGAAAGTTGTTGTGCCTATGGATGTACAGAAAAAGCAAACAAAACAAGTTCTGCTACCTTTTATTGATATGATTTTATTTCTTATTATATTAATTTTTTTTTTTAAAGTCTTAAAAAGATATCATTGCAACTGTTACTCCATTTATTCATGTTTTCACAATGAAAATAGAAAATATTTTACTTTTAATAACATAAAAGTATGTAATTTAATAGGATTTACTATCATCTAGTATTATTAATTTAAATATTAAATGTGTAAGATTGCAGGGTTTCCCCCAGAGGGTTTCAGGAGGACGCTCCGCCCTTCCTGCCCTTTAGTTTAAAAAATAGCGCCCCTCTTGCCCCTCATCCAAAAACTAGTGCCCCTCTTGCTGCTCATTAAAAAAAATAGCACCTTTCTTGCCCCACATTTGAAAAAAAGCAGCCCTTCAGTGATGATATGCGCACGTGCTATAACGCATAAATTATGTAAAAAATCGGCGACGGAAAGAAAAAAAAAATAGCTCTTAAGCGTCCCACAAGACGTGTAATTTCGCCAAAAAGTTGCAAAAAAAGTCAAATTTCACTAAAAAAAATCGCGTAATAAGGACTAATTTCCTGCAAAATTCACGAAAAAATGGCTAATTTTGTCATAAAACCCCGTAAAAACGGCAGATTTCTTCTAAAGATAGTAAATAAACGACAAATTTCGTCCAAAAATTGCAATAAAACGGCAGATTTCGTCAAAAAATTTGAGAGAAAACGGCAAATTTCATCCGAAAATTGCAATAAAACAGAAAATTCTGCCATAAGATTTGCAAAAAATGTCTAATTTTGTTAAAAATTCGCGAAAAAACACAAAATTTGTCAAAATATTCCAAAAAGACGGCAGCTTTCATAAAAAAATCGCGAAAAAATGCTAAGTTCATCAAAGAGACACACACAAAAGAAAAAGTTAATGCCAGAAGTGAATTTTTCTGTTCTAAAAACTAATTTTCTTGCTTCAGAATTATGCTTTTAATGCTCCAAAAGCGGATTTTCCTGTTTCACAATCAGGAATGCGAAGAGAAAATTGCATCCGGGGCATAATTAGAATTTGAGGCCTTCCCGCCCCCAACTTTTTCTTTTGAAAGTCTAAAAATTTGGCACCCCCTAAATATCCACGTGCGGGGCGACCTGCTCCTTCACTCCCCCCGCCCCCCCCTTACACCCTGTTACAATCCTCTTTCGACTGTCCCAAACTTTTTAAATGTGAATCCTAAAAGTATTCTTTTTTTCAAAAAAAAAAAAAAAAGTCTTTTTCAATAAATCAGGCTTGTCCCATAACAATCTTTTAACAAAATCGACCGTTTTTTCGTTATCTTTTAACAAAATTTGCCGTTTTTTCACGATCTTTCATAAAATTTGTCGTTTTTTCGTGATTTTTTAGCAAAATTTGCCGTTTTTGCGATCTTTTAACAAAATTTGTTGTTTTGACGATCTTTTAACAAATTTTTTTCTTTTTTTTTCAATTTTTTGACAAATTTTCTGTTTTTTCATGATTTTTTCTAACTGCTAGGTTCTAGATTCAACCCTATAAAAGTGCCCTGAAGAATGTAAAAAGTGCCCTTTTCAGAACAGTATCGCCCTGCCCATTTTTAAACCTGGGGGAAACTCTGAAGATTGATTTAATTTGAATTTCATATTACAATGTTTGGCAATGCATTTTTTTTTTCTTTTTTGCTAAAAGAAATTTATTTTCATTGTTTTAAAATGTAAACATACAGTCTTTTTTTTTAAAGCTTACGTTAGATTAAATTTAGGCTTTAAATGAATTGTATCTTTAGTTTTTATTAGTTTAAATATCTCTTTCCCATGAATTAATGCATCTTTAAATATTAGCTAAATTTAAAATTAATGCAATTGTTTGTTGGAAATAATTCAACCTTTTTAATATTTTATAATTTTTAACTAAAGATTCTAAAAAATAAATAAATAAATAAATAATAATAAAAAAATAAAACATCTGTTTTGCTTTTGTTTTATTATGTTTTTAGAAATTTTTTAATTAAAATTAGATTGTTGTGAACTATTTTGAAAATTTCATTATTAAAATTATATCTAAAAAATTTGATAGTTGGAATGGTACATTAAAATTATTATTATTATTATTATTTTATATCTAACATACATTTAAAAAGACAATGTGATATTTACTTATTTATTAATAAAGTCTTTTTTATGTTTCCATTTATTTGTACATGTTTTATACTCATTGTGCTTCTTGTTTCTTAATTTCAGTTAAAGAATTTTTAAAAAGTATGTTAAATTCAATTTTTTAAAATAATTTCTTTTCTTAATTGTTTATAAAAATGTGCTTTTGTATGCTTTAGCATTTAAATTTTCAGGAGCCTGTTTATTTTATCAAATAGATCATAAGAAACTTTTCACCTACTAATTTTTTTCTTTTATGGAATTTTCCTAAATCAATATGTAAGTCGGTTGCAGAAAAAAATTCAAAATTTCCTCAAACAATCATGGAAAAATATGTGGTATTTTTTCAAAGATCTCAGAAACAAATAGCAAATATCTTCTATTGGCTGCTGAATAAAATCTTTAATTTCATGAAAAATTCTAAAAAAAATTGGAAATTTCATAAAAAGAATGAAAAAAAAAAAAAAACATGAATTTTGGTAAATTATTGAGGGAAAAGTATTGCAATTTTCGTCAAAAGGTTGCTGAAATAAGTAGTGAATTTTGTTAATTGATCACAAAAAGATATCAATCAGTAAGAAAGATATAAACCATGAGG
Organism: Maratus speculifer; assembly: GCA_964019185.1. Taxonomy (NCBI): domain Eukaryota; kingdom Metazoa; phylum Arthropoda; class Arachnida; order Araneae; family Salticidae; genus Maratus; species Maratus speculifer. The sequence goes on along the minus strand of OZ025292.1, from coordinate 19,342,507 downwards.
AGATACATTTGTACATGTATTTTTAGTGTGAGTTTCAACATGTGTTTTTTATTTTAATTATACTTCTTGTTAATTTGTTAGAAAGTACTTATAACAACTTTAAACTTTCAAAATAAAATATATTTGATTTATATGAACTTGTATTTATTTGGATTTTCTATTTCTACATTTTTTTTTTTTTAATTTAGGTTTATCGCTTCTGCTTTGACAGTGTTGAACGATTATGATTTCGATGGCCTTGATATCGATTGGGAGTTTCCTGTGTGGAATGATCATAAACCAGAAGATAAGGATAATTTCCTGCAATTTCTTAAGGTAATTCATTATTCCACTATTAGTTCATTTTTTTCTGTCTAAGTTGTTTCCAAAATTGCATGTATGTATTTTGCAATTTTATATTTGAAATGCATATAAAATTGAGAATTAAATGATTAAATTTTTATCCTTAAATGGGTCTGAATAATGAAGATGCGAGTATATAAAGATCCATTTTTGACCCGTGACAGACCAAAAATGCTTATATTTTTCCTAAAATATTTCGATAAAATTTAGAATCTAAATTGTCTAGTTTCATGGTCGATTTTTGTCAACCGACTGTTTAAGTATATTTTTCCAGGTATAGAACTTTAGATGAATATTTAACCATTTTTTTACTCTTTTACTGAATATTTGGTTGACCAAATACTGAAGACTATTTTTGCTAGATATCTTGCTGAATTTTGCTGATATCTCACCAAATATTTCTAGATGTTTTGGCAAATAAATAAATAAATTCAGGATGATATATATTTCATTTTTTGAATTTTTTTCCCCTAATCTAAATTGACTACATTTTCATTCTTAATTGTACAAATTGTACAGTTATTTGGATAAACAAAAATTATATAGAATTTCTGAATTCAAATCGAAAGCTAATTTTGTGACATATCTTGCTGAGTTTTGCTGATATCTCACCAAATATTGCTAGATGTTTTAGCAGACAAATAAATAAATTAGGTATAATATATGTATATATGATAACATTAAAATCACAAATATAAAAATAATATAGGATAATAATAAATGAATGGATAAATAGACAAACAGGATAAACAAAAATGCAGAGACCATAAATCTATGAGAAGCATACAGACTCTTCAGAGGTGCTATGCATGCTAATTCATAGAAATATGTTATTTCGTCGAATTTTGTCAGCAGTATGCTTAAAAAGACGAAATTAAGCACTTGATAACATATCAGGAGACCAAGTATAGTTAAAATAATTGCATTAAAAATTAATTAATCAACAAGTGAAATGAAAAAGAGAGAATAAAATCCAATATTTAAATCTAACCCCCAAAAAAAATTCAACCATATTTCATTAAAATTTTTTTTTTCTTTAATCCAAATTGACTGCATTTTGATACATTCATGAAGTTATTTTTATTGTTAATTTCCCAAAATGTGTACAGTTATTTGGATAAACAAAATTCATATAGCCTTTCTTTATTTTGGATAAAAATCTTTTGAAAAATGGTGTCCAAATTACGGATTGAAACTGACTTAGAGACATAACTGCCAGAGAAATGTCTTTGTTAAAGAATGTTAAATTATCACATGAAAAACTGATGGAAACAGAGATAAAAATAGAGCTCTATCTAAAAGGTGTTACATTAAAAATTGGCAAATATTTTCAATCTAAAAAAGTGCGCAGAAAAGAAATGGAATCAGATTATCTGTAAAGCTCATGAAATTATTCAAATGTTTGTTAACTGAAAATGTGAACTGAGCTTTACTGATAGCCTTCAAATCAATGAGGGAAAAAGAGGTATTTTTAACACACTCTGCATTCCAATCATCCATAACCAGTTTAAAAATTTGGTTTCATAACTATAAGGCTTATGTAATAAAAAATGAGAAGGATCTGTTCAATACAAAGTATGGACAAAATTCAAATCCAGGGGTTTTTGATAAATGGAAGATCAAAGCTCCAAGTAAACCCAAAATCTTAAACATATACGATTTAACCATATACTAAATATTTATGTTCAGAAATATTTATCTACACCAATTCCTCAACAATCTTGACTATATTAATGTTACACTTTAATTATTACTTTATGATTTATATTTTTTCAACATTGTAGAGCTTAGGTGATTTGAGGCAATATAACTATACATTCTGTTAACTACTTTGCCCAATAATCATTTTAAGTAGATAATAGTATGATTCTGGATATAAGGTACCAGTAAAGCTCAGTTCACATTTTCAGCTAATAAAACTTTGGTTAATTTCATGAGCTTTACAGATAATCTGATTTCATTTCTTTTCTACACACTTTTTAAAATTGAAAATGTTTGCTAATTTCTACTGTAACATTTTTTATATAGTTCTACGTTTCTCTCTGGTTCCACCAGTTTTTTATATTATTTCACTACTTTTTCAGATTCTTTCAGGAACTTGATCAACCAACTTCAACTAACAAATCTAAATTAGTATTAGTTTAAAGTTTTTAGTAGATATATTAGTTTGGTGAAATACCGAAAATAGCACCAAGTTGGCGTCACTTTTTGTGAGTAATTTTAGTCTCCAGGTTTGGTAATATATATCCAAGTTGGCAACATTTGGCTGCAGTTTTGCAGTATCTGTGCAGATTTTCATTTGTCCATAGGTATCTACACAGATTTTCATTGCTCCATTTCCAAATCGTAATTTTTTTATATATAGAAGGATTTTTTTTCTAAACTATTCTTTTGTAATTGAAGTATCTCTATTATAGCAACTGTTTTGACTTTGAAATCATTCAAATAAAGGTGCGATGTTGTTTTAATACATATTTAGTTAGTTTATATACATGTTTGTGTAAAATATGTATTTTCTGTTTCAAATGACATCAATTTCAAAAATGCAGAAGTCTATCAGGAGAATCTGAATTTGTATTAACCTATTTTTTAAAAAAAATCATGCATTATCCTTTCTTGTTTTAATTATTGCGCTGTTTCATAGTTGGTGGCAACTCAAAAGAAATGACTGAATTATTAAGTAAAAAAGGCGAGATTTCTATAATGTTTTATTATGCAAGATATAGCGCTATATAAATTTTTACATGTTCGCTGCCCTTACGTGATAATGTGATGATAGTTAATGCCACATTGTAGAAGTGGGTTTTTCCCAGAAGACGATTTACTTTTTGTAACAAAGAATCAATGAAATATTTTCCCGTGCCAGCGCGTGACTGGCTATTGGACATCACCCCACATCACACGCTGGCACGTGAGTGACCCCTTAACATTAATGCCATATCATGCGCCAGCGAATGTGTTAAATGGGTGCCATTTCCTTTCTATTGGATTTTGTTGACAGTACTTTTGAAAGACACATACCTAAATTAAAAACTTTTGAACAAGCTATTACATGTCGTTGAATGTTTCCTGGTTCAGGTTATAATTGAGTTGTTGTCCTTTTACCTCGTTTAATGAAGAAAAAAGTGACAAAACAGGGGTTCTGGATCTCCATAACTAATCGGCGGATCTAGACGAAATTTGGTAAATTTTGAGGTCTAGAGTAGAACACATCACTTTTTCAATTTCATCTTGATCCGATGGTTGGGTCCAAAGTTATGATATACTCATGATGCAATTACTCTTATATTAAAATGTAAAACACCATTCAATTCTAAAACACTTGAATATAAATTTAAGAAAAAAATACTGAACATTAACTCATTTTTAATTTGCTTATAAGTTTGGATATTATTACACTAGACTCCCTCAAATCCACAACCCTCTAAAATCTGCACATAATTTACAGATGTAAACAACAAGACATTCAGATCAGATATAGGGACAAAATTTGACTTTTCTAGTTTATATCAATTCCATACATATTTTAATTTGTAATTTTGTTAATATTACTGAATTTGTGTTTTTTCATGAAGGAGGAATAAATTTATTTCTGAAAAAATTAAAGTTTTTGCTGATATCACTGGTAATCACAATCTTCTTGTTAAATATATTTATGTATTAATCAAACTTTTTTGGTTATTAAGTGTGGTTAAACCTGAAGTAAAACTTCTTTATTTTATGATTTTGATGTGAAGTAGAAATAAATGGATCTTTATGAGGCAAGTTTCATGGAATAATTTAGAAAAAATATATTTCATCTTTATAATGAATATTTAATCATTACATTATTGATTATTAACTTGACTTTTGCTTTTAATATTTTAATCATTTTAAAAAGTATCTAAATTTTTATTATTTTAGTTTGTTACTATTTTTATATTTAATTATAAATTGTCAGCATTCATTATTGTTTCAATTGCATTATTAATTACATTCAAATTACTGTTTCAAAAATGTAAACAAAGCAATGATACGAAATGCTCCAGATTCTAAAATCCGCACAACCTCGAGTCCCAAGCTGTGTGGATTTGAGGGAGTCTACTGTATTAAGTTATTTAAGTTCTACATGAGAGTACACATAATGGTACTTAAATAAAAGTATTTAAACTTTGTGCAATTTCTTATTTTTTATTAATCCCCATAATGGAAAAAACACCTACTTAAGTATATTTATTGTTTTATTTGTAAAAGATGAAAATAATACTGTTTTAAAGATTTATTACTATTATGCTTTTTTGTTAGGAATTCAAGTTTGGAACTATGTTGTACAAATCTATGACAGGCAAGTCTTTGTTGCTGACTGTCGCAGTCGCTGCTCCAAAAACAATCATTGACAGGTCTTATAATGTACCAGAAATGGCAAAGTGAGTATTGCCTTGTATTGTACATATTGAATGTTTTTTATATTTATTTGTTAAATACTGTGTTAAATCGGTGTGATTTCTTAAAATTTATAAATAATTGGTATTTATGTATTCACTAAATATTCATCTATGTTTTCAAATGTAGTTATGTATGTAAATATGTATCAACTAGAAGATAGCCCGTCAAAATGACGTGTTTGCATTTTTAAAGGATGATAAAAAATTACAACAACTGTGGGCAATCATAGCCACTTTAGGCTGAAACAATTTTGATTAATACAGCGATTAAACTTGGAGAGGGAAAAATCTAACCAAAAAAAAAAAAAAAAAAAAAAAAAAGAAAGAAAGAAAGAAAGAAGATTTCAACAGAAATTTGCATTTCAAACTATAGCAAAACTATATGGTAGATGGGGGTGGGGATTATAATGAAATTTAAAACGCACCCGCGGTTTGTTTAAATAAAAAGTTTTAATTAAATATTGTTTTTGAAATCGTGTTTTTGAAAGATTTCAAAGTGAAGTAAAATGTAGTGACGTCATTTACAGCTGTAAATCTGACCAAAGAGAACGCTCCATTACGACTATGGAACGGTTTCATTGGTCAGAAAATAGATTGCCTTTAAAATCGGAGGTAACTTTTCACAATGTTTTTTATAGATTTGAAATTCTCAAGAGTCATTTACGGCTGTAAAGAAAAAAAAATTAAAGCAACTCGAATATAAAAATTTTAACAATATTGCATTTAAAACGCACCTTTGCTTTCCTTTAATAAAAAGTTTTAATTAAATATACTTTTTGAAATTGTGGAACGATTTCAAAGCGAAGTAAAATGTAGTGATGTCATTTAACAGCTCCCACTGTAAATCTGACCAATGGGAACACTTCATTACGACTATGAAACCTTTTCATTGGTGAATGAGTTTCTTTTTCTCGTGGATAGGTTGACCCCGGAATTGTTATACACGGAGGGTTTTTATATATATAATTTCAATTATGCATGTATGGTACGGCACAAAGTTTCATAATCAGTTTTGCCTATTTTAGTGAATGTGACTTGGCACCATTAACTTTTACATGGAGGCTGGGACAACATTTGTATGAGAATATATGCAAAAGAAGATAGATGCTGTCTGAGCCCCATATAAAGGTTAATGTCTATTACTTTTGTTTAAAAAATAGAGTTAGTTGGTAACATCATTCATGTTTGACACCAATATGTGGCTTGCAACATAAATAAGATTGTGGAAGATTAACCTGTGATATTGTAAAAAATTATCTGCAATAATGCAAAAAAATAAGAATAACCTATTACTATAGATCTTTGAACATACACCCAGAGATAAGCAGTTATGCATATTGTAGAATTTTGCATTATATAAATTACATTTCATACATTATTAGACTTATTTTGTAAACATGGTCTGTATGTCCAGAACATATTAATATAACTAGAATTTCTTTATATTACCTGATTTAATTCATTTTTTCATGGGCTGGGTCTGTTTTCATTGGTTTTGTACAAGCCAAACTGAATTTGGGATGAACTTTCAATTTTTATGCCAGACAAGACCAGGAAATTCCTTGTTTAGGCTAAGCCTGAAAATTTCAGCCCCTGCAGACCTCTACAGGTGTCATTGAAGTTCTAATCTACAGCAATTAACATTTTAATAGCAATTTTAACATTTAAATGTTAAAATGAGTTGATGTTATTATTGTACTTAAATAAATATTACATTTTAAAAATTGGCTCTTGAGTTTTGTTAAACTATATTTATCTATATTAATGAAACGTTTGTCCCTATGTGTTAGCAATAGCCATGGAAATCTAGTTTTGAATAACCATTTTATATTACTTGAGAGAAGTTGTACAAAAATTAAAAACAAATAACATCAACATATTTTGGTCCTAATCTGAATTGTTCTGAAGAATTTTTAAGTAAAGAGTTGGATAATAACCGTGAGATTGCAGGTTCTAATGGGTATAAAATAGATAAAATCAATAAATTAATAAATTATAAAAAAGATAAACCTAAATCACAAATTCCTGAATTAATTGAAAGTTTCAATAAAGGGAGAAATCCTACAAAATTTAAAAGAGTTTCATTTTCATATTTGAAAGCCAGTTTTAAGAAGTTAAAATTTAAATTAAAAAAAGTTTAATATTAAATTGATTGTGATGCTGCCACCAAAATTAAAGAGTTTATTTAATAAGCAAGTTGATCGTATAGGACATGAGGATCTTGCAGGGGTTTATTAAATATCTTATATTACAGAAAAAGGTGACTTAAATTATTATATAGTCATGACTGGAGGAAAACTTGGAGTTAGAAAAGGAGAGCATGAATCTGATATTAAATTTGGTTATACTCCTTTATCTAGATTATATTTAGTTTGGGGGGGGGGGGATAAAAATTCTGTTTTATGAAAACAAATTTTGTTTCATATCAAATTATTATCAATAAGTCCATTATAAGGGAGTCTATTGAAATTTATACGCGTAAAAGTTTTGTTTGCCATTAATACTGTTTCTTTTATTATTCCTAAATTATGGTTGCAGTTTATGAATCAATTTCTCTTGAAAGCTTGAATGGGATGTATCACGTTGGAAAATAATTTTAAATCATGGTCTTTTTTTAATTTGTTGTTTTTACAATAGAGCATTCTGTTTACATCTTATTGTTGCATGCCATTTGTATTGACTATGAAACAAGTGTATTTTTATTACGATACTAGCAGGCTATGCCCGCTACGCTGGTCAATATTTCAAAATCAACCGTAGATGAAAGGAACTGGTGAATTTAAATTTGTATTTTAAACAGTTTGGACCTCCAGCATCACCTTGCTCATTGCTGAAAACGATTTAGACACGATTGTGATATTAAATTACCTTAAACATTGGAAAAAATCCTGCTATTAAGAAGTAACTATTTTAGTTTATTACTAACAGTACACATTTGGAAGCGAAATGAAACCATTGTGGCAACAGGATTTAAAATTTTCCCCTTATCTGAAGAAATATTAATTATTACAGTCGTTACCATGGTACGACTTTTTAAAAATTTCTTCACAACTTTTCATTATGTGAAGCTAGAACCCAAAGCTACTCCCACCTAAAAACTTTATATATATATATACTAAATTTTGTCCGCGCGATAAAAGGCACAATTATGCAAGAATTATCATCAAACTCGCCAAATACATTGAGATGGTTAATATCTCAGTAAGGATCGCAAATGAGCAAAATCGGCCCAAGGGGGTGGTAATTGGGAAGGGTTCAAAAATTTGAATACCACCTTAACATGGCTTTGACAAAACAGCTCTTACAAAACAATGGCAGGAAGAAAAAAATAAACATTTTTCGTTACAGCAGTTGCCGACGATAAAAAAAAAAAAACACATTAAAATTCAAACTACAACAATTAATTTATTATTGGAAAATTTCCTCCTGAAAAATGAAAAAAAAAAAAAATTTGCTCTTTCGTATTTAAGTATTTTCTCTTTAGTTATTTAAGATAAAATTATGTAAATTTGTATAATTTGGCGAACAATTTGGCGAAATTAGTTGACGTGACAATTAAGTAGTAGGCAATTTACACTTTTCATATTTCGCAAAAGATTCCTACACAGACATCATATACGCAATAGGTTTAGCACGATTTTCTTGCAACTCTAATGTGGGAAAATCCTCGTTTTAGAATACCAAAGAAATTTAGTTTTATTTTATTTTTTTCTATCATTTTAAAGAGAAATTAACAATAAATAAAAAAGTAACTGTAGAACGAAACAACTAATATCATTTCAAAAAAGAAAATGGAAGTAAATAAACAACTTATCAATAGATAAACATCTATAGCTGGGTTAGCATATGAGGCAAATAATGCCATATTTGCACCAGTGAGATACCTCGATGAGTATATGACCAAATCTGTGACAAAATTTCCATATTTGGAAAAACTTTAATTGGTATTTATACTGCATTTTCCCTACTTATGTATAGTAAAAAAACTTTGGCAAAGATGTCATGTATACACCACATTGGCACACTTTTTTTCTGACGCCAATTTGGAGAAAACTTCGTTTTTAATTACCAATTTCATACATATTTTTTAATTATTTTCTATTATTTGAAAAAATTTAAAAAATAAAAAAGCTTAATTAATAGCTATAGAACAAAATGATTTATATTATTTTAAAAAACAAAATGAAAATTAATAAATAGTTTATTAATAAATAAACAACTATAGTCGGTTTACCATGTGAGGCATAAAATCGCCATTTTGTTGCAATCGTGTGAATGTGGTGCGTATATGACATCTGCGCCAAAACTTTAAAAAGTTGCAATCAAATTATTTTACAGTTTGGATGAGGAAGACATTTATACTGAAATTTAAACATTATACGCAATATTTTTGCTATAACTGCTATTTATATATTTACATTTAAACATAAAAAATTATCCCAAAAATGCTCTCACACATTTAAAAGAGAGTGAAAGAATTTAGTTATTGCGAACATCGCTCCGGCTTATGCCTTCTTTTCATAAAATCACATTGTTTGATGACAAAAGTAAATTCAAACACCCAAATAAACAAATAACATACAATTAACAGATAAAACCATTTTTAAAAGTAATTCTGCTGTATCCTCCTGTAAGACATAATGGTCGAATTAGACTTAATTTTTTTTTTTAAATAGAAAAATGTTATTTACGTTTTATCTAATAAAATATTTAAAATACATTTTTTTAGCCTGGCGCGAAAAAAGATAAATAGCGAAATATTGAAGAGGAAATGGTTAATTAAATAAGACTTGTACATTTTATTCAGCAAGAATTTTTTATTTCAAAATGTTGAATTTATCAATAGTAATAACGCATAATTGCATAAATTTCCTTTGAATTGCAAAATTTTTCCTTCAGTACTACTTGGTTGTACCATTGACCAATTTTGCCAAATTATACAAATCGACAAACTATTAGCCAGATTGTATAGATTAGCATAATTTTTCATTTAAATAACGAAAAACAAATTAGCAGAGCATATATAAAAGAAGAAATAAAATGTCGAATTAAAAATCACTTGATGACATAATTAATATTCATATTATGCTTAATGTCAAGTGAAAGTGACATTTACGATCATCCGTTATTGACATTTAATCTTGGAATTTGACGGTAGATTTTTAATCGACGGGATAACTTTTCCTTCTTCAGTGTCTAAATTTTAAAACTGTAATTTTTCCTGTAAGTGAAATTAACGAAATGGGGCAAGAAAAATTAAATTAACAATAAAAAACATTTGCAAAAACAAATAAAAGGGTTATATTCATCGATCCCATTCTTCAAAATTACGGTGAAAAACTTTTGAAAAAGTATGACATTATTTTACAATATATATGTGTGACAAAAATTCATACTAAAGCTAAAATTTAAATATTTGATTAAAATTTTTTAAATATTAACTCATATCTATGTAATTTACGATTGAATATTATAATATACTCCAAAAATTATCTTCACTTGAAAAAAAAAAAAAAAAAAAAAAAAAAAAAACATTATTGCGACCATTAAGAACCTAAGTCAAGCATTAAGTCATAGTAGTGCATTTTCAGCTTAAAAACACATTATTTGGCGACAAAAGCAAAATGAAAATCGCAGAGAAACGAATATGTAACTCACAACTTACAATGTCTTTTACAATCAGATCTGCTTTTTTCTGCTGTAAGTTATATTATACGGAAATTCGATAAAAAAGAGAAAGAAAATAATAAAAAGGAAAATAACTATCATTCAAAATTCATTTAATCAGATTTTCAAATTCATGTTTTTATTCTAACATCAGGGATAAGTCGCCAAAAGTTGTAAGATTTGTTATACTTCTCGTTAATTTATTTTTTAAGCAATACAATTATTTTTTTTTTCCAGATAAATATATTTTTTTAATATTAAGCATCATTTAAGGGGTCTTTCTTTATTATTATTATTCTCAGTAGTTATTTTCTGCTTTTATTTGCAAGATATTTGTAATATTTCTAATAGATATAGCCATTTTAATTCATTTAGCAATTATAATTTTCGCCAAAAACAGCTACTGGCAACCTTTTTGTCAAAAATAATCGAAAAATACGAAATTTACTACAAAAAATCAGAATTATCCCTGTAAATTTGAATCATAAACCTTCGGAAAAATATTTCCTATTGAATGATACAATCGGCAAAAAAATCCATCCGGTAGTTTTTTAAAACACTCATTTGGAAGTTTCAGAACTTCTGCTTTATAATATATATGATTGGTTCTTATCAGATTAAGACTGAAACATGTTAATGTTATTTGTTTTTAATTTTTTGTAACATCTCCCTCAAGGAACATAAATTGCTTATTAAAATATTTATATAAAAGGTGAAGTTCTTAAAATCTTGTGATTTAAAAATCTAACGGATTTAATAAACTTTTTAAAGAAATCTAGTTATTATTATATTAAATGTAAAAAAAAGAAAAGCTCGCAAAAAATATTAAAATTCACATTTTTTAAAAGGGGGAGGGAAGACATATTTTATATATTTAAAAATGCTGTATAGGCTGTTCCCATAATCTTTCCCTTGCCTTGCATTACAAAAGAATAGGTATAATGTGATGTTACCTTGTATCACAGTTGAACCCTTTCTTAAATATATACAGTTCATATAAGTAATAATAATTAAAAAAAAATATGAAAAAAAAACTTTTTTTTAATTTATTTAAAATCCAAAGAAAATGCCCCATCAGGTATTTAAAAAAAAAAAAAATCCAACTATAAAACAATTTAATTCTTAAAAATTGAACTTTTAAATAACACTTTTAATTTATTAACACTTAATAATAATTGGATATTTGACTTTAACTTATAAAATGTCTGCTTTTTAATAATTAATTCTTGGATGTGCATACTCTTAATTTTCAAGAATGGCTATCCAAAATCTATTTAAATTTTTAATATTACTCATTGAATTAAAATTTGCTTCTCACAAATAGAATGTTTGAGAGTATTGTTATATTTGTATTTTCCTGATTTTCAAATTAATTTCTTAACATTAGTCTCTTCCTTTATATATTTCTTCTTAGATCCCATTAATAACAATTAAATTCTTTTTCAAACTCATTTATAAATTATTACAAAGCATTTTAACAAACTTAGACTACACTATATTTTGTCAAATAACAAGTTCTCCCACCCACCCCCCTTTTTCCAGTTAGTGAATAAATAAAATTTTCTTTTTGAGTTCCTTAGCCAGAGTGAAAGATTTCTATTCATTTTTTGTTATCAAAAACTATATTGCTGTCCAGAAAAAGTCACTGAAATAATTGAATGAAGTGTAACATTGTATAAAATAGAGTGCATACAGCAATAATGGAGAAAGGTTTTTAGTGGTTATTACATTTTGGTGAATGCTTGACCCCTGTATTATGATAAGAAGAAGTAATAAAAATTCTTATTTTGTGAAGAAGTGTTGTCATTATTTGAGAAATTGCCAGTGTGTCTTGTCTAAAGCCTAAATTTATTAGATTCCAATGAAATAGTGAGTATATGATCTTGATCAGTATCAAAATGATGGCTGCCAAAGTTCTTAGGATATTATAAAATGGTTGTTGCTTTATTTTACACTGTTCCAAAGTATAAATCTTTCACTTTTTTTACCTTTAACCTTTTAGTGTTGTAAAAATGTTTATCAGTAATGAATAACATTGTTTACCTATCTTCGTATGTTATTGCTAAAATCTATGGTAAGAGTTTTGTTGTATTCCCTTTTGCCTGCCTTGTGTAGAATGTGATGAAAAACTTCTGTCAAAACTGAAAAGTACAATTTTTTTTTTTTTTTTGAGATTATCAATAATGAAGACATAATCAAAGAGTTTTATGAAGATGAGAGCATAGTTCATGTTGTAAATTTTTCAGAAGCAACTGTCGCTCAAATACATAAAAAATTATGTTGCTCGGGAAGAGTTCCATATCCTGTTAAGTGAATTTTTTTTAGCATTAAATGAATTGATGTGATTGCCTTTGGGGTTGCTTTTTTGCTACGGGAATAAACTTAAGTCATTTGTCTTTTTTTTTTTTGTTTTTTTTTTTTTTTTTTTTTTTTGGCATTAAGCATATTTTATATGAAAAAATTTATAACTTTTGTTTAAATTTGACATACATAATAAATATAATAAATATATAAAATTGAAAAAAAAAATGTATAAGTATATAATATTTATTTATAGTGTATATGTTATGTATTTATGTATGTATATTGCTATATATCATTACATAGATATAAAAATATATCTGAAATGCATATACTTAAAAATAGTTATATAAACATCATTTTTTTTAAAATATGGTACATGTATAAGATTTGTTAAATAAATATATCTTTATAAATTATTTAAAAAGCATGTTTTTGCAACATCTTGAGAAATTTGATAAGTTGCTAATTATATATATATATATATATATATAATATATATATATATACTGAGAGAGAGAGAATCAATTGATTAGTGTGAATGTATAAAAATATAGTTGTATCAAAAAAGATGGTGTTACTCTGTTATCCCATCGACCAATTTTGCCAAATCATACAAATTGCCAAAGTAATAGCCAAATTATGCATATTGACATAATTTTTATTTTAAATAAATAAAAAACAAATAATTAGTAGAATATTAATAAAAATATGCATAAAAAGTCGAAATAAAAATCACTTAATGTCATTTTAAACACGTGAATCACATTTAATGTCATTGAATGTGACATTCACGATCATCCATTATTGGCATTTATTCTTATAGTTTGGCGATAATTTTTTGGTCGACGGGATAACCTAGTAGTATTAAAAAGATATATCATTACTTCCTTCATATATATGTTATTACAGTTTTATAAATTTGGAAAATAAGTTGCACCAATTTGTTGCTGTTTTTTGTAATTAGAATGCCTAATTTTCTTTTTGTTTTCCCTTTCATGACTTTGTGAATGAGATGTATACAAATCACTTTGAGATGTATACAAATATTTCAATCCTCATTATTTTCCCCTCTCACAGGTATGTCGATTTTATTAATCTAATGAGTTATGACTACCACGATTATTTCTGGTACACCCCTTTCACAGGCCACAACAGTCCCCTATTCAACCGATCTGTGGAGCAGGGTTATTTTGCCACACTCAACACAGTGAGTTTTTTTTGTTTGTTATAAAATATTTATTTTTAATTATTTTTTGTTTTTTAAATATTTTGTTGTGTTGTTACAAAATATTGTGAAATAAAACTTTGTGTCTGACTCCATAATGTTTTGTCTGAAGTTTCTACAAAAATATATGATTTTGTTAATGTGTTTTCGAAATATTTAAATACAACAGATTTTCCATCATCCAATATTCATTGTGGTTTTGACATTTTTAAACTAACATCCAAACTAATTTATATTAATTTTTTTTTTTTTTTTTTTTTTTTTATAAATTTTATTTTTATTATTACCTTTTTATATTTTAAGCATCTGAAATAATAAATGTAGAAGAGCAACAAACAATATATTAACAACCGAACAAATTTTCTAGACAGAAATTAGTTTGTATTTTCATCAAGATATCTTACAAGGAGAGGACCAACCTTGATAATCACAAATTTTCATTATTTTAATGTATGTTGTTGGGCAGAGACCCCTTAGCCTCAGGCTCAATGGATTTTATACATTGCTCTTTACTTCTTGAGAAATGGGAGATGGGGGTTCCAATATTATAATATAATTTAAAGACTTATTTTGAAAAGAAAGCATATGGTTGATCGTACCTCAGTTGGTTTGGTATTTGCTCGATGTCCAGTGCATGTATTCAACTTTTCTGCCAAATGGCGGATTTCCGCTTTTTTTTTTTTTAATTTTTAAGAACCTGCGATTTTTCATCAAATGATTGCAAAATAAAACACTGATTTTCATCAAATGATTGAGAATTAAAACTTGATTTTCATCAAATGATCGTGAAATAAAACAGCAATTTTTCGTCAAGCAATTACAAATAAAACATTGATTTTTGCTAAAAGATTGTGACATAAAGCATTGGTTTTTGCCAAACAGTCACAAAATAAAACTACAATTTTCGCTGAACGATAGCAAAATAAATCAGTGATTTTCATCATGAAGTAAAACTGCGATTTTCTTTTTAAAAATCGCAAGAAAAACTTACAACAATTTTTTGCTGTTCGCTCATGGAATAATTGTAGAATCTATTGCTGGTTTACTTCAATTAATTTAAATAGATGTGAATTAAAATTCCTCAGTGAGTTCACTGCATTTGTTGTGGGGGTTACCTCAATTGATATACAATAGACTCCCTCAAATCCGCACAGCTTGGGACCAGAGGTTGTGCTGATTTTAGAATTTTGCAAATTTCTGGTCAGTGCATTGTTTATATTTTTTTTAAAGTAATTTGAATGTAATTGATAATGGAATCAAAAGTATAATAACTGCTTACAATATACTAAAACAGTAAAATAGGTAATAAACTAAAACAATAACCTAGACTAAAAATTTAGATATTTTTAAGATGATTAAAATACTAAAAACAAAGGTCAAATTAATAATCAATAATGTACAATTAAATATTCATTATAAAAGAGGAAATGTGTTTTTCCTAAATTATTGAATGAAACTTGCCTTATAAAGGTACATTCCTCATTCACATCAGGATCATAAAATAATGAAGCTTTATTTTAGGTTTAGCCAGACTTAATAATAAAAAAAAGCTTTATTAATACATAAAAATATTTGGTAAGATTGTGATGAACAATATCAGCAATATCTTGATTTTTTTTTTTTTTTTAAGAAATAAATTATTTCTTTATAAATTCAATAACCTTAACAAAATTTACAAATTAAAAAATATATGGAATCGATATAAAACTATAAAAGTCAAATTTTGCATCTATATCTAAACTGAATGTTTCATTGTTTACACCTGAAAACTATGTGCGGATTTTAGAGAGTTGCAGATTTTAAGAGTGCGGATTTGAAGTAGCCTACTATATATGTACTGTGAACTAAAGACAAATTGTTTTTATTTACTAATAGAAGTTTTCAAGAATAAAAAATCCACAACATATTTATGTATATTATTTAATAAACTACTTCTCAGTGTATGTATTAAATGGTGTGAATTTTGAATAATTAGTACAATAGTGTAACTATTAGAAAATTTGCTTGTGAGTTTTATATTGAAAAGGATGTAATAATCATAAAAATATAGCAATCTGATGACCTTTAAGATGGAAATGTTGCCAGAAAATATTTCTTAAAATTATGATTTTCTACCCAAATTCAGTTTTATTGTATTCTCTATCATTAGCCCAGTCATTTTAGCAAAAATTGGGGAAAAAATTGGAACAAAACTGGATTTTTGCGTATTAGGTTATGCAATTAAACATACTAATTTTGCTAGTTAGGTTATGTAGTTAAACATACTAAAAGTCGCCATTGATCAGATGTGAGCTTTCGCCACTAGGGGGCGCTAATGAGTTTGAAAATCAGTTTTCTGTTAATATCATATGAACAATGGCAATTAGAAAAAAAAATTCAATTGCAAAATTGTTGGTAATTTAATTTCCTATAAAAAGTGTCATTAACATTTGTTTGTCACATAAAGATTTTTTTGTCAAAAATGTAAAAAGTGAAAATATTTGAAAGTAAAATTATAAAAATATGAAAAATTTGCTGCTACATTAAAAAAAAAAATTATTTAAACACATCTAAAATTCTCACCTTTGAATGGAGAAAGTGAATGTATAATATACTTTAATGCTTATTATCACACTACCCTTGTGGTAAGGATTTTATCGCATTTATTTTTAATTGTGGTTCCTCCTGTATTCATATTCCATTTATAGTGACTAGCTAAATCCAATTTCAGTTGTTTGACTGCTTTAGTAATTTGTTGCACAACTTCAATTTCTACACTTGATACATATTCGCCATTATCTGTATTTCTTTCTTTCGTTGTGCTGCTTTCAGTATTTTTTTGTTTGCCTTTTGATAACATCACTGAATTCAGAAGTAGCGCTTCCCTCCTACCTTGCAGTAGGCAGGATACTGTCAATATCTTCCTCGTCTTCAAATTCAATTTTACTTGCATTATGACATGAAACTCCGCACTATTTTCAATTTATGAAAATATCAGAACATTTCAATCCAATTTTTCGGCATCCACATCCTTTAGAGCAAGTACAAAAAATTGATTCAGTAATATTTTTTGGTGCGGGCGGTAATGTAGCTGGAATTGGAGACAAATTAGGTGCATTTTGCCAGCCCCAGTTCTCAGAAAGTAGTTTATTGCCCAACCAGTATTGTACTTGATAATAAACACGTAAACTGTGCAATCTAGCTGTATCTTCGGTAGGCGGCTACGTTGATAGGCTTTTTTTACCAACAGCAACTCCTTTCTTGAAACATACATATCTGTGCTTGTTCAGAGAAATTTATGCTTTACCACCGTATAAAGCAAGAAAAATAGTTTTTCCTGCCTCTGAAATTTCAAATTAGGATACTTGATCACTTTTTTAAATGCTGACAGCTTGTATGTTATGATCTTCCTTTTTCAAAAATTTTGCTAACGACATTTGACCTTTTCAAAAAATGCTGATGTCGAGTCACAACTCGAAAAAGCATGAAGGTACAATATATCATCTTTCAGAACAGCATCATTTTTAAGACTGTGCGATGAATATAGGGTAGTTGCAATTGGCCTCTTACAGGCTTAATAAAAAATATCTCTGTCTCTGGAGGTGCTAAAGCAGTCAACAATACGAGCAAGTCAACATCATTGCCAACAACAGCAATAAAGCACCAGACTTTGCTACTTCAATAGCTGTGTTAATAATTAGTGTGTCTGCATCATCTTCTGCTTTTTTCACTCCGAAACCATTCTCCATAAAACATGGTTAATTCTCCATAACCATAGATATGAGATGTGTCTTATTTTAATGATTAGATAAAAAAAAATTTTTTCGCGATACTTTCTTTCTAGAGCTTTCTTTTTTTTCTTCTGTATAAAAGCTTCGTCTAATATGTATCAGAACATGACAAACATTTTTCCTTAAATTCAAACAACAGACTGTCATTTCTCAATTTTTCCTTCAATGGAGTAATTTGTGCAGATGTTGATGGTTTTTCTGCAATAGATTTATTATATGATTTAATAGAATTCTTTTGAGTGTAATTTTTCCTACACTTTGGGTGAACTGTAAATTCATTATTGTTTTTAGCCATTTCTTTAAATATTTTCCACTTATGGACACCTCTTTCTGGAATTGCTGTCACAAGGGACTTCTATCCCTTTTTTCCTATTTTTACATAATCTTTCGAAACGCAGACCTCACCGCATACAAGAAAACTATTTTTTCAATCTCAATTTTTCGCTCACAATCAGCAGTTAAAAAAGAGTCATTTTAAACTGTCATAACTGTTTAAAACTTTCTATAACATACATTGAAAATAAAATTATTCCCTTCCTAAAATCTCACAAAGAATACTTTGTTCAGTCAATTATGGTGATTTAATAAATGAACAAAGTAAGCATTTCAAAATGAGCACCAAATAAAAATAAAACATTCAAAAGTTACCTGCATGTGGTACATTTCGACAAATGCGAAGAGAGTTAGGGTATTGGACCATAAGTATTGCACAAATGTACGAAAACGGCATACAGACAATGGGGAGAGGTGAGGGGGGGAGATCGGAAGTTGCTCGGTATTTGTTCTACCTCTTCGCCACGTTATGATTGTGCTTCCACCTTTTTTTTTTCAATAATGTTTACTTTATTTTAATTTTTAGCAAGGAAGGATTGGTGTGACAAAAATGTGTTAATGACACTTTTTGTAAAAAATTAAATTATCTATATTTTTGTAATTGAACCTTTTTGTCTAGATGTCATTGTTCATGAGATATTCACAGAAAACTGATTTTCAAGCTCATTAATGCCCCCTGGAGGTGAAAGCTCACATCGGATCGATGGGGACTTTTAGTATGTTCAACTACATACCTTAACTAGCACCTATGCAAAAATCCAGCTTTGTTCAAATTTTTTCCGCTATTTGGAAAAAAGGTGCTAAAATGAGTGGACTACATAGTAAATAAAAAGTTAGTACAAAGAAAAAGAAAATTTCAAAGTCAAAGCATTTGATAATAACCAAAACTATAACTTTGTTTAAGATATTTAAAAAACTTGTGAGATATTCATATCTTTGTAGTTACTCAAATTCTATCCGTAAAAATGTTTTATTTTTGTATCAAAGCTTTAGTTAGAAATACAGTTCAACAAAATACAGTTTTAACCACTAATTATAACACATATGAAAATAATAAAAATAGTAAAAAAAAACTCACACAAATAAACTAATAATTGCTTTTATTATCTCAGTGCTGAAGTTAACATAATATCACGAAGTTTCCCAGATAAAAAATAATCTAACCAAAACACATTGAAATGAACTATTGTTTTGCTCATATTAGCCATGATCCTGATTTTGTGAGTACAAAATAAAATTTAAATGATGAACCATTCTTAAGATCCAAATTGCTCATTTTAATCATGTTCTCTTTTTACTTGTGATTATATTAAATGAGTTCGACCATATTTAATTTTGATCATATTTTAGTTGAATGCACTTCAGGTTTTTTTTTTTTTTTTTACTATTTTTTGTATTTTTTTTATATATTTTTCTTTTTTGAAAATCACATTTTTCTAATTTCCAGTGTTATCTTCTCATTGTCGCAAATATATCTGTTTTTATTACATATTTTATTCCGTTACTCACTAAGCTGCAAGTTTCATTACAATAAATGCATTATTTGAATTAAAATAATTCTACAAATATAATCCAACTTAAAAAAAAAAAAAAGTTATGATTAATAAATTAAGGCTCATTTACCCATATGTAACACAAATTTGTATATCATGTTAGTAAAAATATCTGTTTTAAGCATTTTGTATATATTACAGCTAAAACAACATTGCACTTTTGCTTGGCTATCAGGGGCAGGGGGTAAAATAAGTTTAACTTTTTCAGACTCATGGCTCAATTATACTTTTTTTTTTTTTTTTTTTTTTTTTTTTTACTTCAGTGATGGATTTATATTAACAAACTGATAACTCAAAAAGATAAAAAAAAAAAATCTTAATTCTTTGTATGTAAAATTGTATTATACATAGGGACACAAAAATAAATTTTTTAACGATTTCGTAACATTTTTTTTAAATTCCAAAAACATTAAAAAACATAATAATGTAAATCTACATTTAATAATTTTTTATTACTAATGGACTCTACTAATGGTATTTTTATGCACCATATGATTTATCTTTTCATTTTTGTATATTTCTGCTGCAATCCATTCTTATATAACACACAGCTCGCTAAAAATGTACAATCAGAAAAAAATTGCTGTTTTGTTTAGCTCTGCTATCTGTTAGGCACCAATTTCTCCTTTTCTTAACATTATTTATGTGTAAAAAAATTGTAAAGATGTGTATCCTATAAGATACATCTGGTCTGAAGAGGATATATAATGAAATTTTGTTCTTCTGCTTAGGCTTGGTCTGCTACCTACTGGCACCAGCTAGGCATGCCCAAATCCAAAATCATGGTGGGGATCCCAACCTATGCCCACACTTACACTCTTCTGGACCCGGACCTGAATGGAGTGGATGCACCAGCCACTGATGTGGGTATGGGAGGAGGCGACATTTCATTTACAGAGGTCAGGACTTTTGGTATTATGCTAATTTTCAATCTTCTTTTCATCATGGTATACTTGAATCTATAGTTATACTTTAATTCTCACTTCTTATAATTTTAATCCTTTCAGGCCTGGTGTACTATTAAGGGGACACAATACCTTGAAATTGGTCAAAATATCGATTTTCTTTTTTTAATATTAACTGAAAGCTTTTTTAGATGTGAATATTTTGACACTTCATTTTTATCTATACAATACTTGTATTACAAGATATTGTAAATTTTGTTAATAGATTCAGCGTAATGACTTGGGAAAATTAAAACTTTAACTGATTTTTCTTTCTATTCATATTTTTATAATTTGCTTCTTCAATGAACACTAAGCCTTTTTTTGCTAATTTAAGTAAAGGTTGAAATTTTTGTTACTTGTTCTCCATGGTATATTCAATACTTTTGTGCATGGATTTAACATTTAAATATATATATTTAAATTAAGAGTTTGTTGAATTTTCATTCAATCATTTTTTACTATATACAAGAGGGGAAAAAATCCTATTAAATATAAAATCCCATACATCTAAAAATCTATGCACAGTTTTATGCAATCTATTGTAATGAATGTGGAAAAAAGATCAAAGCAAAAATACTTATATTTAAAGAAGTAGTGGGGGTTTTTAAAAAGTTAATTAAAAAAATTAAATTTTAATAAAATATGCTGTTCTACAAGAATTTTTTTTAATTTTATTTAATTTTTAGTATTGAGTATTGTGCCACCACATATATTACAGTATTATTCAAAATTGAAGAGATGCTTCTGTCCCCTTAATAGTACATGTCTTTCCATCGAGTATTATTTTGCTTAACCAATTACTTAGTTACTTTGTGCATATAGAAATGGTTATGTCTTTCTTATGATGACTTCATTTATGTTTTCACATTTAGTAATAATAATAATAATAATAAAAGTGTACTTAATTTTCTTTCTACTGTTGGTGATTCCTGCATATAAGTTACTTTTCTGAACGCATAATGTGTGATATAATACAAAATATACTAGATAGTTGTAGTGCCCTCTGAAATCTTTTTGTAAACACCAAAAAACATGCGCGCTATTGTAAAAAATTAAATTAAAAATAGACCATGATTTAAAAGAAAATTCCAACCTGGTTCATCCCATTCAAGCCCTCACGAGGAATTTATTCATTAATTCTAACCATAACTTAGGAATAATAAAAGAAAGGGTATCATTACAAACCAGATTATTACACGTATAAATTTCAATGGACTCTCTTATAATAGATTTACGATTACAATTTGATATGAAACATAATTTACTTTGACTAAACAATATTTTTATCTCCTCATTTAAATATATTTTTGATAAGGCAGTGTTTCTTTTATTATTCCTAAGTTATGGTTAGAATTAATGAATAAATTCCTCGTGAGAGCTTGAATGGGATGAACCATGTTGGAATTTCTTTTAGATCATGGTCTATTTTTAATTTAATTTTTTACAATAGCGCGTGTGTTTTTTGGTGTTTTTATATCTCATTGTCCCGTGAAATATTTTGAAATTTTATTTTTATTTATATTTTAGATCATGGTCTATATTTTATTTTAATTTTTTGCAATAGAGCGTGTGTTTTTTGTTATTTATATCTCATTGTCGCATGTCATTTGTATTGACCGAGAAATATTTTGAAATTTTGTTTTATTTATATTATGACTATGGAACTTATTTGACGGCTCCTAAACATGTCAATGTATTTTATTTTTATTATAAAACCTTTCTTAAGTAAAATTAAAATTTTTATTAAAATGTTTATATAAAAGGTGAATGTTTTAAAATCTGATGATTTAAAAAATCAATTGGATTTAATTAACTTTTTATCTCAGTAAGTCTATCAGGAAACTATAATTAATGTTATTAAAGTAAAAGTAATTTTGTTCTCAAAATGGAAAAAAATCTGGAATCCGAAAGGGTTACTTATACAGGGTGTCCCAAAAGTCTCACCTTCATGTTTTTATTACAAATATAAATGAACAGTACATGTAGCAAAGTATCTAGTGCAGTATTAGAAGCATATAAATTGTAATTTTTTGCATCCATTAATTAAACTCTATGTGTACACCATTAGTTGCTCAAACCAGCAATCATCAATGTTTTCCTTTGATACTCTCTTTATCCACTTTGTGATTTATCCAATATTGAGATGATTTCCATGAATTTCTTTCACCACTTGTTAATTGATGATGCTTGAAATTTCTTTTGGAGAATGTAAGGAAGTATGTTGTATTTATTATAACATAAGCTCTCTCTGGGAAAAAAATAATAATTGCTAGTCTGCTTGTACAAAAGTTTAAGTGCATCTGTTGAGAGATTAAATAACTTTGAAAAATCATCACTCAGTGCAACAGCATATCTGTTTTTGATGCATATCCATCCAAAACTTTTGCATAAATCCTTTGGCTTTGATAACTTGTTTTGTTATTGTTGTTGTTGTCATCAGAGAGATCATTCCCTGGTCGTCCCAACTGAGCTTTATTAGTTTTAAAATGTTATCTGTCTGCCTCAAGGCTTAACTTCTAACAAAAGAATACTGGAGTTCTAATATTCTGCAGTAATGACAACCATACTCCTCCACATACATATTTATATTTTGTACATTATTAGTAAAATTTGCAGATAGTTCATCTTCAGCAAAATAAAATTTTTAATGTATATTGATTACATGTGCATGTATACATAAGTAAATATAATAAATCAATAAAGCAAAAACATTTAAATCAGGAGTAGTCCCGAAAGCAGAATACTACGAAATTTGTGATGTACGTCGCAGAACAGATGCCTGAGCTGCAGAACAATTCTGTTCTAAAGTGAGGGAAAAAAAATCTTCGGAACAACCGCGCATTTTCTGAGAACGGGGAAAACGCCGTGCCGAGTCGTAAGATGTTTTGAACAATACTATCTCGGACGATCTCGGAGCTCTCCGATGTTTTTAACCAACATTTTATGCATAGAGGAAATATGTCAAAATATTTTTCATCTAAAGTTATCCATAAAACTATGAATCAGGGCTCGAAAAATAGCGATCCCGGGGAACGCAGAAATCCTTTCTGGGAGCGTATATTTTCCCACTCATGTTCCCGTCCGGGAACTTAACAAGTCACTGTAGCCGCCAGCGATGCCGGACGTGCTTTAGCGCGTAAATTATGCAAAAAATAGCTCTTATGCGTCCCGTGGGATGCGTCATTTCGTCATAATATGACAAAAAAACCCCGAATTTCGTCAACAAATCGTGATAAAACGGTATATTTCGACAAACAATCACGAAAAAATGGTAAATTTTGTCAAAGAAATCCCGAAAAAGCAGTAAAATTTGCCAAAAAAATCGCGATAAAACGGCAAATTTGGTCAAATCCCTTAAAACGGCAACTTTCTTCTAAAAAATCACGATTAAACGGCAAATTTCATCAAAATTTTGCGGGAAACAAAGCAAAATTCATCAAAATTCACGAAAAAAAGACAAATTTCGTCAAAAAATTGCAAAAAAAAAAAAAAAAAAACGCTATTTTCCTAGAAAAATTACCGAAAAAAACAAGATTTCGTCAAAAAATAGCAGAAAACAACGATAATTTCATCGAAATTCGCGAAAAAATAGCAAATTTTATCAAAAAATGGCAGATTTCGATAAACAATCCAGGGAAAACGGTAAATTTTGTCAAAAAAATCCCGGAAAACAGTAAAATTTGCCAAAAAATCACGATAAAACGGCAATTTTCATCAAATTCCTTAAAACAGCAACTTTTTTTTTCAAAAAAACTCGATTAAACGGCTTATTTCGTAAAACAATTCATGAAAAAACACTAATTTCATAAAAAAAAAAACCCGAAAAAACAAGATTTTGTCAAAATATCGCGGGAAACAACGCAAAATTCGCGAAAAAACGGCAAATTTCGTCAAAAAAATCGCGAAAATACGCTAATTATGTAGAAAAATTACCCGAACAACAACAGATTTCCTCAAAAAAATAACTGAAAACGACGCAAATTTCATCAAAAATCGCGAAAAACGACAAATTTCGTCAAGAAATTCGCGAAAAAACATCAAATTTTATCAAAAAATATGGAAAAACGGCAGATTTTGTCAAAAGATCGCGAAAAAACGAAAAATTTTACCAAAAAATTGCGATAAAACGGAAAATTTCGTCGAAATACTTACTCATAAATTTTCCAGGGAACCTATACTTTTCATCTGTGAACCTATATTTGGTAAGATTCAAAAGGTAAATTGAAAATGTATGAATTTATCTTGCAGAACAATTTTGGTGAAATACATTTGCGTTGCAGAACATCACAAAGTATTCTGCTTTGGGGGGAGTAGCGAATTTCCAGAAAATCTTGTTTGCCAAGAATTTTTTTTTTTTTTTTTTTTTTTTTTTGTATCAGCTAGCAGAAAACAACACGCAGCATTGTTCCAGTGAATTTCGATGTGCAGTTTTTATAAGATCCAATGTGTTCAAACTAATATTTTAATATTTATAAAAAATAAATTAGTGCCGGATCTGCATTCTTTGTGAGCTTTAGTGTAAATTAAGCATTATGTCGATCTAAAAATATGATCAGTAAGAATATTTTATATGCATGAACAAAAAGCAATGAGCAAAACGTAATACAACAGATTTTTGTGTAGAAACAGTACATATGAAAACAATAGATATAGTTGCAGTTAATTCAAGTTTTCCTCGTCACTGTTCAGAAACCAGTGGAACAGAAAATCAACGAGTCTATATTTGCAAGCTCTGTATAGAATGTGCTCCTATGTGTGTGACACACGATGTCACATTTTAAGCTCTTTTCTAAGAAAGAAAACAAAAAATTAAAGATGAGAGAGAAAGAAAAAGAGAATTTAGACCAATTTTTCAAAGATGCTGTTTCAATGGGCTCCCAAGTATATTTATATCCTGTCAAAAACATGAATGTGAAAGAATGCCAAGTTCGTTAAAGGTTTCGCAAATAAAAGAAGTGAGATCTAACTGCAAACCAAGTTCTTTCGAAGCTGCTTAAATCATAACTCCTGTCATGCATATTATTATTCAATTGCTTAAAATGATTTGTTATGTTACTTGTTATTCAATAGAGCGACTTAGCAAGTTTTCTCTTATTAAATTTTTTCTATTTAGTTGATCAGAAATTAAAGTTGATCCCTTCCTTAACTTATCAGTACCTTAATTCAATATACCTATTCGAGCACACGATTGACTAGATCTTTGCCAATCAGATTCTAGATTAAATTGTACTCTGACTCAAAGATTAAAGTTGGTAGCTGAAAACTTGCCAAGTCGCTCTATTGAATAACAAGTAACATAACAAATCATTTTAAGCAATTGAATAATAATATGCATGACAGGAGTTATGATTTAAGCAGCTTCGAAAGAACTTGGTTTGCAGTTAGATGTCACTTCTTTTATTTGCGAAACCTTTAACGAACTTCGCATTCTTTCACATTTATGTTTTTGACAGGATATCATTATTTTTTGTCAAATCACTTCTTTTATGAGCGAAACCTTTAACGAACTTGGCATTTTTTCACATTCATGTTTTTGATAGGATATCATTTATTTTTGTCAAATAAGTAGGTATTTGTTTCTTTTTGAAATAAATAGGTTAAATAAGTTAAATTAGTTTTATTTAATATTAATTAAATTTTCAGCTTTTTCCCGTATTTATTCACTGTTTTTTTCAGTCAAATTAAAAAATTTAACATTAGGACTGCTTATGTTCCTATAAATTCCACTAATAAGGATGTTTCTTTTACGTAATTGGGTACTACTTGATTATTTCGTCGACCAAAAACGTTTGTAGCCAACTTGGCGAAATATCGCTATATTGACAACAAAAATCACGCACCAAAATCATGCTAACATGCGCTATTTCTGGTATTTTGCCAAATTCCCATATATTCCCATTGTAATCTGATAATTTATCCAATAATTTTGTTAGAGCAAGGACTGTCGCCATCATTTTGGCATCTTTTTTTTTTCTTTAAATCGGTTCGCTAACTACCCAAGATTGCTTAAATATTGCTATTTAGAAAGTTTTTAGAACGCTTTTCGTGCATTTTTAACCCTTTTAAATTTCGTATTTGTTAACAAATGTTCTTAGTGATCATTTATATCTTATAATTAATGAACAGCCAAATTTTATGTTTTTAGGCCCTTAACATACAGACATCGCATTTTTAGAACGCTTTTTGCTCTTTTACCCCCTTTGGATTAGTGGAATCGACATAAGATATAGCTTATATTGGAGATAGGACTATCACCATCATTTTGATAACGTTACTTTTAAGATCGGTTTGTTGTGTGCTGCAATTGCTTAAAAATTCCAATTTAGAACATTTTTAGAACGCTTTTCGCACATTTTCACCCCTTTTGAATTCCGTATTTTTCATCAAATGCCCTTAGAGATCATTTATATCTTATAAATAATTAACATGCCAAATCTTATAGCTCTAGGTCCTTCAGTAACGCAAAAGTTACATTTTAGAATGTTTTTTGCTTCTTCACCCTCTTTTGGTTAATGGTATGCGCATAAAATATAGCCTATGTTTTAACCGGGGTGAATACCATCATTTTGATATGATTAATTTTTAAATCGGTTCGGTGGTTTCAGAGATTAACCCCGATACTCGCCAAAAGTGTCGCCAACTTGGCACTATTTCTGATATTTCGTGAAATTCCCATAAACTCTAAAATGCTAAATTTTATGTTTCCAGTCCAGTCCCTTAATATAGAGACATCGCATTTTTAGAATGTTTTTTGCTCTTTTACCTCCTTTGGGTTAGTGTAATCGACATAAGATATATCCTATGTTGGAGCAAAGATTGTCATCATCATTTTGATATCATTACTTTTAACATCGGTTTGTTGTTTGCTGAGATTTTTTTAAAATGGGTATTTCGAACTTTTTTAGAACGCTCTTCGCCGATTTTCACCCATTTAAATTTGACATTTTTTAGCAAATGTCATTAGTGACCATTTATATCTTATAAATAATTAATATGCCAAATTTTGTGCTTCTAGGCCCTTCAGTAAAACAAAAATCCCATTTTTAGAATGTTTTTCGCTTCTGAACCCTCTTTTGGTTAGTGGAACAGACATAAGATATAGTCTATGTTTGAACCGGGGCACCATCATTTTGGTACCATTACTTTTGAAATCGGTTCGGTAGCTTCAGAGATTAGCCCTGATACTCGCCAAAAGTGTCGCCAACTTGGCACTATTTCTAGTATTTTGTGAAACTCTCATAAACTTCCATTGTAATCCAATAATTTATCCTCTAACCAACCATTAATGTTTAATTAATGGTGATTTCTGATTTTTTCCTATTTATATATCCAATAACCTACCTCCATACCAAATTTCAACTTCCTAAGTCACCTGGAAGTAGTCAAACATTTCTATGAGTGAGTGAGTGAATCAGTGAGTCAGTGGTAAAAACAGTGGTTTTCAGATGTCAATTTCTTGTGAACGGTAAAAGATTTTTTAAAAAAATTTTAGGATTTGGAAATTAGAAGATGGTCTTACACGACACAAAAAATTGCAAGTGTGTAGGTCAAATAGAATTTAAGGTATTGAGGGGTCAAAAGTGGCTCGAAATGGTTCGGGTAATATAACCCACGGCCGGTGTGTCGCCTTTTACTTTGTGAACTTGGCTGACACACTGCCGTGTGTCTAGATATGAGTTCCTGTAAATATTTTTGTTTACCTTTTACTTCTGTTCAAAAAAAAAAAAAAAAGCATTAAATTTTAATTGGTTATTTAAGTAGACAGTGGAGATGAGCTCAGCTTTTTTTTTACTCAAAAATTATTATTTATTCGAAAATTGAAAAAGAAGAAAAAAATAAATCTTGTCAGAGGCTGTTTGAAGGACAAGAATGGGCACAAGTTTTTCCAAGTGTTTTACAATACTCTGAAATTTAAGTTTAAAAGGGAATTGAATTGTTATGGAGTGGATATAAGGAGAAATATTGTATCTAATTTTGGAATTTCTGGAATTCTGGTGTTTAACCAAAACAGAATGAGCATACTTCTACATTTGATAGATTTTTCTAACCATCATTAACAAACTATCAGACACACAGAGTGAGATAAAACCTTTCTTTTATAATACAGATTAATTTAATTTTGAATTTTGTTTTACTTCAATCTTTTTTCTTATTTTTTTTTATGAAAGTTTAGGTTATTTGAGTTACCATCACTTAAAATGACTGCATTTGCTGATTTTAGGTCTGTGAATTTTTAGCATCAGGAGGTGTGCGAGTCTTTGATGATGAGACTCGAGTCCCTTATGCCTATATGGACTATGACTGGATTTCTTATGAAGATGAAGTCAGTATTCTAGGAAAGGTTAGTAATATTATACCCATTCTACACAAGATATTTTAAGAAACTGTAGTGATCTATTCAAAAGTCTTGTCACTAGATGGCAGTACCATGCAGTCTTACCTGTTAACATTCTCGGCCGCTAGGGTTCGTGCGAATGGCATGGTGTGTGCTCAGGCAACAACCAGTTCGTATGTTGGCGTGCAGGTGTTGTGTTTGTTTTGTTGATTGTTAAGAATAAATATGTTAAGTTGATTTCAATCTTTATGCATCATTGATCGTACAAGTCACAGACAACCAATTAAAATGGTGACCCTCTAGATGAACATGCTTTTATTAAATATGCATTTTGTTTTTGCAAGAAATCACAAAAAAAAATTAGATAACTGAACTTGCACCACGTGATCGGAAATTACCGCCGTGAAGATGTCTAATGTTACCGCTGTGAAGATTCCTGCATACAATTTCAACGATCCGGCGTTATGGTTTACAATATGTGAAAGCACCTTTCAACTGGGATGCCCTAAAGCCATAACAGAAAGCAAGACAAAATTTAATTATATCATCGCGCACCTACCACCAGAAGCGACCAGCATAATTCGTGATGTCATATTAAATCCTGACAGTGACGATCCATACACACACGTGAAGAACGAACTGATTAAACGAAGCAGCGAATCTGCACAACAGGAAATACGGAAGTTACTCATCGGCGAAGAATTAGGCGATCGCCGGCCAAGCGAGTTATTACGCATCATGCAGCGCCGAGCGGAGGCGCATAAAGTCTCCGATGAATTAATGATGGAACTGTTTCAGGCACAGCTGCCGACTCAAGTACAATCAATTCTCGCCGCGGTAAGCCCTCTCACTTTGGCGAAAGCTGCTGAAATCGTCGATCGCGTAATGGATGTTTCGCCAACTCCGGTAAGTACATGCTCAGTCTCTTCTCCTTCTGTTGAAAATATGCTTTTAGAGGAAATTAAGAAAATAAATCTGCGTATAGATAAGATTACTCGTAGAGGTCGTAGTCGCAATCGTAATTTTAATCGGCCGCGTAGCCGTTCTCAAACAAAAGAATTTGAACAGTGCTGGTATCACTACAAATTCGGGAAAAATGCTCAAAAATGTTCTCCTCCATGTAATTTTTCAAAAAACGACAACGGCGAGGTGTAGAGGCGACTACCGCCACGCCGTATACTTCTCGTCGCCTTTTCGTTCGCGACAAACGTAGCAATGTCCGTTATTTGATCGACACTGGTTCTGATATATGTATTATACCAGCATCAAAATCTCAAAAACGGCATCCACCGAAAATGACACTTTCTGCCGCAAATACATCGCCTATACAAGTATATACCTCTCAGACTCTCTCTTTAGATTTTGGTTTGAGGAGAATTTTCAAATGGTCATTTTTGGTTGGGAATGTTTCAACCCCAATCATTGGAGCTGATTTTTTATATAATTTTAATTTAGTTCCTGATTTAAATAAACAAATATTGTTAGACTTAAAAACTAATCTTAATTGTCAGTGCATTGTGCGTAATAGTTATGTTCACTCTGTTAAAACAGTAACAGGTGACACTATTTACCATGAACTTTTAAAAAAATTTCCTGACATTACTAAACCTCCTCGTCCCGATCAGGAGATTAAACATTCAGTTGTCCACCACATTCAAACTACAGGACCTCCTGTAACAGCAAAAGCTAGGCGTCTTGCACCTGATAGACTGCGTATTGCTAAAGCTGAGTTTCAAAATATGCTCGAGTTAGGTCATGTGAGACCTTCAAAAAGTAATTATGCTTCGCCTTTGCACATGGTGCCTAAAAAAGACAGTAACGAGTGGCGGCCTGTTGGCGATTATCGTGCACTTAATGCGAAAACAGTAAAAGATAATTACAATGTTCCAAATATATTAGATTTTACTGCCGAGCTCCATGGTACCAAAATTTATTCGCATATTGATCTGGTAAAGGCTTACCACCAAATTCCAATTAACCCAGAAGATGTGCACAAAAGCGCAATTATTACCCCTTTTGGTTTGTTTGAGTTTACACGAATGCAATTCGGTCTTTGCAACGCAAGCGCAACATTCCAGAGATTTATGGATAAAATCACTCGCGATCTCCCATTTGTATATGTTTTCGTTGATGATGTTCTTGTCGCATCCCGTTCTGAAGAAGAACATCTCGAGCATCTTAAAATCTTATTCGGGCGTCTGCAGGAATATGGATTAAGCCTAAAACCATCTAAATGCATTTTTGGAGTTTCTTCTATTGATTTTTTGGGTTTCAGAGTTTCTGAATCTGGCATAAAACCTTTACCAGATCGCGTCGATTGTATCTTAAAATTCCCACAACCAAACACCCTCACGCAATTGAGGCGTTTTCTTGGCCTATATAATTTTTATAGACGGTGCATACCAAAAGCAGCACACATTTTAGCTCCTCTAAATAAATTTTTAGAAGGAATAACCAACTCTAAAAAAGATAAAAAACGCTCGGGTAAAAATTCAGAGAACACAATTCAATGGACTGAGGAGGCTGAGCAATCTTTTTCCGAGGCAAAACAAGCTTTAGCAAATGCAACTCTTTTGCGTCATCCTATTCCCAGTGCAAAATTGAGCCTTTGGATTGACGCAAGTGATAAAGCCATCGGCGGTTCTCTCATGCAGCTCAACAATAATGAATGGGAACCTATCGCATTTCTTTCGGTGAAACTAACCAAGAGTCAACAAAAATGGTCTGCATACGATAGAGAACTTCTCGCCATGTACACCTCGGTCAAACGTCTCCGCCACATGCTTGAAGGAAGGAACTTTATAATTTACACTGACCAAAAACCCCTGATATATGCTTTTAAGCAAGATCCAGACAAATGTAGTCCACGCCAATGGCGACACCTTGATTTTATTTCGCAGTTCAGCACAGATGTGCGCCATGTAAGTGGCGTCAACAACATAGTTGCAGATGCTCTTTCACGAATAGAAGTTAATCAAGTTTCAAATTCCTTTTTATATTTTGTTGTTTTGATGTTAACAAGATAACAATCAAATCTTACTAAAATATCTTGAAATGTAAATAACATGTATAATACTCAGGCTGCCTATTCTAAGTGAAATGAACACTTAAAAAAAAAAATCATTGAAAATTGAAAATGGTATTAAACAATGATTTTGAAAGTATCATGGATTCATGGATTTTTCTATTTTGAGTGCTGGCAATAATTCTGATGTAAAACATCCATTGTCCTCAAAACATGTATATAGGACAAATTCTAAGCAAAATAGTTGTTGAGCCAGAAGCCAAAATTAGGGTTTTTGGTTTCATCTCAGGGGACTTGGTGATATGTACTTTTTTGGATTCACAATGGTCCAAGGAGTTCATTTTATGATGATATTTTTAAATTTGTGGAGCTTATAGACGGCATATTGAAAAAATGAGCGCCATCTATCGCATATACATACAAATGATTTTTTTTCCTTTTACCATTACTACATAATTAAATTTCAATGGAAAAATGCTGAGAACAAATATTATTAAACATATAATGCTCTACAAATTATTTATTTGTTAGAATTTTGTTTCAATATAATTATTAACATTTTCAAATGGATAAAACAATCAAAAAACATTAGCGATGCATTTTTTTTTTTTTTTTTTTTGTGTTTAAATGCATATTATTTTCACGTGGATCATACACAGCAATTCGAGAAAAAAGTAGTACTGATGAAACTATTGTACTTAGTCTGTTAAGAATTAACCCTTTCGAGACCAGGGATGCATATATACACCTTCAAAACTTGCTTCCATCACTTGTTTTTCTTACCATTAAAAAAGTAAAATTTTCTTTATTTAAGATATTCTCTTGCTTGCTAAACTAAATTTAATTTTTATGACAATAAATATTGTTAATCTAATAAAATTCATGTAATAAATGCTGGTCTCGAACGGTTAATAATAACAGAAATCTTAGTCTTATGCACTGCTATCATCATTGGTTGACATTCCTATATCCAAATAACTTCAATTATCATAGCATAGTTCTATGTTCTGCATATGCTTGTACACGAGGTTATTAAAAAGACATGAACATAATAGTGTGATACATGTTCTTGAACAAGAATATGATATCAGTTTTAAAGCAGCTTCAGAAGCAAGAGTACTACCATTCCACTTGATCTCTAGATAGCCTTTTTTCTCACAAGCTGTTCCAAAAATCCAACTATATTTATTTGAGGATGGATGATCAGGGTGAGCCTGTAAACACTTTTCCCAAACAAGACTGTGATATTTGGTTCACATCAAATATAGGTAGAGTGCATTACTACATGGCAAAAGTCGATGCGATTTCACCGACTCCTTGTTTTACAGAAAAAAAATATAAAATATTGCACAATTCCTTACTGTTTGAGTATTTTTGTTTTCCATAATAGAGAATGGCAAACTTGCAATTGAAGCTATTTCTTTGTGTCCTCCGATATCAGCTTCAGTATCAAACACCTTAAGTGCATCTCAAAATTTTGTGTTCTAATTAATCATTTTCTCTTACCTGAAAAAGCCATTATTGTATCGCATCTGATAGTGAATGCATTTCAAGTGATGCATTACACATATCTTTACCTAGATGTCCATGCATCTCATTGAAATTGTAGTACTTTTCTTTACCCTGTTATTGGATCCAAATTTTACAAATATTAAATTTTCCTAGTTTTTAAATAATTTTTTAAAGAAAATAGTGTAGAAATAACAACAATTTTTCTAAATCCAGAGGCTGAAGCAAGACGTGCGCAAAATATAAATTGTGTATCATCTCTTCTTGGAAGCGGGTCAATTTAATGGATTCTTCAACTAGTTATTTCGTAAATTTATAAAATTTTTCTCCATAGATTACGTACAGCTTTCATATATTCAACTATTCCAGATAATCTTTATTTTGCGATTCTTGAAAAATGAAAGGCATAAACTCTGTCTTGTACTCCTCATCAGATAAAATCTGTTTCCATTTTCGTACTGTTTGTCCAAGAGTATGTAATTTTTACAACATCACCAACAGGTCATATTTTTTTGTTCATTTCTTTTTATTAACAACTGCCTGTATGTATCAAATACAACATCGATCCTTTGAGAAGATGTATAATCTTGTATTATTTTAAAAAACAAATTCTTTGCTAGTTGTCTAAATGATTGTAGCTCCTGTGATAGCATTGAAATAAGCATATTCCGTCATTTAGATCAACAACACCATCAATTGTACTCTTTTTACAGCCGTAATTATGTCATAAAATCCATTAGCTTTATTTTTCAGTTTTTCTCATTGAACCATCAAGTTTTGCTAAGGACTGTAGAATAAGCCCTAGATGGTAGGAAAAGACATTTCTTATACCTAAATTTCTTCACTCTGCAATGATCGTCATCTGAGCAAACAGATTTCCTTTTATCTTGCAAACTCTGATTTACTAACCTTTAACTTCTCTTTCTTCAAATCAGAAAATGTGTTTAGTTTCTTTATCTTTGAAGGTTTGAAAAACCCTTCTGCTTTCGGGTCTTTAGACAGGTATTCTCTCTTGAATGTTTGGTAAGTTTCTTCACCTTTGATCATGTCTTTTGACAATTTCTAGATTTGTAATTGCTCTATTTGATTCTATTACTATGTCTAGATTTATCTATTCATTGATAACCATGTTCTGTAAATATGAGATATCACATTCATCTATCTGGATCTTGCTCAAAGACTGATCAAGATGTAGAACAGATTTTTCTGAAGAACTGTTTTCAGTTCTTTCATGAATAATGAGAAGAAATTCTGCCCTGGTAACAAAAATATTTCTTAACTGCGGCAGGTCTTTGACTGAACTTTGTTGTAGCTTTTGACTTCACCGTGTTTTTTTCTTATTGTCTCTTTAACCACCCTAAAAATTTAACAGCCTGCAAAACCAAGAAAATCTTTCCTATCACCTTTCTTATCGGCAGACATTTTCCAATATGACGTCCATTAGTTTTGCTGTTTTTGAAAATATCATGGATAAATATCATGTTGTGATTGATTTGTAGTGAATCGAAAAATGTATGTTTTAACAAGACCACTGACATGAAAATGCTTGAGCTCCTGGTTCAATGACAGCAGTCATTTTCCAATATGGTGCCCAAAACCACCTTGGTTTTACAAATGTGGATAAATGTCATTCTGATGTTGTGGTGAATCCAAAAAATGTATGTGTGTGATTTAACAAGAACTCTAACATGAAACCACATCAGGTCCTGGCTTAACAGTGGCGGCCACTTTTCAATATGGCACTCATTAGCTATTCTGGTTTTGAAAATATCGTGGATAAATTTCATTCTAATGTTGTAGTGAATCCAGAAATATATGGTTTAACAAGTCCGCTGATATGAAACCTCAAGAGCCCCTGCTTCAACGACGGTGGCCATTTTCCAATATGGCGACCATAAACTACCCTAGTATTGAATGTATCATTGACAAATGAGATGCTGATGTTGTGATGAATCCAAAAATGTATGGTTTAATAAGTCCGCTGACATGAAATTACACGGACCCTTAACTCAATGACAGTGGCCATTTTCGAATATGGTGCCTAAAAGCTACCCTTGTTTTGAAAATATCATGGATAAATGAGGTCCTATTGTTGTGGTGAATCCAAAAATATATAGTTTATCAAGTCCCCATATATGAAACTACACAAGCCGCTGGCTCAACAACTAATACTTCTCATCCATGAATAGAGAAATAAACGATAAATTTAAGAAAGAAAGATATTTTTTTCTTTTTTTAATATTTTAAATCTAAAATATTCTCAAGGTTTTTTAACAAACAAAAAATATTAAATGCTTGGCCTCATGAGTAATTCTTTAGAATGTGAAAATAATTCTGGATGTATGGTTATATAATGGATTTTTTTTTATTGGTTTTTATAATAAAAGAGTTGCTAAAATGAACAATTACGATTGTTTAGCAAATATCTACTGTATATGTACTGTGAAGTTTGCTTTTCTTTGTTCAAGAGATCATAAATCTATCCTTAAGTGAAAATCTTCCAGTTTTTAATATCACTTCCTCTTTTGAGATATTCTATATCTGCCTTGTGTTAAGGCAAACTGTAACACAGTGACAGATCAAAAATTCTACAAATTGCTGAATCTAGCCTGAGATTATGGAAGAAATAAGAAGAAAATTGAATTAATCTTCATCTCAAAAGTGCTGATTCAGCTGATTTTATAGAGTTGAATCTAGAATTTAGCGGTTCAAAAAATCATGGAAATACAGAAATTTCGTCAAAGAATCGAGAAAAAAATCCAGAAAATTGAAAAAAGGATAAATTTTGTTAAAGATCGCGAAAAACAGCAGATTTCGTTAAAAGATTGGGAAAAAACGATAAATTTCGTGAAAAGATCGCAAAAAACGGCCAATTTTGTTAAAAGATGACAAAAAATGGCAAATTTCGTGAAAAGATAACACTAAAAACATAATTTTGAAGCAGGAAAATTAGTTTTTCGAAAAGAAAAATTCACTTCTGGTATTAACTTTTTCTGGTATTAATCATTAACAAAATTTGCATTTTTTGCTATTTTTTAATGAAATCTGCTATTTTTTCGGGATATTTTGCGTTTTTTCTCGAATTTTTGGCGAAATTTGCCGTTTTTTGCAAATCTTTTGACAGAATTTTCCGTTTTATTGCGATTTTTCGACGAAATTTGCCATTTTCTTTTCAAATTTTTTGCCGAAATCTACCGTATTACCGCGATTTTTCGACAAAAGTTGCCGTTTTATCACGATTTTTGGACGAAATTTGTCTTTTTTTTCACTATCTTTTGAGGAAATCTGCCGCTTTTTCGGGATTTTGTAACGAAATTAGCCATTTTTTCGTGGAACTTGCCAAAAATTAGTCGTTATTTCGCGATTTTTTAGCGAAATTTCCTGTTTTTCATGTTATTTTTTGCTTTCCGTCGCCGCTATTTTGCGTAATTTGCATCGATTTTTTGATTAATAGCGCGTCCGCATCATCGCTGAAGGGCTGCGTTTTTTCAAATCTACGGCAAGAAGGGCGCTATTTTTTAAACTAAAGGGCAGGAGGGGCGGAGCGGCCTCCTGAAACCCTCTGGGGGAAACTCTGAACCAAATTATATGTAATTTGCTCTTATCTTTAGACATGGCTGCAAACTGTAGTGCTAGTTTTCATTCAACTGAACTACATTCAGATATCTAATAAGGTAGATCATTGGCACAGCAAGTCAAGGTATCCAGGTTCAATTTCTGTCCTGGATATTTTTCTTTCTGTTGGAATAAATCTCATTTGTCCTACTCCATTCTTGAAGATGACTTTTCCAATTCAAGAAAATTTCCTTTGCTTTTGAATGTAAAATATATTTGTTGTATAATTTTAAACAGATGAATGAAATTAAAGATACTTTTTTGTGGTAAACCTTGATTGTTCTGTGACCCACTAGTGAATCATGACCCATAGGTTAGGGATCAACTGCCATAAAGTGACCTCTGTGTTGTATTTATATGTATGTCATTGTTGAAACTCTTCAAAATTGAATGCTGTTTTCTCTTTTTTTCAGGCCAAGTGGATCAAAGCGAATGGTTTTGGTGGTGCCATGACCTTTGATTTAAATTCTGATGATTATTTGGGAGTGTGCAATACCGAGCTGTTTCCGTTGCATACCATTTTATATCATGCATTTCTTGACTCATAAAATCAGGAAAAATATAATTTTTATACACATATGTATTATTTATTCTTATTTTTTATACTCATTGTTAAACAGTGCAAATTTTATTTTAGAGCTAGTTAAAGAGTATCTGTTATGTATACAAACTGTAAAATACTGTTATTTATTAAAAAATGATTTTATTGTTATTATAGATTTTGTTTTTACTGAATAATAATACAATATTATAATTACTGATTCCTATGTTTAGTTTAGTACATTTCTTTGTTTAAATTTCTTATGCATGTTTGTGCATTTTCAAAATCTATTCTTTTTCTTTTTGACATATTTTTTAAGCATAAAGGCCTTGACAAGAGAAATTTTTGCAGAATATTTTGTAACAGTTTAATTACTGTTTCATATATCAAGCAATTTTTTTCAATGTTGATACAATTTATTTATTATAAAAAAGTTTTTTACCTATTTTTATATACAAATAGAATTAAACTGTATATGAAAAACAATAATATACTATCTGTCTTCGCCTCCTAGGTCCTAATTACATCAGGGCTTCTAATTTGTACAAATTTCAAATTTATATTAAATTTGTCCAAAAAACAAACTTTTGGCTTGGGTTCTGGCACTGTATACTGGAACATGCCATGTATGTGCCTGTATATATAAATAGGCATAAAAGTTCACAAAGTTTGTTATTATAACTATAAATATATTATTTGACAATAAATGCTATATTTTTTTAAGTCTGAATTATATCAAGCTTTCTGAAAAGAAAATTCACCACAGCAGTTAAAGTAAAAAAATAAGCCTTTTTTTTTCATAGATACAGCATTGAATGTGATGTCTACACATAGTAAAGTGTCTATATTCTGCACTACAAGACAGTTGTATAATTAGAAGGAGTTAGTGAGCATAAAGGCTTTATAAATGTGGAGCAAACATTCAAATCGTGTTTGCTCACAAAATAAATAAATAAATAAGCAAAAAAAAAAAAAAAAAAAAAAAAATGAATTATTGATAGTTTTATGAATTCTGTATTAAATTGTATAGAAATAAACATACTTTTTAACAAAAAAAAAAAAAAAAAAAAAAAAAAAGAAAAGAAAAGAAAAAAAAAAGAAAAGAAAAAAAAATTCCTAATGTAAATTAATTTTAAAAGTTGATGTTTCAATCAAAGAGTGTTTCCTCCAAAGCCCGCATTCATTCAGACAGTGATTTTTTCAGTCTGCCAATCACAGTTATCCCGAATGATCACATGACCCTTGTCATCTGCTGATTAGTTTGCTAATGTTGTCTGGTATAAAGTACAACTTGTTATATTTAGTTTTATTTGGTGAAATAATCCATAATTGTAATAGATTTCTAGATGAAAGAAGTGGTAGATGGTGTATTAGTGAGTTCTGGAAATTGTGGAACATGACAAAGACAGAAAACTTATGGGAAAAGGAAAGAAGTGAAAATGAAGAGGTATTCAGATAATAATGGCTATGTTCCATGCAAACTTTCTAGTAAAACACTTTCATGTAAGAAAGTTAGTCCCGAGGATGTTGTATGGATATGTATTCTATCAAATATGAAAAGAAAACATGTGAAAACTATTTATAAAATGCATCGCATATCCAAAATAAAATTTAAACATACATTTAAAATATTTTTAACACATAGTATTGCTCTATTAGGGAATTGCAGGTACTAATTGATTACCCCGTCAGCCAATTTCGACCTATAATATAAATTGCTAAATTATTAATAAATTATACAAACTGACATAATTTTTGTTTTAAATAATGAAAGAACAAATAAATTAGTAAGATAATAATAATAATAATACAAATAAAATATTGAATTAAAAATAACTTGATGACACAACCAACACATTGTAACATGTTTAATGTCAAGTGAAGGTGACATTTACAATAAGCCATTACTGGCATTTATTCTTATAGTTTGGCAATAGTTTCTGGATCGACAATATAATCAAGTAACACCAAAATGCATAAAAGAAGCATCCCTATAGCTCCAAAAAGATAATTGCATTAACTGATAGTTTACTACGTCAGATTAAGCGTCTCATTTCCAATTAAAATATATCTTTGAGTTGAAATTTGAATGAAATACAGGGTCATAAAAAATCGAAGAATGTGAAAATAATATTACAAATATCCCAGCAACTAATTATTGAATTGACTTCATTCTTTTTACAAAATTTATGTTTTTTTAATTGCCTTTTGCATTCATTCCTTATAATAAAAAAGGTTGAAAATTTTTATGTACCTTTTCATCTGAACGTATATTTCGAAAGTTTGAAAAAAAATAGTTCTGGATAATTGAAGTTACTCATATTAAAAAGGCTTGTTTACATTCTTACATACTAAGCATATACTAAATTTCAAGTCTCTATCACAATTTGTTCGCAAGATAGAGCGTTTACTAACAGACAGACAACATTTTTTTTCTTAAAATATGTTTTTCGTAATATCCTGTGTCTGAAACATGTAAATTCGTCAAAACAAATTTTTCAATTTTCAAATAGATTGCAAGGCTTAACCCTATACTACATATGATGGGTAAGTAAAATGTATATTTTTAAATATTTTGATTTTCAGACCTAAAACATATACAAAAAGTGCTTTAAAATAGCACTTTTACAAAACATCAAAACTTAAATTTAAATTAAGATATTTTTATTCTGTAAATTTTATTATGATTAATGAAACTTTCTTGAGTTAATGAAGCAATATCATAACTATAACTATGATTTTAAAAAGGGTATTTTGAACAGAATTTCCCAAAGTGATCTTGATTGAAAAATTGAGGAAGTATTCAAATAACAAATTGTGTTTTTACTGACTCATTTTTAAATTCATTTTTGCTCTCAAACACATCCAATTTACAGGTCCTCTTATTTAGGAGCTATATAATGTAACAGTTTGGCTCGATTTTCGATAAAGGCAGACTATAGTTCCAAAAGGGCGGCCAAAATGGATACTTTGAACAGAATTTCTTGAAGCGATCGTGATTGAAAAATTAAGGTATTCAAAAAACAAAATTGCATTTTTTTGGCTCATTTTCAAATTCAGTTTTGCTCTTAAACACACCCAATTGAATTGTTTTGTTATTTAGGAACTGTACAATGTGCCGTATTGGTCAGTTTTTTGATAAAGGCTAAATGTATATTTAAAAAAAAACTGTCAAAGTGGGCACTTTGCACAAAATTTCCCTGAGCGATCATGATTAAAGAATTGAGGATGTTTTCAAATAACAAATTGACTATTTCATGACTCATTTTTAAATTCGATTTTGCTCTCAAACGAATTCAATTGACAGTTTTTTGTTATTTAGAAACTATACAATGTGCATATTGGTTGATTTTTTAATAAATTCAGAATATATTTCAAAATATTTTGTCAAAATGGACATTTGAGCCAAATTTTGCTTAAGATGATTTTGATGAAACCAGTTCTTAGAGAAAAATAAAATTAAAAAGTCTTTAAAAGCGGCCAGATAAAGTTGTTAAGCTGGGTTTATCTCTAATCATATTTAATTTTTTTTGTTGAAATGAGTGCTCTTTGAAGTCTACCTCCGCTTATAGGCCAAGCCGACTGGGATTTTTTTTTATATTGATATTTTTAAGTATTCAGTAAAAATAATGAAAGTGAATTTTGCCTTAATAGCTTGATCATTTTTTGTTCCAGGAACAAATTCTAGTTTTTTGTCAAATGCCGCTATCTGATAGGGATAAAATACGTATTACAGTTGACCCTCAAATCCACAAAGCTTGAGACCTGGGGTTGTGCGGATTTTCAAATTTTGTGGATTTCTGGTCATTGATTTGTTTACATTTTTGAAACATTAATTTGATTGGTAGTTAAGCATTGTAATTAATGCATATACTAAATTGAAACATTAAAATAATTAAATAAAATATTTAAATAAATAAATAGTAAAAAAGCAAGTTATTATTACCAAAAATAAATAAATAAATAAATAAATAAATAAATAAATAAAATTAAGTAAAATAAAATTTTAGAAAAATAATAAAATACAGTAAATAATTACGATGCAATACTCAGGGCTCCCAAATGGTCCCCTTTTTCCCGCCAAAGTCCGCTTTTTAGAAAAAGGTCCGCTTTGGTCCGCTTTTATGTGTTTTGGTCCGCTTAGTCCGCTTTCAATGACTAAAAAACGAAGAAATTGTTCATTTAGAAGACTAAATTTTTTTTTTTTTTTTTTCTTTTAGAAAACGGCTAAATTGTGGTGCATGCTGATGTTTCATGCTCCTTCAATGTCTAAATTCACACATTCTTTAAGGCATGAAAATAAAGTAAAGAACACTTCCACCCCCTCCCTATTAAGCAATCAATTAGCGTTTTGAAGTCAAATGGAACCAGCCACTCATCATATTGTGATTTCATTAATCCCCCTTTTCTTGTGATTGGAATCGTTACCGTTTCATCCCAATGTGTTCACGTGACTCGTTCGCAGGTGCTTTTACTTTTTAAAAGTACTTTATTTCAGTAACAATAGGCTGCTGTTGAATTAATTAGTCTCATGGATTCTTATTGCTGATGAAAAAGAAAAAAAATGTGAAAGAGAGAAAAAAAAACAGAAGAAAAAGTAAGTACAGTGAAACCCCGATAATTTGGATTAATTGGGACCAGACCCAATCCGGATTATCGAAAATCCGGATTATCCGGAGAATAAGAAAAAAACGATATAAAATAAAACATACGTACAGAAAATCACCTTTATTTTTAACTTATTGATTATTTACAGACAGTAAAAATGTTTACTTTGTAATAAAAAAGTAAACTGTAGTAAGTAAGTTTTCTGTACCTTTTGTGAGCTGTACGGTCACGCATCCGCTTGAGCATAAGTAGTTCGTTGGGTGTAGTTTAAATAAGAGTTTAAATAAGAAAGCTTAAGGTATTCTTCCGAAAAGATTTCAGAAAAAAGTTTTTTTTAATTCAGAATACGACGATGAAACAATTTTATGCTATGGAAATTAACCAAATCGTTTCTCAATCGCTTGACCAAACCGATCCGGATTATTCGGAGATCCGGATTTACGGGGTCCGGATTTGCGGGGTTCTACTGTATATTGTAATTTGACAAGCATGTTTCTAACATTAACAAAATAAACTATGCCGATCGCACTTTCTTTTTCCATATTTGCATCGTAAGATGTAGATACCCCTCTGGAGAGAGACAAAGGGATACCTTATTAATTTTTGCGAAATAACTTTTTTACTTTCGCGAAATTCCGTTTTCATTCTTTTAAAATTGTAATCAAGATTTATTAATTTCATGATTTAAAAATATATATTATTTTCTAACTATAATAATTCCATAAGAGTTGGAAATTAAACTTTTAAAAATACATTGCTTTCAGATTTATTTTTTCACCTACCTGGGGAAAAAAAAAAAAAAAAAAAAAAAAAACATCGGAGTTGCGTTCATCTGTTTTTCTTTAGGGGGTGTGGAAAAACATTCACATTTTCTCCCAAAAAATGGTATGTTCGCTAAGTTATAGCTGTCTGCTATTAGGTTTTAAACTCAACAACCAATCAAAAAGATAACTCTTAAAAATAATAAAACAAAAGTAAGTATTTTAGGGTTTATATATAAAGTAAATAAAAACTAGCCAATGCCTCAAATTTTAGATAACAAACTTCACCTTCCTACCCTGAATGAATCTAATCGACCCATATCTGTAATTTGTTTTATACGATTCGTACCAGAACTTTTTTCTTAAAGAAAGTTGAATAACAGATTCAGAAAAGTAAGTCAATTAAATATATTAAAATGTTTTAAATAACAATTCTGGTGTGAAATGTTTTTATCAATATTGAAAAAAATTTGAACAGGGTAGGAAGGGTAATTTTTCTTTGTGCATTTTACACTGAACGTGTCAGTTATTTTGCGCTGCTTCATCAATTTCGATTTTTCGGTAATTACCTTTCTCTTTTATTCTATAAACGAACTTCAGTTCATGTCCTATAGTTTTTCTCTCCCTAAATCGTTAGCTAAAAAGAAATAATAAATCTATCCATGATTACTTTGCATGGCAAAACATATTATCCACCTGGATGTCACTTAATGAAGTGGAAAAAAAAAAAAAAAAAACGAAAACAAACCACAGATCGTTATTTTTTTCTTGGCAGCTTCTGTTAATTGGGCATTTTCAGCAAGCGTCGTAACTTTTTATTAACTTGTTATATTTTAATAAAAATTTGTTAAACTGCTTAATTTACTATTATTACAACTTGTTGAAAATTTGAAAGGAATCTGTCAATTTACTTAGAAAATATGGATTTTT
Organism: Maratus speculifer; assembly: GCA_964019185.1. Taxonomy (NCBI): domain Eukaryota; kingdom Metazoa; phylum Arthropoda; class Arachnida; order Araneae; family Salticidae; genus Maratus; species Maratus speculifer. The sequence continues at coordinate 19,298,618 of OZ025292.1, read as the reverse complement.
TTTTTTTTCCCCAAGCTGTAAGGGGGGAAAAAAGTTGGTTTTTCATTCCATTTCTTGTTTTGTTTGCTTTCAACTATCTTAACAGATTTTTTTTCTGCAGTTTTAAGCAATGTAAATTTGTTAACACATTAACGGAGTCTTTTATATATTTAAAAGAATAAAATTTGAATAGTTAAATCAGGGGTGATTCTCGTCCGAAATTTCCGAAAATTTAAGGCATCCTCTTCCGAAAATTTGAAATTGGGTTATCAGTTCCGCATAGTTGCCAACTTGTACGGTTTTGCGCGCGGAAAAAACAATTGCTTAGAAATGCAAATTCGCCGAAATAGCATACATTTCGTCAATATTTCGTGGAAAAACGACGATTTCGTCAATGTTTTTGTAAACGAACTTTGTCAAAAGATCGATGAAAAACGCGAATTTCCAGTGCGGATCGCGGAAAAAATGGCAATTTCACCCAATATCGCAGATAAAACTCTGATTTCTTCTGAAGACGGCGGAAAAACGCCGATTTCGTCTAAAGATTGCGGATATAATGCCAATTTCGTTAAAAGATCGCGGGAAAAAACGCCGTTTTCGATAAAAGATCGCTTAAAAATATTTTGTCAAAAGAATATTTGAAAAAATATGCCGATTTCATCAAAAAATCACGGAAAAAACGCCGATTTCATCGAAAGATCGCGGGAATAAAACGCCGTTTTCGAGAAAAAATCGCGTAAAAAAGCAAATTTTGTCTAAAGATCGTCGAAAAAATGCCGATTTCACTTTAAAAAAACATGGGAAAACGCCGATTTCGTCAAAAGATCGCGGAAAAATCGCCGATTTTGCAAAAAATTGCTGATTTCGTCCGAAGATAGCGCAAAAACGCCGATGTTGTCCGAAGATCGCTGGGGGGGGGGGGGGGGGGGGGGGAAGTCATGACGACCCTCCCCCCGATTTCCGAAAATGCGAAGCGAATTTCCGAAAAAAAATTTCCATCCAGAATCACCCCTGAGTTAAATAAAAAAAAAAATAATAATAATAGTTATGAATCATCACAGCCGCATTGATGCGCGTGTCGCGCAGTGTTGAATTAAGACTTTTTTGTAGGAATTTCTGCGACTCTGGGGGGGGGGGGGGGGGTGTACTTTTTCACTATTCAAAACATAAACTCAAATCTGTCGGTAGGGGAAATTTCATTGCTCTGAGCAGGAACAAGAAATTTCAAGAAATTTTTGCCTTAAATACTTAATGACTAAATATATTCTGATAATAAATTTGTTAGATACATTTTAGCTAAGATTACTTTTTATTTTAATGAAAATCAGTTTGCTATTGTAAATATTAAAAAAATCAAGACTGAATTACAAGTACAGGCTCTTTTAAAAGAAAATTTTCAAGGTAAATGTTATACTACTTTTTCACTTCTTGCAGTAGAATATTTAATTGTATTCAAATATAATTGTACAATTTCTGCAACAATATTTGAAATTGTTTAATGATATCCTTATAAAGTTAACTAACATGTTTACTGTAATGTAAAAGAAAAAAAAAATTGCTAACATATTTAGTAAAAATAAATGGTCCCCCAAGGTCCCCTTTTTAAAAAAATGGTCCCCCAAAGTCCCCCTTTAAAAAAAATGGTCCTCCAAAGTTCCCTTTTTTAAAAAAATGGTCCCCCAAAGTCCCCTTTTTAAAAAAAAATGGTCCCCCAAAGTCCCCTTTTTAAAGTAAAATGGTCCCCTTTCCCCCTTTTTGCGACATAAAATGTGTTGGGAGCCCTGAATACTAAATGTAAATAATGATGAGGAAAAATCAATCTTTTTTATAAAGAAAAATATTTGCCTTTGTTAATAAACAAAAAAAACTTGATAAATTAAAAAATATTCATTTATACCAGCAAAAATTATCCTGCCCCTCGAATTATAAACACTACCAAATGGTCATTGAAAGTTATATTACGCTGCAACTACGATACGATAATGTTATTTCGATTAAATATCGATCATCGTAGTTAGTAAACCAGATGTAGATCCCAAATTCGTTTCGTTACAAGTAAAAATAGTAATAGAACTATTAAAATAATAATTTTATATAGAAAAAATTATCCTGCCATGCGAATTATAAACACTACCAAATGGCCATTGAAAGTTATATTATGCTGCAACTACAATACGAAAATGTTTAATTCGATTAAATATCGATCATCGTACGTCTAAGAAACATATTATTTAACACTGCAGAATTTAAATTGAAAAACTAAAAGAAAAAAAAAAAGGAAGAAGTTGAAAAGGATTAAAAAATATATATATTTAAAGGATTGTTTGTATTGTGTTAGCCGCTGACTTCAGCGCCATCTTTAATTTCATTGTTTACATGTGAAAAAATGCGTGGATTTCTGGCGTTCGCGGATTTTAGGGACATGAATTTAAGGGAGTCTACTGTATTCCATTCTTTGGATTGTTCTCGATCAGGAACCCAGTAGCAGAATTTTTTCTGCAGTCTGCAGACGAATCCCTCGCATTACATTATATGCACTCAAACCTCCCAAGTATATGTGTTAGACATAAAAGAAAAGTATACTTTTAAAAAGAAGTTGCCTTTGTTCTCAGAATTTTTAACACCTCATACATTGTCCGAAAGAGCGCGGGGGCTTCCCTTTTTCAAAATTTGGGTTTTTTTGACGAGATGTCATTTTTCAAGCTTTTTCCACAAGATTTTCCGAACTTTTGACAAAAACTGCTGTTTTTTTTCGTGATCTTTTGAATAAATTTGCCGTTTTTTTATATCTTTTGTAGAAATTTGCCATTTTTTCATGATTTTTTGACGAAAACTGCCATTTTATTGTGACTTTTTAAAGAAATTGTGCGTTTTTTTTGCAATTTTTTGAAGAAATTTGTCTTTTTTGCGATCTTTTAAAGAAGTTTGCCGTTTTTTATGCCTTTTTTTTTTTACAAAATTTGCTATTTTCTCGTGATTTTTTAACGAAAACTGCCGTTTTTTCGTGATCTTTCGAAGAAATTTGCCGCTTTTCGCAATCTGCCGTTTTTTTGGATTTTTTGACGAGAATTGCCGTTTTTCGCAATTTTTTGAAGAAATTTGCCGTTTTTTCACAATTTTTTGAAGGAATGTTAAGATTTTTCGTTATTTTTTGATAAAATTTGCCGTTTTTTTAGCGATTTTTTAAAGAAATTCGCCATTGTTTCGTGATCTTTTTACTAAAACTGCCTTTTTTTCGCGATCTTTGGATGAAATTTGCCATTTTTTTCGTGATTTTTTTGACGAAAACTGCCGTTTTATCGTGACTTTTAGAAAAAAATTTCCATTTTTTGAAGAAATTTGCCGTTTTTTTGCGATTTTTAAAAGAAGTTTTTTCGTGATTTTTTTCTTGAAAATATGCCGATTTTTTGACAAAAACTGCCATTTTTTCGTGATCTTTCGAAGAAAAGTGCCGTTTTTTCGCGATCTTTGGACGAAATTCGCGTGTTTTTGCAATCGTTGGACGAAATTCGCATGTGTTTTGGCGATCTAAAACGAAATTGATTTCTTTTCGAAGACTATTTGTCGAAATTCGCAATATGTCCTAATTTATGGATTTAGGACCGAAATGTTCTAATTTTTGCTAAATTTTAACAGTTGAAAAATAGTCTGCAACATGCGTCGCAGCGTTGCGCCAATTCTGCTCCTGGGATCAGGAATAGAGATCATATTGGATAAATTCATGGCACATAATGAGAACTGTAGTGTTTTTAGGTATGTGCCAGCTGTGGTACGTGGTGCGAAGAAGCGTTAAACCAAACATAGAAAATCTGATTTTTTGAACAAAAATTGCATTTTAGGCAAGCAGGTATGAATAAGCAGTAATGAATTTTTTTACTGAATGGTTGAATTTTATTTTGAAAGGATTACCTTTTATAAAAGTTGCTTATCTAGGGCTCGCACTCAGTCTGGTTTCTGAACACCCCTATTTTTCGAAGAAAATTTTTTATAAATTTTGTAAAAACTTGCCAGGAAAAGTTTTTTTAATTGTTGTAGAAACCCACTACGAATACTGGCGTCTGTTTCCTGTGCTATTCCTTACAGGACAAAGACCTTGAATGTACATTCAAAAGCTTTGGATGAGAATAAATAAGAATTCTTAAGCCTTTTTGCGGCACATATACGTGTCGCTCATCCCCAAGGTGTTAACCTCTTATACACCAAAAATTTATGTAATTTTTATTAATTTTTCAGCAGTGAAATTATGCTTGAAATTATTGAATATTTTAATACATGAGTTATCACATTGCTAACCAAGCGTAGAACCTACTGACTGAAAAATGTCCAAGCCGGGGATCGAACCCAGAACCCTTCAAATAGTGCTCCAAGTGCTTTACCATTTAAGCTACAAGGACGATGGCCAGCTTACCGTTTCTCACTCCATATGTTGGTGAGGCTGCAACTGCAGCACATGATGGAATCGTCTTCATGAGCATGTACAATCGTAGTAAAACACTTGGAGCACTGTTCCAAAGGTTCCAGGTTTGATCCCCGGCTTGGACATTTTTCACTCTGTTGCTTCTATGCTTGGTTAGCAATGTGATAATTCACATATTAAAATATTCAATAATTTCAAACATAATTTCATTGCTGAAAATAAATTGAAAAATTAATTAAAATTACGTATGTGTTCACTGATGCTGGGATTTGTTTGTGTCTCATGTTACGCCACAGGATTGTTTGCTCATGGAGACAATTCCATCTTGTGCTGCAGTTGCAGTCTTACCAACATATAGAGTGAGAAATGCTAAGCTGGGCACCGTCCTCGTAGCTTAATGTTATAACACTTGGAGTATTATTCCAAGGGTTCCAGGTTCGATATCCAGCTTGGACATTTTTCAGTCAATTCATTCTAAACTTGGTTAGTAATGTGATAACTCATGTATTAAAATATTCATCAAAAATTTATTTAGCTGGGAAAAAAAAAGTAAATAATCCCTACTAACTCCTCAGCAAATTATTGTAGAAGAAAGCTACTGGTACCAAATTATTGGAAATTAAGTCTACTTTTATACAGTGTATGTAAAATTTGATTAGGAGGCCCATCTACATATTAAAACGAACATTAATTTTGTTTTTTCAATAACAGTACCCAATTCTGACTGCATAAATGAATTCTACATCCTGCAATTATCCTAAAAACAAATATTCATACAATTCATACGATAAGTTTTTGAGAAATTAATTATTTTAAAACTAGCCTATTTTAAAGGCTTGTATCCAAATTGAAGTTCAGTACTCGATTATTAATCGAGACAGCCTCCTTCTTGATCAAGGCATTTTAGGCTTCACTCAAGTAACCACTGAAATCTGCTAGATTACAGGGTAGCATAAGAAGTTTTAAGGGGACAGTACACCTTTAAAAGCCGCAGAAAACTTAAAATTGTATCATGTGCTGTGCATTTTTTTAGAAAAAGAGTAATGTCTCTGGAAACACAAAAATTTCAAAATATCTTTATATGGTATTGAACTTTCTTTAAGATATTTAGTCACTTCTATGGTAGACGGCCCCTTAACTTCTTCATGATGCGAAATGCTTAATCTTTTATCACTGATTTTTAAATACAGAAATTTGTGGCTTATTGAATCAAGAAAAAGTTCTTATTAAATAAGGTAACTTTCACAGTAAAATTTAACTGTTGGGGATCAACAAGGTTACTGAGCTCTTCATGCGGCACATATAATGGTCGCTCGTCCCCAAGTGGGTTAAACTATCATTTTGCCGTTTATTAAGCATAATTTGAAAACTACTTGGAAGAAAAATTTGTTACAATTTGCATTTTTAAAAAATATTAATAACATAATTTATATACGTAAAGTGAAATTATGAAAATTGCAAACTCAACGTATTTATGTTTGGGTACTTCTGTATTCTTGTCACATAGAAAATTAGTACATTAGGAGTGTACTTTCAGGAAATATAATAAAAATATGAAGTTGTAATTTAACATTTGAAGCACTGAATTTTGAATGTTTATTATTTAAAATATCACTATTCAAATGACTTGAAATTTGGTGCCTACGCATAGTTTGAACCAAAGTTTTGAAAATCTTGTTAAAATAGGATATTACCATTAAAAAAAAAAAAAAAAAAAAAAAAAAAAAAATTGAATTCGCATAAATGTGTAGATGGCTCCCGCTCCCGCTCCCCAATCAAATTTTATATGTATCACATAAAAGTAGATTTAATTTCCAATTGTTCGGTACTAGTATCTTTCTTCTATGATAATTTCTTGAAGAGTTAGAAAGGGATGTTTGCTTTTTTTTCCATGACTGTACTTGCCTGCAGTTGTCGATAGACCATGGATATTTATACTGGAGCGTTTGCGGAATTCCATAGGACTTTTAGCATTAGTGCAAAATCCTGCTATTTTATTGGCTGTTGGGTGAACTATACGTCTTTGTCTGAAAGGAAAAATCGATTTTACATGTAACCAGTGGTGTAGTCCTGAAAAAAAAAGTGGGGGGACGCTCTTAGTCTCGAACATTAGGATCTCTATCACCCATACGGCTAACTTGATTGTGAATTCCAGGGATAAATAATTGAAAAATGAAATTTTAAATTAAAAATACTAGTTATTTTAAAATAAATTTAAATTTTAAATAAAATTAAATTTACTTTAAAAAATTAATTAAAATTAAAAAAATTAATTTAATTAAAAATTTAAAATAAAATAAAATTTACTTTTAAAAATTAATTAAAATTTAAAAAATTTAATTTATTTAAAATTTAATTAACATTAAAAAAATTTAATTAAATTTAAGTTGTTTATATAAATTATTTATTTATTTATTTTGTACTTAGTTATTCAAAATGGAAAAGAAATTCATTCAACCTAATTTATTTTATGTTACAACAATTTTGACAATTTTTTACTTCAAACACACTTTTAAATACAGGGTGATTCTAAATTTATGGTAAAAACTTTATTTAGCAAATTTGGCCCCTTTCTATTTCAAAAATTTTCCTTCATACCAGAAAATTCATATACTATTATTTTGTTTATTTAAGATAGACATTTCATGATTACAAAAAGAAAAAAAATTGTTTGAAATTTCCTTGGAAAAATTTTCTTTGAAATTCAAGAAGAATTTCTTTGAAATTTTCTGGTATGAAATCGAAAATTTTGATTTAAAAAAAAAGAAGAAAAAAGAAAAGAAAAGCTAACAAATTTGTCAAACACAGAAGATACATGAAAAAAAAAAGAAAAAAAAGAAGAAAAGAATAGAAATGGAGTTCTTATAAATGAGAAACTTTGATTTTCATACCAGAAATTTTCAAAGAAGAATTTTTTCTTTAAGTATCGTGAAATTTATCGTGAAATGTTTTTCTTTAATAAAGAAAATAATAGTAAAGGAATTTTCTGATGTGAATGAGAAAACTTGAAATAATAAAATGGGACAAATTGAGCCCCTGGTGTTTGTACCCCAACGCGTCACTTGCGCCCATACATTCCTATGCAATAAATTATTGTTACAGTGTCCACAACCTGAACCAACCAGTAGAGGGCATTCCCTGTAGAGATCTGCACGGGTCGAAATTTCCAGGCTTGAGCCCTATCCGGTCCATAGAAAAAAATTGGCCCGACCCGGCCCATTATTAAAGTTAAAATTTCGGCCCGGGCTTAGCCTGTACCGGAAAATTAGTTAAAATTTCGACCCAAGCCCGGCCCGGTCCATTTTAATAGCTAAAGACAAGTGCCCGACCTTAGCCTGAACCGGAAAATAGTTAAAATTTCGGCCCGACCCGAGGGAATTTCTACAGAATATTGATCTTTCCTCTTGCGGAAGAGTTCTGATCAAAAGAACTTATCTTAGTCTTTTTTTTCCATATTTATAATCTCCATTTATGCAGAAGTGCAGTAGCCTGCGATATTTATGCTTTTAATGAATTTTTGTTTATATGTAAATGTTTCAGTTATCATTAGTATTATTAATCCATATTCAATGTAATGGAGACATAAAAATTCAAAAAATGGTATGTGGTAAAAGTAAAATTTTCTAAGACGGAATCGCATTGGAAAGAAAAAATGCGTTCCCTTCTTAGCAGGTCTAAATGTTTAATATATTTTTTCTCGCGTATTATTGTATTCATTTTGCATGGATGAGCAGTTCAAAAGAAGTTTAAAAGAAATTTCCAGCTTTCAGTTTAAAAGAAAATTTCGTCATAGACAGTTTTTTTCATGCATTTAACTCTATTTTAATAAGCCTAGAAATCTACGATTCTTTAAAAAGAATAAATTCTAATGTTTAATTGTATAATAATGACGACTTAAAAGCATATGCCTTTTTTTGTAAAAAATTTTAAATCAAGCCAAATTTTACTGATTTATGAACAGACTTGGCCACGTCGAGAAAGTGATTTTCATATGGGACGATTCAACTGGAATTGATTATTTTGGTCCGTGAAGATTAGGAAGAATGAAATCAGTCCCGGCCTCGTACAGTAGAGGTCTGCACGGGCCGGAATTTCCAGGCCCGGGCCCGGCCCGGCCCGTTGTAAAACTCAAAAGTTCGGCCCGACCCGTACAAAAATCAGCGAAAACAGGCCCGGCCCGTTTTGGCCCGTTACAATTTCTACGATTTCTAAAAAATTCAGATTTTTATCATATAACTAAGATTCCTTTAAAGAATACTGCATACATATCTATGGAATGATTTTACAGTATATTTTACAGCAAATACACATTAACAACATTAATGATTACTTAGATACTTAGGCTTTCAACATTCGAATAAAGATTCATTAAAAAATTAATATGGCTTAGAATAAAAGAAAAAAGAAAGAAAGCTAAAAACATCGTTAATTTTGAAGCTGTTTAATAAAAGATTTATAAATATATTTCTATATCATTTTATTATAGATTTCAAATCCAAATACATTCTTAAATTCAAAAAAGCTCCTTTCTGATACATTTCTAAATTCATTTTTTTTTTCTCAGAAACGCATAAGATTAGCAGATATCTTTATTCAGAAATTATATAATCAAATGGTGTTATCCATTTTTTGATACAAGCAATTTAAGAATGCTGAAAACAAATAAAATACTGTCATAATTAGCGTTTTGAATAGAATTTCCAGAAGCATTAGCAAGGGAAGGGAGAAAAACCTGCAATCATTTGAGAAACTATTATATCTCAACAAGGTTATACAAGCATTTTATTTACCAAAAATGAAAAACGCTATTCGATTCCAAATCCCTTCAATAGTTAGGCTTATCACTTTTATACTTTTACAATGTAAAATTAATCAGAAAGTGTGTCAAACTTTTGCATTATTGAGAAATTAATTTAAAAATCATCAAGAAGTATATATCCGAAGACTAAGCTAACATAAGTTCTTTATCGCTGTTAATAATTTTACAAATCATGTTTTCTGCCAATAATTAAGTCTAGTACCAGTCCGGCCAGTCTATATGTAGAAAAAGAATGCAAGCGTGATCTCGGAACGGCATGAATCAGCTAAAAAAATATTAAAACGGGTTACACATAATGTAATTCTCCGATGCCGATACACTGTGTATTTTTATATTGATGTTGTCAAACTAGTATGGCCACATTTATACTTATTCTCGTTAAAACCATTTTCGTTGAAAATAGCTCATATTTCATCGTTTCTGCTTAAATCTTCAGAACGGGCCATCAGGCCCGAAATTTTTTTGTATCGGCCCGGCCCGTTGAAAAAACTATTCTAAATCTGCCGGCCCGGCCCGTTAGAAAATTCGAAACGATTCCGCCGGCCCGGCCCGGGCCTGTGCAGACCTCTATCGTACAGAAAATTTAAGTTAGGCCCGACTTGGCGCGATACAACAAGAAAAAAGTAAGGCCTGAGCCCGACCCGGCCCGAATGCCCTTAATGGAAATCGGCCCGAACCCGGCCAGTGCAGATCTGTAGTTCCCTGTACCAACCCTGAAAGGTTGATTTCCACAATGCCCGTTTTTCACTTTTTCGATTTTGTTCAGTCTTTTTTTAATGAGGATATTTTGACTTTCGAAACAGATTCCAAAAATGAAATAATCCATGCAAAATAAAAAGTGCAAACCATAATTGAAAAAATCCCTGTCGGCTTGGCTTATAGGCGGAAGTAGATTTTGAAAAGTGCTCATTTCAACAACAAAAAAGAAAATATGATTAGCGATAAACCCAGTTTAACAACTTTATTTGGCCGCTTTTGAAAAAATTTTAATTTCATTTTTCTGTAAGAACTGGTTTTATCAGAATCATTTAAGAGAAATTCGGCTCAAATGACCATTTTGACAACATATTTTGAAATATATTCTGACTTTATTTTAAAAATCGACCATTACGTACATTATATAGTTCCTGAATAACAAAAGACTGTCATTTGAATGCGTTTGAGAGCAAAATTGAATTTAAAAATGAGTTATAAGATAGCCAGTTTGTTATTTGAATACGTCCTCATTTTTCAATCACGATCGCTTCAGGAAATTCTATTCAAAGTACCCATTTTAGCAGCCTTTTTTAAAATATATTCTGCCTTTATTTAAAAAAAAATGGCCAATACGTTACATTATATAGTTCCTAAATAAGGAGACCTGCCAATTGGATGCGTTTAAAATTAAAAATGAATTTAAAAATGAGTCAGAATATAAGCAGTTTGGATTTGAGGTTTTTTTTTCTCCAACTCCTATTTTTGTTCAATTTATTTTTGCTATAAGAATTGGTTCTATGAAAAACTTGTTATTATAAAAGTTGTAGATGTTATTGAGAAGATGTAAAATAAGTTTAATTAGTTTGATAGCTTAAGAATTGACTAAGTTATGGATTTGTTTCTTTTTTCATCCCCCTTTTTCTTTTCGTTTTTAATTTTTTTTCATCGCTAAAAGTTGGTTCTATCAAAAGCTTGTACGAACAGAATTTTCAGATAATTTAACCTGTGTTCCTTGAGCCCATTTTTAACTTTATCAAAAATCTGTCATGCATAAACTTTTGGCCCATTTTTTAGAAGTAATATAAACTTTAAACTCATTCGATATCTATTTTAATTAAAAACTTAGGGCATTTTTTCGGGTCTTACAAAAACCCTCCTTATTTCCACCCCTTTGGTCCGATTTTGCCCATTAACGAACTCGACCGAGATTTTATACTCCTTGATTTTATGTATCAGTTTAGAGGATATTGGAACAGAATTAGAGAAGTTATCGTGTCCAGAAAAAATATACATATTTACTTTTTTTACCGATGGTAGTTTTGGGGTCTAGAGGTCATGATAGGCGTAGATCTGCAAAAATTTTTCAGAAATTCCAACATAGGATCGACCGCAATAAATAGTATTTCATACAAAATCTACCTAAAAGTAAAAAACGGTCATTGCAGCAATAGGCCTCAAATATCAATGCAAAAATAGTTTAAAAACATTTAAATGCAAACGAGATATTAAAAAAAAAAAAAAAAAAAAAAAAAAAAAAAAAAAAAAATCCAACTTTAGAAAGCGGGTGTTTTCGCGTGAGTGAATTAAGTAGTCTCTTAATACGCAAATTCTTTAGAATATAATATTTGTATTTTTGACATACCACACAGTAAAACTAACTGTCTAATTAAATTAAAAAAGGGTAAAAAAATTAAGAATTTTTTTTTGTTATTAACGTTCATTGCAGTCCTATATATGAATTTATTTGTATCATATTTTCACAGTAAACTTATTTATGCTAAAAAAAGGATAATATTCCTGAAACCCCATTTTTCACAAATCCCGCCCACAAAAGTTGAATAATTCGACTTGTTTCACTGCATATGATTTATAGAATACATTCCATATACTAATTAATTCCATGTAATAAAAATTAATTAAGATTGGAAATGCACATTCTGCAATATTGTTCACACACGGTTATAGAAATTTGATATGATACATTCCTTATGTTTTCAGTGGGTGACGTTAACTCCCTCCTCATTAACGTAAAATCAATTTCACAATGCGCTTTTCAAACAATTTTTGTACACCCAGAGAAATGCAATGTAATTTCTTTGCATATACCTATAAATGAACGATAGGAGCTACTCAATCCTTATTCTATATTAAGCGCATTGTTATGCATTTCAGTAATATATATAAATTTCATTATGTCTGAAGTCGTGTAACGTCATTAAGGGGGCTCAGGGTTTGATCGATACGAAAAACATGTAAACAGAGCTCTCGCTTCGAGTCCATATAAAAACAGAAGTATTCAATATAATTAATTTAAACTTTCTGATATTTTAAAGGTATGTTTGTAGTTTTATAAAATTATAAAATGAAGTACTTCAATGTAGTATAATAAGAAATATAGCAAAATTTATGTAACACAATTTTCGGGAAAAAAATTATGTGTTATATCACCAACACCAAGATATCTTAACGTTGAATTGACATAAGAATCTAATTTTTGCTTTAAAATGATCCGGAAACTTTACTCTGTAGAATGAAAAGGATATAACTATAACTCAAAAACAACATTATCAAAATAACTCTCAAATTTGAAAATTGAAAAAACTCCTAAAAAGTACAACTTTTTTTTCATTAAAAATACTCAAAATATTAAACTATCTAAACGATATTAATTCATTCTATATATAATAATGTTATACGCATGCAAAAAAAAAAAAAAAAAAAAAAAAAAAAAAAAGCCATTCCATTAAATAGTTTTTATTTAATCTTGGTGTTAGTCGTCAAAAATCAAGTTTTGAGAAAATGCGACTTAAAGTTGAAATTATATGGGTGCGATTATGAAAGTGTTGATACATAAATGCTTATAACTCCGTTAAAAATGCAAATATTTTTATACGGTTTTTGCATTGAGTTAAGAATTGAATAATCAAACTAGATCATAAAAAAATCGATTTTTTGAAAAGTTTTCAACCCCTGAGCCCCTATAAAATAGAATGTAAAGAGTTTTCTTTCCGTATGGCATAATTTAATGAAATAGTTCTATGTAACCTGTAAACGAACTACAATACAAGTGCTACGTACTTAATTTGCATTAAAGAATCGCTGTAGTAAATAGCATATCATAATAATATATATAGACAGTGTGGCAATCTAAGTTTAAAACGCTGTATTTTAATTTTGTATTTTTTATGGTGCTGCAAACTTTATAGAAATTGCAGACATTTTTAAACAATAGTGTAGTATTTCAATAAAATTTTTATTTAGAAATATAACAAATAAGATGTATATTAAAAACCCAAAATAAATGTCTAGCAACTTTTTTGCAAAATAAAGTAATGAAACAGTTTTTTTTTTCTTTTTCTGGAACACTTGATGTATTTTAATATCAAGTTTACAAAAAAAAAAAAAAAAAAAAAAAAAAAAAAAAAAAAATGTAAAAGAGAAACAGAATTAAAAATAGTCTTTTACGGAGGCTTCAGTGGGATAATATTTCTCCTTAATGAATAATGCTTGATTATCTTTTATTTTATTGTTCAGTTACTTTAAATCCTCTGAGAAAAACAAGGAGTATTATTTTTTGAAAATTTTGAGAGAGAAAGAAAATTCAGTCGATTAAATTTGAAAATTTAGAGGGGTAATTTTGCTCAACCACCATTGATGACGCCCATGTTCCTTTTCCTCCCTCCACCCTTTTAATTCCCGTTCAATAAAAAACATAGTTTTACAGCAAAAACCTATTAATTTTTGGCAAATAATGGCCCTTATCAAAAATTCGAAATATAGCAAATAATTTAAGATATTATTGATTAAAACTCAAAAGATACTTACCATTCTGTTGGATCTGACTTTTTATCTGCAGTTGTGCTCTGTGACTTCGCATCTGTTTTTGTACAGCAACGTTTGGAAGAAATTGCAAAACTTTTCAGTTTTGGCTGACTATATCGTTTCATTGTTATTTTCTCTTCAAAAATGAAATTGAAAATTATGATATAAAATATTTATGGCTTGAAAAAAATGAGGCAACTCAGAGATACTCACTCCACTTTAAACTAGTACAAAGCTTGTATCTAATCAAGAAATAATTGTCAATGTAAACGAGAGAAAAGGGAATAATCGTTCTGGGGGATTTTTTTTCGGAACAGTATCAGAAGTTATCGCTCTGCATTGATATCCTTTTATTGACTAAGGCTGCATTAAGATTGCAATATTTTCAGTTCAACTGAATTCTTGGAAGAGACTTTTGTATAGGAACTATTTGCGGTTTCTTCATAATAGAACAGAGAGGAGCGAACAAAAGAATCGGGAGATAGCAATCCCGCCCTACTTGAGGGAGATTTTTCTTTTGCTGGACAACAGTCCCTTTCCTGCAAAACTCATTAAAGATCAAAAACACCGTATCGTCACAACAAACGAGCTGACACCAAACGGCAAGAAGTGGTCAGATCTGTTAGGGCCTTTAGTCTGTATTCAAATGCAGACGCCATATACTGGCCAATTGATGACCCCTACTAACTGACAGTATGTGGCAACTATGACAATAACTCTGAATGTCTTTAAATATCTTATTTACTGGCTAACGGAAACATGCTGGTGCTAATTGTCGTGTGAGTAAAAAAATGACTTGGCTTTCAATGCTCGAACATCTGCATGTATTTTAAACTGAGACAGCGGTGTGCCCCAGGTCTTTTTGGGGAGCTTGTGTATCTTTCTGTTGGGAAAAAGGAAGGGGATAATAGACTTCTGAATCCGAGTAAAACTAATGTATGCCTTTGAAAGAACTAATGTTAGCGCGGTATTTCATTGCTGGTAATTTGTTTTTTGTGTGCCGTTGTTATGTTGTTAAAGAAAACTAAAATGGTTTAAAATATCAATTCTATACTTTACAAAATTGTTATTTATTTATTTATTTATTTTTTTTTTACTTTAATTATTTAATGAATCAGGAAGATTTGCGTCCCCTCGCGCCCTTAGCGTCCCCCTTGAGATAAAAAAGTAGGGGGACGCTTCAAAGAAAATAAAAAAATGGGGGGACGCCGTCCCCCAGCGTCCCCCCTCGACTACACCACTGCATGTAACAAATCAGCTACTTTTTTATCAATTGTATTTCTTGATAATAATAATTTGATGAGCATCTTAGCTGCATTAAAAAAGCATATATCTTTCTCCTGCTTAATACACAATGAATTATTACAGAGTTTATATAATTGTTATTTTTTTATTTATCATGATTTATGATTTGTTTTTATATAGATTTTAATATGATTATGGTTCTTATAAGATTAGAACCGAAACATGCCAATGTTATTTGTTTTTAAATTTTTTGTAACACCTCTCTCAAGTAATGTAAATTGTTTATTCTAATGTTTATATAAAAGATGAAGTTCTTTAAATCTTTTGATCTAAAAGTATAATGGACTTAATAAGCTTTTTATTATATAATTAATTATTAAATTTGATTTAATTTTCCACTCAAAAAACTATCATCAACTCAAAACCAGTATTAACTTAGTTAAATTATGAGAAAATAATGAGATCCCCATGAGATCCCCCTCGTTTTTTACATTTCCTTTTTTTTTTTTTTTTTTTTTTTTTTTTTTTTACTCTTAGATTTTCTCCTTTCAGGAAAAGAATGACTGATAGCGAAATATAAAATAAAAGAAATACTGATAGCGCAATAGCCAATGAAATTGCAGGATTTTGCACTAATGCTAAAAGTCTTATGAAAAGTCAAATTTTGCAGAACGTTTACTTATTTAGAAACTCACCCTGTTTACTTCTTTAGAATTTAACTCCGTCATGTCGCCCATTGGTGTGGTCGGTAGCGACAATTGCTGCCACGGCCGAATTCAAGATTCATTAGTGAAAGTTAGCTCTAGTAATGATAAACTTTTGACCCAATGTAAAAAATAAGATACTATCTAGTGACTATCTCCTCAGCTACTTCAGTCGCAACTGGTAGACATTATACTATATGTATCCTCAACTCCATTGTAAAAACAGTCTGGGCCAGGGTTCGAACCAGGGATGTCTTGGCGGAAGACACCAATGCATCGACGAAATCGTCGTTTTCCCACGAAATATTGACGAAATGTGTTCTTTTTTGGCGATCATTTCACAAAATTTGCATTTCTCCGCCATTGTTTTTCCGCGCGCTAAACCGTACAAGTTGGCAACTATGAGAAACTGACAACCCAATAATTTTCGGAAGAGGATGCCTTAAATTTTGAGAAATTTCGGACGAGAATTACCCCTGGAATGTTCGGCGATTTTTTTAAAAACATTTTACGGATAGCGTTAATATTAAGCTCACGTTAAAAAATAAGAACTTTCAATAAAAAATAAGGACTTTAAGGATCCTCATTAAGGACTATCGAAATATAAAGAGTTTATAAGGACTTTTAAAGTCCGTGCGAACCCTGTAAAGCCGACAAAACTAACGTTATATAAATTAAATTTCTTTAAACAAATTCAACATGAAGCAGTTTTATCTTAAAAAGAATTAGACATAAAAAAGTACTTTTTTAAACTTTATTTTGTCACCAACCGATGATAAACCACCAAGTAAAAGAAATGTTCATTATTTTTTTACGAATGTTCTGTCAGGTTTCCGCCAAAAAAAATTTTTACTAACATATATATCCACATGAGAACATTCTGTAATTTTTTCAGAATTTTCTGAGTATGCCCGTATGGAGACCTTCCTTGTCAGTGTTTTTTTCATGTTTATAATCTCCATTTATGCAGAAGTGTCGTAGGCTGCGATATTTATGCTTTTAACGAACCTTTGTTTGTTGTATGCAAATGTTTCAGTTATCATTAATATTATTAATCCATATTCCATGTAATGGAGACATAAAAATCTAAACAAGTAAGAAAAATCATGCGTAAAGCATAGATTATGAAGCACTTTCCAACACTTAATGAAATCTTTAACAAAACTTTGTTATTTAGGGAAATAATAGTGTATAGCCAAATATATCCAAATATGTATTCCAGTACATTAGAACAGCGCTGTATTTCATATGTCAGTTCATATAATGGGAAAATTTAGCTTAGCAAGAAAATACCCAGTAGCTTGACATTTCTTTTTCAGCAATTCATACTATTAGATGGAAACATACTTGAATACTTTTCTTCAGCCCTGTAGTTTACATTGTACCTTTATTACACGTCAGCATTAGGCTAAAAGTTTTTGTAAACTAAAACACTTTTAAAACAACTGAAATCACATTCTCATAAATCATCATTCATAGGCGTCCATGTACCGAATTCTTTGCGTGGCCCTGTATATCCTTTTATCTATATTCTGCAAACATTTCTCAGTAAATTGAATGCAGCTCAGCGTAAAAATGCATAGCTTATTTAAGAACCACGTTTAAATAATTTACGCTCATATTCAGTAACGTTGCTGAGCTCTTTTGGGTAGCCCTGTATATGAACTATAACATTTATACACACCATATAATGTGCATATATTTAGCGAAATATAAACGCGAATATCATAATTAAAATGCATTTCATCCCTCCATCAGCCATCATCGGACACATATACGGTACTTCGGAAAGAATGTACTATTTGAAATCTTTTGTATGGGCCTGTAAATGCTATGTACTTCATATTATGCAAGACAGTAGCGTATAATTTATTTTAAGCTTCAGTGACATATATCAATTTTATTATACATGAAAAAGTTTAATATATTTAAAATATGTCACACACAATTCCCCCTTTTACCATTATCTAATGGAATTCTTTTGTGTGCCCCTGTAAATGAATAATAGCTACATTTTCACCTTATATTTTATAGAATGCAGATTTTAATATGTTTGACAGGGTATAACATCTTTAAAATTCCTTTGAAGCGATTTTTCTCCATAGGCCGTAATGTAATAGGAAACTTTTGATTCGCCCTGTAGATAAACTAATCATGGCAGAAACTTCATTTTCGATAGGACTTCTGCTAGGGTAAACGTCAATAACGTCCTAAAATTTCATGGCAATCCGAGTATAATGACGATTTTTCCCCATAGGCCGTAATGTAATGGGAAACTTTTGATTCTCTCTGTAGATAAACTAATCATGGTAGATACTTCATTTTCAGTAGGGTTCGTGCTAGGGTAAACCTCAATAACGTCCTAAAATTTCATGGCGATCCGAGTATATTAACGATTTTTCCCCATAGGCCGTAATGTAATGGGAAACTTTTGATTCTCTCTGTAGATAAACTAATCATGGTAGATACTTAATTTTCAATAGGTTTCGTGCTAGGGTAAACCTCAATAACGTATAAAAATTTCATAGCAATCCGAGTATATTTACGGGAGTTAGAGCGCGGACAGACGGACAGACGGACAGACGGCCAGACGGCCAGACAAACCGAATGCATAAGCACTTTTCAACTTTGTTGGAAAGTGCTAAAAATGGTATATGGTAAAATCTTCTAAGATGCAATCGCATTGGAAAGGAAAAAAAAAGTTATCTTCTTAGCAGATGTAAACGTTTAATATTTTTTTTCTCGCGTATTGCTGTATTAATTTTGCTTGGAAGAACAGTTTAAAAGAAATTTGTAGTTTTCAGTTTAAAAAATAATTACGCATAATCATGTTTTTTTTTTTTTTTTTTTTTTTTTTTTTCATGTGTTTGATTCTATTTTAAAACGCCTAGTCAGTGTTGAATTCAGACGCTTTTCTCCGGGAGGGACAGCTGTGGTTCCGAGGGAGGGGTGACATTATAGAGTTACGGGGGGAAATTGAACTTTTTGACCATTGAAAATCCAAAGTATTTAGTTTTCCAGGGGGACATTTCATTGCTCCGGGGGGGATGCCCCCCTGTGCCACCCCCTGAATTCAACACTGCGCCTAGTAATCAACGATTCATTAAAAAGAATAAATTCTAATGTTTAATTGTAGAATAATGACGACTTAAATTTTACTGATTTATGAACAGACTTGGCCACGTCGAGAAAAGGACGGGATGATTCAACAGCAACTGATTATTTTGGTCCGTGAAGATTAAGAAGAATGAAATCAGTCTCGGCTTCGTATTGAAAAAATACGTTAGGTCCGGCCGGATACTCGAGGAAGTAAATTAAGGCCCGACTCGAAAAGATAGTGACTCGGGCCCGGCCCGAGTAATCAGAAGTAAATCCCGAGCCCGGTCCGGCCCGAATGCCGTTAATAGAAAGTTCGGATCGAGGCTCGGCCGTGCAGATCTCTATCTCACCCTGCAAGGCCAATGAAAGTACATTAAAGGTTCTTGTTTTTACAAACACTTTGATAAATTATATCCATTCTTCCAAAACTCAGAAACCTCCCCTAACCCTTATTTTTCTCAAATCATTGGAATGTGCCTAAATTTCGTATTTTTTCTTATATATATATATATATTTATATATAGATAGATCAAAAAACTACCCGAGTGGTTTAACAATAGAAAGAAAAAAAATAAGTATCAATCGAAAGGACATATTGAAATGCGTTTTTAGATGCATAAATTATTTACCCCCGTCTCATCGTTATTCAGATATAAAGTTTTAAAATTTGCAAAATAAAACATCTAGCATTAAGAAGGGGAGAGTCTTCCTGCAATTCAATGATTGAAACAGTTCATGGTGTAAAGTATTATTAGTAACTTCATTTCTTATCAATTGGAAGTTCTTTGAGTAAACTATCGGTGCCACGCGACTTTATTCAGCTTCAAACCCAGATTTTGAATATAGAACTCCTCAGTAAAACATTTCATTCCCATTTTAAACTTTGTATGAATATGAAGTGTGTTATATTGTAAAGATATCTCGTATTAATCCTTTAATTGTGTATTCTAAAGTAATGGGTAACGATCAAGCTTATGAAATAGGAAAAAAGACCTTTATCCAGAAGAATAATGCAGCACTTATGCACCGTTTAGTATTATTTACAGCTTTAACACACCAGTGCGACATTAAGAATCGTTGACTGTACAAAACTGACAAATGTGTGAAACGAATTTGATTAAAGATTTGGTGTTTCTTGTGTTACGAAAGGTTTGTACACTAGACATTTGTAACTTAAAAAAAAAAAAAAAACTTTAGAGTGATAGTCTTTATTTTTATACATCACTTATCTATACTAATATTATAAAGAGGAAAGATTTGATTGTTTGTTTGTTTGTTTGTTTGTTTGAATTGAATACGCTCCGAAACTACTTGACGGTTTTGAAAAATTCTTTCACCGTTTGAAAGCTACACTATTTCCGGTGAACATAGGCTAATTTTTAATTGATTTATTCAAATATTTTCCTTAATAATTCAAAATTTCATTATTTTTCATACAGAATCAATTAAAATTTTTCCGATAAAAAATAACCATTTTCTTTCCCGTTGCCAAAAAAATCAAAATATGGAAAATAATTTCTCCTCGGCAATTAATTTTTAGTTGAACAGTATCCACGTGAAAAATTAAAATAAAAAAAATTCAAAGGAAAATAAATATGACGTCATTTATTATATTATCGGAATTTTTTTTGCACAGATATATACACACCGAGGTAACTAATGGACACTAAATTAATGTTATTTTGCCTGGCATGGCAACCCGACAATTGTTATTTAATTATTAATAAAATATTTTTTTTATTTCCTCTCTCTTCTTTAAAATTATGTAAACTGTTTTGTTCTATACTTATTATTTAAATACTAATTGTTATTATTTTTTAAATAATAGAAAATAATTTAAATATATATATGAAACTGGTATTCGAAAACGATTTTTCCGCCAAATTAGTCAAAAATTATCGATCATATAATTATCTATCTTTTAGATCATAAATCCGATTACAGAAAATTAGTCAGATTATTTAATTAGAAGTTATTAAATTTATATTTTTTTTTATTATGAAACAGACGAAGAAAAGAAAATTTACTATTGCTGCCCGACTGGAGAATTAACTTTGATGTTATTTTAAAAAACTATCGAAATGGTGAATTTTTAATTATTTGTTTACGTTTTTTTTTTGTTTATATTATTGCAAACATTTTTCCACTTTTATACACGCTTCACCTTGGCGTGATTTTTTTTATGATGCCAATTTGGAGAACACTGCGTTTTCAAATACCAATTACATTTATATTACTCTTATTTATTTTCTATTATTTTAAAAAGGAAATAATAATAATAAACTAAGTCAATAAATAATTATGGAACAAAACAATTTATATAATTTTAAAAGAGAAAAGAAAAATAATGAAATAATTTACTCAAAAATAATCAACTAATTACCGGATTACCACGTGAGGCATAAAATCGCAATTTGCTGCAATCGCGCCAGCGGGATCCGTAGATGACACCTGACCTACATATTATTGGCAATATTATTGTTTATACAATTTGTTTATATAATTTGGTAATACTTGATAATCTCATCGACCATTTGACATTAAATTTGTCATACGTAATTGTTACTTCATCAACCAATTTTAATTCGATGTTTATTTGTATTTCTATTAACATTTTAGTAATATATTGATTCTTTGGTTATTTAAAATAAAAATTATGTCCATTTTTATAATTTGGCGAAATTGATCGACGGAATAATCAAGTAGTCGAACAAAAAACTATCGTCAAGCTATAACATTAAATGCCAATAATGGATGATCGTAAATTTCACATTTATTTGAGGACAAACATGAAATAAGTCTGGTACATTTGTAACAATATCGTTTCTAGCACTTCTAATGTTTGACACTAAAAATCATAATGGAATCGATTACAGAAGGTAGAACGATTTTATTAGATGCAAACTAAAGACTTATTTTTCTACAAAATTTAGTCATAAAGATTATTTTGATTTAACGGCTACATGTTAGCAACTGTTTTATAAAAGGAAGAGGCAGTGAAACTGATGTAATTTTAATGTTATTCAAATAATACAGCTTTAAAACATACTTTTTATGCTTCATTGTTCTACTAAATATATAAGTGAAACACCCTTCTTCGTCTGCCTCCCCCACGGAGGGCATCCTTTCCTTAGGGCCTATATCCCACGTGTAGATAAATGGCCGTCATAAATACAAACAAACAAAAACTTTTCTTTATCTGTCAATAATTCTTTACATTTTTTACTCTATGTATTCTTGCTGGAACAGATTAAAGTAGATAGGAAACTACAGTAGACCTACTAGAAGAGGAGGTTTATTAAAAAATGTAACATGAAATGACATTGTATGTAGGCTACCAGAACTACACATAGTGCAAGTTCAGATGTCGGGATTTTAAGAACTAAGAAATGATAATGTACAATCCGAAAGTTAATAGAGTTTGATAATCAATCTCACTAATCATTGCAATGCCCTCTAATGTAATAGTGTGATGACTCGAGAACATTGTGATTCCTGTTGTCATAACGGTCTCATGTTCATACGAAACTCTACTATAAATGATAAAATAAAAGAGATGGTGCTTAATTGCCCAAATTTTCGCCAAGACTTACAATAGTACAATATTGCAATGGCGTTGGCATGATTTTCAGCAATATGGAAGAACATTCCAGGGTGGTATATACTGCTTTAAAATAAAATTTTTAAATCGCCATTTTTTTTTTTTTTTTTTTTTTTTTTTTGGAGTCAAGGTTTGTTTGGAAATATGGACCAGCGAAGCGGGCATAGCCTGCTAGTATTATAATAAGTATAATAGTTTTGAAAAAAAAAAAAAAAAATCCGGTCATTCCACGGTATTTAGAACTAGCGGTAGGTATCACGCGCATCTTCCTTCTTACTGATGACGTCAGCTGGACACCATCGTTCGTCTCCCGAAAACTCAGAATAGTGTTTTATGCTGACTTTTTATTATCGGGAGCAATTTTTTTCAATAAAATGCTCCAATATTTCATCTTTGATGATAAATATATTTTTCCCTTTATGTATATTTATAAGAAATGGAATATTTATTATTATATGCATCATTATAATCTGACTTAATTCTTTTAATTTGTAAAATATCATGAAATAAAATATACATTTATTACTCATCAACTAATGTAGCCAAAATTTAGTTTTAAATATTAAAATATTACGGTAAGGAAAAATTTAATGACAACTTTAATACATTAAAAAGTTATTAATAATATTATTATTATTTTGCGAATACAGTCGAGTCTATAAAACGAAATCCACCGTTCCAGTAAAAAATTCGTTATATAGAGAAATTCCGGTGTATAGAGAATGATGTTAAAAATCGTATTTAATGTGCGAAATTTGAACAAATATTATTTTTGATCTTTTGAATTAAGAATTTGAAATATTTAAAAGTAAATATTAACCTAACATTTTATTTCTGAATTATTTAAGTTGTTTCAAAAGAAAAAAAAAAAAAAAAAAAAAAAAAAAAAAAAAAAACATTTTTTTTGAAAGCTTAATGAAATTTAAATAAGGAAAACTTGCATTAATTTAAGACGAAGAAATCTATAATTTTTTGTTGTTTTGATTTTAAAATTGTTACGTTCTCAAAAAAAAAGGGGGGGGGGGGTTCCAAGGAATGAAAAAATGTAGTTAACATTCTCCTCCATATGAAGGCCTCTCTTATGTGCCTCTCTTTGATTCCTCTCTTACGTGTGTATCAATCCAATTGACTATTTTGAGAACGATGTGGAAAGGTGTGTGGGAGGTGCGATTAATTCGTTGGATTTAAAGAACAAGGAGAAAAGTAATATATATATATAACTCAGCACTGACAATAAATCAAAAATAAGTGATGGAAAATTGACTCCATATGATTTCGAAGCTTTTTAAAACTGAATAAATTAAGACCAATTTATGAAAAAATTCGTTCGGGTTGTTTTTGAACGTTAATGTCATTTGTTATCTCAAAGCTTTGTACCTTTTGGTTTGAATTAGAGTTTTCAATAAATTTTACTGTTCGTGCGCGTATTACTTTATTATTTCCAATATAAATTCTATAACCTTTTGATCTATTGTCGTGATCGACAAAGGTTCCTTCAATTGCTTTATTATCGAGCTTGTTTCTTTGGGATTCATCAAGGTAAGCGTAAGCTTTGCAGTCAAATATTTTTATATTTCTCAAATCCGGGATTTTATTTGTCCATAACTGGTATGGTGTTAAGTTGTGTGATCTTGTTGGTAGTCTATTTAGCAAATACACCGCTGTATTTAAAGCTTCGCCTCAAAATTTCTGAGGTAGATTAGCTTCCGATAATAGGCAACGTGTCATTTCAACTAATGTTCTGTTCTTCCTCTCAGAAACACCGTTTTGAGATGGAGAATATGGTACAGTTAATTGATGATGAATACCTGTTTCGGATAGAAAATTTTCTACTTCATCGCTAATGTATTCTCCGCCGTTATCTGTTCGGAGTTCTTTGATCGTGTACCCAAATTTATTTTTAGTAAAGGTTACATATTCCTTTAATTTCTCAATTACTTCGCTTTTCTTTGATAAAAGATATATCATCGTAAATCTACTGAAGTCATCGGTAAATGTGAGAAAAAATTTCTTTCTTCCTATGCTTTCTGTTGGCATCGGCCCACAGATATCTGAAAGTACCAGGTCTAGGACCTTCTGAGCTCTGTTTGTTGCTTGTTTTGGATACGGTGCATCTGTTAATTTACATTTTATGCAACTTTCGCAAATTATATCGTGTTTGCACTCTTTTATTTCTATTCCTGTTGCTAAATCTTTAGATATTAGTTGCTTAATTGAAATTATGTTCCTATGTCCAAGTCTTTTATGCCAAAGCTCAATGCAGTTTTTATTCTTGCATTGATGAGCTAGATTTGCATAGTTATCTTGTTTAGGTTTATACAGATCTATTTCATACAAATTATTTTCAAATTTTCCTTCTAAGAATGTTTTCCCATTTTGGGTTAATTTACATGTTTTGTCTTCAAATGTGAGCTTACAACGATGTTTAACAGCTTTGCTAACGGACATTAGATTTGATTGTAAGTCCGACATGTACAAAACATCCTTCAGGGTTATGTCATTAGTTTTTGTTTGTAATTTTATTGTCCCTGTACCTTGAGACTTGAGAGTTTTCCCGTTCGCTATCGTGACAGTATTTTTATTATTTGTGTTAATGTCAACGAATAAATTTATATCATTACACAAGTGTGAGCTGCTCCCTGAGTCAATAATCCAGGTAGATTTATAATCATTTTGTGCGAGAAAACATAATTGTTTTTCTTCGCTTTTGTTTTTCAGAGTCTGTGTATTTCTTTCTATTTTTGTTTCCGGAGTAACTTTATTTACTTCAAAGCATAAATACGAATTTTGTTTACTTTTCTCATTTGTTTGGTTTTTAGAATTTTTATTCTTAAGAAACCAACAATTTTGTTTCACATGGTTTTTCTTTTACAATACGAAAAAAAAGGTTTTGTTCGCGCTTTGGAAATGGTTTATGATTAAATTTTATAGCTTTGTATGTATTTTCATTCGACGAATTGGAACTATCTTGTCTCCTTTGAAATTCGTCTGCCTTTAATAAAATTAGAATTTAATTCTTCCTCAGATTTAGATTCTAACGCAGTAATAAGAGTATCATAACTCGGTGGGAGAGAGCATAACATGAAAGCTGACAGATGAGAACCTTTTATCTCTTCACCTATTGCCTTCAATTTATCAATTGTTTCTAAGATCTTTACAATATGATCATTCATGTTGCCGTTTTCGGCAAGTTTTATGCTGTATAATTTACGCAGTAAATATAATTTACTTGATAAGTTAGGGCGCTCATGTATTCCTTTTAAAACTAGCCAAGTTGCTTTAGCTGTTGTTTCATTTTTTACGTAAATTAGTTGTGAATCTTCTAATGTTAAATTAATGTTCGTCGCTCTAGCTTTATTATCTTTTCTAGTCCACTCATTATTTAATGGAGTTGGTGGATCGTCAGTTATATGACTAAATAAATCTTCCTTCATAAGAAGCATTTGGAGTTTAAAACTCCATATTGCGTAGTTATTTGAGTTAAGTTTATCAATGGTAAAACTTTCTTTTGAAGAAGAAGCCATATTCTTTATTTTTGTTTCTGCCTTAATTCAACTTTTATAACTTTTACTAATTTTCAACTTTATTTTAATTATTCTCAACTATAGTTTAATTTAATTTATTTCCTTTTTGTTGTTGTTCCTTTAGAAGAGAGCAATATTGCTAAAAGTTCAGTTTTTTTCAGTCTCATAATCTATTAATTATTAACTTGAACTCTAGTTATTCCGCTTCTCTTCATAAGTCAACAATCAAGAATAATAATAAAGTCTGGCCTACCTTGGTTGATTCAGAATATCGGAACGGCGTGGCGTTATCCTACTTGATAAGAAAAACACAGCACACACGAAATAATCCACATTATTGAGGAAAGTTCTTTTGAAAAATCTGTATTGCTTTACTCACTACATTCAATAAAATTTAAACAAAAGATTAGTAAAAAACATTTAAATTTACAGAAACATTTGGTTACGTTGTTGTTCACACAAAAGAAAATAGAAGACTGACAAAGAAATGAACTTTTACCACTGACTTCACATCGATTGCATCATTAAGTTGAAATAATTATAGGAAAAAACAGTCATTATTATTTAGAAATAAAACTCGGTTACATATTGAAAGTGAAAGTACTTTGATTAAATGAAATAAGATAAATCTATATTATAAAGGCCAAACGTATCTGTGCGTAACGCATACGTCATACTGCGAATGGCAACACTTTAAAATTTGAAATGCAATTTCGGTGTTGCAATTTTTGCTGCTGCAAGTTTTAAACTTTTAAATAACGTACATTTTAAATTTTTACACCGTCGTATAGAGAAAAAAATGTACTTTTAAATGTAATTTATTTGAAAACTGTATCTTAATTTATTTATGAAATATTAATTTTTTCGCAATTTTTTAATACCTTTTTTCTAATTGTGGCAACAAGAGTACCCTATTAAAAGCTAAGGAAAAAAGGAAAAAAAATGATTACTGTATCTTTATGTTGCCATTTTCTCATTAAAAGAGAAAAAAAATGTGAAGAATATTGTTTATTATAAAACACTTTGAATTTTGGTTTCATTTACACTTCAAAGAATATAAACAGTTTAGTATCCGTTCAGCTAACAGCATCGAGGCTTCAAGTTTTTAATCATAATAATTAAGGTGAATACAGATAAGTTGCACATGTAAATTTTGATATGGTGAAAATGATGTCATTCAATTTCACTGGGAAAATTTTTTATGATCGAGTAAAAATGGAATAAATTTTGCTTTTTTTTTTCAACTTGGAGTACTAGCATAAGAGACTTAATCGATAACTTTATCATAATAACACATCTATATTATTTTTTACTGCTTACATGTACGATTAAAGTTTGATTTTAACAGTTCATACGACTGAGTTTTATAGAAATAATATTTTGTTAACTTTAGGTTAAATATCATTTGTTTAACAGTTAGACTTGCCAATAAAAGGAGCATTTTTTATTGTAACTAATTTTGTTGGTTTATTATAAGTCCATGAAACAACTCCTTCTTAAATATTTTCTTTCGTCGAAATTCGACGGGTTCTACCTTGTGTTTATTGTTTCAGAAATCATCATATGTCTATCAGTTTAGAACACCATTTTCTCAAAAAGATTAATAAAAAATGATAATAATGTACTTTCTTCCACGATCTGTTGATAAGTAATTTACAATTGACACTAAATCACAAAAAAGATGACTACCCACTTTTTTATTTATTAATTAAAAAATATTAGCATACCCTCATCGAAAATTAAAGAATGTTAGAATGACTTTATTACGAATTGTTTTTATAGGCTGCGTAAATTATTACTTTACTCAAATGAGTAGGCGGTCTTAAATGGGTTAAGGCGGTCCTTGGGAAGGTGGCATTTGCTTACGGTATTAGAGGAATTTCTTTAATTAGTTGATTAATAACGATATTAATATAAATATTTATATCCAAAAAAGTTTACCGGACGAAAAAAGGGAATCTAAAAAAAAGAATGCTGCCCAGTTAAACTGATGGCATTGAGCTCACAGGCTACAAATACTAATTGTACATTAAAGCCTTATATTTTCAAGGGTTAATTCCGTTCGAAAAAAAAAATTAAGAAGGGGAAACAGCTCTCCCCTTTCCTCTTTTTTTATACTTAATCATTGAACCTCATATACTATCAAAGACATGCTTTATCATATAAAAAATCTATAGCCAAAATTCAGAGCAAATGAGATAATTCTTAATAAAAACCCATTTAGCATTTATATAATTTAAAAGGAGTTATCCCCCTCTTTTATACTTAACCATTAAACTTCCAAAACTATTCAGAGATTTGAACGAAATCTGAAAATTCTGCTTGAAAAACCCATTTATATAAATTAAGGGGGGGGGGCATTAGAACCCCTGTTCCCCCTATTTATACTTATTCAATGAACACCTAATAACAGTCACGGAATAGCCCCGTCAGAATGATCCTAATCTAAATTTTGAACGAAAACTTAATTCTGCATGAAAATCCCATTTATATCAACTAAGGGGAGGGGCATCAGCCCCCCTTCCCCCTCTTATACACATCGAATGAACTCCAAAAACTAATCAGGGAAGCGTCTTGTCAGGATATACCTACATACAAAATTTCAAGTGGATCGGATATTTTTATCATGAGTTATCGCGTTACGCACGAACGTACATACAGAACGGACGGGCACATAAGCTCTCAGGCTATGATAGCCTGTGAGCTAAAAAAGAATCTGGAGAGATACAAACGAAAAATAAATCATCATTTTAAATAGATTTTTCCTTCGTTCAACCATTAATGCTTCTGGAATAAAATAAAGTATCTATTACTCAATCTAAAATGCTAATCGATATATTAAATTAATTTTATAACAAACTATTTTAATGCAGTATTTATAATTCAACTGAATTTTTAGTATTAAGAAATGTATAAATATAATGCTCTTACCCCCAAAATCATTCATAGTCAAGGAAAATGAAGCGATGCAAATGAAAAACTAGTCGTTGGGGTTCCACCGTAATACTTACCCATCATAATATAAAATATGAAAATAAAACGCGTGTCTATGGCAACTCCAAAATAAAATTTAAACGCATAAATAATTTTAACATACAATAATGCTCCATTAATGAATTGCTGATGAACCAATCTTGACTAATTAGGATGAGCGAAGCGAATCCTCTACTAGGCCACTCAAATTACAATTTGTCGTACACTTTACAAAAAAACTATTCAATATTTTGACTTCAAATTAAACACAAAAATAAAATATGATCTGTAGATTTGCAGAATATAATTTTTTTTACAGTAAAACGTTAAAAAAAATATTATTTTAATTAATTTATTTTACATGCATTTCCAATACGGACGCATTTTAGCAAATAAATAAAAAATGAAACGCGTATATTTTCAGAAAAAAAAATTATAAATCATTGAGTAAGTAATTATAGATAGAATCGTGATTAATTTAATAAATAAAATATGTTTTCATTATTCAGCAAAATCGTTTGCACAGATGACACTTAAAATTTTAAAAGAATTGTACTATGGATTTTTTTTTTTGGTAAAGTGGCGACAAAAGAATTGTAAACAAATAAAATTAATTGTTAAATTTGTTATATAAATGAAAAATTAAAAGAATTGCGTGAACGTGTTGCCTCGATTCAAGCTCTTTATAAATGTACTAAAGGAAAAGTTGCCCGATTCAGAAATGACAAATGGACTTCAACCATTTCTTACTTTATCATTTGTATCGAAAGTAATGTTACGTTCTTATTTGTGGACCGAGAAGGGTTTAGTGAACGGGACTTTAGACTTTGTTCCACGTATTAAAGAAAATCACAAGCCACCAGACCAGATATCGCGAATAATCATGGATAAATTTGAATACTACAGTAATTTAACTTATAAGAATTGGTGCGTACCAATTCCCACAATAATTGAATTCTGGAAAAATGGAAGCATAAATTGCTCAAGGAAAGAGTTTCTTCTGCAGTTAGCTTTTGCTGTTACAATTCACAAATCCCAAGGTTTAACATTAGACGAAGCAGTTGTAGATATTGAGGATATATAGGCACCAGTTGGCTTAAAAACCTACGTAACATTATCAAGAGTGAAAATCCTTCAAAATTAAGCATTCAATAGAAATTTTCCTTACGAAAAATTCTACAATATCAAAAATCCTCATGCACTAACATGTGTAAAAACGAAGAAATTAGAATAAAAAGTTTTACAGTTAAAAATTCATAGTATCGACGAGAGCAGATTTCAAATGTTTTTCCAGAAAATAGGATTTTGAAGAAGTAACTTTCTTCAAGCTCTCTTCAAATATATTATTCTAAAATAGCTATCAAAGATTATTTGATGTTAATTACAAAGATTGGAAACATGCATATTTCAAACAACTTTAAAAAACACCAGTGGCTACTAGAAATTGTAAAAAAAATCTAAAAGAATTTTTAGTTGAAAATTTAAAAATATTTTGTAAAAGTTTGCTTCGAAAATATTTTTTAATGCCAGTCTTACATCATAAATAAAAAAATCCTAGGAAATTGATAGTTATTTGGCTGAACTTACATTTGTAGAATTAAAATGCGACAAAACATAAAATAACGTTTTTGTTTAATAAAGATGCAAAAATAATATTAAAAAATATTGTTACTTTCAAATATATGCTTTATAACAGAGGTTCCCAAAGTGTGCTCCGCGGAGCCCTTGGGGCTCCGCCTAAACTTTCCAGGGGCTCCGCGACGTTCCAGGAAAATAAATAAAACATGAAAGAAATTAGCATATTGCAAATGAAAGATTTTCAAAAATTTGTGTGCTTCGGAAATAAATATATCTATAACTGAGTTAAAAGATACAATACTACACTTCAAAACTGATTAATTATTTTGCATTATACATGTATATACTTTCTGCATAATATTTTTGGTTTGAAGTGTTTTATTTTATGTTTCTGCATTTAATGTGTTTTAAAAATTCGATTTAAAATAAGCCACAAGAATAGCATTCTGAATCGAATGCACAACGTGTATCGAAACGGAAAAAGCCCACTAGTGTTGTTAACTCTGCTTGTCGAACAAAAGAGAGAACAGTTTTGTACTTTGGAGCTCCGCCTATTCATATGTTTATACTTGTTCTTTTTCGCTACCTCTGTTTTTGATAGCTCTTGAATTTGTGACAGTTCTGAATGATGCCATAAAAATAATAAACTTTATAAAATCAAGACCACTTAACAGTATACATTTTAAACTATTTTGCGAAGATATGGGAAGTCTGCACCAGTACCTGCTGCTGCATACTGAAGCTAGTTATCCCGAGGAAAAGCGTTGACACGTTTGCTGGAGCTGTGTGCAGAAGTTGAAGACTATGACAGATCACGAGCCTGAATTAGCAACAATTTTAAACGATGAAGATTAATAATTTAAATTGGCATATTTGAAAAATATTTTTAGTAAAATGAAGGAAATGAATTTATCATTGCAAGGAGAAAGTGTTACTGTTTTTGATGCAAACTCTAAATTGTTGGCATTTAACCCTTTGAGGGGCAAAGCACTTATATTATTAAAATGCTGAAATCATTGATTGACAGTAGAATTTAAAATCAAAGTTATTTAAAAATAGATAAAAGCTTTTCTTCACGTACTTGATGAAGTTAAAATTTTCATTTCAAAATTCTGGTGTCGATGTGACGTTTTTCAATTAAAATTAACTGGTATATATTTTATACCACCGCCCTTCAAGGGATTAAGAGAAAACGTACCTTCTGGTCTAAATGAGTAGAAAGGCTGATATAAGTTGCTAACTAAAATGTTGTTAAATATCCATAACATCAAGTTGGAAAAAAATTTCAGAAAAGTATTCAATGCCATCTCGAAGCTATGATAGAGACATTTGGGCATTACTTTCCAGCTTCTCAAAAAAAAGATGCTGGAAGATTTTAAATAGGTATGAAATCGATTCATTGTAGAAACAAAACTACACAGCTTAAGCTCTGAAGAATTAGAACACTCATTGATTTAATACCACAAAGCGATCTACTAATTTATTTTCAAAGAAAGTGTATTACTGAATTTTGGTGCCATTTGACAGATAAATGCAAAATCTTGTCAGAGCGAGCAAAATTAATTTTACTCCCATTTTCAACGACATAACTGTGTGAAGCTGGATTCTCCTCTTACAGAAGTATAAAAACTAAATACAGAAACCGGTTAAATGCAGAACCAGACATTCGCTTGCTATTATCAAAAATTGTAACAGATATCAAAAAACTGTGCAAAAAAATTTAAACACATTTTTAATACCAAACTTTTATATATTATTGTTGGCCAAATTTTATGCAAAAAAAAAAAAAAAAAAAAAAAAAAAAAAAAAAAAAAAAAAAACTATTGGCATTTAATGTTTGTATATATTGCATATGGTAGTGTTTTTATTTTTGGAATTTTAATTTCCTTAAACTGTCTATTTTGTTTTTACTAAATTTTACTTATTTAAATCTTTTATCCTAGTTTTCAAAATTATATTTAATTTTTAAAACAATGTATATCGCTTAAAACTTAAAAAAAAAAAAAAAAAAAAAAAAAAAAAATCTTGTATCATTTAAAATCTCTCACTAGATTCATTTGTGTGTAATGTGTGTATATATTTCTTTTATTTTTATATCTTTGTTTTTTTTAATCTGTTTATTTTATTTGCATTAATTTTTAATTATTTAAATTTTTTATACTGTTTTTCTTAGTAAATTAATGTTTGTCATTGAAAACATATTTTTTATTGCATCTTCAATCATTTAAAGCCCCTCATTAGATTCATATTACAGTTGTGTATATTGTGTTGTATATATATTTCTTTTTTTATATATCAATTTAAATTCATTAATCTGTTTATGTTATTTAGATATTTAAAATTTCTACACTTTTCTTTTTATTGTACAACAATATTCGTCGATTAAAACGCCCCTTTTCTCATTATCTTAAATAATTTAACAAGCCCCTCATTAGATTCATTTAATATTTATATACATTGTGTATATAGTTTTTTTTCTTTTCGTAACTTTAATTGCTTTAATCTATTTATTTTATTTTTATAATTTTTTAATCATTTAATTTTTTTATTCTTTTAATTTATCTTTTGCACATTTTCCGATCGGAAATAAGTCTGTAACAATTTAAAAAATATATACATTGGTTCTTTGCATTTGTCATCACACTAAGAATTTAAAATTTTGCTCAGCTCCACCCCTTACTTAGACATTTTTCAAATGAGTACCCGCCCTGATATAAATTTAATCCCATCCATATATCCCATTTTGTTAGTAAAGTTTTTCTAACAGCTGCAGCTCGTGTAACACGTGTAGTTTTTACCAGCATATCTGTTTTGGGACAAAAATAATGACGAAAGAACTTTTTATTAAAAAAAAAAAATTAATAGCTGAATATTTTAAATAAAAAATCCAAAAAAGTTAACAATTCTGCACCTAACAATACAGCTTATAGATTTTGCCCCGCCCACTTAAACAGTAAAACGATGTTAGATTAATTTTAGACACGATTATTCAATCAGCAAATTAATTATTAGCGATGTAAATTTTCCAAGTATGTGAAAAAAGTATGTTTCGAGTCCTGGCCCGGACTTTTTTCACCCATTTGGAAAATTTAGATCTCTAGTAAAACTATAACCTGCTTCTAATTTTTTTTTTTTTTTTTTTTTTTGTTTGTTAAAAAAAGAAGTTGAGAGGTGATTCATTTTCGCTGCTGGTTTAGAAGTACTAAAAACTTAAAGAAGAACAAAAAAGATATTCTATAATCGCATGATTCTAATACGGGTAGGCTTGACTAGCGGGCGGGACTGTGTTACATAATTACTTATGGGTGACTAGAACTACGCATTTTTTTTCTAGTAGCCTATTTGAATTAAACAGAAGTATCTCTCTGAAAACGAAAATTGTACAACTTAGATTTTATCTCTGTGTGTGTGTGTGCGTGGTTTTTGCTATAAATAATAATAATTTTATGTAAGCCCGAATGTAATGCATAATGCAAACATGGTTACTATTTGGATTTTTAATTCGGAGTTTATACCGGAAATCTTAAAAAAGATATTTTTTATTTCAAAAATGGATGTCAACTTGGGCATCCTAACTATAATTTTAGCTGTATTTGAAGAAAATATCTCGATTATACAAAGTAGGTATTTTAAAACAAAAAAGAGGGTTTTAATCCTTATTTTTATTTATTTATTTGTTTATTTGTATCCATTATTTGCAATAATATATTAG
Source organism: Maratus speculifer (assembly GCA_964019185.1). Classification (NCBI taxonomy): domain Eukaryota; kingdom Metazoa; phylum Arthropoda; class Arachnida; order Araneae; family Salticidae; genus Maratus; species Maratus speculifer. The sequence continues at coordinate 19,264,449 of OZ025292.1, read as the reverse complement.
CTGTAATTATAAATTATTTATTTGTAATAATAAATAAAACTATAAAAGGGATGTATAATAGAAAATTTGATTTTAAAAACTTTTAGCATGAATTCAGAATTTCTGTATCCTGAAAGGGCCAAACTGAGAACCATGGTCCAATGTTGGAAATTACTGGCTCGGATTTTTATCCAGCAGATTTTTCTACATAGGTATATTTAAAAAAAAAGAAAAAGAAAAAAAACATCAATTTGTAAACTACAGAGTATTGTTGGGTTCAGGGCTCCGCCTTAGAAATTCTTCCCAGAAAGGGCTCCGCGAGCCCAAAAGTTTGGGAACCGCTGCTTTATAAAATAATGCTTCGCGAATCCAAACAAAGCATGGTTTTTGCTAGTTATATAAAGCACCAAAATACTCGAGTAGTACCGGATTGCGTAAAAAAAAACATCCTTTATAACTCAAAAAATAATAATCATATTAACTAAAAATTTATTGTGTTGGATTAAGTGTCTCATTTCCAATTAAAATATACCTGTGAATTGAAATTTGAATGAAATACAAGGTCATGAAAAATCGAAGAATTTGGAAAACAGGATTGCACATATCTCGACAACTAATAATCCGATCGACCTCAATTTTTATGCAAAATTTGTGTTATTTTATTGCCTTTTACGTCCAGTCCTTAAAATAAAAAATTTCGAAAATTTTTATATACCTTTCATCAGAACGAATTTTTCGAGAGTCCGGAAAAAATAGTTCCGGATAATCGAAGTCGCTGATATTAAATAGGCTTCGTCCCATTCTTACATACTAAATACATACAAATTTTCAAGTCTCTATCTCAATTTGTTCGGGAGATAGAGCGGTTACAGACAGACAGACAGACACACAGACGGACGGACGGCAAATTTTTTTTCTAAAAATATATTTTTTGGAATCTCCAGTATCTGAAACGTGTAAATTCGTCAAAAAATTTTTTTCGATTTTCAAAGATTTTTTCGATTGCAAGACTTACCCTATACTACGTATGATGGGTAAGTAATAAATCATCGTTTTAAACAGATTTTTCTTTAGTTCAACCAATAAAGCTTTTGGAAAAATATAAAGTATCTATTACTCATTCTGAAATGCTGTACTGCTAATTGACATATTAAATTAATTGTATAAGAAATTATTTTAAACGGTACGTTTTGAAAGTACAGTGCCTAAAATTCCAGGCACTTCTAGACGCTATACTATAATTTCCTGAAAATGCGGAAAACCGATTAGCTCCGCCCTGCCGAAATATTCTACGCCTACTTCTTAATACATATGATAAACTTTGATATTTGTCAACGTATTAAGTAGAACAGAGTGACCGTCGTGAGTTCAATTATTTGAAAATCATTTCAAATCCTTCTTCTTCACACTGCTGGTCACTCACTTTCCGAGTCCCCCTTCGTCATGTAAAATCTATGAGCGTTTGATGCATTTTATATTTAAATTATCTCCTTTACATACATCCTTTCAGAAGAGAACAATGAAAGATGTTCAAAATATTAATTTCCTGAGGAGATAATTTTAATACAGGAATGCATCATCAAACGTCCATAGACTTTACATTAGGGAGGGGAATTTGAAAAATGAGTGACCAGCAGCCTGAATGGAGACAGGAGATATTGAAAATCAACTCCTTCTACTTAATGGAGACAGTGGACATTCAAGATAAAATCCTTCTACTTAATGAGACTGAGGACATTGAAGGACAGGACAGTGGGCATTAAAATCAAATGCTTCTACTTAAAGGACAGTGGATGTTAAATACCAACTCCTTCAACTTAATGGGGGCAGTGGACGTTAAAAATCAACTTCTTTTTCGTAATAGGGACAGTACCATTAAAAATAAAATTCTTTTACATACGGGGACAGTGGGCATAACAGTCCCATTTCTTCAAGTTTGAATGGATTCATTTGAAAATTGGAAGGAATGTTAATGGCAAACTCAAACAGCTATATTAAATATTTTATGTTAAAACAATAAAAAGGTTTTAAAAATATTCAATATTTAAAATGACGATTAATGCTCATATTTTTAAATGCGCAATTCTTTTTACTCTTTCTAAAATATCACAATATTTATATATAATGTACATACTATTTTATAATGTACATGTACATACTATTTATTATAATTGGCAAGAATTATTGAACATCACTAAATACAAGCGCATAAAAAACATGCTTTTTTTAAGCATCTACATATTTTCGAGTGAATATGCATTTCATATCTAAAACAACTCTGAAATGAAACTTTTCATGCTTACCTGTATTTAGCATCGTATCGAGGATATCATATCATATCATATATATTATAAAGCAGAAGTTCTGAAATTTCCAAACGGGTGTTTTCAAAAACCGATGGATCTTTTTGCAGATTATACCACTCGATAGGAAATAATTTTGCGGAGGTTTATGATACAAATATACAGGATAACTCTGATTTTTCGTACTAAATTTCGTATTTTTCGGTTATTTTTGACGGAAGGGTTGCAACAACTAATTTTTTGGCAATAATTATATTTCAAAAAAGAAATGAAATGCTTTCTCTAATGGAAAATAATAAAAACATTTCGAAAAAAAACCCTGTCAATTCATTGATTTAAAATAAATAATGATAAAAAGAAAAAAATCCGTTTAATGCAAAATAATATTATGAAAGGAAAATATTTATCTTTAACGAAAAAAAAAAGAATATTTATAATATTTAAAAAGTATCTCAATGTGAAAGAAAGTTTTGAAGTGACACAATATTTGGCTATTTATTTCTTTCGAGCCAGATTAAAAGAAAACAACATATCAAAAATTTCATTAGGTAAAACATAAGTATTTTTTTTTCTTTCTTTTTTAAAAATATTTTTAAATCTAATTTTCCCGTTATGTGTTTTACAGAAGAAACTCGCAGAATTATTTTTTTTTATTTTATTTTTTTTTTTTTAAAAAGGCTCTAATTGTTATTTGTATGTTGTTTGTTCAATCTACTTTTGTTGCCAATCAGTGCGATTCTAAACCAAAAAAGGCACAAGACGGAGCGATGTTCGCAAGAACTATTTTTTTTTCTCTCTCTCTTTTAATGAGTGAGAGCATTTTTAGGAAAGCATTTTACATTTAACTTAAATACATATGTAGCAGTTAATACCACAAAATGAATAATATTTAAATTTTAGGGTAAATGTTTTTCCACATACATAGGTATTGTAAAATAATTTAACTGCAACTTTTAAAAATTTTTTGGCACAGATATCTCCTATGCACTACGTTGGTGCGATTTGTCTCTTACGCTAATACCATATATACATCTGGGTAATTAATTAACGCCAAAGTGTCATTATTTTGCTTGATATGGCAACCCGGATGTTATTGTCTATTTATAAATAAATTGTCTATCTACAATTTTTTCTTTTTTTTTTCCAATTATATAAACTATTTTAATCTAGGCACATTTGTCATACATGCGCCACATTTGCACGACTGCAATAAAATGGCGATTTTATGCCTCACTTGGTAACCTGGCTGTTGTTTATTTATTAATAAATTTTTGTTTTATTTTATTTTATTTTTTAAAGGATATAAATAGTTTTGTTTTATAATTATTAACTAAACTTTTTAAAATTTATTGTTATTTTCTATTTAAAATAACAGAAAATAATTGTAAACTCTATATGTAACTGGTATTTGAAAACAAAATTTTCTCCAAATCGGCATGAGAAGAAAAAAAAAACTCGCCAATGTGGTGCGTATATGTCATGTATACATTTTTTTTCACTATACTACAGTATTTAAACATGCTCTATAAATAATATTGTTTTTTCCAAACATGTTTGGCACAGATATTATATACACATTGAGGTATTTGACTATCGCCAAAACGGTGTTATTTTGCCTGATATGGTAACCCAGCAATAGGGTTTTCTGTATTAATAAATTGTTTATTCACTGTCAATTTCTTTTTAGAAATTCTATAAATTGTTTTGTGCTATAGTAACTTTTTTTATTTATTAATATTTTCGTTTTAAAATAACGAAAATAATTTTTAAAAATACACATTTCTTCGCTATTCTAAAACGAGGATTTTGCCGCATTGGTATTGGAAGGAAATCTTGCAAATCCGGGTTTGTGCCGGAGTTTTTTGTGAAATATGATATTTTCAAATGTAAATTGAGTGCTACTTGATTAACACGTCGGCCAGTTTCGCCAAACTATTCAAATTTACATAAATTCATTTTAAATAACGAAAGAACAATAAACATAAATAAAAAATACAAATTAAAGTCGAATTAAAAATCACTTATGACGTAAAAAAATACGTGTATTACGTGGAATATAAATTGCTATCATACTTACGATCATCGATTATTGACATTTATTCCTATAATCTGCTATTAATTTTTTCCTCAATAGAATAATCAAGTAGTACCGTCGTACATTGTACAAACTCCAGTTAATATTACAAAAATAGAGCAAAATAACTAAATTTAGGTGCAAATGCACACACCCATGTTGTAAGAAAGAGGTACAAATGTTATATATGCACCACGTTGGGGTGAAACATTTCTGGCGCCACTTTAAGGGAGACCCGAACCCCAATTTCGGCCAAAAATCATCAAAAGTTCAAAATTTTTTTTATCTCAGAAAACGATAAAATACATATTTTCGAATACCCATGCAAAATTTCAGAACTCGGGGACACTTGGAACAGGTAGAAAATGAGCTTTTTTAATTGTACTCACTATAGAGTTTAAAGGACTAGCGGCCATTTAAAACGTGTTTTCCTGAAAATGACTTTTTTCATATTTTGCCTAAGTTCAAAGTACTAAGGTTCAGTGGTAAAATGATTTAGAAACAAAGTGTTTATGTTTTTAGGATCTTAAAAAAATTTTCAACAAAAGTAAGGAGAGATATTTTTTAAAACTATTTCTGAAAATTTTACATAAATTGGTAAACATGAAAATTATAACGAATTTAAGAAAATTTACCATGCGTATTTTTTTTTTTTTTTTTTAGCCGATTAAAATAGAAAATTAAAAATATCTCTCTTTAGTTTATTTCTATATACTATAACACTATTTAAGAAATTTTAGTAATACCAAAATATTGAAAAATGAATGTGGAGTAGTAATTTTAAAAAGTGTATTTTTCGATAAAAAAAAATCATAAAAATCCCCCCAAAAATGTACTTTTTAATAAAAAAGTGAATTTTTTTGCTAATTATTCCTTACAAAAAGATTCTTTAATAGTACATCAAAATTCATTACTTTAAAATCAATAATAAAAATTTTGGGTTTTTTCTTACGGGTCTCCCTTAACGGAAACTTCGTTTTCAAATGACAAATACATTTCTATTTTCTATTTTACTTTTCTATGTATAGAGCATAACATTTTGTATCATTTTAAAATGCAAATGAAAGTAAATAAACAGATCATTAATAAATTAAAAAGAAAGTTGGATTACCATAAGAGGCATAAAATGTTCATTTTATTTCAACCATGCCAACGTAATGCGTATATGACATCTGTATCAAAAAATGAATTTCACACATTGAAAAAACATTCACCTTATTTTTCTAAGGAATTTATTCTGCTGCATTCCAAAAACGGAACACTGTAATAGATTTGTCAAGAGCAGATGTACGTTGCGAAATATAATATAATATTGATAGAGGATGTATTAAGGTTTCCACAGATACCCATATTCTCAAGTTGAGAGGTTTAGAATTCAAAAACTATCAAATAAAAATGAATCACTTGAAAATTGTTTAAATTCAATGGTCAATCTCTGCGATCATAATGCTCGCTATTTTAGAAGTATGGTGAATAGACAATATTTAAATTGCTCTTTTCATAATTGCCGCATTTATCTATCAAACTCTACAATAAATGGTCAACTGAAATATTTTTTTCTTAAAAGCCCAAATTTTATCGAATGCATAAGCTGATACAACAACATAATATTTTATTATTATTTTAATATATTTTGGCGTCAACGGGCCTTGATTCCATTGTTGTTGTTTTTATTTTTGGCTCAGTTTTGTTTTTTCGAGCTCGCTGAGTTTTGCACTGATGAAAAATCTCGACAGTAGATTCGAAACAGCTGTTTGCTAACTTTTAATGCATTTTTTGTGCATTTATAATCGTTGGTTTTCTATCTTTAAATACAATGGCGTTTTGTATGATTTTCAGAAATGTGAAAGAGCATTTGAGGTGAAGTTGCTTTAAAAAACACAATAATATTCAATATTTTGTTTGATTCATGTTTTGTTTTGAAAAATAGACCAGCGCAGCGGGCTTAGCCTGCTAGTTCAGTATAAATTAAAAAAGAAAAAAAAAAAATCTGATAATTATGAATGCGCATAGAACGTTTCAAAAGTTAAAATTTTCAATTTTCAAAAATCAGAATTTTGAGTATAAAAAACTGTTTTAAAATATATAGTTTCTATAAATATAAAAGTTTTATCGTGCCAGAATACAAAATACCATTTACATAAAAGGGTAATGATTTGATCTAATTTTAACTTAAAAAAACAATATAAAAAATGCATTTTACTTTCAGCAATTTTTTTTTCTAGATTTGAAAAAAACTTTAACTTTTCATTTACTTTTTTTTGTTAATACATCTTAAACTATTTTCTCAAAAACTAAAGCTCTAAAATATCAGAAAATTAAATAAAAAGAATATTGCCCAGTTAAACTGATGGCATTGAGCTCACAGGTTACGCATACTAATTGTACATTACAGCCTTGTATTTTCGTTAATTCCGTTCGAAAAAAGCATTAAGAAGGGGAAACAGCTCTCCCCTTTCCCCTTTTTTATACTTAATCATTGAACCTCCTAAATTATCAAGGACATGCTTTATCATATAAAAATCTATATCCAAAATTCAGAGCAAATCGGATAATTCTTAATAAAAACCCATTTAGCATTTATATAATTTAAGAGGAGTTATTCCCCTCTTTTATACTTAACCATTAAACTTTCAAAACTATTCAGAGATTTGAACGAAATCTGAAAATTCTGCTTGAAAAATCCATTTATACAAGTTAAGGGGAGGGGCATTAGAGCCCCCGTTCCCCCTTTTTATATTTATTCAATGAGCACCTAATAACAACCACTGACTCGCCTCATCAGAATGATCCTATATCTAAATTTTGAAAGAAAACTGTTAATTCTGCATGAAAATCCCGTTTATATCAATTAAGGGGAGGGGCATGAGCCCCCGTTCCCCCTGTTTATACTTATTCAATGAACACCTAATAACAGCTACGGACTCGCCTCATCAGAATGATCCTATATCTAAATTTTGAAGAAAAACTGTTAATTCTGTATGAAAATCCCGTTTATATCAATTAAGGGGAGGGGCATGAGCCCCCCGTTCCCCCTGTTTATACTTATTCAATGAACACCTAATAACAGCCACGGAATCGCCTCATCAGAATGGTCCTATATCTAAATTTTGAACGAAAACTGTTAATTCTGCATGAAAATCCCGTTTCTATTAATTAAGGGGAGGGGCATGTTTCTATCAATTAAGGGGGCCCCGTTCCCCCTCTTATACATATCGAATAAACTCCAAAAACTAATCAGGGAAGCGCCTTATCAGGATATATCTATATACAAAATTTCAAGTGATCCGATATTTTTATCATGAGTTATCGCGTTACGCACGAACGAACGTACGAACATACATACAGAACGGACGGGCACATAAGCTCTCAGGCTATGATAGCCTGTGAGCTAAAAAGAATCAATGTACTCTTAATTATTATTACTTTCTTCTATCTCCAATAGAAGAAAGTATTGTAATCGAAATTTTTTTTCGACTTCCGGTTTTCGACGGATTTACACGTTTTAGGGGTCCGAGATTCCAAAAAACATGTTTTTATAAAATGTCTGTCTGTCCGTGTGTCTGTATGTGTGTGTGTGTGTGTCTGTGTGTATGTCGCCATTCTACCATCAAAAAGTGTATGAAGTTATGCATTGAACCAAATTTTTTGTGAATGTTTTTGGCTGTGGCAAGCAGGTCCTCCTTCAGTTTTGAAATATTCCGTCGGAAGGGGGCGCTGCAATCGCGATTTTTGTGCTATTTTCAATATTGTACCGACCAAAAGTATATGAAGTTATGCATCGAATTTAACCAAATTTTTTGTCTATGTGTATGAATATGGCTAGTTGGTCCTCTCTGAATTTGAAAAAAATCCGTCGGAAGGGGGCGCTGCAATCGCGATTTTTTTTTTGCCATTTTCAATATTGTACCGACCAAAAATATATGAAGTTATGCATCGAATTTAACCAAATTTTTTGTGTAAGTGTACAGTTATGGCTAGTTGGTCCTCCCTGAATTTGAAAATAATCCGCCGGAAGGGGGCGTGGCAATCGCGATTTTTTTGCCATTTTCAATATTGTACCGACCAAAAGTATATGAAGTTATGCACCGAATTCGACCAAATTTTTTGTGTAAGTGTATGACTATGGGTAGTTGGTCCTCCCTGAATTTGAAAAAAATCCGTCGGAAGGGGTCGCTGCAATCGCGATTTTTGTGCCAAGTTAGTTCTAGAACTGAACTAAATTTTTTGTATATGATTTTTTTTTTGGTAAGGCAAGTAGGTCCTCCTTGAATTTGAAAAAAAAATCTGCCTATCATTCTATTGTCTATCGGCTCGTGCACAAAAATTCGGTGACGGAAATTCGTTTTTACTCCGATTAACTGATTGAAGCAGAAATTTAAGATGAAAATCAAAGTTGGTATGGTATTGAATTAAAATTATTAAAGCATTAAAATGAGTAACTTTTTTTTTTAATATGAAAATGTACGTATGAGATAGAAGAAAGTTTTGGGATTGGCACATCCAACTAGTTTTTCATATACTATATAATGAATAATTTATATATAATCGTTTTGATACATTAAAGCATATTTTTCCATTATATTTTATATAAAAAAAAATACAACACAATCATTATGAGAAATTACTGAAAATGGTAAACAGCCAGCCACAACAGTCTGTAAAGTTATAACAATGAATACTGATTAAAATTTCTCAAAAGGACAATGATTTTATTCAATTTTAATTTAGAAAAAGAATGCAAAAACATGCATTTTATTTCCAAAAAAGCTTTTTTTTTTTTTTTTTCTAGATTTGAAAAAAAAAAACTTTAAATTCTCTCCCTTTTTTTTTTAATTTGGTTAATATACCTTAGATCAGGGCTGTCCAACGCGGTGCCCGCGGGCACCATGGCGCCCTTTGAAGGTTTTCTTGGCGCCCTTTTGAAGATTATCTATTATTAAATATTTTAGAAGTAAAATTAAATTATAAAAAATGCTTTATTTAAAATCATTAATATTTTATCAGAGATATTCTCAAAACCTGTGTTTGACATGCTGTTTGGCTTTTCGTTGTACATTAGAAACCAGAAACATACTTTGAAAATTTAACTATGCATATTTTTGCAATTTTTAGCTGTTATTTTTATAGTGTAATTATGATAGTTAAATTTCTTAATAGTTCGTAATAACTCTTTTTAATATTTAAGAAGTAAGAGAAAAATAAACGTTTTCACCTATTCCCTGAAAATACATGTGCATGAAAGCTCAGCTTTTTTTTTTCTTTTTACTGTTGTCACACTGATTGATTGGCTGTTTTATATAAAAGATAAAAGGGCTTAACTTTTCTTTCTTGACTTGGGAAATTTTAGAGGGTGGGTTTTTTCTTTATTTTTTTCTATAAGTTTGCTTAGAAAAAATACTAAACAGAGCAGAATAATTTCCTTCTATGAAAGCGTTTCCAGACTATCCCTCTGAAACCAGCCACATAGTTTGGTCACTATCATGCTTGTCTCTTTTTTGTACTTTTTATAAACTAATCCACGCTTTCAAAATAAATCAAACCGTATTTTCACAATCTAAAAGAAACCTAGCAACATCTCTGATTTTCATATTTATTTATTTGTTATTATTGTTATTATAGACGCAATTAAACTTTCTGGCGTCTTACCCCACAAACTTTTTCGATATAGACTTTTCAATAAAAAAAATGTATAATTTGAAATTTAATACATGTAACTCCATAACTGTAGGAGTCTTTTGTTTACCGTTGTACGATTCATTTGCATTATGTTAAAACGTGCGTATATACTAATATTATGCGATCATATTGCCACATGTTTTCAGTCTGCGTAAATTATGGCGCCCTTCATTAAGTGCCAAGAGCCACGGTGCGTCCCTGGTTAATGAAAGGTTGGACCGGCCTGCCTTAGATTGTTTTCTGAAAAGCTAAAGCTCTGAAATATCAGACATTTTTTAAAACGCAATGTACTCTTAATTATTATTTTGACGTATATAATATTTGATACATAATAACTTTTATACATTATAGCATATTTTGGAAAGCATATTGATTTCTAGCATAATTCTCATTTATTTATTTTATAAATATCCTTAAATTATTTTCTCAAAAACTTTAAAGCTATAAAATATCACAGTTTTTTAAAGATAATTTACCCCTAATTTATTAACTCGCTGGAAAGGTGAAAATATTGTTTAAAATTTTTTTAAAGGCAGTTAACATATTTTAGATGTATCCAAAAAAAAGGGGGGGGAGGGGTTATAATATTTCATTATAGCATGGTGTGTATTCAATATATTGTTTTAGAAATAATGAAATGTGCAAAGAAAAATCTTGTCTTAGGATAAGATTTGTAATCGCTGAATTTCATAACAAACTAGTTGTCATGAAATCATTTTAATTTCTCCTCAACTGCATTTTTATTATATATAAAAAAGAACTTGTGATTTTTATAGACTGGAGAAATTTAAAGTACTGGTTTTTTACAGGAAAAACTAGATTTAAAATCATGTGTATTGAAAAATGACAGATACCTTGCGTCTGCGGAAGCACTAAAACCATCTACGGGCGTCCTCCATTTTGGAAGTAAAATTTGGATGCTTGTAATAACATAACAATATTCACCTCTAAACACTAAATAACATCGGGCCCGGGCGAAGGGTTAAAACTAAAACAAATGTGTTTTATAATTACAAAGCACAGAATAATAGGGATAATGCGATTATTAATGAGATATTTTGGGTATTAATGATTTAAATAATATTTTGGTATATAGTTGGTTGATAATAATATTTTGGTTAGTAAAGACAGAGAGAGAGAGAGAGAGAGAGAGAGAGAGAGAGAGAGAGAGAGAGAGAGAGAGAAAGCATATTTGGATATCATAAGTCATTTATAAATAATCTGAGAGTACTATATTAAATAAAAAATTCATTTTTCTGGAAGTCAACATTTGTCGTTTTCAAATAATTCCAATAATATAAAAAAAAATTTACTTCCATGAATGAAAACAGTGTATAGACATAATATTCAAAGTAAAACTTCACATATGACCTGAAGGAATGTTTATACTCCACATTAATGAGATATTTTGGTTAGTAAAGACAGAGAGAAAAAAAAAAGCATATTTGGATATCATAAGTCATTTATAAATAATCTGAGAATTCTATATTAAAATTAAAATTCATTTTTCTGGAAGTCATCATTTGTCGTTTTCTAATAATTTCAATAATATAAGAAATTTTTACTTCCATGGATGAAAACAGTGTATAGACATAATATTCAAAATAAAATTTCACATTTTATCTGAAGGAATGTTTATACTCCATATTAATGAGATATTTTGGTTAGTAAAGAAGAGAGAGAGGGGAAAAAACAGAAAAAAAAAAACATATTTAGAAATCCTAAGACATAACCTCTATTTTCATAAGCGAAAACAATATAAAAAATAACGTAATAATAAAAAAAAATGTTTGTGGCACTCGGGGATTGCCGCGGTAAAGCTATTGCATAGCATTTTTTCTCAACTTATGCAACAATACCGCGTCAGTGTCTGCCGAAGTCTGCCCAACTGAAACGTTGTTAGCCGGAGTGTTAGGATTTTTTCTCGTTACTACCTAGATTTGGTCGCCGCGCTCAAAGCCCGCGATAACAGCTATGCAATAGCTTAATAAATTACCAAACAAAATTTGGTCGCGCTACGAAAATTAGATCGCGAGTTGTTAGCATTTTAAATTTTTCGATCCTCACGGTGGGGGGGGGGGGTCTCCTGTCACCAAAAAATAACACTGTCTCATAATAAATTACCAAACAAAATTTGGCAGCGCTACGTAAAGTAGATCGCGAATTAAAAGCATTTTAAAATTTTCGGCCCTCACCGTGGGTGTCTCCTGTCACCAAAAATTAACAATGTCTTATAATAAATTACCAAACAAAATTTGGCCGCGCTACGAAAATTAGATCGCGAGTTATAAGCATTTTAAATTTTTCGACCCTCCCCGTGGGGGGGGGGGGGAAGGGGAGTTCCTGTCACCAAAAATTAACAGTCTCATAATAAATTACCAAACAAAATTTGGCCGCGCTACGAAAATTAGATCGTGAGTTATAAGCATTTTAAATTTTTCGACCCTCACCGTGGGGGGAGGTCTCCCGTCACCAAAAAGTAACACAGCATCATTATAAATTACCAAACAAAATCTGGCCGCTCTACGAAAATTAGATCGCGAGTTATAACCATTTTAAATTTTTCGACCCTCACCGTGGGGGTCTCCTGTCACCAAAAATTAACACTGTCTCATAATAAATTACCAAACGAAATTTGGCCGCCCTACGAAAAGTAGATTGCGAGTTAAAAGCATTTTAAATTTTTCGACCCTCACCGTGGGGGGTCTCCTGTCACCAAAAATTAACAATGTCTCATAATAAATTACCAAACAAAATTTGGCCGCGCAACGAAAATTACATTGCGAGTTATAAGCATTTTAAATTTTTCGACTCTCCCCGTGGAGGGGGGGGGGCTCCTGTAATAAAAAATTAAGAATGTCTCACAATAAATTACCAAACAAAATTTGGCCGCGCAACGAAAATTACATTGCGAGTTATAAGCATTTTAAATTTTTCGACTCTCACAGTGGGGCGGGGGGGGGGGGGGGCTCCTGTAACCAAAAATTAACAGTCTCATAATAAATTACCAACCAAATTTGGCCGCGCTACGAAAATTAGATCGTGAGTTATAAGCATTTTAAATTTTTCGACCCTCACCGTGGGGGGGTCTCCTGTCCCCAAAAATTAACACTGCCTCATAATAAATCACCAAACAAAATTTGGAAGCGCTACAAAAATTAGATCGCGAGTTATAAGCATTTTGAATTTTTCTACCCTCACCTTGGGGGAGGGGGTCTCCTGTCACCAAAAATTAACACTGTCTCATAATAAATTACAAACAAAATCTGGCCGCGCTACGAAAGTTAGATCGCGAGTTATAAGCATTTTAAATTTTTCGACCCTCACCTTGGTGGGTCTCCTGTCCCCCAATATTAACACTGCCTCATAATAAATTACCAAACAAAATTTGGCCGCGCTACAAAAATTAGATCGCGAATTATAAGCATTTTAAATTTTTCGATCCTTACCTTGGGGAGTCTCTTGTCACCAAAAATTAATACTGTCTCATAATAAATCACCAAACAAAATTTGGCCGCGCTACGAAAATTAGATCGCGAGTTATAAGCATTTTAAATTTTTCGACCCTCACCGTGGGGGGGGGAAGGGGAGTTCCTGTCACCAAAAATTAACAGTCTCATAATAAATTACCAAACAAAATTTGGCCGCGCTACGAAAATTAGATCGTGAGTTATAAGCATTTTAAATTTTTCGACCCTCACCGTGGGGGGAGGTCTCCCGTCACCAAAAAGTAACACAGCATCATTATAAATTACCAAACAAAATCTGGCCGCTCTACGAAAATTAGATCGCGAGTTATAACCATTTTAAATTTTTCGACCCTCACCGTGGGGGTCTCCTGTCACCAAAAATTAACACTGTCTCATAATAAATTACCAAACGAAATTTGGCCGCGCTACGAAAAGTAGATTGCGAGTTAAAAGCATTTTAAATTTTTCGACCCTCACCGTGGGGGGTCTCCTGTCACCAAAAATTAACAATGTCTCATAATAAATTACCAAACAAAATTTGGCCGCGCAACGAAAATTACATTGCGAGTTATAAGCATTTTAAATTTTTCGACTCTCCCCGTGGGGGGGGGGGCTCCTGTAATAAAAAATTAAGAATGTCTCACAATAAATTACCAAACAAAATTTGGCCGCGCAACGAAAATTACATTGCGAGTTATAAGCATTTTAAATTTTTCGACTCTCACAGTGGGGCGGGGGGGGGCTCCTGTAACCAAAAATTAACAGTCTCATAATAAATTACCAACCAAATTTGGCCGCGCTACGAAAATTAGATCGTGAGTTATAAGCATTTTAAATTTTTCGACCCTCACCGTGGGGGGGTCTCCTGTCCCCAAAAATTAACACTGCCTCATAATAAATCACCAAACAAAATTTGGAAGCGCTACAAAAATTAGATCGCGAGTTATAAGCATTTTGAATTTTTCTACCCTCACCTTGGGGGAGGGGGTCTCCTGTCACCAAAAATTAACACTGTCTCATAATAAATTACAAACAAAATCTGGCCGCGCTACGAAAGTTAGATCGCGAGTTATAAGCATTTTAAATTTTTCGACCCTCACCTTGGTGGGTCTCCTGTCCCCCAATATTAACACTGCCTCATAATAAATTACCAAACAAAATTTGGCCGCGCTACAAAAATTAGATCGCGAATTATAAGCATTTTAAATTTTTCGATCCTTACCTAGGGGAGTCTCTTGTCACCAAAAATTAATACTGTCTCATAATAAATCACCAAACAAAATTTGGCCGCGCTACGAAAATTAGATCGCGAGTTATAAGCATTTTAAATTTTTCGACCCTCACCGTGGGGGGGGGCTCCTGTCACCAAAAATTAACAGTCTCATAATAAATTACCAAACAAAATTTGGCCGCGCTACGAAAATTAGATCGTGAGTTAGAAGCATTTTAAATTTTTCGACCCTCACCGTGGGGGGTCTCCTGTCCCCAAAAATTAACACTACCTCATAATAAATTACCGAACAAAATTTGGCCGCGCTACAAAAATTAGATCGCGAGTTATAAGCATTTTAAATTTTTCGACCCTCACCACGGGGGGGTCTCCTGTCCCAAAATTTAACACTGCCTCATAATAAATTACCAAACAAAATTTGGCCGCGCTACGAAAATTAGATAGCGAGTTATAAGCATTTTAAATTTTTTGACCCTCATCGTGGGGGGTTTCCTGTCACCAAAAATTAACAGTCTCATAATAAATTACCAAACGAAATTTCGCCGCGCTACGAAAATTAGATCGTGCGTTATAAGCATTTTAAATTTTTCGACCCTCACCGTGGGGGGGGTCTCCCGTCACCAAAAAATAACACAGCATCATTATAAATTACCAAACAAAATTTGGCCGCTCTACGAAAATTAGATCGCGAGTTATAAGCATTTTAAATTTTTCGACCCTCACCTTGGGGGGTGTCCTGTCACCAAAAATTAACACCGTCTCATAATAAATTACCAAACAAAATCTGGCCGCGCTACGAAATTTAGATCGCGAGTTATAAGCATTTTAAATTTTTCGACCCTCACCGTGTTGGTCTCCTGTCACCAAAAATTAACAATGTCTCATAATAAATTACCAAACAAAATTTGGCCGCGCAACGAAAATTACATTGCGAGTTATAAGCATTTTAAATTTTTCGACTCTCCTCGTGGGGGCTCCTGTAACCAAAAATTAACAATGTCTCATAATAAATTACCAAACAAAATTTGGCCGCGCAACGAAAATTACATTGCGAGTTATAAGCATTTTAAATTTTTCGACCCTCACCGTGGGGGGGACTCCTGTCCCCAAAAATTAACACTGCCTCATAATAAATCACCAAACAAAATTTGGCCGCGCTACAAAAATTAGATCGCGAGTTATAAGCATTTTAAAATTTTTCTACCCTCACCTTGGTGGGTCTCCTGTCCCCCAAAATTAACACTGCCTCATAATAAATTACCAAACAAAATTTGGCCGCGCTACAAAAATTAGATCCCGAATTATAAGCATTTTAAATTTTTCGATCCTTACCTTGGGGAGTCTCTTGTCACCAAAAATTAATACTGTCTCATAATAAATCACCAAACAAAATTTGGCCGCGCTACGAAAATTAGATTGCGAATTATACGCATTTTAAATTTTTCGACCCTCATCGTGGGGTGGGGGGGGGGTCTCCTGTCACCAAAAATTAACAATGTCTCATAATAAATCACCAAACAAAATTTGGCAGCGCTACGAAAATGAGATTGCGAGTTATAAGCATTTTAAATTTTTCGACCCTCATCGTGGGGGGTCTCCTGTCCCCAAAAATTAACACTACCTCATAATAAATTACCAAACAAAATTTGGCCGCGCTACAAAAATTAGATCGCGAGTTATAAGCATTTTAAATTTTTCGATCCTCACCACGGGGGGTCTCCTGTCCCGAAAATTTAACACTGTCTCATAATAAATTTCCAAACAATATTTTGCCAAGCTACCAAAATTAGATCACGAGTTATAAGCATTTTTAATTTTTCGACTCTCACCGTGGGGTGTCTCCTGTCACCAAAAATTAACACTGTCTCATAATAAATTACCAAACAAAATTGGGCCGCGCTACGAAAATTAGATCGCGAGTTATAAGCATTTTAAATTTTTCGACCCTCACCGTGGGGGGGGGGGGGCTCCTGTCACCAAAAATTAACAGTCTCATAATAAATTACAAACAAAATCTGGCCGCGCTACGAAAATTAGATCGGGAGTTATAAGCATTTTAAATTTTTCGACCCTCACCACGGGGGGGTCTCCTGTCCCAAAATTTAACACTGCCTCATAATAAATTACCAAACAAAATTTGGCCGCGCTACGAAAATTAGATCGTGCGTTATAAGCATTTTAAATTTTTCGACCCTCACCGTGGGGGGTCTCCCGTCACCAAAAAATAACACTGCATCATTATAAATTACCAAACAAAATTTGGCCGCTCTACGAAAATTAGATCGCGAGTTATAAGCATTTTAAATGTTTTGACCCTCACCGTGGGGGTGTCCTGTCACCAAAAATTAACAATGTCTCATAATAAATTACCAAACAAAATTTGGCCGCGCAACAAAAATTACATTGCGAGTTATAAGCATTTTAAATTTTTCGACTCTCCTCGTGGGGGCTCCTGTAACCAAAAATTACCAATGTCTCATAATAAATTACCAAACAAAATTTGGCCGCGCAACGAAAATTACATTGCGAGTTATAAGCATTTTAAATTTTTCGACTTTCACCATGGGGGGGCTCCTGTAACCAAAAATTAACAGTCTCATAATAAATTACCAACCAAATTTGGCCGCGCTACGAAAATTAGATCGTGAGTTATAAGCATTTTAAATTTTTCGACCCTCACCGTGGGGGGGACTCCTGTCCCAAAAAATTAACACTGCTTCATAATAAATCACCAAACAAAATTTGGCCGCGCTACAAAAATTAGATCGCGAGTTATAAGCATTTTAAAATTTTTCTACCCTCACCTTGGTGGGTCTCCTGTCCCCCAAAATTAACACTGCCTCATAATAAATTACCAAACAAAATTTGGCCGCGCTACAAAAATTAGATCCCGAATTATAAGCATTTTAAATTTTTCGATCCTTACCTTGGGGAGTCTCTTGTCACCAAAAATTAATACTGTCTCATAATAAATCACCAAACAAAATTTGGCCGCGCTACGAAAATTAGATTGCGAATTATACGCATTTTAAATTTTTCGACCCTCATCGTGGGGTGGGGGGGGGGGTCTCCTGTCACCAAAAATTAACAATGTCTCATAATAAATCACCAAACAAAATTTGGCAGCGCTACGAAAATGAGATTGCGAGTTATAAGCATTTTAAATTTTTCGACCCTCATCGTGGGGGGTCTCCTGTCCCCAAAAATTAACACTACCTCATAATAAATTACCAAACAAAATTTGGCCGCGCTACAAAAATTAGATCGCGAGTTATAAGCATTTTAAATTTTTCGATCCTCACCACGGGGGGGGTCTCCTGTCCCCAAAATTTAACAGTCTCATAATAAATTTCCAATCAATATTTTGCCAAGCTACCAAAATTAGATCACGAGTTATAAGCATTTTTAATTTTTCGACCCTCACCGTGGGGGGTCTCCTGTCCCCAAAAATTAACACTACCTCATAATAAATTACCGAACAAAATTTGGCCGCGCTACAAAAATTAGATCGGGAGTTATAAGCATTTTAAATTTTTCGACCCTCACCGTGGGGGGGGGCTCCTGTCACCAAAAATTAACAGTCTCATAATAAATTACAAACAAAATCTGGCCGCGCTACGAAAATTAGATCGTGAGTTAGAAGCATTTTAAATTTTTCGACCCTCACCGTGGGGGGTCTCCTGTCCCCAAAAATTAACACTACCTCATAATAAATTACCGAACAAAATTCGGCCGCGCTACAAAAATTAGATCGGGAGTTATAAGCATTTTAAATTTTTCGACCCTCACCACGGGGGGTCTCCCGTCCCAAAATTTAACACTGCCTCATAATAAATTACCAAACAAAATTTGGCCGCGCTACGAAAATTAGATCCCGAATTATAAGCATTTTTAATTTTTCGATCCTTACCTTGGGGAGTCTCTTGTCACCAAAAATTAATACTGTCTCATAATAAATCACCAAACAAAATTTGGCCGCGCTACGAAAATTAGATTGCGAATTATACGCATTTTAAATTTTTCGACCCTCATCGTGGGGTGGGGGGGGTCTCCTGTCAGCAAAAATTAACAATGTCTCATAATAAATCACCAAACAAAATTTGGCAGCGCTACGAAAATGAGATTGCGAGTTATAAGCATTTTAAATTTTTCGACCCTCATCGTGGGGGGTCTCCTGTCCCCAAAAATTAACACTACCTCATAATAAATTACCAAACAAAATTTGGCCGCGCTACAAAAATTAGATCGCGAGTTATAAGCATTTTAAATTTTTCGATCCTCACCACGGGGGGGTCTCCTGTCCCCAAAATTTAACACTGTCTCATAATAAATTTCCAAACAATATTTTGCCAAGCTACCAAAATTAGATCACGAGTTATAAGCATTTTTAATTTTTCGACCCTCACCGTGGGGGGTCTCCTGTCCCCAAAAATTAACACTACCTCATAATAAATTACCGAACAAAATTCGGCCGCGCTACAAAAATTAGATCGGGAGTTATAAGCATTTTAAATTTTTCGACCCTCACCGTGGGGGGTGTCCTGTCACCAAAAATTAACACCGTCTCATAATAAATTACCAAACAAAATCTGGCCGCGGTACGAAATTTAGATCGCGAGTTATAAGCATTTTAAATTTTTCGACCCTCACCGTGTTGGTCTCCTGTCACCAAAAATTAACAATGTCTCATAATAAATTACCAAACAAAATTTGGCCGCGCAACGAAAATTACATTGCGAGTTATAAGCATTTTAAATTTTTCGACTCTCACCATGGGGGGGGCTCCTGTAACCAAAAATTAACAGTCTCATAATAAATTACCAACCAAATTTGGCCGCGCTACGAAAATTAGATCGTGAGTTATAAGCATTTTAAATTTTTCGACCCTCACCGTGGGGGGCTCCTGTCCCCAAAAATTAACACTACATCATAATAAATTACCGAACAAAATTCAGCCGCGCTACAAAAATTAGATCGGGAGTTATAAGCATTTTAAATTTTTCGACCCTCACCGTGGGGGGGGGCTCCTGTCACCAAAAATTAACAGTCTCATAATAAATTACAAACAAAATCTGGCCGCGCTACGAAAATTAGATCGTGAGTTAGAAGCATTTTAAATTTTTCGACCCTCACCGTGGGGGGTCTCCTGTCCCCAAACATTAACACTACCTCATAATAAATTACCGAACAAAATTCGGCCGCGCTACAAAAATTAGATCGGGAGTTATAAGCATTTTAAATTTTTCGACCCTCACCACGGGGGGTCTCCTGTCCCAAAATTTAACACTGCCTCATAATAAATTACCAAACAAAATTTGGCCGCGCTACGAAAATTAGATCCCGAATTATAAGCATTTTAAATTTTTCGATCCTTACCTTGGGGAGTCTCTTGTCACCAAAAATTAATACTGTCTCATAATAAATCACCAAACAAAATTTGGCCGCGCTACGAAAATTAGATTGCGAATTATACGCATTTTAAATTTTTCGACCCTCATCGTGGGGTGGGGGGGTCTCCTGTCACCAAAAATTAACAATGTCTCATAATAAATCACCAAACAAAATTTGGCAGCGCTACGAAAATGAGATTGCGAGTTATAAGCATTTTAAATTTTTCGACCCTCATCGTGGGGGGTCTCCTGTCCCCAAAATTAACACTACCTCATAATAAATTACTAAACAAAATTTGGCCGCGCTACAAAAATTAGATCGCGAGTTATAAGCATTTTAAAATTTTCGATCCTCACCACGGGGGGGTCTCCTGTCCCCAAAATTTAACACTGTCTCATAATAAATTTCCAAACAATATTTTGCCAAGCTACCAAAATTAGATCACGAGTTATAAGCATTTTTAATTTTTCGACCCTCACCGTGGGGGGCTCCTGTCCCCAAACATTAACACTACCTCATAATAAATTACCGAACAAAATTCGGCCGCGCTACAAAAATTAGATCGGGAGTTATAAGCATTTTAAATTTTTCGACCCTCACCACGGGGGGGTCTCCTGTCCCAAAATTTAACACTGCCTCATAATAAATTACCAAACAAAATTTGGCCGCGCTACGAAAATTAGATCGTGCGTTATAAGCATTTTTAATTTTTCGACCCTCACCGTGGGGGGGGTCTCCCGTCACCAAAAAATAACACTGCATCATTATAAATTACCAAACAAAATTTGGCCGCTCTACGAAAATTAGATCGCGAGTTATAAGCATTTAAATTTTTTCGACCCTCACCTTGGGGGGTGTCCTGTCACCAAAAATTAACACCGTCTCATAATAAATTACCAAACAAAATCTGGCCGCGCTACGAAATATAGATCGCGAGTTATAAGCATTTTAAATTTTTCGACCCTCACCGTGTTGGTCTCCTGTCACCAAAAATTAACAATGTCTCATAATAAATTACCAAACAAAATTTGGCCGCGCAACGAAAATTACATAGCGAGTTATAAGCATTTTAAATTTTTCGACTCTCCTCGTGGGGGCTCCTGTAACCAAAAATTAACAATGTCTCATAATAAATTACCAAACAAAATTTGGCCGCGCAACGAAAATTACATTGCGAGTTATAAGCATTTTAAATTTTTCGACTCTCACCATGGGGGGGCTCCTGTAACCAAAAATTAACAGTCTCATAATAAATTACCAACCAAATTTGGCCGCGCTACGAAAATTAGATCGTGAGTTATAAGCATTTTAAATTTTTCGACCCTCACCGTGGGGGGGACTCCTGTCCCCAAAAATTAACACTGCCTCATAATAAATCACCAAACAAAATTTGGCCGCGCTACAAAAATTAGATCGCGAGTTATAAGCATTTTAAAATTTTTCTACCCTCACCTTGGTGGGTCTCCTGTCCCCCAAAATTAACACTGCCTCATAATAAATTACCAAACAATATTTTGCCAAGCTACCAAAATTAGATCGCGAGTTATAAGCATTTTTAATTTTTCACCCTCACCTAGGGGTGTCTCCTGTCACCAAAAATTAACAATGTCTCATAATAAATTACCAAACAAAATTTGGCCGCGCTACGAAAATTAGATTGCGAATTATACGCATTTTAAATTTTTCGACCCTCCTCGTGGGGTGGGGGGGGTCTCCTGTCACCAAAAATTAACAATGTCTCATAATAAATCACCAAACAAAATTTGGCAGCTCTACGAAAATGAGATTGCGAGTTATAAGCATTTTAAATTTTTCGACCCTCATCGTGGGGGGTCTCCTGTCCCCAAAAATTAACACTACCTCATAATAAATTACCAAACAAAATTTGGCCGCGCTACAAAAATTAGATCGCGAGTTATAAGCATTTTAAATTTTTCGATCCTCACCACGGGGGGGTCTCCTGTCCCCAAAATTTAACACTGTCTCATAATAAATTTCCAAACAATATTTTGCCAAGCTACCAAAATTAGATCACGAGTTATAAGCATTTTTAATTTTTCGACCCTCACCGTGGGGGGTCTCCTGTCCCCAAAAATTAACACTACCTCATAATAAATTACCGAACAAAATTCGGCCGCGCTACAAAAATTAGATCGGGAGTTATAAGCATTTTAAATTTTTCGACCCTCACCGTGGGGGGGGGCTCCTGTCACCAAAAATTAACAGTCTCATAATAAATTACAAACAAAATCTGGCCGCGCTACGAAAATTAGATCGTGAGTTAGAAGCATTTTAAATTTTTCGACCCTCACCGTGGGGGGTCTCCTGTCCCCAAAAATTAACACTACCTCATAATAAATTACCGAACAAAATTCGGCCGCGCTACAAAAATTAGATCGGGAGTTATAAGCATTTTAAATTTTTCGACCCTCACCACGGGGGGGTCTCCTGTCCCAAAATTTAACACTGCCTCATAATAAATTACCAAACAAAATTTGGCCGCGCTACGAAAATTAGATCCCGAATTATAAGCATTTTAAATTTTTCGATCCTTACCTTGGGGAGTCTCTTGTCACCAAAAATAACACTGCATCATTATAAATTACCAAACAAAATTTGGCCGCTCTACGAAAATTAGATCGCGAGTTATAAGCATTTTAAATGTTTTGACCCTCACCGTGGGGGTGTCCTGTCACCAAAAATTAACAATGTCTCATAATAAATTACCAAACAAAATTTGGCCGCGCAACGAAAATTACATTGCGAGTTATAAGCATTTTAAATTTTTCGACTCTCCTCGTGGGGGCTCCTGTAACCAAAAATTACCAATGTCTCATAATAAATTACCAAACAAAATTTGGCCGCGCAACGAAAATTACATTGCGAGTTATAAGCATTTTAAATTTTTCGACTCTCATCATGGGGGGGCTCCTGTAACCAAAAATTAACAGTCTCATAATAAATTACCAACCAAATTTGGCCGCGCTACGAAAATTAGATCGTGAGTTATAAGCATTTTAAATTTTTCGACCCTCACCGTGGGGGGGACTCCTGTCCCCAAAAATTAACACTGCTTCATAATAAATCACCAAACAAAATTTGGCCGCGCTACAAAAATTAGATCGCGAGTTATAAGCATTTTAAAATTTTTCTACCCTCACCTTGGTGGGTCTCCTGTCCCCCAAAATTAACACTGCCTCATAATAAATTACCAAACAAAATTTGGCCGCGCTACAAAAATTAGATCCCGAATTATAAGCATTTTAAATTTTTCGATCCTTACCTTGGGGAGTCTCTTGTCACCAAAAATTAATACTGTGTCATAATAAATCACCAAACAAAATTTGGCCGCGCAACGAAAATTAGATCGGGAGTTATAAGCATTTTAAATTTTTCGACCCTCACCGTGGGGGGGGGGGCTCCTGTCACCAAAAATTAACAGTCTCATAATAAATTACCAAACAAAATTTGGCCGCGCTACAAAAATTAGATCGCGAGTTATAAGCATTTTAAATTTTTCAACCCTCACCGTGGGGGGGGGTCTCCTGTCACCAAAAATTAACAATGTCTCATAATAAATGACCAAACAAAATTTGGCCGCGCTACGAAAATTAGATTGCGAGTTATAAGCATTTTAAATTTTTCGATCCTCATCGTTGGGGGTCTCCTGTCATCAAAAATTAACAGTCTTATAATAAATTACCAAACAATATTTTGCCAAGCTACCAAAATTAGATCGCGAGTTATAAGCATTTTTAATTTTTCACCCTCACCTAGGGGTGTCTCCTGTCACCAAAAATTAACAATGTCTCATAATAAATTACCAAACAAAATTTGGCCGCGCTACGAAAATTAGATTGCGAATTATACGCATTTTAAATTTTTCGACCCTCATCGTGGGGTGGGGGGGGTCTCCTGTCACCAAAAATTAACAATGTCTCATAATAAATCACCAAACAAAATTTGGCAGCGCTACGAAAATGAGATTGCGAGTTATAAGCATTTTAAATTTTTCGACCCTCATCGTGGGGGGTCTCCTGTCCCCAAAAATTAACACTACCTCATAATAAATTACCAAACAAAATTTGGCCGCGCTACAAAAATTAGATCGCGAGTTATAAGCATTTTAAATTTTTCGATCCTCACCACGGGGGGGTCTCCTGTCCCCAAAATTTAACACTGTCTCATAATAAATTTCCAAACAATATTTTGCCAAGCTACCAAAATTAGATCACGAGTTATAAGCATTTTTAATTTTTCGACCCTCACCGTGGGGGGTCTCCTGTCCCCAAAAATTAACACTACCTCATAATAAATTACCGAACAAAATTCGGCCGCGCTACAAAAATTAGATCGGGAGTTATAAGCATTTTAAATTTTTCGACCCTCACCGTGGGGGGGGGCTCCTGTCACCAAAAATTAACAGTCTCATAATAAATTACAAACAAAATCTGGCCGCGCTACGAAAATTAGATCGTGAGTTAGAAGCATTTTAAATTTTTCGACCCTCACCGTGGGGGGTCTCCTGTCCCCAAAAATTAACACTACCTCATAATAAATTACCGAACAAAATTCGGCCGCGCTACAAAAATTAGATCGGGAGTTATAAGCATTTTAAATTTTTCGACCCTCACCACGGGGGGGTCTCCTGTCCCAAAATTTAACACTGCCTCATAATAAATTACCAAACAAAATTTGGCCGCGCTACGAAAATTAGATCCCGAATTATAAGCATTTTAAATTTTTCGATCCTTACCTTGGGGAGTCTCTTGTCACCAAAAATAACACTGCATCATTATAAATTACCAAACAAAATTTGGCCGCTCTACGAAAATTAGATCGCGAGTTATAAGCATTTTAAATGTTTTGACCCTCACCGTGGGGGTGTCCTGTCACCAAAAATTAACAATGTCTCATAATAAATTACCAAACAAAATTTGGCCGCGCAACGAAAATTACATTGCGAGTTATAAGCATTTTAAATTTTTCGACTCTCCTCGTGGGGGCTCCTGTAACCAAAAATTACCAATGTCTCATAATAAATTACCAAACAAAATTTGGCCGCGCAACGAAAATTACATTGCGAGTTATAAGCATTTTAAATTTTTCGACTCTCATCATGGGGGGGCTCCTGTAACCAAAAATTAACAGTCTCATAATAAATTACCAACCAAATTTGGCCGCGCTACGAAAATTAGATCGTGAGTTATAAGCATTTTAAATTTTTCGACCCTCACCGTGGGGGGGACTCCTGTCCCCAAAAATTAACACTGCTTCATAATAAATCACCAAACAAAATTTGGCCGCGCTACAAAAATTAGATCGCGAGTTATAAGCATTTTAAAATTTTTCTACCCTCACCTTGGTGGGTCTCCTGTCCCCCAAAATTAACACTGCCTCATAATAA
Source organism: Maratus speculifer (assembly GCA_964019185.1). NCBI lineage: Eukaryota > Metazoa > Arthropoda > Arachnida > Araneae > Salticidae > Maratus > Maratus speculifer. The sequence continues at coordinate 19,238,915 of OZ025292.1, read as the reverse complement.
ATTACCAAACAAAATTTGGCCGCGCTACAAAAATTAGATCCCGAATTATAAGCATTTTAAATTTTTCGATCCTTACCTTGGGGAGTCTCTTGTCACCAAAAATTAATACTGTGTCATAATAAATCACCAAACAAAATTTGGCCGCGCAACGAAAATTAGATCGGGAGTTATAAGCATTTTAAATTTTTCGACCCTCACCGTGGGGGGGTCTCCTGTCCCAAAATTTAACACTGCCTCATAATAAATTACCAAACAAAATTTGGCCGCTCTACGAAAATTAGATCGCGAGTTATAAGCATTTTAATTTTTTCGACCCTCACCTTGGGGGGTGTCCTGTCACCAAAAATTAACACCGTCTCATAATAAATTACCAAACAAAATCTGGCCGCGCTACGAAATATAGATCGCGAGTTATAAGCATTTTAAATTTTTCGACCCTCACCGTGTTGGTCTCCTGTCACCAAAAATTAACAATGTCTCATAATAAATTACCAAACAAAATTTGGCCGCGCAACGAAAATTACATAGCGAGTTATAAGCATTTTAAATTTTTCGACTCTCCTCGTGGGGGCTCCTGTAACCAAAAATTAACAATGTCTCATAATAAATTACCAAACAAAATTTGGCCGCGCAACGAAAATTACATTGCGAGTTATAAGCATTTTAAATTTTTCGACTCTCACCATGGGGGGGCTCCTGTAACCAAAAATTAACAGTCTCATAATAAATTACCAACCAAATTTGGCCGCGCTACGAAAATTAGATCGTGAGTTATAAGCATTTTAAATTTTTCGACCCTCACCGTGGGGGGGACTCCTGTCCCCAAAAATTAACACTGCCTCATAATAAATCACCAAACAAAATTTGGCCGCGCTACAAAAATTAGATCGCGAGTTATAAGCATTTTAAAATTTTTCTACCCTCACCTTGGTGGGTCTCCTGTCCCCCAAAATTAACACTGCCTCATAGTAAATTACCAAACAAAATTTGGCCGCGCTACAAAAATTAGATCCCGAATTATAAGCATTTTAAATTTTTCGATCCTTACCTTGGGGAGTCTCTTGTCACCAAAAATTAATACTGTCTCATAATAAATCACCAAACAAAATTTGGCCGCGCTACGAAAATTAGATTGCGAATTATACGCATTTTAAATTTTTCGACCCTCATCGTGGGGTGGGGGGGGTCTCCTGTCACCAAAAATTAACAATGTCTCATAATAAATCACCAAACAAAATTTGGCAGCGCTACGAAAATGAGATTGCGAGTTATAAGCATTTTAAATTTTTCGACCCTCATCGTGGGGGGTCTCCTGTCCCCAAAAATTAACACTACCTCATAATAAATTACCAAACAAAATTTGGCCGCGCTACAAAAATTAGATCGCGAGTTATAAGCATTTTAAATTTTTCGATCCTCACCACGGGGGGTCTCCTGTCCCGAAAATTTAACACTGTCTCATAATAAATTTCCAAACAATATTTTGCCAAGCTACCAAAATTAGATCACGAGTTATAAGCATTTTTAATTTTTCGACTCTCACCGTGGGGTGTCTCCTGTCACCAAAAATTAACACTGTCTCATAATAAATTACCAAACAAAATTGGGCCGCGCTACGAAAATTAGATCGCGAGTTATAAGCATTTTAAATTTTTTGACCCTCACCGTGGGGGGGGGGCTCCTGTCACCAAAAATTAACAGTCTCATAATAAATTACAAACAAAATCTGGCCGCGCTACGAAAATTAGATCGTGAGTTAGAAGCATTTTAAATTTTTCGACCCTCACCGTGGGGGGTCTCCTGTCCCCAAAAATTAACACTACCTCATAATAAATTACCGAACAAAATTCGGCCGCGCTACAAAAATTAGATCGGGAGTTATAAGCATTTTAAATTTTTCGACCCTCACCACGGGGGGGTCTCCTGTCCTAAAATTTAACACTGCCTCATAATAAATTACCAAACAAAATTTGGCCGCGCTACGAAAATTAGATCGTGCGTTATAAGCATTTTAAATTTTTCGACCCTCACCGTGGGGGGGTCTCCCGTCACCAAAAAATAACACTGCATCATTATAAATTACCAAACAAAATTTGGCCGCTCTACGAAAATTAGATCGCGAGTTATAAGCATTTTAAATGTTTTGACCCTCACCGTGGGGGTGTCCTGTCACCAAAAATTAACAATGTCTCATAATAAATTACCAAACAAAATTTGGCCGCGCAACGAAAATTACATTGCGAGTTATAAGCATTTTAAATTTTTCGACTCTCCTCGTGGGGGCTCCTGTAACCAAAAATTACCAATGTCTCATAATAAATTACCAAACAAAATTTGGCCGCGCAACGAAAATTACATTGCGAGTTATAAGCATTTTAAATTTTTCGACTCTCATCATGGGGGGGCTCCTGTAACCAAAAATTAACAGTCTCATAATAAATTACCAACCAAATTTGGCCGCGCTACGAAAATTAGATCGTGAGTTATAAGCATTTTAAATTTTTCGACCCTCACCGTGGGGGGGACTCCTGTCCCCAAAAATTAACACTGCTTCATAATAAATCACCAAACAAAATTTGGCCGCGCTACAAAAATTAGATCGCGAGTTATAAGCATTTTAAAATTTTTCTACCCTCACCTTGGTGGGTCTCCTGTCCCCCAAAATTAACACTGCCTCATAATAAATTACCAAACAAAATTTGGCCGCGCTACAAAAATTAGATCCCGAATTATAAGCATTTTAAATTTTTCGATCCTTACCTTGGGGAGTCTCTTGTCACCAAAAATTAATACTGTGTCATAATAAATCACCAAACAAAATTTGGCCGCGCAACGAAAATTAGATCGGGAGTTATAAGCATTTTAAATTTTTCGACCCTCACCGTGGGGGGGGGGCTCCTGTCACCAAAAATTAACAGTCTCATAATAAATTACCAAACAAAATTTGGCCGCGCTACAAAAATTAGATCGCGAGTTATAAGCATTTTAAATTTTTCAACCCTCACCGTGGGGGGGGGTCTCCTGTCACCAAAAATTAACAATGTCTCATAATAAATGACCAAACAAAATTTGGCCGCGCTACGAAAATTAGATTGCGAGTTATAAGCATTTTAAATTTTTCGATCCTCATCGTTGGGGGTCTCCTGTCATCAAAAATTAACAGTCTTATAATAAATTACCAAACAATATTTTGCCAAGCTACCAAAATTAGATCGCGAGTTATAAGCATTTTTAATTTTTCACCCTCACCTAGGGGTGTCTCCTGTCACCAAAAATTAACAATGTCTCATAATAAATTACCAAACAAAATTTGGCCGCGCTACGAAAATTAGATTGCGAATTATACGCATTTTAAATTTTTCGACCCTCCTCGTGGGGTGGGGGGGGTCTCCTGTCACCAAAAATTAACAATGTCTCATAATAAATCACCAAACAAAATTTGGCAGCGCTACGAAAATGAGATTGCGAGTTATAAGCATTTTAAATTTTTCGACCCTCATCGTGGGGGGTCTCCTGTCCCCAAAAATTAACACTACCTCATAATAAATTACCAAACAAAATTTGGCCGCGCTACAAAAATTAGATCGCGAGTTGTAAGCATTTTAAATTTTTCGATCCTCACCACGGGGGGGTCTCCTGTCCCCAAAATTTAACACTGTCTCATAATAAATTTCCAAACAATATTTTGCCAAGCTACCAAAATTAGATCACGAGTTATAAGCATTTTTAATTTTTCGACCCTCACCGTGGGGGGTCTCCTGTCCCCAAAAATTAACACTACCTCATAATAAATTACCGAACAAAATTCGGCCGCGCTACAAAAATTAGATCGGGAGTTATAAGCATTTTAAATTTTTCGACCCTCACCGTGGGGGGGGGGGGCTCCTGTCACCAAAAATTAACAGTCTCATAATAAATTACAAACAAAATCTGGCCGCGCTACGAAAATTAGATCGTGAGTTAGAAGCATTTTAAATTTTTCGACCCTCACCGTGGGGGGTCTCCTGTCCCCAAAAATTAACACTACCTCATAATAAATTACCGAACAAAATTCGGCCGCGCTACAAAAATTAGATCGGGAGTTATAAGCATTTTAAATTTTTCGACCCTCACCACGGGGGGGTCTCCTGTCCCAAAATTTAACACTGCCTCATAATAAATTACCAAACAAAATTTGGCCGCGCTACGAAAATTAGATCCCGAATTATAAGCATTTTAAATTTTTCGATCCTTACCTTGGGGAGTCTCTTGTCACCAAAAATAACACTGCATCATTATAAATTACCAAACAAAATTTGGCCGCTCTACGAAAATTAGATCGCGAGTTATAAGCATTTTAAATGTTTTGACCCTCACCGTGGGGGTGTCCTGTCACCAAAAATTAACAATGTCTCATAATAAATTACCAAACAAAATTTGGCCGCGCAACGAAAATTACATTGCGAGTTATAAGCATTTTAAATTTTTCGACTCTCCTCGTGGGGGCTCCTGTAACCAAAAATTACCAATGTCTCATAATAAATTACCAAACAAAATTTGGCCGCGCAACGAAAATTACATTGCGAGTTATAAGCATTTTAAATTTTTCGACTCTCATCATGGGGGGGCTCCTGTAACCAAAAATTAACAGTCTCATAATAAATTACCAACCAAATTTGGCCGCGCTACGAAAATTAGATCGTGAGTTATAAGCATTTTAAATTTTTCGACCCTCACCGTGGGGGGGACTCCTGTCCCCAAAAATTAACACTGCTTCATAATAAATCACCAAACAAAATTTGGCCGCGCTACAAAAATTAGATCGCGAGTTATAAGCATTTTAAAATTTTTCTACCCTCACCTTGGTGGGTCTCCTGTCCCCCAAAATTAACACTGCCTCATAATAAATTACCAAACAAAATTTGGCCGCGCTACAAAAATTAGATCCCGAATTATAAGCATTTTAAATTTTTCGATCCTTACCTTGGGGAGTCTCTTGTCACCAAAAATTAATACTGTGTCATAATAAATCACCAAACAAAATTTGGCCGCGCAACGAAAATTAGATCGGGAGTTATAAGCATTTTAAATTTTTCGACCCTCACCGTGGGGGGGGGGCTCCTGTCACCAAAAATTAACAGTCTCATAATAAATTACCAAACAAAATTTGGCCGCGCTACAAAAATTAGATCGCGAGTTATAAGCATTTTAAATTTTTCAACCCTCACCGTGGGGGGGGGGGTCTCCTGTCACCAAAAATTAACAATGTCTCATAATAAATGACCAAACAAAATTTGGCCGCGCTACGAAAATTAGATTGCGAGTTATAAGCATTTTAAATTTTTCGATCCTCATCGTTGGGGGTCTCCTGTCATCAAAAATTAACAGTCTTATAATAAATTTCCAAACAATATTTTGCCAAGCTACCAAAATTAGATCACGAGTTATAAGCATTTTTAATTTTTCGACCCTCACCGTGGGGGGTCTCCTGTCCCCAAAAATTAACACTACCTCATAATAAATTACCGAACAAAATTCGGCCGCGCTACAAAAATTAAATCGGGAGTTATAAGCATTTTAAATTTTTCGACCCTCACCGTGGGGGGGGGGGCTCCTGTCACCAAAAATTAACAGTCTCATAATAAATTACAAACAAAATCTGGCCGCGCTACGAAAATTAGATCGTGAGTTAGAAGCATTTTAAATTTTTCGACCCTCACCGTGGGGGGTCTCCTGTCCCCAAAAATTAACACTACCTCATAATAAATTACCGAACAAAATTCGGCCGCGCTACAAAAATTAGATCGGGAGTTATAAGCATTTTAAATTTTTCGACCCTCACCACGGGGGGGTCTCCTGTCCCAAAATTTAACACTGCCTCATAATAAATTACCAAACAAAATTTGGCCGCGCTACGAAAATTAGATCCCGAATTATAAGCATTTTAAATTTTTCGATCCTTACCTTGGGGAGTCTCTTGTCACCAAAAATTAATACTGTCTCATAATAAATCACCAAACAAAATTTGGCCGCGCTACGAAAATTAGATTGCGAATTATACGCATTTTAAATTTTTCGACCCTCATCGTGGGGTGGGGGGGTCTCCTGTCACCAAAAATTAACAATGTCTCATAATAAATCACCAAACAAAATTTGGCAGCGCTACGAAAATGAGATTGCGAGTTTTAAGCATTTTAAATTTTTCGACCCTCATCGTGGGGGGTCTCCTGTCCCCAAAAATTAACACTACCTCATAATAAATTACCAAACAAAATTTGGCCGCGCTACAAAAATTAGATCGCGAGTTATAAGCATTTTAAATTTTTCGATCCTCACCACGGGGGGGGTCTCCTGTCCCCAAAATTTAACACTGTCTCATAATAAATTTCCAAACAATATTTTGCCAAGCTACCAAAATTAGATCACGAGTTATAAGCATTTTTAATTTTTCGACCCTCACCGTGGGGGGCTCCTGTCCTCAAAAATTAACACTACCTCATAATAAATTACCGAACAAAATTCGGCCGCGCTACAAAAATTAGATCGGGAGTTATAAGCATTTTAAATTTTTCGACCCTCACCGTGGGGGGGGGGGCTCCTGTCACCAAAAATTAACAGTCTCATAATAAATTACAAACAAAATCTGGCCGCGCTACGAAAATTAGATCGTGAGTTAGAAGCATTTTAAATTTTTCGACCCTCACCGTGGGGGGTCTCCTGTCCCCAAAAATTAACACTACCTCATAATAAATTACCGAACAAAATTCGGCCGCGCTACAAAAATTAGATCGGGAGTTATAAGCATTTTAAATTTTTCGACCCTCACCACGGGGGGTCTCCTGTCCCAAAATTTAACACTGCCTCATAATAAATTACCAAACAAAATTTGGCCGCGCTACGAAAATTAGATCCCGAATTATAAGCATTTTAAATTTTTCGATCCTTACCTTGGGGAGTCTCTTGTCACCAAAAATTAATACTGTCTCATAATAAATCACCAAACAAAATTTGGCCGCGCTACGAAAATTAGATTGCGAATTATACGCATTTTAAATTTTTCGACCCTCATCGTGGGGTGGGGGGGGTCTCCTGTCACCAAAAATTAACAATGTCTCATAATAAATCACCAAACAAAATTTGGCAGCGCTACGAAAATGAGATTGCGAGTTATAAGCATTTTAAATTTTTCGACCCTCATCGTGGGGGGTCTCCTGTCCCCAAAAATTAACACTACCTCATAATAAATTACCAAACAAAATTTGGCCGCGCTACAAAAATTAGATCGCGAGTTATAAGCATTTTAAAATTTTCGATCCTCACCACGGGGGGGTCTCCTGTCCCCAAAATTTAACACTGTCTCATAATAAATTTCCAAACAATATTTTGCCAAGCTACCACCCATATAGCACAAAAGCTCCTCAATACCTCCCCAGGAGCTCCAAGCCATCCCATATTCCTCCTAAAATTAAAATGACAAGATCAGGACGTCCTGGGGAAGAGTCTTTTACGATGTCCTCAGGAATGAGCTCCCAGTAACATCCCACGGAGCAATTTCCCAGGGACGCTACTCCTGGGGAAGTATCTGGGAAATCCCTCCTGGGGATGTACTCGGTTAGTCATTCCTGGGGAAGTGCCCAGGAAGTCACAGTGCTGGCGCCATCTTATGAATGATTCAGGAATACAATACTCAATTATTTTTTAATAAAATATCGAATGCAATTTAATCAGTATCGATTTTAATGACTTAATTTTATTTTATTAATTATTCAATTCCTTATTTATTAGCAAATTAGATAATTGTTATTAAATTGCTATTATTTTTAATTATTGCTGTAATTTTTAATCTTTTTTGTTAAATTAAAATTTATTATTTATTATTTCAGTTACTTACTATTTTTATATACTAAGTACTATTATATATCTTTTAAATCAAATTTTGTTCATTTATCAATATTTTATTAATTATTAATAAATAACCTATTGCGTTTTGCTTTATTATTATTTGTTTTATTAAGAAATTAATTTAACTTGTTTAAATTAACTAAATAGTAAGTTTCTAAATTAATACACTAAAATCTCTAAATAGAAGAAATTTCTATATCATATATTTTTCTGATATTTAGAGGTAAAGATATTTATGCAAAAAAAAAAAAAAAAAAAAAAAAAAAAAAATCTTAATGTAAGTTTGTTTATGAGTATCCTTTAAAACTTTGTTATGAAAATTATCTAAATTGAGTCCTGATGCATCTTAATGTCAAATGTGGAATGTTTTTGCGTGTATATATATAAATATATATATATATATAGAAATAAAATAAACAAAAGTGTCCCGACGAAATTAGACATATTTATCACAGAACATAACACAAAATCAAAGATAATTCATTTAAAATGGTATATTTGGATTTAAAATAAATAAATATTGAACCGCTCCCCCCCCCCCCTCCGCATACACATACCAATAAATGATTTATTTGAAAAGATTTTCTGTTCAAAAATATACATTCTTATAAAATCAGTTTTAAAAAAATAAAATCACGCTAATTTAAAGTTTAATTTAGGTTATTATCAATTATTTATCCAGTGTAATTTGATGTGTATTGAAGATAAGAAATTGTTTTCTAAATAGAAGCTTCAATTCAAATGTCATTTTTGAAGGTTTAACTTATTTTGTTTAATTTATCATTAATATTTTTTTAAATGTAAGTTGTACTTAATAACAAATTATTTTTCTAATATCTTTTATAGATTACCAAACATATTATTATTATTTAAATTCTGAAAGATAAAATGAAGTCTTTATTTTGAAAACTTCAGATATATAAATAATTTTTTGGTTCTGAAATTACAGATAAATATTTATCTGTATTTCCTAAGTAACAAATACTTTTATCGCAGCTTTCAACTGAATTGAATGGAATTTCACTACCCCAAGTGACCTTCCCAACCTTCAGGCAGTCATCTTCCCAACCTTTCAACAATTGAATTTTTAACAAGATTATCCTGCCCCCCAGTCAGTTGTCAGCTGAGAATGCGTTTTGCCGATCACTCAATGAGAGAGAGAGAGAAAAAGAAAGTGCGATATTCCAAGAATAGACTATTTCTGAATTTGTAAGAAAAAGCGCTACAAAGAATTTTGTTAGTAAATGCAAAAGAAATATATACATATATTGAAAACATCTTATATTTTAAATAAAAATTTCAGTTTTTTTAGGCTTTTTAAATTGCCTAAAATCTTAGTTTCTAAAATTACATGTAAAGAAATCAACAAAAATATTCCCGTCTTTAATTAAATGAAAAATGGTGCATATTGTATTTTTTATGCATATAAATATTTCATACAATTTTCAAAGACAATTAAATGGAGATTTAAATGAAAAGTAATTTTATTTATAACAATAAGAAAATTATTTTGTAACAAATTAAAATTTTATTAATAGTTTCTATTTTATATAACTCAAGCAGTGTTTCAGTGTAATGATAGAATTTTACAAATGATTTTCACACCAAATTCTGATATAATAAAATTATACAAATTTGTACAATGGTGTGTTATTGATGAAAATACAAAATTTTAATATTTTACTATGTTATAAAATAATACAGTTGTTTTACAGTATTTTTTAATCCCGCAACAAGTGGTAAATCTCCAAACATCTGTAACTCGTGCCGTCGTATAAGAATTTCATAAGTAACGGATTTAATTATTTGTTAATAAATATTCGTCAAAATATACCTAATCACTTTAAAACGAGTTTGTTGATTGGTTGTATTTATGACGGCCAATTATCAACATGAGGGACATATCAAGGGAAGGGGGGGGGGGGTTGCCCTCAGTGAAGGTTTTTCTAAAGGAATTTAACCCGTATTTACGCAAGGAAATACAAGATTCGAAGAAAACCCCGGGAAACTGCGAACAATTAGGTCGACGGGCGCGATTGGTTACAAACTCTGCACATCCCATCTACCAGCTTCGAGAGCAGAATCTCTTGACCACGGGTGGGGCCCAGAATGAAACTGCAACAATGAAATATTTCAAAGAGCAAAATGTAGGAAAGAAAAGGCTTAAGAAAAGACTAAGCAAATTTATATATATTTTTTTTTCATAAATTCATATAATAAGAGCACCTTTTACCAAGCGTAAAAAAAAAAAAAAATCGCTTAAAATTTCTGTAAAAAATAAATAAATAAATAAAATAAATAAGAGAGAGAAAGAGAGCGAAAAGATTTTACTTTTGAAAGATTCACTTAGAGCTTATATGTCTATCATAAACAAAAAATCATCAAAGACATATCAAGAGAGGGGGGGGGGGGTTGCCCTCCGTGAGGTTTTTCTAAAGGAACCTAACCCGTATTTACGCAAAGAAATCCAAGATTTGAAGAATACCGTGGAAAACTCCGAACGATTAGACCGACGGGCGCGATTGGGTACAAACTCAGCCCCTCCCATCTACCACCTTCGAAAGCAGAATCTCTTGATCGCTGGTGTCACCCACAATGAAACTGTAACAATGAAATATTTCAAAGAGTAAAAAGTAGGAAAGAAAAGGCTAAGCAAATTTACATATTTTTTCATAAATTCGTATAATAAGAGCACCTTTAAACAAGCGTAAAAAGAAAAAATATCGATAAAAAATTCTGTAAAAAAAAAGTAAGATCGAGATAGAGCAAACAAGTTTTATTTTTGAAAGGATTTACTTAGATTTTATTTGTCAATCATTAAAAAAAAAAAAAAAAAAAAAAAAAAAAAAAAAAAAAAAACAAGGTACATATTAAGGGATGAGGGTTGCCCTCCGTGAGGGTCTTTCTAAAGGAACCTACCCGTATTTACGCAAGGAAGTTTAAGAAAACCGTGGAAAACTCCGAACGATTAGGCGGACGGGTGCGATTGGGTACAAACTCACCACCTCCCATCTACCATCTACCACCAAAAGAAAAAAGAAAAAAAATCGATTAAAATTTCTGTAAAATTCATAATTTTAAAGAAACTATGTGTTTTGATCTCTTGCTATTTTAATTTCTGGAAATAATATTTTTATTAACTAAAATTAAATTTTATAGGGGATATCATCAGAAACGTTTCGCATCATTCATTGTGTGTCAAAATATATAATTCATAATCAATTTTATAACTACTGAACAATTTTAATGGATTTTAAGTATTAAAAGCTAAAAGGATATTTTTATCATTTAAAAATACAATTTCATTTAAAATTTTTTAAAGCAAAGACATTTATGTTATAACAAATAATTATTGACAATTTATTTAGAGTTATTAACTTAAATTTATTTCGAGTGTATACAAAAGGCACAAAATATGAGGACATTTCCTAGTTTTAAGTTTCAAAAGCGGAGTAAAAATGCATCTATACCTTAGAAACCTTTATTCCTTACTGTCCCGACAGCATAACGGTCAGAGTGCGCGTTCGGAATACCAAGGTACTCGGGTTCAAATCCAGCAGGAAAAATAAAGGTAAGAAATTTGTTCCTGAATAATCTCTATATATGTAAATCCGTCTGAATAATAGAAAAAATAAAACATTCGCGTTTTCTCCTAAAAAATTTTTTTATAAAATCATAGCTTTAATTTTTTTTTAACATATTAGTGACCTTGAAGTTTCCCAAAGTCCTCCTATATCGCTTCCTCAAATCTTCCCCTGAACCTCCCGGGGAGGACTCTGAAGGAGGTCCTGGGGAGCGCCCCAGGACGCTATAAAGCGGACATTTTCGGTTCCTGAGGACCTCCTGGTGACAATTTTCTGCATCCTCAGGGATGCCTGGGGGATGAGTGTCCTGGGATGTGAATCCTCCCCAGGACATCCTGGGGAGGCAAGTGTGCTATATGGGCAAAATTAGATCACGAGTTATAAGCATTTTTAATTTTTCGACCCTCACCGTGGGGGGCTCCTGTCCCCAAAAATTAACACTACCTCATAATAAATTACCGAACAAAATTCGGCCGCGCTACAAAAATTAGATCGGGAGTTATAAGCATTTTAAATTTTTCGACCCTCACCACGGGGGGGTCTCCTGTCCCAAAATTTAACACTGCCTCATAATAAATTACCAAACAAAATTTGGCCGCGCTACGAAAATTAGATCGTGCGTTATAAGCATTTTTAATTTTTCGACCCTCACCGTGGGGGGGGGTCTCCCGTCACCAAAAAATAACACTGCATCATTATAAATTACCAAACAAAATTTGGCCGCTCTACGAAAATTAGATCGCGAGTTATAAGCATTTTAATTTTTTCGACCCTCACCTTGGGGGGTGTCCTGTCACCAAAAATTAACACCGTCTCATAATAAATTACCAAACAAAATCTGGCCGCGCTACGAAATATAGATCGCGAGTTATAAGCATTTTAAATTTTTCGACCCTCACCGTGTTGGTCTCCTGTCACCAAAAATTAACAATGTCTCATAATAAATTACCAAACAAAATTTGGCCGCGCAACGAAAATTACATAGCGAGTTATAAGCATTTTAAATTTTTCGACTCTCCTCGTGGGGGCTCCTGTAACCAAAAATTAACAATGTCTCATAATAAATTACCAAACAAATTTGGCCGCGCTACGAAAATTAGATCGTGAGTTATAAGCATTTTAAATTTTTCGACCCTCACCGTGGGGGGGACTCCTGTCCCCAAAAATTAACACTGCTTCATAATAAATCACCAAACAAAATTTGGCCGCGCTACAAAAATTAGATCGCGAGTTATAAGCATTTTAAAATTTTTCTACCCTCACCTTGGTGGGTCTCCTGTCCCCCAAAATTAACACTGCCTCATAATAAATTACCAAACAAAATTTGGCCGCGCTACAAAAATTAGATCCCGAATTATAAGCATTTTAAATTTTTCGATCCTTACCTTGGGGAGTCTCTTGTCACCAAAAATTAATACTGTGTCATAATAAATCACCAAACAAAATTTGGCCGCGCAACGAAAATTAGATCGGGAGTTATAAGCATTTTAAATTTTTCGACCCTCACCGTGGGGGGGGGGCTCCTGTCACCAAAAATTAACAGTCTCATAATAAATTACCAAACAAAATTTGGCCGCGCTACAAAAATTAGATCGCGAGTTATAAGCATTTTAAATTTTTCAACCCTCACCGTGGGGGGGGGGGTCTCCTGTCACCAAAAATTAACAATGTCTCATAATAAATGACCAAACAAAATTTGGCCGCGCTACGAAAATTAGATTGCGAGTTATAAGCATTTTAAATTTTTCGATCCTCATCGTTGGGGGTCTCCTGTCATCAAAAATTAACAGTCTTATAATAAATTACCAAACAATATTTTGCCAAGCTACCAAAATTAGATCGCGAGTTATAAGCATTTTTAATTTTTCACCCTCACCTAGGGGTGTCTCCTGTCACCAAAAATTAACAATGTCTCATAATAAATCACCAAACAAAATTTGGCAGCGCTACAAAAATTAGATCGGGAGTTATAAGCATTTTAAATTTTTCGACCCTCACCGTGGGGGGGGGGGCTCCTGTCACCAAAAATTAACAGTCTCATAATAAATTACAAACAAAATCTGGCCGCGCTACGAAAATTAGATCGTGAGTTAGAAGCATTTTAAATTTTTCGACCCTCACCGTGGGGGGTCTCCTGTCCCCAAAAATTAACACTACCTCATAATAAATTACCGAACAAAATTCGGCCGCGCTACAAAAATTAGATCGGGAGTTATAAGCATTTTAAATTTTTCGACCCTCACCACGGGGGGGTCTCCTGTCCCAAAATTTAACACTGCCTCATAATAAATTACCAAACAAAATTTGGCCGCGCTACGAAAATTAGATCCCGAATTATAAGCATTTTAAATTTTTCGATCCTTACCTTGGGGAGTCTCTTGTCACCAAAAATTAATACTGTCTCATAATAAATCACCAAACAAAATTTGGCCGCGCTACGAAAATTAGATTGCGAATTATACGCATTTTAAATTTTTCGACCCTCATCGTGGGGTGGGGGGGTCTCCTGTCACCAAAAATTAACAATGTCTCATAATAAATCACCAAACAAAATTTGGCAGCGCTACGAAAATGAGATTGCGAGTTTTAAGCATTTTAAATTTTTCGACCCTCATCGTGGGGGGTCTCCTGTCCCCAAAAATTAACACTACCTCATAATAAATTACCAAACAAAATTTGGCCGCGCTACAAAAATTAGATCGCGAGTTATAAGCATTTTAAATTTTTCGATCCTCACCACGGGGGGGGTCTCCTGTCCCCAAAATTTAACACTGTCTCATAATAAATTTCCAAACAATATTTTGCCAAGCTACCAAAATTAGATCACGAGTTATAAGCATTTTTAATTTTTCGACCCTCACCGTGGGGGGCTCCTGTCCTCAAAAATTAACACTACCTCATAATAAATTACCGAACAAAATTCGGCCGCGCTACAAAAATTAGATCGGGAGTTATAAGCATTTTAAATTTTTCGACCCTCACCGTGGGGGGGGGGCTCCTGTCACCAAAAATTAACAGTCTCATAATAAATTACAAACAAAATCTGGCCGCGCTACGAAAATTAGATCGTGAGTTAGAAGCATTTTAAATTTTTCGACCCTCACCGTGGGGGGTCTCCTGTCCCCAAAAATTAACACTACCTCATAATAAATTACCGAACAAAATTCGGCCGCGCTACAAAAATTAGATCGGGAGTTATAAGCATTTTAAATTTTTCGACCCTCACCACGGGGGGTCTCCTGTCCCAAAATTTAACACTGCCTCATAATAAATTACCAAACAAAATTTGGCCGCGCTACGAAAATTAGATCCCGAATTATAAGCATTTTAAATTTTTCGATCCTTACCTTGGGGAGTCTCTTGTCACCAAAAATTAATACTGTCTCATAATAAATCACCAAACAAAATTTGGCCGCGCTACGAAAATTAGATTGCGAATTATACGCATTTTAAATTTTTCGACCCTCACCGTGGGGGGGGGGGGGCTCCTGTCACCAAAAATTAACAGTCTCATAATAAATTACCAAACAAAATTTGGCCGCGCTACAAAAATTAGATCGCGAGTTATAAGCATTTTAAATTTTTCAACCCTCACCGTGGGGGGGGGGGTCTCCTGTCACCAAAAATTAACAATGTCTCATAATAAATGACCAAACAAAATTTGGCCGCGCTACGAAAATTAGATTGCGAGTTATAAGCATTTTAAATTTTTCGATCCTCATCGTTGGGGGTCTCCTGTCATCAAAAATTAACAGTCTTATAATAAATTACCAAACAATATTTTGCCAAGCTACCAAAATTAGATCGCGAGTTATAAGCATTTTTAATTTTTCACCCTCACCTAGGGGTGTCTCCTGTCACCAAAAATTAACAATGTCTCATAATAAATTACCAAACAAAATTTGGCCGCGCTACGAAAATTAGATTGCGAATTATACGCATTTTAAATTTTTCGACCCTCCTCGTGGGGTGGGGGGGGGGTCTCCTGTCACCAAAAATTAACAATGTCTCATAATAAATCACCAAACAAAATTTGGCAGCGCTACGAAAATGAGATTGCGAGTTATAAGCATTTTAAATTTTTCGACCCTCATCGTGGGGGGTCTCCTGTCCCCAAAAATTAACACTACCTCATAATAAATTACCAAACAAAATTTGGCCGCGCTACAAAAATTAGATCGCGAGTTATAAGCATTTTAAAATTTTCGATCCTCACCACGGGGGGGTCTCCTGTCCCCAAAATTTAACACTGTCTCATAATAAATTTCCAAACAATATTTTGCCAAGCTACCACCCATATAGCACAAAAGCTCCTCAATACCTCCCCAGGAGCTCCAAGCCATCCCATATTCCTCCTAAAATTAAAATGACAAGATCAGGACGTCCTGGGGAAGAGTCTTTTACGATGTCCTCAGGAATGAGCTCCCAGTAACATCCCACGGAGCAATTTCCCAGGGACGCTACTCCTGGGGAAGTATCTGGGAAATCCCTCCTGGGGATGTACTCGGTTAGTCATTCCTGGGGAAGTGCCCAGGAAGTCACAGTGCTGGCGCCATCTTATGAATGATTCAGGAATACAATACTCAATTATTTTTTAATAAAATATCGAATGCAATTTAATCAGTATCGATTTTAATGACTTAATTTTATTTTATTAATTATTCAATTCCTTATTTATTAGCAAATTAGATAATTGTTATTAAATTGCTATTATTTTTAATTATTGCTGTAATTTTTAATCTTTTTTGTTAAATTAAAATTTATTATTTATTATTTCAGTTACTTACTATTTTTATATACTAAGTACTATTATATATCTTTTAAATCAAATTTTGTTCATTTATCAATATTTTATTAATTATTAATAAATAACCTATTGCGTTTTGCTTTATTATTATTTGTTTTATTAAGAAATTAATTTAACTTGTTTAAATTAACTAAATAGTAAGTTTCTAAATTAATACACTAAAATCTCTAAATAGAAGAAATTTCTATATCATATATTTTTCTGATATTTAGAGGTAAAGATATTTATGCAAAAAAAAAAAAAAAAAAAAAAAAAAAAAAAAAAAAATCTTAATGTAAGTTTGTTTATGAGTATCCTTTAAAACTTTGTTATGAAAATTATCTAAATTGAGTCCTGATGCATCTTAATGTCAAATGTGGAATGTTTTTGCGTGTATATATATAAATATATATATATATATAGAAATAAAATAAACAAAAGTGTCCCGACGAAATTAGACATATTTATCACAGAACATAACACAAAATCAAAGATAATTCATTTAAAATGGTATATTTGGATTTAAAATAAATAAATATTGAACCGCTCCCCCCCCCCCTCCGCATACACATACCAATAAATGATTTATTTGAAAAGATTTTCTGTTCAAAAATATACATTCTTATAAAATCAGTTTTAAAAAAATAAAATCACGCTAATTTAAAGTTTAATTTAGGTTATTATCAATTATTTATCCAGTGTAATTTGATGTGTATTGAAGATAAGAAATTGTTTTCTAAATAGAAGCTTCAATTCAAATGTCATTTTTGAAGGTTTAACTTATTTTGTTTAATTTATCATTAATATTTTTTTAAATGTAAGTTGTACTTAATAACAAATTATTTTTCTAATATCTTTTATAGATTATCAAACATATTATTATTATTTAAATTCTGAAAGATAAAATGAAGTCTTTATTTTGAAAACTTCAGATATATAAATAATTTTTTGGTTCTGAAATTACAGATAAATATTTATCTGTATTTCCTAAGTAACAAATACTTTTATCGCAGCTTTCAACTGAATTGAATGGAATTTCACTACCCCAAGTGACCTTCCCAACCTTCAGGCAGTCATCTTCCCAACCTTTCAACAATTGAATTTTTAACAAGATTATCCTGCCCCCCAGTCAGTTGTCAGCTGAGAATGCGTTTTGCCGATCACTCAATGAGAGAGAGAGAGAAAAAGAAAGTGCGATATTCCAAGAATAGACTATTTCTGAATTTGTAAGAAAAAGCGCTACAAAGAATTTTGTTAGTAAATGCAAAAGAAATATATACATATATTGAAAACATCTTATATTTTAAATAAAAATTTCAGTTTTTTTAGGCTTTTTAAATTGCCTAAAATCTTAGTTTCTAAAATTACATGTAAAGAAATCAACAAAAATATTCCCGTCTTTAATTAAATGAAAAATGGTGCATATTGTATTTTTTATGCATATAAATATTTCATACAATTTTCAAAGACAATTAAATGGAGATTTAAATGAAAAGTAATTTTATTTATAACAATAAGAAAATTATTTTGTAACAAATTAAAATTTTATTAATAGTTTCTATTTTATATAACTCAAGCAGTGTTTCAGTGTAATGATAGAATTTTACAAATGATTTTCACACCAAATTCTGATATAATAAAATTATACAAATTTGTACAATGGTGTGTTATTGATGAAAATACAAAATTTTAATATTTTACTATGTTATAAAATAATACAGTTGTTTTACAGTATTTTTTAATCCCGCAACAAGTGGTAAATCTCCAAACATCTGTAACTCGTGCCGTCGTATAAGAATTTCATAAGTAACGGATTTAATTATTTGTTAATAAATATTCGTCAAAATATACCTAATCACTTTAAAACGAGTTTGTTGATTGGTTGTATTTATGACGGCCAATTATCAACATGAGGGACATATCAAGGGAAGGGGGGGGGGGGTTGCCCTCAGTGAAGGTTTTTCTAAAGGAATTTAACCCGTATTTACGCAAGGAAATACAAGATTCGAAGAAAACCCCGGGAAACTGCGAACAATTAGGTCGACGGGCGCGATTGGTTACAAACTCTGCACATCCCATCTACCAGCTTCGAGAGCAGAATCTCTTGACCACGGGTGGGGCCCAGAATGAAACTGCAACAATGAAATATTTCAAAGAGCAAAATGTAGGAAAGAAAAGGCTTAAGAAAAGACTAAGCAAATTTATATATATTTTTTTTTCATAAATTCATATAATAAGAGCACCTTTTACCAAGCGTAAAAAAAAAAAAAAAATCGCTTAAAATTTCTGTAAAAAATAAATAAATAAATAAAATAAATAAGAGAGAGAAAGAGAGCGAAAAGATTTTACTTTTGAAAGATTCACTTAGAGCTTATATGTCTATCATAAACAAAAAATCATCAAAGACATATCAAGAGAGGGGGGGGGGTTGCCCTCCGTGAGGTTTTTCTAAAGGAACCTAACCCGTATTTACGCAAAGAAATCCAAGATTTGAAGAATACCGTGGAAAACTCCGAACGATTAGACCGACGGGCGCGATTGGGTACAAACTCAGCCCCTCCCATCTACCACCTTCGAAAGCAGAATCTCTTGATCGCTGGTGTCACCCACAATGAAACTGTAACAATGAAATATTTCAAAGAGTAAAAAGTAGGAAAGAAAAGGCTAAGCAAAATTACATATTTTTTCATAAATTCGTATAATAAGAGCACCTTTAAACAAGCGTAAAAAGAAAAAATATCGATAAAAAATTCTGTAAAAAAAAAGTAAGATCGAGATAGAGCAAACAAGTTTTATTTTTGAAAGGATTTACTTAGATTTTATTTGTCAATCATTAAAAAAAAAAAAAAAAAAAAAAAAAAAAAAAAAAACAAGGTACATATTAAGGGATGAGGGTTGCCCTCCGTGAGGGTCTTTCTAAAGGAACCTACCCGTATTTACGCAAGGAAGTTTAAGAAAACCGTGGAAAACTCCGAACGATTAGGCGGACGGGTGCGATTGGGTACAAACTCACCACCTCCCATCTACCATCTACCACCAAAAGAAAAAAGAAAAAAAATCGATTAAAATTTCTGTAAAATTCATAATTTTAAAGAAACTATGTGTTTTGATCTCTTGCTATTTTAATTTCTGGAAATAATATTTTTATTAACTAAAATTAAATTTTATAGGGGATATCATCAGAAACGTTTCGCATCATTCATTGTGTGTCAAAATATATAATTCATAATCAATTTTATAACTACTGAACAATTTTAATGGATTTTAAGTATTAAAAGCTAAAAGGATATTTTTATCATTTAAAAATACAATTTCATTTAAAATTTTTTAAAGCAAAGACATTTATGTTATAACAAATAATTATTGACAATTTATTTAGAGTTATTAACTTAAATTTATTTCGAGTGTATACAAAAGGCACAAAATATGAGGACATTTCCTAGTTTTAAGTTTCAAAAGCGGAGTAAAAATGCATCTATACCTTAGAAACCTTTATTCCTTACTGTCCCGACAGCATAACGGTCAGAGTGCGCGTTCGGAATACCAAGGTACTCGGGTTCAAATCCAGCAGGAAAAATAAAGGTAAGAAATTTGTTCCTGAATAATCTCTATATATGTAAATCCGTCTGAATAATAGAAAAAATAAAACATTCGCGTTTTCTCCTAAAAAATTTTTTTATAAAATCATAGCTTTAATTTTTTTTTAACATATTAGTGACCTTGAAGTTTCCCAAAGTCCTCCTATATCGCTTCCTCAAATCTTCCCCTGAACCTCCCGGGGAGGACTCTGAAGGAGGTCCTGGGGAGCGCCCCAGGACGCTATAAAGCGGACATTTTCGGTTCCTGAGGACCTCCTGGTGACAATTTTCTGCATCCTCAGGGATGCCTGGGGGATGAGTGTCCTGGGATGTGAATCCTCCCCAGGACATCCTGGGGAGGCAAGTGTGCTATATGGGCAAAATTAGATCACGAGTTATAAGCATTTTTAATTTTTCGACCCTCACCGTGGGGGGCTCCTGTCCCCAAAAATTAACACTACCTCATAATAAATTACCGAACAAAATTCGGCCGCGCTACAAAAATTAGATCGGGAGTTATAAGCATTTTAAATTTTTCGACCCTCACCACGGGGGGGTCTCCTGTCCCAAAATTTAACACTGCCTCATAATAAATTACCAAACAAAATTTGGCCGCGCTACGAAAATTAGATCGTGCGTTATAAGCATTTTTAATTTTTCGACCCTCACCGTGGGGGGGGGGGTCTCCCGTCACCAAAAAATAACACTGCATCATTATAAATTACCAAACAAAATTTGGCCGCTCTACGAAAATTAGATCGCGAGTTATAAGCATTTTAATTTTTTCGACCCTCACCTTGGGGGGTGTCCTGTCACCAAAAATTAACACCGTCTCATAATAAATTA
This sequence comes from Maratus speculifer, assembly GCA_964019185.1. NCBI lineage: Eukaryota > Metazoa > Arthropoda > Arachnida > Araneae > Salticidae > Maratus > Maratus speculifer. The sequence goes on along the minus strand of OZ025292.1, from coordinate 19,218,240 downwards.
CCAAACAAAATCTGGCCGCGCTACGAAATATAGATCGCGAGTTATAAGCATTTTAAATTTTTCGACCCTCACCGTGTTGGTCTCCTGTCACCAAAAATTAACAATGTCTCATAATAAATTACCAAACAAAATTTGGCCGCGCAACGAAAATTACATAGCGAGTTATAAGCATTTTAAATTTTTCGACTCTCCTCGTGGGGGCTCCTGTAACCAAAAATTAACAATGTCTCATAATAAATTACCAAACAAAATTTGGCCGCGCAACGAAAATTACATTGCGAGTTATAAGCATTTTAAATTTTTCGACTCTCACCATGGGGGGGCTCCTGTAACCAAAAATTAACAGTCTCATAATAAATTACCAACCAAATTTGGCCGCGCTACGAAAATTAGATCGTGAGTTATAAGCATTTTAAATTTTTCGACCCTCACCGTGGGGGGGACTCCTGTCCCCAAAAATTAACACTGCCTCATAATAAATCACCAAACAAAATTTGGCCGCGCTACAAAAATTAGATCGCGAGTTATAAGCATTTTAAAATTTTTCTACCCTCACCTTGGTGGGTCTCCTGTCCCCCAAAATTAACACTGCCTCATAATAAATTACCAAACAAAATTTGGCCGCGCTACAAAAATTAGATCCCGAATTATAAGCATTTTAAATTTTTCGATCCTTACCTTGGGGAGTCTCTTGTCACCAAAAATTAATACTGTCTCATAATAAATCACCAAACAAAATTTGGCCGCGCTACGAAAATTAGATTGCGAATTATACGCATATTAAATTTTTCGACCCTCATCGTGGGGTGGGGGGGGGTCTCCTGTCACCAAAAATTAACAATGTCTCATAATAAATCACCAAACAAAATTTGGCAGCGCTACGAAAATGAGATTGCGAGTTATAAGCATTTTAAATTTTTCGACCTTCATCGTGGGGGGTCTCCTGTCCCCAAAAATTAACACTACCTCATAATAAATTACCAAACAAAATTTGGCCGCGCTACAAAAATTAGATCGCGAGTTATAAGCATTTTAAATTTTTCGATCCTCACCGTGGGGGGTCTCCTGTCCCCAAAAATTAACACTGTCTCATAATAAATTACCAAACAAAATTGGGCCGCGCTACGAAAATTAGATCGCGAGTTATAAGCATTTTAAATTTTTTGACCCTCACCGTGGGGGGGGGGGCTCCTGTCACCAAAAATTAACAGTCTCATAATAAATTACAAACAAAATCTGGCCGCGCTACGAAAATTAGATCGTGAGTTAGAAGCATTTTAAATTTTTCGACCCTCACCGTGGGGGGTCTCCTGTCCCCAAAAATTAACACTACCTCATAATAAATTACCGAACAAAATTCGGCCGCGCTACAAAAATTAGATCGGGAGTTATAAGCATTTTAAATTTTTCGACCCTCACCACGAGGGGGTCTCCTGTCCCAAAATTTAACACTGCCTCATAATAAATTACCAAACAAAATTTGGCCGCGCTACGAAAATTAGATCGTGCGTTATAAGCATTTTAAATTTTTCGACCCTCACCGTGGGGGGGTCTCCCGTCACCAAAAAATAACACTGCATCATTATAAATTACCAAACAAAATTTGGCCGCTCTACGAAAATTAGATCGCGAGTTATAAGCATTTTAAATGTTTTGACCCTCACCGTGGGGGTGTCCTGTCACCAAAAATTAACAATGTCTCATAATAAATTACCAAACAAAATTTGGCCGCGCAACGAAAATTACATTGCGAGTTATAAGCATTTTAAATTTTTCGACTCTCCTCGTGGGGGCTCCTGTAACCAAAAATTACCAATGTCTCATAATAAATTACCAAACAAAATTTGGCCGCGCAACGAAAATTACATTGCGAGTTATAAGCATTTTAAATTTTTCGACTCTCATCATGGGGGGGCTCCTGTAACCAAAAATTAACAGTTTTATAATAAATTACCAACCAAATTTGGCCGCGCTACGAAAATTAGATCGTGAGTTATAAGCATTTTAAATTTTTCGACCCTCACCGTGGGGGGGACTCCTGTCCCCAAAAATTAACACTGCTTCATAATAAATCACCAAACAAAATTTGGCCGCGCTACAAAAATTAGATCGCGAGTTATAAGCATTTTAAAATTTTTCTACCCTCACCTTGGTGGGTCTCCTGTCCCCCAAAATTAACACTGCCTCATAATAAATTACCAAACAAAATTTGGCCGCGCTACAAAAATTAGATCCCGAATTATAAGCATTTTAAATTTTTCGATCCTTACCTTGGGGAGTCTCTTGTCACCAAAAATTAATACTGTCTCATAATAAATCACCAAACAAAATTTGGCCGCGCTACGAAAATTAGATCGGGAGTTATAAGCATTTTAAATTTTTCGACCCTCACCGTGGGGGGGGGGGGGGCTCCTGTCACCAAAAATTAACAGTCTCATAATAAATTACAAACAAAATCTGGCCGCGCTACGAAAATTAGATCGTGAGTTAGAAGCATTTTAAATTTTTCGACAATCACCGTGGGGGGTCTCCTGTCCCCAAAAATTAACACTACCTCATAATAAATTACCAAACAAAATTTGGCCGCGCTACAAAAATTAGATCGCGAGTTATAAGCATTTTAAATTTTTCGATCCTCACCACGGGGGGGTCTCCTGTCCCCAAAATTTAACACTGTCTCATAATAAATTTCCAAACAATATTTTGCCAAGCTACCAAAATTAGATCACGAGTTATAAGCATTTTTAATTTTTCGACCCTCACCGTGGGGGGTCTCCTGTCCCCAAAAATTAACACTACCTCATAATAAATTACCGAACAAAATTCGGCCGCGCTACAAAAATTAGATCGGGAGTTATAAGCATTTTAAATTTTTCGACCCTCACCGTGGGGGGGGGGCTCCTGTCACCAAAAATTAACAGTCTCATAATAAATTACAAACAAAATCTGGCCGCGCTACGAAAATTAGATCGTGAGTTAGAAGCATTTTAAATTTTTCGACCCTCACCGTGGGGGGTCTCCTGTCCCCAAAAATTAACACTACCTCATAATAAATTACCGAACAAAATTCGGCCGCGCTACAAAAATTAGATCGGGAGTTATAAGCATTTTAAATTTTTCGACCCTCACCACGGGGGGGTCTCCTGTCCCAAAATTTAACACTGCCTCATAATAAATTACCAAACAAAATTTGGCCGCGCTACGAAAATTAGATCCCGAATTATAAGCATTTTAAATTTTTCGATCCTTACCTTGGGGAGTCTCTTGTCACCAAAAATAACACTGCATCATTATAAATTACCAAACAAAATTTGGCCGCTCTACGAAAATTAGATCGCGAGTTATAAGCATTTTAAATGTTTTGACCCTCACCGTGGGGGTGTCCTGTCACCAAAAATTAACAATGTCTCATAATAAATTACCAAACAAAATTTGGCCGCGCAACGAAAATTACATTGCGAGTTATAAGCATTTTAAATTTTTCGACTCTCCTCGTGGGGGCTCCTGTAACCAAAAATTACCAATGTCTCATAATAAATTACCAAACAAAATTTGGCCGCGCAACGAAAATTACATTGCGAGTTATAAGCATTTTAAATTTTTCGACTCTCATCATGGGGGGGCTCCTGTAACCAAAAATTAACAGTCTCATAATAAATTACCAACCAAATTTGGCCGCGCTACGAAAATTAGATCGTGAGTTATAAGCATTTTAAATTTTTCGACCCTCACCGTGGGGGGGACTCCTGTCCCCAAAAATTAACACTGCTTCATAATAAATCACCAAACAAAATTTGGCCGCGCTACAAAAATTAGATCGCGAGTTATAAGCATTTTAAAATTTTTCTACCCTCACCTTGGTGGGTCTCCTGTCCCCCAAAATTAACACTGCCTCATAATAAATTACCAAACAAAATTTGGCCGCGCTACAAAAATTAGATCCCGAATTATAAGCATTTTAAATTTTTCGATCCTTACCTTGGGGAGTCTCTTGTCACCAAAAATTAATACTGTGTCATAATAAATCACCAAACAAAATTTGGCCGCGCAACGAAAATTAGATCGGGAGTTATAAGCATTTTAAATTTTTCGACCCTCACCGTGGGGGGGTCTCCTGTCCCAAAATTTAACACTGCCTCATAATAAATTACCAAACAAAATTTGGCCGCTCTACGAAAATTAGATCGCGAGTTATAAGCATTTTAATTTTTTCGACCCTCACCTTGGGGGGTGTCCTGTCACCAAAAATTAACACCGTCTCATAATAAATTACCAAACAAAATCTGGCCGCGCTACGAAATATAGATCGCGAGTTATAAGCATTTTAAATTTTTCGACCCTCACCGTGTTGGTCTCCTGTCACCAAAAATTAACAATGTCTCATAATAAATTACCAAACAAAATTTGGCCGCGCAACGAAAATTACATAGCGAGTTATAAGCATTTTAAATTTTTCGACTCTCCTCGTGGGGGCTCCTGTAACCAAAAATTAACAATGTCTCATAATAAATTACCAAACAAAATTTGGCCGCGCAACGAAAATTACATTGCGAGTTATAAGCATTTTAAATTTTTCGACTCTCACCATGGGGGGGCTCCTGTAACCAAAAATTAACAGTCTCATAATAAATTACCAACCAAATTTGGCCGCGCTACGAAAATTAGATCGTGAGTTATAAGCATTTTAAATTTTTCGACCCTCACCGTGGGGGGGACTCCTGTCCCCAAAAATTAACACTGCCTCATAATAAATCACCAAACAAAATTTGGCCGCGCTACAAAAATTAGATCGCGAGTTATAAGCATTTTAAAATTTTTCTACCCTCACCTTGGTGGGTCTCCTGTCCCCCAAAATTAACACTGCCTCATAGTAAATTACCAAACAAAATTTGGCCGCGCTACAAAAATTAGATCCCGAATTATAAGCATTTTAAATTTTTCGATCCTTACCTTGGGGAGTCTCTTGTCACCAAAAATTAATACTGTCTCATAATAAATCACCAAACAAAATTTGGCCGCGCTACGAAAATTAGATTGCGAATTATACGCATTTTAAATTTTTCGACCCTCATCGTGGGGTGGGGGGGGTCTCCTGTCACCAAAAATTAACAATGTCTCATAATAAATCACCAAACAAAATTTGGCAGCGCTACGAAAATGAGATTGCGAGTTATAAGCATTTTAAATTTTTCGACCCTCATCGTGGGGGGTCTCCTGTCCCCAAAAATTAACACTACCTCATAATAAATTACCAAACAAAATTTGGCCGCGCTACAAAAATTAGATCGCGAGTTATAAGCATTTTAAATTTTTCGATCCTCACCACGGGGGGTCTCCTGTCCCGAAAATTTAACACTGTCTCATAATAAATTTCCAAACAATATTTTGCCAAGCTACCAAAATTAGATCACGAGTTATAAGCATTTTTAATTTTTCGACTCTCACCGTGGGGTGTCTCCTGTCACCAAAAATTAACACTGTCTCATAATAAATTACCAAACAAAATTGGGCCGCGCTACGAAAATTAGATCGCGAGTTATAAGCATTTTAAATTTTTTGACCCTCACCGTGGGGGGGGGGGCTCCTGTCACCAAAAATTAACAGTCTCATAATAAATTACAAACAAAATCTGGCCGCGCTACGAAAATTAGATCGTGAGTTAGAAGCATTTTAAATTTTTCGACCCTCACCGTGGGGGGTCTCCTGTCCCCAAAAATTAACACTACCTCATAATAAATTACCGAACAAAATTCGGCCGCGCTACAAAAATTAGATCGGGAGTTATAAGCATTTTAAATTTTTCGACCCTCACCACGGGGGGGTCTCCTGTCCTAAAATTTAACACTGCCTCATAATAAATTACCAAACAAAATTTGGCCGCGCTACGAAAATTAGATCGTGCGTTATAAGCATTTTAAATTTTTCGACCCTCACCGTGGGGGGGTCTCCCGTCACCAAAAAATAACACTGCATCATTATAAATTACCAAACAAAATTTGGCCGCTCTACGAAAATTAGATCGCGAGTTATAAGCATTTTAAATGTTTTGACCCTCACCGTGGGGGTGTCCTGTCACCAAAAATTAACAATGTCTCATAATAAATTACCAAACAAAATTTGGCCGCGCAACGAAAATTACATTGCGAGTTATAAGCATTTTAAATTTTTCGACTCTCCTCGTGGGGGCTCCTGTAACCAAAAAATACCAATGTCTCATAATAAATTACCAAACAAAATTTGGCCGCGCAACGAAAATTACATTGCGAGTTATAAGCATTTTAAATTTTTCGACTCTCATCATGGGGGGGCTCCTGTAACCAAAAATTAACAGTCTCATAATAAATTACCAACCAAATTTGGCCGCGCTACGAAAATTAGATCGTGAGTTATAAGCATTTTAAATTTTTCGACCCTCACCGTGGGGGGGACTCCTGTCCCCAAAAATTAACACTGCTTCATAATAAATCACCAAACAAAATTTGGCCGCGCTACAAAAATTAGATCGCGAGTTATAAGCATTTTAAAATTTTTCTACCCTCACCTTGGTGGGTCTCCTGTCCCCCAAAATTAACACTGCCTCATAATAAATTACCAAACAAAATTTGGCCGCGCTACAAAAATTAGATCCCGAATTATAAGCATTTTAAATTTTTCGATCCTTACCTTGGGGAGTCTCTTGTCACCAAAAATTAATACTGTGTCATAATAAATCACCAAACAAAATTTGGCCGCGCAACGAAAATTAGATCGGGAGTTATAAGCATTTTAAATTTTTCGACCCTCACCGTGGGGGGGGGGCTCCTGTCACCAAAAATTAACAGTCTCATAATAAATTACCAAACAAAATTTGGCCGCGCTACAAAAATTAGATCGCGAGTTATAAGCATTTTAAATTTTTCAACCCTCACCGTGGGGGGGGGGTCTCCTGTCACCAAAAATTAACAATGTCTCATAATAAATGACCAAACAAAATTTGGCCGCGCTACGAAAATTAGATTGCGAGTTATAAGCATTTTAAATTTTTCGATCCTCATCGTTGGGGGTCTCCTGTCATCAAAAATTAACAGTCTTATAATAAATTACCAAACAATATTTTGCCAAGCTACCAAAATTAGATCGCGAGTTATAAGCATTTTTAATTTTTCACCCTCACCTAGGGGTGTCTCCTGTCACCAAAAATTAACAATGTCTCATAATAAATTACCAAACAAAATTTGGCCGCGCTACGAAAATTAGATTGCGAATTATACGCATTTTAAATTTTTCGACCCTCCTCGTGGGGTGGGGGGGGTCTCCTGTCACCAAAAATTAACAATGTCTCATAATAAATCACCAAACAAAATTTGGCAGCGCTACGAAAATGAGATTGCGAGTTATAAGCATTTTAAATTTTTCGACCCTCATCGTGGGGGGTCTCCTGTCCCCAAAAATTAACACTACCTCATAATAAATTACCAAACAAAATTTGGCCGCGCTACAAAAATTAGATCGCGAGTTGTAAGCATTTTAAATTTTTCGATCCTCACCACGGGGGGGTCTCCTGTCCCCAAAATTTAACACTGTCTCATAATAAATTTCCAAACAATATTTTGCCAAGCTACCAAAATTAGATCACGAGTTATAAGCATTTTTAATTTTTCGACCCTCACCGTGGGGGGTCTCCTGTCCCCAAAAATTAACACTACCTCATAATAAATTACCGAACAAAATTCGGCCGCGCTACAAAAATTAGATCGGGAGTTATAAGCATTTTAAATTTTTCGACCCTCACCGTGGGGGGGGGGGGCTCCTGTCACCAAAAATTAACAGTCTCATAATAAATTACAAACAAAATCTGGCCGCGCTACGAAAATTAGATCGTGAGTTAGAAGCATTTTAAATTTTTCGACCCTCACCGTGGGGGGTCTCCTGTCCCCAAAAATTAACACTACCTCATAATAAATTACCGAACAAAATTCGGCCGCGCTACAAAAATTAGATCGGGAGTTATAAGCATTTTAAATTTTTCGACCCTCACCACGGGGGGGTCTCCTGTCCCAAAATTTAACACTGCCTCATAATAAATTACCAAACAAAATTTGGCCGCGCTACGAAAATTAGATCCCGAATTATAAGCATTTTAAATTTTTCGATCCTTACCTTGGGGAGTCTCTTGTCACCAAAAATAACACTGCATCATTATAAATTACCAAACAAAATTTGGCCGCTCTACGAAAATTAGATCGCGAGTTATAAGCATTTTAAATGTTTTGACCCTCACCGTGGGGGTGTCCTGTCACCAAAAATTAACAATGTCTCATAATAAATTACCAAACAAAATTTGGCCGCGCAACGAAAATTACATTGCGAGTTATAAGCATTTTAAATTTTTCGACTCTCCTCGTGGGGGCTCCTGTAACCAAAAATTACCAATGTCTCATAATAAATTACCAAACAAAATTTGGCCGCGCAACGAAAATTACATTGCGAGTTATAAGCATTTTAAATTTTTCGACTCTCATCATGGGGGGGCTCCTGTAACCAAAAATTAACAGTCTCATAATAAATTACCAACCAAATTTGGCCGCGCTACGAAAATTAGATCGTGAGTTATAAGCATTTTAAATTTTTCGACCCTCACCGTGGGGGGGACTCCTGTCCCCAAAAATTAACACTGCTTCATAATAAATCACCAAACAAAATTTGGCCGCGCTACAAAAATTAGATCGCGAGTTATAAGCATTTTAAAATTTTTCTACCCTCACCTTGGTGGGTCTCCTGTCCCCCAAAATTAACACTGCCTCATAATAAATTACCAAACAAAATTTGGCCGCGCTACAAAAATTAGATCCCGAATTATAAGCATTTTAAATTTTTCGATCCTTACCTTGGGGAGTCTCTTGTCACCAAAAATTAATACTGTGTCATAATAAATCACCAAACAAAATTTGGCCGCGCAACGAAAATTAGATCGGGAGTTATAAGCATTTTAAATTTTTCGACCCTCACCGTGGGGGGGGGGCTCCTGTCACCAAAAATTAACAGTCTCATAATAAATTACCAAACAAAATTTGGCCGCGCTACAAAAATTAGATCGCGAGTTATAAGCATTTTAAATTTTTCAACCCTCACCGTGGGGGGGGGGTCTCCTGTCACCAAAAATTAACAATGTCTCATAATAAATGACCAAACAAAATTTGGCCGCGCTACGAAAATTAGATTGCGAGTTATAAGCATTTTAAATTTTTCGATCCTCATCGTTGGGGGTCTCCTGTCATCAAAAATTAACAGTCTTATAATAAATTTCCAAACAATATTTTGCCAAGCTACCAAAATTAGATCACGAGTTATAAGCATTTTTAATTTTTCGACCCTCACCGTGGGGGGTCTCCTGTCCCCAAAAATTAACACTACCTCATAATAAATTACCGAACAAAATTCGGCCGCGCTACAAAAATTAAATCGGGAGTTATAAGCATTTTAAATTTTTCGACCCTCACCGTGGGGGGGGGGGCTCCTGTCACCAAAAATTAACAGTCTCATAATAAATTACAAACAAAATCTGGCCGCGCTACGAAAATTAGATCGTGAGTTAGAAGCATTTTAAATTTTTCGACCCTCACCGTGGGGGGTCTCCTGTCCCCAAAAATTAACACTACCTCATAATAAATTACCGAACAAAATTCGGCCGCGCTACAAAAATTAGATCGGGAGTTATAAGCATTTTAAATTTTTCGACCCTCACCACGGGGGGGTCTCCTGTCCCAAAATTTAACACTGCCTCATAATAAATTACCAAACAAAATTTGGCCGCGCTACGAAAATTAGATCCCGAATTATAAGCATTTTAAATTTTTCGATCCTTACCTTGGGGAGTCTCTTGTCACCAAAAATTAATACTGTCTCATAATAAATCACCAAACAAAATTTGGCCGCGCTACGAAAATTAGATTGCGAATTATACGCATTTTAAATTTTTCGACCCTCATCGTGGGGTGGGGGGGGTCTCCTGTCACCAAAAATTAACAATGTCTCATAATAAATCACCAAACAAAATTTGGCAGCGCTACGAAAATGAGATTGCGAGTTATAAGCATTTTAAATTTTTCGACCCTCATCGTGGGGGGTCTCCTGTCCCCAAAAATTAACACTACCTCATAATAAATTACCAAACAAAATTTGGCCGCGCTACAAAAATTAGATCGCGAGTTATAAGCATTTTAAAATTTTCGATCCTCACCACGGGGGGGTCTCCTGTCCCCAAAATTTAACACTGTCTCATAATAAATTTCCAAACAATATTTTGCCAAGCTACCACCCATATAGCACAAAAGCTCCTCAATACCTCCCCAGGAGCTCCAAGCCATCCCATATTCCTCCTAAAATTAAAATGACAAGATCAGGACGTCCTGGGGAAGAGTCTTTTACGATGTCCTCAGGAATGAGCTCCCAGTAACATCCCACGGAGCAATTTCCCAGGGACGCTACTCCTGGGGAAGTATCTGGGAAATCCCTCCTGGGGATGTACTCGGTTAGTCATTCCTGGGGAAGTGCCCAGGAAGTCACAGTGCTGGCGCCATCTTATGAATGATTCAGGAATACAATACTCAATTATTTTTTAATAAAATATCGAATGCAATTTAATCAGTATCGATTTTAATGACTTAATTTTATTTTATTAATTATTCAATTCCTTATTTATTAGCAAATTAGATAATTGTTATTAAATTGCTATTATTTTTAATTATTGCTGTAATTTTTAATCTTTTTTGTTAAATTAAAATTTATTATTTATTATTTCAGTTACTTACTATTTTTATATACTAAGTACTATTATATATCTTTTAAATCAAATTTTGTTCATTTATCAATATTTTATTAATTATTAATAAATAACCTATTGCGTTTTGCTTTATTATTATTTGTTTTATTAAGAAATTAATTTAACTTGTTTAAATTAACTAAATAGTAAGTTTCTAAATTAATACACTAAAATCTCTAAATAGAAGAAATTTCTATATCATATATTTTTCTGATATTTAGAGGTAAAGATATTTATGCAAAAAAAAAAAAAAAAAAAAAAAAAAAAATCTTAATGTAAGTTTGTTTATGAGTATCCTTTAAAACTTTGTTATGAAAATTATCTAAATTGAGTCCTGATGCATCTTAATGTCAAATGTGGAATGTTTTTGCGTGTATATATATAAATATATATATATATATAGAAATAAAATAAACAAAAGTGTCCCGACGAAATTAGACATATTTATCACAGAACATAACACAAAATCAAAGATAATTCATTTAAAATGGTATATTTGGATTTAAAATAAATAAATATTGAACCGCTCCCCCCCCCCCCTCCGCATACACATACCAATAAATGATTTATTTGAAAAGATTTTCTGTTCAAAAATATACATTCTTATAAAATCAGTTTTAAAAAAATAAAATCACGCTAATTTAAAGTTTAATTTAGGTTATTATCAATTATTTATCCAGTGTAATTTGATGTGTATTGAAGATAAGAAATTGTTTTCTAAATAGAAGCTTCAATTCAAATGTCATTTTTGAAGGTTTAACTTATTTTGTTTAATTTATCATTAATATTTTTTTAAATGTAAGTTGTACTTAATAACAAATTATTTTTCTAATATCTTTTATAGATTATCAAACATATTATTATTATTTAAATTCTGAAAGATAAAATGAAGTCTTTATTTTGAAAACTTCAGATATATAAATAATTTTTTGGTTCTGAAATTACAGATAAATATTTATCTGTATTTCCTAAGTAACAAATACTTTTATCGCAGCTTTCAACTGAATTGAATGGAATTTCACTACCCCAAGTGACCTTCCCAACCTTCAGGCAGTCATCTTCCCAACCTTTCAACAATTGAATTTTTAACAAGATTATCCTGCCCCCCAGTCAGTTGTCAGCTGAGAATGCGTTTTGCCGATCACTCAATGAGAGAGAGAGAGAAAAAGAAAGTGCGATATTCCAAGAATAGACTATTTCTGAATTTGTAAGAAAAAGCGCTACAAAGAATTTTGTTAGTAAATGCAAAAGAAATATATACATATATTGAAAACATCTTATATTTTAAATAAAAATTTCAGTTTTTTTAGGCTTTTTAAATTGCCTAAAATCTTAGTTTCTAAAATTACATGTAAAGAAATCAACAAAAATATTCCCGTCTTTAATTAAATGAAAAATGGTGCATATTGTATTTTTTATGCATATAAATATTTCATACAATTTTCAAAGACAATTAAATGGAGATTTAAATGAAAAGTAATTTTATTTATAACAATAAGAAAATTATTTTGTAACAAATTAAAATTTTATTAATAGTTTCTATTTTATATAACTCAAGCAGTGTTTCAGTGTAATGATAGAATTTTACAAATGATTTTCACACCAAATTCTGATATAATAAAATTATACAAATTTGTACAATGGTGTGTTATTGATGAAAATACAAAATTTTAATATTTTACTATGTTATAAAATAATACAGTTGTTTTACAGTATTTTTTAATCCCGCAACAAGTGGTAAATCTCCAAACATCTGTAACTCGTGCCGTCGTATAAGAATTTCATAAGTAACGGATTTAATTATTTGTTAATAAATATTCGTCAAAATATACCTAATCACTTTAAAACGAGTTTGTTGATTGGTTGTATTTATGACGGCCAATTATCAACATGAGGGACATATCAAGGGAAGGGGGGGGGGGGTTGCCCTCAGTGAAGGTTTTTCTAAAGGAATTTAACCCGTATTTACGCAAGGAAATACAAGATTCGAAGAAAACCCCGGGAAACTGCGAACAATTAGGTCGACGGGCGCGATTGGTTACAAACTCTGCACATCCCATCTACCAGCTTCGAGAGCAGAATCTCTTGACCACGGGTGGGGCCCAGAATGAAACTGCAACAATGAAATATTTCAAAGAGCAAAATGTAGGAAAGAAAAGGCTTAAGAAAAGACTAAGCAAATTTATATATATTTTTTTTTCATAAATTCATATAATAAGAGCACCTTTTACCAAGCGTAAAAAAAAAAAAAATCGCTTAAAATTTCTGTAAAAAATAAATAAATAAATAAAATAAATAAGAGAGAGAAAGAGAGCGAAAAGATTTTACTTTTGAAAGATTCACTTAGAGCTTATATGTCTATCATAAACAAAAAATCATCAAAGACATATCAAGAGAGGGGGGGGGGGGTTGCCCTCCGTGAGGTTTTTCTAAAGGAACCTAACCCGTATTTACGCAAAGAAATCCAAGATTTGAAGAATACCGTGGAAAACTCCGAACGATTAGACCGACGGGCGCGATTGGGTACAAACTCAGCCCCTCCCATCTACCACCTTCGAAAGCAGAATCTCTTGATCGCTGGTGTCACCCACAATGAAACTGTAACAATGAAATATTTCAAAGAGTAAAAAGTAGGAAAGAAAAGGCTAAGCAAATTTACATATTTTTTCATAAATTCGTATAATAAGAGCACCTTTAAACAAGCGTAAAAAGAAAAAATATCGATAAAAAATTCTGTAAAAAAAAAGTAAGATCGAGATAGAGCAAACAAGTTTTATTTTTGAAAGGATTTACTTAGATTTTATTTGTCAATCATTAAAAAAAAAAAAAAAAAAAAAAAAAAAAAAAAAAAAAAAACAAGGTACATATTAAGGGATGAGGGTTGCCCTCCGTGAGGGTCTTTCTAAAGGAACCTACCCGTATTTACGCAAGGAAGTTTAAGAAAACCGTGGAAAACTCCGAACGATTAGGCGGACGGGTGCGATTGGGTACAAACTCACCACCTCCCATCTACCATCTACCACCAAAAGAAAAAAGAAAAAAAATCGATTAAAATTTCTGTAAAATTCATAATTTTAAAGAAACTATGTGTTTTGATCTCTTGCTATTTTAATTTCTGGAAATAATATTTTTATTAACTAAAATTAAATTTTATAGGGGATATCATCAGAAACGTTTCGCATCATTCATTGTGTGTCAAAATATATAATTCATAATCAATTTTATAACTACTGAACAATTTTAATGGATTTTAAGTATTAAAAGCTAAAAGGATATTTTTATCATTTAAAAATACAATTTCATTTAAAATTTTTTAAAGCAAAGACATTTATGTTATAACAAATAATTATTGACAATTTATTTAGAGTTATTAACTTAAATTTATTTCGAGTGTATACAAAAGGCACAAAATATGAGGACATTTCCTAGTTTTAAGTTTCAAAAGCGGAGTAAAAATGCATCTATACCTTAGAAACCTTTATTCCTTACTGTCCCGACAGCATAACGGTCAGAGTGCGCGTTCGGAATACCAAGGTACTCGGGTTCAAATCCAGCAGGAAAAATAAAGGTAAGAAATTTGTTCCTGAATAATCTCTATATATGTAAATCCGTCTGAATAATAGAAAAAATAAAACATTCGCGTTTTCTCCTAAAAATTTTTTTTATAAAATCATAGCTTTAATTTTTTTTTAACATATTAGTGACCTTGAAGTTTCCCAAAGTCCTCCTATATCGCTTCCTCAAATCTTCCCCTGAACCTCCCGGGGAGGACTCTGAAGGAGGTCCTGGGGAGCGCCCCAGGACGCTATAAAGCGGACATTTTCGGTTCCTGAGGACCTCCTGGTGACAATTTTCTGCATCCTCAGGGATGCCTGGGGGATGAGTGTCCTGGGATGTGAATCCTCCCCAGGACATCCTGGGGAGGCAAGTGTGCTATATGGGCAAAATTAGATCACGAGTTATAAGCATTTTTAATTTTTCGACCCTCACCGTGGGGGGCTCCTGTCCCCAAAAATTAACACTACCTCATAATAAATTACCGAACAAAATTCGGCCGCGCTACAAAAATTAGATCGGGAGTTATAAGCATTTTAAATTTTTCGACCCTCACCACGGGGGGGTCTCCTGTCCCAAAATTTAACACTGCCTCATAATAAATTACCAAACAAAATTTGGCCGCGCTACGAAAATTAGATCGTGCGTTATAAGCATTTTTAATTTTTCGACCCTCACCGTGGGGGGGGGTCTCCCGTCACCAAAAAATAACACTGCATCATTATAAATTACCAAACAAAATTTGGCCGCTCTACGAAAATTAGATCGCGAGTTATAAGCATTTTAATTTTTTCGACCCTCACCTTGGGGGGTGTCCTGTCACCAAAAATTAACACCGTCTCATAATAAATTACCAAACAAAATCTGGCCGCGCTACGAAATATAGATCGCGAGTTATAAGCATTTTAAATTTTTCGACCCTCACCGTGTTGGTCTCCTGTCACCAAAAATTAACAATGTCTCATAATAAATTACCAAACAAAATTTGGCCGCGCAACGAAAATTACATAGCGAGTTATAAGCATTTTAAATTTTTCGACTCTCCTCGTGGGGGCTCCTGTAACCAAAAATTAACAATGTCTCATAATAAATTACCAAACAAAATTTGGCCGCGCAACGAAAATTACATTGCGAGTTATAAGCATTTTAAATTTTTCGACTCTCACCATGGGGGGGCTCCTGTAACCAAAAATTAACAGTCTCATAATAAATTACCAACCAAATTTGGCCGCGCTACGAAAATTAGATCGTGAGTTATAAGCATTTTAAATTTTTCGACCCTCACCGTGGGGGGGACTCCTGTCCCCAAAAATTAACACTGCTTCATAATAAATCACCAAACAAAATTTGGCCGCGCTACAAAAATTAGATCGCGAGTTATAAGCATTTTAAAATTTTTCTACCCTCACCTTGGTGGGTCTCCTGTCCCCCAAAATTAACACTGCCTCATAATAAATTACCAAACAAAATTTGGCCGCGCTACAAAAATTAGATCCCGAATTATAAGCATTTTAAATTTTTCGATCCTTACCTTGGGGAGTCTCTTGTCACCAAAAATTAATACTGTGTCATAATAAATCACCAAACAAAATTTGGCCGCGCAACGAAAATTAGATCGGGAGTTATAAGCATTTTAAATTTTTCGACCCTCACCGTGGGGGGGGGGGCTCCTGTCACCAAAAATTAACAGTCTCATAATAAATTACCAAACAAAATTTGGCCGCGCTACAAAAATTAGATCGCGAGTTATAAGCATTTTAAATTTTTCAACCCTCACCGTGGGGGGGGGGTCTCCTGTCACCAAAAATTAACAATGTCTCATAATAAATGACCAAACAAAATTTGGCCGCGCTACGAAAATTAGATTGCGAGTTATAAGCATTTTAAATTTTTCGATCCTCATCGTTGGGGGTCTCCTGTCATCAAAAATTAACAGTCTTATAATAAATTACCAAACAATATTTTGCCAAGCTACCAAAATTAGATCGCGAGTTATAAGCATTTTTAATTTTTCACCCTCACCTAGGGGTGTCTCCTGTCACCAAAAATTAACAATGTCTCATAATAAATCACCAAACAAAATTTGGCAGCGCTACAAAAATTAGATCGGGAGTTATAAGCATTTTAAATTTTTCGACCCTCACCGTGGGGGGGGGGGCTCCTGTCACCAAAAATTAACAGTCTCATAATAAATTACAAACAAAATCTGGCCGCGCTACGAAAATTAGATCGTGAGTTAGAAGCATTTTAAATTTTTCGACCCTCACCGTGGGGGGTCTCCTGTCCCCAAAAATTAACACTACCTCATAATAAATTACCGAACAAAATTCGGCCGCGCTACAAAAATTAGATCGGGAGTTATAAGCATTTTAAATTTTTCGACCCTCACCACGGGGGGGTCTCCTGTCCCAAAATTTAACACTGCCTCATAATAAATTACCAAACAAAATTTGGCCGCGCTACGAAAATTAGATCCCGAATTATAAGCATTTTAAATTTTTCGATCCTTACCTTGGGGAGTCTCTTGTCACCAAAAATTAATACTGTCTCATAATAAATCACCAAACAAAATTTGGCCGCGCTACGAAAATTAGATTGCGAATTATACGCATTTTAAATTTTTCGACCCTCATCGTGGGGTGGGGGGGTCTCCTGTCACCAAAAATTAACAATGTCTCATAATAAATCACCAAACAAAATTTGGCAGCGCTACGAAAATGAGATTGCGAGTTTTAAGCATTTTAAATTTTTCGACCCTCATCGTGGGGGGTCTCCTGTCCCCAAAAATTAACACTACCTCATAATAAATTACCAAACAAAATTTGGCCGCGCTACAAAAATTAGATCGCGAGTTATAAGCATTTTAAATTTTTCGATCCTCACCACGGGGGGGGTCTCCTGTCCCCAAAATTTAACACTGTCTCATAATAAATTTCCAAACAATATTTTGCCAAGCTACCAAAATTAGATCACGAGTTATAAGCATTTTTAATTTTTCGACCCTCACCGTGGGGGGCTCCTGTCCTCAAAAATTAACACTACCTCATAATAAATTACCGAACAAAATTCGGCCGCGCTACAAAAATTAGATCGGGAGTTATAAGCATTTTAAATTTTTCGACCCTCACCGTGGGGGGGGGGCTCCTGTCACCAAAAATTAACAGTCTCATAATAAATTACAAACAAAATCTGGCCGCGCTACGAAAATTAGATCGTGAGTTAGAAGCATTTTAAATTTTTCGACCCTCACCGTGGGGGGTCTCCTGTCCCCAAAAATTAACACTACCTCATAATAAATTACCGAACAAAATTCGGCCGCGCTACAAAAATTAGATCGGGAGTTATAAGCATTTTAAATTTTTCGACCCTCACCACGGGGGGTCTCCTGTCCCAAAATTTAACACTGCCTCATAATAAATTACCAAACAAAATTTGGCCGCGCTACGAAAATTAGATCCCGAATTATAAGCATTTTAAATTTTTCGATCCTTACCTTGGGGAGTCTCTTGTCACCAAAAATTAATACTGTCTCATAATAAATCACCAAACAAAATTTGGCCGCGCTACGAAAATTAGATTGCGAATTATACGCATTTTAAATTTTTCGACCCTCACCGTGGGGGGGGGGGGGCTCCTGTCACCAAAAATTAACAGTCTCATAATAAATTACCAAACAAAATTTGGCCGCGCTACAAAAATTAGATCGCGAGTTATAAGCATTTTAAATTTTTCAACCCTCACCGTGGGGGGGGGGGTCTCCTGTCACCAAAAATTAACAATGTCTCATAATAAATGACCAAACAAAATTTGGCCGCGCTACGAAAATTAGATTGCGAGTTATAAGCATTTTAAATTTTTCGATCCTCATCGTTGGGGGTCTCCTGTCATCAAAAATTAACAGTCTTATAATAAATTACCAAACAATATTTTGCCAAGCTACCAAAATTAGATCGCGAGTTATAAGCATTTTTAATTTTTCACCCTCACCTAGGGGTGTCTCCTGTCACCAAAAATTAACAATGTCTCATAATAAATTACCAAACAAAATTTGGCCGCGCTACGAAAATTAGATTGCGAATTATACGCATTTTAAATTTTTCGACCCTCCTCGTGGGGTGGGGGGGGGGTCTCCTGTCACCAAAAATTAACAATGTCTCATAATAAATCACCAAACAAAATTTGGCAGCGCTACGAAAATGAGATTGCGAGTTATAAGCATTTTAAATTTTTCGACCCTCATCGTGGGGGGTCTCCTGTCCCCAAAAATTAACACTACCTCATAATAAATTACCAAACAAAATTTGGCCGCGCTACAAAAATTAGATCGCGAGTTATAAGCATTTTAAAATTTTCGATCCTCACCACGGGGGGGTCTCCTGTCCCCAAAATTTAACACTGTCTCATAATAAATTTCCAAACAATATTTTGCCAAGCTACCACCCATATAGCACAAAAGCTCCTCAATACCTCCCCAGGAGCTCCAAGCCATCCCATATTCCTCCTAAAATTAAAATGACAAGATCAGGACGTCCTGGGGAAGAGTCTTTTACGATGTCCTCAGGAATGAGCTCCCAGTAACATCCCACGGAGCAATTTCCCAGGGACGCTACTCCTGGGGAAGTATCTGGGAAATCCCTCCTGGGGATGTACTCGGTTAGTCATTCCTGGGGAAGTGCCCAGGAAGTCACAGTGCTGGCGCCATCTTATGAATGATTCAGGAATACAATACTCAATTATTTTTTAATAAAATATCGAATGCAATTTAATCAGTATCGATTTTAATGACTTAATTTTATTTTATTAATTATTCAATTCCTTATTTATTAGCAAATTAGATAATTGTTATTAAATTGCTATTATTTTTAATTATTGCTGTAATTTTTAATCTTTTTTGTTAAATTAAAATTTATTATTTATTATTTCAGTTACTTACTATTTTTATATACTAAGTACTATTATATATCTTTTAAATCAAATTTTGTTCATTTATCAATATTTTATTAATTATTAATAAATAACCTATTGCGTTTTGCTTTATTATTATTTGTTTTATTAAGAAATTAATTTAACTTGTTTAAATTAACTAAATAGTAAGTTTCTAAATTAATACACTAAAATCTCTAAATAGAAGAAATTTCTATATCATATATTTTTCTGATATTTAGAGGTAAAGATATTTATGCAAAAAAAAAAAAAA
This sequence comes from Maratus speculifer, assembly GCA_964019185.1. Lineage (NCBI taxonomy): Eukaryota > Metazoa > Arthropoda > Arachnida > Araneae > Salticidae > Maratus > Maratus speculifer. The sequence goes on along the minus strand of OZ025292.1, from coordinate 19,198,687 downwards.
AAAAAAAAAAAAAAAAAAAAAAAATCTTAATGTAAGTTTGTTTATGAGTATCCTTTAAAACTTTGTTATGAAAATTATCTAAATTGAGTCCTGATGCATCTTAATGTCAAATGTGGAATGTTTTTGCGTGTATATATATAAATATATATATATATATAGAAATAAAATAAACAAAAGTGTCCCGACGAAATTAGACATATTTATCACAGAACATAACACAAAATCAAAGATAATTCATTTAAAATGGTATATTTGGATTTAAAATAAATAAATATTGAACCGCTCCCCCCCCCCCTCCGCATACACATACCAATAAATGATTTATTTGAAAAGATTTTCTGTTCAAAAATATACATTCTTATAAAATCAGTTTTAAAAAAATAAAATCACGCTAATTTAAAGTTTAATTTAGGTTATTATCAATTATTTATCCAGTGTAATTTGATGTGTATTGAAGATAAGAAATTGTTTTCTAAATAGAAGCTTCAATTCAAATGTCATTTTTGAAGGTTTAACTTATTTTGTTTAATTTATCATTAATATTTTTTTAAATGTAAGTTGTACTTAATAACAAATTATTTTTCTAATATCTTTTATAGATTATCAAACATATTATTATTATTTAAATTCTGAAAGATAAAATGAAGTCTTTATTTTGAAAACTTCAGATATATAAATAATTTTTTGGTTCTGAAATTACAGATAAATATTTATCTGTATTTCCTAAGTAACAAATACTTTTATCGCAGCTTTCAACTGAATTGAATGGAATTTCACTACCCCAAGTGACCTTCCCAACCTTCAGGCAGTCATCTTCCCAACCTTTCAACAATTGAATTTTTAACAAGATTATCCTGCCCCCCAGTCAGTTGTCAGCTGAGAATGCGTTTTGCCGATCACTCAATGAGAGAGAGAGAGAAAAAGAAAGTGCGATATTCCAAGAATAGACTATTTCTGAATTTGTAAGAAAAAGCGCTACAAAGAATTTTGTTAGTAAATGCAAAAGAAATATATACATATATTGAAAACATCTTATATTTTAAATAAAAATTTCAGTTTTTTTAGGCTTTTTAAATTGCCTAAAATCTTAGTTTCTAAAATTACATGTAAAGAAATCAACAAAAATATTCCCGTCTTTAATTAAATGAAAAATGGTGCATATTGTATTTTTTATGCATATAAATATTTCATACAATTTTCAAAGACAATTAAATGGAGATTTAAATGAAAAGTAATTTTATTTATAACAATAAGAAAATTATTTTGTAACAAATTAAAATTTTATTAATAGTTTCTATTTTATATAACTCAAGCAGTGTTTCAGTGTAATGATAGAATTTTACAAATGATTTTCACACCAAATTCTGATATAATAAAATTATACAAATTTGTACAATGGTGTGTTATTGATGAAAATACAAAATTTTAATATTTTACTATGTTATAAAATAATACAGTTGTTTTACAGTATTTTTTAATCCCGCAACAAGTGGTAAATCTCCAAACATCTGTAACTCGTGCCGTCGTATAAGAATTTCATAAGTAACGGATTTAATTATTTGTTAATAAATATTCGTCAAAATATACCTAATCACTTTAAAACGAGTTTGTTGATTGGTTGTATTTATGACGGCCAATTATCAACATGAGGGACATATCAAGGGAAGGGGGGGGGGGGTTGCCCTCAGTGAAGGTTTTTCTAAAGGAATTTAACCCGTATTTACGCAAGGAAATACAAGATTCGAAGAAAACCCCGGGAAACTGCGAACAATTAGGTCGACGGGCGCGATTGGTTACAAACTCTGCACATCCCATCTACCAGCTTCGAGAGCAGAATCTCTTGACCACGGGTGGGGCCCAGAATGAAACTGCAACAATGAAATATTTCAAAGAGCAAAATGTAGGAAAGAAAAGGCTTAAGAAAAGACTAAGCAAATTTATATATATTTTTTTTTCATAAATTCATATAATAAGAGCACCTTTTACCAAGCGTAAAAAAAAAAAAAAAATCGCTTAAAATTTCTGTAAAAAATAAATAAATAAATAAAATAAATAAGAGAGAGAAAGAGAGCGAAAAGATTTTACTTTTGAAAGATTCACTTAGAGCTTATATGTCTATCATAAACAAAAAATCATCAAAGACATATCAAGAGAGGGGGGGGGGTTGCCCTCCGTGAGGTTTTTCTAAAGGAACCTAACCCGTATTTACGCAAAGAAATCCAAGATTTGAAGAATACCGTGGAAAACTCCGAACGATTAGACCGACGGGCGCGATTGGGTACAAACTCAGCCCCTCCCATCTACCACCTTCGAAAGCAGAATCTCTTGATCGCTGGTGTCACCCACAATGAAACTGTAACAATGAAATATTTCAAAGAGTAAAAAGTAGGAAAGAAAAGGCTAAGCAAAATTACATATTTTTTCATAAATTCGTATAATAAGAGCACCTTTAAACAAGCGTAAAAAGAAAAAATATCGATAAAAAATTCTGTAAAAAAAAAGTAAGATCGAGATAGAGCAAACAAGTTTTATTTTTGAAAGGATTTACTTAGATTTTATTTGTCAATCATTAAAAAAAAAAAAAAAAAAAAAAAAAAAAAAAAAAAAAAAAAAAAAAAACAAGGTACATATTAAGGGATGAGGGTTGCCCTCCGTGAGGGTCTTTCTAAAGGAACCTACCCGTATTTACGCAAGGAAGTTTAAGAAAACCGTGGAAAACTCCGAACGATTAGGCGGACGGGTGCGATTGGGTACAAACTCACCACCTCCCATCTACCATCTACCACCAAAAGAAAAAAGAAAAAAAATCGATTAAAATTTCTGTAAAATTCATAATTTTAAAGAAACTATGTGTTTTGATCTCTTGCTATTTTAATTTCTGGAAATAATATTTTTATTAACTAAAATTAAATTTTATAGGGGATATCATCAGAAACGTTTCGCATCATTCATTGTGTGTCAAAATATATAATTCATAATCAATTTTATAACTACTGAACAATTTTAATGGATTTTAAGTATTAAAAGCTAAAAGGATATTTTTATCATTTAAAAATACAATTTCATTTAAAATTTTTTAAAGCAAAGACATTTATGTTATAACAAATAATTATTGACAATTTATTTAGAGTTATTAACTTAAATTTATTTCGAGTGTATACAAAAGGCACAAAATATGAGGACATTTCCTAGTTTTAAGTTTCAAAAGCGGAGTAAAAATGCATCTATACCTTAGAAACCTTTATTCCTTACTGTCCCGACAGCATAACGGTCAGAGTGCGCGTTCGGAATACCAAGGTACTCGGGTTCAAATCCAGCAGGAAAAATAAAGGTAAGAAATTTGTTCCTGAATAATCTCTATATATGTAAATCCGTCTGAATAATAGAAAAAATAAAACATTCGCGTTTTCTCCTAAAAAATTTTTTTATAAAATCATAGCTTTAATTTTTTTTTAACATATTAGTGACCTTGAAGTTTCCCAAAGTCCTCCTATATCGCTTCCTCAAATCTTCCCCTGAACCTCCCGGGGAGGACTCTGAAGGAGGTCCTGGGGAGCGCCCCAGGACGCTATAAAGCGGACATTTTCGGTTCCTGAGGACCTCCTGGTGACAATTTTCTGCATCCTCAGGGATGCCTGGGGGATGAGTGTCCTGGGATGTGAATCCTCCCCAGGACATCCTGGGGAGGCAAGTGTGCTATATGGGCAAAATTAGATCACGAGTTATAAGCATTTTTAATTTTTCGACCCTCACCGTGGGGGGCTCCTGTCCCCAAAAATTAACACTACCTCATAATAAATTACCGAACAAAATTCGGCCGCGCTACAAAAATTAGATCGGGAGTTATAAGCATTTTAAATTTTTCGACCCTCACCACGGGGGGGTCTCCTGTCCCAAAATTTAACACTGCCTCATAATAAATTACCAAACAAAATTTGGCCGCGCTACGAAAATTAGATCGTGCGTTATAAGCATTTTTAATTTTTCGACCCTCACCGTGGGGGGGGGGTCTCCCGTCACCAAAAAATAACACTGCATCATTATAAATTACCAAACAAAATTTGGCCGCTCTACGAAAATTAGATCGCGAGTTATAAGCATTTTAATTTTTTCGACCCTCACCTTGGGGGGTGTCCTGTCACCAAAAATTAACACCGTCTCATAATAAATTACCAAACAAAATCTGGCCGCGCTACGAAATATAGATCGCGAGTTATAAGCATTTTAAATTTTTCGACCCTCACCGTGTTGGTCTCCTGTCACCAAAAATTAACAATGTCTCATAATAAATTACCAAACAAAATTTGGCCGCGCAACGAAAATTACATAGCGAGTTATAAGCATTTTAAATTTTTCGACTCTCCTCGTGGGGGCTCCTGTAACCAAAAATTAACAATGTCTCATAATAAATTACCAAACAAAATTTGGCCGCGCAACGAAAATTACATTGCGAGTTATAAGCATTTTAAATTTTTCGACTCTCACCATGGGGGGGCTCCTGTAACCAAAAATTAACAGTCTCATAATAAATTACCAACCAAATTTGGCCGCGCTACGAAAATTAGATCGTGAGTTATAAGCATTTTAAATTTTTCGACCCTCACCGTGGGGGGGACTCCTGTCCCCAAAAATTAACACTGCCTCATAATAAATCACCAAACAAAATTTGGCCGCGCTACAAAAATTAGATCGCGAGTTATAAGCATTTTAAAATTTTTCTACCCTCACCTTGGTGGGTCTCCTGTCCCCCAAAATTAACACTGCCTCATAATAAATTACCAAACAAAATTTGGCCGCGCTACAAAAATTAGATCCCGAATTATAAGCATTTTAAATTTTTCGATCCTTACCTTGGGGAGTCTCTTGTCACCAAAAATTAATACTGTCTCATAATAAATCACCAAACAAAATTTGGCCGCGCTACGAAAATTAGATTGCGAATTATACGCATATTAAATTTTTCGACCCTCATCGTGGGGTGGGGGGGGGTCTCCTGTCACCAAAAATTAACAATGTCTCATAATAAATCACCAAACAAAATTTGGCAGCGCTACGAAAATGAGATTGCGAGTTATAAGCATTTTAAATTTTTCGACCTTCATCGTGGGGGGTCTCCTGTCCCCAAAAATTAACACTACCTCATAATAAATTACCAAACAAAATTTGGCCGCGCTACAAAAATTAGATCGCGAGTTATAAGCATTTTAAATTTTTCGATCCTCACCGTGGGGGGTCTCCTGTCCCCAAAAATTAACACTGTCTCATAATAAATTACCAAACAAAATTGGGCCGCGCTACGAAAATTAGATCGCGAGTTATAAGCATTTTAAATTTTTTGACCCTCACCGTGGGGGGAGGGGCTCCTGTCACCAAAAATTAACAGTCTCATAATAAATTACAAACAAAATCTGGCCGCGCTACGAAAATTAGATCGTGAGTTAGAAGCATTTTAAATTTTTCGACCCTCACCGTGGGGGGTCTCCTGTCCCCAAAAATTAACACTACCTCATAATAAATTACCGAACAAAATTCGGCCGCGCTACAAAAATTAGATCGGGAGTTATAAGCATTTTAAATTTTTCGACCCTCACCACGAGGGGGTCTCCTGTCCCAAAATTTAACACTGCCTCATAATAAATTACCAAACAAAATTTGGCCGCGCTACGAAAATTAGATCGTGCGTTATAAGCATTTTAAATTTTTCGACCCTCACCGTGGGGGGGTCTCCCGTCACCAAAAAATAACACTGCATCATTATAAATTACCAAACAAAATTTGGCCGCTCTACGAAAATTAGATCGCGAGTTATAAGCATTTTAAATGTTTTGACCCTCACCGTGGGGGTGTCCTGTCACCAAAAATTAACAATGTCTCATAATAAATTACCAAACAAAATTTGGCCGCGCAACGAAAATTACATTGCGAGTTATAAGCATTTTAAATTTTTCGACTCTCCTCGTGGGGGCTCCTGTAACCAAAAATTACCAATGTCTCATAATAAATTACCAAACAAAATTTGGCCGCGCAACGAAAATTACATTGCGAGTTATAAGCATTTTAAATTTTTCGACTCTCATCATGGGGGGGCTCCTGTAACCAAAAATTAACAGTTTTATAATAAATTACCAACCAAATTTGGCCGCGCTACGAAAATTAGATCGTGAGTTATAAGCATTTTAAATTTTTCGACCCTCACCGTGGGGGGGACTCCTGTCCCCAAAAATTAACACTGCTTCATAATAAATCACCAAACAAAATTTGGCCGCGCTACAAAAATTAGATCGCGAGTTATAAGCATTTTAAAATTTTTCTACCCTCACCTTGGTGGGTCTCCTGTCCCCCAAAATTAACACTGCCTCATAATAAATTACCAAACAAAATTTGGCCGCGCTACAAAAATTAGATCCCGAATTATAAGCATTTTAAATTTTTCGATCCTTACCTTGGGGAGTCTCTTGTCACCAAAAATTAATACTGTCTCATAATAAATCACCAAACAAAATTTGGCCGCGCTACGAAAATTAGATTGCGAATTATACGCATTTTAAATTTTTCGACCCTCATCGTGGGGTGGGGGGGGGTCTCCTGTCACCAAAAATTAACAATGTCTCATAATAAATCACCAAACAAAATTTGGCAGCGCTACGAAAATGAGATTGCGAGTTATAAGCATTTTAAATTTTTCGACCCTCATCGTGGGGGGTCTCCTGTCCCCAAAAATTAACACTACCTCATAATAAATTACCAAACAAAATTTGGCCGCGCTACAAAAATTAGATCGCGAGTTATAAGCATTTTAAATTTTTCGATCCTCACCACGGGGGGGTCTCCTGTCCCCAAAATTTAACACTGTCTCATAATAAATTTCCAAACAATATTTTGCCAAGCTACCAAAATTAGATCACGAGTTATAAGCATTTTTAATTTTTCGACCCTCACCGTGGGGGGTCTCCTGTCCCCAAAAATTAACACTACCTCATAATAAATTACCGAACAAAATTCGGCCGCGCTACAAAAATTAGATCGGGAGTTATAAGCATTTTAAATTTTTCGACCCTCACCGTGGGGGGGGGGGGGCTCCTGTCACCAAAAATTAACAGTCTCATAATAAATTACAAACAAAATCTGGCCGCGCTACGAAAATTAGATCGTGAGTTAGAAGCATTTTAAATTTTTCGACAATCACCGTGGGGGGTCTCCTGTCCCCAAAAATTAACACTACCTCATAATAAATTACCGAACAAAATTCGGCCGCGCTACAAAAATTAGATCGGGAGTTATAAGCATTTTAAATTTTTCGACCCTCACCACGGGGGGGGGTCTCCTGTCCCAAAATTTAACACTGCCTCATAATAAATTACCAAACAAAATTTGGCCGCGCTACGAAAATTAGATCGTGCGTTATAAGCATTTTAAATTTTTCGACCCTCACCGTGGGGGGGTCTCCCGTCACCAAAAAATAACACTGCATCATTATAAATTACCAAACAAAATTTGGCCGCTCTACGAAAATTAGATCGCGAGTTATAAGCATTTTAAATGTTTTGACCCTCACCGTGGGGGTCTCCTGTCACCAAAAATTAACAATGTCTCATAATAAATTACCAAACAAAATTTGGCCGCGCAACGAAAATTACATTGCGAGTTATAAGCATTTTAAATTTTTCGACTCTCACCGTGGGGGGGGGGCTCCTGTCACCAAAAATTAACAGCCTCATAATAAATTACCAAACAAAATTTGGCCGCGCTACGAAAATTAGATCGTGAGTTATAAGCATTTTAAATTTTTCGAACCTCACCGTGGGGGGGTCTCCTGTCCCCCAAAATTAATACTGCCTCATAATAAATTACCAAACAAAATTTGGCCGCGCTACAAAAATTAGATCGCGAGTTATAAGCATTTTAAATTTTTCAACCCTCACCGTGGCGGGGGGTCTCCTGTCACCAAAAATTAACAATGTCTCATAATAAATGACCAAACAAAATTTGGCCGCGCTACGAAAATTAGATTGCGAGTTATAAGCATTTTAAATTTTTCGATCCTCATCGTTGGGGGTCTCCTGTCACCAAAAATTAACAGTCTTATAATAAATTACCAAACAATATTTTGCCAAGCTACCAAAATTAGATCGCGAGTTATAAGCATTTTTAATTTTTCACCCTCACGTTGGGGTGTCTCCTGTCACCAAAAATTAACAATGTCTCATAATAAATTACCAAACAAAATTTGGCCGCGCTACGAAAATTAGATTGCGAATTATACGCATTTTAAATTTTTCGACCCTCCTCGTGGGGTGGGGGGGGGGGTCTCCTGTCACCAAAAATTAACAATGTCTCATAATAAATCACCAAACAAAATTTGGCAGCGCTACGAAAATGAGATTGCGAGTTATAAGCATTTTAAATTTTTCGACCCTCATCGTGGGGGGTCTCCTGTCCCCAAAAATTAACACTACCTCATAATAAATTACCAAACAAAATTTGGCCGCGCTACAAAAATTAGATCGCGAGTTATAAGCATTTTAAATTTTTCGATCCTCACCACGGGGGGTCTCCTGTCCCCAAAATTTAACACTGTCTCATAATAAATTTCCAAACAATATTTTGCCAAGCTACCAAAATTAGATCACGAGTTATAAGCATTTTTAATTTTTCGACCCTCACCGTGGGGGGTCTCCTGTCCCCAAAAATTAACACTACCTCATAATAAATTACCGAACAAAATTCGGCCGCGCTACAAAAATTAGATCGGGAGTTATAAGCATTTTAAATTTTTCGACCCTCACCGTGGGGGGGGGGGCTCCTGTCACCAAAAATTAACAGTCTCATAATAAATTACAAACAAAATCTGGCCGCGCTACGAAAATTAGATCGTGAGTTAGAAGCATTTTAAATTTTTCGACCCTCACCGTGGGGGGTCTCCTGTCCCCAAAAATTAACACTACCTCATAATAAATTACCGAACAAAATTCGGCCGCGCTACAAAAATTAGATCGGGAGTTATAAGCATTTTAAATTTTTCGACCCTCACCACGGGGGGGTCTCCTGTCCCAAAATTTAACACTGCCTCATAATAAATTACCAAACAAAATTTGGCCGCGCTACGAAAATTAGATCGTGCGTTATAAGCATTTTAAATTTTTCGACCCTCACCGTGGGGGGGTCTCCCGTCACCAAAAAATAACACTGCATCATTATAAATTACCAAACAAAATTTGGCCGCTCTACGAAAATTAGATCGCGAGTTATAAGCATTTTAAATGTTTTGACCCTCACCGTGGGGGTCTCCTGTCACCAAAAATTAACAATGTCTCATAATAAATTACCAAACAAAATTTGGCCGCGCAACGAAAATTACATTGCGAGTTATAAGCATTTTAAATTTTTCGACTCTCACCGTGGGGGGGGGGCTCCTGTCACCAAAAATTAACAGCCTCATAATAAATTACCAAACAAAATTTGGCCGCGCTACGAAAATTAGATCGTGAGTTATAAGCATTTTAAATTTTTCGAACCTCACCGTGGGGGGGTCTCCTGTCCCCCAAAATTAATACTGCCTCATAATAAATTACCAAACAAAATTTGGCCGCGCTACAAAAATTAGATCGCGAGTTATAAGCATTTTAAATTTTTCAACCCTCACCGTGGGGGGGGGGTCTCCTGTCACCAAAAATTAACAATGTCTCATAATAAATGACCAAACAAAATTTGGCCGCGCTACGAAAATTAGATTGCGAGTTATAAGCATTTTAAATTTTTCGATCCTCATCGTTGGGGGTCTCCTGTAACCAAAAATTAACAGTCTCATAATAAATTACCAACCAAATTTGGCCGCGCTACGAAAATTAGATCGTGAGTTATAAGCATTTTAAATTTTTCGACCCTCACCGTGGGGGGGACTCCTGTCCCCAAAAATTAACACTGCTTCATAATAAATCACCAAACAAAATTTGGCCGCGCTACAAAAATTAGATCGCGAGTTATAAGCATTTAAAAATTTTTCTACCCTCACCTTGGTGGGTCTCCTGTCCCCCAAAATTAACACTGCCTCATAATAAATTACCAAACAAAATTTGGCCGCGCTACAAAAATTAGATTCCGAATTATAAGCATTTTAAATTTTTCGATCCTTACCTTGGGGAGTCTCTTGTCACCAAAAATTAATACTGTCTCATAATAAATCACCAAACAAAATTTGGCCGCGCTACGAAAATTAGATTGCGAATTATACGCATTTTAAATTTTTCGACCCTCATCGTGGGGTGGGGGGGGTCTCCTGTCACCAAAAATTAACAATGTCTCATAATAAATCACCAAACAAAATTTGGCAGCGCTACGAAAATGAGATTGCGAGTTATAAGCATTTTAAATTTTTCGACCCTCATCGTGGGGGGTCTCCTGTCCCCAAAAATTAACACTACCTCATAATAAATTACCAAACAAAATTTGGCCGCGCTACAAAAATTAGATCGCGAGTTATAAGCATTTTAAATTTTTCGATCCTCACCACGGGGGGGTCTCCTGTCCCCAAAATTTAACACTGTCTCATAATAAATTTCCAAACAATATTTTGCCAAGCTACCAAAATTAGATCACGAGTTATAAGCATTTTTAATTTTTCGACCCTCACCGTGGGGGGTCTCCTGTCCCCAAAAATTAACACTACCTCATAATAAATTACCGAACAAAATTCGGCCGCGCTACAAAAATTAGATCGGGAGTTATAAGCATTTTAAATTTTTCGACCCTCACCGTGGGGGGGGGGGGGGCTCCTGTCACCAAAAATTAACAGTCTCATAATAAATTACAAACAAAATCTGGCCGCGCTACGAAAATTAGATCGTGAGTTAGAAGCATTTTAAATTTTTCGACCCTCACCGTGGGGGGTCTCCTGTCCCCAAAAATTAACACTACCTCATAATAAATTACCGAACAAAATTCGGCCGCGCTACAAAAATTAGATCGGGAGTTATAAGCATTTTAAATTTTTCGACCCTCACCACGGGGGGGTCTCCTGTCCCAAAATTTAACACTGCCTCATAATAAATTACCAAACAAAATTTGGCCGCGCTACGAAAATTAGATCGTGCGTTATAAGCATTTTAAATTTTTCGACCCTCACCGTGGGGGGGTCTCCCGTCACCAAAAAATAACACTGCATCATTATAAATTACCAAACAAAATTTGGCCGCTCTACGAAAATTAGATCGCGAGTTATAAGCATTTTAAATGTTTTGACCCTCACCGTGGGGGTCTCCTGTCACCAAAAATTAACAATGTCTCATAATAAATTACCAAACAAAATTTGGCCGCGCAACGAAAATTACATTGCGAGTTATAAGCATTTTAAATTTTTCGACTCTCACCGTGGGGGGGGGGGGGGCTCCTGTCACCAAAAATTAACAGCCTCATAATAAATTACCAAACAAAATTTGGCCGCGCTACGAAAATTAGATCGTGAGTTATAAGCATTTTAAATTTTTCGAACCTCACCGTGGGGGGGTCTCCTGTCCCCCAAAATTAATACTGCCTCATAATAAATTACCAAACAAAATTTGGCCGCGCTACAAAAATTAGATCGCGAGTTATAAGCATTTTAAATTTTTCAACCCTCACCGTGGGGGGGGGGTCTCCTGTCACCAAAAATTAACAATGTCTCATAATAAATGACCAAACAAAATTTGGCCGCGCTACGAAAATTAGATTGCGAGTTATAAGCATTTTAAATTTTTCGATCCTCATCGTTGGGGGTCTCCTGTCACCAAAAATTAACAGTCTTATAATAAATTACCAAACAATATTTTGCCAAGCTACCAAAATTAGATCGCGAGTTATAAGCATTTTTAATTTTTCACCCTCACCTTGGGGTGTCTCCTGTCACCAAAAATTAACAATGTCTCATAATAAATTACCAAACAAAATTTGGCCGCGCTACGAAAATTAGATTGCGAATTATACGCATTTTAAATTTTTCGACCCTCCTCGTGGGGTGGGGGGGGTCTCCTGTCACCAAAAATTAACAATGTCTCATAATAAATCACCAAACAAAATTTGGCAGCGCTACGAAAATGAGATTGCGAGTTAAAAGCATTTTAAATTTTTCGACCCTCATCGTGGGGGGTCTCCTGTCCCCAAAAATTAACACTACCTCATAATAAATTACCAAACAAAATTTGGCCGCGCTACAAAAATTAGATCGCGAGTTATAAGCATTTTAAATTTTTCGATCCTCACCACGGGGGGGTCTCCTGTCCCCAAAATTTAACACTGTCTCATAATAAATTTCCAAACAATATTTTGCCAAGCTACCAAAATTAGATCACGAGTTATAAGCATTTTTAATTTTTCGACCCTCACCGTGGGGGGTCTCCTGTCCCCAAAAATTAACACTACCTCATAATAAATTACCGAACAAAATTCGGCCGCGCTACAAAAATTAGATCGGGAGTTATAAGCATTTTAAATTTTTCGACCCTCACCGTGGGGGGGGGGGGCTCCTGTCACCAAAAATTAACAGTCTCATAATAAATTACAAACAAAATCTGGCCGCGCTACGAAAATTAGATCGTGAGTTAGAAGCATTTTAAATTTTTCGACCCTCACCGTGGGGGGTCTCCTGTCCCCAAAAATTAACACTACCTCATAATAAATTACCGAACAAAATTCGGCCGCGCTACAAAAATTAGATCGGGAGTTATAAGCATTTTAAATTTTTCAACCCTCACCGTGGGGGGGGGGGTCTCCTGTCACCAAAAATTAACAATGTCTCATAATAAATGACCAAACAAAATTTGGCCGCGCTACGAAAATTAGATTGCGAGTTATAAGCATTTTAAATTTTTCGATCCTCATCGTTGGGGGTCTCCTGTAACCAAAAATTAACAGTCTCATAATAAATTACCAACCAAATTTGGCCGCGCTACGAAAATTAGATCGTGAGTTATAAGCATTTTAAATTTTTCGACCCTCACCGTGGGGAGGACTCCTGTCCCCAAAAATTAACACTGCTTCATAATAAATCACCAAACAAAATTTGGCCGCGCTACAAAAATTAGATCGCGAGTTATAAGCATTTTAAAATTTTTCTACCCTCACCTTGGTGGGTCTCCTGTCCCCCAAAATTAACACTGCCTCATAATAAATTACCAAACAAAATTTGGCCGCGCTACAAAAATTAGATCCCGAATTATAAGCATTTTAAATTTTTCGATCCTTACCTTGGGGAGTCTCTTGTCACCAAAAATTAATACTGTCTCATAATAAATCACCAAACAAAATTTGGCCGCGCTACGAAAATTAGATTGCGAATTATACGCATTTTAAATTTTTCGACCCTCATCGTGGGGTGGGGGGGGGTCTCCTGTCACCAAAAATTAACAATGTCTCATAATAAATCACCAAACAAAATTTGGCAGCGCTACGAAAATGAGATTGCGAGTTATAAGCATTTTAAATTTTTCGACCCTCATCGTGGGGGGTCTCCTGTCCCCAAAAATTAACACTACCTCATAATAAATTACCAAACAAAATTTGGCCGCGCTACAAAAATTAGATCGCGAGTTATAAGCATTTTAAATTTTTCGATCCTCACCACGGGGGGGTCTCCTGTCCCCAAAATTTAACACTGTCTCATAATAAATTTCCAAACAATATTTTGCCAAGCTACCAAAATTAGATCACGAGTTATAAGCATTTTTAATTTTTCGACCCTCACCGTGGGGGGTCTCCTATCCCCAAAAATTAACACTACCTCATAATAAATTACCGAACAAAATTCGGCCGCGCTACAAAAATTAGATCGGGAGTTATAAGCATTTTAAATTTTTCGACCCTCACCGTGGGGGGGGGGGGCTCCTGTCACCAAAAATTAACAGTCTCATAATAAATTACAAACAAAATCTGGCCGCGCTACGAAAATTAGATCGTGAGTTAGAAGCATTTTAAATTTTTCGACCCTCACCGTGGGGGGTCTCCTGTCCCCAAAAATTAACACTACCTCATAATAAATTACCGAACAAAATTCGGCCGCGCTACAAAAATTAGATCGGGAGTTATAAGCATTTTAAATTTTTCGACCCTCACCACGGGGGGGTCTCCTGTCCCAAAATTTAACACTGCCTCATAATAAATTACCAAACAAAATTTGGCCGCGCTACGAAAATTAGATCGTGCGTTATAAGCATTTTAAATTTTTCGACCCTCACCGTGGGGGGGTCTCCCGTCACCAAAAAATAACACTGCATCATTATAAATTACCAAACAAAATTTGGCCGCTCTACGAAAATTAGATCGCGAGTTATAAGCATTTTAAATGTTTTGACCCTCACCGTGGGGGTCTCCTGTCACCAAAAATTAACAATGTCTCATAATAAATTACCAAACAAAATTTGGCCGCGCAACGAAAATTACATTGCGAGTTATAAGCATTTTAAATTTTTCGACTCTCACCGTGGGGGGGGGGCTCCTGTCACCAAAAATTAACAGCCTAATAATAAATTACCAAACAAAATTTGGCCGCGCTACGAAAATTAGATCGTGAGTTATAAGCATTTTAAATTTTTCGAACCTCACCGTGGGGGGGTCTCCTGTCCCCCAAAATTAATACTGCCTCATAATAAATTACCAAACAAAATTTGGCCGCGCTACAAAAATTAGATCGCGAGTTATAAGCATTTTAAATTTTTCAACCCTCACCGTGGGGGGGGGGGGTCTCCTGTCACCAAAAATTAACAATGTCTCATAATAAATGACCAAACAAAATTTGGCCGCGCTACGAAAATTAGATTGCGAGTTATAAGCATTTTAAATTTTTCGATCCTCATCGTTGGGGGTCTCCTGTCACCAAAAATTAACAGTCTTATAATAAATTACCAAACAATATTTTGCCAAGCTACCAAAATTAGATCGCGAGTTATAAGCATTTTTAATTTTTCACCCTCACCTTGGGGTGTCTCCTGTCACCAAAAATTAACAATGTCTCATAATAAATTACCAAACAAAATTTGGCCGCGCTACGAAAATTAGATTGCGAATTATACGCATTTTAAATTTTTCGACCCTCCTCGTGGGGTGGGGGGGGGGTCTCCTGTCACCAAAAATTAACAATGTCTCATAATAAATCACCAAACAAAATTTGGCAGCGCTACGAAAATGAGATTGCGAGTTATAAGCATTTTAAATTTTTCGACCCTCATCGTGGGGGGTCTCCTGTCCCCAAAAATTAACACTACCTCATAATAAATTACCAAACAAAATTTGGCCGCGCTACAAAAATTAGATCGCGAGTTATAAGCATTTTAAATTTTTCGATCCTCACCACGGGGGGGTCTCCTGTCCCCAAAATTTAACACTGTCTCATAATAAATTTCCAAACAATATTTTGCCAAGCTACCAAAATTAGATCACGAGTTATAAGCATTTTTAATTTTTCGACCCTCACCGTGGGGGGTCTCCTGTCCCCAAAAATTAACACTACCTCATAATAAATTACCGAACAAAATTCGGCCGCGCTACAAAAAATAGATCGGGAGTTATAAGCATTTTAAATTTTTCGACCCTCACCGTGGGGGGGGGGCTCCTGTCACCAAAAATTAACAGTCTCATAATAAATTACAAACAAAATCTGGCCGCGCTACGAAAATTAGATCGTGAGTTAGAAGCATTTTAAATTTTTCGACCCTCACCGTGGGGGGTCTCCTGTCCCCAAAAATTAACACTACCTCATAATAAATTACCGAACAAAATTCGGCCGCGCTACAAAAATTAGATCGGGAGTTATAAGCATTTTAAATTTTTCGACCCTCACCACGGGGGGGTCTCCTGTCCCAAAATTTAACACTGCCTCATAATAAATTACCAAACAAAATTTGGCCGCGCTACGAAAATTAGATCGTGCGTTATAAGCATTTTAAATTTTTCGACCCTCACCGTGGGGGGGTCTCCCGTCACCAAAAAATAACACTGCATCATTATAAATTACCAAACAAAATTTGGCCGCTCTACGAAAATTAGATCGCGAGTTATAAGCATTTTAAATGTTTTGACCCTCACCGTGGGGGTCTCCTGTCACCAAAAATTAACAATGTCTCATAATAAATTACCAAACAAAATTTGGCCGCGCAACGAAAATTACATTGCGAGTTATAAGCATTTTAAATTTTTCGATCCTCATCGTTGGGGGTCTCCTGTCACCAAAAATTAACAGTCTTATAATAAATTACCAAACAATATTTTGCCAAGCTACCAAAATTAGATCGCGAGTTATAAGCATTTTTAATTTTTCACCCTCACCTTGGGGTGTCTCCTGTCACCAAAAATTAACAATGTCTCATAATAAATTACCAAACAAAATTTGGCCGCGCTACGAAAATTAGATTGCGAATTATACGCATTTTAAATTTTTCGACCCTCCTCGTGGGGTGGGGGGGGTCTCCTGTCACCAAAAATTAACAATGTCTCATAATAAATCACCAAACAAAATTTGGCAGCGCTACGAAAATGAGATTGCGAGTTACAAGCATTTTAAATTTTTCGACCCTCATCGTGGGGGGTCTCCTGTCCCCAAAAATTAACACTACCTCATAATAAATTACCAAACAAAATTTGGCCGCGCTACAAAAATTAGTTCGCGAGTTATAAGCATTTTAAATTTTTCGATCCTCACCACGGGGGGGTCTCCTGTCCCCAAAATTTAACATTGTCTCATAATAAATTTCCAAACAATATTTTGCCAAGCTACCAAAATTAGATCACGAGTTATAAGCATTTTTAATTTTTCGACCCTCACCGTGGGGGGTCTCCTGTCCCCAAAAATTAACACTACCTCATAATAAATTACCGAACAAAATTCGGCCGCGCTACAAAAATTAGATCGGGAGTTATAAGCATTTTAAATTTTTCGACCCTCACCGTGGGGGGGGCTCCTGTCACCAAAAATTAACAGTCTCATAATAAATTACAAACAAAATCTGGCCGCGCTACGAAAATTAGATCGTGAGTTAGAAGCATTTTAAATTTTTCGACCCTCACCGTGGGGGGTCTCCTGTCCCCAAAAATTAACACTACCTCATAATAAATTACCGAACAAAATTCGGCCGCGCTACAAAAATTAGATCGGGAGTTATAAGCATTTTAAATTTTTCGACCCTCACCACGGGGGGGTCTCCTGTCCCAAAATTTAACACTGCCTCATAATAAATTACCAAACAAAATTTGGCCGCGCTACGAAAATTAGATCCCGAATTATAAGCATTTTAAATTTTTCGATCCTTACCTTGGGGAGTCTCTTGTCACCAAAAATTAATACTGTCTCATAATAAATCACCAAACAAAATTTGGCCGCGCTACGAAAATTAGATTGCGAATTATACGCATTTTAAATTTTTCGACCCTCATCGTGGGGTGGGGGGGTCTCCTGTCACCAAAAATTAACAATGTCTCATAATAAATCACCAAACAAAATTTGGCAGCGCTACGAAAATGAGATTGCGAGTTATAAGCATTTTAAATTTTTCGACCCTCATCGTGGGGGGTCTCCTGTCCCCAAAAATTAACACTACCTCATAATAAATTACCAAACAAAATTTGGCCGCGCTACAAAAATTAGATCGCGAGTTATAAGCATTTTAAATTTTTCGATCCTCACCACGGGGGGGTCTCCTGTCCCCAAAATTTAACACTGTCTCATAATAAATTTCCAAACAATATTTTGCCAAGCTACCAAAATTAGATCACGAGTTATAAGCATTTTTAATTTTTCGACCCTCACCGTGGGGGGCTCCTGTCCCCAAAAATTAACACTACCTCATAATAAATTACCGAACAAAATTCGGCCGCGCTACAAAAATTAGATCGGGAGTTATAAGCATTTTAAATTTTTCGACCCTCACCGTGGGGGGGGGGGCTCCTGTCACCAAAAATTAACAGTCTCATAATAAATTACAAACAAAATCTGGCCGCGCTACGAAAATTAGATCGTGAGTTAGAAGCATTTTAAATTTTTCGACCCTCACCGTGGGGGGTCTCCTGTCCCCAAAAATTAACACTACCTCATAATAAATTACCGAACAAAATTCGGCCGCGCTACAAAAATTAGATCGGGAGTTATAAGCATTTTAAATTTTTCGACCCTCACCACGGGGGGTCTCCTGTCCCAAAATTTAACACTGCCTCATAATAAATTACCAAACAAAATTTGGCCGCGCTACGAAAATTAGATCCCGAATTATAAGCATTTTAAATTTTTCGATCCTTACCTTGGGGAGTCTCTTGTCACCAAAATTAATACTGTCTCATAATAAATCACCAAACAAAATTTGGCAGCGCTACGAAAATGAGATTGCGAGTTATAAGCATTTTAAATTTTTCGACCCTCATCGTGGGGAGTCTCCTGTCCCCAAAAATTAACACTACCTCATAATAAATTACCAAACAAAATTTGGCCGCGCTACAAAAATTAGATCGCGAGTTATAAGCATTTTAAATTTTTCGATCCTCACCACGGGGGGGTCTCCTGTCCCCAAAATTTAACACTGTCTCATAATAAATTTCCAAACAATATTTTGCCAAGCTACCAAAATTAGATCACGAGTTATAAGCATTTTAAATTTTTCGACCCTCACCGTGGGGGGTCTCCTGTCCCCAAAAATTAACACTACCTCATAATAAATTACCGAACAAAATTCGGCCGCGCTACAAAAATTAGATCGGGAGTTATAAGCATTTTAAATTTTTCGACCCTCACCACGGGGGGGTCTCCTGTCCCAAAATTTAACACTGCCTCATAATAAATTACCAAACAAAATTTGGCCGCGCTACGAAAATTAGATCGTGCGTTATAAGCATTTTTAATTTTTCGACCCTCACCGTGGGGGGGTCTCCCGTCACCAAAAAATAACACTGCATCATTATAAATTACCAAACAAAATTTGGCCGCTCTACGAAAATTAGATCGCGAGTTATAAGCATTTTAATTTTTTCGACCCTCACCTTGGGGGGTGTCCTGTCACCAAAAATTAACACCGTCTCATAATAAATTACCAAACAAAATCTGGCCGCGCTACGAAATATAGATCGCGAGTTATAAGCATTTTAAATTTTTCGACCCTCACCGTGTTGGTCTCCTGTCACCAAAAATTAACAATGTCTCATAATAAATTACCAAACAAAATTTGGCCGCGCAACGAAAATTACATAGCGAGTTATAAGCATTTTAAATTTTTCGACTCTCCTCGTGGGGGCTCCTGTAACCAAAAATTAACAATGTCTCATAATAAATTACCAAACAAAATTTGGCCGCGCAACGAAAATTACATTGCGAGTTATAAGCATTTTAAATTTTTCGACTCTCACCATGGGGGGGCTCCTGTAACCAAAAATTAACAGTCTCATAATAAATTACCAACCAAATTTGGCCGCGCTACGAAAATTAGATCGTGAGTTATAAGCATTTTAAATTTTTCGACCCTCACCGTGGGGGGGACTCCTGTCCCCAAAAATTAACACTGCCTCATAATAAATCACCAAACAAAATTTGGCCGCGCTACAAAAATTAGATCGCGAGTTATAAGCATTTTAAAATTTTTCTACCCTCACCTTGGTGGGTCTCCTGTCCCCCAAAATTAACACTGCCTCATAATAAATTACCAAACAAAATTTGGCCGCGCTACAAAAATTAGATCCCGAATTATAAGCATTTTAAATTTTTCGATCCTTACCTTGGGGAGTCTCTTGTCACCAAAAATTAATACTGTCTCATAATAAATCACCAAACAAAATTTGGCCGCGCTACGAAAATTAGATTGCGAATTATACGCATTTTAAATTTTTCGACCCTCATCGTGGGGTGGGGGGGGGTCTCCTGTCACCAAAAATTAACAATGTCTCATAATAAATCACCAAACAAAATTTGGCAGCGCTACGAAAATGAGATTGCGAGTTATAAGCATTTTAAATTTTTCGACCCTCATCGTGGGGGGTCTCCTGTCCCCAAAAATTAACACTACCTCATAATAAATTACCAAACAAAATTTGGCCGCGCTACAAAAATTAGATCGCGAGTTATAAGCATTTTAAATTTTTCGATCCTCACCACGGGGGGTCTCCTGTCCCGAAAATTTAACACTGTCTCATAATAAATTTCCAAACAATATTTTGCCAAGCTACCAAAATTAGATCACGAGTTATAAGCATTTTTAATTTTTCGACTCTCACCGTGGGGTGTCTCCTGTCACCAAAAATTAACACTGTCTCATAATAAATTACCAAACGAAATTGGGCCGCGCTACGAAAATTAGATCGCGAGTTATAAGCATTTTAAATTTTTTGACCCTCACCGTGGGGGGGGGGCTCCTGTCACCAAAAATTAACAGTCTCATAATAAATTACAAACAAAATCTGGCCGCGCTACGAAAATTAGATCGTGAGTTAGAAGCATTTTAAATTTTTCGACCCTCACCGTGGGGGGTCTCCTGTCCCCAAAAATTAACACTACCTCATAATAAATTACCGAACAAAATTCGGCCGCGCTACAAAAATTAGATCGGGAGTTATAAGCATTTTAAATTTTTCGACCCTCACCACGGGGGGGGTCTCCTGTCCCAAAATTTAACACTGCCTCATAATAAATTACCAAACAAAATTTGGCCGCTCTACGAAAATTAGATCGCGAGTTATAAGCATTTTAAATGTTTTGACCCTCACCGTGGGGGTGTCCTGTCACCAAAAATTAACAATGTCTCATAATAAATTACCAAACAAAATTTGGCCGCGCAACGAAAATTACATTGCGAGTTATAAGCATTTTAAATTTTTCGACTCTCCTCGTGGGGGCTCCTGTAACCAAAAATTACCAATGTCACATAATAAATTACCAAACAAAATTTGGCCGCGCAACGAAAATTACATTGCGAGTTATAAGCATTTTAAATTTTTCGACTCTCATCATGGGGGGGCTCCTGTAACCAAAAATTAACAGTCTCATAATAAATTACCAACCGAATTTGGCCGCGCTACGAAAATTAGATCGTGAGTTATAAGCATTTTAAATTTTTCGACCCTCACCGTGGGGGGGACTCCTGTCCCCAAAAATTAACACTGCTTCATAATAAATCACCAAACAAAATTTGGCCGCGCTACAAAAATTAGATCGCGAGTTATAAGCATTTTAAAATTTTTCTACCCTCACCTTGGTGGGTCTCCTGTCCCCCAAAATTAACACTGCCTCATAATAAATTACCAAACAAAATTTGGCCGCGCTACAAAAATTAGATCCCGAATTATAAGCATTTTAAATTTTTCGATCCTTACCTTGGGGAGTCTCTTGTCACCAAAAATTAATACTGTCTCATAATAAATCACCAAACAAAATTTGGCCGCGCTACGAAAATTAGATTGCGAATTATACGCATTTTAAATTTTTCGACCCTCATCGTGGGGTGGGGGGGGGGTCTCCTGTCACCAAAAATTAACAATGTCTCATAATAAATCACCAAACAAAATTTGGCAGCGCTACGAAAATGAGATTGCGAGTTATAAGCATTTTAAATTTTTCGACCCTCATCGTGGGGGGTCTCCTGTCCCCAAAAATTAACACTACCTCATAATAAATTACCAAACAAAATTTGGCCGCGCTACAAAAATTAGATCGCGAGTTATAAGCATTTTAAATTTTTCGATCCTCACCACGGGGGGTCTCCTGTCCCCAAAATTTAACACTGTCTCATAATAAATTTCCAAACAATATTTTGCCAAGCTACCAAAATTAGATCACGAGTTATAAGCATTTTTAATTTTTCGACCCTCACCGTGGGGGGTCTCCTGTCCCCAAAAATTAACACTACCTCATAATAAATTACCGAACAAAATTCGGCCGCGCTACAAAAATTAGATCGGGAGTTATAAGCATTTTAAATTTTTCGACCCTCACCGTGGGGGGGGGGCTCCTGTCACCAAAAATTAACAGTCTCATAATAAATTACAAACAAAATCTGGCCGCGCTACGAAAATTAGATCGTGAGTTAGAAGCATTTTAAATTTTTCGACCCTCACCGTGGGGGGTCTCCTGTCCCCAAAAATTAACACTACCTCATAATAAATTACCGAACAAAATTCGGCCGCGCTACAAAAATTAGATCGGGAGTTATAAGCATTTTAAATTTTTCGACCCTCACCACGGGGGGGTCTCCTGTCCCAAAATTTAACACTGCCTCATAATAAATTACCAAACAAAATTTGGCCGCGCTACGAAAATTAGATCGTGCGTTATAAGCATTTTAAATTTTTCGACCCTCACCGTGGGGGGGGGGTCTCCCGTCACCAAAAAATAACACTGCATCATTATAAATTACCAAACAAAATTTGGCCGCTCTACGAAAATTAGATCGCGAGTTATAAGCATTTTAAATGTTTTGACCCTCACCGTGGGGGTCTCCTGTCACCAAAAATTAACAATGTCTCATAATAAATTACCAAACAAAATTTGGCCGCGCAACGAAAATTACATTGCGAGTTATAAGCATTTTAAATTTTTCGACTCTCACCGTGGGGGGGGGGGGGCTCCTGTCACCAAAAATTAACAGCCTCATAATAAATTACCAAACAAAATTTGGCCGCGCTACGAAAATTAGATCGTGAGTTATAAGCATTTTAAATTTTTCGAACCTCACCGTGGGGGGGTCTCCTGTCCCCCAAAATTAATACTGCCTCATAATAAATTACCAAACAAAATTTGGCCGCGCTACAAAAATTAGATCGCGAGTTATAAGCATTTTAAATTTTTCAACCCTCACCGTGGGGGGGGGGTCTCCTGTCACCAAAAATTAACAATGTCTCATAATAAATGACCAAACAAAATTTGGCCGCGCTACGAAAATTAGATTGCGAGTTATAAGCATTTTAAATTTTTCGATCCTCATCGTTGGGGGTCTCCTGTCACCAAAAATTAACAGTCTTATAATAAATTACCAAACAATATTTTGCCAAGCTACCAAAATTAGATCGCGAGTTATAAGCATTTTTAATTTTTCACCCTCACCTTGGGGTGTCTCCTGTCACCAAAAATTAACAATGTCTCATAATAAATTACCAAACAAAATTTGGCC
Organism: Maratus speculifer; assembly: GCA_964019185.1. Taxonomy (NCBI): domain Eukaryota; kingdom Metazoa; phylum Arthropoda; class Arachnida; order Araneae; family Salticidae; genus Maratus; species Maratus speculifer. The sequence goes on along the minus strand of OZ025292.1, from coordinate 19,175,588 downwards.
GCGCTACGAAAATTAGATCATAAGAAACATAAGTTTGAGGCTTGATATCCTAATATCTGAAAAATACCGCGTCAAAGTCTGCCGAAGTCTACTGAAGGATACCGTGCCGAAATTTGCCGAAGTTTAGGTTTTTTTCGTTACGGAAGTGTTAGGTTTTCTCGTTACGGAATTTCTAGATTCGGTCGCTTCGCTCAAAGCCCGCGATAAAAGCTATGCAATAGCTTAATAATGTAATAAACAATGTAATAAATACTAATCTATTAAATTACATACTTTAATACCTTTGCTTTAATTTAACTTCGAGTCTTGTATTGAAGAAACCCGTTCTAATGTTTAGGAAGGCAATCTTTTTCAGGAATGTTGCAACATCTTTTTCATTACTAATCATGAACAGAAAAACAAAAAATACAATTACTATTCGAAAAAAAAACCAATAAACACTCAAAATAAATGTGAAATAATAGAATAAGAAATTGAAAAAAACTTACATCTTGTAGCGATTTGAGGACAAGTCAAACACGTGCTTTCATATTTTCCGTACTTACGTTCCGCCGAAGCAAATAGTCAGGAAATTTACTATTCCTGCTTTGATCTCGCCAAATCGTCCCAGAGCGGTTGTGTTTCACCGCTCTCCTCCAGACGGCGCTGCAATCACGGACTCAAAGTGATTCGTCTGGGTATTTGAGTTACAAAGAGCGCCGGGCGCTCATTTGTTGCAGGGATCGTACCTTTTTTTCTCTTCACATCCTGAACACCAGAAGGCACATGTTTAGTTAATCAATAATTTAATTTTAGTGGTATGAGTTTTGTATTTTATAAAAGCTATAATTCCAATGTTAAACCAATGCTAAACTTTTAGATTCAATTTGTAAAGAATGTTTCGAATGTTCAAGCTGCTGATTCCCCCCCCCCTCCTTTTTTTCAAAAGAGCTAAAGAGATAACTTCATTAAATTTATTCGTGAGCATTGTAATAAACTGTGTTCATTTTTATGTCGGTAGCATGCATACTCGTAGACAAATTAAGGTTTTTATAAAAACAGTCCCAAATTTTACCAAGATTTTTACTTATAATTTGCAGAGTCCTTAATATAAAATAATATTCTTTTCTGAAAATGTGACATCCAACATTGCACATAATACCCTCTAATCAGAATTAAAAAATAATAAAAATTGTATGAAAAATGAGTAGGTTTACTAAATAATGTTTCACTGCGCATGCGTCAAGGATATCAAAATTTCATTTGCATATTATGTTAGCTAAATGTATAGAGCAACATTTGTGAAAGTCCAAAATCATAGCTTGAAAATTCTGAAAATAATCGGCAATAAAATAAGTTGAAAATCTCCTGTTTTCAAAATGAAGCAAAATAATGAGGGATTTTATCCAAATGTAGTAGTACGTCCCATATTGTGTATTCTATATTGACACTAATCAATGAATATACGGATACAACCCCTCTTGTTTTTACTTCCTTTTCGGGAATAATGGATTTTCAGTTTAATTCTATTGACGATTATTTTCATAATTTTCAAGCAATGATTTTGCGACTTTCATAAAGTTGCTCTATACATTTAGCTAACATAATATGCAAATAAAATTTTGATATCGTTGACGCATGTGCAGGAAAAAATTATTTAGTAAACCTACTCATTTTTTATACAATTTTTATTATTTTTTAATTCTGATTACAGGGTATTGTGTGCAATGTTGTTTGTCACATTTTCAGAAAAGAATTTTATTTTATATTAAGAACTGTGCAAATTATAAGCAAAAATCTTGAAAAAATTTGGGGCTGTTTTTATAAAAACTCTAATTTCTCAACGAGTATACATGCTACGGACATAAAAATGAACACAGTTTATTAAAATAAGCCATTTAATCACAATCTACAGTTTGAGCGCTTTTGCTACATTAATTTTGATAGGGTTATCCAAAAGATATTCATTCTTTTTTAATTTGTTGACGATCCCTTATAAAGTTTCGGGAAAAAAATCTTCACGGAAATATATGACCTGTACTATTATGTTTATATACCGAGAGTTTCAGGATAATTCCTCATGTATTTTTCTAGATATTTAAGAAAATGTCTAAAATCGCAATGGCCAGGTAGTGTATTACGAAGTTTTGAAAATATTCAGGTCTTCAAGTAAAAGTATACAATACTTCAAATACAGTAAAGTAATCGAATTTTTAGTGTGTCCCTGTAAATACTATCTGCTTTCTATTATACAAGAAGTAATTTGTAATAAACTTCAGCAATGTATATATCAATTTCATAAAACGTGAAATAGTTTAATATAATTAATACGTGCCCCAAACTATGTTTCCACCTATACCATTATGTACTTAATATTTTTTTGCGGCTCTGTAAACAAATAATAAATATTCTTTGCACAACAGGTTGTACAAAATGTATATTGTAGTACATATTTAATAGATGCATGTCAGTTGTATTATGTTCTTAAAACTGCTACATCTTTAAAAGGTACTTGAAACTATTTTTCTCCATTGGCCGTCATGTAACGGAATAATTTTGATTGTCTCTGTCATTAAACTACACATCCGATTCTTATAAAGTTTTAAATGACTCGACAAAATGGTGCAACAATGATAGATTTTAAATTTCAAGCGATTCATGTTGGGTGGTTTTTGCTTTATTATATGCGGAAGGACAGACGGACGGACGGATTGAACGATGACTATAAGTGCAACGTATTTACATAATTACGAACGCACCTAAAAAGAAATTTTTGCGCATTTACATTAATATAATGATTATTTGACTCTTTTGTTCCATATTCTGTATTTTCTAAAGTTTTGAAAATGGAAATAAATGAGAAATTGCAGACGAAGCAAACTAAAAAACGCCTGTTTCACTCAATCTTTTATACCAGATTACAGCGTCTTTTATGATGTACAGTCTACTCTCGTTAATTCGAAATTGGATAAATCGAATCTTCGCCTAATTCGAACGTCATGAAGTCCCAAAATTTTCAAAGGCAGAATAACGTAAAAAATTTTCATTTATTCGAATTCATTTTTTTTTTTTAACTTTGTTTAAGTCGGACTAACGAAAATTCAGATTTTTCACATTTCTTTACTTTCTTATGAACTTTAGATCCTTAAAATAACTTTCTTTCTTTTATTTGATCAGTTTTGATCTGAAACTAAGATATATATATATATAATATCATTCATTTGATACCCGCTTTCTTAATACCCCATCTGTCTATCAATGACAGCTCCAACCCTTCTTCCATTGTGCTTGTTCCCAATCCCTTAATTAATTAATTTATATTTTTAATTTAATATTAAGTCATACTTTGATGATAACGGACAAAATAAGTTTAAAAAATGCTATAACATTAGTTCCTTTGTAATAGTATCCCTTTAAACATGTTTTTCTGTCTTACTTTCCATAATTCGAACCTTCCTTGTGGTCCCGACGAGTCCGAATTAACGAGAGCCTACTGTAAATCTATAGCCGGTAAAATACTGTATATACTCGTGTATAAGTCGATGAATTTCTGTACATTTTCGGCAAGTAAATTGCGGTAGTCGACTAAAAATGCATCACAAGTCAATTAAAAAAAAAAAAAAAAAATCTTCAATTTTTTTTCTTTTTTTTTTTTCTTCTTTTTTTTTAATCAGATGGTCTGATTCAAATGTCAACGTGTAAAAAAAAAAGATGAGGGGGGTTGAGGCATGCTGTCGGAGGGAAATATAACGAAGCAAACTTACACAAATTTCAATATTTTACAGATTTGTTTGGATGTTTAAAGTTCAAGTTAAAAAATACAACGTACATTTAATTGCTCCCATAAATGTTCGGTATTGTAAATGAACTGTGTAAGATTTATATATGAATGTAATGTAACCACAAAATTTAGGAACATAAAGTGGGTAGAGCATTGTTAAATAGCACGTAGAAGATGTGTAAGTACAGTCACTAAAAAATGTTATTTATATATGATAACCTATGGAGCTTGCGTTACCGTTCAATGCTCTGGATAGTGATTTTAGCTAATATACACGCAATATTCCATAATATAATTTGAATCAATTAAAAAATTCATCTAAAATGCTATAATGAAAAAAAAAAAAAAAAAAAAAAAGGAAGGTCAAAATAAAATAATGCATCACAAGAACTTCTTTAAGCACTGTATAAAATCTACACATCTTTGTAAAACATACAAATGTCTGTGATTTAAAACTGATTAAATAACGGCATAATTTTTTTTTTCAAATTTCTCGTCATAAACAAAAAACATCGAAATAGCAATACTCAAGTTGATGTGTAAGCAGGTCAGCAAAAACTCAGTTGGGTAGCAGCCTCTAATTTTCAAATATTTCTGTATTTAATGCCATTCTATACATACGTCTGAAAATATTCATGCGGACAAGGATTGCACAAGTTCACTATGTGTATCATATAAACGCATATAATAATTTAAAAAAAAAAAAAAAAAAAAAAAAAAAAACGCTCTCTAAACATGCTTTATTTATCTAAGTTTCTCCTCATTTATCACATTTGTTATATTTAGTTACTATAATTAAGTGTATTAATAATAAGATTCTTTAGCTCTAAAACATATTTAGATTTTTTTTCTTTTTTTTTTTTTTTCTTAAATTCGTTCTAGCACGTTTGAGGTGGGACGTCTTTTCCATCCTTTTATTTAATTGAACATCAAATAATGAATTTTGAAATAATTTTTTCACTTGCTCCGTGACTTGTTGGAATTATTAAAAAAAGAAGAAAAAAATACATAGAGGCGTTTTTGATGGTGATACAGTATTTATTTATTTTTTTAATTACTTATAAAATAATACATGGTTACAATTGTATAGAATTTATAGCAATGGATTAATCATACACCAAGTCACCACAATAAATATATGCACACTGTCTGTGAAGCAAGTATATTTTTACCCAGCAAGGTGATTTTACGCAGCAAGAATACAGTCATTCGGGTAATTTTGATCCGCATTTTCTCTATTTTCAGATGGCACACTCTTATTTTCAGAATATTGCTACAACAGTCGGCATAAGAGAGAAGACATGATTCTATATAATTCTATGAGTATAAAAAAATTAAGGAATAATAAAGGAATTTTTTTAACCTGGTTCGAAATTACCCAGCTATGTAGGGTAACTTTGCGCCATATGATAAACATAATCCAAAATAATTCATTAAGAAAACAATAATAAATAAAGTGTATTATAGTTAGGACAACTTTGAACCCACCAAAATGTTTTCAGATATGTAAAGACTCCTAATTTACTTTTCCCAGCATCACAAGATTTGTATAATTTACATTACAACAAATGATATGCATTAGAAGAGTGGAAGAAGAAAGCCATGAACATTTAGATAGAGAGAGAGAGAGAGAGAGAGAAAAAAAACAAGTTGGAAATTGCACGTGAAGCGTAGCAAATGAGGTGCGTTCGTACGATAACGAAGTTTTAAAAATATTTAGATCTTGATCATATAGTAGAGCGTACTTTGGATATAGTACAGTGGTCGAAATCTTTGTGTTCCTGTAAATATGCAGGGAGTAATTTTTATTATACTTCATTAACGTATATCTTATTCAAAAAAATTTGAAGTAATTTAATATAATTAAAACACATCCCAAACAATGTTCTCCCATATAACATGATTTAATGGAATACATTTGTGTGGCCCTGTAATTTAATAATGAATATTCTTTGCATCACAGATTGTACAGAATGTATATTTTAGTACATACTTCAAAGATTCATGACGATTCTATTATGTTCAAATGAGTGTAACACCACTAAAATGCATTTGAAACTTTTTTTCGCATTGATCGTAATGTACCGGAATATTTTGATTGTCCCTGTAATTGATCTATGCATTCGATTTTCATAACATTTGAAATGACTCGACAAAATTATGTAATAAATATACGTTTTAAATTTCAAACGATTAAAATGCATTTGAAACTTTTTTCTCCATTGACCGTAATGTAACGGAATACTTTTGATTGTCCCTGTAATTGATCTATGCATTCGATTTTCATAACATTTGAAATGACTCGACAAAATTATGTAATAAATATACGTTTTAAATTTCAAACGATTAAAATGCATTTGAAACTTTTTTCCCCATTGACTGTAATGTAACGGAATACTTTTGATTGTCCCTGTAATTGATCTATGCATTCGGTATTCATAACATTTGAAATGACTCGACAGAATTATGTAATAAATATACCTTTTAAATTTCAAACGATTAAAATGCATTTGAAACTTTTTTCCCCATTGACCGTAATGTAACGGAATCCTTTTGATTGTCCCTGTAATTGATCTGTCCATCCGATTTTCATAAAATTTGAAATTATGAACAATTATGTATTTTAAATTTCAAACGATTCGGTTGGGTAGTTTTTGCGTTGTTATATGCGGACAGACGGACGGACAGACAGACAGACAGACGGACGGACTGAGCGACAACAATAGGTGCTACGTATTTACATAATTACGAACGCACCTAAAAAGAGTCCCGTTTATTGTTCATATAAAGCATAAAAATGTAGTGAAAAACAATTTTGAATATTTATAACAGATAAGAATCACGTCCATATATCCAGTGGTGTAGTCGTAAAAAAAGCAGAGGGTATGCGCTCAAAAGAGAGGGTATACCCTAGACCTAGACCCTAGAGTGTCTATACTGTAGCTTTCTTGAGAAACAGAGGATACACGAAGTTCCATAAAAAAATTCAGAGGCTATACGGCGTGTATCCTCGTATACCGTCCCCTGAATATTTTCTATATATATCACGTTAATATATCCATAGTTACAGTAATAGATACAAGTACTAGTATTATTCAAATAAGAATAAAACAATCAAAGTATGAAATGTCAAATTTGAGCAGCTCCGCCCCGAATAACGCCTTTAAATGAGTTTTATGTATTTTACACATATTTGTGAAAATATTTACTTGTTACATCTAATGCATACTTTCTTCGACATTAGTACCTATAATCTGTAAATTATAAACACCAGTGTAACTTTGAGCCGGCTCAAGGCTATACTAAAAATGAAGTAAAATGATAATGCCTTTTTTTAATTTTATTAATGTTAATAAATAAATAATCACAAAATAACAACACATTTACAACATTTAGATAATAACTAGCAGGGGAGACCGAGCTTAGCTCGGTCAAAATTAACTTTGTGTTCAACTCGATATAGTATTTTCACTGTTTCATTAACTCTGTATTATTACTGTAAAACATGTTTATAATAGTATTATTTAGAAAAAAAAATCAATAAGAAAACTATGTTTTTATGCGCATGTTTATAAATTTTACTTTATTTTAAATTTTACAACGAAAGGACATCGATCTAAATCACTTTTTTAGCTCGACTCTGATTGGTTTAACCATGCATCTCGAATCCTCTTAAGAATGTATAAAAAAATTCTTTACATTCTGAAAGACAATATTTTTTGCTAGATATAGCCAAATTTGGAGGCATTCTTTCATTTGGCTCCAAATACGTGTTTTGGTTTTCATAATTTTTATAGTCGATTTTTTGGCCATATGTCGCCAATATTTTGTCAAATATCACCAAGTTATTGGCTGTTGCCATATTCTCGTGACCCTGACTCGTATTACCCAAAATGAGTCACTAATCAAATTTGATCAAGCATGTGACATAGCTCAATCGTCTTCAGGTAATCAAAAACAGTAAAATATAAAATTGAATCAAAATCGCTTAAGCCATTTTTTAGGTAAAATTAGCTTGACAGCATTCAGCAATGAAGCGAAATGACCCACTAATATAATTTTGTTTAACATGCGACTCAGCCCAACAGTCTTCTCGTGACAAAAAACGTTTTGTTTCAAAATTTAGGTAAAATTGATTGAGTCATTGTGATATATAATTAGAATGACCCTAGCTCATTAAGACCCAAAATGACCCACTAATCGAATTTTCGCGAGCATGTGTCCAAGCCAAATGGTTTTCTCTTGCTCAAAAACGATATAATACAAAGTATAGTCAAAATGGTGAGTACCATTTTCTATATAAAATTAGCATGACCCATCATGACCAACAAATGACCCTTATAATCGAAATCTTTTGAACGTGTGGCCTAGCTCATTAGTTTTAGCATGCCGAAAAACATTAGCTACAAAATTTAGATAAAATCGATTGAGCCGTTTTTTAGATATAGTTAGTTTGACCCTGACCCCTTATGATCCAAAATGACCCACTGATCGAATTTTCTCAAAAATCTGTCATAACCCAATGATTTTATTGTGCCTGAAAACGATAAAATACAAAATTTAGTCAAAATTGCGCGAAACGTTGTCTAGATAAAATTAGAATGACCCAAAAGTGGCCCACTAATCGAAATTTCTTGAACATGTGACCTACCCCAATGATTTTCTCATGCCAAAAATATGCTGTATACAAAATTTCGTTAAAATCGACCCACCCATTCTTTAGATATAGCTTGACCTTGACCCATTAAGACCCACAAATGACCCTTATAATCGAAAGCTCTCGAATATGTGACTTAGTCCATTAGTTTTCTCGTTTCTAAAAATTGTTACATACAGAATTTCGTTAAAATTGATCCTGCCGTTCTTTAATTATATATAGCTTGACCCAGACCCTTTATGATCCAAAATGACCCATTAATCGAAATTTTTCGAACATGTAACCTAGTCCAATGATTTTATCGTGCCAAAAAATGTTGCAGACAAAATTTTGTTAAAATCCATCCGCCTGTTCTTTAGATATAGCTTGACCATGACCCATTATGACCCATCATGACCCACAAATGACCCTCATAGTCGAAATCTCTCAAACATGTGATTTAGCCCATTAGTTTTCTCATGTCAAAAAACTGTTACATACAAAATTTCGTTATAATCCATCACGCCGTTCTTTAAGTATAAGTAGCTTGACCCAGACTCTTAATGACCCAAAATGACCCATTAATCGAAATTTTCCGAACATGTAACCTAGTCTAATGATTTTATCGTGCCAAAAAAATGTTGCATACAAAATTTCGTTAAAATCGATCCACCTGTTCTTTAGATATAGCTTGACCATGACCCATTATGACCCATCATGACTCACAAATGACCCTCATAGTCGAAATCTGTCAAACATGTGATTTAGCCCATTAATTTTCTCATGTCAAAAAACTGTTACATACAAAATTTCGTTATAATCCACCACGCCGTTCTTTAATTATAAATAGCTTGACCCAGATTGATTATAATGACCCAATATGACCCATTAAAATTTTTTCTCGAGCATGTAACCTAGCCCATTGTTTTTCTCGTGCCCGAAAACCATAGAATGTAAGTTTTAGTCAAAATTGCGTGAGAAAATCTCTAGATAAAAATAGCATGACCCACAATGATCCCAAAAATGACCCACTAACCGAATTTTCTCGAACATGTTACCTAACCCAATGATCTTCTTGTAATCCAAAGCGATACAATATAAAATTTGGTCAAAATCGTTAGAGCCGTTTTTTAGATAAAAATGGCTTGACTCATAATGACCCAAAAATGACCCACTAATCGAAATTTTTTGAACATGTGACCCAGCCCAATAGTTTTCTCGTACAAAAAAACGATTGGGTACAAAATTTCCTTAAAATCGATCCTTCCGTTCTATAGATATAAATAGCTTTATCCTGACCCATTATGACCCAAAATGACCCAGTAATCGAATTTTCCCGAACATGGGACCTAGCCCAATAGTCTTCTCGTGCCCGAAAATGGTAAAATCCAAATTTTTGCGAAAATCGTTAGAGCCGTTTTTGAGATAAAATTTACCTTCCCCCCCCCCCCCACACACACACGCACAATTTTTGCTCGCATTATAGTATAAGATATCAGTGGCGTAGCAAGCGGGTGGCGGAGGGGGCGCTCCGCTCCGGGTGTCACCCTCTAAGGGGATTGTCACCCTCTATGGATTGAGTGATTTGTCGATTCTTTTTTTATGCAGGAGGAAAAAGGTAAATAAGGAAGGGTATGCCATTTGTTACAATAACGTAGATTTGTGATTGAAAAAAACAAAAAAAACAATGACAGATCGGAAGGGGAAGGTGACACCTTGATAACTGGAGGGGTGGGGACACCATTTACATCCGCCCCGGGTGCCATCGATCCTAGCTACGCCACTGAATAATATGTCTGACAAATGAGTATCTAGTTACCTACTATAAAAATTAAATTGGATTGCAACTTCAAAACAGCATTCAAAGTGTACTTAAAAACAGTCCATCACAAAAATAGTTGGATGATGCAATTAATTGCGTACAATGTTGCTAATTTATTTTCTAAAATAAACAGTAAAAATCCCAGTTTAAAACTTTGCACAGAGTGTAGCACTAAGGTTTATTTAGCTTTTTGAAGTCAAACACTTTGAAAATTAGGACTTGGTTCAAAGTTACCCTAAATGACTGTAATGTTATTAATGAAGAATGTTCTAATCCAAGAATACTCAAAGCGATTCAATTTACAACCTACGAAAACTATTGTTGCTTGAGAGCAACATTCTAGGTATCACGATATATACAATAAAATATAAAATTCAATATACAGCAGACTCTCGATTAATTGGTATCAGATTATCCGTTTGCGGATTTATCGGGTCGGTAAAATTTTCAGTTTTTCATGATTAAAAACTCGTGAAAGGCAATTTGATCGAATGCAGACAATGGATTTCTTACCGATGATGACGATACTTCTGATTTGAAAAAAAAAAAAAAAAAAAAAAAAAAAAAAACTCATGAAAGGTTTGAGAAGGTTAAAGCGTTGTGAAAATGTTTTTGGATCAGTGTAACACTGGATTAACGAAGATTCGAAATTGGGATATTACGATGCTTAAAGTTACGAACAGTGTGTATTTCAGGGTGTATCAAAATTGTTCATTTAGTATCTGTGATATGTGATAGGCTAATTACAGTACAATTTAATAGTACAATAATGAGTGTCATATAGGTTTTCACATAATATTTAAAAAACTTACTACCGGATCGGATTGTCAGTATGCTAAAGCAGTTTTGCCAGATAATCGTAAGTCAATGTTCCCAAAATTAGAATTTTATTTCCGAAAAATTCTCCTACTCATTTTCTATTCAAAAAAAGTAAATTTTTAATTTATTACTTTAAAAAAGATTTAACTAATTTAAGCTCTAAAAGTTTCCCCAAATCATGCCGTTTTTTAAAAGAATTGCCCATCTACAAGAAATAAACTATAATACTCGGCATAATTTTGGCAGCTAAATGAAGAGAATGAGAAATGCATTTTACAATAACAAGTTTTTTTTTACGTTTGTTTTTAAATTGTAACTGTAGCGAAATCATCCTCCTAGTTTTTCATTACTGATCTCCTTATACACTTATGCCAATAAGTCTTTCAAGCTGTAGAATGTAGACCATCTTTAATCAGTATTTGAATGAATCGGAGATGGCGCTGGCATCACCCACTTCTTATGAATGTAAAACGTTTCTTTCTTTGCTACAAAAAAATTTACATTCAAACAAATTGGCAAAATTGGTTATTTTCTGAGAACTTTTCATTAATAAAAAAATTTTTTTAGCTCTTCATTTTGTTTATTGTTTGAATGTTTTCGGATATCTGTCTTACAACAATTCTGAAACTGGGTGTACATGGCTATAGTGCCTAGAAGTAGAGTTTTAGTTTTTAATAAAATAATTTAAAGTATATTTTAGCGAAAAACCAAATGATTAATGATTTTTTTCAAACTAGAAAAAAAAAAAAAAAAAAAAAAAAAAAAAAACCACTTGTTTGAAAATACAATGTATTTGTATAATATATATATATGTATAGTTATCATAAGATGACATGAATTCTTGCAGCTTTTAGTGGATTATTTCACTTTAGGCCCATTGTGGCATAAATTAACCTATTTTTAATTTTTTTTTAAAAATACATTACTTTGATGCTGCACAGCGCATGAAATGATGTATTTCTTCAATTTGTTATTCTTGCTGCTTCTTTAATACTTTTTGGAAATATCTACCATTGTTATAACTTCGGATTTTACCATATTGGAATTTAGTTGATATGTAATTAAACATGAGGGCTTTATTTATAGGATATTATGTTTATGTGTACTGCATAATTTATTTACTATGAGACTACTTTTGGATTTAAGTTTGGGATTTTTTCTTTTCATGTAAATATTGTATATATAATTATTATTTATGTAATCAAGTACTTTCAATTTATTATTATTGAAAATTATTTTTTTAATTTAATTACTTTTATTTTATCTTTATTAGTGATATAAATTAATTAGGGAGTTAAATGATATATATATTATTTTTATTCAATATATTTTGTCAGTTATCATTTTTTAATCAAATAGCCAAGATTTCAACTGATATATATATATTACTTCAATTTCTTTTTTTTAGCTTAAATTTATATAGTATTGTAAATTGTTCTTATTCTAATTTTTATGTAATATATTTTGTCCTATTGGATATAAATAATCTTTCTTATGATGACTAGTTACAAAACAAATTTAGCGACTGGCAATTTAGGCTCTTCAAAATGTAAGATGTCTAATGCTCGGTACAAAGAAATAGATAGGGATTCCTTTGGATCGTCAAACAGTTACCTGTCATATTGTCTCTCGATTAAACTTAAATTTAAAAAGTGCTTATCTCCCAAATACTTGACTTGCCCTCATGTAGATACACAACAAATTGATAATGATTCCAGTTCTAAAAACAATGTGATATTTTGTAAAGCGTACATCGTAATATACTCAATTAATTGCAACATCTGTAAGTTAGAATATATAGGTCAAACATGTAATCCTTTGCATAGAAGAATCAATCAACATAGACAGGATATTTTAAAAAACAACTCTATTAATGTTGAATCTGACTTCTATTTCACTTCAAACTTCAACTGTTTTCAATAAGATGATTGTAAAAATACTGGTTTCATTGGTTTATTGTATGGTAATGTATGAATTACTCTGGTTATATAATGTCCATTTATCAACACTAGCAGGGGAGACCGAGCTTAGCTCGGTCAAAATTAACTTTCTGTTCAACTCGATATAGTATTTTCACTGTATCATTCACTCTGTATTATTACTGTAAAACATGTTTATAATAGTATTATTTAGAAAAACAATCAATAAGAAAACTATGTTTTTATGCGCATATTTATAAATTTTATTTTATTTTAAATTTTACAACGAAAGGACATCGATCTAAATCACTTTATTAGCTCGACTCTGATTGGTTTAACCATGCATCTCGAATCCTCTTAAGAATGTATAAAAAAAATTCTTTACATTCTGAAAGACAATATTTTTTGCTAGATATAGCCAAATTTGGAGGCATTCTTTCATTTGGCTCCAAATACGTGTTTTGGTTTTCGTAATTTTTATAGCCGATTTTTTGGCCATATGTCGCCAATATTTTGTCAAATATCACCAAGTTATTGGCTTTTGCCATATTCTCGTGACCCTGATCCGTATTACCCAAAATGAGCCACTAATCAAATTTGATCAAGCATGTGACATAGCTCAATCGTCAACAGGTAATCAAAAACAGTAGAATATAAAATTGAATCAAAATCGTTTAAGCCATTTTTTAGGTAAAATTAGCTTGGCAGCATTCAGCAATGAAGCAAAATGACCCACAAATATAATTTCGTTTAACATGCGACTCAGCCCAATAGTGTTCTCGTGATAAAAAACGTTTTGTTTCAAAATTTAGGTAAAATTGATTGAGTTGTTGTTATATATAATTAGAATGACCCTAGCTCATTAAGACCCAAAATGACCCACTAATAGATTTTTCGCGAGCATGTGTCCAAGCCAAATGGTTTTCTCTTGCTCAAAAACGATATAATACAAAGTATAGTCAAAATGGTGAGTACCATTTTCTATATAAAATTAGCATGACCCATCATGACCAACAAATGACCCTTATAATCGAAATCTCACGAACGTGTGGCCTAGCTCTTTAGTTTTAGCATGCCTAAACACATTAGATACAAAATTTAGATAAAATCGATTGAGCCGTTTTTTAGATATAGTTAGTTTGACCCTGACCCCTTATAATCCAAAATGACCCATTGATCGAATTTTTTCAAAAATCTGTCCTAACCCAATGATTTTCTTGTGACCGAAAACGATAAAATACAGAATTTAATCAAAATTGCGCGAAACGTTGTCTAGATAAAATTAGAATGACCCAAAAGTGGCCCACTAATCGAAATTTCTCGAACATGTGACCTACCCCAATGATTTTCTCATGCCAAAAATATGTTGTATACAAAATTTCGTTAAAATCGACCCACCCATTCTTTAGATATAGCTTGACCTTGACCCATTAAGACCCACAAATGACCCTTATAATCGAAAGCTCTCGAATATGTGACTTAGTCCATTAGTTTTCTCGTTTCTAAAAATTGTTACATACAGAATTTTGTTAAAATTGTTCCTGCCGTTCTTTAATTATACATAGCTTGACCCAGACCCTTTATGATCCAAAATGACCCATTAATCGAAATTTTTCGAACATGTAACCTAGTCCAATGATTTTATCGTGCCAAAAAAATGTTGCATATAAAATTTCGTTAAAATCGATCCACCTGTTCTTTAGATATAGGTTGACCATGACCCATTATGACCCATCATGACCCACAAATGACCCTCATAGTCGAAATCTCTCAAACATGTGATTTAGCCCATTAGTTTTCTCATGTCAAAAAACTGTTAGATACAAAATTTCGTTATAATCCATCACGCCGTTCTTTAAATATAAATAGCTTGACCCAGACTCTTAATGACCCAATATGACCCAATGAAATTTTTTCTCGAACATGTAACCTAGCCCAATGTTTTTCTCGTGCCCGAACACCATAGAATGCAATTTTTAGTCAAAATTGCGTGAGAAAATCGCTAGATAAAAATAGCATGACCCACAATGACCCCAAAAATGACCCACTTACCGAATTTTCTCGAACATGTTACCTAACGCAATGGTCTTCTTGTTATCCAAAACGATACAATATAAAATTTGGTCAAAATCGTTAGAGCCGTTTTTTAGATAAAAATGGCTTGACCCATAATGACCCAAAATTGACCCACTAATCGAGATTTTTCGAACATGTGACGCAGCTCAATTGTTTTCTCGTGCCAAAAAACGATTGGGTAGAAAATTTCCTTAAAATCGATCCAGCCGTTCTCTAGATATAAATAGCTTGATCTTGACCCATTATGACCCAAAACGACCCAATAATCGAATTTTCTCGAACATGTGACCTAGTCCAATGGTCTTCTCGTGCCCGAAAATGGTAAAATCCAAATTTTTGCGAAAATCGTTAGAGCCGTTTTTGAGATAAAATTTACCCCCCCCCCCCCCCCCCCCCCCACACACACACACAATTTTTGCTCGCATTATAGTATAAGATATTTCTTAGTAATTTGGTAATCTGCCTTCTATTTCTCTTCAAACTTCAACTGTTTTTAATAATATGATTGTAAAAATACTGGTTTCATTGGTTTATTTAATGGTATTGTCTGAATAACTTTGAATGTATTTATAAAAGTATTTATATATATATTACAAATTAAAAATTTTTTCGCCAAAACTAACCTTTATACTATCTTAATTTTCTTATAATAATATTCCGTACTTAATTGAAGTGAAAAAACTTCTTTAAACACCATAAAATAAGTTAACTGCGCAAGGCCTTTCGAAAGAACTTAGTCTTTCTTCGTCAGGCGCAAAAAAGACGTGCGTTTACTATGAATGTAGCGGCACGACTGAAGGGGGAGGCGGGAGGGAGAGGGAGCAAGCAGAAGGAACAGCCAATAGGAAAGAAGAAGGTAACAGCCAATCACGGAAGAGCATAAACAAAACTAGATAAACAATGAAGGAGAGGAAAGGTAGAAGGGGGGGGGGGAAGGGAAATGGGAAAAAAGCGGGGTAAATTAAAAAATTAACTAAAAGGAGAGATTAGAATGAAATAAAATGTACGCAAAAAATATACAAATTAGTAATAATAATAAATAAGGAAAAAAATTAAAAAAGTAAAAAAATAAAAATAAAAATACATAAAAATAAAAAATAAAAAATAGTTTACAATTATAAACACACATATATCAACCTGAAAATTGTATACATAATATATATATTTAAAAAATATATAATAATAATAAAAAATAATAATAGAAATAATAATAATACTAATAATAATTAAAAAATAAACTTATTTATGAAGCAGTGCTGAAAAGATTATTCCAGGCAAGGGAGAGCGTTTTAGAATCAGATTTATCATTAACAATAATATCACGATTAATATAAATAGCTAAATTTTCAAGAAAATCTAACTCAGAGGAACTATTGGCATTAAAGATAATTTTAGCAGTTTGAAAATTGAAACTATGGCCAGAATCCCAAGAGTGTTTAGCAACAGAAGATTTAGAAATTTCTTGATTAGTGACATACCGAGAGTGTTCTTTTAGGCGTTTTTCGAGATTTCTTTTAGTTTGACCAAAGAAAACGCCTAAAAGAACACTCTCGGTATGTCACTAATCAAGAAATTTCTAAATCTTCTGTTGCTAAACACTCTTGGGATTCTGGCCATAATTTCAATTTTCAAACTGCTAAAATTATCTTTAATGCCAATAGTTCCTCTGAGTTAGATTTTCTTGAAAATTTAGCTATTTATATTAATCGTGATATTATTGTTAATGATAAATCTGATTCTAAAACGCTCTCCCTTGCCTGGAAGAATCTTTTCAGCACTGCTTCATAAATAAGTTTATTTTTTAATTATTATTAGTATTATTATTATTTCTATTATTATTATTTATTATTATTATATATTTTTTAAATATATATATTATGTATACAATTTTCAGGTTGATATATGTGTGTTTATAATTGTAAACTATTTTTTATTTTTTATTTTTATGTATTTTTATTTTTATTTTTTTACTTTTTTAATTTTTTTCCTTATTTATTATTATTACTAATTTGTATATATTTTGCGTACATTTTATTTCATTCTAATCTCTCCTTTTAGTTAATTTTTTAATTTACCCCGCTTTTTTCCCATTTCCCTTCCCCCCCTTCTACCTTTCCTCTCCTTCATTGTTTATCTAGTTTTGTTTATGCTCTTCCGTGATTGGCTGTTACCTTCTTCTTTCCTATTGGCTGTTCCTTCTGCTTGCTCCCTCTCCCTCCCGCCTCCCCCTTCAGTCGTGCCGCTACATTCATAGTAAACGCACGTCTTTTTTGCGCCTGACGGAGAAAGACTAAGTTCTTTCGAAAGGCCTTGCGCAGTTAACTTATTTTATGGTGTTTAAAGAAGTTTTTTCACTTCAATTGTGTATAACACCAGTTTCAATTTTATACATATTCCGTACTTACTTCAAATTATTAAATTAAAATCTTGTTTCTAAATCTAATCTGTTAATCCTTATGCAGACGATATAAATTCTTAATTTGCCTTAAAAAACATTATTCCAGTATGCGTAAATTTAAAAAGATGGCTCTAAATTAAAAATATTCTTAATTAAAACTTTATTTCTTAATATTCCAAATAAAACTGATATCTTCTATGTTTTTATCAACCCTTTTTAAGAAAGTCTTATTAAATTTATTCCAAAACCATACCTTTCAAAAAAATCATTATTTTATTTTATCTATTTATTTATTTTTCCTACGTCAACCTTTGATGTGTGCATATTAATAAATTCATTTCTTTTCTTTTTCTCTTAAAATTAATCATTTATAAAAATCGTCTGCCTAAGATATTTAAAATTCTGAGTCAATTATAAATTGGTTAAATAATATTTTTTTTAAAAATAAATTTATCGTTTGTGGAAAATAATCTCATAGCTGGACAAGTATTCTGTTTACATAAAAGAATGATGGTTTGAGGTTACAGAATGTTCCAGAACTTTCTTTTTAGTTTAAAAAGGTGGAAGTCTCGAGATGAAAAAGAAGATTTCTTGGGTTGCTTCTTCGATGAGGACAGCTCGCTGAAATAATGATGGAATTTTTGCAAAAGGAGCTTTTCCTTCCTCATTATTACGAATTTAATAAATGAATTTACAGCAGCCCATGACTAATTATTGGATCTTCTACATTTATTTATTTATTTTGTTTTTTCCCTCGCTTGCCATGACTGTGTGTTTCTTTTTAACCAGTGGAAATAATTCGAGTTCTCCTTAAATCGTCACATATATATATATTAAAGTTAAAATGAGATAAAATTAGATTTTTTTACAGCTTAATTTTTCACTCCCCCCCCTTTTTTGATAGCATTATATCTTTTAATCAAAAATGCTTAAAAAAATAAAATTTTTCTGAGAGTAGAATGCATTTTTTTTACATATTTTTCTAGTTAAAATAAGCAACTATCAGCTTTATTTATAATTCTTAAAGTATTTCTGACTAAATTCATAATTTTGCTACATTAATTCATCCTAAATAGAGCTGTTTCTTAAGCTAATTTAATATACATATATATTCAGAAGCCACCACTGATATAAAACTAGTCGTTGGGGGCCACCGTAATACTTACTCATCATGGATATGTATATGAAAATAAAACATGTGAAACTATTTATACAATGCATTGCAATTCATAAACAAAATTTAAATATTGTTAATATACATAGTAATGCTATATTAAAGAACTGCTGATGTACCAATTTCGACAAATTATATAAAACGCCAAACTACTCAAGTAGCACCGAACTGCGTAAAAGAAACATCCTTATAACTCCAAAAATAATAATTCTATTAACTAACAATTAACTGCGTCGGATTAAGCGTCTCATTTCCAATTAAAATATACCTCTGAATTGAAATTTGAATGAAATACAGGGTCATGAAAAATCGAAGAATGGGGAAAACAGGATTACAAATATCTCGGCAACTAATAATCCGATCGACTTCGTTCTATATGCAAAATGTGTGTTATTTTATTGCCTTTTACGTCCATTCCTTACAACAAAAAAATTCGAAAATTTTTATATACCTTTCATCAGAACGAATTTTTCGAGAGTCCGAAAAAAATAGTTCCGGATAATCGAGGTTGCTGATATTAAATAGGGTTCGTCCCATTCTTGCATACTAACAACATACAAAATTTCAAGTCTCTATCTCAATTTGTTCGGGAGATAGAGCGTTTACAGACAGACAGACGGACAGACAGACAGACGGACGGCAAAATTTTTTTTCTAAAAATATGTTTTTCGGAATCTCCACTATCTAAAACGTGTAAATCCGTCAAAAATTTTTTTTCGATTTTCAAAACGATTGCAAGACTTACTCTATACTACGTATGATGGGTAAGTAATACATAAGTATTTATTTTATATTAAGGGTATATACATGGATAAATACTCATTTTGAATATTTTTTCTTCGTTTAAATATAGCCAATTTAGTTTTGTTTCTTTTATATCCACTTATGCATCCAAGAACGAAGCATGTTCAACCAGCTTTTCTTTTCTCGATATTTATCAACAATGATTTATCATTAAGCAAACATAATATCTCTTTCCTTTAAAATGTGAAAGAAATAGAAACAATTGCATAATTTGTTTCAAAATGGAGCGTTAATTACATATCCGCTAACATTAAAATCAAGCAGTTTAAATTTGATTTCGCCCCACCAGTGGCCGAGAGGTTCGGACCTCTCAACTGGTAGACGGCAGGTGCTGGGTTCGAACCCAATCGCGGCTGTCGGCCTAACCGTTCGGAGTTTTCCGTGGTTTTCTTCGAGCCTTGCGTAAATACGGGTTAGGTTCCCTTAGAAAGACCCCCACGGAGGGCACTCCCCCTGGTCCTATATCCCATTAGCGTAGATAATCGGACGACAAAAATCAACCAATCAATCAACCTTAAATTTGATTTCTAATGAAGGTGGGAACTCGACAGTCTCTCCCGGAGAAGCTAGTTTACCTCAATTCAGAAAAAAAAAAAAAAAATGTGTCACGAATCTACTGACGATAAACACACTAGGCACTGTAACATAGCTGTTCCCCAGATAAACAAGCGAACAACTCATAGGAGATGACCGTCAGCAAATCCGCGCCCTGTGGATAAATAAATGTCGAACACATCCCGAGAAAGGAGTAGAAAAATGTATAAATTTTGTGCAAAATGCCAGTAGCGTAGCTATGTTTTTTGGCGCCCGGGGCCAGCAAGAAATTTTGCGCCCCTACTCCAATACAGATATACACTATCTACCAAAAAGTATTTGTACACTTTCAGGTTTTGACATTTTGTCAAATATTTAAAAATATACTGGTCGGATTCTTCTGGAACTTCAGAAATATAAAGATTATGTTTCACTTTATATTTATTTACATTCATTTGTTAAGCGGGTAATTAGGAAGCCGGCAAAAAAACAAAGAATAATAGAAATATTTGGGATCGCCCTGTACATGAAAATGCACGAAACGACTTATCGCTTTAGAATACAAATATATGAATACAGTAGAATATGTACACTAATTTTTGTGAGAATAGCATGTATATTTATGGCGATAGAGCGATTTTTTCGAAAAATACAAAAAATTCTGGTATGTTTTTTGTTTATATCATGCTGGGTTTTTGACCAAATTTAACGCAAATTTCAGAAAAATTGGCAAAATGCATTAGAAAAAATGTAGCGCAATTGGAATATAAATATATTAAATATTTTATGAAATATGAGTAGTTGTATAAAATAATTTTTATCTGCGCATGCGCGAACTAGAAAAACATTTTTTTACATCAATTAATAGTCAATTCTATGGAGTGACTTATAAAAAAAATCCAATCAAATATCGTGAAAATTCAAAAAGATATCATTATTTTAGTGAGATGTTTTTACTCTGCTCTCTAAAAACGGCTGAATCTTAAGGGATTCTCCACAAATTGACATTTTTTAATAACTGACTTAAAAAAAAAAAAAACTAGTATTGAATTAATACAATATTGCTGCTAATAAGTACTTGACAATTGTGATAGAAAAGAAAAAGAGCTTTATTCACATTCAGGGCCAAAACTAAGAGAGGGTTGGGGGAAAAGGGCATGTGCCCCGGGCGCTAGGATGAAAGTGTTCCAAATGTATCTTTCGTTTGGTGATTTTTTTCATGGCTATGTTTAGCATAATATTGTTAAAATTATTATATCTGGGCTATGCTAAAGCATAAAAAAATCTAATGATGATGGCTTAAGGTCCCTGCCCCTACCCGCGAAGATGCTCACGAGCTAATGCTATTCCTATGGGGATGCATTTTTCTAACTCTTTTGCATTTGGACATTTTTAAATAATATGTTTTGCATTGGATAGCGGAAGTTCTTTTCAAGATCGTTCCGTGATTACTTTTTCAATTTTGGCGTAGATATTTTTATAATGTTTCTTTCACTTCCAAAAGCGGTTCTGAAAGTGAAACTAACTTTATAAAAAATATCTATGACTCAAATCGAAAAAGTAGTCAAGGAGCGATTTTGAGAGGGACTTCCGCTATCCAATGCAAAAAAAAAAAAAAAAAAAAAAAAAAAAAAAAATTGAAAATTTTAAAATGCGAAAGAGTTATTAGAAAAATGCCTCCCCACAGGAATAGCATTAGCTCAGCAGTGTCTTCGCGGGTAGGGACAAGGGCCTTAAAGATCCTGTTGAAAGTAGAATTTTTTGATTCGGTTTAAAGTATCAAATTGGAGTATTTTAATAAAGCAGAATACGTTATTTTATATTACATATTTTAAGTTTTAAAATAAGTCGGCTATTAATAAATTGGAGAAATTTTCTTTGTAAATATGCTTTGCGAAGGAGGGGGAAAGGGGTACCTTCAAAATCCACGTTTGCCTCGGGAAAAAAAGACTGGTTTTGGCCCTGTTCACATTTAATAATTTGTAGATCCTCCTCGAGAGGCAGTTACAGCTGCGACTCTCCTGGGCATGCTCTCAACTAGTCCTTGTATTACATTTAATGGTATTTTATTCCACTCTGTTTGCACAAGGCAGGTAAGCTGTTTTACTGATTTTGGGCGTGTGTCACCCGCCTTAATTCGACGATCCAAATCGTCCCAGAGGTTCTGTATTGGGTTCAGGTCTGGGCTCTGGGCAGGCCACTCGAGTCGATGCACTCCATTATCAGCATACCAATCCATGCTGGACCTCGCTACATGGCAGCTTGCGTTGTCATCCTGGCAATAACATGAGTCCAATCCATAGTATTGCCACAACGTAGGAAGTACACTGTTGTCCAGTATATTACAGTAGGCATTGGCATTGAGCTTACCATGAATTGGGACCAAGGGTCCTAGTCCGAACCAGGAAAAACAACCCCAGAACATAATTCCCCCTCCGCCAAATTTAACTTTGGGCACAATACATTCTGGTAGGAGGTGTTCTCCAGGCAGACGCCAGACCCAGACCCTACCATCAGAACGGTAGAGAGTGAACCTTGATTCATCACTCCAGAGAACCTGTTTCCATTGCTGTACAGTCCATTGCTGGCGTGTTTTGCACCAACTTAACCGAGCTGCGCGGTTGGACTTGGTGATTAAAGGCTTTTGGGCGGCAGCACGGCCATAAAAATTAAGCAGATGAGCTTCCTTACGGATGGTATTCATGGAAACAACACATCCTGAAGCTTGTTGAAATTCTTGGCGTATTTGTAACATTGGTTGGTTGCGGTTCTTCCGAATTTCTCTAGACAGAACCCGTCGGTCTCTATCTCCCAGTTTCGTCGGTCTGCCAACTCTGGCCACATTCTGACAATCACCATTCAGCTTCCATTTTCTAATCACATAAGCCACAGTCGTTTTGGGGGTAATTAAGCTCGCTAGATATGTCGATTAAAGATCGGCCATTTCGGTGGTACCCGATGATCACACCTTTCTCAAAATCAGACAGCTCTGTTCTTCTTGGCATCATGCATGCGATTGATGTCAGTGTTGTTTTCGACACCACATTTAACAGTGGAGAACTTGACGTATTTCAGGATCGCAGATATCGGCATTTGCATAAGAGCCATTATCAATTATGTATCAATCGGTAGATTTGACACAAATGCTTCGATTTTTTATAATTATTTTTATCCTGAAGTAGGTTCGTTCTGGTAATTATCTAAGAAAAGAAGTAAATCACCAGTAAAAAACGTAAATGGAGATTTGGCAATTTGCATAAAATCTGACGTCATTCAACTGCTTTCAGAGACCAATTGAAAATCAGTTCACTCCTATCCACAATAACTTTCTGAATTTCCACGAAATTCGATCGGATTTTTTTATGGGTAGCTCCATAGAGTTGAATATTAAATTATGTAAAATGATAAATTTTATCGTTCACGCATACGCTGATTAAAAAATATTTCATACAAATACTCATATTTTAGAAAACTTTTAATATATTTATATTTCAACAGCACCTTATTCTTTCTACTACATTTTGCGAATTTTTCTGAATGTGGCTTTATATTTGGTTGAAAATATTGCATGACATAGAAAATTTTAGAAAATATTTAATATATTTATATTTCAATGAATTTTGGTGAACTCCCCCCACCCCCCCTCCCTTTTCTTCTTTGCAAAGCATCTGCAAAAGTATTTGCAAAGAAAAATTTTCTAATTTATTAATAGCCGACTTATTTTAAAACTTAAAATATGTAATATTAATTAAAGTAGTCTGCTTTGTTTAAAAAAAAAATGATACCTTAAAATCGTGAAACCGAATCAAAACGAAAAAAAAAATCTGCTTTATGCGGTATCTTTATGCCATCATCATTAGATTCTTCTGTGCTTTGGTATAGGAGAAATGCTTTGAATGGGACGATTTTGACAATATCATGCTAAACATAGACATGGAAAAAATCGCCAAACAAAATGTACATTTGGGACACTTTCATCCTAGCGCCCGGGGCACATGCCCTTTTCCCCCAACCCTCTCTTAGTTTTGGCCCTGAATGTGAATAAAGCTCTTTTTCTTTTCTATCACAATTGTCAAGTACTTATTAGCAGCAATATTGTATTAGATATTGTATTAATTCAATACTAGTTTTTTTTTTTTTTAAAGTCAGTTATTAAAAAATGTCAATTTGTGGAGAATCCCTTAAGATTCAGCCGTTTTTAGAGAGCAGAGTAAAAACATCTCACTAAAATAATGATATCTTTTTGAATTTTCACGATATTTGATTGGATTTTTTCTATAAGTCACTCCATAGAATTGACTATTAAATGATCTAAAAAAAATGTTTTTCTAGTTCGCGCATGCGCAGATAAAAAATATTTTATACAACTACTCATATTTCATAAAATATTTAATATATTTATATTCCAATTGCGCTACATTTTTCTACTGCATTTTGCCAATTTTTCTGAAATTTGCGTTAAATTTGGTCAAAAACCCAGCATGATATAAACAAAAAACATACCAGAATTTTTTGAATTTTTCAAAAAAATCGCTCTATCGCCATAAATATACATGCTATTCTCACAAAAATTAGTGTACATATTCTACTGTATTCATATATTTGTATTCTAAAGCGATAAGTCGTTTCGTGCATTTTCATGTACAGGGCGATCCCAAATATTTCTATTATTCTTTGTTTTTTTGCCGGCCCCCTAATTACCCGCTTAACAAATGAATGTAAATAAATATAAAGTGAAACATAATCTTTGTATTTCTGAAGTTCCAGAAGAATCCGACCAGTATATTTTTAAATATTTGACAAAATGTCAAAAACTGAAAGTGTACAAATACTTTTTGGTAGATAGTGTAGTACTAGCGGCCCGCCCTCGCTTTGCTTCGTGTAGAGCAAGTCGCCCAGTCCCATGTCCATAAGAATTAATACGAAGGTAAAAATAAAAAGCTTTTACTGAGACGGCATTTTAATTATTTTTTTAATTTAAAAAAAAAAAAAAAAAAAAAAAAAAAACACTTATTGTGACGTAACTATAACAGACATATGCTGTCCTGACATTTTTTGTAGATAATTATACGTACTGCAAAGTCGTAGTACATTATTTTGTTTTATAATTAATAATGTTCGCAGTGCACGCGATGTAAGAATTTTTAAGGTCATTTTTCTACACCTTGGGTTACATTATTGGCATTTTAGTAAGGATCCCTATTTTTACTTTCTTCTATCTTTACAAGAAGAAAGTATTGGATTCATGAAAATTTTCGACTTCCGGTTTTCGACGGATTTATACGTTTTAGAAGGTCCTGAACACGTTTCGACTATTTTTAGAAAATGTCTGTCTGTGAGTCTGTCCGTCTGTCTTTCTGTCTGTCTGTCTGTCTGTCTGTGTGTCTGTCTGTCTGTATGTGACAAAAAATTTGTGGGCGCTCTATCTCAAGAACTAATGCTCGAAATTTAATAAAATTTTATATTCAGTTAGACCTTGATATGAATTAGTGCCTATTGGTTTTTGGTGAAAATTGGCCTGCAAGTGGCGCTGCTATACTACGTTTTTCATGATTTTCAAGATTGCTATATCTCAAGAACTAATGCACAGAATTTCACCAAACTTCAGATTCTGTGACCTCTTGATATACATAGACGATGATTAAGATTTGGTGTAAATTGGCCAGCAGGTGGCGCTGCGATGCCACGTTTTTCATGATTTTCATGATAGCTATATCTCAAGAACTAATGCACAGAATGTCACCAAACTTCAGATTCCGCGATACCTTGAGATACATAGCCTCTGATAAGGTTTTGGTGTGAACTGCCCTATAGGTGGCGCTGCTATGCTACATTTTGCACGATTTTTGCGATAGCTATATCTCAAGAACTAATGCAGAGGACTTCATCAAATTTTAGATTCTGTTACACTAGAATATATAACATAATTAGACGCTGATTACATTTTGCTATTAACCTTGCAACAGATGGTGCAGCTGTGCTGCATTTTGCACGATTTTTCCGATAGCTATATCTCAACAACCAATGCACAGAATTTCATCAAACTTCAGATTTTGTTACAAAATGACATATAACATAATTACACGATGATTAAGTTTTGTTATAAATCCTTCAACTGATGGTGCTGCTGTGCTAGATTTTACACGGTTTTTTTAAACTAGCTATATCTCAAGAACTAATGCACAGGATTTCATCAAACTTCAGATTATTTTACACCATAACATAATTAGACGCTTTTTTACGTTTTGGCATAAATTGTGCAAGATATGGTGTTGCTGTGCTACGTTTTGCAAATTTTTTGTTATAACTATATCTCAAGAACTAATGGACGAAATTCCAATATAAATTACCCAACATGAGACACTACTAAGCTCATTTTCTCAGAATATTAATTAAATTTTGCATTTTAGGCTTTTCGGATACCAGAATATCGTTAGGCTAGGTCAAATGTTTGAGGAAATTCGATAGTGGGTAACTTTGGGGTCATCAAGTTTTCTTTTCTTTTCTTTCTTTTTTTTTTTTTTTTTAAAATATTAAAATGTACTTATGAGATAGAAGAAAGTTTTGGGATTGACACATCCAACTAGTTTTGAAAATATAATATAGCCTATGTTCACCGGAAACAGTGTAGCTATCCAACGGTAAAAGAATTTTTTGGTACTACACTGTTATCCCGTCGACCAATTTCGCCAAATTATACAAATCGCCAAACTAAAGCTAAACTGTACATATTGACGTAATTTTTATTTTAAATAACCCAAAAAAAAAAAAAAAAAAAAAAAAAAAAGTAGAATATTAATAAAAATATAAATAACAAGTTCAATGTAGATTCTGCCATTGCAGAATTCAGTTTCGCCTCCGATTAGAAAAAAAAATCGATAGAGGTTTTTTCGAAGGGCGACCCCATTTAGAATGCCGTTTAGAATGAACCAACTTCATTTTTGTTGTGTTTATCAATATAATAGCAAACAGAACGGGGTGAAATACCCAATTGATTAGCAATTTCTCTCTGAGACATTGGAATTGTGGAATAATAAAGAGATACAATTCGACGTGTTACTTTTTCATTGACTAGATTCATCAAAAACGGATTTTTTCTTTAGTTTAAACGCTTTTTTATATACTCTGAGAAAAGGGAAATGCATTTTAACAATAAGACGAGTGACATCCCGTCGAATTCGACGAATGAAATGTTTAAAAGACCCGATCGATTTGGTTTTTAAAAAAGCAAAGGTAATTACAGTATTGAATTAATATATAATAAATATATTTCCAAACTTAATGTCAAGTTTACCAGTTACAATATTCGCACATCTTCAGTTTAAAATTGTAATCTGTGCCCGGCGAAATCCAGAAATTTTTTTTTTATATGCAATCACAGAAAAATAGTTTTATTTAAAAAAAAAACTAATTTCATTTTTACTGTGACATTATTTTAACTAACTGAAGTCATCTGAAAGTAAAATCTCAATCTTAGTGTCCATAATGAAAAGAAATATTGAAATGTAATATCGTTATTAGTAAAAATGCGATGTTTTAAATAGTGATGTCATTTTCTCTTCAAATGTTTTTTAAAAGTTACTGTTATTAGTAACATGAAAAAGGCATCCGTAATAATATTGTAATTCCCATTTATCTGGTTGCTGTGTGACATAATTTTCCTCATTTGAAATTTTTCTTATTTTGCTTTAAACATTAATTTTTATCATAAATTATTTTCTGTTATTTTATTTACATTATTAATATTATTTCTCAGTAAATATATTTTTTCTACCTCAATTCTCTTTCAAGTGCATAATTATACGCAATCATTTTGGAAAATAAATTTTTATTATCGAGAGAAAAGCTAAACTGTGTTGCCACCATTTTGAAGAAATATCGTAAAAAGCATTTAAAATTAAAAATAAAATATAAAAATGGAAATAAATTAAAAAATAGCTAACATGGGCACAACTACAAATAAATAGCTTTCATTTAAAAAATAATTATCAAAATCGGTTCAGTAGAAAATTCAGGGCTGATGACACGACATTTTTTAGCTTGTCTGAAAGAAATAGCATCGGAGGCTAAAAAGTCGAAATAAAAATCAATGACATTTTAAACACGTGAATCGTGTTTAATGTCATTGAATGTGGCATTCACGATCATCCATTATTGGCTATTTAATCTTATAGTTTGGCGATAATTTTTTGGTCGACGGGATAACCTAATAGTACCGAATTTTTCAAATCCGTCAAGTACTATCGGAGTCTATTCAATTCAAACAAACAAACAATCAAATTTTTCTTCCTTATAATATTGGTATAGATGTGACGTCATTATTTACCGATTTTTAATTAGTTACATATATCCATGCTTCTTGTTCTTTTAACAAATACTTCAAAATTGTAACTTTTAACAAATACTTCCTATGTTATTTAAAGTATGACATGTTTTTCCAAATCAAATATTTTATTAATAATTTAATTCTTTCTCGTTCACTTTACTTCTAATTATGTCGCCATTTTTCACAGAGAACCTCTTATTAATGTAACCGATATTCGTGCGTCTTATATAATAAAATACTTTTTTTTCCAAGTATGATGTCATATTTTTTTTTATCCCTCTGAATTCTTTTTATTTTAATTTTTCACGTGGATACTGTTCAACTGAAAATTAATAGCCAAAGAGAAATTATTCCAGTTTTTGATTTTCTTGGCAACGCAAAAGAAAAAGGGTTATTTTTTATCGGAAAATTTTTCATTGATTCTGTATGAAAAATACTGAAATTTTGAATTATTAAGGAAAATATTTGAATAAATCAATTAAAAAATAGCCTATGTTCACCGAAAATAGTGTAGTTTTTCAATGGTGAAAGAATTTTTCAAATCCGTCAAGTAATTTCGGAGCCTATTCAATTCAAACAAACAAACAAATCTTTCCTCTTTATAATATTATTATAGATAACAATTTCTCTCAATTTGGCACCCCTAGGTCTCGGCGCCCGGGGCGGACGCCCCCCTTTCTCCCCTTGCCCCCCCCCCCCCCCTTAGCTACGCCACTACAAAATGCGACTACATAACAAAAAGACTAAGAATAATAGTTAGAATAGATAAAAAGAAAGAAAGAAAACTTAGACGACCGCAAGAAACCAATTCAAATTTAGAAGAGAGCAAGAGGGCGGAGCTTCACGCATTGAGAAATTCGCAGTAGGAAATCATGCAAAGTATAAAAATCCCTGTCGCAGGGCCGTGCTTAGAACTTTGGCGGCCCTGGGCGAAATATATTTTGGTAGCTTTTTTTCTGAAACTTTTTAAATTGTTATAAATGTTATAAATTGTACAAAACGTATCATAGTATAGTAGTTAAATTAGTATGCACTTACGTGCATAAAAGAAGCCATAAAAATTATTAAAAAATATATATATATGAAACTTCCCTTGCACATCAGTGTTTATTATAATTATATTTATTTACAATCATTTCTCATAACATATTTAGAGTAAATTTTAGTTCATCTGAATTCCTATGTTTTAGCATCATGAATCGTACATAGTATAATACACCTATCCAAAATGAAATTTATTTTATTACCCATAGTATGATGGTAGATGTTTTGCCACACATTTACAGATAACTAAGAAACTGAACTTTATTTCTGCACGAGCAGTAGAAAAAAAAAAAAAAAGTAATTGCAGAAAAGAATTTATATAACATTTTTTATTAATGAAACTTGTGGAATATACTGAATCAGTTCTTACCTGCCCTCTGCCGCGTTAGGTTCTTTTGCACCTGGTAGGTGTGGCCTGATACTGGTTTTTATATTTATAACGCCCATTCTCGCGATTATTTCAGCTTTAGCTGAATTCTGTTTTTTTAAGACCTTAATAAAGGCGACCGGGAGGCACATTATACTCTGCAGACTTCGTTTCCTTGTCTGAGCGGTCCCTTTTAAACAAAGAGAAATATTTATTCATCATAAAGTAATTTTCCTTGCTTTTTAACAACATTGTTATCAATCAATTTTGAAAAAAATTGCCAAATCGTTTACAATCGAAATAAGAACGAGAGCAGAGAGAGAGACGTTCATCGAGCATCGGCGTTGATCTTATATAAGCCTTTACAAGTTTTAACTTTGAAAAAGAGAGTTCTGCAGATGCCATGGTTTCAGGAATAGTGATTAATAACACTATTCAGCATAATTCCTAAAACCTATGGCTGAACAAATATTTCACGTTTTCCAATGTAGAATTTACATAACTTGGAACATTAAGAAAATTGATTTTAAAACTCTTTCTGTGAAGTGGCAATAAGGATAGGTACACGTGGATAGTCATTTTTCCAGCATTCAAATCATCCTCTTCAACTAGTTCCCTTGCTGAAATTTGAGCATTAGGAAGATTATTTTCTTTATAGTTTTTTAAAATTTGGAGCATATTTACTATTAATTTATTGAGACTATTAATTTTTACTATAAATTACTTACTTTAAACTTACTTAAGCTTTTACTTATTTTACTTTAAATTATTTACTATTAATTTACTATTCACTTATTGAGATCACATAATTCAATTTTTTGTAATTAGGTACTCTGTTTTAAAACAAAGCAAATTAGAGTGATCTTAGAGCCTATCTGTACAGCGATGGCGAGCATACTTTGATTTGGCTTTGGGTCTGTTTTCTACAAAATTTTACTGTTGATTACCGCCATATAAATCCAAAGTTCAGCAGAACATTGACCAGAGAAAGAAGCCTATATTTCCCGTAATTTTATCTTTGCTTCAGAAAAGGTTGCCATTGCTCACTCCATCTTCTCGTTTCGATTATCCTAAGTTATGTGTCCTCCACATCCCACATTCAAGCTTCAGTCGGCAAATTTAGAACAGATAAATTGATAATTAAACTGGGAAAATCTTGTAAATTGTTGGCAAAAATTTATAGTTATCGAGAGTCGAAAATTTTTAAATTCGCAAAAATGATGTATTTGTCCTATTCTTTTTGAACAAAACGCAAAAAAATATAAATTCGGAAAAAAAAAATTCCAAGTTTTCTAGAGTAGTAAATAGTTTTCACAAATGCTTATGTAAAGGTGTAACATCTATACTAAAAAAAGAAAGTTTTGCTCTGTCTGCGTGTATGTGCGTATGTCTGTGTGCGATGGCTAGCACAACCCATGGCACGTAAGAGGCTGAAAAATTTTGTGAGACTAGCCTAAAGTGTCTCATGACACACCTGAGACTCAGAATTTTTAAATTCTTATAATTAGTTGAATTGTTAATTAACAACAAACTCACTGTCATTAAAAACTCATCTTGGGCGGTTGTTGCGACAAGAGAAAAGTTATGGTCTGAAGTCTTATTTAAACTTATTAAATCTGAAGAACGGAAAAAAATAAATTTCGATGCGTTTTGTTATCATTTATCAACTTACATCGTCCAAACCATGTAGTAAAGTTTAAAACGAAAGACAAACTCTGACAAATTTTACTATTACGTCACAAACGAAGCAATGAATTAGAAAAATCACAAGTAACCCATTGATTTTTTAATTCTTTTTTAATTTTTAATTAATTAATTAATTTATTTTTTGTAACGCCCCTTATTGCAACGTCTCCGCAACGTCTCCCCAAGTTGCAATTTTATAGGTACTGACAAACCAAAATATGCTCTTAAAGCTGAAGCTTCCTTCTAATTGATGCTATGATTGGCTTTAAAAATTAGAATTTGAACTTTTTCTAATATACCAATAAATACAGATCACATCGCGAATCACAGATACACAATATTTTTTCTGCGTTAAAAGTAACTAAACTTTCGTATTTTAATACAATATTTGTAGAGCATTTCAAATGACCAGATTTACATCACTTATTAAAACTTTGAAACGTTCGGACAGGTACTTTTTTTTTTTTTTCTTTTTTTTAAACCCCTTGAGTTCTGGTGGGTAAATTTCTTCAAAATTCAAAATGTTACAGTGGCACCAGTATTTTGAAAGGAAAAATTCGGTTTGCGATATATGTGAGAAACTTCATTAAACCTTTTTCAAATAACTCTGGCCGAATATTCCGGTGTCTGTGTGACATTTCGGAATTAAAACTAAGTGGTAGAAAATTCTACCATCAGAGCTCAAAGAGTTAAATAAGTATGAAACATTTCGACGAAACCGGTAAAAACCTGAGACTTTCGGGGCACAAGAACTCCAGAATTCAAATTACGCAGAAAAAAAAAATTAATAAAAGACTTCCAATTCAATATTTTTTCACGCAAAAATATAAATTCAGGATAAAATGAAGTCTTAAGGTATAAAATCATACAAATTTGAGATTAGTGTAAGGGTCATTCATTATGAGCACGGGTAATGACGGATTGGTCAGCTAGTACATACATAAAAACTGGTGAAATGTAAAAAGAACATCAACTTTTTTGCGGCCCCCAAATTTTGGCGGCCCTAGGCAAATGTCCGGCTCGCCCCCCCTTAAGCACGGCCCTGCCCTGTCGGATGGGCCTATAGGCGGAGGTAGATTTCGAAAAGCTCTCATTTAAACAACAAAAAAAAAAAAAAAAAAAAAAAAAAATGTACGATTAGAGATAAACACAGTTTAATAACTTCATTTGGCCGTTTATGAAAAATTTTTAATTTCATTTTTCTGCAAAAACTGGTTTTATCAGAATCATCTTAAGAAAAATTCAGCTCAAATGCCCATTTTGACAATATATTTTGAAATAGATTCTGAATTTATTAAAAATTCGACCAAAACAGTACATTATACAGTTCCTAAATAAAAAAAAAAAAACTGTCAATTGAATGCATTTGAGAAAAAAATTGAATTTAAAAATGAGTCTTAAAATAACCGATTTGTTGTTTGAATACATCCTTAATTCTTTAATCATGATTGCTTCGGAAAATTTTGTGCGAAATACTCACTTTGACAGCATTTTTAAAAATTTATTCGATCTTTATCAAAAAACTGGCCAATGCGACACAGTATATAGTTCCTAAATAAGAGGATCTGTAAATTGGATGCGTTTGAGAGCGAAAATGGATTTTAAAACGAGTCATAAAAAACGCAATTTGCTATGTGAAAATTTCCTTAAATTTTCAAATTACGAAAACTTCGGGAAATTCTGTTCAAAATACACTTTTTGGTAGCCTTTTTCAAAATATATTCTGTCTTTATCAAAAAAAAAAAAAAAAAAAAAAAAAAACGATCAATGCATCACATTATATAGTTCCTAAATAAGAGGATCTGTAAATTGGATGCATTTGAGAGCAAAAATGGATTTAAAAACGAGTCAGAAAAAACGCAATTTCTTATTTGAACACTTCCTTAAATTTTCAGTCACGATGATTTCGGAAAATTTTGTTCAAAATACACTTTTTGGTAGCCTTTTTTTGAAATATATTCCGTCTTTATCAAAAAACTGACCAATGCATTACATTATATAGTTCCTAAATAAGAGGATCTGTAAATTGGATGCATTTGAGAGCAAAAATGGATTTAAAAACGAGTCAGAAAAAACGCAATTTCTTATTTGAACACTTCCTTAAATTTTCAGTCACGATGATTTCGGAAAATTTTGTTCAAAATACACTTTTTGGTAGCCTTTTTTGAAATATATTCTGTCTTTATCA
The DNA here is from genome assembly GCA_964019185.1 of Maratus speculifer. Classification (NCBI taxonomy): domain Eukaryota; kingdom Metazoa; phylum Arthropoda; class Arachnida; order Araneae; family Salticidae; genus Maratus; species Maratus speculifer. Next base: position 19,142,035 of record OZ025292.1, on the reverse strand, counting down.
GAAAATTGACCAATGCGTCACTTTATACAGTTTCTAAATAAGAGGATCTACCATTTGGATGCGTTTAAAATCAACTAGTTGTGTCAATCCCGAAACTTTCTTCTATCTCATAAGTGGATATTAATATTTAAAAAAAAAAAAAAAAAAAAAAAAAAAACGTGATGACTCCAAAGTTACCCAATAACGAATTTCCTCGAACATTTGACCTAGCTTAATGAGATTCTGGTATCCGAAAAGCCTAAAACGCAAAATTTAATTAATATTCTGAGAAAATGAGCTTAGTAGTGCCTCATGTTGGATAATTTATACTAAAACCTAATAAGCATCTATTGATATCAAGACCTAACAGAATCTGAAATTTGATGGAATTTCGTCCATTAGTTCTTGAAATATAGTTATAACAAAAAATTTGCAAAACGTAGCACAGCAACACCATATCTTGGACAATTTATGCCAAAACGTAAAAAAGCGTCTAATTATGTTATGGTGTAAAAGAATCTGAAGTTTGATGAAATCCTGTGCATTAGTTCTTGAGATATAGCTAGTTTAAAAAAACCGTGTTCGTGTAAAATATAGCACAGCAGCACCATCAGTTGAAGGGTTTATAACAAAACGTAACCATCGTGTAATTATGTTATATGTCATTTTGTAACGAAATCTGAAGTTTGATGAAATTCTGTGCGTTGGTTGTTGAGATATAGCTATCGGAAAAATCGTGCGAAATGCAGCATAGCTGCACCACCTGTTGTAAGGTTAATACCAAAATGTAATCAGCGTCTAATTATGTTATATATTCTAGTGTAAAAGAAACTAAAAATTGATGAAGTTATCTGCATTAGTTCTTGAGATATAGCTATCGCAAAAATCGTACAAAATGTAGCATAGCAGCGCCACCTAAAGGGCAGTTCATACCAAAACCTTATCAGCGGCTATGTATCTCAAAGTATCCCGGAATCCGAAGTTTGGTGAAATTCTGTGCATTAGTTCTTGAGATATAGCTATTAAGAAAACCATGAAAAACGTGGCATAGCAGCGCCACCTGCTGGTCAATTTACACCAAAACTTAATCAGCGTCTATGTATATCAAGGGGTCACAGAATCTGAAATTTGGTGAAATTCTGTGCATTAGTTCTTGAGATATAGCAATCATGAAAACCATGAAAAACGTAGTATAGCAGCGCCACCTGATGGCCAATTTTCACCAAAAACCAATAGGCACTAATTCATATCAAGGTCTAACTGAATAATAAAATTTCATTAAATTTCGATCATTAGTTCTTGAGATAGAGCGCTCACAAATTTTTTGTCACATACAGACAGACAGACTCACAGACAGAGACACAGACTCACAGACAGACGGACAGACTCACAGAGAGACATTTTCTAAAAATAGTCAAAACGTGTTCAGGACCTTCTAAAACGTATAAATCCGTCGAAAACCGGAAGTCGAAAATTTTCATGAATCCAATACTTTCTTCTTGTAAAGATAGAAGAAAGTAAAAATGAATTTAAAAATGAGTCAGAATATAAGCAGTTTGAATTTGAGGTTTTTTTCTCCAACTCCTATTTTTGTTTAATTTCTTTTTGCTATACGAATTGGTCCTATGAAAATCTTGTCAATATAAAAGTTGTAGATATTTTTAAGAAGATGTAAAATAAATTTAATCAGATTTGATATCTTAAAAATTGGCGGAGTTATGGATTTTTCTCTTTTTTTCAGCGCTCTTTTTCTTTTCGTTTTTATTTTTTTTCATCGGTAAAAGTTGGTCCTATCAAAAACTTGTAAGCACAAAAGTTTTAGATAATTTTAAGAACATTTACAAAAAATTTAGTTGGACTTGATATCTTGAAAATTGACGATGTTATGAATTTTTTTCTCTCAAAATCCCTGTTTTTTTTGCCCCTTGAGTCCACTTCTAAATTTATCAAAAATCTGTCATGCATATACTTTTGGCCCATTTTTAAGAAGTAATATAAACTTTAAACCGATTCGATATCTACTTTAATTAAGAAGTTATGGAGTTTTTTCGGTTTTCACAAAAACGCCCCTTATTCCGACCCCCTAGGTCCGATTTTGCCCATTAACGAACTTAGTCGAGATTTTAACCTCTTTGATTTTATGTACCAGTTTGGTTGAGATTGGTGAAGAATTATAGAAGTTATCGTGTCCATAAAAAAGTGATATATATATATATATATATATATAGATAGATAGATAGATAGATATATAAACTGGTGCGATTGCAATAGGTAGTATTTCTTACGATATCTACCTAAAAAAGATGGTTTACAAGCTCTAAACAGTTGAATAAGGAAGGCAAAGTCCAATTCCCCTCCGCCTAAAAAAATGATTTCTCAGTATTAAATGTGAATAAAAATTAGGAGCCATGAGCGAATTTTATGACTCGCTGCTAGAAGAAATCTGAAAAAATCCAATTAACATTTCACCGAAGGCTACATAAGGATGTTTTTTACTTCGGATGTGTTCGAAGACACTGTTGAATTTAAAGGAAATTTCTTGAACTTACATTAAGTTCTTGTTTGATTTTAAGTAGAATCTCAGTTATCAGTGTGATAGAATCAGAGAATTCATGCAGCACAAAACTTCTGAGTTGGAGGTGGGGCTTTAGTTACAGATGAATTTGATTGGGCGGAAGACTAGACTATTTTAGAAGGTTCTTTTTTTTTTTTTTTTTTTTTTTTTTTCTTTTCTGAGATTTCTTAACACAATTTCAATTTTATCGAATTTTGCATAAAATTTACAAAATTGTGGTTTTAGACGAAATTGCCAGCAACTCTTTTTATTTCTCTTATAGTCTTATCCATTTTATTTATTTTGTATGGTGCCAGTATTGGGCTTTTGTTTTTTGGGACCCGGCTCCCCCCCCGCCCTTGTTTCTGACGTTCTGTTTGTCAGACTTTGGCTATGACTTGAATTGTTCCATGTATCAATTCTCTACTAGAGGTAAGGAGTTGATCTCTCCAGGCACTCTGACAGTTATCTCGTCGAAGTCCGAGTCCAAGGTGCTCTATAGAGCTTTTAGCGCATTTAGGAGAGGTTTAGGAGCCTCGTTTGAAAGACCTTTTTTAGAATTACAATCTTGGAGCAAGTACAGGTCTCCACATCCCACTCAATTAAGATTTAAATGACAGTAAGCAGTTATATGGGAAAACGTTTGGCAATAATACTTTCTTGGCCGGATGAAATTTTTCAAATTCAAGTAAATCCCGTAAGTTGAAGCAACTGATTTTACTTTGAATATTTCGTATCTTTGAGAGTTCCATAAGGCAAAGAATAACAAAATGAACATTAATATTCATTTATAAAAATGGTTTGCTTTTATCGTTGTGGTAAAATATGCAAATGTGTTCATTTAAAAGGCTCAACGGGGTATGCTTTGACCAGATCAAAATTATTGTTCTTTAGAGTACTTGTCGTGCTTACGAAAGCAATAATTTATTATCCAGAAACCGATATAAAAAATAAATAATAATTTTGAAGCGCGTGTGTCCAGAATAAGTAAAGCGTAAGTAAACACTTTGGATTGATATTAATCATTTCATCCATGTACAATACAGCAAGGATAGCCATATAGGCTGTCACTCGTGTTTTAAACTCTGTTTCATTTAAACTTACAGAAGGGCCATATCAGTGACGCAAATATTTCTAAAAAATCTTTTAGTTTTATTGGTGTGAATAGAATATATTTGCATTGCTAATTCTGTCATTAAGGGCACATGAAATATAAAATGCTTAAAATTTTTGAGTTTTTAATTATTGGCCTGAAAAATAATGTTAAGTGACTGTGGGGCTAAATAATTATGGTCGTAAAAGATTAGGGGTCTGGAAGGTTTTAAGCACTGTCGGTGTGTATGTATTTATATTTTTTGCCTTTTTTTGAAATGTGTTCTTTTTATAATTAAGTGCATTTTTCAAAAAAAATTATTTTAGGCAAACTGTCGAAACTCCCCAAAATTGTGCAATTAACTCGTTTCTTTAAAAATATCTAACATTTTAGGCCTGTGTAAAAAATTCTTTAAAAAATAAAAAATATATTCTTAAAATTTTTTTGATTTTCAAAATTTCTTAGTAAAACATTTTTATTTCTTTTAAGCCAAAATCAAAATCTCTTTTTATTTTCTTCAAACATTATGTTTTCTGATAACATAACAAATTTTAATATTCAACAGTTTTTTAGAAAAGTGTTCCGAACAGACATACTGTTCAAAAAATACGTAAAAAAAGATTTTTAGTTCTTAAAAATGAATTTATACATGAATTTAGTTTCTTTTGATATACTATATATGGGCTATAACGTGTAAATTTACTCTGAAAAAGATTTTCATTTCTATCTCTGTTTTTAAGGAAGGGGACGTCAACAAATGATGTCATGCTTGGAGGAAGTGGTGAGAAGGGTCAGGGCCATCGCTAAGACTTTTTATTGGTGGGGGAGAAGACCTTAAATTGCCAAGTCAAATTTTCATATTTGCCAACTTGTTTCATATTTTTGCCAAGTTACCACACTTAGAAAATGTAATACAGTTCTTATTTGTAAAATTTTCAATAATATTCCCAATTAGAGTTGTATCTTTTGCAACTTCTATCTAAAAATAGGAAATATATTACAATTTTTATTAAAATTTCAAAGAAATTTGCCAAGTGTAACAACATTTGGGAATGTTTGGGGGGGGGGGGGTAGGCTCCCCCCTGTCCCCCCCCCCCTTAGTGAGGCCCCTGAGAAAGGTTCATGAAATTGTGACAATTGGGTGGGAGGGGGTAAGTAGAAAAGTAACATTACACATTTCCTAATTAAAAATCAGCAGATTAAATTATGAAGTCATTTTAAAATTAAAATATTTTGTGCTCATTAAGTAAAAATTTAATAAAGCCCAACATATTAAATTTCATTTCAAATTTTAAAATGCATACTACTATTTTCAATTACTCTTTCATATTAATATTTTATTATTATTCTCTCTCTCTCTCTCTCTCTATATATATATATATATATTTTTTTTTTTTTTTTTTTTTTTTTTTTTTGTAAACCTTAACATTATTTCATACAAAATAAGTATACAAATAACTTTTTTTATGCTCACAAATTTCATTAAAACACATAGTTAAAGTTTATAAATAAAAACTGAAGTATGATCTATAGCGTAATGCTATGTTTCTGAATCATAAGTATATGTTTATGTAATATAGTGTCACATGTGATAACAGGCGGAATAGGGGGTAAGATGAAATGTGACACTTTTTAACAAAGGGAGGAGGGGGATTCGAAAATATTGAAAAAACGTGTGACATCAATTATGAACAGCCCCTAAAATACATTATGTTATCATAGCTGCCAGCTGCTAGCTGAACTGCGTTATTGGACCAGAAAAAATGAATGAAATTTTTTACTTACACAATTGACGGATCACGTCGACTTAAAAAAGGTAAAATTTCCTATAAAATTTTTGTGGTACAAGAAAGCCTGTTGTAAATATTTATGTGTTAAATACGTGGGTGAATCAATTATAAACCGCAATTTTTATTGTTTAATTCATTGGTCCAAGATACAAAACAGAATGATACATATTATTTTTCTCATTTCAAAAAACATTTTCCCCAAGGGATTGGAAGCTTTGTGATGCCATTATCACAGAAAAAAGAAAGGCGTGTCGCCAGCCAATTGCGCACGAAGGCTTAAACAGCAGTGTCATCGCCGAATCGTTCACTCCCTAATTTGTGCCTAATTAAATCGAGGAAAATATATTAAATTACATTAAGTTAGTTTTTAAAATGTTCCAATTAAATAAGGCCAATTTTACAGAAAATTTTTAAGAGTGGGGATATATAAGAATTCTAAAGCCTTTTGCGGCACTCGTATTGCTCGCTCCAAGGGGTAAAAGATGTAAAATTTTAAAGATATTGGTCTTAAGTGAAACTTCAAATGAAATTTCGCTCTCATTTTTTTAAATGATTTAGACATAAGGTAATTATTGTAAACAAACGTTCTTCGATAGAATAAGGAACCAATTACATGAAAGAAGAAAAAAAAAAGTTCAAGATGACGATTTTTAATTGTGCCATTCATAATCTTACGAAATGAGTTGAGAAATAAAATAGCTAAAAATGTTGAAAAATGCAGTCCATTTACTCACATTATTTGTGCAGAATCGAATTGAAAATTACTAATGATATTCATGTAATTCATGTTTAGTGAGTTTTCGCATTCAGAAAGAGAAAAAAAGATAACCACCCATTAAATATAGAGATATGAAATAAATGTGTTCAAGTTCAAAGTCTAGTTAAATACACAGCCATACAGTTTACACAGCGAGAAAGTGGAAAACCTTCACTTCAATCCCAACTCCAATTGTAGTTCCTGGATTTTAACTCGTCACCATCTCACTCAATTGAAGCATAACATTGTCATGACGAAAATATTTTGGCTGTATCACATACAAAAGCCAGAAATTTTCAGCTCCCTCGTCCTACCCAACACTAAATACATTAGATATGTGTATAATACGACGAAAACAAACGGGTAATATTTTAAACTGACCATCCCCTACCCTACCCTATTTACTTCATCCAGAACCAGAACAACGTTATTTATATAACGAGGACAGCCTTATGCGGAAGGCTGTCGCTCGTCTTTTAATTATCGTAAATTGGCAACACGTTATCTATAAAATTCACTTTTTTTCAATATATACCACAAAATCTTTTTATTTTGTTGGTGTGAGTGAGATATAATGATAATTTTTTCATTTTAAAAGCAGTTGCTATTACCTAAATCTAAAACTTGAAAAAAAAAGTTCGTGTTGGTTATTGTCTTGGAGGAGGAATATTTAGACTAGAATGGACGAATAGACCTACATTGAGACAACAAATGCGTTTATTCCTTCCTCAGAAACTTGCTTTCAACATGTTTCCGATTTAATAGCCGAAATATGTCATTTTTTGACGGTAATCCCTTTTGTGGAAACTTTCTTTTTCTGTTGTCCAGCTCCGAATATACGCAAACGGCTATTCAGTGTTGAATTCAGGGGGTGGCCTGGGGGGGACATCCCCCCCCCCCCGGAGCCACAAAAGTCCCTCCCGGAGAAAAATGTCTGAATTCAACACTGGACATATTGTTGTTTAGGAGCGCAATCCCAATAGCAGTTTATGGAGGGAAAACCAGTTTGGTGTGTCATTCTTCCACCATCACGTGATGGTGAGAAGTCTGATTCAGGCATCAAGGAAAGTTTACCAATTCTTTGTCCAGATATAAGAAGACTGTCTGTGTCTTCAACTTTTTTCGTACAATATTAAAAATTTTAATTGTTAAAAATCAATATCGGAAAACAATCGGCAAATATGAAACAATTGAATATGGGAGCAGTAAAAGGTAAACAATTTAAACTTAAAAAAAAAAAAAAAAAAAAAAAAAAACAGCATTAAAAAAAAAATTGACGAATTCTATACCTAATAGAATTTTCAATTCATCAATTTAATTTTTATTTTTAATTAATCAGCGCATATATTTCTAATGAAATGCGAAATTTTTTTGGCGATAGTTAAACATCTAAATATCAGAGCAACATGAATTTTTTTGCTAAAAAGTTTTTATCATCATTTATTTATTTATTTATTTGAAATGATGTTCTTTAATAAATAGTGCTTATTTTATAAATGGCTTCGGATTTAATTAATTTTGAACTAAACATTTAAAACCTACTAAATTTCTTGTATCTATGTTCTACGTTAAGTTTACAATAATTTATTATGTTATCGCCTCACCTACTTTTACCGAATCTCTCTTACATATCAATAATCAAGTCACCCTTTTTAAAACTTTCGTACAGATTTAAAAAGTGTTTAGGAATTGGATTTGTCTTGCTATCTGTTGTAATTCGCGTAAGTATACTCGGGTTGCTGTGGAATTAATAAATGTTACTGAGGGTTGCCATGTAACATAAGGAATGAGGAACATATGGTGGAACCATGAGGAACATAAGGTGGGCGGAGCATCGTTTTCGAGTTCGTGTACGTGTGTAAGTACAGTCAGTGAAAAAAATTTTAGAACTAAATACTCACATTTTATAATGTATGGAAGTTTTCTTTTAAGACTTTGAATGGTGATTTTAGCTAATGTGCACGCAGTGTTTCAAAACATAATTTGACTTGGCTATCATGTAGTATTCGCCCGGATTACGCCGACATTTTTTTTTTTTTTTTGCGATATACCGTGGGCGATATTTTTCTCCGCCACAAATCCAAAAAAGGTGCAGGGAAAAAAAAAAAAAAAAAAAAAAAAAAAAAGGTTTAAAAATGCGATTTTTGTGTTATTGAAGGGCCTAAAAAGCTGAAAATTCGGCACGTTAATTAAAGTCATACAGAGTAACGTATTTGAACCATGGAGTGTAACTTTGCACCACGTACTAATTTTCAATATGTTTGACTTTAAGACGAATTAAATTCCAATACTACACTTTGTTCGCAAGGTTCTAATATCGGTTCTAATTATTAATCCATATGCTATTTAATAGAGATGTAAAAATCCAAAAAATGGTATAAGATAAAAGTAAAATCTTCTAAGACGGAATATCGCATTGGACAGAAAAATACATTCTCTTCTTGTCTGGTGTAAATGTTTAATATATTTTTTCGCGCTTATTACTGTATTCATTTTGCATGGATGAACAATAAGAAGTTTATAAGAAATTTCCAGTTTTCAGCTTTAAAAAAATTCCGCCTGGCAGGCTTTTTTTATGCGTTTAATTCTTTTTTTTTTAATAAGCCTAGGAATCTGCGATTCTTTAAAAAGTATTCTGATGATTAATTGAGAATAATGACGACTTTAAATTTTTTTGCAAAAATTTTTTGACCAAGCCAAATTTTACTGATTTTTGAACAGACGTTGCCATGTTGAGAAAATCATTTTCATATAGGATGCAGAGCCAAGCGAAGCGGGGGGCGAAGGGGGGCGATCGCCCCGGGCGCAGAAATTGAAGGGGCGCCAAATTTATATTACCACCGTCATTTGCTTCTTCTTCTTTTTTTTTTTTATTTTTTTTTTGTATATACATACATATATATATATATATATATATATATATATATATATAATACCATTAAAAGTAGACAAAATTCACCAATAAATTTTATCAATAAACCAATAAACCAAAATGAACAATTTGAATAGAATTAAATTATTAAAAAAAAAAAATAGTGAAACGAGTATATTTGAATAAATAAATAAATAAAATAAAATGAATGCAAAGGAAATTTGTAGTCCACAGAACAGAATCGTCAGGCCCCAAATGCTCTGGAACTACAAATGAAGTGTGCGGTTTCATCCACGTATTAGCCATGAAATAGCAAAATAATACGTAATTGGGGCTACCAGCACACAAAAACCATATTATTAAACAAGGAACATAGAAATAAATAGTTGAAAAAATGAAAATATACATATATTGAAACAATAGCTTGCAGCAAATAGTGTCAGTAACAAGAGTACAAATTAACCCTATTTATGCACGTGGAAATGATAAACATTACTTGCATATATAATTTCGATAAAAAGTATGAAAACAAGATATTGAGAAAAAAAAAAAAAAAAAAAAAGAAACTTATCTGGTTATCAACATTAATGTAGAGGACAGCGCAATAGAATTATTAATAAATTATAAAAGCAGAAAGCAATAGTTTACTATACGAGCTAAAACCGTATCACGTAGAAAAACCAGCTTGTTAGAAATTCAAGCATCGGATCGTAGCAGGAACAGCAGGGTTGCTCTTTTTTTAAATAGAATGTCATGCGCGCCAAATGTATATATATATATATATATATATATAACCTATGTATAAACATATTGGGATATTTTTTTTTTTTGGTTGTAAAAAAGACATACATTCTCAAAATAACATTTACTTCTTTCTTGGAATCCAAAAGGGATTATGCAATACTGTTAGATAATTTTTTTTTTACATTTTTCCTAAGTTTTCTTTGCTAAATTATACGTGCAAAGTTCTTTTATATTATTTAGTTGTTAAAATTAAACCTTTTAAAGTTTTAAAAATCACTTTTTAATTTTGTGCCACCTGTCACAAAGAGAAATGGTGATTTGGGGGGGGGGGAGGGGGCGCAAATTGATACTTCGCTCCGGGCGCAATTTTCTCTTCGCTCGCCGCTGATAGGAGATGCTTCAACCGGAACAGATTTTTTTGGTCCGTGACGACTAGGAAGAATGAAATCGATCCCGACTTCGTACGGAAAAAATAAGTTAGACCCGGCCCGGCCCGATACTCCAGGAAGAAAGTAAGGCGTGAACCCGGACCGGCGCGATACTCGAGGAAAAAAAAAAGGCCCGAACCCGACGCGGCCCGAATGTCGTTATGGAAATCGGCCCTTTCAAATCTCTTAATATGCATAGCCCTTAACTAACCGAAACAACACAAACAGCACTGATGAGAAACACACTCAAAGGGGAGATTGAATCATAGGTAAGCTTTATTGGATCCGCCAATTCACTATTTTTTTTGGTAATGAACCTTCGTGCCCATGGGAATTCAAAACAACATTTCTTTAACAGGTCGTCTTGAAACTAATGCTGCATGCGCATTGAAATACTCTCCCCGTCAACTGATTTCTTGGAAGAGGACCCAGTGGCGTAGCTAGAATGGGAGTGGATGTAAGGGGTGCCACCCCCCAGCCATCATGATGTCAACCCCCCCCCCATCCTCTAATTCGTCATTTTTTTTCAATCACAACTCTATGTTATTACAACAAATGATCATACCATTCCCTTTTTACTTTTTGTCTTCCTGCTTAGAAAAAAAACCACAGGAGCAACTCCTCACTTAACTCACAGTCCGCATAAATTAGTGTCGCGTCTACATGTAGAAAAAAATTCTTACTTTTAAACTTTGCTTTTGCTAACTACTCGTTGGATACGTTGGTTTTTGCTCCCTTATGCAAATGTTATTTAGACACACCATTCTGTATAAAATTTCACATTTTCTAAAAAAAAGATAATTAACTCTGTGCTCTAGAAATTGCATTTTATATCAGACATCTTTTCCAAAATCTTATAAGATTATGTAAAATTTATATTTGCAAATAAAGATTGGGTGTCAACCGGGGCGGACCACGCCACTGATAGGACACATTTGCGGTTTCTTCATAATAGAACGAAGGGGACTGAACAAAAGAATCGGGAGATAAGCAGATCCACCCTACTTGACGGAAAGGTTACCGGACAACCGGTCCTTTCCTGCAAAACACCGTTTCGCCACAACAAACGAGCCCGCAAGAAGTGGTCTTGTCTGTTTGGGCCTTTAGAGATTTTAATAATTTCTGTTTTAATATATATTCTACATCGTAAACTAGTTGGATGTGTCAATCCCGAAACTTTCTTCTATCTCATAAGTACATTTTAATATTAAAAAAAAAAAAAAAAAAAAAAAAAACGTGGTGACCCCAAAGTTACCCACTATCAAATTTCCTCGAACATTTGACCTAGTCTAATGAGATTCTGGTATCCGAAAAGCCTAAAACGTAAAATTTAATTAATATTCTGAGAAAATGAGCTTAGTAGTGCCTCATGTTGGGTAATTTATACTAAAACCTAATAAGCATCTATTGATGTCAAGACCTAACAGAATCTGAAATTTGATGGAATTTCGTCCATTAGTTCTTATAACAAAAAAAAATTGCAAAATGTAGCACAGCAACACTATATCTTGGACAATTTATGCCAAAACGTAAAAATGCGTCTAATTATGTTATGGTGTAAAAGAATCTGAAGTTTGATGAAATTCTGTGCATTAGTTCTTGAGATATAGCTAGTTTAAAAAAAAAGGGTAAAATATAGCACAGCAGCACCATCAGTTGAAGGATTTATAACAAAACGTAATCATCGTGTAATTATGTTATATGTCATTTTGTAACAAAATCTGAAGTTTGATGAAATTCTGCGCGTTGGTTGTTGAGATATAGCTATCGGAAAAATCGTGCAAAATGCGGCATAGCTGCACCACCTGTTGCAAGGTTAATACCAAAATGTAATCAGCTTCTAATTATGTTATAAATTCTAGTGTAACAGAATCTAAAATTTGATGAAGTTCTCTGCATTAGTTCTTGAGATATAGCTATCGCAAAAATCGTGCAAAATGTAGCATAGCAGCGCCACCTATAGGGCAGTTCACACCAAAACCTTATCAGCGGCTATGTATCTCAAGGTATCGCGGAATCTGAAGTTTGGTGACATTCTGTGCATTAGTTCTTGAGATACACCTATCATGAAAATCATGAAAAACGTGGCATAGCAGCGCCACCTGCTGGCCAATTTAAACCAAAACTTAATCAGCGTCTATGTATATCAAGGGGTCACAGAATCTGAAGTTTCGTGAAATTCTGTGAATTAGTTCTTGAGATATAGCAATCTTGAAAATCATGAAAAACGTAGTATAGCAGCGCCACTTGCAGGCCAATTTTCACCAAAAACCAATAGGCACTAATTCATATCAAGGTCTAACTGAATATAAAATTTTATTAAATTTCGAGCATTAGTTCTTGAGATAGAGCGCCCACAAATTTTTTGTCACATAGAGACAGACAGACAGACAGACAGACTCACAGACAGACATTTTCTAAAAATAGTCAAAACGTGTTCAGGACCTTCTAAAACGTATAAATCCGTCGAAAACCGGAAGTCGAAAATTTTCATGAATTCAATACTTTCTACTTGTAAAGATAGAAGAAAGTAATAAGTAGCTGAGGAAAAAAAAAATCTTTACGCGGTAAAATAATAAATTTTATGGAACGACAGTTACAATTTTTTTTCGAAAATTAATTGCTCTAATCTTCTGCATCTAACGGTCTTTGTATGATCTTTGATCTAACTCCCAGGAAAGGGTTGATTCTCTCTACAAAAAAATAAGAGAAAGCACACTGTTTTGCGTAAGCAGCAGGGACCAACCATAGCAACATTCCTTATTTTGATAATTATCTCTACTGGCGATAACACCAAGTTCATCGTTCATCCTTGACTTCCATTGCATAGCTGTTGCACTGTTCCATTGGCAGATTCGAGGATTTACGTTGTATGTATATACATATGGAAGTTTTCATTCTTCACTCTACATTTTATTTGGAAACTATTCTAATGCTCTGTTACGCTATTCTAATGTCCAATTCAGTATCTCGAAAAATTGAATTTTGTGTCATCCGTACGTAAATGTACATAGGCTAATTCCTTGGGTTTTTGTAGCACAAGTCTCATAGTTGATAACTGCTGTGCTTTTTGGCCACCGTGATTTTCGAAAAGTTTGTTTCTCTTTATTCAATTAATGAGGTATCTCCAATAAAATAAGTCAAATTTTTCCTACTAAAAATATATTTGTTAAAAACACACAAACTTGCTCACTGGTAAACAAAAACAAGAACTTTAATGTGAACTTCTACAGTTAAAAATAAAATAAAATATAAAATCAACGCTTCGAGCTGTCTTCAGGAAAATATGTTGGTGAAATGCTAAAAGATCATAGACGAATTTTTATGTGTTTTCTATGATGTACCATGTGCCTATCACTTTATTAAAAAAATAATGTTCAAAGAATCAATACTGGCATGACAACATATATGGCTTTAATAAAAATTAAGGAGCATCGCATGGTCATTAGACAGCATAAACAAAATACAGCTCTTTCTCGATTCTACTTTGCTAACAAAAGTTCCATGTTAATTTTGAAGAGGAAAAGTTATGGTTTCGTGCAATAGCCTGCATGAAAGAAAAATTAGAGAATATGTTTAAATTATAACATGCGAAAATAAACCTTGTAACGATAATTTATTCTATATAATATACCAAAAATCTGGAATAACACCATAATTTCTTAGACCCATTCTGGCACAGTGTGCCCATTCCAGGATACCTATTCTTTATTCCAAACTTGTAAACGGCACCAATAGCACTTTAACAAAATCTTGCTTTTACAACGAAAGTTTAAATTAAGGAATTCTTAAATTCTAAAAAAGGTGTTTGTAAATTCCGGTGATAGTTGATACGTTCTCATTTTACCAACAGAATTTGCCAGTGCCGGAAAGGATTAAATCGGTTTTAATATTTTAGTTTTTCTTTGCGTGAAGTTGGCATTCAAGCTTTTGATTCATTTCGATTTTATTTGATTAGAAATATTCTTTAATATTCACTGGATGGCGATAGTGCATTGATGCATTCACATCATTGGTGAAGGCTCGAGAAAATGTCTCTCGCTCAGGTTTATCAGGTTTACTCGCTCAGGTATGTTTATCTCTGAACATTTGGTCATTTCACAACGTGTTTTCCTGAAAACGGCTCAAAGCGTTGACTTTATAGAAAATAAGTTGAAATTGCTCCAAATTAACCTAACTGATAAAAACTTCTTAAAAACACTATAAAATATACTAAAATACTCTGAGGAAAAAAAGTACCTAGTTCACCTAGAATGAATAGTTTAGTTGGTCATTTTCTGAATACCTACTTTAGAGCTACAAGTGACCGACCGAACTATGCGAATAGGATAATCAATTAAGCTGAATAGTAGACAAAATGAAAATGACCTAGCATTTTTAGTCTTTTGTTATCAAGGTGATGAAACGATATTGAATCGTTTCAGTTACAAGAAATTATTGCTCGATTTTAGAAATAGTTTCATAAACTACCAAATCAAACCTCATAACTATTAAATAACATAATAGTAATAACATATATAATTAATAAATAAATAACTATAACAATAACTATTTGCAGAGATTTTAAAATATGTTTGGCCACGAGAGCATAGGAAAATGCTCTAGTAAAGGTAGCTAGAATTCATAAGGATGACATGGAACTATTTTTTCTTGAGTCACAGTTTAGATTCTAGATGCCAGAACTGTACTTTTGTTTTAGTGTACGCTAGGTCTTTCGAAAGAACTGGATCTTTTTTCGTCAGGCGCAAAGGAGACGTATGCTTCTACTATAAAAGCCAATTCATAGCCATTTCATTTGGCTTTCATAGTAGAAGCACGACTTCTTTGCGGCTGACGAGGAAGGACTCAGTTCTTTCGAAAGGCTTAGCGTATTTTAGTTTATTTTATGATATTTTTTAAAAAGTTTTTATCAGTTAGTTGATTTTGTATTTTATTTTATTTTTTAATATACAAGTTCATATTAAAGTTCTTGTTTTTCTGTACCAATGAGCAAGATTATGTGTTTTTGAAATATGCATTCTTAGTAATAATATTTTATGGTGCAATTATCCAGTATGTGTTTAGAAAATTTTCCCGTTTTAAAGTACTGCTGCCCGAAAATCGCAACATGTAACTTACACTACAAGTATACTTATGGAACTAGCCTATAGAAGTTGTCCGCCAAAAAGACTGCTCGAGAAATTTAGAACGTAATTACAGTTCGAAAAATTCCCAAAATGGTATTCATTTTTTCGAAACTAAATTAGATGTTAAAATCGCCCTTTATAAGCGATATTGACTTTTGCATATGTTCTAGTTATGTGATAGAATGGGTTAATGGTGCATTTTTCTCTTTAAGGGTGTATTCCAATCCAAACTTCTTATTTTCTGATTTATTTTTAAATTCATTTTTGCTCTCAAATGCATCAAGCTGGCTAATTCTCTTGTTCAGAAACTATGCAACGTGCCGTGCAAGTCGAAATTTTCATAAAGGCAGAAAATATTACCCCCCCCCCCCCCAAAAAAAAAAAAAATGCTGTCAAAATTGTCTTTTTAAACTGAATTTTCTGAAGTGGGCGATCTGTGAACGAAAAAAATGAGTCATACTGAGAAAATAATTGTTTATAAATCAAATTATAATGAATGGAGCAAAAAAAGGAAATCACACGGACTTTTATACATCTCAGCAAATTTCATGTTTATAGTTTTAAAAATGAGTCTGAAAATGTATAAAAAAATTTCGAGCAGTTGAAAGTGGAAAAATATTTTTTAGAATACACCCTTAACCACTTAATTTATTCTTTTTCTAATGCAATAAACTGAAAATATGGGATGGACACCACATTTTTAAAAACTAATATATTTAGTCCAAAAACCTCTTTCATTAAATAGTGTGAAATTGTAATTAAAAAAAAAAAAAAAAAAAAAAAAAAATGAGTGGTATAAAAGTGCTCTAAGTGAAAGTCCAAGCTAAGTTCTCTTGCGGCATACGGGCAAATCAGTTATGTTATTAAAAAATGTGCCTGATAGAAGTAAACTCTTACGAGAATTCCATAGAAAAAGTTTATGGGCCATTTTCACCATTCGCTTACATTTCATGGTAGCGGACTTGGCAAGTAACGGATTTGATATTTCAAATAAAACTAAAAAACTATTAAAATGAACTAGCATGTATATTTTCTGACTTAGATAATAACTTTACATACTTTCTAGAACTATTTAGCAAACTTACTTAGCAGCTTACATTTCATCGCTTATAAATATATGGTAACAGGCTTGAAATTTCAAATAAAACTATTAGAAATAAATTAGCTTGTATAATTTCTAACTTAGATAATAATACACATACCTTTTGAAACTATTTAATTACAAAAGTGCAAAAATCATTAATTTAATATTAAAATTTACTGTAACAGACTTAACACTGACCGTGAAAAAAAAAAAAAAAAACCTTGATAAAAGCTTATTTTTGCCACTATTACATTGATTCACAATTGAAGAGCAAAAAATGGCAAGTAGTAGTTGCGTGAATAGTTTAACTGTATCGCCGAATATTTGCTGCCAACTTTAGGCAGAATTAGAAACCTATTTTGACTAAAATAATCACAAAGCAACGGAATTGACAAAAAGTGAGGGATAAAAGATTTCTGGTAATTTTTAAAGAAAATATCTTTTGTAATAATTTTTTCATAAATATAGAACACTAACAGTTCATATTTAAAATAATTAAACCTTTTTATTTAAAAAAGGTAGCTCAAATTAAAAAAAAAAATAACAGTTAAAAACATAAAACTTGGAATGGGACAGGCATTTTTGCTTAGAATCAAAATTTTAAAGATTTATATCTCAAAAAAATTTTTATTGTATTTTTTAAATTTTTCATGTTGTAAATGTTCAATATAGTCTTCTTTAGCTAATGCATAGCTGAAATCAAACTTTAATTATTAATTTATGTTTGAATTTTCTTCTTTTTACTCTTAGTCCGAGAGCCGGCCGTCGATTTTCCTATGTATCGAGTATAAGGACCGGACATACATCAAAATGTAGGTCTCAATGTGCACATTAAGAATATCACTAGCTGCCAGGTCCTATCCTGGCGGAACCCAAGGCAGCCGCACTTTTATGACGTCAATTTTGAGTGTTTACCTATGTATCGAGTTCAAGGACCAGACATGCATCAAAATGTAGGTTTCAATGTGCACATTAAGAATATAACTGGCTGCCACATACATCAAAATGTAGATTTCAATATGCACATTAAGAATATCACTGGCTGCCAGGTCCTATCCTGACCTAACCCGGTGGCAACCGCACTTTTATGACGTCAATTTTGAGTATTTGCCTATGTATCGAGTACAAGGACCGGACATACATCAAAATGTAGGTTTCAATGTGCACATTAAGAATATCACTGGCTGCCACATACATCAAAATGTAGGTCTCAATGTGCACATTAAGAATATCACTGGCTGCCAGGTCCTATCCTGCCAGAATCCGGTGGCAGCCGCACATTTATGACGTCAATTTTGAGTGTTTACTTATGTATCGAATACAAGGACCAGACATACATCAAAATGTAGGTTTCAATCTGCACATTAAGAATATCACTGTCTGCCAGGTCCGATACATAGGTAAACACTCAGAATTGACGAAATAAAAATGATCCTGGTTCCGGCAGGATTGGACATGGCAGACCATGATATTATTAATGCGCACTTTTAAACCTTCATATTTATTTATATATGGTCCTTAAATTCGATACATAGGTAAATACTCAAAATTGACGTCATAAAAGTGCGGAAACCACCGGGTTCCGGCAGGATAGAACCTGGCAGCGAAGGATATTCTTAATGTGCACATTGAGACCTACATTTTTATGTATGTCCGGTCCTTGTACTCGATACATAGGCAAACACTCAAAATTGACGTCATAAATGTGAGGGTGCCACCGGGTTCCGTCAGGATAGGACCTGGCAGCCAGTGATATTCTTGATGTGCACATTGAGACCTACATTTTGATGTATATGGCCGTTAGTTATATTCTTAATGTGCACATTGAGAGCTACATTTTGATGCATGTCTGGTCCTTGTACTCGACACATAAGTAAACACTCAAAATTGACGTCATAAATGTGCGGCTGCCACCGGGTTCCGGCATGATAGGACCTGGCAGCCAGTGATATTCTTAATGTGCACATTGAGACCTACATTTTGATGTATGTCTGGTCCTTGTACTCGATACATAAGTAAACACTCAAAATTGACGTCATTAATGTGCGGCTGCCACCGGGTTCCGGCAGGATAGGACCTGGCAGCCAGTGATATTCTTAATGTGCACATTGAGACCTACATTTTGATGCATGTCCGGTCCTTGTACTCGATACATAGGCAAACACTCAAAATTGACGTCATAAAAGTGCGGCTGCCACCGGGTTCCGGCAGGATAGGACCTGGCAGCCAGTGATATTCTTAATTTGCACATTGAGACCTACATTTTGATGGATGTGGCAGCCAGTGATATTCTTAATATGCACATTGAAACCTACATTTTGATGTATGTCTTTTGCTTGTACTCGATACATAGGCAAATACTCAAAATTGATGTCATAAAAGTGCGACTGCCACCGGGTTCCGGCAGGATAGGACCTGGCAGGCAGTGATATTCTTAATGTGCACATTGGAATCTACATTTTGATGTATGTGGCAGCCAGTTATATTCTTAATGTGCACATTGAAACCTACATTTTGATGTATGTTATTTCCTTGTACTCGATACATAGGTAAACGCTCAAAATTGACGTCATAAAAGTGTGGCTGCCTTGGATTTCGGCAAGATGGGACCTGGCAGCCAGTGATATTCTTAATGTGTACAACCTACATTTTGATGTATGTCCGGTCCTTGTATTCGATAAATAGGAAAATCGACGGTCGGCTCCCGGACTATCTGGGACAGCACAAGTAAGGGAAATTTGAAAATGGCCCTTATAGAATCATATAGAATTATGAGCCGTTTTTCTATAAGCTTGTCTAAAAGCTATAGAAATTCCTGTAGAAGTTAAGCAGAAATGTTTTTAGAGAAAAAGTGTTTCATAGAAATTTAATAGAAATTTCTGCTCTACAAACCTTTCTATTAAACTTCTACAGATATTTCTATAGTGTTTAGACAAACTTATAGAAAAACGACCCATATTTCTATAAAACTTTTTCTATAGAATTTTAAAAGACATTTTCGTAAGGGAACATATTTAAAGCCGGAAAATGTATATAAAAAATATTCCATTTCCATGAGATACTTACTTATTAGATTTAATAAATTTTTTTTTTGAGTAAATAAAATTTCTAGTTGGAAACATATTCGTCTTGAATCATACTCTGTTATAATTTTGAAATGGTAACATCTATGTGTACAGGGTATTGAAAAAAAAATGTCTGAGGAGACAACACAAACACACAAAAGCAAACACAAGTGTTCTTTTATTTATTTATTTTTTTGTAGAACAGTACAAATTTCAAAAGACACGTGATGATTTTTTTTTCTCTTCCGAAAACAACAGATAAAGAAATAAAAATAAATTTCATTTTTTTTTCATTTTTTACATTGTTTTACATAGCCTTCTACAAGACAGAAAGAAATGTTTGTAAACTCTTTTATTTGATAAAAACTCTTTGCTTATAACGAGAGAAAATTCGGCGTAAATGTTATCAACATGCTACAGACGGCATTCAATCCATTTTAATAAAATATACAACGATGAAAACAATTAAAAATAATACTGATAAAAATATTTAATTCATATATGCATGAGAAAAACAATAACACTGGATCAGAGATAAATTTCATTATTCTTACAGCTCTTAAAAAAAAAAAAAAAAAAAAAAAAAAAAAAAAAAAAAAAAGGAGGTAACTGGGAGTTAGGGGTTATTGAATGCTAGTGATTCTAATGAAAAACATTTTTTTTAATCCTAAATAATAATAATAATAATAATAATAAAGTGATAGGTATTAACTGTAGCTACCCCAAGACATGTTTGTTTTCATCATGAAACAAGAGAACAGAGCTATAAAAGTGTACAGAAAAAACAAAAGTAAAAACTAGTAACACACATATTTCCCCCGTTTATTCTATATAAAGTTGATGAATCTATTTTTGTTCATACATTGTTATTGTAATTATTATTATTTTTTGTTTGAACAATTATTGAAATTTTCCGGATTTATGATGATGTATGTCACCCTTATATTTTTCATTTATGATTAAGTTATATTGCATGGGGGAGGATAAATCATATTCAAGCATATGTACAATTATAATAAAAAAGGTATTGGGCGCCAATAATAATGGAAAAAAAATCTTAAATTAGGTTATTAATTAACAACAAAGCAGTGGTACCAAATCAGTGGTACCAAATACTCCCCCCACCACCCTCTCGATTATTCTAAATAAAGCTGATAAATCTAGTTTTGTTCATACTTTATTATTCATATTTATTTTTGTTCAAACAACAATTGAGATATTCTAGCTTTACAAAATTGTATGTCATCCTTATATTTTTATTACCATTTTTATGTCCCCCCCCCATCCAAAGAAGGAGTATAATGTCAATGGAAAATGAAATATTAAAAGTTAAACTAACTCCAAACAAATAGATGGTCTATAATTTCTTTTTATCGGTATTTCACTAGGGTAAATTGTCTCTAAATCAATATTATGTATGCATATGCAAAGAACTATATCCCAAACATAGTACAAGTCATACTTTTCAAAATCACAATTGAGGAAGGGTGAACTTATTTTTTCGGAGGGTAGAAAAAAATAACACAACAAAAAGTAAATTTTCCTGCAATGTTGCCATCTAAGCTTTCCTATTCCGCAGTTACCTTATGTATTTTAAGCCTTTAGGAATTAATGAACATTTCATTTTCTAATGCATTTTTCTTGACTTTTCGAACAAACTAAAATATTTACGCATCATTTAATAAATGATTTTATCGGGCAGCACTAAATAGGCATTTAAAAGTGGTTTCTTTCTTTCTTTTTTCTTTCTTTTTTTTTTCTTTTTTCTTTTTTTTTTTAAATAAAACTTTGGCATTATTAATCAAATCATTTATTTAGAATATTGCATTTACTGTTTAATAGAATTAGAAAATATACCAATGGCCTTACAATATAAGTATCAGGTGTGCCATAAATTCGTTAAAACTTAAAAAAAAAAATTAAAAAGGAATAAAAATGTTGCTAAACAGTTACGGTTTGCACGAATAAGGTTAGAGAGAGACGTATATATTTTTTAATTAAAAAAATTGTGGTTCAATATATTGCCGATAGATGACGCTGGTATGTATAATATGAAGCAGATTTATGAAAATCAGACTGTCAATAAAACACATAGCTCCTTCATTCAATGCATGCTATCATTACCACCGCCAGCTTTGTTGACTAAGCTCTTTTAGAATAACTGAAAGTCCAAAACCGCCGCATTGTTAACCATTAACTGCTGTTAGCGGCCTCAGAGACCGCTGAGTTTTTCAAGTGTCACAGTTTAACTTGTAATTTTTAGTTTAACTACAGATACTGGTCAAATTTTGTTTCATTTGGAACCTTAATACTACCTCTAGACTCTTTTGAATAGCTGAATTTTATTTATAATAGTCTTGTATATAAAGTTTAATACATAAATAGTATTCTGAGAATTAATATAACGTTCTATTCATGTTTAGATTAAGCTGTCTGATAGACCGCTTACAGGTAAGTGCACCAGCGTTGACTTGACTTGACTAGTTATGTGACAATTTTTGTCACAGCAGTTAAGGGTTAAAACTCCGTAATGGGTTTAAAAATCTCCACACTTTAATCCTTAGACCTAAGCAAGCTTGTTGTTTTTAATAGGTTTAAAAATCTCCACATTTTCTATCTTAGCTTGACCTAAGTAATCTATCTGTTTTTAGACCATTCAAAATATAATATCCTACATTCAAAATATAATATCCCACGCGTGACACTTTTATAAATACCTATATCTATTAACTGATAAGCTGTTAGAAGATAAGACGTACATTAGAAATATAAAAAATGTACTTTTAAATGCCATTTGTTTGAAAACTGTATTTCAATTTTGTTTTTGAGTTATTCAATTTTTTGTAGTTTTTAATATTTTTTTTGTGCTCTAGGCAACCACGGCCGTGTGAAGCGGGGGGCGAAGGGGCGGTCGTGCCAGGTGCACAAATTAAGGGGGCGCCAAATTCATGCTGACATCATCGTTTTTTTCTTCTTTTTTTTTGTTAAAAAATTATACATACAGACATATTAAAAAAAAAAAAAAACATGCATTTTTAAAATAGCACGTTGCTTCTTTATTGGAATTCAAAAGGGGTTATATTCCACTGTTAGATATATTTTCTATAGATATATTTTCCACACGTGTTTTCCAGATCCGCTTTGCTAAAATATAAATACAAGATTCTTTTGTATTATTTAGTTGTTAAAATTAAATCTTTTAAAGTTCCAAAATAAACCACAAACATGTATTCAATAGAATTTATTTGTATTTTTACTTTTTTCAATTTTGTTACATTTGTCGCAAAGGGAAATGATGAGGGGCGCCAAATTTAAACTTCGTGCCGGACTCAATTTTCTCTTAGCACGGCGCTAAAGTGTTCCACTTTTGTTGAAAGGGAAAATAGTAGATAACTGTGTCTTTTTGCTGACAATAAATAAATAAAATAAAATAAAATAAAATATGGACATCACTTGGACACTCTCGACCGAGAACAACATCCATTTTCCAAATGGTTAAAAAAAAGAAACCAGATTTTCATATCAGCACTTTTCTTCTAATATAAGGATATAATAACATTGTTAAAACAGCAATAACATATTCAGAAAAGTTGTTCTACACGTGACAGGGTATAGTGCCTCACGACAAAAAAAAAAAAAAAAAAAAAAAAAAAAAAAAAAAAAAAACACCTTTTTTATGTGCTGAAACACAGAAGTTTGTCAGATGCTTCGAAGAAATGTGTCTTTTAGCATAATCCTAATTTGCATACTCCTGCATAATATGTATTCTAACGTCATTTATGAATAATTTCTTTAAACCACAGCTTTTTTTTTCTATTAAAAAAATCTAATGTTACATAATCTCATTTGCGCAAACCACAGTTTTACAGCATTATTCTTTTTTAATGAATTTTTAAAGTTTTAACGAATTTATAGTGCTACAGTATAGACAATTTTAAAAAACTGATTTTTTTTTTTTTTTTTTTTTTTTTTTTTTTTTTGCTACATGCCTTTTAGCATGAAGAAAGTTGAACGTTTATATTTAGAAAATAAATTATTATTTTGAAATAATGACTGCCAATCGATATGTTGAATGAGTTTTGAAACAATTTTTATTTGTATTTTGGAGGGGCCATCGGGGCATAAAGGAACCAATGTTGTTTATTATAACTCTGGAGAAAAAAGCTTTCAGACTGACTGCTCATTGAATGTCTGTTTTTTATAAAAAAAAAAAAAAAATCATGCTGTCGAGAGACCTGCCAGGGATTATGCCTATGGGAACAAACACTGGAATGCTCTAGTCGAGATTATATTTTTGAAACCTTTTAACCACCCGGGAAATCATAGTCAGTTTTGAATGGCAAAAGAAAGATGAAATCGAATATATATCTTTATTGGTGCCCCCTCTCAGAGAAATTGCAAGCGGAAATCTTTCGCAGATGTTCAAACTTTTAGATTGTCGTTAAAAATTGAATTCTAATCCATAAGAAAGGCGAGAAAAAATTTGTGAGGAATGTTACAATTTTATTTTAATATATAAGGTAAAATAAATAAAAATGGAAATGATGATTGCGGTATGAAATGCAGCTCTTAAAAACATATATAGAAAGATAAAATGTTACTATTGCGTTTGGGTAATGCTGAATTCCTACCGGAAATTTGAAAAGAAAAAAATAAATAAGGAAAAGCAATTTTTCAACACTTTCCCTCCAAAGGTGTAAAATTTCCTTGGGCAAATTTTAATGAAACTTAGGTCGGATATAATATATTCCACCGCCCCTCAAGGGGTTAATAATGGTGGAAAGGCCTCGCCTGGATCCAGGTAGGAATGGAGAATGAAGCTTTTTGTTAAAAATTCAAATTACATTTCCAAAAATCAACGCTTAATGCAGTTAATTATTGCAAAGCTGCTATTAACAATATACATGTGACGTTACGATACCTCTCAACATAAAAATAGCGGATATCACGCTTTACCAAGCGATGCATCGTTAATACAGGTAACTGCATGCATAAAATACTTTAGATTTATTTTGTACTAGTTACTTCGACAATTAGATATAAGAAAATTCATAAATGCTTATTAATTGACATGAACAATTTTCATTTCATAAATTACTTGAAAAATATGAAGTTGCATTAAAATAGAGAAAAGGATTTATGAAGAACCAATACCTGTCACTAAAAATATCTAAAACTCAACATAAAGTTTATTTGTCATTTTTCTTAACACAGCGCATTTCAACGACTAAGTTCCAAATATTATTCCCAAGCAGACTCATTTTTGTAACCTCAAATCTGTAGGAATAATACTGTCTATTATGGATTTCATATGTATATGGGTCGAGAGTTGAGAAAGTTGTCTGCTGGTGGTATTTGCGACTGCGCATATTGACTTTCTAGAAATACAAAGGAATGAATCATGGGTCAAAATGAACACCTTTTCCCTTTTGGATTCGATCCTGTGATTTCGAAAATGTTTCCCTAAAGCACGTGACCTCGTGTCACAAGAATATGCTTTGTTATGTTCCGTGGCATGCATCTCCATGTCTTGGGTAATTAACGGTTATGATATCAGAAATACTTTGCCAAAGCACATCATTTTATTGTCACAAGAATCGTGTATATACCACCAATTTTAGAATGTGATGTCACCTGCATAAGGTTCATTGAGTAGTAAATGACAATCCATCCTTTTTTAAATGTTATAGATATACATGTATTGCTGCAGTAATGGGGCTTGGGAAGAATCTGAGACATTCAGAAGGTTCAGTTTTGGAAGCAAATAACCAAGGAGTTGGATTATGTGAGTGTTCGAGAGGTTAAAGCTGTTATGGGATTCACCAACATTTCGAGAGACTTTTGAGCCAACACATGATTTCCTCCAACTATTCGCGAAATGTCCTCAAAACACCCAATGTGATAGCAAACAGCAATGTCGCTCGACTTTTTTCCGCTGTTCCAAAAAAGTCTCTCCTAGCCGAGACTTTTCATCCAACTTAGCCGAGACTTTTCAACGAATCTGAATTAAGCAATTGATAGGAATAGGCGATAAATATTAACGGCTGGTACTAGTAATACTTGTTTTTCCTGCTTTTCTGCCAACTTTTTAAAAGACAAATGTAACATTTTTCTCTCTTTGAACGAGAAAAAGTTGTGGTTAAAATTGACTGAAAAGTTTGTCGCGCGTAAAATTTGTGAGTTTGATAACAGCTTTACAAAGACGTATCGTTTTCTTCGGAAGCACGAAAGTGTATGCTTGATTCCCAGCAGGCATTTGACATTTTACGCTACTTCTGCATGTTAAGAAAAGGGCACCAACGTTCACTTATTTTAACGGCAATCATTCTGAAAGTTCCCAATTCACAGGGTGACAACGACAGCATGCATTTTTAATATTATTATTAATATTCTGATATTGTATAAGTTGCAATGAAACATAAGAAAAGTACTTTAAAACAAGCATTTGTTTAACATTTCGAGCACTCAATTTATAAAAGATGATTTGACCACTGACAAAAGCAGTCGTACCCAAACACCTAAATTGTACTACATTCTGTAAAAGAACATAATCTTAGATGTACAAAAATCATAGAAATAGATTACTTTCTTTAATATTTAATTTTTTTGCATAGAAAATGTTAAAAAGTAACACACATTCAGAACTTGAAATAAAAAACAATGTAAACATGTTGATAAAATATCTAAACACTTTAAATTAAAATTTTTTTTCAGCATTTAAAGATAAACAAGCTCGCAGGAAGTTACAACAATATAAATATGGCAAAAATATTTCAAACAAAAAGGAATTGTACTATTTTCCATCCATGGCCATTGGAATGCGTGGATATCGGATGCATATAGCATTAATAAAATACAAAAACAACAAACAATTTTTTAAATAATTTAATGAGACACTATATTACAAAAGCATTATAAACGAAATGCAATTAATAATTATAGTAAGTTTTGAATTTCTTAGAGTGTGATGCAATATAAATTTATGTCAACAGAAAAACTTCCGAAGTTTTCAAATAGCAGTCTGAGTGGTTTTTAGTAATAAGCTTACATTTTTTAAGGATACCATCTATTGTGCCCTGAATAAACAAATACGGATAAATTCATGCAAAACTGTTATTCTTATAGAAAATATTAATAATTATTGAGCAGTAAATCTCAGACCCTTTTTTATTTTTATTTTCGTACTTATTTTAGAAACTGTTTAATTTCAGAAACAGGTTTTAGTTTTTCATCGATCAGTTTTATCTCTCAGAAAGCAGCCACACTTTTTAGCATTAAAAAAACATTGTAGCTTTGCCGGATTGAGTTAATATATCCATTATCGCTAAATAAGCAGCTGGCCTATAAGAAACTATTGGTCCTAAATAGAAGTTGAGACTAGCCATAAAAGACTTTCAGAGAAAAACTGAAACATAAAAACGGGGTAGGCACAGATTAGTTGGACAATTTTATAGCGGTATAATTTACGAAATATTTATTATAAAGTATAAGTTCAAGGTCATATTAGTAGTCACGTATCCTCAATAAAGGGACTACTTTGGGATACCTGTCCTTCTTTATGATTGCTATTCAACGTGCTGTCTGATTGGTCTTCAAACACGTCATCTACGATATGATTGGCTTACGATTAACTCATCTGTGATAGGATTGGTCTGCGCCACCATGATAATTTCTGCAGTGATCACTAAAAGAAAAACGCAGTAGGTAGATTGGTTAACGAAAGTGTTTGCTGCTGAACATGCTCTTTCCTTATACTTTTTACGTTACTGAAGTGATTGGATGCGGACCTGTTATCCAGTGTACCTGTAGATATAGTACCAGTAGTACCTTTGGATACAGTGATCTTTCACCTTAAAGTTCAGTGAATGGGGTTACTAGGACTTAATTATATTTAAAGATCAGTTTTCCAGTCCCCCGCTTCCAACATCCATTTCTAAAGTGAAATCACAAACAGCATTTTGATTGAGGCAAACATTTGGAAAGAACTGATTGATCTTTAAGTCACTTTCCGTGTAAAAATAGGTAACCACACAGAACATTTGTATAAAACGTAAGCTTTATATTTTATAATGTTACAAACATGTGGATTTTCTTATTCGGCTGCATAACTGCATATCGTGAACAATTCATTTTGACCAACTTATACATGTCCACCCTGTTTTTAAACAGAAGAAAAATGTGGTAAAATGTTTTCTATTCCATTCTTAAGCTAAGACGTGAAGTCACTGAAAAGAAATTTATTTAAGTCTCTAAAACCTACAAAGCATTTCAAGTAAACCAACCAAAAAATGCACGAGTGCTTACAAAGTATTTAACTTCGAAATGCCATTTACAACTGTAACTACATTTATCTTTGATTGATACGTTTGCAAATATTTATCGCGAAACAGCAAATCCCATTGACTAGCACCATAGTTTTTTTTTATTTTTACGTTTTGTGAAGTAAATTGGTGAAACAAAATAAAAACAAACTATCATTTCAGTACTTTCGTATTAGCTGCTTGTCAGCGGTCAAACTGAAGAAATCGGAAAAGATTTCCTGCTATTTATGTAGTCCTAATATGTATGCATCATATATGCAATCATTCATGTATTTATATGCACGTATTCATTCATGACATGCATGTATTCGTGTTTATATTATTGTTGCCGCGATATGTTTTGTATCATCTTAAATACATTTACTAAACCTATTCCGCCTGAAATAATTTTTTTTTCAAGATTAGCACAATTGAGGTTTATTCCAGCAGAGTGAAAAATGACCAGACCAGGATTCGAACCTGGATATCTTGGCTTGCCGTGCCAATGCTCTACATATTGAGCTATCTCGACGATGCCTGGCTGACATAATTCACTCTTATTTATTGGACATGGCTGTGAAAGGTAGTACTAGCTTTATTCATCCGAGCTATAACTGTAGTACTGACATGATGAATTTGTGGGATAACACGCAAATTCTTGTATATTGTTCATCATGCCTGTATATTCTTGTAATTTCGTCATAATGAAGTGAAGGATTTTTTTTTTTTTTTTTTTTTTTTTTGATCTGGATAAATCCTTTTCAATGTTGGAATAGCACAGCTGAGTTTTATTCTAGCAGAGCATTGACACGACAAGCAGAGCTATTCAGGTTCAAGTCCTGGTGTGGCCTTTTTTCACTCTGCTGTATTTAGCTTCAACAGTGCTACTCTAACCTTTGAAGATGATTTGTCCAGTCGAAAAAGAATTTCCTTTTCTTCATTTAAACTAAAATAGTTGTTTATAATAAAGAATTTCAAGTTTCGCCGGTGATCATGCAGCTAATACGAAGTCAACCACATTTTTTCTAAGAAAAACTAACTGGAATGATTTTTCTTAACAGCCTTCCAACATTGTTGAAAATTAAAATATATGCAGCATAAATTATCTTCAAAAACTCACAATAGTTTTTTATCTAGTCTGAAAGGAATTAATTCTATAACAGACAAAAGAAAGCCAATGCAAGTAACATCCTGTGTATTATAAATAACACTATTAATAATCTTAACATACAGTAATTCTAATAGCTAACAGAGGTGACAGTATGTATGAAAATGTTAAAGCTCATCCAGAGAAATTTTCACCCTTTTTGAAATTGTGATAAGTGCGTTTTTAACCTCTAAACATTTATAACAAAAATGAGAAATATATATTGTTCAAGTGGTAAAAAAAAAGAAAGTAGAACTAGATTTTCGTTTTTTCGGCATAAAATGGATGAAGAAACACAGCTGTAGTTTTCAATGTAATGAATTACTATCTCTCTTAATCAAGTGATGAGTATCAGAGTATGGTTTAAAAGAGTCTGAAAAGCAATTTTTTATTTCTTCTCTACTAATATTATATGCCTTTACCAAAAAAAAAAAAAAAAAAAAAAAAACCAACTTATCTTCGGTTAGATGCAGCGTGGCTTGCAAACATGCTACCAACGCTTAATGAAGGTTGCCTTGGAAATAGCTTAGTGTTTATTTGTTTTGAAATTAATGAAAGATGATTTAGGAATCAAATTTTGAATATTTATAATTTGGACTTTCTGCTGAAGATCGTCCATCACTTTAAGAACGTTAAAATTGGATGCTTGTGACCATTTAAAAATAAGTATCTCTTAGGTGTACTGCGCCGTGATCGTTCTATACAGTGTTGCTGCGACTTTTATTTCAAACATATATTCATTCTTTAAATTTAAATACAGGATCTAAGGCAAAGAATCTTGATGAAAGAAGAAGAACAAAATTAGAAATGTCCAACTTATCCTGTTGTACTAACGACAAAAATTCTCAAAGTCTCCTAGTATTCTTTTATAATTTAGAGGTGTACTCAGCCGACTGGTGAATCATATTGGCCACAAAATAAGGAAATTTGGGTCTTGTACTGATTGTGTAAATATTTCAGGATTTTCCTCGTATGAATTCATACTACTTTTCCTCTAAAAATCCTCTCTGAAGGTATCCCATCTCTCACAAAGTAGTGTTTGAGTTTAATATAAAAACTTGTAAATGGTAGCCCAGTAGAAAATTTTTGATTATTCCTACATGTTCAAAAGATTGGGCTGATGTTTAGCACGACCCCTCTTTTCTTTCAATAGTTTATTATCACATTAATATTACGTGAGATAACTACTGACACATTCGTTGGGTAATTATTCAGAAAATCGCATTTTCCGTAATTTTTCTTTGAATGTACGCAGCGGCAGATTTGAGGGTTGCTCGAGATATCTATCAACGCAGAATAGTCCAAGGGTTGTTGATAATGAGTTTTGAAAACAATTGTTGATAAATACCTGAGATATTTATTGTAAATATGTCTAGAAAAAACACATTGTTGCAAATCTGGGCAGAGCGCACTTCAGCTTCATGCCAAGTTTAAACTTTACTGTTATGTGAATGAAATTCGCACTTAATCGATTATTTAAACTAAAAGGTAATTTTCTTTTTAAATAAAAAAATATTAAAAAAGGTTAAAAATTTCTCTTACCACAGTTTCAAAAAACATCATCGAGGTGCATTTAACAAAATGCACTCAGTGGGTGACTGATGAATCTCCTAATGTCCGTTTATGAAAGTGCTGATCAGATGAGTTGTAAAAAACACATTTTTCTTTTTTTACAAAAAATGACACGTTTTTAATTCATTCATTTTATTTTTGGAAAAATAATCCATGCTTTCTATCTTGTATGTTGCATTGGTGCCTAAAATATGAAAAGTCATGCCTTACATTTTAAAAGAAAAGTTTTATTTTTATAAATTGACAATCAGGACTGATATATCCTAAAAGTTAAGGATATTTTAGCTTCCAACTGGTAGAGGTGTGATTGTTTGTTTATGCATTTAAATGAAACAGTGAAGCGAACAAGAAATGGCATTAACAATTACATGCCTTTTTTTGTCAATCTTCCATTCTGTAAAATGGTGACAATTCGACTCAAACCTAATAAATACGCTTTGACCCAGAAATTATATTTAGTAAATAAAATCGAATGAGTTTCTCCTTAGAAATCAAAAGTATTTTATAAAACAAATTTTCTGGTTGGAAATATATGTATTTGATTTTGATTTGAGTCAATAGGAATATATTTAAAGAATAATATTGGAAGTTCGGTAAGTATGCTGGGTAATCCAAAAGTCTCAGTAGAAATAACAATATAATGAATTAAAACGTAGATACACTGAAGTTTTCACAGAAAAAATGAGGATGTTTAACATAAGGAAACTGTTATTGCGAAAATTATTTATTCGTTACTATAAAAAGGTGTTATTTAGGTGTTATCCGTGTCAGGTAAATACACCTATGGTAAGTTTTGGTAATCTTTGCTATTAAAATAATACTTTTGGTAATTTTTGCTATAAAAAAATCTGATGTTTTCCAGTGCATTTATGTGAAAACCTGATGCTGTTACCAACTAGTACATACTATTAGAATTTTTGACACTGTTTTGACTTTTATGAAACTTTGTTCTGTCTTTTACGGAATATATTCTGTCACTTAAAAGTTTCTTATAAAATCGCACAAAAAAAAAAAAAAAAAAAAAAAAAAAAAAAATCAAATTTTATGTACATAATGTAAATAACACAAAAAAAGTTCCTTAAAAAAACCTAGACAAAATTATTATAGTGTGCAGATGAAAAAATTTTTTAGTGCCCCCCCCCCCCCTAGTATTTCTAATCGTTTTTCAAAAATAGGCATAAGTTAATACGTTCTTTCAGAGTTAGTCTTCTTTTTATTTCGTAATAAGATAATATTTTTGTATATCTTTGCACATTGTAAGCACCAAGCATATACAGAACTTTTAAATAAAATATAAAAGGAAGGGAACATTTTGGACATAGACAGTTTTTTTATATAGTACAACAAATACAAAGGAGCTTCAATATAGCTGCCACATGAATCAGAAAACAAAAAAATCGGGTGTTAGAAAAAGGATCTTGTTTTGCACAATTGAAAGATTTTCGTATGCACTTTAACACAAATATACACAATTGTAATTTTAAAACGGTGAAATTGAAAACAAAGATAAGGTTTGTAATACATGAAAATATAATTAAACACTTAACTGGATGAATAATAAAGTAAAAAATCAACAACAACACTTATTTGACACAAGGATTATGCTGGAATGACTTCAATTTATAAAAAAAAAAAAAAAAAAGTCTTATTAGGAAATATTAATATTTAAACTTATTTTTCACTAAAACAGATTGCTATGCTTATTGCTCAAATCCAAGGTGACTACTTTCTGACACATAGGCGAAGTCATTTTTAATATTAGTTACATGAAATTATCATATGTTTTTATTCCGAAACTATAAAACTGATAGAATACGAATTCTTTGTGGTAATAAAAATCGAGAAATGGTACTTCAAATATATATCGATATTCAAATACCATTTTTTTTTCTTTTAAAGTATCTTTCATGCTCTGTTGTCAAGCTTAGCATTTTAAACCAAATTTCGATATGTGATCCCGAGAAAAACTGCCAAGAGACAACAAAATTTTTTAACTGAAAATGTGATACATTTAGCAAATTATTATTCGATTCTAAATCCTTTTAGTAGTCCTACCTATTATTTTCATGCTTTTCAGTTTAAAAATGAGTCAGCTAATATGTCAGAATATTCAGTTACAAAGAATGATTTCAATAAGCTAATGAAATAAATAGATGAATAAATAAATTAAAAAGGACACACATCGTATCACTTCGATCTTTCTGTTACATATTATGCAATTAATGAAAGAAAAACTAAAGAAAAAAAAAAGAATTGGAAGGGAGAAGCAGCTATGTGTATTTATTATTATTATTATTTTTAATAAAGTGTGTCCATAATATCCGCAAAACAATAATCTTTTATTATATTTATTCATTTTTTAGTATTTTGCTACTTTAGTGAAAGTGATCTGAAATTTTAATGGTTGATTTAACCTTGAGCCATTACTCTTTACAGAAATATTTACAGTATCAAAATGATTTTTCAGTGAATTTTTCTGCAATAAAATCAAATCTAAATCACGTTATCTTGAAAATCTGTCAAACAATATCATAAAAATATCAACAAGAGAAGTCACTTACAATCGAAAAAAGAAAAAAAAAATGAAAATAGACATAGAAAGTCATTAAAGCTTCATCGTATATTCTATTCAGAGACGGGTACACGACATTTCGGTCCCGCCATTTCGGTCCCGCCGTTTCGGTCCCGCCGTTTCGGTCCCGAGACATTTCGGTCCCTGGACATTTCGGTCCCGAGACATTTCGGTCCCTGGACATTTCGGTCCCGAGACATTTCGGTCCCGAGACATTTCGGTCCCGAGACATTTCGGTCCCGAGACATTTCGGTCCCTGGACATTTCGGTCCCGAGACATTTCGGTCCCGAGACATTTCGGTCCCTTGCCATTTCCGTCCCTGGCCATTTCGGTCCTTAATCATTTTGGTCTCTTGCCATTTCGGTCCATTGCTATTTCTTTACCGGCTACTTTATAACTCGGTTTCTGATTGATGAAGGCCCACTAAACGCTGTAAACTCAACATTGTTCGGGCCTTTTTTAATATTTTTATTCTCCTGCCCCCCTTCCCTCAAATTTTATACAAAGCTGAATATAATAGTCCAATAAGTTTAATCTATTGTAACTCGTGATAATAAAATCACAGCGAGTCGTAAATTTGATTAAACAATGTTATATAATTTTACACTGTCTTTATTATTATTATTTAACAGATTAAATATTTTAAGTTTTATCATATATTTTTTGTATTAGGTATATTATCTATACTATAAACTATTATTTTTACTGATTAACTTTTATTTTTATTGATTGTTTTCGCACACTTTCTTAGAATCTTTAAATTAGTGATTTCGTAACTAGGCGTGCTGTAAAAAATTTTTGTTAAAAAAATAAAAATGCTCCAACGACCTTTTTTTATGTAATAATTATTGGTTGCATTTTTTTTTTTTTTTTTTTTTTTTTTTTTTTTACAGTTGTCTTACCTTATGAAGACAATTTTTGTGAGTTAATTTTATTGAAAGTGGGCCTATTTCTTTGTAATAAAATGATTATTTTTAAATTTTATATAATAATGTAACTATTATTTTAAATAATTTTATTTTCGATTTTTAACTGACAAAACTAAGCTTTTTTAATTTATCGTTTATTTATTTATTTCCATTACCTTTTCGCTCCCACTTTCACAGAAAAAAATTGACAATTTTTATTTTAATTTTATTATTAATTGAATAAATAGTTTTTAAATTTCAGTAACTTTAAATATAAAATAAATAAACAGGTAAACGATAAGCTTCAGTTTATACTACAAAACATAATGATAAATTGAATATAAAACAGATTATTTATTGAGTTTATGTAAAGTAAAATTCGAAATGCATATTAATAATTTTATCAATTTAATTATATAAAGATTCATTAAATTAAAAATACATAAATTTAATAAAATATTAATTTGATTTTCATTTTAAAATCACTAACTGTTTTGAGATTTAATTTATAGCAATTATTCAACACCATAAGTTATTATTAAAAAATTGTTTTCTATTTCAAAAAAGGAAATTATTATTATTATTATTATTTTGAAAAATCAATTAGTAACGTAACGTAATAATTAATTAAGCATAATAATGCAATACTGTAACAATGCGTAAAAATATTTCTTAACAGGTTTAGGTAACATTATTATCCAGATGCAGATTTAAATTTTTTGAAACAAAGTTATAGTTTACAGTTCGCAAAAATCAATCATATATTAATTATTATATTTAAAGAGTAAGAAAAATATGATAAACTAACCAATAAATGAATAAATAACATATTTATTTTGAGAATCCTTATCATTTTTATACATCTTAAGGAAGTTAATAACATTATAGTAGCTGAAATTTAAAAAATATGTTTTTTTCATTTTTGCTATAACTTCTATGTAGTTCTTGTACTAAATTTTAAACAAGTAATTGATAAATAAGCCACTTAAACAATTAATAGTTAAAATAATTTTGAATCATTATTAATAAATATGTTTGATAAAAAAATTTAATTTTTGAGAATTTTTTTATTTAACAACATAATTATTAATGCTTTCAAATTTTCTAAGATGATGTTAATCATTTGATAAAATAATGTATAACATTAAGTAAATAACAAATCAAAACCATGTGCCGAGAATTTTTAAACACTTTTTTTTATGTTGTTGTTCCTATAAAATTGGAAATGTATGCATATAAGTATCAGCTAAGTACTACGATTAACCTCTGTTAAGCAAAAATTCTGCATGTCAATCAATTGTCAACGCCCATCTGAACAAATAGTCCATCTTTATACAAGATAGCTAGAAGAGCTAGGTAGTTAGCTTTATTCTACGTATCTTGATCTTTATACACTTGTCAGATGAAACCCTTATTCTTTACAATGCCCTTTATACTCTGGAGTTCAAATGCGGACGGACCTCCCACATAATCGCTGGCATTTTTTAGAAGAAATATGAATGTTTTGAAAAGAACAGCATTTCTCGGTGTTTTTCATTCCTCTTGCTGTTATCTTCATTTCAAACGCTTTTAGTATCAATTAAACCAGTATAAAAAGTAGAATGGAATATTTTTTATCCTTATTATTACAGCTTATGAATGACATTGAAATATTCAAAACTTATAACATAACTAAATAAGATTGTTAGATAAGATATTTACCACCTAGACATAATATTTTAAGTTACCTTTTTTAATTTAACTTACTTTGACAGAAGGCTTTTTTTTCATATTTTTTATGAGGGTTTTTATATTTTAATGTTAAAAATAATTATTTTATATAATATTATCAGCTTTAAATGAAATGACAAATTTCAATACGCATTACATTAATAATTTTGTAATTAGTTTCCTTAAGCTGGTTTTAGAAAATTTAACAGATGTGTTGTATAAATGTGATATATGCATAAAAGTATGGCAATATAATTTTTTTTGCTGTTGCCGTTATTTTGGAAAACATTAATAAAAACAGGGAAGCGTCAATATAATAAACATTCTAGATTGTAATAATAACAATAAAAAAAGAACTGTTGTCATGAAAAAATAATTGCTAATAATTCAAGATGTAATTCATTTTTCTAAAAAAAAAAAAAAAAAAAAAAAAATCTTTAGGTTACAAATCATTTTAATAATTATTTCTGCTTGTGTCATATATTTATGTAATAAAATAAATGCAATGCTAACTACCTCCACGCGTTGCAATCTGGAAACTCTTTTCTTAATTTAAAAACGGAAAAGTTTAAAAGGAAAATAAATGCTAGTAACCAAAAACAATATATAAAAAATGCCATAAACAAAAAGAGGATTCAATGATAATTTTGGCACAGGGGGTAAAATACCACCAGATGCAGATGTTTTTTATTTATTTCAACATTTTTGCTCCTATGCGGGAAGGGGCGGGGGTGCAAAATAATCAAACACTTATAATTCTGAAAATTGGCTTCAGCGATGAAATCCTATAATATGCTAAGTGTCAGAATATAAATTCCATATAACAATAACTCTTTCTTTTCTTCTGGCAATTTAAAAACTTTTGTCTCCCTGGAGAGGAAACATGCATCTCAGAAGTTAAAATTTTACAACTATTATGGGGTGTGTTAATATCATAAGTTAATTGGGTTCTTTTATAAATTTAGTTATCAGTTTCCAAGTTAACTTCCCTGTTTCCTCTTTCAAGAATTCAAAACATTCTGGCAATTTTTAAAAATGCCATTCATCTGCGAATTTTTTTCAGAAATCTCCATCGATTTCTAAATAATTGATCAAGTTTTGGGGTACTTGTTACTTCTAATTAATCGCATTACACTAAAATTGTATGCGACTTTCAGTTATAAAACCAGTGTTGAATTCAGACACTTTTCTCCGGGAGGGACTTCTGTGGCTCCGGGGGGGATTACACTTTTTTACCACTGAAAACACAAAATTCGGAATTTTCCGGGAGGGGGGTAATTGATAGCTCCGGGGGGAATGACCTGCCCCTGAATTCAACACTCCAAAATGTTCCTTATAAAATTATGTCAGATATTTCCCGTGCACAAAATGTCAGCTTGTTGGAGAAGGGACCGAAAAGTCCAGGGACCGAAATGTCTCGGGACCGAAATGACTCGGGACCGAAATGTCTCGGGACCGAAACGTCTTGGGACCGAAATGGCCAGGGACCGAAATGTCTTGGGACCGAAACGTCTCGGGACCGAAATGTCTCGGGACCGAAACGTCTCGGGACCGAAATGTCTCGGGACCGAAAAGGCGGGACCGAAACGGCGGGACCGAAATGGCGGGACCGAAACGTCCTGCTTCCTCAGAGACAAACCATAACACACGTTAAAAATTTGATAAATCATTAAAAGTTTAAATTTGGGGGAAAAGAGATAAACAGAAAAAATACAATTAAGTAAGAAGATAAAATTGTACCAATATTCAGGCGAAGGTTCCACAATCAGGTTTGGAAGTTGTCGTATTTCAGTGACTGTAACTTGATCTACATTTATTTTCATTGTTGTAGTAATCTTTGTTTTTTCAATTTTCTTTTTTAGAGTGTATTTATGGCAATTACTTACATTTGAATTTAAGCATTACTGTCTACGTTTCTGTTGAACGGCTTAGCAGAGTTCACATGTCTTTCCTCAAACACCTCTTTTTGTATGTTATCTACATATATTATTGATAGGGTATATTTGTAGCATGAAACTTCTGCTTGTGCTGTTACATAAAATATGTTTACATAATTAGTTCACACTTGAATTTAAACATTTGCCCTATGTTTATGCAACTACTTTCATTTGGCTTCAAATCACACTGTTACAAACATCACTCATACTTGACGCCAACTTCGGATTTATGCCTGATTGAGGAACTTTAGTGTATGCAGTCATTTTAAAAATATGTAAATAGAAACAATAATAATAATAAAAAATTAAAAGACGATGTCATGAAAGACGCATCAAAATTAAAATCAGTCAATGTCAAGATTCCATAGGACACAAACTCATTAAAATCAAAATCAAAATGTCCCTTATGATTGAAAACTCTAAAATGGACAGCTACACCTGTATGTTTAAATTAGATATAAAATTTTAATATTAATATATATATATATATATATGTATATATATATATGTATTTACATTACTCTTCCTTTTTACAGGTAATACAATAAAGAACTGCACATTACTATGGGAACAAAAACTATGTCAAAAAACAAAACTGCTATGCGTGAAAACTTCTCTGTCGAAAGTTTGAACATAAAATCTTATATCATTTAAATAAAAGTGTAACACATGTAGAAAAGAATTAAGTCCATAACAGGAAATTTAATAACATATTTGCTGGTGTTAAACTATTTGCAATCAACAATAAAAGTATTAATGGATTGGTATGCTTTATGACATTTTATTTGTTTAAAAAACAAAGGAAATATTTATTAAACTTACAGATTTTATAGGGATTTATAACCAGGATTATCTTATGAAATACAGTGTGAAAAATAAACATAATAAAAAAAACCTTTTTTTAACAGTTTTTCATTTTACATAAAAGTTTTCTATTGAATCAGTCAGCACTCGTTTTCCTACTTTTACGTCATTAAAAGATTTAGTAAAATTTTGGTATTCAATTTAAAAGCAGATGATTTTCTGAAACCTACTTAATAAAAGCTTTGACTTTTATTGAAATATTCAAGTTAAAAGGTTCATGAAATTTGATATGTTAACATGTTTTGTTTCGATTGGTTCAAGGGAATTTTCGCCGCTGACAGTTTTAATAAAATAATTTCAGTTTGTTTTGCTCTAGAAATAAACCAATATTTTAAAAATATCCCTTTTTTGTGAAGCTTTGAATTATTCAAGTGAGCAACAGTTCATATGAGTTTTTATTAAAGTGAGTGTATCTCAAATATTTTTCATTTTTCACACTAGTTGCAAAGTGGAAACTAAATAAACTTAATTTCATTCTTATTCTTTTTTCAGTCAAAGAACTTTTCAGATGGAAATACATAAAACACACAATTTAAATGTATTACAATATATTATTACAGTAGAAATGCGTCAACACAGAATAAAAACTAAATTTTAGTATGAAAATTATTAAAAAAATTGCAATAAAATCCAAATTATACATCCTTCTCTCCTTCCTAAATTTAAAATCACAAAAATTAAGAATGAGGCTCCTATATGACTAATTAAAGATACTGAACACATTATTTTATTTTTTTAACATTGAAATTAGCTAATGGTAAAATATAAATAAATAAATAAGAAATATTATCATGGAGAGCTGAAAATTTCAAATGAAAATTATTTTTTAAAAAATTGCAATAAAAAACAAATTAAACACATTTCTCCTTTAAACAAATTCATAATTATATAAATCTATAATTATATTTATAATTGATTGATAAACAATATTTCATATATATATATTTTAGTTACAACATGAAAGTTTAAAAAAATCTAGTAATAAATAAATATGTATTTTCACATATCGTACTCTTTTATTCAAAAACAAAATTCCCGTTTTTTGTTAGTGTTCAAACTGCTATAATAATTTGTTTGCAGTACTCTTTCTCTCTTGTTCTTTTTTTCATTAAAAAAGCTATTGTTAAAAGTTATTTTCATTTTCAATGTGAATGTCCTTAAAAAGAAAAAAAGGGGGAGGGGGTGAAATAGGAAATTGGCTTTTTGGAAGTGTGGGGGAAAATAGAAAAGACGGGGATGGATAATCAGGATTTTCACAGTAATTACATTCATTTAGAATATTTTCTTACATAATAATAATAATAATAAATGAAAGAAAACAAATGTACAAATATTTAGTTAATACTAAAGGGACTCTGTATTCTTCACGTTACGAAAAATGATATAAAGACCGATTTCCCATTCTTTTTAAAATTTGTATTTATGTACGATACCAAGTGACAATCCGATGATTATAAATGGGTTAAACAAGATTTTTATTGCAATATTTCCCTGTAAATGTACCATAGTTGCAATATTTAATTTTACTTTGCAGCTTTTATATTTTTTGAAGGATATCATTATTAGAGATCGACTGAAAAATATCAATGTGAAAAATAACACTAGTAAGTCTTGATTACGTCCATTAATAACTGTATCCTAATGTTAATAATATATATTCCTCTACGTAAAAGTAAGAATTTATATTATAAATAAATATTTTGCTTATAAGACGTTGTTGTGCTAATGAAAACATTTAAAATACATTAAAAATACAAGTATAATGAGCGTGGAAACTGGAATAAATAATTATTCCAATTTTCACGTTCATTACATTTGTAATTTTATTTTCTATTTATATACTGAAGATGACTCGATTAAAAAGAGTTGAAAAATGTAAATAAATTTTTTTTATGTATTTTAAATGTTTTTATTAATACAGCAACGTCTTATAAGCAAAATATTTATTTATAATATAAATTCTCACTTTTACGTAGTGGAATATATATTATTAATATTACGACCGAAAAAAAATTTTTGTTCTCGTTTTCGGTCTAAAATCTGTGTCTTACTGTAAGTTCTTTTTTATAACTATACTATCTGATACTATCGATATTTCAAAATCTCGTTTTTTTGTTCGAAAATGATCAAAATTATATCACTGATTTGAGCTGTATCAGATCAAATGAGACGCTCTTTATTGACTGCTATGGATTCAACTTTAATTATCAGTAATCTATGACAGAAGACGTAAGTGTAAAAGATAAAGCAAACAATGCATAAGTGACTACGCCTTGAAAACACTTTTTAAAGCTCAGATGAAATTCGTATAATTAGAAAATCGTTCTATATTGTTGATCAATTAATGACTTTTTACTTTATATGGAAATAAAAAAAGTTTTGATCACACCCGCAGAGAGACAACATGGGCCAAACGTACAGTTAATTAATAATTATGTATATTTATGTTCGTATTAATTAATATTATAGTATTAAACCCTTTAATTTTTGGGGGGAATATTCGTTTTCGTTTTCTGTTGAAAATAGGAGGAGTACCGAAATTCGGTTCCGGTTTAAAAAGCCTGTTTAGGTCGTTATTTAATCATTATGATAAAAATGCTTAAACTGCAACATTTACTTTTGAGTTGCAGCGCTATTATTTTTTCAGACAATCTTTAAGGTATATTTCATGAAATTAAGAATGAGATTTTCAATATAAAGGGTTTGTTTTTATTAACAATATAAATAATTTTTTTTAAAATAAAAAATGTTAAGTCAGTAATAATTTTTTTCTGTATTTTCGCATACCCCACAACCTTTCATTTATTTGTTCTTTAACTAATAAACTTTTTAGTAATCTGATTCATAGCGTTATAAAACAAACTTGTTAAACATAACATGGAATAAAGAGTATCAAAAAGTTCAAAGCTGTAAGAGGAGAAAGGTTTTTAAATTTTCAATAAACAAATAAATAACTATAATACATATTTTTTAATTTCAACAAGATAATTTCATTTTTATTTGATTAAATCATTTCCCTTGATAAAAACATTTAATCATATGTCAAAAAGTTGTAAAACATCGAAATTAAAAAAGATGAAAGATTACAGAGTCCCACAATTCTACACAGGAAACAAAAAATCCAATAAAAAAATTTGCCTATTATAATAAATTTCCCACAGGCAAAATTAACTTACTAAGATGAATCTCACCTAAATGGGTTATCAAGCTCATGAATGACAGAATGAAATCTCTTAATGTTTCAAAAATAAAAATCTCCTTTAAAAATGTCTTTAAAGCTCACAAGTGTTTTGTTTATTTTTTCCACTCTCTGTTTTTGAATAGAGATAAAATTCCTAAATGTATACGTGGGTTATGAAACAGAACCGATTTCATTTATTCAAATTTATAACTAATTAATATGCAATTCACAAACAACTATTTAAATTCTGATGTTGAATCATTCAAATTTCCTTTAATATCTTTTTTTCTTAAATGTATTATATGGATTGTATATAGCATGCAATAGGCTTTACATTATTTTTAAATTATCCAATTAAAATCTCTTAAAAAATCCTGTTAGACCTGCTTTCCATTCTAACCACGTGATTGATTTGCCTGTACGTCGTACGGACAAGAAGAGTTTGTTTGATCCATCATTTAAAGCTTTTTGACATCACTAAATTTTTTAAACACAATTTCATACTATTTAACGGCAGAAATGTTTAGACTAAATGTTACGAATATTTTAGCTTAAAATAATTGGTGTTTATCCCATATTTTCAATATATTGCATGTAAAAAAGCAGTTAATGGACAGTACGTAATATTTAATGTCAAATGCTGTTTCACCTTTCTGATTAATTTC
Organism: Maratus speculifer; assembly: GCA_964019185.1. Taxonomy (NCBI): domain Eukaryota; kingdom Metazoa; phylum Arthropoda; class Arachnida; order Araneae; family Salticidae; genus Maratus; species Maratus speculifer. The sequence continues at coordinate 19,099,686 of OZ025292.1, read as the reverse complement.
ACATTAAGACAGAAATAAGAATTTTCATACCTATTTCTACCTCTTTTGAAGTTGATATATTATAAACATTGCAAAGAAGTGGGTAACAGTAAGAACCTATAACCACTGCAAGGAACAAACTCTGCTTAATTTTCAGTTTCCACTGTTTAACTCCAAATTTTCCATTTAATTACAAATATGAGAGAAACTGTAATTTGCTTGATACTGTAGCACCATCACAAAAAATGTCTGATTAGGTGAATTTTAAATTATAATAATCCTGTCCATAAACGTCACCCCAGAAACAGTATTCTATGATTGAATCGAGTCTTTTAAACTGCAGTCTCTGAGACTGTCCACAATAGCTATTAACAATTATTGCTGCAGCAGTTAAGGGTCGCTACATTCCATGAGATGTGTTGTACCGCTATACCTAATATTTTTTGGAAAGAAATAGCGCATATTTAAATATCTTGAAGTTTTAGAAAATTTTGAGATGTTAGATCAATTTATGGTTTCACTGAAGATTTTTACTACTATTTATGCCCACTCTGTCCACAGCAATGTGAATAAAAATGAAAATAACTTTTGAGTTTTTAATTATTTATGTATCTTCTACAGTATTTATATATTTCCTATTTCCGCTTTATGTTTTTAGCTCCTTTAACTTCTTCACTGATAAATATTTTTGAAAAAAACTTTGAAATAATGTCTATATTTTTCATGTCGTTTTAATCTTTTATGACCGGTTTTTCAAAGCAAAAATTTTTGCATAATTGAATCAGAAAAAATGCTCGGATTAAACAATGCAAATTTAATAAAAATTTATGGTGAGAATAATATATCATGTTAAAATATGGATGCCCGTACATGGTACGTTCAAATCATCATTGGCAAAAAATACGTTGCCCATATGAGGTACGAGCAAATAAGGAAAGCGGTTAACTTGCAAGTTTTTTTTTGTTGTTGTTGTTGCGGTTTGTGTAATTGAAAGCAGGTCTCAATGGATTAATCATACTTCAAAAGTTTGAAAGCGTATAAAACAAATCAGCACACTGAACATTAAACAAAAAATCAATTCATTAGTCAATTGCATTATAAATACATATTTCTTTTACAAAAACACAGCATTTAATTAATTGAAAATTTTCAGAAAAAAAAACTTGAGGGGAAGAAGGGGTTTTATTTTCTCATCTCTTCCAAAAACAACCAATACATCGCAGGAATATTTCATTTCATGGGGAAAATAAATACAACAATAACAAAAAAAAAAAAAAAAAAAAAAAAAAAAAAAGTGGACTAGAGAGAGAATAAATCTTGAGCATAAACCAGTATTAGACTTTTTTTTCTTTTTCAAAGCATAATGCAAAAGATTTGAGTCTTTTATTCTCATTAAAAAATATTAGGAACATTTTATGTTATTATAACCCAAATTTGTTCAAAATTTTAAACCATATACAATTAAAAACTTACATATGTACAAAAAAATACTCTTAAAAAATGGTTTCCAAGAGGGGAATAAACCAAAATCACAACAAAAAGTTATATATAAAAAAACTTTGAGAAAAGAAATAAATTATTGTTTGTTATAATTTGAATTCTGAGCAAATGTGAAATATATATAAACTTGTTTTGACTATGTGCAGATGTCATAGACACTGAGTTTAAAAACATGCCTTGTATTAGAATAAGTTTATATGGTCTAGAAAATGTCTTCCAGAAATACTTAAGAATGTTGTTAAGAATGTTTGGAAAACAAGTGACTAGCATGATTATACAGGGCTGTACAGAACATTAAAAAAGCTTGAAAGTATAAGATTTGTCCCCGTTCTGTCTCGATCAAAACGAGAGTTACCCTAATGTTACAGATGTCTGCATTTTTTAGCGACAAAAGAAAAAGGATGATAGTAAATAAATAAATATAAAATAATAATAAAGAAAGACTGAATAAAAGTTCCAACATTCTATTTTTATGATAGAATTGAATTATTTCAACACTTAAAACTAATCTATTTGATGTAGAATAACTCATAATGTTTCTTTTAATTTGTTCTTTTTCAGTTATTAGTATTTTAAAACGATTGGCGAGGAATATTTGTCAAATTTTCCTAAATTCAATATTATTAAAGGAAAAACTTTTATAAGAATATTGGAGATATCCAATTAACTAAGGAAACACAAGTCATATAACTATGACGCATTAATATGAACGTACATAGTTTGGTACACCTTCTCTTTTCTTGTCAAAAAAATCTGCAGACACCCTAAATAGGCGAGTAGAGTGGTCTTCAACCTTCTAACTGCACAGTTCTTGGGACTTTAACTACGATGCTATTGTCGGAATAATGAAGCTTCGTTCATAAAATAAATCTGTCAACGACACAAACAACATAGAAAGAAAAGCTTAAATGCTTGCTTTAAAAATATAGGTGTAATTTTTTCGAATTAATACAATTTCTCATCTGATGTATTCATAAGTAGCATGTATTTTTTCGAATTAATACAATTTCTCATCTGATGTATTCATAAGTATGCATGTATTTTTTTAAATTAAGAAAATGAAAAAAAAAGGAAACAATTTTTAAAAGTGTTTTCATGTATATTAATGCTGATATCAACATTTACAGTTATATGAACATACAAAAACACAAAACGATAAGCAAGGTATCATATAAAACTTTTCTGAATAGGATTATGACATAAGACACTTCGATTTCGTTAAAATATGCTGTTTGAGGAAAAAAAAATGCATTTAATTAAAAATGAGAGAAAAATGTATTAATACATAATCTCAACGGTTGCAGTGCGAAAACTTTGAATTGCCCCACCGGTAAATACATAGAGTGTACCAAGAACTAAGCAGACAGCACAAGTCGAAGACCAACAATCGAAATCACCCGCATTAAATTTGATAATTTTTTTCAGAGTTTTTTACACGAGTGGAAAAAGTCATCTGTACAACCCTGCGTGATATTATGTACTTATGAAAAACATTTGTTAGACCTTGTACTCCGGAAATTTTTTCTTTCCTTTCTTTTTGGCTCCCGAAGGCGGCTGAGAACCAGAAGTAGAGGAGCTCGAAGAAGGCGGAGCAGTCACTGGTAGGGGAGCGACTCGGTCACTCCTGGCAGTTGAAGGAGGGAAATAGCCTTTATCGTCATAGAGACCGTCATAAAGTTCGTCGGATGGCGGACTCGGTACGTACTCACAGCCTTTCCCGACTTTGTCCGGCGGCTGCTTACTGTTTAAGTTCCTTTCGTAAGAGTACTCTGGCTTATAAGTACTGATAGGAAGGGCTTCTTCACTCGCACTTCGCACAAACTGGTTCGGAGAGTAATCCCTATCTTCTCCATCTTCGTAGATGCTCCCTTCTTCGTCGAAGTCTTCATCTTCTTCTTCTGGTTCCACTGGAGGGACTCTGTTGAAACCACCCCCGGCAGCAGGTGGTCTTTGTTTCCTCCCCAGATAGAACTGCAGCCCTGGCTCTAACTGGCTTTCAGTCCCGCTCGCACTGTCGGTCCTTTCCACCCTGTAGTGACGATCAGCTTCCGGTTCGCTAAGCCGCAAGTCCGATCCTGCTGGCGATACGTGAATCGGCTGATGTTCGAGCTTCCTCAGGAGATCCTCCAAGTTCCTGATCCGGATAGGTCCGCAAGGGGGAACCATTTCTTCCGCCTCGTCCAGACCGGTGTTTTGTAAGTGTTCCAGGCTGTTCTTCAGGATGCCATAATCGACATCCGAGTAGGTCTTTTTGATGCTGTCCTGCGGGCTTCCCTGGCTCTCGACTGGACGATGGGAAGAGACGGTCTGCAGTGCTTCCAGGATGTCTTCGTGGTATCCGTTCAAGCTCTTTAAAGTTCGTTCCACCTCGGTCAAAGCATCGGAGTTGCGCTCGGCGTGGCTGCCGGCCTGGCTCATGATGTCCTGGTTATCGGACTGTGATGCTTCGTCGCTCCATTTTTCTTTGTCCGACCGAATGGCCCGCTTTAAGATGCCTTTTTCTGGAACCTTAGAGAGATTGTTGGGTGAAAGTTCTATGAAAGCTGAGGTCTCGTCGAGAAGTTCTTCTCCGTCTGAACAAGAATTGTCTTTCAGCTGCAACACTTGTTGCCTCTTTAACTCCTGAAGCTTGTCTTCCCTATATTGAGAGAGAGAAAGAAATAATAATAAGGTTCATTTCGCAAACTCAGTTTAAATAACAAAGTAGCTGAATAAAAAACCCATTTGAGAAATAGTTAAATAATGAAAGCACGGTTCATAACGTTCAAGAAAACACGGTTCTTTAATAGTTTAAAGAACCATATTTTTCAATGTATAAATCGACATTTTAAATCGTCGAAATACATTGAAAATCCAGGGATCCACGGATACATCGGATATAAAATCAGACTTTTGACGTTCAAATTTTATATCTATCGAAATACTTACGAAATAAATGTGAGATTTTCCTTGCAATAACAGGTACCCACGAAATGTATCATTGACCAATATTTTGTACAGGAATTAAAAATTATTCATGTACACTTTTTAATAAAAACATTGTTTTCTTAATAATAATAATAATTGTTCATTTATGTAACAACATTTTAACTACGAAATTAACTGAGGCATTAACTAGATAAACTGACTAAAAAGTACTGTATGATGAACAAATTTGCATAATGGTTCATTGATGAGAAAAATCATTACAGTATTTAAGCAAATTTCCCTCAATGTAATTTGTACATGACTATTCTCTCAACTCCTTTACTTTCTTTAAAAAAAGTATCGTATATTTATAATTAAGAAAAGTATGCATTTTTCGTTAGTGAATTAAAATTATTATGAACAGTGATCCAAAAGTCGGAAATAATTTTTAAAACTAACAATTCGAAAACTAATAAAGAAAAATTATGTTTAAACCGAAAGAATGAGTAAGAAGTCTGATTTTTTATGACGAAAGTAAAACCGAATGCTTGGATTATTATTTTTTCGACTAAAAGATGGCTTACAAATTGCAAATCGCTTATAAGTTACAAGTAATCTTTCAGCTAGTCAACGGGCTGTCCGTCATTTAACAGTACAGATGTAATACGAGACACATCATATTCTACAGTATCAAATAACACTTCTTGTGGTATGACAAGCACTTATTCGAGTGTGGCATTTTTCGATGTTAGCAACGATATCGGTTTCAAGCATTCTTTTCGGTTCAAGCATTTGGTTTTATTCAAACATACTTTTCTTGCCTTCGTCATAAAAAAATGCAACTTCTTTTCTCATTCTTTCGGAACAAACTGTATCTTTACCTTATCTTATACCATATCTTACGGATTATTAATTTTTTTATTGTTCCTGACTTTTGGATCCCTTAATATATACTTATACATTATATATTCATACATCAAATACACCTAAAACAAAACCATTTCATGATTTAAAAAAATAGTATCAACATAACAAGAGTTAAAGAGGAGGAGACTTGTTACCTGTAGGAAGGCATGCTTCCGAAAGTAATGATCCTGTTGACATTTTCTTGCGAAGAACTCTCGTCCGGCTTGATGGAGAGTTGGCTCGTTGCAGGGAACTTGCGGCTTGTGTGCTTTCCTCCCTTCGCGAGGGGCGGATCCGGCTTGGGCATAGCACTCTGTCTTCTGACAAAAGGAATGGTGTAGTTCACAACCACACAACAACAGTCGACCACACACAAGGTGTCCTCTTACCCATTCCCAGAAAACTAATATCCCGAAACGACTGGTTGTTTTCGAAGACGAGGCTAATTTCGACACTACAGCTATTTCAATTATCAAACATTTTATACCGAATTTTTCTTCTTATTTACATTCATCGCATCTTTTAAAGTAATCAATTGAAATAGAAAACTTTTGAATGAGACACCTTGTGCATCATCAACATTTTTATTCAAAATACATTTTGAAATAGGATAGCTGGCAACTACAATATATATATATTGACACCATTATGTTAGCAAAAAGAAGATGAATTTCTCAAATATATATATAAACATGCATAAAGTATTCTTTTTAATTACCGTGATTTTGGGTGTATAAGCCGCAGATCAAACAATTCTTTTTTGACCCAGAATTTTTTAAGAAACAAATATAACTAGTTAGATCGCCGTAAATATTTGCCTTCAATCACTAAATAAGATTTCTGGGTCCAAAAAGAATTGTTTGATCCCTGGCTTATACACCCGAAATTACGGTATTTACTGAATTTTGAAAACACACCCCACTAAAAAAATCTGTAGAAAATCTGTAGGTATTTAGATAAAAAATTTGTGGGAAATCTATCTGTACTTGGCCCATTCTGCAGATATTTTTAAGATAAAGCTAAATATGCAAAATTCTTTTAAATTTCTGTAAAATTCCTGAAGAAAGTAGCGATATCTTCTCATAATCTTAAGATTATTTTTAGTGGGACAACTTTCGAGTTTCTGTTTGAAATAGTATTCTGTATACTGATTGCACTGAATTCTGTGTAAAAAAACATCTTTTGAATGGCTAGACAATCAAAATATGCAAATCACACATTTTTTTCATAATATAAAAAAATCTAAAATCACCATGATTAATCTAAATGACATCTTCCTGAAAGTATCATAATTTTTGGTGTAACAGATTTCGAATAAACCTGTTTCGGAGCAGAAATTTAATTGAATAAAATGCTTCTATTTCTAATTGAAACTTTTAAAACTTTATTTATTAAACAAAATTTTCGTTCGAAATAGATTTCCCTTAGCTGAGACTTATACATCAGAAATTACGATACTGACGAACACATTTAATGGTAATTATGCATTTGTTTGTCTTAGGAGCCTTTGTGAGATAAAAAAAAAATGACCAGTTCAAAACAAGGAAAATTTTCATGCATAATATCTGGCAAGCTGTTCATTGCCTTTTAAACATAGGTATTTTAAAAAAATAATCATGTAATTTATTTAATCTAAAGAAGTCATTTATCTAATTTTTAACATAAGTATAGTAAAACCTCCCTAATGCGACCACGTTCCGTTTCAATAATATTAATGAAGGTCTCTTAATGAAGGTTACACTGTAAAAAAATGTCAGATGATTATATAAAAATGCACTGTAATCAAAACGAAAATATACAGTAACCTCTTCTAACTCACCTAAGGTTTCTAAAACCGTTCTTTTACCTTTAAAAATCCCAGAAAGCTATTTGTTTTCGAAATTTAAAGAAAAAATTATAAAAAGTAATTTTTATTAGCTGCCCGTCCATTTCGGAAACGTTTCTAAATAGCTTTTACAGTACAATAATCCCTTTTCTCAAATCAAAATATCACTTTTTCGGATGCTACCAATTCATACGAAAATATTTTGATATTCAGAGAGCACGTTTAACCTTTTAAACGCCGCACTATGATCGAAAGGTAACAAACTATTTATTGGTAAAAATCCTGTTAAAAGTCAAACATAAGCACTATAAATAATTTTTTTTTCTCAAAAAAAAAAAAAAAAAAAAAAAAAAAAAATTGTGTATGATTTATAAAATGTTCCAAAAATGGAACATTGGCGGGAAACACTTAGTTTTTCACATGTTTTTATAAAATATGATTAACGACATTTAAATAAATATCTTTGTTTCTGTGCACGTTTTTTTCATGATTATAGGTAATGTATAAGCATTTTTCAGTAATAACGCAGGTTAAGCCAGTAAAGAGCCGGGCTTCGCCCACAGAGCTCCGTTTGACTCAGGATTTCAGGAAGTATTCTAGCAAAATGCTCAAGAAGCCTTACGGAGCTTTTACAAAAAAGCTTTCCAACTTATTTAAAAAATTATTATATATATGATGGACAGTAATTACTGTATGAAAGCAGCTTTACAATTATTTATCAAAATTAAAAAAAAGAAATATATACAAAAACTATACAAGAAAATAATAACAATAATAAAAATGTTAATAAAGTTAAAAATTTTAAGTAAAATAATCAAATAAATCAAAATCTATAAATACAAAAGAGAAAAAAACTTATTAAAAATATTCAATATATATATATATATACACACACATATAGTCCTTTTTGTGTCTTACATTTGATCTATTATCGATGGTAGTTAACAAAGCATTTTTCATGTAGTCACACTCAAGACATTTTTTACAGTGTTCTTTTGGCATGAAACACATTGTCCTTGTGTTGATGGCATAAGATATTTAATTGACGAATGTCAATGCATTCCTCTTCAGAATTATCTGCTAATTCATAAAAATATTCAAGTTCGTCTCTTACAGTTCGAAATGGATTTGAAAGAAACATCTCGTCTGTATGAGATATTCTAACTGAAGAAAATCATAGATTAATTAAAATAACATGAATTTCCTTAACACGCTATTTTCAAAAGTTGACTCTTACATTCTAGCTTATTTGAGTCGTAAACAACGTCTAACTATGAGCAAACAAATATGTGTCCGCCGTCAGTTGTGAGTTATCCACTTCAGATGGGAGAACGAGTGTGGGAGAGAGAGAAGGGGGGGTGGGAGTGGTAAGGGCCAGGGTGTGGAGTGGGGGAAAAAGAAAGTATATCGAAGTCATAAACATCTTTTGTCGACACTTACTAAACCACCTCATATTCGGAAACTTTTTATAAAAACTTACATGCACTTCAACCAAAGGGCTTTATCATGTTAAAAAATATACCTTTACACGCCAATGTTCCATTTTTGGAACATGCACATTTTTTATCTAAAAGAAACAATAAAAATCACTCTTTTTTTAAATAACTTGTATTCTACTAATAAAATGATTATTTTTACGTGATCTCTCTTAATTATAAAAATATTTGTTAAATTTTGAATTTTATATGAATTTGTGAATTTTGCCCAACGAAAAGTCTTAAAAAAAGCCAAAATTACGATTTTTTTCCTAAGACTTGATTTATTTTATCAATGTGATATCGACGCCAAAAAATCAATCCATACCTTTTTTGCAAATACTAATTTTTACACAGCAATACGAATAAATATGTATTTTTTGCAGAATTTTGAAGTTGATGTTCCATTTATGGAATATTGGCGGGTAAAAGGTTAATAGAAAAACATACAATATTAACAGTATTAACATTAATATGAAAATTGACATTATTTTGCTACAATTGTATGCACAAAATCAGTTATGCAGCTGAAAATGTTTATTTGAGAATTGATAAAATCCGAAAAAGTGATATTTTGATTTGAGAAATGTTATTGTACTGTAAAAGCTACTTACAAACGTTTCCGAAATGGACGGGCAGCTAATAAAAATTACCTTTTATAAATTTTTATTTAAATTTCGAAAACAAATAACTTTCTGGGATTTTTAGAGGTAAAGGAACATTTTTCGAAACCTTAGGTGAGTTAGAAGAGGTCACTGTATATTTTCGTTTTTGATTACAGTACATTTTTACATATTCAGAAACATCTGACATTTTTTACAGTGTACGTTTGATATTGATTTTAACTGTTTTAAAATGGTATCAATTAATGTTGCTAAAATTTATTTTTCACATTAGGAAAAAATATAATAATTTAAGTATCAAATAAAAGTTAATTTCATAAGTTAATCACTCCACAGCTTAAAGAATGTATACATATACGTTTGCTTTGATTTTACGATTTTATCTTTTATAACTTTTCTTTTCAAGTACTTTCGAAGTTCAATAAACAAATGCAAATTTTTTTGAACTGGAACAAATAATGACTATTTCATTACTTTATCTACTTCTTGGAGAATTTTCTGACAGAATTTGGTAAGAGAGTTTATTGAATGCCATTCATAATTTGTCATCAGAGTGAATTCATAGTCTAAAAAGGCACAAAATGGATTAAGCACTTAAAAGTTAGAAAAAAAAAGTCTAAAACTAGTTTAGAAGTTAGATGAATAATGTTCTCTCCGGAATCATTTTTCGAATAAAACCGTATTCAAGCAACTTGAAAAAAATGGAATTTATTGCCTTTTTTAAAAAAGAATTTGGTCGCTCATGGAGGGAGTTTAACTGGGATGGTCTGAATGAAAGTAAAATTAGTATTGTGCAAACGGGAATAAATTTGGTCCCATAAAATATGGGCGTTCAGGGAGGTGGTCATTTAATGGAGGTTGTCACACAAAGAGGTTTCATTGTAATTTGTATATAAAAAACATCGATAACAATGTTTACGCGAATTAAACGGGAATTTAAAACTCATCTTATCCAGAAAATCTAATTTTAAGATCTCGCGAGAACCTTTGAGAGTGCCCATTATTTTTTGCCGGTAAACAAATATTTTATAGTACCAGAAATGCACAATAAAACTAGTTTTTTTTAGGGGGGGGGGAGGGGTGCAAATTGCAGTGTTTTTTCTATGCAGGTTCACCAGTAAAGTAGTTTGATTAGAGAAAATTCGATTTTTTTAAATTTTGGATTGGGCGAGTTTTGAAACTCAATAAAAATGAAGTGACAAATACAAAACTAAAGACAGAAATACAGTAATGTACATAAAAATCCCTCAGGTTTGTTTTCATCGTTGTTTATATTCGTTTTGCAAAAAAAAAAAAAAAAAAAAAAAAAAAAAAAAAAAAAAAAATTACTTTTTGCAGCCCCAAATGTGTCAAACTTAAAAGAAAAAATATTTTTTTTCTTGCAAAATAAGAGCCCAAAAGAAGAAATTTTTGCAACTAAAGCATATATTATGATTATCCATATCAATGTTGTTACAATTTATTTAAAATGACAATAAATCATTATGCAGGATTGTCCCCCGATTCATGTACAAACTGTAAGAGAAGGTAAAGTACACAAAAGGAAACAATTTTCGATATAGAAGTGTGTGATCAGACATGAAAAGTGTTGGCAAAAAACAAGAAAGACGTATTTTATTGACACAAAAATGATAGTAAAGTTTTAAGCAGACAGATCCTCGGAATGTGGTGTTCTTGCTTTGACTCCGCGTGCTTTTCATGTTTTATTAGTTTCGTAGAATTCGAATTGACATTAAAGCAATGAATTCAATGAATAAATCTCTGCTTCTTTCCATTGTTGAAACTCCTCTTTCTTGTGTTGATGACTACAAAAGAGTTACAAAAGAATGGCCAGAGAAGTTATTTACAAGTTTAGTTCGGGTAAAACAAACAATAATAGACATAGCAGCAGCACAGACAATTACCTCATCGAGTTCACTGATGAAATTCTACGATTAGTTAAATCTCGATTAGCATAATAAAACGAAATCGGTCTGCAGGTTATATTTTGATGGGAAACGTCTGAGAAATGGATTTTAGCGGTTGACTTTTAGGTGAACCATTGTGTTCTTCTGCAACCAAAAGTATGCGAGTCAACCGTTAAAATCGATTTTTCAGGTGTTTTACACGAAGATAGGACTTGGCAGACCGATTGCATTTTCATAAGCGAATCGAGATTTAACTAATCCTAGAATTTTAACCGTGAACTCGATGAGGTGGTTATCTGTGCTACCGCCTTCTTGTCTATAAGAAATAAATACTATCTAAGTGACACTATTAACATCGGTGCAAGCGTCTAGCAATTGATTCGGGTACTTTTTCGAAGATTCTAGGTATCTCACCTGCAAAACACCAATTGACTCTTTTGAGGATCTCATTGCGAGACTTTCATTTGCTGATGCAACTGTTTCTGAAACACTTGGAAACTTTGATGGATTACTCCAAACACCTGCTAGACGCTGCCAAGTCTGCACCGAAGTTTCTGGTGGTACATTTCAGCACTTATTGTAATTGTTATGTTAGTGAGACGCCCACATTACTATTAGATCGAGAAACAACAGCACAAACAATCACCTCATCGAGTTCACGGTTGAAGTTTCAGAATTACCTAAGACTCGATTCGTTTATTAAAACGCAACCAGTCTGCCAAATCCTATCTTGGTGGAAAACATAAAAAAATACCGATTTTAGCGATAATTCCTGTTTTCACCATTGTGTTTTCTTTCACCCAAAGATATGATAACATGGAAGACTGAGAGCAGGAAAACACAATTGGTAACTGTACGAGTTCACCGGTAAAATCGGGTTTTGAGGTATTTTCCACCGAAATAGAATTTGCCAGACCAATTGAATTTTAATATAGGAATCAAGATTTAACACATTCCAGAATTCCATCCGTGAACTCGATGAGGTGATTATCTGTTGCTACTGTCTCACCGTCTATATATCAAAATTGCTTCTTTATGTACACTTTGTCTTCCCTTACAGTTTGGCTCATGAGCTCTTTGTATTTAAATAAATAAATAAATAAATGAAAATAAATAATAAATAAAACTAAAATAAATAATTAAAAAACGGATATACACAGATATGAGTTCAGACATTACCTGTAGCAGGTGGCTAATAAAGCGAAGAAAATAAACACTCCACCAACAACACACACAAGAACTATAACGAGAGATGGGGTACTGAGGGAATCCTTCTTGCCAACTGAAATAGTCACAAAATAACAAATCAGTGTAAAAAAAAAGGGATAAAGATAAAAAAAAAAAAAAAAAAAAAAAAATGTAAACTGACACTAGTTAAATTATTGAGAACTGGAATGCGAGATCAGAAGTAATGATGAGAATTTGATATTTTAAATGAGTTTTGTCTGCTTAAGAGTACTGGTCACACTGCTTCCGAATATCCCTCTGTAGCGTTAAGTTTACGGACGTTTGATGCAGTCTTATAAATAAATAAAAAAAAAATCATTTCAGGTAATTAATATTTCTAACTACCTTTTTTCGTGTTCCCTTCTTTAAGCATGTCTATTTTTTTCGTAGTTTTCAAAATGACTCTAAATGCTTTGCTTAATTTTATAATTTTATTTTAAAACTTCATAAAGTTTTAAAATTTTACTCCCACTTTGTCAGTTTTTAATACATAAAATATTAAATCAAGCAAATATTTTAGAAATATTTTGAGAAATGAGAAAAAAAAGGACATCCTTTAAGAAGAGAACACTGAAAGAAGTTAAAAATGTTAATTTTCTGGGGAAATATTTTGAGTGCATCCAACACCCATAGACTTAACATTACGGAGGGGAAGTCGGAAAGTGACTGATCAGCACCCTTAACCCCACGTTAGTCACACGTGGATCACTGCAATTTAAGTCACAATTTTCTTCCTCTTATTAAGTTTTGAACAAAGTAGTTTCTGAACCTGTGGATACTTTTAACCTCTTCTCACCAATATCCATTTTTCATCCGCGGCAATTGCTGTGGAGTCGATTGATGCATTCGAAAGTTAGAAGAGGAAAATGGTTACATGCATCACAGAGATACATTTGCGACTAACGCATGATTAAAACACTTACATTTTTGTTCACTCTTCTGCCTGGTTACATTAGCGAGATTTCATTTCCAAGCTTAGAAAAGTTTGCTTAACATGCATTTTAATTTGAATTAATTTTCAGCAGTGAAATCACGCTTGAAATTATTGAATATTTAATAAATGATCTGTCAAATTGCCAACTAAGCGTACAACCGACCGAGTGAAAAATATCCAAGACGGGAATCGAACCCGGCAGCATTTTCAGAAAGAATCACGTTTTGAGCACTTTATCACCAGAACAACGATTGGCGCGGAGATGAAGTCAATGCTATGCACCCTTCCTTGTTTGTGACATCAAACGCCTAGCGAATAGCAACCCTTCCTTCTGCAAAGAGATCGTGCTTATTGTTCATTTGTTTTTCCGTAAATGTTATCAAGCAAAGAATATAATATGAGGAAATGTTATTCACCGTTGTTTACAATTAAAACATAGTTTAAAACGAAGAGCTTTTTCAGATTAAAATGATCTCGGATTTGAAAATCAAAATAAAACGACGATTGGCGTTTGGCGATGCAGCTAGCTGAACGTTCTCGCTTTCGCCAACTCGCCAAGGCTGGTGCTCAAAAAGTGATTCTTTCTGAAAATGCAACCCGGCACTCTTAGAAACAAAGACTTCAACACAACAAGTGCTGCAGTAGCAGCCTTACCAACAGATGTGAGTGAAAGGTTGTAAGCTGGGCATCGTCCTCGTAGTTTTAACGATAGAGCATTTGGAGCGCTATTCCAGGGGTTCCGGTTTCGATTCCTGTCTTCGAAATTTTTTACTCTGTTGATTGTATGCTTAGTTAGCAATGTGATAAATCGATCATTAAATATTCAACATACAATTTTTTCTTTGTTCCTTTCATTGCCATATAATTAAAATTTTAACGTGTTCTTTTATAAAATATGTTAAATATTAAGCATTTTTTTACTGAACATATTGTTTACTATAAGAGAAAATATCATCTTTTTAAAATTAGAATAAGCGACTGTGAAGCATCAAATGAGAAAAGTATTTCAAGAATTTTATGAGAAATTATAAAACTTTTCATCAAATAATGAATGCAGTCATCATCAACACAAACACATAATACATTGATCAAAAGTTTGTGGTTAGTTCACAAACTTTTGTTTCTTGCAGTGGCTGAAATCATAAGATGGTGAAACTCCCTTCCAACATTTTAAGCTCCGGTTGAATCATAGCTCCAAAAGTTGGAATGACATTCATAGGCGTAGGCAGCCTTTTGAACGGGGGGGGGGGGGGTGCCCAAATTTTTTAACTTGAACATGTTGGGTACAAACAACATCTTATGTAATAAAACCTAATAAAACGGAACCCCATAAAACCTATCAAATTTCCGTTTTAGACAGGTTTTTTGCGGAAGGTAGAATTGTGTGGAACTTTAAAAAAAAAAAGACCCAAACGCAATTTTTCATTGCGTGAAGAAGGATGAGAAGTTGCTTAAAACTAAACCTAATGCACAGGGGCGTGCGAAGAGAAAGCTGCGCCCGGGGCAAAGTTACAATTTGTCCCCCCCCCACCCTCTCTCCACCCAACTTTTTCTTGTAACAGGCCAAAAATGACGTTGGTAGTATAAATTTGGCGCTCCCTAAAGTCCCATGCCGGGACAGCTGCTCCCTACGTTCCCCCTTTCGCACGACGCTGCTAATGGATAAGAAAAAGATATATAAACATAGATAAAATATGATAGATATAAAATAAAGATATCCGTAAGCATAAATCTGTAATTATCACAAGTTTTCATTTCAAACAGCAATGAAATACTAAAATAAATAAGCACGACTTTAGTTCCCCCGTCATTTTGATCAAAGTAGCATTAAAATAACTTGTAGTATGCAATTTAAAGTGAAAAATAGCTCTTATATTTTCTACTCATGAATAAATAAAATTTCCCCGTTAAAAAAAAAATGAGC
The DNA here is from genome assembly GCA_964019185.1 of Maratus speculifer. Taxonomy (NCBI): domain Eukaryota; kingdom Metazoa; phylum Arthropoda; class Arachnida; order Araneae; family Salticidae; genus Maratus; species Maratus speculifer. Next base: position 19,084,479 of record OZ025292.1, on the reverse strand, counting down.
CCGTAAGAATGTCAAAATATGATCCCAATAAACGAAATTTAGCAAACCAACAAACCAACCTCCATATTAATTTGAAGAATTTTGCGTAGCATCATTTCTTATTTTCAGAGGAAGCACATATTTGTACTAGAGATGAGTTCGGGCTCGATTTTTGAAACTCGCGCCCGAAAGATTTTTAGTACATTGGAGCCCGAGGCTAATCACATGGTGGAATTATCGTTTCACATCTGTATTTCCTTTCAATTTTTTACTTTCTTCTATCTTTATAAGAAGAAAGTATTGGATTCATGAAAATTTTCGACTTCCGGTTTTCGACGGATTTATACGTTTTAGAAGGTCTTGAACACGTTTTGACTTTTTTTAGAAAATGTCTGTCTGTGAATCTGTCCGTCTGTATGTGACAAAAATTTGTGGGCGCTCTATCTCAAGAACTAATGCTCGAAATTTAATAAAATTTTATATTTATTTAGACCTTGATATGAATTAGTGCCTATTGTTTTTTGGGGAAAATTGGCCTGCAGGTGGCGCTGCTATACTACGTTTTTCATGATTTTCAAGATTGCTATATCTCAAGAACTAATGCACAGAATTTCACCAAATTTCAGATTCTGTGACCCCTTGATATACATACAAGCTGATTAAGTTTTGGTGTAAATTGGTCTGCAGGTAGTGCTGCTATGTCACGTTTTTCATGATTTTCATGATAGCTATATCTCAAGAACTAATGCACAGAATTTCGCCAAAATTCAGATTCCAAGATACCTTAAGATACATAGCCGCTGATAAAGTTTTGGTGTGAACTGCCCTATAGGTGGCGCTGCTATGCTACATTTTGCACGATTTTTGCGATAGCTATATCTCAAGAACTAATGCAGAGAACTTCATCAAATTTTAGATTCTATTACACTAGAATATATAACATAATTGGACGCTGATTACATTTTGGTATTAACCTCGCAACAGGTGGCGCAGCTATGCTTCATTTTGCACGATTTTTCCGATAGCTGTATCTCAACAACCAACGCACAAAATTTCATCAAACTTCAGATTTTGTTACAAAATGACATATAACACGATGATTACGTTTTGTTATAAATCCTTCAACTGATGGTGCTGCTGTGCTATATTTTACAGTTTTTAAACTAGCTATATCTCAAGAACTAATGCACAGAATTTCATCAAACTTCAGATTCTTTTGCACCATAACATAATTAGACGCTTTTTTACGTTTTGGCATAAATTGTTTAAGATATGGTGTTGCTGTGCTACGTTTTGCAAATTTTTTGTTATAGCTATATCTCAAGAACTAATGGACGAAATTCCATCGAATTTCAGATTCTGTTAGGCCTTGACATAAGTAGATGCTTATTAGGTTTTAGTATAAATTACCCAACATGAGGCACTATACTAAGCACATTTTCTCAGAATATTAATTAAATTTTGCGCTTTAGGCTTTTCGGATACCAGAATCTCAGTAAGCTAGGTCAAATGTTCGAGGAAATTCGATAGTGAGTAATTTTGGGGGTCATCACGTTTTTTTTTTTAAATATTAAAATGTACTTATGAGATAGAAGAAAGTTTTGGGATTGACACATCCAACTAGTTTTTTGCTCCTATCTAGACTTTAGATAACAAAAGCAAATATATAAATAGTAGTTTCTATCCTTGTTGAGAATTTACTCTAATTTTTTATGGAAATATGCATGCAATTGAAAGGTGTTAAAAAAAAACCATAAAGAAACGACATCAAATTGCAATTATAAAACCAACTTTTTTGATTTACTGTGATTAATACAGATTCTAGTAAATATTCTAGTTTTAAAAAAGATGAATAAAATAATTTTCTTAAAAAGAAAAAAAGAAAGAATCAAGGTCTCTTCTTTTATCACATTTCAAAACATAGACTGTTAGTTTTGATTAACTAATTGAACTAACTTTGCTTACATTTTTCTTTTTTTTTCTTTTATAAATTTTGATTTTTTAAGATAATCAATCTGCGCGAGCGGGGGGGGGGGGGGGGGGAGTGCCCGGGCACCCAGAGCACCCCCCCTGGCTACGCTCATGACATTTCACCAATCAGCTACAGCACCAAGAGTTAGACACAACACAAAATTTTTTACAGACTTATCAAACTTTCAAAAAAAAAAAAAAAAAAAAAAAAAAGTAAATGCACAGGTATAATTTCCTATGGGAAATTAAAAGAATATAGCATTGAATTTAAACTAGCATTTTTTATTTATTTTTTCTTTTTAAAGGGAAATATTTTTTTGCAATGCATACAGAAATAGTGAAGCATTTTGGTATTTCTCACGTTTAGATACTAATATGGCAAGTTTCAAGATTAAAAGATGGTAAATACTCTTTTCTGTATTAAAAAAACGGTTTTGAGAAAGATATAAAAATGTGATTGTTTTATCCCAATAAAATAATAAATGTTTATACCTAAAGATAGCTCCACTGTACGGAGCTTGTAAGACTTAATACATTCAAGTCATAGTACATAACTCAAGATCATTATAGGGAAATTATCATCAGCTGATGACCTTCTCATCTGCCAATTACAATTGACCGCTTGACCTCCAGCCAGCCTTCTCAGTAGCCAATGACAATTATCCTCAAAAGGTTTTTTGATTTCTAACGATTGATTTGTAGAGTCAGTTGTAACTACTCTATTGTTTGTTGTTATAGTGGTTTTTACTACGTTTTGTACATTGGTTCTCATTGTAAACCAAAATTTTCATTTTTGATTTTTAAAATGCCAAAAATATACGGTATAACCAGTTCTTTTTCTTGCACAGAAGTTTTTTCTTAAACAAAATTGACTGATAGAGTAAATTCGATTTAAAATTTTGGATAAGTCCTCATATGTAAAAAAATCTTCTGTACTGTAAAATAGAGTTGCCTGCTTACTGTAGAGCAATTACAAACTTATATTAGCGATTGCTATGATTTTTTTTTTCAAAGAATAAGTAAAACATTGTTGAGAGATCCAAAAACGATTACTTGTGTATGCTGCCTTTTAATTGCTAATCTGAAATATATAGTTGCTCATGGTAGCCCTGGCGATCCCACAATTCGTACTTTGCTTTAGATTTAATTTCAAGTTATAAAGGAAGGACAGTTAGCGTCTTTTTGAATAAAATTACTTAGAATATTGATCCTTTTTTATGGCTTCTATTGTTCACGACTTGCTGCTGTTCATCTGTCCTGTCTACAAATAAACCATGTACGAATTGATTGGCCTTTGATTATCTCGACTACGATACGGTCTTCCCCATCATGATAGTTTCTTTAATGACCTCAAAAGCAAAAATTTAATAAGCAGATTAGTTGAGGAAAGTGTTTTCTTGTACACAAACCCTTTCCTTATACTTTGGGGAGGGATCTTTATCTGGGATATCTGGATAAGTGTGAGCACCTACCCCCATACGGCACATTGGATTTGATGGTCTTGTTCCTCCAGTCTGCAACTGTCTCACTGATAGCTTTCATAGTGGTCACTGTACCAGTTTCCCTGGGTTCCTCTAGGTTAGTACCAGGTGTGTGATCTACGGTATCCAGCCCAGAACCACGCACTGGCGCGCTGCAATCTGACGACGTCCAGTTCTGATCGCAGTGGCAAGTGTTAATGTTCGAACAAACCTGGATGGATGTGGAGAAAATGATTATCTCAAAGAAATAAAATAATGCATAGTTTCCTTCAATAAATTACATGTCACAACATCATGCTTTAGAATAATATGAATTATTTGTATAAACTTGATAAATTCATACATTACATTACCAAATTGAGAAACAAAAGCTAAACAAAGGACTGCATAAATGAAACAGAAATCGAAATGCACAAGGAATACGTACTCCGTGCCCAGAACATACGAGGGCAATGTTGTTTGTCGGGCAAGTTCCAGGCTCGATAAATACATCAACATTAACGCAGGTCTGATTGACACAGATCTAGAACATAAAAAAAGAAGCATTTATTAAAATTGAGAACATTTTTTAAGATAAAATTGTAAAATGAAATTGGCACGTACCTTTTCCTCAGCACATTTAGTACCATCACTCACAAGGCCCAAGTCAGAGAAAGCTTCGTTTATCGTGCCAGAAGTGACTCTAAAGAGGTTAAAAAAACAATCAAGAAAGAAAAATCATGCATTAAGTATACGTGAACACTTTCCACTATTTTCCCGATACGTTAATAGAACTTGAACATTATAAAGGGAAAGAAGATATCGTAAGGAAGCAATTGGAAAAGCGCATAAATACTGAAAACTTAATTTCAGAAATAACCTTTCATAAACTGTTAAGTATCTAGTTTTTTTTTTTTTTTTTGCGTGGTTTTGTATATGAATTTATTTACATTCTACTAACATGTCTTAGTATGTTAAATATAGTTCAGTTGGAATATGCATATCTCAATTAAAAACACCTTTAAGTAATTCACGCTCATAGACAATAATGGTTGTGAATTTTTGTGGAGTAGCCTTCTATATGATCTACAATATATATACATATCATGTAGTACTCCAAAAAATATTTAAACTTAAAAGCGCTTAAGTTTGAAAGCGCACTCGCAATACTGTAATTGAATTTTTTTGTTTGATCTTGTAAATGATTTGGTATGAAAGGTTAGGTTCTAACTTTATCATTTTTGCTTATAATTAAAAAATATTTCAGATTCTATGAAAAGCAACAAATATGTGAATGATTATGTGAATCTAAGAGAATAATGGTTGAAATTAATAGCAAAACTTCTTCATACTCCAAATATATTTTGAAGAAATATAGTATAAAGTCTCTTCATTAGTCGAAACGTGTCGCACTTATTGTATTCTAAAGATTTCTGTAAATATTTTGGATAATTAAACGCGAAATATCTATTTTACTAAAAAAAGTTATCACTGTTGATACCATTCTGCGTGCACCTAATCACTGGTAGACATGTGAGTTTCAAAATTTTTTAAATAATCTTTATCGTTACTTAGTAACAAGCGGAGAAATACTTCTTGATGTAGTAATAAGTTTACAAAATATTTATAATTTCTTCCGAGTTACATACGGTTCAAAAAGCATTCATTTATCTCCAGAAACTACTTAGCGGGTGACTTAAGAGGCGTATTGAGGAATATAAATCTTGTCTCTTTTTGATGGCTGTAATTTTCGAGAAATTTTCAAATTGTGTTAATCAATTTTGTGAATCCAATATCAACGCAAAATATGGATTATCAAAATGTTATCCGTTATCAGATGAACATTTTCAGCTGTGTAGTAGAATTTAATGTATGCAAGAGTAACAAAATAATTTTTATTGTAGCATATTATTTTAACTTCTTGAGCATAAGAATTTTTATTTGAGTATGTATAACTAAAAAATCGATATTTTGCGTTGATAAGGAATAAAAAATCTAGCTAGATACCTTTAAACAGGCAAAAACAGTAATTATTTTTTATAACATCAATTATAATATAAATTATCGGTATAATTTCGAAAAATCCCATTTCACTTATTTAATTACATAGCTACTTATATTAAAAATACCTTTAATTTTATTTATAGCAATGTCAAGAAAAACCCCAAGATTACTTCCTCATTGAGACTGAACATCAATGCAATTGCAACGAAGAAACCAGATGCTAGTCAGACTCTTTGATTTGAACCGATACACTCGCAACAGCATTTGTAGAACTGAGAAGAGTTCTGCACTGGCCTTTTTTTATTCAAGACTCTCGGGCCTGTCTGGGTCGGGCCAAACTTTTTTCTAAAGACTCAGGTCGGGTCGGGTCGGGTCGGGCTTAACCTTTTTTTCTGTTCAGAGCTGGGATTTGTTTCGTTCGCAGTCTTTACGGTAAAAAATTTTTATTTCTATTTTTGACGCAGCCCGTATGAAAATCATTCTCTCCGCCTAGCCTGGTTCGTTTAAAGTTCAGTAAAATAAGGCCTGGTTTGCAAAAAAATGCAAACATTTTAAAATTGCCATTCTTTTACAATTAAAAATCATTTTTTCTTTTTAATTAATTGTAGATTTCTACGCTTGTTAAAATAAGCAAAATTAAAATGTTGTAAAAAAAGCGAAAAACAGCCTGCCTATGAATCTTGTTTTAAGCAAAAAGCGTGTTGATCATACAAAATTAAAACACTAATGCGCAAAAAAAGATATGACATACATTTACACTTGCTAAGAAGGAAATTTGTCTATAACACATTTTTTTTTTCTTTTCTATGCAATTTCGCCTTAGAGGATTTTACTGTATACCATTTTTCGGATCTTTAACACTTCAATGCATGGAATATGGATAAAAAATATTTATCATAACAGAAAAATTTGCATACAAAAATAGAAATTCGTTAAAAAATATAATAAATATCGCAGCTAGCGGCACTTCTATAAAAATGAAGATTATAAACATGAAAAAAAGTTAAGATAAATATTTTTTGTCAGAATTCCTCATACGAGACAAATTTTTAACCAAATGAATGTAAAAATCAATGTTTTGCAAAAATTGTTTCGGACCGGGCTCGGGCCGAAAATTTAATTTTTTTCCGGGTCGACTCGGGCTTGGGCCAAAATTTTAACTTTTTATCGGGCCGAGTCTGAAAATTTCGGCCCGTGCAGGTATCGAGAACAGAGAACAGTAAAATCAAATGACTTTACAACCGCATCAGGGTATTCCAATCCTGTAATTACATTTAAGTAATAACTAAATATTGATATGCCAACAGGATGTTGTCAATATTGTAGTACACCATTTTTATATTCATTCAGGAGATCATATTTTTTTCTACGCATACATCCCACAAACAAACAGTTACACTGTAAAAACTACTCGGAAACGTTTCCGAAAATGACGGATGTGCTTAAAAAAACTTTAATTTCAGAAATGCTTACGGTAAGTCTCGGAAACTTATTAGTTTCTGAAAACAAACGTACATTTTCTGGGAACTGCTTTATAATTCGGCACAGGTTACATTACAGTTTCATAAATATTCTTGCTATGTTAAATAACATTTCTTCTTTCTTGCAGCATAGTATAAATAAATCAAGTCAGAAAGTTTTGTTCTCATTGATACTATCATATTTTTTTAGTGCTAAATTAGGCATTAATTGTTTTTTAAAAAAGAGTATGGTGGCTACTCACTTGCATTCGTACTCTTGTCCACCGATGGACACGATCGTCCGTGTGTACTGCTTGTCCTTTCCGGCAATCATGGGGGCACGGGACCCTCGCTGGCACTGGAGAGAACCGCATCGCACATTGCTACAAGCAAAAGAGAAAATTTAAATGATAGACAATTAACAATAATTTTGTGTTTCAACTGAATAGTTGAATTACGAGTGTAAATAATTTGATATGTGTTTGAATTAGCTTAGATGATGTTTCAGTATTTTAAGCATACTTCCATATTATCGAATACCTACAAGAATAAATAAAGAAATAAAAGAAAAGAAAAAAAAAAAGAAACTCTGAAATTGCTCAACGGCATTTAAAATCTTGTTTCAAGAAATTTACATAACAGAAGCATTTAAAAAAAATTAATTGATTAATTTTAAAAACTTTCATCAATTATCAAAGGTTTTTAAGTATACTAATGATAGACGACATCTTGCCAACTTTTCTGAACATATAGATAATATAGTTATATCTAAATTAAATTTAAAATAGTTTGCTATGATATTAAACACAAATTTAAATAAGAGAAATAAGCAAAATAATAATAAAAAATGTAATTTAACAAATTACAACGACTATTTGGAAAATGATATTTTCAAAGACTAAAATTTTAAAGATTTATAAATAATCTCTATATTTAAATAAATAATAATAATAAACATAATTTTAAAATGTTCATAACGAGTCATATATTACGTACGCTATGCATTAAATTTTAATATTCCCAGACAAAAAAAAAAAAAAAGTAGTTACTAGGTAGACTACTTTAACTGTTTAAAATATGCATTTTTATTGGATGGAGTTAATCAGACTGCCTTCTGTACGCCTCATATTTTGTACGACGTGGATTATACATTAATATTCCTGGACAAATCATAAATGAATTTTAAATAATTTTTTTTCGGAACTGCAATTTTTAAACTTCTAAACATCGCACATAACTTTAAAACATCGCACATTTTAAATTTTTACGCCGTTGCGTAGAGAAGAAAATGCACTTTTGAATGAAATTTGTTTGAAATCTTTATCACAATTTGTTTTCAAATTATTAATTTTTTTTTAAATTATAACTTTTTGGCAACAGAAATATTTTATTTTTGGACATTAAGCATGCACCAATCAAAAAACGAATAAAACAAATTGCAGAATTCAACCAATAAAAAGATTCAGATATAATTCAGATTTCCCAATTCTCTGCCGAGGACAGCAACTATTTTCCAAATAGTTAAAAAGTAAAGTACTTCAACAACAATAAAGTAAAAGGATTCTGGTATTTTTTAAAAAATGGTACACCTGACTAATAACGTTAAGTTTATTTAAAAATAATAGGCTAATGAATGTTCTGCTATAACACAGAAAATATGAAATTCATATCTAAAAAACATGTTTTATAATCTACAAAATATTTAACAAAAGTGTCAATTACGAAAATTCAAAAAATTAGCCTGTTCTGCAAATTAGCTTTGAGTGATACCAAAAACTTACCGCTTTGTAGTTTATTTTGCAATGATTAAAAATTGATTTCAACGTTAGAAATTCAAAACTTTTAATCCGCATAATTATTAATATTCTTCATCAAGAACGACATTTTGTTTGGTTTTGTGAAGTCCTCTCCCCCCTTCCATACTCCACTTCTATTCTAAAGCAGCGCTTCCTAATATTTTTTCTTTCATGTACCCTTTTCTTAAGGTGCAAATAGACAGACCTAAATTTTATCAGTACCGGCATCATTTATTGTGGCGACGCGGTGTTTTTTACCTTTAATAATTTTTAGGGGAAGCTGACTGATGTCCTGCAAGACAGGTACATGTCGCTCAAGTAGGGTTGAACTACTTATCTCCTGACCCACTGTTGATTTCCTCTCACTCTATTGTGAATAAATCAATCATAGTAGGGTCCTAAACAAAGAAATTCCTAGAATTCGGATGAAGGCTGTCAAAACAAGCGTATGCCCGGAGCCTTACGCATGTTACAGAGTGATAATTACACATGTCGCTTTTGAATTCGGGGAAAAAAAACTGGTTTAAAACAAATGTGAAAGAAATTTCTTCTTTGTTCCGACCGATTTTTTCGCTTCATGTTTCCCTATCGTTTTAGTATGTCCCTTAGGCGTTTCATTTCGGAGTGCCCTCCTTCAGCCAGCGTCCTAAAAGAATTCAATTTACCTGTTACCCATTCATAAATTTATTAATCTGAAAAAACTAAAGTTGCCAATTTGTTTTATAAAAATGAGAGAAAATAGTTACGATTGGCTGAACATCGATCACATAAGGGCTTCCTTCGAAGTAGTAACGACGTATTGTAACCGTTTTAAACGCCAAAACTCTATTTAAAAAATTGCATCGAAATAAATAAATATTTATGTTAAATTCATAATACTTCATTCTTTTTAGTACTGAATTTTTAAATATTCAAGTATGATCGACAAATAGTGCACACTTCCTTATGGGCTGCAGAGAATGACCCACTGGTGATGCATGCCGCCTATTGGGACAGTTGGATGTGATCCACCGATAATGTAAGCGGGATTGAACGTGTTAAAAGAAAATCCGGTGTTCTTTTGAAGAGGAGGTTCTACTTTTTGGCGTAAAATTCACATGACTTTTAGGATTTGTTTTCGGTTACAAAGGAAAGAGGTATCCCTATCGGATTTCTTGTACTTTTTTTAATGATATCTTATTTATATATTTTAATTTTTGTAAGTAAAAAACAGTGGATAATACGCACTGTACGATAGGGAGCATTGCTAATGTGCGCCATGAACGCCCAGTCGATTATCGTTTTGTACGGTGACAAGATATATTTCCCTATTATGAAAATACATCCAATAGAGCTTACATCAACAGTCACTTTCAAAAGTTGATTTTTGACAAAATGACGGTCATTTGAACAAAAAAAGCAATTTTCTTGTTTACATAAAAATAATTAATCGACGAAAAAGATACTTTTGGTCGATATAAACTCCAAATAAAACAATTATTATTATTTTTTTCAAAAAAAAAAAAAAAAAAGAACAGAAGAAAATTGGTTTATTTATCGACAAAAAAGATCACCCACTTTAAAAAGCATGGTTTCCATAAGAACAAGTTTAAAGTTTTCTATCAGCTTTAAGTTTAACGCACAAAAAAGATTATAAGTAATTGAAATGTCACAAAATCACTATAGGGCCACAATCTACACACTTAAAGGTATGTGCAAAAACATAATAATAATAATAATAATAATAATAATAATAATAATAATAATAATAATTATAAATAATTATTATAATAATAAAACAATAACAATTTTGACAAAGAATTAGATCTTTCCTTTAAGAAAATCTAGGACAAGAAACATTTTTGCGGGTCTACATTTTTCTATCCCACGCTACTTAAAATGAAAAGAAGGCTTTTACTCACTCTTCCGTGCATTTGATGAAGCCCCCTTGATTATCGGAACCACAATTCCCATTTAGGCTGCCCTGGGTGTTGAACTGCTCGAAACACTCGAACTCTGACTGTACGGCACCTGGGTCCACAAAAGAAATGTAAGTAAAAACATAAGATACATTTCAAACGCAATTTCTTAAAATAAATGAAACATAAATTATTTTTTAATTTAATCTTAACATAAAAAGAGTTAGTAAACAAAGTATTGGTTAAAAATTTAAAAAATCTGCCAGAGATACTTTAAAGGAAAGAGAAGCTGTATTTACTTTTCAAAATTTGTTTGAAATTTGTAACAAAATTTGTTAAGTTTTGTAAAAAAATTTTAACTTTTCCGCTATTGGCGTTTTTGATTAAGGACATACATTTTTAAAAAATGTTTAAGAGTTTTAATTTTATTAAAAAATATATATATATTGACTGCATTTTTAACCTTTTTTAATCAAAAGTAAAAATATTTAGAAAGCAAACCAATATACAAAATAATAATAATAATAATAATAATAATTTTGAAAAAAAAAAAAAAAAAAAAAAAAAAAAAAACTCGTTGAAAATTTTTTGTATCAACACATGGATGATATACTAATTAAAGTACTTATGTATGTAATAAAGGATCAGTCAAAATTAGCGGCGGAATCACATTAGAAAAAATGTAAAAAAATAAAATATTTTCGAATATTTGGCGTGAAAAGACTAAAGAATCACTCGATTTGGCGAGCAGCCTTTTTCCTCTCTAAAAGCAAACGATTATAATGAAACTCAAAACTGTTAGATATTTAGTTTGCGTGTAAATGGTATTTAACGAATTTAAACATAAAGAATGAGAGACTTTAATTAATTTATATACATCTATATACATATTGTATTACATATAAATACATTACTCATTGAAGTAGTTATTTAATTAATCGCTGGAAAAAATGTTTTCATAGTTAAAAAAATCATATTGAGAAAAATTATCTTCATACATTTAAGCGTATTCAAAAATAAACGTCATATGTTTCCATAGCAACAAAATCTAATCGACAATTCTCAAAGACAAATTTAATTAAATTTAAATTATGAATTTTGTTTTAAATCTCAAATTTTGATTATTAAATTTGAATATAAATACATATAAATTTCGATATAACAAAATTATACTTAAAACAAACTAAAACTTACAAAACTAAAGTTATTTAAATCAAACTTATCAAAACAAGTTCAACATGAAACTTTTTTGTGTATTTGGCATAAAGTATTTTTTTGAAATTCCATTTCATTGCCAACCGGCAATAGATCGCCAAATAATTAAATTTTCATTATTTTTTTACGGTTACGGAATGGAGGTTCCGCCGAAGATGTTTTTATAAACATATATATCCACACGAGAAGAACATTCTGTAATTTTTTCAGATTTTTCGGGGTATGCCCGTATGGAGACCTTCCTTGTAAGCATATTTGTAATTTTTTAAAGAAAACTAAAAATTTTAAATTTAACTTATCTTGACAGTTTTAAATAATTATAATTTTGTTATAGAACTATTTCAAAACGTATGTTCACCACTTTTGTCCGTTCTCTAATAAAAAAGATTTTTATCAAGAATATTTTATTAAATGATTTTTAGCTTATTAGGAACATTATTAACAATGCATGAAAACTATATAATTTTCTATTTCATCGTTTAAAAATATGGTACTGAAAGGGTTAATTTCAGTATAAAAAGACTCCATTTATATGTCATCAATTAACAAAAAAATTAGGTATTTAGAAAACAATCCGAAGGCTTTTATCAAGAATTAAAATATTAAGAGTAAGCTTAGTTTAAATTGGCTGATTTGTTGTTACTAGCGTTGCAAAGGTTAGAAAAAACCCGGTTTAAATCCGGGAATAAACCGGGTTTTTAGAAATAAACCTGGAAAAACCCCGGGATTTTTTGGAATAATTCGATTTTTTGGGAATAAACCTGGGAATAAACCTGGTCTATTGGAAATAAACCCGGGAATAAACCGAATTTTTGCAACTCTAGTTGTTACAGTCGAAACTTCCTGCTTCGAACCCGGTATATGTAAAACTCATCGATGTAACGAACGGGAATTTTGGTCGAGACATTTTACTAAGATATTTAATGCTAATTTATCCTCTTAAAGTGAGCCTCCGAAATCTTAAAAAATGTTTAATGAACAAACTCTTTTTTTTTTTTTTTTTTTTTTTTTTTTTTTTTTTTGTTCAGTCGACCATTAAAATTTTATACTTTTGCACAGCTCTGAAAACAGGGATTCGAATCTAATTTCACAAGAAAATGCATGCTGGAAAATTAAGATACAATAAAATTAAAAAGATTTATTCTGGAATAGAAGATTCTGCACCTGAATCTGATGTAGAGAAGCACGTACATGACGTAATTCCTACCATCTCTGATTCTACAGCAGTTATTTGTGTAATTAGTAATTTTTTGTTCACACAAACAGTGGAAGAAAGAGTGTTGGAGTCATTTGATGTATTCGACAAAAAAATTCTTAATATGTTTTTGAAATTGGCTTCACGTCAACAGAAGATTAAAGATTATTACTGTATTAAAAAAGTGAACAACAATTAAAGATAAAACGAATTTACTTTAATTTGTCTTCATTTTTAGTTAATTTAGTTAGTTTTGTGTCAGTTTAATATAGTCGATTTTAATCAATTTATTAATGATCTCATTAATAACTCATTTACGATAATTTATGAATGATCATTTTTAATAGATTTTATCATTTTTAATACATCTTTTTTGAATATACATAGCAATTAATGATTATACATTTTATAAACTCTAGCCTTATCCTTAACGTTTCAGATATAGAAAACCACTGGACATAGCTAACAAAACCTTTAGTCGCTTGAAGTTCATTATAACGGAGTTCGACTGTATTTATAAAATGTAGGTAAAAGCAATGCTACATATGTGAAGCATTTTATAAACAATTTAAAATTTGCTTAGATTAAATACTATTTTCTGTATTACAAAACCACTACAAATCTCTGAAATCCTCAATCGTTCTTTCATTTAATCCCATCTAAATAAGGAACATTTGTAGACATATGACGATCAACTTATGGAGAGTAACTTATTCTGTCTCTTGCTTTTGACATAATTTTCCATTGATTGATTTATTTTAATCACCTAACATTATTATTATATTTTTTTAATATTCTCGGTTTGTATATAAAGATGAACATTTTCCTGAGAAAAGATACAGCTGTAACCATGACTATTTTTACAAAGCGATTTATAAGAAAATCACTTTCTAAATTAGGATGGAAAGCCAGATTACAAGATACTATTTCCCAGCCGTTTAATCCTGGATTTGATTGGCTCTTCTGCAACATTTCATGACTAGTGGTGTAATTACAAGAACTATATATATAATAATAGATTCATCATTTATTATTTTATTAATAAAGCATAAGTACGAAGTTTCTTGGCTGTCAAAAAATACAGAAATTTATTAACTGCGCGCTAAAAGTTTTCAATTCTGATATTTTAGTTTTAAATTAAGTCACTGAACATTTCCTGAACATCACATGATTAAGTTCTGTATTAACTTACATTAGATGTTTTAAAAATTAAAGAAGTATACACAGGTAAAGTATATTTAACAGGCTTTCAAAAACGGAAAAATAAAAATAGCCATATTGGTAGATTTTACAGATGTGATTTTAATTAGTAACAACAACAACACAACAAGAAAGTTTAAAATGTAATTTGAGTATATTTAGGTATTATTTCAAAATAAAATACTTTTGGAGTTTTTTGGTGCTGGGAAACGCACTAGTAGCGGTGAGTAGCGTTTTAAAGAGACGCTGTATGATTAAATACGACTATACTGGTGCTGCCATTTACGTAAAATTTTAATAATTATAAATTAGCAATTTTGATTTATTAATTTAAGAATAAAGAGTTTTAAAAGGCGTATTAAACGAATCACTCTGTGCGATCTGCAATGACACTTAAACACTTGTTTGAAAATTAATGTTTGTTTGTTTGTTTTAGTTTTACCAATATAATACACTGATACAATTTTTTATTTATTTATTTTTTAATTTTGGATAAGGTAAATTTTCAAACTCATGTGTTCAAATTTTTCACATGTGTGGGTGAGGGTGTGTATTTCTCAGATGATATGATTTTGTCAACCAAAATTAGGCAATAAAGCAAAAAGAAAAACAAATAAATATAAAATATTTTGATTTAGAATAAAAGTAAAATAATAAATAAAACAAAGCATGAAAAAATAAAAGGGTTATAAAAAAATTAAAAATACACTATCCCACAATTTAAATAAGAGAGGAGGAAAAAAAAAAAAAACAATTTTTACTTTTTGAACGTCAAAATATTAACGTCAATGCAGAACACAGTTTTCTCTGTAGAGTAGCAAAGAATGGAAAAATTTTTCTTCGAATCAGGAAATGGACTGCTGTTCTTGGATATATGCTCAGTTTTTTCTGATATGCATATTTGGGAAATAAACCAAAGAGCAAATTGGGTATTTGCGTTTAAATCTGAGAATATCATTATTTTTTGCATATTTTCTATTAAGGTATTATGACTCCCAACTATTAACCGAAACAAACAAACAAAAAAGAAAAAAAAAAAAAAAAAAAAAAAAACACTTATTTTTTTTAAAGGATACTTCAGTCAAATGAAAATACCAGTTCACTAATGTTAATCCTATGGAAGAAATTTTTATCTCGCTTACATTTCACCATTTTTAATGACTTTTTTGCACTGAGTACCTGAGAGCGAGGTCGATGTGTACAAAGAACTTTTTTTTTTCGTTTCTTAGATTTTTTTTTTGTAGGTTTTTTTAAAATGACAGTACTTTTAGTTTTGAAACCGGTTCCCAAAAATAAAAGCGTCCTAATAACCTTAATGTATCTTAATTTAATTTTTTAATGGAAAAATAAACCAAATTGACTCATTTTTCCATTTCATTGATAAGGGACGCAATCGTCGATCCAATAGCATGAAACGTGAAATAGGTATCTGTGATGCTTGATGACTTCTCTCTATTCGAAAAGCAATTCTTTGACAATTTCTGAAAAAAAAAAAAAAGCAACCAATCTGTTGCAAATGAGCCAAATAATTGGAAAGAGTTCCTTATCCTGTTCTGGTTGGTGCGATTAACAAAAGAAATCAAAAATAGGGACAAAAGACAGTTTTAAATTTTTCAAGATGACAAAAAACATAGTTTCTAATTTTTTATATAAACATATATTTTTACATCATAAATGTTACATATGTATTATTTTTATATATATTATACATGTAATTATATATAAAGATATACATAATTAAGTGCACATTATGCACACATGTAAATAAATACTTTATACTTATATATTTTTATGTACTCCATATCTTACACATTTATTTTGAATGTAAAATTAAAACATAACAATATAAACATTATTATTATATAAATCTTAAAATAGAGAAAAATGTACAAAATTATATTTATATAATATCACATCTACAAATAAATAAATAAATAAATAAGTAAATAAATCGATTAAAAAACCCCGCAGAAAATTTTAAATAACAAAAATTACTAGCATTAAATATTATTAAAAAACAACCCCAAATGCTGAAGAACGCAACAACCACATTGAAACATTTATCGTTAATAAAAGCTCGCCAAGACAAAATCAGAACATGGGCACGGAACTCATCCCAAATTATTTTAATTCCGAGAAAGCAAATAATAATAATAATGAAGGTATTTCTCTCACTCACCATAACCCCACAGATATTCACATTGATCGTCTGGTGTCGGGCAGTTGGCTTGAAAACAGTAACCTCGGCCGTCTTTGCAAGGCGTACCGTTTTTCTTGTACAAGTCAGTTGGGCACTGTTGAACAGTTACAAATCAATTATAACGAAAAATGCCTTTTATAAGTAAATCATAATAAATTATAAGAAAAAAAAATAAAGATGAACTTTTATTGTAATGTACCGAAGTGTAAAAACAAAATGTTGAAGGATGATTAATTAAAATTTATATAAAATTTAAAAGAAATGAATTAAACTGTAAGTATTTTTTAATAAAATGGATTCCAGTTTTAAATCCAGATACTTGAAAAGAGAAAGGAGTCGATCAACGTTCTCATGATGATCGAACTCATATCCATTCACTCTTTGCTCGGAACTTAAAAAGCGCGAATTTACCAACCGTTCTATGGTTCAATCGAAGAACTTAAGTTTATTTATGAAGCAAGCAATGACATTTACGTGATTACGGCCAAGATGACATTTACGTACTATTATTAGACAAATATTTTTGTCTGTTGAGGAATGACGAATGCAAATTTTAAGTATGTATTTTTTAACGGAATATGGCATTGTCTCCTAAAATATACCACACTACCAAAATTTACGCAAATTGTAGCACAAGAAGCTTATTGAAATTTGATTGCAACGTTAAGCTGAAGACAAGCGAAAAGTTTATAAAAAATGCATCATGTAGATGATTTTGATAAACACAAAAAAATGTACTACTAATTATATAAAACACTACAACAAACACATCCCTTTTTGTCATATGAGCATTATTAATTTTTTTCAGAATGTTTCTAAGCTACACTGTTAAAAAATTGTAACATTTTATCCAGTCATTCGATCGTTTATACTGAAAACGTTTGCACAACCGTAATTTAATGTTATTCTGACCATATTGTTTTTATTTTATGGTCAGAATATAATTAAATTATTTTTATTGAAAACGTTTACACAACCATATTTTAACGCTGTTCTGACCATGTGATTATCCATTTCATGGTCGGAATATAATTTAATTATTTTTGTTGAAAATGTATACACAACCGTAATTTAACGTTATTCTAACCATATTATTACCCATTTTATGGTCAGAGTATAATTTAATTATTTTTATTGAAAACGCGTACACAGCCGTAATTTAACGTTATTCCGACCATATTATTATCTATTTTATGATCAGAACCTAATTTAATTATTTTTATTGAAAACGGTTACACAACTGTAATTTAACGCTATTCTGACCATATTATTACCCATTTTATGGTCAAAACATAATTTAATTATTTTTTTATTGAAAACGGTTACACAACTGTAATTTAACGCTATTCTGACCCTATTTATTGCCCATTTTATGGTCAGAATAAAATTAAACTACAGTTATCTAATCATTTTTTCATAAAGCGGTTGAATGACCAAGTAGTCTTCTGCGAATTTTCAACAGAGTATAATTTCCATATACAAATCCTTTTTTTTTTTTTTTTTTTTTTTTTTGCTTTTTTAAAGATATTTTTACTGATTTTATATTTTAAAAAAATCATCTTTGCATTTAAGCTAATTGATGGAAGCTCGGGAAATGTGACCAGAGAAAAATAAATGATACAAAAAGCTTTTGAAAATATTACATGCATGGGATAAAAATATTATTGGGCAAAAGAAAAAAAAAATCAATATTTAAACCTAGCTTTTAATCTTCCATAAGCAAAGTATTCTTTTTTTTTTTTTTTTTTTTTTTTAACAAATTTATATAATAGTTACTCTGTCATAAAATAAATAAATAAGATAATGTTTCTTTCTTTCTTTGTTTCTTTTTTTTTTCTAAATCAAATTATATTTTTACTCAAACACGTTATTTAAAACCAGCGAAATGACATAATATTGTTCATTTTTAATAATTTATTGCAAATCATACACAAAATAAACTACAAGTGCATATACCTGACCGTCTTTACCATCACAGTATTCAGGAATATCACATTCGGTGACTGCAAGGCGACATATATGACCAGGACCTCGAAGCTGAAAGTGGAAGCAAAAAATGTTTATTAGTTTTTAGTATTTAGGCAAATGTAAAACATCCTCCTGGACGATTTATTTCAAAATGTATAATTTAAATACCAAATTTTAAATATATTTACTAATAAAAGCAAAATGTATGTGGTAATCCAAAGTAGAGATCTGCATAGACCGAAATTTTATATCCAGGCCCACTTTAGCCTTAACAAAGTTTTTTAGCCTGATTCGATGTAAAGGCCGTTCAGCCCAAGCCGAGCTTTAAGGGGGAAAAAAGTCGTTATTTCTTAACAAATCTTATCCTCAATTAAAATCCTTTTTATTGAATATTTCAAGCATATTTACGTAAAAAGTAGTATAAGACACACACACATATATATTTTTTTAATCTGTCCGTACAAAGCACATAAATATAAGATAAAATGTTTTTATATAAATACGTTCAAATGAAAATCCTCTAAAAGTTAATAATTTAGTTTAGAATGAAATAAAAACGCAGTTAAATAAATCAAAATTTTGCAGTTCTATAAAGAAGTAAAATTATTTTTTTTTATATAATCAGAGTTGTTCAAATTTGTAATACAGTAAAACCCCGATAATTCGGATTAATTGGGACCAGACTTAATCCGGATTATCGAAAATTCGTATTATCCGGAGAATTAGAAAAAAAGGAAATAACATAGCTGCCGACTTTTAGTCATTTTTGCTACTACTAAAATTGTACAGAAATTTTCCATTTGTTTAATCATAAGATTTCGACGATTAAATAAGACAATACTTCCTATAAAATTTTTGTGGTAGGAAAAATGCGTAAAAGTTGGCAGCTATGAATTAGAATAAAACATACAGAAAATCACCTTTCTGTTAAACTTATTAAATATTTACAGGCAATAAAATGTTTATTTTGTAATAAAAAAGTTTGCAATTTTCTGCGGTGCCAGTTTTCTATATCTTTTTGTGAGCCGTACGGTCACGCATCTGCTTGAGCATAAGTAATTCGTCTCTCCCGGAGAAAAGTGCCTGAATTCAATGATGCATCTTTATAAATATAAATAATTGTCTGCAAGTGATATTGTAGAAGCGTTTTGTCACAATAAGAAAGAAACAAACTTATGGGCTGACAAAGATCGGAAAGCGATCCTTATCAGACGATGGGTGTTATAGGGACCATTTTACTTTGCTTTCTTGCAATGCTCTAAATAAAAACTTGTTGTGCAGTTATTTTTTATGAGATTTCTAAGTGATTTAAATAGAAAATTGGAATTTTCAAACTTAATGATACCATGTTGTTTCTTTGAATGATAACATCAAAGAGTTTAAATAAAAAACCTTAAGGTATTATCCCAAAAAGATTTCAGAAAAAGATTTTTTTAGTCAGAATACGACGATGAAACTAGTTAATGTTATGGAAATTAACCAATCGAAAAAAAAAAGACCAAACCAATCCGGATTAACGGGATCCAAATTAGAGGGGCTCTACTGTAATAATTATCTGCATTGTGTAATTACAATTTAGTTGAAATGGCACACCCAGGATTAAGTTTTGGAGGGACTAGCATATTTTAGAGGTCTATATTTTCCTGATCTGGCCCGGAATGTCAGACGAGTACGGTCCTATTTTTTTAACATTTGATTAAGAATGGACAAGATGTATCGTTACCGGACATACATTTTTCTATCGACTTAATATAGAACGAAGACTGGGGGTGGAAGGGGGGGAGCAATCAGCGAAACCTTGGGGAGGGGTTCTGAAAATTTTTCATGGGGCTAATTTTGAACACTTAAACTTTAGGATTTTTATTTTTTGTAACACCTATTTAAGTAAAAAATGTAAAATACTTTTATTTATATGTAAAGAAAAAGTGAAGTAAATTTGTTTAAGTTTTTACGAAAACTAACAGCAGTTTTTGACATTCACTTAAACCTCTTTGATAAATAAATAGAAAATATTGTTTGGGTGAATTGTTGTGGTGAATATTAAAAATGCGGATATTTCAAATTTCATAAGAAGATTTATAAATAAGAAAAACATTACAAAAGATTACTACTTTTCAAAATTTCTATTTTCCAGAATCTATTAAAAATAAAACAAATAAACTTTCATAATTTTGGAAAACTTTAAATAGTTAGAATAGTGGGAGAAAGCTCAGTCAGAAAAACATTGGCGGCTTCAGCCAATCCATTCCTGGCTCGAATCCTGATCCGTACTTTTTTCACATACTAGGAAAATTTAGTTTTGTTTAAATAATTAGTTTAACTTTGCAGTTTGGGAGGGGTTTCAGCTCCCTTAGCTCTTCTCGTGGGTGCACCAAATCTAACTGATTTAGTTAAACATATTCAAACACAGAAATTTCGTCAAATATTAGGATGGTCGCCAGCTCCTGATAGAGTGCCGCAAGAGCATTTTACGGCATACAATTTTAACCATAATTAATTGTAAGCAATTCCATTACACAAAATCACGATTATAAAATTAACCCAATTCTCTCTATAAGTTATTAAACTAAAATACAAAAAATACATAATTTTAACCTTTATATAAATTCATAAAAATTCCGTTACAAAAATGAACATTATCACAACTGATTTCACAATGAAACATTAGCCTACCATATGTGTACTGTTGGTGACCATTTTTTATTCTATTTCCCACTATTCTTTTAAAACAAAAATTTTTGACAAAAACTTTCACAAAGTGTGCTTATAGAATTATAGTACAAAATTCTGTTTTTAACAATATTATGGAAAAGAGAATATAAGTCATCTGTGGTAGGTCACGGCCATCCAAAATAGGAATATCAGGCAAAACTCGACCGACTTCATAATGTGTGTCATGTTAAAGGATCTTGAAATTGGTCAAAATATCAAATTTATTTTTTGAAATGTTAATTAAGAGCTTCTTTAATTGTGATTATTTTGACACCTCATTTTTACCTATACGATACTTGTATGGCAAGATATCGTCAATTTTGTAAATAGATCCAGAGCAATTACCCATACAAATGAAACTGATTTTTCTAACTGCTCGTATTTTTAAAACTCTCTTGTTCGAAAAATATTAAAGCTTTTTTGCTAATTTAGATGGAAGTTTGATTTTTCTTTTTTACTTACTTGTTAATACTTGTTAATATTTTTGTGTATGGATTTAACATTGAATTTTTTAGTTATTTTTTAAAAAAGTATTTAAATTGAGAATTTTTTTAATTTTCTGCATTTTTTAATACACGAGAGAGAAGAAATCATATTAAATGTAAAAATCCCATAGATTTAAAAATCCATGCTCAGTTTTATGTAATCTATTTTAATGAATGTGGAAAAAACACCCCTGATGACGTAGTTTAATGGAAAAGCCTTCTACTGCCTTTTTATCCATTTATTTTTCATTATTTTAGTAATATGCCTTCTATTTCACTTCAAACTTCAACTGTTTTCAATAAGATGATTGTAAAAATATTGGTTTCATTGGTTTATTGTATGGTAATATATGAATTACTCTGGTTATATAATGTCCATTTATCCACATATTTCTTAGTAATTTGGTAATCTGCCTTCTATTTCTCTTCAAACTTCAACTGTTTTTAATAATATGAATGTAAAAATACTGGTTTCATTGGTTCTTTTATTGGTATTGTCTGAATAACTTTGGATGTATTTATAAAAGTAAAAATATTCATATTTAAAAAAGTAAGGTACCCTGGGGTAATAACGCCAGGCGGGGTAATAACGCCAAGTGCTTATATTTTGCATAATTATGAAATAATCAGGTAAATGACACCCATGTGCTCTGCGCAGAAGGGTTTTGAGTCATATAAATCGCAAAAACAGCTTCAAGTTAATTTGTTTCATTTTTAGGTCTTATTGTTTTTACAAGCAACTAAAATTAACGCTTGATCTAAAATTTGCGAGATACGTTTTGTGATGTGAAGACTATCTTTTATATACGGAAATACTTTGTTAATTACACAAATTTGTAGTACAATTCATGGACTTTTAAAATGTTGTTGAAGATTTTGGATATCTTCTCGAGATAATTTGTAATTTAAAATGTACAGCGCAATAACTATAACGGGGTAATAACGCCAATCCTTGGTATTGATACCCCGGTTGATTCCCAACAGTGGCCGAGCTACATCCTAAATACTGATTCAAATAAACACAGTTAAAACTGTGCAATGTTTCTAATAATTCTATTTAAGCGGTCTTTTTTATGCAAAAAGAAGCTCACGGTCTGATATTATTTTGCCTCATCCCCCCCCCCACACACACACACCACACCTTTATTTTTCTTACACTTTCACAAAAAATTAAACATTTTCAATAACTTAAAATGCAATTTGTCAATTTCTAAGTTTGTAGAGTTTGTATTTTTAGAATGTGGCAATCTACATGCAATTATTTCATCTTATTTCATAGTTTTGTTTGCATGGCGTTATTACCCATATAGGTGGGTAATAACGCCAAACAGCATTGGTCAAGAAATCACGTCATTACATTTTATGAATACATATCTGTTAAATTATTTTTTTTAATATAGATAGTCAATGAATATCTGTATCAAATCATACATTTGTTTGAAAAATACAATCTAAAACTGAGCCGTGAAAATTGGTAGAACCTTAACGTGGCGTTATTACCCCAGGGTACCTTAGTAGTATTTTAAAAAAAGTAAAAATTTTTTAACAAAAATTTAAACTTTAGTAAAAAAGGCTGTTCTAAAATAATTTTTTTTAAAGATTTTCTTTAATTTTCAGTATTTAATATTGTACCACCCCATAAATTACAGCATTATTCAAAATTGAAGAGATGGTTTCAAAGGCGCTGTGTCCTCAAGGGCCCTGTTCCTGCCTGCGAAAACACTCGCGATCAAATGCTATTCCTATGGGAAGGCATTTTTCTAATAATTCTTTTAGGGATGAGAATTTTCCGCGTTTTTTCCTACCAGTATGATATTAGAGAAAATATTGTTCTGTTAAATCGCAGCATTTTTCAATTGAATAAAATAGCGTTTTTTCTGCAATTACACTGGCGGGAAAAAACGGAAAATTCTCATCCCTATTCTTTCGAATTTTAACATTTGTATTTTTTTTTCTTTTTTGCATTGGATAGCTGAGGTCCCTCTCAAGATCGCTCTTTGATCACTTTTTCAATTTTGGTCTCAAGTATTTTTTTAAAGTTACTTTCACTTTCTGAACCGGTTCTGAAACAGCATTAAACCTCTGTTAATATTCCATTAAACAAATCAATAGTATTTCATATAATATTTATATTTAAATTACAGATATTAGAATTACATTTTTTTTATTTATTTAAAATTCAACTGAAACATTTCAAAAGATTAACTATTCATAATGCATACAACCTAAGATATTTTTTTTTAACATTGAAAACTATCAGATATTTAAAGACACATTCAAATTGCTGAAAATGTCAACACAAGAAAAATAAAATAAAAATGATTGTATTCAATTAAAGGTCAACGGTGATTCAAGTATATTATTTTGGACCATTTCCAAAATTCGAATTTGTTGGCATTCGAATGAAATACTTAAATTTAACTAACATCCTTATGAGAGCCATAATGATATGTAGGCGAAAATTCACCATCATAAATAAAAAATATTTTTCACATATACTATAAAATGTTTGAAGAGCGTTAATATTTTAAAAACACTCCTTTTGACTCATTATTTTGAAATTGAGGAGGAAAAAAATGTCTGTCTCGTATATATACTTAGTCATCTTCTTAATCCTTTTTAGAGTTTTGTAGTTATGAATGAAATTTCAGGCTGTCTAGACTTACTATTGATCAGTGTTTCTTTCAGACCAGCTTATTTCGGGGTTGAGTAAACAAATATTATTAATGTAGGTAATTGCGCGAAATGTAACTCAAAAATTTCGGATGCTGCGGGTGTTAGTCGACTTAATGCGGAGAGACCACCTACATCACTAGAGAGAGGGAGTGAAAAAATACCATTAGCAGTTTTCAACAAGTAAGAAAAATCATGCGTTAAGCATAGATTATAAAACACTTTTCAACACTTCCTTACATTATTAACAAAACTTTGTCATTTAGGGAAATAAAATGCTACTGTCCCTAGCCAAATATATATTCCAATACTTTTGAATAGCCCTGTAATTGATCCGCCGGTTGATATATATATATACTATATAATAGGAAAATTTAGTTTAGCAAGAAAATCCCTAACTTGTTGAAATTTCTGCTTTAGCACTTCATTCTAATAGATGGAAAATACTTGAATACTTTTGTTCAGCCCTGTAATTTACCTAGTACCTTTATTAAACGCCAGTATTTTGTTAAAATTTAGTTCAAACAAAAACACTCTTAAAATTATTTAAATCACATTTCCTGAAATTATCATTTATGTGTGACCATGTAGCTAATTCTTTGCGTGACCCTGTATATCATTTTATCTTTATTCTACAATCATTTCTTTGTAAACTGAAAGCAGTTTAACGTAAAAATGCATAACTTATTTAAAAACTACCTTTAAGTTAATTATCCTCACATTCAGTAATCTTTATGAGCTCTTTTGTGTAACCCTGTATATCAATTGTAGCATTTATACACACCATAGAATTTGCAGACATTTAGTAAAACTTAAAAACGCATTTCCTAATTGAAAATGTATTTCATTATGATATGCGTTCCCTGCTCTTATTTGTGTGTACCTGTAAGTGCTACGCACTTCATATTATGCGTTAAATATTAAGTCTCAGCTGCGTATATCAATTTTATGATACTTGAAATCGTTTAACATAATTAAAATATGTCACAAACAGTTTCCCCCTTTATTAATGTGTAATGGAATTTTTTTGAGTAGCCCTGTAAATGAATAGTAACTACTATTTTCATTGCATATTTTACAGAATGCATATTTTAGTGCACTTTGCGAATCTATGAAAATTTGAATATGTTTGACAGGATGTAACAGCTTTAAAATTCATTTGAAACGATTTTTTCCCGTAGGCCGTAATGTATTGGAAAACTTTTGACTATCCCTGTAAAAAACTACCCACTTTAGAAGCTTCATTTTCAATAGGGTTTGTTATAGGGTAAACATCAATAACATATAAAAATTTCATAGTAATCCGAGTATATTTATGGGAGTTAGAGTGCGGACAGATGGATAGATGGCCAGACAAACCGAATGCATAAACACTTTTCAATTTTATTGGAAAGTGTTAAAAGAGGTTTATTCATACTGTTACAAAACCGTCACGAATAACAGAATTTTAGCATCAGTTTTATATCAATTTCTTCTATTAAAAAATATTGAAATCACTTCATCGGTTTTTAAGAATAGTCTATTTCAATATCAGCTGTTTATAAACATATATTATTTGAAATTGAAAACATTCTATTTTAATAAAAAAATATATAATAGAATCATATCAATGACAGCAAACCCAAGAGGGAAGTTTCCATAAACTGTCTCGCCAGTACCCAGGTTGAATCAAGAAACTAATTACAGAAAAATACATTTTCAAAATGTAAATAAAGAGCAAAAATTATTTATTCAGAGATTTGAATCAGATTGCAGATTTGATCAGGTGCCTGAGAATACATGCTAAAGTGCATAGATGCAGGGTTTTCAAATGGTCCGCGATCTGAACACCAACATTTTTTAACAGAAAATTTATTAGTAGGTTTCTACAGAATTTACGCTAAAACTAACTTTCGAAGGTGATTTCTCCTCGATTTGCTAGAAAAATATAAAAGGAAAATCTTTCTAAGAAAATATCGATGTTCAGTTGTCCGACCATTTGGGAGCCCTGTAAATGCTATCAAACCTCCGTGTAAAGGTTAACTCAAAATGACAGAAAGCTTTCTCCACTCAAAAATTATCATAAACTTGCGTTTTGATTCATAAAATTGAGCATAAAATTACGTTGAATGCTCTAAAATGAGGGGTTTTTTTCACTGATTTTTTTATTCTGCCTTTTTGTGTTTAGATCTTCAATACACCTGATAAAGAGAAAAGCTGGACAACTGTCCATTATAATATTTATATTGATCAACTGGACAGCAAAATCGTGAGGTATTTTGTATAAGAAACGCAAGTTTTACTTTAGTTGGAATTACACATAAGATGGAAATTGCAGAGCTCAGGTGATAAAGGAGATAAGTAGGATAATCATCGTTTTGAGAAAGTGAGTTGGTCAAATACTTCCTTTATACATTAAAATATTTGTGAGTATTATGCTTTTTCAAATAGTAAATTTAACAGCGATTAGTGGACCACTTATTATGCTCAATCACGTGAACATTATTTTTTTTTCATTTTTGTTACATAACACCTTTATCATACGAGCTCTTCAATTGAAATAAAGGGAAAGCAAAGAGAAAGGCTATATCGTGAAAGGAGTGGGTGATGTGAAACACACTGTGGTGGAATTACTTTGCAGTCGGCACAACAAGGTCCCATTGAGCATTCGGCTTCCACCCTCAGCTTGCAGGTGATAGGGTCGCAGCAAGGGTCGGTCTGGGTGCACTCCTGAAAACACAAAACGTTAAAATTTTGAAAAGTTGCACTAGAACTTTGCATATCAAACACTACAAGAAAAATTTTAAAACAGCATATCGGCAATTAGTTTAACAACAAGAACGGCTCCGATAACATTCTCGTATAGTATAACCCAGGAGGTATATTAAATAAGAGATAAAAATGATGCATCAGGCATAGATTATAAAACACTTTGCAACGCTAACATAGCGCCATTAACAAAATCTTTTTTTTTCTTATATAAAATGAGGTGTGTAAAGGAGAAACTTAAGAAAACATATAATTCAATAAAAATCCATTTTCAGCGAATCCTGCCATACTTGTTAAGAGGCTACTTCAGTCAGGCAAAAACACGCTTTCGTTTAATGTGTTAATCCTATTGAAGAAATTTTTTAAGATAGCTCGCTGCCATTTCAATATTTTTAAATGATTTTATTTTTGAAATGAGTAGCCAGGTCAGTCAGTCAAAAGGCCGTTTTTAACTTTTTTGATCTACTTTGCAGATTTTGTAATGATAATACATTTACTTTCGTAACCGGTTCCGAATGTAAATGCATCATAATAAATAATAAAAAAAAACCTGTACGCAAAATCAAAAAGTAAAAAAAAAAAAAAAACTATTTTTGCATATATCAATCTTACTTACTTAATGCAAATAAATAAATAAAAATATTCAAGTGCAGTGAATTATGTTAAAAAATTTCTCCCATAGAATTAATATTAGAGAACGGGGTTTTTCGCTTGCCTGAAGTAGACTCTTAAAGCATGCGAGTTCATTCCTGTCTATATTCCATCTATAGAGTTTATACACACCACATAATGCATCAAACGCCCATAGGTTTTACATTATGGGGGATAATTCGGAATGTGAGTGACCAGCAGCCTTACAAAAATCTAATAAATTCTGAGTTTTCTAAAAATAAAGAAACGTTTTTCGAAACCGTAGATGATTCTAAAGACTTAATATTACGCTTTCTTTCGTGATTATGTTATACTTTTCTAGAATAAGAAACATTTGTGTTCTTTTACAGTGTAAGAAGTATACAATACCGATTCTGTAATAAATTTCTTTTTACTAAAGATAATAACTAGAGATCGACTAAAAATTCGGTTTCGGATCGAAATCTGGAATTTTACCAAAATTTTATTTTTGGCGAAGATGCTATTAAAAATTCGGCTGGGCCAAAAATATCTATATTTCAAAAATCTCATTTTTTTCATTTGAGAATTTTTAACACTACTCATAGATTTGAGCTGTATCGATGTTGATTGCCATGAACTTCGCGTTTTATAAGGTTCATTCATGGTCGACTCAAAGTTAATACATGAGTACAAATGAAAAAGCAAGCAATGTTTATAAGAGTAAACTTTAAAAAATCTTCATGTGTTCATTAAAACCTGCAAATTTAATAGCAATAGAAAATATTTAATTTGAAACCGCAGAAATGTATCAAAAACATTTTTAGAAAGTTATACTATTGTATATCGGATGTTCTTTTACAAAAATCATTGTAAAGGATAAATCAAGTTATGTATATATTTAAAACATCTTTTAATGAGAGAAATTCGAAGAATTGAAGAAACATTCTGTATCGTGGATTAATTTACGACATTTCATTTTATCTGAACATAAAAGTTTTGTTCAGCAGCAAGAAAGCTGATTTGATCTCACGTATAATATATTTATAATTAATAAGTAATAATGTATATATACTTATGTATGCATTATTTATTTAACATTTTTTGGACATTTTCATTTCTGATTAAAAATAGGAAGATTATCGAAATTCAATTTCCTTTTCGACCTTTAAAACCTGCTTTGGTCGTTCTTTAATAATAGGATTAATAATGAAAAGAGTGTTCATGTGGTCTCATTGAACCTCCTCTTTTCTTCCCACGAAGACAGTTCTGAATAATTAATAATAAATATAAATAAAAATAAATAATCAAGCACAGATAATTAAATTTGAGAATAGAGACATTCTTACATCTATACTGCCACAATCACATTCTTCACCATTTTCCACAACATTGTTACCACATGAGCGAAAATCTTCAAGCTAGAAAAAAGATCAATACAATGAAATGTTTGCAATGCATGGATAACATACAAAACAAGACACTATTTAAAACAATCAGTAAATGTTTTACATACGAAAGAAAGGAATCATACCTGATTGGGTTTATTAAACAAACAAATACCGTGACCGATTCGGAGGGCATTGATGTAATCTTGTAAGCTGCATGATGAAAAATGATATGGCTGAATTTTGTTAATGCCTCTAGAAAAGAAAAAAAAATGACATTTTTATCATTTTTGTAAGCTAAAATACACATACAAGCAAACACAAACCACTTTATTTTAAACACCAGAGTAACTATGAAGAGTAATTAATTTTTAAATTCTATTTAAGCGATATATTTTGTCCATTCTGTCATGCTAATAAAGCCAGCAGATAAGGCAGAATTTAAATATATTTTTAACCAACAATTAAAATAAATCTCTATAACAGATAAGAAAAATTAGTACTTATATGATTTATTATATCAATGAATTTGATTGTGTTAAAATAATAAAAAAATATACGAATCCATATTTTAGGGGCTGCACATGTATAACGTTATCAATCTTTAGTCAATTTTGTACATCTCCCGCCCCCCACTTTTACGATCATTGTTAGCATTTAAAAATTCTTTTTCTTTATGCATTTTTTTCTTCTTTTTAATAAATGTTTGCAGTTATATACATAGGTTTAAATAGGTTTATATATTTATCCTACTGTTTCACCTACTTGACTGATTTAACGGGAGAGAAGAAGACAATAAAATATCACTATTAGATATGAAACAACTTTATATCAAATAACACTAAGAAATATTTATTACGTGACAATATTTAACGGTATCATTTTGTTACATAATGCATTCAACGGTATTTTTTCTTTTTCTTTTTCTTTCTTTCTTTCTTTCTTTTCTTTTCCTTTTTTTTTTTTTTGTACTTGCTCCCTCCACAGACATAGGCAGAACTTTAAAACAAAACAGGTGGAGAACATTCTTTTCCATGTTTTGCTGGCAAATACAGTCGAGCCTCTATATAATGAAATCCATCGTTCCAGTAAAAAAAATCGTTATATAGAGAAATTCGATGTATAGAGTATGATGTTAAAAATAGTATTTAATGTGTAAATTTTGAACAAATATTATTTTTGATCTTTTTAATTAAGAATTTGAAATGTTTAAAAGTATATATTAACCTAACATTTTATTTCTTACTTATTTAAGCAGTTTCAAAAAAGAGAAAAGACATTTATTTGAAAGCTTAATGAAAATCAAATAAGGAAGACTTACATAAATTTCAGAGGAAGAAATCTGTAATTTTTTGTTGTTTTGATTTTAAAATTACAATTGTTACGCTCTCAAAAAAAAAAAAAAAATCTAAAATTTTAGCAAGGAATGAAAAATTGTAGTTGATATTTTCCTCCATTTGAAGGTCTCTCTTATGTGCTCTCATTGATTCCTCTCTTATATGTGTAACAATTCAATTGACTGTGTTTTGAGAAGGATGTTGAAAGGTGTGTGGGAGGTGGGATGAACTTGTTAGATTTAAAGAATAAGGAGAGAAGTAATATTTATAAAAAAAACCTCTCCACTGAACGATAAATCAAAAATAAGTGATGGAAAATTGATTCCATATGATTTCGAAGCTTTTTTAAAACTGAATAAATTAAGATCAATTTATGAAAAAATTCGTTATATGGAGATAGATATTTCGCTATATAGAGTCTGTTTTTAATGTAATCATGTGAAAAGGGGACCGTTCTTACTAAAAATTCGTTATATGGAGAAATTCGATGTATGGAGTTTCGTTATATAGAGGTTCGACTGTATAACAAGAAAATTTCGATTCTGGATTTTATAATTATATACATATATGACAGAAGAACAGGAATGAAAAACGCTGGGTTATGCCGCATTTAGGAATGAAATGATTTTAGAACTAATTAAGGGTGTATTTGAAAAAATATTTTTCCACCTTCAACAACTCGACATTTTCTGACAC
This sequence comes from Maratus speculifer, assembly GCA_964019185.1. Taxonomy (NCBI): domain Eukaryota; kingdom Metazoa; phylum Arthropoda; class Arachnida; order Araneae; family Salticidae; genus Maratus; species Maratus speculifer. The sequence goes on along the minus strand of OZ025292.1, from coordinate 19,053,485 downwards.
ATTTTCAGACTCATTTTTAAAAGTAGAAACATTAAATTTGGGAAGGTGATTTTTGAAGAGATCTGTAAGAGACAGTGTGATTTCATTTTTTGTTTAATTAATAAGAATTTGATTCATAAACAATTATTTTCTCAGTATGACCGTTTTTATTATTCCCAGATCACCGACTTTGGAAAATTCGGTTCGGAAGGCCAAATTTGAGGGTATTTTTTGTAATATTTTATGGCTTTATCAAAAAATCGACATGCACGGCACATTATGTAGAATCTGAATAAGAAAATTTGCCAGTTTGGTGCGTTTGAGAGCAAAAATGATTCTAAAAATAAGTCAGAAAATAAGCAGTTTGAATTGGAATACACTCTTAATCGCTTTAATAGTAAATTTGTATTTTCATAAAATAGATAAGACTTAAAATAAAGACAAAAAAATCAGATAACTAATTATACTGATATAACGAAAAGGTTACAAAAAGAAAATTTTGTTTGGATAAAAAATATAGAGATATCAAAATTTTCTTATGTATGTTACTATTGATATAAACATAATACTCATATAAAGAAAAAAAAAAGACGAACAAGGCGATTGCAAATGCGTGTTTGTTTATCCACGTTTAAGAAAGAATATTTATGTTCTCTATTTAGTGTATCAATATTTTTCACCAAAAAGGATACATTTTACATCGGTTTTTCTCTATTAGATTTGAAATTTTCTTCTGGTGGTACACGGAAGTATGATCTTCAATTTAGTGGTACGTTGATCTAAAAATTTGAGAACCCCTGGTCTAGACATATCTTGACGATTTACTCTCTTGTCCTGGCCTAAAGTGATAACAGCAATATGTACAGCTCCTTATTGGAATTTTCGTCACCAGCTGTTTATTCTGTTGGTTTATCTCAAATTACAGAAAAGATGTTATTACAAAATGTCCGCTTGAAAGAATTGTGTTGACTGCGATGTTGTTCAGCTAGCTCAAGCATAAGTAATTAAAGTCTAAAAGGGTTAAAGCCTTGATCTGAACACATTTTCACTTAGTTGGATAAATTAATACTCGTAAGAAATAAAAAGTTGGAAATCAATCTTAAAATATGTGTTCTTTAGATTTTGATGTCCATACTTTTACCATCTGTACTCTGAAATATATTTCATCTCTCTTCGTAAACACATTTGATAATATTCTAGTCGAACAACATTATTCATTATTCTCCAATGAGTAAATCGGAAATTTTTATCAATTTATCACAGAATAAAATGCAAATTTTAAATCATTACAAATCACAAAATTCTAAAATTGTTGATTATTATTGATTAAATCTTTTTTTCAGCGCTTTTAAGATTTTATAGGTGGTTCATTATGTAACAAAAGGAGGTATCAATAAAGTTTAAAAGTTTAGTGACAGTACAAACCAGTTAATAAATATTTAACATTTTCTCTAGCTCTTATTTCATTGTGTTTGTCAACTAATTATTAATAAAAAATATGATTTAAATTTTTGTTAAGATAATAAAAATTAAATTAAGATCACAAAAACGATATGAATAATAAAACTAACATAAGTTTACAATATTTATGTCACCATACTTCACATGAAATACTTTCCTCATAAAGTAAGAATATAAACAAAAATTAGGAGCTAAATAAATATTTACATGGTGATAATTAAGCATAAAATATAATAATACCGTTTTGTGTATAACTTAAATCGAATAATTAAAAATATGATTTTCAACACAGATTTTTTATTTTAATTATCTCCAGATTATTGTATTATACTTCGATACAATCTACAATGTAAATATTGTTTTAGTGTTTAATACATTTTTTCTAGATCTTTTAAAACTTTAATTTTGGACTATTTACTTGCATTAAAGGCGGGATATTTTGTGCGTCAACACTGTTTTTACGACGATGTGTTTTTTTAAAGAATGATGAAAATAATTAAAATTCTTTACTAAATCCCAAGGATCAGACCAAACATATATATACAATTAACGATTTTATATATGTTACAGGCCAAACCCGATTTTAGGCCAAACTAGATTGGCCTAGTCCAAACTAGTCTATCCTAACGCCCATCGGATAAACTAGTTTTTCCTAGGCCAAACTAGTCTATCCTAACGCCCATCGGATAAACTAGTTTTTCCTAGGCCAAACTAGTCTATCCGAACGCCCATCGGATAAACTAGTTTTTCCTAGGCCAAACTAGTCTATCCGAACGCCCATCGGATAAACTAGATTTTCCTAGGCCAAACTAGTTTGGCCGAATGGTCATTAGGATGAACTAGTTTAGCCTGCTATTCATTGGTTTGAACTAGTTTATCCTAGGCTGAACTAGATTGTCCTAGGCCAATTCAATTTGGCGTGATTTTATTGAATTTAAAGACCGCCACGGCGCCAACTTTCTTGTTTTGATCTAATTTAGCCTAGGCCGATGCAATTCGACGCGATTTTAGCTCACAGACTATCAAAGCCTGAGAGCTAATGTGCTCGCAGATTCTGTGTGTGTGTATGTAACCATGTACGTACGTATGTAGGACTAATATAACGGACTAATGTGTAACTAATATAACGCGAGCACTCCGGTGTTGGAATTTGGACACGATTTAGTTCAAGCCAGTCGGCTTCGCCCGCTATCGGGCCCCTTCTTTTATATAAAATCTTGAAACGGACGTATGTTGAAGCGAACGAACTTCAAAGTGAAAAAAACATGATGATACATATTTAAGAAAAAGGATTTTGCATCGAAATACCACTATTTTCTAATAGTAATTTTTATAAAAATGTTATATTCTTGCTGGAACTTTTTGAAACTTTCTGATAGTTTATCGCATATGATATAATAATAATAATAAAAAAAAAAAAAAAAAAAAAAAAAAAAGAGTTACATTTTGGCGTGAAAGAGGAAGTGGTTGCGAACAAAATCAGGAAATATAACGGAAATTCTAGGTTTTAAAGCACCGCGACCTCAAGTAACACATCTACTAATAGGTTGTTTAACGGAGTTTCATTCAAATACAGTTTTGTTAATAATATAGTACGCTCCCTGGTGTTGGATTGAGAAACTAATGTAACGTGGCTTAGTTAAAACTTGCTGGCTTCGCCCGCTATCTGACTGGCCTATGCAGCGGGGTTATGGTTGGAAATTCGTTCGCTTCGAGGCTCTTTCGAAAAGGAGGATTACATTCGGCGGTGCGTACTCAGCACGCTTGCTACGATTTGAATTTCGTTCGCTTCGAAGTTCGTTCGAAAAGAAAGAGGGCATTCGGCAGTACGTGTGCAGCACACCTGCTATACGCTGTCGCAAGCTGTAGGGATGAAGCTGGAGAACTAATGCACGAAATTTAATAAAAAATTATATTCAGGTAGTCTCTGATCTAAATTGTTGCTGATTAGTTTTTGGTGTAAATCGTTCATCAGGTGGAGTACTGTTTGGCATTTTTTACGATTTACGCATCAGCTTTATCTTAATAGCTAATACAATCAAATTTCCATCGAACTTCAGATACAGTTCGTCCATGACATGAGTTGGTGTTTTTATTTTGATGTAAATCACTCAACATGGCTATGATAAGCTGCATTTTTCACAATTTTCACAATAGCTGTATCTCAAGAAGTAATTTAATAAATTTATATTCAGATAGTCCTTGATATAAATCGATACTGATTACTTTTTCATGTAAATAGTTCAACAGATGGCGCTTCTAAAGTGCGATTTTACTGATTTGCATTAACACTATTTCAATAACTAATTTACGGATTTTCATCAAACTTCCGAATCAGTAAATCCGTAATATGAACTAAATCTTTTTACGTATTCGTGTTAATTGCTCAATAGGTGGCGCTGTTGTGCTCAATTTTCCCGATTCCTGAAATAGTTTTGTTGCAAGAATTAATGCACGAATTTTCATCAAACTTTAGATTCAGTAAGTCCCTGATATAAATTAGTATTCTGTAGTTTTGGAGTAAATCTCTTGAAAGATAGCGCCGCTATACGGTATTATTCGTGACTATTGCAATAGCGCTATCTCAGGATCTAATGCATGGATTTTCATGAAACTCCAGATTCTGTTAGTCCTTGATATAAAAAGTACAAAAGTACTTTTTAGTTTTTGGAGTAAATCGTGCAACAGGTGGCGCTGCTATGTGGCATTATTCATGATTATCGCAATATCTCAAGAAGAAATGCACGGATTTTCATCAAACTTCAAATTCAGTTAGTCCCTGATATAAATTAATATTCTTTTGTTTTTAGAGTAAATGGCTCAATAGGTAGCGCTTCTATCCAGTTTTTTTTATTACTTCTGTGATAATTCAAATATCTGAAATAAGGTACCCTGGGGTAATAACGCCACGTTAAGGTTCTAGCAATTTTCACGGCTTAGTTTTAGTTTGTATTTTTCAAACAAATATATGATTTGATACAGCAACTCATTGACTATCTATATAAAAAAAATAATTCAACAGATATGAATACATAAAATGTAATGGCGTGATTTCTTGACCAATGCTATTTGGCGTTATTACCCACCTATATGGGTAATAACGCCATGCAAACAAAACAATGAAATAAGTTGGATTAATTGCATGTAGATTGCCCAATTCTAAAAATACAAACTCTCAGCTCTAGAAATTGACAAATTGCATCCTAAGCTATTGAAAATGTTCATTTTTTCGTGAAAGTGTAAGAAAAATAAAGGTGAGGTGTGGGGAGGGGGGATGAGGCAAAAGAATATCAGACCGTGAGCTTCTTTTTGCTTAAAAAGGAGCGTTTAAAGAGAATTATTAGAAACATTGCACAGTTTTAACTGTGTTTATTTGAATCAGTATTTAGGATGTAGCTCTGCCACTGTAGGGAATCAACCGAGGTAAAAATTGCAAGGATTGGCGTTATTACCCCGTTATAGTTATTGCGCTGTACATTTTAAATTACAAATTATCTCGAGAAGATATTTAAAATCTTCAACAACATTTTGAAAGGCCATGAAATGTACTACAAATTTATGTAATTAACAAAGTATTTCCGGATAAAAAAAATAGTCTTCACATCACAAAACGTATCTCGCAAATTTTAGATCAAGCGTTAATTTTAGTTGCTTGTAAAAACAATAAGACCTAAAAATGAAACAAATTAACTTGAAGCTGTTTTTTGCGATTTATATGACTCAAAACCCTTCTGCGCAGAACACATGGGTGTCATTTACCAGATTATTTTACAATTATGCAAAATATTAGCACTTGGCGTTATTACCCCGTCTGGCGTTATTACCCCAGGGTACCTTAGTACTAATACACAGATTTTCATCAAAATTCAGCTTGAATTAGAATTTGAAAGACGTTGTTACGGATTTTTCAAAAAGTTCCGGCAAGAATTTAACATTTTTACAAAAATTGCTATTAGAAAATAGTGGTATTTCGATGCGGAATCCTTTTTCTTAAGTATTTATCATAATGTTTCTTTCCTATGTTTCTTTCCTTTCGATTCAACATGCGTAAATACCTAAATCGCGTTGTATTAGTTCCAAATTCCAACACCAGGGTGCTCGCATTAGTTCCACATTCCATCACCAGGGAGCGCACCTTATTACTAACAGAACTGTAACTTAAGAAAACTCCGTTAAAGAATCTATCAGTAGATATGTTACTCGATGTCGCGGTGCTTCAAAACAAGAATTTGAGATTTTTGAAAAAATCACTATTCTTCAATAGTGGCATTAAATGCAAAATATATTTTTATAAATTTATCATATGTCATAAACTATCTTAAAGTTTCAAATAGATCAACCTAGAATTTCCGTTACATTTCCTGATTTTGTTTGCCCCCCCCCCCCCCTCTTTCCCTTTCGTAATGGGACTTTTTATACAATTTTTTATCACATGTTATAAACTATCACAAAGTTTCAACAATTCCAACAAGAATTTAACATTTTTACAAAAATTACTAATAGAAAATAGTGGTATTTCACGCGGTATTTTTTTTTCTTAAATATTTAACACCATGTTATATTATGTTTCAAAAAGTTTCACAAAATTGGTTAATTAGCAGCTAAAATTTAAAAAAACGCTGAGCTTTTAAAAAAAAATCTAGCGTCCCCTTAATCTACCTCCCCGCCGTATCCTAAATTTCAAGTGTCATGCTTTATTTAAGCTTTTTCTTATTTTTAAAAGGATTCGGATATTTACTTTTTTAATATGAACAATTTCGCGTGAAGTGATGTGTGTGAAAACCAATATCTGTTACAAATTAAAAATCTTTTCATAAAACCAAAAGTTTCTATCCGATTGAAAAAATAATCCGCTCTATCTTTATATTTAAACTCAGAACCCCCAAAATTAATCAGGTAAACGCCTTATCAGAAGAAACCTACATCCAAAATTTGAAACAAATCGGTAAATTATCCCTGAAAAATCTATTTACATAAATTAAGAGTGTTACTCCCCATTCCTCCTTTCTTTATATGTAAACAATGAACACCCACAACTAATCATGGATGTACCTTATCAAACTGATATTGTACCTAAAATTTTAATAAAATCTGATACTTTTGCATGAAAACTGACTTAATAAAATTAAGGAGTGGGAGGGGGGGGGGGGTGCGGTTGTTCCCCTTCCCTTATTCTTATCCAATGAACCCCTGAAACTAATCAGGAAAGTTCGTTATCAGGATATATCTATGCCCAAATTTTGAAGCAAACTGGATATTTCTATCAGGAGTTATCGCATTACGTACATACGTACATACATACGTACATGGTTACATGGTTACATACACACACACAGAATCTGCGAGCACATTAGCTCTCATACTTTGATAGTCTGTGAGCTGAAATCGCGTCAAACTGCATTGGCCTAGGCTAATTAGATCAAAACTAGAAAGTTGGCGCCGTGGAGGTCTTTAAATTAAAAAAAAAATCACGCCAAATTGAATTGGCCTAGGACAATCTAGTTCGGCCTAGGATAAACTAGTTCAAACCAATGAATAGTAGGCTAAACTAGTTCATCCTAATGACCGTTCGGCCAAACTAGTTTGGCCTAGGAAAATCTAGTTTATCCGATGGGCGTTCGGATGGACTAGTTTGGCCTAGGAAAAACTAGTTTATCCGATGGGCGTTCGGATAGACTAGTTTGGCCTAGGAAAAACTAGTTTATCCGATGGGCGTTAGGATAGACTAGTTTGGCCTAGGAAAAACTAGTTTATCCGATGGGCGTTAGGACAGACTAGTTCGGACTAGGCCAATCTAGATTGGCCTAAAATCGGGTTTGGCCTGTAACATATACATACAAAAGCGTCACATAAATAAATAGAGCTAACGGTAACAACAATAATACTTATAGTAATAATTGCTATTATAATAGGAAAAAGGCACTCACAGAATTGAATACAATATTATGAATAAAATGAATAAAATTAAAATAATTTATTTTTATTATGAAATAATTAATATATAACTAGGTATATAAAGAAATCTAATGAGAAATAAAATCAATATGTTATGAGAAAGAACTTACAAGATGGTTTGAGCCATGATGCACCCCCACCAATCGTCACAAACACAATCAGCTGAAAAAAAAAATTTACTAAAAATTACTCTTTAGAAATTTAAATATAAATTTTCTCAAACTTCGTAAACAATGAATAATTTGCTCATACAACTTGTATTATGTTTACATTTCAAATAAAAATCTGTTTTTTTTTTTTTTTTTTTTTTTTTTTTTTTTTTTTTTTTTTTTTTTTGAGAAATAACAGAAATTGTGCCGGATCAGATCGGGCCGTGCCTATTTTCACTGATTTCGGTACGGGCCGGGCCGAGCTGGGTTCGGGTCCAACTTTTGAGCTTGACACCGGGCCGGACGCGGGCCAAAATAACTTTCCTTCGTGATGGGCCTTGAAATGTAAAAATACAAACGGGCCGGGCCGAACTTTTCAGTTTTAAACCGGCCAGGCCAAAATAACTTTCCTTCGTGCCGGACCCGGGCCTGGAAATTTGGCCCCTGCAGACCTTTACGTGGGAAGATTTAAATAGTGATTTAAAAAAAGTTTTGAAATATTAGTGCATAGCTTCGTCTTATTATTTCACAATCAAACTTCCAGAGACTATTTGACATGTTACTTATAATAATTACTATTACAAGTATAAAAGAAATGATACTGTGAGTTGGATATTTTAAATTCGAAATAAAGTAATTTCTAAATAAAAACCTAGAACTAATGTTTGATGCAAGTGATTTGCAAATTTACTAGTTTCATGATCAATATAACTTTCAGTAATAATACAATAGTTATTTATATATTTTTTGTCAGAGATGAATACAGGAACATTTAAGACAGAAAATATGTTTTAACAATTTCTGTAACTTAATAACTTATATTTAAATGAGAAGAGATTAAGCCTTATGAACCCCTTTTAGACTGTATGCTTAAACAATATTTTTTGTTTCCAGACTGGTTTGAATACCAAATTATAATATATGCAAAACAAAGTTATATACATTGAAAAAGAATAAAATATAAAAATTTTACTAACCACATACAAAAGCAGCTCAAAGTTAAAAGCAGGTATTACAAATGTTTTGGTGTTATTAGATTATGATAGGTGTAATTAAGAAATTAAATTTGATTACTTGGGATTTTCAGTGAAGTCAAAATATTTTATGCACTAAAAAAATTACTGAAATTTCATTTTTAGCAATGTTTACGAGTCGTATCCAATATTGAAAAATCACTAATTTGAGCATCCCAGTTATGAACATACCTCTTAAAACTTTAAGAATAAATGAAATTTTACAAATGGCTATTAGTACATAAAATTTAAAGTTTTCTACTACTACCAAAACAAAAAGCTGCAAAATTTGTCAGAAAATAAAGAATATATAAACTTATTAAATGAAATCAATTCTTAACATGTTCAATAATATTTTCACTGAAAAACAGTGGTACTCCGAAATGCTATTTTCTTCTTCCTGACTGGTTTAATAAGGAGTGTTAACAATAATGCAAGATTATAAAATATGCATGCGGGAATTATGAAAAAAAGTAACAAAAATTGATTTTTTACTGGTTAATTTTTTTTTAAATCCATCAAAAACTTTCTAATTTTTCCATCTGGAAAAATGGAAAACTAATTTTTCCATCAAAAACATTGATGGGTGCCCATTACTGAAAGTTTCATCATTACTGAAATATCTATCCTATATATTAAGCATATTTCTTTTAGGAATAAGGAGTTAAAGCAAAGATAACTGCTGAACATCAAACAGGAAGAAAAGCAGAAAACAGCAGTGCACGAGACAACCATCAACAAAGTATATTATCGATATATACACTATATTGCCATTGATTATGGGACACTTGCGATTTTAGACATTTTACTAAATATCTACAAAAATACATGAGGAATCATCTCGAAACTCTTAGTGTATAAATATAATAGTATACGTCATACATCTCCGTGAAGATTTTTTACCGAAACGCCATAGGGGACCGTCAACAAATTAAAAAAAAATGAATATCTTTTGAACAACCCTGTCAAAACTAATGTAGCAAAAGCGCTCAAACTCTAGATTATGATTGAATGCCTTATTGTAATACACTGTGTTCATTTTTATGCAAATAGCATGCACACTCGCAGAGTAATTAAGGTTTTTATAAAAATGGTCCCAAATTTTTCCAAGTTTTTCCATTATAATTTTCAGAGTTCTTAATATAAAATAATATTTTTTTCAGAAAATATGACAAACAATATTGCACACAGTACCCTGTAATCAGAATTAAAAAATAATAAAAATTGTATGAAAAATGAGTAGGTTTACTATATAATTTTTTACTGCGCATGCGTCAAAGATATCAAAATTTCATTTGCATATTATGTTAGCTAAATGTATAGAGCAACTTTTGTAAAAGTCTCAAAATCATGGCTTGAAAATTCTGAAAGTAATCGTCTATAGAAAAAGGACAAAATCCGTTGTTTCCAAAATGAAGCAAAAAAATGAGGGATTTTATCCAAATGCAGTAGTACATCCCATATTGTGTATTCTATATTGACACTAATCAATGAATATATGGATACAACCCCTCTTGTTTTTGCTTCATTTTGAGAATAACGGATTTTCGACTTATTCAATTGACGATTATTGTCAGAATTTTCAAGTTATGATTTTGTGACTTTCACAAAAGTTGCTCTATACATTTAGCTAACATAATATGCAAATGAAATTTTGATATCGGTGACGCATGCGCAGTAAAAAATTATTTAGTAAACCAACTCATTTTTTATACAATTTTCATTATTTTTTAATTCTGATTACAGGGTACTGTGTGCAATGTTGTTTGTCATATTTTCTGAAAAAAATAATATTTAATATTAAGAACTCTGAAAATTATAAGGAAAAAACTTGGAAAAATTTGGGATCATTTTTATAAAAACCTTAATTACTCTGCGAGTATGCATGCTATTTGCATAAAAATGAACAAGGCTTATTACAATAAGGCATTCAATTACAATCTAGAGTTTGAGCTCTTTTGCTACATTAGTTTTGACAGGGTTATTCAAAAGATATTCATTCTTTTTTAATTTGTTGACGGCCCCCTTTGGAGTTTCTGGAAAAAATCTTCACGGAGATGTATGACTTATACTATTATATTTATACACTAAGAGTTTCGAGATGATTCCTCATGTATTTTTCTAGATATTTAGTAAAATGTCTAAAATCGCAAGTGTCCCATAATCAATGGCAATATAGTGTATTTCATTAATTGCTTGCATAACACAGTTAAAGTAACTTTCTCCTGTTTGATTTTCATCTAAACATTCTAAATTAATATAGCAATTTTTCGTTATTTGTTATCTACAAGCATGTCATTAAGAAAATAGCAAAAAAAATGGAACTTAACGCTTAAAAGTAAAATTTACGACATTTTTCATACTATTTATGCGAAAATTTTAAGAGCATTATTGCGTTGAATGCAAAATAAATATATTGACAAATTTCTTACGTTAAAACGTTTTATATTTTGAGTAATAAATTTATCCCTGTGAAGTTGAAGAAAACGACTACTATCAACATACATATTTTTATACTACTTCAACATTCTTTCACACAAATGTAGAATTTGGTTTTCATGTATTCTAATGAAAAGCAAATAATATGAAAATTAAATACTTAACTATCATTTTTATATGCACAGAAAAGTATAACTTAGTTTAAATTTACGATTTTTTCCCCGGCCGATTGGGAAACTTACGATTTTTTTCATAACTTATTTACGAAACTTTCGATTTTTTTCGCGATCATTCGATGAAATTCACGGTTGTATTTTACAATCTTTTGATAACATTATCTGTTTTTTTTTTTTTTTTTTTTTTTTTTTTTTTTTTTTTTTTTTTACTTTTTGCAAAAAGTTTTAAAAAATTTCAAATTTTTTAAGAGATGTGTTGAAGAAAATTCGCAAATTTTCCGAGAGTGGTAGACAAGAATCGAGATTTTTTGTTGGTGTGATTGTTCAAAATTTACAATTTTATGCATAGACAGTTTAACAAAATTCTCAGGTTTTTTTCCCCGCACATATTAACACAATTTAACTTAATTTAATTTATTCATTTATTTTTACGATTATTGCGACCGATTTTTAAAGAAAGATGAAAAACGGAAATCTGCCTCAAGGTGGAAAAGCGGCATCCTGTCTAAGACAGTGAAAATACTTTTTTCCTGTGGCATCCTTTTTTATCTAGCGTTTAAAATTAATGTAAAAATCTGCTGTATAATTAGACAATAATAGTTGTATTCGTTATTTGTCCTTTTTAAAAGATTGGGTATTTTTCGGTTATCCTGGCGTCAGTGTTATATATATATATATATATATATATACGTATATAAATAAGTATACATATTTACGTTCATATATCGCATTGGCGCCAGGCTAACCGAAAATTGCTTCTCCGAAAAATGGTATGCTTTGGAACAATTTGGATGGCTTATTTCGATTTAGAAAATGTCAGGTCTAACTAGTTGAGATGTTTTTTTTTTTTTCCAGAGATCTAATTTTCAAAAATTTTTCCGGACCCGCGAAACTAATTAAAAATAAAGGAATTTAAGGCATCAAAAGTGGAATTTACAGGTAAATCATTCTAAACACATCTATTAGCATGGGGGTGTAAAGTCATATAGTAGGATCCACTTACTCCCATTCTGATCATGACTCATGCCAATGTTGTGGCCCAGCATGTGCGTCATCGTACTCGCTATCAGATGAGGCTCGTAGATATTAGAATCCTGAAACACAAAAAAAAATCCCTTACGCAAAGCACTCACAGTGAAATCAATAGCATTTTATGTCAAAATATACATAATATTAAAATTTCAATACAGTAACACTCGCGAGGGTTAGGTCCCCAAAAATAATGGTGAATATTGAGATTATCTTCTCATGGGGAGTTATGGAGATTAGGTTCTGTTTTTTTATGGAAAAGAACAATTGAAGCTCAAAAAATTATATTTATTAAGCATTACACATCAAAAGTACATGCTTTAAATAACTTTGAATAATTATAAACATATTAAGTACAAAATTTATTTGCCAGTGTATGGCGGGAAAAATTTAGTGAAGTGCGATTGTTTCACAGAACAGATCTGTATGTTTATGAATTTCCATGTAAGGAAAAAATTGTGGCCTCGATTTCTATTTTGAATTTAAAACTCTTCCCCAAAGAAGAATTTCATTCTATTGCTTTTTCAACAAATTGTTGTTCATGTTTAGAAATTTCCCCGACAATTTTTACGGAAAATATTTTGTTTGCAATAAAAATTAAGATTTTTTTTTAAATTTAGAAAATTAAAAAAAATTTGCTTAAAAATAAAGGAAATTACTGATTTTTCCCCAAAACAAGGGCTTAAATTCTCGAAACTTAGGATATACAGTAATACAATAGGTTATACACTACATAAGTGTCCAGTGAACGTAGTTCATTTATGGTTAAGCAAAGTGAGTTTACTTTATAAAAAAGTATTCTTTATAAAACAAAATTCGCAAAAAAAAAAAAAAAAACCTGTAAAGTTACGAAATTTTTTTCTTGGAAAGTGGGATTTCTAGAACATTTTATGTAACGACAACAACAAAAATTGATGTAACATATACACTTTTGCACTGTACATCAACAAATTGTAAGATTATTAAGAACGTTTTAGGAAACTAGTATGCCTAGAACTTTTTATGCAATTGCAAACCGAGTTGCACATAAAATTTTAATAATATTATTATAATTTTAGTAGATTCTTGTTGTAAAGCTACAGATTTCTGTAGTTTTGCAAAAACTAATTTTGTAAATTTACATATTTGAAATTTACATCCTTTTAATGTATAAAATTGAAACTGGTGTTATACACAATTGAAATGAAAAAAACTTCTTTAAACACCATAAAATAAGTTACTGCGCAAAGTCGTGCCGCTACATTCATTGTGGACGCACGTCTTTTTTGCGCCTGACGAAGAAAGACTAAGTTCTTTCGAAAGGCCTTGCGCAGTAACTTATTTTATGGTGTTTAAAGAAGTTTTTTTCATTTCAATTACATCCTTTTTTTTTCTTTCTTTTCAGTGTATAAAAAAAATCACAAATTGTCAATCACCAATAAGTATTACCTCCATGTAGCAGCACAGACAATCACCTCTTCGATTTCACGGATGAAAACCTAACATTAGTTATATTTTGCATATTTAAATGCAATCTGCATCCATTCGCATATTTAAATACAATCTGTCTGCCATATTCTTTCTAGGAGGAAAATACTTAAAAACCCGATTTTAACAGTTGACGCATAGGTTTATTAATAAGTTTTCCTGCTCTCGCGATCCTCTATGCTTTAATACTTTGGTTTGCAGGAAAGCACAGTCGTAAACCTATAAGTCAAACCACTAAAGTCGGGTTTTAAGGTGTTTTCCAGCAAGATTGGACTTGACAGACCGATTGCGTTTAAATATTCGAATCGTAATTTAACTAATACTAGATTTTCATCCATGAACTCGATAGCTGATTGTCTATACTGCCGCCTCCCGGTCTATAGTACTTTAGCATTCAGTCATTATGTTGAATGCCAGGATTTTAAAAACATTCTTTTAGAATATCTGCAGGTTTTTCATTTATTGAAATGTAAAATTATTTTCAAAATGTAATCTGTTAAACTGAAAGTGGCAGAGAATAAATTAAAAATAAAATAATTTTAAAAAGGGTTACCTACTTCACTCACTCCGACTGCTTTAGCAGTACAGATGCTATCAGGAACTGCCATACCGACTTCTTGACCCCTAAACCTATGACCTCTGAAATGTAGGATGATAACACATTAACTTCATTAAAATACCTGTACAAAACACCATAAACTTCTTAATTGCATCGTAAAAGCAAAATAAAATAAAAACAATGCATTTAGAAAGATTGGGCTTTCTTAGCTAAACGCAAATATTGGAAAAAATTAGTAGCACGAAACGGTGGAGATAGAAATATTGTTACCTTAAACAAAACCTTCAGATAGGAGCTTTAAATAAACACTCTTAAAAAATTTTTCATAAAAAAAACGTAAAATTTACGGTTAACAATTGCTGGTACTCCCCTGTGATATGAAGAATTTTTTCTGTTATATAACGAAATATCCATGTTTCGAATGAGGAGATTTCAAGATATTTTGATCTTAAATTGGCATGGTTTCGTCGATTTGACGAAAGAAAAAGGGCACGCACAAAAATTCCTCTTCTAAAACGAAAACATGCCGCTAGTACAACTGCCGGATCATTGCTATGTTTTTTTTTAACGAAAATGTAACTTAAATTGGACGATTTCACTTAATTTTTATATTAGATGAGAAAGTTTCAGTGTTTTGAGAGTACACGGGCAAATTCATGGAACAATTTTCGTAGTTTAATAAAAATTGAGTAATAGGGGAAATTTTCAATTCCACGGATTATTTTCAGAATGTAGCTTGACTCTAACTAATAGATAAGTAAGTTTAGAGGAGTTTTGTATACTAGATAGAAATTAAAAAAAAAAGTAGCAAAATTATGTAAGAAAATAATTTATTATCGTAAAACTAACATTAAAACATGCTAAAAGTGAAAAAAAAAAACAAGTTTAAAGGGATATAGTATCTTTTTTTATTCTGGCCTAAATATTTCATCGCACAATTAGCGATTTTATCAATATCTTATATTGATAACAATTATTTCCCCAATTCCTTTATTGACTTGCTTTCATTATACCTATGATCTCGTAATTTTTGTTTTGTAGTTTCATTTTAAACCCTTTGAGAAATAATTTTCATCATTATCGAGCTTGATAAGGCCATCGTTTAGAAGATAAAACGTGTAGATAAAAAAAAAAAAAAAAACATTTATATGCTTTTAAATAATGTATTTTTTTAGCATGTTTAGTTCAATATAAAAAAATCTTTCAATAAAACAACAACTTTAGTTCAATATAAAAAATATCTGGTAAAATAAATGCGGAAGAAGATTGCTCCACGTGATGAAAGCTTCGATTATTTGATACCTTATTCAATAAGTGGATTTGTCAGATAGTAACGAATTTGGAAAGATTCAATTTAACATTGCATTATATTATTTATACAATAAATATAATTGAAGTGTGACATGTTAAGACCTAAAGTACCCTCATAGCATGCATGGTCACAGTGACGTCACAATGATGTCACTGTAGTCACATCACATCTGTGACCAAAATGCCACCACTCAGTGACGTCAAATTGTGATTGAGATGTGACTTTCTTAAAAATCTGTTTCTTAAAAATTTCTGAAAATTACAAAAAATTTTCAAAACATGTTATTTGCTTTAAAAAACACTTTTGTCACAACGTCGCTTTTGTCACAGTTTCGTATGATGTTAATGTCAAAGTAGTTACAAATGATACATTTTTCACAAATTTATCACACCATGACTTCACAAAGTGGTCACAATGTGACGTCACAAACGAGTTCTAAAACGCCCATAACGACTTCACATTTTAGTCACTGTGACTTCACATTGATGTCACGTGATGTCACATCGACAATCGATGGTCACAAAGTCACAGTGTGACTTCACAACGACGCCGCAGAGACGTCACCATGCCTTACGGGTATAGTAATCCAACTCTTATACAAGTATCACTTGCTTTGGTGAAATACAGATCTAATCTTTCAAAATACATTGTCTTTTTCTAGGAGTTTTTAAAATATCTAAGAAATTGGCTTTTTTATAAATGAAATATTATAATACTGCATATTCTACAGCAGCGTATGCAGTGAATTGAAAGAAAGATCACCAGTATTACGATACTCACGTCAATAGATGGGTGGCGTCTTTGGCGACTTTGTACAACTTTCGGGAGGCGTACTCCATGAAGGTGAGCAGCGTTTGCCGGACATCGCTGTTGATCTCGATCTGGTCGCCGTGAGCCCACGTCTCCACGTACACCACAGACACTCGCGTATTCACAGTACGAAAATACTAGACAAAAAGAATGTATCGATAACTTGTTCATTACTTACACTTCATTAAAACTATGATAGCATTATGCATTATAATGTAACTTTATAATAATGGCAACTAAGCATGTACAAAGAATACAAAAGAAATACATGAGTGTAGCTATTATAAAAATTCAAAGTAGTAACCAGCGTTGTCAAACATTTTGTTGTCAACTTTGTGGAAACTGCAAAATGCCGATGACAGCGCCTGTTCTGTTGATCTTTTAAATGGAGCAATCTATGAGTTTCAAAATCTTTGGAATGATATGAAAGCGAATGGCTATATCTTGGAATTGAAATCAAAATCACACATACTTAAATCCGATGAATACAGGGAGAGGGATGGTAACGCACTTTGCAGCCACAAAGATCTCACAGACCAGCCATTGTTTGCAATGTATGCGATCCAATACTGTTATTGAAGACGTGGATGGAATATGTGAAAAAGTTTTGCTATTTCTTCTCAACATTTTTCATAAGTTTGATTTTAGGAACGAATAGACGATACACCAGCAACTAAAACATGGCAATATTTGCTCTGCCTAAAGCTTCTATAATATGGGCTGAATTACATTTGGCTTTTATGGGCTTGAAACCAAAAATCAAGAAGATCTGATTAGCTTTACCCAGTGGAGAGTAGCGCGAGGGTGTTTTAAACACGTATTTGTTACTACCTATACGTATTAGAATTATATTAGTTACAACAATCGATATAAAGATGCGTTAAAAATATTAAAATGTATCAACTCGTTTTGAAACTGCAGCAGTTACAAATTTTTAACACTGAAAAGTAGAAAATAAAAATAAAGAGTGCAATTTTGCCATTAGAAATACTCTTTTATTCATTCTTCATTTAATATTGATAAAATTAGCTTTATACAATGAGAAAACAATTTAGAAGTTCTCAACAAATAATTTAAATAATGATTTTGTTTTCTTTGAATTTGAATTTGTTTTTTTTTGTTTCCTTTGAACAAAAAACGAAAAATACCAAAAATATTTAATAAATTCACTGGGTCACGCTTTCTACCGAGCGCAAGTGGTCAATCTCCCGTCATCAAAGACAGCACTTAATTCATTTAATGAAATGAATATGTTTTGGAACAAAATAAAATGCAGTTCTGGAATAAAACATGATTTTTAACGTTAGGGATATATTCGAAAAAATATTTTCCCATCTTCTACAGCTCGAAATTTTCTGATACATATTCAGATTTTTTTTTTTTTAACTATAAGCATGAAATTTTTGCTCAGGTGATTTTATGAAGAGATGTATAAGAGGCCATATGATTTCATTTTTTGCTTAATTAATTGGAATTTCATTTATAAACAATTTTTTTCTCAGAATGAAAATTTTTTCGTTCCCAGATCGCCTGTTTCGGAAATTTTGATTCAAAAGGCCAATTTAGACCGCATTTTTTGTATTTTTTCTGCCTTTATGAAAACATCGACATTCACGCCATATTATTTAGTTTCTGAGCAAGAGAATTTGCTAGTTTGATGCGTTTGAGAGCAAAAATTAATTTAAAAATAAATCAGAAGACAAGCAGTTTCGATTGGAATACACCCTTAAATGTTGGTACAAGCGTATATTTTATTTTTTCTCTTATATTTATATCGTATTCGCTACACTTCTGTAAGAAATTTCAAATCCTGATACTTTTTTATAAAGAATTTTCGCATTCCAGTATTTTTGCTTGTAAATTTTTTTAAATACTTGTTATTAAGGAGAATGACATTTTTGGGGTGAACAGTTTTTTCTTGCCAGTTTTTTTTAAAATGAGAAGTCAATCGGTTGTACCTAATGAAACATAAAAGAACCAATGAATAAGACAGGCCGTGATACATCCACCTGTCTTGGCTGTCACGTGTTCAAGATACGCTGGCTTCAGCACATTGTCAGACTGCCATATAATTAAAGTGCTGCGACCTATCTGTTTCGTTGCCCGCGCTACAAATTATTCAATTGGGGTGATAAATGTAAACAAACAAACAAATAACAGAACAAAAAAATCGGATGGTTCTTACCATATCAACACAGTTGACAATTTGGATGGCATCATTGACAACCTCATTCCTAGTAGCGTTACGGTTGTCAAACTGAAAAAAGAAATAACATACATAACATCTCACATTTTTTTTTAAAAAGAAAACAGTACAAAATACTTATTTTAAATGCATGGCACTATATCAGATAGCAACAATCACAAGTAAGCAGTTAAGTAACTGTGAGATTTATTTATTTATTTCAAAACATTTGCATTTGAACTAGAGAACATAATCTATAGATAGGTATTCTGAAACTATGACTTTTTATGAATATGAGGTTCCAAGGCACACCTCTACACGGAGCAACAAAAATGTATATGCTGTTATAAAGTAAGGTGGGTTACTTTTTAGGTATGTATATGTTACATAAATTTTAAATGTAATCAGAATTAGGTATATTGAAATACCAGAGTTTTATATTTATGCTTAATAGTTACAAGTACACAAAGAATTCATAAAAAACCCCTACTGAAATAGGAGTAAGTTTATTTTATTTCTTATACTGCATGTGCTTAAAAAAATATGGTTAAACATTGTTATTTCAGCTTAAGGTTGGAAAAGAGACTGCTATTATTTGGCACTTAAAAGGAAAAAAAAAGAGATTATCATAATCTAATATTCACACAATGCTAAAGTATTACAACTTAATACACTCTATCTATGTATAATATTATAAAGATTGTTTGATGTTTCTGGCGCAAAATCCCTTAAGGGACATGATGCGCCAAAACAAGTAGACTACTATATTATAAAGGACAAACCTGCCTGTGAGTAATGCAGACGTCATTTTGACGATGGCGGATAAACTGAGGAATCTTTTAAGAAGAAGCAGGAGGTTAAATTGAACTTTTATTAAAGTTTATTGCATTTTTTTTAAACTTTTAAATAGCAAAGAAACGAAAAAAAATGTTTCCTATTCTACGCAAATATAATATAACTACTCTCGAAATTATGTAATAACCCGTTTCGTGTTAAACGAGATTCCGAAAAGCATTTTTTATCTTAAAAAATTTCAGAAATAAACATGTTTTCGAGATTAAAAAAAGTTTTTTCCAGTTTATTTATTTATTTTTTTTAAGATAATGGACGTTCAGAAATATTTCTTTTAATTTTCATAATCGAGGTATGACATTTTGCGCAAATATGCATTTCGCCATAAGTATTTAGAAGAAATTACCTTAGAAGAAATTTACAATTTTATTATAATTTTAAGATCTTTTAAAAATTTTAAAACGAAATTTTAAAATGTCTTTGAATTTTATTTTTAAAAATTTTAGATTTTATCAGGTAAAATTGGAAAAAAAGCTGAAATATTAATATTGAGAAAAACAGATTTAAAACGCATTAAAGACAAAGAAAAAAAGTTATTAAATTAAATTAAAAAGCTTGTAACTCAGCGAAAAATAATCTCATCTGTACGTGGTTTTCCACCGAACTAGAAAATACTAATACACACACAAAAAAGAAATGTCGATTTTTGCTCCAATAAAATTCCATGGCCTCCTTAAATTTTGTTTTCTGTATTATTTTCTGAAGCATTTCCAAGTCTGTTATAGATTAATATTATATTCTCCAATTTTCTTAAACCGGAATCCATTGGAAGAGTTAAATAAATTAACTAAAAAACCCCAAGATCTATTGGTTTTTAGGAATGATATCCATTCTCAGTTAAACTCTTTCAGCTGCGAAATTGAATTTATGCATGCAAGTATCGCAAAATAATATAAATGTTAATGCTAATGTGAGTATTATTATTTTACCCTTTTTATATGTAAAGCGTGTTTGTTGAACATGAAAATGTTTACTTGAAATTGAACACCACACCAAAAAAAAAAAAAAAAAAAAAAAAAAAAAACTATATTGAGGTTTGAGAAAACTGACTACTATAAATACAGGGCTCCCAAACGGTCCGCCAACTGAATATCAATATTTTCTTAGAAAGATTTTCGTTTTATATTTTTCGTGCAAATTGCACAGAAATCGATGTCGGTGGTTATTTTTAGCACAAATGCTATTGAAACCTATGAAATTTTCTGTTAAAATATATTGATGTTCAGTTCGCTGACCATTTGGGAGCCCTGTAAATACTAATCAGACATTTTCAAAAATCAGTGTCAACAAAATAAAGTATTCTTTTAATCTCGAAAATATATTACGAATGGTTAGTTTTCGGATGATGTTATTATGTATTTCCATTTCTTGTTTTATTAATACTTCTATAGATTTAAAAGAAATATGATCTGCCATTTTTTTACAATGTAGTTATTAAGTTGTAATTGGTTTTTTAATAACATGAATAATAATAATAATATGCAATTTTTAAACTTTTAGCTTAGATATCCGGAAAGCATTCGATTGATTGCATCCACAAACTAAGCAAAGTGGTAAAATATTGTTGTGTACAACAGATTATTAAGATGTAGGCAAAAGAAAATGTTTCTAATCTATGCCGGAGAAAGAAAAATTTATTTAGCAAGAAATTTCAAGGTGTAGTGAATGAAAACTACATTAATAAGAACAACGTAAATTAGAACTCACCATAGCTTGGTCAAGAACTAAAGCCAATTCTACATACTTGTTTACTTGTCTAACATCTTTCTAAAAGAAATGAACTCATCAGTAACACAGAAAATACATCCTATTAATAATTTCTTTTAAAAGAAGTATTACTAGATACAAAAAATCCTATTTAAAATAAATAGCATTCTTATAAATAACATTATTATAAATAGTATGTAGCAGTTATATTATTCTAAGTTTATCCTTGCTAATTTACTGTTTCATCTGAAAATATTTTTTTTTTCATTTCCCTTTCTCAAATTATAATTGATTTTACACCTAGTAACATTATTTTCCCGTGACAAAATGTATTCCGTTTTATAATATACTTCTTATAACTATAAGCCTTTTTTGTTGTTGTTGTTGTTAAGGACGCTTTCAAATATTTTCCAGCTGTTATCGGGATCATAGCACAGCGATTTTTAGCACCCGCCAATAAAAGGATGCCTTCTAATTAATTTAGAACCTTTTGCTCAAGGCACTCTTTCTGGAAGTTGGTCATACCATGTGCTACTAATTCTTCATTCTTCACGAATTGAATATTTCCAACTGAGTGAAAAATTGCCCAGTCCGGGAATCGGATCCAGATAATTGGCTTAAAAAACCAATGCTTTACCGTTTAAGCACGACAACCGGTGTGCATTTTTCGCTCGGACAACCTTGTAGCTCATAACTTCTGGCCTGTCATTTAGACAGCTCAACAGAATAGACCGCAGGTAAAGGAACTCCATAGAGTTCCATAAAAATATTTAATTCGTATGATAATTTTACCAATGAGTTTGAGTGTGTTAACAAAATGCAAAAACTATCTTCGCTAGTCCAGGGCTAACTTTTTGCATGTTTTCGTTTACCAAAAAACCCGCATGACTTCAAAAAGAGTTGACCGCTGATTTTTATAGAATTTCATTTCAAAATTTCCATAGAATAAATATTTTTTTTTATATATAGAATTCCGTTATGGAATACTTAATAGAATGTTTTTACAGAATTCTATTGCGGAATGTTGTTAAATAATGTTTCGTTATAGAATTTAAGTTTTACGTCAAGTTAGGCGGAACTGGTCATTAAATATGATGAATTCCATTTTCTGCCCGATTCTTTCTTGTGAAAAAAGAAGAACAATTAAAAGTTTAGAAAGAACAAAGCTTGTGATTCCATGGTTTAGAGTTAATATTCTGGTCATTTTATTTTTGTGCAAAAAATCGGGTATACTTAAACTCGATTCACGGTAACAACAAAAAGAATCAACCTAACCAAGTTGTGTTGGGTTCAAGAAAAATTTCTTTACTGAGAAATGCAAAATTTTAATTCCAGCTTCAACGAAAATAGAAAAGTATGAAGTGTATCAAAGAACATAGATAAAACGAGATAAATAAATAAAAAAAAATTACAGAACAGTTTCACTTTTAAAGACCAATTTTAATGCCATTAACTAACGAACTGATGAATTACGTGAACGAAAATAGCTGAGGAACAACGCGAATAAAGTCCAGATCACATTGAAGCTTTCTTATTTGTTAGTAGTTAAAAGTTATAGACTTTTAAGTTCTTTGATGACTTTTAAGATTTTGATATAATGTAGACGTTTTTCCGTATGGTTGAGGATGTCATGATTTGCTTTTGGAAAATTTGTTATTATTTTGAATAAAAAAAATAAAGAAAAGTCATTTTTCTAATAAGATTAGTAAAACCATAAACACAGTAAATTATGGCATAATTAATGCTTATTATTATTTTTAATGCCATTACAAAAATAGTAATTATCAAAATATAGAAATATTAATTTTTGGCCAACTTTATCTGAAACATATTTATAATTATGCAATGCTATTTCTTTAATATTATTTGTTAAAGTTTTTGTTTGTTTTCATAGTTGCATTTTTCCAGTATTATAATGTTCTTCACACGAAAATATTTAGGTATACCACAAGTATTTAATTATAGTAATTACATAATTGTTCATGACACTCTGGCAGTTAAAGCAGAATGAAAAAAAAAAAAAAAAAAAAAAAAAAGCAAAAAATTTTAAGAGTGTTGGTTAATAAGATCTAAGATTCTCTTTGCTCATTTTAAAGCCTTATAAGCGTGGAATCTATTCTTATTTTTAATATATCACATCAAGTAATTAATATTTCTATTTTTTTTCTTCTGTTTATTCTTCTTAAAAGATCTCTCTTTTTAGCTCCCAAAATATTTAGAAAACCTATGCTTAATTTAATAACTTATGTGACAAAAGCTGAAAGTCTCTTAGCAAGAATTCAACATTACAATAGACTTACGATTGCCAAAATTTTCGCTTTGACCAAGTTACTAATTAGAAAAAAAGAAGAAAAAGGTCATTTTTTTTTCTAACCACAAAATCAGAGATTTAAATTTTTACGACGGCTCTTTTATCTTTACCCAGCAGTCCGTTGTTAATTTCTTAATGCTGAAAACGACGTTAGAAAATGCCGCATTCGTATGGTTTAATTCTGGCAGAAAATACTGTAGAGCGATTCTGATGACAACTAAGGCTGCGTTTACACAGTTGCTTTAACTTTTTTCAAAACATAATCAGGAAGAGCTATTAACATCTACTCTTCTCCAACTATTTGTGCTTTTTCACAGAAGAATGAGGAGATTTAACAATGGGAAGAGGATTAGATCGAGCTCAAGCAAAGATGTTCCTCTTTCAGAATGTCTATCCGTTTCTTTATAATGTTATTGAAGATAAAAAGCACTGTAAGGCTACAAAAGACGCCGATACTTGAAAACAGTTGAATGATAAATCTATTCAGACCTTAAAACAATAGCTTGGCTGCCAACTTATACTTTTTAGGTTACCACTAAAATTTAACATAAATTTTCGGCTCGTTGAGCTCCAAAAATTGTTAAATTTCGACGTCTAAATTCGGCAAAGTATTTTATATATTTTAATATATATTGTACAACTATAAAAAAAGAGAG
The DNA here is from genome assembly GCA_964019185.1 of Maratus speculifer. Taxonomy (NCBI): domain Eukaryota; kingdom Metazoa; phylum Arthropoda; class Arachnida; order Araneae; family Salticidae; genus Maratus; species Maratus speculifer. The sequence continues at coordinate 19,029,425 of OZ025292.1, read as the reverse complement.
ACCTTCTTTAAGAAGAAAACACGGGAAAAATGAGTTTAAATTTTAATTTTCTAAAGAGATATTTTAAAAATAAGATGACATTCCACGCTTATAGGTTCAAAATGAGCAAAAGGAATCTAAGATTTCACTGATCAACACCCATAAGAATTGAAACCTACTTTATAACGGCCAACAGTTGGCGGACGCATACGAAACATTTTGAACCCCCATTCATGCATGTTGGTGTTGCCTGAAATGAAAGAAAAGTTGAAACAGTTAAGGACAAACAAAGGATTTACACAATACTTCTTTGCAGACATAATGACAAATATCTACTGGTACTTTCCGTTAACTGAACGCTAACATCGCCAATCTTTTTTTTTTTTTTTTTTCACGCGAACAACAGCTTTTATTTTTATGCGTGCACTGTTAGAAGTTTCTGTAAAAAAGCAAGGGAAAAAAAAAAGCGAGATTCTCTGTAAATTTTTACTAGTTCTAGGTTAAATGTATTCGACCGAATTTCTCTGTTATTATTTTACCGAAATTTTTCTTATATGTAAATCCCTGTAGGGATTTCGTCTTTAGTTAAAAATATCTTTGTTAAAACTTATAATTCAAAATATACACTTATGAAATTATTTTGCAATTTTATAAGAAATATTTAAAAAGAAAATCTATTTTATTTATTATTTATTTGTTTTTAGTTAGAATAATTTGGAAAGGAAAAAATCACTTTCTCCATATTAGTGGGGATTTTTATCGATTTTTTTCTTGCTGAATCATAAAAGACATATTTTGATAAAAAAGAAAAAAAAAGAAAAGAAAAAACCCAACAACAATGGCTTCTTTAGCCCAGGCAGTAGGATGTTCTTCCACTGTCGAAAGGTCTCGGGTTCAATCTCCAGGACAGTTGGAAAAATAGTGAAAAAAAAAAAAAAAAAAAAAAAAAACAAGTAATACAGTAGTTTAAAATTATTCGAAAAATACAAATTCTTTTAGGCTCACTGAAGATTGGGTGATTTACTGATTTTAAAAACTAAATTAAATTGTTATCATTAAAAATTTTTTACTGGGTCTTGTGTAGTTTTAATGATGTTAATTTGCAGAGTCTATTGTAAATTTACCGAATAATATATCTGTTATTTAACGGAATCTCTATAGTTTTACATAAGACTTAAGATATTGGATTACTCGTAGATCCTCTGTAATTTTACAGAAATTTTTTTAACAATGTGTAATAATTTACAGCTAAGAAATAATGCTTTAACATTCAAATAAAACCTCTTTATGGTTTATGGCCTTGTTCTAATGATTTTCTTTTTCTTTTTAATAAACTGAGTGAAATAAAAGTATTTTAAATATGCAATATTAAAATGCAATATTTTAAATGGAATGAGTAAAAAGTACTTTAAATGGAATAAGTACAATGTGAATGAAATGCTGAATTATCATCTGTAATGGGTTAACGGAAAAGTAGCCATCTAACATGTATACAATGTATAAATTTATGGTTATACTAACATGTATGGAAAGACTTACCACAAGTGTGCTTTTCTTTAGTTTCTGAAAAATATTTATAAATGACATGCGGGTGTGTTTTCTGCAAAAATAAAAACAAATGAAAGAAAAATAAACAAACAGAACAGGCATCAAAAAAGAAATTTATTTATTTATTTTTAAGTGCCACATTAAAGTCCTGCATAGGATCGGGTAACCCAATTTTATTTGAATCTGACATAAACCAAAGTCGTATTGACCCCCCCCCCCCCTTCCGCACACACACACACTTTTTTTTTAGTTGCGGATCAATATAACTTATTGGTTTAGAGTTGAGATTTGCTTCTTGCTGTCTGAATTCGACTTAAAACCTTAAAAAAAAAAAAATAAATAAATAAGTCTAAAATATTTAATCAGATGAAAAAAAAAACTATATATTTGAGCAATAATAAACAATATTTATCAAATTTTCAACAGAAATATAAAATAAATATTAAAGATAAAATTGTATTCTATTTTTCCACAGTTGCATTAAAACTTATATTGATTTTCTTCCGTTTCTAGTTCGAATAGAAGCATTTCTGATTGAGCATCGGATTGTTAAATTGTTTTAGCGGGTTCGGTTCTGGTTGATTTAGAGTATCATTTTCAAGTTCGGATCGGATATAACCCGACCTGTGCAGGAGTTTAAGGCACATCGCAATTCCAGCTTTCTTAAATTAAAAATGACATCAATATTATTTAGTTCTTTCAAATTGGAAATTCATTATTTTCTCATATATTTCTGAAAACATTTGCATCTGTAAATGCGTGGAATGTGCAAATATTCTTAATTGTATTTTGGGAAATCCGCCAAAAATGTTCTTCTGTTCTCCATAAAAATGTTAGAAATATAGATGCGAAACCTAATCTATGTAAACAATTTTCATTTCAGAAGAATCGATAAATAGGTACAAAGAAAGCAAACTAGAAATTTCTTTGCAATGAGCTCTTTCTTAACCAACTAGCTTATAATCAGATTTTTCCACATATAAAGAAATGAACACTTGAACAGATAATATTAAAATAAAACCCTGATGAGTAATATTTACTGAAATGCAATACATTTAATCATCTCTTAATAATATTCTGAGACTTACAGACCGGGAGGCGACAGCACAGACAACTACCACATCGAGTTTCCGGATGAAAATCTAGAAACAGTTAAATCTCGATTCGCATACTAAAACACAATCGGTCTGCCAATTCCTATCTTGGTGGAAAACACCTAAAAAAACGATTTTAGAAGTGTTTGCCATTATGTTTTCCTGCTCCCAATATTCCATCTTTTCATATTTTTGGCTGCAGGAAAGCACAATGGTGAACCTGCGACTCAACCGTTAAGATAAGGTTTTTAGGTATTTTCCAGCAAGATAGGAATTGGCAGACCGATTGCGTTTTAATATGCAAATCAAAATTTAACTGTTCCTATATTTTTATCCGTGAACTCGATTAGATTTTGTCTGTGCTGCCGATTCCTGATCTATTATACAGGGTTCGTACTCATCAAGGAATGTAGAGAATTAGGTGTTTTAGCACCAGAAATGTCTTAAACCGCTGATTATAATATCTGGAGATAGATTTTTTTTAAAAAGCAAATATTGCTTTATAAAATTTCTCATAAAAAATGCTTGGAATTTCTAGAAGCCTACAAACACTGTTATAAGGTTCGTGTATTTTATTTAGGGTCATGAGGCCCAAACCTTCTTTTTGTGAGCTAACTTAAAATTCAGGTGACCTTTTTTAAGTACTATTAGTTCCTATTTTTACCTGTTAATTTACACATTTGCTGTTTTGAAATGAAATAAAGTTTTGATTTTATGGTAAATATATTTGTAATTAATTTAAAGATTAGCTATTTATGTAACTACAGTCGAGTCTCTCTATAACGAAACTTTATCCAACAAATTTCTCTATTTAACGAATTTTTTGTGGGAACGGTCAATTTTTTCATGATTAATGAAAATAATCTTCATATAGCGAAATATATATCTCCATTTAACGAATTTTTTCAAAAATGTTCTTTCATATGTTCAGAAAATTTTTCAACTCATTTGTAGAATAATTTTTTTCGTTGATTTCTGGTTTAATTGTATAGTTGCATTCCTCAACCTTATTTCTTATGTTCCCTCCCCCCCCCCCAAAAAAAAAATAAAAAATAAAAAAAAGCATTCACCCCCCCCCCCCTTTCCCAAGAAAAACATCATTTTTGCATGGTTACACTTGATTTTGTTTTAGCCAACATAAGCATGCGTTCTTGGAAAATATTGAAACATTTGCTTGCTACTGAAGCGATTTGCAATAATCACAAAGCATTCTAACATATAAAACTATTCCATTGTCGTCTTGAAAATGTTGTTTGTTTCTTGGTTTGGATGGTAAAGCAGGAATAAGGAAGGGATAAGGGGGCAATTGCAGAAAAGGTCATATTTTTCAGCATGTTTTCATCCACCTAAGCTAACTCATTACTTTTAGAATTTAGAGTGGATGTTTGTTGTATGTTGTTTGTGGTGACTCGGAACATTTCTGTTGTGAGAGACCATTTGAATGAAGAATTGTTACTAAATGTCATCTATGCTGGTATTGCATCTGCATAAAATTGCTTCTAGGATAAATATAATTCTCTATGATAAAGTAATAAATAATTTTGTAAATAATCAATAAGACACCTAAAAAAAAAAGGAAGTGGCGAAAATGTTTGAGATTCTGGAAAAATTCCGTTAAATATTCCAAAAACTCAATTAAACAACTCAAAAGCAGTTCTGATTAAAAATTTAAACATTAGATGAAAAAAAAATTGCCGTTTACTATTCAACGAATTTTTCTATATAACGAATTTTTTGACTTGAAAATGGATTTCGTTACATGGAGACTCGACTGTATTTCTAATATTTTATAATTTTAATTGTTCAGTAATCATGATTGCTAGTGCCTGTTTGAGGCTTTTATAAAACTCTGAATTGGTGCACCATTGTTTGCAGCATTATAAATTATTCAATCATCACAAGAACCATAGGTGCCAACCTGACATAGATTATACGTAATACGGACGTTAATTTGACCCTGGTTTAATGAGTTTCGAACCAGAAATTTTTCAAAGAAATATATGTTCCACTAACAATCTTAAAAATAAATAAATAAAGATTCATGAAATATATTTTCTGGTTTGAAATGACGTTAACCTGGATCAAACTAATCGAGGTATTACGAAAGATTAGTTGAAAGTTGGCAGCTATGCAAGAACTCATGAAAATTAGGAAATCAAAAAATGCATTACTAAATAGTTTGGTCAGTTAAAAGAGGTCCAAAGTAATTTGTAATTAATGAGTGGGAAAATTTTATAATGTCTACTAAAACAAAGTTTGTTTTCGTTCTTGTTCTAAGAGTGAGGAATCCTCTAAAAAATGTTTGCAATGATTCAAATAAATAAATAACAATTTTGAATTTGAATTTCGTTAAAACAATTAAATAGGATACTATTTCAAAAGTTTTGATAGTAAAAATTACTGTCAAAGATAGAGATATTGTAAATAATGTTGATATTTATTTATTTTATAACTGAAAAAGATTACATATATTGTTTTAGCATAATCGCGTCAGTTCGTTTGGCACCATTTTGACATTGGTCGATTCTTTGCGTCGATTTTATTGACTCTTTATTAAAGTTTTGTTATTGTACTTTTGAATATTGAAATGTTAATTTCGAAAGCTTTATTTTTAATATTTATGTAAAATATTCTATGAATTTAAAGTAATTTGATGCGCTTTTTATTAATCTAGTATTTTAGTTAAATTTAGGCTAATTTAATGACCTATCAAAGAAATTTTTCTTTCGCAGTAATCACGAATCTCTCTCTCTCTCTCTCTCTCTCTCTCTCTCTCTCTCTATATATATATATATATATATATATATATATATATAAACTATTTTTTATTAAAAAAATACTCTATATTATAAATTCGCATCTCTTGAAATCCATGTTGAATTGAATAACTTTATGAGAATATGTTGTTTAATAAATGTTTATTTTAACCGATCTCTCAGCCTGAGATTGATTTATTGATTCAATTAAAAATCGTGTGTTATAATATAGAACTTTTTAAAAATAATAGAATTAGTAAATCAGAAGATAATCGACACAATATAAATTAATCCGTAATTAAAATTTCAAAGTAAAAATATATCCACTGTTGCTAGATGCTTTGATAAAAAAAAAGGGTAGAACTAGACAAATAGTTGCAATACAGAAGATGAGATAATAATGATCCAATTTATCCTAATGGGCAATGACCAACCAAAAAGAAAGAGCCAAATTATAACGAGAAACGAACTTATAGATATTTTATGCACAAGCATAAGATATCTAACAGCATGAAGCAATGGTTGAAAATACAAAAGTTCAAATGTTAGATTCAATAGCAAAAATATAAAACACAAATCGGACATTACTAAAAGCAAGTGAGAAAAAACCAACAGTGATGGCTACAAAAATATTATTTAAATGAAAAAATAATGAAATCATAAAACTATTGGTTTTATTTGATTTAATGAGTCTTTGGTGGAAATTTACACCTTGTTATTAAATCAAATTATACAAATAACTACTTAAAAAGTGTTGCAAAAATATAGATATTATTTATTTATTTTACCTGAGATTTTTCGAATGCCCACACATTCATTATCAAAGGAACATAAAAGAAGATAATTGATTAGAAAAAATAAATTTTCAATCAATTTCTAATCAATTATCTTCTTTTATGTTCCTTTGATAATGAATGCGTGGGCATTCGAAAAATCTCAGGTAAAATACATAAATAATATCTATATTTATGCGACACCTTTTAAGTAGTTATTTGTATTATTTGATTTATTTGATTTTAAAACAAATATAAGTATAATTACAATAACATACATTTCAAATATTAAAAATCCATTGTACATGGCAAAAAATGAAACTGAAATTTATATTCATCATCTACAATGTAAAAGACTGTATAATATTTAAACCATCAACAATTTAACTTTCTATTTAACTTCAACTTCATTACTTTTACCTTAAATATAGAAGAGTATTTAAAAATAATTCATATTCTAAAGGTAAGTATATATTAATCTTTTATCTCAAAATATTCTAAAGGTAAGTATATATTAATCTTTTATCTCAAATTAGAAATCAATCATTTATTTTAAAAGATTAAAAAAAGGAAAAAAACAAACAAACAATTCCACATCCACTTACGGATTGATCTCCCCCATAAAAAGGATGAATAACAAAAGTGTCGTTCCCAACGTGAAGAATTCCACTGGAAAAAAAAGTAAAGAATAAATTATAAATCTTTAATGTTGACATTCAATTTACATATACGAAACTGCTTTATGCAATTACTGGAATCATTAGAGATTATAAAAAAGTATTTAAAGTAATTCGAAATATTTTCTGTTTAGAGGATGTCCTACCATAATTCTGTTGACGAACCTGTTTCGAAATTGCAGTATTATTTTTCAGTGGACTGTATGATGTTTAAATAATTTTGGATCAATTACAGAAATAGTAAATGCTGTATGCGCAACATTTGTTTTTTTATTAGAATTTCTGAAATTGGAAAACAGCTTATTTATGTTTACTTTTTGTGTTGCATTTATATATAAGATGTGTTTGCGTCACTCTGAAGTCAGATGAAATACATCCATCGAGCCTCTATTTCCATAAAAACGTTTCTTCGAAAATATCATTGAGAGGATATAGAAAGCAACAAAATCAAAGCAAGAAAACAAGAACAAAATGATGTAGAAAGCACTTTAATTTGTTGAAGATTGTTTAACGATTTTCCTCTGACTGTGCTTAGTAGGTTCTAATTCCAGCTCATAAGACGGGTATAGAACAAATAATGCGACAATAGCCATAAATCCATTTTCTGGTCTTTTTTTACCAAAAACTCTGTGTGAATTTCTTTATTGCTCTTCGAAGCGTATTTAGACCGGACATTTCGGAATCGATGAATCGGGACCAAATTAAACCTCGTCTTCGATTCCTTGATTTAACATGCATCGATTTCTTTCTCCGGAAGATAATCAAAGCTGTTACAAAACCGTATGTACTCTATACTAGTTCAATTCTTCTATTAAATCACTTTCCTTATCTTGTTGCCTTGTGTTCTTGCTCTGATTTTATGTCTCTGTACCTCTTCCGAGTGACATTTCCGGTACTTATGGGAACAGAGTTATCTCCCCGCGTTATAGAGTTACAATATCTCCCTGCTAAATTTTACACTTGGTGTTTTGAAACAACCTGTGTCATGAAGAGGTGCTTTGTAACTTTTTAATTCAAGCCTTAGAGGGACATAAGTGATGGATTCATTTGTTGGATTTTAGAGAAAAAAAAACTGCATTGATAGTTAATATGTAAATAAAAGTAAGAAAAAAGAAGAATGCAACAATAATTAGGAAAAATAAAATATTTTCAAAAGTAAGTATGGAAACATTCATCCGAAAGCCAGCGACATACTTTTTATTTCCCAAATTTATACAATCTGAACTTCTAATATTGATATTATTTAATCGATCACAAACACAATTATCAGTGTCCACATCCCCCCTGTCATAGGAAAATGAACTGTAATGCGATCATGGTCCTATTAAAGGCATTACTTCGACTAATGGTGAACTTCCGAAATTGCGTTGTCCATCGTCATCTTTTGATAGAAGAGTGTTTTTGTCTCGGGGCCACATCCAACGGTACTATGACAGCGGACAGATGCTTTTGCGTCCGACTAATCAAGATCAGTGACATATTTTAATATAATCTTCTACTAAATGGTTAATCATGCAGCAATAAAGGAAAAACAACTGTTGATTTTACAAAATAAATAAATAAATAAATAAATAAATAAACAAATGAATAAATAACTATAAAAATAGCTGTCGGCTAAAATAACAGGACGTGACTGTTTATTTACGGACAAAATCTGTTAAAATAATAGAAAGTTCGTCGTAATTGCAGAATTGTTGGATACCGGAATTATTGTGATGGGATCAGAGAATTCAAGTTGCAATAAATAAAAAATCTAAACCATTTTTCAAAATATTGTTGATTAAAAAGAATTGCAATGGGTCAGAACTACAACTATAAATTACTGGGTTATACACTGCCGTCCAAAAACTAAGAGACACCCACACCACACTTTCGATCATAAACGGTTTGCTGAATATCTACTTGAATTCTTGACGAATTGTTTTTTAACTTTTAGTATGTAAAGTATATATTCGATTTCATATTTTCTAGTGAAGGTTTAGTCTAGAGAAAAATTAGGAAGCTAATAAAAAATTTATAACTAAAAAAATATTAGCAAGCATTCATATGCCACACATGCGCATAATAATCTGTTAATGTAGCAAATGGATGATGTGGGTCCTATTCAACATTTAAGGTGTGCATTTGTGTAAATATACAATGCATATTCGTGAAGATGTTAAAATTGCTGTGAAAAATTCAAACTTTTTTGCCACAGCAATAAAATTTAACATTATTTTCGAAAACTTTAAAGGGAGCAGTTGAAACAGTATACTCTAGTTACAAAGCGAATATATTGAGTATTGGACGAGATATTGGCATTTGAATCAGTTAAATTTTAACGGAGTATGCGAGAAAGACTTCAAAATTTTTACACCAGAATTTAGTAGTCACGGCTATTTAGTGCAATTGATATGAAAAGTGTAGTAGTATCGTGAAAATTTAGGAATATATCAGCGATCGAGTAAAATGATAACAAATTGTGGAAAATCCCTTATCATTTAACTACTTTTAGAAAACGACTCCCTCTATAGGTACTATTCTTCTGAATTTTCGCAACTTTTGACAGGATTTTTTATGTAATTTGCCCTAAATAGCCAACTACAAAATTATGAAATAAAAAGTTTGAAATATCTCATGCATGCGCAGTTAAACATTAATTGATATAAATTCCCATATTTCATCAAATTCTCAACATATTCATGTTTTGTAAATTCAGCAGTATACTATTTCTACTACTTTTTTGGAAATTTTTAAAAAGTGGTGTTGCATTTGGTTGAAAACTGTATGCTGTAAATAAAAAAACGTTTGATTTTTTTTTTCTTTTGCACAGAAACGTTAATATTTTCATAAATGTGCGTACTATGCTTAGAGAAACACACACAAACGTTGAACAAGACCCATATAGACATTTGATACAATGACAGAAAATTTTTAATATTTTTCGTTTCATGATTGTAAATGAGATCTAAACATTATTTTATTATGAAAATTATTTTTGTGCACCTAATTGTCCTCGTGGCTAAACCTTTACATCCTTGATATTCAAGGACGATTGGTCAAGAATTTCAGTAAATTTTTGACAAACTATAAAATCGAAAGCGTCCGATTGCTGCCTCTCAATCTTTGGATATCAGTGTATGAATTTACAGACAACTTATTTAATAAAGAGGTATTTACAGAAAGTATTACGGAGTTTTTCTCACCTAATCCCGTTACATGTGCGGAAGGCAGCGATGGCTCCAGGATAATCTTTTGAGGTTCCGTGATAATAACAGTGTTCTATTTCCTGACAATGAGAACGGCATGAAAAAAGGACGGATTAATTAGTAATAAAAAATACACTCAATGAAACAGTACTAAAGATACACAGGGTGACCTATCCAGTGGCTTATTTCTTTAACCATTAGGCATAGACGTATAGTTCCATATACAAAAAAAAAAAAATTTTAAACGAGATTTAAAAAAAAAAAATATTTAAAGAGGATTTGTTTCCATAAAAACTTTTCTTAAAAATATACGAAATTTAAATTTTTATATTTATATAAGTTATTGTTAGTAAAAGTATCCGGTACTACTTGATTATTCCGTCGGCATTTTCAGAAAGAATCGCGTTTTGAGCACCTTATCGCCAGAACAACGATTGGCACGAAGATGAAGTCAATGCTACGCACCCTTTCTTGTTTGTGACGTCAAACGCCTAGCGAATAGCAACCCTTCGTTCTGCAAAAAGATCGCGCTTATTGTTCATTTGTTTTTCCGTAAATGTTATCAAGCAAAGACTATAATATGAGGAAATGTCATTCTTTTCTTTACGATCAAAACATAGTTTAAAACAAAGAGCTTTTTCTGATTAAAATGTTTTAAATTACACAGAACATCTAAACATGTTTTTTTTTCTTTCTCAATTTAAAAATAGTATTTCCTTAACTCGCTATGTTCGAAGAAATTGAGAAGTTAATTAAAAACAGTAGTAAAAATTCCCTTGTAATCAGGGCCGTAACCAGCTAGTAATGCCAGGGGGGGCTCTGAAAAATCTTTGTGGGCTGGGCTAATACTTTTTAAAAATCCATGTGTCTTATGCAAACTATGTACAACGAAACCATTTAAAACGACAATCACTGCCCTCTATAAGCAAATTTTGTAAAAAAAAAAAAAAAAAAAAAAAAAAAAAAATTGAAAGTCATAAGAATGTTGACTGGTCTTTCTTTTGCATCTGTTCAGTGGTCAACAAAAGGAAGGAGACTCTCAAAAATAAAATTATATACATATTTTCAAATATATAAATACATATTTTCAAATATGTATACATATTTTCAAATATGTATACATATTTTCAAATATATATACATATATCATATATATTTGAAAAAAATTCAAATTCTCATAACTACTTACTGCTTTCCCTTTATTGAAAATAGCTTGGAAAATAGAAGGGGGGAGGAGTGTAAAAATTTTCCTGATTACATTCACAATTGATACAATAAGTAAAAGTTATTAATTGACAGTTTTAAACATAGGATTACTTAACAAAAGTAGCAGAAAAGCAACTTCTGAATTTGAAAATTGATTTAGGTTGCACTTTACAATTTATTACATTAATGCTTGCTATTGATCTCACCTAATTCAGTCCATTCAGAAATATTGTAAAAATAGCAAGCAATTGTAATTTAGATTGCACACTTTTTTTCTGCAGTATAAATAGTAGGTTTTAAAAAAACATTTATATTTCCATTAAAATAAAATAATGCCAACCAAGATTTAAAAACGAAAAAAAAAAAAAAAAAAAAAAAAACTATTTTTGGTAAATTTTTTTTACCTGTCAGAGTGAGCAAGATAAATGTTTTTTTATTATTATCTTTATGATAGATAATCCATAATTAATATATATAAACTCTTTTCATATTTATACACGTGTATACATGCATCCTTTTTATTTATAACTTATGGCACATACATATAAAAGTACAACCTAAACATTTCATGCATAAAACTCAGTGTAAAACAAAATGTTAAATATACTTTTAGAGGAAAAATATTGAAAAAATGTACATTGTTAATTTTCAAAATAAATTATTTAATAACATGATCTTGAGGATAAGTTAAATATTTGTTATTATAAATATTATGTTTTATGGTAGATATTTTAGGAGTGCAAGGATGCAAGCGCTGCGCCACAAATGGCTGATGTTTATTGGCTGACCACTAAATTTTGATAGCATTCCTAACCATATTTAATGACTGATTTTCTTATGTTTAATAAGAAAAAAAATCTAAAAATAATTTTAATAAGAAAAAATTATTCTTCGCCTTATATTTAATAAGGCGAAAAATACTACTAAAATTTAGTGATGGAAATCAGCGATTTATGGCGCAGCGCTTGCATCCCTCGGAGTAGAGCAAGATCAATGAAAACATTAATTCGCATAATAATAATAATAATATAAAAAAATCAAAATATTCCAAAATACATTTACAAATTTAAAAATGAAACTTAACTATTTATTGTTCTTTTGTAAAACTAATTGAATTAATAATTAAAAATAAATAAATAAATAACACGGATACGTATAATAATGATGCCTAAAAATTCCATTCACATTTTTATTATTATGTAAATTGAGACTTCTCTTTCATATCACTGATAAGATTTTCACATAATTCAAGTACAAATTATCGGGGGGGGGGGGGGTGAAATGTCCCCCCGGGCCCACCTACTTTCCCCTGGATTCAACACTGGTCTCAAGAAATATTTTTCTGACTCAACAATGCGATTTTTCCTGACACATTCAAGAATTAATTTTCTTTCCTGCTCGTCTAACAATTTCAATCCCTAACATTGATATATCTGAAAATAGATTAGCAGTTTTTCTGTAAATCCCATGCATCTAAATCATAGTCAATTCCTACCTGTTTGATAACAATTCCGTTATGTGAAAATAAGCCAACATCGAATTTACCATTATTTTTAGATAGACTATTTGCCGCTTACAAAAACGTAAACCATTGTTCAATTCCTTACACCTCGATTCCGATTACTTGCGAATTTTATGCCTCTATCAATAAAAATTTTTTGCAAAAATGTCAGAAAGTAGGTGATTTCGATATGAAAACAGTATGGTTAAACGCAAAACGTAGTTAAATTCTTTAAGTTTGAATAACCATAGCTGCAAATTTTATTCAATTATCATAAAAGTTCAAAAACATGCTCTTACCCCATTTTCAGCATCCTCTGCCGACACCGAAGGCATGAAGGAATGTCTTTCAAACAAGGATTTTTCTTATTTGATTTGTATAAATATACTTTTTTTTTTAGTTTTTTCTTTTTTAACTAAACACATGTTGTCCAGCAACGGCTCTATTGAAATTCTTAATAAAAAAACGTTTTTGTTGAATAGCTTGAAGACGTTTACCCCACGGAGATATAGGTTCTATTACCATGGTTCACCCACTGCTTCACTAATTACCCATCAAGATGAATAACATATGTCTATTTCCGTGTCACCCGTCCCACTCAACGGAGGTAATGGATTATAGATTCTCCCTACAAGATTCAGAAGATCATTTACTTTGTACCAAAACATAAGATGATTGTTAGTACATGTGGGGTTAATTTTTTCAGAAGACGAAATGTCCTTATTATCGTTTTTCCCCAGCATTCTGAGAATTGTATCACAAAACAATGCATCACAATGAATATCCTTCGGATTGTAAAATATTTGGTATTTTTCGTTTCATTTAAAACAACTGAAAGATCTAAATAATTTTCTTGCAAACATAGTTTTTTCCCTTCAGATTAGCGTTAGTTAAAATATACATTTTATTGAAAAAGAAGTGAAATGTCTAGGGGGGGCTCAAGGGGTAGCTAGATGGGGCTCAGCCCCCCTGGCCCCCATCTGGTTACGGGCCTGCTTGTAATAAATAAAATTCTATTAATCATATGTTTTATGACACATTTGAACTTAGTTTATTTTGTGTTTGGCGATGCAGCTAGCTGAACGTTCTCGCTTTCGCCAACTCGCCAAAGCTGGTGCTCAAAACGTGATTCTTTCTGAAAATGCATCCCGTCGACCAATTTCGCCAAATTACACAAATCGCCAAACTAATAGCCAAATTATTCATGGTGACATAATTTTTATTTTAAATAACGGAAAAACAAATAATTAATAGCATATTAATGAAAATATAAATAAAAAGTTGAAATAAAAATCCCTTAATGACGTTTTAAACACGTGTATCATATTTAATGTCATTGAATGTGACATTCACGATCATCCATTATTGGCACTTATTTTTATAGCTTGGCAATAGTTTTTTGATTGACGGGTTAACAAAGTAGTACCAAATATCCAATTTCATTAGAAGTAAGACAGAAATATGTGGAAGTGTATTTATTGTTCCGAAATAAGGTTCCTTCACAAATTTACTAGAATTATAAATAATTCTCTGTTCTATATAAAAGTTAATAATAACAATAGTTGAGAAGAAGGTAACATTGCAATATAAATTTGTAATCTGTTTCCACTCTGACATATTAAATAAAAATTTACAACTAAAACACGCTAAAAATATAAGTTAAAAAAACATAATTTTTGTTAAATGGAATGATGAAAAGTAACAGGTGCAATTCTTTACAAAATGATTGTTTTAAAATGCTATTAGATTATCTAATCTAAAACTTAATCAATAAAAATTGAAGTTTTGTTAAAAGTTGATCGAAGTGGCTCCCTTCGGCTCTATGCAGAAAGGTAGACGCGAAATAAATCCTTTTAATTACTTTAAGCACTTTGTGTACTATTCCTCAAAGCATATTCCAACTCATCCATGTTCAGATCCTGAAAATTTGCACAAAAAATGCAATGTAATGTTTCATAACTCTGTCCATTTTAGACTTAGATTAATAGGACTTTTTGTTTATGTTACTTGCTAGTGTAACAGAAAAATTTGACTAACTATCACTTAAAGGATCGAGAGCTGCATAAAAATTTAAATTTTGATATTTTTAAAGAAATGTTTTTATTGTCAAAAACGACTTCCAAAATAGTTCTTTATCTAATTTAAAGCATTTTTTAACTGGAATTCTATGACTAACGGTTTAGAAATTAGCCATTGGTTATTGCTGACAGTGCTTGCCTTATATATATAAAAAAAAAAAAAAAAAAAAAAAAAAAACAAGCACAAAATCTGTCTGAAAAATATCTAGTTGTTTAATTTTTTTAATAATGCGGCTTTGGACTTCAGAAGTACATGCCAGCAATACAAAGGAGCTGTTGATTTCGAAAGTGGGGTAAGTGCGGCTAGATACTGAATAGTTTGTAAGCAGTAAAACTCTAATTTTTGTGGTCTTACTTCATATACATTTAATATATCATAATGGTTATCCATAGTAGTTAAAAAAGACCATCGGTTAGGCGAGCGCTTAATGAATTTTTCTCACTTTTAAAAGCACATGTTTGTAAAAAACTTTTTTAAAAATAGAATTATAATAAAACAAGAAAGATAAAAATCATACGTGAAACATAGATTATGAAGCGCTTTCCATCATATTCAGGATAATGTAACAAAACTGCACCGTTTAAAAAATTAAAATATTACGACCCAATTCACCATACGGAAATGTATAACGCATTTCAAAATCAAACTTCGGCTGTTACCATTTACAATCGCAAAATTACCCGAATTTTTTAGTAGCCCTGTACAGGATGTAGAAATTTGCATCTATTAGTAATATGCATTCCCAAAATTTAGTTCATTTAAGAGACACATATATTTCAATTGAAAATTCCCCTTCAGCAAATTCCTCTGATAAGGAGAATGGTGGTATGTGAATACTTTTGTGCAACGCTGTATATAGGATTTAGAATTTATGCATAAAGAGTAACATGCAAAAAACTAATTAAATTTAAAAGCGCATACCGAGGTTTAAAATACATCCTCCGGCAATTATTATGCAAAGACATTATTGTAACCGATTTCTTTGTGTAAATGAATAAAAAATGCTATAAATGCTCTGTTTTAACGTGATCGTAGTGAAATTCAGTAATTTATACCAGTTTCAATACATTTGAAATAGCGAACTCTCTTTAAAGTACTCTTTCAATGATTTTTCCCCGTGTACCATAATGTAATGGAATGCTCTTGAGTGTCCCTGTAAATGAACCATTAATCGTACATATTTCGCATCCAATACTAAACATGCTTTGGAAATCCTAAATAAATTTATGAAAATCCGAGTCTTACTTACGGGAGTTATAGCGTGGAAAGACGTACAGAAAAACCGAATGCATAAGCATTTTTCAGCTTTGTTGGAAATTGTTAAAAAAGTGAATATTTTATTTCAATATTTCATTCTTCGACGCAAAAACGACAAAATAAAATTTAGTTTAATTTTATACGAAAAAGTTGAAAAATATTCAATCACAAGTAGCCAGAGTTATCCCACATAAATGGGGGCTTGAAATGCTACGGTCAAAAGTATTTTTAACTATTTTTCTTCGACTTATGTCAGAATTATCTGCGATTAAAGATTGTCGAAATAAACTATATGAAATTAGGAGCATTCAGAGCATTTGGAGCTCTGATTTAAGCGGAACATCTGGTAACACTAGACATAAGCTGTATGTTATAATTATATTTGATATTACTAGGTTATCCCGTCGACCAAAAAATTATCGGTAAACTATAAGATTAAATGCCAATAATGGATGATCGCGAATGTCACATTCAATGACATTAAATGTGATTCACGTGTTTAAAATATCATTAAGTTATTTTTATTTCGACTTTTTATTAATATTTTTATTAATATTCCACTAATTATTTGTTTTTTTAATTATTTAAAATGAAAATTACATCAATATGTATAATTTGGTTATTAGTTGGCGATTTGTATAATTTGGCGAAATCGGTCGACGGGATAACAGAGTTGTACCTTATATTTCTTAATTTAGATAACAGGGATTTTTATTCCTGAGTGAGCTTTATGATGAAATTCCGATGATACTTGTTAATAGTATGATAACTAAAAAATAATTCTTTTCTAAGTGGGTTTAAAAAGCTTTCAAAATCAGCGCTTTTGAAATAGCATTGATCCAATCAATGTCTATTAACAAACTGAGATTGCTATTAAAATATATTGATTGTGATTGGATTAAAAGTATAAGTTTTATGATAAATAAGGTTTCTACCTTAAAATCACTGACTTCTCATTTAAGACCACGGACTACTCATTGCCTATCTTCCCCATGGGGTTAACACATAAATTAGCTCAATGGTACACTGTTGAAAAAAGGACGATTTTACGGAGATTTTACTGGTAATTGAAACACCAGTAAATTTCGCTGGTTTTTAACAGAAAATTCCTGTAAATTTCCGAAATTTTTTCGTTTTTTCATGCAATTTACGGGAATTTTGCCATTAAAAAAACAGTAGATAGTACTGGCGTTCCGATTATTAATAAAATCTTCGTAACATCGTCCTTTTTTTGCGTTGTACATGTATACAGGAACATTTACATGAGCTTGTATACAAATAAAATAAATGATAAAGCATAATATCGACATTTCGAACTGCTTCTGTGGCCGTCTTCACTATAGATAAGATCTTGAAATGCTTAAAAGTCTAGAGACGATTTTTTGAAAAAAAATTTCTGATGATTCACTGCAGTTTTTCTTTCATATAATTTGCTAGGACACGACAAGAAGTTTTCGTCTCTGTGTTCTATGTCACGTGTTGATCAGTTATTCTAGATATGTCTCTGCTGTTTTAAATATACTGTTAAAAGGTTAAAACAACCCTTTTAATGTAAAAATCTAAAGTTTTTTTTTATTTACGTTTTATGTTTTAAAAACTTATAAGTCAATAGATGTAAGCATCCCGCACACGACATTTTGTCAGTTTTTGATTCAATCGAACTGAAACGGGCAGATTACTTAGATCTAAGATTTACTATATGGAGATTTTTATTAATTATTTATTATTAAAAACGGACAGATTACTAAAGTATATGGTAAAAATGTGATGATTTTTTAATCTATTAAATGACCATTCCATATGAAGTGTGTGGCAGCTTTTCTACACATGACTGTTGTCTTAACAATGCTATTATAGCCTCAAATTCAAACAACTATGCTAATATGAAAATATAGGTTATTTTGTGTGAATTTTAATGTAAAGTTTATATTTCAACAACTTATAAGTTAATAAGTATAGGTATTTATATAATTGTCATGTGCGGGAGATTTCATCCATTTTTATGGAATGGCCCCTCTAGAGACTGAAACATTTTAACATCATATTTGTCCTGCAGGACGTCAGCAGAAGCAATTTGAAACGCCGATATCATGTTTTACCGTTAAATTTATAAACTTTTATGTAAATTTATACAATTATAATTTTATAAATTTACACAAAAGTTTCTGTTTATGTGTACTATTGAACAAATTTATGCGTTTTTAACGTATAAATCTTATTTATTGCATTTTATGTTGTAATTGTAGTATATTTGTTTTCTATGTTAATTTATCATAAGATTCACCTTTAATAAACTTTTTTTTCAAAAAACGAAACTGCCTTCACTTTAAATCAATGCCTCATATGATACAGTTCTTGATAACAAAGAAGGAATTTTACAAACACACACAGGAAATTACACAAACTACCTTTTGCCTTTTATGCAATCTTTATAAGAAAAGAACAATGGTTTTGCCAATCAGAAGTTTTATGCCTCTTTGAGCCAGCTTTTGAAGATTTCTGAGAAATAACCCACATAAATGGGGAATACGAATATTCAAATGAAAATCGGGTAAAAGATCGTCATCTTGAAATAATCGTGGTAAAATGTTTCAGTTTTATGCCTAAAAATGCCCGTTTTCTTTTAAATATGATATCATTTTCATTTCAAAAGTGTTAAAACATGTAACAACCAGATTTTTTTTTTCCACTTTGAAATGAGATGTTTATACTAAAATAACTATTAAAATAATCAAAAAGATAGTATACAGGATTAATAACACCAGAACAAGTCATTGCTTTATTTTATCTGTTGTCATCTATAATGTAATGATTAGTTACACACAAAATCAGAGATTGCGTGGAAAATATTGAAAGATGACGTTCCAAATCATAACTTAATAAATAGTGCAACTATAGAATATTCTTATTTATTTTAATGTCTTCAGTGGAGCAAAAACACGTAAATAATTTATTAAAATTTATTTTACTGCTTTCATAGTTTTTAATATCTTTCAGAAAACTTGATAAAGTATAATGTCTTTTTCAAAACTTTCTAAATATCAGAATTTTTTTTTCGCTTTTATGATTTGAAAACGTTTTTTGCCTCTTTTTTTATATCTCTTTTTCTTTTATAAGTTCCTTTTTTGAATGGTGTCACTTTAGAAAAAAAGTGCGCAACATAGTTTTAATTAATTGAACCATGTGAAAAAATTATATACTTTTAAACATACTCAAAAAGAAAAAAAGAAAGAAAAAAGAAAATCACCTGAGTAGAAATTTGTTGTGCCCCTTCAGGAAGGAAATGTTTTTGAATTAAATTGGGTGCTAATAAATGCCTGCAAAATAAAAAAGAGAAGGTATACTTTTCACTCAAATATAACAATGAAACAATCAAGCAAAAATTAATTATATTATCAATGTGAAATACAAAAGCAGTAAATCTTGATTGCATCCATTAATAACTATATCTTAATAATAATAATATATATTCTACAACAAAAAGGTAAATATTGTATTATAAATAATTACTTTGCTCATAAGACGACATTTTATTAATAAATGTTTTATAAGTATATTAAAAATCGACATGTTTCAACTCTTTTTAATCGAGTCATCTTCAGAATGTAAATAGAAAAGATTACAAACACAATGAAAGTGAAAAACTGGAAAAAATAATTATTGAGTTCAAACTAAATTATGTAACGCTCTCTCTATTTTCGATATTGTCCGTGTCCCAACTATGTAGTTATCCTGCAATTATTCGCTATCTCTTCTCATCCTGAGTATATGGACTGAATGGTTGGACAGTTTGCAGGATAATTACATAGTTGAGACACGTACAATGTCGAAAATAGAGAGGGTGTTACATAATTTAGTTTAAATTCAATAATTATTTTTTCCAGTTTTTCCTTTTCATTGTGTTTCTAATCTTTTCTCTATTTACATTCTGAAGATGACTCGATTAAAAAGAGTTGAAACATGTCGATTTTTAATATACTTATAAATAAACTAGCAAAAGCCATGCTTTGTTTGGATTCGCGAAGATTTTTTAAAAAAGATATTTGAAAGTAACAATATTTTTTTAATATTATTTTTGCATCTTTATTAAAAAAAAAAGTTATTTTATGTTTTGGCGCATTTTAATTTTTTATTTATGTTGTAAGTTTATGTTCGAAGCAAACTTTTACGAAATATTTTTAAATTTTCAACTAAAAGCTCTTTTAAAGATGTTTTTACAATTTCCAGTAGCTACTGGTGTTTTTAAAAGTTGTTTGAAATATGCATTTTTCCAATCTTTGTTAATTAACATCAAATAATCTTTGATAGCTATTTTAGAATAATATATTTGAAGAGAACTTGAAGAACGTTACTTCTTCAAAATCCTATTTTCTGGAAAAACATTTGAAATCTGCTCTGGTTGATACTATGAATTTTTAACTGTAAAACTTTTTATTCTAATTTCTTCGTTTTTATACATGTTAGCGTATGAGAAGATTTGATATTGTATAGAATTTTTCGTAAGAAAAATTTCTATTGAATGCTTAATTTTGAAGGATTTTCACTCTGGACAACGTTACGTACGTTTTTAAGCCAACTGGTGTCTTATATGTCCTCAATATTTACAACTGCTTCGTCTAATGTTAAACCTTGGGATTTATGAATTGTAACAGCAAAAGCTAACTGCAGAAGAAATTCTTTCCTTGAGCAATTTATGCTTCCATTTTTCCAGAATTTAATTATTGGGAAGAATTGCGTACGCACCAATTCTTATAAGTTAAATGACTGTAGTAATCAAATTTATCCATGATCATTCGCGATATCTGGTCTGGTGGCTTGTGATTTTTTTTAATACGTGCAACACAGTCTAAAATCCCGTTCACTAAACCTTTTTCGGTTCACAAATAAGAACGTAACATTACTTTGGATCAAAATGATAAAGTAAGAAATGGTTGAAGTCCATTTGTCGTTTCTGAATCGGCCAACTTTGCTTTAGTACATTTATAAAGAGCTTGAATCGAGGCAACAACATCACGCAGTTCTTTTAATTTTTCCTTTATATAACATATTTAACAATTAATTTTGTTTGTTTACTATTCTTTCGTTGCCACTTTACAAAAAAAAAAAAAAAAAAAAAAAAATTCCATAATACAATTTTTTTTAAATGTTTAAGTGTCATCTGTGCAAACGATTTTGCGGAATAATGAAAACATATTTTGTTTATTAAATTAATCATGATTCTATCTATAATTACTTATTCCATGATTTATATTTTTTTTCTGAAAATGTACGCGTTTCATTTTTTATTTATTTTCTAAAATGTGTCCGTATTGGAAATGCATGTAAAATAAATTAATTAAAATAATAATTTTTTTTAACGTTTTTACTGTAAAAAAAAATTATATTGTGCAAATCTTCAAATCATAATTTATTTTTGTGTTTAATTTGAAGTTAAAATATTGAATAGTTTTTTTTTTTTTTTTTTTTTTTTTTTTTTTTTTTGTAAAGTGTACGACAAAATGTAATTTGAGTGGCCTAGTAGAGGATTAAATAATTAATAATTAATAATAATAAATAATTATTGCCAAAACGTCAGTGAAGGCTTACTTTGGAGACACGAAATTTTTTGGATTCTGTCTGTCAGTCCGTCAGTCTGTTCCGCGATAACTAACGCAAAAAGCATCCGATTGGCTTGAAATTAAGTGGGTATGTTAGTGAGGCACTGGGATTAAGCTGTATAGTTTTTTGTTAGATTTGATTCATACTTTCGGAAAATATAGAATATTTTATTTTGCGCAATAATGCTTTTCTATGGCAAATCCAACGATTTTCAATTTTTTTTTTCCTTGAGAGAAAATGACACATTTCATTTATGGAATTCAATGATAAATGGATGCTGAAATTTACCAGTTAAATTATTCGTATTGTTTTGAAATTTTGTTTACGCATTTGTCAGATTTTTAAAATTATTACTGTAAATTTGGAGATTTTTTATAAATATTTTTCAATAATGTAAACTATTTTGTTTTAGAGATTTACTTATTTCAAACTATTTATTTCATTTTCTTTATTTTCTCTTAATGGTTGCTAAGTAACCATTCATCCTAATCCTTTTTTTTTATAATGTTATAAATTTGAATGCATGTACGAAAATTTAAATGAAGTTAGCGTCAAAACTGGTGAATTAATTAATGTCTTTGTATTTTTGCGTATAAATATAACATAGCAAAGAAAAGAACATAGGCTATGTTTTATTAATTTTATTCAAATATTTTCTTTAATAATTCAAAATTTCCTTCTTTTTCGTACACAATTAATAGTGGTTTTTTAGATAAAATTTAACCAATTTCCTTTATCGTTGCCAAAAAAATCAAATTCTGGAATATTAATTTTTCAACGGCAATAAGCTTCAATTGAGCAATTTCCTTGCGAAATATTAAACTACGAAAAATTAAATAAATATGACGTCAGAATTAAAATAAAAATAGACATAGTACTTTTAGTTAAATATTAAACATGGATATTTGTTTGGTTAATAAGAATTTTCTGACAAAAATGGAGACATAATTAGATGTAAAAGAAATAAAAAAGAATTATATTTTTAACAAGTGTTTCACTTGGTAAAATATGACATCATAATTGAAATAAAACAGGTATTTTATAGTAGTCGTTAAAAATACAAGAAACATGGATAGCAATAACTCATGAATAATGACGGCATTGCCAAAAATTCAGTGAAGGCTTATTTTGGCGACACAGATTTTATTGTTTTCCGTCTGTAAGTCTGTTCTTCTGTCTGTCTACAATAACTGCCCCAAAAAGCAATCAGAACTTCTTTTTTTTCGGAGACAAAATTGTAAAACCCTAGATTACTGAGTTTACACTTTTAAAAGTTTCTGATACATCAGATATAAGTGTTTGTGGTGGGCAGGTATGTAGAAGTATGAGGATAATGAAAAATGCTTATTAAAACTGTTACTTATCCTTATAAATGAAAATGTATGAAGAAATAGAAGAATACGATAACCATTAGCAAATTGATAGAAAGTTACAAATTTAAATTTAATGAGACTACGGGGGGAAAGAAATCTACTATGTTAAAATAAAAATCAAAAATAATAGATCA
Organism: Maratus speculifer; assembly: GCA_964019185.1. NCBI lineage: Eukaryota > Metazoa > Arthropoda > Arachnida > Araneae > Salticidae > Maratus > Maratus speculifer. Next base: position 19,006,262 of record OZ025292.1, on the reverse strand, counting down.
GGAAAATTTCAGAATATCCTAACATAACTAAATCTTTAATTTAGCACTTTTGATGGCTGAAAACTTCTTCACGTATAAAAACATTTCATATTTATTTACTTAGAAGGTGTCACAAATAAAAATTAAATTAAAGAGTTGACATGTTTCGGTTCATTAATAAGAACCGTATTCATAACATATAAAATCAGTAATTACTGATTTTATATGTTATGAATACGGTTCTTATTAATGAACCGAAACATGTCAACTCTTTAATTTAATTTTTATTTGTGACACCTTCTAAGTAAATAAATATGAAATGTTTTTATACGTGAATGAAAAAAGGTGAAGTGATATTGTTTTTAGTTTTTGAAAAAAGAAAGCTAACAACAGTTTTAACATTGAAAACTTCTTATTTTATTCTTATAAATTATTACGTAATTTGAAAATTTTAAATTACAGTTTCCAGGAAGTTGAATATTACCCAAAGTGTGTTTAAAAAAAATGATATGCCAAGCTGACGTTGAGGCTCCTGATCTGCAGATTTACTAGTAAATATTAATAAATATTTTATTAATAAAGAAACGTCTTATAAGCAAAATAATTATTTATAATGTTTCTTACCTTTTCGTTATAGAATATATATTATTATTATATTATATTAGTTATATTAGGTATGTTATATCAATTCTATGCCGTTAGGTAAAGAAACACAGTTCAATTATTTAGGATATCTCAGTTTTGACTCCATTTGAGCAGTTTAGGTTACCAAACAGATTTTTTTTTTCAAATAGCTAGAAATTATAAAAGTTCAAAGTTTAGAGCTCCTAACGTTAAATTCACCTGTAATCGTTGCAAACAGATAGCAAATGTGACTGGTTTTTCAAGTAAAACTCAAGAACTACTAAGCTGTAATTTTGGATTCTTATATTTGGACTCTCTTAAAATGGCTTTTTGTTAAAATATTTTTTTTAACGTTATTTCGAAAAAGTATATTTTTCAAATTTATAGTAATATATTAATAGGTATATAAAATGTAACCTATAATTATTTAATGGGCATGGTACACGCATACAAATTCGAGGTCCTTTTGTAAAATGGACGAACGCGTACGTAGTACTCTTGATGTACGCTACACTGAAAAAAAAAAAAAAAAAAAAAAAAAAAATCGTTAAATTTGTGACGCAGCAATGTTGCCACCAGTTTTTGCCGTAAAATTAGATGTAATAAAGAAATTAAATCTAAGTGGGTTTTGCCGTAATTTTAACAGATTTTTCTTTCTTTTTTTTTTTTTTTTTTTTTTTTTTTTTTTTTTTTTTTTTTTAATGACGGTGTACGCTGCCGTAAACAATACTCCCGTCCCCCAATTTTAGATCCGTTTGGATAGATTTCATTTTAAAGGTGTAAAATCGTTCAACACTGATTTTAAGAATATTTAAGTTTATTACCATGGACCCGGGCAACGCAAAAGTATTAAGAAGATTAAACTGAAATGTCTGACTTCGTATGCAAATGCTGACGCTTTATCTATATGAATTGTCTGTATGAATCTGACGGCACAACTTCTTTCAAATAAACATAACTCACAAGGAGGGTCTCCATACGGGCATACTCAGAAAAATCTGAAAAAATTACAGAATGTTCTTCTCATATAGTTATATATGTTTATAAAAAAAATTTCGGCGGAACCTCCTTATAACGTCCGTAAAAAAATAATAAAAATTTCGTTTATTTGGCGATTTATCTCCGGTTGGCGAAAAAACGAAATTTTGAAAAATACGCTTTTACGCTTCGAATACTTTTTAAAGAAAAAACTTTCTATGTTCAATTTATTTAAATAAGTTTAGTTTAAGTAATTTTAGTTTTGCATTTTTACTTTACTTTAGGTGTAATTTTGTCATATACGTTTATACGTACTTATAACAAAATGATATTAATATATTTTATCATTTAAAACACAATTTAAATTAATTAAAATTGTTCCAAATCAGAGATGGGCAGTATCGAAAATACATGTATTTGAAATACATTTTCAAAATACATTTGTATTTTGTATTTTGTATTTTAACCTCACTAAACGAAAGTATTTTGGTAATGTATTTTGAAATGATTTTTTCAAGTATTTTGTATTTTGAAAATACATTTCATATTCAAAATACATTTCTGAAGGTTTCCAGCTGCTTCCTTGAAACCGCAGATGTAAAATTCATAAAAAGAATAATACGAGCCTTCTGTTTTATTTTGTCATATAGGGTTCGTTTCTGAAAGTTAATGAAAACATACTTTACAACTACTGATACGATAAGGATTAGAATCAATGCTTCTGTTTTGCGTAGTCATTTTTGTTGAACTGTTACAATTCTAAAGTTCTAGATTTTATAATTATAACGTTTCTTAGCGAACGACAAAAACTACTGTGTGATAAACAGGAAGAATTATTTAGATTTTTGCTGTGTCTAGTGTTTTTTAAAGAAACATATAAAAAAAGTAATGTAATAGTAGGAAAGAAATGTAATTTAATGTTTGTTTTGAGAAAGAATGCCTGATATTTTTCCAGCTTCAAATGAAAATGTATCAAAAGAATTACTGTATTGCGACAGAACACGTTGCGCTATACTACATGGGAAGTTTTTAAAAAATAATTTCAGTTGATAATAATGGCAATTGTTAAAGTAGCATGACAAATGCGTAAAACAAGATCTATCATTACAAGTGGAACTTTTAAAGCAACAATCAACTTTAAAACACATCTAATGGTAAGATTTTTAATTTTATACCGTTATACATTGATCGAAACATTATTTTTCTAGTCCTTTTGTACCTATTTTATCAAAGTTCAGGTAAATTTTAAGTTACCGCGACATTCATTTGCGAACACGAATTTTATCATACAAGTAGTTCTATTTATTGATATGCAATTCAGATTTTCATTAATTGTATTTACTATTGAGTATATCGATCATTGGATTTTTGATTATAGACCTGTCCTTACTGGAGATACATGTTTATCTAGCATGACTTCGCAAGTATTTTTTTTTTTTTTTTTTTTTTGACTCATTTTATGTTTTATTTTATAAAGTTTAAAATAAAATAGAACAATGAAAATATAAACTAGTATCGGTCCAAAACGAAAACTGCTGTACGAAACCAAAGTTTGGTTCTTTTTTGAGTTTCGATTGTAAACGGAAGTTTTATAGATGAAAGTTTTTAATGTCAATGAGAATGTTGATTTGTTTAATTACAAAATTATCCCCCCCTTTAGAAGAATATTTATGATTTTCAATATGCGGGCATGTGCATACATTTGTTTAGACTAAAATTTACAAAAGATTAATGAAACATTATTTTGTATTTTGTACAGATTTATAAGCATAGAAATTTATACATTACTAATTGTGAAGTTATTTATGTATCCTAAGTATCCCGAGTATTTATGTATCAACCGATATCAACGTTCATTGTTCAGAAATTTTCAAAATGTTTAACATTTAACTTTGCAAATTAATCCAAAAAAAAAAAAAAAATCAACAAATTATTCTTTTAGAGAAAGCAGTATTTTCATATTTAAATAGCAATAGTAATTTTTAATTTGCAATCATTATTTCAAATATAGCATGCTTATGTTTAAATACATCTTTACAATAAAACTGACGGAAAATTACGTTATGAGTATTTAAAGTATTTTTAACAGTGCCGTGAGAAGGGGGGGGGGAGAAGGGGGTATTGCCCCAGCCGCGGAAATTGAGGGGGCGCCAAATTTATAGTACCAATGTTATTTTTGGCCTGTTACAAGGAGACGTTTTGGGTAGGAGGGGGGTGCGCCAAATTGAAACTTTGCCTGGGGCGCAGTTTTTTCTTCGCACGCCCCTAATTTTTAATGTAATGACTCATTCAAGAGGGTTTTCAAAACAGACAATGACGAAAAATGATGCATTGGTAGAAGACATTTAATAAACACAAAAAACTGACTTTTAAAAAATTAACCTAATAAACTTATTTGGTATCAGGATACCCCAAACGTTGTATTTCTACACATTATGATATTTCTAAGATTTAAACGAAAATACTTAACATGTTTATTTGATATTCCTTTTTAAATTATTTATTATTTATTATTCATAAGAAGCATAATTGTATTTGCGTAGCAGTATTTGAAACATTAACGAATTATATTTTTAACAAACCGAATTATGTATTTATTATTACACATATTGGTGGATATTTAACCTACGAAGGATGCTGTACAATTCTTTTACATATATGTGTTTATGTATACGTCCAAGAATAACTATTAAACTGCCGTTTCGATTTTACTCACTCGCACTTTTTTTACTTTTCTGTATCTTTACAACAAAAAAAGTATTGGATTCGTGAAAAAATTCGACTTCAGATTGTCGACGGATTTATATTTTTGAAGGTCCTGAACACTCACGGTTTTTAGGAAATGTCTATTTGTGAGTTTATCAGTGTATGATACAAATTTTGTGGGCCCTCTATCTTAAGAATTAATGCACAGAATAAAATAAAATTTTAGATTCTGTTAGACATTTACATAAGTTATTTTAGATATTAGGTAATGGTGTAACTCTTCCAAAAGGTGGCGCTGATATGCTTCGTCTTTCACAATTTTCGCAAAAACTGTATCTCAAGAACTAGTGCACGGATTTTCATCAAATTTCTGATTCAGTTAGACGTTGACATAAGTTGTTGCCGATTAAGTTTTGGTGTGAATTGCTCAGCAGATGGGTGACGCTGCTATGCTACATTTTTCACGATTTCTGCATTAGCTCTATCTCAAGTAGTAATGCATGGATTCTCAACGAATTTCAGTTTTAGTTTGATCTTTTAATTTAAATTGTCACTAATTAAATGTTGGTGCAAATCATCCAGCAGGTGGCGCTGTTATGCTGCATTTTTCAGGATTTACAGGATTTTAACAAGAACTAATGCACTAAATGTCACCAAACTTCATATTCTGTTATGTATTATTATTAACTATTACTGCCAATCACCGAAATTCGTTTTCGGCTTTTAAAACCTGCTCTGTCTATCCTTAATTATAAATTCTCCAAAAAAGATATTTATTAAGTAATTTTCAATTTGAGAGCTCTTTTTTTCTTTTGAAGGCCAATTGTAATTTCCAAACATAATTTTAATTTATAGATTGTTTTGATAACACTTTACTCCTATGCTTAAAATGAAGCGGAATTATACCCAAGAAAGATTTTATATTTTTGTTTACATTTTAACATTTTATCTGTAAGTATTCTTCGTTTTTTTTATAAAGAATATTTTCAAATAGATTGATTTGTTTTCTTTATCTAACTTTCCTTTTGCTTCTTTACTTTGATAATTTATAATTTCAAAGAATTTAATCGATGTTACAAAAACGCCTAACAGTTGCTTTGTGCAAACACAAATAAGAGGTCTACACAGGCCGAAATTATTAGGTCCGGTTTAAACCGAACAAAGACCTTTTTTGTTCGGACCATTCCGACACAAAACAAAAATTATTGGCCCGAACCAGTATAAAGTTTCGATCCGTAGAAAAGAAATATTAACACAGTCTGATACAAAAAGTAAAATCCCGGAATTAGTCCGGCTCTATATAAAAGTTAAAAGCTCGTTGTCCAGGCCTGTTAGTACAAAAACTTGATTAGCCCGTACCAATTAAATTTCCAGAAAACATAAATTTCTGTGTCGATGTGGTTAAAAATCATCTTGTACGAGGAATTCTAATCAAAAATGCTTATTTTTTTCCATGTTTTTAAAAGAAAGCCTATAGACTTTCTTTTAAAAAAGCAATTTAGACTGCGATATTTAATTTTAAAATGAATATTTATTTTTATGTAAATGTTTTTGTTATAATTAAGGCTGTTCTTAGTCAAAATAGGGAACTTTATGACACTTTTAATTTTTTTTTTTTTTTTTTGGAAATGCATGAAGCTAGATGATGTAGAAATTATTTAATCTCCACTCATTTTCACATAATTTTAAATCGAATTTCCTCGAGAAAGAAGAATAACCACTGAAACTGGAGTGAAAATCGTCCTTGTCACGTGATCGAAATCATTATAACTCAAATGATAATTTATTGATACAAAAATGGAAAATTCAGTTCGATTCCAAATCGCTTCCATAGTCAGGCCTTTTAATTTTATAGCTTTCCGTTAAAAAATGGATTTGTAAATGTATCAAAACATTTTTACTTGTTGAGCAGAACAGATGAGAGCAGTCTTAAATATCACTTTATGCCTTGAAAACTTAAAAATCGAAAAATGCTATACAGTAAAATATTCTGAGAAGGATTCGCACAGGATAGGAGAAAAAATAGATTATAGACAGGTTTTTTCTTAGCAGGAACGAGGAACGTAGCTTGTTGTAAATGTATCATATTCTTTTTTCTTGTTATTAAATTTATTTTGCATGAATCAATACATTTCCTGTTTAAGACAGAATTTTTAGACAGATTCATTCTCAGAGTCCCTTTGTTGTGCTTTAATTTTATTATCCAGAAATATACTTACTATTCATAAATAATAATAATAATTTGATGGTAAAATTATAGTAATTTAAAAATACGTATATTTTTTGAAAAATAATTGTTGGGTCGGGCCAGATTTTACTGATTTTTCCCATAGGCTGACCGTGACGGAATGAGCCAATGATTTTCATACGTGCTGGATCGGGAGTCTATACTAATATTTTTGGCTACCGCAATTAGTTCTCTAGAAAGAATGAAACCCAATCCCTATCCGATCTGGAAGGAATTAGTCAGGCCCGGCCCGAATCTGCAGAAAAAAGTAAAGCCGGGACCCGAAAGAGTGATGACGAGGCGCATCTGAGTCTATCTTTCTTTTAAAAAAAATAAACCCGAAACCCGACCCGGACAGGTCCGGAACGACTGAAAAACAGGTCCGGTCAGGCCCGGCCCGAGTGTCGGGATTAAAAATGGCCAGCTAACATTGTCGGACACGGCCCGTGCAAACATCTAATCTCATAGGCATTTTTTTTAATTTTTCAAATGTATTTTGTATTTCGTATTTTAGATTCTAAAACTAATGTATTTTGTATTTTGTATCGAAAATGATTTTTCGATGTATTTTGCCCAACTCTGTTCCAAATTGAAAAATACACTGTTAAAAATCTGCTGCATTTTGTTGCAACGCACTCCCTTGCTTGTATAGAAAACGGTTACTTGGCCGTGAAATGGAGCTTTCTCATTGGTTGGAATAGAGATATTATATACAAGCGGTGGAGTGCGTTGCAACAAAATGCAGCAGATTTTTCACAGTGTATAACCTGGTCAATTCACCGTGCTATGAAGCATTCTCATTAGTCAGAAGAGAGATATTCTATAAAAGTAGTGGAATGACATTGCAGTAAATGCTGCAGATTTTTAACAGTGTCAATTAAAATCAATTTTTAGATTCGTTAAAATCGTCTGCTTTTGGCGGGGAAATGCACTGCTCGCCAAATCCCGCGTCGCTTTCAGCTTTTCACGCCAATTATTCCAAACTATTTTATTTTTTTACATATCTAATAATGTAATTCCGCCGCTAATTTTCACTGATCCTTTATTACCTATACATGAGTAGTTTAATTCGTATTTTTTCCAAAAAATTCTGAGTATGCCCCCAATGGAGACCTTCCTTGTCAGAGTTTAGTATGCAAAACTCTAAAATATTATTAAATATCTGGTTCTAATCTGTAGGGGATATGAGACCATTTTTTTTTCTTTTTTCCTGAAAAAATGCAGTTAAATTTTATATTTCAAATCACGGTATGGTAGGGTCCACGCGCAGGTTTCGTTTTCTCCCATGACGTCATGGAACCCATCTCCAGTCTTGGGAACACGCTTTTTGCTTTGCAGAAAGCTTTCCGTTCATAAAAAATATATTAAGCATTTATTTAAAATCTTGTATGAGATATTACTGATGAATGACATTCGGAACATCTACTAAACTATTTCGGAACATCTCTATTCAAATTAGAGTTAATATATTTGTATGTTTTAATTATTTAGAATTTTTTAAAGGGTTAATATTATAACATAAGTTTTAGTTTATTTTTATTCGGAAATGTTTGAAACCAGACGTTGTTGCTCAGAATGTTTTTCTATGTAATCAAGCCGTTTTTTTATGACTGCAATAGATTTTACACAAAATAATTGTCAAAATGGGCGTTTTGAACCGTTTCCTTTGCAAACGCAATAGATTTTACAGAAAATATTATCAAAGTGGACGTTTTGAACCGTTTCATTTGCAAACGCAATAGATTTTACAAAAAATATTGTCAAAGTGGACGTTTTGAACCGAGAAGAAAATAAGAATAACTACCCTGAAAGGGTGAAAAACGTATGTGTCACATGATCAAAATCGCTTATAACAGGCAATTTATTTGCCAAAAAAGTGAAAACACGATTCGGTTCCAAATCGCTTCCACAATCAGCCATTCCAGTTTTATATCTTTCCGTTAAAAAATGAATTTATAAATGTGTCCAAACATTTTTCACTAACTGAGCACAACAATGAAAGATCTACTGCCTTAAAATATGCAAAGCAGTAGAATACCTTTTTTGTAAATACTGCTGATAATGAAGAACTGAAATTTATATGTATAGTAAATGAACACTTGAAAAATTTGTAGTGAAAAAGGGAAATTTGCAAAACAATTACTTTTGATTGATTATTTCAAGTAAAATTCTTTTAAATATTTTAATATTTTTTGCATGTACAGAGTTTGCATATAAAATAAAAATCAATCATTCTACAAATAATTTAATGATTTAGTAATCAACTGAAATTTTTAATTCATTAATTCTCCATTCTTTTGGTGTCTGATTAACGTAATTTATACAGTTCGGATACACTTAAACTTTACCTTTAATGATTTGTTATTTTTACATCCCTCTAATTAATTAATTCAAAATAACAATCAGAACTCTGAATAAGGGACAAAAGTTCAGGTCCCATTGGTGACCCTTATTTGGAGGTTTCACTGCATTTCTATCATTTATTTCTTGCTAATACAGAAATTTAAATTATAAAATTATTGATAATTATTAGAATATTCTTTCTTGAGTGCATAAAAATCAAAATATAAAATATATTCCCTTTTATTTAAACTTTTCTGTATTTTTTTCACAATTTAAAAACACTATACAATTTTCAAAGCAACTATGGAAAAAAAATCTCTTGTACTATAAATCCTGGTGTTATAACACAGTGCTTAAGTCGCAGTTTTAGTGTAGTTTCAATAGGCATAGGATATTTATATTCTTAAATTATATAATCAAAAGCCTTTTTTGATATGCATCTTAAGGCTATGGCTCTCGAAATATCTTCTTTGTTCCATGCCATGTTCCATTGTCTCACACATTCACCTTTCAAAATAATCTCTTGCTGCGAAGATGAAAATTTCTTTTAAGTGGGAGTTTTCTAATTTTACATCTTCCATTTCGCGCAAAATTTCTTTATTTAATTCTTTTAAATCTTGATTTTCTTTTTTTATTGAATCCAATTCATTATATTTTTCTTCTGGGGAGTGCGAAAATAAAGCAGAATCGCATTCTTTCTTATTTAACAAGAGGTTTATCTCATTTTTCAGCTCCTTATCTTCTTCCAATATTTTGATTATTTGATAAAAAGCTGGGTATTTTTAAGTGTGGAACTGATTTAAGCTTTAAATTTCGTCCAGGCTTCAAATCAAGCAGTTCAGATTTCAAAATCTGCTTCTTCAAAGTGAATTGAACAGACTCTTGCATTATCAATGCAGAAATTGTTAGCTCTTTTGTATGCCTGTAGCCATTGTTTTCGCACTGCGTCATTTACTGGGAATCGATGAAATGAAATTCATAAACTTTGGAATTTCTGGTATGATTAGTACAACCAGAAACGGCAAAACAAGACATCTCTCATTATTTTAATTAATTAAACACCGCTTACAAAAACTAAGAAACAGCATAAGGCATAAAATGATTTCATGAACGACAAAAATAAATAAATAACATTCCTCATAGGAAGACAGAAAAAGATAAGAGAGGAGTAAATGAGTGTCCAGATACAGCAAGTGCTGGATCAGTGGGGGGCCCTGGGGCAAACACTTTTAGGGGGGGGGGCCCTTCTATCTTAAAATTGTTCGTAAATTATACTCACGTGACTAAAACTGAAATTCATATCTATTGTATGTGTACATAAATTTCGTACCAAATACTATTCACATCTATATACATAAAAGCAGAAGAAAGACAACTTTAAGAAATTATAGATTACATGAATATGAGGATAAATGTGAGGCCTTAAGGAGGCATTGGGTACGGAAACAGAATGGGTAGGAGAAGAGAGAACCTTAAAATTAAAAAAAAAAAGAATTTTGGTCACTTTTGACCATTTTTCATCATTTGACACTGCTTTAACGAAAAACTTATCTGTCCTTGGGGGGCCTCGTTAAGCCGGGGGGCCCGGGGCAATTGCCCCTCATGCCCCTGCCTTAGTCAGGCCCTGCGTGAACCCTACCGTGTTTTCTACTTACCGTGTTCCAGATGTTCATTTTTCCAATTTCCATTTTCTTATATTGCAAAAAATCTTTCTCACAAAATTAAAAAGTTGCATATAAACAAATTTAGTTTTTTTTTTTGTTTTATTTCAAACCAGTCCACAAAAAAGGGATTAGTGGTTTTTTTTTTTTTTTTTGGTTCCTTTTTCGATCACACATACAATGTATAAATTTTATTTGTAAAATATTGTCACATAAAAATTTGCGAAATCTACTAAAAGAAGTTTTAAATATATGTATATGTATAAAACAACTGTGGAAGTATGTAGTAAAAGCATTTTCACAAAATATAAAACTAATAACACATAAAACAACATTATAAAATAACTCAGTACATGACTTGAGGATTAGAAAAAGAATTGACTTACGTGTTGAGCTCTAAATCAATGCGAAATTTATAACTGAAGGCTTTAATTTGCAGTGACGTGGAATGATAATGTTCCCCAGTCTGAAATATATAGAAAAAAAAAAATTAATAAATGACAGATTTACAAGATTACAAAATGACCAAAAATGTACATAACCTTCAAAATAAAATTGTTAACTAAAGTTGAGATGCCAAAACCAGTACGTATAAAAACAAAATTAATATTTACATACGTCTTTGAAAAACTGGTGAGAAAGAAATATTATTACCATGTTGTTAACGTTACGAGTGCTGCCAAGATTGGTCCCAAGACGGTAGTTTTTTTCCCCCTTTTTCTGAGCTCTTGCGTTTAGAAATTCGATTCAAAACGACACTTTGACAAAATTCGAAAAAAAAAATCTCCTGACTTTACCAAAAAAATATATTAGAAATTAGCCAGTTTGGATTTGAGACATGCCTTAAAACGGCCAACTGCCCCAAAATGCTGGTAACTTTTTTCACAATTGAATGTCATCATTGTAAATAGATCAACATATAATTGATATTTTTTTTTTCTGAAAATATTTGTCCCGTGAAAATCTATCTAAAAATAATAGATGTAATCTTCGCTGTCTAAAACACACATGTGCAAGTGCATTCTACAATATCAAATGTACCGTGACACGCGATCCAATTCGGGTTTCTTTTAAGAGCTTTCCTGTAAAATTAGGCAGAGAGTTATTTTCGATATCGAAAGTCATAGGTAGAATGAAAGTTCTATTTCCAGACGACATTGTCTGTTAAAAAATATATAAGATGAATCATCGTCCTCTGAATACAAAGCCCTTGCTAACATAAAAATGGTGGCACGTGTTTTTTTTTCTTTTGTAACGGTTTTTGAATTTAGCCATCAGTATTTTCTTAAAGTCCTTTTTTTTTTGCTTTAGTTTATTTTTGAAATATAGAAAGAGAAATACTTTTTGAATTTACTGGTATTAAAATTTCAGGCACCGTACAAATTTTGAACAAAATTCTCCTACGACAATCGCCTTTTTTTTATGCTAGCGCCTGGGCCTTGTATTTCGAGATCGGTGACTAAATATTGGATGACGCATAATTTTTTGCGGTTTTTCCTCCATCAATAATTATTGAACGTATGAGTCATATTCTTTAACTTAAAAACTACAAGTAAAAAATCCGTTCATTTGCTTTTGTTGGTATATTAAATTAGCATTAAAAAAAAAAAAAAAAAAAAAAAAAAAAAGGAGAGAAGAAGTGGAGAAGTGAAGTAGTACTCACTTTGTTTGCGGCAGTCTCCCTCGTCGATATTCCCACTTTAACATGTTGTCGGACTTGAACGGGGTAGATGACTTCATAGATGCGACTGGGAATAGAAGCTATGAGGCGCTCGTTTTCGGGATACAGGCGTTTCAGCTTCTCGGCAACTGCAACAAACACAAAAAAATCAATCAAAATAGATAGACAAGAATCCATAGTAGAACTGAGAAGATCGATCTTTTTATCAGTATTTGGACTCAAGCTCAAAACAACAATTTTATTTATTCATAAATCGAAATAAAATAAAATAAAATAAAATAAACACTATTTGAGGAACAAGTATTTTTTCAAATGTTTTACATCCCCTTAAAAAATGAAAGGAAATTGAATTGTAAATTGATGTGATATATGAAGTATTCTATCTAGTTCTGAAGCCTTTGTGCAGTCATTTGCAGTAGGCTATCCTTTGACTATCTTCGAAATTTGTTTGAAGTCTTTTTTTAGAATGACTGTAAACAGAGTTCGAACTCATCTTTAATATACGCAGGCATACAGCATGGGTGGGTGGGGCAAAAGTATTTGCCTCATAGTATTTCACTAATATTTAAAACATATTTTCTCCTTATTAAAGCAGTTTACACAACTTAGCTTATAATAAACTTTTGATTCAGTTCTTTGATGCTATTTTCCTTTTAGATTGAGTACAGTTTTATGTTGCAGAGATGTAACAAAAAATAATCCTCACAACAACGTACATTTTTCAATTCTGGCATTAATTCTCAGTACAGAATTTATTTGACTAGTTAGTCTACATTCCTAGAAATAGCATTACTTATTTCTGCGATAAACATATTTAGCAAAATAAGATTAAAAAAAACAAAATCACCGGCGAGACACGGAGAATTTAAAAAAGTTACAGAAGCTTACACCTATTATGTGTTGAATATAAAGCTGTCTAGTTTTTAAAATGAAATGAACTAATGCAGCATGCATAAACACACTACATACTTTATTAGCGAGGGAATTTTTACATTAGACCACCGTTATGAATGCAGGCAGTGTCGAAACGAGAGTTCCAAAAAAGCGTGAGAATTTTTATGTAAGGGAAATAATACGGGACTTCAACGAAGACGTATCTTTTGTTGGAGAAGGCGTTTGTATGTATATATAGAAATATATAGACATTATCTATCTATTTATCTATCTATCTATCTATCTATCTATATATATATATATATCTCTATATATATATAGATAGATAGATATATAGATATATAATGTCTATATATTTCTACACTCAACTCTTCAACGAATAGTCTTATTTCCATATTTTTTTTTGTTGTTTATGCAAAAGTCTCATTCCGCAGACGATCTATGATAGTTGCAATGTCGTTATAACATAAACATGAAATTTAAAGGGAAATAAGTATTATGTCTGTTCATAATTTAAAAACAAGTACAAAAATACCAACAATTTAATTAAACAGTTTAAAAGCCCGGAAAAATCTTAACAAAAAAATATGTTAAATGTTTCGAAATGTTTAAAAATGGTATCTACAAAAATTCTAAGAGAAAGATCTGTGAATTAAATGCCTGACTATTTTTATCAGATTTTACTGGTTGCCATTATTAAGATCCCACACGAGTCACTGAAAAATACCCGGATGATAATGCTGAGTCTATGGGGGCATTCTTTTCAAATAGATAAATTTTAATATTTTTACATGCTTTTTTGGCATAGAATAGCTGAGGTTGGTCTATAATCGGGCTAGTTTTTACTTTTTCAGTTTTGGTTTCAGATTTTTAAAAAAATAATTACATTAACTTTTGAAACCGGTTAGAACCGGTTCTGAAATTTAAACTATCATAATATAAAAAATATGTTACCAAAATCGAAAAAGTAAAAACTAGCCCGATTATAGATCATCCTCAGCTATTTTGTGCATAAAATATCATGTAAAAATATTAAAATTTGTGCAAGATATTTGAAAAAAATGCCCCATAGACTTAACATTATCACCTGGGTATTTTTCAATGACTAGTATTGTGTCTTAACAATACACATACGGTGTTTTTTACTATATGCTGCTTCCTTATACAACATAATTATTCAGTTTGAAAATATCTCATTTGAAAGAAAAAAAAAAGAGAGAAAAATATAAAAAAATTCCTAATATTCAAAAAGTACACTTTTATAAATCTAAACTCATAATTTAGTCTATTAACTTTATGTAATGGTTACTTTCCTCATTTTCCAAAGAATGATCAATCCTATGACATATTTATGTATGAAAGGATAGTTAATTGGATAAAGCAGGTCACATGATCAAGCTATGCTAATAGCTATATTAAAATTTTCAAAAATGAGTAAATTGTCTTCAATATAAGTGCTATCCGCAGAAAATGAGGACATATGATCGCCTTAATTTGTATTAAATATAAAAAATTCATACCATATACATCTTTTTAAATATATTGGGAGTAATTAATCAGCGTAGGAAAAAATATAGTACATAAAATAGATGAATCAATCTCGTTGGCAAAACAAAAAAGCATTTTCTATTTTCCACAGCGACAAATTTTTCTGATTTTCAAGCATTTTTAAAAAGCTTCTTGGTTTTTCCAGATTGATAAACTTATCTGTTTTCCCATGATTTCCTGATTTTCAGATTTTGAGGATACTCTGTTAAAGGTCCTCATCAGTAATGTAAATAAATAGGAATGCATCAGAGATAATATAAATTCGACTTACAGTTGAGAGCATGTGTCATAAACAATTAGACACAAGGGTATTTGTGATATTTGCAGTTAAAAGAACACTAGAATGTTTTTAATTCAGGAAAATTAAAGTTGCTGTTCACTCACTTTCCAAATTCTCCTCCGTAATGTTAATTCTACGGGCGTTTGATGCATTTTTATATTTAAAATATCTCTTCGGGAAATTAATATTTTTTATTTCTTTCGGTGTTCTTTTCTTATAGGATATCACTTTTTTTTGTTTTTCTTAGTTTTCAAAATATTTCTAAAATCTAAGCTCAATTTAATATTTTATGTGATAAAAACTGACAAATTAGAAATAAAATTTTACTAGGGGCGACTAAATGAAAAGGTACGAAACGCCCTAACTACCAAACTGGTTAAAATTTGAATGTGCCGCTTTGGAATAAAGTAGTGAGAGATCGAGAAATCGAGAGATGCGATTGGAGTATCCAGCGTAGTTGTGAACATGCGTAGGCGTTTATGCACGAAGGGGGAGAGAGGCAGACAGCAAGTGAGTTCCGTCCAATTGACGCGGCAGTGCCTGTGAGGACATCATGGCTTTCCCATTGCAAAATCCAATGATTAAAGAGCAGCGAGGGTCTGATCAAAGTCTGACGCAGTGAGAAATCTGATAATACCTCGCTGATATTTAATCATTGGATTTTGCAATGGGAAAGCCATGATGTCCTCACAGGCACTGCCGCGTCAATTGGACGGAACTCACTTGCTGTCTGCTTCCCCCCCCTTCATGTACAAGCGCTCACGCATGTTCAAAACTACGCTGGACACTCCAATCGCATCTCTCGATGTCTTACTACTTTATTCCAAAGCGGCATATTCAAATTTCAACCGGTTTGGTAGTTAGGACGTTTCGTACCTTTTCATTTGATCGCCCCTAGTAACATTTCATGTAAAACTATGCATAGATTTTAGAAATATTTTGAAAACTAAGAAAAACAAAAAAAGTGATATCCTATAAGAAGAGAACGCCGAAAGAAATAAAAAATATTAATTTCCCGAAGAGGTATTTCAAATATAAGAATGAATCAAGCGCCCATAGAATTAACATTACGGAGAGGAATTTGGAAAGTGAGGGACCAGCAACCTTAAGCATTAAAATTGTATCGAGACCTTACAAACCGATCATTTTACAGATTTTGAGAAGGCCAAGTACTTTAAGAACAAATTGCAATGCATAAAAGAGCCACATTTTTCTGCAAACATGATTTACTAAAATAGGCGAAATTTAAATTCATTGAGGAGGCTAGTGAAGCTCCAGCTGAATATGCTATTTAATCTTTGACTCAAATACCCACCTCCGTGTTTAAATGTTTATGACTCAAGCTGTCAACTGCTTGCTAAATTTATATCATAATACATTAATGCGATACATTATAACAAGACATTTTTCAGTCCAGATAAGACGGATAATTCTCAGGATAAAACGATAAAATAGCTTTACTATTAGCTTTTATGTTTTTTAAATGGATTGCCTCAAAAATACTGACAATTAATTCATCGACGTTACAAATATTAATACGATTAACATGTGAGTAAAAAACTTGAAAACTATTTTTAAATAAAAACATTATTTAACATTAATACAAATAAATTATTCAGAACATAAAAAAAATAATAACAATGAAGCTGAATACTACGATGGTACTTGGCGCAATATAAGAAGAAAAAAGTACTTTAATGGTACTAGAATTTTATATCTTATAGCATACTAGTTATGGAATTATTTAGCGAAATGTTGCCAGTGCAAAAAACGACGAAAATTTGCTGGAATACAGAAGGGAAGCAAATTCGGATGAAAATTTCATTGACGAATAGGAAAACTTGACATTATGGCTGACAGCCAATAGCAAAGTAGCACAGTGAAAGGAGTCAAAAACTGTTTTCCTTAATAACTTATAGCATTTTTTCATTATGAAAACTTGTTTTTAATAATTTATTCCAGTAATTTTTCACATTTTCGCTTCCATTTTCAATGCTATTTTCCTATAGTCTATCACCTGTAATAGTATAAATTACCTGTTTTCCTATTGGTTAATAAATTTTTCAATCGAACCTGTTTCCATTCTGTATATTTGAGTGAACTTGTCACTATTTGCATTGAAAACGGTACGCTGAATGGTACCGAAACTAGTATGCTGATATAATGTTCTGGCTCTATCAATGTCACTTTTCCTCGTTAGATAATGAAACTATTTCTATAGATTGGAAACACCGATGTATCAACATTCTCTGCCCGTTATTTTTCGAATATGTATGTCTTAAGATGATGTATCAAAAAATAGTTAAATCGATGCTTGGAAAAATTATGCCATCAGTAAGCACACTATAAGTGAGTACTTGCTACAGTAATGCACTAATAACATGAAATTTCCAAGTGGGTGAAAAAAGTCCGGGCCAGGATTCGAACCAGGGATGTATTGGCTGAAATCGCCAATGTTCTTCCAACTGAGTCATCTCGGACGAATAATGGAGGACTAATTCACCCAAATAACCTCAATGAGTATTAATATAATGATAAATATCCAATAATCCAATTAATCTAATAATGCACTAATGTTGCATGCAAAAAGAGACATGCAATAAAAAAGGTAGGAAGTGGGGGGGGGGGAAGGTAAATAGTAGTGCATGCTGATGGATGATGATAACTTACTGATGGGTCGGCTGATGTCGTCGTTGATATCATCGAAAGATGATTCAGAAGCTGGAAAGAGAAGCAAGAAGAAATGTGCAATGATGACAGCAGAAATCATTTGACAAGTTAATAAGAAGAAAATGGTACTTATGTATTATCCAGGCCAAATAGGTACACCAGAATGGTCCGATAACGGAACGTCCACTGTTACTCTGTGACCATTCGTGCCAATTTTTATAATTAATTTCAATTATTTTATTACCAAATATTATTAAGATAAAATTTGATATAAACAGTTAAATACCATTGTGATACCATCCATGTACCTAAAATGCTCTTTGTTACAAATTAGATATATGTTACATGAATGGAACACAACGGTTACATCAATTTTTATCCTAATTATACTCTTTAATAAAGCAATTGGGATTATATAGGGAAATTTGGGCGAATGGTCACAAACTTTCTGAATGGACCAACGGAATATATGTTAAATATAACCTCATACGAAAAGCAGCGACAATTTAGTTATCGATCAATTAATTTTTGTTGACTGCAGTAGATGTTGTATGGTATACTTATAGTAAACCACTGTATGCCTTGCTGAAAGCACATACGCATTGTAAGATATAATCGCGCAAAAAATATATGCGTTTAAGTACTAAAAATATATGTAAATAATTAATGTGTTAAGCGTACTTTTGTGTTGGCCGCGCAAAATCTCCCCACCAAGAATTTTTTTTTCCATCGTCAATAGTAGTTCTTATTTTCGTGTCTGTAAAGTGGAAACCTTGCTTTGACGTTGAAATAAAATGTTTTTTGTTTATAGTGTTATTAAAACAGTTTTTCTTTTATATGAAATAAACAAAATGGTTGTAATTTAAATAACTACATTTTAAATATACAAGCTTTAAAGGAAATGTACATATTTTAAATTCATAAAAGTGGAATAAAATTTGTATAACGTGTCTGCAAACCTTTAATGTAAAATGTACGTATGTATGTAAAGGTGATTATGTAAGTAATGTATTCAATTATTAATGTAACTATTGTAAATCTTTACCATTGTGGACAATGTAAAGACATATGTGGACAATGTATCTTTCCAGGCCGGATAATACTGAAGTACCATGGAAAATGATTAATATGAAATGAATTATATTATTTCATAAAAGAAAAATTAGTTACAAAGGCAGAAAAATCAATTGCAGTTGCAAGCAATTATAGAAAAGTGCATCTACATCTAATTAAGTCTGTGCCAATTCTAGGTTTAGTAACACTTTCTTTCTTTCTAACCGATGACCAGGCCCCTACCTGCCGAGTTACCTCAGCTTAACGGGTTAGATACCTGGTATCGGGGCGGATGACCGCCTAATCGCCGCGAGCGGCAATTAACCTGTTATCTTCGCTGCACACGTCCTCTTATCTGCAAAACTTATTTTTTATTTGTACATACTTTGTTTTTTCGGTTGCTTATTATTACATCCTGTTGTTGTACTGCAAATGGCTACTCAAGTTGGTCTCGTAATTTAGAACCTTGATCAGATGACGAGACCTTCACCTGGCAAGGCACCTCCAGAGGTATAATTCACAGGTAACTTGGAGGACTTTGCACCCACGACGGATTTTACATGCACCAGGCGCCATTAGCGTACATGACAAAGTACAATCTAAGAGCGCTTTTTTCTAGATGCGCTTTTCTAAATTTCTAATAAGGAATTTATTTATTACTTTTCATGTATAAATAATGTAAATAAATACCAATAAAAAAGAGATTGTTCACATAGTATAGAAAGAAAACCGTTTTTAATAGTTGAGAACAGCATCTCTTACACGAATTTTATTCGATTGACACCATGTTTTTTTAAACTTTTTACTTTACTTTAATATTTATAAAAATTCTTTTTATTTATTTAAAAAAGAAGCTAAAATCAATCTCTTAATCTATTAGCATTTCTTTTTATTCTTCTAAAATGTATGGTCTCTGAAAAGAGCCTTTTTCTTTCTCAGTTTGGGCATTTCCTGGTGTTTTTTCGCCTGGCCTTTTTAGGAAATAATAAAACTTTTCTTTTTTCTCCCCCTCACTTATTTTGCTTAAATACATGTGCAAAATATGTTTTTTACTCCTTATTACATTTTTTTGTAATTTTTTTTTCTTAATTGATATTTTTTTTTACTTCTGTGGCTACCAACCGCATTTAAACAATTTTCTTCTTATGGCTCCCCAACGCCCAAGAAACAAGACTTATCAAAAGACTGGATGTAAAGTTGCCACACAACTACGTAGTCCATCAAAAATATTACATTGTTCCATTGTTGTTTGTGTGAGCGACCCAAAGAATGCTAAGCTTCCACGCATAGATAGGTGTTTAAAAGCCGGAGAGTCTGATCTGACGATTCCAAGCAATCTTATGAGCCTTTCTTCTTCAATTTTTCCTGTAGCTTTTATCCATAAATTGTGAATTCAATATTTTCGTACTCTCGTTAACAGAGGAAGTTTAAGTTATGTAAAGCAATTGTTTAATAATGATATTGAAAGTAAAAACAATGACACTTGTGCCCTTCAGGACATTGATGGGAAATTTATCCTTGTTAAGCCTAAAAAACGTAAAAGTGAACTAATTCTGAAAATTAATTCGCCTGAAAATAACGTCGATGACGTAGAACTGACATCAGTCGAAACTGATTTAGAAAATGAAGATACTAATATTAATGAAAAATTCCCAAATAGCAAAATTTTAAGGAAAAGTCAAAACCAATTACTGTTACCGAAATTCTTAATATTAATGATTTTTTTTAAAACAAAATATCCTCTAATGATAAATTTAAATTTGATTTCCGCATTGTGTCGCTCAGAACCCTATTTTAATTAACGGACTACATTAGTCATGCGAAAAGAACCACTTGCTAATACAAATACTATAGAAGAAATTTATAAGGTTAAAACTGTTGTTAGCTTTCGTTTTTTCAAAACTCAAACAAAATCACTTCACCTTTTTCATTCACGTATAAAAACATTTCATATTTTACTTAGAACAGGTGTCACAAATAAAAATTAAATTAAAAAGTTGACATGTTTCGGTTCATTCATGAGAACCGTATTCGTAACATATAAAATCAGTAGAAAATTAAATGACACTGGATATAAATATAATTTAAAAACCAAAACAAAACATTGCGCCCCCTATGATCGTGAATAGCCATTGCCACCGCGGCATATAAATCTAATAAATTTTGATCATATATTAAATTTAATATGTATAAAATTAATATAATATAATTAAATTATTATATTTATATGCCGCGGTGGCAATGGCTATTCACGATCATAGGGGGCGAAATGTTTTGTTTTGGTTTTTAGCTCACAGGCTATCATAGCCTGAGAGCTTATGTGCCCGTCCGTTCTGTATGTATGTTCGTACGTAACGCGATAACTCATGATAAAAATATCAGATCCACTTGAAATTTTGTATATAGGTATATCCTGATAAGGCGCTTCCCTGATTAGTTTTTGGAGTTCATTCGATATGTATAAGAGGGGGAACGGGGGGCTCATGCCCCTCCCCTTAATGGATATAAATGGGTTTTTCATGCAGAATTAACAGTTTTTGTCAAAAATTTAGATATAGGATCATTCTGGTGAGGCGAATACGTGACTGTTATTATGTGTTCATTGAATAAGTATAAACAGGGGGAACGGGGGGCTCATGCCCCCCCCCCCCTTAATTGATATAAACGGGATTTTCATGCAGAATTAACGATTTTCGTTCAAAATTTAGATATAGGATCATTCGGATGAGGCGATACCGTGGCTGTTTTTAGGTGTTCATTGAATAAGTATAAACAGGGGGAACGGGGGGCTCATGCCCCCCCCCCCTTTAATTGATATAAACGGGATTTTCATGCAGAATTAACAGTTTTCGTTCAAAATTTAGGTATAGGATCATTTTGATGAGGCGATTACGTGACTGTTATTATGTGTTCATTGAATAAGTATAAACAGGGGGAACGGGGGGCTCATGCGCCCCCCCCCTTAATTGATATAAACGGGATTTTCATGCAGAATTAACGATTTTCGTTCAAAATTTAGATATAGGATCATTCGGATGAGGCGATACCGTGGCTTTTATTAGGTGTTCATTGAATAAGTATAAACAGGGGGAACGGGGGTTCTAATGCCCCTCCCCTTAACTTGCATAAATGGATTTTTTAGTCAGAATTGTCAGATTTCGTTCAAATCTCTGAATAGTTTTGGAAGTTTAATGGTTAAGTATAAAAGAGGGGAATAACTCCTCTTAAATTATATAAATGCTAAATGGGTTTTTATTAAGAATTATCCGATTTGCTCTGAATTTTGGATATAGATTTTTTAATATGATAAAGCATGTACTTGATAGTTTAGGAAGTTCAATGATTAAGTATAAAAAAGGAGAAAGGGGAGAGCTGTTTCCCCTTCTTAATTTTTTTTTCGAACGGAATTAACGAAAATACAAGGCTGTAATGTACAATTAGTATGCTTAGCCTGTGAGCTCAATGCCATCAGTTTAACTGGGCAATATTCTTTTTATTAAATTATATTTATATCCAGTGTCATTTAATTTTCTACTGATTTTATATGTTATGAATACGGTTCTTATGAATGAACCGAAACATGTCAACTTTTTAATTTAATTTTTATTTGTGACACCTGTTCTAAGTAAATAAATATGAAATGTTTTTATGCGTGAAATTTATAAGGATATCTCTCTTCTCTTTTTTTACCACGCTTTTATTAACTTCACCTGTATGTATGTGAGTTTATGAGTTTGTGAGTTTGTAACTCTCCTTATTTTATGTATGTTCACCGATTACTCCGAAACCATGCAACCGATTAACTTGGTTTTCGTGTTAAATGAAGGACGATGCTCTCGAATTGGTACCATTTCAGTTTCATCGAAATTGGTTCAGTACTTTTTTAGTAATTAGGCAAAAACTAATAAAATTAGTGATTTTTCCTTCAATTAAAAGTGTTGAATACGTTCACTGGCTGGAGAGTAGACAGCATGGCCGAGCGGTCTAAGGCGCCGGATTGAAGCTCTGTTTTTCGAAAGAGATTGTGGGTTCGAACCCCACTCCTGACATTATTTATGTCTATGTAAAAATGAAAAAAAAATATCCGTATTACAATTTTTATTTTTAACCGGCTTCAGAAAAGGAAGAGGAAGTTATCAATTCGACGCGTATGTATTTTTTTTCTATATATGTTCACCAATTTCTCTGAAACTATCCAACCGATTAATTTGGTTTTTGTATTAAATATAAATATAGTTTAAAAAACTAAAAACCATGCTTTTAAAGTAATCAAACTAAAAAGTGAAAAATAAATATAGTTTAAAAAAACTAAAAAACACGCTTTTTAAGTATATCAAACTAAAAAGTGAAAAGTAATTCATACTATAAGCTGAAAACGAAAATAGATGAAAAATACTATATTACTATAAAATCATTGTTATTATAGAAATTAATTAATAAGCAATAAATAAAATTATCGTGGAAAAAAAGCGTGGGGTGCTTCTTAAGAACTGATAGATGGAGCATGGTAGATGGAGCACCCCACGCTTTTTTTCCACGATAATTTTATTTATTGCTTATTAATTGATTTCTATAATAACAATGATTTTATAGTAATATAGTATTTTTCATCTATTTTCGTTTTCAGCTTATAGTATGAATTATTTTTCACTTTTTAGTTTGATATACTTAAAAAGCGTTTTTTTTTTAGTTTTTTTAAACTATATTTATTTTCTTTATGTATTGGATAGCTGAAGACGATCTATATGCGATAAGTTGGTAATTTTTTTTTTTCATTTTGATTGTTTTTTTTTTTTTTTTTTTTTTTTTTTTTTTTTTTTTTTTTTTTTAAACGGTTTTGAAAGTTAAAATTAAAACGAGATATCAAAAGCAATTTACGCATACATGTTATACAAAAAAAAAAAAAAAAAAAAAAAAAAAAAAGTCTGCATTAACTTTGTCCGACTGGGACGAATGCTATCTTTTTTTGGGGTCGTTATATTCATATTAAGATAAGTAAAATCTACAATTTTGGCCTGGTCTATGAAACATCAATGAAATCAGACAAAACCTGACCGCATAATAATAATAATAAAGGAAAATTTGACGGATAATTAAAGTTCTTTTAAACATTACTGCATAGGTATGCGAATAAATGTTACAACATATTTCTAATGAATTTTGTGAATGTGTGTCTAGTCATTTTATGTGAATAAATGTTTCAACATATGTCGAGCACACAAGTCAGACATATATGTTCAATAAATAAATAGATTGGAGCCGAAACAGGTTAGTGTTATTTGTTTTTAATTTTTTGTAAAACCTCTTTCAACCAACATAAATTGCTTATTAAAATGTTTATATAAAAGATTAAGTTCTTAAAATCTTGTGATTTAAAAATCTAATGTATTTAATGAAGTTTTTATCATAATTAGTAGGGTTTTTTACCTCCCCCCCCCCCTCAACTGTACGTTATTTTCATGCTTTTTTCGAATTAATATTTCCACTTCTGCAAACTCAGATTCTAATTAATTTGCGAATTTCAGTTTATAGTTTGTACAATGTTTTTAATGAAAACTAAATTTTCTATATTTTTTAAAGCTAATTTGACTATCTTAGTTTCAATTTATTGCTCTGGGATTAATTAAAATACTTAAAAAACAGTAAAGGGCTGCATCGGATGGGAGTAATCCGATTTTAACAATGTCGAATATCCTCTTCTTTTTTTTATAAGTATATTTTGATGCATCATATTTTTAACTAATCGTTAATCTAGAATTAATTAAACCACGTAAAAACAGAGTCATGTATCATATTGAGTAATTTTACCATAGATCTGGGTTTTTTTTTTCCCCTTAATACGTTGTTAGTCATTGTAGTTTTAATTAATAATTAGCCTGAAAATGTTTTAAGTCAAATTCTGCGTGGGTTTGCGCAATTCGATGTTAACGAGTATTGTTTTTTTCATTTTTTTAAAGTAAGTTTTGGATTAGCTTGGTTTTAATTAATAATTTTTCTTGAATTATGTTACGTAACAGTAAAATACTGCATTGTATCGAAAAAGAATAATGAGTGATTCGCAGTACCTATTTATAAACTGGATTCCAGGCGAATTATTATTATTGTTATATTACTATTATTATTATTATTTTGTTAATCTGGATAACGGAAAGCATTTTTTTCATCTTTTAATTAATCATAACCAAGTGAAAAGGATTTTATTCTGCAATCCAAACTGAAACTAGAATTCTGCCCAGTGGCGTAGAAAGCGGGGGGGGGGGGGGGGGCGGTTCGTCCCGGGTGCCTCCCAATCTTTATTTATAAATAAAAAATACACTCTTATAAGATTTTGGAAAGGAATTCTGAAATAAAATGAAATTTTTAGAGCACGATGCAATAGAGTTAGTTTTCTTTTCTTTGAGAATGCAAAATTTTATACCGAATGGTGTATCTAAGTAAGATATGTCCGGGGAACAAAAACCTACCTATCCAACGAGTGGGTAGCAAAAGCAAATTTTAAATGAAAGAAAGAATTTTCTTCTACATATAAACACCGTAATGACTTATGCGAACTATGGATTGAGTAATGAGTCACTCCTGCGGTTCTTTTATACAGGAGGACAAAGATAAATAAGGAATGGTATGGTCATTTGTTATAAAAACGTAGAATTGTGATAAAAAAATATGACGGATCAGAAGGGGGTGACATCATGATGGCTGTAGGTGACACCATTTTCATCCGCCCCGGGTGTCACCCATTCTAGCTACGCCAATGTTCTGCCAAACATTATTTTAAGGGTCATGTCCCTGCCTGCGAAGACACTCGTGACCTAATGCTATTCCTATGGGGAGGCATTTTTCTAATAACTCTTTCGCATTTTGACATTTTTTTAAGAATTTTTATTTTACTTTATTTTATTTTTTATTATTTTTCATATTTTGCATTGGATAGCTGAGGTCTCTCTCAAGATCGCTCCTTGATTTGTTTTCGATTTTGGTCACAGATATTTTCGATAAAGTTACTTTCACTTCCGGCTCAAAAAGTGAAACTTTACAGAAAATACCTGCCACCAAAATCGAAAAAGTAATGAAGGAGCGATCTTGAGAGGGACCTCAGCTATACAATGCAATAATAATAATAATAATAATGATAATAATAATTAAAAATGTCAAAATGCGAAAAAGTTATTAGAAAAATGCCTCGCTATATTAATAGCATTAAGTCGCGAGTGTCTTCGCGGGCAGGGACAGGGTCCTTAAGTCAACTAGCAAACTTACCTGTACCAAGCAAAGAAACATTTTGTTCAACTGAAAAAAAAAATGTTTTGTACAAACCTGACAAAAATTCCATTGATAACAACATTTTGTAAGGAAAAAAAATTTCTGAGAACCCGACCAAACCCAAAATAAAACGAAATGAATCTCTAATTTAATTTTATCTTTTATGTTGAGAAATGAACATTTACATTTATAAATAAATACAATAAAAAAACTATGTTTAAAGCACCGAAACACTTTATTAAATAAAGTGTTGAAATAAAGTGTTTTAGTGCTTTAAATGTTGTTTTTCATTGTATTTGTTTGTAATGTACTATGACAAGCAGCTTCTCGTTGTAGCATATACATTTATTCAACAGAAAAACATTCATAAATTTTCTCTGACGAAAAAAAAAAAAAAAAAGGTTTACCCGACCTCGAACTAGATCCGCAAGAAGCAAAACCCAACCCGAAGCAATTACAGTCAATCCGATACCCAACGAAATAAATTAGAAGCTACTTGACGCGATCCGAGCCACAGGTCGACATTATCCGACCCCATGCCGTGCTCTACGTGAAATACGTTTTCACAAAAAGAAAAAAAAAAAAAAAAACCGATCCTCCATTTTTAATGGAAAGGAGAACTTGTATATAGAATCATATAATATTTAATATCTATATTTTTTTAATGTTAAAACTGAATAAACAACTGTAGACAGACTTAGCTTTAAAATACAATTGCTCGAAAACATAATTTTACATCTGAAACAAATGTTTTAACCTTTCCTTTGAAGAATGCATGAAACCGAACCTTAACTAAAAGAATCTAAATTAAATTCAGAATCAAACAAAAGACAAAGCAGTTTGAGTCATTCCAAACCGAAACCAACAGGAAAGGGAAAAAAAAAAAAAAAAGAATCATAACTTCTTGATCTAAATAGCGGGTGGGGTTGAGCTTGTGAAAAATCAGTCTACGCCACCCGATTTAGTGATAGAGATCGAGTAAGCCAATTTTACTGAAGATCGGCTTTTCTTTTTATTTTATAAATAAATTTATAAGTACGTTTTTGATAATCTTAGTTTAAATTTATAATAATGAAATAAAATTTCTCAAAAAATGAGTTCTGTATCAGGTCTATGAACTCGATTTTACCGACTGTCTTTTAGTCAAATCGAAGCTCATTTCGTATGGTAAATATGATTCATCAACGCTAATTGAGAAATGCAAATGCCTTAAAATTAATTAATTTATTTATAATTCAGTTCTTATATTAACATCTTATATTGTCATAGAATAAATGCCTGCGTTACAGAATTTTAATTATTCTAGCCTATGAAGAGTTAAGTGAACAATAGATAACAAAATTCTACCTTTACATACATAAACTATGTAAAATTAAATAAAATAATATAAAAATATGTCAAAGGTGAATTTACAATTTGAATATTTGAAAAGACTCAGCCAGCTACTCCTACAACTCATTAGCATTACACCGAACTCAGTATTATGAAAAATGTATAAACGTTGTATGTGATACCTATGATATACTTTATAACTATATTTTGTAATGAACTATAGATGTGATAGAGGTTGTAGAGGATTACTTTCTTATAAAAAGAGACCCACCAGTGGCCCAGAGATTCCACTCCCCGAAACTGGTAGACGGCAGGTGCTGGGTTCGAACACAATTGTGGTCGTCAGCCTAACTGTTCGGAGTTTTCGTGTTTTTCTTCGAACCTTACGTTAATACGGATAGGCTCCCTTAGAAAGACCCCTACGAAGGGCACTCCCCCCAGGGCTTTCATCCCTCGAGTTGATAATCGGCTGTCACAAAATAAACCAAACCATTCTTATAAATAGAGTCTTCTTTTTAAATGCTAGCATTATGACGTAAGTTAATCTATGTTTGTGAAAGCGACATCTGTCACTAATTTTTTCTCAAGCGATTTTGTGCCTTTCGGAATATGCTGTGTGTCATTTTCGTTCTAGTTTTATGTTATTCAAACCCGCGGTCTATAAAAGGGAAATAGGAGTTTGTTATTGGTGGATTTTTCGCCGAGTCCTGCTTCATCAAGAAATACAAGACTAAAGTTCTTGCCTTTCGAGATTTAAAGCTTTTATCGATACCACGTGCCCTGAGAGACTTGAAGTTTAAAGTTAGCTGAGAGCATACATCATTTTTTGACAGGAAAAATTTCGCCATAATTTAATAATAAGTCAAATACGAATTACTAGTTTTTAATTACAATTTATGTAGTTTTGAATTTGGGAACTAACCAACTGTTTTCAGAAACAGTTTTTCGACTTCGAAAATCATCTTGGATACAGTTTGAGCAGCTAGTTTTTTGTATTTAAATTAGATTTTGATTTTCATAATTTGTAATTTCAATAATTTGTAGTTTCATATTTTGGGGATGAACTTTAAAAATGAAGGTAATTTATTTTAGGTAACATAGTCTAAATTTTAAAGCTCCATTGATTTCCTTGTTTCCTTTATTTATTTATTTATTTATTTAAATAAACAGCGTCTTACATTTTAAATATTAGTATGTGATAGTAATCTTGTGGCATTTCTGATGAGATTGTCACAAAGTTAAGAAATAATGTCAAGTTCTATTTTTTTTTTTTTTTTTTTTTTTTTTTTTTATATATAAACTTCTTATATTGCTACTAAACATCAAAGGATTGTGTCATTTTAATGTAAAATATTCCATGAATTAAGCATCAAACTCATCTTTAAAAAAATATGTCCTCCAATCTCTCCACTAAAAAAGAAATTAGATAGATGCGGCAGTAATAGTCACCAGAATTTCTTTAAGAACCATTGTTTTTTTATTAATGTATGTTTTATTAATGTATATTAATGTTATAACTATTGTATTCAATTTTTTTTTCAGCATTATATTGATCTATCAACAATATATAATTCTCATAGTATCATTCCTCCAAATGAAACAAATTTTTACTGTACATAACAGAAATATATCAAAAACATCCTAAATTCCAATAATGGATATCTTTGTTTTCCAATATTACGTTGGTCATTCAACAATTATTGTTTCTAGTGTATATAAAATAATTGTATTGCGATGGTTGATCAGTAGAATTTCGAAGCCTATTGTATTAGATGCCTATAGCTAAATTTCAGAACTATAACTGCTATATTAACATATTTTTGGAGGGAGGGGTGAAAAAGGGTCGTGGGGGTGAAAGCTAATTTGGAGTATATTGGGCCAGATTTGTGACAGCGCATGAGACGTGGCTATAGTCGTTTGGACTCGGGATCTCGATGATGTAGCCACGCCTCATACACTGTCACAAATCTAGCCCAATATACTCCAAACCAGCCTTCGACAATAACCCCCCCCCCTCCTTAAAAATAGATCTTTAAAACTTCATTCCTCCCACTAACAACATGTTAATATAGCAACTAAAGTTCTGAAATTGAGCATATCGCATCTAATAAGGCTTTGTTATTCCTCATCAACCATCGCAATACAACTATTTTTTATACACTAGGAACGATAATTGTTGAATCACTCACATAAACACGTTCTGTTACAGTAATGGACATTCCACAAAAAGTATAATTGTTTTAATGACTTTATTTAGAAGTAGAATTTAATAAAAGCATAATAGTAAAACAATATGCTTATTTTCAAATATATTTCACAATTAGGCTATATCTAATTAATAAAATATATGTGAGGATTATTCACTGTTTAAATTAATTGTTGTGATTTTCACAAGATCAATATTTTAATTATATTAGATCGACGGTTTAAAATAATGAATGTTAGGAGATTATAGGTATCAAATAATAGACAATGAAGGAATTTAAAGTGGTATTAAAAAAATCTGAAAAAAAAGTTTTCGAATGCTGGATGTTTCTAATATCAGGGTTATTCTAATACTACCAATGCTTGGTAGTATTTATTACATAAAACTTGAAATTATAATTCATGCATAAAATGAAAGAACAACTCAAACAATTTTACCTACTAACTTTCAAGTGTTCAATGTGAGCATCTTTCGTCACACAGCACACGTCAGATCGATATTCCAGTTCTTCCCAAACGTTGATTAGCAAAGAAGTTCTGTTCAGATGCTCCCCCGATCTGATGTCATGTGATTTCATACCTGTGAGGGTTCATAAAGGATCATGCGTATATACTTCTACTACCAGGTGACCATTGCAGCTATTGCAACAATAACCTCACCACAACTAATCAACCTTTGGGAAAACTGAGCTATCGAATTGATGTGTGGCGAAAGATACTCACACTGAACACTTATATGCTTTTAGGTAAAACTGTCCAAGTTGCCCATTCATTTCAATAGAAATTCTAAGTTTTATATAATAAATACTACCAAGCGATAAAAATCCGATATTCATCTAGAAACAACCCGTATTAAAGCATAAATTCGTTTATTTACTATAAATTCTAGCAGTTAAACAATCAAAACTACTTGATATATTGCTTCTAATGATTAACATTACAAATATGAAAGAAATAATATTGCAGGGTAGCTGTTTTAAATATAATAATTTAAAAATAATACTATCAAACTGCTGTTTAAGGTCACTGATCTGCAAATTTACTATAAATTTAATTACTAGTATTATCCTTTTTTCCCCCAGAGATGAATAAGCAAACATTTAAGACAGAAAATAGAATATTTATTTTTAACAATTTCTATAACTTAATTGGTTTTATATAAATGCGTAGGAATTAAGCCTTAAGAGTTCCTCTTTTCCCTTTGATCTTAAACAGCATTCTCCGCTTGTTGATTTGCTTTACTGATTGCCTGATTATAAAATATACAAAGCAGAGTTATATATATTATATATATTATATATATATATATATATATATATATATATATATATATATATATATATATATATATATATATATATATATATATATATATATATATATATATATATATATATATATATATATATATTATATATATATACATATATATATATAAATGATTAAAATATTGAAAATTTTACTAACCACACAAAATTAATTAAAACCAGCCATTTACATGTATAAACTAGTTGGATGTGTCAATCCCAAAACTTTCTTCTATCTCATAAGTATATTTTAATATTAAAAAAAAAAAAAAAAAAAAACATGGTGACCCCAAAGTTACCCACTATCGAATTTCCTCAAACATTTGACCTAGCCTAATGAGATTCTGGTATCCGAAAAGCCTAAAACGCAAAATTTAATTAATATTCTGAGAAAATGAGCTTAGTAGTGCCTCATGTTGGGTAATTTATACTAAAACCTAATAAACATCTATTGATGTCAAGACCTAACAGAATCTGAAATTTGATGGAATTTCGTCCATTAGTTCTTGAGATATAGTTATAACAAAAAAATCGCAAAACGTAGCACAGCAACACCATTTTACGCCAAAACGTAAAAAAGCGTCTAATTATGTTATGGTGTAAAAGAATCTGAAGTTTGATGAAATTCTGTGCATTAGTTCTTGAGATATAGCTAGTTTAAAAAATAAAAAACGTGTAAAATATAGCACAGCAGCACCATCAGTTGAAGGATTTATAACAAAACGTAATCATCGTGTAATTATGTTATATGTCATTTTGTAACAAAATCTAAAGTTTGATGAAATTCTGTGCGTTGGTTGTTGAGATATAGCTATCGAAAAAATCGTGCAAAATGCAGCATAGCTGTACCACCTGTTGCAAGGTTGTTACCAAAATGTAATCAGCGTCTAATTATGTTATATATTCTAGTGTAAAAGAAACTGAAATTTGATGAAGTTCTCTGCATTATTTCTTGAGATATAGCTATCGCAAAAACCGTGCAAAATATAACATAGCAGCGCCACCTATAGGGCAGTTCACACCAAAATCTTATCAGCGGCTATGTATCTCAAGGTATCGCGGGGATCTGAAGTTTGGTGAAATTCTATGCATTCGTTCTTGAGATATAGCTAGCATAAAAATCATGAAAAACGTGGCATAGCAGCGCCACCTGCTGGCCAATTTACACCAAAACTTAATCAGCGTCTATGTATGTCAAGGAGTCACAGAATCTGAAGTTTGGTAAAGTTCTGTGCATCAGTTCCTGAGATATAGCAATCTTGAAAATCATGAAAAACGTAGTATAGCAGCGCCACCTGCAGGCCAATTTTCACCAAAAACCAATAGGCACTAATTCAAATCAAGGTCTAACTGAATGTAAAATTTTATTAAATTTCGAGCATTAGTTCTTGAGATAGATCGCCCACAAATTTTTTGTCACATACAGACAGACTCACAGACAGACACACAGACTCACAGACAGACATTTTCCAAAAATAGTCAAAACGTGTCCAGGACCTTCTAAAACGTATAAATCCGTCGAAAACCGGAAGTCGAAAATTTTCATGAATCCAATACTTTCTTCTTGTAAAGATAGAAGAAAGTAAAAAATCTTATTGCTGCATTTTGATTAGTAGAATTTAAAAAATAAATTTTATTATCTAGGAATTCTCTTTAATGAAAAGATTTTTATGTACTATGTAAATTATTGAAATTGCGTTTTTAGCAGTTCCTACATGCGGTGTGGGGGGGGGGGGGTATCCATTATTTGAAAATTGACAAATAAAGTACTATGGACACTGATTTTAAAATCTTAAAAGTAAATGAATATTTCTAAATAGCCATTACTATATAAAGTTTTCCATTACTAAGAAAACAAAATTTTACAAGAAAAATAAAAAATAGTTAATTTTATTACGTATGAATAAAGTTTTTAGCATGTCCATTAAAATATCCACAGAAAAACAGTGGAATTTCGAAACACCAGTTTCCGTTTCTTGATTGGTTTGATTAAGAGTTTCAACGATAACGAAGATTATAAAACATGCAAGAGAGACTTATAATAATAATAATAATAATAATAATAAAAGCTAAATTTTTATTGATAGTTTCTTTATAAATTAAAAAAAAAACATTCAAGGATGTCCATTGCTGACGCACCTATCCTACAATCGCAATAGATTTAATTCGCGACAGATTGAATTGAAAGTAAAATATTTTTCATTATTTTCCGTTGATTTCTAAATTCTATAAAAGTTTAACCACTAAAATGGCATTCTTTTTTCATTATACTATTAGTATGTTTAAATACCCTTTATTTACAGTTAAAAATCTCGAATATTCTTTTTCTTCAAAAGACAAAAATTTGATTTATAAAAGCAAGAGAAAACGCCAATGCTTCTTTTCAGTTCCAAACAACTGTGGAAAATTATAAATAAGTGCTGAAGTATACTATTTATTTTCTTTTCTAAATCAGATAAAAAATAAAATAAAGTAAAAACTTGGTGAAAGAAAACCCCTTGAAAATAGAAAAGCGTGTTAGAATGTTCTTAATTAATACAATTTACGCTTCAAAATAACATTTAGAAGAAGAACAAAATAACAAAGAAAATAAAAGACACAAGAAGAAACTTAAGTGAAAAGCATTTTAAGAGTTTTGCAACAAAAGAAATAGTTATAGGCATTTATTTTATTTTACTTTTTGTTTCTTTTCTGTAGCCAAAGTTAAAAAAGTCGTTTTGCTGAGTCGCACGTAAAAGATATCAAGTCCGAGACATTTTATCTGTTAATTATGCTGTTTCGAGTTTCTGAATTTCCTCAAGACCATAAATCACTGGGAGAAAAAGATGGCGCCACAGAACATTTTTAAACTATCTCGATCACGCAGCTTGTTGCCAAAAGCAGGCGAAAAATTGTGTTTGTTTCATTAGGAGCGAAAATGTGTTTCACTCTTTTAGGAGAAGAAGAAGAAGAAAAAAAAAAAAAATAAAAGACAATTTTCGAACGTTAAAAAATGCACATTATCATTTATTTTACTTTTTTTTATATAGATAATAGGTAAAATGAAATTTCGAAAGAAATTTTCAACTTTTCCAGCAGGAAATGTTTAATTTCTGAGAAATAACGCAAACGATAAAAAAGAAAGTTCTTTAAATCAATTATCGAATTTCTGAATTTTGATCGACCAAGAAAGAAACATTAACATCTTTACTCGAATGGATTTCTTTTTGTCTGATTCTTTTTTTTTTCCCTTAAGAGCCCACAATAGTCACAGAAAAATTACTCAAAAAGACCCGGATGACCATGTAAAGTCTATGGGAGCGTTCTTTTCTAATATCTCGCTCAAATTTTAATATTTTTGCATGATTTGTTTGCACAAGATAGCTGAGGGCAATCCACAACCGGGCTAGTTTTTACTTTTTCGATTTTGGTTATATATTTTTTATATTACGATAGTTTCAGTTTCAGAACCGGTTTAAACCGGTTTCGAAAGTTAAAGTAATTTTTTAAAGAAAATCTGAAATAAAAATTGAAAAAGTAAAAACTAGCCCGGTTGTGGATTGCCCTCAGCTATCTTGTGCAAACAAATCATGCAAAAATATTAAAATTTGAGCGAGATATTAGAAAAGAACGCTCCCATAGACTTTACATGGTCATCCGGGTCTTTTTGAGTAATTTTTCTGTGACTATTGTGGGCTCTTAATCTAATTTAGATCAATTTAAAGACTCCGTGCTAAAATTTTTTAAGTGTCATATAACGGAAAAGAGATGAGCTAGAGAAAAGAATTTACGTTTTCGCAACTAAATGTCTACTATAAGGATTTGCTAGTATACAGAGTGTTTCAGCACTGAGTTTACAAAGTTACAAGAGAGATACAGTACACCTAAGTGATGGAAAATCACAAGATAATGCTAGGTCGCAAATGCTTTTCTGTCTTGGTAGTAACAACACAAATCACGAAAAAGGATAGACACGAACATGGTGAGAAAACACATTTTATTATTCCTAATTCCGCAAAAAATGCTGAAGCAATGCTGGACACTCCTGAAGAACTTATTGCATGCATCATGACAGCTGATGGGGAAGTCCGGGCACGCCCGGTATTTTCCAAAGTTAGATCTTCCATGTGTCGGAGATGTGAGGCCTAGATCATTACCGCCCGGGGTCGTAATTTCGAACATTTTCCTTTATGGCGATTATTGACTCTCTTTTTGCTCTCTCTATCTCTCTCTCTTTTTTTCTTTTCTTCTCTTTTCTTTTCTTTTTTTTTTTTTTTTGTACTAAGAATAATAAACAGATTTCCTTCTTCAATTTGTGTCCTTACTTTCGTGTGTTTTGTGTCTCTACTACCGCGCCATAAAACCGTTTCCGAACACGAATTTGTATGTGATTTTCCAGCATCTAGATACAATCTCTCCTGAAACGCTGTAACCTCTATGCTGAAACATCCTTTATACTGATTATTAATACGTAATTATTGATCTTTAAATCGCTAAAATCAATAATAATTTTAGTTGTTTATTAACTGATATTATTAATAATTTTATTATATGCAAACATTTACAATATTTAACATGAGTAAAAAATGATTATCATGAAATGTAAATTTACGTTTATTTTCTGGCCTTTCAAAATATGAGGTATGTAGTCAAAATCTATCGCCTTTTTGTAAAATTTTTAATATATGTGTACTTTTAAATATTGTATATTTTTATTAACGAAAGTAAAAATGAAACAGATTCTACCAATATTTTTTTAACAAATTCTACCAATATTTTTTCAAAATCTTCATAGTTTTCTTCGTCTTTATCTCTTTAAAAGCAACTTAAAAAAATAAAGAAGCTTCTTCATTTGGTCTTAATATATATAGATATAAATATATTCGTTTCTTTTTTTAACTATTAAATTGATTCGAATATAGTGTTTTGAAGAAAGTTCACAATACATCAGCGAATCTACTGCTACTATACATCTACTGCCTATACTTTTTTTACACGGGCATATAAAATTTTAATATCTCATTATTTACTGTGTACCAAATGTAAACTATGCTGGACATTAGTTTTTTTTTTCATATAAACTAGGGATTCTAACGATCTGTGCTCATCAACCCCCGCCCCGCCTCTAAAAATCAATTAATTTAATCGTCTTTTAAAAAAATTACGGAAAATTAAATAATAATAATAATAATAATTTAAGAAAAACAGTGGCAGTTGCTCTATAAATGGGTATTCATTATTTTCCGTTTTATACAGGGGGTTTAAGGTCGATTGAGCTCCTGTTAACGACTGTTTTTACGTTTGATTAAGTAAGATTAGTTAAACATTTCAGAATTAGCTACTATAAAATTAACTAATTAGTCAACAAAGTCTTAACTTCCCGGCATTTTTTAACAATGCTATAAAAATGATTTTAAATAAGTGATTCTTAAATGTAACGTTTTAAATCTCACGTAATTTTCACTAAACTTTTTCTCTTTTTGTAATATTCACGCGAAAATATTTTTATCGCCAGAAAGGAAATATTATTATTTGCATTGTTTTATTTTGTATTTTGAATCTGACGTAATTTTTCTCCATTTATGACTTTTAAATCATATTAATGAATTTATTGTTTTACAATTTTCTTTCTCTTTTAAAATTCCCGTGTAAATATAGTTTTTGTGCCGTAATTTTGAATACTTTTTCTTTTAATACGTAATATTAATTTAATTTTAATTTTAAAGTTATTTGCTATTTATGATAGTTACATGTCAAAAATTTTTTAATTTGAAGGAACTTTTATTCTTTAATAGTTGGCAACAATGTAAAATAATTTGTTATCTTAAAATATTCAAAAAATATCTCTCGAAATGCCAAAAAATTGAATTTAAAATGAAAATGAATTCTTATAAAATGAGTAAAATAAATAAATACAGTCTGCACATCGGGAACTTCTAATGTATAAAATGATCTAAAAATGAATAAATTCTTGTGTATAGTTTTTGTTCCTATGAAAATTTTTTTAAAGGAACCATTTTGAACAACTTTAACTTTCAATATTTCTTAAAATATATATTCGATTTAAAAACTGTCTGTAAAAACGTGTTTATCAAACATTTCTCTATAACACCACTAATTTTAATATTTTTGTACGCAACAGCTATCGTAATGTTCACGATGAAAGACATCCGGTCACAACAAATTCATTATCAGTGATGGTGACAGCGTTAGTTACTTTCCTTTCAGAATGCAGAGATAAAAAAGTACAGAAATATGATGTATAAAATTGTATTGGTAAGAGCAAATTTTATATAAATACGTGCCGAGTCTGTCATTATGATTAAGAAAACGTCACTTGTGTTGTGACCCAATCCACACCCACTGGTGGGTTTCGACCAATTATTTGGTAGTTGGTGGCATGCGCAGATGTCCAATGACTTCCTTTTGGTTCGAGAATCAAACGATAAAAAAGATTGCAATACAGAAAATGGAACGATTCGGTAGAAAAGAAACGATTTAAGGAAGAAAAAAGTGACAATTTCTCCGAGAAGAAGAAGAAGAGCGATCACTTCAACTCCACTCGAGCAAGCATCGGCACACGGAGAAGTGGAGAAATGTCATTTCGATAACGACACTTGCGGTGAAGGTTGATACTTTCGCTGCCGCCCTCTTACTCTTTTTCATAACTCGGATTCGCGCGATTTCTCGGATGCCTTTCTTCACTTTATCTAGATTCATTAATTTAGTATATTCCTTAACATAGCAACTAGTGGTTTGAACCCCCCCCCCCCCCCCCCGCTCTTTGTAAAGCATATGTTTTTGAGTTCTACTGTACATTACACATTTAAACGTTTCTATTTCGACAATTTCTTAACTATTCTTTTAAATTTTGATGATTTCGATAATTTTTTCCTTTTACATTTTTAATTTGCTTCAATAACTTCACTGATGGAAGATTGACGCTTCTTTGTGATTTTCCTTAGGCTGTTTTTAAATCTAAACTAGCTAATTTCTGAATTTAGTTTTGTTCGCCAACTCAAGAAATTGGTATGAACTCTCATTCAAAAACTATGCAATTCAACATTTTTATCCTCCCTTTTTTTTGGAAGGAACGAAAGATCTTTCAGAAAACGCTGCCAAAGGGAGCATTTTGAGCAGTATTTTTAAAGGCGATAGCACGGAAAAGTAAAAAAAAACTTCTGCCGTGAAACAACAATCACTTTATAACTCCGAACGTAAATCTTTGCCGAAAAAACAAGAATTCAATGAAAAATCACTCAAATATTCAGGAAAAAGTATTTTTTTAGTACCATCTTAAGAAATATTTTATTTCTTTAAAACAAAATTTTAATTTAATTTAATTTTTTTTTTTTTGCATTTTTAAGAGTAGATTGATCTCCCAAAGCATTTTCGTAATACAAAGTCTTTCTCGTTAAACGTAACACCAAAGCATCCAGAAGACGGCTTATCTACGCGTAGCTTCTACACTCGAATAATTTGTCTCGAAACTATGTCAAAAAAAAAAAAAAAAAAAAAAAAAAAAAAAAAAAAAAAACTCCAATTATGCCGATCTTTAACTGGGCGAACATTTTTCTTTAGAAAAATTCGACCGATTTCCTTTATTTATTTATTTATTATTATTATTATTATTTTAAAGAGTAATTAATTTTGTTGGAGTTTATACCACCGATAATTATAATTTTCATTGATTACTTTTTCGAACTTGTAAAAGGTGAAAAAAGATATATTTTATTCAAATGTCCACCATTTTGTTAAGATTAACTTTTTAACCTAAATGTTATTATAACCTCCAGATAATTGAATTCCCTTTCAGAATTTAGCAAATCAGTTTGTTTCACATGCTTATAACCGGAGAAAAACGGTCGCCCAAAGGCAGCACCTACAGTTACTTTCTAATGCATAAGGCATATCATTAATTATTTTTTTATTATCCAAAAAAAAATATTTAATGTGTAAATGAAGTATCAACAAATATACTATAAAAAGTGCGAAGGAGATATCTCTTTTCTTTGTAACCGAAAATAAATTAATAAGAAATCAAATATTTTTGTCTAAAGAAATCGTACAAAATTTTAGGTTAAAAAAGTACTCTTTAATTGTAAAGGTATAAAACTGGCAGAGCTGATGTAACTTAAAATAAAAATAAATTATTCATCAAATTACAAGTGATTACTGTCACGTGAGGACCTTTTTTATCATGTCTCAAGGAGTTCCGCCCTTTTCGACAGTGTTTTCAGAAAGGCCTTTTGCGTTTACCAAAAAAAAAAATGGAGAACACTTTTCGATTACATAGTATTTAAAATAACAACAGGTACCATTTTTATGCATTTCTGAACTAAAATAATTTAGAAAATGTCACAGAAAACAACTTCTACGGTTTGAGAACAGCTTACGAAATATCCAAAAGAACTTTTTCCGCATGCAGAATGTTGTTGTTGTAAAACGGGTTTTACAGGCATGCATGAAGGACGCATGCCGTTAGATTGGCAGAGTTCGTCCCTTTTTAGATCACCATCACACACTAATTATATATATATATATACTAGTGAAAAATGCTCCAAGGAGCAGTGCAAAAGCAGAATATGATTTTAATTGAGCATTAAAAAGTAATGGACAAGTGCTTCTGTTAATTACTGAGCATGAGGAAGGATAAGGGATCCCTTCTTGGCTACAACTCACTTCAATGCCAACTTTGAAAAAATCATATTTGTGCTTTTTCCATACAAAAGAAATTTGCGGTTCTTTAGTAGAATTTTCCACCGTGCTTTAGATGTTAACCAGGGGTGTAGTCATAAAAATAACATAAGATATATGCTCTAAGCAGAGGGATATTCTAGAATGTATATACTATAAGCTTTCTTGAAAAACAGAGGGTATATGGTGTTCTATTAAAAATACCAGAAGGTGTATGGCGTATAGCCTGTACTACATCTCTGGTGTTAACTGCACTGTTCACTTTGCACTATACTACAAATCAATTTTCTGTGCAATTATACACTTAGGGTATTCTTGGTGGCAGTGCATGAATGTGATACCTGCAGGAACTAGGTATCTGGCATTATGTCGCCTTCCTTTACATTTATGTCTAATTAAGCTGCATCTTTACTGGTTACTTCTTTACACTATACATTTTTATAGTAACTGCGACTGATTTGTTTTCACGGAAAAAGCGCAAATATGATTTTTTCAAAGTTGGCATTGAAGTGAGTTGTAGCCAAGAAGGGATCCCTTATCCTTCCTCATGCTCAGTAATTAACAGAAGCACTTGTCCATTACTTTTTAATGCTCAATTAAAATCATATTCTGCTTTTGCACTGCTCCTTGGAGCATTTTTCACTAGTCCTTCTATTTTTCCATATTCCACTGGGATACTGCACAACTTGTTTTGTATTTTATATATAGAAATAAAAAATGTTCCCGGGATAAAAAGTTTGTCTTTTGTTTAAAAAAAAATTAAGTTTTTATCTTTAGTAGTTTTCGAGAAAAGTGCTGTGACACAAAATTTTTGTCCGATTTTCAGAATACTCTACAGTACACCTACAGTATGCCATAAAAAAAATAATTTTTGTGCTATGTTGTGCTTCTTGGTCAGACGAACATAAAAAAAATCATCAAAATTGGATAAGTATTTAGTTAGTTATTGCAAAAAGAAAAATTGAAAAATGCGTGCTTTTGCGGTTTCCTATGCTTAAGCATTATCGCTCAATCATATTATTGTTGCGCGTTGCCGCGTTTACAATGATTCCAAGCAATGAGAAAACGCCATTTCACGGCCAAGTAACCGTTTTCTATACAAGCAGGGGAGTGCGTTGCAGCAAAATGCAGCAGATTTTTAACAGTGTGCATATCCTTGGCGCTATAGTTTACAGGAGTGGTACATTGTTCAAAATTTGAAACTTTTGTTGCATCGCCACTGCATCGCTTTGATAGAATATCTCTATTTTGATCGATGAGAATCCTCGATAATGCATTTAAGTAATCGTTTTCTACTTATCTACTATATCGTTTCCGTATATTTATTTTTTCAATCAGCACCAAGGTGCGCACTTTATTAGAAGACGCGCTCTATTAGAGGGCGCATTCTATTAGAATAAATACGGTATATACTTATAGTAAATACACTTTGTTAAAGTACAGGGCCCCAATATTTGACAGGTATGCCAGGCATTTTTGCCATTGATGCCATTGTGCTAAAAACAAAATATAAATAAATGAAAAAAATGGATAAAATATAAATTTGGTATGGTGCAAAAAATTGCCTAATTTAAAATTAAAAATCAAATTTAGCAGCCACCAGGGCTAGACACCGTGCATAATTATTCAGTAAATGATTCATTAACACTAGAACGCCCGGAAATTCTACTCAAGTTTGAAAATAATATTTCTCACCAGAATTTTTATTCAAAATTATTTAATTGATTTATTTAACGTAAATTTGCGTGGATTACATTTAAATTATTTCAAGAAAATTTTTCTGGTTCGAACTGAAATTTAGTTACATGATTGGAGTGGAATCGACTCCATCCGGGCGTTCTAGTGTTAAAAAATGACAAAAATCAGCATGTCAAAAATTTCATAATTCGTTAAAAAATTAAGTTAAAAATAAGAGAAAAAAAAGCATTCTGTATTTTTTTATGCTTAATCGAATGGTGTAACTGGTTTTTGTCTCCGATGATCACAAGTACCTTAGATTGATGACTGCCATTCTTTTATTTCATCTTGTAAAAAAACTGTTTAACGTAAAGCTATAAATTTTTGCAGGATCTTTAAAATAAACTTTACCGCAACATTCTACCTGCAATAGAACGTTAGATATACCCATTTATGACCAAGTTTGGAAAATACGCAATTTCAGAAAAACTGCCCAGCGAAATAACGTTTTCTCGATGACTACCCCGGGATAAAAAGTTTGTCTTTTGTTTAAAAAAAAAAAAATTAAGTTTTTATCTTTAGTAGTTTTCGAGAAAAGTGCTGTGACACAAAATTTTTGTCCGATTTTCAGAATACTCTACAGTACACCTACAGTATGCCATAAAAAAATAATTTTTGTGCTATGTTGTGCTTCTTGGTCAGACGAACATTAAAGAAAAAAAATAATCAAAATTGGATAAGTATTTAGTTAGTTATTGCAAAAAGAAAAATTGAAAAATCCGTGTGCATCATCGCTCAATCATATTATTGTAGCGCGCTGCCGCGCGCACAATGATATATATAAAGTATATATTCGGATCCTTTACAAACTATCCAATTTTAAACTTATGAAAACATAATACTACCAGTATGTATGTTTAATAAGGAGAAAATGATATAATTAAAAAGGTAGCATAAAGGTAGCATACCATTTTCTAATAGGTTAGGGAATATAAGTGAAAACAATTTATTAATTATATTAGATATTTTATATTTAATATATATTTTTTATACGCTCTAAAAATATCGAAAATAGCATTTATTTGAAAAATAGTAATTAATTTAAATAAAGTTTTGTATTTATTAAAAGCGAGAGTGTTGTATTGATTTCGCGCCAGACATTAAGGGTGTATTCGAAAAAATATTTTTCCATCTTTAACAGCTCGAAAATTTCTGATACAGTTTCAGACGCATTTTTATAACTATTACATGAAACTTGTTGGTGATATTTTTTGAAGAGATGTATAATATACCGTGTGATTTCATTTTTCGCTCAATTCGTTAGAATTTGATTTATAAACAATTATTTTCTCAGTATGACTCATTTTTTTTTCGTTTCCAGATCTCCCGCTTCAGGAAATTTGATTCAAAAGGTCGATTTTGACAGCATTTTGTTATGTTTTCTTCTTTCATCAAAAATTGACATGCACGGCATATTATGTAGTTTCTGAATAAGAGAATTCGCCAGTTTCATGGCTTGAGAGAAAAAATTTATCTATACTAATATTATAAAGAGGAAAGATTTGATTGTTTGTTTGTTTGAATTGAATAGGCTCCGAAACTACTTGACGGATTTGAAAAATTCTTTTACCGTTGGAAAGCTACACTATTTCCAGTGAACATAAGCTATATTATATATATATATATATATATATATATATAAAATAGGTATCTTTACTAAAATGCGAATAATGTAACACAAGACGTAGAAAAATGACGTTAAAAAACCCTTACATCGCGTGCGCTGCCAATACTATTGATTATCTATACTTATATTATAAAGAGGAAAGATTTGATTATTTGTTTGTTTGAGTTGAATAGGCTCCGAAACCACTTGACGGATTTGAAAAATTCTTTACCGTTGGAAAACTACACTATTTCCGGTGAACATAAGCTATATTATATTTAAAAAAAATTAGTTATCTTTACTAAAATGCGAATAATGTAACACAAGGTGTAGAAAAATGACGTTAAAAAACCTTTACATCGCGTGCGCTGCCAATACTATTGATTAT
This sequence comes from Maratus speculifer, assembly GCA_964019185.1. NCBI lineage: Eukaryota > Metazoa > Arthropoda > Arachnida > Araneae > Salticidae > Maratus > Maratus speculifer. The sequence goes on along the minus strand of OZ025292.1, from coordinate 18,963,107 downwards.
CTATACTTATATTATAAAGAGGAAAGATTTGATTATTTGTTTGTTTGAGTTGAATAGGCTCCGAAATTACTTGACGGATTTGAAAAATTCTTTCACCGTTGGAAAGCTACACTATTTCCGGTGAACATAAGCTATATTATATTTTAAAAAAAATTAGGTATCTTTACTAAAATGCCAATAATGTAACCCAGGGTGTAGAAAATGACCTTAAAAATCCTTACATCGCGTGCGCTGCCAATACTATTGATTATCTATACTAATATTATAAAGAGGAAAGATTTGATTATTTGTTTGTTTGAATTGAATAGGCTCCAAAACTACTTGACGGATTTGAAAAATTCTTTTACCGTTGGAAAGCTACACTATTTCCGGTGAACATAAGCTATATTATATTTAAAAAAAATTAGTTATCTTTACTAAAATGCGAATAATGTAACACAAGGTGTAGAAAAATGACGTTAAAAAACCTTTACATCGCGTGCGCTGCCAATACTATTGATTATCTATACTTATATTATAAAGAGGAAAGATTTGATTATTTGTTTGTTTGAGTTGAATAGGCTCCGAAATTACTTGACGGATTTGAAAAATTCTTTCACCGTTGGAAAGCTACACTATTTCCGGTGAACATAAGCTATATTATATTTTAAAAAAAATTAGGTATCTTTACTAAAATGCCAATAATGTAACCCAGGGTGTAGAAAATGACCTTAAAAATCCTTACATCGCGTGCGCTGCCAATACTATTGATTATCTATACTAATATTATAAAGAGGAAAGATTTGATTATTTGTTTGTTTGAATTGAATAGGCTCCAAAACTACTTGACGGATTTGAAAAATTCTTTTACCGTTGGAAAGCTACACTATTTCCGGTGAACATAAGCTATATTATATGTAAAACAAATTAAGTATCTTTACTAAAATGCCAATAATGTAACACAAGGTGTAGAAAAATGACGTTAAAAAACTCTTACATCGCGTGCGCTGCCAATACTATTGATTATCTATACTAATATTATAAAGAGGAAAGATTTGATTATTTGTTTGTTTGAGTTGAATAGGCTCCGAAATTACTTGACGGATTTGAAAAATTCTTTCACCGTTGGAAAGCTACACTATTTCCGGTGAACATAAGCTATATTATATTAAAAAAAAATAGGGATCCTTACTAAAATGCCAATAATATAACCCATGGTGTAGAAAAATGACCTTAAAAATCCTTACATCGCGTGCGCTGCGAATACTATTTATTATAATCTATATACATAAAACAAAGTCTGGTTCTTTACACCATTTATAACTCAAGAACGGATGGATCGATTTTTATGAAATTTTGTCTGAAGGTACACTGAGAAAAAAATATAATTCTGGCATCTAGAATCTAAACTGTGACTCTTGAAAAAATAGTTCCATGTCATCCTTATAAATTCTAGCTCCCTTCGCTCGAGAGTTCTAAAGTCTCCTTAGAATTCAAGAGCGTTACCCTATATTCTAGCAGTCAAACTTATTTAAAAATCTCTGCAAATAGATGCGAATAAAAGAGGTTTGATATAGTAACTATAATTATAGTTTATGATACCATTTCCAAAATCTAGTGATAATTTCTCGTTTTTGAAACGATTCAATATCGTTTCATCCCCTAAAAAACATGAGACTAGAAATGTTATGTCATTTCGTCTATTCAGCTTAGTTGTTTAATCTATTCGCATAGTTCGGTCACCTATAATTCTAGTTCAGGTACTCAGAAAGTGACTAACTATTCATTCTAGGTGAATGCGGCATATTTTTTTTTCTCAGTGTATCTCACACCTTAGATTAACATATAGGCTACTTTTTACCCGACTACCTAAAAGGTGGGTAATGTTTTTAGTAGATGAATTTAATGGGATGAATTAGTGGTAACAATTTGTGGTGTCAGTAGTGGCACGGGACTGAGCGACTTGCTCTAGACCGAAGCAAAGCGAGGGCGGGCTGCTAGTTTAAAAATAAATAAAAAAATAAACAGTTCGGATTGAAATACGCCCTTGACAGCAGAAAATACCATCAGAGTTCACTAATTAAAATCAGTTAATGATCATTTCACCGTTTTTTGTACCGTATTTATATGAAATTGTATTTATATGAATTTATATTTTGTAAATCGTATTTATATGAAAAATAATAATTAGTTTACATAAAGTTTTGCACTTATAAAAGCGATAGTGTTGTATTGGTTTTGCACCAGGAGTTAACAGCAGCTATTTAACATTAGCTGTTTTTTATTCTGATCATTTTAGTGGTTTAAGAACATAGTTTGATCACATGTGTAGAGTTTGTATTTTATTTATATTTTATTGTTTTATTGGTTGATGAATGTTTTCATTTTGTTATGTCCTGCAAGCTGGAAACAATTGTTGAACTATTTATATTAATTTTAATACAGACGAATTTATCTTGCGTCATCATCTGTACACGATAGACATAGCTTTTTAACAAATAATGCCTGAGAATTATTTTATAGACAATAAAAATTAAGTTAATAGCGACACATTTTTCAAACGAATTGCGGTAGTTTTTAAACGAATTTTATTTGAAAGTTCATTACTTTCCTTATTCGACGGTCTAAAAATTAAAAATGCGCGGTTTTTCGAAATTAAAAAAAATTGCATTAAATGTTAAATTATTGTTTGATGTTGCCATCGTCGAAGTGACGTAGACATTACACACGGACACGTTGTAATACAGATAACAAAATGCATCAATAGAAAATCCATTAATTCCTTTAATAATAATAATTCTCATAATTTTTGTTAGCTTTCAATTTTGTTCTTTTTTAGAGCGGGTTAGTTTTTATTTATCGACATTTAAACTTCAAATACTAATAACTCCAACAACTTTTTTTTTCTTTTTGCTTCATTTCCCAGGCATGTTTCTTAAAAATTTTACGATTACACAGATTAAAATTTACGATTAAAGTATTATGGTGCTAAAAAAAGGTAAAATTAAGATTTTCATTTTTCTTGTAGATGTCAAATGAGGATAATAACAGTAAGTTTAATAAGATTAACAATAAGGTTAATTAAAATCATTTATTTGTAGCGTATTATTTACGTTTTATTTTTTAAATCCGAGTAGCAACTATACCATATATTATATTTTGTAAAACTAAGTGGCAATAATTCAGTATACGAACTTTTTTATCAGTTACAATAAAGTTTTGTGTGGCGAGTTTTGAATACAATTTATATTTGTCTTTGAAATAAGTGTAATTATTTTAATGAGAACTACCGAACGAAATGAAATTTTGGTAGAACACTAACAGACATAAAAACATGAAAGTGAAAGTTTTTTATTTTTATTTATTTATTTATTGGAAATATAAATACTCAGTGAAATTTTCAGTTTCATTAAAAAAAATTATCTTTCAATATAACGGGATTAATCTTGTATGTAATATGGAGAAATTTTGTTTTATGCCAAAAATATCTCAATAAGTTAACAATATTACTCTGCATAAATTACCGGAGGGGCTTAGAATTTCTGTCAAGATTTTTTTTTTGTAAAATTATAAATTTTTTTTATATAGTATTATGAATTATCTTCTGTAGTATTCCAAGCTGCATCACAAGGGAAAAGTTTATCTATAATATAGAGGAGTTAGGGGATGAATGGGACAAGGGATAGATGGTACATTCACAATATCTTAGGAAATGAACGTTTTATTTTCTTTTGATTGACTTTTATTCTTTTACATGGCACTGCCATAGTGTGCTTTAGAACCAAGCTTTGACAAATGTGGCTTTTATTTATTTATTTATCGCAAAGTTGCATTTTTTGAAACTCTGTATGAAAAGTAAACTTAGTAGGATTTCATTCATCTGACGAAACCCTATTCGTCAATGTCCTCTGTCTGTCCGTCTGTCACAGAGTGCGTACACAAAAACTGTATAAGTCAGAGACTTCGAATTTTGCGAATACTTGTAAGCTGAATATCTCGTGTTACACGGCAAATTATAAAAATTTGAAAAAGAGTATTATTTTGATTAAATTAATTTTTTCAATGCTATCCGCTCATTTTTGAAATTTACATTTTAAAAGAGAACCTTAATTTGAACATCTCGTTAGTAAACAGGAGATTATTAATTCGATCCCCGGTGCTGCAAGTTGAAAACTTCATATTAACATAAATTTAATTAAAAGAAATCTCGTATTTTTGGTTAATTTAAGGATTTAGGGTTCGTTCATTTAACACTCATAATACTTTTTGGAATTCAATTTTCTTTCTAGTTTAAAAAACTATTGTGATTTATTAGTAATTCAGGGTTTTAAATTTTGTTTAAATAATTTCATTCGTTTTTAGAAATTTAAATTTTTAATTACATTTCGGTTGATTTTTTTTCCATTTTGGATTTTATTTAAATAATTTGATTTGAAACTTTTAATTTGCTTAAAATACATAACTTCTTTTTATAACTATTTTTAAATTAAATTTGTTTGTGCGAATGTGTTCGAATGTGTTTGTTGTTTAATACGAGTGTGTTTTTTCGTGTAATAACTTTATTACGAGTCAGCAAAATTATATAGAATTATATAATATATCTATCTATCTATCTATCTATCTATCTATCTATCTATATATATATATATATATATATATATATATAAGAATGGGGTACCATGATTGCCTGTGTAATAGTTGCATAATATAGTTACTTAGATATATTTAAATAAAAATTGAAAATAAATAAATTCACTGTTGCTTTATCGAATAAACATGGCCATTCGCATTTTATTAGTAAAATATTCATACATAATCTTCTTTTACTTTCGTCGTTAGCAGATCAAACAGCTCTTTAATGAAGGCTGATGTCCTAACGAACAAGATGAAACAGAATTTATTATGAATCTTTCACGGTTTTAAAGGACACAGATTTTTTTTTTTTTTTTTTTTTTTTTTTTTTTTTTTTTTTTTTTTAAATGAACTTTTGAAAAATTCTAAAAAATAATATATATATATATATATATATATATATATATATTTTAACATAGATGCAAATATGAGTAGTGATTTTTGGAAATGTATTGAATTTTTACTTTTTTTTTTTTAAAGTACTGTATTTTCTAATAAAATGTAAATTGAATTGTCAATAAACTTCTATAAAATAATAGTGAATTTATTTTTTTAAAGTTTCGAATTAAAACGTATGTAAGTGACTATGTATTATAAAATTGCTTAATGACTATAGCATACAGTGGATGGTCAAATTATTAAACATTAAATTCGAAATTAGTTATTAAAAACTTGTTATTAAATTAGTAAAGCAAAAATTCTGTAAAGTTAGAAAACTTTTTCTAGGAAATTGGAATTCCTAGAACTTTTTATGTAACGGCAACAGCTAAAATTCGTGTAACAGACACGTATTAGCGCAGAAAATCAGAAAAACCTGTAAGGTTCCTAAGACTCTTTTAGAAAATTGGAATACCAGAAACTTCTTACGCAACTGCAACTTAGGTTACAGACAAAATTCTAGTAAAATTACTGTTTCTTTCTTTCTTTCTTTTTTTCTTTTTTCTTTTCTTTCTTTTTTTTCTTTTTTCTTTTCTTTTTTTTTCTTTTTTTGTAAAGTTGCAAAATTTTGCAGATTAACTAATTTTGTAGATTTACTCTTTTTTCTGTACAGTATACAGATGAAATTTCAGTAAACATACAGATTTTTTGTAAATTTATTTCCGTAGAATTACAGTTTTTTTCTGTTTTAACAGTGTATTATAATTACTTATTGGCAATCTTGTTTTATGTTACATATATATATATTAAGGGCGCTTTTATTTTTGAAAAAAGTTTCGAAAATGAAAGTGTTCTCATTAAAAATACTTATAAAAAATGTAGAAAAACGATCTTTGATCGATCTCACCTATTCAGTTACAAAAAATCACTTTGAAATATTGAAATGCAAATGAGATATCTTCATAAATGTCTTCCGTAGGATTAGCATTAATGAATAAGTCCTTTCGCTTAACTAAAGAAGCTTCTTATGGAAAATATACTTTAGTTTCAATTCTAATATCAATTTTTTTCTTTTTTGTGTAAAAATGAACACAGATACACACTTTAATATTCAGATGAATTTCTTTTTCATTTAAAAAATATTTAAGACTTTTTTTATTCAGTTTATTGGGAATCCGAAACGAAAGAGTCCCGAATCAGAAAATAATGAAGTCCGATTAACTCCTTGAAGGGCAGTGATATAAAATATATACCACTTAATTTTAATTACGAAATGCCACATTGACACCAGAATTTTTAAATGAAATTTTTAACTTTATGCAGTTATTCATGAGAAGCTTTTATCTATTTTGAAATAAATTTGTCTTTGAATTCTGGCATTCAGAAATTCCAGCATTTTTAGGATGGAAGCGCTTTGCCCCTCAAAGGGTTAACGCAAAAATAACTAGAGTCAGCATTACTCGGCATGACGTGGGACACATCGGGTTGGGAATTACCTTTCGAGTTACCGGACCCGATACAGGAATTTAAGACAAGTCTAAAAATTCTGTGCTTATACATATAAAATAACTCAGTGGATGTATAATAATGCTTCCCCATTCTAAGTGAATAAAAAAAATCTTTTTCATAATAGACGTAAATCTATATAACGGGAAATACACTGTATCCCATGCGCCATTTAGAAGTTTCTATCTGAACGCGTGTCCCGGACAGAGATGGATCCTTTTGAATTAATTCCATCAATTACGGACGTATTAACGGGCGTCTCCATGACAAAAAATACCCATGTAAAAGATCATTTGTCTGGAGTTCCACAGAAAAAAAGGCATTTTTCCTAACCTGCTCTATCTACCTCCTCTCCGTATTCCAGTTTTCGTTTCTTTTGTCAAAATGTAACCTTATCCCTTGCTTTTTATCCTCTATAATGACCTTTTTCTCGTTTGTTAGGCAGATCCTGATCCTCCGAAATTGAGGAGAGGATTATACTGAAGTCTCCGATCGGATGTTGTCATGACAACTCACTAAACGATGACCACTTCTTGAAAAAGAATAAATAAAAAAAAGAATGGAGATCGTTGACCAACCACAATGGTACAGAGCGGATTTTCAGATTTACGATTTTTTGTTTTTGTTTTTTTACGTTGGAAATTTGAAATGGAACTTTTTTACTTCTCATCAGAAACATTCACAATATAACTTTTTAAAACATTCTCTTGCAAAAAAGTTGTACAATTCTTTCATATTTATATATATTTTTTAACATACAAAGTCAGTCAGAAATCCTCTTCCCCTAACCCCTTCGCGACGGGAGCTTTTTACGAAATTTTTAATGTTTGTCACTGGTTTTAAAAAACAGAAATTTGTGCCTTATTAAATCCTCAAAATGCTTCGATTAAATGTCAAATTTTACAGTAAAATTTTACTGGTGGGGATAAAAGAGGCTTCTTAAGCCTTTTTGCGGTACTTATACGTGTCGTTCGATCCCCAAGGAGTTAAGAAGTCATTAAAAAAAATATCAAACGTTAAATCTACAAGGATGCCATTTTTACAAATATGCTTCTCATAATGAACATTTTTCTTTTCTACAAAAATTTAGTTATGCGAAAAATTGTCCATTGCATGCGTTCAAAATTGCAAAAGAGCTTTGATAATTCTAGCATTTACTGACGAATCGTGGCAGCCTAGTGGTCATAGCACCGAATTCCGGAAGACGATCCATACATAATTGTGATTTTTTACATACATATATATGTAAGATTTTAAGATTGGGAGCCAGTATTATTAGCCGCAAGTCTCCCCATTTTATAGCACAGGATTCGTGGCGAGCGATTAAAAAAATCAAAAGAATGCAGGCATCATAGAAAACTGAACATTGGCAGCTCCACAATATTTTATTTAAATGCAGTCATATGGAGAGGGAATTGCTCTTTCCTACCAGATCAAACATTCCATCAAAAAGAAAACATTCCTAAATGCTCCCCCGCAAGTCGCTCAAATCCGAAACATCGAATAAAAATCCAAGCTTCTATAGCTTAAGTAAAAAAGAAAAAGTTTCTAGAACTTTCCATAATCTCTAAACACGATTCTTTTATGTAAACAGAAAATAATATCAAGTGTCGAGATTAAAACGACAGAATTGATCTTCTGAAAACAATAATTTTATTTTAAAAGATTATTATTAAACTAGTTTGCAATCGAAAGTAATCAAGATTTGAATATTTTCTGCAGACGATAATTTCACACAAAAACAGAAAATAAATGAACTTATTGATACGCTATAAATATAAAACGCGAAGAAAAAATAAAAATGATGTTATTTTTGAACACTTATGTTTTTGGAATAAACTTAATAAGATTTTCTTTAAAAAGGTTGATAAAAACAGAGGAAAAAATGAGTTTTATTAGGAATGTTAAAAAATAAAGTTTAATTAAGAATATTTTTAATTTAGAGCCATTTTATAGGTTAACCCATTTTGGAATAAATGTTTTTAAGGCGAATTAAAAATTTATATCGTTTCTATAAAGATCAATTAATTAGATCTAATAACAGGATTTTAATTTAATAAATTGGAATAAATACGGAATGTTGTTAAAAGGAAATAATATAGTACGAGGTTAATTTTGGCAAAAAAATATTAAATTTTGTAATATATATATAATCTTTTATGTTATTTGTGTTAATTATATTATCATAAGATAACATGATATCTTGCAGCTATTTTTGTGGATTTGATCTCATTAATGATCACTTTGAGCCCATTTTGACATAAATTAACTTTATTTTAAAATTTTCAAATACATTACTTTATTGCTGCGTAACACATGAGTTGATGTATTTATTCAATTTGTTATTTTTGCTGCTTCTTTCTTACTTTTTGAAATATCTACCATTGTTATAACTTCGGATCTACCAAAATTGGATTTTAGTTGGTATTGTTATGATACTTACTTATTGAAGTATTTAGTTAATAATATACTAATTTGAATTTAAAAATAGGGGCTTTATTTATTAGAAATCCATTTACCTTTCACAATTTTAATAATCTGCCTTCTATATCAGTTCAAACTTCAAATGATTTTAGTAGGATGATTGTAAAAATACTGGTTTCATTGGTTTATTGTATGGTAATATCTGAATTACTTTGGTCATATTTATAAAAGTTTATATATATATACATTAACTTTTAACTTTTTAGGTGGGGATGGTTTTGAATGCCTGGTGTGTCACATAATGAAAAACTATGAAGGAATTTTTCAAAAGTCGCACCATGGTAACGATTGCAGTTGGTATTATTTCTTTTGAAATCTACGTAATTGAAAAAAAAATTACCTACAAATGTAAACAGATAAATTGTGTTTAAGAAAAAGACGAGATTTCTGAAATTACCTAGTTAGATATATATGATGTACATTTCCTGTCTACACTGTTTCACTAACTTATAGCTGACTAGAGGAACAAATTTATTAATATGTTTCTCGAACACGAAAATTTCAAGAACCCTTGTTGTAAAGAAAGTGCAACCCAGTATGAGCTTCAGACATTTTTTACCCCGGAAGCATTTTCGGAAAGAATCACGTTTTGAGCACCAGCCTTGGCGAGTTGGCGAAAGCGAGAACGTTCTGCTAGCTGCATCGCCAAACAAAAATAAACTAAGTTCAAATGTGTCATAAAACACATGATTAATATAATTATATTTATTACAAGCGAATCTTTACAATTGTTTTTAATTAACTTCCCAATTTCTTCGAACATAGCGAGTTAAGATATAATATTTTTGAATTGAGAAAAAAAAAACTATGTTTAGATGTTTTGTGAAATTTAAAGCATTTTAATCTGAAAAAGCTCTTTGTTTTAAACTATGTTTTAGTCGTAAACAACGGTGAATAATGTTTCCTCATACTATAGACTTTGCTTGATAACATTTACGGAAAAACAAATTAACAATAAGCACGATCTCTTTGCAGAAGGAAGGGTTGCTATTTGCTAGGCGTTTGACGTCGCAAACAAGAAGGGTGCGTAGTATTGATTTCAATTCCGCGCCAATCCTTGTTCTGGCGATTAGGTGCTCAAAACGTGATTCTTTCTGAATATGCACCCCCGGAAGAGCAGTTGAGAGAGGATAAATTCAATTGTCTTCAATGAAGAAACTGGGATTTTAATGAAAATGTTTTACTTTTTGGAAATTAAGGTGGCTGGTCACTCAGTGGCCGAATTCCTTTCGGTAATGTTAAGTGTATATGAGCCTTTGATGCATTCTTATATTTAAAATTTCTTCTCAGATAATTAATATTTTAAATTTTTTTTCAGTATTCTCTTCTTACCCCTTTCCGGCACGGACATAAAATGTTAGTAAAATTGGAAATTATCGACTGACACCGAAATTCATATATATATAATTTTTTTTTTTCTTTTTGATATTTTGAATCTCTTTGAATGCCGATTGCAAGTTTGGAATTAAAATTAGATATTCTAGACCGAGGTATTATTGTTCATATCCAAATATGTATTTCTAGACTTTTGGAAAGCCTGTATTTGATCAGTCCGTTAATATATGGACTAGATAATGATAAAATTTAGTTTAGCAAGGAAACGTCTAACTGGTTGAAATTTTCCTTTCAGCAATTTATACTAATCGATGGAAACATACTTGAATCCGTTTAGCCCTGTAAAATATATGGTACCTTTAATACACGAAAGTATTTTGCTAAAGTTTAGTTTAAAAATAAATTCTCTTTAAAATACAACTTAAATCAAATGTGCAGAGATTACCATCCAAAGGCGACCATGTATCCAGTTCTTTGCATGACCCTGTATATCATTTTATTTATATTCTGCAAACATCTTTTAGTAAACTAAAATAATTTCATCGTAAAAAGGCATAACATATTTAAAAACCACCTTTAAATTACGCTCATATTCAGTAAACTTTCCGAGATCTTTTGTGTAACCCTATATATCTAAATTGTGTAACAATTAGCATATATATAAACCATATAATATGCATAAATCTAGTGAAACTTAAAAGCGTTTATCATAATTAAAAATGCATTTCATCAATCTAACAGCCATTTTCCATAAGGACTTCGACCTTGGATAGAATATACCATTTGAAATATTTTTGTGTGTCCCTGTAAATGCTATGCACTACGTATTATGCATGAAATAATTCATGATAATTCTCAGCAACGTATATCAATTTGATTATATATGAAATCATTTACACTAATTAAAATACGTCGCAAACAATTTCTCCCCTTTATAATTATGTAGGGGGAACTGGGGCACATTGATACAGTTTTTTCTAAGAATTTTTTTGGTGTCTAGAAAGTAGAAATTTCAAGTTATTTTTCCATGTGGTGTCAGAAAAACTTGTGTAGTGTGTTTTAAAAATGTACAATCGTTGTTTTATATAGTATTTTTGCATGTAATTAAAAAAAAATCAAAAAAGTCATTTGTATCAATGTGCCCCATCCCCGGGGCAGATTGATACACCTCATGGTTCACTTTGATACGTTTGTAAAAATGGAGACAAACTAACACCAATGCATATTTTTCATAGAAAATTACTTATTATACCATTTTACACTTATTTATGGAAATTGAAATCGCTCACAATTTATTTTAAGTAATATTAAAGCAATCAAAATTAAATGAATAATGACTTGATGTTCTGGCTGCTCCTTATCTGATTGTTGGCTGTGGTAACTTTGTCATATCTGGCACTTCAATCCCAGTATTATATTTTTTTCTTAGAAAAGATGAAAAAACTACCTGGTGTTAGTTTATAAATCGGTTTATAAACAGAAAATAAAGGATAATTATATTAAAAATTCAGTTTATAACATAATTATCCTTTTCTGTTCTGCTGCTCGTTTCTCTTATTTAACATTCCTCCTCTCGAAAATACATTTTTCTCCGGAAAATAGATATAAATTCGAAATTTGCCAGGCCGCCGCCCTTTCCTTTTATTGCCGAAACGTCAGTGAAGGCTTACTTTGGAGACACGAAATTTTTTGGATTCTGTCTGTCTGTCTGTTCCGCGATAACTGGCGCAAGAAGCATTCGATTGGCTTGAAATTAAGTGGGTATGTTAGTGAGACACTGGGATTAAGCTGTATAGTTTTTTGTTAGATTTGATTCATTCGTTTGGGAAATATAGAATATTTTATTTTGCGCAATAATGCTTTTCTATGGCAAATCCAATGATTTTCATTTTTTTCCCCCTGATAGAAAATGACACATTTGATTAATGGAATTCAATGATAAATGAATACTAAAATTTACCAGTTAAATTATTCGTATTGTTTTGAAATTTTGTCTACGCATTTGTCAGATTTTTAAAATTATTATTGTACATTTTGGGGATTTTTTTTATAAATGTGTTCCAAAAATATAAACTGATTTGTTTTAGAGATTTACTTATTTCAAATGTATTTATTTAATTTTCTTTATTTTCTCTTAATGGTTGCTAAGCAACCATTCATCTTAATCCTTATCCTTATAATGTTATAAATTTGAAAGTGTGTACGAAAATTTAAATAAAGTCAACATCAAAACTGATGAATTAATTAATGTCTTTGTATCTTTGGGTACAAATATAACATAGCCCAGAAAAAAACATAGGCTATGTTTTATTAATTTTATTCAAATATTTTCCTTAATAATTCAAAATTTCCTTCTTTTTCATACAGAATCAATAAGGATTTTTTAAATAAAATTCAACCAATTTCCTTTATCATTACCAAAAAAAAAAAAAAAATCAAAATTTGGAATAATAATTTTTCAACAGCAATAAGTTTCAATTGAGCAATTTCCATTCGAAAAATTAAACTAAGAAAAAAAATAAATCTGACGTCAGAATTAAAATAAAAATAGATATAGTACTTTTTGGTAAATATTAAACACGGGTATTTGTTTCATTAATAAGAATTTTTCTGACAAAAATGGGGACAAAATTAAAAGTAAAAGAAATAAAAAAGAATTATATTTTTAATATATATTTCACTTAGTAAAATATGACGTCATAATTGAACAAAAACAGGTATTTTATAGTAGTCGTTAAAGATACAAGAAACATGGATATCAGTAACTCATGAATAATGAATTCGTTGCCGAAACTTCAGTTACGGACTTCAGTGCCTAGAAGAGCTCTTCTAGGCACTGTACTTCAGTGATGGCTTACCTTAGAGACACGAAATTTATTGTTTTTCATCTGTCAGTCTGTTCTTCTGTATGTATGTCTGTCCCACTATAACTGCCGCAAAATGCAATCAAAACTTTTTTTTTCGGAAAAAAAAATGGTAAAACTCTAGATTACTGAACTTACACTTACAAAAGTTCCTGATACATCAGATTTAGATGTTTGTGGTTGACAAGGGCGGATCCAGCCCAACCTCCGGGGGGGGGGGGGTCACAACTTTTGACAGATGATTTAATGAAGCAATTTTAAAACACAGTATATCTTGTAAAAATGGAATTACGATAAAAAAATAGCAAATTTCGCCGATCGGGCATGAAAAAATCGCGAATTTTGTCGATTATGCACGGAAAAATCACAAATTTTTTCGATCGGACGCGAAAAATCTCAGATTTCGTTTACTGGGCAAGGGAAAAAAAGTCTAAATTTTTTTGTAATACTTGAAAAAATTGCAAATTTTGTTCATAGTTTGCAGAAAAGTCGCCGGTTTTGTCTGTTTACCGCGCGAAAAAAACGCGAATTTCGTTGACCGAGCGCGAAAAAATCGAATATCGTCAACTGTACATTGGAAAATCGCGAGTTTTGTCTATCGGCCTTCGAAAAATCTCGAATTTTGTCTGTATGTCTCAGAAAAATCGCGAATTTTGTCGATCTGAACAAAAAAATCGCAAATTTCTTTAATAATAGGCACGAAAAAATCCCAATTTTGTCGATCGGCTTCGTAAAAAGCGCAAATTTATTCGATCGGGAACGGAAAAATAGCAAATTTTGTTGATTGGGAATAAAAAATCGCGAATTTCGAGTTGTTATGGAACGCAAAAGTTGCCGATTTCGTGAATCGGGTAAGAAATTATCGCGAATGTAGTCGATTGTTTTCGTAAAAAGAGCGATACGGGCGATTGGGTACGAAAAACTCGCGAATTTTGTCGAATCGGTACAAAAAAATCGCTAATTTCGTTGATAGGGCAAGGAAAAATCGAAGATTTTGTCGATGATGCGCGGAAAAATTGAAAATTTTTTTGAGCGGCTGCAGAACAATAGCGAGGTTTATCAGTTTATCGCGGAAAAAAAAAATTACAGATTTCATCAATTTAAGGCGGGGAAAAAATGCAGATTTCATCAGTCAGTTAAGAATCGCGAATTTTATTGTTCGGTGCGGTATTTCATGGACCAAGAACGGGTAAAGGCGCGAATCTCGTCGATTGGGCACGGAAAAATCCCGAATATGGTCGATGCCTTTCGTAAAAAGGCCGAATTTATTCGATCAGGAACAACAAAATCGCTTTTGGTAGGGCACGGCAAAATTGTGAATTTTGTCGATCGGGAACGAAAAAGTCGCAAATATGGTCGATCAGTTTCGTAAAAAGCGCAAATACAGTCGATCGGGAATGAAAAAAAATCAAGAATTACATTGATATGGCGAACAAAAATTGACAATTCCATTGATCGGGAAAGAAATTATCGCGAATATGGTCGATCGGATTCGTAAAAAGCACGGATTCGGGCGATCGAGTACAAAAAACTCGCGAATTTTGTCGATTCGGAACGAAAAAATCGCTAATTTTGTCGATGATGCGCTAAAAAATAAAAAAAAAATATTTGAGCGGTTGAAGAAATTTCATCGAACAAGAACGGAAAAATGTGCTAGTTTCGTGGATTGGGCACGGAAAAATCGTGAATTTAGTCAATCAAGTGAAGAAAAATCGCAAATTTCGCAGACCATTCGTGGAAAATTTTCAAATTTCGTCGATCACACCCAACAAATCGCGAATTTCGTCGATTAGGCATGGAAAAATTGTGAATTTCGTGGATCGGCTTCGCAAAAATCGCGAATTTCACTGATGGAGTGGGAAAAAATCGTGAATTTTGCTAATCAAGTGAAGAAAAATCGCAAATTTCGCAGACCATTCGTGGAAAATTTTCAAATTTCGTCGATCACACCCAAAAAATTTTGCGTTCCTGTTTTAGCACTTTTTACTTACACTGTACATCTCTCTTTGAAGAACTCCAGGGGGGGGTGGTCATGACCCCCATAATCCCCCCCCCTTGGATCCGCCACTGGTGGTTGGCAGGTACGTAGAAGTATGAGAATAATGAAAAATATTTGCCCAAACTGTTACTTATGTTTATAAATCAAAATGTATAAAGAAATGCAAGATATACGATAACCATTGGCACAATTATTAGAAAGTGACAAATTTAATTTAAGTGAGGCTACGGGGGGTTCAGGGGGCGGAGCCCCCTGAAGAAATCTACTATGTTATAATAAAAAACAAAAATAATAGATCATGAAAATTTCAGAAAATCCTAACATAACTAAATTTTAATTTACCGCTTTTCATGGCTGAAAACTTCTAATTCTTATTTTATTCTTATAAATAATTACGTAATTTGAAAATTTTAAATTACAGTTTCCAGGCAGTTGAATATTACACAAAGTGTGTTAAAAAAAAAAAAAAAAAAAAAAAAAAAAAAAAAAAAAAAAAATGTGCAAAGCTGACGTTGAGGTTCCTGATCTGCAGATTTACTAGTTAATTCCATTAGCACTAGTTGTTGGGTAAATTCTTACGTCTGCTGTTTGCAAAAATACTATAAAATGTTCTAATAAAAAAAAATTAGAGTTATTTCACTTCAATAAAAACTAATATTAGAAATTTTTGGCAAAAAATAGTTGGATTAAGGAGTGTATGATAAAGAAAATAATAAAAAGTAATGAAAAAATTAACTAGAAAAGGATTTAAGCTGTATCAATGTGCCCCGATATAGACTGTATCAATGTGCCCCATACAGCCATTTTGAATAAAATAAGTCTCAAATCCAATACTTCATAATTTACCTAGCAATAAAGAATGAGGAACTGATAAAGAGTAGCTTTACTTGCCAGGGAGAATATTCTTTTCGGTTGAAAATACCGGAACATTTGTATAATACCATTTCAATTGTACAACTCAAATTTACTTTTGATCTACAAAAACAATAAATCTCTCGTCCCATATTATCAAACTACTGAATCATGCCAAGACTTTCTGTATGTAGTTGTGTACACTAGGATCAACTTTTGGAGCTGTTTTGAAACTTCCTATAACGACCCTGTGAGCTGTAGAGGTGGTGTATCAATGTGCCCCAGTTCCCCCTATTGGAATTCTTTTTGTGTGGCCCTGTAAATGAATAATAACTATTCTTTTAGCCGTATACTTTACAAAATGCATATTTTAATGCACTTTATAGATGCATATAAATATGAAGATGTTTGACTGAGTGTAACATCTTTAAATATCAATTGAAACGATTTTTCCCCATAGGCCGTAATGTAATGGCCAACTTTGTTGGAAAGTGCTAAAAAGGTTACATCCTTTAAGAAGAGAACGCTAAAAGAAGAACTTAAAAATAATTATTTCCATAGCAGATATTTTGAATATAAAAATGTATCAAGCACCCATACACTGTAAAAAAAAAATTCCGTTAAATAACGGAAGTAGTACTGGTAATCTAGACGCCAGTACTATTTCCGTTTTTTAACGGGGAAAAATTCCGTTTTTTGCACAAAATAATTCCGTTTTTTTTGTTTTGTTTTTTTCATGTATTTATATATGAAAGTTTTCGCTTGAAAGCCAAAAAAGAATTTTCAAGGACAAACTGGCGTCTTTATGATTTTTATTCTTTAGACCAGAGGTTCCCAAAGTGTGCTCCGCGGAGCCCTTGGGGCTCCACCTGAATTTTCCGGGGGCTCCGAGGCGTTCCAGGAAAATAAACAAAACGTGAAATAAATTAGCATAATGCAAGTGAACTGTTTTCAAAAGTATGTGCGAATTTTTATCTCTGTGTGTCTAACTGAGTTGAAAAATACAATACACTTCAAAATCATTTAAGCATTTGCATTACATATTTATTTATTTTCTGCATAATACTTTTGGTTAGAATTACTTTATTTTATGTTTCTGCATTTAATGTACTTTAAAAATTCGATGTAAAATAAGCTAAAGAAATAGCATTCTGAATCGAATGCAAAAAGTTTATCAAAACAGAAAAGGCCCACCAGTTCTTGCCAAACAAAAGGGAGAACAGTTTTGTTCTTTGGAGATTCGCCTATTCATATGTTTATACTTAAGTCTCTTTTTGCTCAGTAAGAAGGTTCAAGCGTCCTAATACGTTCTTTGGTTTCTCTACAAAATCACAAAATTTTAATTCCGATATGCAACATCGACACTGGAATTTTAATTTAAAAAAGTCCATTTTATTTTGTATATGAAAAAAATGGCCTTTTTCTTATTTATAAATATATTTGTTCGCAATTACCGATGTCTCCCATTTATTTCAACCTCTTAGCAATGAAAATGCTTTGTCCGTTAAATGGTTAAAATATTCATTTACTTGGTCTCTGCCACATTTCCCAACCAGAAATAAGTCTGTAGCAATTTCAAAAACACATATTGGTTCTTTACATTTACCATAGTACTAAGAATTTAAAAAATTGCTCAGTTCAAACTCTTGCTTAGACTGTTTGTCAAAGAGTATAACCCTAATTTAAATTTAAACCCATCCATGTATTGCATTTTGTTAGTAAATTATTTCTACTAGTTGCAATTCGTTTAATATGTGTAGAATTTAACTGCTTATCCGTTTTGAGGCAAAAACAATGACGAAAGAATGTTTCTTTCAAAACTATATTAATAGCCAAACACTTGAAATAAAATATCCAAAAAAGCTAACAATGTTGCACCAAACAATACAGCTAATAGACTTTACCCTCAATTAAACACTAAAACGATGACCTGCTTCCAAATATATTTCTTTAATTTGTTCAAAAACAGAAGATAAAAGGCGAAGTATTTTTGCTGCATATTTAGAAGAACTAGAAACTTAAAGAAGAACGAAAAAATTATCCATAATCGCATCATTCTATTATGGGTAGGCGGAACTAGCGAAAATGTATTACATAATTACTCATGGGAGATTGGAACTACACATTTTCTTTTTTTTTTCCAAGCAGCCTATTGGAATAATACAGAAGAATATCGCTTCAAACGAAAAGTGTACAACTTACTTTTTTTTACTGTGTGTGTGATTTCCGCCATAAATAATAACTTTACCCAAGAATAATACAAACTTGGTTCCATTATGATATTTTATTCCAAGTTCATACTAAAAATCTCCCCCCCCCCCAAAAAAAATGGATGTCATTAACCCTTAATAATACTGCTTGAACATCGCTCAGATAAAAAAGAGTTTGTTTTCCTTGTTACTAAAAGCTTTCAGATATTATAAATTTTTAACTATAATTTTTGCTGTATTTGAAGGTAATGTCTCGATTATACAAGGTAGATATTTTAATACAAAAAAGTCCTTCCGGCAATGCCGGGAGGAAGAGGTAGCTTTCAAATACTTATTTAGTTATTTATTTATTTTAAATTATATTATATTATTCAAACATATGAAGCTCAAATTAGTGGAACACGATTATATAAGATTGAATGCTAGTTTTTGTCAATATTGAATATTAATAGGAATTTTTAGAAATTAGTCATTTTAATCAACCTGATTTATTTTATTTTAACCCTTTCCGGCACGGGCAAAATCTAATTTAAGCTTTTACTGTAAAGGCAAAATTTTAGTAAATTATTACTGGTGCCGTATTCAAGTTTGGAATGAAAATTAGGTATCCCAGACCGGGCACAGTGTGCCGGAAAGGGTTAAGCGATTTATAGGGTCGCCAAATTCCACGATATCCATTTTAAAGCAGCATGATGGATAAAAAAAACCCAATGAGCTTGATCGAAATCTTAATTCATGTGAACATGCACACTCACATCGAAATCGATTATACGAGATAATCGATATATACGAGAGCTGTCGCGGGCAAATTGACTTTTAAAAAAAAAATCTCATAGAAATTCAAACTGCTATATCCAAGGCTTTTTTTAAAGGCAAAACAAAAAGTACTCCGGAATTCATTATTAAGATAAGTAGTTTAGAAAGAACCTTTTTTCAATTTCTAATTTTTTATTTATACATCATTATACATTGAAAAGATTTTTGGCAAATTTAAATGGCCGCCATTTTAAAACATGCAGATAAAGTTCACCCGTGAACTCGGTCAAGACATTGGTATGCACTATGAACACACGGAGTTATATCGAAATCAGTTTATAAAAATGCTTACTAACGCGTGACAAATTTTAGACCGTTTCAAAATGTCAATCACATTGGAAATTGAAAGTGCTAAAACTCAGCCATTTTTCAAGATATAGATGAAACAAATGCTCTGGAATCTTTGTATCAAGGTCAAATCACAAAAGAAAAATCTTTTTCAATTTCTTATTTTTTTGCACCTAATTTTAAAATTTAAAATTTTAATTAAAAAAATTAATATTCCGCCATTTTGAAACAAGACGTCGGTTGGAACTAGCCAACGAACTCGGTCCAGGCATCAGCATGTCCTATCTACGCACCAAGTTTCATCCAAATCGGTATATAAATACGCGTGTTATCACGGGACGAAAACCAGATCATTTCAAAATGTGAGCAACACTAGAAATTTAAAGTACTATAACTCAGAAATTTTTTAAGATACAGATGAAACAAAAAATGCTTTGGAATCTTTGTATTAAGGTCAAATTAATAAAAGAAAAATCTTTAATAAATTCTAAAATTCTAAATTCTAAAATAAATTTCCTGTATTGTTTTTGATATAGATAATCGTCACCTTTATAATAATTCCTTTACTATTATTCAGATGTTTTAAATTTTATGTGCAAACTTTTTAAAGTGAATAGATTAAAAAATATATTAAAATTAAAAGCAGAAGTGTTTTCTATTTTAAAATAGCCTACACACTTTTTAAAAAATATGCTATAAATGAGTTAAACATTATTTAAAAATCATAATGGAAATAATATAACTGAAAATAAACTAACTAATCTCAAACTTAAAAAGAATTAATAAAATTTTATATTTTTTATTATTTTTAGCTCACAGGCTATCATAGCCTGAGAGCTTATGTGCCCGTCCGTTCTGTATGTACGTTCGTATGTTCGTTCGTGCGTAACGCGATAACTCATGATAAAAATATCGGATCCACTTGAAATTTTGTATATAGGTATATCCTGATAAGGCGCTTCCCTGATTAGTTTTTGGAGTTCATTCGATATGTATAAGATGGGGAACGGGGGGCTCATGCCCCTCCCCTTAATTGATATAAACGAGATTTTCATGCAGAATTAAGTTTTCGTTCAAAATTTAGATATAGGATCATTCTGATGAGGCGATTCCGTGACTGTCATTAGGTGTTCATTGAATAAGTATAAACAGGGGGAACGGGGGGCTCATGCCCCCCTTAATTGATATAAACGGGATTTTCATGCAGAATTAACAGTTTTCGTTCAAAATTTAGATATAGGATCATTCTGATGAGGCGATTCCGTGACTGTCATTAGGTGTTCATTGAATAAGTATAAACAGGGGGAACGGGGGGCTCATGCCCCCCCCCCTTAAAATTTAGATATAGGATCATTCTGATGAGGCGATTCCGTGACTGTCATTAGGTGTTCATTGAATAAGTATAAACAGGGGGAACGGGGGGCTCATGCCCCCCCCCCTTAATTGATATAAACGGGATTTTCATGCAAAATTAACAGTTTTCGTTCAAAATTTAGATATAGGATCATTCTGATGAGGCGATACCGTGGCTGTTATTAGGTGTTCATAGAATAAGTATAAACAGGGGGAACGGGGGTTCTAATGCCCCTCCCCTTAACTTGTATAAATGGATTTTTCAGTCAGAATTGTCAGATTTCGTTCAAATCTCTGAATAATTTTTGAAGTTTAATGGTTAAGTATAAAAGAGGAGAATAACTCCTCTTAAATTATATAAATGCTAAATGGGTTTTTATTAAGAATTATCCGATTTGCTCTGAATTTTGGATATAGGTTTTTTAATATGATAAAGCATGTACTTGATAGTTTAGGAGGTTCAATGATTAAGTATAAAAAAGGAGAAAGGGGAGAGCTGTTTCCCCTTCTTAATTTTTTTTTCGAACGGAATTAACGAAAATACAAGGCTGTAATGTACAATTAGTATGCGTAGCCTGTGAGCTCAATGCCATCAGTTTAACTGGGCAATATTTTTTTTATTTTAATGTTGTAAAAATTTGTTAGCTTTATATTATTAAAACAGAAAGAAATAAAGAAAATTATTACAGAAAGTTGTTCATAAAACAATTCTATAATGTCATTTATGGAATTTATGCTGTTTTAATACGGAACTTCTTTGTTTACAGAAAAATTTACAGAAAACTTACTGTATTTATAATCACAAAATGTCAATAATGGAAGTTCTACTGTTTTTTCGGAAAAATGAAACTATTTCGTAGAATTTTACGGAAAAATTTGTGTATGTTAACGAATATTTTTTACAGTGTAGACTTAACATTACTGAGGGGAATTCGGCCGCTGAGTGACCAGCCGCTTTATCCTTTCGGTTCTGGTGGACATATACATGTACACAATAGTACATATCTTTTAATGGAGTGTTATTTTATTTTAAGAAATATTTTTGCTACTATTTACACTTAGTAATGTCTATGTATCTACTACATGACTTCATAGCTGTTTAGGCATTTAGAAATAATAATTATAATTATTTGCTTAATTCTTTTTTGCGCCATTTGCGATTTTTTTTAAACATATATTTCACTCTTTAAAACAAAAGTTACTTTATTAAAAGAATCATCTATAATAAAGCACAAAAAGTATTAGAAAGTTGTAATATCAATTAAATCTTATTCTAATACAATATGTCCTAAATACTACTAAAAATTATTCCTTAACCGATTGTCCTATGAATATTAATCGAATAATAGGCAAAGCAACAACACTCGTTATCTTTCAGACGATGAAACATTCGTTAAACATTAATTAATCAACATGGATAGCTTGTGTTCATCTTAAAAGCAATTTTTTCGAAAAACTGAAAAAAAATTCGGTCTTTAAAGGGTTAATAACCAGAAAATCTTAATGGTGCAGGAGATAGGTTATATTCTCCCAGGGAGTCACCCTCCGAATTCATGACTGGCGTCACACATGCGTCCATTTTCCATCAATCTTTTAACTCTTCTGAACTCTTTTATTACTAAATTCACTTCAAATTCGATTAAGAAAAAAAACGTGACTCAATTAATGGACTAGGCGTGACCTACTTCTTTTTTTTTCTTTTTTATTAAAAAAAGAAAAATTCTGTTTTTATTATTTTAACCAAAATATTAAAATTATACTAATAAAATGCCACTATCGCGACAATTTACAAGCGAAAAACACGAAAATGCACATAATAGAATAACAGCACAAGACGTGATGTTTCTTCTATTCTTAGCTACGGGGAACAGACAAACAAACAAAAAAATAATAATAATCAATTCCAGAGCAAAAACACGAACTCGAAATAGAAGTGAATTGGAAAGATTCATCGATTGGAAATATTTTTCAACGATTGCCTCCATCAGAGTACGAGAACATAAAGAAAGGAAAAAGGGCGTTGAACTGGAAAGAATGAAACTTCGGTTTTCCAATCTGGAGCCAATATCTTTAAAATCCGGACAGACATTATCAATACTAGGCGATCAATTCGACCTTCCAAGGTTACACGGTTAAGGAAATTTTTTTAAAGGTGCGTTCATAATTATGGCAAATACTTAGCACCTAGAGTTGTCGTACAATCCGTCCGTTTGTTCGCATATATAACGCAAAAACTACCCAACTGAATCGTTTGAAATTTAAAATATATAATTATTACGTAATTTTGTCGACTCATTTCAAATTTTATGAAAATCGGATGCGTAGATCGATTACAGATACAATCAAAAGCATTCCGTTACATGACGGCCATTGGGAAAATGTAATTCTAAATGCATTTTAATAATGTTATGCCTTTTCAAACTACAATTCATATGAATCTATAAAATATGTACTAAAAATACATTCTGTAGAATCTTTGGTGCAAAGAGCATTTGTTATTCATTTATAATGTATACAAAAGCATTCTATTACGTAATGGTTTAGGGGGGGGGACATTTTTTGGGGTGCGCTTTAATTATATTGAACTATGTCACAATTTATTAAATTGATATACGTTGCTGAGATTTACTACAGGTTAATTCCTGTATAACAGAAAGCATTTAGTTTTTACAGGGACACGCAAAAGATTTCGGATACTGAATTGCATCCGAAGTTCCATATATTTAAAAAATGTTGTTATAGTACGAACACGAACGCACCTCATTTGCTTCGTATGACGTGCTATTTCCCACTTTTCTTTTCTTTTTTTTTTTTTTTTTTTTTTTTTTTTTTTTTTTTTTAATTGGAAACACTAATACATTTTTTTAATATTTAATATATACTTTTGGATTATTCATCTGTGACAGCAAAAATTATTTTTATGTTATGAAAATTTATTAACCCCTTACTACACCAGATGTCATATCTGGTCCATACCTAAAAATATTATAATTTTCATTATGTGCCATGAATTTGACCAATAGCATCTCTGTATCTGATGAAGATCAGTTCAAAGAGTGGAATAACGCTTATTTTGACAATCATCTGATGATTGTACTTGACAAACAAGTACGAAATTGCACGTGAACCGTAGCAAATGAGGTGCGCTCGTACGATAACGAAGTTTAAAAAATATCACTCTCATATAACAATCTCATAAAATTGTGAACAATGAATTACAATTAAAATGCACACCAAACAATGGTCTCCCTATACCATTACGAAACGGAATACTTTTTTGTGGCCTTGTAAATCAATAACAAATGTTCTTTGCACCACATATTATGCAAAATGTATATTATAATATGTACTTAATAGATGCATGTCAATTTTATAATGGTCGAATGAGCGTGACACCATTAAAAGGCATTTGAAACTTTTTTCCCATTGACTGTAATGTAACGGAATACTTTTGATTGTCCCTGTAATTGATCTATGCATCCGATTTTGATAAAATTTTAAATGACTCGACAAAATTATGTAATTTTTTCCCCTTTGACCGTAATGTAATGGAATACTTTTGATTATCCCTGTAATTGATCCATGCATCCGATTTTCATAAAATTTGAAATGACTCGACAAAATTATGTAATAATTATATATATTTTAAATTTCAAACGATTCATCTGGATAGTTTTTGCGTTGTTATGTGTGGACGGATGGACTGAACGACAACTATAGGTGCTACGTATTTACATAATTACGAATGCATCTAAAAATTATATTTTGTTGATCAAGCTATTAAGACGTTGAGTATCACGATGACTGATACTGAAGTTTTCATTTAGACTGTGCCAGTCGCTTGTGACTGATAATGTAAAATATGGTATAAAAGTGAAAAACAATCCATTTTTAAAATAATAATTAAGAAAGTGTAATCCTGTAATAAATAAAAGGTAAGTAAATTTTAAGGTATCAGCACACTTTCGGAAGTGATTTTTTGAAATGTTTTAAATTTTCTCTTGTTATTCATTTTTTATAATGATATTTACCTTAAAACTTTGAAAAAATATGAAC
This sequence comes from Maratus speculifer, assembly GCA_964019185.1. Classification (NCBI taxonomy): domain Eukaryota; kingdom Metazoa; phylum Arthropoda; class Arachnida; order Araneae; family Salticidae; genus Maratus; species Maratus speculifer. Next base: position 18,938,355 of record OZ025292.1, on the reverse strand, counting down.
TGTTTCGCAATTAACCAGAAATATTTTTTTAAGAGTAAAAATGTCAAAATTATGTCAAAAATGGACATTTCCGCGAAACGTGATAACTCAAAAATAAAACAATGTATAGATATTCTGTAAATCGCATAATAAGCGGAATAACTTTCTCTGGGGTTTAGACTACACACATTATAATCGCATCTCTATCTTAGATAGTATGGCAGTTTAAGTTTAACTGCCTCTCGAAAGTGTGAAAAATGGACTTCATCCAGTTTAGTTCTAAACTAATCTTTTTTTTTTCTTTTTAACTATTTGGAAGTAATTGTTGTTATCGGTAGAGAATTGGGAAATCTGAAGTACATCTGCATATTTTAATTGGTTGAATTCAGCAACTTATTTTATTTTATTCGTTTTCTGATTGGTCCATGTTTATTGTCCAAAAATGAAATAGATCTGTTGCCACGATGACAATATATGTATATATATATATATATATATATATATATATATTAAAAAATCTACAAAAAATAATAATAATAATAATTTAAAAACAAATTGAGATACAGCTTTCAAACTAATTTCATTCAAAAGTACATTTTTTTCTTTATGCAACGGTGTAAAAATTGAAAATGTGTAATGTTTAGAAATTAACAAATTTGCAGCACCGAAAATTGTAAAACTAAAACTTCATTTAAAATTTGTAAAAGATTGGTACAGTAATATTCATTTTTAGTCCATGGCGTACGTAATATAGGACTCTCTTATTACGTAAACCACGTTTTGATCACCATAAAAATGGTGTTCATTATTGTTATTATTTTTTTAAATATAGAATTTATTTATAAGTCTAATACTTTAGTCTTTGAAAATACGATTTTCCAAACAGACGTTGTAATTTTTTAAATTACATTTTTTTTTTCGAATAATGAATTTTACATGCTCGAACAGCTCAAAACATTTTACATTTTCACTCGCAGAATTTACTGTGTAGCATATACTTTTATTTGCACAACAATGCTGTCTGAAAATCGGAAGCGATTTACTGGATTTATTTTTTATGTAAGAACAACTTCCTTATCAATTCACCAAAAAATGAATAAACAATAACTTATTATTTAATTAATTATTGATCATGGTTGAATAATATAAGTAGAGTTGCTAACTGCTCTGGATTTTTGTCATTATTATTTCAGAAGGATTTTTTTTTTTTTTTTTTTTTTTACTTTTTTAACTTCAAAAAATCACAGATTAAATAAATAAGTAACTCCTATTGAAAAGTAACCACTAAGAATAAAAATAAAATCTCATGTAAATATTACTGCAGATTTTCAGTTATTTTACTGTGCAGTGTAAATTTAACGTATAATGAACCGCAAAAGTTATTGTAGTAAATTAGTATTTTTTACGGATATTTTGCTGCTATAATCACATAATTTTTCAATTCTTTTACGTAGATTTTACTGTTAAAATCGCATCACTTATTGGAGTAATTTGTACGGAAATATTGCTGTTAAAACTACTGCATTTATTCTTCTCAGTCCCGATACATGAGGAGCCCCAAAAACCAATTTAAAAGTATACTATACAATATCTCCAAAGATGTACCATTCTACATGTCGTTGCTTATAATATGTACGTATTTATTAAAAAAATCTATACGTAATTAAAGCAATTATAAAACATTTAAATTAATTTAAAGTGTATTGTTTAGCGTCGCCTACAGGCGACATCAGGACTTAGGAGGTTATTGTGTAATTTGTACGGAGATATGGCCGTTAAAATTACAGAACATTTTGTAGTAATTTGTATGGAGAAATGTCTGTGAAATTTACTTTAATTATAATCGTTGAAATAAGAGAAAAGATGCAACAAAATTTACAACTGATTTTACTGCGATTTTTACGTAAAAACTGCTAGCAACGTTGCTGTTAGCAGTTTTTGCCGAAAATTTAAGTTTTTTTTTCTTTTACAGCGCATAAATTTTCATGTAAAAAATATGACTATATTGCGGTTGTTTTACTTAATTATTTTTACGTTTCTTTACACATTATAGACTTCAGTATAAACTCCATATTTTAACCAATAGTAATCGAATCACAAAAAATGAAAGTCTCTACTTGTTTTTCTTAAAATTTTCAATTGTAATTGAACTTAAAACGTTGTGAGAAATCGCATGATGCATGATATGTTCAAATATCCTTTTGGAAATTTGCAATACACATACATTTAACGTCTGAATAAAAAAAAAAAAAAAAAAAAAAAAAAACTATTAAAAAATTGAATGAACTAAACTAAGACAGACTTGAATACAGTTAAAAAATTAAATATTATATACAAAAAATAAATATACTAAAAAACATTTAAAAATACAAAAAGGAAACGTTTCGCCATACTACTCGCAAGGCATCATCAGCACAAATAAATAACCATTAAAGGATTTTATGAATAATGCAGGCGAATGGATAATTTAATGCATTTAATGGATATTTATTCGTATTGATGAGGCCTTGTAAGCAGCTTGGCGAAACCTTTATTTTTTGTATTTTTATTTTTATATATAAATTTTAATTTTTTTAAATTTATTCAAGTCTGTTTTAATCTATATTATTCAGTGTCTTAACATTTTTTTTAAAGTCAGCACTTTGACAAATCGGAATACTGGGTGTCCCGCGGGTCGTGCCTTTTAACTCCTAAAAAAGACGCACCTGAAACATTCACCTGACCTGACCCGAATCTTTACAATTTGGATGATGATGGATCGATCCGTTGGGCACAGACTCGGAAAGAAGTAGAATCCCTCTTCCCCTATGCACCCTGTTTTAAGATTCAAGATGAACCACAAAGAGAAAGAGAAAAGTTCCAATAAGTTGAAGACAAAAGAACTTTATTGTGTTCACGTTGCATTTGCATTTCAATAAGAATCAAACGAACAAATAAATAAAGCAGCGAAAACAACACACGCTCTGGGAGAGGTGGTTGGACGATAAATCAATTCGATTTCCAGGGTCGTGTCTGGAACTGTTCTGTATTTAACATTCATATATATATATATATGTGTGTGTGTGTGTGTGTGTATGTGTATGTGCAAAGGGTTAAAAGACTGAATTTGCAATTCACTGAACTTTCAATTTGAAATTAAAAAGTAAATAAAAAAGGTTCTTTTTTTTTACTATTGTTGTCGTTTTTTATTCTTTTCCCCCTTTTTTTTTCTTTTAAATGATTCTTTTTTTGCGATGTTGATGTACTTTTCGCATTCTACGTTTATTATTATTTTTTTAAGAGTGCGGAATATTTCGGGAAACATCAATCTCAGAAAATAGCAGTGAAAATCAATACTTCGAAATGAAGGAATGGGAAATTTCCCCCTTCTCCCTCTTTTAAATGAATATGAAATACTTTTTTTTCCATTTTGAATCGATGCATTTATGGTATTTTTATTTTTCAGTGGACTTTTTAATCAGAGGATGTTCCTTCTCCCTAACCCCTTCGGATGAAGTTAATCATTTCTCCCCTACTATATCTAATCTTGATTCATGTATAATTGAGATTGTATTGTGTAAAAAAAAAATCGGCTTTTTTCGTGGTTTCCGGTTACAAATCTCGCCAACAGCAAATTATTTTATGTTGATGATGATACATGATGCGATCTTTCTTCCTTCATCGGAGGGAAAATGCACATTCAATTAAAGAAATAAGTAAATAATACAAATGAAAACAACAATTACTCAATTCCTTTAGACTGAAATTCTCCAAAAACTAACACTTTTTTGATTATTTCTTATTCAAATCAGTATTACAAAATTTATCTATTTTGCATTTTTTTTCCTTGAAAGGATAGCAGAGATACAATAAAAAATTACTTTTAGTAAAATTCTCAAAAATTATACATTGTATTATTAAAATTTAGTTATTTTTTCATAAACAGAATCACTGACTCTGGTGACTCAAACCAATTACATTTTGAAAAATCAATAACTAACACAAAGTGAACGATTCAATAATTGAAAAATGGCATCAGTCCCTGTTAGAACTTATATTTAAATGGTATTTAGTATTAAAAAATGTTTTATCATGTTTTTTATAAACAGTTTAAATAATAGATATATATATTTTTAATATTACCAATAATGAACATCTCTCTCCGAAATTGTAAAAAGAAATTACTCAAAGCAATAACCCCATTTCCAATAGCTATTACTCACGGACAGTATTGAAAAGAATTCTTTTGTATATACCTGTCAATGAAAGATAAACGTTGTATAATATTCTACAGTAAACATTTTTTAGCGCTCCGTTATGCATCAATTACAACAGTTTTGAAATAATTTAACACTATTACAGTAAAAAAAAAAAAAAAAAAACCCATAGATTTCAAGGTAGTGGCATTTTTTGAGTGCTTCCGAAAAACGAACTATATATGCTACACACTTCATTTTTAATAATGATCATGTCATATTAAAAGTCTATAACAGATAAGAATTACTTAACAATCTGAATAATATTTTCGCAAGTTAGAGCATAGTTAGACAAACTGAAATAAGGCCGAAAAATTGAGTTCATAAAGACTTTTCAACTTAAAAAAATTAAAAAGGTTCTAATGTACCTATGCAGATTATAAGTAAAGGATTTTCAACCTAATAATTATTTTTGGGTGAGATCGTAATCATATAAATATATAGCACTTAGGGTCGACGTCTGGTCTTCTGTCCGGTTATAACAACGCAAAAACTGCTCAAGCAGAACTAAGTCAGTCCTTTCAAATTTAATGAAAATCGAATCTAAACTTAAAAAATATATCCATAATTTTTTTTTTATTTTATTTAATTCTATCCTACGTCATTCATTCAATGCTATTCCATGATAGATCATGATTTTAGGATGCCACGGTGATAACGTTTTAATTAAGGAATAGTGTGGTTATTTCTGCATTGCTTAATTTGATCTATAGAATCGCAATCAATTTTCTTCTGCAAGTTTGCAATAGCTGTTGCACCAAGATCTGACTATTTGTGAAAAAAAAATTTTGTAAACTCGCACCTCATTTACCAGGTTTGACGTACAATTCTCGACTTGTGAATTTATCGGCAGCCTTTTAGGGTGTATTCAAATGCAAACTGCTTAGTTTCTGGTTCATTTTTGTTCTGAAACGCATCAATTTCGTAGTTTCTCTTATTTAGAAACTATAAAAGATGCCGTGGTTGTCGATTTTTAGATAAAGACAGAATATACTGAAAAAACTGTCAAAGTTGTTGTTCTGCACAAAGTTGTTGTTCTGCGAAGTGAGAGAGTTGGGAGTGAAAGTAATGATCTTCCTGAGAAAAAATTGTTAATGAATCAAGTTCTAATTAAAGGAGCGAAAAATGAAAACACTTAGTCATTTATACATAGCTACAAAATTCACATCAGTAAGTTTCACGTGTTTGCTTTTAAAATGAGGCTGTACATGAATCAGAAAATTTCGAATTTTTGAGTGTGAAATATATATATATATATTTGAATACGTCATAAACGCTTTAAATTCCGTGCCCTATTCAAGTTGATCAAGTCATAAATTGCACGTGAAGAGATGGAAACGAGGTGCATTCGTTTTATAAAGAAGTCTAAAAAATATTCAGATCTTGATGCAGTAGTATACAGTATACTTCGGATGTGGTATAGTATATCAATGTGAAAAATAACAGTAGTAAGTCTTGATTACGTCCATTAATAACTATATCGTAATATTAATAATATATTTAGATTAATTTAATTTAATTTAATTTCAATAATTATTTATTCCAGTTTTCACGTTCATTATATATGTAATTTTATTTTATACTTGCATTCTGAAGATGACTCGATTAAAAAGAGTTGAAACATGTAAAAAAAACTTTTTTAAATGTATTTTAAATGTTTTTATTAATACAACAACGTCTTATAAGCAAAATATTCATTTATAATATAGATTCTTGCTTTTACGTTGTGGAATATATAGTAGTAATATTACGATATATGTGGTATAGCAGCCAACACTTTTTGCGTGTTCCTGAAAATACTATCTGCTTACTATTATACAAGAAGTCACTTGTAATAAACCTCAGCTACGTACATCAATTCCATAAAATGTAAAATAGTTTAATATAATTAAAACGTCCCTCAAACAATATTCCCCCTGAACTCTTCTGCAATGTGCAATGGAATACTTTTGTGTGGCCCTGTAAATTAATAGCAAATATTCCATGTGCACACAATCAATGCACAGAACGTATCTTTTAGTACATGCTTCATAGATGCATATCCATTTTATGTTCGAAAGAATGTAACTCATTAAAATGCACTTGAAACTATTTTTTCCCATTGGCCGTCATGTAACGGAATGCTTTTAATTGCCCCTGTCATTAGCGTTGCAAAGGTTAGAAAAAACCCGGTTTAAACCCTGGAATAAACCGGGTTTTTAGGAATAAACCTGTAAAAAACCCGGGATTTTTTGGAATAATTCGGTTTTTTGGGAATAAGCCTGGGAACAAACCTGGTCTATTGGAAATAAACCCGAGAATAAACCGACGTTTTGCAACTCTACCTGTCATTAAACTCTGCATACGATTCTCATAAAATTTGAAATGACTCGACAAAATGATGCAACAGTTATATATTATAAATTTCAAACGATTCCGTTTGTTAGTTTTTGCGTTCTTATGTGCTGACGGATTAAACGACGACTCTAGGTTCAACGTATTTGCATATTTACGAACGCACCTAAAATGAAACTGGAAGTGCAGTCATTTTCCATTTACATGAATTTCGCACAATCTCTGTGCCGTAGCTGAGAGAGAGAGGTAGAAAGAAATTCGCGTGCGATCTTCTTGACCAAGTTCATCCAGATGGAGAAGCGAGAAATAATGATCGTCCGAGGCAACTGCGACAGGATCTATTTTTAGAAACGCACTCCAAAATTGCGGGGGCAGTAGCACGATACCGAAAATCGATGCCTTTTATTCCTTCCTCCTCCTGCAATTATTAAAACGAGAGAAAAAGATCTCTCTCTCTCTGCTACTGACTGACTGGGGATTTTTCTCTGCTTCGACTTCTGATGACTGGATCCATCAGATTATTAGAGTGTGCGCATGTACACAAACAGATCGCACACACACATACATTGTTATGATTATGAAAGAGTGAAGGGGATCAGTGCGATGGCCCTATCGTGACGGGATTGGAATTGTAATAATTTCGGTTTCGGTCCATGCGTGTATGTAAAGTAAGGTAAAATTAATATATCTTCTCGCTTTATTATGTTAATCACCTTCAATATTTGCATACATTGGCGTGCTATAATTATAATTAGATTTCCTATTTTCGATTTAGAAAAATTTTAGCTTATTTTTACTTTTTTATAGCTTTACAAGAAGAAAATATTGGATTCTTAAAAGTTTTTGAATTCCGCTTTTTGACGGATTGACACGTTTTAGGGTTCAAAGATCAATCTCTCTCTTTGCTATTGACTGTGGTTCTTATCTGCTTCGACTTCTGATTACTGGATCATTCAGGGCTACGAAAAGAAAGATTATTAGGATATGCGCATTTACAAAAATAGATCGCACACATGCATTGTAGTATTAAAGAGTGAAAGTGATCGGTGCGATAGCCTATCATGATGGGATTTCGAATTGTAATAAATTTTGTATCAATTCCAGCTATATACGCCTATATATAAAGTACAGTGAAATTAATAAACCTTCTCGTTTAATTATGTTAATTTATTTATATTTAGAATTCATATTTCCTATTTAGAATTATTTTTGCCTTTTATAGATGCGTTTGTAATTATGTAAATACGTAGCAACTACAGTCGTCGGTCAGCCGGTCCGTCTGTCTGCATACAACAGAGCAAAAACTACCCAACCGAATCGTTTGAAATTTAAAATATATAATTGTTGCGTAATTTTGTCGAGTCATTTCAATTTTATGAAAATCATATCAAAACTTAAAAAATATATTAATAAACGTTTTTTTTTTCATTCTATGAAATCCTATCATACGTAAATAATCTAATGGTATTCCATGATCAGTCATGACTTTAGGTTGTCATGGTGATAACATCTTATTTAAAATGGAGCTCATGATATTGATGGAGCTATGATATTTCAGTATTACTGAATACCTATAAAATCGTAATCAATTTTGTATGCATGTATATTTGCATAAGCGTGCAGCAGTTTTTGCACTATCATTTGAATACTTACAAAACTGGTACGACCGCAACTCATTGGCCACATTTCACGTAGAATTTCCGACTTGTTAATTTATTGACTACCTTTATTAAGGCTTTGATTTCTCGTAAAAAATGAAACTGAAAGGAAAGTCATTTTCCATTTACACGAATTTCGCACAACCTCTGTGCTGTAGCAGAAAAGAGAGGGAGAAAAACTCGCTTGCGATATTCTGAACCGGTCCACATCCGGATGGAGAAGCGAGAAATAATGATCGTCGGATGCAAACGGCGACAGGTTCTATTTTTAGCCACGCACTCCTCAATTGCGGGGGCACTAGCACGATGCTAAAAATCGTCCTTTTACTCCTTCCTACTCCTGCAATTATTGAAACCGAAGAAAAAGATCCCTTTGCTACTGAACTCTGCTTCGGCTTCTGATGACTGGATCAGTCAGATAATTCGGGTATGTGCATGTACACAAATAGATCGCACACATTGGAGCACACTGCAGAATTATTAAAGAGTGAAGGGGATCGGTGCGATGGCCTATCGTGATGGGTCTTAGGATTTGTAATTGGCTTAGTTTCGGTTCCAGAGAAACTTCGATTCGGTGCTTTTATAAATAAAGCAGGGTGAAATTACTATATTTTTTCGCTTAATTATGTTAATGACCTTCAATTTTGGCATACATTGGGGTGTTTTAGTTGTAATTAGATTTCATATTTTTAAATGTAGGATTATTTTGGCTTTCTTAACACTTCCTAACAAAAATGAAGTTTTAAAAATAGAAAATTGAATTGTTTTAAAAATTGAAGTTTTAAAAATAGTCAGATCTTGGGGTAATGCTATATAGTACTTCGGGCACTGTAAAGTATCCGAAATATCCCTGTATATACTATCTGCTGTCTACTAGACAGGAAGTATTTTGTAGTATATCTGAGCAACATATATTAATTCCATAAAATGTGAAACATTTTTATATAATTAAAATGCATCTCAAACAATGTTTCCCGCTATACCATTATGTAATGGAATACATTTTTGTGGCCTTGTAAAAATCAATAATAAAAATTCTTTGCACCATTGATTGTACAGAATATATATTCTAGTAAATACTACATAGGTGCACATCAATTCTGTTATCTTGGAAAGAGTGTAAAATCATTAAAATGTACTCGAAACACTTTTTTTCCATTGGCCGTCATGTAACGAAATACTTCAATGAGTCAAATCAGTGTATTAATACCAGCGCCTTGACAATGGAATTTACACCTTGTTATTAATGTAAATCTTAAATATACATAAAATTACTTAAAAGGTGTTGAATAGATATTTATTATTTATTATTTACCTTAGATCTTTCGGATACACTCGCATCCATTTTCAAAGAACGAAAAGAAGATAATTGATGATATCAATTATCTAATATATTATCTTTTTTAAGTCCTTTAAAAATGGATGTGAGTGCATCCGAAAGATCTAAGGTAAATAATAAATAAACAATATCTATTAAACGCCTTATAAGTATTTTTATGTATATTTAAGATTTAGAACTAAATACTTTGTATTTTCTCCGTCATTATACTATGCGTCTGATTTTCATAAAATCGGAAATAACTCGACAAAATTATTTAATAAATATATATTCTGGGTTCCCAGATGGTCCGCGAACTGAACATCTATATATTTTACAGAACATTTCATGGTAGGTTTCTACAGAATTTGCGCTGGAATTAATCCTCAAAAATGGTTTCTAGTCAATTTGAGAGAAAAATCTAAAAATAAGATTTCTCTAAGAAAATATTGATGTTCATTTGGTAAACCATTTGGTTCACTGTATATTTTAAATTTCAAACGATTCTGTTGAGTAATTTTTGCTGTGTTATATGCGAATGGAAGACGGACTGAACGATGACTATAGGTGCTACATATATGCATAAATACGAACGCACCAAGAAATGAATTATTGCAGTCATTAAATGCAGTCATTTCCCATTTACACAAATCTCGCACAATCTCTTTGCCGTAGTAAAAGAAAGAGAGGGAGAAAAACTCGCGTGCGATCTCCTGAACCGGTCCATCCAGATGGAGGAGCGAGAAGTAATGATCGTTCGGATGCAAAAGGCGACAGGATCTATTTTTAGCCACGCACTCCACAATTTGCGGGGGCAGTAGCACGATGCCGAAAATCGATGCCTTTTACTCTTTCTCCTTCTTACAATTATTAAAACGAGAGAAAAAGATCTCTCTTTGCTACTGAACTGACTGGGGATTTTTCTCTGCTTCGACTTCTGATGACTGGATCAGTTAGGGATTATTAGGGTGTGCGCATGTGCACAAATAGGATCGCACACACATACATTGTAGGATTATTAAAGAGAAAAGGTGATCGGTGCGATGGCCTATCGTGACGGGGCTTCGAATTTATAATCATTTTTGTTTCACTCCAGTATAATATATGCGTATACAGAGCTGCCGACTTCTACGCCTTTTTAAATGAAATAAACGTGTTTTTAACCAGAAAATTTATTAAATATTATACGTCCTGAATTTATTTTATGATTTGTAGTACTGCATAGTCTTTTAAATTGTTAAATTTCGTTTCTGGTTCGAATAGGTTTGTTTGGCTGAAAAAAGGCGTAGAAGTTGGCAGCCATGCGTATATATATAAAGTAGGATAAAATTAATGTATCTTCTGATTTAAATAAGATGTTCTGGTGTAATAACGCCAGGCTGGGTAATAACGCCAAGCGCTGGTATTACGCATAATTATTAAATAATTCGGTAAATGGCACCTGTGGGCTCTGCTCAGAAGGGCTCTAAGTAAAACACAAACAACAGCTTAAAAATTATTTGTTCCCTTTGTAGGCCTTATCGCTTTTAGAAGCAACTAAAATTAACGCTTGATCTAAAATTTGCGAGGTAAGTTCTGTGATGTGAATACTAGGTATTTATCAGGAAATACTTCGTTTATTACATAAAATTTTAGTGCATTTCATGTACTTTCAAAATGTTGTAGAAAATTTTCGATATGTTTGCGAGATAGTTTGTAGTTTAAAATGTAATTGCGCAACAAGTATACCGGGGTAATAACGCCATTCCTTGGCGTTCCATGTATGATAGAATGCATACATGGAAACATAAATATTGATTTAGCTAAACACAAATAAAAACGTGCCATGTTTCTAATAATTCCATATACGCGGTCCTTTTTAAGCAAAAATAAGCTCAGAGTCTGATATTCTTTTGCCTCCTTCCCTCCTCCTTCTTCTTACACTTCCAATAAAAATTTTACACTTTCTCTCTTTTATTGTGTAATTTGTCAATTTCTAGGGCGGTAGAATTTGTACTTTCAAAATTTGGCAATCTACAAAGGGTTATTCCATCTTATTTTATAGTATTGTTTGCATGGCAACGCCAAATAGCATTGGTCAAGAAGTCATGCCATTATGTTTTATGATTACATATCTGTAAAATAATTTTTTATACATAGATAGCCAATGAGTTGCTGTATCAAATCCCATATTTATTTGAAAAATACAATCTAAAACAAAGCCGTGAAAATTGATAGATTCTTAACGTGGCGTTATTACCCCAGGATACCTCATGTTAATCACCTTGAATTATGGCATACATGGGTGTGTTTTAATTATAATATGATTTGATGTTTTCAATTTAGGATTATTTTGGCCTTTTTCAGGTGCGTTCGTAATTACGTAAACACGTATCCCCAATAGTCGTCATTAAGTCCGTCCGTTCGTCTGTCAGCATATAAACAAAACCTAGCCAACCTAATCTTTTGAAGTTTAAAATATATAATTAGTGACTAATTTTGTTGAATCATTTGAAATTCTATGAAAATCATGTTAAAACTTTAAAAAATATATTAATAAACGTATTTTATCATATCCTTTCATATACATATATCTTATACATATTATATCATATCCTTTCATATGTAAATAATCCAATGATATTCCGTGATCGGTCATAATTTTAGGATGCCATTGTAATAAAGTCTTATTTAAGATGGAGCTCTATTATGTCAGCATTACTGAGTTAGGTCCATAAAATCGTAATCAGTTTTGTATAAGCATGTATTTTTGCAAAAGAATGCATATGCTATTGCACCAAAATCAGAATATTTGCAAAACTTGTGAAACGAACAAACTTACACAACTCATCGGCCACATTTCTCGTAGAATTTCCGACTTGTGAATTTATCGTCTGCCTTTAAGGCTTTGAATTCCATGACCTAATGTAATAAAAAAAAGGATATTGCCCAGTTAAACTGATGGCATTGAGCTCACAGGCTACGCATACTAATTGTACGTTAGAGCCTTATATTTTCAAGGGTAAATCCCGTCCGAAAAAAAAATTAAGAAGGGGAAACAGCTCTCCTCTTTCCCCTTTTTTATACTTAATCATTGAACCTACTAAACTATCAAGGACATTCTTTATCATATAAAAAATCTACATCCAAAATTCAGAGCAAATCGGATAATTCTTAATAAAAACCCATTTAGCATTTATATAATTTAAGAGGAGTTATCCCCCTCTTTTATACTTTTCCATTAAACTTCCAAAACTATCCAGAGATTTGAACGAAATCTGACAATTCTGATTGAAAGACCCATTTATATATATTAAGGGGAGAGGCATTAGAACTCCCGTTCCCCCTGTTTATACTTATTCAATGAACACATAATAACAGTCACGGAATCGCCTCATCAGAATGATCCTATATCTAAATTTTGAACGAAAACTTAATTCTGCATGAAAAACCCATTTATATCAATTAAGGGGTGGGGCATGAGCCCCTCGTTCCCCCTCTTATACATATCGAAAGAACTCCAAAAACTAATCAGGGAAGCGCCTTGTCAGGATATACCTATATACAAAATTTCAAGTGGATCGGACATTTTATCATGAGTTATCGCATTACGCATGCACGTACGAACGAACATACATACATAAAGAACGGGCGGGCACATAAGCTCTCAGGCTATGATAGCCTGTGAGCTAAAAAACGAAACAGAAAGTGCAGTCATTTTCCATTTACACGAATTTCGCACAATCTCTGTGTCATAGCAAAGAGAGAAAGGGAAAAAAACTCGCGTGCGATCTTCTGAAGCAATCCATCCATCCAGGTGGAGAAGCGAGAAATAATGATCGTCGGATTCAAACGGCGAAAGTTTCTATTTTTAGCAACGCACTCCACAATTTGCGGGGGCAATAGCTAGTACGATGCCGAAAATGGATGCCTTTTATTCTTTCTCCTTCCTGCAATAATTAAAACGAGAGAAAAAGATCTATCTGCTTGCTACTGACTGACTGGGGTTTTTTCTCTGCTTCGACTTCTGATGACTGGATCAGTCAGATGATTATTAGGGTGTGCGCATGTACACAAATAGATCGCACACCCATACATTGGAGGATTATTAAAGGGTGAAGGGGATCGGCGCGATGGCCCTATCGTGACGGGGCTTCGAATTTGTAATCATTTCTGTTTCGGTCCAGATATACATGCGTGTGTTTAATGTAGGGTAAAACTAATGTGACTTCTCGTTTAATTATGTTAATCACCTTCAACTTTGTCATATATTGATGTGTTTTAATTATAATTAGATTTAATATTTTCAATTTAGAATTATTTTGGCTTCTTTTAGGTGCGTTCGTAATTACGTAAACGCGTAGTACCAAGAGTCGTCGTTAAGTTCGTCCGTTCGTCTGCCAACATATAACAGATTAAAAACTACTCAACCTAATCGTTTGAAGTTTAAAATATATAATTGGCGACTAATTTTGTTGAATCATTTGAAATCCTAAGAAAATCGTATCAAAACTTAAAAAAATATTAATAAACGTTTTCTTCATTCTATCAAATTCTATCACACGTAAATTATCCAATTATATTCCATGATCGGATATGATTTTAGGATGTCACGGTGTTAACGTTTTAGGGCAATTTCATGCTACAGAGGACAACATGTTAAAAAAATAAATATCATACATTAATACCATTTTGCTCTCATACCCTTATAAAAAGTGTCTATTTTCTTATTCATTATGTTAAAATTTAATAAAAATATTATTTTATACATTTTTTCTAAAATAATTGTGATATCATTGCTTACCAATGTGAAGAACAGTTTTACAAGGAGAATCAAAGTCTCACTTTTGCATACAAATCAATTAGATAAATACTTTTTACAATTTATTATTATGAATTAACATGTTATAAGAGTAAATCATTAATAAATAAGCTTAAATTTATTTTATTTTGTTTCTATTTAGCACTTACAAATTAAGCCTAAAATCTCTGTAACATCAGTCACAAAAATGTACAATTGTTTCTATTACTCAAAATATTTTAAACTATAAAGGGTAATAAGAAATATTATCCTTCTTTGTAAAGTTATTAAGAGTATTAATAACTTAAATGGGGTACAACATAAATATATAATAACTTTAAACATATTTAAAATGTGTAACATCAGTCACATCGTAATGTCAGTCAGGATGTCAAAATGTAACATCAGTCACACTTATTTTTTGTTCTTTTTCATATCTTATTTTTAAAGAAATAATACTTAAAATGGCTCTGGTTACAGCAGAGAGACAGAAAATAAGGAGACAAAACTTAAAGTAGGCAAAAAAATATATGGACAATTAAAAGAGAAACTTAAAAAAAAAAAAAAAAAAAAAAAAAAAAAAAAAAAGAGAGAGAGAGAGAGAAGAGACTTTGTCAAAATTATCAAAACTAGTAGCGGAAATGAATAAGAAAGGAAATTGTTTAGAAAAGAGTTGAAAAGTGCAGAAAATTGAAACAGAAAGTATCACATAGTTCTGAGAATTTAAATTATATTAAAAATTGTAATGCTTCTGAAAAAGCCACAACCTATGTGTGAAACACAGCTTGCTGCTTACAACTAAATGAATAAAAGTTGTCATAAAATGACTGTTTCAAATAGAAATAAAGATAGCATCAACATTTGTCCACCTGATACTAAAACCAGAAGCTTGCCTTTAATAACAAAAGATTTTGTTACTGTTTTATGAGAGTGTAGCATAGCATCTGCTGCAACACTTTCAAACATAAAAGTGCATGAAATGTTGCCTAGAATAATAATATAAAATCATGAAATTTAAAAAAAAAAAATCTTTTCAAATGTAACTTCAATCGAAGGGATAAAACTCAGTCATTTCTTTGAAGTAGTTCATAGAAAAACTGAAGGACAACGATTCTCAAATGCACTGAGACCAATCATTTCAACACAGACAAATCAGTCAGTTTCCTAGCGTTAGTTGGCGATAGGGTTGAAATTAAGAGAGCGAACTTTTTCCTGGTGAAAAAAAGTCTACTGCTGATAAAGAATATCTTGCCAACTCTATGATCCAAACTGGAAATTACTGGAAGTGGCCTTTGCTAATTGATGAAGTCTCTTATCCATAGAAGCGAGTAATATGGAAACTTAACATACCTAAATGTTGTGAATGCTCGTGGTTATTTTAAATTCAACAGCATGCTTTATATTTGATTAATCTGTTTTATATTACCTATTTTGTATGTTAGATGCAATAAAAATCATAGTTTTTTAAGTAATTAGGATGAGTAACATCAGTCACATAAAAAGTGTAACATCACTCAAGGGTCATTTTTTTTTTTCGTTTACTGTTATTTATATGTTTTTGCATGCAAATTTGGTTTTGTTTTCTGTTAATTAGAAGTATTTTATAACTCAGTAAAAGAAAAAATACCATTATTATTGATATAGGAAGGAGAATTTAAAAATAAAAAAAGGATGTTTTACTTCATGTCCTTTTTATGTAATATCAGTCACATTTTAATTTTTTTGCCTAAATGGCAAAATATTTTGGTTATACCCATTTTCTTGTTTTGATAACTTTAGGCTACTAATAAATAGATAATATCATTTTCAAAAAATTAAAAAAAAATATTTAACCATAGAAAAAATATATAAGATTTAGAAACTATCTCAAAATGTAACGTCAGTCACCATGGAATTGCCCTTTATTGAAAATGGAGTCCTATGTTCTCTGTATAGCTGAATATGTTCTATAAAATTTGGATCAATTTTGTATGTATGCATAATTGCATAATTTAGTAAAGACTTCATACGTGCATATCAATTCTGTTATGTTGGAAAGAGTATAACATCCTTAAAATGCACTTGAAACTATTTTTTCCCAATGGCCGTCATGTAACGAAATACTTTTGATTATCCATGCCTTTAAACTACATATCTCATTTTTATAAAGTATGGACAAAATTATGCAAAAACAATATATTTAAAATTTCAAACAATTCGTTCGTTTAGTTTTTGCTCTGTTATGTACAGACGGACTGAACGACAAAGTATAGGTGATACGTATTTGCCTAATTACGAACGCACCAAAAAAGGAAACAGAAAGTGCAGTCATTTTTCATTTACACGAATTTCTCACAATCTCTGTGTTGTGAGAGAAAGGGAGAAAAACTCGCGCGCGATCTTTCTGAACCGGTCCATCCAGATGAAGAAGCGAGAAATAATGATCGTCGGATGCAAACGGCGACAGGATCTATTTTTAGCCACGCACTCCACAATCGCGGGGGCAGTAGCACGATGCCGAAAATCGATGCCTTTTACTCCTTCTCCTTCTTACAACGAAAACTCCTTCTTACAACGAGCGAAAAAGATCTCTCTTTGCTACTGAACTGACTGGGAGCTTTTTCTCTCTGCTTCGACTTCTGATGACTAGATCCGTCAAATTATTAGGGTGTGCGAATGTACACAAATAGATGGCACATACATGCATTATCAGGATTATTAAAGAGTGAAGGGGATCGGTGCGATGGGCCTATGATGACGGGATTTCGAATTTATAATAATTTTTAATTCGGTTCCGCTATTTATGCGTATATATAATGTAAGGAGAAATTAATGTATCTTTTGCTTTATTATATCAATCATCTTCAATTTTGGCATACATTGGTGTGTTTTAATTGTAATTGGATTTCATATTTTAAATTTAGGATTATTTTGGACTTTTTCAGATGCGTTCGCAATTATGTAAATACATAGTATCTATAATCTTCGTTCAATCCTTCCGTCTGTCCGCATATTATTATATGTTGAGCAAAAACTAGTCAACCGAATCGTTTGAAATTTAAAATATATAATTGTTACATAACTTTGTCGATTCTTTTCAAATTTTATGAAAATCAGGTGTGTAGTTTAATGACAACAACCATCGAAAATATTCCGTTACTTGACGGCCAGTGGAAAAAATACCTTCAAGTGCATTTTAATGATGTAACGCTCTTTTGAACATAAAATGGATATGCATCTATGAAGTATGTACTAAAAGATACATTCTGTACAACATGTGGTACAAAGAATATTTGTTATTAATTGTCAGAGCCACACAAAAGTATTCCATTGCAAAATGGTATAGAGTAAAACATTTTTTGAGGCGCGTTTTCATTAAATTAAACTATTTTACATTTTATGAAATTGATATACATTGCTGAGGTTTGCTACAAGTTACTTTCTGTATAATAGAAAGCAGGTAGTATTTAGAGGGACGCACCTAAGATTTCAGCTACTACATTGCATTCGAAATACTGCATATTATTACACAAAGATCTAAATATTTCTAAAACTTCGTTATAGCACGAACGCACAGCCTTTGCTACACTTGACGTGCAATTTCCGTTTTTTTTTTTTTTTTTTTTTTTTTTTTTTTTTTTATGATTTGTTACTATTTGTTTTACGCATTCAGTTTCATTATTATACATACGTATATATACCTATAAAGAAATCTATATCCATTTTTCTTATACGAAATAGATATATTTTTTTTTCATTTGAAAGATGTATACATATATACCAGGTGTTTCAAAAGTTCGATGCAAAAGTAAAACACGATTAAAAAAAAAAAAAAAAAAATCTTGGATTGGAGAAACATGCGATTTGACGAAAAATATTTAGCGTGGTACGGGATTTTGTAGGACACGAAAAAAAAAAAAAAGTTCAAAATATCGACAATAGAGACCGTTATTGCAGATAATTCTGTGTAATAATTCCATATTGCTCCCACGATTTGGATGCAAAAAATGTTAGAGAATATTACTTGTACAGTTTTTTGTATCCAAATCTTGCGTTGGTGAAATTTCATGATATGAATTTATTCTATTCCTTTTGATAAAATAATAATAATTGAACAAACTATATTGCATGATATTGCTGAAAACTATAGTTTTTCAGTGCTAATTGTGTACTACTTAGTTTTTTTTTTTTTTTTTTTTTTACTAATAAATATTTAGTATTGTGAACCGCCAACCTTCAAAAAACTATTTTCTTAATATTCATGTGAATTAATATTCATGTACCATACGTCTATAAATACCTTGACTTTATTGTTAAACCACGCTTAATTTTGAGTTGAACAAATATATAAACCATAATTCAATTACACAGATGAAACAATGCATATCTTGCATACTTCTAAATAAAACAAAAAAGTATTAATTATAGGCTATGTCTTTCTTCTCAATATATAAAGTTGTGGAACTGTTCTACTTTTCGACCGCTTCCATAACTTATTTTTCTATAATCCTTTATTTTTCTTTTTCACTCGAGATCATTGCACCCTCTCTCTATCTCGTGAATCTTGCGCATCTCACATATTGATGTACGAAATCCTTGAGTTCATTAATTTATCTTGTCTAGGAAATTTTTCTAACTCACATTTATATAAATATAAAGTGAATAAATAACTAATAAAAAAAATAATGCAAATGAGACATTTTAAAAAACTCTCACAAGTTTAACATTAGGTTATGAGCTTCTTCGCGCGTTTGGGATTAGCTCTTAATGTATGGGGTAATATTTAGCAAATACTAAACACACACAAAGAAAACAAGAAAAAAGAAAAAAAAGAAAAGATTCTGCTAATTTTGCATTGTTCATGAGGCTCGTTAAACGTCGCTTCGACTCAAGTTATTTATTGAGATTAGCCTTTGATAAGTGAAGCATTTCTATACAGTCATGTTCTTATTGAGATAAGGATAGATTTTGTTCTCGGCTGTCGAGTGCCTTTCAGCTACGATACAATCTCCGATCACTTCAAGAGCACTTTAAGACTCAAGAAAAGATTAGAACAGCGCCGTCTGTTTTTTTTTAAAGTGTCGTCTTCTATTCCGTTCAGAAAGCTCAAACACTTGGGAAACCTAGGCGACGTCAAGGATTTTTAAATTTCATCGAATTTCATCTCTTATTTTAAAAAAAAAGTACATTAAGTAAAATTTATTTTTCCCGAGTGACTTTTAAAGGGGCCGATATCTTCAAGATGCCAAAAGGTAGTGGAAGTTCTAACACTTGACGAATGATGTGAAATTTCTTTTTCTTTTTTCGATTTTCCCCCTCCAGCAATTGGCTTTGTGGAGCCATTAGGTTCTCAGCAAGGCTGTAGAGTCGGAGCTGGAGTCATAGTGTCAAAATCGTGCCCATTTTTGAACAAAAGAGTCGGAGACGAAGTCACTAAAAACAAGTCGACTCCGGCTTTTGATTTTTCTCCCTGTTCATGTTTTATTCGATAAACACTAAATTTTTTTGCTGATTTCTATAAAGGTTTGATTTTTTTTAAACTTGCTCTCCATGGGATATATAATATTTTTGTGTCTGAATTTAACATTCAAGTTTATACTTATTAAAAAAAATATTTAAATAGAAATTTTATGGAATTTTCTTCATTTTTTGATACACACGAGAGAAATTTTCATCTTAAGTGTAAAATCCCACACATTTAAAAATTAATACACAGTTTTGTGTAGTCTATTCTAATGAATGTGTAAAAAATAAATAAAAAATCGATACCACATAATAAGTCATTTTTATAAAAGTAGTAGGGATTTTAAATTTTTTTTTAATAAAATTTTAGTAAAATAGGTTGCTTTACAAAACTTTTTAAAATTTTTATTTAATTTTAAGTATTACGTATTGTGCCACCACATATATTATAATAAAGGGTTTTTTTTAACTGACGCTATTTAGAGCTCTCTGTAGCTAATTTTAATAACCGGAACTGCTTTTAAATTTATAAAGGGACTAATGAAACCAAGGGAAAAAAGATTCCAAGAAAAAGAATAGTTCCAATCACCAGTAAAGGCTATTCCATGTGACATGCTCGGCCGTCGAAAATCTTGTACAAAGAATGCAAGTTATGGTGCAAGAGAACAATGGTCACATTTAATGCGGTCAAATTCCTCATCGGGAAAATGAATATGATGAATAAAACATGGCCTTTTATCCAAATTTTGCCTGTTTTCTTTCCATGTACGGCGCCAAATTTCCCGGTATCGACGGTGATAGGAACTATTTTTTATTTATTTATTTATTGTTGGAAAAAATTTCCCGTAGTTTTATTAGTACATTTATAAAATTTTGTGTCATTTCAGTTATTAGAACGAGCTATGGGGCGGCGGTGGTCCTGAATAGCGTCAGTTAAAAAAAAAAGAAACACCTTGTATTATTCAAAATTGAAGAGATGGTTTCAAAGATACTGTGTCCCCTTAAAACGCTGTTAAAGGTTTTAGCTTATGTATTTATTAAAATTCGCGCAAAGTGTTTGATTTATACTTATAAGAATTTACTAATTAGGAATTTTTTAATCGAACATTACATAAAAAATATCTGCAGCCAAAATCGAAAATGTAGAAAAGGAGTGATGTCGAGAGGGGCCTCACCTATCCAAGACAAAATAAAATAAAATAAAATAAAATAAAAATGTCTAAATACAAATCAGTTATTAGAAAATAACTTCCCTTTTGGAATAGTATTAGCTCGCGAGTGCCTTAAAACACCATTTCTAGCACTTTAAAAACAGCTGAAGATTTTTTTTTAATTGCGTTATAAAAATCCTTCAAAAACTGCACTATACAGCTAGGCGAATCAACATAAATAAGAAGCTATCGATCTTTGTAATCATCAGACTCATTTATTTTTTCTCTTTAGATTTTTTTTCGATCGGAGTTGAAGAAAAGCGAAGTTCCTATTGAGCTTTTCATGCAAAACCGGAAAGAACAAAGTAAAAAAAAAGAGGAACCGGAACGATGCAGATGTCAGGATCTCACTCGGCCGCGAAACGACAACGAATGAAAAAATTTCTTTTACAAACCACACGTTTCATTCATTTTTAAAATTTTCTGAATCACTGGAGGAGGGGCAGAGCAGACGGTGGGGGAGTCGATTGCAGTCATTTTGTAGAGGGTGTGTAGTAGAGTAGAGTGCCCATGAGTCATTAGCCTCTTCCAGACAAGCGGGCACGTGTCACGTGATCTAGAGGGGGTCGGAATCGTGAAAAGAAAAAGAGGGCACGCAATGTCTAATTTAGACAGGGCAAATCCTTGGGCTCCTGTCCTTACTAGAAAAGATGCTCAAGAGCTAATGCTGCTCTTATGGGTAAGTTATTTTCAAATAATTAGCTTGCATTTTGACATTTTAATTTTTTATTTTATTTTATTTTTATTGTTTTTATTTTATTTTATTTTATTTTATTTTATTTTATTTTATTTATTTATTTGGCATTGGATAGTTGAGGTCCCTCTCCACATAGTTTCTTTTTTACTTTTTTTATTTTGGTTGCAGATATTTTTTATAAAATTAGTTTAACTTTCAAAAGCGGTTTCGAAAGTAAAAGTAACTTTATAAAAAAATATCTGCAACGAAAATCGAAAAGGTAATCAAGGAGCGACGTGGAGAGGAACTTCAGCTATCCAATGTAAAACAAATTATTTAAAAATGTCAAAATGGAAACGTGTTATTAGAAAATAATCTCCCCATAGGAATAGCATTAGCTCGCGAGTGCTTCCGCTCAGATGGACAGGAGCCTTAAGCTTTGAAAGTGCCTACCCTGAAATCGCCGTTTTTGTGAAAAATCGCATTTTTGTTTTTATTATTTTAAATTGAAATTCAAACATTTAGGATAGCAAAGATGCCTTACTTTTGATTAAGCGATAATTAGAAGTAAAGTTATATCCAAAAAATAAACCTTTATACATAAGTTTTTTTTTTTTTTTTTTTAACTACGTTTTGCAATGTGCATGTTTAGGAGAAACATAGTTTCTTTTAAAAAATTAAACATATTGAAATAAAATTTACTCGCAAAGTTCTGCTCATCTTCTGGTATGTTATGAAGCAAAATAGAGCTCGTAAATTTGTGGAAATAAATTAAAAAAATAGTTTTAAAGAAAAAATATTGTTTTGTAAACAAAATTTTGTATATGTTAGTAAATTTAATAGATACTCTAAATCTTTTGCTACATATCATAGTTAAGTGGTTTGCTAACATATATTTCTGGAAAAAAAAGTAAAATATATTTGATAAAGATTTCGCTATATAAGGTTGGACCTAAGCATAATTGTTTGCCAAAATTTAACTTAATATTGCCTGAATTGGAAAACTTAATTAAAAGTCCTTTAAAATATATTTGAATTCATAGTTTTGTTCCTTGTTTTAACTAAAAGCACATGTATAATAAAAATTTCACATAAAAAAAAAAAAGTTTTTAGAAGAGAGGCAAATACTTTAAATAGGCTTGTGCGGTTTTTCCTTTTTCTACTCGTACTTTCTTGGGTAATGTCGATTCATAATACATTATAACTAATTTAATAAGAAGCAACAGTTATAATTTCATTAAAATACTTTTTCGTAAAAAAGAAAAAAATCGAAAAGTGAAATGTAATTTTTCTATACTAAAAATAAATAAAAGTAACTAACACTGTTGTCGCTGTAGTAATTTAATTTACCGTGGCCGAGGTTTTTCCTCAGTCAGTTTTTTTTTAAAGATGCATATAAAAATGTGTAAAGACTTGTATTTTTTTTAGAGAAATATGGATAAAGTCACTGAAGCGCAATGTTTTGAAATCAAAGAATTTATTTTAAATATTATTTAATTTTGAATTTGTTCAAAATAGTTGATCCAAGAAAGTTTTTCTACTTTAGACACGGTGAGTCTTTCTTAGATATTAAAAATTTTTGTTGTTTCCCCTATTTAAAATATATCCATACATACTACTCCATATTTGATTGAAAAAATATTTAAAAAAAAATAATCCAATGTCAGGTTTTGCATGGGAAGGTTCCACGCAATTCTGTGGGAATAGTTTGAAATTTAAATTGCACAAAAAAGAGGTAAATATGTTTTTTTTTTCTTTAAGATCACCTAAACAATTGAGTATATCAGGTGTTAAAAAGTTATAGGATCAAAAATCAAGCATAGTCATTTTATCGTCTCTTGAGGCACATATTAGACTAGATTGCAGTATGTTCTGTCTGACATATTTTTTTTTTCTTTCTTTCTTTCTTTCTTTTTTTTTTTTTTTGTTATTATTATTCAAAATTTTACCATCTAAAAAGAGATTTATATTTTCTTTTGAAAAAAAAAAAAAAAAAAATATATATATATATATATATATATATATATATATTACAAATTTAAAATTTTTTCGCCAAAACTAACCTTTATACTATCTTAATTTTCTTATAATAATATTTCGTACTTCTTTCAAATTATTAAATTAAAATCTTGTTTCTAAATGTAATCTGTTAATCCTTATGCAGACGATATAAATTCTTAATTTGCCTTAAAAAACATTAATCCAGTATGCGTAAATTTAAAAAGATGGCTCTAAATTAAAAATATTCTTAATTAAAACTTTATTTCTTAATATTCCAAATAAAACTGATTTCTTCTATGTTTTTATCAACCCTTTTTAAGAAAGTCTTATTAAATTTATTCCAAACCCATACCTTTAAAAAATATCATTATTTTATTTTATCTATTTATTTATTTTTCCGCCGTCAACGATAATTTGCATATTAATAAATTCATTTCTTTTCTTTTTCTCTTAAAATTAATCATGTATAAAAATCGTCTGCCTAAGATATTTAAAATTCTGAGTCAATTATAAATTGGTTAAATAATATTTTTTTTTTTTTTTTAAATAAATTTATCGTCTGTTTAAAATAATCTCGTAGCTGGACAAGAATTCTGTTTACATAAAATAATGATGGTTAGAGATTACAGAATGTTCCAGAACTTTCTTTTTAGTTTAAAAGGGGGAAGTCTCGAGATGAAGAGAAGATTCTTCTGAAGATTTCTTGGGTTGCTTCTTCGATGAGGACAGCTTGCTGAAATAATGATGGAATTTTTGCAAAAAGGAGCTTTTCCTTCCTCATTATCACGAATTTAATAAATGAATTTACAGCAGCCCATGACTAATTATTGGATCTTCTACATTTATTTATTATTTTTGTTTTTTCCCTCGCTTGCCATGACTGTGTGTTTCTTTTAACCAGTGGAAATAATTCGAGCTCTCCTGAAATCGTCACAACTAATCGAAAAGTCGACAGGATAGGTAATGCCTGTGCTAGTGCCTGTTTCGGATTTTGAAATGAATCTACTGAAGAAGTAAAATGCTATGTAAATGAATCTAATGAATCTACTGAAACGAAGTGATGACAAAAATATGAATCGCCGAAAATTTTTCCCGCCATGATTGAAAGTGTTATTAAGCAAGAATTGCCATTACCTTTTGATTCCTCGAGTGCATGTAACAGAGGAGATTTTAATGTTAAACAGCTTTCTGCGCGAGTGGTTTGAAAGATTTCTTCTAAATATCTCGTGAATTCCTGAGGCCTGATATTCCACCTTTTTGCTGTTTATGTGTAACTGATGACTCAAGATAATCATGGTCATAATAACAATTTTTGAAAGTTAATGATTTCAAAGTGGTGAGTATGTGAAAGGTATTCGATGAGGAATTTAATGAAGATTGGATTTTATTGAAGATTGTTCTTGAACTGTAAGTTTATTTTATTAAATGTTTTGATTATTATTTCTATTCTAATTATGATTGATGGAAAGTATTTATTATTTATTTATTTATTTATTTATTTATTATTTTATTGATGAGAGCAATTTGAAGTTAATTTATTAATTTACTAATTTATTTATTATTTTATTATTTATTGTATGTTATGGATCTGATATAGTAATTTTGAAAAAATATGTAATTGATAGAAATTATTAACTTTGAAATTTATTGCGAATGATTTTACGATCAGGATTTAATAAAGAAAATAGAAGTGCTTCATTTATTCTAATGAGTAAGAATAAAAAAATTATGGAAGATCCTAAGTTCATACCGTTTGACCCGAGTTCTGGAATGAACATTTTGTCTTGGTTAACTTATTTTGATAAAACATGTGATAGGGAACAGAAAAATCTAGAATGGAAATTTAATTCTATTGCGCAATATTTGAAAGGTGAAGCGCAAAAAATTTATATCAATGACTGTTTAAATTGTACGGATTATGAACAAATTAAGAAAATTTCGATAGAAAGATTCATTCAATTAGACATCCCGAGTTTTTCTGATTTTTCAAACCTGAAATTAGATAATTTAGACAATTTAGAAACTTATTTTCGTAAGAAAGTGGAAATTGGTAGGAAATTACATCTTAGTGAAAATATACTATTACAAGGTTTAACTGATGGTTTAAAACCAGAATTCAAAAACAGTATTATTATAAATCCTCCTAGTAGTACCACAGAATGGTACCGGGTTGTCAAACAATTCGTGGAAGTTTCCACCCCACTAGTTTCAAACCAAGTAATAAATCAACCATCAGCTAGACAAAATTTTCAACCTTTTCAACCAACTAGGCCCTGGATTCAGCCAGTTAGGCCCAATAATACACCTAGGAATTGGATTCCCCAAAGGCAATCTCAGTTTCAAAGACCTAGAGTTTGTCAAAATAATTATATTCAAAATTCATACCCTTCAAGACCTTGTAGGATATGCACAAATAGGGGTGTCAGTAATGCTTTTCATTGGGAAAGAGAATGTATTTTTAGGAGTGAGTTGCCATCCTCTGATACTCTTCCAAGTAGCTCACAAAATAATTCTTATAATATTTGACAATTAATTGTGTATGGATATACAAATAATTATAATTTACCATGTGTTGTAGATACTGGCTCAACTATTGCAATATTGCCAATTAAATTTGTTAAAAAACTTAATGCTAAAATTGAGACTATACCCTCAGTTACCGTTGGTCAGGCAAAAGGATTCTTACATATAAATAAAAAATGTAGTGTTCTTCTAAAAGTGGGTAAAATTAAAAAATATGTAAACTTTTTAGTATGCAATACAAATTTGGATTACGCTATTTTGGGTTTAAAAGAATGTTCTAAATTTAAATTAACCATAGATTGTAAAAATTGTATTGTAAGGCAGGGAAGGAAAATTATAACTAACAGTATATCCATACATAATGAGAGATCCCTTCATTTCAATACAGTAAATATGGACCAAGTACAACAAAACAGGGATCAATCTAATGAATTTGTAACCTCTGAATATAAAAAAGATATGAAATTAAATACTGGTAATACTGTAGCAATAGATAATTATGATAATGAAACACTGAATGTAAATAATCATGATATAGAGTTACAATCTACTTGTGGAAATATTATGAAAAATGAAGACTGTGTTGAATATGATCACGCAATTAATGTGCATCCTGATTATAGAAGTTCCATGACTCTTCAAAATTTCCGCGATAATTCGGATTCAGATTTAACTGGGGAAATAAATTTAATTCAAGATGTAAATTTAAGGGAATTAGTTCATATTTATAGTGATATTTTTGCAAAGCATAAATATGATGTGGGTAGGATTAATATTGAACCACAACGCGTTATACTAAACTCAGACCTACCTATATCTTTGAGGCCCTACCGAACATCTCCTCTAGAAGAAATAGAAATAAAAAACCAAATTCAATCATTGTTAGCAGCCGGACTGATAAAGGAAAGTAATAGCCCCTATTCTGCCCCTGTTACACTAGTTATGAAAAGAGAGGAAGGTAAAAAAACGCGATTATGTATAGACTATAGGAAATTAAACGCAATAATTAAAAATGATGCAGAACCCTTGCCCCGTATCGATGGAATTTTAGATAAATTGAGTAGTGCTCAGTATTTTTCAACTTTGGATTTAGCCTCTGGCTACTGGCACATACCAATACATCCATCCGATACAGAAAAATTAGCATTTGCAACCAATTTTGGACTTTTTGAGTGGCTCGTGCTCCCTTTTGGCATAAAAACGGGCCCTCCCATATTCAACAGAACCATTCGAAGAATCCTTAATAAATATAAAATCGACTTTGCGTGCCACTATTTTGATGATATTATAATTTTCTCTTCCTCTTTAGAAGAACATTTAAACCATTTAGCTCAAATTTTTAACATTTGCAAACAAGAAAACATTAAACTTAAACTTTCTAAATGTAAATTAGGCCAAAATAAAATCAATTTCTTAGGTTATGAAATTACTAATGGAACAATAACACCAGCAAATGCCAATATTGAAACCATCAAAAATTTAAAACCTCCTTCCAATGTGAAAGAGTTACAACGATTTCTAGGTTCCATTAATGTTTACCATAAATTCATAAATAAATATGCTGAAATTAGATATCCTCTAAATCGATTACTTAAAAAAGACACAATATGGGAATGGAACTCAGAGTCCCAGGAGTCTTTTGAAAAATTAAAAAATTCTTTAATTGCTAAACCCATCCTCAAAATTTATGATCCTAAATTACCTTTACATATGTTTGTAGATGCCTCTCAGATAGCAGTAGGTGCCGTTCTAAAACAACCTGATAAAGATAATTTCTTACATCCTATTGCTTATCATTCTAGAATTTTGAAGAGTTATGAACAAAATTATTTCATAACTGAATTAGAATGTTTAGCTATTATAGATACTCTTGACAAATTCCATCATTACTTTCATGGTGTCAAGTTTACAATTCATACGGACCACGCATCTCTAGTATGGTTAAAGAGTGTTAAAAACTTAAGAGGTAAGCTTTTTAGATGGTCACTCAAACTTAGTATGTTTGATTATGAGATAAAATATGAAAAGGGTTCAACAAATGTCGAAGCAGACATGTTGTCACGAAATCCTGTTTGTCATTTTAATCAACATATTCGTGTATTGCTAGATAGGAAAGAAATTATAGAGATGCAAGACAAAGACAATGTTTGTGACAAAAAATATAAAAAAGAGAATGGAATTATTATAGTTCAGAAAAAGGGATTCAAAAAAATTGTTGTACCAATGTCATTAAGAAGAAAATTACTCCATATTGCTCATGATAATTTTGGACATTTAGGAATTCAAAAAATGCTTAATTTAATATCTCCCAACTATTATTGGCCTAATATGACAATAGACATTACCGAATTTGTTAAACATTGCGATACCTGTCAGAAAAATAAAAAAACAAAACAGAAAAGATTCGGCTTATTACAAGCTATGCCAGCAACAGATCAACCTTTTGAATGTCTTTCTATTGATACTGTTGGTGGATTTAACTATTACAACTCAACAAAAAAATTCTTACACATAATAATAGATCATGCAACTAGATTTGTTTGGGCTTTTCCCTCCAAAAATGTTACCACTGAAACATACACTAACTGTTTAAAACAAATTTTCAATATCAAAGCACCTCAAAAAATACTTAGTGACAGGCATAAATCTTTCAGATCTCCAAGGTTTAAGAAATTCCTTAGAAATCATCATGTTCAACAGCGTTTTACATCTGCACATCATCCTCAGACCAATGGAAAAGTAGAGCGAGTTAATCAGACTATAGTTACCAGGCTTAAATGTAAAGTTAATTCCACTTCTTCTAAAATACCTTGGACTAGATTATTAAACCAAGTCATCGAAGAATACAACAATACGCCCCATTCTATCACCAAATTCCCACCTGCCTATTTATTTTATGGTCAATTGCCTTATGAATCTCCTTTAAAACAAAACTATTACCCATCAGTAGACAAAGCCCTCAAAATTGCGAAAGCGCGAACTCATGAATTTCACCTTAAAAGTAAAAGACTCTATGATCGAAATTTTGCTGAATGCCCATTAAAAATACAAGACTCTGTAATTTATGAAGAATTTAAATACCCTAACACTCGAAAATTAGAACCTACTTTCTCTGGACCATATAAAATTATAAATAAACTTTCTGATGTAACTTATGAAATAGATAAATTTAATTATGAGACAGGACAGAATTCCGTTATTGTGCATGTTTCTAAATTAAGACCCTATTTTTCACCCGAAGATTTTAAACTGTTTCATGAGCAATCCAAAAAACAAACAAAACCTCAGATACAATCACTAGATCAAACTAAAGTCAAGACAATAGATTAAATTTACCATAAACAACCATAAAAAAATACCATAAAAAAACTTTTACCATAACCATTTACCAAATACCATTAAACCATTAAACCCATTTACCATAAAAAAACCATAATTTTCAACATCAGCGGGTATGTTCTTGGAGCGCTACAAGAATATTACTTGTTTTTGGGAGTTTTTGGGATTAAATTGGGCTCCTTATGCAGGCATAAGGTGAACACTTTGATTGTAAAAGCTTTCAAATTGATGTTGATAAATTAATTTTAAGGGTGTTTAAGTCTAACTATATTTACTCATTTATTTGACATTAGTATTACTCTATTTATTCAGCAGATATTATATGATAATAGTTATAAAATCTAATGACTCTACTCAAACCTATAACATAATATGTGATTTTCAGTGATTGTGAAAACTAGATATTAAAAGTTTTTCAAAAAAGCACACTATTTTTATTTCCATTTCTCAATTAAGAATGACAACTTTCATTCCTATTGTATTTTATTATTAAAGTTTATAAACCATGTGTGGATAAAACATTATTCTACATTTGGCATTGAAAACTTATAACCAAATTTGACAATTTTGTAAAAGAGTATCAGAGAGGAATTATTGTAAGGAAATACTGGTTGAGAGTCCATTTTCTAAATAGTTAGATTTAATTTTATTTGGATTTTGGAATTATTATGATTTTTTTTATTTATACTTTCGGCTAGCAAAAAAATACTTTCTTATGCTATTAGAAGATAAGAAAATTATTTAGTTGCTATGTAATTATTTTTATCCTCAACCAATATTTTCCCTATCAATAATAAACAAATTGTGATATTTTCTTTTGATTATACTCTTGTTTTATTATTATTATCATTATGATTTCTATAATGAAGTTTAGTATTAATTATACTCTTATTGAGAAATATTAGGATATGGAGTCTTATTATACTATTACTTATTATTGTTGTTATTGTTATTATTTAAATTTTTCTATATTATTTATTATTGATATTGAGAGTGATGCTATTTATTATTGAAAAATTGATATATTACTGAAAGATGTTGGATCCAACATAACATTAAAACCAAAGATTAAACTAGGTTTGAAGATTTTTAATTAAAGAGACTGTATTCACTGGACATTGAAAAAGACTCTTTTATATATTCTTGAAAGACTTTTTTCATTTAAAGGACTTATTTAAAATAAACTATGCATTAAGTCATTGTAATTATTTAAACTTCCATGAGAACGAATTTTTATTGTTTTTATTATATTTTTATCTCTTGCTTATTAATATTCATAACTTATTTATTGTTATTATATGTATTATCTCCTATGCACTTACAAATGGTAAGTGATGTTGTAACATTATTGTATTTCTTTCAGGGAAATGCTCCTACCTAAATTTAATTCAGAATTATTTTCTGTTAACTATTTTATTTTAATCGCTAATATTTTTTATATTGCGTTAATTTCTTTTCTTCCATCTCTTGGCTTCCTGAGTTTGACAGTTTTATTCCAAAATTTAACTTTTCTAAATTATTATATTTCTGTTGTCTGAACTTGTAGT
Source organism: Maratus speculifer (assembly GCA_964019185.1). Taxonomy (NCBI): domain Eukaryota; kingdom Metazoa; phylum Arthropoda; class Arachnida; order Araneae; family Salticidae; genus Maratus; species Maratus speculifer. The sequence continues at coordinate 18,907,312 of OZ025292.1, read as the reverse complement.
TTTATTTAACTATCAATTTCATACAAAGTCTTGGGGAGGGGGGATAATATTACAAATTTAAAAATTTTTCGCCAAAACTAACCTTTATACTATCTTAATTTTCTTATAATAATATTTCGTACTTCTTTCAAATTATTAAATTAAAATCTTGTTTCTAAATCTAATCTGTTAATCCTTATGCAGACGATATAAATTCTTAATTTGCCTTAAAAAACATTAATCCAGTATGCGTAAATTTAAAAAGATGGCTCTAAATTAAAAATATTCTTAATTAAAACTTTATTTCTTAATATTCCAAATAAAACTGATTTCTTCTATGTTTTTATCAACCCTTTTTAAGAAAGTCTTATTAAATTTATTCCAAACCCATACCTTTAAAAAATATCATTATTTTATTTTATCTATTTATTTATTTTTCCGCCGTCAACGATAATTTGCATATTAATAAATTCATTTCTTTTCTTTTTCTCTTAAAATTTATCATGTATAAAAATCGTCTGCCTAAGATATTTAAAATTCTGAGTCAATTATAAATTGGTTAAATAATATTTTTTTTTTTTTAAATAAATTTATCGTCTGTTTAAAATAATCTCGTAGCTGGACAAGAATTCTGTTTACATAAAATAATGATGGTTAGAGATTACAGAATGTTCCAGAACTTTCTTTTTAGTTTAAAAGGGGGAAGTCTCGAGATGAAGAGAAGATTCTTCTGAAGATTTCTTGGGTTGCTTCTTCGATGAGGACAGCTTGCTGAAATAATGATGGAATTTTTGCAAAAAGGAGCTTTTCCTTCCTCATTATCACGAATTTAATAAATGAATTTACAGCAGCCCATGACTAATTATTGGATCTTCTACATTTATTTATTATTTTTGTTTTTTCCCTCGCTTGCCATGACTGTGTGTTTCTTTTAACCAGTGGAAATAATTCGAGCTCTCCTGAAATCGTCACATATATACAAGTCCGTTTGCGAAGTTTTTACTGCGATGAATAAAAAAGCAAACGCCTGTCAATGTTGTTTCGCCATTTCATCTCAGATACGAAGGTGAAAAGAGCTTATCGGGGGAACAGACAGCATTCTTTTTTGGGGGGGGTTGTTTGTTTTGTTTTTCGCATACGATTCAGTAGTGGTAACTTGTTTTTTGCATTTCGTTACAAGACATATACAAATATGGTTTTAATATTTTCAAGTGTGAACATTTTTGAATAAAAAAACAATTTTTTTTTTAAAGTTTTGTTGAATTAATTTTAAGAACATAAAAAGGAATAAAAAAACCCCATTCTAATACGACTTTGTGTTCGCGAGTGTCGCATGCATGTCACAATTTTAAGTATATGCCTATCTCAAACTGCTATGTTTGCAAAAATGTTCGATTTATTATTATTATTATTATTTTAAGGGAACGGTGGACGTTAAAAATTTATTTTATTCATTTTTATCATAGCAATATGAAATTTTGTGCATATATACGTTTCACCAACAGCATATAGAATACCTTCAAAAATTTTCCAACCTTATTAAAATTTGTATTTTTTTTATAAAAATTTAAAATTTTAAACGAAATTTTAAAATGCTCCTCGTGTCTTAATTTTTGAAATATTTTCATGCTTTTGCATTTTTAGCACTTAAAACTATATTATAAAGAAATTTGTGTAAGACTTTTTAAATATGTTGAATAGTTAATATTTTGCAGATTTTTTTTTTAATTCCTTATCGATTTTCATCAAAATTTTGCCTTTTAATAAGTAAAAAAAAAAAATTGACTATTTTAATGAAGACGAATTTTAAAAAGCTTACACAATTTCTTTTTAAATAATATCAGGATACTTCCTTATCAATTTTATAAATATTGATAAAAAATTAAGACGCAAAGAGCAATTCAAAAATCTAAAAACGCTGAAAAAATAGTTTAAAAAAAAAAAAACAGATTTAAGGTATATAAACACATTTATCTTTTTTTTATTTACTCCTTAAAACCTTCATAAATGATATTTTAATAAGAAAAAACTGTTTAGGTACTATTATACCCCAGAAATAGACCTTTTTTCTGACGATTTTGCTATACATGATTTTGCTCAAATAAAGGTCCACTGTCCTCTTAAACTAAAGTACATGCATTTAGAATTCCAAAGATGTTTCACTTTTGGTTGAACGAAAATTGAAAACAAAGTTATAGACCAAAATATAAACCAGAAGTGAATTTAATGAAAATTCAAAGAGCCACAGGAAGGTCAACAATACATTTAAATATGCAAATATATATTATTTAATATATACACAAATATATAAACACCTACAAATAGGGTGGACTTTAAAGTTGTAAACTTTAGGTATTTTTGTGCGATATCAAAATCTTAATTTGCGATTTCTGAAAAACTGCATTTGTGATTGCGTACGCTATTGAGAAATAGTATTTTTAATAAATTTTAAGATATTAGAATAAAATTTTGTCACAAGTTTCTGCTCATCTATTGGTATGTTATGAAGAAAAATAAAGCTTTAAATTTCCATATATTACTTTAAGAGATATTTTTATTGAGAAATGTGTATTTTATTTACTAAAAACAGTCATGGTTTGTACACAAAATTTTAACACATTAGTAAATTTAAGAGGTATTGCAAATCTTTTGCTTCATAACACAGGTAAGTGGTTAGCAAATATCCTTTTGAAAAAAGCTAAAATACATTGAATAGATTTCGTTATAGAACTTTTGGTATAAAGGAAATTCTTTGCTAAAATTTGATTCAATATTGCTAAATTTTAAAAGTTAATTAAAATTCTATTAAAACTTTATACGTGTTTATAATTTTATTCCCCGTTTTAACTAAAAATATATGTATTAAAGAAAATCATATTTTCCAAAATAAAATGCCTTGAAAAAGGACACATACTTTGGGTGTTCAAAATTCTTGATTATATCAAAAGTAATTTTCAATCTAAAAATTTTTTTATGCAATCAAAGCCATTTTTGTGATTAAAAGCTCCAAAAATTTCTATTTGAAAAAACAGTGATCAATGATTAAAAAACCTGTAATGGACGCTTTTCGCAAAGCAAAGTTTTAGAGATTAAAAAGAAAGTTTTACCATCGGATTCGCCATTTATTATTTCTGCTGAAACGAAATCGGTTTAATTTGAATGCACTAAAAATTAAATTTGCAAATAATATCTCAAGAATTGATAAATTTAAAGCAGACCAGATTCTGAGAATAAGACACAACTGAAATCTATGTTTGTGTAACAAACTGAACAGAAGTATAGCAACAGCAGATTTGGTTAAACTGAATTTTCCTATAGAAAATCTAAAGTTTCTAAACTATTTAAATTTTCATGGCCCGACAGACGGTACTTTAAAATACTATTGTAATAACTTGTTATACATTTACTTTAATAAACCAGTTAGTAGTAATACAGTTTAAAATGAGTTATAGGTACTTTATCTTATTTTGGTCTAAAATTACACAAAATAAGAATAAAATTACACAAAATAAGAATATCTTGAAAAGGATGTTTTTTTTTCTTTGTCTTTTTCAGCTTTCTTGAAGTTGAAATATTGTGGAAGAAAATTTTTAGTTAGGAAATATTTTTATACTTCTATTGTAAGAGCATTGCTCTATTTGTACATTTCTTAATTCTATAAAATGCTATAAAATACATTTTAAATTAAAAAAAAAATTGTGTAGTGATAAATGTTGCATAAAATTCATATAAAGTCAAATTTAATTAATTAATTTTATTTGACAAAACTCTTCTCAAATTCGTTAAATGATTGTGTAAGTCTAATGCAGTTTCACAAATCCACTCAAAATGCTTTAGGAGGTAAAATTTCATGTATTTTGGGAGTAATTTGGGACATAAAGCGTTAAAAACTGTACTTAATTTGTTCTCATGCAATTTTATTTGCTATTGCTATTATTGTATGTTTTTAACCAAGATTTTTTTAATGCGTAATAAAGTGCAAAAATTAAATATAAAATTGTTCACACTGTACTATATCTTGTTTAATCCTTTCAAGAGCAAGCAATAAGAATTTTCCGTTTCTATAATGTTGAATTTACATCCGGAATTTTCGAAAAAAAAATTTTTTTTTCTTCAAAATAAGGAAAAACAATTTTTAACTTTTTCTGCCATGGTTTAAAAAGCAAAATTTAATTAAAAGTTTGTGGTGCAAATCAAAATTCAATTTAAATAATATATTTAATTTCTGTTAAGAAGTTAATATTAATTGTTTATTAATTATATTCTTGTCTAAGATTGTCATTTCTTTTATCACTTCAAAGACTTCGTTAATGAAGAGTGAATCTTAATCATCTATTCTAAAAATAGTCGACTAATGCTTTTGTCTCTGCTATCGTAATTGAATTTATTGCGACCTTTTGACTTTCTGGGCTTAAAATAAGAAAAATATTACACATAAAAATTAGAAGTCTTGTAGAGAAGTGTTTAAAGACCAGAAGTAGACAGTTTTTAGGTGCGTTCTTAATTATGTAAATACGAGACACCAATAGTCATTGTTCAGTCCATTCGTCTGTCTGTTCGTCTGCATATAACAGAGCAAAAACTACCCAAACGAATGGTTTAACATTTAAAAAGTATAATTGTAACATAATTTTGTCGAGTCATTTAAAATATTATTAAAATAGGATGTATAGTTTCATTTCAGGGACAATCAAAAGTACTCCGTTACATCACGGAAAAAGGGAAAAAATAGATTCAAGTGCATTTTAATGATGATACATACATGCTTTCGAATATAATAAAATTGATATGCATTTATGAAGTAATACTGAAGAATATATTCTGTACAATATGTGGTGCAAAGAATATTTGTTATTGAATATACAAATTGGCCACACAAAAGTATTCCATTACACAATGGTATAGGGGGAAACATTGTTTGTTGTTCATTAACTTATTTAATATTTCATGAAATGGATATACTTTGTGGAGCTTTACTACAAGTTACTTCCTGTATAATAGGAAGAAAATAGTATTTAACAGATCCACAAAAGATTTTGACTATTGTACTTTATTTTTAAAACTTTGTTACAATAGTACGAACGCATCTCGCTTGCTGCACTTAACGTGCAATTTCCGAATTTTGACGTTGAAGAATTAATTTAAGAGCCATTTAACGTTGAAGTTGGTCAAAATAGTTCCGTTAAAGAGAATTGACACCCTTTGAACTTTTTTCTAATTTAAGCATTTTAAGATACATTTTTGGCATAATAATAAAGGAATTATTGAAGGAGAATGTTTCTATCAAGATTTTGTTCGATTTTCTTGGAAAAAATCGAAACATTTTAATTTTTTTCGAAAATTTAAGTAAATTTTAAAATATATCTTCTTGCCCAACTTTGAACATTTTGAGTTAATTTATATTTTAACTTTTCGTGGAATTGTGCTGTATCGAATTTATCATAAATTAATTAGTTTGGCAGAAAAAAAGTAAAATGCGCAAGTGCGTGTAAGTTTACAATAAACTGAATTTATTTTACATTTTTATGTGTAAAAAAACCTTTTATTACTTTATTATAAACCTGATACTTAGTTTTATCAAATAGAAGACCATTAAGAACATCAACAACGCACACAAAAAAAGAAATCGAGTTAATTGAACAATATACCATAAAAGTTTTATCATTTTGAGGATGCCTATTCATCGAAAAAACACAAACTGAGAAAAATCACTTATAAGTAAAGTATATTGAGTCCTTTAAAGGGACAACGATGTAATAAAATCACTTTAAATTGCATTATAATACTCGGATCTTTATGAAATTTCATCAAAACGCACAAGAGATAATAAAGTGTAATTTAAGCAAAAAATTAGAAAATTTATATTTTACTCATTTTTTGCCGAATGAATGATACCGAGCCTTTTAAAAATCGTTTATAAAAAAAGAAACTATGCATAACAATATAACAATTTTTTTGAAGGGAATTCCAATTTTTAATTAGACTAATTTTTTGAGGTTTCATTTTTGTTTTTTATCCAAGTTTTCTTAATCTGAATAGAGATATATTCGTATTTTGAAAATGTCATTTTTTATCTATACCAGAATTTCAAAACAGCGCAAGTAAAAACATTTAAAACAGCGCAATTAAAAAATGTATTTACGCCTGACTAATTAAAAAAGAAAATGAAAACTTAAATAAATAAAAATAAATAAATTATTATGGGTTATAAACAGTTAATAGAAAAAATTGCTACCTATTTAAAATGTCCCTAAAACAATATTTCCAAATAGTTTCATATTAAAAAATGTATTTACCATACAAGAGATCTTTTTATCTATTGTTGCTAAATTTAAAGCAGCAAAATTAACAATATTTCCTTTCAGTTAAAATATGCCTTTACACATGACTATTAAACTGGAATAAAACTTTCGGTGAAAATGAAACCATATTTAAAGTGATAAATTTAAAACAATGTTCTTATAATACCGTCGTTATAAAATTCATGAAGGTAGTGACATTGTTTACTTATTAGTTGTATAAAAGCTGATTTTATAGCGCTTAATGGGTATTGTTTAACCATTAGCTGTTAGATGTCTCGACAGCAGTTCATTTGGCCTTAACCCTTTCGGGTCTGGTGTACTATTAATAGTACATGTCTTTCAATAAGAAATATATATTTTTTAACAAATACTTTTGTAACTGTTTACATGTAGTAATGTTAGTATGTGTCTATGCATTTATTATATGACTTTATTTAAGTTAAGCTATATAGTAATAATAGTAATAATAAATATTTGCTTAATTCTCTTTGTACCGTTTGCGATTCTTTTATCTTAAACATACATTTCACTTTTTAAATTTAAAATAAAGCTTACTTTTCTGAAAGAATCGCGTGTAATAAAGCGAAAAAAATATCAGAAAATTGTAATATCAGTTAAATCTTACTGTAATATAATATTTTCTAAACATCTCTGAGTTCACAATCTGATCATAATAAAATTATGATTATGGTTCTTATCAGATTAATACCAAAACATGTTAATATTATTTGTTTTTAATTTTTGTAACAACTCTCTCTATTAAGCTAAAACTGTTTACTCATGTTTATATAAAAGGTAAAGTTCTTAAAATTTTGTGATTTAAAAATCTAACGGATTTAATAAACATTTTACGATTAACCAAATGATACCGAAGTAAATCGGTTAATATGATAAATTTATGAGAATTTATCAAATTAACCGGTTATTATTAATAATTACCAATCAAGGTTGGTGAATATAATAAATTTAAACACGTTTAGTTTGATATTTTTATTTTGTATACATTTTTTTCTAAATATGCATTTCAAAGCTGTATAATTTATTCTTTGAATATTTCAGTGTTTAAAATTTGTATCTAATTCATTCATAAATTATAAAAATATGTTTTTAAACTGTTTAATCTTTTGCGTTTTATTAATAGAACACTTCTTTTAATTAAGTATTATTGTCTCTTAACAATTATTTTTGTTATTAGATTCAAACAGGTATAATAGTGCATATTTTTGTAAAGTATGGATTCGTTACTAAGCTCAGTTAATCCTATTGACCGACCTTCATCAGTAATTATTAATAATAACCGATAAAATTATTTATAAAATTTACTTAATGGCAGTGTAATTTTTAATAAAAGTGGATTACTATTAATAAGTACAAAATTTATCAAATTAGCCATAACATATAGATAAATTCCTTTTCAAAATGGTTGTGAAATAAATTGTTTCTAAGACTCAAATATAATTGTTGTTCGTTTATCATTAATAAAGTTTATAATTATTTTATAAATCTTTATAAATAGATATATAAATTTTAGAAATGCATTAAAATATAGCACGCAATATGTAATTTAAAAGTCTATTTTAAACAAATCTGGATTAAATATGTAATTATGCATATGATACTATTATAAATAAAATATTATGCATATTCCCTTATCAAAGACGTTTTCATTTTATCAAATAAATGCAAAAAGGGTACATTATTAAAAAAAAATTAGTTCAAACTTTGCAACATTTAGCGATAAAATTTGACTAAACGAAGCATCAGACATAAATGGGTTCTTCTGGGAATTACTGCTGTTATTCCGAATACTGAATTGCGTCATCAGATGATGAAATTTTAAACTATTTTAACCTTCTATCGTCTGAATAGCAAATCTATTTAAAATTTTCTACGAATCGGTTAAACCTAATTATTTTCAGAAGCCTGTGAACAACAACATCAGTTTATTTTTAGCTACCTTGCTTTACAAATCGCACACATTCAAAATAAAACAAATCTCTCTTCCTCTCTTAAAAAAGAAATAAAAAAAAAACTCTAACCTCAAAAACACGTAAACCACATGACGATTTCCATTGAAGGATTTCATTCGATGCAAAATAATCGAGATTATCGAGCGAAACCCCTCAAATAATCCGCCTCCATTCACTTCGCTTTCATCAATGACCGAAATTAAAATAATTTGTAGGGTTTCACCGCTAGCACAGAGTAATACTTACTATCAGCCGTATTCTAAATTGGTAAAAAACACAATCGGTCTAAATTACATTAAATTGTTTTTTTTTTTTTTTTTTTTTTTTTTTTTTTAATCTGAAAAGTTAATAAAACTTTTCTAGGAAATTGGGTTTTCAAGAAAAATCTGAAAAGTTATAAAAAAATTTCTTAGGAAACTGGGTTTCCAAGAACTTTTTATGTAACGGCAGTAACAAAAATTCATATAACAGATACACGTTTGCACTATAAACAAAAATAAACTGTAGGTTGCTAATTATTTTTGAGGAAGCTCGAATTCCTAGAACCTTTATATAATTTCAACAATTGTTACAGATAAAATTTTAGGAAGATTGCTGAAATTTTACTTGATTCTTTTGTAAGCTACCGCTTTCTGTAGCCTTACTTTTGGTTAAGCGATAATTTGAAGTAAAGTTATACCCAAAAAATAAACCTTTATACATTTTTTTTTGGTACATTATTATCTTAATTTTGCGGTTTTTATTTTATTTTATTTTTATTTATTTATTTATTTATTTATTTATTTATTTATTTTAATACTACGTTTTTCAATGTGCACGTTTAGGAGAAACGTAGTTTCTTTAAAAAAATTAAATATATTGAAATTATTGCTAATTATTTTTGAGGAAGCTCGAATTCCTAGAACCTTTATATAATTTCAACAAGAGTTACAGATAAAATTTTAGGAAGATTGCTGTAATTTTACTTGATTCTTTTGCAAGCTATCGCTTTCTGTAGCTTTACAAAAACTAGTTTTGTAATACAAAATCTCTTCTTTCTCGTACGTCTTTTTTTTGCACGGTGTACAGATACACTGTTAAAACTAATGGTGACACATTGCACCTTTTAGGGGTGAAAGGCTTGTCTCACTGGTGACACCCCTAAAGGAGCCAGAACGACACCTTTAATTAGGGTGAAAATATGGCACCCTTAATCCAGAGTGTCCAATAATAAAAAATTAAAAAATATACAAGTACTATAATAAAAAATATACAATACCGGCGAAGGATTCGAACTCACAACGTCTGATTAAAAGCTCAGCGTTCTAACCGCCCGACCATCGAGCTCACCTTCATTCACTCATAGCCATAGATTTTACTTGCCGTCACAGAAAACAGAAAGACACACATCACAGCGCATGCGCATGGTTCCAGTCACCCGATGAGGTGCCACATTGCTGCCAATACGAAGTGTATGGCACCTTATTTAGTTCCAATCACCCAGTAAGAGACCTGTCGGCACTGCAACCACATATCCAAGCCCCTATGGCACCCTAGGGTTCCAAATGCCCGGTTCCAATGGACCCTAGGGCCTTTTCACCTCCGGGTCCCAAATGGCACCGGTTTGTCACCTTCACTTTTAACAGTGTAAAAGCATACAGTTTTATCTAACTTTACATCTGTAACATTACAGGTTTTTTTTTTTTTTTTTTTTTTTTTACAGCGTAGATCAAGTTGAAAAATAATGTGCTGTTTTATTTACTGTCACGCTTCTAGAAAAAAAAGCTGTATTTGCTGCATTGCGCTAAAAAAAAAAAAAAAAAAAAAAAAAAAAAAAAAAAACTAATTTTACGGAAGTAAAGTTACGGAAATCTGTGTACTTGCTATAATTTTATATGCGCACTGTACAAAAAAAATGTAAATCTACAAAACTAGTTTTTATAAAGATACAATTTCGGTAGCTTTACAAAAGAACCTACTAAACAGACAGAAATCTTGCTAAAATTTTATTTATATTTTTACTTTCTTCTATTTTCAATAAAAACAAGTATTCTAATCGAATTTTTTTTGACTTCCGGTTTTCGACGGATTTACACGTTTTAGGGGTAAGAGATTCGAAAAAACATGTTTTTACAAAATGTCTGTCTGTCCGTGTGTCTGTGTGTGTGTCCGTATGTCGCCATTCTACCATCAAAAAGTGTATGAAGATATGCATAGAATTGAACCAAATTTTTCGTGGATGTTTTTCGCTGTGACAAGCAGGTTCTCCTTCAATTTTGAAATATTCTGCCGGAAGTGGCGCTGCAATCACGATTTTTTTGCCATTTTCAATATTGTACTGGCCAAAAGTGTATCAAGTTATGCATCGAATTGAACGAAATTTTTTGTATAATTGAAGGGCTATGGCTAGTTTGTTCTTTCTGAATTTGAAAAAAAATCCGCTGGAAGGGGGCGCTGCAATAGCAATTTTTGTGTCATTTTCAATATTTTACCACAGAAAAGTGTATGAAGTTATGCATAGAACCGAACTAAATTTTTTGTGTATGATTTTTTCGGAGTATAGCGAGTACATTCTTCCTAAATTTGAAAAAAATCTGACTATTGCCCTACTGTTCATCGGCTCGTGCAGATACGGAAATTCGTTTTTACTCCGATTAATTGACAGAAGCAGAAATTTAAGATGCAAATCATAGTTGGTATAGTACTGAATTAATAATATAAACGCATTAACATGTGTAGCTAAATTTTGAAACATTAAAATATACATATGAGAGATAGAAGGAAGTTTTGAAATTCGCACATCCAACTAGATTTTTTTTCTTTTTTTCTTTTTTCTTTTTTCTTTTCTTTTTTTTTTTTTTTTTTGTATTACATAAAAAGTTAAAGCCATCCCATGAAATTCCCAAAAGTATTCTTAATAATCTAACAGATATTTTGATTTACATTTCACATTGATATACATTTACATGATAAATGTATATCTGTTACATGGATATTTGATGTTGCCGTTATATAAAAAGATCTAGGTATAAAACTTTACAGATTTCTTTTTTTACACGGAACTTTGAAATCATTTTGATTCACATATTGTGTACAGGAGTCTACCAGATCTAAACAAAAATTATTCCAAATTTAAAGAATGTTTATTTGATTTTTTGGATTTAGATTGTTTAATAAATATTTTTTACAAGGAGTAACTATATTTTTAATTAGTATAACGTGATCATCGCAAAGCTTTCTTTAATATTGTTCTTATTTTTTAACTTAAATAAGCTGTTATACACCAATAATTACGAAATAAAGCACATTTTTTAAAACTTTTCTCGGAGTTAGAACAATCAGCGAATAATAATAAAAAATGCATTTCAGCAGTGCCCCTGTTAGGTAACCAAATGTAAAATTTTGTTCTTTTCTAACGTTAACTATAACATTCTCTAAAACTTCCAGATGTTCTCCCATAACATTAAAGTTTCTTAATTATTCACAATTTTCTAGATTCTACATAAAATTTCCATAATGTAATAATTGATAGTACAATGCTTTATCCATAAATGTTTGAAATATTTCAATCTTAAATCAAGCACGCGTAAATAAGTGTCAAACTTGTTATTTTAACTAAAATACAAATTTGCAACAAATATTTTTCCAAAGTTATATATATATATATGCATACATTATATACATGTATAGCCATCCAGAACATATATACACTGGTGTGCAAAATTTAAGGACGGGTCTCAAAATGCCAATTTTCAAGGGACATTCAAGCTATAATTTTTACGCGAATATTCAAAAGGAAGTAATACTCTCTTAAAACGAAAGAGTGGATTTGGCTGCTCAAGAAAGAGTTCTAATTTATTGGATCGTGAATGAGTTGATTTTTAACCGATTCAGTCATCTTGGTTTGATTTTTTCTCTTTCTAATCCACTCATACAGCTTTAAAACTAAACAACTCAACTGAATAATGAAACAGCTCTTTTGCCGCGCGGATTTTCGCCGCTGACTCGTCACGTGACCTTGCAAGATAAGATGGAGACTTCCGCCTCGCTTCCGCCGTTCGCTAAACAATTTGCTGAAAATGCCTTTTTTACGAAGTAAGTAAGTTTTATATAAGTATTTTACTTTAATTATGCTTTCGTTTAATAAATTTCCCTTCTCTTTTTCACAGACTAAAATTCATAACAGTATCATACCTTGAAATTAAAATGTCGTGTCACGCGGTAATATTGAGGATGTGTTTAATGCATTTCTATATTGATAATTGGTGTTACAGTGCTCCTACAAAACTTTCGTACTTTAATAAAATAAATTAGTATATTTAATCAGAGTAAAAATTGTTAATGCAATGTAAATATCTCGTTATTTAATTGCCTTGTAGTAAAGTTTTGTAATTATATCTTTGTTCATAGAAATTTATCAAAACATTGTATTTACTTCTTGTTTGCAGTGTCTTAGTAAAAACGTGCTCCGGATTACGTATATATTTATATATAGAGGCTACATATATGGCATAATAGGTAGTTTTTGTACACATTTCTAAGATTTTTTTTTTCATTCTTAATGTTGAACTTGTGTTACTGTTTTGTCTGGCAATGTTTCATACTGTTATTGGGCAAAATTATTGCATGCATGGTCTGTATTATAATAATCTGCTTAATATTTATAAGTTGTTACATAATGCATGCAGAAATAATAGTTTTCTTGTGCCTGCTTCCCAGGTAGCTTTAAATGAGAATTTATAAATAAAACGAAAACAGTGGACAAAAGTTTGTCTTTCTATACTGGTAAATGCAAGTATTATTTCCTAAATATTATGCAACGATACCAAAAAGCAAATCCTCTTTCTCTTTAGAAAATACCTTGTAATATCTTTGCTTTCCCTTTCCCTTAACATTTTTTATGCATAGCCCAGTGGTAGAATTGATTTTAAAAAAAGTTATTGGTCCCAAAGCCAGTACGCATGAGAGTTTACTGGTCAGAAATAGTCATCAGTAGCCCGCTACATAAAATTCTATAAAATACTTTTAACCGTTCCCCCCCCCCCCCTTCTTCACACACACACTCCTACTAGAATGTAAAATAAACCAAACTTCCTTTGCAGTTATACAAAATTTTTGGCATAATAAAATGGAAAATTACTATTTTATAAAAAAGTATGTAGTATGTAAACTAAAACTATAAAATTGTGTATTTTATTTCCGATCATTTATTTAACAGATAGTAAGGATTAATGCAATATTTTCTTATAAATATTTTTTCAAGTAATATTTTATGGTTTGTGTTTGGTATGGTTTTCTCAGGCAGGAAAATTTATTTACTTGTCAGAGATGAAGTGGGTGTGCAGTGGTGTAGCTAGGATGGGTGACATCCCGGGACGGATGTAAAAGGTGTCAAGCCCCCCCCCCCCCCCTCCTCCTCCTTTCCAATCTGTCATATTTTTTCAATCTCAATTCTACATTCTTATAAAAAATAACCTTACCATTCCTTATTTACCTTTTGTCCTTCTGCATAAAAAAACCGCAGAAGTGAATCATCACTCGACCCATAGTCTGCATAAGTCAATGCCGTGTCTATACGTAGAAGAAAATTCTTTCTTTTAAAGTTTGCTTTTGTTACCCACTCGTTGAACAGGTTGGTTTTTGTTCCCTGGTGCATATCTTATTTAGACACACCATTCTGTATAAAACTTCACTTTAGCAAAGAAAAGAAAACTAGCTGTATTGCATTGTGAGCTAAAAATCTCATTTTATTTCCTAATTAATCTCCAAAATCTTATAAAATTGTATTTTTTTATTTGCAAATAAAGTTTCATCTGCAAACTGTCATAATATTGAAAAACATTTTCTCCATTTTACATAAAAATTAGCTTAACAATAGATGTGTTTCAGAAGAAAGGAATTTGAACGAAAGAATATTAATGAGGACATTTTAAAACTTCTTTTTTTAGTCTAATTGCAGAATTGGAAAAAAACTTTTTTTTGTTTAAACCGTTTTTTTTTTTTAACATCCTTTCTTATTACATATACATGCATATTTATTGATAAAAATACATTGGATTTTAAACTGTAACTTCATTTTAAAACGATTTAAATTAAATATTTACAATGAATTTATGTAAAAAATAAAAGAAATTAAAATTTAATTTAAACAGTATTAGCAAACTGTCTTATGTTCTAAGAATAAAGTGCTGTATGCAGTGAAGCATTGGTACTCTGAAAATCTTTATAACTAATCTTTTAATTACTAATAATAAACATTTGAAAGTAGTCTGATAAATAAAATATTCTTCTCCATAGCTACCTAAATAATGAATTTCAAATACTTCTTGAGATTTTGTTTCTTGAATGACAATTTGAAGTCAACATTTTTGGTCATAGATTCAGCAGATAACTAACGGGGGGGGGGGGGGATCACTATTATTAAAATGCTATAAGTAGCATCCAACCTTTGAAAACTCTCTTATTCGACTTCATATTTTGACTTTAATGCTTAAGATAACCTCCCCAATTAAGATTGGGGATTTCTTTTACAGCTTGAAATCTTATGGATTGTGTTATGTTATTGCGTTAAATAATCTGCAGTTTTCAAAAAATTAAGATATTTTCTATTAAATATTGAATATTTTTAATCTATTTTATATTAGATCAATTCACATGTTCGAAGCTTTTTCTAAAGAGAAATAAATATATTCACCAATGCAGACTGATTTTAATCCTATACCCAAAAAATGATCTAAACCTGCTACATCCAATGCTTATTGCTGATATAAAGTGTTAAAAATAGAAGTTATTTATATTCAATAATCTGACATACATAAATTATTAACAAAAAGAGAAAATGTCATTAGATTTCTTCTGAATTTTTTTTTTTTTTTTTTTTTTTTTTAGAAAAAAACCAGTTGGTTTAAACTAAACCGTTGTTTAAACCAAAAGGAGTAAACAGTTGTTTAAACCATAGTTAAAACTAATTGGTTTAAACCGTGCCAACCCTGGTCTAATTGTTGTAGGTTCTATCTTGTATTTTATAAATATGCAAATTTTCAGTAGTGTAATATTTATAAAGCTAAAATTTTTAGTGTATGGTTCATTTTTTGTTTAGACTATGGATGGGAAATTTTATAAAACATTTAATCTGAAAGCTGCAAAATATTTTAATTTGTTCATAATCATTCCTTAACATTATATTTATTGCTATTTAACTTAATTTCAATATTTTCTTTTAACACAGGAAATGGTGATTTCATTGAGGAGTAAAATTCTACTGTGAGGAGTCAAATTCAACAATCTTATTTAATCTCAAGGATCTTCAACAAAGTGTGTATTTTGCCTAAGATTTTAAAAGTTGGACAAACCAGTGGACAGATTACAATATGCTCTTTATGTATTTAATGTTTAATGCAAATGGACTGTTATATTTATAAAGGTCCTGTTAAAGATGTTATTGAAACTTGTTTATCTGATGTTGGAAAGAATTGTTATCAAATAATGTTAGGTTTATTTTGTTCTTGCTAAATAAAATGTTTTTGTTGTTAAATAAAATTAGTTTTTTTCTTTCTTGCAACATTCTAAATTGCACATTTGGCTCAAACTTTTGACATAAAATGCTGCAGTCTTATGCTTTTATATTTATTTAAAAGTTAGTTGATTTAAGAAACATTGAATAAAATCAAAAATTAAAAGATTAATTAAGAAGAAATAAGTTATTCTTGAATATAAATTCAAGTTTTAACAAATGTTTTAAATGATATAAAGAATAATTGCACATGGTCAATAAATCCATTTCTCAGTTATTTCTGCATTTAACTTTTGTACTACAATATTTATTGGAAGGTTCTTCATACTATAAAATAATTGTCCATAATCAAAATTTTAGCTATACAAGTTTTTTAATGGCATTCTTCCACATTTCCCAAATGCAATGTGCTTATATAAATGCTATGGGTAGCAATTATTTTATCTAAGATTTCAAAGCCATTTTAGATTTCAAATTAAACAATTAAAATATATTTTTTTTTAAATTTAGTCGGTTTAAGAAATATAAGATTTTGATTGAGATTTAAATCGAGGAATAATTACAACTAGGTATCATGGGTTGATGTTTATCCATTTAAAATATTTTAAATTTCATTTATTTAAACTCTGCGCTAGCCATGTGTGTGTGTGTGGGGGGATACTTTTTTAAATTTAGGTTTTATGTTTTTTAATACTTTCTTTTTCAAAACTGGTTCTGAAACTCGTATTAATATTAAAAAAAAAAAAAACTAACCAAAATTGCAAAAGTAAAAATTAACCCACTTACAGATCATCCTCAAATATTCTATGCCCCCTTCCCCCCCAAAAAAAAAGAAAAAAAAAATGTAAACATTTTAAAATCCAAACAACATATTTGAAAATAACTTTTGCATAGGATTATCTAAACTCTTAAGGGGAACAATCAGCTTCTGACATTGTGGTGCTGAACTTGAGTCGTTGGGCTGATATAAAGTTTATTTTTTCAATATTTTTTTAGTAAGATGCCTATGATTGGTTTATTTGATTGAAATCGTAAATTTTTAATAAAAAAAGAATTGTTATTTATAATTAAATCAGAAGCTAATGAAAAAATTAAAATTGTATATAAGCATATCTGAAGCTATAAGTATCATTCGAAAATATGTAAACTCGAATCTGCCCAAGAAAAGAAAGGAAAAATCCCATTAGCACCACAGCATCAGAAGCTGATATTCTGCTTAATGTTGTTCGGGTGCTGTTGTACAGTTATGCAAATTTAGGCACTTTGCATGAATAAGTGTTTTCAAATTTGCAATTTTGAGATCACCAGTATTTTTAATTCAATGAATATATGTACTTTTAAATTTAACAAAAGAAAATACTGATGTTAAAAATTCCTGATTTGACAGAATAATAAAAAATCATGTAAGCTCTATTTAATTTTGTATAACGATTCAATTGCCTTTTCCCCTAAATTGACATAGGAAACAGTTTCATTGAATTGGAAAGAAAAAAAAATGTTTTTATGATTCATTAGAGAACTTTCAGTCATGTAAATTAGAATGTTTTAAGTCTTGTTAATTAAAGACTTGGAAGAAATATTGGAGAATCCATGTTACAGTTTTCCAATCTCTCTCTCTCTCTATATATATATACCCTTGTAATGCCAATAAGCAGAAATTTAAATCCGAAATGAGAATTTAATTGCAACACTTGAAAATGTGGCAATAATTCCATGTTATATTGATTTTCATTGATAAAAATTAATCGAGGATTACTGAATTTAGTTTTAAATGATGTGATTTTATTTAGACGATTTAGAAATCACTTGAAGATTTTTGTAATTTTAAGCAATTTTGCTTTTCTTAAGAGTGAATTGATTCAATTCTACAAATTCAAGGAGTTTTGGATTAACTCTTAAATGAGTTGATTTCATTCATGTATGAATTGGTTACAAATCGCCTAAGTGCTACTGGATTAAATAAAAAATGACAACATTTCACTCCAACTTGAATTGATAACAAATCGCTCAAGTGCTACTGGATTTGCCTTAAATTTCTTCACTTCACTCAAATACGAGTTGGCTGCAGCTAACTCAAATGCTACTCGGTTTAATCCTAAAGACTTCATTTCACTCAAGTATGATTTGGTTACAAATCGCTCAAGTGCTACGAGATTCAGTCTTAAATGACTTCATTTCACTCAAGTATGACTTGATTACAAATCACTCAAGTACTACTGGATTTAACCTTTATTGATGTGATTTCACTCAAGTATGAGTAAAATAGAGATCGCTCAATCATGAGTTGATTAAAAACAACTCATTCACTTGAGTTGTTTCAGCTCTTCTTGAGAAGGTTCCTTTCAACATGGGAAAAGAGTGGATTTCAGCTCAACTTGAGTTATTTCAGCTTTTTCGTTTTAAGAGAGTATAATTCAAATAATTACTATCCCTGCATAACAGCTAGTCCGTATAACATCTCATTCAGGTCACACATGGTCACAAGAGTCACAGTCACTACGGTGAAACAAAAAAATAGGAAATTCCATACATTTCTTTTATGTGTCTCAAATGACTACTATATGTGACTCCACTGACAGGTCATTGTGACTGCTGCTTTGTGGCGAGTCACCAGGTGACTTTACAATGTCGTTTCATTGAGACTCTCATGTGACCTGTCATCTGCAGACTCAATTTCAAAGTCATTGTGAACGTTGCATTATGATAAATCACCAAATAATGTCACATTAAAGTCACATGGAGACTTTCTGTCACAAGACTTTGTCAAATGGTGACAGAGACCCTACTGTGAAGTAATCACTCTGAAAAGTGGTGAAAAGTCACCATGTGACTTTAATGGGACATTATTTGGTACTCTATCATATTGCAACGTTCAAATGACTTTGAAATTGAATCTCCAGATGAGAGGTCACACGAGAGTCTCAATGAAATGACATTGCAGAGTCACCTGGTGACTCACCACAAAGCAGCAGTCTCAATGACCTGTCAGTGGAGTCACATATAGTAGTCATTTGAGACTTTTAAAATAGACGTATGGAATTTCTTATTTTTTGTTTTGCCATAGTGACTGTGACTCTTGTGACTATGTGTGACCTGAATGAGATGTTTTATGAAATAGCTGTTATGCAGGGATAGTAATTACTTCCTTTTGAATATTCGCGTGAAAATTATTGCGTGAAAATTATCGCTTGAAAATCCCTTGAAAATTGGCATTTTGGGACTCGTCCTTAAATTTTGCACACCAGTGCATATTATATATATCACATAGGTAAATGCAAAATTCACTATTGTAAATGATGTGGGTTCTGAAATGTTACTGCAAGTGAATATACACATACATATATAAACATATATCCAAATTGTTCATCAAAACAGCGATTAATAACTATCTATCATGTAACAAGGTGAAATTAGGGAAGTTTCATCTTTTTTTATGTAATTATTTTTGCACCTTAAGTTTTAGAATACTATTGTATATAAAGCTTAAGATAATGCATCATCACCCGACATTGCTATGGAAATAAACTATTTTCAAAAAATAAAAATTCGTATAATATCTTGATGATTTTGAGCGAAAAATAATAAGATTTCCCATATAAAACTTTTTTTGCCAAAAAATTGACTTTATCAGCTTTGTTATGCTAAATTAAATTTTATTATAACCTAAATTTTGTATCTCAATAAAAACTGCATAAAGGATAACAATTAAGAAACTATCTCGTCTAAAAAAATATATAAATATTTCCCATCAGTAAACGTTTCTGATAGAATGACAACACAATGAAAATGATTATCTTTTTGCTGGAATATATAGATAAGAAACATTAGTTACCTCCATTCTGATGCACCAATGAAAAAATTGAAAAAACGAAGGCATCACATTTTTGATCACTTACCTAGATAATGGAAAGAAAAGAGAAAATAATTTCAGGAGGAAAGAAATTGTAATTGCATGAAAACATCAGCATAATGATATTAATAATAACAATAATAATGGTAAACAAAAACTGTAACTGAAATAATTAACCAATTATAAACTTAAGGGGCTACTTCAGTCAAATGAAAAGACCTGTTCGCTAATGCTAATCCAATGGAAAAAATATATAAAGATATCTCGATTGCATTTCAATATTTTTAAATTATTATTATTTTTTGGATTTTGGTTGCAAAGTATTTTTTATGAGGGTGCTTTCGCCTTCCAAACCGGTTTCAAAAATGAAAGCATCCTCATAAAGGATATTTGTAAACAAAATCAAAAAAATTAAAAATGTCCTGCATTCCGTTCAAGCTCAGCTACTCATTGCAAATTAAATCATTAAAAAAATTTAAATGCAACCGAGATATTTTTATAAATTTCTTCCGTAGAAATAGCATTAGAGAACATTTTTTATTTTTTTATTTTTATTTTTTTTTTTATTTGAATAAAATAGCGTCTTAAGACATTGAGTGTCACGTCAGTCTGTGGTGACTGACAATGAACTTTCCGTGTAAACCGCGTCCGTCACCGTTGACTAATAGTTTAAAATGTGATATAAAACTTAAAAATTTATATATTTTTAAGTAATTACTGAAATTTTAATTACAATTTTCTTAACTTTTATTTATTTCAAGATTATACTTTTCGATAATTACTTTCTTAATAATTACTTAAAACAATATAAATTTCTAAGCCAGAAACAGAAAGTTCACTGTGGCATTCAACGTGTTAATATTACGCGAATTCTTTTGTGCAGCCTTGTATATGAGGTATACATTTCAGACATAACGAGTAATATGCAAAAAAAATGAGTTAAATTCAAAGGCGTATGAATTCATTTCAAAAGCTGGAAACATACTTCAGCAATTATTGCTCAAATACAGTAGTGCAATCGATTTCTTTTGTGTCTCCCTTCAATGAATGACAAATGCTATGAGTGTCCTATTCTATCGTCATCATCTTGTATTGAAATATTCAGTGATTTATATCAGTTTCAATACATTTTAAAAAACATTGTGTCATTAAAACATTCTGCAAAGGATTTTTCGGCATTGACTCTAATGTAACGGAATTCTTTTGAATGTCTCTGTAAATGAACTATTAATACTACACACTTCCTATTCAACACCGAATAAACCGTGGTAAACTTCATTAACCTGTAACAAATCCATGAAAATACGAGTCTATTGACGCGAGTTAGAGCATAGATAGACAGACAGACAAACGGAATTCATAAACACAGTATCAAAAACTGTCGATAAATCACAATTACAATATTAAAACTTAATATAAATCACCATAAAATCAAAGCTATTCACAGAACTCGTTGCGAGCTGGAAAATATAACTGCCCATTATCAGCTACTGTAAACATGTGTCCGTTAGGGGAAAAAGTCACAAAAGAATGTTGGAAAGTGTTAAATAAATGAAAGGAAAAAAGAAACATGTACCTATTACTGTTTTTTAAAAACTTTGCATTTGTAATTTAAAAAAAAGATGTTTTTAAATTGTAAAGGAACAAAAATCTTCTATTTCTTCCCCTTTTTCTGACTTTAAAGTTGATTTAAGGATGTTCATCAGCGATATATCAATTTTTCCGTGCTGTAATCTCTCCGATGAACAACCTTGAAATTCAAAATTTTGGGTCCCGGAGTTATGCCGAACGATAAATCAAGTCTTGCCCTTCTTTTTGTCCGGTTAGCAAGGAATAGTAACTTTTACTCGAGTCCCTTCTTCGAAAGGGTTATATAGGAATGACCGATAGGTGGCGTTACTCTCCTTCGATCAATAGCTAGGAAGGAATCCGGTGTGGGTGGTTTTCTCCCTGCCCCTATGACACCGCGGGTGCGATAACATCATCGGTAATTGTGGAGTAATGGATACTCAATGAAAGAACGATAACAAGGACGTTGTTAAATGAGAGTACGTTACAGATTCGTTGTCATTCAATTCAAATTTTTTTCTCCACATACTTATATTTTCTATTCTATAAGATGACTCAGATCGTGTTATTAAAATATATATAACTTTGTGGGCTGTATGTACAAAACGAAAAAAGCAAAAAATAAAAACATGTGATGGAAAGCAATTAAATATTTCTTACATAAATACAATTCTTATGTAAGTACAGTTAAATATTTCTTTACCGTTTTTCATCTCAAACACTACTAATTCAATCTTCAAGTCACACAATTAAAGACGAAAAGTGACGAAAGAACATAGAGTAGAATAATAAAGTAAATGGACTGAAATTAATAATATATATCTTTTCTCAGTTAGTTTAATCGCAAAAACTACTTCTACTTTTAACTACTTCTACTTTTTTTAATAATTGTTGGCACGTTCATTTTCAAAACGAAATCGTGCATTTGTATAAATATACAAAAATATTCTCTCAGAAAGAGCCTGATAAAAGCTTGAAAGCACTAAGATGCTTTTAATAAAATTAACTATTAACATCTATAGTTCATTATTTTAATCGCATTTTTAAGAAAAACTGAACATTTTAAAGTTCATATCACGAAAAAAGCTTTTTCTTTTTTTAAAAAAAATATTCAAAATTGCGAGCATTGTTAAAATAGACTTTCAAGATTTCAAACTGTTCTCAGTATCGGCATCTATTTTTCATGGCATCGCGGTGTTTTTTATCTTTAATGATTTTAATGGGAAAGGGACTGATGCTTTGCAAAAGAGGAACCTTTCCCTCAAGTAGAGTTAAGCTGCGCACAGACATCAATACTTTCAGTTGAACTAAAATAGCAATAAACCTCATCTTTGAAGAAACAGTTTTTCCAACTATTGGTGTGACGGGAACAAAAGCTTGCTGGTTTTGGAACCTCTTTAAATGATTTTTGAGGAACGAACCCTATCGAATTGATAAAGGAAGGGAAAGTTCCTAATGCAATTATTTCCCCCATCTTCATTTCATCGTAAAGCTGTCAAATGATGTCGCGTCCGATTTCTCTCTTGAAGTTCAAATTCGGTGCACTAAAAAAGCAATTTACATCAAACGCGCCGACTCGAAAGATCAGAGACAGCGACGCCCTACCATAAGATTTAGTCAAATGTGTTTGGTGCTTTAAGCTCCTTACCTCTTGACTTATTTTTGAATTACCTCATCGTAATGTGATTAATCGGCAAAGGGGTCCAGAACAAACAATTTCCTAGAAAACTGTAAAAGGATCGCAAAACAAGCAGTATACATGAATATACTTCAATATAAAAACACCCATTTTTGAAATTTTCTTATGCATGTATATAAACCGGTCCCCCTACTTTGGAGCCAAAAAAAAAAAAAAAAAAAAAAAAAAAAAAAGTCCAAAAATTCTTGGCTTATCTTCCTCGGTCTTTGGGTTCCCATTCGGAGAGCTCTGTTCTTTTATTTATAAAAACTAAAATGTCTGATTTATTTTACATTTTTACATCACTTCTTAATAGCTGAAATGCTTCATGAGTTGAAAGCAAAGGAATAAATGCCTGCATCTAAGCGCAATCCCCTCTTAAAATAAATGTTATGTTCACATGAGTTTGCAAAATGCTTAAAAAGTCCAAAAGACACTGTGACCAAGAAAGTGCAAAAAATATATAAATACTTATTATTTATTTATTTATTTATTTATTTTGAGGATTTATAGATTATTTACTTGTTTAAAGCTCTTAAATTTATGATTGCGTTTATTTTGGTTAATGGATATTAAATTTATGTTTTGCGGTGGTTTGTAATTTTAAACCTATATTTTTGATCCTATATGACTAAGCGCCTAAAGGATCCATTTCAAAAAAGATATTTTTTTATGTTATTTACAATGTTCTTTTTTTTTTTTTTTGAAAAAAAGTGAATAAATATTAGTATTATTATATTAGCTTCGGAATTAAACATGTTATACACAGAAAAATACTGTAAATAGTAAGAGTACAAAATAATTTCTAACGTAATGAAATAAAGAGAGTAAAATAGAAGAAAACATATGTTTTGGGTTAGATATTATTTAAATCCATCTAATCATGTTTACCTTATTGTTCTCCATTCAATTTTTAAATCTTTAAGAGAGTCTTCGTATTTTTTTTTTTTTTTTTAATAATCCGAGATCTTCCTACTAGTGACTCGAACATTGTGAGTTTCGTGTCATCTGTCGCAGGTTGCCATGACATATTCGAATGTCGGAAATATGTCACTGATCACTCCCCGCAGCCGTCTTTCACACTCAGAATTTAATAACATTTTTTTCACGGTAACAGACGCCCACGACGGAGCATCTAAAAACGAGAGCATGAAAAAGGGGCGGGGGTTGAGGAGCCAAACGTAAACTTTGATCATTTTGGTTGACAGAAAAGAACAATCGTGGAAAATGCATATGACGCTTCTGTATTATTAGCTTAGAACTATCTCATAAATGCTTTATGCAAGATACGAATATGGAAACAGAGATCTGCACACCCCAAATATTTTCGTTAAATAGGGCCCTCAATTTATCGAAAAAAAACAGGGCAAAACATGTATCTTTTTTTGGAGGGGGGAGGGGGGCATATACAAGTGTTTTAAAATTCGAAAGACAAAATCAAAGGAGTGGTAGCAGTCTTTCACTACATACGGTTTTTCACTATACCCATTTTTCAAAGATTCTTGGAGCTTAAATATTAATTGTAATTTCAATATTTAAGCATTATCCTTTAATAAGATATTCGCATACATATCGATCCATAAAATAAAACAGTTTTTATGACAATAAACATAACGCGCTCTTTCACTAAATCTCTTTCTATATTTCAAAGATTCTCAAAACACCGTACTCCTTCATCGTTACACATTTTTCAAAACTCGGTTGGGAAAAATCTATTGTAATGGGGTTTTTCAAAATTCTGTGGTCTGTAATTAGAATTTCATTATTTTAGCTTTACCCGATGATAGAATTGCTCATAACACTTCAATCCTCAAAATAAATTATTACAAATTTATTGCAATGAAATTTTTCAAATTTTGGAGAAGTATTCATTAGAATTGCATTATTTTAGCTTTACCATAGGATAGAATATCTCATAACAATTCAATCCTTAAAATAAAAGTTTTTGCGACAATGTAACTCAACACACTCTTTCTCTATTTCTCGAAGATTCTCAAAACACATTATCTTTGCTACGCATTGTTACAATTTCGCTAGGAAAAAAAAAAAAAAGCTATTGCAATGAAATTTTTTAAATGTCTGAGGTGTATTAATAAGAATTTCATTATTTTAGCTTTACCATATGATAGAATACCCACATAACACTTATATCCGTAGAATAAAACAGTTTTTGCAACAATGTAACATAACACGCTCTTTCACTAAAGCTTTTTCTCGATATTTTAAAGATTTCCAAAACACCTTGTTCTCTCTTAGAAACGCATTATTACAAAATTCAGTCGAAAAAAATCTACCACAATAAATTTTTTCAAAATTTCGTGATATACTAATTAGAATTTCTTTATTTTAACTTTACCATATGATAGAATACCTTATAATACGTTCATCTTTAAAGTAAAACAGTTTTTGCGACAAAGCACATTCTTCTCCAAAAAAAAAAAAAAAAAAAAAAAAAAAAAAAAAAAAACTTTTGCTATACCTCAGAGATTCTCAAAACATCTTATTCCCTCGTTGCGCATTATTAAAAAACATGGTAAAAAAAAGTTACTGAAATGAGAATTTTAAAAATTTTAAGGTGTACTAATTATAATTTTTATA
The DNA here is from genome assembly GCA_964019185.1 of Maratus speculifer. Lineage (NCBI taxonomy): Eukaryota > Metazoa > Arthropoda > Arachnida > Araneae > Salticidae > Maratus > Maratus speculifer. Next base: position 18,881,874 of record OZ025292.1, on the reverse strand, counting down.
TTTAAGCTTTACCCTATGATGTAGAATACCACATAACACTTAAATTCATAAAATGTATATAGTTTTTACAACAATGTAACATAACATGCTCTTTCACTAAAACTCTTTCAAGATATTTGTAAGATTCGCAAACAGATTATTCTCTTTTAGAAACGCATTATTACAAAATTCGGTAGAAAAAATTTGCCACAATGAAAATTTTCAAAATTTCATGGTATACTAATTAGAATTTAACTATCTTAACTTTACCATATGATAACCTCATAACACTTACAACCCATAAAATAAAACAGTTTTTGCGACAATGTAACAAAACACGTTCTTTCACGAAAACTCTTTCTATATTTCAGAGATTCACTTTTTTCCCAATATCTCAAAGATTCTCTAAACACCTTATGCCTTTGTTACGCATTATTACAAAAATCGGTAAAAAAAAATCTACAGTAATGAATTTTTTCAAAAGTTTGAGGTGTGTTAATAAGAATTTCATTATTTCAGCTTTACCATATGATAGAATAGCTTCTCAACATTTACAACCCGTAAAATAAAACAGTTTTTGCGACACTATAACATAACATGTCCCTTTTCTTGCCTCAAAAATTCCCAAAACACCTAATTCTCTAGCTACGCACCATTACAAAACTCGGTAGAAAAAATATATTCTAAGAATTTTTTTTAATTTTTTGAGGTGCACTAATTATAATTTTAATATTGAGACTTTACACTATGATATAGAATACCTCACAACATTTCCATTCACAAAATAAAACAGTTTTGCAACAATGTAATATAACAACACTCTTTCACTAAAGTTCTTTCCCAATATTTTAAAGATTCACAAAATACCTTATTCTCTCTTAGAAACGCATAATCACGGTAAGGAAAAAATCTATCGCAATGAAATAAATGCGTGGCGAGAAATCCGCTAAAGTGAAAATGTGTAACACCTTTTTTTCCGAGATAGGCCAACACTGGTGGCCACCTCTCCAATCCTTCAAACTTTTGGCTGAAATCCAGATCGCGCACACACGGCCAGATAATAATCGATGGCGGAACAACGCACAGGAATCTATTGCGCCCGATTTTCGAAGGTTCTCTCTCTTTTCATACTATCGATTATTCCGATAGAGTTAAGGTTAGAGTGACCAAATCTCGCCAGATTTTAGGTCATTTTTATTATTACCTTTTTTTTAACCTCTCGGTTGCGTGGAACTTCCATTAACAATGCCGAATGTAAGCTTTTAGTACAGTTGTGGAGAGGAAATAAGTATCACCCCCCCCCCCCCCCCACACACACACACTAGTATTTTTTCTTAAAACCATCGTATAAACCACTTATAAATAAATGCAATAAATATAAATTTTGAAATTAATTTTCAAAAATGTTTTTATGAATAATACTTACCTAATAATATTTTAACAGAAATTGATTTTTAGAAACTTTAACACGGGATTTGCGGGAATTCGACTCTATTAAGGTAAATATTTTTCGTAACAACTTTCATTATACATGCATATACAAATTTTGAAACATGCCTTTAATTTTAGTAAAATGAAATTTCAATTGCTGAATTTTTATTCAACGTGGGTTAAAGAAGTAAAATCAAAAAATTGTAGAAAAATTTGAAGCATGAAACCGAACCAGGATCATTGACATTACGCGTTTTAATTATTAATTGCTTATTTTTTACTAGGATTATAGTATCCAAGTTAATCAAGAATAACCCAGGTTATCCAGTGGCAAGGCTCCTAATAATCCTAGTTCAAGTCCAGATTTGGACATCTTTTCGCTCTACTATGTTTTACGCTTTTAAGGGGACACAGTATCTTGAAATTGCTCAAAACAACGATTATCTTTTTTTTTTAATATTAACTGAAAGCTTCTTTAATTGTGAATATTCTGATACCTACAAGACAACAATATCCAAAGATATTGTAACTTTTGTTAATGGTTCGAGCGCAATGACCCATAAAAATGAAAACTTTAAATTGATTTTTCTCCCTGTTTTTATTTTTATAACTTGCTTGTGCGATATTTGGTAAGGCTCTTTTGATAATTTAAATAAAGGTTTAATCTTTTTTTTTCTTTTTTTTTTTTGTAGTTAATATTTTTGTACATGAATTTAACATTCAAATTCGTAATAATTACTATTTTTAAATATTTAAATTGAGAGTTTCCTGAATTTCCTTCTTTTTTTAATATACTGAGAAAAAAAAATCATATTAAAAGTAAAATACCATGCATCTAAAAACCCATGCACAGTTTTATACAGTAGATTCTAATGAATGTGGAAAAAATATTTAAATTTATAAAAATAGTAGGTATTTTTAAAAAGTTGAATTAAAATAATAATAATAATAATAAATTTTCTCAATATAGGTTGTTCTACAGGATTTAATTTTTTTTTAATTTTTGGCATTAAATATTCTGCCACCCCATATTTTTACAATATTATTCAAAATTGAGGATATATTTTCAAAGGTATACTGTGTCCCCTTAAGCCACGTTGAATAAAATTTCATTAACTTCCCTTCTATTTAAAACCAATGCACAAAGTTAGACAATTGGTGGGAAGACCGGGCTAAGTGGATATATGTGCAGTACATCGTAATAATTTCAGATTCATATTGCTGTAGAAATAGTTATGTTTTCTCTGTCTATTTTTTAAGATATATAGACTAATAACTGATAAACTGATTAATTGATTCCGTAATAACTGATCAATAACTGATTCAGTAATAACTGATAAATAACTAACTAATAATTGATAAGTAACTATTAACTAACTAACTGGTAATTAATTAACTGATAACTAAATAACTTATGCTCAACTAATTAACTTATAACTTAAGTTATATAACTAATAATTAATTTATAACTAAATAACTATTTATTCTCACTAATAACTAACTATAATTAACTTATAACCAACTAATTATTTTATTATTTAAGTTATATAACTTAAGTTTAGTTATATAATTTAAGTTATATAACTAAAGTTAAATAACTAATAACTAACTTATAACAAATTGATAACTGACTTACAAACTATACCAACTAATAACTAACTATACTAACAGTTATTTAACTAATAGCTAACTTATAACTAACTAACTAACTAACTAATTTATAACTAACTAATTAAAACTAACTGACTTAAAACTAACTTATATCTAACCAACTTATAACTTACTACTAACTAACTTATGCTAACTGATAACTGATTATAATTGATACAGTAATAATTGATAATTAATTGATTTAGAAGGTTGGTGCAAAATAGAAACTGCACTATACGATGTAAACTAGTTTCGCTAAATAAGCTGTACTGTACACGGTGATTTCCTATTTCTGCCCTTTTGTTCCTGTAAAACTCTTTTTCCCGTGGAGTAGTGGGGACGATGGAAAGCACGCTTTCTAGAGTTCCATTTCTGCAATCTTTTATTTAACCCTTTCATCTGGTGTACTATTAAAAGTCCATGTCTTTTAATGATGCATTATTTTGTTTTAAGAAATAATTTTGCTACTGTTTACATGTAGTAATGCTAGTATATGTTTAAGCATATACTATATAACTTCATTTATGTTTAGCTATTTCTTAATAAAAAAAATGATTACTATTTTCTTAATTTTCTTTGTGCCGTTTGAAATTCTTTTATTTTAAACCTATATTTCACTCTTAAAATTTAAATAATTAAAAAAAAATTAAATGAAAGTTACTTTTCTGAAATAATCCTGTGTAATAAAACTCAAAAAGTATTAGAAGGTTGTGTTTTAAGGTTAATGCTATTGCAATAGAATATTTTCTAAACATCTCTCAAAACTCTTGATTAATTTATTGTCCTATAAAAAGCACAGAATAATACGCAAAATAACAACATCACGCAAATACCAAATATGTTTCAGACAATGAGATATTTTTTAAACACTAAATAATCTATTTGGATAGCTAGTGTTATTATTTTTACCGCAAAAGTAATTTTTTCTTAAAACTGAAAAAAGAAAAAAAGGTAAAAGTATAGTGGAATCTCATGTTATGAGGGGGAAATAAATGCCTATGCTTTTTGTCCATTCATATTTTAAAATTTCAACAATACAGTAGAGCGCCGACTATCCAATCAAGTTGGAGCCGAACCTAGTTCGGATAAATGGACTGACAATTTAAGGGATGTTCCTGACTATACTAAAACGTTCCCATTTTACCCAGGCTTAGGACTGGCAGCACTAGTTAGTGCTTGCATGTTTATTATATTTTATTCACTTTATTTATTTATTAATTTAAATTTTTATCAATAAAAATTTTCTTTTTTCTGTTTTTAACATTTTCTGAATTCCAAAGATTATAACTTAAGAAAAAAAAAAATCTTTCGGTTATTGCTTTCTTCAGAGAAGACACGCTTTTCATTTCTAACCTATCTCGAATTCTTATTAAATACGTTAGTTGAATATGATCAGCATTCTTCTACCATTCATTTCATAGCTGTTTCCAAACATTCAGTGGCTTCGTTATGTCACCGATCTGGGTTCATTTTCAGAGGATTCGTTTTCATTTTTTGCAGTTTATTATCATCTTGAATTTCATCCACAATCTCATCAACATTTAAAATCTTAGATACTACTTGGTTAGCCCGTCGACCCCCCCCCCCCCCCAAAAAAAAAAACTACTGCCGAATTATAAGTTTAAATGCCAATAATGGATGATAAAAAAGTCACATTCGCGTAACATTAAACGCGTATCATGTGTTTGTTACGCCATCAACTTATTTTTAAAATGAAGTTTTAATTGTATTCTTATTATTGTTTTATTAATTCATTTGCTCTTTAATTTTTTAAAAATAAAAAATACGTCAGTTTGTTTAATTTGGTGAATAGTTTTGCGATTTGTATAATTTGGCGAAATTGGTCGATGAGATAACCAAGTACTACCAAATCTTAATTCAGGGTCATAATTAATCATTCATTAATTTCTTCATATTCATATGTTGGGATTCTTCCCGCGTCCATTTGCATGCTAAATCAGAAGGATTACATATACCATCGCCACTGGTTAGCAGATTTACTGCAAAATCTAATCAGTTTCAATGTATATCAAGTTTTAACTGAATCTGAAGTTTGATGAAAATCTTATTGCGATAATCATGAATAATGCCACGTAGCAGAGCAGCGCTACTTGTTGGGCGATTTACATCAAAAGGTAATCAGCACCATATCATATCAAGGACTAACGGAATATGACGTTTTATAAAAATCTGTTCATTAGTTCTTGAGATATAGCTATTTCAAAAATCGTGTAAAAGGCAGCATAGCAACACCACCTGTGAGCTATATATATCAAAATGAAATCAGCACCAGTTTATATCAGGGACTAGAATTTTTTTTTTAAATTCCCCTTTTTGACTGATTTACATGTTTTAGGGGTCAGAGAACCTTATATGCTGCATCTTTCGGAAAATAACCGTAAATTATTATGTATTTTAGATTTTGTACAGTTAATTAAAATTAACGAATACAGTTAATATGAGTTAATACAGTTAATATGAATTGTGCGAATTTCCAGTTACCCTGTATATTACAATGCAAACGTGTTTGAGAATCGCTTTATATGGCCAAATCAAAACCAAGACTTCTCTATTTATTTTCAGTGCCAATTCACCCGCGAAATTTTTTGTAGGAAAAATTGAGCCTGGGACGCCCTCGCGTGTTAAACATGTAGATCTGATACCAGGATTATAGGCAGAGTGCAAGGTCAAACAGTCCTTATACACACATAAAGACATGACAAGACCGGAAATGGAGCAAAATAGGTTAGATGTCCTTCACGACCGAATAATATACTAATATTTTTAGAGGTGTCGTCTACCTTGACCTTGACAAAGTGAGATTTCGACAGTCATCCTGATAAATAAATATATGTCCGAAAAAAAGAAAAACTGAATCTTTTTATTAACCATTTTTCAGCATGGCTGAAATGCGCACCATTTCTAATCGCCAAAAAAGTGTAACTTTTAAATATTAAAAACCGTAAAATAGTTTTATTTTATAGTTGACATGTTTCAACCTTACCCGAGCCATTTTCAAAACAAACAAATACAGCAGACTTCCACAAATCCGCACAGCTTAAGACCAAAGATTGTGCGGATTTCTGGTCATTGCTTTCTTATATTTTTAAACAGTGATTTCAATGTAATAATGCAATCAGAATAAGTTTAGTGATAAACTTAAATAATTTAAAGTAAGATAATTTTAAAAATAATGAAATTATTAAAAGTAAAGATTAAATAAAAAATTAATAATGTGCAATTAAATATGCATAATAAATATGAGATACATATACCTTGATTATTGAATGAAACTTGTTTAATAAAAATGCCTTACTAATTCACATCTATGTCATAGAATAATAAAATTTTATTTCAGATTTAAACAGACTTAATAACCAAAAAAGCTTGATTAATACATAAATACGTTTGGTAAAAAGATTGTGATTACAACATAGTGATATCAGCAATATCTTGCATTTTTTTCTTAGAAATTTATACTTTCTTGATGAAAAATCATGAATTTAGTCATATTAACTAGAGTTGCATATTAAAAAACCTATAGAATGACATAAAAATTAAAAATTCCATAATTTTGTCTTTACATCTGAAACGAAATGTCCATTGTTTACTTCTGCGATTATGTGCTGATTTTAGGGTTGCGGATTTCATGGAGTCTACTGTAATAATATTTTGAAATTGCATGATTTATGATGCAATGATCTGAAGCGTCATCATTCAGTTTTTCAAGTAAGGCACATTATTATTATTATTATTATTATTATTATTATTATTATTATTATTATTATTATTATTTTTTTTTTTTTTTTTTTTTTTTTTTTACTTTGATGTTTATTTATATTTTCGTAGCCATTGAGTTACTCGAATCACAATTTCGGTAAGTTAAATGATGATGCATCATTACACAACGTGTTAGAATCTCTATGGCTTTTGCAATGCGTGGATAATACAGACTAAATAATTACTAAAAGACTAAAAATTTTCTTACTTTCGTTGAAATTTATTCGTCTTAATATAACCTTGCATGGGCTTAACTTCAACTACATAATAGTACACATTTTTTTTTTTCTGTGCTTAAATTCTTTGCTGGTTATTACAATATAGTAGTTCTTTGATCAGTTTGCTCTAAAAAATTGTATTTAATATCAGGGACATGTTAAGGAAAATTAAGGTCCTTTAAAGGATCCTTCACAAAAGATTATATCCTAAAACAGAACCCTTTACAAAATGTTTGATCTCAAAACAGGACCCTTCACAAAATGTTTTATCCCAAAACAGGACTCTTCACAGAATTATTATTTTTTAAAAAATAGATCTTTCACAAAAATTTTCCACCGTCAAATCGAACTTTTCAAATATTTAATCATTTAAAAATAAAATTTGACTTGTAACAAAACAGCTGAACTTATCAAAGAACACATTACTTAGCTTTTTTATGTATATTTCGTATGAAATACTACCTATTCCGGTTGCTCCTATGTTGGAATTTCTGAAATATTTTTGCAGATCTACGCCGATCATGACCTATAGAGACCCCAAAACTACCATCATTAAAAACTTTAAAATGTTTTTCTATCTATCTATATATATATATAATAATTCTGCTCCAATCTCCACCAAACTGATACATAAAATCAAGGGCTATAAAATCTCGGTCAAGTTCATTTATGGGTAAAATCGGACCAAGAGGGTGGAAACAGGGAAGGTTTTTGTGAAAACAGAAAAAACGCCATAACTTCTTAATTAAAATAGATATCGAATTAGTTTAAAGTTTATTATACTTCTAAAAAATGAGCGAAAAGTTTATGTATGACAGATATTTTATAAAATTAAAAATGGGCTCAAGAGGTGAAAATTAAACTGTTTTTTTTATGTTTAACTATTAACGTGTTGAATTTTAAAACTATTATTATAATTATGTTACACCTTTTTTGCAATTAGAAATAGTATATTATTATTTCAATGTGTTAATTTGTTATATATAGCTGAAAAGTATTTATGGATTTAGTTTGTCTGTCTGTAAGTCGTCTATCTTTTGTCCAGTACAATAACTCACGTAAATTTACTCGGATTGCAATTGATGTATGTTATTGAGGTTTATCATCGTTTGTTCGCTACTAAACTTGAAATGAATGGCATCGATAATTCACGTACAGTGACATAAAAAAAAAATTCCGTTACGCGATATTCAATGGGAGAAAATGTTCTGCGGTGCATTTTAATAATGTTACACTTTTTCGAACATACTGAAATCGATACATATCACTGAAATGCACTAGAGGGACTTACATGATGGCACGTGAATAGCATTTGTCATTCCTTTATAGACATGCAAAGTAATAGTATTACAATACTGTTTATGAACAGTAAAAGTAGAAAGAAATTTTTATTTCGCTTTAATCGTGTGTATACCTTTGTGCATAAAAACTACTATTTTCTTATGAAAGATTTCAAATCTATTAGCTGGTTCGAAAGCAATTGCCATGTATTTTTGACTAAAAAAGTGTATAATCTTAAAGAAATAAATGAATGCTAACATTTATGGCGGTTTTTCTCTTTAATATTTTACACTAAAAGAATGAGTAGAAGTTTTCGCTTGGGTTTCGAATTCTCAGAAGGCAATCTTCGTCATGATAGACCGTTTCGTTGGCATGAGAACATACTGCTCTTGCCCAGGAGGATATATTAATCTGATATTCACCATTTACCCAGCTGAGAAAACTTCGGTCGAATTCTCAAATAAAATGAACAATTAACTTGATTGGACTGATCGCGGCTGAAGTCTGATGAGATTACTGCTGAATACCATTTGAGTGATCGACTGAGGTTTTCTGCGGTTGGGATAGACAGTGAACACGAACATAAAGATTAAAAATCAAGATGGTAACAACAATATTAAATCTGTAGAACAAAAAAATGTTTAGTTGATTTTACATGAACACTTTTGCATGAATAAAGTCTCTGCAGGATTTAGGTAATTCGGAACAGCAACGTGCCACCTTATGTGAGCTGTTGATTCAGCTTTTGAGAATAAATAAGGAAAAAAAATTACCATTCATCGAACCTGAAAATTAAACAATGGTTTTATACTATTATTCTCTATCTAAGAGATAATTTCTGGAGTAGAGAAAACAGGTATAAGCACAACTAACAGATTGCTGCACTATTAAACAAATGTGAAGCAATCAACAAAAAACTTATGGTTGATAATTTTTGCAACTGTCAAAGAAGCATTCTGATATATATACTTCAAAGAAAAGAACGCAGCAATAAATGTGAATATTACCTATTTCAAGTCTTCTGTTTAAATTGCGCAATGAAATTTATGGAAATCGCATCGAATTCTAAACTACAGAGAATTTTTTTTTCTTCAGAAGGCAGCAAGATATACTACATACGCAAAAAATGCATTCTCATGACTGGAAAATGTTGTCCAAACTATGATAACCCAAAAATACAACTAAGTAAAAACTTTAAACGAGAAAAGAAACATTATGTTGGTGATAATTGCTACACAAAGACAGACTCAACATTTAGTAGCCCAAAACCATCTCATACAATCAATTTTTATTTCCCGTAATCTCCTCTTTCTGAGAAATTAAGGATTAAGGTATTCTATCCTAAATTTGGTCGATAATTGTTTAAATATCCTTAATCAACCAAAAATCAATATTGAGTGCCAGAAAACGCAATAGTAGTCGCAAATAACAGATAGACGAAAACATTACAAAAAAGTCATAAGTGCGTATTGAAATTTTGAGGGAAGAAGTACCTACATTGTTTAATGCTAATGAAAATTTCATTTTTTTTTTTTTAATCAATCAGTGTTGAAAATCTTTTTTTTCTATTCTTTCAGCACAATCCACTTAACAAATCTTATTTTTTATTAATCACTTTTCCATTAATAGATTTTTTTTTTGTACTAAGAGAAGCGATGTCGAACACGACAGCGTCTGTTCATTAGAGCCGCATAATCGTAACCGTCATAACGAGTTCTCCATAATCATGAATCACACGATGACAAACTCACACGGAGCCGTTCTCACGTTCATTCCCGTAATGACCCCTCTTCAAGTTGACAACATTAGCGCCGATCAGGAATATTAGAGTGTAAGCCCGGCGATAATGAGTTACAAATTAAGAAAAAGAAGAGGTTGCGCTGGATTTACATGTAAAACCGCGCTTTCTTCAGTACCAATTTCGATCTTTTTTTTTTTTTTTAACCGACTGCATCAAATGGAAGAGTTTATCAGTTCGATACGTATGTATTTTGTTTATGTATGTAGGTTTCCAGTACTGGGCACAGTATGCCGGAAAGGATTAAGAAATTCAACAAATGCTAATAAAATCAACGTTTTTCTTAATTCTGTTGTACGCTAGTTTTTTGCTAATCGCTGAGTTGGCTGAATGCAAAGCACTAGTCTCTGCACGAGTAGATGATGTACAACAGAACTGTGAAAAGCGCTGAAAAATTATTCTTTAATTGCAAAATCAAAATAAACCAAAAAAATACTTTTTTTGTGATGAAAAAATATAATGAGTTGAAAAGGTCTTTTATAAGTATTTTTGTTCGCAAATTAGGTCTAACAATCTTGAAATTGAGACAGCTATAGAGTAGAGCACCGATTATCCGAACCTGGCCGGACCACGACAAGTTCATGTAAGCAAAAGTTCAATAACTAGAAAGATAATACTTTAACAATGTTTGGCATAAATACGCACGAAAAAAAAAACGATTTTTAAATTACGTCAACAGTAAGCCGCGTTTAATTTGAAAGCAATCTTAACAGATTTGGCATTCACAGCTCAAGGCGTCGAGAATTAATTTTTTAAACATACATTCCTCTTCCTCCCCCCCTCCCAAAAAAAATCTCTATCTCGTGCAGACGACTAAATGAGATAAATTTATTTGCATTTAAATTAACATAAATATCTCGGCATTTATTTCCTACTTATAATCTACTATAGACCGGAAGGTGGCTGCATATACCACCACTTCATGGAGTTGATGATTCCGATTAAAATCGATGATGACTGAAATTCCAGATTAGACTCTTCATTAACATATTAACACAAGAACGAGCAAAAATTTTATTTAAGTGCTATACAAATATTTTACATCAGAATTTAACCTATATTATTTAAACGTCAGAACTTATACCATTTAAATGTATGGTAATGAGAGTTTCCCTTTTCTTAAAAAAGGATAGGAACATCTTTGCTTTTCTTGTTGATTCCGACCATGACGAATTATGTGGCAGTCTTAATCAATTTAAACATTTTATTCTATCTAAACTTCTTTATACTAAATATACATCTTTAATTATATAACTATAACTTATATGTTATATAGTCAACTATATAACATCTTTAACTATAACCAATTATACATCTTTATCTATAACTTTATACATCTTTTTAGTCACTATTCTGTTTAAATATTAATATTTTACTGAAATAGTGTGCTTTTGGACTTATTGGTTTGTTACAAAGAAACTCCGCCTCCTAATTTCAGATAAACCATTCCATATTCACCATTATACATATAATCTCTTCGTGTTCTATCTCTATGTGATAAACATATTTCCTTATATTTTAACTCTATCTTTTTTATATTTACACATATACTCAACCACAGGGAGTGGATTTGCTTTGCAACTTGATATCTCCTTAACTGTTCACCTTAATTAAATAAAGAAAATATTACTTTTCTTTTTTAGAAGTACCAAAAACTTTGCCATATACATTTTTTGAAGAGGCATATATTTACCAATGATCATACTTTGAGAACTATTTTTGAAAGATGGCTTACTTTTATAAGGAAAGCATAACGAATTCTGCTTCATTTGTGTAACCCGATTAAAAAAAATCTAAAAAAATTCGTATCCATGAATGAAAATAAATTTGCAACTAAGTCAAAAATAAGCGACTTTTAATTGGAGAACAAGCTTTAACGGATTTCGCATGGAATGCGCCAGAGCTCAAGGGTTATTATTTTTCACGAATTTGTGACGTAGATGACACTGATGTCGTTTGTCTCTCCGAAATCTGAAATGGCCGTTCGAGCAATCCGTCTTTGCCTGGCGGGAAGGGGTTGTCCAGCGAAGCGAGTTTTATCCGGTGCTGACGTCAGCCAGAAAACAGGAGAGCGGGAAAACGGGAGAAGGGAGTGTAAATCATTTTCTCCCGAAAATTGATGAGGAGCCTGGCCTCCGGGTTGCAATCGCTGATGTGTTGTTCGCGCACTAATTCGAGAGAAGATTATCCCGGGGTTCCCAAACTTTTTAACGACGTTCTCTTCGAAATAGATGACTCGAAAGAGTTGCCGTTCGAGCGCTTTCGATCTCCCTCTGAAAAATACTGGAGCGGGTTGCTAAATAAAACCTAGAGGCTTAACAAGCGTGAAAGAGTGAGCCGATTTTTCAATTTACGATGTATTCTTTTGCTCGTTTCACTTGATACTTAATTATTTCATTACCATTGTATTAAGTACAGTATACTGAGTTTCTCAACAAGACGGCATAAGTTACGCAGAGCGAAAATTCTGGATAAAAGTATATCAAAAATAACTAAAAATCACTGTACTTCCTTAGATTTGGAGAAAGAAGACATATGACGTCTCACATAGCTTACAGAAAATAAGATTTATTGGAAATATGAATGGTTGCCGACAGTATTGCATTTAGACAAATGTTTAAAGGAAAAAGGAGAACATTTCAGTATAATGTATTCAATACAGTGAGTACGGCATATAATGTTTTTACATTATTGTACATTATATCCATTATTTTATAACTAGCAAAAGCCGTGCTTTGTTTGGATTCGCGAAGCATTATTTCATAAGATAAATATTTGAATGTAACAAAATTTTTCATATTATTTTTGCATTTTTACTAAGCAAAAACGTTAGCTCATGTTTTGGCACATTTAAATTTTAGAAATGTAAATTCAGCCAAATAAGTAAGAATTTTTTATTTATGATATAAGGCTGGTTTAAAAAATGGAATGGGATAATAAAGTACAAAATTCCATAATGTCTTATGGGAAATTAATAACTTGCCCACTGTATCCAAGTTGACCACCTTTAACCTGATAAACAGTAATAATTTGATTCAATTAAATTATTCTTCAATCAATTAAAATATTCTTAAATTATTCTTCAATCTCAATTATTCTTCAATCTTTCGATTGGGATACCAAACTTAAGAAACTTAACAAAATATTCACTTTAAATACCAAATATAAGAATTATTTTTACTTGTTTACGATTCTTTTGCTGCCAGTTTACCAAAGTAAATATCTTAATAAATAAATCATAATGTAATTCTTTTAAAATCCGTAAGTATAAACTGCGTGAATAATTTTGGCAGACTAATGAAAATATATTTTATTTAATATATTAATCATGGTTCTATCTATTATTACTTACCCCATGGTTTATTTTCCTTCTTAAAATAAAAATATGCGGTTTCAATTTTTTATTTGCAAACGATTTTGGCGGAATAATGAAAATATATTTAATTTAATTAATTAATCATGATTCTACCTATAATTACTAACCCCATGGTTTATTTTCCTTTTGAAAATAAAAAGATACGCGTTCAATTTTTTATTTGCGAAAATGCGTCTATAATAGAAAAACATGTAGAATAAATTAATTATTAAAATAATATTTTTTAAGGGTTATTCTGTAAAAAAATAACATTGTGCAAATCTACAAATCATAATTTATTCTTATGTTTAATTTGAAATCAAAATATTGTATAGTTTTTTTATAAAGTGTACGACAAAGTGTAACTTGAGTGGCCTAGTAGAGGATTCGCTTCGCTCATCCTAATAAATTTAATATTAGAACATTTCAATATAGTGTATTCAATGTAGTGAGTACGACGTATAATGTTTTTACATTATTGTACATTATATCTATTATTTTATAATAAATTTAATATAGTATATTTAATATAATGAACATTTCTTTAAAATGAAATAATGATTCAGAAATTTTCAATACAGAAACATGAGTTTATAAATTTCTGGGAAGGACGGGGAGTGGAAAACTTCATTGGTTATGATCCTGGCGCAGATTTTTCATTGCATTGTGACCCAAATGTGACCAGCATGTAAAACCACACTGTTAAAAATATTCTTGTAAAATTATGGGCAGAGACCGGCAGCAGAGATATCCGGTCATATCCCGTTTAAAAAAAAAAAAAAATCTGTGTCTATCATTTTGTCTAGCCCGTAAAACAGGACATAATGCACTTTAAAATAGAATAACACTTTAATTACTGTTCCATAGCATGTAGCGCATTAGATCATCATCACAGACATGCTTTTTCGCCGGATTAAAAAATGTGTTATGGTTAAGTGACATTATTTTTCGAAACACGACTAAAATGAAGGATTGCACTAGCGGAGGAAAATGTATGGGGTCGTACCGCAATTTTGCTAACAAACGAGTTTGAACAGTAAGAATATGGAGATCGCCTTTAATTTTCTTAATATCTGAGGGATAAGACCGCATATTTAGTGGATCAGACCGTTTTTCATCAAATAAGGCTGTTACCCATTATAATTGAAGGGCAAATGCTCAAATTGCAGTTTTTCTGATGCTCTAATTGCAATAAATTTACAGTTTTTATGAGAATGCACCTTAACCCAAATACATTATCTAGATACATACTGCCTACATTGGAGTCACGTGACGTGAAAAATGTGTCAATCTTACGTCGATATTTCGCGCTTTGTGACTTATTAAGGGTGACTTTGTTTACTAGTATCCTTTGACGCGTAAAGAAAAATTTAGTCACGGTGAATTTATGGTAAGTTTGGAAACGACAGTCTTCTTAAAATCGTGATAGACGTTGATGTTGCATTTTGGTACTATTGTGATTGTGACATTTGTCACCTCCTGTAGCTTGACTGTGGTATTAAGATTAAAGATATCATGAGATGTCCACATGGGAGAAGGCTCAAAATGGCCACTATGCACAGGACCTACTGAACGGATTTCATCGTCATCGCATCCACAAACGTTCGTGTACACGAATCTATAAAATCATATTTTGTTGACAATTCAAGAGCACTCTAACCTTTTTAAAATCCTTATAAAACATAGGTTAACTTTACACGTTAACACTTTAACACTCCAGTTTCAAATACAACATCAGTTATGCAATTGTTTATTACTCTGTAATTCTTGAAAATATTCTTCACAGGCAAGTTCAAGTTTCAGATTTTTGGGGGTAACTCATGAAGGTGATCTAATCCACACTTGCTGTTTGTTGTCATGAATTTCTTAAAAGATTATTCTTATAACTTTCCAAACCTTCTAGTGAATTTTTACGTGCCATATTTCGACGCTGCTAAAATGTCGTACTTACTATGACTTGTAAAAAATAAATACCGAATTTTTTTTCGCGAATTATGACCAGTCCAATAGTTTTAGAACGGTCCAGTTCTATAACAAGCAAGTAAAAGCAAAACGATAAAAAAATCCTTTAAAATTGTATTATATTATCTTATTTAGTGATTGAGATTTATTAGGGAAATAATTAACAACAGTTGGAAAATGAAAATTAGTCTCGCAGATATTGTGTGGCACCTGAAGAGTCAAACATCTGTTAATGTACGTTCTGTTACTTCCCCCTTAATTCATCAGTGTTTTACATAGTATCTGCAAATACTTGCAGCAAAAATGAGAGATTAATGTACACAGTAAAACAAAAGATACACTAAAACCTAAACTTTATATATTATACAAATTTAACAAGGTCCAATCGAAAAAGCAAACAGCGTTTTAAATTGTATCGCCAAAAAGAATTTTGCATATACCAAAAAACAGAGATATCCTAGTACCTTATCCCTCGCCCAAACTTAGTAATCACACAAAAATAAGACTTTCCATAATAGCTATTTTTCACCCATGATCTTCCGGATAGCCAATGGAAACTCAACTGAAAACCATTCACATAATTTTAAAAAATAACAGATATTTAAAAAATAAAGACATTTTATACCCCCATCATGTATAGCTAGCTGTAAACTCCCGAGTTCGGAAGCAGTGCCCTGATATGCGTTTGTTTTTTAATTGTCATTAGAATGCAAATAACTCAATTGTAATGCTCTTTAATGATCTAATTAGAAATTAAAATGAGAAAATGTTCGAAATCTGATTGAAAAAACCCCATTTAATAAACTCATAACAGTAAAATAAAACATTTGGAGTATAAACACAAGCGCCTTGGCAGTGCTGCATATAGGCATACTGCATCTGATCGAGGTTTAACGAAATTTTTTGCGGGGACTTTTGATTTGTGTGATATCCGGTACAATCCCTGAAATCGTTTTCATGAAATGCACCAGAAAGGAACAGTTTTAAGAATCAGTAACAGCGATAAGGCGACGACGGCTTAATGGTGAGAAAGAAAAATGGAGTCTTCGAAAAACCATTCCTGGGAGTTCGCTTTCAAGAAAAGCCATTCGTGGCTAAAATGGCGGTCATTTATATGAAAAGGAAGGTGTAGGCGTTGGAAACATACCTTATACGAACCAAAATACATATAAGTGCTTAGTCGAATAGAATATTCATAAAATGGACGATGGTCACAAAACAGGGTAAAGATGAAAAACAGTGGTGTATGTAACCGTCGATGGTGAATCTCACCTGATCAACCAAAGGTAAATACAGGGACCTGGAGTTCATTCGAATGTAAACTACTGATATTCATCTGAGGGTTCTTGAACTGTCACAAGCATTTTCGATACACATATATGAATACACATTTATAATGTGGAAGCATAACTTGGATTTTTATACGCATAATAATTGTCTATATAATGCGAAATCAATTTTCAAAGGGAAGAATTAAAAAAAATGTCTCATGCGTTATGCACACTTTGCTGTTTCTCGAAACTTGTGAGAAGAAAATCCGTTAAAATCATGATTTAAAAATTTTTATTGACTTTGTAACATGAATGTAACCTCGAATGCTTAAACGACTCATCGAAAGAACCAACATTGGACTTTCAAATAAGACTTCTTGATTGAAACCAACGTTTCTCAATCTTAGATAAAGTCATAGTTCTTCATCAAATTGTGCTATTTGATTTTACCTATTAGTCAGCACTCGTCAATGTATCTCTGCTTAAGACGTATCTTCGGTTAATGATATAATTTCTTTTTCCGTAATATTTTCTATTGAAAATTAATATTAAGGACATCGCTTAATTCGGATGTATTTTCCACAATTAACCGAACAAAATCTAGATATATTCGTTCTTTACATTACTTTTCTATAATTGTTTTGGTGCTACATCTTTTAATGAGACATCAAGAAATTGCCAATGACATTCATGAAGAGAAAGCCAATATTCCACAACCGGAAATCTGGAAGTTTAAACAGAGCTGTTGGTCAATATTACTAATCAAAATTGGAGCATGAAGCAAAACTAGAAAAGGATGTGGTAAAAAAGATTGCTTGTTTCATTATCTTGAGTTAATAATTTAAATAAATTTAAATTATATAAGTAAGGCAACTTGTGTGTAATATGTAGCTTGCAGATTTGTTTTTCATCATAATACTATGAATAATTTGTATTTTTACTAAAAGTACTAGTGCAGATTGGGGAAGACGTGTACGGGGAAAAAATATTCACCGACTAATGTAATATGAACAAAGTGTTTCTTCAAAGTTTAACGGTAGTCGACAGTTATTTTTCAATCTTATCAGTTGCCTATTGATTACATACGAAGAAAGTTGCGTATCGTGCAGAGAAAATGACTTGAATTTCAATTTTTCATTTTAGAAGTAGTATTTTAAAATGGTCATGTGATTGGTGAAATAATAGTACTGCAAATATGTACAAATCAAAAAATCCAATGAAAAAAAAAAGTTATTTAGTTTTTGAATGCCGTGTAGATTAGCTCAATTGCATTTCTATAAATTTTCAGTTGGCCGGTGAAACAAAACGGAATTATCCCCTTCGCTGCAGTCCAATTAATACACACAGAGCATTGTTGTTAAAAAATTACGATTTCTTTTAAAATTATAATTTGACAGAATATAGGCTAATTATGATATTGAGTGAGGTGCTAATATAACATTTTATTCAGCCATCTGAAAAATTAAGACCAACGTATTCATTCAAAATCAAAATTTATGCTAAAGTGCGGGCCTTTACCCTCACTTACCCTAAATTAAAAGAATGATGTTTCTTTCAGGATAAATTTTAACCTATTTGATTTCTTTAAAACACTAGAATTCATTAATTTAACACACTTAATTATTCTTATACTATTTTAATGTTTATGTCATTTCAGGCGGACTTTGGTGAGTGCAAGCCCGAACTATCGAGAGTTCATTGTATTAACGCCGATTAGTTTTTCATTTTTAAAATCGTAAACCTCATTAAATCGCAGGAATTTGTGCTAATACTTCATGTTATCTCAAACTTTTTTATTAATTTTCTAAATTAGTTCTTCATTGGGTCATTAAAAGATGAGATGCCGGAAATTTTCTCCACGACATCGTAAAATAGACTCAAAGTGTGCCTTATCAGTCCAATATCCTTAATTTTTTTTTCTCTTCCGCAGTTTATAGTGCCTTGGACAATCACCCCTTCTCTTTTCTCGAAAGTCTTCTCTAAGTACTCTCTCTGCATATCTGTTCTCTTTGAAGCAAGTTTCGACAGAAAATGTCGAGGAAAAAAAGGGGTCGAGAAACGATTCTCCTTTTGGCTACGTTGGAGAGCGGAGAGGTAACCTAATGGCCGGCTCCCAAAGTGGCTATTTCACTTTAAAATGAGGGTCATCCATTTTCCGGGCAAACTCTCGAAAGGGGAATAGAAATTGATTAGAGTTCTTTTTCTTCCTTTTTCTGTTAGAAGTTTGTTATTTTTCCTTCAGTGATATCCAATCGATAGAAGAGCTTATTTTCTCTTTTTTATTTTTGCAATTAATGTTCTACGAATCATCTAAAACAAACAACATTTTCGACTAAATAACGCACTTTAAGTTTTTGTGATTGCCAGAATTTTTTGAACTCGAATGACAACAGTTTATGCAAATCCATGTAAAGTAGGAGTTTTCAATTGCGCCAATGGTCACATTAGGGCCCATGAAGTTAAATGCTCATATTAATACTAGATGATGCTTTGATGTCTCTCTCGCACACACACACACACAAGACTGTTTTGAGTATCGACCAATCTGACTGTTTATTTCTCTGTGTTATTTGCTTTTATCTATCTTTCTGCCTTTCTACCTATCTTTTCCCTACCTATCTATAATCCTTCTATCTCATTATATATCTCTCTAAGTCCTATACCCTGTTCGCACTGAAAAAGTTAAGTCACTTAACTTGAAGTTTTTTGAAGCGGTCGTACCCGGAATCAAGATTCTTGCTTGAGCAAGTTTCTGAAACTTGCTTAAGTGAGCTTGCTCTCTTAACTATGAGTTGATTGCAAATATGCCTTCTGAATATTTAATTATTATTTCTGAATTTTAGAATATTTAATTCTGATTATTAAATTAATGAATTTGAGTCCTACAAATAATTATAAACTATTTCAAGTTGTTATTTGTTTACTCCAGTTGCTTAACACGTGTGTTTGTGGGGTGTTTTTGTAATCAAAGGCCGAAAATGGAAAACATTGAACCTGTGATTTCCTCCCACAAAAGAAATTAATTTTTAATTGAAATAAGGCAGGATAATTACTGTGTAAACAAAAAAGTTAAAAGTTGCAGTTACAAATTTCAGAACTTATGCGCATGCTCAGATGTCAGTTTGGCCAAGTTAAGTCACTTAAACCCTGTTCGCACTGAGAAAGTTAAGTCACTTAACTTGAAGTTTTTTGAAGCGTTCGTACCCGGAATCAAGATTCTTGCTTAAGCAAGTTTCTGCAACTCACTTAAGCAAGCACTACTCTCTTAACTATGAGTTGAGTGGAAATGTGCCTTCTGAATATTTAATTATTATTTCTGAATTTTAGAATATTTAATTCTGATTATTAAATTACTGGAGTTGAGTCCTAAAAATAATTATAAATTATTTCAAACTGTTATTTGTTTACCCCAATTGCTTAACACGTGCGTTTGTGGGTTTTTTTTTTTTTTTTTTTTTTTTTTTTTTTTTTTTTTTTTTTTGTAATCAAAGGTCAAAAATGGAAAATGTTGAACCTGTTATTTCCTCCAGCAAAATAAATTGGGAGGATGACAAAATTAATTTTTAATTGAAATATGGCAGGGTAATTGCTATGTAAACAAAAAAACTGTTAGGAGTTGCAGTTACAAATTTCAGAACTTATGCGTATGCCCAGATGTCATTTTGGCCAAGTTAAGTCACTTAAAATATTTAGCAAGTGCGAACAGGTGAAGCCTAATTCCGGGTATCCCGCTTCAAAAAATGTAAGTGACTCAACTATCTCAGTGCGAACAGGGTATAATATCTAATCTCTCTATCTCTCCATGTAAACAAGGTGTTGCCGAAATCGACCAACAAATTCATAGGAGTGATACGAGGCATCAAAAGGGTGAAAATTTTCCTAAGTACACGACGCCTCAAACCACTGATTGTGTCAAACATACGGTGTATTTCAATCTCAGTGAAATCAACTTGGGGGTAATGATTTTTGAAAAATAAAAATGTTCCAAAAAAAAAAAAAAAAAAAAAACGCTAAGCCATGCATCGTGTTTTGTATGAAATTTGATAATATCGCAAAAAATTCTTTAAAAATGGGATGTTCAAGCATGAGTTATTAATCACAGTCCAAAATGAAGTGTTCAATGCTGCTAGCACGTAAAATGGGAAGTTTCGCCACTTTTATATGGTTTTATCATGTTTACAACAAAAATTAACATGTTTGTCAAGAGTTCCATTGTAGTAACATCAGTTTTATGAAAGTTTTTACCATCAGGAAAAGACCTACAAAGAGAAACTTAATGGTTAGGGCAAAACACCTGTGTTTTTGATTAAATAAGTTGTTTGCGAATCTATGTATTGTGATCATTTTTCATATTCTTGATGACTAGGGGAAAATTGGATAAAACCGGGTCGGTGGATAAAACAGGGAAGCAGACTTTATGGCTTTATTTGAGGCGGTATCTAGCCGAAACTTTTAGAATTACTTTTAGGCGAGCGGTATGCCAGCTCCCAGTAACCAAACGTCGTGTAAACAAACTCATTTCGTAGTGGTGATTTTTTAAAGATTTCACGTGTAAATGTTAAAAATTCGACGTCTGCAATATTACATTACCAATCCTAAATACCAAAAGATTTAGATTAGGTAAGTATAACGCATGATAGTCTATTATTTACTCGTTATTTTAACGTTTTGCATTGGTGTCTACAAGTTATCTGAACAACGTTAGAGTAGCATTTCATCAAAATGGCGTGGTCGGACAGAACCGGGATGCAACTGGTCGGACATAACCAGGAAGTTTCCGGGATTGGACAACTCATTTATTTGCGTTATTAAAATAGTATTAACTTGTTTAAGCATTGTTTGACGATCTATAAATATTTAAAAACTATACCAAAAATATTATTTAAATTAAGTTGTTATATAGAAGATTGCTTTTAGTCATTTCTGTTGCAACATCTATCCTTATTTCATGCCCCTAAAAATTAGAACTCGAACAAGAAAAAGAAAAGATGGAAGAACAAGAAAAGAAAAACTTAACCCTGAAGTGAGGCTTTCCATAATGACAGAAAAGAAAAATAGAAAAAGTGATGTGAAAAAGAAAAGTCATAAGAAAAAAAATCCTTGACATTAAACGAGGAGGAAGATGAAAGTGAAGAATACATATTTTTCAACGACTTACATGAACAATCTAAACCTAAGGGAAGTTGGATATTGTACCTTCATTGCAGAAAGTGGGAACATGCAGCCTGCAAATGAACAAGATCGAACTTTCATTTGTGATTGTTGTGCCTAAGAATTTTAACTCTTAAAGCATAACTCATTTTTATTTTTTGTAGATTTGATATAGATTTACATTCTGTAAGTATAATATGTCAATTTTCCTTTAATAAATAGTATTATTACAAAATTACAATGTGCTTTTATTTATTTTTTCCAGTTCCTGGTTTTATCCGACCTGGTCAAACAAAACCGGAATATTGCAAACTTCTAAAAAAAGTGTTGTTATGATCTCAATTTCTGTTGTTCGTGACTGAATTAATACTTTTTCTTCGTAAGTGCTGGCAAGATCTGCACAAATTTAACATAGGTGTTGGGTGCACCTATACCCCGGGTTCATACAATAATAAAAACCCAAATAATGATATCTTGTAGGGGCATCTAATTTAGTAGAACCTCATGATCGTGCGGCCTAGTCAGGTAATTGACAACACCGGAAAATACAGTTATCAGGTTGTCATTGATAAAAAAAATAATATAGTCATTGAGTTGTGTAATGTTTAGTAGATTACCTAACCTATGGCCCTATTGAATAGCTAAGAGACAAAATAAGACTTAAAATACATTAAAATTAAATTTCCCCGTACTTAGCTACAGAACCCTACAAAATATATTTACTCACTATTAACTTTAGACAAAAGAAAAAAAGAATTAGAATTTAATTAAATATGCAAGTATTGATTGACTACTGAAACAAAAATATAAAATAGGCCATTAAAATAAAAGCTCTCATAAATGACAACTAAGTGTTCTAACAAACATAACTCCTTTATTTAATATAAGCACATTAATAATATATTACAAGAGATCAACTAGAGAAACGTACTCTTTAAGCAAAATGTTACACTTACAGCCACAATAATCTAAAATTTATATTTAAGTTGGACAATTCGCTCACTCAGACAAAGTCTCTGTTTACATTTTGGCGTGAGTTTCTCAACAGATGGCGCTGCTATGCAGAATTTTCCCGATTCTATCAATAGCTCTATCTCAAGAACTAATTCACAATTTTTTTATCAAACTTCAACTTCAGGTATAGCTTGATAAATATTATTGCTATTTATGTTTTAGTATAAATCTCCCTACGGCTGGTGTTTTTATGTGCAATTTTCCCGATATCCACACTTGTCCTATTTCAAGGACAGTGGTAAGGAAACAAGAGTTTAAGGACAGCCGCAGGCGGCACTGCGCAACCGTGCCGCCTGCGGTGCCTCCGTGGCTCCGGCTGTCCCTCCTGCGCCCACCGTGCTACCGCCACCCTCCTGCGCCCACCGTGCCACCGCCACTCTCCTGCCCCCCACTATGCATCCCCTCCACGAACACCCCCTAGTGGAAAAAAGGAACATTCTATTATAACAGGAGAGGTGAACAACCTTCCCAATTCAAAAACATTGTCAATCACATCTCAACTCGGAATCATACTATATGATGAAGAGTAAATTTATATTTGAATTTTGAACAACCGTAATTTTAATGAGTATTATTAATTAAACGAAACAATTAAAATCTCAGTTTTTAACCATTTTATTTAGATTTCTTCAACTACAAGATGAGATTATCAATTTAACTCAAGAAAGTTAAACATATATTTGAATTTTGCTTGATAGACATCTTAATGAGTACCGTTAATTAAGTAAAAAACAATAGAAAATATCAAGTTTTATAGAAAAAGACTGATTTCTTACGATTTTTATCAACTTAAGAGAGAAAACTTAAACGTACATTTCAGTTTTAAGTGATTATCATCTTAATGAGTATTTTTAATTAAGCAAAACAGCGAAAAATATAAATTTTTATTTGATTTCTTACGATTTTTATCAACTACATGATCATTGTATCGACTTAAAAGTTGAAAGTTAAACATGCATCCTAGTTTTTCAACAGATATAACCTTAATGAATATATCGTTAATTAAGTAAAAAAGAATGGAAAATATCAAGTTTTATAGAAAAAGACTGATTTCTTACGATTTTTATCAACTTAAGAGAGAAAACTTAAACGTACATTTCAATTTTTAAGTGGTTATCATCTTAACGAGTATTTTTAATTAAGCAAAACAGCGAAAAATATAAATTTTTATTTGATTTCTTAAGATTTTCATCAACTACATGAGAAGTGTACCGACTTAAAAGTTGAAAGTTAAACATACATCCCAGTTTTTCAACACCTATAACCTTAATGAGTATTGATAATTAAGTAAAAAACAATGGAAAATATCAAGTTTTATAGAAAAAGACTCATTTCTTACAATTTTTTCAACTCAAACTTCAGAATACCAATTTGAGAGAAAGAAACTTAACCATGTATTCCAGTTTTGAGCAACCATTTCCTTCACGAGCATTTTTAATTAAGTAAAACAACAGAAAATATTAAATTTAACCAATTTCTTTCGAATTTTTCAACTATAATATCAACTTAAGAAAGGAAACTTAAACATTTATCTTAGTTTTTGAACAGCAATCCCTTAATGAACATTGTTAATTAAGCAAAAAACAATGGAAAATATAAATTTTAACCGATTTCTTTAGATATTTTCAACTTAAAAACGAAATTTAACCATACATTTTTAACATTCGAACAACTATTACCGGAACGAATTTTAATAATTAAGCATTTAACGAACGAAAATAGTGATTTTTTTATTTTATTTATTTATTTATTTATTTATTTATTTTTTAAGCAAGAAGGTCAATTGTATAAACTTTTACAGTAATTTGACATTTTAACATACTTTAAAAAACACTAGTTACATAAGATTTCAAACTTTAGGTGACTAAATCTCAAGATATATTTTTCTCGAAAACAAATATAAAATACATATTTAAAACTAATTTCCTCAATCCTACGAATTCAACAGGATTTTTACCGATGCAAACATTAGAAGTGAACAACAAATTCTCTCCCCATCTAAACTCAAAATTCCTAAAGGGGAGAGTACAATAGGTTTTTCGACGTCACACTTCGTAAGGTTTTCATTCAAGAAAAATATCTTTTACGTTATAAAAGTCGTCTTCTTAGAAGGATATAAACTTGTGATTTTTGTTTTTGAACAATCATTATATTATTAAATATTAATAATTAAGGAAAAACAATGGAAAATAATATTTTTTAAGGAAAAAGACGAATTTTATCGAATTTGATTAATTTTTACACTAGTATTTTCAAAAAGCAACATGGAAATATCGATTTTTTTAACTGAAGAATTTAACGCATGTTTTAGATTTAACAACAGAAACTTAATAAGTATCACTAATTAAACAAACAAACAAAAAAACAAAATACTGATTTTCAAGAAAAGACGAATTTTTATACAAGTTTTCAACACTTTACCTTTCTGAAATTTTTATGTTATCAAACACCAAGTTATTTAAAATATAAATATTATGCTTAATGTTTAGATAGTACACATGACTAATTCCACTTATTCTTTTCATATTATTAATTAAATTGACACATGTTTCACTCTACACTTCAATGATTTCTGAATTTTTACAATACTCACCACCAATTTTCTAAGATTTTCCGATTATACATTCCTCAGAAGTACATATTCGAAATGGTACAAACACTTTACATATCGAAAAAATATCATTGAAGTAGCTGTATTTAATATTTTTAACACCAATTTTCTAAGATATTATAACATTTTCCAATTATACATTCCTCAGAAGTACATATTCGAAATGCTACAAACACTATACATATCGAAAAAATATCATTGAAGTAGCTGTATTTAATATTTTTAACACCGATTTTCTAAGATATTATAACATTTTCCAATTATACATTCCTCAAAAGTATATATACTAAATGCTACAATCACTTTATATATTGAAAAATATCATTTATCTACTAAGTATTAATCAAAATTATAATATGTTTTCACCCTACAGTTAAAAAAATATCTGAATTATCAGACAACAACATTTTTCAAATATGAATATTATTTTAACAGATTAAAAATGCAAAACATACACGAATATAATCTTTAATTTTTGTAATCATTTCATATTTCATACCAAACTATCTGAAATTTCAACCAAATAAGAGCAAATATTAGACTATTTTTTTTATCATTAATATTGCTTAGACCTTTTCATCATAACTTTTTAAAATGGTATTTATCCATTTTTTGGGTTGATTATCGAAAAACTGTAACTGAAATTACATAAACTCAATGCAAAAAAACCTTGTTCTCACACAATTTCTTAAAATTCAACAAAGAATTGACTATTACTGCAATACTTATCTATATCAATCTCGATTCTCGATAATATATAGGTATTTTATCATTACACACTTACATCTCTTTTCAAACGTTTATCAGAAAATAAGTCAATCAAAGTCTAGTAGTTATCAGACCTATTCCCCAGAAATATTGCTATCATATGAAACAGTAAAGAAAATTAATAGATATTTAATATTTAATATATTTAATATTTAATATTTATCTACTCATTTTATTAATCAATTCATCAGATGTTTCATCTTGCACTTCTGAATTATCATCCATCAAGGTACTTAAAATACAAATACTACCTTTACAACCTTAATGATACATAGTATACATAACTAATCTTTAGTTAGTCTTTCCATAGTATTAATCAAATTATATGCTTCCTCTTGCACATCTGAATTATCGTCCATCAAGTTGCTTAAAATATAAATACTATCTTTATAGTTTTAATGATGCATAGTAAACGTGACTAATCTTTAGTCAGCCCTTCCACAGTATTTTAACATTTTATAACATTTCATTGAATTTTAACATTTCATATTTCAAATAACCTATTTTCGAAACCAAACTATGTGAGTTTTACCACAATGTTTATCATCATAGAATTATTTGTGTTTCACACTTTTCTAAAATTATGAGATATGTACTCCTCAGAGGAATTACTATCATATGAATAAATGAAGAAAAATTAATTTGTATTAAATGTACACGAAATTGATTGAAAAATACATGCATTTAATAAAAATAAATAAATAAGCGATTATTTATAACATTAAACCTTTACTAAATATATATTTCTTTCATTATACAGATGTTTCAACAAGATGAACTAAAACAGCAGCAAACTTCAGAAATTAATGATCTGAATGATTCATCCCTAGCACAAGTAGCGTTAACGAATAATACATATGTGAGTACTTATATGAGAAATAAGTACCGTATAAGAATTCGTATATGAAACGTAATTAGAGTAAATATAAAATGATTTGTCTTACTGCCTACACTTTAACAAATGCCTTTTTACCTATATTGTTGAAGAGAATCCTAACTGTTTGCATTTATTTCTATTACAGATGTGTTCTATTTTCTACAAACACTTCTTAAGTAAATGGAATTTAACAGAACATACAAAAATCCATACAGGTGAAAAACCTTACACTTGAGAAGATTACCAAATGCGGTTTTCAAGAAGACGTGAATCAAAAATGCACGCATCATCATATAAAGCATCGTCAGTTATATGTAAACTTAGTGAAGATATTCAAAAATTAGTCAGACGTTTGAAGAATTTAGAAATAAAGGAAGGTATTTAGACTATTTATCCATCATATTTTCATAACAGTTACCACAATATCCCAAACTTAAAATTTGGAAGACATACACACAGCTGAAAAGAAATTTTGTTACCCGTGATTTTTCGAACCAGCGTGAATGTATATATATTATTTTGCAATATATTCTTTAAATGCTCACATTAAATATTCTTTTATATACATTTGTCGTCGTGTTTATTTTTCTAAAACCTATTACATTAAGGAATACATAACATTTTAAGTGAAACAACACTTTCACAACTTAAAAAATGCATAAGAACATACAAAATAAGCAGATTTATGAAAAAAATATACAAGTTTACAGAATAATTTCAAAGTTTTCTAGAAATACTGACAAAAAAATATTTACAATATAAAAAAATTACAAAAGTGAAAAGAAAAAACACAAATGTAAAACAAAAAATCACAAAGTGAAAAACTCACAACAAAGTTTTTTGAAAAAAAAAATTACAACAAAAACTTTTTTACAAAAACCAAAACTTCAAAAAATATTTTTTACAAAAAAAATTTTTTTCAAAAAAATTTTTTACAAATTTTTTTTTTTTCAAAATAAGTTTTTTACAAAAGTAAAAAAAAAAATCACAACGTTAAAAAAATGAAAAATTTTAGTTAAAAAAGTGTAAAAAAATTGTAAAAAAAGTTGCAAAAATTTCAAAAAAAAGTTATGAAAAAAGTATCAAAAATTTTGTTCTTTTTAATACACTATGCATTGGCGAAACCATTGTATTTGCTATTAAAAATAACAAACTTTTTGATACTTTTTTCATAACTTTTTTGAAATTTTTGCAACTTTTTTTACAATTTTTTTTACATTTTTTTAACTAAAATTTTTCATTTTTTTAACGTTGTGATTTTTTTTTTTTACTTTTGTAAAAACTTATTTTGAAAAAAAAAATTTTGTAAAAAATGTTTTTGAAAAAAATTTTTTTTTGTAAAAAATATTTTTTGAAGTTTTGGTTTTTGCAAAAAAGTTTTTGTTGTAAATTTTTTTTTCAAAAAACTTTGTTGTGAGTTTTTCACTTTGTGATTTTTTGTTTTACATTTATGTTTTTTGTTTTCACTTTTGTAATTTTTTTATATTGTAAATATTTTTTGTCAGTATTTCTAGAAAACTTTGAAATTATTCTGTAAACTTGCATATTTTTTTCATAAATCTGCTTATTTTGTATGTTCTTATGCATTTTTTAAGTTGTGAAAGTGTTGTTTCACTTAAAATGTTATGTATTCCATTAATGTAATAGGTTTTAGAAAAATAAACACAACGATAAATGTATATAAAAGAATATTTAATGTGAGCATTTAAAGAATACATTGCAAAATAATATCTATACATTCACGCTGGTTCGAAAAATCACGGGTAACAAAATTTCTTTTCAGCTGTGTGTATGTCTTCCAAATTTTAAGTTTGGGATATTGTGGTAACTGTTATGAAAATATGATGGATAAATAGTCTAAATATCTTCCTTTATTTCTAAATTCTTCAAACGTCTGACTAATTTTTGAATATCTTCACTAAGTTTACATATAACTGACGATGCTTTATATGATGATGTGTGCATTTTTGATTCACGTCTTCTTGAAAACCGCATTTGGTAATCTTCCCAAGTGTAAGGTTTTTCACCTGTATGGATTTTTGTATGTTCTGTTAAATTCCATTTACTTAAGAAGTGTTTGTAGAAAATAGAACACATCTGTAATAGAAATAAATGCAAACAGTTAGGATTCTCTTCAACAATATAGGTAAAAAGGCATTTGTTAAAGTGTAGGCAGTAAGACAAATCATTTTATATTTACTCTAATTACGTTTCATATACGAATTCTTATACGGTACTTATTTCTCATATAAGTACTCACATATGTATTATTCGTTAACGCCACCTGTGCTAGGGATGAATCATTCAGATCATTAATTTCTGAAGTTTGCTGCTGTTTTAGTTCATCTTGTTGAAACATCTGTATAATGAAAGAAATATATATTTAGTAAAGGTTTAATATATAAATAATCGCTTATTTATTTATTTTTATTAAATGCATGTATTTTGCAATCAATTTCGTGTACATTTAATATAAATTAATTTTTCTTCATTTATTCATATGATAGTAATTCCTCTGAGGAGTACATATCTGATAATTTTAGAAAAGTGTGAAACACAAATAATTCTATGATGATAAACATTGTGGTAAAATTCACATAGTTTGGTTTCGAAAATAGGTTATTTGAAATATGAAATGTTAAAATTCAATGAAATGTTATGAAATGTTAAAATACTGTGGAAGGGCTGACTAAAGATTAGTCACGTACACTATGCATCATTAAAACTGTAAAGATAGTATTTATATTTTAAGCAACTTGATGGACGATAATTCAGATGTGCAAGAGGAAGCATATAATTTGATTAATACTATGGAAGGACTAACTAAAGATTAGTTATGTATACTATATATCATTAAGATTGTAAAGGTAGTATTTGTATTTTAAGTACCTTGATGGATGATAATTCAGAAGTGCAAGATGAAACATCTGATGAATTGATTAATAAAATGAGTAGATTAATTTTAATACATTAGATGATTATAGCAGTAAGAAATTTCGTGTAGGAGCAATGTGTATAAGGTGAAAATTGAATAGAATCAATAGACTTCAACTCTATAATCGTTCCAAGTTAGTATTTATCTCACTTGTGTAATGCTGAAATATAAAAGTTAGATGTAAATAAATATTGTGGTATTGGTTTAAAAACTAAAAAGTATTGAATTTTACTGAATTAGAAAGTATAAAATTTGATTAAATAATGTTTTATGTATAAAAATTAAGTTTAAATGTGATAAAATTATAAAATCAGTTTGTAAACTCTCATTTTCATAAGTACTACTATGAAAATATTCTTTTAATATAGAATTTCTGCTTATTGATGAGAATAAAAAATTATTTTTTTTGATTAATTTTGAATATTTATTGAGTGTATGCAATACAATGATTAAAATCTGATAAATTCGGTGTTAAATTTTTCAAGAAATTGTAATTTGTAATCCAGAAAAAGGTGTAATTTTAATAAATTTGTAAATATGTTCATTAATTTTTTTAGTTATTTCTCTAACTTGTCATTCATTTGTTAATTTTTGTAACTTTTGCAGAAAAAAACATTTGATTTTTCGGTAATCTGTACTATTTTTTTGTTCAATAGTTGATTTTATTGATTATTAGTATTCTCATTCGACAGTAATTTCACGTATGAGGTTATTAAATATTAAATATCTATTAATTTTCTTTACTGTTTCATATGATAGCAATATTTCTGGGGAATAGGTCTCATAACTACTAGACTTTGATTGACTTATTTTCTGATAAACGTTTGAAAAGAGATGTAAGTGTGTAATGATAAAATACCTATATATTATCGAGAATCGCGATTGATATAGATAAGTATTGCAATAATAGTCAATTCTTTGTTGAATTTTAAGAAATTGTGTGAGAACAGGGTTTTTTTGCATTGAGTTTATGTAATTTCAGTTACAGTTTTTCGATAATCAACCCAAAAAAATGGATAATTACCATTTTTAAAAGTTATGATTAAAAGGTCTAAGCAATATTAATGATAAAAAAAATAGTCTAATATTTGCTCTTATTTGGTTGAAATTTCAGATAGTTTGTTATGAAATATGAAATGATTACAAAAATTAAAGATTATATTCGTCTATGTTTTGCATTTTTAATCTGTTAAAATAATATTCATATTTGAAAAATGTTGTTGTCTGATAATTCAGATATTTTTTAACTGTAGGGTGAAAACATATTATAATTTTGATTAATACTTAGTAGATAAATGATATTTTTCAATATATAAAGTGATTGTAGCATTTAGAATATATACTTTTCAGGAATGTATAATTGGAAAATGTTATAATATCTTAGAAAATTGGTGTTAAAAATATTAAATACAGCTACTTCGTTGATATTTTTTCGATATGTAAAGTGTTTGTAGCATTTCGAATATGTACTTCTGAGGAATGTATAATTGGAAAACGTTATAATATTTTAGAAAATTGGTGTTAAAAATATTAAATACAGCTACTTCAATGATATTTTTTCGATATGTAAAGTGTTTGTACCATTTCGAATATGGACTTCTGAGGAATGTATAATTGGAAAATGTTATAATATCTTAGAAAATTGGTGTTAAAAATATTAAATACAGCTACTTCAATGATATTTTTTCGATATGTAAAGTGTTTGTAGCATTTCGAATATGTACTTCTGAGGAATGTATAATTGGAAAATGTTATAATATTTTAGAAAATTGGTGTTAAAATATTAAATACAGCTACTTCAATGATATTTTTCAATATATAAAGTGATTGTAGCATTTAGAATATATACTTTTCAGGAATGTATAATTGGAAAATGTTATAATATCTTAGAAAATTGGTGTTAAAAATATTAAATACAGCTACTTCGTTGATATTTTTTCGATATGTAAAGTGTTTGTAGCATTTCGAATATGTACTTCTGAGGAATGTATAATTGGAAAATGTTAGAATATCTTAGAAAATTGGTGTTAAAAATATTAAATACAGCTACTTCAATGATATTTTTTCGATATGTAAAGTGTTTGTAGCATTTCGAATATGTACTTCTGAGGAATGTATAATTGGAAAATGTTAGAATATCTTAGAAAATTGGTGTTAAAAATATTAAATACAGCTACTTCAATGATATTTTTTAGATATGTAAAGTGTTTGTAGCATTTCGAATATGTAATTCTGAGGAATGTATAATCGGAAAATGTTATAATATCTTAGAAAATTGGTGTTAAAAATATTAAATACAGCTACTTCAATGATATTTTTTCGATATGTAAAGTGTTTGTAGCATTTCGAATATGTACTTCTGAGGAATGTAAGTAGGTAGAAAATGGGGGAACCAAAACAGTGGCGCAGTGGCGCTCACGTGACCGGAAGTGGGCGTGACCGGAAGGGGCGTGGTTATGACGTCATCGAGTTGAGTTGAGTTGTAGAATGCTGAAAGTTGAGTTGTAGGATGCTGAGAGTTGAGTTGTAACATGCTGTATAGATTGTATTTTAAGGAATGGCAACACCGAGTTTCGTTTTAATGTAATGTCAACACTTTAGTTTCGGAATCCAGACTTAATTTTTGTTGTAAATGGGGGGGAAAGGGGCGGGGTTTAGGCACTGAAACGAGTTGAGTTGAGCTGTACGAATGCTTCTGTAAAATAAAATTATTTTCTGAGGTAAAAAAAGTCAAATGGTTTAATTAAATTAATAATGTGCAACAGTTTAACTGTGACCGGAAGGGAATATATTTAGAAACGGGTTTTGGCAACATAGGCGTTCGGCAGTTGCAAAGTTTTTTCGCGTGCGTGTAGCATCGTGTTGTTAAATTTCTCTGCATACTTTTCTTCCTGCTTTTTCTTGTGTTTAAAAAAATGAAACGGTCATCTAGTGCCTTGAATAACTCCGCAAAAAAGATGTGTTTTGGAGAGGAGTCTGCAAGTTACATGTCTTCTGTAAATATGGATATACCAGAACATTTTTTTCAACTGAGTGATGATTATTTTGTAGTTGTTTCTGACTTTTCTGATATGATATCTATACATATCAGAAAATTTTGGAGGAATAAATATGGCCGCCTTATCCCAACGAAGATGGGAGTCACTCTTTCCCCAGTTTTGTGGCAATCTCTTGCGAAAAAGTTGGACTATTTAAACCCGTCATGTATGTCTTCAAAAAGCGAGATTATCGATGAGGAATTGATGGTTTCAACTGTAAGTATTGAGGATACACCACACATTACTCTCCAACGTTATTTTCAACGAAAGGACTTTGTTCGTGTATTTTCGCCTACTATATGCCTTCTGTCAGAAAGTGAATGGCAAACTTTACGCAACATTTATAAAGATGTTACTGCTGATATCATTAAAGAACTCTTTTGCAAAATATTTCCCAGAAGGATCTTGAAAGAAGTTCACCAGCAAATGTCTTCATCTGCGAATCTATCAGAAACGGGAAATGACGATGCTGAAATGGTGCTAACGACTTCTATGGTTGAACTTTTAAAGTGTCATCTGGAAACGAACATAAATAATGTGTTTGAGTGCATCGGTTGTGAGGAAAATTTTGGCAATCAGCTAGGACATGATTGTATGACAATGAACCACGACCGTAAATTGCATTGTTATGGTAATGTAGCTATTTTTTCTATGGACTTAGAACTTTTAGCACAAGAATTTGTTCAACAAAATGCACAAATTATTACTTATGCAACTAAAGAGTTCTTTGATAACCTAGACATGTCACGATTGATAGAAAACGCGAAGGAATTGTATATTGCTTCTGATCCTTGTCCTGATCTTATGTTTTAAATAAAATTTTTATTTGTTATTGAAAGTTATGTGTCTGTCTAATTTATTTTATTTATTTATTTATTTTTTTTGTGGTTAATTGCAACTTTAATTTAAAATATATGGATAAACTGTTAGCATAAATTAATCATTTTCTACCTGATGAATTTTTTTTCTATAAAAGTCTTCATTCTTAATCTTTCATTTCAGTAGTACGTACGACTTTAACACATGCGCTATTCTATCTATGTTTCTCGAATTAATGTAATTATACTTTATCTTTAAAATGAGTTTAAGTGCGGCTTATAAAACCCCTGAACATCCAGGAAGTTTTAGCAGTTTGGAAACTTTATACAGAGCAACGAAAGGTAGATTTTCAAAGTCTTATATCCGAAAATGGTTGCAAAGTAAAGATTCTTATACTTTGCACAAGCCTATTATAAAGAGATTTAGAAAAAATCGGGTAATGGTTGGTAAAATAAATCAGCAATTTCAAGCTGATTTGGTTGATATGCAATCTTTATCAAGGTATAATGACGGTTACAGATACTTGCTAACTTGCATCGATGTATTATCGAAGTATGCTTGGGCGATTCCTTTATCCGACAAAACGGCTGAAACGGTTGTGTCAGGTTTTGAAAAGATATTTTCTGAGCGTATACCTCGTAAACTACAGACTGACTCTGGCCGAGAATTTAAAAATCATCTTTTGAAAAAATATCTGGATAAAAAGAACATAGGATTTTTTACGACGAATAACGATACGAAAGCCTCCATTGTGGAAAGGTTCAATCGCACTTTAAAAACCCGCATGTGGAAGTACTTTACAGAAATGAATACTTATCGATACATAGACGTTATTACTAAATTAGTGGCGAGTTATAACCATACCTGGCATCGCAGTATTCAGATGGAACCGGCAGCTGTGTCCAAGGAAAATCAAAGTATTGTTTTAAAAAATCTTTACGGTAATAAAACACTCCCGAAATCTAGGCCGAAATTAAAAGAAGGAGATACTGTTCGAATCAGTAAAGAAAAATTACATTTTGAAAAAGGATATGAACAAAATTGGACTCGGGAAATATTTACTATCAGTCAAATATTTCGTAGAAATCCTGTCGTTTATAAGTTAAAAGATTTGACAGGCGAAGAAATTGAAGGCACATTTTATGAACAAGAATTGCAAAAGGTAACAGATACGGGTTATTATCCGATAGAAAAGGTTATAAAGCAAAGGAAAAAAAATGGTAAAAATCAATTTTTTGTGAAATTTAAAGATTATCCAGATAAGTTTAATATGTGGGTGGAAGAAATAGAATCTTTATAAAAGTTACAAGAAATTTCGAGTCGTGTCAGTTACGAATATGTCTTTCTACGTGACGCTTGTTAGTGATAGCTCTAGAACATTTTTTCCTGAAAACAAAATTTCTCATTTTTTCACACAGCTTCCAACACCTATAAATTTAAACAGCGGAGAATGGGAAGTTGGACTGGTAGATTTAATTTATCCACATACGTGGTATAACGTAAGATCGGATAATAATCATAATGTTTTTGGATTCGATTTGGGAGATGGAAAAGTAGCTGCCAGAAAAATCCCCCCAGGTTGCTATGAAACCATACCCGACCTTATCAAAGCGATGTATGTGCCTTCGCATCAAAATAAAATCGAGTTTAAATATAATTCTGTCACGAAGAGGGTTAAATTTAAATTAGAAGAGAACTGTAAAGTAATTTTATATCAAGGCATTGCAGAACTACTAGGTTTTGAACCGGGGGAATTTAAAGGTAATCATGAAAGTCCTTTTATTGCGGATCCCACTGCTTCATTTCCTGTAATATATGTTTATTGCGATCTGGTAGAACCTCAGATAGTCGGTGATGTGCAAGCTCCTCTTCTGAAAATTGTAAAAGTGGAAAGAAAGGACGGTGAGGTGGTGAATGCGCATTACGTTAGACCACGTTACGTACCTGTCATCCGCAGACATTTTCAAACAGTCGAAATTGTTTTAAGGCTGCATTCCGGAGAGTTGGTACCTTTCCAGAAAGGAAGAGTGATAGCTGTTCTTCATTTTCGAATGAGACAAATAGTATAAAAGAAGGTGCCGTAAAAGTCATGTTTTATTAGAGACTTCGTTTTGCAGCAAAGATGTTGGTTCCATACAAGTGTTGCGTTAAGGACTTTGAAGATTATTATGTAAATCAGGCCGGAAATGGTCTTGGATACTATAAAGGTCAATCTTCGCAAAAAGGTTATGGCATCGGAGGTTGGTTTAGAAAGCTATTTCGTTCGGCCCCTCCCTTTTATAACCAAAGGCGCCAAATCAGTCGGCAAGGAAGTTTTGAGAACAGGAACTCAAATAGCTAACGATTTGTTAGAAGGTCAAAACATACAAGAATCTGCAAAAATGAGAGCTAAAGAAAATGGACGAAAATTAGCCAAAAAAGCACTAAATACAGCCGATGAAATGCTGGGACAAGGTAAAAAGTATAAAAGAAAAAGAAAATTGGTGAATCGACACACTTTATTAAAACCGCGGAAAGTGAAAAGACGTGACATATTTGACCCGTAAGAAATGACATTTTTATTAAAAGATTCCCCAGAGTGCGCTAAATCAGAACTTAATTTGTTCACTCTTCCACCAACTCAAACTGTCATCGAAAAAGGGCATTGGGTTCAATATCACCCGATAGCAAATTCTTCAGATGGAGGCCCCGTCGAATTTTTGATATCCGGAAGTGGAGAAGATTATATTGACTTATCAGAAACCAGAATTTATGTGAAAGCTAAAATTGTGAGTTCTGAAGGAAAAGATCTCAAGGTTAACACTACAGACTCTGACGGAAAGACAATTGAGAATAAAGTAGGGCCAGTCAACCTTTTTCTGCATTCTTTGTTTTCTCAAGTGGATGTGAGTTTGAATGAAAGAGTAGTTTCTTCGAGCGATAATACTTACGCTTATAGAGCATATATAGAGACTTTACTGAATAATGGCTATGACAGCAAAACATCACAACTTTCTTCAGAACTTTACTATAAGGATACAGCAGGCAAAATGAATGCCTATGAAGAAAGTGGAGACAATGTAAATCATGGTTTTGTGAAACGAGCAGCTTTGTTCAAAGAAAATACCACTGTCGACATGATGGGCCGTCTACACGTAGACATATTCAATCAAGATCGACTTTTACTTAATTTAGTAGATGTTAAAATTAAACTGATAAGAAACAAGCCCGAATTTTGTTTAATGGGAGAAGGTGATTATAAAATTGTTTTCGATCATATATCTCTTTTTGCACGCAAAGTGAAAATAAATCCAGCCGTGTCAATAAGTCATGCCAGAGCTTTAGAAAAAACATCTGCAAAATATCCTATCGATAGAGTAGTATGTAAAGTATTTGCTATTCCACAATCAAGCTATTCTTTTGTTCAAGACAATGTTTTCTCAGGTCAGATGCCTAAACGTCTAGTTATAGCATGCGTAGATAACGATGCTTTTAATGGCAACTATAAAAAATGTCCTTTTGAATTTAATCATTATGGTATGAATTTTATTGGAGTCTATGTCGATGGTCAGCCTGTACCTCACCAACCTATGCAGCTAGATTTCGATAAAGGAAATTATATACAAGCTTATCAAAATTTATTTTTGAAATCTGAAGGTCTTTACATATCTAGAACTGAATTTGCTGAAGGTTATACTTTATTTTTGTTTGATTTATCCCCTGATCTGTGTGATGGTGAACATTTTAATTTGATACGACACAGCAATTTGCGTATAGAGTTAAAGTTTAATAAGTCACTTGATAAAACGATATCACTGATTGTTTTCGCTGAATTCGAATCTCTCATTGAAATTAATAAATCCAGAAACGTGTTATTCGATTTTGGTAATTAATGTATGCTACTCAGATTCATCGCATTTTGAGTAACGATAAGCATGCTGGTAAGCATTTTGCGGGAGTTTTTCCCGCAGATCATCTACCTCCAATAGAAAAAGAAACAGCTTTTATTGTGAACACAGACACTCATGACCAAAAAGGTTCTCACTGGTTGGCGATGTTTATTCAAGATAAAGATACTTTAGAATTTTTCGACTCTTTTGGATTTCCTCCTTCGACATATCAGCCCTTTATCTCGCAGTATGCAAGTCGATTTAAGCATGTGAAGTGGAACGAAACATCATTTCAAAGCCTAACATCTAACGTATGCGGACAATACTGTACTTATTACTTACTTAAAAGATGTAATGGATTCTCTATGGAATATGTACTTCATGTATTAAAATTCTCGAAAAACAGAGATTTTGTATTGTTTAAATTTTTCAAGAAAAAGTATGCTGTAAACATGATTTTTAAAAAATAAATAAAATGTGTATTTCAACATTTGGTATTCTTTCATTATTACAATCATTACACTTGCATTTTAAAACTTTTTTTTTTCTTCATGCGTTATTTATTATAGTTATTATTATTACTATTGAAAAAACTTAGTGGAAGAAACTGTCATGATAAATTAAATAAATCCTGAAATTTATCTAAAATTTTTTGTTATAAATCCAATTTTTTTAACATGTTTTTAATATGTTAACAGGATGTATTCAGCCGGTTAAAACATTTAAGTTTAAACATTAAAATTAGAAAGCAGTTAAACAGCAAATATTGATAAATAATGTCTGAAAGCTTCAAGACTTATTAAAATCCCACAATTTTAGAATACCTCATAACATCGTTACGAATAAAAAATAAAATAATTTTTAATGAGATGTAAACACAATATATTCTTCCACTAAGACCTTCAATTAATATCTTTAGTTATTGTATTTCTTCTTCTTCATTTGATTTCTTTTTTTAAGTCTTTCTTTCGGTGTAATATATATATTAAACATAATATATTATAAAATTTATTTTATATATATTAAAATCAAGTAAAGAATTTTAAGAAAAAAAAAAGCAAGGAAAAACACATGTTAATGAATAGAAATAAAAAACATAACAACTTTTTAAAATATTAAAATAATCATTACTTTATTTAGCATTAAATTGTTACAGTTGATCAAATCATGTACGTTACATTGTACGTTACAATATCAATAAGAGTCCCATGCAAGGGATTTTACATTTCCAATCATGGATTCTTTTTTCAAATATTTATTTTTAACATGAGTAGGTGGTAAGTTAGATTTCATCAATGCTTCGTGAAAATTTTTATAACCAACAGGTTTTATTTTACGATCTCTAACTAAATGGTTAATTAAATCAACAATATTTGTACGACGCAAAATTTTTCCATTAACTACTAATTCCTTATCCGGTGTCCAAAAAACGGAAGAACCAGGTTCTCGCATTTTTTCGATTATTTCTTTAGCAGTCTTTCTAGATTTTTGAGGAACTGATTCAACTATTTCTTGCTCGATGTCATCGCTTTGAGCTGCGCTAGAGTTCTCAGAAAGTATGCTAGGTTCAGTTTCCAATTTTATTTCCTTTTCCAAAGGTTCTGCTGTAATTTTAGTAGCCCCCGCGTTTATTTCGTTTTCTGAAAAATTATCAGTTTGCTGTGGGAATGAAAATTTAACGTACTTTTGGAGAGCTTGTTGATAGAGAACAGCTTTTTCCGATGTGTCCAAATTTTTCTTTTTCAAAATATCATGCATTATGCGATCCAATTCTGAAAGTTGATCAGAAACAAACTGCGACAGTCTTTCTTGTGGAACTAAGAGGTATTTTTTACCGTGTTCCATTGATGAGCGAGGATAGGACAGACACTGCAGCAGGAATGAGAAAACTTAGAAAACCTTCGCCTTTTTGTACGAGGAGTCGCCTTTTCTTATAAAGAGGTATAGATTTTTTACTTAAATTTCTGACGTACTTTCTGTACGGAGAGAGTTTATTCTTTTGATGCTTACTTAACGGCACGTTTCCGTTCAGTATGTTTATACAACACTCACACAATGCTTTTATAAGAGAATTTGGACATTTACGCAATATTACAGCCTTACTCCTGCTTTTAGCCAAGAGCTTTAAATGCTCGACGTGCTCTTTGGCAGACATATCGAAGACAAATGAACTTCGTGTTCTTGAAGTGAGCAACTAATATACTTTTCGAACGCCACCGCCTTCGCTAATGCACAATGATTAAAATGAAGCGGATGGATAAAACAAAAGACGTTAGTTTGAGGTAAATTTTCAAATTTCGGGCATTGCCAATCGTCTAAATTGTGTATAGTGTTACTTAATAGTTTTTGCAAGAATTTCTTTTTTTCTAAACCTTTTACAAAAATTTCTCTATAATTTTGGGCTATAGAAAACAAAATAGTTTGGAAATGAAAATAGGATATTTCTCCCGAATTCCATGACAAATTATGCATGTTTCGAGTCACCCATGAGAAAATAAGTCTTTGTTTATCAGATAGACTTTCCCAGGATGAAGGAGGTAAAAATAACCAATGGCCCTGGAAATTATTGCCTACACCTCGAATTGCAAGTTCTTTAACTACGAAACAGCCCGGCTTAAGCTGGAATCCTTCAAAATCGAGAACTGCATACATGACCAACGCTTCTTCACAAATGAATGAATTATCGCGGTACGTACACAGCATTTAAATCGCCTGGAAAGATATTAGAGCGCACGCGCAATTCTTCGATTGTTTCCGGCTCTAAATCTAAAAACAGATAACCATGAGGCTCGAGTGTTGCATCATTGTAACTTTCCATGAAAAATTTAGTTTGTTTCGGATACATTTGTCGAGCTAAGCATGCTATTTGTTGTTTATCTCTCACATTTTTAAAACAGCACAGATATGAAGTATTTAAGGATACATTTCTCATCTGCTTGCCTTTATGAAATAAGTTCTGCACAATAAGTATAACGGATATGTTACGATGGTGCGATTTTTTTGTGAATAAATTTGAGAGTCTCTTATCATCACCCACCTCATCCATTAAATCATCAATAATTAACAGGGAGTTAGACAAATTATGTACATTTTTTGGTAATCCTTCATGAAATTCAACATTGGGCATTTCCTGAAATAAAGATTGATAGGCGCCGTAACACCAAACAATCCTATTGGGAAAGGGTTTTATCAACTTCGTATCCAGTATTCGCTTAACAAATTTTGTCTTACCAACTTTAGTTGGACCACAAACCATTAGCGAAAACGGATGGTTTAAGCATGGAAATTCCAATGGTCCGCTTATATCTGGAACTTCCATTGTAAATGAAATATTTTTCAAAAAAATCGATATTTATAAGAGATGAAATTAGAGGGGGGGGGGGTAGTATAGTGCTAAAATAAAAAATAAAATAAAATAAAACTGATTAACCTGGAAAGAAAAAAAAAGCAATCTGTGAACGCATAAACGAAAAAAAAACGAACTTTTTTTTTTAAATAAATTTTGCGAAGCCAAACATTAAAAGAATTATTTTTTTAAATAAATTTGTTAATTCTTGAATTTTTAAAATTTCTATTCAAATATTTAGGAAATTTAAAATATAAAAAGATTATTTTCAATTTATATTTAAATGGTTGTAATTTATTATATGTTAAATATAAATTAAGAATGACGTTTTTTTATGGCATGGTATAATTATAATTTATAAAATGCTCAATGCAACTTGTAATACCGTAAAAAAGAACAATTTAATTAACCAACACATGGAAGATATCTATATGAAATAATAAACAGTTAATTTTTTTTCGCTTGATTTCACCATATAAGTAGAACAGTTAGGAAGTAAAATTAATACTATAATGACCATAAGGTAAGGTATTAACAGAATTTTTATTTACGTACCTTTTTTCATCCTTAGACGAAAGAGCCAATTTATTCTGTTTGATAGAGAAGAGATTATGCTTTTGGGAACGGATGATATTCAAGGTAACTAAGAGGTTTTCACTATCGAACAAACAACGTTGATAATCTTCAAATTGAATTTTTCTCCCTGTTACACTTTTTTTAATGCCTTTCAATTTTTTTACTGTATTTTTTTCTTCCGTCTTATAGGCATACATTTTCGATCGTAATCCAATGAATTCTGTCATTATTTTACCAGCGCACTCATCTTTCATCTTTCCAAGCACTTTTTTGTTCATGAGTGGCATGGAAAATCTATTATTTTCGGGATAATCTGAAGTATCATACCACGAAATGTTTCTTTTTATATCATCATACAAATCATTTGTTTCAATATCGTATATCAAACTGTCGGTGTCAGTATATAAAAGTTTTACTTTATCTTTATACATTTCCTTCATATGATCGTAATGGAATTCATACATAAGTATTTTGGATATATCTAAAATGCACATTCCAATTATTACGGGCTTGTTGAACACAATGGATGTTTTGTTCATGTGAACTGCTACCATATTTTCATCAAAAATGGTCCGTTCTTTAAAATTTGGCTTAGAGATAAGCTTTTCAACCTTGCGAGCTGTAGTACATATTCGTATGTCTACACGCTTTCTAATTTGTTCCATCGTCTTGCCGAATACAGCATTGTTCATTAATTTATAAAAATTCTTCTCAAACATAGATTTTGATTGAGTACGGTGTTCAGTATTCAAATCTATATATGTTTTAAGCCATGTAGATTGATCAAATCTGAGAACTCTGTGAATTTTAGTAACTATCAACCCCTGTTTTATGCATTGTTTTAAGTTTCTGTAATGAATGATATATTTTTCTTTATTTTCCAACGTCGTCAAAAGTCGTTTCTCTTTACATCCTGGTGGTACTACATTTTCAGGGGTAAAAGGCAAATCTGCATGTTTATCATGAAGTTCCACAGGATATTCAATATCCACTTCTAAGATAAAACCAAAACTGGAATCGTCGGCAACATTCATTATGTCAATATTTGGATCAACCCAGCAAAAATCACTAACAGGCAAGGGCTGAGTCATTACCCAGCCGTAAAGGTTGTTAGCATCAAGATACAACAAATAATTTGATGCCTTATCCTCGTCAAATCCTGGCAAATATTTATTGTGCGCCTTTCCATAGCGATTGGAACATTGAGATATTCCACCTCGTATCCCCTTCTCCACAAAAAGTAACATGTCATAATCAGTAAAAAGCTCTAAATTCACTTTCGTTATCTTTAGCATGGCATCCCACGACAGTCCGGGAGCAGTATAATACCAAGCTGGATCTAAATTGTATGTTTCCATGCATAAATTTCTAAAATTTTCGAAAATGTCCGTGAGTAAGAGCACGTCGCTTTTAACGTATAGTTCTGTATATTCTCCCATATTTTTGATGTCGAAAGAGTTCCAAACGTGAAGAGCATGTGTATAATCATCATCTGAAACATCGACATCATTTAACCTGTTATAAAAGTCTGCTTTTGGTGGAAGAGAGGTTTCCGCACACTTTTCATGACTGCTCATGAAATCGTAAGGAAAAACACCTTTACGAAGAAGAAGGTCCACTTTGTCTGGAGCAAAAAAGGAAGCCGTGTGTAGAAATCTTTCTTTAGGCAGATAACTGGAGAGAGAATCAATACTTGCAGACATGAAGCGATAAGAGTCTAAAAATCGGAGTTTCATTTTACTACTTAAAGATTTCGTTAAGGAAATGTATTTTTCCTCTGTCTGAGGGATGATTTGTATGTCCCTTTCATCGGCTCCAAGTTCTCTGATAAATAGATGAAGATCATAATTCGTTAAATTATGGAAGAAAACAGGTAAAAATCGTGGAGTCTTGAACTTCAAATTACAATTGTTGCAGGCTGGTCCACGAAATTTTCCAGTAATGTGGCAATGATCTTTCACCTTCGGATTTTTTTCCGAGAATTTATTGGAGCATAAATAGCATTTTATAGCAGAAGTAAAAAGAGTAGCTTCTTCTTCAGTTAGTGGAATCATA
This sequence comes from Maratus speculifer, assembly GCA_964019185.1. NCBI lineage: Eukaryota > Metazoa > Arthropoda > Arachnida > Araneae > Salticidae > Maratus > Maratus speculifer. The sequence goes on along the minus strand of OZ025292.1, from coordinate 18,838,090 downwards.
GTTTTTGGTGTCGTGTAAATTTTTTCAATTTCTTCTGCTTCTGCCTTCAAATTTTGAACAAATACTTTTGCAGCGTCTGGTCCACGATACACTACGGGAGGTTTATACATGCCTTCGGTATATGCTATGTAATAGCAAAATGCCATAGGTTCATGACGCTGATATGCTTCGTTGTAAGAAGTAGATGATCCAGGTGAGCACGATGAAATAGGTTTTGTGATGCATTCAAAGTCAGCATACACAACGAAAGGCACTTTGTAGCTATTTTGCACATTTTTGAATGATATCCATTTGTTGTGCGGCATCTCAACCCTAACAGGTTCTTTTTCGGAACACAGAACTTTATGCGTTAGAAGTTTCTCTTCGGAATGAAAGAAAAGTAAACATCGGCGGCAAATATAACACTGAGTCTTATGTTTAGTATATTGTGATCTAACTAATCTAGATAAGTCTTTTATCCATGCATAATGTGATATTTCTCCATTTTTTATAAGCAAAAGATCAACATGAACATCTCTTTCTTTTGAGGTAGGCATAAATGGATATATTTTAAAATTATCGTTGTAAGCATATACATTTATAGACATCGAATTATTCACTTCGAATATTTTAATGTCTTTGGCAGTGACGGGGAAAGTTATTCCTTCAAAGTTAAGTCTGTCAGAATACTGCATGTAATGTGACAATCGATGGGGGTTATTTTGAGCGGGGTATAATGCCGAAAGAACGGCCCATTTGAAGCATTGGTTGTCTTTGTTTTTCACATTTATTACCGCTCCCTTGGCTTTAATTGATTCGGGTAGCTCTATAAAAGAAGATCCTTTCATCGGGTTATACTTATTCAGTCTTACTTCTAAATATAAAATCTCTTCCAAGCTCCATCCGGAATCCTTTTCTTCGAATTCTGAAGATTCAGCTAAAAGTTTCTCTGTACAGCCCTCGTAAAATTTATCTAAATCCGTCGATGCCAACACAACTTCATTTTTCGTTTTGAATGATTTTACTTCGGATATAAATGAACCCGAATTAGAATATTTATTATACTTACAAAATAGCTTTAAATTTATCTTGAGTTCAATTATATCATTTGCTTGTATTATATCTTTCACCGCTTCACATTTTGAAATCAAAAAATCTTTAATTTCTAAATGACCATCCTGATTTTGTAGAATAAAATTTTTAATACGTCCTTCAAAGGCGGATTTATCCGAGACTGAAATTTTTGATTTTTTTTCTTTTGGGATAGCGACTTCTCGGGGGGATACTGGAGGCTCTTCTTCTTCTTCTGACAAATTTGATGCTTTTCTCTTTTTCTTTGTTGCTTTACAGTTTAAATTTATATGGCGGTTTAGTGCATCTTTTCGCGAAAATTTAGTTTGGCAATTCAGACACTCAAATGAGGTTTCTTTAGTGTGTACAGTCATCACATGTCGACGTAAATCCGCTGTCCTGGAAAATGTTTTATTGCACGTGTCACATTTGGTGCTCGATCCTTCACCTCTCATATCAGGTGACGTACAAAATACATATTCAGGTGTCGGAACTGGTATATCTGGGGCGTCGTTTGACAAAGAATCTTTTTCAGAAGTGCCGTTTATTTGGTTCAAATGTTCTGAATCAGTTGGTGAGTTTTTATTTGAATCGGCTATTTTTTGGAAATCCATTGAAATATTTGGGTCAAATAATTGTTCGGCATTAAAGCCAGCAAATTCATTACATAAACTTGGAACTGTGGGATTTGCATCTAAAAAATCAAGACTTGATTGGCTTAGATTCCTCATCGAAAGATATAACTCTGAAGAATCATCATGTACTGAGTCCAGATGCCGTGATGAATTTGTTATATTTTCATTAAAATTTTCTTCTTCTAACAAATCGATAGAAATGTCTGGCTCGAACAGTTGCTCAGCATTAAAGCCCGCAAAATCATTACAAACATTAGGAATTGTCGGGAGTTCATCTAAGAAATTAAGCCTTGATTGGCTGAGATCCCTCAGCGTTAGACATATTTCTTGAGAATTATCACTTATTGGATCCAAATGTTGAGAAGGAATATTTGAAATTTCATTGGAACCACACACTTATGTAAAATCCATAGGGAATTCTGGATCGAACAAATGTTCGGCATTAAAACCAGCAAAATCATTTGAAGTATGCTGAGAAGGAATATTTGAAATTTCATTGGAACCACACACATCTGTAAAATCCATAGGGAATTCCGGATCGAACAATTGTTCAGCATTAAAACCAGCAAAATCATTTGAAGTATTAGGAACTGATGCAAGTTCATCTAAAAACACCAACTCAGTATCATTTAAATTTTCCATATTGGAAATTACTAATAATATAATAACATAACTAGTAAAATAATAATAACGAAATCAGAGTAAAAAAAGAAGCAGTACACTAGGTAATCTCGCTAAATGAAACAGTTTAAGTTTGAAGCTTACTTAAATATTCGCACATGCACGTGTCTAATCTATCTTTAAAAGACTTCTATTCACTGAATAGATAAAGAGCATTCTGTTGCAAGAAAATTTCATGCCTTAAGGAAAATGTTTGTCGTTTCAATCACAATACAGATGATGAATAACAGGCTGGGTAGTGTTCTTGTTCACATAAGTTTCACTAAGCAAGATATTTCACTTTTGAGAAACACATGTTACTTTAAAAGGTGATTTTAAAAGTCCTTTGCGCTAAATACTTTAAAAACATTTATTTCCCTAACTTAACAATACATAGAAGAGATGAAAGGTTCCGGTAAACATAGACGAAAGTGGTCAATAGAGTTTATTCCTCCCCTTAGGCTTGAGAAATGGGGGATTACATGGCGGATTGACATGAACGCAGGGTGAAAGATACTACAAAACGGTTTCTTAAAAAAGTAATTTGTTACCTTTCACAGTTACAATTGTAATCTATGTATCTTCAAAAAACCATACTTCAGAGAGAATTCGCTATGCACTTTGTGGGAGGCCGAAAATATCATGAAAAATAAATTGGATAACTAATATACCTTTATTCTCCTCCATTTTGAGACACTTGCGAAAACAAATCATTCTTTTGCAGGAAATGTCCAATTCTTTTCTTCAAAAGAAATTTTTAAACTCTTTCTTTAGTACGAGCACAGAATAAAGCGTTCTTGACTGTTTTCAAATCTTCAGATCTTTCCATGACTTTGACCAACACAAATTTATTTTCATCGAAATTAAAGTGATATTAAAAAATAGAAAAAAAAAAACTATAGTAAAATTTTAGAGATGCATTTTTTTTTTTTTTTGCTAAATAACAACACGATGCTACACGCACGCGAAAAAACTTTGCAACTGCCGAACGCCTATGTTGCCAAAACCCGTTTCTAAATATATTCCCTTCCGGTCACAGTTAAACTGTTGCACATTATTAATTTAATTAAACCATTTGACTTTTTTTACCTCAGAAAATAATTTTATTTTACAGAAGCATTCGTACAGCTCAACTCAACTCGTTTCAGTGCCTAAACCCCGCCCCTTTCCCCCCCCATTTACAACAAAAATTAAGTCTGGATTCCGAAACTAAAGTGTTGACATTACATTAAAACGAAACTCGGTGTTGCCATTCCTTAAAATACAATCTATACAGCATGTTACAACTCAACTCTCAGCATCCTACAACTCAACTTTCAGCATTCTACAACTCAACTCAACTCGATGACGTCATAACCACGCCCCTTCCGGCCACGCCCACTTCCGGTCACGTGAGCGCCACTGCGCCACTGTTTTGGTTCCCCCATTTTCTACCTACTAATGTATAATTGGAAAATGTTATAATATTTTAGAAAATTGGTGTTAAAAATATTAAATACAGCTACTTCAATGATATTTTTTCGATATGTAAAGTGTTTGTAGCATTTCGAATATGTACTTCTGAGGAATGTATAATTGGAAAATGTTATAATATCTTAGAAAATTGGTGTTAAAAATATTAAATACAGCTACTTCAATGATATTTTTCAATATATAAAGTGATTGTAGCATTTAGAATATATACTTTTCAGGAATGTATAATTGGAAAATGTTATAATATCTTAGAAAATTGGTGTTAAAAATATTAAATACAGCTACTTCAATGATATTTTTTCGATATGTAAAGTGTTTGTAGCATTTCGAATATGTACTTCTGAGGAATGTATAATTGGAAAATGTTATAATATCTTAGAAAATTGGTGTTAAAAATATTAAATACAGCTACTTCAATGATATTTTTTCGATATATAAAGTGATTGTAGCATTTAGTATATATACTTTTGAGGAATGTATAATTGGAAAATGTTATAATATCTTAGAAAATCGGTGTTAAAAATATTAAATACAGCTACTTCAATGATATTTTTTCGATATGTATAGTGTTTGTAGCATTTCGAATATGTACTTCTGAGGAATGTATAATTGGAAAATGTTATAATATCTTAGAAAATTGGTGTTAAAAATATTAAATACAGCTACTTCAATGATATTTTTTCGATATGTAAAGTGTTTGTAGCATTTCGAATATGTACTTCTGAGGAATGTATAATTGGAAAATGTTATAATATTTTAGAAAATTGGTGTTAAAAATATTAAATACAGCTACTTCAATGATATTTTTTCGATATGTAAAGTGTTTGTACCATTTCGAATATGTACTTCTGAGGAATGTATAATCGGAAAATCTTAGAAAATTTGTGGTGAGTATTGTAAAAATTCAGAAATTATTGAAGTGTAGAGTGAAACATGTGTCAATTTAATTAATAATATGAAAAGAATAAGTGGAATTAGTCATGTGTACTATCTAAACATTAAGCATAATATTTATATTTTAAATAACTTGGTGTTTGATAACATAAAAATTTCAGAAAGGTAAAGTGTTGAAAACTTGTATAAAAATTCGTCTTTTCTTGAAAATCAGTATTTTGTTTTTTTGTTTGTTTGTTTAATTAGTGATACTTATTAAGTTTCTGTTGTTAAAGCTAAAACATGCGTTAAATTCTTCAGTTAAAAAAATCGATATTTCCATGTTGCTTTTTGAAAATACTAGTGTAAAAATTAATCAAATTCGATAAAATTCGTCTTTTTCCTTAAAAAATATTATTTTCCATTCTTTTTCCTTAATTATTAATATTTATTAAGATAATGATTGTTCAAAAACAAAAATCACAAGTTTATATCCTTCTAAGAAGACGACTTTTATAACGTAAAAGATATTTTTCTTGAATGAAAACCTTACGAAGTGTGACGTCGAAAAACCTATTGTACTCTCCCCTTTAGGAATTTTGAGGTTAGATGGGGAGAGAATTTGTTGTTCACTTCTAATGTTTGTATCGGTAAAAATCCTGTTGAATTCGTAAGATTGAGGAAATTAGTTTCAAAAATGTATTTTATATTTGTTTTCGATAAAAATATATCTTGAGATTTAGTAACCTAAAGTTTGAAATCTTATGTAACTAGTGTTTTTTAAAGTATGTTAAAATGTCAAATTACTGTAAAAGTTTATACAATTGACCTTCTTGCTTAACAAAAATAAAAAAAAAAAAATAAATAAATAAATAAAATAAAAAATCACTATTTTCGTTCGTTAAATGTTTAATTATTAAAATTCGTTCCGGTAATAGTTGTTCGAATGTTAAAAATGTATGTTTAAATTTCGTTTTTAAGTTGAAAATATCTAAAGAAATCGGTTAAAATTTATATTTTCCATTGTTTTTTGCTTAATTAACAATGTTCATTAAGGGATTGCTGTTCAAAAACTAAGATAAATGTTTAAGTTTCCTTTCTTAAGTTGATATAACAGTTGAAAAATTCTAAAGAAATTGGTTAAATTTAATATTTTCTGTTGTTTTACTTAATTAAAAATGCTCGTGAAGGAAATGGTTGCTCAAAACTGGAATACATAGTTAAGTTTCTTTCTCTCAAATTGGTATTCTGAAGTTTGAGTTGAAAAAATTGTAAGAAATGAGTCTTTTTCTATAAAACTTGATATTTTCCATTGTTTTTTACTTAATTATCAATACTGATTAAGGTTATAGGTGTTGAAAAACTGGGATGTATGTTTAACTTTCAACTTTTAAGTCGGTACACTTCTCATGTAGTTGATAAAAATCTTAAGAAATCAGTCTTTTTCTATAAAACTTGATATTTTCCATTCTTTTTTACTTAATTAACGATATTCATTAAGGTTATATCTGTTGAAAAACTAGGATGCATCTTTAACTTTTAACTTTTAAGTCGATACAATGATCATGTAGTTGATAAAAATCGTAAGAAATCAAATAAAAATTTATATTTTTCGCTGTTTTGCTTAATTAAAAATACTCATTAAGATGATAATCACTAAAAACTGAAATGTATGTTTAAGTTTTCTCTCTTAAGTTGATAAAAATCGTAAGAAATCAGTCTTTTTCTATAAAACTTGATATTTTCTATTGTTTTTTACTTAATTAACGATACTCATTAAGATGTCTATCAAGCAAAATTCAAATATATGTTTAATTTTCTTGAGTTAAATTGATAATCTCATCTTATAGTTGAAGAAATCTAAATAAAATGGTTAAAAACTGAGATTTTAATTGTTTCGCTTAATTAATAATACTCATTAAAATTACGGTTGTTCAAAATTCAAATATAAATTTACTCTTCATCATATAGTATGATTCCGAGTTGAGATGTGATTGACAATGTTTTTGAATTGGGAAGGTCGTTCACCTCTCCTGTTATAATAGAAAGTTCCTTTTTTCCACTAGGGGGCGTTCGTGGAGGGAGATGCATATTGGGGGCAGGAGAGTGGCGATGGCACGGTGGGCGCAGGAGGGACATCCGCAGGGACAGCCGGAGGCACGGAGGCACCGCAGGCGGCACGGTGCCGCAGTGCCGCCTGCGGCTGTCCTTAAACAATTGTTTCCTTACTACTAAGGACTACTGCACGGAATTTTAAGTCTTTAGAATTTTCAAGATGAGCATAGATTGTCATTTAATTTTGGCACTGTGATAGCGAATTTTGAAGTATTAACATGCCTGGGATAGAAAAAAGTTTTGGTATTGCCTCAAATGACTAGTTCTAATTGGAACTATATGCCAATGATTAACGGTTTAGGAGTTAACCATCGGACACCGTTAAGAGTGGACACCCTGTAAAGACATAAATATAGACACATACAGCGTATTCAGACATTTATCTGGTAAACTCACAGGATTGTTGTGTGCATTAAACTGTAAGAGAACATGAGATTAAATACCATGTTTAATAAGTGAAAATCTCGAAATTTCCTATTTAGGTTGTGACGCCATGTGTGAGTGAAAAAAAAAATACTGAGAAAAAAAAATTATTTTTCCTTATTTAAGTTTATAAAAAGTTATTCTTCATAGTTAATCAGCAGTATATTCCAGTTCTTGAAATAAACTCGATACAATTTTATTATTTAATATCAATAGTCGTTACTGTGGCAGGCATAAATGCCACTGCATCCGGTATCTTTGAGCCCGTCCGAATGTTTTTTTTTTACGTTGTTATAAGCTGTGCATTGATATCCGAGGCCTCCAATTTCAACAACACTAATTGCTATAACTTTTTTCTGCTTTGTAAATTAATGTGAAATGAATATTTTTTCTTGTTGTTTCCTTGTTCCCGAGTGACAACACAATCTGAATACATATTTTGGTGATTTTCATATACTAAACATGGTTTACGAATCCGTATTCCATTAAATTTTTTCTTCATCTTGGTGTCTACTCACAACCTTTTAAATTAATCAAATGAATATGTGAACACCCAGTATATATATAAATATATATATTTCACACGCTTTCTGTATTTCTCTTTCTCTACACACATAATATTTTTTTTCTTATTTTTTCTCTCTTTACCTAGCCTCATTTCTCTTTCTTTCTCGATCTACCTATTTTTCATTCTATCTAAATTATATTACTATTCCCAAATTGAAGCGTTTCATAAATTCATTTCATACATTCGAATTGATATATCACTCATTTCATAAAATCATTACACAATTTCGTTACATAAAATAGTTCCTCTCAGGTTTTAATTTAGGTATGGGGAAGAAATATGTATTTTATACTACTAATAAAAGATACAGGAATTAGAAATTAGGATTTCCACGAAATTTCATAGTTATTTAATTAGGCTTCGGCATCTATTGAAAGGAGCTGTACCAAATTCAATATGCAAGATGCTAATTAGCGATCATTCAGTCATTACACTACACTCCAAGAGTGTACAGGGGAGATACGATGTGTGACATAATCAGAGAGGATGGTTTAATTCGTTATAACGTCAGATCTAAATAATGCGATAAATTAGAAAGACATTATTTGCAAACTATATAATAAAGTTAATGATAGGATTTTTTTTTAAATTCAGATTTTTTTAGCACACACACACTCACACGCATATATATACACTTATATGTGTATATATATATATATATGAAATTTGATTCAATATCAGCCTACTGACCAGTTGAAAAACTAAACAAAATAGAAAAGCAAGACAAAACTTGAAATGCATGAATATGGAATAGTACCAAGACGGAAAGGAAACAAGGACAAGTAGAAAGGGACAGTAGGAACCAAAACAAAAGAATAAGTATTTCCTCTTTTAATTAAGGTAAAAACAGGATTTAAACATCATTATAATTATTTTAAAAAACAGAAAAATTTTTAATGCAATAAAATATTTTTTAGGAAATTTGAAGATGTTCGTGTACCGAATGAATGTAACTTAAATTTTATGTAAAAAATAAAGTCGATCTGACAATCAGTTGCCCTGATATTTGCGATCGTAATTTCCACATTATTTCACGTTATGCATGTCTATGATAAGTAAGTATTACGGTGGCTCCCAACAACTAGTTCACGCCATGGGTTAACATACTATATATAATAAATCAATCGCTTAAAAAGAATTCGCCATTATAAAAGTGTGTGTATGATGGATAATAACGAAACGCATATGCGGATTCAAATACTACGACGGTTAAAATCTGTTTGTTGCCATTCATTCACATAAAAAATGGGTCTTTCAGTACGTATATATTTTCCACGTGTCCCTCGTTGATATTAAAGGGAGTGAAAATTCGAATTTTGTCGGAAACGAATCCCGAATCCATCCGGGGGGAATTAGAAGTCATTTTTCGTAGCAGGGAAGCCATTTGCCAAATTGAATACAACAATCGTTCTCGGAGAGTGGTGGCGGTCACATTTTGCCTGATTGTTTTCCAAAACGACGGCTCTTTAGCAAATTGCGAACCGTTCAACTTTCTATAATTTGTAAAAGGATGGAAAACGTGTATTTAAACATTTCATATTTATAGTCGGGAGCGATTCATGTAACATCGGTTTAAAAAAAGAAAATCATCCAAGGACGACCTCTTTTTTTTCTATTTTTGAGAGGGTAAACGTCTATTTCCAAATCTAGAATGCCATCTTACCCTCTATTTTGTCTGATAAAGGAAATGAATTGACTCTTTTAATAGGCTAATAAAATCTATTAGCACCAGAGTAGCTACTATTTTTACTTTCTTCTACCTTTACAAGAAGAAAAAAATGGATTCCTGAAAATTTCCGAATTCCTGTTTTTGACGGATTTATACGTGGTTTTAAAGATAAGAGATTCCAAAAAACAGGTTTTTACAAAATGTCTGTAACTCTGTATGTGACATAAATTTTATGGACGCTCTATCTCAAGAACTAATGCACGGAGTTTGATAAAACTTTATATTCAGGTAGTCGCTGATATAAATAGATGCCGATTAGTTTTTGGTGTAAATCGCTCAATAAATGACACTGCTAAGCGGCATTTTTCTACGATTTAGGTAGCATTTATATCTCAATAACTAACGCACGAATTTCTATCAAACTTCAGATTCAATTAGTCCTTGTCATTAATTGATGCTGTTTTCATTTTGGTGTAAACCTATGACTAGGTGGCGCTGCTATGCTGCATTTTTCGTGATTTTTGCAATTGACTTATTTCAAGAACTAAAGCACGGAATTTAATAAAAGATGTATCCAGATAGTCTCTGATATGAATTGATGCTGATAGTTTTTGGTGTATATCCCTCAACAGGTGGTGCTGCTGTGCTGCGTTTTTTTACGATTTACGCAACAGCACTATCTCAGTAAAATAGAATCAGTACAAAATAGTACAAAATACTAAGAAAATAGTGAACTGATTTCCATTAAATTTCAGATTCAGTTAGTCCTTGACATGAATTGTTGTTGTTTACATTTTGATGTAAATCGCTCCATAGGTTGCGCTGCTGTGCCACATTTTCATGATTTCCGCAATAATTCTATCTCAAGAATGAATGCACGGATTTTCATCAAACTTCAGATTCAGTTAGTGCTTGACAGAAATTAGTGCTGATTAAGTTTTGGTGTTGATAAGCCAATAGGAGGAGCCGCTATACATATTTCATGTTGGATGTTTTTAGAGAGTTAAACTTATGTACCTTTCAAGTTTTTATTTTTTCCTAATGTATTTGCAAAGCTTTTTGTTTATCCAAAGAAACACCTTAAATAAAGAATTGTAGAAAAGTTCCGAAATCGGGCTTAGAGCAATCTCAATCTCAATTGTAAGAGGACTCACATGCGAGTGCTCTCCATTGTTTAGTAACAATACATTGGCCGTAGTCTGAAAGAAAAAACAATCACGTTCTCCCTATAAATAAATTACTTTCACTTTGTAGCCATTTGATTGAAAAAGCAGTAATAATAAATTAAGAAAGAGAAAACTTTTTCTTGGTATATGCTATATGGTAGTTCGAGATTCATAGAACAGGGTAAAACAGGAAATAACGATAACATTTTCAGAAAAAAACAAGTTGAACTGCGTGTTCTCAGGGCTCAGGGGGATTATTTTTATTCGTAACTGTAACCAGCATTCGTCATAAAAATGCGTCGTCACATCACAGAACTCGTTCACGAACGCAACTCGGCATTCACTTCCCGTCCTGTTATTTGTGCAGTCGAAGCACGGAATGACAGCTGTTTGGGTTTGGGCTGCGGGCGAGGCACTCCAACGGTGACACGTGCGATCGGACGATTCGGCGTGACACGAATTTGTCAAGCCGTTTCACCATCCGATTAGTTCCGTTAACGCGCAGATATTTTGTAAATCAGATGAAACGGGTATTTATTTAAATAACATATGTAATAGATGTTATTTTAATGAAAAAAAATTTGAAGATTTAAAAAATTGTTATTATTATTATTATTTAAATTCATCCACTATTTAAAATAGTATATGCAGATTAAATCCCGATGAGAAATAGAAATTGTGTGTTCCCATGTTGAGTCGTAGGTTGGGTATACACGACCAAGACGCAAAACTTCTATTTGAAATCAACCTGAAATTCTACCCGAAACAACGCCCTGTAGATATTTGAGAAAGCCTTGACACGTATCTTGAAAACGTCATACAAAGCTGGTAAAATAAAGCAAAAAATCAGAATAGTTTGCATATTTCGATTACGTAGGCTCGTGCAATTTTTTTACTGTTATTTTCTGGTAACAATAAAGAACTAAAGAAAACGAAACATTCCAGTTGTTCGATTTTGTTTTGCCTGCTTTGTGTGACATTTTCGTGACGCGTCTCTTATCTTTGAGATGTTTAAAAAAATTGTCGTTAGTTCAGAACTCAACTCGAACCCATGTACTCCAACTAAAAGTAGATGAGAAACAGGAGAAGAAAATAATGCATAATTCAATGTAGTTTTGGAAAAGTAGTCAATATTCTTACTTTTAATATCAACTTTTCGCTTCATGAAATTAACAACGAGGGCTGGAATTCAAGAATTTGAAAAAAGAAAGAAAAAAAGAAAAGAGAGTTTTCAGTAAGAAATCATGCATATGGGTATGTGAAATAAAAAAAGGAAACAGACTGATTTTTGATTGAGATTTTAGAATGTGGACATATATACTACACCATGAATTCAATTTCCAAGAAAAAACACGAAGAATATGGAATGGAACAACAAGCGAGATCATCTACTCTATGCGAAATAGTAAGCATCTTGTACAGGATTGCAGTTTTCTCAATAACTTCAGCACTGAAAATTATTCCAGGTTGGTTAGATGCAAAAAGATGTTAAATATTAAAGAGGACAGAATGAATTCGTTCCAACATTGCAGTTGATATTGTAAGTCTCCAAAAACGCAAAGATTGATTTAATTTATAACTAAAGAACCTTTTTGAGGTACAGAACGTAAATTTGAAAGAGGCGTGCGATGACGGGAAACTAACCAATATTCCATAGGAAGTTTCAAAGGAAAAAGGTTGGTGATGCGCAAATAAAGGAGATAGAATAAGTAAGAGAAGAAACAAGGAAATTAACGAAGAAATGCAGGAAGTTTAGAAAAACGATTCCTAATCAAGAATTCAATATGCAAAATTATGTAAAAAGGTAAGAAAATACGTTACAGATGGTACCAGGAAATCTAATTGTGACTTCGTCAAGAAAATTCAACTAGATAACAAAAGTTTTAAATCAGCTAAGCGTAAACTGTGTATTAGAAAAAAGTTATTTTTGTACTAAAACGGGTAGATCGTAGAAACATTATGTAACGATCTATGTAATCATAGATCTCTCTAGATCTATATGAAAATCAAACAAAAAGCATCCGATCTGATTAGAGAATAAGCATGACAAAAGCTGAAGTGATCATTCCAGTAATGGCAGATGGAGTTTTACAAACCATTAGTACACGGGTGGAAAAAAGGTAAATACCTAGGCAAAGATGGAATCACTATTTACATTATAAAAGTAGCAGTAGAAAAACTTGCCAAAATGATGGCCTTACTCTTTTCCAAATGTATAGAAAAGTAAAATATTACCAGGAAATTAGAAATTATTGTGATACCACTACGTTATAAGAAAAAGGTGACGGAAAACATTAAAAACTAAAATTTGATTTTCTTTTTCTTGTGAAAACAATTAATAATGATTAATAAGTTGTTATACTAAGTTTTAACGTCGGTTCTAGTTGCAGTTCAACGTATAGAACAAGCAGGATTTCGAAGTGGATTTGGCACAATGGATCTTATTCAAACAGTAAGGTAACTCATGAAAAAACATAAGGAATAAAATTTAACTCTCTGCTTCGCTTTTATTGATTATGAAATTTTTTTTAATAAAAATAAACCTTATATCAATATTATCAAATTGACAGCAAGGAACAGAAGGAACGCAGAGAGCATGCTTGGTAGGACGAAAGAAGATATCCTTTCGTCTAAACATTTTACCGCTGTCTTACAAAGTAATTTGAAAAAGCTGGGTTGAAAAAAAAAGGAATCTTCTTTATATAAAAATAAACAGATCTATACTTATTTGTATTCAGATATGTAGTTCTTTTTTCTTTCGAAAAATAGTCAGGACTAAATCCTTAAAATTTGGGAGCAGTCAAACCTGACCTGAAAGTCCAGAAACTCACCAAAACTCTAAATATTTAAAATGAACCAAACCCGAAACGTAAAACGTAAATCGCAACGATATTCGATGTACACTCAGACATCGCAGTACACGCACATGCGGCAGTAGAAAAACCAAATTAAATACAAATAAATAAAAATAAATAAATAAAATAGAACATATTTGTCTTCTTCACAGGCTAAATAACTAAAAAAGATTGAAAAAATGAGCATACTCTAATAGACTTTTTTTTTCTTTTGTTGTCCGCACTTTCCATTTTTACGCCCCCAGACAAACGAAACAATCCTCCATTGTCATCTGCCGGAAGGAAATCTCGAGACGACTTCCTTTCGTTTTTATTGGAGAAAGGGAGGGTGGAACAACCCCCCCCCCCTCCATCCCTCACTCTCCGACTAAAACAAAAGATGGCGGCCGAAAACTTTCGTTAATGAGAATTCGTTTGAAGCGGGAGAAAATTCGATTAACCAGAAGCAAATGAGGCGAGGAAAATTCACGATAAATAAAAGTTTTAATTGCAGAAAACAAGAGTTATTAAAAATACCTCGGAGGCTACAGAGAGAAGAACCGGATTTAAAAAAGCGTGACGAGTTTGTTTATATTGCATAAACTATATTTAGATATTTCTTTATCCTTCAAATAAAATTAATCGTAAAATAATGAGCTAAATTCAAAGCTGAGAATATTTTTGCGTACCTAAAGTAATACTCTCAGTGACATTTTTTAAAAGACTAAATAATTTTTGTATGACTACTAAGTTTTTCATTACTTTTCACAACGTCAAAAATTAGCAACAAACATAATAGACACGGAGGCGATAGCAACTGTGTCCTGAAAATCTCAATGATAAACTTACGGGTCAATTACTAATACAGGTTTTCACGTGTTTTCCCTTAAGATATGACTTGACAGATCGGTTGCGTTTTAATATGCAAACTGCGTTTTAATTAATTCTAGAATTTCAGCCGTGGTAACTGGATAAGTGATTGTCTGTGCTGTCGCCTTCCGGTCTACAAGTTGAGTTTTCAAAATTTACCTAATAGAGATCATTCATTAATTCACACAAATTTCGTGTTCCTTCCTCTCTTTAAGTCACAGGTCACATAAGAGTAATAACTTGTCCTATAAACATTTGAAATAAATAAAATGCATTAAAATTGAATTTATTATAAGTTTTTTCATTTTAAAATGCGGAGATATAGGGCAAGATACAGGGTATTCCAAAATTTGCCACATAGAATATATATATATATATATATATATATATACCGTAGAATATTGCATTACAAACCACTTATATAGTCCATACATATAGGGTGTTTCATTCTAACTAACTCGTATAGACGGTCATAATTTCGAGAAAAATAAAAACATCGCAATGAAAATGCAACGGCCAGTACATTGTTTCCTGTGAAATGTTATAAAATCACGAAAAGCTCTGGAAAAACAGGTTGCTCAAGGAATCCATGTAACGGCCTGTACATTGTTATCTGTGAAATGTTATAAAATCACGAAAATATCTGAAAAAACCGGTTGCTCAAGGAATCCATGTAACGGCCTGTAATTTGTTTTCTGTGAAATGTTATGAAATCACGAAAAGATCTGGAAAAACAGGTTGCTCAAAGAATCCATGTAACGGCCGGTACATTGTTATCTGTGAAATGTTATAAAATCACGAAAAGATCTGGAAAAACAGGTTGCTCAAGGAATCCATATAACGGCCTGTACATTCTTATCTGTGAAATATTATAAAATCATGAAAAGATCTGGAAAAACAGGTTGCTCAAGGAATCCATGTAACGGCCTGTACATTGTTTTCTGAGAAATGTTATAAAATCACGAAAAGATATGGAAAAACAGGTTGCTCAAGGAATCCATGTAACGGCCTATACATTGTTTTCTGTAAAATGTTGTAAAATCACGAAAAGATCTGGAAAAACAGGTTGCTCAAGGAATGCATAGTACCGCATGAATTGATCATCACAGTCCAAAATACGGGACGTCCAGTGCATGCTGTGGCATAATGCAAATTTTTACCATTTTTGTTTGGTGTTGTCACATTTGCAACGAAGGTGAAAATGTCTGTTAAATGTTATATTATATTATACTTCAGTTTTCTGAAGATTATCGCCGTCAACTGTATTTTTGATAATATACATGATTTACGACCCGACGTTCTACGGTAATTTCTATCACCTTTCTGAATTTGTGATCGAATTTTGGAACATCCTGTATATGCACAGATATACATATATATATACATACATACATATACATATATATATATATAGGGGGGGAGGAGAGAATAAAAGATAAAGTATGTAACAATAAAATATAATAGATTCAAGAGTTCAATGAATGTGATATCTCAAAGGAGACTTGTAAAAAAGTGAAGCCAAAAGAAGAGAACAAGAGGTGGTTGTTCTATAGATTTTATCCATAATTGTGTTTGGTGATTTTTAATCCAAGGCACCGCGAAGCTTTTTATGATAACTATTATTCAGTTGTACAATGTTATTTGAATGTTAAGAGTATGTTTTATGACCTATTAAACCTTTTTTATACTTTGAGGAAAATCAGTAGTGATTAAGGAATACAATATTAAATTAAATTCCACTTATATATATATACAAACTTCTCTATATGAAAACGAGTATATCCGATTTGAACTACAATCAAGAAGAAATAGAGTTGCCAACCTTTCTCAAACCAAATAGAAAAAAAAAAAATAAATAAAAAGTCATCCGATACGAATTCAGGAAATTCCTTCCGACTTAGATTTGATTCGTAATTTATTTCCTAAAAACCAACTTAACTAATGTGAAGTGTAACCATTTAAATTCTATCTCTCTCTCTCTCTCATTCAGTTTTTACTTTCCGATGAGCTTTTCTATTCAACGAGCATTTTTTGAGGATTTTCTAGTTTGGATGACACTCCAGTTTCTCTTTTTCGAAAACACACTAAACTCTCTCAAAAATATTAAAAAAAAAAAAATAATTATTAAAAAGGATGCTTATCAGCGAGACTCGAATGTTAGCGACATTTGCCTTTTTTAATATACTTTTTGCTCTTTTAAAATTTTGAGTTTAAGTCCTACATCGAGTTGGGTTACCCGATTTTATTGGAACCTGACTCGACCCGCTGCCAAGTTCGGGTCGCCAACACACAATTTTTTTTAATTTATCTTTTTAATTTATTTTCTATTATTGTTTTTTTTTTTTTTTTTTTTTTTGTGGTTAAAAAGATTTTTTAAAACAAAACCCTGAATATTTTTAAATGAAAAAAAAATTATATATTTGTATATTAATAAGATCATTTTTTATGCAAAAAAAAAAAATTGATTTTAGAGGTATAGCTGTGCATAGTTGGTATTTTTGTATAGTTGGATTCAAATATGCATTAATTTTCTTTTATTTCAATTTCGTGTTGGCTTTAAATTAAACTTTCGTGTTCTGGTCGGCTACAACCTGTCCACTCGGGTCTGCAGTTCGTGTTAACCCGATTTCTCAAAAGACAATCAAAATATTATTTGAGATAAAAAACCACATATTATGAATGATGTATAATAAGTATATATAATATGCATGTATTACATAAATAAATGAACATATTACATAAATGCATATATTACATAAATATGAGTTTTAATCTTTTCCTATATGCTGGGAAACACAGGTGACTTTGCGCCTTCGTGAAGACAATATCTTTTATGCGCTAAAAGTGTATAAACGTCCGATTTTAACACTTATTTTCTTTTTCTTTTCGAGAATCTCAACTGACCAGATTTACATCACCTACAAAAATTTTGAATCGTTCTGATTTCATCCAGGTTTTGCTTGCTCACATTGACTCCAAAAATCCAATCACACAGACAATAAAATATTACATATATTATTTCAACTGATTTTTTTCTAAATTTATATTTCATTAAAAATAAGAATTTAAACAAAATGAAGTCAAAGATATACAATCATGTAAATCTGAGGTTCATTTAATGTTATGATTACGTGTACGGTATGGATCAACTACTGAATAAATAAATGAGCAGAACAATTGTTAAAAACAGTCATGTTTAACTTCCCACAAAAATCTGTTTATTAATAGCAGTGATTCTAATAAATTTCAGAAATTCTAAAACACCATTTTAACGTATTTAAAACAATTAATGAATTACGTATATTTATCCACCTATCTTAACTTTGTGCTAATAATTCATTAATAATTTTAATAAGATTTTAAAGATTAATTAATATTTGATTATGATCGTTATTTGGTCAACAACGTTTTGAATTGCAACTTTTTGAATATGTAAATTTGTTTGTGTTACCAAAATACTTTTCTGAGTTCTACTACAGTCATGTTTTTGAAATAAAAATTTTGAGGCAAGAAAACACACATAATCATTTATGGATATCTTGTATTTTTGAACTGCTTCATGATTTTGTTTTATGTTTAATTTTAAACGATAAATGTGAAAAATAACACATTAAAAATGATTCTATCAAATATCTATTTATGTTTCATTAAAACTTAGGTACAGGAACTTATAAATCTTACTACTCGACAACATTTCTATAACGTCACAAAAAGGTAAAATGGCAACTTTTATAATCTGGAATATGATTTATTTCATTATGGATTATTAGCTGGAAGCAAATGTTAATATATTTACATTCTTTTGAGTGTAAAGGAAATTTTCTGTAATCGTCTGCATGCAGTAAGTACCATGAACAGTATTCATGTGACGTTACAAAAGGTAAAATGACGATTTTTATAGTCTCGATCTGAAAGGAAGAACAGGGTCCTTGACATTTGTAAAACCAAAATATAAGCAACCCGTCTAAAACATAAAGAATGCTTGAATAAATAAAAATATAAAAAGTTTTTCTATGTTTTAATTGTTACATAGAATACCATACAGCGTTAGATTATTATTATTATTATTATTATTTTGTATAGTTTTACAGGCTGATTTGACCATTATTATAAATTGAGATGGAGTAGCCTTATTATTTATTTATTTATTTATTTATTTATTTATTTATTTATTGAAATAGCAATTGTTTTAAAAATTAAAGTACATAAAATTTAAGAGAAACTAGGTAAAACATCACTTTTTTCATCTTCAAATTTACTATGGTTAATGAAAATGAATCAACTGAGACTTTTATTTCGAATCACCCTGTAAAAGAGTGTATTATAAAAAAAATATATATTTTTACTTTAATACTTATATTTTTCTTTTTAAATGTACTTTCATTTATGTCTTTTCGTATATTGTAAAAATGTTACGTGTTTACTTTTTTATCGCAGTCAGTTAGCATCAAAATCTGCTCATTTATTTCACGCTTACTTGAAAAATCTTGATATTCAACAAAAGCATCCGACTTTAGATTTTTTTTAAAATGTAAAATGATTTTATAGATCTCAGAAAATTTTCAGAGTTATATTTCAACCCCAGCTGTTTTCATAAACATCTATCAGTCCCACAGAATGAAAAGCAAGTATATTTTCTTGTAAACTCTTGCTAAGCTTATAAAATGACTTGGAAATTTTTCTAGCAGATGGCAAAAATTTAAATATAAAGTTCGTAATACATTGAAAGTATTTAAGATGGTAAAATTATTGTTATATTTTTTATTGTTCGAATATTTGAGATTTTTTTTAACGTATGGTTGTAAATTGCACTTTTTCTTGGAAAACAAAATATATTTCAGTGCTTAAACTTGTCAGCTGCATTACTATTAGTAAAAATATGGGACAACAAAAAGTCGATATAAAACGGAGGTGAAAATCTCTCTTCATTACAGTCGTTGAGCCAGAAGCCAAAATTAGGGGTTTTGGTTTCATCTCTGGGGACTTGGTAATATATACCTTTTTGGATTCACAATGGTCCAAGGATTTCATTTTATGATGATACTATTAAATTTGTGGTAGCTTATAGACGCCATATTGAAAAAATGAGCGCCATCTATCGCACATAGATACAAATGATTTTTTTTCTTTTTAAATACTACCACATAATTAAATTTCAATGAAAAAATGCAGAAAACAAATATTATTGAACATATAACATAATACAAATTATATATTTATTAAGATTTTATTTTAATATGATTATTAACATTTTCAATTGGATAAACCGATCAAAAAACATTTGTGATGAAAGAAAATCGAAATCTTGTTTTGCATTTTAATGCATATTATTTTCATGTGGATAAGATACAGCAATTAGAGAAAAAAGTAGTACTGATGAAAATACTGTACTTAGTTCATTAAGAATTAACCCTTTCGGAACCACGGGTGCATATATGAAACTTCAAAATGTTCTTCCATCGCTTGTTTTTGATACCATTAAAGAAGTAAAATTTTTCTTATCTAATTAAAACATTTTCTTGTTTGCTAAACTAAATTTAATTGTTCGACAAAAAGTTGTGTCAATTGAATTAAATTCTTGTAAAAGATGCTGGTCTCAAACGAATCAATAAATAACAGAAATCTTAGTCTTCTGCACTTCTATCATGATTGGTTCACATTCCTGTATCCGAATAACTTCATTCGCCATAGAACAGTTCTATGTTTTGCATATGCTTGTACATTAGGTTATTAAATGGGCACGCACATGATAGTGTAGCACATGTTCTTGAACAAAAATATGACACCAGTTCCAAAGCAACTTTAGGAGCAGGAAGACTGCCATTCCGCTGGATCTCTGAAGAGCCTTTTCCTTCACTATCTGTTTCAAAAATCCAATCATATTTATCTGGGGATGGAAGATCAGGATCAGCCTGTAGGCACTTTTTCAGTACAAAACCATGGTAATTGGCTCGCATTACCTATAAGTAGCGTGTATTACTACATGAAAAAAGGCAATGCGACTCCACAGACTTTTTGTTTTAGAGAAAAAAATATATAGAATGTAGCGCAATTCCTTGATGTTTGAATATTTTTGCTTTCCACAATAGACATGTTAAACTTACGACTCAAGCTGTTTCTTTGTTTCCTCAGATAAATCAGCTTCAGTATCAAATGCCTTAAGCGCATCGCATCTCGAATTTTGTGCTCTGATTCATCATTTTTTCTTGCCTGCAAAAGTATTTATTGCATTGATGGTGAATGCATTAAATATCTCTTTACTTAGAAGTCCATGTGTCTCATTCAAATTGCGGTATTTTCCTTTACCCTGTCATGGATCCAAATTTCACAAGTATTAATCCTTTCTAGTTTTTCAAATCGTTTTCTAAAGAAAACAGTGTTGAGATACTGATAATATTTATAAATCCAGACGCTAAAGCATGGTGTATGCAAAATATGTACCACCGCTTCTTGGAAGCAGGTCAATTTAGTGGATTCTTCAACTAGTTATTTCTTTAATTTATTTTGCATTCTTGTGCATAAGTTTTTTCTTGTTCTCCTCATCAGATAAAATCTGCTTCCATTTTCGCACTGTTTGTCCAAGATTATATAACTTTTAAACATCACCAATAGTTTATATTTTTCGTTCATTTTTTTATTGACTGTATGTATAAAATATGTATGTATATATGTATAAATATGTATGTATTGACTGTATGTATATGTTCCTGTATGTATAAAATACAGAATCTATCTTTTGAGAGGATGTATAACCTTATATTATTCAAAAAACAGATTCTTTACTAGTTGTCCAAATGATTGTAGCTCTTATGATAACTTTAAACAAAGCACATTCTGTCATTTATATTAACAGCACCATCATTCGCATTCTTTCAGCAGTCACAACTTTGTCATCCATCATTTTGATTTTTCAGTTTTTCGCATTGAACCATCAAGTGTTGCTAAGTCACCATCAAGTGTTATTGAAGAAGCCCTAGATGGTAGGGGAAAAAGTTCTTATATCCTAATATATTCGCTCTGCAAGGATCGTTATCTGCGTAAAGAGATTTCCTTTTGTCATGGCAACAAACTCTGATTTCTTTAACTTCAAATTCTCTTTTTTTTTTCAAGTCACAAAATGTGTTTAGCTTATTGGAGGTTTGAAATATCCTTCTGCCTTTGAAACTTCAGACAGATATTCTCTCTTGGAAGTTTGATAAATTTCTTCAGTCATCTGATAAGTTTTGATCATGTCTTCGACAATTTCTGAATGTGTAATTGCTCTAGTTGATTCTTTTAGGCTGTCTATATTTATCTATTCATTGATAACCATCTTCTGTAAATATAAGATATCACATTCGTCTTTCTGGATCTTGCTCAAAGACTGATCTGGATGTAGAATATATTTTTCTGAAGAACTGATTTTGGCTCTTTCATAAATCATGTAAAGAAATTCTGCCCTGGTATCAAAAATATCTTTTAACTGCGGCAGGTCTTTTACTCAACTTTGTTGTAGACTTTGACCCTTGCGTGTTTTTCTTATTGTTTCTTTAATCGTCCTGTTAATTTTACAGCGTGTAAAACCAAGAAAATATTTTCTATCGCTGTGCTTATTGGCAGAATTTTCCAATATGGTATCCATTGGTTACTTTGTTTTTGAAAATGTCATGTTATGGCTGATATTGTGGTGAATCCAAAAATGTTTACAATGTCCACTGACATGAAAATGCACAAGCCCCTGGCACAACGACGGTGGCCATTTTACAATATGGCGCCCATAAGCTACCTTGGTTTTGTAAATATGGATAAATGTCATTCTGATGTTGTGGTGAATCCAAAAAATGTATGTGTATGATTTAACAAGTCCTCTGACATGACACCACACGAGCCCCTGGTTCAACGGCGGCAGCCATTTTTCAATATGGCGTCCATTAGCTACTCTTATTTTAAAAATATCATGGATAAATGTCATTCTGATGTTGTCGTGAATCCAAAATAGTATGGTTTAACAAATTCGATGACATGAAATTACAAGAGTCCATGCCTCAACGACAATGGCCATTTTCCAATATGGCGTTCATAAATTACATAGGTATTGAATGTATCATGGACAAATGAGGTGCTGATGTTCTGATGAATCCAAAAATGTATTATTTGCCATGTCCGACATGTCCATGACATGAAACCACACGACCGCTTAACTCAACGACGGCGGACATTTTCCAATATGGCGGCCAAAAGCTACCCTGCATTTGAAAGTATCATGGATAAATGAAGTGCTGTTGTTGTGGAGAATCCACAAATATATAGTTTGTCAAGTCCCCAGACATGAAACCACACAAGCTCCTGGCTCAACGACTATTATTATTATTATTGTAATTCTAATGTTTTTGTATTTAAAAAAAATTATATTTTACATTTACTACTTACAACGTCAAAAATATTTTTTATATGAGAAATATCAATCATGTATTCAAATTGAATTTCGAAACTTGTTAAACAGATATTTTCATGTTGGTCGCATATAAGAGCTTAATAAATAAAGATATTTTTAAAGAATTTGCTAGATGTATAGTGGCTTTTATTTATTATGTTTATTCAGTGTTTAAGCAATTAAATATCTGTTAAATTTATGAGATAAGAATGAACTCAATTACTTAAAATCTGTTGCTGTAAAACGTGGATTCAATCCTTCTATTATAATACTGCTGTGAGCAAATTCAATAGACTCCCTAACAATTCCACTCTTTCTAATATTGATAAAAGTAAACCTGATAATTTGGTCGTCCTCCCTTTTTATCCTCCTTTATGTTTTAAATTAGCGAAAGTTTTAAGACGTTTTAATTTTAATGTTATCTTTAAACCAGTCAATAAATTAAAATTTCTTTCCATGAAATGTCCTGTCCCTGACCTCCAAAAATGGGGTATTTATAATGTTCCTTGTAATGGCTGTGATTTATCGTATATTGTTCAAACTAAAAGAAATCTCGAAAAACGCCTAAAAGAACACTCTCGGTATGTCATTAATCAAGAAATTTCTAAATCTTCTGTTGCTAAACACTCTTGGGATTCCGGCCATAGTTTCAATTTTCAAACTGCTAAAATTATCTTTAATGCCAATAGTTCCTCTGAGTTAGATTTTCTTGAAAATTTAGCTATTTATATTAATCGTGATATTATTGTTAATGATAAATCTGATTCTAAAACGCTCTCCGTTGCCTGGAAGAATCTTTTCAGCACTGCTTCATAAATTAGTTTATTATTTAATTATTATTATTATTATTATTTTATATATATTATGTATACAATTTTCAGGTTTATATATGTATGTTTATAATTTTAAACAATTTTTTATTTTTATATATTTTTATTTTTATTTTTTTCCTTATTTATTATTATTACTAATTTATATATATTTTTGCGTACATTTTATTTCATTTTAATCTTTTTTTTTAGTTAATTTTTTAATTTACCCCGCTTTTTTCCCATTTCCCTTCCCCCCTTCTTCCTTTCCTCTCCTTCATTGTTTATCTAGTTTTGTTTATGCTCTTCCGTATTTGGCTGTTGCCTCTACTTTTCTATTGGCTGTTCCTTCTGCTTGCTCACTCTCCCTCCCGCATTCCCCTTCAGTCATGCCGCTACATTCATAGTAGACGCACGTCTTTTTTGCGTCTGACGAAGAAAGACTAAGTTCTTTCGAAAGGCCTTGCGCAGTTAACTTATTTTATGGTGTTTAAAGAAGTTTTTTCACTTCAAATTTATGTTAGTTCATTTATTGTTTATCTATTTATAAAATGTAGATTTCTTTAAGGAATATTAGCCGAAAATAAAAGCTAAACAATTTACATTGTTTCAAACGTGAACGAGTTAATATTCCGTAGTCGAGCTACAAGCGTTAAATATAAATTTAAAAAATAATTCAATTTTGTAAAGTATTTCTAAAACCATAAAAAAAATCTGTAAATTGAATTATAATTTTATGGAAACCCCTAAGATACAGAACTCCTTACCCCAACCTCGCCCTTCCGTGAAATTGTGCCTTCGAAACGATTTTCAGATATCTTCCAGCGTTTGAAAAATCACATCATAATCTAATTATGATTATATCTTAACTAGCGGACCCGACAGACGTTGTCCTGGCACCGACTCCAAAAAATCAAATAAATGTTCATAAATATAATAATAGGCATGATAAATACTACGCTCTTAATTTAATTTCTTATTACAATTATGTAAGGAAATTATTTTTCACTTTGCAGTAGTTTTTGAAGTCGGTTAAATTTTTTATAGAAAACACACGCACAGAAGAGTTATATATTTCTTTTATCTTAATAAGTCATAATCGAGTACAAATTTAGGGGCTATGCAAATATAACGTTACAACTTTTTTGTAAATTTGGACCTCTCTCCCCCTTCCGATATCATACGTTATTATACATCGAAACCCCCCCCCCTTCCCCCTTCTGGTAATAATATCGTTATCAATGTCTAACACACACACACACACACATATATATATATATATATATATATATATATATATATATAAGACCATTAATTGTAAACAATATGAACCATTTGAATTTAATAGAAAAAAAAACCCATATAGAACATGAGAAAATTTTAAATAAATAAATAAAATGAATATAATAGAAATTTGTAGAACCAAAGCAGAATTGTCAAACCCCAAATACTTCGAAACTACAAATGAAGTGTGTGGTTTCATCTTCGTATTAGCCATGAAAAAGCAAAATAATACGAATTTGGGGCTACCAACACATATAAAACCAAAATTAAAGAAATACCAAGTAATCTATAGTGGATATGGAGAAAATAAAACAGTAAAGGGAAGGGAGTCCCAAATGCACGTCCTTTATATATATTTAGAATTTATTTATTTATTTTTTATTTATTTTTGTTGTTTGGATGACACTTAAAATTATAAAACTGGTTGCAAGTATTTTTCGCATACCTTATTATATTTAAGCGAAGTCATTAAAATGTCGCTTTACATGAAATAAAATTTAAAAGCAATAGTTACTATTTAAACGTATTTTTTAATAGCTTTTAGTTACATAATGCATTCAACAGTAATAATGTCTTATTGCACTTGCCTCGCAGGAAGAAGGGGAGTGGGAATATAAAAATTCTTATCAACAAAACAAGTGAACAAACAAGTGAACAAAATTCTTTATCTTCCTGTTTTATTTATTACTAAATACAAGCTTGTTTTCAAATATACTTTATATATAGTTATACGCATACGAAGAAGAATTAGAATGTCAAATGTTGGGATATTACTTATTTTCGAATTAAATATTTTTATAATAATTTAATGATTTTATTAAAATTATTTTTCATAATTCTTACTTTGTAATTTCATAAAAATAGCTAATAGTCTAAAAAAAGATAAAAGACTATTTTTGAATCATTTTGAGCCATGTTACAAATAAAAAAAGAAATTTTTGTTACTATTCATATAACAAAAATAATATTGATCTCAAATGATAAATCTCCCCCCCCCCCCTAAAATAATAACGTTATATTTACATAGACCCTTATAAGGTATAATCAATTGAATCTGTATAAGATATAACAGGTTACAAAAATCTCTAAAAGTGTAAAATGTAATCTAAAACATTTTAAAAATTTTATAAAGAACAACAACAAAACAAAACAGCAGAAGTTTTTAGGAAGTAGGAATATTCAAATATGCAAAATATGAACAAAAGAGAGGGGAAAAGAAAAAGAATAAACGCAAATGTCATTAAAACCCTTTTGGAATTCCAGGTCATAGCAACGTTGTTGCCTTAAGCGAAAAGCATTTAAAAATGTTTACTATATATATATATATATATATAATTATTTTTTTTTTTTTTTTGGAAAATGGTATATCTTATTAGTTAATACAATAATTTTTTACAATAGGTAATATATACAGGTATTTCACACATATAAAAGAGGGGGACTATGTGCAGTTAATATCAATATTGTTCCTAAAATTTTCAACCAAAAGAAGAAAAAAAAGATTTTAATTATTTAATGGTTCTCCATAAGCGGTGCTAGAAATAAAATTGTATACAAAAAGGAGGAAATCACCGGGTAGTGACACTCTCGTCGCCCGATAGAGCTTCATCGCTTTTGATAAAAATCATTGAAAATTAAATATATAAAAATGTTTATTTTATTTTATAAAAAAATTCTAATTTCTAAAAAATACACAATTAATTTTGATAAAATTAAAATGGGACGAATTTGAAAATATCCTCTTTCAATTCAAAAGAAAAAATATTCCATGAGTCGGTCTCTTAGTTTCAGAGTAATCCGTTATCACATGTAACAACATCAAACAAGTGAGCAAGTGTGATCACTGATCGCACAGAGGATTTTGTTTAATACTTATTTTAAAACACTTTATCCTTAAATTAATAACTCAAAATTTTATATTTATTAAACTCTTAGATAAATGACAGCACCATTACACTCTTATTCAATGAAACGACATCTATTTATATATAACGTTTCTATACGTTACATGCTTTCTTAACGAATGGCAACACCACAAGGACACTTTTATTTTCGGAACAGGTTTCAAAAATAAATATTCCGGTTCTTTTTTTTTAAACATCTGAGAACAAAATCTAAAGCGTAAAAAAAATGGCCGTTTTAAAGGGCGATCTAAGATATCTAATGCAAGAAAAATCATTTAACAATGTGGAAATGCAGCCGAGATATCTTTATAAATTTCATCAATAGGAATTGTATCAGCGAGTGGTTCTTTTAACGTGACTGAAGTAGCCCCTTAACACAACCTTCAACAGATAAATAATGGCGAATAAACATATTTTTCATAAAAAAACGACTTTGGAACACTGTATAATGACAGTCAAATCAGCAACACATTTTGAATTTCACTTTTTCTCATTCATTAAACAGGAACATGGTGTGAAGCGGAGATCAGAGATATAATTTATCTATTGTATCAATATCTGCCTGATAATTTGTAGCTAACAGCTACTCTTCTTAGATGTCGAGCTATTAGATTAGTACAATAGTTATGCGAGTGGATTCCAAGGATGTATTATTGTATTATAGTTTTTGTATTATTTTTTGTATTAGTTTCGAAAATGTTTCATTTATTTACATACTTTTGTAATTTTAATGATATTTCTGTAGTGGTGACAAATGAATGATTTCACTTTTAGGATAAAAAAAAAAAAGGGAAAAGAAAGGCGATTATTAGATTTTAGGATATAAGAATTTATTTGCGTCATTTTCCTATTAAAATCAAATAAAGGTGTTTTTTTTTTTTCCTGAAATACAAGGGGAATTATAGTCTCGATTAAATAAAATTTTCCAGGGAAATTGCAAGAAATAAAAAAATGTATTTTAACATCCTTATTTTTCATGCAACAATTTATACTACAGAACAAAACTCATTGACATTTAGAAGCCAGGACATTATTTATTTAAAGTTTGGCATTCTACCAAATACGAACGAAGATCTGAAATTTTTGCATTTCAATAGACAAATTATGCACAAGAAATAAAATTAAGGAAAAAAAACACATAATTTTAACTTAGTTTTTATTTTTATTTATTTTATTTTATTTTTGATATGTTGTTTAAAATGTTTCTAAAAGACGCTAAACTTAAAATAATTTATCAGTAAAATTGACTTATTTTCTAGGGAAGCATTTATTCCAACTTAAAAAACTAAAATAATATTTTATAACTTTGACATTTTCATTGCACACAGTTCCAAAATTAGAAACCAGATCTTAAAATAACGATATACTCTTATGGAATAACGTTTTAAATCAAAAACAGGGTTGCTAAAAAGTCGGCTGGAATTTAATAAAACTACGTCGCTGGCTTTTATCGGTTTTAAACTCCTTTTTTCGGACAAAATTTGTTTTTTTTTCAGTCATAATTGACTTTTATACTGTGAAGCATTTAATTATAATCTATGCATTTTAAGTGTTTTTTAATTAGTTTTACAGATATTTAATTAATCTAGAATTTAATAAATAACCCAATTTCTCAACAATGAAGGCACTTAAATTGGAATAATGCATACACTGTAAAAAAAAGGGTCGATCTACTAAAAAAATTTTAGTGATCCTTGTAATTACTAAAAAATGTTTTGTAATCTTACACAGTTAGAAGAAAATCTGTAAGAGTTACTAGAAAAAAGCTAGCAACGAATAGAGTTAGTAGTTTTATATTTTTAATAGCTATTACTAAAAGTCACATAGTGTGGCCGTGATCGCCTAGTGGTCATAGCACCGAACTCCAGACTGAAAGTGCTCGGGTTCGATGCTTGACACTACCAAAGACGCACCTAGTGTATGCAGTGTAAGTATTCGTTAAGTAAAGGGATTATGAAAATCCTGTCGTAGCAGTTACTATGTGTAATGATCTAAGGACTTTCCCTCTCTTTCTGAAGCATATCAAAACTGAGCAGGTGGCGGTGTTTGATGCTGCCATCTATTGAGGCGTTTCGAAAATCTACCGCTGCAAGTCTGTCTTCTTACCCACAAGATGCAGTTCAAAGGAAGCTTCTGCCCTTCGGGCACACGTCAACAACAAAACTTGTTTGGCGGTTCTCGCTAAAAAGTTTTAAGTTTTTATACGAAAAATTCCTTTATACAATTTACAAAATAAATGTTTGCTCACTCGCTAAAATTGCGTTTGGAACAGCTACCAAGAATTTGTGAGTAATGGTTATTAAAAATAATTTTGGAACTGTTACAAAAATTTGCTTGGTGGCTCATACTAAAAAGTTTTAAGTTATTTATACAAAAAATTCTTTTGTTCAGTTTACAAAAAAAAGGTTTGTTTCACTTGCAAAAAAAAGTTTGGAATGGTTAGTAAAAAATTCTGTGGAATACAAATTTACTAAAAAATTTTTAGTAACCTCATGATTTTTTTTTTACAGTGTAGATGGAGCTACCAGAAATTTGTAGTCATAACTGCAAATATATTAGCTAAGTTTTATAAGGGTTGTATGTATCAATTGTTTTTTATGATTTGAATGTTATTTTTTTTTCACCTTTAACCTCACTTTCTTCATTTTTCCTGTATTTTATAATTAAACAGGACAGTAGTTCCTTAATTACATGTTTTATTATTTAATTAAATTTAAGAGTAACAAGGCTTTTTTTTATTTCTCCTAAAGAATTTGGTTGAAGAATTTTTTTTAACTGTTCTCTTTATTTTATGCACATATATATGCACTAAAATCTCCTCAAATGTTATATCCTTCCTAATTTCTCTTTTAGCATTGTTCATTCCATCATTTAATCTGATCATATGTACATATCTGGAAGATTACATACATAACTGCTGAGTATTTGAAAAACTTTTTAGTTTATTATTTTTGAGAGTTATCAGAAAACTGATTAATTAAAACCTGGTGTTGTCGAGTAAGATAAGATTGGATAATTTTATTTACTAAATACATATAAACTATTTAGTTTTAATCCATTTAAAAAGTATATAACAAGAAGAATGTTTCTATTTAGATACGTGTTTTTTTTTTTTTTTTTTTTTTTTTTTTTTTTTTTTTTTTCAGTATTTAATTAAATATTATTGTTAAGATGTATGTGTGGAGTTATGTAATACAGAATTTCAAACTACTACTTTAGCTAGACCATTAGTTTGATTTAATGTTCTCTTCTAATTTTTTTAATCAATTATTTATTTTTTAAGACATATTTCTTTCGCAATTTCCTTCTATAGCAGTTATAAAAACTTATTTATCGAACAAAATTTAATAGAAATTTATATGTATAGATATATAAGTATAAAATAGTTTTAAGTGTATTAAAAATAAATTAAGAAAAATTTAACAAGAATTAATTATAAACCACCTTTTAAAAGGATAATTACCAGTTATTTCAATTTAAGCTGGCAATCTGATCAAAAATCACCAATTATGTAAAATATAATTCTCGCAAAACCTACATTCTAAATACGATTTCTTACTTGAAATTCAGTATTTAATGAAATACTAATGGTTTTTTATTTCTGATGCTATTAATTGCAATTAGCCAACAAATTTAAAATGTAGGTTTTGTTTTATGGACCTTTTTTTTCGAGGAAAAAAATGTAAATTGTGGAAGGTGGGGAATTTTCAAAAAAACATACCAGCCAGGTGTTTTTCTTACGAACCACAAATCACAGTAAAAAATATTAACAAAATGTTCACAAAATGTAAAAATAATTTATTACATCCTTTACACATATCATACCCAATTTTTAAAACAAAATTTAGTATAACATTAAAAAACAGAAAACAGAGTAAAGTTTGGTAGTTCAGTTATACCCAAATTCAAGATTTGACTAGAAAATACAGCCTGTACAAGAAAGAAACGATTTTTTAAAAAAATAATATTTACTTTACTATTATAATTGCAAAGTGGATAAATTTGAAAGCAAAATCAATATGGCTAATAGCATTTGCAAATTTTAGTCTTTTTATATTCATAAAAAAATTAGCCAAAACAATATTAAATTTTTTTTCAACATATTTTATTCGTAGTTTCAAAGAAAACATCCAGATTCGTTAAATAAATAAAACAGTCAGTAATTTAAGGCAGAGAAAAGAAAATTGTGCTTAATTTTATTACTTTTTGTATCTGTGACACTTGATATAACTCATGTTTGTAAAACGAAAAAAAAAAAAAAAAAAAAAAAAAAAAAAAATCCGTTTTGGACAAAAAATGTAACTTGTAAAAATATACAACTCTCAGTCACTGATTAACATTGCTCACAGCAAATAGAGAGGGGGTTGTTTTATCATTCTATATATAATCCAAATGAAAAAAAGGAAGAAAAAAGAAAAAAGAAAAAAAATGAAAAAAAGAAAGAAAGAAATAACTCCTTAGGGGCTGTGCGTATATAATGTTATTATTTTAGAGAGGAGGGGGAGGTGTCTGGCACATGATATCGTAAGATATCTCTAGGAGGAGAGAGTTTGCCTTTTGATAAAGATATCATTTTTGGTTCAATCAAAATTGTCTCTTTTTATTTATACCATGATCTTCGGTTCAAAATAGTATATTATCATTTTTTAGTCTGTTATCTATTTTTATGAAAGTACAAAGTTATTATTAAAATCATTAAATATTGTAAAGTTATCTACTTTAAAATTATAGGCTATCCCAACGTTTGACATTCTTATTCATCTTCATATGTGTATGCCTATATAATCACAGTTCGAGAAACCATATGTGAAAGATATTTGAAATGAAGCTTGTTTTTACTAATAAATAAAAGAGAAAGAATGTTGTCCAATTGTTTTGTTGATACGAACTTCTATCCCCCCCCCATACACACACCCTTCCTCCGTGCGGGGCATGTGCAATAAGATTTTATTACTGTTTAATGCATTATGTAACAAAAAGCTATCTTAAAATACTTTAAAATAGTAAGATTCTTTTTAAGTGTTAATTGAATAAAGCGAGATTTTATTAACTTCTCTTCATTTGAATCAATAAAGAATCCAAATTTGAAAAATAAATTTAACCAGTTTTGTATATTATTCCAAACAGAAAAACTAATTTATATAGAAAAAAAAAAAATAAATAAAATCAATACTTTGACAACCATATCATTACCGCGGGAAGGGCAGGAGCCTCGAGGGATGATAATGTATGATATCTAAAGGGTGTGTGTGTGTGTGTGGGGGGGGGGGGTCCAAAATTACCAGAAACTTGGTAACGGTATATTTGCACAGCCTCGTCAGAAAAAAAAAATCACTTCATAAAATCTGCTACCATCCCTAAATTATAACCATACGATGAAACAAAAATAGGAAAATCTCAAATAATAACACAATTTTAAAAATTAAATTGTACTCTTTAATGTATTTTCAAAATAGTGTAAATTTTATATTTTGATTTCTTACATATGTCTCATTTTCTAGGAAAAAAAAATTCTAGCTCATTTTAAAAATTAAGCAAAAAATACAATAAATTAAATCTACTTTTAATGATTCCATCACAGAGTAATGCTGAGAGATGTGTATAAAATTATGAAACAAAACTTTATGCCAGTCTTTTTTTTTTTTTTCTCTCAAAATAGCCCCCAACACTTAGAAATGTCTTTTATACAACCAAATCTCTTATCAAGGTTTTAAGTGTTTTATTATTATTATTTTTATTATTTTCAAATGTTACATTAATTGTTTTTGTTGAAGTTCCTGACGATAACATAAAGAAAGCTGTTTTTCGTTTCTTTAATGTTAACAATTGGTTTATTGTGTTTCAATTAAAAAGAATTTTTTATTGAGTTTTCAGTATTAATTCATTAGCAGATGCTATTCCAAGGGGATTTTAACAACGATATATTCATTTACAAATGAAGTATATTCGTTTTATATGAAACTACGTGAATGGACTAAAGAAGACCCCAGTAGGGGCTACTTTGTTCCAAAACTTTAAAACTGATTAAAAAATAGAAAAATAAAAAAAAGTGCCTCTTTAAAATAATACAGTTTGCTTCATTGTTTTATGTTAATTGTTTACAACTCAATTTCGACGTAAAAAAATCTTATATAATATCTATATTATAAAGGCCAAACGTATCTGTGCGTAACGCATACGTCATTTTCCTCATGTCAACAATTTGAAATTTGAAATGAAATTTCGGTTTTGCAATTATATCTACTGCAAATTTTTATACTTCTAAACAACGCACATTTCCAATTTTTACACCAACGTATAGGGGGGAAAATGCACTTTTAAATGTAATTTATTTGAAAACTGTATCTTAATTTACCTTTGAGTTATTAATTTGTTTTTTTTTTTTTTTTTTTTTTTTTTTTTTTTTGTAGTTTTTAATACCTTTTTTTTAATCGTGTAACAGGAGTACTCCATTTCTATCAAAAGCAAAGGAGAAAAAGAAAAAAAAAATAGTGTAACTTTGTGATGCCATTTTCTAATTAAAAGGGAAAAAAAATCAATTTAAATGCGTACACAGTGAATTTTGATTTCATTTACAAAATTTGATTTACACTTAAAAGAATATCAGCAGTTTAATATATGTTTCTGCTAATAGTATCGAGTCTTGATTTTTTAAATCAAAATGATCTAATTAAAATATCAATTTCTTTGAAAATATGAATACAGATACGAAATATACATTTGTATATTTGGTATGCTGAAAATGATGTCGGGTTTAGATTTCACGCTTAAAAAAATGTATAGAGTCAAATTTGATTAAATTTTGCTTTTTTTCATTTCGGAATACTAGCATAAGAGCCTTAATTGATAACTTTATCATAATTGCAAATCTTTATTATTTTCTACTGCTTAAATGCACGTCTAAAGTTTAATTATAACAATTTCTACAACCGAGTTTTATAGGAATAGTGTTTTGTTAACTTTAGTTTAAATATCCTTTGTTTAGGAGTTAGACTTATCAATATAAGGTGCTTTTTCTATTGTAACTAATTTTGTAGATTTATTGCAAATCAATGAAACAGTTCCTTCTTAAACATTTTCTTTCGTCAAAATTTGACGGTTTCTACCTTGTTTTTTTAAAAATGGACATATGAGTGGAACAAGGAAAACATGGCTCAAAGTAACTCCGGTTGACGGTATTAATTTTGTTATGAAAAAGTGGTTTTTTTTTTTTACATAATTTTAAATCATTCTCACAAATCAATGACTTTGATCAAATACTTCCAATGGGTGGGTCAAGAATCCTTAAAACATTGGGATACTTGACCAGATTGAAAGTTTTGAAAACTCTTATTTTATTACTTTTACAATTAATACTTCTGAATAATAATAATAAATATTGTGTAATACTATATTCAGTATAAACTGCATTTACACACACATAAGTAATGTAAAAATAAATAAATAAATAAATAAATAAACAATCCAAAACTAATAATCGGGTCAAATATCCCTGGCTTCCCCTATTTTAAATAAAAAAAATACTAGAATTTTCTAAGTTCGAAATTGCACTTCAAGCTTAGCAAATGATGTGCGTTCTTACTATAACGTCATTTTAAAAATATTCAGATCTTGATATAATAGTACAGAGTATAGTAGCCGAAATCTTTTGCGTGTCCCTGTAAATACTATCAAACTTTTATTATAAAGGAAATAACTTACAGTAAACTTCAGCAACGTATATCAATTGCATAAAATGTGAGGTAGATTGATATAATAAAACGCGCCCTAAACATTGTTTTCCATTATGCAATGGAATACTTTTGTGCAGCCCAGTAAATTAATAACAAATATTCTTTTTACTACAGATTGTACTTATGTATATTTTGGCATATACTTTATAGATACATATCAATTTTATTATGTTCGAAAGAGTGTGACATCATTAAAATGCCCTTAAAACTTTTTTTTTTTCCCATTGGTCGTAATGCAAAGGAATACTTTTGATTGTCCCTGTCATTAAACTATACATCCGATTTTCATAAAATTTGAAATGACTGAACAAAATTATACAATAATTGTGTATTTTTAATTTTAAACGACCCAGTTGAGTAGTTTTTGCTGAGTTATGCAGACAGACCGACGTATTGAAGACGATAATAGGTGCTACGCATTTATACATAATGCACCCAAAAAAAATAATAAAATAAAAACGGATTTTCATCCATGTTTAATCTCGAGTTCTTATTGTCCCATATTGTTGTTAATAATAAATTTAAGCATTTAAATATGAGAATTATTTAAATATTTTCCGAGGGAAAAAGTATAATTTGTAACCGTACGGTAAAATAAAAATAATTTAATCTCAACTATTCAAACAATTAAGATATAATAATAATTTTGCTCTCTTAAATATTTTCAAGATATTGCATACTTTATATTTGAATTTCTGTTATCTTCTTTAAAAAAATTCTAATTCGCTTTATAAACTTAGCAAAAAGTTACAATAAAATAAACCTGCTTTTAATGATTCAGAAACATCTGTCAGCGTTACTGAATGGAAACAGCTGCCGTTGAAATATTACTCGGAAATTTGTAGGCGATCTATAATTTTAGTATAAAAATATATCTCAAAATAGATTCTTCATATTATATCGAACACCAAACATTTTGAGATAAGCATGAAATAAACAAGCAAATAATTAGAGATTATGTATGGTAGTTGACTACGAGGAAAAATAAGTATTTACAGTATACGAATGAATCTAAAATAAAAATAGATCATATATACGTATATTTAAAAATAAATGGAATATTTAACAGGAGTTTGAATAACAAACGTTTTTGTAGATAATTTTTGTTAACAGTAATAAAACATTTTTCTAAACCTAAAATTGGGATGCTATGATTAAAAATTATTGGGTGAGCTCAGGCCCCAGGGACCCATTATAAGTTGGCGCTAGAGGTCTGCACGGGCCGGAATTTCCAGGCCCGGGCCCGGCCCGTATGAAATTTTTTTTCGGCCCGACCCGGCCCGTTGGAATACTCAAAAGTTCGGCCTAGACCCGGCCCGGCTCGTTTAAATTTTTATATTTTAGGCCCGGCCCGTACAGAAATCAGTGAAAACAGGCCTAGCCCATTTTGGTCCGTTACAATTTCTACGGTTTCTAAAAAATTCAGATTTTTTTTCATATAATTATGATTTCTTTAAAAATTACTGCATACATATCTATGGAATGATTTTACAGTATATTTTACAGGAAATACACATTAGCAACATTAGTGATTACTAAGATTCTTAGGCTTTCAACAATCAAATAAAGATTCATCAAAAAATTAATATGGCTTAGAATAAAAGAAAAAAGAAAGAAAGTTAAAAACATTGTAACTTTTGAGGCTTTAATAAAAGAAGATTTATAAAAATATTTCTATATCATTTTATTAAAGATTTTAAATCCAAATTCATTCGTTAATTCAAATATGCGCCTTTCTGATACATTTCTAAATTCATTTTTTTCTCAGAAACGCAAAGAGGTATCTTTATTCAGAAACTATATAATCAAATGGCATTATCCATTTTTTGATACAAGCAATTTAAGAATACAGAAAGGAAATAAATTATTGTTATAGTTAGCGTTTTCAATAGAATTTTCGGAAGCGATAGCATGGGAAGGGAGAAAAACCTGCAACCATTTGAGAAACTATTGTATCTGAACAAGGTTATGCAAGTATTTTATTCATCAAAAATGAAAAATGCTATTCGATTCCAAATGCCTTCAATAGTCAGGCTTATCACTTTTATATTTTTACAATTAAAAATTAATCTGAAAATGTGTCAAACTTTCGAGTTATTGAGAAATTAATTTAAAAACCATCAAACTTTCGCGTTATTGAGAAATTAATTTAAAAACCAGCAAGAAGTATATATATCCAAAGATTAATCTAACATAAGCTCTTTATCGCTGTTAATAATTTTACAAATCTTGTTGTCTGCCCTACAGATCTTGAAAACAATTAAGTCTTGTTTCGGTCCGGCAAGTCTATATGTAGAAAAATAATGCAAGCTTGATCTCGGCCCGGTATGAGTCAGCTGAAAAAATATTAAAACGGGTTACACACAATTTAACTGTCCGATGCCGATCTCACACTGTACAAGTTACATTTTTATATTGATGCTGTCAAACTAGCACGGCTCGTGACGCACATTTATATTTATTCTCATTAAAACCATTTGCGTTGAAAATAGATCATATTTTATCGTTTCTGCTCAGGCCCGAAAATTTTTTTATCGACCCGGCCCGTTTGGCCCGTTCAATTTTTTTGCCGGCCCGGCCCGTTTATTTTGTTTGTCGGCCCGGCCCGGCCCGTTGAGAAAACTATTCTGATTCTACCGGCCCGGGCCCGTGCAGACCTCTAGTTGGCGCCACTGCTCGTAAAAAGACATTGTAGATATCGCGCCTATGAATCATGAGGCATACCTGTTGAAAACTAAACATGTTAATAACAAAAGATAAATGAAATAGTTCCTTGGACATAGCTTTATATTATTTATAATTAATAACACTACATAGATAATTGTGCACTCGAATCTCTTTAAAGCGAACCCGGTATATAATGAATGAACGGATATAACGAAACGAACAAAAATGTTGGTCCCACCGTTTTCCTAAGGCATTTAATGTCGATTTATCTCTTTATAGCGAACCTCCGAAATCGAACAGAATAGTCTTTTTTTCAGTTGACCACTGTTTTTTTTATTTTATTTATTTATTTATTTTTATTTATTTATTTATTTATTTATTTTTCGCAGTTGTAAAACCAATAGTTCGACTCTAATATCATAAGAAAATGTATGCCGGACAATGAAAAATAATTTAAAATGAAATTAAAATTAATCATTCGAAAATATAAAATTCTACATCTGATACTGATGTATAGAAGCACGAAATGATGAACTTTTCAGCATTTCAGATCTTGCAGCAGTTATTCGTGTAATTAATAACTTTATGTATACGCAATCAAAGGAAGAAAGAGTGTGAGCGTCATTTCATGTTTTGGACAAAAAAAATTGTAAAATGTTGATGAAATTGGCATCACGTCAAAAAAAGAATGTCGTTTATTTCTGTATGTGAAAACAATTAAAGGTAAAATGAATTTATTTTCATTTCTCCTCATTTGTAGTTAATATAACTAGTTTTTAATCAGTCTAATGTAATCAACTTTTGTCAATTTATTAATGATCTCATTAAAAATTTAATTATCGATAATTTATGAAAGATATTTTTAATAGATTTTATCATTTTTAATAGAACCTTATTGAATACACAGCATCGATTAACATCGATTGAATTGTATATTTTATAAATTCTAACATTTTCCTTAATGGTTTTGGATACAACGAGCCATCGGATATTACGAACAAAATCATGGGCTTCTTGAAATTCGTTATAACGGAGTTCGTCTATATCACAATTCTACTCAACTGTACTCATTATTTTTTCCTTGATTTTCTGTAATGTTATAAACAGTGCATTTCAGAAATTTAAAAAGTAATTATTATATATATAAAACCCCTCCGTGTATAACAATTCCGGGGTCAACCTATCCACGAAAAAAAGAAACTCATTCACCAATGAAAACGTTTCATAGTCGTAATGGAGCGTTCTCATTGGTAAGATTTACAGCGGGGGCTGTAAATGACGTCACTACATTTTACTTCGCTTTGAAATCTTTCCACGATTTCGAAAAGTACACTGTTAAAATTTTGACCCATTTGCTGCTGCGTCACTCCACAGCTTTTATAGAATATCTCTTTTATGACCAATGAGAATGCTCCTTAACACAGTAAAGTAACCGTTTTCTATAAAAGCGGTGGAGTGAAACTGTAGCAAATGAGTCAAATTTTTTACAGTGTATATTTAATTAAAACTTTTTATTAAAGGAAAGCGAAGGTTTGTTTTAAATGCAATATTGTTAAAAATTTTATATTCGGGTTGCTTTATTTATTTTTTATTTTTTATTTTTTTTTATTTATTTATTTATTTATTTATTTTTTTTACAGCCGTGAATGACTCTTGAAAATTTCAAATCTATAAAAAACATTGTGAAAAGTTACCTCCGAATTTAAAGGAAATCTATTTTCTGACCAATGAAACCGTTCCATAGTCGTAATGGTCAGATTTACAGTGGGAGATGTAAATGGCGTCACTACATTTTACTTCGCTTTGAGATCGTTTCACGATTTCAAAAACGCTATTTCATTAAAACTTTTTATTTAAGCAAACCGCGGGTGCGTTTTAAATTTCATTATAATTCCCACCCCCATCTACCAGATAGTTTTGAGTTTTAAATGCAGATTTCTGTTAAAATTTTCTTTCTTTCTTTCTTTCTTTCTTTTTTTTTCTTTCTTTTTTTTTTTTTTTTTTTTTTGTTAGATTTTTTCCTTTCCAAGTTTAATTGCTGTATTTATCAAAATTGTTTCAGCCTAAAGTGGCTATGATTGACCACAGTTTTTTATCATTCTTTAAAAATGCAAACACGTCATTTTGACGGGCCATCTTTTAGTTCGATAATAAAACAGTTACAAAATCATTCAATGTTACGGAACTTAAGGGGGTTCGAGATACATTTCAAAACAATTTTTATTAATTGACTTAAAGTTTTGGAAATTTTTTGTGATGGTTAACCATATAATTTGTAAACATAATCACATGGCAAAACTTTTTTAATTCTAAAAATTTTTAATTTATTGAAAAAATGGGGTAATTTAACCCTTTATCTACAGACGGTACTTATAAGTACCATTAAAATAACTTATTATAAAATTATTTTAATACTCCTGTTAGTTGTAATGCTGTTTAGAATGAGTTACAGATTCATTACTTTACCGTGTTCCAAAAGCATTATTGGTTATACAAAACAAAAATATTTTTAAAAGAATGATTTATTTTACCTTTGCATCTTTTCAGCTTTCTTGGCGCTGAGGGAAGGAGATGGGGGGGTTTTCAATTCGGAAATATTTCTATATTTATATTGTAAGAACATCCTATCTGTACATTTTATAATTCTAGAAAATACTAAGAAAACAACTTAAAATAAAAGACTTGAGTGGGGTTATAAAAATTGCACAAAATTCCTCTAAATTCAAATTTAGTTATCCTTCTAAAATCCTTCACATATTTATTAAATGATTATGTAAATCTTTTAATTTAGTTTAAACAATTTGCGCAAAATACTTTAGAATGTAAAATTTTCATGAATTCATAATGCGGTAGATAAAGAATTAAAATTGTTAAAACTCGAAATATTATTTGCAGAAGTTCATTTTTTCTTTTCATTTAAATAAAAAGAAATATATAAGCTACAATTTTAATTGAGTGTTTATATATATCAATTTAAATGAAAACTAAAAATATTTAAAGCAAAAATTTGAAAAAGAAATTATGTAACTGTTTTCAAAAAATCATAATTTTAAATGTAAATATTTTTTCAAATTTTCTGAATCAAAATTAAAATAAAACAATTGAAAAGGACATATTACAAGTTTGAACCATTTATCTTAAACGGTTCTTGACTGGTAATACTTTAAATAGGATAAACAGTAATAAAACCCATCATGAAGAAAAGCGCTTTTCTAGGCAGACGTTTCCATAACAACCATTGCTTGAAAAGTAGATTTTGAAAACAAACCACAACGAAAAAATTAATATTTTCTGTTCCAATTAACATGGTCTAAATATCATTCTAAGCCGAAAAAAAATTAATTTAATAATTTTTTAAAGAAAAATTGAATGTTTATGTCTGCCGACTTCCTTTTAAACTTAATAAAATAAAACAATAACCCTTTAACTATAAAGTTGCGGTTATAAATTTAATAAAAAAAAAAAAAACTCTGGTGAAAAAATCAACAATGTTACATAACTGAAATTTAATAAAATTATTGTCCCTTTATATATTAAATAAAATGATAGAATTATAAAAATTAATTTAAATTTAACCCTTCACTGCACTTTTTTTCTATTTTTATGGAAAAAAATTAAATTTATATATCGGTCTAACTATAGGAAAAATTGAAAAAAAAAATAAATAAATTCCAAATTTTTAGCTAAAATTTGATATTTTATAGTGTGTATCGTATATACACAATTTGGGTTTTTAAATATTGCATTGTTGTGAATTTAAATGGGCATAAATGAATTAATTTTATCTGCTTAGCACTCCGCAACTTTTTTTTATAGTAATATTTTTAAATTTACATTAAGTAAATTTTGCCTTAATATTTTGATCGAAAATTTGTTTGTTTCCGAAGTACAAATTATAATTTATTTTCAAATGCAGCCATCTGACATGGACAAACTAAACGTTATTCCTTTGTTGGGCACTGTTCTTGATCAGTTACAGCGATCCTATTGGCCAAATTATGGCATCAGGAGTCTGTCCAGATTTTTTTCACAGGGTCCTGTTTTTGTGAAATTGTGAAGTTTTTCTTGTATTTGTGAAAATTCTAGTTGTAATTTTGTGAATTTTAAATTATCCATGTCTTCAGGCTCTATCCTCCATGTATAAAAAACTAAGTAATATGCTCTTTGGTGAGTTCAACTCCTTGTTTATAAGCCAGCTTTTATTATTAAATGATTAAATTTGTCAAAAATTCATTTTGAAGAAGGAAAAATTCTGTGGAAAATGTGTTTAAGAGACAAATAATTTTGTGAAGGGTCCCGTTTTAAGATAATTTTTTTTGGTGAAATGTTCTTTAAAGGACCTAAAATTTTCCTAAACATATGCCTGTATAATGAAAATTATAGTGTTTTGGGGTATCTGCGAGATATGGCACACGGTGCAAATTAAAAGGATTAAAATTAAATTAAAATTAAAAGGAAAATCAACAGAAGAAAAGCTTCATTTCAAGCAATTTAATGATTTTGTTAAAAATCGAGTACTTTTATTCATCGATTTGCTATTATCAAAAGCTTTTGCTATTTTAAAAAAGTATCTCTCTCCCCTCCCTATCAATCAATGGGGAAGGGAGTCAGTCATAAGGGGATTCATTCAAGAGTGGGAGGGAGGCGAAAAAAGTTCTTTTTTTACTCTCTTTTATTTACAACAACTTGTTTTTTGTGCATAAAGATGGAATTTCGTAATCGATTTTTCACTCACTCCTTTACAACGGACCCCACCTAATAGGTATATACCGGTTCCGATGAAACATTTATGACAGAGACGAGTATTCATGATACACTGTAGAAAAGAAACATGCAATTCTGCACATCTAAAGTTACAGAAATCTGTATGTTTACCAAAGTTCTATCTGTACACTATAAAAATTAGTCGTTGGGGGCCACCGTAATACTTACCCATCATATATATGCATATATAATATATGAAAATAATACATTTGAAAACTGTTTATAAAATGGATTGCAATTCCAAAACGAAATTTAAACGTGTATTTATATTTTTATTGCGCATAGTAATGCTGTATTAATGAGTTGCTGATGAATCTCTTTCGATAAATTATACAACACGTCTAACTACTCAAGTAGTACTGAATTGCGAAAAAGAAACATCCTTATAACTCCAAAAATAATAATCTTATTAACTAGCAGTTTATTGCGTCGGATTAAGCGTCTCATTTCCAATTAAAATATATCTTTGAATTGAATGAAATACAGGGTCATGAAAAATCGAAGAATGCGGAAAAAAGGATTACAGATATCTCGGCAACTAATAATTCGATCAACTTCGTTCTTTATGCGAAATTTGTGTTATTTTATTGCTTTTTACGATCACTTCTTAAAATAAAAAAAATCGAGAATTTTTATAGAGTCCGAAAAAAAATAGCTTCGGATAATCGAGGTTACTGATATAAAATAGGCTTCGTCCCATTCTTACATACTAAGTACATACAAAATTTCAAGATTCTAACTCAATTCATTCGGGAGATAGAGCGTTTACAGACGGACGGCAAATTTTTTTTTTTTTCTAAAAGTATGTTTTTCGAAATCTCCAGTGTCGAAAACGTGTAAATCCGTCAAAAAAAATTTCGATTTTCAAAACGATTGCAAGACTTACCCTATACTACGTATGATGGGTAAGTAAAAAGTTGGAAATTTCACGTCAAGCGTAATAAATGAGATGTTTTCGTACAATAACGAAGTTTTAAAAATAACAAATATAACGAAGTTTTAGATTTTAGTGTAATACTACACAGTACTTCGGATACAGTAGTGTATCCAAAATATTTTGTAGGTCCCTGTAAATACTATCCGCTTTCCATTATGCAGGAAGTAACTTGTAACAGAAACGTATATCAATGTCATAAAACGTGAAATAGATAATATTATTAAAGCGTGCCCTAAACACTGTTTCTTCCTATACCATTATGTAATGGAATACTTTTGTGTGGCCCTGTAAATAAATAATAAATAGTCTTTGCCTCACACATTGTACAGAATGTATATTTTAGTATATAAATAGTAATATATATTTTAGATGCATATCAATTTTATTATGTTCGAAGAAGTATCACATCATTAAAATGCACCTGAAACCTGAAACATTTGCCGTCATGTAACCGAATACTTTTGACTGTCCTTCTAATTAAACTATGCATCCGATTTCCATAAAATTTGAAATGATTCGACGAAATTATGCAACAGTTGTATATTTTAAATTTCAAATGATTCGGTTGGGAAGTTTTTTCTCTGTTATATGCGAACAAACTGCCTGAACGACGACTATAAGTGCTACGTATTTACATAATTGCGAACGCACCTAAAAAGGTCATTTTCATTAATTAGTCATAAAAACTCTTAAAACAAATATTAGCAGTATTTCAGACCAACAAATTTAATAAGAAATTTAATGTAGTGAAATTTGTGTGCAACGGAAATCTACCTT
The DNA here is from genome assembly GCA_964019185.1 of Maratus speculifer. Classification (NCBI taxonomy): domain Eukaryota; kingdom Metazoa; phylum Arthropoda; class Arachnida; order Araneae; family Salticidae; genus Maratus; species Maratus speculifer. The sequence goes on along the minus strand of OZ025292.1, from coordinate 18,794,466 downwards.
GAAAGAAAAGTGTCAAGATATCGATTAAAACAATAAAAAAAAGCTGTCTATAACAGAAATTTGTCTCGGGGGGGGGGGGGGATTTTTCGTGGATTAGAAATTTATGCCTGTTAAAATAAAAACAAGGGATTTCAATTCAAATCTTTTTGGGAGAAGCGGGTGGGGGAGCTAAGTTTTCTTTGAGGGGAACTAAAAAGAAAATTATTTTGCATTGTTTGAGAATATTTGTGAAACAATAGATACAGTTTTATTCTTAAATCGATTTTATTTTGAAAATTAGCCTAGAATCTTCATTAATAATAAATGTATCTCACTTTGAGAAAATTGCAATAGCTAGGCTTTATCAAATATTATTAGATGCGTTCGTAATTATGCGAGTACGTAGCACCTATAGACGTCGTTGAGTCCGTCAGTTTGTCCGATTATAACAGAGCAAAAACTACCCAACCGAATAATTTGAGATTTAAAATATATAATGGCTGCATCATTTTGTTGAATCTCTTCAAATTTTATGAAAATCGGATGCATAGTTTAATGACAGGAACAATAAAAAATGTCCCGATACAGGACGGCCAATCTGAAAACAGAGTTTCAAGTGTATTTTACCCTTTCGAACATAATAAAGTAGATAAGGCATCTATGAAGTATGTACTACAATGTACATTCTGTACAATCTGTGGGCTGAAGAATATTTGTTATTACTTACAGGGCTACACAAAATTATTTTATTACGTAATGATGTTGTGGAAAACATTGTTTGGAGGTGCATTTTAAATATATTAAACTAATTCACATTTTATATAATTGATTTACATTGCTGAGGTTTAGTACAAGTTACGTTCTGTTATAATAGAAAGCAGATGGCATTTACAGGGATACAAAAATCATTTCAGATAATCTACTGTACAGTAAACTATAGCAACAAGATTTCAATAATTTTTAAACTTCATTATAGTACGAACGCACTTCAATTCTTACGCTGATTGGTGTGCCATTTCCAACTTGTGTCATTACAAGGTTGAACCCGTCGAATCCATACAGAAGAAAATGTCTTAAAAAAGAACTGTTACATTAATTCGTAATAAACCTACAAAATTAATTACAGAAAAAGTCATCTTACACTATGGGTGTAACTCTTAACCCTATCAGGGACAACCAATTGCGTTTTGTAAAATGCTGAATTCCCACCGGAAATTTTGAAAAAAATTATTTCTATATAAGAACAACTAACTTTTAAACTTTTCCCCCTTAAAGTAATAAAAGTAAAACTTAATTGAAAGTTTCTATTGCAAATCTCAATTAAACTTAGGTAGAATATAATATATCCTATCGCGTCTCAAAGGGTTAAAACAAATATTATTTTAACCTAACGCTATCAATGTACTGTTTTCACGTACTTCAATTATTCAAATTACAAAAAATTAAAATGATTTAGTCATCATTTGAAATTCTTAAGGCTGGTATTCCGAGATGAAAAATCTACTTTGAAACAATCATATAATTTTTTCCTTCCGGTGAAAGCTAAGCATAACGTCATTTTCGTCGTCTTGAAACTACATAGTACCTCTCATATTCGTATTCACCATTTTAAAATGTTTAACATGCATCATATTATTAATAAATATACCTCCAAATTTTAACTCACGTTTTTTCAACTAAAACTTTGCATGTGAAAAGGTAAAATACTTAGTTTATAAAATAAAATGATAATTTTCATTTAAATATGACGTAATTTTTACACACTTGGAGCATTTCGTTTTGTGTCTTAAACTCAGAACAGCGAAATGAAAAAGTATTGAAATGTAATGAATTTATAAGAAAAACTATGCGATTTTCTTTAAAGCGAAATATCCTTTTCTGATAAAATTTTTTTGAAGTTATTTTTATTTTTAATGAGCATCAATAAGGATATAAAAACAATAAAGATTATTAAATCGCACTATTTCTCCCTTTACTTCAACAATGAAAATAATTGCCACTATTTTTATGAAATTTCATAAAAATTCTTTTAAAATTAAACAAGAAATTAAAAAAAAAATCCCTAGTGCGGGCACATGTACAAATGAACAGTTTTGAGTTGAAAAAAATAATAATCAAATTCAGTTCAATTGGAAGCTTAAACCAGATGGCTAAAAAACAGCCTTGTTTTTTAAATATATAGATTTCTGTGTTTTAAATAAGGCTTTACTAAATATTATTCATAACAAGCATTATGAAATTATAGCAAATATTATTTAGCAAATATTATCCATATTCTATCTTTTATTGGTAATGTTTCTAATACAGCCAAATCACAGTTTGATTTGAAAAGTTTGGCACAATCTGAAATATGAAAGTCTTTAAAATTTTGGACTGGCGTCAAAGTTTCCCCTTAACAAAAAAACTTATATAAAAATGAATGTTTTTTTTTTTCTCATTTCCAAGTGATCTGTCATCAATGGTTAGATTGTATAAGAGATGGGATACCTTTTTTGATAAGAACACTTTTCAAACAGAAAATTTTCTAAGGTTCCATGCGATTCCGTCTTAACTAGTTTTGGAGTGCCCAAACCCATTTCGCACCCTAACACACACATCCGAAATGACAAGTCTGGATACAGGCCCATCTTCCGCTTGATTGAACCTTGGGGTACCTGAAGAGGTACCCTAAACCCCTTTATAAATAAATTAAGAGAAAGACGAAGACATCTATCTCTTTCTCTTGATCAGACATAATCTAAATACCAGAGAGGCATGGCTCGTGATCGTTAGAATCAATACCAATTGTAAAGAAATGTAATTTTAAAATTTATTTAAACTTGTTTCAAATTTACACTTTTCAGTGCTTACCACAAGAAGTGCATTTTTCTTGATTAAATCATTTTCTTTCAAGAAAAAAACAATTGATAATGTGTTAAAGCGGTGTTGTAAGATACTCCAATTAAACATATATACCCCAGACACCAAGAGGTATAAGTGACAAAATTGAAAATAAGAAACTAAGTGCACAGACGAGCTCGAAATATGCTTTTTTCTTTTTTTCAGATAATGAAATATAAGTGATTTTCTAATTATCTGCTTTGTTATAGAGATCAACCACTTTTACCGAATAATAATGAATATAGATTAAAGAAAAATTTAAAGAAAAACGTACTCTACTTATTTCACAGTTATTGAAATAAGAGTTAAAAGACTACAATCAAACAAGCGGCAGTTTCCTATTTTAAATCAGTCAATTATTATTGATGTTCAAATTTAAAGTCAAATATCTTTAAACTCAATTTACTCCAAACCGAATTTTTGTCCCTTATGCCCCTTGGCTTCTGTGGTTCTCATATGTATTTCATTCAGCTTTCTTAACTTAGAAAAAATTATGATAAAGATTAACACTGAACAGAATGACTGGGGTTTGTGTGTGAGAAGCCCTTGAAAAGTGTAGGGCACTTTGGCTACTTGAAGAAGGCCCCGAGGCCTCTCTTTTTAAATATAGAAGAAAAAAAAACAAAGAAGAAGAAGATGAAGAAGAGGCCGACTCACCTCTCTTCTTCTTGGTCAGGCATAATCCAGGAAACGAGGAGGCATAGCACACTATCAGCAGGATCAACACCAGGCGCATTTTTCAAGGGGCGAGCTCATTTCCCTTTCGCACGCACGCACAAGCAACATTCAGCAGCATGGATGGAGTAGCAACAGCAGCCGGTCTCTCTCACTGCCTTGCCGAGAGATTTCGTTGCCCTGATGTTGCCAAAATGGCGACCCGATGGTGCTAGCAGCTCCGTCCATTTCTTACCCCCCGAAAAAATTTACACGCACACACCACACAAAACCACTTCTTTTTGAGTCAGAGACGCGGACAGTTCCTCGAAACGCACATCCAGCAGAACTTCTGATTTTAAATGAAAAGGAAAAACCAGAAAATCAACAACACTACTCGCGTATTCGGCAGAGGCGCGCGAGATAGAATACAGAGAGAGCTTCGTCCTACCACACTTACGAACGATATTTGCCGGGGACTGTGGCTGAAGCAAGCGACCCCTCGAACGATCGATAAAATCGGCGGCGCGCGACGCGCCCGCTCCTGGAAGTGTGGGGCTTTTCTTTCTTTTCTTTTTTTATTATTATTCCCCAGTTTTGCTTTCTTTTTTCTTTTCTTTCTTTCAAACGAGCGCGCCAAAATTGAGCTTGTTTCAGACCCTTGTTTTTTGCTGCTTTCCCCCCAAACGCGTTCGAGCGTAGGTTATTTTTACTGTGTTGGACGAAGGTGAACTTAATGATTCTTTAAACACCTGAGTTCGCGGAAGCACGCTCCCTTTTTTCTTGTAAGCGAGATTAATTTCAAAATAATACTTTGTTTCTATTATCTGACTACCGCGATTCTGTCGAAATGTATTGCGAGCTGAAATCGGCACGTGATACCCTCATTTATTACACTACATTGTTATACGAATGAACATAAACTACCATTAGAGGATGTCTCAGAAGATTGTATATGAACTAGAGTTTCGCATCGGGTGGGATAACCCGATTTTACCCCGACCCGACCCGATCAGCAGTTCAAGTCAGGTACAGTCAGGTTGTCGCTAATATTTTTCATTGCGGGTCTTGTTCGGATTGACTTCATTTATCAAAAAGAAATGTCCTGAATATTTTTAATCGTAATATATATATATAAATATATATATATATAGATAGATAAAGGAGAAATATTACTGTAGAATAATTTTCTTTAATTGTACTAAAGTAAAGTTTCATTGTCTTTTACTCACGGTTCGTGTCGGAATCGGGTGTGAATAGTTCGGTTATGGGTTGAAATGTGTTTGGTTTCGGGCTGACATTTTTTTTTTTTTTTTTTTTTTTTTTTTGAGGGAAGGGGAAGCGGGTCCAGATTCGAGTCAGATTTCGTATTCGCTTTAAAGGGGAGCGTCACAGGTTTGAAAAATCCCCTTTTAACAATAGATGGCGCTGAATTTCACTCGGAAAAGGCAATAGAGAATTACTACTGGCAAACCCCGTTCGGCAGTCTAAATATGTCACTTCCTGTTCAAATCGAAACTTCAGTGAATAAGTGGAGAATTCAGATGTACGAGGTAGAGAAGGAATAGATGTAACTTAATCTTGCAGGGATCTTGGCTCTTTTGTTGAGCGAAAGGGTAAGGGTAGAATAAAAAGAGAAAAAAGGTTGTTATTTGTTTGGCTATTTGGGCCTCGGGCGTAGCAACAGGGGGGGGGGTGAGGGGGCGCGACGCCCTCCCCCCATATTCGGTATACTCATTTCATTCAGTAAATTCACTTTCGTTCAAAAATTGCATCATTTCTCGTTTATTTTTTCCTTCTAAGAAATAAAAAAGATAATTTTTTAAAAATATTACAAAAGCTATAACAATGTCAAAATATATTTTTAATATTTTCATAATACTCATACCCCTATTTCACAATACTTATTACATTCGGTAATTTCTCTTTCGTCCAAAAATTGCATTATTTCGTGCAGTTTTTTCGCTTGTAAGATTTAAAAAATATATAACAAAACATAAGACAATGTTAAAACATATTTAACATTATAAAATAGTTTTAGAATACTTATATTTCACATTCGGAAGGCTCATTACATTCGGTAATTTCATTTTATTCAAACAGTGCATCATTTCGCTCAGCATTTTTCCTTTCTAAGAATTTTTTTATAAAATTTATTACAAAGCATAAAAAAGTCAAAATATATTTAAAACTATTAAATATTTTCGGAATACTCATACCCCATGTTCGGAAAACGCATTACATTCGGTAATTTCCTTTTTGCTCAAAAATTGCATCATTTCGTGCTGTATTTTCCGTTCTAAAAACTTTAAAAAATATATTTAAAAAACTATTCCGAAACATAAAACAATGTGAAAACTGATGGACAAAAATTGGCAATATTTATTATTAAATATTTTCGAAATACTCATAACATTCGGTAATTTCACTTTCGTTCAAAAATTCCATCATTTCACCTGTATTTTTCCTTCTAAGAAGTTCTTTATATATATTAAAAATTATCGCAAAACACATTTAAAATTATTAAATATTTTGAAAATACTCATATTTACATTCGGAATACGCATTTCATTCGATAATTTATTTCGTTCAAAAATTGCATCATTTTGCCTGTATTTTTTCTTTATATGACTTTTTGAAAATATATTAAAAAACTATTCTAAAACATATAGCAATATCAAAACATATTTAAAACAATTAAATGTTTTCGGAATACTCATATACCCCACATTCTAAAAACTCATTACATTCGGTAATTTCACTTTCGTTCAAAAATTGCATCATTTCGCGCTGTATTTTTCTCTTCTAAGAGTGTTTCAAAAATTATTAAAAACATTATTACGAAACATAAAACAATGTAAAAATTGATTGACGAAAATTGTCGATGTTTAAAACTTAAATATTTTCGGATTACTCATTACATTCGGTAATTTCACTTTCGCTTAAAAATTTCCATCATTTCATCTGTATTTTATTTTTCTAACATTTTTTTTAATATATTAAAAAATTATTCCAAAAGGTATTTAAAACTATTAAATATTTTCAAAATACTCATACCCCACATTCGGAATACTCATTAGATTCGATAATTTATTTCGTTCAAAAATTGCATCATTTCGCCTGTATTTTTTGTTTCTAAGAGTTTTTCTAATATATTAAAAAAATTATTACAAAACATAAAACAATGTCAAAACTCATTTAAAACTATTAAATATTTTCGGAATACTCATATTCCACATTCTAAAGACTGATTACATTCGGTAATTTCGCTTTCCTTCAAAAATTGCTTCATTTCGCACAATATTTTCCCCTTCTAAGAATTTTTAAAAATTTAATAAAAAAAAATTATTACGAAACATAAAACAATGTAAAAACTGATAGACAGAAATTGTCACAATTTAAAATTATTAAATATTTTTGGAATACTCATACTCCAAATTCGGAATATTCGGTAACTTCACTTTCGTTCAAAAATTGTATCATTTCACCTATATTTTTTCCTTCTAAGGATTTTTGAAAATAAAAAAAAATATTACAAAACATATTTAAAACTATTAAAATTTTTCAAAATACTCATACTAGAGGTTTGTACAGGACGAAATTTCCAGGCTCAAGCCCGGCCCGATGAATAGAAAAAAAATCGGCCTGGGTTGGTCCGAACGAAAAAAATATTGGTCCGACCCGGCCCGATATACTAGCTAAAAATACGACCCGAATCTGGCCCGGAAAAAAAATTAAAATTTTGGTCCGAACCCGGCCCGACCGGAATAAATTTCTACAGAACATTGATTTTTAATCACTATTACGGAAGAGTTCTGAGGAAAAAAAAAAAAAAAAACCCTCAGTCTTTTTTAATGTTTATAATCTTTATTTATGGAGGTCAATTTGGACCCAAAGCAGATCCGCAGCAAAAATACAAGTCATTCGGACCCAAACCCGACCCACAGTAAGAATAGAAGTCAACCGGACCCAAACTCTACTTGCAGTAAAAATAGAAGTCAACCGGACCCAAACTCTACTTTCAGTAAAAATAGAAGTCAATCGGACCCAAACCCGACACTCAGTAAAAATAGAAGTCAACCGACCCAAACCCGACACTCGGTAAAAATAGAAGTCAACCCGAACCAAACCCGACAAGCAGTAAAAAAAATTAGCCTAGATTCACGATCAGATTCGAGTCTGCAAATTTTTTGAAATCGTCCCCCCTCCCCCCTTGAGGACTCTTCAGATCCGCCCTTGTTCTACATTCTTATTATGTTTATAATGTATTTTTATGACATTGTGTATCTTTTCTGAAACATTTATTTCTTACTTTATTATAGTAAGTATTATCTTTTATCTTTATCACTTTAAAAATATATTATGCTTTTAATTTTTGTTCAATCTTTTTTCCTGTTATCGTCAGAATATTTGAGTGTTGGTCAGCATAGCTTGCAGGACTAATATTTTAAATAATTGTATTTTTTTGTGTTGTTGAAAATTTTTTACTAGTTGTTGCATACTTTACATATATAGACTTTGATATTACTTTAGATGCATAGACTTGCATAGGAAAATAATTAGCATCACACTGTTTAGTATAAAGCGTCTACTCATTTAAATTTCATAATTGTGAAATATTTTTTTTTAAGTAAGATATTGATTATTATATTTAATTTTTAATGGTAACGACTTAATTACACTCTATTTTATATGAAAATAAAAAAATTTGGTTAGAGGGACAAAGAGTCAACTTGGGCGACACATATAATTACGCGTATAATTAATAACTATACATATTTTTACGTATGTATTATTATTTTTTTTAAATTGACACTTTAAAGTTAGAGAGAGGGAGGGGACTTATGACGTAAGCGCGTACTAAGAAAGGATTTTTAAAAATCCCTGGTCCCAAAGAGAATTAAAGGAAGAGGGTCGAAAATTATAGACTTTATGGCCATCTTATTATATTTATTATACGGAACCCTCTAAATGCGAGTAATACTTACATTTGACCGTTTATTTTTTATGAATGTCAAAAAATCGCCCTGGAACTCGAAATATTAAAAAAAAAAATTAATTAAAAAATCAAAAATTGCTAGGTGAATTTCGAATACGTATTATTCAAAAGAGAATAAAATTTGTACTGAGCTAAAAAAGAAACGAACTCGAAACATTTTTAGTAATATGGAAACAAAGCTGTATAGCGCGCGCATAAGAAAACGCATAAAGAATATGAATGTTTCTCAAATTCAAATTGCCAAACGCTTAAAAAAATATTTCATTTTTTAATAAAAACAAAAGATTTTCCATAAAAAGTTAGCCAAAGTTGGTGTTTTAAAAATCACAAACCGAAAAACCGGGAATTCCGTGAGTAATTTCCGGTTTGCGACAACGTAAGTAAGGAAATAAAACTGCCGCTCTGAGAAAACAATCGCTTATAACTCAAGGTGTAATTCAATTATCAGAAAATCAAAAACGATTACAAATCACTTGTAATCAATTATAAACAGGTCTGCGGAGACGGTGGGGAAAATGGCCGACTCCAACTCGGAAAATTTTAACTACTTCGATTCCGAGTCCGGACTGGCTAATATAGGGGAGAGGGGGGCACCTTTGAACATTTTTTTAGAAAATCGATATATTTCTTACTTGATTTATATTTATTGAGTTTTAAATATTACATAATAAATACAACGCATTTCTTCATCATATGAACCATAAATTAAACATTTTCCAAAGAAATTAAATAAGTTGTGAGGATTTAAAAGTTGGAAAATTTTTGTTCAAACGTGCCCCATGTAGGGGTACCTTTGAACAAGCAAGGGGCACCTTTGAACAAATGTATAAAATATGGAAATATTGAGAGTTTTTATAAAAAGTTGCATATTTTACAAAAATATAAAGTAATATGAATAAAAATAAAAAACTACGTTTTGTTGAAATTACTAATTTTTTTGTTATTAACCAAACTTCAATCCATCAAAATTGATGTCAAAATTCATTGTTGAAAAAACACAGTGTCCTTCCAGTTATGTTTGGTTGTGAAAACTTTTTTACAATATCCTTGAGATACACTAAATGTGATATCTGATGCTTCTATAAAATTAAAATTTTTCATTCGCTATTTTTTAAGATACCATATGTTAAATTCCGTTTTATCAGTTATGGAAACCTGAAATAATGTTTGGAAACCTGCTAAATCATGAATCATTGTTTGGTATCCAGGATTTTGCAATTATGGAATAAAGGAGTTTAGATTTGAAACTTTCCATAACTGAAACATACAGAGGTTGTAACCTATGTGTGTAGCAAGGGGAATTGTTAGCAGTATAAGTCCATGTTCTTTGACATTCTTAATTAACCTTTTTTCACATAAAATAATTTCAGAAATAATCATATTTAGATACATTAACAACTCTTTACTTCATAGTTTTAAGTGCTCCCTTTAAATTATTTCAATTATTATTTATCATCAGTTTATTCTGCGTTTTTTCGCTGTTCAATGGTGCCCCAGCTTTTTTGTTCAATGGTGCCCCATCACATGGAGTTCAACATTACAACGGTTTATTCAATTCGGGTAAAGAATTTGAATAAAACAAAGCTTATAAACTAAAGCTAACATCTTTGTTTAATCATTGAACAATAAATTAAAATTTTAGGGATGGCAGTTTGTAAACAAAAATCTTACAACTTTTTTCCCCATAAGTTTAGATTCAAGAGGGAGAAAAATGCACATCTTCTTTAGGCAGGACTGTTCATACAAAATGATACAGCTTTGTATATTTATTCCCTTGAAGCAGCTGTAATGTATTGCCATATACATTTTTTTTTAATAATTTATTTGAAGGAAAATATTTAGAGTGTTCAAAGGTGCCCCCCTCTCCCCTACTATTGTTGCTATTGGCTAGTGTTGCTGTTGGTTGAAATTGAAAGAACGCAAGAAAAATAAAGCGGAAATTTCAATATTTCGGAATTAAGTTCTTGCTAGCTTTGAAAGAAAAAAAAAAAACATTTTTTCCCGTAATAATCAGAGGGTATACGCTCTAAGCAGAGGGTATACATTCAAAGCAGAGGATATATTCTAGAATAAATGATACAGTTTACATGAGAAGCAGGAAGATACGATATTCCTTTAAAAAATCTAGCAGATATACGGTGTATACCCCATATACTTTTCACTGCATTCCTGGAACTTATCAAAGAAAAGTTCCACGAGAGAAAAATGCAAAATAGTTTCTCCGTATTTAGAAAAAAATGACCATTCAGAGGTTACTTCAGTCAAACAAAAAGACTCATTTGCCAATGCTAATCCTAAGGAAAAAAATTTTAAAAATAACTCAGTTGCATTTCAATATTTTTAAACTTTTTTTTTTTTTTTTTTTTTTTTGCATTGGATAGCTGAGACCGATCCGTACAAAGGCCATTTCTTATTTTATCGATTTCATTTACGGTTATTTTTAATGAGGACATTTTCATTCCATGAGGACATTCCAACAATAAAGCTTTACCTTGATTTTTTATTTTATTTATTTATTTATTTATTTATTTTTTTGGAAAGGGGGGGGCAAAAACATCGAGGGATGAGGATACTTCAACTTTTTAAAATTAGATGAAGTGGGTATCATTTGTTATGTAATTTCAAATTCGTGATTAAGGATGTATTTCGATTCATACTGCTTATTTTCCGATTTATTTTTAAATTCATTTTTGCTCCCAAATGCATGAAATTGGCAAATTGTCTTATTTAGAAAGTACACAAGGTGCCGTGATTGTCAATTCTTTGATAAATGCAGAAAATTTTGCAAAAAAAAGAAAAAACAATCAAAAATGACATTTTGAACCGAATTTTCCGAAGCGGCGGATCTGTGAACAAAAAAAAAAGGTCATACTGAGAAGATAATTGTTCAGAAATCAAATTCTAATGAACTGAGTGCGAAATGACATCACACGGCATCTTATACGTCTCTTTAAAAATCCCCTCAGCAAGTTTCATGTTTCTACTCTAAAAAATAAGTCTGAAATTGTATCAGAAAGTTTAGAGATGTAGAAGGTGGGAAAACATTTTTTCGAATACACCCTTAAATAATATCATTCGCAAGTCCATACGACCATTCTTTATAAAAGTTATGGTAGGTTTTATAAATATATAATGTTGGAAGTTAAGTTTTATTATTGAGCACAGCTTTCTCTTATTTTACGTCCAAAACTTGTTCTTTCAATCATATCAAATAATATCAATTTTTTAATCGTCCTCAAAACAGCAGTAATTAAAATTAGCATCATAAAATTTCTTCAAGGTTAGTACAGTTGCCAAAATATCCGTGTATTCATAATTTTTTATTGATAAAATCATTCATAACTTTCTGCATTTATAAAACTTGCCTAACTTTGTAACGTAAAACTGTATCGACTTGCGGGAGTGTCATTCGATTCCGAATTAAAAAAATACATAACAAACGATTCTACACTTTAGGTGAAGAAAAAAATCGAATTTTCCTCCAATGTATAAATGTGCCCTCCCTCCCTCCTTCCCAAAACATGGTAAAAGAGCTTTTTTCGGTGTGTGTGTGTGTGGGGGGGGGGGGGGGAACTGATTTTTATTTTTATCATCAAAACAAAACTTTTTTTCAAATTTTCGGGAATGGTCATCAGTTGGTGTATTTACTCATATTTTGGTATATTTTATTTGTAGAAATATGTGAGACAAATGTCGCCCTTTTACGGCGCGCCCTGAGGCGTCTGCCTCACTTGCCCCACCCTTGGCGCCGGTTCTGGGAGTTGAAGTCGGATTGTTTTTTAGTGACTCTGAACTTTTTTCACAAAAAAATGGGTCCAACTCCGACTCCTGATTATGTTCAAGTGCAATGATTTTATGTATAATAATAAGTCAGAAAATGGGGCAGAAATTTTCGCTTTGTCAAACAGGATTTTTTGAGAATTGGTTTAAATTTTATAAAATCTAATCCAAAAATGCCTTGAGCGTGCATATTTTTTTCACATCTTTCTTAGAAAATCGCGCATGGCAATTCTATGTGTTTTTTGTAAGCAAGATGAGTTAAATAAAAATAAAAACTAATAATTTTTCCATAAGCATTTGAGGCTGTTGGGGAAGTTCCTTTTAAATAAAGCAATATTTTAGCAGTAACCGAACCCGAAAATTAGCATATTTTAACTTATATTTTAGACAAATCAGTGCACTGTAAATTTCTATTGTAGTTTATTAGAAAAAGGTTTCGCAAGTGAAAATAGCTAAATATTTTCCTTGTATATAGAAAAAAGAAAAAAAAAACGATTATTCAAAGGCTACTTCAGTCAAACGAAAATATTCATTTGCTAATGCTAATCTTATGGGAGAAATTTATAAAAATAACTCGACTTCAATATTTTTTAAATGATTTTTTTCCCTTCGGATAGCTAAGACCGATCTGTACAAAGGCAATTTCTTACATTATCGATTTTATTTGTGGGTATTTTTACTGAGGACATTTTAATTTTCGGAACCGCTTTCAAAAATAAGAAACATCCTCTACAAAATCTGCAATTAAATCGTTAAAGTAAAAAATAGTCTTTGTACAGATCGATTTCGGCTATCCAATGCAATGTGTATATATATAAATGTATGTATATATAATTAAATTAAAAAAATAATAAAAAAAATTAAAATACAACATGTATATATATATATATATATCTATATATATATATTAGCGAATGAGTCTTGAGTAGTTACTTCTGAGAAGCTTTGTACAAGACAAGAAAAATTGTCTCTTACAGAAAGCAATCCAGAAATAGTGACCGTACAATTGCTTTGCCTGTTAAATGACCCTTTTTCCCGCACCCCAGACAAAAGTCAAAGTTCAAGCGGTTCTCGTCCCCACTAGGAAGTCACGTGTGGGCAGGAGTTTTACAGTTGCAGAAGATTTTTTCCTCTCTATACCGGAAGTTAATAGGTTAATGGAATTTGAAAGAATCTTTCATTTTACCGTGGAATTTTACGAATAAAATCATATTTTGATATAGCAAAATGTCTTCTTGAGGGATATTTCATATAATATCGTTTAAGAGGTATCCTATAACAAATTTATAAGTGAAATAATAATAACAATTGGCAAGAAAATATATAAAAACTAAAAAAATAATCGCTTTGTTCGTCTTTACAAGTAAGCGACGGACTCGTAGGGACACCTGGGTATTTTTGCTGGAACTAATGTTAGAAATTTTAAAATTTAATTTAAAATAGAAGGCCGTACTTTTCTTTTATAAAATTTTGCCAGGTTAAAGAAATAAGTTATATCAATTACCAAAAAAATTTTTAAACAAATTGGCTGAATAACAAATGAGCAATACTGTTTGTAATAATACAGTATAGGGAGTATAGGTGAAAATAAGACTGACGGTTACTCTTAAGCAGACTTTTCGGGTTCGGGTTAAACACAAATCGACCGGTACAGGGCTCTACTAGAAACTTCAAGAGGAAATAGAGCCCATTGCAGCAAATGAATTTTTCTATAAGAAATCAGGTAATTATGAATTATGGCCGCAATCCATTTATTCGATTAAAAATAGAGGGTATTTCATTCCGATCCGAACTCTGATTTTTGTTCATCGCTTTAATAATAATGAATGAGTTTTAACAAACAGACTGTTATTTCTTTGTGTGAATTGTAATTCCGATTGTAAGTGACATTACGTAACAAATAATAATAAGGAAAATAATTAAAAAAATAATTAAACACTTTCTTCTTACTTTGCAATAAGTTATAATAGAAGAAGGCTACTGATATCAAACGATTTGAAATAAAATTTACTTAGCTTTATATGATGTATATAATTTCTTTTTTAGTTTGGCATCTATAAATGAAAACCAGACCAAACTTTTGTTTGTTTGTTATTTGCTTATTTGTTTTTTCTTTCCCAATTCCACTTTTTACAAGATAGTTTAAATTTTTGGTTCAAACTATTCCCAGATACAAAATTTCCAGTCATTTGATTGATACGTTTAGAATTATAAACTTCGAAATTTAGAGTTTGTAGTTGCATTTTTAATTTTTTATTCATAACTCCTGAAATAAAAATCCTAATATGATAATTTTAAGTGCGTTTATATTACTAAAAAACCCTAACATAAATGCATTGAATGTGTAATTTTTAAATTTTTGTAACATGAATTACGAATTATGAAAATATTAATTGAAAAATATTAATGATTTTTTTCATTTTTATTATTATATTTTTTATTTTTAATAAAATATTAATGAATTTAAAAAAAAATGATAGATTTATATAATTATATCCTGTTTTCTACGAATTCTCAATTTCAAAAAAATTTTCCAAGTAGTTTTTGAATTGATAAAAAACGTCAAAATGTGGGTTTTAGGGGATTATTCAGAGAAGTATTTTTCGAGAAGAAATGCATTTTACATTCTTTATTGAGACATTTGTCGCTGGCTATAGTCGAAAAATATTAAGTTAGTAAAATATTCATAATTAGTGACGCCAACTTTTGAAAATTATTAGGTGTGCTCAACCATTTTAGGGTATAATGACATGGACATTTTGTTTTCTTTGAAAATAAAGAGATGGATGAGAAAGTTAGATAATGAAGTTAGAATTTTTTTAGACAGAATACAAAGTTGTGAATTAAGTTACGTTTTCATTTCATTGTCTTCATTTTAAATGACTCTACCCTAATAGCATGCATGGTCACAGTAACGTCACAGTGACGTCGCTGTGAGTCACTTTGGTCACATCACATCTGTGACTAAAATGCCACCACTCAGTGACGTCACATTGTGACTGAGATGTGACTCTCTTAAAAATCTTTAGAAATTTATAAATATCCTTCAAAACATGTTATTTACTTTTAAAAACATGTTTCTGGCAATTTAAATATCTTCGTTTTTGTCACAGTTTCGTCACAATGTTAATGTCAAATTAGTCATAAATGACACATTTTTCACAAATTTGTCACATTGTGACCACTTTGTGAAACGTCACAAAAGAGCTCTAAAACGGCCATAACGACTTCATATTTTAGTCACTGTGACTTCACATCGACGTCACGTGACGTCACATCGACATTCGATGGTCACAAAGTCACAATGTGACTACACAACGACGTTGCAGTGACGTCACCATGCTTTACGGGTAATATTTACAATTAAGCTATAATGTGACAATAAACTAAAACTCAAATGAGTAAAAAGGACACGCATCAAAAATCAATTTAAATGTCTATGAGGGCAAGTTTTCAAAATTCATTTATTATATAATAAAAAAATGGATACACTATTTGACTTCTTGGTTTCTGAGCACCTGCAATTTTTGTATGCTTAGAATGAATGATGAATTCGGAAATGTATCAAAAAACAGCCAATCTCTTTTGGAAAACAGTCTAGGATTACGACTTTTGTATACATTATTTGCTAATTTAGAGTATAAAGTTAGACTATTACACATAAAAAATATGAGTCTGAATGTTTTCACATAAAATTGCTTTGCGAAGCATAGCTATATATTATAACATTTCATCACTATTTCTATCATATAGATATCCTGTCTGTGTTTTCAAACAAAATGATTTTCAGATTTTCAATGGAAGAATTGTTTTTCCAGCGATTTATAAATAAACAAGTGACAAAACAGAATAATGAAAATCAGGTGGAATAAGAGTCAATTATTGGGTGCGCTCGGGTCCCATGGGCCGATATAAGTTGGCGCCCATTGCTCATATAGGCAAGAAATAATGAATTAACATAAGTGACATAGACATTCTGTACCAATTCAACAATCGAGATCCGAACTTCAATTTGGATACAGCCCCTAAAACAGGCTCATTATACAATAATCAATTTCTCTGAAATGTCTGTGTCTGATTTTACAATCGACTTACTAATTGCTGATTATGTTTTCATGATTTTTTATAATTTAAAAATCCGCTTAAAACATAGAGTAAAAAACATTTTTTCTGATTTCATAGGAAAAAAAAAACTTTTTTATCAATTTAAACTTGAATTATGATATCTTAAATGTTTAAGCTCGTTTATTGATAAAAGTGGATGCATTTGATCGTTGGACATTTGAGATTAAGATTAAACCTTAGGAGATATAGTGAGAACAACATCTTATACAAACTTTGTTTCTACAACGAAGTATTGTCATAAGAATAAAATCTAGGTGAAAAAAAAAAGGAGAAGAAGAAAAAGAAAGGTATAATATGACCTACTAAGATTAAACGGCAGGAAACCGAAGAAAAGCTCTATTTGTAATTGGTTTTGGTTTTAACAGTTATATTAAAACAAGAATAAAACAAAATAAAACAAACAAACAACAACAAAAAAAAATCTGGTTATTATGGGAAAAATAATGCTCCTGGCATAAGAAGGCTAATTATACACTGCTAAAAATTTCTGTAAAAACATAGAAAAAAAAAAGCGAGACCCTCCGTAAATTTACAGTTAGATTAAATTCGATCGAGTTTCTTGGTCATCATTTTACGCACATTTCCTTTATCTTATATCTAATCCCATGTAGGAATGTCGTCTTTATTTAAAAATATTTTTATTGCTTTTAAAACTTATAATTCAAAATACACACTTGTAAATTATTTTGCAATTTTATTAAAAATATTATTATTATTATTATTTTAAATTAGAATAATTTAAAAAAGGGAAAAATCATCTTTTAATTGTTAGTGGAGATTTTTATTGATTTTTTTTTCGTTGAATAACAAAAAACATATTTTAAATTAAAAAAAACATATTTCAATTTAAAAAAAAACTTTCAAAATTTAATCAGTAGAGTGCTTTTTCACTGTTAAGAGGTCTCGGTTTCAAACCCTAGGACGGCTAGAAGAAACTGCGTAAAAAATAAATGAAACTAGAGTTCAAAATTACTCAAAAAATTCAAATTCTTTCTGGCTCACATAAGATGGGGCGATTTACTGATTTTTAAAACTGAATTAAATTATTATCATTAAAAATAAATTTGCAGGGTCTTGTGTATTTTCAATTATGTTAATTTTCAGAGTCCGTTGTAAATTTACCGAATAACTTATCTGTTATTTAACAGAATCTCTGTTTTTTTTTATCTCTGTAATTTTACATAAGATGATAATGAATTACACGTAAATTCTCTGCCATTTCACAGAACAATTTTTAACAGTGTACACTGTCAGAAAAAAAAAAACGTCTTTAGGGGCTGTGCTAATGTAACGTTATCAACTTCTTCAAAATTTTGGACCCACTCCCTCCTTCCGATATCGTACATTATCATCCCTTGAATCCTCCCCCCGGTAATAATATCGTTATTAAAGTGTTTTATTTATTTATTTATTTTATTTTATTTTTTTATTTTTTTTAAGAATTAATATTTTTGGTTTGGAGGGATATATAAAACTGGTTACGTTTATTTTTCGCATGCTTTATTGATTCCAATACAGAGAAGTCAACAATAATATATCATTTTATATCAAATACAGACTTAAAAAAATACTTAAAAGAAATAATTACAATTTAAAAATGTATTACACTAGCTCTTTTTTACATAAGGCATTCAACAGTAATAAAGTCTTGTTGCACTTGCGGAGTGCAGACAGAAATACTTATCAACAAAATAAGTTTGCAACATTTTTTTCTCTTTCTGTTTTATTTATTACTAAATACAAGCACCCTATATACTTCTCATATAGTTTCTCGAACCGGGATTATATTTGCATACACATGTGAAGAAGAATAAGAATGTCAAACATTGGGGGTATTCAATCTTTTAGAAAAATAAAATATTTTTATAATAATTTAGTTTTTTTAATAGTAACTTTGTATTTTCATAAAAATAGTTAGACTAAAAAAAATTAACAAAGTATTTTGAACCAAAGACCGTGTTACAAATAACAAGAAAAAAATTTGATTGGTTCAGAAATGGTATCCATAACAAAGACAAATTCTCCCTCCCCTTTAATATATCTTACGGTATCATGTGCGAGACCCCCCTCCCTCCCCCTAATATGATAACGTTATATATGCACAGCCTCTTACTAAGAAACGGAACTGTTGATAATGTATATATTGTGCCATATGATTCATATAATATATTTTTACTTTCTTCTATCTTTACAAGAAGAAAGTATTGGATTCATGAAAATTTTCGACTTCCGGTTTTCGACGGATTTCTACGTTTTAGAAGATCCTGAATACGTTTTGATTGTTTTTAGAAAATGTCTGTCTGTGAGTCTGTGTGTCTGTCTGTGAGTCTGTCTGTATGTGACAAAAAAATTGTGGGCGCTCTATCTCAAGAACTAATGCTCGAAATTTAATAAAATTTTATATTCAGTTAGACCTTGATATGAATTGGTGCCTATTGGTTTTCGGTGAAAATTGGCCTGCAGGTGGCGCTGCTATACTACGTTTTTCATGATTTTCAAGATTGCTATATCTCAAGAACTAATGCACAGAATTTCACGAAACTTCAGATTCTGTGACCCCTTGATATACATAGACGCTGATTAAGTTTTGGTGTAAATTGGCCAGCAGGTGGCGCTTCTATGCCACGTTTTTCATGATTTTCATGATAGCTATATCTCAAGAACTAACCTTGCAACCTTGCAACCTTGTATTAACCTTGCAACAGGTGATGCAGCTATGCTGCATTTTGCACGATTTTTTCGATAGCTATATCTCAACAACCAACGCAAAGAATTTCATCAAACTTCAGATTTTGTTACAAAATGACATATAACATAATTACACGATGATTACGTTTTGTTATAAATCCTTCAACTGATGGTGCTGCTGTGCTATATTTTACACGGTTTTTTCTAAACTAGCTATATCTCAAGAACTAATGCACAGAATTTCATCTTCTTTTCATCTTCAGATTCTTTTACACCATAACATAATTAGACGCTTTTTTACGTTTTGGCATAAATCATCCAAGATATGGTGTTGCTGTGCTACGTTTTGCAAATTTTTTCTTATAACTATATCTCAAGAACTAATGGACGAAATTCCATCAAATTTCAGATTCTGTTAGGTCTTGACATAAATAGATGCTTATTATGTTTTAGTATAAATTACCCAACATGAGGCACTACTAAGCTCATTTTCTCAGAATATTAATTAAATTTTGCGTTTTAGGCTTTTCGGATACCAGAATCTCATTAGGCTAGGTCAAATGTTCGAGGAAATTCGATAGTGGGTAACTTTGGGGTCACCACGATTTTTTTTTTTTTTTTTAAATATTAAAATGTACTTATGAGATAGAAGAAAGTTTTGGGATTGACACATCCAACTAGTTTTTTTAAGTAAATTGATATATTGTGCAATACGGTACCATGTACATATTTAAAAAAAAATAATCGTATTCTCCAGAACATATTTATCCATTTCCAAACTCGCCCCGAATATCTTAATCGTTAATTAAAGTATCGTTGTGCGTTAAGCTTAATGATGTTATCTGAAACATTTTTATATGCATTTAATATTATCTTGAGATTGTTGCCAATGCTTTTTTTTTATTATGATTATTTTTATTGTCGTTGTCATTGTCATTTCTTATTTTTGATTTCATTCTTTTTGAGTAATTTGTATCGGGTTGTATTGCTATGCTAATCAATAAGTAGATTTTGCTTTGTAAGAATTTCTTTTTTCTTTTATTCTGAATCATTTTCTTTTTATACTCTTTGTCCCGTCCCTCGCGTATAGACATAAATCACATTGCCATCATCGACTTCTATCTCGAAACGGCATTTCTGAAGCTCATTCACCCTGTACTCAGGGTTCTCGCTACCGCTCGCCATTGCTCCAAATCACGACAAAATCCTCTGTTTGTCGAGTAAACGAATAATCAGATTAGAGGGCTGAATTTCTGCTCCTTTTTTTGTGTGTGTATGCATGCCTATGCAGTGAAGATTCTTATCCACATTGCGGAACGATATATCATGTCGAATTACATGTTCAATAGCATCGTGCCTTTTACATTGTTCTATTTATAGAGATACTGACTCAACACAAATTCTGTTTAGCAACCGTCAAAGACAAAAATAATTAAGCGATATATAGTTATCTATTGTCAGTTAATCATTATCTACGTACTGGCGTCGTACCAGTGAAAACACAAACAAAATTACTCGCATCAAGCGTCAAACAGAGAAAAGTTTTGCTTTAATGCCGTGCTGAAATTAGCCATTTACACTATTTATTAGTTGTATGGAAATTAATCTTCTACCCGTCATTTTTTTTCTACCCAGCTGAAATCTTATAGCAGTTTTAGGTAGCTTTCATTACAAAAAGTAAAAAGCTACCTCTTGCAGCCGTCCGGAGGAAAGCACTTCCAGAAAATTTCGGTATATTTCCACCGATCATGACTCCCAGACCCCGAAACCACCCTCCGTTCAAATGTTGACATATATATATACCGGGTGTCCTGAAAAAAACTGAACGATTTTAAAAATCAATAACTTGCAAACTTTTACAGATATTTAAAAAATTCTTGCACGAGAGTCATCTAAAAGGTCAAAAGTTTTTTTCCTGCGATTCTGGATTTTAGTTCGAATTACAAACAATAGATGGCGCTGAGAGCGCTAGGGGCTGTATGGAGACGGATATTGACGTCACTTGGCACTGAAGCAAAATAAGGAGGTTAAAGCTATGGAGTGGATCTTATTCAAAAATGAACTTTTGCTTTTACCGTCCGATTTTGAATGCAATCCATATAATTTTGATTTTGCTGGCGTCAGCACAATAATAGAGAAAAATATTACTTTCATGGGTATGACTTTTTTTTTTTTTTTTTTTTTTTTTACATTCCAAGAATGTAAGTACTTTTGAGGACAGGATATCTTATTTATCTATTTATTTATCTGGGTATCCTTTAAACCTTTTTTATGTCACCTAGTCATGTCCTGTATTGTATTTTAAGTATGTGGGATTAACAGTTAATTTACAGGTACACCCAAAAGATTGCATCACATCATAGTCTATGGGGGAAAAATCACTTGCAGTGTATATTAATGAAATACACTATTTCAAATGTATTGAAACTGATATAAATCACTGAATTTCAGTATAAGATGATTATGATAGAATAGAGTATTTGGTATTTATAGCATTTAACGTTCATTTACAGGGGCACACAAAAAGAAACCGGTTACTTTACTGTCTTTAAGTAATAACTACTGAAAATGCGTTTTCAATTTCGGCATGCACTTTTAAATTTAGCTGTTTTTTAGATACATTAGTAATTATATAAATGCATATCACCTATACACGTCTCTGGTGCGTCCATCCGTCTGTCTGTCCGCATATAACAGTGCAAAAATTACTCTGTCGAATCGTTTGAAATTTTAAATGCATATTTATTGAAGAATTTTATCCAGTAATTTCAAATTTTATGAATATCGGATGTGTATTTCCAATACAGGGACAGTCAAAAGTATTCCGTTACATTATGGCGGACGAGGAAAAACTTTCAAGTGCTTTTTGATGATATTACACCCGTCCGAACATAATGAAATTAACATGCATTTATGAATTAAATTGAAATACAAACTAGCAAAAGCCATGCTTTGTTTGGATTTGCGAAGCATTATTTTATAAAACAGATATTTGAAAGTAACAATATTTTTTTATTATTATTTTTGCATCTTTATTAAACAAAAACGTTATTTTATGTTTTGGCGCATTTTAATTTTTTATTTATGATGTAAAACTGGCATAATAAGATATTTTCGAAGCAAACTTTTACAATTTTTTTTTAAATTTTCAACTAAAAGCTCTTTTAAAGATGTTTTTACAATTTCAAGTAGCCACTGGTGTTTTTTAATTGTTTGAAATATGCATGTTTCCAATCTTTGTAATCAACATCCGATAATCTTTGATAGCTATTTTAGAATAATATATTTGAAGAAAGCTTGAAGAAAGTTACTTCTTCAAAATCCTATTTTCTGGAAAAAACATTTGAAATCTGCTTTCGTTGATACTATGAATTTTTAACTGTAAAACATTTTATTTTAATTTCTTCGTTTTTATACATGTTAGCGTATGAGAATTGCTGTAATTCTCTCCGCGTGGGAGAACTTTTTACTTTCTGCGAATGGCAACTCAATTAATGGAATTACCTTAACGAAGCGCTCTCTCATTCTCGCAGTGACTTTTTCACGAATAATTATTGTTGTGTTTGCGAACTTATTAAAGTCTTATTTTTCTATAAAATCCTTCTGATTAATGAGTCGATATTATTTAGCCACAATACGACCTTCGCAAAAATATTTATAAAGAGCTTGAACCAACAACTTCACGCAGATCTTTTAATTTTTCATTTATATAACAAATTTAAGAATTAATTTTATTTGTTTACAATTATTTTGTTGCCAGTTTACAAAAAAAAAAAAAAAAAAAAAAAAAAAATTCATAATATAATTCTTTTAAAATGTTTAAGTGTCATCTGTGCAAACGATTTTGCGGGATAATGAAAACATGTTTTATTTAATAAATTAATCATGATTCTATCTATAATTATTTACTCCATGATTTAAACTTTTTTTTCTGAAAATATACGCGTTTCATTTTTTATTTATTTGCTAAAATGCGTCCGTATTGGAAATGCATGTAAAATAAATTAAGTAAAGTAATAATTTTTTTAACGTTTTACTGTAAAAAAAATTATATTCTGCAAATCTACAGATCATAATTTATTTTTGTGTTTAATTTGAAGTTAAAATATTGAATAGTTTTTTTGTAAAGCGTACGACAAATTGTAATTTGAGTGGACTAGTAGAGGATTCGCTTCGCTCATCCTAATGATGTAGAATATGCTGCACAAAGAATAGTTATTATTCATTTATAGAGCCACACAAAATAATTATGTAACACAACGGTATAGAAGGGAACATACTTTGCGGCATATTTTAATTTTGTTACACATATAATAAAATTGTTTTAAGTTACTTAGGTTTACTACGAATTTCTTACTGTGTAATAGAAAATTACTGTGTAATAGTAAATATTTACAGGGACACACAAAAGATTTCGGAAACTATACTGCATCAAAAATGCTGTACGCTAACGATAATTGCTTGAAGTTTTAAGTTTTGATATGATTTTTTTTAAAGTTTCACTACATTTTTCCATGTTACGCTGTGTATATACTCGTAATTGGTGCAAATCATATACAGGGCTATACAAAAGAATTCGCACTCCTTACTAAGTGTGTAAGTAAATATATTAAAGGTGGTTTGTAAATGAGTTATGCATTTTTTACGTTGAACAGTTTTAAGTATATTACGATATGTTTAAAGAATAGAAATGAAATGATATACAGAGGCACTCAAAAATTGGATTAATAGCCGGCTCTGGATGGTAATCTCTGGAAGTGTGATTTCATTAGTTTAAAGCATGTTTCGGTTTTAAATGGATTTTAGCTAGATAAATGGCGTGTATTTAAAGATAGTAGGAAAAGTACAGGGCTATACAAAAGAGTTCAAATATGCTTCCGTCTATTTAAATAAATTGCTAAATGTCAAATTTCAACTTAACACGTGTTTTTAACGCTTTCCAACATAGTTAAAAATGTTTATGATTTCTTTTTAGTTAGCCGTCTGCCTGTCTGTCTTTCCAAACTCTAACTTGCGTTGAAATAATTGAATTGGTCTGTAAGCGATATATGTTAATGAGATTTATTATGCCGTGTTGGGTATTGTAAACAAATTATGCATAATTCATGATTCATTTACACAGACACTCAGAACTATGCCATTATGTTATGTTCTGTGAGGATAATTATATATGTAGCTACTATATTCGTCATCTGGAATGTTCTTTTATCTGTCCGCACATAATAGCTCAAAAACTATCCAACATAATGCTTTGAATTATAATATATATACTCGTTGCAGAATTTTCGTTACTCATTTAAAGTTTTATGAAAAGCGAATCAAAGCTTAAAAGGATATTAATAAATGTTTTCTTCATTCTATTAATACCTATTCTGCGTGACTAACTCAATGATATCCAGTGATAGGTGATGATTCTAGGTTGTCATTATGATTATGGATCATTTAAGGTGGAGGTAGTATTATTTCCCTATTACCATGAATTTAATATACATAATCGTAATAAATTTTGTATTTGGGTATTTTTACAAAAGAGTGCAACAGCTATTGCACCAAATTTTCAATGTTTATATTATGAATATTCTTTGTTCTAAAGAATAAACCATTTCCGCAATTTTTTTACAACATACTTAAAACTCTACTTAAGAACTTCATCAAAACAAATTAACATTTCTTAGAATATAACAAATTTTTTAAAATAGCAAAATTGATTAATTTTCAACAACAACAACAACAACAACAACAACAACAAAAACCTACTAAATCGTTTCACTTTATTTTAAAATATGATGCACAAAGTTTTCTTTAAATTAGATGATAAAAAGTAATTTAATCCGAGAAAATACGGCTTCCTTAAATGTAAAATCGTCTGCAAAACTCGTATGCTGCTCGTTAAATTCATTTCCAGTTTCCCATCGCTGCTATTATATAAAAGTATTTATTATTTCCATGACAACAACACATTTCATTGAAATTATACCTACTGAGTCCAAAATCGGGCTTCATGTCGAGTGCACAGGTCAAATGTATGTTGTTCAGTAAAAACAAATAAACAAAAGTTCAAAATCGGGCCCTAAGAGCAAGATTGCATTGTCAAACGAGACCAACTCCACAGCATTAAACTCCTTATTTTGCTTCAGTACCAAGTGACATCAATACCCATCTCAACACCGCACCTAGCGCTCTCAGCGCCATCTATTGTTTGTAATTCGAACTAAAATCCAGAATCGCAGGAAAAAAACTTTTGACCTTTGAGATGATTCTCGTGCAAGAATTTTTTAAATATCTGTAAAAATTTGCAAGTTATTGATTTTTAAAATCGTTCAGTCCTTTTCAGGACACCCGGTATATATAACCATATGTATGTGTGTGTGTGTGTACCGGATTTTTGTCATGCGATAATTAACGTATTTATGAACCGATTTGAATGAAACTTGGTATGTACATAGTACATACAAATGTCTCGACCGAGTTCGTTGGCCAGCATCATCCGCCATTTTGTTTCAAAATGGTGGCCATTTTAAATTTTTTTAAAAAAAATTAAATTTAAAATTAAATGCGAAAAAATTAAAAGTTGGAAAATATTTTTCTTTTACGTGTTAGAACTTAAAACAATGATTCTAGAACACTTTTTATTTTGTCTATATCTTAAAAAATGATTGAGTTATAGCACTTTGAATTTTTCTTATGGCTGACATTTTGAAACGATCTGATTTTTGTCACGTAACACGCGTATTTATGGACCGATTTGAATGAAACTTGGTATGTACATAGCATATACAAATGTCTCGACCGAGTTCGTTGGCAAGCATCATCCGCCATTTTAAATAAAAAAAATTAATTTTAAAATTAAATGCGAAAAAATTAAAAGATGAAAAATATTTTCCTTTTACGTGTTAGAACTTAAAACAACGATTCCAGAACACTTTTTATTTTGTCTATATCTTAAAAAATGATTGAGTTATAGCACTTTGAATTTTTCTTATGATTGACATTCTGAAACGATTTGATTTTTGTCACGTGATAACACGCGTATTTATGAATCGATTTGGATGTAACTTGGTGTGTACATAGTATGTACTGAGGCCTGAATCAAGTTTGATACCCAGTTTCATCCGTCATCTTGTTTCAAAATAGCGGCCATATAAAATTTTTTAAATTTTTTAAAATTTAAAATTAAGTACAAGAAAGTGAGAAATTGAAAAAGATTTTTCTTTTATGCATTTGATCACAATACAAAGATTCCGGAGCAATTTTTGTTTCGTTTGTATCTTAAAAAATGGCTGAGTTATCGCACTTTTAATTTCTAGTGTTGCTCACATCTTGAAATGATCTGATTTTCGTCACGTGATAACACGCGTATTTATAAACTGATTGGGATGAAACTTAGTGCGTGCATAGTACATATCAATGTTTGGACCGAGTTCGTCGGCCAAATCCACCCGCCATCTTGTTTCAAAATGGCGGAATATTAATTTTTTTTTTTAAATTTTAAATTTTAAAATTATGTGCAAAAAAATAAGAAATTGAAAAAGATTTTTTTTTGTGAGTTTGACCTTGATACAGATTCCAGAGCATTTTTTGTTTCATCTATATCTTGAAAAATGGCTGGGTTATAGCACTTTCAATTTCCAGTGTGGTTGACATTTTGAAACGGACTGAATTTTGTCACGTGATTATACGCATATTTATAAACTGAATTGGAGATAACTCCGTATGCACATAATACATAGCAATGCCTTGATCACTTCACTGGCCAACTTCATCCGTCCTCTTGCTTCATAATGGCAGCTATTTAAGTTTGTCAAAAACCTTTTAAATGTATAATGATGTACAAACAAAAAATTAGAAATTGAAAAAATGTTCCTTTTAAAGTATTTATCTTAATAATAAATTTCGGAGTATTTTTTGCTTTGTCTTTAACTTAAAAAACGCCTGAGCAGTTTGAATTTCTAACGTGGATGACATTTTTAAAAAAAATCAATTTGCCCGCGACAGCACTCGAAATGGCGACATATTAATCGATTTCAAAATGAGTGTGCATGTGCACATGAAATAAGATTTCGACCAAGCTCATTGGTTTGTTTTATCCATCATGTTGCTTTAAAATAGCATACAGTTAATGATATCGTGGAATTTGGCGACTCTCTAAATCGCTTAAAATAAAATCAGGTTGAATAAAATATGACTAATTTCTAAAAATTCATCTTAATATTCAGTCTTGACAAAAACTAGTATTCAATGTTATAAAATTAGGTTCCACTAGTTTGAGCTTAGTATTTTTGAATAATATAACTTAATTTAAAATAAATAAATAAATATATACGTATATGAAAGCTACCTTTTCCTCCCGGCACTGCCGGAAGGACATTTTAGCGTATGTTTTCACAACGGTAAATCAACAATAGCTGTTTTTAATTTTGATTTAAACTGTTAAAAGAATGTCTAAAACATTTACACATTTAAGACTGGGAAACATTTAGAATATTGTAGTTTAATATCCTCACTTGTAATAGCTTTTGTAGCAGATAATCGAGTTTTTATTTTATAAGCAATTACAAAAAATTAGGTTATTTTAGAACATTCAGCAAACAGTGATAAAATATACAATAACGATTATAGATAAATTTTCAGCGTTTCACACTGAATCTATTTTACTAACGTTTTTTTTTTCATTTGGCGACTGTTTTTTATATCTTTTTCGCCAAATCGCTAATGTTGCTCAAAAGCCAGCGAGAACCCTGCATATACTTCAACCTTGAAATCCTGTGTCGAACGCTCATTTTAATCTGATTGAACATCTGCCACGATCAGGTTCATCGGAATTTCAATTGAACGTTCCATCGACTTTTTTTAAGTTGAGGTAGATGGTGGATATGAACATTGAAAGTTTCCAAATTTCAAGAAATCAAAAGGAATCAGAGTGACATTCGCAAACAACAAAGGGACAAGCTGCGGCAGGGCTGTCCATCGAAGCGCCCGCTCGCAACATGCATGGTTTTCGCAAAAATTTTGTGGCCTAAAATCGCAACAAAATGCTCCATTTGACAAGTAAAAGAACAATCTGACTCCAAATTGCGAGTGCTCAATTTCTGCTCCTTTTTGTGTGCGCCGATGCAGTGCAAATTGTTAGACGATTGGATATTGCTTTACATGTTCAATCGCATCAAGCCATTTACATTGTTCTAGTTATAGCGACACTAACTATATATCAATTTAGTTTAGCAACAGCCAGACATAAAACGTTATTGCGATATACAGGAAGTTTAAAAAATGACCGGTATATTTGAAAAATCAATAAAATTTAAACGGGCAGCGATATAAATACACCGTTTGTTGCAATATGCTTGGGACAACAGTAAATTTTCAGACAGACAAATTTTCGAAATTAGTTGCAATTTTCATCAACAGATGGCTCTGCAGGCGATTTGAAAGATCTAGAAGAAAACGCAGTCTGTGATTTCGACATTTTGTAAGTCGTCTTTCTGCTGTAAGCGTGTTCTGTTCACATATTGCAAGTTTACTGTGAAAAAATGGTTTAATCCTTAGAACAGAGGATTTTTGACTTGAAAGACCAGGTGTACCGATACAAACAAGAAACAATTGAACAACAACAGCAGCAGTACATCTTTTCTGCATCTCTGCATGTGAAGCCATCCGGCCTGACATGTTTACAAAGGTTTTTAGAAATTTCGTTCAGAGACTACGCCATGTTATTGCTGCGCATGGTGGATATGTGGAAAATATAGTATTTTAGATTTTTTCCAGGCTGCAGCGCCATCTGTTGTTGAAAATTGTAACTAGTTTGGAAAGTTTGTCTGCCTGAAAATTTACTGTTGTCCCAAGCATATTGTAATAAACGGTGTATTTCTATCGCTGCCTGTTTAGTTTTTATTGATTTTTCAAATATACTGGTCATTTTTGAAACGCAAAGTATATTTATCTAACTGTCAGTTAATCACTATCTACGTACCGGCGTCATGCTGGTTAAAATAGAAATCAAAATTACTCTCATCAAGCACCAAAATGGAGAATAGT
This sequence comes from Maratus speculifer, assembly GCA_964019185.1. Classification (NCBI taxonomy): domain Eukaryota; kingdom Metazoa; phylum Arthropoda; class Arachnida; order Araneae; family Salticidae; genus Maratus; species Maratus speculifer. Next base: position 18,765,326 of record OZ025292.1, on the reverse strand, counting down.
TTTGCTGCAATGCGGTGTTGAAATGAAATTGGACATTTTCTATACCAGTTACTTACACATCATACGTAGTATAGGGTAAGTCTTGCAATCGTTTTGAAAATCGAAAAAATTTTTTTGACGGATTTACACGTTTTAGATAGTGAAGATTCCGAAAAACATATTTTTAGAAAAAAATTTTTGCCGTCCGTCTGTCTGTAAACGCTCCCGAACAAATTGAGATAGAGACTTGAAATTTTGTATGTAGTTAGTATGTAAGAATGGGACGAACCCTATTTAATATCAGCAACCTCGATTATCCGGAACTATTTTTTTCGGACTCTCGAAAAATTCGTTCTGATGAAAGGTATATAAAAAATTTCGAATTTTTTTGTTCAACGAAATGGACGCAAAAGGCAATAAAATAACACACATTTTGCATACAGAACGAAGTCGATCGGATTATTAGTTGCCGAGATATTTGTAATCTTGTTTTCCACATTCTTCGATTTTTCATGACCCTGTATTTCATTCAAATTTCAATTCAGAAGTATATTTTAATTGTAAATGAGACGCTTAATCCGACGCAGTTAATTGTTAGTTAATAGAATTATTATTTTTGGAGTTATAAGGATGTTTCTTTTACGCAGTTCGGTACTACTTGAGTAGTTTGGCGTTTTATTATATAATTTGTCGAAATTGGTACATCAGCAGTTCTTTAATATAGCATTACTATGTATATTAACAATATTTAAATTTTGTTTATGAATTGCAATGCATTGTATAAATAGTTTCACATGTTTTATTTTCATATACATACCCATGATGGGTAAGTATTACGGTGGCCCCCAACGACTAGTTATTAGTTGCATGCGGAGTAATCACTGACCGGTTAAATTTTTGTTATCGAGTCGAAATCTCTTTGCAAATTTTAGCGTATATTTTCACAACGGTAAATCAACTATAGGTATTTTTAATTTTTATTTAGAATGCAAAAAGAAAATCAGAAACATTTACACATTTAGGATTAGGAGACATTTAGAATATACTTATTTGTAACAATTTCTATAGCAGATAGTTGATTTTCTATTTAATATGAATTTACAAAACTACTACTTTAATAATTTACGAAATTACAAAACTGCTACTTTATAACATTTGGAAAAAAAGAGATACAATAATGGGTTAAAGATACATTTTTTAATATTTCACGCCGAATCTATTTTGCTAACATTTCTTTTCATTTGGCGACTGCTTTGTATTTCTTATTTGCCAGATCGCCAATGTTGGTCAAAAGGCAGCGAGAACCCTGGCGACATGGCACCATTTCGTATGACCATTTTTACAGGAAGATTTTTTTTTTAAAATATTAATCGCCATTTAACTGAAGGTAGATATTTTTTAAAACGTTAAAATATTCTTTTTGGCTTTTAGACTATCAAAAAGATCGAGAACGAATTATCGCATCCTCTGTTTTATAATCTTGTTTCGAAAAACCCATTAATCGTTTAAACGCCATTTTTTACAATATTAACTCAAAATACTAAAATAAAATAAAATAAAAATAATAAATGCAATTTGATTTTTTAATCAGCCCGCTTGTAATTATATCTTAAAAAACTTCAGCTATTTTTAATCACCGAAAAGCATTACAAAATCTACTTTTAAGCACAAAAACATTTTGAATCCCACTAAAAAATATTAAGGAAAGATTTCTAATCTGAAATAGTGGTGCCAAATTATATTCGTAAAAATTCTTAGGAATGTGGGTGCCATGTTCAATGCATGTATGTACGGTAAGCATATACTGTAAATATATTTTTATTAACACTTCACAGAAAAAGTTCCCAGAAAAAAATCTTAAATTTCAGACAGTTAAAGTGTGTACCGGTCGATTTCGATACATTCTTTTTCAATTTCTTGGACACATGATGACAAAAACAGGCTTTGCTGGGAAGAGATTTGTCTCCCATTTACTTGTTTTCTCTTTCAGCTTTTAATTTTCCAACAACAAAACAAAGACAGAAGGACGATGTTCAGTGCTTCTCCTGCTCCCAGCCCCCACTTTTTTTTTTCGCTTAAATCCTGAAGCTTTTAAAGTTTCTAGACGCGATGGATCGTGTCCGAAAATATCTGACCAATTGCACATTTTAAAAAAGAAAAAGAAAAACGCCTTTTTCAGCTTAAATTGTTCATTATTTTATTATTTATTTATTTATTTTATGGGCTACTTTAGTCAAGAAAAAAGGCCTGTTTGCTAATCCTAATCCAGTGGAAGAAATTTGTAACGATATCTCGATAGCATTTCAATCCTTTTAAATGTTTTTTGCGTTGAATAGTTGAGATTGATTTGTACAAAAGCCGTTTTTTACTTTTTCAATTCTAATTCCATATTTTTTAATCTGTTTTCCATATGTTTTCAATTTCGAAACCGATTTTTTGAAAATAAAAGAGTCCTCATTAAAAATATCTGCCAACAAAATCGAAAAAGAAAAAACGGCATTTGTACAGATTGATCTCAACTATCCAATGCAAGAAAAGAAAAAAAATCATGTAAAAATATCGATATGTTACCGAGATATCGCTATAAATTTCTTCCATAGAATAAGCATTTATAAACTGTTTTTTTTCTTTTTTTTGCTTGACTGAAATACGTAGACGTAGGCGTACGTAGAGGAGGCGTATGGAGTAAGCCAGGTCATTTTTCCATCCTCTGCTTCAATTTTTTAGGTATATCTTCTAGTTTATATAAATAAATCAAGGAAGGATATTAGATAAATAACTAAAAATGACAAAGAAAAATGCCTAGGTAGCTTGTGGACGTTCTAAAATGTCTCCATCAATTTCTGAGACCATTTCATGATCAGAAAAGTCAACGAACGATATCCGATGCACTGTTAAGCTGCTAACAGATTCACCAAAATTTCAAGAAATTTTAGAGCCAACACTTGATTTCCTCTAATTTTTCTCGAAATATCCTCACAACACCCAGTGTGATAGCAAACAACAGTGTCCCCCAATTTTTTTCTGCAGTTCCAAAAAAAGTCTCTCCTAGCCAAGATTTTTCATCCAACATCGAACATTTCAACGAATCAGAGGTAAACGATTGATACGAATAGCGATAAATATTAATGGCTGGTACTAGTAATACTGGTTTTCCTGCTTTTCCTCCAACTTTTTAAAATACAAATGTAACCCTTTTCTCTCTTTGAACGGGAAAATATTGGAGTTAAAATCGGCCAAAAGTTTGTCGCGCGTAAAGTTTGTGAATCTGATAACAGCTTTAAAGGACTCTTCTTCTGAAAGATCTTGTAAATTAACCAGATAATCTTCAAGAGCCCAGAAATTTTTTCTGACATATTTGAAGGGGCAGATACTGAGTTCTCCAACAAGAAACGTTCACAAAAACTGGTTTAAAGGGGAAAACGGAAATCGAATTGAACGGAGTGGCTAGGCTCCCTGAATACAGGAGGTATTTTTAGGAAGATAGAAGAAAGGTGAAGGATTAGTCTGTTATCAACAACCAGAAAGAACCGATTGACATACTCCATACGACAGTTTTTCACATTGAGGGCATAGGACTTTTGGACTTGCCGGAGCTATAAAAAATATCGCTTTTTTGAAAGTACCAAAACACAAATAATATGCAATTAAGATCTCTTTTTTTTTCTTTTCTGCGAAAAGTATACAGTGGCGGTCAAAAGTTTCCGGCCAGTTTGTTTCTTTGATTTATTTACCAAAAAGTTTCAACAAAGAAGAAGCATAATTGCTTCAAAAGTTAGGAATATGTGAATGATCTCTGACCACGTGATTATTTTGATTGAATACGGAAGATGTTTTATGCAAAAGGATAGAATTCGAAGTTCGCGTGTGCAAAAGTTTCCGGCCGCTTATCATCCTTTCGTTTTTTTCTATCGGTAAAGTGTTTTTTGGTTGTGTTTATGAATGAATCAACGTGTATAGCATAGTTTGAATTCAAAATTGAAAAGTTCAACAATAATTGTTCATAAATGAGTGATTAGTTTGTCGCTAAAAGGCCAATCTTCTCGAGATATAGCCGCAAAGTTATCCATCGATAAAATCGACTGTAAACGATATTTTAAAATTATATAAAGATGGCCATGGCCTTCAGGACTTTCAGAGGTCCGGGAGACCCCGAAAAATTACTATTCTTGTGGACAGAATTATCGGGAGAAAACAATTGATAATCCGCATGAAAATTCCGTTGCAGTATACTGCGGTTTACGGAATGAAAATATTGCTAAAATAAATTGGTCTGCCGTGTCATGATGCTGACGTGACTCTGCTTTGGAAGAGTCGGTGTTCAAAAATTTTTCATAGGTAAAAAAAAATCGACGTACCCGACTGTCATTTTCCAAAAAACACAAAGTCTGGTCAAGTGAAAACTGGAAAAAAGTTCTGTTTTTCCATCAATCAAATTCGAAACAGTTTTGGAAGTGATGGCAGACACAACGTCCGATGACCTAATAACAAAAGATATGATTCGACCTATGTTATTCCTACAATGAAGCATGGCGGAGGACCCGTTATGCCGTGGGGAATATTTTCTTGAAAAAGTGTCGGCCCGTTATTTGAAATCCACAGCCAGATGAATGATACAATGTATAAGGATATCTTGCAAGACCATTTTCTGCCTTATTAGAGAAAAAAATTTGGTCGCATCTATTTTTCTTAACATAATAACGACATAAATAATGGATGCAAGCCTCGATAAGCAATGGTTTTCTTACAAAAAATTTCGTTATTGAAATGGTCAGCCCAAACGCCCAACATGAATACAATAGAAAATCTTTAAAAATAAGTTGGCAAAACTCTACGGAACTATAACTATTCCAACTCAGTTGAAATCTCGCCAAAATTTCAAGAAATGTGGAAAAAAGTACCATAGATGATCTTTAACCGTTGATTGTAAGAATGTCACGTTGCTGCGCCGCAGTACTTATTACTAAAGCTAATAAAATAGTAATACGATAAAATACTAATTGTAAATATTGTTGGTCACTGTAATTTTCTATTACAATATCACTTTTTTACAAACTTGTGAAGGTGGCCGGAAATTTTTGAGAACATGCGTTTTCATTTATATTTAATTTTGTCAATTAAATTTATTGATATTTACACGTTTTTCTATAAGTAAGTTCCTAACTATTATGTCAATAAAATGTATAAGTATCACTTTGAGATTCCTCCTCAAATGGGTATACGTACAAATTAACTGAAAAACTTTAGCTGGCCGGAAACTTTTGACCGCCACTGTATATTAGCAATGCTAGCTACGATGCACGTAGGTACAGAAAAACAACAATCAGATTAACGCATTATAAGAGAAACCATAAAGAATCTAACAGGTAAAATTTCCATATGTAAAGATGCAGCACCATTTAACCCTTTTTTAACTCCAAAATTAAGGCTCGAGCTACTCAATGGTTACGAAAATAGAAATGAATATTCAAATAAAATTAAATGAAATAACGTTCGTTACGTGAAAATCTGAATGATGTCGTTTCAGATCATTGCATCATAGATCGTGCAATTTCAGAACATTATAATTTGTTTGTTTTGAAAATTATTCGTCTAGAATCGAATCATGCAAACAGTGCAATAAACCTTATTTCAACTTTTTCTAAAGTTTCAGTCTTACACCTTTTAGTAAATAAAAATAGGTTTGGTATAATGATAGCTAAAAATATATATTTGCCATTGACACATCTTAGTTAATAGTAATAATGAAAGATAAATATAAAAGTAAAATAGTACTCATTTAGAAGCATTCCACATTCCTCTTGAAAATGACGAACATTTTTTAATGCAATTTTATTTCAATTTTATAACCATTTTGCATATTTTGACGAACGTTTAAAGACGAATCATTTAATCCATTGTTGTTTGAACTTCAGTAGAATTGTACAAGTTTCATTGAATATTTAGTGATTTTTTATTTTTATTCGATCCATTGCTGGTAGCAGACTAATAGGAAGTGTATGAATTTCATTGAATATTTGGTGATTTATCACCTTCATTCAATCCATTGTTATTCGAGCCCTAATAGAATTGTACGAGTTTTATTGGATATTTAGTGATTTATCCCCTTTATCTGATCCATTGTTGTTAGAGCTCCAATAAAATTGTATGAATTTCATTGAATATTCGATGATTTATCACTTTCATTCAATCCATTGTTGTTCAAGCAAAAGAATTAAATGGGTTGCAGATGATTTTAGTGATTTACTGACCATCATTCAATCCATTCTTATTTCAATTTCAATAAAAATGTATGAGTTTCCGAGAATATATGATGATTTGTCCATTCAATCCATTGTTGTTTAAACCCCGATAGGATTGTATGAGTTTAATCAAATATTTGGTGATTTCTCACATTCATTCAATCTATTGTTGTTTGAACTCCAATAGAATTAATTAAATTAGTTTCAGAAAATTTTGAGTGATTTATCATCTCTATTCAAACTATTTTTGTTTCAATTTCAATAAAGATGTAGGGGTTTCCAGCAATATTTGATGATTCATCACTCCCCTTCAATCTATTCTTGTTTGCGCTCGAATTGGAATTGTATGAATTTCATTGAATATTTGGTGATTTATCACCTCATTCAACCAATTGTTGTTCGAACTCCAACGGAATTGTACCAATTTCAGAGGATTTCGGTGTTTTCTCACTTTTATGCAATCCATTGTTGTTTCAATTACAATGAAAATGTATGAGTTTCCGTGAATATTTGGTGATTTATCACACCTCCTTTCAATTTATTGTCGTTTGAATTCCAACAGAACTGTATGAGCTTCAGAGAATATTATCACCTCCTATTTATCACCTCCTTTCAATTTATTGTTGTTCGAATTCAAACAGAACTGCATGAGTTTCAGAGAATATTGGGGGACTGATCATCCTTGGAGGTTTAATGGAAAACTTTATGACCTGACACTACCATTTAACATATCTGAGATTAATATTGTCTTATTTGATCTGATATAGGTCAAATCAGTGCGTCATGTTTATAATTTCATATAGAAGAAACGAGATCTTTGGAATACGGATTGTTTCAGTCAAGTTTCGGTCGTTCCGAATTTGACGAAAATGAATTTTCAATCGATCTCTATTTATTGCTTTAATATACCCTATTTATTAATCCTATTACTGTCGAATATTGTTGAATTGTGGATATAAAGTAGAATTTCATTTCAACGAACACCCCTTTAAAGAATTTTTCAGTTTAACGAATATTATTTGGATTGTTAAAAGAAATCGATTATACTTTTTCCTTATGATAAATATTCACTTCAACGAATTCTTCAGTGTAGCGAAATCAATCAGTGCTTTCCAGTGATCAGTTTTCTCATTTGCTGTTACGAGATATTACTGTATAAACATTTTCTATGGAAGTCAAATGACTAATCAGTTTTTGCAAATTTTTAATAATGTATGGTGAGAAGTAATTCCGTCAAAGAATTTTAAAGGGTTAGGTCAATGTATTTCGCATAAGATTCGAGACAATAGACTGGATGAATGAATCAACCGAAACCCTAAGCGGGAGAAAAAACAGTCTGCCGAAAAGATTTTTTTCTCCTTCTTCTTCTGTCTTTGGTAATTGTTGGAAAAGAAACAAAGAAATATGAATATGGATAGCAAAAGATGAAATTAAAAAAAAAAAAAAAAAAAAAAAAAAAGCTTGAAACGATCATTATGACAAATTGTTTCCCGAATTCATATAGGATGTATGCATCAGAGAGAGAGAGAAAGATCGCGAAATCTGTGTTGAAGTTCTATGCAATAGTATTGTTAATGTTGAATTAAAAAATATATATATTAAAGTAATAAATAGAGATCGATTGAAAATTCATTTTTGTCAAATTCGGAACGACCGAAACTTGACTGAAATTTCCGTATTCCAAAGATCTCATTTCTTCTATATGAAATTTTAAACATGACGCACTGATTTGACCTATATCAATGATCAAATAAGACAATATTAATTTCTATGAACATTACGTTTATAATGATAAATCATGACTGACCTAAGACGCAAGTGCAAATGATAAAGCAAACAATGAGTGGATGAATAAACATTGGGGATGTTCTTCAGGCTGTCATTAAAAGTTGCAGACTTAACTGTAGTTGAATTTTTCAGCCTGAAAACGTAGAAGTTTTTCGAATAATCTTTGTAAAAAGTAATCTTTGAATTTGGCATTAAAAAATAATCATTAAAAAGATCATTATAAAACGTATGTAGTAAAAATATACGAAAGGTATGCAAATTTAAAACATTTTTTAATGAGATAAATTCGTGTCATTAGGAAATAAATCTGTGTCGTTGATGAATTTATAACATTTTATTAAAAAATGATCAGAGCCGCAGATAGCTAACCTGAACTGCAAGTATAATTAATTATATTTATGTACATGTAATAAGCACGGATAATTATTTAATAGTTATGTATATTTATGTATATAAGGTACCCTGGGGTAATAACGCCACGTTAAGGTTCTACCAATTTTCACGGCTCAGATTTAGATTGTATTTTTCAAACAAATATAGGATCTGATACAGCAACTCATTGACTATCTATATAAAATAAAATAATTTAACAGATATGTATTCATAAAATGTAATGGCGTTTTTTCTTGACCAATGCTATTTGGCGTTATTACCCACCTATATGGGTAATAACGCCATGCAAACAAAACTATGAAATAAGATGGAATAATTGCATGTAGATAGCCCAATTCTAAAAATACAAACTCTACAAACTTAGAAATTGACAAATTGCTTTCTAAGCTATTGAAAATGTTCAATTTTTTATGAAAGTGTAAGAAAAATAAAGGTGTGGTGGGGGAGGAGGGGATGAGGCAAAAGAATATCACACCGTGAGCTTCTTTTTGCTTAAAAAGGACCGCTTAAATAGAAATATGAGAAACATTGGACAGTTTTAACTGTGTTTATTTGAATCAGTATTTAGGATGTAGCTCGGCCACTGTAGGGAATCAACCGGGGTACTAAAGTCAAGGATTGGCGTTATTACCCCAGTATAGTTATTGCGCAGTACATTTTAAATTACAAATTATCTCGAGAAGATATCCAAAATCTTCAACAACATTTTAAAAGTACATGAAATGCACTACAAATTTATGTAATTAACAAAGTATTTCCGGATAAAAAGATAGTCTTCACATCACAAAACGTATCTGGCAAATTTTAGATCAAGCGTTAATTTTAGTTGTTTGTAAAAATAATAAGCCCTAAAAATGAAACAAATTAACTTGAAGCTGTTTTTTGCGATTTATATGACTCAAAACCCTTCTGCGCAGAGCAAATGGGTGTCATTTACCTGATTATTTCATAATTATGCAAAATATAAGCACTTGGCGTTATTACCCCGCCTGGCGTTATTACCCCAGGGTACCTTATTAGTTTTCTAAAAAAAAAGTTTGGTGATATTTTCATTTTCAATCGAAAATATCATTATTAGCGAAATTCGGTTTCGGTTTTAAATACCTCTTTCAATAGATCTTTTGTAATAAGTACCGGATGATCCAGAAGTTCCGAATGTTTTGAAATACCAATAATTAGTAAACTATAAAGAATTAAAACATGCGGTTTCTAAAGAAATGATTACAAACTTGTGGGATTGCTTTTTTTATGAAAAAAAATGTGTTATATTAGAGGTATGGGAAGCATAGTCATTTCAAGGCCCCCTTTCATTCGAAGAATGTTTTCAAAGTTTAACATATCTTGAAACTCGTCAATGCTACATACATTAATTCGAAGCATGACTCAGTTCAATTCACATGCAATTCATTAAAGATTTTTTTTAATGTTACCCTATATGAGCAGTAATTGGATTAAAAAGAAATTATTACACATAACATTAGTGTAAAAATATAAGTTGGATAAAAAGTTTGAATAAATAGCATAAAATAGTAATAATTTGAAATAATTCTTTCAATTATGTCAGTAGTTTAAATTACTAATATTTTATATTGTGCATACAAAGTAAATTAAAAAATATTGATATTCAATATGCAAAATAAACATACTCGGACAATTTAGAATTAAAATTTATTCAATAAAAAATTTGGGGGTCCCTGTTCTATTTTGGGCCTTTCCAAAATGTTCTAACGGAAACAGATGTTTCTCGTGCCTATCAAGTAATCAGGGCCTGATGACGTCCGTCACTTGTAAATACGACCGTAAGATGATGGTTACACTCTGCATAGAATTAAAGAGCAGTTCAGGGGAATCTCTGACGTGATGGTGCATGGCGTCTTTCAACTGGATCAACGACATAGAATGATCTCTGTATGCATGTTACTTCAAATAGCGCCTTAGTCAAAAATCCGGAGGCTTTGGACGCCATTTGTGCTCAAAAGCATGAATCAGCCACTTCTCTGATTTGTCCTTACGAGTACGAGTAACGTGCTTTTGCCAGTCGTGATTTGCCCATAGACCGTGCGAACATCCATATCACAATCATGATTTATTATTCTCACCAGTAAATTTTTATTCTAAATTTTGCATTATTTAGTCCGAACACTTTTCTGTTTCAATTGGGCATCAATTTCCGTTTTGAAAAACCGATGGCGGAAGATTAAAAATTCTGTAAAAAACATTAAAAAAAATACTATTCGAAAGTTTTTTTCACAAATATTGATTAGTTAAGTAGTTAAGACATGGGTATATCCAAATATTGTAATCAGGACAGTAGAGATATAAACAACGCTATGAGGAGTCGCTTCATCCTGCATGAATGTCACTGAATTGGGCAACTTTAAAATCTTTTGCAAGTCAGGGATGAATTAACTCTTAAAAATACTGAATATCTGCAACTTTCAAATGCAAAGCTAAATTTGCCAGTTCATCCTTTTAATAAAACAGCCTAACTAACAAAGCCTTGTCACGCAAAAAAAAGCATGACTAAACATGGCAGTTACACGACAAATTTTGTATTAAAATTTCTTTAACCTTCAAAAAACCACTTGAATATAAACGATCCTTCAAGTAAAATCTATGCAATGTCTTAGAAAAGATGATGCACAATGAGCTCATCTGCTATTATAGCGTATGGTATGGATACTTTCGATGTTGTCCAACAATGCCACTTTTTACTAAAAATTTTATCTATTTATTAAAAAAAATCATTATAAACAAAAAACCCACACGTTTATGAGCATATCTTTGAAAACAGTACTTTTATATTGTACACAGTTTTCTAATAATTATATTTCAAAAGTCTCGGAGCTTGTGGATCACCCAGAAATCTCTCTCTCTCTCTCTCTAAAATAATAAAAAAAAGTTACTAACGCTGTCACTGTTTCAGTAAATGATTTTTTTGTGACCGGATGTCTTGTGAGGGAGTGACCTTTAGTCATAAAGGCACTCTAGTGTTTCTGAGATCGTGACGTCAATAATTTAACATTTTGTAGGCGTAAAAGTGACATCTATCCTCTCTTTTACTTTAACTTTCTAGAGTGTGTGTGCTCTTTCGAATTCCGCAGTTAGCTCGCGGTTATTAGTATTATGTTAATGAGAAGTATCTCAGTTTGTCGCGTATAAAAGCTTGGGTGTAAGTTTGTGGGGTGTGTGTTTCTGGCCTTAGCCAGCAGCCAGCGTCTGTGTGTTTTTGGCAGTAGCCAGCAGCGTCCAGCAGCCTCTGTGTGTATTCCGCCATTAGACAACGAAGTTGATGATTGTTTAGTAAGGTGCTGACGATTAGAGAATAGCTACGGCCTTCAGTAAAGCGGAAAGGAGTTCAGGTAGTGGATTAAAGCTTCGGCCTTGGTAAGAAAGTTTAGAATCGTTCCGTTTTGATTATTTGAGCAAATAAAGAAATATCCACAGCCACGGGCTGTGAAATTAAGATTTGTTTAGTAGATCAGCCAGGAAATAATGTCAAGTGTTAGACGGTGCCCCGGCTGAGCTAGACCGAAGCCTGTGAGTATGATTTAGCTTTTCATAGTGTTCTCAGTGAGTGAAATTATAGACTGGCTCCACTTTCCTTTAGCCCTTATCATTTTAATAAACTGTGTTGTTTTAACCTAAATTAATGAGTATGTCTGCATATAACGTGACAAATGACACCCAGCATGAGTATACCGTCACAAATGGCGCCCAACGAAACGTCGGACAGTTTGAGATTGTGCCACGAGTGTATTTCACCGGTGAGGGTGATATTAGTGAATTTTTAGTGAAATTAGATGATTATATTTTGTTCAATAATATACCTGAGAAAAACAGGTACGTAGTGCTTAAATGCTCGTTAAAGGGCGAAGCACTTTTGTGGTTAGAAAATATAGGAAAGTTTTTGATTACTGAGGAAGCGAAAAGATTTGAACAAACTGTAATTGAGTTAAAGAAGGCATTTCCTCCCGTTAAAGATAAAAGTATTTTGAGAAAAGAGTTCTATTGTAATAAGCAGAATATTTATGAGTCGGCGTCAAAATTTTATCTTCGTAAGCTGGAATTAAAAAATAAATTAGATTTAGATATTACATTTGAGGAATTGTTGGACATTGTTTTTCCTCTTTTTAATCCAAATATACAGGACTTTATTGAAGTTAGAGCACCGAAGAATTTTGCAGAAATGCACCAGATATTATCGAAGTATGAGTCTCGGCATAGCTCGGATCAACGGGATTTGCGTAACCCTCGGCAGAGACCTGTCACGGATGGTAATTTGAGAAATGAGGGGGAACGTAATTTTGTGAGAGGGGGACAGCGATTTCCGGATAGTAATGTGCGTAATAGAAGTGATGGATTTGGTCGTAATATGTCGAATACGAGTAATGGTAATAGGAATGGTGGTGGTGCTAATTTTAGAAGTGGTGAGAGAAATATGCATGGAAATAGACAGAATAGTGGTTATGATCGTAGTGGGGGAGTACGGGACAGGAATGTTTCTTCGCAAGTAAGGAGATTAACTTCGGATGAGAATTTTGAAGGTAGATTAATGCAAAAGAGATGTGTTCAGAGGTTGGAAAAGTCGTCTTTAAGTTTGAATAAAATTACTATTAATCCGGTTGAGTTACCTGAAGTGTTAATTGTGTTAGATGGTATTGTCGTTAAAAGTGTCATCGATACAGGGGCAGATAAGTCGTTCATTTCTTTTGATTGTTATCGGAAATATTTTTCGTATAAGAAGTTGAAAAGGTCAAGTCTGGTGGTTCAGTCAGCACAGGGAGTAGCTTGCGATAATAAAGGTTCAGTGGAATTGGAAGTTGAAATTCGTTCGGTTAAGACATGTTGGGAGTTTTGTGTGTTGGATGGGTTAACAGTGCATTGTATAGTTGGTGTGGATTATATGAGGGATAGAGGAATTAGTTTGGATTTCTTTAAAAAGTCGTTAATCGTGAATAATGATGAGAATGTGAGTAAGAAAGAGCCTGTTTCAGTGTCAGTTAATTTGGAGGAGTCGAGTTTAAGTGAGGTTAAGAAAATGGAGGTTAATAAGTCTTTAGTCGATTGTGGTAAAGTTTTTTCAGATAAACCGAGTTTAACTAATGAAATTCATATTGGTTTTGACGCACTAGTTGCTAGTAAACCATTTCGTTATGATTTTATATTTCATATTTTTAGGACTTTGTGTGAAAAGTTGGAGACTGGGGTCGGTATGGAACTTACTCAGTCTAATATGGCTGAACGTGTAAATCGTACATTAATTCAAATGATTTCTTCTTATGTTGGTTCTCATCATGCAAATTGGGACCAGTTTCTTCAGCATTTTGCGTACGCACTTCGTACGGCAGTTCACGAGTCAACGGGGAAAACGCCTGCTGAATTGTTTTTGGGTAGAAAAGTTATTACTCCATTCCAAAGGTTAGTTATGGTGTCAGATGCGGAAAGTCAGTACATGTGTCAGGATATTGAGAGGTTGGTTAAGGAAGCTCAGGTTCAAATGGGAAAAGCGCAAGAAAAGCAAGCTCAGTATTATAATATGCGTAGAAGGGAGTTAGAAGTGAAAGTTGGAGATTTTGTGTTAGTAGAAAAGCATTGGTTAAGTTCAAGTCGTCAAAAGAGAGTAGCTAAGTTTGGTCCGAAGTTTGTAGGTCCGTTCGAGGTTTTGGAAGTTCGAAATAATAATTTGGTTGTTGATGTCAATGGTGAAAGAATGACTGTTAATCTGGATCAGGTTAGAGTGTATAAGTTTAGAGAAAATGGTAGTGAAGGTTCTCATATGTCGAGTGGTGTTTCGCGAAATTCCCGATCCAATGAGTGTCCCGAGTCCAGCACTTCTTCGTCTAATTCTTTTCATCAATATTCAAGAAGAAAATGTGGTCAAACAGCTCCAAAGACTGTTATTGAAAGTCGAAAGCCTAGCAATCCGAGAGCAAAGTATAATAAAAATAAGAGAACTGTGTCAAATACATCGGACTCAGTGTGTCATAAAAGACAAAAAATTATAAATTGTCCAGTTCCTCCATCTATTAGACAACAACCTCACAAGCATAAATTAACTAATAGTTCACCATCTTCAGTGATTAATCCCCAGAAAAGATTTCGTTTGGACACTAGTAAAACTGTTAAGCGAACTTTAAATGCCGAATCTTTGCCTAACAAGAAACAACGTAGGTCCGGAAAGAAACGTGGCCTTGGATCTTCGGTAACTTCGGGTGCGTCTAGAAAGAGGAGGCAACTCTCAGATTACCGGCAACAACAGTGTGAACCTCGCCATGGAGTGAACCCAGCGAACCGGCCGGAGCAGAGTCGTCGAGTGGAACCTACGAGTATCCCACGGCATCCATTCAGAACCAGACTGCAGGCACGACAGTCAACTGTGGCGTCACCGTACAGTTCTGATGACGAGAGATCCTTCGTACAAGCCTTTTGGGACAGGAGGAGAAAGCCATCTTGCAGTATGAAGCCTGCCAGCAGCGAATCGTCTCTATGATTGGGTGATAATGTTCTTTATTAAATTTCTATTAGAGTGCATATATGTGGTAGCAATGTGAAGGAATAGAAAGCAGAAAGACTGTTTGGTACTTTTGGCCATTTTTGGAATTTTTTTGACGGACTCACGTTTAGTGCTTAATTGTGTTCAAAATTTGTTTGCAAAATTGTTAGTTTTATGTATGTTGAAAATTTTGGTCTTAACTGCTTTTTAAAAATTCTGGATCTATTGTTAAATGGTTATGTTATTTGTTTAAAATGTTATTATATTGTTATATTGTTCATGTGTTATAAAATGTATGTTAATGTATGTTTAAATTTTCAGAAAGTACAGATAGTATTTTGTACACGCGCCGCGGTTCAGGCGCGCACGTGTTTTGCGGTCAAGAAGTCCTTGACACGCGTTTCTATCTCTTATACTAACATTTAATGAATTAACTTTCTTCTTATCGTTCGTGTTTTATGAGTTGCGTTTTGTACTTTAGTTGAGAATGGTTTCCGCAAGTTGCGAAGTTTTAAGCTGCATTTAAATTTGAAATTGTATTGTATTAAAATTGAATGTTAATGTGATTTTCTTGCAGGGAAGTATACTTTTTGTTATGTATTGATTCTGCTATTTTTCTTTTAGTTAATACAGATGAAGAGATTGATGACGTCATTTTGTAAATTTTTGATATTTTTTGATTGTTGCATAAGCACAGCGATATGCCGCTGTACGTATGTGCCCCAATTATTGTTCAAGTGGAGTTAAGTCTGAAGAAGTTTGGGAGTTAGTTCATTGGCTAATGGGGATGTAGGTATTACGTAGTAGCAGAGTTAGTTTAGTATGAAGTAAATGTAATTTTAGATGAAGTCGGAATTTGGATGAGGAAAGTTTTTGCGCATTGGGTTTTTTGGACTTGGTGCGAATTCTAGTATATTAAAGTTATGGAGAAATTTTTGGGTAAAGTTATAGTTGCATTGCAATATTGAGGAAAATTTCGGAAGGTTAGTGTTTTGAGAAATTTTAGCACTCCCAGTGGAGTGGGTTGTTTTGAGAGAAGAAGTAATTAGTTTTGAAGGTTTTACGAGTTTTTGGAAGTTTTACGGAGGCTATTTGTAAGATAGAAGAATGTTTGGATTGAATATGTGATTATTTGAGGCAAACTGAGTTTTTTTGGTCGTGATGGGTTAAAGTTAATATTTTAAAAGTTATGTTTCGGCGTTAAATTTCACCCATCACTGTGTTTTATTACGGCTCTAAATTTATAACAAGAAAAAGTTCTGGGCATGCATTTAGCCCAGCCCTTTTTCTCTGCGGAGTTCGAGGGGGGGTTGTGAGGGAGTGACCTTTAGTCATAAAGGCACTCTAGTGTTTCTGAGATCGTGACGTCAATAATTTAACATTTTGTAGGCGTAAAAGTGACATCTATCCTCTCTTTTACTTTAACTTTCTAGAGTGTGTGTGCTCTTTCGAATTCCGCAGTTAGCTCGCGGTTATTAGTATTATGTTAATGAGAAGTATCTCAGTTTGTCGCGTATAAAAGCTTGGGTGTAAGTTTGTGGGGTGTGTGTTTCTGGCCTTAGCCAGCAGCCAGCGTCTGTGTGTTTTTGGCAGTAGCCAGCAGCGTCCAGCAGCCTCTGTGTGTATTCCGCCATTAGACAACGAAGTTGATGATTGTTTAGTAAGGTGCTGACGATTAGAGAATAGCTACGGCCTTCAGTAAAGCGGAAAGGAGTTCAGGTAGTGGATTAAAGCTTCGGCCTTGGTAAGAAAGTTTAGAATCGTTCCGTTTTGATTATTTGAGCAAATAAAGAAATATCCACAGCCACGGGCTGTGAAATTAAGATTTGTTTAGTAGATCAGCCAGGAAATAATGTCAAGTGTTAGACGGTGCCCCGGCTGAGCTAGACCGAAGCCTGTGAGTATGATTTAGCTTTTCATAGTGTTCTCAGTGAGTGAAATTATAGACTGGCTCCACTTTCCTTTAGCCCTTATCATTTTAATAAACTGTGTTGTTTTAACCTAAATTAATGAGTATGTCTGCATATAACGTGACAAATGACACCCAGCATGAGTATACCGTCACAGTCTATCTTCGCTAATATTAAGAAAACGATTGCTTTGTCTTAATTTCTTAGATTTTAACTAACGCGATCTTATTTCTCCGGAAAAAATGAAAAAACATTCATTTAGATATTAATTGCATTAATGATTACCTTTTAATTTTTAAAACATTTATTTATTTCTACATTTAAAAGTTTTTCTTTTAGTTAGAGATAACTTACTGCCGATAATCCATAATTATCATTTATTAAGATAATATTCCGGATAGTGGCTCGTAATAAGATCGATTGTATTCGATAAAAAGCTGACGTCTCGGAAGTTTAAATTCCACATTTTACGACGTTTCGCCAACTTTCTATCCCGAACATTACGCTTTTATCGGATTTTTTATCATTTATTTAAAGGCACATAGAAATAATGCAATCATTATAGTAAAAATATCATACAAAATTAATTAAAAAAGTAACACAAGAAAGTGTTATGTCAAGTTAACAAACTGATAGAAAACATTTTATGAAGTGTAAAACGTCTTTCTTTATAAAGTCGATCAGTATATTTGCCTTTCTTTTTTCTCACACCTTAAATTGTGTTGTGCCGAAAATAACAGTTTTAATTTAGAAACTTTAATGTCAATCAATTTATCAGGCAGAAAGAAAAAAGATCTAAAAACAAACTGGTTGTGTGCAACAGTGCATTTTTATTAAGTTGCAGCCTTTTCTAAAAGGCACAGAGTGTTAGAAAAAAAGACTGATAATAATACTTACAAAAAATAGTGGAATTTTTTTACATTAACTAAAATTTAAAGTGGATTTATTATTATTATTATTATTATTATTATTATTATTTCAACAATTGTTTCGCTGTGCAGATAGTAAAATCTTTTCTTAAAACTTTAATCATTTTTCTAATTCAGAAGTAATTGAAGAAATATATTTAAATGATACCCTTCTTTCATGTTTGGTTTTGCAGCTTTTTAAAAATAAATTATTTATCAACTGCCATCTGAAATACAGTATGCATCTGAAAAAAGGAACAAAACTTTACGGGATGATAGAAGGCAACTGAAAGAGCAAATTTCGTCATAGAATGAATGATCGAAACGCAAACGGTGAGAAGTTTGCAGATAGTTTTCCATTCACAATTAATAGTCCAGTCATTTGGTAGAAAATAAAAGAAAATTTAGGCGTATTTTTAATATATGGTACCTTTGTGTTCTTTATTCTCTAAACATAAATCTGAAGTTACACAACATAATTTTTTCTGGGAAATACATTTTTCGACGTGTGTGACAAAGATATGACTTTTCTTTGTTTTTAAAAATAACTCCAAAACTATGAACTTTGACAGTACGTAAATTAAAGAGAATAAAATTTCCTACATTTTGCGTACTAAAACTTCTTTTCTCTGATCATGGTTTAGACTTAAGATTAAAAAAAAAGATAGGTATTAAAAGCAAAATACTCTGAAAAAAAATGGGAATTACGGCACTATAAATCGATGAAATATGAAAACTAATTATTTTACGCAAACTTTGACGATCAACGAAACTA
The DNA here is from genome assembly GCA_964019185.1 of Maratus speculifer. NCBI lineage: Eukaryota > Metazoa > Arthropoda > Arachnida > Araneae > Salticidae > Maratus > Maratus speculifer. The sequence continues at coordinate 18,746,835 of OZ025292.1, read as the reverse complement.
AAGATTATATGATTGACTAAATTTTGTGGATCTGAGATTTATTGTTCCCTTCACGTTTCTGAACAGATCGAAAATCTCTGTGGTAATCGATTTCACTTTTCAGAACAGCCTGAAAGTTTCTACATTTGTATGAGACAACATAGATGGTACCGAGATGTACTAATGGTTACTGCAGCTTTCCCCTAAAAATTCTCATTTATACTCAATAAGCACTGGTGTTTTGGTTGATGGATAAATTAACTGCCATAAGTCTTGGAAATCCGGCATTAAAGACATTAATAGAGATGTTTTCGACTTTGAAACTGTCAAATGTAAACGGACCGACAGAGGAAAACTTCTTATTGTAATGAAACATAACACAAATAGACAACATGTTTGTTCTATTAATCCCACACCTTTTATATACGAATTTTGGTTAAAAAGCATTCGAATGAAGACTTTGAGGAGTTATCGACGTGCGATCTAGGCCCTCATTCTTTGTTGCATATTTGACAGTTTCGGCCAGGCGGGGAGGCTTACAAATTGCCTAATGGCTTGAAAAAAGGAAGCAAAAGTACTTTCTACAAAACATTCAAACCCTTAGAAAGAAGCAGTTCAGTGGCAAAATTTAATATACCATTGGTAGGGAGGGGGCGGATTATTACATAGAATTGTTCGTCCTAAGAACCAGTCTTTTTCTTCAATCTGCGACAAATGTATTCAGTATGCATAGTCAAAATATCAACAATAGGCAATAGTTGTCTTTCATGGCTACCTTGGATACAAAAATCGCTTAGCCTGTGAGACGAACAATAAATCATGTTTCAACTGACATATTGTTTTTGGAAATAATGATATCAATCATTTCCAAAAAAAGTTTCTTGTTAACCCAAAAAACAAAAGTAGGTTAATATCTATGATGATTGAAAAGTTCTCAACAGCAAGTATTAATGCAAGTAAGTAAAAGAAGACAAGGATGCCCTAATTATAAATACTGCTTTGTCTTTTGATCCATCAAATGAGACCGTAATTGTAGTAAGGGAAGGCAAAACAAAATGAGCAAAGCACTGTTTGCTTATTTTGATAGATCTCTGGAGGAATGAAAATGTTTTCTTTCCAAAACCTTTTCTTAACCTAATGCTGTGAGTTCAACTGTTTCTGAAAATATTCTCTTCCTACATGCTACGAGTTGGTGCGATTCATCGTCAGCAGTGTTTATACAAGGGAAAAGGAAGTTCGTCAAAACTTTGTTGAAAAATCTGCATCTTGATGACGTTGTTAAAGTATTCAACGAATCGTACACTAATCAGGAGATTGCAGCTGCTGGGCAACGTTTCCTTGTCTTACTGTATGATTATAGAGGGACAAATGTGCCTTCGTGAAACCATCTAAGATATATTTCGTACAAGAAGATAGCCTGTAGATACAATTCGAACATTATTGCTTTACCAACATCGACAGGAACAGTACAACAACACGCTTTAAAAGTATTTCATCAAGTCCAGCAATGGCTGGAGGTTGGAAAAAATGATGAAGAATGGGGATTGAAGGGAACAAATATTAGTCTTGGGCCTATGTACTCCGCCACTAACCTCTGGTTTGTTGAAACTTGTATTCTGCAAGTGCCTGAAGAAAGGCCCACAAAATTGTGAGTGGCAGAAGGCAAGGCATTCTTGCTCCAACATGTGCCTCAACTGCGAAAGGAATTGCAACAACATCGCAGTGGCATGTCAAGATGAAGAGAACGAAATAAACCTCAAAACTTAGTTGGAATTGGCTTGCTGAAGCAAAGAGCTCGTGGGCCCAATAGAAGAGAAAAATGTCCTTCCATATGCTACCAAATATTTACTACTATTAAGAAAACAAATTGTTTATAATATTAGAATTAATAAAATTACCCATTAATTCCATACATCTATTTTCTATGTTGTAAATATCGGCGAAAAGTACGGATCTTAAAGTAACAAGTGAATAAAGTGGAAATGATTTTTTTAAGTAAATATATTTATTAACTAATGTACATAATTATTTATTGTTAAATAATGGTTCTTAATGAGTCGTCGTGTTTAGTATCAGAAACTTCATTGTAAAATGTAGTCAATGAAATAAACTTTGGTATGATTAATAGGCGATATACGCCTAAAATGATTAGTTTTCATGTTAAATCGACGTACAACGCCATAATTCTCGTTTATATCTATGTATATATATGTCATGATATGACGACGGCGATGTTCCATAACAATGTAGAAGTTCCAGTGTCACACCATGTATGAGGCAGAACATTCTACTACTACTAAGAATCAACAGTGGGACGAGCTGAGCAGTCACTCCGGCAGTTTGACAAGCAGTGGATGGATTTAATTGGGTATTTCCCCATAAGAAAGTTAAATCAAATAGTCTTTAAATTCATTTTTATTAGAAGTCGTAAAATAAGTTAGTCTTCTCCGCAGTCACCTTTGCATACATCGAACACTACAAACTTCGTTATCTAATCTACATCATCAGATTTTCGAATTTATCGGAGAAAACGAAACAGACATCACTATTTTTATTTTATTACATACATATATATATATATATATATATGACGTTTTAAGGAGAAACTCGAAATATCTTCACTGGTTCCCCTTTTTTAAACACATAGAAGTGGCAAGCGAGGGAAAAAAAAATAAATGTAGAAGATTCATTAAATTACACATTGGCTGCTGCAACTTAGTTTATTAAACTATAGTCATATAGAGAGGGAAATGCTCCCTTTGCAAGCCGTCTTGAACCGAATCATCGAAAAGAATATTCCACCATTACTTCCGCAAGCAGTCTTTAACGGACTCATCGAAGAAAAAGCAAAGAATATCTATCATCATTTACCGGCTTCTTTCGTAAATCTAAAAACAAACTTCTAGAAAAATCTCAACTCTCTAACCATCATTTTCCCATGTAAACATAATTCATATCCAGCGTCGAGATTTTTATTTTATTCGGACGATAAATTTTATTTTAAAAATATTATTGTTTAACTAATTTATAATCGAACTCAGAATTTCGAATATCCTGCAGACGATATTTTAAGAGAAAAATGAAAAAAAAATTAATTTATTGATATGCACAAATATCAAACGTTGAAGGGGGGGGGGATAAATAAATAAAAATAATGATATTTTTTGAAAGGTATGGTTTTGGAATAAATTTAATAAGACCTTTCTTAAAAAGGGTTGATAAAAACGGGGGGGGGGTTGAGTTTTATTTGGAACATTAAGAGATAAAGTTTAATTAAGAATATTTTTAATTTAGAGCCATCTTTTTTAATTTACGCATATTGGAATAAATGTTTTTTAAGGCGAATTAAGAATTTATATCGTTTCCATAAAGATTAATAGATTAGATCTAGAAACAAGATTTTAATTTAAGAAGTTGAACTAAGTACGGAATATTGTTATAAGGAAATTAATATAGTATAAAGGTTAATTTTGGAGAAAAAAATTAAATTTGTAATATACATATATGTGTGTATGTATGTATACCCATTTTTTGCGGCACTGCCATAGCTAAACCACTGATCATAAGAAAAAACTTTTAATGCATAAAATGTAGGAATTTTCTCTTCTTTAATTTATGTACTGCTGACCTTTATGCAAAGTTCACAGTTTTGGAGTTATTTTGTAAAAACAAAAAAAAGACACTTTTTTACACGTTTTTTGCAACAATAAAAAATGTTTACCGGAAAAAAACTTGTTGGATAACCTCAGATTCGTGTTCAGTGACCCCCCAAAATATAAAAGCACCAAAAATATCAACACTCTAAATAAAAAGGAATGACTATTCACTCCTCCGGAGTGAGTACTCACTGTATCGCAGACTCAAAATATGCCCAACCTCTTTAGAGTGAGTATTCACTTTGGGCAAAAGTGGAATTGTTGACTCTTTCAAAAAGCGAATACTCACTCCTGCAAAGTGAAAATTCGCTCTAAACGGGGGTGAATAACCACTTTTTCGTAGGAGTGACTATTCACGTTAGCCAAAGGAATGCGTGTTTTCACTCCTAGTAGGAGTGGATAGTAACTCTTGCGTAGGAGTGAATGGTTACTCTTTGATAGGAGTGAATAGTCACTGTTTTGTAGGAGTGAATGTTCTATTTTTAATTAAGTTAATTCTTTTTCTTATGTTAGTTTATGATTTTTATGGGAATTGTAAAAAAATACATTATTGACAATATTAGTTTAATTCATAGATTGTAACATTGATTGAATTTTTAAGGAAAAACTTATTTAAAGTTACATATGTATTAAATTATATTACTTACAGAAATAAACTAAAATATTTTATTTCAAACTTATACTTTGTGTTACTTTCATATTAGTGTTGAATTCAGCAGGTAAGCCTGAAAAAAAGTCAAAAAGTTTTATTCCCTCTCCCCGGAACTCCATGATGTCCCTCCAGAGCCATACAAATCCCTCCCGGAGAAAAATGTCTGAATTACACATTGTTTACATTTGAAGCCCTATAGGTACATGATAGTTTTAAAATGCCCGTAAAGACAAGTATTAAACCAAAATCTTAATCAATAATAGTTGTTATTTTCTTATGCCTTTTTTTCATGCGTAATTAAAATTTTATTGCTCCCCCCCCCCCAGAAAAAATTTGAGATTTTCTGTTTTCAATGGTAAAAAAGTGCAATTTCCCACCGGAACTCTATAATCCCCCCTCCCCCGGAGCAACAAGAATTCTTCCCGGAGAAAAATTTCCCCGTATTTAATTAGGGGAGAGTGGGGATACTTGAGCATAGGGGATACTTGAGCCACCCTTATTATCTCTACAGTTGGTTAATTTTTCTTTCTAAAACTGCCAATATAATAACATATTTATAGTTCTGAACATGTAAAAAAGAAATCACACATCTTGGTACCATTTTGAAAGTATAGTGATTAATAGTTGTCTTTTCCCTATCTGAAGTAAATATTTGGGTGCATGGCTTTTTTGTTTTTTTGTAATCAAAGTTTTGTTTAAAGCTGCAACTATATACATACATTCAATAAGCATAATTTCAATTGTATTTTGAGTCTAAAATATTTCTAATAGCTGCATGCTTTATTTAGTAAAACTCTGGGAAACAAAAATAGTGATAGTGGGGATACTTGAGCCAATGAGAGTGGGGATACTTGAGCCATGTCTCAACCATCCCCACTAGAAATTAAACATGGGTGAAACAAACAAAAAATAAAATTCCATCCTTATATTCACTAATAGATATTTTTCTGGATAGAAGGGAGAATAATTTTTCATTTTTTTTCTTAAAAAAATAACGACCTAAAAATGCTTAAAAATGTATATTTTTTAAATGAAAATATCTATTTTATTTTTCATTTTGACTAACAAAATAGCCTGTCTAGATAAATGTAAACATAGTTTTCAATTTAACTTTCATTAAATTAAAATAACTTTTTAAAACGGTTTTACAGGCTATAATGTCTAATACTTTAATTAGTTAGGTCCAACATATTAAAATATTTATTTTTTAATATAACATATTAAGATTAATATTTTATATTGAAATCGCAACCTCTGTTGCTGTAACTTTTTTTTAACTAAGAAAATTGAAGAAAAATTGGTAAAAAGAGCGCACAAAAAACAAGAAAAGCAACAAAAATCCCAGTTCAAACTTACCTGCATGGAGCCAAAGAGGAAGACAAAATCTTTTCCTGTGAAATCAAAAAAGTGTTTGAAATAGTAGAATGATACATCTGGCTTAAATTCCGGCAGCTACTAAATTAAAAGCATGAGTTCGACAATATCATCAGAGGAAAATTCTGTCAATGATGGTGATGATGTGAAAAGAAAACCTTCTATTGATGGTTGGTTACTAATAAAATATGCCAGAAAGAAAACTGTAAAAATATTTGTTGGATAAGTGCTTAATATTTTGAAAATGAAATTTGCCCGAAGAATTGCAGATTCCAAATTTAAATGGCTCTGAACAGAGGATGTTTCTACCGTCGTTATAACTCCATAATTATCCTCCGACAACCAGTTTTAACGACAAAAAATGATCGTATTACTAGCTTTGTTTTCTCAAATGGTTTTGTAGGACTTTACGTTGCATAATTTATCATTCTGTAAAATGTTTGTGCAAAAATAAAGCGAAAAAAATTACTTCTGTAGGTAATTTTCCTTAGTGGCTCAAGTATCCCTTCACCATGGCTCATGTATCCCCGCCATGGGGATACTTGAGCCACGATGTAAAACAAAAAATAAACATTTATAATATATAGAAAAATAGTTCAAAATTAATTGAAAGTGGTTTTTAGTTGAAGAAAAATTATCAAATTTTCATTTTCAATATTTTATTTTATTCTAAAAAAATATAAAAAATTAAAAAAAAATTAAAATTCAAAAAATGGCTCAAGTATCCCCATCTTCCCCTATAACTTTTTATTCCAGTTATATATCGAATTTTATGAAAATCAGTTAAAAAGATTTCGTATGTTTTATAGGAAAAATTTATAAAAACATTAGAAATATAATTATTTTTTATAGTTGAATATTAAGCAACAACAAACTATATTAAATGAACATTATTAAATTTAGCAAGTTCTCAAAAATCTTGCCATATGTTATAAGAAACTCCTATTATTTTATAAATTTTCCAAATCTTAAATCTGAAAACATTAGTATAAAGGTTTAGGATTTTAAATTCATAATAATTTAAAACATTATTAGTAATAACGAAATATCTTTCAAAAGAGTCATTTATTTAACTCCAAACACATTTCTTCACACATTATTTAACTTCAAATTAAAATGTTAATAAACAGTGAAAAACCGAAAAAAATCTCCACAGCAGAAACTAATTCAGTCTTTTAAGTAACTGAAGTTAATGTTTACATTTACTGTGAATGGACTTTGAATCAGCCCTTTTCGTTAGTTTTCATGCAACGGCAGACAGACGTTTTACATCACACATCACAGTTTAGAATAGGAATTTAACTACTTCTGAAAACATTCCTGATTGATTGTTTCCTATAGAACATAACTAATAACTGAAAGTCATAACATTCAAATTGTACCAGAATAAAATGTTAAAATTAAATACGACTTACCCTTAAATTCCAAAAGTCATAAGAATAATAGTATCCAAAGATTAGTGGAGGGTATATGGGAGTACACGCTGTGTACTATTTGAATATTTTAAAGAAGTTACGTATATCCTCTGTTTCTAGAATTAAGCATTAGCTTATTATTGCTATCCAACGTTTACGATGATTGTATGTGTATCCTCTGCTTATATTTTCTGCATTTTTTATGATCTCAATGCTGGTAGTACAACGCTAATAGTATATCATTTCGGTTCATTAATAAAAGTCGAAAGAAGAAAGACTTTGAAGAAGAAACGGTTTTAAAATGGCGGATAATTATCTTATATCTCGCACAAAGTGTTGTAGACAAGACTAGAACAAGACTCTTCTCATTAGCTGATGATTACGTAATGCATACGTAACTCTCACTACGTCACAAGTCACTCTTTTAAGAGTCACATTTTCTATTTTTAAAAGAATGCGTTTTAATCGGTGTTATTTCAAAGGTTAAATTTTGAAATATAGTTTTGAAAACGGAAAATTCGAGCCGTGCGAAGCGGGGGGACGAAATGGGGCGGTTGCCCCGGTCGCGGAAAGTGAGGGGCGTAACATTTATAGTACCAACCTCATTTGTTTCTTCTTTTCTTGTAAAAGAAAATTGGTTAGGGGTTTTTATGAGAAAAAATATGCATTCTCAAAATAACATATGACTTCTTTCTAGGAATCCACAAGAGGTCAGTTGCAAGTTGTTACACTTTACTGTAGATACACTGATTCCACATCTATTTTACAAATACCCTTTGCCTAAATATAAGCGCCTAATAAATATTTGCCTAAATATAATATATTTTATCTTATATTATTTAGTTATTAAAATTAAAGTTGCAAAGTAAATGTAAAATATGCATTCAACAGAATTTCTTTTTTGTTTCCACACTTTCAATTTTATGAAGCATGTCACAAAAAGAAAAGACGGGGGGGGGGGGGGATGCCAAATTGAAACTTTGTCGCGGTGCACTTTTCTCTTCGCACGTTGCTGCTAAAAAATACCACATTTTGCTGATTTTTATTTTTTTACTCCATATATTTGTTCAAAGTGGAACGGGAATTTTTAAAAGTTTATAATGCTGTATTTCACTTTTATCATTGGAATGACCTTCTCACCCTCGTTAACTGAGTGAGGCAGTCACTCTCATCAGTGGAGTGACTCTCTCACTGTTAATTATGGAGTGAGATAATTCACTCCTTTCGATATAGTGGAATATTCCACTCTTTAAGGAGTGTATTTTTACAAAAATCACTCCAAAAAGAGTGAAAATGCCTCTCACTCTGCCATAGAGTGAGCTTTTCACTCCTTCCACTTTTAGAGTGAAAACTACACCAAAACTTTCTTTTATTTATCCTTTCCGAGCACCTAATATCTGCACTATAAGGAATTAACACAAGAATAAGAGGAGGTATTTCAGAAAACATTTTATTAAAGGAATGTAATTAATGTACATGCTTAAAAAATTGCTCAAAAGATTTTCACAAAAACTATACTGCATCTAGTCGACAGAAAAATTCTAAACAATACTAATTTTTTAATGAATCTGTATTTAAGCATTGGAAGTCTAAAAATCTAAGTAATCAACAATGTTGTTATTCTGTATTTTCTGTAAAGTATACTCCAAAATCATCCCACAGATATGTATGCCGTATTCTTTAAAATTACTGATAAAAATTTAAGATTTTTCGAAATAGTAGGTATTGTGTCGGGCCGGGAAAGGCCTGTTTCCACTGATTTCTGTACGAGACGGGCCGGATCTAGAAATGTAAAAATGTAAACGAGCCGTGCCGTTCTCAGGCCGAACTTTTGATTTTTACACTGGACTGAGCCAAAACAACTTTCCTTCGGACAAGGCCGAGCACAGACCTGGAAATTTTAGCCTGTGCAGACCTCTAGCCCAAGCCCATAAAACTTTGAATCACCAGAACCCAGTACACGTGTCCTGTATACTGGGACACAAAGATAGCGGCTGCCGGGGTTAGATTTTTTTTAACGTGTGTTTTAATCCCTTAAATTTAGACACCAGTATATTATAAAAGATTTTTTTGACCTGTTTTATCTCAGAAACATAAAAGAAAAAACTTATAAAAATGCAATGATTATCATCATCAGTTAATAGATAGATAACGAAAGAAAGGGATTTTAATCATGTAAAGATATTGGACACACAATACTTTTTTTGGTAATGGTATGCATTTTTTAACTTAACTAGATTTTAGTGTATTTTGTGGTATGTATAAAATTTCATAGATCAGGTCTGCACAAAAGAATTTATAAGTATTGTCGTCCGTGGCCATGAATTGCCTCAAGTGTGTTTTTCACTGTGTTATGCTTTTTTAGCTGAACTTTATTTTAGTGTACTAAGAGATGAATCTAGAATATAAATAAATTCATGTACAGAGCTGCACAGAAGAAAGAAAATAGCACATCCATTTATATACAGGATGGTTATAAATATATGACCCAACTTCACAGGACCATTTAAAGAAAGCAAAAGAGAGTAAAATCCTACAGTTAATTGGAAATTTTTAAAAAATTAGCTGAAAGTTTAAATTTAACACATTTATAAGTATTCAATGTGAGCTCTTCCAGAGGCACGAACGATATCGAGATGGTGTGAAACTCATCCCACACTACCCCCCCCCCCTTCTTAAAGCATGTCCTTCGTTGGTTGCTAATACAACGACAATTGATAGTGGTTGAACAAACACTTGACTTAAGCCCCACAAGAAAAAAAATCTTCCTGAGAATATGTGGGATGAGTTGACACTGTGTTGAATTTAAACATTTAACTGATTGCTTTTATTTCTAATTAGCAACACTGTTTTATTTTTTAATAATCCTTTAACCCTTTATCGGGCAAGTCAATTCTGTAGCGGAAATGTTGAAAACATTCACTACGAACAAACTGATTTGAAAATATAAAGCCGCCATTGTTACGTCATTGGCATCATAAACACAAAATATTTTACTAAAAATTCCGGTGCGAATAAATCAGCTTTTAATAAAAATTAAATGGTAAGTATATTACCACCACCCGATAAAGGGTTCAAGTTGGGATATTCATTTATAATCACCCTGTATAATCTCTGAACCTTGATAACAGCGGTTGTTTAAACACTATCACCGCTATAATGACGATGAATAAATTGAACGTCTTATTAGCTCACATAGACCTCATGATGTCACTTTTTTTTTCATTTTTTTTAATCGAAGAAACAGGAAGTAGTGCTCTGCTCTTATTCTGCCGCGGTGTTCTTAATTTACGCGAAACACAACAAAGTCTTTCCCCAAGGTCGGGCGCCGGTTTTCACGTGTGGGAAGAATTCCTCGCGCTTGAAATCGGACGCTCCGTGTCCGTTTTTCTTACGTTTCCTCCGAATTATTCGGTTTCATTTTTTTATTGAATCAGTTTTGCCGTCGTCGCCAACAAAAAAATGACCACACTACGCACCTTTACTCTGACGTCTGATAACAGATAAAGCAAGACGCTTTTGAAAACCGAAGCATTCTAAACGGGAAGCAGGACGTTTCGGTCCTGCCATTTCGGTCCCGTGCCATTTCGGTCCCAAGCCATTTCGGTCCCAAGACGTTTCGGTCCCAAGACATTTCGGTTCCTTCTCCTGCAAACTGAAATTTTGTGAAATAAGTCATAATTTTATTTGTAACATTGGAAAATTTTTAAACTGAAGACCACAAAATTTTAGTATAATACGATTATAAGTGTCCGAAAACCGCACACACGTATAACTCTTATCCAAAAAATTATAATTCACACAAATTTTGTATGGCAATCCTAATTCTCAAAATAGTTAGTAATTTTAATATAAAAATCAAATTAATATTTTATTAAATATATTTATTAATAACATTATTAATTTACATAATGAATTTTACTTAAAAAAATTCAATACATAATCAATTTTATATTCAATACATCATTATATTTCTTAATAGTTCTAAACTGAAATTTATCTTTTTCTTGTTTATTTATTTTATATTTAAAATTACAAAAATTAAAACAATTAGTATAGTTAAAAATAAAACTAAAATAAGAATTAATTTTTTTTTTCTGGGAAATAGGAGCGAAAAGGTAATACAAATAAATAAATAAATAAAAACTTAGTTTTGTCACTTAAAAATTGAAAATAAAATTATTTAAAATGTTATTATATTACATTTTAATATATTTTATTAAATTATATATTATATTTTACAGATAATATTTATTTAGAATATTCATATTATTATATTTATATATAATATTTATATTATTATATTTTAAAATATTATTATATTAATTTTATGTAAATAAAAAAAATAATCATCTTATTAGAATGAAATAGGCCCAGTTTCAATAAAATTAACTCACATAATTTGTCTTTATGGCGAGAGAAAAATGTTAAAAAATGCAATCAATAAATACTATTACATAGCTGCCAACTTTTACGTATTTTTGCTACCACTAAAATTGTACAGAGATTTTCCATTTGTTTAATCGTAAGATTTCGATGATTAAATAAGACAATGTTTACTATAATTTTTTTGTGGTAGGAAAAATGCGTAAACGTTGGCAGCTATTATTATTAAGGAAAAAAGTGACGGAGGTAAATTTCTAAAAACAAGTTTTTTTCATAGCATGCCCAGTTACGAAATCCCTATTGCTTTCGCAATGTTAATAAGGGAAAGTAAATTATGAAAATAAATTTATAAAGATGCAACTTTGTATTATAGAAATAATAAGAAAAAAAAATCTCCAATAAATATATTCCTCTTTTGAATTATCAAAGGAGAGGGTCAAGATGGGAGATTTGAATAAATATGAATATGTTATAACTTATAACTATCTAAATGAATTATTAAAGACATTTATTATAGGCCAGTCAAATTGTCAAAAATAGATGCAGAAATTCTGCTAGAAGATTTTATGTTTTTAAAGTGTTTATGGGGATGCTAATAACAGGAATTAGTTGTTTTCCAACAAAATATCTCAAGAATAAATTTTGTAACGCCAAAACACCACGAAATTTTCTAACTTTTTTCCGTTTTTTGCCTATAACTCGATAATTTAAAAAATTTTGTGTATCATGCCAAATTACAAAAAGAAAGATCATTAAATTCTCTATAAATTTCATAACAAAAACGTTTTTCTAAACCCATTACGAAGCGCGCTACAGCTTTCTAAAAATGGCCCTTTTTTCTAACTTTGAAAAAAAATCTGAAAAAACAACATTTCACACCATTTTTTACTAATTTCATCTTCCTTAATGTAACTAGTTTATATTACAGATATTTGTATGATAGCAATGATGAATTATTACAACGGTAACATTGTACAAGTGTTTAACACCGTCTTAATTTATTTTAAATTTAGAACTTAAGTGGAGAACATTAATAGTAGGCATATACATGAATGTCTTAAATAAGACTTACGGTAACATTTTTTATGTATTTAGTAACGTCTGGAGCGTTTGCAGATTCTTAATTTTGGTTCGTCAACCTGTGCTTGAAGAGCAAACGAGCAATATGTTTGTTCTACAACAGCTTTGTTCTTCTTTGAGCTTGTTGCGATACCATCAACCTGGTCGTCAGAGTCGTCATCGTTGCTGTTTTGGTCGATTGTTTCCTAGGCATCAGTTTCATCATTTTCTTGAGGGTAAATAAAGTCGTCAACATTTTCATAATTGAAGCCGTTAAAGTTTTTACAAAGTGCCGAGCATTTAAGTTCTGATTTTTGTCAAGACCATGGTTTGCTGCACCCTTTTTTTACGGCTGTTTGAGACAACTTGTGCAGCAAGGATTCAGGTGCTGGGTTTTGGCACATTTGGACTGGCTGAAAGAGACTGTCAGACCTGCAAACCCAACCCCATTCTTCAAGGAGGATGTAGTTTCCTAGCGAAACTTGTACCTGGTGATAACGTCGGAGGAAATAATTTGCGCAACCTCTTGCACTGCTGGTAGCATTGCAATGATGAAATTTGCTTTTAGTGGCAGATTTAACAGTTAACTGGAATCTCGAGATGTTCAATATCTGTGGTCTATGCATCCACTGTATACTGCAATAATTAATTTTTCTTCAACCTTGGTGATGGGTCTCTGTTTAATTGAACATGGTCTATTTCTTCAAGCTGATCAAGTTTCTTCAAGATGTTACAAATCTTTGACTTTTCTAGCCCAAAAAAACAGGTGTTGTATTACATTGCATCCTCTGATTGCATGAGTAAAAAGAATATTGTTATAATTGTATTTGTATGGCGTGGTTAAAAGTCATGAAATGGCAGAGTTAACAATCATGACATTAGCATCTTCTTCTGCCTGGTCAGCTATGTTATTTTGAAACTCTGATTTAAGCAGTCAAATAAAGTGGTTTTTATTTACGTCATTGGCTATAAATTTGTCGTGATAGAAAATTTTGATTGACTCTAATTATTTTTTGTTTTATCTGGCTATCATCCTTTTTTGTACCCTGTTAAACTCCGTTGAATGTGTAAGTAATACTTTCGTCAATGAATTTGTTTAATAAAAAGTTATTATTAATTAATCGATTTAATAATTATTATACAACTGTATTTCTATTACATTATTCTGTTTACATTTTTTGACTATTTTTTCTGTCATATCCTATTATGAATGAAGCATTAATTGAATTGCAAGAATAAGGATAAATGACACCATCTTACATTTCAATGATGAACATGAAAATTTCTGCAATGAACATCATAGAACGATAAATATTTTTATTTATTCCTGGAATCGTCACGCTCGATACATATACAAACAGATTGCCCGTGTATATATGGGGTTCGACGATTAGAGGTTAAATATAAAGGGTGATAATAAATCGAACATAATATCTAAACTTAGGATGTGTTATATTAAATAGATATACTAAATAAAAAACAAATTATAAAAGGTAAGAACAATTATACTAGATAAATTTTTTTATAAAATGTATGAGAATAGTTATAGGAAATTAAAAATTCAGTAATGTAGATATTTATAATTTATAACAAGGTCAAGTTTACATGATCTAATACTACAACAATGACCAATTAATATTACACAAGTCTTCCAAGAATTTTGAATTACTGATCTAAAATAAGCCGTTTAAACATTTGATGATGAGAACAGCCTATTTTTTCAAAAGGTGAAATTTTAAAGCAAACTTCAAAAGATTTTTTTTAACTATCAAAATTAGACGTGGTAGGAAAATGGAAGAAATCGTCGTACGGATTCATTTAATGTAACAGACACCTAATATCTAAAAACCGCCATAGACCTATAAAAAAGCACTAAAAAATGTGCAACATAAGAGAAAAACGTAAAATTTGGCAGTCCTACCTTATGAAACCTACCACTTCTTGAAAAGTTTCCGCTTCATATATTCATCAATAGATACGTTTAATTTCCACATTTAGTGATGAAAAGAAAATTTTTTGGGATGGGAGGCAAAAAATGGGTCACTTTCTGTGAAGTTGAAAAAATAGTCATTTGCAGTAAGCTGTAGCGCGCTTAGTAATGAGTTTAAAAAAACGTTTTTGTTATGAAATTTGTAGAAAATTTAATGATCTTTCTTTTTGTAACTAAGTATGGTGCACAAAAATTTTATAATTTTCGAGTTATAGGCAAAAAACTGAAAAAAGTTAGAAAAATTCGTGATTTTTTAGCTGTAAAAAGTTTAGCCTCGAGATACTTTGTTGGAAAACACTTAATTCCTGCTATTAGCATCCCCATAAACATTTTTAAAAAATAAAATCTTCTAGCAGAATTTTTGCATTTATCGGCCCTTTTTTCTGACAATTTGACTGGCCTATTATTAAACTAATTGGAAGAAAAAAATTAAGCACAGTTTTTTTATTATTTAATTAATGCTAATTTAAAGGTTCTAAAAAATGTACGTAAACAGTCAAAAAATATTTATGGCAATTTATATAAAATACTTTTTAGTTTATAATAGTTTATAGAGATTTAAATAAAATACTGATACTAATAATTAATAATAAAATTTTAAATATTTATTCTGATTAATAATAATACTACTAAAAGCAAAAGACAATATCCCCTATACTTATATCACATTGTTTAATCAAACAAAATTTTCAGTTCGCTGTGATTTCATAATCACAAGTTATAAAAGTTTAAATTTATCGGACTCTTACATTCAACTTTTTATAAAACTTGAGGGGAGGGAGGAGGAGGATTAAAAATTTTTTAAAAAGGCCCGAATAATGTTGAACTTATGCCATTTGGCAGGCCCACAACAATTAGAATCCCACTTATAAGGTAGCAAGCAAAGAAAAAACAAGGGACCGAAATGGCAAGGGATCAAAATTGCTGGGGACGGAAATGGCCAGGGACCGAAATGGTGGGACCGAAGTGGCGGGATCAAAATGTCGTGTACCCTTCTAAACGTAGATACTAGTGGTGTAGTTGTAAAAAAATCCCTGAGGGTTCGGCCTAGAGATCTGCACACGGCGGGTTCGGGCCGATTTCCATTAACGGCAAACGGGCCGGGGGGGGGAGGGGGTTCAGGCCTTACTTCAGAAGACTCGGGATGGGCCGGGTGGGGCCTAGTCACTAATGTTTTCAGTTATTTTAACATTCTGTTAAAATAAAGGAGATAGTATTTACAGGGACACACAAAAGATTTCGGATACTACTTAGTATTCCACGTACTGTATACTGTTACACCAAGATTTAAATATTTTTAAAATTTTATTCTAGTACGAGCGCACCTCATTTGCTATGTCTGACATGCAATTTCCAACTTTTTTCTTTTGTAAAAAGTTATCGCATCCCATACATTTTTATTCTTTTTTTAAGAAAATAATACAAAAGATTTTGAATACATTAGCATCTATTGTCTCGGTGAAGAGGCTCAAATTGCCACGGAGTCTGCTCATAAAGGGTCAATCACTTTAATTTCTTCTTTTAAAAATGGTCATCTTATTGCGCATGCTTCTTTTTTTACAGGGACACATTAAAAATTCAAATGTTTGGTTGAATCATTCGTACAGCATTTGATATTGTAAACCATGTGTCACAAGGATGCTATGAGGATTGTTGTTAAGCTATTGTGACATGATGCTTAAAGATTACGCCGTAAAGGAACGTCGGTCAAAGTGGAGTTTAGAGATAAAATCATATTTTTTCCCACCATCTCTTTCTTTCCCCACCCCTCCCCCCCTTACACACACACATGCAAAGTCCTATTTATTCCTTTAATTACGGAAAACCACCTTCAAAATATACTTCTATAGGGCTCTCTTAAAGACAGTGTTTTCAGCACCACTTTCAAATATATATATATATATATATATATAAAAGATTTATATTAATTTTGTAGAAACATACTAAAAGAGCGTTTTTTTTTTTTAAATTGTTGCCAAAACTTATCACAAATTTCTTAAAAAAATTATTGGTTTTCAAAAAACGGACCCAATTTTTTTTCTGAATGATTGCCAAAAATCAGAAATTATTTTTAGAAATGTGTAACGATTATGCTAACGAGCGAAATTATAGTATTCGTGTTTATTGCTCTTGCATCATTTCGATTTTTCCATAATCGAGTAGCTGTTGAGAATATGTTTGAAAGAAAAAAGGAAGGAGGAAGGAAGGACAGGAAAATACACGAATGATTCCAACAAATCAATTTTTCAAAATACAAATCTGGAACACACTGAGACAAAAATATGGTTCTGGTATCTAGAATCTAAATTGTGGCTCCAGAAAAGATAGTTCCATGCCATCCTTTTAAATTCTAACTCCCTTTTGCTTGAGAGTTCTAGAGTCTCCTATTAGAATTCACGAGCTTTTTCCTATACTCTCGTGGACAACCATATTTAAAATTTTCTGCAAACACATGCGAACACAAGAGGTTAGTTTTAGTAATTACAATTCTAGTTTAAGAAACCCATCCCGGAATTAAATGATTAATTTTTCGCTCTTGAAACTATTCAGTATCGTTTCACCACCTAGAAATCATGAGACTAGGAATTCTAGATCATTTCGTTATTCAACTTAGTTGTTCACCCTATTCGCATAGTTCGATCATCTGTATTTCTACTTTATGGATTCCGAAAGTGATTAACAAGTGAAGGAGGTTCAATTCTTTAAAAAGAAAGGCTTTTTCAGCTTTTTAAAGGCACCTATAAGAGTGGTTCCGGGGTTCATAGAGATCCTTGAAGAACTTTGGCCCTGCCAGTGGCCGGGAGTCTGCCCTCGAAACTGGTAGATGAGAAGTGCTAGGTTCGATCCCAGTCGCAAACGTCGGCCTTACCGTTCGGAGTTTTCCGTAGTTTTCTTCAAACCTTGGATTTCCTCGCGTAAGGTTCCTTTAGAAAGATCACCGGGAGGGTATCCCCCCCTTACGGCCTATATCCCACGATAAATAATTGATAATTGGTCGTCACTAATACAACCAACCTTGAAGAACTTATATTTTCTCCCTCGAGTGTTGTGTTGTGCTGCTCGCTTTCCCACTTCATCTGACTCGTCGCAAATTAGCCAGTCTCTCTCCCTCTTTCTGATGTCCGATTATGAGTGACAATTTATGCGTGGTTCCTTTTTCTTTTTGACTCCTCTTTTTAAACGAATGCATGACAATGGCAAGCGATACCCGCGCTTCCTCTCTCCGACGACCCTTCATTGTCTCTCTCGCTCGCTCGCTCTCGATCAGTGTTGTGCGCAGTGTTTCGGGAAAAGCATGGCCTCGCAACCACTGTCCAGCCTAGCCACGGTTGTGCTGACCGTCTGCACCTCAATCGTGGTCATCCAGGGAATGCCCGAAACAGGTGAGTGATCGAATTATTTCCATTGTCCCCCCTCTTCGGGGGATATATTGATGATGCAGCTTAACAACGGAATTATATCGCAGCCCTTTGAAATGTGTAGTAAAAAAGGGCTTCGTATATAGATTCTTCCATGTTAGTTGGATAAAGTTATTAACCGCTTGGGGACAAGCGACACTTATATGTGCCACAAAAAAGGCATAAGAATTCTTTTATATCCACACCAGCAAAATTTTACGGTAAAATCCGACTTATTTAATCGGGGCATCTTTTTTCGACTTAATAAAGTACAAATTTCTATTTTTAAAAACCGGAGACAAAACATTAAAAATTTCGGAAAACGTTCCCTTCGCGAAGAGGTTAAGGGTGCTAGTCACTCAGCAGCCGAACTCTCTTCCGTAATGGTTCCGTAAGTCTATAAGCGTTTAATGGCATTCTTAAATTCAAAATATGTCTTCAGGTAGTTAATACTTTCAATTTCTTTTTTCAATGCTGTTTTCTTATCCCTCTGTGGCACATTATGCCCTGTCCAAGATACCTAATTTTAATTCCAAAATTGCAAAAGGCACCAATAATAATTTAACAAAATTTTGCTTGTACATTGAAAGTTTAAATTAAGGAATTCTTAATATTTCAAAAAGTTGTTTCTAAATTTCAGTGTATGTCAATAATTTCTCTTTTACTAACAAAATTTTCCGTGCCTGAAAGTGTTAAAAAAATGACCCTTTTTTTCTTAGTTGTCAAAATATTGCTAAAATTTATGGTCAATTTAATATTTTATGTTCTAAAAACTATCGAACTGGAAGTAAAATTTTAACACTTTTTACATAATTATTCATAGGTTTAAAATTTCTTTTTGACAATTAAAATAAAAAGTGAATTTTTTTTGTGAAGAGTATACAGAAAAGAGAAGTCAAAAGTACTAATTTACCGGAGATATGTTTAATATAAACTAGTCGTTGGAGGCAACCGTAATACTTACCCATCATGGATATGCATGCTATAGAAACATCCTTATAACTCCAAAAATATTAATCATATTAATTAATAATTTACTGCGTTAGATGAAGCGTCTCATTTCCATTTAAAATATATCTTTGAATTGAAATTTGAATGAAATACAGGGTCATGAAAAATCGAAGAATGTGAAAAACAGAATTACAAATATTTCAGCAACTAATAATCCGATCGACTTCGTTCTTTATGCAAAATTTTTGTTATTTTATTTCCTTTTATGTCCAAACCATAAAAAAATTCGAAAATTTTTATACACTTTTCATCAGAACGAATTTTTCGAGAATCCGAAAACAATAGTTTCGGATCATCGAGGTTACTGATATTCAATAGGCTTCGTCCTATTCTTACGTACCAAGCATATACAAAATTTCAAGTCTCTATCTCATTTTGTTCGGGAGACAGAGTGTTTACAGACAGACAGACAGACAGACGGACGGCAAAATCTTTTTTTCTAAAAATATGTTTTTCGAATCTCCAGCATCTGAAACGTGTAAATCCGTCCAAATTTTTTTTTTTCGATTTTCAAAGCGATTACAAGACTTACCCTATATTACGTATGATGGTTAAATAAAATGTATGAAACGCCTATAGACTTAATCTTACTGAGAAAAAATTGCCCGCTAAGTAACTGGTATCCTGATAGATGAAGTAGCGATATTTCAAATGCGAAAAATTTCTTCATTTAAATGTACATATAGGTATTGGGAGTAGCTCAAAACTACAGTATTCGCTATTTTTTCCATAGTTTGTAGTGTAGCACGCTACATTTTGATTAATGTAGTGTACAGAGTAGTACGACATAAAAAAAAAAAAAAAATCAGTAGGCTGTAGCATGAACTGGTGTTACTTTACGAGAAAAAAAAAAGTTATGTAATTTTGCAGTCTCGTAACCATAACTTACTTCTTTTGTTCTAAACTTGTTCTGCTCAGTAATTTTCTAAACGCAGATGCAAATTTCGGCTGCAGTGTATAAAAACGTACCATATAAAGACATAGATTTTCTTCTTTAATACTTGCTGCTAAAAAAAAAAAAATAATAATAAAAAAAAAAAATAAAAAAAAAAAAAACATTTACTCACCAAACAAATTTATTTTCTTGCAGTTCAATTGTCTATTTATTCATTATTAGATATTCATATTTAAGTCTAGGATTTCTTACTATATAGGATTGCTTATTAACAGATTTATTTATTGTATAAATTCGCAGCTGTGTTTCTTTAATTTTCTAGCTTATAAAATTAGACAATTAAATATAATTTATTCGTAACTCAACTAAATTCATTTGACATATTAAGGGGATCCAGGTACATAAATCTTATAATTTTCTAAAAAAGATTTTATTGCATTATTTTTTTTCCTGTTTTATTATGTTTATAATAACGTTCAAATCATGTTTCTCTTTTAATTATAAGAGGAAATATTATTTCTTTTCGTTTTGATTTCTTTTCAAAATCTACCTTTCAATCATTGCCATAGAAATGCGTTTTTCTACAATTTCTTAGATTTTCATTGTTATAACTCAAGAACCGCTAAAGATAAATGTTTCAAACTTGGATCATGTCTTTTTTTGACTTTTTTACTTTGATTTAAATGAATTAATTTTGATTCAGCAAATTTGAAAAAAAAATATATTTACTTCGGAAAATATGATTTTTCTTTTTAAGTTGCACAATTTTTTTTTCGAATTTTTACTTTAAGTACTACTTTTTTTTCTTTAATTAACATTAAAAAAAAGGCTTAATCAAAATTAGTAGTTAGATATTCCTGTTTCTTTAAATGAAAATTCTGTAAACAATATTCCGAGTTATAACGAATATTTTTACATACCATTAAAAAAAAAGAGAGAGAGAGAGAGAAGAAATCTCGATTTATAAGAGGTACATACATAATATAAGATAGATATGTATAAGAGGTACGATTTTATATTGGTATTTCGATTAAAGCAAAACGATATAGGGAGAGGAATAGTTCGTCAATGAAAACTTAAAAACGTCTAATTCATCTGCAGAATTTGGCGAGACGAACTACAGAAGAGGATAAAGTACAACTTTAATTAAAGCATGTTTCAAAAATTTTTAGCGTTTAAACGATAAATTTTTGATTTATAAACATTTAAAATCAAGAGCTTCTAATCTTAAATTACATTTTCATATTTTTATTAATATCTCATGAAATTATAATCCAAATGAGATAATTTTTTTGTTTAATTATAAAACCAAAAATCCAAACATAAATAAAAAACTTTTCTAATTTTAACGATTTTATAATATGAATTACAAAATTATTATTCGAAATTTTTTTTCAATTACAACCTCAAATTTTACTTTATTTTATCCTCAACAGAAGAAAGTATTGTAATCGAAATTTTTTTTCGACTTTCGGTTATCGACGGATTTACACGGTTTAGTGGTCAAAGATTCCTAAAATATGTTTTTACAAAATGTCTGTCTGTAAGTGTGTCCATATGTCGCCATTCTACCATCAAACAGTGTATGAAGATATACATAGAATTGAACCAAATTTTTTGTGAATGTTTTTGGCTGTAGCAAGCAGGTCCTCCTACAGTTTTGAAGTATTCCGCCGGAAGAGGACGCTGCAATAGCGAATTTTGTGCCTTTTTCAATATTGTACCGACTAAAAGTGTATGAATTTATGCATGGAATTGAACAAATTTGTAGTGTAACTGTTTGGCTATGGCTAGTTGAACCTCCCTGAATTTGAAAAAAAAAAATCCGCCGGAAGGAGGCGCTACATTCGCGATGTCTGTGCCATTTTCATTATTTTACCATTAAAAAGTGTTTGAAGTGAACCAAATTTTTTTATGTTTGATTATTTTTGGGTATGGCGAATAGATCCTTCCTAAATTTGAAAAAAATCTGCTTATTGTTCTACTGTTCATCGGCTCGTGCAGAAACGGAAACTCATTTTTATTTCGATTAATTGTCTGAAGCAGAAATTTAAGATGAAAATCATAGTTAATATAGAATTGAATTAATAATATTAACTCATTAACATGTGTAGCTAAATTTTGAATTATTATTAATTCAATTCTATATTAACTATGATTTTCATCTTAAATTTCTGCTTGAATTTAATGATGATTAGAAGAGAGTTTTGGGATCGGCACATCCAACTAATTATGTCCTGCTTTATGCAATTTCTTGTTTTCATTTTTTTCTTCCAAGCATTTTTCTAATTATGAGTAAGAAACCTGAAAATGACGATTTAAGGGATTGTTTATAACGTCCAGAAAAGCATAATTTAGAAAAAATATATTTTACTCATTTTGATGAAACATTTTACCAGGCAACAATCAAAACACATTAAGTGGGTGCAGGGCCATCGCTAAGACTTTTTTTTTTCTGGTGGGGAAGCGGACCTTAAATTGTCAAGTCAATTTTCAGTTTTTGCCAATACTGTGAAAAGCAAAAATAATTAGTTCTTAGTGTTTGCTAACTAGTTTTATAATTTTATCATAATTAGAAAATGTAACACAGTCCTTATTTGTATTAAGCTTAATAATATTCCGAATTATATTTCTAACTTTTGTCAAATCTATCAGAAATAGGAAGTATATTATAACTTTTTATTAAAGTTTTGAAAAAAATTGCCAACTAAGTTTGTAAAGTTGCCAAGTGTAGCAGCATTTGCGAACGTTTTTTTTTCGGGGGAGGGGGTCCCCCTGTGCCCCCTTTGGCGAGGTCCCTGAGTGCGAGAAGTTTATATTGGCACGAAATAATACATTAATAAAAGCTTAGTGACACGGTCAATCTGTAGCATTTCAAAAATCAAGTACCGAAGTTTGCTTTGGATACAGCCCCTAAAATAGACTCATTTTAAAATAAGGGCTGTCCATAAACGATATCACACTTTAAAAAAATATTTTTGATCTCCCTCCTACCCTTTGTTACAAAGTGTCACACTTCACTATGCCCTCTCCCTCTTACTTGTCACATTTCACGCTACATTAGATAAACATAAACTTGGAGTTCAGAAAGAAAGCGCTACATTATAGGTCATATTTCAAATTTTATTTTATAACCTTAATTGAATTTTAATGACACTTGTGAGAATAACAATAAAAATGATTCATACACTTATTTTATATGAAATAAAATTAAAGTTTACTACAAAAAATATAATAAATATAAAATAGCAATAAAAATGCCTAATTTTAATTCCAAACTCGCAAGTGGCACCAATAATATTTTAATAAAATTTTGCATTTACAGTGAAAGTTTAAATTAACAGATTCTTAATTTCTCAAAAAAATTGTTTCTAAATTCCGGTGTCAGTCGATAATTTCTTATTATACTAACAGAATTTGTCCGTGTCGGAAAGGGTTAATCTGAAATAGCAATTGAAAACAGTAGTATTTTGGAATTTCAGATGGAATTTAATATATTTGGCTTTAAATCTTATCTTTACTTTATAAAAACGAAATACTTAAATTTCAATATTATTTCAAAATTTAATCTGCAGATTTTTAATAGTTTTATTTTAATCAAAATGCGTGATATCGCATTTCTTCTTACCCCCTCCCACCCCCTTGTCACAAACTGTCACAATTTCATGACCCCCCCCTCCTTCTTCAAGCGTAACATCATTTGTGAACACCCATAAACAATTTCTCGGAAACTAATCATACGAATTTAATGAAAATTTGGATTTTGGCTAATACTAGTAAGATAAAACTTGGATATTGCTATTTAAAACTAGTCGTTGGGGGCCACCGTAATACTTACCCATCATGGATATGTATATGAAAATAAAACATGTGAAACTATTTATACAATGCATTGCAATTCATAAACAAAATTTAAATATTGTTAATATACATAGTAATGCTATATTAAAGAACTGCTGATGTACCAATTTCGACAAATTATATAAAACGCCAAACTACTCATGTAGTACCGAACTGCGTAAAAGAAACATCCTTATAACTCCAAAAATAATACTAATATTAACTAACAATTAACTGCGTCGGATTAAGCGTCTCATTTCCAATTAAAATATACTTCTGAATTGAAATTTGAATGAAATACAGGGTCATGAAAAATCAAAGAATGTGGAAAACAAGATTACAAATATCTCGGCAACTAATAATCCGATCGACTTCGTTCTATATGCAAAATGTGTGTTATTTTATTGCCTTTTACGTTCGTTCCTTAGAACAAAAAAATTCGAAAATTTTTATATACCTTTCATCAGAACGAATTTTTCGAGAGTCCGAAAAAAATAGTTCCGGATAATCGAGGTTGCTGATATTAAATAGGGTTCGTCCCATTCTTACATACTAACTACATACAAAATTTCAAGTCTCTATCTCAATTTGTTCGGGAGATAGAGCGTTTACAGACAGACAGACAGACAGACAGACAGACAGATAGACAGACAGACAGACAGACAGACGGACGGCAAAATTTTTTTTCTAAAAATATGTTTTTCGGAATCTCCACTATCTAAAACGTGTAAATCCGTCAAAAAATTTTTTTCGATTTTCAAAACGATTGCAAGACTTACCCTATACTACGTATGATGGGTAAGTAATAAAAAAGAATATTGCCCAGTTAAACTGATGGCATTGAGCTCACAGGCTACGCATACTAATTGCACATTACAGCCTTGTATTTTCGTTAGTTCCGTTCGAAAAAAAAAATTAAGAAGGGGAAACAGCTCTCCCCTTTCTCCTTTTTTATACTTAATCATTGAACCTCCTAAATTATCAAGTACAAGCTTTATCATATTAAAAAACCTATATCCAAAATTCAGAGCAAATCGGGTAATTCTTAATAAAAACCCATTTAGCATTTATATAATTTAAAAAGGAGTTAGTCTCCTCTTTTATACTTAACCATTAAACTTCCAAAACTATTCAGAGATTTGAACGAAATCTGACAATTCTGATTGAAAAATCCATTTATACAAGTTAAGGGGAGGGGCATTAGAACCCCCGTTCCCCCTGTTTATACTTATTCAATGAACACCTAATAACAGCCACGGACTCGCCTCATCAGAATGATCCTATATCTAAATTTTGAACGAAAACTGTTAATTCTGCATGAAAATCCCGTTTATATCAATTAAGGGGAGGGGCATGAGCCCCCCGTTCCCCCTGTTTATACTTATTCTATGAACACCTAATGACAGTCACGGAATCGCCTCATCAGAGTGATCCTATATCTAAATTTTGAACGAAAACTGTTAATTCTGCATGAAAATCTTGTTTATATCAATTAAGGGGAGGGGCATGACCCCCCGTTCCCCCTCTTATACATATCGAATGAACTCCAAAAACTAATCAGGGAAGCGCCTTATCAGGATATACCTATATACAAAATTTCAAGTGGATCCGATATTTTTATCATGAGTTATCGCGTTACGCACGAACGAACATACGAACGTACATACAGAACGGACGGGCACATAAGCTCTCAGGCTATGATAGCCTGTGAGCTAATAAAAGGGTGGTTTGTTTTGAAAAATGGCCCCCTAAGCAAATTTTATGCACATCGTTTAAATCGAGACCCGATCGTTTGGCCAATCGAATTCCAATCGTTTGGCACCAGTCACTTTCCTCTTTAATAATTTCTTTCTGAATTAATAGGGGGTGTTTTTATTTCCAGAACTGTTTATATACTTATATAATTGGTAATACTCAAACAAACTAATTTGGAAAAGAAAAAATATCATTCTGGGGGTAAAAATAGTAAAGTTTTATTCTTTTTTGAAAAGAATTTAAAGAATTTTAAAATTTGCCATTTTTTGATACATTGCTGTGTTTAAAAGACTAAAACATCTACAAATATTTTCCAAATCACTGGTGTTATTATTATTATTATTATTATTATTGTTATTGTTATTTATATAACTATTTATTTATTGTATCCTCAATAGAGTATACTTAATAAAAATATGGATCGATTTTGCAATTAATGAATTAGTTTATGAGGGGGGAAAAAACATACAAACATATGCAAAAACTCAGCAAAAAACATGATTTCTTAAACTTTTCGATTTTTATTTTTTAATATACATCCCCAATTTTGTTAAATACACACACACACACACAATATATATATATATATAATGGAGATACTAAAGTATATTGTCGTTTTAGTATCTTAAACACCAGTAATGCATCCAAAAACAGCAAACTTTGTAAATTCTTTAATATTTTTTTCAAAATTAAAATTAACTGTTGCCTATAATAATATGCATATACAGGATGAGTCATAAATATCGGAACAATAGACTATCTCCTTAAATATTGCCCGTAGACCCATACTTTCAATTTCAAATTTCATAAAGAATGATGAAATTTTTTATAAACTAAGTTGCAACTCCATGGGGGGGGGGGGGTCTATTTGAAAAAATACAAAAATTAAATTTTTATATGGCCCCCGTAAGGCGAAATTACCAATTAGAAAATTACTCCTTATCCATTCCTAAATTGAACAAAAAAAAATTTTATCGCCATATCTAAAAAAATTACAGAGACATTAAAATCCAAAATTCGTGACTTACACCTCTTAGCCATAAACAAATGCCTATAAACAAATAGTTTTTGACTCATTTTGAAAGGAAGTGAGGAATCGTCCACAAATTGCTCGTTATTAAATGTCAACAGTGCCTCTTATATGGACATAAAAAAGCAGCGCATTGATTTAAAGCTAAACTTGTTTTGAAATTTTGCTGGTAGTCTGCACTGGAGATCAGCATGAGTCGAAATATCTAGGTCAAGTCCGAAACCGACCCATAGGGAAAGTACTTCGGTCCGGCCTGCAAAAAAATGTTAAAATCATAAACCGGACAGGCCTGGAAAAAAAGTTTAAACCGTAGGCCGGCTCACCCGTGAATTTCTGCATAGTTTTTTTTAATTCAGTATGGTTAAAAATTGTTTCGTATGAAGGAGTTCTGACCAAAAATGCTTATTATAGCTTTTCGTTTTTCATAGTTATACTTTTTATAAGAAGTGCCAAAGGTTATGATATATTTATTGAAGGAAAAACTTCTTTAGGCAAGTTGTTCGTTTTTAGAAGGGAAAATCCATCGAACTCGCGACACTACAGTCACAGCAAAAAAAATCTTGACATTTGCGATTTTAGAGGTTTTGTTAAATATCTAAAAATATACATAAGGAATAACTCCGAAACTCCAACTATATAAACAAAATAGTTCAGGTCATATATTTTCGAGAAGATTTTTTTTCCAAAATCTAATAGGGGACCGTCAATAAATTGAAAAAAAACGAATATCTTTTGAATAACCCTGTCAAAACTAATGTAGTAAAAACGTTCAAACTGCACATTATGATTAAGTGGCTTATGATAATAAACTGTGTTCATTTTTATGTGGAAAGCATGTATACTCGTAGAGAAATTAAGGTTTTTATAAAAACGGTTCCAAATTTTGCCAAGTTTTTTGCTTATAAATTGCAGAGTTCTTAAAAAAAAACAATGTTCTTTTCAGAAATTTGAGAAAAAACATTGTACATAGTACCCTGTAATCAAAATTAAAATATTAATAATTGTATGAAAAATGAGCAGGTTTAGTAAATAATTTTTCATTGTGCATGCGTCAATGATATCAAAATTTAATTTGCATATTGCTAAGTTAGCTAAATATAGCTAAATATATAGCTAGCTAAATATATGGAGCAACTTTTGTTAAAGTTTCAAAATCATAGCTTGAAAATTCTGTAAGTTATGGTATATAGAAGAAGATCAAAATCCGTTATTCCCAAAATGAAGCAAAAAGATGAGTAGCTGTATCCAAATATTAGTAGTACGTGCAAAACTGTGTGTACACTAATCAATGGATTACGGATACAGCCCCTCAATTTTGTTTCACTTTGGGAATATCGGATTTTGATCTTATTCTTTAGACGATAAATTTCAGAATTTTCAAGCTATGATTTTGAAACTTTAACAAAAGTTGCTCTATATATTTAACTAACACAATATGCAAATGAAATTTTTATAGAGTTGATACATGCGCAGTGAAAATTTATTTAGTAAACCTTCTCATTTTTCATACACTAATTAATATTTTTCAATTTTTATTGCAGGGTATTACCCTAATTTCCTGCGTATAATCCGCGGATCAAACAATTCTTTTTCGACCCAGAAATTTTATTTTATAATTGAAGTCAAATATTTACGGCGATCTACAAAGTTATATTTTATTTAATAAAATTTCTGGGTCGAAAAATGATTGTTTGATCCGCGGATTATACGCAGGAAATTAGAGTATGTACAATGTTGTTTCTCATATTTTCTGAAAAGAACATTATTTTGTATTAAGAACTCTGCAAATTATAAGCAAAAAATTTGGCAAAATATGAGACCGTTTTTATAAAAACCTAAATTTTTTTACGTGTATACATGCTATCCACATAAAAATAAACACAGTTTATTAACATAAGCCACTTAATCATAATCTGCAGTTTGACTGATTTTGCTACATTAGTTTTGACAAGGTTATTCAAAAGATATTTGTTCTTTTTCAAATTGTTGATGCTCCCCTATTGGATTTTGGAAAAAAAATCTTCTCGAAAATATATGACCTGTACTATTTTGTTTATACATCTGGAGTTTCAGAGTCATTCCACATGTATATTTCTAGATATTTAACAAAACATCTGAAATAGCAAATGTCAATATTTTTTTTTTTTTTTTTTTTTTTGCGATGACTGTATTGCCGTAACCGACACCTCTGTATATAAGTATCTGTATTTTTGAGGGCCTCTTCCGGGGAGGGAGGACTTGCACCCCCCTCCCCCCCGTTAACATACACCTTAAAATTTACCTCATTTAATTCTCTATCATTTTTAATTTATAAGTTTAAGCTACATGGCATCCCCGGGGCTATGCCCCACCCCCCCCTGTCAGTTACTCACCTAATTTTGCTCATTTCTTCACTTCTTTTCAATCTTTAAAAAGCTATAACTTTGCTTCTAAGGGAGCTACAGCGGGAAGAAAAATTCTAACGTAGCTAACTTTTCTTCGCCATTCTTTTTGCTATTTCACTTTTCCGGTTTTTCCATAGGACCATTTTTGGGGGTGGGGGCTGGAGGATGGGACCTTTTCTCATTTTTTGATGTAATATATCTATTGATAGCTTATGCTTCATGCATTACAAATGTAGCATTAAAAAAAATCCCTTCATTGTGGATCACGTTACGGTCCCATAGTTTGATAAAATTTAAATTTCTTAAATTTCTTCGTAATTGTTGATGTTTTACTTTTTGTCGGCACTCGCAGAATGCCACTGTTTTTTTTAATCAATGAATCCATATTTATATATAAACGTTTCACTTATATTTTAATATCGTTAATCCTTATTCCATGTGTTGGAGACTTTGAAAAATGTTATCCACCAAAACCTTTTAAGACGGAATCACATAGGATAGAAAAAATACGTTATAGATAAATGCCCTACTTAGGAGGTGAAAAGGGAATTCCTTTTTCTTCTCAGGTATTATTATATTCATTTTGCATGGAGCAACACATTTTCCGTGTAAGACAAGATTCCGACATAGGCAGATTTTTTTCGCTGGTTTAATTTTATTTAATTTTTAAACCTCTGATTATACTATTCTTTAAAAAATATTTTTTTTTAATAAAGATTATTGTAAAACCTATGTGGTCTACATGATAATTTTGAAAGAACCAAATTTTACTTATTTTATACGCGTATTAGGTCAGTCAGAGACAATGATTTTAACACGGGTTGTGTCAAGACCGGGATTAAAAATTTCGTCCAGTGCGACCTAGGAAGAAAGCAACTGTCCCCTCCTGTATGAAAAATACCTTAGGCCTGCACCATGTGATTCTTCAAAAAAGGTAACATCTCGATCCAGGACGCACTGGACCCAGATTACAGATTTTTTAACAGCCTCTCCAGGCCTGAAGTTGTGAGAGCTAAATTTATAAAAAAGATTTAATCTGCATCTTAGAAAAAGCATTGTTTTAAATAACTGATGGACATTTAAACAGTACAGAAAGGAGATGGAAGTAGGAAACATGAAACTGAATCGGAAGTTTGAGCAACAGAAAGGAGTTACTTTACACTTTCAATTTTTTAAAAAGCATTTAAACATTTTATTAGAAGCCAAACTTTATTTAAAACTTTAATTTCGTTTTTCTGCATGAAAAGTTTTTTCCCCACTATGTATCTCCTTTAAATTATTAAAGATCAAGAATTGTTAAAGAAAAAGTACAAACTTGAAACATGTCATTATTGATTATTTTACATTAGTTTTGTCTCGGCAAATTTGAAAAAAAAAATGGTTTTTGAAAATATGATTTTTTAAATAAATATTTTTAGTAGTTTCAAAATTAATATTGAAAAAAAAAATCCCTGGAACAAAACTAAAATCAGATTTTTAGCTTTAATTAAATGGAAAGAAATTGAAATCCGATAAATAATGTTTCGAATTATAACGATTTTAATTTATCCCATTTAAAACAATTATTAATGATTTGAAATTTTTGTAAATGTTATGAAAAATTTTAGGATGTGATTCTCTTATCAAATTATACGGCTAACCATCACACACACCCAAAAAAAATCAAAAGTCTAAGTCAGAAGATAGATTTTGTACATGTTCCCTAGAACTGTTAAAGTAACATTGTTTCTTGAATTGCGCACATTTCAATTTGTGTCTAACCCCTTAAAACCTGATGAATTACACTAGTTTACAAAATTAAACTTTTTGTCTGTTGCCGCGAATTCTGTGGTTGATAATGTTCACTTATGACTTGTTTTTGTCAAATCTAACCGAGAAATGTTTTGAGCAGCTTCAGTTATTTTGTTTTTTATTTTTATCATTTAAGCATAGATATTAATCGATAACAGGCGTCTTTTACTGTTTTAAGATTAGTTTCTCAAGTTTTTTCGGCATGAGTAGTTCAAGGATACGTTGTTTAAACAATCCCGATCATTTTTGCTACATGTGCGGCGAATATGTGTTTAACAGTTGTAGAAAAGTTACATCAGAGTTGGTGAAAAATACCTAT
The DNA here is from genome assembly GCA_964019185.1 of Maratus speculifer. Taxonomy (NCBI): domain Eukaryota; kingdom Metazoa; phylum Arthropoda; class Arachnida; order Araneae; family Salticidae; genus Maratus; species Maratus speculifer. Next base: position 18,715,901 of record OZ025292.1, on the reverse strand, counting down.
TTTGAGTATTTTGGGATGCTCTTGGATAAAAATGAGAAGTCTTGAGATCCCAATTGTGTTTGTAAATTGTGTGTGGAATATTTAAGATACGTGCTTTTAAATTTGGAACATCGACTATTTGGCGAGAACCACGAAATCATCTCGAAGATGGTTATTTTTTTAGCATCAACGTAGACGATTTAAACACTAAAAATCGAGCTAAATGGTAGTACCCAAGTACTAGTTGTGTTCAATGTCTAGTGCAGAGTTTACCTGACTCTTCAGAATCTAAAAATATATCTGAACTATTAGAACAAGACATTGAAGGACCAAGCTCATCTCAAAATGTTACGGATTTTGAAGGTATGTCAAATGAGTCAAAATGATTTTCCCAAAACGAGTTAGATGATCGTGTAAGAGATTTAAATATTTCTAAACAAGCTTCAGAATTGTCTAAGAAGACTAAAAGAAAAAAAAAATTCTTTCCTCAGATACTAAAATAGGTTTTTCGAAAATAAAAAATCTGAAAATTATATTGAACTTGTAAAAGACTTTCTGCTACAATTAAAAAATATGAGGTGCAATATGAGCACAAAATTGCACTTTCTCAGTAGACACTTGGACAGATTTCCGGAAAATTTAGGAGATATGAGTGAAGAGTAGGGATTGCGTATGTATCAGGACTTACGCGTCATGGAAGAGTTCTATTAGTGTTTCTGGGATACGAACATGATGTTTGACTATTGTTGGTCTCTGATACGTTATTTTCTAAAGTCTACACATCGGAGAAGAGTTTTAAAACGACTTTTTTTTAGAATTCAATGATTAATTATTTTTTTGGTGAAGTTTTTCTTAGTAAATACATGTTTTTCTTGTTTAATACCTACATAGCTAAAACTCAGAAACTAGAGCTGATTAAAATATTCTAATTATATTTTTGAAAATTGCATATCATATGTACTCAGCAACAGCTAAAATTTTTTCGGCAACTGATGTACTGTAAACTAGTGTTATTTAACCGGCTATAATTCTGCGAATTTTGAAGATATGAAGATGCAATTTTTTGTGTCTAATTCAGGACTGTATAAGATAAATTTTCTAAATTGGAATTTTTATCCTACGAGGACTTTATAAAAATTTAATTTTCGTATTTTTTCAAATAGACCCCCCCATGCAGTTGCAACTCATCTTTTCAAAAATGTCACATTTTTTAATGAATTTTTGCAATTGAAAGTATTTGTCTTGGGGCAATATTTAAGGAGATAGCCTATTGTTTTAATATTTATGATTCACCCTGTATAATAAGTAAATGAACAATCGCGGAAAAAAAGAGTATACACTCCCTACTAACTCGTCAAAAAAAATGTAGATTAAAGTTTTTGGTGCCAAACAACTAGAAATAAAGTATACTTTTAAATTATGTAGATAAAATTTGCTTAGGGAACCATCTACATGTTAAAACGAATCCTACTTTGTTTTTTCATTGGCAGTATCCTGTTCTGACATCAAAAATGAACTCTACATCCAATTGTCCTGAAAACAAATTTTAATTCTATTCATGCGATAAGTTTGCCAGAAAATAATTATTTTAAAACGAGCCTATTTTAGGGGCTGTATCCAAATTGAACTTCGATACTCCATTGCTGTCTGAAGGAGCCAGCCCCCTTCTTAATCAAGGAATCTTTAAATGCCACTCAAGGAGTTGTTGAAGGATGCTAAATTATATTTAAGAAAGCATAAAAAGTTTCAAAATATCAAGTCACTTCTATCGTAGACGACCCCTTAAACCACTATTTTGCGTATTTTAAGCATAATTTGAAAACTACTCGGAAGAAAAAATCGAGATTTTGGATTTCCATAAAGCAAGATATGATAATCTGAATCCATCATAAAAAGTGCAGGTTGCAATTCATATTTTTTTTCAAAAATTAATTTCATAATTCTTATCATAAAATTATAGAAATTGCAAATTCAACGAATTTATGTTTGAGTATTTTAGTATTATTCCTGCATAATAAAAAATTATCACACGAGGAGCACAATTTCAAGAGATATTAATAAAAATATGAAAATGTCATTTAACATTAGAAGCACTAAATTTTGATTGTCTATAATTCAAAAACTCATCGGATTTAAAATTTGGTGTCTGGGTATAGCTAGAACCGAAAATTTGAAATATCTTGTTAAAAATGGGTATTGCTATTGAAAAAGAAGAAGAAGTTTGGGTTTTTTTTAATATGTAGATGGCCCGTTAAACAAATTGTATACATATCGTTTAAAAGTAGATTTTATTTCTAATCGTTCGCTACCAATAATTTTTTTCTACGATAATTTGCTGAGAAGTTAGTAGGAGGTATTTACTTTTTATTTCCCACTTCTGTACATCAGTAAAGAAAATTCTTCAAAATTCCCTTCAAAGGTATAGGAACCACTTAAAAACATTACGCTGCCAGAGAAAACGTCTGAAACCAGTAAACTTTAATTGGCATTTTTATATGAAGTTTGACTTGTACTAATCTGTATATGCTCCTACATCCATCCCCCTGGGGCTAATAGCAATAGCACCCACACAAAATATTGCCCGTGTTGGAGTAAGGATTGTTACCATTATTCTTGAAACTGGGTCGGCAGTTCCAAAGATTATCCATAAACATACACGAGCAAACTTTACTTCTTTATAATATTAATATAGATTAATAGTATAACGAAATCCTTTATAACAAAGTTAACATATAAAATATATTTTTCTCGATAACTCCGACTACATTATAAGCTGTTTTCGCTGTATATAAACAGCAGCCACAAACTAAAGAAGAGTCACGTGCATCCCAACTGTGAAATTCAATTTCGTGGCTTCATTTACTAAACATTACTCTATCCCCCCCCCTCCCTCCTTCTCTTTTTATGAAAAACAAGTTTGTTAACACATCGATTTTTTGTTTATTTCTCGTATCAAATTTCTGGATAAACAAGGAATCTATCAGTTTCAGTTTCAGAGTGAAAGCGTTTATTTCCTTAGCAGACACCTATGCAGTTTCCCTTCACCTCTATTCTAATTAATTATGCAGTGCGGTCTTATGAGCATCTGACACGCAAGCCAATCTATGAAAAAGATATAAATACTAGTAGCGATCAGAAAGTAAGAAAAAAGGGGTAAAGAACTCTTCTTACAAGCTTCTTGATGCATGCATTGACGAAAGACAGAGGAAAGGGGGGGGGGGGGATAGAGAAATTGTGTAACTTTTGATTTTACGTAACATGTTATTATTAGTGTATCGAGTTGTTCGCCCTTCGTGATCAGGTTACTCACACTCATGTCAAAGAACTATTTTTAAAGAAACGTCAGTTCAAGTGAAAAAATTATAAAAGTAAAAATATTTATTAAAAATTTGGAAAATGATTGTTGTTCTTGGTCGAGAATAGATATATAAGACATATATGAATCCTTGTGGTGTCCGCATTTTTTGGAATACTTCCGTTGCCACAATGACACTAAAAGTATTAAAAACTACAAAAAATTAATAACTTAGAAACAAATTGAGATGCAGCTTTCAAACAAATTGCATTTAAAAGTATGTTTTTCCCCTATACCACGGTGTAAAAAATGAAAATGTGTAGTTTTTAGAAGTTTAGAAATTTGCAGTACCAAAAATTGCAAAACTGAAATTTCATTTAAAATTGCAAAGTGTTGCCAATCTCAGAAGGACGTATGCGTTACGCACCGATATGTTTGTCCTTTATAATATAGATAGATAATGTAGATATTCCTATTTAAGAAATTGAATGAATTCAGAAAAAAAAAAAAAAAAAAAAAAAAAACACGATCACTTTATTTTGGTTTTAAAAAATTAGGAGGAAAATATTTGTATAAATGATAATCTCTTCGGGATGTTTTATATATATACACTGTAAAAAAATATCCGTTAAAATACACAAAGTTTTCCGTAAAATTCTACGGAATAGTTTCATTTTTCTAAAAAAAAACAGTAGAACTGCCGTTATTGACATTTTGAGATTATAAATACAGTAAGTTTTCCGTAAATTTATCTGGAAACAGAGAAGTTCCGTATTAAAACAGCATAAATTCCATAAATAACTCTAGTGGCGCCATCTATATCTGGGATAGAAAAACATTATAGAGTTGCTTTATGAACAACTTTTTATAATAATTTTCTTTATTTCTTTCTGTTTTAATAATAGAAAGCTAACAGAGAAAGAAATAGAAAGCTTCTGTTTTAATAATAGAAAGCTATTTTTTAGAATATCAAAAAAATAATAAAAATTATAAAATTTTATTAATCTTTTTATGTTTAAGATTTGTTAGTTAGTTTAGTTTAGTTAGTTTATTTCCATTATGATTTTTAAATAATGTTTAACTCATTTATAGCATATTTTTTAAAAAGTGCGCAGGTTATTTTAAAATAGAAAATGAATCTACTTTTAATTTTAATATATTTTTTAACTATTCACTTTAAAAAATTTGCACACAAAATTTAAAACATCTGAATTATATTAAAGAAATTATTATAAAGTTGACGATTATCTATATAAAAAACAATAAAGGAAATTTATTTTAATAACCCGTAATAACTACCGTTATTGAGATTAAAATTGATCGGCATACAAATACTTTGTTAAAATAGATGTTTTTTAAAAAAAGTATGTTAGTATCCTTTCAAAAATAAATAAGTAAATAAATATCAATAAAATTACAATAAACTTTTTAAAATCTTCTTAAAATGAAGGAAACAAAACTTTTGAATGCATCCAACTCTTAATACATGTAATAATTTAACGTCTAAAATTTATTTTTCATAGAACCGAAATTAAAAACTAAATTCGAAATTATGGAAATAAAATCTGTTAAACAATTTATAACTGTACACGCAGTAGAAAATAATTCTCTACAAAAGTTAATGCCGCGTTCAACATAAGGCCTTTCCTTTATAAAATCATTTGAAATAAGTAAAAATATTTGCAAGCTCTGCATGCGTAACTATGGCGTAATAGTATTAAACTACTGCAAGCGGCCATAGGACATGTTCCTGGTTCGATCCCCATCGAGGGTAAGTGACATTTCTTCACTGTTGTGTAAATTAAATGTATGTGCTCTAACCTGATGTGTCTTCGTCTAAAGAATAAAAATCATAAATATGCCAGTTTATCCTTGAAAATTCTTTTTTGGCTTTCAAACGAAATTTTTTATATAAAAAAATATGAAAAAAAAAAACGGAAATATTTCTGGAAAAAACGGATTTAATTTCGTTAAAAAACGGAAATAGTACTGGCGTCTGATTACTAGTACTATTTCCGTAATTTAACGGATTTTTTTTTTTTTTTTTTTTTTTTTTTTTTACAGTTTATACATAACCATTTGATAATACTACAATTCAACATACAATCACTGTAGAATAATCCAAATATATATATATCCAATACTTCGTATTTGTTCCAATATTTGCCAACTCCTCTGTTTTGATGTAGTTTGTTATTTTATGGGTTATTCTGTATTTTGATGTTAAACTTTAGTATTGTATAATATATATATATATACATACACGATCACATAATCTTCGTTCACGCATCAACAACATAAACCGGAATGCTATCCATTTCCAATTCAACATTTAAATTAATATATCCAAAAGTAACAAAATAATATTAATGTTAATGTTAATGCTGTTCTATGATTATTGTTTGTGGAGCATGTTTATTGAGCAGGAAACGGTTTGTTTGAAGTACCATCCGAAAAATCTATACTTTTGGAATAAAAAAAGGATTAATGCACTCTTAAAAATGACTCGAAAATGCTCCAGAAAGCAGCAAAAGAATTTGTTTTATTTTACTATTCATTGCTTTTTTAACCTTCTCACCCCCGTGAACTGATATATACGTTCGGGAAGCTAGAGGTTTCACTGCAATAGAAGAAGATTTTTTTAATTGATATAATTCTACAGCTATAATTCAGTTTGAAAAAATTAAAGAAAATCAAATAAAATAAGTTTCTTTTCATATGGATTAAATTTCTCTTTATATGGAAAGATTAAGTTATAATTGATGCTCTCAAAAATTATATTCCTATTCGTGATAATTTTTTTAGATCATATTTAAAAAAAAAAAAAAAAAAAAAAAAAAAAAAAAAAAAAATAGCATTTTTAAAAAATACAGAAAAACAAAATTACAATTTTGCCCTTTTACTCGGGGTTAAATTGCTAAAATACACTAATTTTGGAAATTCTAAGTGGATAGATCTCCTTTTGCAGTCGATATTGCTTGAATTTAACACAATATTAAAAAAATATATTGAAGCTGTAAATATTTCTATAAATTAAGTCTTTTTAAAGAAGAAATTGTTCAGATCTCTATTTACACATCCCTAAGAATAATTTAGATGATACATAATTAGAATTTAGTTTAATTAAAACAGACTAATTAATTTTCTTTCTAAATACTATTGCGATTTATTAAGGATTCAGCATTAAATTCAACAATAATGATAAACCATTTTTTCCGTTTCTAGATAGTTAAAATTTTATTTCTATCTCCGCTTGTTTTCGGATTTTTAAAAAATTTGGAAATTTTAGATTTTATTTAAATAATTTAATTCGATTAAAATGAATAACTTTCTTTTATAATAACTTAAAAATGAAATTGATTTGTGGTACCATATCTATGTAAAAATTTAATAACTACATATTGACAATTTGGATTTATTAATTAAAGGAAGAGGTCTGTCTAGACTTTTCTTACAGGATCTTGTTTTTGTGATATTGTGAAGTTTTTCTTATTTTTGTGAAAATTCTAGTCATTGCTTTTTTAACCTTCTCACCTCCGTGAACTGATATATACGTTCGGGAAGCTAGAGGTTTCATTGCAATAGAAGAAGATTTTTTTTAATTGATATAATTCTACAGCTATAACTCAGTTTGAAAAAATCAAAGAAAATCAAATAATTAATCAAATAATAATTTTATGAGTTTTAAATTATCGATATATTCAGATTCTATCTTTCATACATAAAAAAGGCCAATTAATATGTTTTTTGTGATTTCAATTGCTTACTTACAGGACACTGTTTATTTTATTTTATTTTTTTTAATGATTAAATTTGCAAAAAGTTTAATTTGAAGATGGAAAAATTCTCTAAAAGATCTGCTTAAAAGACATATAATTTTGTGAAGGGACCTATTTGGGAATAAAAAATTTGGCGGAGGGTCCTTTAAAAGACCTAAAATTAGAGGTCTGCACGGGCCGGGCCACGGCCCGAAGCTCGAGCCCGGCCCGGCCCGCGGGCCGGGCTCGGGCCGATTTCCAATAATGGCATTCGGGCCGGGCCGGGCTTGGGCCTTACTTCTGAAGACTCGGGCGGGCCGGGCCTAGTCGCTAATCCTTTCGGGCCGGGCTGGGCTCGTGCCTTAATTTTTTTGCTGAAGTATCGGGCCGGGCTTAACTTTTTTTTTCCGTACGAAGACGAGACTGATTCCATGCTTCCTAGTTTTCATGGACCAAAATAATTAGTTCCTATTGAATCTTACCATATGAAAATCCTTTTCTCAACTTTTTATAAATCAGTAATATTTGGCTTTGTCCAAAAATTTCTGCAAAAAAAACATATACTTTTAAGCCGTCATTATTCTACAATTAAACATTAGAATTTATTCCTTTTAAAGAATCGTAGATTACTAGGCGTTTTAAAATAGAATTAAACACACACACACACACACACACAAAAAAAAAAAAAAAAAAAAAAAAAACATGATTATGACGGAATTTTTTTTTTAAACTGAAAACTGAAAGTTTCTTTTAAAATGTTCATCCATGCAAAATGAATACAACAATACGGGAGAAAAAAATATATTAAACATTTACATCTGTTAAGAAGGGAATGCATTTTTTTTCGTTCCAAAGCGATTTCGTCTTTGGAAATTTTACCATATACCGCTTTTTCGATTTTTTGTCTCCGTTACAGGTAATATGGATTAATAATACTAGTGATAACTGAAACATTTACATACAACAAACAGATTCATTTAAAAGCATAAATATCGCAGCTTACGGTACTTCTGCTTAAATGGAGATTATAAACATAAAAAAAAGACTAATATAATTTTTTTTGGTCAGAACTCTTCCATAAGATTAAAGATCAATGTTCTATAGAAATTCACTCGAGCCGGGCCGGGTTCGGGCCGAATTTTAAACTTTTTTCAGGACCGGGCCGAGCTCGGGCCGAAATTTTAATTTTCGGGCAGGGCCGGGTCGGGCCATTATTTTTTTCGTTCGGGCCGGGCCGAGCTCGGGCCGAAATTTTAACTTTCGGGCCGGGCCGGGTCGGGCCAATATTTCTTTCGTTCGGGCCGGGCCGGGCCCGGGCCTGGAAATTTCGACCCGTGCAGACCTCTACCTAAAATCTTCCTAAACATTTCCTTGAAAGGATAAAGTTTTTTGAAAGAAATATTAAACGAAACCCTCTGTGCGTCCTGCGGTCAGACTTAACCACTTGTTTACGGTGTCTTTCCAATCGAACAAGCCATTTCATTCATTGAATACTTAGTTAAGCTATTCTTTCTCGTTTCGTGATTTATGTTTGTTCCAGAAAACCCAGATCCTTCTAAATCTCTTTCGAAAGAAAAGGCCCTTCCATTCATCGTTTCCATCTCTATTGTTCTGGCCTGCGTACTGATGAGCCAATTTGGCCCGCTTCCAGCACTCCCCAGTAATGCCCGCAATTAGTTACGCGAAAAGCTGCAAACGGCCACTGATGGATTTCGCTTATCTCGCGAAAGGAAATTAGACGACATCTCCAACAATTACTTTTAATATTCCGGGCAAGAAGGAGAAATCTTGGAGCAGAACCCCCCCCCCCCCCCTTTTGCATCTTTCATACACACTGACGTCCAAAAATTAAGGGACAGTGGCCGGATGCTTTTCGGTTCGTTACACGGTTCGTCAAATAACCTACCTAAAATTCTTGACGAATTGTCCTTTAGGCTTACTATACTGTTAAAATTTTTAAGCTTTTGCTGCATCGCCATTCCAAGGCGTTTATAGAAAACGTTTACTTCATTGTATTATGGAGCATTCTCATTGCTCAAAATAGAGATTTTCTATAAAAGCGGTGGAATGGCGATGCAGCAAAAGTTTCAAATTTTTAACAGTATAGTCACTCAGCTTTCGAATGCAATTTTCCTTCGTAATGTTAAGTCTATGGACGTTTTCTGAATTCTTATATTTAAAATATCTCTTCAATATTAATATATAACGTTAAATATCTTCAATATTTAACGTTTTTTTTTTTTTTCTGTTTGCTCTTCTTAAAAGCTGTTTCTTTTATTCTTAGTTTTAAAAATATTTCTAAAATCTACGCTTAATTCTACAGAAAGTGTAAAAATTTTACTCCCGGTTGGTCAGTTTTTAAAACCCAGATTTTAGAAATATTTTGAAAACTAAGAAAAAAAAAACTTTTAAGAAGAGCACACAGAAAACAGAAGCTAAAATTATTAATTTCCTGAGGAGATATTCTAAATATAAGAATGCATCAAACATCAATAGATGTAAAAATACCGAAGGAAATTCGGAAGCTGAGTGACTAGCAGCCTTAAATATCGAGAATGTGAAAATTCGTAGGGACAATGAGGGGGTCAAATGTCAATTTAATAATAGAATAAAGTTTGCGACCCTCCATGAAATAAAAAACATTCAAAATGGACTGCCGCTGTAGCAAATGATTATGTGGGGTACTGTTGAATGTTTCTGTGCATTTGTGTAAAGATAGCATGCATATTAGTTAACATGTTAATGTTTCTGCGAAATTAAAAAAAAATTCTGCAGCACTTCAGAGTTTTTCTCCAAGTTTAACACCATTTTCCAGAATCTTTTAAAATAACAGTATGAAACAGTATATAACAGTAATCCCTTAATATTCGCAAGTTTTGAATATTCGCAAAGTAAAAAATGCGGAACATTTCAACATTCGCAAACACCTAACTTGGTTATTCGCTATTTTTTTTTATAAAGAATATTTTTTACAAAGTAAACTCCTTTTATTTTACCAATTGTATGAATTAACTGACAGTGGACATTTATGTACTGTATTAGTCTACTGTATTGTCTGACTAGAGAGCTGCAAGAAGTGTAAGTCACCGATTTTGACGAAAGTGGTATCGTCTGAAAGATCTTATCGTGAGCAGTAAAAAACTCAATGGGACTAACCGTCGGAAATGGCCCGTTTACGAGGTATCCGACAATCTATGTCATATAACTAGTGCATACCTACTGGGTAATCTAAAAAAAAATTGTTTAGATTTTGACAAAAGTGGTATTGTTGGAAAGATATCATCGTGAGGAGTAAAAAACTCAACAGAACTACCCATCGGAAATGAGCCGTTTTCGAGATATCCGATAATTTATGTCACGTAGCTAGTGCATACTGGGTTAGTGCACACTTAATGGGGGACCGTAAAAAATTGTTTTCTCGATTTTGACGAAAATGGTGTCGTTGGGAAGATATCATTGTGAGAAGTAAAAAACTCAATGGAACTAAATATCGGAAACGAGCCGTTTTCAAGATATCCGGCAATTTACAATATCACTTAATGCAGTTTCTCAGTAAGTGTGCATTAGCTACGTGACACAAATGATCGGATATCTCGAAAACGGCTCATTTGCGATGGGTAGTTCTATTGAGTTTTTAACTCCTCAAGGTGAGATCTTTCCAACAATACCACTTTCGTCAAAATCTAAACTAATTTTTTTTAGATTCCCCAGTAAGTATGCACATGTTATGTGACATAAATTGTGGGATATCTCGAAAACGGCTCATTTGCGACAGATAGTTTCTTTGAGTTTTTTACTGCTCACGATGAGATCTTTCCAACGATACCACTTTCGTCAAAATCAGTGACTTACACTTCTTGCACTTCCCTAGTGAGTTGTGAGAACTTCAGTCAGTGTTGAGGTCAGAAAATATTGATCAGAAATTTCCTATATTTTTTATGCATTTTTTTTTTCAATTTTCTAAATTTTCTAAAATTTCACATATTTATTCTTGGTGAAATATTTTCCGCAACAATTGTCTGGGAAATTTTAAAATAACAACAACAACTTGTTGAAAAAGTAGTAGAATGCAATTCTCAACTGGTGAGGAGTCAATAGAAATCAAGGCCGCAACTTTTCCTTACATGGAAATTCATAAACATAAGATCTGTTCTGTCATGCAATCGCACATCACTACTTTTTTTCCACCATACGCTAGCAAATAAATTTTGTACAATATGTTTCATAATTATTCAATTTTATTTATACCATGTATTTTTAACGTTTTATGCTTAATAAATATATTTTTTGAATTTCAGCTGCTCTTTTTACTTTGAAAAGGAAAAAAAATAGAACCTAACCCCCTTATGTGTACGGGAAAATAATCTCATCATTCGCGATTTTGACATTCGTGGATGTTTTCGGGAACTTAACCCTTGCGAATGTTAAGGAATTACTATACTATAATTGAAACATGAATATATTAAATATTGGATGAGATATGGACACAAGTATGAGATAATTTTCGACTGCATATGATTGAAAGATTGATTTTTTTTTATTTTATAATTTGATAGTCAGCTATTTAGGGGCAACTTATATAAAAAGTCCGGTCAAACATTGTGAAAACTCAGGGTGCTGATTGGCAGATTATAGAAAATTCTCCATAATACGGCACCTTTTAGAAAACAACTTAGAATCACTTAAAATCGATTTTATGTTACTGAATTTTCGCGATATTTAACTGAAACTTATATATAAGTTTCCCTAAAAAGTTGTCTACTAAATAAGGAAAGATAAATTTGGGAATTTTTCACGAAATTGCAATTTAAAATTATTTTATACAAATGCCTATATCTCATCTAATAGTTCACATATTCATACGTTGCAGTTGCAGTTGCAGTTTTTAATTAAAAACTGTAGTTGATCTGGAATATTTCCGAAAACTAGTAAAATCTTCAACTTTTCCTTTTCATTGAAATTTTTTTGCTCTGGAGGACATGAAGTAAAGTTGTAAAGATGTTGAATCAAAGTTGTAAAGCTTCCCCCTTTTCAAGTCCACGGATCCGAAAAAGTAAATTTTCTGTTTTGTTTTCTTTTTTAGGTTTCGATAGGTGGATTTTTCAGGTTTGTATAGGACGCTATATTGAAAAATTTGTAAAACAGATTTTTTTTCTTTTTTCTTTCAAAAGTCTAAGAACTGAATTAATACCGAAATAGTGTAATTTTCGCCTTATTTTTCTTGCGTTCCTTTATTATTTTAAACAACATCAACGCTAGTATATTACCCTGCCTGGAGTCGGGGGATAAAATTTGTAGAGTCGAAGACGGCCATTTTTTCCACCAACTCCGCAGCCCTGTATATAATTAATTAACTAAAAAATTAAATAAATGATCGAATTAAGAAATATCCTCTGTCGCAAACGAAAATCTAACTAGAAGCTAATTTATTGTTTGTGGTTGCTTCGATTGGCGCCATGACAAAAGATTACCGCCGGAAATGCAGTTGATATAAATATCCAATCATCGTAAAATTTTCTTTTGAAACTAGAATCAACTATTTAAAAAAATAAAATTAAAAAAACACAATTTTTTTGTTTTGTTTTGATCGAAATAGCACAGAAATTACTTAAAAAAACAATAAATAATTTTAAGGCGGGGTTGTGGGGGGGGGGGGTCTTTCAATCTTTTCTAGACGTGAAAAAATAATTTTCTGGTTTCCGAAAGAATGAGCCCCAGCACGCCCGGGCTCAAAGACTAAAATTAAAATAGGCATGAGCCCGCCACGAGCTCATGCTTTCGGTCTCGGGCTGAACCATCACCGTCACACCTGAGTCTCATCTCTAGCGCGGAAAATGGCATTATAAAAGCGACTTAGAAACCTTTTCTAAAATTACGGCCAGCTAATAAAAAATTATATTTATAAATTCTTCCTTAATTTTAGACGTTATCATATATCTTTCTCGCAATTAATGTACGTTTTCATAGATTAACAAACATCTTTCATTTTTTAGAGTATTGGAGAATGAGTTAAGAAACACAAACAGACAGGCGAATTTTAATTTAATCGACATTAGCAGCGATTAAAAAAATATGATGGCCGCAAAATCACTCGTTTTATTCGATTAAAAAGTTACATATTACTCAATATAACGTGTGATATAAATTTTCGTTGTTAACTAGAAATTTTGGGCATCGCGCCCATCTCGACTTGCAGTTCATGATTGTAACTTGAATTAAAAACTGAAATAATGGGTATCTTTCCCAATAATCTTTATTTCCTTAACGTTTCTCGAAGGAGTAAACATCTTAGAAAGATTGGACCGAATTCTAAGTTTTTATCCCGATTATTTTCCCTTTCACGATTTGATGGATGTTCAATTTTGTGAAAGTTTACGTTAAGAAAAAAAGCGAAAAGGGTTTTTAATTTATCATTTTTTTTTAATTTCTTGTTTTTTTTTTTTTTTTTTTGTATGTATATGTTTGCCTAGATTTTTTTCTTCCTTTTTGTATAACCCGGAAAAGTTTTTAAAAAGAAATAATTTCCCTTAGCTTTAATTTTTTTAAAGACTTATTAAGATAAACATTTATATAAACCTGGAAATTTTTTTTTTTTTGCTGATAATGTATTGCGGGCATGTATTCAAAACGAAACAAATCATTAGTTTATCTTCAGGATTTTTTTAAATAATTATTTTGAAAATAAAAGTAATATAAAAAATAAACTAATCGGATGTGGAAGTCCCAAAACTTTCTTCTACATGTTAATACTTAGACATTTGCTACCAAAGTTCCAAGCTTAAATAGCAGTTAGTGTCTATCACGGGGATTCTAATGTTATGAAATTTCATGCATTAATTCTTGAGATTGGGAAAAGCTCAACAATAACGTCCCTGTAGTTGTTAGAAACCCATTTTCTTTTGTAATAAAAGTGCCTTCAATACAGGGGCATTCCTTTGAACCCTTTTTAATAAGAGTTCAAATTGAGAATACTTCTAGATATCTTTTCTAAAAGCCCTACTATACAAAGAAAAGCTTTATTTTAGGAGTCTAAGAAGCTCTTTACCCTTGTAAATAAGACTTGAACAGATTGTTGAAAGGAATTTCCTCTTTTCGAGCATCATTAAATTCATGTGAATAAGTTTTAAAATAGTTTATATTTCTGCTGTTCATACATTTTTAAAAAGTTGAATTAAGAAAAAAAGTCTGATTGGAAACACAGAAATAAAATGTTTACTAATTTAATAAAAATTTATTACTTTTTTTTATTTTCGATTACAAAAAAAAATTTCAACATACTTACGAGAAATGTGGTTCAACTTACACAAGAACATTCAATTTTTACAAAATTTTGCTTAAGAATTGAGGACGTCGACTTATACAGGAGTATATACGGTACATATTATTCAATATAACTTATCATGACATGAATTTTCGTTGTTAACTAGATATTTCGGGCATCTTGCCAATCTCGAGTTCAAATGATTGTATCTTGAATTAAAAACTGAAATAATGGATATCTTTTCCAATAATCTTTATTTCCTCAACGTTTATCGAAGGAGTACAAAACTTACAAAGATTGGACCGAATTCTAAGTTTTTATCCCGATTATTTTTCTTTTCACGATTTGATGGATGTTTATTTTCGACGAAGGTTTGCGCTAAGAGAAAAAAGCGAAAGGGGTTTTCAATTCATCATTCTTTTTATTTTTTGTTTTCTTTGTGTGCGCATGGTTGCCAAGATTTTTTTTTTTTTTTTTTTTTTTTTTTTTTGTGCTTTTTTGTATAATCTGGGAAAGTTTTTAAAATGAAATAATTTCTCTAAGCTTTAATTTTTTTAAAGACTTATTAAGATAAACATTTATATAAACCTGAAAGGAATTTCAGTTAGTTTGTGTGTGTGTGTGTTGATAATTTATTGCAAGCATGTAGCAATAATAATAATAATAATAATAATAATAATAATAATAATAATAATAATAATAATAATAATAATAATTGGATTGTCTTCAGAATTTTTTTTTAAATATTTATTTTGGAAAAAAAAAAATAGTAATATCATTAATAAACTAGTTGGTTGCGGCAACCCCAAAAATTTCTTCTATCTCATGCATGTTAATACTTCAAAATTCGCTGTCACAGTGCCAAAACGTTGAATTAAAAAAAAAAAATTCTAAATAGAAATGTCGAAAAAAAACTGTTTACTAATTTAATGAAAATTTCTTCTTATTATTTTTTAAATTCTTGATTATGAATAATTTTTCAACATATTACCGAAAATGTGGGTCGATTTATACACGAACATTGATTTTTTTTTTTTTTTTTTTTTTTTTTTTTTTTTCCAACATGGGCAGATTTTGTTAGTAAAATGAGAAATTATCCATTGACACCGGAATTAAGGAACAACTTTTTGAGAAATTAAGAATCCCTTAATTTAAGCTTTCACTCTAAAAACAAAATTTTACTAAAATATTACTGGTGCCTTTTGCAAGTTTGGAATTAGAATAAGGTATACCGGACTAAACACAGTGTACCGGAAAGGGTTAAGATTTGCAAAAAGAGGGTGTGAGGGTGTCGACTTTAAACGAGTAGATACGGTACATATTATTCATTACAAGTTAGCATGATATGAATTTTCGTTGTTAACTTGAAATTTTGGGCATTACGCCAATCTCGATTTGCTGTTCATATGATTGCATCTTGAATTAAAAACTGAAATAATGGATATCTTTTCCAATAATCTTTAGTTCCTCAACGTTTATCGAAGGAGTAAAAAACTTACAAAGATTGGAGCGAATTCTAAGTTTTTATCCCGATTACTATTTTTCCTTTCACGATTTGATGGATGTTTATTTTCGACGAAGGTTTGCGTTAAGAGGAAAAAAGCGAAAGGGGTTTTCAATTCATCATTTTTTTTATTTTTTATTTTCTTTGTGTGTGTATGTTTGCCAAGATTTTTTTGTTCTTTTCTATATAACCGGGAAAGTTTTTAAAAAGAAATAATTTCTCTAAGCTTTAATTTTTTTAAAGACTTATTAAGATAAACATTTATATAAAACTGAAAGAAATTTATTTTTTTTTTCTTTTTGCTGATAATTTATTGTGAGCATGTATTCAAAACGAAAAAAAAAATTGGTTTGGCTTTAGAATTTTTAAAAAATAACTTTTTTGAAAAAAAAAAAGAAGTCAGATATGGCAGTTTCAAAACTTTATTCAATCTCATACATATTAATACAAAATTCGCTATCAGAGTGTCAAAATTAAATGACAACCAGTATCCATTTTGGGGATTCTAATGATATGAAATTCCGTGTTTGAGGTATGACAATTAACAAAATCGCTTAAATCATGTAAATTGCAGCATGGTAGCGTTGCTTGATGGATGATTTACATTGAAACCTAATCTGCAATAGCTTATGTTAACATCTGACTGAATCTGAAGTTTGATGAAAATTCATGTTCAATTAGTTCTTGAGATAGAGTTTTTGCTAAAATTACAAAAAATGCTGCATAAAAGCGCCATCTGTTGGTAGATATACATCAAAGTGTTGAAAACGTACATTCATGTCAAGAACCAAGTGAATCTGAAGTTTAATGAAAATCCGTGCATTAGTTTTAGAAAAGCAGTTATTGCGGAAATATTGAAAAATGCGGCAGGACAGCGACACCTTTTGAGTGATTTACACCAGAAACTAATGAACAACAATTTGTATCAGGGACTGATTGATCATACATTTTCATTAAATTCCATGCGTTAGTTCTTGCAATAGAATGCCCACGAAATTTGTGTCACATACATACATACAGTCAGAGGACAGGCATTTTGAAATACATGTTTTTTGGAGTCTATGGCTCTAAAACGTGTAAATCCGTCGAAAACCGGAAGCCAGAAATTTTCACGAATCCATTAATTTTTTCTTGTAAAGATAGAAGAAAGTAAAAATCACATTTGACAATAAATGCATTTTATCACAGAAATCATATTGTTAAAGAAAATATTCTATCAAAACAATTAGTCCCGAAAATTACAAAACAATTAGTTCCAATTAGTCCCCAATTTTCTGACTATCGATGGTCATTGCAGTAATTGGGTTTTCAAATACGTTATGCATTTTTTATATTCTTTATTTAGATACCTTAATAAATTATAACATTTAATTACTGTGGTCTATGTAAGTTGGAAAGTGTTACATAATCTATGATGGATGCAAGATTTTTCGTTCTTGTCTGGCTGAAAAAATAGACGTTTTCACTTGTGACGTCAGATATGGCGTTTTGCTTGGATACTGACTCCAAACAAACCATTGCTATGCTACATTTCTTATCAAATATAGGCCGTAGAAAATGTTTCTGCTACATATAAAGTATTAAAACTCTTATCTATGATAGTCAAAGAGCCGAAAACACAAAAACCTAAGGTATCGAGCACAAGAAAAAAAAAACGTTTAATTTATGGAAGAATATTAATAGAAGAATCCATGTCTGCGGAAGTAAAGGGGTGCATAAGCCAACATTTAATACAAGTAATGGTTTACTCGTAAGATTGTCTATCATTGTGTTTGCCATACAGCTAAAATTATGAAATGGTTGTATGGCAAGCACAATGATAAACCTACGAATAAATCACTGGTGGTATTAACATTTGGCTTATGCACCCCTTTACTTCCGGCAGACATAATCATTAGATTTCCCCACTACTATTCTTTCATAAAATAAAAGTTTTTATTACTTACCCATCATACGTAGTATAGGGTAAGTCTTGCAATCGTTTTGAAAATCGAAAAAATTTTTTTGACGGATTTACACGTTTTAGATAGTGAAGATTCCGAAAAACATATTTTTAGAAAAAAAATTTTGCCGTCCGTCTGTCTGTCTGTCTGTAAACGCTCTATCTCCCGAACAAATTGAGATAGAGACTTGAAATTTTGTATGTACTTAGTATGTAATAATGGGACGAAGCCTATTTAATATCAGCAACCTCGATTATCCGGAACTATTTTTTTCGGACTCTCGAAAAATTCGTTCTGATGAAAGGTACATAATCATTTTCGAATGCTATTGTTCTAAGGAATGGACGTAAAAGGCAATACAATAACACATATTTTGCATATAGAACGAAGTCGATCGGATTATTAGTTGCCGAGATATTTGTAATCCTGTTTTCCACATTCTTCGATTTTTTATGACCCTGTATTTCATTCAAATTTCAATTCAGAGGTATATTTTAATTGGAAATGAGACGCTTAATCCGACGCAGTTAATAGTTAGTTAATAGAATTATTATTTTTGGAGTTATAAGGATGTTTCTTTTACGCAGTTCGGTACTACTTGAGTAGTTTGGCGTTTTATATAATTTGTCGAAATTGGTACATCAGCAGTTCTTTAATATAGCATTACTATGTATATTAACAATATTTAAATTTTGTTTATGAATTGCATAAATGTATAAATAGTTTTCACATGTTTTATTTTCATATACATATCCATGATGGGTAAGTATTACGGTGGCCCCCAACGACTAGTTTATTTATTTATTTATTTATTTATTTATTTATTTGTACTCGACACTTTAGGTTTTTGTGTTGTCGGCCCTTGGACTATGAGATGTTAGTTGTTTAGATATGACAATATAAAAGAAAAATAGAAAATACATCATTGTATCATTGTAACCACTTGTTTGGAGTCAGTAATCGGAGAAATACGTCATATCTGACGTCACGACTGAAAACTACTACTTGAGATTTAAACTAGTTTTAACGAAACAAAAATTCTATTAAAATAACTGAGTCGAAATCGTCATCGAAGCATAAATTCATCGAATCGTAGAGGAACAATGCAACGTGAAAAATTAAGGATAATGGCCAGACTGCCATTATGATAGCTTTTTTTTTTTTTTTTTTTTTTTTTTTTTTTTTTTGTAAATTCTTTTTAATCCGCGTTTTATCTAAAGGAGATATCGAAATGTCGATTAACGCAAACATTAATCGTGAAATAAAAGATGCTCTTAGTGTTAATTAATAACAGAATTCTAAAGTTTTCCATCAGCATAGAAGATTTAGGAAGGTATTGAAGAAGAAAGAAAAATAATGCATCGATTTTGAAACGTTTCCTAACCCTAATATTCATTGTAATGAATCCTCAGTTTTTTATACGAAGAAAAGAGGAATGGAAAATAAAATTTATTGAAAATATATGTATATGTTTGCGCTTAAGAATATGCTGTAGAAGTGAAAATTTGTATGGAGATCATAATTGTTGTAATAATCATATCGTAATATAGGTATATAGCATAAAACATTCAAATTCTCTTTTTCGTTTCAATTCATTGTTCAATTGGACTGTTTTACTCATCGACAAGGCGCCCGCAGCACAAACAAGTATCCCATTGAGTTCACGGATGAAAACCTAGGATTAGTGAAATTTCGATTCGCATATTAAAGCCCAAGTCCTATCTTGATGGAAAACATAATGTAGTTAATTGGGGACAGGAAAACATAATAGTAAACCTATAAGAAAACCACTAAAATCGGGAAATTATTTTCAGGTGTTTTCCACGAAGATAGTACTTTGCAGACCGATTGAGTTTTAATATGCGTATTGAGATTTCACTAATCCTAGATTTTCATCCGTGAACTCGATGAGGTGATTGACTGTACTGGCGGCTCTCGGTCTATCATCTTCTATTTTCCAATCCATAAAAGACAATATCCGAATATTTACACATCCATGCGTATATTATATGCGACAGTACTTTCACTTGTGATGTTAAATTAAATAAGAAGAGCTTTTTAATGAATACAGTCAAACCTCGTTGGCATGAATACTCTTAACGTGAATTACTTTTAACATGAACTGCTTTCACAGTCCCCTATAAAAACGAATACAAAGATTTGATACTGATAACATGGACAACGTTTTGATTCCCCTTTCAGGTTCATGTTAACCAGGTTCGACTGTATTATTTTAATTAAATCATAGTTACCAAAGATGATGTAATCAAAATTATAATTCGTGTAAATTCAAATCTTTTCCACTAAGTTTCAACCTTTGTAAAAAGAATGCCCTTATTTCTGTACACAAACACAGCATTTATTATGTGTCACTTTCAAATGGACTGAGATTTTTGGATACATTTATGGCAACCTATTTTTGTCGCTAATTATCTCCAAACTCGGCAGCAATTCGGCACAGGAGGACATTTGTGCGTAGTCTATAATGTATTTAACAATAACACATAAGTATTACCACATATTACATAACGAATGCGTAGCATTCACACAAACCTCAGTTACTAATGATTCTTATGTCACGGTCAAAATCGAATTTGAACGGGAATATCGCGAAATTAGCCAAATGTCGTCCATTTTGACATGTATATCGTCAGTTACTTTTGTCCCCAAATTTGGCTATATTTTGAAAATGTTGCCCAGCTTAGCGATATTTTGTCGCATAAAGAGACTCATGCAAACGTGCACAATAATGCTTGTGTGTTGTACACGCGGTAACATGCATACACATTAATGGATGTAAATATATTACAGAATGTATATACAGTAAAAATCTTCCAATCTGGCATCCTACGGTCTGACATGCTGGATAATCTGACACAACTTTCGGAAAAAAAAAAAAAATATTCCTTGTTTAATCATTCCTTAGGTTTATACCGGGTGTTCCAAAATTGACTGATGGATTTTAAAATTCAATAACTTACAAATGGTGACAGCTATTTAAAAAATATTTGCAGGCGGGTTATGTATAATGACAGGAGTTTTTTTTACCGTAATTTTTTATTTTAGTTCGAATTTCAAACAACAGATGGCGCTGACGGCGATTGAAGGCCAGGTGATCAGTACTGAGTGAGGTCAGTTTCGGCGTAGACCTGGGCTTCAATTGCCGTCAGCGCCATCTATTGTTTGAAATTCGAACTAAAATAAAAAATCACGGTACAAAAACTCCTGACATTATACATAATCCTCCTGCAAAATTTTTTTTAATAGCTGCCACCGTTTCCAAGTTATTGAAATTTAAAATCCATCAGTCATTTTTCGGATACCCGGTAATAATCCAATAAAACTTGAGAAAGAGGAATTCATTACAGCCCATTAGAAAATGATCAAAATCGCGAACCTATAAACAGCTCGGTCACCACGTTGATGAGGCGAGAAGAAAAATACATTTCTGCAGATAATTTGCAATATCACGCTGTTTAAAGGAGAAATAAATTTTTATCATCCGAATTGAATACTTTTTGCATTTTAGAAAAGAATTTTATAATAACAGGCAAACAACTGGTATTCGAGACATACCTGTTTTTAAGGTAAATTCTTTTAAGATAGTAAGATTTTTCTGTAAATAGATTCTACGAGTAGACCTACAGTGCACGGTTTCATTTTATATTTGTGTACATATGTCGTACTTTTACACTAATGAATGCTTCTTTATTCCATTCAAGGTGTTTAAACAATAAAAAACATGCTTTACTGATAATTTTTTTTAATCCTAATTTCTACACATTTTTGTCGACATTAATCTTGTAATTCTGGAAATTACTTAATCCGACATCCTTCAAGTCCACAACGTGTTGGATTAGAGAATGTTTAATGCACACACTTAGTATATCCCAATCCTTAAAGTTTGTACCATGAATTTAGAAACACCCTGTATATGTACGTGCTAATTAGGATTTTATTAACAGAATCGGTCACTAACAGATTTGAAAATGCACTCAAAACCAATTTCATCGGCCGATTTTTAGAAAAATCTATATTATTCTCTATAATATACCAACCAAATAATCGATCGATCGGAAGTACCTTTTGTGAATGAGTATGTTCACTCACAGACTCACACGTTATAAATCACAATTACAATATTTTCATTACACGACTTACAACTTATTCACAGATTTAATATAGAAGTGAATAGAAGTGACTTTTTGAGGAACGGTCGTTGCAGCAACTGGGAGCCACAAATTTAGCTCATGCGTATTTGAGCTCAGTTTTCTCATCTGCTCGAAAATAGAGATAAAATTTTAACAGTGCTACAGTTTGTAATCGAATAAATTTCCCTCACTGGGTAATGGCTCCATAGCATGGGCAACAGTATACGGGATTGGAGATTTTTCTGAGTTTGTTCAAATCCCGCTCGCGCTTATTTTTCGGAAAGAAAATTTATTTCTTTGTTAAAAGTAGTAGATTATGCATTGAAAATCATCTCAAAATAATTTTAATTGAAAAAAAAAAAAAAATCCAGTCTATAGTCAAATTTTTTTTTTTTTTTTTTTTTTTTTTTTTTTTTTTTTTTGTTAATTTTTTTTTTTTTTTTTTTTTTTTGTTAATTTTTTTTTTTTTTTTTTTCTCTTACACTTTTAAACATGCAAAATTTCGTTATTGAAAGAGCACTTATATGCGACAAAACATACGTTTAATTCTTTTTTTTTTCTAAATTTCGATTATCATACGTATTTTTTGAATTGCGGTTCGAAAATGGTTGATGAAAATTTCGCTCCAAAAAATAAGTTCGATTGACATTACATCAACTTGTTGCTTTGTTTACGATTTTCGAGCAGACGACAAACATTAAGTGCGCCAATTTTGTGGTTCCAAGTACCTGCAACGACTGTCTTCCTGACTTTTTTCCGTAAAACATGGGGTCATTTTCATGAATAGAAATGCTTTAAATTTGTAAAATTAGATTCCAAGTTTTTAACTGCTTTTATATAGCTGCTTATTCGAACACATACCATTCTGTAATTTGTTTAGAAAGTCGTACCTGATATACATATTTTTCTTCCTTTTCAGACCTTCGTTCTCTGCTGCTGCTTGAGCCTAATCAAGAGCTTATCGACCATTTGGGTACGAGGTACGAGATAGTTTACCCGCAGCAGATACGAAAACACTGGGGTGCCAAGGGACTCTCCACAGCACTCTCCTCCGTCAACGGAACGGTAATCTTCCTTTTTTTCGTAGACTGTCTTTCAAAAATACAGGGGGAGTGAAAAATAAGTTACCCGTTTAAAAAACTAAGATGTGCATTCTGCATTTCTTCACGATTCGGAAATTTAATAATTCCTTACATTGCTTAACATCCACTATGTATATTAATGGCACTCGGGGCATGTGAAATCCATTGTGGGTATAAAGTTTTTGAAGGCACCTGCGAATTATATACCTCTGGAAGCGCCTTGGCAGGTGTAAATATCTCGTCATGTGATCAAGGCTCTAACAAGGGCACCACCAAACATGGTGCACACAGATTTTAATGACTTCAAAGTATGTTGTAGGGGTCATACCACTAATTATTCAGCTGAAAGGATTCTTTCAAATGGGCCTTAGTTTTTGAGAAATTGGGGGTCATAGTTCAGCGTATATTTCAAATACTTATTAGTACGAGTGCCGCATGTGAATCGGTGGCGTCGTGGTAACGAACGAGCCTGCAAGTCGAAAGGTTGCGGGTTCGAATCAGTCCTCGGCCTTTTACATATTTTTATGTTTTTTTACACTTCGCAAATTATAAGCAGAATTGAAAATTCGACAGCTTTGAACCTTTTGATATTTTCTGAAGAGGACAGTTTACATTGTCAACATTTTTTTATTATTATTTTTTCAAAATATGGTGAAGTGACTGCACTTCAGGGTTCAATTAAAAGTACATTTTGCAACAAATAAATAAATAAAAATTTGTATTTAATTAAAATTTTGAAAAAGTATAAGAAAATTTCAATATTTTAAAATCTCCACTATTTAAATATTAATATTTTTAGATTAATCAGTCACTTTTTTTTCTTTTCAAATGTGTATTACACAATATTGTGCTTGGATTTTTAGATAATTTAATACTGCATTTAATGTAATTTATATTAATAAAATACTTAATTCGTGATAAATATGTTTAAAAAAATATGTATATATATATATAAGGTTTAATCATCATTTGTAAAAGTGCAAAAAATAAGACCAATAACAAGAAATCTTCATTTATTCTGATAATTACGGAGGAAAGCAGACGATTAAAAAAAGTATTTTTATATATATTATAAATTTTATCTCATTAAACAGACGATACGGAAAGAGTGTTTTGATTTGTTATAAAAATAGATGTAATCTGTCATTTCTTATTTGTGCAAACGATAACTTATATTTATGTTGAACTTTGGAGATAAATGTATTTACAGAAAATTGGAAAATTGAAAACTTGGATAACTGGCAACAACTTGTATTTTAACATTACTGCATTAATATTTTATTATTTTTTCGAAGATACGCATTAGTTGAATAATCTAATCCTAAAGACATTTAAAAAATTGCACCCGAAAATTATTTTGTATTATTTATACATATACAAAAATGGCAAGTTTTCATTTAAAATGCTATAAAATAAAAAAGCAATAGGAAAAAAAATCATTATTTCAGGATTGTGTTTAACATAAAAAACGCGAATAATAATTAATAAAAAAAAGTTCTATGCTTAAACTAGTTTTGTAGTTTTGTCAATAGAAATATTCGTTTAAAAATTGCAGAAAAAAAAATAAATTTTCATGAAAAAATTTAAAAATGTAAATGTAATTTATTTAGAAAATATCAAATGCTGTAGAAATTTTGTAATAAAAATACTTAAAATTTGTAACGTGTAAAAATACAAAAATAAATAAATAAAAGACGATGACTGATTCGAACCCGCAACCTTTCGACTTGCAGGGTCGTTCGTTACCACGACGCCACCGATTCACATGCGGCGCTCGTACTAATAAGTATTTGAAATATACGCTGAACTTTGACCCCCAATTTCTCAAAAACTAAGGCCCATTTGAAAGAATCCTTTCAGCTGAATAATTAGTGGTATGACCCCTACAACATACTTAGAAATCATCAAAATCTGTGTGCACCATGTTTGGTGGTGCCTTTGTAAGTTACGAGATCAATTTGAATAAAAATGTGCTGATGCAACCAACAAGATATAAACATTAAATAACTGCAAAAACAAAATTCACAAATGAACAAAAGGCACTGCAGACAGGAAGGCGAAAAAGATGTCAGAATTATTACTGCTTCGCTGCTATCACCCACCCCAATACCAGGTATCACTCTCGTTCCGCTGGGACAACCCTGCAAGTAGGGGACTTGGTCATCAGTTAGGAAAAAAAAAAGAAATCACGAATGATTTCGCTCTTTACAAACCTTTTGGTTATTTCAGTAATTAAGGCACCACAATAGTCACAGAAAAAGACCCGGATGATAATGTAAAGTCTATAGAAACGTTCTTTTCAAATATCGCGCTCAAGTTTTAATATTTTTACATGATTTTTTTTTTGCATAGAGTAGCTGAGGACGATCCACAACCGGCCTAGTTTTTACTTTTTCAATTTCGCTTGTATATTTTTTCTATTATGACGGTTTCAATTTTAAAACCGTTTTAAACCGGCTCTGAAATTGAAAATAATTTTAAAAAAAACGTGAAACCAAAATTGAAAAAGTAAAAACCAAACGGGATGTGGATCGTCCTCAGCTATCCTATGCAAAAAAAAAAAAAAAAAAAAAAAAAAAAAAAAAATCAATTAAAAATATTAAAATTTGAACGCGATATTTGAAAAGAACGCTCCCGTAGACTTTACATTATCACCCGGGTCTTTTTCTGTGACTAGTGTTGCGCCTTAAGAGCCCACAATAGTCACAGAAAAATTACTGAAAAAGACCCGGATGACCATGTAAAGTCTATGGGAGCGTTCTTTTCTAATATCTCGCTCAAATTTTCATATTTTTACATGATTTTTTTGCACAAGATAGCTGAGGGCAATCCACAACCGGGATAGTTTTTAATTTTTCGATTTCGGTTATATATTTTTTATATTACGATGGTTTCAGTTTCAGAACCGGTTTAAACCGGTTTCGAAAGTTAAAGTAATTTTTTAAAGAAAATCTGAAACAAAAATTGAAAAAGTAAAAACTAGCCCGGTTGTGGATTGCCCTCAGCTATCTTGTGCAAAAAAATCATGCAAAAATATTAAAATTTGAGCGAGATATTAGAAAAGAACGCTCCCATAGACTTTACATGGTCATCCGGGTCTTTTTGTGTACTTTTCCTGTGACTATTGTGGGCTCTTAAGCGCGCATTTCAGTTACATACTCATTAAATTCACAATGTATTAACTTATTTGTGATGATTTAATTTCATTTGAGAATTTAGTCATGGAAAATTACACAGAAACAAAAAAGATTCTGATTGTCTTACATTCTTTTAAATGTAAACATTTTAATCTTCCATAATCGGTTTGCACGTAAATTATTGAGACATTATTTAAAACCACTTATAAAATTTCTATTCAACGATGTAAAAATTGGAATTACGTGATGTTTAGAAATTGTAAAATTTTGGATAAATCTAAATTATCAGTTCAGGTCGCTGTCATGATCGTTATGACATCAGCGTTACTGAAGGGCATGTTTTTGCTTTATGTAGGTGGTATTAACTCTGTTGTCACCAAATTATTATAAAAATAGAAAAAAAAAGTCTTTATAACTCAATATTTTTAAAATATACCACTGTAAATCATGCATAAAAAGAGTTTTTGTAATGTTGTTCTATTTAATTTTTTTTGTTCGAACCTAACATAGGAGTCTCAAAACATTTCCACATTTTTCAGGGATCTGTAAGGTTTAAAATTAATTTAAAAGCATACACATATTTAAAAAAAAGTTAAAGATTAATAAAATATTTTTAACCCGAAAAAAAAATAAATAAAAAACTCAAAAGGTAAAGCAGCTCAAAACATTAGTTCATTTCTCTTCTAAAACAATAAGCAACAATTGTGAATAACGATAGAAATTATCTACTATTGATATTTAAGTATGTTTAACCCTTTCCTACACACTATGCCCAGTCCGGGTTAGCTAATTTTAATTCCAAACTTGCAAACGGCACCAATAATATTTTAATGAAATTTCGCTTAAAGCTTAAATTAAGGAATTCTTAATTTCTAAAAAAAGTCGTTTGTATTGAGTTGTTCGGAAAGTCCTTTCCGTTTGGGAAAATCAATTTGTACCAGAAAATTCTGTTATTTAATTATTAGATATTATTTCCGATATCTAATACATAGATATTAATGGATAAAATTTTCCGGTACGTATTGATTTTAGCAAACGAAAAGGACTTTCCGAACAACCCAATAAATTCCGGTATCAGCCGATAATGTCCTCATTTTACCGACAGAATTTGCCCATGCCGGAAAGGGTTAATGCAACTATTTAGAAGCCTCCTGTGTATTCTAGATGATTTAACCCCTTAATGATCGCATCAGATCACTGTTTAAAATTTCAAATTCATTATTCCCATCACTATTTTGAAAAAAAAAAAATTCATCGTATTTAATGTCAAAGTGAAATGATACCAGAATAAAACCAATTGCACTATTTTATAAAACTGATAGGAATTAAACAATTCGAAATAAAAGCCCTTCATCTTGCAGCCCGTGAATGTCTCAGGCCCGACGATTAAGTGGTTAATGGTTTTAATAAACGAAAGTGGAAAAAAAACGCCTTTTTTTTCAAATATTGCAATTTGAAGTAGGAGCATCATATGAGGCTCAGGATGACGAGACGGTTAAACAGTAAAGCGACCACACAAAAATCTAAATCTTCGGGCATCATTCGAAACACAGTATTATCTTTTGAAAAATTAAACGGTCGACCTGGCTGGGAGTCGAAAACTACGGCAGGCGGTAATGTAAGTTTCACTTACATTACATCTGCTGTATAGTAAGAAATCTTTAGTAAGCATGGTGCTGATCACAGCAAATTGTAGGAAGGCGAACTTTAGTTACGAAGATGAAAGTTGTTCCAACCATTTTCGATTTTATTTAACATTTTTAATGCCGGATTAACTTATCAATACCAATTTTTCCGAAATGGATCGTTATAAAACGATACTGCTGCTCAATTTAGAAGACAGATTTCCTAAAAATCGTTACGTCGTTGTCTTCCAAATCGTCCGTAAAACTAAAGAATTAATTCAGAAAATTGATTAAAGCAATGAACCAAATTTTCCCCAAGGTCAAGACTAATTTAGATCATATTCAAGTAAGACTTATTCTCCTTCATATTATACCTCCATTTTCATTACTGGTTTTGTTTTAACCATATAAAAATAATTTTCCTGGATGCAACTGGTGATCATTTTACAATAGAAACTTAATTTTGTAGAAATTAATAGAGGCGTTTTCGACATCTAGATACCATCATTTTTAGGTAGATTTCGTATGAAATACAACCTATTGCGGTCGCTCCCATGTTGAAATTTCTGAAAACTTTTTGCAGATGTACGCCGATTATGACCTCTAGATCCCAAAACTACCATTAGTAAAAATGTTTATCTATCTATCTATCTATCTATTTATCTATCGGTGTATATCACTTTTTTATGGACATAATAATTTCGCCAATTCTGCTCAAATCATTTTCAAGCTGATACATAAAATCAAGGGGCATAAAATCTCGGTCAAGTTCGTTAATGCGCAAAATCGGACCAAAGGGGTGGAAATAGGAAGGGGTTTTGTGAAAACCGATAAAACGCCATAACTTCTTAAATAAAATAGATATCGAATCAGTTTAAAGTTTGTTCTACTTCTAAGAAAAAAGCCATACGTTTATGCATGACAGATATGTTATAAAATTAAAAATGGGTTCAAGAGGTGAAAAAACAGTGTTTTTTGGGAGAAAAAAAATCATAACTTCGTCAGTTCTCAAGATATCAAATACAACTAATTTTTTTAGAAACGTTTTCAAAACTATTTAAAATTTTTGTATTTACACGTTTTTGAGAGGACCAATTTTACCGATGAAAAAAATTAAAAATGAAAAGAAAAAGGGGGTGGAAAAAGAAAAAAATCCATAACTTATTCAATTCTTAAGCTATCAAATCTAAATAAATTTATTTTACATTTTCTCAATAATATCTACAACTTTTATACTAACAAGTTTTTCATAGGACCAATTCTTATAGCAAAAATTAATTTAACAAAAATAGGACTTCAAATCCGAATTGCTTATATTCTGACTCATTTTTAAATTCATTTTTGATTTTAAACGCATCCAAATAATAGAACCACTTATTTAGAAACTATATAATGTGACGTATTGGCCAATTTCTCGATAAAGGCATAATATATTTCAAAAAAAGCTTCCAAAAAAGGCACTTTGAACTGAATTTCCCTAAGCGATTGTGACTGAAAATTTGAAATAACAAATTGCTAACTTTGTGACTCATTTTTAAAACCATTTTTGCTCTCAAACGCATCCAATTGACAAGTTCTCTTATTTAGAAATTATATAATGTGCCGTATAGGTCAGTTTTTCGATAAAGGCTGAATATATTTTAAAAAATGCTGTCAAAAGAGCGATTTTGAACAAAATTTCCCGAAGCAATCGTGATTAAAGATTTGAGGATGCATTCAAATAATAGATTGCTTACTTTATGACTCATTTTTAAAAACATTTTTTGCTCTCAAATGCATTCAGTTGGCAGTTTTTCTTATATAGGAACTATATAATTTACCTTATTCATCATTTTTTTCACAAAGTCAGAAAATATATTTCAAAAAAATTCTGTCAAAGTGGGCATTTGAGCCAAATTTAGCTTAAAATGATTCTGATAAAACCGGCTTTTACAGAAAAATGAAATTAAAATTTCTTCAGAAGCGGCCAAATAAAATTGTTAAACTTGGTTTTTCACTAATTACATTTTATTTTTTGTTGTTTAAATGAGCACTTAACGAAATCTACTTCCGCCTATAGGCCAAGCCGGCAGGGATTTTTCAGTGGTGAACTTATTTTATGCCAAAACAAATTTTATCAAATTTCAAATGTTAGCTAATTCAGTTGCTCGTGCTTGAATTAGTATAGAAGGCAAGTTTCATGTAAATAGTTTAAATACCTTTTAATTTACAGCCAGCAGCATTTTTAGAACTGAATTTGGTTTAACTTCCCAAAAAGAATTTTCTTGAATTCGAAATTTACTTAAATCGTTTTCTCGTGCTCAATTTAATATAGATAGAAACTTCCGTGAAAATCAGATTTGAAAAAAAAAATAAATAAATAAATAAATAAAACTTGGAAAATAACAAAAATGTGTCAAAAAGAACAGTTACAAAATTATAGGAGCACCTGTGGGAAAGGCAATTTTTTGAATTTTTAGTAAGATGTTGCTCCACCATTCTCTGAATAACTTCAAACACACGATTTGGCAAAGAGTTAATTTTTTAAGGAATGATTCGGGAATGTTGTTCCATTTCTTCATAATGGCCATAATTCATATGTTGAATGATATTGTTTGTTATTTTCATACACCTGGCGAGACCCCACAAGTTTTCTATGGGGTTTAGGTCAGGGCTTCGACTTGGTCAAATTAAAACATCAATCTTTTCTCTTTTAAGCCACTCTTCCGTTGATTTTGATGAATGACTGGGAGCATTATCTCGCTGAAACTTCCATTTTGCACCTCCTAAAAGTAGTCCGAAGGGTATCAGATTTCGAAACAGCATTGGCTGATAACTGTCTGGTCATTTTTCTTTCAACTTTTTGGAGATCACATTTTTCTGCATATGAAAATGCGCCCCACACCATAACAGAACCGCCTCCCACCTGCCTATTGAAGAACTCGCGAGATTTTTGTTTTAAATCATGCCACTAGTAATTATTGCCGTCTGGACCATCAAGATTGAATTTTTACCACCTGAAAACAATATATTTCTCCATTCAGAGTTCCAGGACATGACATTCTTTGCCCATTTAAAATAAGCTTCTTTGTGACACTTTAGTAGTAGTGGTTTACTGTTTAATTTGCGATAAATAACACCTGCATTAGATTTTAAACTTCGCCACTCGGTTGCATGTGATACCTTTTTAGTTATCAGCTGTGCTATTTTACGACTTAACTGATATTTTTTCGTTGCCAGTTTGACAATTCGCCTATTATCACGATCTGATAACTACTTTTTACGACTAGATCGTTTATGCGTTCCATACAATTATTTTTTATTTAAAACATTATGAATCGCAGATTTAAAACGATTAGGAATTTTACTTATTTCATGTTCAGATTTTCCTTTTCCTTTGTAGAACCACACTCTTCTCACTTCAGAAAGCTCCCTCCGACGTGGCATTTTATTAATAAATTCAAAGAATAGGATACAATTCAGACTTTTTGCATTTAGTTCTTCTTTTTAAACTTTACAGAGTGTTTACGTTACAGTTAAACTCAGTTAAAGTTATAGTTATAGTTACAGTTAATAGTTACAGTTATAGTTACAGTTAAAGTTATAGTTTGAACTGAGTTCAAAAGAAAATCGTCTGCTTTATTAATAACAAGGTAGAACCCGTCAAATTTTGACGAAAGAAAATGTTTAAGAACGAACTGTTTCATTGACTTATAATAAACCTATAAAATTACTTATAGTAAAAAATGCATTTTATATTGGTACGCCTAACTCAAAAACCAACTATATTTATCGCCAAATTAACAAAATACTATTTCTATAAAACGCAGTTGTAGAAATTGTTAAAATCAAACTTTAATCGTATATGTAAGCAATAAAAAATAATAAAGATGTGTTATTATGATAAAGTTATCAATTAAGGTTCTTATGCTAGTAATCTAAAATGAAAAAAAGCAAAATATATTCAACTTTGACTCAATCATAGAATTTTTTTTTTTCGTGAAATCTGAACCCGGCACCATTTTCACCATATCAAAATTTTATTTACATCTCTATTCACTTTTTCTAAAAATTGGCATTTTAATTTGATAATTTTGATTCAAAACTTGATGTCTTAATGCTATTAGCTGAAAGAGATATTAAACTGTTGATATTTTTTTTTTACGTGAAAATCAAATTTTGTAAATGAAATAAAAATTCGACGGGTTTTATAACAGTAGATATTTAAATTTCAATGTTTTTCCTTTTAATGAAAAAATGGCAACATAAAAATACAGCAATAAATTTTTTTCCCATTTTTCCTTTGCTTTTAATAGAAATTGAGTACTTCTGTTGCCACGATTAGAAAAAAAGTATTAAAAGCTACAAAAAAAATTAATATTTCAAAAACAAATTAAGATATAGATTTCAAACAAATTTCATTTGAAAGTACATTTTTTTTCCCTACACGATGGTGTAAAAATTGAAAATGTACGACATTTAGAAGTTAAAATATTTGTAGTGGCAGAAATTGCAAACCGAAATTCGTTGAAAATTTTAAAGTGTTGCCATGAACAAAATGACGTATGCGTTACGCACAGATACGTTTGGCCTTTATAATATAGATATGACAGTGGTCTCATATTTATGAAACAGCAGATTTGTGTAAAAACGTTTGGCATGAAACAAAAAATTATTCCAAATTTTTTTCCCGTAGCTAAATAAACATTAGAGAGTTATTCCTTTTCATACAATTATGTTTAAATTTAAACTAATATTTTCTTTGTGGAAAAAATATGAAATTTTGCGTGGTCTTATAATGTTGTAACAGACTGTATATATGTATATATATATGTATACATACAACACAGGGAGGTATCATAATTCTCTCCACTGTTTATACAGATTATTTTTAAAAATTTGTTATTCACTAGAAATTTTCGTTCCACCCTAGAAAGAATCATCTCCAATTTGTATTTTATCGATTGGAAGTGCTTCATGACAGGCCTCTTCTTCCTTACTCCCACGCTTAACTGATTCAATCCCTCGAGGGGTTGTGGGATACATTACATCCCACTTCATTTTAAACATGTTTTCCGTAAGAATCTGTTAATTAAATTTTGCTTTTATTACTTTTGTGTAAAAAGTTGTAAAATTGTATTTCCTTATTTTCAGATAAAATTTTTCGAGTGAATTGAGCGTTACAGAAATACAATTATTTGCCTCTGAAAGAGCTAATTATGCGGTTATTTCTCGTGGAGTTACATAAGATCGTACTTTTATGCCAGGTTATTAAACAAAATTGTGAAAAAGATTCAAATGTACCGGGTGAGCAAAAAGTTCGTAAAAACTTTAAAAATTCATAAAAACCGAAAAAATAACCGAAATGAAAAACAGTTTGCAGGGTTAGTATCTATAGGTCACGGGGATTTTTTTAAGACATGAAAAAAAAATTCAAAAAACAGCCAATAGGTGGCGCTGACGTACCCAAATCAAAGAAAAGATACCCAAATAAAGAACAAAATGTTTCCAAATCGTTTATTTGACCTGCATGTGTTCCACATGACCACCACCACAGGGGATGACACATTGGAGTCGAGTCACAAATCCAGCAACTGCAGAGTGTAGCAGGTCTGGATGTATACATGACACTTCTCGCCGGATTGCATCTTTCAGCTCCGACAGATTAGACGGACTAGATCGATACACTCGGGATTTCAAATACCCCCATAACCAGAAATCTGCCGGGGTCAAATCTGGAGACCGAGGAGGCCATGGGAACTTGCAACCCCTGCTGATGATATTGTCTTACCCGAACGTCTGTATCAGGAATTCCTTGACAGATGTACCAATGTGACAAGGTGCTCCATCTTGCATGAATGTGACGGTAGAAAGCGCATCTTTTTCACGTAAACATGGCATGACCTTCTCACGCAGAAGCATTAAATAACGCTGAGCGTTTACCGTAATTGTTTTCCACCCATTTATTCGGCAAGGTGTTTCAAAGAAGAAGGGTCCTATGATAAATGAACTTGTGAATCCACACCACACAGTAACTTTTGGGGAATGCAATGGTTTCTGAGTGTATTCATGTGGATTAGATGTCGCCCAGATTCGACAGTTATGGGTATTAACGTCTCCATGAAGCGAAAAATGAGCTTCATCTGTCCAAAAGATGTTAAAGACCCATGTGAGATTCTGATCAATTTTAGAGAAAGCCCACCTCGCAAATGCTTCTCTCTGTGCAGTATCTGCTGGTAAAAGTTCATGGCATGACTGTAATCTGTATGGGTAAAGATTGAGTATTCCATGAAGAATATTACGGACAGATGATTGGGGTAAGCCTAAGCGTCTGGCTGCTTCACGAGCACTGCTGGTCCCCGCAGCTGAATCGGACGCTAACACTTCCATTTCGGCTGCAACACGCGGCGAGCGGACCTTCATTAAAGATGGTCGTCCGGATCTTACACGATCCTCCAACGTTCCTGTTTTCTCAAACCGCCGAACAAGCTTTATGAGACCTGCCGCTGTTAAAGGCCCCTTTCCCGTCCTCAAATCCTTTTGAAATCGGAATTTACGCAAAGCCATAGTCGCTGATTCCTTGTTCATGTAAAATAACTTCACCAACAAAGCTTTGTCCTTCGCAGTGAGCATCCTTGATCAAGTTCACGGCTCACAACGGTGAACTAGTTGTGGATTAGGAGCGCAAACTCTTATAACCGGTTCATTTGCATATCGGAAATCGCAAGTACCAGCGCCATCTGTCGGCTGTTTTTTGAATTATATTTTATTTCTGTCTTAAAAAAATCCCCGTGACATATGGATGCTAATCCTGCAAACCGTTTTTCATTTCGGTTATTTTTTCGGTTTTTATGAATTTTTAAAGTTTTTACGGACTTTTTGCTCTCCCGGTATATTCACTAGCATTGAACGTGAGATGTTCAATTTTAATGTCGAGCGTGGGGTGAATGATTGCATGCCGTGCAACATTGAACGCTTGTGAAGATTAGCTAACAGACTATCTAGAAAAGACTTTAAAATTGATGAAATAACATTAATCAGACTCGCGTACGTTTTGTTGCACAAACGACGACATTTTCAAAAATTTTCATCATTCAATCATCCTGTAATGATTTTGAAAAATGTACGACAGTCTGATTAAAGGTATTTTATCATTTTATGGCCTTTTCTAGCTTAGTTTGTTTCCTTATAACTGATTATTGTACATAATCTCATAAACTTAGTTGATTTGAAGGGATTCTTTATAGGAAGATATGAAATTTTCTGATGCATTCGTGATAGTTCTTTTAAGAATAACCTTTCCGAAACCCAGAGAGAATTCTGATACATATTGTATATAGTATAAAGGGTTAGAATAAATGATTATCGGGTTTCAAAAGACTATTTATTGACAAGTATGCGATGTACAAAGACGAATGATACATGAAAAGATACATACACTCACCAAGTTTCTCGTACAAACTAAGAATGTTCAATACGTGTACTCTTAGTCAATATACACTCATTTCAACGGCAATCCAGTTCCGTCAATGAGTTCAATAGAGTATTTCGACCAAAGTAACGTCCCAGCAGAAGCATTATGTTTTTACAATGATTGCAGCGTTGGGTGTTAAAAATACATAAGCTTTTTTTCTCGTGTAACCAAACAAGGAAAATTATGTGATTAATTAATAACCGACAGCACAAAACCCTACGGTATCAAGCACAATGATTTAAAAAAAACCTATATTTTATGGAAGAGCAGTAATAAGGGAATCGAATGATCCATGTCTGCCGGAAGTGAAGTGATGCATAAGCCAAAAATTAATACCACCAGTGGTTGACTCGTAGGTTTATCATTGTGTTTGCCCTACAGTCAAGAGTTTGGAAAAATGAAGGCCTGGGAACAGGAAAACACAATAATACAATAATAAACCTACGAATCTATCACTTGTGATATTCATTTTTGGCTTATGCATCCCTTCACTCCTGGCAGACGTTGATCATTAGATTACCCTATTACTACTCTTCTGTAAAATATAGGGTTTTTACCTTCTGCTTAGGGTTTAATGATCTCCGCTGATATATCCTGAGATCTAGTGACCATGGTGAGCATGGATGGCAACAGAATTATATCACCCAGACCAACATTGCCGCCATCTTGTATAGTGACTCCTAAAGCCTGTCATCTAGTGAGCATGAAAGCCACAAGGCGGGCTTTTAAACTTGGTGAGTTTATGTATCTTTCCATGTATCCCCCATCTTTGTAGGTCGTATATCTTTGAAATACACAGTATTTGTAATCCGATAAATAATTTAGGACTATTCTGTATATTTATTTGCATGCATTCTCTTCCAGATGACGCACTTACAGGAAACCACTCTCATCATCGAGACTTTAGAGTACAAATTGCAGTTGAACTTGGAACTCAACTCGTAAGTACATTTTCGATAACATTTGGATGTGAGCGCTTTAACTGTGGTCGGCTGAAGTTTTCGTTTTATCAATCCTCCATTTCTCTTTCTTTTTCCAGGAAATTATTCCCACCGACTCTGATCCAGCTGCTTTATTCGAAAGGCGACTCTTCCGTTACTGTGCAGAAGGTAAAGTAAAAAGTCTTTTTCAGACAATGTTACATGCGGAAAATTTCCGTAGAGCGCCGCGCCGATTCATTAATCAACAGCCGTTTTGTATCTGATTTGTAATAACTAATTGTTATGTATAAAGTCCGACAAATCCCGTGCGCTGGGTCGCCCTGACGCCTAAAACCTTCCACTTGACGACTAATTTACATATTGAATTTTCTATTTAATTTTACTTACTATATATTTAAATGAACCAACTTTAAAGGATTTCAATAATGAAAAATCAATTGACAAATGGTATTTCAAATCAAAATCTCAAAAAAATTCTTAATTTCTGTATATAATTTCTTGTTGAGATTTAAAGGTAAGGATATTAATTTGTCTGCTTCTTTATTGTTTAATTTCATAGTTTGTTGTTTCTATTTAATTTTTATAATGTAAAAATAAACTTAAAATTGGATCTTAAAATTTTATCTCAGTCTGTTTTTATTATTATTATTATTATTATTATCATTGAATAAATAATTTGTTTATTGGGTGAATTTCACATGAACTGCCAGTTTGATGTCCTGATGTTTAAATCTAAATTTCATATTAATAAATTTATTTTTTGATATTCTAAAATCAGGTAGTAGCACATCTTTTTATGCTTAATTCAATGCATTCATTATATTTTTTCAGAGTTGTTAAATAGTGATCTTTTTTTTGTACTTTAGTTAGCAAGTAATGGGAATTTACTTGTCCTGAATAAAAAAACTCGCAAAATTTCAATCTTTTTTTATGCTTCCAAACATTTTAAAAATTTTATATATGAATTAAAAGTAAAATATCCTGTGTTAATTAAACAAATAGATAGTTTATATATTTAAAATTAGTATCTAAGAGTTAAAAATTTAAATGTATTTTGTGTCCGCATATGCAGAACATGAGTGTTACTTTAGGGATGTTAATATTATTTCTTTTCAAAATATTTGTATATTGCAGTTGGCAACGGTAGTGAAAAAACGATGTTGTTTCTTCTTCACAGTGCGCTTATTTAGAACGCGATAACTTTGTTTTATAATTGCTATTTATCAGAATGTTCATTTCAACATGGTGAGTATTTTTATTTTCTTACAGGAGTGTTACCCATTTATTTATTATTATTTTTTAACGTATAAAAATTTTAAGTTAGGGAATGCTGTATTTTTTGTTCAGGAATCGATAGGCCCAACTAAAATTTCAATAAAACAATTAGAATTTATTTTAGTAAAGAATTCCTTAATAAATGTCATGAGTGTTACCGTACATGAGTGTTACCTTACATGAGTGTTACTTGGAAAAAGTAACACTCACGAGAAAAGAAGTTAAGTAATTCTAAAACTATAAATCATGTGTAAGATTTAAGTTATTATTATAATAGATTCATGATTCAGGGATATATTTTGTCATATTATATATGTGACGATTTAAGGAGAACTCGAATTATTTCCACTGGTTAAAAAGAAACACGCAGTCATGGCAAGCGAGGGAAAAAACAAAAATAATAAATAAATGTAGAAGATCCAATAATTAGTCATGGGCTGCTGTAAATTCATTTATTAAATTCGTGATAATGAGGAAGGAAAAGCTCCTTTTTGCAAAAATTCCATCATTATTTCAGCGAGCTGTCCTCATCGAAGAAGCAACCCCAGAAATCTTCAGAAGAATCTTCTCTTCATCTCGAGACTTCCCCCTTTTAAACTAAAAAGAAAGTTCTGGAACATTCGGTAACCTCAAACCATCATTCTTTTATGTAAACAGAATTCTTGTCCAGTTACGAGGCTATTTTAAACAGACGATAAATTTATTTTAAAAAAAATATTATTTAACCAATTTATAATTGACTCCGAATTTTAAATATCTTAGGCAGACGATTTTTATACATGATTAATTTTAAGAGAAAAAGAAAAGAAAGGAATTTATTAATATGCAAATTATCGTTGACGGCGGAAAAATAAATAAATAGATAAAATAAAATAATGATATTATATAAAGGTATGGGTTTGGAATAAATTTAATAAGAATTTCTTAAAAAGGGTTGATAAAAACATAGAAGAAATCAGTTTTATTTGGAATATTAAGAAATAAAGTTTTAATTAAGAATATTTTTAATTTAGAGCCATCTTTTTAAATTTACGCATACTGGAATAATGTTTTTTAAGGCAAATTAAGAATTTATATCGTCTGCACACAGATTAACAGATTAGATCTAGAAATAAGATTTTAATTTAATAATTTGAAGTAAGTACGGAATATTATTATAAGAAAATTAAGATAGTATAAAGGTTAGTTTTGGCGAAAAAATTTTAAATTTGTAATATTATCCCCCCTCCCCAAGACTTTGTATGAAATTGATAGTTAAATAAAACTACAAGTTCAGACAACAGAAATATAATAATTTAGAAAAGTTAAATTTTGGAATAAAACTGTCAAATCCAGGAAGCCAAGAGATGGAAGAAAAGAAAATTAACGCAATATAAAAAATATTAGCGATTAAAATAAAATAGTTAACAGAAAATAATTCTGAATTGAATTTAGGTAGGAGCATTTCCCTGAAAGAAATACAATAATGTTACAACATCACTTACCATTTGTAAGTGCATAGGAGATAATACATATAATAACAGTAAATAAGTTATGAATATTATTAAGCAAGAGATAAAAATATAATAAAAACAATAAAAATTCGTTCTCATGGAAGTTTAAATAATTACAATGACTTAATGCTTAGTTTATTTTAAAATAAGTCCTTTAAATGAAAAAAGTCTTTCAAGAATATATAAAAGAGTCTTTTTCAATGTCCAGTGAATACAGTCTCTTTAATTAAAAATCTTCAAACTTAGTTTAATCTTTGGTTTTAATGTTATGTTGGATCCAACATCTTTCAGTAATATATCAATTTTTCAATAATAAATAGCATCACTCTCAATATCAATAATAAATAATATAGAAAAATTTAAATAATAACAATAACAACAATAATAAGTAATAGTATAATAAGACTCCATATCCTAATATTTTTCAATAAGAGTATAATTAATACTAAACTTCATCATAGAAATCATAATAATAATAATAATAGTAAAACAAGAGTATAATCAAAAGAAAATATCACTATTTGTTTATTATTGATAGGGAAAATATTGGTTGAGGATAAAAATAATTACATAGCAACTAAATAATTTTCTTATCTTCTAATAGCATAAGAAAGTATTTTTTGCTAGCCGAAAGTAATAATAAAAAAAATCATGATAATTCCAAAATCCAAATAAAATTAAATCTAACTATTTAGAAAATGGACTCTCAACCAGTATTTCCTTACAATAATTCCTCTCGGATACTCTTTTACAAAATTGTCAAATTTGGTTATAAGTTTTCAATGCCAAATGTAGAATAATGTTTTATCCACACATGGTTTATAAACTTTAATAATAAAATACAATAGGAATAAAAGGTGTCATTCTTAATTGAGAAATGGAAATAAAAAAAATGTGCTTTTTTGAAAAACTTTTAATCTGTAGTTTTCACAATCACTGAAAATCACATATTATGTTATAGGTTTGAGTAGAATCATTAGATTTTATAACTATTATCATATAATATCTGCTGAATAAATAGAGTAATACTAATGTCAAATAAATGAGTAAATATAGTTAGACTTAAACACCCTTAAAATTAATTTATCAACATCAATTTGAAAGCTTTTACAATCAAAGTGTTCACCTTATGCATGCATAAGGAGCCCAATCTAATCCCAAAAACTCCCAAAAACAAATAATATTCTTGTAGCGCTCCAAGAACATACCCGCTGATGTTGAAAATAATGGTTTTTTTTATGGTAAATGGGTTTAATGGTTTAATGGTATTTGGTAAATGGTTATGGTAAAAGTTTTTTATGGTATTTTTTTATGGTTGTTTATGGTAAATTTAATCTATTGTCTTGACTTTAGTTTGATCTAGTGATTGTATCTGAGGTTTTGTTTGTTTTTTGGATTGCTCATGAAACAGTTTAAAATCTTCGGGTGAAAAATAGGGTCTTAATTTAGAAACATGCACAATAACGGAATTCTGTCCTGTCTCATAATTAAATTTATCTATTTCATAAGTTACATCAGAAAGTTTATTTATAATTTTATATGGTCCAGAGAAAGTAGGTTCTAATTTTCGAGTGTTAGGGTATTTGAATTCTTCATAAATTACAGAGTCTTGTATTTTTAATGGGCATTCGACAAAATGTCGATCATAGAGTCTTTTACTTTTAAGGTGAAATTCCTGAGTTCGCGCTTTCGCAATTTTGAGGGCTTTGTCTACTGATGGGTAATAGTTTTGTTTTAAAGGAGATTCATAAGGCAATTGACCATAAAATAAATAGGCAGGTGGAAATTTGGTGATAGAATGGGGCGTATTGTTGTATTCTTCGATGACTTGGTTTAATAATCTAGTCCAAGGTATTTTAGAAGAAGTGGAATTAACTTTACATTTAAGCCTGGTAACTATAGTCTGATTAACTCGCTCTACTTTTCCATTGGTCTGAGGATGATGTGCAGATGTAAAACGCTGTTGAACATGATGATTTCTAAGGAATTTCTTAAACCTTGGAGATCTGAAAGATTTATGCCTGTCACTAAGTATTTTTTGAGGTGCTTTGATATTGAATATTTGTTTTAAACAGTTAGTGTATGTTTCAGTGGTAACATTTTTGGAGGGAAAAGCCCAAACAAATCTAGTTGCATGATCTATTATTATGTGTAAGAATTTTTTTGTTGAGTTGTAATAGTTAAATCCACCAACAGTATCAATAGAAAGACATTCAAAAGGTTGATATGTTGCTGGCATAGCTTGTAATAAGCCGAATCTTTTCTGTTTTGGTTTTTTATTTTTCTGACAGGTATCACAATGTTTAACAAATTCGGTAATGTCTATTGTCATATTAGGCCAATAATAGTTGGGAGATATTAAATTAAGCATTTTTTGAATTCCTAAATGTCCAAAATTATCATGAGCAATATGGAGTAATTTTCTTCTTAATGACATTGGTACAACAATTTTTTGAATCCCTTTTTCTGAACTATAATAATTCCATTCTCTTTTTTATATTTTTTGTCACAAACATTGTCTTTGTCTTGCATCTCTATAATTTCTTTCCTATCTAGCAATAAACTAATATGTTGATTAAAATGACAAACAGGATTTCGTGACAACATGTCTGCTTCAACATTTGTTGAACCCTTTTCATATTTTATCTCATAATCAAACATACTAAGTTTGAGTGACCATCTAAAAAGCCTACCTCTTAAGTTTTTAACACTCTTTAACCATACTAGAGATGCGTGATCCGTATGAATTGTAAACTTGACACCATGAAAGTAATGATAGAATTTGTCAAGAGTATCTATAATAGCTAAACATTCTAATTCAGTTATGAAATAATTTTGTTCATAACTCTTCAAAATTCTAGAATGATAAGCAATAGGATGTAAGAAATTATCTTTATCAGGTTGTTTTAGAACGGCACCTACTGCTATCTGAGAGGCATCTACAAACATATGTAAAGGTAATTTAGGATCATAAATTTTGAGGATGGGTTTAGCAATTAAAGAATTTTTTAATTTTTCAAAAGACTCCTGGCACTCTGAGTTCCATTCCCATATTGTGTCTTTTTTAAGTAATCGATTTAGAGGATATCTAATTTCAGCATATTTATTTATGAATTTATGGTAAACATTAATGGAACCTAGAAATCGTTGTAACTCTTTCACATTGGAAGGAGGTTTTAAATTTTTGATGGTTTCAATATTGGCATTTGCTGGTGTTATTGTTCCATTAGTAATTTCATAACCTAAGAAATTGATTTTATTTTGGCCTAATTTACATTTAGAAAGTTTAAGTTTAATGTTTTCTTGTTTGCAAATGTTAAAAATTTGAGCTAAATGGTTTAAATGTTCTTCTAAAGAGGAAGAGAAAATTATAATATCATCAAAATAGTGGCACGCAAAGTCGATTTTATATTTATTAAGGATTCTTCGAATGGTTCTGTTGAATATGGGAGGGCCCGTTTTTATGCCAAAAGGGAGCACGAGCCACTCAAAAAGTCCAAAATTGGTTGCAAATGCTAATTTTTCTGTATCGGATGGATGTATTGGTATGTGCCAGTAGCCAGAGGCTAAATCCAAAGTTGAAAAATACTGAGCACTACTCAATTTATCTAAAATTCCATCGATACGGGGCAAGGGTTCTGCATCATTTTTAATTATTGCGTTTAATTTTCTATAGTCTATACATAATCGCGTTTTTTTACCTTCCTCTCTTTTCATAACTAGTGTAACAGGGGCAGAATAGGGGCTATTACTTTCCTTTATCAGTCCGGCTGCTAACAATGATTGAATTTGGTTTTTTATTTCTATTTCTTCTAGAGGAGATGTTCGGTAGGGCCTCAAAGATATAGGTAGGTCTGAGTTTAGTATAACGCGTTGTGGTTCAATATTAATCCTACCCACATCATATTTATGCTTTGCAAAAATATCACTATAAATATGAACTAATTCCCTTAAATTTACATCTTGAATTAAATTTATTTCCCCAGTTAAATCTGAATCCGAATTATCGCGAAAATTTTGAAGAGTCATGGAACCTCTATAATCAGGATGCACATTAATTGCGTGATCATATTCAACACAGTCTTCATTTTTCATAATATTTCCACAAGTAGATTGTAACTCTA
This sequence comes from Maratus speculifer, assembly GCA_964019185.1. NCBI lineage: Eukaryota > Metazoa > Arthropoda > Arachnida > Araneae > Salticidae > Maratus > Maratus speculifer. Next base: position 18,672,880 of record OZ025292.1, on the reverse strand, counting down.
TATCATGATTATTTACATTCAGTGTTTCATTATCATAATTATCTATTGCTACAGTATTACCAGTATTTAATTTCATATCTTTTTTATATTCAGAGGTTACAAATTCATTAGATTGATCCCTGTTTTGTTGTACTTGGTCCATATTTACTGTATTGAAATGAAGGGATCTCTCATTATGTATGGATATACTGTTAGTTATAATTTTTTTTCCCTGCCTTACAATACAATTTTTACAATCTATGGTTAATTTAAATTTAGAACATTCTTTTAAACCCAAAATAGCGTAATCCAAATTTGTATTGCATACTAAAAAGTTAACATATTTTTTAATTTTACCCACTTTTAGAAGAACACTACATTTTTTATTTATATGTAAGAATCCTTTTGCCTGACCAATGGTAACTGAGGGTATAGTCTCAATTTTAGCATTAAGTTTTTTAACAAATTTAAGTGGCAATATTGCAATAGTTGAGCCAGTATCTACAACACATGGTAAATTATAATTATTTGTATATCCATACACAAATAATAGTCAAATATTATGAGAATTATTTTGTGAGCTACTTGGAAGAGTATCAGAGGAGTGCAACTCACTCCTAAAAATACATTCTCTTTCCCAATGAAAAGCATTACTGACACCCCTATTTGTGCATATCCTACAAGGTCTTGAAGGGTATGAATTTTGAATATAATTATTTTGACAAACTCTAGGTCTTTGAAACTGAGATTGCCTTTGGGGAATCCAATTCCTAGGTGTATTATTGGGCCTAACTGGCTGAATCCAGGGCCTAGTTGGTTGAAAAGGTTGAAAATTTTGTCTAGCTGATGGTTGATTTATTACTTGGTTTGAAACTAGTGGGGTGGAAACTTCCACGAATTGTTTGACAACCCGGTACCATTCTGTGGTACTACTAGGAGGATTTATAATAATACTGTTTTTGAATTCTGGTTTTAAACCATCAGTTAAACCTTGTAATAGTATATTTTCACTAAGATGTAATTTCCTACCAATTTCCACTTTCTTACGAAAATAAGTTTCTAAATTGTCTAAATTATCTAATTTCAGGTTTGAAAAATCAGAAAAACTCGGGATGTCTAATTGAATGAATCTTTCTATCAAAATTTTCTTAATTTGTTCATAATCCGTACAATTTAAACAGTCATTGATATAAATTTTTTGCGCTTCCCCTTTCAGATATTGCGCAATAGAATTAAATTTCCATTCTAGATTTTTCTTTTCCTTTTCACATGTTGTATCAAAATAAGTTAACCACGACAAAATGTTCATTCCAGAACTCGGGTCAAACGGTACGAACTTAGGATCTTCCATAATTTTTTGATTCTTACTCATTAGAATAAATGAAGCACTTCTATTTTCTTTATTAAATCCCGATCGTAAAATCATTCGCAATAAATTTCAAAGTTAATAATTTCTATCAATTACATATTTTTTCAAAATTACTATATCAGATCCATAACATACAATAAATAATAGAATAATAAATAAATTAGTAATTTAATAAATTAACTTCAAATTACTCTCATCAATAAAATAATAAATAAATAAATAAATAAATAATAAATACTTTCCATCAATCATAAATAGAATAGAAATAATAATCAAAACATTTAATAAAATAAACTTACAGTTCCCGAAAAATCTTCAATAAAATCCATTCTTTATTAAATTCCTCATCAAATACCTTTCGCATACTCACCACTTGAAGTTATTAATTTTCAAAAATTTGTCATTATGACCATGATTATCTTGAGTCATCAGTTACACATAAACAGCAAAAAGGTGGAATATCAGGCCTCAGGAATTCACGAGATATTTAGAAGAAATCTTTCAAACCACTCGGACAGAAAGCTGTTTAACATTAAAATCTCCTCTGTTACATTCACTCGAGGAATCAAAAGATAATGGCAATTCTTGCTTAATAACACTTTCAACCATGGCGGGAAAAATTTTCGGCGATTCATATTTTTGTCATCACTTCGTTTCAGTAGATTCATTAGATTCATTTACATAGCATTTTACTTCTTCAGTAGATTCATTTCAAAATCCGAAACAGGCACTAGCACAGGCATTACCTATCCTGTGCGACTTTTCGATTAGTTGTGACGATTTAAGGAGAACTCGAATTATTTCCACTGGTTAAAAAGAAACACGCAGTCATGGCAAGCGAGGGAAAAAAGAAAAATAATAAATAAATGTAGAAGATCCAATAATTAGTCATGGGCTGCTGTAAATTCATTTATTAAATTCGTGATAATGAGGAAGGAAAAGCTCCTTTTTGCAAAAATTCCATCATTATTTCAGCGAGCTGTCCTCATCGAAGAAGCAACCCCAGAAATCTTCAGAAGAATCTTCTCTTCATCTCGAGACTTCCCCCTTTTAAACTAAAAAGAAAGTTCTGGAACATTCGGTAACCTCAAACCATCATTCTTTTATGTAAACAGAATTCTTGTCCAATTACGAGGCTATTTTAAACAGACGATAAATTTATTTTAAAAAAAATATTATTTAACCAATTTATAATTGACTCCGAATTTTAAATATCTTAGGCAGACGATTTTTATACATGATTAATTTTAAGAGAAAAAGAAAAGAAAGGAATTTATTAATATGCAAATTATCGTTGACGGCGGAAAAATAAATAAATAGATAAAATAAAATAATGATATTATATGAAGGTATGGGTTTGGAATAAATTTAATAAGAATTTCTTAAAAAGGGTTGATAAAAACATAGAAGAAATCAGTTTTATTTGGAATATTAAGAAATAAAGTTTTAATTAAGAATATTTTTAATTTAGAGCCATCTTTTTAAATTTACGCATACTGGAATAATGTTTTTTAAGGCAAATTAAGAATTTATATCGTCTGCACACAGATTAACAGATTAGATCTAGAAATAAGATTTTAATTTAATAATTTGAAGTAAGTACGGAATATTATTATAAGAAAATTAAGATAGTATAAAGGTTAGTTTTGGCGAAAAAATTTTAAATTTGTAATATATATATTTATAATTATTTAAAAATTGTGTGCACACGTGTTTTGTAAGTGCTCTTTAAGATTCAAATTTTTAATTTTTAATAAATAATTTCCAAAGGACTATCTATTTTACACAAATCATAGTTTAAACTTTTAAAAATCTTTTTTTATATATATTGTTACAAAAAAGCTGTTTGCTGCAAGATGAGTCTTATCGCTTGTCATGAGTGTTACCACTTTTCATGAACGTTACTGTAACTAAGAATCAGAATTTTATTAATGCATTTGTTACTTCACTTAAATTGTTTTGTCTATTAAAACTTTCTACTTCTTTATTATAACTGCAATGAAAATAATTAATTTTTAATTAAATTTGTTTTTAATCAGAAGTTATACCCTTTATTTAAGAAGCAAAGTAACACTCATGGCATAAACAACTATTAAAATGCTTTAAATTTATGAAATAAATAAATACTAATACAATTTTGATTTATTAATACGTATGTAAGAACCTTAAGAAATTTTTTAATTAATTATTGATACAAAAAAAATCAGAATGTTTTATAGAGGTCACACTATGAGAAAAATAGTGACTGGGGAAGACATTTCTTGAAATTTCTGAAATATAAATAAAAAAACTCGCAAATAATCTACTGCTTAGAATGTTGTAAACTATAAGCAACTCATACCTGAGTAAATTTTTATATTTAAACCAAATTATTTTTTCAAATTTTGTTTCACCAAATACGGCAATACATTTGAAAACCACCCTATTACAAAATGGCACCTATCCCTCAAAAATAGCCGAATACACGGCTGCCAACTACTACGCCTATTTGCAGTCAAATAAACATATTAGAAACAGAAATATTAGTAAATAATTAAGAATATATATTATAATGCATGGCATTGAATATATTTGGTATACATTTTACTAAAACATTTTTGTGGTTCGAAACATGTTTATAAGATTTAAATAGGCGGAGAAGTTGGCTGCGAATATGATTGCCAGTAGCCAATGTTCTATTTTGCATATTAATGTCAGAGAAATGATTCTTCAAGCTGGATTCTAAGAATTTTCAACTTTTGCCAGTCCCTGATTAAGTATTTTTGCATGCAGAATCTGAATCTGCTTTTAGAAATTTTTTTTCCATTACATCAGAGTTTTACAAAATTTAATTTTTTCGTACATGTCAAAATACGAAGTTAAATGTTAAAGATCATTTACAGTTTGTGCTCAATTAATATGGAAATAAATGGCTATCTAGGTTAAACATTTTAATTCTGCTATAAAAAGTAACTATCAAAACATTCAGCACTGTCAAAGTAAAATTTCATCTTGTTTTAAAAATAACATTGTTAAGATTAACATTATGGGTTTTGGTGCAAGAAATTTCATTCTCGTATTAGTTCGTATTTAATGTTAAATAACCAAGAAAACCTTTTTACTAATAAATATTATTTTTCTTTATAGACTATGTGGCCAATGATGACCAGTCACTTGCGATTTTTGACGCTTCGTTAAATATCTAGAAAAATACTTTAGGAATTACCCTGAAACTCCAGGTATGTAAACAGAATGGTATGTGTCATATATTTCAAGAAAGATTTTTCTCGAAATTCCATGGAAGACCTTCAATAAATAGAATAAAAGCAAACATCTTTTTCATAATCCTGTAAAAACTAAATTAATAACATATTGCAACCTATCAATACCGTTTAACTTATTATCGTTAACCAAAAACCTATCTTTTTTTTTTTTTTTTTTTGACGATTACCCATAGAGTTTCGGAAAAACATATGACATGAAATATATGACAAATTTTATTCTGTTTGCACACCTGGAACTTCAGGATAATTCCTCATGTATTTATGAAAGTGTTTAGAAGCGCGAGTGACTAGTTATCAATCCCGTGTAGTGTATTTAAAATAGTCCTTTTTTTTTAAATATTTCACTTCTGTCTTTACACAACTGCTCCGTATTTAATCAAAGTGATGTGATTGAGAGAAAATGATTATTTCACTGAATTCAACACAATCAAATAGCTAAATGCAGCCATTTATAAGCAGATACAGGGGAAAAACTGTTAAAATTTGTCGATTAGTTTTATCCAACTTGTCGGAAGCGAGTCCATTCCAAATACAAAATGTTCGGGTAACTGAACAGATGTAAGCACACTGCACACTGACTACAATATAATTGAAATGCGAATGCACAGCTACTGTCAAATATTCAAATTGCTACAAAATTTTACCTAAGTCCACAGTGTCAATATTCAATAGGACATAAACACTCGTAAGATAAGGAATGTTTTACTTTTTGGGTGCGTTCGTGCGTTATGTAAATACGTTGCACTTATATGTCCTCGTTCAATCCATTCGTCTATCCGCATATAACAACGCAAAAACTACCCGACCGAATTGTTTGAAATTTAAACTATATATTTATTAAATCATTTTGTCGATTCGTTTCTAATTTTATGAAAATCTGATGAATAGTTCAATTACAGGGACAATCAAAACTATCCCGTTGCATGACGGTCAATGAGAAAAAATAGTTTTAAGTGCATTTTAATGATGCTACACTTTTTCGAACATAATACAATTCATATGCATCTATGAAATAGATACTAAAATGTACATTCTGCACAATCTCGGATGCAAAGAATAATTTTTATTAATATACAGGGTAACACAAAAGTATTCTCTTACATGATGGTCTAGGCAAAAACATTGTTTTGGGTGCGTTTTAATTATATTAAACTATTTTACATTGATGAAATTTATATACGTTGCTGTGGTTTACTACAATTTAGTTCCTGTGTAATAGAAAGCATTTAGTATTTACAGGGACGCACAAAATATTTAAGATACCGTATTGGATCCGAAATACTGTATACTTTAAAACATCGTTATAGTAAAAACGCACCCTATTTGCTACGTCTGACGTGCAATTTCCAACTTGTTTGGCTTAAGAAAAGTGTCCCTCTCATATTGATGTTTGTTGTTATAGAAGCATTATTTCAAGGGACCATTCTGTTTTAATTCTAATATCCGTGAAGCCAGTGATCGATTCTCGATAAACTTTGCCTGATACTAAACCCATTTTATAGCACCTTTGAGAATTTACATTTCCCCTATCTACTGGCATTTATCCAATCTTATTATAGATTATTAGTTTAAAGGCTCCCCATTTAAGCGTGATTAGGAGTTTAAACAGGAGAATATCTAATTTTCTATGTAATTTCATTTATGTTATTATTATTCTTATTTTAATTTTTTCATTTTTCTGCTTTTTTTTTCTTTAATAAACAAACACACACACACACACATATATATATATATACATATATATTTAATCTTTTCTACCACCGTGTTGCAAATCTGCAACATACCCTGTCAATAGTACTTACACAGTAAGTTTTTAAACATGATTTTGTTTATTATGAATTGGTCTTCAACCATATCAAGAATATGATTCGAACAAAAATGCACTTAGGAGACCAAAACTATCAAGGCGGTAGCTAGAAGTGAACTATAGGGGGGGGAGGTCAAGGGAATGTAGGGGGGGGGGCTCATAGTTTTTTTTATCTTTCTCTCTGACGCAGAAAGATAAATTAGTGTTTATTCACATTGTAGGTACTATGTTCTTCCTTAATCTATTGCAATAACTTCATTTTATTCAAATAAAAGTATATGATGATGATGAAAATTTTGACTGCATAACGGGTGCAAAATTAAGCATCATGTTAGCTTCATATGTGCTAATAGGATAAGCAAGTGTTGAAACACTTAATTTAGTTACAATTTAGTAATTCTGCAAAACTGTGAAAGGGTCTCAAAACTAAATTAGATTTTTGAATAGAATTTCATTTGAGTTTTTGGCACAAAAATTAGTTTAGTGACCTTGAAATCTTTTCCAGGGAAGGCTCAAAATGTTTCAGGGGGGGGGGGGCGAGCCGCCCATAACACCTCCTTAGATATGGCTCTGAAAACGATACACACATACATATATATATAAGGTGTTGCCAAATTCAACGCGCAAATTCAGAGAGATAACCATAGGCATAAACACGATGAAAAAATGGTATTGCAAACCCACGCATTTAATCAAAAATATAGGGAGTTCTACTCAAGCCCAATTTCATAACTTTAAAAAAAAACGAGATACAATTTTAATAGAGTTTTAAATGATATTCTGAAGTTTGTTTTCTTGATTTTACACCATTTCACACAAAGCAATGTACAGTCGTGGGAAAAAAAGTAAAAAATATAGTTATTATTATTATTATTATTATTATGTAGTTCAGTGATAAGGTTTTTGTATAAATTGTCATTTTGTTTTTTAAAAAATCATAGGATAAATAAACGAATTACAGAAAAAACATAACTGTGTTAAATAAACATACAGATTTCCAAGTTAAACAATTACATAACATAAACTGCAATTACGCTGTTAATTCACAAATCATAATAATTTAATATTACATAAATCCCAATTGTGTTACACTAATGCAAATCAAAAAAATGCTGCGCAGACACGTCTGTGAGAGTGAAAATTCAGACGATTAATTTGCATTTCCCTTTTATTAATTATGGAGTTGGGGATTTTTTCTTTTTGCTTGTCAATTAACGACAACCCATATGGCCTTCCTGAGCCATTTCATTACGCGACTGAATTCAGTGTCTCAGGATATATTAATAGTTACGTGCTAACTTCGAAAATTCCAATGTCAAAGGTAAATAAAAACGCTGTTCGGATCGAAATTAGTTTTGTCGGCAGCCGCCCTTAAAATTGCATTTAAAAAGAAATGGAAGGTTGAAATTAAGTCGTCACAATTTCACAGTTGCGGTCATACAGTAAATAAATGGCAAAGTAAATCTCATTAAAATTTTATTAAATGATAAAAAAAAGTCGGAAATTGCCCGTCAAGCATAGCAAATGAAGTGCGTTCGTACTATTAGGATGTTTAAAAATATTTAGATCTCAATGTAATAGTATGCCAGTACATCAGATACATTATAGTTGCCGAAATCTTATGTACTTTCCTGTAAATACTATCTGCTTTCTATATACAGAAAGTAAATAGTCCCTTGAAATAATGCTTCTATAACAATAAACATCAATATGAGAGGGACACTTTTCTTAAGCGAAACAAGTTAGAAATTGCACGTCAGACGGAGCAAATAGGGTGTGTTCTTACTATAACGATGTTTTAAAGTATATAGTATTTCGGATCCAATACAGTATCTTAAATATTTTGTGTGTCCCTGTAAATGCTAAATGCTTTCTATTATACAGGAATTAAACTGTAGTAAACCTCAGCAACTTATATTAATTTCGAAATATGTGAAATATTTAATTATAATTAAAACGCGCCCCAAACAATGTTTCCTCCTATACCATTGGACACCATTACTTTTGTGTTGACCTGTGCATTAATAAGAAATATTCTTTGTACCAAATATTGTACAGATATATATATATTAGTAAATGTTTCATAGATGCATTTAAGTTTTATTACGTTCGAAAGAGTGTAACATCATTAAAATGCACTTGTAACTATTTTTTACCATGGGCCGTCCTGTAACGGAATACTTTTGAATGTCCTTGTAATTAAACTATACATCCGATTCTCATAAAATTTGGAATGACTCGACAAAATGATGTAGCAATTATATATTTTAAATTTCAAACGATTCGTTTGGGTAGTTTTTACTCTGTTATATGCGGACGAACAGACTGAACGAAGACTATAGGTGCTACGTATTTATATAATAACGAATGCACCTAGAAAAGAAAGCAATAAAAAGAATACTCGAAAAAAAAAATCCTATTAAGTAGTCGAAAAAGAAAAAAAAAAAAAGAACATGAAATGAAAAAGAAGTATTTTAAAAAGAAAGAAGGCTTGATTTCGCAGTTGCAGTAATTCAATATATAAATGGCAGATTTCACTGAAATTTGATTAAATGAAAAACATAAAAAATAGAATATTTTAATCCTTCACTGCACAATTCATTTTTTTCTAATTTTATGAAAATTTTCATTTTTCAGATTTCTTTTTAAAAGTTACTTTAATTTTCGATTCCGGTTACAACCGGTTCTGAAATTGAAACTACCCTAATATAAAAAAATATATAAGCAAAATCGAAAGAGTAAAAACTAGGCCGGTTGTGGATCGTCCGCAGCTATCTTATGAAAAAAAAAATGTGTACAAATATCAAAATTTGAGCGAGAGATTTGAAAAGAACGTTCCCATGGACTTTGCATTATCATCCGGGATTTTTTCAGTGACTAGTGTTGCACCTTAAAAGCTTAATCGATTTTTTTTAATTATTATTATTTACGAAGAACAAATTTTAATTTTTATCAAATGCAGTCATCTGATACACACAAAATAAATGTTATTCCCTTCTTTGGACTATTCTTCATCAGTTACAGCGGACCTATTGGCCACATTCCTGGCACATAATGCAAATATATGCATTATAGTGTTATAGCAATGCATTATAGTGTTTGTAGGTCTGTGCCCGATGTGGCACACAGTGCGGTGATGGGTTAAAACGAATTATACATAAAATAATTAAGGGTTTTAAAATATCCCTTATGGTCACAATTTCAAGTAATCAATTTAGGTTCAAAATCATAAAATCCAAATAATGTCAGTAAATTTATTTTATTTTTCCCTCCTTAAACCACGATTCATGTTTTCAACAGATTACCATTTTTACAATCCACCCAAAAATGTAGTTTAAACATTCCGGAAATTTTATTGAAGTTCTGGTTTGAATTGGAGTACTTGCATTTGGTAATGCTCAAATGACCGGTTACTGGTATATTTAGTGTTATGAGGGGATTAGTAATGCACAGATAGATTATTTTATTAATTCATTTATGCATTTTTACTTTAACTATTCCTCTGTCAAAAAATGCTACTGAATTGGACAGAAACAGTTTAATTCTTTATTAAACTTTATTAATTCGAACTGATCAGAGAGTTTCAACAATTTTGATTTAAGGCTCCGCAGCAGTGAAACTCCCCCATCGCGAAATCCCATGTTAGCCTATGGAAAAACTTTGAAGCACGATGACTCATTACCTAATAAAATTATTAAAATACGATCTTTACCATCAGAAAATAGACGTCAGATACCGATGATATGCGTTTTTAAAAGATTGCCTACGTAAATTTCAAGTATATAAAATATCCTTAAAAAATAAAAAAATTAAATTTGAAATTTCAATTTTATTAAATTTTATCATCCTTTTAAAGATCGTTAAAAGGCATAGATAATAAAAGTTTGCGTAGATAATTTTTAAAAAAGCATATCATCAGCATCTGACGTCTACTTTCTGATGGTAAAAACAGTATTTTAATAATTACATTAAATAATGTGTTATCGCACTTGAAAGTTTTCTTACAGGTAACATAGGATTTCACGATCTGAGAGGTTCACTGCAGCGACTCCTTAATGTTAAAACTTATTCGTTAATTTAAAGTTATTTTCATCGCATCGTTTAAGTTAGAACTGAAATTCTATTTTAATCTTTAAAAAAGAATCGAAAATAAATAAAATAAATGACAGATACTGTCAAAAAATTATGAATCTTTTTTGTTTTATTTCATTTATTTATTTATTTACATGCACTGTTTGCATCTTGGACAAAAGGGAAACGTACACTCACTATACAACAATTGTTCTGTCCTAGAACTAAAATTAGCTGTTTCTAGATCAGTGTTTAGCTCACAGGCTATCATAGCCTAAGAGCTTATGTGCCCGCCCGTTCTGTATGTATGTACGTGCGTACGTCCACTTGAAATTTTGTATATAGATATATCCTGATAAGGCGCTTCCCTGATTAGTTTTTGGAGTTCCTTCGATATGTATAAGGGGGAACGGAGGGCTCATGCACCTCCCCTTACTTGATATAAATGGGTTTTTCATGCAGAAATATTAGATTTTTTTTTAAATTTACACATAGGATCATTCTGATGAAGCGCTTCCGCGATTGGTATTTGGTGTTCATTGGATATATATAAACAGGAAAAATGGGGGTTCTAATGCCCCTCCCCTTAATTTATATAAATGGGTTTTTCATGCAGAATTGTCAGATTTCGTTCAAATCTCTGAATAGTTTTGGAAGTTTAATGGTTAAGCATATAAAAGAGGGGGATAACTCCTCATAAATTACATAAATGTGTTTTTATTACAAATTTTCCGATTCACTCTGAATTTTGGATATGGATTTTTTACATGATAGTGCATGTCCCTGATCAGTTTAGATGGTTTAATGATTAATTGTAAAAAGGGGAAAGGGGTGAGCTGTTCCCCCCTCCTTAATTTTTTTTCGAACGTAATTAACCCTTGGAAATATAAGGCTGCAATGTACAATTAGTATGCGTAGCCTGTGAGCTCAATGCCATCAGTTTAACTAAGCATCATTCTTTTTATTTGCTCTGATCCCGAATATACTTTTTTTTTTCTCTCTAAGTGATTCAGTGTTTGCAAAATTTGCATAGTTATATTTATGCAGATTTATGTTTTTGTGCTATTTTATGAAATTTCAAATTTACAATTTTTTTCCTTATATCTTTCTTTTTTCGTACGTTACTGACAAAAATTTGATATAAAATGCTTTTTAGGGTTGGGGTCAGGTGAGGTGATTATGACCACCTCCATATTGGAGAAAATTGCGTACGGTAAAATTTTGTTTCATGTTTAGATATTGGCCTCATAATATATTTTTCCATTTAGATATTATTTATCATCAGTCTAAAGCATTTTTTTTAGATCCGAATAGCAATATGAAACAAAGGATCATAAATGGATTTATCAGTTTGGAGTTCTAATGGTCGCAAATACCCCAAACAAATGCGTATAAGGAAGTATAAAAAGAAACTATAGTAGTCATAATATCTCCCACTAGTAGTTTTAACCATCCAAACTTTTGTGATTGTGAGATTTTGATGGGGTTATTATAACCATTCTTTTAAGATAAAAAAAAAGAACAGCTATGAGAATTTAAATTTCAAAGAGGTGTTCTTAAGAAAAGTTAATTCCTATGTACTAAAAATATATATAACTTTTCCAAACAGAAAAAAATAACAATGTTGAAAATACAAAGTATGCATGTACAAAGTAGTTATAATTGCTCCTCCTGACCCTATATACATAATAATCATCAAAAGGGTAGACAGTGTCAGAATCCTAATAGAGGCATAATAATCAATAAGTGTAATAAAATACTTCGGAAAAAGGTGGTAGAATACATCTTAGCTAGTGGTAGTGGATCATGAAGTAGCATACAAAGAGATATTCTAGACTCTTTTGACGAAAAAATGAAATTTCATTTTCTTTTTCTAAACTGGACGAAATATAAGAAAACTTATACTAGATTTTAAATCACCACAAACAACTACTTTAAAAACCTCTTAGCTTTACTACTCATGCGGCAGAAATATTTGAACTTCAAAAATATTATAAAAAACACGAAAATTAGGCACACACTATTTTACGGTCCCATGTCAATATAATCTGACACATAAAAAAACATTTTTGTAATGTAAACTAGACAATAATAAAAACATGAAACAACAAAAAACTCCATTCTAATGTTTTATCCATTGCATTTTCATGCAATTTTACAAAAATTAAAAAAAATTGCATAAATTGTAATATATAAATGTTTCATAAATTGAATCTGCTGGAGAAAATTTAATTGAAGATTCGGAATCAATACAAACAAGTTGGAAATTGCACGTGAACGTAGCAAATGAGGTGCGTTTGTACGATAACGAAGTTTTAAAAATATTCAGATCTTGCTGATATAGTAGAGCGTACTCCGGATACAGTATAGTAGTCGAAATCTTTATACGTTTCTGTAAATATGCAGGAAGTAATTTTTATTACACAGCAACGTATATCTTATTCATAAAATGTGAAATAGTTGAATGTAATTAAAACACGTCCCAAACAATGTTACCCCGTATAGCATTATGTAGTGGAATACTTTTGCGTGGCCCTGTAAGTTAATAATAAAAATTCTTTGAATCACAGATTGTACAGAATGCATATTTTAGTATATATTTTATAGATTCATGCCAACTCTATTATGTTCGAATGAGTGTAACATCATTAAAATGCATTTGAAACTTTTTCCCCATTGACCGTAATGTAATAGAATACTTTTGATTGTGCCTGTAAATGATCTATGCATCCGACTTTCATAACATTTGAAATGACTCGACAAAATTACGTAATAATTATATTTTTAAATTTCAAACGATTAAAATGCATTTGAAAATTTTTCGCCATTGACCGTAATGTAACGGAATCCTTTTGATTGTCCCTGTAATTGATCTATGTATCCGATTTTCATAACATTTGAAATGACTCGACAAAATTACGTAATAATTATATTTTTAAATTTCAAACGATTAAAATGCATTTGAAAATTTTTCGCCATTGACCGTAATGTAACGGAATCCTTTTGATTGTCCCTGTAATTAATCTATCCATCCGATTTTCATAAAATTTGAAATGACTCGACAAAATTATGTTATAATTATGTATTTTAAATTTCAAACGATTCGGTTGGGTAGTTTTTAAGTTGTTATATGCGGACAGACGGACAGACAGACAGACAGACGGACAGACGGACGGACTGAGCGACAACAATAGGTGCTACGTATTTACATAATTCTGAACGCACCTAAAAATCGAAAAAAAACACTATTAGTTTTGGTTTTGTAAAAAAGCAAAAATTTAATTTTGTTGAATAGTGTTATTTGAGATTTTTTTTTTCGATTTGTTTATTACTATTTTTGATTATTATTACTATTAGAAATTTACAAATTTTTGAAAAAGTTTTTTCGCTTCTATAAAATACTCTTCATATTATTTTCCTCTCTTTCACTAAACCTTATACACTTTTCATTTTTTTTAGCTTCCCGAAAACTGCTTCTACCACGCCACTATACGGAATTATCCGGAAGCAAAGGCCGCTTTTCAGACTTGCAACGGCATCAGGTCAGTTCATTTTAGTTGTAAAACTATGTTTTTTTCCTTTTTATAATATTTAAAAGTAAGTGAAATCTTAACTTTCTAATATTATGTACCTTCTTCCGTAGCAACTCGATGCATTTGTATGATATAGATTATAAGATTATTCCGTCTTTTAGGACAAAATCTAAGTTAGTTTTGCACTTAGAAAAGATTTATAATATTATTATTTTTATTATTATAAACATGAAAACATGTTTACAGTGTAAATAAACTGAAAATCACAGAAATTACATTTTGCAATTCACGTGATTTTGATCTATACCGACAAGTCAAAACATTATGACCATCACCACATGTACTGCTGACCATTAAAATTACATTACCATGAAAGAAAGAAAATACAAAGAAAAGATTGTTTACGTAAGCAGTATGGCATGAAAACAAAATAATTAAATTTGTAAGCAGGCCAAGAGTTAACAGGAGTGCGAAATTAGTAGAAACAGTTGCTCCTCACTTCCCTGGCAGATAAAAACAGGGGACCCGACACCCATCTCTAGATTTACTAGAGATGGGTGTCGGGCCAGTCTCTCAGCAATCTGTGATCGGATGATTTCAATGGGTGACAGATCTACAGACCATGCAGGCCAGAGCAGCATTCAAATACTCTGTATAGAGGAAGGTCACAAAACGACGTGCTGACTTAAGTTATCTTGATGGAAAATGGAGTTTGTAAGACTTCGAAGACAGGGCACAACTCTGGACGTAGCATGTCAGAAATGTACATATATCTGTGTTCAAATTACCGTCGATCGAAATTAGAGATGTGCTTGGCCTACCATCACATTAGGTGCAAGACCCCTATGTGGATGTCAAATACAAGCAAGAAACAAGTGTTTTCCTCGGACCCTCCAGACAAGTATACGGCCATCAGAATACTGCAAGCAGAACAGTCTCTTTAGGAGGACGGGACTCGTCTGAAAAGACTACATTGTGTCACTTTTGTATTCAACTTTGTGGTTCGGCGCACAACACTGTTAAAAATTTCAAACTTTTGCTGAATCATCACTTCATCGTTTTTATAAAATATCTCTATTTTGACCAGTAAGAATGCTCCGTAATACAGTAACGTAATCGTTTTTTGTATAAGTGAGTGACGATGCAGCAAAAGTTTCAAATTTTTAACAGTGCAGAGTCGCCGTCTCTCTATATGTTGCACCGTCAAGAAAAGCCACAGTAATTGCCGCCATGTTGGCAGTCCACGCTGCTGCAAACGTCCTTGCACCATATGAGCACATAGTAAAAGCGCGCTGAAAACATGCCCATTTTATGAGTAATAGTCCGTGATGTGGTTTTACGGTTTTACAGGGCCAATCTCACAATATGTCTATCCTCTCGGGCGTTAGTCATGGGCAGATGTTGCGATCCTGCAAACTGTTCAGTATGATCCTCAGAAATCCCATTTATATAATATTCGCATGACAGTGGTTGAATTTCGACGCTATCACAGAATACAGAACGATAATCGACACTCTCCATAAGCAACGATCCTACTTCCATCGAATTCTCTTGCTGGTAAACATTTTCTATTTATTATTCGAGGCATAACACAGTATTTTGAGCAAACGCTTACTTACAAAGCGCTTTTCGGATGAGAAATCCTCTGCACATCTCTTTTATTCAGTATTACTGATGTTCTTTTTCGCGCCTCCGTCGTCTAAATACGATAAAATACTAATCATTTCGATGTCCCAACATCTACCTTTCATGTGATTTTGATGTTTGTCAGATCATTCCTTCCTGTTGTTGTTATTTTAATGACAGCAATGTATTTTAATGAATTCACTTAGATGACGTATGGTGGTATACAATGGAGGGCATAAAATCAGGTGGGAATGGTGTTTAAATGCTGTTAGGAAGTCTGAATAATCAAACTGTAAGGGTAAGTAAAGTATACATAAAAAAGGAACTTTGGTGCAGCAATATGGGATCGAAAATAAAAAATCTCGGCGAAAAACAGGAAATACCAAAGAAATGAGCAAAACGGTTTTAGGGACATATCAATTACAGTAAGTGCTCAAATATGTCACCAGCCACATCGATACACACCTGGTAGTATTCAGAAAGTAATTGGCGTATCCTATCGTAGGTTCCAAGTGTATCATCTATGACACTTCAGTTGACTCTGATGAGGACATCCTTGCAAGACTTTCAGTCGTTTCTGCAAATGTTTGTGAAACACTTGGAATCTGCATGCCAGTCGTTTGCTAGACGTTTCCAGTGATACATTGGAGCACTTATTGTAATTGTTATATGTGACTAAATTTCAATTTTTTGCCAAAACTTCTCATTTGCTAACTCATATTGCTATATCAAAATGGTTTCTTTAAGTATACTTTAATTTCCTTTACAGTTTTCCCCATGAATTCGGGGATACCCTGTACACAGACAGACACCAGTCATTCAAATTCTATTCAAGGCATCCCAAAACATGTAAACTACCACAAGAAGAAAGTTGGATACTTTTGCGAAGCCAATGCTTTTCTATGCATATAGGAGAAAGTAATTTGTACAATATTTGAATGTGTAAGGAGATGGGAGTGTTACATATATATTTTTTTTTCATGAAGAGTGTATTTTTATTGTTTCAGGGGCGTTATCTACCTCGAGAATCGGATCTTTTTTCTTCATCCTTTGTTTGGAAACTACTCGGTAAGTCTTCTGTCAAAACCTTATTACCTATTTTTTGAACCTTATTATTTATTAAACTTCAAACAAAAATTAACTAAACTGTTAATTAAATCAGATTTATTCTAGCATCATTCAAATATATAACGTGCGATTAGAAAAAATGCGATTACAGACTTAAATTTTATTTTCTAATTAGTACGACGAAAAACTATCATTTTGATTCATGGATGACTCTTTATTATTGTCTTATTATTATTTTTTATTAGTAGTACCTAGTTGAGTGATCTACACTAAAGATAAAAAAAATATCCTTATACATTTGTTTTCGTAGAGTAAATTTCCATAATCGGAATCAAAACCAAATACAGTAAAATCTCTAAATAACGGACACCTCGGGAACTCAGAAATTGTCCGCTATTCGGAGGTGTCCGCTATTGGGAAAACCTCCGAGATTAAAAAATCACTAAGAAATGCTTAATGTTTCATTAATTGACTTTTATATGTCACAAAACTTCTACTACATAATTAATCAGAAATTAAAATTAGTTTTTAAGCAATAAAACTGAAATAAAATATTTCACTCCTTTATTCACTGTTCATCATATTCTTGTGAAAAAAATCTGTTACAAAAGTTTAATTTTGCTTGTAATTACATGTAATTTGTTTTTTCAATGCGACGGTACTGGACATTATTGAGTTTTGGGCAGGAGAGAGGGGACTGCACCCTTAATTATTAGAAGCATAAAATCTCAAAATCTTCCGGGGAGATACTTCAGTGCTCTAGAAGATGTTCCTCCTGAGAAACCCCTTGAATTCAACACTTGTGGGAGGAGATATTTTCCCAGCAACCCCTTTACACTTATCTGTGATTACAAAATTTCTGACACATTGCCCTGATAAGTTTAGAGGCCCTTTTTTTTTTTCTTTATCTTTCTTTTTCATTTTTTTTCTCGTTAAAAAATACTTTTTCATCCTTTAATGCCAAAAATAGTGTCCGCTATTCGTAGTGTCCGTTATTCAGAGGTTAAACATACAAAAATTTAGGTTTTGGGAGTGGGGATTGGAAAACTGTCCGTTAAATAGAGGTGTCCGCTATTCGGGAGTGTCCGTTATAGAGGTTTTACTGTAGTACATTTCAATTAATTTTAATTCTTATACAGTTAAAACAATATTATTTCTAGCATTTCATTGTTTGTCGTCTACTTTGCATTTGACTTTGCGATTGGCCACAAGACGTGTAATTTCCTGTGATAATTGTGAATTTGGTATTTTAATTTTACATTTTTTAACAAAAATATTTTTGAGCAAACTTTTTGTTAGGGAATACACTACCTTCAGCAGCGTGCACTTTAGAATTTATACGATTTTATACTTTGAAACGGGAAATTTTATTCAAACGGAACTAAGAGGACCCGTTATAATGACTTTGTCAAATATCAAACATATACTATGGTTTAGTATTTAGTATTTATATTTTGAAAACAATATCCTATAAAAATTAACAATTTATTAGAAGTAAAAAAAAAAAGTCCGACGCCAAAAAATGACAACTCATCCATTTATTTAAAATGAACGATAATAAAACAACAGGAAAGCACACAAAGGTTCTAATTTTAAGATATAATTAGATTATTTCGATATTTAGAATATAATACAACTTCCTGTTTCATGGGTTGCTTATTTATTAACCTTTTTATTAAGATTGGATATTAAGTATTAATTTTTTATAACTTGAATGCACAATTGTTTAAATAGAATAGCATTTTATAAGTATTTCGGAGATATCCCGTTATTCCAGATAACTATAACCCGTGGCTTGAACAGCGATGATGAACATTTTGGTGCACCATTTATTAAATTCTTTATTAAAATCCATACACCCTTTCCCATTTTATTAGCAAATAAAGAACGCAACATTGTTCTCGATCAAAAACATTATCTCATCTTCTGCTGAAATTCGGGTACAAATTTTCGAATACGTAAAAATAAAAAATAAAAAACCAACGGGTTAAATTGTTGAGTTGACGTTTCAAAAGATACGCTACGCAACTGTTTTCCCTTGTTTACGTTAACTAGCCCACATTAATGCGCATTTGGCGATAAAGAGGAAATTGAAATCTTTTTATACTAAAACTGGAGAAATCGCAATTTTCTGAATAGGGAAATCTTAACGTCGCTACTATTCAATTAGGGTCATTGGGTGAGGCAATGAAGGAATATTTTCACTGCAATTCCTTTTGCTCATAAAGTTTTCTGCGACGACTCTTCAGTAACACTTAACAAATATTCTGACCCAATAGATAAGGGTAAAAATAACAAGTCGGAAATTGTTCGTCAAGCGTAGCAAAATACGTACGTTCCTACTATACGAAGTTTTAAAAACATTCAGATCTTGATGTAATAAATAGTGCTCAGTATTTCGGATATTGTATAGTGGTCGAAATCTTTTGTGTCTCCTTGTAAATACTTTCACAAAGTAACACAAAGTAACTAGTAGTAAACCTCAGTAACGTATATCCTTTTCATAAAATAGTTTAAATATAATTAAAACACGTCCCAAACAAAATGTTCCCCTACACCATTATATAATATAAAATACTTTTGCGTGGTCCTGCAAATCAATAACAACTATTCCTTGCACCAAGACTGTACAGAATGTACATTTTAATATATACTTTATAAATGCATATCCATTTTATAATAATGCTCGTAAGAGTGTAACATCATGAAAACACACTTGAAACTATTTTTCCTATTGGGTATCATGTAACTGAATATGTTTGATTGTCCCACTCATTAAACTATGCATCCGATTTTCATAAAATTTGAAATGACTCTCTAAAATGATGCAGCAATGGAGGATATTCCAAATCTGTGTTCGAGGATGTAAAAAGTGACGTGGTACCGGTAATTTATACAAAGAACTTCTAACTGATATGAAGGGAGGCTGCTACTGCTTTCCCCATGAACTGTTCCATTGGCTGCTGGTGATTTATATTGCATCTAACGGAGCTTTCCCTTCTTATTACGCAAGAAGTTTTTGCCTTGACCACGTGATCATGACGTACATGGAATATCCTCCATTATATATATTAAATTTCGAATAATTCAGTTGGGTAGTTTTTGCCCTGTTACATGCGAACAAACGGACTTCATTCTAATTCCTCATTCATAGAAAGTTTTCTGTGACGACTTTTCAATTGCATTTAACAAGTATTCTGCCACAATACATGAGGAAAGTAAAAAAGGAAAATTACGTTGAAATGAATGCTCCAAATCAGCGATTCACAACCATGCGCACACAGAAGAAGGACGTGAAGGACGTCAGGTGAACCGCAAAATTTATTAAAGATTTTACGAATTAAGAGAAATGTTGCATTACTTTAGAATGTAATATTTCAAAAATTTGGAATTTAATTTTGAAAAGAGGTTTGCATATTGCACAAATTATCATTTCGTGTAAATTTGTTTTAAATGTTGAAATACTCTTAGAATGAATATGCGGGAAAATCTTAAAATGGGAGTTTTTTGGAAGAAATCATGTTAAAAACAAATATCAGGTAACAAAGAAAGTTTGTTCAGAATATTTACTCTTGTCGCGTAGATATGGCTAAACTGATTCTTATGACGTCATATTTGAACACTACCTTCTCACCTCATTCAATATAGAGTTGTTCGTTTCGCTCTCAGTTTTGTACGCTGTGCAATCATTGTAAGAACATTCTTTGACAAAGGAGATTTTGAAGTCTAATTTTCTCTACGAATTAAAATTAGGATACGAAGCTGATGAGACTATTAGAAGACTATGTCCTGCCTTTTTAGGATCTTCGGTGAGTGAACAGGCAAATCAAAAATGGTTCAGCCAATTTTCGTTCGGAGGTGAGAACCTCGAAGACAAACCCCGTGCTGATCGTCTATCCATCTTGCAGAAAATCCAGCTAGAGGAGAAAATCAGGCAGAATTCTCATCAAACATGCCAGAAGCTTGCAGACAGGTTTACAGTATATGGTAAAAATATCCAGTCGCACTGAATGACTCTGATGCGGAACTCAACAAATGGGTTTCACGTGATCTGTCTGAGGAAAATAAGCTCTAACGGTTGAACAACTGCTTTTTACTGCTGCCGCAACACAACAAAGCCTCTTTTCTGTATCAAATATTGACATGTGACGAAAAAGAAGTTTTAAATGATAACCAGAAAGAAAATGTTATCGGTCGAATTCTGGGAAATCGGAAGAAAAATGTCATTGGTCGAATTCAGGATAACCGGAAGAAAAACGTCATTGTTCGACTTCCGGCTCCCTCTCATTGGCCGCCATACAGAACATTCATAAAAAATGTAATGTTATGTGTTTAGTGGATCAGTGTTGTTTTAGTTCACAATAAATTCTTTAAAAAAATTTAAAAAAAGCATCACAGCTAACGTCTACCCAACACAGTTGCAAACTGTTTCATCTGCTTGGCTCCAAAAGTATACAATGCTGGTCAAAAGTAAAGGCGTTCTCCTCCCTAATGATGTCAAACCTCATACGGCCAAAACGAATAGAGACATCATCAACACACTGGACTGGGAGTTTTGCTTCATTTATTTCTCGGATGTCTACTCATTTGATCATTACCTGTTTTTAATCATGAATGACCACCTGAGATAAGAGCAATTCCGAAACCCAGATAATGTCAAAGAGGTTCTAAGACAAAATTTGTACTTAAAAAAATTAAAAAATTAAAGATTTTTTTTTTCAGGAAAGGCATTTATAAGCTTGTGTCTGGTTAGGAACACATAATTGAATCCAACGGTGGTTACTGAGAAGAATAAAATAAATGTTTAAGATATTTTAGGGTCTTTTTATTTGTGATGAAATTGTTGAATACTGACATTATCTTGGTTGCTTGATGATCTTTGCCAATCCCAAAAATTTATTCTATTCATGCATATTAATACTTCGAAAAGCGTAGTTTATTGTTTACTTGAGCATTTTGGAAAAAAAAAATGGGAAGCTTAAAAGATAAAGAAATAAAATTTTGTCGATAAATACTATTCTTCACTTAAACTAAAAAAAAAAAAAAAAAAAAAAAATCGAAAAAAAAAAAAAAAAAAAAGCTTTTACAGCATCTTTTTATAGAGAATCATTTCCATTTCCAACTTGGTCTGACGACAATAGTTAAAACGTATATGTGAAATTTGCTTCAGTTATATCCATAACTTTATACACTTTCTTATGATACAAAAGGAAAATCGCATAAAAGTCGTTTTTGCAGCGAAATCATTTTGAATAATTTATCAGATTTCCAAAAATATACACTGTAAAAAAAAAAAAAAAAAAAAAAAAAAAAAAAAAAAAAAAATCTGTAAAGGTACTACATTTTACCTAGGAAACTGGGATTCCAAGAACTTTTTCTGTAACGGTAACAATAAAAACTCAAGTTTTAGAATAGGTTACATGGATTTTTCCTGTTATAGTTACATGAAAAGTTCTTGGAATCCCAGTTTCCTAGAAAATGTATAGTACCTTTGCAGATTTTTTTTTCTTTTACAGTGTAATGTAATGTATAACTATACCAAAAATCAGTTGTCTGTAACAAACACTGACAAACTTTTAATGCTACTTCAGAGCAAAAGTACCATTATTTTAGTCAGGTGATCGTAGCTCACTTCTTGTGAGAAATATTT
Source organism: Maratus speculifer (assembly GCA_964019185.1). Classification (NCBI taxonomy): domain Eukaryota; kingdom Metazoa; phylum Arthropoda; class Arachnida; order Araneae; family Salticidae; genus Maratus; species Maratus speculifer. Next base: position 18,650,514 of record OZ025292.1, on the reverse strand, counting down.
GTTCTGTTCATCAATTTGCGAATGTAAGCAATTTAGCTGCAACGCACGCGGACAAGTCTAAGGAAAAAAGGCAAGCTGCCACGTATACACGTGTCTCTTTTTTGCAGACCGTTTCAAGCACATTATAATCGAATGAACAAATGCAAAGAGCTTCACGTGACTCTAGTGGTCTAATGCAAAATGTAATGCAACCACTATTCTCTTTTGTCAGCTTTGGGACGTTTTGGATTTTAATTGGCAGATCAAAGAGCAAAATCAAAATCAAAGAAATTAATTTTGTACTAAAATTACTTGTGTACCTATTTTTATACCTTCATGTTTTAATTTAACAGATTTACTTTCATTATTATTATTTATTTATTAATTAGGTTTATTTCAGAAAATTAATATTGAATTAGCGTGGACAGCGTGTAAGTAGCGGAAGCGATTAAACTAACATTTTAAAAAATAACACAAAACATTTTCCTGGACGTTTTTTTCTTTAATTTTCTTTGTCCTCGGATTTTTTTTTTTTTTTTTTTCCATATTTATTTGATAGTATCGCCTCAAAGTGACATAACGAATGACCATTTCATTACTTAATACATACTTGAAATTTCGATAAAATACTTTTCAACATTTTTGATGCAATACGCTCCTATATTTTCGATTAAAAAACAATACAAAAATAAAGTACATGCTTAAAGTACGCCCCTGGTATACCAATTATTAACTGTACTGGTATTACTAGGTTTATTTCTTTTCAATAAAGTAATTTATTAATTATGTTTTTTAACAACCTACAATCACATATTTTTAAATTTGTGTATTTTTCTCGGTTTCATTTTCATTAATTTTACTGTGCAGATCAAACCACCCCATTTCCTATTCCACTACTTTCCCGAAGACAGACTTCGTTGCGGTAAGACGTTTGAACAATTATATTTTTTCTACTGTCTGTAATTATATCTACTCAAAATTTCATCTTATCTGTCTTTCTTTTCTTCTTTTTTTTAAGGAAACGTTGAAGAAGACGATGCAGAAGTTGAAGTCCTTTCAGAAGTAATGTATTTTTCATTTACACGCTTTCCTTTCACATTGAAGTTTTTCTTACTCAGCCTTTGTACACTGTAAAAAAAAATCTGTAAAGGTAACGCACTTTATCTAGGAAACTGGGATTCCAAGAACTTTTCCTGTAACGGTAACAACAAAAACTCAAGTTTTAGAATCGGTTACATGGATTTTTCCTGTTATCGTTACATGAAAAGTTCTTGGAATCCCAGTTTCCTAGAAAATGTTTAGTACCTTTACAGATTTTTCTTACAGTGTACTATATGTTGCTTAAAAATAAGTATTTTTATTATTTTTAGTTCCTTTCACAGATTCAAAAAAATAAAATGTAAAAAGAGATAAAAATAATTTTTCAATTTAAAAAGAACCTGTTTCTAAAACCACTAGCACCCAAGACCTACACTGTAAAAAAAAATTCTGTAAAGGTACTAAACTTTTTCTAGGAAACTGGGATTCCAAGAACTTTTCCTGTAACGGTAACAGCAAAAATTTAAGTTTCAGAATCGGTTACATGGATTTTTCTTGTTCCCGTTATATGAAAAATTCTTGGAATCCCAGTTTCCTAGAAAATGTTTAGTACCTTTACAGATTTTTTTTTTTTACAGTGTACAGAGCAACGGGGTGGTAAAAATGTCATCACAAAAAAATGTTGGCATTACTCCCTTAATACTGAGTTCAAATTAAAGGATATCATTTATATCTGAGTGACTTAAATGAACATTTCCAAACACCATATCAGATGATGGAGAAATCAACACTGTAAAAAAATTTCTGTGAAGGTACTAAACATTTTCTAGGAAACTGTGATTCCAAGAACTTTTCCTGTAACGGTAACAGCAAAAATTCAAGTTTTAGAATCGATTACATGGGTTTTTCCTATTACCGTTACATGAAAAGTTCTTGGAATCCCAGTTTCCTAGAAAATGTTTAGTACCTTTACAGAATTTTTTTACAGTGAAGCCTCGATTCGGGTCAAATAAAAATGTAAAATCAAATTTAAATTAATTCATTTAAAAGTCCTAATTTGAATGAGATGTAATATCATCGTGGCTTAAATGCGCTTCACATTTATAGGTTCTAATGAGATGACGTGGAACTCGAGATCGGCCGAAAATTTAGTTTCGTTTTCGGCTCAAAATCTGATATAAGCCGATAATTCTGGATTTTCTAGTGCTCATTAAAAGCTCCAGACTTAGCAGTCACATAATTTCATAGTTTGAAATCGCAGAAGTGCTTCGAATACTCTTTGAGAAAGTTCTACTATAAAAAATAATTATTTATAAACGTTATTATAAAAAATAAATCAAGGTATTGACACTTGAAACACATTTAAGGCGATGAAATTCGTGTAAATAGAAAACATTTTGTGTCGCAGAGGAATTTGTTATATTTTCTTTTAAAGGAAAATAAAAAAAATTATTTGAGGTACAGAGAGTCAAATTGGGCCACACTTATAATTATAGCATAATTAATTAATAATTATGTATATTTGTGTATGTATTAATTACTTGAAACATGTGTCTTAATCATATCACTCTGACATAAGAATTTCTTTTTTTGTGACGAATTCCACAAAGAATTCAAATTTCGGTCACAATCACTCCATATTTGGGAGTCAGGAAGAAGCAATCACCTAAGAGTTGTAATATGACATAAAGAAGTTTTCTTTTGGTATTGGCTGTGACTGTGATCATTTGTGACATCATATAAACTGGCTGTACTATTAAAATCGATCTATTTTTGATCTATTACTATTTTTTATCAATTATTGCGACTTGAGAATAAGAAAAACCAATAACCACATACTACGATAAAATTAACATTATTAGTTGTTAATAAACAAAATCCTATGTAAATAATAGATAATAAGCAACTATTTTTCTCCGCTAAAATTTTTAAGCAGGGCATTATGGTAGGATTTATCGTAAGGCATTCAGGACGCGTGCCCTGGGTCTCCCACCTTCCATAAGTGGATCTCCAGAATTTCATTTTGTGTCTAACATTGAAATTAGAAATACATAAGTGCCCTAAAGAGCATTTGTACATTTGTATTATAGTTCATTATTGTACATTTGTATCCTTATTCTATTCAGTGAGACACATTAGTTCAGTATTAACCCTTTCTCTCCCAGCGTTTCACACTTCCCTCTCTCGTGTCTCCAACTATGCTTCGTAGCAACGATCTTGGAGTACAATTATGAGACTTGAGTTTAGCATTTTTTTTTTTTTTTAAATCTGTACGGACAGATATTTTCAGACTCCGGCTCTAGCCTGTTAAAGTTTTTGCAATTCGTGGTATGTCTGGGCTCAGTTTCTAAAAGATGCCAGCATTCTTTAACTTACAATTAAGTTTTTTTAAAAGAATACCGTATCTTCATTTATGCGAAAATTTTACAGCCTATTTTAAAGCTATATGTACACAAGTCATGAAATATAAAATAGAAACACTAATGTTCTCATACACTATTACATACAAATACCTCATTAAAAAACTTTATGTACTTTAAAAGAAAATAAAAAAAAAATCATAATTTTGAAACTCTCTGACAATGAAAAATACTAGAAAAGAATTTAGCACGGGATCAACCCGAGTGTGTAAAAAAAGAAGTCTTCAGCAAAAAATAAAATGAAATAAAATAAAATTAAGCGTGGGGCCAGACCGGTCCTAGTGTATCGAGAGAAAATTGCCCTCGAAAACGACTCAAGGCAAATCTCTAAACGATTTGGCATTTAAAAAGAAGTAATAAAAAATATCACATACAAAATGAAAATCCAATTTCATACGATTTGATTTACGCGCTATTCTCAATATTTAACATTAGGAAGAGATAGCGTCCCGTCAGATGTCAGTATCGCTATGCCAAATGGAACACTTCCTTTTCACAACTGGTATAGCAAATACGCTAAAAAGACTAAAAAACAATTTTAAAAAATAAAATTATTTAGTTAGTCGGAGTACCCCCTTTTCACAAGTCAGTGTTTGTAAAGTTTATTTGATGTTTATGCGGCACACTTCCACAGAATAGCTCTCATTTCTATTGATCAAAAGAAAGGACTGAAACAGGCACATACCCCCCCCCAAAAAAAGAGCTTATCCCGTATTTGTGCACTTTCGGCGACACATCAATTTATGTAATTTTCAATTTAATTATTTAGTTAGTTATATATTTTTTTTAATTCCAGGATGACGTTTTGTGGCAGCGGAGTAAATATGTTGAAATGGCACTCATCTTTGACCAATCTCTCGTAAGTAATCGAGGTTCCTTAAAAAAATTTCATTGTTGAATTATTATGTTTTTTTTCAACCTAAAGTGATATCATTTTATATTTCTATTTCCATGGCATTGCCAAACTGCATGCTGACCTAAAAAACACATGGGTAAATCTCATAATACTTTTCACATTCATATTCTTTTGATATATTAATGACAGTACATGCGTCTTAGCGCAATCGAGTTTGTGTATTCTAATCTCCATATTGTAGAGATAAGTTAATTGGGATCGGTTGAAGGTTATATTAAACGTGTGTCCTAACTACTTTCTCTTTGTATCCCTTTAACCCTGAAAATAAACCAAAACAAATGGCAATGAAGAATAGTATACCCTTGGTTCAAATCGCCCTCAGATTTTGCCAAATAAGCTATAGCCTAGAACCTGCCCTGACAGTAAACAATGTATAATACACAATTTTTAATGTTCAGTACATCACTTACCAACTCTAATTCGGTTTTGATGTTGAAAATGACAAAAAGATTTTATTGCATTCTGTATGGACCAGAATGCGGCTTCACAAATCACCACTTCATCGAATTGACGGCTGAAATTCCAGAATTAGGTAAAACTCGATTCGCGTATTAAACTTCAACGGGTCTGCCAATTCCTATCTTAGGGAAAAACACTTGTAAACCCTATTTTGATAGTTGACTGCACTGTAAAATATATCTGTGAATTTACGGTAAACTACTGACAGCAAAGTTGCCGGACATTATCCGCTTTGGGAAATGAAAGAAAGGAAAACTCCGTTTGAAGAAGCGGTAACTTTTAGTTAAAAGATTTGATTTTTAATGATAATAATTTAATTTTTAAAATTAATGAACCGATCAATCGTCAAAGAATTCGAACTTTCCGAGTAATTTTGAGCTGCTATATTGTTTAATTTAGTTTTTTTTCCCTACAAGTTCTCTTGAAGATCGAACTCGGGACCTTTTGATAGCGGAACAAATCCTTACGAACTGAGCCAAAGCTGCTGATGCCGGATTGTACAAAGTATGTCTTTTATGAGTTAGTGGGAAAATCTGTTGTGCTTTTCAAAGATTTCCTTTCAAATATATTCGTTAGAATATTCGTAAAGACTTGTGGCGACCAGTTACTTTTAATCTGGTAATCGATTTTTTTAAACCTAGAATTTCAGTCGCCAACACGATGAAGTGATATTCCGTGCAGCCGCTTCCCGGTCTATTACGCTTCTTATTTGAGTAAACTCTGCTTGTATATCTTTTTTAAATACTTGCAAAAAATTTTACAGAGTGATTTAAAAAGAGCTGACAAAATTTTAAAGAGTGGTAGAGAGAACTTAAATAAAAGGTTTTCGACATGTAGTGCATGTTCAGAAATAGCACTTTTAAGCACTGGTGGCAAAGAAAACCTTGTATTGAATGACAGCGTATAATCACCAATACATGGATGGTGCTTACATTTTCCAACAGACTTCCTATGACAAAAAGTGCTTAATTTGATCCTTTCAATCATTCTTCAAGATCTTAATAGATGTTTCCAATCACTCTGTATATATATATACATAACATGATATCACTGTTTAACTTTCTTCTTTATCTGTCTAATGTTATTAAATGTTTCAAATATAATTTTTCGAATGATACTGCGCTAATAATTTTCAATTCATTTACAATATATTCATAAAATATGTGTAACGTGACATCGCTGTTTAACTTTTTTTTTATCTCTTTACTTTAATTTAAGGTTTCACATAATTTTTGGAATGATTCTTCCCTAAAAATTTCCCACTCAGAACTTCAAATTCCACTCAGAAAAAAAAAAAAAAAAAAAAAAAAAAAAAACTTGTGTTTCTATGAATGATTAACAAGTTTTGAACTAAATTAATATTTGAATATTCTAACCAGTGCAAAAAATAAATTACTAACTTATTATTAAATTGTAAAAACTGATGTAAACTTGTTTTTTATTTTCTTTTTTCCAGCTCCGTATGTTTAAGTCCCCTCCCACCGATGCTTTAGCCGCTGCCTTGGAAATCGTCAATCACGTCGACCTAGTAAGTATTGATGAGATATCTAAAGGACAAAACTGGGGAATTTTATTAGTGACCAATGGTCAGTAGCTCTAGTTTTAACGGTGGCCACTTTTTTTATTTAAAATTAATAAATAATAAACTTTTGTCAAAATTTCTGTTAATACTAATCTAAAACGGAATAGCCCAAATAAATGTGTTAATATAAACCTGTTGCAACCAGGGCCGTAACTAGAAGTGAATAAGGGGGGGGGGGGTGGAGGGGGTTCAAGAAAATGTAAATGGGGCGATTTATATTCTCTGTCTCTCTTTGACGCAGAAAGATTAATTAGTGCATATTCACACTGCAGTTACTATGGTTCTTATTAAACTGTTGTAATAACTTCATTTTATGCTAAGAAGAGAATAAGATGATGAAAAATTCGAATGTATAGTGAGTGCAATATCAAATGTCATGATAGCTTCCTAAGTGCAAATAAGATGAGCAAGTGTTGAAACACTTATTTTAATTACAATTTCATATTTCTGCAAAACTGGGAAAGAGACTCAAAACTAAATTAGATTTTTGAACAGAATTTCATTTGAATTTTCGGAACAGAAATTCATTGAGTGACCTTCGAGTTTTTTCCAAAGGAGGCTCAAAATGTTTTAGGGGGGGGGGGGGAGTCAACTCGACGTAGCATCTTCTTAGCTACGGCCCTGGTTGCAACCAGAAAAAGTTGAATACTTGATGGGATGCAAGAAAATTGCGCCAAAAAGCAATTTTTTAATCATTTAACTGATTCTTTGTTTCACAAACAATAAACTGAAAATATGGAATAAACATAACTTTATTTAAACTAAAATATTCGTAACATTTAGTCTAAATATTTCTGCTATTATTTAAAATTTTAGTGGTGTCAAAAAGCTTTAAGTGATGAATCATGCAAACACTTCTTGCCAGTACAACGTGCGGACAAGTCTGTTAAGTGGTTAATAGCCATTTTTTTTCATTTAGTCGTCTTATGTCCAACACGACTACTAATGTTAATTTTGCTCTTTAACCCTTTAGGGTCTGGTGTACTATTGATAGTACATGTACGTAGTACGATTTAAAAATTCGAGGACTGCGGTCATGCTTGACAACGAAAGCACGTGTCTAAAGTAAAACCGACTGAAATGTATTCTCCCAACCTTCCCTTACTTGCTCATGTTAGTTCAGTCCATTCATGTGACCGAATCGCACGCGCATCTATTATCTTCCGAAGCTAGTAAACTTTCTCGGCGACGTAAGAAAGATAGCTTTTTTTTAACAGCGTTGCAGCATTAAATTCTGTCAAAGACTTGGTAGAACGCCAATGGAGACTTTGAAAATACTAAAAGATACGTATGATGAATCTACCATGGTGAGACACAAGTTTTATGAATGGCATCGACGTTTTAAAGAAGACCGAGAATCCATCGAAGACGATAAACGCATTGGAAAACCTTCGCTGAGGCCAGACACTAGTACTTTCTGCTTGAGAACGCACCAGCATATCGATACCATCTGTTAAAACAATTCCTCGTCAAAACTCACAGTAATATGCTTTTACATCCCCCTTATCAACTGGACATAGACCTGTTTAACTTTTAACTCTTCACGTCAATGAAAAACCATTCACAGAGACGCCGTTTTTAGTCATCAGATGTGATGAAAACAAGAGACTTCATGGGAGGTTGCAAAAAATGTCTTCCAGCAATGCTTCCAAAAGTTATACGAACGCTGGCAGTAGTGAATCGTCGCCCAAGGTGACTACTTTGAAGGTGGATGTCCTTCCACGCTCTGAACTATTTAGGGAAATGTCTTTCATAACTTTTCCCCGAACTTTTGAATCGTGCTACGTATTTTCATTGAGTATCATGGTGGCTTAACAATTATTTTGTACTTTCTACTTATAGAAATGATAGTATATGACATGCATTTCTTACGAATTGAATATTTTCAACTGAGCGAAAAAATGCCCAGGCCGGGAATTGAACCCAGATACTTGGCTTACAAGGTCGATGCTTTACCAGTTAAGCTAACTGGGCGACAGCCGGCTGGGTTTTTTCGCTCAGATAACCTTATTGGTCGTAACATCTGGTCTGTCATTAAGACAGACAATCAGTTTGATTACATTAAAATAATAGTATATCTACGTATCCATCGTTATATGGAGTTCCGTTACCTGCGGTTTATTCTGCCGAGCTGTCTAAATGTCAGACCAGATGTTATGACCAATAAGATTATCTCAGCGAGAAATTCCCGCCGGCTGTCACCCAGTTAGATTAACAGGTAACGCATTGGCCTTGTAAGCCAAGTATCCAGGTTCGATTCCCGGCCAGGGCACGTTTTCACTCAGTTGTAAATATTCAATTCGTATGATAAATTTGCCAATCAGTTTGATTGTGTTAAAATAATAGTATATGCCTTTCATATTATGGTTTCATTTATGTTTTGAAATTTAATAATAACAATATTAATAAAAGTTTACTTGACTCTCTTTGCACCGTTGGCGATTTCTTCATTTTATGCAGATATTTCACTCTTTAAACTTAAAATATAAGTTACTTTTATGAACCAATCATGCGGGATAAAACGCAAAAAACATTAAGTTGTAATATTTGTTAAACTCTGCTGTAATACGATATTTTCCAGACGTCTCCAAAAACTCTTCCTTAATCTATTATCCAATAAATATGAATTGAATAGTACACGAAATACGCACATTCCTTGCATTTCAGGTAATGAGATAATCTTTAAACATCAGTAAGTCTATTTGGACAGCTACGATTAACATTATTAAAAGCAAAAATAATTTTGTTTACAAAATAAAAAAATTAAAAAATCGAACCCGAAAGGGTTAAGGAGATTCGTTTACCATTGCAGAGTGGATGATTGGTTAATAGACCTAAGGGGACACACTACTTTGAAATTGGTCAAAATATCGATTCTCTTTTTTAGGTAGATTTCCTATGAAATACTACCTATTGCGGTCGCTCCTATGTTGGAATTTCTGAAAAATTTTTGCAGATCCACGCCGATCATGACCTCTAGACCTCAAAACTACCATCAGTAAAAAAGCTTATATATAGTTTCTTATTTTAGTAAAAAAGTCTACATACAAGGTGATTCAGCTCGTCGGTGACAAACTTTAAGGATCGATAGAGCACACCTAGACGAACATTTTTGAATAGGGAATGTAGGGTCCCTGACGCGATGGTAAGGCGCTAGGCGCTTTCGAAAATTTGGGTGCCGAAATTCGAAACGTCATAAAAACTAGGGAAATGGTTAGATTTTCTTGCTTGTTGCGTCGAAATGATTCTGTTTGTTTAGACTTTCTTCAGTACCAATTTGATAAGCGTATCTCTTAAAACATGGATAGGGGGCGCTGCAGACTTTGGAGAGCTAGACAACAACTTTAAGCCCGTTATTTTGATAATTTAACACATGCTCGCCAAAGTTTATACTCTAACTTAAAGTTTGAACCCAAAAGTAGAGCCCTGCAAAAAGCGTAAGAGCCGGAATAAAATGTCAAAGTACAGGGTGGTCGAAACTCGAAGGCTCCTAAGAGATAAACAAACAGATTTCTTGACTTATGGCATGCATTTTCATGATTCTGTTTGCTGGGGCTCTCTGAAACTCAGTTGAACGGTACAAAAAGAAACATCGATAGGGGGCGCTTTGGGCAAAAAACATAATTCGTTGACATTTCGGACGCTAACTGGAAACGGGGCGCTACGATCAGTTAGAAACAAAACAAGAGAGTAATTTACTTATCATAAGAAGCTATTAAAACTGCAGTTTGTTTGTTTTTTTTAACAAACATAGCTGGTTTCAATCATGCACAATGCGCGCAATAAAATTTACATAAGGTGCTTTTTGCTGATTTATGCAAAAGATATCGTACCATATCGATATGCAAAAGATACGTAATGCGTAGACGACAACGCGAGATGACGTAGTTGTATGCGCAGACACGTCTTTTGAACGTGCGGTACCTACTTAAGCTTCGGGTTACTTGTCTGCAGATCGGTAGTAGGATGGAACGGTACACAAACTCTGAATTGGCTGACATGCATTTGGCGTATGGCGCTGCTGGTTGTAATGGACGAGCCGCTCAGCGATTGTACGCCGAGCGTTACCCCAACAGGCAAATCCCCTGCCATGCCTTCTTCGCTCGAGTACACCAGAGGTTGTCCACAACGGGATCTTTCGACGGAGGCAGGCCTGAACGGGAGCGATCAGTGAGCACCCCCGACAACGAAGAGGCTGTGCTTAACCTGGTTGAGGACAACCCAGGTCTTAGCACGAGAGATATCGCCAGACATGTTGGCATTTCGCAAGCAACTGCGTGGCGCATCTTACGTTCCCGGAATCTGCACCCCTACCACATCCAGCGGGTGCAGTTGCTCAGAGAGCAGGATTTTGGCCCTCGAGTGGAATTTTCAAGATGGTACTTGGCGATGAGATCCAGGGATCCCCGTTTTGTAAACAGCATTTTGTTTACGGACGAGTCCACCTTCAGCCGGGAGGGAATGTGGAACGCCCACAACAGTCATGTGTGGTGTGATGAAAATCCACATGAAACCAGAAGCCGAGCAGCCCAGGAGCGTTTCTCAGTAAATGTGTGGGCCGGCATTCTGGGGGATTGCCTCATTGGCCCTTATTTGTTACCTGAACGGCTGACAGGTGGAAATTACCTGATTTTCCTGGATCAAGTGCTGCCGCAGCTTCTGGAGGAGGCGCACGTACCCGAAGGTTCGCGTCGCCAGATGTGGTTCCAGCACGATGGAGCTCCGGCCCATTACACGAACGACGTGCGTCTCCATCTAAACGCAAGGTATGGCCAGCGGTGGATCGGGCGTGGGGGTCCAGTTCACTGGCCTGCCCGATCACCAGACCTCACCTGCTTGGATTTCTTCCTTTGGGGTTACCTGAAGGCCGAGGTATACCATACACCTGTCAGCAGTGCTGAAGAACTTGTGGCGCGCATTGTGGCAGCTGCAGGGCAGATCAGAGATACTCCTGGCATTGTTGGAAACACACACTCATACACTGAAACATACACTGAATGCGACGGAGATGCGAAGCCTGCATCATGGCCCAAGGTCGAAATTTCGAGCATCTTCTGTAGTGTTATTTTTTGTAAATTAATTTCCAGTATCACTGATGTTTTTGGTCTAAATTTATTCAGAAGTGTTGAGCAGAGGTAGAAAATGTGTTTTCATTATTACTAACTGATCGTAGCGCCCCGTTTCCAGTTAGCGTCCGAAATGTCAACGAATTATGTTTTTTGCCCAAAGCGCCCCCTATCGATGTTTCTTTTTGTACCGTTCAACTGAGTTTCAGAGAGCCCCAGCAAACAGAATCATGAAAATGCATGCCATAAGTCAAGAAATCTGTTTGTTTATCTCTTAGGAGCCTTCGAGTTTCGACCACCCTGTACTTTGACATTTTATTCCGGCTCTTACGCTTTTTGCAGGGCTCTACTTTTGGGTTCAAACTTTAAGTTAGAGTATAAACTTTGGCGAGCATGTGTTAAATTATCAAAATAACGGGCTTAAAGTTGTTGTCTAGCTCTCCAAAGTCTGCAGCGCCCCCTATCCATGTTTTAAGAGATACGCTTATCAAATTGGTACTGAAGAAAGTCTAAACAAACAGAATCATTTCGACGCAACAAGCAAGAAAATCTAACCATTTCCCTAGTTTTTATGACGTTTCGAATTTCGGCACCCAAATTTTCGAAAGCGCCTAGCGCCTTACCATCGCGTCAGGGACCCTACATTCCCTATTCAAAAATGTTCGTCTAGGTGTGCTCTATCGATCCTTAAAGTTTGTCACCGACGAGCTGAATCACCCTGTATACAGGGTGTCCCTGAACAAATGGTATATACGCTAGGGGGTGATAGAACACATCAAGACGAGTAATAGTAAATAGGAAACCAAGGGTCCCAAACGTTTTCCAAAGGAGATAGCCGCAATTAAAGTTTGGGGTCCAAAATTTCAAATATACATAAAAAACGGAAAAATTGGTCGATTGATTTGCGGTTTTCACTAAAACTATTCTTTATATTGGTATTTTCTTGAAAATAAGTTATAAAGATAAATTTCAAAAAATGCCGATAGAGGGCGTTTTAGACTTTGAAATAATGAAAAATTATTTTTTGCCGTGATTTTTTGCATCTCATTAAATAGTTTCGTAAGCTTAGACTTAAACTTAAATTTTGAGCTCAAAATCTGAATAGCTGGGAATGGTTAAGTAGCACAAACTTAACTGTGTTCAGAGGGTTCAAATTTCAAATGATTTTAAAAAACGGAAAAATCGGTCGATTCGTTTGCGGTTTTAAATAAAACTATTCTTTAAGTCAGTATCTTCTTGAAAATACATTTTAAAGATAAATTTCCAAAAATTCCGTTAGAGGGCGCCTTAAAATTCAGAGTAACCAACAACTAATTTTAACCGGTATTTTTTGTATCTAATTAAATGCTTTCCAAAATTTATTAAATGTTTTCGAAATCTTAGATTTAAACTTAAATTTTGAACTCAAATTCTGAATCGTTGGGAGGGGTTAAGAAGCGCAAACTGAAATGTGTTCAGGAGTTGAAATTTACCCCCCCCCCCCCACATCGAACACAGTTCACTTTTGTGCTACTTAAACACTCACAACGATTCAGAATTTGATCTCAAAATTTAAATCTAAGCTTTTGAAATCATTTAATGAGATTTAAAAAAATAATGGTCATAAATAGTTGTACGCTACTCCAATGTCTAAGGCGCCCTCTATCGGCAATTGTGAAATTTATCTTTAAAATTTATTTTCAAGAAAACACTGATTTAAAGAGTAGTTTTTGCAAAAACCACAAGCAAATCGACTAATTTTTCCGTCTTTTATAATAATTTGGAATTTAAACCCTCTGAACCTGGTTCACTTTGTGCTACTTAACCGCTCCCAACTACTCAGATTTTGAGCTCAAAATTTAAGTTTAAGTCTAAGTTTACGAAAACATTTAATCAGATGCAAAAAATAACGTAAAAAATAGTTATTCGTTACTCCAAAGTCTAAAGCGCCCTCTATCGGCGTTTTTTGATATTTATCTTTATAATTCATTTTCAATAAAATACCGAAATAAAGAATAGTTTTAGTGAAAACCGCAAATCAATCGACCAATTTTTCCGTTTTTTATAATCATTTGAAATTTAAACCCTCTGAACACAGTTAAGTTTGTGCTACTTAACCACTCTCAACTATTCAGATTTTGAGTTCAAAATTTAAGTTTAAGTCTAAGCTTACGAAACCATTTGATTAGATGCAAAAAATCACGGCAAAAAATAGTTTTTCATTACTTCAAAGTCTAAAGCGCCCTCTAACGGCATTTTTCGAAATTTATCTTTATAATTTATTTTTAAGAAAATACCAACATAAAGAATAGTTTTAGTGAAAACCGCAAATCAATCGACCAATTTTACGTTTTTTATGTGCATTTGAAATTTTGAACCCCAAACTTTAATGGCAGCTATCTCCTTTGGAAAACGTTTGGGACCCTTGGTTTCCTGTTTACTATTACTCGTCTTGATGTGTTCTATCATCTCCTAGCGTATATACCATTTGTTTAGGGACACCCTGTATATATATATATATATATATATATATAAATACTTTTATAAATACATCCAAAGTTATTCAGACAATACCAATAAAAGAACCAATGAAACCAGTATTTTTACATTCATATTATTAAAAACAGTTGAAGTTTGAAGAGAAATAGAAGGCAGATTACCAAATTACTAAGAAATATGTGGATAAATGGACAATATATAACCAGAGTAATTCATATATTACCATACAATAAACCAATGGAACCAGTATTTTTACAATCATCTTATTGAAAACAGTTGAAGTTTGAAGTGAAATAGAAGGCAGATTGCCAAAATAATGAAAGATAAACGGATAAAAAGGCAGTAGAAGGCTTTTCCATTAAACTACTTCATCAGGGGTGTATAGTTTAACAAAAAAGCAAAAACATCCAACCAGTTTCTGTTATGAGTCGTGCTGAAAGCTAATAATTCGACTCACAATACACCCGACTGGCTGGAAGCTATTCAGATGACAAATTAGTAGAAAGATACACATAGAAGAAAATAAAATCAATATGACAAAATAACAATAATACATTATTCCATTAAAAAAAAAAAAAAAAAAAAAAAAAAAAAAAAAAAAAAAAAGGAATTATATATTAAGATATTTACCATTACCCATATCCTAGCAAGATTTGTAGTGCAATCAGATACAAACTATATGTGACTTACTAACAGTCACGGTTATGGTCATAGTATAAATCACATAGATAATAAAATAAAGTTGTAGCAATAATTATAAAAATTAGTAAAACATATATTATACTATATAATTCATAATATATTTAGAAAAAAATAGATGCTACTATTAGAAATATTATATTTTTATTTTAAATCAGTTATTAATATTACTATATTAATTAATGAACTAGAATATATTACTACAACTTCTAGCGGAAAATTATTTTAGTGCTGCCATCTAAAGGATTAATATATTAATTAAATTATATGCTTATGGTGCTGCCCTCTATTATAGGAAAAAAATAAATTATTTATTAGCTAAGAATTTCCAAGAATAATTTCTATTCTAATATTTTACAAATAATTTCTTTAAGACAAATACAATAGACAACCATAGCTTATCTCAATAACTTGATCATTTTTAAGTTATGCATATTAGTTTTTAAATAAACATAAACTTTAATACTATGTGTAAAGTTTTTTTTTTATTAAATATATAATAATTAACCATTGCGTATTATCCAGACAACACCGCCCTCCTCCGTAATCTAACATCTAACCCACCCAACCATCCTATTATTCATTTTTTTTTTGTATTATTTTTATTTTTTATAATTTTTTTAAACATTTTTTTACGCAATGTGTTAATTATTTTTAAGATCATGTAATAACTTATTATACATTAAAGACTATAGGAGTTTTTATCAATAACATCATATGGTAATATTGGTTGAAGAGAAAATAGACAGTTAATACTTAATAAATGTTTATACAGATAATATTTTTTTAACCAAATGTAAAGGATAACCATATCTTATAGCAGTTTCTTGTACAGTTTTTAAATTATGCATTTTAAAAATATGTGAACAAATATTTTTAATTCTATGGGCAAAATTAAGTAATATATTGACATAGACAGATTTATGTAGGCAAGAATTATAATGAGTAAAGAGGTTTACTTTAAAAGGAAAGTCATTACGTTTGTCATAAATATCAAATAGAATTTTATTATCAGAAAGCGTAATATTAAGATCAAGAAAGTTAATTGTATTATTATGCATATCATTATAACTGTATTTTAAATTTTTGTGGTATTTGATTGGTAGCGAATAGTTAGATGACTTTTTAGAATATAAAATTATTATATCATCAAGATACCTGTATAGAAAACAATTAACAATAGAAGTATTACGTTCATAATAATGTAAGTAGAGATCAGCACAGATGGATGATACAATCCCACATTGTGGAAGACCGACTATTTGTTTGAATATTGTATTATTAAATAATATATAATTATGATAAAGAATAAATTTGGTTAAAGATTTGAAGTAAGATAAAGATACATGTATGTTTAGAGAATTCCTATATTCCTTGAATAATAAATTTATGATCCTGAACATATCTGCAATATCAATTGTATTAAATAAATCATTAAAGTCATATGTTTTGATGTACTTAATGTTTTGTAAATTTTTGATATTATTTACAAGATGTAAACTATTTTTTTTTTTTTTATACTGTAGAATTTATTATTAGTTTTTGCAATATCTAGCATTTTTGTAAGTATTGTTAATAATTCTTTACCTGCATTATTGTTATAAGTATTACACCCAATAGTTATAATACGAAACTTTATAGGAATTTTATGGAATTTTGGAATAACCACAATGTAAGGATAGTTATAATTATGATTTTTTATACCGGGTGTCCTGAAAAGGACTGAACGATTTTAAAAATCAATAACTTGCAAACTTTTACAGATATTTAAAAAATTCTTGCACGAAAGTCATCTAAAAGGTCAAAAGTTTTTTTTCTGCGATTCTGGATTTTAGTTCGAATTACAAACAATAGATGGCGCTGAGAGCGCTAAGTGCTGTGTTGAGACGGATATTGACGTCACTTGGTACTGAAGCAAAATAAGGAGTTTAAGGCTGTGGAGTGGGTCTCGTTTGACAATGCAATCTTGCTCTTAGGGCCCGATTTTGAACTTTTGTTTATTTGTTTTTATTGAACATCATACATTTGACCTGTGTATTAGACATGAAGCCCGATTTTGAACTCGGTATGATTTCAATCAAATGTGTTGTTGCCGTGGAAATAATAAATCCTTTTATATAATAGCAGCGATTGAAACTGGGCATGAATTTAACGAGCAGCATACGAATTCTGCAGACGATTTTACATTTAAGAAAGCTGTATTTTCTCGGATTAAATTACATTTATCATCTAATTTAAAGAATATTTTGTGCATCATATTTTAAAACAAAGTGAAACGATTTAGTATTTTTTTTTCCTTGAAATTAATCAGTTTTGTTATTTTAAAAATTTGTTATATTCTAAGAAATGCTAGTCCTTTTAAAGAAGTTCTTTAGTAGAATTTTATGTACAGTGTCTCCATAAGTGATGGGACACTTGTGCTTTACAAAAGGAAACTAATCAAATAAATTAAAAAAACATGTACACATTTTTTTGTGGGTGTGTTTCATACTTAAATTTAGTAAATATTATTACATAACATACATTTTGTCAAAATATTAAAATATTAATTTAATAAGAATACAAATGTTTAGAACGGAGCAAAAAATAGCTCACATAAGTGATGGGACACCATTATATATGCAACAAAAATCGTCTGAAATAAGCAATAAAAATATTTTTGGGGGTTTTATTTTTACTTAAAAGCAATTGGCAATAATTTATAAAATCGTCTGCAGTATTTCTCTCCAGTTTGTTTTGGAATTTTTGTGTTTTTTAGCTCTGTGTAGCCATGAATGCTAAACGAAAAGAAACTTCGCCTGAAATTCGAAAATTAGTTATTAATTTGCATATTGAACGTGGAAAATCTATTAGAAAAACTGCTGAAACAGTTAACTTGAGTCGTTCAAAAGTTTTCAATATCATTAAACGATATAAAAAGAATCATATGATTCAGGATAAAAGAAGACCTGGTCGACCATCAAAGCTATCCAATGGAATAAAGCGAATTATAGTTCGAAATATTAAAAAAAAATCCAAGAAATAGTGCTTCAAAAGTTGCTACTGATCTACAAGCATTATATGGAATAATTGTTAATCCTGAGACTATTAGAAGGGTAATTCGATCTGCTGGATATCAAGGTAGAGTAGCCAGGAAAAAATTCTTCGTAAGTGAAAAGAATAGAAAACTCAGACTAGCTTTCGCAAAATCCAACATAAATAAGAATTCTGATTACTGGAATAAAGTTATATTTTCTGATGAGAGTAAATTTAATATATTTGGTTCTGACGGTAGAATCTTGGTGTGGAGAAAACCCAGGGAAGAATTTCGCAAACAGAACTTGGTACCAACAGTAAAACATGGTGGAGGAGGAGTTATGGTATGGGGGTGTATGTCGTCCGCTGAAGTTGGTAAACTTGTTTTTATTGACAGTATAATGGATCAGTACAAGTATATTGATATTTTAAAGCAAAATTTGAAATCTTCAGCACGAAAATTGAACCTTCATAACGATTTTAAATTCTACCAGGACAATGACCCCAAGCACACTGCTCTGAACGTTAGACTCTGGCTGCTATATAACTGTCCTGAAATAATAAAAACACCACCACAATCTCCAGACTTAAATCCCATAGAGAATATTTGGCAAGAATTGGAATCAAGAATTCGCAAATACACCACTTCTTCAAAACAACAACTAAAATCGGTGCTTCAAGAAGAATGGGGTAAAATCACTCCAGAAATCACAAAAAAATTAGTCGAATCCATCCCAAAAAGATTAAATCATGTTTTAAAAGTAAAAGGAAATCCAACAAAATATTAAAACCTTTTAAAAAGTAAAATTTTTGGATAAATATTTGATGGAAAGGTAAGTGTCCCATCACTTATGTGAGCCATTTTTTGCTCCGTTCTGAACAATTGTATTTTTACTAAATTAATATTTTAATATTTTGGCAAAATGTATGTTATGTAATAATTGTTACTAACTTTAAATATGAAACACACCCAAAAAATTTTTGCACATGTTTGTTTATTTATTTTATTGCAGTTTCTTTTTATAAAGCACAAGTGTCCCATCACTTTTGTGAGACACTGTATGTTGTAAAAAAATTGCGGAAATGGTTTATTCTTCAGAACAAAGAATATTTATAGTATAAACATTGAAAGCTTGGTGCAATAGCTGTTGCACTCTTTTGAAAAAATACCTAAATAATTTTTTTTTAAGATTATGTATATTAAATACATGGTAATCGGGAAATAATACTACCTCCATCATAAATGAGCCATAATCATTATGACAACCTAGAATCATCACCTATCATTGGATATCGTTGAATTAGTCACGCATGATAGGTTTTAATAGAATGAAGAAAACATTTATTAATATTCTTTTAAGCTTTGATTCGCTTTTCATAAAACTTTAAATGAGTAACGAAAATTCTGCAACGAGTATATACATATTATAATTCGAAGCATTCTGTTGGGTAGTTTTTGCGCTATTATGTGCGGACAGAAAAAAGAACATTCCAGATGACGAATATAGGTGCTACATATATAATTAGCCTCATAGAACGTAACGTGGAATAGTTTTGAGTGTCTGTAAATGAATCATGAATTATGCATAGTTGGTTTAAAATACCCAACACGGCATAATAAATCTCATTAACATATATCACATACAGACCAATTCAATTATTTTAACGCAAGTTAGAGTTTGGAAAGACAGGCAGGGAGACGGCTAACTAAATAGAAATCATAAACACTTTCAACTATGTTAGAAAGCGTTAAAAACGCATGTTAAGTTGAAATTTGACATTTAGCAATTTGTTTAAATAGACGGAAGCATATTTGAACTATTTTGTACAGCCCTGCAGTTTACCTACTATCTTTCAATACACGCCATTATTTAGCTAAAAATCTATTTAAAACCGGAACATGCTTTAAACTAATGAAATCACACTTCCAGAGATTATCATCCAGAACCGGTTATTAATCAAATTTTTGAGTGCCTCTGTATATCATTTCATTTCTATTCTTTAAACATGTCGTAATGTACTTAAAGCTGTTCAACGTTAAAAATGCATAACTCATTTACAAAGCACCTTTAATATATTTACTTACACACATAGTAAGGACTGCGAATTCATTTGTGTAGCCCTGTATATGATTTGCACCAATTATATACACAGCGTAACAAGCAAAATTTTAATGAAACTTAAAAAAATGTCATATCAAAACTAAAAACTTCAAGCAATTATCGTTAGCGTACAGCATTTTTGATGCAGCATAGTTTCCGAAAACTTTTGTGTGTCCCTGTAAATAGTTTGTATTTTCTATAACACAATAAGTGACTCGTAGTAAACCTAAACAACTTATAACAATTTTATTATTATGTGTAACAAAATTAAAATATGCCACAAAGTATGTTCCCTTCTATACCATTATGTTACATAATTATTTTGTGTGGCCCTGTAAATGAATAATAACTATTCTTTCTTCAGCATATTCTACATCATTTGTATTTTAATTTAATTCGTAAATACATATTAATTTCATTATGTTCGGACGGGTGTAATATCAAAAAGCACTTGAAAAATTTCCCCCCTCGACCCTAATGTAACGGAATACTTTTGACTGTCACTGTATTGGAAATACACATCCGATTTTCATAAAATTTGAAATAACTGGACAAAATTCTAAACAAATATATATTTAAAATTTAAAACAATTCGACTGAGTAATTTTTGCGCTGTTATATGCGGACAGACAGACGGATGGACGAACCAGAGACGAGTATAGCTGATACGCATTTATATAATTACTAACGTATCTAAAAAACAGTTAAATTTTAAAGCGCATGCCGAAATGGAAAACGCATTTCCAGCAATTATTACTTACAGACAATACAGTAACCGATTTTTTTTGTGTGCCCCTGTAAATGAACGTTAAATGCTATAAATACCAAATACCCTATTCTATCATAATCATCTTATACTGAAATTCAGTGATTTATATCAGTTTCAATACATTTGAAACAGTGTATTTCATTAATATACACTGCAAGCGATTTTCCCCATAGACTATGATGTGATGCAATCGTTTGGGTGTACCTGTAAATGAACTGTTAATCCCACATACTTAATATACAATACAGGACATGACATGACAAGGTGACATAAAAAGTTTTAAAAGATACCATATCAATAAATAGATAAATAAAATATCCTGTTCTCAAAAGTACTTATATTCTTGGAATGTAAAAAAATAATAATAATAAAAGTCGGTAATTCGAATGTTGTTATTTCACGCATTTTGATTTCAAAGGAGTCATACCCATGAAAACAACATTTTTCTCTATTATTGCGCTGACGCCAGCAAAATCAAAATTATATGGATAGCATTCAAATAAAAAGCAAAAGTTCATTTTCGAATAAGATCCACTCCAAAGCTTTAAACTCCTTATTTTGCTTCAGTGCCAAGTGACGCCAATATCAGCCTCAACACAGCACCTAGCGCTCTCAGCGCCATCTATTGTTTGTAATTCGAACTAAAATCCAGAATCGCAGGAAAAAAACTTTTGACCTTTTAGATGACTCTCGTGCAAGAATTTTTTAAATATCTGTAAAAGTTTTCAAGTTATTGATTTTTAAAATCGTTCAGTCCTTTTCAGGACACCCGGTATATATATATATGTATATATATATATATATATATATATATATATATATATATATATCACTTTCTTCTAGACACGGTAATTTTTATAATTCTGCCCCAATCTTCACCAAACAGATACATAAAATCAAGGAGTATAAAATCTCGGTCAGGTTAATGGGCAAAATCGGACCAAAGGGGTGGTAACAGGGAGGCTTTTTGTGAAAACAGAAAAAACGCCATAACTTCTTAATTAAAATTGATATCGAATCAGTTTAAAGTTTATTATACTTCTAAAAAATGGTCAGAAAGTTTACGCATGACAGATATTTTATAAAATTAAAAATGGGCTCAAAAGGTGAAAAAACAGAGTTTTTGGAAGAAAAAAATTCATAACTTCGTGAATTCTCAAGCTATCAAATCCAACTAAATTTTGTATAAATGTTCTAAAAATTATCCAAAACTTTTTTATTTAACAAGTTTTCGATAGGACCAATTTTTATAGATGAAAAAAATTTAAAACGAAAAGAAAAAGGGGGGTGGAAAATGAAAAAAATCCATAACTTCGCCAATTCTTAAGCTATCAAATGCGATTAAATTTATTTTACATCTACTCAATAATATCTACAATTTTTATATTGACAAGTTTTTTTAATAGGACTGATTCTTATGGCAAAAATAAATTAAATAAAAATTGGAATTGGAGATAAAACCTCATATTCAAACTGCTTATATTCTGACTCATTTTTAAATTCATTTTTGATTTTACACGCATCCAAATGGCAGATCCTCTTATTTAGGAACTATATAATGCGAAGTATTGGCCAGTTTTTTGATAAATGCAAAATATATTTTAAAAATGGATGCCAAAAAGGGTATTTTGAAAGGGAATTTCCCGAAGTGATCGTGATTGAAAATGGAGAAAGTATTGAAATAACAAACTACGTTTTTTTTTTCTGACTCATTTTTAAATCCATTTTTGCTCTCAAACGCTTCCAACTGACAGGTTTTCTTATTTAGGAACTATATAATGTAACGTATTGGTCATTTGTTTTTCTTTTTTTGATAAAGGTAGAATATATTTCAAGAAAGGTTGCAAAATGGGCACTTCTCACAAAATTTCCAGAAGCGATCGTGACTGGAAAATTGAGGTATTCAAATAACAAATTGCGTTTTTCTGACTCATTTTTAAGTTCAGTTTTGTTCTCAAACGCATCTAGTTGATAGGTTCTCTTACTTAAGAGCGGTATAATGTGCCGTATTTGTCAGTTTTTTGATAAAGGCTGAATATATTTCAAAAAAAGCTGACAAAGTGGGCACTTCGCACAAATTTTCCCGAAGCGATCATGATTAAAGAATTGAGGATGTGTTCAAATAACAAATTGGTTATTTTGTGACTCATGTTTAAATTCAGTCTTGCGCTCAAATGCATTCAGTTGACAGTTTTTTATTATTTAAGAACTATATAATGTACCGTATTGGTCGGTTTTTTAATAAAGTCAGAATATATTTCAAAATATGTTGTCAAAATGGACATTTGAGCCGAATTTCGCTTAAGATGATTCTGATAAAATAAAATTAAAATTTTTTCAAAAGCGGCCAAATAAAGTTGTTAAATTGGGTTTATCTCTAATCATATTTTTTTTTGTTGTTGTTGTTGTTGTTAAAATGAGCACTCTTCGAAATCTACCTCCGCCTATAGGCCATGTCGACAGGGATTTTTTTAATTTTAACTGAAAGCTTCTTTAATTGTGAATATTTTGACGCATCATTTTTACCTATACAACTATTGTATCGCGAAACATTGTAAATTTTGTTAATACTAGATCCAGTGCAATGACCAATACAAATGAAAACTTTAAACTGATTTTTTTTTCTTGTTTCTATTTTGTAACTTGCTTTTTAATTGCTTATAAATCAATTTCGACGCTGAAAAATCGTATAAATTTCTTAATAATGGAAATTTGAGTGGAATCAGGAAAAAAGTAGAATATTTCCAAATTAAAGAAAGGATCTGCATTTTTAAAAACATACACAAACAATCTGATTCCATTTTATGCTTTTCGATGGTATAGTGTCAAAAATACGAACAGACAAACATTTTATATAAATGTAGTTTCGGAGATTTCTGACCCTTAAAACATGCAAATCAGTCAAAAAATTTTTTCGATTACCATACTTTTTTCTATTGAAGGTAGAAGAGAGTAGGGACCTCCTTGGCCGAGTGGTTAAGACATTAAGCCGCTAATCGCTTGAGAGCGTAAGGGGTTTGAGGTTTGAACTGTCGTTGCACATTCCTTGTGGAGTTCCCGGCTGTAATAATCTAGTGTTGTAAATTTCCTTGTACCATCTCGTCCTTGTATATTGAGGATGACTTATAAGCGGACCTCCATGTCAAGTACACAAATCAGATGTATATGTTCAATAATAAAAATGGCCCAAGAAGACAATAAAAAAAATACATTTAAGCTTAAAAAAGTGAAAACTATGCATTTTTTCTAGGTCACTTTGAAACATTTCCTAGATATTGTTTTTTTTCTATTATTCTCAGTTATACCGTCGCCTAAAAACGACTGTGAGCCTAGTGTATGCCGAATTCTGGACGGAGGACCCTATGGAGGTGGTCGGCAAGAGCCTGTCGGATGTCCTTAAGAATCTGAAAGAGTACGCGGAGAGGAAGATCAGTCGGATATCGGTGGATGCCACGCATTTGCTCACGTAGGTAACGTTTGGCTAGCTCTTTTCTTGCATGACAGACCAAAAAAATTCACAAATAAAGACATTATTACGCAAATGAATTCAAATAAAATTTAATTTAAAAAAATTAAAATGAAAAAACTAATTGCCTTATTGGCAGATTTTACTTACATACCGCAGTGGTTAAAATAATAAATATTTTATAAAGTTTAAAATTACCTTTATTTACCCTTCAGTAACTATTATAATTGGTAAATAAATCATAGGAATTGCAATTTTCCTATTGAATAAAAAAGTTCCTAGGTCGGAATTTGAACCCAGAACCTTAACTTAAGCTATTACTGTTCTACCAACTGATCTATCTTAGGCAAATCCGACGGATATAAAGGCAAAAATTACAACGCCTGTGATTTATTTACCAATTAGTATAATTGCCCTGAATTAATGAAGTGACATTAACCATTTTACGTTTACTGGCAGTTCCGTTACCTAAGATTTATTCTATAGAGCTGTTTCAGATAACACACAAGATGTTATCATCATAAGATCGTCTGAGTGAATTGTACCCATCGGATTTGTCTAGGATAGCTCAATTGGTAGAGAGCTGCCATATTAAGCCAAGGTCTTGAATTGAAATTCCAACCGATGCACTTTTTCAGTTAAAAAATTAGAACTCCCGCCTTTATTTTAAAAAGAATTCGACAAAATGATTTCTCTGTGGCCAATTAATCAACCAATTTTGATGACTTTAGAAAGAGTGATAAAAGCTGGGTGTTGCCATACGTCGTGCTACATAAATGAAGAGGAGGAATATGTTATGTTGCGAAAATTAAATTTTGAGGAATTTGAAGTAAAAGCTTTTCGCTGTAAAGTTTGTTTATTTGTTTGCTTCTTAGTAGAATACATTTGAAATGTTAACGCGAAATATTAAACTCTCTTTTAAAAAATTTATTAGCATTTAATTTTATAAATATTAAAAATACTATCTTCTATCGTCATGTATCATTCGAATATTTATTATTGCATAGATTGCCTCCTAAAACCTTTGTTCATCTAATGGGCAACTTTTGTCATAATGTGACACACACCTTTTTCCTCTGAGATCTTTCATTATCATTCAAACATTATAACCAAACACCCTATAAAAATGTTCAACATACTAAGGAGCTGTACATACATAACGTTAACATTTTAGAGGAGAGGGTGGTGTCTGGCACATGATATCGTAAGATACCTCTGAGGGGAGGGGAGTTGTCTTTTGATATTAATATCATTTTCGATTTAATCAAAATTTTCTTTTTTTTTTACTTGCAACATGCTTTTTGGTTCAAAACAGTATGTTGTCGCTTTTTTATTCGATTATCTATTTTATAAAAATACAATCTTATTATTAGAATCACTAAGTTATTATAAAAGTATTTAATTCTAAAATATGGAATACCCCCAATGTTTACCATTCATATTCTTCTTCATACGTGTATATAATCACTGTTTGGGAAACCATATGTGAAGTACATGTAAAGTGAAGCTTGTGTTTACTAATAAATAAAAGAGAAACAAAAAGAATGTTGTCCAGTTGTGTTGTTGATAAGAATTTTTGTATGTCCCCCCCCCCCCGAACCCTTCCTCTGTTCGGGGCAAGTGCAACAGGACTAACAAAAGAAATAAATTCTTAAAAAAATTATACTTTGATAGCGATATCTTTACCGGAGGGGGGAAGGTGGAGGGATGATAACGTATGATATCGGAAGGGGGGAGAGGGTTCAAAATTTCCAAAAAGTTGATAACATTATATAACAAATAATATAACAAATAATATTATATTTGCACAGCTTCATACATGTTTTATATTTGCACAGCCTCTACCAACTGCCTTCCAAAATTTCATTACTGTTGGCGACTAATTCACACCGGAAATTTTTGAATAGCAATTTTCTTTTATTTTATTTGCGGAATATCAATCATCTTATAAACCAATAATAACTATTTAAACTTACTGGTTAGAATTTGGAATTCCCTAATAAAAAATTAGCCACATGCTGCAACACTGTAGCATTCCGCATCTGGCTGATTTTTTTTTTTTTTTTTTGGGGGGGGGGAGGGGGAGGAATTCCAAACTATCATCAGTAACTTTAAATAGTTATCATTGTTTTATAAGATGATAGACATTCTACAAATTAAAAAAAAAAAATTGCTATTTAAAGTTTCCCAGTGTGAATTCCGACACATGTGAGAAGTCTTGATAAGACCACATTCGTGTCCTCTTCCCTTGAATATTTCGATGGTAGCGGCTAGCCAGTGTCAGTAATCATTCTTAATAGCATGTGACAGTGACTTCATAAATGGTCACATCACGACCGCAAGCAAAAAATAAAATAAAATAAAATAAAAAACTTTTGAATATCTTTTTCAATTAAACCAACCATATGAGATGTAAATTTCCAACTGGGACGAATTTGATCGAATCAGTCTGGTGGATATATGTACATTGTACATGATAGTTCAGATGATTGAGCACTGTCGGCTTCAGCCAAGAGATCCCTGGTTCGAATCTTGCTCCAGAGGTTTTTAGAGGCCCATTTAGAAATTTTCATCACATATGATTTATTTACCAATTAGAATAATTTTGTTAAAATTAATCTAGCGAAAAAAAACCACATTTGAACGTTAATCAATATTTCAGGTTGTAACGAAAGTTTCCCACCGCATCTAATATCGACTGCTTATAACGTCTAATATTCTGTCAAACGATTTTTGGCATTTCAAAGATAAAGACTTACTTTACAACACTGAGTTGTGAAACTTGTAAAACACATATTATCATTAAGTATTTGAAATGGAATTATCACGCTGCAAATTGGAACCATCAGTTGCTTCAAGTTTTGTTGTGAAAAAAGTCAGCTACAAAATATCACCAAATCAGGCGCACAGCTGTAAGTCTACTACCGTCACACTATATGACACTTGTAAAGGTTTGGTATCGAAAGTTCTAAAATAAAGACTGTGGCAATCAAAAAACTAGCGCGCTGACCGGCCTACTGATGATGATTTGCCTGCCTGCGAGAACTTATGGAAGAAGATCAGTAATCAATCACCCGAAAGCCTAGCTAAAGATTAAGACGTTAAACCTTTGGAGACAAGACACCGTTATACAAGCCACTTAAGGGGCTCAGGATCGTTCACTGTTCTCACCAGTTATTTTATGTTGTGAAGTTTATCTTTTTTAATAAGCGCGTTTTCACGATTCGATTACAGAAATTTTTCTGTTTTTAAAAACCGGTGGGGAAAGATAACAACTAAGCAAAAGATTCTCATTGCGAAGGGGTTAATGTCATGTCCATTAGTCGCTGTATGCATAATATGAATTTGACGCATTAGTTCAATCGTTGGTGCCGCATAAACTGAGTCAAACAGATAAGGCAAACGTGCTCAGGCCTGCACCGATATATTTCTACTACACGTATTTTTATTAATATATTTTTTAATTATTTGTTATATAAAATCATACATTTGGGTAGTGATTACTACACACACTAAAGAAACTGGTTTGATTTTTTTTTTTTTTTTTTTTTTTTTTTTTTTTTTAACTATCATTAATTAAGAACATGTTTTTGGCGGAAAACTTACGTTACAATCTAATATATATTATATAAATGTAATTCAACATAATATGTATTTTTAATATAAAAAGTAGAACAGATATTAGACATATAATTGTAGATTTCATATTTCATTTGTATTATTTTCATAAGTGCTTTAAGATAGGGTTACATTTTATTCTATTGCGGGTTCGTGTCAATGAAAGGTTTTTTTTTTCTTTTTTTATTCAATTCAAATCGGATTCTGATCATACAAGACTCTAGTCCGTAATATGCGAAATAGTTTTTGTCGCTCAACACATTTCTAAGGACAACAGAAATGATTGCAATAAAACAACTTTGTCGCTGATAATATTTTTTTTTTCTTCCTCTATAGAGGGAGGACACCCTATTATAATGCTTGTCTTCAGTTTAATGTTGTTTTCTCTTTCTGTTTTCGTTCCAGAGGAGCCTTTTTCGATCCCCAGTCTGACGGACTCGCCTTCTTAGACAGCATCTGCACCAGCAATGCTCTAGGAGTGACCAGGGTATGGTTAACACAATACTTGTTGACAAAATTGATCAATAATTCTCAGTGGTTTTTCCTTCTTCTTCTGAATTTTCGTGAAGGCACGTCCGAAAATATGGTTCAGACTGACATCTTTCATAGCATTTTCTTAAAGCTCCTGTTTCTGTAGGCGAAAACATTCACGAGCTATTGCTAAATTTAGGGAGACGTTACCTTCTAATATTTCGTCTGCATTTTGATATTTTTAAATATTTGTTTGTTTGTTTGTTTTGAATAGTTGAGATTTCTCTCCACACCGCTTGTTTTTTATTTTTTCAATTTTGGTTACAAATGCTTTTATAAAATTACTTTCACTTTAAAAAACGGTTCGGAAAGTGAAAGTCTCATTAAAAAAATATATGTAATTGAAATTGAAAAATTGAAAAATTGAAAAAAAAAAGGAGCTATGTTAAGGTATACTCTCAGATATACAAAGAAAAAAATAAATAAATAACAAATAATAATACAGTAATAATAATAATAATAAAATGAAAAATAATAATAATTATAATTTTTTTAATTAAAAATGCTAAAAGGCAGACGGGATATTAGAAAATAACTTCCCCATAGATTTAGCATTATCTCGCGAGTAACTTCACCTGAAGGGACACAAGATTGAAAATTATAAAGAAAGAACTATTTGATTTCAGTATAGTTTCTGTCTGAAGAGCACAAGCTCATTTCATATGTTTGCAAACAAAAACAAATTCAAAAATTAATCAGAAAATAGTCGTTTTATCTTTGATAACAACTGTAAAAGCCTGCGCTAGTCACGCGAAGTCTTTTTCAAGTTAATGTGAAAATTATTGATGCAATCTTTACAAATGTTTCACTTTCAAATAAAAATTTTAAAGTGATGTTTGGATATTTGAGGTCACTGTCTAACATTGTGCGTTTGTACTTTATCGATTCTAATTGCATTTCTTTTAATATGTGGACATTTTTATATATTAGAGCCAGGTAGCCTAAATATGAGAGAAACTACAACGGGGTATAATATTTGATTGGTTGAGACAATTATGGACAAATATGAATCGCCAGGCATCTTATAATATCGGCAAGTTGTTGCTTGGTAATTTGATTTATTTGCCTAGAAGATGTATAGATAATGGAACACGTCTAGGCAAGTATCTCCAAGTTGTGGATTAGAAAATGTATGTTTGCCACAGTTTGGACTAAAGAATATGTTTGAAAACCGCCTAAGCATGCTATATCACCTGTGTCATGCCTAGGTTCCGTATTTAAAAATGGTTCTGAAAGAAAAATATCCTTATGCTCATATCTGCCACCAAAATCCGAAAAATGAAAAGTTGACCCGATTAGATAGATCCATCTCAAATATCTTATACAATATATATATTGTAATACAAACGAGAAATTTGAAAAGAACGCTCTCCTAGATTTAGAAAGCGAGTTTCGTGGTGTTACACTAGTCACAGGAAGATACTGAAAAATGACGTTAAATTTATCAGATCGTTGTTTACAAATTTCTTGCTTGCACTTTAATTGTAAAATGATTTTTTTTCGCATCAGATTAGTTGATATTGATCTCTATGAAAATCATAGCGAAGAAAAGAATTTTTCTGGAAGATTTGGTTTTTTCACTGGTTAAAAAACGTGCAAGGAAATTCTATTTGAATCAAAATAGAAGACTCACTTATCAGTATCAGAAGTTTAGCGAACAAATATCAGAAACGTTCGAGTACCGGTAACAGAAGCTTCCCTAAACAGCATTGCTACGTGATTGGAAAACCCTGGGATTTAGATACACGGCAGTGTATCAGCAAAGTTTGCAAATGAAAAAAGGTCAGACTCCGGCCGTGTGTTACATTACACGAACTATTTCGGCCCACTTTCCGCCCCCCCCTCCCCGATCCCATAACTTAAATTCTATTTGACCACATTTGAACTTTTGCGTATCTTATAAGACCATCTTCTAATTACCGAATCCTACAAATTAAAATAAAAGTAATAAATTAATCTCCTACTGTTCACGAGAACTTGACGTCCGAAAATCACTAATTTTATCACTTACTCATCAAAACATTTTACTTCCAGATGACTTAGGAGGTTGAAATTTGGTGTGGAGGTAGATTATTGGATTTATAAATAGAAAAAATATCAGAAATCAACCCATTAAACATTGATGGTTAATTAAAAGACAAATTATTGGATTACAATGCATGGGTCTCCAAAGTATCAGACGGGATTGTGTGATCGTTAAGGTTAGCTAGGTGAAACAGTCCTCCAGTATACGACCGGGATGGCTCTGTTGTAAGAGCATTGATGGCTTCAGCCCTGGTTCGAATTCTGGCCCGGACTTTTTTTCACCCACTTGGAAAATTTACATCTGCGTTCTAAATGTGTTTGCCAATTTGAGCTTACATTCTAATCTGACACAGGCTGTCAATTGTATTTTCTTATACATTTGTTTTTCAACAGATGGCGAACCCTATGAAACCTCACGTGACTGCTTTTGTTCTGGCACACATGCTTGGACACAACTTAGGCATGGGGCACGATTCTGCCGGTAGGTTTCCACTTTTTGTTCATTTTTCTGATGAAAGCTTGTATTATTTCTACACTGTGTCAATGCCTTTTTTGTAATCTGTGGGGAAAATTTTTAAACCTATTTTTTCTTCTAAATATTTACAAGCATTAGTTATGTCCTAAGAGCTATACGCAAACTAGAGTTTTCTTACACTCTTATATTTTTTGTAGGATGTAAGTGCTAATATTTTCAAAACATAGTCCTTTGTAAAAAATTTCTAGGAACATTTAGAAAATATGGTTATTTTTCGAAATTATTGGTGTATACCGCCTTCAGAAAATGGTAGAAGAATTCAAAAGATTATTAGGAGCATACTAATGTTGCAGATCGTTGATTAATAACAACAATAATAATAATAACATAGCTTGAGAGGAAATGACATAAATATAATCTCACTCACACTATAAATTTATTTAAATCAAATGTTAGTGAAATTGAATATGGATTTAACATTTTAACTAAAATTAAACAGTTCAGCTTTATTTTAACCACTAAAAAATGGGCATCCTTTAATAAATATACAGGACGAAAAGTTGAGCATATTCATTTCGTGTGAAGATATTTTAAAAATGCGAATACTTCACATGCGTAGAGATTTAACATGAGCGAGGATAACTTCTTTCTGACCAATAGCATTTATGAATGAAATCAAATAATTACCCAATAAAAACAAGATATATTTTATTAAATAAATTTCTTAATTCTGCCATGTTTGATTTCTAAAAAAATATTACGCTATCAACTATGCGATAGTCTAGTATATATTATTGCTTTCATTTTTCCTTAATCATCCAATTTTTTACCTTTTTTTTTTTACTCCACACAGGTTGTAAGTGTACTGAAAAAGAAAACTGTTTAATGGACGGAAACGCAAAGTAAGTAGGCAAATAAAAAGTGTTTTTTCTTTCAATAGTAGTGGTCGCCCCCAATAATTGCAGAAATCTATTTCAGGATCCTGGACTCGTCGGATTTCTCCTCCTGCAGCGTAGCGGACTACCGGAGAACGCTGCAGAAAGGATACGGAGCCTGTCTCTACAACATGCCCACTCTGGTAAGTGGAATAGGCAAAATTACGCAGAGTGATTTACGAGAAGCATTTTTTTCAACTTTCAAAAATGCGTAAAAAATAAAAATAAATGAAAATAAAAATAAAATAAACATGCTTTTATTAAAATTCACAAAAATGTAGAACATATATTTCTTAAGGGTGTTCTTAAATCAAAAAGGGCAACTTCGTGACATAAGTTTTAATTTATTTTTGTTCAGAAATGCATGAAATTAGCAGGTGTTGTTATTCAGAAACTGTCTAATTGCACTCAGTTTTCTGTTTTCTTACGAAAACTATAGATTTTTCATAACGAGCCTTTAAAGTTGACGTTTCTGAACACATTTCCTCACGAAAGTAGAAAAACCGCTCGAAAAGCAGGAGAAAAAGGAGTGATCACGTGATCGAAACAGGTTATAACTCAGTAGATAATTTAATTATCATAAAATGGAATATTAAGTTCTATTCGAAATCATTTCCATAGTCAGGCCTTCCAATTTTATATCTTTCTGTTTAAAAATGAATCTTTAAATGTTTCAAAACCTTTTGTTCTTGTTGAGCGGAGCAGTTGAGAATACCCTTAAGTGCACTAAAAAGTACAAAAGTCTTGAAGAAAACTTAAATGCGCGGAATTCAAACTAAATTGCGATGTGATCGAATATGAAAAATTAATAGATTTAAATGGGAATTTCGCCAAGTTAGGCAAACTTTGGTGCTATTGTGGTAAACTTTTCGACAGATACCCGTTGAAGTTGATATGGATTTCTATGTAGGAAATTAACTGTAATTGAGTAGCCATTAAGTAAATTACCCTTCCCCCATCGAATTTTCAAAAAATCAATGTCCAATTATGTATTGCCCCCAGGATCACACAAATAGTATTCCAAATTGCAAAGCTCTATGTCAACAGGAAGTGGGTGAAAAAAGAGCAACAAGATTTGACTGTCACATACAAAAAAGAATGTAAGGTAAAAGAAAAGCATGTAACAAGTGTGGATAATAAATTCTACTTAAACCACGTATCAAGTACAAACTTTGTTGCTTTACAACAGAGTCACCATGCAGATTTGGACATTTGTCAAACCGTGGGCGAGTTTTCCAATACCCTCTTTATATAAGGTTGCGCCAGCGTGTTGAGATAGCTCTCCGTGCGGCTTGAAAATTTTCTCTCGTATGGAACCGCTGTCCCCCATATTTGTCTTCAGTTCTCGAAAAAAAGTGAAAGTGATTCTGTTCCAGATATAAACAGTACGCCAGGTGATCGAACATTTCCCATCGAAATTGTGAACGAAGCTGTTGTACGATCAGTTCTTTCTTTCTAACCGATGACCAGGCCCCTACCTGCCGAGTTTTCTCAGCTTAACGAGTTAGATACCTGGTATCGGGGCGGACGACCGCCTAATTGCCACGTAGTGGCAATAAACTTTGCTTCGCATGCCATCATTTCTGCAATATTTGCTTGTCGTTGAGCATACTTTGTTTCGCTTGTTAATTGATGGTACATCCTGATGTTTGAACTGCAAATGGCTTCGCAAGATGGTCTCGTAATTTAGAGCCTTGATCAGATGACGAGACCTTCACCTGGCAAGGCACCTCCAGAGGTATAATTCACAGGTAACTTGGAGGACTTTGCACCCACGACGGATTTTACATGCACTAGGCGCCATTAGCGTACATGATGGAATTTTAGCCGGCAAAGTGGGGACGATCTACGCAGACAAGTGCCGAGGTCGGCTGATTGTGGCTAACGGTTTCTGGACTGAGTACGTAGTTTATTGCCTTTGTGAATGTACTGAGTTTGGCGCCGCACATCACTCCCACTCGCCGTGCCAGGTAAAATGGGGCTGGAGCTAAAATTATTTTTTGAGCCGAAACGGTGGCATGTTCTTAGGAGACAACAGGGGGGACAATTTTTGTACGATCAGTTCATCCTGGAACTGGTTGACTGTTACCTTTTTCAAAAGCTGAAGACAAGTCTGGGAGAGCTGCGCTTCCATGATGGTTATGGTCTGACAGAACATGACAAGTATCCAGCTTTTATATATTTGGGTAATTGGGTGAGTTAAAGGTGAGTATAATGTGTTTGGGTAGGAATTTGCACTTGACTTGCAGGTATTTGATCATCACGACGATATATTTTTATTCTTCTAACTTCAATTACATTTTGTTCTTTTAAATTATCTTCTATTTCTTCTTCAGGGACATGTAAGAGGTCAGGTTCAGAAATTACTCCACGAGAATTATTCAATGTTCTATTTGGACTAATAGAGATAGGAATGTTTGCAAAGTGTGTGCATTTTATTATGTTTTCTGCTTTTTGGCTGTTTTTTACCTCTTCTGGAAGCTCCCGACATCGTAATTTTTTAATTGTCCTAGGTTTGCCAATCAATCTTTGGCTATTCCATTATGTCTTCGAGATGATTATTGCCAAAGGTGTAATTTTATTTGTACTTGACTTCTGGTTATAAAACCATATTTTATTTACTCTTGTCTTTATTTTATGCCCATAAGGGGTTAAACAAATTACCTTCATTTATACGATCAAAAATTTTTTCTGTTGAATTTTCGGAACGAGAATCGAGGTCATATATCCAAATATAAACAAAACTTAGACAAATGTCATTTCATACTTTGTGACATCTAAAACATTTCGTGAGTATTCGCTTTGCTTTATACCTTATAGTTTTTAAGGAATAGTTGATGGAGTGTTGGAATTTCATAGAAATACGATTATCATGTAGAACAAATATTGTTGTCCATCGTTTTCATTATGTGAAAACCATTGGTTGACGTGCATAACCTACAAGGGACCTTGGAGTTTTGGAGATCTGTTAGAGCAGTCAGAAACTAATTTCGTTGGGTGATTGTTAGGTATGTATATAAGGTTGATATTTAGCTAACAAATGGTTCGTTAAGACAAAGATTAGTAAAACAGAAAATGCTAACCATTTGCTAACCATGGAATTCATAATTGAAGGGCTTATAGAAAGAAGGGCTTATTTAGCACTTTTCAACTAAGTTCTCTTCATTTGTTTAAAATACTTTTTCAATCACTTAGTACAAACATAAAAGAAAGGTAATTCCATAAATTATGTATTTTGTGTTTATGTATATTTAGAGCAACCATCATCGTGCCATTAAAGAGGGGGAGGGAGAGAGAAAAAAGGATGGCTCCCGGAGCTGATTCCATCTTGACACAAAAAGTTCCGATTACTTACAGTAGAAGATCTTTTTCACTTTAAATGGGAAATTTCTTTGTGCGTGGGAACAACTTTGTACTAATGCCCTGCACTTTAACCCATTAATGCCCAAGATATTTTCTTCAATAAAAATGAAATTTTGGGTTTCCCACCACTTTTAAAAGTAATTTTTATAATTTATATTTTTAACATTTTATAACTTTTATAACTTTTATAACTTTTTGGACTTTTGGACTTTTATAAGTTTTTGGACTTTTATAACTTTTATCTTAAGTTATTGAGGAATTTGTCTTTTGAAAAATAGTGTTTATTTATGTTTCTATTTACTGGTGTGAAAATGCTTTCTTGCTCTTTTTTATAATCGTCCCTAAAAGGGACGCTAGGCACTAATGGGTTAAGACCATACAAACAAAAAACATTACTAGAATATTTTCTCACAGCGGCGGTGACTTTTTATGTGCAAGTTGAAATACAACTGTTCTTTTCTTGTGCCAAGTGGAACCTTGAACAGAAGGGTAACGGTGTTGAACCTTGGTAAGAAAAGGGTTGCATTTAAAAACGACCTCTGTGGTCAAATTATCATCTTGATGGGATATGCTGCATGATTTTATAGTTCCCGGTTTGAGAATTACAATAGGTCCGATTATACGTGACCTAACAACTCTACTGTTTCAGTGGCGGAAACGAACTTCTCCCGTTTTTCAGTGGGGTTGGAAAATGAGTACGCCAGAAAGTGCGAGGGGGAGTCCGAAAATAAGTTTCCCCTCGCGACTATGGACAGCAGTGTCTGAAAGACAAAAATATATAATGAAAAATTACTGATAAGACGTAACTTTATTTTTCTACATAAGTTCCAAGTGAGTTGAGACGTTTGTCATACCTTTTTATACGTTTAAAAAAGAACTCGAAGAAAAAAACAGGGCTCTGCATCATTCTGGACCAGTAGATATGGATAAAAAGCGATTTTTGAATTTGTGGTCAAAGGAGGAAGAGAGAGCAGTTTTCTGGTATGAATGGGTACGTGGAGTGTATCCATAACCACCACGTGGAATTTTAAGGGCAGATGTGATGTCAAAACAAAAGGTGCGGAGATGGTGCCACCAATTCAGTGAAGGGTGTTAGCGATTGCTGGACAGACCGGGACCTGGACGAATGTGTAAGAAAGGATTATTGCTTTACTGCAGCTTTGGAAGTAGTACTGTTGCCACACAAGCCGTTCAAAGCTTCTTTCGAATGCAGGGCCCTGTTTTTTTCCTGGAGTGCTTTTTGAAGCTTATAAACGGGAATGGCAAATGTCTCAACTCACTTGGAACTTATGTAGAAAAGTAAAGTTACGTCGTGTCTCTAACTTTCATTATATTTTTTTTTTTCTTCTTTCATACACACCTCTGTTCAGAGTAGCCACGGGGAAACTTATTTTCGGACTCCCTCTCGTGGAAGAAAAAATCTCGGTGGCAAAAACAACACCTCACAAAAAAAAAAAAAAAAAAAAAAGGAATTCCGTGAAGCGGATTCTGTGGATGTGTGAATTGAGAAGTAGAAGGCTTCTGAGCAGAGTTGCCAAATCTCCGTCAATTTTTTGCACACCACTATTATCTTAGAGAAAATCTGGCTATTTTATAAATCGTTGAAATGCTCCAATTAAAAAAACAACATTTTCTACATTAAAATGCTGATATCCCGAAAAGACGGAGACTTGGCAGCTCTGCTTTTGAGTTTGATTTACAAGATCATAGTGCACCGTCACTTGTGTGAAAAATACCTATTCACAGACTCTACACAAATTCCCAACTTTTAAAAATTCTTTTAAAAAGACTTAAACTTTGATTTCTTGTGTATATCAGAACTTGTAGATATTTTTATAACATTTAATCAAAAAACTTTTGTTGGCGGTATTATGTAGCGAACCAAACTTTAAGTAATACAATGTACAAAATTCTCCATTTATTTTTTAATTAAAAAATTTAAAATAAATTGTTTGGTTTTTAAAAAAAAGGAAAAGGTGTGTCTAACGCTACCATCAAAAATTCAAACTTGATTGACACACTGCGAACTTTTTATTGTCTTTATAACACGATTCCATATAATGCAGTTCTCTATATAATGCAAAACTCCTCAGATGCAAGCATGAATTTTGCAGTGAAGAAACATTTCAATTATCAGAATGTAAAAAATTGCCCCGGTCTAGAAAACTAAATTTAATGCATTAGTTCAATTGTATCTCCTTAATTTAGAACTTTTTAATGAAAAAAATTACTATTGCAATAAATGCTTTTGAAAATGAGTATGATTTGGGTTCAGGTATTTTTAAAAAGTATATGTAACAATATGTGAAATGGACGACATAATGCAAAAATGTATAATCCGTATAAGGAATGCAGTATAAAGATGTTCTAATACATTTTGATATGTTTCAAACATATTTTGTCTATATTTATGAGATAAATTTAATGGTGTTTCAAATGGGATCATCATAATGCAAAATTCTATATAACGCACATCCTTACGTTTTTATGTTTGCGTTACATACAGCTTATATTCACAATATTCGAATAATTGAAAAAAGTAATCAGAAAAATATAATTTTTTTCACTAATTTATTTTTGATACTAAGTAAATGCAATTGAATATAAATTAATTTTGTCCGTTTTTATTTTGAATCCTGTTTCAATTTTTTTCTTTCCAGAGGATGTCGATCTGCGGCAACAGCATCCTGGAAGAGAACGAGCAGTGTGATTGCGGCACCGCAGAAGTGAGTTGACATTTTTTGCGAAAAGATATTTAAGAGACTTCTGATTGAAAAAGATCCGGATGACAATGTAAAGTATTTGGGCGTTTTTTGCAAATATCTCGCTCAAATTTTAATATTTTGACGTGATTTTTATCGCATAGGATAGATGAGGACGATCCACAACAGCTTAGTTTTTACTTTTTTGATTTTGGTTATATTCTTTTTTATATTAGGATAGTTACAGTTTCATAATCGGTTCTAAAAGTTTTTTTTTCTTTGTCTGACATTAAAATTGAAAAAGTAAAAACTAGGCCGTTTGGGGTCGTCCTCAAATATTCTGTGAAGAAAAAAAAAATCACGTTAAAATATTAAAATTTGAACGAGATATTTGAAAAAAACGCCCCATAGACTTCACATTATCATCCGGGTCTTTTTCAATCAGTAGTGTGACGTCTTAACTGGGATCGTACAGTCCAAGAGCCTACAGCACAAAACCCTATGTTATCGAACACAAGAAAAATATCTTTATTTTATGGAGTAGTAATAGAGGAAACTAATGATCTATGTCTGCCGGAACTGAAGTGATGCATAAGCCAAAAATGAATACCACTAGTGGTTGATTCGTAGGATTAGCATTGTGTTTTCCTGCATCCAGTTTTCCGTGTTTTCATACTTCTGATTATAAAACAAACACAATGCTAAACCATCGAGTCAACCACTAGTGGTATTCATTTTTGGCTTATGCAAACCTTAGCTTTCGGCAGACATGGATCATGAGATTCCCCTATTACTGCTCTTCGAAAAAATAAAGGATTTTTTCTTGTGCTCGATGACTTTGGGTTTTGTGCCATCGGCTCTTGGACTACTATTGAACAAATTTTTTTACTGCTTGGGATGTTTCATCACCCATATAGCACACTTGCCTCCCCAGGATGTCCTGGGGAGGATTCACATCCCAGGACACTCATCCCCCAGGCATCCCTGAGGATGCAGAAAATTGTCACCAGGAGGTCCTCAGGAACCGAAAATGTCCGCTTTATAGCGTCCTGGGGCGCTCCCCAGGACCTCCTTCAGAGTCCTCCCCGGGAGGTTCAGGGGAAGATTTGAGGAAGCGATATAGGAGGACTTTGGGAAACTTCAAGGTCACTAATATGTTAAAAAAAAATTAAAGCTATGATTTTATAAAAAAATTTTTTAGGAGAAAACGCGAATGTTTTATTTTTTCTATTATTCAGACGGATTTACATATATAGAGATTATTCAGGAACAAATTTCTTACCTTTATTTTTCCTGCTGGATTTGAACCCGAGTACCTTGGTATTCCGAACGCGCACTCTGACCGTTATGCTGTCGGGACAGTAAGGAATAAAGGTTTCTAAGGTATAGATGCATTTTTACTCCGCTTTTGAAACTTAAAACTAGGAAATGTCCTCATATTTTGTGCCTTTTGTATACACTCGAAATAAATTTAAGTTAATAACTCTAAATAAATTGTCAATAATTATTTGTTATAACATAAATGTCTTTGCTTTAAAAAATTTTAAATGAAATTGTATTTTTAAATGATAAAAATATCCTTTTAGCTTTTAATACTTAAAATCCATTAAAATTGTTCAGTAGTTATAAAATTGATTATGAATTATATATTTTGACACACAATGAATGATGCGAAACGTTTCTGATGATATCCCCTATAAAATTTAATTTTAGTTAATAAAAATATTATTTCCAGAAATTAAAATAGCAAGAGATCAAAACACATAGTTTCTTTAAAATTATGAATTTTACAGAAATTTTAATCGATTTTTTTTCTTTTTTCTTTTGGTGGTAGATGGTAGATGGGAGGTGGTGAGTTTGTACCCAATCGCACCCGTCCGCCTAATCGTTCGGAGTTTTCCACGGTTTTCTTAAACTTCCTTGCGTAAATACGGGTAGGTTCCTTTAGAAAGACCCTCACGGAGGGCAACCCTCATCCCTTAATATGTACCTTGTTTTTTTTTTTTTTTTTTTTTTTTTTTTTTTTTTTTAATGATTGACAAATAAAATCTAAGTAAATCCTTTCAAAAATAAAACTTGTTTGCTCTATCTCGATCTTACTTTTTTTTTACAGAATTTTTTATCGATATTTTTTCTTTTTACGCTTGTTTAAAGGTGCTCTTATTATACGAATTTATGAAAAAATATGTAAATTTGCTTAGCCTTTTCTTTCCTACTTTTTACTCTTTGAAATATTTCATTGTTACAGTTTCATTGTGGGTGACACCAGCGATCAAGAGATTCTGCTTTCGAAGGTGGTAGATGGGAGGGGCTGAGTTTGTACCCAATCGCGCCCGTCGGTCTAATCGTTCGGAGTTTTCCACGGTATTCTTCAAATCTTGGATTTCTTTGCGTAAATACGGGTTAGGTTCCTTTAGAAAAACCTCACGGAGGGCAACCCCCCCCCCTCTCTTGATATGTCTTTGATGATTTTTTGTTTATGATAGACATATAAGCTCTAAGTGAATCTTTCAAAAGTAAAATCTTTTCGCTCTCTTTCTCTCTCTTATTTATTTTATTTATTTATTTATTTTTTACAGAAATTTTAAGCGATTTTTTTTTTTTTTTTACGCTTGGTAAAAGGTGCTCTTATTATATGAATTTATGAAAAAAAAATATATATAAATTTGCTTAGTCTTTTCTTAAGCCTTTTCTTTCCTACATTTTGCTCTTTGAAATATTTCATTGTTGCAGTTTCATTCTGGGCCCCACCCGTGGTCAAGAGATTCTGCTCTCGAAGCTGGTAGATGGGATGTGCAGAGTTTGTAACCAATCGCGCCCGTCGACCTAATTGTTCGCAGTTTCCCGGGGTTTTCTTCGAATCTTGTATTTCCTTGCGTAAATACGGGTTAAATTCCTTTAGAAAAACCTTCACTGAGGGCAACCCCCCCCCCCCTTCCCTTGATATGTCCCTCATGTTGATAATTGGCCGTCATAAATACAACCAATCAACAAACTCGTTTTAAAGTGATTAGGTATATTTTGACGAATATTTATTAACAAATAATTAAATCCGTTACTTATGAAATTCTTATACGACGGCACGAGTTACAGATGTTTGGAGATTTACCACTTGTTGCGGGATTAAAAAATACTGTAAAACAACTGTATTATTTTATAACATAGTAAAATATTAAAATTTTGTATTTTCATCAATAACACACCATTGTACAAATTTGTATAATTTTATTATATCAGAATTTGGTGTGAAAATCATTTGTAAAATTCTATCATTACACTGAAACACTGCTTGAGTTATATAAAATAGAAACTATTAATAAAATTTTAATTTGTTACAAAATAATTTTCTTATTGTTATAAATAAAATTACTTTTCATTTAAATCTCCATTTAATTGTCTTTGAAAATTGTATGAAATATTTATATGCATAAAAAATACAATATGCACCATTTTTCATTTAATTAAAGACGGGAATATTTTTGTTGATTTCTTTACATGTAATTTTAGAAACTAAGATTTTAGGCAATTTAAAAAGCCTAAAAAAACTGAAATTTTTATTTAAAATATAAGATGTTTTCAATATATGTATATATTTCTTTTGCATTTACTAACAAAATTCTTTGTAGCGCTTTTTCTTACAAATTCAGAAATAGTCTATTCTTGGAATATCGCACTTTCTTTTTCTCTCTCTCTCTCATTGAGTGATCGGCAAAACGCATTCTCAGCTGACAACTGACTGGGGGGCAGGATAATCTTGTTAAAAATTCAATTGTTGAAAGGTTGGGAAGATGACTGCCTGAAGGTTGGGAAGGTCACTTGGGGTAGTGAAATTCCATTCAATTCAGTTGAAAGCTGCGATAAAAGTATTTGTTACTTAGGAAATACAGATAAATATTTATCTGTAATTTCAGAACCAAAAAATTATTTATATATCTGAAGTTTTCAAAATAAAGACTTCATTTTATCTTTCAGAATTTAAATAATAATAATATGTTTGATAATCTATAAAAGATATTAGAAAAATAATTTGTTATTAAGTACAACTTACATTTAAAAAAATATTAATGATAAATTAAACAAAATAAGTTAAACCTTCAAAAATGACATTTGAATTGAAGCTTCTATTTAGAAAACAATTTCTTATCTTCAATACACATCAAATTACACTGGATAAATAATTGATAATAACCTAAATTAAACTTTAAATTAGCGTGATTTTATTTTTTTAAAACTGATTTTATAAGAATGTATATTTTTGAACAGAAAATCTTTTCAAATAAATCATTTATTGGTATGTGTATGCGGAGGGGGGGGGGGAGCGGTTCAATATTTATTTATTTTAAATCCAAATATACCATTTTAAATGAATTATCTTTGATTTTGTGTTATGTTCTGTGATAAATATGTCTAATTTCGTCGGGACACTTTTGTTTATTTTATTTCTATATATATATATATATTTATATATATACACGCAAAAACATTCCACATTTGACATTAAGATGCATCAGGACTCAATTTAGATAATTTTCATAACAAAGTTTTAAAGGATACTCATAAACAAACTTACATTAAGATTTTTTTTTTTTTTTTTTTTTTTTGCATAAATATCTTTACCTCTAAATATCAGAAAAATAT
Organism: Maratus speculifer; assembly: GCA_964019185.1. NCBI lineage: Eukaryota > Metazoa > Arthropoda > Arachnida > Araneae > Salticidae > Maratus > Maratus speculifer. Next base: position 18,608,238 of record OZ025292.1, on the reverse strand, counting down.
ATGATATAGAAATTTCTTCTATTTAGAGATTTTAGTGTATTAATTTAGAAACTTACTATTTAGTTAATTTAAACAAGTTAAATTAATTTCTTAATAAAACAAATAATAATAAAGCAAAACGCAATAGGTTATTTATTAATAATTAATAAAATATTGATAAATGAACAAAATTTGATTTAAAAGATATATAATAGTACTTAGTATATAAAAATAGTAAGTAACTGAAATAATAAATAATAAATTTTAATTTAACAAAAAAGATTAAAAATTACAGCAATAATTAAAAATAATAGCAATTTAATAACAATTATCTAATTTGCTAATAAATAAGGAATTGAATAATTAATAAAATAAAATTAAGTCATTAAAATCGATACTGATTAAATTGCATTCGATATTTTATTAAAAAATAATTGAGTATTGTATTCCTGAATCATTCATAAGATGGCGCCAGCACTGTGACTTCCTGGGCACTTCCCCAGGAATGACTAACCGAGTACATCCCCAGGAGGGATTTCCCAGATACTTCCCCAGGAGTAGCGTCCCTGGGAAATTGCTCCGTGGGATGTTACTGGGAGCTCATTCCTGAGGACATCGTAAAAGACTCTTCCCCAGGACGTCCTGATCTTGTCATTTTAATTTTAGGAGGAATATGGGATGGCTTGGAGCTCCTGGGGAGGTATTGAGGAGCTTTTGTGCTATATGGGCAATAGCAAATTCCATAGTTAAATAAATGAAAGTTAAGATTCTAGTGCTAAATTAAGCTTGACTAAATAATTAAGATTCATATTTAAAAAAAAAAAAAAAACATAAATATATGTGCTAAAATTACTTACCTGTGCATGCATATAGTACAAATTTATTCAAAATACATTAAATATATCTTAAAAATGAGTTGAAAAAACATTAAAAGTCCAAAACGTTTTCAGTTATCACATGGCCGTCTGCAGTGGTTATTTAAATGTTGTTATTTTGCTTTGAGCTTATTGGAGAATCGTCTAGAAGAGATCATTGTAATTTAGGAGTGGTACGGCTGATAAGACGTCTGTATGGTATCTGCCGTACCACCCTTAAATAACAATAATCTCGTTTTCATGATTCTCGAATAAGTGCAAATCCATGGCCATGTCACTGCTGAAAAAGTGACATGGATTTTTTAATGATTTTGAGATATTTCTAGTATATTTTGAATAAATTTATATTATTCAAACTATTTCGGAATTATTACTATTTCGGAACTAGTTCCGAAATTCATATCCCCAGTTTCGGGGAATTCTCTGTGCTAATTGATATCGAGTTTTGTTTCATATTTATTATTATTATTGTTTTTATTTGCAGGAATGCGCCAAGACGAACCCGTGTTGCGACCCGACCACTTGCAGACTCATCAAACACGCCCAATGCTCTTCCGGGCCCTGCTGCAGAAAATGCAAGGTAGGTCATACTAACAACAAATGATACTGTCAATTCCTATTACTTCTCTGTTGCTCGCAACAAAATCAAAAGAAAAATTTATTCCTATACTAAAACTACAGGTAATCGCTACTTTTTCCAGCTGTTTGTAGTGTAGAGCAATTCATTTCGAAAAAAAAAATGTAATGTAGCGAGTAGCCTAAAATTCAAACAGAAGTTTGTAGTAAATAGTGAAGCTATTTTGAAAAAATCTTTTTTCATTGGATGATTTTAAGCCCTTCTCAAATCGCTCCTTTTTCTTTTTCATTTTTGGTTTCAAATATTTTTTTTAATTTATTTTCACTTTCAAGACCGGTTCCAAAAATGAAATTGTCATTTAAAAAAATATCTGCAACGAAAATTGAAAACATAAAAAAGGAGCGACGTGGAGAAGGTACTTAAGCCATCCAGTGCAAGAATAAATTTAAAAATGTCATGTAACTAGAAAACGAATTATTAGAAAATAATATCCCAATAGGAATAGCTTTAGCTCGCGAGTATCTTCACTCGCAGGGACAAGGGGCCTTAAAGACACGGCAGGGGATGAGGTAGGGGTAGAAAGCTGCAGGAAAAGATGTACTTATAGGAATTTTCATACATGTGGAGATAGTTTCATTGTTTTTGTTTTGTTTAGTTTGTCACCAATTAAATTAGCTTTTTTTTCTGTAAACAGCTGTTGTCTCCCGACCACCTGTGCCGACCTTCCAAAGGAGAGTGCGACATCCCGGAATTCTGCGACGGCGACAGTGGAGAGGTAAGCAGACATTCAAGATTCCAATAAAAATAATAACATCATTTTTATGATGATCAAAACGTAGCTTACCTAATATGCTATGCCTGGACATTCAGGGTCACATTAATAATCCTGAGCCAATCATAAACATATATTAAGGGTGTATTCGAAAAAACGCTTTTCCACCTTCAACAGCTCGAAATTTTCCGATACAATTTCAGACACACTTTTAAAAGTAGAAACATGAAATTTGCTGAGGGGAATTTTGAACAGACGTACAAGGTGCCGTGTGATGTCATTTTACGCTCCATTCATTAGAATTTGATTTATGAACAATTATCTACTCAGCATGACACTTTTTTTCGTCCCCAAATCTCCCGCTTCAGAAAAATCTGTTCAAAATGCCGCTTTTGATTGCTTTTTTTGCAATGTTTTCTGCATTTATCAAAGAATTGACAGTCACGGCACCTTGTGTAGTTTCTAAATAAGAGAATCTACGAGTTTGATGAGTTCGAGAGCAAAAGTGGATTAAAAAATAAATCGGAAAATAAGCAGTTTGAATCGAAATACACCCTTAAATGAAATTTCAGTTTAACAATTTTCGGTGCTGTAATTTTTAAACTTCTAAAGATTGTACATTTTTAATGTATACACCGTCGCATAAAGAAAAAAAAATTACTCTTGAATTCAATTTGTTTGAAAACTATCTAAATTTGCTTTTAAGTTACTGATTTTTTTTTTTTTTTTTTTTTTTTTTTTTTTTTTTTTTTTAGTTTTTATTACTTTTTCTGTCATTATAGCAACAGAAGTATTCCATTTCTAGACATTAAACATGGATAATCAGAAAACAAATAAGTTGCGGAATTCAGCCAATAAAAAGGTTCAGATATACTTCAGATTTCGAAATTCTCCACCGAGGAAAACAACTATTTTCCAAATAATTAATAAAATCTCAAAGAAGAAAAAAAAAAAGCAGTCAGTCCTTAATAAAATGAATATATAAAACAGAAAATTTTCATCATAGCTGAAGGATTACCAAGCAATTATACCTGGTAAAGTAGCAATCTCTCTACAATGGAAATTTTTCTCAGTTACTCAGTCAGGCCCGTAGCTAGACCATATTGCCAGGTAGGGCAAAAGTTTTTCCAAAGGGTGGCAGATTATTTTTCCACTTTCTGTTAACCTTTTATGCGTAGTTCTTCAAACACATGTACTGCGATTTTATGAATTTTTTTCACTTAAAATATGAGGAATTTCTAAAGCCAGAGTAAAATTTTTAAAGTTTCTTCAGAAGCACGGAAAAAAATGTTAAATACATATTTTTAGTTTAGCGCAAATAAATTGTTATTTTTTATTAAATAATTTAAATGTATACATGTACTATGTTCATTTACATTAATAATACTTTTAAGTACAATTTGTTAAATGCACAATTTTGTTCACAACTTTTTCACAAAATTTGTACGATGTTTCGCAAGCACTAACATTCTCCAAATGCATATAATGAAAAAGTTAACCGCCACTTTGGTCACTCTGTAACCAAAGATTAAATAGCTGGCTAAAAATAAAAATGGTTTAACCTCGGAAGCAGAATCGTCGCAACGCTGCAATGCAACGCACAACTCTTGGGAATGTCTGCAGACTATTTTTTAACTGTTAAAAATGTAGCAAAAATTAAAAAATTTCGGTCCTAAATCCAAAAATTAGGATATAAAATGTATCGCGAATTTCAACAGTCTTCGAAAAGAAATCAATTTCGTCATAGATCGCGAAAAACACGCGAATCTCATGCAAAGATCACGAAAAAACGGCAAGTTTCTTCAAAACATTGCATAAAAAGGCAAATCTCGTCAAAAGATCGCGAAAAGCTGCAGTTTTCTTCAAAAAAAAAAATCACGAAAAAACGGCAAATTTCTTCAAAAAATTGCAAAAAACGGCAAATTTCTTCAAAAAATTGCAAAAAAACGACAAATTTTTTCAAAAAATCGCAAAAAACGTAAAATTTCTTCCAACGATCGCGAAAAAATGGCAGTTTTCGTCAAAAAATCATAAAAACGGATTTTTTTTTTCAAAATATCGTGGAAAAAAACGGAAAATTTCTTCAAAAAATAGCAAATAAACAGAAGTTTTCGTGAAAAGATTGTGAGAAAACGACAGTTTTCGTAAAAAAAATCATGAAGCAATGGCAAATTTCTTCAAAAAATCGCAAAAACACGGCAAATTTCATCAAAAAATCATGAAAAAACGGAACATTTCTTCAAAAGATCGCGACAAAACGGCAGTTTTCGCCAAAAGATCGCAAAAATACGACAAAATTTTTCAAAAGATCGCGAAAAAATAGCAGTTTTCGTCAAAAGATTGGAAAAATAGTCAAATCTTGTAAAAAACGCGAAAAAAATACAAATTTCGTCAAAAGATCGCAAAAATGACATTTCGTCAAAAGATCGTGAAAAACCCACAATTTTTGTCAAAGGGGAGCACTTGTAGGGGAGCACCCTCTTTCGGACAATGTATGAAGTGTTAAAAATTCTGAAAATAATGGCAACTTCTTTTTCAAAGTATATTTTTCTTTTATGTCTATCACAAATATTTGGGAGGTTTGAGTGCATATAATGTAATGCGAGGGATTGGTCTGCAGACTGTTTTTTAAGTTTTTACTTGTGTTGCAGATTGCAGAAAAAAATTCTGCAGCTGGGAGTTTAACTATGCAAAGTGTTTAAGCGAGATTTCATGAGTTTCTATTTACTTCTTAAACTCGTTGTCAGGTAATTAAAAAACTTCCGGAGCGGTTCGGCTCGGTACAAACAAAGGGCCGCACAATCATAGAGATGGCAAATTGGATCTAGAGATCCAATTTGCCATTCCTCCCTTTGTAAAATTGCCAAAAACCAACCTTTAGAAAACATTTCACAGTATTTCTTTATTTAGAAAAATAATCCTTTGAGCTCTTTAAAAAATATTTCAAAGGAAAAAGCGCAATTTCAGACCACAGACGGTATGTGTTCCACCAAAGAGTGTTAAACAATTCGGCTGCTTTGGTGATCCTTAAACAGGCAATTTGTTAGCGGTCAAATCTCTAGGACGCTAGTTTAAAATTGTATAATCTTAATTACAAATGCGATAAAATGAAGGAAAAAAAACCTTGCAGGGGGCGTCAAATTCAGAGCTCTAATTTTTACAATAGATTAAATCTGTTAAACTCTAATGCCTGTTTTGTTATCTGTTATTCTGTAAAATTTTGAAAAAATGTAAATTACAGGAAACATAAAAAAAAGCTTAAAAACACTGTATTTTCATAAACTTTTTAAATGGATCTTTATGAAAAAATATTAAATTGAGACAAAATTTATGAAAATATTGTTAACACTACGATAAATTATACCACAAATTCTTAATACAATAACACGAATTAAAACTTTCCTCTTGTACCTGTTTGTAAGAGGATAAATTGCAGTTCTGTAACAGAAGTTAACAATTTTGCTGTAGAGTAAACTTTTGTTGTAGCATTGAAATCAAACAACACTTTCAAAATTCTATAAAAACACCTGATATTTTTAAAAGATTATCAAATTGGGCATTTTTAACTTAATTTTAGTTTACTATCATCCTGGAAGGTATTTATTCAAAAATCCGTTATATTTCAAAGTGTGACATTTAATAAAAAATGAAATTAATTCCATAAATAAATGATTTAATGTATTATGCATTTATTTTTAATAATTAATAATGCAAAGTTAAGACAACTCGAATATGTAGGGGAGAGAAAAGCAGTTTTCTATAAGCACGCACATAAATACATTGGACACATATATGTTAAACAACATTTTATATTTGAGAATACTTTTAAGCACAAAACGCACTGTAAAAACAGTGTTTATTTCTGTTCTAAATTATAGCATGGAACAAAAGTATATGCATCTTTATCTCTCTCTCTAATCATATATTGGGTCTTTTGGAAAGTGGTGTCTGTTCGGGAAAATCAGTTCGTACAGGAAAAATTTGCCCATTACTTACTATATATTAGATATCGGAAACACTATCTAATAATTAAATGATAGACTTTTTCGATACTAATTAATTTTCCCAAACGAACACGACTTTCCGAACGACCCAATATTTCAATCAAAGTCTCTATTTTTCAGAACCGAATGTACGAATTTCTTTTACAAACTTGCGCCATCGTATTTAACAATAAATAACAGCCAGTTATGTGATTTGGAATTATTATTTTTCAGTTTTCAATAAATACATTGCACTTTGAGTTTCAATTGATGTTTATCTTATGATAGTTTTTATCACACTGTCTCTTTGCAGAAATTGGCTTACAATGGCAACTTAGATGACTAAAAATTAAAGTAAAATTGTTTTACTTTTAAGAAAAAATGCAGAAATACCATTCTTTGTCTCTTAACAAAAACACCTGTAACATTTTTGAATCTAAGAATAAAAATGACTTTTTCAATGTGTCAGTAAGTAATAAATTTCGATTTGTAAAATTGTTTGAGTAATCTAACATATTGTATTATTTAAATTTGAAATAATAATTGTTTTACCTCAGAAGCACCAACTTTTTAAATTTTAGTGAAATGGGACAGAATCGAAGAAATGAAGGGAAAGATCTATTACGATGTACTTTATATTTTTACATGGGGAAGGGGAGTATCCCTTGTAAAAAATTCTATAGCGATTTCTAAAGGTTCTTTTATTTCTATGTACTCCCAACTATCTGGAGTCAATGTTCATGAAGGATTTAATTTGTTATGCTGTTAATTAGCTGATTTTTATTTATTTATTTATTTATTTTACGCAGGAAAATATATGAGTTTTTTTTTAACCTACTTGTACCATATTGTATGGATATTTGCGCTTGAATCCATTTTAAAGAAAATTAAATAGTAATATTTTATGAAAGAGAAAACATTTTATCATAAAATCAAAGTTAATGTTAATTAAATTATATAGTTACATTTTTCCTTTTCTTCTTTACTTTACTATTGATTGATATTATGTCATTCCTTGAAGATGTTTTTACTTTAAGATAAAAAATATTTATATTACGCCATATAAAATTCATTTAAAGCGAAATACATGCAACATGGTAATAATTTCCTTCGTTAATTGCTACTTGTAAAATCTCACAAAAGAATGAAAAAAGTAAGACACACATGTATATTAAAAAATAATTGTGTAAATTTCTTATTTGAAATTTAAATTTACATTATTTAAATACAAATTTGATGGGAGTTATATTGATAAATGATAAATTTTCATAGTAATTACATTTCTTTATGGCGAATAACACCTATAATTATTGTGTTTGTTCATTGGCTTCACATATTTTTATTATTCTTTTATATATTCATGAATGGTGAGAAGAAAAAAAGATATAAAAAAGCGTTTTTAAAATTACCCTCTTCCAAAGCAAACAAGTAAGCATAACAAAAGAGAGAGAAAAGTCCTAATGCGTGACATTTGCTATTTATTGTAATAAGATCAAGTTTACATGAAACAGACGACTAACGGTAAAGAAAACAATAATGTAAACTAGTTCACCGTAATTTCAGAATCCCCTGGTTTCAGCCAGCCTTCTAATGATAAATTTCGTAGGGTGACAGTTGTACAAAGAGACGAATCTTTAGCTAATAAGCTAATCCAGATTTGTTCAATTTGGAGCAGTGTGGAATAATTCCTACAAAGCGAAAAAGTGGGGAATCCAGAACACCTCAATTTTTGACAGAAGTCTGTTAAAGAGAGAGAGAAAAAAGCTTTTTTGCTGTTTCCAGACTAAAAACTAAATTTAGGGATAGAAGGAGAAAACTGGCATGAAGGAAGAAAAACGGAAATTTCATTGTTGTATTACAAAAAAGCTTTTTAAAAGGAAAAATTGAATGATAAAATTATCGGATTCTGAGTGACCGAAATGTCGAATTTCATTTTGACTAAAAACTGGAAAAAATATATATTTAATGTTTTTTTCCTTTGTTTTCTTAGAAATTTAATGTGGAGTTTTGCGCTAGGTCGGGCAAAACTTTTTCCAGGTCGGGCTTTGCCCGACCTGGCCCCCCTCTGGCTACGGCCCTGTACTCAGTATTCAATAATCCCTTTTTCACAGGTTTTATTGCATAAAATTGTATCTCCACGAAACTTAACATTTAAATAATTAATTATTAATTTCTTAAAATTTTCATTTAAAATACTCATTTTTCTCGATACATATGCATTTTTCTCGAATTACTTCGGTATTTACTCTCTTTCCTTTTTTAACAGACCTGTTAATTGCCCTATGTGCAGTGCTGCTATCTTTTGTCAATTATTTGTACTAAACATTAAATATTGTAAGAAATGATCTTTTTATTTCTTGTTTTATATTTTTCTCACTGAGCTCCATGCACCATTCTCAGGGCCTGACTAAGGCAGGAGCATGCGGGACAATTGCCCTGGGCCCCCCGGCTTAAGGGGGCCCCCCAGGACATATGCTTTTCGTTAAAAGAATGTCAAATGATAAAATATGGCCAAAAGTGACCAAAATTCTTTTTTTTTTTTCCTATTTTAAGGATTTTTCTTAATACTTCCGAATACTTGGTACGAAATTTATGTACACATACAATAGTTATGAATTTCAGTTCTAGTCACTTCAGTATAATTTACGAAAAATTTTAAGATAGAAGGGCCCCCCCTATAATGTTTGCCCCAGGGTCCCCCACTGTCTAAGTCAGGCCCTGGCCATTCTTATTAACCAGCAGTGGCTCGTCAGAAGGTGCTGCATCAATTTATTTACACCACAAAAATTGTATGGTAATTGCAGTTTTGTTTAATCAACAAAATTTGTCGAATAAATAATATAAAAGATTCTATAAAATTTTAGTGGTGAGAAAAATCCGATGCAACACCCCCTGACGAGCCGCTACTGCTATTAACAGAATATCAGTATTAAATTTCGCGAGTGAACATTTCCAATTCCTAAACATTCCTTTCTTAACGTTTGGAATTTTATGCTTATTAATGATATTCTAGAAAGGTGCATTCCTGGTCGGTAATCTAGATTTGCAGAATTTGTTTTTCTTCCAAATATTCAGAAAATGGCGATTGTTAAATTAGAAAATCACAATGCATTATATGTCGATTTATATTCTGATAACCGAAATATTATATTTTTGTAATTCGCAGAAGCCGCCCTTCAGCATGAAACCCACATACGCATTTATTTAGAAGTTCACACGTGTTAGCAAAGCTGTAAATTTAAAAACATTAAATAACATTTTATAACAGATTAATATGTTAAAATATTTATTAATTATAGATTATATAAAGTTGTTTTCATCGGTCAACCGAAAATGTTCACTTAACATCTGCCTACAGGACGGATCCTTAGAGGGGTGCCTCCATGTCCACAGCTCATAGAGGCCGCCCAACAAGACTAAACAAGTCTTTTTAAGTTTTAAAGAAAAAACAATTTCCTCGAAAAAGGGTACGGGATTTCAAACCACTCTAGAGAATATTTTCTAACTTTCGAATTTAAAAAGCAAGGTTGATCAAAATTTTCCTTCCACTCTTTATAGAATGAATCGTATCTATCTAAATTAGACACTTTTGCCTCTATCCACGGGTTTCGAATATTAATTGCCTTATCAAATATCGAATCAGTCAATTACATTTCAAGATTAAGTAAAGCGAAAATTGTTTTTCGAGATTTTTAGTAAGGAAAAGAAAAAGATTAAAAGGAGAACAGATCACAATCTAGGTTTTCGAATTCATTACTACCCGTTAAAGCTATTGAATTTTCCTGGATTTCATTTTTTCAGGATCTTTAAATTGTGGTTTGTGTAGTGCTACCATCTAGTAGCATTTAGCTAAATTAAAGAACGTCGAACCGTTCTGAGAGGATGCACTGTCTCACCACTCAACGACTGAACACTTCTCATTCATAAAACTTCCCACATGGCGGCAGTGGCGTAGCTAAGGGGGGGGGGGCGTCCGCCCCAGGCGCCGAGGCCTAGGGGCGCCCAATTGAGAGAAATTGTTATATATCTATATTGGGGTGGGGGCGCAAAATTTCTTGCTGGCCCCGGGCGCCAAAAAGCATAGCTACGCTACTGCATGGCGGTAGCAAGAAAGGAATAATAGGGGAGGGGGGCTCATATTTTCTTTCTCTGACTCAGAAAGAATTATTCAACACTGTAGGTACTATTCTTCTCATTAAGCTGTTATAATAAAAACTTCATTTTATGCTAAGATTCGAGATGAAAAATTCGAATGCCTAACGAATGCAATATTAAACATCTTGTTAGCTTCGCATGTGCCAATAGGGAGAGCAGTGTGTTGAAACACTTACTTTAGATGCCATTTAGTAATTCTTCAAAACTGTGAAAAGGTCTCAAAACTAAATTAGACTTTTGAACAGAATATCATTTGGATTTCGGAAAATCATTGAGTGACCTTGGAATCTTTTCCAGGAGAGGCTCTTTTTTTAAGGGGGGGGGGGGGGAGGAGGACTGAGCCGCGAACTAACACCCTCTTATCCACGGCCCTCATTTCAGTTGATCTCTAAATGTTTGATCTCTCCCAAAGCATCTAAACGCCTCTTTCCTTTAAGCAGGTCCTTATTACCGCATGGGCAAATCGGGACTTTGACCATGGGCCCTAGACCTTAAATTGCCCCGAAGTCCATAAATTAAATTATAAAATATTTCCTTTCTTTTCCCATATTTCAACTCTACCATACGTTGGAGTTACTTAATGCATCTTAAAGTAATATGACAAATTGCTAAAGTTAAAAAAAGAGTTTTGTTCTGTACTAAGGGGGAAAATGTACTTTTGATAATTAAGGTATTTAATTAAGAATTGACGGAGCTAAGGATTTTCTTCTATTGATATCTAAGGTACGAAAATATGTTTATGTCTTACACGTACACATATGAGTGACCATCATAAATTCAATAATGTTGCAATGATTCGAAAGGGGACACCCTATTTACATTTGCTCCCAATTACTTATAATCGGAGCCTGCTTTTATGTTTTGGAATTTCAGTCTTATTCAGGGCTACTTCATTCAATCGAAAACATACAGCAGCTATCGCTAATTGCTGGACAAAAATATACACAGTATTTTGTGCCTGGATTTTATTTAGATCCATCCGTCATGCTAAACGGCACCCCAAGTCGTGTAGGTAAAATTAATTTACTTTATTAAAATTAAACAATTCTGATCGTAATTATAAGAATACTGTCCTGATAATGTAGCTTTAATTTAAAATAATAATGGTAATAATAATAATAATAATAATAATGTATATATATATATATATATATACCGGGTGTCCCAAAAATGACTGATGGATTTTAAAATTCAATAACTTGCAAACGGTGACAGCTATTTAAAAAATTTTTGCAGGAGGGTTATGTACAATGTCAGGAGTTTTTTTACCGTATTTTTTTATTTTAGGTCGCATATCAAACAATAGGTGGCGCTGACGGCTATTGAAGTCCAGGTCAACGCTTCACTCAGCACTAATCACCTGGCCTTCAATCGCCGTCAGCGCCACCTATTGTTTGATATGCGAACTAAAATAAAAATTACGGTAAAAAAATTCCTGACATTATACATAACCCTCCTGTAAAAATTTTTTAAATAGCTGTCATCGTTTGCAAGTTATTGAATTTTAAAATCCATCAGTCATTTTTGGGACACCCAGTATATATATATATATTTAAATTGTAATTTAACAAATTGCAACGAACATTTGGGAAATGATATTTTCAAAGACTATAATTTTAGAATTATATAAATTCTATATTTTAAAAAAATAATAACAGACATCAATTTTAGGAAGATCAAAATGGAGCTTATGTAATAACAGAGTCCTATATTACGTACGTCATGGATTCATATTCCTGGACCAGGCATGAAGAAATTTTAAACGAAACTTCAGTTTTGCAATTTTCAATACTTTTGAATTTTTAAACTTTTAAACATCGCAATTTTTCAATTTTTACACCATTCTATGTAGAAAAAAAATGTACTTTTAAATGCAATTAGTTTGAAAGATGTACCTCAATTTATTTTTGAGTAATAGATTTTTTTGTAGTTTTTTAATACTTTTTTTTTATTATCGTGGCAACTGTCACTTCTGGACATTAAACATGGACCCATCAGAAAACGAATAAAATCAGAACATCAGAAGATTTCAGATATCTCTATTCTAAACCAATAGAAACAACAATTTACCAAATGGTTAATAATAACTAGTGGCGTAGCTAAGGGGGGGGGGGGGGGGGCGTCCGCCCCGGGCGCCGAGGCCTAGAGGCGCCAAATTAAGAGAAATTGTTATGTATCTATATTGGGGTGGGGGCGCAAAATTTCTTGCTGGCCCCGGGCGCCAAAAAATATAGCTACGCTACTGATAATAACGACAACAATGCTTACAATAAATATTAAAAAATAAACTAATAAAAGAGTTGCGCTCATTACTTAGTGTTCCGCTATTAATTACACAGCCCGGTGAAATTGAAGCTTTCGAAAAATACAAGAGAAGTTATAGTTGATTTTTTTGTGTGCTGATTTTGAAAATGCTCCACTTTTTCTAATCACATCAGAATTTTTTGTAAAATCGATATCAATAGTTTTTTCTAACATCTTATTTGAAAAGGTACTGTCTCTAACAATTTTACATATACTTTCTGCAACAGTGGTTTTTATGTAAAATAATCGTTTCTTAGTGAAGCAAATTGATTTTTCAGTAATCGATTTCTTTTGATAGGTTTAAATGGATGAAAATCGCTGTTACCAGATCGCACTCCTTTTTGAAAATGCAATAAATGTTGTAATATAATTATAATTGTTATTTATTATAAATATAAATATAAATATAAATCAAAAACACTGAAGGCTGTCAATTGCTGCCACATCTACCCTACATCCCAATCTCTACAAGAATAAATTTTATTATATAAGTATTCCACATTAATAATAACAAAATATAAAATAGTGATAATTCACAATTATTACATCAAATTACAGTACAAACAGTAGATTATGTCGGATGAATCAGCTCCAAAAAGTCTCAGGTGATGGCAGGTATTTTTTGGGGACGCAAAGGGAATTTTTTTATTGATTTCTTAAAAAAGGGTAGAAGTACCACTTTTGAGTAGTACAATGAAAAAAATTAAGGGTGTATTCGAAAAAATACTTTTCCACCTTCATCAGCTCGAAATTTTCTGATACAATTTCAGACGCATTTTTTAAAAAGCTGAATGAAACTTACTGAGGGGATTTTTGAAGAGAGGTGTAATGTCATTTTGCGCTAAATCAATTAGAATTTGATTTATAAACAATTACCATCTCAGTAGTACCTTTTTTTTTCGTTCTCAGATCTCCCGCTTCGGAAAGATCGGATCAAAAGGCCATCTTTGACTGCATTTTTTATAATATTTTCTACATTTATCAAAAAATTGACAGACACGGTACCTTGAGTAGTTTCTAAGTAAGATAATCTGCGAGTTTGATGCGCGTGAGAGCAAAAGTGAATTCAAAAATAAATCGGAAAATAAGCAGTTAGAATCGAAATAGAGCCTTAAATACTCAAAAATGAGTACATCGATGTACTCATATTGAATTGAGTATGTTCGGATCAAAAATGATCTCAATGCTTTCTCAATTTTGAAACATCACATGTTATCAAATCCAAACTAACGATAATTTTGTACCCAGTATTGGTTTATCTCATTCACGGTGGCATAAAAGATGCTAAATAATGTAAATATTAAATTATGCAAAGTATTTTGAAATAATTTAAAAGTGCTTGCAAATAGTGCTCTTGCCATAAAAATATTCGATTTGGGTATTTTGTTAATAATTTTTGCTGTTTTTCTTAATAAATAATCAATTGAACTTTTATTGAGAGGAAAATAAATGCCAGTACAGTTTTACTTTAATTTATAAAATCAGAGGGTAGTTCATAGAGACTCATATTTGAACACAATCATGGGGATCAAAATTGAATACTTGTGTTTCTCAGTTTTTAGTTCATTTGGATCTGAGATATTTTGAGTAGGGGAAGGTGGTGTACCTCGGACCTATTTTGACTTTTTAATTTTTAATTTTTAAAAAAAATTCCAAAACTAAAAAAAGAAAAAAATTATAAAACTTTATGATGTTATACGCTACACATATTTGTCTTAAATTATATATGAGTAATTTTTATGAAAAATTTTGAATTAAAAATTAAATGAAAATTGGTCCCATTAGTAAGAATGGGAAAAAAAAACTCGTTTTTAGCGAATAAAATCAACATTTATTAATCAAGAAGCTACATATATAAATGTTTGATACATTTCATTGTTTATTAGGTTTTAAAAATAAGAAAGACTAAATAGACATAAAACTTTAGAACATTTACACTTACTATAACCCCAAAAGACATCAAAACTTATTTATAATAGTAATTATATATTATATTTATTTTTAGCCAAGATTGTAATTAGATCAGTCAATTCTAAATGATAACTTCTTGAGCTGCCTTTCAGATACATTAGACAATACCTAGTGTACCTTGAACTGGGTCCAAAGTATACCACTTTTATTAGGTTCAAGGTACACCACTTCACACTTAAAAACAAAACTACCAATCATGATGTTAAGGTTAGGGCTAACTTTTTTTAAAGCCCATGGTGTAGTAGCTAGAGCATTGCTTTATTATAAATAATCCTCATAAAAAAAAAAGATATGTTTTAGTATAAAAACAACATAGAAAAATTTACTTTTGAAAGGTGAATTTCCTTTTTTAAAAATTGTACGATTAGTTGAGCTTCTAAACAAATGCCAAGAACTTAAATGAGGTGGCATATATTTAATATACAAATTTAACGATCTAAATAAGTAAAGCTAGAATTAGCCTAGGTCCGAGGTACATATTTGTCCAAGGTACACCACTCTCCCCTATGTGAAAATACTTAAAATTGAGTACTTTTTACGCACTTTTGAGAAACCAATTTTTTCAGTGTATGCAAGTTCACTGCAACATTTGAGTGATTAGTTAAAGGAAAAAACGAACTCATCTGGCGAACTCAAAAAAAAAATCATCCAACCACCTTAATAAAATAAACAACGTTAAAAGAATGCAAAAAAGGGCGTACTGCACCGGGCAGTGCCTCACTAAGGAAGCGTTTGGATTCTAACACAGCCAGCCCCCTCCAACCTTACGAAAGAGCGAGAATTTAGAGGCCAAATATACCCACCGCCGAGCTGCCAGCGTACCAGCAGTTCGGCGTATTAGGAACCCTCAACTACACACGGAGGTGCAGGACGGTTCGAGTTTGAACGAGAGAATCGACACTGTTCTGATCAGATCGGCTAAAGGACCAGCGATCATGAGCAGATGTGCCTGAAACCTACGCTTCCAACATTGTCTACCTCGTTGCAGCTATATATATGCTACCCGAACATTCTCCTCAATTTTAACGGTGGGAGTGATATTTTTTGCAATGCTTTACGAATCTCCGTGTAACATCGTTAAAGGGAGTGTGGATACTGATAGATGGATGATTATTCTTCTTCTGATTTATAAGATGTTTTGATAGTTTTCAGTATTTTTTTTGAAATTTGTATTTATTTACTGCTTGTCTGAATGAATTTTATCGATTTGTTTAAATGCTCAGATTAAAAAGACATTTAAAATTTCCTATTCAATAAAACTACAAACAACAAAAAATGCTACATAATAAAATCAATTATTATTGTATTGTATTGTTTAGTTTTATTAAACTTCTGTTTTTATTTTATTTTATTTTATCTTATTTTTAAATTTTTGATTCAGAACATCGGTCTGATTGAGTCAGATCCTCATAAACTTTTATACTTCCACTTGATGAAATGTTATCACCTCCTTTAAATATTTGAAGGAGACGATTTTTAACAATGCACATCATCAATATCTGACGTCTTATTTTTGATAGTGAAAACCGTATTTTGATAATTATGTTAGATAATGAGTAATTTCCCTCTTAAGTTTATCCATGCGTTAACATGGGGTTTCGTGATTTTACAGTTTCAGTGAAGCGGTTCCTTAAAAATATAGTCGATTTTGTGCAACTGCAATAACTTTGATATACTATATTTATGAGCTGTAACTAGTTAAAAATAAATAAAATCTGTATCGAGTGAAATAAAATAAACAAAATATCAATTTGTTTGATTAAAAAATGTATCGATATTTCGAATAACATAATTTATTAAAGTTGTATTAGACATGTTTAAGATAATTTTAAAATAATAACCGTGCGTTTGTTTTAAGAGTGTTCCTATTTTAAATTAAATTTATAAACATAATCATTAATTCCAAACGAAAATATTCCTTCCGCTGAACAGCAGGAAATTTTCTAATATATTTTCTGACTATGCCTCGCAAAAACATGTCACTTCTAGACATAATTATTGAAATATACTTTCTAATCGAACATTTTTCCCCCTTTTTTGATAAATGAATCACATATTGAGTTATAAATTATTATTATCTCACAGTCACAACACTATTTTTTCCCTTCTCTCATGCACTCAGATCTGGACATTTGGTTCCATTCATCTTCATCATGCTTTTAAGCTCCACCTCTATAAATAATCACGAAGAAAAAGGGCGGAGTTTTTTACATTTCTTATTCGTGAACTTAAAACTGATTATTAAACATCGTTCAAACGAATTAGGTATTATTTAGTTTTTAATACTGTTTTAATTGGTATAGGTACACAAAGTTTTATTTATTTATTTATTCTTTTTAACATCTTGCATTCATATTATTATTAACTATTTGGAAAATAGTTGTTGTCCTCGGGAGAGAGCTGAGAAATCTGAAGTACATCTGATTTTTTTTGTGGGTTGAACTTATTTTTCGTTCTCTGATTATTGCCAGTGCGACAAAAAAATAACAAACTAAGATAACAAAATTATAATTTAACAAATTACAACGGCATTTGGAAAATGATATTTTCAAAGA
This sequence comes from Maratus speculifer, assembly GCA_964019185.1. Classification (NCBI taxonomy): domain Eukaryota; kingdom Metazoa; phylum Arthropoda; class Arachnida; order Araneae; family Salticidae; genus Maratus; species Maratus speculifer. Next base: position 18,591,067 of record OZ025292.1, on the reverse strand, counting down.
CTAAAATTTTAAAGACTTATAAATAAATGCACTTTTAAATGAAATTTGTTTGAAATCTTTATCACAATTTGTTTTCAAATTATTATTATTATTTTAAATTTTCATTACTTTTTTTTTTTTTGTCATTGTGGCAACAAAAGTATTCCATTTTTGGACATTAACTATGGACCAATCAGAAACGAATAATCTCTATAAATAAAAGGAATTCCGAGGATAATTAATTAATTAATTAATTGAGGCACAGGGGAAAGCAAATCTTGGCAATGCGCCAACTCGGTCCAGAGGAAGCAAATCTTGGCAATGCGCCAACTCGGTCCAGAGGTATAAAAGCAAGATAGAAAAAAACGCGCAGGTCTGTGCATTCAAGTACAACCACCCATATGTATATGCTGAAAGTTTGTTCTGACGCTCACCCGACGCACGTGGAGTGCCGATGGTCCGGGAAGCGTACCATACACATAAATTATTAAATAAACCTTCAAATTAAGCCCGGCGAAGCGGGCTGGGTATGCTAGTAATAATAATAATAAAAATAGAATTATTCCATTTTTGAACATTAATCATAGACCAATCAGGAAACGAATAAAATAAAATAAAATGCGGAATTCAACCAATAAAAAAATTCAGATATACTTCAGATTTGTCAGTTCTCTACCGACGACAACAACTATTTTCCAATAAGGTTTTAAAAAAAATCTTGTTTCCCCTTCACAATGTTCCAGCCCATCGGTCGGTCATTGCAATTTGAAAAATCTACAAATTAAGGTTCAAATTGTTTGAACATCTACTTTATTCGCCAGATTTACTATCCATTGACTACCACCTATTCCCTAACTTTAAAAAATTCCTTGTTGGACGAAAATTTCAGGTAACGAGGGGTTATTGATGCCGTAAACAACTGTTTTGAAGAGCTCGGCGAATCACGTTATTGAGATAATTAATCTAGACCACCTGTAGGATAAATTTATTAGTCTTTCTGAAGATTATGTTAAGAAATAAATACAAAAGAAAACAAAGAAACATGGTTTTTTTTTTGTGGGCCCGGAATTTTCAGTCGACCCTCGCATTTTTGGAATACTTTTTCGGGCTACTTTCGCGATAACAATTTTGAAATTCTATGGGCAACGACTGCAGCTGTTACCTTGTCTATGTCTGGTAATGCTAAAGTAATGAAACACGCCAAATTCGATGCACTCTCGATATCGTTGATATTGAAGCAGTGTTGTAATCTTTAAGAAATCCCACAGAATATACGGTATAACTAGAGATTTGAGCTAAAGTCATGAATTTTCATGGCTGGAGTATACGCTAAAATCATGAATGTTCATGGTCAGAATATACTTTATAGATTTATTTGAAAAACGGAGAGTATACGGAGCTTTAAAAAAATTCGAAAGATACTAAATGGCGTATACCTCTTATACGCTTCACTCCTGTTTCGGAGGCAAGAAAAGATTAAAAGCATGTTGCTATAAAGATTGAAAAGATGTTGTTCAAAAAACGGAGAGTATACGGAACTTTTTTTAAAAATCCAAAAGGTATATGGCGTATACCTCCATATACCCTCTACTGCTTACATCCCTGTTTAGGAGACAACAAAAAATTAAAAGCATGTTGCCACATAGATAGAAAAGATGTTGTCTCTCTTTCAATTTCAAAATACATAGTGTCAGCATTCAGCAATATTTATGTGCAGTATGCCGAAATTTAGTTGAATATACAATCAATGTGCATTTTTACTGACTTTATTTTTGTTAACGATGTCTTAATACATGTGTTTTCGTGTCGTTTTCCAGTGTCCTCTGGACGTGTTCAAGAAGAACGGTGCCGTGTGCGGGGACGGTCTCGGTTACTGCTACCAAGGAGCGTGTCCGGTCCTCAAGAAACAATGCGAAGATATCTGGGGAAAAGGTATGAAAACTAGTCCCAGTACCAAAATTTTCTTCTTTCTCATGCATGTTGACATTTCGAAAAAAAAAAAAATGTACACATGTTAATATCATGTAGAGTTATAATTTCAATACCACAGCAACTTTGATTTTCATGTTAAGGGTGTATTCCAATTCAAACTGTTTATTTTTCTGACTTATTTTTAAATCTATTTTTGCTCTCAAACGCATCGAACTGGCCGTGCATTTCGATTTTTAATAAAGACAAAAAATATTACGAAAATTACAAAGTTGGCCTTTGGAATTGAATTTTCCGAAGCGGGCGACCTGGGAACGAAAAAAAAAAGGGTCATATTGAGAAGATAATTGTATATTAATCAAATTCTAATGAATTGAGTCATAAATGAAATCAAATGGCTTCTTATACATCTTCAAAAATCACCTCAGTAAGTTTCATTTTTCTACTTTTTGAATCCGAAAATTTCGAGCTGTTGTAGGTAGAAAAATATTTTTTCGAATACACCCTTAGGTTTCTGTTCCTTTTATTAATGGAGTAAAAACGATCATGATATTTATTAAAATGAAAAATCCTTGTCGGCTTGGCCTATAGGCGGAAGTAGATTTCGAAGATAAATGCTCATTTCTACAAAAAAAAAAAAAAAAAAAAAAAAAAAAAAGATTAGAAATGAACCCAGATTAACAATTTTATTTAGCCACCTTTGAAGAATTTTTAAATTCATTTTTCCGTAAGAGCTGGTTTTATCATAATCATCTTAAGCGAAATTCATTTCAAAATGCTCACTTTGTCAATATATTTTTTTAAATATATTCTGACTTTGAATAAATCAACTAACGTGGCACATTATATAGATCCCAAATAAAAGAAACTGTCAATTTAAAGCTTTTGAGAGCAAAATTGAATTTCAAAAAGAGTAAGAAAATAAGTAATTTGTTATTTGAAAAAATCATCAATTCTTAAATCACGTTCACTTAAGAAAATTCTGTTCAAATTGCTGATTTTGACAGCAGATTTTTGAAATATAGTCTGCCTTTCTCAAAAACTGACCAACATGGCACATTATACAGTTCTTGAATAAAAGAACTTGTCAACTGGATGCGTTTGAGAGCAAAAATGGATTTAAAAATGAGTTAGAAAATAAGCAATATGTTATTTGAATAAATCCTCAATTTTCAATCAAGATCGCTTCGGAAATTCTGTTCAAAATGCCTTTTTTGACAGCCTTTTAAAAAATATATTCTGCCTTTATAAAAAAAAAAAAAAAACTGGCTAATACTTCACATTATATAGTACCTAAATAAGGAAACCTGTCAATTGTATGCGTTTGAAAGTAAAGATAAAAATAACTAGATGGATGTGCCAATCCCAAAACTTTCTTCTATCTCATAAGTATATTTTAATATTTAAAAAAATAGTTACTCATTTTAATGCTTTAATATTTTAATTCAATACCATACCAACTTTGATTTCATCTTAAATTTCTGCTTCAATCAATTAATCGGAATAAAAACGAATTACTGTCTCTGCACAAGCCGATGGACAATAGAATGATTGGCAGATTTTTGTCGAAATTCAGGGAGGACCTACTTGCCTTACCAAAAAATAATCATATACAAAAAATTTAGTTCAGTTCTAGAATTAACTTTATACACTTTTATGCGGTGCAATATTAAAAATGGCATAAAATTCGCTATTGCAGCGCCCCCTTCCGGCAGATTTTCTTCAGATTCACGGCGATCCAACTAGCCATAGCCATACACTTACACAAAAAATTTCGTTCAATTCCATGCATAACTTCATGTACTTTTGGTCGGTACAATATTGAAAATGGCACAAAAATCGCGATTGCAGCGCCCCCTTCCGACGGATTTTTTTCACATTCAGGGAGGACGAACTAGCCATAGTCATACACATACACAAATATTTTGGTTCAATTCGATGCATAACTTCATATACTTTTGTTCGGTACAATATTGAAAATGGCACCAATATCGCGATTACAGCGCCCCCTTCCGGTGGATAATTTTCAAATACAGGGAGGACCAACAAGCCATAGTCATACACTTACACAAAAAATTTGGTTAAAGTCGATGCATAACTTCATATACTTTTGGTCGGTACAATATTGAAAATGGCACAAAAATCGCGATTGCAGCACCCCCTTCCGGCGGAATATTTCAAAACTGAAGGAGGACCTGCTTGCCACAACCAAAAACATTCACAAAAAATTTGGTTTAATTCTATGCATAACTTCATACACTTTTTGATGGTAGAATGGCGACATACACACAGAAAGACAAACAGACATACAGACAGACACACAGACACACAGACACACGGACAGTCAGACATTTTGTAGAAATATGTTTTTTGGAATCTCCTACCCCTGAAACGTGTAAAGCCGTTGAAAACCGGAAGTCAAAAAAAATTTCGATTACAATACTTTCTTCTATTGAAGATAGAAGAAAGTAAAAATGAGTTAGAAATAAAGCAATTTGTAATTTGAATAAATCCTCAATTTTCAATCACGATTGCTTCGAGAAATTCTATTCAAAATGTCTTTTTTACAGTATTTACTTTAATATTTTCTGCCTTTAAGAAAAGACTGGCCAATATGTCGCATTATACCGTCCCTAAATAAGGGAACTTGTCAATTGTATTCGTTTTAAAATCAAAAAGGAATTTAAAAATGAGTTAGAATATAAGCAGTTTGGATTTAGAAACCATCGAGAAATTACGAGACCATCTTGCGAAGCCATTTGCAGTTCAAACATCAGGATGTACCATTAATTAACAAGCGAAACAAAGTATGCTCTATGACAAGCAAATACTGCAGAAATGATGGCATGCGAAGCAAAGTTTATTGCCACTACGTGGCAATTAGGCGGTCGTCCGCCCCGATACCAGGTAGAAAACTCGGCAGGTAGGAGCCTGGTCATCGGTTAGAAAGAAAGAAAGAAAGCAGTTTGGATTTGTGGTTTTTTTTCTCCAACTCCTGCACGCAGCAGGTTGACAGAAATCATATAAAACGGCGGTCGCTTATCACTAGAAAGAAAAAAACGCTATTTGATTCCGAATTACTTCAATAACCATGTCTGCAGTTTCATGCTTTAACATATAAAAATGAATCCATGAATATTGTATAACATATATTTAAAGATGTTTTTAACCTCCTCAGTCCTGAGACAAATTTTATAAGACACTACAAAAACCAGTTTAAAATGATTATAACACATCTCCAAACATGCATTAGTTTGTATATCGATGCTTCTAACATGCACACATCTATTTAAAACGTCTAGGTGTAATTTTAACAGTTCTAGAAGAAATTAACTTAATTTAAATGGTGATTTTTAGTGTCGCCTCCAGGCGACATCAGGACTGAGGAGGTTAAAGGCGTACAATTACGTTATCTCTTCAATCACTGAAACTGAATTGTATATTTTCTGATTTGTTGCATTCGCATGAAACTTGTATAAAACAGTAACGACAAACGGGAAATAAATTTTTAACAGCTTGCATGTAATGACCTCGTGGCTCGTGGAATTATTAATTACTATTAGTAAATAATAATTAATAATTCCACGAGCAAAGAAATCATGGGAGTTCTTCGAAATTTTTCTTTGTTTTGCCTGATTCAGAATGAGTTTCATGGAGTCAAAACAAAGCATATCAAGGCTTTCTACCTTTTCTTGGGGGTGTTTGTATCCATCAAATTCTGGAATGTGGGTGGGACACGATTTGAAGAAAAACTTTAATCTGAGCATGTTAGTCCAAGAGCCGACAAACACAAAAACTTATGTCATCGAACACAAGGAAAACAAAAGCCTTCACTTTATGGAAGAGTAGTAATGGGAAAATCTAAAAGTGCTATTACACGAAAAAATTTCAAGCGACAAAAATCGCCTGAATTTTTTCACTCTCTAAGTATTTCATTGGCTGTTTGAGAAAATGCTTTTCCATCATCCGGATTTCCAAGCATTTCATTGTCTGTTATTGGTAACTCCCTTGGTTTCAGGCTTCAAAGACGCTCCGACAAAGCGAATCGCTTGCTTTCTGAGTGACTTCCCTGGAGCCGTAGGATAACGTGGAGACGCCTTGATTTTAACGCGACTTTGACCACACGTGTAATAGCACTTTAACGATCCATATCTGCCGGAAGAGAAGGGGAAGATAAGCCAAAAATTAGTACCACTAGCGGTTGACTCGTAAGCTTATCAATGTGCTTGCTGAGGTATGAAATGATTGTACGGTAAACACAAGGCTAAGCCTACGAGTCAACCACTAGTGGTATTAAATTTTTGCTTATGCACCCTTTCGCTTCCGGCAGACATGGATCGTTAGATTCCCCCATTACTACTCTTCCATAAAATAAAGATTTCTTTCTTGTGATCGATCCTTAGGTTTTTGTGCTCTCGGCTCTTGGACTGTGTGTTTTGTGCGTTTGTTGGTACGATCATATGCAAGTAACTTCATGCAAAATAGATAGTAAACCAAATCAATCTCGTTCCCAGATGCGGACGTGGCAGACTCCATCTGTTTCGAGAGGCTGAATATCCAGGGCACGCCGAACGGAAACTGCGGACGGGACGAGCGGGGAGAAATCGCCAAGTGCACCGAAGAGTGAGTACTAATATTGTCGTTAGCTCTCTCAATATTCAGCACCGACTGTCATTAGATACTATGATAATATGATTTTTCATTATTGCAGAGGCCTCCAAGGAGGAATGGCCAAGTTCTGTGAAATATATGACGTCATAGTCATATATAATTTATATAACCACCGACCCTTGAAGACTAGGCCCGAGTGCTTAGTCAAAATGGCGGCTGCCAAAGGCGGATTTATTTTTTACGTATGTACGGTCCCTTAAATTTAGACACCAATATTTTATGAAAGATTTCTTTGATTTGTATAACCTCAAAAAATAAAGCGTAAAATGCTTTTAAATATTTTTAGTACAAATATTCAAGGAACCGTACATACGTTGAAAAAAATCCGCCTTCTACTTCTGCCATTTTTGTGTGAGCGCACAGGCCTAGACTTCAGGAGGCGGTGATATAAGATTTTATGACGAACACGATCAAATTATAATGATATATAAGGTATATATACAGTTTATAATATGGCATGCGTACAATGTTGGCAATTTAGCGGAATTTTTAATTCCGAAATTCATAATATTAATTTTAATTTTATTTAATCACGAAATGCCTCTCGTAAATAAAGAAAAAAACTTTTCAGAGCTTTTAGTATACATTCAAATTTTTAAATAGAAAAGAAAGCCTCTGAATTAGCAATGCAGCGTATTTATATATATATACGGGGTGTCCGAAAAGTCTGGAAACGGCCAAATAACTCGAAAAATACATATGAGATTGAAAAACTTAAATATACGTGTTAAATATTTTTAAATAAGCTACTCAGTGATACCAAATTTGACCTTCGTAACCGACCCCCCTGGGGATCAGAGGGGGTCCAACTTTGAAATCTTAAATTATAACCCCCATTTTTTAGCTCACAGGCTATCATAGCCTGAGAGCTTATGTGCCCGCCCGTTCTGTATGTATGTGCGTATGTGCGTAACGCGATAACTCATGATAAAAATATCGGATCCACTTGAAATTTTGTATATAGGTATATCCTGACAAGGCGCTTCCCTGATTAGTTTTTGGAGTTCATTCGATATGTATAAGAGGGGGAACGGGGGGCTCATGCCCCCCGTTAGTTGATATAAATGGGATTTTCATGCAGAATTAAGTTTTCAAAATTTAGATTAGGATCATTCTGATGAGGCGATTCCGTGACTGTTATTAGGTGTTCATTGAATAAGTATAAATAGGGGGAACAGGGGCTCTAATCCCCCCCCCCGTTAGTTGATATAAATGGGATTTTCATGCAGAATTAAGTTTTCGTTCAAAATTTAGATTAGGATCATTCTGATGAGGCGATTCCGTGACTGTTATTAGGTGTTCATTGAATAAGTATAAATAGGGGGAACAGGGGTTCTAATCCCCCCCCCCGTTAGTTGATATAAATGGGATTTTCATGCAGAATTAAGTTTTCGTTCAAAATTTAGATTAGGATCATTCTGATGAAGCGATTCCGTGACTGTTATTAGGTGTTCATTAAATAAGTATAAATAGGGGGAACAGGGGTTCTAATGCCCCCCCCCCCGTTAGTTGATATAAATGGGATTTTCATGCAGAATTAAGTTTTCGTTCAAAATTTAGATTAGGATCATTCTGATGAGGCGATTCCGTGACTGTTATTAGGTGTTCATTAAATAAGTATAAATAGGGGGAACAGGGGTTCTAATGCCCCCCCCCCCCGTTAGTTGATATAAATGGGATTTTCATGCAGAATTAAGTTTTCGTTCAAAATTTAGATTAGGATCATTCTGATGAGGCGATTCCGTGACTGTTATTAGGTGTTCATTGAATAAGTATAAATAGGGGGAACAGGGGTTCTAATGCCCCCCCCCCGTTAGTTGATATAAATGGGATTTTCATGCAGAATTAAGTTTTCGTTCAAAATTTAGATTAGGATCATTCTGATGAGGCGATTCCGTGACTGCTATTAAGTGTTCATTGAATAAGTATAAATAGGGGCAACAGGGGTTCTAATGCCCCCCCCCTCTTAATGCCCTCTTAATTTATATAAATAGGTTTTTCAAGCAGAATTTTCAGATTTCGTTCAAATCTCTGAATAGTTTTGGAAGTTTAATGGTTAAGTATAAAAGAAGGGGATAACTCCTTTTAAATTATATAAATGCTAAATGGGTTTTTATTAAGAATTATCTAATTTGCTCTGAATTTTGGATATAGATTTTTTATATGATAAAGCATGTCTTTGATAGTATAGGAGATTCAATGATTAAGTATAAAAAAAAGAGGAAAGGGGAGAGCTGTTTCCCCTTCTTAATTTTTTTTTCGAACGGAATTAACCCTTGAAAATATAAGGCTTTAATGTACAATTAGTATTTGTAGCCTGTGAGCTCAATGCCATCAGTTTAACTGGGCAGTATTCTTTATTTTATTGCATATTCGGATTCTACGGACAAAAATACGTAACTTTTGTATTTGATATTTATTTCGAATCCTCGTTTATCACGGTGTAATCGAGCATATTAAATCGATACATATTCCCGCTTTTCCAACGGGATTTTCCCTAATCGAAACTGATTGGGCAGAATTTTTGACGTCAAATTCCTCGTCTTTTGTAGGAATAGCGTTTTCTGAAAATCACCCGTGGCGATTATTTCAATAGTGCTACACTGTTAAAAATTTGACCCATTTGCTGCAGCGTCACTCCACAGCTATTATAGAATATCTCTTTTGTGACCAATGAGAATGCTCCATTCATTGAAATTCATTGATTTATATCAGTTTCAATACATTTGAAATAGCATTAAAATGTCATTAAAATACACTACAAATGATTTTCCCCATTTACCTTAATGAACGGAATTCTTTTGAATACCCCTGTCAATGAACCGTTAACGCTAAACACTTTTTATTCAGTAACGAACATGCCACAGTATACACCATTAGCGTACATCAATTGTATAAAAATCCTAATCCATTGACGCTGGTTAGAGCGTGGATGGTTTTATTTTTATTTATTTATTTATTTTTCAGCGGGGTTGTCCTTAAAATCATAAAAGTGTTATCTGGACAACTGTAAGATAAATTAAACTTCGATTGATGAGAATCATGTCACCTTTAAAAGAAAGCGAATTCAGCATGTATTTTTATTCAATACACTGAAAATTTCTCTCTATCAGAAAGACGTCGGGATGACGTAAAGCAAATCTTTCATTCCGTCATACGGACACTGGATCTCAAAACTTAAATAAAAATTTTAAAAAAATGTAATGAAAACGCATCTTTAAAGAACGCAAGTACTTATGAAGATTTTTTAAACTGGAATATTTTTAAAAAGTCAATGAAAATTGTTCAAAATTAACATAATCTGCATATTTAAAACTGTTGCAAATATCTTTAGAAACCAAATTTAAAATATTCTTATTAATTTTAGATTTGGTGAGTTAAAAAACTATCAACAGAACAATTGTTTTCTTTTTCCCTTATTTTTATTAGAGCGAGAAGTATTGAGTAAGCTTTTTCATTCTTAGGAATTCTTACTGCGGCTTCCTGCAATGCAGCCAAGGCGAGAAGACTCCCCTGTCTCCTGACAATCCTCCCATCCACTTCGTGGTGCACAAGATCAACTTCCAGGGGACAATCTATGAATGCAAGTAAGGACATGCGGACTTTTAACAATGCATTCTCATATTTATTGGTTTCCATTAGGGACAGATTTACAAATTTAGGGGCCATGGGCAGAAATGTTTACGGGGGTTCCCTTGCACAGATATTTTCAGGGGGATTGACTTAAAAAAATGAAAAGAGACATTTACTAAAGTAACCATTATTGACTTCAAAATATCCATTAAAAAACTAAATATGATCATCAATAACTTACTTTTAAATAATTTTAAAATTATGAAATTTAAATGAGTAGGCATATTATAATAATCTGTGTGGTGTTAATTATATTTTCCTATGCAAGTCTGTATATCTGCAATGATAAAGTATGCAACAACTAATAGTAAATTTTCGACAAAACCAAGCTACAATTACTTAACATATTAGGAGATTCTACAGCCTGCAAGCTGCGCTCACCAACATTCAAATAATCTGGCAATAACAGGCAAGCAATTAAACAAGAATTAAAAATACAATACTTTTTTAAGTAGTAAAGATAAATGAAAATATTTATAATAAAATAACAAATGGATGCTTTAGGCAAAATATACAACGTTTTAAAAATACAATATGAACATAGTAGAATGTAGAATAAAATGTGAAATTTCATTGAATATTAAACTACTTCAGATTTAGATAATAATTGAAAAACCTCCAGCAATGTTTGGAGACCTCAGAAAATCAAGGGTCCTGGACCCGTGCCCTGAATACCCTGCCGTAAACCTGACACTGGTTTCCACAAAATAGTTATTTCTATTACGTTTTTTGAAGGTGGTGACCGTCACCACCTGCATGGACTTGCTGTGAATGCGTATGATTTTACGAATTCTCAGAAAGAGACAAGACTTAATTTGAGAGGACAAAGACATGTATATTTTTTAATAAGATCTCTTTCTGTTATGTAGTGTTGATTTTGTTACATTGTTGTTTTGTTATTTCTTTTGTTTTACTGACTTTTATTTCGCCTTTTCAGGGCAAGAACCTATTCCGATACAGATATTAGGGAAGGTCTCGTAAAAGAAGGTACCAAATGCGGATACCAAAAGGTGAGTCTCGCGCATTTGGAAAATAATAAGCTCATAAAAGAAATTAGCAATTATGAAAACACCAAAAACTTCTGAAGGAAAGTCGAAACTCTCTTATATAAACAAACACAATACAGAATGATACACTTGTAGCAATGTCATCTCGCAAAGGTTAAAAAATAACAAATGATAGTACATAATGAGTCTCAAGCACGTAGTAATTTAACAAGCTTTTTTGTACAGTGCTACCTCATTTGCCTTCTGTTTAGAGATTCCTGGTTCAATCTTAGCTAGTACAATTCGGACTTATATAATGCTGACGCTGAATCAAAAACAAGAAACCTTCAAAACAGATAGCAACACTAATTCATCCCCATCGAATCCTCAAAGCAAAATAACTAAAGAGAGCTAACAAACGTCTAAATAAGACATCTTTTTTGCTGGTGGTGGCTTGTGTTGGACGCTATCTCATATCTTGTAAAATATCTTGTAAAATATCATCTTGTGAAATATCAAATTATAATATACAGGTGCCCACTAAAATCCGTTCCCACTTTCTTAACTGCCGAATGACTACAGCTATAATCATAAAATTAGCACCTAGCTATAGTAAAGTGGTTATGCGCTACTATATGAAATCGTTTACAGTGCCACCTAATGCAAAATAGCGGAGTTAATGTTTCTATCGCGAATATGATGCAAGATATGGAGAAAAGATGAATTATAAATTTGTAAATCATCATCAATTTAGTTTATAAGAAGCTTTGTGAACATGAATGCTGAAAACAGAATGTTTAAACAGAAATTCGTTTTTTCGTGATTTCCAAAACTGTGGCGGAACAAAAACTAAATGGAAGGAGAAAAGATTATCTTCCAGGCGAAAAAACAAACCACATTACTCACTGTACGCCTGCGCACAAGACATTACCAGTGAAGCAGTATCTTGTGAAGAATTCCGGGTACAAATAATCGGGTATGGTGTTTTCGTAGAGTCCTTCATGTTCAACTGACCTGACTCCAATTGACTGTAGGAAATCACTAAAAATTAAATATACGTTTTAGGTCTTCTCTTATAGCATTCATGTTCACAAGATGGCTTTTCGTGCTAAATTGATGATGCTCTACAACTTTGTCATTAATTTTTTCCCATATCTCATACTATTTTCAAAATAGGAACGTTAACTCGACTGTTTTTCGACAGGCGGAGCTGTAAATGATTTCATCTAGTAGCGCATAGCCGCAGTGGTGTCTATAGAGGGAACCCTGTATAATGAATCTCGAACATGGAAGAATTGAACTAACTTTTTGCTCGGTGCTATGACGCTCGACTTCTGTTCAGAGGTCCCTGATTCAATCCTAGCCAGAACCATTCAGCCCTCTACACTCTCGATATCTTCTTTAACTTTATTAAACAGCTACAAATCATTAGAATCGTCGTTGAAACATCTATTTAATTACATTAAAAGCGGTTTTTTAAAGCTCTTTATTTCCCCTGATCCCCGTTCATAGGGAACACTTGGGATATAAGTACAGGGATATAAGTATATATTGAACAGGGATATAAGTATATATTGAACAGGGATATAAGTATATATTGAAGTTACATCAAATTTATAATTACTCATCGCGAATTATTATAAAATGTTAAAAAACAAATTGGGATTGAAACATTAAAACGCACGGCTCCAAAATTTGAAATTATTTGATTGTATTACGATAAATGGAATATTTGTGTTCTTCTTTTGTTTTGTTTTCATTTCATTTTAAGTAATTTATGGGCTTAATCGATTAAGCACCATTTTTTGCATGCAGTTTTTTTAATAACTATTAATTAGCTTTTTTTTTTCTAATTCTTTCCACAGCTCTGTATCAACCAGACGTGCACGAGTCTCAAGAGCCTGGTCTCCGGTAGATGTCCGGAGGATTGTTCCAGCCACGGCGTGAGTAGCACTTCATTTTTCTATACTATAACTGCCAAGTTTAGAAAATCAGTAAACAATTTAGAGATTAAGAACGTCGAGGGGGATCTTTTCCCTTATAGAACGACGAATTTCACATCTGAAATTTTAGCACCTATTTGTTTGCGACTTCTATCATCAGCAGGAAATAATTGCTTTAGTCCTATTACATTCAATTTGGCTTTTACCGTTTTCTTGAATAAATATTAAAGATCGGCCGAAAAATCATTTTTGCTTTCGGTCCCAAATCTCAGCTTCGCAGAATGTTTGTTTTCGGAAAAATTTCAATCGGACCGAAACTCAGTTGAAAATTACATTCTGAAACTAGTAACTAGGTATTATGAAGATCCTTTTATGGAAGATATTTGGAACCGTTTTTTCCTTCAGAAATTTTTAACATTACTCATTGATTTCAGCTACATCGGCTCATATGAGGCCACTGTTTATTGATTTCTTTGAATTTCACCGGTAATAATTATTCATCAATCATAATTGACCTAAGATGTGAGTGCAAATTATAAAGCAAAAAAGGCCTACGCTGAAGACAATTTTCACATGATCATTAAAAGCTACAAACTTAACAATAGCAGAAAAATTTTAGTTTGAAACCGTAGAAGTATTTCAAATACGTTTTGAAAAAGCTCTAGTATAACAGATGATAATTTACAAAAAACATGGTAAAAGATAAATCGAAGTATGTTTATCAAAAAAGGCCTACGCTGAAGACAATTTTCACATGATCATTAAAAGCTACAAACTTAACAATAGCAGAAAAATTTTAGTTTGAAACCGTAGAAGTATTTCAAATACGTTTTGAAAAAGCTCTAGTATAACAGATGATAATTTACAAAAAACATTGTAAAAGATAAATCGAAGTATGTTTATCAAAAACATTTTTGTCATTTTTGTTTTAAGTTAGATGAAATTTGTATAATTACAAAATTATTTATAGTCTTTGATGTTTAATTAATTGCATTTTATTTTAAATAAAAGTAAAAAGTTTTGGCAAATGGCACAGATAGCCAACTTGGAACACACATCTAATTAATTAATAATTATAGAGGTTTATATGTGTATTAATTATTTTTTTAATGGTCAGTTTCGTTTTCAGCCGAAAACAGTCAGATTACCGAAATTCGGTTTTGGTTTCGGTCGATCCTTAGTAAATACATTCTGTTGCATTTGATGTAGGGAATAGTTAATTAATCAAGAAACTGTTTTTCAAAATGCAGCATGTAGACGCAACACACATGCTTAGATTAAAAGTTTTTGTTCAATCTATGTCTATGGCTATCCGCATTACGGAACTTTCATTATTAGTTGACAGACAAGGCCCTAAACTGTATAGGGAATTGAATCTCACTTACGCTTGATCGCGCCCTGTCTTAATATTGTTTAAAAATTCGTGGATTACAAATTAGTCAATGGGTTCTTCTTTCAGAAAGCAAGTGTTTTGTTATGCAAAAAGGTAGATGTGTATGTGTTATTTTACAATGCATTTTGCTGTAAAAAATTTATGTGATTTATTTATTTATTTGCAATTGTTCCGTCAGATCTGCACGAACGTCAACAGCTGCTTCTGCGACGAAGGCTGGAAAGGCGAAGATTGCAGCGTCATCGATGAGGACACGGTTCGAGAGCCACTCTACTATGATGCCGTCGAAGGAGGGAGAGAAGTCTACGAAAACACATATTACGGTGCGTTTTATCAACACTATGCTGAAATAACCATATAACACTCACTTAGAATGCTAGATCAAGATCTTTGAAAAAAAAAAAAAGAAGCTGCACTCTTAAAACGGAAGAATGGATTTGGTTTCTTAGGAAAGAGCTGTAATTTACTGGATCGTGAATGAGTCGTCTTGATTAAAATTGCTATTTAAATTATTCATCTTGATTTAAATTGCTTAAAAACAATTCGTTTACTCGAGTTGTTTTAACTCTTTACGAGATGACTGACCAAATCGTGAGATGAGTGGATTTCGACTCAACTTGAGTTATTCTTTGGCTGATGTTTTAAGAGAATGTTTTTTAAATTTTAAAATACTTTTCTTTATTTTCCTTTTACGAAATATGAACTTTCTGGTAATACCGGCAGGTCTACAATTTTCCATGCTTGATTGGAAATACTTTTGCGATCAAAGCACACGCTTCTGCAATCAAAGTACATACTACTGCGATCAAAGTACATACTTTTACGATTCTTGTAAATACTTCTATAATACAAGGCAATGTATCCTTTAATACCAGATGTGATCTTCACAAAATCTGTGTTTACAGTAAACATCTCAAAGTTGTATTTTCCCTTTTTATAATCGTGAGTTGTACCTATATTAAAGCATAATTAACCATGACCTGATTTTTTAGAGTTTCGTTCATCTGATGAAACCTTATCCGTCTCTTCCCGCCGTCTGTCTGTCACATAGTCCGTACACAAAAACTATATCACTCAGAACGTTCAAATTCTGTGTACTTATAGCTGAATACATTTTGTCTCACAGCAAATCATAAAATTTTGGAAAATACTACTATTCTACTAATACTACTATCATCAGTCCTTTTTTTTTTTTTTTTTTTTTTTCAAGTTTTTTTTCTTCTCATTGTTGCATGCAAGTTTAAATAGTTATAAAAATTATTTCTTTTTATGCTTTAAAAAGAAATAGAGTACTTCTGTTGACACAATTACAAAATTGGTATTAAAAACTACAAAATAATAATAATAATAATAATAATATCTCAAAAATAAATCGAGATGCAGCTTTTAAACACATTGCATTTAAAAGTACATTTTTTAGGGTTTCGTTCAACTGACGAAACCCTATTCGTCTCTGTCTTCTGTCTGTCTGTCTGTCTGTCTCAGAGTCCGTACACAAAAATTATACAAGTCAGAACGTTCAAATTTTGTGAACTTATAGCTGAATATCTTTTGTTTAATTCTAAGCCCTAATGTTTTGCAGGGGAGGGGGAGTGATAATTACCTCGATTGTCATCTCTTTCTCTATATCTCTTTCAGGCGAGAATGAGATGAAAGTGAACCCCAACCTGGCGATCACGGTGATAGCAGCCTCTGTCGTCATCGGACTCGGACTTGTCGTCATCATCATTCTGCTCTTTTATTACAGGTAAATAATGATGCCATTTTCTTTTAAGAAAGATAGATTATTTAAAAAAAAAAGAATAAATCCTTTTCGAAAATCCATAAAAGAATACAATTGTTTTTTCAAAAAATACTGATTATTAATGTAGTTTAATGAAAAGGCATATGTGATTCATTTTTAATACAATCATTCAACTAGCAAATAAATCAAAATAGTTCTAAATTTCCAAGTATGTGAAAACAGTTTGGAACAGGAATCGAATTAGGACTGTCTTGGTTGAATACGCAAATGCTCGACCAACTGAACTATCTCGGACAAATCTCAACGACTAATTCACCGAACTGATCTTTAACGATCATAACATCTTGTTTGATATCTGAATCAGCTCAGCAGAATAAATCGAAGGCTATTTTTGGAATTGCAGTAAAATCTGCATGCGTAATTATATTAGATTAACTTTTAACACAGTTCGTGTACATTATAATTACGCACGCAGCCTTTTTCTGCAATTTCAAAAGAAAGCCTTTGATGTATTCTGTTGAGCTGATTCAGATATCAGACGAGATACTCTGATCGTTTAGGGTTCAATGACTCTTTCCCCAGCATAAGTCTGCATGCCATAGAGCAATAATGGAGCATATTCTTGTGACGTGAGATCACGTGCATTGAAGAAGAAGACACTTGGGAAATCGTAGTCTCATGCTCAAAGGGTGAATGAGGTCCATTGAAATGGGTTTAAAAATATTTGTAAGCAGTCATAAATGTGCTAATGCTTGTAGTTTTTTTTTTTTTCACATAATTTTTTCACCTATTTGATCTGCTACAATAGTCATCAATATCAGCTGAAAAAAAAAATCTTGTTTTTTTTTTTTTTTTTTTTTTTATGCATTAATGTTCATTTAAAAGCAATGATGAATTGAAAAATTTAATTTTTCTCGAATAGGATAGAATTATAATAACAGAAAACTTAATGTTTTATTTTACTAACTCATTTATTTTATTTCAATATTGTATTCTTTTTTAGAAAAAGTGGAAGTAAAGCAAAAAGATAAAAATAATTTTGTAGGAAAAATTAATAAATATTCAGTAATAATTTGTATTTCCGTAACTATATTTCTTAATTAAACTGTTGAAGATTTTTAAAGTATTCAAGATAAAATTCTGGTTGTGAGACATAAAAAGTAATTCTATTCAAAGCGGGATTGTCCTATTTTCAAAATCAGCGTCTTTGAAATAGCGTTGACTCAATTAATGATTAGTAAACAAATTTGCATTGATACTAAAAGTAATTTATTTTCAATTGATTAATTGAATTAAATTTTGTGTAAATTTGTAATGTTACTTATATACCGGGAGTCGGCAGCACAGACAATCATCTCATCGAGTTTATGGATGAAAATCTAGGATTGGTTAAATCTTGATTCGCATATTAAAACGCAATCGGTCTGCAAACTCCTATCTTGGCGGAAAATACCTAAAAACCCAATTTTAGCGGTCGACTCGTAGGTTTACCTCTGTATGTTCCTGCATTCAAAATTATGAAAATATGAAAGACTGGGAGCAGAAAAACACAATGGTAAACTGACCAATCAACCATTAAAATCGGGTGTTTAAATAACCCCACTAAAATAGGACTAGGCACACTTGGCTATTGCTTTTAATATGATAATCGAATTTTAACTAATTCTGGAATTTCAGCCGTGAGCTCGATGAGGTGACTGTTAGTGCTGCTGCTCCCCATTCTATTAGCTTTAACTCGTGATTTTCATAAAATAAACTATTCCAGTTTCAAGATCAATGGCTCAAATGTTGGTCCAAGTTTGACTTTAGTGCGTAACAAATGAGCTCCTTTGAGCTATACTTATTTTTCTGGAGATATGTTTTTTTTTTTCAGTTATTTATTTGTTTATTTTTGTTTTTTAATGTTTTCTGTTTGCTTTTTTTTTCACTAAGCACTGTAACTCTGAGTTATATGTCCTCTGCTTTCTATCCCTGTGTGTTGATATTTAAGTAGACTAGTATATAGAAGAAAATTTTGTGGTGATCGCTGCCTATTTATTAGCTTATATCAGTCCTGCTTAAAATTTCTTTTAATGAAAGTAATTAAGATACTTTCTGCATATATGTGGGCTGTTCAATAAAAATAGATCATAATTTTTTATTAACATACTTTGTTACACAGAAATTTACCTATGCGTTATATTATTAGTTTAATATGCAATGAATACCTAGTAATTGTTTTGTTCATTTTTTCTAATAGTATGTCAATGATAGCCATGATACTTTCAGTATCGTCTGCGGTCACGATGGAGGCAACACGCAATGTGCAAGTACGCTCTTTCGCGAAATTTTGTTTTCGTCAAAATATACCGAAAGGCGGCAGCATAGACAATCACCTTATCAAGTTCACGGATGAAAATTAAGATCAGTTAAAACTCAATTCGCATATTAGCATATTAAAACGCAATCGGTCTGCCAAGTCATATCTTGGTGGAAGACGACTCCTAAAAACCTAATTCTAGCGGTTGACTCATAGGTTTGATTGCCTAAGAGGAACCATTTAGACAAGGAAATCAAGTCTGTAGAGCATAATGTCTATCCCAGTTGCCTTTACTAAGTTCTTAAAAAAAAAAAAAATTAGCCAGAGCTGAAGCCGACAGGGGACTTTATCACTCATAGGTTACCATTATGTTTTCCTGCTCTCAATCCTCCATGTTTTCATACTTTTGGATGCAGGAAAGCCCAGTGGTAAACTTATGAGTCAACCACTAAAATCGGGTTTAAAAGTATTTTCCACCAAGATATGACTTGCAGACCGATTGTGTTTTAATATACGAATCGAGATTTTACTTATTTTAGATTTTCACCCATGAACTGATGAGGTGATTGTGCTGCCGCTTCCCGTTATAAAAGAAATATTCAATCGAAGAGTATGCCATGGGAGACTTACGGAGTGTCTGTTCTTCCCTGTAGCACAGTTAGATGATGGTATGAGATGTTTAAGGAAGAAAAGGACAATCCTTTCCAAAGTAATACACCGGGAAACGGCAGCACTCATCGAATGAATGGCTGAAATTCCAGAATTAATTAAAACTCATTTCGTATATTCAAACGCAACCGGTCTATCAAGATATATATTGCTTGCAAACCAGATTTTAGTGCTTGACTTGCAGATTTACCATTGTATTTACCTGCTCCCAGTCCTCCATGTTTTCATACCTTTGGATCCTGGAAAAATCAACGATAAACCTACGAGTCAACCGCTAAAATCGGTTTTTCAAGTGTTTTCCACTAAGATATGATTTGGCAGATCGCTTGCCTTTTAATATGCTAATCGAGTTTTGAGTAAATATGGGATTTCAGCCATGAACTCGATGAGGTGATTGTCTGTGCTTCCTTCTCCCAGTCTATAAGCTGCACTCAAAGTTTATTCAAGTGGATTTTCAGATGTCAACATAATGCAGCCTCTATTGTTGTCCGAGTAGATTGTTAGGTATGGGAACGATTAAAAACATTGTAATTATAATGGCATGTCACTTACACGTTGATAACAGATAAGTGAACATGAAACATGATTGCGCACCTTGAATTCGGACACTCCTCTACCGAACAACAGTACGTTCCCGGGGATGTTTTCCGAAATTGAAGGTGATGTTATATGCGCATGAGATGAATCCCCTAATGCAATCTTACATTTTCACTGACAATTTCTTCTGCAGAAAGCAAAATTTCCAGCAAGCAAGAGCATCCTTGTTCACTGTGTGTTGCTTCCATCTTTCCCGTTAAAGGCACTGAAAGTATCATGGCTTCTTCTAACGTACTACCACATATAAATGAGCAAAATAATTACTACTTATTTATTATACATTAAGTTAACAATAGAACAAAAAAGTAAATTTCTGTGCAATAAAATATGCTAATAAAAAATTGTGATCATTCTTTCTTGAACAGCCCTCGTATCTAAATGTATTTTATTTTTTGGCACGTTTAGCCGTTTTCACCTCTTCTAATCTAAATGTATTCCAGAGAAAGAAAAAGTTGTTTGGGAGATCTATGCCACTTTGGCAGCTATCAGTGCAAAAACAAAAATCAAGAAATGTAAGTATACTGGAATTTATCATAAAAGCTATTAGAATAGACTAGAAAAAAAATCACAAACATTTGTCGAAGTCTTTTAACATTGAAGATAACAAAAAGGACTGATCGGGCACTAAAATCCGATAATGCATTAGTTATAATGAATATAAAGACGAAAATTTATGAGATATAAATTTTGTATTCAATCATTCAAAGATTACATCTTATTTTCGACAATAGATGCCGCTTCTTCTATAATCCGTATAATCTTGCTTTATGTCTCTTTGTTTCGCTTATGAAACATAAAGAAAAATGTTTATCATTTTCAATTTTGCCTAGTGTACCACTGAGTAAAAAACGTATACATGAATTGAGACATTAGAGTGCCATCTATTAATTCAGATATGAACTATGTCTTTAAATTACTGTAAAGAAAATTTATGAGCTACCTTATAAAGGTTTCTCTGATTTTATGTTTGTTCCAACTACTAGATTAACACATAGTATATTAATTTGTTTCATGAACACAGTACAGGCGCAAACTTTTTTGCTAAATCTAACGTTTCTAGTTTTTTATTCAGAAATTTCGAACTTACACCAGAAAATTTTTAATTCTATAAAATATTTATAATTATAATAATAAAAAAATATTCAAACTTTTTGACAAAAGTTTAAAAGTTCATTACGACGGATTTATAAATGACGTATAAATGCCTCAGAGCAGCTACGGTCTTTATAGTGTTCTTATGCTTGTTCTCTTTTGGGTCACCTTTGGGTCTCTCAATACTATTAGAGGTCACAAAACAAGCATATTAAGCAGTCGTACAGTTGATTATTAGACCGTAAAGCGGCAGCATACCCAATCCCCTCATCGAGTCACGGATGAAAATCTAGGATTAGTTAAATGTAGACTCGCATATTAAAATGTAATACGGTCTTCCAAGCCCTATATATGCAGAAAACAGTTAAAAACCGAATTGTAACGGTTGACTCGTAGGTTTACGATTGTACTTTCCTGCTTCCAGATATGTGAAAACGTGGAGAAATGGGAGCAGGAAAACATAATGGCAAATTTATAAATCTACCGCAAAAATCGGTCTTTCAGATGTTTTCCACCAAGATATAACTTGATAGACCGATTGCAGTTTGATATGCTAATCGAGATTTAACTAATTCTAGATTTTCAGCCGTGAACTCGGTGAGATGATAGTCTGTGCTGCCACCTCTCGGCCTACATCTGAACTCCAGTGCGCCGTAAACAATTTTCAAGCGGTTTTTTGGTACAAAAGCATCCGTTATAGAAGTGCTGAAAATAAGGAAATTTCAATAATAATAAGTCTTTATCAGGCCACGGATTTAAGAGTAAAGAGTATAGAATGTGATCACTATAGAACTCCTCATATTTCAAGAATGGGGAAAGGTGACGCATCTACAATAACATGAAAACAATCACTTCGACATTGTTGGCAAGCAGTACAATAAAATTCATAAAAATATGTATTTTCGCTAAAATAGTATTAGGATATGCACTATATGGCAATTAATCTTCGGACACTTTTAATTTTAGACATTTTGTCCAATATTTTAAAAAATACTTGTTGGATTCCTCTGGAACTACAGGATTATAAAGAACATATTTGATCTCTAACTTATCAACGTCTTTTTGATAAGGAAGTCAATTAGGCGGCCAAGAAAAAATCAAAGGAAATTAATTATATTTGGGATCACCCTATACATCAAAATGCACAAATGATTTATCGCTGCAGAATACAAAAATATGGACACTGTACAACATGTCCACTGATTTTTGTAAGAATACCACTTATATTCATGGAGATATGACGATTTCTTTGAAAAGATAAAAAAATTCTACCATGTTTTTAGCTTTTATATAAGCTTTTATTGCAGGGTTTTTAGAATTAAGAAAAGGAAAAAGAAAGAGTTAAGAAAGATTGAAATTTTGAAACAATTTTTAGTGTATATTTTCGCAACAATAAATTAATTGCTAATTTTTATTTTTATTTAGACTGCTAAAAGACTGGCACATTGAAAATACATTTAGAATGTACTTTTTTACTAGTTTCTGTAGCGGAAGGTCGAATTTCTATTTTATAAGCAATTACAAAGAAATTAGGTTATTTTAGAACATTTGGGAAAAAACGGGATACAATAAAAGGTTACAGATATGATTTTCAGTGTTTCACACCGAATCTATTATATTAACATTTCTTCTCATTTGGCGACTGTTTTTTATTTATTATTCGCTAAATCGTTAATGTAGGTCAAAAGTTAGCGAGGATGTTTTCGATTCCCAACATCTATATACGCATATGTACATTCTAAGTCTCAATAACGGATACTTCCAAATAGTTGACAAATTTTGCTCTTCGGAGGTATCCGTTATTTAGAAATTTTACTGTACAATACAAACACGAGCAAAACTATTCAACAATCTTTTGCGAGTTATTTAAGATTCTTAATTTTTTTTTAAAACTATTTTAAATTAGTTTATCTAGAATGAATTTCTGATAATAAGTATAAGAGATAAATAAAAGTGCTTCAGTAAAGAAAAAAAAGTTTAAAGAGTATAGAGGTTTTGAAGGTTATATTTAAAATATTTTTTTTTTTTAAAGAAAATGGATTAAAAATAAATATAAAATCAAACTAAAATCGAAATAAAATAAAATATGTCGGAAAATAAAATAAAATCAATGTTGGTAAACAAATCATAAAATCGTATAATAAAAATATATAATGTAAAAGCGACTTATAGTATTTCATATGTTTTTATTGCAATGTTTAATGTAACTGTATGTTTTTGTCCTGATTCTATCTGAAACATACTTTTTTTTTTCATCCTAGGTACTCATGAAACGGATATGAAAGCATCAGATTTTAAAATAGCGAACTTTTTGTATAAAATAATCTATTTTTGTATTAAAGTGATTTTTCGTAAGAAAACTGTGTCTTTAATGGATGTTTTGAAGTGGAACAAAATGAAAGTAACAGCACTTTTTTACTAAGGGACGAAAACTACAGCCTAGTGATGACCGTAAGGGATGATAAATACTGATGCCATTCCTTACAGTACGATAGTATTTTAAGATTGACTACATTAAAAATGCGATCAAGATTTGCAGCTTCTTTTTTTATTACATTTTATTAAATCCCAATTCTTTACATTTCCAAATCTGTGATTATTTTCATTTAGTTTATTTTCAATAAAATCTGAATTATAGTGATTTAGAAAATACTTGACAGCAGTTATTCTAAACTTATATAAAGTAGTATTTAAAACATTTTTATATTTTTAATGCAAAGGTGTATTTAGCTAATAGAAAATTTTGAATATCTCAGCAGTATAGCTCCCTAAAAAAAAATTTTTTCAACAATATATTTATTTATGTAATACAAAATTTTAAAAATTTCAACAGTATTACTCCCTAAAAAATATGGTTTTGAACAAGAAAAGGGAAATTTTAGGTTCATTTTACGCAGACTCACATGAAACATATCGTTTGAAAATTTCAAATAAAAATATTGAGACATATATAGCTCATATAATATTACAAGTTAACGCCTTGTAATAATATGCTAATTATAATTGCTAAAAGGTGTAAAAGAAAACTTTAAAAAACAGTAAAAATATTATTAAATTTAATTATAAATTTACTGCAAAATTTAACTGTTTATATGTTTCAAAAACATTTCCCCTTTACCCGAGACATTTTCAAAATAAATAAAAATATTCTAAAATTGCAAAGTCTGCGAAAGGCCATCACTCTTCTTTCACTCTTTTTTTTTCATATTATTCACATTATTTTTATTTTGCCTAGTGTTTATATTATTTTCGTAACCACTGAATAGCTCGAGCCATCATTTTGATTAGTTAAATAACGTTGCATCGCTAGATATGGAATTTTTACATGCTCGAATCTCTGTGGTTTCTCTTACAGAACGAAAGGCGAGAGCGCACGGACAATCACCTCATCGATTTCACAGATAAAAATCTAGGATTAATTACATGTTAAAGCGCAATCGGTCTGCCAAATCATATCTTGGTGGAAGGCACCTAAAAATCCGATTTTAAGGGTTGACACACAGGTTTACCATTATGCTTTTATGCTTCCAATCCTCTGTGTTTTCAAACTTTTGGGGCAGGGAAGCACAATTATAACCTACGATTCAAACACCAAAATCGGATTTTTAGGTGTTTTCCACCAAGATATGATTTGGCAGACTGGTTGTATTTTAATATACGAACTCAGATTTAACTAATTTTTAATTTTGTATCATATATAGGTCATGTTTCAAATTTTATTTTCAAATTTTAACTATGTGTTTTGTTGATATTTGTGAGCATAACAATAAAACTGATTCTTGTACTCGTTTTGCATGAAATAAGATTACGGTTTACAACAAAACACATAATAAACAATAGAAACAAAACATAATATATGATAGTATAAAACATAATATACAATAGTAATAAAATATTAATAGGAAAAAGAAATTGAAAACAGAAGTATTTTGGAATTAGGATGAAATTTAATACATTTGGCTTTAAATCTTATCTTTACTTTATGAATACAAAATATTTTAAAACTGATTGATTTCTAAAAAAAAAAAAAAAAAAAGAAAAAAGAAAGAAAGAAAAACTTCAACATTAGTTTTAACTTAAATGGAATTGCCATCACATTTCATTTGTCACATTAATATGAACATTTATAAAATTATATAATAAATCATAAAATAGAAAATGCTTCAACTATTTGAATCATTTAATCGCCTACTATTACGACCTTTCCTTCTATGGAGAAGATATATGCTCGTCCATCGAGTACATAATCATTTTGATATAGTTTTCTTCCTCGGAGATATTAAGAGGATCTTATTTGGTTGGGGATGAAAACTAGTCGTTGGGGGCCACCGTAATACTTACCCATCATGGATATGTATATGAAAATAAAACATGTGAAACTATTTATACAATGCATTGCAATTCATAAACAAAATTTAAATAGTGTTAATATACATAGTAATGCTATATTAAAGAATTGCTGATGTACAAATTTCGACAAATAATATAAAACGCCAAACTACTCAAGTAGTACCGAACTGCTTAAAAGAAACATCCTTATAACTCCAAAAAATAATAATTCTATTAACTAACAATTAACTGCGTCGGATTAAGCGTCTCATTTCCAATTAAAATATACTTCTAAATTGAAATTTGAATGAAATACAGGGTCATGAAAAATCGAAGAATGTGGAAAACGAGATTACAAATATCTCGGCAACTAATAATCCGATCGACTTCGTCCTATATGAAAAATGTGTGTTATTTTATTGCCTTTTACGTCCATTCCTTAGAACAAAAAAATTCGAAAAATTTTATGTATCTTTCATCAGAACGAATTTTTCGAGAGCCGAAAAAAATAGTTCCGGATAATCGAGGTTGCTGATATTAAATAGGGTTCGTCCCATTCTTACATACTAACTACATACAAAATTTCAAGTCTCTATCTCAATTTGTTCGAGAGATAGAGCGTTTACAGACAGACAGACAGACTGACAGACTGACAGACTGACAGACAGACAGACAGACAGACGGACGGACGGCAAAATTTTTTTTCTAAAAATATGTTTTTCGGAATCTCCACTATCTAAAACGTGTAAATCCGTCAAAAAAAATTTTTCGATTTTCAAAACGATTGCAAGACTTACCCTATGGTGGTAATATGGGTATGGGTGGTATGATGGGTAAGTAAAACTGGAATCTCATGTTATCTTATGGGGAAAATTCTAATCCTTTTTTTTTTCATTCAAATTTGGATATTTCAATGTTATTTTGTTTCAGTAAGTAGAGAAGAGTGTTCTTTATTCCCCTTTAACACTCAATTCTCGCTCAAGTGATATTAACGGGCTGCGAACTTAATCAGAATTTTTTAATTCACATCAGTTTTATAAAATAGTGATTTATTCTGGTGTCATTTTGCTTCTCATTAAATGAAGTAAATATTTATTTTTCAAAAAAGTGGCGGCAATAATCTATCTGAATTTTCTAAACAGTAGTTTAATGGACAGCTGAAGGGGTTAAGCTTCAAATTTTTATATCTTTTTTTAGTCATAAGTTACAAACGAGTAAAGAATATTTTTTTTTATTTTCAGAATTTTTGAAATTTCATCACGAATTTTTAAATACTCATAATTATCTTTCAAATATTTAAAGCTATATGAAGATAAAGAACCTTCCTGTCTACGTGGTGAAGTAAAAAAATCGTTGAAATTTCCAAATTTGAATGAACAAGAAAGATATGTATTTTTCCCGTAGGATAACATGGATTCCCCTTTTTTTTTCTTTCCCTACAAATAAGTCTCCTTAAGCTGTCTAATATCAATGTCATATTCAACTACTCAATCTGAAATTTCCACAATTTCGATCACTGTAAAAAATTTGGTGTGCGGTACCCGAAAAAATCTGTGGCAGAACAGTTGCCACATGTTTTTTTAAAGACTTCGCCAAAGAAAAGTAAGGAAAATTACACAAGTCAGGAAATTTCAAAAGTATATAACCTGGGATGTTACTCATGAAATATCAGTTAGAATCCTTCATCCTGAAAAGCCAAGAAACCTATAATCTGTAACGTTACTCATTAAATTTCAGCTAAGTTCCACCATTCTTAAAATCCAGAATCTGGAACGTCGCTCATGAAATCTCACTCAGGTTCTATTAGGTCACTATTGTTCTGAAAAAGCTCTGCAACTTAAAATCTGGAATGTTACTCATGAAATCAGATCTAGTACAATACGAATGAAATCACAGTTAGGATCCACTATTTACAAAACTATATTCTGGAACATTACTCATGAAATTTCAATTTTGTTCCTCCATTCAGAAAAATTCAGAAATCTACGCTTTGAACCTTATACATAAAATCTCAGTTAAGTTTCTTCAGTATGAAAAGATCTGAAATAAAACGTTGCATAGAAAAAGGTAATGTTTCTGGGAAAGCCAGTGGCAGCTATTCTGCCCCAGATTTTCCCAGAAATCAAAAGTAAGTGACAAAAGTAAGCCTGGAAAGTTATACAAGTCTGAAAAGTCTAGAAATCTAGAATCTAGGATGTTCAGACCTTTTTTCAGTCAGAAGTTGCTCCTAGACTTCTGCATGTTATTTAATGGGTTTTGAGATGCTTCGGTTATCAGAATATTTCATCAGAGTTTATCTTTTCTAATTATTTATTTTGCAAACAGATCTCTCTTCCACCACTCTTTCTTTGCTGTTTTCTTAGTGTATAGTAATTTTCTTATACTACATTATAATACAGTAGGTTTCTAAGTAATATACACTATATTGCCATTGATTATGGGACACTTGCGATTTTAGACATTTTATTAAATATCTAGAAAAATACATGAGGAATCATCTCGAAACTCTTAGTGTACAAATAAAATAGTATACGTCATACATCTCCGTGAAGATTTTTTACCGAAACGCCATAGCGGACCGTCAACAAATTAAAAAAGAATGAATATCTTTTGAATAACCCTGTCAAAACTAATGTAGCAAAAGCGCTCAAACTCTAGATTATGGTTGAATGCCTTATTGTAATACACTGTGTTCATTTTTATGCAAATGGCATGCACACTCGCAGAGTAATTAAGGTTTTCATAAAAATGGTCCCAAATTTTTCCAAGTTTTTTCATTATAATTTTCAGAGTTCTTAATATAAAATAATATTTTTTTCAGAAAATATGACAAACAACATTGCACATAGTACCCTGTAATCAGAATTAAAAAATAATAAAAATTGTATGAAAAATGAGTAGGTTTACTATATAATTTTTTACTGCGCATGCGTCAAAGATATCAAAATTTCATTTGCATATTATGTTAGCTAAATGTATAGAGCAACTTTTGTAAAAGTCTCAAAATCATAGCTTGAAAATTCTGAAAGTAATCGTCTATAGAAAAGGGACAAAATCCGTTGTTTCCAAAATGAAGCAAAAAAATGAGGGATTTTATCCAAATGCAGTAGTACATCCCATATTGTGTATTAGGGTGGATCGAAAAATCGAAATTCGGATAATCGAATCGGCGCGGGGTGCAAAAGTTGCCTTTTATGCATACTAATTCACATATGTTTTTTTATTGAAATCCATTCATATCTTCCGGTGCCCCAAACGCCTCAAAAATAGTTAAAAATGGAAATTTTTATAAATTTTATAATTTTTTTTTTTGCTTTTTAATATTTTTAAATTATTTTTGGCGCGGGTTGCGAAAGTTGCCTTATATATATATATATTAGTTCAATCTTTTTTTTAAATTAAAATCCATTCATATCTTCCGGTGCCCCCAAGCGCCCCCAAAATAGTAAAAAAAAAATGAAATTTTTATAAAAATTTATAATTTTTGTTTTTTTTTATTTCTTTTAAACTATTTTATCAGCGGGATAAAAAATATGCATTTTATAGTGTATTAGCATGCATCCAAATAATTTTCGACTTTGATAAATTTCTTCCAATGCCCCAAAACTTTTAATTATTTGCTGAAAATCGAGTTTCATGCAAATTTTGAGCTAAAAAATACAAGTAAAATTAACAGTTAAAGAATAATTTATCTAACGTAAAACGTAGATCGAGAGGATGAGAAATCGTTTATCGTATTTTATTAAATATATAAAATAATCTTTTTATACTTTATTATCTGTAAGACAACATAGATAGGAGAGTTCTCAGCAATGAGCAGCAATATTTGCATAGCAACATCACGTGGTGAATGTGGTTCTGATCTGGCATTAATGAAACCTGATCCAGTTTATCACTCAAGATGGCTAACAACTGCGTGCAGAGTTTTAAGGTTATAAGTGGCTACAGAAAATCCTTCTGATAATCTCATTACTCTTACAACATATATTATGAAGGTATATGCACCTGTATGGTTTCATATCAAAACAAAGCCATCCATAACTGAAGGAGCGCGTCATATTTGGAAACTTATCACATATTCTAGATATTTGGAACCCAATTTAAGAAAGATCGTAGATGCTGTTATTCAACGAAATAGTTTTTTTTCCTCCCTGAAAATTTGCTATTGTCAATGCTCACAGATAACAGAGAGCATATCAGATCTTTAGCAATACGAAAGCTAATTTTGCTAGAAATAAAAAGAGAAAATCACCAGAAGTGAGAATTTTCAAAGTACCCCAAATAAACTTCAAAGCGAAGAATTATTTTGAACTTATTGACTGGCAACGAATTGGACGTTTTTAGCAACCTCTTTTGATGAATGTGCCTTGCGAAGAAATTGAGAATATGATAAAAGTTGTAAAAACGAATGAATGGTCAAAATATCCATGCCATACCCAAGCGTTGAAAGATGCGTTCGACTAGTGTCTGAGGCATCAGAAACTGTATCTGGGCAAGAGAGGAGAAATTGTTTTATACTATAAAACATTATGATAACAAAAAAAGATTACAAATTTTAAAAATATGTAAATTTCCAAATTGAAGGATGTAAAACTTTTCTTTACGTAAGTTCGATTTTTGTAATTTTTATGATTCAATGCTTTGATTTTTAAATTTATATGTGGCTTATTATTGTAAAATTAATACTATTTATAACCTTATACGTTATTAATTAAACTGTTTTCAAAATTTGTAAGTATTTTTCGTAAATTATAATTCTTAATACATTTTTGTAAAAATTTCAGTTTTTAATTATAATTGGTGCATGGAAGATGTGAATGGATTTTGATTTAAAAAATATATGGCAGCTGCAGAGTTATGTAGTATTGTAATAACAACTTTCCAACCCAGTGCCAAATGAATTTCAAAAAGTAAAATAAAATAAAATAAAACAAAACAAAAAAAAATTTTCAAGAAAATTTCAATTTTAAACTATTTTTGGGGCACCGGAAGATATGAATGAATTTTATTTTTAAAAAATATGTAAGCTAAGATAGATAAAAGATAGCTTTTGCACCCCGCGCCAAAAGTAATTAAGAAAAAATAAATAAACAAAAAAATATAAAAAAATCATAAAAAACTCAATTTTTAATTATTTTTGGGGCGCTTGGGGCACCGGAAGATATGAATGGATATTAATTAAAAAAATCCTGTAAACTAGTATACATAAAAGGCAACTTTTGCACGCCGCGCCGATACTCATTTCTAAAAAAAAAAAAAATTTCCTATACTTTTTGATCCACCCTATTGTGTATTCTATATTGACACTAATCAATAAATATATGGATACAACCCCTCTTGTTTTTGCTTCACTTTGAGAATAACGGATTTTCGACTTATTCAATTGACGATTATTGTCAGAATTTTCAAGTTATGATTTTGTGACTTTCACAAAAGTTGCTCTATACATTTAGCTAACATAATATGCAAATGAAATTTTGATATCGTTGACGCATGCGCAGTAAAAAATTATTTAGTAAACCAACTCATTTTTTATACAATTTTCATTATTTTTTAATTCTGATCACAGGGTACTATGTGCAATGTTGTTTGTCATATTTTCTGAAAAAAATAATATTTTATATTAAGAACTCTGAAAATTATAAGGAAAAAACTTGGAAAAATTTGGGATCATTTTTATAAAAACCTTAATTACTCTGCGAGTATGCATGTTATTTGCATAAAAATGAACAAGGCTTATTACAATAAGGCATTCAATCACAATCTAGAGTTTGAGCGCTTTTGCTACATTAGTTTTGACAGGGTTATTCAAAAGATATTCATTCTTTTTTAATTTGTTGACGGTCCCCTTTGAAGTTTCGGGAAAAAATCTTCACGGAGATGTATGACTTATACTATTATATTTATACACTAAGAGTTTCGAGATGATTCCTCATGTATTTTTCTAGTTATTTAGTAAAATGTCTAAAATCGCAAGTGTCCCATAATCAATGGCAATATAGTGTATTTGACCTGCTACTCGTGAAGAATTTATATTGGTTAACACTCTGTTTGAGAAATATAAATTGATGTGAAATAAATAAAAATTAAAACTAATTCTTAAATTTGTTTTTAGAAAAGTTATTTATAATTCAATAATTTCATTTATTTTAAAAAATTGTAGATGTCTTTTATTATTATTTCACACAATATTCCTCACTGGTTTTCGTGAAAGATTTCTCTATTCACTTCTTGAATAATTTGAAAGGTGCGTAAAATAAGTTTTGGTGTTGACATTTTTTTTTTTTTTTTTTTTTTTTTTTTCAAATTAAAATTTTCAGATTATGTACAGTTTGACTTTAATCAGTGTGTTGGATTCAGCTATGCCTTACTTTTTACGCACAAATTGACAGTTAACAATCATTATTAGTGAAATCTAATTTTTAATTTTACAAGTGTATCGCTGCATCCTCATAGGTGTGGTTATATTCTGTTTACTTGTTACAGTTATATCCCCCTGTTAACATAAATACTCATTTTACATTTTCCGTTCATAATAAGTAGGAGCCTACTAGAAGTGTTTTGGAAATCCAATATTAATCATTATAATAATGTTTAAAATTGTGGTGATCCATACCATTGCAAAAACTGAAAAACAATTGATGAAATTAAACCAAATATACCTGTGGTGTGCAATCTAGGTTTTTATTTTTATTTTTTAAAGATGGTTAAAACGCCATTTCTCAATTAATTGTGTCAGGCTGAGAATTCAAAGAAATGCTTGTTTTTTTAATTATACCAGCATTTCTGAAAATGGAGACGAAAGGCATGAAATAGACTAAAGTAAAAATCATTTTTCATAATCCGGTCAAGGGAATCTTTTAATATATCAACACAAATAAAACACTACAGAAGGGCAACAATGAAGGAAAATACTGATTTTATGTATATTTATTATTATTGCGGACTTAAAATAATTAGGAACTATTTGTTTTTCTTTTATGATATGAAGCCTGAATACCCTGTTTAAGATAATTTTTAAATACACTGATACATCGACTCGCCAACCTAATTGTTATCAGCGGCACCAACTTTTGAAAAATATTGAGTTGGCTCAAAAATATTTTGGTAAAATGATACGACCAATTTGTTCTTTAAAAGTTGGGTAGAAGGTGAAAGATGAAAATTTTAAGTCAAGCTATCATCTTCTATAATAATAAAGAGAGAAGGATGTTTGTCTGTGAGCGCTGTTCTAAAGAGAATGCTGCACGTAAAGTTACAAAATTTGGAGGGAAGGTACTTTTTTACATGCAGTTTTGCACCTCGAAGCCCGATTTTCGATTTTTTGATTAGATTTTTTTAAATAATTTTTTTAGACGATTTTTAGCGTTATTTTTGCGATTTTATCCAATTAGTGAAAGGAATACGGTTTCATTCTTTTAACCTAAAATAGCAATTTTTTTTACTCTTTTCAACAAAGTTTATTCGGAATTTGTACAGCGATTTTTGAATTTTTAACGAATTTTTAATGCGATTTTTAGTGTTTTTTCTCATTTTGCGGCTATTTTTTGAGATTGATAAAAATAAAATCGTTTTAAACTTTTAGTCTAATGCCCTAAATTTTGTGTTTGTTACGATTTTTAGATTTTAACGATTTTTAATGCGATTTTCAATGTGATTTTTAACGCTTTTTCAAGATTTTTGCGTTTAGCATCGATTTTTTCATAGTTGTTCTATCAAAATCTTGAGCTGTTGAGAATGCAATAAGTAGTACTTTTTTTCGAAATTTACCTAAAATGTCAAAAATTTAGTTACCACTATTTTCGAATAGCAATTTCATAAAATATCTTAAATTCTTGCTTAAGACCGCTACCTCCTCGAGTAATATATCACCTGATAGGTTGTTTAACAGAGTATCGTTTTGATAAAGTTTTTGAAGAATAGAGTGTGCTAGCTGGTGGTGAAAAATGGAACTAACAGAAAGCAATTTTGTTAGAATTTGGAAATATAACAATGTGATTTATTTTAAATTTTAAAATGGTTTATAATACATGATAAAAAATGTAAACAAAGAATGGTGTGACACATTTCAGGGTGCGTGAAAGGAGGGGCGCGAACAAAATTAGGAAATTTAATAAGGAGATATATTTTATACTTTAAGGTAGTTTATAACGCATGTTAAAATTTTTAAAGTACTGGCGATGCTCTGGAGAGACCGCTGCACGAAGTTATGTATGAAATTTTACACCTTGAAGGCCAATTTTCAGTTTTTTAATTTAATTCATATGCGAATTTCAGTGGGTTTCGAGGCGATTTTTCCACATTAGCGAAAAGGAAAGCGGTTCCATTCTTTCGACCTAAATTAGTGAATTTTGTTCTCTTTTCAATATAATTTATTTGGATTTCGTGCAACGATGTTTGGATTTTTAGTGAATTATTTAATGTAAATTTTGCCGCTATTATTTGACATTAGTAAAAGGAATTTTGCTTAAAACTTTCAGGCTGATGTATTAAATTTTAGCTGTTAAGATTTATGAATTTCATCTAATTTTAATGCGATTTTTCGAGATTTTTTGCGTTTGATGTCGGATTTTTGCCATTCGTGAGATATTTCCAATTACAACGTTTTACCCTATTAGAGTAAATTTTGACCGCTGTGATTTTTTAATATTAGTGATTTTTAATGCACTTTTCAATGCAATTTTTAGAAATTTTTCGAGTTTTATAGTGATTTTTTGACATTCGGAAGTAAAAATTGATTTCAAACTTTTAATCTAATATAATTTTTGGGATTTTTAAAGCGATTTTTCAAGAATTGTTGTGTTCCGTGTCGATTTTTTATTATCTATAAAGGATTTCCTTTTACTACGTGATTATCTTGTCGACCAATTTCGCCAAATTATATCAATCGTGAAACTGAAACAAGCCAAATTATGCAAATAGATGTAATTTTTATGTTAAATAATGAAAGAAGAGATAATTTAGAAAAACATTAATACAAATACCTATAAAAATAAGAAGTAAAAACCACTTGATGACGTAACAAACATATGTAACATGTTTAATGTCAAGTGAATATGGAATTTACGATCCGCAATTATTGTAGGTATTATTGTAAGCCTTATGGTTTGACCCAGATAGTTTCTTGGTCAACCGGATAATCAAATAGTTCAGATTTCCGATTAGAATGTTTTATCCGTTTGATGAAATTCTGATTACTACGATTTAAAAAATAACTAGCGATATTTAATGCATTTTTCAATGCGTTTTTAATGAACTTTTTAATGCGATTTAGTACTATTTTTTTCGATTCCCCACCACAGTGGTGTTTTAACAATTAAAAAATTAATTTGGTTTCAAACTTTTAGCCTAATATAGTAAATTTCACCATTAACCTTTTCTTAATTTTGTCGATTTTCAATGTGATTTTTGATATATTTTGTGTTCTGCGTCGATTTTTTTGTAATGGAATTTTTTTGTAATTAAGAATGGTTGCTACGTTTTACACGACTAGAATGTTTTTTATTCTCGGGATGTATTTACATTTAGCGATTTTTAATGAATTTTTCAATGGTTTTGTATTGGTTTTTTGAATCGCACGGCTATTTTTTGAAATTTCGAAAAGGAAATTAATTTCAAACATTTACACTTCATTCACGAATTTTGAAATTTAGTGATTTTTTAATGCAATTTTTAGCAATGTTTTCATTATTTCTCACGCTTTGCGTCGATTTTTTCATTCGTATTTAAGAAATAATTCAGATTGCACTATTTTAGTCTATTAATGTAAATGTTGTCCCCCGCTATTTTTAAATTTGAAGCGATTTGTAATGAATTTTTGAATACAATTTTTAGATGTTTTCGAGTCCACGGCGATTTTTTCACAATTCGAAAAGAAATTTTTAAATAATTTGTAGCTTAATGTAGTAAATTTTGACATCAATGATTCAGATTTTTTGTGTATTTTCATAAAATGTTTAGCAAGTTTTGTGTCGATATTTTATAACTAATGAAAGAGTTCAAATTTCGATGTTTTGTCCCATTATGGTAAATTATGTCCGCAGAAATTTAATATAAATGTTTATCTTACTATGGCAAATTTTGTCCGGATTTTTTAATTTTACTGATTTTTAATCTGTTTTATAGTGATTTTTCAAGTTCTGTGACAGTTGTTGACATCGGTAAAAGAATTTCGGTTTCTAACTTTTAGCATAAATAGTACAATTTGTTCTCCACGCTTTTATGAATTTTGCCAATTTCTAATGCGATATTCAATGTAATTTTTAGTTAGTTTGGGGGATTTTAGGTGTTCCGTGTTGACTTTTCCTTATTCATGAACGATTTCCGATTACAATATTTTCGACTGAATATTAAATTTTTACAGCCGTGACTTTTAAATATTCAGCGATTTTTAATATAGTTTTCGATACGATTTTTAGCCATTTTTTTAAGTTTCTTGGCGATTTTCTGCCATTCAGAAACCAATTTTGATATCAAACATTTTGTTTAATGTAGTTATGTTTCGAATGCAATGTTTTATCTCTTAATATGATTTTGGGCATTTCATGCCTACATTTTGTAATTTATGAATGATTTCGATCATAACCCCCCCCCCCCCCCCGCCCTGCCTTAATATTATTTTTTTAAGCATGGACTTCCAAATATTTAGCTATTTTTAATGCAATTTTCAATGTAATTTTTAGCCATTCTTCAAGTTCCGTTGCGATTTTTTTACATCCGGAAATCGATTTCGATTTCAAACTTTTTGGTTAATATGGTTAATTTCTTGATTACAATATTTTATATTATAAAAGTGAATTTTTACCCTAGGGATTTTTTAATGTTTTACGACTTTCTTTACAATTTTCAATGCAATTTTTGGGCTTTCTCAGTCTTTTTTTTTTTTTTTTTTTTTAAGAATTCGGTTTTTAATTTCTTCGCTAATATGATAAATTTTCTCCTGTGCGATTAAAGATTTTTATTGCGATTTTTTAGCAGTTTTTTTCGTATTTCAATGCTTTTTACATTATCAAATTAATTAGATTCAAAACATTTATCCAAGTAGAGTAAATTTTGAGTTCCGTGATTTTTGAAAATTTTGCCATTTTTAAAGCGATGTTTACGTTTCTTCGCGACCTGCTTCGAATTTTAGATGTTCAATTTTTTGCCGAATTTATTAAATTCTGATCTCTTTTCTTCAAAAAGTTTATTCGAATTTTGAAACACAATTTTTGAATTTTGTTTTATATTTTTATGAGATTTTTAATGTTTTTTGCGATTTGTAAGATTTTTCCACATTAGTAAAATTAATCCAACTTATATTTTCTAGCCCATCTCTTTTCAACGAAGTTTAGACGAAATTCGTGCAGCATTTTTTTTAATTTTTCGAGGTTTTTATTATGATTTTTAAAGTTTTTTCGCAATTCTTGCTATTTTTTGATGAACACGAGCAACGCCGGGCAGAACAGCTAGTGTTTTAATAAAGTTGTAATTTTATTAAATTGTATTCTCATGCGTTTTTCCTTATACAGACATTGACATTTATTGTAATATCATCATGTCATGAACATGACTACAAATTTAAATAGCTGAAAGTTAATTATGTACATTTCCGTTATTTGGGATTTATGGATGTCAGTTGAAGAATTAACCATATGGTTAATGACATAATAAAATTTGTTCTAGGAAGAAAAAAAATAATAAATAATAATGAAATAAATTACTAAATAGAACAATGAAAATTGGGTATGATAGGATTTAAAATTATTGGGTGGGCTCGGACCACATGGGCCCATATAAGTTGGCGCCACTGATTGCTATCATATTCGTTCATTAATTGAAATTGATTTTCTGGTTAAATTCAAATTCAGCGCTGCAGCATTACGTTAATGTGTGGACAAAAAAAAGTAAGCCAGATTATTAATTTTTCTTAACAAAATCAGAAAAACAGAGAAAACAATTATTTTTAACCAATGTATCACTATAAATGAATGAAAAAAAAAATAAATAAATAAATAAGTAAAAGTAATGTTACACAAAAAAATTCAGGGGGACAGAGCACCATCTTCTAGAAGATTTTAGTTTCTTTTTATTTTAGTTTTTAATGAATTCCAAGTCTTCTGGAAAGAATGAATTTTATATTGACATTTAAAATCATCAAAGATAACGAAAATTCTGAGAAGTATTTTAATATCAAGGGAGAGGCAAAAGACATGTGAGGGAGGTGTTAGCGTGCGGGGGTAGCTACAGTCAATATCTGTCACTTCAATTTTCTTTTCAAATTTTTATTTCACTTTAAAAAAATGTCTTTCATTAGCATCTATGACAACTAACACCCAATTACTCTCGCTTTTTATTCTGAGTTTCCAGATTAATGCAATTTATCCCTGGCCCAGTGTTACAGTTTTTCTCATGTACATATAATTAAATATTTTAATGATATTATTTTTAATTGTTTTCATCGTTGTATATTTTACTAAGATGGATTGAATGCCGTCTGTAGCATGTTGAAAACATTTACGCCGGATATTTTCTCATTATAAACAGAGTTTTTATCAAATAAATGTTTAAAAGCATTTCTTACTGTCTTGTAGAAGACCATGTAAAACAATGTAAAAAATGAAAAAAAAAATGGAATTTATCTGTTGTTTTCAGAATAGAAAAAAAATCATCACGTGTCTTTTGAAATTTGTACTGTTCTACAAAAAATAAAAAAATAAATAAATAAAATAAAAGCAAGCTTGTGTTTGATTTTGTGTATTTGTGTTGCCTCCTCAGATATATATTTTTTTCAATGCCCAGTACACATAGATGTCACCGTTTCAAAATTTTTACAGAATGTGATTGAAGACAAACTTCCCAGATAGTTTAGTTGTTCAATTTTATTTAAATTAATTTAAAGGTAACTCACATAAATGGAATATTTTCTTGTATTTTTTTCAGGTTTGAAACATGTTTGCTTGCATCAGGACTATTTTTTTTTTAAACCACTTAACTGATTTGCCCATACGCTGTATGGGCAAGGGGACTTTGCTTGATCCACCACTTAAGATTTTTGATGTCACTAATTTTTTTAATTACAATTTCATACCATATAATAACAGAAGTTTTTTAGTTTAAATACTTCGACTATTTTAGAATATTTTAATATTTGTGATATTTGTAATGGCGTAATTTTCTCTTTAAGGGTGTATTCCAATTTAATCCGCTTATTTTCTGATTTATTTTTAAATTCATTTTTGCTTTCAATAATATAAATTCAAATAATATAAATTCAATAATAAAAATTTTGCTTTCATTAATAAACATTTTTTCTAATATATCTACGAATATTTTAATATTTTTAAGTATTTTCATTTATTGCATCTAAAAAAAGAGCAGAAGAATTTAAGTGGTTAAGGGTGTATTTAAATATATATATATATATATATATATATATATATATATATATATATATATATATATATATATATATATATATATATATCCACCTTAAAAGAAAAAAAAATCCGCTTTTAATTGCGCGAAAATTTCTGATTCATTTTTAGATTCATTTTTAAAATTAGAAACATAAAACTTTCTGAGTTGATTTTTAAAGAGATGTATAAGACGCCGTGTGTTTTCCTTTCTTGCTCAATTTTATAGAATTTTATTTATAAACAGTTATTTTCGCAGGATGACCCGTTTTCTTCGTTCCATGATCGCCCGCTTCAGATAATTCGGTTTAATAAGACACTTTGACGTTATTCTTTGTAATATTTTGTGCCTTTATCAAAAAACCGACATACAGACACATTGTAGAAATTCATAAAAGAATTTGCCAGTTTGATGCATTCGAAAGCAAAAATGGATTTAAAAATAAAACAAAAAATAAGCGGCTTGGATTAGAATACACCCTTAAAGAGAAAAATACTCCATTAACCATTCTACCACATAACATACGCAAAAGTCAGTATCAGTTATAAAATGCGATTTCAAAATCTATTTTGGTTTAGAATAAATAAATACAGCTTTGGAAATTTTCGAAGTGTAATCATGTTCGAAATTTCTGAAGCAGTCTTTTTGGCGGACACTTTCTATAGGGTAATTCCATGAGTACTTCAAACTAGCAACTTTCGACGATTGCACGCATATCATTCTTTTTCACTAGTTTTTAAAATATCCAAAATAGTTAAAATTATTTTATTTTTCATCAAGATATTTTGCAGAGCTACATTTGAATACGAATTAAACATGTGTATCCGATTTTATTAAAATCGGCTCCTATGGAGCTACGGCTATTTTTTTACATTTTTGCTCATTTTACTTGGATTGATCTTATAAAAATTTTCGTGCAGAAGCACAAGAAAAACCCAATTTTCCGAGATACTGAATTGTGCATTAGAACAGCGTAACATTGTATTGTATAACATTATAGCGCGGTATTAGAATAGCGTAGAACAGGGGTTCTCAAACTTTCAGACTAACGCACTACTAAATAGATATTCACACTTCCGCGTACCAACAGACAACAAATTTAAAGCTAATACAGAAAAATATGTGTAAATGAAATATGTCGAAAATGAAACATTTTTTTCAGTTTTTTGTATTTCCTTCTGAGCATATTTTACTGAATTTAACTGCATGATTAAATTGGTACTTAGTAAACTCAACATCTATTCATGAAGCATTCATTCAATTTATCAGAAAATTCTAATTGAAATTACATTAAAGTAAAATAAAGTAAAAAACACTGTCAAAACAGTAAAACCAGAGCCAACAAATCGGGAAATAGGGGCAAAGAGAAGGATTGAACCATTTTTTTTTTTTAATTTCATAGGTTACATTTTTTTATATTTGAAGTACCAGTTTCGAGCTTTCGCGTACCAGTAAATAGAACATCATGTATCACTACTGGTAAGCGTACCATACTTTGAGAACCCCTGGTGTACAACATTAGAATAGAGTATCCAAATAAAATGAAAGGTGAAGAAGGGAAACTTCCTAAGATGTAATGTAAATCCACGAGTACCAATGAAACAGTGCAACAGTTAGGCAGAGGAAGTCAGGGATGAACAATGAAACGGGGATCACTGGCGTTATCGCCAGTAGAGATATCACTGATAAACAAATTTTAAAGAATTTTGTTTCTCTATATACGTTGAGTGTTTCTTATAGATTTCAAGCTGCTTAAAAAGAATATGCTTGTGAAAATTTTCTATCACCCTCCAATTTTGAGAAATTTCATTTATACGTTTTGGAATATGTAGGCATCGTATAGGCATTACAATTATATTACATTTTTCTCTTTCATGTATTTGATTTACACAAACATTCCTTTTTTCTTATTACAACGATAAAAGATAAAGCAAGATAGTAGAAACAGATGTCCCCCTAATAAATTTTATGTTAGCGACCTTGAACAGACAGCTTTAGCCACCCCCACAGTATTTGACTTTAACGCAAATCCATGACAGTTGAAACTTTCAGGGCGAGAGTACAACTATTTCTTTGTTCTGTGAGACTTTTTAATTAAATTTTGATTATAATTATCCTATTTTCCTCTATAATATGTAAAACATATCTAGAAGATGTATTAATAAACCTGATTCTTTTTGCTATGTGTGGGGGGAGCTAACTTTGGAAAAGCATTGATGCGCTTTCACGCCGTTAATAAAGACTGCCTATCATATGTACTTTGGATATAAAGTAGGTGAACAAGATAAGAAATGGTCACCTCATTCTTGTTGTACATTCTGTGCTATAAACTTCCGGGCGTGGATGAAAGGTACAAAAAAGTGTATGTCCTTTGCTATACCCATGATGTGGCGCATGCCGAAGGATCATATAACTGACTGCTACTAATGCATTACAAAAATTAAAGGATTCTCTGCAAGAAGTAAACATAAAATTATGTACCCGAGCTTAGATTCAGCAATGTGACCAGCATTACATAATGATGAATTACAAATACCGAAACCTCCAGAGAATTTTACATATGACGATGCAGCAGTAGAAATGGAAATTGATTAAACTGAACCTTCCTCTACATCTGATACAAACTATTTTCCTGGCATAAATCAAGAACCACACCTAATTACTCAAAAATAATTAAATGATTTTGTGAGAGACACTTGGATCAAGATTGCAAGATTGGAATCTCCTGAAAAACAATACAAAGATATCTATTTGTCGAGATTGACATAAGAAATATTCGACATTATTTTCAAGAAAAGATGATTTATGGTATTGTAGTAATATAAGTGGCTTAATGTCTGCTTTAAATTGTCAATATCGGGACAACGACATGATGGGGTATTGGTACATTAAGATAATAACAATTGTCAATTGTCAACTCTGAACAATGGCCTATAAGAGAGCAGCCACAGATAAGACATTATAAAGTATGAAATTTCTTATTAATATCATTTCTTTTTACAAAAAATCTATATTTTTCTGAAACTTTATAAACAATGCATACTTTCAGTGTTTTAAATATTAATTTTAAGCTTTATAAGTGTTTATTTAAAAGTTTGTCATTATTAAAATACCAAATGATAAATTTTATAAGATATATGTGTTGAATAAATACTACAAAATTCAGATTTTCAAGATTTTGAATTTTTTAAAAATCTGTGGGTGATGGAAACTTTTTAATGGCATATTCTTTCACATCACCACTTAAAATATAAAAGTCACCACATACTTAGTTAGAAACAGAAACCTTGTTTATCAGTGTAATCATCAAAATGAGGAATGATGCTATGGTCACCGCTGCCAATGCAAAAAACTATGCGCTCCCTCTTCTCTTTTGAAGAGAGAGTCAGTCAAAACCCCTTTCCAGGGAATTAGGTAAAAAATCATACAATTTCAGGATGGCGAATGGTCAGGGAAAAAACACAGTCAAAGAAAGGTGTTAACCCCTTAACTGCCCGTACGCCTTTCGTTCAAGACGAATTTGCTTAATTCATCATTTAAAGCTTTTTGACGCAACATTTTTTTTTTTAATTATTTCATACTATTTAAAGGCGGAAATGTTTAGACTAAATATTGGGAATATTTTATAAAAAAAAAATTGTGGTGAGAATCCGTTATTTTCAATGTATTGAACGGAAAAGAAAGTGCCAGTTAAGGGGTTAAACACCAGTATTTTGTTATAGAAAAATTCGCCTTCTTCAATCAATGTATATTATATCAAGTATTTTCTAGAAGAAAATATTTTCTTCCTTTAAATAATTTCTTCTTTTTTTATTTATTTTATTTCATTTGTTTTATTTATTTGTTTTATTTATTTATTCATTTATTTTATTTTATTTTATTTTATTTGTTTTATATATTTATTCATTTATTCATTTTGTATTTTTCCTTGATCATTCACCACTCTGAATACGTTAGATGTAGAAAATTAGAGGAATGTGTCAGCTATTTTGTTAGTTTTCGAGTAAAAATGTAACTTTCGATGTATAAAATTTATTATTTTCCCGAGTCCTGCACGACTGAAGAGTTTTTCATTGTATTTGTTACAAAGCTTTTATTCCTTATCCTCTACGTTCCTTGAGCATATCAATCTAGTTTATTTATTTCTAGATAATGTTTATATCTATTATTTTTATTACGGTAATATTTTGTTTTATCGCAATGTTCATATGAAGAACATTTTATTTATTACTACCTACATTTGAAATCAAACGTAATCTATCGATAGTCATGAATTATTAACAGATTCAAACTTTTTAATTGTATACAAACATCCTAATTAAGTATCTAGTTAAATACTAAGACATTTGAAAAGCAATTTTGATAAAACAACCTTTCACTGCCCACTTAAATACTTTGAATAAGTTTCTTATCTTCTGTGAACTATTCTATTTTAACAAGTGATTTTGTATTATATTGACGGAAAAAAGTTGCAAAAATGCTGCGCAGTCTATTATACTACGCTTCTTCAGGAAAAGATATCCTCAACAAGAAAATTTCACAAACAATATTTTTATTTTTAAAAAAAGAAGAGGAAGAGGAAACAACAACAACAACTGTATTTTCCAGCTACAGGGGCCAGCGAGTGGTTAAGGCACCACGCGACAAATCGCCTGCGAGACTAGGACGTTGTTTGTGTCCGATTCTCACTGGCTCCATTGCACGCACTCTTTGTGCGGGTGCTCCCGGTTGTATCTCTCTTGTGTTGTAAAATTTCCTTGAGATACCTCGTCCCTGTACATTGACGATGACTCATAAGCAAGCTTTCATGTCGAGCACACAAGTCAGACGTATGCTTTTCAATAAATACTCACCTACTCGTAATGAAGTTCTTTAACTCATGTCAAATTTCTTGATATTATTATTTGATTTATTTGTCTTATGCCAACGTGAATTTCACTTTCAACTAATTGTTTAAAACCCTAAATTTAGAACTTTGATACGAGATTATTTATTTTATTTAGTTCAAAAGATAGTAAAATGTGTAGCTAGATAGTAAAAATAAGCAATTTTTATGAAAAGGCATCATTTCAAGCTAAAATTTAACTTTTCAGTCAAAAAATTTTGTTACTCAACTTTGTACAAAAAAGATAGTTAAAAAAAAGGGACGCTTTTTTTTAAAAAAAGATCAAATTAATTTAATGAAAATTGTTGAAGCTACAGAGTCGACTGTTTTTAAAAATCCCGTTAAAAAAAAAAAAAAAAAAAAAACTCGACTAAAGTATTTCTTATTTGTTACTTACTCTATAGGCTCCATATTTTACACCATCAAAATTATCAGTTGTTTTTCGATATCAATTTAAAATGAATAAAATATTCATTTCATGGGTAAAAAGTGGGAGTGCTCTAACCAACAAGAGTTCTTTTACAAGATTTTCACCAATGTCAATCCCGTT
Organism: Maratus speculifer; assembly: GCA_964019185.1. Classification (NCBI taxonomy): domain Eukaryota; kingdom Metazoa; phylum Arthropoda; class Arachnida; order Araneae; family Salticidae; genus Maratus; species Maratus speculifer. The sequence continues at coordinate 18,546,973 of OZ025292.1, read as the reverse complement.
AAAGTTATTTAAAGGAACATGGACCATCTCGACAAGCAAAATGAAGATTTTTCGAATTTCTTTTACACAACATGATGAATTTTGCTTAAAAATAGAGATAAAAATTAAAAAAAAAATAGAGTAAATATATACACATTATCGTCCATATATAAATCAAAATAAACTAATTTCATGCATAAATTAGTCTTTAAGAACTAATCAACTTTTTACATATTTTTTTGTACAATATGTCAGATCGACACACTTTTCTAAAAAAATGTTGAATGAAAAATGTTTATATTACAACTTGTTGCATCAGAAACCATATTATTTGAGAATAAGAAGCGATTTTTATTTGGGCTGAAAAGAAATAAAATCTAATAATAAGTTATCCATAAGTAAGTTAAGGTCCATAATTAGTTTTCTAAAAAACTTTGTAAAATCAAAAAATAAAAATAAATAAATAAATAAATAAATAAAAATTAAGGACATATATTTTTTTATTATTTTAAAGAACTTTGTACGCAGACTTAAAATTTTAGCTATTAAAAAAAAAAATTAGTTACAGATTTTTAGAAGTTTTAACTGTTTACCTAAAATAAAATTTTAGAAAAATGTACAAAGTCATAAAAAGAACAAAGCTAATATATATACATATATATATATACACACACACACCGACAATGCTTCAAATATATCATTTTAAAGCCTTCCAACACCATAGTCGTTTGCGTCCATAATTATTTAGCACCACAATCTTTTATCCCAATTTCTTAGGTCGATAATTAAACACTTATAAATTTGAACCATTGCACATTGCATGTACCTTGATGACAGAATTAGCAACATAAATATATTCTATTCACACCAATAAAATTAAAAGATTTTTTTGAATATATGAATAACCAACGTTATGGTCCACATGTGTCCCAAGTTTAGATAGTTGTTAAAACGCGAGTGACAGCCTATATGGCAATCCTCGCTGTATTAAGTCCAGGTAACCACCCAAACTGCTTCCAACCTTTTACTCAATGTAATCACACGGACGTCTTTCGCAGAACTTTTTTTCCCTACACAATATTACAGCCAGTAAAATGTTCCGTGACCTTGATATAGGGAGAATCTGTTCGGTATTTTAGTTTACCGAGCGTTCCCCGCATTGCACGGAGAATGTTGGCTATTCATTCAGGGCTGATCAACTGACCAATAGGAGCCGAGCGAGAAGATTGAAAACCCTGTTTACCGAACACGTTGCAAAGTGAACGACCCTGTTTTGTAAAATGTTTGCCGAAAAATCTTTCTCCGTGTAATACAGCTCTTAGGAAGGTTTGATGTTTGCTGCGCTTTGTAAGTGACAATATGGCATGGGATTACAGGTCATTCAACATCAGGGAAATGCCATTATTAGAACATTTTTGCTTCTTCATAACATTTTAGCTTAGGAAAAACACTTTTAAGACATCGAATCTCATTGCAAGTGATTCGTGTCATATATAACTGAAATACCGAAGAATAAAATTGTACAGAGCAGGAGACAGCAGCACAGACGACCCCTTCATCAAGTTCGTGGCTGAACCTCTAGAATTAGATAAAACTCGATTCGCATATTAAAATACTATCAGTCTGCCGAGTCATAATTTGGTAGAAAACACCTAAAAACTCGATTCTAGCGGTTTACTGGTAACTTTGCCATTGTGTTTTCCTGCTACGCTAAAACACGACTTTGGAAAATACTGCCTTAAAACTGGTTTCAAAACTAGTGGCCTATGTCACAGCAGAGAGATCCACTGTATTTCTTCAAGGGGATATCTTTTCTCTCTCGCTACTTCGGCGACAGTGGGAAGTAGTTATTTGGCCTGGCGTTATCCCACATGAGCAGTGGCGCAGCCAAGGGGGGGGGGGTTAGGGTTAAACCCCCCCCCCTCCCCCAGGATCAGAGATTTTTTTCCCAGTCATCTATTATTTTTTTTCTTTCTCTCTCTCCAGGAAAAACAACAGTTTCAAACAGATTATCGGTTCGGAAGCATTCGACAAACCAAAATCTGTATTTTGAGCCATTTCTTCCCTCACAATGGTTCAACCAAGGGGAAGGGGTCAGATGTTGACCCCCCCCCCCCCAACACCAACTCAGGTTCAGATATTTTTCTCCCGGTCATTTATTGAATCCCCCCCCCTTTCTTTTCAATGACAATACCACCGATTCAAACAAATTATCCGATGCTCTCGGCCGAAATCCGTATTTTAAGTCCTCTTTCCCACTTCCCATTTCTGAGAATGAGGGGTATTTCACAAGTGTCGGAGTAACTGAAGTGTCTTTACGGGACACCTGTTTCTTCACATTTTTTTTGTTTTGGTAAGTGAAGATGACCATACGCCTAAAATGTTAAAGTTGTAAAGTTCATTTAAAAGAATAAGCGTGTTATAGCTAAGTAGCATTTAGCATACTAAGTAATGTCACTCGCGCAGAGATCGATGATGTTACAAACCCCTTCCTTACATATGTGGACCTCCCACAGCGGGATACCTCTTTTGTCGGCTTTTGGATCTCTTATCTTAAGTTGACGTCGGAAAGAAGAAATAAGCGGAATCCTGTCTTTTTAATGGTTTTTCTATTGACCCAACAGAGCAAGGCAATTCTGCTTTGTATTAACCCTTTACGAATTGACACTTTAAAAAAAACCCTTTTTATATAAGGGCCCATTTCGTAGAAGATATGCTGGTCGAAACTGCAGGAATAAAATAAATCCACCCTTTAATTGTCAATCTGTCACTACCTAGAATGAGAGGTTGCGATGAAATATGTTTAGCGCCCTTCTTTTGCATATATTTAGAAATCTGTGTTTCACTTCTCTTTCTCTGTCTCTCTCTTTTTTCTAGTTCCATGATTGTCTGGGTTTGTGTGCTTTTTTTAATAGTGGAAAAGAAAAAAAATATTTCGGTTTTGGATCTGCTTACCAGAATGTCGAAACCTGGCAAAAAAAGGATTCAAAACGATATTATATCGTATTTTGCGAATAAAAAATCTAAAATAGAGAATAAGGATAATGTAAACACTCCTCAGTGTTCAAGTGAAAAGGATCTGGAGTCAGTAGATTGCAGTGAAAACGCAACGTTTAATTCTACCCAGTCTATTACTGCTGACTTAAAATTAAATAATAATTCTTTGAGTGAAAAAACTATTTTTAAAATAGACTGTACTGGCCATGATTTTGGATTACACATTGGATCTGGAAAACAGGTAAGAATTATTTATTTTCTTAATTTTATGATGCATTTCTTTTTTGAAACAAACATGCCATTTCAGAGTGTAAAATTCTTCAGTTTTTAAGTTATTTTCTATACAATATTTTTTCCTACGAACTTTCTACTAATTTATCTATGTGTTCAAGTATAAGGACGTTATTTTATTATTATTATTAATTTTATCGATTAAACTTTAAATTTTATTCATATATGGCTTCTAGCTTATAGAGAAGAATTTGTATAACTTATCCGGATTTTAAATCTGACAAACTATTTTTTGAAACGATATGACATGCATTTTTTTTTTCTTAAAAGAGTTTTTAATTTATTTATTTTCCGGGGGGGGGGGGGGGGCTCAGACTCCTGCAAGCTATGCCCGCCAACCCCCATTTAGGTTTATAGCCTATAAAAACATAGTAATGCGCCCCAATTTAAAACAAAAGCACATTATGAAAATTTGATGATATTAATCACTATAATGACGACTGAATTCTATAATCGGGTTGTCATGCTTTTCCGTCGGGAAGTTTGGATGGGGGTATTTTTTGGTCACAAATGGTCTCATTCATCGCTGCCTAACAACTGACGTCTATTTTAGGGATTCATTGATAAGTAAAAGTCAATTGCACATATAAAAATCAGCTTATATAAAATGGTTACGTTAAAACCTGACTTTCTTTACAACCAATCTTAATAAAATATTCTATTAAAATGTATATTTTCCTCTCAAACTACGTACTTTTTTTTTAAAGCAAGAATTTTACATGTTCTTTTATGGTTTGAAGAAATTTCTTCAGTTATTTTCAGTATTTGAAATATTTCGTCTTCACAAAATGCAGATATATGTTTCTTTCCTTATTTAACTATTTAAAAAAAAAAAGAGAGAGAGAAATGATGATGCAATAATAGTATTTAACCTACTTAATAATTCGTAACTTTTTTTTGGTTTTTACCAACTCAATTATTTTTATTTACAGCAACAAATACGCAGGTTTCATTATCGTTACGAAAATATGAATCAGTATAATGGAAAAATATATCTAACAAAACATATTTTTTTTCACTCATTCGATAAGAAAATAATATCAAAATCTTTAGATCATATTTAATTTCTATCAGTCCAAAAATATTTAATTAAATATTTTGGTGTAATAATGAAATAATGAAAATATGTTTTATTTATTGAACTAGCATTAAAAAATGCTCTAACGTTGACGAGAACTAAAAAAGCTTTTCTTTAAAAATTAAATAAAAAACTACAGTAAACTACGATAATTTTTTTAATGCTATCATTTTATTCGTCTCATCGAGTTCTATCTTTTAACAAATGAAAAAAAGAAAAAAAAAATCACTGTCGTAGGTCAACTGGCTCGACAGAAATTTCAGAAAGACGTTTGTATTTTCAATTTCTGAAACATATTATACCAAACGCTACCGCGTTTGCTATGGTTAATCATGATTCTATCTAATATTACCAATTCCTTGATTTATTTATTTATTTATTTATTGAAAATATATTTATTTCATTTTTTACTACGAAAAATGCGTCCTTAATGGAAAAACGTTTAAAATAAATGAATTAAAATACTAAATTTTTTAAATTATTCTGTTTAATAATAATAATAATAATAATAATAATGTGCAAGCGCAAATCTACAGATCATATTATATTTATTTATTTATATTATTTGGAAAATAGTTTTATCCTCGGTAGAGAATTGGGAAATTCGAAGTATATTTGGATGTTTTCATTGGTTCAATTCCACAATTTATTTCATTTTATTAGTTTTCTGATTGGTCCATGCTTAATGTCTAGAAATGAAATATTTCTGTTGCCACGATGACAAAAAAAGTATTAAAACTACATAATAATAATAATAATAATAATAATAACTCAATGACAAATTTAGGTAAAAGTTTCAAACAAGCTGCATTTAAGGGTGTTCTTAAATCAAAAAGGGTAACTTTGTGACGCATGCATTAATTTATTTTTGTTCGGAAATACATGAAAATAGCAGGTTTTGTTATTCAGAAACTATCTAATGTTACTCATTCTTTTGTTTTTTAAAAGCACAATAGATTTTTTACAACAAGCCTTCAAAGTTGACACTTTTGAGCATATTTCCCGACGAAAGCAGAAAAACCGGTCGAAATGGAGGAGAAAAACGGGTGATTGCGTCATCGAAATAGCTAATAACTCGATTTTTAATTTAAATATCATGAAATGGAAAAATAAGTTCAATTCGAATTCGCTTTCATAGTCAGCCATTAAACTTTTATAACTTTCTGTTAAAAAATGAATTTGTAAATGTGTCAAAACGTTTTTCGCTTGTTGAGCGGATCAGTTAAGAACACCCTTAAAAGTAAATTTTTTCTGTATATGATGGTGGAAAAATTAAAAATATGCAATGTTTAGAAATTTAAAAATTTACATTGCCAAAAATTGTTAAACTAAAATTTCATTTAATATTTGATTGTAACTGGCCCAGAAACTGACTCTAAATGTCCAGGCATATTAATATGACTTTGTTAATATAACTCTGTTATTACGTAAGCTACGTTGTGATCATCATAAAAATTATGGTATTATTGTTTTTTAAAATATAGAAATCATTTATAAGTCTAAAATATAGTCTTTGAAAATATTATTTTCCAAATAGTCGTTATAATTTGTTAAATTATACATATATATATATTTTATATAGAGGCACAGTGGATCGAAGTATAGGCGGTGGCGAACATAGGATTATCAAAATAGTATAAGGTTCTATATATGATGTTTTTTGTTAGATTTAGGTTCAGATGAGCATAATAAATAACACCAAAAGTATCTTAATCATTTTTACAAACAATTCCATACTTTTGGTTTCAAATAGAAATTTAGAGATATGTTGGGATAATTAAATTAGACTTTGAAAAAAAAAAAATAAATAAAAAAATAAAAAAAAGAGTAAGATTGAAAAAACTTAACAGACATTGGTTTTATTATCTATCCAGTTTTTATTTATACCCAAATTCTTTTTGTGGAATATTCCATATTTATTTTATTTTTAATTGACGTCATATGCGATGTTCACATATCTCTTTAAAATTGTTTTACAAAATAACAACATTTTATTATAAAATATTACAACTCATTTCAAAGCTGATTTATCATAGACGTGATTTAGTTCTTTAAACTTATCTTTACTTATTATTATTAATTTTTTTGTTTGTTTGTTCATTTTTGTTTTATTTTTTAAAAAATATTATTATTATTATTATTTTCATAACGTTTTTCTTAACTTTTTTCGTTTGAAATTTTATAACAAATAGAAATCTGTTTCTGTTTGTAAAGAATTTAAATAGTGCTTTTATTTAAGTGAAATAGTGTCATTGAAAAGTTTGGGCAGTAGCCTCAGCAATTGATGAATAATATTCAATAGATCTTTCAAGTATGTTTTGTGCAAATACAATTCCAAAGTAAGCTAGTAGAAAAATTGTTGCCAAAACCTAATACTATTATTCACCAGATCTTATTAGACTGTTAGATCTGAATTTCTTATTTTAATCTGAATAATTTAAAATTGTATCAACGACTAGAAGAAGAAATGTAAAGTTTAATATACATATATGGCCATTGATAACAAGATGTATTTAACCATGATTTATGGAAAAGTTATTACTGTAATTTTAGATACATCACCATGTTTAACATGCTCTATTTGAGTTACAAAATCTTACAAATGAATAATAGTCATAAAACTGTTAAAAGAAGTGCAATTTTGCAGTGAAAACAGCTAAACAATGTACCTCAAAATATGGGTGATATTATATGCTTACTATATAAAATAATGATTTATGGATAATATGTAATTAAGCGTTTTGATTTTCCAATTTGGCAATTATTGGAAGAAGCTTAGCTAAGCTCGTATTAAAGACTTTTGAAGGTACCAGGATTCCCAAACGAGAAAAATAAGTCGAAGAGCATGTAACGAAGACTTGTAGCACCGTTCGCTTATAACATCTGACTCGTTGATTTCCAGTATTAGACACAAAGTAAAAAACGTTCAAAGGAAAAGAAAATTTCCAGAGGCATTAGAACTTTCACTTTAAATAATACTTTAGGATTCACACATCATGCATCCATTTATTAGAGTAGATTTAACCCTCTGAGAGCATTTGCGCTTTTCAGAATTTTCATGTAAATATTTATATAACCCAAGATACTTAAAAATTGAATTTAACTTTATAGTTTAATTTTAAATTACTTTTTTATATTATCCCATCTTAGAAAATTCTTACAGTATAATATTTATTAAAAAATATTTTTGTCTACAGGCAATTTACTATGTTTTCCGGAAACGGAAAATTATTTATGATAACCACTAAAAGTGTTTCATATCCATTTATTTCAAAAACGCGCAGGTTTGCGCAAAAATTGCCCTATACCACATTAAAATGCAGACTTTTAGGAAGACAAACATGTCTTTGAAATTTCAGGCAACTTCAGGCAATTTAAAAAAAGCTATTTTTAAGTTTATTATACAGTTAATTTTATATAGGCTAATCATAATGTAAAATGATATATAAAATTCAATCAAAGTATAATCAGTAGAGCTTTAAAATGTGTTTTCGGAAATTAATAATGATATTTTAAACGCGTTATCATTAGTGGTTACCTTGGTTTAATTTCTGAACACATTAAAAAATCACTAAAATTCGCAGGAAAATTCCTCTGCTGAAAAGTGTATATTCCAAGCTGTACAAATAAGATGTAATTTTGTATAATTTAAAAAATGAACGTATATTCGTATTTTGTAGGTATTCTTTTAAAAAATTTTATTGCAAAAAATTAATTATTTAATGATTATTTTTTGGCCCTGTGTTCGCATTTTCTTAAGGATCGATCCACTGTGAGAGGGGGGGGGGGGGGGGGTCGAAAGTATTTGCTCATATATTTATTTGTATTTATGTTGTATCAAATGATGTAATAATATGTAAACAAATTTGCCAACTGCACTATTTTTATACCATGTATGTGACGTTTGAATTTCCCAGGAATGAAAATATATCAAAAAATTCCACTTTTAAATGCATTTCTCGTGTAAAAATTTATTTTAAAGTTCTTTTTCTCTGATAAATGATTCACATACATTACTTAATTTAAAAGTGTTTGGAAATATTAATATTATTTTAGCTTCTGAAATATGATCTCATATTCAGTAAAAAATCTAATAATCATTTTTCCTTTTCCCCGCACAAAAATGATTTTTCTTCTTCCTTTGTCTATCGAATTTATGTCAAAGTTAAATATAACGAACGATTTTTGGTTTCTTAAATTAACTGAATCCTGACGATCGAAATGTGAAAAAAAGATTTATTTTTTCAAATTTTCATGAGAAACATAATTTAAACACAAAATTGTCTTCGCTATCGAATGAAAGGATGGTTGGTTTTGGTTGTGTTTATGATGGCCAATTATCAACACAAGGGATACAGACCCTAAAAGGGAGGGTGTCCTGCGTGGGGGGCCTTTCAATGGAAAACTAAGCCGTTTTTATGCAAGGAAATCCAAGGTTCAATGAAAACCAAGAAAACTCCGAACGATTAAGGCGACGGACGCGATTGGATTTGAACGCGACACCTCCCATCTACCAATTTCGAAGGGCCACTGGTAGGGGCATCGAATGAGAGGAACGATAATTTCAATTTTAATTTGTCGATTACGAAAAAGAAGAAATATAATAATCTTTACCTTTTTTATTTCCTCTCTTTCCTGCACAAAAATGCAGTCATTTAATTGCTATTATTATCAGTAGAAATGTCATTAAAGTTTCAAAAATCGGTATCTTGAATACTAATTTCAATTTTTAAATTCTAATACCATTTTGACACTTCTGGATTTCTAAGGCTAATTGGTGTTAAATTCACTGTCATATTTCCCATATTTTAGGAGAAATAGCTGTTAAACGTAATCAGTCATTTAAGCAGCCATTTAACAAAATTGTTTCATTAGGATTTTATATATAAGGGGTAGATTATTCCATGTCTTTCCGGAATTGAGAAAGATTACTGTTTGAATTGCTTTTTTTTTTTTTTTTTTTTTTTTTTTTCGAATATAGTAGAATGCTGATTATCCGAACATCATTTAACCAAACTCTAATAATCCGAACACTTTTTTTCCTCGTCCCACTTTTTTTTCTGAACGGCCTTTGAAGTCGAAATCACTTTGACCAAATCAGTTGAAACTTTGTATATGTCACATGTGGTTCTTACGAAAACACTCATGGACCTTTAATGTGTGATAAAGTGAGGTTTTTTTTACTGAAAAACTAAATGTAGAGAGTAATTTTCAAGCAATTAAGCTTTTTGCGTTGCTCGAATAAAAAAATAGATTTTTTTTTCTTTAATTTGAAGATAAAATATTGGAAGTGGGAATGTAAAAATATTGTGATACTAGCTTTATCATTTTTCTAGAATATATGTATGTGTACGTGCTTGGAATTATGCTTACTAACTGGTGTGGTTTCTTAATTTGATTCCATTATGAGTTTTGTATCTAAATTCAGAGAATAAAAGCAGATTATTTTTGTTTTTGAATAAATTTAAGAAATACTTTATCTCGGAGACGGATGAATATACATTTAACCTGAATGGAAGTTATTTATACAGAAGGGTCTCACCCGTTAAGGACGCAGATGTTGCTAAAAAATTAATAAAAATAATAAAAAATACGGATTTTTCTACCATGACTTGTTGTTGGTTTGGAGTCAATTTGCTTATAACATATTTTATAACACCTAAGTTTCTACATACAGTGGCTTTATGCTCTAACAATCCAGATGCAAGCACAGAATTCGCGAGAATCTCATTTGATTGATGCACACATAAGCGGTAGAATAAATACAAGTACTTCCTGTTCCAAAACGGTTAAGATGCGTTATACAATTGAATTTATTAAATTTTCAATTGTTTCTGGACAATGTTAAAGATGATGGCAATTATTATTTTTCTAAATTTAATTTGTATATATATTTTAATATTATTAAAATTACTTTTATTTACCTTTGTAACTGTTTTTTTCTTTTTCTGTCTATTTTACGCAGATGGACGACGATCTTAAAAATGACCTCCTAGAAAATGCTTATATGCCCAGTATGAATTTTGATTTTCCGTCTTCAACAAAAAGAAATTTAAGGTTTCAACTTAAGTGGCTCTCGGAATGGAGTTGGTTAACCTATTCGCCGAGTGAAGACGGGGCAAGTTTTGCTCATGTTTTTGCTCATGTTTATTGCAAGTTTTGCTCATTATTTTCAACTGGGGTAGGGCAACAAACTGTTTCAGCTGGTAAATTAGTTACATTACCATACAAAAATTGGAAAAATGCAAAAGAGGATTTCAAGCGGCATGAAACACTTCAATATCATCAAAAGTGTAAGGAAAAAGCTGTTAATTTTATTGCAACTTACACAGGTGCTAAACCAAAAGTTGACGCGCTGATCGATAAAGGTCTGCAATCACAAATTCACGCAAATAGAGAAAAGTTGAAGCAGATTATTAAAACAGTTGAATTTTGTGCTAGAGAAGGTATCGCATTAAGAGGGCACAGGGACTCAGGACCCCTTCATTTGGATGAAACAATTCAAAAGAAAGAAGGGCATTTCAGAGCTCTTTTAAAATTTAGAATTGATGCTGGTGATAAGATTTTAAGAAATCACTTAGAAACAGCAGCCAGTAACGCAACTTACATCAGTTGGCAGATACAGAACGAAATTATTTCAAGTTTCAATGACCTACTACTAAAAATGCTTGTTTCAAAAATAAATGAATCGAAATACTTTTCTGTATTGGCCGACGAGACAACGGATATCGCGGGAGTTCAACAGATGTCATTATGCGTAAGATTTGTCGAAAATTGTATTATGCGTGAAGAATTCTTGAAATTTCTTCCTTTAACGAATACTACAGGGCAAGCTCTTGCTGACACAATTCTTGACGGGTTGAATGATTGTGGAGTGAATTCCTCGCATCTCATAGGACAGGGTTACGATGGAGTGGAGCTACGAGTGGAGCATACAGAGGAGCACAAGCAATAATTCGGGAAAAATACCCTAAAGCCCTGTATGTGCATTGCAGTGCTCATTGTCTTAATCTTGCGGTTTCAAATGGCTGCAATATAGTAGAAATTAGAAATTGTATGGCAGTAATTCAAAAAGCTTACAATTTCTTTAGTTTCCCCAAAAGGCAGAGAGTTTTAGACGCAGAAATTGAAAAACTTGAAGCCGTAACTAAGGGGAAAAAACTAAAGCAACTGTGCCTTACACGATGGATCGATAGGCACGTTTCGGTTACAGCATTTATAGACTTATTAGAACCTCTTCTTAATGCCCTAGAAGAAATTTCTGGGTGGAAAGATGTAAATATTTCCACGGAAGCACAAATGCTTATTAATTCAATCTGCAAATGCAGTTTTTTAACAAGTTTATTTGTACTAGATGTTGTATTTTGTTTTACTTTGCCCCTCAGCAAGTATCTGCAAACTGTAAATTTAGATTTGAATCTTGCAATCCAATCGGTAAAAAATGTCCGAGATTCATTGCAAAACATGCGAAATAATGCGAATGAAAACTTTTCGAAACTTTTCAGCAAAATTGGACAAATATGTAATGACTTAAGTATTCAAATATCTAAGCCCCGTACTGTCAATCGACAAACAATGAGGAATAATATTCCCGCAGATACTGTAGAGGAGTATTTCAAACGCGCAGTTTTTATACCTTTTCTGGACGAATTTTTAAATGCATTAGATGCTAAATTTATTGAACATACAAAATTACTGGAGCCATTTCAATTGCTTGTTAAAATAGACAGTTCAAATAAGATGGAAGACGTTGAAAAAATAAAAACATTGACAGAATTTTATGATTTTCAAGATAATGTCACAGGGGAAGTAATTTTGTGGCACCAGTTTTTAGCATCTTATACGGAACAACCCCGGAATGCCATAGATGCTCTTTGTATATGCAATAAAACGCTTTTTCCGAATATACACATTCTATTAACTATAATGGCTACATTACCAGTTACCACTTGCAGTAATGAACGCTCTTTCTCAACATTAAAGATTTTGAAATCGTACTTGAGAAATTCTGTATCAGAAGACAGATTAAATGGCCTAGCGCTAATGTACATCCATAACGATATACAAATATCAGAAGAAGATGTTTTAGATAATCTTGCAAAAAAACCAAGAAAAATAGAAATAAAATTAAAATAAATGTTTTTGTACTAAAGCATGAAATATAATTTTTCATTTTTATTACTTTTCTTGTTTTAATTTTCATTCTTTTTTTTTCTTGTTTGCTACATTTTGAAAAAAAATTTTAATCAATTTTAAGCTAATTTCATAAATAATTATTATTAATTAATATTAACAATATAGTTAAATATAATTAATAATATGTTTAAAATGAAAGACATTTTTGAAAAAAGGCTAAAATTTTAGATTTTGAAACCCCCCCCCCCCCAAAAAAAAAAAAGTTTTCCTGGCTGCGCCACTGCACATGAGTGCTCATGTGTACTTGTTGTGATATTATTTTTTTCCCTAAATTTAAATGTTATTAAGAGTGAAAAAAATGCCACCTCCTTGTGTCGTTCCTGGATGCAAGTCTAATTATAAGAATGGACCAAAACACATGGCTTATATTTTACAAGCCTCTATCGACAGAGTGCAACTTTTCAGCCGAAGCCTTGCTTTCAATAAGATGAAGATGGGACGATGCTGCTGCCATCTACCGGCGTGAAATGAATACAGAAGAATTGAATTTCTTCTGTATTTCTTCTCAAGAATTGTATTTCTTCTGATGAGCTAATGTATTGGATTTTAAAAAGTTTGAAATGCAAAATTCAGAATATTTTATTTATAATAGTAAACAGGGATGTAGTGGAGGGCATACAGGGGTATATGCAGTGTACCTTCTGCATTTTTTTACGAAGTTCCGTATACCCTCTGTTCTTCAAAAGCAGCATTAGCGTATACCTTATCCGTGGGTGTTTATGATATCAACGTATAGCCTCTTCTTATACCGTACATTCACTGCTCTCCCTATATCGTATACTCTCTGCGGGACAAGTCCGATATCCTGTGCTAGATTTTTGGCGGTTTTCTTTGGCGCGCTTTTTGGCGATAAACAATTCGATCTGGATTACGTTGAAGCGGCGGCCGGAGAGCGCCTTTAGGGTTGCTTTTTTTTCGGAAATGCGTTTCGGAGCCGGAGTATGAGGTCTTTAATCTTATTGGTTTATTAGTATCACGTGAACTATTACCCAGCGTAATTTTAAATTTTGTTAGATCATCGTTACACTTGCCGCTTTCAACGGTTTCTAGTTGGACGTTCGTCTCGGTGAGTCTCGTTTGCAAACTGCCTTTTTTATTTCTTTTGTTTTATTTCTTTGAATTCTTTTTTGATTTATTTGAATTTTTAAATTAGTTATTTCCCAAAATGCACCCATCATTAGAAAATGTTTCCATATTTTCATGGCATAAAATTTTAGCGACGGAGGAATTAGCAGTCAAATTTGCTACTGAAGTTGGTCTTTTGCCTGAAATTAAAAATTCTCCACCTTGCCCTAAGTGTACTGGTCCAATGACGCATAATCCTTGCATCGTAAAACTTAACTGCTTTTTTTTTCTTTGTTTTTTTTTTCTTTGCTTTTTTATACATATTTTTATTATTTTTTATGTATATTTTTCCTTTTTTTGTATGAAATATTTACCCTTTTTTTTAATTCTCCGTCGTATTAATTGGTATTTTTTATGTAACCACCCCTTTTTTTTTAATATTAAATGAATTTTTTGGCAGTTGTGAGCGAGATTTTAAGCATTTAAATGCACCTTACTCTTTGGTAAGTTTTTTCCCTTTGTTATTGTACTATTATTAAATTGTATTGTATTATTATTATTAAAACGGGGGGTTCAGGGGGGCAGAGCCCCCCTGACAATAGAAAAGCTTATTTAGAATGCTTAAAATTGTGTTTTTGATTTATTTATTGTTTGTGTTTATTGTGTAATGTTTAAAATTGTGCATCGAGGAATTTTTCAAGATGGCGGAAAAACATCGTTTTTAAATCTTTGTTATTTATAAATCAATGATTTTATATAACTTTCTAGTTTTATAAAATAGTGCAAAATCATTGATTTATAAATAACAAAGATTTAGAAACGTCGTTTTTCCGCCATCTTGGAAAATTTTTCATGTCGCCAAAACGGCATTTTGGCGCAAAAATTTTCGCCAAGTTTTCCAATCTAGCGCAGGATATCGGACTCTTCCCCTCTCTGCTTTTTTACGACTACAACCCTGGTATAAAAATAATCTTATTTTTTTATCGAAAAATAAAGGTGTATTGCTTTTGAATGTAAATTATTTCATTTAGTAGATTATTTGTCAGAGTTAATATAAATAAAGGTAGCTTTTTTTTGCATAAAAATATTTATTTTTATTTTAAATTATTGAAAAATTACGAATGGGTAAGAGAATTCGTCTTGAATAAATCATACTACTTTTTATATGAACTAGTTGGATGTGTCAATCCCAAAACTTTCTTCTATCTCATATATACATTTTAATATATAAAAAAAAATAGTTACTCATTTTAATGCTTTAATACTTTTAATTCAATACCTTACCAACTTTGATTTTCATCTTAAATTTCTCGTTCAATCAATTAATCGGAGTAAAAACGAATTTCCGTCTCTGCACGAGCCGATGTACAATAGAATGATAAGCAGATTTTTTTTTTCAAATTCAGGGTGGACCTACTTGCCTTACCAAAAAATAATCATATAAAAAATGTTTAGTTCAGTTCTAGAACTAACTTCATACACTTTTATGTGGTGCAAAATTGAAGATGGCATAAAATTCGGTAATGTAGCGCCCCCTTCTGGCGGATTTTTTTCAGATTCAGGGCGATCCAACTAGCCATAGCCATACACGTACACAAAAATTTTCGTTCAATTCGATGCATAACTTCATGTACTTTTGGTCGGTACAATATTGAAAATGGCACAAAAATCGCGATTGCAGCGCCCCCTTCCGACGGATTTTTTTTTAATTCAGGGAGAACCAACTAGCCATAGTCATACAGATACAAAAAAAAATTGGTTCAATTCGATACATAACTTTATATACTTTTGGTCGGTACAATATTGAAAATGGCACATAAATCGCAATTGCAGCGCCCCCTTGTAGCGGATTTATTTCAAATTCAGGGAGGACTAACTACCCATAGTCATACACGTACACAAAAAATTTGGTTAAATTCAATGCATAACTTCATATACTTTTGGTCGGTACAATATTGAAAATGGCACAAAAATCGCGATTGCAGCGCCCCCTTCCGGCGGATTTTTTCAAATTCAGGAAGAACCAACTAGCCATAGTCATACACATACAAAAAAAATTTGGTTCAATTCGATGCATAACTTCATATACTTTTGGTCGGTGCAATAATGAAAATGGCACAAAAATCGCGATTGCAGCGCCCCCTTCCGGCGGATTTTTTTCAAATTCAGGGAGGACCAAGTAGCCATAGTCATACACATACACAAAAAATTTGGTTCAATTCGATGCATAACTTCATATACTTTTGGTCAGTACAATATTGAGAATGGCACAAAAATCGCGATTGCAGCGCCCCCTTCCGACGGATTTTTTTTTAATTCAGGGAGGACCAACTAGCCATAGTCATACAGATACAAAAATAATTTGGTTCAATTCGATACATAACTTTATATACTTTTGGTCAGTACAATATTGAAAATGGCACAAAAATCGCGATTGCAGCGCCCCCTTCCGACGGATTTTTTTTTAATTCAGGGAGGACCAACTAGCCATAGTCATACAGATACAAAAAAAATTTGGTTCAATTCGATACATAACTTTATATACTTTTGGTCGGTACAATATTGAAAATGGCACATAAATCGCAATTGCAGCGCCCCCTTGTAGCGGATTTATTTCAAATTCAGGGAGGACTAACTATCCATAGTCATACACGTACACAAAAAATTTGGTTCAATTCGATGCATAACTTCATATACTTTTGGTCGGTACAATATTGAAAATGGCACAAAAATCGCGATTGCAGCGCCCCCTTCCGACGGATTTTTTTTTAATTCAGGGAGGACCAACTAGCCATAGTCATACAGATACAAAAAAAAATTGGTTCAATTCGATACATAACTTTATATACTTTTGGTCGGTACAATATTGAAAATGGCACATAAATCGCAATTGCAGCGCCCCCTTCCGACGGATTTATTTCAAATTCAGGGAGGACTAACTACCCATAGTCATACACGTACACAAAAAATTTGGTTCAATTCAATGCATAACTTCATGTACTTTTGGTCGGTACAATATTGAAAATGGCACAAAAATCGCGATTGCAGCGCCCCCTTCCGGCGGATTTTTTCAAATTCAGGAAGAACCAACTAGCCATAGTCATACACATACAAAAAAAATTTGGTTCAATTCGATGCATAACTTCATATACTTTTGGTCGGTGCAATAATGAAAATGGCACAAAAATCGCTATTGCAGCGCCCCCTTCCGGCGGATTTTTTTCAAATTCAGGGAGGACCAAGTAGCCATAGTCATACACATACACAAAAAATTTGGTTCAATTCGATGCATAACTTCATATACTTTTGGTCAGTACAATATTGAGAATGGCACAAAAATCGCGATTGCAGCGCCCCCTTCCGACGGATTTTTTTTTAATTCAGGGAGGACCAACTAGCCATTGTCATACAGATACAAAAATAATTTGGTTCAATTCGATACATAACTTTATATACTTTTGGTCGGTACAATATTGAAAATGGCACATAAATCGCAATTGCAGCGCCCCCTTGTAGCGGATTTATTTCAAATTCAGGGAGGACTAACTATCCATAGTCATACACGTACACAAAAAATTTGGTTCAATTCGATGCATAACTTCATATACTTTTGGTCGGTACAATATTGAAAATGGCACAAAAATCGCGATTGCAGCGCCCCCTTCCGGCGGATTTTCTTCAAATTCAGGAAGGACGAACTAGCCATAGTCATACACATACAAAAAAAATTTGGTTCAATTCGATGCATAACTTCATATACTTTTGGTCGGTGCAATATTGAAAATGGCACAAAAATCGCGATTGCAGCGCCCCCTTCCGGCGGATTTTTTTCAAATTCAGGGAGGACCAAGTAGCCATAGTCATACACATACACAAAAAATTTGGTTCAATTCGATGCATAACTTCATATACTTTTGGTCAGTACAATATTGAAAATGGCACAAAAATCGCGATTGCAGCGCCCCCTTCCGACGGATTTTTTTTTAATTCAGGGAGGACCAACTAGCCATAGTCATACAGATACAAAAAAAATTTGGTTCAATTCGATACATAACTTTATATACTTTTGGTCGGTACAATATTGAAAATGGCACAAAAATCGCGATTGCAGCGCCCCCTTCCGACGGATTTTTTTTTAATTCAGGGAGGACCAACTAGCCATAGTCATACAGATACAAAAAAAATTTGGTTCAATTCGATACATAACTTTATATACTTTTGGTCGGTACAATATTGAAAATAGCACATAAATCGCAATTGCAGCGCCCCCTTGTAGCGGATTTATTTCAAATTCAGGGAGGACTAACTACCCATAGTCATACACGTACTCAAAAAATTTGCTTCAATTCGATGCATAACTTCATATACTTTTGGTCGGTACAATATTGAAAATGGCACAAAAATCGCGATTGCAGCGCCCCCTTCCGGCGGTTTTTTACAAATTCAGGAAGGACCAACTAGCCATAGTCATACACATACAAAAAAAAATTGGTTCAATTCCATGCATAACTTCATATACTTTTGGTCGGTGCAATATTGAAAATGGCACAAAAATCGCGATTGCAGCGCCCCCTTCCGGCGGATTTTTTTCAAATTCAGGGAGGACCAAGTAGCCATAGTCATACACATACACAAAAAATTTGGTTCAATTCGATGCATAACTTCATATACTTTTGGTCAGTACAATATTGAAAATGGCACAAAAATCGCGATTGCAGCGCCCCCTTCCGACGGATTTTTTTTTAATTCAGGGAGGACCAACTAGCCATAGTCATACAGATACAAAAAAAATTTGGTTCAATTCGATACATAACTTTATATACTTTTGGTCGGTACAATATTGAAAATGGCACATAAATCGCAATTGCAGCGCCCCCTTGTAGCGGATTTATTTCAAATTCAGGGAGGACTAACTAGCCATAGTCATACACGTACACAAAAAATTTGGTTCAATTCGATGCATAACTTCATATACTTTTGGTCGGTACAATAGTGAAAATGGCACAAAAATCGCGATTGCAGTGCCCCCTTCGGGCGGATTTTTTTCAAATTCAGGAAGAACCAACTAGCCATAGTCATACACATACAAAAAAAATTTGGTTCAATTCGATGCATAACTTCATATACTTTTGGTCGGTGCAATATTGAAAATTGCACAAAAATCGCGATTGCAGCGCCCCCTTCCGGCGGATTTTTTCAAATTCAGGGAGGACCAAGTAGCCATAGTCATACACATACACAAAAAATTTGGTTCAATTCGCTTATAACTTATATGCAAATACATAATCGGGTCCAGCGTTTTAGGCCCAAGATCAGGGACTTGTATGGGAAAAACAGCTGACACTTAATAATGTATAACATTAATTTATACATAAAAATAAATTTAATTATTTTCTCTAACTACAAGTTTTTTTTTTTCTTTTTTCAAGAAACGTCCACCACACGAATTATCATTCTTAAATGACATCGTAACAAATAGAAATCATTCACTACATTAAATCCATTTCAAATCGCTGAATTTAACTTATATACTATAAATACTTTAATAAACATGTCATGTAGATCGTTAAAAAAACTTGAAATTAGTAACTGCAATTCCTCTTTAAAAAAAAAACTCGTGAAAAACAATTTCATTTTAATTGATTGTGGTCACTATTATTACATTTCGATATCAAAGAATGTAGTTTGTTTGTATAAATATATATATATATATTCTTACCTGTTGTTGTATGCGACACCAATAACAAATTTTTGTATAGAAACCGCATCGCCGGCGTTGAAAATGGTACTTATGTGTTCATTAAAGTTTAAAATAAAGCAATTCTGTAGTTTTATATTCCAAGAATTATTCAGGTGTCGATAATGATTAGTTCCTCCCCAAATAACTCTTTTAAATAAATAAGCAAAAATATAAAAAAATAAAGCAAAACTATTTTTCTGTATTATTTCCGATGCAAAATACCAGTTATCGAAATCGAAGTAACATCGATAGTGTTGAAAATTATAGTCCATATGCTTAGTGAAATCTGAAACACATCAGTTGACATAGTCGACTGACATTTTACTGAAAATTCTTTGATGTTAAAGTTGCGTAGCTCCGCCCAAAATAACGCCTTTAAATGAATTTTAAAAAATTTATACATATTTTTAAAATATTTATATGTAGTACACAACGGAAACTTTCGACCTTTATACATAATATGAGGGCACATATGAGCAATTTTTTACTAGAAAATGATAAATTTTCGGACAGTTATGAAAGATGATTTTTATCTTTGTAATTTTTTCAATTGCTTTTTAGCGCATTTTTTTAATCAGAAAACTATACAAAAATTTACAGTTATACACTTTCAATGTCAGTATAACTTCAATTAATAGCATGTAATTCAATACAGTAGTTTTTTTTTTTTTAAGTTTAAAAAAAATTATCTCATAAAATATCAATATTTATAAGATGGTAATATGGGAAATACATCATCAGGTAGATGGAAACACCTGGGAAAAAAATTAAGAAATTTGACTGAAAGGTGTGTTTCCATTGCTTATCCGGCTATGCTCTTTCAGGCGGCTCTAGTTTTAAAGACAAGTTGGACATTTATTTTTCACTTTGTTCCTACTTTGTAAATAATAAAACATATTAATATACATTTTTTTAAATATTGCATATCAGTTTGTTAAAAGATTTTTCTAATCGGACCAATTCTAATTTGCTTTCTTAGCCTTTTTTTAAAAAATTATATCACAGAAAGCCATCTAATTTTAATTTTTTATTTTAAAAAAATATACATGAAAAAATCTAAAATATGCATGTGTAAAGAAACATAAAAATATTTGAAATTTTCATTTCTTCTAAATGAATTTATCTGTTGAGACAATATTTTGGACACCGATTTAAAATAAAAAATATTAGGACGTAAACAACCACTTAAAAATTTTTTTCTCGAAATTACTTTAAAATTTTTACAACTAACACAACTTTTTGGTGAGACTTCAAACAAGTACTAAATCTGAATTGTTCGGCGAGAAAAAAAATTCTGTATTTGATTAAATTTTCAATAACGCTAGAAAACATTTTTAGAAAATGTCAGGCATCCAGAAAACGAGAAAAAATGAATTCTTTGTCTTTGAAGAACTTGAATAACCTCTGAAACTTGTAAAATGCCAATTTCTCCAAGTATAAACATGTTCAGCTTGGAAGGAAGTAAATACGGGTTCTGACAGGCATATATTCAATTAATAAGATTTTTTTTAGAATATTCTTACTAATATAAAATATTTCGGGTACGAGCAAAGTCACCAGTTCTCTATTATGTTTTACAGACCAACCACCATTGTCACCGTTAATCTTCTGAACAGACTACAATGCACAGGTTTGAAGCTTTCAAAATAAATTTCTGGAGTCAGAAAAATTTAAGAGAAATTAAGTTAAATAAAACTAAACGCTAGTGTTCACGAACCGCTTCATGTTAATGAATCTGCCACACACGGATTCGGCATGTATCTCCTAAATGAGTATGTTTACGTAGTGGGTACGGGAAAATACACGAGACTGGGCAGCATCTAGTCGGAGACCACTGACCAGGCCCCTACCTAACGAGCACGCCCATCAAAATTGTCATTTATTTTCGATATTGATTCCTAGCCGATTTCTCAATGCGTGAAGCTCCGCCCTCCTTTGTCTTCTAAATTTGGATTGGCTTCTTGCGATCATCTGAACTTCTCAATTTTTCATTTCTTTTATGTAATTCTTAGTCTTTTTCTTATGTAGTCGCATTTTGCACTCTTGTATACATATTTCTACTTCTTTTTCACGATGTGCTTGTTATTTACTAATCAACAGGCTTGCTTCTGGCATTTGCATCACAAATGAGTAGGCCCTTTAATTCTCCATCTGTTCTCCTGGAAAATGGTACCGAAATCAACAGGCACTGTGAAGGGGATATCATCTTCAATCGCGGAGAAAGAGGCATGTGCCACATCATCTTTGATTGTATTGAATGTTTTAGCAGCATCTTCTGAGAGAGGGAATGATTCTTTATTCAGAAGAGGGCGAATCTTTTCTGAAAATTTCAGAATCCAGCGGCAATAGTGAGCAAACATCCCCAGGGCTCTCTGTAGGGCTGCATTGTCCTTAGGAACAGGTAAGTTCATTAGAGGTGCAAGTCTGTCAGGATCCGGTTTGATAATCTGGTTTTCAATAAGATAGCCTAAAATTTTTACACTTCTTGTAGAGTATTGACATTTATCTGGATTTAGTGTCAGATTATATTTACTCACAGCCTTCAGAAATTTCTCCAAATTTTGGTCATGTTCTTTTTGGTCCGACCACAAACAGTCACGTCAGCGAGATAAGAAAACGTTCCTTCGAGCTTTTCTTCCTTGATTATATTATCAATATTTCGTTGGAAAGCAGGGACACCATTAGTAACACCAAAAGGAATTCGCCGGAATTGGTAGAGTTTACCTGCTGCTACAAAGGCAGTATAAGGTTTATCAGAATCCAAGATGGCACTTGGTGGTAG
Source organism: Maratus speculifer (assembly GCA_964019185.1). Lineage (NCBI taxonomy): Eukaryota > Metazoa > Arthropoda > Arachnida > Araneae > Salticidae > Maratus > Maratus speculifer. The sequence goes on along the minus strand of OZ025292.1, from coordinate 18,524,845 downwards.
GCACTTTTTAGGTCTATGGAGCTAAATACTTTGAATTGAGATATGTTGTGTATTAATTCTTCTATCTTTGGGAGTGGGTAGGCATCGAGCATTGTAAATTTGTTAATTGTTTGAGAATAGTCTATTACCATCCTAGGTTTGTCGCTTTCTTACTTTACCACAAAAGCTTGGGCGCGCCACGGTGAGTTACTAGCCTCAATCACCTTTTCTATAAGCAATTTTGCAACTTCTGCAGCAATAAATGTTTTATCAGCTTCTGTCTGACGCCTAGATTTTGTGATGACTGGCTTGCAGTCTGGTGTGAAATTGGCGAACAAGGATGCAGGTGGAACACGGGCGGTGGCCAGTGAACAGATTTTTAGAGGTAATCTGTCACCACGAAATTCAATTTCTACTGAAGAGTGGCTCTTTAGAAGATCGTGCCCAATCAGAAAGTCAGCACACAAATTTTTCATGATAAGTGCTTCAATATTAGGGTATGTGTGATTCTGGATTTGTAAGGTTAGTGAACCACATCCAGTAACATCTGACCTCAAAGAGGAATTAGCCACGGTTATTTTGCCGGAATTCGGCTTAAAAAGTATCCTACATTTATCTACAAAACATTCATTCAGAAAACTGAGAGAACTTCCGGTATCGATTAAAGCATTCAGTTCTATTCCATTTACTGATACTTTAGTTATGGATTTTTGGAGACACATAGGGGTTGTTGAGGCAGAAGCTAAAAGTAATGTAGAAGCTGTAGCATTGGGAGAAGGGCGAGTAGGCTTAGATTTGCAGACTCTTAGATAATGCCCTTTTTTGCCACACCCTCTGCAAATAAAATCTTTGGCTGGACAAGAGTTCCTTGGATGGCGATCATTACCACAAAAAAAGCACTTTTCTGAGCGTGTCGTGGCAGCTGAAGTAGATGGCGTTTCTTCTGGATTAAACTCTCTATACTCAACAGCAGCAACTGGGGTGGGATTTGTAGTGTTCAAAAATGATGCAGAGTGCATCTCAGCTAGTTCCAGTGACCGAGCCTGGTCAAATGCATTCTCCAGTGTTATGGTTGCGTTTTCTAAAAGTCTTTCTCGTATATGTGAGCTTTTAAGGCCTCGTATAAAAGCATCCCTGATATATTCATTTTTATATTGGTCTGCAGTTACGGCTTTAAATTCACAATCTTTGTTCATTTGTTTTAATATTTGGAGGTATTCGTTAATAGATTCTCCCGCTTGTTGAGCTCTGGATGCTAGGCAGTGTCTCGCGAAAATCTCATTTCGCTTAGTTACGTATAACGAATCGAGTATTTTGATGGCGTCGGAGTAGTTTTCAGAATCGCTAATATATCGGAAAACATTAGCGGAAACAAAATTGCACAGCAACTGAAGCTTAGCGTCCTCTGCAATTGTAGTTACTTGACTCAAAAAATTAGCAAATGTTCTTACTTCGCTTCAGCACCTGTGCATGAAGGATCGGTATCGAATTTTTCCGGTTTTAAAAGTTGTTCCATCTTACTAAAACGAGCGATATAGCTGTGCAGAAAATACTAGCTGATTAAATTGTTATAAAGTAAGAATATCAATTGTTATTAAGTAAGAATATCATAACTTAAACCTAAACTAGGGTTTAATCAGCTAGAATTCCACGAGGATTACATGTTGCATTAAGACTAACAACAATAACACAAGCGTTGTCAAAGATGGTTACAAAATACAAGTGTTGCCACAAAAAGAGTAACATAATACATTATAATACATTATAATACATTATAATACTACAACTACAATTTTAAAGCAAGCGCAAACGAAGTTGTTGTAAAATGCATCTTTAATTCTCTTTATTTAGCTGCCATATGCAAAATTCTGCCAAGTATAAAAGTTTATTTCTTGTCGATGGAGAATTCTTTAAAAAAACAGCTTAATTTAGGAGAAATATTAGAGCTTAAATTAATAAAATACTTTTTATAGTAGTAAATTAAAAATTTACTTTTTAAAACAAAAAATGAGTTGACGAATTTTTCGAAAATAAAACAGTGATTTTGGGAACATTGACTTACGACTATCTGGAAACACTGCTTTCGAATACTGACAAACCGATTGTACGATTTTTAAATAATATGCGAAAGCCTATATGGCACTCATTATAGTATGATTATATTGTATTGTCAATAGCCTATCACATATTACAGGTACAGTACAAGCATTTACGTAAGGTTTTTTTTCTTTTTCTTATGAAAATCAGGTACATTTTAAGTTATTGTCATTTTATTCTTATTCTCAGACATAAAGAAATAAAGTGAAAGAGCCTCACAGCCTCCCTAATAACTAGCAGAAACCTACATAATGACGATTCAAGAATGTCCCCGTTATTTTTGAAAAGTTAAGGAAAATTTTTCACGGAATTAAAATTAAACTTGTGGTTATTCCTCCTCTTTACCTTTTTAACTTCTTAAATAGTAATTTGAATCCTACACCGGGGCATGAACTTGCCGCATTTTATGAAATATCCATTATTTTGGAAAACAATGCAAGAATGTTTTACATTGGAACTGCGAAAAGAAAATTTCTTAAACGCTTGAAAGAACATAAAAGGGATATTTTGCAATATCGTCGGACAACAGTACTTCCTAGATCTTATTTCAACAACCCTTACAGCTCCATAGACTTTAATAATGCCAAATTTATAATTCCATATAATACCCTATCAACTGATGGCCTACAGAAAGAATCCATAAAAATTATGATTTCAAGAAATGAAGTTTGTAACGATAACATTACATTCAATATCCCTAAACTTTGGTTGCACATGTTAAAATAATCTCTTATAACTAGTTTTATTCATCTTATACTTTACAATGCGAGATCATGCCATGTGATTCTCCTCCGTTAAACCATTTGAATGTTTATTCTAATTTTTGTTAGCTAAATCGTGGCAATGCATGTTTTTCGGTTTACGGTTGGTTAAAGTAAAAATTGACAGGTAATAAAATGAACTTTTAAATTTCAAGACGCTTATAATCTGTTTGATAGCAGTATAACAGCCTTTTTTCTGCTGAAGATCTTAGATGCATACCGAAATGTTGATTATCTTAACTTTACTTCAATGTTTGTATAGTTTTTAAACTTTGCAAAAATTTGTACACCATTTAGTAAAACAGTTATTGTTATTTTTATTTTCACGTGTATTTTTTATAAAGAAATACATATAATTTTAGTGATTTATGAAGGAAAGTTTTAGTAGATCTGTTCGGGAACTTCAGCAAGAGTGAGGAGAAATATTTTTTAGAGCATTATGCAGAAGGTTTTGAAAGTCTTAACACTCAATTAAACCACGATCATTATTTTTTTTTCGGGTGTGCTTTCATCTTCTTCCTCTAAATAATTAAGTAACTTCTCAGCGGGTACTAATGGGTCACCGTGACTTAATTTTGGATTAATTACAAAATTTTCTTCACCATTTTTAGGAGGACATTTTTTTGACATTCCTTGTTCACTCTGAACCAGAAGCGACACGAGACACAATATTATCGTCTTGGTAACCAGTGTTAAATTCAGACACTTTTCTCCAGGGCCGATTTCTGTAGCTCCGAAAACACATTGTAGAGGGGGATGGGGGGTGTACTTTTTTGCTATTGAAAATACAAAATCTCAAAACTTCCGGGGGGACATCTCATTGCTGCTTGTGGGAAGGAGAATGCCCCCCCCCCCCCGAAGAACATTCAAGTGAAATCAAAATTGTTCGTAACCTAAAAATTCGTAATGTCCCAATTTTGAATCTTCGTTAATCTATCGTTTCACTGCTTCTATGTCCACATTTTCAGAACAGTTTAACTTTCTCAAATGTTGTATAAGTTTTTTTTTTTTTTTTTTTTTTTTTTTTTCTGCAAATCAAATGTATCATCATCCTCAGTAATAAATTTATTGTCTTCTTCCGATAAAATTGCCTTCCACGATTTCTTAATCATGCGAAACTGAGAATTTACCTCCTCATTTAATCCACAACCGGATCATCTGATCTCAGGAAATTTAGAGTCTACTGTATATTGAATAGTAATATCTAGAATGTTGCTCTCCAACAATAGTTGTTTTCGTGCGCTATAAATTAAATCACTTGCATTATTCTTCAAATAGAACATTCTTTATTAATAATGTTCTTCTATCTGTGTAAAATTATCTTGATGGATAAAAATATTTTGCTTCACAGGCAGTGTGTCTATATTGTGGTGGCACGATGTATGATTAACGTGATTTGTTTTAACGTTTATTTCAAAATTTAATTCAACTATTCATGCTTGTTTTTTTTTTTTAGTTATGGTGTGTGGTTAGTGTTAACTTCATAACTGGAGTTTTAAATATATATACACGTATTACGAAACAGATAGACTATTTTCAGGAGTGTACAGAAATTTCTCATCTTCTTATCGGCATGTTTCTTCAATCTACAATCAAAGGATTTTTAGAGTGGAAATTTCATTCGATCACCAAATTCCGCTTATTAAATGAAAGGCTGTTTATGCAATTCTTTTTCTTAGAAACTGTAAATACATCAAAATAAACTACACAGATTCAAATCAGAAAACCTGACACTGTAGCCTTGTACTGGGAAAAGTCAGAATCACAGAGTACTACGTCAACGTGACAAAAATATTTTAACACCGGAAAAAAATAATAAAAATTGTTTACTCTTTAAAGTACACATTTTGTCTCTTCAAGTGGTAACGTATATGCATCATAGGCGTCGCCAGACTTTTGAACGAGTGGGGTGCCCAAATTTTTTAACCTGAACATGCTGGGTACAAGCAATATCTTATGTAATAAAACCAAATAAAACGGAACCGTATAAAACCTATCAAATTTCCGTTTTAGACAGATTTTTTGCGGAAGCTATAACTGTAAGGGACTTTTTTAAAAAAAGACCCAAATGCAATTTTTCATTGCGTGAAGAAGGATGAGAAGTTGCTTAAAACTAAATCTAATGGACAGGGGCGTGCGAAGAGAAAGCTGTGCCCGGGGCAAAGTTACAATTTGGCGCCCCCTCCACCCAACTTTTTCTTGTAACAGGCCAAAAATGACGTTGGTAGTATAAATTTGGTGCCCCCTAAAGTCCCACGTCGGGGCAGCTGTCCCCTACGCTCCCCTTTTCGCACGACGCTGCTAATGGATCAGAAAAAGATATATAAACATAGATAAAATATGATAGATATAAAAAAAAGATATCCGTAAACATAAATCTGTAATTATCACAAGTTTTCATTTCAAACAGCAATAAAATACTAAAATAAATAAGCACGACTTTAGTTCCCCCGTCATTTTGATCAAAGTAGCATTAAAACAACTTGTAGTATGCAATTTAAAGTGAAAAATAGCTCTTATATTTTCTACTCATGAATAAATAAAATTTCCCCGTTAAAAAAAATGAGCCCGTACGAATGTCAAAATATGATCCCAAAAAACGAAATTTAGCAAACCAACAAACCAACCTCCATATTAGTTTGAATTTTGCGTAGCATCATTTCTTATTTTCAGAGGATGCACAGATTTGTACTAGAGATGAGTTCGGGCTCGATTTTTGAAACCCGCGCCTGAAAGATTTTTAGTAAATTGGAACCCGAGCCCATCCGAACCCGATACAAAAAGTATACAAAAATAAATAAATAAGTAAATAAAAGATTTAATAATATTTAAAAAATTGTTTCAAATGTGATATCCCATATTTAAAAAAATTCTTATAAAATTTACTATTAAATAAAAATTTAAATTCAAGCTTATGAAAAGAGCAATTTGGTATCAAATAAAATATCCTTCATACCTATAATGATTCCCATATTTCTTGTTCTTTAAGAAGAAAATTTGATGGACATATTAAAGAAGTGTAATGAATAAATGGATAGTGTTTATAGAAATTACTATTTGTATGCTGAAGAATCAAAAAACGTTTTCAATTTCCTATAAAAAGAGTACATCTTCAGGGGTGTAGTCGTAAAAAAACCACAGGTTACACGATCGACGCAGAGGGTATATGCTCAAGGCACAGAGTATATTCTAGAGCAGGCATGTCAAACACATGGCCCGCGGGCCACAATTGGCCCGTCAGGAACTTCTCTGTGGCCCGCCAAGCCTTTGGCATTTTCGTATGTTTGATTCAGTTCTTAGTTGATGCAGAAAATGTACTTTGAATTGCAAATATTGCAGCGTTGCAAAATTGGAGAATGATTTTATTCAAAATATCTACCATTATTTCAGAATATTTATCTTCATTACATTTAATAACAGATACTGACATACTTTAAAATTAATGATCCGCAATTAAATAAAGAAAAGTTTAATTTTTTAAATTAATGGTTGTTATTTTGGATGAAATTTTTTTACAGTTTGGCGTAAGAGATGCAAACAACACCAATTCCACAACACTCTGGCATAAAAGATGCAAACATACTGTCTTAAATATGATCAAATCTAATTTATTTTAAAATTTCGTTTCCAGCAGATTCCGCTTTACAAAGTAACGCGTGGTATTTGTTAGGTATTTAAAATGTATCGAAAATCAATTAAAATACGAAGCGAATTTCTAATTAAAAGTTTTTAAAAAATCTAAAGAAATAAATAGCTTTGAAAGGGAAAGGGACACGTTTTATAAAATAATAATATAGTAGTAACAACAACAATAATAATAATAATAATAAATTATTACCTTGTTTTTATAATTTGGCTACAAGCATAGTCAAAGTGAGTTTTTGGACATAAGCTCATTAATTAATTTCATTTTTAAAGGTTAGTAAACATATCATTGTAAATTCTCCTTTCTTGATGATGATATAATATCACAAGTTCATAAAAATCAATTTGAAATAATTTTTTATACTCAAACAAAGACCGAAAAATTGTGTTTAATATGTAGAAACTTCGTTGAAGTTTGCTAAGAATTCACTCACAAATATTTCGAAAAAGTCACAAATATCTAGAAATAATTTCGAAAAATAAATAGATTTTGAAATGAAACTTTGTTGAAAAAAGTGGGTTTGTGAAACATATTAAAAGGAATCCATCTGCTTTTAAAAACAATAATTGGATGCAATTGCACACAACTCGAAATCGTTCAAGGTAGAATAAAGGATGTCCAGAATAGCTAAATAAATTAAAAAATATGCTGGGGGCATTTCTATAAATATTAATGATGTAACCAGAAATTCCATTAATCGCATGAAATCCACAATTTCAGTATGTGTTGCTATAACTATAAATTTTCATTAAATTAACAAATTTTCATTTGTAGCAAATATTTTTTTAATAGCCACTTTTTCTCATTTAGCGGCCCCGTGGCCGGTAGCTAGCGTTCATTTTGCCCTTTAACTTTATAATTCTTGAAAATATAGGTGCAAAAAATTTTACTTTGTGGGCAGTTTGTTTTTCGCAGACACGATATGTACTTAAAAATAACTGAGGAGAATCAGGAAACTATTCCTATGTTGGATCAATAACCATTAGTAGCATATTTTAATCAATCCATATTTTTTTTTCGTAATATTATATTGTAAATAATTGTGTTCTATCAATGATTGGTTTGATAAAAAGTAGCAATCACAACATAAAAGAAAATGCAGATATTAGGATTAGAAAATCAATAACACATTTTTGTGTAATTTTGACTGGGATTTAAATTTTAAAAAGTTCAATATGCGTTTAAGCATGTTTGTATTTTTATTTTAACTTATTTTTTATTACATTTGACAGTGTACTCTGGTAAGATACTTTTTCTTCACATTTGATTTTACTTAATAAATATTTTTAAACCTATTCTGGCGCGTGTTTTTAATTTTTCCAATAAATAGTTTAAAAAATTTTTGTATGTATTTTTGTTTACTTGTTTTTTTAAAAACAATGCTATATTTTTAATGTACAGTTTTCATTTTGTACGAAAAGTCATAAATTAATCTTCTTTATTTTCGATGATGTGGCCCGCGGGTTTGTGCACAATCCTAAATCTGGCCCGCGATGATAAACGAGTTTGACATGCCTGCTCTAGAGAGTACATCTTATGGGTTTCATGAGAAACAGAAGGTTATACGGTGTTCCTTAAAAAAAAATCCAGAAGGTATACGGCGAACCCAGTATACCCTCCACTACATCCCTGTACATTTATCTATAATCAATTCATTTCTCTTAACAATTCCCCATGACTGACGAGAACCTTAAAATCAACGCAAATTAAAACATTGATACAGTTATCTTAAAGTTCCGTTGTTTTTATGGGAAAAGAAGAAACATTAATCCAATGTTTTCTATCGGAATAACGTGTAAAATATGTTTACTTACGAAAGGAAATCCTCAGCATAAGCAAAATTCATGATGACAAACAGAAAAAAAGAATCACAATACTGTTATCATATGAAGAACGATTATGATTCGTGCACAATCAAATAATTTGCAAACCTCAAGCATCTAGTCTGCATCAAAAACGAATCAAAAAGCGAAGAAATCATTCTCTAACAAAATAAATAAATAAACGATCGAATTAAAAAAATATCCTCTGCCCCAAACGAAAATCCAACCAAAAGCTAATTTATTATTTATGATTATATTGAAAGGCGCCTTATCAATTAATCGTCGACGGAAATGCAGTAGACATAAATCTCCATACATCACAAATTTTCTTTTGAAGCAACAAACAACTATTAAAATATATAAAAAAAAATATTTTTAATTTTCTTTCGTTTTGATCAAAATAACACTGAAATGACTTGAAAAAGAATAAATAATTTTAAAAGAAAAAATTAGTTCTTTCAATCTCTTCTACACATAAATGTTTTTTAATTCTCAGAAAGAATGAACCCGAGCCCCCCCCCCCCCCGGGCCCGAACACTAAAATGAAAACAGAGCCCGAGCCACCCCCGGGCCCGAACACTAAAATGAAAATAGAGCCCGAGCCCCCACCCCCCCCGGGCCCGAGCATTAAAATGAAAATAGAGCCCCTGCCCGCTTCGGACCCGGGTTTGGGCTCGGGCTTTCGTGCTGGGGCTGAGCCTGTCTCATCTCTAATTTGTACAACCTTTCACCCCCACCGTTCTCCAGGCTAATCACATGGTGGAATTATCGTTTCACATCTATATTTCCTTTCTTTCTTTTTCTTTTTCTTTTTTTTTTTTTTTTTTTTTTTTGCTTCTATCTAGACTTTAGATAACAAAAGCAAATATATAAATAGTAGTTTGTATCCTTGTCGAGAATTTACTCTAATTTTTTATGGAAATATGCATGCAATAGAAAGGTGTTAAAAAAATTCCATAAAGAAACGACATCAAATTGGGATTATAAAACCAACTTTTTTGATTTACTGTGATTAATACAGATTCTAGTAAATATTCTAGTCTTAAAAATAATGAACAAAATAATTTTCTTAAAAAGAAAAAAAGAAAGAATCAAGGTCTCTTCTTTTATCACATTTAAAACATAGACTGTTAGTTCGATTAACTAATTAAACTAACTTTGCTTGTATTTTTCTTCTTTTTTCTTTCATAAATTTTGATTAAAAAAAAATCAATCTTGGATCTGCGGGAGCGGGGGGGGGGGTGCCCGGGCACCCAGGGCACCCCCCCCCCTGGCTACGCGCATGAACATCCTTAAACAGTAACGAACGAGTCACTTGTTAGTTAATAAGAAATAAAATAAAGTGTCTCTATTTCAAATTTCAAAATAGGATATCGATATAAAAGTAAGTAATTTCTACCATTATAATGTTTCGAGGTTATAGATGAATCTGGACGTAAGAGAGTATTTGGCAAACGTCTAAAGTAATTCCTCCTTTGTTATTAACACGGACACGTTTCTTCGAGCCAACACAAAGAATTTGACAGTTAAAATTCCATTTACATCTTTAAATTTACCTTATGAAAAATATTAAAATAAACTGCGCTCGCTCGTCAAAGTAATTTGAATTAGAACTTAAATTTAACAAAATGTTTACAATATTCCCTTAAGGGGCTACTTCAGTCAAATGAAAAGACCCATTCACTAATGCTAATCCTATGGAAAAAATTTATAAAGATATCTCGGTTACATTTCAATAGTTTAAAATAATGTTTTGGCTTTGGATATCTGAGATCGATCTGTATGCATGCCGTTAGTTATTTTTTTCATTTTGTTTACAGTTATTTTTTACGAGGACGCTTTCATTTTCGGAACCGGTTTGGAAAGCGAAAGCAACCCCATAAAAATATCTGCAACCAAAATCGAAAAACTAAAAAACGACCTCCATTCAGATCAATCTGAGTTATCCAATGCAAAAAGAATCATCTAAAAATATTAAAATGCAACCGAGATATCTTTATGAATTTCTCCCATAGGATTAGCATTAGCGAACGGGTCTTTTCATTTGAGTGAAGTAGCCTCTTAACATTCGCAAGTTTTGATTTTTCGCGAAGTAAAAAATGCAGAAAATTTCAACATTGAACTTGGTTAATAGCGAATTTTATTTTATAAAGTTAACTCACTTTGCTTAATCAATTCTAGGAACTACTGGACACTGGGCACTTATATATTGTATAATCTACTATATTACTGCATAGCCTAGTGAGAACTTAAACCCTTGTGTTGAGAGAAAGTATAAATCAGTTATTTCCTTTATTTTTTATGCATTTTTTTTTTTCAATTTTCTCATTTAATATATATATATATATATATATATATATATATATATATGTACACATATATATTGGGCAGGACGGATCAGAGCTGCTAGAGCGTTCCAACTTAATGCTGAAATCTGTCGTAAATTAACAAGCTGCTCCAGCTGGTGGCAGGGGTGCAAATGAATGCGCGGGTTTGACGTCATATATGCGCAGATGTTTATTATTTCCGCATCTATTGCGCATATTTTCCAAATTTTCACTCAACCATGAATGATGAATCTGTTGTTTACCAAATTTAATTCAAAATATTTTTTGTAACAGTTTGTTTTGATAAATATATGCAAATAATATATATATATATATATATATATATATATATATATATATATATATATATATATATATATATATATATATTCACAATATCATTTTAACTTCGGGGGAAAAAGTACCTAATGCAGCAAAAATACTGTTTTTTGCCCGAAACGAAAACGACATTGCGACTATTCTTTAAATACACAAATTTTTATCAAAACAAGCTGTAACAAAAAATATTTTGAATTAAATCTGGTAAACAACAGATTCATCATTCATGGTTGAGTGAAAATTTGAAATTCATGACTAAAATTTTAACAGATATTCTCTGAAATAGTTTTGTCTGTTTCTCTTCATATAATTTTGAAATTGTAAATATTGTAGGCCTAAATTTCATGAAAGCTATTCAGGTTAAAAGGAAAACATTTTTAATATGTATGCATGAAGTATTTAAATTTTAAAACTTTAATATATATGAATTTTTAACATAAATTCATTTTAACATTTTTAACATAAATCAAAATAGCTTTGTCTGATCGTTAAATACTTAAACAAATAAATTAACAATATTTCTTTGTTTAACAAAACAACATTTGATACATACATTTAAAATCAAAGTTATTCCGAATATATGTATGATGAAATAAGTTTTTAAATAAAAAAAATGAAATGTTTGCAAGTTGAATAATAAAAGGCGATACGACCAAGAAAACATCGGATTTTTATCGTCTGCCATTGGTAAATGAAAAATGGAGCTAAAGTTGAATATATATATTTTTTTAGTATTAAATTCTATACATTTCTAAATATTGATAAACATTATATCATCATAGGGAATATAACGGTGTATACGAATTGATTATTTCCAGCTGAGCGAAAAATTGCCCAGGCCGGGAATCGAACCCGGATACTTGGCTTACAAGGCCAATGCTTTACCTGTTAAGCTATCTGGGCGACAGCCGGCTGGGATTTTTCGCTCAGATAACCTTATTGGTCGTAACATCTGGTCTGTCATTTGAAACAGCTCGCAGAATAAACCGCAGGTATTGGAACTCCATATAACGATGGATACGTAGATATACTATTATTTTTAACACAATCAAACTGATTGGTAAAGTTATCATACGAATTGATTATTTCCAGCTGAGCGAAAAATTGCCCAGGCCGGGAATCGAACCCGGATACTTGGCTTACAAGTCCAACGCTTTACCTGTTAAGCTAAACAGCTCACAGAATAAACCGCAGGTATACCTGCGGTTTATTCTGCGAGCTGTTTCAAATGACAGACCAGATGTTACGACCAATAAGGTTATCTGAGCGAAAAATCCCAGCCGGCTGTCGCCCAGATAGCTTAACAGGTAAAGCATTGGCCTTGTAAGCCAAGTATCCGGGTTCGATTCCCGGCCTGGGCAATTTTTCGCTCAGCTGGAAATAATCAATTCGTATGATAACTTTACCAATCAGTTTGATTGTGTTAAAAATAATAATATAACGGTGTATAGTATTGTGTATAATTTAGCTCATGAAAAATTTAGTAAAATGTGACACTATTTCAAAATTTTTCATACTACTTACTAAATTTAATGAGTCATCTTTCATTACATTAGAAACATAAATAAAATCGAACATATTTTAATCAGCGATATTTGTATCCCATAGTTAAATGATATAATTGATATTAATGATCATCTTAGTATATTTTATGTTAATATTTAGTCGTATTACACTTATTTATTCGATATTTATTTACAATATTTCAAACCTAAAACTTATTCTACGCAATGTTTTAAAGTAACATTTTATAGAAGCAAAAAAGTTTTGTTGCCATTCACACAAAAGAAACTGCAATCTACTTAATAATCCTCTAGTTATGCACCCCTGCCGCTAGATGACATATACCTTGACCCCGCCTTTAATCTTGCGGACAGCTTCCATAGGAGTTGGAACGCTTGAAATATATGCAGTTTTGGGACGGATTGAACGATTACAATGGACTCTATTCTCCGTTTGAGTTCGAGGCTGTATTTCGGCAATATATCCCCAAAACACGTGACCTCACGTCACAAAAATATGCTCCGTTACTATTCTACGGCATACAACAATGAGTTGGGAAACGAGTCGTTGCATAATTAATAACTATGATGTGGGGGAATGTTTCCCCAAACCACGTGACTTTGACGTCACAAGAATAGGGTCCATAGGTGCTGGGTATTTACATAATTACGAACGCACCTAAAAAGCTGCGGTATTTAATAGATATGATAGTAGTAATTAAAAAACCGTCAGAACTTTACTTATTTATTCAAATATTCAGCCTTTTTCCTCACATCATACATTTATAAATTCAGCATCGATACCCACATAATTATTTGCTAATAAAAATGCAAAAAAAAATTTCTTTATATATATATATATATATATATATATATATATATAACACAGAAATTTAAAATGATGGGTGGAATTACAAAGTTTTCCTTTTTGAAGTTTAAGAAAAATTCAATCTAAAAATTAAGACCAAATCAATTTGTGGAATATTTTATGGATTATATTTATGGAATATTTTATTGAAAAGTAATATTTTATGGATTATATATTTGAAATAACATGGAATATTTCGAAAATTTTTTATGGAAATGGTTCCAAATAATTTTCCAAACATGGTTCCAAATACGGAAATTATTTGGAACTAAAAAATTTTCTGTTAGCGAAATGTTTTTGAAATGTATAGATATTTATGACAGTAATCAATTAAAAAAAAAAAAAAAGATTTATGCCACTGAGGGATGTAAATTTTATGTGGGCCATAAAAGAAATAGTCTTATACATATACATTAATTTTATATTCTAAATTAAGTTGAATTCTGTAATATAAAGTTTGCAATTGTTATTTATACCATACAGAAAAAATTGCAAAGCCAGTTATTACTGCTCAATTTTCTGCTTTGATATTTATACTACATATAAATGCCTAATACAGAAGATATGGTCGGTATTTAGGTGTAAAAATCTTATAGGAACTGTTTAAATGTCTATCAATGTTTTTTCTAATATATTTCCAACGTGTAATTTAAAAAAGCATATAAAATAATAACAAAATTGTAACTTAACAAATTACAGCGACTATTTGGAAAATGATATTTTCAAAGACTAAAATTTAAAAGATTTATAAATAAATTCTATATTTTAATTATTAATAACAATAAACATCATTTATAGGATGACCATAACGAGTCATGTATTACGTGCGAAATTCATTAAACATTAATATTCCTAGACCAATGAAAAAAAAAAAAAAAAAAAAAAAAAACAGTAGTTTATAGACATACAACTTTAACTGTTTAAAATGTGCATGTGCATTTTTATTGCATGAAATTAATCAGACTGAATTCTGAACGCCTCATATAGTCCAAGAGCCGACAGCAGAAAAACCTATGTCATCGAGCACAAGAAAAAAATCCCTGTATTTTCTGGAAGAGTAGTAATAGGGTAATCTAATGATCCATGTATGCCGGAAGTGAAGTGGTGCATAAGCCAAAAATGAATACTACCAGTGGTTCACTCGTAGGTTTAACATTGTGTTTTCCTGCTCCCAGTTTTCACTGTTTTCATACCTTTATTTGTAGGACAAGCACATTGATGAAACTACGAGTTAACCATTACTAGTGTTAATTTTTTGGCTCATGCACCACTTCACTCCTGGCAGACATGCATCATTAGATCACATTATTTCTACTCTTCCATAAAATAAAGTTATTTTTCTTGTACTCGATGACATAGGTTTTTGTGCTGTCGGCTTTTGGACTAATATTACATACTACGTGGATTAAACATTATATATTACATATTCCTGGACCCATCACTAATAAATTTTAAATGAAATTTCAGTTTTAGAGTTTTCGGAATTGTAAATTTTTAAACTTCTAAACATCGTAAATTTAAATTTTTACACCGTTGAGTAAAAAAAAAAATGCACTTTTAAAAGAAATTTGTTTGAAATCTTTATCACAATTGGTTTTTAAACTATTAATTTTTTTTTTAGTTTTTATTGCTCTTTTTGTTATTGTGGCAACAGAACTATTCCATTTTTGACATGAAACATGGACCAATCAGAAAATGAATAAAATAAAAAATAGAAGTCTTTCATTTAGGAGCATTAAACATGGACAAATCAGAAAACGAATAATAAAAAAAAGCTGCGGAATTCAACCAATAAAAAGATTAAGATACACTTCAGATTTCCCAGTTCTCTACCGAGGATAACAACTATTCTCCAAATAGTTTAAAAAAATAATAATAAATAAATAAATAAAAGCGCACAGATATACAGCCAAAATATTTTTACCCACAGGTTATTTTCCAAGAACGGTGTATTTAAAATACAAAATAAACCAGAATTTAGAAATATTAGTGTTATTAATATTCTACAAAACTATTTTACATTCGTATTATTTTACAGTCTTAAAGCATACAAGTTTTTTTTTATTTATTTATTATTATTATTATTATTATTATTTTATTTAAGTCATACATTAAGTATTTTTGCAATTGTACAAACTTTCATTTTATTTTTAAGTTATTTTCATTGAATTCTTCAATCAAAAGCGTTAACTCTTATAACTAATTAACATTCAAATTTTCATGTTTCTTAGCCCTTCGGCAACACAATTAAAAAAAGAATATTGCCCAGTTAAACTGATGGCATTGAGTTCACAGGCTACGCATACTAATTGTACATTAGACTTGTATTTTCGTTAATTCCGTTCGAAAAAAAAAAAAGAAGCAGAAACAGCTCTCCTCTTTCTCATTTTTTATACTTAATCATTGAACCTCCTAAACTATCAAGTACATGCTTTATCATATAGAAAAAATCTACATCCAAAATTCAGAGCAAATCGGATAATTCTTAATAAAAACCCATTTAGCTTTTA
The DNA here is from genome assembly GCA_964019185.1 of Maratus speculifer. Lineage (NCBI taxonomy): Eukaryota > Metazoa > Arthropoda > Arachnida > Araneae > Salticidae > Maratus > Maratus speculifer. The sequence continues at coordinate 18,508,993 of OZ025292.1, read as the reverse complement.
TAAAATTTAAGAGGAGTTATTCCCCTCTTTTATACTTAACCATTAAACTTCAAAAACTATTCGGAGATTTGAACGAAATCTGACAATTCTGCTTGAAAAATCCATTTATACAAGTTAAGGGGAGGAGCATTAGAACCCCCGTTCCCCCTGTTTATACTTATTCAATGAACACCTAATAACAGCCACGGTATCGCCTCATCAGAATGACCCTATATCTAAATTTTGAACGAAAACTGTTAATTCTGCATGAAAATCCCATTCATATCAACTAAGGGGAGGGGCATGAGCCCCCCGTTCCTCCTGTTTATACTTATTCAATGAACACCTAATAGCAGCCACGGTATCGCCTCATCAGAATGATCCTATATCTAAATTTTGAGCGAAAACTGTTAATTCTGCATGAAAATTCCATTCATATCAACTAAGGGGAGGGGCATGAGCCCCCCGTTCCTCCTGTTTATACTTATTCAATGAACACCTAATAGCAGCCACGGTATCGCCTCATCAGAATGATCCTATATCTAAATTTTGAACGAAAACTGTTAATTCTGCATGAAAATCCCGTTTCTATCAATTAAGGGGAGGGGCATGTTGAATCCTAAAAGGACACTAATTAGTTCTGAAACGTAATGACAGATGGCAGCACCAAAAACTTTGATGTTGACAGAACGAAGCTGTAATGACTTTTAATCAATTATTTCTCATTATTTCTTGTCCATTTGTACTTTAAAATTCATAATATGTTTTTTCATAGATATAATTTGTATTTATTCATCTCTAATCCATCTTTTTAGATTGTATTCTTTATTCTGCAGTTGACTGCGGGACTGTTTTTAGAATGTTCTGATTCAAAGAATGTTTACGTTTTGCTAAAGTCTATTAAATCGCTTTAAAAATCCCTTTAAATCATTTTTTTTTTTTTTTTTTTGGCTTTTGTGAAGCACCATACGTAAAAGGTATAATATTGCCAGTAGGCAAAATTCATAAATAACTATTTTCAAGATATGAAGAAATCGTAAATTCGAAGACTGGAATTCAAGTTATGAAACATACAATTGCTTATGAAAGTCGCCGACAAGAATTGCTCAGGTAATAAACCTCTCTTTGACTATAAGAAATCAGTTCTTTGTTAATTGACATTAAATCTCAACATAAATAAATTTTCTGGTCCGTCCTCAGCCGCAGCGTCTAGCGTATTTTTAAAGTTTAATTATAAAAGTTAATTACTTCAGAATGAAAACGAAAGTAGAGATACAAAATGAACAGAAATTTAATTTCACTATAAAAGAAATTAATAGATATAACATTCAAGTAGCTGAAGCAATAGAAAATAAAAATGTTAAATTAACTGAGAAGCTTAAAGAAGAATTAATTAGCTTAGAAACTGATTTAAAGAAATCTTATTTTGGCATAGCCGAAGAAAGTATTAATACTTTATATGATTCATTTACAAAAGCGAAGGACATAGTTGTTGACGATTTAGTGAAAATCGAGGAATTTTTGGTTGTAAAAATACAAGAAATTACGAATGAAACCAGTAATAATTCAATTTCTGTTAAGGATAACGCTTTAAAGTTACCTAAATTTGAATCGCCGATATTTTATGGAGATATCAATAATTGGATTACTTTTAAGGAAACATTTCTGACTGCAATTCATAATAATGAAAATTTATCAGATCAGTTAAAATTTTCTTATCTAATAGCGAGTGTAAAAAATTATCCTGCTAAATTAATTTCGGGATTTTCAATTTCCGGTGATAATTATAAACAAGCGTGGGAAACTCTTGTTAATCGCTATGATAATCGTAAGAATTTGGCATATTCATTACTGTCAAAATTCATTAATGCTAAATCATTAAAATCACCTACGCAAAAATCAATTCTAGAGCTATTGGACACTTGTAATGAAGTTATTCGAAATTTGAAATCTTTAAAATTTGAATTTAATGAATTTGTTGATTTGATTTTAGTTTATTTAATTCAAACAAAATTTGATGATAATTTACGAAAACAATGGGAGTTATCATTAAATAATGATTGTTTTCCAACTTATGAAATGATAATTAGTTTTCTTGAAAAACAAGCACGTAGTCTGCAGAATTGTAATGTTGAATTTATTAAAACTGAATCTAAGTTTAATAATAAATTTGATCCTAAATCTCAACATTTTCCAAAAAGATCGGTATCGAATACTGTCGTAACGGATAATGTGAATAAATCACAAAAAATTATTTCTCCAAAATGTAATGAACCCCATCAACTTCATAGATGAACATTAATGCAGAATTTATCTGTTGAGCAACGCTGGCATTTAGTAAAATCTAAAAAGTTATGTACGAACTGTTTGCGTTCTAACCATTTTGTTGCTAATTGTTTGATAAATACTACATGTAAACATTGCAATTCGAAACATCATACACTCCTTCATCGTGATCAATCTGCCCCTGCACAATAACAAATTATTGGACAACAAGATCATGTAACAACCCCAAATGCTGTAGGTAATTTAAATGAATCAAATTGTTTTACTAATCAATCGTTTAGTGGAAATTCTCAAACATTGTTGGCTACTGCCATTATACGTGTAAAGACCAAATCAGGCAAATTCATTCCTTGCAGGGCGATGATCGATAGTGGTTCTCAAAAGAGACTACTTTCTAAAACTTGTTATGAAAAATTAGGTCTTCCATCAAGGCCTACAAATCATAAAATCTCAGGTATAAATAATTTAGTTGCAGAAACATCTCTCCAGGAAGTTTCTTTGACATTCTCTCCCCATTTTAATGATGAAGTCTTTCAGTTAGACGCGTTAGTTGTTTACCAGATAACAACAAATTTATCAAATTTTCTGATTACAACCACGTTTTGGCCACATATTGAAGGCTTGAATCTTGCGGATCCAAATTTCCATGTGTCCAGTCCCGTTGATCTTCTTAGAGGTGCAGATTTGTTTGCTAATATCATAATAGGAGAGTCTATTTTAGGACCTAAAGGATCGCCGAGTGCTATTAATTCTAAACTGGGTTGGATATTATCGGGAATTATTTATTCGAATGAATCAAACCAAAATTCATCTGTTAGTTGTCATGTTACTACGCAGATTACTGCTCAGCTGCAAAAGTTCTGGGAACTTGAGTCGGTTCCCAGTTCTGATCCAATTTCTCTTGTTGAAGATAATTATTCTAAAACCGTTTCACGCACAGAATCAGGACGATATGTTGTAAACTTGCCGTTTAAATCTAAGCCAATCCTCTGTGATTCAAAATCTCAAGCTCTAAAGCGGTTTTATTTATTGGAGAAGAGACTCCACCAAAACCCTTTGCTTAGAGAGCAATATTTAGCATTCATGCAAGAATATATCGATTTGGGGCACATGGAACTTGTACCAAATTCAGAAATCTCAAATCCGGATCATTTTTATCTTCCGCATCACGGGGTACTAAAAGAAGATAGTTCAACTACACGACTTAGAGTAGTATTTGACGCATCTGCAGTTGGTTCATCAGGCCGCTCTTTAAACGATTATCTAGAGATAGGTCCAAAATTGCAGCCGGAAATATTTCCTTTATTATTAAAGTTTAGAATGAATCCAATTGCTTTTAGTGCTGATATCGAAAAAATGTTTCGACAAATACTCGTTAATCAGAATCATATTGATTATCAACGCATTCTTTGGAGATTTAATTTTGAAGACACTATCAAATCATACAGACTGTTGACCGTTACATACGGTTTTTCCTGTGCACCTTTTTTGGCCATTAGGACATTACGCCAATTGGCCATTGATAATGAACAATATAATCAAAAGGCCTGCCAAATTATTCAAGAGGAAATTTACGTTGATGATCTCCTTTCTGGATCCGACTCAAGAGAAAACGCTCAAATTTTAGTAACAGAGCTAATTAAAATTATGAAAAGTGGAGGTTTTAATCTACGGAAGTAGGCCTGTAACGATCCTGATGTAATTGCTCACTTACCTGATGAAATGAAGGCTTCCTCAAAAAAGGTCATTCAGGAAGATGATACTGTTAAAGTTCTTGGTTTATTTTGGGACTCTTCCAAAGATATTTTACAAATTAGGTTCGCTGATTTGAAGGATGTACAAACAAAACGAGATTTGTTATCTGTAGTGGCTGCAATCTTTGACCCTCTGGGTTTCCTAGCTCCTACAACAATAAAGTTAAAAATCATGATGCAAGATCTTTGGAAGGATAAGATTTCTTGGGATGAGAAAATCCCACATGCCATACAACAAGTTTGGAATGAATTTTCATCTGAAATGCATTTATTGAAATCGTTAGAAATTCCTAGATACATAAATTTATTCAATGAAGCAGTTGTTCAAATTCAACTGCACGGTTTTTGCGACGGTTCGAATAAAACCCATGCTGCTGTTACATATTTACGTGTGGTTACACCTGAAAAGGTATTTGTTAATTTGATTGCTGCAAAAACTAAGGTAAATCCAATTAAACCTCAAACATTGCCTAGAATCGAGCTTTGTTCAGATCTTTTGCTAGCTAAGTTATGTTCTTGTAATTATCGACACATTAAAGGTAAAATTTGACAATATTTATTTGTGGTCGGATTCCCAAGTTGTTCTCAGTTGGCTAAAAGCACCACCTTTAAAGGGAAATCAATTCGTACTTAACAGAGTATGCCAAATACAGGCATTAATGCCTTGCCATGAATGGAATCATATTCCAGGTGCTTTAAATCCTGCAGATGTAGCTTCTAGGGGAATTCCTCCACGAAAGCTTCTTAATCATTCTCTGTGGTGGCATGGGCCTCCATGGCTACTGTCAAATGAACAAATCCCAATACCTAAATTCACTGCTCCAATAGATGAGTTAAATCAAGTAATGGACTCTGTCAGTAATGTAACACAAGTAAGTGCACCTCCTGACTTTCTTCTTAAGTTTTCGAAATTCTCTAAGCTGTCAAGAGTCACAGCCTATTGTCTTAGATTTATTCATAATGCTAGACATAGTACATCGAAAAAATTTGGAAATCTAAGTTCAGAAGAAATCTCTAATTCAATTCAATGCATTGTAAAATTAATTCAAAGTTCTGAATTCAACACAGAGCTTAAGTTGTTAAAAGAAAGAAAACCCTTACCAAGCAATAATAAACTGTTATCACTCAATGTATTTTTAGATTCAAGTGATATCATTCGAGTAGGTGGTCGTTTGTCCCAACATCAGTCTTTAGCCTTCGATAAAAAATATCCGATGCTACTCCCAAAAAATAACTTTGTCACTAAACTATTAATAAAGCATGTACATGAGAAACATATGCACGCAGGTACACAGCTAGTACTTTCTATTATACGTTAACAGTTTTGGTTTGTTAATGGTCGTTCTACTGTGCGACAAGAACTCAACAAATGTGTATTTTGCAAACGCCTAAAAACACAAGCTTGTCAACAAATGATGGGAGATCTTCCCGTTGACAGAATCACCCCAATCCGTCCATTTTCCAAGGTTGGCATAGATTTTGCTTGCCCCTGCATAACCAAGCCAAATTTGCCTAGAAGTAAAGATAAAAATAAAAACTTACATATGTGTATTCGTCTGCATGTGCACTAAAGCAGTGCATCTGGAAGTGGTATCAGACTTGTCTGTGCAAGCCTTGCGAGCAGCCCTAAAGAGATTTATTGCACGTAGAGTCCTGCCGTCTGATATTTATTCAGATAATGGAAAAAATTTCGTAGGTCTAGCAAATCAACTAAAGCAGTTATTCCAATATTTGAGGGACAGAGAAATTCAAGATTTTCTTTCGAGCCAAAAAATCAATTGGCATTTCATTCCTCCATATGCGCCACACTTTGGCGGGCTATGGGAGGCAGCTGTAAAGCTTACAAAAAATCATCTGTTAAAGGCATGTAAATCAAGTATTTTAAACTTTGAAGAATTATCCACGTTACTGTGCCAAATAGAAAGTTGTATAAATTCCAGACCTCTAACGCCGATGTCATCAGATCCGTCAGATCCGCGCGCATTAAAGCCAGGTCATTTTCTAATCGGAGCACCGCTCCTTGATATTCCAGAAGCTTCTAATTCGCGAGCTCTATCATTAAATGCTCGTTGGCGCCTTATTGAAAGGGCCAAGAACCAATTTTGGTATAGATGGTCAAGAGAACATCTCCAACATCTCCAACAGCGTCCTAAATGGACTACTCCAAGTGTTAATCTACGAGAAGGAGACTTGGTAATAATTCATGAACGATCCGTGCCCATGAGATGGAAAATTGGCCGCATTCTACAAACTTTCCCAGGACAGGACAATCGAGTTCGAGTAGTCTTGATTAAAACAGCGGACGGCGACATCAAACGTCCTATTACAAAGGTATCCCCTCTACTGCCGGGGGCGGAGGATGTTGAATCCTAAAAGGACACTAATTAGTTCTGAAACGTAATGACAGATGGCAGCACCAAAAACTTTGATGTTGACAGAACGAAGCTGTAATGACTTTTAATCAATTATTTTTCATTATTTCTTGTCCATTTGTACTTTAAAATTCATAATATGTTTTTTCATAGATATAATTTGTATTTATTCATCTCTAATCCATCTTTTTAGATTGTATTCTTTATTCTGCAGTTGACTGCGGGACTGTTTTTAGAATGTTCTGATTCAAAGAATGTTTACGTTTTGCTAAAGTCTATTAAATCGCTTTAAAAATCCTTTTAAATCATTTTTTTTGTTGTTGTTTGTTTGTGAAGCACCATACGTAAAAGGTATAATATTGCCAGTAGGCAAAATTCATAAATAACTATTTTCAAGATATGAAGAAATCGTAAATTCGAAGACTGGAATTCAAGTTATGAAACATACAATTGCTTATGAAAGTCGCCGACAAGAATTGCTCAGGTAATAAACCTCTCTTTGACTATAAGAAATCAGTTCTTTGTTAATTGACATTAAATCTCAACATAAATAAATTTTCTGGTCCGTCCTCAGCCGCAGCGTCTAGCGTATTTTTAAAGTTTAATTATAAAAGTTAATTACTTCAGAATGAAAACGAAAGTAGAGATACAAAATGAACAGAAATTTAATTTCACTATAAAAGAAATTAATAGATATAACATTCAAGTAGCTGAAGCAATAGAAAATAAAAATGTTAAATTAACTGAGAAGCTTAAAGAAGAATTAATTAGCTTAGAAGCTGATTTAAAGAAATCTTATTTTGGCATAGCCGAAGAAAGTATTAATACTTTATATGTTTCATTTACAAAAGCGAAGGACATAGTTGTTGACGATTTAGTGAAAATCGAGGAATTTTTGGTTGTAAAAATACAAGAAATTACGAATGAAACCAGTAATAATTCAATTTCTGTTAAGGATAACGCTTTAAAGTTACCTAAATTTGAATCGCCGATATTTTATGGAGATATCAATAATTGGATTACTTTTAAGGAAACATTTCTGACTGCAATTCATAATAATGAAAATTTATCAGATCAGTTAAAATTTTCTTATCTAATAGCGAGTGTAAAAAATTATCCTGCTAAATTAATTTCGGGATTTTCAATTTCCGGTGATAATTATAAACAAGCGTGGGAAACTCTTGTTAATCGCTATGATAATCGTAAGAATTTGGCATATTCATTACTGTCAAAATTCATTAATGCTAAATCATTAAAATCACCTACGCAAAAATCAATTCTAGAGCTATTGGACACTTGTAATGAAGTTATTCGAAATTTGAAATCTTTAAAATTTGAATTTAATGAATTTGTTGATTTGATTTTAGTTTATTTAATTCAAACAAAATTTGATGATAATTTACGAAAACAATGGGAGTTATCATTAAATAATGATTGTTTTCCAACTTATGAAATGATAATTAGTTTTCTTGAAAAACAAGCACGTAGTCTGCAGAATTGTAATGTTGAATTTATTAAAACTGAATCTAAGTTTAATAATAAATTTGATCCTAAATCTCAACATTTTCCAAAAAGATCGGTATCGAATACTGTCGTAACGGATAATGTGAATAAATCACAAAAAATTATTTCTCCAAAATGTAATGAACCCCATCAACTTCATAGATGAACATTAATGCAGAATTTATCTGTTGAGCAACGCTGGCATTTAGTAAAATCTAAAAAGTTATGTACGAACTGTTTGCGTTCTAACCATTTTGTTGCTAATTGTTTGATAAATACTACATGTAAACATTGCAATTCGAAACATCATACACTCCTTCATCGTGATCAATCTGCCCCTGCACAATAACAAATTATTGGACAACAAGATCATGTAACAACCCCAAATGCTGTAGGTAATTTAAATGAATCAAATTGTTTTACTAATCAATCGTTTAGTGGAAATTCTCAAACATTGTTGGCTACTGCCATTATACGTGTAAAGACCAAATCAGGCAAATTCATTCCTTGCAGGGCGATGATCGATAGTGGTTCTCAAAAGAGACTACTTTCTAAAACTTGTTATGAAAAATTAGGTCTTCCATCAAGGCCTACAAATCATAAAATCTCAGGTATAAATAATTTAGTTGCAGAAACATCTCTCCAGGAAGTTTCTTTGACATTCTCTCCCCATTTTAATGATGAAGTCTTTCAGTTAGACGCGTTAGTTGTTTACCAGATAACAACAAATTTACCAAATTTTCTGATTACAACCACGTTTTGGCCACATATTGAAGGCTTGAATCTTGCGGATCCAAATTTCCATGTGTCCAGTCCCGTTGATCTTCTTAGAGGTGCAGATTTGTTTGCTAATATCATAATAGGAGAGTCTATTTTAGGACCTAAAGGATCACCGAGTGCTATTAATTCTAAACTGGGTTGGATATTATCGGGAATTATTTATTCGAATGAATCAAACCAAAATTCATCTGTTAGTTGTCATGTTACTACGCAGATTACTGCTCAGCTGCAAAAGTTCTGGGAACTTGAGTCGGTTCCCAGTTCTGATCCAATTTCTCTTGTTGAAGATAATTATTCTAAAACCGTTTCACGCACAGAATCAGGACGATATGTTGTAAACTTGCCGTTTAAATCTAAGCCAATCCTCTGTGATTCAAAATCTCAAGCTCTAAAGCGGTTTTATTTATTGGAGAAGAGACTCCACCAAAACCCTTTGCTTAGAGAGCAATATTTAGCATTCATGCAAGAATATATCGATTTGGGGCACATGGAACTTGTACCAAATTCAGAAATCTCAAATCCGGATCATTTTTATCTTCCGCATCACGGGGTACTAAAAGAAGATAGTTCAACTACACGACTTAGAGTAGTATTTGACGCATCTGCAGTTGGTTCATCAGGCCGCTCTTTAAACGATTATCTAGAGATAGGTCCAAAATTGCAGCCGGAAATATTTCCTTTATTATTAAAGTTTAGAATGAATCCAATTGCTTTTAGTGCTGATATCGAAAAAATGTTTCGACAAATACTCGTTAATCAGAATCATATTGATTATCAACGCATTCTTTGGAGATTTAATTTTGAAGACACTATCAAATCATACAGACTGTTGACCGTTACATACGGTTTTTCCTGTGCACCTTTTTTGGCCATTAGGACATTACGCCAATTGGCCATTGATAATGAACAATATAATCAAAAGGCCTGCCAAATTATTCAAGAGGAAATTTACGTTGATGATCTCCTTTCTGGATCCGACTCAAGAGAAAACGCTCAAATTTTAGTAACAGAGCTAATTAAAATTATGAAAAGTGGAGGTTTTAATCTACGGAAGTAGGCCTGTAACGATCCTGATGTAATTGCTCACTTACCTGATGAAATGAAGGCTTCCTCAAAAAAGGTCATTCAGGAAGATGATACTGTTAAAGTTCTTGGTTTATTTTGGGACTCTTCCAAAGATATTTTACAAATTAGGTTCGCTGATTTGAAGGATGTACAAACAAAACGAGATTTGTTATCTGTAGTGGCTGCAATCTTTGACCCTCTGGGTTTCCTAGCTCCTACAACAATAAAGTTAAAAATCATGATGCAAGATCTTTGGAAGGATAAGATTTCTTGGGATGAGAAAATCCCACATGCCATACAACAAGTTTGGAATGAATTTTCATCTGAAATGCATTTATTGAAATCGTTAGAAATTCCTAGATACATAAATTTATTCAATGAAGCAGTTGTTCAAATTCAACTGCACGGTTTTTGCGACGGTTCGAATAAAACCCATGCTGCTGTTACATATTTACGTGTGGTTACACCTGAAAAGGTATTTGTTAATTTGATTGCTGCAAAAACTAAGGTAAATCCAATTAAACCTCAAACATTGCCTAGAATCGAGCTTTGTTCAGATCTTTTGCTAGCTAAGTTATGTTCTTGTAATTATCGACACATTAAAGGTAAAATTTGACAATATTTATTTGTGGTCGGATTCCCAAGTTGTTCTCAGTTGGCTAAAAGCACCACCTTTAAAGGGAAATCAATTCGTACTTAACAGAGTATGCCAAATACAGGCATTAATGCCTTGCCATGAATGGAATCATATTCCAGGTGCTTTAAATCCTGCAGATGTAGCTTCTAGGGGAATTCCTCCACGAAAGCTTCTTAATCATTCTCTGTGGTGGCATGGGCCTCCATGGCTACTGTCAAATGAACAAATCCCAATACCTAAATTCACTGCTCCAATAGATGAGTTAAATCAAGTAATGGACTCTGTCAGTAATGTAACACAAGTAAGTGCACCTCCTGACTTTCTTCTTAAGTTTTCGAAATTCTCTAAGCTGTCAAGAGTCACAGCCTATTGTCTTAGATTTATTCATAATGCTAGACATAGTACATCGAAAAAATTTGGAAATCTAAGTTCAGAAGAAATCTCTAATTCAATTCAATGCATTGTAAAATTAATTCAAAGTTCTGAATTCAACACAGAGCTTAAGTTGTTAAAAGAAAGAAAACCCTTACCAAGCAATAATAAACTGTTATCACTCAATGTATTTTTAGATTCAAGTGATATCATTCGAGTAGGTGGTCGTTTGTCCCAACATCAGTCTTTAGCCTTCGATAAAAAATATCCGATGCTACTCCCAAAAAATAACTTTGTCACTAAACTATTAATAAAGCATGTACATGAGAAACATATGCACGCAGGTACACAGCTAGTACTTTCTATTATACGTTAACAGTTTTGGTTTGTTAATGGTCGTTCTACTGTGCGACAAGAACTCAACAAATGTGTATTTTGCAAACGCCTAAAAACACAAGCTTGTCAACAAATGATGGGAGATCTTCCCGTTGACAGAATCACCCCAATCCGTCCATTTTCCAAGGTTGGCATAGATTTTGCTTGCCCCTGCATAACCAAGCCAAATTTGCCTAGAAGTAAAGATAAAAATAAAAACTTACATATGTGTATTCGTCTGCATGTGCACTAAAGCAGTGCATCTGGAAGTGGTATCAGACTTGTCTGTGCAAGCCTTGCGAGCAGCCCTAAAGAGATTTATTGCACGTAGAGTCCTGCCGTCTGATATTTATTCAGATAATGGAAAAAATTTCGTAGGTCTAGCAAATCAACTAAAGCAGTTATTCCAATATTTGAGGGACAGAGAAATTCAAGATTTTCTTTCGAGCCAAAAAATCAATTGGCATTTCATTCCTCCATATGCGCCACACTTTGGCGGGCTATGGGAGGCAGCTGTAAAGCTTACAAAAAATCATCTGTTAAAGGCATGTAAATCAAGTATTTTAAACTTTGAAGAATTATCCACGTTACTGTGCCAAATAGAAAGTTGTATAAATTCCAGACCTCTAACGCCGATGTCATCAGATCCGTCAGATCCGCGCGCATTAAAGCCAGGTCATTTTCTAATCGGAGCACCGCTCCTTGATATTCCAGAAGCTTCTAATTCGCGAGCTCTATCATTAAATGCTCGTTGGCGCCTTATTGAAAGGGCCAAGAACCAATTTTGGTATAGATGGTCAAGAGAACATCTCCAACATCTCCAACAGCGTCCTAAATGGACTACTCCAAGTGTTAATCTACGAGAAGGAGACTTGGTAATAATTCATGAACGATCCGTGCCCATGAGATGGAAAATTGGCCGCATTCTACAAACTTTCCCAGGACAGGACAATCGAGTTCGAGTAGTCTTGATTAAAACAGCGGACGGCGACATCAAACGTCCTATTACAAAGGTATCCCCTCTACTGCCGGGGGCGGAGGATGTTGAATCCTAAAAGGACACTAATTAGTTCTGAAACGTAATGACAGATGGCAGCACCAAAAACTTTGATGTTGACAGAACGAAGCTGTAATGACTTTTAATCAATTATATCTCATTATTTCTTGTCCATTTGTACTTTAAAATTCATAATATGTTTTTTCATAGATATAATTTGTATTTATTCATCTCTAATCCATCTTTTTAGATTGTATTCTTTATTCTGCAGTTGACTGCGGGACTGTTTTTAGAATGTTCTGATTCAAAGAATGTTTACGTTTTGCTAAAGTCTATTAAATCGCTTTAAAAATCCTTTTAAATCATTTTTTTTTTGTTTGTTTGTGAAGCACCATACGTAAAAGGTATAATATTGCCAGTAGGCAAAATTCATAAATAACTATTTTCAAGATATGAAGAAATCGTAAATTCGAAGACTGGAATTCAAGTTATGAAACATACAATTGCTTATGAAAGTCGCCGACAAGAATTGCTCAGGTAATAAATCTCTCTTTGACTATAAGAAATCAGTTCTTTGTTAATTGACATTAAATCTCGACAGGGCATGAGCCCCCCCGTTCCTCCTGTTTATACTTATTCAATGAACACCTAATAGCAGCCACGGTATCGCCTCATCTGAATGATCCTATATCTAAATTTTGAACGAAAACTGTTAATTCTGCATGAAAATCCCGTTTCTATCAATTAAGGGGAGGGGCATGAGCCCCCCGTTCCCCCTCTTATACATATCGAGTGAACTCCAAAAACTAATCAGGGAAGCGCCTTATCAGGATACATCTATATACAAAATTTCAAGTGGATCCGATATTTTTATCATGAGTTATCGCGTTACGCACGAACGAACATACGAACATACATACAGAACGGACGGGCACATAAGATCTCAGGCTATGATAGCCTGTGAGCTAAAAACACATTTTTAGAGTATTTTTTGAACGCTTTACGTGCATTTTGTCCACTTTTAAATTTCGTATATTTTAGGAAAAACTTTTAGAGGCCATTTATGACAGAAATAATTAACCTGTCAAATTTTACAGATTTTTACAGTAACACAAAAATCGCATTTTTATATTTATTTTTATTTATTTATTTATTTATTTATTGTTGTTTCTGCACCCCTTTCGGGTTTGTGGCATCAACTTAAGATATAGCCTATATTTGAACAGGGACAAATACCATCATTTTGATAGCATTATAGTCTAAGAGCTAGCAAATTCAAAAATCACGTCATTTTATCAAGGCTCATTTTTTAATATGTTTTTCGCTTTTATGGTAGAATACATTTGCAAGCGGTCTGGCAGTCGGGAGACGTTGCGTTTATCTGTGGCAGAAGGGGTTATGCAGGTCAAAAAACTTCAAAATCACGTCATTTTATCAAGGCTCATTTTTTAATATGTTATTCCCTTTTATGGTAGAATATGTTTGCAAGCGGTCTGGCAGTCGGGAGACGTTGCGTTTACCTGTGGCAGAAGGGGTTATGCAGGTCAAAAAACTTCAAAATCACGTCATTTTATCAAGGCTCATTTTTTAATATGTTTTTATAAGGCTTAAAAATTACAAGATAGTACTCTTTGGATAGCAGACAACCTATAATTAATTTTCCAGACACAAATTCGGTTGCAAAGTTAATGCCAGACGGATATAAATATGGCCAGAGAAAGTGCCTGCTCCTAAACTGGTTTATAATTTAAAAATTATAAGACCTCTTTACGTCATTTTATAAAACTTGAAAAATACAAGATATTACTCTTTGGATAGCAGATAACCGATAATTAATTTGCCGGACACAAATTCGGTTGCAAAATTAATGCCAGACGGCTTTAAATATGGTAACGAAAGTGCCAGTTCCTAAAGTGGTTAATAATTTAAATATTATAAGACCTCTTTACGTCATTTTATCAAGCTTAAAAATTACAAGATATTACTCTCTAGATAGCAGACAACCTACAATTAATTTGCCAGACAAAAATTCGGTTGCAAAGTTAACGCCAGACGGCTTTAAATATGGCAACGAAAGTGCCTGTTCCTAAAGTGGTTTATAATTAAAAAATTATAAGACCTCTTTACGTCATTTTATCAAGCTTAAAAATTACAAGATATTACTCTTTGGATAGCAGACAATCTATAATTAATTTGCCAGACACAAATTCTATTGCAAGTTAATGCCAGACGGCTTTAAATATGGCAGCGAAAGTGCCTGTTCCTAAAGTGGTTAATAATTTAAAAATTATAAGACATCTTTACGCTATTTTATCAAGCTTAAAAATTACGAGATATTGCTCTTTGGATAACAGACAACCTATAATTAATTTAGTTATTTATTAATTAATTATTAATTGGACTTATAATTTTTAAAATATAAACCGCTCTTGGAACAGGCACTTTCGCTGCCATATTTAAAGCCGTCTGGCATTAACTTTTAAACCGAATTTGTGTCTGGCAAATTAATTATAGGTTGTCTGCTATCCAAAGAGTAATATCTTGTAATTTTTAAGCTTGATAAAATGACGTAAAGATGTCTTATAATTTTTAAATTATACACCACTCTTTGAACATGCACTTTCGTTGCCATATTTAAAGCCGTGTGGCATTAACTTTGCAACCGATTTTTTGTCTGGCAAATTAATTGTAGGTTGTCTTCTAACCAAAGAGTAATGTCTTGTAATTTTTAAGCTTGATAAAATGACGTATAGATGTCTTATAATTTTTAATTATAAACCGCTCTTAGAACAGGCACTTTCGTTGCCATATTCAAAGCCGTGTGGCATTAACTTTGCAACCGAATTTTTGTCTGGCAAATTAATTGTAGGTTGTCTTCTAATCATAGAGTAATATCTTGTAATTTTTAAGCTTGATAAAATGACGTATAGATGTCTTATAATTTTTAAATTATAAACCACTTTAGGAACAGGCACTTTCGTTGCCATATTTAAAGAAGTCTGGCATTAACTTTGCAACCGAATTTGTGTCTGGCAAATTAGTTATAGGTTGTATGCTATCCAAAGAGTAATATCTTCTAATTTTTAAGCTTGATAAAATGACGTATAGAGGTCTTATAATTTTTAAATTATAAACCGCTCTTAGAACAGGCACTTTCGTTGCCATTTTCAAAGCTGTCTGGCATTAACTTTGCAACCGAATTTGTGTCTGGAAAATTAATTGTAGGTTGTCTGCTATCCAAACAGTAATATCTTGTAATTTTTAAGCTTGATAAAATGACGTAAAGAGGTCTTATAATTTTTAAATTATAAACCTCTCTTGGTACAGGCACTTTCGTTGAAATATTTAAAGCCGTCTGGCGTTAACTTTGCAACCGAATTTTTGTCTGGCAAATTAATTGTAGGTTGTCTGCTATCCAGAGAGTCATATCTTGTAATTTTTAACCTTGATAAAATGACGTAAAGAGGTCTTATAATTTTTAAATTAAAAACCACTTTAGGAACAGGCACTTTCGTTGTCATATTTAAAGCCATATGGCATTAACTTTGCAACCGAATTTGTATCTGGAAAATTAATTATAGGTTGTCTGCTATCCAAAGTGTAATATCTTGTAATTTTTAAGCTTGATAAAAACATATTAAAAAATAAGCCTTGATAAAATGGCGTGATTTTGAAGTTTTTTGACCTGCATAACCCCTTCTGCCACAGGTAAACGCAACGTCTCCTGACTGCCAGACCGCTTGCAAACGTATTCTACCATAAATGGGAAAAACATATTAAAAAATTAGCCTTGATAAAATGACGTTATTTTGAAGCTTTTTGACCTGCATAACCCCTTCTGCCACATGTAAACGCAACGTCTCCCGACTGCCAGACCGCTTGCAAACGTATTCTACCATAAAAAGGAAAAACATATTAAAAAATGAGCCTTGATAAAATGACGTGATTTTGAAGCTTTTTGACCTGCATAACCCCTTCTGCCACAGGTAAACGCAACGGCTCCCGACTGCCAGACCGCTAGCAAACGTATTCTACCTTAAAAGGGAAAAACATATTAAAAAATGAGCCTTGATAAAATCAGGTGACGAAAACGTTGCTAGCTCTTAGACTATTATTTTTTAAATAGGTTGGGTAATTCCAGATTACTTGTACAAAGAAACAAACTTTATTTCTTTATACTCCTCAGACCTGATATGGCCTGAAGGCGACACTAAAAAGACACCCTTTAACTTAATTTAAAAGAGTCCAGGATTATTTAAATTACGTCTACACTTTTTTTAATAAATACTTGGATAGTAGAAGATTCGACAAATAGACTGATGCATCTTTGGAGATGCTTTGTAATAATTTTAAACTGGTTTTTGTAGTGTTATTAAAAATTTGTCTTGGGACTTGGGACTGAGGAGGTTTAAAATATAGGTATAGGATACAGAAATATATATTTCGCAATTGTGAAACCGTTTAGTCACATAAATATTTACAAAAATATGTGTAAACCATATGTGACTAATTAATTTCATCTTAAATATATATTTTTCGTTCCTTTTAGTGTATAACGAAAAAAATTTTGGAATTTTTTTTTTTTTTTTTTTTTTTTAGTAACTTTGTTATATGTTTAATTTCAAATGATCGACATTTATATGTATTGCAAAGATGTGTAGACCTTGTATAGTGATATTTTATTTGGCTCTTTTTCTTTTCTTTCATTTTTTTTCTTTTCTTTTCAAAGCATTTTAGCAATGAATTTTCCCGCTAAATCAAATTATGCTATGTAACATTACACGCGCGTTAGCTAAAATCGCTATTCAGGTTCTTAAAAGAAAACTTCTATAGCTTATGTAAATATTTAGCTCTAATTTTTTTTTTTTTTTTTTTTTTTTTTCACTGACTGTACTTATTTATCTTAGACTTCTGTGGAATGTACGAATTCAAGACGATGCTCCGCCCACTTTATTCGCCTAAGTTTTTTGCTTTGATGTTTACATTGCATTAAAGCATAAATGCTCAATATTTCATTTTTAATCCCGAATATTACACGGTAATTCTAAGTAACAATTATCATTTGCATAGCAACACGAATATATTTGAGCGAGTTACAGCATGTACTGATGAAAAGACAAATCCAACTCCTTAACGCTTTTTTAAATCTGTAGGGAAATATTAAAAAGAGCGACTTGACAATTGATAGATAAGAGAGATTCGATAAAAGTAGGTGAGGCGATGAACATAAAATATTATTGTAAACTTAACGCATAACATAGGTACAAGAAATTTAGTAGGCTTAAGATGTTTAGTTCAAAATTTAATTAAATCCGCAGCCGTTTATAATCTAAGCATTATTTATTAAAGGACATCATTTCAAATAAGTAAATAAAAATAATAATATTGTTGCTTTCAGAAATATTCGCATTTCAGTAGAAATATATGCGGCGGTTAATGTTATTAAAAATTAAATTGATGAATTGAAAATTGCATAAGGTATAGAATTCATCAATTTTTAAAATGCTGCTTTTTTTAAGCTTAAATTATTTACTTTTTACTTGCTATACTACCTATATTCAATAGCTTCAAATTTGCCGATTGTTTTTCGATATCAATTTTTAACTATTAAAATATTAATATTGAACGAAAAAAGTTGAAGACACAGACAGATTTCTTATATCTGGACAAAGTATTGATAAACTTTCCTTGATGCCTGGATCAGACTTCCCACCGTCACGTGATGGTGGAAGGATAACGCACCGAATCGGTTTTCCCTCCAAAAACTGTTATTGAAATTATGCCGTAAAGAACGATAAGTCGTTTATGTATATTCGGAGCTGGACAGCAGAAAAAGAAAATTGCCATAAAAGGGATTACCATCAAAAAATGACATCTTTTGGTGAATAAAACGGAAACATGTTGAAATCAAGATTCTGAGGAAGGAGTAAAGGGATTTGTTTTGTTCTATAAATACTAGACGTACATTCAATGTATGAATGAAAGTAGGTCTATTCTAATTTAAATATTCCTTTTCAAAGACAATAAGCAACACGAACTTTTCTTTAAAGTTTTTGGTTAAATTAATAGCAACTGTTTTTAAGTTAAAAAAATTATCATTATAATTATATCACACTCACACCAACAAAATAAAAAGATTTTGCTATGAATATTGTAATATTGAATTTTGTATGTAACGTGTTGCCAATTTACGATAATTAAAATAGCGAGCGATAGCCTTACGTGTGGGGCGGTCCTCGTAATAAATATTAATGAATTGTTCTAGATGTAGGGTTGGACATAACGAGATGAAATATGCAGGATGATCAGATTTAAAGATTACCCGGGTTTTTTTCTTTCTTTTCTCTTGTATTATACACATCTCTAATATATTTAACTAGCCATTGAACTTGAAAACAATATTTATTTCTTATCTCTATTTAATGTGAAAAATTTTTTTTTTTCACTTTCTGAATGCGAAAGTTTATTTTTTAACCGTGAATTTACATGAATATAATTATTAATTTTTAATCCGATTCTGCCCAAATAATTTGAGTAAATCGACTGCATCTTTCAACGTTTTTGGCTATTTTATTTTCGAACATAGCTCAGAAACATGACATTACGTTATAGACCATATTTCAATTTCTATTTTTAAACTTTAACTAAGTGTTTTAATGACATTTGTGAGCATAACCTTAAAAATGATTTGTGTACTTATTTTGTGTGAAATAATGTTAAGGTGTACAACAAAAAACATAAATAAAATAGTAATAAAAATTAATATGAAAGAGCAATTGAAAATAGTAGTATATATTTTGGAATTTGAAATGGAATTTAATATATTGGGCTTTTTGCATTTTTATTTAATGAACACAAAATACTTTAGTTTTAAAAGAACTTAAAAAATTAATCTGCTAATTTTTAATGAAGAAATGTGTGATGTCACTTTTCTTTTTATCCCCTTTCCACCCAATTGTCACAAACTGTCGGAAATTCATGAACCCTTCCCCCCCCCGACCCGCCCTCCAAGCGTGACATCATTTCTAGACGGCCCCTTACTTTAAAAATAGAGACAGAAATAAAAATCTTTTTGAGACCATATATATATAGTATATATATTGTTGTGCTTACTTGGAACGCTTTATGCCGTTCCGAAAAAAATTAATAATTTTCCAAGTATCATTGCGGCTTGTGGCCGCAAAAGACCCGTAAAAAGGAATATGACAGTTTTTTTTTCTTCAATACATGCAATCAATCAGATTTTAAAGAAAAATAAAATAATAAAAAAAGTTTGTTGAGAGGTATAATGAGAACACACATAGAAAAATGCAAAGGGAACTTCTTGAAAAAAGCTTTCTTTATTTTTGGGTGGAAATAAATTATTTTTCATTCATAAGAATAAAATCACTGCACTTACCAAAGCTCTCACTTTTTTAGAGCCCGTCCTTATAATAGCTTTACTTGAAATATATAATTATGATGAGAGGAGACATATTTTGAAGAAATGCTATTTTTTCCCCTTGGGGAATCAGGGGTAAGATGTTAAGAACAAAGACTTGTTCTTTCACTACAATGCAATAACACATCGCAAAACGGAAGAGAATTTGTCGAGCCAGCAATGAAAAAACATTATTATTTCAAAACAAAAATTCTCTTGGCTCGAATAGATCCTTTCGTAAAGGACTTATTTGTGTCGCAAGTAGACTGCATTATGGTCGACTAAATCCTTAACCCTTTTTGAAAAAAATCACATTCTTGAATTTATATCTTTTTATGTTACGAAATTACCATTTATTTCGTCGTCAAAAAAGGCAAAACTTCGCTGACACCGCACACACACATTCTCCCGCAGGATTCTGATCTGTTCTGAACCAAAGAAAACGAACGCAGCAACAAAGGTAGAGGGGAAGGGGTTGCCATAATCTCATAATACGTCAATTGGCAGGGTTAGAGAAGTGGCGATGAAAAAGATAGGCCAAACGATTAAACACTGATAGGGAAAATTGAAATTTCAAGATTAAACTTTTATAGCACCAGAAAGATGCGA
Organism: Maratus speculifer; assembly: GCA_964019185.1. Lineage (NCBI taxonomy): Eukaryota > Metazoa > Arthropoda > Arachnida > Araneae > Salticidae > Maratus > Maratus speculifer. The sequence goes on along the minus strand of OZ025292.1, from coordinate 18,488,844 downwards.
AGCCAATAAAATATACAAGGATTCACCTATTTTAAATTACGAATCAGCAGAATTGAGTCCGATTGGACGGGAGGAGGGGTTATAAAAAACGGAAGTACATCTCCTTGGAATATTTGAGAAAGTTCTGGAACAAACCACAACCGGAAGTAACAAATTCGAAATCATTTTATCATTTTGAAATAAACGAAAAGTTACGTAAGAAAAGAAACTTTACAGGAAAGTTTAAAAAGGCGAGAATTAAAATAAATTTTTAGAATGCAAATTTTTTTATAATAAATGAATAAAGATTAATAAAATACACGATAAATTAAATTGAACAAATATGGCAGTGATTATAAGTAACCACAAGATATATACATAGCTGCCAACTTTTCTGATTTTTTGGCCCGGAAAAATTTAACAGAAATTTTTTGCTCAATTAATTGGCAGATTACAGCGATTTGAATTGTTCAAATTTACTAAAATTTTTCCGGGCTGAAAAAGCGGAAGAAGTTGGCAGATATATAATATATATATATATATATATATATATATATATATATTACGAATTTAAATTTTGTTCGCCAAAATTAACTTTTATACTATATTAATTTCCTTGTAACAATATTCCGTACTTAGTTCAACTTATTAATTAAAATCTTTTTCTAGATCTAATCTATTAATCTTTATGGAAACGATATAAATTCTTAATTCGCCTTAAAAAACATTTATTCCAATACGAGTAAATTTAAAAGGTGGCTCTAAATTAAATATATTCTTGATTAATCTTCATTTTTTAATATTCCAAATAAAACTTTATCAACCCTTTTTAAGAAAGTCTTATTAAATTTATTCCAAAACCATACCTTTCAAAAAATATCATTATTTTTATTCATCTATTTATTTATTTTTCTTCCTTCAACATTCGATATGTGTGCATAACAATAAACTCATTTATTTTCTTTTTCTCTTAAAATTAATCGTCTGCAAAAAATATCGTTTGCACAGGATATTTGAAACTATGAGTCGAATATAAATTAGTTAAATAATATTTTTTTTAATAAAATTATCGTCTGTGAAATATAATCTCGACTCTGGGCATGAGTTATGTTTACATGGAAAAATGATGGTTAGAGAGTAGAGAATTTTCTAGAATTTTCTTTTTAGATTTAAGAAAGGGAGGTTAGATTTGAAAAGGAAGATTCTTGGTTTTTTTCTTCGATGAGTACGGTTTATGGCTTGTTGAATTAAATGATGGAATATTCTTTTTGATATTTCGGTTAAAGATAGCTTGCAAAAGGAGCCTTTCCCTCTCTCATGACTACAGTTTAATAAAGTTGCAGCAGCCATTGAGTAATTTAATAGATCCTCTACATTTATTTACTTACTTCCCCCCCCCCTCGCTTGCCATGACTTCACACACACACACACACACAGACACACACAGACACACACACACATATACATATATATATATATATATATATATATATATATATATATATATATATATATTACAAATTTTATTTTTTTTTCGCCAAAACTAACCTTTATACTATCTTAATTTTCTTATAATAATATTCCGTACTTACTTCAAATTATTAAATTAAAATCTTGTTTCTAGATCTAATCTGTTAATCTTTATGGAGACGATATAAACTCTTAATTCGCCTTAAAAAACATTATTCCAGTATGCGTAAATTTAAAAAGATGGCTCTAAATTAAAAATATTCTTAATTAAACTTTATTTCTTAATATTCCAAATAAAACTCATTTCTTCTATGTTTTTACTAACCCTTTTTAAGAAAGTCTTATTAAATTTATTCCAAAACCATACCTTTCAAAAAATATCATTATTTTATTTTATCTATTTATTTATTTTCTCTCCGTCAACCTTTGATAGTGTTCATATCAATAAATTCATTTCTTTTCTTTTTCTCTTAAAATTAATAGTCTATAAAAATCGTCTGTCTAAGATATTTAAAATCCTGAGTCGATTATAAATTGGTTAAATAATATTTTTTTAAAATAAAATTATCGTCTGAATGAAGTGTTTAATCTCGAAGCTGGACAAGAACATTCTGTTTACATAAAAGAATGATGGTTTGAGGTTAGAGAATGTTCTAGAATTTTCTTTTTAGATTTAAAAGAGGAAGCTCAAGAGGTAGTTAGGGAGATGAGAAAAAAGAGTATTGGGTGCGCTCTTGCATGAGTACGGCTTGATGGAATATTTTTTGGATGTTTCGGTAAAATATCGTCTGCAACAGGAGCTTTTCTCTCTAATATAGCTACAGTTTAATAAAATGAACTTGCATCAGCCAAGGAGTAATTATTTGGACCTTCTACATTTATTTATTTATTTATTTTTTCTCGCTGGCCATGACTTCTGTACAGAGAAAGGGAAACCTGGCGATGATGTTTCTGCCCCCTAACTTAAAATCGTCACACACACACACACACACACACACACACACACACACACATATATATATATATATAAATGATAATTGAAAAAGTTCAATTTGAATATTAAATGATTTTGATATTAAATCATTCAATTTGAATATTAAATGATAATTGTAAAAGTTCTTTTAATGTAAATCATTGGAATAATAAAAATATTAATAACTGTAAAGATATAATGAATGCAATAATTAATTATAATGGTGTACTCAGAATTAATGTAATTAAGTGTTTGGTTTTTAACATTAAAAAGAAATTAATTCCAGAGACATTAAGGACATTGCATGCCGGTGTTGGATGTGGTAACACAGATTAAGCTTTAGATTTAATGAGGTATAGAACTAAAACACAAAATATGCAAATGTATTGTAATTTAAGAAATACTAGTAAAGGTTCAGTAGATAAAATATATTTAATATTGGATTATGTCGGAAATAGTCAAAATAAACTAAATTATAATAAAATACTGAATAAATATAATGAACTATTACCTGTGGCAAAGTTAAAATAATTAAGGCATTTAAATATTTTAAACCTTTAGGACTTACAGTTTTTAACTATAACGGTTTTTCAAAAAAACTTGAGAAAAGTACCAGAGAGAAAGCATTTGTAATTGCAATGATAGTAAATATACAAATTACATAGATAAAGATTATGGACACGTTATAACTGGCAATTTGGAGATAGTAAGGGATGTGGAGTTGAGGAAGTTAATGGAGTATGGAACAAAATATAGAATGAAACTTATCATAATTAAAACTGAAATAATTAAGCGCTTTAATTTAAATTTAGATATATTTATACATAAATTAATGTATTAGGTATAGTTTATCAAGTAGCGTTTTTCAAGAATGGAAATATCATATACTAAAGGAATTAAAAAGGGAATACATTAGAGACTGTGATGGTATGTCTAGAGAAGAATATAGTATTAAAATTACAAAATCAATTAAGAATCTCCAAGATAAATTTATAATTACATACGTTGACAAAGCTAACACGAATTACGCATTGATATGCAAGAAATTTTACAGTACACTTTTGAATGATTGCTATAACAATAAATGTCACTATCAACTTCTGAATTCAAAAATCACAGTTGTAGAGAATAAAATCAAAGCAATCTATAAAAAAGTAAAGTTAAAACAAAAAAGTCAAAATTTCCCATATCTTATACTAGTTCCCAAATTTCACAATAAGCCAATTAAATTCAAAAGCATTACTTGTGGTTTCGGATCTTACACTGAAGTAGTTAGCAAAAAATTAAAGGAGATTTTAACTGGAGTGTTTTGCAGAGTGATAGGTGGGGATTCGACATTTATTATAAAAAATAGTTACATCTTATTGGATAAGCTGAAAAAAAAAACAAAAAACATTACTGGTTTGTATGCATATGACTTTGCAGAAAATTGTGGAATTTTATGTTACAGAGTATAAAACAGAAATTGACATCGATTTATGTTTGAATTTATTTAAATTTGTTGTACAAGAGAATTATCTTTATGATGGTAAAAAAACGTTCAGACAAATTCGCGGCATTCCAATGGAGGGGAGTTATAGTTCAATTATAGCTGACATATACTTACATTTATATGAACGCAACAATAATTTAAATAAAAATATTTTGTGCTATAGATATATAGATGATGTTTTAATAGTTAAATTAAATAACGATAATACACATTTAGATTTCATATATTACCTTACTTCCTTAAAATTAGAGCCCTCCTCATTGGATTCCAGATGTATAGACTTTTGGATGTAAATTTACTTTTAGAGAGAAATAAAATGGTTAAAAAGATATTTGATAAACGAAATATTTTTAGTTTCCGAACTTTAAAGTTAATGCATTTCGATTCAAGCGTTCACATTTCGGTAAAAAGAAATATCTTCAGAAGTGGTTTGATTCGTATCGATAGGCTGAGTTCAAGAATAGGAGATGTGATTAATGATATTGTGGAGTGGTACAGACTGGGTTCTGAACAAGGTTACCCTCGGTATTTTATGAAAAATATTATGAACGATTTTGTTAGGGGTAGTTGTCGTCGAAATGAACTGAAATCATTATTGAATGAACTTGATAGTTCGACAAGTTTCATGATTTAGATTTGTGATCATTTGAGGGGTATCGCTGGTCGATACTTTAGTTTTTGTTTAGTATGCTTATAGTTAAATTTCATTTTTGGTTTGTGACGGCCCTGGGAGATGTTGCATGCATAAAATCAGATTAAACCCAGCAGTGCATGTCATTAGCCATGCCGCCCGTCTCCTTGTTTGTGTTCTTTTAAGTTTCATGGTTAAGTTATTTATGAGCTGTTATTTGGTTGGATCAGTTTATAGTTTATGGATTTGTTTATAGTTCACGTATTGGTTTTTCAATTTTGTTTAACGGTACAAATGTTTGTGAGTTATTGCTTTTAGGATTATTTTTACAATTTATATATTTTTTTAGTAAATTAGATATGGTGTGTGATTTGATTTAATATATCAGTTTTATTTAAATAAATATATATATATATCAAAAGAAACTAATTTCATGCATAAACTACTTTTTAAGAACTAATAAACTTTTTTACGTATTTTTGAACAGTATGTCTATCCGCAACATTTTTCTAAAAAACTGTTGAATATTAAAATTGGTTATGGTATCAGAAAACATAATATTTAAGAGGAATAAAAAGCGATTTTCATTTTGGCTTAAATAAATAAAAATATTTCACTAAAGAACTTTGAAAATCCAAAAAAATTTTCAGAACATATTTTCCATTATTTTAAAGAATTTTTCACGCAGACCTAAAATGTTAGACATGTTCAAGGAAAAAAGTTTGTTACACAATGTTGGAGAGATTCGACTGTTTGCCTAAAATAAAATTTTAGAAAAATGCGTTTAATTATAAAAAGAACACATTTTTAAGAAAAAGGGACACATTTAAAAATTTCAGCTATTATACTGTATCTGCTGAAGTACTGTGTACTATTACACCAAGATCTGATTATTTTCAAAACTTCGCTATTGTACTAACGCACCGCATTTTCTATGCTTGACGTGCTGTTTTCGACTTGTTTTAATTTTAATCGCTGAATGCTAATCAACCCCACTGAATAGTAATAAAGTAACTTTTTTTTTTTTTTTAATGATTATTTTCATTATTATTATCATCATCATCATCATCATCATCATCATCATTATTGTTTCAGTGTATAGGCTAACTGGAAATCAGTGATTATTTTCAAGACCTATAGAAACATCTCGTCTCTTTTTTATTCGATATTTTATTGAAATAGCCAACGAAAAACTCTCCGTTACAGATTTTCACGAATAAATTGAATGAAATTATCTGTTTAACTCTTACGAAAGAAAAAAGGGGGGGGGACAGCAGCCGGAATATTCGAAACATTCCATACGATACGAATCTCGAAACATTAGCAATAGCTCAACCACGGCCAGACTTCCAATAGACAAAATTATAACTTTTATAAAATACAAAACTCATACCACTAAAATTAAATTCTTGTTTGTTAATTATTAAAAATGCGGTTAAACTTATGCAGCCTTCATTACTGAGAATAAAGGTTAATATTTATCTACAACGAGTGAGCGCCTACTGTACCGGTACCGCTCCTCGTACGTAATACTATTAAATAGATTATATATTATAACTCTTATCGCCGGATGTTATATTAAACACAGTGCTTAGAAGTGAATATTGTTACCATAGGCATCAAAATTTACTAGCGGCTCTTTCAAAGAGTGGCGCACTATGTAACGGATTAGTCCATTTTGAACTCTCAATATAGAAGGTGGGGAAGGATGAAAAAAGGAAATTGGGAGGCAGTAGCTTATATTCTGCACTCGGTTACGATCTAAATTGTATGGCCCAACATTTCACATACGGTTCCGCTCGAATTTTACATTTGAAGTTATTGAACATGTGTTGTACAATTTCATTATTCTAATACCGGGTGCTGTTACACATTGCTTTCATTATTCTTGTATCGATGTAATTACATGAAAAATTAAAATAAACATCCTGTTTGTAATTGCATTGTTTAAACTAATAAAGTAAGATGAAATAATTGAATTTTTTGAGCTAGTTGTCTTAGTATTATTATTTTTCCTAATAAAATTCTAATATTAAAAAAAGGATAATATCATTATATCTATATTATAAAGGCCAAACGTATTTGTGCGCAACGCATACGTCATTTTGCGAATGGCAACACTTTTCCACTGCAATTTCGGTTTTGTAACTTTTGGCTATTGTAAATTTTACACTTCTAAATATCGCACATTTTAAATTTTTACACCGTCAAATAGAGAAAAAAATGCACTTTCAAATGCAGTTTGTTTGAAAACTGTATAGCAATTTATTTTTGAGATATTAATTTTTTTTATAGTTTTAGGTACCTATTTTATAATTGTGGCAACAGAATCACTCCATTTTCTCTTAAAACTAAAAAAAAAAAAAAAAAAAAAAAAAAAAAATTAGGTATTAAAATGCGTATACTATTTCAAAAATATCGTTTGTTATAAAATCCGGGGAATTTCGGTTTTATTTCGTTTAATAATTTGGAAAATTGAATTTTATAGTATTTTGTTAATTTTAGCTTAAAATGATGTTTGTTTGAGAGTTAGATTGACCAATACAAAATGCATTTTTTACTGTAACTTATTTTGTAGATATATTACAAATCAATGAAGCAGTTCTTTCTTAAAGTTTTTCTTTTGTCGAAATTCGACGGGTTCTACCTCGTATTTGTAAAAGTCATAAACAGAAAAAAAAAAGGAAAATGACTCGCCTCTTTTAAATTTTTAAATATTCTCTACTATGTGAAGAATTGAGGAAGGAGGGGGGGGGTATAAGAAGGATTATTGTTTTTTACGTAAATTAACAGAAATGGGCAGGAAAAATTTAAAACATTAAAAATTCTTTAAACGTATGTTTTATGAGAGTGGGTGGATTTGAATAGAATATAAATAATAAAAATTATAATAGTAAATGAAAATCTAACAAATTTTCACTCTAGAAAAAAATATATTTTGCCATAGGAAGAGTTTGGAGTAATCAGGTTTAATATGATTCTTCTTCTTTTTTTCTTTTTTCTTTTCTTTTTTTTCTTTTCTTTTTTTCTTTTTTTTCTTTTTATTTTCTTTTATTTTCTTTATTTTTTAAAAATAAATTTACAAAATGTCCAGAAATGTTTTAAAGCATAAAAATGTTTTTGAACGTACATTGGTAAAGCTACAAATTCTCAACCTAAAACATGCAAAAATGCTAGTAAGAATATTCGAAAAGTGAAAATAAAAGTAATTAAAAAAAATGATAACATTACATAAACTTTAAATGATAAATAATGATAACTGTAATTGTTAAATAATAATTTTTATTTAAAAAAAAATATATATATGCTCAGATTTGAATAAATTTTGCCCACAAAAATTTGTTATTACAAATAAAAATATTCAAAAGTGATAATATTAAAAAAAAAAAAAAAAAAAAAAAAAATACAAAGGTAATGGTTATTATTATACATTTATTTAGAGAAATTAAAAAAAAAAATAGGCAAATCAAAAATTTTCTTATCAAATAAAAAAGAAATCTTTAATCCATTTCTAATGTTTATAATAAACTAATAATGATTTTTTTTTTTTTTTTTTTTTTTTTTTTTTTTTTTTGTATAAGATGTAATATATCTTTACAAAAATAATAAGAAATATTAACATTTCTGCCTCATTAAACATACATAAATTCGGATAACAAAAAAGATTCTAAAAATAAAATAATTATAAGTGATTTCATTAGAATAAATGTTTGCCTATTATAATTTTTAAATAAATTTCCAATTAAATTGTTACAGAAATTTGTGTAATGAGAGAAAAATTATAAGTCTTAAAGTCAATTTTGGTTTAGAAAGAAATTTAAGAAAACTTAATAATTTTTATAAATACAAAAAATCTACCAAGGGGGAAAATATACTTAATATAAATAATAACGTATAAGTTATGTAATAATATAAGAAAATAAAAATTGTTATCATATTTTTAGTTACATTAATATCTATATGAAAAGGATAAATTATCAAAGGGGTACTTCTAGGTTATTCCGTCAACCAAAAAATTATCGCCAAACTATAAGATTAAATGCCAATAATGGATGTTCGTGAATGTCACATTCAATGAAATTAAATGCGATTCACGTGTTTAAAATGTCATTAAGTGATTTTTATTTTGATATTTTTTTGATATTTTTATTAATGTTCTACTAATTATTTGTTTTTTCGTTATTTAAAATAAAAATTAAGTCAATATGTATAATTTGGCTATTAGTTTGGCAATTTGTATAATTTGGCGAAATTGGTCGACGGGATAACCTAGAAGTACCATCAAAGGTTTCTGCGTAAATTTATTGGAAAATAGTTTGTCCTGTGCAAATTTAGGAGCAAACTGACAGTAACATAAGAATGTTCAAAAAGTAAAATTTAGAAAAAACTAATTTTTTGAATTGTATATTTAAAACGTAAAACAAAATAAAACGTATCAAACAAAATGTTATTTTCAATAGAAAAAAAAGCAATGTTTTTCTTTATTTTAAATATCAACGTCGCGTAATTAAAGCTCCTTACCGGCCAGCTATAAATGGTGTCTCGCGTTTTATCCATAGCTTTGACTCCCCTCTCCCCCTTTGTTACAAAGTGTCACATTGCACTTTACACCCTCCCCCTCCTGTCACATGTCACACTAAATTACGTAAACATACACTTGCAGCTCATAAACAAAACACTACGTTTTAGATCACATTTCCAATTTTATTTTTAAACTTTAGCTATGTTTTAATGACATATGTGAGCTGAACAATAAAAACTATTCGTATTTTGCATAAAATAAAAGTTATGAAATATATATATATATCAATATGAAACAGCAATCAAAAACAGTAGTATTTTGGAATTCCAAATTTAACATATTTGGCTTTAAATCTTATCTTTATGATCACAAAATATTTTGAATTTAAAATAAATTCATAACTGAATCTGCTGAATTTTAATGATTTTATTTTAACCAAAATGTCATATTTCTCCTTAACCCTCCACCTCCTTGTCCCAAAACTGCCACAATTTCATTACCTACTCTCCCCCCCCCCCCCTTGAAGCATGGAAGAATGCCCCTTTGACTATAGCAAGAAATCAGACCACAGCCTAAAGTCGAAGTGAGGGGCTGGACTTGAATTGTCCCAGTCTATTCTACTCCTCTTTCTTGACCTGCAGTATTAATGGACTAAACCAGCGGTTCCCAATCCATGGGTCGCGACCCACTGGTGGGCCGCGGCAGTTGTTTTGGTGGGTGGCGGAACAATTAAGGCTTGTCATCAAAATATATCTTTTATTTCATATGTTTAAAAAGATATGACGATTTCAACAGGAAATAATATTTCGAAGAAAAATTCTTAATTCCCTTCTAGATTAATATAGATACGAACAGAATATCCAGAAATATTTAAATCAGCTTTGCGGTCCTTGACAAAATTCAACTCTTCGTGTTTATGAGAACATGCTTTTTCTACTTAGCTGCTTTTGAAAGACAAGTATTGAGACAAACTGTGAGTTGATATATGCTCCACACATTGAAAAACACCAGTACCAGACATTTCATTGGTTATAAAGTCATGCTTTCATAGTAATTAACATATTTTTAGCTTACTTTGTCGTTTGTACAGTGTTTTAATTTTAATTACATCCACTTACACACAGAGAGATTACCAATTCTTGTTTTTGTTGATAATGCACGAAAATTTGCGTTTTTCATAGGATAGGATAGTCGAATGTATAGAGATCGTAAAAAAATGTATATACAGGGTGATTCAAAAAAGATGGGAAAAATTTTAAGGGGTAATAGTATCAAGACAAACAATATTAAATGGAAACCAAGGTTTCCAAACGTTTTCCAAAGAAGATAGCCGCCATTAAAGTTTAGGGACCAAAATTTCAAATAAACACAGAAAATGGAAAAATCGGTCGACTGATTTGCGGTTTTCACTAAAATTATTCTTTATGTTGGTATTTTCTTGAAAATGAATTATAAAGATAAATTCGGAAAAATGTCGATAGAGGGCGCTTTAGACTTTGGAGTAACGAACAACTGTTTTTTGCCGTTATTTTTTGCATTGAATTAAATGGTTTCGCAAGCTTAGACTGAAACTTAAATTTTGAGCTCAAAATCTGAATAGTTGGGAGCGGTTAAGTAGCTCAAACTGAACTGTGTTCAGAGAGTTTAAATTTCAAATGATTATAAAAAACGGAAAAATTGGTCTATTGATTTGCGGTTTTCACTAAAACTATTCTTTATGTCGGTATTTTATTGAAAATAATTTATAAAGCTAAATTTAAAAAAATGGCGATAGAGGGCGCTTTAGACTTTGGAGTTACGAAAAACTATTTTTTACCGTTATTATTTGCATCTCGTTAAATTTTTTTAGAAGCTTAGACATAAACTTAAATTTTGCGCAGAAAATCTGAATCATTAGAAGTGGTTAAGAAGCGCAAGCTGAACTGTGTTCAATGGGGGTGGGGAGTTTCAAATTTCAAATGATTATAAAAAATGGAAAAATTGGCCGATTTGTTTCCGGTTTTCACTAAAACTATTCTTTATGTCACGGTTTCCTTAAAAATAAATTTTAAAGATAAATTTTTAAAAATTTCGTTTGAGGGTGCCCTTAACTTTAGAGTAACCAACAACTATATTTAAACGTTATTTTTTGCATCTAATTAAATGCTTGCAAAAGCTTAGACTTAAATTTTGAGCTCAAATTCGAATCGCTGGGAAGAGTTAAGAAACGCAAACTGAGCTGTGTTCATCTTGGAGTGTTCATGTAATCAGGAGTTGAAATGTTACCCTCACCACCCCTCGAACACAGCTCAATTTTGCGCTACATAATTACTCACAACGATTCAAATTTTGAGCTCAAAAGTTAACTATAAGCTTTTACAAGCATTTATTAGATATAAAAAAGACCAGTTAAAAATAGTTGTTGTTTACTCTAAAGTTTTAGGCGCCCTCTAACGGAATTTTTTGAAATTTATCTTTAAAATTTCTTTTCAAGGAAATACTGGCATAAAGAATAATTTTGGCGAAAACCGTAAACGAATCTACCATTTTTTCCGTTTTTTATGATAACTTGAAATTTGAACCTCCCCACCCCCATTGAACACAGTTCAGTTTGCTCTACTTAACCACTCCCAACGATTCAAATTTTTTGCGCAAAATTTAAGTTTATGTCTAAGCTTCTAAAAAAGATTAACGAGATGCAAATAATAACGGTAAAAAATAGTTTTTCCTTACTCCAAAGTCTAAAGCGACCTCTATGGTTACTCTGAAGTTTAAGGCGTCCTCTAACGGAATTTTTTGAAATTTATCTTTGAAATTCATTTTCAAGAAGATACTGACTTAAAGAATAGATTTAGTGAAAACCGCAAATCAATTGACCAATTTTCCCGTTTTTTATAATCATTTGAAATTTGAACCTCTGAACACAGTTTAGTTTGTGCTACTTAACCACTCCCAACTATTCAGATTTTGAGTTCAAAATTTAAGTTTAAGTTTAAGCCTGCGAAACCATTTAATGAGATGCAAAAAATAACGGCAAAAAACAGTTGTTCGTTACTCCAAAGTCTAAAGCGCCCTCTATCGACATTTTTCGAAATGTATCTTTATAACTTATTTTCAAGAAAATACCAACATAAAGAATAGTTTTAGTGAAAACCGCAAATCAATCGACCGATTTTTCCGTTTTTTATGTTTATTTGAAATTTTGGACCCTAAACTTTAATGGAGGCTGTCTCCTTTTGAAAACGCTTGGGAGCCTTGGTTTCTATTTAATATTGTTTGTCTTGATGTATACTATTACCCCTTAAAATTTTCCCCATCTTTTTTGAATCACCCTGTATATCTATACTGATATACAACTTTATCTTTAGTGGGTTCGTGAACATTTTTTAATTGAAAGGTGGTTCGTGAACATTCTTTTATTGAAAGGTGGGTCACGAAAGATTTTTCACTGAAAGGTGGGTCGCGAAAGTTTTTTTCACTGAACGGTGGGTCGCGAAAGTTTTTTTCACTGAAAGGTGGGTCGCGTACAGAGAAAGTTTGGGAACCTTTGGACTAAGCCATTACATAGTGAGCCATTCTTCGAAAGAGCCTCTAGTGACGAGGTGTACACCGTGATCAGTTTTAAAAAATTGTTTTTCTTATAGGCGTCTCTAATGAGTTTACTAGCCATTGTACTTGAAAACAACATTTATTTCATAACTCTATGTACGAATGTCTTTTTTTAACTTTCTGAATGCAAACGCTCATTTTTTAAGCGCGAATTTACATGAATATCATTAGTAATTCTTAAACCGATTCTGAACAAATAATTTGAGTAAATCGACTGCATCTTTCAATGCTTTTAGCTATTTTATTTTTGAACAGGGTTCATAAACATGGCATTACGTTATAGATCATATTTCGATTTTTACTTTTAAACTTTAACTAAGTGTTTTAACGACATTTGTGAGCATAACAATAAAAGTTTATTTGTGTACTTATTTTGTATAAAATAATGTTAAGGTTCACAGCAAAAAACATAAATAATATAATAATAGAAACTAATATGAAAGAGCAATTGAAAATAGTAGTATGTGTTTTGAAATTTGAAATGGAATTAAATATATTGGGCTTTTTACATTTTTATTTAATAAAATTAAAAGAACACAGAACACTTTAGTTTTAGGATAACTTTCAAAAAATAATCTGCTGATTTTTAATGAAGAAATATGTGATGTCACTTTTTTTCTTACCCCCTCGCCCTCCGAGCGTGGCAACATTTGTGGACGGCCCTTTACTTAAAAAATAGAGATAGAAATGAAAATATTTTTGAGAGTAAATATACACATTATAGCCCATATAGATAAATCTAAAGAAACGAATTTTATGCATAAATTACTTTTTAAGTACTAATCAACTTTTTTACGTATTTTTTTAACAGTATATCTGTTCGGAACACTATTCTAAAAAAATTGTTAAATATTAAGAATCGTTATGGTATCATATAACATAATATTTAAAAAGAATAAAAAGCTATTCTCATTTTGGCTTAAAATAAATAAAAATATTTTACAAAAAAACTTTGAAAATCCAAAAAAATTTAAGAACATATTTTTCATTATTTAAACAAATTTTTCGCGCAAACCTACAATGGTGGATATTTTTAAGGAAACGAATTAAATACACCATTTTGGATAGTTTCAACTGTTTTCCTAAAATAAAATTTTAGAAAAATGCACATAATTATTAATAGAACGCATTTTTTTAAAAGGGAATAAATATATGTGTATGCACACCGGCAGTACCTAAAATATACCATTCTAAAACCTTCCAGCCCCCTAATCTTATTTATGTCCATAATGATTTATAGCACGACAGTCATTTAACACTATTTTTTAAGCCGATAATTAAAAACTGAAAAATGTGAAGCATTTTATATGCCATGTACCCTTAGTGACAGAATTAGCAATACATATATAATTATTTCACACCAATAAAATAAAAAGATTTTTAGAAATATTTGCGTCGCCAACGATTTAGCCTACATGTGTCCCAAGTTTAGATAGTTGTTAACGCGAGTGACAGCCTAAATGGCTATCCTCGCAGTATTGTACCCAAGAGTGATATTAATTCAAAATGCTTTTCCTACGTTACGTTTAGGTATTCTGGGCGCGTACGCGCGTCAAATAATAATTTATTTTTTAATATCGGATTCTGGATAATAAATTATTTATTTTCGATAACGAGTACTCTAATGAACAATAATTTTAAACAAAATTTTGATCTAGTCAAAGCATACCCGGTTTAGCCTATTAAACGAACAAATTAATATATATGCATATTCTACTACACTAATAGAAGCAAACCCTTTCTATAACTAAACATTATGTTCATCTTGTTATTCTTCGCTTTATGGAGCTCCCAAAGATATGACGTTATACGATACATTCAAAGTAAAATCAGTTGCCGCAACTTACAGGTTGAATTTGAGAAATTTCATCCGGCCAAGAAAACTGCGCAACGCTATCGTTGTCAAACGTTTTCCCATGGAACTGCTTACTGTCATTTAAATCTTAAATGCGTGGGATCTGGAGACCTGTACTTGCTCCGAAATTGTAATATTAAAAAAGTTCTCTGAAATGAGGCTCCTAAACCCCTCCTAAATGCACTAACAGCTCTTTAGAGCACCTTTTTTCATACAAGAGTTGCTTGCAATTCCCTCTAAAACCACAATTTTGTAAATCTTATGCAAAAGTCACTATTGCGAAAAAAAAAACAACAACAAAAAAAAAAATATCAAAATTGCATTAAGAATTTTCAGAAAAAAAAACCTGATTCTAAAACAATCCAGTGTTCCGCCCAATCAAATTCATCTGTAACTAAGCTCCACCTCCAATTCAGAAGTTTTATGCAGCACGAACTCACAGATTCTATCCCATCGATAGCTAAGATTCTACTTTAAATCAAACAAGAACTTAATGCAAGTTCAAGAAATTTCCTTTAAACTCAATAGTGTATTCGAACATATCCGTAGTAAAAAACGTCCTGAATAGCGCTCAGTGAAATGTTAGTTGGATTTTTTCAAGTTTCTTCTAGCAGCGAGTCAGAAGTTCGCTTACTGATCCCAATTTTTTATTAAAAATTCTTGTAATTTCAAAATGTATGGTCACTGTGAAGTCCTTTTTTATAAGGAGAGAGATGTGGTGGGGTAATTGTGATTTGCTTTCTTTATTCACCAGTTTAAAGCTAATGAACGATCTTTTTTATACTTTTGCATGATTTTCTACTGCGGATTTCTTAATGTGTGAAGCTCCGCCCTTTTCTTCTCTTCTAAATTTGGATTGGCTTCTTGAACGTCTGAGTTTATTTTCTCTATTTTTCTTTCTTTTTAACTATTCTATTATTCTTAGCCTTTTTGTTATGTAGTCAAATTTTGCACAACAGGTATACATTTTTCTACATCCTTTTCGTGATGTGCTCGACATTTACTTATCAACAAGCCGTGGATTTTCTTCGCAAATGGGCATGCCCACGAGTTGTTCGCCTGTTAACCTGGGGAAGGGTCATGTACACCCAGTTTTAGAACTGTTGTAAGACAGATAGCCATATCCGAAAACATTTAAACAATAAACATAATGACACGCTAAAAAAGTTCTTATTTATAAAAAGTTCTAAGAAAATAACTAATTTTGCCTATTTGTTTGAATGTATAATGTTTTGTAGGAAACAAAGAAGCATTTTACTTACCCATCATACGTAGTATAGGGTAAGTCTTGCAATCGTTTTGAAAATCGAAAATTTTTTTGACGGATTTACACGTTTTAGATAGAGGAGATTCCGAAAAACATATTTTTAGAAAAAAAAAATTTGCCGTCCGTCTGTCTGTCTGTCTGTAAACGCTCTATCTCCCGAGCAAATTGAGATAGAGACTTGAAATTTTGTATGTAGTTAGTATGTAAGAATGGGACAAACCCTATTTAATATCAGCAACCTCGATTATCCGGAACTATTTTTTTCGGACTCTCGAAAACTTCGTTCTGATGAAAGGTACATAAAAATTTTCGAATTTTTTTGTTCTAAGGATTGGACGTAAAAGGCAATAAAATAACACACATTTTGCATGCAGAACGAAGTCGATCGGATTATTAGTTGTCGAGATATTTGTAATCTTGTTTTCCACATTCTTCGATTTTTCATGACCCTGTATTTCATTCAAATTTCAATTCAGAAGTATATTTTAATTGGAAATGAGACGCTTAATCCGACGCAGTTAATTGTTAGTTAATAGAATTATTATTTTTGGAGTTATAAGGATGTTTCTTTTACGCAGTTCGGTACTACTTGAGCAGTTTGGCGTTTTATATAATTTGTTGAAATTGGTACATCAGCAGTTCTTTAGCATTACTATGTATATTAACAATATTTAAATTTTGTTTATGAATTGCAATGCATTGTATTAATAGTTTTCACATGTTTTATTTTCATATACATATCCGTGATGGGTAAGTATTACGGTGGCCCCCCCCAACGACTAGTTACAATTGAATTGTAATGTAAGTGGGTGATGCCAGTGCTACCTGAGATTCATTGAATACTGATTAAAGATGGTCTTCATTCAACAGCTTGAAAATTTTTTTGACTTAAGTCTAGATCATAGGTTCCCAACCTTTAATGAACTACCGTCCCTTAGAAGAAAAAAATATTTCAACGCCCCCCCCCCCCTCTTCCAAAATAGCTAATTATACAATAATTAGCTATTATATTATATAATTAAAATATTGTTGCAGATTATCTATAAATATTTTTTGTCCATTTATTAAGAAACACAATATAAAAATTACAATTAAAACAACTATCAAACGTAATCAAAAATTGTTCAGTAAAAGTTTTAAAAATAAACATAAAACAAAATTAAATAAACTAGCTAGAAAGATGCATTTAATACGTTAAAGATGTCATGTATCTAAAAAATGTTATTATATATGTTACAGGCCAAACCCGATTTTAGGCCAAACCGGTCTATCCTATCGCACATCGGATAAACTAGTTTTTCCTAGGCCAAACCGGTCTGTCCTAATGCCCATCGGATAAACTAGTTTTTCCTAGGCCAAACCGGTTTATCCTTACGCCCATCGGATAAATTAGTTTTTCCTAGGCCAAACTAGTCTATCCTAAGGCCCATAGGACAAACTAGCTTTTCCTAGGCCAAACTAGTTTGGCCTAACTCTAATAGGATAAACTAGTTTAGCCTGCGGTTTGTTGGTCTGAACTAGTTTATCCTAGGCCAATTCAATTTGGCGTGATTTTATTGAATTTATTTTTATTTTTATTTTTATTTTTGTTTTTATTTTTATTTTTATTTTTATTTTTATTTTTATTTTTATTTTTATTTTTATTTTTATTTTTATTTTATTTTATTTTATTTTATTTTACTTTTATTTTATTTTATTTTTATTTTTATTTCTCTTATACTCTTATCTATGTTATTTTTTTGTATGGTGCCCTTATAGGGCCTTTGTTTTTTGGGACCCGGCTTCCCCCCCCCCCTTGTTTCTGACGTTATGTTTGTCAGACTTTGGCTATGACTTGAATTGTTCCATGTTTCATTTCTCTACTAGAGGTAAGGAGTTGATCTCTCCAGGCACTCTGACAATTATCTCGTCCAAGTCCAAGATTCAAGCGCCAACATTCTAGTTTGTCCTAGGCTGATCTAGTTTATCCTAGGCCAATGTAATTTTACGCGTTTTTAGTTCACGGGTATCAAAACCAGAGAAATAATGGACTCACAGGTTCTGTATGTATATATGTACGCATGTATATTCTTACGTACGTATGTATGTGCGTAACGCGACAACTCTTGATAGAAATAATGTAATTTGACGTGTTTTTATCTCATCAGGCTATCAAAGCCTGAGAACTAATGTTCCCGTGGGTTCTGTATCTATGTATGCACGTAAGCACGTAACGCAATAATTCTTGATATAAATATTCGATTTGCATCAAACTTTCAATATAGGTTTTTTCTTATGGAGAGCTTTTCTGATTTTTTTTTGGGGGGGGGGGAGGTTATTGGAAAAAAATAAAGAGGAGGGGAGAACGAGAGGCTGATTTGCCCCTTTCTTTAATTAAAATAAATGGGTTTCCATGCATTATTAGCATATTTTTTTTATTTACATATAGGAGCATTCTGCTGAGGCGCCTCATGATTACTTGTAGGTGTTCATTGTTTAAGTAAAAAGGGAGAAGGAATAGGAGCAACACCCCATAATTTATGTAAATGCTTTTTTCACGCAGAATTTACTGATTTGCTTCAAATTTTAGGAATAGATTCATTCATATAGTTATATATATATAATATATATATATATATATATGTATATATATATATGTATATATATATATATGTATATATATATAAGGCGAATCCCTGAATTGTTTTGAGGGGTTAATGATTAAGTATAAAGGGAGATTCGGGATTACCTTCTTGAAATCAGATGAATGGTTTTTTTTAACAGAATTATCTGATTTGCTTAAAGTTTTGGATTATTGTTAAATTTTATAAAGCGTATCTGTGATTAGTTTTGGGGGCGTTAATTATAAATAGAACTTTTCTTATACGTCCATTAAAACATTTCAAAAATATATATTAAATACTTAATTGCTAAAAAGGACGTTAAATGCTAATAAAATACATTAAAAGATCTTAATAATTTGACATGTTTCGATTGAATTTACTCAATCATCATCAGTAAAACAAAATATACAAATAAAACACAAAATCGAAACATGTTAAATTATTAAGATCTTTTAATGTATTTTATTAGCATTTGACGTCTTTTTCAGCAATTAAGTATTTAATATACATTTTTGAAATAGCTTTGGGGGTTCAATGGCGGATCTAAGGCGGGGGGATGGGGCGATCGCCCCCCCCTTGGGCCCATAAAAGTTTTCAAATCAACATGAGAAATCTTCATGGAATAGGACTTGGGCTGAAGCTCAAGGTCGGCGCAGTGCGGCCCGGGTCGGGCCGTGCCAATTCATGATTCAGGCAATAGCGGATCTAAGGGGGGGGGCGATGGGGCAGTCTTTCCTAGGGCCCATATAGGTTTTCAAACCAACATGAGAGATCTTCATGGAATAGGACTTGGGTCGAAGCTCAAGGTCGGCGCGGCACGGCCCGGGTCGGGCCGCGCTAATTCATGAATCAGGCAATGGCGGATCTAAGGTGGGTGGAGAGCTGGCGAAGGGGTGATCGCACACCCTAGGGTCGGGCTGGGTCAGGTCTTCTGACTTTTAGAGCCGGGCCGTGAGCTGATCTTTATCTCCCCCCCCCCTTCCGAATTTGGTTCCCACGGCGAGGAGGGGGGCAGTTTTCGAAGCTTTTTGCGTTTTTATCATTTTAGATTGAATTTTTTAATTGAACACGTCCTTAGGCGTATTGGAAATTTTTTGAGATGGGGAAAAAACATTGAACTAGTCACCTTGTTACTGTAACCTAGGCACATTGTTTTAAAATTCCCTCTTTAAGGGCCTCTTTCAAAGGCGAGGAGCTTGAACCCCCCCCCCCCCCACATCATACACTTTAAAATATCGCTCATTTTTTTCTCTATCAATTTTAACTTAAAAGTTTAAGCTATATGACACAACCGGGGCTATTGACCCTCCCCCCCCGTTGGTTATTCACCAACATAATTTTGCTCATTCCTTTACTTCATTTCAATTTTTAAAAGGCTATAACTTTGCTTCTATGGGAGCTACAGCGGGGAGAAAAATTATAGCATAGCTAACTTTTCTTCGCCGCTCTCTCTGCAGTTTTACGGTTTTCCCCATAGCACCGGGGTTTTTTTTGGGGGGGGGGGGCATTTTTCATTTTTTGATGTAATATGTTCATTGAAAGCTTATGCTTCATATATTATCAATTTAGCATAAAAAAGTTTCTCTGGTCATTCTGGGTCATGTTACGGGCCCATAATGGGTTGAAATTTAAATTTCTCAAACTTCTTCGAACTTTTCGCTAAATCGGTATCTGAGAAACATCGTGCCAATGTGGTGCGTGTATGACATCTGTATCATATAAATGTTGTTCACCACTGCTCCTTGTCTTTCCTGCACAATAAAATATTTCCTGACGATTAAAAAAATACACACGTAATTGTTCAAATTTTCACTTCTTTCGGCAGTCACAAAATGCCACTATTTTTTTTTTTTCTTTTTACGGAATTTGCAATAAATAATATTTATAATATATATGGAATTTAGAAAAGCAGGAAGTTGTTGTTTGGCATGTGACCACTTATTGATCTTATGCACCTCGATCTTATATATCCCCCCCCACACACACACACACTTTGTTACCTTGGGGGGAGGGCAGTTTTCAAAATTTAACGTGCGATTCGAGATTACGTTCGATTGTTCGTTCAATTCGAGATTTTTTTGTTGTTGTTGCTTACAAGATTTTGCTGTGCATGCACACCGCGTTTGGTATATGATGCCGTATACAACGAGGACCCAGTTCGAGATTTCATATTACAAGATCGCGTATACATTATAGAGACACCAATGAAAGGAGGGGCTCACTAGCGAGTGAATCCGTCGTGTCTTTATTAAAACCGACTCATTCAGTACAGAGTTGTAAAACATCAATGATTTTTAAAATAGTAAGCAATATTTATTACATAAACGTTTCTGAACCGTTTAAATTAGTTTAAAACAAAAAAATAATTTTGGCCGCCCAGATTTGACAAATACCCCACTGTGCGTCGCGTCGTAGTATGCGCTTCTCTCAGCGTCGTAATCAGTAGTGCCGAGTTGTCCTTCTCAGGATCTCCGGAGGACATATTCCGATAGGAAGCTGGGAGTGTGCGCAGATGCCGTTTGGATATTATGCATTAAATAAAGTTAGAGCCACATTCAATTTTAATTTTCTATTATTAACTAATTTCATCAAGTTTTGTTACTATTTTTATCTAATTTTTAAAATTGATTAGGGTATTTTTCTACAGTAGCTCATTATTCCCATTTTAAAGTTTAAATTTTAAATTCTATTTTTAATTTTAACTTCTGTAACAAGTAGTCAGTTCCTGCTATCGCTACCCTTCAGGTCTATAGATTGCTTTCCTGTGAACTACACCACCTACTAACCGGGAATATGTGGTATATCTACAGGCGACTCGGCCAAAACCACATTCGAAATCGAAAAATCTGTTATTAATTAAAGCAAATATTACTGATCTAATTTTCTGGTGGTAATTAACACAGACGAATTAAAATATCTAACAATATCTCGGATCCAAAGAGTTAAGAATGTTTTTATTAAAAAATTTAGTGATAATGAAAACTAAGAAGAGTCATTTAACGCAACGACAATAATCCATTTCCCGTTCCAAATATGCGAAAACTTAAACGCAAACATAATATACAAATCGTGTTGTGAAAAGTCATCAAAATATACAATTATGTATTACATAAAAGTTTTTCTATATCAAAACTTTTTTAATAATTTTAAATCTTAATATATTGATGTGTATTTAACATATAAAATCACATATGAAATTTTTTATCCTTGTCAAACTCAGACAGGTGTCTAATGTAATAAACAATACATGGACTTACACGAACAAAAGTGTTACACATAATTATAAGAAAGAATAGAGTGAAAAAGGTTTTTTAGAGCGAAATCGAATTGTGATAACTTTTCTATTTTTCCTTGAAAACGAAAATGTTCAAAAATTGTTTTGATTAATTAATGCATACATAAATATACATAATTATTGATTAATTATAACGGTAATCCAGGGTGGCTCGTGCCTCTGATCAAAATTTTTTATTTTTATATAACGTAAAATGTAATTAATTCATTCGCAGCACAATTTCGCAATAGTTTTTAAAATAAGAAACTGAATTCTAAAAAATATTATGAATGTCAATGATAAGAAAAAAATAAAATAAACCCTTAAATTGGCAAAAAATTGAAAATTTCTTTTAATTAAATCCAACTTAGAATGAAAATTCAAGTTCCATCGCCGGGGCTAGATCTCAGGACCTAATGTTAAAATCGAAACACTTTCCTTGCAAGCTAGGGTGCCCACTGGAAGAGTTTTCGAATCAAAGTTCTGTTTTAAAATGTAACTCGCATAAATTAACGGATGACATCAATACAATTGATTTTATTAAAATAATAGATTTTTTCAAAACTTTATGATGTGTTGTGAGACATGGAGCTACAACTGCACAAAATTTGAAGTCCATGACTTATGCAATTTTTGTGTACGGACGCTGTGATAGACGGACAGACAAATGAGAGAAACGAATAGACAAAAATATTAACAAAATCATTCTAAATAATTTTCGCTGAAAAGATATAAACCCCCTCCCCCCCCAAAAAAAAAAAAAAAAATTATAATAGTATGGAGTTTGTAGAAACAAAATCTGCTTCATAGAGCAAGAAATTTGTTCATGAGTTTGAGTAAAGAGTCATTTCACGTAAAATGAGCAAAAAATTAAAAAAAAATCGTGGCCACATAGGAGCCGAGTTTAATAAAATTTTATACAGGTGTTCAATTCACATTCAAATAGAGCTCTGCAAAATATTTAAAAAAAATATTTTAGCTATTTTTGAAATTAAAAAAAACTTGTGATATAGACTGGAATGCATGCAGTCGGAAAAATTGCAAGTTTGAAGTTTTCTATCTTGAAAACTATTTAGCAGAAATGATTTTTTTAATTATATTGTAACCTCTGACAAACTATCTTCATATTTACATCATAATTATCATCATAAGTTACAAACGAATGAAAAATATCTGCGAAATTGATGCTTGATGTACTATTAGATATGAAGATCGAAATCGCCAAACTTGAAAGTTACCATTTATTTCCTTCATCTACAAAAAAGAAAAAGAAAAAAAACTTTTTTTTTTTTTTTGTACAAAAAGTAAAAAGTAAATAAATGAAACATCCGATATTAAGTAGTATTCAGGTGTCGCTGCGTCCCTAAAAGTTTCACACTTTCCTACAACATTTTTCAAAGGACAATATTTATTGTAGAATTTCATTGTAGATGTAAATGTAATCTGACACGAAGATTTTTGATTTTAAATACTGGTAGAAAAGTGCGAAAATTTTAGGGACGCTGCGACCCCTGAGTATTCTACACTCATAAAAATTAAAAAGTCCACCATATATTACAAAAAAATTAAGATTGCCTTTTGATTTCTTACATAACAAAAATGGGTTCAAAAAGGTAGTATTTGCTGTTTTCCATGGTTATCTCTCCTTGAATTCGCGCGCGTTTTTAAAAATACTAGATGGAACCCGTCAAAACTTGACGGCACTGAAGAAAGAAAAAGGTATTTTCCAGCTATTAAAGGATTTTTTAACGACTAATCTTCAGCAAAAATTTCAATAAATAAAAGAAAAACCTGCATTTTACATCCAGGCAAATGACCCGCAATTGGCCGAGTTACATTCAAACATGCTGTCATAGAATTAGAATCTCTCTCATTTGATAATTTTTCATTTACAAATACAACACCAATAAATTATACATGATATGAATAAATCATAAATTACTGTCATTACTCATTTCATACAAAATATACATACTTCACTTAAATCGCAGCAAAATAAGACTGAATTTATAGTTTGCCATTTAGCAACAACTATAACAATGATCCTCTCCGTGGTTAATTTGTTGTTACATTACCCACCCCATTCAACAAATAAACATTTGCATTTTCAACTACTTTTCTATTACCTTTTCATAAATCAAAAATACATGTAAATTTCACATATTAAAAAAAATTAATGATAATATTTATTCTGGCTAGGTGAAACCCGTCAAAACTTGACAGCAACAATATGAAAGAATCAAAGAAAAAAAGTATTTTGCCACTATAAAAAAATTTTCAAAGAAAAAAAAATTTTTTTAAGATTAATATTTATTAAAAATTTCAATATGCTTTTCCATTTACCAACGTAACACCAACATGACATGATCCCAGGCGCAGAATTGGTGCAACGCTGCGACACACGTCACAGACTCTTGAAAATTTTTGAAGATTATTTTTCAACTGTTTAAGTTTAAAAAAAAATGCTAGAAATCATTTGCTATGTACCAAAGTTTGTCTAGGTACCATAAAAAACACAAATTCTGGCAAATAATCACAAAAATTAGAAAATTTCATCAAAATCCCCCCCCCCCCCAAAAAAAACATTGCCCGGAAATTTTATAAATAGATGTGGGAAAATAAAACAGCAAATTTCGTCAACAGATTGCAAAAATCAAAAAATTTCTTCAAAATAGCTCTAAAAAATTTGTCAAAAAACTGCAAAAAAAAAAAAAAAAAAAAAATTGTCTAGATATCCCAAATAAAACAAATTTCGCAAAAGTATTGCACAAAAATCAAAATTTTGCCAAAACGTCTAAAAAAATGGCAATTTTCATGAAAATTTTTTTTAAAAAAGGCAAATTTTGACAAAAAAATCCCTAAAAAATGGCAAATTTGTAAACATATGAAAAAAAATTCAAAATATTGTGAGAAAAGAACAAATTTCGAAAAATGATTGTGAGTAAACAACAATTTTCGTCAAAGGATTGAAAAAAAAGCAAATTTTATCAAATAATTACAAAAAAGATAAATTTTGCAAAAAGATCTTCAATAAACGGCAATTTACATCGAAAAATCATGACAACACGACAACTTTCATCGAAAGAACTCGAGAAAAACGATAAACTTTACCAAAAGACCTCAAGATGACGAATTTCGTCCAGTTATCATAAAAGACGTGAATTTCGCCCAAAGATCTCAAAAAGCACATAAAATTTATCCAGGTAATCGCAAAAAAGGTAAATTTAGCTAAAAATAGTGGAAAAAAACGACAATTTCTAAAAAAACAAAACAAAGAACAACAATTTCGCAAACAAAAATCACGAAAAAAGGATAAATTCGATAAAACAGTAAATTACATCGAAAGATTGTGAGAAAAAAATGACAATTTCACCGAAAATCCCCGAGAAAACAAATAATTTTGTCCTGGTACCATAAAAGATGTGAATTTCGTCAAAAGATCTTGAAAATACTTTAAATTTGTCTAGGTACTTCAAAAAACGCAAATATTGGTAAACAGATTGTGAGAAAACAACACATTTTGTCAAAAGATGAAAAAAAGAGGCACATTTCATCAAAAAATCACAAAACAGGTAATTTTTGCAAAGAAAAAAAAGCGAAAATATGATAAATTTCTGAAAATAACAAAAAAACCCGACAAATTTAACAAAAAAAGCATAAATTCGATAAAACAGCAAATTACATCGAAAGATAGCGAGAAAAAAATGACAAATTTCATCGAAAATCCCTGAGAAAACAAATAATTTTGTCCTGGTACCATAAAAGATGTAAATTTCGTCAAAAGATCTTGAAAATACTTTAAATTTGTCTAGGTACTTCAAAAAACGCAAATATTGGTAAACAGATTGTGAGAAAACAACACAGAGAGACTGCATTTTTGCTATCACTATTTAATGCAATGCTGTGATAATTACATTTTTTTTCTTTACTTATCTTATAATGATCGAAATACATTGGTTTTTTCACTTTACGTAAGTTATTTTATTTCCAAGTGTTTATTTGCGTTCTTGGCCGATAAAGCATTTTCTATATTGTAATTTTCAAATCGTCTAGGTACCACAAAAAATGCAAATTTTGCCAAATAATGATTAAAAAAACCAGCAAGCAATGAATATGGTATATAAAGATTGCTTTATCATGATTGAAAGCTATGCAAAAAGAGGGATCTCTTCTGATAATTTTATTTTTCTTTGTTGATTATAATGATCTTCATATTTCTGAAAAAAACATTGTTGAGAGACCAAGATCAAGCGATTAAAAAAAATAAAAAAATAAATAAAAAATAGCAAATTTCATCAAAATATTCCCTCCTCCTTATCCCCAAATAAACTCAGCAAATTTTGTCACGGGAACACTTTTAAAAAAAAGTGTACTAAAAAAAAAAGTGAAACATTAAATAAATATTAATGATTTACAAAGCTGTTTATAACTGGGATTATTTTCATTTCATATGCAATTCTCTATTATTCGGCGAGACTATGAGATATAATGTAAATACTTCCTAAACGTTATGAATTTGCTCAAAAATGAAATTATAAGTGGGAAAAAAATCACCGTTTTTTGACATGAGTATAATAAGAAACTGAAGCAAAAAATAAATAGTGATTTGCGAATCTGGAAAAGTGTACTCAAAAAAAAAAGTGAAACATTAAATAAATATTAATGATTTACAAAGCTGTTTATAACTGGGATTATTTTCATTTCATATGCAATTCTCTATTATTCGGCGAGTCTATGAGATGTAATGTAAATACTTCCTAAACGTTATGAATTTTCTCAAAAATGAAATTATAAGTGGGAAAAAAATCACCGTTTTTTGACATGAGTATAATAAGAAACTGAACCAAAAAATAAATAGTGATTTGCGAATCTGTTTACATCCATGAAGTCAAAATATCCGCCGAAAATCGCACCATGAAAACACAAAACAATGTGATTTCCAGCCTTTTTTTTTTTATACATACTTCGTATAAATTTGAAAATTACAATATAGAAAATGATTTATCGGCCAAGAACGCAAATAAACACTTTAATCATTAACTATTGAATGTTTCAATTTCATATGAAACATCTCTACAATTAAGCCTAAGATTGCCGGCAATAACATTGCAAAAAAAGAATATAGATGGAAATAAATTAATTAACTTACGTAAAGTGAAAAAAACAATGTATTCCAATCATTATAAGATGAGTAAAGTTAAAAAATTAATTATTATAGCATTGCATTATACAGTGTCAGCGTTCTTATCCCATATTTACAAACGCGCTTTGCAAATGCTCTTACAGACAGTAACTACAGCCCCACCAGTGGCCGAGAGGGTCTGACCTCTCAACTGGTAGACGGCAGGTGCTGGGTTCGAACCCAATCGCGGCCGTCGGCCTAACCGTTCGGAGTTTTCGTGGTTTTCTTCGAACCTTGCGTAAATACGGGTTAGGTTCCCTTAGAAAGACCCCCACGAAGGGCATCCCTCCCCATAGGGCCTATATCCCATAGCGTAGATAATCGGCCGACAAAAATACAACAACAATACAACAACGACAGTAACTACACTCTCCTCCGATTAACCAATAGGAGGAGACTCTCAGATACCGGCGCAAGTATCGTATTTAAACCGTGCTTACTTATTCCGGCTTTTCTTTTAATATATAAGATTGCAGGATTTCAAGAGGAAAATGAGAGTTGCCATCTACTTTTAATTTTAATACCTGGATTTGGGCTACTTTTTCTGCCTGGATTTAGGATTAATAGATAAGTTATTGAGTCTTTTTTTAACTCAAATTTAAAATATTCGACAGGCAAAAATAAACTGAAAGTAAGAATAAAGTTTCTCTTTTTCAAATATGCACTTTTATCTATGATATCAAATAATTTAAAAGTTTTAAAAGGTTTTCTTCATGTTTCAAACATGTGATGTAAATATTGAATTTTCCTTCAACAGTTTTTACTGCTTATTTTTTTCTCATTAACGGATAAAAAGGCAAAAATAAAAGTTTCGATATTTAAAATATAACGTCAAATAATTTTAAAACTGTAAGAAATTTACTTCATATTCAAATAAAAATGGAAATATTTCACTTTTTCCTCAAAATTTTTTAGTTTTTGTTTTTTATATTTACAGAATATACAGTTATTAAATTACGCTAATCTGTTACTCATTGCTCATTCTTAATTTTATGTAATTTTTAAAACAGTTTTTGCATTCCCAAGGCTAATAATCAAAATTGAAATTTAAAGCAATGTACACAAAACTTCAATTTTGTTTCAACTTTTAGTGCAATTGATGATTTTTAGTAATATGTGAAGCATGTCAGCCACAGTTGATTTGATTATTAATAGTATCGTATACATTTTCAATCATAAACAATGGCTAGCGAAATTCGTTAGCAATCTTACATACGGTAAATTTACAGCTGCCATTGCGCGTTTTCTAAGAGTATTAACTGCCTGATTTCTGCTTTTGTAGTTATTTGATCATATTTGTGATCATAGTCATTTAATGTAATAATTTGACCTCTCCATTGAAAGTTCCGTTTGTAGCTGCACATTTATAACCTAACAGTATCACTTTAAAAAATAATTAATACAAAGAAAGGATAAAGCTTCATTTTTAATTTTCATATTAATTTATTTTAGATGATTATGTGTATTGGATTATTATAGTTATATATGTGTGTGTGTGTTTGTGTATGCATGTTGCGTGCCATGGCGCCTATTTTCTTGCCTGTCGTTGTCTGGTTTTGTTGTTACATTTGGTTAATGATGTGCTTTCCTTTAACTTCTTTTAACTTTAATTTCAAAATTTAATTGAACCATTGTTGTTAGTTTTTTTTTAATATGGTGTGTGGTTAATGTTAATTTTCATAACTAAAGTTTTAAATGTATGCACACATATCACGAAACAGACGAGACAGACTACCTTCAGGTGTGTGCAGAAGTTTCCGTCTCCTTTTCAACACGTTTCTTCAATCCGTAATCAAAAGATTTTTACAGTTGAAATTTAAATTGACTGCCAATCCCCATTTTAAATTAAAGGCAGTCGTTTATGCAGTTCTTTTTCGGAGAAACTGTAAATACATCAAAACAAAGCACACAGATTCAAATCAGAAATCCTGACACTGTAGCTTTGCATTGGGTAGGGTCCGAATAAACAAAATGTTAACTTGACAAATATATTTTACTCAAACCGCTAAAATTAAATAGAAATTGTTAAATGTAAAAAGTATACACAACGATTAGCATGTTAGTTTTTCATTTACAGATATTTTATACAAACGAAGAAGCCCTTGAAGGTGCTCCTCGTGGATGAAATATAAAATAAGAATCTCCCCTAAACCATTTGTACCATTATGGTCTTTGCAGGAGCTAAGGAAATTTTTCTCTCCTTTTTTTTTCTCACCTATTCTATCACCTATCCATTTCTTGATATACGAAATGTGCAAAACATGTTATTTAAATTCATATTTACTTTATTAAGCAATTTATTTTCGTAATAGATATTTTTATTTCTGGTGCCTACCAATCGCATCTAAACAATTTTCTATTTATGGCTCCCTAACGCACAAGCATCACGACTTATCTAAAGATTGGATTTAAAGTTGCCATGCAACTAGATAGTCCAACGACAAGATTACTTTGTTCCATGTTGTGTTAAGTCCTTTTTTAACCTCTTGGGGACGAGCGACACGTATACGTGCCGTAAAAAGGCTTAAAAATCCTTGGCTATCCCCACCATTAAAATAATACTGTAAAATTTGCCCTTTTAATTGGAGCAATTTCTCGATTTAATTATACACAAATTTCTGTTTAAAATTTTTTTAAAGGCTCCCTCTCTCGAAGTGGTTTAATCTCAGGTATTGATTTTTATTATTAAACAGATAATTAAGGTAAATAAACAGCGAAAAAAATTAAATTTTAGCGTTTGTACAGGAAATTTGATTTTGGATTTGGAATTTGGAATTGGAATTGGAAGAAGTATTGTTTTATACAATTTCTTAGTGTTTTTGTTTTATTATTTTACTTTTTTGCATGACAAAATATAAAATAAATAAATATTTAATAATGTTTTATTACTAATGGATTCCAGAAATTACTTCTCATTTCTGTACATTTCTGCTACAAACCATTTTTTTTAAAAGCGCTATTATAAATTTTTTTAATTTTGTTTGGTTGTTACATTCGACTCCTTTGAGATCAATTTCTCTTTTTTTTTATTCTAAATTCTTATATATGAAATAAATCTAAAAGATGTGTATCCTGTAGGATACATAAAGTCTGAAGAGGTTACAGTAACGGGCGGACGCTTGTAGGTTTTGATTTCTCTTTTGAGTCGTTGACTTAAAGAAGCAAGTAAGAAAAATCATGCGTTAAGCATTGATTATGAAACACTTTTCAACACTCCGTGAAATCTTTAATAAAACTCCTTTGTTCAGGGGAATAAGATTTTACTGGCTGTATTCGCTCTGCTTTGTAAACGGTAAAAAGGCGCCATGAGGTCGCGCGGGTGATTGTTTTGTTTTTTGCTTTCTGTCTGTTGTGTCGTCAGAGCTTGATCGGCACCTGTGGGTGTAGGACGTTACATCCGATAAATAAATTTTAATTTGTGAAAAACGTATTTTTTATGGTATCGACGACATTTGGCCCGTAGAGGCTTATGGATAAAAAGAAAATAATGTGTATTTAAAAGTTTATTTCGGTTTGTGGAAAAAAAAAAGTAATCAATGTGAAATTGTGAAAAATAACAACTTGAAGATTAACAGCGAGATATTTTAAAGAGTGAGATAATGTGACAATATTCAGTCTTGAGCAGACTGTGTGAATTATCGTGGAATTCGTTATTTGATGTAAAGAGATTATTTTACGTACAGGATTAAGAATGAGAATGGTTCCGAGCGGTTTCGAGGTAATGATGAGTACGCTCTTTAGATAGAGTTGTTGTTATTTATTGTGTTTCGTTTTTACATTAAGTTAACTTTGTTATGTTTGTTTTCGATTTGAAATTTAATGTTAAATTGATTTCGAATAAGTTTTATAACTTTATTGAGTTTAGTTTTGTTTTTTAATTTAAATGTTTTGAGTTTTATTTTAATTTAATTTAATTACTTGGGTTCTCTTTTCAAACAAAATGTCGTTAGCAAAATTAAAGAAAAATGAATTAATTGAGATTGTTGACGAACTGGAGCTTACGCTATCTACGAGGCCGACCATACTGTCGATAACAGATACTTGAAACGAGCGAAATTTATAAGAATAATTATGACCTCGTAGAAACGGTTGTTAAATCCGTGACTCAAAAAGAAAAGGACAATGAAAAAGGGCTGAGCAGGAGAGATTAGAAAGAGAATCGGCGCTTGAATTAGAAAAAAATTAAACTTGCGCAGTTAGGAAAACAATTAGAACTTAGTAATATTCAGAAAGAAACATCAAATAAATTCAGTGATGCTGCAGTAAAAAGCGATTCTGAGTTCTCATGTTGCGTGCCATGGCGCCTGTCGTTGTCAGGTTTTGTTCTTACATTTGGTTAATGAAGTGTTATCCTTTAACTGGATTTGTTTTAACTTTAATTTCAAAATTTAATTGAACCATTGTTGTTCGTTTTTAGCACTTTCCAACAAAGTTGAAAAGTGCTTATGCATTCGGTTTGTCTGTCCGTCTGTCCGCGCTCTAACTCCCGTAAATATACTCGGATTGCTATGAAATTTTTATACGTTATTGAGGTTTACCCTAGCACGAACCCTATTGAAAATGAAGTTTCTACCATGATTAGTTTATCTACAGGGCGAATCAAAAGTTTCCCATTACATTACGGCTTATGGCGAAAAATCGTTAATATACTCGGATTGCCATGAACTTTTAGGACGTTATTGAGGTTTACCCTAGCATGAACACTACTGAAAATGAAGTATCTACCATGATCAGTTTATTTACAGAGAGAATCAAAAGTTTCCCATTACATTACGGCACATGGGGAAAAATCGTTAATATACTCGGATTGCCATGAAATTTTAGGACGTTATTGAAGTTTACCCTAGCACGAAGCCTGTTAAAAATGAAGTTTCTATTATGATTAGTTTATCTACAGGGCGAATCAAAAGTTTTCCATTACATTACGGGCCATGGGGAAAAATCTTTAATATACTCGGATTGCCATGAAATTTTAGGACGTTATTCACGTTTACCCTAGCACAAGTCCTATCGAAAATGAAGTTTCTACCATGATTAGTTTATCTACAGGACGAATCAAAAGTTTCCTATTACATTACGGCTTATGGGGGAAAACCGTTTCAAAGGAATTTTAAAGATGTTATACCCTGTCAAACATATTAAAATATGCATTCTATAAAATATAAGGTAAAAATGTAGCTATTATTCATTTACAGGGCCACACAAAAGAATTCCTTTAGATAATGGTAAAAGGGGGAATTGTGTGTGACATATTTTAAATATATTAAGCTTTTTCATGTATAATAAAATTGATATATGTCACTGAAGCTTAATATAAATTATACGCTACTGTCTTGCATAATATGAAGTACATAGCATTTACAGGGCCACACAAAATATTTCAAATAGTATATTCTTTCCGAAGTACCGCATATGTGTCCGATGATGGCTGATGGAGGGATGAAATGCATTTTAATTTTGATATTCGCGTTTATATTTCGCTAAATATATGCACATTATATGGTGTGTATAAATGTTATAGTTGATATACAGGGCTGCCCAAAAGAGCTCACCAACGTTACTGAATATGAGCGTAAATTATTTAAACGTGGTTCTTAAATAAGCTATGCATTTTTAACGCTGAGCTGCACTCAATTTACTGAGAAACGTTTGCAGAATATAGATAAAGGGATATACAAGGCCACGCAAAGAATTCGGTACATGGACGCCTATGAATAATGATTTATAAGAATGTGATTTAAGTTGTTTTAAAAGTTTTTTTAGTTTACAATAACTTTTAGCCTAATGCTGACGTGTAATAAAGGTACAATGTAAACTACAGGGCTGACCAAAAGTATTCAAGTATGTTTGCATCTAATAGTATGAATTGCTAAAAAAGAAATTTCAAGCTCCTGGGTATTTTCTTGCTAAGTTAATTTTCCCATTATATGAACTGACATATGAAATACAGGGCTGTTCTAATGTACTGGAATACATATTTGGGTATATTTGGCTATACACTATTATTTCCCTAAATAACAAAGTTTTGTTAAAGATTTCATTAAGTGTTGGAAAGTGCTTCATAATCTATGCTTAACGCATGATTTTTCTTACTTGTTTTAGTTATGGCGTGTGATTAGTGTTAATTTTCATTACTGAAGTTTTAAATGTATGTACAAATATTACGAAACAGACAGACTACTTTCAGGTGTGAACAGAAATTTCCATCTCCTTATCAACATGTTTCTTCATTCCGCAATCACAGTATTTTACAGATGAAATTTTGTTCGATTGCCAATCCCCATTTTATCTGAAAGGCTGTCGTTTACATAGTTCTTTTTTTGAAGAAAGTGTAAATATATCAAAACAAACCACACAAATACAAATCAGAAAGCCTGACACTGTAGCTTTGTACTGAGTGGGGCCCAAATAAACAAAATGTAAACTTGGCAAACATATTTTGCTCACACCGGTAAAATTAAACAGAAATTGTTTAATGAAAAAAATATGCACAGTAATCGATGTAATACTTATTACCTTCGGCGTGTATATTACAGCAACGAAGGAACCCTTGCATGTAGGGGAAGATGGGGATACTTGAGCCATTTTTTGAATTTTAATTTTTTTAAATTTTTTATATTTTTTTAGAATAAAATAAAATATTGAAAACGAAAATTTGATATTTTTCCTTCAACTAAAAACCACTTTCAATAAATTTTGAACTATTTTTCTATGTATAATAAATGTTTATTTTTTGTTTTACATCATGGCTCAAGTATCCCCATGGCGGGGATACTTGAGCCATGGTGAAGGGATACTTGAGCCACTACGGAAAAATACCTACAAAAGTAATTTTTTTCGCTTTATTTTTGCACAAACATTTTACAGAATGATAAATTATGAAACGTAAAGTCTTTCAAAACCAATTGAGAAAACAAAGCTAGTAATTCGATCATTTTTTGTCGTTAAAACTGGTTGTGGAAGGATAATTTGAACTTGAGTTATAACGACGGTAGAAACATCCTCAGTTCAGAGCCATTTAAATTTGGAATCTGCAATTCTTCGGGCAAATTTCATTTTTAAAATATTAAGCATTTATCCAACAAATATTTTTATAGTTTTCTTTCTGGCATATTTTATTAGTAACCAACCATCAATAGAAGGTTTTCTTTCACATCATCACCATCATTGACAGAATTTTCCTCTAATGATATTGTCGAACTCATGCTTTTAGTTTAGTAGCTGTCGGAATTTAAGCCAGATGTATCATTCTACTATTTCAAACACTTTTTTGATTTCACAGGAAAAAATTTTGTCTTCCTCTTTGGCTCCATGTAGGTAAGTTTGAACTGGGATTTTTGTTGCTTTTCTTGTTTTTGTGCGCTCTTTTTACCAATTTTTCATCAATTTTCTTAGTTAAAAAAAAAAAAAAAAAGTTACAGCAACAGAGGTTACGATTTCAATATAAAATACTAATCTTAATATTTTATATTAAAAAATAAATATTTTAATATGTTGGACCTAACTAATTAAAGTATTAGAGATTATAGCCTGTAAAACCGTTTTAAAAAGTTATTTTCATTTAATAAAAGTTAAATTGAAAACTATGTTTACATTTATCTAGACAGGCTATCTTGTTAGTCAAATCGAAAAATAAAATAGATATTTTCATTTAAAAAATATACATTTTTAAACATTTTTAGGTCGTTAGTTTTTTAAGAAAAAAAAAATAAAATTAAAAATTATTCTCCCTTTTCTCCAGAAAATTATCTATTAGTGAATATAAGGATGGAATTTTATTTTTTGTTTGTTTCACCCATGTTTAATTTCTAGTGGGGATGGTTAAGACATGGCTCAAGTATCCCCACTCTCATTGGCTCAAGTATCCCCACTATCACTATTTTTGTTTCCCAGAGTTTTACTAAATAAAGCATGCAGCAATTAGAACTATTTTAGACTCAAAATACAATTGAAATTATGCTTATTGAATGTATGTATATAGTTGCAACTTTAAACAAAACTTTGATTACAAAAAAACAAAAAAACCATGCACCCAAATATTTACTTCAGATAGGGAAAAGACAACTATTAATCACTATACTTTCAAAATGGTACCAAGATGTGTGATTTCTTTTTTACATGTTCAGAACTATAAATATGTTATCATATTGGCAGTTTTAGAAAGAAAAATTAACCAACTGTAGAGATAATAGGGGTGGCTCAAGTATCCCCTATGCTCAAGTATCCCCACTCTCCCCTACTCTTCGTGGATGAAATATAAAATAAAAATCTTCCAATAATAGGGCATCGATGTTAAAACAAACTTTTCTACTACTATACGTTTTGAGATTATAGGTGAATATATCAAAATAAACAGCACATTTTTTAAGAAAATGTATTTAATTTTATTGACTTGCGTAGTATATATTGTATAGATGGAAATAAAGCAAAATACATTTTAACACGGGAGGACGCGCGCAATGCCTAAAAGACCCGGAGTGCGTATAGTGTTTAGAATTGTAACCACTAATTTTATAAAAGTAATCTTCAACTTATTTTATCGCAAAATTTGTAAGAATTGTCAACGTTTTAATAAAGTGACTGTTATAATTTGAATTTATTGGTGGCAAAGTTAAAACCATTCATACCCTGGGTAAGCGCTCGTTCTGCCGAGTTAACCGAAAAGGGAAAGTTCTGCTTTAACCCCTTCGCGACGGGAACCTTTTACGAAATTTTTCATGTTTTGTTACCGATTTTTAAAAACAGAAAGCCTTATTAAATCGGGGAAGAGCTCCGATTATGTAAGTCAAATTTTACTCTAAAATTTTACTGGTGGGTAAGAACACAGATTCTTAAGCCTTTTTGCTGCACGTACCCGTATCACTCGTCCCCAAGGGCTACTTGTATCAATAAAATGACTTGTAACAATAAAATGACAACATAATAAAGATATTTCATTGGCACCGGTAAAATAAAGCAGATATTTGTTAATGAAGTTCTTCAGACTGCACTTATTTTAAGCCTTCTGTTTAAATTTCAGCTTTCAATTATAGATTTTTATTAATAAATTGATAACTAAGAGTGATGAACAGCGAAAATAATTAAAACTTACTGTTTGTACATGAAATTGATACATGAAACTAAGTATCGTTTTTTTTACAATTTCTTAACTTTTTTATTATTATTTTATTTTTTCGCATTAGAAAACATAGAATAAGTATATATTTAATAATTTTTCTATTACTAATGGACTGTAGAAATGGTACATGAAAATTCATATACATGAAAAAAAGCGTAAAGATGTGTATCCTAGGATACATAAGGTGTGAAGAGGTTACAGCAACGGGCGAACGCTTATAGGTCACTGAGTTCTCTTCGGTGACTTAAAGAAGCAAGTAAGAAAAATCATGCTTTAAGCATAGATTTTGAAACACTTTTCAACACTTCCTGAAATATTTAATAAAAATTCGTTATTCACGGAAACTGTCTATTAGTCGAACATGTATTCCAATATTTTTGAACAGCGCTGTTTTTAATCTGTTTGTTGATCTATATACAATATAATGAGGAAATTTAGTTTAACAAGAAAACGCCTAACTAGTTGAAATTTTCCTTTCACCAGTTTATACTAATAGATGGAATCACACTTGAGTACTTTTCTTCAACCCTGTAGTTTACTTAGCATCTTTATTACACGAAAGTATTTTGCGGAAATTTAATTCAAAAAA
The DNA here is from genome assembly GCA_964019185.1 of Maratus speculifer. Taxonomy (NCBI): domain Eukaryota; kingdom Metazoa; phylum Arthropoda; class Arachnida; order Araneae; family Salticidae; genus Maratus; species Maratus speculifer. The sequence continues at coordinate 18,452,301 of OZ025292.1, read as the reverse complement.
ACTTTCTAAACTACTTAAATCACATTTCTAAAAATTTTCACTTTTTGGCGATCCTGTATCCAGGACTTTGCGTGACCCTGTATATCATTTTATCTATATTTTACAAACATTTCTTAGTAAACTGAATGCAATTCAAAGTAAAAATTATTAGCTTATTTAAAATCTGCCTTTAAATAAATTACGCTCATATTCAATAACCTTTCCGAGCTCTTGTGTGTAATCCTGTATGTCTAAATCACGAAACTGTTAGCATTTATGCACATCGTATAATGAGTATATATTTAGTAAAAATTAAAAGCGCATATCGTAATTAAAATTGCATTTCATCCAACAGCCATCATCCATAATATGCAGTACTTCGGATAGAACATAATTTTTGAAAAATTTTGTGGGTACCCGAAAATTTTATGCACTTTATATAATAAGTGAAATAACTCATATTAAGCCTTAGCGACATATATCAATTTGATTACACAAGAAATCGTTTACCATAATTCAAATACGTCTCAAATAATTTCCCCTATTAGGGGTCGGAGCATATAGGACAAATTTTATTGTTCTTACCAGAATATTTTATGAATAATCTTTAAGAGACTTTTTTTGTAAGTCAAACAATAGGAATACATCATGAAGATTTGTCATAAGAAATTCTGGTCAGAACAATAAAATTTGTCCTATATGCTCCGACCCCTGTAACTATTTATTATTACTTAATGGAACACCTTTGTATCGCCCTATAATTGAATAACAATTATTTTTTTAACAGCATATTTTAGTGCACTTCCTAGATGCATATAAATCTGAATATGTTTCACCGGGTGTAACATCTTTAAAAGTAATTTGAAACGATTTTTTCCCTTAGGCCATAATCTAACGGACAATTTTGACTGTCCTTGTAAATAAACTAATCATGGTAGAAAACTTAATTTTCAATTGGGTTTGTGCTAGGATAAATGTCAATAATCTTCCAAAAAATTCTTGGTAATCCGAGTATATTTACGAGAGTTTGAGAGCGGACAGATGGCCAGATGGACAGACAAACCGAAAGCATAAGCACTTTTGAACTTCGTTGGAAAGTGTTAAAAAGAAACTATTCTGTTTCATTCCAAAAACAGATTGGACAAATTGTGGAGAACGTACAGAAAGTTTGGTGCACCGTTCTTAACTATGTGGCTGATTTTTCAAGTATGCCAAACATAGAGAAGTGATTTGTTATGCCAATAACCCAACCCAGCGACCCAGATTACTGTCTCTCTTTAAGCCTTTTTATGAAAGTGCTTTATAAAGCTATGTGCTGACCGATTGTATGCATTAACTCTTTCCGGCACACTGTGCATGGTCTGGGATATCTATTTTTAATTGCAAACTTGCAAATGGCACTAATAATATTTTAGTAAAACTTTGCTTTTATAATAAAAACTTAAATTAAGGAATTCAAAATATCTAAAAAACTAGTTTGTGAATTCCGGTGTCAGTCGATAATTTCTCATTTTACTAACAGATTTTGCCCGTGCCAGAAAGGTTTAAACTTCTACCGTCTGTATTAAAAAAAGGTACACATGTCCATGGGTAAACGCTGGAGCCATTTTGAAGCTGACTACACCAAACGATTAAATTTCTTTTCTACCACTATTTTAAAAATTCAAGTGCATTTTCCTTGACACCCCAGTTGCAATTTTTCTCTTTTTTTTATAAGTTTAAAAATAATTTTCAAGTATTACTTTTCTTAATCTTTCATCGCTATGCATTCATCTCTCTCTCTTAAATTTTCTTCCCTGTTTTTTATTTTATTTTATTTAAGAAAGGAGCATTATGATTTGGAACTTCGTATACTAGAGTTTCAAGAAACGGAGAAAGAGAAGGTGGAAATTTTAAGAAATGATAATTCAGATTATGAATATTGATCATGTTTTTGCTGTTTATTCACAATAAAAATTAGGTCAGATAAAAGTTTAGAGATTACAGTTTCAAAATTCTCAAAGTGGTGCAATACGGATTTCAATTTAGATCTTTGGTGATAAGATGCCTTTATCTCTTCTCTTAATTATTCCGGAGCCTCATCCGAGATGAACATGTTTTCTAACGCAAATTTTATCTAACCAAAGACTTCAAATGAAATCGAGAAAGTACCTTATGTAAACAACACACATTTTCCTACATATATTTTTCGGTTTAAATATGCAAATTTTGGGTAAGACTCTGGAATAACTAAAAGATGTTGAATTCTATGTCAGATTAATAAATACGGAATGTTTTTTTTCTTTGAGAAAAGGGTGGTGATATCAAGGCAATTTTCGTCAATAATTACAATGGCCTGATTGGCGCATTTTTTGATTGCCTGCATTTTTTAATTAGGTGGGTTAATACAGGGTGTCCAGCAAATAACACCCTGATTTCAAATTTAAATTTCTCAAAAACAAAAATCGATAGAACTATACGGTAAACAGTTTCTTTATTAGGTAAGCTGTGAAAATGTTATACTAAAGTTTCGAACGGTGAATATTTTGAAAAAATTATGTTCTGATTGCAAAGAATGCTCGACTTGACGTTTTTCTTGCTTTAGATTGCTTGTAGAGAACGAGTTTTTCGGGGTACTTAGCCATATTTTTAGAACTAAATTTTTGAAATTTCTGAAATTCCAAAAATTTTGTTCCAAAAAACTTTAAAATATGGCGTTGTCCGCCTAAAATCTCATTCAAACCAAGCAATTTAAAGCAACAAAAATGTTAAGTCAAGCATTCTTTGCAATCAGAACATAATTGTTTCAAAATATCCACAATTCAAAATTTCTGCATAACATTTTTACAGCTTTCCTAATAATCAAACCGATTACCGCATAATTCTATCGGTATTTGTTTTTGAGAAATTTAAATTTGAAATCAGGGTGTTATTTGCTGGACACCCTGTACAATGAGTTGAAACGCGTAATGGAAATTTATGATACTGCTTTCTTTATCTGCATCATTGGCGATTGTAGCGGGGATTTTTCACCAGAGCGTTACAATTTCACTCTCAGCGCAACAAAAGTTTTCTTAATATTACACTATTCTATTTTCTTTGTCTTGTGTCAGCAATTATTTCACTTTCATATAATAGTCCATTTACAATATATATCCAGGAAGACAGCATTTTAACTTCTAGTGAGTTATTATTTTTATTTTCTCCTGAATGAGGAAGGTTAGAACCAATTGCCCTAAAATCAGTTATATTCTACCGTTTGACAGCATTTCAGTGTTGCCAGATTGTCGAAAGCCAATTTCCCCAAAATTTCTGAAATTTTCCCCAAATCAGGGCTTTTTTCAGAAAAAGAAACCAAAGCAATTTCTACTCAAAAAAGCAAGTTCCCAATTTTCACTTTTCCGTTATAAAATTTTTTTAACAAATTTAAACTCAAAATTTTCCCCAAATCAAGCATTTTTTTTTGAAAAAATTCTCCCATTTATGGGGAAAAAAAAAACATTTAATTCCAACAGAATTTTTCAAAGCTAAAAACAAAAAAGAAAAGTTATGAAATTGTTTTTATTTTTGTTGTATAAATCTATACTATTAAGTGAAATGTATTTCTGTGCTGGTGTTTTTGTCCGTATTGACAGGAAAATCTGAATCACTTATCTGAAAATTCAGAGGAGGGATAGCTCAGTGCAGATCATGATGAATCTGTAGTACATATAAACGGTGAACACGACCGCGAGAATGATTTATATCTATTATTTCTGTATTTTATTTTCGTTTTCCAAACCAAAATCGAATTCGAGACGAATCCAGTATTGGTTAGTGTCTGAAAGTAAAAATTGAAATTGTGATAACATTTCCCCAAGTTTTTCCCCAAATATGTTCATAGTCCCCAAACATGTCCCCAAGATTTACTTGTCCCCAAAAAATTCCCCAGGAAGTTTACAATATTAACAAGCAGAAACAAAAATTGCCCAATTTAAAAAATTACCCCAAAAAAATTGCCCAGGCCGGGAGTCGAACCCAGATACTTGGCTTACAAGGAAATGGCAGACCAGATGCTATGACCAATAAGGTTATCTGAGCGAAAAATCCCAGCCGGCTGTCGCCCCGGTAGCTTAACAGGTAAAGCATTGGCCTTGTAAGCCAAGTATCTGGGTTCGACTCCCGGCCTGGGCAATTTTTCGCTCAGTTGGAAATTATTCAATTCGTATGATTACTTTACTAATCAGTTAGATTGTGTTGAAAAATAATAGTATATCTACGTAGCCATCGTCATATGGGGGTCCATTACCTGCGGTCTATTCTGTTGAACTGTCAAAATGGCAGACCAGATGCTATGACCAATAAGGTTATCTGAGCGAAAAATCCCAGCCGGCTGTCGCCCCGGTAGCTTAACAGGTAAAGCATTGGCCTTGTAAGCCAAGTATCTGGGTTCGACTCCCGGCCTGGGCAATTTTTCGCTCAGTTGGAAATTATTCAATTCGTATGATTACTTTACCAATCAGTTAGATTGTGTTGAAAAATAATAGTAAATCATTAATAGGTTCTGTTGCCCCTAATCTTTTCTTACGAGTTTGCTCCTTCAATGAATGCTCAAGGTATTGATCAAATATTATTCTCCCCTCAGTGTATCTGTTTGTCATTTTTATAATGATTTCGGTAAAAGCATTTGCGAAGTCCTCACAAGTTTTCATGGCAGGTGTCTTTTTATTGATTGTACGATTGCCATTCCATCTATAATGCACACTTTTTCTAGTAATAGAAGTAATCGAGGATGCTAATGATTCATGTATGGGAGAACGATTGTATTGCTCTATTTCTGCAGTAAATGAACTTTTGTCAGATGGAATATGAAGATACCCATCAGAAGAAAACAATGATCTTGGTATTACAGAAAACTCGTAATTTCCAAGTGCATCTTTTAGGTTTATAGACATTTGAGGTCTGGATTGCATAACAACGAGAAAACGAGTAAAAAGTTGCCTATCTTCTCGAATTTTAACTAATTTATCCCCAATCTTAAATGCAGTCTTCTCGTTCCAAGTACTGAATGTTTTCAATTTCATTTTTTTCATTCGATGCCAAATTGACAATTTAGCGTGTTCACTCTGTAGTCTATCTTTTACAAATTCTTCGAATTCCAATTGGCCTTTTTGGTCACGGTTCAGAATATTATCCTTCGCAGATTCTGTAACTGTCATAGATGATTCAATATTCATTAGTGTGGTATTATCTCGGAACGGGTTTCCTCCACAATGATTCCGAATGCTCTCCTTGATGATGGTTGCATTGTGAAAACTTCTTAATGGCATGGACGTCTGAAGTTGATAATGTTTCATCGGCTGCCTACAGATTTCATTTGGGCAGTACTTTTCAAAGAAACTTGAAACAATGCGTAATACTTTTGGTGCACATAAGAAATACCTTTCGAGGGCGTTTTCGTTCTGAGTCAAACCAGTATTTCCTCCAATGTTCTTCAGCTGTTTGATTTTTTGCTCCAAGTTCTGGTCTGAAAATAGTTTCGTAAGCGGCACATTGGATTTGAATATTGCAAAACAACCAGATTCAAGAGCATTCCATACATCTGAATGTGTTGTTTTAAGGTCCTTTATCTGTGCTATGTATACTGGAATGTGTCTGGCATAATGAAATAAGTCTTGTCCAAAGTGATATTTGATTTGTTACTCTAATGATGCGAGATGCAATGCCCAATCTCCTTGACGACTGGCATGGATGAAACGTACAAAAGATCCAAGTTGGTTCATATACTGCAGTAGGAACTTTGCCGTGTTCTCACTGCATTGTATAATATGTGGAAGTGAATCTTATTCAACTACTGCTTTGATATATTCAAACAAAGTTGTATCTTCATTTTCACATTTGTGAAATTTCTCAGCTAGTGAGTTGAATTTTTCTTGCAGAGAAATAACCTCTGCAGAGTGTTTCAGTATTTCAAAGAGAAGGTGCATGCCAAAGTAATAGTCATGTAAAACTTTTATGCCTCTAGTGCATGTCTTCCCTCCAAAAATCTTTCAGAAGAGTTCAGTTTCAGGAGAGTTCAAACCAATTTCAGTACATATGAGGTCAATGCCACTACTGTCAGTGTACTTTCCTAATACACGGAGAGGTGCAAAATAAGCATAATACTCTCCCACTCAGAACAGCCACTTTTGTTTGCCGGTAGATAGTTGAATTTACAAAGAAGACAGAGTGAAGCTAACTTTGACTCACGAATTTTACTCATTTGTAGTATATTCTTTCAGTTTTTCGAGATTGTCTATTTCGCGTTTTCGACATAGTTATCCATCTTTCAAGCACACTAAATAATTCATCGTTTATTCACAATTAAATCACTATTATTGGTGAGTACAATTCAGGAACATATTGTTCTCACATTAGCAGCAAAAGAGAAAACAAACAATACTAGTAATTTTTCAAGTAAATTGATAAAAAAAATAATAAATAACACAATTTACGTCTATTTTGACTGTAGATTCGTATTTCTTGACCCCAAAAACATATAATTCAACATACTGGTCAATAATATTCCACAAATATTAAAGAAGTCAGTAAATGGCAGCCATCTTGGACGCCATCTTGAAAATCACATCAAAAATGTGTAAGAAAAAAATGGCACCTAACATATTTAGAATCTACAAATCAAAATCTACAAAATAAAACAAAAATATCAAACTTAGAACAAAAATCCAGCTGGAAAACATTTCAAACACTACTAAAAGGATAAAAAGCAAAATTTATACAAATTTGACTGAATCATAGAGTTTTTTCCCCCGTGAAATCTAAACCCGGCATGATTTTCACGATATCAAAATTTACAAATGTACATTTCGCATCTGTATTCACGTTTAACAAAATTGGCATTTTAATTTGATAAGTTTGATTCAAAACTTGAAGTCTTAATGCTATCAGCTGAAATAGATATTAAACTGTTGATGTTCTTTTACGTATAAGTCAAATTTTGTAAATGAAGTCAAAATTCACCGGGTTTTATAACAGAAGATATTTAAATTTCTATTTTTTCCCTTTTAATGAGAAAATGGCAACATAAAGATACAGCACTCAATTTTTTCCGTTGCTTTAAATAGAAATGGAGTACTCCTGTTGCCACGATTACGAAAGAAATATTAAAAGCTACAAAAAAATCATTTCTTAAAAACAAATTAAAATACAGCTTTTAAATAAATTTCATTTAAAAGTAAATTTTTTTCCCTACACGGAGATGTAAAAATTGAAAATATGCGACATTTAGAAATTTAAAAACTTTTAGTAGCAAAAATTGCAATACCGAAATTCATTTAACATTTGAAAGTGTTGCCATACGTAAAATGACGTATGCGTTACGCACATATACGTTTGGCTTTTATAATATAGATATTTTTTTCAAATCTGCTACACTAGTTTTTTCCACATTGTAATGTTGAATTATTTAATCGCTCGAAATTTGAGATTAGATAATGTGAAAATTTTCAAACTAAAATACCGGTTTTGAAATGTAAGTTTTGTTCACTTTACATGACAAGTTTTCTTGTCAACCTGTTTTAATGTGTCAAAACAATGATTAAGGGTCTCTAGGTCACTCCTTATTTCATTTTGATAATGATATAATATTGCTTTGTGAATACCGTACACCACACATTACAAGTTTGTAAGATTAGGTATTTTTTATAGGGGATCAGTGCATCTTTATAAACAGATTTTGGCATTCTATTACTATTCTCAGATATAAAGAAACTTGTAAAAATTTTATTGACATATGGAAGGCTTCTTTAAATATTTCAAACTTTAAAAAGAGTGATTTTTTTATATAGAATAACACGTAGAAGGATTTGATAGTCTCATCGAGAAATTAAAAAGACGATCACTCTAACATACTATTGCATGCTTTTGCGAATGCAAATGTTTACCGTGAGTCTCATAACCAAACTTTATCCTAAGTGTTTTATTCTTTTTTTTAATTTTTCGATTTGGTATTGAGTTTAACAAGCGGGATTAGGTTTTCGCATGTTTTACAGCAGAGCACTGAATGTAGCGAATTAAATGTATAGCTTGATAAAAAATGGGCTCAACATGCCTCGTTTTATATTTCTATGTTTCTGTTTATCCAACAAAAAAATTCCTTTTCGCAATAGCTTGTAAAAAGAATAATACTTAAAAAAAAAAAAAATTGCATTGAATTCCATGAAATCAAAATGCTTGTAGAGCTTGTAAAGATTTATAACAAGCAACTTTTCATGATATGATTTCAATAATAGGCACTGAAAACTGTCATTTTTCTATTTGACTAAAATTTACTCCTACTGCCATTTATCGGTAATCATCGCAAATTGAGCTTGATTCAAGTACGCACTGAAGATGTAGAACTTAAGCAGTTCAAGAAAATTGTCATCCAAATATAAATCAAGAGTGGACTTGTTCCTTTTCAGTTCTGAAAGTCTGATCTAAAAAAACAATTTTATATGTAATAAAAATAATAATAAATAACGTATCTCATATTTTAAAAAAGAAAAAAAAAACATTCAGTATTTAACTCAAATATTCAACATGTTTCCTTCCGTCACATATTTAAAGTTCTGCATACATAAGAACCTAATTATATACAAATAACTGCACAAAATTAAATATACAGTCGAGTCTCTATATAACGAAATCCATTGTTCCAGTAAAAAATTCGTTACATAAAGAAATTCGTCGAATAGAGAAAGCCGTTAAAATTTCTGTTTAATGTGCAAATTTTGAACAAGTATTATTTTTTATACGTTTAATTTAAAATTTGAAGTGTTTAACTATAAATATTAACGTAATATCCTATTTCTTAATTATTTGAACAGTTTCAAAAAAGAGAATCGACATTTATTTAAAAGCTTAATAAAAATCACACAAGAAAAACGTACGTTAATTTTTTTGACATTGAAAACACAAGATCTCAAATTTTTGGGCTCATTGCTCTGGGAGTGAATGTGCCCCCCCCCCCCCCCCCGAAGCCACCCTCTGAAATCAACACTGACTTCAATTACCACATTGATCCGGGTTTTATATGTGTAACAATTAAATTGACACTATTTCTGTAAAGATGTTAAAAGATGTGTGGGAGGGGGGCTGGTGAAATGAATTCGTTGGACTTAAAAGATCAAGGAGATTCAAGGTAGAGAAGCAATATAAAAAAAACAGCCCTGAACGATAAATCAAAAATAAGTGATGGAAATTTGATTCCTTGTGATTTTAAAGCTTTTTTAAAACTGAATAAATAAAGAACATTTTATGACAAAATTCGTTATATGGAGATAGATATTTCGCTATATAGAAACTGTTTTTAATGTAATCATGAAAAAAGGGGACCGTTCCTGCTAAAAATTCGTTATATAGAGAAATTCGATGTATGGAGTTTCGTTACAGAGAGACTCGACTGTATATATATATTTTCAAAATGTGGGGTGGAGCTACTCAGAATTTCGCATTTCGATTTTGAGAAAAATCCATTCTAAAAATTGCCTTTATTTTTGTTAGGAACGAATTTTTTTTTTTATTTTTGAAGTAGATATTTATGACAGTAATCAATTTGATTAAAAATCAGCTTTTATACATGTCATTAAGTAATGTGGATCATTCCATGAGGTTTTGTAACATGAGTTACCAAGATTATAACTGCGAAATTGTTGTTCACCGTTATTTTCATAAAGTTTTCTTGGCTTTATTCAATTAATGAGGTATCCCCGATAAAATAAGTCTCATTTTTCGAAACGAAAACATTGGTAGAAAAAAATCGTAGCTGGTAACTCACGTTACAGGCATGCATGGAATTACCCATGTAAACTTTATGTTAGTCTTAGCAAATGTATTCTGTCACAAATACATGCAGAGGTGTAGTCGTAAAAATAACAGAGGATATACGCTCAAGGCAGAGAGAGTATACCCCAGAGTACGCATACTATAGCTTTTTTGAGAAACAGAGGGCATACGGTGTTCCTTTAAAAAATCCAGAAGATATGCGGCGTATACCCTTCACTACATCCCTGGATACATTAGTTCCATTAGCCGTGATGTTTTTGAATACACTATATTGCCATTGATTATGGGACACTTGCGATTTTAGACATTTTACTAAATATCTAGGAAAATACATGAGGAATCATCTCGAAACTCTTAGTGTATAAATATAATAGTATACGTCATACATCTCCGTGAAGATTTTTTACCGAAACGCCATAGGGGACCGTCAACAAATTAAAAAAGAATGAATATCTTTTGAATAACCCTGTCAAAATTAATGTAGCAAAAGCGCTCAAACTCTAGATTATGATTGAATGCCTTACTGTAATACACTGTGTTCATTTTTATGCAAATAGCATGCACACTCGCAGAGTAATTAAGGTTTTTATAAAAATGGTCCCAAATTTTTCCAAGTTTTTCCGTTATAATTTTCCGAGTTTTTAATATAAAATAATATTTTTTTCAGAAAATATGACAAACAACATTACACACAATAACCCTGTAATCAGAATTAAAAAATAATAAAAATTGTATAAAAAATGAGTAGGTTTACTATATAATGTTTTTCTGCGCATGCGTCAAAGATATCAAAATTTCATTTGCATATTATGTTAGCTAAATGTATAAAGCAACTTTTCTAAAAGTCTCAAAATCATAGCTTGAAAATTCTGAAAGTAATCGTCTATAGAAAAAGGACAAAATCCGTTGTTTCCAAAATGAAGCAAAGAAATGAGGGATTTTATCCAAATGCAATAGTACATCCCCTATTGTGTATTCTATATTGACACTAATCAATGAATATATGGATACAACCCCTCTTGTTTTTGCTTCATTTTGAGAATAACGGATTTTCGACTTATTCAATTGACGATTATTGTCAGAATTTTCAAGTTATGATTTTGTGACTTTCACAAAAGTTGCTCTATACATTTAGCTAACATAATATGCAAATGAAATTTTGATATCGTTGACGCATGCGGAGTAAAAAATTATTTAGTAAACCAACTCATTTTTTATACAATTTTGATTATTTTTTAATTCTGATTACAGGGTACTGTGTGCAATGTTGTTTGTCATATTTTCTGAAAAAAATAATATTTTAAATTACGAACTCTGAAAATTATAAGGAAAAAACTTGGAAAAATTTGGGATCATTTTTATAAAAACCTTAATTACTCTTCGAGTATGCATGCTATTTGCATAAAAATGAACAAGGCTTATTAAAATAAGGCATTCAATCACAATCTAGAGTTTGAGCGCTTTTGCTACCCTAGTTTTGACAGGGTTATTCAAAAAATATTCATTCTTTTTTAATTTGTTGACGGTCCCCTTTGGAGTTTCGGGAAAAAATCTTCACGGCGATGTATGACTTATACTATTATATGTATACACTAAGAGTTTCGAGATGATTCCTCATGTGTTTTTCTAGATATTTAGTAAAATGTCTAAAATCGCAAGTGTCCCATAATCAATGGCAATATAGTGTATATGAGAATTAAATATGATAGGTGATGTCAATATGTAATGTGAAAATGACAATAGTCATCTATGCTACATAGAGAAAATAACGCGAATTCCTATCTTACCAATATGAATATATGTTGAATGAGGTACATTTCCGTAATTGTATTTTATACATCTTGCAGTGTTATTTAACCCAAATGGAGAATCCACTTCATCTTGTTCAGTTTTCTGCATTGATATTTATACTACAAACAGATACATTTATTAGCTAGCATAGTAACGCCACCTGTTGGGCAATTTAAATGAAAACGTAATCAAAACCATATTATATCAAGGACTAACAGAATCTAAAGTTTTATGAAAATCCGTTCTTTAGTTCTTGACATATACGTAGTGTAGAAATCCTGAAAAAAGCAGTATAGCAGCGCCACCTATTGAACGATATTCACCAAAAACTAATCAGATCCAATTTTTATCAAGGTCTAACTTAATCTAAAGTTTTGTGAAATTCCAGGCATTATTTTTTGAGATAGAGCGCCCTCAAATTTACGTCACATACAGACAGAGTGACAAACAGACTAGCAGACAGACATTTTGTAGAAACAAGTTTTTAGGAACCTCTGATCCCTAAAATGTGCAAATTACTTTCTTCTTGTAAAGACAGAAGAAAGTAAATATATATATTTCTTACTTGTTGACTATTTTTTTTTCATACGAAATAATATTTTTACAAATGTACAAAACATTTTTTTCTCTTTTGCATTTATATGTCTCTGTTTGCATTTTTCAGTCATCCTGATGAACATTCACAGGCGAAATTGGTTTGAAAGAAATTAAAATACAGGGTGTTCATAAAAGTTGTCTCTGTTTCAGTGGTATAGTAGGAGATCTTTATAATGGAATCTTAAAAACGCAAGGTTATGCATTACATAGAATTTTGCGCTATATGAACCACATTTCACTCAACATAAAGTTTATCTCATAAATATATCCAAATATGTCTGAAAGATATCAAGATATATTAGAGTATCTTTATATTGAATTCCTTGTCAAGAGGATTTATCCAAATAATAATTTTTTTAAATAATATTGATGATTCTACATATAGTTAAATACACTTTATAAACTTGGCAAAATAAACTTGGATCCAGAAATGTTATGGATGGTATACGGAGATATATGTACTGGACCTTCTGTACTTTTTTTTAAAGAAACTCCGTATACCATCTGTTTTCAAATAAAGCATTAGCGTGTATCCTATCTATGCATGTTCATGACGTCCGCATATACCTTCTGCCTATACCTTATACTCTGTATTTTTCTACGACTACAACACTGCCTGGACCCAAATCCTTCCTTATATTACTCATTTTCAAAAATGTTGATAGTAATTTTACCAAATTTTTTCATTAAAACGTTCAAAATTAAGGAGATAAAATTGAACTTATGTAGAGTCGACTCTCGTTAATTCAAAATCGGATAAATCGAATCTTTGTTTAATTCGAATTAAACATGAAGCCCCGAAATTTTCAATGGCAGAATAACGTTAAAATTTTTCATTTATTCGAACTCATTTTCTCTTGAATTCATTTAATTCAAACTAACGAGAATTCCGATATTTCATTTTTTCTTTCTTTCTCGCGGATTTCAGATTCTTCGAATAACTTTGATTTTTGTAAGAATTGTTCTAAACGATTATACATATAATCTCATGCATTTGATATCCACTTTCTTCGAGTCCAGTTTGTCCATCAGTGATACTACAAAATTTTCTTCCTTTGTGCTTGTCTCTAATCCCTTAATTAGTTTATGTATTTATATCTTTTAATTTAAAATTAAGTCATATCTAATGATAACATACGAAATAAATTAAAAAAACACTAAATATTAATTTCTTTTTAATAATACCATTTTAAGTATATTTTCTTCTGAGACTTTCCAATATTCGAACTTCGGATAAAAAAAATTGTGGTTCGGACGAGTTCGAATTAACGAGAGCCGACTGTATCAAGTTTAATTTTCAAGAGTGTAGAATTTTTTTACAATCTGGGAATTCAGGTGCTCCTTAGCTGCAAAATTCATTGTTTATGTCAGAGAAGTTTTTGTGTTATATGGAGCTTCATATGGAGCTTCCATGCTTCATATGGAATTGCGTTATAAATATCTTCTAATGTATATTATAACAGTTTAATTTACAGTATTTAAAACAAATCATACATCCAACGAAAGATACACTAACGTAGTTTTTCTAACACATGTTCAATTGGTCTACCTTTAGTTAACGGTCTTGCATCCAATTTAAAATCCAATTATTCCCGCAATTTATTCTGCAAACTTTTTTTTTCACTATACAGTGCGTTAAGAATGTAGACATTTTAGAAGAGGCACTGCATTGATTTCAAAAATACATTTATTTTCAGACGAGAATACATGGATTATGTTGTCTTATGTAAAAGAGCACTATAAAATAGAAATGAACTTAAATTTCAGCACATTGCCGGCCAGTTGATAAGATTGTCAGCTTTGTCTTCTGTAAAAGCGAAGCCTTTACTTTAATTACACTTTAATTCAAGATACCTGGTAAAAAAGAGAGGGTTCATTAATTTTGTTAAAGATGAAACACCACAAATTGAACTAAAAAATTAACGAAAATTAAGAAGAATTGTTTAGAAGAATCAATTAACGACTTTTGAAAGTATTGCATTTATCAAAAATTCGAACACACCCTAAAAGTTTTAGTGTGCATACTCTGTCAATCGCTGAAAAATTTTAAATAAAACAATAAAATGATTTATAAATAGACTGTCGGGATGTTTTGGTTTCTGCGAAGCCATTTTCAAAATTACCCCCATAATTTTAATGAATTAAATGATGCTGTATCATTTCACGTGTTGTAATGTCAATGTTTTATGTTATAAAGGACGGGTAGTGGAAATTGGAAGAGAAATTATTTTGATTTGATTGAAATCTATTTGGGTGGCTTCTTATTGATATAATATTGCGATGTTAGAATTTTTCTATTACACACTTTATATCAGCTGTAAGCTTTTTTTTTTTTTTTTTTTTTTTTTTTTTTTTTTTTTTAAATAATTCCATTTCTTGGTAGTTATTCCAATGTAATAAGTCTTTGATTCACCAGCTTTATTTTATGTATGAAGTATGGAAACATACAAAAATAATGATTCATTAAAATTTAAGTTTAAAAATTTTAAATTAACCAAAATATTCTGAAAAAAATATTAATGAACATATGCAGGAAGTTAATGAAAATAAACCTCTTACAGCCAGGAGTTCTTCAGACTGTTCCAAACTAATAATATTGAAATTCCTTTTAAGAGCGAAAATGGTTATGTAGACTTCTGATTTTAATTGATATACAATTCTGAAATATTTAGAAATTTTAGGGCGAGCAAATAATCGTTGTAAAGATTTTTTGTCATATCCGATACCACGTACTTGGTTCAAGCCATTTCAAATTGCCCTAGAGTCGGTCTCTATTGTAAATCCTGGGGTCGCTTTTTTTTTTCTTATTATTATTAGTGGTTTTGATCAAAGAACTAAGAAATAATTCTTACGTCTACGGTTTTCTATCACTTTCGAAATTCTAAAAAGAATTTTACTGTCAACTGATGCCAGCATCGATCTTTTCTTCACTGTTTTTTTCCTAGATAAAGGCTAACTGTGTCTGAATCAGACAATAAAAACTATGAAATTGGTCTTGTATTGGTCCTGTTGCCAGGGTAATTGGTCAGTCAACTTTTATTTTGGGGGAAATCCGACATTTTCTTTTTTTCCTGTTCAGTCAGTCATTACGGAGAATTACCATAACTTTTTCTGCTCATCACCTCCAACATACGAAGATCCTTCCCTGAAAGTTTTAGAACCTCCGAAAGGAGAATATCTACTCAAAGTTTTTCTTGTCTGAGCTACACAGTAGCTTTAGTCGAAAATGCTCGGCAAGCTTTATATACTTTTAACATTTAGGGTTTTTTAATTTTTTGAAAACCTTTTTGTATGTATTTTATCAATATCAATTTTAGAGATGAATTTTAATGTATCATTTTTATGAACGTTTTCAAATTTTATTTAGTAAAAAAAGGGTGAATTTATCTTTTCGAGTGAATTGTACATATCTTATAAAGTCAGTTTAGAAGATTTTATTTTATATATTAATAATATTTCATACACTCCAGAATAAAATGAAAACCCAAAATGAAATGTTTTTATTATGTGAATTTCGACAAAGAATTTACTGTTAATTTCATTTGAATTCAGCGAATTAATAAAATTTTAAAGTTCATCAAGACTTTGTCGTCAAATTATAAAAATATCCTCAACCTATTTGAAGTGAGTGCGGGGGAGTGAGTAAGTTAAACGTACTTAAAAAAATGTATTTTCTAAATCTGTATTCAGATAATAAAATTGAAATATAGGATTCCCTTTCGGCTCCACTATTTTGTTTTCTATATTTATTATTAAATCTAAAATAGTTATCATAAACAATAAGATTACTTTTTTTTTTCTTTTTGTTAAATTTCTCCGTTTAATATCATGTAATGCAAATTTTACGTCAATTTACAGAACTAATGAAATAATATCAAGATTAGTCGTTATATAACGATCGGGAAATATGCTTGATTTTCTGAATGGAGCTTTTTATTTATTTATTAGTTAATTCCAAATCTGGTAAAATATGCAGTTTGTCGCATAGCAGATCCGTAGAATAGGGTAAATGACCAAGCACAATAACTCGACTTTATACGCTGCTCCATTGACTCTGACATGACAGCGCATCCCATTAATTTCGTTTTTTCGTCTCCAAGTGGGATTTTCTTCTTGGATAGAGTGATTTAGACTGAATATTCTTCGTTTTGAGCTTGAAAGGCAAGAGGCACTTCTACCCATATTTTTCGATGTACTTGTGTTAACCCGAGTTTGTTGATTAAATGTCGGACTATAACTTTTTATGAGCACCTTGCCTAAACTAAAAAAAGATTTTACAATTTATAAGCTATGATATTTTCACAAAGAATCTTATGCAATTAAACAATATTTATGGGGATATAGAACTTACCCGGACTTTCAAAGATAACTCTGCGACAGTAGGAGGGCAAAGCTAGAAGAAAAAAGAATAATTATTTTGTTATTTAAAATATAAAGATAATTGAAAATATATCTGAAACTGCTGCTGTTAATTTAACCTCTTTAGAATCCAGGGTTAATTTGTATACATATTTTTTCAGTTATGGATTTCTATGAACAAACTGATAACTAGGAAAGATTGAAAAGCGCAAAAAGTTAAAATCCACTAGTCGCCCTTGGCGGCCAGTTTGGTCTTCCTTTGAATGTATATTAAGCATTAAATCATATTGCTTTTATTCATAATTTATTTTAATTGCTCAATTTTTTTCCAAATTAGAAGATTCTGCTAGAGAAATCGGGACAGATGTCATATACGCACTACATTGGCGCGATTGTAACAAATTATATGTGCCTCACATGGTAATCCGGCTATTGTAATTCATTTAATAATAAACTTTTTGCTTACTTTTATTTTCTTTTTAAAAATGGTGTAAGTTGTTTTATTCTATAATTATTAACTAAACTTTGTTTTATTTATTATTTCCTTATTAAAATAATATAAATTAGTTAAAAATATGTATGTAACTGATATTTAAAAACGAAGTTTTCGCCAAATTGACGTCAGAAAAATAACGCGCCAATGTGGTACATATATGACATCTGTGCTGATAAATCAAGAACACAGTATTTTTATGCTAGCCCGGCGCAGGAAATAAATCGCCAAATATTGTACTCGTGGAATTTTTTCGTATTTCATTAATTATTTAAAATGTGATAATATAATCCTTTCACTCATTTCGTTTAAAATATATAACTTTAATTTGAAACTGAAAAGTTTGAAATTCAAGACTTTTATTTATTTATTTTTCTAGTAAAAAGATCAGAAAGAAAAATATAAAGGATAATTTGAAGCTCCACAATTGCAGCGAAGGAAAAGAACATAAATATATCCAATTTACCCCAGCCTAAATATTACCGAAAAACTTTTGCATAGTAGAATTTGGACGTTGCCATTAAACAAATTAACAAATAATTGTGATGTTTGTGCTACTTAAGTTAGAGCAATATATGTATAGATTTTTTTCCATATAAAATTCGATGATACGGCTATCAAAGCCTAAGAGTTTATGTGCCCGCCCGTTTTGTATGTATGTATGTAAGTGCGTACGTAACGCGATAACTTACGATGAGAAATATCCAATTCACTTGAAATTTTGGATATAGGTATATTTTGATAAGGCACTTCCCTCATTAGTTTTGGGAATTCATTCGATAAGTATAAGAGGAGGAACGGAGGCTAATCCACTGCCCTTAATTTATATAAGTGGGTTTTTCATGCAGAATTATCAGTTTTTGTTCAAAATTTAGATATAGGATTATTCTGATGAGGCGCCTGCATGAATAGTATTTGGTCTTTATTGGATAAGTATATAAAAGGGGAACGGGGAGCTAATGCCCCTCCCTTAATTTATATAAATGTTTTTTTTCATACAGATTATCAGTTTTCGTTCAAAATTTAGATATAGTTCATTCTGATGAGGCACCTCCGTGATTAGTATTAATTGTTCATTGGATAAGTATAAAGAAGGAGAACGGAAGGCTAATGTTCCTGCCCTTAATTTATATAAATGGGTTTTTCATGCAGATTTATCAGTTTTCGTTTAAAATTTAGATATAGGATCATTCTGATGAGGCGCCTCCGTGATTAGTATTAGATGTTCATTGGATAAGTGTAAAGAGGGGGAACGAGGAGGGCTAATGCTCCTCCCCTTAATTTATGTAAATAGATTTTTCATGCAGATTTATCAGATTTCATTCAAATTTTAGACAAGATCATACTGATGAGCATACTCCATGATACGTTTTGCGAGTTCATTGGTTAAGTCTAAGAGAGGGGAAAATTGGAGGTAACCCCTCTTAATTTAGGTTAATGGGTTTTTTGCACAGAATTTACAATTTGCTTCAAATTTTGGATATAAGTTCATTCTGATGAGGCGCTTCCCTAATTTGTTTTGAGAATTCATTGGATAAGTATTAATTGGGTATCGGTAGGACTATCTCTCTTAATTTAGGTAAATGTTGGTTCTTGCAGAATTAAGAGATTTGTTTCAATTTTTGGATACCGGTTCATAGTGATAAGATGCTTCCCTAATTAGCTGCAGGGTTCTTTTGTTAAGTATAAAGGGAGTACGAACAATTACCCCCCACCTCCCTTATTTGATAAATGGGTTTTTATGCTGAATTATTCAATTTGCTTTAAATTTTGGATGTAGATTATTTCTGATAAGGTGAATATCTGAATAGATTTGGAAATTTAATGTTTAAGTGGGAAGGAGGGGATAACTCCTCTTAAATTATATAAATAGGTTTTTATTAAGAATTATTTGATTTGCTCTGAATTTTGGATATAGATTTTTTGTATGATAAAGCATATCCCTGATTAATTTAGGGGGTTCAATGATTAAGTATAAAAAAGGGAAATGGGGGAAAGTTTCCCTTCCCCTTAATTTGTTTTTCGAACGGCATTAACCCTTGAAAATATAAGACTGTAATATACATTTAATATGCGTAGACTGTGAGCACAATGCCATCATTTTAACGGGACAATATTCTTTTTATTAATTTTTTTTCCTTTTTTGCATTACAAAAGCATTGAAAATATGAAATAAATCTATGTTTAATATTTTTTATTTCTAATGGGTTTTACAAGTCGTATCTTAATGCACAGTAAAAAGCACTTTCCAACAAAGTTGAAAAGTGTTTATGCATCCGGTTTTTCTGTCCGTCTGGCCGTCTGTCCGCGCTCTAACTCCCGTAAATATTCTCGGATTGCTATGAAATTTTTATATGCTATTGATGTTTACCCTAGCACGAACCCTATTGAAGATGAAGTTTCTACTATGATTAGTTTATTTACAGGGATAGTCAAAAGTTTTCCGATGCATTACGGCCAATGGGAAAAAATCGTTTAAAATGAATTTTTAAGGTTTTATACCCTATCAAACTTATTCAAATTTACATTGATTCGCAAAGAGCACTAAAATACACATTCTGTAAAATATGCATCAAAATAATAGTTATTCATTTACAGGGCCACACAAACGAATATCATTATACAATATTAAAGGCGGAATTGTTTGCGACATTTTTTAATATTGTTAAACGATTTCATGTATCATAAAATTGATATACACCACTGAGACTTAATATTTAACGCATAATATGAAGTGCATAGCATTTAAAGGGACACACAAAATATTTCAAATCTTATATTCTTATACAAATTACCGTATATTATCGATGACAGCTGATGGATGGTTGAAATGCATTTTCAGTTATGATATGCCCTTTTAAGTTTTACTAAATGTACGCAAATTATATGGTGTATATAAATATTATAGTTGATATACAGGATTACACAAAAGAGCTCATAAAAGTTACTAAATATGAGAGTAATTAACTTAAAGTTATTTTTTAAATAAGTTATGCATTTTTACATTGAACTACTTTCAGTTTACTAAAAAATGTTTGTGGAATATAGATAAAATGATATACAGAGTCACACAAAGAATTAGCTACATGGTCACCCATAGATGATAATTTTTGGAAATGTAATTTAAGTAGTTTTAAGATGTGTTTGATCTAAATTTTAACAAAATTCTGGCGTGTAATAAAGGTAATAGGTAAATTACAGGGCTGAACAAAAGGATTGAAATATTTTCCCTCTATTAGAATAAATTGCTTAAACAGAAATTTCAACCAGTTAGGCATTTTCTCGCTAAACTAAATTTTCCTATTATATGGTATATAACCAACCGACGGATCAAATACAGGGCTGTTCAAAAGTATTGGAATACATATTTGGCTACGGACAGTAGCATCTTATTTCCCTAAATAACGAAGTTTTATTAAATATTTCAAGAAGTATAGGAAAGTGTTTTATAATTTATGCTTAACGCATGATTTTTCTTACTTGTTTCATTATAACGTAGATCGGAAAAGCGCTATCATAAGCAAATTGCTATTTTGTTGAGTTCTGTTATCTGTTAGGCTCCTCCATTCACACCAATTTCTCTCTTTTTTAAACATTATTTATATACGTGAAAAAGAATTGTAAAGATGTGCATCCTTTATCGATATACTGTATACCGGAACTGAACAAGTTAATAAAGCATCTATGCGATGTGATTTGTCAGACCTTATCTACACCAAGCATGACGTCGAGTGTTGAAGATTTATCTAATTTCACATGCAACAATCTCTTTTTGAAAAAGGATCCGACTTTATGCAATATATTATAAACGGTCCAATAAAACTATTATTAAACGCATGGAACATCTTTACAAGCAAAATAATTCCTGTGAAGTATTTAACATCACGTATTTTGCTTAAAAATAGAGATAGACATGATATTTTTCAATAAATATGGGATTATAACTCATTAACAGGGCGTGCGATGAGAAAATTGCGCCTGGGACAAAGCTCCAATTTGGCGCCCCTCCCCACTCAACTTTTTCTTGTAACAGGCCAAAAATGACGCTTATCGTATAAATTTGGCGCCCCCAAATTTGCGCGTCCGGGCGACCGCCAACTTCGACAGCTTTGCTCATAAATAAATCAAAATAAATTAATTTCTTGCATAAATTAGTTTTCAAGAACTCATTAATTCTTACTTATCCATTATACCCAGTATAGGGTAAGTCTTGTAATCGTTCTGAAAACCGAAAAAAATTATGGATTTACACGTTTCAGACACTGGAGATTCCGTAAAACACATTTGTAGAAAAAAAAATTGCTGTCCGTCTGTCTCTGTGTGTGTCTGTAGACACTCTACCTCCCGAACAAATTGAGATAGAGATTTAAAATTTGTTGTGTAGTTAGTAAATAATAATAGTAAGAAATAAATTGGATATCAGTAACCTCGATTATCCGGAACTATTTTTTCGGACTCTCGAAATATTCATTCTGATGACAAGTGCATAAAAATTTTCGAATTTTTTTTCTTTCTTTTTTTTTTTTTTTTTTTTTTTTTTTTTTTTTTTTCAGGAATGAATATAATAGACAATAAAAAAACATAAATTTCGCATAAAGAACGAAGTCTATCGGATAATGAGTTGCCGAGATATTTATAATCCTATTTTTTTACATTCTTCGATTTTTCATGACCCTGTATTTCATTTCAAAGATATACTTTAACTGGTAATGAGACGCTTAATCCAATGCAGTAAACTGTTAGCTAATTTTTTGGAGTTATAAGAATGCTTCTTTTACATTATTTGGTATTACTTGATTATCCCGTCGATCGAAAAAACTATCGCCAATCTGTAAGATTAAATGCCAATATAGGCTTATCGTAAATGTCACATTCACTTGACATTAAACACATTACATGTATTTATTATGTCAAGTGATTTTTTATTCGATGTTTTGTTGGTAGTATTATTAAAATTTCAGTAATTTATTTGTTATTTCGTTATTTAAAATAAAAATATGACAATTTGTATAATTTACTAATAGTTTGGCATTATATTTTTGATAATCAAGTAGTACTCGCCATTCTGTAATAGAGCATCAGTATGTATTAAAAATTTTCAAACATACATTTAAAATATTTTCGTTTAAAATATATATTTTATTTACTTTATTTTAGGGATTGCGGTACACTTTATAAAAAGTTTTCACATGTTTTACTTTCAATTTTTATAGTATGCATGTGCATGATGGGTAAGTATTACGGTGGCCATCAATAACTAGTTTACACTTTTTTTTTTTTTTTTTTTTTTTTTTTTTTTTTTTTTTTAACAATAGATCTATTTGGTATACTTTTCTGAAAAACTATTGAATATGTCACCTTAAAATGTGTTGTAGCATCAGAAACATAATATTTGAAAATAATAAGAAGCGATTTTCATTTTGGCTTAAAAGAAATAAAATTAAGTCTAATTTACTAAATAACTATGGAAATTCAAAAAGTTTTCATAACACATTTATTATTATTATTATTATTATTATTATTATTATTATTATCATTATTATTATCATTATTATTATTATTATTATTATTATTATTATTATTATTATTATTATTATTATTATTATTAATTCACTTAGACCTGTAATGTTATTCATTTTTAAATAGGCAGATCAGGTTAAGCAGCTGGAAAATGACGATAATTTGATCTTATTAGTAAAGGCCATGTAGTTTCAAAACCAATTATGAAATACAACAATTTTTTTCCTATATTTCATAAAATACTAATGGTTTAAAAAAACATTCAAATATATATATTTAGTAACATTAATTAGTTAAATTTTAATGACAAAATTGACGTTTAAAAAATATGAATTTTCATATATGCATTTTGCGCGCAAGATTTTAAAAATTGTACGGCAGATATATATTTAATATTGCATTTATATTTACTTATACTAGTATATTTTACACTGAACCTCAAATTAGCCTCAGTTTTGTCATAGAAATTTTTTTATTAAATAAATAGATGCAATTTTTTTTTATACTAAATTTACTAAATATGATTTTTAAAATCATTAATTAAGCAAATGAATTTGAATATACTTTTAAATTGTGGTTCAGTGTAGAATTAAGTATTATAAGTTCTCAACTCAATCCTGCGAAAAATCTTAATGTAATATTGAATGTTTTAGAGAAATATTTATAGGGATATAAAACTTACGACGTCCGGTACCGACTATTGCCCTACATTCATCTTTTTGGCCTCTGTAAACCAGTCCATTACCTGTAAAAGGAATAACAGCATTGAAAATATGAATATAAATGAAAAATATATCACAAGCCGTTATTAAAGTTAATTTGACGTTCTCAAAATTTATTTTTTTTTTTTTTTTTTGAAGATAACTCGTTACTCTTCATTCGGCAAAAAATGATAAAAATATCGATTTTCTAATTTTTTGCCAAGTTTTATACTGGATATAATGAAGTATAATTAAATTATACTTCATCATATCCATTGCATTCTTATCCGAGTTTTATAAATATAGTTTAAAGAGATTTTATTACATCGCTGTAAATTTAGCCACAACCCACTTTATTTAAAAGTGATTTTACTCGACGAATAAACGTGTGGGAAATCAGAATTACACAAACACAAGTGTTTGCCCCTCATAGGGTTAAAGCGAGGTTTCTGATGCGGCGGTCTTCGCAAAAAGTAGTCACTCTTGGCCTTCCTAAAAGGGTCAATCCATTTCAAGTGGTCTAGAAAATATTTTTTTGGTCGCTCGACCATTTTTAAAAAATCTGAAATTTTTTGTACAACAACCCTAACATGACGGAAGTTCAAAATGACCGTTCTTTAAATTTTACTATTTTTTGTTTGTGCATGGCGGCCATCTTTGTTTCATCGTGTGCAGCGATTTTCTCAGATACTAGGATACACAAAATTGTAAATATCTCGTCTTCTATTTTCCCATTTGAAATGGGGTTTGCAGCTTTTTGTTCAGAATAAAATAGGCTAAATATACAGTGATAGAAAAATTTTGAAAAATAATTTTTTACAGGTGAAATTTCAGCACAAAATGTTCGATTTTTTCCAAAATCTATCCGTTTGCAAGAGGAAAATTTTCATGCAAGAGCAACTGTCAACCTTACACAATTTTTTCTACAAATAGGTCAAAAGTACGTGTACTCATACACCAAGTCCCAGATCTGGAAGTTAATTTCTCTTTGCGAAAAAAATTCCGAAATTCGTCAAAAATTTCAAAAATCGCACGTTTTAGGCTTTGATATCTCTGGTGGGGCATGAGATATAAATCTGAAATTTTGGCCTGTGACAGTATTGTGTAGTAGCGTTATGTACAAAAAAATTCAAGAAGGAGATTTGACTACAAGCTGAGATATGACATGGAAAATACGTGAAAACAATACTGTCAAATTATTGTAAACCTACTATGTAATTGTTCATCAAGACTGTCAACCTTGCACAATTTTTTCTACAAATAGGTCAGAAGTGTGTGTACTCATACATCAAGTCCTATACCTGGGAAATGATTTCTCTTTCCGAAAAAAATTTCCGAAATTCGTCGAAAATTTCAAAAATCGCACTTTTTAGGCTTTAATATCTCTGGTGGAACACGAGATAAAAATCTGAAATTCTGGCCTTTGATAGTATTATGTAGTAGTGTTATGTACAAAAAATTTCAAGAAGGAGATTTGACTACAAGCTGAGATACGGTGATTAAAGAAATGTTAAGAAATGCTATTACGAGTACATTAGGAGAAATGAGATTAGTCTCTTTTATTACATTATTTACCCAGAAAATATCGTTTGTTGAAAACAGTTAAATAAAATGCATTTAATTTACAAAATACTATATATGTTCAACAAAGAGCTTAACAATATTTACGAGAGATGTTATGAGTTCGACAAGTTACTGTTGTCAGTCCACCAGGCTGTTCTTTCTAAAAATTTTATTTGAAGCCCCCCAAGTCTTGTCATCCCTTGTTAACTTGAATGAAATTCTCTAGGTTTAATAATTGAAGCCATGTCAACTCGATCAGTTGCAATTCATTGTCTGTAATTTACTTTTCCTGAAATGTGTTCCGAGTAAAATTGTTGCAATAGCATTTCTAGTAGATTTGTTCATCTGGACAAATAGTGGCTTAGCATACATTCTGAATTGTTTAAATCACACAGAAGCATTTGAAAAAGATATTTGTAACTAACATTTAACTTTGTACCATAAATAATTAATTTAAAAATTTGGAGGTATGAACAATTACATAGTATGTTTACAATAGTTTGTAAGTATTGTTTTCACATATTGTCCATGTCATATCTCAGCTTGTAGTCAAATCTCCTTCTTGAAATTTTTTGTACATAACACTACTACACAATACTATCAAAGGCCAGAATTTCAGATTTTTATATCGTGCTCCACCAGAGATATCAAAGCCTAAATGTGCGATTTTTGAAATTTTCGTCGAATTTCGGAATTTTTTTTCGCAAAGAGAAATCATTTCCCAGATCTGGGACTTGGTGTATGAGTACACGCACTTTTGACATATTTGTAGAAAAGATTGTGCCAGGTTGACAGTCTTGTTGAACAATTACTTAGAAGGTTTACAATAGTTTGGTAGTATTGTTTTCATTTATTTTCCATGTCATATCTCAGCTTGTAGTCAAATCTCCTTCTTGAAATTTTTTGTACATAACGCTACTACACGATACTATCATAGGCCAAAATTTCAGATTTTTATCTCGTGCCCCACCAGAGATATCAAAGCCTAAAAAGTGCGATTTTTGAAATTTTTGACGAATTTCGGAATTTTTTTCGCAAAGAGAAATTAACTCCCAGATTTGGGACTTGGTGTATGAGTACACGCACTTTTGAATTATTTGTAGAAAAAATTGTGTAAGGTTGACAGTTTCCCTTGCATGAAAATTTTCCTCTTGCAAACGGATAGATTTTGGAAAAAATCGTAAATTTTGTGCAAAAATTTCACCTGTAAAAATTTTTCAAATTTTTTCTTACACTGTATATTTAGCCTATTTTATTCTGAACAAAATGCTGTAAACCCCATTTCAATTGGGAAAATAGGATACGAGATAGTTACAATTTTGTGTATCCTAGTATCTGAGAAAATCGCTGCACACGATGAAACAAAGATCGCCGCCATGCACAAACAAAAAATAGTAGAATTAAAATAACGGTCAATTTGAACTTCCATCATGTTAGGGTTGTTGTACAAAAAATTTCAGATTTTTTAAAAATAGTCGAGCGACCAGTGCTGGACCACTTGAAATGGATTGACCCAAAAGAAATTTTCGTTTGAAATCACCATGAGCAAAATTTTGATGAATACCTCGTTTTGAACTTTTTAATGTACTTACACTTTCCGAAGCAGACATATTTAGCTCTCACACTCCAGATATTTATCACCGCAACCTCTGAAAATATTTCCGACTCAGGCATTTTGTACTAACTCAAAAACAATAACTGACTGCTTCTTATGCACGCAGAAATCGTTTACTCACGCAACTGCTTACACCAGTTTGTAAAATTTGCATGAAAAGTTTTTGTGCTTAAACTTCTGTTTTGTTCTCAATCTCCTCAGCCCTGATGTCGCCTGGAGGAGACATTAAATACACAGCCTTTCGATTAATTTAAATACTTCTAGAATTGTTAAAATTATTTCTAGACAGTTTTAATAAATATGTGTATATCATAAGAATTGATATATCGACTGATACATCTTTGAAGGTGTTGTGTAGTAATTATAACCCCTTGAAAGACAAACAATAATGTCTCTCTAATGCTGATATTTCACCGGAATAGAAGAAAAAAATAATTTTAAAGTAAGGAAAAGCAATTTTTGGGTATTTAGCCACTATAGCTAAACATATAAAACTTCGTTAAAAGTTTCTGGTACGAATTTTGTTTAATACTAGAACGGCTCAAAATTTTACTCAAGTTTATTAATAATATTTCTCACCAGAATTTTTATTCAAAATTATTTAATTGATTTATGTAACGTAAAATCTGCTTGGATTAAATTTAAATATTTCATGAAAAACTTTCTGGTTCGAATTGAAATTTATTCACATGGTTGAAGATGAATCGACTGCTTTTGGGATTTCTGGTGTTAAATTAGGTGGGATGCAATTTACTCCACCACCCCTCTAAGGGTTAAACCGTTTTTCTGGTCCCTCGCAATGTTTGTTTCAGGACTGAGGAAGTTGAACTCCATGGTTTGCATCGCGAAAGTTTCGCATGGTGAGCATCTTTTACTACTTTTTAATAAATACACAATGTCATGTTATTGTGATCTGTTTCATTGTCCATTTGTGTTTGCCTGATTTGCATAAAACGTCCCAATATGGCGTGTGAGCTGCCTCTATCGGTTATTTTTGGAATCATTTTTTATTATAGGCGGGAAAAAAATCCAAAATCCGTCTGGTCATACTCGCACAAACCGAAATTTTTTCCGAACATTAATTATTTTATTATGGATTTTTTAAGTTTGCACGAATTTATGACGCACCCAGTACAAGATAGATATTGAAATAAAATGAATATTTAAAGTTTTATTTCAAATTGTTATTGTGCTTAAACTATTGACACACACTGTATGGATTATATAGTGCTACTTCATTACAGTAATATTTGCCATATTTTATCGTTAATAAAAACAATATGAATAAAAATATATAACAATATGTGACGGAAAGAAAAAAAATGTAAATTTTCGCGAAAAAGGCGACAAAAACAACTGATACTTTTAGTAAACAAACTGATTACACCGAACCACAATATCAGAAATGGAAACAAATATGCTCAATTTCGAGTCTATGAATGCTATCATTTATAATGCAAAAATTGTCTTTAATTTTTTAATAGTATATTTTCTTTGATTCCTGAATCTCTTTCATAACTTTGATCTGTTCTAGGCGATAGCTAGCAAAGAATTTTAAAAATTTCAAAAACTGTAATTTATTAAATTACAACGACCATTTGAAAAATGATATTTTCAAAGACTGAAGTTTTAGATTTATAAATAAATTCTATATTTAAAATAATAACAATGATGAAAATAAACATAATTTTTATGATTATCCAAACGTAGATTACGTAATAACAGAATCATATATCACGTACACCATGGATTAAAACATGGATTAATATTCTTGGACCCATCATAAAAAATTTTAAATGGAATTTCAGCTTTACAATTTTCGGTGCAGCGAATTTTTTAACTTTAAACATCGCACATTTTTCTTTCTTTTTTTTTTTTTTTTTTTTTTTTTTTTTTTTACAGCGTCGTACAGGGAAAAAATATACTAATGCAATTTTTTTTAAAGCTGTATCTCAATTTGTTTGCGAATCATTCATTATTTTGCATTTTTTTAATACTACTTTTTTTCTGTCATCCTGGAAATAAAAGTATTCCATTTCTGGAAATTAAATATGGACCCACCAGAAAAGGAATAAAATCCGGATATTGCAAGAATTCAGGTATGGGTCAGATATCTCTAGATCGAGAGCAACAATCATGTTCCAAATGGTTAAGATCAATAAATGCTTTTAACCCTCCGGACTCTGGTGCCTCTGACACAAATTTTATTCGATTAGGACCACTCTTTTAAAAGAACTTTCCTTGGAGTAGACAATTTCAAAAATTCTCTGATTAAGGATGTATTCGAAAAAACGCTTTTCCACCTTCAAGAACACGAAATTTTCTGATACAATTTCAGACATATTTTTAAAAGTAGAAACATGAAACTTGCTGAGGGGATTCTTGAAGAGACGTATAAGGTGTCGTGTGATGTCTTTTTACACTCAATTCATTAGAACTTGATTTATAAACAATTATCTTCTCAGTATGACTCATATTTTCGTTCACGGATCTCCTACTCCGGAAAAATCAGTTCAAAATGCCCTTTTTGATTGCTTTTTTCGCAATATTTTCTGCATTTATCAAAGAATCGGCAATCACGGCACCTTGTGTACGTTTTAAATGAGGCAATTTGCCAGTTTGATGCATTTGAGAGCAAAAATGAATTTAAAAATAAATCGGAAAAAGAGCAGTTTGAATCGAAATACACCCTTAAAAAAAGAAATTTTTTTAATTATTATTTTACTTTGTGCCAAAAACAAATTTCGGAAGGAAAGATGATGTCTTCGCAGCGAAGACAGTGGTGTGCCAAGGGTTAATAATTCAGTTTTGTAAGAAATGTGAGTGCTAACTTTTAAAATGGTGATTTATTTAGCTATAAATGTTGCACATTATATTTGTTCATACCTCTGCCAACGCCTCCATGCCAACCACCTTGATGTACTCCAGGCGAGGCTTAAAAGAAAAAGGATTTTTTTAAAAAAATTATTTTAATGTAGTATAAGACATACGAGGGGTAGTCTGAAAATAAGTTTCCCCTGTCGACTGTGGTCACAGTAGTATATGCAAGCCAAAAAATAGAATGGGACATTAACCCCTTAACTGATTCCTTTTTTTTTTTTTTTTTTTTTTTTTTTTTACGTACAATAAATTGAAAATATGGGTTAACACCAGTTTTTTAAGCTTAAATATTCATAATATTTATTCTAAACATTTCTGGAATTAAATAGCATGAAATCGTACTTAAAAAAAATAGTTGCGTCTATGAGCTTTAAACGATGAATTAAGCAAATTCGTCTTGCCCGAATCAGTTAAGGGGTTAAAGATAAGACATGCCTTTATTTTTTCACATAATTACCAAGTACATTAGCTATTTCCATGCGAACTGGTCATGTTTGTCACATACTACGTTTTTTAGCTACCAGTATTTTTAAACGGAAAAATATGACTTATTTCATCGGAGACAACTCAAAATTGAATAAGGCGAAGCAAACTCTTCGAAAATAACGGTGGTCAACAAGCATAGCGATTTTCAGCTGTGTGGCAGACATGATAAGTTCGCATGGAAATAGGCCATTGAGGCATTTGTCGTAAGCTGCAAAAAGCCCTCCAGGAAAAATTCAGGGCTTTGCATACAAGAAGAAGCGTTTAACGGCTTGCCCTGATGTTTTCCTGGAGAGCTTTTTGCAGCTTATCGAGCAGTATGAAAAATGTCTCAACGTGCTTGGTATTTAAGTTGACAAATAAAGTTGTGTCGGGTATCTTTCATGTCTCTTTATATTGTTTGACTCTCATACACAATTCTGACGAAAGACGTTAGGGTATGCTTATTTTCAGACTCCCCCTCGTACAATACAAATAAAAATCAAAACATTAATTCGAAGAATGAAAATGTACAGTCGATAAATACTTTTTCATTTTAACTCATTTTTGATAATTATGAGTATTAAGAGGCTTCAGGACACATTTTAGAATCATTTTTATTTATTGAATTAAAATTTTCAGATTTATTGTAGTGGTTAACCATACTATTTGTAAACAAAATCACATTATAAGACTTCGCAGATTTTTTAAAAAATTACTTAAAATTTAAAATCTTCTAAAAAAGTGGTGTAATTTAAAATCGTGATAACTTGATTTTGATATAAATTTCAATTTTAATTCACCATTTAAAAATTTTTAATTTAAATAAAAATTAAAAATATTTAAAGTAAAAATCTGAAATAAAAAAAAAACTTGAAAAAAGCCATATTTTCAAAAGTAGATATTTCTTTTTCAAATTTGCTGAACGAAAATTAAAGATAAAAATTTAAAAAGATATGTTCCAAGTTTCAATCATTTATCTTGAAGAGTTCTTGAGTTATAACAATTTAAATGCGAGGTATGACTAAAAAAACCTATCATAAAGAAAAACGCATTTTCACAGGAAGTCGTTATTATGTCAACCATTGCTTGAAAGGTATGCTTTGAAAACAAACCAAAACGAAAAAATTAATATTTCCTCTTTTAATTGAGATAGAAACGTTATTTTAAGCAGAAAAAAAAACAGAAAAATTTTTAGTGTAGTAAAATTATTTTAGAAATTTTTAAGATTTTTGTGTCACGCACCTCCTTAAATATTTTTTTCAAATGAAAATTTATTTGATTTATAAAAGTTATGCATTACTAATGGTCATACCTCCTGGATACCCTGGCCCTCCTGCCCAACCGTGACTTCCAGGCAAGACTAAAATGAAAAAAGAAAAAAATCATTACGATCTAGTGCAGAAAGTATAATACAAATACAAATAAAAGTCTCAAATCCAAAAACATAAATAAAGTTTTAGGATCAATAAATCCTCTTACTGTTTTGGATTCATAAGAATTGTGAGTACTAAATACCTTTTTATGTAATATTTTATTAAATTTACGAAAACCGCAAAAGTAAAATAATTTTAGTCATAAAATTTTACATAATTCAGGGCTCCCATATGGTTCGCGAACTGAACACCAGTATTTTTTTAACAGAACATTTCATAGTACGTTTCTACAACATTTGCGATAAAAACCAACCTCCGAAGGCGGTTTCTGCGCAATTTTCGAGAAAAATATAAAGCGGAAATTTATGTAAAAAAATTGGTGCTCATTTGGCGGACCTTTTGGGAGACCTGATAATTTAATAAAATCATGTCTTTTTTTTTTTTCCCTTACCTCCATGATTCCCTATTCCTCCATGCCCACTATCAATTCCTCCAGGCAAGACTTAAAAGAAAAAAGAGGATTCATTATAAAGTAGTATAGAAAGTATAATTCAAATACAAATAAAAATTTCAAGTCCAAAAACATAAATAAAATTTTACGACCAATAAATGCTTTCATTATTTTGGATTCGTAAGAATTGTGAATACTTAATTCTTTTTCATATCATAATTTATTAAATTTACTAAAATCACAAAAGTAAAACAGCTTTAGAAATGAAATTTTACATAATTTAATAAAGTCATGTCTTTTTTTCCCTTACCTCCGTGATTCCCTATTCCTCCATGGCCATTATAGATTCCTCCAGGCAAAACTTAAAAGAAAAAAAAAAGCTTCATTATAAAGCAGTATAGGAAGTACAATACAAATACTTTAAAATCTCGCTATTGCGAACTATTTGGGATGAAAATCTTCTTAGATTAAAGGATTTTTTGGAATATGCGAAAAATAAATTATTACGGTAATCTACACTAAAAGAAAAAGAAAAAAAAAGATTCATTATAAAGTAGTATAGAAAGTACAGTACAAATACAAATAAAAATTTCAAATCCAAAAACCACACACAAAATTTTACAATTAGTAAATAATATTTTTATTTTGGATTCATAAAAATTTGTGAGTACAAGTGTGCCCCACACAAACAAAGCCGCCATGATTTTGTGCCGTAATCGGAGACGAGGCAAAACCACCAGAACGAAACAAATATATTAAGAAAAAACTATGTAGAAATGCTTATTTACAAGGAATAATTCACCCCCTGCCCCACTCGATCAGGAAAAAAAAGAACGTATAAAAATGAGGGCGGAAAAAAGTATCCCGCCGAAATAAAGTAAGTATTATTAATAGCAATTATATCCGCCATGCTTACACTTAATTTGGAATATACGACGTGTCAAACGATTTTCCAATCGCTGAAACACATTAGCATTCGGTATTATCTCAGGCCACAATGATAGCGGCCATCAATTCTGTCACAGACTTGAACTATCTGTCATTGACAATTAAAGTTTTACTGAGGATACTCCACATATTTTCTTGAGGGATCGAGATGAAAGTACAGGGCATGCATTCTATAACATATTCCTAATTATATATATATATATAAACATTCTTAGGAGGATTTTGCAAAGGTTATGGCGGTATTTTCCTGCTGGAAAATCCAACTGAGCCCATCTATTCTCTCTTCAGTTGGCAATAAATAACTTCTAGCAATTCGTGGTTATTGGTCTAAGGGAAGAGCTAGGTCACGTTTACAAATATAACTGAAGCCTTCCATCATTATTTATAAGCCTTCTTCTTGCTGTCTTTTGGAGAAAATTTTCTCTCCTTTCCTCACATCATACTAATAGAAAGAAGACAGTCTGAGACATCCAAACTATTTTTTTTTCTTATCTGCGAATATAACAAGCTGCCACTGGTGCTTCCTGGACTGATAATATTTGGCCCCATCGACTCTGCTTTGCTTGTAGATAGCTTTCAACATGGGTAGATGGAGGCTTATTAATGGTGTTTAGAGGCTTTGACTATGGTGGTAAACTTAACCTGGCTCTTCCCTCAGACGGCATGTAGGCTAGCAATTACCAGGAATTGCTAGAAACTCATTTATTGCCAACTGAAGAGAGAATTGATGGGCTAAGTTGGATTTTTCAGCAGGAAAACTCCCCATAACCTTTGCACAATCCTCCTAAGAATGGTTTTTGGATAATTGGGGATATATTATGGAATGACCTGCTCTGTACCTACATCTCGATCCCCAAGAAAATGTATGGAGTATTCTCTGAAGAACCTTAAATGCCAATAGCAATCAGTTCGAGTCTGTGGCAGAACTGAAAACCGCCATCATCGAGGCCTGGGATAATATTGATGCTACTGTCTTCTAGTTATTGGAAAATGGTATGCCACATCTTATATTCAAAGTCATATGTAAGTACGGGGGATATAACTGCTATTAACAGTAGTTGTTTTATTTCGGAGGGACACATTTTCCCCTCTGTTTTTTTTTATACATTCATTTTTTCCTGATTAACCTCTTCAGACCTGAGGTACACAAATGTGTACCTCCATTCTTTTCCTCATAAAAATTAAACGGATCGAATTTTTTGCATTTTTACTCTACTTCTATATGGCTAAATGTATTTTGCTTTAAAACAATACAAATAAATGTCAGCACTGATGAATATTACCTCATAAAATAGGTATTATTTTCCTCCGAGTTTTGAAAATATCTTCAAGACATTGTGGTCAAGAAAGTAAGAGATATTCATGATTATTTAACTTAAATGCTTTACAATAAAAAAATTTGAGGATTTGCTGATCATTTATTTGTTTAAAGACCTGAATTTTGTTATTGCGTAGATTTATATTACTGATAGTTAAACTGATGTTTTAAAGGGATTAGTACTTTTATATCCATATCTGTAAACCTAAATTACCAGTCCCCTAAAGTACGGATTTCATAAAATGACTCTTTCTGTCATCTATGGTGTCATTTCGATTATGCAACAGCAATACAGATATATTTGTAGAGTTATTTTATGCTCAGATCTGAAAAGGTTAAGTCGGTTAGGGTGTAAGTTATTCCTTGTAAACATGCATTTTTATACACTATATTGCCATTGATTATGGGACACTTGCGATTTTAGACATTTTACTAAATATCTAGAAAAATACATGAGGAATCATCTCGAAACTCTTAGTGTACACATATAATAGTATACGTCATACAGCTCCGTGAAGATTTTTTACCGAAACTCCATAGGGGACCGTCAACAAATTAAAAAAGAATGAATATCTTTTGAATAACCCTGTCAAAACTAATGTAGCAAAAGCGCTCAAACTCTAGATTATGATTGAATGCCTTATTGTAATACACTGTGTTCATTTTTATGCAAAAATCATGCACACTCGCAGAGTAATTAAGGTTTTTATAAAAATGGTCCCAAATTTTTCCAAGTTTTTCCATTATAATTTTCAGAGTTCTTAATATAAAATAATATTTTTTTCAGAAAATATGACAAACAACATTGCACACAGTACCCTGTAATCAGAATTAAAAAATAATAAAAATTGTATGAAAAATGAGTAGGTTTACTATATAATTTTTTACTGCGCATGCGTCAAAGATATCAAAATTTCATTTGCATATTATGTTAGCTAAATGTATAGAGCAACTTTTGTAAAAGTCTCAAAATCATGGCTTGAAAATTCTGAAAGTAATCGTCTATAGAAAAAGGACAAAATCCGTTGTTTCCAAAATGAAGCAAAAAAATGAGGGATTTTATCCAAATGCAGTAGCACATCCCATATTGTGTATTTTATATTGACACTAATCAATGAATATATGGATACAACCCCTCTTGTTTTTGCTTCATTTTGAGAATAACGGATTTTCGACTTATTCAATTGACGATTATTGTCAGAATTTTCAAGTTATGATTTTGTGACTTTCACAAAAGTTGCTCTAGACATTTAGCTAACATAATATGCAAATGAAATTTTGATATCGTTGACGCATGCGCAGTAAAAAATTATCTAGTAAACCAACTCATTTTTTATACAATTTTCATTATTTTTTAATTCTGATTACAGGGTACTGTGTGCAATATTGTTTGTCATATTTTCTGAAAAAAATAATATTTTATATTAAGAACTCTGAAAATTATAAGGAAAAAACTTGGAAAAATTTGGGATCATTTTTATAAAAACCTTAATTACTCTGCGAGTATGCATGCTATTTGCATAAAAATGAACAAGGCTTATTACAATAAGGCATTCAATTACAATCTAGAGTTTGAGCTCTTTTGCTACATTAGTTTTGACAGGGTTATTCAAAAGATATTCATTCTTTTTTAATTTGTTGACGGCCCCCTTTGGAGTTTCGGGAAAAAATCTTCACGGAGATGTATGACTTATACTATTATATTTATACACTAAGAGTTTCGAGATGATTCCTCATGTATTTTTCTAGATATTTAGTAAAATGTCTAAAATCGCAAATGTCCCATAATCAATGGCAATATAGTGTATAGTCTTTCTTAGTATATTTGTTTCATCTTCGTGGTTTTGTTTCGTCACCGATTACGGTACAAAATCATGGCGGCTTTATTTATGTCGAACACACAGTAAATACTTTTTCTTATAATAATTTACTAAATTTACTAAAACCACAAAAATTAAGTAATTTTAGAAACAAAATTTTGCATAATTTAATAAAATTGTCTTTTTTTCCCTTACCTCCTTGATTCCCTATTCCTCCATGCCCACTATCGAATCCTCCATGCAAGACTTCAGAAAAAAAAAGGATTTATTATAAAATAGTACAGAAAGTATAATACAAACACAAATAAAAATTTCAAATCCAAAAACATAAATCAAATTTTACGATCAATAAATGCTTTTATTATTTTGGATTCGTAAGAACTTGTGAGTACTAAATACTTTCTCATATAATAATCTATTAAATTTGCTAAAACCACAAAAGCAAAATAATTTTAGAAATAAAATT
The DNA here is from genome assembly GCA_964019185.1 of Maratus speculifer. Lineage (NCBI taxonomy): Eukaryota > Metazoa > Arthropoda > Arachnida > Araneae > Salticidae > Maratus > Maratus speculifer. The sequence goes on along the minus strand of OZ025292.1, from coordinate 18,416,179 downwards.
TTACATAATTTGATAAAATTATGTTTTATTGTCTGTTACCTCCCGGATTCCTTATTCCTCCATGCCCACTATCAATTCCTCCAGGCAAGACTAAAAGAAAAAAAGGATTCATTATAAAGTAGTATAGGAAATATAATCTTTAAAACCTCGCTATTCCAAATTATTTGGGACAAAAACTTTTTTAGATTAGCTGATTTTTTGGAATATACGAACAATAAAATGTTACGATTATCTATACTAAAAATATATTATTATTATACTACATAATGTGAAATAATTATCTGCGTTATGAATTAAGTACAGGGTGGTCATAAAAAAAACTTTGCCGATATATGGAGCTCTAGCGGCCAGTCCGTTCAACCGATTGAGGTGAAATTTCAGACATAGCTATTCAGAGGTATGAGCTCGAGATTCTATGAACGGCAACAAAATGGCGCTCGCGGTTAAGGTTATAATTACAGAAACTCGAAATTTTCCAATAACAACACCCATTTTTTTCATCGCAAAATGCTCAGTGCATGCACAAACCCTAAAAAGCGTTTGAACGGTATGGTTATTGCAATAAACGGACGCGTTATGCTCGCACAAAATCAGCTCAACTAACGGGAAAAAAAAAAAAAAAAAAAAAAAAAAAAAAAAAAAAAACACGAATAAGGCGCACGAAGAAAATTTGAATATGACAGAGACAAAATACCAATCACGGAACATCGTTTGCTAGATAGTAAGCGTAGAAAATGGATAAAAAGTAGGGTGGGAATGTTAGTTCTTCAGTCGGAGCTCGCAGATTCGAACAAAATGACTTCGTTCGTGGTGAGTTGGTAAAACTATTATCAAAATGAGATGAATGCTGCGAAAACCTGGCGCGTTTACCGTCCAAACCATCGCCAAATATGTGGCCTATGCATTTTACAAGCTCTTCGTGATTTAGTAATGAAATTCAAAGAAATTGGCTGCACCTGTGATAGTCAGCGATCAAGATGACCAACTGTTCCTGAGAATACTGTTATGGAAGTGCATCACATAGTGACCGGAGGACGCATGCAAACTACAAAAGGTGCATCTCGTGTATTTGATTTACCAAAATTAATGGTCTTAAATTTACTGCGCTCTGTAATCCGCATGTTTCTTTACCGGTACCAGCGCGCCCAGATGTTGGAAGTGAGAGACCATCAACAACATATAGACCTTTTTAATGAATTTCTTGTCCAATATGATGGAGATAATGATCGACCTCTTCGCATATTATGAACGGATGAGGCACATTTCACCTTAACTGGTAACGTCAATGGCCTCCGCGATCCCCCGTCCTCACTCCTATGGATTTCAGGTTCTGGGGATATCTAAAATCTAGAGTGTACATGTGCAATCCGCAAACTTTGCCGGATTTGAAAGATTCTATCATACGTGAAATTGCAAACTCCCTCATGTGATGTAACGTTCGACTGTATTGTGTACAGTAGCCACCGTGCAATGTGTAATTGCCTGTTATGGCACCATGTGAAAAATGTTTAACCTTTCTACCCTGTTGAAATTTTACTCAAACTTGAATAAAATATTTCACACCAGAATTTTTATTTAAATCCATTTAACATACTTATTTAATTTAAAACTTTGTGTTATCTATTTAATTTACTTTATGAAAAAATTTCTGGTTTGAATCGAATGAAACGGATTATAGGACTGGGTCGATTAGATCCTTTCAGGGTAGGAAGGTTAATCAGAATAAAAGTTTTCTCCTATCTGTGTTGTAATCAGAGATTAGTGTACTGACTTTGTGTCATATCCAAATTTACTCCTTGCAAACCAATCGTGTTTTTTATGTGTGTGTGTGGGGGGGGGGGGGGAGCAGAAAAGTTTTTTGTACGTGCATAATGTATCCGTTACTTGCTATACACGTACGGTTCCAACGCTCTTTAGGTTTTCGCATGCGCTGAGTATTTTGCGATGAAAAAAAGTGGGTGTTGCCATTGAAAATTTCCGAGTTTCTGTAACTATAACCGTAACCGTAAGCGCCATTTTGTTGCCGTTCAGAGAATCTCGAGCTCATACCTCTGAATAGCTATATCTGAAATTTTACCTCCATCGGTTGAACGGACTGGCCGCTAGACTCCATATACCGGCAAAGTTTTTTTATGACCACCCTGTATATTAGGTAACCATATTACTTTAATTGTATTATACATCAATCACTCTGTGTCTGTCTCATTCCTGCTTGATAATCATTAGTCAGCTACGATGTAAATGGAAGTGTTAGTGGATGGTGTGATGATATGTGATGATAATACACACTAAAATGATCACAAGAAATTGCGCAGTTAACTTATTTTATGGTGTTTAAAGAAGTTTTTTTCATTTCAATTAGTGCCTCATTGAGGTCAAAATTTATAGTTAAAAAACGTAATTTTTCGATTTTTATTTATTTTTTTATTATTATTAATTTATTTTTTAATGAAATGAATACATTTTAAGCTAAAAACATAATGTCGGTCTCATTTCACAAAAAAAGTTTTTGCTTTGAAAGACCACACATCATTCTTTTTTTAATTTAATTTAATTTTGTAAAAAAAAAAAAAAAAAAAAAAAAAAAAATTGATTTAAACATACGCGCATTTTTCAAGACCGGACTCGATATGAATACTAAAAACTAACCTTTTATAAGAATGCAAAAAAAAAAAAAAAAAAAAAAAAAAAACATTGATTTAAACATACGCGCATTTTTCAAGACCAGACTCGATATGAATACTAAAAACTAACCTTTTATAAAAATGCAAAAAAAAAAAAAAAAAAAAAACATTGATTTAAACATACGCGCATTTTTCAAGACCAGACTCGATATGAATACTAAAAACTAACCTTTTATAAGAATGCAAAAAAAAAAAACCCTGTAATATTTTATTTTATAGTCTTTTTATCTTTTTGTTTTCATTTTACACATAACACAGGGTTTAATAAAAAAAGAAAGTAAATGAAAAAAATTGATATTTAAACTGAAAGAATTAAAAAGAAGCAGAGCAAACAATGTAAAAAAAATATAATAAATAATGTTCAAACGCATTTTATTATTCTAGTTATCTTACAAGAAAGAGATCATTATAAAGAAAAAGATATATAATCCTTCACAATTGTCAGCATAAGGTGATAATGGCTTACATAAAATGGCTTTTTAAAAGTCTTGAAAAGTTTATCTACAGATATAATTTTTAGAGCAGGAACTGCTTTTCTCTTTCGTCCTTGTAAACAGGAATTGAAATTTTGAATTAATTTTATTTCCATTTAAGCTGTGTCATAGACAAAATTAAAACCATTTATTATATTTTTCTACTTTCAATTAAAGTTTATTTTCACTCCATACATTGGGGTCAGTATTTAAAGATTCCATATACGAAACCTCTTAAAAGTATTATGCACTTTGAGGCAAAAAAACAAAAAACAAAACAAAACAAAACAAAACATTGACTTCTTTGTTTATAAATAATCCACTCGATTTAAATCTATTGTAATTCTTACATTCCCTATCATCATCTTTATTTTCTTCTTTAATTGACTTTAATTTTACAGCCATGCTTATTTTGACTTTTCCTTTAAAAGTATCATCCAAAAAAAAAAAAAAAAAAAAAAAAAAAAAAAATACTACTTGATCCGAGTTAAAATACCAAAGGCGATTTATCATTTTAGTGAGTGCTTTGTTTGCAACATGTTTAACAATTTTTCTATAGTCAGTAAATCAGTTTAATAACTGCAGGTCTTGATCCGGGACTAAAGTATTAATTGGAGCATTTAACTAGCTTTAATAATAAATATTGATTATAAGTAAGCAAATGTTTCTAACATCTTCTTTTTCTAATTTTTTTTAATGAGAAATGATCCCTGAAAAGATATATTTTCAGAAAAAATTATATGTTTCATCCATCTGTTATGATGAATAACACCAAAGGCTTTGGAAAAAATATCTTTTGGAGGAAGACGTTGTTTGATAAAATGCTATTTAATTTTATACTGGCGGTGTCGCCTAGCAACCAAAATGTACCAAATTATATCAAAATGTAAGAAGTTTTCTGCGCAAACGATAAATTGTAACTGAAATACATTATCCGTTTATTTCTACAGCTTTTACCTAACATTGCTGTGTGATTTTTTTTTTTTTTTTTTTTTTTTTTTTTTTTTTTTGAGTTGTGATGTGATTTGAATGTTTTTATGAGAATATGAGTTAAAAAAGTATGATTTAAAAATGAATTGTTTTAATAATTATCTGTGTTCAAAAAGAACTGAGATGTGTTTTTTTTTGTGAAATTAAACTGTTTTTAAACGAGAGATGATTTTAAGTTTTGGATTAAGTGAAAAAAAAAATTCCAAAAAATTGGAGAATCAGACGTCTTATGAAAATCACACAAATTGGGATAAATTATTTATAATCATCCCAAGGCAATTCATTTTTTAAATATTCTATGGAAAAAAACTTGAAAATTTCTCTCATTTAAATATTTTATACACTATTTATACACTATATGGCCAAAGGTGACCGGCCACTTGCGATTTTAGGCATTTTGTTAAGTATCTCGAAAAATACACGAGGAATTTTCCTGAAACTCTAAGGTGTATAAGCATAATAGTATAAGTTATATATGACCGTGAAGATTTTTCCCGAAACTCCATAGAGGACCGCCAACAAATCGAAAAGAAAAAGAATATCTTTCGCATAACTCCATCAAAGCTAATGTAGTAGAAGCGTTCAAACTGTAGCCTTATGACTAAGTGGCTTATTGTAATAAACTGTGTTCATTTTTGTGTGCACAGCATGTTTACTCGTAGAGAAACTAAGATTTTTATAAAAACAGTCCCAAATTTTTCCAAGTTTTTTGCTTATAATTTGCAGAGTTCGTAATATAAAATGATGCTCCTTTCCAGAAATATGACAAAAAACATTGCACACAATACCCTTTCATCAGAATTGAAGAAGAATAATTGTGTGAAAAGTGCGAAGGTTTATTGTATAATTTTTCACTGCGTATCCGTAGAGGCTATCAAAATTTCATTTGCATATTATGTTAGATAAATGTATAGAGCAACTTTTGTGAAAGTGTCTGAAATTCTGAAAGTGATCACCAATAAGCTTAAATTCCGTTGTTCCCAAAATGGAGCAAAAAAAAAAAATGAAGGGTTGATTCCAAATGTGGTAATACATGCCATATTGTTTATTCTATATTGACACTAATCAATGGATATATAGATACAACCCCTCATCTTTTTGATTTATTTCGGGAATAACAGATTTTAAGCATATTCTAGTGGTGATCACTTTCAGAATTTTCTATTTTTTTGGAACTTTCACAAAAGTTACTCTATACATTTAACTGACACAGTATGGAAATGAAATGCTATATTGAAGGTGGAAAAAGAGCTGGAAGTAACATTGTAGCATGTAGAACAGCATCGAAATTCATCGCTGTTTTAAAATGGCGTCACCGTCTAGATTTACATCGTTACAACAACAAACTAAAATTAATTCATCTGTTTAAACGGTAAATAAAGTTTCTTGTATACAAATAAGAAATGCATTATACTAGTATCATATTTCATACATGCGTAGCTATATAATTATGGATGTTTTTTATTTCTGTACTGAAACTTGTTACCATTCTTGATAAACTTTATATATTTTTTAAGACTCAAAAAGGTAGTTTTTGTTCATTAAAAAAATTTTCGATTATCTGAAATTTTAGTGTAACAGGGTTCGGACTAGCTAGGTCTTGGTGTTAAAATAAAAATTTCAAATCCAAACGCAAAAACAAAATTTTATGACCAATAACCACTTTTAGATTTGTCATAAGTATGAACACGAAATAACTTAAAATAATAATTTATTAAAATAATAACTTAAAATAATAATTTATTAAAATAATAACTTAAAATAATAATTTATTTCATTTACTAAAATTATGCATTATTATTATTTTATATTCCTCCATAATTCCCAATTTCTACCCAAACTTTACAGAAAAAAAGTTTTCTGTTTCATTATGAAAAGAAAGTAGAGAAAGTACATACTTTCTCTACTTTGTAGAGAAAGTATGTACGTATGAAAGTATGTTTTTTCTCTCTATGTAGAGAAAGTATAATACACATAAAAAAAAATTAAAATATATTTATTTTAGATTCATAAGAACTGTGAGTAATAAATCATTTTTCATGTAATAATGTATTTAATTTAAAATTGTTACATTTGTTTTTCATACCTTCTGGATTTCCATGCCAACCTCCAGGCGAGACTTAAAAAGAAAAAAAAATCATTATAAAGCAGTGCAGAAATTACAATACAAACAATAATAATAATAATAATAATATTACGATTAGTAAATATTTTTATTATCACGAAATCGTGAGAACTATGACTACTGAATACAAACTAGAAATAACAAATTATTTAATTTACTAAAGTTTTGTACAAATTTTCCTTCAAAAAAAATCTTTAAACGAGAAAAAAATATTCATTATAAATAGTACCGAAAGTATAAAACAAATAAAAATAAAAATTAAATTTGAAATTTAAAAACAAAATTGTACGACCAATAAACACTTTTATTTATTTATTTATTAGTCTATTGGAAAATGGTTGTTGTTTTCTGTCGGGAAAGAACCTTGTGATGTTCGCATTTTTGATGTCCGCATTATATTCTTTTTCTGATTGGGCCAAGATTATTAATGTTTAATCCATGGCGTAAGTAATATTTGACTCTTATTACGTAAGACACGTTTTGATCATCGTGAAAATGATGTTTTGGCAGATTTTTATTAGTTAAATGAGAAACATTCAAATATTTTGCTTTGGGCAATGGATGTCCGCATTTTATATTTTTTATGAAATTCTTTTCATTTAGAAGAATTTTTATTTGAATGGGAGATCGAAATGTCGTTATAAATAAAGAAGAAAGTTAAAAAAAAATTACAAATAAGTAGACACAAAATATCAAATATGGGAAAAAAACGAATCCAAAGAAAAACGTCGCACAGTGGGGCAAAAAGCCTCTGGCAAAAAAATCCAAAAAATGAATTTTTATGTTGAACTACCGTTATACGTCACTTTAATAGAGAAGATGTCAGTGAACATTTGCCAAGTATTAAAAATTGCGCAAAAATTTATTTTGATCGTCACTAAAGAAAGAAGTTAAACTGCATATTGCACTTTGATAATAAATGAAAAAAAAAAATCAATAATTTTGTTTCAACATTCGTTTGTTAATTTCGCTGTAATAATGCAAAAATAATTTTTTTTTACTATGGAACCTTGAACTACAGATATGTAACAAAAATTCATTAACTTTCAATTTGTTTTAATAGGAATTTTATAGATATAGATACGCTTAGAACATATAGTGGTGAAATTCATAAAAAAGAAATTAACAGTGTCTACAAACTCTGAAGGTTTTAGTTATGAATTAAAGCGAATTAAGGGTTAACTATAATTTTTTCTACTAAGTTTGAGTTTTAGAAGGGTAAATATTTCAGAAAATCTTGCTACTTTTTTAACTGTATGGTCATTTTTGTAGTTAATCATCCTTAAAATTTTTTTAGTGTACGGATGTGCCAAACAAGATTACATTTTTTTTTTTTTTTTTTTTTTTGTTAAAGACGAAATTAAATACATTATTTACTACAAAATAATGTATTTAAATAAAACTGACTATAATGAAACGTTTTAATGAAAAAACTTTTGAAAAGCAATATGATTTTTTGGTATAAGAGCTCCATAATCCGAGAAACTACGAACAAGAAGTTTAAATGAAAAGAAGATTAAATGTTTTAAATTTTAGTATAAATTTCGATAGGCAAAAGCCTGACGAGACAAGGGAAATGCTTTAGAATTAATAAAGATTTTCTTGGCAAATCGCTTTCATTTCCTCGATTTGAAAAGCAAACAAAACCGTCAATTAAAAGCAAACGTATCCGTTTTCGTATTTCATCTGAATTTGTTCTCGATGATCAAAAAGATTAAGAGCAAAACGGTTACGCAATTATAGTACTACAGCTTCGTTAGTGTACGTGACATGTATAAGTTTATGATCTGAAAGACAAGAAAACAAAAAGTATATGTTAGCACTAAGACAGTGGAATCAGCTTTGCTTCTTCTGTCATTATAGCAGTGCATTACATTTTGCCTGATAAATGTGGATTCATTCCTTAAAAACGAGTCGCTAATATTCACTTTAAGGTTTGCTTTTGAGAATCATTAAAATAATTAATCGTGTATACAAATCCATTTTTTTAATTTTAAATGCGATATTACGAATTATTTAGAAATATTTAATTTATATAAAATTATCTTAAATTCCTGTTTTTCACTAATTATTCTACCAAAAATATTGAAAAAGGATTTATAAATTAATTAATAAATTACTCTATAGCTTTTTTAAAAGTTTAAAATTTTACTACTTTTAGTCTGGAAAAGAATGCATGATGCGCTTTTTTCGTCCAAAATAAATGTGATTTTTTGCCAACTTTGAAGGCTTCCTGCCCCACTGTGCTTCGTATAAAACATCGTATTAAAAAAAAAAAAGAAAAAAAAAAAAAAGATTAGCGACAATTATTGAAGAGGAAACAATCTAATGTTGAACCGATTGATTGTAAAAGACTTTATTTTTAATTTTTACATAAAATGTATTTATAAAGCTTAAATTTTAGTCTTAAAAAATCATTTCCCAAATGGTTGTAGTAATTTGTTAAATCATTATTAAGTTATTAAGTCATCATTAATCATTCTTAATCATTAAGTTTATATTGGCTTTGTGGTAATTATAAGCACTAAACCATTTTTTAAATAATATATATATTTTTAAATTTACTAAAGTTATATATTATTTTTGTTTATGCCTCTCCATGGTTCTCTATTCCCGATGGCTAAGCGTGACTTCCTACAGGCAAGTCTTAACCCCCTAGGGACGAGCGACACGTATACGTGCCGCAAAAAGGCTTAAGAATACTTGTTTATCCCCACCAGTAAAATTTTACTGTAAAATTTGCCTTAATTGATCGAAGCCTTTTCACGATTCGATAAGGCACAAATTTCTGTTTTAAAAAACTGGTGATGAAACATTAAACATTTTGTAAAAGATTCCCGTAGTGAAGGGGTTAAAAGAAGGGGTAATGAAGGCGTTTGTTTTCTATTTTCTTTGTGAAATGGTATAGAAAGTATGAAACAAAAGTAAAAATACAAATACAAATGCAAATTTGAAACCAAAGACAAAATTTTAAGATCAATAAATACTATTTTTTATAGAGTAGACTCCCTCAAATCCGCATAGCTTGGGACCAGAAGTTGTACAGATTTTAGAATTTAGCGGATTTCTCGTCATTGCTTTGTTTACATTTCTTAAACAGTAATTTGAATGTAATTATTGATGCAATCGTAAACTATAATGAATTTTTACAATATAATAAAATATTAAAATAAGTAATAAAATAAAATAATAAAAAAATAAATAATTCTTTAAATGATTAACATTTTAGAAGTTAAGTCAAGTTAATGATCAACAATGCATGGTTATATAATCATTATAAAAATAAAATGCATTTTTCTTAAATTATTCAATGAAACTTGCCTCAACATTACTAATTCAAATCAAAATCATAAATTAAGGACGTTATATTTCTCAAGACTCAATAACAAAAGAAGCTTGAGATCGAGTCTCTATATAACGAAATCCATCGTTTAGAAAAAAAATTCGCTATATAGAAAAATTCGTTGAATAGAGAGTGGCAAAAAAATTTTTCATTTAATGTTTAAATTTTGAAACAGGATTGTATTTGAGGTGTTTAATTGTTTTTGAAATATTTAACGGAATTTTTTTCAGAATCTCAAACATTTTCTTCCTTTTTTACCCAGTGTCATATTATATTCAAAATTATTACTTTATCAGAGAGAGTTATGTTTAAACTAGAAGCAATTTTATGCAAATGCAGTATAGAAGATAACATCAGCAAAGATGACGTTTAGTAACAATTCTTCATTTAAATGATCTCTTACAACAAAAAATGCTCCGAGTCGCCACAAACAACAAACATCCTCTCTAAACTCTAAGAGTAATGAGAGTTAATTTAGGTAATGAAAACCTGCTGGAAAACGACCTTTTCTGCAATTCCTGCCTTACTACCCAAACCAAGAAACAAACATCCTTTTCAAGATAATAATTAAACAGTTTTTTTTTTTTTTTTTTTTTTTTTTTTTTTTTTTTTTTTTTAGGATGCTTTGTGATAGTTGCAAATCGCCCCACTAGCAAGCAAATGTTTCAATCTTTTCCAAGAACGCATGTTCATCTTGGCTAAAACAAGTCAAGTGTAAACATGAAAAAAGATGTTTTTCTTGGGGCGGGGGGTGGAGAGTTGAAAGCCTTTTTTTGGACATAAGGAATAAGATAAAAGAATGTACCTGTGAAATATAAACCAGAAATCAACGAAAAAAAAATTATTCTACAGATAAGTTGAAGTGTTTTCTGAACTTATGAGAGAACATTTTCAAAAAAATTCGTAAATGGAGATATGTATTTCGCTATATGGAGACTATTTTCAATGTAATCATAAAAAAATTAACCGTTCCTATAAAAAATTCGTTAAATAGAGAAATTCGTTGGATAGAGTTTCGTTATAGAGAGACTTGACTGTAAATGGTAAGAAGATTGTGATTACCAGTGACATCAGCAATATCTTGAATTTTTTAAGAAATAAATTTATTCTTCCTTCAAGAAACACTCGAATTCAGTAACATTAACAAAATTACAAAAAAAAAAAAAAAAAAAAAAAAAAAGGAATTATTATAAAATTAAACAATTCAAATTTCGTCCGTATATCTGAGCTGAATGTTTCATTGTTTACATCCATAAATTATGTGTGGATTTTAGAAAGTTGTAAATTTTAGGGTTGCGGATTTCAGGGAGTCTGCTATATTGGATTCATGAAACCTGCGAGTACTAAATAATTTGTTCATATAATAATTTATTAAATTTGCTAAAGCTGTGTGTTATTTTTTTTTTCTTACCTACTTCACCTCCTTGCCAACCTTCGCTTCTTCCAATCAAGCCTTAAAAAAAAAAAAAAAAAAAAAAAAAAAAAAAAAAAAAAAAAGAATTTTTTTCTTTATTTTGAAGATAAATAGAAGCAGGAAAATAGAAAAAAAAAATATTAAAATAATAAAAATAAAAATATTAAATACCAAACAAAAACAAAATTTTGAGATCAGTAAATACTTGTAATGTATAAGTGTTAGACAATTTTGTTGTATAGCAAAGTAAAAGTCATTGCTGTTGAAAATTATAATATTAAATATATGTATTTATATATACCTGTAAGTGTGTCTGTGCGTGTGTACAAGTAATCTTGTTTATGTATAATTTTATCTATATAGTGAGTTTAAAGAATTTGTTAATGGTATTTCCTTTTTAACAAGTTCTTGCACTTTCATGCCTACCCAGAAAAACTCGGATTGTTTTAAAGAAATAAAAACACTGTTTAAATTTTCCTCAATAAAATATAAGTGGTCTTTTCTTAGTCAAATGTTACTATTTTATTACGTATTTTACTGTTTCCCTTTAACTCTGAACCTTTCTAATCTAGAAAGGCTTACAATGAAAAATCTTAACTTAAAAAAAAAATGATAATAACGCCCCTGTTTATATCATTTCATTTCAAAATTTTATTATTATCATTATTATTATTTCTTGCTTCCTCCCCCCCCCCCCACTAATGGTCATTGTTACAGAAAGTTAAATAAATAAATATATAAAGTAACTTTGTTTTTATGCAAGTTATGTACATTATATAACGTAGCTAGTTTTTTTTAATCTATATAATTGAATTTTTTTAACTACTTCTTGGCCGTCTCCTCTTGCAAGAAGATGTAGCTTATTTTACAGAAATTACTTATTTTTTAAAATGTCATAATTGAGGCCAAATTTTACATACTTATCCTTATTTTTCTATTACTGTTTTTAAATTGCCTTTCCCATTATTCTAAGAAAGCTAAAAAATAAAACATAAATGTTTTTTTTTTTTTTTTTATTCTCCTTTGTTCCATATTCCACGCCTTTTAAAACTCATACATAAAAAAACTAGTCGTTGGGAGTCACCGTAATACTTACCCATCATGGATATGTATATGAAAATAAAACATGTGAAAACTATTTATACAATGCATTGCAATTCATAAACAAAATTTAAATATTGTTAATATACATAGTAATGCTATATTAAAGAACTGCTGATTACCAATTTTGACAAATTATATAAAACGCCAAACTACTCAAATAGTACCGAACTGCGTAAAAGAAACATCCTTATAACTCCAAAAATAATAATTCTATTAACTAAAAATTAACTGCGTCGGATTAAGCGTCTCATTTCCAATTAAAATATACTTCTGAATTGAAATTTGAATGAAATACAGGGTCATGAAAAATCGAAGAATGTGGAAAACAAGATTACAAATATCTCGGCAACTAATAATCCGATCCACTTCGTTCTATATGCAAAATGTGTGTTAATTTATTGCCTTTTACGTCCATTCCTTAGAACAAAAAAATTCGAAAATTTTTATATACCTTTCATCAGAACGAATTTTTCAAGAGTCCGAAAAAAATAGTTCCGGATAATCGCGGTTGCTGATATTAAATAGGGTTCGTCCCATTCTTACATACTAACTATATACAAAATTTCAAGTCTCTATCTCAATTTGTTCGGGAGATAGAGCGTTTGCAGACAGACAGACAGACAGACGGACGGCAAAAAATTTTTTCTAAAAATGTGTTTTTCGGAATCTCCACTATCTAAAACGTGTAAATCCGTCAAAAAATTTTTTTCGATTTTCAAAACGATTGCAAGACTTACCCTATACTACGTATGATGGGTAAGTAATAAAAAAAAAAAAAAAATAAATAAAAAGAGAAAAAAAAAATCCATGTCTTAACTTCTCCCGTCCCTCTCTTAATGGAAGTAACATACATATATATATGTGTGTGTGTATGTGCGTGTGTAAATAATTTTGCTTTTATGAAAATAAACAATTTAGCAAATTAAGAACATTTATAAATCATATTATTTATATTTGTAGACCTTGGCTATACTCGCCAGTGCTCCAACCGCTAACCATTGACGCAATTTACTCCATTGGATCTGTAATTTCGGCAATTTTTACCCAATGCAAATACGTGCGCATGCAGTTCCATCATAACATTGATCGTTTTTATTATGCATACATATGCATTTTCAAACTGATATACTATTAAAGAAATGATGTTTCCTAGTGAGTTTAAGAATTTTTTATTGTGTTTTAAAGAAGTTTTTTCTGTTCGTACTGATATACTACAGTCAAATCTCGTTCACATGAAAACGCTTAACATGAATTACTTTTAACATGAACTGTTTTCACAGTCTCCTGAAAGACAAATACGAAGATTTGATACTGATAACATGAATTACTGTGAACATGAACAAAATTTTGATACCCCTTGAGGCTCATGTAAACCAGGTTCGATTGTATATTAATTTTAAGTGAAGAATAGAATTGAATTTTTCTGCAACAAAGAAAAAAAAAGTACGCCAGGATTCGAACACGGCACCTTCACTTAAGCTTAAAAGGCTCTAAACACTGAGCTACCCAGATAATGTGAAATCTGATACAATTCACTCGAATGCCGCGTATAAAAGAAGGCAAAGACTTCTAATTTACGAAAATATAAGGTACCCTGGGGTAATAACGCCACGTTAAGGTTCGACCAATTTTCACGGCTCAGTTTTAGTTTGTATTTTTCAAACAAACATATATTTCGATACAGCAACTCATTGACTACATATATAAAAAAAATAATTTAACAGATATGTATTCATAAAACGTAATAGCGTGATTTCTTGACCAATGCTATTTGGCGTTATTACCCACCCATATGGGTAATAACGCCATGCAAACAAAACTATGAAATAAGATAGAATAATTGCATGTAGATTGCCCAATTCTAAAAATACAAACTCTACAAACTTAGAAATTGACAAATTGCATTCTAAGCTATTGAAAATGTTCATTTTTTTTGTGAAAATGTAAGAAAAATAAAGGTGTGGTGTGGGGGGGAGTATGAGGCAAAAGAATATCAGACTGTGAGCTTCTTTTTGCTTAAAAAAGACCGCTTAAATAGAATTATTAGAAACATTGCACAGTTTTAACTGTGTTTATTTGAATTAGTATTTAGGATGTAGCTCGGCCACTGTAGGGAATCAACCGGGATATTAATGCCAAGGATTGGCGTTATTACCCCGTTATAGTTATTGCGCTGTACATTTTAAATTACTAATTATATAGAGAAGATATCCAAAATCTTCAACACTATTTTGAAGTCCATGAAATGTACTACAAATTTATGTAATTAACAAAGTATTTCCGAATAAAAAAAGTAGTCTTCACATCACAAAACGTATCTCGCAAATTTTAGATCAAGCGTTAATTTTAGTTGCTTGTAAAATCAATAAGACCTAAAAATGAAACAAATTAACTTGAAGCTGTTTTTTGCGATTTATATGACTCAAAACCCTTCTGCGCAGAGCACATGGGTGTCATTTACCAGATTATTTCATAATTATGCAAAATATTAGCACTTGGCGTTATTACCCCGCCTGGCTTTATTACCCCGTACCACCTTAATATAATTTCGTACACAATAAACTTTCACTGTTATTAATCTAAACAACAAAGAAAAGAAATCATGCGTCAAACATAGATATAAAACATTTTCTAACGCATTCAGAATAATGTAACAAAATTGCACCGTTTAATAAGTTAAAATATCAAGTCTAATTCAACAATATGGAGATGCGTAACTCATTTGAAAGTCCAATTGCAGCTGTTCCCATCTACAATCGGAAAATGATCCGAATTTTTGCAGCAGCTTTGTATGTGGTGTAGAGATTTGTGTCTATAAACTACATGCATGTCAAAGTTGAGTTCAGTTAAGAAACACATGTCACAGTTGAAAATTCCATTTCAATCATTTCCCTTAGTAAGGAGAATGCTACGCGAATTCTTTGGTGAAGCCCTGTAGACGAAATATAGAACTTATAGACAACGAGACGCATGCAAAAAATTAATTAGACTCAAATGTGCATACACTGAATATATATTACGACCTCAGAAGCCAAGGGGTACAAGTGACAAAATTTCGACTTGGAGTAAATTGAGTTTAATTGAGTTTTATTGAGTAAATTGGAACATCAATAACAATTGCGTGAATTGAAATAGGAAAAATCTGCTTGTTGCATTCTGGTCTTTAAACTCTTATTTCAATAACTGTTAAAAAATAAAGTACAATTTTCTTTAAATGTATAATTAATCAATATTGTTTGTTTTTCGAAAAAAGTGGTTTGCCTCTGTAACTCAGCAAATAATAAGAAAATCGCTTATATTTCTTTACCTGAAATGAAAAAAGCATATTTGTAGGTCGTCTGTGTATTTAGTTTTTTTTTTTTTTTTTTTCAATTTTGTCACTTATACCCCTTGGCTTCTGGGGTCCTCATATATATACCGGATTCACCTAGAATTAATAGCTAATTACTTTTTGAAAACCTAAACTAGAAATATAGATGATCGAGCTACCTCCGAATAGAGTAAACAACTCCGCTGAATAGACGAAATGATCTACGATTTCTAATCTCTTGTTTTCTAGGTGGCAAAACGGTATTGAATAGTTTCAGTAGCGAGAAATGATCGTCAAGTGACTTTTTTACGGACAATTTATTGAGTTTCCACCGATTTATTTATTTACTTTTCACACATTTATAAACGTATCTATCCTTATAAGAAGAACATTCGATTTTTTTTATTTAGATTTTTTGGAGTATGTTCGTATGGGGACCTTCCTTGTTAGACGTCCTCTTTCACCTTATTGAACAGTGAAGTTAGGTTAAAGGTGATGTTCTGTAAACGATAGAAAATGTTTTATAATCTGAGCTGTAAGCACAATTTTTCGTTCTTTTTTTAAATATGAGGAAGAAGTTGCCATTTCCACTTTATTATTATTGTTATTATTATTATTTTGAAAAAATACAGATTTTATTTGATTCCATCAAAAGTATTTAATTTATCTCATTTAAAAATATAATCTCACGTAAGCTTAGCAATAATAACAACAATAATAATAATAATAATAATAATAATAATAATAATAATAAATAAAATTTGTTATGTATTGTTCATAAAAATATGAAAAAAAAGTACATAAAAATTGAAAAACAAAAAACCTGAGTAGTATATATATATGCATATGTATATTTAAAAAAAACTGATCGTATTGTACATGTAAAAACGATTCCTAATATTAATTGTATTAAATATTCATCTCAAATACAAAATTATACTTTTAACCGTTGGAACCCCATTGTCTCCGCTGCGGAGACATCTTTTCTTCCAAAAAAAAATTTTTGGCACCAGTAATAAAGGAAAATAAAAATTTTCTTATTTAATCAGAGAATTTTTGAAATTAATTGTCTACTTCAAGGAAAGTTCTTTTAAAAAAATGGTGCTAATCGAATAAAATTTGCGTAAGAGGCACCGGAGTCCGAAGGGTTAGTGCAATTTTCATGTAATAAATTGACATGTGTAGTCCTACTAATAATAGAACTTTCCTTTATAAAACGCACATTTTCAACAACGTCATTTATCAAAACGACTTCCTTCTTTCAAAATTTTTCAGTTATTTGACAAAAGAATACAAATATATTCCACTTTGTGAATTAAAATAAAATTATAAACTGAAAAATAGTAAAATCTTACCAGCGCAGATGACCAAACTGACGATCGTAGAACGTAGAAACGTATACATTTTTCGTTGAAAAAACAAGCTAATCTCCACACAGTACAATAAAATTATGAGTCGAATTATGTTAAGGAAATATGACATTCGTATTTATATAATATTTTTAAAAATTAAAAAAGACATTACTTATTATTTTAAAATTACTGTATGTCAATCGAAAAAAAATGGTATTGCACAAATAAGTCTGTTTTAAATCGATTTCATCTTATTTCCTTATCCATTTATATTGTTTAGAAAGAAATGTTTTTCTGTTTTAATTCTGAAATATAATTTATACGATTGACCGGATGGTTGCGACACATTGATACATTACATATGACAGTCAGTCATATATTGCAATGAATGAACAATTCAATATTTAGAATTAAGGGGGAAAAAAAACTAGTGTATTATAAATTGGTTGGAAAAGTGTCAAAAATAGATTGTGTTTTGTTTTGTGGGCATAGTTGATTATCAATTACATATCTTTCTTCAATCTATCGGACAGTCGTACAATAACATTGCTTTTCAAATAGCCGAGCACTCTTGAAGTTTATCAGTATCTTGCCAATAAAAGAACGTCTCAGTTATAAACTTTAACCGTAACAACTGAAATATTATAGAATGCTTGTTGAAAGTCACAAATAAAGAGCAACTCAAACAGATTTACACGAGCGTATGTGCCAATATTGCTTGTAGCGCCACACATGCACATATTTCCATTCGGGATTTATAAAATATCTTGTCTACATTCCATCGCTATCTAATAATTTGCCAGAATAGACACACAGAATTGAGAGACTATTACTTCCATTACTTTGGACAGGGGTGTAGTCGTAAAAATAACAGAGGATATACGCTCTAAGCTGAGGGTATACGCTCAAGAAAGAGGGTATACCCTAGAGAGTGTAAACTATACCTTTTTTCAGAAACAGAGGGTATACGGCGTTCCTTTAAAAAATCCAGAAGGCATACGACGTATACTCCCGTATACTCTCCTCTACATCCCTGCTTTGGACTTGTTAAATTCAAAGCAGGGATTTTAGTCAAGCGAAAAGACCCACTTGCTAATGAAAGAAATTTTCTCGTTTGTATTTCAATATTTTAAAATGATTTATTTTTGCATTGCGTTGCTAAAATTGATCTGTACAAAGGCTATTTTTTGCTTTTTTCGATTGCGTTTGCCGATATTTTTAACTAAGACACTTTGATTTTCGGAACCGGTTTCGAATATGAAAGCATCCTCTTTAGAAAAAATAAACCTGAAAACAAAATCAAAAAAGTAAAAAAGGGCAGATGTAAATGATCTCATCTATGCAATAGGAAAAAAAATCGTTTAAAGATAGTAAAATGCAAACGAATTATAAATTTCTTCGATGGGATTAACATTAGTGAGCGGTTCCTTTCGCGTGATTGAAGTAGCCCCTTAACCGAAGTGCGTAGAAAATTGAATTTTAGGTAGTATGTATACTGCATAACTAAAGCTGCATATACACTTGTAAGAAAAATTAAGTTAGTTTACCTGCGACTGGATGTGTGATTTGATGTATAAATTGTCTAAATTACGCTGTTTGAATATATTATTAAAATTTGGACATTCTTTACAGATACCCTGTATTATAAATGAAAAACATGTCAATGAATGTCTCTGGCATTCTATTTACGGTGGCAACACTTGATTAAGAAATTTATATTTCAGATTGTTTGATTTGAGGCCTTTAGCAGCTATAGGATTTCGCCTCGAATGATCCATTACACACAGAACAAATGTCAACTCAGAACTATTTTTATTACAATATCCATCAAACTACACAAAGGGACAACGCACCATCCATGTCTTAATCGGATTTGAACCAAGACCCTTCGGCATGGCAGCAGCTGCCGTTACTGATCACGCCACTGGGGCGACAAATTTATATTTTACTACAGTTTTCTTAAAATTTATAAAAATCTAATAATTTTAACTTCACTTTCATATAACCAAAATAATAAAATAAAATAAAAAATAAATAAATAAAACTTTCAATTGCAGTTTGAATTCTGTATCTCACTTGACTTATTTTTGTGGTTTTTAAAATAATATTAAAGCAGGATTTTTTTAAATCAACTTTTATTGCGTTCATCGAGATCAAATTTCATCGAGAAATAAATAAAAAAATAAAACTAAAATTTAACACATGGGTAACTCAACAACGCGCTAAAACCGATAAAATTATCAGAATAGGTTAATCTGCTACTCCAAAACTTTGGTGATTTCTTCAGATATCAACTCTTAACATATGACAAATATGATGGTATCATATTTTACAAATTTTTAATTATTATCTGAATACGAATAATAAAATTCTGGAAATAAGCTCCCACCCATATGTAAGCCCTCGTCCCCGGTTTTCAACAAATTTCATTTTTTAAAAAATCCGTTTATTAAATAATTTTTGAAAATCTTGTTTAAATTGTGTTATGTCTACCGTCGATGACAAAATGTTTTACGGTGTCGATAAGTGTATTAAGATTAGGCAATTTATTGCCATGCTCCATTGTGCCCGTTTGATGTATTTAAAAGAGTGCCCATTTTTTTGTAAATGCCGATGCACCCTGTCCTTTTTAGACATTGAAAATGCGCCCTGCCTTTTTCTCAAATTTCTTGTTTTCACTTTCTATTTTGTTTTTCAAAATACCATGCTATTCAACTTTAGTATTTAGCAAATTTGAATACCTAAAATTGAGTTGTTATATAAATATGCTGGTTTTTGAGTATTATTAGGAGATTAACAAATATATATATATATATATTTAAAAATGGCAAATTCATGCGGAAGTTTCTTTTTTAAACTGATCTTCAAAATTATAAGCCATACGATTATACTTCAAAAAGTGTCTGGCAAACCCTGGTATACCTTTAAATAGCAAAAATATTTAAATCTATAAATCTAAATTAGAGAAAGAGAAACATTTTTAATTTAATTTTTTATTACTTTAAAAATTAAGCTTTTGAGTTCAAAAATTCATTAAACCACAAAAAGATGTACATCCAAACATAATAACAAGGTTGAAACGTTATAATAAAGAACGTATTTTCCCAAAGAAACCTCCTTTTGAAAATGAGACTAGGAACCACTTGATATGACTCATGTTTCTGAAGTCGACATAGATCAATGCACCAGTTGATCGTGTGAGTTTGTCAAGTTTTATGACGAATACAGCATCATCTATCAAATTCCAATTATTTCACATATTCTCATATGAAACATCAACTCATTCTGACCAGTCGTTCATTTTTTACAGCCTTTTAAGTGGGCAACTTTAGTTATAATCACCCTGTATATTCTTTATTCCGTCAATTTATAATTCTAAATGATTTTATTTGGCCAATATTTTAATCGAAAGGGAAACAATTCATTTTAAAAGATATTTTTATTTAATGTTTAATTTATTTAAAGGGTTTCATTTAATTTCTAAGTACTATATGGAAAATCTACGCTTTTAAGATCGACCTTTTTTGTTGCACATTCATAAAAATCCGATTATAAAAAAAAAAAAAAAAAAAAAAAAAAAAAAAAAATAGATGTAAATAAATATCTATGCAGTTTTTTGTAGAGACTGCCAGGTCTTTCCGTTAAATGAGACATATATCTACTGAAGTTAACTATTAATTAATTTTATTTTCTTTACAAATTGTATTTATCTGTATATCATTATCTCCGTATTGGAATCATGTTACCTATCTAAGGATTTTAAATGAGCACATTGTATTAATATTTGTACCGTTAGTCAGTGAACGAGGATTTCTATAAAAGACCCATGAGTTGTTGTTTACTTTGCAGTTGAGAGCTATAGAATTTTGAACGGAAAAGACGCAGTAAGAGAAAAAAGACTGAAGTCAGTCTGAAATATTGGGTTGGACGTGAAATATGGAGTTTGGAAAAATTAACTAATCCTGGTGTAGACACAGAACATTATTCTGAAGAGGAGTATGTATATACAAGAATTGGCGAGATACCTGTGTGATTATGCCATTGAATAAGCTCAGCAGAGTACGGTCAGTCGAGAAAAGAATAGAATAATTTAATGATAGAACCCAGTAGGTAGATAATATCGTAAAGTGTAACCTAATAGCGGACTGGTTCTGCATTATATGCATGGCTATGAATGCAAATAGTTCTTTCAGAATGAATATTTTGTAAATAAATCTTCCGTTAATAATATTTGGAAAATCCTAGTTATTAGTTTTCAATTTGCGCACATCGTATTCGGCATCACACACTGGTGGCAGTGTCAGCTTGTCATAGTCCAAGATCCGACCGCACAAAACCCTAAGTCATCGAGCACAAGAAAAATTCTTTTGTTTTATGGAAGGATAGTAATAGGGGAATCTAATGGTGCATGTCTGCCAGTAGCAAAGTAATGCGTAAGCCAAAAATGAATACCACTAGTGGCTCACTCGTACGTTTAACATTGTGTTTACCGTACAATTAAAAGTATGAAAACATGGAAAATTGGGTGCAGGAAAACATAATCATAATCCTACGAGTCAACCACTAGTGGTATCAATGTTTGGCTTATGCACCACTTTGTTTACGGCAGACATGGATCATTTGATTCTTCTATTACTACTCTTTCATAAAATAAAGAATTTTTTTCTTGTTCTCGATGACTTAGGGTTTTGTGCGGTCGACTCTTGGACTTTCAGCTAAGGCGCGTTTATTTGCATCTTTATGTCTGATAGACAAAAATTTGAGTCATGTTCAACATCGTATCGACAAAGAACGATTATTGAGGCTAAATGAACCAGAAGGATGCAGCACAGACAATCACCTCATTGAGTTCACGGCTGAAATTCCACACTGAGTAATGACTCAATTCGCATTTTAAGAAGCAATCAAATTCTTATTTTGATGGAAAACACTTTGAAAAGCCGATTTTAACGGTTGGCTTGTAAGTTTACCATTGTGTTTCACTGCTTCTTACTTTTGGGTGCAGAAAACACAAACATGCGAGCCAACCGTTAAAATCTGATTTTTTTGGTATCTTCCATCAAGACAGGACTTGGCAGACCGATTGTATTTTAATATGTGAATCAAGTTTTAATTCATTTTGGACTTTCAGCCATGAACTCGATGAGGTGATTGCCTGCGCTTCCGCCTCCCAATCTAAAATGCATTTTTATTTAAATTTAATCACAGTTGGTGGAAGAAATTATTAAATGAAATATTTAATGATTTGTTACTGTCAGTATTGTTATTTATAGTGCATCGATATACAGTCGGCTCTCGTTAATTCGAACTCGTCCGAATCACAAGAAATGTTCTAATTATCCAGAATTCGAATTATGGAAAGTATGAGAAGAAAATATAATTAAAGGGTTACTATTATAAAAAAAAAATTAATGTTATAGTATTTGTTAAATATAATTCGGCTACTAGAATTAGAATATGACTTAATATTAAATTGAAAGATGTAAATAGATAAATTAATTAAACCCTTGAGGCGCGGTAGGATATATTACATCCCACCTACAATTAATAAAGGTTTGCGCCAGCAAAAAATTATTAAATTTCTCTTTCTAAATTAGGCGGAAAAATATAACATTTTTCCAAATTTCTGGTGGGAGTTCAGAATTACACAAACGCAACTGCTTGCCCCTCAAAGGGTTAAGAGATAAGGAACAAGTACAAACGAATATGGAGTGGAAATGACATTGATGGAACCACACGGAGCACTAAAAAAAGGAACATCAAATGCATGGAACTGTTGTTCAGAACAATTCTGACAAAAATGAAAGAAAGAAAGTTATTTCAAGGAAATGAAGTTCCGAGAGAATGTAAGGAAAAATGAAAAATCGGAACCTCGTTAGTTCGAATTAAAAAATGAGTTTGAATATGTGAAACTTTTTAATATTATTCTGATATTGAAAATTTTGGGACTTCATGTTTAGTTCGAATCAAGCGAAGATTGTATTTATCCGATTTAGAATTAACGAGAGTCGACTGCATAAAATTGTCAAAATTATTTACGGATTTATAAAGTGATTAGCTTCACACTCTTTGACCTTGAGGCTGTTGCACAGACTATCACCTCATGAAGTTCAGGGCTGAAATTCTAGAATTAGACAGTACTTGATTAGCACATTAAAATTCAACCGATCTGCCGTGTCCTACCTGGGTGGAAATCCCCTGCAGATCCGATTTTAGTGGTTGATCCGTAGATCTGTCATTGTGTTTTCTTGCACCCAAATATATGAAAACATTGAGGACTAGAGGCAGGAAAACATGATGGTAAACCTACTAAGCCAATCATTAAAATTCGGTTTGCCAGGGTTTATCACCAAGAAAGGATTTGGCAAATCAGTTGCATTTTAATAGGCTAATCCAGTACTGTTTAACTCTAGAATTTCAGCCATCCACTCCATGAAGTGATGGTCTGTGCAACTGCCTCATGGTCTGTTTGTTTTAATAACAGCTAAACATTGAATAAATAAATGTCTGTATCCTATGAATGAAAACGTTGATTGTAAATTTCAAAATTAAAACAACAAAATAATTTGTCATACGCAGTGTAAATAGATAAGACATTTTCATCAATCTGTGCATTGGAATAGGCTACAATAATTAAAAAATTTTACTTATTTAATTTTTTCTTAAGAATACATACATATATACGTACATAGATATAATTTTTTATCCTTTAATGTTTTACCGCATGAGGAGTAAAAATGTAAGAAACGTTGTACTTTGGGCTTTCTAGGGTAATAGTGATATCTATCTACACTGTTTGAAACTTTTTAAATAACGCCAGTATATAGAGAAGAAACAGCTCAGATAGCTGGCTGGCTGTTGTACAAATTTATCATTGTTTTTAATCTTATCTTTTGTGGTATTTATTGAGTGAAAAGACAGTTCAGATAGCTGGCTGGCTGTTGTACAAATTTATCATTGTTTTTAATCTTATCTTTTGTGGTATTTATTGAGTGAAAAGACATACTTTAGAAAAGTAACTTTCAAATATGTTTTCTGATAACCATGACATGTTAGGTTATTGGTTCTCGGTAAAATCTCTTATGTTGGTCTAAGAAATGACATTTTTTTAATTGAGTAGAAAGGTCCAAGAATCGAAATTAATATGTTTGGCTTTACTTGCAAATGTCTTGCCTGTTTAGTTACTTCGACCGATAACTGGCCTATACATTGGCAATAGCATGTGGCAAGGCTCTCCAACTTGCGAACTGCGAATGAATAGTAATTTCTTACTGGAAATTTTGTCTTGTTGAATTTCAGAAATTAAGAGATTAAATGGGGCTAAGGAACAAAACATTCCTGTAAGAAATTATTCCGAAAAAAAATGACTGGTATTCCGCGGGGACCGTGTTGGAAAAGCCGCCTCTAAGTACTTGCTATTTATTTACACTATAACTACTAGAGCTTGGAAGCGGCAACACAAGCAATCGCCTTATCGAGTTGACGGCTCAAAATGCTGAATGAGTTAAAACTCAATTTGCATATTAAAACGCAATCGGTCTGCTAAGATCTATGTTAGTAAAAACACCTGAAAATTCAGTTTTAGCGGGTAATTCTTAGGTTTGACATTGTGTTTTCCTGTTTCCAGTCCTCTATGTTTGCATACTTTTAGGTGCAGGAAAACACAATGGTATATCTAGGAATCAACCGATAAAATCGGGTTTTCAGGTATTTTCTACTAACATAGGACTTGGCAGACCGATTGCGTTTTAATATGCGAATCGAGTTTCGAGTCATTCTGGATTTTCAGCCGTGAACTCGATGAGGCGATTGTCTGTGCTGCTGTCTCCAATGTCTATACCAAAACATAAGTTATCATCTTGTCTCCATAGTCATCCCCACTCTTCCCTGCTATTTCTTGTTAGATCCTTTATTATTATTCCGTGTGCGGACATAAGCATGAATTGATAAAATTTTCAAATTAATTTAACGTCTGCAATTGAAATCGATTGCTTTTGCAGAGAAAAATAATATGAGTTAAGGACACCAGAGAGAATTGTTTAATTTGCAGAAAAACATTTTTTATCACGAAATTTCTGAATTTTAACAGATTTCGTTCTTAAAACTAACAGTTCAGTGTTTTTGTTTTTGTTATTGTTCTTGTTTTACTAACTAAATTTTACTTGTACTCTAGCTTAAAAAAATATATATATACAGGGTGTCCCTAAACAAATGGTATATACGCTAGGGGGGGTGATAGAATACATCAAGACGAGTAATAGTAAGTAGGAAACCAAGGGCCCCAAACGTTTTCCAAAGGAAATAGCCGCCATTAAAGTTTGGGGTCCAAAATTTCAAATACACATAACAAACGGAAAAATTGGTCGATTGATTTGCGGTTTTCACTAAAATTATTCTTTATGTTGGTATTTTCTTGAAAATAGATTATAAAGACAAATTTCGAAAAATGCCGACAGAGGGCGCTTTAGACTTTGAAGTAATGAAAAACTATTTTTGCCGTGGTTTTTTGCATCTCATTAAATGGTTTCGTAAGCTTAGACTTAAACTTAAATTTTGAGCTCAAAATCTGAATAGTTTGAAGCGGTTAAATAGCGCAAACTTAACTGTGTTCAGAGGGTTTAAATTTCAAATGATTATAAAAAACGGAAAAATTGGTCGATTGATTTGCGGTTTTCACTAAAACTATTCTTTATGTCGGTATTTTATAGAAAATGAATTATAAAGATAAATTTCAAAAAATGCCGATAGAGGGCGCTTTAAACTCTGGAGTAACGAACAACTACTTTTTACGTTACATTTTGCATCTGATTAAATGTTTTCGTAAACTTAGACTTAAACTTAAATTTTGAGCTCAAAATCTGAATAGTTGGGAGTGGTTAAGTAGCACAAACTGAAATGTGTTCAAAGGGTTTAAATTTCAAACGAAACGGAAAAGTATAAAAAAAACCGAAAAATTAGTCGATTTGTTTGCGGTTTTTGCTAAAACTACTCTTTAAATCAGTGTTTTCTGGAAAATAAATTTTAAAGATAAATTTCACAAAATGCCGATAGAGGGCGCCTTAGACATTGGAGTAGCGTACAACTATTTTTAACCGTTATTTTTTTAAATCGCATTAAATGCTTTCAAATGCTTAGATTTAAATTTTGAGATCAAATTCTGAGTCGTTGCGAGTGTTTAAGGTAGCGCAAAAGTGAACTGTGTTCGAGGGGGGAGGTTAAATTTCAACTCCTGAACATACTTCAGTTTGCGCTTCTTAACCCCTCCCAACGATTCAGAATTTGAGTTCAAACTTTAAGTTTAAATCTAAAATTTCGAAAACATTTAACAAGTTTTGGAACGCATTTAATTAGATACAAAAAATAACGGTTAAAATTTGTTGTTGGTTACTCTGAAGTTTAAGGCGCCCTCTAACGGAATTTTTTGAAATTTATCTTTAAAATTCATTTTCAAGAAGATACTGACTTAAACAATAGTTTTATTTTAAACCGCAAACGAATCGACCAATTTTTCCGTTTTTTATTATAATTTGAAATTTGAACTCTCTGAACACAGTTCAGTTTGTGCTACTTAACCACTCCCAATTATTCAGATTTTGATCTCAAAATTTAAGTTTAAGTCTAAGTTTACGAAAACATTTAATCAGATGCAAAATATAACGTAAAAAGTAGTTGTTCGTTACTCCAAAGTTTAAAGCGCCCTCTATCGGCATTTTTTGAAATTTATCTTTATAATTCATTTTCAATAAAATACCGACATAAAGAATAGTTTTAGTGAAAACCGCAAATCAATCGATCAATTTTCCCGTTTTTTATAATCATTTGAAATTTAAACCCTCTGACCACAGTTAAGTTTGCGCTACTTAACCGCTTCAAACTATTCAGATTTTGAGCTCAAAATTTAAGTCTAAGCTTACGAAACCATTTAATGAGATGCAAAAAATCACGGCAAAAAATAGTTTTTCATTACTTCAAAGTCTAAAGCGCCCTCTATCGGCATTTTTCGAAATTTATCTTCATAATTTATTTTCAAGAAAATACCAACATAAAGAATAATTTTAGTGAAAACCGCAAATCAATCGACCAATTTTTCCGTTTTTTATGTGTATTTGAAATTTTGGACCCCAAACTTTAATGGCGGCTATATCCTTTGGAAAACGTTTGGGACCCTTGGTTACCTATTTACTATTACTCGTCTTGATGTATTCTATCACCCGCCTAGCGTATATACCATTTGTTTAGGGACACCCTGTATATATTTTAGTGTTTTAACTTATTTTCTACAGTGCTGTTTAAAAAAATAGACTGATTCGAAGACACATTGCATTATTTTCAAAATCAGATTTATTTTTTGGACAAAAATACATACTGGGCTGTTTACATAAAAACTTGTAATAAAGCAAAACTGAATTCCACATTGCCGTCAACTGACAAGTAAGTCAATTTTTCAATCAGTAAAATCAAAGTCTTTTCTTAACTTTAGCCGACAACACCTGAAAAAAATAGAAATAATGATAATAATAATAATAATAAAATATTTTCTTTAGTTTTACACAGGTAAAATATCAGAAACTGAAAAAAAAGTGAAGCTTAAACACAGCTACTTAAAAATATTAACCAAGCAGTTTTGTAAGTGCCTAAATTATCAGAAGTTCCAAGGCACCGTAAAACCTCTCCTCTAACGCATTTTATACATCTATCTACCCTCGACAATTGGCGTTAGAGACAAAAAACAGATATGCATTTTGAATATGGAATAGAACGAGTAATTCTAAGCAATGTGTGCAGCATTCGGTGAGCAATCCCTACAAGTATTTTAAAAAGTTTCGCTAAGTCCAAGAATTGATTTTTGAGTGCTGTGATGGCTGAAATTTTAACGGAACGGAAAGCGGCAGCACAGACAATCACATCAATGAGTTCACGAGTGAAAATCTAAAATTCGTTAAATCTCGATTCGCATATTAATACGCAATCGGTCTGCCAAGTCGTATTTTGGTGGAAAACACCTAAAAAACCGATTTTAACGGTTCATTCATAAGTTTACCATTGTGTTTTCCTGCACCCAAAGATATGAAAATATGGAGGATTGGGAGCAGGAAAACATAATGGTAAATCTAACAGTCAACCGCTAAAATCGAGCTTTTAAGTGTTTTTCACCAAGATAGGGTTTGACAGACAGATTGTGTTTTAATATGCGAATCGAGATTTCACTCATCCTGGATTTTCATCCGTGAACTCAATGAGGTGATTGTTTGCGCTGCCACTTCCTGGTCGTAGAAGATGTAAGCAGAGAAACGTTCGTCACTGGCGAATTTGTGAGCAATACGGTCAATTGCGATTATTATGAGCTTATTAATTTAAAATACTGAAAGCTTCAAGGATCATGTGATGTTAAAAATGTTGTAAATTGGAGCAAGAAAGACCACATTAGACGCTGCTTATGGTATGCGAATGATAAAAACGTTACAGCAGTCGTGGCTTGTCGCCTGTACAAAAACATACCAATTCTGGACGTCCATGAATGGTTTCTGATGAGGATCTGGACATAGTCATTTCAATTTCTCCACATCGAACAATTGAAATTACGGAAACATCCTCGGTACATAGAACAGTAGTCGAATGACGATACATGCGCTTGACTTCATCACTAAGTTCGATCAGTGAGTAACCACACCAAATAACAGTAATTCAACGAGGAGAGTGCAACAGCACCTTTGTTTCTTTGCTTTCCTTCAACAGTAGGAAACTATTTATAAACCAAATTGTAACGGATGATGAAAAATGCGTACTCTGCCACAATGTGAAACGTCAAAGAACCGCATGCCGATTTTGCAATGGGTATTCCATCGAAATAAAGATGGGGACTTATCTCTAAAATGTTTTCCTCAGTGAGTGGTGGGATATGAAGGAAACAACCAACTAGGAAGTCCTCGCACCAAATTAAACGATCTATTTTGATTTCTGCTGGACAGATTACGAATAAAACTCACGCATAAGTGGCCATAGCACTCATCAGTAGCACAAGAGATCTCTTTCATCACGACAAACGTAGTCCATGTATTGTTTTTAATGTTTGGCAAAAATTACTGGACAGTAGCGCCAACTTTCAAAAATATTGGGTGAGCTCAAACATTTTTGAGTAAAATAACAAACATATATTTATACATATATTTACCTTAATGTGCGTTAGTGTGGAAAGAAAGAGGAGAGAAGCGAATGGTTAAAAGATAATAATTCGATATAGAATTGTTTTTTATAAAAAAAATTTTTAATTATCGTAATTTAATTATGATGTTATAAATAATTTTATTGAATTATATTTTTATAAGTTATTCCTTATAAATACAAGAATATTAATTTTAAATAACCTTGGAATTGCTAATTATTGAAAGTGCAAAATTCAAATGTAAGAAAAGCATACATTTTAATCATCTAAATGCTTTATCAATTTGAGACAACAAAACAGATGGCAAAATAGGCAGGAAATTTGTTTTTAAGCGAAATTTACTATACATTCTCCTGTAAGTCTAATTGATGTCCTTACTATGTTTCAAACAAAACTATTTTGAGATTGTTAATAAAATCAAATTTCATTTTAGGAATTAAATAACTGAAAAAATAAATTACGAATTAAATTAATTGAAATTGGGTAGGTGAAGAGATCAAATTATTGGGTGGGCTCGTGCCTCATGGGCCCATATAAGTTGGCACCACTGTTATTGGACTTTAGTCAAAAGTATTACCTTACTCGGCAGATAGCTCCAACCTCGCACCTTTAATGTAGCAACTCTTTTTTTTATTTTTATCGTTGCACAATGTCTTCGCTCTTTGAAACTACAATAATGCAGATACTGTAAGAATGGTGCTACGACAGTATTTTAATTTAAAACAAGAGGTTTTTTTTTATCGACATGAGATTCACTTACTGCCAAACAGATGGCAAGAGGTCATACACAATGATGGTGCTTGCGTGAATTCACGGTTGCTTTACTTTTTGTGTTCTCCGCTTTTCTGTTTTCGCTAATAAATGAGTAGAACTAACTGAATAAATTACGATAACGATTTATGATTAATTTAAGTAAAATAAACCTACTCTTACTTAATGGCGGTGTTTGGGCAAATGATGGACCGAATAATTAACAAATCCAGCTATTAAAATAAAAAGTTCATTTCTGTTTAACAGTTTTATAGAAATATTCTTCGTTTACGCTGTAAAAATAAAATCTGTAAAATTACTAAAATTGTTCTAGTAAACTTGTATTCCTAGAACTTTTCATATAACGGTAACAGCAAAATGTCAAACTGAGTTTTTGCTGTTACCGTTACACGAAATGCTCTTAGAATACAAGTTAACTAGAAAAATCTTAGCAACTTTACAAATTTTCTTTTTACAGCGTAGAGGAGTGTCAACCCTCCCCCCTTCCTTCATGACTTTCTAGCTTGGACGGCAGTAGGCGCTTCTTCACATATCTCTGAAAGAGCATGTCCTCCTATCTCGATTGCTGTTTATATATCTGACTGTTCACCGAATTTTTAAGACGCAACTTATAGAAGCTAAAAAAATGCGCCAATTTATCGCATTTTTTAAAGGAATGTTATATGATTAAATACTTATGAGGATACAGGACTTACCTGGATGTATGCCTGGAGCGATATTACCTGGATGTATGCCTCGAGCGATATTACCTGGATGTATGCCTGGAGCGATATTACCTGGATGTATGCCTGGAGCGATATTACCCGGATGGGTACGTGGACCGAAAGTGATATACTTGAGACAATAAGAAGGCAAATCTAGAGAAAAAACATATTTTTTTCACTTTAAATATAAACATAATAAAAACCATACCTCAAACTCCTACTGAAATTAATTTATCATTTACACTGGGACTCAGACAGACACTATCGGCTTTAATAGAGGGTTTGTACGCTTCAGTAACTTTCTAACACCTTTTACCAGACTAAGCTTTCCAAGCATCTTTTACATTTTCCCCCTGAATCCAGCGCCCTGCGAAAAGGGCGGCCGCCCCGGGCGCGGAGATTTAGGGGGCGCAAAATTTATAATACTGACTCATTTTTGGCCTATTACAAGAAAAATTTGGGAGGGGGGGGGGCGCCAAATTCTAAGTTTGCCCCGGGCGCAATTTTCTCTTTGCACGCCCCTGCCTGAATCCTTTGCTGTTTACAAAAGATGCTTTCGCATATACGCTTAAAGAAACTCCTGTCAAAAGGTTAAGAGAACAGTTTACCTCAAAATCTGTTAAAAAATTAATTTTCTTTTTTAATTTTCTTTTTTAATGGAAGCATGTTTTATTGTGAATAATTTTTGATGCCTCATTTTTACCCATAGGGTAATTCTGTCGCGACTTTTTTTTGTTAATATATCCAGCGCAATTACTCATACAAATTCAAACTTTTTATGGCTTTTTATCCACCTTCCTATTTTTGCCACTTTCCTGTTTTAAAAGTGCTAAGCCTTTTTTAGGTGCGTTCCTAATTATGTAAATACATAGCAGATAATACCCTTTAGTCTTCGCTCAGTCCGTCCGTCTGCTCACACATAACAGAGAAAAAACTACTCAACCGAATCATTTAGAATTTAATTATGCAATTGTTGTATAAATTTGTCTAGTAATTTCAAATTTTAGGAAAATCGGAGGTATAATTTAATGACAGCGGCAATCAAAAGTATTCCGTTAGTTGATGGCTAATGAGAAACAATATATAGTTTCAAGTGGATTTTGATGATGTTACATTCTTTCGAACATAATAAAATTGATATGAGCCAATGAAATATAGACTGAAGTATATATTTTGTACAATTTGTGGTGCAAAAAATATTTTTATTAATTTATAGGGCTACACAAAAATATTCCATAACATAATGGTATAGGGGGGGGGGGCATTGTTTGGGGCGTGTTTTATATTATTAAATTGTTTCACATTTTATGAAAATGATATACGTGGCTGAGGTTTACTACAAGTTATTTCCTATATAATAGAAAGCAAATAGTATTTACAGGAATACACAAAAGATTTCGGATACTATGCTGTGTCGGAAGTGCTTTATATTATTACACCAAGATCTGAATATTTTAAAAAAAATTTTATAGTACGAACGCACCTCATATGCTGCGCTTGATGTGCAATTTCCAACTTGTTTGTATTTGAGATAGAGCTATAAAGTTTTTGTGTATGCTATTATTATTTTCATGATATATCTGTGCAGGGTTTCAGTCTTCAGATTTTTTTGCCATTCTTTTAAAATTAAAAGATGTATAATGAAGATGTGTTAGATTTCATCCTTTTGTAGTATATGTATCAGTAAAATATTATATTAAATGTAATGTTAGATACTTCTAAAATTCCATACGCAGTCTTGTGTAATACACATTTGAAAATATTAAAAAAATGGACAAAAATATTAATATTTAAAAAAGTAAAAGGGATTTTTAAAAATTCAATAGATCAGTTTTAACTGACATCACAACCAAACAACCATCTTTGCAACCAGATGTGTTTTTTGTTTGTTTGTCAATTTTGGCGGATTGTGATTGGTTGACTCATAATGCTGGGTACAAAATGTCGACTATGATTGGTTGAACAAAACTTAGTGGGCTAATCATCACGTGGTTGAAATTGATTTATATTTTTAAACTTTTAATTATATATGCACATAATTTTTTTAATCCACTTTCAGTTGAATGTTGAAATGAAGTGAGTTCACCATTTGAACTATATTTTAAAAAGTAAACAAAATTGTTGAAAACGTAAACTGTGCTACTAATAAAGCATGTATATCCCGATTGTTATGTTAGATTTTTTTTAATTAAATATTAGCTATTAAAAGCAATACATGAGAAAGTGGAAGTTGATTTAACTGCATAGACAACGATATATATATATATATATATATATATATATATATATATATATATATATATATATATATATATATATATATATATTTTTTTTTTTTTTTTTTAAGTTCGGACGTGATGTGAATTATTGTAACAGGGTTTATTAACTATTCTTTAACTTATTTCTGCACCAATTTTTTATTTTAAAAAGTATTACAAACGTTTTAAATCAATTAATTGTAATTTTTATTTATTAGACGAATAATTAGAAAATTAACTTTACGCTTCCGTAGTGCAAAATTTTAAAATAATTGTCGATAGTTTTGTCTGTCTTCTTGATATATGTTGGCATTATTGCTGTCCATAAGATTTTCTGAATTTGGTGCATAAGAAACAAATATAAAGCTTGAAAAAAAATATTAGAAAAATGGTATGCTTATTAGCATATCTACAACTTGTTAGTGTATCTCCTATATACAGGCTGTTTCTAAACTCATGGCACAAACTTTAAGGGTAGGTAGAGCACACAGTAACAATCATTTATTGAATAGGAATGTATGGGATCAAGTGACGAATTAAGCTAGAAACTCCAGGGGGGTGCAATAAGGTCCTTTTTTTAATTTTCAAAATTTCTCATTCATACCAGAAAATGTTTATGCTATCCTTTTCTTGAAATGTCATAATTACTTAACAATAAAATTCTTTGAAAATTTTTGGTATAAAATCGATATTTTTTTATTTGAAAGTATAAATAGAAATAGAATTTAAAAAAAAAATAGAAATGGAGTGTTTGATTCATTCTACTGGAAATAGAGGGCAGTAAATGACTGGTCGCCGTTCAATACAATGAAGTCAAATAGAGAAATCGCCATTTTTAATTGTGCTATCGTTCGTCATGGAAAACTTTACATATGCCGAAAACGCCGACATGCATTTCATATATGGCCGTGTAAATGGCAACGCCAGAACTGCCCTACGAATGTATGTGGAGCAGTTTCCTCGCAGAAGAATGCCTGATCATAGAATGTCTCAGCGTTTACACCATCAGCTTTCTGAAACGGGTTTTTTCCATGTCATCAGGCAGGACACTGGGCGAGATAGAGCTGTACAAGCCTGGACGAAATTATTTTAAATTTTATGAAAGGCTCGAATCAAGTACAAGAGCTGTTGCTCAGAATTTAGGTGTGAGTCATCCGACCATTTGGAGAGTGTTAAATGAAAATCGATTTCATCCCTTCCGTTTTCAACGTGTACAAACTTTGAATCAGGAAAACCATCTTCTGTGGTCGAACTTTTGCCAGTGAGTTTTGCAGCAACATGTATTGCAGCCAGACTTTATTACTCATATTCTATTTACAGATGAGGCAGTATTTACACGCGAGGGTGTATCTAATGCGCACAATTTCCATCTTTGGGCAACCAATAATCCACCTGCAACGCGGCCACATGCTTATCAATAACGGTTTCCAGTGAATTTGTGGGTGGACATTATTAATAATTATTTGATTGACCCATACCTATTACCAAAGAGGTTGGATAGTCGCTGTTACCTTATATTTTTGCAACAGCTTTTACCAGAACTTCTGCAAGATGCTCCGATCGCCATTCGTAACCGGATGTGGTTTCAACATGATGGCCTGATGTGCGCAGTTACCTGAATACCACATTTGGGACGCGATGGATTGGGCGTGGTGAACCAGTTCCCTGGCCACCGTGATCTCCCGATTTATCGACTCTTGATTTCTTTTGATGGGGACATCTATAGAGTCTTATTTAAGAGACTACAGTTAACTCAGACGAAAATCTAGTATCTCGCATATCCGAGGCTGCTGCCACGTGTACGGGAAATGCCTGGCATCTTTAGAAGTGTACGCCAATCATTCTACCGACGTTGCGAAGCATGTATCTTAGTTGCTGGGCGCAATTTTAAACACTTTTTGTACTATTGTTGTATGCATTATTATTTACTTGTAAACTACATTTTAAATAAGCATTTTATCTTTTTTATTCATGTATTTCGTCTGATAGGTTTGCCAATCTTGCTTTTTTTTTTTAATTCAAAAATTTCGATTTCATACCAAAAGTTTTCAAGCAATTTCATTATTAAAGAATTATGAAATGTTAACATAAGGATAGCATAAAAATTTTCTGGTGTGAATGAGAAATTTTTAAAATTAAAAAAGCGGCCTAATTGCCTCCTGGTGTTTTTGCCTTAATGCATCACTTCTTTCCACACATTCCTATACAATAAATGATTGTTACTCTGTGCTCTACCTACTCTTAAAGTTCATACCAATAGTTTAGAAACACCTTGTGTATACTGTTAAAAATTTTACAATGCTGAATCAATGTATTGCACAATGTATGTACAATGTAAAATAATGCGGAATACCAAAACACTGTCCTTTTTTATTTTTAAAACTCTGCTTCATTGTGTAATCTTGGACATTAAGCGTGTTGAACTTCTTTACGGTACTATTCAACAGGGAAGCAGAATTTTGATTTCTGCGCTTATGAATAGTCCAACTTTTGCTCATTTTCTTCTATTTAAGCAAACTCTTTTGGGTGCCCCTAGTTAGCGAACGATAAATTCTGTGCTCAACATACTCTTTAGTAAGAATCTTGTAACACACTTCAGTGATAAATATCAATTTCAATATGATAGTGTAATATCATAAACTTACACTGCAAACGATTTCTCTCCATAGACCGCCATGTAACGGAATATTTTTGAGTATCCTTGTCAATGAACCGTAAATGCTACATATTTTTTTTAATTCCGAAAATGTCATAGTGATACCTAATAATATCTATCCCTTTTATGGCAATCGGACATT
This sequence comes from Maratus speculifer, assembly GCA_964019185.1. Lineage (NCBI taxonomy): Eukaryota > Metazoa > Arthropoda > Arachnida > Araneae > Salticidae > Maratus > Maratus speculifer. The sequence continues at coordinate 18,380,690 of OZ025292.1, read as the reverse complement.
ACTTACTTGAATTAGAGCACGGATAGGAAAGATCGACCGATAGAGAGACAAGCAAATGGAATTCATAAACAATTTTCAACTATGTTGAAAAATGTTAAAAATGAACAGTTTACTATTTAAAAGATATATGATTCCATCCATTAATGCTTTTAAAATTAATTAATTTACGATTATACATTTAAAAAAAAATTTAAAAATGCTAAAAGAATAATTTAAATAAACTTTTTTCTTTCTTTCCTGTTACCCTATTAAAAAAAAAAGCAATTGTGTATGCTTTTTAATAAATTCACTAGTCCGCGCTTTCAATCATGAGTTAAAAACATGATTGGCAATCGAAAGATTATCATGAATTATAAAACACTGTATAAAACAAAAAACTACTTAAACACTTACATATATTTTTATATAAATGAAATTCTAAAGTATTTCACAAAATATTCCTGAAAAACAAACAAACATGCCCCTTTTTAAGCTATAATAAATAAATATAATTTATTATGGATTTTGAATATTTTGTTAATATTTTTTGAATTTTTAGATTTTTTTTTTCTTTTATAATCTAGTAATACCAATAAGAAATAACGACTCATCCATATGGAAGCTTCAAAACTGTGGCAAAATTATAGCTTTCGAGATATAATTTTGCCTCACACTATTAAAACTACAATTTAACCTATACACACACACACACACACACACACATTATATATATATATCGGGTGTGCAAAACGTCCGTAGAAACTTTAAAAATGTATATCAGCTTGAAAAATAACCGAAATAAAAAACGGTCCGCAGAATTAGCATTATAGGTCATAAGATTTTTTTTTTTTTTTTTTAAAGAGAGCCATACGAAATAATTCAAAAAACATATGATACATGGTGCTGGAAACGTTCGATTTCGATGAAAAGATCCAAATGAGACGGTTATAAAAACTTGTGATGCTAATCCACAATTAGTTCACGGTTAAGAGCCGTGTACTTGATCAAGGCTTCCGAGTGCAAAGGATATAGCTTTGTTGGTGAAGTTATTTTATGTGACGAAAATCAACAGCCAAAATATCAAAAATCAACGACCGATCTTTGATCAAATACATAGCTCTCAGCCATGAATTAATTGTAGATTAGCAGCACGAGTCAGGTCCCGATCATGACTAATTGCGGCCCTGGGCAAAGATAAATTGGGGGCCCACTTTCGAATCTCATTGCAATGTTTTTTATATAGAACAGATGGTCACTCATACGTGTATGTGTAACGCATAAACATGCTTTCGCACTCAAAAGAAAATTTTTAGCTACATCAATTCTAAATTAAATAGATTAATTTAAAAATATACTCTTTATTTTTCCTTAGAACAGAACAAAACTATTTTTTTATGTAACTTTAACATTTTTTTTATATTATTTTAAGATTAATTTAATAACTTCAACATATAAAAGAACTGTAATTGAAAAAGAAAATACATATAATTTATTATTTATTATATGGTCTTGGGGACCCCTTAAGGTGCGGGGCCCATGGGTAAAGTCCTGTTTGCCCATGCGGTAATAAGGATCTGGCACAAGTTCTTATAACCGCCTCATTTGCATGTTTCCACTGAAGTCGAACGCTTCTAGCTAAAACTGTCGGATATTTTTTGAGTTATTTTTTATTGTTGTCTTAAAACATACCACCCCGAGATTTATAGATGCTAACTCTGAAAACCGTTTTTTTATTACGGTTTTTTTTCCGGTTGTTATGAATTGTTAAAGTTTCTACAGATTTTTTACTTGCCCGTTATATATATAATTATTTCTTTAAAACATAAACAAATCTATTCAAAATTCGGTCCCATCTGAATTAAGGGAAAAAAATTGTATTTTTCAAACTTCAATTCTTATTTCAAACCTTAATGATGTATTGTATTGAAATTCACAAATAAACGTACAAATAAAGATGATTTTAAAGTAACTTAAAATAACTTTTTATTTCATTTAGTATTCCATGAGATGTATACTATCGTCTTTTCTTTGTAACTAAGCATAATAACAGTAATAATAATAATAATAATAATAATAATAATAATAATAATAATAATAATAATCAACACCATTTTGCATTAAAGAAGCAAAACACATGCTGGAAAATTAGTTCTCGTTCTCAACCTTAACTTCCATAAATACGTAAGAAGCAACAAATAAAATTACTTCTTAAGCTAAAGTTACTTAAAGGCGTTCCAGCTAGTCTTTCTTAATCTGTACTCCTTAAATTATTTTTAAATTATAATATTTATCAGATTTATTTGCATTTTCAGACAAATATTTAAAAGGCAATCATAAATTGGAAAAACAGGCGAAAGTTTAAAAAAATGTAGATTTTACACTGACTTTTTTAAACAAATATTTATAGAAAAGTAAAACTTACCAATTTCGACTCTGCGCCCGGCAAGAATCATTTCCTTGCATTGTTGCTGTTGGACTATAAATAAAACAATATTTTTAGTATTGCAAATATGCACATAAAATTAAAAGAATATATATATATATATATTAATATTATCTATTACAAGCCTTCCTAATGATGGTCTGCCAACTGAACATCAATATTTTCTTAGAAAAATTTTCGTTTTAGTTTTTTTCTTGCAAATTGCACATAAATCATCCTTGGAGTTTAGTTTTAGCACAAATGCTGTAGAAACCTACAGTGAAATTTTCTGTTAAGAAATATTGGTATTCAGTTCGCGGACCATTTGGAAGCCCTTCTATTACAAAAGTTAATTTAACGATTTTGGTTCCAATTTGTTTCCATTCTAGGAAAAAAATTATTAAAAGGAATTGTTGACACAAATGGCAAGCTGTTTACTAAAATTTACAGAATATATCACTGACTTTGTAAATCTAAGAAATATATTATAAAGAATTACTATATAACGGATTATTTCTCTATAGCAGTTAATCATGTCAATAGACCATGGCAGAACTTTTAAATGCATTTATAAAATGTCATATTTTAACATAGGATTAAAGAAGCTTTACGGCATTCCAGTATTATGGGCTAGGCACGCCGAAAAATGCCTCTCTTTTTAGTTTAATTTTATGAAATGCATACTTGAAAAACAAGAAATTAAAAATTATGCGTTAAGCATATATTATGAAGACCTTTCGAACATTTTCGGAATAATGTAACATAACTGCACCGTTTAAAAAATTAAAATATTGAGCCTCATTTCAACATATGGAAGTGTATAACGTATATCAAAACCGAAATTAAGCTGTTCCCTTTTACAATTGGAAAATTATCCAAATTTTTTAGCAGCCCTGTACATGATATAGAGATTTGTACAAATTAAAAACATACATTCCAAAATTTAGTTCATTTAAGAGTTCATTCTTTTAGTTCATTTTAGTTCATTTCATTAATATTCCAGAAAATTCCCCTACAGCAATTTCCTCTAATAAGGGGAATTGTATGAGAATATTGTTGTGCAACCTTGTATATGAGGCATAGAATTTATATATATAAGTATCATGTAAGAAACTAATTAAAGTTAAAAGTGCATAGCGAATTTTAAAACGTATTCCCCAGCAATTATTACACAAAGACAGTAACCAATTTCTTTTGTGTGTCCCTATAAATGAATAAAAAATGCTATGAATGCTTTGTTTTAAAGTGGTCGTCATGAAATTCAGTGATTTACATCAGTTCCAATACATTTGAAATAGCGTAATGTCATTAAAATACTCTCCAAGAGTTTTTTCCCCGTATACCATAATGTAATCAAATTCTTTTGAGTGCCCCTGTAAAAAAAACACAAGTCTGAAAATGCCTTTACAGATGGAAATCATTCAGCTCTTTTTTATTAATTTTTCAAAACAACTAAATAAAATCTAAAAGTTTTAAAAGTTTTGAAGGGAAAATTAAGCTCCTTTAATCCTCTTATAAAACAGTCAATTCGTCAATGTGGCAACAGTAAAAAAAGAAAAAAATGAAAACAGCAGAACTTTCATGCCCATGTGACTTCAAAAAGGGACGAGAAAATTTGAAAAACGTTATATTTTTGTTACTTCTTAAGTATTAAAAAGAGCTATTTCCAATTATTCCAAATTTAACCGTCTTAATTACATTTTATAAACAGTAACAACAAATCGTGAAAATATGCATCATTAAATTTTCATAGAATGTTTCCGGTTTTTAACACGTTTTCACAGATTTTAAAAATATGTCGGAAGCAATTAATGATTTTAAAGAATCTTTTATAACAGAATTTTACTTCTCAATAGACTAATAACAGGAAAACTTCACAAGGGCGCCATGAAAAGCTTCAAGTCAAATGCATTTTATAAATAGTTTCTGCTTCCGCATGTTTTATTTTCATATGTTATAATATTTATATCTATGATTAGTGAGTATTACGGTGGCCCCCAACAACTAGTTTCACATTGTCAAAGTTTTTTTTTTTTTTTTTTTTTTTTTTTTTTTTTTTTTTTTTTTTTTTTTACAACATTTGCCTATGTTTCCATATGTGTGAATAGTTATTCTATACAAAATCCAAATTTGATAGATTTTCACTGAAAATTAAAACTTCCAGGTGCCTAAAAGTAACTGGGGGACGATAATAGGGCTCTTAACTTACATGGATTTTAGTAAATTTTCTTTATTTTTTAATATTCACGTGTATAAATGCAATTTTTATGGTGCAATTTTCAATATTTTTCTGATTTTAATACGTAAATACGTTTAAATCAAAATAAAAGGTTTTTATTTATTTTACTTTTTTTTAAGAGCCACGTGTAAATAAATTTTTAATTGAAAGTAAATATTGTTATTTGCCCTGTTTTTACAATTGGCGAAAATTTAAAGAAATAACGTTTTCTAAAATATGTAAAAAATATCCCTCGAAATGTTGAAAATTTTAAATGAAAGTTGAAAAAAAATTTACTGAAAAATGAGTCAAATAACAAATAATAAACATACAGTTTACACATCCGAGATGATAGAGTATATCCTTAAAGAAATGATTAAATTCCTATGTAAAATTGTTGATCCTATAAAACTTTTTAAACCAAATCGTACATATGGTTAACCCGGGAGAACTCGCTATGAGAATTTCTCTCACGATGCTCAATTCTTTTCTTTTACTTTACAGTCACTTAATATCAAACATTTTTTTTGGCTTAGTATTTTTATTCAAAAAAGAGGTAAAGTAATCGAAATCACATTTTGAAATTTTATTAAAATGAAAAATAGTCTTAAAAATCGTACAGAAAGAAAATCTCATGCGCGAGTACTCGCGAGTTAATTTTTTTTTAATTTCTTTATTTACTTAGAAAAAAAAATTAAGATCAATAAATACGTTTGTTGTTTCGTATCTAATAGAAAATCAGTAGCTTTTAAAATAATAACTTATATAGTTTATTAAGGGAGTCCGGAACACAAAAATCTTCAAATGTCTGTAAAAAAAAAATATAGCATTAAAAATTTTTCTATTTTTATGCTTAAAAGGAAATTTAAATGATGTCTCTATCTTAATTAGAAGAAGGTATATATATATATATATATATATATATATACATATTCGCTTTCGTTTGTTTTCAAAATCTAGCTTTCAAGCAATAGCGGTCGTTAAATGGCTTCTTGTGAAAATGCATTATTTTTCATCATGATTTTTTTCACCATTTCTTGGATTTAATTTGTCGTAAATCAAGAGCCGTTAAAGATAATTGCTTCAAACTTGGAACCTGTCTTTTTTAATTAATTTACTTTAATTTGATTCAGCAAATTTGAAAAAAAAAATGTTCATTTTCAAAAAGATTATTTTTTTAATAAAAAATTGCATCATTTCTTTTAAAAAAAATTTTTAAGTATTTTTAACCTTTTTAAAAATTAATATTTTTAAAAATGCTGAATCAAAATTAAAAGTTAGTTATTTCCTTTTATTTAAATGTTAAAAAAAAAAATGAAATTTTTCAAATAATATTTTGAGTTTTTATGATTTTAAATAATATCACTTTTTGAATAAATTTTAAATTTAAATATTTTAAAAAATATTACGAGAAATTTTATAATATGGTTTTAATGTTATGGTTGATAATCACAAAAAAATTCAAAAATTATAACTCAATTAATAAAAATTATTTTAAAATGTGTCCCAGATTCCTTTAAAATTGTATATTATATTTATTCTTACCATAACTGCCTATTCCTCCTGACCCACCAAGACTTCCTCCAGGCAAGACTTAAAAGAAAAAAGATTTTTTCTTTGTATTTTGAAGCAGTATAATACATAATACACAAATAAAAATAAAGATTTCAAACTGAAAAATAAAATTTTACGATCGATAATTGCTTTTTTAAATTTACCAAAATTATGCATTATTAATGGTCATACCTCCATAATTCCCTGTTCCGACCAAACCTGGATGTACTCCTGGAAAAATTAAAAGAAAAAAAAAAAAAAAAAAAAAAAAAAAAGATTTTTTTCTTTTTATTTTGATATATATAATATAATACATAATATACAAATAAAAATAAAGATTACAAATCGAAAAACATAATTTTACGATCGACAATTACTTTTTTAATTTATCAAAGTTATGTATTATTAATGGTCATACCTCCGTAATTCCCTGATCCGACCAAACCTGGATTTACTCCAGGCAACACTAAAAAGAAAAAGAAAAAAAAAAAACATTATTTTCTTTCATTATGACATAGTACAGAAAGTATAATACAAATAATAATAAACATGCGAATTCCATAAACAAAGGCAAAATTTCACTAATAAATTATAACAGACGTAAATTTGGAGAAAAAAGTCCGGGCCAGGATATTTTTTTCACCCACTTGGAAAATTTACGTCTGTTATAATTCATTTACCGATTGAATAATCGTGCTATAAACTAATGTGATAATTAAATTAGTGTTATTATAAATTCTTTTAGTATTTTTTATCTTGAGAATTGTGAGTACCAAATGTTTATTTAAATGATAAATTATTTAATTTATTTAAATATATTATTTGTTTCATACTTTCTTCATGTCCTGGTCCTATCCAATCTGAAGCAGGCAGTACTAAAAAGAGAAAAAAAAAAAGTTATTTTCTTATTTCATTATGACATTGTACAGAAAGTATAATAAAATAAAAAAAAGTTTTCATTTCCAAAAACAAAAGCAAAATTTCACTAATAATAATTACTTTTATTGTTTTGATTCGCGAGAATTGTGAATACTAAATGATTATTTAAATAATAAATTCTTTAATTTATTAAGTAAATGATTATTTAAATAATAAATTGTTTAATTTATTAAAATACATTGTTTGTTTCATACCTCCTTCGTGTCCTGGTCCTACTAAATCTGGATTAACTCCAGTCAACACTAAAAACAAAAACGACATTTTTTATTTTTTCTTTAATTATGAAATAGTATAGAAAATATGATACAAATGAAAAGAAAAATCAAATACAAAAAGAAAAGCACAAACAAAATATATATGTATTTTTTGAATATTTTGGATTCGTAAAATCCAGACCTGTCCAACCTTTCGCTAAGCAGGGGCGCATCTCAACTCTTAGCATACAACAAAGGACGTCACATGGCTCAAAACAGGCAACAAAATTGTCTCCTGTAATCGCAGAGATACATACATGCAAATGCATTTCGCAGCTGAGGACATAACGGACCTATCTTTATAGGTCAAATACTGTATGAGAGAGAAAAAAAAAAAAAAAAGCCCTTAAAAGGAAATTAAATAGTAGTAAATTTTAATTATACATTCTTCTGCAGGAAATACCTCAAAAATCTTTGAAATTGAAGCATCCAGAAATTTAAATCTTGCCTATAATTTAAATGAAATTGAACTCAGAGATTTTGGTAGGTTTTGTTTCAAAACTCTCCTCGATTTATTTTGGGAATGTGCAAATTTGTAGACATAAAATGTACTGAAACAAAGACAAGCATGATATAGTGACTGTTTCATAGGTGGTTTCAAAGAGATAGCCTGAATGAGCTTTCATTAGAGAAATTTAATTAGTACGATTTCATAGATTTTTTTTAACAAAAGTGAAAAAATACTTAAAATTTTAATGGTCAGGGGGAGGGATATAAGCACATTCAATCTTTTATAAAATACCCAATGGGCGGATGAAACACTATCAACAACATAAAGGTTGAACTTTCATGCATGAAAAAGGGCGCATATTTTTCTACATTTTACTTCTTAATATATTTATAAAGTTATTTATAATATATTTATAAACTTTTATCAATTCTCGTCATCATAATTTCCGTAAAACGTTTTATAAGAAACAACAGTAACACTTTAACGTTCGTTTTTCTTTTAACGTTTGAAATACTCTTGCAAATGTTATAAACAAAATATCAAGAATTTTAAATATAGCATCCTTTAAAAGGGATTATATATTTTGTATTTTTAAAAATGCTAGTAAGAAGAAACCTTCAAAAGGGCGTAAAGAAAATCTATAAAGTGCACCGCATTGGACAGCCCTGGTAAAAACCATGAGTACTAAATCATTTTTCAAGAAATAATTTATTTAATTTACTAAATATGTATATTAATTTTTGTTCATACCTCCTAGATCGCCTGGTCCTCCTACAAAAGTTTGACTTCCGCCCGGCAAGACTTAAAAGGAAAAAAAAAGATTTATTTTCCTATTCTATATGGAGTAGTATAAAAAATATAAAAGAAATAAAATAATAAATTTCAAATCTAAAAAAAAAAAAAAAAAAAAAAAAATATAATTAATATATATTTTTATTATTTTGGATAACTCTGAGTATTATATAATTAATTAAAAGATAAATTTACGTAAGTTATTTAAGATATTTATATAAAGATTGGGATGACATATGTTTATTATGCTGGAATCATATCCTAATTTTTCTACAACGGTGCATAACATGTCGAAATTCCTGTAGAATACCACCTCCGAGTAAAAGAAGATCAGATATAATTAGATGGACCACGCATAGAATAATAATATTTCATGAAATGCGATGAATTGATTCAATTATTTCAGATTAGTGGGATTCTACTGCACCAATATTCAGTTTTTGAATCAAAATAAAATTATTAACACAAAAATATTTAAATCTTACTTGCATAAATGACCACAATGACAATCATAAAACGAAGAAGAGTAGGCATTTTTGTTGGAAAAGCAAATTTATCTCCACTCCACAAGGTACAAGCAAAGTGTAAAGGCAAATTATGACAATAAACTAGACATTTGCATTTATATATGATTTTCGAAAATGAAAAAAGACAATATTTAAAAATTTGTCATCGTTTATGTAATGTGTATAGATCCTTTTTTGGGAAAAATGGCGTTGCGTAAGCAGGATTGTTTTTAAATCGATTTCAACTTACTTCCTTATTCATTGTTCCACTTAAATTGAATTGCTTAGTTGTATTGCTTTTAATTCTAAAATGAAATTTTCAAAATTGATCAGACCATTCCAACACAATCGACGGATGTTTGCAATGATTATCATTGTTATGATTGCAATAGACATTTATTGAAAAAATATATATATAATGTAAGTTCAGAGGTATGGGAAAAGAAAACACAATGGTTAAATATCTAGTCAGATGTGGCAATTCCAAAATTTTCTTCTACCTCATACACGTTAATACTTCCAGAAAAAAATAAAACATTGCAGCGTTACCAGTTAGATAATTTACACCGAAATCTAATCTGATACAATTTATGTCAAGCTCTGACTGAATCTGAAATTTGATGAAAACCTGGGGATTCAGATAGAACCATCGCAAAAACCGTAAAATAAAAGAAAAAAAATGGATAGATGCGTCACCTGTTGAGCGCTTTAACTAAAGAATACTAATTTGTATCAGGGACTAACTGAATTTTAAGTTTGATGAAAATCCGGAGATTAAGATAGAATCATCGCAAAAATTGTAAAAAAAAAAAAAAAAAAAAAAAAAAAAACTCGATAGAAGCGTTACCTGTTGAGATATTTACTCTGAAAACTAAAGAATACTAATTTGTATCAGGGACTAACAGAATTTAAAGTTTGGTGAAGATTCGTGCATTAGTTTCTGAGATTTTGCGATAATCTTGAATAATGCCACATAGCAGTGCTATCTGCTGAGCGTTTTATTCCAAAAAGTAAAGAATACTCATTTATATCAGGGAATAAACTGAATCTGAAGTTTGATGTAAATTTGATTATTAGTCCCCGAGATAGAGCTATTGCGATAATCATAAATACGGAGTCAAAGCAGTGCCATCTGTTGTGCGACTATCCAGAAATAATAATTAGAACCATATTAAAACAAGACTAACAGAATCTGAAGTTTTATGAAAATCCATCTATTAGTTCTTGAGATATAGCTATTGGGAAAATCATGAAAAAAAGCAGCATAACAGCGCCATCTTTTGGACGCAAAAACCAGTCAAATCCAGTTTATATCAAGGTCTAACTGAGTAAAGTTTTATGAAATTCTGTGCATTAATTCTCAAGATAGAACGCCCAAAAAATTTAAGCCAGATACAGACAGACAGACATTTTGTAAAAACATGTTTTTTGGAGCCTCTGACCCTTGAAACGTGTAAATCGGTCCAATATCGGAATTAGAAAATTTTCACGAATCCAATACTTTCTTTTTGCGAACTTAGAAGAAAGTAAAAAAGGGAGAGAGCGATACAAAAGAAAATTAAGTTGATGTAATTTGATGTACATTTACATACTAGTGTGCGATTCTATTCATCTTAATTTTTTCAAATTGTCTGAAACGAAACTTAAAAGACAATCTGTTCCATCTTAACCTACTTGTGTCTAGCGTCCCATTTCTGGGACTTTTCGAATTTGAATAGATTAATATAATTTTCTTTGTATTTATAACATGAAAATGTGTGAAATAATTATGTATGAATATCTTTATACTGAAAGATGATAACATAAGATGAAGATTTATTTGCTTAAATGAAAGCTTTTTTCGGTGTTTATACTTTTCAAAGATATACTTTTTAAAGATAGAGAAATGTAAAAGTAAGTTTATTTATATTTCTTCTGCCAAGGATAAAAATAAATAAGTCATAATCTTTGCTGTTAGACTTTTTTGAAATATGTATTTTTTAATTGTAAAATTATATGTTCAAACCTGTTTTAACATATAAAATATAAAGTGCTAGGCACAAATGGTTACCTATGTTTATGAGCCATTTAGGATAAAGTTTTTTATGTAAAGTCTTTTTCAAAATGGTTATTAGATAAGTTATTTTTGAGCTTCAAGTATGATAATTTTTAGTTTATTATTAATAATATTTACAATTTTATTATTCTCTAAAAAGAAATAAATCTACATTTTTAGTAGTTTTAAAAATACTAATTATAGTACACAATATGTAATTTAAAAGCATATTTTATATAAATTCTGATAAAACATATAATCACGCTATTATAAATATTTTGAACTTTTATAAATATTAGACTTATATTTTATTAAATAAATACAAAGCACATTCATTTTAACTTTTAAATTCATTTTTCCAGCTGATTTTGCAACATTTTAAAATGATTTTATCAACAAATTTGAGGAAACAAAAATTCAGGCATAAATGAGTAAAGCAATGCACTGCAAATTCAAATAAACACATTTTAAAACACTTTTTGTCACGAAATGTACGACACATTAATTTGTTGTGAATTAGAACACTTCATACACAAAATATTATTTATTCTATGATTGTTTCTTAATATGTTGCAAAAGTGTTGCTATCAAGAAATGTGTTCTAAATATAGTGTTGCTATCAAAAAATATATTCTTAATGTGTTGCAAAAGGCGAATTTTTTTTTTTTTTCCGACCACCTTCGTCGTTCCAAGCCCAAGCTCGCACTCTGATTGGTTGTTACGCTCGGCACTGTTTTCACGTAACTTGGCGATAACCATACTTGGCGAAAAATACTTCGCTCATAAGTGAACGAGTAAACCTAAAACCTAACCTACTCATTCTTATCCTCGTGGTCTTGTGTGTAAAAACTTTTAAAGAGTACAGCTTTCAGTAAAACACGTTCCATCTAATCCAATGCTGCAAGAGAAAAGTTACTTTTTACTCGGTTCGGAAGGAAATCAAACTCGACGGACGGAAGCATCTATCGCTACGCCAAGTATGATTATCTCCAAGTTACATGAAAACAGTGCCGAGATCAGCAACCAATCAGAGTGCGAGTTTGGGCTTGGAACGACAAAGGTGCTCGGGAAAAAATATTACGCTTGCAAAAGTGTTCTCATCTAGAAATGTGTTTTACAAACAGTTTTGTTAAATGTGTTGAAACAATATTTTAAGTAGTATTGGTAAAAATATTATCTTACAATAGCGATGTGCTTGCTGCACATCACTTTGTCACCAAATTAGCAACGCATTCTAAACAGCACATAATTTAGAACACTATAAAACAACACATGTTAAACACTTTCGAGAATGCACTTTTAAAATTACACAATTTAAAAAAGAAATAAAAGGCAGTTTGCTTTATGTAAAAAAATGTAGGATATTACGGAATAAATTGACTAATTTTGCAATTAAATATCAATAACTGCGTTTTTGGAAAAATTATGTAATTTTTAACAACATTTTTTGCACAGTCTTTTTCCTGTCACAACACATTCACAAGACAATCAAAAACAATTCTAGATAGTAGGGTTAATTATTATGTTCAGTTAACTTTGTTCAAGTGGGTTTTTGGAAAAATTATGTAATTTTTAACAAAATTTTTTGCACAGTCTTTTTCCTGTCACAACACATTCACAAGACAATCAAAAACAATTCTAGTTAGTATGGTTAATTATTATGTTCAGTTAACTTTGTTCAAGTGTGTTTTTGGAAAAATTATGTAATTTTTAATAACATTTTTTGCACAGTCTTTTTCTTGTCACAACACATTCACAAGACAATCAAAAACAATTCTAGTTAGTATGGTTAATTATTATGTTCAGTTAACTTTGTTCAAGTGTGTTTTTGGAAAAATTATGTAATTTTTAATAACATTTTTTGCACAGTATTTTTCTTGTCACAACACATTCACAAGACAATCAAAAACAATTCTAGTTAGTAGGATTAATTATTACGTTCAATTAACTTTGTTCAAGTGTTTCACGAATTTGCAGTATTTCTGTAGTGGAAATAGTGAAAAACAAAGCAGAGCAGCGACACCTTTTGAGCGGTATTTACCAAACTTAATAAGGATCTCTTTAGGTCGCGATCTAACATAATAAGAAATATGGGGAATTTGTTTTCGTCAATTCATAAGGTATAGCTAAAGCGGAAAGCGCGATAAATGCAACATAAAAACAGCACAACCTGCTCGGTGATTTACACCAAAACCTACGCAGGACCCATTTATGCCAAGGTTTAGCTGTATCTCAGTTTGACTAAATTCTGTGCATTAGTTCTTGAGATAGAGCGTCTACAAAATCCTTGCCACATACAAGTAGACTCAGAGACAGACAATTTCAAAAAACAAAGTAATCATCCGCAGGACTCGCTCAAGCGTAAACTGCAAATTTGTGAAACACTTTTACAACACTTAACTGAACATAATAATTAACACTTCTCACTAAAATCGTTTTTGATTGTTTTGTAAATTTGCGCAAAAAGTGTTGTTGAAAATTACATATTTTTTCCAGAAATGCAGTTATTGATATTTATTGGCAAAATTAGTCACCTCACTCAGTAACCAACTGCATTTTATTTTCTATAAAGCAAACTGTCTTTTATTTCTTTTTTTTTAATTCTTTTAATTTTAAAGGCACCATGTAGAAAGTGTTTTTAATTGTTTATATGTGTTGTTTTATTGCGTTCTAAATTGTGGGATGTTTAAAACTCGTTGTTAATTTGGTGACAAAGTGCAATGCAGCGCAACACTATAGTAAGTAAATATTTTCGACACAATTAACGACGTTATTTTTAGAGTACATTTCTAGGTATCAACATTTTTGCAACATACTAAAAACACAATCACAACACAAAAAACCCTTTGTATATGGTATTTTCTAGTTCACAACACATTATGTGCTGTTAATTTGGTGACAAAAAATATTCTGTAATGTGTTTATTTTTGTGTATGAGAATTTGCAGTATAAAAATCCGTCTAAAACCGAAAGTTGAAATTTTTCATGAATCCAATTCTATTATTTTATAAAAATAGAAAAAAGTAAATTAAAAATTTTAAAAAAGGAAAAAAAAAAGCTAGAAACCCTTTTTTATTTTCTTTTATCCTCAATTGACTTGATTAGAGGTAATTCATAAGAGCGTCAGGGGATGTTGTATTTCAGACCACCCGCACATTGAGGCGAAAAAGCAACATGAAGTACGACTTGAAAAAAAGGCAAGTTTAAATCAAGTTTCTTCGTTGTTTCAACCTGTTTCTTCTTCTAAGACTTTCGACTTCTGTCTTGAAATGACTCAGATTGCGGCAGGCAAAACATCAGAACTTAGGAAGAGAAGAATGTCCTCCGTGAAGCTTATTTAAATAATCTAGGGAAACACAAGCTATAATCTATCTATAATTCTCAATTTATTAAATTAGGAAATATTTTATTTTATCGACTTTAATTCTGAACAAATAGGTGCATATCGTGATACCTCTGTCCAGTCCCTAGTTATTAGGCAAACATGTGTTCATATTGTAAACTATAATCACTTGTTAGCAAACTTTGATGGGGATACTACTGTCATCTTTTAGGTAGATTTCGTGTGAAATACTACCTATTGCATTCCCTCCCATGTTGGAATTTCTGAAAAATTTTTGCAGATGTACACCGATCATGACTCCTAGACCCTAAAATAATCATCAGTAAAAAAGTTTATATATATATATATATATTTCACTTTCTTCTAGACACGATAACTTCAATAATTATGCTCAGATCTTCTTCAAATTTTTACATAAAATCGAGGGGCATAAAATCTCGGTCGAGTTCGTTAATGGGCAAAATCGGACCAAGGGGGTGGAAATAGGGGTAAGGTTTTGTGAAAACAGAAAAAACGCGATAACTTCTTAATTAAAATAGATATTGAATCAGTTTAAAGTTTATATTACTTCTAAAAAATGGGCTAAAAGTTTCTGTATAATAGATTTTTGATAAAATTAAAAATGGGGTCAAGGGACGAAAAAAACATGGTTTTTGGGAGAAAAAAATCATAACTTCGTCAATTCTCAAGATATCAAATCCAACCAAATTTTGTATAAATGTTCTTAACATTATCTAAAATTTTTGTATTTACAAGTTTTTGATAGGATCAACTTTTACCGATGAAAAAAAAAATAAAAACGAAAAGAAAAAAGGGGTGGAAAAAGAAAAAAAATCATAATTTACTCAATTCTTAAGTAATCAAATCTAATTGAATTTATTTTACATCTTCTTAATAATATCTACAACTTTTATATTAACAAGTTTTTCATAGGACCAATTCTTATAGCAGAAGTATATTAAACAAAAATCGGAGTTGGAGAAAAAAAACCTCAAATCCAAACTGCTTATATTGTGACTCATTTTTGAATTCATTTTTGATTTTAAACGCATCCAAACGGCAAATCCTCTTATTTAGGAACTGTATAATGTGACTTATTGGCCAGTTTTTTGGTAAAGGCAAAATATATTTCAAAAAAGGCTGTCAAAAAAGGTACTTTGAACAGAATTTCCCTAAGTAGTCGTGATTGAAAAAATTGAGGAAGTATAACAAATTGCGTTTTTTCTGAGTCATTTTTAAATCCATTTTTGTTCTCAAACGCATCCAATTTACAGGTTCTCTTATTTAGGAACTATATAATGTGATGGATTGGCCAGTTTTTTGATAAATGTAGAATATATTTAAAAAAAGACTGCCAAAGTGGGCACTTCGCACAAAATTTCCCACAGCGATCATGTTTGAAGAATTGAGGATGTATTCAAATAACAGTTTGGTTATTTTATGATTCATTTTTAAATCCAATTTTGCTCTCAAATGCATTCAGTTGACAGTTTTTTGTTATTTAGGAACTGTTTAATGAGCCGTATTGGTCAGTTTTTTGATAAAGGCTAAATATATATTTGTAAAAAGCTGTCAAAGTGGGCACATCACACAAAATTTCCCAAAGCGATTACTATTAAAGAATTGATAATATATTCAAATAACAAATTGGTCATTTTATAACTCATTTTTAAATTCAATTTTGCTCTCAAACGCATTCATTTGACAGTTATTTGTTATTTAGGAACTGTGTAATGTGCCGTATTAGTCAGTTTTTTGATAAACGCTAAATATATATTTTAAAAAAGCTGTCAAAGTGGGCACTTTGCACAAAATTTCCCAAAGCGATCTTGCTTATAGAATTGTGGATGCATTCAAATAACACATTGGTTACTTTATGACTCATTTTTAAATTCAATTTTACTCTCAAACGCATTCAATTGCCAATTTTTTGTTATTTAGGAACTATATAATGTGCGTATTGGTCGATTTTTTAATAAAGTCAGAATGTATTTCAAAATATGTTGTCAAAATGGGCGTTTGAGCCGAATTTCGCTTAAGTTGATTTTGATAAAACCACTTCCTACATTGATCGGGTGCTTCAGTAACTTCGGGTGCGTCTACACGGAAAGAACTGTTTTGTTGAAACAACTAAATTTTGATTACTATTGCCCCCACAAAATTATTTTGTTGAAATGACCAAATTATAAACAAAATTTGGTTGAATTAACAAAATTTTGTTGAATTAACCAAATGATTTGCTTAGTCCAACCAAAATTTGGTCATTGCAACCAAAATATTTTGTAGGGGCAATAGTAACCAAAATTTAGTTGTTTCAACAAAACAGTTCTTTCTGTGTAGAAAGAGGAGAGACCATTCAGAGTACCAGCATCAGCAGTTTGAATCTCGCCATAGAGTGACCCCAGCAAACCGATCAGAGCGGAGTCGTCGAGTGGAATCTACAAGCGTCCCACGGCATCCATTCAGGACCAGGCTGCAGGCAAGACAGTCAACTGTGACGTCACCGTACAGTTCTAATGACGAAAGATCCTTCGTGCAAGGTTTTTGGGACAAGAGGAGAAAGCCATCCTGTAGTATGAAGCCGGCTAGCAGCGAATCATCTCTATAATTGGGGGATCATGTTCTTTATTAAATTTCTATTAGAGTCCATATATGTGGTAGCAATGTGAAGGAATAAAAAGCAGATAGACTGTTTTGTATTTTTGGCCATTTTTGGAATTTTTTGGCGGACTCACGAATGGTGTTTAATTGTGTTCAAAATTTGTTTGCAAAATTGTTACTTTTATGTATGTTTGAAATTTTGTTCTTAACTGCTTTTAAAAAATTCTGGATCTATTGTTAAGTTGTTATGTTAGTTGTTAAAATGTTATTATATTGTTATACTGTTCATGTGTTATAAAATGTATGTTAATGTATGTTTAATTTTCAGAAAGGTATAGATAGTAATTTGGGTTATTTTGTACACGCGCCACGAATCAGGCGGGCACGTGTTTTGCGGTCAAGAAGTCCTTGACAGGCGTTTCTATCTCTTGTACTAACATTTAATGAATTAACTTTCTTCTTATCGTTCGGAGTTTATGCGTTGCGTTTGTACTTGAGTTGGGAGTGGTTTCCGCAAGTTGCGAAGCTTTATGTTACATTTGAATATGAAATTGTATTGTATTAAAATTGAATGTTAATGTGATTTTCTTGCAGGGAAGTATACCTGTGTTATATATTGATACTGCTGTTTTTCTTTTAGTTAATACAGATGAAGTTACATGTGATGACGTCACTTTGTAAATTTGATCTTTTAGATTATTGCATAAGCACAGCTATGTGAAGCTGTACGTATGTTACCCCAAATATTCTTAAGGTGGAGCTAGTTCTAACGAGTTTTTGGGAGTTAGTTCATTGGCTTATGGGTATTAGGTATTACGTAGTAGCACGGAGTTATTGTAGCATAGAGTTATTATAGTATGAAGTAAATTTAACTTTAGATGAGTTCTGAATTTTGCTGAGGAAAATTTTTGCGCATTGAGTTTTTTTGGACTTGGTGCAAATTCTAGTATTAGGAAAGTTTATGGAGAAATTTTTGGTAAAGTTACAGTTGTATTTCAGTATTGAGGAAAATTTCGTAAGTTTAGTGCTTTGATGAATTTCAGCACTCCCAGTGGAGTGGGTTATTCTTAAAAAGGAGTAATTGGTTTTGGAAGTTCTATAAGTTTTGAAAGTTTTATGGAGGTTATTTTTAAGATAGAAGGATGATTGGATTGAATATGTGAATATTTGATGCAAACTGATGTTTTTGTAGTGGTGGATTAAAGTTAATATTTTAAAAGTTATGTTTCGGTGTCAAATTTCACCCATCACTTTGTTTTGTACGGTTTGAAATTTATAACTAGAAAAAGTCCAGGGCATGCATTTTACCCGGTCCTTTTTCTCTGTAGAGTCCGAGGTGGGGGGGGGGGTTGTGAGGGAGTGACCTTTGTAATAAAGGCACTCTAGCATTTTTGAGTTCGTGACGTCAATGATTTAACAGGTGTAAGCGTGAAAGCGACATCTATCCTCTCTTTTACTTTAACTTTCTAGAGCGTGTATGTCTTTCTCGGAGTCTACAGTTATGTCGCGGTTAGAAGTAATATGTAGATTTGTAGTATCTCAGTTTGCAACATATAAAAGCTTGGAGTTTGAGTGTGCGTAGTGTGTCTAGCGGCGTTAGCCAGCTAGTAGTGACTAGAAACTAGCTAGGTGGTGACGACAAGCAGTGGGATTGATCTAGAGCGAGTGATATCAAGTATTATCGAGCCTTCAGTGAGTGACAAGGAGTTTTGGAAGGCGAGTCGAGAAGTTTGCCGTTTGGTAAGAGTCAATATTGATTACGTTGAATATTTTCAAAGTTAATAAAGAGTATATATACAGCCACGGGCTGTCTAATAAAGTTCTATCTAGCAGTCTAGCGGAAGTTTAAGTGAGAAGCAATCTATCAAATTATCAGAAATACAAATTATCAGAAGGGAATGGGACCGTACCTTT
The DNA here is from genome assembly GCA_964019185.1 of Maratus speculifer. Taxonomy (NCBI): domain Eukaryota; kingdom Metazoa; phylum Arthropoda; class Arachnida; order Araneae; family Salticidae; genus Maratus; species Maratus speculifer. The sequence continues at coordinate 18,361,682 of OZ025292.1, read as the reverse complement.
TCAAATTAAACATCTTGCCTCCACACACTTTGACCACCTTTCCATCTACTGGCGAAAAGAGTTCTGTGGAAGGCTGCTTTTGGAATAGTGTTGAACTTCACCGTTACGTTCTACATATCTCGTCTTCATTCTCAAAACGGGATGTTTTGAAAGACGCCTTCAATTTCGGAAACACACAGAAAGTTGCAAGGCCTCTAAAATAAAGGGGTTGAATAACAGCAGAAATTCCAATTCCATGTTTCATTAAGAAAACCCGAATCAGTTAAGCCAGAATGAACTGGAGCAGGGCTGTCCAACCTTTCATTAAGCACGAGCGCACTTCATCAAATAGCGAACACTGAAGGGCGCCATTATTAATGTATCTGAAAAATATATTAATAGGTTGCAGACTTGCTAGTTTTGACTTTCTTTTTTATACAGAAATTTCGAATTCATATAAAAACTTCCGAAAGAAGAATTTTTGCTTTAAATCAAAAAATATTATTTGGTATTTCTGCTAAAAACTTGATTTTCTGAATTAAAAAGGAGGCAATATTGGCAACAGTTGTAGAGAGTAACGATATGCATGCGTTACATACGATGCAGAAACATCTCGCAACATAAGTCATAATACTTCTGAAAATGTAAGCAGAACTCCATGTAAAACTAATTTCAGAAAAAAACCTAAATTATAGTAAAGTTAAAATTACATTTTTCAAAAAGAGGGCCGATCAAAATATTTTGTAGAGAAAAAAAGGATAAAATTTAATGCCACTTAAAACAGAAAAATCATTTTGAGCCCTAAGCATTTTAAAGAAACATATTTTAAAGTGAATTTTTATTTAAATAACAACTTTTAGTAACATGAATCATCCGAAAAGGCGCCATGAAAAGTTCCGAAGGTCGCCGCGTTGGACGGCCCTGAACTAGAGCATTGATGAATCTTGCCTGATGAATTTCAATGATAATAATACTAGTCAATTACGAGATTACACTCGAACCTCGTTCTAACGAACTTTAAGGGACCGAAGCTTTTGTTCGCTATATCCGAACCGTCAAAAAATGTTAGAGTTTTCAAAATATGTATATTATAACCTGATACCTATATGTGCAATAATGATGTATTAAGAAAAAAAATGTAAAATCTGTATGATCATTAATGAATTAAATTGATTACATTAAACTGATACAATGCTAAATAAATTAACTAAAAATGAAGACAAATAGAAATAGACTACAGCGCCGATTATCCAAACAAGTCGAGACCGACTCTAGTTCGGATAAATGTTAGGATAAATGAGAAGACAGCTTAAGAAATGATCCTGACTATACTAAAATCTTTACACTTTATCCAGGCTTAGGATGACTAACACTAATTATTGGCGTGTTAAAAATCGTTTTATTTTCATTTTAATTTTTTTTTTTTTTTACTTTTTATCATTGAAATTTTTTTTATCATCTTCTGAACTTCAGAGTTTCTGATGAAAAAAAGAAGCTTATGATTATTGCTTGCTTTAAAAAAGACGTTCTTTTCAAGGCTGCCATAAATACATTAGTTAAATAAGTTAGCCTTAAATGCGTTGCTAAATAGTTTAGATAGGAGTAATGGAAAATAACTGACGGGTGGGCGTGATCACACCTGCGGAATAGCTAGAGAGAGAAAAGAAAGAATGCAGTTCTTACTAATTTTTGCGTGTTAGAATCGCTATGATTTCTCTAATAATGGATGACATGGATAGTGTATACTGGAAGAAAAAATGGTCTTGCTTTCATTGGTATTTATCTGGCTGATTTCTTCCTGATATAATTTTGCATGGCTTATGGTTTGTAAAATTTTTCATCTTACACTTTTTAGCAGTTTAAAGGACATTTAATTTGGTAGCTTTCATTAATAAGTTATATATTGATTTTTTTAAGTATTTGGAAAATGGTTGTTTCTGTCGGTCGTAAATAGAGATGTCTGAAATCTTATGAATGTCTGGATTTTATTCGTTTTCTGATTGGTCCATGTTTAATGTCCAGAAATGGAATACGTCTGTTGCCACGATAACAAAAAAAAGTATAAAAAACTACAAAAAAATTAAAAACTCAAAAATATACTGAGATACAGCTTTCGAACAAATTGCATTTAATTTCAGTGTAAAAACTGAAAATGTGTGATGTTTATAAATTTAAAAATTTGCAGCACCAAACATTGTAAAACTGAAATTTTATTTAAAATTTGTTTTTGATGGGTCCAGGAATATTAATGTTTAACCCACGGACTACGTAACTCTGCTGTTACGTAAGCTGCGTTATGATCATCCTAAAAATGATGTTTATTATTATTACTATTATTTTAAATATGGAATATACTTATAAGTCTAAAATTTTAGTCTTCGAATATATTTTAGTCTTTAATCTACAGTTACCATTTTCTAAATAGTAACTGCAATTTTTTAAATTGCATTTTAAAATTTTTTAATTTAGTTTATTTATTTAAAAAAGGCGAACATTTCTTAATCTAGGACACTACTTACAAAAACCGATTCTGAGTTACCGAAGATTGCAAAAAAAGGATTCTTTATCTCTAGAAACTTCATCAGTTAATGTATTTTCGGCTTTTAAAAAAGCATTTAAAGTAACAATTTTCTTTTGTTACCTATTTTCGGAAACGTTTCCAAGAAGTTTTTGTACTGTATTAATCAGTTCATTTATTTAGTTATTTATTCAGAAGTTTTTAATTCTGAAGTAAACATTTTCATATCCAGCATCAACATGGTTAACAAACATGATAAAGGAGAATTCATTCGTTACTTTTGTGACTTGGAGCAATTAAAAAGAATCCAAATTTAATTTTATTAACAATGAACACTCAATGTAATTTCGGATATTTACAAACAGAAAAAATAAAACCAACGAAATTGCCGATCAGCTGGCACATCAATGGAGGAAGCGAGATGTCATACATTATCACACACCCTGCTCATACTATGGAATGTATAGCTCTTTAATATTAATCATTTCCCTTAGTGAGCACCTATATGCTCAGGAGACATTCCGGGCAGGAGCATTATTGCTCTACAGACTTGGTTTTCTCATCTGAGCAATCTAGTAACCTAAATAGGCTTGGTTCTTCTTTTTTGCTTCCTGTTAGACGCTTCAATATTTTAATAACTACTTAATTGATCAATATTTTTGAAAAAAACTTTCAAAAAATCCCTATTTTTCTTATGTTTTTTTTATATAAAATTTTTAATGATATATCACCAATTTTTAAAAGCAGAAATTTTTGTCTAATCTAATAAGAAAAATGTTTTGGTTAAATATTTCAAAATTTACTACAAAAATTTACTAGTGAAAATAGTAAATCATAATTGGAATTTGGATGCCCGTACATGGTACAGGCAAATCATGATTGACAAAAATATGTTGTCCGTACAATGCGCGGACAAATCAGGAAAGAGATTAAGTGTGCGGCCATAAACATGAATTTATAAAATTATCAAATTTATTTAACCTCTGTATTTAAAACCGATTGATGATCGATTAGAAAAAAAAATCAATTGGAAAAATTGTATCCTGTTTGGGGGAAATCTGTATTTTTTACGAAATTTTTGTTATTTTAATATATTTTTTAAACTGTTAAATAACCTTTTTTTGCTGACAGACAATTTCCTTTTAGTAAAATCTAACTTTCTTTCGATTTTATTTTGTGCAATGCAATAAAAAATGAAAAGAGATTAAAAGATACATTATATATATTGCTTTCAAAAACTACATTTATTTTTTAGACATAAAATAAGTATGTTTACATAAAGATATTTTTAAAATAGAAGTAAACTAAACTTTATTGTAGTAATATATATTGCCGGTTACTTGAAAAAAACTATCAGCTCTCTCATCTGTAAAAGTATAGTCTTTACTTGATCTTAACCCGCGAAACCTGAAAAGAAAAAGGATTCCTTAATTTTGTTAAAGATGAAACATCAGAAATTGAATTAAAAATATAAATGAAAATTAGGCAGAGTTTAGAAGAATTAGCAAGACTGCTTTTAAAATATCGTATTTCTTATAAATTTCAACGCTCTGTAAAGCCGTTGATAGTTGTATACATTTATCTGCTCACAACAGTTGATGTTAACAATAAAAAGGAGGTATTTATTTTAAAGACAGGATGATATGAGTGATTTTAAGCAACACGTGGAAAATTTGGCGAGTAATCCCTACTAAGTATTTTTTAAAAGTGCGCTAAGTCCAAGAATAAGGAAAGGGCGTGTTTACAAACAAACAGTTTTATCAACCAATCTGTCGTTACATTTTTGTAAAAGAAATCGTTGCAGGCATCATTTTAGTGACGTAGACCAATCATATCATAGTTCTGACAAACGTAGACTAACCACATTCCCGGAGCTCATGTGTACAGTAAGAGTCATAAAGAACGGACAGGTTTTTCTTGCTGACCCACAGTAATTCGACCAACAATGGCGAACGCTTCCCTTTCTTTATGGAGAAAAATTGTTTTTAGAACGATTTTATGGGTGGAATTCGAATTGATACCCCCAACCTTACTTTGGGCCTCTTTGATATAGTTCCACTGACATCTCCATGATTAAAAAATATTATATACAGGGCTGCCCCTGGTGAATAATTTTATATTCTGCTCTCACCAGTATTTCTCTAATATACATTTTGAAGTATATTTCTGTTACAAATGTTGCCAAAGTTTGTGTTAATGATTTCTGTTTCAGAAAGTAGTGCTAGTTGGAATTATAGAATAGTTGCTTGTAGCAGCCCAGTATATATGATTTTTCAACGTCAAAATTGAGTTGTAGACAATTAACATGAAACAATGAAACAAACTGTATGGTTTAAAGTGACAGTTTTTTTAAAATCATCATTAAAGTTTTGGAACAAAGTAGCTTCTTTCGTATATTCACCAAATTTCATACGAATTGAATAATTTCATATATTCGATTATTGAAACCTCTTGAAATAGGATCAGCTAATGAATTAACACTGCAGACTCGATAAACAAATATTTTTTAACATGGTATTTCTAAGAAACTGGAGCTAACTTTGGACCAAACCAGGCTTGGCACAAACTAGCCCTGAAAGTTACCTTTCATATTAGATTTATTAAAACGTAAGCATTTCCCGTCAGAATAAAAATTTAAAGGAAAGAATACGATGACATATGGATTACAAGTAGCTAAAGCTAATATTTTGACATTTATCTTATTTATATCTACATTGTTCTCACTGTGCTGCTGTTCTTAGATGTAGTAATTTCGACAACAGGAGCAGCTCAAAACGTTCATGTCACACGTTGTTGTATACCCATCACATTTGCGATGCATCATTGTTTTATGACTAGCTTTTGGAGGGAGATCAAAATAAGACTGGAGACGCAAGACCGGAAAATATAATAGATAACAATAATATTAATAAAAAAATGTCGTCGGAATGCATTGCTCCGTTGAATTTCATACTGCGCGTCATACTATCTCTGTTACATTGCTCGCATAATATTCAGCTTGAACATAAAGATTTCGAAGACAGCACAAACAAACCCAACCCCCCATATAGATGAGGATCATATCCCTCTATTTTTGGAGAGGACATTCGACTGTTTTCATAAGTTAGTTTAATATTTAAAATCCAAATTTGATATTTTGTGATACATACCCGAGTTTATTTGCTTTCGAGTAAAATTGCCTAGAATTTGCGAGTAAATTCGTAGTTGTATGAAATTTACAGCTTCTTTTCAGATAACCGAGGAATTTAGCGCCTCTTATTTTAACATAAAGGGGGAAAAATGTACAGAAAAATTTCTCGAAGTTTGATTTTAAGTCCATATTTCTTGTTCGAGAATTATAGAAATATCATCTTTAATGGACAGTTAGATAGAATTGAAGATGTACGACATGTATAGGAAAATGAAAAATGTTGGTTTTTAAATAATAATGTCTGAAAATTTTATGCATATCTGTATGAAAATAATACAGTAAATGTTCCAAACAGAATAAGCATTTTTAAGTGGAGAAGAAAAGAAGAAGATGAAAACAGTTTTAATACATATTTTTACTTATAAATTATACTGTTCCGCAATGTTTAGAGGTATAGAGAATTGTCATTAAGGATAAACCGAAATAGGTTTTTAAGAACGAAACCGAAACAAAAACAGAATTTTGGTGATCTTTATATTTTCGACTGAAAACGAAAATAAAAATTTCCAAAAAATTTTTTAAGTAATTAATACATACATAAATATACAGAATTATTATTAATTATTCGTATTTATTAAAGGTACACTTACTACTTTCAAGTCTTCAGCTTTTAATCAACTTTTGAAAAAGTTTAGTCATACATGGATTGCTTGCTTTATAGTTTGCACCCACGTCTTGAGTCAGTGATGATTGATCATTATAACCGTGAAGTTCATAGCAACAAATAAGAGTGTCTCATTTGAGCCGATAACAGCTCAACTCAATGAGTCATGTTGAAAATTTTTGAAGAAAGAAACGAGATTTTTGAAAAAAAGATAGTTTTGATTTGACAAAATTTTCTGTCTTATTTTCGGCAAAACTTAAATTTTAGGCCGAAAACGAAACCGAATTTTCAGTCAATCTCTAGTTGTCATGACTTTCATAATCTTCTCCTTCGATTCACGCATGGACGACAGCCCTCTTTACATGTTTCTAAAAGAGCATGTGTTCCTATATCAAATTGTTATTTATGCCACAGGTTGTTCACAGAAATTAAAAAACACAATCTATATAAACAAAAAAAGTGCACAAGATGATGGTTTTTATAAGTAATTTAAAATGGCTAAATAATATTTATAGGGAGTACAGAACTTACCTGGATGTGTACGAGGGCCGAATGTGAGATACTTGTAACAATATAACGGCAAATCTAAATAAATGAATAAGTAAAATAGTACATTTTTACTACAAAAAAAAAAAAAAAAGTTAATTTCAAAACTCGCCTTGCTCAAAACTTTAAAAAAAAAATCTACTTTTCCAATTGGTGAATTTGCATTGAAAAAAAGAAACATCCTGCAAAAAACTAGCTTTATCTTCTATCATCTGATATTATAAAATCTTGGTTTGCAATGAAAACCAGTGGACGCTCAGTAAAGACTTTTCGCGATTTATGAAAAATTGATTTTCTGGATAAGTCGAGTTTTGGAACTCAGTCCTCAAATGAAAAATATATCTCAATTTGTTACTAAAGTTGATTTAGTAAGGCATTTATATCAGTTTTTATCAGTAGGGGAGAGTGGGGATACTTGAGCATAGGGGATACTTGAGCCACCCCTATTATCTCTACAGTTGGTTAATTTTTCTTTCTAAAACTGCCAATATGATAACATATTTATAGTTCTGAACATGTAAAAATCACACATCTTGGTACCATTTTGAAAGTATAGTGATTAATAGTTGGCTTTTCCCTATCTGAAGTAAATATTTGGGTGCATGGCTTTTTTGTTTTTTTGTAATCAAAATTTTGTTTAAAGTTGCAACTATATACATACATTCAATAAGCATAATTCCAATTGTACTTTGAGTCTAAAACAGTTCTAATAGCTGCATGCTTTATTTAGTAAAACTCTGGGAAACAAAAATAGTGATAGTGGGCATACTTGAGCCAATGAGAGTGGGGATACTTGAGCCATGTCTCAACCATCCCCACTAGAAATTAAACATGGGTGAAACAAACAAAAAATAAAATTCCATCCTTATATTCACTAATAGATATTTTTCTGGATAAAAGGGAGAATAATTTTTCATTTTATTTTTTTTTTCTTAAAAAAATAACGACCTAAAAATGTTTAAAAATGTATATTTTTTAAATGAAAATATCTATTTTATTTTTCATTTTGACTAACAAAATAGCCTGTCTAAATAAATGTAAACATAGTTTTCAATTTAACTTTCATTAAATTAAAATAACTTTTTAAAACGATTTTACAGGCTATAATCTCTAATATTTTAATTAGTTAGGTCCAACATATTAAAATATTTATTTTTTAATATAACATATTAAGATTAATATTTTATATTGAAATCGTAACCTCTGTTGCTGTAACTTTTTTTTAACTAAGAAAATTGAAGAAAAATTGGTAAAAAGAGAACACAAAAAACAAGAAAAGCAACAAAAATCCCAGTTCAAACTTACCTGCATGGAACCAAAGAGGAAGACAAAATCTTTTCCTGTGAAATCAAAAAAGTGTTTGAAATAGTAGAATGATACATCTGGCTTAAATTCCGACAGCTACTAAATTAAAAGCATGAGTTCGACAATATCATTAGAGGAAAATTCTGTCAATGATGGTGATGATGTGAAAAGAAAACCTTCTATTGATGGTTAGTTACTAATAAAATATGCCAGAAAGAAAACTAAAAATATTTGTTGGATAAGTGCTTAATATTTTGAAAATGAAATTTGCCCGAAGAATTGCATATTCCAAATTTAAATGGCTCTGAACTGAAGATGTTTCTACCGTCGTTATAACTCAAGTTGAAATTATCCTCCGACAACCAGTTTTAACGACAAAAAATGATCGTATTACTAGCTTGTTTTCTCAATTGGTTTTGAAGGACTTTACGTTTCATAATTTATCATTCTGTAAAATGTTTGTGCAAAAATAAAGCGAAAAAACTACTTTTGTAGGTATTTTTCCTTACTGGCTCAAGTATCCCTTCACCATGGCTCAAGTATCCCCGCCATGGGGATACTTGAGCCACGATGTAAAACAAAAAATAAACATTTATTATACATAGAAAAATAGTTCAAAATTAATTGAAAGTGGTTTTTAGTTGAAGAAAAAATATCAAATTTTCATTTTCAATATTTTATTTTATTCTAAAAAAATATAAAAAATTGAAAAAAATTGAAATTCAAAAAATGGCTCAAGTATCCCCATCTTCCCCTATTATTCATTACAGGGATTATGCCAAACCTACAAGATGTATAATTGTATAATTGCCCAGACAATGATTATTTGGAATTAAGTTTAGATTTGATGCAAAATATCATAATTTGCTTAATCAATTATTCTTTAACATAATTTTCCATCATTTTTTTATTTAAAAATTTATTAACTTTTTTTAATCGATTAACTTGAGTTTTCATTTAGTCGAATAATTTCGAGAATATTAATCTACAATTCAAGTGTGCAAAATATCAAAGTAATAACTTTGTCTTTCAAGTTGTTTTATGTGGCGGTATGACTGTCCATACATGAATTTCTGAATTCGATGGCATAAGAAGAAAATATGAAGCTTGAAATGTAGCTTATTCAAGTTAACTTCTGATTTAGTGCATCTACCACACCTCATACCAATCTAGTAAACAATGATTTAATTAAATTATAGTTTCAGAAAACGAAAACATTTCTTCTAAACAGTAGTCGATTACCCCAATTATCCATTATAGTCCTTTTCGAAACAACAAACTATTTCACATGAGTACGTACGTGTTTGAATATGGTTCAACTACATTCGTCTATGAAAAAAATCAATTAAACACAATTTGTACTATTTATATTCATAGAATTTTCAATTTACTCTATTGAAACATGTATTCAGTTAAACGAAATATTTAGGGTTTTAAAAAAGTGGTTTTTAATAATGTATTTTTTTCAGTCGAAAAACAAACATATAAAACTAATGAATATGATAAAAGTGTCTTATATCATATATACGTCATAAACGTCTTATATACATATCGCATATATTTCAGTGTGTGTGCGTGTGTTACATAATAATTTTTACTTCGCGATATTCATCTAAATTATGCTAATTTTTTGGCATTTCACTGTTTTCCTGTTTTTTATTTAATTCTCCTTTAATTTTTAAATGCGTATATTAATAATCATCTTATTCAAAATCTTAATATAAACTTTAGTTCTTTTATATATTTTATTAGCTATCCAATCTGTAATATTAAGAGAGAAGCTTGTTTTTATTTTCAAATGTTTTAAATGCTATTTTATTATTTTTATTTCCAATATTGATTCCTCGAATCTAGTTTCCCGTGCTTTTTTCGATGCTAGAAGTTTTACTTCGAAAACTATTCATTAGCAGATACAGGATTCATTCTCCTTAGTTCACTCCCCACTTGAGTCAGCTTAGCTGTCATGCGCCTTTCACGATTGGTTCGTTTAGATAGTACGTCCAATGATATCATCTGTCGCCAGGTTCACAAAAAGCAGACGTAATAACTTCGGAACTCTGTACTTTTATCAAGTGCTTCAAATAAGTTACCTGAATGTACGCAATCTTGTAGAATTCTAAATTCATACTATCTATCTAAATTCATACCATGATATGTCGATTCATATGTAAAAGCCTGAGAGCTTCACGAATATTTTTTATAATATGGGACTTGCTTTAAGTTTTTCATGCCTGATGAATAAAAGCATTAGAATGAAAGCTGACTTCGTTTATTAATGGAAAAACTACCAGATTATTGAATTTATTGCTTCCCATACTTATGCCCTGATCGTGTAGCTTAGTAATAAAACTGCAATACAACCACCTTGTGTTCTCAATTGGAATAATCCGATATCAGATTGCCAACAATTTTACACAACGCTGATTGGATTTGTCGATTGCAAAGTAACACAAGACGCTATGATTCCATGAAACTAATGCATCCGTACACAAACTTTCACAAGTCCAACAGTATAACAGTTGAATGCTCACGCAAATCCCTCGAGCTACCAGCCACCATTTTCAACCTTTATTTATATATCATATGTAGTTATAACTTAGATGTATGTGTCACGAAATGTCATATTGTATATAATATATTATTATAATTTCATGTATGCTTTATGAAGACGTACTTTTGTTGAGAGTAAGTTGCAATTTTTAATTAATAACTCAACTAATTATTAGAATTTCAAAATTCTGAAATTTAAGTGTATCAGGAGAGACTTTGAGCTACTCTCACAAAAATTTTCAGCTTTGTGTGTCCGTTAGATTTCGCTTGCCGCCGCAAACACACAGACACAAGAAAATCACTTTTATTTGTATAGATAGATAAAACTTACCTCCTCCGACACCAGGTTGACGTCCTATATGCATCATAGCCTGGCATTCTTTCTGTTGAGCTGGATAATAAAAAAATATACATTATTGAAAATATGAACATAGATTTAAAAGAAATGTATGTCTATATACTATCGCATCCATTACTCAAGTTAGTTAATGTTTTTGATTCTGGTTTGCTTTTGCTTTTGATTTTGGGAGAAAATTATCTCCAAAAATTAACAAACAAAAGAAGTTGTGACTAAATTTATAAAATAGGCCATATATTCTGCAAATCCAACGAATATAGTTATTTTTTGTACCAATTATAAGTCAATGAACTACGGAAGAATTTTTAAACGCATTTGTCACACAGCTGCCAAATTTTTCGCTTTATCATACCCCAGAAATTTTTGAGTATTTAATCGACAAATTACGGTAATTTAAAAAAGTATAATTTACTATAAAATTTTTGTGGTACAAAAAAGCGTAAGATGTTGGCAGTTATGTTGTCATATTTTAATAATATTAACCCCTTCGCGACGGGAGCTTTTTACGGAATTTTTAATGTTTCGTCACCGGTTTTTTAAAACAAATATTTGTGTTTTGTTAAATCGACAAAGTGCTCCGATTAAGTAAGGCAAATTTTACAGTAAAATCGTTCTGGTGGGGATAAACGAGGGATTCGTAAGCCTTTTTGCGGCACGTATACGTGTCGCTCGTCCCGAAAGGGTTAAACAAATTTAAATGCAGACACGACTGAGATGCCACACCCCACACATTTATTTTACTACAACATTTTAAAGTCACATATTAAACGTAACTAAATTTTATACAAGTTTTTACATATACTTTAATTAATATGTTTGATAAAACTGCGAAACAACTTCACTCAAGTTAGAAAATGTCTAAGCTTTTTAGTTCTCCGAAAAATTGTACTTTTCAGTTAAAAAACCCATTGACTCCCAAAGTACTCGACCGATTTCGATAAAAAGAAAAAAAAATTGGTACTAAAGTTATGCATTGCACGGTCTTAGTGAGACCGATTCTGTTGCAGCACGGTCCAGAACAAGTATACGGGCAAGGTACAGGGCCGTAATTAAGGGGGTGTGGGGGGGGGGGCTCGGGCTCACTTCTAAAACATTTTGAGCGTCTCCTGGAAAAGATTTCAAGGTCACTAAATAAATTTTTGTTCAAAAATCAAATTTAGTTTTGAGGAGTTTTGCAGAAATACTAAATTGCATTCTTTTCTTAGCATAAAATGAAGTTATTGCAACAGTTTAATAAGAAACATACTACTTACGGAGCACTAATTTATCTTTTTGCGTGAGAAAGAGAGAGAAAATATGAGATCCCACTGCATTTTCTTGACCCTCGCCCCCTACTATTCACTTTTAGCTATGGCTCTGTCTAATTTTGAAGAGAAGGTGCTGACATTCGCCCATTTAAATCCGATAAATTTGATGTATTCAATTTTATAGTAGACTATTGTCTGATACGATAATAAATTGATATTTTTTTCTGTTTAATTTCAATGTTTCATTTTTCACTTTGTATACGATCCCTAAATGTCAACTAAAATTTTTAGATGAAATAACCTTCTTTGGCGATACCAAAATTTGACCATAACTGTTAATCCTTTACGGCACACTGTGTCCGGTCTGGGATATCTAATTTTAATCCAAAACTTGCAAACGGCATCAATAATATTTTAGTAAAATTTTACTTTTACAATAAAAGCTTAAATGAAAAAATTCAAAAAATCTAAAAAATTCGTTTGTGAATTCGTTTGTGTTAGTCGGTAATTTCTCATTAACAGATTTTGCCCGTGTCGAAATGGGTTAAAGGTGGTTTCGGCGTAAAAACGACACTGCACAATAATTTCGATCGCCATATCTTTAATTCATTTTTTAACTGACCCCTCAGGGAAAGACAAAGTTATGTGAAAAAGTCTCGAAATTTGAAACAGAACAAACTGTTCTACAATTGAACGACTTTTCGTAGTAAAAATGTCAAATTTTTTGTTATATCTGTTACGATCTGTGTAAACTTTTACAATATATAACAATAGGGACTTTATACCGCATAAAATGTTAGATTTCGTAATTTTTTTAAAAATTCGATTTTTTACTTTAAATAAGGTACAACAGGAATATTTACCTCATTTGGAACGTTTTTGTAACTAGAACTAGATGTCTATGACCAACAGTTGAGAAAGGAAAGGTCGGCGATAGATAACATATTGCACCCTGTATATAAAAATTGGGTTTAATAGTACTTTCTTTGAACCCTGGATCTTTTTGATAACTCTGATATCCTCCAGGTGAACTTTAGCAAAGTTAAAAATATTTATTTTTATTATGGATTTGTACAGATGATATTTACGATAAACCAAACTAGCTTATTTTTATAAAACTCAAAACCAATATTTTAAAATCAGGAAATTTTTCTTGGATTTGTAGGAAATACAGGTAAGTAAAATGAAAATCATGATTTATTTGGTTTATTAAATTTGTTTATTATATTTATTCATACCATAACTGCCTGCTCCTCCTGTCCAACCTTGACTTCCTCCAGGCAAGACTTCAAAAAGAAAATGAGGTTTGTTTAGCTTTTATTAAGAAGTAGTAACATATAATACGAATAAAAATAAAAATTTCAATTAAAAAAATCTACAATCGATAAATACTTTTATATTTTGAATTTTTGAGAACTATGAGTATTAATAAATATTTAAAATGAAAATTCATTTGATTTATAAAAGTTATGTATTATTAATGGTCATACCTCCTGGATACCCTGGACCTCCTACCCAACCTTGATTTCCAGGGTAGACTGAAAAAAATCATTATGATATAGTACAGAAAGTATAATATAAACAAAAATAAAAACTTCAAATCCAATATATATATATATATAAATATATGTATGTATATATACAGGGTTCAGCAAATAAGACCCTGATTTCAAAATTAAATTTCTCAAAAACAAAGATCGATACAATTATACAGAAAACGGCTTGTTTATTAGGTAAGCTGTAAAAATGTTATACAGAAGTTTCGATCGGTGAATATTTTGAAAAAGACTGTGTTCTGATTACAAAGAATGCTTGACTCGACATTTTTCTTATTTTAAATTGCATGCAGAGAACGAGCTTTTCGGCGTACAGTGTCATATCTATGATTTTTGGAACAAAATTTTTAGAATTTCTGAAATTCAAAAAAATTAGTAATATTCTTAGTAATATTTTTTTAAGGTATCCGCATACCTTCGGAAACGTTTTCTTATTTTTTTTTTTTTTTTAATTTTCTCTTGCTATCCATTTTTTATTATGTCATTTACTTTAAAACTTTGAAAAAAAAAATATAAATTTTAGCAATTACTGAGAATTATTTCTTGCTAGAAAAATAGTCAAAATTATGTGAAAAATTGACATTATCGTAAAACGTGATAACGCAGAAATAAAACAATGTATTGACATTTTATAAATTGTATAATAAACAGAGTAACTTTCTCTAGGACTTAGACAATACACATTATAATTGCATCTCTATCTCAGATGATATGGCAGTTAAAATACTCACGTGATGAGAAATTCGCAAAATTTGTCACAAATTTATCATTTATATCAGCATAAAAAGATAACTATTTCATATATTATCATGAGTGTAATCTTTTATTTCAAACGATACTTTTAAAAAACAGTAAAGAAAATTTCGTGGCAATTCATGTGTAATTTTTTGTATTAGAATTTTTTGCGTATAATAAACATCAGAAAAACTTCATTTTTAGAAAAAGCTAAAAATAACTTTTAAACACAAATACAAATGCTGTAATAGCTGTAAATTTAAACATACATTAACTCTGGTTCTAATTAAGATATAGACACAGTTTAAGCAGAATTCAACAGATAAAAGAGTCGATTTTAACATTGTTGCATACATGAAAAATCGATATTTTGATTTAAAAAAAATTCATTTAAAAGGTGTTCCGATACCTTAAACAACAATGAGTATTAAATATTTTTTTCAAATGAAAATCATTTAATTTATTAAAATACTATGTATTAATGATCAACTTCCTGGGCTTCTTGGTTCTACCCAATCTCCTCTAGAAAACACACACATACCAAAAAAAAAAAAAAAAAAAAAAAAAAAAAAAAAAAAAAAAGATATTTTTTTTCATTATTATGTAATGCAGAAAGTATAATACAATTAAAAATCTAAGAACAAAAAAAAATATACGACTAATAAATATTTTCCTTATTCTGATTCGCAAAAACTGTGAGAACTGACTAATTATTTAAATTAGTAAAGATGTATTACTTTTTATCATACCTCCTGGATGCCCTATTCCTCCTGGATGCCCTATTCCTCCTGGATGCCCTATTCCTCCTGTATACCCTACTCCTCCTGGATGCCCTATTCCTCCTGGATGCCCTATTCCTCCTGGATACTCTACTCCTCCTGGGCGCCCTACTCCTCCTGGCCAAACTTGACTTCCTCCAGGCAAGACTAAAAAAGAAAGTTTTTCTTTCATTTTGATATACTGCAGAAAGTATAAGTCAAATAAAAATAAAAATGTTGAATCCAAAAACAAGCATTTTACTATCCTTTTTTTGCGGGGGGGGGGGGGGATCACCCATCCGGGGCACCCACCAAAAAACTTGGCATAGGTGTTTAATCCCCGGAGGAAATATTCCACAACCAAGCAGCCAAAAGCTGTGAGTACTAAATAATTTTTGAAATAATCAAACAGGATGATCGTTCTGTCAAGCCAAGCTAGAAAAAAATAATAAGCCCGCCAAACGAACAAACGCTTAAGAACATAACGACTGCTTAACTGCTTATTAAAGTTATTCACTATGGATTTTGGTAGATAGAAATTTGAGCAAAATATGAAAAGGTGGCCGCCAAGCCCATCATGCATAGTTTTAAAACATTTAAATTTTCAAAAACACGTTATGATATATTTAATATAGGAGAAAAGGATTTCTATCAACATTAGGAAGGCACTCGACTTACAAAAGGTAATTTTTTTAATGGAAAATGTTAAATAAGAACCATAATATAAGCTTGGAAATCTTATATCAAACCATTTTTTACCCATAACTTTAATCTTTTTTTTAAGCTTGGCTCGTTTTTTTTTTTTTTTTTTTTTTAAACTTTTGAAAAGTTGTTTTTCAGTGGATAATTTGTTTAATTTACTAAAGTTGTATACATATATTTAGAGATATCTAGAAATATGAAGAAATATGAAGAAAGTATAATAAGGTACTTGTACCCAATATGGTAAGTGCTCTTAATATGGACATCCCTAATATTTTTAAAAGTAACAATTTTTATAGAGAGATCGCTCTACATGTCCTTGAAGAAAAGCAGTTGAAAAGATAATTAAGCCAGCAAAGTACAAAAAAGAGCGCTGTTCGCCTTTTAGAAGGAAACTTGTTGTTATGTTTTGTGCTGATAGTAATTACAGATAAGTTTAAATTCTTATTAGATATTGTAAAATTACTTTAAATATTGAAAAGTGAGATGTTTTAGAAAGCTTTAAAGGAATATTTTCGATTGCTATTGCATATATTGCTTTAAAAAATTTTCTTTATTTATTTATTACAAAATTTAATAAAACTACTCCCGATTCCTAATATGAACACCTTATGTCCACATTGGAAGTACAGCAAGTGAATCTTCAGATTCACAAAAAGGTAAGCAAAACCAACTACATTATTTCATAATATTTTGTTGTAACTGGGCTGATTTGCATCGGTCTTCGAAGAGCCACAACCGAAAATGACCCCCCGTTCTAATGTGCACGTTCTGAAGATATTTACTATTTCCTACCCACCCCGCAATACTTTAAGATATCTTTTTTTATCCCGCCTCCTGTAAAAATTTTTATCCCGTCTCCTGTTTTTATCCCGTCTTCTCCCATAGAAGAGTAGTTCTTTCATGCACCCTGTGTAGTAGGTCAATAAGGAGACATCTGTCCATAATAGGAGCTAGTGGTTCCTTATATGGGCATTTGTAAAAAATTTTTGTTTTTATCATTTGAATTAAACCATAATAGTTACAAGGTCGCTAATTTTAATAATGATAGTCTACAGTCCAGGGATCATGGTCATATATTTTTGGAGTCCTATCACGTATACATGGGGGTGAAAAAAATACATTTTGCTTAGGGTGTCCATATTAGGCACAGATACCTTATAAATAAAACAGAAAAAGTTGAAATCTAAAAACGAAAGCAAAACTTTACCATTAATTGATACTTTTATCTTTTGAATTTTAGAGAACTCTCAGTACAAAAGAATTATTAAAATTTTGTATTATTATATTTTTTTCATACATTGATTCCCTAGTCCTCCTCGCCAACCTTGACTTCCTCCAGGCAAAACTTATAAAAGAAAAGGAATTGTTTGCATTTTTCACAACGAAGAAGTTCAATATAATACAGATTTTAAAAAAAACTTTAAATCGAAAAACACTTTTCTTAATATTCACGAGAACTGTGAGCACTAAATAAACATTCAAACATAATTTAATTAATAAACTAAAGTTATGTATTATTTTTATTCTATCTCGTTGCCAACTTTGACTTTTTACTGACAAGATTTAAAAGAAAGCATGATTTTTTCCTGTTCTTTTCATTATGAAATAATATAGCAAATAGAAAATAAATAAAATATACACTTCATGTCCAAAATCAGAATATTAAGGTGAACATGCACTTAAAATATAGAAGGTTAGATAAACTTGTTGAATAAGCAAGTTAATGGTCATTGCTCGTGAATTTAAAATAAATAAATATGTATTTATCTATGCTCAAGAGGTTTTTCTTTTAGATAAGTTATCTACAGAGTGTCCAGAAAATAAGACAAAGCAAATAAGATCTACAGAAGTGTGCGTTAAACAGTTTGTTTATTAGGTAAACGTAAAAATGTTACACAGAAGTTTCGATCGGTGAATATTTTGAAGAGATTGTCTTCTGATTGCACAGAATACTTGACTTGACATTTTTCTTGTATTAGGTTGCTTGCAGAAAACGAGTTTTTCGGCTTACAGTGCCATATTTTAATGATTTTTCGAACTCAAGTTTTGGAATTTCGAAATTTCAAAAATTTAATTTTCGTTAAAATATGGTATTGAAAACCGAAAAACTCGTTTTCTGCAAGCAACCTAATACAAGAAAAATATCAAGTCAAGTATTCTGTGCAGTTAGAAGACAATCTTTTCACAATATCCACCGATCGAAACTTCTGTATAAGATTTTTACATCTTACCTAATAAACAAACCGTTTACCGCATAATTCTATCCATCTTTATTTTTGTGAAATTTAATTTTGTGCGATAGAGTCTTATTTTTTGGACAACCTATATAGTAAGTTTAAAGAATCCATGGATAGTATTTTCATTTTTATCTGTTCTATTAGCCTCGCTTCACTCTTCTCTTGAAAAAAGTGAAATGTGCGTGTAAAGTATGCCCCTGTTTTATGGATGTTTCCAATTTATTTTCCTGTTTTTTTTGCAATGTATATCATATAGAAGTTACTTTGGATCTTACCGGGTGTCCCAAAAATGACTGATGGATTTTAAAATTCAATAACTTGCAAACGGTGGCAGCTATTTAAAAAATTTTTGTAGGAGGGTTATGTATAATGTCAGGAGTTTTTTTACCGTAATTTTTTATTTTAGTTCGCATCTCAAACAATAGGTGGCGCTGACGGCGATTGAAGGCCAGGTGATCAATGCCAAGTGAAGTGTCGACCTGGCCTTCAATCGCCGTCAGCGCCACTTATTGTTTGAGATGCGAACTAAAATAAAAAATTACGGTAAAAAAAATCCTGACATTATACATAACCCTCCTGCAAATATTTTTTAAATAGCTGTCACCGTTTGCAAGTTATTGAATTTTAAAATCTATCAGTCATTTTTGGGACACCCGGTAAATGCAGATTTAACTTCTGAACTGCAATCGATTTATCAGTTTCCAATGCAAAATATTTAAACCTTCAATATACACCAATAATTACAACAATCTAATTTTGTGCCGAAATCATTATAAATTCAGAAATAAGTTTGATGGTTTTTTAAGTTTAATTACAATAATACACTTTGTATAAATCACCATTAAACGAAAATAACAAATCAGAATGCGTTTCGAGCTACAACAATAACTCGTCATCAGCTGAACCAACATGTGACCGTCAGAGGACAGAGTCAAACTCGAAACGCGTCCACATTAGTTGTTTTCGTTAAATGGTGACTTATACAAAGTGTATTATTGTAATTAATAATTATCGCCAGTAATATCGGTGTTATTTCAGAATGTTTTAATTGTAAACTATAATAATTAAAAATGCGGGAATTTTTTTTTTTTTTTCAAAGCTGTTCTTAATTCAATATTGTTTCTTAAGGGAACTCCGTACCCTTTGACCTCCTTTCTGCCCTATATTACACGGAGGCTCTAAATACAGTTCTATTTTCTTTTTTAAATCTGACAAAACTGCTACAATTTTCACTGAATTATATGTTTTGTTTAAATAAAAGAAAAAAAGAAAAAACGAAGATTTTATTTAAATTCATCACAAATATATAATTTATGTTATTTTAAAAAATTTAAATTCATCACAAATATATAATTTATGTTATTTTAAAAAATAATCTTACAATTGAAAAGAAAAAATGTAAAAATAGTCAAAAGCAATTAAAGTGTGGGGAAAAAAAAAAAGAATAATATTTTGAAAAGACTAACGTTTAGATAACATTTCTAGAATTAATCACATTAAATTATAAATTTCAAATAAGAAATCGTATTTGTAATCTAACATAATTTTTTTCTCTGTAAAATTCAATTTTTCTGTGTCGTCGCTTTGTCAAAAGCATTTCTTTCTTTCAACATTTGGGGCTGTCATTTAACAAAATTATACGAATACATTTAAGTTTTTAAATTAAAATAAAAAATTTTAAAATAAAAATAGCAAAATCTTACCTGCATAGACGGCTAGAATAAACACCATAAAACACCGAAAAGCAGACATTTTTATTGAAAAAGCAAACTAGCTTCACAAAGAACTAACAAAGAGTAAATGCAAATTATCATGCGAAATTAGCCGTCTGTTCTTATATACGATTTCAAAAGTAAAAAAAAATAAATAAAATAAAATAAAATTGAAATTATTATGAGGTAATCGATTTAAAAAAGAAATGTATTGCGCAAATATGATTGTATTTTAATTTATTTCCTTATTCAATTTTATTGAATGGAACGAATTGCTTTGAGGTTTTAATTATAAAATAAAATTTTCACCTTATATCAGATGATTACAACACAATTGATTCCCCATACAATAAACAATCGTTATTATGACGTAATCTGACATGGTATGTAAAAAGAAAGCATATTCATAAAACTAATTAAATGTGCCAATCCCAAAACTTTCTCCTTCATGTTAATAGTTCAAAATTTGCTATCACAGCCTAGTTTTAAATAGTAATCTATGTCCATAATGAAGATTCTAAAGGTATAAATTCATTAAACTGTATGCTTTAAAAAAAAAGAAAAAAGAGAAAAGACAAGTTGAATGTAGATTCTGCCATTGCAGAATTCAGTTTCGCCTCCGATTTAAACCAAAAAAAAATTTTCGATAGAGGTCCTAGAAGGGCGACCCCGTTTAGATTGCAATGAACTAACTTCATTTTTCTTGTGTTTATCAATATAATAGCAAACAGAACGGTGTGAAATACCCAATTGATTAGCATTTTCTCTCTGAGACATTGGAATTGCGGAATAATAAAGAAATACAATTTGACGTGCTACTTCTTCATTGACCATATTCATCAACAAATAAGAAAAATGATGCGTTAAGCATAGATTATGAAGCAATTTCCAACACTTCATGAAATCTTCAAAAAAACCTCGTTAATTAGGGAAATAAGGGTATATAGCCAAATATGTACTCCAATACTTTTGAACAGCCCTGTATTTGATCTGTCTGTTGATATACATATTATAAAATGGGAAAATTTAGTTTAGCAAGAAAAAAGCTTAAAATTTATTTTTGAGCAATTTGTACTAATAAATGGGAAACATACTTGAAAACTTTTGTTCAGCCCTGTAGTTTACTTTGTACCTTTATTACACGTCAGTAAGAAGCTAAAATTCATTTTAAACTAAAACTCTTAAAACAACTGAAATCACATTGTTATAAATTATCATTCATAGGTGTCCATGTACACAATTCTTTGCGAGATCCTGTATATAATTTCATCTATATTCTGCAAACATTTCTTTGTCAATTGAATGGAGTTCAGCATAAAAATGTATACCTTATTTAAGAATCACCTTTAAGTAATTTACGCTCATACTCAGTAACGTTGACGAGCTCTTTTGGATAGCCCTGTATATCAACTATAACATTTATACACACCCTTATAATGTAAAAAGATTTAGTGAAACTTAAATGCATATATCATAATTAAAATGTATTGCATCCATTCACCAGCCATCATCGGATACATATACAGTCCGTCGAAAGGAATATACTATTTGAAATATTTTTTGTGTCCCTGTAAATGCAATGTATACATATTATGCCAGACAGTATCGTATAATTCATATTAAGCCTCAGTGACACATATCAATTTTGTTATACATATTTTAAAAATGTGGCACACTATTCCCCTCTTTACCATTATCCAATGGAATTCTTTTGTGTGGCCCTGTAAAGGAATAATACTATATTTTCACCGCACATTTTATAGAATGCATAGTTTAGTGCACCTCTTAAATGCATGTAAATTTTAATATGTTTGACAGAGTGTAACATCTTTAAAACGCTTTGAAACGATTTTTTCCCATAGGCCTTAATGTAATGGAAAATTTGTGATTCTCCCTGTAAATAAACTAATCATGGTAGAAACTTCATTTTCAATAGGGTTCGTGCTAGGGTAAATGTTAATAACATACAGAAATTTCAGGGCAATCCAAGTATATTTACAGGTGTTAGAGCGCTCGGACAGACGGATAGACTGACAGACGGGCAGACGGAGAGACAAACCGAATGCATAATCACTTTGAAACTTTTGGAAAGTGTTATAAACATTAAAATTCATTTGAAACGATTTTTCCCGATAGGCCGTAATCTAAAGGAAAATTTTTGACTGTCCCTATAAATAAATTAATCACGGTAGAAACTTCATTTTCAATAGGGTTCGTGCTAGGGTAAATCTAAATAACATCCAAAAATTTCATAGCAATCCGAGTATATTTACGAGAATTAGAGCGCGGACAGACGGCCATACGGACAGACGGATAGACAAACCGCATGCATAAGCACTTTTCAGCTTTGTTGGAAAGTGCTAAAAACGGATTTTTTCTTTAGTTTAAACGCTTTTTTATAGACTCTGAGAAAAAGGAAATGCATTTTAACAATAAAAAAATTGTATGAATGTCTCGTTTTAACGTCCAGATTACGAAAAAGTGGGCCACAATTTTTGACACGACACTTTTTAGCTTGTCTAAAAGAAATAGCATCGGAGGCTAATATAAGCGTCGCATTTTTAAAATAAATAATTGATTTTTGCCTTCTACCTTCTCGGATGTCTGTACAAAAATTCCTTACCCGAAGATCATAAATGCGACACCTGTTGGGCAGTATACATTAGGGCGGAGCGTAAAAAACTTTTTTTCGAAATTCTTTTCTCCCTAGCGCGGGAAAGTTGTCTAGTGGTATCAGTAATATACTCATAAAATTTCAAAACAATCAATAAATATCTTCCGGTTCCACTTTTGGGTCAAAATATGCAATTTTAATAAAAAATGTTGTAATCTTTCACATTTCAGTAATATTTTAAATTTTTAAAGTTTTCTTCGCCTTAGTGCGGATAAACTGAAAGAGTACATAAGGAACACAAGTCCAAAATATTAGGGTAATTAAAACATATCTTCTGTTTCCACTTTGGGTTTTAAATATGTGAAATTTATCGAAAATTATACAAATTTTCACATTTTAGTCATTTTTTTATTTTTCGATTTTCTATTCCCACTGGCATGGAAATTTTAGAAAAATATGCAAGAAACATAAGTAAAAAACTTTATAATAACAAATAAATATCTTCCGTCTTCCTTTTCGGGGTCTAGAAATATCAAAGTAGCCAAAAAGTGTGTAATTTTTCACATTTCAGCGATTTTTTTTCTTATCAATTTTCTCTTCTTGCTGGAGTGGAAAGTATGGAAAATCATATGAAAAACATAGCAGAAGAGGTTATGGGTGACACTTGCCCTATATAATCGCTGCCAGGTTCTTCTATAAGTGTCCAGTATTCTTCAAGCACTCTTTGTTCATGGAGCGTTCCCTCAATATTCCTCTGAATTAAAGTTGGATCTTTTCGACGGTCAAAATACAATCTTTTCAAGATATTGGTGGATATGAAACTCTAATTTGGACTCGGCATTTCATGCGATATTTATTTCTTTTTCTGCTTGTGTTATGCCTGTCTATAACTTTGGACATGTCGTCACGTGTCACAACTCGCAAGTCTTCAAGAAATGCGCCTATTACTGATACTGAAACTCGAACTGCAAATTTCGATCGGACACTCCTATTGTGTCTGAAGTTCTGGCTAGGGCAGGACGACGGGTTGTTCGTGATATACTTATAGTATGTATATTCGAATGCGATGAAACTAAAGGTTTATCACTAAGATCGTGACACAGTTGTTCATCAACTAGACTAAAAGATTTAAATAACTCTAAGTCTTCGATGAAGCAGTAGTGATGGTTTTTTCCATTTTATACCATTTTCTGAAACTTTCTTATTCTTTTTCGAGCCTGCTCATTCATTTGCAAAGTTTCTGTGTTGTGGACCGTGTTTCCGAATGTATCAATTGGGTCTATCAACAATTTCCTTGACGTTCTTTGATACTTAAAAAACTGTCTTCCAATTCTGGAATTTTTATATCACGTGGGCATTTACATCATTCTAGAGATGTACTCTTGTAAGAAAAAATTTCTAACAGGTGTTTTTTTTTCTTCCAATAAGAAAATTTTCAATTTTGACTTCGTCTGTTCTTTAGCGCCAAATTTCTTTATACTCTTGTATTTATCATTATATGAACCAATCATTTGGACTATTCTTGGCCTAGAAATCGTTGGAACTGAGGAGCCTGCTAAATTGCTTCAACCATATCAGCCCATAATCCGCTATCACCCCAAAGGTGTGTCCGATTTTTAATTATATTTCGATTCATTTCTCACCAACAAAAAAGTACATTATATGTTCATAAGTTGGTAGAACGCCAGTTCTTATTTCAGTTGGATCCCAAAAAAATGGGATGAGAAAAATCCCGTGTATACTGCGCCTTAATTGTGATATTGTAATATTTTCTATGCACACTATGAGTTCAACACAATATTAAAAATTAAAATTTTGTAAACACTTTCAGATGTATTATATTTCAATAGCATACAGAAGCTAAAATTGAATATCACATTGAGAACCTATCACGAGCGGAGCACTAAACGAACAGTAACACTTCAGTAAACGAACAGAAAGCTGAACTTATTAGAGGAATTTCCCTCAGATTGCTTTTAATTCGATTGTTCTATGATTTTTGAGTCATTAATGCCATGAATTTGCCAGTTTAAGTAATAAAAATTAGATAAGAAGATATTTATTAATTATTTTAAATTTTTACACATATCTTTGTCATATGATTTTCCTAATTTTCCGCGCGAGCGAGAAGAGAAAATTGATAAGAAAAAAAAATCTCTGAAATGTGAAAAATTACATACTTTTTGGCTATTTTGACATTTTTAGACCCCGAAAAGGCAGACGGAAGATATTTATATATTATTTTAAAGTTTTTACTTATGTTTCTTGAATATTCTTCGAACATTTCCATGCCAGCGGGAATAGAAAAATGAAAAATAAAAAAAATGACTAAAATGTGAAAATTTGTATATTTTTCGACAAATTTCCCGTATTTAGAACCCAAAGTGGAACCAGAAGGTATTTTTTAATTACTGTAATATTTTGGACTTGTGTTCCTTATGTACTCTTTCAGTTTTTCCGCACTAGGGCGAAGAAAAAATTGAAAATTTAAAATATTACTGAAATGTGAAAAATTACAACATTTTTGGCTAAAATTGCATATTTTGACCCAAAAGTGGAACCGGAAGATATTTATTGATTGTTTTAAAATTTTGTGAGTACATTACTGATACCACTAGACAACTTTTCCGCGCTAGGGAGAAAAGAATTTCGAAAAAAAGTTTTTTACGCTCCGCCCTAGTATACATGCATGTCTAATAAGGATCTATATTTATGTAAAAATGTAATAGAATATGAAGTTTGGTTGAATTCCGTGCGTTAGTTTTTGAGATATAGCTATCGCGAAAATCGTGAAAAATGTACCATAGTAGCACCACCTGTTCTATGATTTATACGAAAGTCACCAGCGCCAACTTCTGTAAAAGCCTAACAAAAGCTGAAGTTTGATTAAATTCCGTCTATTAGTTCTTCAAGACGGATCATTGCTAAAATGTACTAAACCTTGAAATATTCAGCAAAACAGCGCAGCGTTTCCCATTGTGTAATTTTCCCCCAAAACCTAACCAACAGCAACTTATATTACGTTATGCTAATACGCCGGACGTATTTAATCCCAATATTTTATAAACTAAATAAGTTGAAAAATTCTTATTAAAAAATTATGCTAAAAAATTTTAATTTGAAAAAAATGATGCATAAAAATTAAAAGAAGTGTGATTGGAATCTATTTAAAATAGATTTTTATTTAAAAGAAAACCTAGTAAAAGGAGGCATTGCACCAAAGCGTCCGGAGAACATGCGAAATGGCCCCGTGGGACAACTTTGTTGTGTAAAGCAGGGCTGAGGAGCTGGAGTGGAGTCAGGCCAATTTTTGAGTAAAAAAGTAGGAGTCGGAGTCACTAGACAACTAACCGACTTGTACTTTTTTATTAGACTGTTTAAAGGGCAATTAAAACAATTATATATAATTTTAAATCTATAAAAGAAATTGTTATTGTTATGTTTGGATTATATCAGACTTCCTAAGTTAAAGTTGGCTAAATTACTGCCTGGCGTACAGAGTTGATGAAAAACTATTCTTAATTTAAAATTCTAGCAGATACCGAATTATTTCCGAACTAGTAAAATTGTCATCTTTATTTCATTTTCCTTTCCATCGAAAGTTTTCTGCTCTGGAGAACATCCAATGACATAAAAATTGTAAGGATTTCCCCCTTTCGAGTCCAAGGATCTGAAATAGCAAAATTTTGGTTTTGTTTTCTTCTTTAGATTACGATAGTTAGATTTTATATTAGATTGTTAGGTAGTTAGATTTTGTTAGTTGTTAGAGGACGTAAAATTGAGAATTTAGCAAAACAGAAAATATTTTTTCTTTTTCTTTTCTTTCAAAGCTGAAAGACCTGAATTAATACCGACATGATGAAGTTTTCGCTTTATTTTTCTTGTGTTTCCTCATACTTTTAACCAACAGCAACAGTAGTATTTAGCCAGCCTAAAGTCGAAGCCATAATTAAAGTCGTTAAAATTCCGGAGTCGGAGTCGTTTTATTTTCCCACCGATTCCGCACCCCTGGCGTAAGGAGCTGCTTAACTTTCTGTAAAATCTGCAAATATTGTGAAATGTCGGTTATTTTAACAGATAAGCATTTGGGAAATCAAACAACAATTAAAAACAGCGTTTTACAGCTATCCATAAGTCAAACGTAAAACGAACCATGTGTATCATTGTGCGGTTTAAACTTCTAAACATTGCACATTTTCAATTTTTACACCACCGTTTAGCGGAAAACAAGTACTTTTAAATGTAATTTGTGTAAAAATTGCAATAAATTTTTCTCAATATATTTCTCAAACATTAATCTTTTTTTTTTTTTTTTTTTTTTTTTTTTTTGTAGATTTTAATATTATTTCTGTAATTGAAGTACTGTATTTCTATAGAATGTAAAGAAAAAGTGGTAGATTACTATATCGTCTTGTTGACATTTTCTCATAACAACTGAAGAAAAAATTTTAATTAAAATAAGTGTTATGCCAATAATATTGTCTGCTATAAAAATGTATTTTAAAGAATATTTGTGTGACTTACTTTCTTGACATTTACTTAATTCTTATCAAAGAGATTAAAGAATTCAGTTGTATTATTCCGTATGTCATAGCATTTTCCGAATTTGGCAAAAATATAAATAAAAGATTTCTGATAAAACATGGAGCTATAATAAACTATATTTAATTTTCAGTGTCTTTATTAATGTTACATACAAATGAAGGCATTGGAATTATTTGATAATTGATATTTTTGTCGAGTTTCTTGAATGACGACATCGCTATTTGTTGGGTTTGTGTAATACATCACGATAGTGACCTCCTATGTATATTTTTCTGTATATGTTGTTTAAGACTGAATTGTAAATGCCAGATTTTTAATCGAATGCAAATCACGGAATTTTATCTATACATATAATAAAACAGTAGGACCCGGTGTGTCTGTACATTGAAGATAATTGACAAAAATGGAGTCAGGGCGATAAAAGAAAACCAATGAAACACAAAAAAAATTTTTTTGAATTTTTTGTCTGTCTGTCTGTCTGTCTGTCTGTTTGTTCGAGGTTATCTTCGTAACTACTGAATGGATTTTTATGCGGTTTTCACTAATGAAGAATGCACACTCCCGGGCAGTGTATAGGCTTTGTTTCATCAAAATCGGACAACAGACAAAAAAGTAACAAAAAGAAACAAAAGAAACTATTAGGTGCGCTGCTCACGTTTTTTAGTACATAACGTTTTTTAGTACATATAAAATCCAATAGATGTCACTGTGCGATTTTAAAACGCGCTATCGTTATGTTTTCGCCAGTCTACTTAAGTATGAGAAAGTTTCAAGCTGGCTGTCGTTCCATGTGGTTTAGTTGGTAGAACGTCAGTGCGCCATACTGATGGCCCGGGTTCGATTCCCAGCATGGAATTTTTTTTCACTATGTTGGCATTAACGCCTATAAGCAATTAAAAGAATTTGAAATATTGTATTCAAGGCGAATTTTCTCTCTGGGAAAATTTCCTTGCATTAATATGTCAGTGTAATTTTTTTTTCGATTTAATTTTTTTTTTCGAAACTTTGTTTTTCTTAAAAAATTACAGTAAATATTTGATATTTCCCAACGTTTTTTGAATGATCGACTTGCTTTTTTTTTTTTTTTAATGTATGTCTGAACCTTATCTAACTACTTCTTCAAGATTTCTTTAGATAAACCGACCAGCGTAGCGGGCGAAGGCCGCTAGTAATAAAATAAAAGCTTGTATTTTAAGTCTTAAAAAATTCTTTGTACAATCTGTATTTATATGGGTTTTTTTTTCATCAAAGGCGATACTAACTTCTGAAAAGCAGAATTCTTGTTTTCTAGTTTATTTTCTGTTTTGTTTTGTGCCGTGCAAATATATGTGGATATCTATGTGTAAAAGAAATGAGTATAGTCATATTACATTTCTTTCATAACTGCATTTATTTTTGAAACGAAAATACGTAATTTAAAACAGTAATGGACTTAAATACACTGTCGGTGAGTTATCATGGCTGTCAGCTTTCTCTTCTGTGAAAGGTCAGTTTTTTCATCACCCTAATCTATGCCATCTGAAAAAGAAAAATGTCTTTAATATTGTTATAGATGAAACATCAGAAATTGAACTAAAAAAATATAGATTAAGCAGGGTTACTTAAAAAAATGAACCAAATATTCTTAGGTGCGTTCTTAATTGTATATAGATACGTCGTACCTATAGTTGAAGTCTGGTCAGTCCGTCTGTCAGCATGAAGGAGCGTACAAACTAGCCAATCATATAACATATAATCGTTTAAAAGTTAAAATATATAGCTGTTGCGGCGAGTCATTTCAAATTTTATAAAAATTGAATCAAAGCATAAAATAAAAGTTTTCTTCATTCTATGAAATCCCACCATTCATCATTAATTCAATGATATCCCACGATAGATAATGATTCTAAGTTGCCTGGTGGTTATTCTATTAAGTCCTATCACATATCCGTAATTCAATGATATTCCATGACAGGCCATAATTATAAGTTGCCATGATAATAAGATCCTATTTAAGATGGAGTCCTATAATTTTCGTATAGAGAATTTAATACATGGAATCACAATAAATTACGTGTTCATGCATTTTTTCATAAGAGTGCAATATCTATTGCACCAAAACCTGAATAATTATAAAACGAGTAATATTACGAACGCACCGTATTTGCCAAGTTTGATGTACAGTTACTGACTTGTTGGAAATAGCACATTTATCACAATTTCCAAAACACCATAAAAAATACAGACATTTTTTATCCATTTGTTTTCCTACAATAATGAATTTTATGCACGACACCTGACGTCAAGATTTAAGTTCGTTTGTTGAAGATATTTCATTTAGAATATTAGCACAGAATATGGAGTATATTATGTGATATTAATGCTTGTTTGTTAAAAATATTGTAAGAAAATTCACAATTTTAACAGCAGCATATTTTATATATTGTAATATAAATTCAAAATGTCATTCTACATCCAATAACATTCGATAAATTTGCAAAATTTCTTTAATATTTATACACGCGACTTGCGTCGAGGGTAAAGCTTATTTGCAACAGGACATACTAGCATTTTCTTGCGGGACAGTTGCTAGAATTACGGATCGAGATACCATCAGATCAGGGATGTGACCACAGACTTCTCATCTGTGAATGTGATATCACGTGCATAAGATGCATTAGTGTTCAGCATTGGCGTACCCACGGGAGGAGCTAAAAGGGCTGAAGCCCCTCTCAGATCACAAAATTAAACTAAGTATTTAAAGTTTTCTAAAATTTGTTGAGAATTATATAAACAACTTATGTGTTACAGAAATCTTTAAAATCGTCCTCTAAAGTGAGGTATATAGGTACCATTGATTTTTGGGTAGGTTGCAGATATTGAACGAGGCGATGCAAAAGGTTACCTTATGCCAACTATTTAATGTGCAACAGGTTTTTAAAGTCAAGTACAAATAACATATTTCATATGGAAGAATGAAATAGGATTTTACGACATGGAAACAAATATGCGTTTTATATTACCTCAGTGACCAGGTACATGTTGTCCAGGCAATACTCCGCCTAAAAATAAATATATATACATATATTTAATTATGAGATACAGGGTGTCCAGCAAATAACACCCTGATTTCAAAATTAAATTTCTCAAAATCAAAGATCGATAGAATTATGCGGTAAACGGTTTGTTTATTAGGTAAGCTGTAAAAATCTCATACAGAAATTTCGAACGGTGAATATTTTGAAAAGATTGTGTTCTGATTGCAAAGAATGATTTGATTTGACATTTTTTTTCGTTTTAGATTGCTTTCAGAGAATGCGGTTTTCGTGTTACAGTGCCACATTTTAAAGATTTTTGGTATTAAATTTTTGAAATTACGAAATTCTAAAATTTTATTTCGAAAAATTATTAAAATATGGCACTATAAGCCGAAAAACTTGTTCTCTGTAAATAATCTAAAACAAGAGAAATGTCAAATCAAATCATTCTTTGCAATCAGAACACAATCTTTTCAAAATATTCACCGTTCGAAATTTCTGTATAAGATTTTTACAGCTTACCTAATAAACAAACCGTTTACAGCATAATTCTATCGATCTTTGTTTTTGAGAAATTTAATTTTGAAATCAGGGTGTTATTTGCTGGGCACCCTGTATTTAAAAACTGAACAATACATAAATGATGCCCTCTGTTTGAATGTTAATTTCTATATACTGTGTTAATTTACGATAACACAGTAATCCCGAAACATTCCTGAGGGTTAGGTTTGCGGAGAGCTCTGCGAATATCAAAATAGTGAATTTTGTGACTATATATGAAATAACAGCAATGATGTTATGTCTCTTCCAGTGCATAAAAGTGTTTTAGGTTTTATGATTTTTTTTAAATTGAAGAAAAGCAATCGAAATATATATATATACGAGGTATATCCACAAAGTAAGTTATGTTTCTATTTCTATCCGAGCAGAGCTGCGATCGCAGTTCCGAGCATGCGCGGCAGTTACTCTGAGTGAAGGAGATGAAATGTACGCCATTTTCAGATCGCTGCTGCTGACGTGTTACGTGTAGTGCTTCTTTAGAATGTCAGCCTTAACTGAAGATGTCGCCGCTTGTGAAATCAGATCTTTGATTCGTTTTCTCAGTGCAAAGAAAGTTAAACCAAGTGAAATTTTTCGGTTAATGTACGAGGTTTACGGACAAAATACTATCAGTGATTCAATGGTTAGAAGATGAGTCTGACAGTTTAAAGAAGAACGTGACGATGAAAAACGAAGTGGACGCAGTCTTTGTTTACTGATGAACTGGTTCACGCAATCGAAGAGAAAGTTAAGAAAAAACATAAGTTTACAATTAGTGCTCATGCTATGGAATTTCCGCAAATCTCACGATCACTAATTCATGAAATTGTTGCTGAAATTTCGAAAAACATGGTTGAAAACACAGGCGGCAACCTTCTACGAAAAATGCATACAAAACTTTGTGCCACGCTACGACAAGTGCCAACAAAATTTCGGAAGCTATGTAGAAAATAGTTTCACAATCGTAGATTTTTGTACTTTTTTTTTTTTTTTTTTTTTTTTTTTTTGTATTTGTACATTTTTTTTTAAATGTAAATTACTTGCGAAAAATTGCCCAGGCCGGGAATCTAACCCGGATACTTGGCTTACAGTTTGGCTTGCAATTTTTCGCTCAGTTGGAGATACTTCATTCGTATGATAACTTTACCAATCAGTTAGATTGTGTTAAAATAATAGTATATCTACGTATCCATCGTTCTATGGAGTTCCATTACCTGCGGCTTATTCTGCCGAGCTGTCTAAATGACAGATCAGATGTTATGGACAATAAGGTTATCTGATCGAAAAATCCCAGCCGGCTATCGCCCGGTTAGCTTAACAGGTAAAGCATTGGCATTGTAAGCCAAGTATCCGGGTTCGATTCCCGGCCTGGGCAATTTTTCGCTCAGCTGGAAATATTTAATCCGTATGAAAAATAATAGCACGTTAACTTACGTCATTCATTTACTACGCCATTATCTTTCCGAGCCAAGTGTAAAAGAAAAAAACATATTTTTCTTCTAACTGTGAGATGGTACGATCGGTGTAAAACAAACAAATAATATGCTTTATAATGATTGTCAATTGCGTTAATATGTAGCCCTTTGACACTGAACAACTCCGATTTCAAAAATATTTACTCGGATCTTCAAATAAATCTTTTTATCATTAAAACATATAGAATGTAAAAACAAAAAATTACTAAATAAAAGATACTTTTTTTCTCAGCTGCGCGATAAACAGAAAATGATATGCTTTTCATAAATATTTTCCATTTTTTAATACAAAAAGCTCAAATATGCGATCTTACCTTTCTAGAAAAAAATCTATTTATGAATGTCTGCAGTCTTTTTTACTGTTACAAAATGAATCAAGTTCATTTTTACAATAATGATGTGAAACGGTTAAAAGAATTCATAAAAATTTAGCATGAAAAAAGGACTCCATATCGCCGTTTTTCTTTTTTTTTTTTAGAATTCTTCGAACATGTTATAATAATTGTACTCTCGTGAGATTCCAGCAATCAATGAAATCATCCTTTAAAGTGACTACATAAGCAACGTTGATTTTTTGTGTATGTTGCAAACATTTAACGAGGGGATACAGGGGGTTAACTTATGTCAATTATTTAACATACAACTGATTTTTTAAGTCAAATATAAATAACAGACTTCACATGCAAAGGTAAAATAAGATTTTACAGCATGGTATCAAATTTGCGTTTTATATTATATATTAGCTCCTTAACCAGGTAAATGTTCTAACAGGTATAAATATTTAATTAATTATATTTTTTAGTTCATATTCCAAAACAATATATTTTACTAAAAATAAACACATTTTACCTCCATAACCAGGTAAATGTTCTCCATGCATTACTCTGCCTAAAAATAAATAAATATAGTTTTTTTAATTGTGAGGTATTTACAAACTGAACAATACAAATAAATAATGTCCTCTGTTTGAATGTTAATTGGCATACCATGTTAATTTACGATATTATATATATATGTATGTATGTGTGTGCTTTAAATCATTATCCAAATAACAGGTATAAAAATTTAATTAAGTATATTTTTTAGTTCATAATCCAAAACAATATATTTTACTAGTAATAAACACATTTTACCTCCATAACCAGGTAAATGTTCTCCATGCATTACTCCACCTAAAAATAAATAAATACATACTTTTTTAATTGTAATTAATAATTACCAGGTAAATGTTCTCCATGCATTACTCTGCCTAAAAATAAATAAATATATACTTTTTTTAATTGTGAGGTATTTATAAACTGAACAATACAAATAAATAATGTCCTCTGTTTGAATGTTAATTGGTATACCATGTTAATTTACGATATTATATATATATGTATGTATGTGTGTGCTTTAAATCATTATCCAAATAACAGGTATAAATATTTAATTAAGTATATTTTTTAGTTCATAATCCAAAACAATATATTTTACTAGTATTAAACACATTTTACCTCCATAACCAGGTAAATGTTCTCCATGCATTACTCCACCTAAAAATAAATAAATACATACTTTTTTAATTGTGAGGTATTTACAAACTGAACAATGCAAATAACTAATGTCCTTTGTTTGAATGTTAATTGGTATGCCATGTTAATTTACGATATTATATATATATATGTGTGTGTGTGTGTGTTTGTGTGCTTTAAAACATTATCCAAATAACAGGTATAAATATTTAATTATATTTTTAGTTCATAATCCAAAACAATATATTTTACAAATAATAAACACATTTTACCTCCATAACCAGGTAAATGTTCTCCATGCATTACTCCACCTAAAAATAAATAAATACATACATTTTTTAATTGTGAGGTATTTACACACTGAACAATGCAAATAAATAATGTCCTCTGTTTGAATGTTAATTGGTATACCATGTTAATTTACGATATTATATATATGTATGTGTGTGCTTTAAATCATTATCCAAATAACAGGTATAAATATTTAATTAAGTATATTTTTTAGTTCATAATCCAAAACAATATATTTTACTAATAATAAACACATTTTACCTCCATAACCAGGTAAATGTTCTCCATGCATTACTCCGCCTAAAAATAAATAAGTATATACTTTTTTTAATTGTGAGGTATTTACAAACTGAACAATGCAAATATATAATGTTCTCTGTTTGAATGTTAATTGGTATACCATGTTAATTTACGATATTATATATGTAATATTATAAAAAAAAATGCGCCATTTTGTTCTCTCTTAGCTTCAATTCTAATTTGTGGAACATATTTCAATCTTAGTTTCGTAATGTATTAACTTGTAACAGCTAAAATTCTTTTTCTTATTTTATTTATTAATAAATTATTGCTTGCTTCTCAAAAAACGCGGGAGGTATGTCGTAATCTTTTAACTTTCTGGAATATTCCCAGGATTTTAATTTTATTTTTTATTTAACATCGCGTGACAGGTGTTAATGCGCGTTGTTAAAGGGCTTGTTATTTGCGAGGGAAAATATAGATCCTGCCGAGGACACGCCTGCTAAGACCAATCAGAACTGATCATTCTTTTGACGTTTAAGCTCGAGTTAATCCTAATTGGATTTTTAAAATGATTGACTCTGGGTAGAAGAGAGCTAGTTTTGTCGTGAAAATGTTTTTTTTTCACTTGTTTTTTGAGGAGCGTTAGAATGCAATTGCCTTTTAAACTATCAAGACGCCCGTTTCATTTCCCCGCTGAATTAGAAAATCTGATGATGTGGTTGTAGTGTCGATGTGTGCTAAGGTGATTGCGGGGAAGAACTTACCTATTTTTTTGAGTGCATAAATAAAGAACTTGAAGACTGATGGTGTTTGTTTTTATAATGGGGAAATACCCCAATGAAATTCTTCCACTGCTCGCCAACTGTCAAAGCGACTACTCTACTCGTGCTGCTGCGGATTTCTAGAGTTTATGCGACGTAGTTATTCCGTCGAATTATATATTTATTACATTAGCCGGCAGGATAAATGAGCCGGCGTGCATCTCTGGAGAAATATTCAACTAGGATGGTTTGCCAATTGCAGACTGTTCCTGTCAGAGAAACCTGCTTCACAGTGATGAATATGTGCTCGCCATGTTCGCCATGTTCGATGAACAATTATTCGCTGAAACACCTGCTGTGTGTGTTTTGTTCTTAGACGCACCTAAGTCATCAAGGTAATGCCAATGATGTTGCAAGGAACGATGTCGAAAGAAAAACGATTTCAGATAATTCAGAATCTTTAAAGCGATCTTCAAAAGAACTTGATGATAAGTAGGAGTTCTGTGAAAAAGATCGTCTTATGAAGTCTTGTTTGTGGTTATGTTCGGCATCTGCATCTACAAATCTCGTGTTTGTGAAATATCCCTTCAGTATATTTTTTATACTTAACATCTACAAAAATGTCTGCTGATTATTTAAGCTAAAGAACATCTGTAAAGGCCGCGAGTAATAAATGAACACCTGCAGTATGATTGCGAAACTACTATAGATTCCATCGCTAGCACAAAATAATTGAAATTTACACCTGTTAAGTCGCAGCTACGAAGTGCTTTATTTTTGTTTTATTTAAATAAAATTTAGGTATTTGAACAAGTTCTACATTGAGGTGATTGTAAGTTAATTGTTTTTATTTCATTTAGTTATTGTTTATAAAATCTAATACGAATTCTTTATTTAAAGTGTTTATTTTATCATGATTTTCACAGATATCAAAAATATAATGCTTGTTCTTAATTCATTAATTGAAATTGTATGCTCATAGAAATTTTACTTAAGTTTAAAAGTGTTCTTAAAAAATATTTGTTGTGTATTTCCTATATATGGAAAACCGTGATATTTATTTATTATTTTATTATTTATTTATTTATTATTTATTTATTTCACATGAATTCAAAGAGAACAAACATTCCTAATATAACAAAGAAAGAGTTGATTTATTTATTATTTATTATTTTTATTGTTATTTATTGAAGTATTTGAAGTATACTAATTGAATCACAGTAATTGAAGTGTAGCATTTAAATATTTTCCGTATGAATTATCCCTCTTTTATGTTACTAAGATCAGGATTAGTAAAGGAAAAAAATATGTCAGAAAATAAACTTGATATTGTACCTTTTGACTTTGAGTCAGGCATGGATATTTTTAAGTGGTTTAAACACTTTGATAATGAGTGTTTTGGAGAAAAAAAGATAATGAGTGGATAAAACACAATATTTCAAAATATTTAAAGGGGGAAGCGCTAAAAGCTTATATATGATTGTTTGGATTGTTCTACTTATGAGGAAATTGTTGAGATTTTAACAGAAAAATTCATTCAGATTAGAGTTCCAAAATTTTCTGAGTTTACCTCCTTAAAGTTAAATGATCTAAGTGATTTGGATTCTTATTTTAGAAAGAAGGTTGAGATTGGAAGACAACTTCAGCTTGGGGAAAATTTAATTATCCAAGGATTAACTGATGGGCTTAAGCCGGAGTATCAAAATTGTTTAACGGTAAACCCTCCTTCCAATACTCGTGAATGGTTTCGCGTTGCGAAACAATTAGCAGCGATTCCAGCCCACAACCCTAATAACAACAACAGAAATTTTCAACAAAGTAGACCTATGCACAATCCCAATCCTCAGCCCAGACATTGGACTCGACCCACTCCAAACAACCCAACCCAAAATTTTAATCCTAGATTTTTCACTCCTAGAATGCCTACGACTCATTATCAAAATAACTACCCAAGTCGTCCGTGCAGAATATGTTTAAACAAAGGTATAGAAAATGCGTATCATTGTGAGAGGAGTTGTATATTTAACACAAATTCCTTGCAATCTCAAACTCCTGCTCCTATACAACCACCCCCTACTAATAATTTTTGACAATTATTTATTCCTGGATATGTGGACAATAAAAAAGTGTATTGTGTGGTTGACAGTGGATCAAATGTCTCAATTTTACCTCTCAAATTTGTTCGATATTTAAATGGTAATTTACATAATGTTTCCCCTATTACTAATAGACAGGCACAAGGAACTCTTACAATTAATAAATCTTGTCGATTATGTATTAAATTTGGTAATATAAAGAGGTATGTTAATTTTTAGTAAGTAAGCTAGATTTGGACTATGCTATTTTAGGTTTACCTGATTTAGTCCAGTCATTTTAGCACCTTTTTTTACAAATAGGGGGAAAAATTAGAACAAAGCTGGATTTTTGCATAGGTGTTAGTTAGGGTATGTAGTTAAACATACTAAAAGTCCCCATCGATCCGATGTGAGCTTTCGCCGCCAGAGGACGCTAAAGGGCTTGGAAATCGGTTTTTTGTGAATATCTCAGGAACAATGGCATTTAGAAAAAAAGTTCAATTACAAAGATCTAGATAATTAAATTTCCTACAAAAAGTGTCATTAACATTTTTTTGTCACACCAACCCTTTCCTGCTGAAAATTAAAATAAAATAAACGTGTTTGAAAAAAATGCGGAAGCACAGTCATAACGCGGCGAAGAGACAGAACATATACAGAACAACTTTGGATCCTCCCCTCAACTCTCCCCCCTTGTCTGTATGCCGTTCTCGCGCTTGTGCAACAGTAATTGCCCAATATCCTATATCTCTTTGCATTTGTGGAAATGTACCACGTGCAGGTACCTTTCCAATATTTAATTTTCATTTGGTGATCATTTCGCTAGTATGAAATCACCCTAATTTATTACCCCCAACGAAGTATTCTTTATGATATCAGCACTGTACGAAAGGGGGCCACCGGCGCGGATATTTGGAGGGCGCCAAATTTATGCTACTAACTAATTTTTGGCCAGTCATATAAAAAAGTTGGGGGCGCCAAATTGAAGCTTTGCCCCGGGTGCAGTTTTCTCTTTGCACGCCCCAGTGTATTTAGGAAGGGAATTATTTTATTTTCATGTTATAGAAATTGTTAAATAGTAATGACAGTTTAAAATGACTCTTTCTTAATTGCTGATTGTGAGCGAAAAATGGAGATTGACAGAATAGTATGTCTTGTATGCGGTGAGGATTGCGTTCCGAAAGATTATGTAAAAATAGGAAAAAAGGGACTGAAGTTCCTTGTGACAGCAAGTTCGGAAAGAGGTGACCATAAGTAGAAAATATTTGAAGAAATGGCTAAAAACAATAGTGAATGTACCGTTCACCCAAAGTGTAGAAAAATTATACAGGAAAGAATTCTATTAAATCATACAATAAATCTATTGCAGAAAAACCATCAATGTCCGCACAAATTACTCCATTGAAGGAAAAATTGAGAAATAACAGTCCGTTGTTTGAATTTAAGGAAAAATGTTTGTTATGTTCTGATACATTAGACTAAGCTTTTATATAGAAGGAAAAAAAAACTCTAAAATATTGCAAAAAAGAAATTTTTTTAATCTAATCATTAAAAAAAGACATGTCTCATATCTATGTTTATGGAGAAATTTATAGAGAATGGTTTTGAAGCGAAACAAGCAGAAGATGATGCATACACACTAATTGTTAAAACAGCTATTGAAATAGAAAAGTCTGGTGCGCTTTACTGCTGTTGTTGGCGATGATGTTGACTCTCTCGTATTATTGACTGCTTTAGCACTTCCAGCGATACATATTTTTAAATAAGCCAGGAAGAGGACGAATTGCAACCACCCTGTATTCATCGCACAGTCTTAACAATGATACTGTTCTGAAAGATCATATATTTTCCTTCGCGCTTTTTCAGGTTGTGACTCGACATCAGCGATGTTTGGGAAAAGTAAAATGTCGTTAGAAATTTTTTTAAAAAAGAAAGAAGATAATAACATACAAGCTGCCAGCACTTTAAAAAGTGATCAAGTATCCCAATTTGAAGTTTCCGAGGCAGAAAAAACTATTTTTCTTGCTTTATACGCTGGTAAAGCAGAAATTTCTCTGAACAAGCACCATTATGTATGTTTCAAGAAAGAAGCTGCTGTTGGTAAAAAAAGCCTTTCATTGTTGCCGCCTACCGAAGATGCATCTAGATTGCACAGTTTACGTGTTTATCATAATAGTACATGATAAACACGAGTAACTCATTCGTACAATACCGGTTGGTGATAAACTACATCCTGAGAGCTGGTGCTGGCAAAATGTACCTAATTTGTTTCCAATTCCAGCTACCTTACAGCCCGCACCAAAAAATATTATTGTACCAATTTTTTTTTTATTTGCTCCAAGGGATGTGGAAAAGCATGTGGATGCCGATAATTTGGATTGAAATGGTCTGATATTTGCATAAATTGCTGCAGAATTTCATCTCATAATGCAAGTAAAATTGAATTTGAAGACCAGGAAGATATTGACATGTATCCTGCCCATTGCAAGGGAGGAGGGAAGCGCTACTTCTGAATTCAGTGATGATATCGAAAGGCGAACAAAAAATACTGAAAGCAGCACAAAAACGAAAGAAAGAAATACAGATAGTGACGAATCTGAATTGTGAGTAGAAATTGAAGTTGTGCTAAGAACTACTAAAGCAGTTAAATGACTGAAATTGGATTAAGCCAGTCACTATAAGTGGAATATACCTACGGGGGAAACCACAAAAACAAAAACGCGCTAAATGCTTTTCCTCAAGAGTAATGTGAAAATGAGCATAAATTTATGTTATATATCCACTTTCTCCATTCAAAGGTGAGAATTTTAGATCTATTTACATAATTTTTTTTAAAAATAGCAGCAGATTTTTCAAATTTTTATAATTTTACTTTCAAATATGTTCACTTTTTTGCATTTTTGACAGGGAAGTGTTGGGGTGACAAACAAATGTTAATGACACTTTTTATAGGAAATTAAATTATCTACAACTTTGTAACTGAACTTTTTTTCCTAAATGCCATTGTTCATGAGATATTCACAAAAAACCGATTTTCAAGCTCTTTAGCGCCCCCTGGCGGCGAAAGCTCACATCGGATCGATGGGGACTTTTAGTATGTTAAACTACATACCCTAACTAGCCCCTATGCAAAAATCCAGCTTTGTTCTAATTTTTTCCCCTATTTTTGCTAAAATGACTGGGCTAATTGTGCCAAATTTAAATTGAAAATTGATTGTGCAAAAAGCCAGGTGCTACAAGATAATATTACGTTAAACCAACATGTCAACATATCCAGTGATAACTTAAAATTGCTTCATTTTGATATTATAAAAAATGATATTACTCTGCAACCCGATTATGGAAATACCATAACTCCTCAATCCTTGCCGCGAACTAATAATGATGATTATAATCTATTGGGGAGTCTGAATGCTATTCAAAATAAAAATGTAAGGGAGCTTTTAAGGGATTATTTAGATATTTTTGCCAAAAAAAATATGATGTAGGGAGAATTAATATTGAACCTCAGCGTATTTATCTTAAATCTGACCTACCAATATCTTTGAGGCCTTATTGTACATCCACTGCTGATGAAAAAGAAATATCTCAGCAAATCCAATCCTTATTAGCTGCTGGGTAAATAAAGAAAGTTATAGCTCATATTCTTCCCCAGTTACGTTAGTAAATAAACAAGATGAAGGCAAAAAAACCCGAATGTGTGTTGATTACCGATAATTAAATTCTATTATGAAAAATGACGCTGAACCTTTGCCCCGAATAGATGAAATTTTAGACAAATTAAATGGTGCCCAATATTTCTCTACCCTAGATTTAGCCTCAGGCTATTGGCACATACCTATTCACCCAGCAGATTCTGAAAAGTTAGCCTTTACTACTAATTGTGGGCTCTGGGAATGAAATGTTCTCCCCTTTGGTGTAAAGGTAGGCCCCCAATTTTCAATAGGACAATTAGAAGAATTCTTACAAAATATAAAATAGACTTTGCTTGTTATTATTTTGATGATATCATTATTTTTTCTAAATCAATAGATGAACATATACAGCATCTCATCCAACTTTTTGATTTATGCCGAATAGAAAATATTAAATTAAAATTATCTAAATGTACTTTTGCTCAAACACAAATCAATTTTCTAGGGTATGAAATCCAAAATGGAACTTTAACTCCAGCTAATACTAATATAGAAACAATTAAAAAATTTAAACCTCCTACTAATACTAAAGAATTAAAAAGATTCCTTGGTTCTGCAAATGTGTATCATAAATTTATTGACAAATATGCTGAAATTAGACACCCCCTATATAAATTACTTGAAAAAGATACTATTTGGGAATGGAATACTGAATGTCAAAACTCTTTTCAAAAATTAAAAGATGCCCTCATTGCTAAACCAATTTTAAAAATTTATGACCCAAAATTACCCCTACACATGTTTGTTGACGCTTCTCAGGTGGCGGTAGGCGCAGTTCTTAAACAGCCCGACCATAATAACTTTTTACATCCGATTGCTTATTTTTCTAGAGGACTGAGAAGTTAAGATAAAAATTATTTCATTACCAAATTAGAGTGTCTTGCTATCATTGATACTTTAGATAAATTTTATCATTACTTTCACGGTGTACAATTTACCATCCATACTGATCATGCATCTCTTGTTTGGTTAAAAATATCAAACATTTAAGAGGTCGATTATTTAGGTGGTCATTGAAGTTAAGTATGTTCGATTACAAAATAGAGAGTACTTAAAGGGATCTACTAATGTCGAA
Organism: Maratus speculifer; assembly: GCA_964019185.1. Taxonomy (NCBI): domain Eukaryota; kingdom Metazoa; phylum Arthropoda; class Arachnida; order Araneae; family Salticidae; genus Maratus; species Maratus speculifer. Next base: position 18,319,837 of record OZ025292.1, on the reverse strand, counting down.
GCAGACATGTTGTCAAGAAACCCTATTTCTCATTTTTGTATACCCCTTACTTTTCTTCTTGATGTTAAAGATATTATTAAGATGCTAGAAAAAGAAAATGTGTGTGGTTCAAATTATATTAATGACAATGGACTGATTATAGTTAAAAGAAAAGGTTTTCGTAAAGTGGTAGTTCCCATGTCCCTAAGAAAAAAATTGCTTAGTGTTGCTCATGAACAGTTTGGTTACCCTGGTGTTCAAAAAATGCAAAATTTAATTTCTCCTAACTATTATTGGCCAGATATGACCCAAGACATTACCAACTTTGTTAAATACTGTGATATTTGCCAGAAAAATAAAAAACCTAGACAGAAAAAATTTGGCCTATTACAAGCTATGCCCACTACAGATCAACCTTTTGACTGTCTATCTGTTGATACTGTAGGAGGGTTCAATTATTATAATTCTACAAAAAAATATCTCCATATTATAATAGACCATGCCGCAAGATATGTTTGGGCATTTTCTTCCAAAACTGTCACTACAGAAACTTATAGGTACAAATTGTCTTAAACAAATCTTCAATATCAAAATCCTCAACAATTATTCTGTTTTAGTACGATTTCAAGTGTACAATCCCCTCAAAAAATACTAAGTGACAGGAATGCTGCTTTTGCTTCTTCAAGATTCAAAAAATTTCTGCGAAATCATAATATTAAACAACGTTTGACCACTGCCCATCATCCACAAACGAATGGGAAATGTGAAAGAGTAAATCAGACAATAGTAACTAGATTAAAATGCAAAGTAAACTCCACTACCTCTAAAATTCCCTGGACTAAGCTTTTAACTGAGGTAATTAATGAATATTATACAGCCCATTATATTACTAAATTTCCTCCTGCTTACTTGCTTTTTGGCCAATTACCCTATGACCCCCCCCCCCCCCTTACAACAAAATTATTATCTCCTGTTCATGAAGCACTTAAAATTGCTAAAGCAAGAACTGATGAATTTCATTTAAAAAATAAAAGATATTATGATAAAGATTATATCGAACCAAAATTTAAAATAGGAGATCTAGTTATCTATGAAGAATTTCAGTACCCTCATACTAGAAAGTTATCACAAGTATTTAGTGGCCCTTATAAAATTCTTAACAAATTATCCGAAGTAAATTTTGAAATTGATAGGCAAAACCAGTTCAGAAGTTCAGAAATAGTACATGTATCTAAATTAAGGCCTTATTATTCCCCTGATAAATTTAAATTAAGTCATGAGCAACAACCCCCTAATCAACAACAACAAACTCAAGTAAAAACTGTAGCTTAGATTTAATCTCTAGTTTATTATCATTTTATAATTTTTTTTCTCTCTCTTAAACAGTAAATTTCTTTCCATGTTTTAATTCAGATAATATCCTGTAATTCTTACAGAATGGCAATGATATCTCTTGACTGCAGCGAGAGTGTCACTTGTCTGGAAATTTTTATATTTGTTTGTTTATGCCGGCGTAGAGGGACAAAGTGAATATTTCTTATTCTGTATTGAATTACTCTAATTATAACTTAGAATAATATAATAACAAGTAAATATTAAGTCAATTTTTTTTATTTTTCAACAGAACCTATTTGTAATATTAAATTTAATCTATCAAGTATTAAATTAATTATTTGCCAAGTAACAAAATTTTTATCACTTTATTTTAATTTTTTTCCCATCTTTCTTTGCTTCTGCATTCCAGTCCTAGTACATGTCAATTAGAATTTAATTTTGTTTCTTTTTCTCTTTCCTTCTTGCATCTTGCAATGTTTTATCACACCGAGAAAATGCGTAATTATTTGACATGAATTGACATGAATAATCTTGTCTTTTATTTTTATTATTTATTAATATTTCTTTTAAAGAATCTTAGTAGTTTAAAGGTCACGTGCATTCTCAAACATGAACAAAATTTTTATTTATTTTTATTTTATATTATTTTATCATATTATATATATATATATATATTTTTGTACATAGTCCTACTTAATCCTGCACTCGACTTACAAGATTAAGTAAATGATTACATAATTGGTTATATTCTTTATTCTATTTCACTTCTCTCTATATTTCATCCCAAAAATATGAGATGAGATAAACGAGATTAAGTATACAATTTAGAAATTAAAGAATGTCTTTTGAAATATTTACTATTACTTATTGAAAAATTTAATTATACTCATTATGAGATTTACTTATACTTATTATGATATTTATTATTATAGATATTTCTTCTTATTATGTTTCTTTATAATATTGATTGTTTATGACGTTGTTAAAATTTATTATTACTGTATTACTATATTATAAAATGTGTTATTATCTAAAAGAAATATTTTTGCAAAAAGTTTCAAAAATAGAACTATCATGATTATTCTAGGACTCTATTACAAAAACAAACTGAACTAATAGCATGATATTAGATTATGAAGATTATATGGTTTATAATGATATAATTATACCTCCTTGAAAGGAGGTAGTGAACTATTCAATTACAAATGTGACATTTTAGATGGACATTATGAACCAAACTTTTAAATTTGATTTCATGAATTTCTATTAAATTTCTCCATTCTATCAAGTTCATTATTGTCAAGGAAGATTCAACGTTAATGTTTTCCATTTTTATGTTAAAAATATACTATGAGTAATTGCTTATATTTTCAAATTACTTTATGATGTGTACTTTAAACAAGATCATATCTTGTATTTTTATTGATGCCTATTTTATTGTATTTAAATTTAACGCTATTCCACGCATCACCTTAGTGTTCCTAAATTTGAATTCTATATTTATGTAAAAAAATTTAATTTAATTTAATTTTTCTTTTATTTAGTATCTAATTATTATTTTTATATCAACAACTTCGTGAGCTAAGACGGCATCATCTCACTTTCTGTAAAATTGCAGGTCTCAGACCTACATCTTCACCCGTCTTTCTGGGAAGGGGGATTTGTAATAAAATAAAAAAAATTGCGCCATTTTGTTCTCTCTTAGCTTCAATTCTAAATTTGCGGAACATATTTCAATCTTAGTTTCGTAATGTATTAACTTGTAACAGCTAAAATTCTTTTTCTTATTTTATTTATTAATAAATTATTGCTTGCTTCTCAAAAAACGCGGGAGGTATGTCGTAATCTTTTTACTTTCTGGAATATTCCCGGGATTTTAATTTTATTTTTTATTTAACATCGCGTGACAGGTGTTAATGCGCGTTGTTAAAGGGCTTGTTATTTTCGAGGGAAAATATAGATCCTGCCGAGGATACGCCTGCTAAGACCAATCAGAACTGATCATTCTCTTGACGTTTAAGCTGGAGTTAATCCTAATTTGATTTTTAAAATGATTGACGCGGAGTAGGAGGGTGCTAGTTTTGTCGTGAAAATGTTTTTTTTATTTGGTTTTTGAGGAGCGTTAGAATGCAATTGCCTTTTAAACTATCAAGACGCCCGTTTCATTTCCCCACTGAATTAGAAAATCTGACGATGTGAACTGGATAACGAAGGTTGTAGTGTCGATGTGTGCTAAGGTGATTGCGGGGAAGAGCTTACCTATTTTTTGAGTTCATAAATAAAGAACTTGAAGACTGATGGTGTTTGTTTTTATGATGGGGAAATACCCCAATGAAGTGCTTCCACTGCTCGCCAACTGTCGGAGCGACTATTCTGCTCGTGCTGCTGCGGATTCCTAGAGTTTATGCAACGTAGTTATTTCGTCGAATTATATATTTATTACATATATATATGTATGTGTGTGTGTGTGTGCTTTAAATCATTATCCAAATAACAAGTATAAATATTTAATTAATTATATTTTTTTAGTTCATAATCCAAAACAAAAACACATTTTACCTCCATAACCAGGTTCTCCGTGCATTACTCCGCCTAAAAATAAATAAATATGTACTTTTTAATTGTGAGGTATTTACAAACTGAACAATGCAAATAAATAATGTCCTCTGTTTGAATGTTAACTGGTATACCATGTTAATTTACGTTATTATATATATATATGTGTGTGTGTGTGTGCTTTAAATCATTATCCTATAACAGGTATGAATATTTAATTAATTATATTTTTTAGTTCATAATCCAAAACAATATATTTTACTAATAATAAACACATTTTACCTCCATAACCAGGTAAATGTTGTCCATGCATTACTCCGCCTAAAAATAAATAAATATATACTTTTTTTAATTGTGAGGTATTTACAAACTGAACAATGCAAATAAATAATGTCCTCTGTTTGAATGTTAATTGGTATACCACGTTAATTTACGATATTAAATATACAAGGTAGAACTCGTCAAATTTTGACGAAAGAAAATGTTTAAGAAGGAACTGTTTTATTGATTTAGAATAAACCTACAAAATTAGTTATAGTAAAAAAAAGCATTTTATATTGGTACGTATAACTCTTAAAAAAACATTATATCGTCAAATTAGCAACTATTAGCTACTATTTCTATAAAACACAGTTGTAGAAATTGTTAAAATTAATCTTTAATCGTATATGTAAGCAGTAAAAAATAATAAAGATATGTTATTATGATAAAGTTATCAATTAAGGTTCTTAATCTAGTATTCCAAAATGAAAAGAACAAAATTTATTCAAGTTTGACGCAATCATAGAATTTTTTTCTCGTGAAATCTAAACCCGGCATCATTTTCATCATATCAAAATTTACAAATCCACATTTCGCATCTGTATTCACCTTTTTAAAAAAATGACATTTTAATTTGATCATTTTGATTAAAAACTTGAAGTCTCAATGCTATTAGCTGAAACAGATATTAAACTGTTATCCTTTTACGCGCGATCAAATTTTTAAATGAAATTAAAATTTATCGAGTTTTATAGCAGAAGACATTTAAATTTAAATTTCTTCCCTTTTAATGAGAAAATGGCAACACAAAGACACAGCAATCAATTTTTTTTCCTTTTGGTTTGGTTTGAATGGGCAGTGCTTTGAGGCCTATAGCTACAACGGCTGCCGCCTCAATTGATCCAGAATACGCAGAAACAAATACAGAACACTTTATTATTACAGAAAATCCATTACATACATTTATTACACATTAAAGGGACAACACAGACACCCATGCCTTTTTTTTTTTTTCCCTGTGTTTTGCTTTTTTCGTTTTGTTTGTTGTTGGTTGTGTTGTGCTGTATAGTTCCTGCTGTCTTGGATAATTTCTTTTTATCCCTTGGGGATGTTGTTTTCGTGGTTTGAGACCTCGCTTTGCGTGTTTGGTGCTTTCGGCTGGTGAAGTTTTTGTTGTCTTCTGCTGTTGTTGCTCTCTCCTGGTTTGCAGTATGTGATCATTTGAGGTCATGCCGGCTCTTTGCTACAGCACCTACTCCTCAAAGCTCTAATAACTGGTCAACAGCTGTTTTGGTGCCGGGGTATTTTTAGCTGATTTTATATGAATATGATGTCCTGAATTCAAATATGGCATTAGTTTTTCTCTATCAGCTCAGTTTTTTAAGATAAACAACTTTTTGTGAAATATATGTTTCATTATTTTAAGGTAAATCCATGTATTAAAAAATGTATGTAAAAATAAAATAAATACAGGATTTTTATTTTTTATAATACACAAATGTTAGTTTAAATTATTATGACATACACATATTCAAACAATAATTTTTTAAATTATATTATACAAATATTTTTCTCACAAAAATAGAGAAAAGCGTCACCGATGAAACCGATACTCATTGAATGCTTCGGAAGCTTCTTTTCCGTGACATTCTGGAATATATTTTAGAACAGTGTCTTTTTAAACTCAAACTGTAATCTGAAACCGTTTGCATACCTCATGTTTTTTGGTAGCGGTCCTCCATAGTCTTAAAATTGTGGTGAAATCTTTCGGGTTGTTTATCACTTGTGCCTTCTTTATTTTCAAGTAAATGCTCTAAGTGGCAATGTAAATAGTGCACTTTAATGCTTACCCAAGAGATTTAAAAATATTATACTCTTCATTTACCAGTTCTACATAGATTTCTCCTTTGCATTTGCCCGGGATGTTTTTGTGAACTGCCACAAAAGAAGTCCAGGCTTTTTATTCTGCCTCATTCGTTGAATTTACGAAAACAGGATCCTTAATCAGTTGTCTTATTTGTTGTCCGTTAAATATTCCTGCTTTAATATCTTCATAACTCAATTCGGGTGTTTTTACCTTATATATGCAAATCATGACCTGTTCTTATGGAGAATTTACACAAACTGCTTCATAGGACAGAGCTTGATATGCAGTGCAGAAAGTATGATTCTATTTCGCCCAACTAAAGTGTTATTAAAGACATTCCTTTCTCCAACATTCATATTTTCTTTCTCAGGCCTCTCTTTTCTAATCTAGTGGTGTGTTTTATCCCTGCTATCCCAAAAATATAAAAACAATAGTATTTTGTGTAACTTTTTTGCTGTCCAAGGACAATCATCTGGAAAATATTTAGGAAGAACCAATTTTTCTAACAGTCTTCTAAATTCATGACAAAATACAATATTGTTTTTTTAAGAGAAGACGGGTAGTAGACAATTTTGTCTTGATTGATAAAATGTAAGTTTGGCTCTTTGTTCTAGTAAATTTTTGTCTTTTAACCTTGAAACCAACCAGTAATTCAGAAGCTTCTTTTAAAACATTGAAATCTCTTTTGAAATCATTTAAATCAACCTGGTTGAAAAATTTAGGCATTGATGACGTCTCCTCATAATCACTGTTACCTTCACATCTATCTAAAAGATGATCAGAAGGACAATATTCATCCTCACTAAGCCCTGGTAGCTGATGAAATGTTGGGATCGGTAGTTCCTCTGAGTGAGGAAGTGGGGGTCTTGAAGACACTAAATCAGGATAAGTTTTCTTATTACAATTGTTTCGATTAATTCAAATAGTATTAAAGTGCTAGGTAGAAATAATAGTCATAGAAATGGTTTTGGAATTCTCTCCAAACCATTGGTAAGACGAATTTGAGACTTATTCTTTTCCGCCAGCTCACTGTCATAAATGTTCTGTACAAGTTTTACAGACCTGTTGCGGTGCGCAGATTTTATCCTGATCACCAAGTCTAACCCCAAAGTATCCAAGATAAGCTCTCTTTACAAAGTCAGTAACATATTTTCTGTGCTCTTTCAACTTTTATTCTCCGCATATGTAGCAAAACTTATCTGGATGATTTATACAATTTTTTCTACTTGAACTCATTTAAATTCCATTCTACAACGCAAACACAACAATCTACAACACTACGAGTTTTACGTTAAATTGATACAAATTCTACCTTAAACACAAATATCATGAAAGTTCAAATACTTTAGGAAGTCAAAGAAAGCCAGTTCTGTTTCCATGGAGCGAACTCTGGAGCTCATGGAGCGAATCTCTTGGAAGCTTTTACATTTGGCTTTATGGATGAGCGGCGCGAAATCATAAGCATGCACAGATCCTCAGTTTTGCTTGTACATTTTTTTTTCAAGATCTTGTGGTATTTCAACGTCCTTCAAATCGCCTTGAGCGTCGTTACAGGGCTATGTATCATAAGGTCGATTTAAGTGTTCAAGGTCACTTTAGTTCTAAAAAATCTTTAGTTCGCTTTGCATATCTAAAAAAGTAGAGCTGATAGAGAAAAACTGATTGCATATTTGGAATCAGCGTCCCAAAAATATCCAAAATCAGTTGTAAAATCTCAGGCACCAAAAAAAAATTTTTTTTTGTAGGCCTGTGTATCCTTTGTTTTTAATAGAAATGGAGTATTCCTGTTGCCACGATTAGAAAAGCTGTACTAAAAACTACAAAAAAATTAATATTTCGAAAACAAATTAAGATACAGCTTTCAAACAAATTTCATTTAAAAGTACATTTTTTTCCCTACACGATGGTGTAAAAATTAAAAATATGCGTTATTTAGAAGTTTGAATTTTTTTAGTAACAAAAATTGCCATACCGAAATATCATTTAAAATTTGAAAGTGTTGCCATGCACAAAATGACGTATGCGTTAAGCACAGATACGTTTGGTCTTTATAATATATTGATAGATATGTATATGTGTGTGCTTTAAATCATTATCCAATAACAGGTATAAATATTTAATTAATTATATTTTTTAGTTCATATTTCAAAACAATATATTTTACTAATAATAAACACATTTTACCTCCATAACCAGGTACGTGTTCTCCATGCATTACTCCGCCTAAAAATAAATAAATATATACTTTTAATTGTGAGGCATTTACAAACTGAACAAAACAAATAAATAATGTCCTCTGTTTGAATGTTAATTGGTATGCCCTGTTAATTTACGATATCATATATATATGTATGTGTGTGTGTGTACATTTATATGGTCCCTAAAATATTGTTGTAACGAGGTTTTACTGTATATATATATATATATATATATATATATCCTTTTAGTAAGTCGATATGCAAAACGAATTGTGTTTAATTTTTATATTGGACCTAATCCAAGCAGGAATGAAGGACTAATCCTATTTCATTTAGATTTAGAAAATCCTGTGGGAAGAAGGGATGACAGTTTAGATAAAGCACTAGCTCTAGCTATTCTTGATGCTAAAACAATTTTTAAAAAATCAGTAAAAGTAATTCCTACAAATCCAATTGATAGCAGGACTATGGGTTTTTCGTAAGTTAAAAGTGCCTTTATGTAGTTATGTACATCCTACTGGCAATACCTTGTCTCCAGCTGCGAACAAAATACCAGAGTTAAATTTTCAAGCAGAATAATCTCAAATGATATCAAGAATAAAATAAAAGCTCATATTGAAAGTTTTCCCAAAATTGAGTCAAACTACAACAGAGCAAGCATTAAAAAAACATACTTAGAATCAGAGCTTAACTTACAGAAAATGTATGACTTGTACTTTCAGAAATGCCGAAAAAGCAATGTAGAGCCAGTGAAAATTTCCTGTTATAGGCACATATTTGATACTCAGTTCAACGTAGAATTCAATAAACCAAAGAAAGATAGGTGTGATCACTGTGAAGAGTATAAACATTCTGAAACACTAGGAGAAATATATAATGACATGCAATTTAAATATGATCTGCACAAGAAAGAAGTTGAATCCAGCAAAACTCTCAGAAATGATGACAGAAGTTCCCCTGATAAATCAGTCATTTTCTTTGTATTAGAAAATTTATAATATGTCCCAAAATTGATGTCAGCAGGTTTTTTAAGGTTAATTTTCAAGCAAGAAAATTAACTTGTATAACATGACAGCACATGCAACATGGAAGAAAGAAAATAAAGCATATTGTTGCTGGTGGACAGACGACATGTCAGGCAGAGATGAAAATGACATAAGCTCAGTTATATCAATGACTGTTCGGAAGATACTGAGAGACTTTCCACATGCTGATAGTTTAATTTTATATTGTGACAGTTGTGTTCCGCAGAATAGAAACCAAATGATATCTTATGCAATTGCAATACTTATATAATCTCATACACATATTATGGACATTACTCGAAGATATTGTACACCTGGACATTCATGTGTGCAAGAAGTAAATAATATTAAGAGCCAAATGGAAAGAGCAATGGATGTAACATAATATTTTCCGCCACTTTCATTTACACGTCTGTTGCTGAGAGTAAATCGCAGTAATCAATTTACAACCCTGAGAATGAAATCAGAACAGTTCATAGTTTTTCCAGTCGTGTAGCGAAAAAATTTGCCTAATAATCTCATTCCGTAGACCAAGGTGATACAACTTTGATTCTTACAACTTTTTTATAATATTGACTTTAAGACAGCAACTGTTGTGACCAGAATTTCACAGCGGTGAATTTGCAAAGGAGCCCCTCCAAACGACGAGGAGTATAAACATCATTTCCACAAATAAAAGGACTTTACCAAATCCTAAAGTAAGCACAGCAGAGAAAGAAGGATTGCATTAAGAAAGATAAAATAAAAGACCTGCAGAGCATGCTAAAGTAGTTTCCGAGAGGTGAAAGGTTCTATTTTCGAAATATGTTTAAGAGAAATTAGCCTAACTGTAATATAAAATAAATTACAGATTATGGAACATTCCAAAATTTCGACTAACAAAAGACTATCAAACTTATTTTGTTGCTTTAAAAAGAACAAGAGAGTTTTTTCCTTAGAGATATAAAGTCTTTTCTTTTGATCAAGAGTATACTTGACTGTAATACGAAAAATTTCATTTATAATTCATTTCAATTTCATTTATAAATATAATCACAATTTTTTGTATTAGGTAGATTTCGTATGAAATACTACCTATTGCAATCGCACCAGTTTATATATCTATCTATCTATCTCACTTTTTTATGGACACGATAACTTCTATAATTCTTCACCAATCTCCTCCAAACTGGTACATAAAATCAAAGGGGATAAAATCTCGGCTAAGTTCGTTAATGGGCGAAATCGGATCAAGGAAGTCGGAATAGGGGGCGTTTTTGTGAAAACCGAAAAAACGCCATAACTTCTTTATTAAAGTAGATATCGAATCGGTTTAAAGTTTATATTACTTCTTAAAAATAGGCCAAAAGTTTATGCATGACAGATTTTTGATAAATTTAGAAGTGGGCTCAAGGGGCGAAAAAAACAGGGTTTTTGAGAGAAAAAAATTCATAACTTCGTCAATTTTCAAGATATCAAGTCCAAATAAATTTTTTGTAAATGCTCTTAAAATTATCTAAAACTTTTGTAGTTACAAGTTTTTGATAGGATCAACTTTTACCCATGAAAAAAATTAAAAACGAAAAGAAAAAGGGCGCTGAAAAAAGAGAAAAATCCATAACTCCGTCAATTTTTAAGATATCAAATCTTATTAAATTTATTTTACATCTTCTTAAAAATATCTACAACTTTTATATTGACAAGTTTTTCATAGGACCAATTCGTATAGCAAAAAGAAATTAAACAAAAATAGGAGTTGGAGAAAAAACCTCAAATCCAAACTGCTTATATTCTGACTCTTTTTTAAATTCATTTTTGATTTTAAACGCATCCAAATGGTAGATCCTCTTATTTAGAAACTGTATAAAGTGACACACTGGTCAATTTTTTGATAAAGACAGAATATATTTCAAAAAAGGCTACCAAAAAGGGTATTTTGAATAGAATTTCACAAAGTCATCGGGACTGAAAATATAAGGAAGTATTCAAATAAGAAATTGCGTTTTTTTCTGACTCGTTTTTAAATCCTTTTTTGTTCTCAAACGCATCCAATTTACAGATCCTCTTATTTAGGAACTATATAACGTGATGCGTTGGTCAGTTTTTTGATAAAGACGGAATATATTTCAAAAAAGGCTACCAAAAAGGGTATTTTGAACAGAATTTTCTGAAATCATCGTGATAGAAACTTTAAGGAAGTGTTCAAATAAGAAATTGCGTTTTTTTCTGACTCGTTTTAATATCCAATTTTGCTCTCAAACGCATCCAATTTACAGATCCTCTTATTTAGGGACTATATAATGTGATGCATTGAGCGGTTTTTTGATAAAGACAGAATATATTTAGAAAAAGGCTACCAAGAGGGTATTTTGAACAGAATTTCCCGAAGTCTTCGTAATTTGAAAATTTAAGGAAGTTTTCACATAGCAAACTGCGTTTTTTATGACTCGTTTTAAAATCCATTTTCGCTCTCAAACGCATCCAATTTACAGATCCTCTTATTTAGGAACTAATACTGTGACGCATTGGCCAGTTTTTTGATAAAGATAGAATATATTTTTAAAAGTGCCGTCAAATTGAGTATTTCGCACAAAATTTTCTGAAGCAATCATGATTAAAGAATTAAGGATGTATTCAAACAACAAATCGGTTATTTTATGACTCATTTTTAAATTCAATTTTTTTCTCAAATGCATTCAACTGACAGTTTCTTGTTATTTAGGAACTGTATAATGTACTGTTTGGTCGATTTTTTGAAATAAATTCAGAATTTATATCAAAATATGTTGTCAAATGGGGAATTTGAGTTGAATTTTTCTAAAGATGATTCTGATAAAACCAGTTTTTGCAGAAAAATGAAATTAAAAATTTTTCATAAACGGCCAAATGAAGTTATTAAACTGGGTTTATCATATATATATATATATATATATATATATATATATATATATATATATATATATATATATTGTTGAAATGAGCACTCTTCGAAATCTACCTCCGCCTATAGGCCCAGCCGACAGGGATTTTAATTTTCATACTCCCCCCATTGAAATAGCACGCTAAAAAATCTGTTGGGTTCCTACTTAATAAAATTAAAAATTTAAGCTATTTTATGTTCAATTAAATAATATATTTAACTTACGTATATTCATTAGTTTTGTGAAGATGGTTTAATTAGGATGAATAAGTGAAGAGGTAATTTTCTGTTATTGTGCTAAATATAGGTCATAATAAGTATTTTACTATCCACTGAAGTTTATTTGAATTAATCAACGAAATTTGACTTTGTTAAGCTATAAAAAATTATACAAATTAAGAAAAGTAAGGTTTTTTCATGATAGAACCATCTTATTCTAAGGATAACACGACGTTTGAGAATAATATGGTTCTATCAAAATTTTTAAATGTAAAAAAATCCTTGAAAATGTTATTTAAAAACTTTGATTTTGTAGAATTACTGTCTATACCTACATATGAACCTATTAATGCAAAAAGTTTTTTACAAACTTTAATACCTGCACGTACACAGCATGCTGATTTTCAGTCTTCTAGCTCGAAATTGATTTTTAGCCAGATAGAACCTTCTTATTCTCAGGTGACGATTTGTTTGTTATCAAGAACTATTCTCAGAATGCAGTTCCTATTACTAGACATTTGAGCTAGAAAACTGAGTTAACATTTATGTTTTTTCCTTTATTTGTTAGAATTTCTGGTGGCAGTGAACTTTAGTTCACGGATTCTTATAATTTTTTTAATTCAGTAAGAAAGATGGAACTGTACAAAGCTGCTGCTAGAGTTTTGACTGATAAATATAATTAAATTTTTCAGTAAATTTTGTGATTTTAAGTATGAAATTACCTATATTAAAAATTTTTGAATCTGTTTATGATTTATAAAATAATAGAATTAAAAAGTTGATCCCAATTTAAGGTATAACTATGATATTTACAATTTCTATTTTTATTTGATAAAATTTCTGATTAAGGTTAACAGCAAAATATAGTTACAATTTTCACGATTATTCTGATTCAAATTTAAAGAAAAATAATTAAAAAAAAATGGTGGATAATAATTCTGTGTGAGGCAATCGAAATGTAAACATAACTAGTAGACAAAGCCCTCAAAATTGCGAAAGCGCGAATTCGTGAATTTCAACTTAAAAGTAAAAGACTCTATGATCGAAATTTTGTCGAATCCCCATTAAAGATACAAGACTGTAATTTATGAAGAATTTAAATACCCTAACACTCGAAAATTAGAGCCTACTTTCTCTGGACCATACAAAATTATAAATAAACTCTCTGATGTAACTTATGAAATAGGTAAATTTAATTATGAGACAGATATAATTCAGTTATTTTGCATGTTTCTAAATTAAGACCCTATTTTTCACCCGAAGATTTTAAATTGTTTCATGAGCAACCCAAAAAACAAACAAAACCTCAGATACAATCACAATCACTAGATCAAACTAAAGTCAAGACAGTAGATTAAATTTCAATTCTTATTCTTTAAAAATTTTATCACCATAATTTTCAACATTAGTAGGTATGTTCTTGGAGCGCTACAAGAATATTACTTGTTTTGGGGAATTTTTGGAGTTAAATTGGGCTTCTTATGCAGGCATAAGGTGTACACTTTTATTGTAAAAGCTTCAAATTGATATTGATAAATTAATTTTAAGTGTATTTAATACTAACTATATTTACTCATTTATTTGACATTAGTAATTCTATTTATTCAACAGATATTTATGTGATAACAGTTATAAAATTTGATGATTTTACTCAAACCTATAACTTAATATGTGATTTTCAGTGATTGTGGAAACTACAGATATTAAAAGTTTTTCAAAAAGCAAATTATTTTTATTTTCATTTCTCAACTAAGAATGACTCCTTTTATTCCTATTTGTTTTATTATTAAAGTTTATAAACCATGTGTAGATAAAACATTACTCTACATTTGGCATTTGAAAACTTATGACCAAATTTGACAATTTTGTAAAAGAGTATCAGAGAGGAATTATTGTAAGTACTAGTTGAGAGTCTATTTTCTAAATAGTTAGATTTAATTTTATTTGGATTTTGGAATTATTATTATTATTATTATTATGTATACTTTCGGCTAGCAAAAAATACTTTCTTATGCTATTAGAAGATAAGAAAATTATTTAGTTGCTATGTAATTATTTTTATCCTCAACCGATATTTTCCCTATTCAGTAATAAACAAACTGTGATATTTTCTTTTGATTATACTCTTGTTTTATTATTATTATCATTATGATTTCTGTAATGAAATATGGTATAAATTACACTCTTATTGAGAACATTACGATATGGAGAATTATTACTATTGTTGCTATAAATTTTGAGTCTTATTATACTACTTATTATTATTGTTGTTATTATTATTATTTAATTTTTATATATTATTTACTATTGATATTGAGAGTGATATTATTTCTTATTAAAAAATTTGATTGATTATTAAAAAAAATTTTTGAATCCAACAAAAAACTAAATACAACATATATATATGCACGAAACTCTCGCATGCTAGAAGCGAAACTTCTTAGGTTCTCGAAACAGTTGATTTTATGCATTGTTGTTTTTGTATTTGATTGTGATTTTATTATTTCAGATTTAGAAAATGGTAATTTAACGTGACATCCAGCCATATTCACCCTACCGCGCCTAAAAAAATTCTTTTCAAAATTTTTGGAAAAGGCATAGGAAAAATGTACGACCGGATAATCGGCGCTTTGCTATACCTTGTGTATGAATGTTAATTGCTGTACTTCGTTAATTTGTGAAATTAGCTTACTATACTGTCAAATCTAATCTCACTTCTTGGGACAGAGTCAAGAGTTACTCTGGACAGAGTCAGTTCTCCCGGAGTCAAGTTTGGAATTTTGATCTCCATAATTACGTTTTTATCTACCTTAGAGGTCTGCACGGGCCCGGGCTTCGCCGGGTCGGCGGAATCGTTTCGAATCTTCTAACGGGTCGGACCGGCAGATTTAGAATAGTTTTTCAACGGGCCGGGCTGATAAACAACAGAAACGGGCCGGGCAGGCAAAAAACTGAACGGGCCAAACGGTCGGGCGGGGCGATAAAAAAAAAATTCGGGCCTGCCGACCCGTTCTAAAGATTTAGGCAGGAACGATAAAATATGATCTATTTTCAATTAAAGTGGATTTAACGGGAATAAGTATAAATGTGCGTCACGAGCCATACTAGTTTGACAGCATCAGTATAAAAATGTGCTTTGTAGAGATTGATATCGGAGAGTAACATTTTGTGTAATCCGTTTTAATAGTCTGACTCTCATGCCGGGCCGCATTTTCAGAAAGAATCACGTTTTGAGCACCAGCCTTGGCGAGTTGGCGAAAGCGAGAACGTTCAGCTAGCTGCATCACCAAATACAAAATAAACTAAGTTCAAATGTGTTATAAAACATATGATTAATAGTACAAGAGAATCTTTACTACTGTTTTTAATTAACTTCTCAATTTCTTCAAACATAGCGAGTTAAGGAAATAATATTTTTAAATTAAGAAAAAAAAAAAAAAAAAAAAAAAAAAAATCTTTAGATGTTCTGTGAAATTTAAAGCATTTTAATCTGAAAAGGTTCTTTGTTTTAAACTATGTTTTAATCGTAAACAACGGTGAATAACATTCCCTGATATTATAGTCTTTGCTTGATAACATTTACGGAAAAAACAAATGAACAATAAGCGCGATCTCTTTGCAGAAGGAAGGGCTTGCTGTTCGCTAGGCGTTTGACGTCACAAACAAGAAAGGGTCCGTAGCATTGACTTCATCTCCGCTCCAACCGTTGTTTTGGCGATAAGGTGCTCAAAACGTGATTTTATCTAAAAATACTGCCGGGCCGAGATCAAACTTGCATTATTTTTCTACATATAGACTGGCCGGATTGGAACTAGACTTAACTGTTCTCAAGATTTGTAGGGCAGAAAACATGATTTATAGAATTATTAACAGCGATAAAGAACTTATGTTAGCTTAATCTTTGGATATATACTTCTTGGTGGTTTTTAAATTAATTTCTCAATAATGCGAAAGTTTGACACATTTTCTGATTAATTTTAAATTGTAAAAGTATAAAAGTGATAAGCCTAACTATTGAAGGGATTTGAAATCGAATAGCATTTTACATTTTTGGTAAATAAAATACTTGTATAAACTTGTTGAGATATAATGGTTTCTCAAATGATTCCATGTTTTTCTCCCTTCCCATGCTATCACTTCCGGAAAGTCTATTCAAAACGCTAATTATGGCAGTATTTTATTTGTTTGCAATATTCTTAAATTTCTTGCATCAAAAAATGGATAACGCCATTCGATTATATAGTTTCTGAATAAAGATACCTGCTAATCTTACGCACTTCTGAAAAAAAAATGAATTTAGAAATGTATCAGAAATAAACTTCTTTGAATTTAAGAATGAATTTGGATTTAAAATCTTTAATAAAATGATATATAAATATTTTTATAAATCTTCTTTTACTAAACAGCTTCAAAAGAAACAATGTTTTTAGCTTTTTTTTTTCTTTTTTTTTAAACCATATTAATTTTTTAATGAATCTTTTTAATGAATATTCGAATGTTGAAAGCCGAAGAATCTAAGTAATCATTAATGTTGTTAGTGTGTATTTCCTGTAAAATATACTATAAAATTATTCCATAGGTATGTATGCAGTATTCTTTAAAGAAATCTTAGTGATATGATAAAAATCTGAATTTTTTAGAAATCGTATAGAAATTGTAACGGGCCAAAACGGGCCGGGCCTGTTTTCACTGATTTCTGTACGGGCCGGCCAGGAAATTCCGGCCCGTGCAGATCTCTAATCTACCTATGTATTTTAGAAATATGTATGAGGAATTCTATTTTGTTTTAAATCTTGATGGTACATTAAAGAAAATCGGAATTTTTTTAGCAATAGAGCCGGGCCTGATTTCATTGGATTTTGCATGAATAGGGACGGGCTATATGGACTGCAAAAATATAACTAAGTTCGTGATCCAAGATATTTTTTTCCACCGATCCGAGGTCTGGAAATATTGCCCTTGCAGACCTCTTGCTCACGTTTATTAATCTTGAGTGGCATAAAAAAGTCTCGGAGACCGGTTCAATCTTAGATAAAGTAAGGAGTGTAAGTGTTTTTCGCATTGAACGGTAAAAAAAAAATTAAATTCCAGTCTGCTGATATTAACTGTGATGTTAAAACGCCTGTAGCAGAAAACTTTTATTTTCAAATATTTTCATATTTTTGGTTAATTGCGTTCATATTTTTTTATACCATCTCGATTAAATTTCCAGCAAAAATGTTATTATTCAGTTGCATTTAATAAATACTGTTTCATAATTCGGGTCATGAAAGGTTAATATTGTTTTTCAATTAGAAAAAGGCCATTAATACATAAATAATACTTATATATTCCCAATGCTGTGGACAAAATTACTTGATCTGTCGGATGGATAAATCTCATCCAGTTTTGCGAAAGATTCGGTTATTACATTTATTTTTTAACGATTTCTATACAGGTTATCCACAAAGACTCGTTATAATTTACAAGCTTTTTATTACTAACACAAATGAGCAATTTGTTTTACGGAAAATAATACAATGCTATGAAACTCTTTTTTGCATCAATTAATAACACCTCTAATATGCTATTGCAACATTAATTGCACGTCAAGGCATTAACCGTTTATATCTGGCCTAGGTTCTTGCAGACCCCAAACGTGAGCAAAAGAAATTCAACGAGCTAGCGATCGCATCAGAAATGGCTAAAGTAACAAGAGTACGAAAAAGTGTGGCAGAAAAAAAATAGACGATTATCGTCTAATAATAATATTAATATAAACGTTTTAACAAGTAAAAAAAAAAGAAAAGAAAAAAAAGAGTATGAAAAAATTACTAAAAGGGGGAGGGAGAAGGGCTGTGAGTAATTCCAAATTGACTCGTTGACTTGTTAGTCTAAGAGCCGATGGCACAAAAATCTAAGGCAACGAGCACAAGAAAAAACCCCTTTATTTTATGGAAAAGTAGTAATAAGGAAATCTAATGATCCATGTCTGTCGGAAGAGAAGTGATTCATAAGCCAAAAATTAATACCACCAGTGGTTTACGCGTAGGTTTATCATTGTATTTGTCTTACAATAAAAGGTATGAAATTATTGTCAGACAAACACAATAATAAACTTATGAGCAAACCACTAGTTGTATTAATTTTTGGCTTATGCGCACCCCTTTACTTTCGGTAGACATGAATCACTAGATTCCCCTATTATTACTTTTCCATAAAATAAAGGTTTTTTTTTTCTTATGCTCAATACCTTAGGTTTTTGTGCCATCCGTTCTTGGACTATGTTGACAAGCAATATCTCTCCACAGCAATAGTAGAGTGCGTGACTTTTTCCAAATCTGATACAATTATTAAATGGACAGTCAAAAAACTACTTATTAAATTGACAACTTTGTTAACCTCATCTTTGGACGCTAATTACTTAAATTTGTAGTAAATTTGAAAGAATTCGTAAATTATTGTCCATTTTTTTTTTTTTTTTTTTTTTTTTTTTTTTTTTTTGTTAATTTATCGTATGAAGAGATAGGAAAATTACCTGCTGAACTATGTGCTCACGTGCAACCTGCCTTTAAATATTTATTTGGATTTTATTGTTTGGCAACTGTCATTAAATTATGTTTCCTCTGTTCTTATACCTTGACTTGTTATATGTAGGTTGTTTATTTTAGATCGTATTTCTGTTAAATACATTTTTCCGATTCATTTGTGCTTATGACTCTGCCTTGTTACACATTTGAGTACTATGTTTTACAATTTAGTTTTAACATCTCCACCTAACTACTTTCTCACTAAACAGATAGCGCTACCCCATTTGATGAAAAGCGTTAAAAATGTAATATTTCCATGTATTCTTTTTTATATTGATTTGTAAACTTATTATATATCATTTTATATTGATTTATATTTTTTATATTGATTTTAATTATTTTATATTGATTTATAAAAAGAAGCAATGAAACAATTTTGATAAAATGTAAGTGGGACCCATTCGGCAGTATAATTTTTAATAATAATAATAATATATGAATCGGACGTGCAATTTCAATTAAATCAGTGGACATACATAAAAAAAAGAAAAAACATATATGTCGAATTGAGAATCTTTTTTTTAAGTCTGTTGAACATCAATACGAAAATAATACTCTTTTCAGACAAACAATGCAAAAAATGATACAACAAAGAAAGAAAAGTAAAAGATAAAAATAGATAATGAAGGCACTATAATGAAACTATGAAGAAAGAAAACAAGAACCAAACTTTTCAAACAATAAAGGTTTCATTTGCTGACAAAAAGAAAACATTTTAACATTTTAAGAAACGAACGTAAACTAGAAAAAATTTGCAAGCTTATGACTAAACTTGATTTATATTGATAGGGCCATAGAACTTACCTGATTTACACCAAGCCGGCAAGTCTGAAAAAAAAAAGAAAACATAACTTTTTCATCACATAATACAAAGAACAAATGAAAAATATACATTAAATTATTACTAAATGCAATTTAATAAAGGAATTATCTAAAAAATTATCTGATTTTTTTTAAATATTATCGATTCTAGGCATTATGCCATACTTGGAAAGTTCGGGTGGGGAGACAAGAGCTGTTACAGTTCACATAATAAATGTCGTTTGAAGGAAATTTAAATGGGTGTAAAATATTATAATTATCCTTCACAACCCAATTTTTAAACATCGAAATAATTTGCATTTGAGCACCGCTGGTTTTTATAACAGAAATAATCGTCAAAATAAATATCGTCAGTGAAAGTTTAGAACTAATGTATGATTTATACAATTTGCATCGACATTAAACACTGTAAAAGAAAAAAAAATATGATAAATATATTTCTTATTTTAAGGAAACCTAATATAACTATAAACAAAAATATACAATAACATCATTCCAATTACCCAAAATTCTGGAAAGCGTTCCTTTACCTTTAGAAACCTCATAAACCAACCTATTTTCGAGATTAATAGAAGAGTATTTTTTTTAAATCCTAGCTTTAACAACTGTCACATACAGCCGTAACTTACTTGTAATCACTTACGACTACACAACTCCTATCTCGAGATGTTTTTCTATGAAATAAATATTTGTATTTTAGTTGTATTTAATAAATGTTGTGTTTGTGAGCTTTAGTGTTATTTATTACAATTATAACATAGCGCAGCTGTATAAAAAAAAAACATTGTTTTTTTTTTTGTGAAAAAGAAAAATAGGGAATATTCTTTGTTAATTATTTAATTTAACTGATTAATTTCTTTTTTGTTTCATGTTATCCTGTTATTAAAATGAGAAAATGGATACATCGGGATCGGGATTAATACCTCCGAATCCCTTTTCTATGGATGGTAATATTGCACAAATTTCAATGAGTGGAAGCAAGAATTTTAGTTATACATATTGTTGGCTAGTGAAAGTAATAAAATATTACCGGAAGTCCATGTTGCAATTGTATTGCATGCTATTGGACAAGATACTTTGGAAGTTTATAATATGATGGAATAATTACAGCAGGCGATAAGAAAGATGTTAAAATAATGCAGAAGTTTGAAGAGTTCTTGTATTCCAAAGTCGAATAGGTGGTGCATTTGTGTCGGCCGATTATCTACAATAGGGATATAGGCCCATGGGGAGGAATGCCCTTCGTGGGGGGTCTTTCTAAGGGAACCTAATCCGTATTTACGCAAGGTTCGAAGAAAACCACGAAAACTCCGAACGGTTAGGCCGACGGCCACGATTGGGTTCGATCCCAGCACCTGCCGTCTACCAGTTGAGAGGTCAGAACCTCTTGGCCACTGGTCGGGCAACCAAGTCGAATAAATCTATTGGTAGATATTTGTTTTTAGTCGAACACAATATTCTGATAAAACATTTGATGGGTTTTTAACTTCATTAAAGAAGCTTTGCAATACTTGCAATTTTGGTGGGTTAAGAGAGAGTTTAATTCGTAACAGAATTGTAATTGGAATAAAAAAAAATAGCAGCTGAAGGATAGATTTTTACGTGAATCAGATCTCAGTTTGGAAAAGTGTGTTAAAATGTGCGAAAAACAAGAAATTTCCGAAGAAGAGAATGAAGAGAATGAAGAGAAAGCCGTGGAAGCAGTTAAAATAAAATCAAAACCAGCAAGAAATCCACTGCATTCAAGGAAAGTTGTGAATAAAAATTAAAATGTAATAAGGAAGGATCTGTTCTTAGAAGCGAAAATTATCGTAAATACAGTACAGAATTTAGAGCTCAGAAATGTGGGAAGTGCAGTAAGTCTTACGTTAAAAAAAAAAATTCCCTGTTTATAATAAAAAATGCCTTATCTGACAAAAAATTGAAGCATTTTTCCTATGTATGTAGATTTAAAAAGAAAGTTAATGCTTTCATGTTACTAACGAATTAGTGAGTATTAATTTACTCTGCTAACTGAATTTAAATCAACTAAGGTAGGTAACTTTAATTCAGCAAGAGCCCAGCGATCACAATCAACTATTTGAAAATCTACTCTGCTTTTGCACTTTTGATGTTTCACAATTTAAAAAACATTTACCAACAACATTAATTGCTGTGCCATTATAATTAGTTAACTTCATGTTTGAATTTTTAATTACACGTTTTTTTAAATTCAGTTGCTTAAATTTATGTAATTGCAATACGTTACATTGAGCACCCATATCAAATTTTACAAATAAATATTTAGAAACATCTACTTTAAGTTTCTCAAACCAATTTTGTTTATTTCCACTTTAATTATTTTTTTATAGCTTCTTATAATACACATTCGTTTGAATCATAATTTTTGGATGGCGAATTACTTATAGTAAAGAGAATATGCGAGAAATTTTGAAAGAATATTCCAATATTTTTAAAGAGAATTGGTAATTTAAAAAGTTTTATTTGTGAAACTAAGCTGAAACCTCCGGTGTTGCAGGTAAAGTTGAAGTTTGTAGAAAAGTGCTAACTATTTTGCACCGTTGAAAAAAAAATTAAATGAAATGATAAATACTAAGGTAATTAAAAAGATTGATGAACCCACCGAATTTGTTAACTCCTTAATTAGGTACGTAAACCTAATGGAATTTTAAAAATATGCTTAGATCCACAGTATTTAAATTATAATATTTTGAGAGAGCATTTTTATTTATCAACGTTTGAAGATATTGCTTCTAAAATAGTTGATGTTCAAATTTTTAGTATTTTGGATGCTAATAAGACTTTTTGGCAAATTAAGTTATCAGAAAAAAATTCAAAATTAACATTTAACATTTCATTTCGCAGGTTTTGTTTTTTTAAGACTGTTATATGGTATTTTCTCAGCTCCAGAAGTGTTTCATAGAAGCTCTAGGGAAGTTTTGGGGGGAGAAGAAGAAGAAATATATATAGATGATTTATTAATTTGGGATAAACATAAAAAAGAACCTGATACGAGGCTTTGAAAAAGCTCGTGAAGGAAATATCAAATTTAATTTAAGTGTAAAATTGGAGTAATAAAAACAGTACTACTCTGTTATCCCGTCGACTGATTTCGCCAAATTAATAGCCAAATTATACATATTGACGTAAATTTTATTTTAAATAACAAACAAACAGATAATTAGTAGAATATTAATAAAAATACAAATAAAAAGTCAAAATAAAAATTTTGGCGGTAGAATTTTGGTCGACGGGATAACCTAGTAGTACCCAAAAGACAAATACTTAAGACACAAATTTTCTAAATATAGTTTCAAGCCTGGTGAAGGTAAAATTAAAGCAATTATAGCTATGAAACTTCCGAATAACGATAAAGAACTAAAAATTTTTTTAGGTATGTTTACATATGTTTCGAAATTCATTGCGAATGTTTCACAAAAAACCGCAATTTTGAGAGATTTAATTACAAAAAGTCCTTCCGGCAATGCCGGGAGGAAGAGGTAGCTTTCATATACTTATTTATTTATTTTAAATTAAGTTATATAAATCAAATATACGAAGCTCAAAATAGTGGAACATGATTATATAAGATTGAATACCAGTTTTTGTCAATACTGAATATTAATAAGAATTTTTAGAAATTAGTCATCTTTTATTCAACCTGGTTTTATTTTAATCGATTTATAGGGTCGCCAAATTCCACGATATCCATTTTAAAGCAGCATAATGGATAAAAAAAACCAATGAGCTTGATCGAAATCTTAATTCATGTGAACATGCACACTCACATCGAAATCGATTAATATATACGAGTGCTGTCGCGAGCAAATTGACTTTTAAAAAAAATGTCACCCACATTAGAAATTCAAACTGCTATATCCCAGGCGTTTTTCAAGGTAAAGACAAAGCAAAAAATATTCCGGAATTCATTTTTAAGATAAATAGTTTAGAAAAAACCTTTTTTCAATTTCTAATTTTTTGTTTATACCTCATTATACATTTAAAAGATTTTTGACAAATTTAAATGGCCGCCATTTTGAAACAAGATGGCGGATAAAGTTGGCCCGTGAACTCGGTCAAGATATTAGTATGTACCATGAACACACGGAGTTATATCAAAATCAGTTTATAAATATGCGTATTAACGCGTGACAAATTTCAGACCATTTCAAAATGTCAATCTCAATGGAAATCGAAAGTGGTAAAACTCAGCCATTTTTCAAGATATAGATGAAACAAAAAATGCTCTGGAATCTTTGTATCAAGGTCAAAACACAAAGGAAAAACTTTTTTCAATTTCTTACTTTTTTGCACCTAATTTTAAAATTTAATTTTTAAAAAAATAATATTCCGCCATTTTAAAACAAGATGGCCGTTGGAACTGGCCAACGTACTCGGTCCTGGCGTCAGTATGTCCTAACTACGCACCAAGTTTCATCCAAATCGGTGTATAAATATGCGTGTTATCACGTGACGAAAACCAGATCATTTCAAAATGTGAGCAACACTAGAAATTAAAAGTACTATAACTCAGACATTTTTTAAGATACAGAAGAAACAAAAAATGCTTTGGAATCTTTGTATCAAGGTCAAATGCATAAAAGAAAAATATTTTCAATTTCTCACTTTTTTGTACCTGATTTCAAATTTTAAATTTTTTTTAAAATTTAAATGGCCGCCATTTTGAAACAAGATGACGGATAGAACTAGTTGACGAACTCGGTCCAGGCTTTATTAAGTACTATGTACACACCAAGTTACATCCAAATCAATTTATAAATATGAGTGTTATCACGTGACAAAAATCAGATCGTTTCAAAATGTCAGCCATAACAAAAATTCAAAGTGCTATAACTCAGTCATTTTTTAAGATATAGATAAAGTAAAAAAGTGTTCTAAAATCGGCGTTTTAGGATCTAACACATAAAATAAAAATATTTTTCAACTTTTAATTTTTTCGCATTTATTTTTAAATTTTTTTAATTTTTTAAATGGCCGCCATTTTGAAACACAATGGCGGATGATGCTGAACAACGAACTCGGTCGAGATATTTGTATGTACTATGTACATACCAAATTTCATTCAAATCGGTTCATAAATACGTTAGTTATAGCATGACAAAAATCAGATCATTTCAAAATCTCAATCATAAGAAAAATTCAAAGTGGTATAACTCAATTATTTTTTAAGATATAGACAAAGTAAAAAGTGTTCTGGATATGGTGTTTTAAGATCTAACTCATAAAATAAAAATATTTTTAAACTTTTAATATTTTCGCATTTATTTTTAAATTTTAAATTAAAAATTTTTTTAAATGGCCGCCATTTTGAAACAAGATGGTAGATGATGCTGGCCAATGAACTCGGTCGAGATATTTGTATGTACTATGTACATACCAAGTTTCATTCAAATCGGTTCATAAATTCGATAGTTATAGCATGACAAAAATCAGATCGTTTCAAAATGTCAGCCATAAGAAAAATTTAAAGTGCTATAATTCAATCATTTTTTAAAATATAGACAAAATAAAAAATGTTGTAGAATTGGTGTGTTAAGATCTAACACATAAAATAAAAATATTTTTCAACTTTTAATTTTTTCGCATTTAATTTTAAATTTGAATTTTTTTTTAATTTTTAAATGGCCGCCATTTTGAAACAAGATGGCGGATGATGCTGGCCAACGAACTCGGTCGAGACTAGAGATGTAAATTTTCCAGAAAAATATAAGTAGCGGAAAAAAATTGGTTTTTTACCGGGTTTTTTCGGAAAAAACGGAAAAATTGGAAAAATTGATTTTTCATGACTGTTTCTCCCAAATAAATTATATTTTCTTAGAGAATATTAAATAAAGATTTTTCTCCATTTATTTGTATTAAATGAAAATTATTTTTACTTTATATTACAAAATAAAAAGAAAGTAGCAAAGCCTGCTTTTAAAAGTTCAGTTTTTTTTTTTTTTTTTTTTTTTTTTTTTCCCGCAGCCTAAGAATTTTTAAAACACTATTGTTTGTTATATCATATCTCTGTTGAAATGATTTTTCAGTTACATGTTTAACTACCAATTGACCTAATGTAAGAACCTGAGCCAATATGTCTGCAGTTTGGAAGGAAATAAATTATGCATTCCATTTACATAAGTATAGTTTTTAAGTAATTGATACTAGTTTAAAGAAATTGTTGCAGTTTTGTCATTATTATCAATATCAGTACAGTAGACTCCCTCAAATCCGCAAACCAGAAATCCACAACTCTCTAAAATCCGCACACATTTTATGGATGTAAACAATGAAACTTTTAATTTAGATATTGGGACAAAATTTTATTTTTTTAGTTTTGTATCAATTCCATACATTTTTTAATTTGTAATTTTCTTAATAATACTCTATTTTTTCATGAGTTTTTCCACTCTCTGGTTTTTTTCATGAAGAAAGATTAATTTTTTTGGGGAAAAAAAATGAAGATACTGCTGATATCACTGGTAATCACAATCTTCTTACCAAATATATTTATGCATTAATTAAGATTTTTTGGTTATTAAGCCTGACTAAACTTGGAAAAAAAAAATTCCTTATTTTATTTATTTTTTTTTTTTTATTTGAATTAGTAATGTACTTTTATGAGGCAAGTTTTGTTGAATAATTTTGGAAAAATACATTTAATCCTTATAATGAATATTTAATCATACACTATTGATTATTAACTTGATCTTTGTTATTAGTACTTTAGTAATTTAAAAAATTATCTCAATTTTTATTATTTTAATATTTTATTATATTGTAAGCATTCATTATAGTTCCTATTGCACTCAAATGACTTTAAAAAATTAAACAAAGCAATGACCAGTAATCCGCAAAATTCTAAAATCCGCACAACCTCTGCTCCCAAGCTGTGCGAATTTGAGGGAGTCTACTGTATTCAAAAAATTCCATTGTTTGTTTTAAAAAAATGTATATTTTTACATTATTACACTTTTTTCTTACAATTATAATTTTATTTCCTTTAAAAAATATGTTTAGTTTTGGTATAGCTTTCCAATCTCAACTCAAGTTTTGATTTAGTTTTATAATCTAAATTCAAACAAAACTAAGTTTTAGTTTGGCTTACTCAGGTCTGCAACTAAAAAATACCATAGGATTTATTGACTGTTAGATTTTTACTCACTGAAACCAGAAAAATATTTTTTTTAAGTTTAATTAAACGTAATTTTTTTCTTTTTATCCTGAAATCTGGTATTCTATTCTTGAGTAAAAAACCATATTCAATAATGTTTCCATATGAGAATTTCATATTTCTAAGAATGGAACTCAAAAGTTATGAAAACAGAACACTACAAATAGAAAATGCTCTCTATTTGAGGAATTAATAAAAGCAGTTACATACAGAAATAAACTTCTAGTGTGCTTTAAAAAACAAAAAAAATTCAAAGTTTAATCAAGAGGGAATGCATAATTTGGAACATAGTTACTTGTAATAAAATATGGGATTTTTTTTTCATCGCAGTTGTACTTTTCTAATGCAAACTGCTCATGTTTTTGCAACATTACTGTACATTATGGAGGTAAAATGGAGGTCAATTTTAGATTCAATACCTTGAAAAAACATTCAATTAATCAGCTATAACGAAATCTTGAAAAATGCAGGATAGTAGTGCCACCTATAGGGCAATTTACACCAAAAACTAAACAACATTAATATATATCAGAAACTGTCTGAATCTGTAGTTTGATAAAAAAATCTTCCTTTAGTCCTTGAGATAGAGCTATTGCGATAATCATGAATAATGCAGCATAGCAGCGTCATCTGTTGAGCGATTTACACCAAAAAGTAATGTGCATAAAGTTATATCAAAGATTAACTTAATCTGAAGTTTTATGAAAATACATATATTAATTCTTGAGATAGAACTATTGTGGAAATTATGAATAATGCAGCATAGCATTATGTTGTTGTTATCAGTTGGGTGATATACACTAATAGCTAAACATCTCGAATTTATATCAAGGTGTAACTGAATTTAAAATTTTGTGAAATTATGTGCATCAGTTCTTAAGATCGAGTGCCCATAAATTTTTTGTCCCATACAGACTCACAGAGTGACAGATATTTTCATAAAACTATCAAATCTTGTTCAAGACCTTCTAAAACGTTTAAATACACCAAAAACTGGAAGTCAAAAATTTCACGAATTCAATACTTCTTGAAAAGATAGAAAAAGTAATAAATGCATGCTTCAAATTTTATGTTAAATTTTTAATTTTACCATTTCTATTAATCGGCATATTATTGAAATAATTTTTCACATGAATTAATTTTTAAAAAGAGAAGTTGCATTTAATTATATATCTAGATTTTTTTCATGTAATCCTGCTTTTGTGAAATTGTGAATTTCTTGTATATATACTTATACAAAATATATTCAGAATTTGTGAATAAGAAATTATTACTATTTTTAGAGTCCTATTTAGACATTTTTAATAAGGTTATTTATGCATATATACAACTTGATAAGATTCAGCTGCTATATGGCATGAGATTTTTTTTTCTTCAATCACTGCATTCGCGAAAGATTCAATTTGTAGATTAAACTTTTTTCTGAAATGTCTATTTTCAAGAGAAATTTTGCGAAAGGTCTTGTGTTTCAATCAAGAAAAAATGTGAAGGATCTTTTCAAGTCTTCTCAAACAGATTTCTGCTCAGAGATCAGATTACCCACATTAAAGTTTTCATGTGGGACACTCAACATAAAAATAAATAAAATAAAAAGTATGAGAATGTAGTTATTACAAAATTTTCACTATAATATTTCATAAATGAAATTTCAATTTTTCCTGTTCGGAAAAATTAAAAAATAAGCCTTCGGAAAAACCCCGTAAAAAACCGGTTTTTTTCCCAATTTTTCCGGGTTTTTTCCGAGCGATCCCATCTCTAGTCGAGACATTTGTATGTACTATGTACGTACCAAGTTTCATTCAAATCGGTTCATAAATACGTTAGTTACAGCAGGACAATATATATATATATATATATATATATATATATATATATATATGTCAACATTTGAACGAAGGGTGGTTTTGGGGTCTGGGGGTCATGATCGGTGAAAATGTACCAAAATTTTCTGGAAGTGCTTTCCTCCGGACGGCTGCAATAGGTAGCTTTTTACTTTTTGTAATGAAAGCTATCTAAAAGTAACATATGGAACTGGAATTCTATTCATGACAAATGTTTTCTGGAATTGAAAAATATTTTGGCAAAAAATGCGGTTCTGCAATATTTTGATATGACGAAACCAATCACTCTATCAGTTGATGCCAATAAAGAAGCAGTAAGTTGTTCTGTAGAAGCACTGTTCTTAACTCATCTTCATTTTTAATAATAAAAAATTATTAAATTTTTTATTTATATTATTAAATATTTATGTTTTTCAATGTTTCTGCAATACAAACAAAGAAGTAAAATTAAAAAAAAAATCCCAACAAATTATTTAAAAAATAAAAACAGTTTTTGAGTTTTTATGTATCATCACATTTTATGTACAAAATATAAAATTTAATTTTTTTCACTGTTCAATATATTTTAGTTACCAATTTGCTAATATAAATCCATAACTGAAATTTTTAAAAAGTATATACAGGGTGTTTCAAAAATGACCGGTATATTTGAAAAATCAATAAAAACTGAACGGGCAGCGATAGAAAAACACCGTTTTTTGTAATAGGCTTAGGACAATAGTAAATTTTCAGGCAGACAAGATTACGAAATTAGTTAAAATTTTTAGAAACAGATGGCTCTGCAGTCTGAAAAAAGCTAAAATACAATATTTTTCACATATCCAACATGAGCAGCAATAATATAACAGCAATAAAATCGCCTGCAGCGCGATCTTTTGTTGAAAATTGTAACTAATATCGAAAGTTTATCTGCCTCAAAATTTACTGTTGTCCCAAGCATATTGCAACAAGCGTTGTATTTCTATCGCTACCTGTTTAATTTTTATTGATTTTTCAAATATACCGGTCATTTTTGAAACACCCTGTAAATAAACACTGGTGTCTGAAAAGTTTAAAATGTTTGTATAAATTGTTCAAATGTATTTTCAAAAAATCACGAGAAATATTTTAGAAGATGAAATCTTCATGAATTCATAATTTGGGACATAAATGAAAAAAAAAAAATAATTGCTCAAAAACTGACGGAGATACTCATAACATTTCAAATAATCTTTCTCAAAGCATATAATTTAAATTGTTTATTTTAAATCAAATATTTACCACATTTATTTGTATTTAAAAATTTATTAAAATGTAAATTATAAAAAACAAACCAACTTGAAACCAAAATGGATTTTATATTGAATTTAGTGTAATTAAATTTTTATACAGATATAGAACTTACTTTCGGCGGGAATACCCATCTCGACGTACGCGTTGCAGTTTTGTGCCAATTCTAAAAAAAGAAAACAATGCTTTTTTATAACTGAAAATATAAAAATAAATAAAAATAAAAATAATGTCTCAAATTGCTAATGAAGAATAGGTGCAGCACCCCTTTGATGTCCAGTAATTTCAAGCTATTTTTTAAAACACTTTCGAACGTACTTGAAAAGCTTTTGTGAATTCGGATTGTTAGACTCTCTGTCCGTCTGTTCACATGTCAATCTGAAGGCTATCTACGCTCTAACTCACGTAAATATAGTCATATTTCCATCAAATTCGCTTAACATATTGTGGTAGACTATGGCATATTCGGTATAGATAATGAAGCTTGTAGCATTTACATTTCGTTTAGATTGGCACCCCGAAAAATTCCGATACATTACATTCTATGGGGGAAAATCTTTCTTCGTTGTATTTTATTGATATTATTATATTTCAAACACATTCAGATTTGTATATAAGTATGTTTTAAGTTGTGATATGCATTTTAAAATTTAACGACTTATTTGCATTACTGCTAGGTGTGCATGCAATCTACAGATCCTATACAGTATCTTTACAAAATATGTAAAAACATTTCTGCCTATTACGTATTTATAATTTTAACTAATTTTCAACATGTAAACTGTAAAGAAATCTGTAAAGTTATTGAAATTTCTCTGGGAAACTGAGATTCCTAGAACTTTTTATATAACGGTAACAAACAAATATTCATATAACAGATACTACACATTTGCAACGTACATAAAAAATGCTACTAAGGTTACTAAGAATTTTTTTTAGGAAACTGGGATGCCTAGAGCTTTTTATGTAACTGTAACCAGACCCTGACTATCGCACGGGTGAGAAATTAAAGATAGACACCGAATTTTTCATAATTTAATAATTAAAAAAACTACTATTAGTAAATTAACTAATCAAATACAGCACGAAAGTTAATAGTGCCTTTGGGCACAAAAATTTGCTACTCGGGCCTTGACTGCAATCCGGGTTACAAATAATATTTTAGTTAAATTATAGTCCGAGAGCCGTCCGCACAAAACTCTTAGTCATCGAGCACAAGAAAAAATTCTTTACTTTATGGAAGAGTACTATAATAGGGGTTTAGTTAATAATAGTTTATGATAGGGGAATCTAATGATCCATGTCTGCCGGAAGCGAACTGGATCATAAGTCAAAAATTAATGCTACCACCTCAATAATCGTTCTTTGTCGATACGATGTTGAACATGACTCAAATTTTTGTCTATCAGACATAAAGATGCAAATAAATGCGTCTTAGCTGATAGTCCAAGAGCCGACCGCACAAAACCCTAAGTCATCGAGCACAAGAAATATTCCTTTACTTTATGGAAGAGTAGTAGCAGGGGAATGCAATGGTCCATATCTGCCGGAAGCGAAGAGATGCATAAGCCAAAAATTGATACCACTAGTGGTTGACTCGTAGGATTATCATTGTGTTTTCCTGCACCCAGTTTTCCATGTTTTCTTACTTTTGACTCTACGGCAAACACAATGCTAAGCTTAAGAGTCAACCACTAGTGGTATTAATTTTTCGCTTATGCATTACTTCGCTTAAGGCAAACATGGATCATTCGACTCCCCAATTACTACTATTCCATAAAATAAACGTTTTTTTTTTTCTTGTGCTCAGTGACTTAGGGTTTTGTGAGGTCGGCTCTTGGACTATTACTGTAGTTTTAGAAGATTCTTTTGTAAAGCTACAGATTTCTGTATCTTTACAAAAACTAATCTTCCAGATTTACATCTTTTCTTGTAAAGGAGAGTGGTGTACCTTGGACATGTGTGTATCTCGGACCTAGGTTAATTCTAGCTTTACTTGTTTAGATTATTATACAAGAACATGTGTATATTAAATATTTGCCACCAGAGGTCTCATTTAAATTCTTGGTATTTGTTTAAAAGCTGAACTAATTTTACAATTTTTTAAAAAAAAATTCACCTTTCAAAAGTAAATTTTTCTTAGATATTTCTATGTTATTTTTATACCAAAACATATCTATTTTTTATGAGGATTATGCATAGTAAATCAATGCTCTAGCTACTACACCATGTACTTTAAATAAAGTTAGACCCTAACCTTAACATCATGATTGACAGTTTTGTTTTTAAGTGTCAAGTGGTGTACCTTGAACCTAATAAGAATGGTGTACTTTGGACTGAGTCCAAGGTACACTAGGTATTGGCTATACTGGATCTGAAAGGCAACTCAAGAATTTGGAATTGACTTATAATTAATCATCAAACCTCCAAAACTGTTCCGAAATTCAACTTATCAGATAGAACCTACATCCAAAATTTAAAGCAAATCGGATAACTCTGCATAAAACTCTATTTAGCTAACTTAAGGGGAGGGTAATCGCTCGTACCCACTTTTTGATTAACAAAAGAACACCACAACAAATGAGCGAAGCTTCTTATTACTATGAAACTGTATCCAAAAAATGAAACAAATCGGTTAATTCTGCATGAAAAACCATTTACATAAATGATGAGGGGTAGTTTCCCCTGTCCTCTTTTTAAACTTATCCAGTGAATTCCAAAAACAAATAAGGTAAGCGCCTTTTCAGAATAATCCTATATATAAAATTGGAGGAAATCGGTTAATTTTGCGTGAAAAACCGAAATTAAGACGGGGGCAGATTACCCCCCATTCCCCCTCTTAAAACTTATTCAATGAACATCCAATACTAATCACGGAGGCACCTCATTAGAATGATCCTACATCTAAGATTTCAACGAAATCAATTAATTCTGCAAGAAAAACCTATTTATATAAATTAAGGGGAGTGACAATAGCCTCCGTTCCCCTTCTTATACTTATCGAATGAACTCTCAAAACTAATCAGGGAAGCGTCTTATCATAATAAGCCTATATCCAAAATTTCATGTAAATCAGATATTTTTATCATGAGTTATCGCGTTACGTACGTACGTACACACGTGCATACATACAGAACGGGCGGGCACATAAGCTCTCAGGCTTTGGCAGTCTGTGAGCTAAAAACTAAAGAATACTCATTTTTATATCAGGGACTAACTCAATTTGAAGTTTGATGAAAATTCGTCATTAGTTCCTGAGATTGTGCAATTGCGATAATCAGTGCCACCATGTTGGGCGATTTACACCAAAACGTAATGCAAACCATATTATATTAAGGACTGACGGAATCTAAATTTTTTTGAAAATCCATCCATTAGTTCTTGAGATATAGATATTGTGGGAATCGTGAAAAAGGCCGTATAGCAGCGCCACCTATAGGGCGATATACACCAAAGAGTAATCTCATCCAGTTTATATCAAAGTCTAACTGAATCTAAAGTTTTGTGATATTCCGTAGATTGGTTCTTGAGATAGAGCGCCCACAAAATTTTTCTCACATAAAGACAGACTAATAAGCAGACTGAGAGACAGACATTTTGTAAAAACTTGTTTTTCGAGTTTTCTGACCCCTAAAACATGTAAATCCATCGAAACCGGTAGGTGAAATTTATAACTAATTCAATACTTTTTTCTTGTAAAGATAAAAGAATGTAAAAATATGTGACAATTATTTTTCAATATGATCGAGTTTATAGATTGAAAAATTCCGAAGTTTGGGCGTCCACTGAGTTTAAAAATGCCATTCAAAAAATTGAACCAATCAATATTTCACTGATTTATAGCGACAAAATAACGTCATTTTTGTGAGTATTAAATGTTCTAGGCATTATATCAAACTTAGAAGTTGATCTCCCTTCTCAATATAAAATGTTTCTTTAAGTAAATTTATATTTTTTCTAAATTATTATTATAATCCATATTTTTTTCAGTGCCATAATAATTGTATTGTATCATGTATGAAACAATATACAGTCGAGTCTCTCTATAACGAAACTCTATCCAACGAATTTCTCTGTCGAATTTTTTGTAGGAACGGTCAGTTTTTTCATGATTACATTAAAAATAATCTCCATATAGCGAAATATGTATCTCCATTTAACGAATTTTTTTTCAAAAATGTTCTTTCATATGTTTAGAAAACCCCCTCAAATAATTTGTAGAATAACTTATTTTCGTTGATTTCTGGTTTATATCTCATAGCTAAATTACTCTACCTTATTTCTTATGTTAAAAAAAAGCATTTAACTTCCCCCCCCCTTACCCACCCAAGAAAAGCATCCTTTTTGCATGGTCACACTTGACTTTGTTTTAGCCAAGATGAGCATGTGTTCTTGGAAAAATTTGAAACATAAGCTTGCTACTGGAGCGATTTGCAATTATCACAAAGCATCCTAAAAGATAAAACTATTCCATTGGCGTCTTGAAAATGCTGTTCGTTTCTTGGTTTGGATAGTAAGGCAGGAATAAAAAAGGGATAAGGGGGAATTGCTGAAAAGGTCGTTTTTTCAGCAGGTTTTCATCTATGTAAATTATCTCTCATTAATTTTAGAGTTTAGAGTGGATATTTCATATCTGCGCCTCGGAGCATTTTTTGTTGTGAGGGATCATTTGAATGAAGAATTGTTACTAAGTGTCATCTACGCTGGTGTTATCATCTACTGCATCTGCATAAAATTGCTTCTACGATAGGCATAGCTCTCTCTGATAAAATAATAATTTTGAAAATAATCAATAAGACACTGGAATTAAAAGAAAGTGGCGAAAATGTTTGAGATTATGGAAAAATTTCGTTAAGTATTTCAAAAACTTAATTAAACACCTCAAAAACAATTCTATTTCAAAATTTAAACATTAAATGAAATTTTTTGCCGTTCTCTATTCAACAAATTTTTCTATATAACGAATTTTTTGACTGAACGATGGATTTTGTTGCATAGGGACTCGACTGTATGTCATATATACATATGAATATATATTTTAATATACAGGGTGATTCCGAATTTTTTTTACAATAAAAGAGGGGTGATAGTACACATCAAGACAAACAATATTAAATAGGAGACCAAGGGTCCAAAACGTTTTCCTAAGGAAATAGCCGCCATTAAAGTTTAGGGACCAAAATTTCAAATAAACATAAAAAACGGAAAATTCGGTCGATTGATTTGCGGTTTTCACTAAAATTATTCTTTATGTCGGCATTTTTTTGAAATTAAATTATAAAGATAAATTTCAAAAAATGCCGATAGAGGGCGCTTTAGACTTTGGAGTAACGAACAACTATTTTTTGCCGGTATCTTTTACATCTCATTAAATGTTTTCGTAAGCTTAGACTCAAACTTAAATTTTGAACTCAAAATCTGTAGTTGGAAGTGGTTAAGTAACACAAACTGAGCTGTGTTCAGAGGGTTCAAATTTCAAATGATTATAAAAAACGGAAAAATTGGTCGATTGATTTGCGGTTTTCACTAAAACTATTCTTTATTTAGGTATTTATGTGAAAATAAATTATAAATATAAATTTCAAAAAATGCCGATAGAGGACGCTTTAGACTTTGGAGTAACGAAACACTCTTTTTTGGCGTTATTTTTTGCATCTTATTAAATGCTTTCGTAAGCTTAGATTTGAACTTAAATTTTGAGCTCAAAATCTGAATAGCTGGGAGTGGTTAAGTAGACAAACTTAGCTGTGTTCATAGAGTTCAAATTTTAAATAATTGTAAAAAACGGAAAAATTGGTCGATTCGTTTGCGGTTTTTGCTAAAACTAATTTTTAAATCAGCAGTTTGCTTGATCATTCAGTGTTTTCTTGGAAATAATTTTTAAAGATAAATTTCACAAAATGCCGATAGAGGGCGCCTTAGACTTTGGAGTAGCGTACAACTATTTTTAACTGTTATTTTTTTAATCTCATTAAATGCTTTCAAATGCATAGACTTAAATTTTGGGCTGAAATTCTGAATCGTTGGGAGTGTTTAAGTAGCGAAAAATTGAATTGTGCTCGAGGAGGAAAGAGGGTTAAATTTCAACTCCTGAACACACTTTAGTTTGCGCTTCTTAACTCCTCATGACGATTCAGGATTTGAGCTCAACATTTAAGTTTAAGCTTCCGAGAACATTTAAAATGATTTTGCAAGCATTTAATTGGAACCAAAAAATAATGGTTAAAATAAATTGTTGGTTACTCTGAAGTTTAAGGCGTCCTCTGACGGAATTTTTTGTGATTTATCTTTAAAAATTATTTCCAAGAAGATACTGACTTAAAGAATAGTTTTATTTTAAACCGCAAACGAATCGACCAATTTTTCCATTTTCTAGAATTACTTTAAATTTGAACCTGCCCCTCCCCCTTGAACACAGTTCAGTTTGTGCTACTTAACCACTCCCTACTATTCAGATTTGCAGCTCAAAATTTAAGTTTAAGTCTAACCTTCCTAAATCATTTAAAGAGATGCAAACAATAACGGCAAAAAAATAGTTGTTCGTTACTCCAAAGTCTAAAGTGCCCTCTATCGGCATTTTTTGAAATGTATCTTTATAATTTATTTTCACGAAAATACCTAAATAAAGAATAGTTTTAGTGAAAACCGCAAATTAATCGACCAATTTTTCCGTTTCTTTTAATCATTTGAAATTTGAACCCTCTGAACACAGCTCCGTTTGTGTTACTTAACCACTCCCAACTACAGATTTTGAGCTCAAAATTTAAGTTTGAATGTAAACTTACGAAAACATTTAATGAGATGCAAAACATACCGGCAAAAAATAGTTGTTCGTTACTCCAAAGTCTAAAGCGCCCTCTATCGGCATTTTTTGAAATTTATCTTTATAATTTAATTTCAAGAAAATGCCGACATAAAGAATAATTTTAGTGAAAACCGCAAATCAATCGACCGAATTTTCCGTTTTTTATGTTTTTTTGAAATTTTGGTCCCTAAACTTTAATGGCGGCTATCTCCTTAGGAAAACTTTTTGGACCCTTGGTCTCCTATTTAATATTGTTTGTCTTGATGTGTACTATCACCCCTCTTTTATTGTAAAAAAAATTTGGAATCACCCTGTATATTTTAATATATATTTCATATATACATGCTGAATTTCATATTTTATGAAAATTGTACTATATTTTATTACCTTGCGGTGTACCAGGGTCTCTGTTCGCTTTTATCAAAGGCGTCAGACCTTGAAAAAAAAAAAACAATTTTCATTTTATTGAAAGTACAGATGTATAATACACAAAATGTAAATTTTAATTAACAAAGTTTTTTTAATAGAATAAATAAAACTTTTATATTAGATTGTTATTTCTATATCTTCAATATATTTATATCTTTAATTCTTTTATTTAGAATTCATAAGAATTATGAGTATTGATGGATATTTTTATCCCGTATTTTTCAAGACCGGGAGGCGGAAGCTGTGATAACAAAGACCATCTTTATGTGATTGGCCGTGATCGCTGTTCTATATTGTGTAGTACACCAGGTCCATTTTTACATTTTTTTCTGGAATAAAACAATGAAAACATTTCATCAAGGAAATCAATTCTTAGAAATATTCTTAACTAATTCTTTTATTTTCCAAAATACAAGAAACGGAGCACTTATAAACAACAAGAATCAGCACGCTAAAATAAACGCTTTCAAACATAATAAAGAAATATTTGTCATTTTTGACATCTGCGAGTGTGCAGGTTCACATGATCATGACAAATCGTAATCTGAATAAATTTTTACTTTTCACAAACGCCAAGAAAAAATGTCTTGCATACAATAGACACCCAATTCGGGCTAAAAAGCGTACAGGTAAAAAGGACCGTTATATAATAAGCAATGGAAAAATTTAAAATGAGTGTTGTCAAGAATAAAATAATTTTTATTTTGTGAATTTTTATACTCTTCACTGTTTTTATGTGTTACGGATAATTAACAATCGAGGTATACTGTTTGTATTTTAATTTTTGAAAAAAAACTTTCTATGCACCTTAAAAATTTCTAAAAATCAATCTTTTTTTATATTTAATAAAAATTCAAATACAGGATGTCCCAAAAGTCCCCGACACAAATTTAAAAATCAATATAAAATCTAGTAATCGCCGTACAGGAGTTTGGACTATAATGATTATCAAGAAAAAAAAAATCTTTAGGCGAATTAAAATAATTAGTTCCAAAACTTCTATCATAGCTGGCGCCCCTTATCCGTATGTTTGGTTTCAAATTCTCTCTCTCTCTCTCTCTCTTTC
The DNA here is from genome assembly GCA_964019185.1 of Maratus speculifer. NCBI lineage: Eukaryota > Metazoa > Arthropoda > Arachnida > Araneae > Salticidae > Maratus > Maratus speculifer. Next base: position 18,281,523 of record OZ025292.1, on the reverse strand, counting down.
TGACTTTCAGGTAGTTTTGACGCTGTGGCACAGAAAAATCCCATTCTTATTCTTTTTCTAAATCATCATTTCTGTGTCACAACTTCAAAATTAATCTGAAAATTAAAAAAAAGCATGTTTAATTCCAAAAATACTGTCAAAGGGTACCACCTATGACCGGAGTTTGGAACTAATTATTTTATTTGCTTAAGAAGCTACTTCATTCAAACGAAAAGACCCAATCGCTAATACCAATCCAATGGAAGAAATGTATAACGATAGATCGGTTGCATTTTAATTTTTTTAATCTTTTTTTTTTCCAATTGGATAGCTGAGATCGATCTGTACAAAGACCGTTTTTTACTTTTTTTTTTTTTTTTCAATTTTGTTTACAGATATTTTTTATGAGGACGCTTTCACCTTTGGAACCGGTTTTGAAAACAAAAGCACCCTCATAAAAAATACCTTCAACCAAAATCGAAAAAGTAAAAAATGGCCTGAATTCAGATTGATCTCCGCTATCCAATGGGAAAAAAATCATTTAAAAATATTGAAATGCAACCGAGATATCGTTATAAATTTCTTCCCTTGGATTAGCATTAGCGAACGGGTCTTTTCATTTGACTGAAGTAGTGCACTTAGTTATTTCCGGCACAGACAATTTCTGTTAGTAAAATTTGAAATTACTGGCTGACACCGGAATTTACAAGCAACTTTTATAGAAATGAAGAATGCCTTAATATAAGTTTTCATTTTAAAGGAAAAATTTTAATGAAATATTATAGGTGCCGTTTGAAAGTTAGGAATTAAAATTCAGAGTGCCCAAAGTGGAACCACTGTGTGGGAAAGGATTAAAGAAATCTTTTTACCTTGAGAAGCATTTTAGTCCAAACCAGATTCCTGTACGGCAATTACTTGAATTTTAAATTGTGTTGAGGAATTTTGGGGCACCCTGTATAGTAAATTATACCATCTAAATTGAAAATATAAAAATGTTAATAAATATACTTAAATTTTATAATGATTTTTTTTTTCTCATTGAAAAAATCCTTCTCTGACTATTCTTTAAAACAACACTTTATATGTTTATATACGAACACAATCCGTTACACACCGTTATAAAGTATTTAAACGTTTTAATTAAATAGTAATTTTTATAAAACATACCAATCGTCATCAGACATTATGATATAGAGACATTATGATATGAACATCAGACATTATGATATGAAGCATGAGGCCTGAAAAGTGTGTGCCTCTTATTCACGGTTAATTTGGATTAACCTCGAATGGATTTTTTTTCCATTTTTCTTATTAGATAGAGAGAATTCAAACGGTCATTTATATATTATATAATATACCTGTATAATCATGTTTTTTTTTATTTTAAAATTTAGGTATTTTATTTTATTTTGGACGAAAAGATTACCGTTGGTATTTTTCGGCAATTATTACCGTTGGTTAAAAAAAATGTAACGACTATATCAGTTGGAAAATAATACAAACACTTGGAAAAAGAAAAGGGAAAATGTTATCAATTTTATTTAAAAAGAAAGAAATAAAAGAAAAAAAGAAATTCCGTTTTAATGCAAGATAATAATATAGATGAAAATTTTTAATTTAAACATCAAAGGAATTCTCGTAATACTTAAAAAAAAACTATCGGTGTGAAAGATTTCAAGTGAAACAACATAATAAACTCTAAAATAGAGTATATTTGTTTTATATAAAAGGGAATAAATCACGCGTTGCTATATCCGTAATATCTCATTGCTATAAAAATAGTCTATAAGACTAGTTTTTAAAAAAAAGTTATTTCTATCTCGAAAAATATTACTCTGATAATAAAACATAACTTTATCTCTTTATAAAAACATAAGTTTATTACAATTCCCATAATATTAAAAGAAAAAAAGAATGAAAGAAAAAATGGATCATTTTAAACAAAAGAGGCCTGGGGTGAGGTGAAAGCGTTCTTTCAAGATGAGTGGAGTACTGTACGACATAGCATATCTGGTGTATTTACAAAATGCATTTAACAATATTTTTAAAGAGTTAAGGGACCAGAATTTAAAACTTGAAGAGTTCCGGGATGCTTAAGATTTTACAAATTCATATTTATAGTTCTTATCTTATGGACATCATGATAATCCCTTGTTTTTATAAAGAAAACAAGCTATGTTTTTCTATAAAGTGGTGATAAATGAGTTTTTTTTTTTCTTTAACAGGAAATAAAAGGTTTCTAGAAAACTTTAATACTATTTCATTATAGCAATGACGGATACAGCTATGTGTTAGTTCACTTCTCTATAAGATAAATGTGATTAACATTGTTAATATGAACAGAAAAACACATCTTAAAAACATCAAAAAAAATTCATGAATTCTTTAGGCCTTTTGAAATATCTGAATCTTTCTTCATCAAGCGCAAAAAAGCGCGTCTACTGAGAAAGCAGCAGCACGACTAATTTTCTTTAAGATTGTTAAGTTTTATAAAAAGTTGAATTATAATACATACATAAATCAAATGATTTATTTTATTTATTATTTATTGAAAAAAAAAAACATTTAACCATTGAACGCAAAAATAGTAAAATCTTACCTGCATAGATAGCTAGAACGACAACTATAAAACCTAGAAAAGTTGACATTGTTTTTGAACAAGCAACCTTACCAAGCAAAAACAGAGGTCAAACAGAACAAATTATGACTAGCAAATCAACAATTATACTTATATATGAAATTTTAAAGTAAAAAAAAGAAAAGGCTTAAAATTTTAATATTGATGCATGTCAATCGTTTTACAAAAAGAATGTATTCAGTTCATTTGTGACATACATGTTTTTGTGATTTCAATGTATTTTGTTATTCATTTACAATAAAAAATTATTTTGTAGTCTTAATTTTGAAATAAAATCTACACAATGAACCTGACAGTCTCATTTTGAAATACTTTAACAATTCAATAGTCACCTTGAATTAAAATAAATGGACTTTGAATCCATCAACTATAGAAATTCGTAAATAAAATTGATATATTGATGTATTGTAAATTGATTGATTTGTTTTTCTCTGTGTGACACAATAGTTTATCGTCTGAGTAATTGTAAGATACAATGCTTTGCAAAAAACTCATTGTTTGTGAGTTTTATTTAATTAATTGAAGGAAATATAAATTCTTCACGTAAAAATTTTACTGTGCGAGATTAGTTAAAGATGTTTTAAGGGGACTTTTCACTCATTTGAAAACACCCGCACTGTAATGTTAAACCTATGGGCGGGCTGTTTTCTAATTTCTGTTTTAAATTTGAATATTTTTAAATGAATTATTTTACATAGATAGCTACGGTCGATCTTTAATGTTCACATTTTTTACTTTTTCTATTTCGATTACAAATTTCTAATATAGGTACTTTCACTTTTGAAACCGATTAAAAAAATCTGCTTTTTTTTTTTTTTTTTTTTTTTTTTTTTTTTTTTTTTTTTAAGTAAAAAATAGTCATATTAAAGATTAATCTCAATCTCAGGTATCCTATGAAAAAAAATCATTTAAAAATAATTTAAATTTAAACGAGAAATTCGAAAATAACCTCCAATAGGTTTAACATTACAAAACAGGTTTTTTTTTTTTAGTGCGTGAAGAATTTTTTTAAGTTTTAAACCCCAGGACCCGATTAATTGCTGAAATGAGGGGAAAACACATAATACTTTCGGCCCCCAATCACGCGGGAAATTTTTTCTATATGGAAACTCGGTAAAATTCATCAATGCTACAAATTTACCTTCAGAGATTTATTGTCCGAGTTTATTTATATCACATAATAGAACCATTTCTATGTTCTCTGCATTTATTGTCCGAGTTTATTTATATTACATAATAGAGCCTTTTTTTTATGTTTTCTGTATATAATATAAATAGAAACAATTTGTGGTACATATAGTTGCTGTATGTTTAGTAGCTTAGCTGATTTCTTAATAGTAAATCAGGATGTCATATGATTAGTAAACCAGACTTTTGATCGTATTCAAAATTACTTCTTGGAAAAGTTTCCTAGATAGTGTGGTTTCTTTCTTGCACTAAAAAACTTTAAGAGCAATGTCATGTTGAAAGCCCCTTTTACATTTTAAAAAGGAAGCTCGTGCCTCATGAACCTCCATAATCACTCATAATCATTCCATAGTATATATCTCTCATTATTTAAATCTAGTATACAGGGTGAGTCATAAATATTAAAACAATGGGCTATCTCCTTAAATATTGGCCCTATACCCATACTTCCAATTGCAAAAATTTATAAAAGAGGGGGAAATTTTGGTAAGAAAAGTTGAAACTCCATGGGGGTTCTTTTTGAAAAAGTACGAAAATTAACTTTTTATACGGCCCCCGTAGGATAAAAATTACAATTGGGAAAACTTTCCTTATCCAGTCCTGAATAAGATACAAAACGTTGCAACTTCATATCTCCAAAACTCGCAGAGTTATAGCTGTTTGAATTATTCATTAGTTTTAAGGAATTAGACACAAATTGAAATGCGCGCAATTAAAAAGAAAATATTACTTTAACAGTTCTAGGAAACGTGTAAAAAATCTATCTTTTGAGTTAGAATTTTGATTTTTTTCTTTTTTTGTGATGGTTAGCCATTTAATTTGCCAAGAAAATTACATCCTAATATTTATCCTAAAATTTATAAAAATTTCATATGGTTAGTACTGGTTTAAATGGGATTATTAAAAATCGTTATAACTCGAAGCATTATTTATTGGATTTTAATGTATTTCCATTCAATTAAAAATGAAAATCTGATCTTAGTTTTATTCCAGGGTTTCTGATTTTTAATATTAATTTTAAAACTATTAAAAATATTTATTGAAAAAATAATATAACTTTTAAAAAAAATCATATTTTCAAAAGTAAATATTTTTTTTTTTAATTTGTCGAAGCAAAACTAATGTAAAATTATCAAAAATGACATGTTTCAATTTTACACATTTTTTTTTAACAATTCTTAACTTTTAATAGTGTAAAGATGAGAAATAGTGGGGGGGAAACTCATTATGCAGAAAAACGAAGTGTACTTTTTAAATGTCTGTCGGGGCGGCAAAGGGTTTAGACCATAGATTCCCAATGGGGGTGGTACCGCCCCCCAGTGGGCGCTGGAGCCTTCCAGAGGGCGGTAGCAGGTCTTGGAAAAAATAGGGGGCGTTAGGACAGTCAAGGGGGGCGGTCATGGATTACTTGCCTATATAGGAATTATAAAATGAAAATAATTGATCTCCTCTGCATTACCCGGTCCGTGATGAAAACCTTAACTGCACTTTTAAAATGAAAATCTATGCAGACGAACATAGATATGTGAGTTAAATTTATTTTATTAGTATAAAAAAAATCGAAGTGGAAGAAGAAAAAGGGGGTTAAATTCGCGGAGAACAAAATTTTATTATATCGGCTACATTGTAGCTGCAGTTCTTTCATGAATGCCAAAATATCACAGCAGAACACGAAAAATCACTATGACTCTCATTAAAAATCATTATGAATTCAAAAACTGTAGAGTGCAAAATTCGCGAATAATTTGTTGTCTGGAAGTTTTAAACAGAATTCTTTTTTATTAAACTGTATTCCAAAAAATTCTGAAATATGACGACTACATATGTCTTAACAGAGATTTTTAAACGAATCCGTGATTTGTATCAATTCAAGAGATTTATTTTTTCTTAGTGAAAGTGATAAAAATCATTATATATATAAATTTGTTCAAATTTGAATTTATCTAAACTTAAATAGGGAAAAAATTATTTGGAAATATCTTAATCAAAGAAAAATTGGCGGCAGTGCAATATTGAGTATTTGAAATATGGATCTACGCACTCTCCTACAAATCACTCGTTGCCTATATGCTTAATTTGTCAAAAAATATTTCTTTCAAATGAAGCAATGAAGCCTTCTAGGCTACAAAAGCATTTGAATAAATGCATGCTGATACAAAAGCAGAGCTGCCAAGTCTCCAGCAGTTAGTACACCACTATTATCTTAGTGAAAATACGGTTATTTTAAATCGCCCAAAGGTTAAAATTAAATAAAGAAACATATCAAACCTTTTCTGTCATTTTCTAAACAAAATGACGAACTACGAGCCTCATATAATAATATACAGGGGTTAGACAAAAATATGGAAACACCTTTAAAAAAAACACGTTTCCTTGCGTAGTATTGTGTACGGTGCCCGTTGTTATTCAAAACAGCTTGCAGTCTTCTCGGAATGGATAAATACAGTTTCTGTATGTTTACCAAGGGAATATTATACCATTATTCCTGCAAAACGGTGGCAAGTTGAGATAACGATGTTGGCGATGGATAACGAGAACGCACTTTCCGCTCCAATGTAGACCACAAAGGTTCAATAATATTTAAGTCTGATGACTTTGGTGGCCTGACGAGATGCGAAAATTCATCCTCGCGCTCAGAAAACCAGTCCTGGACAATGTGAGCTGTGTGAACAGGGACGTTGTCGTCTTGGAAGATAACATCGTCATTGGGGAATAAAGCTTGTATCAATGGATGGACAGGATCGGCCAAAACGTTCACATAAGTCTGAGCAGTAATACGCCCTTACAGAGTTATCATGGGGCCAGAAGAGAACCACGATATGGCTGCCCAAACCATCACCGAACCTCCGCCATCTTTCACTCTTGGCAACAAGCAGTCTGTATTATAGGCTTGAGATGGCGTTCTCCAGACGTAAACTCGGCCAGAAGTGGGGAACAATGTGAAAGAAGACTCATCAGACCATATTACTCTCTTCCACTGCTCTATAGTCCAGTTTTTATGACTTAAACACCATTTTTTCCTGTTACAGGCATTAGCATTACTGATGGATGGCTTTTCAATTGCAACACGGCCAGCAATTCCCTATTTATGAAGCTTCCTTCTAATTGTTTTGGTACTCACAAGATTTGGTAACACGATATTCATTTCAGCAGTAACTTTTGCACCTGTGGACTGCTTATTTTTCGCGATAATCCTTCTTAATGATCGTCTGTCACGATCACTCAGAACACACTTTCGTCCGCGCTGTGATTTAGCGGATGATGTTTTTTCCGCATTTCAAATATGCGGAATAAATCTTCGACACAGTACCTCTTAAAACACTAAAAACCTCGGCTACCTTGCTTACGGAAGCACCCACCATACGTGCGCCAACAATTTGTCCATGTTCGAAGTCTGTTAACTCTGACATAATGCAATGATAATCTCACATAACAGTGATCCACCAACGACTGAACGGTGCAGCGATTTTACGAAGTTCTATAGGTGGCGACAGTAGGCGAAAACTCCAGTGCCATCAGCATAGTTCATTATAATCAATCTTTCTTTTCAAACATGCATTTCAAAAGGTGTTTCCATATTTTTGTCCAACCCCTGTATTGTTAATAGCAAAAGTATGAAAATCGCACACAAACGGTGAGAAATTAATCTTGCCTGAAATCAGAGAGATAATAAAAAATGTTCTTCGACATAAGAAACTGTCAGATATCATCAAAAGATATACTGAGTAATAATTCGGTACAAAGAAGAATGGCTAAAGGCATTGAAATATCATCATGCTATTACTGAAAAACCTGCAAATTTTCCATTAACACGCGTTTCCAAATAACAAAAACTCATAACAGACAAAAAAAAAATGTCAAGCGTTATTATTTGCTAAAAATTTGGAAACTAATACGAAGAGAGAATCGATATTTAATACCATGAAGTTAGTCCAAGAGAAATTCCTTTTCATAATATCTTACTACTGGTGTTGCTTCAGCAACGACGGGACATCATAAGGGTTTCATTAACACATATTCTTTTATACATCATCAGCATTTGGTTTCAAAAAATTAGAATGAAAACTGTACAGTTGCTTCTTTTTACAGTATTAGATTAGTCAATATGAATAGAAGCAATTTATTGAATGACAGGATATTTAGAAAACTTTACAGTGAAAATCATTTCAAAACAAAGTGAGACAATTGTTTCACTTTGTAGTGCAGTTGCCACTTTGCGTCAGATTTGCAAGTGATTACAATTGTTTGCTGCTGCACAGAGAAGTTCCTTGTCTTTGAAAAGGTATTTGTCTGAATCGTTTTTCAATATATTTGATTCAGTACTATACTTAATTGAAAACAGAGGTGTAAAAATACGCTGAAACCTGATTACGTTAAAAAGATGACATCGATTATTTGACAGATCTGTTTAGAACCCTTAATTAAATCAATTTAAAAATTTTAAATATTTTGATAAGGCATCAGATGATTGCAAGATGATGAGTTGAATTTAATTAGAACAAAAAACCGCATACCTGCTTTTGTGGGTAAACTTTTCTTGCTCAAACGAAATCTAAGTAAATGAGAATGCAGCCACTTTGTCACATTATTCGCAGTTTGTAAAAACAGGAATATTTACTTCGCAAATGCAGATACAGCAGTATCATCATATTTACATGAAGAAATGGTGGAACTCACAGCAAACGAGAACTAAAAGTAAAAATCGAAAATGGACACTAAGAGTTCTAACTTAAAAAAATCCCTTTCGGCATGGCCTATAGGCGGAGGTAGATTTCGAAGTTTTCATCTCAAAAAAAAAAAAATGCCCATCTCTACTCAAATGCCCATTTTGGCAATATATTTTGAATTATATTCTTACTTTATTTAAAAACTTGACCAATATGCTCATTATATAGTTCCGAAATAACAAAAAAAACTGTTAATTAAATTCGTTTGACAGCAAAATTGAATTTAAAAATGAGTCATAAAATAACCAATTTATTATTTTAATACATCCACAATTCTTTAATCAAGATCGCTTTGAGAAATTTTGTGCGAAGTGCCCACTTTGACAGATTTTTTTAAATATATATTTAGCCTTTATCAAAAATCTGACCATTACAGCACATTACACAGTTTTTAAATAACAAATAACTGTCAATTGAATGCGTTTGAGAGCAAAATTGAATTTAAAAATGAGTCATAAAATAAACAATTTGTTATTTGAATACAACTTCAATTCTTTTATCATGATCGCTTTGGGAATTTTTTTTGCGAAGTGCTTACTTTGACAGCTTTTAAAATATATATATTCACCCTTTATAAAAAAAATCGACGAATACGCACATTATACAGTTCCTAAGTAACAAAAAACTGTCAATTAAATGCGTTTCAGAGCAAAATTGGATTTAAAAATGAGTCATAAACTAGCCAATTTGTTATTTGAATACCCACAGTTCATTAATCATGATCGCTTTGGGAAATTTTGTGCGAAGTGCCCATTTTGCAGCCTTTTTTGAAATATATTCTGCCTTTATCAAAAAACTGACCACTCCGTCACATTATATAGTTCCTAAATAAGAGAACCTGTAAATTGGATGTGTTTGAGAACAAAAAAAGATTTAAAAATGACTCGGTAAAAACGCAATTTCTTAAATTTCCTCAAATTTTAATCACGATAACTTCGTGAAATTCTGTTCAAAATACCCTTTTTGGCAGCCTTTTAAAAAATATATTCTGCCTTTATCAAAAAACTGGCCAATACGTCAAGTTATATAGTTCGTAAATAATAGGACCTGTAAATTGGATGGGTTTGAGAACAAAAATGAATTTAAAAATGACTCATAAAAAACGCAATTTGTTATACTTAATGAATTTTTTAATGATGAAAACTTCGGGAAATCTGTTCAAAATACCATTTTTGGCAGCCTTTTTAAAAATATATTCTGCCTTTTTCAAAAAATTGGCCAATACGTCGCATTATATAGTTGCTAAATAAGAGGATCTGTCATTTGAATGCGTTTAAAATCAAAAATGAATTTTAAAAAGAGTCAGAATATAAGCAGTTTGGATTTAAGGTTTTTTCTCCAACTCCTATTTTTGTTTAATTTATTTTTGCTATAAGAATTGGTTCTATGAAAAACTTGTCAATGTAAAAGTTGTAGATATTATTGTGAAGATGTAAAATAAATTTAATTAGATTTAATTGCTTAAGAATTGAGTAAGTTGTGGGTTTTTTTTCTTTTTCCTCCCCCCTTTTTCTTTTCGTTTTTAATTTTTTTCATCGGTAAAAATTGGTCCTATCAAAAACTTGTAAATACAAAAGTTTTAGATAATATTGAGTACATTTATATAAAATTTAGTTGGATTTGATATCTTGAGAATTGACGAAGTTATGAATTTTTTTCTTCCAAAAACCATGTTTTTTTCGCCCCTTAAGCCCATTTTTAACTTTATCAAAAATCTGTCACGCATAAACTTTTTCCTCATTTTTTAGAAGTAATATAAACTTTAAACTGATTCGATATCTATTTTAACTAAAAAGTTATCGCGTTTTTTCTGTTTTCACAAAAACCCTCCTAACTTCCACCCCCTTGGTCCGATTTTGCCCATTAACGAACTTAACCGAGATTTCATGCCCCTTGATTTTATGTAAAAGTTTGAAGAAGATCTGAGCATAATTATGGAAGTTATCGTGTCTAGAAGAAAGTGATATACACCGATAGATAGATAGATAGATAGATAGATAGATAGATAGATAAACTTTTTTACTGATGGTAGTTTTGGGGTCTAGGAGTCATGATTCGTGTAGATCCGCAAAAAATTTTCAGAAATTCCAACATGGGAGACAATGCAATAGGTAGTATTTCATACGAAATCTACCTAAAACCAATACAGTTCTCTAACATAGACAATGAGCGAAATTATATAAAATTTTAATTGATTTTCCTTCATCAGATATGCTGATAGTGGGTTCCGTGCAGTTGCTAATTTACTGTATAAGAAAAAAAAACAGTCACCTTTGAACCTGACAATTTGTGACTGATGATAAAGAAATTGGAATCCGACATGAACAAATTGTTAAAACTCCATCAGCCTCAACCATTTCAGTATATATATTTTTAATTTATTGATTTTGTGTTTATTTTTCAGTATTTAATAAACAATTTTTTACTACATTTGATGATCCGTTTTAATTAACTTCTGCTTTGTGATTCTTAATAGATAGACAGATAAAATGTAGATAATATGCAACAATATTTTTACATTTTGTATTATTAACTATTATAAAAGAGGGGGGGCGTTGGCATTTTTTTCTCTTGTAAAGGGGGCGGTGGTCCAGAAAAGGTTGGAAACCTATGGTTTAGACGGTAAGCACGCAAGGGTTTCGCAGCATTCATCCCATTCTGATAATAGAGTTTTACCAATTCACTATGAACTTTCGCTGGAAGAGACATTTCATCGGCATGTGCAAGCTCCCAACTGAAGAGCAAACATTTCCATCCCACTTTTCATCCGTTTTCTACGCTATCTGGCAAACGGCGTTCCGTAATTGGTGTTTTGCCTCTGTCATATGCAAATTTCCTTGCACCGTCATCATGCTGTTGTTTTTAAGCTATTGCATAGCTTTTAACGCGGGCTTTGAGCGCAGCGACCGAATCTAGAAATTCCGTAACGAGAAAACCTAACACTTCCGTAACGAAAAAAACCTAACACTTCGGCTAACGTCGTTTCAGTTCGGCAAAATTATGCACGGTATCCTTCGGTAGACTTCGGTAGACATTGATGCGGTATTTTTCAGATATTAGGATATCAAGTCTCATACTTATGATCTAATTTTCACAGCGCGGCCAAATTTTGTTTGGTAATTTATTATGAGATAGTATTAATTTTTCGTGACAGGAGACCACCCACTGTGAGGGTCGAAAAATTTAAAATGCTTATAACTCACGATCTAATTTTCGTAGCGCGGCCAAATTTTGTTTGGTAATTTATTATGAGGCAGTGTTAATTTTTGGTGACAGGAAACACCACACGGTGAGGGGTCAAAAATTTAAAATGCTTATAACTCGCGATCTAATTTTCGTAGCGCGGCCAAATTTTGTTTGGTAATTTATTATCAGACTGTTAATTTTTGGTGACAGAAGACCCCTCACGGTGAGGGTCGAAAAATTTAAAATGCTTATAACTCGCGATCTAATTTTCGTAGCGCGGCCAAATTTTGTTTGGTAATTTATTATGAGGCAGTGTTAATTTTTGGTGACAGGAAACACCACACGGTGAGGGGTCAAAAATTTAAAATGCTTATAACTCGCGATCTAATTTTCGTAGCGCGGCCAAATTTTGTTTGGTAATTTATTATGAGGCAGTGTTAATTTTTGGTGACAGGAGACCCCCCACGGTGAGGGTCGAAAAATCTAAAATGCTTATAACTCGCGATCTAATTTTCGTAGCGTGGTCAAATTTTGTTTGGTAATTTATTATGAGACAGTGCCTATTTTTGGTGACAGGAGATACCCCCAAGGTGAGGATCGAAAAGTTTAAAATTCTTATAACTCGCTATCTATTTTTTGTAGCGCGGCCAAATTTTGTTTGGTAATTTATTATGAGGCAGTGTTAATTTTTGGGGACAGGAGACCACCCACGGTGAGGGTCGAAAAATTTAAAATGCTTATAATTTACGATCGAATTTTCGTAGCGCGCCCAAATTTTGTTTGGTAATTTATTATGAGACTGTTAATTTTTGGTGACAGAAGACCCCTCACGGTGAGGGTCGAAAAATTTAAAATGCTTATAACTCGCGATCTAATTTTCGTAGCGCGGCCAAATTTTGTTTGGTAATTTATTATGAGACTGTTAATTTTTGGTGACAGAAGACCCCTCACGGTGAGGGTTGAAAAATTTAAAATGCTTATAACTCGCGATCTAATTTTCGTAGCGCGGCCAAATTTTGTTTGGTAATTTATTATGAGGCAGTGTTAATTTTTGGTGACAGGAAACACCACACGGTGAGGGTCGAAAAATTTAAAATGCTTATAACTCGCGATCTAATTTTCGTAGTGCGGCCAAATTTTGTTTGGTAATTTGTTATGAGACAGTGTTAATTTTTGGTGACAGGAGACCCCCCACGGTGAGGGTCGAAAAATTTAAAATGCTTATAACTCGCGATCTAATTTTCGTAGCGCGGCCAAATTTTTTTGGTAATTTGTTATGAGACAGTGTTAATTTTTGGTTACAGGAGACCCCCCCACTGTGAGGGTCGAAAAATTTAAAATGCTTATAACTCGCGATCTAATTTTCGTAGCGCGGCCAAATTTTGTTTGGTAATTTATTATGAGGCAGTGTTAATTTTTGGTGATAGGAGACCCCCCACGGTGAGGGTCGAAAAATCTAAAATGCTTATAACTCGCGATCTAATTTTCGTAGCGTGGTCAAATTTTGTTTGGTAATTTATTATGAGACAGTGCCTATTTTTGGTGACAGGAGATACCCCCAAGGTGAGGATCGAAAAGTTTAAAATTCTTATAACTCGCTATCTATTTTTTGTAGCGCGGCCAAATTTTGTTTGGTAATTTATTATGAGGCAGTGTTAATTTTTGGGGACAGGAGACCACCCACGGTGAGGGTCGAAAAATTTAAAATGCTTATAATTTACGATCGAATTTTCGTAGCGCGCCCAAATTTTGTTTGGTAATTTATTATGAGACTGTTAATTTTTGGTGACAGAAGACCCCTCACGGTGAGGGTCGAAAAATTTAAAATGCTTATAACTCGCGATCTAATTTTCGTAGCGCGGCCAAATTTTGTTTGGTAATTTATAATGAGGCAGTGTTACTTTTTGGTGACGGGAGCCCCCCCCCCCACGGTGAGGGTCGAAAAATTTAAAATGCTTATAACTCACGATCTAGTTTTCGTAGCGCGGCCAAATTTTGTTTGGTAATTTATTATGAGACATTGTTAATTTTTGGTGACAGGAGACCCCCCCCCCCACGGTGAGGGTCGAAAAATTTAAAATGCTTATAACTCGCGATCTAATTTTCGTAGCGCGACCAAATTTTGTTTGGTAATTTATTAAGCTATTGCATAGCTTTTATCGCGGGCTTTGAGCTCGGCGACCGAATCTAGAAATTCCGTAATGAGAAAAAATCCTAACACCCCGGCTAACGTCGTTTCAGTTCGGCAGACTTTGGCACGGTATCCTTCGGTAGACTTCGGCAGACATTGACGCGGTATTTTTGCATAAGTTGATAAAAAATGCTATGCAATAGCTTTACCGCGGCAGTCCCCGAATGCCACATGTTTTTTTTTTTTTTTTTTTTTTTTTGTCGTTTGCATAGCTGTTTTTTGAGCGAGCATAAAGTGTCCGTTTATTGCGATACGCGCACCATTCCAACGCTCTTTAAGGTTTTAGCATGCGCTGAGCATGTCGTGAGGGAAAAAAATGGTCGTTGCTAGTTGAGAATTTCGAGTTTCTGTCGCTTTAACCGAAACCGCGAGCGACAATTTGTTGCCATTGATAGAATATCGAGCTCATACCTGTGAATAACTACATCTAAAAATTTCATCTCGATCAGTTGAATGGGCCGGCAACTAGAGTTCGATATATCGGCAAAGTTTTTTGTTGAGCACCCTGTATATATATATATATATATATATATATATATATATACAGGGTGATTCTAAATTGTTTTTACAATAAAAGAGTGGTGATACTACACATCAAAACAATAAATATTAAATAAGAAACCAAGGGTCCCAAACGTTTTTCAAAGCAGATAGCCGCCATTAAAGTTTAGGGTCCAAAATTTCAAATAAATATAAAAAACGGAAAAATTGGTCGATTGATTTGCGGATTTCACTAAAATTATTCTTTATGTCGGTATTTTCTTGAAAATAAATTATAAAGATAAATTTCAGAATGTGCCGATAGAGGGCGCTTTAGACTTTGAAGTAACGAACAACTATTTTTTGCCGTTATTTTTTTTTTTTTTTTTTTTTTTTTTTTTTTTGCATTTCATTAAATGTTTTCGTAAGCTTAGACTTAGACTTAAATTTTGACCTCAAAATCTGAATAGTTGGGCGTGGTTAAGTAGCACAAACTGAACTGTGAAGTTACTCTAAATTTAAAGCGCCCTCTAACGGAATTTTTTGAAATTTATCTTTAAAAATTTTTTCAAGAAGATACTTACTTATAGAATAGTTGATATCGATGAATTTTTCCGTTTTCTATAATTATTTGAAATTTGAACCCCCCCCCCCCTTGAACATAGTTCAGTTTGCACTACTTAACCATTCTCAACTATTCAGATTTTGAGCTCAAAATTTAAGCTTAAGTCTAAGCTTCCGAAAACATTTAACGAGATGCAAAAAATAACGGCAAAAAATATTTGTTTGTTACTCCAAAGTCTAAAGCACTCTCTATCGGTATTATTTTTTTTAACTTTATAATTTATTTTTTAAGAAAATACCGACATAAAGAATAGTTTTAGTGAAAACCGCAAATCAATCGACCAATTTTTCCGTTTTTTATAATCATTTGAAATTTGAACTCTCTGAACACAATTCCGTTTGTGCTACTTAACCATCCCCAACTATTCAAATTTTGAGCTCAAAATCAATCGACCAATTTTTCCGTTTTTTATGATTATTTGAAATTTTGGACCCTAACCTTTAATAGCGGCTATCTCCTTCGGAAAACGTTTGGGACCCTTGGTTTCTTATTTAATATTGTTTGACTTGATGTGTGCTATCACCCTTCTTTTTTTGTAAAAACAATTTAGAATCCCCCTGTATATATATATATCCACTAAAAAACAAATTTTCAAAAGTAAAATAAGAGCCAAGCTAAAAAAAAAAGAAAAAGGTTTGTTCCGCTTCTGTATTGTGATCTTGTAACATCGCCTTGGCGACAAACACAGCCCACGCCAATTATACGCCAATCGGCAATTTAGTGTAACCCTGCTCACGTGGTGTGTGACGCAGTGGATTGAGAGAAACGGTCTCTTAGCAACAAGCTCTGAATGCTGCAACAAGCGGCGAGTCTAACAAAAAAAAAAAAACATTCCATTAAAATTTACAGTCTACTTGCTTTTTCTTTTTAATTTAGTACACCTCCGTACATTTTGGTCCTAGCGACCCGGAGGTATGATCTAGCCAGCATCTTTTCTATTGAGTTAAATACTTGAATTTATCGAATTTCGTCAACAAGATGAATAATGTCGGAAACTGAAATAAAAGCGTTGAACAGAAGGCGAGGGAATATAAAAGCCCAAGTCACTAGAATATTTAACGCAACGGATGGAAAAACATTTAATTTATCTGAATGGAAAGCCCATCTGGACTCTTTGTCGAAAACAGAAGAAAGGTTTGAAGCTCTCAAGCTTGAATATTACAGATTAATTGAGGAAGAAAAGTTGGAAGAAACGGAAAAAATACTCAGTCAACTGGACGAGGATATTCTACAACTAGAGGTAAGCTTAAAATCCTCTATTAATGCTTATTATGAAAATACTGATTCAAATAAAAAATCCATCGAACAGGACCAAGCTAAAACGTCTAGCATTAAGCTACCTAGGGTCATATTGCCGATTTTTAGTGGCAGAATTGAAGAATGGTCCGTATTTAAAAGTACTTTTAATGAGTTTATTAATGATAATTCAAATTTAAAAGATAATGAAAAATTATTTTATTTGCGTTCTGCTTTGACTGGTGAAGCGAGGAGTTTGCTTACACCAGATGAAAATTATGTTTCACTTTTCAATGCGTTAGAACAAAGATACGAGAATAAAAGAGTTATGGTAGATTGTCATATAAAGAATATTTTAAATCTTTGTATAATTAAACAAGAATCCGCTAAGGATCTGCGCATTTTATTGGATAACGTAAAGAAAAATTTAAGGGCTCTAAAGATCTTAAAGTATGATAGAGATAATTTCTCGAACGCAATTTTGCTGAATATTATTCTAAATAAACTAGATAGCGAAACTCGTAAACAATACGAACTAACATTAAAGGATAATGAAGTGCCTAATTTTGATGAATTTTTAGAATTTCTTGAGCGAAGATGTGAAATCTTAAATAGTATAAGTTCTAACGTATCCTCTAAATATACTGCAAAATCTTTATTCATAAAAACAAACAAACCTCAAAGTAAATGTTGCGTAATCTATAAAACCGAAAACCACCCCTTATATCATTGTGTTAAATATAAAAATATGAAGTTAAGTGAGCGAATTAACCTTGTTAAGAAAAATAAACTTTGCTTCAATTGTTTAAGTTCAGCCCACCGCATCAATTATTGTAATTCAAAAAGCACATGTCATGTTTGCAAGAGCGCAAGCCATCATTCATCATTACATAATTACACAACACCAGTAAACAATCCTATAAACAATCTCCCAATACATGAAACAATAAATAGCAATTTTGTTTCGGAAGATTTATCACAAAACGAAACTACTGCTCATTCATTTTTTTCGTATGAAAATGATAATAATAAATCTGTTTTAATTAGCACTGCAAAAATTTATTTGACAGATGTAAATGGCATCAAAATTCCTTTCAGGGCAATATTGGATTCCGCATCGCAGAATTGTTTTTGTACATTTAAAGCAGCACAAATATTAGGCTTGAAAAAAGAGAAAATAAATATTCCTATAAGTGGAATAAATAAATTGCCTATTTACATTAAATCTAGAATCAAATCAAAGTTGTCAAATAAAATGAATAGTACCAGTTATGATATTGAGTTATTAATCGTTCCAAACATCTGTGACTTCACGCCCTCGAAAAAGATAAACATATCAGATTTAAAAATTCCAGCAAATATTTGTTTAGCGGATAAAAAATTTAACATTCCAAGCAGTGTGGAGATAATTATCGGTGCTGAACTGTATTTTTCTCTTTTAAATGAAAAAAAAAATAAATTTAGGCAATAACTTATATTTGCAATCAAGTATTTTCGGTTATATTGTATCTGGTTGTATTTATGACAAAACAATAAATAATAATAATACTAATTATTGTTTCTTAACAAAAAATTTTGAAATACTTAATGACACTTTGAAGTCTTTCTGGGAAATTGAAGAAGTACAAAATTTAAAACCCTATAACAGTGAAGAATTAGAATATTGTAATGATCACTTCGATAAAACGCACTTCAGAAAACCGGATGGTAGGTTTGTGGTCACGATGCCGTTTAAACCACAGGTTTTAGAACCCGATTTGGGAAATTCCAAAAATCTTGCTTTGAAAAGATTAAACTCGCTGTGGCAACGTTTAGATCAAGATCCTGTTATGAAAAATTTATACACAGAATTTATTAAAGAATATAGAGATTTAAATCACATGCATGAAATAAAAGAAAACACGAACTTTAATGATGGCTATTACTTACCACATCACGGTGTTTTACGACCCTCTAGTAAAACCACAAAACTACGCGTCGTTTTTGACGCTAGTGCCAAGTCAACCAACGGAAAATCTTTGAACGATTTATTATGTAAGGGTGGAGTTCTGCAAGATGATCTTTTTTCGATATTAATTAGATTTAGAAAGCATATTTATGCTTTTACTGCGGATATTAAACAAATGTTTAGTATGATAGAAATAAATACATACCAGTACAAATATTTAAAAAATTTGTGGAAAGACAGTATGTCATCCCCGGTTAAGGTATTTCAGCTAACAACAGTTTCGTATGGAACATCTTGTGCCCCCTACTTAGCCACCAAAGTATTACAACAATTAGCTCTAGATGAGAAAAAGGAATTCCCGTTAGCATTGAAAATTGTTTTGAAGGACTTTTATATGGATGATTGCCTATCGGGCTCATCCAATTTAGAAGAATTCAGATTAATGAAATCGCAATTAACAGAACTCCTCCTAAAGGGAGGGATGGTTTTACACAAATGGTGCACCAATGAGGTCCAATCTACTGATAATCACGTGTTTCCCCTGGACAGAAATTCTGAAGAAATAACTGTTAAAACATTTGGGATGTTGTGGAACAGTTTCAATGATACCTTTAGGTATAAAGTTAATATTAACACAAAAAGTGATTTCACAAAAAGAGATGTACTTTCGCAAATTGTCCGCATTTATGATACTCTCGGTCTCTTAGGGCCAGTGATTGCTAAAGCAAAAATATTCATGCAGGAGCTATGGCTTCTTAAAATAGAGTGGAATGAGAAGCTGCCCTCTCATGTTGCCAAACAATGGGAAACCTTCCTCGAAAGTCTTAAAGAACTGGAATCCGTTGAAGTACCAAGATGCTTCCTAGCTGTGAACCAATCAGTGGTGCTAAATGGTTTCGCAGATGCGTCTTCCAAGGCTTATGGCGCAGTGATATACATGCAAACATCTAATTCTAGTGAAACCGTCAGTCACTTATTATGTAGTAAATCCCGCGTGTGTCCAACCAAAGTAATAACAGTGCCACTTTTCGAACTGTCAGCATGTCTTCTTCTGGCTAAATTCACTAACAAGGTCTTAAATTCATTAGACAAACAGGTAGCTTCAGTCAATTTGTTTTCTGATTCAACTATTGCTTTAGCTTGGATAGACACTGCTCCTCATCTCCTGAAAACGTTTGTGGGAAACCGCGTTGTGCAAATTAAGGAGCAAACTAAGAACTTTCCATGGTTTCATATTCCGTCAGAACATAATCCAGCTGACTTGATATCAAGAGGTGCAAGCGTGGAAAACCTGTCTTCTAACCAGTAGTGGTGGCATGGCCCGCCTCTTTCAATTCTTGAAGAAACAATAGCAAAAACTGATTCTAATAAAAGTGACATTAAAGATTAACATTATTCTATGAGCTTAAAGCTCCCAACAACTTGACATTCGCTATACATAATTAACCCAATTTGTGTGATAATTTAATTAATCTTAGCAATAATTTCCAAAAATTAATTAGAATTTTAGCTTATATTTTCAGATTCATACATAAATGTAAAAAAGTAATATCTGTAACCGGCCCTCTGTTGCTGGAGGAATTAAGAAAGGCAGAGAATTATTTAATAAAAGATATACAGGTAAAGTATTTCAAAAATGAAATTTCGGCCCTCCAAACGGGATCTTCGGTTCATCGCGCAAGTAAGTTAAAATTCTTAAATCCCTTTTTAGATAGAGATAGCTTATTCAGGGTGGGAGGAAGACTAGCAAAATCAAATTTGAATTTTGACCATAAACACCCCATTATACTTCTGGCGAGCTGTCGCTTGACGAAATTAATTTTTCAATATTATCATAAGCGAGATTTTCATGTAGGACCCCAAGCTCTTTTTAACACAGTGCGTCAAAAATATTGGCCTCTCGGTGGCAGAAATATTGAGCGTAAAATTGTACATGAGTGTTTACAATGCTTTAAAATTAAACCTATAACGGCTAGTCAAATGATGGGGGATCTCCCTCCTGAAAGAATAGTACCCAGTTCCCCATTTTTAAATGTGGGATTAGATTTAAGTGGGCCTTTTGAAATAAAATATAAAGGTCAAAGAAAGGGTACTTTTCAGAAAATCTATGTTGCCATATTTGTATGTATGGTCACTAAAGCTGTGCACTTGGATTTTGTCTCAGACTTGACATCCGAGGCTATAATAGCAACTCTAAAAAGATTCTTCGCTCGTCGTGGGAAAAGCTCTGTAATTTTTAGCGACAATGCTACAAATTTCGTTGGGGCTTCAGCAGAACTAAAACGTTTACGCAGACTTGTTACGAGTGATGAAGTTTCGAACTTTTTAGCTTCTGAAGGTATTAACTGGAAGTTCTCCCCTCCTAGGGCGCCAAATTTTGGTGGCCTTTGGGAGGCAGGAGTCAAATCTTTCAAATACCACTTAAAAAGAGCTGTGGGCTCAGCTCATCTCACGATCGAGGAATTCCTGACAGTTATCACACAGATAGAGGCTATTTTAAATTCGCGACCACTTTGTCCTTTGTCAACAGATCCTGACGATCTTCAGGTGTTGACTCCTGGTCACTTCCTCATAGGAAAGCCTCTTAATTTAATTCCTGAACCCAATTTAAGTGAGATCAAAGATAATTTGCTAAATAAATGGCAAAGGACTCAAAAATTAACGCAGTTAATATGGAAACGTTGGCAGAATAATTATCTGAGCCTGTTAAAAGAAAGGAATAAGTGTCTATTTAAAAAGCCTAATATTCTGCCAGGAATGCTAGTTTTGCTTAAGGACTCACAACTACCCATTTGCACTTGGTCTTTAGGCCGCATTAATAAGGTTTTCCCAGGCGCGGACGGAATAGTCAGGGTAGTTGAAGTTCGTACCGCTAAAGGTAATTTTAAACGACCTATTTCAAAAATAAGTATATTACCCATTGAGGACAACATCATAGATCCTAAACCTTAAATGTGCTTTATTATGTATTAATTTTTCATGTATTATTTTTTATGTATTATTTGTGTTTCTTTCTTTCTTTATTTTTTGCTTATAGTTTGTATCATGTTGTGTTATTATTTGTATTGCATATGTATCTTGAAATATAAAAATATTTCAACGCCGGGCGGGATGTTCCGCTTCTGTATTGTGATCTTGTAACATCGCCTTGGCGACAGACACAGCCCACGCCAATTATACGCCAATCGGCAATTTAGTGTAACCCTGCTCACGTGTTGTGTGACGCAGTGGATTGAGAGAAACGGTCTCTTAGCAACAAGCTCTGAATGCTGCAACAAGCGGCGACTCTAACAAAAAAAACATTCCATTAAAATTTACAGTGTACTTGCTTTTTCTTTTTAATTTAATTTTTCTTTTTAATTTAGTACACCTCCGTACAAGGTTAAAGTTGTAGCTAAAAAATGATGTGATATCAAATTTCCAAGCTTATATTATGGTTCTTATTTAACATTTTCCATTAAAATAAATTACCTTTTGTAAGTGGAGTGCCTTCGTATATGTTGATAGAAATCCTTTTTTTCTCATACTATATACATCATAGCGTGTTTCTGAAAATTCAAATGTTTTAAAATTATGCATGAGGGGCTTGGCGGCCATCTTTCCATGTTTTATATAAATTTCTGTCTATTCAAATCCACAGTCAAAATCCGAAATTCGAAATTGTTATTTAAACAGACATTTTAAGCTTTTTCTTTACGGAAATTTATTCACAGAGCTTTATCTCATAAAACAATAGTGATTTATACAAAGGATTCACCTTATAATTTATTTCTTTGAAAACACGATTCCTCTTATGGCTACTTTTTTAGAGCAATTAATCATTTAAAAGCAGTAACAATCAACTTCCTTTCTAAAAGTTTTATTATTATTATTTATTTGTACGTAGTTAATATCAGAAGTTCTAAATTGTTGTTAATACAAACCTATCGCGCTTTCCTTTACGAACTTGGATGCTCAGACATTTGTGTAAAACATAGAAAGATGGCCGCCAAGCCCCTCATACATAATTTTAAAACATTTGAATTTTCAGAAACACATTATGATGTATTTAGTATGAGAAAAAAAAGATTTCTATCAACATATACGAAGGCACTCGACTTACAAAAGGTAATTAATTTTAATGGAAAATGTTAAATAAGAACCATAATATAAGCTTGGAAATTTGATATCACATCATTTTTTAGCTACAACTTTAACCTTTTTCTTTTTTTTAGCTTGGCTCTTTTTTTTACTTTTGAAAAGTTGTTTTTTAGTGCATATCATTTCTTTTTTTAAAACAGATTATGTATAACTTAAATAGTTTTACACATTCTAATTAAAATGAGTTTTCGTATAGCCTTTTGTAAACAGTGAGCAAACACAATATTTATTACTAGCAGTTACCCGTGACTTCGTTCACATAACATTTAAAGAAGAAATAATTGATCAATCAAGCAAAAAATTTCGATGATGAAAAGCATGTGTAATTATCTTTTTATCGCGAATTTATGGTAAAAAAAACTTTTGATAATCCCTATTTGCTAATTTGTTTGCTGGTCAAAATTTTCCTTTCAGCGAATAATACTAATAGATAGAAACATTCTTGAATTCTTTTGTTCAGCCCTGTAGTTTTCCAAGTGCCTTTAATACACGAAAGTATCTTTCTAAAATTTATTTCAAACAAAAATATTTCTTATTACTACCTAAATTACATTTTCAGAAATTATTATCCGAAGACAACCTTGTATCTAGTTCTTTGCGGGACCCTGTTTATCATTTTATATATATACTACAAACATTTCTTAGTTTACTAAATGCAGTTCAAAATAAAAATGCATATTTTATTTAAAAACCGCCTTTAAGTAAATTACGCTCATATTCAGTAACCTTTCCGAGATCTTTTGTGTAACCCTGTATATCTAAATTTAACTATTTATACTATTACCATTTATACTCTCCATTTAATATGCATACATTTAGCGAAACTTAAAAGCACATATCATAATTCAAAATGCATTTCATCCATGCAACAGTCATCATCCATGATATACAGTACTTCGGATAGAATATATAATATTTGAAATCTTTTGTGTGAATCTGTAAATGCTATGCACTTCGTATTATGCATGAAATAACTTACATTAAGCCTCAGCAACATATATCAATTTGGTTAAACATGAAATCGTTTACCATAATTAAAATATGTCGGAAACTGTTCCTCCCTTTATTCCTATGCAATGGAATTCTTCTGTCTGACCCTGTAAATGAATAGTAAGTGCCCTTTTCACTACATACTTTACAAAATGCATATTTTAGTGCACTTTGTAAATGCATATAAATTTGAATATGTTCTACAGGCTATAACATCGTTAAATTTAATTAAAACGATTTTTCCCCATAATGCCGTAATATAAGGAAATTTTTTGACTATCCCTGTAAATAAACTAATCATGGTAGAAACTTTATTTTCAATAGGTATTCGTGCTAGGTAAACGTTAAGAACGTCCAAAAATTTCATGGAAATCGGAGTATATTTACGAAAGTTAGAAAGCGACCAGACAGACAGACAAACCGAAAGCATAATAACTTTTCAACTTTGTTCGAAAGTGTTAAAAAATTGAGCCAAAAATATATTAATCAGTGATTTTATTTTCCACCTTTTCCCCACAAAAAATTTCTTCCATTGATAATTATGAGTTTTGAATAAAAATATTCATTTGTATGTAACTTATAACTTATTAATTAGTATAAGTAAAATATATTTCTGATTCGTTTTAAATATGACGTCATTATTTATCTGCCTCCATTAGCTACTGATATTCATACCCCTTGTATTTTTAACGACTGCTATAAAGTACCTGTTTTATTTCAACTATGACGTCACATTTTCATGAGTGAACCATTTTATTAAAAATATAATTCTTTTTCATTCTTTTTACTTTTAATTTATGTCACCATATTTTACACAAAAATTCCCATTAACTAAACAAATATCCTTGTTAAATGTATTATAAAAAATACACCTTTTATTTTTATTTCAAACATGACGTCATATTTATTTTCTTTTAAATTATTTTATTATAGTTTTTCGCGTGGAAGTTTTCTATTAAAAATTCATTGCCGCTGAAAAATTATTATTCCAATTTTTTATTTTCTTGGCAACAGGAAAGGAAAATGGTTAAATTTTATCTGAAAAATGCCTATTGATTTTGTATGAAAAATAATTAAATTTTGAATTATTAAGGAAAATATTTGAATAAAATAAATAAAAATTACGCTATTATTTAATCCGGACTTCTAACTTTACGTCTGCAAAATTTCAAAGCAATCGGTTCAGTAGTTACGGCGTGAAAGCGGAACAAACAAACTCACTTTCCGATTTATAATATTAGTAAGGATTTTTCTTTGATTTTTTGTTGGCCCCCTAATTGTCTTCCTTATTAAATGGACATTAATAAATATGATCTGTATAGTCTTTATAATTCTGAATTTCCATTTCTTTTTTTTCCGTACGAATTAATGATTTTTGATGACCAGATTGTACCTCTTTAACATTCTGAAATATCGCAATCAGAATTTAATGTTTAAAATAAATTTAAAACAAATATACAGATACGATCTAGGTTAAATTAAATTTATAATAAAGAAAACCGAAAAATATAAGATTTAATAGCTCCTCATATATACATTACATAATATTCACGATTCTCGAATGAAAACAAACAACTACATCCTGTTGTCAAACTTTTCGAGAAAAAAAAACACTTCATATGAAAATTTACCTATTTTATGAACATAATAGTAACATTTAGATTTGAAGTTACTGTTAAAATATATGTACACATATAAGCTGTTGTAAATAGCAAAAATGACATACTTCGATAGTTTCAAGGAGACAGGGGCGTACCAGCAGTATTCGGCGCCTGTGTGCAGAACTGCATTTGGCGCCCTACACCCCCCCCCCATCCAATCGCCTGTAAAAATAAAACTTTACACCCCCCCAAAAAAACTATAAATATTTATAAATGTATAGTTGCCATTCTTTTGGAGTTTTTTTAACCAGAAAATTTATTTAATAAAATATGTCTTGTTTCTTTACAGTTCGTACTTTATTTCATTAAATAAATAAATTTCTGTTTCCAAACATGCTTCAATTACTTGAAAAATAAAGAAGGGTGGCAGCTATGTAAATAAAATTCGTAACACAGTAAAACCTGTATAAATGAAAGCACTCTATCACAATCCTGCGTTACGGTAAAATTTCATTATCCCGGAGAAAATAATTTAATGCAACAACAATAGATTGCATCTAAAACAAAGATGTTTGTTTTTTCTTTGCATGTATTGGCGATGGCTAAGAAAATCTACCGAACATAGAGATCTCAAAATTTGGGTAAGGATCAATGATGGTAGATGCACCGTGCACCTGACACTCAATTTTTTTGTTAATTACCCGAAATATTAATTAAAAACCCTTAATGATCATCGCAGAATGGCGATTTTTTATTCCTGAACGAGATCATGCTTGTGTTCTTCCCCAAGCAGTCCTTCCCACTGATCAAAAGCGTAACGTTTGATTTTTTTCTGCATTTTCAAATTGGGATATAGTGAGATCCCGGAAGAATTACAAATAAATAAATAAATAATAATAAAGAAAGAAAGAAAAATGGTATTTTTAATTACTATTTCAAAAACCCTTTTTATTCGGCAGCGATTGGCATCAGTTTTCAAGTTTTCCATTTCTCTAAAGTTTTTTCTCTCCGTGCAAATTATCTCAAGATATCGTTTCCCAATTAAGAAATATGTGATTCGAATATAATTTCGCCCACCCAATAATTTGATATCTCTATCTCCCCATTATTAATTGAGTCCCTCCAATATTCTAGTCCGGTTCAAAAAAATTTTGAGTCCACCCAATATTTTTCAAAAGTTGGCGCCCCTGGTTAAACCTACGGCACGGAATGCCAACAGCTTCACAAACGGCTGATGCTCCATTTTTAAAAGTTAAAATTTGTTTCGCAGCTGACGCCAGTATCTCCAATCAAAAATCTGTAGTCAATTATCGATTACTTTAAATAAGTTTTAATGCTATTAAGTTGTTATTCAGTGATTAAGGTTTCTACATCTTCTTCACCTACAAAACTTTGAAGATAGATTGCCCTCTGAAACTTTAATTTTAAATTTATTCTGAATTAAATTATTGCTGCAAATTATTTTAAAATAGTTTCTGAATCATAGGAGACTTATAGCTATCAGCGTGAGATAGACGCGCATCATATATAACGTTTCCATAGCTGCCAACTTTTACGCATTTTTGCTACCACTAAAATTGCACAGCGATTTTCCATTTGTCTAATCATAAGATTTCGACGATTAAATAAGACAATACTTCCTATAACATTTTTGTGGTAGGAAAAATGCGTAAAAGTTGGCAGCTATGCCTTTCTAACATTTAAGTCTACCTCTATTCATGGACTGATGTTGTAGGAGAAACTTTTACCAGTATTTCCGAATAACAATTTTATTCTTATTTATGATAAATTCTGAAGTAAAGTGACAATCGTTTCTTATAAATAATAATAATAAAAACAAGTGAAATTTAGCTTCTGTGGTAATAAAACTGTACATTATGCTTTTCCACTGCAGTGAAATAATAGTGTTGCATATTTTCAGCTATGCAAATTACGGAGCCTTTTATTATTTATAACTATATGAGGTGCGCCTCTGTTTATAAAGGTTGGACAGGTCTTGTCCAAATGGATTCATTAGAGGATTCATAAGTAGAATAAAATAAAATTTTAAAGAAAGAAATGAATATTTATAAATAATTTGTATAAGGTAAATCTACAAAAGATAAATCCAGATGCCAAGAAAATATATTACATTTTAGTATGAATAAATTAAGAATATTTTTTTCCTAATAGTTGCTTCTCAACTGAAATCTTTTGGCGCCTTTACTGCTTCGGCGCCTGTGTGTGCCGCACACTTTGCACACTGGGTCGGAACGCCCCTGCAAGGAGAAATAACACTTATTGGATTTAAATTTTTTTGTAAAATAATAGAAAGGCACCTTTACTGTTTCTAGGCAATTTTTGTATTTGATAAACTTCAGTGTCATTTGCTACTATCCAGCAGTTTTCTTTGCGAATTACTGATAGATAATGACATAATTCTATGTGTGTACATGAAAAATTGCAGACTGAATTCTATAATTTTCATTAGTGAACTTTAATATCGTATTAGGCATATTTATAACATTAAAATTCTTTTTATTTCTTGTTTCGTCCCGAGTCAATTTGAGCAGGCACCTCTATTTCAGTTTTTATTGAACAAAAACCGCCACAATTATCGCATCGGTTTGATTATCTGATACTTCCTATCGACTAAAATGTGTTATCAATTTCTTAAGGCTGTTCTTAAATGAAAAAGGGCAACTTTGTGACATATGCTTTATTTTTTTTTTTTTTTTTTTTTTTTTTGTTCGGAAATGCATGAAAATAGCAGGAGTTGTTATTCAGAAACTGTCTAATTGCACTCAATCTTCTGTTTTTTAAAAAACACTATAGATCTTTCATAACAGGCCTTCAAAGTTGACGCTTTTCAGCACATTTCCCGACGAAAGCAGAAAAACCGGTCGAAAAGCAGGAGAAAAACGGGTGATCAGATGATCGAAATTGCTTAGAATTGGATAGGTAATTTAACTATCATAAAATGGAAAAATACGTTCGATTCGAAATCGCTTTCTTAGTCAGGCATTCCAATTTTATATCTTTCCGTTAAAAAAATGAATTTGTAAATGTGTCAAAACGTTTTTCGCTTGTTGAGCGGAGCAGTTGAGAACGCCCTTAATATCAACTGATTTACAATTCTGATTACTGTATAAACGAACTAGCTGGATGTGCAAATCCCAAAACTTTCCTCTATCGCATACGTACAGTTTTTTATATTTAAAAAAACAATTACTCATGTTAATGCTTTAATAATTTTAATCCAATACTATACCAACGTTGATTTTCATCTTAAATTCTTGCTTCAGTCAATTAATCAAAGTAAAAACGAGTTTCCGTTCCTGCACGAGCCGATGGACAATAGAATGATAGGCAGATTGTTTTTCAAATTCAGGGAGGACCTACCTGCCGTACCAAAAATAATCGTAGACAAAAAATTTGGTTCAATTCAATGCATGACGGCTTCATACATTTTTAGATGGTACAATATACAAAATGGCACAAAAATTGCTGTTGCAGTACCCTCTTACGGAGAATTTTTTTCAAATTAAGGGAGAACCAACTAGCTTTAGCCATACACGTACACAAAAAATTTGATTCAATTCGATGCATAACTTTATATACTTTTCGTCGGTACAATATTGAAAATAGCACAAAAATCGCGATTGCAACGCCCCCTTCCGGCAGAATTTTTTCAAATGCAGGGAGGACCAACTAGCCATAGCCATACTTACACATTTTTGTTCGGTAAAATATTAAAAATGGCATAAAAAACACGACTGCAGCGCCCCCTATCGTCGAAATAGTTCAAAATTGAAGGAGGACCTGCTTGCCACAGCCAAAAACATTCACAAAAAATGGTTCAATTCTATGCATATCTTCATACACTTTCTTATGGTAGAATGGCGACATACGGACACACAGACGCACAGACACATGGACAGACATTTTGTAAAAACATGTTTTATGTGATCTCTGGCCCCTAAAATGTGTAAATCCGTCGAAAACCGGAAATCGAAAAAAATTTCGATTACAATACTTTCTTCTATTGAAGATAGAAGAAAGTAATAAAACAAACTTTGCCGCTTGTGTATCCGCAAGTTGCTTTTTAGCATTTTTTAGTAATTAAGTTTTATTTGTCGTTAAATTTTTCAATATTTTATTTTTGTTTACTAGGGGGCTCTGCCACGGCCAACTTCATTGGAGGCCTAGGAAGCTCTTGGGTATTTGGACGGAATTATCATTATGACCTAATCGACAGAGACAGCTCTTGCTTGTAATGCCTCTTGCTAAGACAGCTTTCTCACGGGATTGGGTCGGCGGAGATTACATGATCTGACGTCATGAACTCCGTCTTACGCTCCGCCTTAACAAGCAAAAGCTTCTGTGGCCTCTAATGAAGTTGGCCGTGGCTCAGGGCTCTGCCCCTACCAGCTACGCTCGTCAACCCCCGTTCAAGCACTACAGACTCTAAACATACGCTAATTTGATCGGTTTTTTTTTTTTTTTTTTTTTTTTTTTTTTTTTTTTTTTTTTTTTGCGAAACATTGAACTATATATAAACACATAGATAATTTTTTAAGTGGCGATCTCCCTGTAAACGGGTTTTCATTCATTTTCCTTTGATTGGAGAATTTTGAGGTAGATTATGCTGCTGTTAAACAACTCCTGGGCTTTTAGATGCTAAATTAAACAAGATCAGTTGAGAAATTTCTTTGCAGTTATTCACTGAAAAATCTTTGCCGTCTGGTATTTTTTCATCCGCAGTATAAGAAAAATGTTTAAGTAAGGTATTTTAAATGTAATATTTAAATCTTATGTAATTTTCACTAATATTTTCTTTCTCTTTTTAATATTCGCGAAAAATATTTTTGTTTAAAAGGAAATATTATTTGTGCCATCTTAGAATTCACAACAATCGTTAACAAGTTGGAAATTTAGAATCTTTTCAGGAAATTCTTAGCTCATTTCGCGTTTTGATTATTATTATTTTTTATATTATATATATATATATATATATATATATGTATATATATATATATACACTGGTGGACAAAATTAAGAGATGGAAGGCATTTTTCCAAATATCTCGAGAAATACTGGATAAAATTAAATGAAAATTGGTATGGATATAACTTATAGTATGACAATAATATGCGCAAAGCAAAAATTAACGTGCCATTCATTGGTAAGAGTTATTGGCAACAGTCCAATGTGGACTGAAATTCATGATGAAAGATGGCAATGAAAGTGAGGCTTGTATGGTGTGTGGTCGCCTCTAGTAGGGCGTGTGGTCACCTCTAACAGATAGACAGTATGCACAACGAGTATGCATGCTGTTAATAGGAGAGTTAAGGATTACTTGTGGAAGACTCTCCCGCTCTTCCACCAGAGCAGTTTTTAACTCTGGAATGGTTCTGGGTGGGGGTTGGCATCTCGCAATAGACCTTCCAAGAGCATCCGAGGCATGTTCAATGGGGTTAAGATCAGGAGATTTGGCTGGCCATTCCATTCGATGAATATCCTCGCTTTCCAGATACTCCTCAACGGACGTCTACAGCGACACAACTGTCTAGGGACCTTGCTGTTGCCACAGGAACATTAGTTTCAAGGATGAATGTTGCCAGGAGACTCGGTGAAAGAGGGTTGTATGCCAGGAAGCCTGCAATTTGCATCCCACTCACTCCTTTCCACAAAATAGAGCATGCACAATGGTGCAGACAGCATCAGCATTGGACACAGCTCCAATGGGCTAATGTTCTGTTCACAGATGAGTCCAGATTCAGTCTTCAATCTGATTCTCGTCGAATATTCATATGGAGGGAACCTGGTACCCGATACCATCCCGGTAACATCATGGAAAGGGACAATTATGCTGGTGGAGGACTGATGTTTTGGGGAGGGTCATGCAAGATACCCGCACCCCGCTCCATGTGTTTGACACTGGTTCCGTGAATGCCCAGAGCTACAGGCAGGAGATCAATACTATCCTACGTGTGTCTTTACATAGGTGCTGTTGGCCCTGAATTCGTTTTTATTGACGCTAATGCCCGACCACATAGGGCTCGTCTGGTTGAAAAATATCTGGAAAGCGAGGATATTCATCGAATGGATTGGCCAGCCAAATCTCCTGACCTTAACCCCATTGAACATGCTTGGGATGCTCTTGGAACATCTATTGCGAGACGCCAAACCCCACCCAGAACCATTCCGCAGTTAAAAACTGCTCTGGTGGAAGAGTGGGAGAGTCTTTCACAAGCAATCCTTAACTCTCTTATTAACAGCATGCATACTCGTTGTGCATACTGTATATCTGTCAGAGGTGACCACACACCCTACTGGAGGCGACCACACACCATACAAGTCTCACTTTCATTGTCATCTTTCATCATAAATTTCAGTACACATTGGACTGTTGCCAATAGCTCTTGCCAATGAATGGCACTTTAATTTTTGCTTTGCACATATTATTGTCATACTGTAAGTTATATCCATACCAATTTTCATTTATTTTTATCCAGTATTTCTCGAGGTATTTGGGAAAATGCCTTCCATCTCTTAATTTTGTCCACCAGTGTATATATATTTTTTCTTTTTTGAGACAGTTCTTTAAGATGCATTTGTATTTTAAAAATAACCATCATACCGAATTAGAAGTTTTTTTTATCTCCAACCTATCACAATAATAGCAGTTTAGAACTTTTTTATTACAGGGATTTCTAAATAAATTTCAAATTTTTTAAACTCTTCAGTGTCAACATTTACGTTTTAAAATTCACAAGCATTTTAACGGTAACATTTTAAACGTATTTAGTAATGTTTTCAATCATTTCTTACATTTAAATTTCGATTTTTTTAGAAAGAGTTTTTAGCGATCATTTACATTTTAAAACTACCAATTATGCCAAATTTCAGTATTATTTCCCTAAATGTACCACACTAATTGAAATTTTAGATCGTTTTTTACTCATGCATATTCTCTGGGATAGTAATATCAGTATAAAACAAAACCTATGCTGGAGCAGAGTCAGCAGATTAATTTTCCCATCTTTAATCTTTAAATTGGTCCTGTAGTTCCAGAGATTATTCTTTTTAATTAAGCATTTTATGGTAAAATCGTATTTAATCATACATTGACGTCAAAGTTATCTGTGTTGATTCTCTGCTCATGCACAAAATGAACATTATTTACCATGGTCCTCTTTTTATATAAAAAACCAACTCAATTTTTTTTTCAAAAGTTTTGTTTACATTAGGAATGAAACTTTAAATGCCTATAACTTTAAATGACACTACATTTTATAAGATATCTCTTCTCTCAAAAATTAATATTATTTTGAAGAAGATCTTTCTAAAAATTAGCTTTTACGCTGTTTTATTCGAAAAAACAAGCTTGAGGAAAAAAATCCTTTTGGTATATAAAACTTGAAATAGTTGTATCTAAATTGATTTGCGCTACTGTAATGTAGACAGTACACGGTCGTTGGCGGTTTAGCGCAGTTTGGCAATGAAATAACTTTTTTGCTTATTATTGAGGGAAATTTTATTTTTTTAAACGGAATTTTACAAAAGCACGTAGATTGAATAATTACATATCCGAAAATGCATTCTATACTTTTTTCAGTCCCTTATTTGAGGCTGTACCTTGATTGAAATAAAATTGTTTGACGAAGAAATAAATGATCATTTTCATGTATTTCGACGGTTTTTTAAAAATTCTGTATCTCTTAATAATAATTTTATAAAGATGAGTTTGATCTCAAATTCAAGCTTTTCATCATTTAATTCTTCTAGTTTTTGTTTTATTTCTCTGCGATACTTCATTTCTTAAATATCCGAAATTTTAAAATGCCATGTTTGGTCGATTTAACATGGGAAAGTTGTCTCGAGCATATTAAGCAGTTAAGCGGTCTTCATGTTTTTGGTGTTTGTTCGTTTGGCAGGCATATTATTTTTTTTTCTAGCTTGGCTTGGCAGAACGACCGTCCTGCTTGATATATATATATATATGTATATATATATATATATATATATATATATATATATATATATATATATATATATATTAAAATCAAAGCGAAAAAATTGAAAATAACGCTTTCATAGGATTAACATTAACCTTCTTGTTCCTTCTTGTGAATATTGAAATAACCTCTTAAGATGATTTTGTGAAATCATTTCTACAAATTACTTTTGTATTATCTTCGAAAATTTATTTTAATGCTTATACCCATGTTGAATGAATCTTTTTTTTTTTTTTAAGGTATTTGATGTTGATCAACCATGTGTGTGGTACAACTACAACAAATCAATTGGCGGATAATCATAATGCTGTAAAGTGGGCAAAACTATTAAAATTTTTATATTTAAAAGTAAATGGCACACTGTGTAAAAGAAAATAAATTGTATACGTAAATATTATAACTATGTAGTTTGATACAGTGCATAATAGAATTTAATCGTTTTAATAAATATCTTTTCTATATTTTAATTGCTTGTTTTAAATATGTGTGAATCATAATGATATTAATTTATTTTGTAAAAGTTCTAAAGCATTTATATTTTGAATTTTAATATGTTTCTCAAACCCTTTCCCTAACAATGCAAAGCTTTGATACAATTTTAAACTCATTTTTAAGCATGAAGGTATAAAATTAGACTTGGCTATTTAGCAATTTGGAATGAAAATACATTTTTCTTTTTTATGAGTAATTTTTACGTTATAAACAATTTTACCCACGTCAACTAGTTTTTTACTTTTCTTGATCTGTGTGGAGAATTAAAGTTTGTTATTAATATTGTACTAAATTATAAACTACATATTAATTTTGCAAGAATAATGAAACACCACATTTCCATAAAAAATAATAAAAAAATACAATAATGGTGATTTGCTAGACAGTGACATACTTAAACATTTAACTGAATGTAAGAAATTTAGATTTATATGTTGAGAAAAAAATAAAAATCTCAATTTCCAATTAAATAACAAGTATATATATAAACAAGAATAAAAAATGCTCTGGTGAGCAAAAAAAAGGGTTAATATGTTTTAAGTATGAAAAAGTGTTTGACAAGTGCTTCTAATTGAGCATGAGAAAGGACAAGGAGTCCCTTCTTGGCTGCAGCTCACTGTCAATGCAAAATTTGAAAAAATCATATTTGCATTTTTTCCAAAAAAAAGAAATCAATCAAAATTACGAAAAAAATGTGTAGTGCCAAGACAGCCAGGAAAAACGCAGCGTAATTAAACATGAAATAGTTCCAGAAACCTTAGTTCCTGTGGCGTATCATACTCATTCAATGCCACCAAGCACGTCCGCAGCATAGAACTGCACAGAAAACTGATTTGTATTGCAGTTGTAATGCAAAGTAAACAGTGTAGTTTGCAGTGCAGAGTCGACAGCGCTGTTCACATGTAAAACAGGATTGAAAATTTTACTAAAAAGAAAGACGTAAAGTTTTACGCAAATTTCTTTTATATGGAAAAAGCGCAAATATTATTTTTTCAAATTTGGCATTGACAGTGAGCTGCAGCCAAGAAGGTACCCCTTGTCCTTTCTCTTGCTCAATTAGAAGCATTTGTGAAACACTTTTTCATAGTTAAAAACATATTAACCTTTTTTGTTGCTCACCAAGGCATTTTTTATTCTTGTCATTTAAATTTTTTGATAAAAACTGAAAAATTTTATACCTTGAAAAGCAAAATATTTGCTGCCAAATTTTTATTGTTGTATTAGAGTAACTAGCAGAAGCTTAGCTCGGTCAAAATTAACTTTGTGTTCAACTCGATATAATATTTTCACCTTATCAGTTTCTCGCTATTATCACTATAAAACATGTTATTTATAATAGTATTATTTACAAAAACATTCAATAAGAAAACTATGTATGTATGCGTCAAGTTCATAAATTTTACATCATTTTAAAACTTACATCGAAAGGACATCGATTAAAATCACTGTCTTAGCTCGACTGTGATTGGTTTAACAATGCATCTCGAATCCTATTAAAAATGTAAAAAAAAAAAAAAAAAAAAAAAAAAAAAAAAAAAAAAAATCGCATTTTGAAAGACAATATTTTTTGCCAAATTTGAAGACTTTTTTTCATTTGGCGCCAAATACCTGTTTTGGCTTTCGTAATCTTAATAGTCTATTTCTCGGCCAAATGTTGCCAATATTTTGTCAAATATCGCCAACTGTTTGGCTGTTATCATATTCTCGTGACCCTGACCCGTATTACCAAAAACGACCCACTAATCAAATTTGATCAAACATGCGACTTACCTCAATAGTCTTCAGGTAATCAAAAACAATATAATATAAAATTGAATCAAAATCGTTTAGGCCATTTCTTAGGTAAAATTAGCTTGACAGCATTCGGCAATGAGGCGTAACTACCCACTAATATAATTTTGTTTAACATGCGACTCAGCCCAACAGTCTTCTCCTGGCAAAACATTTTTCGTTACAAAATTTAGGTAAAATTGATTGAGTCGTTGTTGCATATAATTAGAACGACCCCAACCCATTATGACCCAAAGTGACTCACTAATCGAATTTTCGCAAGCATGCGTCCTAGCCCAATGGTTTTCTCTTGCCCGAAAACGATATCATACAAAGTATAGCCAAAATGGTGAGAGCCGTTTTCTACATTAAATTACCCTTATAAATGACCCACAAATAACCTTATAATCGAAATCTCTCGAACATGTGACCTAACTCATTAGTTTTGCGTTCCGAAATATGTTAGATACAAAATTTAAATAAAATCCATTAAGCCGTTTTTTAGATAAAATTAGTTTGACCTTGACCCATTATTATATCAGTAGTGTTATTTATAGAAGAAAATACTTTAACAGATCTTTTGAAAACCTCACTATTAACTCCATATGGATACATTGTATTATAATATTTCATATATGAAGATTCTAAATAAAGACGCTCTGATTTATTTTTCTGAATTTGTATTATTTCAATAGTAATATTTTTTAATTTATGTTTATGAAAATGCTGAATTTCAGCAGTAGACTGTATATTTGTATGCCATTAATTCAAATTATAAAGCTATGTTTATATGTATTACTCCTTAAGTTATCGAGGAGATAGTGGCGTACCATGTGAAAAAAAAAACAATTTGTAATATTAATTGAACTGTATTTTTATTATGTTATATTATACGAATTTATTTTATATTTTACAGAGCTTTAAATACGTCTTCAATATATTTAAATGTTTCATGTAATTTAAATTTGTATTTTAAAAGTTCTGAAAAATCGAAACAACATCACTTTTGAACTGGCGAAAAAGATTTTAAAGGTATGGGATCCCTTAATATAATGTAAAAGCTATTCAGAAACGTTTTTGAAAAGTGATAGCCGCTAATAATTTATTTTTATAAATTCTTCTTTGAATTTCAAATATAAATTCTTTTGTGAGGTTTCTAAAGATAAATAAAAGCTTCTCGAATGCTTTATTATTCGGAAGAGGTTATTATATTTTCGTTGGTAATTATAGTAAATTTTCGTAAATTAAAAAACATCTTTTTGTACGCAGTGAAGGGGAAAACAAGTACTTTTAAATGTAATATCTTTGAAAACTAAATTTATATTTCGGATATTATTATTACGAGGTTATCAATTGAGGCTCTTATGTTGGATATAAATGCAAATGAAAAAAAAAAAGGTATATATTCCAAATTGACACGATCACAGACGATATTTTTGACACAGTATACGCATTTTAATTTCGATTTTTTTTCTTTCAATTTTAGGAAAAAATGGAGTGATTCCGTTGCCACAGTTACAAAATTGGTACTAAAAACTATAAATAAATTAATATCTCTAAAAGAAATTGAGATACAGCTTTGAAACAAATTGCATTTAAAAGTATATTTTTTTCTCTATACGGCGGTGTAAAAATTTAAAATGTGCCATGTTTAGAAGTGTCATATTTGCAGTAGCGAAAATTGCAAAACCGAAATTGCAGGAGAAAGTATTGCCATTCGCAAAATGATGTATGCGTTACGCACAGATACGTTTGGCCTTTATAATATAGATTTTATTCATTTATTTATTTAATGTTTTTGATGCCATTTCTGTAATTCAAGTACGGTATTTCTATAGAAAGAAACGGAAAATCATAGATTACTACATCATTTTGTTGACATTTTCTCATAACAACTGAAAAGAAAAATTATAATTAACATACTGCTTGCAAAGGTGATATTGGTGTTATGCCAAGAGTATTGTTTGCTACACAAATGTAATTCAAAGAATATTTGTGTGGCTTATTTTCTCGTCATTTATTTAATTACTATCAAAGAACTGAAAGAATGCAATTTAATTATTCCACGTGTCCTAACATTTTCCAAATTTTGAAAAAATATAAATGAATGATTTCTGATAAAACAATGAGGTATGATTAAAACAATAATCTGTGAAACCATGTTTAATTTTCAGTGTCCTTATTAATGTTACAAACAAATGACGGCATTGGAATCATTAGACATTTGATATTTTTTATCGAGTTACTCTGATGACGACTTCGCTATTTGATGGATTTGTGCAATATTACGCAATGGTAACTTCTATAGATGTTGTTTAAGACTGGCTCATAAATGTGAAATTCTTCAGTGGATGCAAATCACGACATTTCATATTAAAGTAAAAGTGTGTATTTTAAGTCTTAAAACAGAAACATATTTTATGCTATTTGTATTTATGCTTTTTTCTCCATCGGGAGCGATACTAACTTCTGAAAAGCAGAGTTCTTTTTTTCTAGTTTATTTTATTGTTTGTTTTGTGCCGTGCACATATATGCGGATATCTACGTATAAAAGAAGTAATTAGATATATTGCATTGCTTTCATAACTTCATTTATTTTTTAGACGAAAGTATGTACTATGCTGAATACAAAAGGATATTTATAAAACAGTAATGAACTTAAACACACTGTCGGTCAGTTGACATGCCTATCAGATTTTTCTTCTATGAAAGGCCAGCCTTTTCATTACCTTAATTCTTGGCACCTGAAAAACAAAATGACTTTAATTTTGTTATAAATGAAACATCCGAAATTGAACAAAATAAAATAAAATAAAATAAAATAAAGATTAAGTAGCGTTTCTTAGAAAAATGAACTAAACATTTTAGGTACTTTTGTAATCGTATATAAATACGTAATACGTCGCACCTATAGTCGAAGCCCGGTCAGTCCGTCTGTTCGCACGTAACAGGGTACAAACTAGCCAATCATTTTAAGTCGAAACTTAAAAATATATTCATAAAAGCTTTCTTCATTCTATTAAATCCTATCATGCGTCCTATGATAAGTCATGATTATAAAATGCCATGATGATGAGATCCTACTTAAGATGGAGTCCTATAATTTTGCATTGAGAATTTAATGTACGGAATCATAATATATTTCGCATTCGTGCATTTTTGCATAAGAATGTAATTTCTATTGCACCAAAAACTGTATCTTTATAAAATGAGTAATAGTACGAACGCACCACATTTGCCATGTTTGATGTACAGTTACCGACTCGTATAGTACATTTACAACATTTTCCAAAGCACCATAAAAGTACTGATGTTTTTTATCCATTTGTCCAACCAAAACAATGGACCTTATTTATACGTGATTTCACGTCGAGACAATAAGACAATGCATCTATCCACATGGAAATGATTTCTTAATAATGGTGTACATGTAATTCAATGGTCATCTGTTTCTCCTGATTTAAATCCAATGGAAAATGTACAGAATCTACTGGTTAGAGCTGTTTACTCAAATGGAAAACAATATGCCACAATTTCAGAATTGAAAGCTGTTATTATCTTCCACTGGAATGAAATCGATCATTATATATCAAAAACCTTGATCCACTCCATGCTTGATCGCGTTTTTACAAAAATTAAAAGATCAGATACAAAATACACATACTGGCTAATCTATATTTTTGACCAGTGTTCATATCAGTATGAAACATCACATCTCAAAATGGAAAAATACAGTTATGTATAAATCTGTTCTTCTATTATATTTTGTTATAAAATAAAACGATTTGTTCTATTATTAACATCGATTTCTCTATTTCTAACATTTTTTTACTACTCAACCTTTTAAAAGACGAATTCAGATCCAGGACTATTTTAATTACTTTTCTACAGATTATGCTTTCTAATGTTTTAGTTAAAGAATATTAGTCATTAATATGGTGGAATATATATATATATAATTTTCAGAAATGTTCCCAAATGGGTACATTGGTCACTTCCGGTGGTCATTGGTAATTTTTATGATTTTCTGTACATTTCCCTATTAATGATACATGCATGTAACTTCTATATGAAAAAATCCAATTATCTATTCCAAAAAAATCCTTTTTATTATTGATTATTTTCAGGGGATTTTGGTTAATTTTATGATTTTCTGTGCATTTCTCCATTAATGATAGAAATGTAACTTCTATTTCAAAAAAATCAAGCCATCTTCTTTCTATCTCTGATATTTTTTTCATGTCAATTTTCAGGAAATTTAATTTTTATTAAATTTTTTTCCAATTGGGGACATTGGCCTGTAAAAAATTAATTATAAATTTTAAAAAAATGGACTGAATGAATTTTTCTTTAAATTTCGATTATATCCAATCACGTTTCATTGAAAAAAGTAGCTTATTATCGAGATTTTACGATATTAATTAATTTAATTTTTTAATTATATTTTACATTAAATGTATTGTATACCCGCACTTCCTTAACCTCCTTCAAGCGAGTCTTTCAAGTCCTTAAAAGGCAAAGTACTTCTAAAAAGTACTTACTTAAGTACTTAGTACTTAAGTTATAGAAAAGTTCAAATTATTAAATAAGACCAGAACTGACGAACAATTTTATTTGAAAATAATTAAAAGGATATAAATAATAAAAAAAAATACAAAATACTGGTACCATTGTGGCGTTTGAGAATAAAGCTGAATAATATAAAAATGCACTACAGCTCTTCAAGGGATGCAAAGAAAATTTATTCATTTCAATATGTATCACACAAAGAAAATGAAAAATATTAAACCCAGAAATTAATTTGTAATCGGACACTGAATTCGATATCCTGCAGACGATATTTTGAAACAAAAAAAGAAAAGAAATGAATTTATTGATACGCACAAATATCAGACGTTGAAGGGGGGGGGGAAATAAATAAATAAATAAAAACAATGATATTTTTTGAAAGGTATGGTTTTGGAATAAATTTAATAAGACTTTCATAAAAAGTGTTCACTCTCAAAAAATCTTAGCACTGCTGCCAGTATATTTGTCTGTAGATTGACGAACATCCGTTTATTTTTTTTCTCCGTCAAAAGAGGTAAAATATCCGTCATTTCAAAAAAGTTTGGAAAAGATGAATGCGGCCAACGTGAGGATCGAATTCACGACATCAGCATTAGAAGGCGAGCGCCCTGCCTCGGCGCCACGGTTGTACAAGAGGCAGGTGCTTTAAAGTAGAAGCGTTTATTTCATATGAGTGTGGTTTGGTCTATTTCGTTAAGGAGCTTTTAATTTTGAAGTGAATTTCGATAATATTTCATCTTTAATGAAACTGTGGCTGGAGTTTTTATACGTTTATATTAATCTATATTAATAAAATAACAAATCGCTCTGTCTGCGTGTGCGTATGTCTGCGATGTGTAGCAAAATCTATGGGACGTACGAGGCTCAAAATTTTTATGAGAGTAGCCCAATATCTCTCCTGATGCACCTGAGGCTCAGAATTTTAATTTTTTGATTAGTTTCATAGATATTAATAATGAAGCGGAACTCACTCTCATCAAAAAGTCATTTTTTAAATGTTCTGGGAAAGAAAACGTTTGCACATGCGCAGAAACTGAATTACGCATCTTAAGGGAGGAAGAACCTTTTCCCCCCGTTTCTTTCTGTTTTTGGATCATTTTGTTTAAATCCAAATCAACCAAACTGCTCGACGTAGTTAAACTTAAGAGACATATTTCGAAAGATCATATTTTTAGGTCTCAAATGCAATAATCAATTCGAAAAAATGTTGCAGTTAACCCTTTGAAAACAAATATTCAAAAATGGTCGTTTTTTCCAAAACTATTTTTCTCCCTTTTGTCAATGCCCCTTCAGGGCGTAATTTTTAAGATATAAACAAACCAAAAAAAAGACCTTAAAGCTGAAACTTTCTTCTAACCGATGGTGTAATTGGTTTTAAAATATTTGGATTTTAACCCTTTCAAATACACTGGCAAAAGAAGGTCATTTTGCGACTCGAAGAGAGGAAATTTTTTCCATGCTAAAATTATCTTATTTGAAATATTCTTATACAATACTTTTCTAAGATTTGTGATATTAAATTAGATGATCAAACGAAATGATGTTATTGCAAAAAATCTGGTGATTTTTATTTTAAAACAGTTTGATAAAGAAAATCAATTGAATTGAACATCACCATTGACGAAAGACTTGAATACAACTATTTTTAGCTATATGATTTCAAACAGAAACATAAAACAAAACGTGCATATTTCAACTCAATCTTTTAAAATCTTCTCAATAGACCAAATTTATACTCCCTACAAAAAATTCGACACGTTCGAACGGATAAAAATATCTTTTACAAAATAAAATGTGCGAAAAATTTGATGAAATCAATAAAAAACAGATCGTTTTCATTGCGGTTTTGACTTAGCAAAACGCAATCCTATAGGTACCGGTAAACAAAAAACATTCTTTAAGCTTAAAAACATTTTTATAATCTATGATGCAATCGGTTTTTAAAATATAAGATTTAACCCTTTCAAATACACCGCCAAAAGAAGGCACTTTGCGACTCACAAATAGAATATTTTTTCTACGCTAAAAGTATCTAAGCGTACATATTTCAGCCCAAACTTTTAAAAGCATCTCAATAGATCCAATTTACACCTTCTTAAACATTTTTAAAACGTTCGCACGAGTAGAAATAATTTTTACAAAATAAAAAGTGCGAACAATTTGAGGAAATCAATAAAAACCTGATCGTTTCATTACGGTTTTGCCTTTGCAGGGCGCAATTCTATATACATCCTGACAAACCGAAAATATTTTCTTACAGCTAAAACATTCTCATAATTTATGTTGCAATTTGTTTAAAAAAAATATGAGATTTAACCCGTTCAAATACAGAGACAAACCACGAATTACATCCCGGCTAAAAGTAACTAGATGCCCATATTTTAACACAATCTTTTTAGAG
Source organism: Maratus speculifer (assembly GCA_964019185.1). NCBI lineage: Eukaryota > Metazoa > Arthropoda > Arachnida > Araneae > Salticidae > Maratus > Maratus speculifer. The sequence goes on along the minus strand of OZ025292.1, from coordinate 18,239,359 downwards.
CTTTTCAATAAACCAGATTTACATTACTTAAAAAATTTTTGGAACTTTCGTATGAATAGAATTATTTTTTTACAAAATAAAATGTGTGAAAATTTTTACGAATTCAGTAAAGACCTGAGTGTTCCGTCGTGGTTTCGTTCGCTTTTGGTTCGCATAGTTTCCAAAAAATCAAATTACATAGAAAACAAAATACCAAACAGCATGTGCTTTCAATTCAATATCTTTTCGCGATTTTTCCGTTTTAAAAATATAAATTTTGACAAAATGGACTTAAAGATATAAAATCAAGATAATAAAATTTGAGTTTAATTTAAGGGTCAGTTAGAAAGCAAATAACACATTTGAAAACTGAATAACATCACGGGCCCGGGCAACGCCGGGCAGGACAGCTAGTATAGTATAAAAATGTAGATTTTAAATATATGTATACGTAGATTGCAAAAGGTAAAATGTGGATGTTCTATTTTTATTCGATAAGATTTTTTTTTTGAATAAAATCAATATATAATTGCATTTTATTTTTTAATTAAAATATCTTTTAAATGTGTTCACTTAAAGTATATTTTAAATGCGAATATTTATTATATAAATAACTTAGTAAATTCAACTTTATTCAACTTATCCAACTTTGAATAACAAATTGTGAGAATTTTTGAATGAATGAAGAAAGTAACTGTTATTTATTTTTAAATTCGAAAACATTTGTCTTTTTAAACTAAATTAGACATTTTAATCTATAGAATTTTTTGTTTTTCATTTAAAAAATAAATTCGAATTTATTATTAATAGACCCAATACGCATGCGTGCTATAAATAAATGGAATCTCTTCCTCATTTTTCGACGTTCGGAATGAATTCACAGATCAAGTACGTTTTCTGGGAGTACGGAAGTTATTTGTGAAAAAATAACCAAAACTTAGTGTATATTGACGAATTTTTCTGACAGTGTTGATAAAAACAGGGAAAAAATTAGTTTTATTTGGAATATTAAGAAATAAAGTTTAATTAAGAATATTTTTAATTTAGAGTCATCTTTTTTAAATTTACGCATATTGGAATAAATGCTTTTTAAGACGAATTAAGAATTTATATCGTTTCCATAAAGATTAATAGATTAGATCTAGAAACAAGATTTCAATTTAATAACTTGAACTAAGTACGGAATATTGTTAAAGGGAAATTAATATAGTATAAAGGTTAATTTTGGCGAAAAAAAATTAAATTTGTAATATATATATATATATATATATATATATTTACATATATATATATGATCTTAGATATTACACCTAGGACCATAAATTTAATATAAAATAATAAAATATCGTCAAGAAAATGATAGGTCTTAAAAGGAAACAATAATATTTTTCTTTAACTGTTACATGATAAATTACGGTATAATACAAATATATAATATTCTCTGTAATGATTTATAATTGTTTTACCACGTTAATTTACGATAGTCATTTACTACACCATTATCTTTCCAAGCCAACAATATAGAACTAGTCGTTGGGGGTCACCGTAATACTTACCCATCATGGATATGTATATGAAAATAAAACATGTGAAAACTATTTATACAATGCATTGCAATTCATAAACAAAATTTAAATATTGTTAATATACATAGTAATGCTATATTAAAGAACTCCTGATTACCAATTTCGACAAATTATATAAAACGCCAAACTACTCAAGTAGTACCGAACTGCGTAAAAGAAACATCCTTATAACTCCAAAAATAATAATTCTATTAACTAACAATTAACTGCGTCGGATTAAGCTTCTCATTTCCAATTAAAATATACCTCTGAATTGAAATTTGAATGAAATACAGGGTCATGAAAAATCGAAGAATGTGGAAAACAGGATTACAGATATCTCGGCAACTAATAATCCGATCGACTGCGTTCTATATGCAAAATGTGTGTTATTTTATTGCCTTTTACGTCCGTTCCTTAGAATAAAAAAATTCGAAAATTTTTATGCACCTTTCATCAGAACGAATTTTTCGAGAGTCCGAAAAAAATAATTCCGGATAATCGAGGTTGTTGATATTAAATAGGCTTCGTCTCCTTCTTACATACTAACTACATACAAAATTTCAAGTCTCTATCTCAATTTGTTCGGGAGATAGAGCGTTTACAGACAGACAGACAGACAGACAGACGGACGGCAAATTTTTTTTTCTAAAAATATGTTTTTCGGAATCTCCACTATCTAAAACGTGTAAATTCGTCAAAAAAAAATTTTCGATTTTCAAAACTATTACGACTTACCCTATACTACGTATGACGGGTAAGTAAAAGGGGAAAAGAATATTTTTCTTTTAATTGTGACACGGTATAAAACAAATAATGCGTTGATATGTTAATCCTTTATTACATAACAGCTCCGATTTGAAAAATATTTACTCAAATCTTCGAATAAATCCATTCATCATTAAAAAAAATACTGAATAAAACATACTGTTTTTTTTTCTTTTTTTTTCACAGCTGTGTGATAAGCAGAAAATTATATACTTTTAAAAAATATTTTCCATTTTCAAACGCAAAAAGGCAAAATATGTAAACTTGTCTTTGAAAAAAATCTATTTTTGAATATTTCCAGTCTTTTTTATTATTACAATGAAGTTCGTTTGAATGAAGATATTTACAAACTGAAAAATACAAATAAATAATGTCCTCTGTTTGAACGTTAATTGGCATTACGACATTGTATATATATGTATGCGTGTGTGTGCTTTAAATCATTATCTAATAACAGATATAAATATTTAATTAATTATATTTTTTTTTAGTTTATATTCCAAAACAACATATTTTATTAATAATAAACACATCTTACCTCCTATAACAGTTATATTTCCTCCAGGCATTGCTCCGCCTAAAAATAAAATAATATGTACTTTTTTTTTAATTGTGAGATATTTACAAACTGAACGATACAAATAAACAATGTCTTCTGTTTGAATGTTAATTGTATACCATGTTAATTTACGATATTATATATATGTATGTATGTGTGTGCTTTAAATCATTATGCAATAACATGTATAAATATTTAATTAATTATATTTTTTAGTTTATATTCCAAAATAACATATTTTATTAATAATAAACACATTTTACCTCCAACACCGGGCATATTTCCTCCAGGCAATGCTCCGCCTAAAAATAAATAAATATATACTTTTTTTAATTGTGAGATATTTACAAACTGAACAATGCAAATAAATAATGTCCTCTGTTTGAATCTCAATTGGTATACCATGTTAATTTACGATATTATATATTTGTGAGATTTTAAATGAATAAATTATGATTTAAGCATAACTAATATTCTTCAAAATATAAAGAAGGTTTAATAGACATAAAACATATGCGTAACATTCAAATATAACAGTAAAACCGAATAATAGATAGCATAATCAAGCATCCATGAGCTTTGCATTAAAAATCAACGGAACTCCTATGGCTGAAATCTATAGAACACCTCGATCTTTTCTCGCATCATCACATGACTCTCGCTTGGGATATCACGCTCATAAAATCCTTGAGTTTATTATCTTTTATTGTTGGATACTTCATACTTTATTCCCACATATATGTATGTGTGTGTGCTTTAAATCATTATCCAATAACAGGTATAAATATTTAATTAATTTTATTTTTTAGTTCATGTTCCAAAACAACATATTTTATTAATAATAAACACATTTTACCTCCCATACCGGGCATATTTCCTCCAGACAATGCTCCGCCTAAAAATAAATAAATATATACTTTTTTTAATTGTGAGATATTTACAAACTGAACAATACAAATAAACAATGTCCTCTGTTTGAATGTTAATTGATATACCATGTTAATTTACGATATTATATATATGTACGTGTGTGTGTGCTTTAAATCATTATGCAATAACAGGTACAAATATTTGATTAATTATATTTTTTAGTTTATATTCCAAAACAACATATTTTATTAATAATAAACACATTTTACCTCCCATACCGGGCATATTTCCTCCAGGCAATGCTCCGCCTAAAAATAAATAAATATATACTTTTTTTTAATTGTGAGATATTTACAAACTGAACAATACAAATAAATAATGTCCTCTGTTTGAATGTCAATTGGTATACCATGTTAATTTACGATATTATATACCGTATTTACTCGTGTATAAGGCGCACTTTTTTCCAGAAAATTAGGGCAAAACACCTAGGTGCGCCTTATACAAGGAATATTTTTTTACTCTTGGATGCAGTTGAACGATATACATATGAAACAAGAAATTATTCAAAGAAGATATTAAAACTCGGAAAATGTTACTTAATTGAAGCATTACTGCATATTTATTTCATTCCTTGCAGTTTTTTATACAACCAGAGCTAATGACATTATCTAAACGCTAATTAGCAATTCTCTTTACCGTTACTCATTCCTGTTTCCCATCATTCTGTTACAACCCGAAGTCTAAAAATGCATTTTCGACTTGTTTTCTGGTCTGGTGTAATGTTTGTTTCGACTTTTTTTTTTCTTTTCTTTTCTTTTTTTTTTTTTTTTTTTTTTTTTTACTGAAATTTATTTGGTCATTCTTCATTAGCGTATCAAATTTATGGTGTGCGTTATATACGAGATTTTAAGAAATCGCCATTTTTACTTGTAAAGTAGGGGTGCGCCTTATACACGCGTGCGCCCTATACACGAGTAAACACGGTATATGTGGGATTTTAAGGCCAATGCCATACGACCGATTTTTTCGACGCTTTGGTTTTCGAGAGAAAATAAACATCTGCGCTGCGTCCATTCACACGAACGTTGCCTTTACTTCAAAATTTGCAGACGATATTGTTTCTAGACGTATTAGAAAGCTTTCAATTCGTTGCTTTTAATTTAAATAAGATGGATTTTTGGAAGGTAATAAAATATTCTGTAATTTTGTATTGATTATTCAAGAAATTAGAAAAAATTATAGATACAGAGAGGGTACTGGATTTATCGTATGATAAGTGATAGATTATTTACCAGACATTTTTATTTAAAATATCCAAAATTACAGGAATTACTTTTTAATAAATCTGATGTTAACTGAAAAATCCACCATATTTTAAGATATACATGACTGCAGGTATTGTTAAATTGGTGATAATTGTTATTCAACTTTCATTTAGATAATAGATCATATTTATTATTATTATTAATTAAATAAATAAATAAAAGTTAAATTGATTTTTTTAAAAAAGTTGCTAAAGTACACCATAAAAAAATCTTAATTGTATAAATCAAAAATAGGATCGACAAATTTCCAAATTGGGAAATTTTTGTTACATTAGTCATGAAGCACGTGCTACCACCTTATAAGCAAAAACTAGATTTTTTCCTCTTTTGTGGCTGCACATGCATACATAGCGTTATCATTTTTTTGGTAATTTTGGACCTCCTCCTCCCTTACGATATCATACGCTATCATTTCTCGAACAACCTCTCCCTTCGTAATACTATATTTATTAATGTCTGAAAACTATTTACATTATTTTTGGAATTTTTTTCTTTTGATTGGAGCGGTATACAAATATGGTTACGTTTATTTTTCGCATACTTTATTGATTTAGATGAAGAGAAGCCAGTAAAATATTACTTTATATACGAACTAACTTTATATCGAACAACAGTTAAAAGTAATAATTAATATTTAAAAGTATTTAAAAAAATTTTTTTTCAGATAATACCTTCAACAGTAATAATGTCTTCTAAGAATTGTTCTCGTACGGGGCGGAGCAGGCAGAACTTCCGAAGCAAGCACAACAAAACAGGCGGGCAAAACATTTTTCTTATTTTATTTACTAATAAACACAAGTATAGTTTTAAGACGTAACTTCGCATATTGTTTGTCGAATCGCGAATCAATACATAAATATAAGTATGACAGTAGAATAGTAATGCTAAACGTTGGGGTATTCCATCTTTTGGAAAGAAATAATTTTATGATCATTTCATGATTTTAATGACATTGCATATGCATAAAAAATAAACAACAGTTAAAAAAATAAGATACTATTTTGATGTAAAGATTAAGTTAGCAATAAAAAGATTTTTTATTGGGTCAAAAAGGAAATCAAAATACAAATCACCATTCCCCTAGGCATAGCTATCAATATCATGTGCCAGATGCCCACACCCCCTTAAAATGATAACTTTATATGGGCATATTCCTTTTCTAGCTTATCAGACCTGCTTCTGCTTTTTCAATTATAAAGCACGCTTTAATCTAGCGAAGAATGTTTCATATTTTCAATTATTTTATCTTTTTTAAAATGCATTTAACATTTAATAAATATAATTGTGATTAACATTGTGTAAACTTTATCAAGGCTGATAAAAATTACAATATTAAAAATTAAATTGAATAATAAAATTCTTTCTATGGTATTCACAAATAAAAAAGCTTCAAAAATCATATATTGATAATTTTGAAAGATGAAACATTTCCAAATTTGTCGCCATATGTAAACAGCCTTTTAATGTTTCACTTAAGAATATTTATTTTGTTGTCACACAAAGTATGAAAAAAAGAAAAAAAATGTATAGGAAAAAAAAAGAAAGAAAGAAGGAAGGGAAAAAAATAAATAAAAAGAATATTGCCCAAAGTTAAATTGGTGGCATTGAGCTCATAGGCTACGCATATATTGTACTTACAGCCTTATATTTTCAAGGGTTAGTTCCGTTAGAAAAACAATTAAGGAGTTGTAACATTTCCCCCATTTCCCCCTTTTATACTTAATAATTGAAGCCCCTTAACTAAGCAGAGACATGCTTTATCATATAAAAAATATCTATATCAAAAATTCAGAGCAAATCCAAAAATTCTTAATAAAAACCCATTTATATGATTTAAGAGGAGTTATTCCCTTCTTTTATACTTAACCATTAAACTTGCAAAAGTGTTGATAGATTTGCCATTTTAGAAAGAACATACATCCAAAATTAAAAGCAATTTGGACAATTCTGCATAAAAACCCATTTATCAAATTTAAGGGGGGGGGGGAGGTAATAGCAAGTACCCCTCAAACAAGAACTTAACAAAAGAACTCCACAGCTAATTTGGGAAGCATATTATCATCACTATGAACCTGTATCCAAAAATTGAAGCAAACCGGTTAATTCTGTAAAAAATAAATAAATAAATAAATAAAATAAAAAATAAATAAATAAATAAATAAATAAAATAAAAAATAAATAAATAAGTAAAATAATAAATAAATAAATAAATAAATAAATAAATTAAGAGAGCAATCCCACCGATCTCCCTATTTTTACTTACCCAATAAATTCCCAAAAACAATCAGGGGAGCGCCTTATCAGAATGAACCTATATCCAAAATTTGAAGCAATTCGTTCCTGAGGGAATATTTATATTCTGCAGGCAAACCCTATTAAACTTATTTAAAGGGGGTTACTTCCCCTCCCCCCCACTTACACTTATCCAATGAACTCTCAAAATAAATTATGGCGGTGCCGTCATCAGAATGATCCTACGTCTAAAATTCGAATGAAATGTGATAAATTCTGCATGAAAAACACATTTATATAAATCAAAGGGAGGGGCATTAGGCCCCCGTTCTCCCTCTTTATACTTATCCAATGAGCACCTAATACTAATCATGGAGGCGCCTCATCAGAATGATCCTATATCTAGATTTTTAACGAAAACTGATAATTCTGCATGGGAAAATCCATTTATATAAATTAAGGAGAGGGGCATTAGCCCCCCGTTCCGCCTGTTTATACTTATCCAATGAACACCTAGAATGATCCTATATCTAAATTTTGAACGAAAATTGATAGTTCTGCATGATAAACCCATTTATATCAATTAAGGGGAGAGGCATGAGCCCGCCGTTCTCCCTCTTATATACATATCGAATGAAATCCAAAAACTAATCAGGGAAGCGCCTTATCAGAATATACCTATACACAAAATTTCAAGCGGATCGGGTATTTTTATCATAAGTTATCGTGTTACGCATGAACGTACGTACATTCACACAGAACGAGCGGGCTCTCAGGCTTTGATAGCCTATGAGCTAAAAAAGAAAGGAAAAAGCTACTTTTACCAAACGTAAATGTATTTGCTTCAAAAATATAAATGAATCTAGCTTTTCTTCTAATGAGGTATCAATAATTTTTATCTTTACAAAATATTTATTTTAAAAAATTGTGTCAGTACGTTTAGTGTAAAACACTACACATAAAGATTTATTTTACAAGGACACAATTTACAGCTCAAGTGTAAAAGTGCTTAAAGTTTGACCAAAATCTAACACTGAAAATTTATTTTGAAGCAGTTCACGATCCGATTCAAGCATAAATCCTACGCAAATAGCAAGACACAATTTTTACAAAAAGGTCAATTTTTTTAACCATCATTTTCCTACAATTAAAATCATTTTGAAAAAATATTATATACCTGATTTTAAATTTTACGCTTTTTTCCTTCCACTATTTTTAATGAGAAAAATTTGACCTCTTTAATCTTATATTTTCGATGATTAAATAAGACAAATTTATATGTTTACAAAATAGTGAAGAGAAAAAAAAGGTGTAAAATTTGCAGATATGGTACACAAACTTATGCAATAATAATAATAATAATAATAATAATAATAATAATAAATTACAGTATTATTCAAAATACATGCTCGCTGTAATTAAAACCTTTCATGAATACATAGAGCCACAGATGTATTGTTTTATATGTCCACTTTACCATACCGGATTTTAAAAATCAGATTAACTTGTAATAATTTTATTTTCAGAGGTCAATCCAGGCAAAATTTGCAGTCTTTGTAGGGCTCTTACACAGAAATCCACTTAATGAAGCAGACCCCTTCTCAAAATACGTAAAATAGGTCCTTTCACGAACGTGTGTTCCATAAAAACATACAAATCATGAATTATTCTAATATTGTTAAGTTTAAAATTTTGTAATTTGAAAAGCAAAAAACTTCCCCAGAAAGGGAAATAATTGAAGAAGTATTTATAGATGTTATTAAAAAAATGCTTGTTTCGAATTTATGTAATTGAATTTCATATCGTTACAAAACGTTACTTTTCACGAACATGAAATAAATTCCTCCAAAATATAATAGATTTCTGAAAAATACAATTTACTTTTCGCAAAATGTTCCCCCTCCCCCAAAAATCAGCACCGATCCTTGACTACGCAATCACAACAAAAACTGGTGAATCTCTGAAAGAAAATAAAAAATCAGCGTTTAAACCGCCTTTCGTCTGAATAGACTCTCATAGGCAGAAGCCGCCAGGACGCTAGTATCTCCCAGCGTGTTGGGGGGAAACGCGAAGCTTGGACGACAGCTCTGCGCATGTTTGGACGCAAAGGCAACGCGTCGCTCGTGTGGAAACAGTATAAGTTTATTATGCTCTCAATAGAGGCCGGCTTTTTGGCTGCTTTTCAAAATCGTCCGTGTGACATTACCCTATACCCTAAGTGAATAACTTATGATTTAAGCAAAACTAATATTCTTCAAAATATAAAGAAGGTTTAATAGACATAAAACATATACGTAACATTCAAATATAACAGTAAAACCGAATAATAGATAGCATAATCAAGCTTCTCTGAGCTTTGCATTAAAAATTAACGGAACTCCTATGGCTGAAATCTATAGAACATCTCGTTCTTTCTCGTTCAAAATCACATGAGTCTCGCTTGGGATATCACGCTCATTAAATCCTTGAGTTTATTATCTTTTATTGTTGAATACTTCATACTTTATTCCCACATTCTCGGTCATCCTGTCGTTTCTGGCGACCTCGTCAGCTGCTAATAAAAATTTAGACACAAATTCATACAAGTAAAATAAGTAAATATAAAACAAAAGCATCTCACGTTAAGCAGATGCGTTATCCCATGGCTTGATGTATTCTGCAATAGTGGATATCTTGTTGTCCACCATGGTCTCCAATTCTGTTTGCATAATAACGATCATGTGACTTTTAATGTTTTTATTCGGTCCATGAAAATTTCCCTTTTTCAATCCTGCCCCACACTGCGTTTCTTGGATTAGCCCAAAATCCTTTAATTCATATCTGTTGGGTACTTTTCTCATCATGTTAAATTGTTTTCTATAATTACCGTTAGTCCAGAAATATAGATTTTTACGTGGACCATTGAAATTTGTTTTAATGATTGTTTTGCCTTCCAATTTAATACTATTCCTTTCACACGGTTCAGCCCTTTCTTTTTCAAAAATTTCATGTTTTCTTCCTGTTTGCTGTACCTCTAAATATTTTCTCCGATTTTTATATGTGTGACGTTTTTCATAAAAATTATTTCTCGAATAATATTTTCTTTCTTCATTTCTGTCATTGTAATCACGTTTCCTGTAATTTCTGATAAATTTCTGTTTATTTGCGTTTGCTTCTTCTTCAATATCCCTTTCTTCCCTCGTGTTTTTCCGTTTATAATATTTTTCAACTTCCGTCGTTTCATTTTTATTTTCATTGGCGCGTGCACATAATTTGCGTTTTTCTTTTAGGTCATTCATTCGTCCTATTTGTGATGTCTTGTTTCTTTCATTCATTTTTTTTCTTACTAATTAAACTTTCTTCTTGCTTCGCGCCATATACACTACAAATTCGATCTCACAGAGGATGAGATGGAGAGAGAGAGAGAACTTTCTTCTTTCGCATTTATTTCTTTTCTTATTTTCAAATTTCTCACGCGATTCAATTTCATTTCATTATCCTCTATGACGCTCGCGAAATTAATCAAGAAATTACCTCCTGCATTATTATTATTTGCAACTATAGTATTTTCCTAATAAGAATGTATTTATTAAAATACAACACATTGCTCAGTGGTGCACAAAACAAGAATTTTAATATACACTTGTACAATTAAAATAAAATATAAATATCAACGTTTCGCGCCGTCTTCTGTGGGCGTCTTCAGGAAAATATGATAATGGAAGGACTAAGTTTGCATCTTGATCGAGAGATAATATTTCTAATAAATTAAAATGGAAATGAATTAAAAGTTTAAAAATGTTGCCACTTACACGTGAGTAAAAATTAAAATATTGCAACGAAATAAAAATTTTAAGATTTTATGATGTTATGCCATATTTTTGGTATATTTTAGGATAAATTATCATTGCATGGTTTATTTTCTCGTGCAATGATTTCGATAGATTCTCCAATTTTACCTTGAAGTGGGTTATTGCATGGAACTATGATTTTGGCCTCATCAAAGTAAATACGACAACCTTTGTTCGCCAAGCAGAAGCGAGAAAGGGCAGTATTCTGTTTATATTGTTTTATATCTCTGCGATGCTCTTTAATTCTAATTAAAAGTTTCCGCGTAGTCATGCCGATGTAGACTTTTTTAACATTATTAGATAAAGTGATGGGGATTTCATAAATACCAGATTTTTGATCTATTGGAATTTTGTCGATCTTATCTGTAATGATGTCAATGAGATATGGAGGTGGAATGGCGACAAGTTTTATGTTATATTTTTGTGCAATCTTTTTTAGTTTTTCAAATATGTAAGGGATATAATGAAATTTTCTGTAAACTACAAGCTTATCCTGTCATTGGCCAGATGTAGGAGGAGTATTGTACTGTCGAACTATTTTATTTACAAATTTTGCAGGAAAACCATGGTCAAAAGCTATTTTCTGTATAAAATCAATTTCTTTATTTAATATGTCATCCGAACAAATCATAAAAACTCTTTTAATAAATGACCTGAAAGCAGATATTTTGTATTCGAAAGGCATATTGGCTGAAAACGGGATAACTGTATTTTCTTTTATTGGTTTTCTATAAACTGAAAATTTTAAACTTGAATTGCATCTATTAATTTGAACATCTAAAAATGGAAGGGAGGCGTTTTCTTCGACTAAAAAAGATCGCACAAAAATATAACATAAAACTTGTCGCCATTCTACCTCCATGTCTCATTGACATCATTACAGATAAGATCGACAAAATTCCAATAGATCAAAAATCTGGCATTGATGAAATCCCCATCACTTTATCTAATAATGTTAAAAAAAAAGGCTACATCGGCATGACTACGCGGAAACTTTTAATTAGAATTAAAGAGCATCGCAGAGATATAAAACAATATAAACAGAATACTGCTCTTTTACGCCTCTACTTGGCGAACAAAGGTTGCCGTATTAACTTTGATGAGGCCAAAATAATAGTTCCGTGCAATAACCCAGTTCAAGGTAAAATAAGAGAATTTATCGAAATCATTGCACGAGAAAATAAACCATGCAATGATAATTTATCCTACAATATACCAAAAATATGGCATAACATCATAAAATCTTAAAATTTTTATTTCGTTGCAATATTTTAATTTTTACTCATGTGTAAGTGGCAACATTTTTAAACTTTTAATTCATTTCGATTTTCATTTATTAGAAATATTATCTCTCGATCAAGATGCAAACTTAGTCCTTCCATTATCATATTTTCCTGAAGACGCCCGCAGAAGACGGCACGAAACATTGATATTTATATTTTATTTTAATTGTACAAGTGTATATTAAAATTCTTGTTTTGTGCATCACTGAGCAATGTGTTGTATTTTAATAAATACATTCTTATTAGTTAAATTTTATGGTGCAACTGTCCTGTATATATTTATATAATATTTTCATCACGTGAATTATCTAACGTAGACATATTGATTTCATTACTATTTCTGGCAGCATGATTCAATTTTGTAGCAGAATTCTTCTTAACTTTAGTGCAACCAACGCTGCAACCTACTTGAATATTGTTGCGTTTGCCAACTATCCTAATTCCGTTCTAGTCTATCGCCAAATTTAACTTGTTAATCACATCATATCCCAATAAAATATCATATGCAAGATATTCTAACACGTACAAATTTGCTCTGATAAGAAAACCATCAATATTAAATTCATATAGAAAATATCCTTTAGGATAAACAACTATTTTATTTATGCCTGACAAAGAGATATTATTTGAAAATAATATTGGCGAGCTTTTTTCGTATAATATTCATAACTCACCAAACTGATATCACTTTCAGAGTCGAAGAAGATCTGTATATTTTTATCGTTAAATTCAATATTTATCAAGCAATGAGGTTTTGCGCTATTTGTTTGTTTGATTACTGTAAAATGCACTTCTTTGTGATTGGATAATCGCGTGTTTTGACTCCGATTTTGGCTGTCCTTATTTATTTGAATATTACTCCCATCATTGCATTGCGATATTATGTGGCCAAGACGGTTATTTTTGAAACACAAAATGTGTGCTCTGTTCTTTTCATTTAAAGAAGAAGATTCATTTACATTATCTGTATTATCTTTAAATTGTTGTTTTCTTAAAGTATTATAACGTTGATATGGTAATCATGGTTTTGTGTTGTTGTTTTCGCGCATTTTTACTTCCTATCTTCAAAGTGGTATGAATTTCTATTCATGGTTTTAACATTCCGTCTTGCTAATTTACAAATTAATACACCAACATTTTTAATTTGGGGAAGATCATCGATAAAATGTTCTTTCATTTCTATCGGTAATCTTCTCTTGATTTGATCTACTAATATTAATTATTTTATTTTAAGTCTTCAAAATTAGATAATCAAGACCGATAATCAATTCTTCTAAATAATTTCTTAACTCAAACGCTAGATCGCGTCAAGTGGCTGAATTTTCTTTCTTATGCGACATTAATTTTTGCCGAAACTCTTCTGGCGTCAATTTGAATCTTTTCAGAAGCAAATTTTTTACGTATTCGTAATTATTTGTTAATGTTTCTGGTTCTCTAGTTTCCTCCAGGCATTGCTCCGCCTAAAAATAAATAAATAAATACTTTTTTTTTAATTGTGAGATATTTACAAACTGAACAATAAAAATAAATAATGTTCTCTGTTTGAATGTTAATTGGTATACCAGGTTAATTTACGATATTTTATATATGTATGTGTGTGTGTGCTTTAAATCATTATCCAATAACAGGTATAAATATTTAATTAATTATATATTTTAGTTTATATTCCAAAACATCATATTTTATGAATTATAAACACACTAGCAGGCTGTGCCCGCTGCGCTGCTCAATATTTCAAAATCAACCGTGGATGAAACGAACTTGTGAATTTAAATTTGTATTTTAAATAATTTGGACCTCCAGCAGCACCTTGCTCATTGCTGAAAACGATTTAGACACCATTGTGATATTAAAATATCTTAAACGTTGCGCAAAAACCAGTTATTTTAGTTTATTACTAACAGTGCACATTTGGAAGCGAAATGAGACCATTATGGCAACAGGATTTAAAATTTTCCCTTATCTGAAGAAATATTAATTATTACAGTCGTTACCATGGTACAACTTCTGAAAAATTTCTTCACAACTTTTCATTATGTGAAGCCAGGAACCCAAAGCTACTCCCACCCAAGGCTAACTTATCATAATAACAAGGCTTGTCATTCCCTAAGTTTCCTTTGTCTGCAGTACACGTGATCAAAATTCACGTTGTTAGCGCCCTCTGTCGCTCAAATATATTGTTCAGCAAGGCCACTTTATCATAATAATAGGCCTTACAATCAGAAAAAAGTGTATGGGAGAAAATGTCCGGATAGTTGCGAACTCATAAACCGACTTTATACCGTAAGTATCGCCACCTGGTGCATATTACTAGTAATATTCTAATTGCATAGGAAAAATCAAACTATATTATTCACAATATTATACAAAATATTTTTCAAATTCCACTAAAATATATACGTAAAAAATACACTGAAAATGAAGAATTAAAAGTAAGAATTAATGGTACTTTATTAATGTAGAGTCATGGGCGTTATATATATATATATATATATATATATATATAAAGCTTAGCGTAATTTTCGGCTTCAGAAAGTATGATTTATTGCCAAATGATGTAAACAGTAATGAAAACAAACTTGTAAAATGTTTCGTTTGTCTTTTAAGAATTTATATGAATATTATTATTGTTTTTATGTACAATTTACTTATGTTTTTGCATAAAAATAGAAAATTGGCTTTTTTATATGAAATATATTGTATAACTATTGCAAAACATTTCTTCTCTATGAGAACAGAAAATAGGATTCCAGAAAATATGTTGCCAAATTTCCTTTTCTCGCCAAGACCATTTTCCCTATTTGAGAAAGGTACTTTGAAAAAGTATCGATTTAATATTATATAATGCAGTATTGGCTATTTTTCTATAATATGTTCCGGTTTCGCATTTAAAGTTATCTGCAAATAAGCATTATTCTAGAACAATGCGATATTAAGTATACGGTTAAAAAATGAAATTAGTTTAGCGCCAATTATACTTGCTTAATGAGCCAATTGGCTTTAAGTTTAATTAAGAAAGAAGCGCCAAATAAAGATTTACACCACAAGCGTAGCACAAAACGAATTTATTTTTGAGGATAAACTTTGAGATGTGTTTAGTTTAAGTGATTTTAAATTTCTTATAACTTTAATTTTGTTAATGTTTATGATTTTTATCCGGTTTATACATATAGCTAACTATACAGGGAGACTAAAAAGAATTAAAATATAAGATCGGGGAATACTTTAAATTTTAGGTATGAGAACATGTTTTTAATCGAAAATATTGAGCGTAGCGTTTATTAGTCAGGTAGAAGAATGTATACGCACAACCAGACCGGGAGGCGGCAGCACAGACAATCATCTCATCGAGTTCACAGATGAAAATATAGGATTAGTTAAATCTCGGTTCCCATATTAAGACGCAATCGGTCTGCCAAATTATATCCCGGTGAAAACACCTAAAACCCTATTTTAGTGGTTAACTCATAAGTTTACCATTGTGCTTTCCTGCACCCAAAAGTATAAAATCATGGAAGTTTGGGAGTAGGAAAAAAATCGTAAACTTATGAGTCATCTGCTAAAATTGGGTTTTTTATTTTCTACACAGATTTTCCTTGGCAGACCGATTGCGTTGTAATATGCTAATCAAGATTTAACTAGTCCTAGATTTTCATCCATGACCTCGATAAGGTGATTGTCTATGCTCCTGCTTCCCGGTCTAAATGAAATTATATACAATTGTTGCTATAGACAGTGATATTTTTAGTACATTTTAATAGATATTATATTTATAGCATAATGAAATTGATATGTATTATTGGGATTCACAATAATACCTTCCCTACAATAAAAGGTTCATGTAATACTCGTATCCTTTTACAGAGCCACATATTATAAGCTTAATTTAAATTTGAGGTTTAAATTAAGCTTAATTTAAAAATCTATATGTCATATACACAACTTCTCAAAAGAATCCCATATAATGAACTTTAATTCTTGAGAATTGCTAAAAGAGTAATAAAAAATAAGTATATACTTATCATTTAATGCGCAAAATTTAATAAAATGGTGTTGAATTTTCAAATCTCTATCACTACAAATTTATTAATTCGTATGTAAAACCTATTCTTGTATAAAAGTAAAACAAAATACCACAAAGGCATAATGACAGGATAAACTTTATTAAAATTAAGAAAAAACAATATGATTTTACTGTTGTTATAGGTACTGAGACATTTGTGCTCAAAATAAGTACATTTTATGCCAAAAAAAAAAAAAAAAAAAAAAAAAAAAAAAAAAAAAAAAAAACTGCCGAACTTTCGAAAATTGGAAAAATAACAAATCTCATTTGAAAAATACAAGCTTACAGCATATCGAAAAGAAAATGGAAAAGCATATATAGAAAACAAGGCCCGGGTGGAAAACAAATTATAAAATTTATACATTTGTTATTACAACAGAGGGCGCTAACAACGGGAAAAATCACGAGGTTTCTGACCAAGTTTACTAGGGCCACGAAAACTTAGCGATTGCCAAGTCTATTATTATGAAAGTGGCCTTGATGACTAGTAGTACGCACCAGATGGCGCTACATACGAGACAAAATCAGTTAATATGTTGGCAGCTATAGAGACAATTTCAACAATAGATTTTCTCCTGAATGCGAGGCCTGATTATGATAAGGGGGCCTTGCTCCCACCTAAAAAGTTTATATATATATTAAATTTTGTCCGCGCGATAAAAGGCACAATTATGCAAGAATCATCTTCAAACTCGTCAAGTACATTGAGATGGTTAATATCTCAGTGGGAATTGCAAATGAGCAAAATCGGCCCAAGGGGGTGGTAATTGGGGAGGGTTCAAAAATTTGAATACCATCTTAACATGGCTTTCACAAAACCAGCTCTTACAAAACAATAGCAGGAAAAAAAAAATAAACATATTTCGTTACAGCAAGTTGGTAACGATAAAAAAACACACATTAAAATTTTCACTACAACAATTACTTTATTATTGCAAAATTTCCTCCTGAAAAATGAAAACAAAATATTTGCTCTTTCGTATTTAAGCATTTTCTCTTTAGTCATTTAAGATAAAATTATGTAAATTTGTATAATTTGGCGAACGATTTGGTGAAATTGGTTGACGTGATAATCAAGTAGTAGCCAATTTACACTTTTCATATTTCACAAAAGATTCCTACACAGACATCATATACGCAATAGGTTTAGCACGATTATCTTGTAACTACAATGTGGCAAAATCCTCGTTTTAGAATACCAAAGAAATTTATGTATATTTTGTTATTTTCTAACATTTTAAACAGCAATTAACAATAAATAAAAAGTAACTGTAGAACAAAACAACAAATATCATTTCAAAAAATAAAAAAATGGAAGTAAATAAACAACTTATCATCAGACAAACAACCATAGCTGGGTTACCATATGAGGAAAATAATGCCATTTTGACGCCAGTGAGATACCTCGATGAGTATATGACCAAATCCGTGACAAAATTTCCATTTGGAAAAAACTTTAATCGGTATTTATACTGCATTTTCCCTACTTATGTATAAGAAAAAACTTTGACACAGATGTCATGTACACTGTAAAAAAAAAATCTGTGAAGGTACTAAACATTTTCTAGGAAACTGGGATTCCAAGAACTTTTCATGTAACGATAACAGGAAAAATTCCTGTAATCGATTCTGAAACTTGAATTTTTGCTGTTACCGTTACAGGAAAATTTCTTGGAATCCCAGTTTCCTAGAAAAGGTTTAGTACCTTTGCTGATTTTTTTTTACAGTGTATGCACCACATTGGCGCAATTTTTTTCTGGCGCCAATTTGGAGAACTTGGTTTTTAATTACCAATTTCATAAATATTTTTTAATTATTTTGTATTATTTGAAAAAAATAATAAATAAAAAAGATTAATTAATAGCTATCAGCGGGAATTTTTCATTTCAAAATGTTGAATTTATCTATAGTAATAACGCATAATTGCATAAATTTACTTTGAATTGCAAAATTTTTCCTTCAGTACTACTTGGTTCGTCGATCAATTTCGCCAAATTATACAAATCGCCAAACTATAAGCCAGATTATATAGATTAGAATAAATTTTCATTTAAATAACGAAAAATAAATTAGCAGAACGTATATAAAAGTAGAAATAAAATGTCGAATAAAAAATCACTTGATGACATAATTAGTATTTATATTATGCTTAATGTCAAGTGAATGTGACATTTACGATCATCCATTATTGACATATAATCTTGGAATTTGGGGGTAGATTTTTAATCGATGGGGTAATCTTTCCTTCTTCAGTTTTTAAATTTTAAAACTGAAATTTCTCCTGTGAATGAAATTGACGAAATGGCGCAAGAAAAATTAAATTAACAATGAAAACATTTGCAAAAAGAAATAAAAGAGTTACACTCATATCTATATAATTTACGAATTAATATTAAAATATACTCTAAAAATTATCTTCACTTGAAACAAACAACAACATTATTGAGCCTATTAAGAACCTAAGTCAGGCATTAAGTCAGTAGTGCATTTTTGGCTTAAAAACACATTCTTTGGCGACAAAAGCAAGATGAAAATGGTATAGAAACGAATAGTAACTCATAACTTACAGTGTCTTTTACAATCAGATCTGTTTTTTCCTGCTGTAAGTTGTATTATACGGAAATTCGATAAAAAAGAGAAAGAAAATAATAAAAAGGGAAATAACTATCATTCAAAATTCATTTAATCAATTTCTGAAATTCATGTTTTTATTCTAACACCAGGGATAAGTCGCCAAAAGTTGAACCAATTGCTATATTTTGCGTTAATTTATTTTTTAAGCATTACAAATATTTTTTTCATTTTCAAGATAAATATATTTTTATAATATTACGCCTCATTTAAGCGGTCTTTCTTTATTATTATTAATATTATCAGTAGTTATTTTCTGCTATTATTATCAAGATATTTGTAATATTTCTAATAGATATAGCCATTTTAATTCTTTTAGCAATTATAATTTTCGCCAAAAACAGCTACTGGCAACCCGTTTTCAAAAATAACCGAAAAATACGAAATTTACTACGAAAAATCAGAGTTAACCCTCTAAATTTGAAACATAAACCTTCGGAAAAATATTTCCTATCGAATGATACAATCGGCAAAAAAATCCATCGGGTAGTTTTTGAAAACACCCGTTTGGAAGTTTCAGAACTTCTGCTTTATAATATATATGATTTTACCTCCCATAACGGGCATATTTAATCCAGGCAATGCTATACTTTTACTTACCCATCATACGTAGTATAGGGTAAGTCTTGCAATCGTTTTGAAAATCGAAAATTTTTTTTGACGGATTTACACGTTTTAGATAGTGGAGATTCCGAAAAACATATTTTTAGAAAAAAAATTTTGCCGTCCGTCTGTCTGTCTGTCTGTCTGTCTGTCTGTCTGTCTGTCTGTAAACGCTCTATCTCCCGAACAAATTGAGATAGAGACTTGAAATTTTGTATGTAGTTAGTATGTAAGAATGGGACGAACCCTATTTAATATCAGCAACCTCGATTATCCGGAACTATTTTTTTCGGACTCTCGAAAAATTCGTTCTGATGAAAGGTATATAAAATTTTTCGAATTTTTTTATTTTAAGGAATGGACGTAAAAGGCAATAAAATAACACACATTTTGCATATAGAACGAAGTCGATCGGATTATTAGTTGCCGAGATATTTGTAATCCTGTTTTCCACATTCTTCGATTTTTCATGACCCTGTATTTCATTCAAATTTCAATTCAGAGGTATACTTTAATTGGAAATGAGACGCTTAATCCGACGCAGTTAGTTGTTAGTTAATAGAATTATTATTTTTGGAGTTAAAAGGATGTTTCTTTTACGCAGTTCGGTAATACTTGAGTAGTTTGGCGTTTTATATTATTTGTCGAAATTGGTACATCAGCAGTTCTTTAATATAGCATTACTATGTATATTAGCAATATTTAAATTTTGTTTATGAAA
This sequence comes from Maratus speculifer, assembly GCA_964019185.1. Taxonomy (NCBI): domain Eukaryota; kingdom Metazoa; phylum Arthropoda; class Arachnida; order Araneae; family Salticidae; genus Maratus; species Maratus speculifer. Next base: position 18,218,927 of record OZ025292.1, on the reverse strand, counting down.
TGCAATGCATTGTATAAATAGTTTTCACATGTTTTATTTTCATATTCATATCCATGATGGGTAAGTATTACGGTGGCCCCCGACGACTAGTTTTTAATTGTGAGATATTTACAAACTGAACAATACAAATAAATAATGTCCTCTGTTTGAATGTTAATTGGTATACCATGTTAATTTACGATATTTTATATATGTATGTGTGTGTGTGATTTAAATCATTATCCAATAACAGGTATAAATATTTAATTAATTATATATTTTAGTTTATATTCCAAAACATCATATTTTAAGAATTATAAACACATTTTACCTCCCATAACGGGCATATTTAATCCAGGCAATGCTATACTTTTTTACTTACCCATCATACGTAGTATAGGGTAAGTCTTGCAATCGTTTTGAAAATCGAAAAAATTTTTTTGACGGATTTACACGTTTTAGATAGTAGAGATTCCGAAAAACATATTTTTAGAAAAAAAATTTTGCCGTCCGTCTGTCTGTCTGTCTGTCTGTCTGTCTGTAAACGCTCTATCTCCCGAACAAATTGAGATAGAGACTTGAAATTTTGTATGTAGTTAGTATGTAAGAATGGGACGAACCCTATTTAATATCAGCAACCTCGATTATCCGGAACTATTTTTTTCGGACCCTCGAAAAATTCGTTCTGATGAAAGGTATATAAAAATTTTCGAATTTTTTTATTTTAAGGAATGGACGTAAAAGGCAATAAAATAACACACATTTTGCATATAAAACGAAGTCAATCGGATTATTAGTTGCCGAGATAATTGTAATCCTGTTTTCCACATTCTTCGATTTTTCATGACCCTGTATTTCATTCAAATTTCAATTCAGAGGTATATTTTAATTGGAAATGAGACGCTTAATTCGACGCAGTTAATTGTTAGTTAATAGAATTATTATTTTTGGAGTTATAAGGATGTTTCTTTTACGCAGTTCGGTACTACTTGAGTAGTTTGGCGTTTTATATAATTTGTCGAAATTGGTACATCAGCAGTTCTTTAATATAGCATTACTATGTGCATTAACAATATTTAAATTTTGTTTATGAATGCATTGTATAAATAGTTTCACTTGTTTTATTTTCATATACATATCCATGATGGGTAAGTATTACGGTGGCCCCCAACGACTAATTTAATTGTGAGATATTTACAAACTGAACAATACAAATAAATAATGTCTTCTGTTTGAATGTTAATCAGTATACCATGTTAATTTACGATATTGTATATGTGTATGTGTGTGTGTGCTTTAAATCATTATCCAATAACAGGTATAAATATTTAATTAATTATATTTTTTAGTTTATATTCCAAAACAACATATTTTATTAATAATAAACACATTTTACCTCCCATACCGAGCATATTTAATCCAGGCAATGCTCCACCTAAAAATAAATAAATACATACTTTTTTTAATTGTGAGATATTTACAAACTGAACAATGCAAATAAATAATGTCCTCGGTTGGAATGTTAATTGGTATACAATGTTAATTTACGATATTATATATATGTATGTGTGTGTGTGCTTTAAATCATTATCCAATAACATGTATAATTATTTAATTAATTATATTTTTACTTACCCATCATACGTAGTATAGGGTAAGTCTTGCAATCGTTTTGAAAATCGAAAAAAAAATTTTGACGGATTTACACGTTTTAGATAGTGGAGATTCCGAAAAACATATTTTTAGAAAAAAAAATTTGCCGTCCGTCTGTCTGTCTGTCTGTAAACGCTCTATCTTGCGAACAAATTGAGATAGAGACTTGAAATTTTGTACGTAGTTAGTATGTAATAATTGGACGAACCCTATTTAATATCAGCAACCTCGATTATCCGGAATTATTTTTTTCGGACTCTCGAAAAATACGTTCTGATGAAAGGTATATAAAAGTTTTCGAATTTTTTTGTTCTAAGGAATGGACGTAAAAGGCAATAAAATAACACACATTTTACATATAGAACGAAGTCGATCGGATTATTGGTTGCTGAGATATTTGTAATCTTGTTTTCCACATTCTTCGATTTTTCATGACCCTGTATTTCATTCAAATTTCAATTCAGAAGTATATTTTAATTGGATAAAAGACGCTTAATCCGACGCAGTTAATTGTTAGTTAATAGAGTTATTATTTTTGGTGTTATAAGGATGTTTCTTTTACGTACTACTGGAGTAGTTTAGCGTTTTATATAATTTGTCGAAATTGGTACATCAGCAGTTCTTTAATATAGCATTACTATGTATATTAACAATATTTAAATTTTGTTTATGAATTGCAATGCATTGTATAAATAGTTTCACATGTTTTATTTTCATATACATATCCATGATGGGTAAGTATTACGGTGGCCCCCAACGACTAGTTTAGTTTATATGCCAAAACAACATATTTTTTTAATAATAAACACATTTTACCTCCCATACCAGGCATATTTAATCCAGGCAATGCTCCACCTAAAAATAAATAAATATATACTTTTTTTAATTGTGAGATATTTACAAACTGAACAATACAAATAAATAATGTCCTCTGTTTGAATGTTAATTGGTATACCATGTTAATTTACAATATTTTATGTATGTATGTGTGTGTGTTCTTTAAATCATTATCCAATAACAGGTATAAATATTTAATTAATTATATTTTTTAGCTTATATTCCAAAACAACATGTTTTATTAATAATAAACACATTTTACCTCCCATACCGGGCATATTTCCTCCAGGCAATGCTCCGCCTAAAAATAAATAAAAACTAGCAGGAATGACCGAGCTAAGCTCGGTCAAAATCAACTTTGTGTTCTGGATATAGTATTATCACTAGCGAGCTACGCCCGCTAGCTGGGCCACTTTTTCAAAACGAACCTCGATAATTAAGCAGTATATAATAAGCAAAAAAATTCATTTGATAAGCAAGTCTTGGTGTTCGAATCCTCAAGCACAAAAAAAAGTAAATTAAAGAGCCATGGTCCCGTTAAAAATATGTGATTTCGCACTGTGGGCCACGTGCACTTGAAAAAAAAAAAAAGATTGTGGATCGGAACTATGGTCGCTTCGCGCCCATAGTCCCGTTAAAAGTATTTGGTTTTGCACGGCGGGCACTACGCGCCCTTAAGATATTTTTCCGTATTTTTTAGTTCATAAGAAGCAGATTTTTACGCAGATTCTGAATATGTAATCAGTTTTTTTCTACTTTAAAAACTGTCTGCATGATGGTTTAAGAAAAAACGCGCAAAAAAAAACGCAATTAGCGCCGGTAGAAAAAGCGATTTTCGGCTGTTTCTTCTTTTAGCCAAAGGGGAAAAGTTCAGGTTCTTCACCGCAAGGTAGCGCAGTGTTCTGCCTCGGAGCTCCGTTTGAGCGCCGTTTGGGATTTGGAACATTTTTTGTTCCGATTCCCAAGGGGTTTTTAATTCATAACTTTTTTAATTTTGGTCCCACGATCTCGAAAATGCCCGAAATGACTTCCCCGGAATATTTCCAATCGAAAGACACCTCTCGCGACTTCCAACTCGCCCACGTTGCGAACTGTAATCGGCTTCAAGCAGACAGACAGAGGCGCACGGATTTTATTAGTATAGACTAGCGAGCTACGCCCACTAGCTGGGCCACTTTTTCCAAACGGAACCTCGATATTAAGCAATATATAATAAACAAAAAAAATTCATTTAATAAGCAAGTCTTGGTGTTCAAATCCTCAGCACAAAAAAAGTAAATTAAAGAGCTATGGTTGTTATGCGCCCATTATCCCGTTAAAATATGTGATTTCACACAGTGGGCGGTACGGGCCCATCGTGCGAAGCCGGCCCACCGGCGCTACGCGCCATGGTCGCCATTGTCCCGTTAAAAATATTTGGTTTTGCACGGTTGGCGCTGCGCGTCCATAATACATTTTCTCGTATTTTCTGGATCATCAGAAGCAGACTTTTACGCAGATTCTGAATATGTAATCAGTTTTTTTCTATTTTAAAAACGGTCTGCATGATGGTTTAAGAAAAAACGCGCAAAAAAAGTTTGTTTATTAAAAACTGCAAAAGACTGCTATTAAAAAAAATAAGTAATTTCATTAATATCACAAAGAACATAACTAACAAATAATTTTGGCAGCTCGTTTTCCGTTTGTACTAACAGAAATTAGTATTAATCGCGTAAATCTTAGGTTACACAATATTCGTGTATGCTACCAAAAAGAAAAAGTATGAAAATGAGATACAACGATTAATACTCACATACAAAATAAATATATGAATAGCCAGTTACATCTGAGATCCTCAAAATATTAATTAGCAACACTATTACCTCTTAGTGAACATATCTTGCTGTGCTTAAATAGTTGTACTTATTATATTAATTAAACAGTGTTTAATATTTTTTACCAATTACTTCTTTTTCTCTTATACATTCTTTGACAAATTGACGGGAGAAAAATAGGTTTTCGGCTGCTTCTTCTTTTAGCCAAATGGGAAAACTTCCTGTTCTTCACCGATTGGTAGCGCAGTGTTCTGCCTCAGAGCTCCGTTTGAGACCTGTTTGGGAAATAAGACGTTTTCCGTTCCGATTCCCGACCGGTTTTTAATTCATAACTTTTTTAATTTTGGTCCCACGGTCTCGAAAATGCCCGAAATGACTTTCCCGGAATTTTTCGAATCGAAAGACACCTCTCAGGACTTCCAACTCGCCCGCGTTGCGAACTGTAATCGGCTTCAAGCAGACAGACAGACAGAGGCGCACGGATTTTATTAGTATAGATTGTATCATTCACTCTGTATTATAACTGCAAAACATGTTATTTACAATAGTAGTATTTTCAAAAGCAATCAATAAGAAAACTATGTTTGTATGCACATGTTTATGAATTTTAAAATTTACCACGAAAGGATATCGATCCTAATCAATTTTTTAACTCGACTCTGATTGGTTTAACCATGCATCTCGAATCCTATTAAGAACGTATAAAAAATATCTTCATATTCTGAAAGACAATATTTTTTTTCTTTTTTTTTTTGCCAGATATAGTCAAATTTGGAGACATTTTTTAATTTGGCGACAATTACGTGTTTTAGCTTTCGTAATCTCAATAGTCGATTTTTCGGCCAATTGTTGCCAATATTTTGTCAAATATCGCCAACTTATTGACTTTTGCCATATTCTCGTATTCTGACCTGTATTACCCAAAATGACCCACGAATCAAATTTGATCAAACATGTGACTTAGCTCAGTGGTCTTCAGGTACTTAAAAACAATAGAATGTAAAATTTAATCAAAATCGTTTAAGCCATTTCTTAGGTAAAATTAGCTTGACAGCATTCAGTAATAAAGCGAAATGACCAACTAATATAATTTTGTTTAACGTGCGACTCGGCCCAATATCTTCTCGTGACAAAAAACGTTTCGTTAAAAAATTTAGGTAAAATTGATTCAGTCGTTATTATATGACGACCTCAGAAGCCAAGGGATACAAGTGACAAAATTTTGATTTGGAGTAAATTGCGTTTAAAGATAATTGATGTTAAATTGGAACATCAATTGAGTGAATTGAAATAGGAAATTTCTGCTTGTTGCATTCTGGTCTTTAAATTCTTATTTCAATAACTGTTAAAAAATAAAGTAAAATTTTCTTTAAATGTATAATTAATCAATATTGTTTGCTTTTCGAAAAAAGTGGTTTGCCTCTATAACTCAGCAAATAATAAGAAAATCACTTATATTTCTTTACCTGAAATTAAAAAAGCATATTTTTAGGTCGTCTGTGTATTTAGTTTATTTTTTTCAATTTGTTCACTTATACCCCTTGGCTTCTGGGGTCCTCATATATAATTAGAATGACCCTAACCCATTATGACCCAAAATGACCCACTAATCGAATTTTCGCGAGCATGTGTCATAGCCCAATGGTTTTCTCTTTCCCGAAAATGATATAATACAAAGTATAGTCAAAATAGTACGAGCCATTTTCTACATAAAATTAGCATGACCCATCATTACCACAAATTACCCTTATAATCGAAATCTGTCGAACATGTGACTTAGCCCATTAGTTTTCTCGTGTCTAAAAATTGTTACGTACAAAATTTCGTTAAAATCGATCCAACCGTTCTTCAAATATAAATAGCTTGACCCAGACCCTTTATGACTCATTAATCGAAATTTTTCAAACGTGTGATCCAGCCCATTGATTTTCTCGTGCCAAAAAAATGTTGCATACAAAAGTTCGTTAAAATCGATCCACCTGTTCTTTAGATATAGCTTGACATGATCCATTATGACCCATTATGACGCACAAATGACCCTTATAGTCGAAATCTCTCAAACATGTGAGCCCATTAGTTTTCTCATGTGAAAAAACTGTTACATACATAATTTCGTTAAAATCGATCACGCCGTTCTTTAAATATAAATAGCTTGACACAGACCCTTAATGACTCAATATGACCCATTAAAATTTGTTCTCGAACATGTAACCTAGCCCAATGTTTTTCTCGTGCCCGAAAACTATAGAATGCAATTTTTAGTCAAAATGGCGTGAGAAAATCTCTAGATAAAAATAGCTTGACCCACAATGATCCCAAAAATGACCCACTAACCGAATTTTCTCGAACATGTTACTTAACCCAATGGTCTTCTTGCAATCCAAAACGATACAATATAAAATTTGGTCAAAATCGTTAGAGCCGTTTTTTAGATGAAAATTGCTTGACCCATAATGACCCAAAAATGACCCACTAATCGAAATTTTTCGAACATGTGACCCAGCCCAATAGTTTTCTCGTGCCAAAAAACGATTGGATACAAAATTTCCTTAAAATGATCCAGCCGTTCTCTAGATATGAATAGCTTGATCCTGATCCATTATGACCCAAAATGACCCAATAATCGAATTTTCTCGAACATGTGACATAACTTTCTTCTCATGCCGGAAATGGTAAAATCCAAGTTTTTGCGAAAATCGTTGGAGCCGTTTTCGAGATAAAATTTGCACACACACACACACAATTTTTGCTCGCATTATAGTATAGACTAGCGGGGAACACCGAAGTAAACTCTGTATTAAATTTTATATAAAATGAAATTCTCTCTCTATTATTATTGAACATGTTACCTAGCCCAATAATTTTCTCGTACCCGAAAAAGATATAATACAAGCTTTAGTTAAAATCATAAAAGCCGTTTTCTTGTTAAAGTTAGCGTGTCCCACAGAGATCCACAAATGACTCACTAATCAATTTTTTTCTAATATGCGACTAAGGCCACAGGCCTTCTTGTGCCAAAACACGTTTCGATTAAAATTTTAGTTAAAATTGATTGAGTCGTTGGTTAAATATAATTAGAATGACCCTGACACATTACGACCCAAACAAAATGACCCATTAATAGAATTTTCAAATATGCGTCCGAGCCCAATGGTTTTCTCTTGCCCGAAAACAGTATAATACAAAGTATAGTCAAAATGGTGAGAGCTGTTTTCTAGATAAAATTATGGTGATCCTTCATGACCCACAAATGACCCCTGTAATCAAAATCTCTCAAACATGTAACCTTGTCCAATATTTTTTTCTTGCCGGAAAACATTATTTGGATACAAAATTTTGCTAAAATCGATTGAGTCTTTTTTAGATATAACTCGCTCGACCCTGATCCATTATAATCCAAAATGACCAATTACTCGAATTTTCTCGAATATGTGACCTAGCCCAATGATTTTCTCATGTCCGAAAACTACAGAATACAAAATTTAGTCAAAATCGAGCAAGTCATTTTCTAGATACGATTAGCGTGACCCACAATGACCAAAAATGATCCACTAAACGAATTTTCTCTAACACGTGACTTAATCCAATGGTGTTCTTGTAATCCAAAACTGTGGAATACAAAATTTGGTCGAAAAAATTTGGACATTTTAGTTTGTGGTAATCGTTAGAGCCTTTTTATTAGACAAAACAGGTTTGACCCATAATGACTCAATAAAGAAACACTTATCTGAATTTTTCAAACATGTGACCCAGCCCAATAGTTTTATCGTGCCAAAAAAATGCTGTATACAAAATTTCGTTAAAATCGACCCTACCGTTTTTTAAATATAAATAGCTTGACCCAGACCCTTTATGACCCAAAATGACCCAGTAATTGAAATTTCTCGAACATGAGACCTAGCCGAATAGTTTATTCGTGCCAAAAAAATGTTGTATACAAAATTTCGTTAAAACCGATCCACCTGTTCTTTAGATATAGCTTGACCATGACCCATTATGACCCATCATGACCCACAAATGACTCTTATAAACGAAATCTCTCGATCGTGTGACTTAGCCCATTAGCTTTCTCGTGTCAAAAAACTGTTACAGGCAAAATTTCGATGAAATTGATTTTGCCATTCTTTAAATATAAATAGTTTGACGCAGACCCTTAACAACTCAATATGACATATTAAAATTTTTTCTCGAACATGTAACCTATCCCGATGTTTTTCTCGTGCCCGAAAACCATAGAATGCAATTTTTAGCCAAAATTGCGTGAGAAAATCTCTAGATAAAAATAGCATGACCCACAATGACCCACTAACCGAGTTTTCTCGATCATGTTACCTAACCCAAAAGGTCTTGTAATCCAAAACGATAAAATATAAAATTTGGTCAAAATCGTTAGAGCCGTTTTTTAGATAAAAATGGCTTGACCCATAATGACCCAAAAATGACCCTCTAATCGAAATTTTTCGAACATGTGACCCAACCCAACAGTTTTCTCGTGCCAAAAAACGATTGGATACAAACTTTCCTTAAAATCAATCCAGCCGTTCTCTAGATATAAATAGATTGATCCTGACTCATTATGACCCAAAATGACCCAATAATCGAATTTTCTCGAACATGTGACCTAGCCCAATGGTCTTCTCGTGCTCGAAAATGGTTAAATCCAAATTTTTGCGAAAATCGTTAGAGCCGTTTTTGAGATAAAATTTACACAGACACACAATTTTTGCTCGCATTATAGTATAAGATATACGTTTTTTAATTGTGAGATACTTACAAACTGAACAATACAAATAAATAATGTCCTCTGTTTAAATGTTAATTTGTATACCATATTAATTTACGATATTGTATATATGTATGTGTGTGTGTGTGCTTTAAATCATTATCCAATAACAGGTATAAATATTTAATTAATTATATTTTTTAGTTTATATTCCAAAACAACATATTTTATTAATAATAAACACATTTTACCTCCCATATCGGGGATATTTAATCCAGGCAATGCTCCGCCTAAAAATAAATAAATATATACTTTTTTAACCTTCCTACCCTGTTGAAAATTACTAAAACTTCATTAAAAACATTTGACACCAGAATTATTATCTAAAGCTATTTTACCTGTTTATTGTACTTTCATTTTTGAATCTTTTTTTTAACTCAGTGTATAGAGAAATTTCTGGTTGAAATCGAATAAAATATATGATAGAAATGGGTCGATTCAACCCAATCAGGGTAGGAAGGTTAATTGTGAGATATTTACAAACTGAACAATGCAAATAAATAATGACCTCTGTTTGAATGTTAATTGGTATACCATGTTAATTTACGATATTGTATATATGTGTGGGTGGGTGCTTTAAATCATTATCCAATAACAGGTGTAAATATTTAATTAATTATATTTTTTAGTTTATATTCCAAAACAACATATTTTATTAATAATAAACACATTTTACCTCCCATACCGGGCATATTTCCTCCAGGCAACGCTCCGCCTAAAAATAAATAAATATATACTTTTTTTAATTGTGAGATATTTACAAACTGAACAATGCAAATAAATAATGTCCTCTGTTTGAATATTAATTGGTATACCATGTTAATTTACGACATTGTATATATGTATGTGTGTGTGGTGTGCTTTAAATCATTATCCAATAACAGGTATAAATATTTAATTAGTTATATTTTTTAGTTTATATTCCAAAACAACATATTTTATTAATAATAAACACATTTCACCTCCCATACCGGGCATATTTAATCCAGTCAATGCTCCGCCTAAAAATACACTGCTCAAAACAATTAAAGGATATTGCAGTTTTAGGTGGATTTTGTATCTGGGAAACTTTGTAGCTGATTGATACATGATCGACAGACATAGTAGGTTATATGAGAATAAATTACACATGTTTGGCAGAAAAAAATGCATTTTATCGCGCATTTGTGTACAAAAGGAAAAAAATACAATTAGTGCATATGAGAAAAAAAGAATAAGAAAAGGTGTTTTCTTCAAAGAAAATCATTTCCAGTAGGGGGTATGGTTTCCACGGGCGGCCAGCAACGTTGAACACCTTTGAGGCATGGACTCAATGAGGCTATTAATGACGAGTTGGGGTATTCTGCACCACTCTTCCAGAGGAGCTCTTTCCAGTTCTTGCAGAGTTTGTGGGGGTTGTTGGCGGTCAGAAACTCGTCTTCCTAGAGCGTCCCAAACGTGCTCGATTGTATTCATGTCTGGAGAACACGCTGGCCATTCCATTCGAACGATTCCTTCCTCGAAAAGGAAATCCTCCACCAGGTTTGCACGATGTGGCCTGCAGTTTTCGTCCATTAAAATGAAGTTATCTCTGATTGCTGCAGCATAAGGGACTACAATAGGTCTGAGGATCTCATCCCTATATCGGCGACCAGTCAGAGCTCCAGCTCTAATGATGTAGAGGTCAGTGCGCCCGTCAATGGAGATGCCACCATACACCAACACTCCTCCACCGCCAAATCCGACACTTTTGTGCATGAACGCAGGATTATTTCTACTGCCACGGTCCCTCCAGATGAAAATACGCCTATTATCCGGAGCACAGAAAAACGGGACTCGTCAGAAAACAGAATATTGCTCCATTCATTTCTCCTCCAGTTGACATGCTCGGTTGCCCACTCCTTGCGGTCGCGACGATGCCTTGATGTTAATCTAACACATACCATCGGTCGGCGAGCATACAAACCTACAGCATGGAGCCGGTTTCGGACAGTCTCAGTTGAAATCGTGGTGCCTGTAGCCGAGCGAAGGTGTTGTTGGAGAAGAGTAGCGTTCATGTTTCGGTGTCTCCGAGCTGTTAACGCTAAATACCGATCTTCATTGGGCGTTGTTGCCCGTCTACGACCTTGCCCTGGTCTTCGGCCTGCACATCCACTCTCCAAAAAACGGTTCCAGATCCTAGAAATGACACTTTGTGACACTCCAATGGCTTGCGCTACTTCGGCTTGAGTTTGGCCCCCTTCTAACCTACCAACAATTCTCCAAGCTTCTGAATCTGTCAAATGACTTCGCTGAGACATCGTACTCATCGAAACAAAGCAATCACTGAATGCCGATCATACTTGTCTTCATTCTTTTTTATCCAGTTGAAAGTCAAATTTCATTCGCTGCCACTGAAGCGACGTTTTTGACGTCGAACTCAAAATTTGCATACTCCACAGTTTGAAAACCAGAAAAATTTGCATTTGTGATTCTCTTCTTCTATGATCGGCAAAAAAAATTTCGTTTATATCTTTATTTTATATAAAACTTCAAATATCCTTTAATTGTTTTGAGCAGTGTAAATAAATATATGCTTTTTTTAGTTGTGAGATATTACAAACTGTATAATACAAATAAATAATGTCCTCTGTTTGAATGTTAATAGGTATACCATGTTAATTTACAATATTGTATACAGGGTGTTTCGCTACCAGACCGACAAACTTTGAGGGATGATAGTAGACATAAAGACAAACATTAGGAAACCATGGGACGCAAACGTCTTCTGTAGGAGATAGGGGCCGTTAATTTTTAAGGTCCAAAAATTCAAACGCTGATAAAAATTAGAAAAAAGGGGTCAATTTGTTTGCGGTTTTCTCTAAAATCATTCTTTATATCACGATTTTTATTTTTTTTAATTTTGAATGTTAAGCTCGAAAATTGTCGATAGAGGCGCTTTAGACTTTAGAGTAACGAACAAATACTTTTTGCCGTTCTTTTGTGCATGGGGTTGAAATTATTCTAAAGTTTAGACTTTAACTTAAATTTTAAGCCCAAAATCGGAAACATGGGGATTGGTTAACTAGCGAAAATTTAACTGTGAACCGAGGGGGAGATTTTAAACGCTCATAAACATTGGACAAACTAATCGATTTTGTTGCAGTTTGCGTGTAGGTCATTCCCTTGGTAATTATTTTATTCAAAATGACGTACAGATGTGGTGTCCTCATTTTTTCATAGAGAGCGCTTGCGACACATCTCCGACATTTCAATGGCATTACTCCTGGGTGTTTTATTACCACTAGACTACCATACTTCCAGGAAGTGTTAGGGCTGCGAAAGCGACACGAAATCATATAGGAATGTAACGTTGAAACTGTCTTTTTTGGGAGTTATGGTTAAAGGAAGCAGAGAAAAAAAACAGAAATGAGCAGAGAAACAGCAACATGTTAATATGACATAAACAGTTTATTTAAAGGTCTTACTAGAAAATATGTTCGAAATTACGACCAAAAGTAATTCGACATGCTTGACAGCGGCGTCGCATGTAATTCCTCACGTGTTGAAAGATTCCTAGTATCTTTGATAGATTTCCGGAAGCTACAGAAATACGAGCTTCTAAGTCTTTAATTGATGGTACGGGATTCTCATACACCCAACTTTTCATGTGAGCTCAGCAGAAGAAGCTCATACTTGATAGGCCCGGTGATCTGGCAGGCCAATAAACCGAGACACCACTACCTATCAACCGCTGTCCATATGTTACTTTGAGGTATCGGTGAACATCATTGGTAAAATGTGGAAGAGTCTGATCGTGCTGGAACCACATATAGCTGCGCAACGAGAGAGAAACTTTCACACGCATTACCGTTCAGCGCCATCTACCGCAAGAAAATCGCAGCGCCATCTACTATCGCTGTCAAGTAGTTTACCAGACATTTTCTGGTCGTAATTTCGAACACTTTTTGCAGTAAAACCTTTAAATAAACTTTGTTCTGTCCACTTTAACATGTTGCTGATTCTCTGCTTATTTCTGTTGTTTTTTTCTCTGCTTTTTTTAAACGTAACATGCAGAAAAAACAATTTTCAACGTTACATTCCTGTGTGGTTCCGAGTCGTCGTTGCATTCCTTACACTTCCTGGAAGTATGGTGGTCTGGTAGTAAAACACCCAGGAGTAATACCATTGAAATGTCGGACATGTGTCAGAAGCGCCCTCTATCAAAAAATGAGGACATGAAAGCTGTACATCATTTTGAATGAAATAATTACCAAGGGAATGACCTACACGCAAACCGCAACAAAATCGATTAGTTTGTCCAATGCTTATGAGCGTTTAAAATTCCTCCCTCGGTTAACAGTTAAATTTTCGCTAGTTAACCGATCCCCATATTTCCGATTTTGCGCTTAAAATTTAAGTTAAAGTCTAAACTTTAGAATAATTTCAACCCTATGCACAAAAGAACGGCAAAAAGTATTTGTTCGTTACTCTAAAATCTAAAGCGCCCTCTATCGACAATTTTTTAACTTAACCTTTAAAATTAAAAAAAATTAAAAATCGTGATATAAAGAATGATTTTAGAGAAAACCGCAAACAAATCGAACCTTTTTTCTAATTTTTATCAGCGTTTGAATTTTTGGACCTTAAACTTTAATGGCCCCTAGCTCCTACAGAAGACGTTTGCGCCCTATGGTTTCCTATTTAATAATGTTTGTCTTTATGTCTACTATTACCCCTCTAAGTTTGTCGGTCTGGTAGCGAAACATCCTGTATATGTATGTGTGTGTGTGCTTTAAATCATTATCCAATAACAGGTATAAATATTTAATTAATCATATTTTTTAGTTTATATTCTAAAACAACATATTTTATTAATAATAAACACATTTTACCTCCCATACCGGGCATATTTCCTCCAGGCATTGCTCCGCCTAAAAATAAATAACTATATACTTTTTTAATTGTGAGATATTTACAAACTGAACATTGCAAATAAGTAATGTCCTCTGTTTGAATGTTAATTGGTATTATGTTAATTTACGATATTATATGAGGACCTCAGAAGCCAAGGGGTACAAGTGACATAATTTCGATTTCGAGTAAATTGAGTTCAAAGTTAAGCATCAATTGTAATTAAATGAATTGAGATAGGAATCTTTAGCTTTTTTCTTAATGTTCTTTGAACTCTTATTTCAATAGCTGTTTAGAAAAACAGCCGATTAAAGTTTGTTTCAAATGTATAACTAAGCAATATTTATAAGCATTCGGCACTTGTACCCTTTGGCTTTCAAGCAGTAATAAAAACTGCTTGGAAGCCAAAGGGTACAAGTGCCGAATTAATAGAATAAATAAAAAAATATATATGAAATAAAATGATAAATTTATAAAAAATGAAGAACAATGTTGATATAAATAAATGAATGGACAAAACTTTGTTTTAATAAAAGTTCTAAAAAGGAAAAATTAGGAAATAAAAAAATGAAGTTACGAAAAATTTAAGATCAATGTTGATACACATGAATGAAACAACAAATTTTATTCTAACACAAGATTTAAAATTTTATTATAAGTTTTGAAAAAATTTAAATTTTCTAACACTGTCTAACAAAGGTAAAAAAGTGAATATATTTTCAGTTTGTCTGTCCGTCTGTCTGTCTGGCCATCCGGCCGTCTGTCCTCGCTCTAACCCTTGTAAATATACTCGAATTGCGCTGATTTTTTTTTGGAAATTATTTACGCTTATCCTAGCACGAAACCTATTTCAAATAAAGTTTATAGCATGATTAATTTATTTACAGGGACAGTCAAAAAAATTTCGTTTCATTACGAACTATGGGGAAAAAATCGTTTCACCCTGTCAGATAACTTAAGATTTATATTCATCTAGCAAGTTCATTAAAATATGCATTCTGTAAAATATGTGGTGAAAGGAAAAGCTAATATTCATTTACAGGGCCACTCAAATGAATTCAATTACATAATGGGAAAGTAGAAATTGTTCGCAACATATTTTAATTATATTAAACTTTTTATATATAATAAAATTGATATTGGTCCATGAGATTTAATATAAGTTATATCGCGCATAACATGAAGTTCACAGCATTTACAGGTACACACAAAAGATTTGAAATAGTATATTCTATCCATAATACTGTACATAATCGAAATGGTTGATGGGTGGATGAAATGCCTTCTTAATTATGATATGCGCTTTTAAGTTTCACTAAATTTATACATATTGCATGGTATGTGTAAATGCTATATTTGATATACAGGGCTACACAAAAGATCTGGTAAAGGTTACTGAATATAATTTACTTAAAGGTTGTTTTTAAATAAGTTATGTATTTTTATGATGAATTTCATTCAGTTTAATCAGATATGTTTGTAGAATACAGATAAAATGATATACAGGGCAAGACACAGAACTGGATACATGGTCATCTATGGATGATAATTTCTTGAAATATTATTTCAGTAGTCTTAAGAAGGTTTTACTTGGAACTAAATTTTAGCTAAATACTGGTTCTAGGTAAACTCCAGGGATGAACAAAAGTATACAAGTATGTTTCCATCTATTAGTACAAAATGCTGAAAGAGAAATTTCAAACTGTTACTCATTTTCTTCCTAAATTAGCTTTTTCTATTATACAGTATATATATAACCGACAGATCAAACACAGGGCTGTTCAAAAGTTCTACCATACATACTTTTCTATGGACAATAACACTTTATTACCTTAAATTGCAAATTTTTTTGAAGATTTCAGAAAATCTTGGAAAGAATCTATGTTTAATGTTTGATTTTTCTCACTTGTTAACAGTTTGCATTTATTTAGTGTAATATTTAATGCATTAAAAAGCAAATTCTAAACAGAATAAAAAACTGACGAAAAACATTTTGAAAAAAGACATACTCCAGTTCATAAGATTTAAAACGTCACACGGTGTAAATAATTTCAAATATTGTTTACGATATTGTATATGTGTATGTATGTGTGTGCTTTAAATCATTATCCAATAACAGGTATAAATATTTAATTAGTTATATTTTTTAGTTTATATTCCAAAACAACATATTTTATTAACAATAAACACATTTTACCTCCCATACCGGGCATATTTAATCCAGGCAATGTTGCGTCTAAAAAAAAGGAAATAAACAAATAAATATATATTTTTTTAATATGTGAGATACTACAAACTGTATAATACAAATAAATAATACAGTAGGACCGCCGATTATAAGGCTAGGTCGGGAGTGAGGCCGATTCAGTTAATAAAAAAATCCGAATAATCAGACAACTTTTAAAAACGGCTATGACAATGATTTTTCTGTAAATTCCTTTCACACTTTTCCCAACTGGCAAATGTTGTATTACACATTTTAGCATAAAACCAATGCCGTGCTTAGAAATTATTTTCGTTTACTTTTTTTAATTTTCATTTTCTACAAAACTTGTACAAAGTTTACAAATATATTCATAGAAATTATTGCATGTATATATGCATACTCTGACAACACTAGTAAAGAAAGGGGGCAGGGTCCCCATTTCCGAATAATTGGTCCGAATAATCGGACAACTTTTAAAAACGGCTATGACAATGATTTTTCTGTAAATTCCTTTCACACTTTTTCCAACTGGCAAATGTTGTATTACACATTTTAGCATAAAACCAATGCCGTGCTTAGAAATTATTTTCGTTTACTTTTTTTAATTTTCATTTTCTACAAAACTTGTACAAAGTTTACAAATATATTCATAGAAATTATTGCATGTATATATGAATACTCTGACAATACTAGTGAAGAGAGGGAGTAGGGTCCCCATTTCCGAGGACACCAACGTATTTTATTGATATTACAGTATTTTAAACATATTGAAATTTATATATAAATACGTTTTCAATTTTGGTTCTCATTTTAAATTTAACAACATATTTGCATTTTACTAGATGTGCACTGTAAAAAAAAAAAAAAAATCAAGAGGTTACTAAAAATTTTTTAGTAATTTTGTATTCCACAGATTTTTTTAGACATTATACAAACAAATTACATATTACAAACTTTTTTTTGCAAGTGAAACAAATATTTCTTTTGTAAACTGAACAAAAGAATTTTTTGTATAACTAACTTAAAACTTTTTAGTATGAGCCACCAAGCAAATTTTAGTAATAGCTCCAAAATTATTTTTAATAACCAGTACGTGTACCCGAAGGGCAGGAGCTCCCTTCGAGCTCCATCCAGTGGGTAAAAAGACAGACTTCTGAAGCGGAAGATTTTCGGCTGAACCGTAATAGCTGGCAGCACCAAACATTGCTACCTGCTCCAACAGGATTTTCATAATCCCTTTATTTAACGAGTACTTACACTGCATACATACGGTGCGTATTTGGGGGTGTCCAGCATCGAACCCGGGACCTTTCAGCCTGGAGTTCGGTGCTATGACCACTAGACTATCGCGGCCACACCAAGTGAGTTTTAGTAATAGCTATTAAAAATATAAAACTATTAACTCTTATTCGTTGCTAGCTTTTTTCTAGTAATTCTTACAGATTTTCTTGTAACCGAGTAAGATTACTAAAAATTTTTTTGTAATTGCATGGATCACTAAAATTTTTTTAGTAGATCGACCTTTTTTTTTTACAGTGTGCATACAATTTATAGTCCTATACGGCATCTTTACAAAAGATCTAAGCATATTTGTGTTTATTAACGGAAATTTCTGAAGGAGAATTTTCAACTGTGCTATATGTTTCTAATCAATATGTATTTATAATTTTAGCTAAATTTCAGCATGTACACTGTAAATAAATCTGTAAAGTTACTAAAATTTCTCTCGGATTCCTAGAACTTTTCATGTAACGGCAACAAAACAAATATTCATGTAACAGATACTACACATTTGCAATGCACATCAAAAAATCCTACTAAGGTTACTAAGAATTTTTTAGGAAACTAGGATGCCTAGAACTTTTTACGTAACTGTAACCAGACCCTGACTAACGCACGGGCAAGAAATTAATGATGGGCACAGAATTTTTCATAATTGCATCTAAATTTCCATTTAAAGAAACCATAATTGTGAAAAAGAATGTGATATTTGAGTGTTTGACATGATGATTTGAGATATGATACGATGAAATAACAAAAATATATCTCAATATAAGGTTAAAAGCAGTTCAGTTAACAGAAAATTTCAGTTAATAGAAAAAATATTTTATGTTATTCCTGGAACCATTTTTCAATTTTTCAGAAAACTTAATTTTTTGATTTTACATTTTTCAAATACGTTTGTAATATTTAAAACAAAAAAAAAAAGTCGAAGTGGTGCATAAGTCAAAAATTAATACTGCCAGCGGTTGACTCGTAGATTTATCACTGAGTTTTCCTGCATCCAGTTTTCCATGTATTCATACTTTTGACCGTACGGCAAACACAATGCTAAGCCTACGTATCAACCACTAGTGGTATTAATTTTTCGCTTATGCACCCTTTCGCTTCCGGCAAATATGGATCTTTAGATTCCTCTATTACTAATCTCCCATAAAATAAAGGTTTTTTTTTTTTTTTTTTTTTTTTTTTTTTGCGCTTAATGACTTAGGGTTTTGTGCGATCGGCTCTTGGATTATTACTATGGTTTTAAAAGATTCTTTTGTAAAGCTGCAGATTTCTGTATCTTTACGAAAACTAGTCTTGCAGATTTACATCTTTTCTTGTACAATGCACAGATAAAATTTTAGTAAACTTACAGGTTTCCGTAACTTAACTTACAGATTTCTTTTTACAGTGTACTATGCAGTATACATACAAATCTATGGATCATATACAGGCCTACACAAATAAACTCGGTATATCACCTATATGTACTATTAAAATAATCCTATGTATATAACAGGAATTAGTCGGATGTGGCAATCCCGAAAATTTTCTCTATCTAGTGCTCGTCAATACGTTAATACTTCCAGAAAAATGAAACATGGCAGCGTCGCACCGACTAGGTGATTTGCACCAAAATCTAATCTGCAACAATTTATTTCGAGTTCTAACTGAATCTGAAGTTTGATGAAAATCCGTGTAATAGCATTTGAAATAAAATCATCGCAAAAATCGCAAAAAAGCTGAAAAGTGACTAGAAGCGTCACCTATTGAGCGATTAATTCCAAAAACTAAAGAATACTCATTTTTACTTTCTTCTGTCTTCAATAGAAGAAAGTATTGAAATCAAAAAAAAATTTCAACGGATTTACACGTTTTAGGGGTAGAGATTCCAAAAAACATGTTTTTTTACAAAATGTCTGTCTGTCCGTGTGTGTATCTGTGTGTGTGTGTCCGTATGTCGCCATTCTACCATCAAAAAATCTATGAAGTTATGCATAAAATTGCACCAAATTTTTTGTGAATGTTTTTGTATGTGGCAAGCAGGTCCTCCTTCAGTTTTGAAATATTCCGCCGGAAGAGGGTGCTGCAATCCCGATGTTTGTGCCATTTTCAATATTGTACCGACCAAAAGTACATGGAGTTATGCATTGAATTGAACCAAATTTTTTGTGCAAGTGTATGGCTATGGCTAGTTGGTCCTCCCTGAATTTGAAAAAAAATCCGCTGGAAGGGGGCACTCCAATAGCGAATTTTATGCCATTTTCAATATTGTACCACCTAAAAGTGCATGAAGTTAATTCTAGAACTGAACTAATTTTTTTGTATATGATGATTTTTTGGTAAGTCAAGTAGGTCCTCGCTGAATTCGAAAAAAACAATCTGCCTATCATTCTACTGTCCATCGACTCGTGCAGAGACGGAAATTCGTTTTTACTCCGATTAATTGACTGAAGCAGAAATTTAAGATGAAAATCAAAGGTTGTATGGTATTGAATTAAAATTATTAGAGCATTAAAATGAGTAACTATTTTTTTTTATTATTAAAATGTAGGTATGAAATAGAAGAAAGTTTTGGGATTGGCACATCCAACTAGTTATATCAGGGACTAACTCAATTTGAAGTTTGATGAAAATTCGTGCATTAGTCCCTGAAATATTGCTATTGCGATAATCATGAATAATGCCATATAGCAGCGCCATCTGTTGGGTTATTTACACTAAAACATAATGCAAACCATATTATATCAAGGACTAACGGAATCTAAAGTTTTACTAAAATCCGTCCATTAGTTCTTGAGATATAGATATTGTGGAAATCATGAAAAAGGCAGCATAGCAGCGCTACCTGTAGGGAGATATACGCCAAAAAGTAATCTGATTCAGTTTATATCAAAGTCTAACTGAATCTAAAGTTTTGTGATATTTCGTACGTTAGTTCTTTAGAAAGAGCGCCCGCAAAATTTTTGTCCCATACAGACAGACAGACATTTTGTAAAACATGTTTTTCGAGTTTTCTGATCCCTAAAATGTGTAAATCCGTTGAAACCGGTAGCTGAAATTTTTAACAAATCCAATACTTTTTTCTTGTAAAGATAAATAAAAATAAAAATATGTGACGATTTTTTTTTTCTTTCAAAGTTTTTAGTTTGAAAAATTCCAAAGTTTGGGCTTTTACTGAGTTTGAAAATGCTTTTCAAAAAATTGAACCAATCAATATTTCGCTGATTTATTTCGACACAATTGCGTCATTTTTCTGAGTATTAAATGTTCTAGGCATTATATCAAACTTAGAAGTTAATCTCCCTTCTCAATCTAAAATTTTTCTTTAAGTAAGTTTATATTTGTTCTAAATTATTATTCTGATCCATAAAAGAATTATTTTCTCAGTGCCATAGTAATTGTATTGTATCATGTATGAAACAGTATATTTTTTGTACATAGAAGAAAAAAAAAAAAAAAAACAGAATTTCATATTTTATGAATATTGTATGTACCAGGATCTCTGTTCGCCTTTGTCAAAGGCGGCAGACCTTGAAAAAAAAAAGAACAATTTTCATTTTATTGAAAGTAGCGATGTATAATACAGAAAATATAAATTGTAAGTTTTTTTAATAGAATAAATAAAACTTTTATATTGAATTGTTATTTTTATATCTACAATATATTTATATCTCTAATTCTTTTATTTAGAATTCATATGAATTATGAGTAGTGAAGGATATTTTAATCTAGAGTTGCAAAAAGTCGGTTTATTCCCGGGTTTATTTCCAATAGACCAGGTTTATTCCCAGGTTTATTCCCAAAAACTGAATTATTCCAAAAAATCCCGGGTTTTTTTCCAGGTTTATTCCTAAAAACTCGGTTTATTCCCGGGTTTAAACCGGGTTTTTTCTAACCTTTGCAACGCTATTTTAATCCCGTATTTTTCAAGACCGGGAGAAGGTAGCACATTTGCATATTAAAGGCAATCAGTCTGCCATGTCATATCTTGGTGGAGATCACTTAAAAACCCGATTTTAGCAGTTGACTCTTAGGTTTACCATTGTGCTTTCCTGCACCGAAAACTATGAAAGCATGGAGAATTGAGAACAGGAAAACGTAACGATAAACCTATGAGTCAACCACTAAAATCGGGTTTTTAGATATTTTCCACCAAGATATGACTTGACAGACCGACTGAGTTTTACTGCGTTGCGAATCGAGATTGAACTAATTCTAGATTTGAATCCATCAACTTGATGAGGATGTCTGTGTTGCCGCTTCTCGGTCTATATTTAAATTGAAGCTAAATTAAGAAAGAGAATTTGCTCATTAAATTACCCTATTAAAAAAGCTTTTTTTTTTTACTACATATTTTTTTAATCATCATTTTTATGTCACAGCATCAAAACTAATCTGAAAGTCAGAAAACACACATGTTTGATTCCTAACATATACGGTCAAGTGGTGCAAAAAAATAATAGTACAAGAGCCGACCGCACAAAACCCTAAGTCATCGAGCACAAGAGAAAAAAAAAACTTTATTTTATGGAAAGTAGTTATATGGAAATCTAATTATCCATGTCTGCCGGAAGCAAAGTGGTGCTTAAGCCAAAAATTAATACCACTAGTAGTTGACTCGTAGGCTTAGCATTGTGTTTGAGGTACAGTCAAAAGTATGAAAACACGGTAAACTGGGTGCAGAAAAACACAATGCAAAGAATACGAATGAACCACTGGTAGTAATAACTTTTGGCTTATGCACCATTTCGCTTTCAGCAGACATGGACCATTAGATTCCCGACTACTCTTCTATAAAATGAAGAATTTTTTTTTTTTCTTGTACTCGATGACTTAGGGTTTTGTGCGGTCGGCTCTTGGATTATAAGTACAAATAAACAATTGTAAGTGATATTTTAAAGTAAACAACAAAAAAAAATAGTGCTTTAAATTTTAATATTGCTGCTTGTCAATCATTTTATAGAAAGAATGTATTCATCTATGACCGAAGTTTGCAATTAATTATTTCATTCTCTTAAAGAAAACATTTCAAACTAGAGATCTGCACGACCCAGGCTTCGGGCCGATTTTCATTAACGGCTATCGAGACAGACCCGGGCTTTAGTTTTTACTAAAGATCCGGGGCCAGACTGAGCCTAGTCACTAATCTTTTCGGGCCGGGCCTAATTTATTTTTTTCGTACAAAGCCGGGACTTTCATACTTTTTAGTCTTCGCGACCAAAATATTCATTCCCGATTGAATCATCCCGTTTGAAAATCATTTTCTCGACGTCTGTTCAAAAATCAGTAAAATTTGACTTTGTCTAAAAATTTGTGCAAAACAGACATATGTTTTTAAATCGCATTATTCAGCAATTAAATATTAAAATTTATTCTTTTTAAAGAATCGTAGATTTCTAGGCTCATTAAAATAGAGTTAGATGCATGAAAAAAAAACTTGCCTAAGACAGCTTTTTTAAAAATGAAAACTGAAAATTTCTTTCAAAGTTATTTTAAACTGTTCATCCATGTATAATGAATACAATTATACGCGAGAAAAAAATATATTATATATTTACACCTGCTAAGAAGGGAACTTGTCTGTAACGTATTCTTTTCTTTCCAATTCGATTCCGTCTTAGAAGGTTTCACTTTTACCATATACCACTTCTTAGATTTTTATGTCTCCATTACATGGAATATGGATTAATAATATCAATAATAACTGAAACATTTACATACAACAAACAGAGGTTCATTAAAAACATAAATATTGCAGCCTACCGCACTTCTGCATAAATGAAAAAGCATTATAAACATAAAAAATAAAACTGAAATAAGTTTTTTTCTTTTTTTTTTTCGTCAGAACTTTTCCGTAAGAGTAAAAAACAATGTTCTGTAGAAATTCACTCGTGCCAAGCCGAGTCCGGATCGAAATTTTAATCTTTTTTTTCGGATCAGGTCGGGCTCGGGCGGTATTTTTAGATATCATTTCGGGTCGGGTAGGGCGACTAAATTTTTCTCCATGGGGCGGACCGGACTCGGGCCGTATTTCTAACTCTTATAACGGGCCGGCTCGGGCAAATATTTTTTCGTTCGGGCCGGGTCTAGGCCTAGAAATTTAGGCCGGTACAGACCTACCTTTCGAACATTACTGTAAAAAAGAAAAACAGATGATTTTATGGAGATTGAACTGGTAATCCGGACGTTAGTGCAATTTACTGTTTTTTAACAGAAAGATCCGTAAATTACAGAAATATTTCCGGTTTTTCTTGAGGTTTTTCTGAAATTTATGGATATTTCTCCGTTAAAAAAACAGTAAATCATACTAGCGTCCCGATTACCGGTTCAATTTCCGTAAAATCGTTCTTTTTTTACTGTGTTCAAGAACCATTTTAATCCAAACCAGATTCCTGTACGGCGATTACTAGAATTTATATTGATGTTTAAAATGCGTTGGGGATTTTTGAGACATCTGTGTAATAAATAAATATCTAAATTGGAAATATGAAGATTTTAATAAATATACTTAAAATTTTTAATGAAATGTTTTCTTTTTCATTGAAAAAAAAAAATCTTTATCTGACTATTCTTTAAACCAACACTTTATGTACGAATACAATGCGATACACACAGCTATAAAATAATTAAACATTTTAATTAAATTATACTTTTTATAAAATATACCAATCTTCATCGAACATTATGATATATATTATAAAGCATGAGTTTAAAAGTGTGTGTCCGCTACTCACAGCTAATTTTAAAAATTAGGATGGATTTTTTTTTTTTTTTTTTTTTTTTTTTTTTTTTTAATTGGATAGAGGAAATTTCCGCGGTCATTTATGTATTATATATCTATATAATCATGAATTTTTTGTATTAAAATTTAGGTATTTCATTGAACGAAAAGATTGTCACTGGTCTTTTTCGGCAACTATTACCGTTGATTAAACAGTCAGAACGACTATATCAGTTAGAAAATAATGCAAACACTTGAAAAAATAAAAGAAAAAAAAGAAATCATGTTTTAATGCAAGATAATTGCATAAATGAAAATTTTTCATTTAAATATCAAAGGCATTCTCGTAATGCTTAAACAATTTTTCAGTGTGAAAGATTTCAAGAGAAACAATATTTGGCGATTTATCTTTTGCGTCAAACGAAGATAAATGCATCTGAAAATTTGCTTAGATGAAATCTGAGTAATATTTTTTATGATTTATTTTCTTTTAGTTTGATTTTTCTCTCACTGTCCTATAATTTGACTTATGGGAGAAAATAATAGATGTAATTCTAAAATAGAGTTTATTTGTTTCATATAAAAGAGAATAAGTCACGCATTGCTGCATCCGTTATATTAGATTACTATAAAAATTGTCTAATAATTAAAAAAAATGACAGTAAAACATAATTTTACCTCTTTCTAAAAACATAAATTTATTACAATGTCCATAAGTTGTTTTTTTTTTTTTTTTTTTTTTTTAATAGAAAGAAATAAAACTAGTCGTTGGAGGCCACCGTAATACTTACCCATCATACATATGCATAATATAAAATGTGAAAATAAAACGTGTAATTTATTTATAAAATGCATTGCAATTCCAAAATGAAATTTTAACGCATATTTAAATAGTTTTAAAATACATAGTAATGATTTATTAATGAATTGTTGATGAGCCAATTTCGACAAATTATATAAAACGCCAAAATAATCAAGTAATACCGGATTGCGTAAAAGAAACATCCTTATAACTCCAAAAATAATAATCATATTAACTAGCAATTTACTGCGTCGGATGAAGCGTCTCATTTCCAATTAAAATATATCTTTGAAATCAAATTTGAAAGAAATACAGGGTCATGAAAAATCAAAGAATGTGAAAAACAGGATTACACGTATCTCAGCAACTAATATTCCGATTGACTTCGTTCTTTATGCAAAATTTGTGTTATTTTATTGCCTTTTATATCCACTCCTTAAAATAAAAAAAATCGAAAATTTTTATATACGTTTCATCAGAATGAATTTTTTGAGAGTTCGAAAAAAATTGTTCCGGATAATCGAGGTTACTGATATTAAATAGGCTTCGTCTCATTCTTACATACTAAGTACATACAAAATTTCAAGTCTCTATCTCAATTTGTTCGGGGATAGAGCGGTTACAGACAGACAGACACACAGACGGACAGACGGCAAAATTTTTTTTCTAAACTAGTCGTTGGGGGCCACCGTAACACTTACCTATCATAGATTTGCATAATATAAAATATGAAAATAAAACATGTGTAAACTATTTATAACATGCATTGCAATTCCAAAACAAAACTTAAACATGCATTTAAATACTTTTAATAGCCATAGTAATGATAGCTGATGAGCCCATTTCGACAAATTATATAAAACGCCAAAATACTCAAGTAGTACTAGATTGCGTAAAAGAAACATCCTTATAACTCCAAAAATAATAATCATATTAACTAACAATTTACTGCGTCGAATTAAGCGCCTCATTTCCAATTAAAATATATCTTTGTATTGAAATTTGAATAATATACAGGATCATGAAAAATCGAAGAATGTGGAAAACAGGATTACAGATATCTCGGTAACTTATAATCCGATCGACTTCGTTAATTATACAAAATTTGTGTTATTTTATTGCCTTTTATATCCACTCCTTAAAATAAAAAAAAATCGAAAATTTTTATATACCTTTCATCAGAACGAATTTTTCGAGAGTCCGAAAAAAATAGTTCCGGATAATCGAGGTTACTGATATTAAATAGGCTTCGTTCCATTCTTACATACTAAGTACATACAAAATTTCAAGTCTCTGTCTCAATTTGTTCGGGAGATAGAGCGGTTACAGACAGACAGACAGACAGACAGACACACAGTAGGACGGACGGCAAAAAAAAAAATTTCTAAAAATATGTTTTTCGGAATCTCCACTATCTGAAACGTATAAATCCGTCAAAAAAAATTTTTCGATTTTCAAAACGATTGCAAGATTTACCCTATACTACGTATGATGGGTAAGTAAAATGAACCATTTGAAACCGAAGAAGTTTCAGATGAGGTGAAAACGTTCTTTCAAGATGAATGGAGTACTGCACGATATAGAATAACTTGTATATTTACAATATGCATTTAACAATATTTTTAAAGAAGTAAGACACCAGGATTTAAAACTGAAGAGTTGTAGGAATGAATTCTTATGATTTTACAGATTCATATGTATAGTTTTTATCTTATGGACATCATGATTAACCCATGTTTTTATAAAGAGAACAAGCTGTGTTTTTCTATAATCTCTATAAATAAAAGGAATTCTGAGGATAATTAATTAATTAATTGAGGCACAGGGGAAAGCAAATCTTGGCAATGCGCCAACTCGGTCCAGAGGAAGCAAATCTTGGCAATGCGCCAACTCGGTCCAGAGGAAGCAAATCTTGGCAATGCGCCAACTCGGTCCAGAGGTATAAAAGCAAGATAGAAAAAAACGCGCAGGTCTGTGCATTCAAGTACAACCACCCATATGTATATGCTGAAAGTTTGTTCTGACGCTCACCCGACGCACGTGGAGTGCCGATGGTCCGGGGAGAGTCACCGGGGGATCCGTCGCCAGCTGAGAGAGAAGCGTAGAGTCACCGGGGGATCCGTCGCCAGCTGAGAGAGAAGCGTACCATACACATAAATTATTAAATAAACTTTCAAATTAAGCCCGGCGAAGCGGGCTGCGTATGCTAGTTTTTATAAAACAGAAATAAATTTTTTTAGAAAACTCTAGTACTGTTTTTTATAGCAATGACGGATGCAGCTATGTGTGAGTTATTCACTTTTCCATAAAATAAATGTCTGATTAAGATTGTTAATATGGACAGAAAAAACGTTCTTAAAAACAACATAAAAAATTCATAAATTCTTTAGACTTTTCGAAAGATCTGAGTCTTTCTTCGCCAGGCGCAAAGAACTGCGTCTACTATGAAAGCAGAGCACGACTAATTTTCTTTAAGGTTGTTAAGTTTTACAAAAAATTTATTATAATACATACATAAATCGAACGATTTATTTTGCTTATTATCTATCTAAAAATACATGTATTTAAACATTGAACGCAAAAATAGTAAAATCTTACCTGCGATTTATTTTGTTTATTATCTATCTAAAAATATATGTATTTAAACATTGAACGCAAAAATAGTAAAATCTTACCTGCATAGATAGCCAGAGCGACAACCATAAAACCTAGAAAAGTCGACATTGTTGTTGAACAAGCAAGCTTACCAAGCAAAAACAGAGCAAGCAAAGTCAAGCAAATCAAGTATGACTAGCAAATCAACAATTGCACTTATATATGTTATTTTAAAGTGAAAAAGTCAATGATTAAAATTTTAATATTACCGCATGTCAATCATTTTACAGAAAGAATGTATTCAGCTCATTGGTGACATATATATTTTGCGATTTCAATTTATTTTCTTATTCATTTATAATGAAAAATTATTTTGTTGTCTTATTTCTGAAATAAAATTTACACAATAAACCTGACAGTCTCATGTTGCAATACTTTAACAATTCAATAGTCACCTTGAATTAAAATAAACGGACTTTGAATCCATCAACTATAGAAATTCATAAATAAAATTGATATATTGATGCATTGTAAAATGATTGATTTGGTTTGATCTGTGTGGTACAATAGTTTATTGTCTGAGTAATTGTAAGATACAAAGCTTTGCAAAGAACTCATTGTCTGTGAGGTTTATTTAATTAATTGAAGGAAATATAAATTCTTCACATAAAAATTTTATTGTGCGAGATTTGTTAAAGACTTTTAAGGGGACTTTTCACTCACTTGAAAACACCCGCTCCGTAATGTTAAACCTATGGGCAAGTTGTTTTCGAATTTCTGTTTTAAATTTGAATATTTTTAAACGAATCTTTTTACATATAGCTAAGGTCAATCTTTAATATATGTATTTTTTACTTTTTTTTTTCGGTATCAGATTTTTTAATATAAATAATTTCGCTTTTGAAACTGATTCCGAAACTGAAAATAACTTTATTTAAAAAAATCAACTACCGAAATTTAAAAAAAGAAAAGTAAAAAATAGCCATATTAAATATCAATCTCAGCTATGCTATGCAAAAGAAATTATAAATAAAAATAAAATAAAAATAAAAAATAATTTAAATTTAAACGAGAAACTCGAAAATAACCTCCAATAGGTTTAACAGGAACAATAGGTTTTTTCCAAGTGAGTGAAGAGTCCAGGACCGTAGCCAGGATTTCCCTTCGGGAGGGGCTTAGTCTTGATTTTTTTCTGATCTGACAGCAGTAGTTTGCATAATTTAAACCTTAAATAACCCCCTTAAGGGGGTAAAGGGGGGGTCGAAACTTTTAGAGCATTTGCCCTTATCTCATCTGTCATTTTAGGTAGAAGCATAAAATTCTAGAAAGTAATTTTCTAAAAAAATAATTGAACACATCTTGCTGAGATTTTAATGCCCCTCTTTTAAAGGGGTTTAAGGAGGAGTAGAAAATTTTAGAATATCTGGATATATCTCGGCAATTTCAAACTTTTTCAGAAACCCTCTGGTGATATATCGTGTTAAATCCTCGGATCACTCTTTCATATTATGAACCTTTCTTCCTCTTCCCCCTAAG
Source organism: Maratus speculifer (assembly GCA_964019185.1). NCBI lineage: Eukaryota > Metazoa > Arthropoda > Arachnida > Araneae > Salticidae > Maratus > Maratus speculifer. Next base: position 18,189,860 of record OZ025292.1, on the reverse strand, counting down.
CTCAAATCGTTCATCCTTTAGGGATTCAATTTTCTAACTCAGTTTCTAATTAAGCTACAGCTAGAACTCTATTATAGAAGCCATAGCTACAGCAAGATTCGGCGTCATTTGAAGGCTTGAATGAGGATGAAAATCTCACAGACCTTCAACTCATGCGATCTATTTTGACTTTAGCTATTTAAAGGGCATTCCACCCTTTTGGGAGGGAGGAAGAAATGGGATTTTTCATGTGTAATATCGTTTAAAATTTTTTGGCCTGTAGATAACTAAGCAGCCTACCCTTAAGTCCACCCACCCACCACCACTTAACTCATTTTTCCATCACTAAAGGATCTTTTAAATTTCAAATTTGTTGATTTACACCATACCATTTACAGAAAATTATGAAAAAAAAAATGCATAACAAATCTTTACAATCAGCAGCTTCTACCACGTTTTCCACAGAAATGAGTAGGTATGTATTTCAGAAAATATCGACTTAAAAATATAAAATCATACAAATTTAAGGTTCATTTAAGAATGTTATCATGATCAATTGAAGCACCGGACGAGTGAGTTAGTGGAAGATAAAATTAAGGAAAACATTGTCATTTTTAGCACTTTCCAACAAAGTAGAAAAGGGTTTATGCATTACATTTTTCTGTCCAACTGTCAACGCTTTAACTCCTGTAAATGTGCTCGAATTTTCATGCAATTGCTAATCCTTATTTAAAATCCTCCAGGCATGTTTGGTATTGTGTATAAAGTACATGGGATTAATAGTTCATTCACAGCACCCAGAAGTATTCCATTCCATTATGGTTCATGGAGAAAAATGGTTCACGGTGTATTTTAATGACATTATGCTATATATCAAATCTATTGAAACTGGTATAAATTACTGTATTTCACTACAATAATGTTAGAATGGGACATTCATAGCATTTTTAATTCATTTACAGGGTCACTCAAAAGAAATAGGTTACAATATTATCTTTTAGTAATAATTGCTGGAAATGTGTTTTTAATTTCGGCATGCGCTTTTAAATTTAACTCTTTTATGGGCGAGTTCGCAATTATATAAATATATAACACCTATAGTCGTCGTCTGATCCATCCGTCAGTCCATCTATCTGTCTGTTGATATGTCTGCATACAACAGCACAAAAACTACCCAATTGACTCGTTTGAAATTTTAAATATATATTTGTTAAAGAATTTTGTAGAGTCATTTCAGAATTTAGTAAAATCGGATATATTGTTTAAATACAGGGACTGACAAAAGTATCCCGTCAGATTACGGCCACTGAGATAAAATAGTTTCAAGTGCTTTTTAAAGATGTTACTCCCGTCGAAACATAAAAAAAAATGATATGCATTTATGAAGGAAACTAAAACATACATTTTGTAGAATGTGCTGAAAAAGAACATTTATTATTCATTTACAGGATATCGCAAAATAATTCTGTTACATAATGTTGTGTGTGTGTGGGGGGGGGGATATTTACGGCATGTTTTATAAAACTATTTCTCATATAATAAAATTGATAAACGTTGATGAGGTTTACTACAAGTTACTTCCTGTGTAGTAGAAAATGCGTTTCCATATTGTTGATTTAGATATAACATTTTATCTTATTAAGGGATCTCAAAACTCTTAAAGCTTCAAAATTTTCGAATTTTATTGTGTTTTAGATGTTAAACTCGTATTTTCACTGAACACTTTAATATAAATAGTTTCCTTGTAATTACCATTAGAACAGAAGCTATGGATTTTAGAACTATGTATGTTCAATAGTTTAAACAGCTATCCCGAATCTTTGAAGTCTCGTTTTTCAAATGACATTTTGGGGATAATGCTTTCGATATGTCAAAAACTTCTGAATATCTTAAATTACTTTTTATTCTTATTTTATTTTATTATTTTTTTTAATGATTGTATTGTAGAGTTTTTCAAAATTTCGTATTAGCTAAATACAACTTTGTATTAAGAATATAAAAATGCTGTAAGGTTCAGTGTATGATTGCAATCTAAAGTGTATGTAGACACCAAAAATTTCCTTCTAGTTGCAATATTTATTTTGTAATCTTTCGCGCAAGCTGTTAAACCAATATTCTGCTCGTTGCCGAAACGTCAGTGAAGGCTTACTTTGGAGACATGAAATTTTTTTGTTTCTGTCTGTCAGTCTGTCTGTTCCGCGATAACTGACGTAAAAAGCATTCGATTGACTTGAAATTAAGTGGGTATGTTAGTGAGGCACTGGGATTAAGCTGTATAGTTTTTTGTTAGATTTGATTCATTCGTTCGGAAAATATAGAATATTTAATTTTCCGCAATAATGCTTTTCTATAGCAAATCCAATGATTTTCATTTTTTTTTTCTTTTTTCTTGAGAGAAAATTACACATTTGATTAATGGAATTCAATTATAAATGGATACTGAAATTTACCGGTTAATTTATTTGTATTGTTTTGAAATTTTACCTACGCTTTTCTCAGATTTTTTAAATTAGTACTGTAAATTTTGGAGATTTCTTATAAATGTGTTCTAATAATATAAACTAATTTGTTTTAGAGATTTACTTATTTCAAATGTATTTATTTCTCTTTCTTTATTTTCTCTTAATGGTTGCTAAGCAACCATTCATCCTAATCCTTATTTTTATAATGTTATAAATTTGAATGCGTGTACAAAAATTTAAATGAAGTCAACGTTAAAACATATGAATTAATTAATGTCTTTGCATTTTTGGGTATAAATATAAAATAGCCCAGAAAAGGACATAGGGTATGTTTTATTAATTTTATTCAAATATTTTCCTTAATAATTCAAAATTTCCTTCTTTTTCATACAGAATCAATAGCGATTTTTTAGATAAAATTCAATCAATTTTCTTTATCGTCGCCAAAAAAATCAAAATATGGAATAGTTTTTCAACGGCAATAAGTTTCAATTGAGCAATTTCCATTCGAAAAATTAAACTAAGAAAAAATAAAAATGACGTCAGAACAGGGGTGCAAAAATCTAGGCGCCAGCAGGCAGTTTCTCACCACAAAATTTATTTCGTTTTTCTTCGTCTAATATTTCGTGTAAAATTCCTGCTAGAATGCTATTAAATGTTTAACGAAAACAACTTTAAAATTTTAGTGGTGAGAGACTACCCTCTGGCGCCTAGATTTTTGCACCCCTGCGTCAGAATTAACATAAAAATAAATATAGTACTTTGTTAAATATTAAACACGGAAATTTGTTTCGTTAATAAGAATTTTTCTGACAAAAATGGGGGCATAATTAGAAGTAAAAGAAATTAAAAAAAATTATATTTTTAACAAATTTCTCACTTGGTAAAATTTGACGTCGTAATTGAAATAAAACAGGTATTTTATAGTAGTCGTTAAAAATACAAGAAACATGGATAGCAATAACTCATGAATAATGACGTCATTGCCGAAACTTCAGTGAAGGCTTATTTTGGCGACACAAAATTTATTGTTTTCCATCTGTCACTCTGTTCTTCTGTCTGTCTGTCTATTAGTCACAAAATGCAATCAAAACTTCTTTTTAGGAAAGAAAATTGTAAAACCCTAGATTATTAAATTTACACCTTCAAAAGTTCCTGATACATCAGATTTAGGTGTTTGTGGTGGGCAGGTATGTAGAAGGATGAGGATAATGAAAAATGCTTATTAAAACTGTTACTTATCCTTATAAATCAAAATGTATAAAGAAATACAAGGTATACGATAACCATTAGCATATGGGTAGAAAGTTACAAATTTAAATTTAATGAGACTACGGGGGGTTCAGGGGGGCGGAGCCCCCCTGAAGAAATCTACTACTGTATAATAGAAAAACAAAAATAATAGATCATGGAAATTTCAGAATATCCTAACATAACCAAATCTTTAATTTAACGCTTTTGATGGCTGAAAATTTCTTATTCTTATTCAATTCTTATAAATAATTACGTAATTCGAAAATTTTAAATTACAGTTTCCAGGAAGTTCAATATTATCCTAAGTGTGTTTAAAAAAAAAAAAAAAAAAAAAAAAAAAAAAATGATGTGCAAAGCTGACGTTGAGGCTCCTGATCTGCAGATTTACTAGTTAAATATCTGTCAGGTTTCAGCATTCTGTAAATGATAATTCTGCATCTTGCAATTTTTTAAATACATATATTTGAAAGAACTTATTTATATCTTAAATCTCAATGAAAATCGTGTTTAAAAATCATATAAATTTGAAGATAGTATATGTTGGAAATGACCTCTTTTTGACATTTATTCCAATTTTAAAAGTCCTGAGACCCCTCATATGGCTCAATTTTGTTACATTATTCTGATTGTCTTGGGAAGCGTTTCATAATCTATGCTTGACACATGATTTTTTTATTGTTTATTATCATTAGAGATAACTTTTCAAATTATTTCTAAAGTTTCGGGAGGGGCTTCAGCCCCCTTAGCCCCCTGCCTAGCTACGTGCCTGGAAGAGTCCCCTTAAGTTTTAGGTCCTAGGACTCGATTAACTAGTGAAATGAGGAGAAACACACAATACTTTCGGGGCCCCAATTGCCCGTAGAATTTTTTCTAAATGGAAACTCGGGAAAACTCATCAATGCTACAAAATTATCTCCAGGGATTTATTGTCCGAGTTTATTTATATTACATAATAGAGTCTTTTCTATGTTCTCTGTATTTATTGCCTAAGTTTATTTATATTACACAATAGAGCCTTTTTTATGTTCTATATATATAATATAAATAGAAAATACAGGGTGTTCCAAAAATGACCGGTATATTTGAAAAATCAATAAAAAATAAACGGGTAACGATAGAAATACACCGTTTGTTGCAATATGCTTGGGACAACAACAGATTTTCAGGCAGTCAAATTTCCGAACTTAGTTATAATTTTCAACAACAGATGGCGCTGCAGGCAATTTGAAAGATATAGAAGAAAACGCAGTCTGTCAGTCTGTGACAAAGCCATTGAATACTGACTGTGGTCTGTGAGTTCGCTATTCTGTAAGTCGTCTTTCTGCTGTACACGTCTGCTGTTCACAGAGTGCAAGTTTGCTTTGAAAGAATGGTTTATACCTTAGAACAGAGGATTTTGGACTTGAAAGACCAGGTGTACCGTCACAATCCAGAAACAATTGAACAACTGAAGCAGTACATCTCTTCTGCAGATGATGCCATCCCACCTGACACGTTTACAAAGGTTTTTGGTAATTTCGTTGAGAGACAACGCCATATTATTGTTGCGCAAGGTGGATATGTGAAAAATACCGTACTTTAGATTTTTCCAGACTGCAGCGTCATCTGTTGTTGAAAATTGTAATTAATTTCGAAAATTTGTCCACCTAAAAAATTATTGTTATCCCAATCATATTGCAACAAATGGATTATTTTTATCGCTGTCCATTTAGTTTTTATTTATTTTTCATATATACCGGTCATTTTTTAAACATCCTGTATTTGATGGTATATATAGTTGTTGTATGTTTAGTAGCTTAGCTGATTTCTTAATAGTACATCAGGGTGTCATATAATTGGTAAACCAGACTTTTGATCGTAATCAAAATTACTTTTTGGAAAAGTTTCCTGGAATATTGTGGTGTGGATTTTTCCTTGTATTAGACAAACTTTCCAAAAAACTTTAAAAACAATGCCAAGTTGGAGGCCACTTTTAAATTTTAGAAAGGAAGCTCGTGCTTCATGAGCTTCCATAATCACTCCTAATCACTCCATAGTATATATCTCTCATTATTTAAAACAAGTATATAAACCCAGTCGAAAATCACGGAAAGTGAACGATAAATCTTCAAAACAATGTTTAGATCATGGAGATAGAATATAGAGTGGAAGAAATGAAGATAAGCTCTTTTTATCATAGGACATACATTCAAAAATAATAATCGTTTCGTGGTACTGCTGCTCCCACTGAGCATCATAGGATCATTTATATTTAGTTCCGATTTTTGGTAATAGACGACAGCAGCAAATGTCATTGGGTATTTCATTATTTTCTGTATGAGATTACGAAAATCCAAATAACCAATAAATAAGAATGATAATAATAAAAACTACGCACGGACATCCTGTTTGACAAAGATATAAATCTTGTTATATATTTATATAAGTTTACAGCAATACACATCTCATCTATGTTAATATTTCAAAATTCGTTATCACAATGCCAAAATTAATTGGCAATCTATGCCCATCATAGGCATTCTAATGATATGAAATTCCGCTCATTAGTTCTTGAAATATGACTATCTCCAAAATAACGCAAATCATACAAAATGCAGGATAACAGTGCCACTTGTTGGGCAATTAATAACGAAAGCTAATTTGGAACAACTTATGTCAAAATCTAAGTAAATATGAAGTTTGATGAAAATCCGTGCACTAGTTCTTGGAAATAGTAAAAAATGCAGCATAGCAGTGCAATGTTTAGGGGGATTTACACCAAAATGTAAACAGCACGATGTCATGTTAAGGAATAACTGAATATGAAGTTTTATGAAAATCCCTGCATTATTTCTATAAATAGAGTTATCGCTTTAATCGCAAAAAAATGCAGCATAGCAACGCCATCTGCAGACCGATTTACACCAAAAGATTTTTAAAAAATGTCAATTTATGTCAAGGACTAACTGAATGTGAAGTTTGAGGAAAATCCGCACATTATTTCTATAAATAGAGCTATTGCTTGAAACACAAAAAATGCAGCATAGCAGCGCCATCTGTTGAGCGATTTGCACCAAAATGTAGGAAACTTCAACTCATGTCAAGGATTAACTGAATCTGAAGTTTGATGGGAATCCATGCTTTAGTACTTGAGATAGAGCAATAGCGAAAATTATGTTTAAAAAAATGCATAGCCGTGCCTGTTTTAAATCGCGAATTTATGAAGTGATTATATACACACAGAAAATATTCGGAAGAAATCCCGCTTACGATTAAAACATCATCTGCTTGAACATTTTCCATGCTTGCTTGAATGAATGCTCTCTGTTACTATTACCAGATGAAGACAGCTTATAAGTAATTACTTTTGAAACGGGAGCCGTCTCTTTTAATCATCACATGAAGAATAAAGAAGATTTACTTCCGGATATCGACTATATTTTTATAAAATAAATATCATTCGATTTGTCTAGAAGACATAACAATGTACATAAAACGAAAATTATCATTGAAAGCGCTTAAATAGGGCCTATTTGATCACCCAACTCTTAAACTATCACAAACGGATAATAGTTATACAGAAATTCCAAACAATATATTGTTCGTTTTAATAAGGCAAGCAACATAAGTTGCAGAAAAAAAAAAAAAAAAAAAGACTGGAATATCCAAGTTTAGATTCATTAGATTTCAAACCATCATTTGCTCTTTACAGTTTTCTATCTTTACAAGAAGAAATATTGGATTCGTGAAACAATTCAATTTCCGGTTTCCGATGGATTTATACGTTTTAGAAGTTTCTAGAACGATTTGGTGATGTTTAGAAAGTGTCTGTCTATGAATGTGTCAGTCAGTCTGTCTGTGTGTAGCAAAAACTTTGTGTGCGCTCTATCTCAAGAACTAATGCACGGAATTTCACAAAATTTAGTTACACCTTGATATAAACTGGTGTGGATTAGTTTTTGGTTTATATCGCCCAAAAGGTGGCGTTGCTATGCCGAATTTTTGACGATTTTCGCAATAGATTTATTTCAAGAACTAATGCATGGAATTTCATAGAACTTCAGATTCAGTTAGTCCTTGATTACATTTTGGTGCAAATTTCGCGACAGATTGTGCTGCTATGGAGAACTAGTGCATGAATTTTCCTCTAACTTCAGAATCAATTACAAAAAATAGACACTGGCATGAACTGTTGCTAATTTATTAGTGCCAATTTCCCAATAGATAGCTCTGTTATGCTAAATGTTTCTTAATTTTTGCAGCAGCTCTATCTCAAAAACTACTGCACAGATGTTTATCAAACGTCAGATTCAGTTAAACGTTGACATAAGTCCAGTGCCAGATTTATGGCAGAGCATTCGGGGCACGGGTTCAGGGCCCCCGATTTTCAGCGCCCCCCAAATGCAGTTGGAGGTTTTTCAATTATAGTCCAAAATCTGGTGGTTTTAATATTTACTAGAATTTTACATTTCATTCTGCATTCTATCATGTTCATATTGTATTTTTTATAATGTTGTATATTTTGTCTGAAGCATTCATTTATTACTTTATTATAATGAATATTTTCTTTTATCTTTATCATTTTAAAAATATATAGTATTTTTAATTCTTGTTTGAATTTTCCAGTTATCTTCAGATTATTTGAGTGTTGGTGAGCGTACCTTGCAGGCTATAGAACCCCCTAATATTTTAAGTAATTGCAGCTTGATGTTGTAGAAAATGTATTATTAGTTGTTGCAAAATTTATCATTCCAGAGGAAAAGATAATTAGCACCACATAGTCTATTATAAAATGTCTACTCATTTAAATTTCATAACTATGAAATAATTATTTAAAAAAGTAAGGTAGTAAGGTAGATTTTCATATTTAATTTTGTAATAGAGATTTTAAAGTCAACAACGGTTACTTTAGTAACTCTTTTTTGTCTTTTTAAGGAGGAACTGGAAGCATCTATGCCCAAGGCCTCCAAATTTGTAAATCGGTCCCTGCATAAGGGCTGATTATATATTAATATAAACCACCAGCAGGTGGCGATGCTATGCTACATTTTTCATGATTTACTCGAGTTTAGCGATATTTGTATTTCAAGAACTAATTCACATATTTTTATTATCCTCATCATGGACATAGTTTGTCATTTAATTTGACACTGTGCTGTGAGAACAATGTAATACATCAAATCATTTGGAAATATTAACATGAAATTGGTACAAGGTTTTGGGATTGGCACATCCAGTAAGTTTCAATTATTATTTTCATATGTTAATGGATTTTTTACAAAAGCTATTTTTAATTACAGGAATAACACTTGTTATTACTGTTAACTTAAGGCTGCTGGTCACTCATTTTCCGAATTCCCTCTGTAATGTTTAGTCTAGGGACATTTAATGCATTTTTATATTCAAAATATTTCCTCAGGAAATTAATATTTTCAACTTTTTTTTTTTTTTTTCAATATTCTCTTCTTAAAGGATGTCCTTTTTTTTCCTTAATTGTCAAAATATTTCTAAAATCTTTGCTGAATTTAATATTTTATGTTTTAAAAACTGACAAAGTGGGAGTAAAATTTTAACACTTCATATAAAATTAAGCCTAGCTTGTAGAGATTGAAAACTAAAATAGGCAAGCTTAAAGAAGAGAACATTGAAAAACGAAGTTAAAAATATTAATTTCTTGTGGCGATATTTCGAACATAAAAATGCATTCAACGTCCATAGACTTAATATTATGGAGGAGAATTTGGAAAATGAGTGACCAGCAACCTTAAAGGTGGTTTCTTGATAGGGGAGGTAGGAGTAATTAGGATCAGGGGGTAATTGAGATCAGAAGCATCTATTATTTGTAACAGACAAGAGCAAAAAAAATATATTATAAAATACGAATTGAATATTTCCAGCTGAGCGAAGAATTGTTCAGGCCGGGAATCGAACCCAGATACTTGGCTTACAAGGTCAATGCTTTACTTGTTAAGCTAACCGGGTGATAACCGGCTGAGATTCTTCGCCATAACATCTGGTCTGTCATTTAGACAGCTCGGCAGAATAAGCCGCATGTAATGGAACTCCATAGAACGATGGATACGTAGATATACTATTATTTTAACACAATCTAACTGATTGGTAAAGTTATCATAGGAATTGAATATTTCCAGCTGAGCGAAGAATTGCCCAGGCCGGGAATCGAACCCAGATACTTGGCTTACAAAATCAATGCTTTACCTGTTAAGCTAACCGGGTGATAACCGGCTGGGATTGTTCACTCAGGTAACCTTATTGGCCATAACATCTGGTCTGTCATTTAGACAGCTCGGCAGAATAAGCCGCAGGTAATGGAACTCCATAGAACGATGGATACGTAGATATACTATTATTTTAACACAATCTAACTGATAAAATAAAATGATTAAAATAAACTTTACCAATCAGTTAGATTGTGTTAAAATAATAGTATATCTACGTATCCATCGTTCTATGGAGTTCCATTACCTGCGGCTTATTCTGCCGAGCTGTCTAAATGACAGACCAGATGTTATGGCCAATAAGGTTACCTGAGCGAAGAATCCCAACCGGTTATCATCCGGTTAGCTTAACAGGTAAAGCATTGACCTTGTAAGCCAAGTATCTGGGTTCGATTCTCGGCCTGGGCAATTCTTCGCTCAGCTGGAAATATTAAATTCGTATGATAACTTTACCAATCAGTTAGATTGTGTTAAAATAATAGTTAATTATAAAATCTGACTAATATTCTACATGCACTTTTTTTTTTTTTTTTTTTTTTTTTTTTTAACTGAAAGTATATGTTTCTGTGGAATTAACCACTGTTTTCCCAAAACACACAGAAAAACTTTGTTTGTCAAAGTGCTAAAAAAGGCCTTGTGTGTTTTTAAAAGTAGTTTTTTGTTCGATTTTCTCATATTTTCTACTCCATTGTAAAATTCGTCCTAAACCATACAATAAAATAAATTTGGATAAATTAGTAACTTATTTCACATAACTACAGCTAAGGGAAATATGCTATTTGGTAAATTTTATCAGACTACAGAGATAAAATGTAAATGATTGCACAATGACACTTTTTGGGCCTCGTACTTGAAAAAGGTAAATCCTTATGACTGGCAACGTTAAAGGCAATTAAGTTATTTTATTAGCAATAAAACTGTCAATATTTTTGTTTAAATCCTGTTTTACTTCATTTATTTTTGCTTTTTCTTTTTTTTTTTGAGGGGGAGAAGTGGGGAGGGGGTTAGAGTGAATCAATTTATGCAAATACTACTAAAAGTAGTTTTGGAATGAAAGTTTCTATTTTAAGTTTACACTTTTGACTCAATTCTTAGCTAATGTTCAGTTCAAAATTTAACATGTTTTCACTTGAAACACAGTTTTTAAATAAGGGGTGGACATCTCCTCCTTTCAGAAAATTTGGGATTTTGTCTTTTCTATAGTTAAAAAATGCAATCCCCCCCCCCTCCCAGAACATCAGAAGTCCCTCCCGGGAAAAAAGTGTCTCAATTCAACATTGTTACAAGATCATTTAACAAACATGCAAGCTAATGTTAAATTTGCCACTCAACTGCAAAAAAAATTTTGAAAACATTAATATTGCTGCAAATTTTCCACCATTTCTTTGACAAATTCGTGCTTTTTTTTGCAATCCTTTGACAGAATTGGTATTTTTTTCCTGTGATTCTTTCACAAAACTTATGTTTTATTCTGCCATCTTTTGATAAAAATCACTTTTTTCTCACAATCTTTTGATGAAAATCGCATTTTTTTGCGATCTTTTGACGATATAAAAGAAAATCGAAAACGCAGAAAATCGCAAATTTGCAGAAGAATCTCATGCCTGTTGTGATGTCATTTAAAAATTTCTGATCATGAAAAATCACATAATAAATTGGCATACAATTATAAAATAATCGATTTCAGAATTTTTCTTCTGCAATTCTGAATTTTTCTTTCCTAAGACCTTTTTTTGCACCAGATTTCAAATTTCTAGGTCAGAGATGGCTAACCTGTGGCACGCATGCCACAGTGTGGCACACAAAGGCTTATTGATTTTTTTTTTTTTAATGAAAAAATAATAGGTAGAAATCTAGATAGAAATGTCCCTTGCTAATTGTCCAAACTCAATTTTAGCAACAAACCGTTTTGGCTGTTAGATATTGATGTAGGTTTGGATCAATATATGTTTGTGAACAATTTTTTTTTTCTATTATCAAAATAATAAATCAGAACATCATTCAAAATTAACTGATTTTCATCTAAAACACCTGTCTTTAGGATCTTCAAAAACTAACAGCAATATAGATGACTTAGTAAAAAAGCTAAAAATTCAAAATCCATATTAATAAGTAAGTATTGACTATTTAATAATTATTTAGAATTATGTGTTTGAAGATATTATTTTTTTATATATATATAATCTGGCAAATTCTTAAAAAATGTCTATTAAAAATAAAACCTAATTTTATACTTTTGCTTTATTTATTATATTATTTTTTTTAAGCCTTCATTACTCAGGCTTACAAAAAAAATTGTGCTATTTGCGTAAAAGTCTTATAATCAGCTTATAAATAACATGTTTTTGCTCTTTCTATATTTTTAATATGTTGAAAAACACAGAATTTTTCTTCTTCATATAATAGCAGTACAGTAGAACCCCGCTAATTCGGACCCCGTTAATCCGGATCTCCGGATAATTCGGATCGGTTTAAACATTTTTTATTTTTTCAAGTTTGAGAAGCGATTGGCTTGATTCCATAACATTAACTTGTTTCATCATTGTAATTTGAATTTAAAAAAGAAAAATTCTGAAATCTTTTCGGAAGAATTAAGCAAAGTGAACATGTTTACTATCTGTAAATATTCAATAAGTTTAACATAAAGGTGATTTTCTGTAAGTATGTTTTGTTTTATTTCATTTTTTCTAATTCTCCGGATAATCCAGATTTTCGATAATCCGGATTGGGTCCGGTCCCAATTAATCCGAATTATCGGGGTTTTACTGTATTTTCAAAAAAGTTGGTCAACCTTGTTCTATGTCAAAGGAACTTTCCTTTATATTTTAGAGAGACATTTAGAGGGTAATTACAGTGATGACATTGAACTTCGAAATTCAACATAAAGGGAAATCCTTTAGCACATGCAAAGGAAAAAATCCAAAAATTATATGATCGCTATTTCAAATTATAGAAATTCATTAGTTTGACACATAATAAATCATCATAAATTTATGAAATGTTGGCTTTCACATTTTTTTTCCAGATATGAGATATAAGAATTCCCTTTGTGTCAAATTTGCAGGTTGTAGGTAAACAGAAAGTACCTTGTATGTTTTGAGATACCAAATAATATGGGATACCAAATTTTAAGGAAGAAAAGTGTTATAGCACATATTAAGGAAAAGAAAAATCAAAAATCATTATGGAATGTGGGAAGTTTAAATTGGAAGGTGTAATGTGAAGGAAGACTGTGGACCCACATATTTATAGATTATTAAACATTTATAAATATATTTAAGAAAAATGTACAGGGCCTAGTTATTTTACTCTGAAAAAAAAAAAAAAAAAAAAAAAAAATCTGTGCATATTGTGTGATGCATTGTAAAAGTTTTAAAAATGCTAAACTCAAAAATACATTAAAAAAAATAGGTATTGTATTTTCAGAGATATTGTTGATATATTATATTTATTATAATATATCACACATATTTATTTTACTCTGAAAAAAAAAAAAAAAAAAAAAAAATCTGTGCATATTGTGTGATGCATTGTAAAAGTTTTAAAAATGCTAAACTCAAAAATACATTAAAAAAAAATAGGTATTGTATTTTCAGAGATATTGTTGATAATATGGTGATAAAAGTATGCCCCCCCCCCTTTTTTATTTCTGAATCTACTCAAACTAAAATTATGAAAAAATTAGAGGTAGTAAATGTTACTTTAAACTTTGCAGGAAAACTATAGCAATTACCTTACCACACATATTTTTTGAGAAAAGCTCATTTTTCTGTTACACACCAATTTCAATTTGCAGGTACTCAACAAATATGTTATGGAGTGCTGGAGGTACCTATTGCAGCAGAAATATAAAAGAATTATTGACAACAATTTTAGAAAAAAATCGTTGGTAGTTAGCCGAGATAATGACACAAATATTTTTTAAACAAATTCAAATTTTTCATTTGAAACAACTTCAAATATTTTTCAAAGGCAGGGGTGCAAATGATGATGTTTTTCAAGACATAAGCGTTCTCCGAAGAAAAATAACACAAGAAAGAAACCCCCCCAAAAAAATACTCAAAGAAAATTATACAACTTGTACAGAAATAGAAAATAAATAAATGTATAATAAATATGCATGAATTTATATATTTTTTTACAAACTTCTTTCTTACAGGCAAATTATATGTCCCTTCGAAGTTACTATAAGCAAATTTGACTATAATAATAACAGAGAAAAATAGATAACATTTATACCTCATGAGGAGGTCTATAATGCATTTTTTAGTTTCCAATGTGATTCCGTCTTAAAAGGTTTTACAATATAGAATTTTCAAAGTCACCAACACATAGAATATGGAATAACGATTGTAACGAATAAGAGTAACATTTACACATAAATAGAGATTCATTAATGAAATAAAAATGTCACAGGCTTTGGCAAATCTTTAACAATGAAAGTTATAAACATGAAAGACGAAAAGCTATAATAAATATTTTTGGTCAGAGCACCTCCATATGAATCAATTTTTAACCACGTTGAGGTAAAAAACTATGTAAAAATTCAAGTCCGATCTGGGCTAAGATTTTAACTTTCTCCCAGGCCATGTCAAGCATTTTCCCCTATGGGTCAGTCCAGGACTGGACCTAGATATTTCAACCCGCACAGACTTCTAATGCCGATTAACAGCATATTTGGAAAACAAGTTTAATGTAAACTCTCTCCATTGCTATTTTTTGTACAAAAAGAAATGCAATGTCTTATATCGATTTTTAATAACATATAATTTGTGGAAGATCCCTGTCTTCATTTGAAACAAGTCAAAAACTCATCATTCAGAGATTTGGTTAACTATTGTAAGTCACAAATTTTGGAGAATATTGAATTTTAATATCTCAGTGAGATTTTTAGAAATTGAGATTTTTTTTTTTTTTTTTTAATTTAGGAATGGATAAGGAAAAATTTCCTAATTAGAAATTTTACTTTAAAGGGATGTACTTATTTATGTGGCTTACTTGCTGTATAAAAAATTAATTTTTGCATTTTCTCAAACAGACATCCCCTTCCATGAAATTGCAACTTATCTCGTCAAATTTTGCAACTGGAAGCCTAGGGGCAATATTTAAGGAGATAAGTCTATTGTTTTGATAATTATGACTCACCTTGTGGGTAATTCCATGTCAAATCAACCAAAAAAATTCAATATTCAACCTGACAATTTCTGATTTCAATGAAACTGCCAGGAATCATTCTCTATGATGATATAAATTAGAGCATATTTTTATTTTTTGTTCATCGCTTTAAATTTTTATACAATTAATTATTTAAATTTTGAAAAATCATCATTTTTTGACTTGCATAAATATCTTCAATTTTGAATTTCTCAAGTTCTATCAAACATAGAAAATTTTATGACCACTCATTTCAAAGAGGAGTTTATAAGGTTTAATTTGATATACAAGTCGACTATGTATAGTTAAAATAAATAAAATTTAAAAAATTTGAAAATTTGAAAATTGAAAATTTTTTAGTCATTTTTAAATTTTTTGAAAAAATTGTATGTTTGTTGTAATATTATAAGCTTTAAATTCTGAAATTTTTAGAGTTGGATCTCAATGGGATCAGGAGTTATGAAATAAAAGCTGAAAATTACCATACAAATCATAAATAAATAACAAAATAGAATTAAATTGCTATTTTAATGGTAATTTCAGCTTTTATTTAATGACTCATGATCCCATTGAGATCCCAGTCTAAAAATTTCAGAATTTTAAGCTTATAATATTACAACAAAATACAATTTTTTCAAATTTTTTTAAATGACCATCTAAAAAACTTTCAAATTTTAAATTTTAAAAAATTTTAAATTTTATTTATTTTAACTATACATAGTCGACTTGCATATCAAATTAAACCTTATAAACTCCTCTTTGAAATGAGTGGTCATAAAATGTTCTACGTTTGATAGAACTTGAGAAATTCAAAATTAAAAACATGTAAGCAAACCAAAAAATGATGATTTTTCAAAATTTAAATAATTTACTATATCAAATTTTGATGCTAAAAAAAAAATTATGAACATATATTCTCATTTATATCATCAGACAGAATGATTCCTGAGATTTTCATCGAAATCAGAAAGGGTCAAGTTGAGTCACTGGTTGATTTGGCATGGAATGACCTTTGTATATATGTATGTGAACTTATGTATTTATATAAATGGCACTCAGCTAACTGAAAAGAATTTTTATTTTCTCTCCTTAATGGCAATTAATCGCAAATATGTGGTCAGACAAACTTATCAAATTCATGATATGATCATTCTATGATATGTTAAAAATTTTAATAAACACATATATTTTAAAATTTCTATAACTGATGTTTTACGCATTTTGATCGAATACCTCCATTTAGATCAGTTTTTAGCTCACAGGCTATCATAGCCTGAGAGCTTATGTGCCCGCCCGTTCTGTATGTTCGTTCGTATGTGCGTAACGCGATAACTCATGATAAAAATATCCGATCCTCTTAAAATTTTGTATGTAGGCTTCCCTGATTAGTTTTTGAAGTTCATTCGATATGTATAAGAGGGGGAACGGGGGGCTCATGCCCCCCGTTAGTTGATATAAATGGGATTTTCATGCAGAATTAAGTTTTCAAAATTTAGATTAGGATCATTCTGATGAGGCGATTCCGTGACTGTTATTAGGTGTTCATTGAATAAGTATAAATAGGGGGAACAGGGGTTCTAATGCCCCCCCCCCCCCCCCCCGTTAGTTGATATAAATGGGATTTTCATGCAGAATTAAGTTTTCGTTCAAAATTTAGATTAGGATCATTCTGATGAGGCGATTCCGTGACTGTTATTAGGTGTTCATTAAATAAGTATAAATAGGGGGAACAGGGGTTCTAATCCCCCCCCCCCCCCCTTGTTAGTTGATATAAATGGGATTTTTATGCAGAATTAAGTTTTCGTTCAAAATTTAGATTAGGATCATTCTGATCAGGCGATTCCGTGACTGTTATTAGGTGTTCATTGAATAAGTATAAATAGGGGGAACAGGGGTTCTAATGCCCCCCCCCCCCCCCCCGTTAGTTGATATAAATGGGATTTTCAAGCAGAATTAAGTTTTCGTTCAAAATTTAGATTAGGATCATTCTGATGAGGCGATTCCGTGACTGTTATTAGGTGTTCATTAAATAAGTATAAATAGGGGGAACAGGGGTTCTAATGCCCCCCCCCCCCCGTTAGTTGATATAAATGGGATGTTCATGCAGAATTAAGTTTTCGTTCAAAATTTAGATTAGGATCATTCTGATGAGGTGATTCCGTGACTGTTATTAGGTGTTCATTGAATAAGTATAAATAGGGGGAACAGGGGTTCTAATGCCCCCCCCCCCCCCCCGTTAGTTGATATAAATGGGATGTTCATGCAGAATTAAGTTTTCGTTCAAAATTTAGATTAGGATCATTCTGATGAAGCGATTCCGTGACTGTTATTAGGTGTTCATTAAATAAGTATAAATAGGGGGAACAGGGGTTCTAATGCCCCCCCCCCCCCCGTTAGTTGATATAAATGGGATTTTTATGCAGAATTAAGTTTTCGTTCAAAATTTAGATTAGGATCATTCTGATGAGGCGATTCCGTGACTGCTATTAGGTGTTCATTGAATAAGTATAAATAGGGGCAACAGGGGTTCTAATGCCTCCCCCCCCCTCTTAATTTATAATTTATATAAATAGGTTTTTCAAGCAGAATTTTCAGATTTCGTTCAAATCTCTGAATAGTTTTGGAAGTTTAATGGTTAAGTATAAAAGAAGGGGATAACTCCTTTTAAATTATATAAATGCTAAATGGGTTTTTATTAAGAATTATCTAATTTGCTCTGAATTTTGGATATAGATTTTTTATATGATAAAGCATGTCTTTGATAGTATACGAGGTTCAATGATTAAGTATAAAAAAAGAGGAAAGGGGAGAGCTGTTTCCCCTTCTTAATTTTTTTTTCGAACGGAATTAACCCTTGAAAATATAAGGCTTTAATGTACAATTAGTATTTGTAGCCTGTGAGCTCAATGCCATCAGTTTAACTGGGCAGTATTCTTTATTTATGTTTAATTTTACACAAAATTAAAATACGTTTGGTCATTTGTTTTTGAAGATATCAATTAAGCTAAATAAAAGGCTGACCTTTACAGAAAGAAAAGCTTTAATTTCCTTTGTTGCAAATTGAAAATACGTTTGAATTTTAGTTAATAACTATGCTATATATATATTTTTTTTATAATATATAGATATTTTGCAATACATTATGCATTCAAAATAGTACGTATTTTTGTTTGTAAAATTAACATATTTGTTAAAGTTTTACAGTATGTCTCTCACTCTTTTTTTTTGTTGTTGTTTGTTTAAATGCTCTCTAAAAAAAATTTGATTTAACAGAAAAACTTATGTAATAATTTTTGGGATACCATGAAAGTACCTTTTACATTTCAAAGTACAGTAGAACCCCGATAATTCGGATTAACTGGGACCAGACCCAATCCGGATTATCGAAAATCCAGATTATCCAGAGAATAAGGAAAAAATGGAATAAAATAAAACATACTTACAGAAATCACCTTTATATTAAACTTATTGAATAATTACAGACAGTAAAAATGTTTACTTTGCTTAATTCTTCCGAAAAGATTTCAGGAAGAAGTTTTTTTTTTTAATTCAGAATATGATGATGAAACACATTAATGTTGTGGAAATTAACCAATCGCTTCTCAAACTTGAAAAAAAAAAAAATCAACAAATCAATCCGGATTATCTGGAGATCCGGATTAATGGGGTCCGAATTTACGGGGTTCTACTGTATATGATAAAAGGAAATAATTTATCATTAAGATTTAAGCATTTTTTGTTATTCTTTTATTGACAAAGCTTTCAACCAGAATGCTAGGAAGAAGCTAATATTGTATGACATTTGTTTTTTAAACTATTTTACAAAACAAATAAGAAAACTTTGGGAGCAAAATATGTCAAAATAATAGATATATAGTAATAACTATTTATTTATTTGCAGTCAGGGTGCATGAGTTTTTACCAGAATTGGTTATGCAATTTAGAACTTTTTTGATACTGCAACCCCCAGGTAGTAGTGACAACAACAAAAAGTACAATTGATGTTAGAAAAATGACTGTCACAATCAACTTCAAACCTTGTTTGGTACTTCCTGAGATTGCATACAAATTGCAATTTAGAACATTTTAGAAATTTTTTTTTTTTTTTTTTTTTTTTTTTTTTTGCTTTACATTTTTTAAATTTCAATTTTTTTTTTTTTTAATTTCTGAAGAGTTTATTTATATATTTTAAGTAACTACCATAGCAAATTTTATGTTTCTAGGCTCTTCAGTAACACAAAAATCACATTTTTAGAATGTTCATTGCTCCTGCACCCCTCTTTGGGATATTAACACAAATGTAAAATATAACCTATGTTGGAGCATGGGCTATCACCATCATTTTAACATCGTCATTTTTGAAAACCTTCTCAGTACTTTCTGAGATTACATAGAAATTGCCATTTAGAATACCTTTTGTGCATTTTCACCCCTTTTTAATTTAGAATTTTTTTTTTAAATGTTCTTAGAGATCATATTTTATAATTAACAACCATTCCAAATTTTATGCTTGTAGCCTCTTAACACAAAAATCATACTTTTAGAACATTTTTTGCTTCATCTTTTAGGATAGTGACATGGACGTAAGATAAAGCCGATGTTAGAACAAGGACTAACACCATCATTTTGATACCGCTACTTTTGATTTTTGAAATCAATTCGGCAGTTCCAGATATTATCTTGAACAAAGAAATAAACATTACTTATTTATAATATTAGTATAGATAGAATATAAATAAATAAAAAACAAGGTTTAAAGCACCAAAACACTTTATTTCTTATTGCAAACCAGTTTTGATAGCCATAGCAAACTGCATCAGTGCAAATTATGACTGTACTGATGACGGTATGCTATGGCTACCAAAACTGGTTTGCAATAAGAAATAAAGTGTTTTGGTGGTTTAAACATTGTTTCCTACTTATTTATATTGTACTGCGTCAAATAATTTCTCATTCTAATAGATAGGATATGTTTGAAGAAAAATGTGCCACATAGTATATATGTTGCGGATTGGGCAGTCTTTGTCTACCAAAAAACATCTAAAACAAAATCAATATACATAAAAACAAATCAAACGTAAAATCCATATACAAAGAACATAAAAATATATTTTATTCTTGATTACTGTTTCAAACAATTATAACACTTGGACTCACAAGTACTCTCTTCGTTGGGATGTCTTTGGAATCTTACAATAAAAAACAGTTCAGTCCTCCAAACAAAAAAGATACATATTCTTTTTATAGAGATCTTGACACTGCTCAGCCCAAAAAAGAATTTCTTGCAAAATATGATAAATAAATAATCACAAAAATAAAACAGCAAATGAAAAATTTCTTAAACTTATTAGACTAACTTTTAACCTCATATGACACATATTTTGCATTACATATTAAAATATGTAAAAATTGAAATATTTACTTGTGCGTTTGATACATTGTTATTCATAATGATATAACAATTTGAAGAGGTTTTAAAGTGAATAAAAGTTACCAAAACATGCATTTAAATTTTTTCTTTTTGCTATATTCTCTACTTTGTCAAGACCTACATAAAAAGAAAGTATCCAAAGAAAGATGGAACTTTGAACACTTTGTACACAGTACAAAGTTCAAAATTTGCACTATGATGTATTAGTCTTGGATGTATAAATTCACATGGCAATTTACATTACCACAGAATCATGATGTTCAAATTTAACATTTTCAGCAACAAAACTGAAATCTATCGGTTTGATTTCAATTTCACTTAAAGACTTAGATAACCAGTCTTTATCTTGTTCAACTTGGATGGATTGGACAGACACTGTGTCTTTGCTATCATCAGTAATGTCTTGCTGCGTTGACACGGTTTCCTCCATTGGTGTTTCTTCACTAAATATGAAAAAACAATGAGTAAGCAACACTTATAGAAGTTTTACATTACTCTTAATATTTAGTTACAAAATAAATAAACTAATTAATTAAATTATTCTTTTAAAATTAGGTAAGTATCATAATCCTTTTGGATTCATTCCAAGTCCCTGGTGAGCATAGATATTTCGATTAATTTTTATTTTGTAATCATTCAGATTCAAAATAAACTTGACAAGACATTTCTATTTATGCTTCTTTCACCTTATTTCTAGATATTATGAGGATCCCTCCTTCATTTGTCCAACATCATAATTTTACATTAGACATTTTCAAAGCTCACGTTACCATCACACACTCAGGTGGTTCATTCATATACAGAAGTGATTTCACAAGATGGGAGTGTAAAAACTAAGCAACATCTGCATTTTATTTTCATTTACTCACATTTTTGACAGTAGGGTCGGGGCTGAGATTTTAGGGACAGTCCATTTTTATATTGATAGTATTAAAAGGAAAAATTAATTATTGAAATATGTAGACAAATTCTGCAGCAACTTGCTATATTACAAATGCAAAATATTTTTGTTCTTCACAGTTTCACTTATACATCAAAAAAGTATTAAGTTGTATTTTTAATGTATTTCAGCTCAAGAAACCAAAATAAGTTGTTGTAAAACAATGATATAGCACCATAGCAAGGATGTCAATAGAACTATCATATACAGGGCTTGAAATTCAATTTTTCGAAGGAGGGGAGTCTCCCTACCAACATTTATAAATGGAGGGGAATTTGGCTGTTTGGGAGGGAGAAAAAATGTTTAAAACCCGCCATTATTTTATGTGCTATTTAAAGAATTACCAGAATACAGACACAAAAAAATATCACTGAAGCAATTTTTATCAACAATTCAGAATAATTATGCGAAATGTGTAAAAAAAACTTTTATATTGTCTAATTTTTACTGGTGGTAAATTCCCTCCCAGTGTAATTATTTTTCTCACAGGTCTAATTATTGTTTTAATAATAATTAATAAAATTTCTAATTAATTTAATAAATTTATATTTATAATTAATTATTATAACCAATATTATTTTTCTGTACATTAAATGTGTAAGATACAAAGTTAATCATAAAATAATACTTATTCGAGTGTAGAAAATAAGAAGTATCACTATTGTTTGCATTTCTTTAAAAAATGGGCAAGTCAAATTCATTGAAAGAGACTTTCTTAAAAAATGAATACTTTGTTGAGTAAAGGGATACTTTTTGTTTAATGAATGGCTGCTTTCAGGAATTGCACTCACTCAGAAAGATTTGGAGCTGTCAGAAACTGATTTAAGAGCAGCAAAGAAAAAAAAATATTGAAGCAGGAAAATTAGTTTGTTGAACAGAAAAATGAACTCCCCGTAATATTATTTTTGGGGGAGGAAGGGAAGAGAGGTTCCCTTTGACAAAAGTTGCATTTTTTTCGCTATCTTTTGATGAAATTTGTCTTTTATTACGATCTTTTCACGAAATCTGCCGTTTTTTCGGGATTTTTTGATGAAATTTGCCGTTTTTTCGTCAATTTTATGAGGAAATTTGCCGTTTTTTCGCGATCTTTTGATGAAATCTGATGTTTTATCGCGATTTTTTTTAACGAAAATTGCCGTTTTTCGCAATATTTTCGGGAAATTTGTTGTTTATAGTGAATCTTTTGCCGAAATTTGTCGTTTGTCGCGATTTTTGGACGAAATTTGACTGGTTTTTTTCGTGAATTTTCTGAGGAAATTAGCCATTTTTTCGCGATCTTTTAGTGAAATCTGATGTTTTATCGCGATTTTTTTTACGAAAATTGCCATTTTCGTGATATTTTGGGGGAATTTGTTGTTTATAGTGAATCTTTTGTCGAAATTTGTCGTTTTTAGCGATTTTTGGACGAAATTTGACGGGTTTTTTTGTGAATTTTCTGAGGAAATTTGCCCTTTTTTTCGCGCTCTTTTGATGAAATCTGATGTTTTTTCGCGACCTTTTTGACGAAAACTGCCGTTTTACAGAATTCTGTTACGAAATTAGGCATTCTTTCGAGAATCTTTTGACGAAACTTGCCGGAAATTAGTCGTCTTTACGCGATCTTTTAATAGTATTTGCCGTTTTTTAGCAAACTTTTACGAAATCACGCGTCTTGTGAAACGTGTAATAGCTGTTTCTTTTGTGTGTCATCTCCGATCTTTTGCGTAATTTACGCGCAATAGCGCGTCCGCGGCGTCAGTTTCATAATTTTTGGAATTGAATGCGTTATTTTTTTGTGTGGGGGTGGGGAAGAGGAAATTCCGAACAGAATCACCTCTATTTCGCCGCGGAAAATAGAACGAAACTCGTCAATCAATTGCAAGAAAAAAATTGCGAAATTTGTCAATCAGTCGCGGGAAAAATCGTGATTTTCAATGATTTTTCGCTGCAAAAAAACTCGCAAAAAGTGTCGATTACTCGCACGAAAATATCATAAAATTCGCAAAACGGTCGTGGGAGTTGATCATAGTTTCAAAATGCAAAATTGTTTCGGCGGGAGCCTCCCGTCCAAGTTATTCTTTTGGGCGGGATTTCAAAATTTTGGGCGCGAATCCCGCCATCCCGCCCTGAAATTCAAGCCCTGATATAACATTGTTATTAATTTGACAGCGCTGTGTGATCTAAGTTCAACCAACTGTACATAATATTCTTTAATTTTCAGAAATTTTTGGCAAATTTAGTCTGGTTAAATCGCTAAATTTATCAAAGGTAATAAGTAAGTTAAAATGCCTATACCAGGGACGACGAACTTTTTTGAGTATGCGTGCCAAAAATTTCAAAATTGTAATGTTCTAACATGCCAGGAACATTTTAATGTAGATAAAATCCAACAATTAATTTTTATAGGATTCTTACTTATTTTTACAGTTACATGGAATTTAATTCCTAACTTATTTATTATGCTATATTTACTCAACAATACAACATGAAAATCCATATTAATAATCTATAAATGAGTTTTTCTTTTATCGTATATTTCCGAATTAGATGATTTCCAGTTCTTGAGGTAGAAGCAGTTTCAATAGATACATAGTTATTTACACTAACAATCAGAATCTAATTTTCAAAATTAAAACCATAAATGCAATAAAACCTAAATTAACTTAAAATTTCATACCCAAATAAAATAAACTCAATCAGAAATATAAAGTGTGTCAGTTAGATTATATTAATATGCAAACTATCTCTTAAGATTCAATTTTCCAAAATAAAACCTTTGAAAATTGATAAAGAAGCAAAATTAATTTGAAAATCACTATATGTTGAATTGTTTGGCAAGAAAATAATGCTTCAAGATTCTTTCATTGAAATTTATAATACCTTAATTCTTTCAAAAGTAATGGATCATTTAAAAGTATATTATATACAATTACACAAAAGTATACTTTTTAATTAAAAAATAAAATAAAATTGATAGAAGTCATCTATAAACTGAATATAATCTATAAGTTCTTTCGCATGCCAGATAAGTTTTATTATGTGCCATGTTCGGTACACGTGCCATGGGTTCACCAACCCTGGCCTACACAATAGTGGCTGAAGATCAAAGGACATTTTTTTCAAGTTGGTTTATCATTATTCGTAAAAGTTATCATTAAAGAAAACACTGCCGGTATGTTTTCCCATATATGCAGATAATCATAAAAGTTAGAGATGCTGTTAGTACAAAATGTTTTGAAATCATATTTCATTCTTTTAATACCAAGATTAGTTTAAATGTATATATGGAGATAGTGCTGTTTTAAGTATCGTTAATAAAAAGAATGTATCCAAGTATATCTGATTATTCTCTGTGGACTTTAAAACTTTCATGACAATATTCTGCTCGTTTAATTGAGTAAAGTTTATGAATATGAGAGGATCGGAACATTATATATATTCTATAAGAATTGTTTCTTCTGCACCATTTTCTAAGGACTTTTTTTAAATTGACAAATTGCATCCTGCCTTTTTAGAAAAAATAGCAAAACTTTTCCATACCACAATTTTTTTTTAATATAAATTTGTCCAAGATCTTAGAAAAATGATAAAATTTTATTTCTTGGAGAAAAGAAAAAAAAAACAGAATATTGCTAAAATTTGTTAATTAATATTATTTTTCAATTTGTAATTTATAATTAAAAAATTAATAAAAATGATTTTTTACAGGGTTGGCATTTTTGCCAGAACAGTGGCAAAAACTGGCAAAATTGGACAATTCTTATTTGTTTCTAATGCATAGTAAAACTTATAATCTAATAAGGATAATAATGGTATAAACAATTAAATTTGATAACAGGTCATTTAACATTTTCATTTAATTAGCTAATTAATAAATATAATTAAATAATACATACATAATATAACATATTTTAAATCTTTATAAAATAGGTGGGATTCAATCCAATAACAAGGAATTTAAGAACCAAATTAAAAATCTGACGTCTATTTTTCTTTTCTTAAGAAAATTATTTTGTCAGACATTAATAATTTTTTTAATATCAAAAGGATTCATTTAAATTTGCTACTTTTGTTTTATGTAATGAGTCTTAAAAATATGTAAATATTTAAATTTTTGAGACTAATTTATAATTATTTATGCGATGAAACTAATCTGTTACAGATAAAAAAATAATTAAATTAAATTGAAAATTATCTATTGAAAAAAATCTCTGTTATGTCTTGTTCGGGATCAGAATTTTTTCCCCACCCTTTTACACACCAAGAAATGGACAAAAAGTTACATTCATTATATTTCATAAAATGCATAATTATACTTATTTAACATAAGAGTTCAAAAATAAATTTAGAATATTGATTTTTTAATTAAGAATTAAGTTTCTTTTTGCTTTATATATTCTATCTTTCGATATATTTCTCTCTTCTTTTTCCCTCTTGTTGTTATAAACACATAACTAATATATTTTCTTATGAAATAGTGTGCTTTTTTGGAGCTAACATTCTGCCTTTTTGTCCTTTTAAAATGAATACTAAATTATAAATTATCACTTTAATAATTAAATATTACATACCTAATTAAGGAATATTTATTTAATAATTATTAATTTTAAGTAGTGTTAACAATTTAATATTAAATGTAGTTACTGATCATTTTGATAAATGATCAATAGTATTTTATATAGTTTTACATAATTATTACAAAATATTATTGTGTTTAATTTGATTGTATTCTATTAACTAATAAAATGACTAATTTGCAATTTTTATAATTTCTATAATTATTTACTAATAATTAAATTTTATTAATTAAAGTGTAAAATTGTAGATTATGTTAGTAATTAGAAGTTTAATTGTCTTGGAAACATAGCTCTTGATATCTATTTAGTATTTTAACATTGGGGAAAAAATTTAAAAATCCAATTTAAATTAAAAAAAAATTTATATGTATATACATTTTTTAAAGTCATGATTTTTCTTTTTTTACCACCGTAATTTCAATGCATAAAATCATCTAACATGTAAACTTGCAATTAGCTTATAACTTATTATATAAATTATGCTCATGGATACCAATCAGAAAAGGTGTAAATCATAAACTGCAACCACCAGCCCATTTTTTTGCCAACGCAATTCTAGGTCAAAGATAAATACAAACAAACATTCTTGCAAATGAGGGAGTGCAAAACTTCAGACAAGGGATAAAAATGTTTAGCAATTTATTTTCTGATACTACAGTTGCAGATAGGGGAGCAGGGATGCCGGGGATGCGCTATAGCGCGTAAAATACGCAAAAAAATTGGTGATGGGACGCAAAAAAATGGAGCTTACGCGTCCCGCGAAACGCGTAATTTTCGTCAAAGAATCGCAAAAAAGAAATTTCATTAAAAAATCGCGAAATAACGAATAATTTCCGGCAAATATCGTCAAAAAATTCGCGAAAAAAAGGCCCAATTTTGTTACAAAATCGCGAAAAAACGACAAATTTCGTTCAAAAATAATGATAAAACGACAAATTTCGTCCAAAAATCGTGATAAAACGGCAAATTTTGTCGAAAGATTCGCGAAAAACGGCAATTTTCATCAAAAAATTGTGATAAAACAGTAACTTTCGTCAAAAGATTGCGAAAAAACGGCACATTTCGTCAAAAAATCACGAAAAAACGGCACATTTTGTCAAAAAATCGCAAAAAGGCAAATTTCGTTAAAAAATCGCGAAATAACAAGTAATTTCCTGTAAATTTCGTCAAAAGATTCGCGAAAAAATGGCTAATTTTGTTACAATATCCCGAAAAAAAATAGCAAGTTCCCCCCAAAAATTGCGAAATAAACAACAAATTACATACATATATCGCGATAAAACTGCAAATTTTGCCCAAAAATCGCTATAAAACGGTAATTTTCATCAAAAAATCGTAATAAAGTGGTAACTTTCGCGAAAAATCGGCATATTTCGCTAAAAAATCGCGAAAAAACGGCAAATTTTGTCGAAAAATCGCTTTAAACTCAAATTTCGTCAAAGGGGCACTAAAAAAAAAGTTAATGCCAGGATAGCATTTTTCTGTTAAAAAAACTAACTCTCCTGCTTCCAAATTATTATTATTATTTTTTTTTTTTTTTTTTTGCTGCTCCAAAAACAGATTTTCCTGCTTCACAATCTGTTTTTGATTGTTCCAAATCTTTTTGAGTGAATGTAACTTCTGTAAACACCCATTCATTAAACAAAAAGTACCCCTTTACTCAACAAAAGTATTCTTTTTTCAGGAAAAATGTCTTTTTCAATAAATCAGTTTTACCTCTTTTTAAAAGAAACGCGAACAATAGTGATACTTGTTACCTTCTGCACTCAAATAAGTGTTATTTTATAATTTAATTTATATCTTGAACATTTATTTTTTTTTAAAGTAAAGAAAATTTCTCTTAATAGTTTTAAAAAATTATATTGGCTTTAATTATTTGTACATTATTATTAAAACAATAATTATTGCATTTAATTTTTCTTTTGCAAATGAACAAGTTCAATTTTTGCATCTAAAAATATGACTTATTATTAGTTGGGACCCGCTTTTGTAAAAAAGGGACCCACAATTTTAGAAGTCCTGGGTCCCCGGGACCCAGGATTTTTCAAGTCCAGCGGCATCACTGGGGGAGAGATTTTTTTCTTAAAATAAAGAGATTTTACAGCTTGTAATTGGAAGGTGCTACAACAGAAACTAAGCAATTTGAACATGTCAGTGTAGAAAAGACAAAGAATGGGTGAGAAGAGGAATTAAAACAGAAGTCACAAAGCAACAATCATTTATAACTCAAAATGTAATTCATTTATAAAAATGAAAAAAATAATGCCCAATTCTTAATCATTTCAATAAACACGTTTTTACATTTAAAAATGGGTTTATAAAAAGATCAGAAATGTTTACACCGTTGAGCAGGCAAAAATATTTTTTGAGAACAACAATAAAGACTAGACAGCCCAATAGTTAATAAAATTAAATTCTTAAATATTCTATCAAAACCCCTTCTTCTTTTCTTGTCTCATTCATTACTTCAAAAATCTATTATTTTGGGATATATTTAGGAATTATTTTATTGAGGGGGTACCTTCACTCAAATGAAAAGACCTGTTCGCTAAAGCTAATTCTATGGAAGAAATTTATAAAAATATTTTAATATTTTTAATTTTTTTTTTTTTTTTTTTTTTTTTTACATTGCATAAGTAAAATTGATCTGAATGCAGACTGTTTTTTAATTTTTCAATTTTGGTTACAAATATTTTTTATAAGGGTGCTTTTGCTTTCCAAATCAGTTCAGAAAATGAAAGCATCCTCATAAAAAAAAATGTAAAAAACGGTCCACATTCAGACCAATCTCACCTATGCAAAAAATAAATAAATAAATAAATAAAAATAAAAATAAATGCAATTGAAAAAAGCTTTATAGATTTCTTCTATAGGATTAGTATTAGCTAACGGGTTTTTTTATTTGAATGAAATAGCCTCTTAAGTGTATTTTTGTTACAAATAAGTGAATGAAATGGTTTACAAATATAAGATAAGTAATAACAAAAATCAAAACAAGAACTTACTCTTCTTTAACAAGTAGATTAGGAAGTGTAGCCTTCAGCAATGCCTCTGGATCTTGCCAGGTTGGATTAGGAATAATATTATTCTGAAAGGATGGAAGAGAGAAAATCCATTTAGTAATAAAATACAGTAACATCAAAAGAATTATATAACCTTCTAAGACCTGACCACAAATGAGTAGGCGATGCTAAAGAAAAAGAAAAAACATTTTCCCTTTTCGTGTGATTCAAAGTTAAGTCTGCACCGGCAAAATTGTGTGGATCCTCCCTTGGCATAACCTGAATTGGGTATTTTTTTTTTTTTTTAATTCAATCAAATAGGATACTAGTAATAAAGGTTAATTACCAAAACTTTCACTTCTACCAAAAAACTGGGTTGCTACTCATACGGGAGAATGAAATTCCTTGACTTTTTTAGGTGTACTTCAAGAAAGTTCTAATCTAGTGGTGTATCGGGTAGTGGACATGCAGAGGGTAAAAAAAATTGTTATGACTTAAAAAACACTAAAATTTCTTGAATAGAGTTGCTAATAATCTTTGAGCTAAAGCTCTTTATCCCAATTCCCCTCCCAAATTAATAACAATCTTGCTTTGAGGTTTACAATTGGAGTCGCTCCTAAAGTTAAAAGTGTCCTACAGGATAAAGTGTTTTGAGAAAAAATATTAAACAAAACACTCTGTGCAATCTTTGATCATACTTGCCCACTAGTTATTAATTTTTAAGCATGGATTTCAATTAGGTCACTATTACTATACATTTCCTTTAGATCTTATTTTTAAATTTTCTATTTACAATTATTTTTATGATTATTTCAATATCAATATTATGATTGCATTGTTTTAATTCCTTAGTTATATCAGCAGCACCTAATTGGTTTAATAATAGCAAATTATTTTTGAGAAAAAATTTAAATTGAATACTTTTGAATGAATATAATATTTAATACATTTATCTTCAATTTTTCCGTTAACAAAGTACATTCAAATTAAAACTTCCACGATTATTACTTGTTGCTTTATCTTATAAAAATATATTTTATGTTGTGAGAACAGAAATCTTGTTCTTGTTCACAAAAAGAAAAAAAAAAAAATCTTTGCTGAATCACTTTCCCACACTTGACTTTTTAACTGCATTTCATGCTGATATATGCAAATGCATATTGCATGAATAGTTATTAGTTGCTCTTATACAAATTTAGACATACAATTTTGCTTAAATATAAGTAAATTATTTTCAATTGAATAGTTTGCCAGATTAAACCAAAGAATTTATAAACTGAAAATTCTATCAATAGGTCAATGAACAATAAAAGCACATTACGGTTTATAATCTCAGGCCAGATAATCATAAAATACAGTTACTGTCAATTATCAGACATACTGACCAGATCAGCCAATAATAATGTTTGTCAGTTATCCATCACAGAATAAATAAATAAATAAATAGATAGATACATTTTATGAATAATTAAAACAAATATATAGCTTTGAAATTGATCAAACAAAAAGCATAACAAAATACAGACCTCTTTTTTATTTGAGACATTAAATTGTTCCACTTTGGCTGGCTTTACATGAGAGATACTTTGTTGGGCTTGGAGCAATCCAAAAGGTGTTTCGGCAATATTTTGAGCCACAATTTTCTAAAATTAGAAACAATTAAAATAAACACTCTAGAAAAAAATATGTTTTCTATCAAAAACTATCAAAGATACTTTTTCATGATATTTAATCAAATAATAAAGAGTTAACAATAACAGAAATTATATACAAGTTTTCATTAGTTTTTTAGGTTCCTCATTTTATGAAAGAAAAAAATGTTTTTGTGGGGAAAAAAAAAACCTTGTAATGAAAGATCAAATTCAGTTATTCTAATCCAAGTTGAGTATTTATTGATTTTCTTTTAAGTTCAGTTGTTCAATTTTTCATATTTTGTGAGCTTGTTTTTAACAAATTTTACTTTCGTAAAACGATTTTTTTTTTTTTTTTTTTTTTTTTTTTTTTTTTTAATTGACCACTTTTATTTTGCCCCAATAACTTTTTTTTAATGGAACCATTTTGATCAACTTTGACATTAAATATCTCTTAAAATAATTATCTGATTTAAAAACTTTCTGAATCAACATATTCATCAAACATTTCTCATAGAATACCACAAATTTTCATATTTTTGTGTGTTGCAGTCTTCTTAATACTAGCAAAGAAATACATTAGGTCACCAAAAAATTCATTGTCAGTGGAGGTGAAAGTGTTAGTCACTTTTTCTTAGAATAGAGATATACTCAATTCTTTCATCCTTGCATATATTTATTAAATTTATAGAAAAAATATTAAAATGCATTTTAGTAATAGTAATTAACTATTTTTGCAGTCACATATATTTTGTCATAACAATTTTTAAATACACACTACATCTTGCTGGTGCTGGCAGATAGATTATAACCTTGGTTGGCAAGATTTTCTAAATATCCCCACTCCTGACCAAACAAGTTAGCAGCTATGACTAGGGAATTTTGTGATGGGGTTTCATTTATTAAACAGAAATTTAAAAAGGAATATCATTGATTAAATGTAATTACAGCTCAAAAAAACCTAATTTTTGCTTGGGGATAACTCTTGAATAATATTGTGTTGACTAAATCATAATTTTTTAACAATCTTTCTTAAACTTTTATGTGGTTTTATTAATAAAAATAATCATTTTGATTGAAAATGCCAGACTGGTATCAAATCAATCATGTATCTATTTTGGGCAGACACATGATTTTTCACAATTTATTACACTATATATTTAGCATTTATCAGCCAACAGCAATGAATCAAACTAGTATAACAACTGGATTCATGGCAATGCCCTTTCAGACATGCTGTTGTTCTAGTGCTACAAAATTTTAACTAAAAGTTTGAATTTTCAATTGAGAAACAAACTACAAAACTGGGTAAAAATTTAATTAGTTCACATGTTTGATTATGGAAAATGAATTAAGTCAATGTATACAACATACATCTGATGTTTAAAAAATAAGTGTGTTAAAAGAAAATGTGTTTCCATAGAGCAAAAAATTATTTAAATAATGGGAACAATCATATTAAGTTCTAGGCATCATTATTAAAGATTACTAAACTTTAAGAATGGATAACATCATAAATTATGGAAAAGGTTGATTGATTGATTGATTGATTGATTTTTGACGTCCGATTATCTGCGCTAGGGATATAGGACCAGGGGGGAATGCCCTTCGTGGGGGTCTTTCTAAGGGAACCTAACCCGTATTTACGCAAGGTTCGAAGAAAACCACGAAAACTCCGAACGGTTAGGCCGACAGCCGCGATTGGGTTCGAACCCAGCACCTGCTGTCTACCAGTTGAGAGGTCCAATTATGGAAAAGGAAGCTTAATACATAATATATTTACAAATAAGCACTTAAAATAATTATTAATGATATATTACTTAGAGGAGAAATTATTCATTTATTTACAGATAAAGATCATAAAAATAGAAAACAATATCTTTAAAATAATTAATTACAATTTAAATTTGCATAATTTTAAATGTAATTAAACATTGAAAATTTAAAAAATAATAATTCATTATAACTTAAACATTAAAAGTAATTTAAATTTGAGGTAATAAATTATTTAAGGTAAAACATTTTAGCCCTCTTTTTAAACTATGCTTATAAGGGCAAAACATTCTTTAATTTGTGATCTACTACACTTAAAATGAATCCATAAATGTGTATAATTTTTGCTGCCCCATTAATTTGCATCCAAAAGTGAAGATAGTAAATATTTTTGTTCCAAGTTTTATAATTTTTAAAATGTGCATAAAAAGCAAGCATTAGGCAAATTTTGAGATCATTAATTTTCAACAAAAGAAACAGACTATCATGTAACATTCAGATCTAATTTTGAAGAGAGATCCGCCACACATAAATCTAAATTGAACAAAAAAAGAAAAAAAAATCTTCACACACATAAATCTAAATCGCACAAAAAAAGAAAGAAAAAAAATCTTCAAAGTGTTTTTATCATTATCACATTAGCAAATCAATCCTCTCATTGCTGATAAATGGAAAATTCCTATAATAGAGAAAAATTAAAAGAGATTGTATGCTTGAATAAATATATTTGACTCAAAAATTAGATAAAAATTTTACATTGGTGAATGATTAAAATTTATTTATCTCATAACAATTTTACAAATTTAACACATTCTGAAACGTCAAAATCTGAAAGTTAATTAAAAATTTTATAAATCAACTAATCATTGTGGTTTTATTTTCACATGCTATATGTCTAAGGGTATGATGATTAATTGTTAAAAGATTTTTTGTTAATAAACAGAAAAAATTGAATAAAGTATCAGTCACCATATCAGCAGATCCTATTTCTTCATCGTCATCAGCTTCTGTTACAGTGATTAAATTCTAAAAATAAAGCAAAATAAAATATAGCGAAAATTTTTATCTTTAAAACTTGCCATATATATATATATATATATAAGTGAAGATGGGGATACTTGAACCACTTTTTAAATTTTAATTTTTTTAAATTTCTTAGAACAAAATAAAATATTGAAAATGAAAATTTGATCATTTTTCTTCAACTGAAAACCACTTTCAATTAATTTTGAACTATTTTTCTATGTTTAATTAAATTTTACTTTTTTTTTTTTTTTACATCGTGGCTCAAGTATTCACTCCATGGGGATACTTGAGCCAATACGGAAAAATACCTACAAAAGTTTTTTTTTTTTTTTTTTTTTCGCTTTATTTTTGCACAAATATTTTACAGAATGATAAATTATGATGCATAAAATCCTTCAAAACCAATTGAGATTAGAATTAAGATATTTCAGCTCTTTGGCAACATGTATGAAGAACAAATTCAGAATGGTTGTAAAACCACACATCTTTTTTCTTTTACCTACATGGTAACTTAGTAGTGACCTCTGTTGGGGACAATAGAAGACATTTCTTTGATTTAAAAAAAAGTTACAGTAACAAAGGTTACAATTTCAATATAAAATATTAATCTTAATATATTATATTAAAAAATAAATATTTAATATGTTGGACCTAACTAATTAAAGTATTAGATATTATTTTACATTTATCTAGACATTGTTAGTCAAAATGAAAAATAAAATGGATATTTCCATTTTAAAAAAAATATTTTTAAACATTTTTTTTTTCTAAGTCATTATTTTTTAAAGAAAAAAATAATAAAATAAAAAATTATGCTCCCTATTATCCAGAATAAATATCTATTAGTGAATATAAGGACGTAATTTTATTTTTTGTTTATTTTACCCAAGTCTAATTTCCTAGTGGGGATGGTTGAGCCATGGCTCAAGTATCCCCATTGCCACTATTTTTGTTTATCAGAGTTTTACTAAGTAAAGCATGCAGCTATTTGAGCTAATTTAGATTCAAAATACAATTGAGATTATACTTATTAAATTTATATATATTGTTGCAACTTTAAACGAAACTTTGATAACAAAAAAATAAAAAAAAACATGCACCTAAATATTTACTTTAGATAGGGAAAAACAACTATTAATCACCATACTTTCAAAATGGTACCAAGGTATGTGATTTCTTTTTTACATGTTCAGAACTATAAATATGTTACCATATTGCCAGTTTTAGAAAGAAAAATTAACCAACTGTAGAAATAATAAAGGTGGCTCAAGTATCCCCACTCTCCCCTACTGTTACAACAGATTAGAAATTATCTACATATGATTATAAATGTAGTTATAAAAACATGCCTTAATATTTCGAAAATCAAAATACATTAATATTTTTTTTAAGTGAAAGAAGATGAAAAAAAAATTCATTAATAGATATAGTTATACATCTATTATATACATAAAATCCAAACAGAAATTTCATTTTCATAAAACTTCATTTAAAAAAAAAAAAAAAAAAAAAAAAAAAAAAAAGCAGAATGAAAGTTTTATAACTAAAGGATTTGTATTATAGAAAAAGTGCATTTTAAAAATGACAAATGATTTCTACAAATAAAAATGATGAGATATTCAAACAGTAAAAATAATAAACAAAGTGAAATTTAATTTTTAAACTTCCACATTCCACCAAAAAACTTTACATATCCAGTATATTATTATTATTTAATACATTAGGCTTATAAAAATGAATGGCCCACTAATCCACTTTCCATTAGAAATGGATCAATGCAGCAGTTTTATTCATCAATTAATGAAGTTTTATGTTTTGTTTCTAAATATTGATCATCTATTGGCAATCTATATAAAAACAAACAAACTTTCTATTAAAATTGTAGGTTTTTTTTTTTTTTTTTTTAAACTATATATAGGAAATATTTAGATTGCTTTGATTTTATTCAAGACATATTTTTTAAAAACTATATTAATTTAAAATTTTAATTGTTATGAAAAAAATCATTATTATTTCTTTTGTGAAATTTCAATTTAATTAAGAGCTTCTCTAAAAAATCCCATTGAAATTTGCTTGCTTTGCAAATAAAATTTATGATTCTTTTCAAATATAATTAAAATCTAAGAAACATATACTACCATGTACTAAATATATTAATTATATCAATGCAAATAAAACTTTGATTTTTAACATAACTTTGAAGTGAAAACAAAATGTAATTTAATAAAAGAATATGAAAAAAATAATTTTCAGTTACATCACTTTCAGTCACTTACGCAATCATAATAACATCTAATATTTCAATTACATCTAGGGAAGAAAAAAAAAATAAATAAATAAAAATCATTACACCCTGCATTTTTCTAATAAGACTTGACAATTAAAAGTTCCTTCATTTATATTAACTGCTGATAGA
Source organism: Maratus speculifer (assembly GCA_964019185.1). Classification (NCBI taxonomy): domain Eukaryota; kingdom Metazoa; phylum Arthropoda; class Arachnida; order Araneae; family Salticidae; genus Maratus; species Maratus speculifer. The sequence goes on along the minus strand of OZ025292.1, from coordinate 18,154,018 downwards.
TAGTGCCAAAACAATATTTGGAAATTACAAAACAATATTTAGAAACAAAATGTAATTGATCCATGGAACCATTTTCTTGTTTATTTAATGGAAAATGGAAAATGCATTTCAAAATACTGAAAGGCTTTAATATGCTTTTATAAATATTTTAAAAGCAGAACTTGATGTTAACATGTATTTTTATTAATGAAAAGCTCCAAGAGTCGTTCATTTGTTTCTGGATTTTGAATGTGTGATTCTGATTGGTAATGGTCTTCATTTGTTTATATCTAGTGATCCATTGTTTATAAAACCTGTTTATCATTGATTATTTTTAATTTAGAACTTAAAATAATATATTGAATATTTTTTAAAGATTTTAGAGAAAATAAAAGAGAACAGATATGATAGAAAGCAGATTATGTATATCTTAATAGGTTAAACAATCAGCATACTTACATCATCTGAATATTTACTCTCAATCGATTGTTTTTCAAGGGGTGCAAGAAAAATAATGATGATTGCGGGAAAACGATAGATGCAGAATAACTTCAAATTATGAAAAAACACAATGTTTGTTCATTACTAAAGTATGCAATGTATACAGTATACTAATAAGTATTAAATTGTTGTTTACTAAACTTTAAAAAAATAAATCAAAGTTATAGAAAAATGATATTTATTTTTAAAAAATCAGTAATTTTGTTTCGTTTTACGTTAATTTTTTTAAAATCAAAATATAAATTTTCAAGATATACAACATTTTGCTGGTCACTTTCTGTAACTTCATATGCATGTATACAAGTTCTTACGATTTCAAATGCTGTAATTGCATCAGACAGAGTTGGCACTGGTGGCTCAGAATCATTAGCATGAACGTTATCCTCTGCTTCTTTGCCATTATTATAATTTTTTGCATTATCACACATTTCTCCTATGTTTAGGACACCACACGTCACAACATCTTCATCAATGGAAACATAATCACATCTTCTTCTATATACAACCACTCTTCATCTGCATTATTGTCGCCATCATCAACACAAACAGCGCATTTTAGAATAAAATAAGTAATTTCAGTTTGTTTGTCATGGAGTTGCATGACTTTCAATATCATTTTGGTGAGGAAAAATTTTTTACTACGATGAATGCGTAAAAACGACTTTTTTAAGAATGATGCTAGCAGGTTTCGTTAACATTATTTAAGTATAATTTGTGCAGGGACCGTAGAAAGAAAACGATCAATGCAGGAAAGCGATAGGTGCGGGAACAATAGATGGGGTTTTACAGTATCTAACATGGCAGCAATAAGTTTTTTTTTTTTTTTCTCAAGGATGAATAAGAACTGGGATTGCCACCCACTTGTGTATTTTAAACAGATATACAGGGTGATTCTGAATTCATCATCAATATTTGGTGGGGAGGTAGGGAATAGGAAAAGAACACTATTTCACATAGGAAAGCATGGGCCCAGACGTCATGTAGTAGGGCAATATGAATCCGGTTAAATGATGGAAAGAAAACATAACAAGAAAGTGGTAAGAGAAATTCTGACCATTTGCTAGAGTACATGCCTCACAACGACGTTGCATGGACAACCGAACTTTCTGGAATATGCCTGGCGTTTCCCGGATGCTTGCGGCGGCAACCGATATTCGTGCTACAAGGTCCATAGCACTGGCAACAGGAGTCTCGTACACCATGTTTTTCATGGCACCCCATACAAAGAAGTCTATTGGAGATAAATCTGGTGACCGTAGTGGCCAACAAACCGGTCCACCGCGACCAATCCATTGAGCTCCAAATTTTCTGGTCAGGTAACAACGCACATCATTTGCGAAATGTGCTGGAGCGCCGTCATGCTGGAACCACATTCACCGGAGAATAACAGCAGGAACATCGTTCATAAGACCCAGTAACACAGTCTGAAGAAATATGAGGTAGTTTGCGCAATCTAAACGGGATGGTAGTAAATACGGTCCCAGCAAACAGTCGCCGACGATCCCAGTCCACACATTGACGGCAAAGCGTTGTTGCGCAGCTCTAACTCTCGTACCGTGTGGATTCTGATTAGCCCACATATGCGAATTGTGTGTGTTGAAGACACCTTCACGAGTGAAGGACGCTTCATCTGTGAAAAGAACATACAAATTGAAAATTGGGATCAACGGCTGTTCTCTGCATGAACCACTGACAAAAAGTAACACACTTGGGATAGTCCTCTGCTTCCAGTAACTGCACTCATTGGAAAAGAAAAGGATGTAAACGTTCCTCGTTTAGTATCCGCCACACTGTTGATTGTGAAACTCCAAACTGGCGAGCAATACCTCGTGTGCTAGAACTTGGCTGTTCTTCGATAGACTGTAGGACATCTTCCTCGACTGAAACTGTCCGTGTTGATCGGCGGCTGCCTCGATCAACATTAATACCAGCAAATGATCCAGTTTCGTACAGTTGTCGATGAACACGTGAAAACATTTGATGCTGTGGCACGCGCCGGTTGGGGTAGCGCTCTGCATACATTTGCCTAGCTCTAAGACAGCTTTCTCCTGCGGCACCGTAAGTTAGATGCATATCTGCAAGTTCTTGAAACTTATACCGGTTCATGTTACTTCTGCGAAGTCACCTTGTCGAATGACGACTGGCTGCACACAGCAGACAGCTATGCGCGTTCATGGGAGATGCGTACACAAAACGCCCTCTACACCATCATGCGTTCGTTTGTGCCTATGCTTTCCTATGTGAAATAGTGTTCTTTTCCTATTCCCTACCTGCCCACCAAATATTGATGATGAATTCAAAATCACCCTGTATGAAGTACTTCTACCAAATAAGTCTGTGCTCTTAATAAGACTATCAGCCTATACCTTGTTAAGATTAATCACAAGCTGGCAAATGGCAGCATACATCTGACAATTTATGCATCTTGACATGTGTAGATAGTTTGAACTACTGTTACTGGCTTTGTCTATCAGTCACAAAAGGCTAATTGAAAAATACCTTTAAACTCATTTATAATTAAGAATAAAGCACCTGTGTGCATAATTCTCATAATTACAGCTTATGACAAAATGAGTGAAAAATTGGTTACAAAATTCTTCTTACACATATGCTTGATCTGTTAAAGAAAATCTTGTATGCTTGCAGGAATAAAAATGAGAAATAGGAAAAAAAGAGGGGGAAAATGTCCATCTATATAATATGGCCAAACTCATATAATTTTCACACATTTTAACAGTTATTTAAAAAAAAAAAAAACTAATTGTTATTTTCTATTTGTAACTCAGAAACCATTAAAACAATTTTATTAAACTAATAATAAATGCATAGATCCGTTAAATTAAAAAAAATTAAAGACAGTTTACAATTTGCTGAAAATATAAATCCAAATGTATCTAATGCAGAAAAATGAAATACAGAGATTAATTTTAAAAAATAAATATTTTGAAAAGTTTGACTGTTTCATCACTGAAATTAACCTGGTGTACAATACACTGGGAATTAGTTGAATAAATAGAACAAGATATACTATTCTAAAATAAAAACTTTTTGGAAACTTCCTTTCGAATTTAAGCAACTTTGAGAACTTCATTTACAGGACTTTCGTTGCTTATGATAAAAGCCTTCCATTGAATTGATGACTCTTCTGTACAGTAATTTAGAAACAAGTTTTGAGGATTTGAGTAGTCAAAAAGTGTGATTATTAGACTTTTAAGGCCCCCCCCCCCTTCCTCCTCCTCATATGCTCCCAATATTTTCTTTGCATTTTCACATTACTCCAGAGACTGTCAAGAATTGCATAAAAAAGATGGAATAGGAGAAACTCTTTTGCGCCTGATTGAAAAATGAGAAAGAGTACAGTTTTACAACACAATGTAAATGAAACAATTTAGGCTATTGTGTATATACAGGGTTGGCAAGAAATAAGTTGTTCTTTTCAAAGAAGATTCAAAAATGCATTCTATTGATCCAAATGAGATTGAATTTGAACTGCAGAAAATTCAAAAGATGTGCCTGACATTTATAAGCATTTGAAAAAAAAAAAAATCTACTGATATGGGGACATTTAATTTACTGTATAAATAATTTTAAAAAAGTGAAAAGGTCAATAAAAATGCAAACTCAGTCGTAAGATTTTTCATACAGTAGAATACAACACATCCAATACTCAGGAAACAATTGGCACACTCACACTATCATGCAGAGACTACTAAAAATAAGTTTCTCACTTTAGAGGGTTTTATGCAATTCAGCAATCACTGATTGCAATCGTGTGAAGACTGATTGCCAATCAGTCTTTACATGATTATGCAAATATGCCAGTTGTTTCCAGAGTACTGGATATGCCATATTCTACTATACAAAGAATCTTACGGCAGATATTGTATTTTTATTGACCAGTTTCACTAGTTTAATGTTATTTATTATTTATAAATCAAATTAAGTGCTTTATGTGTATTACAGCATATCCTATTGACAGATTTTTGTATTATCAATTATTGTAATTATATATATGTATATATATATGTATGAATGTCAAGTACATTATTTGAATTATTAGCAGTTCAAATTTCATCGCATTTGGAACAATAGAACACATTCTAGAGCTCTCTGGAACAAGCAAACTCACTAACCCTGTATTTTAAATACACAGAAAATAAAGTAATTATGAATCACTGAATAGAAGACATACTTGATGCATATCCAGGAAGTATAGTTGCGACTCCTCTTTGAAGCAGCCAGTAATATGATTGGGAGTAGTAGAAGGCACAAAGACACCAGCTATAATAGGAACCTTACTCGCTTCCAAGATATAGTCACAAGGCTCAGGATTACTTGGCTTGAAAATTTTCACTGAAAAAAAATATATAGATATTATTCATTAAGAAAAAGAAATTTATAAGAGGTAAGTACAAAGGTAACTGCATTATCTCTTAAAAATACCAAAAATTCTATGCATTAGAATAGTTTGTCAGTTGATTGGCTTCGGGACTAGTGATAGCCCAATTATAAATTGCTAAAACTATGAAATAAATGAAAACCAAAAAAGGGGGATGATAACATAATAATGTCTAATGTTGATTTTACCTATAAAAATAAAAATACACTAAAAGTTCAAGTGAACATTGAAAATAATTAAATTTTCAAAAAAACTTTCTAAATTTCTATAATAAAATACATAACAACTATATAAAAGTAGTTTTTTTTTTTTTTTTTTTTTTTTTTTTAATCCTGAAACAATCACTTCAGCAAGTACAACAAGAAACAATTTACAAGTACAAAAAACTAACATTAAATATTTGTGGAAATCAAACATTTATAACAAGTTATTTTTTAAAGAGATCATATGAAAATTCAATTAATATGTTACGACCATAACAAACTCTCTACTAAATAAATCAAATCAGCTACAACTAAAATTAAATGTGGACCTGGCAACCTTTAAAAAGAAGAAATTGCAGCACACAAAATTAAAATTAATCTAAAGGTTGGTTGTTTGGTTTTGTGAGGTTTTTTTTTTCTTTTTTTACTTTAGTAAATAATGTCTTTCAACTCACAATACAGTAATTTTTTCCTTCTGAAAATTTTTATACACTTTTTAGTTTCTTCTTGTTTCACAACATTTTTTTTTTTTTTTTTTTTTTTTTTTTTTTTTTTTTGACATTTGTAAAAGAATTCTGGTTCTAATTTTTCTAACTCTATTCAAAATTTTTGTCCCAATGCAATGAATTATGACAAAATTTGCGATTTTTCTTTTCCTTGTGACTTGTGATTATTTCACGATACTCACAACTATCCCCCATAATCATAGTTTATGTTTCCCTGTCACAAATTCTTTGTTAAAATCTGCAATTTTTACAGCAGTCTTTTGAAGAATTTTGTGTTTTTTACCACAATCTTTTGACAATTCTTGTTTTCTTTCTGCGATCTTTCGATGAAATTTGCATTTTCTCAGTATATTTTTGTGAAATTTGCATTTTCTTACTGATCTTTCAATGAAATTTGCATTTTCTTTCTGCAATATTTTAATGAAATTAACATTTTTAATGTGATCTTTTGACGAATTTAATTTTCCTTTGCGACCAATTGATGAAATAAATTTTTGGTGTTGTTAATTGAAATTCTAGATAGTTTATTGTCTGCAAAATTCACAAAATTTTGCATGACCAATCAGCAAAATTTTCTGTAACTTTTCACAATCAATTAACAAAATTCACAACTCATTTTGGTGACTTTTTACTGAAATTTGCATTATTTTTCCTTTGATAGTTTACCGAATTTCATAATTTTTTTGTGCAATATTTTGACAAAATTTGCTAAATCTTTTTGAACTCTTAATGAAATTAGTTATTTTATTGAACCACTAATTGAAGACAATCACTATTTGTTTCTGAAATCTTTGACAAAATACCTGATGTTAGAAAAAAAAAAAAAAAAAAAAAATTATCTTTTATATGTATTTAATAAAATTCTAAGAGAATTAATTCTATTTGTTTCAATAAATTACAGAGAATTTTTTTTTTTTTTTCTTTTTTGAACCCCATTTCTTTTTTTTTCTGAAGTTTTCAAATTATAAACTTCTTTTACAATTTTTTTTAACTATGTTTATTTTTGAATGAATCATCATTTGAATATAAGTCTAAGTCAGTTTTTTAAATGTCTGTCTATGTACATAACGGTCAGTATTATTGTTATTCTGTATTTTATGAATTGCAGACATACAATCTGATAATATTTAAGTGTGCTTTTTGAATAATTTTAACTGTCAAAAATTGGTGCTTCAGAAACATAAAATATTTTTTTAGAAAATGAAACAGATAGGCCAAGGATGTCTTTTATGAATCTATAACAGGTCAGGCCAAGCTGGAGTGGAATTTTTAGCTTTTATACCAGGCTTGGCTGGATTATTGAAGCTTTTGAACACACCGAGTCTCATACTGTAAAGTTTGGCCAATATGAACCTCTATGTACAAGTCTACCATTAGTGACTATATTATTTTTCTTATTACAATTTCCAAACTTATCTTCAAGGTAGATTTCTGCTAATCGTCTAAGAGATTAGAGAGATTTAGTAACAAACGAAAAAAATAGTAAAATAATTACCAGTAACTGCAACTGGAAGTAATGCATGTATGTTGAATATTAATGGTAAAGATAAGAAAATAAAAAAAATATTGGTAAAAGGAAAACACATAGAATATTTACCATTTTGTTCTTTACAGAAAGCAGCAATATTATCAGAATATGGATCAGCAACTAAGGTCTGTATTTCATAAAGGATTCTAACATGAACTAAAAAATAAATAAATAATAAGTAGAAATAGTACAAAGAAAACTGCTATTGTACATTAGACAAGAAATTGCTTCATTTCTGAAATTTAATGGAAAACATTTAGTTTAACAAATATAATTACATTTACCTAAATGCCTTATCATATATGAAATTGGAGAATTAAAAAGTAATTTTTTGTCAATTTTTTTTCCCCTGTTTATCAAGATTTTCTTAGTAGCATATTCAAAGACTATTATTATAGGTGTCATACCTTGGTTTCTTTGATCCACTAAAAAGCTTTTAAAATTTTCCATATTTTTTCATACTGGCAGATTTTTCTAAATTGCCTTTTAAATTCATACACAACAAAAGAGGGGGGGGGGGCAGATTTAATTGACTGCCTACAAATAATAAAATAGTCTGGTCTCATTGCAAATAGGACAGCGTATTTCAGTAAAATAGCCTATTTTGGTAAATATTGCCCAAATAAATTCCTATAAAGTGCCCATTGGGTAAATTTTCCAATTAGGAGGTTTTCCATATCCATTTCTTAATGAAACACAAAATATTCCATCTTAATATCTACAAAAGTCAAACACATATTAAAATCCAAATTTGTGACTTCCACTACTTAAGCATACTTCTGAACAAACTGATGTTGATGCATTTGGAATGAAATATCCAGGAATTATCCACAAATAATACATTATTAAAAATCTATTTTATATATTACTTATTATGACACATTACTCTGGACATAAAAATAGCAGCTTTTAGATTTTATGTTAAGCATGCTTTCAAAACAAAATGTAAAAAAGATTTTTTTTTATATACATCTATTTATTTTTGATAAAAAAAAATCAGATTTTTAAAAATTTAAATTGGATTTTTATATTTTTTCCCCAGTATTCAAATACTGAATAGCTACCAAGAATTTTAGGTTTCCAAAACAATTAAACTTCTAATTGTTAACAATCTATGCTTTTACACTTTAATTTATATAATTATAATTATTAACTAATAATTACAGAAGTTATAGTATTTGCAACTTAGTAGTTTCATTAGTAGCATAATACTGTAACATGATATACATTAATATTTTTGAAATAATTACATAAAACTATATTAAATACAAGGGATATTTACATTTATTAAAATTATTAATAACTGAATTGAATATTGTTCTGCTTAATAATTACTAACTACTAATTAATAATAATACTGCTTAATTAATTATTAAACAACTATCACTATAATTAGAAACATAATGTGCATTTTTACACTTTAACTACTAAAATGATAATTAATAATTTAAAAAGAAAAAGGGGCAAGATATTAGTTTAAAATATTATTTCATGATGAAATACATAGCATTTGGTCTAGGTCTTCGTGCAGTTTTACAAGAGATGGTGTAACTAGCTTATTGTCCCATAGTTTCGTTTGTTCAAACATGCATTTAAAACTGTTATTATTGCGAATTCAGTTTAGTATATGCCATTTGGTTTAAGCGTAAACAACAACAATGTTTATCGAACTGAAAATGTCAAATTTTGCGCCTAATAAAGTGTTTTTGCAGGGGGGGGGGGGGTACTTTAGATTACTTTAGAACTTTACTTTAGAAGAAAAGTTCTTCTGAAAGTCATTGTATTTTGGTGGAAGTTTATGGTGTACAAACTTAGATGAACAAACGTGTCAGAAGTGGTTTGCATGGTTTAAAAGTGGTGATTACGGCTTGGAAGACCAAGAACCACCTGGACAACCAAAAAAATTTGAAGATGAAAAATTGACAGCATTGCTCAATCAGGATTCCTGTCAAATGCAGGAAGAACTTGCAAAATCATTAGAGGTTGATCAAACAACAGTTTAGAAATGCCTCAAAGCAATGAAAATGATTCAATAGATGTCACATTGGGTTCCATATGAATTGAAAGAAAAAAAAACGTGATTTTTGCATCAGATAAATAAGGGATTTTTGCATCAGATTGTCACTGGTGATGAGAAATGGATTTATTACGAGAATCCTAAACAAAAAAAGCCTGGGTAATGCCAGGTGAATGAGGTCCATCACAACCAAAACGAAATATTCACTATGCAAAGGTTATGCTGTATATATGGTGGGATATGAAAAGTGTGGTGTACTATGAGCTTGTGAAGCCTGATGAAACTATTAATGGAGAATGTTATCGACTTCAGTTGATGCATTTGAAACAAGCTTTGGCCAGAAAACGACCAGAATGGAATAACAGACATAATAAACTTATTTTTCAACATAATAATGCTCGACCACTTGTCACCAGACCAGTCAAAACATATTTGGAGAATGTCGGATGGGAAATGTTACCCACCCGCCATATTCACCAGACATTGCTCCTTCAGACTACTACTTGTTTGATTGCATGAATAACAATTTGATTGGACAGCGGTTCACTTCTTCAGAAAATATAGGAAAATGGATCTCTGATTGGATTGCTTCGAAAAGTGAGAACTTCTTTCAACACGGAATTCGTAAATTGCCTAAAAGGTGGGAAAAAGTAGTGGGTAGCGATGGACAATATTCATGTTAACATATCTAAGTATTTTGATTTTTAAATAAAGCTTTAGTTCTTTATTAAAAACTGCACAAATTAATTCCTAGACCAAATAATATGTTTAGTAATTATATAAGGGAAAAAATGTATATAGTTTCTATTATGACAAAATGTCATTAATTTTAATAAATAATGAATTGAAAAATACAATTAAATAACAACATAATTTTAAAATATTATGTTTTTCTAAAGAAATAAAGTTCTATCCTTTTTGTAAAGGTCTTGGGCACATAGATTTACCAACCTTGTAAAATTTTATACATTTTTACAAAACTTTTATCTATTATGGGTGAATTTCATTATTTTTTTAAAGGGCAGGGTGCACTTTTCCAATCTAATAAGGGGCAGGTTGTGGCACCCTAAAAAATGGCCTAGAGAAAACAGTAAGAAAAGAATTAATGTACATTACCAGAGTTAATAAAAACTACAAAAAAGTAACAATTGTTACTCAGTAGCACAAATAAGGAACCTAATAAAAATTATTTTCAGCTCATTTTGCATTTGTAATGTTAATTGTCTAAATCTAAAACTTAACTTAAAGCGTGCATTTGATGACATTAAAAAAAATGTGAAAATGTGTTAACCCATTCATACACACAAGCAAAGCAGATATAAGAAATAGCCAGTTATATCTGAAATCCTTAAAACATTAAATAACAGCATTATTAGTGCTCAATGGGAATTCTCAGCATTCAGTTTTTCAAAGTTTTGTTGCCTTTTCAATCCCTAACAATTTTTATTTGGTATATATGAGTTAAAACTTTTTAAAAGCTTTACTGAAAAAGTTCTTGTTGTACTTAACATTTTTTACCAATTGCTTCTGTTTTTCTCATGCATTCTTTTATAATAGTGATTCAATCACTGCAACTTTTTTCATTTTTCTTTAGCTCCAGTATTTGATATAAATTACTGCAAAAGTAGAATCAGAAAATAAGATTCTGGCTATTTTATTTTTCTAGTTGGAGAATTTTTTGTATACTTGTTATGCTTAGTTTATATAAAATAATGAATAATTTGATTACTAAAAGTATATTATGATATTGCAAATTATGTTAGACATAAATATCATCTTTAAATGAAATACTTTTATGTTCAATAACAATGTTTTTTACAAACTTACTGTACTTTTTTTATTTTTTAAACAATACTTAGGAATTATGCTTAGAAACAATTAGTTAAAGCTTTTTGTGTGTTATGTGTGGGTGGGTGGATATTCATAAGTCAAAATACCTGTAGAAACTTTCCAAATTATGTTCATCTTAGATTTTAATACTTTTTTATGTTATTTTAAATATTTAGAAAATTTATGATCAATGGTTTTTTTTTTTTTTTTTTAAATCAGTTGATAAAAATCCTAATTTAATCAATAAATTCATTAAAATTATTGACACCCTATTTCGAAATATGCTGGAAGTCTGCCCAGTCCAGGCCAAACCCACAGAAAAAAGTTAGGCCAGATCACACAAAATAATTATTGGCTCAGTCCAATATAAAGGCAAAAACCAATATAAAGGCAACCTAAAATCGGCCTGACAAGCAAAAATGTTAAAATCTTGGTCCAACTAAATTTCAACAAAATGTTTGTTTTTTTATGTTGATACGGTTAAAACTTGTTTTATATGAATTCTTGTCCAAAAAAATTATTTTAGCCTCCCCCCCCCCCCATGTTTATAATTTTTATTCTTAAAGAAGTGCCCTAGGCCATGGTAATTTTTTTAAAAATCTTTATTTGTATGTAAATATTGCAGTTATCATTAATCAATATTGAAGTCTATTTGATACTATCATTAAGCAATATTGAATGAAAAATACTGTACAGTAGCAAGATCATAAAGGAAATAATAAGAATAAAAAAGATGTATGTTATACACAAGTTTCTGCTATTAGTAGGTTTAAACATATTTTACTCTTATCACAAATTATTACATTTATTTTCCAAGGATTAACAAATTTTTCCATTTTAAGACAAGATTCCATCATAGGCAGGTTCTTTTTTACAGGTTTCATTGAATTTTAATTTTATTGCCTAAAAATCTACTATTCTTTAAAAAGAAAAATAATTAATAGTTTAAACGTAGAAAAATGGCAATTTAAAAATATATGCACTTTTTCAAAAATTTTTGGACCAAGGAGAAATTTTACAACTGATTTTTGCATGGAGTAAGCTACACCGAGACAATGATTTTTATATTAGCTGGGCTGAGAGTTGGGCTGAAAAATTTAACCAATGGTGAACTAGGAAGAATAAAACCCTGGTTTATTATTTAAAAAAAAAAAAAAAAAAATTAGGCCCAGTTTGCCCCAGAAAGGGTAATGTCTAGGTATGGCTTAACCCTTTGAGGGGCAAAGTACTTCTACTCTTAAAATGCTGAAATCATTGATTGACAACAGAATTTAAAATCAAAGTTATTTCAAAATATATAAAAGCTTTTCTTCACGTACTTGATGATATTAAAATTTTCATATCAAAATTCTGGTGTCGATGCGACGTTTCTCAAATAAAATTAAGTGGTATATATTTTATACCATCACCCTTCAAGGGGTTAACCAGAGACTTCAGAAAACGTAAAATCCTGGAATGGTCCGAGATCTGAGAATGAAAACAGGCCTTGGACCAGGGATTGTAACTGGACCGTGATCTTACATGGGCCACTAAAATAAAGGAAATTTTTCAAACGAGCTGGCCTGACCGAAAAAAAACTGATTTTAAAGACTGGAAAGAGACAGGTTGTGTGGATAAAAAAATCTGAAGTCATGAGAGCTAAAATTATGAAAATATTCGCAATTGTCAATTATTAAAAAACCTTGTTTAAGTTTAAATCAAATGAAACATTTAAGCAGTAGAAGAAAAAGATTGAGATGGCGAAAGTTAAACTGAATCGGAAGTTTAAGCCACAAGAAGGAGTTTATTACTTACCTGCAAGCTTTTAAAAAACATTGAAACATTCTATTAATAGACAATCTTTGTTTAAAACTTTGAATGCATTTTGCTGTATGGTGATTGGTGATTTTTTTCGCCATTTCACAAATATAAGTTAAGAATCATTAAAGGTAAATGGTTTAAACTGTTTATTATTATTATTATTATTATTATTATAAGGCTTCAGACTCATTTTCCAAAAAAAAATCTCCTGTGAATCCCCTGATGTATTTTCTGGGATGTACAATATTTCCATACCAACAATTAACAACATTTTGATATTACTTATGATAATAAAACACACGAACAGCAACAATTGCCTTCATTTTCCCAGAATAGATTGTCATTTTGGCAGGTTTTCACAGGTTTGGGACATTTTTTGCATTATCCCCTGAGATTCCCCTGATTTTTACAACCTAAAATTCATCTTCTGATTTTCCCAGGAATCCCATATTCCCCTGATGAGTATGAACCTTGTAATTATTACTTTACATCAATTTTGGTTATGCAAATTAAAAAAAGTATTTGCTTCTGAAAATATGATTTTTAAAAAAAATTACATAATTTTTTTTTAATTATTTTAAATTTGTATCTTTTTTTAATAAGTAATAATAATAATAAAAAAGATGAAACAAAATTGAAACTCAGATTTTTCTCTTTAATTTAATGCAAATAAATACATAAATAAATTCAACAAAAAAATATTTCGTATTATAATGATTTTAAATTACCCCCACTTAAAATAATAATAATAATAATAAATAATTATTATTTTCAGTTATTTTAGAAACTTTGCAGGGAAATTTTAGGATGTGATTTTGTTTATAAATCCATGACTTTCTCATGATCTTTTTGGTAAATTAAAGTTTCTTTGAACTTTGTAACTACAAGAATGTTGCAGTTGATTTACTGAATTAAAACAGATTTTGCAAAGTTTATTTATTTATTTATTTATTTTCAACTTTAAGATTGACAAGAAAGTAATACTTACCAGAAAGAGAGGAACAATCCCAAACTGTGATTTTGAAACCATTATGAACAATTAAATATTTAAAACCAGCATGACGGCCAAACAACAGCTGCCTGTAACATATTGGAAAAAAATAATTATACAATTTAAAGGGAAAAAAGTTTTTTATAATTTATTAAATTATAACAACCTGGAGATTTTACATAATAATTTCTATACATCACTTTTATAACAGCTTCGCCATAACTCATGCTTAAGAAAATGCAATTTCTAACCCAATATTACAAAAAGAAACAAAATTAGTGATTGATGGTAACTAATGAATACATAGTTTACTTTTCGACAGATTATGATGTGCCCATTAAATGTTTTTCATTTCTAAAATTTTTAATATGTTTACTATATTTATAATTTTTCATTAACAGTAAAAAATGTTATACTCATTTGCCTAAAGAAAGATTTTTCACCTTCTGAAGGAAACTATGAGAATGTTAATAATATGCAAGCGCATCCCGAAAAATAAATCAGTTGGAAATACAATCAGAGCAATTTCAAAATTAAGAAAAAATATGGACGGGTAAAAGGTTTAACAACTTTATAACAACTACTTTATTTTTTTTTTAATTTATTTATTTATTTTTTATTTTTATTTTTTTTTTTTTTTTTTTTTGTGTACAAATAAAATAAACTGCATATGCATGTGCATATAAGATAAATAGCTCAGAATGAATAGGAGGCCTTTAATTGTATTTATACCTTATTTTTGATAGGATAAAACATAAAAAATTATATATCATGTATAATGTCTAGTATGCAAAGCAGAAAGAATTTGAAGGGAAAAATATACTGTAGAAATCTCAACAAACAATGTACAGTGAATTCTTGTTAATGCATCTCCTTTTAAGACATATCTCTGATTGATGAAGACAATTTTATTTAGTTCATTTACAATTTGCAATTAATGTTAAAGACATTGCTTCAAATATTAATCATAGAAGAATATAGATGATTTTTTTCACAAACTGACTAAGCAGAATTAAAACTTTTTTAAAGGTAATTTTCATTTATATTACTAGCAGGCTGTCGATCAATGCTTCTGCAATGCTTTTCAATGGGAAAAATGGTCAATTTCAAAAAAAAAAAATTACGAAAAATCTGAATTTTTAGAAAGTTGTAGAAATGAAAATCTGGTTAATTGAAGTTTTCTTCACAACATACATGTTTTTTTATAGGTATTTGGCGCTTCATTTTCGTTTTTAAGCCATTTAAAATACGAGATCATTCTGACAAAAATCAAAGGGCAGGCCATTTAAAAACATTGAATATCGCATATTAAAATGACTGTTGGAAGTTCGTTGAATATCACAAAGAAACGGACTTATGATTTTTAGAAATTAAGTATTAATCAAATATTTTGGAGTAAATTTTAATTTCGCGTATAGTTTTTATAACCTTCGACCATTTTAATAATCCATAACTTTGGATATTTATGCAATTAATGCAATTATTTGGAGCAACTGCTTATTCATATTATAGATGTCTTGTGTGTCCCACTCTGCCCCCCCAGGGGGGCACATTTTTAATTTCTTTACAAAACCAGTCGTGTGACACATCATTTCAAAGGTCTGCAGCTGCTTATTCATATTATGGATGTCTTGTGTGTTACCCCCCACTCTGCCCCCCCCCGGGGGGGGGGCACATTTTTAATTTCTTTACAACACCAGTCGTGTGACACATCATTTCCAAGGTCTGCAACTGCTTATTCATATTATGGATGTCTTGTGTGTCACCCCCCACTCTGCCCCCAGGAGGGCAC
Source organism: Maratus speculifer (assembly GCA_964019185.1). Taxonomy (NCBI): domain Eukaryota; kingdom Metazoa; phylum Arthropoda; class Arachnida; order Araneae; family Salticidae; genus Maratus; species Maratus speculifer. The sequence goes on along the minus strand of OZ025292.1, from coordinate 18,138,472 downwards.
ATTTTTAATTTCTTTACAACACCAGTCGTGTGACACATCATTTCAAAGGTCTGCAACTGCTTATTCATATTATGCATGTCTTGTGTGTCACCCCCCCAGGGGGGCACATTTAAGCTATTATATAGCTTTTATCGCGGGCTTTGAACGCAGCGACCGTATCTAGAAATTCCGTAATAAAGAAAAAAAACCCTAACTCTCTGACTAACGTCGTTTCATTTCGGCAGACTTCTCATTTATTCAATAAAAGAAAAAAAAAAATTTCTTATCGGTCATCACGCTCAAAAAGTGTAACTTGAATTAATATCAAAGAAAAAAAAAACTGCATAAATAAAAAATAAATATATAATTATAATTGGATAAGTTGATAAAAATGCTATGCAATAGCTTTACCGCAGCAGTCCCCGAGTGCCACACGTATTTTTTTTATTAAAATCTGTGCATTAGTTCTTGGGATACAGCTGTTGCATAAATCTTAAAAAATGCAATATAGCAGCGACACATATTAAACAATTTACACCAAAAACTAATCATCATCAATTTATATCAGGGACTACCTAAATATAAATTTTCATTAAAATTCGTGCGTAGTTATTGGGATACAGCTGTTGCATAAATCTTTAAAAATGCAGCATAACAGCGCCACCTGTTAAGTGATTTACACCAAAAACTGATCAGCATCAATTTATATCAGGGACTACCTAAAACTAAATTTTTATTGGAATCCGTGCGCTAGTTCTTGAGATTTAGCTGTTGCGTAAATCATAAAAAATGAAGCATAGCAGTGACACCTGTTGAGCAATTTACGCCAAAAACTAATCAGCAATAATTTATATCAGGGTCTTATCTAAATATTAATTTTTATTAAATTCCTTGAATTTTTTCTTGAGATAGGGAACCCACAAAATGTCTGTCACAGACAGATATTTTATAAAAGCATGTTTTGTGGAATCTCTGACCCCTAAAACGTGTACAATCCGTCGAAAACCAGAATTCGAAAATTTATACGAATCCAATGCTTTCTTCTTGTAGAGATAGAAGGGAAAAAAATTGGTGCTGGTAGAAAAAATTTGATGCTGCTCCCTCAATCTCCTCGGACGGGGCGATCCCCCCCCCTTGCCTTTCACATGGGCCCGAATGTCCGGATGGAATAGATGGGGATTTAAAAGCAAAAATTCCTGAATGAGCTAAGAACAATTTTGATTAATAGATTAATTTTTACTGCACAGTCACAAATAAAAGGTAGAAGCAAAGTTAAAAAAAATATAAATACGTGTGGCACTCCGGGAACTGCCGCGGTAAAGCTATTGCATAGCATTTTTTATCAACTTATGCAACTATAATTATTTATTTATTTTTTATTTATGCAGTTTTTTTTTTACATTAATTCAAGTTTTTCTTTTTCTTTGATATTAATTTACTATTATTTATACTTTATACTATTTATTTTACTATTATTATCTTTATTTAATATTACACTTTTTGAGCGTGATGACCGATAAGAAAACAATTTTTTTCTATTAACGAATAAATGAGAAGTCTACCGAAGTGCCGAAATTTGCCGAAATGAAATGAAGTTAGTCGGAGTGTTAGATTTTTTTTCTCATTACGGAATTTCTAGATTCGGTCGCCGCTCTCAAAGCCCGCGATAAAACCTATGCAACAGCTTAAATGTGCCTCCTTTGGGGGGATGTAACACAAGACATGCATAATATGAATATACAGTTTCAGACCTTTCAAATGATGTGTCACACAACTGGTGTTGTAAAGAAATTAAAAATGTGACCGCCCCCCTGGGGAGAGCAGAGTGTGGGGCTGACACACAAGACATCCATAATATGAATAAGCAGTTGCAGACCTTTCAAATCTTGTGTAACACGACTGGTGTTGTAAAGAAAATAAAAATGTGTCCCCGCTGGGGAGCAGAATGGGGGATAACACACAAGACATCCATTATATGAATAAACAGTTGCAAACCTCTCAAATGATGTATCAAACGACTGGTGTTGTAAAGAAATTAAAAATTTGGTGAAATATTACAGTTATCGCCAAGTTGGCGTCACTTTTGACAACTAATTTTGGTCGCCAAATTTGGCGATATATCGCCAAGTTGGCGACAAACTTGGCGATTGTTGGCGATGGTAACCTTTCCTCTCTTTATGGTAACCCATATGGCGATGCATAGACGGAGCCCTTTCCTGATTGATCTATTCGACTCATGGAAGGAGTGGACAACCCGGATTCGTTAGTTCCGGAAATCTTCCACATCAGCATCATTCCAGGAGTCATTCCTTTTAAAGCTAGTTTTTTTTTACTATAGAAGGATTAAGTTTTTAAACAATCAAGAAATCGTTAATATAAGTGTAAAAAGTCCATCTAAACCAAGAAGACTGAAAACTTTCCCAAGTATAAAATATAAGTCAATGGGAAAGGATTAAAATATATTTGTGACATGCATTATGGCTAAAAATTTATCTTTTACAAAGTGATTAAAAATGTCTGATAGTAAAATTGCTACAATTTAAGTACAGAAAGAAGAATTTATCATCAGTCAGGAATCTCTCCAGGATTGTAATCAATCTTGCACCCATGATTGTTAGTGTAACATATTAAATATTTAATAATATTCCAAGCAAATTACCTCACTAGAAGTATCATAAAAAAGTTATTAAATCTTTTAGATTTTTAAATCACAAGATTTTTAGAAATTCACCTTTTATATATAAACATTTGAAAAAACAATTTTTTTTTTAAATTTTATTTAGAGGTGTAACAAAAAATTAAAAACAAATATTATTGAAATATTTTGATTCCAATCTAATAAGAATCAATCATAAAAAAGTAAAAATACAAATTGTTTCAAGGTCAATACAAAAGGCATGCGACAATGAGATTTAAACCAAAAACCATATGCTCTATTGTAAAAACAGTAAATTAAAAATAGACCATGGTCAAAATTAATTTCAAACTTGGTTCATCCTATTCAATCGAAAAGTGGAGAATATATACCTTTTTGTTATAAATTCTCTATTTTTCAATTCGTGGTTAATCGAGCGTTTAAAGTTTGTTCTGGAGAATTTTTAAGTAAGAAGTTGAATAATATCTGTGAGATTGCAGGTTCTAATGGGTATAAAATAGGTAGCACCAATAAATTAATAAATGGTTATAAAAAAGGGAAAACTAAACCACAAAATTTGAATTAATTGAAAGTCTCAATAAAGGGGGGAATCCTACAAAATTTAAAAGAGTTTCATTTTTATATTTAAAAGGCAGTTTTGAGAGGTTAAAATTTAAATTTAAAAAGTTTAATATATTGAATTGATTGTGACACCATCACCAAAATTAAAGAGTTTACTTAATAAGCAATTTGACCCTATAGGACATGAGAATCTTGCAGGGGTTTGTGAAATTCCTTATGTTACAGAAAAAGGTGACTTAAAATATTACATAGGCATGACTGGGAGAAAACTTGAAATTAGAAAAGGTGATAATCAATCCGATATTAAATTTGGTCATACTAACACTGCTTTATGTAGATTATATTTAGATGGGGAGATAAAATTTCTGTTTAATGAAAGCAAATTATGTTTTGTATCATATTGTTGTCATAAATCCATTATAAGGGAGTCTATTGAAATTTATATGAATAAAAATTTTGTTTGCAATGATAATTTTTCTTTTATTATTCCTAAGTTATGGTTAGAGTTTCTGAATAATTTCCACGTGAAAGTTTGAATAGGATGAACCAAGTTGGAAATTAATTTTGATCATGGTCTATTTTTAATTTATTGTTTCTACAACAGAGTGTGTGGTTTTTAATTTAAAACTCATTGTCGCATGCCGTTTGTATTGATCGTGAAAGGATTTGTATTTTTATTTTATTATGATTATGGTTCTTATTAAATTGGAATTGAAACATGTCAATAATATTTGCTTTTAATTTTTCATTACACATCTCTCAAGTAAAATAAAATTGTTTATTTAAATGTCCACTAGAAGTATTTCTCACGGTCATGTTTAAAGAAAACTAGATTAAAACCAAAATTTTAAATTTTATTCAATATATTTTTTGCTTTTCTAGAAAGGCTAGAAAATACTTTTAAGCAGTTTAAAGCAACATGTAATCAAGAAAAAAGAACAGTGAAATTCAAGATTATAATTTTTCTTTAAAAAATGTGATTTGTGAGGTACACAAAATTCATCAGGGAAGCAATGAAATTCAGCACTTGAGAGACATGGCATTTTTAGTAAAGTACTCTATATAATATAGGAAAGCATGCAGTTACACTCACTTTATATTGGATTTTGTTTTCTTCTCATATAAGACTGCTTTTAAAGTAAGGCTGTGCATCATCCACAGAGTTGCAGCAGGTCCAAATGCAACGGCTAGAACAGAACCATCTTCAGAAAATGATGCACTTGTAGGAATCATGTTTCGGTAATTACCCACAAATTCACATCCCCAGCTTTGCTTGCTTTCTAAAAAACAGACAGAAGTGGGAGGAAATCTCCATTTAAAATATAAAAGGGGAGGAGGGGTCACTTAGAAATATAACAGCAATTTGTGAAATTTTACAATGACAAGATCAATCAAACTATTTGGCAAGCAAGTATGTTTATCGTTCAAGATGAACAGGTCATGTAACCTAGAAATGTCTTTTCTGGAACAAATCAGAGATAAAACATGGTAAATGGGATATTTAAAATAAGAAAATATTGTTTTGCTCATAACTTACCAAGTATTGGTAAAAAAATAATCAAATTTAATTAAAGGTGAAAATTGGCGAAATTTTAGTTGCTGAATGGAAATACATATTTAAATCAGATAAATACATTTTGAAGCCAAAATAATTTTTTATAAAATTTTAAATGTGATTTTTGAAGCTTTATTTAATGTTTGTGATATTTTTCAGAATGTTTTTAAAAATAAATATTTTATTTTATTTATATTCTTAAGGTAATAAACAATTACCATATATTTCCGTGTATAAGCCAATGTTAAAATACAGTGAGACTTGTTATTTTATATTTTATTTTATTTATATTTTCTTAAAGTAATAAACAATTACCATATATTTCCGTGTATAAGCCAATGTTAAAATACAGTGAGTAAAAATTGAGAGAATGAAAAGTAACACTTTTTTTGGACATAAGTATAGATATAAAATGCACATTCCAAAATTATTGATCTCTCCTACTTTATACTGGACGCACAGCCTAATCTGCTTAATTGGCATACTTTTTCTATTATGAGCTGTTTGTTCATAAAACACAAATATCCCTATTTTTGGCAATAATTATCACAAGAAATGATCATTCAAAAAATGTTGTGTCAGCAATGCAATAGATGAACTAGAGGTACTGTCATTTTTAAAGAACAAGCTGGTTGTGATGATGATGAATTAGACTTGTTATTCATAGAGATGTGCAATGATAGAAAGCTATTTTAATGAGTTGCTTGAAAATTATAATAATGATTTAGATAATGAATCGGGATTGGCAAAATTCTTCATTGCAGAGGAATAGAGCATCAATGTGGAACACAGATAAATACTAAAAGTCAGAGAAAACAAAATTTTCTTATAGTAGGCTAAAACATAGCCACAATTATTTTATTTAAAAATCACAATAATTTAAATTAAAAATAGTAATCAATTCAAAAGTTGTGAAAGGAAAAATTATTAATTATTATTAGATACCAAAAATAACTAAAAGTAAAATTCGGAAATGTATTCTAATAATTCTGGCTTCAAAATCTGTATCAGCTCTCTAACTCTACACTGGATGTTGTAAAAGAGTGCAGAAACTTTTAATTGTTTTGCTTTCACTGAATTTGGCTAAAGCTTGGGTTTAGTGCAATTGCTAACATACTGTTTGAGAAAAGGAACAGACTGCACATCACTGAACCAGATGATTTGTGTTTGACAGGGTTTATACTCATTTTCCAAGAAAAAATCCACTGAGAATCCCCTGGTGTATTTTCCAGGATGTACAATTTTTCCATATCAGCAATTAACGACATTTTGATATTACATATGATAATAAAGTACACGAACAGCAACAATTGCCCCCGATTTCTCAGAATAGATTGTCATTTTGACAGGTTTTCACAGGTTTGGAAAATTTTTGTATTATCCCCTGAGATTCCCCTGATTTTCCCAGGAATCCGATATTCATCCGATAAGTATGAACCCTGGTTTGATGTTAACGAAATTGGAGCTGGACACTAACAAGTTGTTAAAACTTTATTACCAGCCTTTTTTTTTTTTTTTTTTTAATTGTGCTTTTTTTTAAATTTTAAATAAGCTGTTTTTGACTACATTTGATGGTCATTTTAATTGATTTCTACGTTGTGATTAAACAGATAGATAGACAGATAAAATAGTTATACGTAATATGCAATAGTATTTTAATATTTCGTATAATTAACTATTATAAAAAAAAAAAGGTGTTGTAATTTTTTTTTTTTTTTTTTCTGTGAAGAGGGCAGTGGTCTAGAAAAGGTTGGGAATTTATGCTTTGAACATATTATGTGTCATTATGTCACAAATCTCACTAATCATTTAATGACTTACAGAAGTATCTTCATCAACATTTAGACAAACTTCTAATGCACTCTGATACAGCAAATGAGCTTTTGAACATGCAAGTCTTTTAGTAGAAGTACAATAGATCTGTAATAATCTCCTTCTTCATGGAAATTTTAAAGCTTTCAAATTCAGGCTCCTTCATATCACCGAAAATGTTGCAGTTGGGCACAAATTGCACCATCCATGGATGAGTACATAAATGTCTGCTACACTAGCCTACTTGACATAAAATACATTTCTGATTTTTAAGTTTTTGAAACTAAACAAATTAAGTTTTGGTTATCATTTTACATTCTGGTTTATAGAGCATTGTGGATAGGGACATAACAGATAATAGACTACATATTGCATATAAATAATGCACAATAATTAATCAAAGAACAAATAAAAGATTTAAAACCTTACCATTAAGAATAGTGTTAAGGGTCCAAATTTTAAAACAATGATCATTACATAAATATAGCACAGTGATTATATATAAATATTATTTAATGAGTAATAAAAGAACAAATAAAAGGTTTCAAGTCTTACCACTGAGAATAATGGTAAGAGTCCAAATTTTAAAAGAATGATTATTACATAAACATGGTACAGCGACTGTATATAAATATTACATAATAATTAATATAAGAATAAATAAAAGATTTTAAGTCTTACCATTGGGAATAGTGTTAAGGGTCCAAATTTTAAAAGAGCGATCATTGCTAGTAGTAGCAACTACTGGTGAATCATAACCCTTGATTTTACTAGATGGCTTGAATACAATGCAGTTTAGATTTTCATTATGAGGTAAGTATACATTTGTGTTGAGGGTAAACCTATCATAAAAGATATACATCATTTTGAAAAATGTTTTTAACAACAAAAATTAGAAGTAAAGTAAAAAATCCATAGCAAATATTTTTAAATGATAAAACTAAATTTGTAACATAATTACATCAGTAATTAAACTTCATAAAAAATAATTAATTTATTAAATAAAATGAGTTGCAATCTTATTAACAACATGTTTCATTATAAAAGAAAAAAGCACAAATAGAAATTATATATAAAAAAAGAAATTTTTAAAAAAATTGAATGACATAAAAGATAAAAATGAACATAAATTCATTTTTATTTTAGAAACATAACAATGCATTTTAAACACATAGAAGAAAAACTGCATTAAAAAATTAATCATATGAACCCCAACAGTTAAAGAAATAATAAAGATTTAATTTTTGGAAATTTTGCATATAACAGAAATTAATATTCATGACTGAATTTGTTATATTTCAAACTAGAAGAGTAAAAACATTTTGTAGCACTATCAATGTAGAAAAAAATTATACATTAAATCAGAAAACAGAGTTATCTGAACACTGCCACACAATTAGAAATAGATGTATATAAAAGCACTCACATTTGTTTTTCCAGATCATACTCCCAGAACTTTAACCAAATATGAGGACTAACTTCATTATTGCACCAATACTCTGAAGTCGCTAACCATAAGCCTTCATCATCCATAGCAGCTTTATGGACATCAATGTTGTAAACTTCTTGGTCTCTTTCTTGGCTCATAAAGTTTTTGGAAGAAATATCAAGCTGGAATATTGATTGAAATAAAAACTAAGCAAAATATGAAAACACAAAAAATCATTATTTTAACTTTCTTGCATAGCAATGGTAACTGGAAATTGCAAAAGTTGACTAGTGTAATTAATAAACTAGTCATTGGGAGGCCACCATAGTACTTACTTATTTTATGTATGCATAATATAAAATATGAAAATAAAAAATTATTCACGATCTTTTGACGAAATTGGAGTTTTTTTCGACGATCTTTAGACAAAATACTCATTTTTACACGATCTTTTCTCAAAAACGACATTTTATTCCCGTGATTTTTTTTTTTTTTTTTATCAATGATCTTTTGACCAAATATTTTTAAGCGATCTTTTATCGAAAACGGTGGGGTTTTTTTTCGCGATCTTTTAACGAAATCGGTGTTATATCTGCAATCTTTAGACAAAATCGCCGTTTTCCTGCGGTCTTTAGACGAAACCAGCGGTTTATCTGCGATATTTGGTGAAATTGTCGTTTTTTTCGTGATACGCACAGGAAATTCGCATTTTTAGCGATCTTTTGACAAAGTTCATTGACGAAATCAATCCCCCCCCCCCCCCCCCCCCCCGAAATATTGACAAAATGTGTGCTTTTTCGGTGATCCTTTCACAAAATTTGCATTTCTCCGAGATTGTTTTTCTCGTGTGCAAAACCGTATACAAGTTGGCAACTATGCATAACTGATAACCCAATTTCAAATTTTCGGAAGACAATTCCTTAAATTTTCGGAAATTTCGGACGAGAATCACCCTTGGCAATTACTGAAAATTACAAGGACTACAACTAAAAATGCTTTGTCAGCAGTTGGAATCAGACAGAAAATCTGCAATTCTCAACACCTCTGTCAATATGGATTAAATAACAAATTAGTATGATTTAAAAGATTTTACTTACATTGAACAATAATTTTCCCTGCTTCAAGTCAAAGAACTGCAAATGCCCAGGCTTCCCATTCATGACCAGGGTCTTAAGGTGAGCATTATACAATAGTCCAACAGGCATTATTTTTCCATAGATTGGATAGCTCCTTGTGAGACCTTGAATAACTTGAACAACATTTCTCTGAGCACTGATCACCTGAAGCACTGCAACATAAAAAAAAAAAGAATCATTTAAAAATATGAAACTTCATTCATAATTAAGCAATAAATTAAGATTTTAATACTAAGTAGTCATTTCAAAAGATCCAAACGCATTCAACAAAGATCCCATTCTAGGTAAAGCGGCTATACCAATATAGCAGGCAAACATCAGCAATAGATAAAAAAATTTCTCCAAAGAATAATTTTACTGTCATTCTCCCCCCCCCCCCTCATTTTTTCAAGAATACATTATAAACTTTAAGAGTAATTTTTATAGCATGATAAGAAAATATTCCATGCAGGTATAATACAATGTTCTGTGTGCAATATCCCTTTATATAGAAATCATATATAGTATATGATTATTAATTAAATGTTAATTTGATTTACAAAATACAATTAATAATAAATTATAATAAATACAATTAATTACAATTAAAAATAAGTCATAAACATAAAAAAATTAATAATTATTGTACCTACTGTAGTTCTCTTTTTTGTATTAATACATATAAGGGTAGGGACAAAAAAATATTACTCCCAAAACCCAAATTATCTTCCTGCATCTCTGGGCATTAACCAGCCAGACTAATAGATGCATGTATTCACATAAATGCATGTTCTGCCTTGCTAATACATTAACAATTGCCTTCATCATTGCTAAAGACATATTAATTTGCTCTTCTTTTTTTTTTAAAACAAGCTAAAAATGAAGGAATTTTATATTGATTTGATCTTTCCTAAATGCAATTTATTTCTGTGCTTCATGTATCATTAAATTCAACATGAAAATACACATACAGTCGAGTCTCTCTATAACAAAACTCCATACATCTAATTTCTCAATATAACGAAATTTTAGTAGGAACGGTCCCCTTTTCGCATTATTACATTAAAAACAGTCTCTATATAGTCAAATATCTATCTCCATATAACGAATTTTTTCATAAATTGGTCTTAATTTATTCAGTTTTAAAAAACTTCGAAATCATATGGAATCAATTTTCCATCACTTTTCAATGCTGGGTTTTTTTTTTTTTTTTTTTTTTCATAAATATTACTTCTCTCCTTGTTCTTTAAATCCAACAAGTTCATCCCACCTCCCACACACCTTTCAACATCCTTCTCAAAACAGAGTCAATAGGATTGTTACACATATAAGAGAGGAATCAATGAGAAGCACATAAGAGAGGCCTTCAAATGGAGGAAAATGTTAACTGTAATTTTTCATTCCTTGCTGAAATTTGAGAATTTTTTGAATGTGTAACAATTTTAAAATCAAAACAACAAAAAATTACAGATTCCTTCCTTTGAAATTAATGCAATCTTCCTTATTTGATTTTCATTCAGCTTTCAAATAAATGTCTGTTCTCTTTTTTGAAACTGCTTAAATAATTAAGAAATAAAATGCTAGGTTAATATTTACTTTTAACCATTTCAAATTCTTAATTAAAAATATCAAAAATAATATTTGTTCAAAATTTACACATTAAATACGATTTTTAACATTACTCTCTATACATCGAATTTCTCTATATAACAAATTTTTTATTGGAACGATGGATTTCGTTATATAGAGACTCGACTGCATTGATTTAAATATGATGTAGTTTTCATAATAAAGGGCTTTTTGCACACAATAATTTAATTATTTTAAAGTTTTTTTATTATTATTATTCATATGTAAATATGTATACAAGAATAGTACAGACCTTAGGTAATATTTCAGGATAACTTCTTTTCAATACTTCAGGACACATTTACCTGGCTTACTAACTAAAATATCTCTTGTAAACCCACCCTGTCAAATACATGTTTTTTGTTGTTGTTGTTGTTTTGCTTTAAAAGAATAATATAATAGAGATTTTACTGGCATATTTTAATCAAGCTGCCAAAAAATGTGAACTTTGTGTTACTGATCAACGAAAATTGCAATTTTTTTCGTGATTGATCAAGGAAAATCATAAAAGGGTTCTCTTTTTCTTTTCTTTTGTAAAAAAAAAAAAAAAAAAAAACGAAGAAGTAAGAAAGGTAATAAAATTTCTAATGACTGATCAGTAAAAATTGATTTTTTTTTTTTTTTTTTTTTTTTTGGTGACTAATACATAAAAATTGCAATTATATTTTAAATGATTGATTATTGATCAATTAAAATTATGATTTGTTGTAAATGATTGGAAAAAAAAAAAAAAGATGCCTGTTTTGTGATTGTTATGTATCTGTTAAGAAGTCCATTGACTTTGTATCTGCATAAGGCTGTAATTTTTATATTTTGACTGTCCAATACAAAGTTTCTTCTCTACATACAAAAACCAACTTCAGTTTAAAAAAAAAAAAAAAAAAAAATCTAAAACTTTTCTGCATTTTTTAACTATTAGTACTTAAAAAGAAAAAATCCATCATTAGTTTTTTTTTTTTTTTTTTTTTTTTTTTAATGAAAATTATAATATATTGTAATAATGGCCAGTGCAGTAACAGTTCTTCAGAGATAAAGAATCTTTTCTTTTGAGAGAGAACAGTATCGTAGAGTCCGAAAAGAACATGCATCAACCGCCAGCGGTGAAAAGAAGTTTCATTGAGCTCCAGTTAGAGAGATCACATGTGCATGCAGGGGAAGAGCAAATAAGGAGAGTTTCCTGGGAAAGCAGCAGTGGAATGCAGTTTGCTAGCGAGTTCTCTTTAGAGCCAAAATAGTTTTGTTATTGTTTTATGTATGTTCGATTGATGATCATATGAATAAGCCTAGATAGTAGCATAACACCAGTGTATAAATCTGTATAGATACTTGTGGAAATTTTTGTACACATTGAAAATATCTGGGTTTGTTTTCCATGTCATTAAAGTTGTTGTGTTCGTTATGCAATTACAAAATGTTTTGTTATGCGTTTAAAAACCATGCTGTGTTGAAGGTTATACAAGTAAGACATCGCACTGTGCACAAATTAACATTTGGAAACAAATATAAAACAGAATTTATCATGTTTTTAATTTCCTGAGTTATAATGCACATTTTTGTAATTTGTTGACATACATGTATAAGATAGTATAATTAAAAGCTCCACTTTAAGATAAAAATGCTGTTGTTACCATTATCAGAGTGAGTAGTCATCACCAAGTTGTTATCCTGAGAAGCTATAATACGTTGAATGGGAGCCCCCAACCGTGGAAGAATATGTCTTTCTTCAGAAAAAAGGTTCCATTTAACAAGAGCAGATTCACCACCTCCACTATGAATATGAGAACCTGCAAAATCATCAATTTAATATTTAGACAAAACAAGAAAAACTATTTTAAAATTAAAATACATACAAAAATAAATAAAAATATTTGTCAAATTTAATAGAATATGACACTTTAAAATCCATATAAATCCATGTGTTTTCCTTTCATATAATAAAATGCTAATTTTAAATTAATATTTGCAATTTTAGAGTTTCAGCCAGGCAGTTTCAAAAGGGTACTGCATCCCACCTGCCTAATAAGTGACAGCTGAGAAACAAGCTTAACAGGGGCAATTTGAGTTTTGAGTATCAGAATTAAAAGCTAAAAAAAGGAAACTTAGAATTTTAGCTTTAAATTAAGATTTTTAAACAATTTTATTTCTTATCCTTTCATATATGTATTATTTATTTTACTATTAAAACCATATATGTATATCAATCACAGGCAGGTTATTCTGAAAATCATCAGACAAATAAGTTAAAATCATATCTAAAACAGGATTTGTTAAGGTAGGTTACACATACTCCTTAGAAATACTCAAGGAGGTTTTAAGAGACACACCAAGAGTCTTTTCCAAACCAGATTATGACATAAAGCAGGTAAATGAGTCATTAAAAAAAAAAAGATTTTCATTTATTAACTGTTTTAAATACAAAATTCTTAAATTAATTATTTAAGAAGTAAATGCAACAAAATAACACCAAATATGCAAGAAATAGGCAAAGAGCAAAAAATGCAAAACAACTGTCTAAACGTTTATTTGCAATTGCATTCCTTTATTGTTTTCTTTGTTATCATTTTTCTACAGATGATTCTTAACAAATTGAAATTTATGGGTACATTGAACTAGTTCTTACTTCATTTCATGGGATAGGAGAGGCATAAAACTTTGAGAACCACGAATTTAGAATATAAAATAGTTAAAAGAAAAAGAAAAGAAAAGAAACATGGAATTAAAAAAAAAAAAAATACTACCTTCTGGCGAAAAAGCTAAGTCAGCAACTGGAAGAGTATGCCAATGATATATTGATTTGATAGGATGGTTGTTATACAAAGCATCAGACCTATTTCAAAATAAAGTGTTCATTTTTATTTACGTAAAAATCATATTTATTAAAGGTATATATATTCAGACAGACTTGAACACAATTAATATAACTCTAGAGGAGTGAAAAATTAGCTGGGACCAGGACTCAAACCTGGATTCACCGCATATAAATAAAAATGATTTTTCTTTAGTTCACAGTATTTTACATCAATTAAGGTAACCCAGCAACAGATTCAGTGAGGAATTTTACGTTTTGCATCAATTTAAATCAACTTAAGTAACCCTGCAATAGATTCGATGATTATTCCAGGAGTAGATAGCAAAAATTTGCAAGGTTTATTTTTCATTTGACGAAAATATCTGTTTTATTTCATGATCATTTGATGAAAATCGCCGTTTTATTTCGCCATCGTTTGAGGAAAATCGCCGTTTTATTTCCCAGTTGTTTGACACAAATTGCCATTTTGGATCACGATCGTTTGAAGAAAATCGTCGTTTTACATCGCGATCGTTTGATGAAAATTGTTGTTTTATATCACAACCGTTTCATGAAAATAGCCGTTTTATTTTGCAGTCTTCTGACAAAAATCGCCTTTATATTTCGCAATTTTTTAACGAAAATCACTGTTACATTTTCCGATTTTTTAACAAAAATCCCTGTTATATTTCGCGATTACTTTGACGAAAAAAGCTGTTGTATTTCACGATCGTTTGACGAAAATTGACATTTCATTTCGTAATCGTTTGATGAAAATCGCCCTTTTATCTCGCGATCGTTTGAGGAAAAATCACCATTTTATTTCACGGTCATTTGACGAAAATAAATGTTTTGCATCACGATTGTTTGACAAAAATCATCGTTTTACATCGCGATCGTTTGACGAAAATCGCCATTCACAACGTGATTGCTTGACAAAAATCACCGCTTTGTTTCGCGATCGTTTGATGAAAATTGCTGTTTTATATCGTGACCGTTTGATGAAAATAGCCGTTTTATTTTGCGGTCTTTTGACAAAAATCGGCATTATATTTCGTGATCTTTTAACAAAAATTGCTGTTATATTTTACAATCTTTTAACGAAAATCGCTGTTATATTTCGTGATCACTTGACGAAAAAAGCTTTTGTATTTCATGATCGTTTAACGAAAATTGTGTAATTTCATAATCGTTTGACGAAAATTCCTGTTTTATTTCGTGATTGTTCGATGAAAATTGTTATTTTATTTCGTGATTGAAAACGAGAATTGCGAATTCTTAAAAATTAAAAAAAGCGGAAATCCGCCATTTGGCGGAAAAGTGGCATCCCTGTAAGTAATAAAATTTATTATGAATTATGATTCATATAGCTTATTTCAGAATCATTTAGTCACAACTCACAGTTTAAAAATAAATAAATAAATAAAAAATTGAACTTGAAGTTTGTTTTTTTTCTTTTCCCACACAATGTTCAAAATTATTTGAAAGAATGAATGAAATATAAAGCATGATAATATGCTGCTTCAAGATAGAAGGACAAAATGTTAGTAGGTCATTTATTCCTTCCAAGATGAGGAACTGTGTAGTTTGATTTTATCATGATTGGAGAAGTCATAAACTGATAATGTTCTTAAGTATGCAGAAACAATTCATCATTACTGTATGATAATTGAGACAACACAGGTGTTACAGAAAGTACATTCATACAGAAGTTAATTTACCAAACTTTCATGTGCTTTTTCCAGAAAGAAGAGCGTCTGATAAATAAATAAATTCAGCAGGAATAATTTTATAAAATGCAAATTTAATAATAATAAAAGAGTTATTTGATCAACTTCCTGAGGACAAGATAATAGGCTAAATATCATTTTCTTGCTTTACTGCTATTCTAATGCACTCACTCCTCCATTTTTCATGACATATTTTGTAGCTCTTTAGTATCCAGCAATTTCTTTTTTCCAGAACATGCTGATGCTTTTACTGTACAGGTGAGGAGGGAGAATTTTTGCAGATGTCATACTTATGATTTTGGCCTGGATCCAAAATTTTGAAAACTGGGTTTGGATTGATCTCCATGATATGATGCCAGATAATGGGTTCTGTGATGTATTTTCAATTTAGGTCACACATAAAAAAATATGAAATGTTTGGAGGCTTAGAATTTTAAAATGTTCTTATTTGTAGATAATCTGCAATTATTTTGATTATTTGGTGATATGAGGTATTTAGTAGATAGTATTAGCATTACTATAAAAAAACTAGAGTTCAACTGTATATTTATCACTCAATAGAACCAGAGATTAGGTGTTTTATACTGACATCTAAAAGAAAAAAGGAAATATGAAAGAAAAATATCAAAACAATCTCAATAATCAAAAAAATCTTCATAAGCAAGCTCACACTGAAAATGAAAGAAGACAATGGGTAATAGAAATTACCCTGAAGCTGATGAAGAAATACATCCATCCATTGAAATAAATCCATTGTTATTAACAAAATAATAAAGAAACATAATAGGATATAAAAATCTATTTAATTTTTAAAAAGAGTCAGCTTTGGAGCCAAACATCCTGATTATGCAATTATTTTGTTTACATACAATAATCTTTATATGAAAAATTCATATTCTCACTATAGGAAAAAAAAAACACTGCATAGTAATTGATGCCCTAACAGAATTGTTCTGAAAATTAAACAGGTTAGAAAAGGATAATCCCATGCAAAACCCTCCATCTACCAGACTGGTCCAATGAACCCGACAGGTAAAATGGAATCAGTTCAAATACAGTAAAATTCAGCTGAATGCTGAATGTGATAAAATTAAGAAATTGGCTTATAAACCTGTATTTTTAGATCTAAATCATGAAAATCTAGAAAGGAATATCAAATAAAAAATAATTAATTTTAAATACATTTGGATGCATTATTGTATTTGGGGGAGGGGGGGGGGGTAATTAATACTCTAGTTTCTAGAATAGATAAATTGATAACATTTATCTATGCAAAATTCTTTTAATTTGTTATTACTATCTTTTTCTTGAACAAGTACCTTTTTTAATTCATATCATTCAGCTCTTTTCTTTTCAGTGTGACTATTAAATACATATATTTCTACATACATCATTTTTGTACAGATCATATTGTCTTAGTAATATATACTGCCAACTTGTCACACATTTAAAAACTGATCACCTTTAAAAATAAATTTATAAATATCCAGTATTTCTTTAAAAAAAAAAAAAAAAAAAAAAAAAAAAAAAAAAAAAAAAATGACTAGTTTAATCTTGAAAATTGTCAGAGAATATTAGTATGAATTGAGGAAATATAATTTTGTCTTACCATATAATTACTCTTCCTTGATCATCTCCAGTTGCAAGAACAGGATTGAAAGGATGGCATGCAACGCATGTTAAATTTCGCTCGCCAGACAGATGCCTAAAAATATAAATTTTTCTCAATCAATGAATCATTTAAATAGAGTAAACAGACACTGGACATTTATAATACAGTAATACCAATGAAAACAGAATCGTAAGGGAACTAGGAGAAAAAAATATAGATCATTTTTAGGCAGATTCCTATTTTAGCAGGTATAATTGCATGGCATTCTTTACTCCAGAACCAGTATATTTCTTAAATAATATTTGAGATGTGAATGAAAGATGTTTAAGATTTTCACTACTGTTTTAGATATTTTAAAACAAAAGTCTATGCTGTTATTTATTATTCTACTTTGAAATTGGCTTAGTTTAAATTTCTATTTACGCACAGTCCTATTTGCTGTACAGCAAAGTATCTATATTTATTTTAAAAAAAATTATATACATATGATAAATAATATATAAATTAATTGAATCTGTACTGTAATTTTTAATTTAAAAAAATATATAAATGTTTCCAATTGAGAAAATTTTCTTATTTATTACAGAAAATTCTGTAATTATTTTTTTAGATATTGGAAATTTTGGACCATTATATTATTAAATTTTATAATTATTACATAGCTATGCCCATAATATTAACTTTTATATTTCTTTATTCAACTACTTTTTATCTTACTACTTTAATTATCTTTTATTATTATTATCATTATTTAAATGCATTATTTTGTGAAACACCTAACTTAACAAACACATATTTGTAGATTACAGATTGAGTACAATTGGTAGGATTCATTTGCTATTGTTAGGGTCACAGAAAATTTGGTTTGCGGTTAGGTTTAGGCTTAGGTTTTTGGCCACAAAAATTATCAAAAAAAGCCCATACTGTTAATATTTACAGAACCATGGTTATTCATGATGGTCTATCAAATACATATACCTTAGTGGTAAATGCTACTTAAGCACCAGAGTAAATATGGAAAAAAAAAAGGAATTTTATTTATGTAGTTAACTACATAAGTCCCACTATACTTAGGTACTTGTGTACCCTTCTCTCTTTTTCTTAAAATTATTTGTCCAAAATTAAGATGTGACAAAAAAAAAAAGGGCATGTTTATCTATTGACTAGCAGAAAAAATTCAAAATATTAAAAAATCTGAAATTTACAGCAAATTTTTAAAAAGATAAACAAAGGGAGAGATGATACTACCTCACTATACTAATTATACATTTTTTGTAAAATCTTTTGACATAATGTATGTTTTTGTTTTTTCAATCTGTTGATAAAATTCGCATTTTTTATTTATTTATTTTTTTTTTTCCAATCTTTTGAAAAAATTTGCCTTTTCTTATACTATTTTAACAAAATTTGCATTCCTTTTCACTATTTTTGATGAAACTGGTGTTAGTTTTCATGATTTTTGTGTCATGATTTTCTTATAAAACGCACATTTTTTTGCGACTCTTTGACAAAATATGCCTTTTTAAAGTGATTCTTTATCAAAATTCATGTTTTGTTTTTCTCCTTTTTTTTTTTTTTTTTTTTTTTTTTTTTTTTTTTGGCTAAATTTGTGTGAGTCTCCAAATGACAGTCACATGAGAGTCTCAATAAAATGACATTGTAAAGTCACCTGGTGACTCGACACAAAGCAGCAACCGCAGTGACCTGTTAGTGGAGTCACATATAGTAGTCATTTGAGACTCATAAAAGAGACATATGAAATTTCCTATTTTTTGTTTCGCCATAGTGACTGTGACTTTTGTTACCATGTGTGACCTGAATGAGATGTTATATGGACTAGCTGTTATGCAGGGATAGTAATTATTCAAATTATATTACTTCCTTTTGAATATTCGCATGAAAATTATCACTTTAAAATCCCTTGAAAATTGGTATTTTGGGACTCGTCCTTAAATTTTGCACACCAGTGTAAAATAAATAAAATTGTGTTAATAACAATGTTCAGCAGTTTTTGATATACAACACTTTGAACATAGTCTGAGAAAAGAAAGTAAAAAAGAGTAGTAACTATCCAGCCAAATTGGAAAATTCCTGTATTTTACCTTTAATTAGGAAGAAAAATAGCATAAATAATATTTATAAAAGGAGATGGGAAATTAGAAATTTAGATTATTGTTTTTTTTATTTATTTATTGCTATTTAAAAAATGCAGAAGTGCAGAAAATTGTTTTAAAAAATTAAGTTAAAAATATTTTTAACTTTGTATGCTGGGAAGATTGTGGGTAGGAGATAGTTGGATTTGTTGATTTAAATCAATTTATTTTTTTAAAAAAATCATTGATTTAAATCATTATTTTTAAAAATTATCTAATACATAAAAATTAAAAGTTGTCTGTTTGTAATCCTATACAAATCCACAATTTGGAAGTCAGAGTTGTCAAATGTTATATACATGTGTATTAATTCATTTTTAAAGTTGAAAATGATAGAGCATAAAAATATTTTACTTATTTAATCATTCATACCATCTGGTAATTAAAAAATAAAATAAAATAAGTATTTGTCTTCAAAAAAAATGGTTACTTAGATAATACATTACATCTCTCACCTAAATAACAATTTATTCAAAAACCATGAAATTAATTCCTTAAATCAATATCAATAACAGGGTTGGCGAGTTTTTGCCGAAGGTGGAAAAAACCGCGGAAAAAACCTGGTAAAAACCGTCCCGGCAAAAATAGGTTTTTGCCAAAGAAGTGGCAAAAATAGGCTGTCCATTTAAATTTTTTCCCCACAAACAGAAAAATATTTCACAAACGAAAAAACAAACTACATGCTACTTAATTAAAAAATCAATATTATTCTAAATTTATTTTAACTTTTAAGTTAAATAAGTATAATTATGCACTTTAAGAAAGAATACTAACTTTTATAACAAGATTATAAATGAAAAAAATACCAATTTTAATATAAATAAATAGAAACTTCATTTATTCATGTTTATACAATTATTAATTCACATAATAGAACTGTTGAGACTGAGTAAAGCATTTATATTTATAGTTTATATATGTTAGAAATTCGAAGAAACAGTTATAGTAACCTAAATTTAATTTAATATAAAATTATATTTAAAGCAGAAAACTATTAAATTTCAAATATTTCAGCAATATCTTCCTCACAACCTAAATTTTGCTGCTTCAGCATGGCATAACAGTAAACAAGTTTTGAAAGAGTATCTGTTGAAGTATTTCGAATCTCAGTTTGCACAAATGAAAAATGTGAAAAAATCTTTTAATAGCAGCACTGCTTGCTAGACATATTTGAAAGTGAAAATCTTTTGATAATTAAAAAAATATGTATGTTAATCACTGATAAAATACTTTACTTACAGGGGTCTGTCTAGACTTTTCTCGTCTTTGTGAAAATTCTAGACAGTTTTGTGAATTTTAAATTATCAGGTTTTCAGGTTCTACCCTTCACATATAGAGAAGTTAAGTAATATATTTTTTGGTGAGTTCAAATGTTTATTAACAGGCCAGATTTTATTTTAAAATGATAAAATTTGTGAAAAGTTCAGTTTAAAGGTGAAATGTCGATTTGAGAGACAAATAATTTTATGAAGAATCCTGTTTGAGGTTAAAGAATTTTGTGAAGGGTCCTTTAAAGGACCTAAAATTTTCCTAAACATATCCCTGACTTAAAGTAAAAAAAAATTAGATATGTAATTTTTGATTTTGTTCTTAAATTCCTAAGTAAGACTGAATTCCACCACCTATTTTTTAAAGATTTAAAATATTTAATATTAATTAATTAGCAATTGAAATTAAAATATTAAATAATACACTGTTAAATTTAATTGTTTATACCATTACTATCCTTATTAGCGTGCAGATTTTATTACACATTAAAGACATATAGGTTTTTTCCATTTTTGCCGGTTTTTTCCATTTTTCCCCTGGTTTTTTCCAGTTTTTTCCACTGTCCTGGCAAAAATACCTTTTTGCCGGCAAAAATGCCAACCCTGATCAATAAATATAAAACTATAAATTTCTTTCTTATATGTGTGCTTAAAATGTTTTATTAAAAACTTTGAAATTTCTAAAAACTAAATTTTGTGGTTTAGTGGACTTATAGCAATTTATAATCTGCAAGATGCAATGAAAAAACATAAACCAACTCGTTTAATACAAAAAACTATTAAAGACTGATTTAAAAAATAATAATAACAATATATACCAATAAATTATTTAAAATTTTTTAAGCATTAATAATCTAATTTTGTCTAACATTAATTTTTAAAAAATGCAAACAAAGTTAAATACCAAACTAATCTAAAATTTACTAAGGTGATGAAAATATACTTTAATATACTTAAAATATACTTAATACCTTATAACATATGCTTCATTGCACAAATGACGACATTAAAACAATTGTTTTCGTAAAAATCTTTAAAACAAGGAAGTTGGTAAATAATACCATGCAACCTCATGTATAATGAAAAACTAGCATAAACATAAAATAAAATAAAAATGGATATTTGTGAGCATGGAATTACTTCTACTATTGTTTTTAAACTCTTACATAGCATTCCAAACTTTCAATAATTGAAGGAAGATTGAATCATTGCAAATATTCTCACAGTGTAAAAATATCTTCATTGATTCCCAAATATTGGATGGTATATAACATCTTAATGGTTAAATCATTCTACTATTTCTAAAGTCAACCTGTAAAAGTTCTTTGCTACATAATCTGGTCAAAGAGTTCTCTTGTTATATGATATATGTTCTTTTTTTTAAAAAGTGGAAATGTTTGTATTAACAAGATTCTTGAAATATTGCTGTTTGTACAATTAAACATATGTCATGAAGCTATTATGGCTTTTAAGTATATTTTAGCATCACTTTTAGAAATTTTTAGTTTACTTTGATTGATCACAAGTGATTATGATACACAATTCCACAAAGTTAAATAGACATAACATGAAATCTGAAAAACACTTGGAACCAAGCTGTATGATGTGTTGTTCTACTGTACATAGAGGGTGTCCAGTAAATGACTGACCCTTTTTGAATTTAAATAACAAAAAAACGATTTGAGATAAAAATGTGTGGTTTGCTGCATTGTTATCAGAAAATCTATAAATTTTTAGATAAGCACTTCCTTAAAATAGTTCGAATTTCGGCCAACATATGGTGCTGATGGCGGCAACAGGCTGTTGAATTTCAGACATTACTCTAGTTTTCATACGCATGAGATTTTCGGCTCATTTCGCAGAGTCGAATCTCAGTCGACATGTTAAATCGACACTCCACTCACCTGCAGAAATAGAATTTGTTGGTTGGAAAAACATTTAAAATAATATTTATGATTGAATAATGCTTATTATACTTAATAAAATCAACAAAACATTCATTGATTTTCTACATATTTACCGTATGTAAGTAAATTGTATTCGACCATATTTTGTAACCAGATTCTCTTTTTATGTATAATAAATTGAAAATATGGGATAAACAGCACTTTTTTAATTAAAAAAATCTTAATATTTAATCTAAACATTTCTTCCATTAAATAGTATGAAATTGTATTTAAAAAATTCGTGATGTTAAAAAGCTTTAAGTTATGGATCAAGCAAACTTTTCTTGCCTACGTCGTGCACTGAAATCAGTTAAGGGCTTAAAACAGTGGTACAGAAATAGTGTTGGGACAAGTTCTCTCTCTAAAAAACAGCGGAACAGTGACTTATAAATTGGTACATAAAAATATAACAAACTTTAGGATGAAGGAATCTGTTTATAACAAATCCTATCTTAAACGTAAAAAAATACTGATTTCGACAGAGAAAGTAACATACAAAACAAGCTGCTAAGATATAAACTTGCCTAAAACGAAATATTGTTCATTTTTCCGAAAACCATATTCATCCCTACATTATATTCCTATTTTAACATTTAACACATCTGAAAATTTTATTACGAAAGCCACGAGAGATTTTAAGATGACTTTTACACACACGTCTCCCTTCCCCCTCCTCTCCAACTGAAAACAAATCTATGCTGAAATGGATGAATATTTAAAAAAAAAAGGTACTTTTTTTACATTTTGCGAGTTACCCCTTTTCAAAATTTCATTATAAAAAGTATCATAGATCCTGAAATATATATTTCGTCTTCCCCTTTCCTTAATTATTCTTCATGAGCAAAAGAAGGGAAAGAAGAATTCTAAAAATCCCTCTTGCATCTGATTTGAAATAAAGAACATATTTTTAAAAAAACTTATTCTAATTTCTTTTTTTTTTTTTCATTATGTATGAAAAACACTAATGTTCCAGTAATTTTTTAATACTTATATTTATAAAACTGAATTAAAGTAAGTAGACTTATGTTGATTCTACGGTGATTCAGGATCTATTATGCCTTCTGTGATGAAATTTTGAAAAAAGGTGACTCGCAGGATATAAAACAACTAAGTCACTTTTTTCTTTCTTTTTAAGCATCCTTCTATTTCAGCGTAGATACATTTGCAATCAGGGGAAGAAGAGGGAAGTGTTGTGTGTAAAAAGCATCTTAAGATCTGTCGTGGCTTTCGCAATAAAATTTTTAGATGTGTTAAATGTCAAAATATGACTAAAATTTAGAGATGAATTCGGTTTGCAGAAAAATGAAAAATATTTCATTTTATACAGGTTTTCATCTTAGCAGATAGTTTTGTATGTTACTTTCTCCGTCATGATCAATAATTTTTTGTGTTTATTCTAAGGTTTAATATAGTTTTATGTGCCGATTTATAAGTCACTGTACCGCTTTTATTTTAGACAGGGAACTTGCCACCACTATTTGCATACTACTGTTTTAACTTCTGATTTCACTACATGTCGTATAGGCAAGAAGAGTTTGTTTGACCCATCTCTTAAAGCTTTCTGATATCACTAAATTTTTTAAATACTATTTAATGGAGGAAATGTTTAGATTAAATATTAAGATTTTTTTTTAACTTAAAAAAGTGGTGTTTATCCCATATTTTCAATTTATTGTACGTAAAAAGAGGATCAGTTAACCATCGGTTACAAAAACATTCTTTGAATACAACTTACTTATGGTAAATGTGTGAAAAGTCAATAAATATTTTGTTGGTTTTTATTAAGTACTAGCAGGCTATGCCTGCTGCGCTGGTCAATATTTTAAAATCAACCGTGGATGAAACGAACTGGTGAATTTAAATTTGTATTTTAAATAATTTGGACCTCCAGCAGCATCTTGCTCATTGCTGAAAACGATTTAGACACCATTGTGATATTAAATTATCTTAAACGTTGTGCAAAAACCAGCTATTTAGAAGTAACTATTTTAGTTTATTACTAACGGTGCACATTTAGAAGCGAAATAAGACCATTATGGCAACAGGATTTAAAATTTTCTCTTATCTGAAGAAATATTAATTATTACAGTCGTTACCATGGTACAACTTCTGAAAAATTTCTTCACAACTTTTCATTATGTGAAGCCAGGAAACAAAAGCTACTCCCACCTAAAAAGTTTATACATATATTAAATTTTGTCTGCGCGATAAAAGGCAAAAATTTGCAAGAATCATCTTCAAACTCGTCAAGTACATTGAGATGGTTAATATCTCAGTGGGAATTGCAAATGAGCAAAATCGGCCCAAGGGGGTGGTAATTGGGAAGGGTTCAAAAATTTGAATACCATATTAACATGGCTTTCAGAAAACCAGCTCTTAAAAAACAATAACAGGAAAAAAAATAAACATTTTTCGCTACAGAAAGTTGCCAACGATAAAAAAAGAAAAAAAAAAAAAAAAACACACACACACATTAAAATTTTCACTACAACAATTACTTTATTATTGCAAAATTTCCTCCTGAAAAATGAAAACAAAATTAGTTGCTCTTTCGTATTTAAGCATTTTCTCTTTAGTTATTTAAGATAAAATTATGTAAATTTGTATAATTTGGCGAACGATTTGGCGAAATTGGTTGACGTAATAATCAAATAGTAGCCAATTTACACTTTTCATATTTCACAAAAGATTCCTACACAGACATCATATACGCAATAGGTTTAGCACGATTATCTTGCAACTACAATGTGGAAAAATCCTCGTTTTAGAATACCAAAGAAATTTATGTACATTTTATTATTTTCTATCATTTTAAACAGCAATTAACAATAAATTAAAAGTAACTGTAGAACAAAACAACAAATATCATTTCAAAAAAGAAAAAAATGAAAGTAAATCAACAACTTATCATCAGATAAACAACTATAGCTGGGTTACCATATGAGGCAAATAATGCCATTTTGGCACCAGTGAGATACCTCGATGAGTATATGACTAAATCCGTGACAAAATTTCCATTTGGAAAAAACTTTAACCGGTATTTTTACTGCATTTTTCCTACTTATGTATAAGAAAAAACTTTGACACAGATGTCATGTATGCACCACATTGGTGCAATTTTTTTTCTGGCGCCAATTTGGAGAACTTAGTTTTTAATTACCAATTTCATAAATATTTTTTTATTATTTTGTATTATTTGAAAAAATAAATAAATAAAAAAGTTTAATTAATAGCTATAGAACAAAATGATTTATATTATTTTAAAAAACAAAATGAAAGTTAATAGTTTATTAATAAATAAACAACCATAGTCGGTTTACCATGCGTGGCATAAAATTGCCATTTTGTTGCAATCGTGCGAATGTGGTGCGTATATGACATCTGTGCCAAAAGTTGCAATTAAATTATTTTACAGTTTGGATGAGGAAGGCATTTATACTAAAATTTAAACATTATACGCATTTTTTTTGCTATAACTGCTATTTATATATTTACAATTAAACATAAAAAAAAATTATCCTAAAAATGCTCTCACACATTTAAAAGAGAGTGAGAGAATTTAGTAATTGCGAACTCCGGCTTATGCCTTCTTGGTATAAAATCGCATTGTTTGATGACAAAAGTAAATTCAAACACCCAAATAAACAAATTACATACAATTAACAGATAAAACCATTTTTAAAAGTAATTCTGCTATTTTGTCCTGTAAGACACATAATGGTAGAATTAGATTTTAAAAATATTTTTTTTTAAAAATAGAAATTTTTTTTTAAATATTTAAAATACATTTTTGTTAGCCTGCGCGAAAGAGAATAGCGAAAGTTTGATTGAAGAAATATTGAAGAGGAAATGGTCAATTAAAAAAGACTTGTAAATTTTATTCAGCGGGAATTTTTCATTTCAAAATGTTGAATTTATCTATAGTAACGCATAATTGCATAAATTTACTTTGAATTGCAAAATTTTTCCTTCAGTACTACTTGGTTATACTGTCGACCAATTTCGCCAAATTATACAAATCGCCAAACTATTAGCCAGATTATATAGATTAGCATAAATTTTCATTTAAATAACGAAAAACAAATTAGCAGAACATATATAAAAGTAGAAATGAAATGTCGAATTAAAAATCACTTGATGACATAATTAGTATTTATATTATGCTTAATGTCAAGTGAATGTGACATTTACGATCATCCATTAATGGCATTTAATCTTGGAATTTGGGGGTAGATTTTTAATCGATGGGGTAATCTTTCCTTCTTCAGTTTTTAAATTTTAAAACTGGAATTTTTCCTGTAAGTGAAATTGACGAAATGGCGCAAGAAAAATTAAATTGACAATGAAAACATTTGCAAAAAGAAATAAAAGAGTTATACTCATATCTATATAATTTACGATTGAATATGAAAATATACTCTAAAAAATTTCTTCACTTGAAAAAAAACAACATTATTGCGACAATTAAGAACCTAAGTCAGGCATTAAGTCAGTAGTGCATTTTCGGCTTAAAAACACATTCTTTGGCGACAAAAGCAAGATGAAAATGGTATAGAAACGAATAGTAACTCACAACTTACAGTGTCTTTTACAATCAGATCTGCTTTTTTCTGCTGTAAGTTATATTATACGGAAATTCGATAAAAAAGAGAAAGAAAATAATAAAAAGGAAAATAACTATCATTCAAAATTCATTTAATCAATTTCTGAAATTCGTGTTTTTATTCTAACACCAGGGATAAGTCGCCAAAAGTTGAACCAATTGTTATATTTCGCGTTAATTTATTTTTTAAGCATTACAAATACTTTTTTCATTTTCAAGATAAATATATTTTTATAATATTACACCTCATTTAAGCGGTCTTTCTTTATTATTATTAATATTATCAGTAGTTATTTTCTGCTGTTATTTGCAAGATATTTGTAATATTTCTAATAGATATAGCCATTTTAATTCTTTTAGCAATTATAATTATAGCCAAAAACAGCTACTGGCAACCCTTTTGTCAAAAATAACCGAAAAATACGAAATTTACTACGAAAAATCAGAGTTATCCCTGTAAATTTGAATCATAAACCTTCGGAAAAAAATTTCCTATCGAATTATACAATCAGCAAAAAAATCCATCGGGTAGTTTTTGAAAACACTCGTTTGGAAGTTTCAGAACTTCTGCTTTATAATATATATGATAATAGGCATTATTCGTCATAAATATTAATTTAAATATCTTTGCAGCCAACAAACTCAATTTCTCCAGGTGAGTAGAGCGTCGATTTAAAATGCAGACTGAGATTCGACTCTGCAAAATAAGCCGAAAATCTCATGCGTATAATAATTAGAGTAATGTCTGAAATTCAACAGCCTGTTGGCACCATCAGCGCCATCTGTGGGGCGAAATTTGAACTATTTTAAGAAAGTGCTTACCTAAAAATTTATTGATTTTCTGATAACAATGAAGAAAACCGCACATTTTTATCTCGAACCGTTTCTTTGTTATTTAAATTCAAAATGGGTCAGTTATTTACTAGAGACCCTGTAAGTATATATATACACTATATTGCCATTGATTATGGGACACTTGCGATATTAGACATTTTACTAAATATCTAGAAAAATTCATGAGGAATCATCTCGAAACTCTTAGTGTATAAATATAATAGTATAAGTCATACATCTCCGTGAAGATTTTTTCCCGAAACTCCAAAGGGGGCCGTTAACAAATTAAAAAAGAATGAATATCTTTTGAATAACCCTGTCAAAACTAATGTAGCAAAAGAGCTCAAACTCTAGATTGTAATTGAATGCCTTATTGTAATAAGCCTTGTTCATTTTTATGCAAATAGCATGCATACTCGCAGAGTAATTAAGGTTTTTATAAAAATGATCCCAAATTTTTCCAAGTTTTTTCCTTATAATTTTCAGAGTTCTTAATATAAAATATTTTTTTTTTCAGAAAATATGACAAACAACATTGCACACAGTACCCTGTAATCAGAATTAAAAAATAATGAAAATTGTATAAAAAATGAGTTGGTTTACTAAATAATTTTTTACTGCGCATGCGTCAACGATATCAAAATTTCATTTGCATATTATGTTAGCTAAATGTATAGAGCAACGTTTGTGAAAGTCACAAAATCATAACTTGAAAATTCTGACAATAATCGTCAATTGAATAAGTCGAAAATCCGTTATTCTCAAAATGAAGCAAAAACAAGAGGGGTTGTATCCATATATTCATTGATTAGTGTCAATATAGAATACACAATATGGGATGTACTACTGCATTTGGATAAAATCCCTCATTTTTTTGCTTCATTTTGGAAACAACGGATTTTGTCCTTTTTCTATAGACGATTACTTTCAGAATTTTCAAGCTATGATTTTGAGACTTTTACAAAAGTTGCTCTATACATTTAGCTAACATAATATGCAAATGAAATTTTGATATCTTTGACGCATGCGCAGTAAAAAATTATATAGTAAACCTACTCATTTTTCATACAATTTTTATTATTTTTTAATTCTGATTACAGGGTACTGTGTGCAATGTTGTTTGTCATATTTTCTGAAAAAAATATTATTTTATATTAAGAACTCTGAAAATTATAATGGAAAAACTTGGAAAAATTTGGGACCATTTTTATAAAAACCTTAATTACTCTGCGAGTGTGCATGCTATTTGCAAAAAAATGAACACAGTGTATTACAATAAGGCATTCAATCATAATCTAGAGTTTGAGCGCTTTTGCTACATTAGTTTTGACAGGGTTATTCAAAAGATATTCATTCTTTTTTAATTTGTTGACGGTCCCCTATGGAGTTTCGGTAAAAAATCTTCACGGAGATGTATGACGTATACTACTATATTTATACACTAAGAGTTTCGAGATGATTCCTCATGTATTTTTCTAGATATTTAGTAAAATGTCTAAAATCGCAAGTGTCCCATAATCAATGGCAATATAGTGTATATATATATATATATATAGTAAAGTATATATATATAATGTTACAAAAACTATTTATGAAGAACTACAGCAGTTATTACTTTTTACAAAAATTGTAATACTACAGAAGATATTAAATAGATTGTATAAGGTACAGTTAAATTATTTTACCCAATGATCTTCTTTGACTCTAATAGATATATTGTCAATTTGTTTCCATGCACAGATGCCAGAAATTTATGCTAAAAAACAATCAATAATCTCATTAGCATTTTAAAAAATATATATATTTAGATAAAAAGATTTTAATACATTTTTTTTTTTTAAAGTTTATTAAATTAAGAGTATTAAGAGTTTTTCATACATGCCAACATGCCAATTTTGAAATCCTTACAATTTTTACGATGTATTCTTACATGAGTAAAAATGCATAATATATGCATAACAATGAAAAAAGTAAAGTTTTCAATATAATTTCATTTCATAACAATATCTTCTATGCTACATTTATATATATTTTGCCAAAATAAAAACATGCGACTGCACAAGAAAATGTTTTTGCAATTTCATACTTTGGGAACATGTATCTGAAAAGCTGTCTTGGATGATATGCAATAGGTAGGGGAGATTAAATTAACAGCAAATTTTCTAAAAGGTTGCAGCAGATGAGGAAGTGGGAAGACTATCCCTACAGGCATTAATTATGCATTTCTCTGGGTATCTTTGACGAAATGCACATTTCCCCCTGCAATCCTTTGAAGAAATAGTCATTTTTTCTGCGATCTTTAGATGAAATTGGCATTTTTCTTGCAATCTTTTGACAAAATCGGCGGGGTTTTTCATGCAATCCTTTGGCATAATTCACTTTTTTCGCACCCCTTCACGAAATTTGTGCAATCTTTTCATGAAATCGGGGTTTTATATACAATTTTTTGACAAAATCAGCATTCTATCCGTGATTTTTTGGCAAAATCGGCGTTTTTCTTGCAACCTTTTGACAATGACGTCGTTTTATCTGCGATCTTTACACAAAATCAGCGTTTTATCTGCAACCTTTGGTAAAATTGCCGTTTTAGCTGCAATTTTTTTGACAAAAATCGGCATTTTTCCTGCAATCTTTTGACGAAATCGGCATTTTATTCGTGATCTTTTGGCGAAATCTTCGGGTTTTTTTCAACGATCTTTCGACAAAATTTGCATTTCTGAACAATCTTTTCATGAAAATGGCGTTTTTCCTGCGATCTTAAGACGAAATCAACATTTTCCCGCAGTCTTCAGTGTTTTTATCTGCGATCTTTTGACAAAATCAGCATTTTTCCTGCAAACTTTTGACGAAATCGGCATTTTATCCGCGATCTTTTGACGAAATTGGCATTTTATTCATGATCTTTAGGCGATATTGTCGTTTTATTTCAATGATCTTACGACAAAATTTGTGTTTCTGAGCGATCTTTTCACGAAAACGGCATGTTTCCCGCAATCTTAAGACAAAATTAACATTTTTCCGTAGTCTTCAGTGTTTTTATCTGCGATCTTTTGGCAAAATCGGAATTTTTTTTCCACGAAATTTAGACGAAATCGACGTTTATCAGAGAAAATTTGTTGAAATATGTGCATTTTTCGCGATTCTCTCACGAAATTCGCTTTTCTCTGCAATAGTTTTTTCCATGAACAAAACCGTACAATCATACTGGTCATCCGTACAACTGAACAATTGGAACAAAATCCGTACATTGTACAGCCAAACCGTACAAGTTGGCAACTATGGTTTTTATTATCTAATTTAGCATTAAGAGTTATTAGTCAGCATATGAAAATCACAAAATAAAAATTCTCTACAAACTCTCTACAAAATTAATGTAGGCATTTCAGTATTTTTAAATAACTCCACCTGCTCAGGATGTGTTAATTAGTCCTTGGGAACAAGCATCATGCATATGTGACAGATAAGATGCTCAGATTTTATGATTTTTTCAACTGGTTATCTTGTACTGTAAATTTTGCCTTACTTAATAGAGTAAGGAGCATTTTCCTGATTCTTCTAGACAGAAATGTAATTTTTAAAAAATCAATGATAAAATATTAAAAAATTCTGTAAAAGATGCTTGTTGTGAAGTGGTTAAAAGCTAACTGGAGAGTTCTGTGCTTTTTAAGACCTTTGTTGCAGTTTCAATCTAAAAGAGAAATTTCCACTAGTTTTGAAATTGAAAGTGGAGAATGAAACTGCAACAAACATCTAACATTAGCTTTTGTCCTCAGATATCCTAAACAAAAAGAATCAATAAAAAATATTGAAATGCATGACAAGGGGAGTCTTTTAATATCAGCATATTGTTAAATACTTAATCTTACCAGGGTAGAAAAATCAATAGTATTTTCTTCAGGCAGGACTGGCTTTTGTATAAGTTTAAAACCTGTATAGCCATCTCTTCTGGGAATAAGAGTGTACAATCTATGTTGATCTGAAAGGTGAAAATATAAAGAATCATTTAAGAATTTTGATATGAAAATTTATTTAAACATATAAATTTAAATTCAACAATTTCTAGGGGATATTGAATAAAATCAA
The DNA here is from genome assembly GCA_964019185.1 of Maratus speculifer. Lineage (NCBI taxonomy): Eukaryota > Metazoa > Arthropoda > Arachnida > Araneae > Salticidae > Maratus > Maratus speculifer. The sequence goes on along the minus strand of OZ025292.1, from coordinate 18,106,719 downwards.
CAAATACATGAAAAAAAAAAAAAATACAAATTTTTAAATCACACTAGATATTAGTAAATTTGTGGAAGACTAGATTAAGACAAATTTCAATGAAAGTTAATAGAAGGCTGAGTTGTTGCTATTAAAACACACAATAACGAAAAGAGGGATACATGCAGCTAATTTAACAGCACATATTACTGATAAATAATCATATTTTAGCAAATAAATATACATAAATTCATTGAAAAATAAATATAAACATGATTTGCAAATAATATAGTATATAAAGGTTAAAATTCATGGTCGCCACCAGCCACAGGGAGACTAAATGTAAAAAATTGGCGACTTAATGTTATGCATCTGATCGCCAAAATGGCGATCAATCATTTCCGAAAATTTAAAAAAAAAAATGGTCATAAATCTGAAAATTAGGACTTAAAATATATCGCGAATTTCAAAAAATGATCACCGAAAATAACCAATTTCGCCAATCGTTTGAAGAACAATCGCTAATATCGTCAAAGGATCGCGGGAAAACGCGAATTTAATCAGAAGATTTTGACAAATTTCAGCAAAAAAATGGCAGGAAAAAAAGTAAATTTTGTCAAAAAATGATAAAAATACGGCAAATTTCATTAAAATATTGATGAAAATATGGCAAATTTTATCAAAATATCGATGAAAATACGGGAAATTTTGTCAAAATATCGATGAAAATACTGCAAATTTCATCAAAATATCGTTGAAAATACGACAAATTTCATCAAAATATCGCGAACCTATGACAAATTTTATCAAAATATCGCGAAAATATGACAAATTTCATCAAAATATAGCAAAGAAACAGCAAACTTCTTCAAAAAAAATCGCTGATCTCGTCAAAAGATCGCAAAAAAAGGCAGATCTCGTCAAAAAATCGCGAAAAACGTTATTCTTTGTCAATCATTGCGAAAAATAGCAAATTTCGTCAAAAGATCGTGAAAAAAAAATGTCAGATTTTGTCAAAAAATCATGAAAAAATCACACAAAAAAAAACAGCAAATTTTGTCCAAAAATCGTGAAGAAACAATTAATTTCATCCAAAAATTGTTAAGATACGATAATTTTTTTCAAAAAATTTCTTCAGAAGATCGCGAAATCCATTAAAAATCATAACTTTGAACAAAGTTATGATTTTCTATATACATAAAATAATTAACTATTTAATATTCTGATTAGAATTCCATGAAACCAAATTCTATATTAGGGCAAAATAATGTTAGTGTAGTGTAAAATTGTACGTATTGCCAGGTAGAGAGGTAACTATTCGTTTACACCAATTCAACTATGAAAATGCAGTTTATTTATTATAGAAAATGCTATAACACATTTTAAAAGGACACCGGTACCTTTGAAACCATCTCTTCAATTTTGAATAATACTGTAATATATGCATATATGTAATATACTGTAATATTTTTTTTTCTTTATATAAAAAAAAAAATGAAAGAAATTCAGCAAAATCTCAATTTAAATATTTTTTTAAAAATAACTATAAACTTGAATGTTAAATCCATATATAAAAATATTAAATATACCATGGAGAACAATTAAATCAAACTTCTATCTCAATTAGCAAAAAAAAAAAAAAAAAACCCTTGAATTTTTTTCAAACAAGCAAATTATAAAAACATGAACAGGGAGAAAAATCAGTTTAAAGTTTTTATTTAATTGAGTCATTGTGCTGGATTTATTAACATAATTTGCAATATTTCACAATATAGGGCTTGAAAAATAGAGATCCCGGGGAACCCAGAGCAGAAATCCTTTCTGGGTACATATTTTTTTTTTTTTCATTCAGGTTCCCAGTCAGAAACCCAACCAATCGCCATAGCCGCAATGGAAATTTCGTCAAAGAATCGCTGATAGTAATTAGTAGCCACTAAGTTGACAATAGTGGCTACTAAACATTCAGCCTCTACTGGCCACTGGCTACTAATACAAATGTTAAATTTTAAGCTTTAATAGTATACATACATTCTTTATACAGTAGTTAAACACTTAATAATAAACTTACTTGATTATCTTTTTTTTTTTCTTTTTCTCAATTACTGAAAATAAGAAATGTACCTAACAAAATCACTATTTATAATTTTAATAAAATATACACTTTTAATTTCTGTAGGCCTAATTATTATTATTTTTTTTTTTTTTTTTTTTTGATAGGCATATTTTGGCATATAAGATGCTTTAAAGTAATCTAGCATATAAGATAGTCAATGTCTGTTGAAACTGTAAAAGACCTTTATTTTAAATTTCAAATCACATCTACTTGCAATACTGATAAAAGACATTCCAACAAAGCTATTGCCTGCAACCATATTTTGCAGCTACTTTTAAATCAGAAAACATTTTTCAGAAGAGGAGCCCAGAATCACCAGAACATGATAACAAAAATTTATGAAACTTTGAAACTAATGAATGAAAGTTCTGCATTTACTACAAAATGCTCATCAGCCTGAGTATTGAGACATGCAGGTATTCTTTTTAAACTCACGAACTTTTGCATAATTTTAATGCACTGCAATTTTTATTTATATGCATTTGGCAATTATCTTTCTTCACTATGAAAATATGTACCATTTCAATAACATACAGTGCAAAAAATATATTTTGTCACTAAAAATGACTCAATGAAACAAGGTCTTTCTTTAGCATGCATATGTCAAAATATCTGTCAGTTCTTTTAAATTTTTTTGCAGCATTGTGCACAGCTTCTTCAACAGTGTTTATTTATTTTTAGTTTTTTCTATTCCCTTTCACATCTTTTTCAAAATCCAAATGTTTCAGTCATAATTCACTATAATTATCACGTTCTAAAAGATAAACACAACTTTCAGAATTTCTATCCTGATTCTGCTTTAGACATTTGTTCTAGTCATAATAAATTAGGCACAAAAATAACATATCGAATAAAGCATAAATAGAAAAAAAATCACATTCCAATTAAGCAAAGCACAAACAAAAATCCCTCACACATGCTGCATCTGTGATTGAATCAATGTGGAGAAGTTTAGTTATATAACTTATTTAAATGTCTGTGAATGATGCAGCAAAATAATTGTGATACAATCGTCAGGAGTTTTTAAAAACAGCATTTTATGCCTTTTAATACACATGTAGGTGAATTATTTAATCAGTTCTGAACATTATTTAAAAAGCACCCAGAAAAGAATAACTCTGCCAAAATTTTACATGTTTATCGCCATATCAACATCATTTTTGCAACCAATGAGCTAAGCCATTATTGGCAAAAGCGAGGAAGCAACACTTTTGATTGATCATTGATGACTGATAATGAAAGAATGATAGCTATCATACTTCAATTATTAAAAATTACTGCAATTTTCGTACTGGTAATGTTTGAGTGTCTTTAAAAAAACTTTTAAAAAAGAGAATAATTTGTAATTTTGATTGATATCCTTAACACCATAATTTTTGTTCTGAATTCGTAATAGCTATGAACAGTTGTAATACTTGACTTGACACTTATGCAAAAGTATTCATATATGTTTGATATTTTAGTTCCTTCAGATTTACAGATTTTGAAAAAAAAATGCATTAAACTAGATTATGAAACACTTTTCCACACATTTAAAATACTGTAACCAGGATTGTTATTTTTGCAAGAACCGTTGCAAATACTAGAAAGAACAGGGCAAAAATGAAAAAAAAAAAAAAAAAAAAAAAACTGGTAAAAATGGCAAATTTTTTTTTGTCTTTAATCAATTCAATCGACTCCCTATTACACATGGATTTTAATATGTAATTTTAGTTAATATAACCAAACTCAAGCTTTCTAAGAAAATATCAATGTATTTCCGAAGAAAGTCGAAGTTGTGCTACTATCAGTAAAGACCATGATTATTTTCAAGACTTTAAATTAGTAAGCTTTTTGGTTTATTCAATCTGAATATATAGGATATTAAATTTTATTATCTAACACAAGATAAAAATATGGCACAATAACTTTTCGTAATAACTGTAACTGTTGAAGACACATTATTTATGTTTATTGGTCAGTTTTTAATTTAATCTGTAATTGTTTTTTATCTCATTTTTTGTGAGAAATTCTGATTCCATTATTTTTAATGGAAAAAAAGAAGAAAAAACAAGTTAGTTTGACAATAATTTAAAAAGCAGAGCTTCATTCTAGTTCATCTACACTCTTTTTTTTTTTTTTTTTTTTGGGGGGGGGGGGGGGATACAATTATATGAATATCCCTAGAAAGTGTATAATATAAAAAGAAAACAAGAAAAAAAATTATAATTTTTATACAGACAATGACAGCAATGCTGGTAGAAAGAGAAACATTTATTTTTAATAACTTTTTATTTTTTTATATAACTATTTTATGTAGTTATTAATTGTTAAATTATTTTAATATGATACTTTATTCTAATCATTCCTTAAAACTTTAAATTCTTAACTAAATTTAAATTATCATTTAAAAACTTTAAACAAAACAATGACTAAGAATTCGCAAAATTCTAAAAGCGGCACAAATTCTGGTTTTAAGCTGTGCAGATTTGAGAGAATCTATTACATATACATATATGATTCATTGAATTTAAGCATAAACTTACTTTCATACTTTCTTGTGACAAACCAATTTTCCTCAGGATAAGGTGCATAAAAGCAAACAACAGATAATCCTAGTTTATAAACCTAAATAGGGACAAAACAATTAGGCATTATAATTTTAAAATGCACACATATAATTGTTAATGCAATAAAACAGCATGCATGTATAATTTCTTGGTTGTGATAAGACTACTTAAGTTTCAATAACGATTTGGCTTCTTTTATTATTATTATTATTGAGCTGGAGAAAAAATACAATGATCAATGGTGGAGAATTACACTAACTTATTTGCTTTTGAAGAATTGATTTTCCAAATGAGTGAGTTCATTTTTAGATAATCTTTTGAAAACTGCACACTAAAGAAAATGTACCAAAAACTTTTAGAACGGAAAAAAATAAATTAAAAATTAAGTACATATTACAAAGTTAAGAGATTTTGAGTTTTTGGTTATCTTTATATTTAATATTTCAAGAATCAAAACATTTGTATTAAAATTAAAAGTAGAATGCACTGACAAAGATTTGTGGTGATTTTATATTTGATATCTTCACTGATACAGTGATGCTGCTGGACTTGAAAAATCCTGGGTCCCAGAGATCCAAGACTTCTAAAATTCTGGGTCCCTTTTTTACAAAAGCGAGTCCCCACTAATAATAAGTCATACTTTTAGATGCAATAATTGAACTTGTTCATTTGCAAAAGAAAATTTAAACGTAATAATTATTGTTTTAATAATAATGTATAAATAATTAAAGCCAATATTCATTTTTTTTTGAACTATTAAGAGAAATTTTCTTTACTTTTTTAAAAAATAAATCAGCAAGATACAAACTAAAATATAAAATAATGCTTATTTGAGTGCAGAAGATAACAAGTATCACTACTGTTCGCATTTCTTTTAAAAATGGGCAAAACTGATTTATTGAAAAAGACATTTTTCCTGAAAAAAGAATACTTTTGTTGAGTAAAAGGATACTTTTTGTTTAATGAATGGGTGTTTTCAGAAGTTAAATTCACTGAGAAAGATTTGTAACAATCTAAAACAGATTGTGAAGCAGAAAAATCTGTTTTTGGAGAAGCAAAATTCTATCCTGGCATTAACTCTTTTTTCGTGCCCCATTGACGAAAGTTGCGTTTTAAAGTGATTTTTTTTTGGGGGGGGGGGTAAAATTTGCCATTTTTCTTGATATTTTGACAAAATTCATCAGTTTTTCGCAATCTTTTGATGAAATATCTTTTTTTTTTTTTTTGCGAATCTTTTGGCAAAATTCGCCTTTTTTTGCAATTTTTTGACAAAATTTGACATTCTATCACGATTTTTGGATGAAATTTATTTGTCACTAGCTGACCCGCCCGGCGTTGCCTGGGTCCGTATTAACAATATTAAACAAACTTGAAATTTGTATGATTTTATCATTAACTGGAAGCATGCAGAAATGCATTGTCTGAAATACGTCACAGCTGACTTTGTGAAAAATCGGTTTTAAAAACAACTAATATTAAGCTCTAAAAATACTTAAAATGAGCAATGAGAAACACGGGAGGGAACATGTATCCAACGATTGCGTTAGTTTCGTGTTAAAGTGTTGATATTTACTCGTAAAAATCACTGTTAAATCACGTAACTAATTATTTTTTTTCGCATAGAAATCCCGAGTGAAATATTTTGAATTTCCAACTAATTATATCACTCTTAAATCCGACTATACCGTGAATGAAATCGATACGCGATGATAAAAGATTGGTATATAGTATTATAAGTTCAGAGCCATTTAACAAAAATGTATATTTTTAATCAAAGCATGCGTAATGTTGACTCTGTGGACAAATTCCTAACTGTAAACTTTTGTACCATAACCATAATCTATCTGTAACCTAACTGCGACTTAACATTACACTACCGTAACTTAAATATAACATAAATGTAACTTAGCCGTCACTTTGAAATATCAATATAGAAGCATCATTTAATATTTTGCTTGAAAAGTTAACATACTTTCGTTAATATCTTAAAATCGTCTGCACTCTGAAATCTAGATTTTAGACTAATATTTGTTATTTAATTTTTCGCGCATGATTTTAAAAGAATGTTTTCATAAATATATTTTATATATTGACATAGAGTTATTAATATGTTGTTAAATTAAAAACATTTTTTCATCTACGTTATAAAGTATTAAAAAGTTCTGAAAAAAAAAGAAAACTTTTAGTAATACAATTTTTAGTTCAAATCAAATGTTTTCAATATTTTATTTAATTTTATTTTGACCTTTAATTATTTCGAATTTATCAATTTCAATTATTTTAAAAGCAAACATTTTTAAAAAATAAATAATATAATAGAAAAAAGACCATTTTAAAAAATTACTATTTCTTCGTAAAATACGCTTCAGCTGTAATTCATTTCTTTCAATTCGTCTTATTAATAGAAAATCCCTTCCACATGCTTTTGTTTGGGACATTAAAATTTGAGCGATAAATGGTTTAATATTGCAACCCTTTTTTCGGTTTACTTCACCACCACCTATCTTTTTCCTCCATGGTTTATAGCCGCTGTGATAAAAAATCATCATTTAAACTGACAGTTTGCCAGTCTATGAATTTTAAAGGTCTGTTCCAGCTTTTTTAATTATTTATGCCAAAATTTTATGCAACCAACCAACCATAACTAAATGAAGGCAAAAAAAGAAGAAAAAAGGCGATTTTTTATGAGAGTGATCTTTGGAATTTAATTAATTACTCAGTTAATAAATAGAATTTCGAAATTCTGAAGCTCAGGTGCATCAGGAGAGATATTGGGCTACTCTCATAAAAATTGTGAGCTTCGTACGTCCCATAGATTTTGCTAGCCATCGCAGACACACACACAGACAGAGCGATTTGTTATTTTATTAGTATAGATTTTTCGTGATTTTTTAAGGAAATCTGCCTTTATCTCATGATTTTGTAATAAAATTAACCATTTTTTCGTGAATCTTCTGACAAAATTTGCCGGAAATTATTCAATATTTTGCAACTTTTTAACGAAATTTGCTTTTTTTGTGATTTTTTGAAGAAATGCGCTTTTTTTGTGATATTCTGATGAAATCTGTCCATTTTTCACGATTTTTTGACGAAAGTGACTATTTTATCATGATTTTTTGAAGAAACTTGTCGTTTTTCTTGAGTTTTTAGTAAAAATGTGCCACTTTATCTCGATCTTTGGACAAAATTTATTGTTTTTTCACAATTTTTTGAGGAAATCAACCTTTTTTTCAGGATTTTGTGACAAAATTAGCCATTTTTTTTTCGAATTTTTTGATGGAATTTGCCGAAAATTATTCGTTATTTTGTGATTTTTTAATGAAATTTACGTTTTTTGCAATTTTTTGACAAAAATAAGGCATCTTGCGGGACGCGTAAGCTCCATTTTTTTTGCGTATTTTATGCGCTATAGCGCATCCGTGGCATCCCTGCTGATATCAAATATATCACTTTTAAAATTATTAAAATGGTAAGTGATCTTTTATAAACTTTCATATATATTTGATTTATGATATACCTTAAATCCTACCTTAAATTAAAAAAAAAAAAAAAAACTTTGCTGTATTATCTGCTTAATTTTATATTATTAAAAATTTATATGTCGTTTTTAAAATACATTTAATTAATTATATTAGCAGTCATATAAATTGTGCTATTATAATTTTAAATGCATATTACACCTAACTGGCTAGTTAGAAAAAACAAATCCTTAGCAAATTGATTTTTTAAAAATTCATCTCAGGAAATAACTATTATGACTGAATGAAACTTAATTATTAAAAAAATATAATATTGGTTATTTATGGGTTTTTTTTTTTTTTTTTTTTTTTTTCTAAAAACTATTATAATTTATAGAGCTTTATTTAAAAATCATTTAATCTTTTATATCATTAATGTTAGCATATTTATGTAGATTATTTCATTTCACATTAATAGTAAGAAAAATTATGATAAATGACAGAGGGGAAAAAATGCAGTAATTATAAGCAGTATATAAAAGACTTAGTCAATGTAAATCAAAAGATAACATCCCCAATCTGGAATAAAGAAAAAAATATCTAAATTCAAAAAAGAAAGAAAGATATATAAGAGTGATTTTAATTAACAGATTGTGCATGGCCCACAGAATTTTATAAATATATTTATTTTTTCTACAGTACATTTTTCTCTGAAGTGTTTAATTACAAAAGAAATGATTTTTTCTGAAAAATTCAATTTACACTCATTAAAAATTAAAAAATTATTGTCTCCATATTCTTCTGAGATCTCATAGCAACATTTTACTTACTTTTGCACCAAAATCATGGTTATGGTTGTGGGATATGATATTTTTGATGATTGTATCCATTATCAAGGAAAACTTTTACATTTTTAATCTACATAAATTAAGAAACTGACATTTTCAATAAATAAACAAATAAATACAGTTTGCACTATATCTTCAAAAGATAGGGGAACGATTTTTAAATGATATCAAATTATGGTAAGAAATGTTTTTAATACTTAGACCTCCAGGCCTAATTCCATTGGTGAACGGACATATATATCAGGCTATGTGGTGTAAAATGTTTGTGTCATAAAATTCACCTTCAATCAGGGTCCTGTTACAATATCTGTTGCATATCACGAACCAATTCGGTTCAAATATGCAGCCGTTACGGTGTAGTGAACGACATACAGTGAGCATCATGGTCATGGATAATTGAAATGAGAAGGCATGCAATGTTCATCTTGGAAGTCCAGTTAATATGGCAACTGTCAGACTTTAAATTTTGCAGACTGGTGCACACATAAACGGGCATAAACATCAGCAAATTATTTGTGCGTATGAAACAGTTAAAGATTTAAAGTAAGTATTTATGTGAAACTAGCTAAAACTAAAACAATGTTATAAAATTAAATTTTATTATGAAATATCAATAGATAAAACATTGCTAATATTTCTTAATAATGAAAGAAAAAAAAAAACCTTTTATACCTGTAGAATCCTGCCTGTGTAATCCCACCTTACGACAACACCATCACTAGAACAGCTATAAATCTGAAGAAAAAGAAAAATATAATAACAGAAATATTTGTAAAAAAGATAAACAGAGACAAAATAATAGATTATTTATTTAGTTCTAAATAATGAAAATGCATTCTGCTGCAACATTTATCTAAAAAAAATTGGAGAAGAGATGCATAAAAGAAATTCTAATAAATCATCAGAAAATAATTGTTTAATCTGCAGATTATACGCTGGAAATTGTGGTATATTCTTTCGAAGATTAAAAATTATAGTAGCTATTTATAATAAAAATTTGCATCAATATTTGAAACTGTTTCTAGTCATTTACTGTAAAAAAGCAAAAATAATTGCAACCACAAGGCTTAAATGAAAAAAGACCATTAAAATTATCTGTAGTTGTCCATCATTTTTATTTTAAATTTTCTTTCCCCATATAAACTATCTAACTGATTGGTAAAGTTATCATACGAATTGAATATTTCCAATTGAGCTAAAAAAAAAAAATGCCTAGCACAAGAATCGAATCCATGTCCTCGACTTATGGAACCAATGTTTTACATTTAAGCCAGCTGAACCGACACAACGACAAGCATATTTCACTCAGGTAATCTCAGTGATAATAACATCTGGTCTGTCATTTAGACAGTTCAACAAAATAAACTGCAGCTAAAGGAACTTCATATAAACTATAGGTATGTAGATAAATTAGTATCCATTGTTTCCATTGAAGTTCCTTTGCCTGCAATTTATTCTTTTGAGTTGAAACTAGTTAATTTTAAGTTTAATAGAGAAAAATATGCTCATCTGTCATCAGCACAGTTAGCTTAAATGGTAGAGCATTGGCTCCATAAGCCAAGGTCCTAGGTTCAATTCCCAAGCTGGGAATTGAACCTAATTCCGCTCAGTTGGAGATATTCTTTTCATACCCCATATGTTTCAAAATACACAATTTCTATTTCCCCATCATATTATTTCTTATAAGATTTGCAATCAATTCACCCTGTTCTCTACAGTTCCCAAAGACCAGTGCTCATATTTCAAATTGATATGGAGTACTAGGAAAGAGTAAAATTTTTCTAAATGCCATCAGTGATTTTATTGAAACCAATTGTAATATATCAATATTAGGAACACATAGAGCTTGCCCTAGCGGATCCAGCCTGAAAAAAAAAAAAAAATTGCCTGGGGGTTTTTTTAAGTAGACCGACTTGAAAAAAACTAATGAAAAAAAAAACACTGTAGGTTTTTTCAAAAGTTTTTTGTGTTATCACAACAGCATCATTATTTAATCTAAGGTATAAGAATACAAAGATAAAGGCCAATTTAAATATATTTTTAAAAAAAAAAGAGAAAAAAAAGACAGATTTAAAGAAGTTTCTAAACAGAGACACATATGCTTAGAAACTTCTTTAAATCTGGGTTTTTTCTAAATACATTTAAATTGGCCTTTATCTTTGACCAAGTGACCAAAAAAGAAATTAGTGTAAAAAAGGGAGATTTTTAGTCCTGTAATTTAAAATGCATCCAAATGCTTTGAATCTTAATGCATACTAGATACTTGAACCCTATTTTGATTACTTGCATTGTTATAGCTTTTAAGATTATAATCAGCCCATTTATTATCCAGCTTAAATGTTCACCGAAAGTGCCATACAGAAGTTTTCAAAACAAAAATGATGGCAGATTATGGCAAAAAAGAGTGAAAAATATAAGTTTCTTTCAGGATTTTATCAGTTTTTCTTTTCTTTGTATTCAGCACCAGCTCATACATATATTTTTTTATGTTTTTACATTTTTTAGTGTTCCCGCTAGGCCATTTTTGGAGGGCGCAGCGCCACGCCCCTTTTAAAATAGGCAAATCCCGCCCCGCCCTTTCAAACATCGGCAAAATGCACCCTTCTGATATTAAAATATAGTCAAATGTGCCCTGAATCTTTCCCAGGAATCGCTGCGATTGTTCAAGATTTTCCTCAATCCATGAATTAGAGAAACTCCACTTCAAAAACATCCTGTTTTTTTTCCCATCAACTTGCCATAGCTTCCAGCTAAATTACGTATACTTTCTATTTTATTTCCCTGGTGGGTGGAAATCCTGGGTGGTCAGGGAAAGTTAGAACTGGACAATAGCATTGTTTGAGCTATGCCCCCTGTTCCTTGCACTGTGATGCTATCTTTTGAAATCCAATTCTGTATCCTTATCTTACAACTTTTCTTTTTTATGTCCGTTCTTTTCTTTCCACCGCTATTTCAGGGAGCAAGATTATGCATCGATTCTGCTATTGTACAAGCATAAACCAACAAAAACAAACAAACACAAACAACAACGAAAAAGGAAAAAAATCGTAGTAGGTGACGGCATTTTAATTCCCGTCTAGAGTAGTTAAACTCCCACCATACGCAGGAGCGTGCGAATAAAAAACTGCGCCCGGGGCAAAGTTTCAATTTGGCGCCCCCTACCCCTCCTTTTTCGTTTAACAGTTCCCAAAATGACGCTGGCAGTATAAATTTGACGCCCGCCCCTAAACTTCCGCGCCCAGGCGACAGCTCCCCCCCCCCCCTTTCGCACGGCGCTGACCATGCGGCTCTGCTTCTTTCTGTGTTCTTTTATTCAGCAAAATTAATGAATACCATGTGAATGTCATCTAAATTGAACCTTTACCCGGAAAAAAAAAAAAATGTGAGAGATAAATAAAACGATAATAAAAAAAAAAAAAAAAAAACTTGAATCATATTTGAAGTAAACACAGAAAAATAAACCTGCCCTGTTTATACAACGTTTAAATAATAATTGTATGGTCAGAATCGGTCTTCATAAAATGATCCCGGTACAAGAAATATTTTCGGGGTCTTGAATTTTTAGTATATGAAAAAAAGTCTAGCCCAGATACTACCATTCTATTCTTCAGAAGTCCTTTTCTATTTAAAGGTATTTTAGCCTTTTTGGGGATCCCTATAAACGCGAGTATTGCGTACTTTGCACTTATCGCACCCTTTGTATGATTAGCCTACAAGTAATTTCGAAGAATTATGCAAACACGCCAAGCAAACTATAATTTTTTAATTCTCTTTAATATGCAACTACAAGTGAAGTTTTAACCTTTTAACCATTGAATAAAAAATTTGATGTATACACTATTTAATAACTAGCAAAAGCCATGCTTTGTTTGGATTCGCGAAGCATTATTTTATAAAACAGATATTTGAAAGTAACAGTATTTTTTTTTTAATTATTTTTGCATCTTTATTAACACAAAAACGTTATTTTACGTTTTGGCGCATTTTAATTTTTTATTTATGATGTAAAACTGGCATAATAAGATATTTTCGAAGCAAACTTTTACAAATTTTTTTTTAAATTTTCAACTAAAAGCTCTTTTAAAGATGTTTTTACAATTTCAAGTAGCCACTGGTGTTTTTTAATTGTTTGAAATATGCATGTTTCCAGTCTTTGTAATCAACATCCGATAATCTTTGATAGCTATTTTAGAATAATATATTTGAAGAAAGCTTGAAGAAAGTTACTTCTTCAAAATCCTATTTTCTGGAAAAAACATTTGAAATCTGCTTTCGTTGATACTATGAATTTTTAACTGTAAAACATTTTATTTTAATTTCTTCGTTTTTATACATGTTAGCGTATGAGAATTGCTGTAATTCTCTCCGCGTGGGAGAACTTTTTACTTTCAGCGAATGGCAACTCAATTAATGGAATTACCTTTTAACGAAGCGCTCACTCATTCTTGCAGTGATGCTTTCACGAATAATTATTGTTGTGTTTGCGAACTTATTAAAGTCCTATTTTTCTATAAAATCCTTCTGATTAATGGGTCGATATTATTTAGCCACAATACGACCAGGGGTGCAGAAAATGTTTCTACTCCCAAAATTTCCCCCAATCCACATGAAAATTTCACCAAAATTGTACTTTATGTTATCGGTAATTGCTGTACTATCGTAGATATAGAATATTTATTTTTCAACTTAGACTTCGAGTATATATGGCAGAAGTGAAATTCGAAACAGAATCACCCCAAAAATACGATACACATTATTCTGACATCGATTTTCTGGAAGTTGCCATACAGATCTTTTTATTTGTAGTGAAAATTTTCTATCACAGGAAATTACGGAATTCGTTCTTAAAATCTAAATCAATTGTATATGTTTCTGCAGAATTTCCCCAGGTGGTTAAAATTTCCTCCAATCCTGGATCGCCGGATCGGACATTTTCTGCACCCGTGAATACGACCTTCGCAAAAATATTTATAAAGAGCTTGAACGAACAACTTCACGCAGATCTTTTAATTTTTCATTTATATAACAAATTTAAGAATTAATTTTATTTGTTTACAATTATTTTGTTGCCAGTTTACAAAAAAAAAAAAAAAAAAAAAAAAGGAAATCCATATTACAATTTTTTTTTAAATGTTTAAGTGTCATCTGTGCAAACGATTTTGCGGGATAATGAAAACATGTTTTATTTAATAAATTAATCATGATTCTATCTATAATTATTTACTCCATGATTTAAACTTTTTTTTTCTGAAAATATACGCGTTTCATTTTTTATTTATTTGCTAAAATGCGTCCGTATTGGAAATGCATGTAAAATAAATTAATTAAAATAATAATTTTTTTAACGTTTTACTGTAAAAAAAATTATATTCTGCAAATCTACAGATCATAATTTATTTTTGTGTTTAATTTGAAGTTAAAATATTGAATAGTTTTTTTTGTAAAGCGTACGACAAATTGTAATTTGAGTGGACTAGTAGAGGATTCGCTTCGCTCATCCTAATAATACTAAAAAGATGCCTACACTATTTTAAAAAAAAAAGCTATGCAGTAATGGACATGAACTCTCAAAAAAATTTTTTTTTCAACCTCCGACCCGTTATATTTTTACTATTTCAACTGAACTCAAAAAATATTTTCTCTTCCCCCCCCCCCCCTCCTCATCTCCGAAAATTAGAAAATTAAACCAAAAAGTGGATTCTTCCCCAGCCCCGCGATCTTTTGCTGAAAAAAAAAAAAAAAAAAAAAAAAGACTAAAAGGAGAAATATGAACAAGGGCATCCTTCCTCGCCTTAACTCCGATAGCCATGTCATGCTTTAGTATTTCAGAAAAGCTTATCTTTCTTTTCATTTTAACTAATAAAAGTGCGTGTGGTATCAATATATATATGTATCAATGGAAAAGAAAACCTGCTTCCATCACAATCGCTCAAGTTTGAGAAAATAAATAAATAAATCTTCATTCTAGCTTTTTTAATTTACAGATGCACATATTATACAAACATGAAACTACATTAGTGAATTATGTATGTTGCCTTACTTTTGAACGCAATCGAAATTTGATATATGCGAAGAAAGCACAGCTGTTAGATTGTTTATAGAAGGAATAAGACATGCCTTATTTTGATAAACAACGTAGAAGCCAAAGTGACACAACTAAAATATTCAACTTTGAGGTTTGTCGATATGTCAGCAGTTTTATCATAATTAGCATCTTATATTCTTTATTTATGCATTTATTTACATACACTTAATGACGCCAGATTAGATGCCTACATGACCCGAAATTTCCAAGATCCGGCCCTCGGGGCCCGATCCATCGAAAAAGTGCAGCTCGGATCCGGTGAAAATAAATAATAAAAAAAATAATAATAATAGCCGATATAAAAGTTCAGTTATGTCCATACAAAAAATAATTATTGGGCATTTACGGTATTAAAGCTAAAAGTTTGGCACGAAATTTAGAGGTCTGCACGTACCTGGCCCGTACTCGGTCCGGTGGAACGTATGCGCATTTTCAAAAAGGCCAAGCCGGCAAATAATAATAATAATTATAATAATAATAATAATCGGGCATAATTGCCGGGTCGATAAAAAAAAAATTTAGCTGGCCAACCGGCCTGATATAAAGATTTAAGCAAAGACGATAAAATATGAACTATTTCCAATGAATATGACTTTAACGAGAATAAGTATAAATGGGAGTCACGAGCTGATGCTACTTTGACAATATCAATACAGAAATGTAACTTATCCAATGTAGAGATCGGCACCGGACAGTTACAATATGTCTGACCCGGAGAATATATTTTTTAGCAGACTCATGCCTGGCCGATATCAGGTTTGCATTGTTTTTCTACATAGTCGAGCTGGGCCGGAACTGGACTTAATTGTACTTAAGAAGTGTAAATCAGATCTATCTCCATAAAGGCTGTTTTTTACTTTTTCTATTTTATTTTCAAGTATTTTTAAATAGGACACTTTCAGTTTCGGAACCGATTTTGGAAATAAAAACACATTCTCATAAATCAGCTCCCCCCCCCCCCCCCCCAAAAAAAAAAAAAAAAAAAAAAAAAAACGAAAAAATATAGAAACCGCCTTTGTAGCGTTTGACCGCAGCTATACAATGCAAATGAAACAAACAAAAAAATAGTTAAAAATATCGAAATTAAAAAACTTCTCCATAGGATTAGCATTAGCGGGCGGGTCTATTCGCGTGATTGACCGTCATAGGCAAGTTCTTTTTTACACATTTTACTTTATTTCAAGACTATTTAAGAATGAGTGTTTTATGTCAAAAAGTTTGTGCCGAGCTTTGCATGGTTTTATCGATTTTTGCATGGACCAAGCTGAGACAATGATTTTCACACGGTGGGGTCCGGTACTGAATTTTTGTGACATTCTTTGCTGTTTTACACAGTTTAGTTTTTTTTTTCTTCACCCACATTTGTCATGTTTCTTTTACCTCATCAGTTGATTCCGATCTAGTGGGAAAGAAAACGCCTTCCCGCATTCTTGAATAGAGAATGCCCCCGGAAAAGTCCCGAATTAATTAAAATCTATTGAGACGGGGCAGTATGTTGGTGGAAGTAGGGACGGAGGGGGGTGGGGGGGGGTGGATAGTCGTCTCAAAGTCTGTTTTCTCCCCTCAATATAGTATATTGCATCTTCTTATATGTACAATAGATGCTTTTAAAGGAAGAAAATTTCGGTGACTGAGGTCAGTTTCCTCAGTCAGAAGTGCTGCTCTAAAACTGCTAAACGTCGGTACATCTGGTAAATTCCCTGCTTGTTTTTTCCGATGGTAAAAAACTTAAATGCCTCTTGATAAAGAAGAAAGAAAGCTGTCAGCAAAAAATGATTTAAACAAAGATAAGTTATTTTTTCTTTTACTAAATAGTAACCAATATTTTTATTGTTATATTTTGATTTAATGGTAAAGGTAGTTTAAAACCTCGACAGTGCTAAAATTTAATGAAAGTTCTGAAGCCTGCCATCGGTGCATACGAGTACGAGGTCATCATTATTAATTTTTCGTATTCCATGAATTATGCACATTATTTTCTGATTAAAATCTCTATAAATAAGAATGCTTCTTGAAATATTTCAATTGTAGGATAATAATGATGGAGAAATATTGACAACTTAGTTTTTATAGGGTTTTTCTTCTTTTTAGAATGTTGAATCTGCTTAGTATGTTATCCATTCTAAAGATTTTCTTTTTCTTTTTTTTTCCTGGTTGGAAGATAAATCCCTATAAATGTAGTTATGCCCATCGAAACTTGACTTTAGATTTGATTTATTTTATTTTTAATTTTTAGCATTTTATTCAAGTTTTGCACCGATTTTTTAAAATTATTAAAATGAATCGTATCTTTTAGTGCAATGCAGTTAATTTTGCGCTCTTTTCAATAAAGTTTATTTGGAATTTCTACAGCAATTTTTGATTTGTAAATTTTTGAAAGCGATTATTAATAATTTTTCGCGCCCAGCGTCGTTTTTAAAATATTGTTAAAAGAAATTCAATTTTAAACTTTTAACCTAATATTAAATTTTGTCTTCCATCATTTTTTATTTCATAACAATTTGAAATTTGATTTTTAACGCAATTTTTGGCGTTTTTTCGCATTTTACAGCTTTTATCTTTATTAAGATTTATTATGATTTCAAACTTTTAAGCACACTATAATAAATATTTTTTTTTTCTATTAAGATCTATTGAGATTTTCAGCCTTTTTATTATCATTATTACTTTTGGAACGTTTATAAAAGGAATTCAATTTCAAATTCTTACCAAATATGATAAATTTTGCCTTCTAAATTTTAAACAATTTTTAAAAGGTTTTTTTTTTTTTAACTTTAACTTGCTTGATTTTTTTTTTTTTTTTTTAGTAATTTTAAATGGGATTTTACTGTTTTTTCATGTTCAACTGCGATTTTTTGACATTCGTGAAAAGAATTGGGTTTCAGTCTTTTAGCCTAATATACAAACTTTTGTCCTCTGCGATTTTCAAAGTTTTTTCTTGAATGCTATTTTCACTGCAATGTAATTTTGTTGTAAAAGGAATTCGGTTTAACATTTAGCGTAATATAGTATTTAATATCTTCCGTGATGTCTTAATTCTAAGCAATTTTTCATGTTTCATGCCGACCTTTTTTTTTTTTTTTTTTTTTTTTTTTTTTTTTTACATGTGTGAAACAATTTTTGTTACGATGTTTCAGCTCACTGTACAAAATTTTGTTATCTGTGATTTTTTTTTTTTTTTATGTTTTACAGCGATTTGCCCATTATAGTAAATTTAGGTCTCTTTTCAATAAAATTTATTCGGAATTAGTGCAGAGATTTTGAAACCTTTCGCGATTTTGTAACCGGTTCGGGCAACGTTGGGTTAGTCAGCCAGTTTAATAAGCTAAAATATAGTTTGCATTCACATTTTTGTCAAGCTGTATGCCCCCCTTCTCCCCTCCCCAGAGAAAGTGGTAATTTCTAGTCCATAATTTATGAAAAATCTGCAAAAAATTCTCGCTTTTACATTTCTATTATTTCTTAATCTGGGATATACAACCTTTTATATTTTAACAGATTTCTGATTCTTCAAATGTATGTATCTCCCCATCTCCACCCCCTTTCTGAAATTTCTTTTCTTCGTTTTAATCAGCTCTACAATTTAGTTAAATGTTTAAAATTATTTACGTTAAATTTGAATTCTTAAAATGTTACAATCCCCGTGGCAGAATGTGCGCGACACTGCGACAGGCGTCGCAGGCTTTTAAGGACACCTGCAGACTCAACGATGCCACGGACGCGATATAATGCATAAATTACACAAAAAGTCGGTCATGGGGCATAAAAATAGCTCTATGCGACCCGTGCGACGCGTAATTTCATCAAAATATCATGGAGTAAGTCTGAATTTCGTCCAAAGATCGCGAGAAAAAACGCAAATATTATCAAAGCATTGCGAAAAAATAGCAAATTTCTTTTAAAAAACGCGAAAAAAACGACTAATTTCGTAAAAAATCGCGAAAAAAGTCGGTTTTTTCAAAGAATCGTGGGAAGAAAGACAATTTCATCATAATTTCGCTAAAAACGGCAAATTTCATTAAAGAAAAAAAAGCTCTTAAAAATGATAAATTTCGTCAGAAAATTACAAAAAAAAAAAACACAAATTTCATCAGAAAAATCCCGCAAAAAACGATAAATTTCATCAAAATTGAAAAAAAAAAAATGGTCAAATTTTGTTAAAAAATCACACATAAAACAGATTTTGTCAAAAAATTGCCAAAAAAAGGGGAGGGAGATTTTGTCAAAATTATCCCAAAAAAGTCAGATTTTGTAAAAAGATCGCAGAAAAACGGCAAATTTCGTTAAAAGATCCCGATAAAACGGCAAATTTTGTCAAAAAATCGCGAAAAAAACGGCATATTTCGTCAAAAAACACAAAAAAAAAATAAATAAATAAATAAATAAATACCGGTAATAATTTTTTTGTTAAATAAATGACAGAAAGTTTACATACACACATATATTGCCATAATTAGCATTACAAAAGCACAAAGAATATATTTATATTCTATTTATATAATATGTATATTATAATTATACAGGGTTCATACTCAGAGGAATATGAGATTCCTGGAAAAATCAGTGGATGAATTTTAGGTTGTAAAAGTCAGGAGAATCTCAGGGGACAATGGAAAAAAATTCCCAAACCTGGGAAAACTACCAAAAGAGTCTATGCTGGGAAATTGGAGGCAATTATTGCTGTTCATGTGCTTTATTATTATATGTAATGATAAAATGTCATTAATTGTTGATATGGGAAAATTGTACATCCCCGAAAATACATCAGAGGATTTTTTCTTGGAAAATGAGTATGAACCCTATTATAGCATCTTGCAGACTATTTTTGAAAATGATTAGTGTTGCAGACATTTGAAGATAGTTCTGCCACTGGGATTACAATTTTTTCTATTCTAACTGTAAATTTTAATGTATATATAAATCTGTATAAAGTATTGAAATAAATATACACTACAATGTGAATAATCAATCATCCAATCTAATCAACTTCTTCTTCAATTTCCTCCCCCCCCCCCAAAAAAAAAAAAAACTTCTTTTTCTTGTAACTGTTTGTTTATTCATTGTGACAGCAAATAACCAATCATCTAAATTCCACTTCTCCGTCTTATCAAGCACACCAAATTTAAAGTATTTTATTTTTTAATATTTTTTCTGTCTTAATGTTAAAACTTTTACTAATGATAAATAATCAATATCCTCCCTCTTTGCTCCCCTTCCGTCCACAGCTCACAAAGCTTATAATCTGTATTTGGTGATTTACAGTAATACCAATTAACATCTAAATTCTCTTGCCTCTAAAACTTCTGTCGTATCCATAAAACTGATAGTTATTCATAAAACTGATAATTTTATGTGGCTAATAGTTTTACAGTATAGGTATGTGAACCAAAATTATTTACTAGATCTTTGAAATATTCAATTAAGAAAAAAATATCTGTAATTTGTTATTAAATGTGATTATAAACAATGATGAGTATGTAATATAACATTTTTATATCAGTTACGAAGCTGTACATTTTCTAAAGAAACGATGCCCTTTTTCGCTGAGAAAAGTGCCCCTTTTCAACTTCAACTGTGCCCTTTTTTTTACTAGCACCCTGCCCTTTTTTTTTCTAGAGTGAACACTAATTTTTTATTTTTTTTTTTTATATTTTAATAATTTTTTTTGAGCAATGTGTTAAATATTTTTAAGATCATGTAATAACTAATTGTATCAGGGTTGGTAAAAAATCTTTTTTTTAAAAAAACCCAAAAACCATAATTTTTTTGGTTTAAACCGGGTTTTTTCAAGTATGTTTTCCTATTACATATGCATGCATATTTATCAATACAAACAAATATTTTTGAATACATAAGAAATAACTTGATTTAAAAGTGATTATAATCAATGTAATTATTTAATATACAATCAGTTATGTAGAAAATTGAAATCGTTTAAAATTTAAACATTTTTAGAAAAAGCTATGTTTTATCTTTCATAAATTAATTGAAGGGGTGCACAACCTTTTGAAGAGAAGGACTACTTACAAATACATCAGTGTGGTCGAGGGCCACATCAATAACATGGAGAGAATTCGACTTCGAGGAGGTAATCTGTGGCCTATAATCGGTTAAAAACTAGTGTTTCAGAGGGGAGTGAAAGGAGGGGGGAGTTACCTTTTTAAGTTCTCTTACCCAGTCAAAATATCCAATTCAGTTGGTAAGGATATATCAGCAGTTTTTATGTCTGTATATATAACCATTATAGCAAGGATTATTTTCATTATGTAACAAGTTGGAAATTGCACGTGAACGTAGCAAATGAGATGCGTTCGTACGATAACAAAGTTTTAAAAATATTCAGATCTTGCTGATATAGTAGAGCGTACTTCGGATACAGTATAGTAGTCGAAATCTTTGTGTTTCTGTAAATATGCAGGAAGTAATTTTTATTATACCTCAGAAACCTATATCTTATTCATAAAATGTGAAATAGTTGAATATAATTAAAACACGCCCCAAACAATGTTTCCCCGTGTAGCATTATGCAGGGGAATACTTTTGTGTGGCCCTGTAATTTAATAATAAAAATTCTTTGCATCACAGATTGTACAGAATGCATATTTGAATATATATTTCATAGATTCATGCCAATTCTATTATGTTCGAATGAGTGTAACATCATAAAAATGCATTTGAATCTTTTTTCCCATTGACCGTAATGTAACGGAATACCTTTGATTGTCCCTGTAAATGATCTATGCATCCGACTTTCATAACATTTGAAATGACTCAATAAAATTACGTAATAATTATATGTTTTAACTTTCAAACAACTAAAATGCATTTGAAATTTTTTTCCCATTGACCGTAATGTAACGGAATCATTTTGATTGTCCCTGTAATTGATCTATCTATCCGATTTTCATAAAATTTAAAATGAATTATGTTATAATTATGTATTTTAAATTTCAAACGATTCAGTTGGGTAGTTTTTGCGTTGTTATATGCGGACAGACAGACAGACGGCTGAACGACAACAATAGGTGCTACGTTTTTACATAATTACGAACGTACCTAATAATATTCCTGGACTTTATTTGGGAAAGTAAAATTTGTTTTATTAAAAGTGATAAAAAAGAAAACAAACGTTTGTGATTTTTACGAAGCTGATCGACGAAATGTGCGATTTTTACGAAGCTGATCAACAAAATGCATAATTTTTATGAAGCTGATCGACAAAATACGCTATTTTTATGAGGCTGATTGACAAAATGAGAGATCTTACTTCGCATAATCGGCAAAATTCGCAATTTTTACGAAGCTGATCGAGAAAAATCACAATTTTTCCACTTCTGATCAATAAGATTAGCAATTTTTAGGAAAACTGACGAAATCCACGACTTTTACAAAGCTGATCGATGAAATTCGAGATTTTTCTTCACATGATTAGCAAAATTCACGATTTTTACGAAGCCGATTGGCAAAATTCGCGGTTTTTACGAAGCCAATCAACAAAATTCGTGGTTTTTACGAAACTGATTGGCAAAATTCATGATTCTTACAAAACTGATTGACTGACTTACAAATCTACTGGAAATTGAGATATTTTGTTATTATCAGTGTCAATTAAAATTATACCATCAATATATTTATATAAATGTATTTTATTATTAATATATTTACATTTCATAATGATATAAGTCTGATAACATAGGGTCATTTCATGCCAAATCAACCAGTGACTCAACCTGACCCTTTCCGATTTCAATGAAACTGCTAGGGATCATTCTCTATGATGATATAAATTAGAGCATATTTTTATTTTTTGTATATCGCTTTAAGTTTTTATACAATCAATTATTTAAATTTTGAAAAATCATCATTTTTTGACTTGCATAAATATTTTCAATTTTGAATTTCTCAAGTTCTATCAAACATAGAAAATTTTATGACCACTCATTTCAAAGAGGAGTTTATAAGGTTTAATTTGATATGCAAGTCGACTATATATAGTTAAAATAAATAAAATTTTAAATTTTTTAAAATTTAAAATTTGAAAATTTTTTAGTTAGTCATTTTTAAAAATTTTGAAAAAAATGTATGTTTGTTGTAATATTATAAGCTTTAAATTCTGAAATTTTTAGAGTGGGATCTCAATGGGATCAGGAGTTATTAAATAAAAGCAAAAATTATCATAAAAATAGCAATTTAATTCTGTTTATTTTGTTATTTATTTATGATTTGTATGGTAATTTTCAGCTTTTATTTCGTAACTCCTGATCCCATTGAGATCCCACTCTAAAAATTTTAGAATTTAAAGCTTATAATATTACAATAAACATACAATTTTTTCAAAATTTTTAAAAATGACTAACTAAAAAATTTTTTAATTTAAAATTTTATTTATTTTAATTATACATAGTCAACTTGTATATCAAATTAAACCTTATAAACTCCTCTTTGAAATGAGTGGTCATAAAATTTTCTATGTTTGATAGAACTTGAGAAATTCAAAATTGAAAATATTTATGCAAGTCAAAAAATGATGATTTTTCAAAATTTAAATAATTAATTTTATAAAAATTTAAAGCGATAAACAAAAAATAAAAATATGCTCTACTTTATATCATCATAGAGAATGATCCCTAGCAGTTTCATTGAAATCGGAAATGGTCAGGTTGAATATTGAATTTTTTTGGTTGATTTGACATGGAATGACCCCATACTAGATGTACAACCATCTTGTGGTACACCGACTTTTTGTATATACAGTAGACTCCCTCAAATCCGCACATATTTTATGGATGTAAACAATGAAACATTCAGTTCAGATGTAGGTGCAAAATTTGACTTTTTTAGTTTTATATCAATTCAATATATTTATTAATTTGTAATTTTTGTTAAGGTTATTGAATTTGTGTTTTTTCATGAAGAAAGAATAATTTATTTCTGAAAAAATAAAGTTATTGCTGATATCATTCAGGGTTGGCATGATTTAAATCAACCGATTTAAATCAAGATTTAAATCTAGATTTAAATCAAGTGATTTTTTTAAAAAAATCATTTGATTTAAATCATTTTTTTTTCATTTTGGAAAGTAATTAGCAGAGAAATAAGAAATAGGTGTTAATATCAGGTGTTTTGCTAATATTTTCAGGATTGCTATCAAAAAGAATGTGACAGGTGTATGTTAAGTCCAGGTGTCCCCCTCCTAATCCTTTAATTGTTTGTTCTTTTGTAATAAACTTTAGACGATGAGGCAAAATACTGAAATACTTTATAAATCATATTTCGTTTGCCAATCTTAGCATCTAAATTATTTGAATCTTTTTTGTTTCACAAGTTAATACTTAAACAAATTCATTAATGTTCACCAAAAAATTGGATACTATGTGCAAGGAACAAGTTTTAAAGCTTTCCATATTACACTATCAAATTACAATCAAAGCTTACGAATTTTTAAAATTTTGAGATAAAAGTTAGAAAACGTATTAGATAAAGATAGCAGAATGTCCAAATCTCCTGATTTTCAGATGTTTCTCCATTCTCCTTATTTTTCACATATTTCTCCTGATTTTTCACACTTTTAAAATATTCTGTGGAGCAGATGCTGTATCTTTCTGTGAGCCGCTATTTTGTTTCCCTATTATTTCTCACAAATTGTTATTATTATTTTGCAATTTTTGAGAAAACATGAAATAAATATTTTTAAGTTTTATGCATACTAAAACATTTGTTTTCACTTTACTTGAAAGTTTAAAAAAATAAATGAATAAGTAAATCAAACGATTTTTACTATTGCTCTTTGAATTTCTACAGTAGATCGTCTTGTTTAATTTCATATCATTTTTTAAAACACATGATTAATCATTAAAAAATCATTTCAGTTGCATTTTGTAGTTTAAGGTTAAATAATAATGTATGAGAAATAACAGGGAAACAAAATGACGGCTCGCAGGAAGATATGGCATCTAAGCCAGGTTTGTTATTGTTACTGTGGTCATGTATTGAATTATTAATAATTTGTCCCTATTAAGACTTACTTATGATCTTTAGTATAGTTTTATATAAGTTAATGAGTAACAAAACATCCCTCTTTTTATAATATTTAGTCAAATTAAAAATATGTTAAAAACAATCTTCAGTAATAACCAAGCAGTATTGAAACTTAAACTTTCACTAAAGATGTTTACATCAACATATTAACCCGGGAATGCTCACACATATCTAGGATATATACGATTTATACTTTGGCACCAATAAATTCAAGGAAAAATCGTCATCTTAATTAATCATTGGCATTGCTCATAAATTTTGCGATAAAATCATTTGAAAATTACTTTAAAAAATTAATGGTTAATAATGTAATAACCGTACTCACCCTGGGTATGTCATACCCTGCACGTGTAATTCCGGGTTAACAAGTTTTCATTGACAAAAATATCTCCTGATTTCTGAAATAAAATCTCCAGATTTTGAACTTTCAGAACTTGGCATGTCTGAGATAAAATTACAAAATTTAAAGCAAAATATGAACAAGCTATTAATGGCTGTCATTTTGCTGGAGTTTTATTAAGTCTCTCTGTTTTAAATTGAAATGAAATTTCACTTAGTGCAGAGGAAAATAATGAAGATTTGGCATTCATTAAAGAAAAATATCAAAATCTTCTCACCACTGTAGCACATTTTCATACAAAAAATGGCTCATTCCAAAAATTACCATTGCTCGAGAAAAAAGTTTCAGGTATGACAGATTATGATTGGTGGAAGTCCTTTTATATAATGGGAGGTAAAGAGATAATCAGTGAAATTGAAATTTAATTTATTTACCAAATAACAACAGACGTGGCTTCATCTGCTGGAATAGAAAGACAATTTTCTTCTTTTGGACTAGTTCATTCAAGCCTTCATAATAAATTAGGAGTGGACAAAGATTCTAAATTTGTGTTTTTGTTCAAACAATAAAATCCCTGATTTATTTCTATTTGCTTAAAAACTATTGAATTAATACTAATTTTTATCCCTTAATAAATAGCTTGCATTAAATAAATATTTATTATAATTTTTTTAATTTTACCATTTTTTATTCATCTATAACCTATTTAAGTTTATTTCTTATTTAGTATGCACAATTCAATTACAAAATAATAGAATGGCTTTAGATTATAGCCTAGATGTTTAATTTTTAGTACCAATCAGTAACAAGAATATAGTATTTACTGAACTGTATAATTATTTCTTATATTATTTTTATAAATTATATTATTTATTCTTTTTTAGTTATTTTTATAAAAAAAAACTGCTCTATGTATTGTAAAAAACATAAAAACACAATAATTAAAAATAGAATTCTAAAAAAATCAAATAAATCCGATTTAAATCAAAAAAATCTGATTTAAATCAAATAAATCCGATTTTTTTAAAAAAAATCATGATTTTTTTCCAACCCTGATATCATTGGTAATCACAATCTTCCCAAATATATTTGTGTATTAATCAAGCTTTTTTAGTCTGGCTAAACCTGAAATAAAGCTTCATTATTTTATTTTATTTATTTTAGTAATGTACCTTTATGAGGCAAGTTTCATTGAATAATTTAGGAAAAACACATTTCATCTTTATAATGAATATTTAATTGTACATTATTGATTGATCGATTATTCATTTGACCTTTGCTTTTAGTATTTTTATCATTTTAAAAAACTGTGGTGTCCCCTACTGAACGCACCACCACTGCTAACTCCATGGTGCAGGAACGAACACTTGCAAACTGCTACTTTAACTTTAACGGCAACCGCTACGGCATTGCCTGAACTGAACTGAACTCATTCGTATTTACTTCGCTTCACGAACTCGTGCTTGTTTGACGCACGCTAAATGCTAATTTTTTCCCTGTAATCAATTTCAATATGTAAATTAATTTTTGTTTTATTAAAGGTAATTAGGTATATAATCGTAGCAGTTATTCTGGCTCCAGAGTAAACAGCTTTATGCTGCATTATTTATGGATCAGCTTGGTGTGATAAAATCATCGATATGTCACACTTACAGCTGAAGTGGTGACCCTCGTGAGAATTTTCGCCTGCAGCGATGCGATCTAGTGCAATCCTTCCGACATTTTGAAGTGACGATCAGCAAAATATCGTAGACTGTTGAAATCTATGATGCAAGTACACGCAGCATCTTATTTTTTGTTTATGGTGATATTCGCGATCGTCGCAGACTATTTTGCCATGTTAAGCCTGTCTACAAAATGTGCTGCTAAGAGGATGTGGTAACCGGCGATCCTGAAGTTTTCAAGGTAAGACCTCATATTATTTCTGTTTACATCGGTTATTTGAGCTTTTCTTAAAAATTTGATTTATATTTTTTCTCATTTTGCTATGCCAGACGACGCGGTTCAGCCCGAACTTCAGGTTCATAAAGTAGGCCTAAAGCTGCCACCTTTTTGGGATAGACACCCCATATTGTGGTTCGCTAATATAGAAGCACAATTTTTTGTTTCAGGCATCACTCAAGATGCAACTAAGTATTACTGTGTAATTTCCGCTCTAACTTCCGACATTTTAAATTATGTTAGTGATATAGTGTTAGCACCTCCCGAGAATAATAAATATGAATCTCTAAAAAAACGGCTTATTGCTGATTTTTCTGACTCTCAACAGAGACAAATTAAAGCAGTCCTTTCCGAATTAGTTTTAGGTAATGACAAGCCTTCACATTTGTTGCGCAAAATGAGACAACTCGCAGGAAAAACTTTGGGTGAAGATTTTTTAAAAACGCTCTGGCTACAGCGTCTACCCACTCAGGCTCAAGCTATCCTTTCTGTATCGGAAGATAGCCTCGATAAATTAGCCTTAATGGCCGATAAAATTCACGATACTGCTGGTGCAAGCATCGATGAGGTGCATTGCTCGAAAACTCCCCTTTCAGATTTCAGTGAGTTACGTGCTCAAATTGCAGAACTCACTAAACAGGTTGAGCATCTTTCACGAAGCCGTGAGCGGCAAGATAGTTTTCGTAATAGATCTGCGTCCAGGCGATCACGCTCAAAAACACCAAAAAACAGAGCCCTGCATGACCAGTGCTGGTACCATTTTAAATTCGGGGAATCCGCCAGGCGTTGCAAATCCCCATGCAAATTCAAACATCAGGAAAAAAACTAGAGCAGAAATCGCATGTGGCGCAATGCGATTTCCAGCCGAATAACAAAAGTCGCCTTTTTGTTTATGACCCATTATCAAAACTTTCATATCTTGTGGATAGTGGTAGCGATGTTTGTGTGTTACCATACCACAAACAAATTCCCAAATCAGACAATGTCATCAATTTATACTCAGCAAATGGATCTACCATCAAAACATATGGCATTAAAGTAATAAATTTAAGTTTAAATTTACGTCGTAAATTTCAGTGGCCGTTTGTCCTAGCAGACATTAACAAGCCTATAATAGGTGCTGATTTTTTACGCCACTATGGTCTGTTAATTGATCTTAAACAGGGGTGTCTCAGAGATCCACTCACTAAATTGAAAAGCAGCGGGACAAAATCAACAGACAATATTCCACAAGTTACATTAATCGCAAACAATTTGGCATATAAAAATATCTTAGAAAAATACAGTGATGTTGTACGCCCATACCCAAAATTGAAAGAGGTAAAACATAATACGGTGCACAGAATTATAACTAAGGGGCAGCCTGTCTTTGCACGCCCGCGTAGACTGCACCCAGCAAAATTAGCTGCAGCTAAACGTGAATTTGAATATATGTTAGAGCAAGGGATATGCAGACCAAGCACATCTAACTGGTCTAGCCCATTGCACCTTGTCCCGAAAGACTCTGGTAAAGATTTTCGCCCTACTGGTGACTACAGAGCCCTAAATAGAATAACAATACCAGACCGCTACCCTATTCCGCACTTGCAGGATTTTTCAAGCCAATTACATGGGAAAGTTATTTTTTCTAAAGTGGACTTAGTTAGGGCATATCACCAAATCCCAGTTCACCCAGATGATATTCCAAAAACCGCAATTACTACACCATTCGGGTTATTTGAGTTTTTATATATGCCTTTCGGGTTGTCCAACGCAGCCCAAACTTTTCAAAGATTTATAAACGAAGTGTTGCACGGTTTTGATTTTGTTTTTGATTATCTTGACGATATTTTAATTGCAAGCAGTTCTGAGGAAGAACACCAAGCACACCTCGAATGTGTTTTTAAAAGACTTTCTGCTTATGGGATTAGAATTAATTTAAAGAAATGCGTCTTTGGTGTTCCCGAATTATCCTTTTTAGGTTATTTGGTTAACAAAAATGGTATTAAGCCTCAGCCTGAACGTGTTGAGCCAATTTTAAAATACGAGTTACCTAAAACTGTAAAAGAACTCCAACGTTTCCTTGGTTTACTAAATTATTATCGCAGAAATGTACCTCATGCTGCACATATTCAGGCCCCACTTAATGACATGCTAAAAGGCACCAAAAAAGGGAAACCAAATATTACTATTGACTGGATTGAAGCTCAAAAAGCAGCATTCGAAGCTTGCAAAAAACAGCTTGTCGATGCTGCAATCTTGGCTCACCCAGATCCAGAAGCACACTTAACTCTTTTCACAGATGCTAGTGATTCAGCGGTAGGAGCTTCATTAAACCAATTTAAAAAAATTGACAATGAGACAAGTTTCGAACCTTTGGCATTTTTCTCAACAAAATTATCTCCTGCACAGCAGAAATGGGACACATATGATCGCAAATTGTATGCAATTTATGCCGCCATCAAACACTTTAAACACATGCTTGAAGGCCGTCAATTTACAATTTTCACTGATCATCAACCACTCACATATGCATTCTTACAAAAAGCTGATAAATGTTCTCCCAGACGACTGCGTCATTTGGATTTTATTGGTCAATTTAGTACGGATATCCAATTTGTAAAAGGTTCTGATAATATACCAGCTGATATGCTATCGAGAATTGAGGCTTTAGAACTCCCAAATGTCTTGGATTATACCGCAGTAGCTCAAGCTCAAAATGCTGACACTGAGTTGCAAAATTTAATTAAGTCTGACACAACCTTAAAATTTCAACATATGATTTTACCGGGAACTGAAATTAAACTTTTGTGTGATACCTCTACACAAAACGTTCGCCCGTATCTTCCTCATGAATTTCGGAAAACCGCATTCAAAATTCTTCACGATTTAGCTCATCCAGGTGTCAAAGCTACTGTAAAACTCCTAACATCTCGTTTTGTTTGGCCAGGAATAAAAAAAGATATTACTAACTGGACACGGACATGTATTCCATGTCAAAGATCCAAAATATATCACCATACAAACAGCCCAGTACAAAACATTAAAATTCCAGATAAGAGATTTGAACATATTCATATCGATATCGTAGGGCCCCTACCCCTTTCGCAGGGATATGCGTATTGCTTAACTATGATTGACCGTTTCACACGTTGGGTTGAAGCTTGTCCAATTTCAGATATATCGGCTGAAACTGTAGCTAGAGCGTTTTATGAAAATTGGATAGTTCGCTTCGGTGTTCCTAGGCTGGTCACATCAGACCAGGGCAGGCAATTTGAGTCTCTTTTACTTACAACATTAATGAAATTATTAGGGATTAAACACATACACACTACAGCATATCACCCAATGTCTAATGGCTTAATAGAAAATTGGCATCGCACAATGAAAGCCGCTTTAAAAGCTCATTTAACTGATCGTTGGACAGAGGTCTTACCCACAGTATTGCTTGGAATGCGTTCTGCATTCAGAGACACCATTAAAGCGACCACAGCCGAACTGGTGTATGGCACAGCCTTGAGATTGCCCGGAGAATTTTTTGCACCAACTCCGGCAGACGTCAATGCAGCCAGATTCGTCACACGCCTAAAAGAGGTCATGCAGCAGGTGTCCCCAGCTCCCACTCACAACCACGACACTAAGAAACGCTCCTTTGTATCGAAAGATCTCAGGAGCTGCAGCCAAGTTTTTGTGAGACATGATGCAGTTCAGCCACCTCTGAAACCACCATACGATGGACCTTTTGTTGTCCTCCAGCGGTCAGATAAAGTTTACAAGCTGCAGATTGGTGATAAAGCCAAGTTTGTGTCCATCGACCGCCTTAAGCCTGCATTCATCCTCAACTGCCCAGACTCGACATCGGTACCTCCCACCAGAACTCTAGAGCCCACTCCAGAAGTACAACAGCCGGAAGTCCAGGAAGTACCGGAACCTCCAAAGGTTAAGTGCACCCGCTCTGGACGGCAAGTCCATTTTCCAGCACGCTTCAGGTAACGTTTCACTAGGAAGGGGGTACTGCGGTGTCCCCTACTGAACACATCACCACTGCTAACTCCATGGTGCAGGAACGAACACTTGCAAACTGCTACTTTAACTTTAATGGCAACCGCTACGGCATTGCCTGAACTGAACTGAACTCATTCGTATTTACTTCGCTTCACGAACTCGTGCTTGTTTGACGCACGCTAAATGCTCATTTTTTCCCTGTAATCAATTTCAATATGTAAATTAATTTTTGTTTTATTAAAGGTAATTAGGTATATAATCGTAGCAGTTATTCTGGCTCCAGAGTAAACAGCTTTATGCTGCATTATTTATGGATCAGCTTGGTGTGATAAAATCATCGATATGTCACACTTACAGCTGAAAAACTATCTAAAAACTTATTATTTTAGTTTATGACTTATTTTAATATTTTAGCATATTGTAAGCATTCATTATACTTCTGATTTCATTATTAATTACATTCAAATTACTTTTTAGAAAATGTAAACAAAGCAATGACCAGAAATCCACAAAATTCTAAAATCTGCAAAACGTCTGGTCCCAAGCTGAGCAGATTTAAAGGGGTCTACTGTATATTATGTTATCTTGCATTATAAAATTATTATAGGCAATGAAATCTGTTAAAGTACGAAAGTAATCAGAATCTAAGTTTGTTATTATATATATCAGATTTAACTGTGTCTTATGTAAATCTGTATACAGTCATCAACATCAAATGATGTAAAAATTGAACGATGAATGAATTAGTATTAAAAGGCAGAGAAAGTTTTCATATAAACAGTAATACAATACACAATACATATATAATATTACCTGTAGCATATTATTTTTGTTTTCTTGAAGTCCAATAATAGATGTAGTATGATGTTTCACGGTTAGGATACATTCACCACTCTTTATCGAAAATACTTTTATGTCTGGTCCATTAGCAATAAACAAATTCCTGAAAGTTAATTATGTAACATTATAAAATTTTCTGAAAATTATCAATGTTATAGAATTTTTAAAAATAATTTAATAAACAATAATCAGTAGAAATGACGCATCTTTGTTACATTTATATAAGATGTTTCAAAAGTTAAGAAATAAAGTAAAACACTATAAAAAAAAAAAAAAAAAAAAAAAAAAAAAAGATCTATGGGTCAGAGAGAGATATGGTTTGCAGGTAAATATTCAGCATGGAGCAAGATTTTGCATAAATTTAAAAAAAAATGTTTATGATCACAAGAACAAAGGGTAATTCTATATCCCTCACACAATGCAAGATCATGTACACTTTTTTGTATTCAAATGTTGTATTGTATGAGCAATATGGTATTATCTGCAGTGCAATAGCACCATCTAATATAATGTGGAATTTTTTTTTTTTTTTTTTTTTTTTTTTTTTTTATAAAAGATTTTAGATTTTTTTTATCATCATTATTTTTATAAAAATCTTGTACCTTGTTGAATGTTTACCAGCAAGGATAGAGTCTATTCTGCACACCTGCAGTGTATCTTTATATTGAATTCCTTGGGACAAAAGTTAAAGAGTTCAGTGTTATCGTTACTTGTTCAGTTAATTTCATTGTTAAATTTAATACTTCATAGACATGGTCCAAACCTTTTATTATATTACTTATTATAAAAATAATAATAATAATAATAATATTTTTTTTTCTAAAAAAGCTCCGAATTAAGGAGATAAAGTTGAACAATTTTATCTAATTTAATACCTAGAGAAAACAGCAATTTTGGGACAGGTGAGTTATATTATAAACACATATATTGAACTTGCCAATTAATCTTCAAAATGCCATTTTTGTAAATAACTATCAATCTGAAACTATGAGATAAACAAAGTGACATGGTGGTTATAGCATTGATTTTATGCGCATTTAAAAAAATATACATATTAAAGAATTATTAAAAATTACAATTTTTTTTTTTTTTTTTTTTCTATGCCAAGTTTAATTTGCTGACTTTTAACACATCTGTTTCAGAATTTCTTATAATGTGGGAATGCTGATGCTTCAAAGTTCATTGTTTATCTCAGAGAAATTATGTGTTACAAAGATCTTCTGTTGCTGTATCAATGTTGTTTTGGTGATTTTCACAATGTTAAGAAATGTCACCCTCTTCTTAATACTTAATACATGTGAATATTCATTCTTCTTGGCTAATACATCTCATTTCTCTTAATATCTGGGGTTTCACAATAACAGAAAGTTCTTTGAGCCATGCTAGTAGGGATGGGGCAAATAGTGATTTGGTTGAATAGCCGAATACCGAATATTCGGTCAAATACCAACATTTTTTCAGAATAAAGAATATACGTATATAAATATAGGCACCACATTTGCACGTGTTGTTTTCCCTGCCAATTTGGCATTGCACATTTGTGCCAAGGGGAAGATCTGTTTAATAAGTTTATAACAATTGTTAAGGAAATAAAATAGGACAAATTAAAGATTTCAGCGAAATGTGCTGTTTAAATGATGCAATTGCATTTATTCAACATGGCAATAAGTATTAATATTTACGATTTATTGTGAAAATTATATTTACTGTTTTGTTACTTATTAAGTTTATCATTTAAAACTGTTTATTTATTGTTTCCTTTTTTATTAAATTCATGTTTATTTACTGCTATTTTTTCATTTAATTCTTTACAATATTTTTATCATATCTATATCCAGGGCTCGGAAATTCTAAAAATTTTAAGATTCCCATCTGAGAACCTGTATGAAAAATATTGGTTCCCAGAAAAATTTATGTATGAGTATTTCAACAAAAGTTGCCGTTTTATCGCGATTTTTAAACAAAATTTGCTGTTTTTGACGAAATCTGCCATTTATCGTGATATTTTAACAAAACCTATCTTTTTTTAAAAAAAATTTATGAAATTTGCCATTTTTTTATGAAATTTCTGTTGTTTGGTGCGAGTTTTTGACGAAATCTGTTGTCTTTTCGATACTTTTAAATAAAATTTGCCATTTTTCACGCCTTTTTTTTTCTTACGAAGTTTGTTGTTTTTCAAGATTTTTTAATGATTTCTTAACAAAGTTTGCTGTTTTTTCGTGATTTTTTGATGAAATCTGCCATTTATCGCAATGTTTTAGTAAAACCTGCCATTTTATCGCAATATTTTAACAAAACGTATAGTTTTTCTAAAAATTTTTTTTACGAAATGTGCTTTTTTTTTCAATTTTTTAATGAAATTTGCATTGTTTTGTGCAATTTTTTTGATAAATTTTGGACTATTTTAGCGAAATCTGTTGTCTTTTCGGTATTTTTTGATGAAATTTGCTTTTTTTCTCACGCTTTATTAAAGAAATTTGTTGTTTTCATGATTTTTTGAAAACAACAAAAATCATTCACAACTTCATCATTCACCAACAACAATCATTTTTTCAAAATTTTCACCAAATCGGCGAGGAAAAACAACACGTGCAAATGTGGTGCGTATATGACATCTGTGCCTAAATATATGTATGTAATGTACACACACACACACATACATTATTTAAAATGGGAAAAAAAAATAAAAAGAAATTTAAGTTCTGTTATTAATCTTTTTTAAAAACTTAATGTATTTCTTGTTTTTATAATATTTCAAACAACTTGATGCTGCTAATTAAAAGTCTTTTAGTATGTGTATATTATAATAGCATAATTTTAATTAGAAGAAAGTAAATTCCTAACATTTTACCTAAAATAGGAATTCACTTATTATTCATAAATTGAACTAATGTTTTTTTTTTTTTTTTTTTTTTTTGAATTTGATAAACTTATTGTAACACTAGGGGTGCACAACCTTTTCAAAAGAAGGGCCACTTACAAAAAAGTCTGGGCAGTCGAGGGCCACATCAATAACATGGAGATAATTCGAATTCCAAGGTGATCTGTGGCCTATTATCATATAAAAAATATGTTTTCAGAGGGAAGTGGGAAAATACCCCTTTAAATTTCGCTTAACCAGTCAAAATATCCACTTCAA
This sequence comes from Maratus speculifer, assembly GCA_964019185.1. Lineage (NCBI taxonomy): Eukaryota > Metazoa > Arthropoda > Arachnida > Araneae > Salticidae > Maratus > Maratus speculifer. The sequence continues at coordinate 18,071,414 of OZ025292.1, read as the reverse complement.
TTGGTAAGGATATAGCAGCAGTTTTTGCGTTTGTGAATATAACAGATATAGCAAGGATTATTCTCAAGATGTAATATTATTCCTTGACTTTATTCCAGAGAGTAAATTTTGTTTTATTAAAACTATTAAATAAAAAACAAAGATAAGTGGCTGGTGCCGAAAAAAAAATGTAATCTTTATGAACGAAGGAGAGGGAAGGATCTGATCAATAGGATTTTTCCGTGTCTCATCACTGAACTTCCTGATTTTTCAATGCCCGATCAACAAAATTTGCAGCTTTCCATGCATGTCGACCAAATTAGGGATTTTTATGAAAGTGATCAACAAAATTCGCATTTTTTACGAAACTGATTGAGAAAATTCGATCTTTCTGTGCCTGATCAACAAAATTTGTGATTCTTACGAAACCAATCAAGAAAAATTACAATTTTTTATGAAACCGATTGACAAAATTTGCAAATTTTACAAGGCAGATCGACATAAACATCATTTTTTACAAAGCCCATCGTCAAAATTTGCGATTTTTACGAAGTTGATCGACGAAATTTACGATTTTTACAAAGCTGATTGGCGAAATTCGCAATTTTTACAAAGCCGATCGGCGAAATTCGCGATTTTTCTTCGCATGATCGATAAAATTCACGATTTTTCTACGGCTGATCGACAAAATTATCAATTTTCATGAAGCCGAACGGCAAAATTCGCGATTTTTTTAAGCCAATCAACGAAATTTGCGATTTTTACAAAGCTAATCGACGAAATTTGCGACTTTACTGATGTTGATGGACGAAATTATTGTTTTTTAAGAAGCCGATTGCCGAAATTTGCAATTTTTACAAAGCTGATCGACGAAATTTACAATTTTTCATCGCATGATTGATAAAATTCGCGATTCTTCCATACCAGGCCGACAAATTTTGCGATTTTTACAAACCATATCGACAAAATTTGTGATTTTTATAAAGCCGATAGACGAAATTCGAAATTTTTACGAACTTGATCGATGAAATTTGCGATTTTTGCAACGCCAATCGACGAAATTCGCGATTTTATGTGAGCCTGATCGACGAAATTTGCAATTTTTCCGCGTGAGATTGACAAAATTCGCAAAATTTCTGTTTCCGACTGACAAAATTTGCCATTTTCGGAACCCGATCAATAAAACTCGCGATTTTTCCGTGTCTAATCGACAAAATTCGCGCTTTTCCGCCTCTAACTGACGAAAATTGCATTTTTTTACGCGGCAAGATGAAATTCACGATTTTTTTTCTTGGGAAACTTACAAAACACACGATTGTTTCGCAGCCGATCAACGAAATTTTCAATTTTTCCGCGCATCATCGCAAAGTTCGTGATTTTCCCGTGCCTTATCAACAAACTTTGCAGTTTTTTCACACTTGATCGACAAAATTCGCGATTTCTTCGTGTCCGATCAACGAAATTCGCATTTCCTTCACACGGCAAACCGAGAAAATATGCGAAGTTTCCCGCAGCCGATGAGTTTAATTTGCAATTTTTTCGTGCATCAACAAATTTGACGATTTTTTTCTTGGCTGTTCAGTGCTATTTTCCGCGTCTGATCGACAAAATTCGCAATTTTTCCGTGCCTGATCGACAAAAATCGCGTATTTTCCGTGTCTGATCTGTTAAATTTACTATTTTTCTTCCGAGCCTTATGGGCAAAATTCGCGATTTTTTCATACCTGATGAATGAAAAGTGCGATTTTTCCGCACTTGATCAGTGAATTTCGTGATCTTTCCGTGCCCGATCTACGAAATTTGCGATTCTTAAATGACTGAAGAAATTTTATATTTTCTTGCTGTAAATTGACGAAATGTACGATTTTTATCTGCGACTTTTCCACAAAAATTGTTATTTTTTCTAGCTGTAAATTGACGAAGTTCGCGGGCCACAGGTTGTGCATCCCTAGTAACACAAATAAAAATTTTAAATTGCATTCTATTTTTTGTTCTAAGATATATTAAATTGACTTTCAGTAGGTAAAAATGGTAAGTTATTCCTAATTAAAATATAAAGAAGGTAATTCACTTACTATCCAATAATACATTTATCTTTTCTTACATTCAAAATCAATACTCTAACTCTTTTGCATAATTCATTATGAGATAATTTCTGAAATAACCTTTAATCAAGTAAATTTTATGGTGGAGAATTAATGATAAAGAAATTTGTAAAAATAAGTCTTTATTCTGAAATCAGTCTCCAAGCCTTAAATTATAAATTGCATGAAAGCAAAAGTTATAAAGCATGAAAGCATAATAAAGATCAATGAGTTTTTACAACCTTCTATCATTAAAATGCCGTGTTGGGAATTTTTTTTTTTTTTTTTTTTTTTTTTTTCTAATAAAAATGACGGACGCGACGTTATACAAAAGCATAAATATGTTATTTGTAAACTAAGTAGAAGCGTTAAGAAGTTTTATAGGATAAATACTGGGTGCTACTTTGATATACCCCCCCCCCCCAAAAAAAAAAAAAATTACGCGCCAAATCTGGCACTCCCTACACACTTTTCCTACGGACCTTTTAGGTTTGCTGTCACTCAGCTTCATTCCTTCATTTGTATTTTTTATGTATTCATTGTATTTTTTAGGTATTCCTTTTTTGTATTTAACTTAATTTTAATTAATGTATTTTTAATTAATTTATTATTTTTAATTAATGTATTTAACTTAATTTTAATTAATTTTATTTTTTGTATTTAACTTAATGGGTATTTTGCTTGGCGAGAAAAAAAACTCGCCAAATTTACGATTTGGGGGGGGGGGGTATATCAAAGTAGTTCCAAATACTGAATCCAGGACATATAATAACAAACTTTATAAAATAAAGAATTTATAAATAAATTATCAATTACAAGTCATATTATTTCCTCATAAATTTAAATCTATATAAAATATACTAACTGAGAATCATAACTAAATAATGGCTTGACAGAAGCAATAGTTACTCCAGATCGGTGTTTTAATGTAAGATCGTGAAGACAAGATTCATTATTAGAAACTTCTTCTTTTTCTTCAACGTAAGTCATATTTATAGATTTATCTCTATTAGTTCTCTCACAATATATTATTTCAATAATATATACTAAATTTTCATTTCATATGATTTCTATGTGCGAGAGGAAAAACAATTCTATTTAAAAAACATTCCTATTCTTATTCTAAGTAGCCCACATGGTCACAAAAGATGAGAAAAACGAACAAAGCCAACAATAACATAGCCTACTATAATACTAATAAAAGCCTGTTTATTTGAGATTAATGTATGAAGTCTCCCACCAGAGGACGCTGATACCTTGCCCAAGTTAATCAGACCAATCATGTAAACCCTGAACCAAAACAATGACACGTGTGCAAACATGTGCACAGAACAGAAAGCAGCTTATTCAATGCTAATTTGGGCAGGGTTTGCGTCACGTGGACTTACACGTGGTTCAATGAAATGGTTCAGGGTTTGAAGCTGTTGTCAGCTTCACTTTTTCGGCGGTTTTTCGCGAAATGGCTCGGCTGGTAGTACTAGTAGGCTATGACAATAACATAAACAAAGTGAATAAATCACTTTTCACATATATAATCACTGCTAATGCTACGGCGTTCTCCGATCACAGGGTGTGTTCAGCAGCTACGTGCGCTGAACGTGCGCGCTCAGGAGCCACCATGGAGCTAAGAAGGTATATGGTGGAGACATATCAATCTAGCATAGCCGCCATGTTTGACTTTTACCTTAGTTGACTTGCGCCGCGAGGAACTTCCTCAATACGACGATCGGGAGCAGACGGGGAAAGGCAGCTTACCCAGGTCAAATATGGCGGCCGCGGCGTTGTAACGGGGGGGTAGCAAAGGCTTCAAGTGACGTCACATATGTCTCCTCCATATACCTTCTTAGCTCCATGGGAGCCACGGACATAGAGTTGGTTTATGTCGCTCCGTTCACTACCCGCAACCGTGCTACAGGTACTGAACAGATTACAGATGTGATTACTTGGTGCTAATTATAAAGATAATCTGGTGAGATTATAAAGTGTGTGCTAATTATAAAGATAATCTGGTGAGATTATAAAGTGTGTGCTAATTATAAAGATAATCTGCAAGTGAGAATGAGCTGACTGGCCGAATGGTCAGAGAATATGGGTTCGAGTCTTTCGTGGGCCAAAAATTGGTTTATGATTATTTTTTTTAATTGTTGGTAGTTGCTTTTTATTAATAAATAAGACATTTTTTTAAAATATAAATTTTATATTAGTGATACAGAACCACATGTCTTTCTATTACAATAATAAAATACTTATTTAAGTACGAGAAAATGAGATTTTTGCGGAGAAAGTTTTATATTTCAAACCTTTTTAATATTCTATATATCGTTCCAAAGTGATTTATATATATATTAAGCAAATGAAAAAAAAAAGTATTCTGCGAAAATATCCGTATACGCATAAAATAATTCTTAATGGTTTTTTTTTTTTTTTTTTTTTTTTGGAAATAAGTTTTTATTGAGATTAGAATGCAAATATAATGCATGCGTGGATATTTTACGGTGTTAAAATCAAAATGGTAAATATTATAAAAGCAAAATGTAAAAGATGTACATTTTTCTTTTTTATTTAAAATATCTGCATACATATTTTTTAAAGAGGTGAAATATTTGGAGTTTGCCTTCTAGTTTTGTAATGGATAAAGTATGATTAGAAGGTTTATAATTTTTCTATTGAAAGCTTTCAATAGAAAAATTATAAACCTTCTAATCATATATAATCACTATAATTATTTATACTAGTATAAATAAGTGTTTTGCTTATACTAACATAATTTCGGATGTCGTTTGTTTCTCATACTTTACGACATAGTTTGGCCTGTTATCCACACGGTATTAAAATATACAATCATTAAATAAGAAATATATGCATACTAAAACTTTTTCTGAAAAATTGTTTAACAGTGCAAATTCCATTGAAATCTATCCAGTATTGTAGATTACAAATCAATCTTGTAATATGTGGATACAGGGCCATTGCTAAGACATTTTATTGGTGGGGGAGAAGACCTTAACCCCCTGACTGCCCAGCCAAAGGGTAATATTGTAATGTTGTTTTCTCAATAATTTATTAAAAATATTAAAAAAAAGATGTTTTTTTCCAATCTCATATAAAACATGTTATTACATATAAGTGTATAATCTTTGAGAGTATTAATTCTAACCTAATTTTTCAAAACTGGGTTTTATTTATAGAATTTTATTAATTGTCTGAGCGAAGCGAAGTCTTTATACTCAGGGATACGTAACGATATTAAAATTCAAAAAAATTCTTTCGTCAAGCAAATCTCAAAAAGTACTTGTCGGATTTTGATTCTGTTTGTACCAATAGGTACCTATGAAGGTAATCTGGTGAATGCACCTACTTTTAAAAATTAATTCCAAATAGTTTAAAAGTTATATTAAAAAAAACTGATAAAAAAGCACAATTTATGTGCATACGTCACAGAAATTTGGTGAGCGTGATTTTTACCGGCTGGACATTTTCGTAAATAACCGAATCAGTACATGGCGTAAATAGTAATCATTTTCGCACTCAGAAATACTGAATGCAATAAAACATTTTAAAATTTAATCATGCAGGAAAATAAAACAGTTATTTTTTTATATTAAAAAATGTCATAAAAACTTTGATTTTGAGATTTTGTGATAATCTCTTAACAGCACTTTTTGATCGCTAAAAGAATGTTTTACATATTTCGAGGGTGAAAATTAGAAACAATTACGTTTTTAAATAAAAAGTTTCTTTTATGACATCATTTTCCCTTTATATTTATTTTCATTGCATGTTTTCTTTTAACTTATATTTTGTTTGTGTATGGAAGTCAATTCTGGTCACTAATTTTTCGGCACGGATACCACAAGCGCATCAGATTTGGCGCAATTTTTTTCAAAGCCCATTTGGCGAAAACTCCCTTTTCAAATAACGCTTACATACACATTTTTAAATAATTTTCTATTTTCAAAAAGAACTTACAACAAATAAAATAATAATAATAATTAATAACTATAAAAAGAAATATTTTATATAATTAAAAGAAGGAAGTGAAAGAAAATAAACATTTTATGAGTAAATAAACAAATAATAAATAAATAAAGCCGGGTTACCATCTCAGGTAAAATAATGCCATTTTGAAGCCAATTATGTACCCTGGTGCATATGTGACATCTTTTCCCATTTTTCATCCGTTTTCTGTTGGCATACAACTTTGAAATATGGAGTATGTATGCATACCTGGGAGCAATACTGGAATTAGACATTGATTTTTTTTTACATCGATCCAAAAAGAGGCAACGGGGCTATTTTTTAAAGTTTTATACAATTTATACTGCATAAAGGAGCCACTTACCTATTTCTATATACCAGAAGAAGTAAGTGGTATGTAAAAACAATTATAGTATACATAAATAAAATACTTGAGATAATATACTAGAGATATAAGCACCGGGTTTGGCGAGATTTTTTATGCCAATTAGGCGAAAACATCGTTTTGATGACCAGATGCATATAGCATGCTATAACAACACGTTATTTATTTATTTCAAAATGAAAAAAAAGGAATAAACGAAACATTTTCTGTTATTAAAAGAGATATAACAATCAATAAATGATAATATTTTTAGAACAAACAATTTATTATAACATTTATATGATAACCAGTGTGTTAGGCAACTAAACGCCATTTTGGCACCAATTAGGTACCTCGGTGTATATAGGGCATATATGTGCCATATTTATTTGTAAAACTGAGCATGAATGTTTACCAGGTGTGTTTTCATAGGCGCTTATATCTTTTTGCAACATAGCGCACCTTTCGAAGCCAAAACTGCACAAAAGAAAAAATAATCAATATTTGCAGCATTTTTTTTTTTTTTTTTTTTTTTTTTTTTTTTTTTTTTAATGTAATGCACATTTTGTAATCAGTAGGCTCGATAATCAGACCTCGTTTTTTTTGCTTTAAAAGATGATATTTCATACGACGTCTTTTTGGGATTCGTCGTTTTTCCATATTTGATAGTATGTGTCTACTCGTTTTGTACCATTTTTCGTAACTTTCTTCTTTATTAACAGCGACATCTGGATTTCCTATTTAAATAAAAATTCTTCTAAATACAAAGAATTTTGTTAAAATAAATAAAGAAAGAAAATGCGGACATCTATTGCTCAAAACACAAAATTTTTCCTATTCAGTTAATAAAAATCAGTAAAAACATAATTTTTATGATAATAAAAAGGTGACTTATGTAATAACAGAGTCATATATTATGTACGTTATGGATTAAGTATGAATATTTCTCCACCATTAATAAATAATAATAATAATAAAATAAAATGTGGACAGACCAAAGTCTATATTTGACTGAAAACAACAACCCCTTTCTAAATGCTTTAAAAAAATGGCCAATGAAAAGTGATATTTCAAAAGTATTATTTAATTAATTAAAAACCATTTATTTTAAACTAAATGAATAAAATATTTATATTTTTAATGAAATAAATGGGATTTGAAAAATTATTGGAAATTTATCACCATAGATGTATCAATATTACAATCAGTACTTTGTATGCAAAATGGAACAATTATCAATACTTTTTGTACCCGAAAAATGGTCGTTGCTTTTTTTAAGGTTAAAAAGTAGATTACGAAATATTCCTATACAGAGATGCCAAGCCACCGCTTATTGCACAGCAGAATATTATTATAGGACATTTTCTTATAGGAAAAGTTATTTTTTAAATCCGCAGAATGTTCCAATTTAATAAAACATTTTCTGTATTAAAATAATGGTACCCAAAATGCCGGAGACTTGGCAGCTCTGCCTATAACATTTTAATTAATCACGGTACTTTTTTTAATCGGATTCAAATTTAGTAAAGACAACGTTTTTTGGCCAAAAGCAGCTTTTTTCAACATGTGTAACTACGATACGATTCCTTGATGTTGACTTATGAATGTTTTGACTTATGCTATTATTGCTTCCTCTTATTTATTTATTTGAATTTTAAATAAGATGACTCAAAATCGTGTTTTTTTAATATACGAAAAAAATGCATTTCGTGTGAGGGCGAAAAGGACAATATTTGGCGATTTATTACCTGCGTTTAGCTAAGTGTCTTATTACCTTGTATTTAATACTCTTCACAATACTTCGCTATTATATGACTTAGGCGCTTTTATAAAAAGTTTGACGTAATTCGGGCTTAAGAAAGTGAGTTTTTTGCTGAATAATGCAAATAAATGAAAAATGAATACTAAGAAATACTAATAAAAGAAAAATGAAGCATTATATTGATCTATGTATATTTAAAAATTCATCTCCTAGCACTAATTAGATAATTTATGTGCAGGGGTGGGGAAATTTTCCAAATTCTTACCAGCCAAGGATTTATTTCGCCAGCCCTCAAGATGCAACACACGCAGTTGAAAATAGTTATGACAAAATCGCACGCGATTACAGACAAAATTACTATTACTACAATGCATTTTCATAATTCTTTTTTGTATAATATTAAGAAATATATATAACAAAGGTAAGATTAATATTAGATAGAACTTAGTACCATACTTACACTGTAATAATTTGGAAAGTTAAAATATCTAGATTAAAAAAGTGTTTCTGATAATGTGCCTATTGCCTACAGTTTTTCAAAAACTAAAAATGCACTCGCCTTATGAGAAAATCCACTCGCCACTGGCGAGCAAAATGATGTATTTCCCCACCCCTGTTTATGCGTATATAATAGGAGATAAATAGCTTTTGATTCTGTATTTCTATGCTATAAAGCATTAACGTTTGTGTGTTTTTCGTTAGCATTGGGAGTACCTAGCCGATTTAAAAAATAATATTGGCAAAAAATGTTGGTAACCATCTTTGCTGCAAATTATACTATATTTTGCGTAGGAACAATAATCACCATCAATGCACGAGCAAAAAAAGTTCTAAAATTGAGAATTCTTTGATGTTGATATGACTAAAAATTTAAAATCTTTTTTTTTTTTTTTTTTTGGTGGCAACTTTGAAGATATAATATTCTCGTTATGAACGATTTCTAAAACATTCGACAATTTAATTTCACAAATTAAAATTTTTTTTTTCTAGAAAAAGTTTTAAACCCAATTTATTGAGAATATTGCAATTTCTAGGATACTGTTGGGGTCAGAAATATAACTTTGGCATCACAGTAACTTATAAGATGTAAGTGCTCGTTTAGGACAAATTTTTAAAAAAGGATTCCTTAACTCTTATCGACAACCTCATTGCATCCGTGGAAAACAGATATTCAACATTATAAACTATTCGGACGGATTTCACACCATATAAAATACACTCCATTTCTCTTCAAACATAATAGTTTATGTTATTTATAGTTTCTCAAATCGGTGCGAAGCTTCTGTTTATGCTCATGACATCATTTCAAAGAGCTATATTTCCAATATAGGAAAATTTGGTGTTTTATTTTCTGTATTACTTTTAACATTTTGCATATTTCCAATTTTATATCCATGCATGGTTTGCTTTTCTTTTATAAAAATAGTATATGCAACAAGATTTTGTAGTTCTACGATTCGATATGCTTATTTTCATCATTATATTTTATCACAATGAATGACCAATTAAAGGTAACATCTCATTTTCTTTACTTATCGCATGTTATTAAATGTGTATTCTCAACAATATCGCTCAGACTAATCCCTCTGAGGGAAGTCCTAGTTTAAATATTGCTTATGTTACAGTGAAACCTGCAGCTTAGTGTGCGAAAAAATCCGGTCGCGGCAGTCAGGAGGTTAAACTGTCAAGTCAAATTTTCATATTTGCCAACTCGTTTTATAATTTTGCTAAGTTAACGCACTTAGAAAATGTAATAGTTTTTATTTATAAAAAAAATAATTATATTCCCAATTAGAGTTGCAACTTTTACAAAATCTATCAAAAATAGAAAGTGTATTGCAGTTTTTATTAAAATTTTAATTAAATTTGACATAAAAGTTTTAAATTTGCCAAGTGTTACAACATTTGCGAATGTTTGGGGGGGGGAGGCTCCTCCCCTCTTAGCGTGGCCCCTGTGTGGATATCTCAACCTTGGTTTATCAACAGCATTCTATTTAATACGAAAAGTATAAAGCAACTGATAAATAATTTTAAAATAAATAAAAAGAAAATTATTAAAAAATTTAAACCACCAATCGTTAAATTGTATGAGTCAACCTACCAACTTTGCCTACCAAAGCATAAAAAACCGGTTTGGCGCGCTAAATCTGCCATAGAATTATTAAAGAGAGAAGAAGGATTCTGTTCGCACTGAGAAAGTTAAGTCACTTAACTTGAAGTTTTTTGAAGCGGTCGTACCCGGAATCAAGATTCTTGCTTGAGCAAGTTTCTGGAACTTGCTTAATACCCTGTTCACACTACGGATGTTTAAGATATCTCAGGCCTGGAACTCTCTCAGAGAGTTCTACAAACTCTCTCAGAGAGTTTCAACTCTCTCGAGCTAGATACAGGAACAACCACCTACTCTCATTGGCTACAAAGTTTTGCTTTTACTGATTGGCTGTTGTGGCCGTCTTTATTTCAAGCGCATGCGCATACGCTATATTTGTTCAGTTCAGAGATACAGTGACATTCGCTGAGATATCTTAGGTAAATTTTTCAATGTGAACAGGCCATGGAAGAACGAATATAAATATGGAAAGAAAACCGGTCAATGGAGGCGATCCGAGGCATGCCGAGAATTCTGGGACAAGTGTGACCCTGAACTGCCGGCAACCTTGGCGATTTTTTTCGATTGGCGATAACTTGGCATGTGTTTTACCTCTCGCCGTAGAAATCAGCACTCACTCGTTTCTTTTCGCTTTGCTATCAGCCATTGACGACGATATTTTACATTTATTTTCTAATATTTTGCTTATAGACAAAAATGAATTTTTGAATTTACATTCAAAATGCAAAGAAAATATTGGAAGCATGTAAGAGACAGGTGAGGGGTTTGCGGGAAATCAAATATTTAATAACTGGATTATTTGTCTATTAAAATTCTTTCTAAATCCCCCCCCCCCCCCATACCCCAAGAAAAAGTGTGTGAGCTTATTATAAACATCTGAAAACCATCTAAATGAATTTAAAAATGTCTTTTCACAGTGAAATTTTTTGGATTTTAAAAATGAAAGGATATTTTAATAAGGATCTTTTAGGAATGAAATATTGTGTCCTATTTATATATATATGTGGGAATATTGAGTGATTAGCTTATGATTTAAGTAAAACTAATATTCTTGATAAGATAAAAAGGTTTAATAGACATAAAATATGTAAGTAACATTCAATGATAACAGTAGAACTGAATAATATTTAAAAAAAATAAGCTTCCCTGAGCTTTTGATTAAAAAATCCATCCAACTCGCCATTGCTGAAATCTATAGAACACCTCGTTCTTTTTATGCATCATCACGTGAGTCTCAATTGGGATATCACGTTCATTAAATCATTGAGTATATTATCTTTTATTGCTTAATACTTCATCCTTTATACCCACATTTTCGGTCATCCTGACGTTCCTGGCGACCTCGCCAGCTGCCTATTAAAATTTAGACACAAATTTATAGAAATAAAACAGGTAAATATAAAACAACAACATCTATCGTTACAAGTAAACATAAAACAAAAACATCTAACATTATGCAGATGCATTACCCCACGGCTTGACGTATTTTGCAATAGTGAATATCTTGTCCACCATGGTCTCCAATCCTCTTTGCATCATAATGATCATGTGATTTTTCTATAATGTTTTTATTAGGTCCATGGAATTTTCTCCTTGTCATTCCTGTTCCATACTGCATTTCTTGGATTAACTTGGTATCATTTAATTCATATCTGTTAGGTACTTTTCTCATCATGTTAAATTGCTTTCTATAATTACCATTACTCCAAAAATATAGATTTCTACACGGACCATTAAAATTTGTTTTTATGGTTCTTTTGCCTTTAAATTTAAAAGTATCCTTTTCACACGGTTCAGCCCTTTCTTTTTCAAAAATTTCATATTTTCTTTCTGTTTGCTGTACCTCTAAATATTTCTGTTTGCTGTTTCTCCAATTTTCATAGTGACGTTTTCCATCAAAATTATTTCTCGAATAATATTTCTTTTCTTCATCTCTATCATTGTAATCACGCTTCTTGTAATTTCTGATAAATTTCTGTTTATTTGCATTAACTCCTTCAATATTCCTTTCTTCCCTCGTATTTTTCCGTTTATAATATTTTTTAATTTTCCTCGTTTCATTTTTATTTTCATTGGCGCGTGCACATAAATTGCGTTTTTCTTTTAGGTCATTCATTCGTCCTGTTTGTGATGTCTCGTTTCTTTCATTCAATCTTTTCTTACTAATTAAATTTTCTTCTTTCTCATTTATTTCTTTTCTAATTTTCAAATTTCTCACGTGATTCAAATCAATTTCATTTTCTTCTATGACTCTCGCGAAATTAATCAAGTGATTACCTCCTGCATTATTATCATTTGCAAGTATAACATTTTCATCGCGTGAATTATCTAACGTAGACGTTTTCATTTCATTATTATTTTTGGCAGCATGATTCAATTTTATATCAGAATTCTTCTGAACTTTAGTGTAACCTACTTGAATACTATTGCGTTTGCCAACGATCTTAATTCCATTCTCGTCTGTCGCCAAATTTAATTTGCTAATGACATCATATCCCAGTAAAATATCATATTCAAGAGATTCTAGCACGTACAAATTTGTTCTGATTAGAAAACCATCAATATTAAATTCATATGGGAAGTATCCTTTTGGATAAACAACTATTTTATTTATGCCGGACAAAAAGATATTATTTGAAAATAATCTTGGCGAGCCTATTTTCGTATAATATTCGTAACTCACCAAACTGATATCACTTCCAGTGTCGAAGAAGATCTGTGTCTTTTCACCGTTAATATCAATATTTTTCATGTAATCTGATTTGGCACTGTTAGTTTGCTTGATTACTCCGGAATTCATCTCTTTGTAGTTGGATAATCGCGGATTTTGGCTCCGATTTTGGCTGTCATTTTTTATTTGTTTATTATTCCCATTATTACACTGCGATATTACGTGGCTAAGACGATTACTTTTGAAACACATAATTTGTGCCCTGTTCTTTTCATTTAAATAAGAAAATTCATTTACATTATCTGTATTATCTTTAAATTGTTGTCTTCTTAAAGTATTATAACGTTGATATGGTAACCATGGTTTTGTGTTGTTGTTTTCGCGCATTTTTGGCTCTCTTTCTTCAAAGCGGTGTAAATTTCTATTCAGGGTTTTAATATTACGTCTTGCTGTTTCGTAATCATCTAGTTTACAAACTAATGTATCAACACTTTTAATTTTTGGAAGATCATCGATAAAATGTTCTTTCATTTCTATCGGTAACCTTCTCTTGATTTGATCGACTAATATTAATTCTTTTAAATCTTCAAAATTGGATACATCAAGACCGGTAATCCATTCTTCTAAATAATTCCTTAACTCAAATGCTAGATCGCGCCAAGTGGCTGAGTTTTCTTTCTTATGCGACATTAATTTTTGCCTAAACTCTTCTGGCGTCAATTTGAATCTTTTGAGCAGCAAGTTTTTTACATAATCGTAGTTATTTGTTAATGTTTCTGGTTCTCTAGTTATAACATTAGCAATTTCTAGCGGCATTAAACTTAAGTGCATGACCCAATTCTCTTTTGTTATATTCATCCTAGAAATCTGTCTCTCGAATAGAGCTAAGTAGATACTAATATCACCCTTCCCATCAAAGTGTGACATTAATTTAGACAAATCTAGTTGCTTACCTGTACCAGTTACAGCCGAACCGTCACTTGTATTTATCATATTTCCTTGAAGTTCAATTTTTCGTAATTCGTACTCCATTTCCATCTTCTTTTCCTCTAATCTTCTTTCTGCTTCTAACCGTAACCGTCTTTCTTCTTTTTCTGCTTCTAGTCTTTTTTCTTCTTTTTCTGCTTCTAGTCTTTTTTCTTCTTTTTCTGCTTCCAGCCTTAATCGTCTTTCTTCTTTTTCTGCCTCTAGTCTTCTTTCTTCTTTTTCTGCTTCCAGCCTTAATCGTCTTTCTTCTTTTTCTGCCTCTAGTCTTCTTTCTTCTTTTTCTGCTTCTAATCTTCTTTCTTCTTTTTCTGCTTCTAGTCTTTCTTTTTCTATTCTCTCCGCGGCAATGACTTCAAGTCGAACTTTTACAAAATTTTCTTCATAATCCTTCGATTCAGTCACCAACTTTATCAAATCAATGATTCTTGGACTCTGAGGCACAACTATACCTAGGTCATCACACAATGTTAACAAGTCCGCCTTTCTAGCTTTATTCAGAACAGACATTATAATTTTTGTTTACACTTCAACAAAACAATATAGTGCACTATCTTGCAGGCTTGATTACGGATAATTTCTAATTATTACACATATAACAAACAGTTCCTTTTTTACATAATACGTATTAGTTTAAAAACAAAACATTTTTCTTAGACTTAGATCTTCTTAGTGTAAAATAGCTTTCATCGTGAAATTCAAATTCAAATATAAATCAGCGAAATCATTCAAATCCCGGCAACGAACCCCCAAAACTTGTGGGAATATTGAGTGATTAGCTTATGATTTAAGTAAAACTAATATTCTTGATAAGATAAAAAGGTTTAATAGACATAAAATATGTAAGTAACATTCAATGATAACAGTAGAACTGAATAATATTTAAAAAAAATAAGCTTCCCTGAGCTTTTGATTAAAAAATCCATCCAACTCGCCATTGCTGAAATCTATAGAACACCTCGTTCTTTTTATGCATCATCACGTGAGTCTCAATTGGGATATCACGTTCATTAAATCATTGAGTATATTATCTTTTATTGCTTAATACTTCATCCTTTATACCCACATATATATATATTTAAATTCGAATGACACATTTTTAGAGATGTTTGACCATAAAACAAAGATCAGTGTGACAAACATATATTTAGTATTTTTTCTTTAAGGAAGGAAAAAAAGAATGCAACCAAAACATCCAGAATAGCATTTAATTAGAAAAAAAATAATCACTGTTCATCAGATATATTTGGTTTTACACCTTTGGAGATCATGGATGAAAATCTAGGATTAGTTAAATCTCAATTTGCATATTAAAATGCAATCGGTCTGCCAAGTCACTACTAGTGTACTTTTTAAAGTAATCTGATCATTCCCTTAAGTGGTTCTCAAACTTTTTTTCTTTATTCAACAATATCAAACAGTCTAATGCAGTTACATATGTGCAAGAAGTGGTCCATCCAAGCAAAAAATTTTAAATGTTTCTAAAGAGATAAGCCAATAGATTTAAATTTGTCGTGCATTACAACTAAAAATTGATCTTTAAAAATAAAGTGGATAGTTTTTGCTAATAATATTTCTATTTCACTACATAAAGTATAATTTACTATTGGTTAAAAATCTTTCCAAGGCTGAAGAATTGATCTTATGCACATTTATAAACATAATGGTGTGAAATGTTTAGGCATGGATTAATAGAAAAATTTAAATATTTTTTGCTGAATTTGTACCTTTTTATGCACTATTGCACCTGAATATTTTGTAGGAAAATGTCTATTTTGACAGCATTTTCTCACAATTTCCAAATATTATAAAAAGTAGTTTGATTACATAATTCATGGAATTAAGAGCAAAAAAATAATTTAAGAATGAAAAATGTGATAATTTATTACATTCAGGAAAATGGAAACATCTATTAAAGTTTCTTTTCAAAGAAAAATATCTTAATGCAATATAACTGTATAATTTTTATTTAGATGTGTAATATATATTAAAAGTACCTTTTACTGCCTCTAGGATTTTTTTTTTTTTTAAATGTTATATTCCACCAGTTTTTCCTAAATTTTAGTATTCTTCATTAATTCGAGATATGTAATACACGTTAAAAATATCTTTAACTATGTCAAAGGTTTTTGTAAAATGTAATACAGTGAAACCTCCAAATAAGGAACACCCATGGGACCGAAACTTTCATCCCTTAAATAGAGGTGTCTTTTATTCAAAATTTTGATTGGTATTTTTAATTAATCATTCAGAGGTATATAAAAATAATCAATCATTAATGGTGAATTTTGAATGTATCCAAAAGGTACAGATTACATTAATCAGACACAAAAGAAATAGAGAATTAAAATATTAAAATTGATTACCAAATCATTAAATTATTTGCAAAATTATTGGTTTTTATTTTATATATAAATTTTGTACATGCAAAACGTATAAAAAAATTTACTTGAAATCATCTATCAAAAGTAATTGTTTTGCAAATTTCAATATTTTATTACAATCCTTTCAAGCGCTCATTTATTATACTTATAAATATTAGTTGTCATTATCAGCAGTATTTACAAAAAAGGTATGCAAATGCGTTGTGTATTTTAAGGCAACAAATCTATCAACTGCTGTGCTCAGCTACAGAAAAAAGTTTTGACACATTTACAAATTCATTTTTAAACTGAAAAGTATAACATTGGAATTCCTGGCTGTTAGTAGCGATTTGGAATCAAACTTTGTTTTCAATATGTTGATAAATAAATTGCATGTTGAGTTATATGTGATATTGATTATGTGACAAATAAGTTTTTCACCTTTTTTGAGTAACTATTCTTCTTTCGCATGGAAATTAAATTCAAAAGTGGTTACTTTGACAGTATTTTTTTAAAGATCTATTGCGGTTGTGCACACACATGCAAATAAAGTATGATTATGTAATTTCTGAATAATAAAGTCTGCTAGTTTTAAGAATTTCTGAATAATTTTAAACTTATGTCATAAAAGTTGCCCATTTGTATTTCAAAACAGCCTAAAAGCATCAGTAAAGTTCTCTACTTCAAAGTTTTCTTTTATTCTCGACTTTCAGAATCGCCCTCATAAATTTCAGCATTACTTTCACTGAAGATAAACGTACTTATGTCAAATCAGAATTGTGGGTAAATAAATACTCGTGAATTGTCGTATGTCTCTATTGACATGACTGTCTGCCTGTTTCATAAGTTCACAAAAACTCTATTTTCATTTTGATCACGGACTAGTTTATTACCTGAAATGCAAAAACTGTCTCTTATTTAGAGGTAAATGCATTATGCGTACTATATCAAGGGACCGGGACTGGAAGTTTTGTCCCTTATTTGGAGGTTTCACTGTATTCCTCAAGTTTTCTCTAAATTTTAATTCCTTCCATAAATTAAACACATGTACATATGCTACAAACTAGTATTAACTGCAGTATTATGATTTAATTAAAGTATAGTTTAATTACATATTTATTGAATACTTTTTTATATATAACTATAAACTCTGTAGCTGCTCTTTAAAAACTATAAAATCTAGTTGCACTTGTTATTTTGAACCAATTTTCCAGATGCGGAAATGAAGAAATATCTTTATAAGGTAAGGCAGCCATGAGTTATGCGAGACATCAGGCTTAATTAAATGGTCCACAAAAAACATTAAATAAGCTAAAGTTTTTTTTTCTCTCTCTCTCTTCAAAACACATTTTTTTCTTTTTTTGGGGGGGGGGGGGGGCATTTTTTGAATTTACATTCAAAATGCAAAGGAAATATTGGAAGCATGTAAGAGACGGGTGAGGGGTTTGCGGGAAATCACAAATATTTAATAACTGGATTATTTGTCTATTAAAATTCTTTCTAAATCCCCCCCCCCCCATTCCCCAAGAAAAAGTGTATGAGCTTATTATAAACATCTGAAAACCATCTAAATGAATTTAAAAATGTCTTTTCACAGTGAAATTTTTTGGATTTTAAAAATGAAAGGATATTTTAATAAGGATCTTTTAGGAATAAAATATTGTGTCCTATTTATATATATATATATATTTTTTAATTCGAATGACACATTTTTAGAGATGTTTGACTATAAAACAAAGATCAGTGTGACAAACATATATTTAGTACTTTTTCTTTAAGGAAGGAAAAAAAGAATGCAACCAAAACACCCAGAATAGCATTTAATTAGAAAAAAAAATAATCACTGTTCATCAGATATATTTGGTTTTACACCTTTAGCAAACTGTATTCTTTTTTTTGGGGTGGGGGGGGGAGGGAGATTGAAACAATGCATTTATTATTAGTTTAATAATTTCAAGTTACAAAAAGATAACTATCATACACATGGTTATAATTCATTTTAATATATAAATGACTTTTAAAATATATTTAATTTGACTTTGTAATATAGATAGAAAAAAAAAATTAAGTCTTTCATATTTATCAATTTCATGCTTACTAACAGAAATTTCGAAAAATAAACAATATCCTTTTTGTCAAGTCACTTGGAAAGATTTTTTTTTTTTTTTTTTTTTTTTTTTGGGGGGGGGGGGGGGGGAGAAAACATTTTTGTAAATCTTCTAACAGAATACTCATTCAAAAGTACTTATTGCATCTTTGAAACGGATTTTTTAATTATTATTAATACTGTTATTTCGAATAAATATTGTAGTAGCACAATTTAAAGTGACTTATTTAACTTAAGTTTACTGTACAATTGAAACTATTTTTTTTAAATATTCATTGAAAAATCCAGTAAACTTTACTTAAACCTTAAAGTAAGCATTGTAATGGATTTTTTATACTATAAGCCTTGTAATAATAAAATTTAAAAATACATATCAAATTTAAACTAATTCTGAAAATAAATTAGATTCATTGGAAACATCTAGAGAAACATAGAAGCAGGCGGTTATTATTTTTTATAAATCATAATTCTCTACATCTAATAATTTCAAGATAAATAGGTTTGTTTGGATAATTATCAGACGTTCGCTTCTATTGCGCCGTCGGATAATGCATTTGTAAACAAACAGTATCGCATGCTTTTTTTTCTGTAATAAAACGTCGAGTGTAAGGCCAAATAAGCGATAAATGCGCCAAACAGTTGCCATTCCCCAGGGAATGCTGGGATATGGGTGAACCTCACAGAAATCCGGTGGCATCGGCGATCACCCTGCTCCTGAGGGGAAAGAGGCTTCGTTTTCTTTCCATATCTATATTCCTTCTTCCATGGAACAGGCATCCAATTCCGAGAGGGTCCACTTCAAACACGGCGATCTTAAGATATCTTAAGTTTGTGGTGTGAACAGGGTATAAGTGAGCTTGCTCTCTTAACTATGAGTTGAGTGGTAATGTGCCTTCTGAATATTTAATTATTATTTCTGAATTTTAGAATATTTAATTCTGATTATTAAATTAATGAATTTGAGTACTACAAATAATTATAAACTATTTCAAGTTGTTATTTGTTTACTCCAGTTGCTTAACACGTGTGTTTGTGGGGTGTTTTTGTAATCAAAGGCCGAAAATGGAAAACGTTGAACCTGTTATTTCCTCCCACAAAAGAAATTAATTTTTCAATTGAAATAAGGTAGGATAATTACAATGTAAACAAAAAAGTTAAAAGTTGCAGTTACAAATTTCAGAACTTATGCGCATGCTGAGATGTCAGTCTGGCCAAGTTTGTTTTGTAAATGCCATGAAGATAGATATAGTAGAAGGAGAACAAAGACGGCGCTTCCACTTTCGTCCCTAAAGTCTTTCCGAGTCTGGCTGGCATTTCCGGCAGTTTGGGAGCAGATGAAGTCTAGCGCCCCCTACGTCCCGCTAGCAGACTAGTCGAGAGACCAGTCAAACAAGTCATGTGATCGAAAGTCAGTGCAGCATCACTAGCGCCATTCCATGCACCGGGAAATACTTTGGGGCTAAGTTCTGTTGGGAAAAGCCTATCTTCTTGGTTCTCCTTCTATTATTCTATCTTCATGGTAAATGCGAACAGGTGAAGCCTAATTCCGGGTATCCCGCTTCAAAAAATTTAAGTGACTTAAAGTTAAGTGACTCAACTATTCCAGTGCGAACAGGGTATACATTGCATTGGATCTTCGGGGAAGTTCAGCATCTCCACCCTGGGCTGCCCTGGGTACCCCGTCGCGTATTTCCGAACTGCGGAACTTTTCGCCAAATTTTGGCGAAATTGCTTCCTTTTGGATAAGTCTATGGCACCCCTGCACTTGGTTCCGCATTTTGAAAAAAGCAACCCTTTCGTTCTACGTGAAGCCGAACGGAAGATTTTCTCGCATTCACATCCACAAACAAACAAGTCAGACACAAATTAAAAAACAAATAATATTCTGAACCACTTGCTCTTTTATCATTATTTTTTCGTATACATCGTATTGAATAAACTGAAATATACATTTTTTAAGTGTTTTGTTTTATATAGATTCTTTAGAGGATGATTATTAATTAAATTTTGAAGCTTAATTTTTAGATATTCAAATTTTATAGTGCTAATCATTTTAATTAATAGAAATTGTGTGTCTGATATTATATTTTCGCAAACTATAACACACTACATTACGGACAATACATTATTAGTTTTAGTTATTTTGTAATTGGATAATGCAGTCTTTTTGAAATACTTATTCAGAAAATATTAACTAAGCTTTTAACTTCTTTTTTTATGCATAATTTCTTTTCTTACGTATACTTATTTTATTACATGTTAATTATACAGTTTCTTTTTATATTAAAAAGAAGTATTTAAATTTACAAATGGTTGAGACAAAAATTAATTTTGGTAATTATAGTTATTATTTTTATTCCAAATTGCTGAAAAGTTTAGCAGTTCGGAAATACGCCATATTTAAATTTACAAATGGTTTGTTTGATGTACCAAAAGAATAATATTAAATATTGGGACAAAAATTAAGTTTTAGTGACTAATATTATAGTTATTATTTTTATTCCAAATTGCTGTTGATTGTTTGTAATCATCAAAACAAAAGAATGATTTTTGAAGCTGAAATTTAATTTAAAAAATAGTCAAGGCAAATTCATTTGTTTAGAAATGCTATCAAATGAGCACAAATAAAATGATACATTTACATTAAAGAAGAAATTTTTAACCTGTATTTGATCTGTAAAAATTTTCTGACTATTTCTTTTGTAGATATGGTAAAAAGAAATTTTAATTTTATGTTTTCATACAGACAAAAAGAAATTAAATATGCATAACAAGGAAATGTAATTTTCAGGAAAATATAAAGTCTAGTTTATAGAATTCAATATAAAAACATTTTTTTTTTTTTAAATTATTGAGGGAGAAGGGAATAAAACTGTATGATCAACCATTTATTTATTTATTGTTACAATAAAATAATAGAGCAGAAAAATTAAAAAAATATTATAATTAAAGTTTTTTTTTTATTATTTTAAGAAGTAAAGTTTATTAGATGACTAATTTATTTTTAAAAAGTATAAGTAGAAAAAAAGCCCTTAAATGTTTAAAAGAATTTGAATTCTATGTGCTCCCATACGTGGGAAGGGAAATATTGATCAATTATATATTGTGACAATAAAATGACAAAATATAGAATATATCTTTTTTTTTTTTTTTTTTTTTTTTCTTCAATTAAACAGTTTTAAAGTTTGAGTAGTGTGTGTAGGATGGCGGGTGGGACATCAAAACAGAGAAGCAAAATCGTCACAGAAAGAGGGTAAAATAAATTCTATAAAATTATAATATTTATTTATTTATTTTTGAGGGGGATACCTTTTTTTAGATGCGTTCGTAATTATATAATACGTAGCACCTATAGTGGTCGTTCAGTCCGTCCGTCCGTCTGCATATAACAACGCAAAAACTACCCAACCGAATCATTTGAAATTTAAAATACATAATTATTACATAATTTTGTCGAGTCATTTAAATTTTTATGAAACTCGGATGCATAGATCAATTACAGCGGCAATCAAAAGTATTCCATTACATTACGGTCAATGGAAAAAAAAGTTTCAAATGCATTTTAATCGTTTGAAATTTAAAATATGCAATTATTACATAATTCTGTCGAGTTATTTCAAATTTTTTGATAATCGTGTGCATAGATCAATTACAGGGACAATCAAAAGTATTCAATTACATTATGGTCAATGGGGAAAAAGTTTCAAATATATTCTATACATTTGAAATTTAAAATACAGAATTAGTACATAATTTTTTCGAGTTATTTCAAATTTTATGAAAATCAGATGCATAGATCAATTACAGGGACAATCAAAAGTATTCCATTATATTACGGTCAATGGGAAAAAATGTTTCAAATGCATTTTAATCGTGTTACACTCATGCAAACTTAATAAAATTTATATGCAACTATAAAGTACATATTATAATATACATCTTACATAATTTGTGGTGCAAAGAACATTTATTGATTTACAAGGCCACGCAAAAGTATTCCATTACATAATGGTATAGGGCAGAGGTTCCCAAAGTGTGCTCCGCGGAGCCCTTGGGGCTCCGCAGTGTTCCAGGAAAATAATCAAATTATGAAAGAAATTAGCATATTGCAAGTGAAAGATTTTCAAAAGTATGCAGGAATTTGTGTGTGTGCGTGTCAAAAATAAAAATACCTTTAATTGGGATGGAAAATACAATAATACATCCCAAAGCTATTTAAGTGTTTGCATTAAAGATGTTTTTATTTTCTGTATAATATTTTCGGTTTGAATTGCTTTATTATATGTTTCTGCATTTAATGTGTTTAAAAAATTCAATTTAAATTAGGCTACCAGAAATAGTATTCTAAATCGAATGCACAACGTCAATCAAACAGAAAAGTCCCGCCAGTGCTGTTAACTTTGCTTGCTGAATAACTGTGCTTAAGAACAGTTTTGTTCTTTGAAGCTCCGCCTATTCATATGTTTGTATTTAATTCTTTATTTCTCACACTTCATAATCAGATGAAGCAATAAAAGAGCTTTTGGACAATGAAATTATTTCTGTATCGTACATCCCAAATCAAGTATTGTCATCAAAGCAAGACAGAACCGAGACATTGGGGGGAAGGCAATCTCGATAAAAAACTAAAATACGATGAAAATTACTTATAAAATAAGATTTGTTGAAACATATGATCGGCTTCTCTGTGTGATTTGTGATAAAGTTTTGAACAACAGTTCAGTATTTTATGTTATTTGTATATTTAAACTTTCTATACTGTTTTTCATTGTACAACAAGAAAAATGCCCCTCAAAAAAATGTTATTTAAAATGCCCCTTTTTCGTAATAGCTTGTATCATTTAACAAACCCCCCCTGTAAAATTTTCTTTTAATTGGTCTCTGCCACATTTTCCAATCAGAAATAAGTCAATAGCTATATAAAGAATATATATTGGTTCTTTACATTTGTTATCACACTAAGAATTTGAAATTTTGCTCAGCTCCACCTCTTGATTAGACGTTTGGTCAATGAGTGCCTGCCCTGATATAAATTTAATCCCACCCATACATTCTATTTTGTTAGTAAAGTTTTTCTATTAGTTGCAGTTCGTTTAACATGTGTAATTTTTAACTGCTTATCTGTTTTGAGGCAAAAACAATGACAAAAAAAAGTTTCTTTCAAAGCTATAATTAATAGCTAAATACTTATATTTAAATAAAGTACCCCAAAAAGTGAACAATTTTTCACCTGACAGTTCAGCTTACAGATTTTTCCTCGCCCACTTAAATGTTAAAACGATGACTTGTTTCTAAATGTATTTTTTAAAAATGATTTAAAAAAAAAGAAGCTGAGAGGGGATTCATTTTCGTTGCATGTTTAGAAGTAGTACTAGAGACTTAAAGAAGCACGAAAAAATATTCCATAATCGCATAATTCTAATACGGGTAGGTGTGCTAGCAAAAACATGTTATATATTTTCTCATGGATGATTAGAACTACCCATTTCCTTTTTTTAGTGAGTAGCCTATTGGAATCATACAGAAGTATCACAGTGCAACAACTGTATAACCTACCTTTTTCTCTGTGTGTGTGTGTGGTTTTTGCCATAAATAATCGTTTTACGTAAACCCCCATGCAATACATAATCCAGACATGGTTACCATTTTCATATTTAATTCAGAATTCATATTGGAAATCCCAAAAGAATATTTTATATTTTAAATGGATGTCATGAACTCATTAACACTTGTACTGCCATGGCTGTCATTTGTGAAAGCCAGTGATGTTTCTGTTGGGCCATTGACTATCAGATATGATAGCCATGGTGTTTCAACACTTCAGGCCTTGGCTATCAAAAACGATACGAGTTACATGAAAAAGGTTTTGGAGTTTGATTATTGGACACCTTATATATGATATGTTATACATACGTGGTTTGTGCAAATTGATATATGTGTGATTGTATGAGCTAAGTGTTGTAGAAAATGAAATACTTTCCACATTTTTCTCTTTGTTATTGTAATTAAAATTCAAAAAATTCTAATCTAATATAATAGAAAATAAACAAAAATATAGAAAATAAAATAATAGAAAAAATAATAGACAGAAAATCTAAACCAATAATCTCACAAGCTCATCCTTACATATATTTAAAAATTTTCCAATTTCAGAGATTATGCAGTAGAAACATAAATCTTAATAAATGATTTTAATGATAAATGACAAATTTAGCTGGTTATCAAATAAGCCTTGACCACTCATGGAAGAATTTGCACTAACTTTCGTGGGGTGCTTTGGCTATTATTTTTGATAGCAAGGATGAGAATCTCCCTATATGTTTAGGCATAAAAGTGGGAAATGAAAAAAAAAGGGTGGAAAAATTTCTTCATCTATTTAGCGGCACTAAACTCGTCTAATTTAAGCGTCATTTTAATAGCTACATATATAATCAAATTAAATGTAACTGCACATATTACTATTTTTTTTCATAACTTAGAAATTATTAACAATATCGTTTGCTTCAGATATACATCTCAAAAAAGTTATCCCAGAAATTACCCAAAAGAGATGTATAAATAGTACAAATTATTCTATTCCAAAAACACTTCCTTTCACTTTGAATTAAAAAAAAAAAAAAAAAAAAAAAATATTTTTAAGACATTTTGAACATTTTTATTTATATGACTGACTTTCAGATGCTTATATAAGATAATTTTTCATTTTATGTCTTTTTCACAACAATTCAAGAACAAACTCCAAGGGTTTGAATCGACAAAATGTCAGGCAATTTTTCAGCCCCCACCCCCTAATAGCCTTCTAAAATTTTCTTTGAATTTTTGCATTAATCCAGAGAATGTCTAAAATAGCTTTAAAAAAGGCGGAATTCCAACTTTAGGAGGAACTCTTTCATGCCTGTAGTGTTGCAAAATGAGTCAGATTAAAAAATATTGATTTTGTGTTCCAAATATTCAAATTACAAACACACAAACTGGCACCCTGGTGAACATTAACAGTTTTTGTGTCAAACTAGTCAACAGTATTGCTTGAACACCGCTCTGGTAAAAAGTTTTTGTTTTAATATTTAAGAATTTTAAAATTTCTAGTATGAATTTAGAATTTCTGTGTCAGGAAAGGGCCAAACTGAGAATCATTTCTGGCTCTTACTTTTATCCATCAGATTTTTCTGTGCTCCTTAGGCAATAAAAATGTATTTATGAGCAATAGAGTATTGTTGGATTCAGGGGCTCCAGTTTAGAAATTCTTCCCAAAAAGGGCTCCGCGAGCCAAAAAGTTTGGGAACCGCTGGTATAGGGAAAACATTGTTTGATGAGCGTTTTAATTGTAATTCATTATTTACAATTTTATGAGATTGATATATGAAAGTAATATTTTTAAAACTTCGTTATCGTACGAAAGCACCTAATTTGCTACGCTTCACGTGCAATTTCCAACTTGTTAATTATAGATTTCAGATAAATAAATGTTTGTAAACGAAAAATCCAGCATTTAAAATCCCTATCCCCCCCCCCCCCCCTTCTTTCTAAAGTTTACTTTACTTGTGAGCTTGTTTTGTTTGCAAATTACCCCCATTTTAAATTCAAACGATTTTTTCTTATAGTGTGAAGTTGCTTTTATGGAAAATAATTTTGTCAAGGAATTGTGTGAAGGAATCTATATTTTTTATTTGAGCGATTTCTGATTTCATCGCTTTAAAAATTGTATTTCAATGTTAGTTGGGTGCATATCTTGCAATAGTTTTCTTTCAGCAATAAAACCTTTTATTTTTCAATTGTGTATATTAGAAACAACGTCTTGATACTGAAATAAATATTTTAGTTTGTTATATTTATTTATTTATTTTTTTTTTTTTTAACAGGGTTGGCTAAAAATCTTTTTTTTTTTTTTTTTTTTTTTTTTAAACTAATTATTTTGGTTTAAACCTTTCTTTTTTTTAAAAAAAAAAAAATCCTTTCTTATTACATATACATGCTTATTTATTGAAAAGATGCACATTATTGGGTTATAAGTAGTGTAACTTCATTTTAAAATAATTTAAATTAAATAATTACACTGTGAATTTATGAAGAAAATTGAAAAAATTCACATTTTAATTTTAATAGCAAACAGTCTTTTGTTCGAATAATAAGCTGTTCTACACAGTGAAACATTGATACTCTGAAAATTTTTATAAATAATCTTTTGCTCACTAAAAATGAATGCATGGATATAGTTTGATAAATATAATCTCTTCCGCAGTTATTCAAACAAGAAATTTCAAATATTTCTTGGGATTTTGTTTTCGGAGTGACAATTTGAAGTCAACATTTTTAATCATTAGATTCAGCAGATAACAGCAAAAGAAAAAAAAATTTATTATTAAAATGCTATAATTAGCACCCAATCTTTGAATACTCTTTTATTCAACTTCATACTTTGATTTTAATTCTTCAAGATAATCTCCCCAATCAAGAAAAAATTCTTTTACAGCTCAAGCAAAATTTTAAAGATTGTGTTATCTTAATAAATGCATTAAATAATCTGCATTTTTTTTAGATTAAAATATTTTATACAAAATATTGAATATTTTAAATCTATTTTATGTTTGATCAATTTTTATGTTTAAAACTCTTTCTTTAGAGCAATACATATGTTCATCAACACATACTGATTTTAATCCTATACTTAAAAATATGACCTAAACCTTTTACATTTCATGCTAATTGCTGAAATAGAGTGTTAAAAGGTAGAAATTATTTATATCCAATAATCCTAAAACATGTAAATTATTTAAAAAAAAAAAAAATAAATAAATAAAAAATAGAAAATGTCATTAAATTTCTTCTAAAAAAAAAAAAAAAAAAAATTGTTTTATTGAGAAATTAACCAGTTGGTTTAAACCATGGTTAAAACCGGTTGGTTTATATTGTGCAAATCCTGTTTTAATGAAATGAATGAAAATTTTATATTTCAAAAGAAATTAATACAATAAGAATAATTCCTGTAGAAACAATATTGAATAATTTACCTGATGTGGTGTCTAGCTAACATTAAGTACCCAAAAGTGTTATGAATTTGAACAATAGGATCAAATGGTATAACAAGGATTACACTATTCACTATCTCTCCATCCATAACAGGTAAATAAAACACATCTCTCAGCTAGATTAAAAATTCAAATATGAGAAATGTTGCAAAGTTGTTACTGAACAAAAATTGGATAATTGCATATTATCCGACTAGATAAAGAGATTGCCAAAAATGGTTGTCATTTGCCAGTTCTGTTTGTTAACTGTCCACTATGACTTGGTGATAAAATCAACATAAAATATAAATCGTGATAAAAGTATTAAAAAATCCTATACAATGATATAACATGAATATCACAATCTTGATGCAAACTGCGATTATTATACTTTTTCATTAAACCACAACTTTAAACAGCACATTAACTTGCAGAATTCAAGATTCTACCATTCTAAACTGTGATATTAAATATGATTTTGATTATTATGATACCAACGGAATGATTTCTACAATCCTAAACCATGATTCCTCAAAATTCTTCCAGTTTCAGCCTTCATATGAGAAATTGAATCTTTGGTTTCAAATATGATACACATGATTTCTCTCAGCCTAAACCATGATGAATCCTACTTTTCAAAATTTCACCAGTTTCAATTGTAGTAAAAAAAAAATGAATCTTCAGTTTTGATTAGCATAATACTGTTAATGTGCCCCCCCCCCAAACCTGACGAAAAATCGTAAAATAGTTAGAGGGGAGCGCTTACACGGGATTTTTCTGCGATCGTTTCACAAAATTTGCAGGGATGAATCATGATAAAATGAATGAATCATGAATCTTTGAATGATTCATTAATTTTGATATTTGAAGCAATAGTTGAAAAAATTTGCTTTTTTTTTAAATATAAATTCTGTCGGAAAAACACAGAAAAAAAGAGAAATTTGTAAAAAAAAAGCATGAAATCAATTCAAAAAATGCACATTTCATCAAAGATTCATGATTCATTCATTTCATCATGATTCTATTGTTCTCAAGCGATCCGTTTTCAGCGATTTTTTTTTTTTGAGAGGGAGGGCGCTTTCTCGGGATTTTTTGAAAATTTCAAATTTTCTATAAAGTGGGGAGGGGGCATTTGATCGGGAAGGGCAGATTAACAGGCTTTTATGGTACATGTCATGATTTCTCTGTCTTAACTATGATAACTCATCAAAATTCTTTCAGCTTCAATCGTGATGTGAAAAATAAAATCTTCAGTTTTGATTATTATGATACTATCATGATAGATCAAGTCATTTATTTCATCCTAGACAATTTTTAAAAAAGGAGAATAATTTCTGTGTTTCGATGACAGGTGATCAAATGTCTTGTTTTCGCATGCTGTTGTTGACAGCGAGTGATATAATATTCATTAATGTCTATTCTAAGGTTTATTTTTAGGGGAGAGGTTAGTTTTTTTTTTTTTTTTTTTTCATTAAAGGGACATTGGTCAAAACATATGATATCCTATCCAAGTTTCCTGGTTGTACAAACATAAGAAATAGTCTTAAAGTTTAGATAAAGGTTTTTCTTTTATTCAGAATTTTTTTTTTTTTTTTAGTTAAATTCTCAGGACTGTTCTCAAAAAAGTATTATTTCATGCAAATTTCTGGCATTTCATAGACTTAACCAGCCTTTTGAACGGGGGGTGTCCAGATTTTTTAACCAGGACCTGTTGGTTACAAACAATATCTTATATAATAAAACCTGTTAAAACAGAATCTCATGAGACTGTTCGAATTTCCGTTTTAAACAAGTTTTTTATCTTAGAAAGTATAATTGTGTGGCAGTGGCGTAGCTAGGATGGGTGACACCCGGGGCGGATGTAAATAGTGTCACCCCCCCCCCCCCCCACAAACACACACACACACCACCCCGAATCCGCCATATTTCTTCAATCACAATTCTAAGTTATTACAAATAAAATTTCAACATTTTTTGCATACATGATGTGCATTTATAGATAATTCAAAGAAATGGGTACAAAATTATAATTTAAAACTAAAAAACTAAAAAAGTCCATACATTTATAGGAAAGCTTATTTTGATTTTGATTTTTTGACAAAATTTTTGTAAACTTTTACTGTATTCTTAATCGGAATAAACTTATGCTACGATTCTTATCTTTGATTTTTTTTTTTTCATGACTATTAGTTCATTTTTGAACAATTATTTCAAAAAGTTACCTGTCAATATATTTTTGAGACGTAATATAGCTTACAACCTAAAGTTTATGTATTTTTGGAAGACAAGGGTGCTGACACAGACTAAAGTATAGATTATTATTATCTTTTAATATGGATTATATTGTATGTGAATTTAATTGCTAATAAAAAATGAGGGGGGGGGGAAGCAAATGAATGCATGGTATTTATAACACGGGAAATGACGAAATCTTTTTTTATTTATCTTCAGACCTCCCATATAAGAAATTATAAGGGCAACTCATAATTCATCCCAAAGTTCTCATAAATCAATGTGGTTGGTGCCTATATGTAAAAAAAAAAAAAAATCTTTTTTTTGCGTGATAAGCTAGAAATTTCATTTTATTTCAGAATCCTTTTCCAAAATTTTATAAGATGATATACATATGTATTTGCAAATAAAAATTGGGTGTCACCCCTTAGAGGGTGACACCCGGGGCGGACCGCCCCCTCCGCCCCCCGCTAGCTACGCCACTGTTGTGTGGTATTTTTTTTTTTTTTTGAAAAAAAGGGCCCAAACACAATTTTGTTTTAGTGAGGGGTATTAGAAGAGGTTCAAAATAAAATCTAATGGTTTAAATATATATATATATATATATATATATATATATAAATTTTTTTTACAACAGTAATACAAGACAGAGACTGTGTGTGGACACAAGTGTGAAACTTTGAGGCACCCTAACGTCTAATAAAAATTAAAAAAGGATTTTTATTATGCTGGAAACTTCTATAGGTGCAAAAAAAAAAAAAAAAAAAAAAAAAAAGCTGTATGAGATTTAAAATATTGTATTAATCAAAGTCTTGTGGATGAAATTTAGTTGGATGATAAATCTCATCCGGCAAAATACACATACATGTGTGTGTATGCATAAATTAGCAGCATAATTATGACCATAATAATAAATGTCACAATAAATAAAAAAGTTAAAGTATTTAGTCAAATTTTATGATAAAATCCCATTATAAACTCGGATCTCAAAGCCACAATAAAAATATTAGTGCTAGTGTTTTGTAACCAGGTACCACGTCGGATTAGGCGTACCATAGAGGGTTTCAGTTATAAGTAAACAAAGTAAGTACAAAAGTTTAAGTGCAAAAATCATTTAAACTCAATAACTTTTTATTTATCAAAAAAATGGAATATGAAATTCCATTTCCAAATCGCTTCAATAGACAAATCTCTTGAAAGCAGCACACGACCAAAGCCTGTGAAACGATCACAGCACGCAAAGCCTGCCATGCCGCTCATCATCAAGGGAGCACACATGCACTCAGCACATCACTCTGGCATCACCGCCAGCACAACATGCGTGCATATCGCCCGTCCAACGTCAATGCGACGTTCTTCTCACTGGGGGGGGGGGGGGGAAACGAGTTTCTTGCAGGAAGCGATCAAGCTAGCCTTTTGCTCGGCACATAAGATCTTGCTTTCTGACCGTGGGTTCTCCGGTTTGAACCCTGCCTGGGCACATCACTTGCAATTAGATAAAATTAAATTTAATAAAAAATATCTTAGTGTGTTAAATTTTTGCTATATTTTAACCTTTAGATTTACAATTTGCAAAAAAGTCTAATATGATGGTTAAAAATGAAGGTCATTTTCTGATTCATTGCTAAAAAGTACACAAAAATCAAATACCAAAAGTTAAAAAATGCAGCCATCTCCTCTATTATGTAGTATCCTTTTTCTGTTATTTTTTTAACTTTGAAAATTTATGATTTACGAAAAAATCCTGACCCAATAGTTAAAATTTAAGGTAATTTTCGGTTTTATCAGAAAAGGATACAATAGAAGTTAAAAAACACAAATATCATCGTCTTGTGCTATCTAATCCAAAACTTTTTCTTAAAATTCTTCGCAGTAATTTATCCAAAATTTTTTGCATTATCCTGTAAAATAAGTATAAATGGTAACTACCAAAAATCATAATAATATTTAAGTGTCATCGGATTTATGTCAGTATATAAAATTTAATCTTGTTTGGATATTTGAAAGTGAATTTAAATTTGAATTGAAAAAGCATACTATCGTTGAAGCTAAATAAAAACTTATAAAAATAAATCCTAAAAAGAAACAGTCTCAAATTCTTACAAAATAATACATGTGATAAAATATATTTATTTTGGACATTCTGAAAGTTAATTCAGTTGTAATATTTGTACGATATTTTTTTCAAAGTGCAAATACACATGAAATAATCTCTTCGAATAACTATAGGCACATGACATATGATCCCTCATATCATGGTCGATCTCATTTGTTTTCAGAAAGTATAAGTCATGCATTCTGAAGTTTCATAACTCGGTCAATTTTAATATTATATGAACAGAACTTTTTTTTTTGTCTTTCTTGTTAGTGTAATAAGAAAAATTTACTAAATATAACTTATAGGACCGGGTGACCATATAAAAGTTTAAATTTCGTAATTTTTTAATAAATGTTTTTATTAACCAGGGGAGATTGTAAGTTCATGAAGAAATACCTGAAATTTCAGCGAGAAAATTTCTCTCTACGGGAACAGGGGGAAAGAATATAATTTATTACAGGGAGGTCAAATTACATAATTTATAAATTTTGATTATGTTTAGCAGTCTTATGAAATTGATAGTTTAATCTTATTTTACGAATAGAACTATCAGAAAACTGAAATGTTGGTACTATAAATAAAAAATAAAAAAAAAACTGAATTCAGGTATATAACCTAACACAATCACCCCTGATTAACCCAAATCAATTTTTAAATATTTCTTTACCTCATTTAAAACATTTTTGTAATTGGAACTATATGTTTATGACTATGGTTTAGGAATTAGCCATCGTTGTGAGTGGACGCCCTGATTTGTGTATGTTGTTTCTGCCGAGAAGTGGGTTCAACAGCTTTAAAAAAAATCAGAAAATACAAATCCAATTTTAGAAAATATATTTTTTTCAAGTTGTTAACATTAATTTTTTTTTTTTTTAATGCATCTTTCAAAAAGGAAAGGTATCCAGTATAGATTTTTTTTTTTCCACGTCGCATTTTCTTATCATAACAAAAAAAGTTTTAATCGTCCAAAAAATACCTGAAATTTCAGTACATATGATGGCCTCTTTAAAACTTTGTGAAAAAAATATTTAATAGTGGAAATATCAGCTGAGTTTGCCACAAAACATCCCACGTTTTAGCATTTTCATAAAAAATTTCTCAGATTTTTTAAACTACCGAAATATTTCTATGGCTCGAAATTTTTATTAATGATGTAAATGTGATCTAAAGTTTTAATATAATCTAACAAAATTGTGTTAAAATACTGATTTTTTTTAGAATAGGAAAAAGATAGTCTCTGAAATGCGAGAGTTACCTTGGTCATGACTTTTTTGAGATCGTTAAAATTTGCATTTTTGTAAAATAGTAGTTGAAGAGATGGTCTCAAATTTATAAATGTTTTTTTATTGCTGTGTGTCTAAAATCGAACTCTGAGAGAGTGGGGCTGAAAGGGAGAAATGTTTGTTTGCAAAAACAAAAATCAAAGAATTGGTACGTTTAAGATGCAAAAACACGAAACTTAATATATTGTCTGTTTTTCTTTTAATTAGCTTGTCCAAGAGATGTTAAATTACTCACCCCTCTCCACTCAAAAAAATTGAATTTGGTTCCACTCTTCTACACTCTGCTTAGACTTGTATCTTGTATAAAACGAAAAAATTTCTGCGCACATAATATTAGGTCAAAAACTTTCTGCAATTTAATTTAATGTTTAATAAAATTACACATTATATTATATTGGCATGGACGAAATTTGCTTTTGTTATGCAATTCATGGGTGTAATTTGCGTTTTTTGTGTGATTCATGGACGTAATTTGCGTTTTTTGAGCGATCTGTCGACGAAATTCGCTTTTTGAGCAATTTAAGGACGTAATTCGCATTTTTTATGTGATTTATGGACGTAATTCATGTTTCTTACGCGGTTTATGGATATAATTTGCGTTTTTTGAGCGATTCATGGCCGTAATTCGCATTTTTTGAATGATTCATGGCCGTAATTGGCATTTTTTGTGTAATTTATGAACGTAATTCACATTTTTTGAGCAATTCATAGATGTAATTTGCTTTTTTTACGCTATTCGTGCATGAAATTCGTTTTTTTACGAGATACATTCACGAAATTCGCGTTTCGCGATTCATGGTTGGAACTGACGTTTTCAAATAAAGTAGATTCGCTGGCCATATCATATATATATACAGACAATTTTCTTTTATTGGTTTAGATACAATCTATTATCATTGCATTTGTATTATTTTTTCCAGGATATTGAAATTTCTCGTTTAATGCAGGATTCTAATACAGACAAATTATATTTTCACAGGCTTTGCTCTGTTTCAAATTTTTATTTATATAGCTGCCCCCACCTTCCTTATTTTTCAATTCAATAAAACATGTTTGGAACCAGAAATTTAATAGAGATAAAAATATATAAGAATCCTTTTGAAGAAAGACACATTTTATTAAATAAATTTTCTGGGGAAAAAAAAAAAAAGTTGACCTTTTGAAAATTTGAAACTATACTTTTGTAAAAACTAATGGATTTTTTTTTTTTCCCACAAATGGAAGTTGAGGTAGGAATGAAACCTAACGAGCTCTTAATTCCCAAATTGACTCAGTCCGAGCTCAACAATCTGATTGGCTAAAACTGAAGGAAGTGACATATATATTCGAGCCGGTGCTAAAAAGAAAAAAAAATAAGAACAACTGGACCCAATGCAGGAATCTGCTCAATGAAACTTTTATATATTCAGAGAGTTTGAAGATTAAAGAATACAGATTTGTCCAATTTTCTATATAATACATAAAAGTTTGGACTAAACCAATTTGGGAATTAACAGCTCTTAAGAATGTGGGGCAACAATTGAAATTCTGGACACAGGCACCCCCCCCCCCCTGCATTACTAAATCCCTTAAAAATTAATATCTTAAATCATTAAATTGAATTTACTGTTACATCAGCAATGCATAATAAAAGATAGAAGATTTCAAAAAGCAATAAGTGACTTACTTTTCATAAAGATAGGCAATGAATCAAAATGTAATCTTCAGCAAAATAAAAATGTGTAGCTTCTACATGCATGAAGGATATAAAATGTGATTTAGCCTGCAAAGTTTGTATCCCAAAAGACTAAAGATTATTTCTAACCTATAGCCTTCCGGGCACATTCCCAACGGGCCATCATTAATGATGTACACGTAGAAAAAACAGAGGGTACATCCTAGAGTGTATATACTATAGCTTTCTTGAGAAACTGGGGGAATATATGATGTTTCTTGAAAAAATCCAGACTGTATACGGCGTATATCCACCACTACATCCTTGGCCATCACAGAAGTAATGAAAAAGCCTCAACTCGGTATATTTTCCTTTTTTGTCATCATGTTAATGACAATAACTATGTTGCTGATGAATAGGTTCAGAACAGATACATCGCAACACGTATTCACACATTTCTGGTTACATTTCTATCATCAATTGAAGCAGCTAAAGCAACTAGCAAAATAAAAGAGAAAAGAATATCATACATGCATTCATATACAGTAGACTCCCTCAAATACGCAAACCAGAAATCTGCAACTCTCTAAAATCCGCACATATTTTATGGATGTAAACAATGAAACTTTTAGTTCAGATATTGTGACAAAATTTTATTTTTTTTAGTTTTGCATCAATTCCATGTATTTTTTATTTTATAATTTTCTTAATAATACTCTATTCATGTCTTTTTCATGAAGGAAAAATAAATTTTTTTGGAAAAAATTCAAGATATTGCGGATATCACTGGTAATCACAATCTTCTTAGCAAATATATTTATGCATTAATCAAGATTTTTTGGTTATCAAGCCTGGCTAAACTTGAAAAAAAAAAAAAAAAAAAAAAAAAAAAATCCTTATTTTACGATTTTGATGAGAATTAATGTACTTTTATGAGGCAAGTTTTGTTGAATAATTTTGGAAAAGCACATCTAAGCTTTATAATGAATATTTAATTATGCACTATTGATTATTAATTTTGACCTTTACTATCAGTACTTTTATCATTTTAAAAACTATCTAAATTTTTATTATTTTAGTTTATTACTTATTTTAATATTTTATCATATTGTAAGCATTCATTATAGTTCCGATTGCACTATTAATTGCACTCAAATTATTGTTTAAAAAATATAAACAAAGCAATGACCAGAAATCTGCAAAATTCTAAAATCCGCACAACCTCTGGTCTCAAGCAGTGCGGATTTGAGGGAGTCTACTGTACATAAATTTTTTAAAAGCAAATATTATTTACAAATGCATTATTAGTTAGCTAAGAAATTTAAGTTTACTTTTTTGAAACCGTTAGACAAAAACCAAAATAGTTACGCTACTGTACCATTTCAATATTTATTACAGAATGCTAAATATGAAAATATATTCAAATATTGGAATAAATTTATAGCATGGTATTTTCAAAAGGATATGATCCTGCTGAGATATCGGAGAAATACTGCAGGATATGATATAAGAGTTCTTTTGTTTACATTAAATTTTCATCAAGGTTTGAGATAAACTTGTAATAAAGATTCACAAATGATGAGCTTCAATGTCTTAAAAATCATCTGTGTTTACATCCCCCTCCCCCTTTTTCCCTTCCATTTTTTAATCCCCTGAGCAAACTTCATATAAAAAAAAGGACTTTAACAAATTTAAATTTCAGCAAAACACTAGTCACGCATAGCTTAAAATTGTAATCACTCTCAAGATTTAAATTTTATTATTTTTTTTTTCCTTAGGAAAATATAACAATATTAATAAATAAATTGCCAAAATTAAGGCAAAAGAGTGGAAACCTAGACAGACCTCTCAGAATTCAAGTCAGAAATATATATGCAAAATAAGTTTATTTTCTAAATTTTAAATGAAAAAATTGAACTGTTGATAAAAAAAACATGGCTTTTCAATATCAGATAAAATACTTTGTTCTTTGAAAACAAGCAGCCAAATACCAGGGTCAAGGTTTAAAAATGATAGTTTTCAATATAAATTACAAATAGTAGTTATTTAGCTAGATTAATATATTTCAGATATCAGAATTTATTTTGAATGAAAAAAATTTGCTGCTGCACTGTTACACTTAGTAGCCATTTTCAAATTTTTTTAGTTAGTTTTGTTGTGGTAGTCAGAAAAAGTGTTGATTTAAAGTAAATAAAAAAGGGTAAGTTAAGCTTATTTAATCTGCAAATTGCATAAAATACTTATTTAATAATAATTTCCTGCATTTTTTAAAAAAAATAAAGTAAGATTAATATTTTAAAACAAAAAAAGTGTGGGGTAAAAGTTATACTGTTAGGCTTAACAAAAAATAAATGGAAATTTATCATAAGACTTGATATATATATATTTTTTTTAATGCAATTACTTAAAAGTAATAATACAAACTATATATACTACATTTAATTTAAATATTGAGGAACTAATTATCAAAATTCGAAAAATGAACAAAAGTTGAGTTTTTGGAGATTCTAATAGCACAACAATATGAGACTGCCAAACTTGCAAAAATGAATAGCTATTCTAACTTTACATTTGTCATGTTTTAGAAAAATAACTTATTTTAATCTTCAATTCAGTCAGGGGGGTTTAAAAAAAAAAAAAAACTGTCCAGAAAAATGCATTAAAAACGAACTTTTAACAAAATTATAGCAATAGCAGTCCTTTACATTGCTAAATTATCTGGCACAGTTGTCATATCCGCACCACATTGGCACGATTGCTACTAATTAGTGATTTTATGCTCTGCATGGTAACCTACGCATTGTTTCTTATTAATAAATTGTTTATTTTTAATTTTTTTTTTAAATTGATATAAATTATTTTGTTCTATAATTAAACATTTTTACTTTCTTTATAAAAAAAAAAAAAAATAAATAAAAAATGGTATTAGAAAAGTAAGTTGCTATCAAATTGGCATCAAAAGAAAAGCACACCAACATGGTGTGCATATGTCATCTGTGCCAGTTATTTATACTTCAACTGTTTTGTGCAATTATTCATGCATAGTGTAAATTTGTAATAGCTCTTTCAAAATTAAATTTCTTTTTAAAGGAAAGGCTGCACACTTTAAAATATATACATAAAATTAATAAATTACTGAAATTAGGACAAGAGGATGAAAACCTTGACAGAGCCTTCAAATTTCAAGTTAGAAATATGCAAGACAAAAATTCATTTTCTAAATTTTAAATTGGTAATTTTGTTTTGATAAAATTATTATTTCTTAAACTTTATTTACAAAAAACATTTAAAATGCACATGCAATAAATATCTTCGAAAAGGCTTTTATATTTGTTCTATGCCACCTAAAAATTGAACTGTTAATAGAAAAAAGGTGGATTTTCAATATCAGATAAAATACTTAAGTTCTTTAACGCTAAGCATGGTGTTCTTTGAAATTACCAGTTTGCAAATGTAGCCAAACATTAAGGTCAATGTTTAAAAATGATAGTTTTCAATAAAAAAATACAAATAGTAATTATTTAGCTAGATTAGTATATATATTTCAGATATCAGAATGGATTTTCAATGAAAAAAAATATTTGCTGCTGCACTGTTACACTTACTAGCCATTTTCAAATTATTTAATTAGCTTTGTTGTTGTGTTAGTCAGAAAAAGTGTGGATTTAAAGTAAATAAAAGGTAAGTTTCATCTTATTTAATCTGCAAATTGCATAAAATACTTATTTAAAAATAATCTCCTGCATTTTTTAAAACAAAGTAAAATAAATATTTTAAAGTAAAAAATGTGGTATAAAAGTTATACTGTTGGGTTTAACATAAAATTGAAATTTATCACAATAGAATTGTTTTTTTATGCAAATTACTTTCAGAGTTAAACAATGTTGCTTTAAGGCTATTCTCTTCAGATTAATAGATTGAAGAAAATTTAATTTCTTAAATTAAAACATCTAAGCTTATTTGTATAATATAAGCCATACAAATTCCAAGAGTTGTTTAAAAAATAGAAAATAACAAGGATTTACGAGAGAAAAACTATCACAAACTGCATACAATGCATTTAATTTAAACAAAGATGAACAAATTATCAAAATTGTAAAATGAGCTAAAGTTGAGTTTTTGGAGATTCTTATATTGCAGTATAATTAGAAATGTACTGTCAAATTTACAAAAATGAATAACTATTTTAATGTTACATTTTCTGAAAAACACAACATAAGGCAACTAATTTTACTGTCACATTTTAGAAAAATGACTTATTTTAATCTTCAATGAGAACAAATAAAAAAATACTACACACACAGCATACAAATGTACTATAAAGTAAATCTACTGCAAATAATTATAGTCTCGTTCCTTTTCGAAATGGAGTCATGTATTTGTATTATAAAAGAAATGTTTTTAAATAAAATTAACATCTCTAGTTGATTATTTTAATTGCCTTTTAAATAATCCTGAACATTTATAAAGTTCATATTATATATTTTGTGAAAAAAATACTTACTTCTAAAGTATTTAAAAAAAAAATTGTTCAAATTTTTGCCCCGATGCATAACAATTCGTTTCCATGCAAAGACATTGCATTTCCGGATGTTATTCCATTTTCAAAATACTCAAAGAATTTATTTATTTTTAACATAAAATAAGGTATTTTCAATATTTCAGAGCAAAATGTATTTAAATTGCATGACATAAACACAACAGTAGTCCAAAATTAACATAAAGGCTTCTAAGTAATATTTGATTAAAAAGTTCACATTACCTCTTTAGGTATTTTTACTAGCTTAAAAGCTACTATTTCTTGTAATTGCTCAAGTGGCATTTCCACACTGCCTAAAAAAATAAATAAAAAAAGGTAAAAGATTTAAATATGACATACAAAATTGCACACAAATTTTATGCATAAAATCGTGATTTAAGCAGAAATAAAATAAAAAAGCAATGTATATTTTCTACATACATACAAAACCCATGCCGATTTAATCCGAAAAAATAAATAATACAACCTAAGTTTTTAACCCTACCAAAAAACGTTTAATATTTATTATTATTACGTAGTACGAATTTATTGAACTTTCTTATTAAATATGGTAGAGTTTATGTGTAAAAAGTCTACATCATATCAGTGTTGAATTCAGACACTTTGCACTAAAATACACAATAATGCAGAATTTGAACAAAATAAAAATAAATGATAATAGTAATTTGCAGCATACTTTACC
Source organism: Maratus speculifer (assembly GCA_964019185.1). NCBI lineage: Eukaryota > Metazoa > Arthropoda > Arachnida > Araneae > Salticidae > Maratus > Maratus speculifer. The sequence goes on along the minus strand of OZ025292.1, from coordinate 18,031,518 downwards.
TGCTTGGAATTGTTACAATAAACAACCCATGCTGTTTTCGTAGATTTTATATAATCTGTCCGGAATTCGACGTATTTTTAACAGTTTTAATTAAAGAATAAACGTCTAATAAATAATCATTAGCCATGTCATAGCACGTGTTGAAAACCTCCGACGAATGTTGATGTTGAACAACAACAACAACAATTGTCACGTGATTTGGCGATTTTTCAACTGCTTGCAATTTCGCCAAAATTTGGCGAAAAGTTCCGCAGTTCGGAAATACGCTACCCCGTCAAGAGGGTGATCGTTCAGAGACGAAATCACGTGACAAGTGTAGGGTAGGGTTGTCGTTCAAGACGGCAGAAAGGGCTACCCTAGGTAGGTTTTAACCACCCTCTTTTCGTCTCGGGGTAATTTGATCACGTGACGGGGTACATTAGTTTTGTTTATATTCGACTTGAATACACGCGCTGTATACAACTGGTATTGTTTAACCTTTTTTTTCGTTTTCTTGGGAATTAAACGACAGAAATCTCTGGTAAGTTTTAATTCATCATATAATTAACAAGGGGAAACAATTTTGAACTGTGCCGAATAGAGCATTGTGACAGAAATGTGAAAATACACAATGTGATTATTTTTTTCTGTATTGTAATAATTTTATATATTTATTTCTATCATTTGTATTATCAGATTTCAAGATTCATTTTCCTTATCTTTAATTTTAATTAATAAGAAACATAAAACTCAAAAACAACCGAAATAATTTGAGAGATTATTTAATAATCCACAAAATGAAAATTCACACTTGTTTTGTTATGCTTACACGATAGCTGTTAATCTGGAAAGTTAATATCAGAGTGTTATCTAATAATATATGTATATTTTCTTAATTTCTTTTTGTGAAACCGCTGTACAATGAAAATTTCAGCTAAATTATAATCTTTATTGATATTATTAACAAAAGTTTTGTTTTTTAAAATAGATATTTATCTATTATTGCTTCAGCAATATTATATTCTAGTACAAGTATTAAGTATTTTAATATTGTTTTGAAATTATTATGATAGTTTGAAGTAATTTTACGTGTGCATTCTGAATAATCCTAATAGATATATCTTTGTATTAGTAGAAAAAATTTACTTCCTATCATTTTTGATTTCCCATATTTACAAACAAATTATTCATCTTTTGTAAATCTGTCTTCTCTTGTAATAAATTTATCTCTTCTGAAATGTCATTTAATTAAAATAGCATAAGCTTTTAAAAGTTTTAAATTTATAATTTAATATTATTAAATTTAAATTTTTTAACTTTCAATTTTTAAAAATGCATCAGGGACCGAATTAATATTAACATTTTGCATCAACATTACAAAAACTCACAAGTATTTGATGGCCGATAGGCATCATCACTCTGTTGCTGCTTCGAGGGTAGTTCAGGCATATCTCTCAGAAGTTCTGCTAGGACCTCAAATACTGATTATTTGAAAAACGTGCTTTTATAGATCTACACTTGGTGGGATGGTCATAAAACTGACCCTCAGGAAATGGATGACTATATTGTCCAGGCTTATTTGACTATAATTGGCATGGGGAATGTAAATTTAATAAATTGTTTCACACTTATCAGCAGGGTTGGTATGATTTAAACCAATTGGTTTTTTTTCTAAAAAAAACCAGTTTGTTCATTTAGAAGAAATTTAATTACATTTTCTATTTTTTCTGTATAATTAGTTTATTCAAATTATTGGATATGAATAATTTCTACTTTTAACACTTTATTTCAGCAATTAGCATTAGATATAGTGGGTTTAAGGCATTTTTATGTATGAGATTAAAAATCGGTATGCATTGGTGAACATATCTATTGCTTTAAGAGAAAGCTTCGAACATGTAAATTGATCAAACGTAAAATAGATTAAAAGTATTCAATATTTAGTATGAAATATTTTAATTAAAAAAAATGCCCATTATTTAATACAATTAATAACATAACATGTTGATCTTTAAGATTTTGCTCAAGCTGCAAAAGAAAATTTTTTTGATTGGGAAGATTATCTTGAAGAATTAAAATCAAAATATGAAGTCGAATAAGAGTATGCAAAATTGGGTGCTAGTTATAGCATTTGAGTAATAACAATATTATTATTATTATTTCCATATTATTTGCTAAATCTAATGACCAAAAATGTTGACTTTAAATCTTCACTCAAAAAACAAAATCCCTAGAAGTATTTGAAATTTATTATTTGAATAACTGTTTAAAAGAATTTTTAAACTACATCCAAATGTGTATTATTAGTAATCAAAAGATTATTTATAAAAATTTTCAGAGTATTAATGTTTCACTGTGTACAACAGTTTATTCTTTGAACATAAGGTTGTTTGCTAAATACCGTTTAATTGTAAATATGATTTTTTTAAACTTTCTACATAAATTCACTGTAATTATTTAATTAATTTTTTTTTAAAATGAAGTTTCACTACTTATAATCAACAATGTACATTTTTATCAATAAATATTCATTGTATATGTAATAAAAAAGGATGTTTAAAAAATCTGTTTTAAAAAAAAAACAGGTTTTTTGCCAACCCTGCTTATTATGGACGCATTCGTAAACTCCACACTAAACGCGCTAGTTTTTGTGCAAAAACTAAAATCAGTGCGGTTATTTGAGGTTAGATGTAACCAGTTTTAGATGAGTTTACGAATGCCGTCGAGTGCGTTTAGTGTCGCACTGAAAATGAACAGTTTGTTTACGTTTGGCGATTTTGCTCATCTTGGCAATGAAGAAGAAAAAAGTTAAAGTTATTAAAAAAAGTGATTAAAGTAAGTTTTTAATCCTTTATTATTTATAATAGTAGAATATAATTTATCTTATTGTAATCAATATAATAGAAAAATTGCATTTCTCAAATTTAAACATAGATCGAAATTATCGTAAAAGTAAATAAATAGTTAATGACGATTGTTTATAATGCCTAAATGTTCAATGAATTGGTGATTTTTCCTTTATTGTATTTAATAACAAGATTCTCAGTTGTTATTTTAACATGTATGATAAGGTTTTGTATCAATAAAATTATGTCTTAAAAAGGATTAAAGGCAGATTTTTTTCCGCAAAATTTTTTATCATACTACTTTGATTTTGTAGTATACTATGTAAATGTAAACTTTTAAGCAGTTTATTTAGGTGAATTAAAAGGGAAAAAATGCATAATTTATTTCATGGTATTTCATGTCATTTTAAAAGTAAACAATGGGGTATATTTGTAATACTTAAACCTTATATTTTATTAAATCTTGTTCTGTGTTCTTTCAAATTTATAAAATATGGATTTTTTTTTCTTTTCAGTGTCATTTTCTGCTCATCACCATCACCAACAAGTCCCAGCATATTAATTGAATGTGTATTGTCTGTGCTGTATGGTTTGTTAATTCATATCATACCATTGACAATACTTTCTCAATTATTCCTACTTCTGTATACTGATGTTAGCTATGGAAAAAAAAAGAGAGGAATTTTCTGCTAAGTTCAAAATGGTGAAGGATGGAAGATAATGAAATTACATTCTGCTACTTCAATGCTAATTCATGGTAAAATTTTGATTAATGATATAATTATAGTAATTCTTATTTATTTACTTTTGCTTTCTTCATTTTAATTACATGAATTTCATCAATGGTTAATATTATAGAGTTGCCATATTTAAAGGTAGTGGCAGATGTATTCATATATTTTTAACTGCATAATATTATATGTATATTCTTCAACAACAAGTCTCCCTTTATAATTATTTACATATTAAATAATGAAACTTCATTTTAATCGCTATAAAAACAATCCACACACAGGATGCGTTTTAGGCTGGAAACTTAAGCAGCCCATCACCAGCCAATGTAAACATGATGTGTCTGTAACGAGACAAGATCAAAATGAACTTTATGACCATGATTTTTGAATGTTCATTCGTGACTTTTTGCATGTGCTTTTATTTTATATTTGTGATTTATCACAGGTTTTCAATGCAATTTCATCACTGGTTATACTATATACTCGTAAGAGGTTTAGACAGGTTTTAAGAATTAAAACTATCCATGGTTGCAAGAAGTGCATTAGCGCAACTTCTGCTGCAGTGGTGTTAATATGTAAGTACCAAAGATTTTTATGCCTTATATTATGGCTAAAAATTGATCCATTATAATAAAAGAATGTAATTAAAAGTTCTTGATCATAAAATTGTTATTATTTAAGTGTATAAAGCAAAATTTAATGTCAGTTGAAAATCTCTCCAAGACTGAAATCAGTCCTGAGACTGAAGGTCTTGCACCCATGTTTTATCATGCATGAAATTTAAAGGCCAATAAATTTGAAAGAAATTTTTGTCTTATCTAATCGCAAATTTTCAAAGATTCAATAAGACAACAAAAGTCTGTTTAGAAAAATTGATGCTTAGCAATTAAGAGATAAAGAGTGTTCACCCTGAAAAGATGGGTTACATCAATTATCGTCAAATTATTGTTGTTTGAATGTTTTAGGCTTTATATTTATTCTACACTAAAATTTAATTGATTTCAATAATAATAAAATAGACAAAATTTATTTTTTCTTAAGAAAATTTTTGTAAGTCATCAGAATCCCAGCTTTAACTGTTTTAAAGTATTGGCCCTTACATTGAAATTATACTGAAATGAATGTGGATTGCCTCAACATTTATTGTAATAAAAAATTTTCTTTGAGGTAATTTTTGAGGGTGGTGGGCTTTGAAAAAAGGCAAAAGTCCCGTCTTTTAGTAATTATGTATCCTCTCATTAAAATTAGGATTATGGATTTGCATTAAATGAAGTCCAAGTTATAGTCATATTAATGCATTGAACCCTTATATGGTAATTAGTTTTTAACCCAGTAGCAGAAAGTGCGCGACGCGCGACGTACGTCGCAGATTAATTTTTGCCCTTGCAGATAAATTTGCTAACTTGGAAAAGAAAAAAATTCCTTATTTGTAAAAAAAAAAAAAAAAAAAAAAAAAAAAAAAAGTGAACAAGACGCGGAAAAACGGCAAAATACATTCAAAGATTGCGAGAAAAAAAAAAGATTTCATCAAAAGATTGCAAAAAACGGCGTATTTTGACATAAGATCGCGAAAAAACAGCAGATTTCGTCAAAAAATCATGAAAAAATGGTACATTTTGTTAAAAGATCGCGAAAAAAACGGAATCTTTCGCCGAAAAATCCCAAAATCAACAAGATTTGTTAAAAGATCGCAAAATAAGATAGATTTTGCGAAAAGATTGTGAAAAAAAAAAAAAAAATCGCGAAAAAACGACAGATTTTGCCAAAAGATCTCGGAAAAAAAAACAGCAAATTTCATTAAAATATCGCGAAAAATGGCAGATTTCGACAAAAGATCGCGAAAAAACCTGCAGATTTCGTCAAAAGATCACGAACAAAACGGTAAATTACGTTAAAAGATCGCGAAAAAAAACTAATTTCGTCAAAAAAAATCGCGAAGAAACGACAGATTTCGACAAAAAATCGGGAAAAAAAGGATAAATTTCGTTAAAAAATCGCAATAAAACATCGCGAAAAATTCGTTAAAAAATCGCGAAAAATCCCAAAATCAACAAGATTTGTTAAAAGATCGCAAAATAAGATAGATTTTGCGAAAAGATTGTGAAAAAAAAAATCGCGAAAAAACGACAGATTTTGCCAAAAGATCTCGGAAAAAAAACAGCAAATTTCGCCACTAAGTCACGAAAAATCAGCAGATTTCGCCAATAAGTTGAGAAAAAGCATTAAATTTAGTAAAAAAAAAAATCACGAAAAAACGATAAATTTCATCAAAATATCGCGAAAAATGGCAGATTTCGACAAAAGATCGCGAAAAAACCTGCAGATTTCGTCAAAAGATAACGAACAAAACGGTAAATTACGTTAAATATCGCGAAAAAAAACTAATTTCGTCAAAAAAAATTGCGAAGAAACGACAGATTTCGACAAAAAATCGGGAAAAAAAGGATAAATTTCGTTAAAAAATCGCAGAAAAACGACAGGTTATGTCAAAGAATCCTGAAAAAACGGTAAATTTCGTTAAAAAAAATCGTGAAAAACTATACATTTCATCAAAAGATCGTGAAAAAATGCAAATTACGTCATATAATCATAAATAAACGGTAAGTTTCAACAAAAGATCGCAAAAAACGACTGATTTCGTCAAAATTATCGCGAAAAGACGACAGATTTCGCCCAAAGATCGGGAAAAAACGGCAGATTTTAACAAAAACCGGGACAATACGGGAGATTTCGCCAAAAGATCGGGAAAAAACGATAAATTTCGTTTAAAAATCGTGGGAAAACGACAAATTATTTCTAAAAATCACGAAAAAATGGCAAATTTTGTAAAAAAAAAAAAAAAAAAGAATCGTGAAAAAACGATAAATTTCGTCAAAAGATCGCGAAAAAACGCAAATTATGTCATAAGATTGTAAAAAAAAAAAAAAAAAAAGCTAAATTTCGAGAAAAGATCGCGAAAAAACAAAAAAAAAATAAATAAATTCTCTTTGCTTTCTTTAAAAACTGATTTTGCTGTTCCAAAAAATGGATTTTTCTGCATCATAATTTTAGATCCAGTGTATTTAAAAAAATTATCATTCAGAATTTTCAATTTCTTTTTCATAATATTTACTTACATTATATTTCAAAGTATCACTGCTGTAAATGTATAACATATATACTTCATGGTGAAAAAATAGGGACTTTAAATTTTCTGTGCAGTCTTTCTAGAATTATTTTTAGATTTTGATATTTTAAATTATTTTTGTCCCCCTTTTTAAAATTTTTTTTAGCACAGTTTAACGTTTTATTATAATATTGATTTAACAACTAAAAAATTTGCTTTTAATCTTAAGCAAGTAAGAAACTTTTTCAATAAATATATGCTATACTATATTTCAATTTAATTTTAAATGAATTGAGCTGTAACTTCAAACTTAAAGAGCCACTTTACATATCATTACAATCTAATTCTTCAAAAAATATTAATTTTTCTATTAACTTATTTAGGTTTAGAGCAACTTCCGAGGACAAAATCCGTTGTTACAAAAATGAAGCAAAAAAATTAGGGATTTTATCCAAATGTAGTAGTCCGTATTGTGCATTCTATGATGACACTAATCGATGAATATATGGATATGTTACAGGCCAAACCCGATTTTAGGCCAAACTAGATTAGCCTGGGCCTAACTAGTTTATCCTAACGCCCATTGGATAAACTAGTTTTTCCTAGGCCAAACCGGTCTATCCTAACGCCCATCGGATAAACTAGTTTTCCCTAGGCCAAACTGGTTTATCCTAACGCCTATCGGATAAACTAGTTTTTCCTAGGCCAAACTAGTCTATCCTAAGGCCCATAGGACAAACTAGTTTTTCCTAGGCCAAACTAGTTTGGCCTAGCTCTTTTAGGATAGACTAGTTTAGCCTGCTGTTTATTGGTCTGAACTAGTTTATCCTAGGCCAATTCAATTTGGCGTGATTTTATTGAATTCAATGACCGCCTCGGCGCCAACATTCTAGTTTGTCCTAGGCTGATCCAGTTCATCCTAGGCCAATGTAATTTTACGTGTTTTTAGCTCACAGGCGACAAAGCCTGCCAAATAAAGGGCTCGCAAGCTCTGTATGTATGTACGTATGTACGCATGCATGTACGTATGTACGTAACGAGGTAATTCTTGATAGAAATATCCGATTTGCTTGAAATTTTGGATGTAGGTTCATTCTGATAAGGTACTATTCTGATTAGTTTTGGGAATTCATTGGATAAGAATAAAGAGGGGGGGGGGGCGAACGAGAAGCTAATCTTCCACCGTTAATTTAGATAAATGGATTTTTCAACCAGAATTATCAGTTTTCATTTAAAATTTTAGATATAGGATCATTTTGACAAGGCACCTCCGTGATTAGTTATGGATGCTTATTGGTTTATTGGATGTTTATTGTAAATGTTCAAAGTTTAAGTGGAATTGGGCGAAATGGGAAAAGGTAATCCCCCTTACTTTATTTTTCAAGGGTGTTATTCTTTAAAAATAAGGCTGTAATACACAATTAGTGTAAACAGCCTGTGAATGCAAAGCCATCAGTTTAACTGGGCAATATTATTTTTAATATTAATCCCGTCTACTGCCCCATTGCTAACTATTTGCAAAGTGGTTTTGCCATCATTCCTGTATAATGTATCTTATTCCTAGGGTAGTAGAATACTGTTAGAGGTTTGCACGGGCCGGAATTTCGAGACCCGGGCCTCGCCCGTCCCGAAGGAAAGTCATTTTGCCTTGACCCGGTGTAAAAATTAAAAGTTAACCCCGAGCCTTGCCTGTACAATAATTAGTGAAAAGAGACTCAGTCCGGCTGGATCTGGCACTACTCAATTTATGCAAAAAAAAAAAAAAAAAAAAAAAAAAAAATCAGATTTTACATCACATACAATTAAGATTTCTTTAAAAAAATACTGCATACATTTTTATTCGATAAATGTACAATGTTTTTTTTAAAATAACGATGTGTTTGCAGAATGGAAAATACACAATGTATTATTGATTATTTTGATTCTTAGACCTTTCAATATTCAAATAGGGATTTATTAAATAATTGATGTAGTTTAGAGCAAAAGAAAAAAAATTAGAGTTATAAACATCGTAACTTTAGAATCTGATTAGCAAAATGTAGATTTGTGAATTCTTGTCATTCCTTAAGACTTTTTTCAAATCCAAAAGAGCTATATCCTAACACATTTATGAACTAATTTCTTTTTGGAAATGCATAAGATTAATAGGCATTCTTATTCAGAAAATACGTAATCGAATAGCGTTAACCATTTTTTCATAAAAGAGATGATTTTTTTTTAGAAAATACTATTAAAGTTACGTTTTAAATCGAATTTCTGGTTACGATTTCACGGAAAAAAAAAACTTGACGCCGTGACAAGAATAGCTTATATGTCGACAGGTAATAAATTTCTCAAAAATGTAAAACGCTGTTCGATACCAAATTATGTTCAGATCCGATCTGGCTCGAATTTCAAACAATATTAATAACATAAATAATAATAAATGCAAGTCTCATCTCCAGCACGTCACGAGTCTGCAGAAAAATAAATAAAATAAGCAAACACCATATCCAATGCATCATGTCTCTACTTGTTAAATTTCTGTATTGATGTTATAACCAATGACTCTTGAAACACATTTATACTTATTCTAGTGAAAAATATGTTTTTTACTGGCCAAACCCGATTTTGAGCCAAATTAGATTGGCCTGGCCCAAACTATTTTATCCTAACGCCAATTGGATAAACTAGTTTTTCCTACGCCAAACTGATTTATCTAAATACCTACAACTTAAACTAGTTTTTCTTAGGTAAGACGGCAATCCTTCATTTTTCCCTTTATACTTAACCACTAAACACCTAAAACTATTCAGAGAATCACCTTATGAGAAAGAACCTATATCCAAAATTCTAAGCAAATCCGTAAATTCTGTATCAAAAACCATTTATCTAATTTATGGGGGATTACCTACATTGACTTTTCTTTTACACTTAAATAATAAAGATCCACAAGTAATCACGGAGGCGCCTTGTCAGAATGATCCTATATCTAAAATTTTAAGTGAAAACTGATAATTCTGCATGAGAAATCCTTTTCTCTAAATTAATGGTGGGGGATAAGCCTCCCCTTCGCCCCCTCCTCTTTTCTTATCCAATGAATTCCCTAAAGTAACCAGAATAGTACGTTATCAGAATGAACCTACATCCAAAATTTGAAGCAAATCGGATATTTCTATCAAGAGTTATCGCGTTACGTACATAAGTACGTACATTCGTACATACATGCGTACATTCATACATACAGAAGTTGTGAGCTCATTATTTGTCAGGCTTTGACGCCTGTGAGCTAAAAACGCGTAAAATTACATTGGCCTAGGATAAACTAGATTAGCCTAGGACAAACTAGAATGTTGGCGCTGAGGCGGTCATTGAATTCAATAAAATCACGCCAAATTGAATTGGCCTAGGATAAACTAGTTCAGACCAATAAACAGCAGGCTAAACTAGTCTATCCTAAAAGAGTTAGGCCAAACTAGTTTGGCCTAGGAAAAACTAGTTTGTCCTATGGGCCTTAGGATAGACTAGTTTGGCCTAGGAAAAATTAGTTTATCCGATGGGCGTTAGGATAGACCGGTTTGGCCTAGGAAAAACTAGTTTATCCGATGGGCGTTAGGATAAACTAGTTTGGCCTAAAATCGGGTTTGGCCTGTAACAGATACAACCCCTCTTGTTTTTGCTTCATTTTGGCAATAACGGATTTTCAACTTATTCAATTGACGATTATTTTGATCGTTTTCAAGTTATGATTTTACGACTTTCACAAAAGTTGCTCTATACATTTAGCTACTTTTAATTTTAAATGAATTGAGCTGTAACTTCAAACTTAAAGAGCCACTTTACATATCATTACTATCTAATTCTTCAAAAAATATTAATTTTTCTATTAACTTATTTAGGTTTACTATAGTTAAAAAATAGTTCTATTTTTATAATATTAATCAGTAAGAACCCTATTTATAATGTACATAAATGTATTTTTAGATTTAATCAGGTGTCTGTGTTATATATAGAAATATATGTCTATATACAATATACAACAATGGTGCCCGGCTAATCAAAAATTGTAACATTACCCCCGCAGATAATTTTCATCCCACTACATTTCTGTCGCAGACTCAGTCACAACTTTCTGCTACTGGGGTTTTTAAAAAATTTTGGGGAAGAGGAAAGTTCAACAAAATTTCCTGTTAAAAGTGCTTGTTGGATGGATTGCATAAATCATTAAATTTTGCTTACATTAGAGAGAAAAAAAAAGACGGTAGGACTACAATAATTAAAATCTCAATTTACATGTAGCTTAAATGTTTTACTTTATCATAAAATTCGGGTAAAAAACTGATAAAGTTCCCTCTTACAATGATTATATATGCTTGTATAAATTTTGGGTGGGTTGCATTAATTAGAGCACCAGATATAGTTGTTTATGTGTAATTCTATAAATTGTAATTACTCTAACTTTCGGTTGTTTTAAGAAAAGAATATCTCTAAATGATCCAAAAATGATAAGGTAACATTAAAGAAAGGAAAAAATCTCTCCTTGAAATCATTATATTTGTCCATGAAAAAAATAAAAGGCTATGTGAATAAGGGGATGAGTTATCACTTTAGGGGTGACGAAGGTGGTACATGATATCGTAAGATATCTCGGGCAGAAGTAGTCCATCTTTAGATATTGTTAGAATTTTTAATTCAATCAAAATTTTCTATTTTTTCGTAGCTCTTTTCTTAATAAATTGTCATCTTTTTTTCAGTCTTTTGCCTGTTTTTATGAAAATATAAAGTTATTATTAAAGCTGTTAAATGATTATAAAATCATTTCATTTCAAAACATGGAATACCCCAATATTTGGCATTTATTGTTCTGCCATATGTACATATAATCCACTGTTAGATAAACAATGTGCAAAGTAAGTTTGAAATTATACTTGTGTTTATTATAGACCGGGAGACAGCTGCACAGACAATCTTATTGAGTTCATGGGAAAAAATCTAAGATTAGTCAAATATTGATTTGCATATTAAAACACAATTGGCCTATCAAGTCCTATCTTGGTGGAAAAAACCTAAAAACTCAATTTTAGCAGTTGTCTTGTATGTTTACCACTGTGTTTTAATTCAGCCAAAAGTATGAAAACATGGAGGATTGGGAGCAGGAAAATATAATATTAAACCTATGAGTCAACCACTAAAGTCGGGATTATAGATGTTTTCCACCAAGATATGACTTGGCAGACTGATTGCATTTTAATATAGAAATTGGGGTTTAATTAATCCTAGATTTTCACTTGTGAACTGGATGAGGTTATCATCTGTGCTGCCATCTCCAAGTTTATTAGTCAAAAAAAAGATTTTTTTTTTTTTTTTTTTCTTTTTTTCATAAGGAGTTTTGTTTTTCCCTTTCCTTTCAAGGGCCAATTACAAGTAGACAATATTACTGTTGAATGCATTCTGTAACAAAAAGCTGTTATTAAATAATTTAAAATACTAGTTATCTGCCTTAAATGTTAGTTGGTAGGTATTACAGTATATTGCATATAATAAGGTATTTTTTATTGATTATTTGTCTTCAATGAAACCAGCGTTGGCACAATTTAAACGATTCGCTTTTTTCTCAAAAAAAAAAAAAAAAAAAAAAAAAAAAAAAATGGTGTTTTTAGAAGGAATCTAATGACATTTTCTCTTTTTTCTTTATAATTTACATGTTCCAAACTATTGGATATAAATAATTTCTACTTTTAAAACTTTATTTTAGCAATAAGCATTAGATATAGATTTAGGTAATTTTTTTTTATGTATAGGTTTAAAGTATAGGTATGTTTCACTATTACAAAATTTCTACAAAAAGAAAAAGAAAGGGTCTAATAAAGATTTACTTTATTAGACTAAAATCGCTAAAATAATTTTCTCTTCTCAAAACACTCTTCCCATGATTTGCAAAATTCTTATGATAATTTAGGGGTGATATTGTTCATATTATATACCTGAATTCAAGTATTTTGTAAATTTACAGTATCAAAATTCCAGTTTTTCTGATAGTTCAATTCGTAAAATAAAATTAAAATATCAATATCATAATATTTGCTAAACATAATTAAATTTATATATTATGTAATTTGGCCTTACTGTTAGAAATATGTCGTCTTTCCCCCTTGTTTCCCATACAGAAATATTTCCTCACTAAAATTTCAGGTGTTTTTTCACGAGTCCACAATCACCCCTGATAATTAGAGTTCAAGGGAAATATTTAAATTTCGATAATCAAGAGAAATGTCCCAGGGATTTTATTCCTGGAAGTTGCAGAATTTTGTGTCTAGTGTGTTTTTATTATTATTATTTAAAAAACCTAACACATTTTCTCATTGTCATTGTTATTATTTAACAATAGATCTTTCCATGATTAAATTCAACATTTTTTTATTTGAAATAATACTACAGTTTCTTTATAGTTATTTAACCACGGAAAGTTTCTCATTAAATAGAACATATATTACTAACCGAAAATTATGCTGTGCATTTGTAAATTAAAAAAAAAAAAAAAATCACTGGCTGTTTAATTCCAAAGCTTGGAGAGTGCTAAAGTGTCAACAGATTTAGATTCCTCATAAACAAAGATCATGTTTTCAAATCAGCAACAAAATGTTTTTTGACATATGATATTTTTGTCTTTCTTTTCCAAATTATTTTCATAAAGCACAGTTTTAATTATAGATGCATTCAGGTCTGACTTTAAAAGGGGAGAAAGAGACAAGGTATCAAGACCTAAGGTATTGATACTTTGCAAATTATTTGATGATAAATCTAGCCCAGGGCACCATGGTTATTAAAATTTTTCTAGAGTGCAAGTTTTCTCTCTCGATCGTATGCAAAGATGATTACTTTGGTTTCCTATCAGGACCGTAGCTAAGGGGGCACTATGGGCGGCTCAGCCTCTCCCTTGGAAAAGATTCCAAGGTCACTAAATGAAATTATGTTCCAAAAATTCAAATGAAATTATGTTCAAAAATCTAATTTAATTTTGAGACCCTTTCACAGTTTTGCAGAATTACTAAATTATATCTAAAATAAGTAATTTAACACTATCTCATATTTGTACATATGAAGCTAACATATTTAATTTTGCACCAATTATACACTCAAAATTTTCATCGTCATATACTTTTCTTAGTATAAAATGAAGTTATTACAATAGTTTAATAAGAAACATAGTACATACAATGTGAATATGCACTAATATACCTTTCTGAGGCAGAGAGAGAGAAAAAAAATGACCCCCCCCCCCCCCCCTATTGATCACTTCTAGCTACAGCCCTGTTTCATATTCTAAAATTACTTTGATCTATCTTTAATTTTTTTGTCGTTAGAAAAAAAAAACTTTCTTGTGCTGCTTGTTTGTTGATTGAGGATTATTCACTTAATGAATTTTCAAAAATTAGTGCACTAGTCAGAATACATGTGTTCAACAAGAAAAAGAATATTTGAGCAGCTTAAGAATTTAGGGGTGCAAAGTTTTATTGAGACGACGGTGCATCGGCCGACGGGCCAGTCTGAATCTGTCAGTGACTTCCCTTTTGGATCTGCCATTGACGCTTACATATATCCTTTTTTTGTACATTCACAATCATTTTACTTTTCTCATTTAACAACTACCATGAAAATTTTTCTATTGACTATCTTTTCTTTTTTTTAATAGTACTTAGAAAAGTTTTAGTTTAATTTTTGGTGATGATAATAATATTAACTAAATTCAGGCCCAAACAGAGAGTAGTAGAGTTGTTAAACATTACCAGGGCCTGGCTCTTCTAACAGTCTTGGCTTCGGTTATAAAAACAAACACAAATATTTCATTTTTATCAAGAAATTTCTGATATGGTGCTTCTGTTTTAATGACATGGCTAATTTCAGACGTGCAAACAGGAATGAATCAAATACAGTAAAGCATCGATTAAACAACGTTTACATTTATACAACGTTTTAGTGTGGTCCCAATTCATTCTTATTCATTTTAATGAAAAAATATATCTTTTATACGATACACAAAATCGTTTATACGTTGATTTTTTGATTTTGTGTAGTTTTATTTTTTATTATTTTTCTTGTGTATTTTAAGAATAGGCGAAAGTTGGCAGCTATGAATGACACCAAAAAGCGTGTTTAAATGTGCCCCACATGATAACAATGTAGGCCGGAGTTCGATTAGTCTGAAAAATAAGCTTACACGTAATGGATTAAATTGGAGGGGTCATCCTTTTGCGAGGATGGTCAGCTTTTCCAATCTTCCTTCTAAATGTTATCAGTACGGCGACTTTTACTTGGCCATGCGGTGTACTTGGTCTTTGCCTGTACAAGGAAAGGAACTGACGACCTGCAAAAAACAAACCTTTCCATCAAGTAGAGTTGAAATGCTCATCTCCTGACACATTATCCCAAGAACCCTAGACAATTTTTTCGTAATACTACGTAAAATCATCAAAAGTAAAAAATAAAGGTACATATTTAAATTGCTTACCAGTCCCCCCCCCCTTTTTATTTATGTATTTATTTTGGTTATTTGTTTGTTTAATTTAAAATTTTATGAAAATCAACACATTAAACATTAAGTGTAGGGATGCACCGAATATTCGGTATCTATTCAGTATTCGGCCATGTTACCGAATATTCGGTTAGGCCGAATATGAAACTATTCCGCCTGCCGAATATTCGGTATGGACGAATAGCAAAGTATTCGGCCGAATCCAATATTTAATAAAACCTTTTCACTATTTCTACTTTTAACTGTCAATTTTTTAATTTATATTTAAAATAATTAGAAACAAAATCATTTTTAAATAAAATAAAATGTTTTTACATTACTTATTTGCTGTTTGTAAAGTATAACTTAAGAAAATTAATTATGAGAAGGATTAAAATGGTGATTTATTAGGATTCTCCTTAGGAATAAATTATGTACTGATACAAGTTTCGAAATTTTGTTTAGTAAATAATCTGTTTCTTGTTTTTCCCCAAATAAAAGTCCTTTAAAAGAGAGAGAAAAAAAAAAAAAACTTGAGATTAGTAATAGCTATTAAGGCAGACAATTTTTGTTCATGAAACCATAATCAACTTATTGAATTATAAGTACATTGTATTTCATCTCACTCTATGTCAAAACTTGTGTGTTTGTTTATTACATTAACAATAAATAAGATAACATATTTTCAACTCACATGCTTTGATTTCTGTAAAATATATGATGGGAAGGGTGGAAAATACCACCATTCATAAGAAAAGAACTATGAGGCAAACATACCTTTATTCAGAATTAAGTTGAAAGTATTTGTACTTCATATTGAAAAAAATATGCCTTGAGTTATTTAAAAAGGACAATTATCAGAGTGTAAAATTTTTCTTCAACCATTTTTTCATTATTTGATTTTAAAATGTATGTTTTGATTCATAGAACATTTTATTAATTAAAGTTTCATAATTGCGCTTCTTAAATAACTCAAGGCAGATTTTTTTCAATACTAAATGCTCTTTAAAAAAGCTCTTGTTTATCAAAATGTAAGTTTCTTTTATTAAATATTATGTAAAACTGTTTTAAAAAGTAACATTTTAATACCTTTTAAATTTGGAAATATAAAAAGTATTCGGAAAGCCAAATATTCGGCCGAATAGTTAACTATTCGGCTGGCCGCATATTCAGTTTTCTGCCCAACAATTACTATTCGGCTAGCCAAATATTCGGTTCACCTGTCGGCCGAATATTCGGTATTCGGTTCACATGTCGGCCGAATATTCGGTATTCGGTTCACCTGTCGGCCGAATGTTCGGCATTCGGCCAAAATCACTATTCGGTGCATCCCTAATTAAGTGAAAACAAAATTAATTTTAGTTTTAGAAGTGAGAATCGATTATACAACGTTATCGTTTATACGACGTTTATCAATAGTCCCTTCGGCGTTGTATAAACGATGCTCCACTGTAGAAGGTTGATTAAAGTCATGAGAAGGTTTAGCATTTTTTTTCTTTCATATCTTACACATTTTCATTCAGAATTAATTAATGATTTCAATTTAAATTGAATTACATTTTCAATATTTTAAATTTTTATTTAAAATCTTTAGATAAAAGAGGGTTACAAATGCATCATACATTATATATGTATACAAATCAGGGTTGGATTTTTGGCATGACAAAGGTTTAAACCAGTTAAAACCATCAAAAACCCATAGAAACGCAATCTGCTGCAGTGTGTTAGAATTTGTTTGGGAAACAAATTTTAAAACTAGCAACAGTTGCCATACATTATGTTGAAATTTAATTATATTATGAGTAATTAGCAGGTCTTAAAATATTTTTTATTAATAAAAATTAAGGTAAAAATGTCAGATTTCAAATCTCACAAATTTATCTCAAAATGGACATGCAGAAATATTTGCAGAAAAATTATGTTTAAATATCTTTTTTATTTATTATTATTATAATAATACTTAAGTTATTTAGTGTACATTTTGACATAGCTAGTCAGATTTCAAATCTCAGAAATTTATCTCAAAATGGACATGCAGAAATATTTGCAGAAAAATTATGTTTAAATATCTTTTTTATTTATTATTATTATAATAATACTTAAGTTATTTAGTGTACATTTTGACATAGCTAATATTTATAAGGAACAAGTTAAGTGTTACAAATGCAGGATTTTTAAAAGTGTTGAACTTGATACACATGTTTAATATATATATATATATATATATATATATATATATATATTAATGCTATACACATTATATACATGATATCTAGCAGGTTAATTTGAATTTAAATATAATGCATATTATTTATTATATTTATAATTATTACACATCATTATAAACCATTTTTATCCTCCCTCCCCCCTGAACACACACACATTAACAGTACTTAGAATACAAATAATGTTTACTTTTAAAGGAAGTAAACATTAAACAGAAGACAAGAAGTAATTATTCAACAACTGAATACTTAAGATATTTAACAAAATTTTATAGTATTCAGTGAGAAAAAAAAAAAAAAAAAAAAGTATTTGTATAAAATGTAATTTTTTAGCATAGTACATAAATAGGCTGAATATTGTAAACAGATATTCAGATATTTATAGAAAAAGTTACTTTTTCATTATCTTTATTTTGGTTAAAAATTCAAAAATGACTGACGATTCCACTAAGTGGTATGCAATCACCGCAGGATATTGACAATACAATCATCTAAATGTATTATTCTTGCAAGTAAATTAAAAATGAATGCCTATCAGATTAAAAAAATAAATAAATAAATAAATAAAAGTGTAACGTACAAAAGATTCTAAAACACACAAAATCGAATAAAATCTAAATTAAAATATTCATTTAGCAACTCAATTATTAATTATTCATAACACTGAATGACAATTGAAAAATAGATATGATATATATAAGGCTTGATTCTTTCCGTTTGTTTTAATTAAAATAGACATTTTGGATAATTATCTTAAGTTGTTGATTTAAATTATTTTAATGGAATTTTGTCATGCTGGTATAAATTAAATATTTAAATGGCATGTAAAAAATAATAGTTTTTTTTTTTTTTTTAATTTCTTCCTTCTTATATAGTTTAACACCCCTGCATTTACAAATGTTATGAGGAAAACCTGAATTTCAAGCCCTGATAGTCAAAGATATATAGTTTCTGTAAATTATATTCCTATACGTTTAAAAGTTGCAATGGTGTGTGAAACATGTTTGCAATTTATTATTTGAGATGGCATTGCATAAAGAAATAAACAAACATTCACCATAACTAAAAACATATTCAGTACCGGATATCCGAATCCGGCAGGCAAATCGGATACCGGATATCCGACATCTGATATCCGGCAAAATCAGTATCCGCTGCATCCCTATTTTTGACATGACTGTTTAAACCATGGTTAAAACCGTCAAAAACGTACCAACCCTGATACAAATACTTTATAATTTTTTTAAAAATGGTAATGTCCAGCAAATTTATTATCTACAATAAAACCTGTTCATAACAGAATCCTGCTATAAACAGAAAAAAAAAAATATATATATATATATGGCCTGGCATACCCCCCACCCTAAATAAAAAAAAAAAAAAAGAATTATGCCTTCTAAAATAAGAACAGCCTGTATAAAAAAAACAAAACAAAAAACATATATAATGTTAATTTTTTTTATAAAAAAAGTTTGAATAATCATACATAACTAATGAGTATGCACTCACGTCGACATTGTAAATATAAGAACCAATATATATTATAATATTCAAGCTAATTTGTTTCTCAATTAAGATACTTGCTAAGTTAAGATTCTCAATTAAATACGATTTACCTACAATTAAACAATGTTATTTGTTATCCTGATATCCTTCAGAGATTAAAACTGAATATGAAATTGCAGGTAAAAACTAAAAATAGCATTTTTTTTTTTTTTTTCAGCATTTAAGTTTGGGGTTTTGATAATAAATATTACAACTAATAATGAAAATATTTATTTCTTTATTTAAATAGATTATTCCAAACTACTCCTTTAATATACACAATAAATATCAAATATGATGATGAAATTAAAAAAAAAAATCATGTAAACAAAAGTTATGCATGGAGCAATACATGATGCATTTACTAAAAGTTGCTGAATTTATTTGCAAAAAGAAATCCTTATTTAAAATGTCACGTTATATCGAAGAAAGCATTCCAGATGTAAATTTAGATTCCAATTAAAAGTAAACGTCTACTGAATCATACTCAGGGCACAAGTTTATCTGAGGTATAAGAAAAATCTTGACTGTATTGGATGGAAATCATAAGTACAATATCAACAAAAAATTCAATTTTAAAATTCGCTAATAAAGTCGTGTTCAAATGTGTAAAATAAAAACAACAAATCACAAAACTCCTCAACGGAACAACATAGATGATAATTTCATGCAATTTGCAATCCTATCTTCATAAATTTGGCAATCCACTTTCTTTCAATTATTTCATTTAAAAAAGCACTGTACTAACTCCATCGTGAGTATCGTAATTATAAATTTCATCACATAAAGTAAACCGATGTATGAATAAAACGTTTTGTTCATTTCAGAAAACCCACGAACGTCGCAGCCATCTTTGTTTAGTGTTTTGCTGTGTTGTCATGGTTCCTACCCCCAACTTACCCCATATCGTTCAGCAACGCAAACTACCCTGAAAAACCCCGGCTGGGGTAATCACAATGACCTTAAGATACTTAGACTCCAAAATAGCAACCTTTTCGTAGGTCGACATGTGTGCCTTCCGTCACGTGACGGAGGGCAGATTTAGCACGCCAAACCGGTTTTTCTCCCGCCGAAACTCATATTGCTATGTTTGTCTTGAATTGGACCGCACTACTTCTTTTCTCTTTGTGAAATCTGAAAGTTGCCAATATAGCGATCACCGCCAAAAAACAGCATCTTTTCGCCAAACATGTTGGATTCGAAACCATGCCGAGATAACAATGGGATTTGGCGTCTACGTATATGAGAAAGTCAATGGGTAATCACGTGACAGGGCAGCCCTGTAGGGTGAAAAGGGTGGAGCGGGGTGGAGATGCTGAACGCTCCCTTCGCTGCTAGCTAGTTGCCACCGAATTTCCTCTGCGTTAGCAAAATCCCATGATCCTTTGCATGCATTGGCGAGGGATCGGTGGGAAAAGGGATGCTAGTTAGGCGAAGTTATCGCTTTTTCGGCACATGTCTCCCTCAGTATGTTCTTATTTTTATTTTATTGACAGTTAGCGATGGGCACGGGAGATAGAAATTTTGTAGTGCGATTGTTTTAAAAGTAACAGAAATCCCTCCCGGAGAAATGTATCTGAATTCAACTCTGAATGTAGATATAGAGCGGGGGGGGGGGGGGGGATCTGTCCTTCATTTGATTTCAGAATTTAAATTTTCTAGATTCGCTTTTTCTTTGGATGATTGTGGGGGAAAAAAGAGAAAAAAATGCTAAAATTAATTTTTCATGGATAATTTAAAAATTACGCACAATAGAAAATATTTTTTTAGTTAAATGGAGTTTTAAAAAATCTGCAATCAATACTAACCTGTGATTAAAGTTAATATGTTTTAGTTTGATTCAAGCAGACTAACTAAATTTTTGGAAAATAAAATAAAACAAAAATAAGAACAATGTTAGGAATATTTAACTGGCAAGTGGAATAAAGGTATTTTAGTGTATAGTATATTTTTTATAAAACACTGTTATATAGCATTAAATTATATTTATTATTAAAAAAAAGAAAAAATGAAAATTTTAAAAGTTTTGAAACTGTTTGTTGAAAATTAAGATGATTTTCTTAACAAAATTATCAAAAACAATTTTACGATTTTTCAAATTTTTATGTTTTGAAGAGAATTGGATATTCAAAGAAAGGATTTAGATGTTTTTTATTTATTGATTTTATAATAAGATAGTATAATTCTTTAGCCTTGCTCTCTGTAGGTCTCTAGCAGTTTTATACATCCTGTTTTGCGTTTTTGCTCTCAGCTACTTTTTAAGCTCAAATCATTTGTGCATTGATTAAGATAAATAAATAAATAAATAAAAAGAGAAAAGTGTTAAAAATAGAAAAGTACTATAAAAATTTAAACATGTAGTGGTTTTATTATAATGTGAACAAACTGATTATTGCATTTTTTTTTTTTTTTAAGTCTCTGATAGTTTTATACAGTCTGTTTTGCATTTTTGCTCTCTGCTACTTTTTAAGCTCAAATCATTTGTGCATTTATTAAAATAAATAAATAAATAAAAAGAGAAAAGTGTTAAAAATAGAAAAGTACTATAAAAATTTAAACATGTAGTGGTTTTATTATAATTTGAACAAACTGATTATTGCAATTAATATCTAGTATAGTCTTATTAATCTTTTTTAATTTTTTTTATCAGTTCACTACAGAGTGAGGTACTGCTGCACTCTTTAAAAACGCATGCCATGATAATTAAAAAGAAATTAAAAGCGTAAGTTTAACAAGTTTGATGACAATAAAGGAATGACATGCAAAAATCGACCAAAAATCACCCAAGACCGTCTGCTAACTTTTCGCCTTCGCCAAGGTTGCCATGTTTTGAAGCAGTTGCGTCATCATAAAACGGGCGGGGAAGCGGTGATAGTATCCCGACTGCCTCTGTGCGCGGCTGAGCTCATCCCAGAGCTTGTTATCCTTCTTCTCTCTTTAATAATTCTATGAAATCTGCCCTCCGTCACGTGACGGAAGGTAAAGATTTCGGCCTAAAAAAAGGTTGCCGGTGTGGTGTAGAAGTCTGCACGGGCCCGGGCTTGGCCCGTATACCCTGTTCGCACTGAGAAAGTTAAGTCACTTAACTTGAAGTTTTTTGAAGCGGTCGTACCCGGAATCAAGATTCTCACTTAAGCAAATTTCTGAAACTCACTTAACTTTTGAGATGCTCACTTAACTATGAGTTGAGTTGAAATGTGCCTTCTGAATATTTAATTATTATTTCTGAATTTTAGAATATTTAATTCTGATTGTTAAATAACTGGAGTTGAGTCCTACAAATAATTATAAATTGTTTCAAGTTGTTATTTGTTTGCCGCAGTTGCTTCACGTATGTTTGTGGGGTTTTTTTTGTAATCAAAGATCAAAAATGGAAAATGTTTAACCCGTTATTTCCTCCTGCAAAATAAATTTGGAGGATGACAAAATTAATTTTTAATTGAAATATGGCACGATAATTTCTATGTAAACAAAAAAGCAGTTAGAAGTTGCAGTTACAAATTTCCGAACTTATGCGCATGCCCAGATGTCATTTTGGCCAAGTTAAGTCACTTAAAATATTTAGCAAGTGCGAACAGGTGAAGCCTAATTCCGGGTATCCCACTTCAAAAAATGTAAGTGACTTAAAGTTAAGTGACTCAACTATCCCAGTGCGAACAGGGTAGTACCCGGGCCGGGCCAGCGGAATCATTTCAAATTTTCTAACGGGCCAGGCCGGCAGAATCAGAGTAGTTTTCTCAACGGGCCGGGCCGGGCTGGACCGAGAAAAAAATTTTCGGGCCTGCCGGCCCGTTCTGAAGATTTAAGCAGAAACGATAAAATATGATCCATTTTCAACGCAAATGGTTTTAACGGGAATAAATATAAATGTGCGTCAGTTTGACAGCATCAATATAAAAATGTAACTTGTACAGTTTGAGATCGGCATCGGACAGTTAAATTGTGTGTAACCCGTTTTAATATTTTTTTAGCTGACTCATACCGGGCCGAGTTCAATCTTGCATTATTTTTCTACATATAGATTTGCCGGACTGGAACAAGACTTAATTGTTTTCAAGATCTGTAGGGCAGACAACATGATTTGTAAAATTATTAACAGCGATAAAGAAATTATGTTCGATTAATCTTTGGATATATACTTCTTGATGGTTTTTAAATTAATTTCTCAATAACGCGAAAGTTTAGTGGTTTTTAAATTAATTTCTCAATAACGCGAAAGTTTGGTGGTTTTTAAATTAATTTCTCAATAACGCGAAAGTTTGGTGGTTTTTAAATTAATTTCTCAATAACGCGAAGTTTGACATATTTTCTGATTAATTTTAAATTGTAAAAATATAAAAGTGATAAGCCCGACTATTGAAGGCATTTGAAATCGAATAGCATTTTTCATTTTTTATCAATAAAATACTTGCATAAATTTGTTCAGATACAATAGTTTCTCAAATGGTTCCAGGTTTTTCTCCTTTCCCATGCTATCGCTTCCGGAAATTCTATTGAAAATGCTAACTATAACAATAATTTATTTCCTTTCAGTATTCTTAAATTGCTTGTATCAAAAAACGGATAATGCCACTTGATTATATAGTTTCTGAATAAAGATACCTGCTGTTCGTTTCTGAGAAAAAAAAGAATTTAGAAATGTATCAGAAAGGCGCATATTTGAGCTAACGAATGAATTTGGATTTAAAATCTTTAATAAAATGATATAGAAATATTTTTATAAATCTTCTTTTATTAAACAGCTTCAAAAGTTACGATGCTTTTAACTTTCTTTCTTTTTCCTTTTATTCTAAGCCATATTAATTTTTTTATGAATCTTTATTTGATTGTTGAAAGCCCAAGAATCTTAGTAATCACTAATGTTGCTAATGTGTATTTCCTGTAAAATCATTCCATAGATATGTATGCAGTATTCTTTAAAGCAATCTGAATTATATGGAAAAAAATCTGATTTTTTTAGAAATCGTAGAAATTGTAACGGGCCGGGTCTGTTTTCACTAATTTCTGCACGTGCCGGGCCTAAAATATAAAAATTAAAACGGGCCGGGCCGATCCCGGGCCTGGAAATTCCGGCCCCTTGCAGACCTCTAGTGTGGTGTCTAGGTGTCCTAGGTCATTGGTCACGTGATACTTCCCGGAATATTTTAAATTTTATTTTCGTGGTCACAGGTATGTATTTCCGTTACGAGAATCATGTTTTTAAAGGATAAAGGGATATAGTATTTGTATTTACTGGTTCTGAACCTTAAAAACAATGCAATAATTGAATAACTTTAAAATTATCTTCTTCGATAATATCTACTCCAAGTAGAATCTTCTGAGCGCGCGCGCGCAAAAATAGTGTCTCTAAAACAGGCCCACTGTCCCACTGTTATATTTTTTAATAAAAATTAAAAACAAAGATTTTTTAAGGGTAAATAAATTTCTAAATTTCATTAATATATTCTTTTATTTTGACATTTAATATAAAAATTTGGAATTCATAACAAAGCAAAAAAATGATAAGATGGTTGTTTAACTTAATTTCGCATTAAATTAAAAAAAAATGCATTTTCAATACATTTTTAAATCATTGTGATATTTAGAAATATTTAATTTTTAAATTTTTGCAATCACAAATTTCGCAGTTCACACATCTTGAATCTGGCATGATCCAATCCTACCGGTTCATCGAAATCGATAAACCTCCATTTACATTTTTACTGATATAGACAGATCAACGGTATTGATATAAATATTAAATTTATACTTAAAATATAAATAGTAATAGAGTCTAAGACATTCTTACTTGGACGATATCATTTCCGTATTTGATTGATCTAGTAGCAATAGTAAGTAAATCTTTTCAAAGTTTGTAATTATTGTATGTTATGCCTTTAAATGCAACGCTTCTGGTGACATTTTGCACGTCACTACTGTGTGTAATAAACTAAAATTTTCATTTTAAAGCAGCTAATCCTTTATTTTTTGTAATTCATACTATCGTTTTTTTTCTTAAATTTGTAATTTTAACTATTGCTTTTTGTGAAAATAATATGCATTGATGATCGTATTTATAAACACTCATTAAAGATCAGATAGAAGCTTGTAATCGTTTGTTCCTATAATGTTTATAATGCATAAAATTGAATTGATTGTATTTTTTTTCCACTTTTATCTGTTAAGAGTTTCATTGCAAGGTTTTCTTTAATTATGCTAGTGAGATCTATTTATTTTACCATTTTCGTTTTCATTAAATTTTCCATGCAGAAGTCGGAAAGGACATGAACTTGGAAAATTCTTATTTACTCATAGCCTTTCTTTTAATTATTATCTCATCAATAATTTGCATAACTTTTTTCTAGGTCTGTTTAAGAGCTATGAAACTTGTTAACAGATACACTATGCCTGACATGTTTACTGTCAAAAATCAACATTATACATTTTTAAGTCTCCACATATCACACTCATTCAACAATAGACATTTATTTAGTTATTTTTGTGAATAGACATGCTTTGTCAATTCTGTTACTTTAAATAACGACATAACTACCAATAAGTGATGAAGCCAATAGCCTATACAAATTGCCAGTTTCTGTCTTCTTTAAATGCAGATTCACATTGCCAGTTACCATGTAGCGATGTAGCAACTAATTTTTTTGCTTTGTGACTAATCTTCCTTGTCTAAATCACTATGTTTTACGGAGATGTTTCTTTTTCATCAACTGGCAAATTTTGAAATTTATTCTTATTTGCAGATTTTCCTCTATAATTCCATAATAAAGTCTCCACATTATTGCATTCATTCAACAATACATTTATTTAGTTATTTTTGTGAATAGACATACTTTGCCAATTCTGTTACTTTAGATAAAGACAGAACTACTATAGGTGAAAACTGGGAAATTCGATTAGTATCCTGTGGCCGGTAGACCCAGTTTCATTAGTGGCCACTTTTTAAAAGTTAGTAGCCACTTTTTAAATATAGGTCAAAATGATTTTTTTTTTTTCTTTACTTAGTGTTAGTGGCTAGTGAGTAACAAAGTTACAAATATTTGGTTAAAAATAAAACTGGTATTCCACTGAATGGGAAAAATAGGAATTAGTAATTAATACTGCAGATGAATTATAAGTGATAAACAATATTTAAATATATTAATGAATTGCATAAAATAGGGGTGCACAACCTTTTCAAGGGAAGGGCCACTTACAAATGTACCTTGATAGTCGAGGGCCACATCAATAACACAGAGAGAATTGGATTTAGAGGAAGTGGTGTGTGGCCTATAATCGTAAAAAAATGGCTTTAGAGGAAAGGGGAGGGGGTACTACTTTAAGTTCACTTACCCAATAATCGCAATATCCAATGTCAAAATATCCAATTCAATTGGTAAAGATATATCAGCAGTTTTTACGTTTTTATACATAACAGGTATAGCAAGGATTATTTTCAAGATGTAAAAATATTTCTTGACTTTATTCAGGAGAGAAAATTTTGTTCTATTAAAAATGTTAAAAAACAAGCATAAATAGCTGGTGCCGAAAAAATTGTGAACTTTATGACTGAAGGAGCCGATCAACAAGAATTTTCCGCACCTGATCAACGAAATTTTTGATTTTCTGCACCCGATCAATAAAATTTATAATTCCACACCTGATCGACCAAATTTTCACATTTTACGAAACCAATCAGCAAAAAAAGCAATTTTTAAGAAGCCGATCGACGAAATTTGTGATTTTAAAAAAGTCTATTGACAAAATTTGTGATTTTTTGGTGCCTAATCGACGATTTTTTGGCAATTTATCGATGAAATTCAAGATTCTTACAAAGCCAATCGATGAAATTTACAATTTTTCTGAAGCGGATCATCGGAATTCACGATTTTAGGAAGCCGATCGACGAAATTCGCAATCTTTTTTGCATGATGAATGAAATTCACAATTTTCCTTCACATTATCGACAAAATTTGCGATTTTTATGAAACCTCATGAAAAAATACACGATTTTCCTGCTTCTAATCAACAAAATTCACGATTTTTGTGAAGCAGATCGCAAAATTCATGATTTTTATGAAGCCGATTGACAAAATACGTGATTTTAAAGAAGCCGATTGATGAATTTCATGATTTTTACGAAGCCGGTTGACAAATTTTGTGATTTTCACAAAGCTGATCTATGAAATTTGCGAATTTTTCTCACATGATCGAAAAAATTCGAGATTTCTCCAAGCCTGATTGACAAAATTTTTTACTTTTTTTCGGACCTGACAAACATAATTCGCGATTTTTGTGTAGCTTATTGCCGAAATTAGTCATTTTTCAGTTTCTCATCAACGAAATTCGTGATTTTTCAGTGCCTGATGAACAAAATTCTCGACTCTTACAAAGAGCATCGACAAAACTCTTGATTTTTTTAACATGATTGCGATATTCCCAATATGAAACTGAATGAAAAAATGCATGATATTTCCTTTTCTGATCAACAGCATTTGCAGTTTTACGATGCCGATCGGCAAAATTCGCGATTTTTAAGAAGCCAATCGATGATATTCTCATTTTTTTTTTCACATGATCGACAAATTATTATAATGTCAACATTAATTATTATAATGTAAAAACAAACTGCTAAAATATAGGTTTTTTAGTGTTCACTCTAGAAATAAAAAGGGCATGGTGCTATTCACTAAAAAGGGCACTACTGCAGCAGAAAAGGGCACTTTTGCAAGAAAAAAATAATTACCTTTAGAAGGTGAAAAAAGAAAGCGGGGAAAATACATAATTTAAGTATGATAAATTAAATAAAATTAATTTTGAATGATTTTATGATACAAAAATTAAAAATACAATTAAATCAAAACATGATTGAATAGTTTCAAGTTCTTTTTTTTTTAAAGAAATGAAAAAAATCTATCATTTTTGGGTACACAAATTTAGAAGTATACTATGTAAAAAAAAAAAATATTTATTAAAAATCTCTAGGTAAAACCAGTGGTGCATTTTACTACTTTTAAAAAGGGCAGGGTGCATTTTGTAAATTTAAAAAAGGGCAGGGTGCTGCACTCTTCAAAATTGGCCTAGAATGAACACTAGGTTTTTGACAGTTTTCGACATTGTTGACAAAGAGGTTTTTGACATGACGGTAAAAACCGTCATGCATCAAGAACTTGCCAACCCTGCTTTTTAGAAGGGTTATGATTAAAGATGCAAATTTTCCGGAAAAATATAAATGGTGGAAAAAAACTTGTTTTTTTTTCCGAAAAAAACAGAAAAGTTGGAAAAATTGATTATTCTGTTTCTCCCAAATAAATTATGTTTTCTTAGAAAATATTAAATAATAAACATTTTTTTTTCATTTATTTGTATTAAAAGAAAATTATTTTCACTTTGTATTACAAATTAAAAAGAAAAAAGCAAAGCTTGTTTATAAAAATTTAATTTTTTTTCACAGCCTAAGAATTTTTATTAAACACTATTGTTTGTTATATCATATGTCTGTTCAAATGATTTTTCAGTTAAGTGTTTAATAGGGATGCACCGAATAGTGATTTTGACTGAATGCCGAATATTCGGCCGACAGGTGAACCGAATACCGAATATTCGGCTATCCGAATAGTAATTGTTGGGCCGAATACCGAATATTAGGCCAGCCAAATAGTTAACTATTCGGCCGAATACCGAATATTCGGCTTTCCAAATACTTTTTATATTTCAAAATTTAAAGGTATTAAAATGTTACTTTTAAAAACAGTTTTACATAATATTTAATAAAAGAAACTTACATTTTGATAAACAAGAGCTTTTTATAAGAACATTTAGTATTGCAAATTTTTTTCTGCCTTGAGTTATTTAAGAAGCGCAATTATGAAATTTTAATTAATAACAGGGCTTGAATTTCAGGGCGGGATGGCGGGATTCGCGCCCAAAATTTTGAAATCCCGCCTAAAAGAATAACGTGGACGGGAGGCTCCCGCTGAAACAATTTTGCATTTTGAAACTATGATCAACTTCCACGACCGTTTTGCGAATTTTATATTTTCGTGCGAGTAATCGACACATTTTGCGAGTTTTTTTACAGCGAAAAATCATTGAAAATTACGATTTTTTCCGTGACTGATTGTCAAATTTCGCAATTTTTTTCCTGCAATCGATTGACGAGTTTCGTTCTGTTTTCCGCGGCGAAATAGAGGTGATTCTGTTCTGAATTTCCTCTTCCCCACCCCTACACAAAAAAAATAATGCATTCAATTCAAAAAATTATGAAACAGTGATGCCGTGGATGCGCTATTGCGCGTAAATTACGCAAAAGATCGGAGATGATACACAAAAGAAACAGCTATTACACGTTTCACAAGACGCGTGATTTCGTAAAAGTTTGCTAAGAAACGACAAATATTGTTAAAAGATCGCTTTTGACGACAAATTCCGTCAAAAGATTCTCGAAAGAATGCCTAATTTCGCGACAGAATTCTGTAAAACGGCAGTTTTCGTCAAAAAGGTCGCAAAAAATACGTCAAATTTCATCCAAACACCGCAACAAACGGCAATTTTCGTAAAAAAAAAATCGCGATAAAACATCAGATTTCATTAAAAAAATGCGAAAAAACGGCTAATTTCCTCAGAAAATTCACGAAAGAAACGTCAAATTTCGTCCAAAAATCGCAAAAAACGACAAATTTCGACAAAAGATTCACTATAAACAACAAATTTCCCGAAAATATTAGGGATGGGACGAATAGTGATTTGGCCGAATAGCCGAATACCGAATATTCGGCCAAATTTTAGGCCGAATACCGAATATTCGGCGGCCGAATACTAACATTTTATTTCCGATAAAGAAAATAACTTTTGATTATATATAATTTAAAATATAGGAGCTCATTAATCATTACTACTCTTAAATGTGTTTTTAAATGTATTTTTAAATTTGAAAAACTTATTTTAACACAAAAAAAGTTATGAAATTGCATTATATTCTTTTATCCCAATGTACATCAAATTGATTTTCAGTAAGTCAGGATGGTAAGATATTTGTATTAAAATATGAAGAATGTACTTCATTTTTACTATCAAATGATACTTTTATCCTTTCTTGCATCCAAAATTAATAATATTCTTAGTCTGTCTCTCTCTCTCAGAACTCACAAAGAGATATTTTCTGAAATAACCTTTAATGAAGTAAATTTTATCATTGAGAGCTTGTGTCCCTCATGATAATTTTTTTTTTTTTTTAGAATTAAGACTGTTCTGAAATCAGTTGCTAAGTTTTAAATTACAAGTTTCGTTATAACAAAAGGTATGCTTAAAGTAGAATGCATATGCTAACAAAATCTTTGACATTTGAATTGGTACATACAATAATCAACTTCAAAATTCTACTTATCCAGTAAGAATTAAAAGGATAAACAGAAATTGATAACAACATGAAAGAAGGAAGATGTAGATTAAAAATACATACATAATAATATTACACATTAAAGTCAGTAATTATGCAAATAATTACTTAAAAGTGAAAACAATAGAATAAAATAATTATTTTGTTCAATATTTAGAATTTATATTTAAATATTTATAAAACCATCTTCATAAACAAGTTGTGTCATCTAATGAGCATCTAGTTTGACACCAGTTCTGTTTTCAGATGTACTGTTGTACTTGGAATAACGATATTTGATATGAAATCTTGAAAACGAATCTTTGTTAATACACCAAGTTAATGAATTTTTTCATTTCTTACTTTATAGAAAATAAGTTATGAATTTCATAAAAGCCTTTTCATATGTGCATGGAATTTTCAGGCATTAATAAATATTCTAATATTTTAGAATAAGGCAGTGTTTTTTTTTTTTTTATAAAGTTTTTTTATATTTTGAGTTGTAATTTATCATTTTCTAATGAAGACATTTCACGTATAATTGAATCTCTAACTTGGACAGCATTTCCTAAAATATCACTTTTATAAGAAATACAGAAAATCTGTATATTTTTTTAGTATCTGAATAATTGTATATTTTGTAAATAAGAATGAAAATGACTGCATGAATGTGCCAGAGAGTAGGCAATTTGGATTAGAGAAAAAAAATTGCAAAAAACAAAATTCTTTAAATCCAAAATTTATTTGGCAAGATTTCTTTCACTATTCGGCGAGATTTTAGAAATATTCGGTGAGATATCTCTAAATATTCGGCCACAAGTATTCGGCCGAAGCATTCGGTCAACCAGCCTTCAATATTCGGCCAGCCGAATATTCGGCAAAAGGGCCGAATACCGAATAGTGGCCGAATATTCGTCCCATCTCTAGAAAATATCACGAAAAACGGCAATTTTCGTAAAAAAAAATCGCGATAAAACATCAGATTTCATCAAAAGATCGCAAAAAAACGGCAAATTTCCTCATAAAATTCAGGAAAAAACGGCAAATTTTGTCAAAAAAATCCCGAAAAAGCGGCAGATTTCGTGAAAAGATCGTAAAAAAAGACAGATTTCATCGAAAGATAGCGAAAAAATGCAACTTTCGTCAAAGGGAACCTCTCTTCCCTCCCTCCCAAAATAATATTACGGGGAGTTCATTTTTCTGTTCAACAAACTTATTTTCCTGCTTCAATATATATTTTTTTCTTTGCTGCTCTAAAATCAGTTTCTGACAGCTCCAAATCTTTCTGAGTGAGTGCAATTACTGAAAGCAGCCATTCATTAAACAAAAAGTATCCCTTTACTCAACAAAGTATTCATTTTTTAAGAAAGTTTCTTTCGATGAATTTGACTTGCCCCTTTTTTAAACAAATGCAAACAATAATGATACTTCTTATTTTCTACACTCAAATAAGTATTATTTTATGATTAAATTTGTATCTTGCACATTTAATATACAGAAAGATAATATTGGTTATAACAATTAATTATAAATATAAATTTATTAAATTAATTAGAAGTTTTATTAATTATTATTAAACAATAATTAGACCTGTGACAAAAATAATTAGCACCGGGAGGGAATTTACCGCCAGTAAAAACTAGGCAATATAAAAGGTTTTTTTTACACATTTCGCATAATTATTCTGAATTGTTGATAAAAATTGCTTCAGTGATATTTTTTTATGTCTGTATTCTAGTAATTCTTTAAATAGCACATAAAATAATGGCTGGTTTTAAACGTTTTTTCTCCCTCCAAAACAGTTAAACTCCCCTCCATTTATAATTGTTGGTAGGGAGACTCCCCTCCTTCGAAAAATTGAATTTCAAGCCCTGAATAAAATTTTCTACGAATCAAAACATTTTAAAATCAAATAATGAAAAAATGGCCAAAGGAAAATTTTACAGTCTGATAATTGTCCTTTTTAAATAACTCAAGGCAGATTTTTTTCAATATAAAGTACAAATACTTTCAACTTAATTCTGAATAAAGGTATGTTTGGCTCATAGTTCTTTTCTTATAAATGGTGGTATTTTCCATCCTTCCCATAATATCATATTTTACAGAAATCAAAGCATGTGAGTTGAAAATATGTTATCTTATTAATTGTTAATGTAATAAACGAACACACAAGTTTTGACCTAGAGTGAGATGAAATACAATGTACTTATGACTCAATAAGTTGATTATGATTATGGTTTCATGAACAAAAATTGTCTGCCTTGATAGCTATTACTAATCTCAAAAGTTTTTTTTTTTTCTTTTAAAGGACTTTTATTTGGGGAAAAGCAAAAAACAGATTATTTACTGAACAATACTTAGAAACTTGTATCAGCACATAATTTATTTCTTAGGAGAATCCTAATAAATCACCATTTTAATCATTCTCATGGTTAATTTTCTTAAGTTATTCTTTACAAGCAGCAAATAAATAATGTAAAAACATTTTATTTTATTTAAAAGTGATTTTGTTTCTAATTATTTTAAATATAAATTAAAAAATTGACAGTTAAAAGTAGAAATAGTGAAAAGTTTTTAAAAGGTTTTATTAAGTATTGGATTTGGCCGAATACTTTGATATTTGGCCATACCGAATATTCGGCAGGCCGAATAGTTTCATATTCGGCCAAGCCGAATATTTGGCTCAACCAAATAGTTTAATATTCGGCCTAACCGAATATTCGGTAACATGGCTGAATACCGAATATTCGGTGCATCCCTAGTGTTTAACAACCAATTGACCTAATGTAAAAGCTTGAGCCAATACGAATGCAGTTTAAATTAGGGATGCACCGAATATTCGGTATCTATTCAGTATTCGGCCACGTTACCGAATATTCGGTTAGGCCGAATATTAAACTGTTCGGTATGGCTGAATATCAAAGTATTCGGCCGAATTCAATACTTAATAAAAACTTTTAAAAACTTCTCACTATTTCTACTTTTAATGTCATTTTTTTAATTTATATTTAAAACAATTAGAAACAAAATCATTTTTAAATAAAATAGAATGTCTCTACATTATTTATTTGCTGTTTGTAAAGTATAACTTAAGAAAATTAAACATGAGAAGAATTAAAATGGTGATTTATTAGGATTCTCCTTCGGAATAAATTATGTGCAGATACAAGTTTCTAAATTTTGTTTAGTAAATAATCTGTTTCTTGCTTTCCCCCAAATAAAAGTTCTTTAAAAGGAAAAAAAAAAAAAAAAAAACTTTTGAGATTAGTAATAGCTATCAAGGCAGAAAATGTTTGTTCATGAAACCATAATCAACTTATTGAGTCATAAGTACATTGTATTTCATCTCACTCTAGGTCAAAACTTGTGTGTTCGTTTATTACATTAACAATAAATAAGATAACATATTTTCAACTCACATGCTTTGATTTCTGTAAAATATGATATGATGGGAAGGGTGGAAAATACCACCATTCATAAAAAAAGAACTATGAGCCAAACATGCCTTTATTCAAAATAAAGTTGAAAGTATTTGTACTTTATATTAAAAAAAATTTGCCTCGAGTTATTTAAAAAAGATAATTATCAGACTGTAAAATTTTTCTTCGGCCATTTTTTCATTATTTGATTTTAAAATGTTTGTTTTGATTCGTAGAAAATTTTATTAATTAAAGTTTCATAATTGTGCTTCTTAAATAACTCAAGGCAGATTTTTTTTCAATACTAAATGTTCTTATAAAAAGCTCTTGTTTAACAAAATGTAAGTTTCTTTTATTAAATATTATGTAAAACTGTCTTAAAAAGTAACATTTTAATACCTTTAAATTTTAAAATATAAAAAGAATTTGGAAAGCCGAGTATTCGGTATTCGGCCGAACAATTACTATTCGGCTAGCCGAATATTCGGTATTCGGTTCGCCTGTTGGCCGAATATTCGGCATTTGGTATTCAGCCAAAATCACTATTCGGTGCATCCCTAGTTTAAATAAAATAACTTATGTATCCCATTTACATAAGTATAGTTTTTAAGTAAATGATACTAATTTAATGTTGGGATAGGACGAATATTCGGCCACTATTCGGTATTCATTATTATGAATATCAGTATTCAAAAATTCCATTCTTTGTTTAAAAAATGTGTAGTTTTACAATATTACACTTTTTTCTTACAATTATAATTTTATTTCCTTTAAAAAATATGTTTAGTTTTGGTATAGCATTCCAATCTCAACTCAAAGTTTTGATTTAGTTTTATAATCAAAACTTTTTCAAACAAAACTAAGTTTTAGTGTGGCTTACTCTACTCAGGTCTGTAACTAAAAAACAGCATAGGATTTATTAAGTGTTAGATTTTTACTCACCAAAACCAGGAAAAAAAAAATTAAGCAGACTTGCCAAGTCTCCTGATTTCGGCAGGAGACTCCTGATTTTCAGATGTTTCTCCATACTCCTGATTTTTGACATATTTCTCCTGATTTTTCACATTTTTAAAACATTCTGTTATTTTACAATAAAATATGTTGTGATTCAGTGACGAAAACTCTAGTACAGGCATAATTGTTCTTTAGTATGATTGATCAGTAGTATTTTATGTGATAAACTGCATTCGGATTCATTATAAATGATGAATCTTTAAGATTTATTACTGTTACTGTGATCATCACCTGCATTATCAACAACTTGTCTCGATTAAGACTTACTTATGATCTTTACTATAGTTTTTACACAAGTTTATGAGTAACAAAATGCCCCCCTTTTCTATAATATTTAGTCAAATTAAAAATACGTGAAAACATTATACGATTAAATTCTTACGTTTTCATAGACAAAAATGTCTCCTGATTTCTGAAACAAAATCTCCTGATTTTTAGCTTTCAGAACTTGGTAGGCTGATTAAGTTAAACATTTTTTTTTTTCTTTTTTACCTTAAATCTGGTATTCCATTCTTGAGTAAGACACCATATTCAATAATATTTCCATATGGTAATTTCATATTTCTAAGAGTGGAACTCAAAAGTTATCAAAACAGAGCACAACGAATAGAAAATGCTCGCTATTTGAGAAATTAACTAAAGCAGTTACACACTGGGGATGCACCGAATAGTGATTTTGGCCGAATATTCGGCCGACAGCTGAACCGAATACCGAATATTCGGCAAGCCGAATAGTAATTGTTGGGCCGAATACTGAATATTCGGCCAGCCGAATAGTAACTATTCGGCCGAATACCGAATATTCGGCCGAATACCGAATATTCGGCTTTCCAAATACTTTTTATATTTCAAACTTTAAAGTTATTAAAATGTTACTTTTTAAAACAATTTCACATAATATTTAATAAGAGAAACTTATATTTTGATAAACAAGAGCTTTTTATAAGAACATTTAGTATTGACAAAATTCTGCCTTTATTTATTTAAGACACACAATTTTATGAGACTTTTTTAATTAATAAAATTTTAAATTTCAAGATTTCTTCTACCAATTGAAATAAACATTTTAAAATCAAAGAGGAATAATGAAAAAATGGTTGAAGAAAAACTGTACAGTCTCATAATTGTTCTTTTTAAATAACTCAAGGCAGATTTTTTTCAATATAAAATATGTATACTTTCAACTTAATTATGAATAAAGGAATGTCTAGCTCATAGTTCTTTTCTTATGAATGGTGGCATTTGCAATCCTTCCCATCATATCATATTTTACAGAAATCAGAGCATGTGAGTTAAAAATATAGTTATGATATCTTGTTTATTGCTAATGCAAGAAACGAAAACACAAGTTTGACCTAGAGTGAGATAAAATACAATGTACTTATGACTCAATAAGTTGATTATGATTATGATTCCGTGAACAAAAATTGTCTGTCCTGATAGCTATTACTAATCTCAAAAGTTTTTCTTTCTTGTTTAAGGAATTTCATTTGGGAAAAGCAAAAAACAGATTTTTACTAAATAAAATTTAGGAACTTGCATCTGCATTTGCATCATTTATTCCTAAGTAGAATCCTAATAAATTACCATTTTAAGCTTTCTCATGGTCAATTTTCTTAAGTTATACTTTACAAACAGCAAATAAATAATATAAAAACATTCTATTTTATTTAAATATGATTTTCTTTCTAATTATATTAAATATATTTATAAATTGACAGTTAAAAGTAGAAATTGTGAAAAGTTTTTAAAAATGTGTTTTAAAAGCCTATATTAAGTATTGGATTCGGCCGAATACTTTGGTATTCGGCCAAACCGAATATTCGGCAGGCCGAATAGTTTGATATTCGGCCAAGCCGAATAGTTTGATATTCGGCCAAGCCGAATATTCGGCTCAACCGAATAGTTTGATATTCGGCCTAACCAAATATTCGGTAACATGGCCGAATACCGAATAGATACCGAATATTCGGTGCATCCCTATTACACACACAGATAAACTTCTACTGTGCTTCAGAAAACTACCAAAATTCAAAATTTAATCAAGAAGGAAAGTATAATTTGGAATGTATTTACTTGTAATAAAATATGGATTTTTTGTTTTATTGCAGTTGTACTTTTCTAATGCTACCTGCCCATGTTTTGCAACATTACTATATATTATGGAGGTCAATTTTAGATTCAACACCTTGAAAAAACATTCAATTAATCAGCTATAACGAAATCTTGCAAAATGCAGCATAGTAGTGCCACCTATAAGGCAATTTACACCAAAAATTAAACAACATTAATATATATCAGGAACTGGCTGAATCTGTAGTTTGATGAAAAATTGTCGTTTAGTTCTTGAGAGAGAACTATTGTGGAAATCATGAATAATGCAGCATAACAGCGCCATCGGTTGTGCGATATACACTTATAATTAAACATCTCGAGTTTATATCAAGGTATAACTGAATCTAAAATTTTGTGAAATTATGTGCATCAGTTCTTGAGATAGAGTGCCCTAAAAATTTTGCCACATTCAGACTCACAGAGTGACAGATATTTTCCAAAAAACACCAAATCTTGTCCAGGACCTATAAACGTTTAAATATGCCAAAAACTGGAAGTCAAAATTTTCACGAATTCAATACTTCTTGTAAAGATAGAAGAAAGTAATAAATGCATGCTTCAAATTTTATGTTAAATTTTTAATTTTACCGTTCCCATGAATCGGCATATTATTAAAAAAAATTTTCACATGAATTAATTTTTAAAAAAAGAAGTTGCATTTAATTATATACCTAGAATTTTTCATGTAATCCTGTTTTTGTGAAATTGTGAACTTTTTGTCTATACTTATACAAAATATAATCAGAATTTATGATTTAGAAATTATTACTAAATTTAGGTTCTTATTTAGACCATTTTAATAAAGTTTTTCATACATATGTACAACTTGATAAGATTCAGCTGCTATATGGTATGAGATTTATTTCTTCAATCACTGCATTTGTAAAAGATTCAATTCAGAGATTCAATTTTTTTCTGAAATGTCTATTTTTCAAGAGAAATTTTGCGAACGGTCTTATGTTTCAAACTAGGGAAAATGTGAAGAATCTTTTCAAATCTTCTCAAACAGATTTCTGCTGAGAGATCAGATTACCTATATTAAAATTTTCATGTGGGACATTCAACATAAAAATAAATAAAAATAAAAGTGTGAGAATGTAGCTATTACAAAATTTTCAATATGTTATTTTACAAGTGAAATTTCAATTTTGGGTCATTCCATGTCAAATCAACCAATGGTCTGAACCTTGACATCTCAGAAATTTAAAATTTTTGGTGCAGTGATAGTATCAGTCAAGTGTATTAGAAAAATCAATTTTTTTTATTTTTTGGATTTTTATTTTTTGAGTTATTATTGACTTTCAAAAATTGAAAAATTGCTGAAAATTGACTCCACTTTGACACCTTTAAGCTGTAGACAAAAAACTATTCGACTTAGAAAGCTCAAATTGGTGTCATTCTCTTCTGCTTTTAATGATCTTTAATATGATATGTAACATGATTAATTTATTTAAAATTTTAATTTTTATAAAAAAATTTAAATTTAAAAATTTTAAAAACACCCCTTTTAATTTTTTTGAAAAAAATATATGTTTTAAAGAACTTAATTGACTACGTTTATGCCAACTTTCATAATGGGATGACCATGATTTCCTATGCAAATTAATATTTTTGTATCATCATGTATGCTAAATTTGCTATACATTTTCCCATGTTAAAAAAGTAACTGTTCAGTTCATTAAGGTTTGAATATTACTATTAATCCATAAAATAGTTTTTGTAATACAAATAAACATGAATATCAAATCTAATTAAATATAATATCAGGTAGTAACAATTTGGTACAAACTTGTTTATTTAATAATAATGGAGTAGGATACCATTAAACAATAAACCATTACTGTAAAAATAAATATATGCAAAAGAAAAATAACTTACAGGTTCTGTATAAAATTATCTCTCCATAATCAATTTCTAGCTATCCTAAGTCAAAATCAGGTACTAGTCTCAGTTCACCACATATTACATGAATGTTGTATTATCAATCTTCCATGAAATAGTGTATATGATGAATTTAACCTTTATACAGTATAGGATCCGTTATCCGGCGTCCCGGTATCCGGAACGCTCCGAAAACCGGAATGCAAATTGGTAACTTTTTTTCAGCGATCCCGGGGACGCACTATATTGCGTAAATTATGCAATAAATCGGCGATGGATGTAAAAAAAATAGCTCGTACGCGTCCCTTGGGACGCATAATTTCGTCAAAAGATCGCGAAAAAATGGCAAATTTCGTTAAAAATCACGAAATAATGACTAATTTTTGACAATTTTTGTTAAAATATTCACGAAAAAAAGGGTAATTTCGCCACAAAATCCCCGAAAAAGACAGATTTTCCAAAAAGATCGCGACAAAAATAACAAATATAGTCCAAAAAATCGCTATAAAACGGCAAATTTTGTCAAAAGATTCGCAAAAAACGGCAAATTTCAACAAAAGATCGCAAAAAATCTCGATTAAAGGCAAATTTCTTCAAAAGATCGCGAAAAAATAACAGCAAATTTTGTCAAAAAATCCCGAAAAACGGCAGATTTCGACAAAAAATCCTTAAAAAACGGCAAAATTCGTTAAAAATCAAGAAATAACCACTAATTTTTGGCAAATTTTGTCAAAAGATTCTCTAGAATATAGGTAATTTCGTCACAAAATCCCTAAAAAGGCAGATTTCTCCCAAAAGATTGTAAAAAATAAAAAATAAATAAAAATAAATATAGCCCAAAAAATCGCGATAAAGCGGCAAATTTTGACAAAAGAATTGCGAAAAACGGCAAATTTTGACAAAAGAATTGCGAAAAACGGCAAATTTCAACAAAAGATCACGAAAAACGGCAATTTTCATCAAAAAATTGCGAAAAATGGCAAATTTCTTCAAAAGATCACGAAAAAAAAAAAAGGCCCATCCTGAAGCAGAATTCTTAGAAATGGATAATGTGCAGTGTTTTTGCCTCCAAATTGTACATCACTTATCCAACCATTGGATCAAGGGATTCTGAGATCTTTAAAAACTCACTACAAAAACGACTTCTTAAAAAAAAAATGCTCACAGAGTGCAACAAAGGAATTGAAATAAATTTCCAGAAAAGCTTCACAATCAAAGATGCTGCCATGTGTCATGTGCAGGGCTGCCAGTTGGTCCCTATTTTTTAACTTGGTCCCTAAAAGTTTCTATTTTCACTAAGAGGTCCCTAAAAGTCCCTTTTTTTATCTTTATTGTGTCTAAGTTAATTTTTTCCTTACATTTTACCAAAATTTATCAAGAAAATTTACTTTTTTAAAAATTTAATATTGTAGATGATAGCACATAACTGATCATAGTGGAAGAAATGAAAAAAAATGTAGTGAAAAAACCCTGCAATTTTAGTCAGAGTCCTGAAAAAAACTTGCAATTTTGTTCAAAAAATCTCAAGAAAACGCTTTTAATGGCAAAAGTTCATGAGAAAAACTTTATTTTTATCAAAAGATCGCTAGAAAAATGCAATTTTTGCTTAAGATCGCGAGAAAAACATGATTTTCATCTGGGGATCGTGAATAAATATGCTATTTTGATAAGGAAATTTTCGCCAAGTGACCGAGAAAAACTGAGATTTTCGTCTAAAGATTGAAAAGAGACTGGATTTTTATCAAAAGGTTGTGAGAAAAACAAGATTTTTGTCGAAACATCGCAAGAAAAATGCGGTTTTCATCCAAAGATTGCGAGAAAAAGCACTATTTTTGTCTAAATATTGTGAGAAAAACGCATTTTTCATCAAAAAGTTGTGAAAAAACCCCAATTTTGTTCAGAAATCTCAAGAAACACATGTTTATTGTCAAAAGATCGCGAGAAAAATGCGATTTTTAACAAAAGATTGTTAGAAAAATGCTATTTTTGTCTTAAGATCGCAAGAAAATGTGATTTTTGCCAAAAAATTATGAGGAAAACGCGACTTTCGCCAAAATATCTTGAGGTAAATGCAATTTTCGTCAACAGATCGCCAGAAAAAGGCGATTTCGTCAAAAGATCACGAGAAAAATAGGATTTTTGTCTAAAGATCGCGAAAAAAATCCAATTTTCGTCTAAAGATAGCAAAAAAAAAAAAAAAAAACACGAATTTTGTCTAAAGATTGCGAAAAAAATTCAAATTTTATCAAAGAATTTAAAATAAAAAGTTTTTTAAGAGCAAGAATCTGAGAGAGTGACACACCCGTGATTCATGACATCTCAGATTTTCTCCAAAAAATTACCAGTTGTTACTTATCTTGTTAAAAGACCCAATCCAGAATTTTTTGCTCCAAAGTTGAGTTGTTCATTTTTTATGGCGCCCCAAAGGTCATCATGTCGTGAAAAAAAATAAGCGTTTTTTTAAGACATGGATATTGCTATGACTCACAGCTCTTTGTGCATACAACTTGCCACGAAATTCTTTTTATATCTGGAATGTAAGAGGGTTGAACTTTATATAATAGATGAAAAACCCGTGGCAAGTTTTTGCCGCAAGGTCACAGAAGGTCACAAAAAGATTCATTTTTGCTGTTTTTTTCCATTTTTTAGACCTTATAACAGCTTGCGCGTTCCAACTGCCATGAAAAAACAGGTGGCAATTGAAAGCCATGCATTAGCACTTATAAAAAATGTATATATAATTGAGGCAAGTTGTATGCGCTTTTAGTTACAGAGTGCCAAAGTCTGAAAAATGTCATTTTTGACCAATATTCAAACTGTCACAATTCCTTGCGGCAACAACATTTTGAAATAATTCTTTTGCCATTGTTTTATTCTATTATTGCCCTTTTCAAAAAAGTAAACTCCATTGAGGCAAGTTGCTTTAAAAAAATTTAATGTTTTTTTAAAATATGGCCTTTTTCAATAGTCAGAGCTATTTTATTATTTGAAATAACTGGACTTGATAACAATATTTTATACATTTGTTTGTCTATATAAATTGATGTTCTAATATATTGTGAGATATATATGATGCTAATGGCATTTATTTAATTTTAACCCTTTCGAGTCCGATTTTTTTTTTTTTCAATTTTAGAAAAAATTACTTTTACTTTAATAATATTGATACTAGCTATCCTAATAGATTAATTAGAGTTTAACGAATATTTCATTGTCTGAAACATAACAAATGTTGTTGTTTTTTGCACTATTAAATTCATATTCATGCAACAATAGGCTAAGGAAGAATTTTTGGAGAGGGTTTAAAAATATTATATTGCAAAAAGTTAGTGACATTACAACTTTCTAATATTTTTAGCGCTTTATTACACATAATTCTTTCAGGAAAGTAACTTTTATTTTAAATTAAGAGGGAAATACATTTAAAATAAAATAATCGCAAACAATACTAAAAAAATTAAGCAAATATTTATTATTACTAAATGACTTAACATTAATGAAGTCATAATAAGTGCACAGATACATACTAACATTGCTACATGTAATTAGTAACAAAAGTATTTCTTAAAAATAATAATACTCAAAAGACAGGTATTATTAATAGTACACCAGCCCTGAAAGCGTTAAAACAAAAATATTTGACATTTACAAATTACAACTTGTAATTAGAATGCAAATATAAATACAATCAGCCAACACTGTTAATATTTTTACATTGATTTATCAGTAAAAGAAAAGAAAATCAAAAATATAACTTTCTTGTATCATATCTGAAGATACCATTTAACAGTTATAGTTATCTATTCATGTATTTCAGTTAATATACTTGGATAGCTATTAATCTTAAAGAAAATTTATTTTTCCCATAAGTGAAAAAAACAAAATCCCATAAGGGTTAAAAGACATATTGAAATATCTTAAAAGAAATGGTTATATCTTCGATTTTCTTTTCTCGTAATGATAAAACTCTGTAAAAATTGTAGCAGTGTTGGCTGATTGTATTTATATTTGCATTTTAATTACAAATTGTAATTTGTAAATGTCAAATATTTTCGTTTTAACGCTTTCAGGGCTGGTGTACTATTAATAATACCTGTCTTTTGGGTATTATTATTTTTAGGAAATATTTTTGTTACTAATTACATGTAGCAATGTTAGTATGTTATTTGTGCACTTATTATATGACTTCATTAATGTTAAGTCATTTAGTAATAATAAATATTTGCTTAATTTTTTTAGTATTGTTTGCGATTATTTTATTTTAAATGTATTTCCCTCTTAATTTAAAATAAAAATTACTTTCCTGAAAGAATTATGTGTAATAAAGTGCTAAAAATATTAGAAAGTTGTAATGTCACTAACTTTTTGCAAGATAATATTTTTAAACCCTCTCCAAAAATTCTTCCTTAGCCTATTGTTGCATGAATATGAATTTAATAGTGCAAAAAACAACAACATTTGTTATGTTTCAGACAATGAAATATTCGTTAAACTCTAATTAATCTATTAAAATAGCTAGTATCAATATTATTAAAGTAAAAGTAATTTTTTCTAAAATTGAAAAAAAAATCGGACTCGAAAGGGTTAAAATTAAATAAATGCCATTAGCATCATATATATCTCACAATATATTAGAACATCAATTTATATAGACAAACAAATGTATAAAATATTGTTATCAAGTCCAGTTATTTCAAATAATAAAATAGCTCTGACTATTGAAAAAGGCCATATTTTAAAAAAACATTAAATTTTTTTAAAGCAACTTGCCTCAATGGAGTTTACTTTTTTGAAAAGGGCAATAATAGAATAAAACAATGGCAAAAGAATTATTTCAAAATGTTGTTGCCGCAAGGAATTATGACAGTTTGAATATTGGTCAAAAATGACATTTTTCAGACTTTGGCACTCTGTAACTAAAAGCGCATACAACTTGCCTCAATTATATATACATTTTTTA
Organism: Maratus speculifer; assembly: GCA_964019185.1. NCBI lineage: Eukaryota > Metazoa > Arthropoda > Arachnida > Araneae > Salticidae > Maratus > Maratus speculifer. The sequence goes on along the minus strand of OZ025292.1, from coordinate 17,987,853 downwards.
AAAGTGCTAATGCATGGCTTTCAATTGCCACCTCTTTTTTCATGGCAGTTGGAACGCGCAAGCTGTTATAGGGTCTTAAAAATGGAAAAAAACAGCAAAAATGAATCTTTTTGTGACCTTCTGTGACCTTGCGGCAAAAACTTGCCACGGGTTTTTCATCTATTATATAAAGTTCAACCCTCTTACATTCCAGATATAAAAAGAATTTCGTGGCAAGTTGTATGCACAAAGAGCTGTGAGTCATAGCAATATCCATGTCTTAAAAAAACGCTTATTTTTTTTCACGACATGATGACCTTTGGGGGGCCATAAAAAATGAACAACTCAACTTTGGAGCAAAAAATTCTGGATTTGGTCTTTTAACAAGATAAGTAACAACTGGTAATTTTTTGGAGAAAATCTGAGATGTCATGAATCACCCCATAATGCTAGGTGTGACACTTTCTCAGATTCTTGCTCTTAAATCTTTTACATTAAAAGATCACGAGAAAGGTAGTATTTCCCCCTAAGTATCGAAGGAAAAATGCAAATTCCATCAGAGCATTACAAAAAAAAAAAAAAAAAAAAAAAAAAAAAAACCCTGGGAATGCAAAAATGTATAATTAATGTAGGGAAGGATTTCCTCTCTCCTTCTTTGCTGTAACTTTTTATAAAATTTGCCCTGAATTTCAGGGTTTTTTAGAACTTTGAATTTCTTTTACTACAGAAACTAATTTCATTTAAATTTATTACAAAAAAAATCATTTATAACCTTTATTTCAATTATGTTTGCGTTCGTAAATACAAATTATATAAGTGATGATGATTCTGAAAATAATTGTATAAGTGTTAAATATTGCTGGAAAAAACAAAAAAGTACTATTCCTGAAACCAGTATTTTAATCCTAAAGTGTGCTAAAAATTTCTGAAATAGTCAGGAATGAACTTTAAATAGTTTACTTATGTTATAGTTTTTACAATGTTGATGTCTGTGTTGATACATATGTTAATGTATTAAAACATGTGTCAATATATTTACATATAAATGAAATTTCCTATAAAATTCCTATATTTCCTATAATATATTTGAAAAAAGTCACTTCTAGGATGTGATGCATCTGATTTTATTATTTTAGTATATAACTATTATAATGACTGGCCATCCAGGTGGGAAGATTTTAGTTTTATACAGGAAAAACTAAGTGTTCCTGCACATAGATTTATGAAACATGTGCCAAGCAGATGGTTAACTCTGGAAACTGCAGCAAATTGGTTGTTAGAACAATGGAATTGTCTCCATGAGTATTTATTAAAATATATTCCATCTAGAAAAGAACAAAGGACACTAAATACAGTCAGCTACCAAAAAAAAAAAAAAGTGTTGTATATTTGAAGGAGAAAACAATGAAATGCCAGTTACTGTTTATTGTATCTAGTGCCAAACTATTTATCCAGTTTACTGCATTTTTTCCAAAGTGAAGATCCTCTGATCCACTTAGTGTATGATGAAATAAAATGCCTTATCATTAAAGTCTAAGTGCATATTTGCTAACAGTCTGCCATTAAATCTTTCAAGAATGATGTTAGTCAAGATCCCTTTCAGAGTAAAAACTTAATCTCTCCAAGAGATTGTTTTTAATGAAGAATTGCAAAAGGAGTTTTTGCAATTACTTGAAAAAGATGAAGGTTATGTTTTAAGTGATGTGCAACGTCATTATATAGCTTCTGGTAAATATCTTTACAATAAGGATATATTGCAAGATTAAAATTTGAAATATCTCGGTTGCTTAAACCTAGAATTCAAAAGTACTCCAAAAAGTTTTAAAAATATTGCTAAACTAGCACAAAAATTGCCTATAAACATTGAAATTGATGCCCTCTTAGATGAATGAAAAATTTGTAAGCTCTGTCAAGAAGAATCTGAAGTAAATTGGGCTACTTCTATTAACGCAAAAGAGGAAAATGGAGGATTAAAATATCCAAATCTCTCTCTTTATTTTGAAGAGTAGCCTCAGTTTGTACCATGGCAGTACAGACATAGAACGAGGATTTTCGCTTTCACATCAAATTCTTTTAAACAAATGCAAAATGCTAAGCTAAACATAGCAGATGCTTTAAGACATCATTATGAAAACCATGCAGCTCTAGGTCCAGTAACTAGTAAAATGATAAAAAAGGTTAATATTGCATATCAAAATTATCAAAGTTACCTAGAAAATGAAGAGAGAGAAAAAGAAAAAAAAGGAAAGTACAACTTGAAGTGGAAAAAGCTACAGAAGAGGAAGAAATCAGAAAAAAAGAAGCTGAAAAAGATAAAAGTACAATTGTAGTTCTTGAAAAAAAGTTTGAAGATTTAAACAAAAATGTGAATGTAGAAATAACTGCATTGGACAGATTGATCGATGAAAGCAATAGAATGTTAAAAATTGCTTTAGAAAAAGGAAATTTAACTGAAGCTAAAGTGGTTAAAATTTGATTGCTGTTGGTATAACAGCTAACAAGAAACTAAAAGTAAAAAAAGGATAAAACTGATAGCTAGTCTAGTGTTATAAATACAAAAGAAAAAATAATTTTATTAAAAATTTTATGAGTAACAAACCTAAAGAAGGTTAATTTAAGAAATTTGTAAATGTTATATTTGATTAAATAAAAGTTAAAAAAAAATTGGCTTTTATTTGTTAACAATTTTATTTTATTTGTATAAATATTATGTTTATTTTTCAGGTCCCTAAAAGGTCCCTATTTCAGACTTTTGGTCCCAAAAAAGTCCCTAATTTTTAATCATTAGGTCCCTAAGTCCCTACTATTTTGCAGGGTTGGAAAAAAACCAGGTTTTTTCGAAAAAAACCAAAAAAACCGGTTTTTTTGGTTTAAACCAGTTTTTTTTGGTTTAAACCGGGTTTTTTTAAAAAACATCCTTCTTATGACACATACATGCATATTTACTGATAAAAATAAACATTATTGGTTTATAAGCAGTATAATTTCATTTAAAATAATTTAAATTTAATAATTATAGGGAATTTATGCTGAAAATTGAAAAAATTCATTTTTCAATTTAAACAGTTTTGGCAAACAGTCTTATGTTGAAAGTTTTAACTGTTCTACACAGTGAACCATTGATGCCCTGTAAATCTTTATAAACAATCTTTTGATTACTAATAATAAATGTTTGGATGTAGTTTGATAAATATTCTTTTCCACAATTATTCAAATAATAAATTACAAATACTACTTAGGATTTTTTCTTTCTGAGTGACAATTTGAAGTTAACATTTTTAGTCGTTAGATTCAGCAGATAGCAGAGGGGAAAAATTATTATTAAAATGCTATAATTAGCAACTAGTCTTTGCTTTTAATTCTTCAAGATAATCTCCCAAAAGAAAAATTTCTTTAACAGCTTGTGCAAAATCTTAAAAGGTCACTGTGTTACATTATTAATTGCATTAAATATTCTGCACCATTAAAAAATTAAAATATTTTATACTAAATATTGAATCTATTTTATCTATGATCAATTCACATGTTTGAAGTTTTTTCTTTAGAGCAATAGATATGTTTACCAATGTGTACTGATTTGAATTCTATGCATAAAAAAATGACGTAAACCCAATATACCTAATGCTTATTGCTTAAATAAAGTGTTAAAAGTAGAAATTATTTATATCCAAAAATCTGAAACTCATAAATTATAAAGAAAGAATGAAAATGTCATTAGATTTCTTCTAAAAAACTATAGAAATTATTTATATCTAAAAATATAAAACTCGTAAATTATAAAGAAAAAAAGAAAATGTCATTAGATTTCTTCTAAAAAATAAATTGCTTTCTTTTATATAAAAAAAACCAATTGGTTTAATCCTATACATAAAAAAAGACCTAAACCCACTATACATAATACTTATTACTGAAACAAAGTGTTAAAAGTAGAAATTATTTATGTCCAATAATCTGAAACATGTAAATTATATAGAAAAAAAAAAAGAAAATGTCATTAGATTTCATCTAAAAAAACCAATTGGTTTTTTTGAGAAAAAAACCATTTGGTTTAAACCGTGGTTTAAACCATGGTTAAAACCAACTGGTTTAAACCTTGCCAACCCTGCTATTTTGTACCAAAATTGCTGGCAGCCCTGTATGTGGCCCTCTGCATTATTTTTCAATGACGAAAATGAACTGGAGCCGGAGTTTGAAGGCTTCAAGATTTCGAAAGAGAAGCAAATTATTGCTGATCTGTTGGCATATGCCAAAGGCTTTATTTGTCCAGAAGCTAAATTGTTAAAAGCCGATGAAAACATTCCTGTCACTAATCACATGAGGGTCATTCCACGTGAAATCAACCAATTTAAGGAAAACTTGTTGCATCATAGTCACAGATTTTTTTTTATTTTTTATCATAGACAGACATAGTACTGAAACCCTCAAATCTGAAATTTAAAAGTAATTTTCACAATATTGGCCGAGATATGGCCATTTGAAAACTGGTCATTTTTACAAAATGGTGGCCATCTTGGAATTGTATCACTGTATAAATATGGCCATAACTTGACAACTAATGGCTCAAAGATTATATATCTGGTATCAATTTGAAGCTATTTGTACAAAGAATGCATATTGCACATCAAAACAATAATACATTTTTATTTCTTTACTTTTTATTGTGTGCAAAGTGAAAATTTCACCCCAAAAAAGGGCAGATTGTAATGGCTCATAAAAAAAATGAATCATCATGAATTTTTCTGAAACTTGGTAAAAACATTGCTCCATCTGTGTGCTTTAAATAAAATAAAAATTGGAAAGGTAAAATTTGTTGTTTTAAAATAAATGGTTTTTTACACATAAGGTGTCATTAACCAAATAATGATCATTTTAGAATCTGTAAGCATTCCTTATTCAAAAAATAATGGTTAAAATAAAATTTTCTAACATCTAAATTAATGTAAAAGTATATTCAAAACCTCATTTGTACTAATTTAGTAGGAATCTGCCCCCCAGCCCCCCCCCCCCGCCCCCCCCCCCCCAAAAAAAAAAAGACAATTGAAAAAATTTTACACTGAAAAAGATAAGAAAATAATTAAGGAATATAATGTATAATTATAAAATACCTATAAATGCAATGCATACATATGGTGATTTACTTCACATATAGGGGCGAGTGGGGTGGAATGGAACAATAGGTTTTTCTCTTTATGTATCATTCTAAATATTTCATCAATCACATATTAGATAAAGTAATGGTACTGCAATCTTCAGTTGAAAAAAGTAGCTAATTTACATAAGCTTGCAATTATATGAAGAAAAAGATTATTTCAAGTCTTCAGCGTCCATGTAAAGATGGTGTATTAAATGCATTTGATCTCTATAATTTTGCAAAAGAATCTGTTAAAATAATTGAAAGTTTTTTTATAACAAAATTTGAAATTGAAACCGTAAACAGTCAATTAGCAGATAGGTATGCAAAAGCAGATACAATCATAGAAACAAGACTGAGTCACTGCTTTGTACCAATCAATGATTGCCAAATGCTGGTTTCCAGGGTTTCAGACATTTCATCAACAAAATTTATTGCTTCTTTGGGAATCAATGAAATTGTCAGACCATTGATATTTAAAAGTGAACAATATGTTGCATGTGTATATGGGATAAATTGGTGGATTGGGAAAATTTTAGATTACTGTGAAGAACTTACCGACTATAAAATTATGTTCATGTATCCTCATGGCGCTAATTCTTCATATTCATGGCCAAAATCCTCAGATGTTTGTTTGATTCTGTAAGAACAAATAATAAAAGAAGTGTCTATTCTTGTAACTGCTACAGGAAGAACATATACTGTTGCACCAGAGGAAACTCGAACAATTCAAGCATTATTTTTAAACTTTAAAACTGATTAAATCCTTTTTAGCTTAAATCTGAAGAAAAAAACTATTATATTATAAAGTTATATGCATGTAAGTAAATATTTTGTTCTTATTTTGTCTAGATTTGTTCCATGTGTACGTTTAAACTTTGACTTATTTCTCATGATATTCAATGTTTTGCCCTGGATTTGTATTATATTATTGTTATTATTTATTTATTTTTTTTTGTCTCATCGTATCTAGATTTTTGTTCATATAAATTTTAACTCAGTGTGAACAAAAAATAACAAATGTCAACTCAATTAACTCATTTATATATATTTATTTTATTTAAATTACACAATTGAATAATTCAACTCTGTAATTTACAGCTAGTATTTCTTCAACATTTCAGGAGAAAATATTATGTGCCTTTTTTTTTTTTTTCATGTATTCTATAGTAAGGTATTTAAAATATTTATGTAAATATGTTTTGTGAATTATATTATCATATTTTGAATGAAATGAAATAAAAAGTACTGTAAAAATGAATATTTAGTGTAAATAACTGCAAATTGATATTTCTTTATTGAATTATATAATATACACACAATACTTTAATTAGATGCTAGAAAATTTCATTTTAACCAATATTTCTTAAATTAAGAATACTTACAGATTTTAAAATAATCATTATTTGGTCAATGACACCTTATGTGTAGAGAACCATTTATTTTAAAACAACAAATTTTACCTCTCTAATTTTACAGTATAATGTTCCATATATAGAGAAACTGTTATATCTATGCATAATCAAACCATTATACAGAAAGCGTAGAAAGTATATGAACTAAATTTACTTTTGATTTTTGAAATAATCTTTTTCTTTATATAATTGCAAGCTTATGTAAATCAGCTACTTTTTTAAACTGAAGATTGGGGTACCATTACTTCACCTAATGTGTGATTGATGAAATATTTAAAATGATACATAAAGAGAAAAACCTACTGTCCCATTCCACCCCACTCGCCCCTATATGTGAAGTAAATTATCATATATATATGCATTGCATTTATAGTTATTTTATAACTATACATTATAGTCCTGAATTATTTTCTTATCTTTTTCAGTGTAAAATTTTTTCAATTGTCTAAAGTTTTTTTTTGGGGGGGGGAGGGGGGCTGGGGGGCAGATTCCTACAAAATTAGTACAAATGAGGTTTTGAATATACTTTTACATTAATTTAGATGTTAGAAAATTTTATTTTAACCATTATTTTTTGAATAAGGAATGCTTACAGATTCTAAAATGATCATTATTTGGTTAATGACACCTTATGTGTAAAAAACCATTTATTTTAAAACAACAAATTTTACCTTTCCAATTTTTATTTTATTTAAAGCACACAGATGGAGCAATGTTTTTACCAAGTTTCAGAAAAATTCATGATGATTCATTTTTTTATGAGCCATTACAACTGCCCTTTTTTGGGGTGAAATTTTCACTTTGCACACAATAAAAAGTAAAGAAATAAAAATGTATTATTGTTTTGATGTGCAATATGCATTCTTTGTACAAATAGCTTCAAATTGGTACCAGATATATAAAATTTGAGCCATTAGTTGTCAAGTTATGACCATATTTAGACAGTGATACAATTCCAAGATGGCCGCCATTTCGTAAAAATGGCCAGTTTTCAAATGGCCATATCTCGGCCAATATTGTGAAAATTACTTTTAAATTTCAGATTTGAGGGTTTCACTACTATGTCTATCTATGATAAAATTTAAAAAAAAATCTGTGACTATGATGCAACACCCATTGGTTGAATTCATGTGGAATGACCCATGACTGACAGTGAGATTTATGAAATGATGACAAACAATATATCTGATGAAAGTGATGATGAGAAAGACAACCAGCAGAATGAAGCAATTAATAAGGTATAAAATGAAAAATTAATATTTTATACCGAACAATTAATTTCAGGCATGCAACAGAGGAGCTACTTCCACGAGCAGGAAATCATGTCTCTGTACAAAATACAAGAACAATTAGCGTAAGAGACGTGCTATAAGCAAAAGACTATCTTAGAAATGTTTGTTAAGTCCCAATCAAAAGATTGTCTCAAAATTAAATTTCATATATATGTATATTTTTTTCATTTATTATAATTATTTTTTATTAATTTTGATTTATTTTGTGTAAATTAATCAATAAATTAAGGTATTTACATGTATTAGTATTCATATTTACCTATTTATTTCATTATTTATGAAATTATTTCGTGCATTTCTTATACTTACGGTAAAGTGTTCCGAATTACGGAAAAACCCCTTATCCAGAATGCCCTGGGTCCCAAGTGTTCACTTATCGGTTTTGTGATAAATGTAACATAATTTAATAAGCACTGGAATCAGAAGGATTAACTTAAAAACATAACAAATTTAATTAACTTTCTGGAAAACGTGTACACCACACGACAACATTTGGAAGAGCAAGCCACTCTGACACTTGTGGACTGTTGCCAATTACAAAAGATAAAAGTTTTTGTGATCATATCAGTTCAGTTCAGAATACAGCCAAAAAGGGCTGTTGCATGTTGCCACATCACCCCCTTCCCAGTGACGAAGTGACATCAAGATAACGGGGGTTAAATTTGACTCGGCGACCAGATTTGGTAACATGGCTGTTGGCTAGTAGACGGATTAGAAGACAGCGGTTGACTTGTTGTCAGGCCAGAAGGAGACTGTGGTAAATCAGGTGTTGCTGTAGGAAAAAACACAGTCTGTTCTGGAGGCACTGCATCAGGAACTACATTGATAAATGCCGGCTTCAACCGATCAATGTTTACCGTTGATGTTCTGTTGTGTAGCTGGATGGTGAAGGTTTTATCATTGCGGGATAACACTCGAAATGGCCCAGTGTAAAATGGTTGGAGACTTCTACGAGTAGCATCCTGTCGTAAAAAGACATGAGTACACGAAGAAAGTGCATTATGCACAAAAATAGAACGACCAGTGCGCAGGCTAGTTGGAACAGGACGGATTGTGGATATGTGGTATTTCAAGCGACCGACAAATGTAGTTGGATCAACATAATCATTGGATGCAGAGAAAAATTCACCAGGTAAGCGAAGAGTTTCACCATACACAAGTTCAGCAACACTAGCTTGCAGGTCTTCTTTGATGGATGAGCGGAGGCCCAGGAGGATAGTGGGTAGTATCTCAGCCCAGCGTTCTGTGGCATAGCAGCGAATAGCAGCTTTAAGACTTCTGTGAAATCGCTCGACAAGTCCATTCGATGCTGGATGGTACGGAGTCGTGTAGATATGGTGGGAGCCAATAAATTTAGACAAACTTTCGAACAGCTGAGATTCAAATTGTCGTCCACGGTCTGTGGTGATTCGGAGAGGTACACCAAACCTGCAAATCCACTCAGAATAGAACTTGAAGGCAATAGTGTCAGCTGTGATATCCTCTATTGGAAAAGCTTCTGGCCAACGTGTAAATCTGTCTACTAGCGTAAGTAGATACTGGCAGCCTTTCGATGGAGGGAGAGGACCCACTAAATCTAAATGGATGTGCTCAAAACGAGAACTTGGAGTGGCGAACTGACTTGGACGACTAAATGTGTGCTTGTGGACCTTGCTGCGCTGACATGGAATGCAAGAACGAGTCCATTTGGTAATGTCAGTTTGCATAGATGGCCAACAGAAACGTTGTTTTATCAACTGCACGGTTGACTTAACACCAGGGTGGGAGAGTCCATGAAGACTGTCAAAGATCTGTCGACGCATCGAAAGGGGTACGAAAGGTCTGATTTTGTCAGTGGAGACATCACAGATAAGCTCAGATGTGGAACCATTTTCAACTGGAAACTTCTTAAGAACTAAGTTCGAAGAAGTAGGGTTCTGCGATAGCTCACGCAGTTCACTGTCAGTCAGTTGTGCTTCGGCCATTGTCTGGAGACTGAGATCCATGGATATTGAATTAATGCGAGAGAGTGCATCAGCAACACTGTTATCTTGCCCACTAACATGCTGAATATCAGTTGAAAATTGAGCAATGAAGTCAAGATGACGAAGTTGTCGAGGAGTACATTTCGCAGGTTTCTGTGCAAACGCAAAACATAGAGGTTTATGGTCAGTGTATATGGTGAATGATCTGGCTTCAACCATGTGTCTGAAGTATTTAATTGCTTCGTAAATCGCTAGCAGCTCTCTATCATAAGCTGAATAGCTTTGCTGTGCAGGTGAAAGTTTTTTTGAAAAAAATGCAAGTGGTTGAAGACCTTGTTCCGTCTTTTGATTTAATGCTGCACCAATAGCTGTGTCAGATGCATCAGTATGCAACACTAATGTAGCAGTTGGATCAGGATGACATAACATCGTGGCCTGAGAAAGTTTCATTTTACAAGCTTCAAAAGCCTTCTTTGTAGCATCAGTCCATGAGATTTCTCGTTTGTCATTTTTCTGGTAATTTTGCAACAAGTGATTTAGTGGCATTTGAATGGAAGCCATCTCAGGAAGGAAACGTCTGTAAAAATTTAAGGCACCTAAGAACCTACGGAGTTCTTTCACTATTTTTGGTTGGGGAAAGTCTATAATCGCCTTGACTTTGTCTGGAAGTGGTTTACAGCCATGCTCAGAGACAAGGTGTCCAAGGAACTGGATTTCATCCTGGAAAAACTCGCATTTAGATGGATTGATGGTCAAGTTATATTTATCAAGACGACTTAAAACTTGCTGGAGGTGCGCTTCATGCTCAGCTGGTGATTTACTGGCGATTAAAATGTCATCCAGGTATGGGAAACAGAAATCAAAATCGTTGAGAACTTCATGAATGTGCCTCTGAAATGTTTGGGCAGCATTCGACAGCCCAAAAGGCATAAAAACAAACTCGAATAAACCAAATGGGGTAGTAATGGCTGTTTTGGGAATGTCAGTAGGGTTTACAGGGATATGATGAAAAGCCCGCACAATATCAACTTTTGAGAAAATTTTAGCACCATGCAAATTATGAGTAAAATCTTGAATGTGAGGTATAGGATATTTATCAGGATGTGTTATCTTATTAAGTGCTCTGTAATCCCCAGTGGGACGCCAGTCACCTGAACTCTTATGAACAAGGTGCAAGGGAGATGCCCAATTAGATTTAGATGGCCGACAGATACCCTGTTCTAACATAAATTGGAACTCTCGTTTAGCTGCGGCAAGTTGTGCAGGGTGGAGTCTTCGTGGTTTGCTAAAAACAGGTGGGCCAGAAGTTTCAATAAAATGGTAAGTATTATGGGTAATTTTACTGTTAAAAGGGCGAGGACGAGTAAGGTTTGGAAATTGGTTTAAAATTTTGTGAACAGTTGAATCCTTACAGATACTTTTGACAGATGTAAATATACCCTTTATAAATTGGCCTTTACTAGTTAATTTTGTTAGTGGATCAATAAGACAGTGGTTTTTAAGATCAATTAATAGCCCGAAATGAGCTAAAAAATCTGATCCAATAATAGGACGCTTAACATCTGCCAAAGTAAATTCCCACTTAAAGCTACGTCTAAGATTGAGCTCAACTTCAACAAGTTTTTGCCCATAGGTAGGTATCTTAGTATTATTGGCAGCAAAAAGACAAAAAATTGAGGGGTTGGATTTGGTGACACTGGGAATTACAGAGACATCTGCTCCTGAATCAATTAAATAATTTGTCTTAGTGGCAGGATCATAAATACATAAGCGACTATTGTGTGAAGGTTGTGTGCGATCACATGCCGCTACTGTGATGCACTCATGTCGTTTCCCGTTTGGGAAAAAGAACATGGTTTAGTGCATTTACGAGCCTTAGGGCCAAAACGTGTGTGATAATAGCAAATTTCAGAATTATATCTGCGGTCTTTAGAGGCGCTGCGGTTTCTGTAAAAATTACGTTCTCTGTTACGATGTGGAGAACGAGAGCGATTCTCAGAAAAAGAAGCCGTCAGAGCATCAAGCTTTTTTGAAAGTTCAGAAACCTGGAGACGCATAATTTTCCAGGGTTCGCACGGACCTTAAAAGTCCTTATAAACTCCTTATATTTCGATAGTCCTTAATAAGGATCCTTAAAGTCCTTATTTTTTATTGAAAGTCCTTATTTTTTTTTTTTTTTTTTTTTGTTAACGTGAACTTAATATTAACGCGATCCGTAAAATGTTTTTAAAAAATCGCCAAACATTCCAAGAGTGATTCTCGTCCGAAATTTCCAAAAATTTAAGGCATCCTCTTCCGAAAATTTGAAATTGGGTTATCAGTTCCGCATAGTTACCAACTTGTATGGTTTAGCGCGCGCAAAAAACAATCGCGGAGAAATGCAAATTTCATGAAAGGATCGCCGAAAAAGCACGCGTTTCGTCAATATTTCGTGGGAAAACGACGATTTCGTAGATGTTTTTGTCAACAAGCTTTGTCAAAAGATCCTGAAAAACGCAAATTTCCTGTGCGGATCACGGGAAAAACGGCAATTTCACCAAATATCGCAGATAAAACGCTGATTTCGTTAAAAGATCGCGGAAAAACCGGGAGGGGGGGGGGTAATTCGCGGAATCCCGTCTCCCCCCGCGCCGCCGATTTCCGAAAATGCGATGTGCATTTCCGAAAAAAAAAAATCACCCAGAATCACCCCTGAAACATTCATAATCTGCCAAATATGGCAGCTGAAAAAAAAAAAAATCAAGTTTCTTTGTTACAATTCTCTTATTTCTGATTGGACATTAAAGCTGCCTCTTTTGTTTCCCGATTGCGATGTAGAAACCTCGTATTTACAAACACCAATCGTAAAAAAAATTCATCATCAAAAATTACATTTTCTTTGAAATAGAGAAATGAATAGCAAAGAAAAGATATTTCGCCAAATAATTGCGCCAATCTGTTCTATAATCCACCAGGGATGCCGCAGACGCGCTATAGCGCGTAAAATACGCAGGAAATCGGCGACGGGACGCAAGAAAATGGAGCTTACGCGTCCCACGGGACGCGTAATTTTCGTCAAAAAATCGCATAGAGGCAAATTTAGTTAAAAAAATCGCGAAATAACGAATAATTTTCGGCAAATTCTGACAAAAAAAATCGCGAAAAAAATGGCTAAATTTGTTACAAAATTCCGGTAGAAGGCAGATTTCCCCCAAAAAATCGCGAAAAAACGACAAATTTCGTCCAAACATTGCGATAAAGCGGCAAGTTTTGTCAAAAAATCCGCGAAAAACGGCAATTTTCATAAAAACGGCACATTTCGTCAAAGAATCGAAAAAAAAGAAAATTTCGTTAAAAAATCGCGAAATAGTGCATAATTTCCGGCAAATTTCCTCAAAAACTCACAAAAATTTCGTCCAAAAATCGCGATAAAACGGCAAATTTTGTCAAGATTCGCGAAAAACGGCAATTTTCATAAAAAATTGTGATTAAAACGGTAACTTTCATCAAAAGATCGCGAAAAAACGGCACATTTCGTCAAAGAATCGAAAAAAAAGAAAATTTCGTTAAAAAATCGCGAAATAGTGCATAATTTCCGGCAAATTTCCTCAAAAACTCACAAAAATTTCGTCCAAAAATCGCGATAAAACGGCAAATTTTGTCAAGATTCGCGAAAAACGGCAATTTTCATCAAAAAATTGTGATAAAACGGCACATTTCGTCAAAAGTTCGCGAATAAACGGCACATTTCGTCAAAAGTTCGCGAAAAAACGGCACATTTCGTCAAAAGTTCGCGAAAAAACGGCACATTTTGCCAAAAAAACGCCGAATTTCGACAAAAAAAATCGAGAAAAAACGACAAATTTCTTCAAAAGATCGGTTTAAAACGTAATTTTCGTCAAAAAAGCGCAAAATAATAATAATAATAATGCCAAGATCGCTGTTCGAAAAGCTAACTTTCCTGCTTCAAAATTATTTCTTTTTGCTGCTCCAAAAACAGATTTTCCTACTTTACAATCTGTTTTTGATTGTTCCAAATCTTTCTGAGTGAATGTAACTTCTGAAAACACCCATTCATTAAACAAAAAATACCCCTTTACTCAACAAAAGATTCCTTTTTCAGGAAAAATGTCTTTTTCAATAAATCAGTTTTGCCCCTTTTTAAAAGAAATGCAAACACTAATGACACTTGTTATCTTCTACAATCAAATAAGCATTATTTTATAATTAAATTTATACCTTGCACTTTTATTTTTTAAAAAGTAAAGAAAATTTCTCTTAATAGTTTTAAAAAAAATTAACATTGGCTTTAATTATTTACGTATTATTATGAAAACAATAATTATTGCATTTAATTTTTCTTTTGAAAATGAACAAGTTCAATGTTTGCGTCTAAAAATATGACTTATTAGTGGGGACTCGCTTTTGTAAAAAAGGAGGTCCCCAGAAAAGGTTCCAGAATTTTAGAAGTCCTAGGTCCCCGGGACCCAGGATTTTTCAAGTCCAGCGACATCTGCTAATCTGTGTTTGATCTTAGTCTTATTATTTCACTGGATATGTGTAGCATGGTTAACAGCAACAGTCTTCCTCTGCAGGAAATAAAAGGAAATTAATTAAAGATGACTTAGGTTTTATATTAAAAAAGAAAAAAAAAAAATCGCTTCTTGAAAAAGAAGTATTGGAGTTAGAAAATAAGGCTAATGAATTAGCTGATAAACCTAAATCAACTAAAGATATTCAATTATTTATCAAATTGAACAATTGTAGAAAATCTGCAAAAGAAAAAAGGAAGAAATTTCCTCCCTGACCAAAGAAATAGATGTGAAAAAACAGTTGCTAGCCAACTGATGTTATATATTTTTTTATATAATTATATAAGTATGTTTTATGTAAAATTTCAATCTATTACGATTAAAATTTAATGTAAGTAATTATATGTACTGTTCTTTTTTAACTTTAGGAAGTCCTTATTTTTCTTTTAACGAAGCCCTTACAAAGTCCTTACAGAGTCCTTATTTTTCATTTAGCAAACTCTGTATGAACCCTGTTTTCATTTCACTGGACTCGGATAATGCTGCTATTGTGTGGTCATTGTGAGGGGTGCTGATCTCAGATACTTTGTCAGCAAGGACAGCAAGTTTGTCCAATTCCTCACCCCCTACAGCCAAAACAGTTTGAATATTGCTTGGCAGACGTTGCAGCCAAAGATTTCTCAGGAAATCATCTGAGACTTGGCCAGAGGCAAGGTCTTTCATTTTTCTGAGCAACACACTCGGTTTTTGATCTCCAAGAGTGAGCTCTTGCAGGAGCGCCTTCGTTTTCTGGGCAGTGGAGTTTTCAAAAATAGCTTGCAACTTATCTTTTAAAGTAGTAAAAGGATTTGTGTCAGGTGGTGTGAATATGAGATCGCTAACAGAAGACAGGATGTCCGTGTCCAAAATATTGATTAGATAATTAAATTTGGTTTTCTCATCAGTGATTTTGTTTAATGTAAAAGCCGAATCGAGTTGCGCGAAAAATAACTTAATATTATGTTTCGAAAACGTGGGCATTTTTGCCTGAACGGCTAAAACTCCTGTTTCTTGATCTAGAGTCATCGTCGTTTATTTTTGAAGGACAGCAAAATAAGGAGGTAAAAATTACTAAATATGATAAGACTGATTCAAATTAATACATATTTACATTCACAATAATTTTGTTACGATACGATACGATATGAGATAACAAAACAGAAGGGGAAAAAAATATATATATACATCACAAGGTGCAATCAAACAAAATAATGAATAAAACAAAATAATGAACAAAACAAAATAATGGTCGTAAAGATATTAGGTAATGATTAATTTCATTGTGATAATAACACTACGTGACTGACACAACGCGGGGAACAGCCATTACGAAAAAGAAATTATAAGAAAATAACTGTAACCATACCTGGAGACATCATATCTAATTACACTGTGCGAGCGTTATAATTATGCAGAATCGAGACCTAATGCGTTTCTACCAAATCATTTTAGAGCACATTGTTTTGATAACACGTTAGGCCTAAAACGCCATGATCCGGTACAACATGCGGTGTTCTATGGCAGATGCTAATGTTCTATGTCCGCGGTCACCACTGTTCACTTATCGGTTTTGTGATAAATGTAACATAATTTAATAAGCACTGGAATCAGAAGGATTAACTTAAAAACATAACAAATTTAATTAACTTTCTGGAAAATGTGTACACCACACGACAACATTGGAAGAGCAAGCCACTCTGACACTTGTGGACTGTTGCCAATTACAAAAGATAAAAGTTTTTGTGATCATATCAGTTCAGTTCAGAATACAGCCAAAAAGGGCTGTTGCATGTTGCCACACCAAGCATTCTGGATAACGGATCCTATACTGTAGTACCTTTCAAGTGTAGTCATTGAGGGGGGGGGGGGGAGAAATTAACACCTGGAATCCAATTGTGCATAATTCATGAATCTTCATTGCACACGACTTCACTAATATTAAATATTTGTTCCACAATTAAAATTTCATATTTTATGTTGTTAAAAATTAGAATTTGTTTATAATTAAAAATATATAAATATATTTTTAATAATATATATAAATATACTAGCAAAAGCCGTGCTTTGTTAGGATTCGCGAAGCATTATTTCATAAGATAAATATTTGAAAGTAGCAACCTAAAATATGTGCGGATTTTAGAGAGTTTGTGGATTTCTGGTTTGCAGATTTGAGGGAGTCTACTGTATAACATTTGCACTCATAATTTGCCTTATAACTTTTTTATGAAAGCTTTGAAAGGGAATGTAGTAAGAGTATTGCTTGACCAGGTTCTAAAGACCTGTTTTGGCATACTCCCAAAATAATGGACCTTTCTGAAGGTAGGGAAGCATTAAAAGGAGAAGAAATTTCTCTCTATTCCCCTCAAAAGCAGTACTAGGGGAAACCTCTTTTTCATTGCTCTCAGTCCTGTTATCAAGAATAGACTCGCCTTACTCAGACCTGTTACTCACGTGACCAGTCTTTAATGCTTGGCTCAGCAGTAATCATTTTTTTGTAATGAGTAACCAGTTTTCTTCCAATTTTATATAATATAATAGATTTTAAAACTTTTCGATGACTGTCATTTTATAAGTAGACATTCCTTTTTTGAAATAATTTTAAATTTGAAAATTTCATTGCATAGTTCAGATAAAATATTCATTGTAAAGGTGTAAAAAAAGTTGTCTTTTTCAGGTAAAAAGAGTAACCATACTTTAGATGACTTAACCTATAAAACTAATAAAGTTTATCAGGTTTTTTATGCACAAATATAAAAAGAAGACACTCTTCTTCATTATTCAGAAAAAAATTCTGTGCATTTAAAAAAAAAAAAAAAGGAATCTAAAATTATGCATTTCTGTGATAAAACACCACTATAAATGTAACAAGAGAAATCATGGAATCACCCTTCATGGTGGATTTTTGCCAAGCGATCGCAATGTAAAACTGCGATTTTTATCAAACGATTGCAATGTAAAACAGCTATTTCCGTCAAGCGATCGCGGTATAAAAGTTATTTTTGTGAAAGAATCACAAAGTAAAATGACAAATTTTGCACGACCACGGTGTAAAACGGCGATTTTTATCAAAAGATTGTGATATAAAACAGCGATTTTCGTCAAACGATCATGGTATAAAACCGCGAAAAAACTGCAAATTTTGCCAAAAAAAAAATTCAAAAAGCGACAGATTCCATCAAAAGATCACAGCGAAAACACAACAAATTTCATCAAAAAAATAAAGCCACATTTCTTCAAAAATTTGCAAAAATACAGAAAATTTCTTCAAAAGATGATGACAAAAAAAAAAAAAAAATCTCTAATTTTGTTGGATGCACAAAAAATATTGTTGAAAATAATTTTTTCTGTTCCTGAGAGGTTTTTTTGTATATGATGGAAATAGTTTACGCCAGGGTTGGGGTTTTGGACAGGACACGTGGGTTTTACTGTCCAAAACTGTACTAAAGTGTCCAAAACCTTAAAAAAAAAAAAAAAAAAAAAAACCACATTTCACCACTGCACACTTATTAAACATATGAATAAATATCTCACAATATATTTTACTAACATTCTATTTAATTCTTTGGTAAATGAGAAAAAGTTTCTTTTTACTTTTTTTTTTTTTTTTTTTTCTGAGTTTATAAACCTTTTTATTTGTTCCTCCAGTTTCTTTCATATTTATATTTCATGTCATGTTTTCAAAGCCAAAGTATGTAGCATTTTTATTAAATTAAATTTCATTTTGATTTAATCTAATTCTTGTGAAGATTCTATTTCTTGAGTTAAATAGTATTGTTATAATAATATTGTTATATAATATAGTGTCATAATAATAGTCAATATCTAAATATCTCATAATCAAACTAAATCAATTATTTTTATTTATACTATTTATTTCTTAACATGCACATATTGTCAGCAGTGAGCTGATGTAATCAGTATGCTGAACGTGACTTTTTATTTAATAGTTATTTTCAGTAATAACTCTTGGGAATTTCAATAACAGAAATTATTACATATAATTAAATTTAGTATCGTTTTTATGCAATTACATTGAAATTTAGTATCGTTTTTATGCAATTACATTGTTACATAGGGTAATTATGTTGTTGTTATTTTTGTATTGTAATCATTTTGCCAATTGCACAAACTTTAAGCATTGTTCTAAAAAATATAATTTTACTATAAAATATAGTTTTGGACAGTTTAAGACAGTTTTGGACAGTACGGTTTAAACCATGGATTTTACTGTGGTTTAAACCATTGTGTCCAAAACCTTGCCAACCCTGGTTTACGCATACACACACACACACACACACACAAGTTTTCATAATTAATTAGCACTACAAACGCACAAAGAAAATATTTATATAACATGTTTCATCTTGCAGACTATTTTTGAAAATATTTTAAGTATTGCAGACATTTGAAGTTAGTTCTGCCACTGGGCTTAGTCTTTTTTTCATGTTTATAGTCTCTATGTATGCAGAAGTGCTGTAGGCTGCGATATTTATGCTTTTAATGAACCTTTGTTTGTTGCAAGGTTGCATAAAATGTTTCTACTCTCAACATTTCCCCCAATCCATATGAAGATTTCCCCAAAATTTTACGGTATGTTACAGATAAATGCTGTACTACCATATGTATCAAAAATCCATTTTTGCATTATTTCTCAACTTATGCGCAAGTATGTAAGGCAAGAGTAATTCTGGGTGAAAAAATTTTTTTGAAATTCGCACCAAATTTTCTAAAAGGTTACAAGAAGGAAGGGGGGGGGAGGGGGAACTACTCCCAGCATTAATTTTTTTTCCCTGCGGCATTTTGACTAAATTTGCTATTTTTAGCAATCGTTTGATGAAATTTCTAGTTCGTGATCATTTAGCAAAATTTGCGATCGTTTCGTGATCCTTTGACTGAATTTGAGTTTATTTTGTAATCTTTTGACAATATTTGCGATATTTTAACGAAATTTGCAGGGTTTTTTTGCCCGCTTTGAGGAAATGTGTGGTCGTTTAGAGATTTTTGACGAAATTTGTGGTTTCACGATTTTTTGACAAAATTTGCAGTTTTTTAGACACTTTTAGGGGAAATTTGCATTCTTTAGCAATCTTATAATGAAATTTGTTGTTGTTTCGCCATGTTTTGATGGAATTTCGCGATTTTTTGACGAAATTTGTGGTTGGTTTACGTTTTTTTTTTGGACTAAATCAGCATTTTTTCACGTTCATTTTGCGGTCTTTTGACAAAATTTGTTTTAATTTCATGATCTTTTGATGAAACCTGCAATTCTTTAAACAGAATTTACAGTCATTTTGTGATCCCGTGGTGAAATTTGCGTTTTTTCCATATTTCTTGGATAAATCTCACCGTATTTTTATTTCCGAATTTTCAGATTAATGAATTAATTTTCGGAAAATTTGTAACAGAATTAATCACCCATGACATACGATACACATCAATGTAGTGAAGGTCGCCATACGGATCTTTTTGTTTATAGTGAATTTTCTATCTCAGGGAATTATGGAATTCGTTGTTAAAATTGAAATCAAGTGTATGTTTCTGCAAAATTTCCCCCCGATCCTAGATCGCCGGATCGGACATATTCTGCACCCCTGATTTGTTGTATGTAAATGTTTCAGTTAACATTAGTACAGTAAAACCTCTATAACGGACACCTCTATTTAGCAGACAGTTTTCTAATCCCCACTCCCAGAATCTAAATTTTTGTATGATTAACCTCTGAATAACACGGACATTCCGAATAACGGACAGTAATTTTGACGATAAAAGATGAAAAATTATTTTTAAAGTGAAAAAAAAAAATGAAAAAAAAGTAAAACGCCTCTAAATTTATGAGGATAATGTGTCGCAAATTTTGTGATCACAGATAAATGTAGAGAGTAGACTGGAAATGCAAGTTCTCATTCAAAGCATTTGAAATTCAATAATGTTAAAATTGTGTTTTTCCCCAAAACATAACCCCAAGCATAACGTAAAACGTATCCAAGCCACTTGATCAATACACAATTTTAAATCCTGGTGTAGAAAGCTTTTGTTATGTTACGTTAATTTAAAAGTTAGATTGTATGAATACACTTGAGAACTGTCTAAAATTAGTTAATGATGTTGATGCTATAATTTATATTTCCTGAGCTGTAAATATCATAAAACCAGAAAGTGCATGACAATGTCCCATAAAAAGTCTTTACATTAAAAGAAAATGAAACCTACATTTCCGACACAAATGAAGAATTAAGTGAATTGATAAAATATATCAGGAGTGAAGAAACTGCCAAAATTTTTTTAAATATTGAGGATGAGTTACTGAAGAAGAATTAATCTACTGCTTCAGAATTTTCGACAAAAGTACTTTTAGTGATGATGAAAGAATTACTGAAACTGAAGGTGTTTCCTGCAATATCGAGAATTCCCAAGAAGCGGCAAAATACAATAAGCATTTTTACAGTTTTTTTTTTTTTTTTTTGTAAATAAAGGATAGTTTAGAAGGATTAAAATTACAGACATAGTTAAAACTGAACATTGAAAAAAAATTACATGTAATCGCAAGCAAAAAACAAACTTTTATAAAAAAAATTTCATATAAACAGTGGATAAAGGTATGCATTGTTTTATTTCAGTTTTATAGTTTGAAAAAAAAAAAAAAATAATTTTAAACTCTGATTAATACAAAATAGAGGTTTTAAGACATATAAAATTCCTCTAATGAAACATTAAGAATGTCTTAGCAATGTTTTAATATATCACGTTTTCCCAATAGCGGACAATTTCCGTGTTCCCGAGATGTCCGTTATTTAGAGGTTTTACTGTATTATTAATCTATATTCAATCTAATGGGGACATTAAAATCTAAAAAATGGTATATGGTAAAAATTAGTGTTCATTCTAGGCCATTTTTGAAGGGTGCAGACCATGCCCTTTTTCAAATTTACAAAATGCACCCTGCCCTTTTTAAAAGTAGTAAAATGCATCACTGGTTTTACCCAGTGATTTTTAATAATTTTCTTTTATTCCGTAGTATTTCTAAATTTGTGTGTCCAAAAATGATAGAATTTTTTCATTACTTTAAGAAAAAGAACATGAAACTATTCTATCATATTTTAATTTAATTGTATTTTTAATTTTTATATCATAAAATCGATTGAAATTAATGTTACTTGATTTATCATAATTAAAAAATAGGTATTTTCCCGCTTTCTTTTTTCCCTTTCTAAAGGCAATAACAAATTTTTTCTAGCGAAAGTGCCCTTTTCTGCTGCAGTGGTGCCCTTTTTAGTGAATAGCACCATGCCCTTTTTATTTCTAGCGTGAACACTAGTAAAAATAAAATCTTCTAAGGTGGAATTGCATTGGAAAGAAAAAAAAAAAAGTTCCCTTTTTAGCAGATGTAAATATTTAATATATTTTTTTCTCACATATTACTGTATTCATTTTGCATGGGTGAACAGTTTAAATTTTAAAAGAAATTTTCAGTTTTAAAGAAAATTCAGTCATAGGCAGGGGTTTTTTTATTGTGTGTTTAACTTTATTTAAATAAGCTTAGAAATAAACAATTCTTCAAAAAAAAAAAAAAAAAAAAAAACTTTAGTGTTTAATTGAAGAATAATGGAGTCTTAAAAGCATATGCCTTTTTGGCAAAAATTTTTGGACCAGGCCAAATTTTATTGATTTTTGAACAGATTTGGTCACGTCGAGAAAAGGATTTTCATATGGGATGATTCAACCGTAACTAATTATTTTGGTTGATAAAGATTAGGAAGATTAATATCAGTATCGGCTTTGTACGTAAAAAAATAAGTTAGGCCCGATATTCCAGAAAAGTAAAGCCGACCCGAATGCTGTTAATGGAAATCAGGCCGGGTTCGGGCCAAGGCCCAGCCAATCCAAATCTCTACCTTATATCAAGTGTGATCAGACTCTGTTCAACTCTGAAACAGAGTTTTAAAATTTAAGGAATGTTTGATTTTAAGTGGTGATAAAAATCCTAATTTGAATGAGAAGAAAAATAAAGTTTGGGATAAGTGATGAAAACAGTTGAAATCCAGTTTTGAAAGTGAAGTTTCTAATGTTACATTTTGCTTTTATATTTTATGGAAATTGAATTTCTTTTGATGTACAATTTTAAGTATATGCATTTTAATATATTCATACATTTTTCTGATTGATTTTCTTTTTCTCTCCCTTGTACAGTTTTTCAATAATGAGTCAAGACAATGGAGAATCTGTGAAAATGGAGACATCTGATGAGGTTTTGAATGCAGAAGATGTTGTTATGGAGGAAAAAACTACACCTAGATCAGGAAAACGTAAAGCAAAAGATGGGCAATCACCACAGAAAAAAAAGAAAAAGCCATCAGGTGCCCAGCAAAAAAATGCTCTGATGCAATTAAACGAGTTGAAACCAGGCTTGAAATATGTTGTGGAATCCCAATCAGGACCACCCCATAATCCTCAGTTTGAAGTGTCTGTATGCGTTAATGGTCAAAAGTATATTGGTCGAGGCAATTCTAAACAGGCAGCCAAACATGCTGCTGCCCAAGTTGCACTGTCTTCATTTGTCCAATTTCGGAACACCCCTGAGGCTATGCATGTTCTTAATCATCCTATTGGAATGACAGATTTCTCAGCAGACAATGTTGAAAATGAAGGATGTAATTTTAATAAATTTGAAATGCGAAAAAATGGAGGTGATAATGAAATGCTTGTTTCCACTGGATCTCTTACCGTAAAACCAGATCCATTAAAAATTCTTACTGAAGCCGATAAGAAAAATCCAGTTATGCTTCTGAACGAGCTCCACCCAGGCTTAAATTACATTCTTACAGCAGAAAATTCTACAATTCCCACCCAACGTTTTAAAATGTCTGTTGAAGTAAATGGAAAAATGTATGAAGGCACAGGGCAAAATAAAAAGTTAGCCAAAGCAGCAGCTGCTCGTGCTGTTCTTTGCACTCTTTACAATGTGAGTTTCAATCTCTTTCCAAATGCCCTCATACCCCAATCTGGTAGCGATGCTAGCTTATTTGCTTTCCCTCAAGAAGTTGCTGACAAAATATCCCGGCAGTTAATGAACACTTTCAATGATGTTATGGAGGGAATGGCTGAATATACAAAATGGAAAGTTATTGCGGGTATAGCCATGACAAAGGATGCTGATCTGAAAGATGTTCAAATTATCAGTTTTGGTACCGGAACAAAGTGCATCAATGGTGAGCATATAAGCATGGTTGGAGCTAATATCAATGACTGCCATGCTGAAATCATTTCTCGCAGATGTCTGAAAGACTTTTTTTACACTAATCTGGAATTGTTGCTTGAAGGAGAAGGGGAAGAATCAATATTTACCAAGAGGGAAACTGGTGGGTTTTGTCTTAAACCACATGTCAAATTTCATTTGTATATTAGCACTGCACCTTGTGGTGATGCACGCATATTCTCTCCTCATGAAGAAACTGATAGTGTGGATCGTCATCCTAATCGTAACTCGCGGGGCGTTTTACGTACAAAAATAGAATCGGGTGAAGGAACAATCCCAGTTAAAGGAGGCCAGTGTGTTCAGACATGGGATAGCATAATACCAGGGCAGGAAAGGCTTTTGACCATGTCTTGTTCTGATAAGATTGCCTACTGGAATGTACTTGGATTGCAAGGTGCATTATTGAGCCATTTTATTGAACCAATATATCTGGATAGTATTATTTTGGGTGGCTTATTTCATCCTAATCATCTTCGACGTGCACTCTTTGGTCGTATTGAAGAACATGTTAAAGACCTGCCGAATTTATATCGCATTAACAAACCACGAATGTGTGCAACTACAAGCCCAGAAATGCGTAATTTGTCCAAGTCTCCAAGCTTTAGCGTTAATTGGTCTGTTGGCCTGGGACGGCCTGAAATCGTCAATGCTAATACTGGAAAAACTGAAACTGGTCAAGTATCTAGATTAGCTAAGCGCAGCTTTTTCCAGCGGTTTTCCAACATTTATGACAGATTATCTCACATTGACACTTACACAGTACCAAAGCCACCTCTTTATGGTGCTTTCAAATCTTCTGTGAAAAACTATAAACTTGCTCAGAAAGCTTTAGAAAAAGCATTTGTGGATGCTGGCCTGGGTCGTTGGGTGAAAAAGCCAGTTGAACAGCATGAATTTGAACCTGCAGCATAATACAGTCATAAACTTCATGTCAATTGATTCATTTAGCCCATATAATCCTATTGTTAACCATTAGTATAAATGTTACATTACACATTTTCTTTTCTTTTATTGAAGGACAAATTCATATTGTACTGCTACTGTAATAAGGTTATTTTATGGTTAGCTTTCATTTATGTTCATTTTTCTTCAAGAAAATAAAAATCAAATTATAAAGAAATTTTTTATTTTTCATTTTAATATCTACATAATGTACATATACACATTTATATGCCTTCATTAAGAAATAATAAATATAAATGACACAAATTTAAGGTAAATTAAACATCTGTCTATCCTGTCTTGGTTGGATTTAGCTTTGTATCATCTTTGCTGGGTGAATTTACTCTCCAACCCAATACAAGTCTATCAAATCCACAAGTAAAGAGATTAGAAGGCATAGAATTGTTTTCATCCAACCATGCAACGGAACAAACCATTCTTCGATGTCCCTGAAAAATAAAGTTTTTTGTGAGATATAAACACACATTTGTAATTATACAGGATGTTACTAAAAGAATGGCCATAGCTTAATTGGGGGGAAAAAAATTTACACAATACAGAAAAAACCTGATAACAAATTTTATGCCAAACACATGGATACCGTCACTTATAACTGGCCATTCTTTTTTAGAACATCCTGTATAATTTGACTGGAGTGAATTCTATAGAACTGCCAATATCTGTTGTGATAAAATTTCATTTAGTTAGCAAAAAATGTCTTTCTACAAAATTTTCATATGCCCATTCTGTTTGTATTGATTTTAATAATTTGATGCTTCTCATGCAGGACTGACAAAAAAAAAAAAAAAAAAAATTTTTTTTTTTTTTTTTTTTTTTTTTTTTGTATAGATGCTTATTTAATGATAAAAATAAACATTGGATACATTTAAAATAATAATTCAGTTATGTTTAAAATTTAAACATTACTAATAATACACTATATTGCCATTGATTATGGGACACTTGCGATTTTAGACATTTTACTAAATATCTAGAAAAATACATGAGGAATCATCTTGAAACTCTTAGTGTATAAATATAATAGTATACGTCATACATCTCCGTGAAGATTTTTTACCGAAACGCCATAGGAGACCGTCAACAAATTAAAAAAGAATGAATATATTTTGAATAACCCTGTCAAAACTAATGTAGCAAAAGCGCTCAAACTCTAGATTATGATTGAATGCCTTATTGCAATACACTGTGTTCATTTTTATGCAAATAGCATGCACACTCGCAGATTAATTAAGGTTTTTATAAAAATGGTCCTAAATTTTTCCAAGTTTTTTTATTATAATTTTCAGAGTTCTTAATATAAAATAATATTTTTTTCAGAAAATATGACAAACAACATTGCACACAGTACCCTGTAATCAGAATTTAAAAATAATAAAAATTGTATGAAAAATGAGTAGGTTTACTATATAATTTTTTACTGCGCATGCGTCAAAGATATCAAAATTTCATTTGCATATTATGTTAGCTAAATGTATAGAGCAACTTTTGTAAAAGTCTCAAAATCATAGCTTGAAAATTCTGAAAGTAATCGTCTATAGAAAAAGGACAAAATCCGTTGTTTCCAAAATGGAGCAAAAAAAATGAGGGATTTTATCCAAATGCAGTAGTACATCCCATATTGTGTATTCTATATTGACACTAATCAATGAATATATGTATACAACCCCTCTTGTTTTTGCTTCATTTTGAGAATAACTGATTTTCGACTTATTCAATTGACGATTATTGTCAGAATTTTCAAGTTATGATTTTGTGACTTTCACAAAAGTTGCTCTATACATTTAGCTAACATAATATGCAAATGAATTTTTGATATCGTTGACGCATGCGCAGTAAAAAATTATTTAGTAAACCAACTCATTTTTTATACAATTTTCATTATTTTTTAATTCTGATTACAGGGTACTGTGTGCAATGTTGTTTGTCATATTTTCTGAAAAAAATATTTTATATTAAGAACTCTGAAAATTATAAGGAAAAAACTTGGAAAAATTTGGGATCATTTTTATAAAAACCTTAATTACTCTGCGAGTATGCATGCTATTAGCATAAAAATGAACAAGGCTTATTACAATAAGGCATTCAATCACAATCTAGAGTTTGAGCGCTTTTACTACATTAGTTTTGACAGGGTTATTCAAAAGATATTAATTATTTTTTAATTTGTTGACGGTCCCCTTTGGAGTTTCGGGAAAAAATCTTCACGGAGATGTATGACTTATACTATTATATTTATACACTAAGATTTTCGAGATGATTCCCCATGTATTTTTCTAGATATTTAGTAAAATGTCTAAAATCGCAAGTGTCCCATAATCAATGGCAATATAGTGTAGATATAGGGTGGCTATAGAATCAGGGAAGTTTATCAATCTGGAAATATCAGGGAACTTTACAAAAACTACTCAAAAATCAGGGAAATTTTTCTTTATGCAAAAATATTTCTGTTTTCATCTTACTATCAACATTGATTCATTGCCAAGCAGATTACGTTTAAACTAATAAGATGTAATAAAGAGACATAAAACTGTAATGGTGCTAAGTGATATCTGTCTTCATGAAAGCCAAATTGTCCCATAAATCAAAATTTTCAAAAATGAGTTCATTTGCAATCTTTTGATAAACTTTTTCATGTTTTTCTGACTCATTTTGTTCGTTTTCCACTATTTTTAGACAAGATTTTGTGTTCGTGATATTAAAGGTGAAATGTGTGTGTTTTTTGCAATCTTTAGATGAAATTTGTAAACTTTTTCCCGATATTTAGATGAAATTTGTGCATTTTTCGTGATCTTTTGTCTAATTTCTCACTTTTAGGTGAACCTTTCACAAAATTTGCATTCTTTTATGGAAGCCTAGGATGGAATTTGCATTTTTTATGCAATCTTTTGATTAAATTTGTACTTTTTTTGCAAAACTTTGAAGAAATGAGTGGGTTTTTTCATAATATCTATTGACAAAATTTTGTGTTTTTCTGCTTTCTATGTCGAAATTAATATTATTTCAAGTGATCCTTTGACAAAATTAGCAAATTTTTTATCTGGTGCCAGGCCATAACTTTTGTTGTGTATCCGTAATAATTATGGATAAATCATAATACTTAACAACTTTGCTTATTAAATACAGTGGAATTTTTGTTTTTTTTCTTCCAAAAGAAATATTTGCAATCTGGATAAGTGTGATATACAAAAAAGCAGCATATGTTAAAAAAATACCATATATGTTCTTTAATAATAAAAATCAGGGAAATCTAATACAAATAATCAGGGAAAAATTAGGGAACTTTTATTCATCATTTCTGTAGCCACCCTGAGATATGTTTTATGTTTCAAAAATAAAATGCTCCACATAATGAAATATTGATACAGTGAAAATCTTAATAATCAATCTTTTGATTAGGACTAAATAAACATAGAATATTGTCTTCAAAATACTTGTTTTCTGGGTTATCTGATTTTTCTGTTGGAACAAATGTTACTTTTCGATAAGCCGAGTGCCAGTTTCATGTGTGCATGTATCTATAACAGAGTGTTTATAAAGTCCCAAACTCATTTTGATGTTTAATAACTCATAAAATAATGAAGATATAAACAAACTTATGGCATTTATTGATGGAATAACTCCTATATTTTCCTTTTCAGGTTTGAATATAAAAACTAACATTTATATAATTTAATAATTATAATATATATATAATATAATATAAAATTATAATTTTATAATTATTTATATACAGTAGACTCCCTCAAATCTGCAAACCAGAAATCCGCAACTCTCTAAAATCCGCACATATTTTATGGATGTAAACAATGAAACTTTCAGTTCAGATATTCGGACAAAATTTGATTTTTTTAGTTTTCTATCAATTCCATATATTTTTTAACTTTTAATTTTCTTAATAATACTCTATTCTTTTATTTTCATGAAAGAAGAATAAATTTTTTAGGGAAAAATTCAAGATATTGCTGATATCACTGGTAATCACAAT
Organism: Maratus speculifer; assembly: GCA_964019185.1. NCBI lineage: Eukaryota > Metazoa > Arthropoda > Arachnida > Araneae > Salticidae > Maratus > Maratus speculifer. The sequence continues at coordinate 17,959,321 of OZ025292.1, read as the reverse complement.
CTTCTTACCAAATATATTTATGCATTAATCAAGATTTTTTTGGTCATTCAGCCTGGCTAAACTTGAAAAAATAATCATTATTTTATGATTTTGATGTGAATTGGTAATGTAATTTTATGAGGCAAGTTTTGTTGAATAATTTTGGAAAAATACTTTTAATTTTTATAATGAATATTTAATCATACACTATTGATTATTAACTTGACCTTTGCTGTTAGTACTTTAATCATTTTAAAAATTATCTAAATTTTTATTATTTTAGTTCATTACTTATTTTAATATTTTATTATATTGTAAGCATTCATTATAGTTCTGATTGCGTTATTAATTGCATTGAAACTACTGGTTAAAAAATGTAAAAAAAACAGTGACCAGAAATCTGCAAAATTCTAAAATCCGCACAACCTCTGGTCCCAAGCTTTGCGGATTTGAGGGAGTCTACTGTATTAATAATTTACAAAAACATCATCTGCACATGTGGTTAATCTCGGATAATTTCATTTTCCAGTCTAAATATCTGTACTTTTCTAAATATCGTCTGCTTATTAATTGCATTTTTCTCTTTTGTTTTTGGTAACTATTGCAATGTTATGTATACTTTTGATGTGTTTGTTCTATGTTACTTTTGTATGTGATGTTTTATTCGAGCGGATATTAAGGAGAATGCATACATCACAAGAGAAAGCACAGATTTTATGGTGCTTTATAGAAACAAAATCAGTAGTGCAAGAGAAATTGCAGAATAATTTACCAAAAAGATCCTCCATCCAAAAGCAGCATCTTGCAGTGGAAAAAGAATTTTCTAGAAACTGGAAGTGAATTGAATGACCATTTTCCAAGAAGATGGATTGGGCGAGGAGGTCTAATTCCTTGGCCACCCAGATCACCTGATATAACGCCACTGGACTTTTTCCTTTGGGGATTTGTAAAGGACAATATTTACAGGAGGAGAGTGTCAAACATTGATGACTTAAAAGCCAGAATTACAACCGCAATAGCTCTGTGGATGCTGACATGCTTGCCACTAATTGGCATGAAATTGACTATCGACTTGATATTCTAAGTGCGACGAAGGGGGCACACGTGGAAGTTCATTGACAAGGATCATGAAACTTTTTGAGTCTATCTAACCATTTATGTTATTAATTTTAATCTATCTTTATTATTTTATGAGCTATTGAACATCAAAATGGGTCCAGGACTTTATAAACAAACACCCTGTATATATATTCAAATTTTAAAATTCTACAATCACTTTTGTCGTCCTTGGATCTGTGTTGGTAATTGGCATTAATTTGATTGCCAACATTCCATATTCTAGAAGGAGTAGATGTGAAATACTAATAGTCAGTCACTTATTAAGGGGACTCTTCACTAACTTAAAAACATCTACTCCATAATGTTAAACCTATGATAAAGTTGTTTTCAAAATTTTTATTGAATTTTGAATATTTTAAAATGATTTTTCTTTTTTTTTTACTTAGAATAGTTTAGATCAATCTCTAATATAGCTATTTTGTTTGCAGATTTTTTTTTAAATGAAGGTACTTTCACTCCCAAAACCAGTTCCGAAAGTGACAATATTTATATTTAAAAAATCTGACTCTGAAGTGAAAAAAATAATCAGATCAGAGATCAATCTGAGCTATTTTATGCAATAAAAAAAGTTTAAAAATATTCAAAATCAAACGAAAAATTTTAAAGCAAATCTGCCCATAGATGTACTGAGTCGATGTTTTCGAGTGAGTGAAGAGTTCTCTTAACATAATAGTTTCATGAAGTTTTAATTTTTCTATGAAAACCTAGCCAGGACAAAACTAAACTAATAATATAGTTTTAAATACAAATGGATTTTTTGATAATGGAGCCTGTACATAATGCAGTTATTCTTAAAAATACTGCTTGAACATTATTTAAAAATCCATAAGTCAGTCAGTGAAGATAAAGTATTCATGCAAATTGCATTTAAAACTAAGATTTTTTTTTTCTTCCCCTATGTGATGATGTAAAAAAAAAAAAAAAAAAAAAAACTTCTGGTTTGTCATTCCACATTTGTCAGCTACAACTTTGAATGTTGAAATACATTCTTTTGGCTTGAGGTTGTTCCATTTTCGCTGAGTACCAATTACAGAAACTGATGGCTTTTATATGCATTCATGGTAAAATGAATGAAAATATATTGAAATGTAGCAAATTAATGAGAGAAAATATTGACGACATTTTCTATCACAACTTAAAAAAAGTTATTTTTAATTGTAATGAGAAAATTATCTAATTTTACCAAAGAAAAGAATTGGTTTTTTTTTTTTTGTAAATATGGCACTTACTGCAATTAGTCTGTCAAGTGTCTTATCGACAGAATGAAAATATATTGAAATGTAGCAAATTAATGAGAGAGAAAATATTGACGACATTTTCTATCACAACTTAAAAAAAGTTATTTTTAATTGTAATGAGAAAATTATATCAATAAGGATAAATAATCCATTCTTTCTTTTTTTTTCTTTTCCTTCTTTTCTGTAACCATACAATACAATTGCCACCATGTTAAAAAAAATTTTTTTAATTTAAAATATAAAAAAGAGATTATGTAGAAAAATAGCTAGTGTGAGCACATCTACAAATGAATAGTTTTCATTTTGAAAAAAATATAATTAGTAAAATTAATTTAATAGAAATTTCAGAAAAGATTGAAAAAAAAAATGGTTTAAATATTTAGATTATGTTTACTTTAATAGTTGCTTAACAGCTCTATTTCAAAACTTATCAATTTCATACAAATTACATTTGAATGCACATTTTTTTTCCCATTTGATTTTATAAAAATTTAAATTGTTCAATTACAAATATGATGTTAATTTGTGGGGGGTTTTATTATTTTATTTATTGATGAATTTTTTATTTTGTTGTGGAAAACTGATCAGAAATCAATTTTTATTTTTTATATACAAATAGTTTATATTGTTTCGTAGCTGGCATGGAATAAATTTTAAAAAATCATGCTTGAAATATATTTTATAAACAATAATAAATCCATTAAGATATAGTTTTCAAACTACTTGCATTTAAAAGTTTTTTTTTTTCTTATTTAACGGTGTAAAAAGTGAAAATGTGTAATGTTTAGAAGATTAAAATATTTCAAAAGCGAAAATTAGAAAACCGAAATATCATTGTGTAGTGTTACCATTTGCAGAAAAATGACATTCACAGGAACTCATTGCATATAGATATGCTTGTCCTTTATAATATAGATAAAGCCTTTTATAGGAATTCCTGGAATGATATGACATTTAGCAATTAAGTCTTTTATATCTTTCAAGAAGTATTGTGTATCAACATTTCTCTAAATAAAATAAACAGAAATACCAATTTTCCAGCTTTTTAGACTACTGAAAGTATATTAAAATGGACAGTAGTTTTACAAAGATTGTCTGCCACTAAAATATTTAAACAGCCACCAGACTTAAAAGGCTTTCTTTTTTAGACTATGTTATAAATATATATTATTTTAAAATATGTCTTTTGAAACATTAATGACTTTTTTTTCATGTTAAATGTAAAATAATGGGTTTCACTATGTTATAGAGGATTTATATACAGTCGAGTCTCTCTATAACGAAACTCCATACATCGAATTTCTCTATATAACAAATTTTTAGTAGGAACGGTCCCCTTTTCGCATGATTACATTAAAAACAGTTTCTATATAGCGAAATATCTATCTCCATATAACGAATTTTTTCATAAATTGGTCTTAATTTATTCAGTTTTAAAAAAGCTTCGAAATAATATGGAATCAATTTTCCATCACTTATTTTTGATTTATCAGTGCTGAGGTTTTTTTTTTCTTTTTCTTTTTTTTTTTTTTAAATATTACTTCTCTCCTTGTTCTTTAAATCCAACGAGTTCATCCCACCTCCCACACATCTTTCAACATCCTTCTCAAAACAGAGTCAATTGGATTGTTACATATATAAGAGAGGAATCAATGAGAGGCGCATAAGAGAGGTCTTCAAATGGAGGAAAATGTTAACTACAGTTTTTCATTCTTTGCTAAAATTTGAGCATTTTTTTTTTCTTTGAGAGCATAACAATTTAAAATTAAAACAACAAAAAATTACAGATTTCTTCGTCAGAAATTAATGCAAGTCTTCCTTATTTGATTTCCATTAAGCTTTCAAATAAATGTCTGTTCTCTTTTTTGAAACTATTTAAATAATTAAGAAATAAAATGTTAGGTTAATATTTACTTTTAACCATTTCAAATATCAAAAATAATATTTGTTCAAAATTTACACATTAAATACGATTTTTAACATTACTCTCTATACATCGAATTTCTCTATATAACAAATTTTTTACTGGAACGATTGATTTCTTTATATAGAGACTCGACTGTATCTTGTTTTCATATTTTAATTAAAAATAAACAGGTGCTTAAGAGAGATAGGATTTAAAATTAAAAACTTCTGTAGTTTATATATTAGGTATACGGTGTTCCAAAAATAACGATCCATTTCTATTGATCTCTTTCACAGGAGTTGTTTTAAGAAATGTTCTTTTTAGAAGAAAAAATAGCCATTGTTTCTTTGAAATTGGATGATACAACTTATGACGAAGTGTGTCGAGAATTCCTTCAAAAGTATGGAAATCAGCCCAAGGGCCAATATCAGGCTACTTGTGAATGTGGACTCTTTTCAATTGCCTCATGAATGTTCTTGATGGTGGTCCCGGATGTTTTTCATCTGCAACACTACTGGTTTGTCTGATTTTTTCACAAGTCGCCTGATATTGGCTGTTTTTTGTATTTTTGATGCACCTTTCCATATATTTTATCATCTAATTTCCTGCAAACTATGGCTATTCTTTCTTCTAAGGTGAGCATTGCTTTCAAACACTTGTGAAAAAAATCAATCAATTAGTGTTTTTATAGAAATGGATCATTAGTTTTGGAACGTCCATTATATCTATACTAATAAAAGAACACATCACTTTGTTTATCTGTGATGACTAGTGAAACCTACGACATGCAAAAGTCTGAAATTTTTTGTGAAGATAGTCAAAGGCCTCTCTTTATGTAGCTGAATAATTAACAATCACAACTCACACTGATCAAAATCATTTATTTGATCTCCAGTCAAGGAATTTCAAAAAGAGTTTTTTTCCCCTTGTTGCAGCGGCTTTCCAGGAGCAATTTTAAGGATACTGACAAACCAAAAACATATTTATAAAGCTGAAACCATCTTCAAATTGATAATATAATTTGTTTCTTTAAAATACATGAATTTTAACCTTTTCAAATACCCCATCAAGCACAGATCATTTTGTGCCCCATGGATAGAATATTTATTTTTGCTGCTTTAAAACTAACTAAACACAAACTTTTTAGAACATCTCAATAGATCAGATTTACATCATCTACAAAAATTTCTGGCAGGTAGAAACATTTTTTGCAGAATAAAATGTATGATAACCCGAAAGATTCGGGTGCAGTTTCTATCGATTTCGGTTGAATCTTTTCTCTCTTAAATATACATACTTTTTTTTATGAAATTTTAAAAAGGGCTTTGTTTTAGTTATATTTACAATCCATAAAAAATTTCAGAGAATTTAGAAAATAATAATAATAATATATTTTGTTACATTAATGAAAATGATGCATAAAAAGGAAAAAATCATTTATGGAGTGATAGGGAACATTGATTTGCTGCACTCATCATAGTCATTAACACACTGGTTTTCTATATGAAAAGTCTCTGGTTTGATACTCGAAAGGACTAAATTGAAATTTGAATTAAAATAGATCCCATCAAAAATATATGTTAAAAAAATGTCAAGTTTCTTGACTCTGTGACCGTAAGATGTTCTCAGATCAAGTGTAGAGCCAAGTACAGCTTTCCATTAACTCTGACATTTTAATTTACAAATTACTCCTAATCTCTACACCTTTAGTTAATGATAATTTTGGGACTTAGCAATTACGCAGCATAAGGAAGTTATTACATTAACACTTTACTATGTTTTGAGTTGAGATGAGATTATTTAATTAAGACTGAATGTGAGTGCAAGGGATAGAATCATAGGAGATGCAGCAGTTAGGGGTCTTTGTAAAAGAGGAGGCTGTTGTATAAGGTGTTACATAGGAAGAAAATCACCCAAAACTCCAGACATCAAACTCAACCACAAGAGAATTTTTGCATCTGGGTTTACAATGTTTTGCAAAATTATGTCTTTGCTACGAATACGTATATGTTCAGTGCTTTTATAAATACTATTTTATACAATACTTTATAAATAAACATAAACTTTATTATAAATGCAAAGTGTGTTGCCTGAGTATATTATTTCATGCATAAAAGCAGATCACAGTAGTACATATGTTTCCTTTTTTTATTGGATGAATTTCAACAGTTTTTCTTCTAAAGCGAATGTAATCTATATGTTCAAGAATTTTATGTTTGAATGCATGCATGCGGCAAAGACTTAACTCTATGCAGGCTGTAAAAACAAAGGAATCTGCTTCAATGTAGCTTCAGCAACAAATTAACATTGACTAAAAGCCTGCAAATTAGAAACAAAACTTGTGTGCCTAAAATTTAAGAAAGTAGATATTTGATAGTAATTTGGAGATTAAAACATAACTGAATAAAATATGCTTTTTTAAAAAATATACACTAACCACTTTTTAAAAAAAGCACTAAAAAGAGTTAAATTGCTAACTCTGCAAAATCTATCAAGATCCCGACCTTTGTTTGTCGACCAAAGAGCAAACTTTGCACTTTGAAGAAAAAAGATCTTGTATCTGTGTAAGAGTAATTGCCTGAAAAATAGAGCTCCCGATTATATGTTTATACGAGTATACGTATAATACGTATTATACGAAATACGTATTTGCTATACGTATAATTCGGCATCGGCAGTTATACGTATTACACGAAACAGCATATACGGTACATCATATATACGGATTTTACCCAAGCGGTTAAACGTTTAAACGTTTTTCATTCAATGTATGAAATTTGATGTTTCAATATTTTTTTGCGGATTAGAGACATTGAGAAATATCCGGTAGAGTATCCCCATCGTGATTCTTTGTTCAAAGAACTACGATGTGTTTACTTAACTACTACTTGTTATGCAGGTACTTAAAAAAAATCTTAATACTTCCTCAGTTTAGATTTTGGTTTTTTTTTCTCAAAAAACTAAGTTATTTATTATTAAAATGTATTACATTAGTTGTGGGTAGAATCAAAACTTTGGAAAATCTGCGACACAGTACTTAGTTTTTTATATTTTCTTGTATCTTTAGAAGAAGAAAGTATTGGATTCAGGAATACTTTCGACGGGTTTACACGTTTTAAGGGTAAGAGTCCGAAAAACAAGTTTTTACAAAATATCTGCTTGTCAGTTTATGAGTCTGTGACTTTGTCTGTCTGTATGTGACATGAATTTTGTGGGTTTTCTATCTCCAGACCTAATACATAGAATTAAGTAACATATATGTGGGAGACTAGGGCACATGTGAAAATGGGGCATATGAGAACATTGCCATTTTTCACTAGTTATTATATGTTTTTTTTTATTTCAAAAAATTATCAAAGATGGGAGCACCTATGGACATATGGAAAAATTTTTTGAAACTCTTCGACATTTTGTTTGTCCCCAGGAGCCAAAATACTGCTTACTGTACTTAAAAGTAAAATCTCCAGCTTGATAAAAGAATAATTTTATTTATTTATTCTTTTTTTTTCTTTATTTAAAATATACTATGGATATTTTTTATTTTTAAAATTGAGAAATGCTAATGATTTGTCATTTTAACTCTTGTGGGAATGTGGGGCACTTATGAAGAGTCTAGTTGGGGCAGATCTGAATATGTCTTTAAATTGCCCAATAATCATTCAGTGATTCTATTGCTTTTAGTTAACTTCGTGAAAATAATGCCAGCTCCATTATCTATATTTTTATAGAAATAGAAGACATTTCTATCATATAAAGTTGATTTTGTGTAATAGAAACTTCTACAAACACAACTGTCAGCAAATACATAAAAAGCAACAAGCTCTTTACGTTCAATTGTAATTTAAATAAATTTCATGTTTTCTAAATTGCAATAAATGCTATACATTATTTTATTTAACAGTTTTCAATACTATTTTTTATGCATCATTAATGCAAAAAATATTACGTTTAACAACTCTGCAAATTTTTCTGTTTCATTTGTTGCAAACTTGTAGTATCATTTTACTTCCATTTCTAAAACAGCTATTTTATTTGGTGTTTTGAAAATAGATATATATGTATTAAGAAAATAAAATTTTAAACTTATAACTACCATGAAATCTCCATTATTGACTCCCCCCTTTCTTTTAAAAGCAAAATAAATTAAATTTGGAGGAAGCTTATAAATGTAAAACAATTTTTTATCCTTAATTTACAGGCAAATATAGGAATGAGAATCTTTCACCTTTTTTTAGTTTTCCTATAAATATTATCCAAATGGGTTCTCCCTAAAATCTCCCTCAAACAAAAAGCCCTAAGCAAAATTTAAATTCTTTAATTATTTTCTCAAGTTTACTTCTTCTTCTTCTTTTTTTTTTTTTTTTTTGTTATATTGCAACAATATTTTATATATTATCTAAGCCCCCCCCCCCCCCCAAATCTATTTATTTTTATTTTATAATATTTTGCTTAAACATATAACTCAGAAACTAAATAAATATACATATACTTTTCTTTATGGTGAATTTAATAAATAATACAACTAATGATTAAGGTAACATATGAAAAAGATAATAAAAACATGTCAAAAAAATTTTTTTTTCCTTGTGTTCACATGTTTTCCTTATGTGTTTACAACTGCTCTTTCGTTGGGACACATATGAACATTTTTTTTTTTTTTTTTTTTTTTTTTTTTTAATTTAATAAACTATTAAGAAAAATAAGAAGAACTGTAAAGTTAATTTTTAAAAAATACCATGCGTAAAAAAAAGTTCTGTTTACTATATAGAGTAGTTTTGCTTATAGAAATTAACCCAGTTATGACAAAAAGCTATGTTTATGTGAACTGTTCACATGCATCCCAGTCTCTCCTATATATTCAAGTAGTCCCTGGTAGAAATTGTTGCTGACTAGTTTTGTATGTAAATCGTTCAACAGATGGCTCTACTTTGCTGTATTTTATTTACGATTTCTGCAATAGCTCTATCTCTAGAATTAATGCGCAGGTTTTCATCAAACTACAGATTCAGTTAATGCTTGATATGAAGTGATTCTATGTATGTTTTGGTGAGAATGTCAAGATTAAAAAAATGAAATTTTATTATACATTAACAGAGTTAGAAAATATTAGCTCCATGAAAAGAATAGCAGTTACGCTCGGGTGCAATCTTGAGTGTAAAACAATAAGTGAATAAAGAATTTTTAAATAATTAAAAAGAAAAAACTAAATTTAACAAGAATTCACAATAAATCTGAAACATTTATACTCTCATTCGTTCCTCAAAAAGTGTTTAATTTTGTTGGTTATTTACAATGGATACAATTTGTATACATTACCTACACAAAATGTAAAATAACGGGGTATCTGAGCTCATTACCTTGAGATGAATAAAAAAATCTAAATAAATTCAAAGTACAATGCTGCAAAATACTTTTGCAATTCACGGTAATAACTCGCTATTTTGAAAATAGATATTTCACTGTTAGTGAAACGAGATTGGCCAATCAGGAATCTGATATTTTGTGAAATTTTTGCAAACTGTTTTAAAAAATATATGCTTTTCATTGCTTGATCTTGTATATATAAGACATACTATACGGATTCCTGTCGTAACGCCACCGATTTCCAAATTATTCTTCATTCAGTGACATAAGACTGATGAAGTCCAATATTTAAATTAGATACGATATGTGGAATATACGTATACATTAAATATACATATTCTAAAATATACGCTTAACTTAACCTACGCCTTATACGTATATTTTAAAGTATTCGTATAGCAGAAAAACGTATTATACGGATATACGTATATCGTTTAAACCATAGGTTCCCAACGGGGGCGGTACCGCCCCCCCAGTGGGCGCTGGAGCCTTCCAGGGGGGCGGTAGTCGGTCTAGCAAAAAATGGGGGGGGGGGGGCGTTAGGACGGTTGAGAGGGGCGGTCATGGCATAACTACTTATTTAGAAATTAATATAATGAAAATAGTTGATCTCCTCTACATAGCCCAGTCCGAGACAAAAACCTTAACTGCACCTTTGAATGGAAATCTATGCAGACGAACCTAAATCTGAGGGGGGGGATTGAATTTATTTTACTAATGTCAAAAAATAGCCGTGGAACTCGAAGAAGTGCTATGACTCGAATTAAAAATCGTTATGAATTCAAAAACTGGGGAGAAAAAATTCGCGATAATTGGCTGGCTATAAGTTTTAAACATTATTATTTTTTCATTAACCTGTATTTCGATTTATTCTGAAGTATGATGGCATATGCCTGGAGAAAGATTTTTAAACAAGCCTGTGATTTGAATCAGCTCAAGAAATTTGTATTTAGTTATATCTAGTTGTGTATATTCTTAGTGAAAGTGATAAAAAAATCGTTATATCTATAAATTTGTTCAAAAGTAAATTTATTTAAACTTATATAGGGAAAATTTATACATCGTAATATCCGGCGTATAATCTGCAGATCAAACTATTTTTTTACCCAGAAAAAAAAGAAAGAAATGTAATTTCGTAGATTGCGGTAGATATTTGACTTAAATTACTAAATAAAATTTCTGGGTCGAAAAGGAATTGTTTGATACTTGGATTATACGTCGGAAATTACAGTATTAAGTATTTGAAATATGGATCTAGGTACTTTTCTACAAACCAATCGTTACCTATTGCTTAATTTGCTAAGAAGTTTTTTTCAAATGAAGCCATGAAGCTTTCTAGGTTACAAGAGCATTTGAATAAATGCGTGCTGATAGAAAAGACAAAGGTCCTATTTTTACTTTCTCCTATCTTTACAAGAAGAAAATATTTGATTCTTGAAAATTTCAGAGTTCCTGATTTTGACGGATTTACATGTTTTAGGAGTCAGAGATTCCAAAAACTTGTTTTTACAAAATGTCTGTCTGTGTGTCTGTCTGTTAGCTTATTTATTTGTATGTGACATAAATTTTATAATCGCTCTATCTCAACAATCAATGCACGTAATTTATAAAAAAAGCTATATTCAGGCTGATTAGTTTTTGGTGTAAATCACTCAGCAAATGGCTTTAGGATTTCCGCAACGGCTTTATCTCAAGAACTGCTGCAAAGATTTTCACCAAACATCTGATTTGATTATTCCTTAGCATGAATAGATACTGTTTACATTTTATTGAAAATCTCTCTACAAGTGGTGGTGTTATGCTGTCTTTTTACCATTTCTGCAACAGAATCTCAAGAAGATCTCAAGAATTTAATGCACGAATTTTCATCAAACTTCGTATTCAGTTTTACCTTAATAGATGTTATTGCTGATTATGTTTTGGTGCAAATCGCATGACAGGTGGCGCTTTTATTCTGCCTTTTTCTCGAGAGTCGCAGTAGCCCTATTTCAAGAACTAATGTACGGAATTTCGTGTCATTAGAATCGTTACGATGGACATAGATTGCCATTTTATTTTGATACTGGGATAGAGAATTTTGAAGTATTAACATGTATGAGATAGAAGAAAGCTTTGGGATTGCCACATCTGACCAGTTCAAAGATTGGAAAAGAAAAATCTAAAATAGTCAATTATATCAAATCTTTTTAAGTCATCTTCTAAACAAGAAGATGATGGACTACGAGCCCCATATATCATTATAATTTGAATAACAAAAGTATTAAAATTGCACACAGTCGGCGAGAAATTAATCTTGCTTGTAGTCAGAGAGATAATAAAAACTGTTCTTCATCATAAGAAACCACCTGATATCAACAGAAAATTTTCTGAGTAATAATTCGGTTCAAAGAGAAATAGGTAGCAAAGCATTGAAATATCATTATGCTGTTACTTAAAGACCTGCAAATTTTCCATTCAACTCCATGGATCCGCGTTAACCAATAACAAATACTCACAAAAGAAAATAAAAATCAGGAGTAATTATTTGCTAAAAATTTGTAAACTGATACAAAGAGAAAATCGACATTTAATATCACGAAGTTAGTCCAAGAAAAATAAATTCTTTATCATAATAGTTTGTCATTTGCTACTGATGTTGCTCGACCAACGACGGGACATCAAGAGGATTTCATTAACACATTTTAAACAAACAGTAACTAAATGTACTCTCTGTACATTCCATTATTAGAGCAGTCAAAAGGAATAGAAGCAATTCTTTGAATGACAAGATATTTTGCCAGCTTTATAGTGAAAATCATTTCACTACAAAATGAAACAATTGTTTTACTTTGTAATGCAGTTGTCACTTTGAGTCAGATTTGCAATTGAATTCAATCGGTCAGAGCTTCGTTGTCTCTGAAAAATTATTTGTCTGAATCGTTTTTTGATATATTTGATTTAATATTACACTTAAATAAAAACAGAAATCTAAAAATATGCTAAAACCTGATTGCATTGAAAAATGACATCGATTGTGTGACAGACCTCTTTAGAATCTTTAATTAAATAAATCTAAACATTTTAAATATATATAATAAGCCATACAATGATTGCAAGATGATGAGTTGACTTTAATTAAAACAAAAAACCTAATAGCTGCTTCTGTGGGTAAACTTCTTTTGCTCAAAAGAAATCTAAGTAGAAGAGATTACAGCCAAATTTCTACATTATTCACAGTCTATGAAAACAAGAATATTTATTTACTTATTGTCAATACTTGGACTCTCCAAGATACTCTCCGATTCCAAGATATTTATACATGATTTTACCGAGTTGTTTTTTAGATCCTTTCGCAAGTGCAGCAACAGCACTATAATCATATTTGGAGAAAGAATTCGTGTAACTCACAGCAAATGAGAATTATATAATTAAAATTCAGAAATGGATAACAAGAGTTCTAACTCAAAGACATACAGCTCTCTAACGTGGATTGTGAGGGAGAGAACATAAAATTTTAACTGCTTTCCTTTCATCAGATTTGGCTGAAAGTGGGTTCCGTGTAGTAGCAAATTTACTGTCTAAGAAAAGGAACATGCATCTTTGAACATGACAATATGTGACTGATGTTGAAGAAATTGAAATCTGACATGAAGAAATTGTTAAAATTCTAATAGCCTCGACTATTTCGTTATGTTTTAAAAAATCTTATTATTTTTGTGTTTATTTTACAATCTTTATAAAACAATTTTTTACTACCGTAATTTCCGGCGTATAATACACGGATCCATCAATTCTTTTTTGACCCAGTAGTTTTATTTAGCAATTGAAGCCAAATATTTACCGCGATCTAAAAAGTTACATTTTATTTCATTTTTCTGGGATGAAAAATGATTGTTTGATCCACGGATTTTTTGCCGGAAATTACGGTGCATTTGATGCTTGTTTTAATTAGCTTCTACTTTGATTAAAAGGTTGACAAACAGATAAAATATAGGTAATATGCAATTAAGATTTTAACATTTTGTATAATTAACTATTATGAAGGGGGGGGGGGGGGGTTGGAATTTTTTTTTCTTATAAAGGGGGCGGTGGACCAGAAAAGGTTGGGAACCTATGGTTTAAATGTATAGCTGCTATACGTATCCTATCGCGAGCACTACTGAAAAATGAATGCTTTTAATTGGATGATTGTTTCCAAAGCAATTTGAATTTTTAAAGTTTTTATTTTTAAAAAGTTTTAATCATAAAAATTTAATGAAATTAAAATGGGACACATGGGTATCTTATACTTTCAAACAAAAAAAGAATTATCAAAATTGGTTTATATTTAAAGTAGTTATGAGTAAACAAGAAATAGATACAGGTCGAATTCATAACCTCCTCCTTTGAAGTCGATTAAAAATCAGAGTTGCCAGTCAAAAACTGGAAACTTGGCAAGTCTGTTTAAATTATTTTTTTAGAATTTCTATATTAGTTTCTCTACATATAATCATAAATTTATTAATATTAAACTATTAACTGATATTTTTTTTTTAAATATTACATTCATCAGTTTTTATTTTTTACTCTTTTAAATGTTTATAGAGGCAGTTTCACAGCAATTTAGCCTATTTTGATGAGCATTTATTGGTTAATTTTAAATCCATTGTTTGTTTGTTCTTTCAACTCTCACATAACTGTATCAGTTCAGGACACTGCACACTGAGGTGGCAAAAGCAATTTGTTGCATGTCTTAGGAAGAAAAACAGGTTTCTTTTTTTGTTTCAATGTGTTTTTCCTCCTAAGGTGCACTTTATGTTGTTTCTGTTGCCTCAATGAGCAGTCTTCCTTACTGAGAATATTTGGCAATTAATCACAAGTGGTGGGATAGTGAAAAAATTCCTTAAAATTAATGTATCGATTTATAATTAAATTGTAAGAATCTATGTAAAAATGTTGTATTGTCATTGGATCTTTGTACATAATTTGTATAATTCTAGCCCATCAAGAAACGAGTTGACAATCAATTCAAAATTTTACATTTACATTAAAAAACAGATTGAGTAAAAAAAAATAGTGCCATAAATAATTTTTTTTTATTTCAACATCAAAGAAATGTTTCTAATTTATTAATACAAAATATAAAAACAGCTATCAGCGATATTTGCATCCAGCTAATAATTTCCAGAATTGCTTATCTCCGGGCGCAAAAAAAAGTTTCTTTTTTGGTGAATATGGTGTCCATTTTTTATATGATGGAAGCTACTTAAAATATTAACTTGAGTTACAGGGATTTTTTGTGTATGACAAGTTGTTTCCGCCCCCCCCCCTTTCAAAATTTGCTTTAAAAATCAAAATGCATGTGATACATAGTAAATATTTGGAATCTGACTTTTCATCAATGTCTCTGTATATGTATACAATTGTTGGCTGGTAATTTTATATTCAAATTTATAAAAAATAATAAGAATACACTGTAATACAGTGCACTATTAAATTGGTACTATTAAATTTAGGGTTGGTACTCATATAGAAGAATGAAATTGAGTTTTCTAAGTGTACATGTTAAAACAACTTGAAAAAACTGTTGTTAGCTTTCGTTTTTTTCAAAACTAAAAACTAAAACAAAATCACTTCACCTTTTTCATTTACGTATAAAAAACATTTCATATTTATTTACTTAGAACAGGTGTCACAAATAAAAAATTAAAAAGTTGACATGTTTCGGTTCATTCATAAGAACCGTATTCATAACACATAAAATCAGTAGAAAACTAAATGACACTGGATATAAATATAATTTAAAAACCCCAAACTCAAAACATTGCGCATAGAAATCTTCTACTTAATTCTTTTTTTTTTTTTGGAGGGGGGGGGGGGGTGGCTTTAGTGGGAGATAAAAGTATTTCTGAACTTATTAACACAAAAGACTGATAGAAGCAAAAAAATTATCTTAAAAACAAAAAAGCACACTGCTGTTTAGCATATCTAAAACTTCATTTCTTAATGTAAAACATGCCAAATAAAATTTTGAATTCATTACTTATATATATATATATATATATATATATATATATATATACACAGTGCGTGTCAAAAGTTTAAGCACAACAGAAAATTTCAAAATAAAATTTTATTAATGGGTGAAAGTTACTTCCCTTTTCACATAGCCTACAAATTGTAGTTTTAAAAAGATAGTTAACAGATTCATGCTATAAAATTTATCTTAAATAATAAAATTTATCAAAACACCAAAAATGAGTGTGTCAAAAGTTTAAGCGCAATAGTTTTTTAGTCTTTAACAGAACAAGAATAAAAAAAATGAATACTTGATTATTACTCCTTTCTGCTGAATTACTTTAAATACACAGTCTTCCATCGTTAAAATGAGGTTCTGTATTGTTTCTGGTTCATTTTTAAACCAAGCGTTCTCAGTGGCATCTTTCAAATCTTTAACTGAAGAATACTGCTTTCCATTTGGATAAACTGCATGAGTGAGAATACCCCACATATTTTTTATAAAGTTTACATCAGGACTAACTGCCGGCCATTTCAAACAGACACTGTTTTCGACTTAGCCTCGATGAAGTTGAGTTTGAGGTATGGATGGAAGCATTATCATGTTGAAATAACCATTTTTCTCCCCCTAAAAACCTTGGCAACAGGAATCAAATGATTGGCAAGTGTATCTTGGTAGTTTTCAAAGTTTTCACAACCACTGATGAATGCTAGAGATGTCTGACCATTGAAAGAAATAGCCCCCCATACTATTAAAGAACTACCATCATGTTATCGGCTAAATACACTCCTAGGTTTATTCCGGAGATCATGCCAATAGTACTTAAACCGACATATGCTCTTTGGCCCATTGTAATCTCTTCAATAAATTCTTTCAACTTGGGCATTTTGTACTAACTCCAAAACAACAGCGGATTACCGTACAACTGCGGCACAACCATTTATGTCAGACTGTAAAATTTGCATAAAAACGATTTTGTGCTTAAACTTTTGACACAGTCATTTTTCTTCTATTCTTAAACTCCATGGTTTGAAATAAAATTTAAAAGTTAATTTAAATGAATATGGTGAAAAAATAGATATTATTAACATATACAAGACAGATATTGAAATTAAAGGTAATATTTAAAGTTTTATTTTAAAATTGCTATTGTGCTTAAACTTTTGACATGCACTGTATATATATATATATATGTGTGTGTGTGTGTAATAATAAAAAAAAAAAAAAAAAAAAATTGCGTCATTTTGCTCTCTCTGAGTTTTTAACTCTAAAATTGTGGAACATATTTTTAATCTCAGTTTCATAATACATTAATCTTTTAACAGCTAAAGTCCTTTTCCTTTTTTTTATTTAACTTATTAATAATCTATTGCTTGTTTTTTAAAAAAGGCGGGAAGTATTTTGTAACCTTTTTACTTTCTCAGGGTTCATACAGAGTTGGGAAGAAAAAATCCAAGGAGAACATACAAAGTCCAAGGAGTTCAAAAAATTTTAAGGACTTGCCACTTTTGTTGTTATTTATGTGGCATGCACTTGAACAGCTCTAATTCCGCAGGGATTCCATGAGTTAACCCCCTCCTACCCCCACGAGAGGGGAATGTCTTAGCAAAATTGGCAATTGTTTGCGATCTTTTGACAAAATCAGCGTTTTCCGGTGTTTCTTTTTAATGAAATCTACTTTTTTTCGACGATATTTAGACAAAATTTGCATTTTTACAAGATCTTTTCTCGAAAATGCCGTTTTATTCCCACAAACTTTTGACGAAATTGCTATTTTTTCCATGATCTTTTGATGAAATCAGCGGGTTTTTTTTCCCACGATCTTTTAACGAAATCGGTATTATATCCGTAATCTTTAGACGAAATTGACATTTTCCTGCAGTCTTTAGACGAAATTAGCGTTGAGATATTTGGTGAAATTGCCGTTTTAACTGCGATTCACACAGGAAATTCGCGTTTTTCAGCGATTTTTTGACAAAGTTCGTTGACAAAAACAGTGATGAAATTGTCATTTTCCCATGAAATATTGACGAAATGTGTGCTTTTACGGCGATCCTTTCACAAAATTTGCATTTCTCCGTGATTGTTTTTTCCACTCGCAAAACCATACAAGTTGGCAACTATGCAGAACTGATAACCTGATTTCAAATTTTCGAAAGAGGATGCCTTAAATTTTCGGACGAGAATCATCCCTGAATTCACCGTTATTTACAAAATTGAGGATGATGAAGAACAAATCAAAGTTGTATATCTAGCTGTGAAGGAATTAAACAGTGTAATCACTTTTTGAAATTAGAAGCTTAGACGTGTGTCTGGATTATTCTTTTCACTTTTCTTTCCCTTATGGCCGTGGAAAACAAATAAATCACTTTGGTGGCTATTAGTATGATCCCAACCAATCACTGCTGTGCTTCTGATGAATGACGTGTATAAAGGGTTTATCGGGTGTTTTACAATCGCGATTTTTTTTTCCCCGGGAGCAATATTGCTTGCGTGCAAAACTGCAATGCAATTTAAGGAGTTTCTAAGGAGTATTTTATTTATCTAAGTAGTTCTAAGTACTACTTGGGAACGTTTTCATTTCTAAGTAGTTTCTAAGGAGTCCAAGGAGTCTGTACGAACCCTGCTTTTTGGAATATTCTCGAGATTTTTAATTTTATTTTTTGTTGATCGCGTGATCGGTGTTAATGTGCAAAGATGTTAAAAGGCTTTTCTATTTGCGAGGCGTTAAGTAATCCCTACCCGAGGCCACGCTTCCTAAGACCAATCAGAGGTGATTATTTCTTGACGTGTACACTCGAGTTAATCCTAATTGGATTTTTAAAATGACTGATGCAGAGTAGGAGGGGCTAGTTTGTCGTGAAAATGTTTAGTTCTCATTTGGTTTTTTAGGAGGGTGAGAATGCAATTAACTTTTCAAATACTCAGATGCTGTTACTGTTTCGCCTAAAAATTCTAATATCTTGGGATGCAGCTTAATCACAACATTTTGGAATGTCTGATGACAGTGTCTAGGTGACTGCAGGGAATAGCTTATTGATTTTATGAGTTCATAAATAAAGAACTTCAAGACTGATGGTGTTTGTTTTTATAACGGGGAAATACCCCAATGAAATTTTTTCACTGCTCGCCAACTGCCGGAGCAACTGCTCTGCTCGTGCTGCTGCGGATTCCTAGAGTTTATGGAACATAGCATTTTCGTCGAATTATCATTACATATATACATATATATTACTTATACTTTGTATAATTAATAAAGTGGAAATTTAAATATGCATAGGGATTTTCAATTTGCACTTTGGAGATTCAGCTTTTCACTTATTTGGCAATTTTCTATACAAAAAGTTATTTATCCACCCCTTTCCTACAAAAAAAGAAAAAATAAATAAAACAAGTTGAATGTAGATACTGCCATTGCAGTATTCAGTTTCGCCTCCAATTAGAAGAAAAAAAATAAAATCGATAGAGGTTTTTTAGAAGGGCGGCCCCGCTTAGAATGCAATGAACTAACTTCATTTTTCTTGTGTTTATCAATATAATAGCAAACAGAACTGCGTGAAATACCCAGTTGATTAGCAATTTCTCTCTGAGACTTTGGAATTACAGGATAATAAAGAGATACAATTTGACGTGCTACTTCTTCATTGACTAGATTCATCAAAAACGGATTTTTTTCTTTAGTTTAAACGCTTTTTTATAGACTCTGGGAAAAAGGAAATGCATTTTAACAATAAAACGAGTAGAATCCCGTCGAATTCGACAAATGAAATGTTTAAAAGACCCGATTACTTTGGCTTTAAAAAAAAGCAAAAGTAATTACATTATTGAATCAATATATAATAAATATATTTCCAAAGTTAAAGTCAAGTTTTCCAGTTACAATTTTGAATGCAAATATTCGCCCATCTTCAGTTAAAACTGTAATCTGAGTGCCGGCGAAAGCCAGAAATTTTATTTTATATGCACTACAGAAAAATAGATTTATTTAAAAAAAGACTAATTTCATTTTTACTATGACATTATTTTCACTAACTGAAGTCATCTGAAAGTAAAATCTCAATCTCAGTGTCCATAATGAAAAGAAATATTGAAATGTAATATCGTTATGAGTAAAAATGCGATGTTTTAAATAGTGACGTCATTTTCTCTTCAAATGTTTTTTAAAAGTTACTGTTTTTAGTAATATGAAAAAGGCGTCCGTAATAATATTGTAAATCCATTTTATCTGGTTGCTGAATGCCATCATTTTCCTCATTTGAAATATTTATTACATTGCTTTAGACATTAATTTTTATCATAAATTATTTTCTGTTATTTTATTTACATTATTAATATTATTTCTCAGTAAATATATTTTTTTACCTCAATTAGTGCATAATTATATGCAATCATTTTATTGTGGTTAAATTTTACGAAAACAATTAACTTTTTTCTTTTAAATGCGAGGACATGTTCACTGATGAAATAAAGTTTCTGACTTGTGGAAAGTAATAATTGAAAATAAATTTTTATTATCGAGAGAAAACCTAAACTAAGTTGCCACCATTTTGAAGAAATATCGTAAAAAAGCATTTAAAATTAAAAATAAAATATAAAAATGGAAATAAATTAAAAAATAGCTAAAATGGGCACAACTACAAATAAATAGCTTTCATTTAAAAAAATAATTATCAAAATCTAATCAGTAGAAAATTCAGGGCTGATGACACGACATTTTTAGCTTGTCTGAAAGAAACAGCATTGGATGCTAAAAAGAAAATTATTATTATTAGAAAATTATTATTTTTTGTTGACAAACAATTATAGTTTAAAATTTAACTAATCAAACTAATAATTACTATTAATTGATAAATAATTCAAAAAATTAAGATGCATTTTAATTTTTGTGAGGAACTTTCGTCAAAACATCTTTGACATAATTACCATAGTTTCAAGAATAAGTTAATTAACCATTTAATGTTTATTTTATGCATCTTTTTTAAATCTTGATTCCCCTTTCTTTGTGTTGGCTCATCAAATGTTTTAGATTACTTGTCTAATTCAAACTATCAAAACAAAAAAAAGCTATCTTTCATTTTTACAGCAAAGCAATGATTGACGCTTTTCCGGCATTGATTGTAGTCAGCACAGTTATAAAAACTGATGATAAGAATAGGGTTTTACTTATTTTCAATTTTAAATAGCCTTAAAATGAAGTTTTATGGATTTTGATGAAAAGAATAGTGATCAGTATATACACACATTTAAAAAAGAAAAATGTATACTACCTGTCGATTTCCTCGAGGCAATCTCGCTAACCTTGCTCCATTCAGGTCATATAATCTTACATGTCTGTTATCATGTGGAATGGCAATTATATGTTGATGCGAGACTGCCAATCTTTTTATTAAAAAAAAAAAAAAAAAAAAAAAAAAAAGATTACAACATGTTACATTAACAAATTCAGATAGAAACTGAATGGAACAAATAATTTTAATTCACAGAGTGGTTTTCATGATAAATGGGATATGAAATCAGCAAATCCCAAATGAAATATTTATAACTGTCATCTGACACTGTTTCCATAGAATTGATATTTACATTTCTTTTGAAAGGAGTTAGGAATGCTTTCTTTGGAATAAAAAACTTAGCAAGCTTTGGCAACCAGTTTTAGTGTCAATGATTTTTAGTGTGCATACCAAATTGCCAGTCAATTGATACACAGTGGTGAGGTTGATAGCAACATCACACACTCCACTGCAATGTAAAATGAATTGCAATTTGATTACTTATGATGCCTCTAAATTAAATTATAATCAGTAATTGAAATGTCATTCATTTCATATTGTAGCAAGCTGTGCAATGTTGCTATGGAAACATCCGCTAATGTTGTGACAACTGATTGGCAGTTTTGTTATTTATACTATCAAATCTATCATTTACAGAAAAGTCATTGATACTAAAATTGGTTGTTACAATGTGTTAGTGTTTTTCAAACTATAAGCTACTACTGGATTGTTTGTATTTACAATATATATTACATATTAAATTGTAGTACAACAAACTTATTCTGAAAAGAAATATATATAGTAAAACTTGTCTAAATAGGAATGTGGATAAAGCAGAAACTTGTTCAATTTGAACTCATTAATGGGTTCTGTGTGAAAAAACAATTTTTTTTTTTCTTTTGCTTAAAACAGAAATGGTCTAATGTGTAAAAAAAAAGCAATAACTAAAAGACTTATCAAAAACTAGGAACATGATAGTGAATTGTAACATAATAAGGGAAACTGGGTAAGTTTAAATCACTATTAAAATATTAAATAAGCTAGTGTGATACAACAGGCATTCTTCCTAATAGCACCATAAAATAAGAAATGCACTATGCTTTTCAAAAGAACTTTGACTTTCTTCTTCAAGTTTAAAAAAGACATGCTACTACTCAGAAGGCAGTTCTTGTTTTTGCTTTCAAACTTAATAATTTAAATAAGATTAATAAGTTTTTAAATAAGAGCTGAATTAGAATATTTAAACAAAAACAGAATTAAAAAACATCTAAGAAAATAAGCTGAAATTGGAATGAAACAATATGGACAAAAGAACTTAAAAACACCATAAAAAGTTTTTTAAATTGCTAGGCCTTTCGAAATATCTGAGTCTTTTCTCATCAAGAGCAAAGAAGATATACATATACATCTACTATGAAAGCCGCAGCATGACTGCCTAATGAAAGATTTGGATCTTTCAATAGATCTAGCGATTTTAAGAATTTTTTATGGTGTTTTTAAGAAGTTTTTTCTTTTGATAAAAAACATGCATTAATAAGTGATGTGAAGTATAAATACAAATAAAAATATATATTAAAACAGTATATAGTTTGTAACAGTTTATTGTCATTTTCCATCTTTGTGTTTATTTGTATATTTTGTTTTTCTGATGATGATTGAGTAAATTCAATCGAAACGTGTCAAATTATTAAGATCTTTTAATGTATTTTATTAGCATTTGACGTCCTTCTTAGCAATTAAATGTTTTAATATATATTTTTGAAATGTTTTTAATGGACATATAAGAAAACTTCTATTTATAATTAATGCAAATAGAAATATTTTACAATTCTGAACAGATTATTCCAAACAATTTGCTTCTGTGTAAATATTAAATATCTATTATAAAAAATCATAGATTAATATTTGAATTTAATTACCTTTAATAATTAAATATCTCATATACAACTATTTGAACTAAAGATATTGCGTTAATTTTTTCTAGGGCTCTTCTTAAGCTGCCACTTCTAATCATTAATTGTGTCAGAAAAAAAAGTTCTTAAAAAATTACATTTGACTACCATGGTTAAAATAATATCAATAAATTTGAAAAATTGTAATTGTTATATATTTATGCTTTGAGAATCATTAACCTTGCCTAGAGTAAAAGTTGAAAAACATTCTTCTTTAGTATTTTACTTAAATTTACAAAAAAATAGTTTTTGCCAATATGTTTTTGCTTTTATTTTGGAAAGAGGGAAATTATGACTCAAGTACTTAAACATTAACAGTCATAAAAGCTTAAATTAAATAAACTTAAATCTAAATTAATGTACTTTTTTTCTGACATACTATACTTTTTATATTGGATTTGCAAACTAGCCTGTTTTTAAAATTTGATACTGGCTGTTCTGAATGTTTTATAGTGATAGCTGATTTCGGTGGTTTCAGAAAGGTTAACCCAGTCAATATTCAGTTTATCGCTTTGAGTTTCATGCAGAAACCTTATTTTTCTACTGTGCTGACTATGTCAAATTTTGGATTAATTAAGCCGCATTTAAAGGAGGTTTTAGTTTTCTGAGTTTTAATTGGAAGAAAAGAGCAGATGAAGCCCATCAATTACTTGTGGAAGTTAATGGTGACACTGCTCCAACTGTTAAATCATACAGGGAATGGTTTCAATGTTTCAAAGATGCTGATTTTAGCAGTGAAGATAAGTCTCATTCTGAACACCCAAAAAAATTTGAAGATTTAGATTTAAAGGCATTTAGATTTAGATAAATATATAAAGGCATTACTGGATGAAGTCTGAGTCAAACGCAAGAGGATCTTGCAAAATTATTAGAAGTGACTCAGCAAGTTATTTCTGCAAGATTTAGGAATTTCATAGGAATGATTCAAAAGCAAAGAAATTGTGTGCCTTATGAACTGAAACTGAGAGATATTGAAAGATGATTTTTTACCTGTGTCGTAAAAAAATATTTGGAAATATTCAAATGGGATGTTTTACTATACCCGCTGTATTCTCTGGACATTGTTCCTTTTGATTTTTTGTTGTGAATGAAACATGATGCAACATGATTTAGTAGGTCACTGGTTCATTTCTTTAACAGAAATCGAAAATTGGCTCCAAACTTTTATTGCCTTATTCAAAAATTGCCAAGAGGTGGCAAAAAGTAATAGCCAGAAATGGACAATACTTTGTCTTCTCTGATTCTTTGATACTGTCATTCATTTTGTTTTGAAATAAATGTATATTTGAACACAAAATGAAAGGACAGAACTAATTTGTCTTCCCAATATGTTATTAAAAACTAAGAGTTGTTATTATAAAATTCTCCTGTACTTTACTAAATCCCGATTTCTGAAAGCAGTTTTTAAATTGAGTTCATTATGTGGAAGTCCTTCTATATTGATATTCTATATAATCAATAACTTATTTAAATTTCACATTAATTTAACATCTTCTTAAGTTTTTGTTAAGCTCATTTTGAGAGAGATCTCTTGAAGTAAGTATATGTACTTATAATATGCTTTGTTATAGAGAAAAAACAACTGCATTTCATTCTAATGTAAAAACTGCAATAATTGCAAAAGTGTACATTTTTACACCCGACACTAATTATTCTTAAGTATTACACTGTCGCATCTTCTGTACTAAATTAACAACTACTTCCAATATTTTCCGTATTTTTGCAATTATTATTCCATATATATTTGCATGAAATTGAGAATTTTTAACTTTTATTTTCTTTACATTTAGCAAAGAATTTACTGGCATATTTTAACACAATAAGAAAAAAATAAAAGGAATATTGCTCAGTTAAACTGATAGCATTGAGCTCACAGGCTACACATACTAATTGTACATTACAGCCTTATATTTTCAAGGGTTAATTCCATTCGAAAAAAAATTAAGAAAGGGAAATAGCTCTCCCCTTTCCCCTTTTTTATACTTAATCATTGAACTACCTAAACTATCATGGACATGCTTTAATTATTTTTTTTTTCATATAAAAAATCTATATCCAAAATTCAGAGCAAATTCGGATAATTCTTAATAAAAACCCATTTAGCATTTATATAATTTCAGAGGAGTTATCCCCCTCTTTTATACTTAACCATTAAACTTCCAAAACTATTCAGAGATTTTAAAATAATCTGACAATTCTGCTTGAAAAACCCATTTATATAAATTAAAGGGCGGGGCATTAAAACCCTGTTCCCCCTGTTTATACTTATTCAATGAACACCTAATAACAGTCATGAAATCGCCTCATCAGAATGATCCTATATCTAAATTTTGAACAAAAACTGTTAATTCTGCATGAAAAACCCATTTATATCAATTAAGGGGAGGGACATGAGCCCCCCGTTCCCCCTCTTATACATATCGAATGAACTCCAAAAACTAATCAGGGAAGCGCCTTATCAGGATATACCTATATACAAAATTTCAAGCAGATCGGACATTTTTATCATGAGTTATCGCGTTACGCATGCACGTACGAACGAACATACATACATACATACAGAACGGGCGGGCACATAAGCTCTCAGGCCATGATAGCCTGTGAGCTAAAAACTAATGCAGTTTAAAGCCAGCAAGGAAAAGTTTTCCATTCATTTACCTATTCACTGGCGATGCAAGTCTGATTGTAGTGAGAGGAGATCGCATATTTTTCAAATCCCAGACCTTCACAGTTCGATCATCACTACCAGAGACAACCTTATCTCCACTTGCAAAGGTTGCAGATGTAACAGGGCTGAAATATACAAATAATCACAGGTTAAAAGTAAATTGGAAACATAAAATATCATTAATTTCATTATTTTTTAATGAGAAGTATGAAATCATAATAATAATATTAAGTTATTGTTCATTCAAAATTAAGAGGGGTTTTAAATGAAACATAAGAATTGCAAATCATTAATTTCATTATTTTTTAATGAGAAGTATGAAATCATAATAATAATATTAAATTATAGTTCATTCAAAATTAAGAGGGATTTTTAAATAAAACATAAGAATTGCAAATTTGAGAGGAGAGGGCGATGGGAACTGTATAAATAGCGTTAAGTCAACAGAAAAACTGAAAGACTCCTTGTAAAAATCGCAGAAAGCTGCTGATCCAAATAAGTGTGAAGATCTTGTTAACTCTAAGCATGTCATAATTAAAGTGATAATCAAAGCAAAAGGTGGAAATACAAGGTATTCATAATATATTGAAAAAAACTCAGATAAGACGCGATTCCACAATTTATCCAGCAGCAATTTTTGCACTTTGCAGCCAAATTTTAAAATTTCAATTCAGAAATTTTTTTAATTAAAACTTACTGAGAAAGAGGATATTTGCAGCTTTCCACCAATCCATGGCAACGAAGTAGCCAGATTGGAGGCTATTTGCAGCTAGTCACCAATTCGCGGCAATGAATCAGCCAACCAATGAGAGCAGGTGGTAAATATGGGATTTAATGATTGCATTTCACGGTTGAATGCTACACTGTTAAAAGTTCAAAACTTTTGCTGCATAGTCACTTTACTGCTTTCATAGAAAATGATTATTTCACTGTATTATGGAGCATTCTCATTGGTTAAAATAGAGGTATTCTATGAAAGTAATGGAGTGAGGATGCATCAAAAGTTGCAAATTTTTAATAGTGTAGCAACAAATTGCACACGCATTTGTTAATTTTTCTTGATTTTATGATTTTGTTTTTCCTGATTGATTTACAATTGATCTTCAAAATTCATCCATGGCACCATCCAAAAATAATAATAAATTAGATAATTACTCCTTTTATGTTTTCTTAGGGTTTGTTTAGATGTACAGGGTACGTCATGCGAGTGCTCAGTTGATTTTGCATAGAGTAGGTCTCATTGAAGAAAGGGATTTTAAAATAATTCAATTGTTGCATTATTTGTGTGGTTCAAAACAGTTAAAATCAATGACTATATTTCTTTATCCTTCCAAAACATGGTTTTCATAATAGAAATACATACTTGTGTTCACTCAGATCAAATTTAAAATATTCTCCAAATAAAATTAAAAAAAATTTTCTATTTCAGTATGATTGGAGATTTTAAATATTCACAATTTGTTTGAAAACATCTATGGTCCCAGGCAACGCCGGGTGGATCAGCTAGTAAAATTACATAAAATATTTGTGTAGTTAGTTATATATATATATATATATATATATATATATATATATACACTATCTACCAAAAAGTATTTGTACACTTACAGTTTTTGACATTTTGTCAAATATTTAAAAATATACTGGTCGGATTCTTCTGGAACTTCAGAAATATAAAGATTATGTTTCATTTTATATTTATTTACATTCATTTGTTAAGCGGGTAATTAGGGGGCCGGCAAAAAAACAAAGAATAATAGAAATATTTGGGATCGCCCTGTACATGAAAATGCACGAAACGACTTATCGCTTTAGAATACAAATATATGAATACAGTAGAATATGTACACTAATTTTTGTGAGAATAGCATGTATATTTATGGCGATAGAGCGATTTTTTTGAAAAATTCAAAAAATTCTGGTATGTTTTTTGTTTATATCATAGAGGGTTTTTGACCAAATTTAACGCAAATTTCAGAAAAATTGGCAAAATCTATTAAAAAAAATATAGCGCAATCGGAATATAAATATATTTAATATTTTATGAAATATGAGTAGTTTTATGAAATAATTTTTATCTGCGCATGCGCGAACGATAAAAACAATTCTTTTACATCATTTAATAGTCAATTCTATGGAGTAACTTATAAAAAAAAATCCAATCAAATATCGTGAAAATTCAAAAAGATATCATTATTATAAGTAAGCTGTTTTTACATTGCTCTCTAAAAACGGCTGAATGATAAGGGATTCTCCACAAATTGACATTTTTTATTAACTGACTTTTAGGAAAAAATTATACTATTTAATGAATACAATATTGCTGCTAATAAGTATCTTGACACCTGTGATAGAAAAGGAAAAGGGCTTTTATTCTTTTCCATCACAGATGTCAAGATACTTATTAACAGAAATATTGTATTAGATATTGTATACATTAAATACTAATTTTTTCTTAAAAGTCAGTCAATAAAAAATGTCAATTTGTGGAGAATCCCTTATCATTCAGCCGTTTTTAGAGAGCAATGTAAAAACAGCTTACTTATAATAATGATATCTTTTTGAATTTTCACGATATTTGATTGGATTTTTTTTATAAGTTACTCCATAGAATTGACTATTAAATGATGTAAAAGAATTGTTTTTATCGTTCGCGCATGCGCAGATAAAAATTATTTCATAAAACTACTCATATTTCATAAAGTATTAAATATATTTATATTCCAATTGCGCTATATTTTTTTTAATAGATTTTGCCAATTTTTCTGAAATTTGCGTTAAATTTGGTCAAAAACCCTCTATGATATAAACAAAAAACATACCAGAATTTTTTGAATTTTTCAAAAAAAATCGCTCTATCGCCATAAATATACATGCTATTCTCACAAAAATTAGTGTACATATTCTACTGTATTCATATATTTGTATTCTAAAGCAATAAGTCGTTTCGTGCATTTTCATGTACAGGGCGATCCCAAATATTTCTATTATTCTTTGTTTTTTTGCCGGCCCCCTAATTACCCGCTTAACAAATGAAATTAAATAAATATAAAGTGAAACATAATCTTTATATTTCTGAAGTTCCAGAAGAATCCGACCAGTATATTTTTAAATATTTGACAAAATGTCAAAAACTGAAAGTGTACAAATACTTTTTGGTAGATAGTGTATAATACCATTAAAAGTAGACAAGATTCACCAACGGATTTTATCAATAAAACAATAAACCAAAACGAAGAATTAAATTGAATTATAGTAAACAATATTAACCATTTGAAATTAACCATTGAATATAATAACTTATAGCACATTGAACATGGAAGGAAAAAAAGAATAATATGAATACAATTGAAATTTGTAGAACCAAAGCAGAATCTTCAGGTCCCAAATACTTTGGAACTACAAATGGAGTGTGTGGTTTCATCTTCGTATTTGCCATGAAAAAGCAAAACAATATGAATTTGGGACTACCATCACACAAAAACCAAATTATTAAACAAGGAACAAAGATATTTTACAAAAAGGAGTTGAAAGTAAGTAAAAATAATAGTTATCCATAACAAACAAAAAAGATAAAGCTGAATGGAAATATAATTGAACCGGAAAAAATAATAATTGATATTAACATAAAATTAAATTAATAAAATGATTAAAATTAGAATTAAGAGATAACATTCATATTAACATATAACTTAAAATACATTATTGTTACTTTAATCAGTAACATTTATTGTGACTTTACATGGTAAAAACTCATTATCTTAATATAGGATAATAATAATAATAATAATAAAAATAATAATAATAATAATAAAAAAAAATAAATAATAATAGTAATAATATTATTAATAATAATACCAAAAATTATATCAATAACATTAAAAATAATTTGATATTTAAAATATAGCTATTTAACTATAGATATAACTAGACGAATATCCATATATTGGTGTAAATTAAACAGTTTAAAAATTATGTTAAAATAAATAACCCACTCAATTTTTTTTTTTTTTTATTAAAATAAATAATTAACCTTTGTGTTTTTATCCAGACAACACCACCCTCCTGCGTACTCTAACATCTACCCACCCAACCAACCTATATATATATATTTTTATTACTTTTTAACATTTTTAATTTTTTATTATTATTTTTATGTTTTATAATTTTTTTTATACATTTTTTATGCAAAGAATTATTTATAAGATCATGTAATATCTAATTATAAATTAAAGAATATATGAATTTTTTAGGATAACCATTATTTATAGCATCATATACAAGCTTTTTAATATTAGTATTAATTAAATGGGAAGAACATAGACATTTTATTCTATATAAATGGTTAAGTATTATATTACGATATACAGAATTATGAAGACATGATTTAAAAATGAGTAAAAGTATTAACTTTAAAATTAAATTCTTTCCTTTTGTCATAAATATCAGTTATAAATTTGTTCTCTTTTAATATAATTTTAATATCTAAGAAATTGATTGTATTATTAAAAAGTAGGTTTTTTGAAAGTTCTAGATTAGAAGGATAATCAACAGGGAATTGAGATATACAGGTGTTATCAGTATCAATTAAAATTACATCATCTATATATCGATATAAATGTATTGTATTATTTAAATAATGACGTTCATAGTAATATAAGTATAAGTCAGATAATACACTAGATGTACTACCACCTTGTGGTATACCAACATTTTGAATATATATATTGTTATCATGCATGATAAAATTATTATAGATAATGAAATTAGTTAAGGTATGAAAATATTCAGAATCGATATTATGTGATATATCCAACTCGTGTTGATATTTTTTAAAAAGCTCATTTATGATATTATGTAAATCCGATAAATTGATATTATTAAATAAATCTTTAAAATCATAGGTAGTGATATTGCTTATACATTTAAGATTTTTCATAATATGGACCAGTTCATAACTATTTTTTATGCAATGTGTATTATCACTTTTTTTTTGTGATATTATATATTTGATTAAGAATTACTAATAGAAGTTTGTTAGCAGCATTATTATAAGTATTGCAACCAATTGTAACAGTTCTGAATTTAACAGGATGCTTATGAAATTTGGGTATAAGGACTAGATAAGGATATTTAAAGTTAGTAGGGTTAATGTCTAATAATTTATAGAATCCTTTAATTTTACGATTATTGGCAAGTAAGTTATCATTAATTTTTTGGAATGTGTTATTATTAGATATACTAGATTTAAGCAGTTGATGATAATAAGATTTACAAATAATGGCATAATTATTAGGAGATTTATCAACATAAGTTATTACAAAGTTTTGTTGTAATTTATTGATTTGCTTAAACAGATGCTGTGTATTTACATATTCTAGGTGTGAAATATTATATTTTAAGGACTTGGTTAATTTATCGATAACTAATATTTTCCATTGATTAAAATATTCAATGGGTTTATTATAATAAATCGCAAGTTTATAAATAAATATATCTAAATCATATGTAAATAGTTTTATGATAGATTTAATGTTTAATTTGGATGGAATTCTGTACTTGGTCCCATAACCCATAATTCTTCTAAGTGGTAAATCATCTACAAGATTAAGATTACCAGTAGTAATATGTACATGATCTTTATTTATATATTTTTGTAGAGAGGGGTCATTGCATTTACAGGGTAAAGTACTAGCATCAAAAGAAGATTTAGCGAAAGAATTATAGTTAAAAATCGTTCTGCCGATAGATATGGGATACTTAAAGGTTTTAGAAATATGAATATTATTAATAGGAAATTGACAGTTTTTATCATTTAATATGGAATTAATATTGATTTTATTAAATATTGGATATATATATATTTAGTCCATGTTCAAGACATGTTTATGAAAATTTAATAGCAAACAAAACAAAGTTTCATCTAGCTAGAAACTTTGTATTAAATTGTTCACTTTTCATTGTGAGTTTTGAAAGGCAAATGCTGATTCTGTATATTTTCTCAAAGGTAGTACTAATGCCATAATTCACTTGGAACTAGATTAATGATTTATATATGCAAATATGTCACCTTGGTTTCAGTTATTTGATTCCATAATACTTTTAGAAAAATAGATACAAAATACACATAATATACAACCAGGGTTAGAAATTAGGAGTTCTAAATAGGGCATTAAATGATGTCTACAATTTTTTCGCTTGGTGAAAAACTGCATTTCATGGTTACAATATGTTTAAAACTTTTTTTTTTTGCAACCATGTTAACAATAATATTGTTTCTATTTTTATCCGTTAAGAGCAGGAAGAGAGGAACTGTACATAAAAAGCACTGGTCCCTAGAATTCTGTATTAAAATAATGTTAAAAAAAAAAAAAAAAAAAAAAAAAAAAAATGTGGATATTTCAAATTTTAGTTTGGATAATTTGAATTTTCACAGGATTGCCTTCCAAATTTTGCAGTAAATACTAATCAGGAGAATTTTTCAGCTAAGGTTCAAAATAGTAAAACAGGTTATTTTAATTGTCTTTCTACTTCATAAAATTCTAAGACTTAGACGCATTCTTTCATCTGGGGAATCTATTTCAATGCACATTGAAAGGATCGCAGCTTAGGTGTTGCGATTGCAGATTTTCAACAACCCTTCCTATCCCTTTTTTTCTCTGGAAGTTCAGCAACATTTCTTTCTATCTTAGAGCCATGTGCACTTTCACGTGAGTGAATGATTTAATCCGGTTGCCAGTTTTTTACTTGTGCTTAAGTATTGCTTCTATGTTCTCTTACTATGGCATTGTCAAAAGCTAAAACCCCTTATAAGTCATTAACATTAGCTCAAAAGATAGTGGTAATTAATGAACTGGAAAAAGGCCTTATAAAGAAATTGGAAATCGCTAAGGAATTTGGAATTCCTTCCAACACATTATCAACATATTTGAAGAACAAAGACAAAATTTTGAATAGTAAAAATGGCATGGGGAAAAATAAGAAAAGAACAAGAGGACCTGATAACCCAGATGTGGACGGTTGTGTTCTTAAATGGTTTAAACAAGCACGAGATAAGAACACTTTAATTAGTGGCCCTATTATGAGAGCCAAAGCAGAACAGTTTGCCGCTGCATTAGCATTTAAGATTTCAAAGATAGCACATGTTGGCTGAATAGTTTCAAAGATCGAAACAATATTTCTTTTAACGCAGTGTGGGGTGAAAGTAGTGCAATGGATATTCAAGCAGCTGATGAGTGGAAATTAAATTTTAAAAAAATTATTCAGAATAAGGAAGCGAACAATATTTTTAACATCAACGAGACTGGACTTTTTTATAAGTGTACTCCAAAAAAATATGAAATATTTTCATAAGACGGCATTTGTAAAAAAAGAAACTGAAGGAATAAATGTAGTGGAAAACTTTGACAAAATTGTTCCTAAGTTTACTGTCAATATTTGGGAAGATGTAAAATTTGATCCACAATCTTGTATGAAGACTATGTCAACATGGGCCAAAATGTGGCTGTGTGTGGCGAGTTAACTGATGCGGACATTGTTGCTCAGTTGGCAGAGAACAACCAAGCTGAGGAAGGACTATTTGAAGATGAACAGAATAAGGAAATACAAGAGAAGCCCTTTCCTAGTTCCTTAGAAGCCATGGTACATATACATGAATTTTGACACTTTTTTGAAGATCAGTCCAATGTAAAAGATTCCAATTTTATGTCAATTGTTAAATTGGAATCATATGCTATGACTCAAAAATTGCATTTGAAAAAGCAATCAAAAATGCCTGATTTTTTTCTTAAAAGTGATAAATAATTAAAATTAAGCTAGTAAAAAATGTTTGATTCGATTTAAAAAAAAAAAAAAAAAAAAAAAAAAAAAAATGTAGCAGTATCCTCAAATAAAGTTTATGTGTTAAATATTTTATTGTGGAGTTAATCTGTTTATATTTATTTCTTCTTTTTGAGCAAATATATTTAATTTGAGTTTTTTGATACTTCAAACTTCTCTTATGGTCCCTTGAACTTCAAATTATCCAAGTTCGACAGTAAAAACTGCAAAAACTGATTATACTACAATATTTCAATCCTAGAAAAATTAAGTATTTAAGAGCATATAAGAAATAAAAAATATTGTGTAACAAAAAAAAAAAAAAAAAGCATATTAAAAATGCACAAAAATAGAATTATTACCTATTATTTATTTTAGACATTTTTTTTACAGCAGTTATTTTGAAAAACTGAAACCAAGATATTTAGTTTTTAAAATCAGGCTCTCTTTTTAAAATGAATTAAACTTAGAGGTGATTGATAAGTACAAGAAAATCAAAGGTGCATGCTGCTGCTCGATCTTTTACCAAAAGCAGTTGATGTTGAAGTGCCTTCAGTGGGTAATTTACGAGAAAGTACGAATGAAAGCATTAGTTAAACAAAAATTTAAATTAAAAAAAGCTAAGCATTAAATTTTATGACTAGGTAAAACTTGATGGTTGTAAAATTAAATAATTTCGTTGCATTTGACAACTAATGACTGCTAATTTCTAGCCCTGTATACAGTGGTGGCCATCCCCCTCAAACCCTATGACGCAAATCCCCCCCACCACCCCCCAAAAAATCATCAAACTTTAACATTGACACCACCTCCCCTATACAAAATACGAATTGTAATCAATTGTAAATGTTGAAAAAAATTAAAAGTAATATTTAAAAAAAAAAAAAAAAAAAAAAAGGAAATATTAAGAATTTAAAATCCCCCCCCCCCCCAAAAAAAATAAAATTGTATGACGCATTTTGCATCACCAAACCCCTCTCTGGGCACCCCTACTTGTATACAACTATATGCAGTCAGATTTCAATTGTATACATGAAACTATTAATTTTTGATTGTGCCAGTGTCATTTTCTCCCATATTTAACAAAGGACAGGATATTGGTGTCGACTTTCAATTCTTAAGGATATTACTTATGTATTTATTTATTTTAAGCACTTCTTAAACTTACTCTCGGAGGTTTAAGGACTTTTTGGTATTTTCATAAAAGTACTTATAAAAATCAAGTTAAATATTTGCTTTACAACTAAAGTTGTTGATCAGTGGGATCATCAGTTCCCCACACTAATGAATGTTAAACTGATGGGTATTATAACAAATTCATATTTTGAAAATATCTCTTCATAAAATCTCTTTATTTTTAAAATATCTTAATTTTTTTTCTTCTCTTTCCTGTTTTTAAAAAAGTTTTGTTTACTTTTTTAGTTATGAGAATGATTTTAAACTATATATTTAATTTAATGTGAAGCATTAAAATTTTACTCAGGATGGTGCAAGATAAGATGAGTAATCTTTCATGGTGCAAAGGAGTCATGCTGTTTTTAGCCAAGAAGTGGTGAACTAATAAAATTATATAAGTGCATTGTCATGGTGAAAAATCCAGTCCTTTGTCTGTCACAAATCAGGCCAAGTAACTTCACAATTACTTCAATGGTCTGTCGCCAGTTTTTAAGTACAATTATGAAAACTTTCTCCACATTTTTCGTTCATTCGAAAGTAGAAGGATGTCGAGAACAAAATTCATCATCAATTGACATTGCACTTTTTTTTAATTGTGAAAAACATTCATACACTTAATTTTTTTCCATAGCATCATCTTTGTAAGCTGTTTTCAAAATCAAAACTGCTTCTGCAGCATTTTTACCAAGAATGAAGCAAAATTTCACAGCCATGTGCTATTCACTTAAATCTGACATTACAAAAAATTAAGCAAGCTAAAATGCTTTTACAAAAAAATGAGCTGTGATCTAACATAACCTTCCCGGCAATAATGTAAGTGTATTTAACTCAGAACAAGATGTGTGACCACACATAGCAGGAGGAATGCACGCTAGGTAAGTCCTGCTTACAGCATTGACATACCAATTATTATTAGTCGCCTTTCGTATTTCTTAACTTCTTCAGCTCCGATGATAAAATAATAATACAAATACTTATTAGCCTCCGATGCTATTTCTTTCAGACAAGCCAAACATGTCGTGTCATCATCCCTGAATTTTCTACTGAGCCGATTTTGATAATTATTTTTTTAAATGAAAGCTATTTATTTGTAGTTGTGCCCATTTTAGCTATTTTTTAATTTATTTCCATTTTTATATTTTATTTTTAATTTTAAATGCTTTTTTACGATATTTCTTCAAATGATGGCAACTCACTTTAGCTTTTCTCTCGTTAATAAAAATTTATTTTCCATTATCAGAAGATTGATCTCATCAGTGAACATGTCCTCGCATTTAAAAGAAAAAAGTTAATTGTTTTCCTAAAATTTAACCATAATAAAAGGATTGCGTATAATTATGCACTAATTGAGATAAAAAAATATATTTACTAAGAAATAATATTAATAATGTAAATAAAATAACAGAAAATAGTTAATGATAAAAATTAATGTCTAAAAAAAAAAAAAAAAAAGAAAATTTTCAAATGAGGAAAATGATGTCATTCAGCAATCAGATAAATGGGATTTACGATATTATTACGGACGCCTTTTTCATATTACTAATAACAGTAACCTTTAAAAAACATTTGAAGAGAAAATGACGTCACTATTTAAAACTTTTACTCATAACGATATTACAATATTTCTTTTCAACGCTCTATCTCACGAACAAATGGAGATAGAGACTTAAAATTTTCTATGTACTTTAGTAAGTAAGAATAGGACAAAGCCTATTTAATATCAGTAACCTCGATTATTCGGAACTATCTTTTTCGGACTCTCGAAAAATTCATTCTGATGAAATGTATATAAAATTTTTCTATTCTTTTTATTTTAACAAAAGAACGTAAAAGGCAATAACACAACACAAACTTTGCATCAAGAACGAAGTCGGTTGCATTAATAATTGCCAAGATATTTGTTATCCTGTTTTCCACATTCTTCGATTTTTCATGACTCTGTATTTTCTTCAAATTTCTATTCAAAGATATGTTTTAATTGGAAATGAGATGCTTAATCTGACACAGTAAACTGTTAGTTAATATGATTATTGTTTTTGGAGTTATAAGGATGTTTTTTTTTACACAATCTGGTACTACTTGTGTAGTTTGGTATTTTACATAATTTGTCGAAAAGGGGCAATTCATTAATGGAGCATTACTATGTATATTAAGAAAATTTAAATATACGTTTGAATTTTGTTTTGGAATTGCAATGCATTTTATAAATAGTTTTCACATATTTTATTTTCACATATTATACAATGCATATCCATGATGGGTAAGTATTACGGTGGCTCGCAACGACTAGTTTCGTAATCTGGCCGTTAAAACAAGACATTCATACAATTTTATTGTTAAAATGCATTTCCTTTTTCTCAGAGTCTATAAAAAAGCATTTAAACTAAAGAAAAAATTCGTTTTTGATGAATCTAGTGAATGAAGAGGTAGCACGTCAAATTGTATCTCTTTATTATTCCGCAATTCCAATGTCTCAGAGAGAAATTGCTAATCAATTGGGTATTTCACATCGTTCTGTTTGCTATTATATTGATAAACACAAGAAAAATGAAGTTAGCTCATTGCATTCTAAACGGGGTCACCCTTTTAAAAAACCTGTATAATTTTTTTTTTAAATCAGAGGCGAAATTGAATTCTGCAATGGGAGAATCTACATTCAACTTGTTCATTGGTTTTTTCCAAACAAAATGACATTGTAAATGACAGAGAAAATATCTGTAATAAAATGGATCCTTTAGGCACATAATATTTTAGGTTAAAAAGTATGGATCTAAAACTACAAACTCCCTTGAAACTTCAACTTATTAACCATTAAACTGAAACCTAACAACTTAAATTGACACAAAAAAAATTTTGGGAGCTTTAAACAAGTAAATAATCTGCAAATCCTCAAAAAAAAAAAAAAAAAAAAAAAAAAAAAAAAAGATTTAAGTTAAATACTTATGAAAGTTTATAACTTTCTTGATCACACTTGTCTTTTGGACATTTTTAGGCATTTTGAAAACTTAGATGAAAATAACATTTATTTTATAAGGAATTTGATTAGATGCAAGCATTTATTCAATTGCCTTCAATGCAAAAAACATTCAACTATTAAAAAGTAAAGTAAAGATGTAAACCAAAAAAAAAAAAAAAAATAGACATTTTAGTTTTTTATAAGTAAGAGATCAAAGCACCCCAAAGAGGTTAAAGCATGATTGGATTAAATGTATTTTAATCTACAGTTAATTTAAAGTGTTTTGGTGAAATTAAAAAGTACAGGACAGGTGCTTACAAGGTTAAAAGCACTTTTAATACTTAAAAAACAGGGCATTTTTTTTCAAGACATTTCCAGAGCAATTTTTTATTTTACTTACAAGCATTTTTTTATATAAATATAAAAAAAACCTGTAAAAAAAGTCATTTTTCAATTAAAGGGGGCAGAGGATGTTATTTTTTGGATGAGGAAAAAAACAGAAAAAAGTCCTTAAGTGCCATTGCCATCTTTTAAAAATGTATGCTTTCTGGCCAATATTTAAACTACCTGTCCAAATTAGGTTAATAAAACATTTCTTATTACTAAAGTTAATTTAACAATATTTTGTTTTATATTTTTACAAAAGATATAATAAATTCAAGAATTTCCTTAATAAAATAAAAATATTAGGGGGGAAAAAAGACAATAGAAAAAAAATTGAAAGTGAAAAAGTGACAATGCAATCTTGGATAGCTTACTCAGTATGTCCTTGAAATACACTGACAGAGTGGATGGCTTCTCTAAAATCCCACAAGCGAAATGTTGTATCTTTCGATGATGTAACAACGAGCCTTTGTGTAGGATGAGTGCAAGTATTAGTCAGCTCTTGATCATGGCCTAGAAAAGTTGAACATGAAAATGTTTTAATTGAAAGATTATTGATTATTATATCTGATCATTCCATCAAACCAATTGCACCATTGGTTAGAGGAAAGTTTTAACTTTAATATCTTCTATTTTGTTTGTTTACATTTTAAAAATTACACCCTGTAAGAGCATTGACAAAGGGGAGAAAAATGGTTTTGGAAAAAAAGACTCTTTTTGAAGGTCTCTTTTTAAATCGTTAACAGCAACATTATTTTGAATTGATCATGGCATTTGAGAACTAAAAGTATGATCTTTCGAAATATGTCTTAAGTTTAACTGCACCGAGCAGTTCCATTGATTTGGATTTAAACAAAATGATCCAAAAACAAAAATAAATGCCGATAAATGCTTCTCCTTCCATTTAGGTGCGTAAAAGGGTTTGTGCGCATGTGCAAACGATTTTTTTCCCCGAACATTAAAAAAAATGACTTTTTGAAGAAAGTGAGTTTCACTTCATAATTAATATATCTGAAATTAATCAAAATATTAAAATTCTAAAATTCAGGTGCATCAGGAGAGATATTAGGCTACTCTCATAAAAATTTTTAACCTCGTACGTCCCATAGATTTCGTTAGCCATCACAGACACACACACAGACAGACAGAGCGATTTTTTATTTTATTAGTATAGATTTTTTCTTGCAGATTTAACCGATTTGCTTCAATTTTTGGATACAGGTTCATAGGGATAAGATGCTTCTCTAATTAGCTGAGCGGTTCTTTTGTTAAGTTCTTGTTTAAGGGGTACTTACGATTACCCTTCTTCCCTTTAATTTGATAAATGGATTTTTATGCAGAATTGTTCGATTTGCTTTTAATTCTGGATGTAAGTTCTTTCGAATAAGGCGAATCTCTGAATAGTTCAGGAAATTTAATGGTTAAGTATATAAGAGGGGGATAACTCCTCTTAAATTACATAAATGGGTTTTTAATAAGAATTTTAAGATTTGCTCTGAATTTTGGATATAGATTTTTTTATATGATAAAGCATGTCCCTGATTAGTTAAGGGGGTTCAAGGATTAAGTATAAAAAGGGGAAATGGGGGGAGCTATTTCCCCTCCTTAATTTGTTTTTCGAACGGAATTAATCCTTGAAAATATAAAGTTGTAATGTACATTTAGTATGCATAGCCTGTGAGCTCAATACCATCAGTTTAACTGAGCAATGTTCTTTTTATTTTTATGTAGATCAAAATCAAATTGATGCAATGCAATATGTTAATGCATTTTTTTCTTTTTATATAGAACAACGATATTTTTGAATTACTTGTATGATTTCCTCAAAGTTAAATTACTTTGTAAACAAAATAAGTAACATGCCAAAATCTTTAAATAAAAACTTTACAATGTTTTTTTTCCCAAATTTTGATTTATATCTTTCTTCTCAATAATCAACAACATGATAGTAAGAGAATGTAAATTAATATTGTAATAACAGCACAAATTGTAATAATAGTTCCATAAAAACACAAAATATAAACAGAAAATATATAATAAGAACTTTAAAATGTTTACTTAAAAGGCGATTAAAATAATCAAATATAGATGTTAATACAGTACCGGACCTCAAATCCGGAATCCCGAAATCCGGACGACCCAAAATCCGGAACGAATAATCTGAAATTCCGCGACGATCTCTGATTAAAAAATTCTAAAAACTGTCCATAGATGGCGCAACGTGCGTGCATAATACAGTTCCTTCCAAGTCATTCTAAACTAAGCAATTGAACTCAATTCATTAATTTTATTGCAATGTTTTGTTTTTACATTACTTTTAATCCAAATTTACTAATTACTCTTCATTAAAACAGAAATTGCACCCCCTTCCACCCCCCAAAAATAAATAACCACAAGGGAGAATTATTTTTAAAAGGGGATTACAATACACTTATAATATTTATATGTAAACATATTTTACTACACCTTCTCCTCCACTTTAAATTTTTTTAACATTTTTTCTTTTTCGGAAAAATTTTGTATGTAAATACCCTACCAAAAATATTTGTTCCTTATTTCAAAAGGGGGGGGGGATCTATACAAGGTTTATTTCTGCATAACAAAACAAACTAATCCATTGAAAGTTAATGATCTCATTCTGATAACATTGATTTTCTACTTCGTACAGTTAAATAAACAAGTGAATAAGCAAAACATATCACAGATGAAAAAATATTTTGTGTCCAAGTGCGAGGCCATCTTGTTTTTCTTAGCTTCCTTTTTTTCTCTATAGTGGCCATTTTTAAGGGGTATCCTAATTTTCGAATAACTAATTATATTTTAATAAAAATTTGTACCACGGTCTAATTTGCTATTATTGTAACATGCTGAAAATTTGAAAGAAATTCGTCAATTAGCAACGGAGATAAGTATTTTTTTTAATAAAGGAAAGAACGTGGGAAAGAAACCCTATCACTGGAAACTCGTTGCTACAGTTTCAGAACAAACTTGGGGGCAAATGGTAGTTAAAAATGGTAGTTTTTTATCTGGCAACACTACAGAGTTCATATAATACTGTGATTTTCATTTTCTAAAAAATGTTTTTTATGTTGCTAATAAATGTGATGTGCCGTATTAAAAAAATTGTTTATCCTTATTTTAGATTGTTTTTGTAATCTGTTTTTCTCTGTTTACTTATACCTAACACGGCGATTCGAGATATCGATTCCTAGGCCTAACTCGGCTCTCGCGAGCAATAACGCATTTTCGTTTTCCAAAAGACGTTTTAATATTTTTAAGAATATGCAGTAGTATTTAAAAATATTTCTTATCCTTATTTTTATTTATTATTCTTATTTTGTAATTCGTCTATTTGGCTTTATTTACGCTAAACCTAACTAGGCGATACGCGAAATAGTTTGCTTAACGGCATGCAAAATTTTGTCAGGGGCATGTACCATATCTGTTTAACTATTGTTTTGGTTGAGGACCTAAAATCCGGAAAATTCCGAAATCCGGAACGATCGCTGTCCCGACCAGTCCGGATTTGAGGTCCGGTACTGTAGTTAATTTTATTTAAAGACATCTTTACAAGGAAGGTCTCCATACTGGGCATACCCAGAATTTTATGAAAAAAATACTAATTAAAGCACTTATGTATGTAATAAAGGATCAGTCAAAATTAGCCGCAGAATCACATTGGATATTGTGTAAAAAAAAAAAATATTTTCGAATATTTGGCGTGAAAAGACTAAAGAGTCACTCGATTTGGGGAGCAGTCCTTTTCTTCGCCAAAAGCAAACGATTATGATGAAACTCAAAACTGTTGGATATTTAGTTTGCGTGTAAATGGTATTTAATGAATTTTAACATAAACAATGAGAGACTTTAATATATTATATACATCTGTATACGTATTGTATTACATACATATATATATATATATATATATATATATATTACTCATTGAAGCAGTTATTTAATTAATCGCTGGAAAAAATGTTTTCATAGCTAAAAAAAATCATATTGAGAAAAATTATCTTCATACATTTAAGCATATTCAAAAATAAACGTCATATGTTTCCATAGCAACAAAATCTAATCGACAATTCTCAATAGGATTTTGAGCTTGAAACAAATTTAATTAAATTTAAATTATGAATTTCATTTTAAATCTCAAATTTCGATGATTAAATTTGAATATAAATACATATAAATTTAGATTTAACAAAATTATACTTAAAACAAACTAAAACTTACAAAACTAAAGTTATTTAAATTAAACTTATCAAAACAAGTTCAACATGAAACTTTTTTTTTTCTTGAAGTGTATTTGACATAAAGTATTTTTTTTTTAAAATTATATTCCATTGCCAACTGGCAATAAATTGCCAAATAACGAAATTTTCATTATTTTTTTACGGTTACTGAATGGAGATTCCGCCAAAATTTTTTTATAAATT
The DNA here is from genome assembly GCA_964019185.1 of Maratus speculifer. Lineage (NCBI taxonomy): Eukaryota > Metazoa > Arthropoda > Arachnida > Araneae > Salticidae > Maratus > Maratus speculifer. The sequence goes on along the minus strand of OZ025292.1, from coordinate 17,917,075 downwards.
TATATATCCACATGAGAAGAACATTCTGTAATTTTTTCACATTTTTCGGGGTATGCCCGTATGGAGATCTTCCTTGTTAGTACTTTCAAGCCTTTAATCATTCTCTTCCTCAGAGAATATTTTTGTTTATTTATACAAATACATGATTTCATTTTGAAAATGAACTTTGATGATTTTAATTGCCTTTTAAGTAAACGTTTTCAACATTTATATTTGATTATTTTTAATTGCCTTTTCAGTAAACATTTTAAAGTTCATATTATATATTTTGTGTCTTGAATGGTGTGTTTATGTTTTGAGCATTTCATGAAGTGGAAAACATTACCAACTAGCTGTGTAACAAGTTCGCCTGTCTGAACATCATAAACATTGGCAGTGCGGTCCCAAGAAGCAGTAATAACTTGATCCCCTCCAGCAAGCCAATCAGCTGCAATCACAACACCCATATGACCTTGGAGCTCTATTTTAGCATTCTTTAAAATAGATGCATTACGGGGGGTCTCAATATCTGATAAGAAAAAAAAGGCATGATTAAATTCACTTATGTTCCATAACATACATACAAACACTAAAAATTTTCATCATACCATAAAAATTAAATACAGTAACAAATAGCAGCAAATAAAAATAATTTTCTTGCTGAAATCTCCATTAACAAAAATAGGATTTCCGATCCAATTAAAATGCAATGCATCTATATTATGCTAACATATACATTGAATAAATTGCTTATCAGTTAAGTCTGTATCCATTAGCCAAATATGAAGAATACTTAAAACAACTTCTGCTAATTGAAAATTTGTTAGCAGAGACACTTGTTAGCTAAGTTATTGCTGTACATTTGAAAAAGCATCATTTATTAGATTTAAATTTGGTTTACAAACAGATATCAGATATAAATGGTATTAGATTTGATAACTGAAGTTTTTCTACAGTTCCTCAAAAATTTAAATTATTCAAAAATATACTTCTTTTTTATAGAAACTCTGATGAAAGAGAATGATAAAATTGAATTTGTGAGAATGTATTAGTGTGTTATATTTTCATTGTTTTAAAAGACTCAGACCTAATGAATACATCATAGGTCTGCCTAGGTAGCAAATAAACAAACTAATACTGATCATTAAAATGTTGCTAAACAAATGACAAAACTTAAATTACAGTAGAATGTATGGTGGAGGAGCATGCAACAGCCAATGAAAATGGTAACAACAATATAACTCGCAAAAAGTAATTCTTAAAGAATTCAGAATTGGCAAATGTTATGAAACATTGTCACAAGATAAGAACTGCAGAGATTTTCGTACAACTTGGATAACGGTTTAGATATCTGAACAATTTTCAGATCATTTTATGAGTGATTCTATTTTACAAAAAATTCACCAAGGAACTGTGATAGACTACAAGCAGTGTTCTCGCTGACATTTGATCAACGTTAGTAATTTGGCTAATTAAAAATAAAAAACATTCGCCAAATGAAAAAAGTGTTAGCCAAATAGATTCCCCGTGTAGCACAAAAAAATACTTTGAATCCTTTAATGTACCCCTTTTTTTCAATATGTTCTAAAATAAGTTTTTATAACTGTGACAGCAATTGTTATTAATCTAATTTCAACTATCCACTACAAATATAAAAAATATGTATATTATATTATATATATATATATATATATATATATATATATATATATATGAAAAACGAAAAAGAAAAAATTGAGCACTAGCAATTTGACGAATCTAATCGCTTGTTTACTCGCCAAATGAAGAATTTAGTCGCAATTTGGCGCATTGCCGAGCGACAGCGAGAACTCTGACTACAAGTAATAAATATCACAGCGATGTCATAAAGCATTATTAGTAGCTCAGGGGGCAACATCTCCAGATTCTAAAAGGGTGGTTCAGAATTCAAATTTAATAAATTCCACTGAGTCAGAAATTTATAATTTGTTGTTGTTGAAAAATTGAATGAAGTCACTCCAATTTTTTTATAAAATCAAAACAAAATGTTTCTAAAAGTGCAAAATTAAAAAACATTATTTAAACAATATTTTTCAGAGTAAAACTATACATGTTGCCGCCTGAAGTGCCATCTACATAAATTGTTTTTTTAATAACTTGAATTGTGTTTGAAAGTGTGTTCCAGAGACCGATCTGAGGAGATGTAAATATCGGCTCTCGTATTTTTTTTATATCTGTGAAATAAACTTTATAGTGAATTACAGTCCACTGAGATTTTTTTATTGTGTTAAGTGAATTTATTAATTAACTGAGATAATCGGCGAGTCCATATTTTTTTGGTCCCCCCATCGATCCAGAGAAACCAGCAGTAAAATGCGTATCAAGATTTCATTCTTTCAACATTAGAGTTTCGATTTTACGAGTAAGAATATAAAGTGTTGGTTTATTTGTTTTTAATCAAATAATTGTTATTACTGCAATATTGTGAAATTAAGAAAGAAAAATGTTTAAATGAAATAATATGCAGCTGTTCGCTGTTATGGCTTCAAAACAAGAATTAGAACAAAAGTTAAGATATTTTGTCAAACGATATTGCATAATCGTCCGTGTAAAAATAAAAATTAAAAGAACATCTTGAATGTTATTTGAAAAGAATAAAGGGGAAAAAATAAACAACAAAAATCTGCTGCAATCTAGTTGGATTATATTTTCTTTTTTTGAAGGTATGTGAACATGTTTTATTTATTCATTTATTGTGAAATTGTGTTTATTAAAATGTTTAAAAGTGCTAAAAAGGAAAATTATCTAAGGATAGCCTTCGAATTAGGAATCGACATTTCAGATTTCAAATTAACTAATTATGATTTAATGAATTTAATTAAAGAAAATGACAAGTATACAGGGTTGCAAAAAAGCCGGCTAAAATTAAAAAAAGCCAGGCCGGCGGCTTTAATTGGTTTTAGCCGGCTTTTTTTGGCCAAAATTGGCCTTTTTTGGCCAAAATTGGCTTTTATACAGAGAAGCGTTTTTATTATAAGCTACACATTTTTTAAGTGTCCTTTAACTAGTTTTAATGATGTTTAATTTAGTTTGAGTTTAATAAATTTATTAAAATAAAAAATTGGGATTTTAATTATGATTTATTATGAGAAATTGGGTTATAACCCAATTTTTCAATAATGAAGACATTAATACTAGAATAACATATTGATGGAGTTGCTAGTAATTTATAGTCAGAATTGCAAATATGTCAGCTAAATTATAAAATGCCCATACCAAGTGCTTTTTTCGATTTGCATTAATCTTTAATCCAACCTTGTTTTTCCATTTTTATTTCTTTATAAAATTAAATAGGACAATGGGTACTTAGTTATATGTTTTATTACTCAACTAATTTTAAGAGTTATCAAAATGTCATGTTTTATTCCCTATAAACATTTAAAATCATACATATAAAAAAATCATAATTTCTCGCTATTGAAAATAATATTATGAATTATGCATATTTCATAATAAATTATATTCCACAATTTATTTCAGTATTCTCAATTAGCATATGCATGAATATATTCATGCAAAACAGCATATAAGCACTTTTAAATAACAAAGAGCTATTCAAAACTTTAATTCAACAAATTTTATTCAAACATTTTTTGTTGTTGTTTAAGTATATATAATTATGTATAAACTCGCCTCAAATACTGAATCCTTCCTTATTTGTCTTTCAACATTGTTCATCTATGACGTAATCTTTACATATTGACTTGAAAAATATTTCCATGAATGCTTTGATATGTTATATTTTGTCATAATTCAATTAAATATAATTCTTAAGAATGTATAATATAAGTAGAACTATGAAATATAGATGTTTAAAACACATTTTTTGTTATATTTTCTTTTTTCCAAGATTTATATATTTTTTTGCACATAATGCCTTCACAGTTGACTTCTAACAACTTTCTTTTTTCTATAAAGACTTACTTATTTGAAAAATTAAATAGAAATTTATAACTTTTTTAGTAGTAAATAATTAAAAATAAATCAATCCAAATTTAATATGGATTTGATACAAAATAACACTTTAAAAATAAAAGCCGGCTTTTTTCAATTTTAGCCGGCTTTTTTTAAGCGGATAAAACCAAAAAAAGCCGTCCGGCTTTTTTTGGCCCGGCTTAAAGCCGGCAACCCTGCAAGTATAAGACAGATACTAAAATAGTTGAAGATATGGCGAGTAATATTATGGAGGAAAGGAAAAATGATGAAGCAAAAATTTTAGAGCTTGAGAAATTACATTTAGAACGTACTCTACTAATTTAGAGCTTAAATTAGCTAAAATGCAAGCCGAGAAAAAAAGTCATAGCGCGAATAATTTTGAGAAAATCGAAAGTATAGAATCTTTAGACTCTCTCATTAAAAGTATAAGAACACTTACAATTAAAATTCCGATGCGACTGGAAGGTTGGGGTTATTTCTTTTCATCATTAGAAAGGGCTTTTATTTCGAAAAATGTCCCAGAAAAGTATAAATCAGAAATTCTTCTAAATCTGTTAGGGGAAAGGGCAACAAATGTTATTACATACATTAAAGATGGGGAATTAGAGGATTATTCTAAAGTAAAAGTTATAATACTTGAGTTTGAACCGACTCCGCAAAATTGCTTAGAACATTTTAGGAAAGCACAATGTCAATCTAATGAAACATATGTACAATTTGCATCCCGATTAACAACGAGTTGGGATTATTATTTAAAATTGAGAAATGTGACAGATTTTGAAACTTTAAAACAGTTAGTGATTTCTGATAAAATTTGTCAAACTCTTGATGAGGATGTTATGTGTTTTATAAATGTTAGACAAGGGGATTCTTGGTTTCGACCAATTGAGTTATCGAGAGAGAGAGATTTATATTATACATCAAAGGGGAAACCAGTAGTTGATGCTGTGTTTTCTAAATTTAACAATAAAAAATATTATTCCAAATCAGTTTCTAAAGTTTTTCTAATGGATGTTAAAAATTTTAAATGTATTTTGTCATGCAATGAAAGTCATCCTTTACATAAATGTGCTGTTTATAAAAATATGTCTAAGTGATAGAGTTGAGCTAAGGCAAAAAATCTTTGTTTTAATTGTCTTCTGAACCATAAGGTAGTTGATTGTAAATCTAAATTCTCTTGTATTCGTCAGAAAAGACATAATGTAACTCTCCATTTCCCTCGAGAACAAAAAATAAATAAAGTTGACAATTAAGAAGTAATTTCACAGGAAATAAGTCATATAAACAATGGTAGTAATAAATCTAATTTGGATGTTTCGGCTCCAGTATTCCAGCCTTTTCAAGCTAATAATCAAAGTAATTTATTTTCAACGACATGTAATTTGGCTAATGAGTTAAAAGCTGTGTTACTTAGTACATTTGTTTGTTTAATAAAGGATGAACTTGGTAATTTTCACGAAGTACAAGGTTTTTTTTAGATGTAGGTGCAAATTCTAATTTTATGAGTAAGGAATTAGTAGATAAACTTAATTTGAAAAGAGAAAAAACTAACATTTCTATTTCAGGTATAAATAATTTATCGCTGAATGTTAGATCTAGAGTTAACACAACTATTTCAAATAGAGATAAGGATTTTAATTTGAAATTAGATTTTTGGTAGTTCCGAAAATTACAGAATTTACAGCCTCTAGACCACTTGAGACTTCTATTCCATTGTTAAATGACATCAAAGTAGCTGATGAAAAATTTAATGTTCCAGGCCCAATTCATTTGCTTTTAGGTGCAGAAAATTTCTATGAATTTTTAAGACCAGGTCAAATTTATCCACAAACATTAAATATTAAAATTGTATTACAAAACAGTGTTTTTGGTTATATTGTTAATGGAAGCCTTCCGGCTAGGGGAGAAAGTAATATTCATTGTGGATTGGTAACAGATAATTTGGAGTTAGAAAGAATAATTAAAGAGTTTTGGGAATTAGAAAACATAGAGAAAGAGTCTGAGATTTCTAAAACTAAAGAGTCAAACATTTGTGAAGAGCACTTTCTGAAAAATTATTCTAGAACTGAAAATGGACAATATATGGTGAAAATGCCACTAAAAGAAGATCTGTCTTGTCTTGGAGAATCAAAGTAAAAAGCCATGAATATTTCACATTCTTCATGGAATCGCCTAGCAACGGATCCCGAAAATTTAAGATTATATTCAGATTTATTAAAAGAATACCAACAGTTAGGCCACATGGTCGAAGTTAGAAAACCATTTAAAATTTTTAAACTACTAAATGAAATTTTTGAAAATGAGGAAAATTTTATTAAAGCAAAAAAACATGTTTTTAAAGAAAGGTCTAAAAGATGAATTTACTGATTATCTATTGAAATGAAAAACAAATTCTAATTGTGAAAATACAATCTGTAATGAAACAGTACAGTTAAATGGTGTTTACAAAACCAAATCTCATACTGTAGCTTCAAAAACATTTGTGAAACCCTTTACTGCTGCAAAAAAGTCTGTTTTTGATTCTAAGAAACCAAATACTTCTATTTAGACATTCATGTCTAGAGGTCAATTAAAGAAAAATACAGCTCTGAAATCATTTCCAAAACAAGTTTTATCGACAGGTAACTTTTCAAGAAGTCATTTCCAAGATAAGAGTTAATTCTATACAGAATCAACATTGTACTTATGAATTGTCGAGTAGGAGGTAGGTTAGCAAACAGTAACTTAAATGCTAACCAAAAATTTCCAATTTTACCTACATAATAAAAGTAAACTTACTCAGATGATAGTAGAACACTTCATAAATGATATATACATTTTTTAAGTATACAAGTTTCACTTTTTGAGTTTAGGCAGAAGTTTTGGCCTTTAAATTGTTGTGCAATATATAGAGAAATAAATTATAATTAGTGTATGCTTTATGTTATAAATATTGTAAAAAGTTTTTATATTTTTCCTTAATGCAATGTGTTTTATAAGATATTTTTAGTTATATATAGTTAGTATATAATTATTTTCAGGGACATATGTAAAATTGGAATAATTTGTTTGAATATATTATGTTTATCAAAGTAAATATTAATATAAAGTGTGTATTGAGAGCGTATATATATGCTAGTTAAGTTATCTAAATGGCAATTAGTTCAAAAATTAACTCAACATCTTTGGAAAAGGTGGTCATCAGAATACTTAAACAAACTTCTAAATAGACCTAAATGGCATAAAGGCAGGGTAGAAATAAAGGAAGGAGATTTAATGTTAGTAAAAGATCCTGATAATTATTGTCCTTTAAAATGGCATTTAGCGAGAATTATTAAAATCCATCCAGGCCAAGATGGTACACTGTAAAAAAAAACTTTTACCAAACCTTACACCAAAAAGGGTGGCAACTAAGTTGCCACCCCAAGTGATGTAATGAAATTCCACTTGTAAATTGGTGTAATGAGTCACCAACTATCAAATGGTATAAATAAACACCATTTTTAGTGGCAACTTAGTTGCCACCATGTTTGGTGTAAAGTAAGTAATATGCTTAAAATGTACGTTATAATAAATTGTCTCAATTAAAGGGAAGTTTAGCAACCTCTTTGCGTGAAGCTATTTATTTTAAATTATGGCTGTATTACATTTGGAATGTAATTTTTAAATTATTTTTTATTTTGCTACCATTTATTAAAGTACACTAAATGGTAAAAAAGGAAATTTCCTAATATTTACATGACTTTAACAGCAAAATAAAAAATAATTTAGAGATTACATTTCAAATTTAATAGTCATAATTTAAAATAAATAGTTTGACGCAAAGAGGCAGTGAAACTTCCTTTTAATGGAGGCAATTTATTATAACGTTCATTTTAAGCATATTACAGCAACGAAATATGAACTAAACTTGAATGAAATAACTTTAATGAAACGAACTAAAATTTCTTATATTTGCATGCTTAAAAATATCTTTTTCATAGGTCAATAATGCATTCAGTAAGTTAAAAAACATTATAATAACGAATTTTTTATGAAAATATTTTTGTTAAATTTCGGGCAAACGCTATAGTCATACGATATAAAATATTTTTGTAACGAAATGTATAATTACTCGTAACTATAAGTTTAATTTGGAGTTTCTAGTTTTCTTAAGAAAATAACAAAAATAAGTTACATAATGATATTAAATTACCTCACCATTATACAATTTAATGCATAACATAAAAAAGCTTAACTATGCCAGCTATCAAATAAACAAAGCTGCATAAAAAAAAAAGTTGATTACAACTGTTATACTAAAGGCATACTTCCCGTTAAATTCGAACATGTCGCCATTGTTCTTAAAATGGCAGTGCACTAACACATTATTAAAAAGCATTATCTAATTTTTAAAAAAACCACATGCAAACATTATTTAGTCTTAAATCATCTACAAAGAATAATATTAATATTGCTTACCGTTTGTTTAGTTTTCCACCTACTATCCGAAAGTTAGAAAGGATTAAATGCGAAATAAAATGGCGGCGTGTCGTCTGCAAACATTATGAAATCAAAACAGAAAGATGATGCATGAGTCTGAATTTGGTGTTACCGTTCAATAATTACGACTAAAGAATAAAATACCACCATTCCAAGATTATTCTTACATTTTTTACGGAGCTACTACCGAAAATAGTGTAGATTTAAAGTTTATTCAGCAATTCATAACCCCGATTTAAATGTAATATTGCTCCTTTGTTTTTACAGTGTAGAACTAGAGTTGTTACTTTAAAAGATAAAAATGGCACCTATAAAGGGCCAGTAACCAAAATATTGTTTTGTTTCATGTTAATTCTAATGACAATGCACTGACTACTTAAATTCATAGGCTTAGCCAGTCCTTTTGAACGGGGGGGTGCCCAAATTTTTTAACCTGAACACGTTGGGTACAAACAATATCTTATGTAATAAAACCTAATAAAACAGAACCTTTTAAAAGCTATCAAGTTGCCATTTTAGTCAGGTTTTTATTCGCTGAAGGTATAATTGTATGGTACTTTTTTTAAAACAGACCCAAACGCAATTTTTCATTGCGCGAAGAAGGATGAGAAGTTGCTCAAAAATGGATAATAAATGCTAATGGATAAGAAAAAGATATATAAACACAGATAAAATATGGTAGATATAAAACAAAGATATTCGTAAGCATAAATCTGTAAGAATCACAAATTTTCATTTCAAACAGCAATGAAATACTAAAATAAATATACACGGCTTTATTTCTCCCATCATTTTGATCAAAGTAGCAATAGAATAACTTGTAAAGGGAATAAGTACACAATTTAAAGTGGAAAAGAGTTCTTTCAATCTTTCTACATATGAATAAATAAATTTTTCCAATTAAAAAAAAAAAGAGCCCGTCTCTTCTCTATAACATGTTCTTTTTAAAAATGTCAAAATATGGTCATAAAAAACAAAACTTAACCAACCAACAGACCATTCCCCATTAGAGATAAGTTCGGGCTCGTTTTCTGGGGCCCGGGTCTGCCCGAGATCGATGGTTTTAAATCCGAGCCCGAAAGATTTTTTGTTACCAGATTTCGAGCCCGATACCAAAAATATACAAAAAAAATTGTATGGTATTTATGGTATTAAAAATTAATTATTATTTTAATTATTTATTTTTGACTAATAATAACACGTTGCTCAGTGGTGCACAAAACAGGAATTTTAATATACATTAGTACATATTGAAATAAAATAAAACTTTCAACGTTTCGCGCCGTCTTCTGCGGGCGTCTTCAGCAAAATGTGAAATGGAAGGACTACGTTTACATCTTGTTCGAGAGATAATATTTCTGCTAAATTAAAAACTAAATGAATTAAAATTTTAAAAAAAAGAAAAAATGTTGCCAATTACACGTGAGTAAAAATTAAAATATTGCAAGGAAATAAAAATTTTAAGGTTTTATGATGTTATGCCATATTTTTGGTATATTGTAGGATAAATTATCATTACATGGTTTATTTTCTCGTGCTATGATTTCGATGGATTCTCTTATTTTACCTTGAACTGGGTTATTGCATGGAACTATGATTTTGGCTTCCTCAAAATTAAAAAGGCAACCCTTGTTCGCCAAGTAGAAGCGGGCAAGGGCAGTATTCTGTTTATATTGTTCTATATCTCTGCGATGTTCTTTAATTCTAATTAAAAGTTTCCGTGTTGTCATGCTGATATAGACTTTCTTAAGATTATCAGATAAAGTGATGGGGATTTCATAAATACCAGATTTTTGATCTATTGGAATTTTGTCGATTTTATCTGTAACGAGGTCAATGAGATATGGAGGAGGAATAACGACAAGTTTTATGTTATATTTTTGTGCGATCTTTTTTACTTTTTCAAATATGTAAGGGATATAATGAAATTTTCTGTAAACCATAAGTTTATTCTGTCGTTGGCCAGATGTGGGAGGAGTATTGTACTGTTGAACTATTTTATTTATAAATTTTGCTGGAAAACCCTGGTCAAAAGCTATTTTCTGTATAAAATCAATTTCTTTATTTAATGTGTTATCTGAACAAATCATAAAAGCTCTTTTAATAAATGACCTGAAAGCAGATATTTTGTATTCGAAAGGCATGTTGGCTGAAAATGGGATAACTGTATTTTCTTTTATTGGTTTTCTATAAACTGAAAATTTTAAACTTGAATTGCATCTATTAATTTGAACATCTAAAAATGGAAGGGTGGCGTTTTCTTCGACTTCAAGGGTGAAATTAATACTATTGCTTAATTTATTGACATCTTGTAGAAAAACATATAAATCAGCCAAACTGTTGTTCCATAAGATGAAAACATCATCAACATAACGGAACCAACATTCAGGTTTTAAATTAAACATATTAAAAATTTTTTGTTCTAGTGGTCTTAACGCGAATTCAGCAAACAAACCGGATACTGGTGACCCCATCGGCGCACCATGCAGCTGTCGGTAAATATTCTTATTAAAAATGAAAATGTTACTGAAAACTATTAGGTTTAGGCCAGATTTAAGGGAGGTTTTGATATCTTGAGATATATTTGAATTTTTATCTATTATCAAATTAATGTATTCTATGACTTCGTGCATATTGATGGAAGGATATAATGAAACTACGTCTAAACTAGCCATAATGTTTAGTAGAAATATTATCTCTCGAACAAGATGCAAACGTAGTCCTTCCATTTCATATTTTGCTGAAGACGCCCGCAGAAGACGGCGCGAAACGTTGAAAGTTCTATTTTATTTCAATATGTACTAATGTATATTAAAATTCCTGTTTTCTGCACCACTGAGCAATGTGTTATTAGTTAAATTTTATGGTGCAACTGTCCTATATATATTTATTTATTTTTGTTTCTTATTATTGTATTATAAATTTATTATTATAGTATTAAAAATTTCTTACACAGATAAAATTGTTAAATGAAAATTTAAATACAGTAAAACCTCTAAATAACGGACACCTTGGGAGATCAGAAATCGTCCGCTATTCGGAGGTGTCCGCTATTGGGAAAACCTCAGAGATAGAAAAATTGCTAATAAATACATAATATTTCATTAGACAACTTTAATATGTTCTAAAGCCTCTATTATATGATTAACCAGAAATTTAAATCATTTTTTAAAGCAATAAAACTGAAATGAAATTGTGCATACCTTTATCCTTTGTTTATTACACTCTGACATTTTTTTTTTTTTTCTTTTTTTACTATGCTTTTACTAGCGATTATATGCAATTTGTTTTTCAATGTGAAGTTTTAACTCTGACAGTAATTTTAATCAATTTGAACCATCTTTTTCTAAGAAAAAAATGTATTAGCTGTTTACTGTATTTTTCTGTTTCTTAAAAGCATGCAATCTCAAATCATTCGAGGGAAGAGGGGGGATGTGATCACTGATACATGTAGTGGGAGAGGGGATTTTCTCCAGCTCATCCCAACATTTATCTGTGGTCACAAAATTTGTGACACATTGCCTTGATAAATTTATAGGATTTTTATTTTTTTTCTCGTTAAAAAATAATTTTTTATTCTTTTTTTGCCAAAATTACTGTCCGCTATTCGGAATGTCCATTATTCAGAGGTTAAACATACAAAAATTTAAGTTTTGGGAGTGGGGATTGGAAAACTGTCTGTTAAATAGAGGTGTCCGCTATTCGGGAGTGTCCGTTATGGAGGTTTTACTGTACAATCTTATCAAAATCCGTATCAAATAAAAATACAGTTGACTCTTAAAATTAATCTCAAAATTTTCCCTAATTTAAAAAGTAAATTTCATGTACATGTTTGTGACTTAATGAATAAATGCATGAAATTTGCAGAAATTACTATTTGTAATTTGGCGGATCGAACAACGTTTTTCAACTTTCTGCAAAAAAATTTACATCTTTAATTATAACCTATTCCTTTCTCATAACAATCTTCCGTGATTGATAGGTGCCTGAAAATCAACGTAAAATTTAAAAAAATGACTTTATTATCTTAAAGGTCCGATGCTTTTATATTAAAAGAGGAAACGCTGAACAATTGCTTTATATCAGAATAACATAATAATTATTTTTACTAACGCAGGAAAGTTGACTTCGAAAATGTATATCGTCCTCAGCATGAACAGACTTCATGTTGACAAATAGATAGAACAACAACTAATTTTTATATGAAAAACGACTATGACTCGTGTACAATAGAAGATTAAACAATTTGCAAACCTCCATCTAATTTTTGACTATTAATAACAGAAGAAAGTACTATCTTCACGTTATGTAACTAAATAATAAATAGATAAATAAACGATCCTGTTAAAAAATATATGCTAACGAAAAGCCAACAAAAAGCAAATTCATATCTGTGTTTATTTTGGTTGGCGCCATTCAGTAGGTCGTCGTCGGAAATTATGTAGACATAAATCTGTAATTATCACAAATTTTCATTTGAAATAGCAAGGAAATGCCAAAATAAGTAAACACTACTTCAGTTCCCTGTCATTTTGATTTAAATGGCTTATTTGAAAAGGAATAAGTATGCAATTTTAAATGGAAATTTTTTTTTTCAATCTTTTCTATGCTTGAATAAATATAATTTTTCGGTTTCAGAAAAAATGAGCCCGAGCCCAAAGGTTAGAATAAAAATTGAGCCCGAGACCGTATCAGGCCCGGGCTGAGCCCATCTTATCTCTATTTCCCATATTAATTTGAATTTTGCATATCATTATTTCTGATTTTCAAAGGAAGCAGATTTGTGAGACCCCTCCATTCCCCAGGCTAATCACACGGTGGAATTATCATTTGACATCTGTATTTCCTTTTTTTTTCTTTTTCTTTTTCTTTTTTTTTTTTTTTTTTGTTCCTATCTAGATTTTAGATTACAAAAGCAAAGATATAAATAGTTTCTATCCTTGTCGAGAATTTGCACTAATTTCTTAAAGAATTGCAAAAACATGCATAAGAAAGAACGGCGTTAAAAAAAACTTCCATAAACAAAAGACATTAAAGTGGGATTAAAAAAAACAACTTTTTGACTTACTGTGACTAATACAGATTCTAGTAAATGTTCTAATTTTAAAAAAGATAAAAAAAAAGAAAAGAATGTGGGTCTTTTTTTTTATTACATTTCAAAACATAGACTGTTAGTTTTGAGTAACTAATTGAACTGACTTGGCTTTCAATTTTCTTCTTTTTTCTTTTATGAATTTCGATTTTTTTGCTTGGGTCTGCGCGAGCGGGGGGGGGGGGGGGTGCCCGGGCACCCAGGGCACCCCCCCTGGCTACGCGCATGACATTTATTTTATTTACTTAAGTAATTTGTTTTGTATTATTGTGTATTACATTCTTATGCTTGTATTTGTAAATTTAATATTTCATTTAGTGTATGTATTTTTAGAAAATTTTTATATTGTATAGTATTGAAGGTTTGCAACATTCAAGGTCCGGCGGTATGTTGCCGCCTGAAGCGCCATCTACATAAATTGTTTTTTTAATAACTTGAGTTGTGTTCGAAAGTGTTTTTTATTTACATGTGTGAATTAAACTTTATAGTGAATTAAAATCCACTGAGATCTTTTTATTGTGTTAAGTTAATTTATTAATTAACTGAACTAATCGGCAGGTCCAATACATATTGAAATTAAATTTAAAAATAATTTAGAAACTAATTTATAGGACATGTACACTGAAAGTATTAAAACTAAATCAAAAAAAAAAAAAAAAAACTTATTTAAGAAATTATAAAGAATTTAAAGGTAAAATGTTGTAGAAATTAGTCAAAAAATTACAGTTTTCCCCAGTATAAAAATAATAATAATAATAATAATAATAATAATAATAATAATAATAAAAAATGGCAAAGAACATAAGAACACTTATTATAAATGCATGCAGTTACAGAAATTACTTTGAAATAATAAAAATAATAGTAATAATTAACTGTTTTTTATAAGCATTCAATCTTTATCGTAAAAATCAAACCTCATTTCATGTTATTCCAAAATATTTCCCTTACAATAGGTTAATTTGAGAATGAATCCCAACTATGGAAAATTCACTGCTCCTCTTTATGCTTTGTAGAAAGTACAAAATAATGAATTTATTAAAAACATTAAATTTTAGTTGTGTTTAAGAAATGGCGACAAGAAAGGGGGAAAATGCATTAATCAAACTATCTATTCAGAATTTCTAAATTATTTCCTCATTGTATGATCACAATTTAATAAATATTAATCTACTAATGGACAATTAAAATCTGGAAAGAAATATTACATTTTCACCATCAACATACAGGGTGTCCTAAAATGGACTGACTCATATTAAAATTTAATAATTTGTAAATGATGATAGCTATTATAAAAAGATTCTTGCAGAAGAATTGTGTAAGATATGATGTTTTTTTTTCTTCTTTACTGCGATTCCCAGTTTTATTTTCAAATAGAAATGGTAGATCACACTGTATGCAATAGGTACTAAATCAAGGCCCAATTTTTTTTTAGCCTTGCTCTTCTTCCAGCATTGATATGAAGGAAAAAGATTAATTACAAGGAGTGGGTCCTTAAAAACAAGATTAGATTGGCAACTGAGATCTATTTCATATATTAACCTTCTTCTTTTGAATCAATACTGGGAGGACTCAAGCATATTGAGAAAAGGATAATAAAAAAATAGCTATCTTTAGATACATAAACCTAGTTGAGGGGACTGGTGAGTCAGATCTCAATTTCCCTTGCTAATATTGAATTTACAGAAAGAGGTATATTTCCTTATTTTTGAAAAATTCCACAGGAAATTAACATTTTTTGCTTCTTTTTTCTGTGCACTCTTCTTAAACTATGTCTTTTCTTCTTCTTCTTCTTTTTTTTTTTTTAGTTGTTAATATTTTTGAAATATATGCTTAATTTTACCTGAAATGTTAAAATCTTACTAGCAGCTTTGTATGACTTTAACACATGAGATATTAAATAAAGCATAGATTTCAGAAATGTTTTTGTAACTAAGAAAAAAAGAGACATCCTTTAAGAAGAATATACAGAAAGAAGCCAAAATATTAATATCTAAAAAAAAAAAAAAAAAAAAAAAAAAAAAAAGAATGCATTCTATTTCCATATCTTTTTCGGTGAGAGGAAATTTTATATGAGACTTGGCAACCCTTTTAAATAAAAATATGTAACATGATGTTCTTTTACCTTCACGATCTTCTTCAGAACCTTCAACTTCCTCTTCAGATGAGTGACATTTCTAAATAAAAATGAAAAAATCCATTAAAAAACAGTTAAGGTTTACAATAATAGGATAACTTAAAAGCATATCAAGTCAAATAGATTGGAAAGTTCTGTATTTTCTTCCATTTGAAATAAATTCTTCAGTACCACATAATAAAAGTTGTACCAAAGGTTATAGACAGCTTTGAATAAGAATAAAATTAGCCATTTTTAAGTGCACTTTTTTATAAGCAGTCAATATGTAATCTTAATATTACCTTTAAGTTCCTGTCTGTAATCCCAATTGACAGAAAAATATAAAAATTTTATTTTAAATACCACTAATTTCATAGAGAAGTACAGTATATGACCGACCATATCTAGAATCATTGGGATTAGAGGCTTTCCAAATTTCAAGTCCTTCCAAAGTTCATATATTTCTTTTCACAATTCCTTGATAAAATTTGCTTTTTTTTTTTTTTGTGTGTGTGTGTGTGTGTAAGATACTTGTTAAAATTTGCATTTTTTTGCTATTCTTGAATGAACTTTTGATGAAATTTGTATTTTTTTTGCTATACTTTGACTGAAGTTAGTGTTTTTTGCATAATTCTTTGACACAATTTGTGTTTTTTGTTTATTTTTTCACGATTCCTTGATGACATCTGCATTTTTTCTGAATCCTTAGACGATATTTGTGTTTTCTTCTCAACCCTTTGACTAAATTTGCAATTTTCTGCTATTCTTTGAAAAGATTGCTTTTTCTGCAATCCTTTGACAAAATTGGTGGTTTTTCTTGCAAATGATAAATGTAATTGACTCATTTCATTGACTATCTGTCAAAATTCAAGCTATCTTATATGTTCAAATTTTCAGCCTGACGACCAATTTTTTAATTTTTTGGAAGTAAATGCCTTAAATTTTTGGAAAATTCAAAACATAAGCATTCTTAGTGAAAGATCTCATGATTTTTTTTGTTTTACTGAATAGTAATATAAATTAATTTAAAATTAAAATTTGAGAGAAAAACGATTTTTTAAATTTATGGGTCATTCTATGTCAAATCACCCAGATTTTTCCAAAAATGACACCCATCATCACTAATTTCGATAAAATTTAGTGGATTTGTAGATTTCTAATACTGGTTACAAAAATATCAATTATATTGAAATTGATCAAATGGTTTGTGGGTTATGAGCTTTTAAATTGCTCCCAAGATGGCCGATTTACCACCATTTTGAATTGCACATGTGATAACAAAAAGTCCATAACTTCTTTCAGGTTTAAGCTAGACAGGGTTCATACAGAGTTGGAAAGAAAAAATCCAAGGAGTACGAAAAAAAATCAAAGGAGTCTGAAAAATTTTAAGGACTTGCCACTTTTGTTGTAATCTATGTGGCATGCACTTGCACACGCCAATTTTTAACGCCTCATTTGGAGCAAAGAACATTTCAAACAATTTTTTCTCTATTAGAATCTAATTATTGGTTCTGAAATTGCACAGAACTCACAACCTTGGTGATTTTGTAAGTTTAAATAAAAAAAATACACAATCAACTTACCTAAGAAGTGACCAATGGTCATATACACAGAGATCAGTCAAACTCGAAACACTTATTATGTATATTGCATACATCTTTTTAAAAAGTTTTCAAAGTTAAAAAAAAAAAAAAAAAAAAAAAAAAAAAAAAAAAAAAATGCTAATGCAACATACTTGAAAAAATATAACAGCTTCCGAATTTTTTCTTTTAGAGCAGCGATAAAGTAAAGTGTCCTAAAGCCAACATCTAACAAATATTTAAAAGCATTACTAATTTTCTAACATAATTTAGAATGAGTTTTTCTTTCTTCTTAAATGAAAGATATCTTGGATTTGGAAAATTGATAATGCTTTAAATATTTGTTTTACTTAAAGATGTCAGCTTTAAGAACTGTATTTTGGGTGTCAGCTTTAGAGCATTTTACTTTAACCACTTTCTTTGAAGGTGAATGTTGTCCATGATATATATAGAAGGTGAAAAAAAAAAAAAAATCACCGTTATTAATATTCCTGTAAGATACTATTCTCTATTATCTACTCTTGAATACTTTAATTAAATTATGTACACATACATAAATAAAATATAGATAAAAATTTTAACAAAAATCCTGGATAAAAGATTCTTTCGTGAGCAATAATGTTCGCATGTAAAACCACAATACAATTTAAGGAGTTTCTAAGGAGTATTTTGTTTATCTAAGTAGTTCTAAATACTACTTGGGAACGTTTTCATTTCTAAGTAGTTTCTAGGGAGTCTGTACGAACCCTGGCTAGAGCTTTCAAATTTCTTTTGTTTTGTTCAGAATAAATTAAACTTTTATTTAAACAGATTTTTATGAATTTCATTCTATAAAAATGACTTTTTGTCATTTTTTTCAAGTAAAAAAAGGCACAACTTCAATGGCTGATTTACCCCAATGATCCCCCTTCAATTTTCATCTAATTGCTTAAATAGGTAACTCAAAGTGTGTTTTGATGACTGATAAAAAAAAAAAAAAAAAAAAAACTTAATGGGCAGTTCACAGGTTTTTATATAAAAAAATAAATTGCATTTTACTGACTTTCCAGAGTAGCAGAAAACAAAAGATAATGATGATGTTTCATTTATTACCAGAAATATCATACATATTTACATCTAAAAGTTTGATAAGGTTTTATGTTACATAAATATGTATATTTAATGTGGCTAAAAAAAACGGAACCCCATAGAAATTAATAGAAATGCCAATAATAGATTCTTGCAAGACATAGAAGTACTTTCCTGACAAATTGATTCAGTAAATTATGAGTAAAAAAGAAATGATGGGATCTACAAATAGTTGCATTTTATGGCAAAATCGTACTTTTATACAAAATACAATAAAATTGCAACTCTTAAATAAAAATTATGGTACTTTAAAATAATACAAAATAACAAATCACATACACAATAAACATGCTATTAAAAATATATCTACATCAATAATAATTTAAGGTAAAGATAATTAATATTTTTAAAAATCCCTGCAATCAGGCAGATGTAAATTTTTAAGTTAAATACAGTAAACTTTCTCAAATCCGCACAGCTTGGAACCAGAAGTTATGTGGATTTTAGAATTTTGCCAATTTCTGGTCAATACTTTGTTTACATTTTTTAAAACAGGAATTTGAATGCAATTAATAATGCAATCAAAACTAAAATGAATGCTTTATAATATAATAAAATATTGAAATAATAAAAAATTAAAATAATAAAAGTTTAGATAATTTTCAAAGTGATTAAAATATTAAAAGCAAAAGTCAAGTTAATAATCAATAATATATGATTAAGTATTCATTATAAACATGAAATATATTTTTCCTAAATTATTCAATGTAGCTTGCCTTATAACAGTACATTACTGTTTCACAACAAAATCATGAAATAAGGAAGTTTTATTTCAGGTTTAGCTACATTTTGATTTAATAACCAAAAAAGCTTGATTAATACATAAATATATTTGATAAGAAGATTGTGATTACCAATGATATCAGAAAAATCTTGATTTTTTTCAAAATAAATTTATTTTTCCTTTATTTGAAAAAAAAGAAGAATTCAGTATTATTAACAAAAATTACAAGTTAAAATAAAATGCAATTGATATAAAATTATAAAAGTCAAGTTTTGTCCCTATATCTAATGAATGTTTCATTATTTATATCTGTAAATTATGTGTGGATTTTTGAGAGTTGTGGATTTTAGGGAGTCTACTGTACTTGTTTCATTAACAAAAAACTAAATCAAATTTAGATATAAACCTATATAACGTTTAACGAGTTTAACAAATTTATCTGGCTATTCTTAGAATTTAATTTTTCTGTTAGAACTGGTTTTATCAGAATCATGTTAAGACAGTGTATACAAAAAAATACTTTTTTATTCTCAACAACTCTCAATTTTCTGACACATTTTTAAAAGTAAAAACATGATACTTGTTGATGTGATGTTTTGCAGAGATTTATAAGCGACCTCATTGCTGCAACGGGCAACTATTTTTATATTCTGTGCACACCAGTTTTTTTTCTAATATGAAGTTTGAATTACATTTTTCTTGCAAATGTTATCAAAGCATCTATTACGGATTTCAGTTTTAAGAAAGTGGTGCCAGTTAAAATTAAAAAATAGTCGCCTGAGGTACCCTTGCAACTTGTATTTTTATTTTTTGTTCAATGAATCAGATCTTAATTTACAACAATTATTTTCTCCATATAACCATTTTTTTTCCATTTCCAGTACTATCACTTTGAAAAATTCAATTAAAAATGCCCACTTTGACAGCAGTTTTCAATATATTATGCCTTATATATATACATATACATAGAAACTACCAATTGAATGCATTTGTGAACAAAAATGGATTTAAAAATGAATCAGAAAATCCAATGCTTTGCTTTGCTGGACTGTCCCGTTCACATAGAAAACAAGGCATTTTTGTGTACCCAGCTTTTTGTGTCAATAATATTAATATAAATTTGTCACTGCAGATAAACCATTTGTATACCTCATGCTGAATACAATCAGATTTTATTCTAAAAGTTGTTAGATAAGTTTGCAAACATCCACAAATATACATTTACATTATCTGTGACTATTACATGATGCTTGTTCTCGGCAATAAATCTTCGAAATCAACTCTACAAACAAACTACAGTAAAGCATCGTTTATACGACGATCACTTATACAATGTTTACATTTATACGACGTTTTAATGTGATCCCGATTCATTCCTATTCATTTTAATGTAAAAATATATCTTTTATATGACGCTCAAAATCGTTTATACGTCGATTTTTCGATTTTGTATAGGTTTATTTTTCTTGTATATTTTACGAGCGAGCGGAAGTTGGCAGCTATGAATGACACCAAAGAGTGCGTTTAAATGCACTTTAAACAATGTGGGCTGGTGTTCGATTAGTCTGAAAAATCAGCTTACGTGTAACAGATTACACTGGGAGGGGTCGTTCTTTTTTCGAGGATGGTCAGCTTTCCCGACCTGTTTAAAGTTGCAAATAGACTATCCTTCAAACTGTTATCAGTATTGGCGAATTTTAGTTGGCCATGCGCGTTTTTGATCTGTAACTTAAAATGGAAAGGAAACCATGTACTGCAAATGAGAAACCTTTCGGTGAAAGATGAATAAAGGTACGCATATTTAAATTGCTTACTAATCCCCCCATATTGTTTTTAAAATTATTTGTTTATTTTAGTTTGTTTAATTTAAATATTCATACATACCATCACGTTAAACATTAAAATTAAGTGAAAACAAAATTAATTCTAGTTTTGGAAGTGAAAATCGATTATACGCCGTTATCGTTTATACGACATTTTTCGGTAGTCCCTTCGGCGTTGTATAAACGATGCTCCACTGTACACATGATAGAAGAAGACTAAAAACAGTTATGTAATTAACATAAAAAATGCATTTAGGGGACGCATTGGTTCTTAATCATCCAATATTATGCAGACTAGTGTAACTTACAGACCTACTGTCAGGAGAAAATCTCTGAGAGGAGCTGTTTCTTCGGAGAATACCAACTGGCAGAGATGGTTTGAAATCCGAGGAGGTTACAGTCTTGGCGCGATTTGCATACGTTAGATGCTCTCCTTTTTTTTTTATGTTTTTCTATTTTCTCTATTCGACAACACAAATATATCGAATTTAACAAAAAGTAAGGGGGATCGTATAGGCGTTCTCAGTGTTACAGAGTATAGATGAAAAACTCTTTTTTAAAGTCTAATAAATTTTTTAACATGTAATATTTTTTTTGGTTGTCTACTAAAACTGAAAAATATTTTTATCTAAAAAATATTAATTGTGCAATCAAAAAGTAATGATTTTAACTTATGTTGTTATGAGGAATCATTAATAAAAATTATTTTGACAACAATATAATACCAATTGTCGTAATAAAATGTTAATCATCAGTTTTATAATGATATAATTTGTCTTTTGCATGGATGAAGGGACTACTGAAAACAGTGAGGGTAAGGGGGACTACACTCCCTTCCTAAATGTTTGAAAATGTATAAATTTTGGTCATTTTTGACTAATTTTAAACATTTGGCAATCTTTAATGAAAATTCTAATTATTGTCATGGGGACTCCCATAAAAAAAAAGGGGGAGGAGGTCGTAGTAATCGCCCCGCATGTCCTACATGAGTCGAGCCCTAAAACTATTGCATAGAATTTGCCCGAATTTCATATTCTGTTGAATCTTGTCATACGTTGGTGTTGATTAGGTTATGTCAGTTGATTATTTATTTAAATTTATTATGAAGTGTTGACAGGTATCTGATTAAAAAAAAAATGTTTTGGGATTGCCACATCTGACTTGCTAGATTTTAATTATAGGAATTAATTTTCTATCAAATAAAACAAGAGCTTCTCTAGATTCAAACGACAGTAAGGGTGTTATTTTTTTACTTAGGGGCAAAAAAGGCATTTGGGGGGGGGGGGGGGAGCAAAATGGAAATATTTCTTAAACCAATATGGCAATATTTGGGTGCCTGAAACTGCTTAGGAGAAACTCAGAAAAAAGTATAATGCTGGCAAATGAAGAAAAAAAACTTTAAATGGTGTTTATCTTTTATAGAATAAATATGTTATAGACTGTTTTTAGTCTTAGAAGACAAGCAATGATTAAAAGTTTAATCAGTGGAAAAATATATGATCAAATGCGAAATAATGAGGAGAAAAGAATATAACCGACTGGCAATAACCAAAACACAAAGCAGACTATGATAAGCTCCCCTTTTTCGTGCCTAGTATATACAAAAGAAGCCAACAATACTTGCAGTCACCCTAAAATAAAGTGGACGAGTCCGTTTCTATAGTGACCGTGGGAAGAATGATATTTTACAGGGTTTTTCTTGTTACAGGTGGACTGTACTGTATTTTTTATTTAAGAGTTTTAATTTTATCACATTTTGTATTATATACATGTATAATTTTATTATATAATGTACCTATTTGTAGAATTTTTTCTATCATTTCTTTTTTACTTTTAATTTATTGAAACACTGCAATAGATTTCAATTTGTCAGGAAAGTACTTTTATGTCTTGCAAGAATCTATTATTGGCATCCCTATCAATTCCTGAGGGAAATTTTTTTAGCCACATTAAATATATATATTTATGTGACATAAAACCTTATCAAACTTTTGGATGCAAATATGTATGATACTTCTGGTAATAGATGAAATATCAACATTATCTTGTGTTTTCTGTTATTGTGGAAAGTCAGTAAAATTAATTTATTTTTCTAAACTAGCAAAAGCCATGCTTTGTTTGGATTCGCGAAGTATTATGCAATAAGATAAATATTTGAAAGTAATAATATATTTTTAAAATTATTTTTTGCATCTTTATTAAGCAAAAATGTAATTTTATGTTTCGGCGCATTTTAATTTTAAAATGTATTGCAACCAAATAACTAAGAATTTCCTCAGATTGTTTATTTATGATATAAGACTGGTATAAATAAAAATATTTTCGAAGTAGAATTATACAAAAAATATTAATACATTTTATTTGTTTACAATTCTTTTATTACCACTTTATAAAAACATAATGTAACGCTTTTAAAATTCATAAATATCCTATTATTTTTAACACAATCAAACTGATTGGTAAAGTTATCATACAAATTGAATATTTCCAGCTAAGCGAAAAATTGCCCAGGCCGGGGATCGAACCCGGATACTTGGCTTACAAGGCCAATGCTTTACCTGTTAAACTATCTGGGCGATAGCCGGCTGGGATTTTTCGCTCAGATAACCTTAATGGTCGTAACATCTGGCTGTCATATGAAACAGCTCGCAGAATAAACCGCAGGTAATGGAACTCCATATAACGATGGATACGTAGATATACTATTATTTTTAACACAATCAAACTGATTGGTAAAGTTATCATACGAATTGAATATTTCCAGCTGAGCGAAAAATTGCCCAGGCCGGGGATCGAATCCGGATACTTGGCTTACAAGGCCAATGCTTTACCTGTTAAGCTATCTGGGCGATAGCCGGTTGGGATTTTTCGCTCAGATAACCTTAATGGTCGTAACATCTGGTCTGTCATATGAAACAGCTCGCAGAATAAACCGCAGGTAATGGAACTCCATATAACGATGGATACGTAGATATACTATTATTTTTAACACAATCAAACTGATTGGTAAAGTTATCATATGAATTGAATATTTCCAGATGAGCGAAAAATTGCCCAGGCCGGGGATCAAACCCGGATACTTGGCTTACAAGGCCAATGCTTTACCTGTTAAGCTATCTGGGCGATAGCCGGCTGGGATTTTTCGCTCAGATAACCTTAATGGTCGTAACATCTGGTCTGTCATATGAAACAGCTCGCAGAATAAACCGCAGGTAATGGAACTCCATATAACGATGGATATGTAGATATACTATTATTTTTAACACAATCAAACTGATTGGTAAAGTTATCATACGAATTGAATATTTCCAGCTGAGCGAAAAATTGCCCAGGCCGGGGATCGAACCCGGATACTTGGCTTACAAGGCCAATGCTTTACCTGTTAAGGTTATCTGAGCAAAAAAACCCAGCCGGCTATCGCCCAGATAGCTTAACAGGTAAAGCATTGGCCTTGTAAGCCAAGTATCCGGGTTCGATCCCCAGCCTGGGCAATTTTTCGCTCAGCTGGAAATATTCAATTCGTATGATAACTTTACCAATCAGTTTGATTGTGTTAAAAATAATAGTATATCTACGTATCCATCGTTATATGGAGTTCCATTACCTGCGGTTTATTCTGCGAGCTGTTTCATATGACAAACCAGATGTTACGACCATTAAGGTTATCTGAGCGAAAAATCCCAGCCGGCTATCACCCAGATAGCTTAACAGGTAAAGCATTGGCCTTGTAAGCCAAGTATCCGGGTTCGATCCCCGGCCTGGGCAATTTTTCGCTCAGCTGGAAATATTCAATTCGTATGATAACTTTACCAATCAGTTTGATTGTGTTAAAAATAATAGTATATCTACGTATCCATCGTTATATGGAGTTCCATTACCTGCGGTTTATTCTGCGAGCTGTTTCATATGACAGACCAGATGTTACGACCATTAAGGTTATCTGAACGAAAAATTCCAGCCGGCTATCGCCCAGATAGCTTAACAGGTAAAGCATTGGCCTTGTAAGCCAAGTGTCCGGGTTTGATCCCCGGCCTGGGCAATTTTTCGCTCATCTGGAAATATTCAATTCATATGATAACTTTACCAATCAGTTTGATTGTGTTAAAAATAATAGTATATCTACGTATCCATCGTTATATGGAGTTCCATTACCTGTGGTTTATTCTGCGAGCTGTTTCATATGACAGACCAGATGTTACGACCATTAAGGTTATCTGAGCGAAAAATCCCAGCCGGCTATCGCCCAGATAGCTTAACAGGTAAAGCATTGGCCTTGTAAGCCAAGTATCCGGATTCGATCCCCGGCCTGGGCAATTTTTCGCTCAGCTGGAAATATTCAATTCGTTTCATAAATATCGTCTGCTTAAATGATTTCACAAAATAAGAATAAATTGTGTATTTGAATTCCTAACACAGAAAAATACTTTTATAATTGAATGTTAATAAGAGAATTTTCACAAATTTTAATTCATTAAAATTATGCTATAATTTTTCTAAAAAAAAGTATTTTATACATTTTATAAAAGAAATCATGAAACTATACATAGTTAAAAGGAATGAGCATAGTTTGAAAATCTGAAAGCAGTTTTTGAGATATTTTATCAGAATAATGAAAATATATTTTATTTATTTATTTAATGATGATCCTAACTATAATTACTGACCCCATGATTTAAGTTTTTATTCTAAAAACGTTTCACTTTTTATTTGAAAAAATGTGTTCGTAAGGGAAAACCATGTAAAATAAATTAATTAAAATAATAATTTTTTGAAAAGTATTTCTGTAAAAAAAATAATATTGTGCAATTCTACAGATCATAATTTATATTTGTGTTTAATTTCAAGTGAAAATACTGCATAGTTTTTTTGTAAAGTATACGACAAACTGTCATTTGAGTGGCCTAGTAGAGGATTCGCTTCGCTCATCCTAATAAAAACCTGTGAACTATCCATTAAAATTTTTTTATCTCAAAACACACTTTGAGTTGCTTATTTACGCAATTAGATGAAAATAGAAGGGGTATCATTCAGGGAAATCAGTCATTAAAGTTGCACCTTTTTTTACTTTAAAAAATGACAAAAAGTCATTTTCTGACAGCATTTTTATAGAATGAGGTTCACAAAAATCTGTTTAAATGTAAGTTTATTTTATTCTAAACAAACAAAAAAAAAAAAAAAAAAAAAAAATTGAAAGTTCTAGCTTAAACCTGAAAGAAGTAATGGAATTTTTTTATTATCACATATGCTATTCAAAATGGCAGCAAATCAGTCATCTTGAGAGCTATTTAAAAGCTCATAACTCACAAACTGCTTTATCAATTACAATATAATTGATATTTTTGGAATCAGCATTAGAAATTCTACAAATCCACTGAATTTTATCAAAATTGGTGATGGTGGGTGTCATGGTCTAGGTGATCTGACATGGGATGATCCTTATTTTTTTGGAGGGGTGGGGTGTGTGTGTGTGGAGGGGGAACCTTATTTTCCCACCACTAAAATAACATTTTTTAGAGGTTACACATTGAAACATAATTGGCAGGGGAAAAAAAGGTAATCTGTAAAAATTTCAAAAATTTTCAGAAATTCTTTAATTTTAGTAAAATTCTACAAATTTAAATTTAAGATTTTGAAGCTTAGGATAATGGGTCCTATAATGAAGCAGCTTTTTTAGTTACAGAAATTCAACAATTAAATGAAGTAAAAAAAACAAAAACAGTGGTATTTAAAACAAAACTTTTGTATTTTTTTTGGCAACATGACACTAATTTATGATACAATGCATGAATTTAGCATGGGGCAAGATTATTAAAAATTCTCCATTAAAAAAAAAATAAAATTAGGTTTTTTTTTTTTTTTTTTTTTTTTTTTTTATGAGAAACTTAATGATGTTCAGAAAAGCTTCATCCCTGATTAAGAAATAAAAGGAGTAAAATTAAATATTTTTATTGATTTTGCATAAAAATTAAGGCTTTTAAGCACCAAAAATTACTTTTGAAAATTTTAAGGACTTTTAAATACTTTCAAGGATTGTACGAACCCTGTTTAAAAATTCAATTTTAAATGTAGAACTTGGAAGTATATATTTTTTTCTTTTTAGCTATAAAAGTATCTTCTCAAAGAAAAAGTTATTTATCTACAGAATGACACAATCAACAAAGAAAAAAAAATAATTTTAATTTATTTCATTGAAAATATTAAAATATCATATATATAGTTTGAAAACAAATATCAAATATATGAAAACATTGAAAATATTAATCATTATGATATTCTAAAAATAAATATTGGATATTTATCATCATATATATCATGACATACATTCATTGATATATATCATCAAACCCGAACAGAAAATTGTTTTTAAAATAGATACATGATAAAATATTGTATTATTTTAGTATCATTATTATTATAAATTATATCCATTATAATATTGTTAATTAATCATCAAAATTCCATTCAAAATACAGGGATAGTACTGGGCTTAAATAATAGTCCAGGATTTTTTTTTCCCACGACCACTTCAGGACTTATTTATCTAAATTCTACTAACTAAAATACTGTGTGTAACCCCCATTGAACTTTTATTTTTATTTATTTATTTATTTATTTTTAATAATAAATAATACACTAACTATACAATATTTTTCTTTATCAGGTATACATGTAAGAAAGTGATTTTACTGGCATCTTTTAACCAAACTATTAAAAAATTGAGATTTTTGCATTACTGATTGACGAAAATTACAATTTTTTCATGATCAATCAATAAAAATCAAAAAAGTCTTTTCTTTCTTTTTAACTAATTGTATATATATATTTGGTGACCGATAGACAAACACTGCAATATATTTTTTTCTTAATGATTGATTGATAAAAACTGATTTTTATAACTAATCGATAAAAAAATGAGCTTATTTGTGAAAAATCAGTAAAATTACAATTTTTAATGATAGATTAAAGAAAATCATAACTCTCATGATCATTTTGTACCTGCTAAAAATTACATCTACCCTTGTCTTGGTATCGTTGTAAATTTGGCATTTTGATTGCCAGTTTGTTGATTTTAAATATCAATATGGTACAAAACTTGGGAAATTTCAGAAAATTTGCTATATTTTAAGACAATTTTAGGATAAGTATGACCCTTCAAAATAGATCTGTATACAAAACTACTGTTCTCAGTCTGTTTTAATACATGAGAGGTGCAACTGGATGCTACTTTTATGTTTTATTTGAACCAATATTATGAAAGAATAATTTTTGTGGTACATATTTTTGTTTTTCTCCTATAAATGTTGTAGAAATATAACATGAAGATTATTGCCTGGAAATAGTGGTTCAAATAAAATATATTTGTCAGAAGCACCCTTGATACATTAAAAAACACTATGTTTTAAAGAACAGCAACTCAGTGCATATATTAATAATTAAAAAATGAAATAAATAACAAAATTTTCAATCAATCTTGTGACAAATTCTACAAGCAAAAAATAAATAAATTAAAAAAATAAAGATAAAGTGTAAGTAATAAATAATATGATGATGTAGTCAAGCATTAGTGGCTCAGAGGTATCATCTCTAATTTTGACATAGGAGATCCAGTGATTGAATCTAATTTATTCCTACATGTCAGTCCATTAAACTGAACCCACAATATTAATTTTATAAAATGTTCGGCAAGCCAAATGGAGTCACTTTCGAAAATTTTAAAATTGTGGTAGAATTCTTTTAAAACAATGAATGATATGTCAAATAATGAACAATAGTAAATTCTAAAATGACAATTGACAAACCATTATTTCAGAGGAATATCCTGATGCTGACCAAACATGAGCAGTTTGATCACCAGATGCACTTAGTACTAAATCTTGAGTTGGATGAAAACGGACCGAGTTCACAGATCCTTTATGACCCCAATACTGAAGGATACAGTTGCCACTCTGGATATCCCAAATCCTCGCAGTATGATCTGTAAAGTTAGAACATTTCAAACATCAGCAGTAATCAAAGTTATTTCCAAAGATCTTATCAATTTATTTATGAATTTTCATATATTCAATCACTTTGATCATATAAATACAGGATGTCTCCCAAAACAATGCAAGTGAAATTTTGAAAAAAAATTACAAAGAAATTCCAAAAAACCTATTTATTTGCAGAGTTTATATAGACTTGAGAAAAAGAGAAGAAGAAAAATACAAGAAGTCTATAAAAATTTGAAGATGTCACAGGAAATTAAAGGACTTATCTCATTTTTTTATGTATGCCAAGTTCTCAGGTAATGCATGCATCCATTCTAATTTTTAATGCCACATTTGTAGAGCAAAACAGATTTTATTCTACTTAAATCTAATAATTAATGTTAAACATAGAATTCAAAAATATTTCTTAATGACTTCATAAATATATGAATACAAAATTTCTAGCTTATTATTTTATGAAGTGACCAGCGGTCATACATACAGAGGCTAATCAAATCTCAAATACTAATACAGCTTTACATGCAACCTAGATTTTAAGATTAAACTTTGAATAGAATAAAAACATGTGGCACATACCAAAAAAAAAAAAAAAAAAAAAAAAAAAAAATAGCAACTTAATTTTTTTTTGCCTAAACAATAACATAATTTAATACTAATTTTTTTTAAACTGCAGAAAACTTCTCTTTTACTATGATTAATTGCTTTTGTACTATGTATACTTAAAAAAGATGAGTATATAATAGTGCTATTTATAGTATTGTAAGATATAAGTCCTACACTTCAATAAAATCATTAGTCAATGATAAATTTTGTTTTGAAGTAATTTAATGAATTTTTAAGGAATATTTGATTGATTTAAAAAGTTATAAGTAACCCTTGGAATTTTTTTCAAATCCTGCGTTTGTTATAAAAAATTTACATTACTTAGTTTTACAGAACTGATTTTTGAAAATGTTCATGCAGAATATGGTAACTGACAATATATATATATTTATGTTAATTACTGTTACACATCTTCTTTATTTAGATTTTAAATTCTTCATTTTGACCATCTTAAAGATTTACTGCCCCTTAACATCAATTCAATTGCTTAGAAAGTATAATCATAATGAAAGAAAACCTTTAAAATTCTACACTGTAAAGCATATTAAATCATCATAAATACTACATGTACTCATGTATAAGTCAATCCTCCCCCCCCCCACCCCCCAATTCCTCAGCAAAATTTTTAAAAAAATTGAATTTTCGTGTATAAGTTGAACCACATTTCTGGTAATATTTTGAAAAATGATTTGTAATAGGGGATGAAGAAAAATAATAAATTTTCATTAAATAGGTAAGCTTTTTTTTTTGCACATTTCTAATCAGATTTTTTTTTTTTAATTTCAACGTTTTAAAATTGTAAAATTATGTAAAACCAAAGAATCTTAAACTGTTTTGAAACCGATTCAAATCAGTTGAATAATACTTAAAAAGAAAAAAAAATACTTTCAAAAATCTATTTAAGCCTTATTTACAAGGATAAAAAACTTCTTAGACTGCTAAAATATAGTACTTCTTTGTACTGTAGGACTTTCAGAAGAAATATCTAGAAGTATTCTCAAGTGGAACTCTTTTTATAAAGGGAATTAAAATGTGAAAGGAATATTACTGCAGTGAAGGGACTTGCATCCCAAGAGAAACTGGGGGGGGGGGGGGGTTAAATGGTTATATGGGGTTTTATGGGGCAAGATCCCTTTTGGGACATGTTGACCAAGACAAAGTCAAAATGAGAACAAAAAATTTTGAATGTGTGTTATTATTTCCTATTTATATTATTTCTATGTTTTATATATGTTAAAGCAGATATCTCTGAATAGAGGAGAAATTCTCTAGGTGCCCCTATTGAGAGGTTTTATTGTATTTAGATAAATTTTAATCTTGTTACTAGCTCAAAATATTACACATAATGAGTATGATGTCGAAAAAAATAAATTATCAGGCACACGAAAATTGCAAACCAACTTTGGGAATCTCTAAAACAGAAAGGGTGGAGGGAGCAGCTCCATGGCTTAATATTTTACCAGGATTCAACCAAGGTAAAACATAGCTATGTATAATGCTTACAATAAAATATGCTTAAAAAAAAAATACTAACCGACTTCAAAAAAAAGTGCTAAAAAGAATTAAATAATTATTTAAAATTCTATAATGATAAAATGTTATTGAATAACTTAAAATCTGAAATCATGTGTCGGCATAAAAATGATAAATTTAATATGTACAATTTAATATCCAACAAACATGGATTTTCGAGAAAATATTTTTTACAAAAGATGAATTTTCAGATTTATCATTTAATATACGGATATACACTATATTGCCATTGATTATTGGACACTTGCGATTTTAGACATTTTACTAAATATCTAGAAAAATACATAAGGAATCATCTCGAAACTCTAAGTGTATAAATATAATAGTATACTCCATAAACTGCCATGAAGATTTTTTACCGAAACTCCATAGGGGACCGTCAACAAATTAAAAAAGAATGAATATCTTTTGAATAACCCTGTCAAAACTAATGTAGCAAAAGTGCTCAAACTCTAGATTATGATTGAATGCCTTATTGTAATACACTGTGTTCATTTTTATGCAAATAGCATGCATACTCGCAGAGTAATTAAGGTTTTTATAAAAATGGTCTCAAATTTTTCCAAGTTTTTCCCTTATAATTTTCAGAATTCTTAATATAAATTAATATTTTTTTCAGAAAATAGGACAAACAACATTGCACACAGTACCCTGTAATCAGAATTAAAAAATAATAAAAATTGTATGAAAAATGAGTAGGTTTACTAAATAATTTTTTACTGTGCATGCGTCAAAGATATCAAAATTTCATTTGCATATTATGTTAGCTAAATGTACAGAGCAACTTTTGTAAAAGTCTCAAAATCATAGCTTGAAAATTCTGAAAGTAATCGTCTATAGAAAAAGGACAAAATCCGTTGTTTCCAAAATGAAGCAAAAAAATGAGGGATTTTATCCAAATGCAGTAGTACATCCCATATTGTGTATTCTATATTGACACTAATCAATGAATATATGGATACAACCCCTCTTGTTTTTGCTTCATTTTGAGAATAACGGATTTTCAACTAATTCAATTGACGATTATTTTCAGAATTTTCAAGTTATGATTTTGTGACTTTCACAAAAGTTGCTCTATACATTTAACTAACATAATATGCAAATGAAATTTTGATATCGTTGACGCATGCGCAGTAAAAAATTATTTAGTAAACCTACTCATTTTGTACACAATTTTCATTATTTTTTAATTCTGATTACAAGGTACTGTGTGCAATGTTGTTTGTCATATTTTCTGAAAAAAATATTATTTTATATTAAGAATTCTGAAAATTATAAGGAAAAAACTTGGAAAAATTTTGGACCATTTTTATAAAAACCTTAATTACTCTGCGAGTATGCATGCTATTTGCATAAAAATAAACACAGTGTATTACAATATGGCATTCAATCATAATCTAGAGTTTGAGCACTTTTGCTACATTAGTTTTGACAGGGTTATACAAAAGATATTCATTCTTTTTTAATTTGTTGATGATCCCCTATGGAGTTTCGGTAAAAAATCTTCACGGCGATGTGTGGCGTATACTATTATATTTATACACTAAGAGTTTCGAGATGATTCCTCATGTATTTTTCTAGATATTTAGTAAAATGTCTAAAATTGCAAGTGTCCAATAATAAATGGCAATATAGTGTATACATTTAAAAAGTAATCAATTACTTTTTGAAGTTTGGTGCAAAACTACTCCCATTGATAACAATTAAGCAACGAATTTCCTGAAGAAATATATTATTTTTTCCGGCTTTGTATCATGTTTTCCACCATTAAAATAGTTTTGCACCAAACTTCAAAAAGTAATTGATTACTTTTTAAATGTATATATCCGTATATTAAATGATAAATCTGAAAATTCATCTTTTGTAAAAAATATTCTCTCGAAAATCCATGGTTGTTGGATATTAAATTGTACATATTAAATTTATCATTTTTATGCCGACACATGATTTCAGATTTTTAGTTATCCGATAACATTTTATCATTAGAGAATTTTAAATAATTATTTAATTCTTTTTAGCGCTTTTTTTTGAAGTCGGTTAGTATTTTCTTTAAAGCATATTTTATTTCCTTCTTTTTAGTTGTTAATACAGTAATACATAACTAGCCTAAATTCAATCTATGTTGAATGAACATATGAATTCAATATATGTATAAAATAAATAATTTCTAATACAAATTATTATTCACCAAAATTATTTATTAAAAGTAAATAGTTTATAATAAATATTTAATTTTCATTAGAAATATGGTTTTTTAGGATGTAATATTCATAATATAGCTGATTTTAAAAGTAAATTGCATTTATAACAGTCTACATTCAAGGATATATTTTAGTAGAATTATCTTGAGAAGAAAAGAAACGCAAACTACAAAGTAATCTTTGAATTGAATCTTCACGGATTTTAAAATTTGATTCAGAATTCTACATTATTCTTTTCCAATAGACTCTATCACATGTTTCCTCTAGTACAGTGCCTCTATACGAATGCTGTGACATACGATACTCATACTATATTTAGAGAGAAGATGTTTGCCTAAACTAAGGCAAACCTAAGCATTTTTTATTCCAGAATGTGGCATTAGTCGCTTGAACAAGTTCGTTTACACTACAACATCTAGAAATGGGAATCCGTGGCCGAGTGATTAAGATGCCGCTCTGCCAAGCTGGAGGTTGTAAATTCGATTCCCGCTTGCTCCATTGCACACACACGCTTTCTGTGGAGCTCCTGGTTGTATTTCTCTTGTGATGTAAATTTCCTTGTGCTAACTCGTCCTTGTATATTGAGGATGATTTATAAGCAGACTTTCATGTCAAGCACACAAGTCAGATGTATGTTGTTCAAATAAAATAAAAAACATCTAGAATATATAGTATAGAAATCTGTTATGCAGACAGCGATAAAAAATTGTATCCTTTAAATGTGCAACAATGGTACTGAAATCTAAAGTATCGATCGCAAGAACATCTGCGGGATTTCCTAATACATTATTTAGATTAGCAAAAGTTTTGCAGTTTTACAAAAAACCGCAGATGTCACTGTTATATTTAGATTTCATCAGCATCATTGCATGTTTAAGGATACAATATTTTAGTGCCTTTTTTAAGTATTACTGAGGTAGCCGATTTCTACACTATATACTCTTGGTGCTATAGTTTACACGAGTGGTACACTGTTAAAAATGTGAAACTTTTGCTGCATCGTCACTGCATCGCTTTGATAGAATATCTGTATTTTGACCAATGAGAATCCTCCACAATACATTTAAGTAATTGTTTTCTACACTATAAAAAAGTTTATCCTTTTGCTGCATCGTCACTCCATCGCTTTTATAGAATATCTCTGTTTGGACCAATGAGACTGCTTCATAATACAGTGAAGTAATCATTTCCTATAAAAGTGATGGAGTGATGATGCAGCAACCTGGTCAAATTTTATACAGTGTATATAAGCGGTGGAGTGACGATGCAACAAAATTTTCAAACTTTTAACAGTGTAGTCATTAGCTTGGCTATAATAACTGGTGATTGCCATTTGTTCAAAATCGTAACAATCAATCAATTTTTATACCTCGTATGACACCATGCTGTCTCCCTATATGAGTGTACTTTGACGGTGGACTTTCAGATATTCGATATCTACCGTAAAATAGGGTGAATAGGAACAGCGGGGTGAATAGGAACGAAACTTCCCGGTCATACAAATAAATTTATTATAAATATATTTGCTGATATTTTTAGTTGCCAATTTTTTTATAAGAAGGTAATAACATTAAGAGTTGGGAAATTCAGTTTTGACATGTTTGCACATCTACTGGAGTATATAAAAATTTTTCAAGAGGATCCTTAAAAACCTCATTTTTTCAATGCCTTCAAAACTTTGTATGTAACTTCAGTATTTTTCGTACTCTAAACCTAAGAAAGGGGATTTTTAATTAATGATAGACCTGTAAACGATATGCTGTATTAAATTCTACTTATTTCTAAACTACATAATGAAAAAATAAAAAATGGCTTGTAAAATCAGAGGTTAAGATTTACGGGGTGAATCGGAACACGTTTTCTCTTATGGTTAATTTTTCTACGCAGTAATAGTTTCATCTATTATATGAAAACATATGTAAGAATAAGTATTGTAACAATATTTTGTTTGTTCTAATTACTTGAAGAGTTTAAAAGTGCCCATAAATTACTTGGTTAAACAAAAAAATCAACGCCTAATCCAACAGACATGGAACACTCAATAAAAGAATTCAAAAATACCAAATTAGGTAGAAAAACTGCACAGAATTATTCTCTGACATCCACAAAATTACACAAACATCTCAAAATGAAAAATCAATTAAAAAAGAGATGGATGCAAACAGTACTAAGGGCTGGGGATGAGGACGTATTAGTAGATCATATTAATACATGCAGCGATTGGGGCTACTCAATAGATTCACTTACCCAATGACTTCTAGTAAAAGCTAACACAGAACAGATCTGCTTTTGTATTAAATTCTACTTCTGCAAATCGAATATAATTTCTTAAAAAAAATTTAAATTTTTCTTGATTTCAAAGTTGTTTTTTAATTTTCAAAAAGGCATATCTTTACTTGTATATGAGATAAAGGCTAGGTTTCACAGTAACTACGTGTTCCTATTCCTCCCTTATCATTATTACCTGTTTTTATTAACTCTATAAAGTGTGAATCGGAATAAATAGAGATTATAACATTTGTTCCGATTCACCTCTATCTGCAGGGTGAATCGGAACCCATTAAAAAAGTAAATAATACATATATAAACAGTAAAAATGTTTCGTTTTTGCTTAAAAAGTAAAGAACAGAACAAGACCGAAGTTTCTAGTAGAAAAATAAAAAAGTTAAAAAATCAATTGTTGCTATTTTTTAACATTGAAGTTGAAAAGTGTTCCGATTCACCCCATTTTACGGTACTTTTGGTGCCAGTTATGCTCAATGTTTGTGTATACTGTACTGTGTACACTGATACTGTGTACACTGTAAAAAATATGACTATTTTGCTGCATCGTCACTCCACCTCTTTTATAGAAAACGACTACTTCAGGCTATCATGGAGCATTCTCATTGGCCAAAAGAGTGATATTCTATAAAAGCGGGAGAGTGACAATGCAGCAAAATAGTCATATTTTTTACAGTGTAGGGTGCTTTAAAGAAATTCTGTGGAATCAGGAACAGAACAATGGCAGAAATAAAGGAAATAACTCAGTCTGGTTATTTTCCAGGAGAAATACCAGCATTTCTTTATAGAAAAATAAATATAGTTCAAAAGTGCGAAATTCAGTCTTATTGAATGATAGATTTTCTCTAAAAATATACTGGTTCCGAAGAAATTTTGGTTCATAAAATTCAAGAACCCGTACAAACCCTGCTGCAGGTATTATTGCATTAAGTTAACATGGTGCAGTTATCGAAGAAAAATAAACAAGCAATGGATAGACTAGCAAAACAAGCTGTATGCATGGGAAAGAAGCGTTTACTGGAATCAAATAGGGATAAAAGGTTGCGTCTTCAAAAAGGAAGACAGAAATATGCTATTAAATGTACACTGTAAAAAAGTAATCAAAAAGTAATTAAGTGTACACTGTAATATGACTATTTTGCTGCATCGTCACTCCACCGCTTTTATAGAAAACGACTACTTCAGGCTATCACAAAGCATTCTCATTGGCCAAAAGAGTGATATTCTATAAAAGCGGGGGAGTGACGATGTAGCGAAATAGTCATATTTTTTACAGTGTAAATCAAAAACTGTCCACTGTTGTGGTTACTCATAACCACTGCCATATTTTTTATTCAATTTAATTTATCGTGTATTTTAGTAATCTTTATTCATTTATTATAAAAAATTTGCATTCTAAAAATTTATTTTAGTTCTCGTCCTTTTTAACCTCCCATGTAAAGTTTCTTTTCTTACGTAACATTTTGTTGATTTGAAAATGTTAAAATGTTTTTGAATTTGTTACTTCCGGTTGTGGATTTTTCTGAGTTTTCTCGAATATTCGATGGGGGATGTATTTCCGTTTTATAGCCCCTCCTCTCGTCCAATCGGACTCTATTCTACTGATGCGTAATTTAAAATAGGTGAATCCTTATATACATTTTTGGCTTTGCATCTTTCAGGTGATACAAAAGTTTAATCTTAAAAATTCAATTTTCCTTTTAGTGTTGAAGCATTTGGCCTATCTGTTTTATCGCCATTTCTATAACCCTGCCAATAGGCGTATTATGAGATTGTGGCAACCCCCCTTTCTCCCTTTGAGGCTGCGTTTGTTTTCTTTGGAAGAGAACGGTACAGAATCTTGAAGGTGTGCTAATCCGATGTCTGTATTTTTATTGTTCCAAAAGGATGGAAGATATCGTGGGTTATGATTTCAAAAAAATTAATTTAAAATTAAAAGTAAAAAGATTTTACAATAAAAATGTGATGATACACTGCTTATGAATTTCCTTGCGGCATTAGATGGGTCCGCGATAATAGGACCTGTGGTGTATGGAAATGCTTCGTCGAAGCATAATCGCTTTTCAGTTGCACTTCATTGCATTCAAAGAATTTACATAAGGATTCCAAAAAAGGAACATGTCTCCCCTTATTCCCCAGGAGAAACACAATTCATTTCAAGTATTTTCTTAATCGTCAAGAGTGGAATTTTAAAAGAGATGCTAAAGTGCCAGGTCTCTAAGAAAAAATGAGAGACCACGTTGTATTTTATCTATTTTTTCCACAAAAATAATAAAACAAGATTTTTGCAACAAAAAAAAATAAAAATTCTTTTTTAATGAAGAGAAACTCCCTGCATCCTTTTTGATGTCTTTGTGTCCTTTTTTTTCAAGTTCCTGCAGGTAAGCAAATATTCTATTATTCTGTTTATTTTTCCCTGCATCTGTTCAAAGAATTTGATGAACTCTGTCAGTCAAGTCGATCGGTCTTTTGCGGCCACAAGACGTAATGTACTTGGAAAAATTACTAATTCTTTTCCAGAACGGCTTAAAACGTTCCAACCAAACACAACAGTCCATCTACTTCCTTTGGTATCAGTATGAGCCTTCCTGTTTGGTGGATAACAGAACTTGACCGGGATCCAAATAGATTTTGCACTGTTATCGAAATCAGAAACTGCTTATCATTTCTGTTATCGCTCCATCAAAAACCTGCATTTTGTTTTAAATATTTGCTATTTTAAGAAGGCACTCTATTTAAAATCAGCAGCTGCAGCATCACTCCAACGCTTTTATATAAAACAGTTAGTTTATTATGTATGGAGCATTTTTTATTGGTCGGAGTTGAGATATTCTATACAAACACTGGAGTGATTATACGGCTATAGCTGTAGATTTATCACACACTGTAAAAACTTTTACCCTTTTTCTGCATCGTCACTTCATCACTTTTATAGGAAATGGTTATTTCGCGGTATGATGGAGCATTCTTCTTGGTTGAAACAGAGATATTCTATAAAAGCGATGGAGTGACGATACAGCAATAAATTTTCTTATTGCTCAATCTTCTTTAGCAAACTTCGCAAAGCCTGTCAGGATCCCGACTTTTTTTCAGTCCAGATTTTGCATGTTGTAGAGAAAAGATCTTATATCTGTATATGAGTAATTTCCTGAAAAATGAACGCTTTTAATTGGATGATTGCTTCAAAAACAATTTGAATTTTTAAAGTTAAAAAAAAAAAAAGTTCTAATCATCGGAATTTAATGAAATTAAAATGGGACTACATGGGTATCTTATGCTTTCAAACAAAAAAATAATTATCAAAATCAGTTCATATTTAAAGAAGTTATGAGTGAACAGCAAATACATACAGGTCGAAATCATAACCTCCTCTTTGAAGTCGGTTAAAAAAATGACTGTAATTTAGATGCATGAGGTATCTGAAATTCAGACGTTTAAGTCTCTGAAAAAAATTAAGACACTTTAAAACGTCTGAAAATTGAACATTCCATTTTAGACACTTAGTGTCTGAATTTCAGATATTTTAATTTAGAATGTAAGGAATCAATAGTTATCACATACCAGCAGATGCTGTTGCAATAAAGGGGAGCCCATGTTTAGAACAACTGACCTCCCACACGCCGTCTCTATGACCAACATACTCTTTGGCAAGACGACAAGTGAGAGTAGGTGCTTTAAATGTCGACACAATCCGACTGGTGGAGGCCTTCAGTTTGTAGGTACTCTTGATTTTCTGGGACAGCTGACTTGCTGAAAAAGAGATTCAAGCTGGTTTCAGATTACACAGAAACAATATCTTACAACAAATAAAACAAATGATTTGACATTGCAGAGGAGAGGAGGAGAATGTTTGCCCCACCCAAAATATCTTATAATTTGAAACATAAAGACACTTAAAAAATCTAGAGTAGTGTAAGATTTTTGAACAGATAAACCTGTGGTTCAAAATCCAGTAAGAATTTTTTTTGGTCAGAATTTTAAACAAAACAACATAAAAAGCAATACAAAAATTTAACTAGAAAAAAAATTCTGCAATCCCTTTACAATAATAATTTTTTTTTCTTAAATTTAATTTTAAAATTATTTTTTAAATAATCAAAAATAAACAAAATTTAGTTAATCAAATTACAAAATTAAGGGTCAAACAATGGCCCTCTACTGCATGCAAAGTGAATGTACTAACTAGGTACCACTGATCTTTCTTATGAAAATTCTGAATACACAAACAATTTTATATATTTGATGACATATTGATTATTTTATTCAATGGCATTTTCTCATCTTCTAACTAACTGCATAATTCTGCTTGTGCTGCATTTTTACCCTTTCAGAAGTAAAAAAAAAAAAAAAAATTATGATGAAAATGACAGCCTGTAATCTCCATTTCAAACATGCTCTAGTATGGCCTAACTGGATTAGTGTTATTTGACACATTTTTGACAATAATATCCTTTATCCAAAAAATACAAATTTTTTTTTCTTAACCCAATATGAAATGACTCTACATAAAAAGAAATAAAGAAATAAAAAACAAGAAAATGTCTTTTTACAAGTGCTTTTATCACTAAATATCTTTTTTTTTTTTTTTCACAAATTTGTAATTTAAAAATATAAGTTTTTGCAAAATCAGATTAAACATATAACGCCAGATAAATTTGAGGGTTATTTAAGGTTATTATGATAGGTCTGGACAACATTAGGCCCAGACTTCTTATGATATGATTAAACAAATAAGTAGAACCTCAGTTAATATTTGATTAATTTTAATTTCTCTATTTTAAAGAAAATAACTAACTCAGTCACTGCTGCTACCATAAAAAATATTTTGTGACAAGAGATCTTCATTCTCTAATATTAAGAAAACCACTGCATACATAAATATTAAAATTGGTAATATTATAGAGAAATGTGTGATAAACATGTCATGGACAGTTCTTAAATTGAAGAACCATTTTATGAGATATTAATTGATAAAGTTGGTCAAAATCATTCCATTGTAAAGTTTTATATGAGCAAAAACTATACATTTAATTTAATTTTTTTTTTCAAGAATATACATTACAAACTTGAGCATTTATTTATTTAATGACTTTTTTCTTTAGGTTTTTTTTTTTCAATTTTTTTATTCAAATTTTCATCTTTTCAAGAGATAATTTTTTCATATTTTAGAAGAAATTATTTTAAATTGTTGCCAATTGTAAAAACAGCAAAAATAATATTTTCTTTCAATTAAAAATTTATTTATATGTGACTATTACATACATATAAAAAACATTAAAATTAAATGATTATGCGTTAAAAACAGGAAATCATTGAAAATTACGTAAAAAATGGTATTTACACATGAATATTAAAAGAGAAAGAAAACTTAAAAATAATAAATTCATTAATATACTTTATGAGTAGAAAATGAAGGAAATTACATCATATTATTTTATATATGATGTAATTATAACATTGCCAAACAGTTTAAAGTTAAAAATTATTTATAAGAGACTTTTATTTCATATTTCGGGATGAACTGTTTAACTTTTGTTGTCAATTCTAAGAAAGCACAAATAACATTATTTCATTTTTAACAACAAAAGTATTTTCATGTGGATATTTAAAAGCAAAAGAAAACTTGGTAAAAAGTACTCTGATTTAAAATGTCTTATTTAAGGAAATTTTCTTATAGCATTATTAAAAAATATTAGGAGAGAAAGACTGGCCATGTTTACTTCATTCATTTTATACTAGCTTTTTTTCAACTGTTTAACTGATTTTGTTTAATAAAACATGAAAACAGTCATCAGATATTTTAACAGAAGCTAATTTGGCATTAAAATTTCCCAATTAAAGGGAAATGAATGGAGACTCCTTTACACAGAGATTACCATTAGTTTTTAAATTATAATTCAATCTTCCTTAACCTTATTAAAGCAGATCAAATTAGTGTGTTTTAAAGTTTGCGATGTCCAAAAAAGGTTGGTAAGCATAGTCTGCTTCTCAATCGATATGCCTTGAGATGTTTCAGAATACAGTAATAAAATAGGGAAGCCTACAGGCACCATAGCACCCTTCGAATGCTTTATTGGTGTTCAGCTGACTCTTTCCTGTTATTAGCTTTAAAAAGTGATTGAGGAAACTCACTATTTTAAATTGCAAGGACAATAACATTTTTTTGAAAATTTCCAGCAGTTTCCAGTCTTTCAAATTGAATACTTTTTTTCCTCAGCACTTTTCATTCCTTGAAAATGAATATTTTTTTTTTTTTCCCAGCAGTTTGTCTATTTTTTCAAAGCATACAAACCATAATGTAAATTATAGCACCAAGAATAAATAAATCAAATATCAAACCTGTAATAGATTCTCTTTTGGCCTTGGTTTTTACACTGGGATGGTCAGTACTATCGACCAGTTCAGGCTTTTCCAACACAATATTGCAAGGTTCCTTTTCCAGTTGTTCATTCAAAGCCTCAATCTTTTCTTTAACTAAAAATAAATTTGGCAAATCATTCCTACAACATCTACTTAAATAATAGCTGATGAAAGTGTATATATTTCTATTTAAAGTAAGTATAAAAATATGAATAGTTTCTTTTAAATGCACTCTTAGCTTTTTAATGCTTATTTTGAAAATCATGCTTCACTTCATGACTGCAATTCATAACTTTTCTGAAACGTCTCGGTTACAATAAATAGTGGAGCACCAATTATCAAAACCAGTCGAGAACTGCATTAATTTAGATAAGCAAAAGTTTGGATAATAAGATAGGCAGTTTTTTTTTATGTTTCCAACTGTGTCAAAATATTTAAAATGCATTTTTTGCATGTAACTTTTTTTTTTCTTTACTGAAATAAATGTATGTTTTTCAAAACATAGTAGTGGATAGGTAGATTTAAAAAAAAATTGTGTGTACATAATTTTTTTTTTTTTTCATTTTTTATCACGGTTAGATTTGGATTTTATATATTTTTTCTTTGTCACTTTTATATTTATTTTACATAATTTTATTTTTATTTATTTATTTATTTATTTATTGGTACTTTGTATAATTTTTCAAATTATATATATATATATAAAAAAAAAAAAAAAAAAAAAAAAAAAAAAAAAAAAAAAAGCTTTGGATTGTTTTTTACTTTAAAGAAGATGTTCTTTTAAATATATCATATAACCGATTCCTCCCAAATAGGATAGGATCAGCATTTTACTGTTATTCCAACCATTTTATAGCTATTTGACAACATTCTTCAAAGGCTTCACTATGTGATAAGCCTTGATTATTTTCCAGGGATTTATCCAGACTTTTCTCTCAAAATCCTATTTTTGTAAAACTCTGAACAGCTTTTTTACATTTATGAAAAATCTAGTCCCAATTTTCTGAATTCAAAATTATCATTATATTCAAGGGGTTTTCTATATGTTTTTAAGAAGATATATGTTAGTAAGATAATTATTTTTTCTTTATGTAAAAGTGATAGGTCATATTTCACTTTTAAACGATTAAGTTTATGAAAGATTTAGTTTATAGCTGTGAAAAATTTTGTAAAAAGCTTATTTTTAATACAAGGACTTTTTCTGAAGGACCTTGTTTAAGGTGCAATATTTTGTAAAGGGTCCTGTTTCCAGATAAAAAAAAATTTTGAAGAGTCCTTTAAAAGATCCTATTTTTCCTAAACAAATCCCTGTTTTCAAAACATTTTTTTTTTTTTTTTTTTTTTTTTTTTTTTTTTTTGCACAGCTTTAAATTGCTTGAAAATAGCCTGTCTTTTTCAGAAATGACAGACATGAAAAAAAGAAAAAAAAAAAAAAATCAGACAGATTCAGCAGAAAGTTGTGCGGATTAGATTTTGCTTCCATTGATACAAAAAAAGTTTTTAATTTCAAGGGCAGTGATGAAGAAAATTGAAAAAAAAAAAAGTTGTTTTTGAATAACTGGACAGTCTGATTAACTGGAGCATGGATAATCGGTGCTACACTGTACTAATTTGGTACTGGTACCAAACCCAATTATGAAAACACTGCTTTTACTTTACACTTGATTGAAGTGCAAAATAAAGAAAGTTTTTAAAAAATTATAATTTTGTTCTGATTTTAATTTAAGCTACTGCAACAGGAAAGAAAAGCATTTTTTGAACTATCTATATA
This sequence comes from Maratus speculifer, assembly GCA_964019185.1. NCBI lineage: Eukaryota > Metazoa > Arthropoda > Arachnida > Araneae > Salticidae > Maratus > Maratus speculifer. Next base: position 17,873,458 of record OZ025292.1, on the reverse strand, counting down.
AAATTTCTAAATTATTTTTTTCAATCTATAGATATCATAGACGATCATAATTTAAATAGTAGTATTGAACTATTGACTAATAAATGCATATTTTTTTTTAAATGTTACACTGTTATTTTTTTCTACTTTTTTGGATTTAAAATATTACATTGTTGCAGTTCCACAACCTGTTGATTTTTTTTAGCAAGCATGGTTTGATAGATATTTAAATCCATTGTCATAAATCATAAAATTCTCCACAAAAATATAGGTCTATACCAAAAAATCATGTGTAATTGATAAATTAACTAAATATTAAAAAAGAAAAACATGCAGCTGAATATATAATACAATTCCATTTTATAAACTAATTGGAGTCAAATGTTTGCTTATTTTCTGTGATCCTTTGAAGAAAATTGCATTTTTTCGCCTGATATTATGACAGAAATTGCATTTTTCTGTGATCCTTTGATGTCTTTTGTGTTTTTTCCACAATCCTTTGAAGAAATTTGTTATAGTTTGTACTCGAATTTTTGCTGTATTTCATTCTCTATTGTTACCTTCAACCCTCCCACCTCCATTAAAAATGTTAATAAATTTTAATACATTATTTGCATCGATCTATGGGTAACTTAAATTCAATGACAAAACAGCAGAATTTCACATTTTCTCTGTAAAGTAACATGTCTGTAGTTTCTGATCAAATGTACTTAAATAGATCAGCAACATTTAAGTCATAAACAATGTGTTGCAAAAAAGTTAAATTAGGAATTTTTTTTATAGAATAGAATTAAAATTTAACTTGTTTTAAATTTTAATGTATGATTATTATATTTAATTTTTTTAATTCAAAATTTTAAAAAAAAGTTTATTACAACTACATAAATACTTGGTTTAAGTGAAGTTTTTATGATAGACAATGCCAACTAGCAATTTTGAATTCTTTTACCCTTAAGCTTTTTATTTATTTTTAATTTAATTAAAAATATTAAAATTTTAAAAGTAAAAAAATAGTTTTCTTAGTTCATTAAAATAATATGAATATATATATATATATATATATATATATATATATATATATATATATATATATATATATATGCACACTCACACACACATATATGTACAATTTTAAGAATTCTACACACACATTTACAAAAAATTCTACAAAATGCATTATAAAACATAAAATTCCATTAACATTACATATATCTCTATTAACATATGTCATGTAATGCACATTGAAGTAACGACATAACAAATGAGTTCGTCAATATTAACAAATAAAAATTTAAACTTACGTGTAATATTTTCAGTATACAGAGTTTCAAACTCCTTCTCAATCTGATTAAAGAGCTCATACAGCCGACATCTGGAATTAATTTCATAGGTATGAGAAAACACAACATTGTTTCTTTAATTGTAATGTTAATTAAGTATATTGCATTTGTAACTTAACGGAAATTTGCAAATTTCTCACAGTGTACATTCCATAAAAACTCGGAGTAAAATCATAAGAAAATTTTCAATAAAAAGGTATACTTTTCCAGTGGAACCAATTTTTGAAAAATATTGGGTTGACTCAAAAATATTTGGTGGGTTCAAATATTTTGGTAAAATAATAGGACCAGTTTGTTGTTTTTTGGTGGATGCGCAGAAGATGAAAGATAAGAATTTTAAGTCAAGCTATGATGTTTAACAAAGTTGCAATTTTATTAAATTGTATTCTCATATGTTTTTCTTTATAAAGACACTAATATTTATTGTAATATTATCATGTCATGTCATGAACATGACTACAAATTGAAATAGTAGAAATTAAAACATGGACATTTCAATTTTTGGGATTTATGGGAGTCAGTTGGAGAATTAAAAAAATAGTCATTGACAAAATAAAATTTGTTCTAGGGAGAAAAATAAATAAATAAATAGAACAATGAATATTGGGCACAATATTATTCAAAATTATGGGTAGGCTCAGACCCCCATATAAGTTGGTGTCACTGTACTTTTCTGTTAGTTGGGTGCAAATCTCACAAATAGCATTTTTGGCTTGTCTTGGCAGATTTTATTTTTCATTTTATTGTTGAGCAGTATAAATTTTTGTCCAGAATAATTGGTTCATCTGTATTGACAATATTGTCATTAATTAGATTTTAATCATTCAATTCATCAATCAGATTTTGTCATTAATTAGTATTTTAAGTAATAAACTTAAAATACTAAGTTAAAGGTTCGTTGTTTCTGTTAGCATAAAGTTCTAACTTTTTCTTTTCAATTGAATTTAAATTCAATGCAAGGTATTATTTTCATACCACTCAAATATTTAAAGCATTTAATACAGACTTTGATTAGTGAGGATTTAAAAAAAAAAGCTTTTCTTAGAAATCTGCACTAACTTCAGGCATGAAAGTAGGATATGAGAAAAAAGGTGGAAAATTTTCGTCATCTATACAGCAGCACCAAACTCATGTTAATTTAAGTGTCATGTTAACAGCAGCATATACAATCAAATTAAATGTAACTGCACACATTACTGGTTTTTATTTTAATAACTTAGAAAGTATAAAACTACTCATTACTTCAGACATACATCTCGAAAAAGATATCCCAGAAATTATCCTAAAGTGTTGTATAAATAGTACAAAATATTCTAAATCAAAAAATTTCCTTTCACTTTAAATTTTTAGTCTTAAAAAAAAAAAAAAAATCATTCTTGAAAGGCATTTTGAACATCTTTATTTATATGACTTTCAGATGCTTATATGATATAAGCTCACCTTTCATTTTATGTCTCTTTTTCACAGCAATTCAAGAACAAACTGCAAGGATTTGAATAGACAAAATGTCAGATTACAAAATTTTTCAGCCCCCCCCCCCCCCAAATATTCTTCTAAAATTTTCTTTGCATTTTTGCATTAATCCAGAGAATGTCCTCCTTTAGGAGAAACTCTTTCATGCCTGACTAACAGGAATAATTCACTGTAATCATCTGCTTATTTAAACAACATTTCTCTCGATTTCAAATGAAACCTTACAAATGACTTCAATTTATTATTATTTTACTTGCAATATTTTGATTAACAATCACAATTAATTTTTAATAGAATATAAACTTTTTTCAATATTCATCCTTTAAAAAAATATAAGTAATTAAACACCCAATAGCAGAAAATTCTCCATGTGTCTGTGACAAATACTTCAGGCACAAAAATTAATCTGCAGGTAAAATTTTTTTTAAATTGAAGTGTTAATTAATAAAATAATCACCTACCTATAGAGTTTTTCGGCATTTCATAAATTTTTATTAATTGTAATTTTTTGCATTAACAAATAAAGAACTAAACATAATATGAAGCAAAATAAAGGTTCGGTGAAAAAGAATCTGCAAGAGAGAGAAGAGAATCGTTGATGCCCATCTCGAACTTTATGCTAAAGGGATTAAACATAAATCAAAACTAAAAGGAGTCATTTGAGACTTGTAGAAATAATGTCAAAAGGTGTCACATTTAGAGATGGGAATGGTCGGAAAAAAACCGGAAAAATTGGGAAAAAAACCGTTTTTTTTTCCGAAGGCTTATTTTTCAATTTTTCCGAACTGGAAAAATTGAAATTTCATTTATGAAATAATATAGTGAAAATTTTGTAATAGCTACATTCTCATACTTTTTATTTAATTTATTTTTGTGTTGAGTGTCTCACATGAAAATTTTAATGTGGGTAATCTGATCTCTGAGCAGAAATCTGTTTGAGATGACTTGAAAGGATCCTTCACATTTTTTTCTTGTTTGAAACACAAGACCCTTTGCAAAATTTCTCTTGAAAATAGACATTTCAGAAAATGTTTAATCAACAAATTGAATCTTTCGCAAGTGCAGTGATTGAAGAAGAAAAAAATCTTATGCCATACAGCAGCTGAATCTTATTAAGTTGCATATATGTATGTAAATAACCTTATTAAAAATTTCTAAATAGGAACCTAAATATAGTAATAATTTCTTATTCAAAAATTCTGAATATATTTTGTACAAGTATATACAAAAAGTTCATAATTTCACAAAAACTTGATTACATGAAAAAAATCTAGATATGTAATTAAATGCAACTTCTCTTTTTAAAAATTAATTCATGTGTAAAATTATTGCAATAATATATGCAGATTAATGGAAATGATAAAATTAAAAATTCAACATAAAATTTTGAAGTTTTTTACTATTTTTATTACTCTAATCTATCTTTTCAAGAAGTATTGAATTTGTGAAAAATTTGACTTCCAGTTTTTGGTGTATTTAAACGTTTCAGAAGGTCCTGAACATGTTTTAATGGTTTTCAGAAAATATCTGCCACTCTGTGAGTCTGTATGTGACAAATTTTATGGGCACTCTATCTCAAGAACTGATGCATATAATTTCACAAAACTTTAGATTCAGTTACACCTTGATATAAACTCGAGATGTTTAGTTTATTAGTGTATATCGCCAAACCGATGGCGCTGCTATGCTGCATTATTCATAATTTCCACAATAGTTTTATCTCAAACTAATGTAGTATTTTTATAAAATTTCAGATTAAGTTAATCTTTGACATAACTTCGTGCTCATTACTTTTTGGTGTAAATTGCTCAACAGATGATGCTGCTATGCTGCATTATTCATGATTATCGCAATAGCTTTACCTCAAGGACGATTTTTTTTAAATGAAACTACAGCTTCAGATCTATATTAATGCTGTTTAGTTTTTGATGTAAATTGCCCTATAGGTGGCACTACTACGCTGCATTTTTCAAGATTTCGTTATAGCTGATTAATTGAATGTTTTTTAAAGGTGTTGAATCTAAAATTGATCTCCATAATGTACAGTAATGCTGCAAACACATGGCCAGTTTGCATTAGAAAAGTACAACTGCAATGAAAAAAAAAAAAAACCCAATTTCGTAACTATGTTCCAAATTATACTTTCCCTCTTGATTAAACTTTGAATTTTTTTTAGTTTTCTAAAGCAAAGTAGAAGTTTATCTCTGTATGTGACTGCTTTTGTTAATTCCTCAAATAGTGAGCATTTTCTATTTGTAGTGTTCTGTTTTCATAACTTTTGAGTTCCACTCTTAGAAATATAAAACTACCATGTGGAAACATTATTGAATATGGTTTTTCTTACTCAAGAATAGAATACCAGATTTCAGGGTAAAAAGAAAAAAAATTACATTTAATTAAACTTTAAAAAAAAAAAAAAAATTCTGGTTTTAGTGAGTAAAAATCTAACAGTCAATAAATCCTACGCTATTTTATAGTTGCAGACCTGAGTAAGCCAAAGTAAAACTTAGTTTTGTTTGAATTTAGATTATAAAACTAAATCAAAACTTTTTTGAGTTGAGGTTGGAAAGCTATACCAAAACTAAACATATTTTATAAAGGAAATAAAATTATAATTCTAAGAAAAAAAGTAATAATGTAAAAATATACATTTTTTAAACAAACAATGGACTTTTTGAATACTGATATTCATAATAATGACAAAACTGTAATAATTTCTTTAAACTAGTATCATTTACTTAAAAACTATACTTATGTAAATGGAATGCATAATTTATTTCATTCCAAACTGCAGGCATATTGGCTCAGGTTTTTACATTAGGTCAATTGGTAGTTAAACATGTAACTGAAAAATCATTTCAACAGAGATATGATATAACAAACAATAGCATTAAATAAAAATTCTTAGGCTGTGGAAAAAAAACTAAACTTTTAAAAGCAGGCTTTGCTACTTTCTTTTTATTTTGTAATATAAAGTGAAAATAATTTTCATTTAATATATATAAATGGGAAAAAATGTTTACTATTTAATATTCTCTAAGAAAATATAATTTATTTGGGAGAAACCGTCATGAAAAATCAATTTTTCCATTTTTTTCTGAAAAAAAAACCAGTAAAAAACCGGTTTATTTCCGCCACTTATATTTTTCCGGAAAATTTACATCTCTAGTCACATTAAATAATTTCCACACATTTAGTCAATTATACAAATATTAATATACTAAAATTTATATGCCTAAATGCTATCTTTATTCTATTACCTGAATATTAAAAAGTATATTTTAAAAAAATACACTTATTTTTTTTTCTTTTCATAATAAAAAAAGTGATTAATTACCTATAGGCAATGGGTAAAATAATTTCACTATCATCTATACGACTGTAAGGTAAGTGTAATTCAGCATCCGTATTACTTGAAACTCGTCCAAAGTTCTTCATTCTTTTGGTCTTAGAGGCCTTAGTATTAGCATTTTCAAGAGGCATTTTGTATTTTGGAATTCAAATTCTAAATAAAGAATAAAAAATTTAATATTTCTAACAACATATTCCAAAACTATTCAACACTTTTAGGTAATAGAGAAAAAAACAAAATTGTTCTTTTATTTCACAATCATTTGACAAAAATCGCTCTTTAATTTGTGGTCATTTAATGAAAATCGATCTTATATTTTGCAATCAAAAGACTGGTTGGTTGGTTGTATAGGTTTTAATGGCACAAAATCCCTTGAGGGACATGCTGCGCCAAACCAAAGACAAAATTGTAAAAATGAGGAAAAAAAGTCAACGGGAGGCTTCCCATCCGGATATGGTCAGGTAAATATAAGAAGGCAAAAACAGTAAAATGCTAAATCATTAGATTATGGTAGGAATAAGATAAGATTAAATTTCAAAACAAAATGTAAAAAGTGAAAGTTGCATTAAAAATCCTTTGTAGATATGAGTTAAGTTGAAAAAGGCAATGCGGTGATCCATGAAATTGAAAATCAATTAAAACCAGACAAACATATTTAAATTGTAATTAAAATTCTAAAACTAGTTAAAAATTCTAAAATAGTAAGATAGTGACACGATAACCAAATTGGAAAAGTACTACAGAAAACACAAAATACAACTAAAACAAAGACCAATAATAATAAAAAAAAAAATAAGTAAAAAAAAATAATAATAATAATTTAACCAGGCACATACTCTTCAAACATAGTATTTTCCTCGGAATCCGAGCCACTGCCGTAAGACTCGGATTCCATAGCTTCTTGGACATAATGCTGCAGTTGCCTGGGGTCTTTAAAATTTCTTTTGCATGGACTGAGCGATGAATTCTGCAATCTTTTAACGACAGTCTTCCGCCGTGGGGTTGCTGGAGTTGGGGTTTTTATGGTTTCAGTTTGTTTTTTAAGCATATGTGATTTCTGTAATGTTTTTGATTTTGTAGCAGTTTGGATCCCAGCCTTGGTCCCTTCTTTCTGAACACCAGTTTTCATTATTTGACTAGAGTTGGGTTTTTTAGAGTTTAATGCAGATGAGTTCGGGTCATTTTTTTGTGAGGTAACGGCCTTAGTTTCATTTAGAGGTTTGGATAATCCCTTAGATTGAGCTTGAGATTTCTGACTTTTAAATTGAGCAGAAGATTTTTGTGTCTGAGTAGGTCTGTGTAAAATAGTAACAGGTTCTGACGAAGGTAAATAGATATCACGGGATTCTTTGATTGGGGTGTTTATTGATTGTGTTTTGGCTGACTTTTTTGATGACATAGACACGTCAGTCTGGGTGCTAATATGTCTTACAGATTTAGACTGCTGCTTCAATAGGCTTGAATAAGATATGCCGACAGATGGGGTTCTGGCTTCTACAATTTTACGAGCTTCTGGGTAGGAAAGATTTTGCATTATTTTTACAGTTAAAATTTCTTTTTCACGGATCCAGTTTGCGCAAGAGCGAGAGAAAGCTGTATGATTACCCTTGCAATTTATGCAGCGTTCTGATTTTTCACATGAATTGCTGTCGTGGTCAATTTCTGCACAGCGTACACAGGTAAAGGAACCGCAACAGTTAGTTTTAGTGTGGCCGTATCGCTGACATTTAAAACAACGGAGAGGAATGTACGGTCTGACAGGACAATTTAGGTAAGCAGCTTTAATTCTTGTTGGTAAAGTAGGGCTATTGAAAGTGAGAATGACATGCTTTGTAGGAAGGACTTGGCCATTCCGACGGATCGTGATACGACATGCATCTATAATATTTTGGTCTTTTAGGTTTTCTAAGAGTTCATCTTTCGTAGAGAATAAAAGATCTGGTTCAGAAATAACGCTTGGCTTGTATTTAGAGTTTTATGCACCTGAACAGAAAAAGGGACTATTGTAGAGCTATTTGAAAGAATCTGTGATTGTTTAGTTGTAGTAACCTCCACTAGTAAATCCCCAGACTTTAATTTTTTGAGAGTATGACCATCCCCTAAGGCAGACTGGAAAGTTTTTGCTATGAGAAATGGTGACGTTTTGCCAAAGGAACTATCAGAGTGGCTATCAGTGCGTTTAACAATAAAAAAGCATATGAAGGAAGAAGTCGGAACAGTTTGGTGCTCTCCACGGGGGAGAGACATAGAAGGAAATGAAGTTTTCCCATCCATGTTAAAAATAATAAAATTCAGACCCCGGCCGCACCACCCACTACTGAGCCCAATAAGGGGATGCACATTTGTGCACCAGTGCTAACCAGGGCCCATACGGTCACAAGACAAACCTATGTCAGTCTCCACCCATAACGAGATGACTAGTATTTGCTCGCTCACTTGATCCCTAAAGCCAGTGACAAAAGCCAGCTGACCAGCTGATTGATGCAGAAGGGACCAATATGCACCTCCTGTCTACCTGAAGCAGAGGCCAAAGCAGTGTGTTGGTTTCCCTCAACTGCCAGGATCCCCCTTTCCAGGGACATGGGTCGCCACGCACGGCCAACACGTGGGTGGTTTACAATTCTCCATGACTCGATATACAGGATGACATTGGCCCATACAGAATTGCCCTCACCTCAGGAGAGGAAACCACAATGAGAGTGAAACAAAGATGAAAGGAAGACAAGAGGAGTAAGAGGAAAAGGAAAGGAGAAAGATCACTCAGGTGCCCCGGGGTTGTGAAGCCCGTGAATACCTAAAGAAGGTATCCCCCTGGGGCACACAAAAGACAAAAATTACTGTTAACTCACATTCATTTGACTAATCTCTGTTTTATTTGGTGATTGTCTGACAAAAAATCGCTGTTTTATTTGTCGATGATCTGAAGAAAATGATTCTTTTATTTCACAAATGCTTGACAAAAATTGCTGTTTTATTTCACAATCATTTGACAAAATCGCTGTTTTATTTCATGTTCATTTTGACGAAAATCACTATAGTATTTCAAGATCTTTTGACGAAAATCATTGTTTTATTTTATTTTCATTCAGCAGAAATAGTTATTTTATTTTTTGCCATTTGGCAAAAACTATTCTTTTAGTATCTGATCACATAATAAAAATCGTGAATTCCGAAAATTTTTAAAAAGTAGAAATCCCCATTTGGCAGAAAAGTGGCATCCCTGAAGCAAAGAGCATTTTGCTTAACAAATATTTACAAACAAACTGATTGAAATCAGAAACATACATGCAATGGAGACTTTTAAATATTATTACCTGCTAAAGCATTTTGGGAGGACTATTTTTAAAGCATAATTGTAAAGATAATAAATAAATAACTAAAAAATTTAAATTATAAATAGAAAAATTTTCACCATATTTGAAGTCTTTTAATGCATATTTTACTTTAATTCTATAATTGAGAGAAACCAGTTTCTTTTTAAAAAGTTAAAATTGACAGTTTCAGTACATTTATTTTTGTGGGTGTTACTTATGCCATTAAGATTGATTACCAAAAAGGATTGTAGACTAATCATCTTTATCATTGTTAACAAAGTAATTTAATGCACATTATTAAATATAAAAACATTATTTAAAATCATAAACAAATTAAAATTATACAAAACATAACTTAGTCCACATTTATTAAACATTTATCATAAAAGTAGTGGCCTGTAGCAATAAAAGATTAAGTTAATCATTTCACTTGTCGTATATCACCAAAATGAAGACGTATGTCTTTATCATATATTTCATACATAAATATAAATACTACATGTATCTATATTATTCATTTAGATATAAATGGATTTGAATTGGCCTTTAATATTTCTATTGATACAATATTAACTATAGAATTCTAATGTAGAAAGAAAGAAACGGATTGCTGTAATAAATATTATAGATGCAATTCTTGATGTGGTGTATTTAGCTAATACATATCTTTTTTTTTTTTTTTTTTTTTTTTTTTTTTCAAACAATAGAAAGAAAAATTACAACACAATCATAATAACATTATTATACTTTAATAGTATTGAGCATTTGGTACCAACAATACTGTTAATTACTTTAAAGTATAAATAAAATGTCTGATGTAAAAAAATGACAAAACTTAAAACTTATTGAAAATTTTTTTATAAAATAAATAATCAAAGTTTTATTAATCAGAAACTTTCATTTGAAATATTCAAAGGTTGAAAATTTTACAAAAATAGCCAACTAATGTAGAATTTACAAAAAAGAATAATTTAAATGCATGCAAATGCAATAGTAAATTCAAAGGAAGCTAGTCACAAAATAAAAGCCATTGTTACATATTCATAAATAAAGTATAAAATACAGTTTCTTAAAAATAAACTTCACTTCAATAAGTATTACAGAAAGTATTTATAAAGTCTATTCTAACGTAGCTGTAATTTATCACTATCAATTTCATAAAATGATTAAAAAGAATAGCTATAATATACTTTGGAATAAAAGCTGGAATGATGACTCAAAACAGAGCTCCAAATTAAATGGAATTTTTTAAAAATAGAATAAACAGTTATTTTATAACCATTATGGAAGTAATTACTTCTATTATGATACACAAATGTAACTAATCTAATTTATTCAGCCAGGCGGTTACGTCTGACAAGACACCTTCCGTTTTCAAAAATAAACAAACATCAGCGAATTGTGGAGGATTGGTTGGTTAAAAAATAGGACATCCCGCAACGTTATAGGAGGAGCTGCTGTGACGTAAAACAAAAGGCCGTGTTCAAAAGCGGCTTTTTTTGTGCGCGCGCGCTCAGAAGATTCTGCTTGGAGTAGGTGCTATCGAAGAAGAGAATTTTAAACTTATTCAATTATTGTATTATTTTTATGGTTCAGAATTGGTAAATACAAATACCATATCTCTTTATCCTTTCAAAATATGATTTTCGTAACAGAAATACATACCTGTGACCACTCAAATAAAATTAAAAGTATTCCGGAAAAGTATCACGTGACCTATTTCATGTAATTAAGCCCGATTAGCATTTAAAAAATGACAATCAACCCTGCTCAAACCTTGACGCGCGCGACGCAAAAAAAATGATGGGCGATTTGATCACGTGATTGTTCGTTTTGTGCTTATCTGTTATTGGTTGCACGTTGTTTGTTGTCAAAGTTGGTAGGTTGACTGATACAATTTAACAATTGGTGATTTAATTTTTTTAATAATTTAATTTTTATTTATTTAAAAATCATTTATCAGTTGCTTTATACTTTTCGTATTAAATAATAGAATACTGTTGATTCTATTGTTGTAATTAATAGAATGCTGTTGATAAACCAAGGTTGAGATATCCACACGGGGGACTAGCTAAGGGGGGGGGGCTACCCTCCCAAAACATTGACAAATGTTGTTACACTTTGCAAATTTAAAACTTTTATGTCAAATTTAATTAAAATTTTAATAAAAACTGCAATACATTTTCTATTTTTGATAGAATTTGCAAAAGTTACAACTCTAATTGGGAATATTATTAATTTTTTTACAAATAAGAATTGTATTACATTTTCAAAGTGCGTTAACTTGGCAAAATTATAAAACGAGTTGGCGAATATAAAAATTTGACTTGACAATATTAAGGTTTTCTCCCCCACCAATAAAAAGTCTTAGCGATGGCCCTGTATCCACATATTACAAGACTGATTTGTAATCTACAATACTGGATTGATTTCAATGGAATTTGCATTGTTAGTTAGATAATTTTTCAGAAGAAGTTTTAGTATGTATATATTTCTTATTTAATGATTGTATATTTTAATACCGTGTGGATAACAGGCCAAAATATGTCATAAAATATGAAAAACAAACGACATCCGAAATTATGTTAGTATAAGCAAAACACTTATTTATACTTTTAATAGAAAAATTATAAACATTCTAATCATACTTTATTCATTATAAAACTAGAAGGCAAACTCCAAATATTTCACTTCTTTAAAATATATGTATGCAGATATTCTTAATTTAAAAAAATGTATATCTTTTACATTTTGCTTTTATAATATTTTCCATTTTGATTTTAACACCGTAAAATATCCACGCATGCATTATATTTGCATCCTAATCTCAATAAAAAATTACTTCTAAAATTTTCAAAAAAAAAAAAAAAAAAAAAAAAAAAAAAAGAACATTAATAATTATTTTATGCGTATACGGATATTTTCGCAGAAAACATTTTTTTTCATTTTCTTAATATATATATAAATCACTTTGGAACGATATTAATATCGTTCTAATTATCCTTTTAATATTCTAAATTTGGAATATTAAAACTTACTCCGCAAAAATCTCATTTTCTCATATTTAAATAAGTATTTTATTATTATAATAGAAATACATGTGCTTCTATATTATTAATATAAAATTTACCTTTAATAAAAATGTCTTATTTATTAATAAAAAGCAACCAAAAAAAAAAAAAAAAACACAAACCAATTTTTGGCCCGAGCAGGTATCGAACCCGTATCGTCTGGGTTCAAGCTCAGCATCCTAACCATTCGGCCAGCCAGCTCACTTTCATTTGTAACAGATTATCTTTATAATTGGCACTACAAGTAATTACATCCTTGATCTGTTCTCCATCTGTTGCTGAGCGAACAGTTGCAGTAATTGGTGGCACAGTATCGAGGACTGAACGCACATCCCACCAAGTATAGGTATCCACTCCATGTCCGTGGCTCCTAGCGTGCGCGTGCAGCGCGCGTAACAGCTGAACACGGCCAAAGTAAACAAAAAGGCTCTGTTCATGAATAGCGATCAGGTCGCTTACTCAGATAAAAGCGAATGGATCATAATGCAGTATATAACTTTACCTTTCCCTCAACTTCACATTTTTGCTTAGAATGAAAAATATGTAATGTTTCTGGTGTGCTAAGACTGGGTACATCGACGGTAAAAACTCATTTCACAGTCAGATTGAAGAACTTATTTCGCAAATACTTCCCTAGCGGATGGCCCGATCGTCGTCTGTGAACAGAACTAAAGTGTGGGGTGGGAAACTTCATTTTGAAACTTAGGCTCCGATTACTCAATTAATCAATCAATTAAATTTTAAGCAGAACAAAAAGTTCCTGTTTTCTGGGTCTGACTATGTGAAAGCAATGGTATGATTTGAATTTTTTCAGTAGGAACGTAATGATTTTAAATAACGATGTATACATATATATATGCATTATATATACAGAAATTTTTTGCATCATAAATGAATGATTTTTTCCTACATCAATCTTTTGAAAAGAGCAAAAAACTATAAAACTCCTTTGAAAATTACAATTTATGTGGAGAATTATTTCGAAAATATTTTATTTCATTCTTTTTCCTGACAAAATAGAATTTTTAAGCTATTTTGTTTTCTTGCGAGGGAAATAAGCCTATCAATTTCACCTTCAATGGAAGAAAATCAAGAATGCCATGAAACAGATTCAACAGAATCTCATTTGACCTCGCATCTTTCTGAACATAATGATATAGTGTTTACAGCTTATGTGTGTAGTGTATGCCAAGAATCATTCAATAAAAAGAAAAAATTTCAGCAACACTGTATTACCCATACTGATAATGAGCAAGTGTCAAAGCCTAAATATATATGTGATATATGCGGAAAATTATGTTTAAGTAACAGTTCCTTTAAATATCATCGTCAGACTCACACTGGGACTAAGCCATTTGAATGTGATGTATGTAAAAAAACATTTGCATCTAAATCAAGTCTAACCTGCCATCTTCGTATCCATGCTAATAAAAAAGAATTTGTGTGTGATTCCTGCCAGAAACCTTTCTTAACAAAGTGGGAATTGAAAAATCATCTTCGTATCCACACTGGAGAAAGACCTTTTAAATGTGACATATGTAAAAAAACATTCTCAAGAAAATGGGGTTTGACGAGTCATCTCCTCACCCATACCGGAGAAAAACCTTATAAGTGTGATATATGTGAAAAATCATTTGCCTATAAAGACAAGCTCAATTATCACCTACGAACTCATTCTGGTGAGAAACCATTTGCATGCAATTTCTGTGAAAAATCTTTCACTGGTCATTCACGTTTAAAACAGCATCTCATTATTCATAATAAGACGGTAGGCAAACCTTTCAAATGCGATGTTTGTAAGAAAAGATTTTCGTGTAAAGCATATTTCAGAGCTCATTATCTTATTCATGTAGGTGAGAAAAAAATTGTGTGTAATTTCTGTCAAAAAACATTCCGAACCATATCAAATATGAAAAGTCACCTTCGAACTCACAATAGAGAGAAACTTTTTTCATGTAATGTATGTCAAGCATCATTTGCACGGTCAAGCGAATTGAAATCTCATTCACAAAGCCACTCTAAGTCAGAAACTGTTTGTGTGTAATTTCTGTGCAAAATCTTTCCTATTTAAAATTCTTTTAATGTTTAAAAATAAGTTCTACTTAATTATTCAGACAACCTAAAAAGCTGTTGCCAAAATAATATAAGATTAAATAATATCAATAATGGTAAATGTTACATTCATTTGTTACATCATCAAATGATTTGAATTCAACTTTTTACCTATTTTTATTAATGTTTAACTAATTTATTTGTTCTTTTGTTATTAAATTTTTTTTTAAAAATCAATAAAAAATTACCTCATGCAATTAATAAAAATAATTACTTTTTTACCATTGAAACCAACCACAAATTTTCTGGGAGGGGGGGGGGGAGGTTGGTTGCCGTTCCCTATCAACTCTGATATTTAGCAAGAACTAAGACTATTAGTGCCTTCTAGCTTTGTTTTATTGCTGTCCCATACCTTGCTGTTAGTTGGAAGGTATGGGACACATTTCAAAGCTTACAATTTCTTTAATTATAAAATAGCTTTTTGCATGTTATGTTCCTGTATTGGGTACTTCTAGGTTATCCCGTCGACCCAAAAGCTATCGCCAATCTATAAGATTAATGGATGATCGTGAATGTCACATTCAATGACATTAAATATGATTCATGTGTTTAAAATGTCATTAAGTGATTTTTATTTGTATTACTATTGATATTCTACTAATTATTTATTTTTTATAATTTAAAATAAAAATTAGGTCAATATGTATAATTTGGCGAAATTGGTCGACAGGATAGTAGAACCCTATATTGTTCAGGAAGGAGATTAAAAAGTGCTTCACTTTGCACTCTATAAATTGAAATTTTCGTTTTTGTATCAAACAAAGTTGATTTTCTTACTTTTGTAAAAAGTGTTCCACATCACCTTCGCTTTTCCTATATTTATTTATTTATTTGCTTCAACTTATTTAATTTTTATACATACATTTTATAGTTATATCCATCTGTGTTTTCTGACTGAATAAGAGTGTTAAGTTCCATACTATCTTAAATTTACTTTGATATATATTATTTCTTTTAATAAATTTCTTTATTATAGTAGAAGATCTATATAATGCAAACCTAAAAATGCAAGGAATGAGTTATAGACAAATATGTCTGAACCATATCAAAATACATCAGAGTATCTTTAAGTGCATTCCTTTTCCAGACTATAATCTTTTGTATTATAGATCCACATTTTGTCAAATATACTTTTTAAAAATAGTCCAAATGCACCTGGATCCAAATCATTCATTGTATTGCTCATTTTTAAAAACATTTATTGTAATAATAATTTTTTACATTAAAAAGTTGGGTACTACTTGATTATCCTGTCGACCAAAAAACCATGGCCAAACTATAAGATTAAATGCTAACAATGGATGTTCGTGAAATGTCACATTCAATGATATTAAAGATGATAAACATATTTAAAACACCATTAAGTGTTTTTTATTTTGACTTTTTATTTGTATTTTTATTAATATTAAACTACTTATTTGTTTTTTTCATTATTTAAAATACAAATTATGCCAATAGGTCTGGGTCGTGGTTCAGTGTAAAGAGTACAAACCTTCTGTTTTCAGAGGGTGCAAAAATTTTAATGAACTCAAGTCAATTTTACTTCCTTGTGCTGCGTATGGTTTGGCGAAGTTTACCATACTCGCGTAGCACCAAGTGGATTTAAATTATATCTCTATTTCTAATTCTAGATAGAACATTTTGTTGCATTCTTCGTGCATTCTTCGTGCATGTTTTAAAGTTTCATCAAATCTACACATTATTACTCAATTTTTTAAAGCAAATCATGTAATATCTAAAAACTTCAGTAAGTTACACATATTACCTTGTAAGTGAGTGTAGGGCTTTCTTATTTTCTTTAATCGATAGATACCTTGGAGGGGGAAAAATATCAGCCTTACCAAGTTTCGTGAAAATGACTGTATATAAAAAATGCAGGCACAAGTTGATTTTGGAATAATATTTATTATTAAATGCTTTTCATAAATTTTGCCTTATAGGATGCCTACATGTTGAAGCAAAACACATTCATTGATTTTTCAAATGGTAACATCCACTTTTGCCATCCTTTTAATTCTTTAGTAACTAGGAAACATATATGGTTTATGTGCTTTTTTAAAAAATATTAATACAGTTTTAAAAAAGCAACATAATGTGTTAACAGTTTATCCTTAAATTTCGGAAAATAAATCGAACATCTTACAATTAATTACCCATAAAATTATAACAAACTTGTAAATTTATTTAATAAAATTATTTAATATAAACTTAACATACATGAAAATCTTACAAAATATTTCTTATAAGTTTCTAGTTATTTTTTTAATTCTTTTTTGATAACAGAATATGGCCCCTTTAAATTATGGATTGGAAAAAATTTCTTTATCTTGAAAATTAATTATTCAAATGAGCTGTACACATCAGTGTTTTTAGCATTGTACAGTAGAACCTCGATCCATCGTTTTTCAAGGGGTGTGGGGGAAAAAAAGATGAATGCAGGAAAGCAATGAATGCAGAATAACTTCAAAACAGAATGTTTACTAATGTATACAGTATACTAACAAATATTAATTTATTGCTTACTAAACTGTAAAAGAAATAAATCGAAGCTATAGAAAATTGATATATTAGAACATATATTTATTTATATTAGAAAATATATTTCTAATATTAATTTTTTTTGAAAAGGAAAAAAATAAAAAATAACCTGGAATAAGTTCGAGTCTATTCGGATCCCTGTTATAAATAGGTGCAGATTAATATTCAATGTAAATCAAAAACATGTACTGCTATGATGATTTTTTTTATGATTTTCAAAATAACTATCTCAAGAATCAATGTATAAATTTTCATAAAACTTCAGATTCAATTAGTTCTTGACATAATGTGTATTAGATTTTGGTCTGAATCTCCCAACAAATGGAGCTACTATGCTACATTTTTCCCGATTTACGTAATTTTAAGACTGTTAATCAAATTCAAAGGTGTAACTTTATGACACAAGTTTTACTCTTTTTTGTTCGGAAAATGGCAGGTGTCGTCATTCAAAAATTATGTGATTTGAAAGATGTTTTCCATTTTTTAGTAAATTTAAAAGATCTTTCAGAAAATACTGTCAAAGTTGGTGCTTTAAGCCAAATTTCCGGCAGAAAGGACAAAAAGCTATCCGAAAGAAGAGAAAACAGGTCGTTTTGGGGCCCAAAATCACTCATCCCTGGATAAGAAATTTATTTATCGAAAAATATTAAAACTTCTTTCAATTCCAAATTACTTCCATAGTTAGCGTTGCCAATTTTGTGCCTTTACATACATTTAAAAATGAATAAACAAATGTTTCAAAAATTTTTTTGCTTGTTGAGCAGTGGACTTGAGAACCGCCTTTATGATACTCATATCTTAAGAAGTAATGGACGTAATTTCATCAAACATAAAATTCTGTTGGACCTTGAAATAAATTTGTAGTGAAGGTTTTCGTGTAAATTATATAATAGATGGCGTTACAATGCTGCATTTTTCACAATTCTCGCGATAGCTCTTGGACAAATGCACGGAATTTAATAAAATTTAACATATTCTATTTCACTTTCTTATAAATAGATCTTTATTAGATTTGAAAGTATACAGCACGGCAGGTGTCGATTTTAGACTTTGTGGACTAGAATTTCTGTGGATTCTCGCGATAGCTCTATCTTAGACAAATTCACGGAATATGATAAAACTTCATATTCTGTTTCACTTTCTTATAAATAGATCTTTATTAGATTTGGAAGTATACAGCACGGCAGGTGTCGATTTTAGACTCTGAGGACCGGAATTTTGTTTGCAGACATCCAAAAGGAAGGTGCCAAAGCTATTTGTTTGAAAGATACTCTGCATATATTTCCTTTTAAAATGCTCACAAGTCAGTGAACCTATCGGTAAAATACTTTTGATGGTGATGAGTATAGATTGTCACTTAGTTTTGGCACTATATCGTCAGAATCCTTTTGATGATGATGAGCATAAATTATTATTTAGCAGGGTTGCCGCAGGCAACTATTTTTTAAATTTAGCTGGCACAATTCTCTAAAAACAAAAATTCGTAACATATACTTTTACAAATTTTGCAAGAGAAAAAAAAATGTACTTCAAAATTTTTGTGCAAACAGAAAATAAAAGTAGTCGCCTGTGGTAGAATAACGAATTTTGAAGTACAAGTTTTGCAGAAAGTTTTGGGATTGCTACGTTCGACTAGTTACTTTCTTCTGTCTTCAACAGAAGAAAGTATTGTAATCAAATTTTTTTTTTTACTTTCGATTTTTGTTGGATTTACTTGTTTTAGTGGTCAGTGATACCAAAAAACATATTTTACAAAATATCTATCTGTCCATGTGTCCGTCTGTTGCTAATAAATCATACAAAAGTATATGAAGTTATGCATAAAATTGAACCAAATTTCTTGTGCATGTTTTCGGGCTTGGCAAACAGGTCTTGATTCAGTTTTAAAATATTCTGCCGGAAGGGGGGCTATAATAGAGATTTTTGAGTCACTTTCAATCAGTGTTCTCTTTGACATTTGACCAGCATTAGTAATTTGGCTAATTAAAAATAAAAAACATTCCCAAATGGAAAAAGTATTAGCAAAATAGATTCGCCGTGAAACACAAATATATATATATATATATCTTTAATTATTTATTGTACTCCCTTTTTCCAATTTTTCTAGTTTTTACAATCGCGACAACGATTGTTAGTAATCTAACTTCAACTATCCGCTACAAACATATTAAAAGTATGTATGTATGCATATGTATGAAAAAGAAAAAACAAAAACTGAGCACTAGCAATTTGGCAAATCTAATTGCCTGTTTACTCGCCAAATGAAGAATTTAATCGCAATTTGGTACAATGACGAGCGACAGCGAGAACACTGCTTTCAATATGGTATTATCGAAACGTGTATGAATTCATGCATAGGATTGAATCAAATTTTTGTGTATATTTTTAACTAAGACTCCTCCAGCAGGTCCTCCATGAATTTGAAAAGAATTCGCCAGAAGGGCGTGCTATAATTGCCATATCTGAGCTATTTGCATTTTGTTACGATACATCTTTAATTTCATTTTGATTATAAAATATGCCTCTTGTGCTGTCTGTCTATTAACTGAGGATTATTCTTAAATGAATTCTTAGAATTTAGTACAATAATCAGAATGTATGTGTAAAAAGAGAGGGGAAAATGTAGGAGCGACTGATTCACTTAGGAGTGCAAAAGTTTCCCCGAACGAGGGCGCACCGGCCGATGGGCCAGTCTGAGCCTACAATAAGTAAAACTTCGCTATTAGTTTGGTGATTTGTATAATTTGGCAAAATTGGTGGACAGGATAAACAAGAAGTACCAAAAGTTCTAAAATTAAAGTGATAAAATTGAACCAATGCATTAAATTTAGTTTTCTAGACAGTAGAAGTTTTTTATGATCTTGAAATTCAGTTGTTTCTTCGTGGCAAAAATTCATTGTTCACATCTGAAAGATTGTGCATTATATGGAGAACTAATTACGTTATAAAGATCTTTTAATGTATATTTAAAATACAATTGCTTCTCATTTATATGTATACCTCTTAGTTACATGCAATTTTCATAAGGTCTCATCATGAGGAATAGGAAAATATTGCTATAGATCTCTCAGTTAAAGGCGGCACTTTGAATTCTATCTCTCAGTCATATGTGAAAATAACAGGCTACTTTTAGATTTTTGAAGGAATTTGATATAAAGATGTCTTTAAAAAAAGAAAAAGGAAGGTTCTGCTATTTACGGTTTTGAAATGATCTTTTGATTGCATTTTTTGAGTTCTGACATAATTTGCATTTTTACTGCAATCTTTCTGCAAAATTTGTGATTTTTTCACGATCCTTTGGAGAAATTTGCTGTTATTTATCGTGATTCTTTGACAAAATTAGTGTTTTTTAGCGATCAGATTAATTTTCCTTTTTTTTTCATGATTTTTTGATGTAATTTCTGTTTCTTCAGAGATTTTTTTTTATGCGGGGGTGTTGAAAATTTCAAATTTTTTTTAAAGTAGGGAGGGGGCATTTGATCGGGAAGGGTGGATTAACAGGAATTTATGGTATACTTGTATATAAGTTGATCCCCTAAATTGTGTTGCTAAAAACAAGGAAAAATTCAAAACCCTTGTATAAGTCAACCCTCCCCCCCCCCCTCCAAAAAAAATTTTTTTTTTCAATTTTTCCATGAGAAAAATCATTTATACAAACAGGAACAAATGCTGCCATTGAAAAAGAAAAACTTATATAAAATGCCACTGGCTGAAAAGAAAAGTACTAATCCCACTATGACATCTGATGTCAAACTTTCGATCGACTGTCTTGAATAGCAAAATAACTGGTGATCTAATGATCACAGAGAGCTCAGGAATGCTACAAAGTTGTGTATTTTAAGTTTGTCGGGAGCGAAAAGCAATGGTGCTACAAATGTAATGCTGTTGACTTGGAGAGGATAAAAACAAAAGTATGTCATGCTCAGGGTTCTTACTAGCTTTTGAACAACATTAGTGATCAGTCGAATAAGAAATAAAAAAACAATAGCAGCCAAATAAATAAAAGTGTCAGCAAAATAGATTAGGTGTAAACACTGAAAAATCTAATTTTAATCCCTTATTGGATCTTTTTTTTTTTTTTTTTTGTTACCATGTTTTAAAATCTAATAATTTTTTGTTATTTCTTAAAGACTAAGAAATTGTACTATATACAGTAGACTCCCTCAAATCCGCAAAGCTTGGGACCAGACATTGAGCGGATTTTAGAATTTTGCATATTTCTGATCATTTTTTTGATTACATTTTTTAAACAGTAATTTGAATTATTGCAATCAAAATTATAATGAATGCTTTCAATATATTAAAATATTATAGAATTTTGATAATTTTTAAAATATTTGAAGCAAAGATCAAATGAATAATGTATGATTAACTATTCATTATAAAGATGAAATGTATTTTTCCTAAATTATTCAATGAAACTTCCCTCATAAATAATGTACAATATTAAATCACATCAAATTCATAAAATAAGGAAGTTTTATTTCAGATCTAATCAGACTTAATAATCAAAAAAGCTTGATTAATACATAAATAGTTTGTAAGAAGATTATGATTATCCATGATATCAGCAATATCTTAAATTTTTTCAGAAATAAATTCATTCTTCCTTCAAGAAAAAACATGAATTCAGCAATAACAAAAATTATAAATTAAAATATGCATGGAATTGATACAAAACTAAAAAAGTCAAATTTTGTCCCTATATCTGAACTGAATGTTTCATTGTTTACATTCGTAAATTATGTGCAGATTTTAGGTTTGCTGATTTGAGGGAGTCTACTGTACTACAAAAACTATTAACAATAAGTACATTCTAAATGTTTCAGATTTGCTTTTAGCAGTAAATTGTTGTGAGATTTTGACTATAACCAATAGATAAAATAAGCATTAGCCAATGATACTTAGCAGTACGGTAAAGGGCAAATTCAACACTGCATTTCAGCAAAACTTTTCTTAATTTGGCGATTGATGCGAGTAATTTTGGTTGTAATTTTACTGACACATAGATAGGGATAAACTGACAACACAGAAATATTTATTGTATGATTGTTGGTTGTTGCTTAACTGAATTTGTGTTGAATCAGTATCTCTGTAAATAATAATGTAAACGGTATGGCGTGATTGAAGATGAAAAATGACATTAATCTTACAGTAATTTGGATAAGACTCTCAATTGTAACCGCACACAAAAAAAAGAGCAGAAAATGAGCACTCACAATTTGGCGAGTCTGATTGTTCTTTTACTTGCCAAAGAAGCATTTTTTCGCAATTTGATGCAATGGCGAGTGGCAGCGAAAACCCTGGTCATGTTACTTATTTCAAACTTGCTTTATGTTAGCTTTAATCAATACTTTAATTTAACATGACAACAGTTTTTTAGTATTAAAAATGCATTCTTGTTATAAATCACACTTTTTTTTTTTTTTTTTGCAAGAGGAAATTTGTTGTTGTTGTTGTTGTTGTTGTCAGAGAAAGAACAAAAAATGATCCGAAATTCTGTTGAAAATTATGAGATAATAGACGACAAAAATAATTAATCACTGTTATAAAGAAATTATTGTTATTAAAAAATATATGCAACACAGGAAGGTTTAGTATAAGATACCTAGAACTTGGTATTATTGCGTTAAGTTTGAAAAATTTAAAAATATAGCCAACTATTAAAAAATATATATGTTGCCATACTTTATATAACTGACAATGTTTCAAAGATTTCCTTTAAAAAATTTCTTGCCAGTGGTGTGTAAAATGATGTATTTTCTCTTCCCTGACTATTTAAAGCATTTGCAGCAGATCTTTAACATTATTGTGAAACGTTTTTGACAGTATTGACAAAATTTTAAAAATTTCACTAATATGATCATTAATAATTTTAGTATAAATGGCTCTGGTTCTTGGTAAAAGTTTCTAAATAAGTTATCTGGCTGTTCCAGCAAATGCTGCAAGGTAAGAATGGTGTATGATTATTGCATTCTTTTAGCCAAGCATGAGGAATACAGCAATTGTGATAATATCTTAGTACTAGCAGCCTTTGCCTGCTTTGCTGGTCATATTCTCTAAAAGAATCTTGAATGAAATGAAACATAAGCTAACACAGATCAACTTAGGAAAAAAAAAAAAAAAAAAAAAAAAATTCTTAACAACTAATTAAATATTTGTAATTTTTGTAAAAGTTTGTATAACCTTACATTATCAAGCTCAAAGTAGATGTTGGTGATATAACAGACTAGTATTAAAAAATGCTCTGACGAGCACCAAAAAAGGTTAATATGTTTTAAAGTATGAAAAAGTGTTTGACAAGAGCTTCTAATTGAAAATAAGAAAGGACAAGGGGTCCCTTCTTGGCTGCAATTCACTGTCAATGCCAAATTTGAAAAAATCATATTTGCGCTTTTTCCATATAAAAGAAATTTGTGTAAAACTTTCTATCTTTACTTTTTAGTAAAACTTTCAATCGTGCTTTACAGGTTAACTGCATTGTTGACTCTGCACTGCAACTGCACTACAAATCAGTTTTCTGTGCTGTTTTACACTGCGACAATTTATGGTGGGACTGCGTGAATGTGACACGCTGCAGGCAGTGTTGAATGCAGGAGGTGGGCCGGGGGGACATTCCCTCCCGAAGGTATCAAATGCTCCCCCCCCCCCCCCAATAAAATTTAGATTTTGTGTTTTTAATGGTAAAAAAGTATAATCCTCTTAGAACTCTATTGTTTCCCCCCCCGAAACCACAAAAGACCATCCCGGAGAAAAGTTCTGAATTCAACACTGGCTGCGTGAACTATGGTTTTTGGCCCTATTTTGCTTTACATTCATATTTAAGCACGTGATGTCTTTTCTAATTATGCCTTTACACTACACAATTTTATCGTAACAGTGACTGATTTCTTTTATATGGAAAAAGCGCAAATATGATTTTTTCAAATTTGGCATTGACAGTGAATTGCAGCCAAGAAGGGACCCCTTGTCCTTTCTTATTTTCAATTAGAAGCTCTTGTCAAACACTTTTTCATACTTTAAAACATATTAACCTTTTTTGGTGCTCGTCAGAGCATTTTTTAATACTAGTCATTTAAATTTTTTGATAATTATATATTGAATATAAGAAAACCTCAGTTGTTTTTAAATATTCCCAGTACTTTTTCTTATTTCGCTCAATATTGAACTATTTAATCAATGGACAAAAAACGTGAAAAAACGAAATTAATTTTAATTTATTCGTACAGAAATTGACAGATTCAATTAATTTTAGATAATACATATTTTGTAGAAAAATAATGCGAATAGAAATTTTTATTCTTTTCGCATAGGATTCGTGGCATTCTTATCAACTTGTTTTTAAAATCAGATGTTATAAATATGAAATATTTCCTCCATTAGCGCGATTTTTGTGATCTAGGCACCCAAAGGTCGCTAAACATAATTTTGTAGTCAATGCACATAAAAACGAATTTTCCCATTTAAATTTTAAAAAAAACTAACAAGGAAGGTCTCCATTGGGGGCATACTCAGAATTTTTTGAAAAAAATACGAATTAAACTACTCATGTAGGTAATAAAGGATCAGTGAAAATTAGCGGCGGAATTACATTATTAGATATGTAAAAAAATAAAATAGTTTGGAATAATTGGCGTGGAAAGCTGAAAGCGACGCGGGATTTGGCGAACAGTGCATTTCCTCGCCAAATCAGATGATTTTAACGAATCTGAAAATTGATTTTAATTGACTTCACTGTTAAAAATCTGCAGCATTTACTGCAACGTCACTCCACTACTTTTATAGAATGTCTCTCTTCTGACCAATGAGAATGCTCCATAGCACGGTGAATTGACCGTGTCATACACTGTTAAAAATCTGCTGCATTTTGTTGCAACGCACTCCACCGCTTGTATATAATATCTCTATTCCAATGAGAAAGTTCCATTTCACGGCCAAGTAACCGTTTTCTATACAAGCAAGGGAGTGTGTCGCAACAAAATGCAGCAGATTTTTAACAGTGTATTTTTGAATTTGGAACAATTTTAATCAATTTAAATTGTGTTTTAAATGATAAAATATATCAATTTCATTTTTTATAAGTACATATAAACGTATATGACAAAATTACACTTAAAGTAAAGTAAAAATGCAAAACTAAAATTACTTAAACTAAACTTATTTAAATAAATTGAACATAGAAAGTTTTTTCTTTAAAAAGTATTCGAAGCGTAAAAGCGTATTTTTCAAAATTTCGTTTTTTCGCCAACCGGAGATAAATCGCCAAATAAACGAAATTATTATTATTTTTTACGAACGTTATAAAGAGGTTCCGCCGAAATTTTTTTTATAAACATATATAACTATATGAGAAGAACATTCTGTAATTTTTTCAGATTTTTCTGAGTATGCCCGTGTGGAGACCTTCCTTGTAAGTGAAATATTTTTATTTCTCCTTCCTGATATCTATTGGAATAGTTTATTCCAATTATTGAATAATATTCTAGGACACTTTCAGGAAAATTATTGGTTAAATTATCTTCTTTGGAGAAAGTCGCTCGAAATACAGCCTTAATAGATTTGCGCCAAACCAAGGATGAAAATATACTGAAAATTCATTTCTAGTATTATTTGTAAAATTGACATTGAAATCACCAGCTGTAATTAAATTTTTATACAGTGGAACCTCAGTTCACGATCATAATCCATTCTTGTATCTGACTTTCTGTATGTGATATAAATTTTTTGGGCGCTCTATCCAAGAACTAATGCATGGGATTAAAAAAATTATATTCAGGTAATCTCTGATATAAACTGATGCTGTTTGCGGTTTACATTTTGATTTAAATCGTTCAACAGATGGCTTAACCGTGTAGCATTTTTCATTTTTTTCGCAATAGTTCTATCTCAAGAATTAACGCACGGATTTTCATCAAACTTCAAATTCAGTTAATCTTTATATGAATTGGCTTTGTTTACGTTTTGGTTTCAATAACCAAACACATGGCGCTGCTATGCTGAATTGTTCCGATTACCACAATATCTCTATCGCAGGAATTAATGCACAAATTTTCATCAAACTTGAGATTTAGGCACACTTTGATTTATATTATTGCTCATTGCGTGTTTTGGGCAAATCTCTCAACAAGTGTCGCATATGTGCTGTATTTTTCCCGATATCCGCAACAGTCCCAATTCAAAAACTAATGTTCGGAATTTCATGTCTTTAGAATCCTCACGGTGAGCATATGATTGTCATTTGATTTTGGCACTGTAATAATAAATTTTGACGCATTAAATGCATGAGCTAGAAAATAGTTTTGGGTTTGCCACATCCGACTAGTTCTTTATAATCGGAGTGATCGACGGTTCATCTACAACGTATTGTTTAGCTATTTTGATTACACTATCATCTTTCTTATGTTTTGTCACTACTTCTTCTTTTTCTGTCACTACTTACTGCTGTATTTTTCCCGATATCCGCAACAGTCCCAATTCAAAAACTAATGTTCGGAATTTCATGTCTTTAGAATCCTCACGGTGAGCATATGATTGTCATTTGATTTTGGCACTGTAATAATGAATTTTGACGCATTAAATGCATGAGCTAGAAAATAGTTTTGGGTTTACCACATCCGACTAGTTCTTTATAATCGGAGTAATCGACGGTTCATCTACACCGTATTGTTTAGCTATTTTGATTACACTATCATCGTTCTTAAGTTTTGTCACTACTTCTTTTCATAATTGATCAGTAATTCGCTTAAGCTTCTTACTACTGCTATCACTAAACGCTTTTTCATTCTTAGAAGTCATAATAAAGTCTAAAATTTCGCAAAACTGATTAAAATTAAAACAATAAGTTATTTTTTTTACTGTACTGAAGGCCACAAAGCACTCTGATATGTGCACTTTCCTCCAAACTTGACTTATTATAACAAGAGTTATGTGAGGGTTGCCAACTGAACTATTCGACAGCTTTGGTCGCGAATCGAGTTATCCTACGCCGAAAGCGTAAAATTTTGATCACTGAAGTTGGTCATAAACCGAACTTGTCAAAAACAGAGGCGGCCGTAAACCAAGGTTCCACTGTTTTTTCACCGATAAATTTGCAAATATGGCATATTTATATATTCAGTGGCGATGATCATTATGCAGCTTGGCGATTTAGCCAATTAAATTTGCAATTTTAAAGTAGCGCTTGTTAATAACGGAAAATTGAGAATTTCTATTAGAAAAATTAGGATAATTACTATAATTTTTATGCACAGTTTTAAGTAAACTGATTTTTTTTCCCATAATTTTAAATTTAATACATTTGGAAATAGAAGGGAGAGGGAAAGTATATCTTTGCAATGCTTTTTCGACAATATCTCAAGCAAAAATACTTTTAAATGCCAATAATTGCTGATCGTAAATGTTACATTCACTTCACACCATCTGAAGAATCTTGTCATCGTTTGTCGTCGCGTCGTTCGAATTATAATATTTGTGTTCTACGCATCCAATCATCCATTTCTTTAAACACATACAGTTTATTATTCACAAACACATAAACATACACTAAACTTCACAAACATATATTAAATAATAGTTTTCTCGGTTTTACCGGATCAAAACAACCTCAGTCAGAGCTGGAATCAAAAAACATTCTAAACTATTTTTTTCCCTCGGGACGGGATGACGTCACGACAAAATCCCTATAGGGATCATTTCTTTCCCCAACGAATGAAGTCGTAACATCATCACAAAAGTTTTTTTTCATCACCATGTGTTTTTTTCATTTGATGCTTTCTTGGCACAGATGCCATATATGCACGACATTGTGCGATATTCTTCTGACGCCAATTTCGCAAAAACTGTTACTCTATATCTTTTACTTATGTAAATTAGGACGTTATATGATCATAATTAAAAAATCTTACATTTAGTTCCTGAAAAAAAATTTGGTTTTCCCAGATACTTTTTTTTCGATGTACTTGTTTTTTTCCCATTTTTTTCTACTACTAAAATTCAAAATGTTAGGACACTCGAGAAAATCATCCCATGGTCATATAAAATGCATGTTATTTGAGAAATTAACCATGGATTAAAAAAAAAATTTAAATTAAATTAAATAAAAAAATAACACTGCGTTTACAACTTTATTATTTAAAGAACTGAAACTAAAAGCTTCGCAATAAAAACAAATAACCATGTTTTTCACGTGATTTGTTTAATTTGAATGAATTATAATACATACATGACAATTTTTATATTAAATTTGGTGGCAATGAATAAAAGAAAACTACAATCGCAACAGCGAAAGACAATATTCAACTGGAGATTTAAGACATAAATTCGATTTTCTCAGAAACCATCAAACATACAAAGATGGAAAAAAAAACTGTCCTAAGTTTTATCAAGATGATAAAAATAAACCAAAAACGAAGTTAATCCATCCATAATAACGTTAGCTATTGCTTGTTGAATTTTTCGTCTTCATTTTTTCATTAAAAGTTAAATAAAAAACTACAGTAAACTGCGATATATTTTTTAAAGCTATCATTTTATTCGTCTCGTCGAGTTCTATCTTTTGAAAACAAAATCACTGTCGTACGTTAACTGGTTCGCCAGAAATTTCAAAAAGACGTTCGCATTTTCTATTTCTTAAACATATTATACCAAACGCTACCGCGTTTGCTATGATATACTTCATAGGTTCATGTCAATTCTATTATATTCGAAAGAGTTTAACATCATTAAAATAAAATGTACTTGAAACTATTTTTTCCTATTAATCGTCATGTAATAGAATACTTTTGATTGTCCCTGTAATTGATCTATGCATCCGATTTTCATAAAATTTGGAATGACACGACAAAATTATCTAAAAATTATATATTTGAAATTTCAAACGATTAAAATTTATTTGAAACTTTTTTCCCCATTGACCGTAATGTAACAGAATACTTTTGATTGTCCCTGTAATTGATGTATGCATCCGATTTTCATAAACTTTGAAATGACTCGACAAAATTATGCAATAAATATATTTTTTAAGTTTCAAAAGATTCGGTTCGGTAGTTTTTGCGTTGTTATATGCGGACAGACAGACGGACGGCCTGAACGACAACTGTAGGTGCTACGTATTTACATCATTACGAATGCAAATAAAAACGAATAATTAGTAGAATATTAATAAAACATACAAATAAAAAGTCGAAATAAAAATCCCTTAATGGCGTTTTAAACACGTGCATCGTATTTAATGTCATTGGATGCGACATTCAGAATCATCCATTATCGGCATTTAATCTTATAATTTGGCGATGGTTTTTTGGTGGACGGGATAACCAAGTAGTACATATATCAACTATTTTCTATTATTTTAAAAAGTAAATAATAATGAATAAAAGCGGGTACTAATTGATTATCCCGTCGACCAAAAAATTATCGCCAGATTATAAACTTAAATGCCAATAACGGATTATCATAAATGTCGCATTCAGTTTACATTAAATAGGTTACCCATGTGTGTTATGTCATAATGTGATTTTGAATTCGACTTTTTATTTGTACTTTTATTGATGTTTTACTAATTTATTTCTTCTTTCGTTAATTAAAATAAAAATTATGCCAATATGCATAACTTGGTGATTAAATGGATGATTTGTACAATTTGGTGAAATTGGTCGACGAGATAATCAAGTAGTACTGAAAAGTTTAAGTAATAACTATTTAATGAAATAATTTATAAAATTTAACAAAATTAAATAAAGGTAAATAAAAAGTTATTTTTTAATAAACAACAATAGCCCGGCTATCATATCAGTTAGGTACCCTGATGCGTATTTGACATCACATCGTTATTTAAAATCAATTGAATGGTATTTAAGATATGGACAGAATGTGAAGTTTTTGATTTACTAATTTAAAAAGCTTACATTTAATTCCTGAATAGAAATTTTGGTTCTCCTAGGTAGTTTTTACCGATGTGTTTGTGTTTTTCCCATTTTTTTCCTGCTAATAAAATTCAAAATGTTAGGGTACTCGAGAAAATCATCCCATTGTCATGTAAAATGCATGTTATTTGAAAAAATAATCATGGAGTCGAAAAAAAAATGACCGTGCGTTCACAACTGAAATTGAAAGCTTCGCAATAAAAACAAATAACCATGTTTTTCACGTGATTTGTTTAATTTCAATGAATTATGATACATACATTACACTTTTTATATTAAATTTAGTGGCAATGAATAAAAAAAACTACAATCGCAACAGCAAAAAGTAATATTCAACTGGAGGTTTAAGACAAAAATTCGATTTTCTCAGGTACCGTCAAAAATACAAAGATGAAAAAAAAAAACTGTTCTAAGTTTTATCAAGATGATAAAAATAAGCCAAAAACGAAGTTAATCCATCCATAAGATCGCTAGCTATCGCTTGTTGAACTTTTCGTCTTAATTTTTTCGTTAAAAGTTAAATAAAAAACTACAGTAAACTACAATAATTTTTTTAATGCTATCATCTTATTCGTCTCGTCGAGTTCTATCGTTTAAAAAAAAAAAAATCACTGTCATACGTCAACTGGTTCGCCAGAAATTTCAAAAAGACGTTTGCACTTTCTATTTCTTAAACATATTATACCAAACGCTACCGCGTTTGCTATGATATAAAATCACTGAAGTATTTATTGTTTATTTATTTTAAATCATTTGAGAGAAACAATAATTAGTTAATTAAATTTGAAAATTCAGAGAGCAGCAACTGCCTCTCTCCTTCCTCCATTGCTGGCTCCCATGTTTTATTCCTTTCTACAAAAGAATCAGAAGCATATTGATTGTTGGAAAATATTTAACACTTATTAAATATTCGTGACAAACCGTTTTTAATGCAAGAAATACATTTTCATATGTTTTAAAAACCTCTCTGATGCATTTATTAATGATTTCAAATAATAGATCCAATAATAATAATATAAAAAAAAAAAAAAACTAGAACAGGAAGCCTTGAGAAAGGCAGAATGAAACCTTCAAAGGGTGCCATAACACCTACGGGTGCTGCATTGGACAGCTCTGTTATAGACAATATATTTTTAAAATCGACAGTAGAAAGAAAATGATTTCATTTTAGTGAAGGATTCATAAAATTAATGTTTTTTAATATATTCATAATATTCAGTAAATGGCAGAAATGTGAAATAACATTTAAGTGTACAACATTTAAAAAAAAAAAAATCAAAATTCATAAATTTCAACTACATGTAAACAAGTCATAAATTTCTATTCTAAAAAATGTTCCATGAAAGGCTGCACTTAAAAAAAAAGAAATCTGTTGAATCCTGTGATGATATTTTTTTAAGTACTAATATTTTGTATAATTATATTCGTCTTATCTAATGACAAATTGAAGGAGGTGGGGATAAGGGCTATTTTTTGCCCATCATATATGAAAAAAAAAGTTTCAGATTCTAACAATTGTTTAATGTCTTTATATAATATAAGATTTACGTGATGATAAAAAAAAAAAAAAAAATAGTAAGTTATAAAAATTTCAGCTCGAAAATAGAGTGTTTTGGCTTTTTTCTACATTTTTTGGTCGCTTTTTGTATCTTTGAATTTTTTTTTTTCTAAAAGGCACTTTTTGAACCAAATTTATTTTGACTTGCAATGATACTATTCTTTATATGCTTTTATATGATGTTATTTTATTTTCGTTCAGTGTGCGCTTCTACCTATAAAAGAGAACAAAAAAAAAAAAAAATGTTTTGTACAAAAATATCAGTTGCACTGCTATCAGAGCACGTTTACATTTGTTTTTCCACGCTCAAAAATTATTTACGTTGTTCAGATGTCAATGTTGTTTTCTAAAGCTGTTGTAAATATTTACTGAAGAATTTTATGATAAATATTCTTGGAAGCCAGTGTAATTGTTGTAAAACCTGGAAAAAACAAATAGTAATTTTCTTGTCTGTTCTGACATAAAAATATATTGATACTTAAATGTTCTAAAAATTGCGACCTACAAAATGGTTCTAAGTTGTGCTCTAAATGCAGATCATATGTATTTTATTTGCTTCTGACCCGAAATACTCCAATATTTTTTCTGAGGTAAGAGATTATGTGTTAACAAGTACTTCTGCCAACACCACAAATAAGAAACTTCATTATCATAACTCCAACACTGTTGTATAATATTATATAAAGGTAAGAACTGCTTTATGACCATACCAAAAGCAACTCAAACTCAAGCTTTTATAAAATCTATAGAAACTAAATTTTGTCAAAAAAACTATGCTGTAAAACTCATATTACAGAATCAGTATTCAGTGAGTTGCTCTGCAACCTTTATGCCCTGTAAGTGAGAATTCATTAATGTATAAAAAAGATATTGAAAGGTCTTTTAAACAATATCAAAATTGTAGTAAATAAAAGAGGCTTTGAATTGGACACATCGGGGCACCTTTCCAAGTTCAATTATTTTATTCTCATGGGATTATCCATATCTGATTTTAATTACATTTTTTATTAGTAAAGTCCAAAACACATTCTACAAAAAAAGGTATCTCATAATTCCTTGGCAATATTACTTATAAAGCTTAGAGCTGGTCTCTCTACTGGTGCTCTGTCCACATTATTCAATATAAGAAAAGGAATGTTTTCTGTGCAATATGCAAGCCAGATTTTGATTGAGAACTTTGTTCCACTATACCCTGGAATGAAATACGTCACCAAAACACATGTTATCGAAAAATATATGAGATCTTTATCAAGAAGATGATTCCAGATGATGACTATGATACTGTGATACTTTGTACTGGTGACACACTCATTTATATCCAAAAAAGTGCAGACTGCTTATTTCAGTGACAATCTTTCTCGTTACACAAAGGAAAACTTTGACTAAACCTACGATGTTTCTTACTATTTCAAACTACATTTTGGATGCCTTCAGTCCTTACTTTGTGGATTCAAAGAACAATGATACTAACATACATGTTAGAAAAGATTCACGTGATATCAGAGAGTGGCTGAAGCCAAATGATGTTAGGATTACTTACAGATGCTACCAGGATTGTTTGGAACTTTTGCAAGAAATGGTTCTCGAGCTAGATAGATGGTTTTACTAGATGGCAATGCCATGAAGATGCAAAAACAAAAAAAATTGCCATTCATCCATTGGATACTGATTTTTTGGAAAATATAAAAGTTCATTTCATTTCTGCAAATTGCACAAGTACCTTCAGCTATGTGATTTGGGCCTTATTAAGAATATAAAAATGCATTACAAAAAGCAGTTAGTTCAACTCACTGTTTGAAGCAATGAAGAGCCTAATCCCAAGAAAATAATTGTTCTTGATGCAATGAACATGGTTTCATTGGCATGATCGCAGATAATAAAGAGAACAATAAAAAACTGTTTATAAAAGCGAGATTTGCACACCAAAATTCCTATGATAATGAGAGTGACAAATAAACAATAATGATGATACAATTAAGATGATCAGAATTTGCACAGAGCCAAGATAATATTGATGAATACATGGATTGCAATGAGGATGTAATAACTTAAGCAATTTGCAGTGTTGATGAGCTTATTCAGAATTTCTGTTTGAATAGCATAGCGACAGCGAGAATGATGAGGAATAGCAAAAATTTGTGACTCCATCATTTCAAGATGCCCTGAATTGCAATGAAACATTCAAAACTTATTTTCTTTGCCACAATACCAGCAAAAAAAACTTCAGGTCCTTGACTCATTATTGCACAAATCATTAATTTCAACCCAACATGAATCATCACGTCAAATAATCAAAAAATATCATATTAAAATATGAAGGTAACGTCTCATCTAATTTTTTTTCCTATTTTAACTACTTGGTCATTTTCAATATGACATAATTTCTTTTACTTGCTGCTTTTAATGCAAAATAATGAATTGTTTAAAATTTTTCTTTCCCTTTTCGATATTATAATGAAGATAATTGCTAAAAAAGAGATATATTTTTTATTTCCGCATTAATTTTTTCCATTTATGACAGTTCACACATTTGAATGAATTCTTTCTTCTAATATTTTCTATCTCTTTTAATTTTTGTAAATATAGTTTTATAACATAATTTTCAACATTTCCCAATTTTAGCTCGTAATTTTTTAATTCTCATTTAATTTTTTTTCCTGTTTGTGATAGTCACGTGTAAATATTTTATTTTTTAATTTGAAGGTAAAATTATTCGTTAATAAGTTTGTAAAATCTTTGCCAATGGTTTAAAATAATAACTTTTTCTAAAATATGTAAAAAATGCCTCTTAAAATAACCAAAATTCGAATTTAAAATAGAAATAAATCCACAAAAAAATGAGTCAAAAAAAAAAATTAAATGCTATCTGCACATCAGGAACTTCCAATGTATAAAATGATCTAAAATTTTTTTAAATTCCTATGTATAGCTTTTGCTCCTATAAAACTTTTTTAATGGAACAATTTTGACCAAATTTAGCATTAAATATCTCTTAAAATAATTCATGAATGTAAAAATTGCATGCATCAGCGTATTTCTCAAACATTTCTCCAATTTTTAACCAATTTTCATATTTTGTGTGTGTGGCAGTTTTCTTAATATTAGCCAAGAAATACTCTAGATCACAAAAACTTCATTGTCAGCAGTGGTGACAGCATAAGTTACTATTTTTTAGAGTAGAGAGATTATTCATAAGTGATCGATCTAGGATTTTCATAAATGGTGCTATCTTTTGTGAAATTGTGAACGATTTTTAATATTTTTGAACCATTACAATTTGATAAAAATTTCATGAATTTGAATTTCTTGTTATATATAAGTAGCTATTTATCTTCTAACAAGATTGTTTATGTCTAAAATGCTATAAAATAGATACTTAGATAATTCCAGCTGTATTGTGACAAGTTAAATTTTATTGAGAAAGTTTAAATTTGAAGATAAGATTTTTTATTTTATTTTTTCAATGAATTTTGTAAAGTGTTGTCTTCTTTTAGAATAAAACATTTTGTGAAGAATTCTATTTTACGATTTAAAAAATTAAAAAAAGGTTGCTGTAAAGAACTATTTTTTTTCCCTGTCGATATCAATTTTTAAATTGCATAAAGAATAAATCTTATAATTGAAAATTAATGTTATAAATTTAAAAAATTAAAAGGGCATTCATTACTGGATATTAACTCAAAATGTTGGATTAAAAAGTGAAAGACTTCTATGAAGTAAAGAAAAGAAAATCAAAATCCATTTTGTTTTAAATTAAAGTATGATTAATTTTTACATGCAGTAAAATTAAAAATTGA
Organism: Maratus speculifer; assembly: GCA_964019185.1. Lineage (NCBI taxonomy): Eukaryota > Metazoa > Arthropoda > Arachnida > Araneae > Salticidae > Maratus > Maratus speculifer. The sequence goes on along the minus strand of OZ025292.1, from coordinate 17,838,001 downwards.
AATTTGAAAAAACAAAAAAAGGAACCCTTTTGTTTAATAGTAGTTTTATTGTGCCCCCTCCCCCCATTAGACTTTTTAATTAAAAACGGTTTTCATCTATTGTGTATGCTGGGCAATATATTGAAAATCTTTAACTTGAGTAGCCCGATATAATCCAAAAATAACAATAATAATTCTTTTTATGGATTTAAAATTAAATATACAGTGAAACCTCCTTGTGCGACCACCTAAAAGGTTGCTGTAAAGAACTATTTTTTTTTTTCCTTAACAGATCCCTGTCGATATCAATTTTTAAATTGCATAAAGAATAAATCTTATAATTAAAAATTAATGTTATAAATTTAAAAAAATTAAAAGGGCATTCATTGCTGGATATTAACTCAAAATGTTGGGATTAAAAAGTGAAAGACTTCTATGAAGTAAAGAAAAGAAAATCAAAATCCATTTTGTTTTAAATAAAAATATGATTAATTTTTATATGCAGTAAAATTAAAATTAATTTGAAAAAACAAAAAAAGGAACCCTTTTGTTTAATAGTAGTTTTATTGTGCCCCCTCCCCCCATTAGACTTTTTAATTAAAAACAGTTTTCATCTATTGTGTATGCCGGGCAATATATTGAAAATCTTTAACTTGAGTAGCCCGATATAATCCAAAAATAACAATAATAATTCTTTTTATGGATTTAAAATTAAATATACAGTGAAACCTCCTTGTGCGACCACCTCCCTGAATGACCATTGTTTGATGGAACGAAATTTATTCTTAGAGTCTTAATATTATTTTTTCCTACATTCAGAGACCATCCCAGCTGAACTCTTCCCATGGGTAACCCATTTCAATGAAGAAAATGGAAAAATTCGGTTTTTCCTTGGTTGCTTGAAAAAGGTTTTATTAGAAAAATAATTCAGGAGAACACATTATTCATCAAACTTTTAAACTAAGTTATTATTTTTTTTAAATTTCGGTAACTTTTAAGTATTTAAATCCCTTTGTGCCTTTTTTGAAAATCAATGTAATTCTGATGACAAATTAAGAATGACAGCTAATAAACTCCCCAGCTCTATTCTGTTAGAAAACTCTCAAAGAAATAGATAAAGTAATAAAATCACCATTATTTGTTCCTATCCAAACAATATCATTTATTTAGTGAATTTCGAAAGGACTTGGAAAAAAATTATAAGAGATAAAACCATAAAATCAAAGAAAATGTCAATGTATTATATTTTTAGAGTCTGCAGTACTTGTTAAGTACGTAAATTTATATATTTTTACCTTGTGTGAAAAATAAATTTTACTAACATTAATTTTTACATTTTTTCAACAATTAAAATCTAGATTTAAACATGACCTCTATAAAGAGACCACCTCTCAGAGTGACCAATTTTTATTGGAACAGAACATGGTTGTTTTAAGGTTTTTTCTGTAATTTGTTTAATGTCACTTCAAACTGTCTAACAAAAAAATACAGCTTATTTTTTAGCGACACCAACTCTTTTGATCAAAAATGGGCCAACTCAGACTTCGGAGCTCTGTTAAATATATGATTAAATCTTAATATCAGTTTTCTTAAAAGGCTTCATTCATAGTGGCATTGAAAAAAAGAAATTCTTTTTCAGGTTGCCATGACTGTCAAAGCCACCTCTGTCAATCTATACTAATAAAAGAACAAAACGCTCTGTCTGTGTGTGTGTCTGCGATGGTTAGCAAAATCTACAGCACGTACAAAGCTCAAAATTTTTTTTAGAGTAGCCCAATATCTCTCCTGATGCACCTGAGCTTCAGAATTTCAAAATTCCAATTATTAACTGAGTAATTAATTAAAATCAAGAGGTCACTCTCATAAAAAATCATCTTTTTCCCAATTTTTTTCTCTTTCATTTGTTTACGGTTGGTTGGTTGTGTAAAAATTTTCGCAGAAGTAATAAGAAAGCTGAGACAGAATTAAAGAAACCCATGGAGGAATAAGATAAGTGGAGGTGAAGTAAGCTCAAAAAAGGTTTGCGATATGAAACCATTTATCGCTCAAATTTAATGTGGCAAACAAAAGGACGTGGAAGAGATTTTGTATTATAAGACGAATTGAAAGAAATGAATTACAGTTGAAGCATATTTCAAGAGGAAATAGCAAATTTTTAAAATGGTCTTCATTCTATTATTATTTATTAGAATAAATATTCGCTTTTAAAATGAAGGAAATTGGAAAATTAGCAATAATTAAATATCAAATTAAAATTAAATAAGATATTGAAAACATTTAATATGAATTAAAAATTGTATAACTAAAAGTTTCCTTCATTAATGTAATTTTCAATACTTTATAACGTAGATGAAAAATGTTTATGACTTAATAATTGCATGTAAATAAATATTTAAAATATAATGATGAAAACATTCTTTTAAAATCATGTATGAAAACTTAAGCAATAAATATTAATCTAAAATATAAATTTCTGACTGCAGACGATTTTAATGTACTAACAAAATAATGTTATATTTTCAAGCAAAACGTTAAAATAATTTTCTATATTGATATTTAAAACACATATGATAAAATAATTAATAAATTTTTACCGGTGAAGCGATAAATTAGTTCTTTTTTTAAAAACGAGAGAAAAAAAAATACAGGTTTAAACCTGTTTCAATTGATAGCGAAATTTTAAAATGGAGGGCCAAAATCACAGTCCGGTGAAATCCAAACACCTCATTGGTCATTGAGCCGCGTCCTTTTCAGGGAACAATCTCTTAGCAGTTGGGTAAATGTTGTCATACTCCTTTTTCCGAGAAAAAATCGTAGCGGCAGTTTTGAAGTAAATCTTATCTCTTTTCATTTATAATCTAAATTTTTCACTCTCATTTTATAAAATGGCATCAAAATATCTTAATTGAGTTAATTTCGATGGTTTATCTTAAATAAGAACAGACAGTAACAATCGCTTAAAAAATACTTTCCCCCTCACCTTTTTCAAATGGAGAAACAAGTTCGTGATTTTCACCCTTACCACTCGACCAATGGGGTGGCTGGATTTCACTTGACTGTGATTTTGGCCCTTCATTTTAAAATTTCGCCAATTGATAGGCGTGTCAAAGCACGTGCTTTTGTTGGTACTTATTGGACTTAATGTAGGGTTACATCTTAAGCATCATCTCCAGAGATAATACCTCCACTCTATTAATTTCTTTTTACTCTATGAAAGAAACCAATTTGAGATTTTGACATTTCAAAAGTGACTGTTTTTTTCCCAAAGACCTTTAAAATTCATAGACTGGCAAAATGTCAGTTTAACTTAGGATTTTTGAACATAGCTATTACGTCAGATCGTTGGTACTTCGTACATTAGAATGTATTTGTGGTTGGCTATGTTGCAGTTAATATATGTATATGTATATATGAGGCTTTTTTAGCAGTTTTTTTAAATCATTGATTAAATTTGAATGCATTTATTTAAGTTAAAATTTTATTAAGACTTTAATTTGTTTTTAAAACAAAAATGAAATGGCTCTTTGACGTACAATTTTTCGAATAGGCATACGATTCATACACAGTAATAAATTATCAAATAGCAAAATAAATTATATATAAAAAATAGTCACTAAAAGAATAGTAGCAAAACATAATGTTTAGGCGTATTAACACATAACCCGATCCCAACCAGAAAAAAACAGACTATACTCCGATCCAAGCAAGACAAAAATTTCATGAGCATAAACGCGACCCGAACCTAAAAATTCCATTTGAAAAAAAACTATGGATTTGATATTTGACCCGAATCAAATCTGAATCCCACAAAAATATTCAAATGAAGCATACCCCAATTCGATCAAAGAAAAATAATGTTCGTGTATATGCAACCCGACCCGAACCTAAAATTTTTCTCTGAAAAAACCCAAAAAATGACCAGAACGAAACCTGAAATCGATAAAAATATTCCAAAGAACTATAACCTGATAAGAGCAAGACAAAAAAACTTCCATGAACATAAACCTGACTCGAACCTAAAAAATTCCATTTGAAAAAAAAGCCTGAAGTTTTATGCAAACTACATCTGAATCCGATCAAAATATTCGAAAGAACCATAACCGGATTCGAATAAGAGAAAATAATTTTCGTGGACATGAAACCGATCGGAACCTAAAATTCCATTTGAAAAAAATACCTGAAATTTAAATCGACAAAAATATTCCACAGAACCATACCCGGACCTGAACAAGACAAAAAAATTTCCATGAACATGAACCCAATCCAAACCTAAAAAATGAACTAAATCTGAATCTGACAAAAATATTCCAGAGAAGCATATCCTTATTCGAACAATGCAGAATAATTTCCGTTGATGCGCAACCCAACCTGAACCTAAAAATTCCATTAAAAAGCCGAAATCTGAATTGAACGACATCTGAACCCGAAAAAAATATTCCAAAGAACCAAAACCCGATCCGAGCAAGACAAAATAATTTCCCTGGACATGAATCCAACCAGAACCTTAAAAATCAATTTAAAAAAAAAATACCTGAAATCTGAATCGAACCAAATCTGAATCCGACGAAAATAGTCCAAATAACTATAACCAGATACGAACAAGACAATATAATTTCCATGGACATAATCCCCATTCCAAACCAAAAAATTTGTAAAAAAAAGAAAAAAAAAATCCCGAAATTTGAACCAAACTTAATCTGAACCTAACAAAAATATTTCAGTGAAGTCCATATAAGCACAACCCGACCCGAACTTAAAAATCCCATTTGAAGGGAAAAAAAAAACCCACGAAATCTGAATTGAACCGAATCTAAATTGAACACAAATATTCCACACAATCATAACCGTATCCGAAGAAGACAAAATAATTTCCATGAACATGAATCCAATCCGAACCTAAAATTCGGATGTTCTACAAAACATAATGCGCTCCGTAGCAGTGGAAAATGAAACTAAGTACTTAGCGCAAGATGGTTAAAATATTTCGTTTATAGTTAATGTTAGATTAGAACTTGGTTACGGTTAGATAACAGTTAGGTTGCAATTACGTTCCGGTGACCCTTTTGTTATTTTATTTTCCGGTTAGGTTACAGTTAAGTCATGGTTAAGTTACAGTTAGGTTAAGGTTAATTTGCGGTTAGGTTGTGGTTAGATTATGGGTAGGTTATGATTTGGTGACGGCCAAGTTACATTTATGGTATATTTAACTTGCAGTTAGGTTACTGTTAAGATACAGCTAAGTTACAGACAAGTTATGATTCCGATACAATTAGGTTACGGTTAGGATTTTGTTCATAGAATCTCTATAAATAAAAGGAATTCCGAGGATAATTAATTGAGGCACAGGGGAGCAAATCTTGGCAATGCGCCAACTCGGTCCAGAGGAAGCAAATCTTGGCAATGCGCCAACTCGTAAATATTAATCTAAAATATAGATTTCTGACTGCAGACGATTTTAAGATATTAACAAAAGAATGTTATATTTTCAAGCAAAACGTTAAAATAATTTTCTATATTGATATTTAAAACACATATGATAAAATAATTAATATTTTTTACCGGTGAAGCGATAGATTAGTTCTTTTTAAAAAACAACAGTCAGTGGCCACGTATTTCTGACAATGCATTTCTGCAAGTTTCGAGTTAATGATAAAATAATACAAATTTCAAGTTCGTTTAATATTGTTAATACGGACCCGGGCAACGCCGGGCGGGTTAGCTAGTGAACATTACGCATGTTTGATAAAAAATATACACCTATTTTTGTAAAATGGCTCTGAATTTATAATATTATATACTAACCTTTTAGCGAATCATCGAGAATCGATTTCATTCACGGTATAGTCAGATTTAAGAGTGATATATAATTAGTTTGAAATTCAAAATATTTCACTTGGGATATCTATGTGAAAAAAGTATTTAGTTAAGTCACTTAACAGTAATTTTAAGGATAAATATCAACACGAAATCGTTGGACACATATTCCCTCCTGCGTTTCCCATTGCAGTCATTTTAGGTATTTTTGCAGCTAAATATTAGTTTTTTTTAAAAACCAATTTTTGACACAGTCAGGGGGCACGTATTTAATATAATGTACACTGTAAAAAATTTGACCCTTTTGCTGTATCATCACTCCCCCGCTTTTATAGAATATATCTCTTTTGACCTATGACAATGCTCCAAAATAGGCTGAAGTAATCATTTTCTATAAAAGCGGTGGAGTGACGATGCAGCAAAAGGGTCAAATTCTTAACAGTGTATTAACACATATTTTGAGTTGAAGATAAAATCATAAAAATTTCAAGTTCGTTTAACATTATTATAACGGACCCGGGCAACGCCGGGCGGGTCAGCTAGTAGGTTAATAAAATGTTTTTTAAGGCATTCAATCCTGTTTCATCAATTGCATTTGCTCAATAGATATAAATTCCAAAGTATTAGGCAACCATACGAGAAGCCAAATATTTAAGAGTCTACTTCAATCAAGCAAAAAGACCTGATCTGTAATGCTATGGAAGAAATGTAGAAAGATATCTCAGTTGCATTTCAATATTTTAAATTTTTTTTTTTTTTTTTTTTTTTTTTTGGAGGGCATTGAATAGCTGAGATCGATTTGTACAAAAACCTTTTTTTATATTTTGTCTACAAGTATTGTTGATGAGGAAACTTTCCTTTATGGAATTGGATTTCGAAAGTGAAAGCTTCCTCATAGAAATACAGTAGAACCCTGGTTATCCGAAAACTGGCTTAGCTGAAAAACCTTAAAATTCCTTAAAGTCTTTTTTAAATGTGTAAAATTTTATTATCAACACTATTTTTACCAATATCAAATGGCAACTTTTAACATATTTTGATTTATGATTCTATTTTATTTATATGATTTAGATCAAAACAATTCCAAATCAATTTTAATACATATAAGTGTTGTTTCAATACTTATTAGTTTTAAAGATTAGAATCAAAATAAGTAAAAATCAAAACTTTGGAAGGTGTAATAATTGTAGAAATAGTGTTAAAAAAGAATGTTCTTTTTTTAAATAAATTAAGAGAATCAGCTTACATTTTATAGCCTTTATGATTGGTATTATTTCATTACAGTCTGCGATGTGCAATTTTTGTTTTTTAACCGTTGCATGCATATTTCATAAAATACCTATAAAATTTATCATTTGTATTTGGTTTCTGTGGCTTTGTGTTGTGTACACATATCTCTCCTTGGCGCAAAAAATTCTCTCTTCGCATGTTAAGAGAACTCCTGTTACGTCACTATGAGCATTGGCCATCGATTTTAACTAGTAAGCCTTGCTGTTGAATCGACTTGTAATTTTGGTTTGTCAATCAAGGTGCTTTGAATATGTTACCAGAACATTTTTTATTAGAACGATGCTCTAAATTACACTTGCGCTTTTCATCAAACAAGTTTTGACCATAAGCCTCCTGCTTAGAGGATATGAGGGGTAAGGGTTAAATTACAAATAATATTCATTTCATAAAAAAAAAAAAAAAAAAGAGAGAAAAATGAGAAAATTTACTAAATAAAATATATTTATTTATAAACAAATTAACAATATATATTCAAAGACAATATAACAATCTTAAAAAATATATTCAAATATTTCAATTGAACATGGTTTCTTAATAGCATAAAATTGGCATAAAATGTTGAAAAGTTATTCCATACTATGAAAAATTTGTCTTATGGCTACCACTTTGGAGATCGTTTTTCAAAAAATGCTTTTATTCCTTCATCTGCTTCATTCATAGCTAAATTATCAACCATGACTTGGGTACCACATCTGAAATAAATAATAATGAAACTTGCACTTCTAAGAAAGTAACTAACAATAAATAATCTTAAATTAAAAACAGTTATACTAAAAAAGCTTTCATGAGTAATGCTGACATTATTGTTGATAAAGGCAACATCTGGCTAAATAATTTTGCACTCTAATTATTTAACCTTTTGGAAAATGATTGTTTTTTTCAGTTGAGAAAAAAAGTGCAGAATGATGAGGGACTGCATCCATATATCTATTGATTAGTGTCAATATAACATGTACTACTACATTTGAATACAGCCCTTCAACTTTTTTCTTTTGTTTGAGAATAACAAACTTTGAGTTTATTCTATCGATGATAATTTTCAGAATTTTTAAACTATGTTTTTGAGATTTTCACAAAAGTTGCTCTATACCAGGGCTGTCCAACCTTTCAGTAAGCGGGGGCGCATTTCAGCTCTTGGCAGTCAGTGAAGGGCGCCATTTTTCACTTGACTGAAAATATGCATCATTATTATCGCACATGTGTCTTAATGGTAGACAAAAAGTCCCTACGATTCTGGGGTTACATGCTTTAAATTTCAAATTTAACATTTTTCTATGAGAAGTCTATCCTTAAGTTTCAAAAATCAAGAAAGGAAAATTAAGCTCATTTATTCCTCTTATAAAACAGCCAAATGGGTCTGTGTGGCAATATCAAAAAGCAAAAAAAAAATGAACATTTATGAACTTGTGTTATCAAAGAGGCAGAAAAAAGGTGAAAAAATTTTATTTTTCTGTTACTTCTTAAGTATTAAAAAGGGCTATTTCCAAATTTAACCACCGTAATTAAACTTTATAAACAATAACTACAAATTATCAAAACATGCATGATTAAATTTTTACAGTTTGTTTCTGGTTTTTAAACCTTTCAAGGTCGATGGTTCATTTTGGGACCAATTCATTTTAATTCCTAAATACCACATTGGCTCAAAAATATAGGAATGAAAATTTTCCTTGTATTAAGTACATGAACAAAAACTTTCCTTATTTTAAAATAAAACTATTTTTAAATTCTACTATCATTTCTTCATTGCAACCATTTACAAATGGAAGTAGTACTTTCCTCCTGATGGGTTATTGCATTTTCGCAGTTTTTGAAAATATCTCTGATGCAAATGTCAATTATTTTAAAGAAAGAATACTTTATAGTTGATTTTTACTACTAAAAAGAAGATCTTCATAAGGGCGCCAATAAAATCTTCAAAGGGCGCCATGGCGCCCGCGGCGTTGGACAGCCCTGCTCTATACAATTAGCTAACACATTATGCAAATTATATTTTGATTACATTCTTGAATGTGCAGTGAAACATTATTAAATTTTCCCATTTTTCACACAATTTTTATTATTTTTTAATTTTGATTACAGGGTATTATGTACAATGTTGTTAGTCATCTTTTCTTAAAAGAATATTTGTTTATATTAAGAACTTTGCAAATTATAAGCAAAAAACTTGTAAAAATTTGGGACTGTTTTTATAAAAACCTTAATTTCTCTATGAGTATACATGCTATTCTCATAAAAATGAACACAGTTTATTACAACAAGCCATTTAATCATAATCTGCAATTTGAACACTTTTGCTATATTAATTTTGATAGGGTTATCTAAAAAGGAGTTTCATTCTATTTCAATTTGCTGATGATCCCCTATGGAATTTCAGGAAAAAATCTTCAAGGAAATATATGACCCATACTATTTTGTTTACACATCTGGAATTTCAGACTAATTCCTCATGTATTTGACTTGATATTTAACAAAATCACAAGTGGCCAATCACCTTTGGTCATATGGAGTGGTGGGGTTTTCAATAAAAAATGTTTTTTACTTATGTTTTGTGCACTAGGCAGTATATTCTTTATCCCAGTGACCCCAGTAGTATTCTCTTGGCTTATTTAATATATAAGACTGATTTTGAAAACATTAAATCACAAGCTAATTTTAAAGTACAGAAATTATTCAAGAATAAAAAAAATACACTGCATTTACACACACAAATAAATACCTGTAAGCAGTTTCAATGTCCTGGTTCAATTGTTCATAAAAGAATTTCTTGCCTAAAGATATCACTGAGCGGCTTTTCGATAAAATTTCTTGCAGTACTTCCTCAACCTAAAAACAATAAATAGAATACATATGTTGTAATGGGATATTCTTCTATAAAAGGATCAATCAATCAACAAATCATGTAGATAAATGTAAGGGAGAAGGGTACCATATTTTTTCATGTATATTGTGTTTTTGTATAATATGTGCCTTTGATTTCAATGCGATTTCTGGTGAGAAGCAGAATAAAATTAGAAAAGAAATCTCTTATCAAATTGTTTTCTCTTGGTGATATCATATTTCCTCACATTATCCAGCATGCCGCAAATTTCGAAGGAAATTAGATTTTTTAATATAAATCTCTGATCTTTACCGGCATGCCGGAAAAATCGAGGATCTTCAAAAACAGGAAGAATTGATGTTCATTAATTGTATTCAGTAGCAGTGATTTCTGTTGGAGAGGAGAGATGTAATTTTCAAATTATTTATTCTACTTTTTTACATTTTCAAGAGAATACAAACATGTTTCATGTGTCTTACACCATTTCACAATAGGCTTTCTCTCCAGCACTATCCAACATTTAAAATGTAGAAATAAATTATTACATGAACAGAAATATTTTTACTATATATATGTAATAAGACAAAATATAGCAGTTATTGAAATATATAAAGAGAGAAATATGTGCTTACTATACATCAAAAAAGTTATTTTATATGATAATTTAATTAACTTAGTAGAAACATACATGAAATCTAACAATCACTTAAATATAAATGAATATATACATACAGAGAGAGAAAGAGAAAACAATAAACATTTATGTTTTTTATTTCTTAAAATGAAAAATTTTGCTCTAAAATCCAAAATAAATCTGCAGGTGCAGCTCATCCTCCATTACAGCACACTAGCTAATGCGGGGAAATACAGTAATACTTTTATGTTACAGCTTTTGGTCAAAATGCAGTAATTTATCAGTATTACCAGACATTTCAGCACCCCTCCCCCTCCCTCACATACATACACACATGTATAAACAGTAAAAAAAAAAAGGTTCCAAACTCAAGAAAGAAAGAAAAATTGGAGAGATAAGGACACTTCCCTACTGATTAGGATTAGAAACTCAGAGATTTAAGTAAGGCATATAATGACATCTACAGTTTTTTTCTCCCCTAGGTGCATAACAGCATTTTATAGCTGCAATATTACGTTATATCATATTTTTACTTAACAACCATGTTTTAGCAATTGGCAAGGGTTGTATAGGTATATATTAAATACCATCTCTGTCTTAATCACTAAAACAAAATAAAAATTGGCTTTCTATATAACTGTAAAACCTGATTAAAGTACAAAATATATGGATTCTAAAAAAATGTATTCTTTTTATAAAGCTAATATGGGTACAAAAATTAACAATACAAAACTTAAAAATAAAAACAAAGAATATAAAAATTAAATTGAAAAATTAAAATCATGATATTTATTTTTTAATTTATAATTAGAATTTTAAAATCAGGTCTCTTAACTCAAACATGCATTACATCAGAGTACTATAAATTAAAGGCCTTTTCAGCATTGAAATCTTTCAATTGGGATCCACATAATTTTAAGGACATGGCTTTAAGGTCACTTTTATCAGTCAGGTGAGAGGTGATTGACAAATGCAAAGGTGTTTTAAAAACATGTGCTAGTGTCCAATATTTTATGGAAAACAGGTATTTTTTAAGTGCATGCAGCGGGAAAAACTTATGCTAAAGTAGGAATAAGAGCGATTGTTAAACAAAAATTACAGTGGAAAACAGCTATGTGTTAAATTTGACGACTAAGTATAATTTTGTGGTCATCAAATAAAATAATTTAGTTGCATTTGACGACTAAAAACCATTAATTTCTAACCTTGCTTTTTACAAACGCAGAAATATAACTTTTCATAAGATTTATACCAGAGCCATAGCAAAGAGAGAACAATGAACAAAATCTTTTTGTGTTTATCTTTTTTTCTTTAAGTTTGGACTCTGGGTTATATTTAACCATTTCTTTCATGTCTCTTATTGTATTGTTAAAATGAAAAGGATATGTGAAATCAGTGGCTTGAAATTGATATAATTATTTACAATGTTTAGCACAAATTTTCTGGGAAATATTATAATATTATGTTGTTTTAGCATTGAGATAATCAGAGCAATTAATATTATTTATGCATTAAAGATTTTTATTGACTTCATAGTTATTGCGAGTAAGGGCTAAGATAATACAGTAGAACCCCGATAATCCGGATCGGTTTTTTCATTTTTTTTTTTTCAACTTTGAGAAGCGATTGGCGAAAAAGTTTTTGTTTTATTATTCAGAATACGACGCTGCAACAAGTTAATGTTAAAGAAATTAGCCAATCGCTTCTTAAACTTGAAAAAAAAGCGAAAAACCCGATCCGGATTATCGGGGTTCTACTGTATTTATAATATTCTTGCTTCTTGTATCAAATGAATTTAATTATTTCAAAAAGTTTAGTAAAAAAGGCTTCTTAGAATGAAACAGTACTACTTGTATGAAAGATTATAAAATTCTCTAGCTTGCATACTATGCTACCAGGTAAAACTGTGTTAATTTTGACACTGTTGCAGTTAATTTGAGTTGAGAAATAAATAAATACACATAATGCCATTTCAGTCAGTTTTAATTGAGATCATAAAAATAAATATCTGAGCTGTAGCAAGCATGAAAACAATTTAAGGTAAAAAAAAAGGTCAAAATTTTTTAACACCATTCAATGATGACAAATTCTTGTAATTTTCTTAAGCTAGCTAATAATATACTTTGTTACTAACATTCATAACTTTAATTTCATTTTAAGACTATAGTTTTTTCTCACATAAGGGGAAAAAATTATATGCTAAATATTTCTGCATCAATGACAACATTACCTCAATGTTTTCACTCAATTAAAAAAATTATTCACACAGAAATATTATATTAATTATGTAAATATAAATCTGTTCAATAGTATATATATGTGAAAGAGCCAAAATTTCTATCTACAAAAAAAAAAAAAAAAAAAAAATTGCAAATTCCACTTTTTTTTAAAGCCTTTTCCCAAACAGCAAATAATCCTTGACCTAACTTTTACAGAAAGTCCTGACTATTTTACAAACAAACAAATGCTTCTAAATTGTTAGTTTACTTTTATGCTAATTGTCCAAATATATGTAAGTTTTAAAGAGATTTAAGTTGACTGATTTGATAATATATTTTTATCAAATGAACATTTCTTGGAAAATATTTTTCTTTCCTCTATTCCTTTGACTGTCCAACCAAATAATGTCCCTGAAGTGTGAAAAAAGCATTTTGAGCAGCAGTGAGATAAGATACTGCAGGGCACTTGGCAGTTTTATTCATATGACATCTTCCTTATCACCACAACTGGAGGTATCTTAATGGGGGAAACAAACAATAACACCTTTGCCAAAATATTCAATTTTCATTAATTTGCAAATGCTAACTGATTACATACATATAAATAATTCTGCCAATTAACTGACTTGTCATAATATTTCGATTTTCTGCCAATGTTTTCCCCTGAACATTACCTAGATAAATCGCTAGATTTTGGTCAGACAATATTGTGTGAAGCGAATACTGATATACTATTCGAATGCTGGCCATTTACTGATAATTCTGATATTAGGCCAAAATTCAGTTGATATCTGTTGCTATTGGGATTCATTATCTGTGCCTCATTATTACATAATTTTCAGATGCTTACAATGCAAACTAATTTTAATTTCACAATTCATGAGAACAAAAGGAAAAAGAAACAGAATGATTTTCAAAGATTTGAAAAATAGGTCTAAGGATTAAATTTCCCAGTCTTCCTCATTTCCTACTTATACTTTAAGGGATTTTTTTTTTTTTTTTTTTTTTTTTTTTTTTGGGGGGGGGGGGGGGGGGCATTGATCCTGAAAATATCTAAAATTTCTTTCAAAATGAAGCAATTCCACATTTTGAGGGAACATTTACATGCTTGGGTATATATCATAATCAATTCTATATAAATGTAAACTGTTAATTCTAAAATTGCACAGCATATTCAAAATATATTGTAGCGATGGGACGAATATTCGGCCACTATTTGGTATTCAGCCCTTTTGCCGAATATTGAAGGCTTGTTGACTGAATACCTGTAGCCGAATATTTAGCGATACCTTGCCGAATATTGCTAAAATCTCGCCGGATAGTGAAAGATATCTTGCCAAATAAATTTAGGATTTAAAGAATTTCATTTTTTACAATTTTTTTTCCCTCTAATCTAAATTTGCTACTTCATTTATGAAGTCCTTATCATTCTTACTTACAAAATATACAGTTATTCAGATACTAAAAAAATATACAGCCTTTCTGTATTTCCTATAAAAGGTAGTGATATTTTAGAAATTGCTGTCCAAGTTGGAGATTTAATTGTAAGGGAAATGTCTTCATTAGAGAATAATGTATTACAATTCAAGATATAAAAGCACTTATAGAAAAGAAAGAAAGAAAAACATTGCCTTATTCTAAAACACTCGAATGCAAATTCCATGTCTGCAAATTCCATGCACATATTTTTTTATATGTGCATGGAATTTGCAGACATGGAATTTGCATTCGAGTGTTCTCGAGGGCTCTTATGTAATTAAAAAATTATGTAAGTATTAAATATTATGTAAGTAAAAAAGCTCTTATGTAAAGAGTGAGGGCTCTTATATAATTCATAACATATTTTTTATAAAGTAAGAAATGAAAAATATTCATTCACTAGGTATATTAACAAAGATTCATTTTCAAAATTAAATATCAAGTATCACTATTCCAAATACAACAGTACATCTGAAAACAGAACTGGTGTCAAACTAGATACGCATTAGATGACACAACTTGCTTTATGAAGCTTGTTTTATAAATATTTAAACAAACTCTAAATGCTGAACAAAATAATTTTTTTATGCTACAGTTTTCACTTTTAAATAATTACTTGCCTAATTACTGACTTAAATATGTAACAGTTATCAATTTCTGATTATCCTTTTAATGCTTGTTGAATAAGTGGAATATTGTATGCGCCAATTCAAATGTCAAAGATTTTGTTAACATATGCATTCTACTTTGAGCATAACCTTTTGCTTTAACAAAATTTGTAATTTAAAGCTTGACAACTGACTTCAGAACAGTTTCGCTCTTATCATTAGGGACACAAACTCTAAATGATCAAATTTTCTTTATTAAAGGTTATTTCAGAAAATATCTTCTTTTGAGGTCCAAGAGAGAGATATTTAGTAATGTTACTGATTTTGGATGAAAGAAAAGGTAAAAGTATTATTTGATAGCAAAAATGAAGTACATATTTTAATTGAAATATCTTCCCATCCTGACTTACTAATCAATTTGATGTACATTTTGATAAAGATTATAATGCAATTTCATAATTTTTTTGTGTTAAAATAAGTTTTTCAAATTTAAAAATACATTTAAAAGTACATTTAAGAGTAATAATTATTAATGAGCTCCTATTTTTAAAATTATATACAGTCAAAATTTATTGTTTTTATTGGGAAAAAAAGTTGGTATTCAACCTAAAATTTGCCTGAATATTCGGTATTCGGCTATTTGGCCAAATCATTATTCGTCCCATCCCTAATATATTGCTTAATATTTTTGTAAATTTAAAAACAAAATTACCACCCAATGATTTTCTACAGTGATTAACAGTCATAGATACAGAAGTCAGTCAAATTCAAAATAGTCATGTATTGTGTGGAACTTGATTTTAAAAATAAATTTGGAGGATAAAAAACCACATTTAGTTTGAGATAAAACCTTTTAAACACACAAAATTAAAAAAAAAAAAAATCTTAACTAGCCCCTTTTTCCTAATTTTTTTCTAAAAATATTTATGAAAAGTTAACAGTCCGTATATGTGTGGCTCAATAGTCATTATAACTCTAGCAAGTTTGAACTTTCCCCATTCCATTGATTTTGAGAAGAACAGCTGTGACTAACAGACATATGGGTGATTTTAAAATGTTTCCATTTTTACTTTTTAAACAAGGAACCCTAAAAAACAGCTTAACTAAAATGTAAATTATATTGTAATTAGTTATATTACATCATACTGTAACAGTAAATAACAAAGAATTAAACTAAGGGTGTTGGTGTAAAAAAAAATTTCAAACAAATAAATAGAGGATCTATCATCTGGAATTCAGAAAATCGCAAGGATCTGAAATCTTTCATAGAAAAAAATGCAAACATTTTCTAAATTTGAATTTTTATTAATTTCTTATAATTTCTGAAATTTTGCAAAAATTTTACAGATTGCTATATATATTTTCTTCAGTTCATTGTTTCAATGTGCAACCATTAAAATAAGTTATTTCAGTGGTGAGAAAACACAAACCCCTCCCCACTACCCACTCCTGAAATCAGGAAAAAGTAATCTTTTTGTTAAATTTTAGTTTGAAATTAAATTATATTACAATTTGTTTAAAAAAAAAAAAAAAAAAAAAGTCATCAGTTATTTTCCTATTACCCCAAAAAATTTCATGGCTACACCATTGTATTATTTGAATGCACAAAAAATAGGAGAGTTCTGCTCATTTTCTCATATCCTCCCCCACCCCCCTTCTGAGACATTCCAAAATGGCCTATCTGCTCACAGTTTTAATTTTTTTCCAACAGAATTCACGAAAACAATTAAAAATCGTCATTTTAAAAATTTTCCTGCATAGTCAACAAGCAAAATTATTTAAGAAATAAGATTCATTAAAAATGATCAATCATAATTTTCTATATAAAATGTGTAGCTGTAATGAAAAAAAGCTAAAGCTTGTAGATAAAATATTGGTTACCCATTTTATTTTTTAAATTTCTTCATTGTTATCATTGAATAATGCAGTAATTTTTGTTTACATAATTTAAAAACATAAGTTTCATTCACATTCTACATGGGATTGTTTAAATTTTATTTTATATTTTTTGAAAAAATACAAATTTGGGGAGAGGGGTTCCAAATTCTGGAAGGATCTGAAATTCAGAACTCCCTTGGTCCTGAGGGTTCTGGGTAATAAATCCTCTACTGTATTACAAAATGATAGAGATGGGAGGAGAAAAGAAATGAACATTAACTAGCTTAAAATGCAAATAAAGCTAATGAAAAAATTTGTTATATATTAGTTTTTTTAATTTCTTTAAGTACTGTTAATAGGAGATTTACTCTAATCTGCTTTCAATTACATAAAATAATTTAGACTTTTGTTTTAATTAACTATAAAGATTTTAGAAACTAAACTTACAATTTGATTAAGATCCTCTTCTCTGGTCATTTTACTAATCAAGCCCCATTGTAAGGCATCTGAAACACATAAAATTATATCAGATATAAATACAGTGAAACTTGTTTAAGATACGAATCAAGGGACCGAGAGCATTTCGTATCTTAAGCAGGATTGTATCTTATCCGGATTTTATAGATTCTCGAATAATAATGCATGTAAAAACAATGCACATTGTTATTTACATATTTTAGCAATTTATATCTCTTATTTTATCAATTTTTAGGTATTCTAGGAAATTTGAGTTTAAAATATTGAAATAAAGAATAATTTTATTTTCTCAAAAATTTTATTAAATATCTGTCTATACAGTAAACAAATTTAAATGCCTTTATATAATACTCTCCGCCAAATTAAAGTAATTGGATGCGGCAATTCCAAAACTTTCTATCTTATACGTACATTTTAATATTTAAAAAAAAAAAAAAAAAAATAGTTACACATGTTAATGTTTTAACAATTTTACTTCAATACTTTACCAACTTTGATTTTTACTTTAAATTTCTAGAACAACAGACATATTTTTTTCAAATTCAGGGAGGACTTGCTTGCCATACCCAAAAATAATCATATACAAAAATTTTAGTTCAGTTCTTTGCATAACTTTTGAGGGTAAAATAAAGAAAATGGCACAGACATTGTAATTATAGCGCCCCCTTCGGATTTTTTTCAAATCTAGGGCCAACATACTAGCCATAGCCAAACACTTGCACAAAAAATTTCGTTTAATTATATGCATAACTTCATACACTTTTAGTCAGTTAATATTAAAAATGGCACAAAAATCGCTATTGCAACCTCCCTTTCCAGCAGAATATTTCAACTAGTTGGGTGTGCCAATCCCAAAACTTTCTTCTATCTCATAAGTACATTTTAATATTTAAATAAAAATAGTTATTCATTTTAGTGTTTTAATAATTTTAATTCAATACCATACGAACTTTGGTTTTCATCTTAAATTTCTGCTTCAATCAGTTAATCGGAGTAAAAAGGAATTTCCGTCTCTACACGAGCCGAGGGACAATAGAATGATAGGCAGATTTTTTTTTTTTTTTTTTTCAATTTCAAAGAGCACCTACTTGCCTTACCAAAAAATAATCATATACAAAAAATTTAGTTCGGTTCTAGGACTAACTTTTTACACTTTTAGGTAGTGCAGTATTGAAAATGGCATAAAATTGGCTGTTGCAGCGCCTCCTTCCGGTGGATTTTTTTCAAATTCAGGGAAGTTCAACTAGCCATAGCCATACACTTACACAAAAAATTTGGTTCAGTTCGATGCATAACTTCATGTACTTTTGGCCGGTACAATACTGAAAATGGCACAAAAATTGCGATTGCAGCCCCCCTTCCGGCTGATTTTTTTCAAATTCAGGGAGGACCAATTAGCCATAGTCATACACTTAACACAAAAAATTTGGTTCAATGCGATGCATAACTTCATATACTTTTAGTCGGTACAATATTGAAAATGGCACAAAAATCGCGATTGCTGTGCCTCCTTCCGATGGATTTTTTTCAAATTCAGGCGGGACCAACTAGCCATAGTCATACCCTTACACAAAAAATTTGTTTAAATTCGATGCATAACTTCATATACTTTTGGTCGGTACAATATTGAAAATGGCACAAAAATCGCGATTGCAGCGCCCCCTTCCGGCAGAATATTTCAAAACTGGAGGAGGACCTGTTTGCCACAGCCAAAAATATTCACAAAATATTTGATTCAATTCTATGCATAACTTCATACACTTTTTGATGGTAGAATGGCGACATACAGACACACAGACATTTTGTAAAAACATGTTTTTTAGAATCTCTGATCCCTAAAACGTGTAAATCTGTCGAAAACCGGAAGTCGAAAAAAATTTCGATTACAATACTTTCTTCTATTGAAGATAGAAGAAAGTAAAAATGAAGGAGGAACTGCTTATCACAATGAAAAACATTCACAAAAAAGTTTGTTCACTTCTATGCATCATATCTTCATCCACTTTTTGATGGTAGAATGGCAACATGCGGACACACACAGAGACATAAACACAAACACACGAACAGACAGACATTTTGTAAAAATATATTTCTTGGAATCTCTGACCCCTAAAACGTGTAAATAAGTCGAAAACTAAAGTCGAAAAAAAATTAGATTACAATACTTTCTTCTATCAAAAAAAAAAAAAAAAAAAGTAAAAAAAAAAAAAAAAAAAAAAAAAAAAAAGAAAAAAGAAAAAAAAAGCATCTTATGAAAAGTAAATAAGATTTTACATAGCCTGTCAAAGACACGTGATAAACAGATTATATTAGTACTATTTCGTATATTAAATGGGCTTTTTAACATCAAGGGACCAAATTTCTTCGTATATTAAGCGGGATCGTATCTTATGCATACGTATACACTATATATTGCCATTGATTATGGGACACTTGCGATTTTAGACATTTTACTAAATATCTAGAAAAGTACATGAGGAATCATCTCGAAACTCTTAGTGTATAAATATAATAGTATACGTCATACATCTCCGTGAAGATTTTTTACCGAAACGCCATAGTGGACCGTCAACAAATTAAAAAAGAATGAATATCTTTTGAATAACCCTAACAAAACTAATGTAGCAAAAGCTCTCAAACTCTAGATTATGATTGAATGCCTTATTGTAATACAATGTGCTCATTTTTATGCAAATAGCATGCACACTCGAGTGCATGCGACATCGAGCATCATACGACAGCAGAGTAATTAAGGTTTTTATAAAAATGGTCCCAAATTTTTCCAAGTTTTTCCATTATAATTTTCAGAGTTCTTAATATAAAATAATATTTTTTTCCGAAAATATGAAAAACAATATTGCACACAGTACCCTGTAATCAGAATTAAAAAATAATAAAAATTGTATGAAAAATTAGTAGGTTTACTATATAATTTTTTACTGCGCATGCGTCAAAGATATCAAAATTTCATTTGCATATTGTGTTAGCTAAATGTATAGAGCAACTTTTGTAAAAGTCTCAAAATCATAGCTTGAAAATTCTGAAAGTAATCGTCTATAGAAAAAGGACAAAATCCGTTGTTTCCAAAATGAAGCAAAAAAATGAGGGATTTTATCCAAATGCAGTAGTACATCCCATATTGTGTATTCTATATTGACACTAATCAATGAATATATGGATACAACCCCTCTTGTTTTTGCTTCATTTTGAGAATAACGGATTTTCGACTCATTCAATTGACAATTATTGTCAGAATTTTCAAGTTATGATTTTGTGACTTTCACAAAAGTTGCTCTATACATTTAGCTAACATAATATGCAAATGAAATGTTGATATCGTTGACGCAAGCACAGTAAAAAATTATTTAGTAAACCAACTCATTTTTTATACAATTTTCATTATTTTTTAATTCTGATTACAGGGTACTGTGTGCAATGTTGTTTGTCATATTTTCTGAAAAAAATAATATTTTATATTAAGAACTCTGAAAATTATAAGGAAAAAACTTGGAAAAATTTGGGATCATTTTTATAAAAACCTTAATTACTCTGCGAGTATGCATGCTATTTGCATAAAAATGAACAAGGCTTATTACAATAAGGCATTCAATTACAATCTAGAGTTTGAGCTCTTTTGCTACATTAGTTTTGACAGGTTTATTCAAAAGATATTCATTCTTTTTTAATTTGTTGACGACCCCCTTTGGAGTTTCGGGAAAAAATCTTCACAGAGATGTATGACTTATACTATTATATTTATACACTAAGAGTTTCGAGATGATTCCTCATGTATTTTTCTAGATATTTAGTAAAATGTCTAAAATCGCAAGTGTCCCATAATCAATGGCAATATAGTGTATTAAACGGGTAATGTTACACAAGTTTAATATTCAGTTTTCAAGGGACCGAAGATAATTCGTATATTAAGCGGGATCGTATTTTAAGCGGGCGTATTTTAAACGAGTTTCACTGTATCAAGAATCGATAGTTAAAAACATTACATAATATGAAAGTAAAAAGAAGATGGTTTCTATTATTTTAATACTTATACACTACAGAAACACAAAAATTATTTTCAACTTATTTATGAGTAACAGAGTACCTTAAAAGAGTTTTATTTCAGTTCTCAAATTAAAACCCCAAATACACAGAACCGGGAGGAGGAAGAAGAAAATAAGACAAATGCCTAAGTGCCTTTTTTAAATTTTTCACTAATGTGTAGCAAATTAAAATCAATTTTGTATTAAAAATTTACAATTCCATTAAATTAATATGTAGATCAATCAAATAGCGTTAAAATAAAGTTGGCAAAAAAAGAATTTTTTTTTTTTTTTTTTTTTTTTTTTCAAAAATAAATGAATAAATAAATAAACTTCTCTTTTGGTTTAAACCGCATTTTTTAAAAACATCCTTTTCTATTAGATATATATGCATATTTATTGATAAAAATTGACAATGCTGGATTATAAATAGTGTAAATTCATTTTAAAATAATTTAAATTAAATAATTGCAGTGAATTTATGTAGAATATTAAAAAATATATTTTAATTTAAACAATATTAGCAAACATTTTTATGTTCAAAGAATAAACTGTTCTACACAGTGGAACACTGATACTCTCAAAATCTTTATAAACAATTTTTGAACTTTTTGATTATTAATATTAAACATTTAAATGTAGTTTGATAAATATAATATTTTACACAGTTATTCAAATACTTCTTGGGATTTTGTTTTTTGAATGACAAATTGAAGTCCATATGTTTTATCATTAGATTCAGCAGATAACAGGGGAGAAAAAAGATTGTTATTATTAAGATGCTATAACTTTAACAAGCACCCAGTCTTTGAATAATCTCTCTTAGCGTACTTCATATATTAATATTAATTCTTCAAGATAATCTCCCCAATCAAGAAAAAAATATTTTATAGCTTGGGCAAAATCTTAAAGATCATTGTGTTATTAATTGTATTAATTAATCTGAATTTTTTTTAAAAATTGAAGTATTTTATGTTAAATATTGAATACTTTTAATCTATTTTATCTTTGATCATTTCACATGTTTAAAGCTTTTTCTTTAGAGCAATAGATTTGCTCACCAATGCATACTGATTTTAATCCTATAAATAAAAAAATGACCTAAACCCACTATATCTAATGATTATTGCTGAAATAAAATATTAAAAGTAGAAATTATTTACAGTAGAAGAACTATATAACGCAAAACTAAAAACGCGATGTTTTGCGTTATATAGATCATTTAAGATGGCATTTAAATTTACCCTCTAAAAATTACAAAATGTATGTGATATACATCACACACTGCCAGTAACACTTTAAAATAATGTTTAAATACAAAAATATGTAGTTTAATAATTTATTATTCAAAGAAAAAATGCAATTTAATAATTTATTACTCAAAGAAAATAATGCAATTTAAAAATTTATTATTCAAAGAAAATAATGCAACTTAACAATTTATTTCACAGAGGAAAAAATTGTCTTATATTATAAATTAACACTATTAAATTTGTTTACTAAACATCTCATCAATTTTAGTTTCTTTTAGCATTTGTCTTAAGATTAGTCTTTCCTGCACTCTATGAAAAATTAAGATTTCTTGCTCTGTAACACAATCCCGTGTTTCTAAGAATTTTAAATAGGAATCCCCCATAGAAATTCTTTCAGCCATGGAAACTTTGGGAACTTCCTCCTCATCTGATTCTGTTTCAGAGTTGCTTTCTTCTGTGTTCAGAACTGAAGAAATTATTTCACTGTCAATTACTTGATTCACAATTTGAGACTGGTCATCAGTTTCCAAAAATTTCACAATAGCCTCTTCGTTCAATTCATCCAATTCAGTGGTTTGTGTATAATTCATAAGTTCAGCAGCTTTAATTTTCGCTAAGGGAGGTTTAAAACCACCAAATTCATCACCATTATCTGTTTTTAAAAAAAAGGGATTCTGGCCATAAATTATGCCATGCATTTATTAAGGTTTCCTGCATTACCGAGTTCCAGGCATCGCTCAATATGTACACACAATCCCTAATATTGAACTGTTTTTTAAATTCTGTTATCATATTAGGGTGGATATCAGAATTTAGGAGTTTTTTAAGAAAAGAACTTTTGTAGTTGCATTTCATGCTGTTTATGACACCCTGATCTTGAGGCTGGATTAGGGATGTAGTATTAGGCGGCAAAAATTTTGTTATGACATTAGGAGCAGCAAGTTCTGGGTGGGCACGACTGTTATCAAATAATAGCAAAATTTTGCTATCTTTAGGCAGGCTAACTTTTGATCAGTTCTCCCGAGCTTACTTCACAAAATTGTTATTGAACCATTCTGCACACAATTCCTTTGTGATCCACGCCTTTTTGTTGCTTCTATAGATAACAGGAAGTAGACCACTTTTTTTTAACCCGCTTAGAGGACAAGGATTTTTACTTTTTCCTATAACTAATAGTCTACACTTATGTGTACCTGCAGTATTGCTGCAAAGAACTACTGTTAACCTTCTTTTGTCATCTTTAACCATTGAAGGGTCAAGTTCTTGCTCACACACAAAAGTTTTGCGTGGTAAATTGCACCAAAATAGGACTGTTTCATCCATATTATAAATTAGTTCAGGCGAAATTTTTCCATCATCCACAATTTTTTTAAATTCTTCAACAAACTGATCAGCAGCTTTTGTATCAGCAGACACCTTATCGCCACTTGCTTTTAGGTACCATATACAGTGCCGATTTTTGAATTTCGTCAACCAACCGGTTGAATAATCACATGGAACTTCAAAATTAAGTTCTTTATGAAACGCCTTTGCTTTCATACACAGAATTGGTCCGGTAATTGGAATGTTTTCTGATCGCCTTTGGCGAAACCATTCGAACAAAACGGCATCTAAATCGGCCGATTGTGCACCTTTCATTTGTTTCCTTTCAGCAATGCCTTTCTTGTTGTCGGTATTTGAATAATAGTCCAACATTTTTTCCCGGCTGTTGTAAACAGTTTGATTACCAATACTATATGCATTTGCAATGTATTTTGCCGTTGATCCCTTGTCCAATTCTTTCAATATTTCTACTTTTTGCAAAATAGTCAAAATCTTACATTTTTTGTTTGCTTTCGATGACTCGCCGGCTTTTTTATCCATAATCTGTTTTTTTTTTTTTTACAAAAAAACTAAAAAGAAACAATAAATATATATTTTCCGATTTAAAAGAAATAAAACGTAATAAATGTGTTGTTAAAAAAGAAAAAAACGTGGGAGAGAGCAATAACCGAGCTAATAACATTAAACATCAAAATAAACTGGCATTGCCATTTTATCGCAAGTAATTATGATTTCTTGCCGCTAAAATTTCTGTTTTTCATTGCATTTTTGCTAGCTCCGTGACTTGCTAACTCTGTTTTTAATTTCCCCATCGTTTACAAGCTAATTTTTCTATGGACGTTTGGTGTATTTACCTTACTATTGCGATGCTAACTTCTCATTTTCAAAATTATTTCACATTAATGATGGCAATTTTTTATTTAAAAACGGGAGAAAAAGATAAAATTATATGCTGAAATTTAATGCATTTGAGGGCGTTATTTTTTCAATACAGAATGTAGGAGTTTCTTAACTGTGAATTTCACTGTTTACATCCAAGAAGCAGTGCGGTTTATGGAGAATTACGATTTATAGAATTGCGTTATATCGATCTTCTATTGTATATTCAATAATATGAAATACATAAATTATAAACAAAAAAGAGAAAATGTCATTAGATTTCTTCTAAAAAAAACACACACACACACATTTTTTTTTTTTTTTTTGGGGGGGGGGGGGTAGAAAAAACCCATTGATTTAAACTAATTGGTTTAGACCATGTCAACTCTGCTTTTAAATAAATAAATGCTGGGCTAAGATAAATAGTTAAAATATAATTTTTATTTCTTGATTTATAACATTTATTGTATTTTTTCTTATATTTTCTTTGTAAATGCAAACTCTGCTTATTTTATGGGCTACTATACTGAAATTTCTTATACTAGTAAGTTTGATCCAACGTACTTGGGTCACAGATAAATTTTAATTTGCTTCAGATTAACACAAAAAATACTGCTACTGGGTCTTAGTTCTCATGAGGTTAGTCTATAAATCCAAACACAACTAATTATACATCTTTCCAAAAACTCAATTTTATGGAATCTATTGTGCTTCTTTATTAACATTCAATATTATTTTTATAGGATTTAAAAAGGAACAAACCATAGAATGAGGGGAAATTTTGAAAGAGTATAAAATGAAATCCAGCAATGAGAAAACCTATTGTATTATGTCTTTTAATTAAAAAAATCTGATAAAAGCAGGTTTTAGAGTGACAGCTCAAAAATAAATAAATAATTAGTATTGAAAACATACCTTTGGCACTCACCCGGCTGCCAGTAAAAAGCATGTATGCAGATGCTTTTAGTGGCATATTCCGACACACTGCAACCCCAGGCGTTGAACAAAAAAGGCCAACAGCAGCTCTATAAAATTACATAAAAAGTAAGCTTTTTTTTTAACATGACATGTATCAGGCCTAGAAGTGACTTTCTTCAAAAATATTATAGGAAATATAGGAATTTTTTTGTAGAAAATATAGGAATTTTATAGGAAATTTTATTTATATGTAAGTACACCAACACATGTTTTAATACATTAACGTAGACAGACATCAACATTGTAAAAACTATAACATAAGTAAACTATTTAAAGTTCATTCCAGATTATTTCAGAAATTTTTAACACACTTCAGGATTAAAATACACACATTAAGGACACACTTCGGATTAAGGACACACTTCAGTTGAACACTTCCCCCCCCCCCCCCCCCCCCCGCAATATTCAACATTTTTCACAATTATTTTCTGAATCATCATCACTTACAGAATTTGCATTTATCAAAATAATAATAATAATAATAATAATAATAATAATAATTGAAATAAAGGTTATAAACGATTTTTTTGTTATAAATTTTTATGAAATGAGTTTCTATAGCAAGAGCAATTCAAAGTTCTTTAAAACCTGAAATTTACAGCAAATCTTATGAAAAGTTACAGCAGAGAAGAGGGAGTGGGGGGGGGGATCCTTTCCTACATTAATTATACATTTTTCCAATGGCATTCCCAGGTTTTTTTTTCTACTATGCTTTGATGGAATTTGCATTTTCCCTTCAATACTTAGGGGAAAATCCCACCTTTATTGTGATCTTTTAACATAAAAGGGTTATTTTTTAATTCAATGATGAAATATGAATTTTTTTCTCGATCTTCTTACGAGAATCGCGTTTTTTCCGCGATCAATTGACGAAAGTCGCGTTTTTCTCACGATCTTTTGACGACAATCACGTTTTTTTCGCGATCTTTTGACGATAATCACGTTTTTTTCACAATCTTTTGGCAAAAATCGCGTTATTCTTACGATCTTTTGACGAAAATCGAGTTTTTCTCGCGATCTTTTGAACAAAATTGCGTTTTTTTCACGACTTTTTGATGAAACTTGCGTTTTTATCGCGATCTGTTGATGAAAATAGTATTTTTTCGCGATCTTTAGACGAAAATCGCGCTTTTTTCGCGATCTTTGAACGAAAACCGCGTTTTTCTCAAGATCTGTTGATGAAAATCGTGTTTTTCCGCGATCTATTGACGAAAATCACTTTTTTTTTGGCTAAATCGCTTTATTCTCGCGATCTTTGGGCGAAAATCGCGTTTTTCTCCCAGAAAATCGCTTTATTCTTGCGATCTTTGGACGAAATTCGCGTTTTTCTCCCGATCTTTTGAATAAAATTCAGGTTGTTTTCACGACTTTTTGATGAAACGCGTTTCTTTTATGCGATCTTATTATGAAAATACTATTTATTCGCAATCTTCAGACGAAAATAGCGCTTCTTTTCACGTTTTTTTAAATGATAACCGCGTTTTTCTCGCGATCTTTTGACGAAAATCGCATTTGCTCGTGATCTTTTGACAAAAATCACGTTTTTCTCGTGATCTTCTGATGAAAATCGCGTTTTTTTCTTATGAAAATAGCATTTATTCGCGATCTTTAGACGAAAATTGCATTTTTTTTCGAGACTTTTCGACGAAAATCGTATTTTTTTCATGCGATTTTTCGACGAAATCCCCGTTTTTCCGCAAACTTTTGACGACATAAAAAAATACGGAAAATAATAAAAAGGAGGAAAATCGCGGATCCGCGGAAGGATGAAAAATATAGGAAAAAATAGGAAATATAGGAAAAATAGGATTTTTTTCAAATTTATAGGAATTATAGGAAATATAGGAACACTGCGAGGCCTGAATGTATGCAAAACTTCAGTAATAATAACTTAACAAAGATTGAGCTTTTTTAAAAAATAAAATTTAAAAAATACATGCTCATTAAATTTTAAAAAATTTATATCTATTTTTATTCTTTTAAATGGTACAAATTAAAAAACAGCCTGATAAAAGTTGTGAAGGAAGAAAAACTTGTTAAAAATATATTCATAGTTTTTCAGTTATTTCAAAAGATGTCTTTGGAAGAGCTATTATCTATTTTATTAGAATAAGAGAGACATTAGAAAAATAACAGCAAAAACAGTTGTAGTAAATTTCTTAAAATATATTTCTTAAATATACAACTTTCTAATAATTAACTGTTCAAAAGGTGAACTTGAAGCAATCAAAACCAATTAATCATTCTAATTATTAATGTGTAAAAATGGTCACAACACAAAACTCCTACTGATAATGCAAGAAAAGGAGCTTTTATCAATGCAACAAATAAACAAAACATAATTAACAGGTAGCATTCATACAAAATGTCAGATCAAGAACTGAATCGGACAAAAAAAAAAAAAAAATACAATTCTGCCCCCAAATAACATATACAGTCAAACTTTTCTTTAACGGAGTCACTATGTAATGAAATTTTCTGTTGGACATGACTTTGAGCTCCATTACCTTATAAATTAATCTCCATATTACAGAAAACATATTCTATATAATGAAGTTTATTCCATCTCTCATGAATGCACAACATTTAAATGGAACAACTGTTGTTGCAATGAATGGATGAATTAATTTCAGTTGATCCTATGAAAATGAAATTACTTAATTATATAACAATTTTCATTCAAAAAGAAAAATGCTAAAAGCAATAAAATTAAAACAATTCAAAAGGTATTCCAATTTCACAAAAATGTTACAGATGAATTGTTTGGGTGTTTATACAATAGTGCAAATTTTTTTTATGAACAGTGTATTTTTTATAAGAAACCTGTACAAAGTAATATTACAGGCTTTTTTAAAGTTAAAAATTTTAAATACTGAAAAAAATGAGAAAAAATATATTATGCTTCAGTTCTTGTTTACCTCTGTTTATTACATGTTTTTTCTAGACATTATTCTGATTAAATTTTTCTTATACATCTACATTACATAAAACAAAAGATAATGCCTCAATTAAAATACATTTTTCCAATATTTCCATTTTAGATGTATTTTTCTTTTATGAATGTGCATTTTAATATAAAATTTCATGAATTTGAGTTGATTTCTGTTTAACAAATTTTCTTCAAAACGAAGAGTTAAAGGGTAATGACAAGACTTCATATATATATATATATATATGAAGACTATTTTTAATACAAAATGATAATGATTTACAATGACAGCATCCTCATTAACTGTTACCTCAAAACAACTTATTTAAAAATTAAAGTCTGATAACTAAATGGTAGTAAAAAATATCCAACAATATCACTACACTCACCCTGGGGTAGAAAACTGAGATTTTTCTGATGCTATACAAATGTCACTAGACGCAACTAACTGGCAGCCTGCAGCAGCAGCTACACCTAAATAAAATATGTGAATGAATAAAAATCTTTTTTTTTTCCTAAAGAAAATTTGTGAGGAGATTTTAAATAGTATTGATAGCTGCTATCGATCATAGAAAGATTGCATTTTATGTTTAATACTGGAAACCAGCATGTTAAAGTTGATTTAATTCAAAAAATACCGGGCGTTCCAAAAATATTGATAATTTTTAATTTTCAAAAATAATTTTTATGGAAACACTAATCTACTGATTTTGATCAAATGTGTTTGGAGAAATACTCTCCTTAGAAGAAAAGATAGCCATCGTTTCCCAGAAACTGAGTGATAAAACATATGATGAGGTGCGTCAGCTGTACCTTTGAAAATACGGAAAACAGTCACTACCAAAGGCCAATATCAGGCTACTTATGAACATGTGCTTCTTTCAACTTCCTCACAAATGCTCTTGACAGTATCATCCGATGTTGATGATCATCCAGGACATTTTTCATCTGCCATGTTACATCTGAATTTATTCAAAAGTAGCCTGATAGTGGCTGTTTTTGATACTTTTAAAAGTACAGCTGACACACCTTTTCATATGTTTTATCATCCAGTTTCCAGGAAATGATAGCTTTTCTTTCTCTTAAAGAGAGCATTTCTTCAAACACTTGTGAAAGAAATCAATAGATTAGTGTTTTCATCGGATTTATAGTTTTCAAAGTTTTCTTTGTGAAGATCAACACTCTTTTGCATATGTATGAATCAATGTTTGAAGCACTGTTCCCACTCTGATGGAGGTAACCCAAAACATACATTTTGAATGCATCAAATGCTACTTTGGATGTCGAAAATTGTTGCTTATTTAATTTCTTTTTGATGTGTAGGAATAAAAAAAAAAAAAATCAATGGCTGCCAAATCAGGGCTTTATGGCAGCTATATCATCAATTTGGTAGATATACCAAAAAAAATCAGAAATTTTTTTGCATGATCTGATGTGTGAGAGATCACATTGTCATAATGACAGTGGTGTAAATGGAAAAAAATATTTGTGGGAACTCACCTTTCATAGAATAGATGTTATTTTCGGATTTTTACTTAACCAAAATTCCATTTAAAGCATTTAACCAAAAGCCAACTTATTTTTTCAATTTACATTTATAATTATTCATTCTAGTTTTTATAGTATTGTATTTATATATCAGGTAACCAAGAAAGTTCGTGCGGTTTTTGAGAATAGCTACTTTTGTTGCGTAGGCGTAGTCATACTGATTCTGATGACGTCATTTCTGTACATTGCCTTTAAATTGCAATTAGTAGAAAGTTGTTTAATGTATCTCACGTTTCGCTATCAGTTTTGTAGGAAGTACAATCGTTGACAAAGGATGTCGTTTTCAAAGGGGATTTTGAGGCCTATTTTGCTCTACGAGTTCAAATTAGGAAACAAAGCTACAGAGGCCACTAGAAGAATATGCTCCGTGTTTGGAGGACTTCAGCGAGTGAACGGACCGCTCAAAAGTGGTTCAGCAGATTTTCGTCCGGAGACGAGAGCCTCAATGACAAGCTCCGTATTGGTCGTCCATCCATTTTAGATCAAGTCCAGCTAGAAGAGGAAATCAAACAGAATCCTGATCTAACATGCCAGCTTGCGCAAAGGTTTGGAGTATCTGACAAACCATCCGATCGCATCTTCATAGTCTTGTGATGTCGTGGAAACTTGATAAGTGGGCTCTCATGTCCTGTCCGAGGAAAACAAGCTCCAACGATGGAACATCTGCTTGTCATTGCTGTCGCGCCACAACAAAGCCTCTTTCCTGGATCAGATATTGACATGTGACGAGAAATGGGTAATATATGATAACTGAAAGAGAAAACATCATTGGTCGACTTCTGGTTCCATCTCATTGGTTGCTAAACCAGATATCCATCAAAAAAAGATAATGCTGTGTATTTGGTGGATTAGCGCTGGTATAGTTCACTATGAATTCTTAGAAAGCGGAAAAACAATCACAGCCGGAGTCTACTCGTCAAAGTTGAAAAGGGTTTCAGCTGTTTTGCTCGAAAAGCAGTCAGCGTTAGTCAACAGGAGAGGAGGAGTTCTCCTCCACGATAACGCCAGACCTCATACGACCAAAGCGAGCAGGGACGTGATAAAAACACTGGGCTGGGAAGTTTTGCCTCACCCATCTTACTCCCCGGACATCGCCCCATCGGACTATTACTTGTTTTTGGCCATGGATAATCGCCTGCGGGAACAGCAGTTCAAAACCCAAGATGATGTCACAAAAACTACAACCCAGTTTTTGGACTCTTCTAAACCAAAAGATTTTTTCAAAAACAGTATTTATAAGCTTCGTGTCTCGTTGGGAACACGTAATTGAAGCCAATGGTGATTATTTCAAAGAATAAAATAAGTGTTTGAGATTTTTGTGGGTCGTTTTTTATGTCTAAAGAAAACGCACAAACTTTCTTGGTTACCTGATAGTATCCATCTAGCAATATTTAATCAATCTCTTAGTAACAATTTCATTATGAATCAGAATAAATTGAAATAACAGAAATATATCCATATAATGTATATATCCAATAATGTATGCCATATATCCATATGGCATACATTATTGGCACATATACCCTAGAAATTTTCATATAGGTAATGAGGGGTATTTTCTATGCTCTCTGATTTACAAGCCGCCACGATTTCTAACTTTTTTCCTGATCACAACCAAGATTTCACATATTATTTAAGACAAAAACATTTTTAGGGAGGTCCTACACCGCTTATGAATACATAATAAAACAGATTTTTAAAAAAAAAACTAGCACGAATTATCATTTCGCTTGAAAAAAAAGCTTTTAGGATTCTCTAACAGTAACAAGCCAAATATTTCTGGGAACGGCGTTCCCACTCGTTCCCACCCAAGTACAGCACTGCATAATGAAGAATTATTTTCCTGTTTTACTTTTTTTTAATTTCTCCGAAGACTTCTGGAAAACAAATGTTAGTGTATCATTAAGAATTGATTGTCCTGCATTGTTCTAATACCATTGTTGTCACATGACCAGTAATGCCAAAGAAAGTAACAACCATTTGCTTCAATGTACTTAGTCATCAAATAACTTTTGTTGGATTTGGCTCATTTTGAAAGAGCCATATAGTCAATTGCTGTTTTGTTTCCAGTTTATATGCATAGATCCTTGGTTCATCACCTGTATAGATGTTATACACAACCTTTGATGAACCTTGAACACATTTCTTCAACATTTCCTTGCACCACTCAACATGAGCCTTTTTTTGAGCATTTATCAGATTATGCAAGATCCAATGCAATTTTTTTCCCCTTGCAAATGTTTATGTAATTCTTATTGATACTTGTTATATTAATGTTCAAAAATCCCACAATATCACAGTTTGCCACATGACAATCTTGCTTTATCAGCTCACACAGAGCCAGGGTTTTCGCTGGCTTTTGAGCAATATTAGCAATTTGGCGAATAAGAAATAAAAAACAATAGCCAAATGAAAAAAAATTTGCAAAATACTTTTAATGTCAAGCACTGAAAAATCCATCTTTAATTCCTTATTGTTTCCTTTCCTTTTCAATGTGTTCTAAAATAATATAATTTTCTGCCATTGCTTAAAAAATAGAAATTCTGCTATACGCTTCATAAACTATTAAAAATAAGTACATTTTAAATGTCTCCTAAATGTCTAAACATTTTAAATATTCTTGGTAAACTGCTATGAGATTTTGACTATAACTGATAAAAACTAGTTGGATGTGTCAATCCCAAAACTTTTTTCTATCTCATTCTCATAAATACATTTTAATATTTAAAAAAAACATGGTGACCCCAAAGATACCCACTATTGAATTTCCTTGAACATTTGACCTTGCCTAATGAGATTCTGGTATCCGAAAAGCCTAAAACGCAAAATTTAATTAATATTCTGAGAAAATGAGTTTGGTAGTGCCTCATGTTCGGTAATTTATACTAAAACCTAATAAGCATCTATTTATGTCAAGATCTAACAGAATCTGAAATTTGATGGAATTTCGTCCATTAGTTCTTGAGATATAGTTATAACAAAAAAATTGCAAAATGTAGCACAGCAACACCATATCTTGGACAATTTATGCCAAAACGTAAAAAAGCGTCTAATTATGTTATGGTGTAAAAGAATCTGAAGTTTGATGAAATTCTGCGCATTAGTTCTTGAGATACGGCTAGTTTAAAAAAAAACCATGTAAAATATAGCAGAGCAGCACCATCGGTTGAAAGATTTATAACAAAACGTAATCATCGTATAATTATGTTATATGTCATTTTGTAACAAAATCTGAAGTTTGATGAAATTCCGTGCATTGGTTGTTGAGATATAGCTATCAGAAAAATCGTGCAATATGCAGCATAGCTGCACCACTTGTTGCAAGGTTAATACCAAAATGTAAACAGCGTCTAATTATGTTATATAATCTAGTGTAACAGAATCCAAAATTTGATGAAGTTCTCTGCATTAGTTCTTGAGATATAGCTATCGCAAAAATCGTGCAAAATGTAGCATAGCAGCGCCACCTATAGGGCAGTTCACACCAAAACCTTATCAGCGGCTATGTATCTCAAGGTATCGCGGAATCTGAAGTTTGGTGAAATTCTGTACCTTAGTTCTTGAGATATAGCTATCATGAAAATCATGAAAAACGTGGCATAGCAACGCCACCTGCTGGACAATTGACACCAAAACTTAATCAGTGTCTATGTATATCAAGTGCTCACAGAATCTGAAGTTTGGTGAAATTCTGTACATTAGTTCTTGAGATATAGCAATCTTGAAAATCATAAAAAACGTAGTATAGCAGCGCCACCTGCAGACAAATTTTCACCAAAAACCAATAGGCACTAATTCATATCAAGGTCTAACTGAATATAAAATTTTATTAAATTTCGAGCATTAGTTCTTGAGATAGAGGGTTTTTGTTAAAAGATCGCCAAAAACGGCATATTTTGCAAAAAAATCGCGAAAAACGTCAAATCTCGGGAAAATATCGCAAAAAAACAGAACTTTTCGTCTTATTGCGATTTTTGGACGAAATTTGCCGTTTTTTCGCAAATCTTTTGACGAAATCAGCCGTTTTTTCCGCAAATGTTTTGACGAAATCTGCCGTTTTATCGCTATTTTTTGAAGAAAGTTGCCGAGGACTGAGTTTTTTTTTTTAAATGTGAGGCAAAAAGGATGCTTTTTTTTTTTTTTTTGAATGAATGAATGACAAGAGGGGCCCTATTTTTTAAACTAAAGGGCAGGAGGGGCGGAGCGCCCCCCTGATACCCTCTGGTTCATACTCATTTTTCAAGACAGAATTCCTTCATAATTCCCTGATGCATTATTTGGATTGTACAATTTTTCCATGTCAACAATAAATGACATTTTTAAAACCAGTATCATGACATCCCCACCTTTTAAAAATAATCTCAAAAATGAACTTTATACATCACCTATATAAACAGAGCTTTAAAGGGAAAACATTAATTTGTGTAAAACAGTGGTGAAATCCATATGAATTGGGGGGCTGAGTTCAGAAACTTGGTAGCTTGTTACAAGAATTTAATTTAATTTAATGTCCATTTTATGATTTTATCACCTTTTTGAAAAGCATTATAAATAATATGAAGGCTACAAGTGCCAATATCAATTTAAAAATGTCCTTTATTTTTCTTAAGTTCCTCTTAAGAGCCCACAATAGTCACAGGAAAAGTACACAAAAAGACCCGGATGACCATGTAAAGTCTATGGAAGCGTTCTTTTCTAATATCTCGTTCAAATTTTAATATTTTGACATGATTTTTTTTGCATAAAATAGTTCAGGACGATCCACAACCGGGCTAGTTTTTACTTTTTCGATTTTGGTTATATATTTTTTATATTATGATAGTTTCAGTTTCAGAACCGGTTTAAACCGGTTTGGAAAATTAAAGTAATTTTTTTAAAAAAATCTAAAACCAAAATCGAAAAAGTAAAAACTAGCCCGGTTGTGGATCGTCCTGAACTATTTTATGCAAGAAAAATCATGTCAAAATATTAAAATTTGAACGAGATATTAGAAAAGAACGCTTCCATAGACTTTACATGGTCATCCGGGTCTTTTTGTGTACTTTTCCTATGACTATTGTGGGCTCTTAATCTTGCTATCAAACCTCACGATGTTTAATGGTGACTGAATGAATATTGACAGACGTGATATCATAAAGCATGCGAACAGCAGCAAGTTCTATCAATTTTCCAGGGTAGCCAGTTGTTTTGCCAGGTTTTCACAAGATTGGGGAATTTTTTGCATCATTCCCGGAGATCCCCCCCCCCCCCCGATTTTAACAATCAAAAATCTATTCCAGGAATCTCATAATTCCCTGATGGATATGAACCCTGATATATTCTTTGCATTCTACACATTTCATAATGTTATTTTGTGTTATCCTTAATACTTATAACAGAGTGTTCCAAACTACAGAAAAATTCCTCATCCAGTAAACACTAGCTCTCAAGCATTATGGATAACAGATTCTATACTGTATACACATAAGAG
This sequence comes from Maratus speculifer, assembly GCA_964019185.1. Classification (NCBI taxonomy): domain Eukaryota; kingdom Metazoa; phylum Arthropoda; class Arachnida; order Araneae; family Salticidae; genus Maratus; species Maratus speculifer. The sequence continues at coordinate 17,802,382 of OZ025292.1, read as the reverse complement.
GAGCATAAGCAATAAAAATATTTAACAGAATGCTACAGCTTATTATTGTATTCACTCACATTCTACAGATAAGACAGACATAGGCTTGATCTTTATATCAGTCTCTGAACTCAGGTTTGAAGTGAAAATTAAATTTATTCATGAACTGAAAAAAGGAAAATAAAAACATCTATGATCAATTAAAAATCAAGTTGAAAAGGAATTTAACTGTTATTAATTGATATAAAGAAAAATATTCTAAGTGATTCCAATGCCTTTGAACAATTTTGATGTCTTTTATGTCATTATCATAAAGAAACCATCAATCTTCCTTTTAATTCTTTTTTTTTTTTTTTTTTTTTTTTTCCAGTATTATTGGAGAGAAATTATGTCTTTCTGCTACAGTTGCAGAACGATATTTTAAAACCACAAGAACTATGATTTTTGCAGATTTTTGCCAGTGGCTGGTTATAATTAGTAAACTTGCTATTTTAAATAGATTTTTATTGGATGTAAAAAAAGGAGAACTACTTATTTAGGGAGGATTAATACTTATTTCAATGTAAAGGCAGATTTTTAAAAGATAAAATTCAACTTGAAACAAATAAAAAATTATCAAGAATATATTGTAAAAACCATAAAGATTCAGCAATCAGATTAAAATTTTCAAACAAACAGCATCTGAAAGCACATTTTCATCCTATGCAAAAGAGTAAAAATTGAAACAGTGCAATGTTCAAACAATGTTTATAAATTTGCAAAACAGAAAGTTTATTACAAAAGTCACTATCAATGTGATGTAAGGATTATGTGTGGACATAATTTTGCTTATACACGTGTTATACAATAATTTGTGTACATAATTGTCATAAAAGCATCAAGCTAAAATCTGTATATAATTCTTAGAACAGATATAAAGAAGAAGAAAATAATTTCAAATGTTTAAATGGAAGATAAATATCTGTACAGTAGACTCCCTCAAATCTGCAACTTTCTAAAATCTGCACATAATTTACAGATGTAAACAATGAATCATTCAGTTCAGATGTAGGGACAAAATTTTACTTTTTTTTTTTTATATTAATTGCATACATATTTTAACTTGCAATTTTCATTAATATTACTGAATTCATGTGTTTTCATGAAAGAAGACTAAATTTATTTCTGAAAAAAATCAAAATATTGCTAATATCACTGGTAGTCACAATCTTGTTACTAAATATGGGTGATCCAGAAGTTCCGTGAGTTTTGAAATGCTAATAATTAGCAAACTATAAGCAATAGAAGTATACGGTTTGTGAGATGAATCTCACAGTGTTTAGTTTATCGTATCTTTTTTTATTCTTTTCTTCATTTAAGCAGCGAGTTTTCCTTAAATTTAATTCTGTATTTTTAGTTTACGATCGCGCGCTACTTGTCCTCTCGCATCTGCGCCGCGATGCATTATGATGACGTCACTGTGGGCGCTGACACTCCTTCACCACACCCATATTGCGCCGACTTCGTCACGTAAGGGCGTTCTGCTAAGCGCATAGAACGAATTAAATAATTCTTTTCAAATGCCTTTTTTTCAATTTGCTCTTTAAGATAATGACGAAATATTAATTCTCTAATCAATTTAAACTTTGTTTCTTTTTACTTTTGGATTCCCCGTAGAATGCATTTAAATAGTAAACGCGGTTAATTTTTAAATCAGAATTAAGTTTGATGATATCGTAAGGGGATGTAAATTGAAACGTTAGCCCGCTGGCTTTGCCGGCCGCGCGAGAAGAATTCATATTATAACTCCGCAGGATATGGAATTTTTACAAGTTTCCCGTGTTCATTTTAAATTATAATGATGGGCTGTTTCTTCAAGGAATGTGGATTAATCCGTCAAGAGTTTAGAATTTCTCCGAAGTATTTTTCGCGGATCTTAGGATTGGTGACCAAAGGCCTTTTTCGATATTTCTCATTCACCAACGAAGATGAATAAAGCTGTTAGATCAATAAAGGTTTTCATCATTCTTTTACTCTACACACCACAAGTATTTTCAAGTAAGATTATTCCAGTTTATTTTATTTTCTTACATTAAATTAAAGTTCCACTATCGATCACGCTAACGAACTTTATTAATGACACAACGCACACCCAACGAACATTTTCAACACCACAATTGGTGCCGATGACTCTAAAGAACAATTAAGTTATTGCTTTTCAATGCATAAAAATAGAATTAAAAATTGCCGTAAATTCAATATTTTTGCCCTAAAGTCAATATTTTTTTTCGTTCTTTGAAATCTCAGAAGCGTTCCTGACTGAATCCTCTTGATGGAATTTTGAAAGTATTAAAAGAGATGAGAAATGCCAATATTAATAATTAAACAAAAGTAAATTACAAGTGCTTTACAAATTATTATTTTTAATATAAAATTTCAAGAGGTTTTATATTCTGCTAGTCAAGTGAAATAATTTTTTTGTTGTTCTATCTACAAAAGATCGATGTACTTATGATTCTAAAGACTTCACAATTTTTTTTTTTTTTCATCTTGCTGTTTCCAAATGCCAAATTTAAAAAAAAAAAAAAAAATCAAGAAATTTATTATTCAGATTGCAGTACTATATTTAGAAAGTAATGAAGTTTTGAAGTTCTAAAAAAATAATTTCATACTTTTAAGAACATATTTATTTAATAAGAGGTTATATTTTTAGTTATATATTGGGTTTTAAAGTCTAATTATGGCACTCACATATAAAGATGAATTTTTTTTCCCCCTTGAAATCTGCGATAAATATTGTTTATATATTATTTCTTCTAAAAATTTTTCTTATGCATTTGATATGCAAAGAGGCTGAGATTCTTCATAAATATTCGTAGTTGCTATATCCTACATAATTTTCTTTGAAGACTTCTGTCCTTCTACCATATCAAGTTGTGTTTATTTTTTTACTTTAAGAAGAAATAAGGAATAAACTTAAATTCAATGTTTCATCCTAATTACTAAAGAATTTTTACTCTGCATATCTCATTTAAAGATGTCAATTAAGAAAACTTACTTCTTTTCATTCATTTGTTTACCTGATGAAGTGGTCCTCAAGTATGTAGTTTAATCCATTTTTCGAGCCTCTTTAATGGTATACAGGTGTTGTGAAGAAAGTGCTAAAATTATTTTCATACATACCAATTAAAATTCTTTTGTTCCTGTTTAAACAATTTAATTTAAAGATTTGTGCTCATTTTTCCACTTTGATGTCTGATGAAGAAGTTTTAGTAATGATGCAGTAAATTATCCATATATTGCTGAGCTTCTCCTGTATTTCTCGAAGTTGGTTTGTGAAGCAAGATTATTATTATTATTTTTGTTTATAATCAATAGCTTTTGCAGAATGACTGATTGTGAAGATTTATGGAACTTTACTGTTCTGTAGTAGAGAAAATGCAAAAGATCAAGAAGATTTTGCTCAATATCTAGTACTAAATTTTTTTTTTGTGTGCCAGTTACTGATATAGTGCCTTTTCTTTATGTAACCCAATTTCTACAAAGTTGAATATGCCTCAAATTTTTTTTTCTCTCTCAAATTTCTGCAAAAATTTTTTTTATTAATTGTGAAGATATTTTATTAATGAAGAAATTATTTTCTATAAGCACCATTCATGAAAGGTATGTGTAACTCAAACTTGTTTTCATCAATAACATATGGACGTTTCTGCAGCTAAAAATTTGATCAACTTCAAATAATTGTGTATTAGTGGCTCATCATGCATAATTACTTTGAAGTAAATATTTTTTCGGCTTTTTCACAGATTCGTCAACATGCATGGCATTCCACATCATCGTCATTCTTGATTCTCATGTTGCTTTCTAAGAGGCAATGAGGGCAACATTATTTTATTTTTATGAATTTCGAGTCAATTTTTTTGCTTGTGTAGTAATTCAATCTCACAGTGCAAAATTTTTGCTCAACAACATGATTGGAATTTGTTGCAGGAATCCACAATTACTCAAGATCATATTATTTATTTTCAGGTATAGTGTTTTTCATATTATTTCAAGCCCAAAGCATTTAAAATTTAATCTGTGATATGCCTCATTTTTTTAACTTTATGCAAGAAATTATTTTTAAAATTGATTATATCAAGATATATTTTTAAGGAAGAAAATATTTTTTTCTCTTTTCATCATGTATACAAAACAAGAAGCAGAAATCTGTAGTGAATATGTTTACCAGCGCATTTTTTTTATTTCAAGTATTTCAATTCACTGACAGTGAATTTCGCCAGATTTCGTCTTCAACTCTTCAACTCTTCATGGTGTGTGGTATGTTTTAGTGAAATGTCTTCAGTGTTTTTGCTAAGTAAACATTAGTGCCTGCAATGTGTACCACATTCTTCTTCAGTGTGTTTTAATGCTCCTTAGTTATGATAAATATGTTCAGTTTGGTGAAAATACTTCCGCTAACTATTTTTTTTATAAACTATCTGACTAATTCAGCCAGTACTATTCTCTTACAACCGTTTGTTGTTTATAACAAGAGCTGCTTTACATCTGTACATTATACTATTTTTTTTTTTTTTTCTCGTTCTACCTTTGTTCATTATTTAGTTAATTTTCTTCTACAGGGATCACAGAAATCTCTTAAAGAGATTGTATTCATCTGTATTTTATGTTTTTATATTAATATGTTTGCAGGATTCCTGGATATCATGTTATGTCAAGACTAATTCTGTTTATTCTACAATATTTTTCTGATTTTGACAGTTATTTAATTTTAATTTTTGACAATTCTTTAAAATTAATTTAAAAGTAACTTTTGTTTTAACTTTTATTACAAACATAGAAATTTTAACTTTACTTTGTTAAATTATGCAAGATTCAAGCTGAATATTTTTATGGTACACTTGTTTGGTAATTTTAAACGTTTTACTCGATTATGACATTACAAAGATTTACTAGTATTAATGAAATTTAAGTCCTAGGTTGTCTGAATATACCAGATAAAATATTTTCAACTTTAGTTGCTTTCTTATTGCAGCTTAGTTTTGTAATTTTAAGTTATTGTTTTCCTAGGCAGTCAGAGTATATTGAGAAGATACTCTTGATTTATGTTGCTTTACTTTTGCAACTTTATAAATTTTGATTCATAAATGTACGATTAATCTTATTGAATTCAAAATTTTGGATGATTTTTTGTGGCTAAAAGAATTATTTAGCTATTGGATTATTTTTGTTTTTAAAATATATGAAAATTTAGATATGATCTTTTAAGAGCATATTATGTATACAAATAGTATACAAAAGAAAGCACAACTCTAGATGAACTTTTTACCAGCGCATTTATACATATTTTTAACTCATCTAGTGAATTAATAAAGTGTTTCATGACTTAAACAACCTGATTATGACTTAAAAATGTATGTGTACATATCTATAATTTTTAAATGTGTTCCATACTTCCAGTTAATGCTGTTATCATGTAGAGAGAAAGAAAATGATAATATCTTATGATTATAGATAATAATCAACAGATGATTATAAATAATCATCTGTTCAAAGTTCATTTTTGTATCTCTTTCTGTAACAGCAGCCTGACAGTTCTGATTCTGTATGTCTACAATGTTTAGTTATACCAGTGTACCATTTCAAATCATATTACCGAACAGTATACTTATTTTTTTAATATATTCTTGTCCATAATTGCTTTGGATGGTAACTGTGTTTCTGCATACAGCCGCAGGAGCCTTAAGAGATGAAAGTCACATGAAACTGTGTGCATCTATCAGTTTATACAGCCAAAAAAACTTTTGCATTATGTGATCGGAATTTAAAAAAAAATATTTGAAAAATATGTAATATGTTATTTATATGTGTAAATATTTATGTATATATGTGTATCTATTTGTGTTCACGGATATGTTGATGGTTTATGGGGTAATCATTGAAATAGTTGTGAACTTTGTGTTTACATGTGTATAATTTTTTGTTTACAGCATTGTTAATGATTTCTAGTGATTGGGTGGAGACTATTAACATAATTGTAAGCCCGTTATCGAATCTCAATAGATTTATTTGTATAATACATAATTCTTCCTTTTTTTCCCATAATGATTCTACAAAACATTTTTAAGTGATTCCTGGTACATGGTATGGTAATTAAACATAAATATATATTTCTCGATTGTGTCAAATTGTTACTTTTATGTATATGAAAGTAGTTTATTTTTTTGGTGATCACCATTCCCTCATTTTGAAAGAAAACCATGGTATATGTAAAGTTTATAGTTTAAGAATTCTTATAAGTGTATAGGCCTAATAAATAAGTATGACTATTAATATGTTTTAAACCTTTGTCATGACAGATCTTTTGATTGAAGTGACGACTTTTTGCTGTGGGGTACTTTGTGTGATTGAGTAGTGCACGACTCAGTTGCTCAATTTATCTCACATGTTGTTGGTTGTTTATTTTAATTGAGTGAAATTTTAATGTGTACACAAATGATGTCATTATTTTTATGAAATTTGAATTAATATATGGCCAGTTGAATTTAATATTAGAGTTATAGAAAATACTCTATTTTATATCATATATAAATTTTTAAAGTCCTAGGCAAAAGTCAAACCCACAAGATTTTTTTGACTTTTTGTTGCTCCTGTATTTGCAATCTTTTCAGAAGTTTAATTCTGTTATTTGGTACCATAAATATTTAAATTATGACTAGTCAATGATCTCACTTTTGTCTGTTAACTTAAAATGCGTTAACATTTATTATTTGTCAAATATGATAATTTTTTGAGATCACATGAAAATTTTGCCATTACTATATTTTTGGCATTTTACTGTATACTTAATATATTGTATACTTTTTGACCTATGAATGTACTCTATGCAATGTATATTCTTTCTCTCTCTCACTTTTGGTCACCGGTCCTTCCTTTTTAGCAGCACTTCGACATTGATCTTAACTATGAAAATCGTTTAAATTGGCTTTTAATTGATTTTTTTTTCAGGCTGGCATTTCAAAATTTTGTCATCCCATTTTCTGTAAAAGGTCTTCTTCGTTTCACCTTTTACATCCCTGGTCTTACAAAATTTTGTTCGGTCTTTGGGGGTAATGTGAGATGAATCTCACAGTGTTTAGTTTATCGTATCTTTTTTTATTCTTTTCTTCATTTAAGCAGCGAGTTTTCCTTAAATTTAATTCTGTATTTTTAGTTTACGATCGCGCGCTACTTGTCCTCTCGCATCTGCGCCGCGATGCATTATGATGACGTCACTGTGGGCGCTGACACTCCTTCACCACACCCATATTGCGCCGACTTCGTCACGTAAGGGCGTTCTGCTAAGCGCGTAGAACGAATTAAATAATTCTTTTCAAATGCCTTTTTTTCAATTTGCTCTTTAAGATAATGACGAAATATTAATTCTCTAATCAATTTAAACTTTGTTTCTTTTTACTTTTGGATTCCCCGTAGAATGCATTTAAATAGTAAACGCGGTTAATTTTTAAATCAGAATTAAGTTTGATGATATCGTAAGGGGATGTAAATTGAAACGTTAGCCCGCTGGCTTTGCCGGCCGCGCGCCGTGTGCGAACGGCGAATCGCAAGAAGAATTCATATTATAACTCCGCAGGATATGGAATTTTTACAAGTTTCCCGTGTTCATTTTAAATTATAATGATGGGCTGTTTCTTCAAGGAATGTGGATTAATCCGTCAAGAGTTTAGAATTTCTCCGAAGTATTTTTCGCGGATCTTAGGATTGGTGACCAAAGGCCTTTTTCGATATTTCTCATTCACCAACGAAGATGAATAAAGCTGTTAGATCAATAAAGGTTTTCATCATTCTTTTACTCTACACACCACAAGTATTTTCAAGTAAGATTATTCCAGTTTATTTTATTTTCTTACATTAAATTAAAGTTCCACTATCGATCACGCTAACGAACTTTATTAATGACACAACGCACACCCAACGAACATTTTCAACACCACACGGTTTTCACAGAAATGCTAGGAAACTTATGAGATTTGTTTTTTCGATGAAATGAACATATTATGTTACACTTTTGGCCAACAGATGTGCTAAAATTGATAATATATTTTTATGGTATGATACAGCTCATTAAAAAGTAAGAATTAGCGTCCAAAGATTACAAATTTTCATTATGATGCCCATGGGTTATAGGTACCGCCATGAGCCGATGTAAAACAATGTGCACAGCATCCTCAGAGCAGAAAGAAATTCCATAAGAAATTTCAGTTCATTGTGAAATTACAAGTGTACTGCATTCACCATGAGCTGATGATTTCCATTGAGTATTGACATAAAATTCTACCTCATTTACAATTGCACAGACGTTTGGGGTCTCCTTCTATTACGATCTTCCAATGACTCTTTTTCTCAAAACTTGTTCACCATAGCCTTCAATTTTGAAATGGCAATCGAATCTTTTGCAGTTTTAATTTTACATATTGTACGATAAGAACAGTTTGGGGTCTCCTTCTATTACAATCTTCCAATGACTCTTTTTCTCAAAACTTGTTCACCATAGCCTTCAATTTTGAAATGGCAATCGAATCTTTTGCAGTTTTAACTTCACATATTGTACGATAAGAACACAACTCGACATTCATAAAAAGCATGTCTAAGCATAGCAGTTACTCATCAAATTTTGTATCAAAATTCCCTTTCAATGCAATTTCAACTGCTTTAAAAAAAAAAGTGTTTGAACATAAACCACCCTTAAAATGAAATCTCATCAATATCCTAGAAAAGATGTTTCGCAATGAACTCATGTGTCTATATAACGCATGGTAAAGGTACATTCGATGTTGTACAGCAGCACCACCTGTTGCTAAAAGTTTTAACTATATATATTTAAACAAAATTCATTCTAAACGAAAATTCCACATGTTTCTGAGCATATATCTGAAAACCGGACCTTTGTATTGTACATAATTTCCTAATTATTAACATTTCAAAAACTCCCAAAACTTCTGAATCACCCAGTATATTTTTGTATTAAATGAACTTTTTTTATATTATTAAGTCTGGCTTAACCTGAAATAAAACTTCCTTATTTTATGATTTTGTAGTGAATTATTTTTGTATCTTTATAAAGCAAATTTCACATGAAAAATGTATCTTATCATTATAACAAATATTTAATCATAGATTAATGATTATTCACTTGACCTTTGCTTTTAATATTTTAATCATGTTAAAATGTTTTTTTATTATTTTAGCTTATTACTTATTTTAATATTTTATTGTATTGTATGCATTCATTATAGTTTCAATTGCATTGTTAATTGCATTCAAATTACCGTATTTTCCTGCATATTATCTGTACCGGCATATAATCCGCAGCCGTATATTTTAACCTTTAAAAAATATTTCAGCAGATAATCCGCAAGTTATACGATGATTGCTCACTGTTTTCAATATTCCAAAATACTAATAAATAAAATTTCTATTGTTGTCCTATTTAAAAGATAATTGTAAATAAAATAAATAATTATAGGATAACTGCAAGTTATCAATATCATAGTATCAATAACATTTGACAATAGTTATCATTTTTTCTTTGTTCTTCTGCTATAATCGAACATTTGATTATAGTGATCGATTATATTCGATCTATTACCAATAATGATTGACAATAGTTTAATAATAACAAAGAGTAATAGACTCTTACTCTGTGAATAATAATTTTTTCCTTGTTCTTTTGTCATAATCAAACATTCGATTATGGTAATCGATTATATTCGATCTATTACAGCTTCTTCTGCCTTTTCTATTGCATCCAGCTTGAATTCAGCTGTGTAACTTAAGCATTTTCTTTTACACATGATTCTTTAACTTATATGTATTCCATGTGACAAATAAAAGAAGATTCAGCTAACAAATGATTAGATTGCAATTTTTGATCGAGATGAGTTGAGAAACTCTGCATTCTTCATAGAAGTATGTTGCTAAAAGACTTGACAAATATTCTTTAAAAATCAGAGGCCACTCCCACTATACCATACACGTCATATATGAACCAATCACAAGCAGCTTCACCAGCGGTCTCCCAAACAAACATTTCATATGTTTACATTTTATAATTTCCGGTTGGTAGAAATGGGAAATCAGTTCTGCTTGAAAAGAATTTCATCAGATTATCTGTACTTGAAATTTTCGAGGTTTTTTAACAGATAATCCGTGGATTATATGCAGGAAAATGCGGTACTGTTTAAAAAATGCAAACAAAGCAATGACCAGAAATCCACAAAATTCTAAAAACCACAAAACCTTTGGTCCCAAGCTCTGCGGATTTGAGGGAGTCTACTGTATATAATTCTGTATAATGAAAATTTGTACATAATTCTTAGAAGAAAGAAGTATTTAATTTAAGAAGAAAAAATAACTCTAAAAGTTTAAATGGGAGATAAATACTTTACCATTGACAACAGTAATAACAGGCACTGGTATTTTCCTTAAACCAATCATCAAATCAGAACACTTTTGAAAGATTTCCATCCGTTTTTGTCTATCAGAAGTAGACTGGGAAAAAAACGATTAAAAAAAAATCTAGATTATATTTTTTAAAAAATAAGCACAACAGCAATATGAAAGAATTTATAAGTACAGTCAAACCCAACTTAGAAGTGTTTTAAAGAAACAGAGAAAAATTGTGTATTAAATGGAGATCTCTAATTCTCTATAATGTTGAATGAAGGCACTGAAATTATTCACACACCCAATTGCCTAAATGAAATTTAGAGCTTTTCATTACATGTTTATGGTCTAAAATAATATCTTTTACATATATTTAGACTAAAAAGGGATATCTCTTTATTGTCAATAAATAAATTACATCAAAATAATAATAATAACATAATTTTCTTGCTAATTTAAATTTTTTAAACTGAACTAACAATATTGAATAATTTGCAAAACTTCTGACTCTATCAATAATCTCCATATGAACCAGAAATCCGCAAAGATTCCGCAACACACAAAAGAGGCAACTTCACTCCATGAAACTTGCGGTGCAAGTAATGCAATGGATACGAACATTAGGAAGAAATGGAAATGAAAATTAAAGAATGCTTCTCTTTTTCTTTAAATGCATTTAAAAGCATGCTGTACTAGGGAGGCTTTAATGACTACAATACATGATAGGAAAAAAACAAAAATTGACAACATACATCATATTTCAAAAACATAAGTTTAATTTCAAGTTTAGAATGCAATGACACATTCATCTTGTGTTAAAAATAATTAAAGATAAAAATTGTTTGCTAAAAAGGTGCATAAAAATTATTAAAATATTCTGATATGAAATGAACTGGCCTTTAATGCAATCACGGCGATAGTCTTTTGCTTAATTTTAATCTTTTAAAACCATTAATGTTAAATATCATATGTTAAAAAAAGGAAAGTCAGAAAAAAAAAATAACAAAAAGCAACAAAAATTTGTCAATCTTTCTTTACCTTAATAAAAATATACACAAAGTGATCGACAAAGAATATAATGATGCAGTGTCAAAGGTTCATTCAAATATATACGATATAGGGCAAAATTGGGAAATTTCATTAGTGGCCACTGGCCGGTAAGACTAGTTTTTTAAGTGGCCACTTTTTTATTTAAAAATAATAAACATTAAAAATTTTATAAGTATTAATCAAAAACTGAATAGCCCAAATAAATCTATACATATAATAAAACAGTAGGACCCGGTGTGTCTGTACATTGAAGATAATTGACAAAAATGGAGTCAGGGCGATAAAAGAAAACCAATGAAACACAAAAAAAAATTTTTTGAATTTTTTGTCTGTCTGTCTGTTTGTTCGAGGTTATCTTCGTAACTACTGAATGGATTTTTATGCGGTTTTCACTAATGAAGAATGCACACTCCCGGGCAGTGTATAGGCTTTGTTTCATCAAAATCGGACAACAGACAAAAAAGTAACAAAAAGAAACTATTAGGTGCGCTGCTCACGTTTTTTAGTACATAACGTTTTTTAGTACATATAAAATCCAATAGATGTCACTGTGCGATTTTAAAACGCGCTATCATTATGTTTTCGCCAGTCTACTTAAGTATGAGAAAGTTTCAAGCTGGCTGTCGTTCCATGTGGTTTAGTCGGTAGAACGTCAGTGCGCCATACTGATGGCCCGGGTTCGATTCCCAGCATGGAATTTTTTTTCACTATGTTGGCATTAACGCCTATAAGCAATTAAAAGAATTTGAAATATTGTATTCAAGGCAAATTTTCTCTCTGGGAAAATTTCCTTGCATTAATATGTCAGTGTAATTTTTTTTTCGATTTAATTTTTTTTTTCGAAACTTTGTTTTTCTTAAAAAATTACAGTAAATATTTGATATTTCCCAACGTTTTTTGAATGATCGACTTGCTTTTTTTTTTTTAATGTATGTCTGAACCTTATCTAACTACTTCTTCAAGATTTCTTTAGATAAACCGACCAGCGTAGCGGGCGAAGGCCGCTAGTATGTTAATATAAATATATTGGAACAAAAAAAAGTAGAATCCTTGATGAAATGCAAGAAAATTTTATTCTCACCACATGAAAAAGTGGCCGGGAGGTGGCCGCTGATAGTTAATTTTTCACTAGCCACTTTTGGTTTTTACGTATCAACGCCACTGCAGTACTAATGCACCATTAAAGAGCAATCTTGTTGTTCGCACACTCACAAAAAATGGTGCCAAAAATGAGCAAAAGAAAATCATTAAAAAAGAACTAACCAACAAGGAATCCAAAAGATAATTGCATGCAAGTGCAAACAACAAGGATGCTCTTATTGCGCAACTTCTGCTGCGTTGGCATTAATACGCAAGTACTCCACTTTTTCTCATTTCAGAATTTTTTTCTGCAGTCTGCAACGCAAATAAAAACTTAAAAAACAGTCCGCAGACCAATCCCTCACATTACATTATATGCACTCAAACCTTCCAAGTATCTGCGAATAGACATAAAAGAAAAGTATACTTTAAAAAAGAAATTGCCTTTGCTCTCAGAATTTTTAACACCTCATACATTGTCTGAAAGAGGGGGTGGGGGTCTCCCCTTTAAAAAAAATTGCAGGTTTTTCACGATCTTTTGACGCGATGTCATTTTTCGTGATCTTTTGACGAAATTTGCATTTTTTTTTCTTTTTATGCTTTTTTGACAAAATTTGACGTTTTTCCGAACTTTTGATGAAAAAAAGCTGTTTTTTTGCGATCTGCTGAATAAATTTGCCGTTTTTTCGTGATCTTTTGAAGAAATTTGCCGATTTATCGTTTTTTTTTTTGACGAAAGCTGCCGTTTTTTTTTGTGATCTTTTGATGAAAACTGCCATTTTGTCATGATCTCTTGAAGAAATTTGCCATTTTTTCGCGATCTTTTGAAGAAAATTGCTGTTTTTTCGTGATTTTTTGAAGAAATCTGCAGTTTTTTCATGATTTTTTTTGCAGAAATTTGCCGTTGTTTCATGATCTTTTTACGAAAATTGCCGTTTTCTCTCGATCTTTTGAAGAAACTTGCCATTTTTGGGGATTTTTTTTAATGTAAACTGCTGTTTTTTCACAATTTATTGAAGAAATTTGCCTTTTTTGTGATCTTATGAAGAAATTTGCCATTTTTTCATAAAAATTTGCCGTTTTTCATGATGTTTTGAAGAAACTTGCTGTTTTTTTCACAATCTTTTAAAGAAATTTGCTTTTTGTGAATTTTTGACAAAATTTGCCGTTTTTTCGCGATCTTTGAATGAAATTCGCGTGTCTTCCGCAATCTATGACGAAACCGATTTCTTTTCGAAGACTACTTGTCGAAATTCGCGATACATTTTATGTCTGAATTTTTGGATTTAGGACCGAAATTTTTTTATTTTTGCTAAACTTTTAACAGTTGAAAAATAGTCTACAGACCTTCCCAAGAGTCTGCGACGTGCGTCGTAGCATTGCACCGATTCTGCTCCAGGGCCATATGTCCATTTCTAATTGCCGAAACATCAGTGAACGCTTACTTTGGAGAGACAAAATTTTTTGGTTTCTGTCTGTCAGTCTGTTCTGTGATAACTAATGCAAAAAGCATCCGATTGGCTTGAAATTAAGTGGGTATGTTAGTGAGGCACTGGGATAAGCTGTATAGTTTTTTGTTATATTTGATTCATTCGTTCGGAAAATATAGAATATTTTATTTTGCGCAATAATGCTTTTCTATGGCAAATCTAATGATATTCAATTTTTTTTTTCTTGAGAGAAGACACATTTCATTAATGGAATTCAACGATAAATGGATACTAAAATTTACAAGTTAAATTATTCATATTGTTTTGAAATTTTATCTATGCATTTGTCAGATTTTTTTTTGAGATTTTTTATAAATGTGTTCCAATAATATAAACTAATTTGTTTTAGAGATTTACTTAGTTCAAATGTATTTATTTCACTTTATTTATTTTCTCTTAATGGTTGCTAAGCAACCATTCATCTTAATCTTTATTTTTATAATGTTATAAATTTGAATGTGTGTACAAAAATTTAAATGAAGTCAACGTCAAAACTGATGAATTAATTAATGTCTTTGTATCTTTGCGTATAAATATAACATAGCTGAGAAAAGAACATAGGGTATGTTTTATTAATTTTATTCAAATATTTTCCTTAATAATTCAAAATTTCCTTCTTTTTCACACAGAATCAATAGCGATTTTTTAGATAAAATTTAATCAATTTCCTTTATCGTTGCCAAAAAGAATCAAAATCTGTAATAATTTTTCAAGGGCAATAAGTTTCAATTGAGCAATTTCCATTCGAAAAATTAAACTAAGAAAAAATAAAAATGATGTCAGAATTAAAATAAAAATAAATATAGAACTTTGTTAAATATTAAACATGGAAATTTGTTTCGTTAATAAGAATTTTTCTGACAAAAATGGGAGCATAATAAAAAGAAAGAAAAGAAATAAAAAAGAATTATATTTTTAACAAATTTTTCACTTGGTAAAATTTGAAATCATAATTGAAATAAAACAGGTATTTTATAATAGTCATTAAAAATACAAGAAACATGGACAGCAATAACTCATGAATAAAGACGTCATTGCCGAAACTTCAGTGAAGGCTTATTTTGGCGACACAAAATTTATTGTTTTCCGTCTGTCAGTCTGTTCTTCTGTCTATCTGTCAGTCCCCGATAATTGCCACAAAATGCAATCAAACCTTCTTTTTTTTGGAAACAAAATTGTAAAACTGTAGATTAACTGAGTTTACACTTTCAAAACTTCCTGATACATCAGATTTAGGTGTTTTTGGTGGGCAAGTATCTAGAAGTATGAGGATAATGAAAAATGCTTATTAAAACTGTCACTTATCCTTATAAATCAAAATGTATAAAGAAATACAAGATATACGATAACCATTAGCAGATTGATAGAAAGTTAGAAATTTAAATTTAATGAGACTGCGGGGGGAAATCTACTGTGGTATGTATAATAAAAAACAAAAATAATAGATCATGAAAATTTCAGAAAGTCCTAACATAACTAAATCTTTAATTTAACGCTTCATGGCTGAAAATTTCTTATTCTTATTTTATTCTTATAAATAATTACGTAATTCAAAAATTTTAAATTTCAGTTTCCAGGAAGTTGAATATTAAGCTAAGTGTGTTTTAAAAAAAGATGTGAAAAGCTGACGTTGAGGCTCTTGATCTGCAGATTTATTAGTTAGTAATATTCGAGGTCCAACAAACCCAGGGTATCAGGTCACCCTGGTGACTAAAAAATTCCTCTTGACGACTAACTTTTCTGTCTTTTTATTGATTATATATATTTTTTCTTTAACCAAAATAATTCCATGAGCGAAAATATTTATTTTTAACAGTGCGATTATTTATAGTTCATGAAAATACACCCTACCAGTACATCAAGTTAGCAAATGATCCATTTTGCAATAAATGTGTTAATAATGTCAGAAAAAGCATGTTCCTAAGAATTTTCAACTTTCGTCAATCCCTAGTAATATTCACTTAATTAATACACTATCATTCACTAAGGTGTATTAGGAAATCATGGTAGATATTTAAATTAAAAAATCCTTCTAAACTGGCAACAGTGAAGAAAAAATTTACACCTTGGTTATTAATTTACAATCAATTATAACTGTAATGTTCAAGAATTAAATTAATAATCACTACAATAAGTGCAGAATGCAATGTTTCTCAACCTATGCAAATACTATTATCAGTAACAGTTACTCTGGAAATAGGACAACACATATGTATAAAAAAATAATGAATACTGCCACTTACTAATTCTTTTAAGTCATGACCTGATGAAAAGACAGGACCAGTATGATCAACTACTATACAACGGAGATCTTTGTCATCTGTATTTTGAAGAATATCTTCATGCAACTTATGAATCATAGATAATGACAGAGCATTCCTAAAAATAAATTTAAATTAAAAAAAAAAGTCTAAATATTCTTTTAAAATATAAAACAGAGCATTGTAAATCTATGCTAATAAAAGAAAGTTTCACTTTGTGTGTCTGTCTGGAGGATAATCGAATACACCAGGAGACAGCAGCAGAGGCAATCACTCACCTGATTGAGTTCATAGGATAAAAATCTAGGATTACTCAAATCTCAATAGGCGTATTAAAACGCAATCAGTCTGCCCAGTCATATCTAAGTGGAAAACAACAAAAAACATGATTTTAGTGGTTGACTAAGTTTACCATTGTGCTTACTTGCAAACAAAAGTATGAAAACATGGAGGATTGGAAGCAGGAAAACATAAGTTGGCAGATCAATTCCATTTTAATATACGAAATGAGATTTAACTTATTCTAGATTTTCATCATGAGCTCGATGAGGTGATTGTCTGTGCTGCTACCTCCCAGTCTATAAGGTCTGTCCTGATGCGCATAAAATTCAGAATTTAATTTTTGTTAATTGATTAAGATATTAATTAAAAATGACAATGAAATCTCATCAAAAGTTCACCTACGTCATTCCATGATACTAAAAGCACTCACAGATGCCTAGAAACCAATTTACATATTGGGAGAAAGCATAGAACCGAATGTGCAGTTTTCTTTGTCCTTTTTTTCATAGTTTTCCTTTTTACTTTAATAGATAAAACCACTAGGTGCAGTTAATATTTAAAAACATATGCAGAAAGATTGTACATTTATGTCTCAAATGAAAAAAAAGAGAGAAAAAAAAAAAAGATAGCCTTAAAAGTTTTTGTTAGATAAAACCTTAAATTTCATGGCTGCTTCTGTGAATTAAAATAACTAAATATTTTATTTAGATTTGATATATTAAAATCAAAAGAAAAATTTAATTAGAAGAAAAAATTTACAGTCATATTAGATTTATTTCTTAAAAAGAAACTAATATACAATAGACTCCCTCAAATCCGCAAACCAGAAACCCACAACTCTCTAAAATCCGCACATATTTTATGGATGTAAACAATGAAACTTTCAGTTCGTATATTGGGACAAAAATTGATTTTTTTAGTTTTGAATCAATTCCATATATTTTTTAATTTGTAATTTTCATAATAATACTCTATTTACGTTTTTTTCATGAAGGATGAATAAATTTTTTTGGAAAAAAATTCAAAATATTGCTGATATCACTGGAATTGGTAATCAGAATCTTCTTACCAAATATATTTAAGCTTTAATCATGATTTTTTGGTTATTAAGCCAGGCTAAACTTGAAAAAAAAAAAAAATCCTTATTTTATGAATTTGATGTGAATTAACAATGCACTTTTATGAGGCAAGTTTTGTTGAATAATTTTGGAAAAATGCATTTAATCTTTATAATGAATATTTAATCATACACTATTAATTATTAACTTGACCTTTGCTATTAGTATTTTAATCATTTAAAAAATTATCTAAATATTTATTATTTTAGTTTATTACTTATTTTAATATTTTATTATATAAGTATTCATTATATAGCTCCAATTGCACTATTAATTGCACTCAAATTACTGTTTTAAAAAATATAAAGAAAGCAATGACCAGAAATCCACAAAATTCTAAAATCTGCACAACCTCTGGTCCCAAGCTGTGCGGATTTGAGGGAGTCGACTGTGTGTGTACATATACAGGGTGTCCGAAAAGTCTGGAAATGGCCGAATAACTCGAGAAATGCATATGAGATTGAAAAACGTAAATATACGTGTTAAATATTTTTAAATAAGCTACTCTGTGATACTAAATTTGACCTTCGAAATCGACCCCCCTGGGGGTCAGAGGGGGGTCCAACTTTGAAATCTTAAATTATAACCCCCATTTTTTATTGCAGATTCGGATTCTACAGACAAAAATACGTAACTTTTGTATTTGATGTTTATTTCAAATCTTCGTTTATCACGGTGTAATCGAGCATATTAAATCGATACATATTCCCGCTTTTCTAACGGGATTTTCCCTAATCGAAACTGATTGGGCAGAATTTTTGACGTCAAATTCCTCGTCTTTTGTAGGAATAGCGTTTCCTGAAAATTACCCGTGGCGATTATTTCAATAGTGCTACACTGTTAAAAATTTGACCCATTTGCTGCAGCGTCACTCCACAGCTATTATAGAATATCTCTTTTGTGACCAATGAGAATGCTCCATAACACAGTAAAGTAATCGTTTTCTATAAAAGCGGTGGAGTGACGATGCAGCAAAAGGGTCAATTTTTTACAGTGTACTTTACTGTGTTATGGTAACATTCTCATTGGTCATGAAAGAGATATTCTATAAAAGCTGTGGAGTGACGCTACAGCAAATGGATCAAATTTTTAACTGTGTAGCACTACCGAAATAATCGGCACGGGTGATTTTCAGGAAACGCTATTATTGCAAAAGACGAGGAATTTGATGTCATAAATTCTCCCCAATTAGTTTCGATTAGGGAAAATCCTGTTGGAAAAGCCGAAATATGTGTCGATATTATATGCTCAATTACACCGTGATAAACGAGGATTTGAAATAAATATCAAATACAAAAGTTACGTATTTTTGTCCGTAGAATCCGAATCTGCAATAAAAAATGGGTGTAATAATTTAAGATATCAAAGTTGGAGCCCCTCTGACCCCCAAGGGGTCGGTTACGAAGGTCAAATTTGGTATCACTGAGTAGCTTATTTAAAAATATTTAACACGTATATTTACGTTTTTCAATCTCATATGTATTTTTTGAGTTATTCAACTGTTTCCAGACTTTTTGGACACCCTGTATATATATGTATATAAAATTATTCAAATAATGTCAATTTAACAACAAGATGATTTTCCAGTGATTTGACGAAATTTCTGTCTAATTTACCAATGTGAATAAGTCTGAATAATCTTCCTATGTAATAGTTTTATAGTGATTCTGAATCCTTCTTTTGATTTGACAAAGAAATTTTTAAATGTATCAGAAAGCAGTGTCTAGAATAACTGATTATTTTCAGTAGTTGATAACATACAATATGTTCTCAAATTTTCAAATACACCTTCAGAGAAAATAATGTGATCAAAAAAAAAAAAAAAAAAAAAAAAAAAAAAAAAAAAAAAAAAAAGAGCAGAAAACCAGTAATGCAATCTGCTTGTTCCATCAAAAATACAAAGTTGAATTTGAATTTTCTTCAACAACAATAATGAAGAAAATTAAGACAAATTTTCATCTCATAAAATTTGTTTTACATCAAATGTAATGACTGAATTTTACTCAGATACACAATATTTATACTACCAGACCAGTTGCATCAGTGTTATTTTTTATTTGGATGTAAATGGTGGCAATTTCTTGCACTTCTCATCAGGGTTCGTTGATGTTGATAGATATTATGACAGTGTTCTTTTGACTCTAATCGGTTTTAGCAGGGCACAGCGCTCGGTATATCTTTTTAACACTTCCAATGCCCACCTGCCTTCATCCTTTAAAAGTTTCACAATACCAAATTGCTCTTCCATATAATCGAAACCTGGCCTTTTCTTTTTTTCTATCAGTATTTGAATGAAAGCAAATGCATATTTTTCTGCCCGGCCCCATTTTTAACAATGTGGTAACTGGAATTTCAAACATGGGATGTGAATTAATCAAGAATTGAATCAGATTTGGATTTTATCCCACAAAATTTTCCTTGCAAATTTTTTTCAAATCTCATGAAAAACAGCAGTTGAAATTTAGTGCTGTTCCTTTAGACCTGACTGCTTTATCAAGATGAGTAAAAGTGACAGCAAATGCTTCACAATTAGGCACAAAAATCATGCTGCAGTGAACTGTGGAGGAAAAGAGGCAACACATTTGAAACACATAATGATTCTTCTGATTAATTTGCTGATTCAGATGCATTTTTTTCAAAAAGATCATACTTCTATCTTGTTCATTAAAAATATTTTGAGCTGGTTTGTTTAGAGTACCTTAGAATTTGCGATATTTTCCCAAGATCAATTGAATTGCCTCAGGGCTCATCAGAAAGGTTTAAAAGAGCTGCAAGGTGCATAAGAGAAATAAAAAGGGCCACTGCATGCCCTGCTGAAACGACTTAGAGTCAATACTAGTTGCATTTCAATATTTTTAAGTGATTCTTTTTTCATTCGATAACCCTGTGTGCAAGTCATTTTTTTATATTTTCAATTTTGTTTACAGATAGGGATGGGACGAATATTCGGCCACTATTCAGTATTCGGCCTATTTGGCCCTTTTGCCGAATATTCGGTTGGCCGAATATTGAAGGCTTGTTAACCGAATACTTCGGCCGAATACCTGTAGCCGAATATTTAGAGATATCAGGCCGAATATTCGTAAAATCTCACCGAATAGTGAAAGATATCTTGCCAAATAAATTTTGGATTTAAAGAGTTACATTTCTTACAATTTTTTTCTCTAATCCAAATTTGCTACTTCATTCATGAAGTCATTCTCATTCTTACTTACAAAATATACCAGAGTTTCCCCCAGAGGGTTTCAGAGGGGCGCTCTGCCCCTCCCAGGGCCGTAAATCCCGGGGGGGTTTTGGGGGGTGCAACACCCCCCCTAGGAGAAATCAGTCGGAAAATTCCCAGATCTATCAGAAAAAGTATGTTTAGTCGGAAAAAATGGTATTAACCAATAAAATCTTATAAACTGGAAAATCATTCGGAAAATGTTTAGTTGGAAAAAATAGCATTACGTATTGTCCTATAAAAACTTATAAATTGGAAAAACAGAAAAATCAGTCGGAAAAATTCTTGTTTGATCGGAAAAAATGTTCTTAACTTATAAAAACTTATAAATTGGAAAATCATTCGGATATTTTCCCGTTCCATCCGAAAAAGCGTGTTTAATCAGAAAAAATAGTATTACGTATTATCCTATAAAAACTTACAAATTGGAAAAAGGAAAAATCAGTCGGAATTCTTGTTTAATCGGAAAAAATGGTATTAACCTATAATAATAAAAAGAATACTGCCCAGTTAAACTGATGGCATTGAGCTCACAGGCTACAAATACTAATTGTACATTAAAGCCTTATATTTTCAAGGGTTAATTCCGTTCGAAAAAAAAATTAAGAAGGGGAAACAGCTCTCCCCTTTCCTCTTTTTTTATACTTAATCATTGAACCTCCTATACTATCAAAGACATGCTTTATCATATAAAAAATCTATATCCAAAATTCAGAGCAAATTAGATAATTCTTAATAAAAACCCATTTAGCATTTATATAATTTAAAAGGAGTTATCCCCTTCTTTTATACTTAACCATTAAACTTCCAAAACTATTCAGAGATTTGAACGAAATCTGAAAATTCTGCTTGAAAAACCTATTTATATAAATTAAGAGGGGGGGGGAGTCATTAAAACCCCTGTTGCCCCTATTTATACTTATTCAATGAACACCTAATAGCAGTCACGGAATCGCCTCATCAGAATGATCCTAATCTAAATTTTGAACGAAAACTTAGTTCTGCATGAAAATCCCATTTATATCAACTAACGGGGAGGGGGGGGGGATTAGAACCCCTGTTCCCCCTATTTATACTTATTCAATGAACACCTAATAACAGCCACGGAATCGCCTCATCAGAATGATCCTAATCTAAATTTTGAACGAAAACTTAATTCTGCATGAAAATCCCATTTATATCAACTAACGGGGGGGGGGGGGGGGGGGGGGCATTAGAACCCCTGTTTCCCGTATTTATACTTATTTAATGAACACCTAATAACAGCCACGGAATCGCCTCATCAGAATGATCCTAATCTAAATTTTGAACGAAAACTTAGTTCTGCATGAAAATCTCATTTATATCAACTAACGGGGGGGGGGGGGGGGGGATTAGAACCCCTGTTCCCCCTATTTATACTTATTCAATGAACACCTAATAACAGCCACGGAATCGCCTCATCAGAATGATCCTTTTGAACGAAAACTTAATTCTGCATGAAAATCCCATTTATATCAACTAACGGGTGGGGGGATTAGAACCCCTGTTCCCCGTATTTATACTTATTTAATGAACACCTAATAACAGCCACGGAATCGCCTCATCAGAATGATCCTAATCTAAATTTTGAACGAAAACTTAGTTCTGCATGAAAATCTCATTTATATCAACTAACGGGGGGGGGGGGGGGATTAGAACCCCTGTTCCCCCTATTTATACTTATTCAATGAACACCTAATAACAGCCACGGAATCGCCTCATCAGAATGATCCTAATCTAAATTTTGAACGAAAACTTAATTCTGCATGAAAATCCCATTTATATCAACTAACGGGGGGGGGGATTAGAACCCCTGTTTCCCCTATTTATACTTATTCAATGAACACCTAATAACAGCCACGGAATCGCCTCATCAGAATGATCCTAATCTAAATTTTGAACGAAAACTTAATTCTGCATGAAAATCCCATTTATATCAACTAACGGGTGGGGGGATTAGAACCCCTGTTCCCCGTATTTATACTTATTTAATGAACACCTAATAACAGCCACGGAATCGCCTCATCAGAATGATCCTAATCTAAATTTTGAACGAAAACTTAATTCTGCATGAAAATCCCATTTATATCAACTAACGGGGGGGGGGGGGGGGGGCATTAGAACCCCTGTTCCCCCTATTTATACTTATTCAATGAACACCTAATAACAGTCACGGAATCGCCTCATCAGAATGATCCTAATCTAAATTTTGAACGAAAACTTAATTCTGCATGAAAATCCCATTTATATCAACTAACGGGTGGGGGGATTAGAACCCCTGTTCCCCCTATTTATACTTATTCAATGAACACCTAATAACAGTCACGGAATCGCCTCATCAGAATGATCCTAATCTAAATTTTGAAAACTTAATTCTGCATGAAAATCCCATTTATATCAACTAACGGGGGACATGAGCCCCCCGTTCCCCCTCTTATACATATCGAATGAACTTCAAAAACTAATCAGGGAAGCGCCTTGTCAGGATATACCTACATACAAAATTTTAAGAGGATCGGATATTTTTATCATGAGTTATCGCGTTACGCACATACGCACATACATACAGAACGGGCGGGCACATAAGCTCTCAGGCTATGATAGCCTGTGAGCTAAAAACTTATAAATTGGAAAAACGAAAGTATCATTCGGAAAATTTCCCGTTCCATCGGAAAAGGCATGTTTAGTCGGAAAAAAAATAGTATTATCCTATAAAAATTTATAAATTGGAAAAACGAATAAGTCAATCGGAAAAATTCTTGTTCGGTCGGAAAAAATGGTATTAGCCTATAAAAACTTATAAATTAGAAAAACGAAAATATCATTCGGAAAATTTTCCGTTTCAATCCGGAAAGGCATGTTTAGTCGGAAAAAATAGTATTACGTATTAACCTATAAAAACTTGTAAATTTTTAAATTGGAAAAATTCTTATTCGATCGGAAAAAATGGCATTTACCTATAAAAAAATTAAATAATGGAAAAACGAAAATATCAATCGGAAGTTTTCTGTTCAACCGGTAAAGGCATCTTTAGTCGGAAAAAATGGTATTACGTATTAATCTATAAAGATTTATAAATTGGAAAAACGGAAAAGTCAGTCGGAAAAATTCTTGTTCGATCGGAAAAAAGTAAATTTAGCCGAAAAAAAGGGTATTAATCTATAAATATTTATGAATTGGAGAAATATTTTTGTAGTTTTTAATTAAATAAGAAAAACAAGTTAGATCGAAGAAAACCTATAAAATTTTATTATCAGTCGGATTTATTTCCGCTTGCAATTTCTGATAAGAAAAATAAGAAGAAAAAAAAACAATTTAGGATGAAGAAAACAAATTTATTCTTAGCCGGAACTATTATTAATTAATTTAACTAATTGCTAATTTACTATTTACTTTAATTTGCTAATTAATTAATATAACTTATTAATATATAGGATTTTATTTTTCTGATAAAACTACTCAGAAAAATTTTGATTTGTCAAATATTGTGTTCTCGGAAACTTCGATATGACGAAAAAAAAAAAATATTCTTGTACATTTTCTAGTAATGTTAAAGTTATACCGTTAATTATAACAGTGATATTTGAGTAAAACCGTGATATTCCAATTTTTTTTTCTTCTGTGTCTTTTGACTTGGATATATCGAAATCTACTTGTATTTTTTTACTGTTGGAAAGTTTTTAGTTTAATCTCGAAATTTTAAGATATACTGATCGAAGTGGAGAAACTTCTATTTTTTTTTATTCTAAACTTTAAATTTAATTAGAAATATGTATCACGGAATTTAGGTGGTATACGATGAAAATTCAGTTATAGAAATACAAATATTTGGTATTTTTTCATATCAAAACCTGGATATTTTCCATTCTATTCAAATTTTACCTTTAATTGAAAATAATTATAGTCTCATTTTTTCCTACTATCTAAATTTGTGTTTTCTTTTTATTTTATTTAAAAAAAAATAATAATAAAAGCGAAATTGTTTATACTTACTTTTTTACGTAATTTTTGATTAATTTAAAAGATTAAGAAATTTATATGATAATGGATGAAAATTGAAAATACCCAAATACTTTGAATTTTCATCTCGAAATAATCTGGATATTTTACAGCCTATACGAGTTTACTTCTCTCAGAAGTAATACTTTCGTTAGCTTTTTCCTCAGTCAATTGTATTAATTTTTTTTAATATTTTTATTATTACTAGTACATTTTGTTTAGTCAGAAAAATGAGTTGTAACCCCAAATTGTTACGCTGCTTTTAAGTTTGTCGCTAGAAAGAATTAAAACTTATATTAAGGAATCCCATATTTTTGACAATTTTTTGTCTCTGAAATATTCCCCAAGCAAACAGATTTCAATTTTATTAAAAAAAAGAAAGAAAAAAAACCCGCTAAAGAGATTTTAACTGAATGCTAAAAAATAGAAAGATAAAACATTGTTTTCTGTCAACGTAAAGCTTGGGCTTGGGCACCTAAATGACTGGACGTTGCACCTCCCGCCCTATGTGTCAGTTACAAAACAAACTGCGCCTGCGTTAACTCTTTGTTTAAACCGTCAGTATTCTGGCTCATAGTACGAAACCATTCAATTAAAAAGTGTTGATGGGAGAATATTTTGGTATATAGTATCAATATTTTTTTATCATTTATGCCCCCACCTAATGTAAGAGACAAAAAGTGCAATGTGGGTTATGTAATTATATTTTCGATAGTGATTACAGGAACACACTTAATAAACAAAAGCATGCTGATAAAATTTCAGCCCATATTAGAGGCCTGCACGGGCCGTTGTAAAGCTCAAAAGTTCGGCCCGGGCCCGGCCCGGCTTCTTTAAATTTTTGTATTTTAGGCCCGGCCCGGCCCGTTACAATTTCTACGATTTCTAAAAAAAATCAGATTTTTATCATATAATTAAGATTTCTTTAAAGAATACTGCATACATATCTATGTAATGATTTTACAGTATATTTTAGAGGAAATACACATTAACAACATTAATGATTACTTAGATTCTTAGGCTTTCAACATTCGAATAAAGATTCATTAAAAATTTAATATGGCGTAGAATAAAAGTAAAAAAAAAAAAAAAAGAAAGCTAAAAATATCGATACTTTTGAAGATGTTTGATAAAAGAAGATTTATAAAAATATTTCTATATCATTTTATTAAAGGTTTTAAATCCAAATTCATTCTTAAATTCCAAGGAGCTCTTTTCTGATACATTTCTAAATTCACTTTTTTCTCAGAAATGCATAAGATTAGCAGGTATCTTTATTCAAAAACTATATAATCGAGTGGTGTTATCCATTTTTTGATACAAGCAATTTAAGAATACTACAAGCAAATAAAATGCTGTCATAATTAGAGATTTGAATAGAATTTCCGGAAGCGATAGCATGGCAAGGGAGAAAAACCTGTAATCATTTGAGAAACTATTACATCTCAACAAGGTCATACAAGTATTTTATTTACCAAAAATAAAAAAACGCTATTCGATTTCAAATCCCTTCAATAGTTAAGCTTATCACTTTTATACTTTTACAATTTAAAATTAATCAGAAAATGGGTCAAACTTTCGCATTATTGAGAAATTAATTTAAAAACCATCAAGAAGTATATATCCGAAGATAAAGCTAACACAAGTTCTTTATCGCTGTTAATAATTTTACAAATCATGTTTTTTGCCCTACAGATCTTGAGAACAATTAAGTCTAGTTCCGGTCCGGCTAGTCTACATGTAGAAAAATAATGCAAGCTTGATCTCGGACCGGCATGAGCCAGCTAAAAAAATATTAAAACGAGTTGCACACAATGTAACTCTCCGATGCTGATCTCTACACTGTACATTTTTATATTGATGCTGTCAAACTAGTATGGCTCGTGACGCACATTTATACTTATTCTCGTTAAAACTATTGAAAATAGCTCATATTTTATCGTTCCAATTTAAATCTTCAGAACGGGCCGGTAGGCCCGAAAATTTTTTTAATCGGCCCGGCCCGTTCAATTTTTTTTGCCGGCCCGGCCCGTTGAAAAAACTATTCTAAATCTGCCGGCCCGGCCCGTTAGAAAATTTGAAACGATTCCGCCGGGCCGGGTACGGGCCAGGCCCGGGCCCGTGCAGACCTCTAGTCCATATACATATACCGTTTTGCATTGTTGGAGCTCTAAAAAATCCTTTTGAAGTAAGCTAGCTATTTTATTACAGAAAATTTTAGATGTTGTAAAATGTGTAAATAATTGAATTGTTTTCATATTTAAAAATGAATTATTTTATCTTTTTATTTATTTATTTATTTATTATTTATTTATTTATTTATTTATTGAGGGGGCAGATAAATTATTTAATAACTTGTAAAAAAAGTACTGTTATTCGATATATATAAATTTTTTAACAGTTAGTATCGCAATTCCCGAACTATTTGCTGGTGTTGTTTCAAACTGGAGAATCATAATCAACAAATTATTTATTATTTAAATTTCATGAAATTATTATTATTTTTAACTACATTTTTTCTCTTTCAATATATTTCCCTTCTTTTTTGAAAACCATTTTACAATTTGCAATTACAAGTCATTGTATCTTGTATACATGAAGTTAAAATTGTATTATAGATCTTTTTATATTTTATCAATATTTAAGATATTGATTACAATATATATTTTTATATTTTATCAATTATTTATTATTAATGTTGTATTATAATGAATTTTGTCTACATGACTTTTCATTTTTATTATATCAAGGTTCAATAACTAAGAAAATTAATTTATTTTTTGAAGTTCAAATGTCAATATATGTAAAACATTCTATATTTTTAAAACTTTGTTATAGTACAAGTATAATAATTTTGTCTCTCTGCATAACAATATTTTCATTATTATTTTATGGATATATTTTGTGTGTGTGTGTGTATAGATAAGAATCAAAATTTAATCATTTAAAACTTGAAAATAATTTTAGCCTTGTGGGAGGATAAAACAGCGCAACTTTTGACTGTTTAAAGCTAATTGATGATTAAATGGATCTTTAAACCTCTTTTGCAATTTGAAATTTTAAAAAGGCATTTCAACTTTACTGGTACATTTTTTGTGCCTGTGTGTGGGTTTATGGGGGTGGGGGTTAGATGAAAAAGGAACCAGAATTTTACTTTTGGCTTATGCATTTCGTTTATTTCTTTGGTGTTTTGCGCATGTTTTCTCAAGGAGTCAGAAAAACTATGTACAATTGCCTTCTTTATTAAAAATTTTGAGTATAATTTGAAAGTCCTTTGAATTCGCTCCTGAAAATTTACATACTCTGCTTTAATAATTTATTTGTTGTTTATCTATATATTGCATCTAATATATTTATTTCTGATGTATCTAATTATATATTTTATCTAATGCCGGGCAACAACGGGCGGGTCAGCTAGTAGAGATAGCAATAAATATATAAAATAGTTTGTCCTGACAGACTGATAATCAACGCACACCCCAAACTACTGAATCTAGAACCATGAAAATTGAAGAGAAAGTACTTCTTATGATGTAAGCATGCACTAAGATGGAAATTGTGAAATTACTCCCTTTAAGAGGGACAAGCGGGGGAGGTCAAAAATTCTGAAACGAATTGCCATATCCAGGGTTCGTATAGACTCCTTAGAAACTACTTAGAAATGAAAACGTTCCCAAATAGTACTTAGAACTGCTTAGATAAACAAAATACTCCTTAGAAACTCCTTAAATTGTATTGCGGTTTTGCACGCAAGCGATATTGCTCCCGAAAAAAAAAAACAAATTCTCGATTGTAAAACGCATGGTAAACCCTTTACGCATGTCATTCATCAGAAGTACAGCAGTGATTGATTGGTTGGGATCATACTAATAGTCACCAAAGTGATTTACTTTTCACGGCCATATGGGAAAGAAAAGTGAAAAGAATAATCCAGACACACCTTTAAGCTTCTAATTTCAAAAAGTGATTACACTGTTTAATTCCTTCATAGCTAGATATACAACTTTGATTTCTTCTTCATAATACTATTCATCATCCTCAATTTTGCTGATAACGGTGGATTCAGGGGTGATTCTCGTCCGAAATTTCCGAAAATTAAAGGCATTCTCTTCCGAAAATTTGAAATTGGATTACCATAGTTCCGTATAGTTGACAACTTGTACAGTTTAACGCGGAGAAATGCAAATTTCGTGAAAGGATCGCCAAAAAAGCATGCATTTCGTCAATATTTCGTGGAAAAAAGACGATTTTGTCAATGTTTCTGTCAACGAACTTTGTCAAAAGATCACTGAAAAACATGAATTTCCTGTACGGATTCCGGTTAAAACAGCAATTTCATCAAATATCGCAGATAAAACGCTAATTTCGTCTGAAGACTGCGGGAAAACGTCGATTTCGTCTAAAGATTGCAGATATAACGCTGATTTCATTAAAAGATCGCGGGAAAAAATGCCGTTTTCGATAAAAGATCGCTTACGAATATTTTGTCAAGAGATCACGGAAAAAACAGTGATTTAGTCAAAAAATCGCAAGGATAAAACGCCATTTTTTTTTTTTTTTTTTTTTTTGAGAAAAGATCGTATAAAAATGCAAATTTTGTCTAAAAATCGTCGATTTCATAAAAAAAAAAAAAAAAAAAAAAAAAGTTAAAACGCCGATTTTGTCAAAAGATCGCAGAAAAACTGCCAATTTCGACAAAAGATCGCACTAAATCACCGATTTTGCTAAAATATCGTAGATAAATCACTGATTTCGTCTAAAGATCGCAGGAAAGTGCCAATTTCGTCTGAAGATCGTGGATACCTCCCCCCCCCTCTTTCATGGGGGTAACTCACGGAATCCCTGCGGAATTGAGGCTTTGCAAGTGCATGCCACATAAATAACAACAAAAGTGGAAAGTCCTTAAAATTTTTTGGACTCCTCGGATTTTTTAAGTATTCCTTGGATTTTTTCTTCCCAACTCTGTATGAACCCTGCATATCTCAGCAAACATTTAAGGTAGGAGCGTAAAATTCCAGAAAATAAATCTACTAAAAAAATTATTAAACACATAATCCAGTGATTTTAGAAATCTCACCATAAGGGGGTTAAAAGGGGGGGGGGGGAGTCGAAAAATTTAGAACATTTGGCACATCTCAACAGTCTTTTCCAATAAGAACGTGAAACAGCAGAAAATAAAATTTTTAAAAACTAATTAAATACGTGTTTCAGCGATATTTTAAAATTTCCACCCCCGAGGAGTTTAAATGGGGGTGGAAAAATTCCATACTTTTTTGGACATATCATAGGAAAGCCTTCAAATCACTCTTTCATATAATAAATCTTTCTCCCTCTTCCCATCTTATCCTTTATTGGGGACAATTTTCGAAATTGTATCGAATTGTATTGGAATCGATTTTCGAAATCTTTTTTGAAATTGTAACGTTTTATCATTTTAGACAGGATTTTTTTTTTTTTTTTTTTTTTTTTCGGGGCCCTCCGATAAATATTACTTATAATATATGAAAATTTTATAGTTAGAGGAAGAGTCTATTCTGGGAGGAAGGGCAATTTCCTAAATTTGGAATACATCTCTCTTGTGATGTATCGCTGGATTCCTATTTTGCCCTCACGGGCAACCACTTTTCTAATTTTAGCCGATACCTTTCATGTGATATATTGCTGGAAAGCCCTTTGACTGCTTATTCGTATTATGCACGTTTCGTGTCTCTCTCGGGTGGAACAGTTATTGTATTCCATCAGGAGATCGCCTAATAATGGGGAAAATATATAAGACTAATAATAACATAATATAAGATTATTTGACTACCTCGATACACTAAGTCATAATTATCTTGCGAATTATGACATTTATATCTATATATATATATAATATATATATATGTATATTAGTCTTCATGTTGGCCATAGTACTCAGAAATTTTCCTTCTTGGAGTCGGAAATTTTTGAGCCGACACCCCCCTACCCGATTAGGGTGGTTTACGCCCCTGGCCCCTCCTGCCCTTTAGTTTAAAAAATTGCACCCCTCTTGTCACTCATTCAAAAAATAGCGCCCTTCTTGCCCCGCATTTGAAAAAAACAGCCTTTCAACAATAGTTGAACGATATCTTTTGAAGAAATTGCCATTTTTTGTGGTCTTTTAACAAAAATAGCAATTTTTTGTGATCTTTTCACGAAATTTGTTGTTTTTTCGGGATTTTTTTTTTTTTTAGCAAAATCGCCCTTTTTTTTCGTTTTATCATTTTTTTGACGAAATTTTTTATTTTTTCTCGATTTTTTGAAATAATTCCTGTTTTTGCACGATTTTTTAACCTCTAGATTCAACTCTTAAAAGTGCCCTGAAAAATGTAAAAAGTGCCCTTTTCAGAACAATAGCGCCCTGCCCCTTTTTAAACCTGGGGGAAACTCTGATATACAGTTATTCGATTGCTAAAAAATACACATCCTTTCTGTATTTCCTCTAAAAGTGAGTGATATTTTAGAAAATGCTGCCCAAGTTGGAGATTTAATTGTATGGGAAATGTCTTCATTAGAGAATGATATATTACAATTCAAGATATAAAAACACTTATAAAAAACACTGTTTTATTCTAAAACACTTGAATATTTATTAATGTCTGCAAATTCCATGCACATATAAAAAAGGCTTTTATGAAATTTGTAACTTACTTCCGTAAAGTAAGAAATGAAAAAAATTCATTCACTAGGTGTATTAACAGCGATTCATTTTCTAAATTAGATATCAAATATCAATATTTCGAATACTATAACAGTACATCTGAAAACAACTGGTGGCAAACTAGATATGCATTAAATGACACAACTAGCTTTATGAAGATCGTTTTATTAGTATTTAAACAAATTCTAAATACTGAACAAAATATTTTTTTTTTATTCTATAGTTTTCAATTTAAAATAATTATTTGCATAATTACTGACTTAATTATGTAACATTATTATGTTTATATTTTTAATTTACATATTCCTTCCTTCATGTTGTTATCAATTTCTGTTTATCCTTTTAATGCTTGTTGAATAAGTGGAATATTGAAGTTGAATATGTATGTGCCAATTCAAATGTCAAAGATTTTGTTACCATATGCATTCTACTTTAAGCATAACCTTTTGCTTTAAGGTGATTTGTAATTTAAAGCTTGGCAACTGATTTCAGAGCATGCTCATTCTTATGAATTCGCTTATCATTAGGGACACAAACTCTTAATGATCAAATTTACTTCATTAAAGGTTATTTCAGAAAATATCTCCTCGTGAGTTCTGAGAGAGAGAGATTAAGAATATTATTAATTTTGGATGCAAGAAAGGGTAAAAGTATCATTTGATAGTAAAAGTGAAGTACATTCTTCCTTATTCTTCATCTCAATCTACATCAATTTGATGTACATTAAGATAAAAGAATATAATGCAATTTCATAATTTTTTCTGTGTTAATATAAATATTTCAAATTTAAAAATGCATTTAAAAGCACATTTAAGAGTAATAATTATTAATGAGCTCCTATTTTTTAAATTATATATAATCAAAATTTATTTTTTTTATTGGAAAAAAAGTTGATATTCGGCCTAAAATTTGGCCGATTATTCGGTATTCGGTCAAATCACTATTCGTCCCATCCCTATTTACAGATATTTTTAATATGGACATTTTCATTTTTGGAACCAGTTTCGAAAATGAAAGCATTCTCATAAGAAAAATAACAAGTCAAAATTGAAAAAGTAAAAAATGGCCTTTGCACAGAACGATTAGAGCTATCTAATGCAAAAATCATTTAAAAATATTGAAATGCAACCAAGATATTTTTATTAGGAATGCACCGAATAGTGATTTTGGCCGAATACTGAATATTCAGCTGACAGGTGAACCAAATACCGAATATTCGGCTAGTTGAATAGTAATTGTTGGATCAAATACCGGATATTCAGCTATCCAAATACTTTTTATTTTTCAAAGTTTAAATGTATTAAAATGTTACCTTTTAAAACAATTTTACATAATATTTATTAAAAGAAACTTACATTTTGATAAACAAGAGCATTAGTACTGAAAAAAATCTGCCTTGAGTTATTTAAGAAGCACAATTATGAAATTTTTTAATTAATAATTTTTTTAATTTCATGGTTTCTTCTATGAATTGAAACAAACATTTTAAAATCAAAGAGAAATAATGAAAAAATGGTCGAAGAAAAATGTTACAGTCTCATAATTGTCCTTTTTAAATAACTCAAGGCAGATTTTTTTTTTTTCAATATAAAATACAAATACTTTCAACTTAATTCTGAATAACGGAATATCTAGCGAATAGTTCTTTTCTTATGAATGGTGGCATTTTCCACCTTTCTCATCATATCATATTTACAGAAATCACAGCATATGAGTTGATTGGTATCTTATTTATTGTTAATGCAACAAGCGAAAGCACAAGTTTGACCTAGAGTGAGATGAAACACAATGTAATGACTCAATAAGTTGATTATGATTATTGTTTCATGAACAAAAATTGTCTGCCTTGATTAGAGATGTAAATTTTCCGGAAAAATATAAGTGGCAGAAAAAAACTGGTTTTTTACCAGTTTTTTTCGGAAAAAAACGGAAAAATTGATTTTTCATGACTGTTTCTCCCAAATAAATTATATTTTCTTAGAGAATATTAAATAATAAACATATTTTTACATTTATTTGTATTAAATGAAAATTATTTTCACTTTACATTAAGAAATAAAAATAAAGTAGCAAAGCCTGCTTTTGAAAGTTTAGTTTTTTTTTTTTCCCCCCACAGTCTAAGAATTTTTATTAAACTATTGTTTATTATATCATATCTGTGTTGAAATGTAACTACAAATTGACCTAATGTAAGAACCTGAGCCAATATGTCTGCAGTTTGAAATGAAATAAATTATGCATTTCATTTACATAAGTATAGTTTTTAAGTAAATGATACTAGTTTAAAGAAATTGTTGCAGTTTTGTCATTATTATCAATATTAGTATTCAAAAATTGCATTGTTTGTTTAAAAAATGTATATTTTTACATTATTACTTTTTTCTTACAATTATAATTCTATTTCCTTTAAAAAATATGTTTAGTTTTGGTATAGCTTTCCAATCTCAACACATTTTTGATTTTGTTTTATAATCTAAATTCAAACAAAACTAAATTTTAGTTTGGCTTACTCAGGTCTGCAACTAAAAAAAGCATAGGATTTATTGATTGTTAGATTTTTACTCACTCAGGGTGACCACAGAAATATAATTTTCAAATTCCCTGATATTTCCCTGACTTTTCCCTGATGTATTTAAAATTTTCCAGGAAATGACGCGATGTTAAAGTTAGTTTCAAAAGAATGATACAAATTATTAGAAGTAAAATAATTTTTATATTTTATGGAAATACTTCACTCATATTTGGGGATTAGTACTTTATATGACTAAGTTTATTTCAAAAATCATAGAAATATGTAATTAGTAAAAAAGAAGCATAAATCTTTGAAAATACATGAAATATCACTGAGAGGAAGGCAAGATGGTTTACGGCCTTAGCAAATAAATAAACTATTTTGTTTATAAAATGATCTAATAGCAATTGGCAAGAAGGTTTAATTTATAATAATTTAAAAACATAATTCATAACATTCACTGATGCAAATTTAAATGTACAATTTATCTTTGACATTTATTACAAAAGAAAAATTAATAAAATACTTACTAAGTCATTAAGACATTTCTTCTTTCTAAATTTCAAAACTAGAGTCCTACTTCAATTTATGTACAATGGTTTTAAATGATAAACTTAAGTTCTAGGTTCTTGAGAATAAAAATTTCAAATTATAAATAAGATTTAAATTAAAAAAAAACTGAGTTCTAGTCTCTTTGAGAACAGTTTCAAGTTTATAAATATTTAAAAAAAAAAAAAAAAAAAAAAAACAAAAAAAAAAACAAGACTGCTGGTTTTTGAAGAAAGTCCAAGTTATGAATAAGATTCAAAATAGTTGTTCAAAAGGTTCTTTTTTTTCAAAACAGCTCCAGAGTTTCAGTCTTATATAAAGTTCCAAAAATAATGTTTTAAATATTGCCTTCTTTCAACGACTTTATTTTTTCTGTTAGTAAATTTACTTCTTTAGTTGCAGTTTCTTTTATTTCAGAAATTTTCTTTTCTAACTCCTTTGCTGCTATTGCTAATTTTCTTTTTTTAGTTTCCTCAGTCTCCTTTTCACTTTCCTCCCGTTTTCTTTTTTCTGTGGCTTCTGTTAACCGTGCTCTAGCATTTTTGTAGTACTGAAAGTTGATTGGCTTACTGATCCAGAGTTTAAGTCCTGGGTTAGAGAAGTGCCAAATGATGTGCACAGAGTTGAATGCATAAAATGCCACCGTTCAGTTGCTCTTAGTAAAAAGGGTCGGACAGCTCTTACGAGTCATGCAAAAGGAAGTGAACATAAAAAAAGGATAAAAGCCGCATTACAGCCAAATATAATGGATTCATTGTATTCCAAAAAATTGCAAATGAGGAGATTTTGAAAGTTGAAGAAAAATTAAAACCTGACGCTACTACTGCTAATACATCGCTTTCTGAAGCACTACAGCACCATCTGAAATTTTGCTTACTTTATTGCGTTTTCGTAAGGCACTGCGTGTTCCATAACCCAAATCAATTTCAGCTACTGTCAAAAGTTAGTTTTTATCCGAGAGAAAATATGACCATCCGCACATGCGATCCGAAATAATACATGAACACGCGGTACACGAACGCCAAACGCGATTTCGTTTTGTAATGTTGAGGTGTATGACTGCAAACAGTTGTTGAAAAATGATTATTCATTATTCTATATTCAGGCACGTAGTAACAATAAGACAGTAACACCATTTAGCGATGCGATCACATTAGCTAAAGTGAGATGAGGTGGGGCAGCGGTCTCAAAGGAGTGGCTTCATTATGTCACTACCAATCAGATAAGAGCGTTTTCTCCTTCATCGCTCTGAGAATCAGCCACGTTTCGAATGGCAGGTACGTAACGGAAGACTGTTCGCGCTATTACAGACAAGGAAATATTACAACAAATTTTCCCTGATTTTAAACAGAATTCCCTGATTTTTCCCTGATATTTCCCGAAATCTTAAATTCCCTGATATTTCCTGGTTTTCCAGGTCTGTGGTCACTCTGTCACTGAAACCAGAAAAATATATTTTTTAAAAGTTTAATTAAAAGTAATTTTTTTCTTTTTATCCTGAAATCTGGTATTCTATTCTTGAGTAAGAAAGAAACCATATTCAATAATGTTTCAATATGGTAATTTCATATTTTTAAGAGTGGAACTCAAAAGTTATGAAAACAGAACACTATAAATAGAAAATGCTCGCTATTTGAGGAATTAACAAAAGCAATTACATACAGAGATAAACTTCTACTGTGCTTTAGAAAACTACAAAAATTCAAAGTTTAATCAAGAGGGAAAGTATAATTTGGGACATAGATACTTGTAAGAAATTATGTTTTTTTTTTTTTTTTTCTTTTTTTTTCCATCATAGTTGTACTTTTCTAATGCAAACTGCCCATGTTTTTGCAACATTACTGTACATTATGAAGGTCAATTTTAGATTCAATACTTTGAAAAAACATTCAGTTAATCAGCTGTAACGAAATCTTGAAAAATGCAGCATAGTAGTGCCACCTATAGGTCAATTTACACCAAAAACTAAACAGCATTAATATATATATCAGGAACTGGCTGAATCTGTAGTTTGATGAAAAAAGTATTTTAGTTCTTGAGATAGAACTATTGTGGAAATCATGAATAATGCAGCATAGCAGCGCCATCGGTTGGGCGATATACACGAATAACTAATCATCTTGAGTTTATATCAAGGTGTAACTGAATCTAAAGTTTTGTGAAATTATGTGCATCAGTTCTTGAGATCGAGTGCCCATAAAATTTTTGTCCCCTACAGACTCACAGAGTGATAGATATTTTCCAAAAACCATCAAATCGTATGCAGGACCTTCTAAAACATTCAAATACACCAAAAACTGGAAGTCAAATTTTTCACAAATTCAATACTTACTTCTTGAAAAGATATAAAAAAGTAATAAATGCATGCTACAAATTTTATGTTAAATTTTTAATTTTACCATTTCTATTAATCAGCATATTATTGAAATAATTTTGCACATGAATTAATTTTTTTTATAAGAGAAGTTGCATTTAATTATATACAGGGTTGGAAAAAAACATGTTTTTTATAAAAAAAAACAAAAAACATGTTTTTTTTGTTTAAAACATGTTTTAAACGTTTAAAACGTTTTTTTTTCACACAGCACAATTTTGATTAAAGTGAACAAAAATTATTAAATATAAAGAATGGAAATATTTTCAAACGGCAGTAAGGAAGAAAAAAATTATATAACAAATACCAAACATTAATTACAAATTTTATTTTTATTCTAAACTAAAACATTTAATTGTTCAGTTCTTTAAAAATGGTAACAAGTTTGTCAATACCCTTACAACAGCCTTATCAACACCCAAACGATTTCTGGTTTTGCTTTGCACAAAACCAAAAGTAGGGAAAACTCTTTCTATTCTAATCCAGCAGTAGAACATACAGTTGTGTGTAACTGTTTTATGATATTCATGGCATTTTTATCAATATATATGTGTTTTTCAAAGCTTAACCTGTGTTATTTCCACTTTATTTGATTCTCCAATGTCAAATTTATGATTGGCAACTGCATCAAACATATAATCAGAGAATGGAACTGACTTAGCTTATAATTTATAATTATTGGAATTAGTTCAGGACATAATTTGGCAGCAAAGTTCATGCCTTTTTCAGTCTCATCAATTGCAAGTGATTCTCCTTTAAAGCGTAATGAAATATGTAAAAAATATGTAATAAATGTGTAAAAAAATATGAAGTACGTAAAAAATTAGTTAAGAAATAAATATTTTTTAAACATGTCCATTTTTTATTATTAAATTATTATTATTATTTTGAGAACATATTCAAACTGAAAATCAAAGTAGATAGATTGGTTGGTAGGTAGCATACTTTTATAACTCTGAGGACAAATTTAAACAATTAGAATTTAAAACGAACTGAAAGTAGATAAGTTTTTTTTTTTTTTTTCATTTCAGTTTATTTTCATAAATGAATTATTAAAAAGGAAATACTATTAAAAGAAATTTAAATTAATGTTGAATTTTTTTTATATATGAATATTTTAAACTGAAGCCATTATAATTTTAATAAAGAAAGAGAAAAAAAAACAATAAAAAATCTTTTTTGACTACTAAACAAATATCTATAAAGTATTATAGCATTATCTATTGATGGGAGAAAGTATTATTTATAGTATATTAAGAAGGCATTTAGCCCAGATTTTTTACTCAATATTATGTTCTCTGTGCACCAACTGCCGAATTTATTCACTAAAAAGGAGAAATAGATCTCTCAAAATATACAAATAAATACTTAAAAAGTGTTGTAAAAATAGATATTATTTAATTATTATTTACCTTAGATCTTTTGGATGCCCTCGCATCCATTTTCAAAGGAGTATAAAAGAAGATAATTCATTAGAAATGGAAAATGTAAAAACAAAACAAAAACAGTCTGCTTGTACAAACAAAGTCACAATGAATTCATCAAAACACCAAGGATATTGTACCGAAGTGTCGAATATTATAAGAAATGACGTCATTACAAACAGTATCATTGTTAAGCAAAATTTCGAGGGATTCACGGATAGTTGAAGAGTAATGATTTGATGTTGAAAAGATTATTTTAGCTTTGTAGAAATTTATCAAAATATTTTCTTTTCGTTGCATTCTAGATAAGGCTACTAGGCTTGTTGTATTGTATATCCGAAAAATGCTCTTTCAGTCTTACTTTTAATCTTCGAAAATTAATATATTATAGAACTTTGATATTATATAAAAAATCATAATTGAGATATTTAAAAAAATAAATTATATATTTCCAATTTTAGAGGAAATAAATTTAATTTAAATACTTAATTAAAATTAAATAACCAATTTATAAATTTAATAAAATTTGAATATATTTTAGTACATACAGCTAATTAGAAATTTTTAATACAATTTTATTTCGTAAATTTTAATTTGTGACATTATTAGCACTATTTATGTTTTAAACATTGT
Source organism: Maratus speculifer (assembly GCA_964019185.1). NCBI lineage: Eukaryota > Metazoa > Arthropoda > Arachnida > Araneae > Salticidae > Maratus > Maratus speculifer. The sequence continues at coordinate 17,763,283 of OZ025292.1, read as the reverse complement.
TTTAAATGTAATGTTTTAAACGCGTTTTAAACAGCTGTTTTAAACAAAATGTTTTAAACATAACAACCCTGATTATATATCTAGATTTTTGTCATGTAATCCTGTTTTTGTGAAATTGCGAATTTCTTATATATATATATTTCTTATATATATATTCAGAATTTGTGATTAAGAAATTATTACTATATTTAGAGTCCTATTTAGCCATTTTTAATGAAGTTATTTATGCATATATACAACTTGATAAAATTCAGCTGCTATATGGCATAAGATTTTTTTTTTCTTCAGTCACTGCATTTGCAAAAGATTCAATTTGTAGATTAAACTTTTTTTCTGAAATATCTATTTTCAAGAGAAATTTTGCGAAGGGTCTTGTGTTTCAAACAAGAAAAAAATGTGAAGGATTCTTTCAAGTCTTCTCAAACAGATTTCTGCTTAGAGATCAGATCACCCACATTAAAGTTTTCATGTCGGACACTCAACATAAAAATAAATAAAATAAAAAGTATGAGAATGTAGCCATTAGAAAATTTTCACTATATTATTTCATAAATGAAATTTCAATTTTTCCAGTTCGGAAAAATTGAAAAATAAGCCTTCGGAAAAGAACTGAAAAAACCCGGTTTTTTTCCCAATTTTTCTGGTTTTTTTCCGAGCATTCCCATCTCTAGCCTTGATAGCTACTAATAATCTCAAACAATTTTCTTTCTTGTTTAAGAACTTTTATTTGGGAAATGTAAGAAACATATTATTTACTAAACAAAGTTTAAGAACTTGCATCTACACATCTTTTATTCCTAAGGAGAATCCTAATAAATCATTTTAATCCTTCTCATGGTTAATTTTCTTAAATTATACTTTACAAACAGCAAATAAATAATGTAAAAACATTCTATTTTATTTAAATATGATTTTCTTTCTAATTATTTTAAATATATTTATAAATAGATAGTTAAAAGTAGAAATTGTGAAAAGTTTTTTAAAATGTGTTTTAAAAAGTTTTGGATTCGGCCGAATACTTTGATATTCGGCCAAACTGAATATTTGGCAGGGCAGACAGTTTAATATTTGGCTAAGCTGAATATTCGGCTTAACCGAATAGTTTGATATTCAGCCTAACCGAATATTCAGTAACATGGCCAAATACCGAATATTCGGTGCATCCCTAATTTTTATAAATTTCTTTTAATAGGATTAGCATTAGCAAGCAGGTCTTTTTGCATGACTGAAGTACTCCCTAATGGAAGATCCATTTTAAATGGGGTCATCTTAACAGAAATTCACTGTGTGTGACAAAATTTGAGCAAAAAATCAAGAACTGAAATAGAATTTAATCATTTTTTCAAAGCCAAAAATGTCTCTTTATCTGAGAGTGACTCAAATCAATACTATTAATACACCTAAAAATGCATTATATATATTTAAAAATGAACACTAGATATACCTTTTGGAGGAATTATTTAAAGTAACTCTTCTCACTCCATTAACTTGGCTGACTAAAGTTAAATCAACCTGATTACTGAAAGCTCTATATAAAGAGGTAACTATAACCTAAAATATAAAACTTAATTTAAAAATGCAGTTATAAATTAAAAAAATAAAAATAAATACAATCTTAAGTTTAGAAAGTACACTCACTGTCATTACAACCTTTCAGGTTTTGATTATTAAATTAGGCTACATCGCTTCTAATTATGTTGTACAACAACAGTATTCCCATGAGCTATTAAAATGCTTTACCTATCAAATAATAATGGTTAATTTTCTGTAATCAGATCTTCACATAGGCATATTTCAGCAAGTGTAATCATATCTGGTAGAACAGATTTCTCATATGATAATCCACAGTGACTTTAAACTAAAGATCAACCGAAAAAGATTGAAACTGAATTTTAATAAACTTTTTATACATTTGGCCACAAATGAAAACATTAATTATTTTTTTTAAATATTCATCATATCATTATATGACCAAAAATAACTGCCCACTTGTGATTTTAGACATTTTGTTAAATATCTATAAAAATAAATGAGGAATTATCCTGAAACTTTAAGCGTGTAAACATAATGGTACAGGTCACACATTTCTTTGAAGATTTTTTCCTGAAACTTGATAGGAGATCGTCAACAAATTGAAAAAGTACAAATATCTTTTGGATAATCCTGTCAAAACTAATGGAGCAAAAGCGCTCAAACTGTAGATTATGATTAAGTGTCTTATTGTAATATTACTGTGTTTATTTTTATGTGGATAGCTTGTATACTCGTAGAGAAACTAAGGTTTTTTTTATAAAAACAGTCCCAAATTTGTCCAACTTTTTTACATATAATTTGCAGAGTAAAATAATAATAATAATTTAAATAATGTTCTTTTCTGAAAATATGATAAACAACATTGTACACAATACCCTGTCATCAAACTTAAAAAATAATAAAAATTGTATGAAAAATGAGCAGGTTTAGTAAATAATATTTCATTGTGCATGCATCAATGATATCAAAATTTCATTTGCATATTATGTTAGGTAAATGTATAGAGCAACTTCTGTAAAAGTTTCAAAACCATAGCTTGAAAATTCTGAAAGTGATCTGATCATCTATAAAATCAATTCAAACTCTGTTATTCCCAAAATGAAGCAAAAAAAATGATGGGTTTTCTATAGCTGTATGTGAAATATTGTATATTCTATATTGTCATTAATCAATGGATATAAGGATAGAATCCCTCATCTTTTTGCCTCACTTTGGGAATAAAGGATTTTGATCTGATTCTATAGACGATCACTTTCAAAATTTTCAAGCTATGTTTTTGAAATATTTACAAAAGTTGCTCGATACATTTAGTTAACACAATATGTAAATGAAATTTTGATATCGGTGACGCATGCGCAATGAAAAATTATTTAGTAAACCTGCTCATTTTTCATACAATTTTTATAATTTTACATTATTTTTTGAATGCCCAACTATGAGGTTGAATAAATATAATGTCGATGGTAATATAACATTTTAAAAATTGGAATATAATAAGCATCAATTAAAAAGAAGGAGAAACTTCCTAAAAGTTTCTAACTGGAACATTTATCCCGCATATTCAAATCAAAATAATTATCATAATCAGATAAATTTGATAAAACGCTAATTAAGATTCAAAACATAAAATAAGATGCTTTAGAATGGGCAGATATTACATCAATAATATTAGAAAATTAAATATTACAACATTTGAGAGGCATATATAGATGTTTTGATTTTTCAAACTTCAATCCATGCTTGCACAATGGATTTCACTTAAAAATAATGATATATTACGTATAGACACTATAAATTATGAAACTAAATGACATGTGAAAGAAACAAACAGCTTACTTTTTGCCTCGCTAATACACGTATAGAAGACAACATTTTAAAATCAATAAATATATTTAAAAATAAAAACTTCAAAATAAAAAGTTTGAATTCGGTTGGATCGTTGGGTGGTTTGCTTTACCTCGTGTTTTACACACAAATAAACCATGGACATCTACGAACATCTGGAGCGTGTTCAGCAGTTACGCGCGTCAAGCGCGCGCGCTCAGGAGTCAGGGATATGGAGTGGTTTCTTATTGCGCCTGTTCGGTGTACCAAACTAAGCGCCCAGATACAGACTAAGAACAGTTCATGGATTTGATTGGACGGTGCTAATGAAAAGATCATCTGTTACCTTCATGAGCTTAAAATCAGCGATTGTGAGTTCGAATCTTTCGCGTCTATAAACTAATTATGCTTTTTTTTATTATTATTATTATTAATAATTGTTTGCTTTATATTAATATATAGGATTTTTTATTAAAGATAATTTTTTATATTAATAATACAGAAGCACATGCATTTTTATTACAATAATGAAATACCTATTTAAATATGAGAAAATATGATATTTTAAGAAGAAAGTTTTACATTTGAACTCATTTAATATTTTAAGTATCGTTCCAAAGTGATTTATATATATACATATTAAGCAAATAAACAACAATAACAACAACAAAAAAATCAAAAAAGGTATACGCGTAAAAGAATTTCTTGATGTTTTTCATTCATTGATTCTTTCTTTTTTTAAAAAAAAGTACTTTAGAAGTAAGTTTAAGATACAAATCATATTTTATAATAACTATAGTTATTAGAAAATAACTAGCTTTATTTTTTTTCTAATATTATTTTTACTCAAGGCCCGACTTATGCAAGGGCAAGAGGGGCAACGCCCCGGACTTCCCCCCCCCCCTGAAACTAATCAGGATTTTTATTAAAAGGTGCCAAACGATTAGAATCAGCCAAAATGACCAACATTCATATATTTCCAAACAGTTAAGAAGATAGTGCGGTCCTCCTTCCCCTCTTTGCTTCCAGTATCCATTGGATGGAGTATCCATTTATGCAAAAAACAAGCTACATCATTAGACAACTAGTGATTAAAGTTTTATTATAACAATTTAGTTTTTTTTTTTTTTTTTTTTTGAGTTACGCGCGTCAAGGCTGGTGGTCACATTTTAAATGCTGATCGGGCTTAATTAGATAAAATAGGTCACGTGATACATTTTGGGAATATTTTAGATTTTATTTGAGTGACCGCAGATATGTATTTCTGCTACGAGAATCATGTTTTGAAAAGATAAAGGAATATAGTATTTGCATTTACCAATTTTGAACCATAAAAATAATTCAATAATTGAATAACGTTAAAATTCCCTTATTCGGTAGTACCTACTCCAAGCAGAATCTTCTGAGCGCGCGCGCACGAAAAAAGCGTCTTTTGAACACGGCCCTGATCGTCTGAGCTCATGGAGGAAGAAGATAGGTGGAGGTGAATTAAGCCTTAAAAAAGGTTTGCAATGTGAATCCATTTATCGCTCAAATTTTAGTGTACCAAACAAAAGCACGTGGAAAATTGGAAAGCTTCCAAAAAAGGAAGGGATTTTGTATTAATAAGACGAATTGAAAGAAATGAATTACAGCTGGAGCATTTTTTAAGAAGAAATAGGAAATTTTTAAAATGGTCTTTGTTCTATTATTATTTATTAAAAGAAATGTTTACTTTTAAAATAATTGAAATTGGGAAAATATTATTATTATTATTATTATTAAATGTCATTATTATTATTAAATTTCAAATTAAAATTAAATAAGAATTGAAAACGTTTGATACGAACTAAAAATTGTATTATTAAAAGTTTTCTTTTTACAGTAATTTTTATTATCACTTTTCAACAAAATTGAAAAATGTTTATGCATTCGGTTTGTCTGTCCGTCTGTCCGCGCTCTAACTCAAGTAAATATACTTGGAATGCAAAGAAATTTTACCATGTTATTGAAGTTTACACAAGCACAAATCCTATAAAAAATGAAGTTTCTACCACGATTAGTTTATTTATAGGGGCAGTCAAAAGTTTTCGATTATATTAGGGCCAATAGGGAAAAATCGTTTCGAATTAATTTTAAAGATGTTGCGGCCGGACAAACGTATTCACATTTATTTGCATCTACGAAAAGCACACGAAAATATGCAGCTAAAAGAGTAGTTATTCTTTTACAGGGCCACACAAAATAATTCTAATACATGATAATAAAGGAGGAAATTGTTTGCGACATATTTTAACGATGGTAAACGGTATCATGTGTAATCAAATTGATATACGTCGCTGAGACTTAATATGAGTTATTTCACGCAATAATACGAAGTACATTTACAGGGACACGCAAAAGACTTCAAAAAGCATATTCTATTCGAAGTATTGTATATTACGCATGATAAGTGTTGCATGGATGAAATGCATGTTTAATTATGATATGCGCTTTTAAGTGTTACTAAATGTATTCACATTATATGGTGTGCATAAATGCTATAATAGTTACACAATTAAGATATACAGGGTTACTCAAAAGAACTCGGAAAAGTTACTGAATGAAGTGTAATTTACTTAAAGGTTTGTTTTTAAAAAAGTTTTGCATTTTTACGTCGAATCGCATTTAATTTATCGTGAAATGTGTGTAGAATATAGATTAAATGATATACAGGGTCACGCAAAGAACTGGATACAGGTTTGTTTAAGGATGATAATTTCTGGAAATATGATTTAAATAGTTTAAAGAATATTGTTGTTTGATTAACATTTATTATTTATTTTTTTATATAATTAATTTTAGCAAAATACTTTCGTATAATAAAAGTACTAGGTAAACTGCAGGGCTGAACAAAAGTATTGAAGTATGTTTTACATCAATTCGTATAAACTGCCAAAAGTAAAATTTCATCCAGCTAGGCATTTTTTTGCTAAACTAAATCTCTCCATGATATAATATATATATCAACCGACAAATCAAATACAGAGCTGTTCAAAAGTATTGGAATACATATTTGGTTACGGGCAGTAACACCTATTTCCCTGAATAACGAAGTTTTGTTAAAGAATTAAGGAAATTTGGATAGCGTTTTATAATCTATGCTTAACGCAGGATTTTTTTATTGATTAATACTTTATAACGTAGATGAAAAATGTTTATGACTCCGGTTTGTGTGGCCGAGTTCTAATTCTTGTAAATAAACTCTAATGCTCGTAGTATTTTTTATATGTTATTGACGTGTACTATACACCGTGATCGCTATTGAAAAGGAAATGTGTAGAATTTATAGATCATTTGCATTGACAGTCTAAAGTAGTCTGTTACATTATGGTCAATGGGAAAAATCGTTTCAAGTTCATTTAAATGACGTTAGACCATTTAAAACATAAAGAAATTGATATGCATTTATAAACGGCAGTGTAACAAGCATTTTGTAGAATATGGGGTTTGCTAAACAATTATTATTTATTTAAAGAGCCACACAAAGGAATTCCGTTTATGGGGATAATGATATATGGTTGGAAGCTTTTAGCGGCCAAAATATGTTACTAAATTATAGTGAAATAGACATAAATTATTCACTGATTCTCCTCAACGCTACATTTCCGCACCCACATTCCTTTACAAATCTGCTCATTAATGTTCCCGCTAATTGCCTTTACATTTCTGATGCATAACTTTGAAACACCCTGTATAGGCATATTCAAAATGGGAAGAGTGTAGCTCAATATAGTTTAAAACCGGGCTTTTTCAATATTTTCGTGATGATATAAAATTTCACGCAAAGGAAAGTAAAGAGTGTTTAAAATGATATAATGTTGCTTAAATTGTAATGTTGAAAAATTATAACATTGCAACATTATAAAAAAAAATTATATTATAATTTTTCTTATTTGCTCAATGCTTAAAGCTGCACAAATAAAAATGTATGTTAAATTTGCAGCGAGACTAGATCCTTGAATGGGTCGGGTTGTATTTTACCTGAACACGAAAATTCTATTCAAATCGGAATCCAACATAAATGTTTTTTATCGATCTGAACCGCTAATATTTGAATTCGAATCCGACACATAAACAGTATTCCGCCTGAAACAGAGCTAATTTCAATACTTACAACGTTATTAAAAAATTCCAAAACATGTTTTAAAACAAATATTGTTAGCATATAGTCATGCCTTACATTAATAAGAACAATTTTTGACAAATATAAAAATTTTACTTCTTCAAAATAACAGCATTATCAATAAAAAATTTTGAGAAACAATTAATAAACAAGTTAGAAATTACACGTGAAGCGTAACAAATGAGGTGCGTTCGTACGATAACAAAGTTTTTAAAATATTCAGATCTTGCTGATGTAGTAGACAGTACTTCGGTTACATTATAGTAGTAGAAATCTTTGTGTTCCTGTAAATATACAGGAAGTAGTTTTTATTACACCTCAGCAATGTATATCATATTCATAAAATGCTAAATAGTTTAATGTAATTAAAACACGCCCCACAAACACTGTTTCTCCGTATAGCTTTATGTAATGGAATACTTTTGTGTGCTCCTGTAATTTAAAAATAAATATTCTTTGCATCACAGATTGTACAGCATGTATATTTTAGTATATACTGGGTGTCCAGTAAATAACTGACCCATTTTGAACTTAAATAACAAATAAACGGTTGGAGATAATAATGCGCGGTTTGCGGTATTGTTATTAGAAAATCAATAAATTTTTAAACATGTACATTGTTAATACAGTTCAAATTTCGGAAAAAAATATTGCGCTGGCGGTAACAGGCTGTTTGAATACAGACATGACTCTAATTTTCATAAATATGAGATTTTCGGCTGGATCTGAATCTATATGTTGAATCGACTCTCGAATCAGCTTCAGAAATGGGGTACGTTGGTTGGAAAGTGATTTAAAATAATATTTGTGATTGAACCACCCCCCTCATTTCCCCTCCTCAGTCTTGAGACTGATATATTATTTTAAATATTATTATATTACATTAACAAAGTGCATAGTTTAAAATTTATTTATATTCTAATAACAATACAGCAAGCCGCGCATTTTTATCTCAAATAGTTTTTTTTTTTTTATTTACATTCAAAATGGGTCAGTCATTATAATACTTCATAGGTTCATGTCAGTTTTATTATGTTTGAATTAGTTTAACACCATTAAAATGCATTTGAAACTTTTTTCCCATTGACCGTAATGTCATGGAATATTTTTTATTGTTCCTGTAATTGATTTATGCATCCAATTTCTATAAAATTTAAAATGACACGACAAAATTATGTAATAATTATTTGTTTTAAATTTCAAATGATTAAAATGCATTTGAACCCCCCCCCCCCCTTGACCGTAATGTAACGGGATACTTTTGATTGTCCCTGTAATTCATCTATGCATAATTGATCTATCTTAAATTTGAAATAACTTGACAAAATTATGAATTAATTATGTATTTTAAACTTCAAACGATTCGGTTGGGTAGTTTTTGCGTTGTTATATGCGAATGGACAGACAGACGGATGGACTGAACGACAACTATAGGTGCTACGTATTTACATAATTACGAAAGCACCTAAAAACAACAGATATAAAGCATAATAAAATTTGAGAGCTGTAATATAAATGAGCTGATTTTCACGCAATAAAAATTTCGCTTCTTATTTATTTTCTAATAATTTCAAAAACATGATTACACATCTTTTAAGATTAATCGCATTTAAATGCGAAAAATGAAGCATAAATACAGGGTTTCGATATCACAAATAGATGTATTCTAAATAAATAATTCAGGGATAAAAAAAATCAAGATGAATATATATATATATTTATTTAATTCAAGAATTTTAAAACAATTTACTAGAAGTCAAAGGCTGATATATACAGTGTCTCACATAAGTGATGGGACACTTGTGCATTACAAAAGGAAACTAATCAAATAAATTAAAAAAACATGTACACATTTTTTTGTGGGTGTGTTTCATACTTAAATTTAGTAAAGATTATTACATAACATACATTTTGTCAAAATATTAAAATATTAATTTAATAAAAATACAAATGTTTAAAACGGAGCAAAAAATAGCTCACATAAGTGATGGGACACCATTATATATGCAACAAAAATCGTCTGAAATAAGCAATAAAAATATTTTTGGGGGTTTCATTTTTACTTAAAAGCAATTGGCAATAATTTATAAAATCATCTGCAGTATTTCTTTCTAGTTTGTTTTGGAATTTTTGTGTTTTTTAGCTCTGTGTAGCCATGAATGCTAAACGAAAAGAAACTTCGCCTGAAATTCGAAAATTAGTTATTAATTTGCATATTGAACGTGGAAAATCTATTAGAAAAACTGCTGAAACAGTTAACTTGAGTCGTTCAACAGTTTTCAATATCATTAAACGATATAAAAAGAATAATATGATTCAGGATAAAAGAAGACCTGGCCAACCATCAAAGCTATCCAATGGAATAAAGCGAATTATCGTTCGAAATATAAAAAAAAATCCAAGAAATAGTGCTTCAAAAGTTGCTGCTGATTTGCCATATAATGCTTGTATTGTAGAAATCCACAAAGAAAACATTCATTATTGTATAGTATACAATGTATACTGTACTCACAAAAAATAAAATCGCAAAAATTGCTTGTTGCTGCAATACAAGCATTATATGGAATAATTGTTAATCCTGAGACTATTAGAACGGTAATTCAATCTGCTGGATATCACGGTAGAGTAGCCAGGAAAAAATTCTTCGTAAGTGAAAAGAATAGAAAACTCAGACTAGCTTTCGCAAAATCCAACATAAATAAGAATTCTGATTACTGGAATAAAGTTATATTTGCTGATGAGAGTAAATTTAATATATTTGGTTCTGACGGTAGAATCTTGGTGTGGAGAAAACACAGGGAAGAATTTCGCAAACAGAACTTGGTACCAACAGTAAAACATGGTGGAGGAGGAGTTATGGTATGGGGGTGTATGTCGTCCGCTGGAGTTGGTATAATCTTGTTTTTATTGACAGTATAATGGATCAGTACAAGTATATTGATATTTTAAAGCAAAATTTGAAATCTTCAGCACGAAAATTGAACCTTCATAACGATTTTGAATTCTACCAGGACAATGACCCCAAGCACACTGCTCTGAACGTTAGACTCTGGCTGCTATATAACTGTCTTGAAATAATAAAAACACCACCACAATCTCCAGACTTAAATCCCATAGAGAATATTTGGCAAGAATTGGAATCAAGAATTCGCAAACACCATTTCTTCAAAACAACAACTAAAATCGGTGCTTCAAGAAGAATGGGGTAAAATCACTCCAGAAATCACAAAAAAATTAGTCGAATCCACCCCAAAAAGATTAAATCATGTTTTAAAAATAAAAGGAAATCCAACAAAATATTAAAACCTTTTAAAAAGTAAAATTTTTGGATAAATATTTGATGGAAAAGTAAGTGTCCCATCACGTATGTGAGCCATTTTTTGCTCCGTTCTGAACAATTGTATTTTTACTAAATTAATATTTTAATATTTTGACAAAATGTATGTTATGTAATAATTGCTACTAACTTTAAATATGAAACACACCCAAAAAATTTTTGCACATGTTTGTTTATTTATTTTATTGCAGTTTCTTTTTATAAAGCACAAGTGTCCCATCACTTTTGTGAGACACTGTATAATATCTAAAGGTAACTGTTTTTTTACTACAGAGAGCAATACAGATATGGATTTTTTTTTTTTTTTTTAAATCGAAATGCAGAGTGCTTAAATTTTAAATATAAAGCTAGTGTTGATCAGCGTCTTCATCCTCCATGATAGGCGATGAATATAAGAATTTTGTGAAAATAAAATTTCTTATCGTAAGATCAAAAGCAATTATTCAAATGTGAACCAAGCATTTATTGATAATAATTTCAGTCTTGCAGCTAAACTTTTCCAGTCTGATAAACTCATTTTATTTGCAAATAACAATACGCATAAATAATTCAAATATTTCAAAATAATAAATAAATATTCTCTTTTATGGAATGAAATTTTTAAATAGATCTCCATTTTGCCTACGTCAATCGCTGCTAATTTACTTAAACATCTTTATTTATTTTTGTTAAAAAGAATTTTGTTTTGTTACACATTAATAATTGCATTTAAATAATATTTAAAATATAATAATGAAAACATTCTTTTAAAATCATGAACGAAAACATAAGTAATAAATATTAATCTAAAATACAGATTTCTGACTGCAAACGATTTTCAAAATAATGTTATCTTTCAAGCAAAATATTAAAAGATTTCCTATTTTGATATTTAAAACACATATAATTAAATAATCAAAGAAATTTTTACCTGTGAAGCGATAAATTTGTATTTATTGATCGAATATTACAGCCAATTATCGCACAAACTTCATTGTTTACGAAATTTTAATTCACGATAAAAAACAAGAGCAATCAAATACGGGTTTTAACCGGTTTGAATTCATAGGCGAATCAAAGCACGTGGTTTTGTTTGGACTTAATGTGACTTAATGTAGGGTTACATTTTTGGCATCACCCAAATCATTATAGTTCACCTCCAGTATATTCTTCCTCCATGGGAAAAACATTCTCTTGTTGCCACTTTACAAAAAAAATCATAATACAATTTTATTTTTAAATGTTTAAATGTCATCTGTGCAAACGATTTTGCTGAATAATGAAAACATTTTATTTACTAAATTAATCATGATTCTATCTACAATTATTTACTCCATGATTTATATTTTTTTCTGAAAATATACGCATTTATTTTTTTATTTATTTGCTAAAATGCGTCCGTATTGAAAATGCATGTAAAATAAATTAATTAAAATAATAATTTTTTTAATGTTTTACTGTAAAAAAATTATATTGTGCAAATCTACAGATCATAATTTATTTTTGTGTTTAATTTGAAGTTAAAATATTGAATAGTTTTTTTGTAATGTGTACGACAAAGTATAATTTGAGTGGACTAGTAAAGGATTCGCTTCGCTCATCCTAAAAAATGCCTTCCCATAGGAATAGCATTAGCCCGCGACTGTCTTTGCAGGCAGGGAAATGAGCCTTAATATCTTTTTTAACTCTTTCCAACACAGTAAAAAGTGTTTATGATTTCAGTTTGTCTGTCCGTACTCTAACTCGCGTAAATAGAGTCGGATCATCATGAAATTATTATGTGCTTTGATAATTTATTATGGCATGTTCGGTATTGAAAATTAAATTTGTATTAGTTACAGTTAGTTCCTTTACAGTACCATTTAGAAAAACATCCGTTACACTACAACCTATAAGGACAAATCGTTTGCAGTGATTTATAAAAATGTTTCACAATTTCAAACTCATTGCAATTTATATATATCTCTGAAGTACACAACAAGATGCCAACTATAGGATATAGTATGGACATCATTCAATAAAAAAAAATCAAATATTTTTTTTTGTTTATTTAAACAAAATTTTTCCATCGACCCATAAACAAAAAAATATTGTTGATTTTTTTTTTTTTTTTTTTTTTTTTTCAATTTTCCGTTCACAATTTTTATCCGAAATGCACACTAACATAATAATAACGTCATTAATCCATCTCAATTTGAAAAGTTTTTATTATCCAAAATTAATGTTAATTCTTTATAGCTATATAAGTCAATTAAACAAAATTACGTGAGAGAGTTATGGCTACAAAATTGATCAAATTTTGTTAAAATTTTATAAGAGTGTTAACAATATATATATATATATATATATTTGTTTGTTTGAGCTACAAAACAATTTTTTACTTTAATTAAAAAATTCGCTTAAAACAACCAAAATATACTCAACAAAACATGTTTTGTAGTTTTAATCAAATCCTTTTTCTGGGTGAAAGGTCAAGTTAATAATCAATAATGTATGTTTAAATATTCACTATAAAGATAAAATGTGTTTTTCCTAAAGTATTCAATGAAACTTGCTTCATAAAGGTGCAATACTATAATTCACATCAAAATCATAAAATAAGATCTTAAATATCTTGAATTTTCTCAGAAATAAATTTATTCTACCTTCCTGAATTCCGTAATATTAACAAAAATTACAAATTAAAAGACATATGACATTGATCTAAAACTGAAAAAGTCAAATTTTGTCCCTATATTTAAACTGAATGTTTTATTGTTTACATCCGTAAAATGTGTGCGGATTTTATGGAGTCTATTGTATAAATAATTGCAACTTTGCACAGTTCTCAATAATACATTTTTATATAAAAATAATGTATTTTTATATGAAAAACAAACATTTTTCGGGTAGTGTTTTTTTTCTATCTTTTTACATAAATGGCATGTTAATAAATGAGGAGCCCAGAAGCCAAGGAGTACAAGTGACAAAATTTAGATTTCGAGTAAATTAAATTCAACGCTAAACATCAATTACAATTCAACGAATTGAGATATGAAACTTTTGGCTACTTCTTAGTGATCTTTGAACTCTTATTTCAATAATTGTTTTAAAAAAAGTGGAATACAATTTTTCTTTTTATTTATAACTAAGCAATGTTTATCGTCATTCGGCACTTGTACCCCTTGGCTTCCAAGCAATAATGAAGAAGCTAAAGGGTACAAGTGCCAAATGAACATAAGAAATGAAAAATGATTAAATAAAAAGTTGTATTTATGAAAAAACTAAGAACAATGATGATACAAATAAGTGAAAGGACAAAATTTTGTTTTAATATTGATTCTAAAAAAGGAAAAATTATGAAATAAAAAAATGAATTAACGAAAAAATTATGAACAATGTTGATATAAATAAATGAAAGAAAAAACTTTTGTTCTAATATAAGTTTTAAAATTTTATTATAAGTTTAGAAACATTGTAATTTATATTTTTTAACACTTACCAACAAAATTGAAGAATGAATATGATTTTAATTTGTCAGTTCGTCTGTCCGCGCCCTAACTCTCGTAAATATATTCGGATAGCCTTGAAATTTTTGGGAATTATTCATTTTTACCTCACCACAAACCTATTGCAAATGAAGTTTCTAACACGATTAGTTTATTTACAGGGACAATCAAAAGTTTTTCATTACATTACAGTTTATGGGAAAAATCGTTTTAAATGAATTTGAAAGATGTTACATCTTGTCACATATTAAAATTTATATGCATTTACAAATTGCACTAAAATAAACATTTTATAAAATCTGAGGTGAAAAGAATACTTATAATTTATTTACAGAACCATACAAAAGATTTACATTTCCTAATGATAAAAAGGGAACTGTTTGCGACTTCTTTTAATTATATTACAATTTTCACGTGTAATAAAATTCATATATATCGCTGAGGCTTAATATAAGTTATTTCGCATATAATACGTAGTACACAGTATTTACAGGGACACAAAAAAGATTTCAAATAGTATATTCGATCCGAAGTACTGTATATATTATCAATGATGATTGATGGATAGACAAAATACCATTTTAATTATGAATTGCACTTTTAAGTTTCACTAAATTTATACATGTTATATAATATGTATAAATGCTATAGTTCATATACAAAGCTACACAAAAATACTCGTAAAGGTTACAGAATATGAGCGTACTTTACTTAAACATTCCTTTTAAATAAGTCATGTATTTCAATGCTGAACTTCATTCAGTTTACTAAGAAATGCTTGTAAAATTTAGATAAAATGATATACAGGATCACGCACAAAATTTTATACATGGTCATCAAAAGTGTGTTTTAGTTCTAAGTAAATTTCAGCTAAATACTGGCGTATAATAAAGGTTCAAGATAAACTACAGAATGAACAAAAGTATACAAGTATGCTTCCATCTATTAGTATAACGTACTGAAAGTGAAATTTCAAACTATTATGTGTTTTCTTGCTAAACTAATTTTTCCCTTTATACAGTACATATCAACCGACTGGTAAAACATAGGGCTACTCAAAAGGATTAGAATACATATTTGGCAATGGATAGTAACTCTTTATTACCCTAAATAGCAAAAATTTTTAAAGATTTCAGGGTGTGTTGGAAGTTGTTCATAATCTATGCTTAACGCATGATTTTCTTACTTGATAACAGTTAAAATGCATTTATTTAATGCATAAAAAAGCAAATGGCTTTGTATTTCATTGGTCGCGCTTCTGCTATATAGACGTTAACGGACACAACTGTACTTATACCCCTTGGCCTCTAAACGTTTCACTGTTTTGGGAAAGAGGTTAAGTAACTGACCCCTATAACTCAGTACATGATGAAAAAAACACTCTTAACTCTTTACCTACAAATAAATAGACATATTTCCAGATAGCTTGTGCACTTAACTCAATTTTTTCAATTTTGTCACTTATACCCCTTGGCTTCTGGGCTCCTCAAATATAAAACATCCCTCTACCTCTAAAGTTATAAAATCTCATCATCTGTAAATGTCTGCTGAGCCTGAAGTTTGTCAATAAAAAAAAGAACTTATTTTTCCAAAAAATTCTTTCTGAAACGATTTGGCCATGCCGTTTGATGTTGATGCTTCGTCAGGTATAAAAGACGCGTTTTTTTGCATTTGGGATTCTTGAAATATATTTACTTCTCATCGCCAATAATAATTCAAGGCAGGAAATTTTCTTATGTGAAAAAAAAGACGAAATTTCGATAATGGCTCTTCTATTTTTCATCTGTCTTTCAATCAACTCATGCGGCACCTATTTTTCTTTCTTTTAAATTTTTGCTATGACATGTAAGGATTTGGAAATATTTGGCGAGACATATTTAGTGCTTCCCCCAAATTAATCTTGTTCTTTTGTTATTGTAGCGGTTAACTACAACCGAACTGTTATATAAACTTTATACAGGAACTCTATTTTCTAATTTAATCTGAAATCTACAACTCAACTCTATGTTATGTTTTCTACAACTCAACTTTATGTTATGTATTTCTACAACTCAACTCTATGTTATGTTTTTCCTACAACTCAACCCTTTGTAACCAAGATACTTTTTGCCTGTAACCGTAAGGATACTCACTCTGTCCTTCCCGCTTGCCTGATGTCGCTTGGAGCTTGGAGCTCTTGTCAACTTATTTTTGTGAATTAATATGTTTTAAGTTTAGTTTTGTCCTGATTTTATTTTATGTGCACCTACAGCAGCTAATCTATCTCTTCATCTACCAGCATTTCAAACAAAATTATGTGGCTATCTTACCTAGCCACTAAAGTGGTGACTCTGAAAATGAAACGCGCCTGCTGATTGGATCCGCTCGTAATCTTACTCCATCATTGAGCGGAGGCCTAGGAACTACGGAAATGACACATTGTTAGTTCCTCAAGATATCGTTTTGGCCATCTGTGGTCATATTATCGCCAAATAAATAATTTTACTGCACGTGTGTACGTAATGTGCAGGATCGTGCGTCAAGGTGTCGGTGCACCGTAATTCTATCGTGATGATCGGTAAGTCCCATTATTCATAATATCTTGTAATCATGTTAATTTTCTATAGTAGCAAAAAAATTTTTTATGTCAATCATGCTAATTTATGAATTAAATTCTTTCGCTCTGTCACTGGTGCTCTAATTCGGCTCAATCCTATCGCGTGTAGTAACAATTTTTCCCCTCTCAATGCATTGTATATAATTTATTTTTACTATTTATTATTGTTTCTATTTTGTGTATTTATATATATTCTCAATCATGCCAGACGATACTTTTAACGAAAGTGCTAGTCAGGTATCTCATGTAGGCGTTAAACCACCTCCTTTCTGGAAGACGAATCCATCATTATGGTTTTTTCGCCTCGAAGCCCAATTTGCATTGGCTAAAATCACTTGCGAAGTTACAAAATTTAACCACGTGGTCGCGGCTGTTGACGCCGATATTTTGATCTCCGTGAGTGATATTATTACTAACCCTCCGGGCGATCGACCTTACGAGGCGTTAAAAAAACGATTGATCGATTCGCATTCCGAGAGTGAGGAATCGCGGATCCGCACATTGTTGCAGGGGGTAGAGATCGGCGACTTACGCCCATCCCAGTTGCTGGCTCGCATGAGGACCCTGGCTGGCACTACCGTAGGAGAGCCACTCTTAAAATCGCTGTGGCTTTCACGGTTGCCCACGACTACACGCAGTATTGTGGGTGCACTGAATGAAGATTTAGCAAAACTGGCTCCTGTTGCTGATAAAATTCATGATTTAGCTATATTTCCCCAAATAAATTCAGCTTCTAATGTTCCAAGCACCTCAAATGCTCATACTTCGTCCCTTGAGTTACAAATTGCTCAGTTAACTCAACAAGTTAGTGAGTTAACAACCAAAATTAATCAGCGGGGCCGCCCAAGAGAGAATTTTCAATCACGTGATAGGAATTTTCGGCGCAGCCGATCCAGAAGTCGTTACAAAGAACCTGCCAATAATCATTGTTTTTATCACACAAATTTTGGCTCTAAAGCTAGAAAATGCTCAGCTCCCTGTTCTTTTCGCACGGAAAACTAGACCGGCGATCGCATCAGGGCCATAATCGCGACCGCCATGTTAATCGCATTCTTTTGGCCGACCCTACCTCAAAATTAAATTTCCTCGTCGACACTGGGGCTGATATTTCAGTTTTGCCAGCAAATTTTTTTAAACATAGTACTATTGATGAGGGTTTAGTACTTTATGCTGCAAACGGAACAAAAATTCAAACATTTGGCACAAAACGTTTGACCCTGGATTTAAATTTGCGAAGAAATTTTACCTGGTCTTTCGTCATTGCAAAAGTGAATCAGCCAATCATTGGTGTTGATTTCCTCAAAAATTTCAATTTACTTGTTGACGCCAAGAACAATTGCATAATTGACGCAGAAACTCTGTTGTCATCACACGGGAAAATCGCCAAAGTTTTACCTGGGAGTAGTACCTTAAGCGTACTTCTCGGCCCTACCAAATTTGATAAAATTTTATCTGAATACCCTGATTTGACTAATCCCTCGCGTGCAAGCAAGGAAAATAAAGCTCCGCATATTTATCATCATATAGAGACTAAAGGTGCCCCTGTCTTTTCTAAACCGCGTCGATTATCGCCGGAACTCTTCAAAGCAGCTCGTCAAGAATTTGAGTTTCTAATGGCACAGGGCATTGTACGACCATCAAATAGCCCGTGGGCAAGTCCCCTACATATGGTTTCCAAAGCTGATGGTAGCTGGCGCCCATGTGGAGATTACCGTCGTCTGAACGCTTCCACTATCCCTGATAGATATCCATTACCCCACATTCAGGACTGTACGCAGCTATTTCATGGGAAGCAAATTTTTAGCACATTAGATTTGGCTCGTGCTTACCATCAAATTCCCGTTTATCCCGAGGATATCCCAAAAACCGCCGTAACAACCCCCTTCGGCCTTTTTGAATTTGTATATACCCCTTTTGGTTTAAGAAATGCTGGCCAGACTTGCCAACGTTATA
Source organism: Maratus speculifer (assembly GCA_964019185.1). NCBI lineage: Eukaryota > Metazoa > Arthropoda > Arachnida > Araneae > Salticidae > Maratus > Maratus speculifer. Next base: position 17,744,429 of record OZ025292.1, on the reverse strand, counting down.
TCCACGAAGTTTTAAAAGGATTGGATTTTTGCATTCCGTACTTAGATGACATCCTCATTGCATCCAACAATGAGGAGGAACATGAATGCCATCTCCGACAGGTCCTTGATCGCTTGAGTCAACATGGGCTAAAATTAAATCCGGCAAAGTGCATTTTAGGCAAAACTTCAGTTTCTTTCCTTGGTTGTCTCATAACACCTTCTGGTGTTCAACCACTCCCCCAGAAAACTCAGGCTATAGTAGACTTCCCTAAGCCTCAAACAATTGTTGATTTAAGGCGATTTTTAGCCATGATAAATTTTTATAGACGTTTCATCCCTCATGCTGCCCGTACCCAAGCCCCTTTACACGAACTGTTAAAAGATTCTAAAAGGAATGACAAACGTCCTGTGCCATGGACTGATATTTTGACGCAGGCTTTTGAAACTTGTAAAAAAGACCTTATAAACTGCGCAACTCTTGCGTACCATGCCCCGCATCAACAGCTGACCTTAAGTGCTGACGCTTCGGATATTGCTATTGGTGCGGTGTTAAATGTTGTAGATGATAACAAGTTATTACCTCTCGCCTTCTTTTCACGTAAATTGAGCCCAACCGAGCAAAATTACAGCACCTATGACAGAGAGCTCCTTGCAATTTATTCGGCTGTTAAACATTTTAGGCATACATTGCAAGGAAGGCATTTTATAATTTACACCGATCATCGTCCATTAACATTTGCATTTTCTAAAATGTCTGACTCGAGTTCCCCTCGTCAGCTCAGACACCTAGATTACATTTCTCAATTCACAACTGACATTCGGCATATCTCCGGATCCCAAAATATCGTGGCCGACACCTTATCCCGCATAAGTGAGATAAAATTGTCCTCAGCAGACTTTGCATCCATGGCTGAAGAACAGGCCAATGACAACGAATTGACAGAATTATTGTCCAATCTTGACACATCTCTAAAGTTTGAAAAGCTGCATGTTTCTCCAGAAACTACTTTATACTGTGATATCAGTACTGGAAAGATACGTCCATATGTACCACAGAAATTTCGCCGCATAGTGTTTCAAAGTCTCCATGATTTATCGCATCCTGGCATCAAAGCCTCCCAAAAACTTATTCAGCAAAAATTTGTTTGGCAAGGTATGGCCAAAGATATTGCTAATTGGGCACGCTCTTGCATGAGCTGTCAGAAATCAAAAGTCCAACGGCACACACATAGTCCACTTCAACAATTTCCTGCAACATCTGAGAGGTTTGCACATGTCCATCTTGACATTGTGGGACCGTTGCCACCTTCAGAAGGGAACAGCTATTTGGTCACATTTGTTGACCGTTTTTCCCGCTGGCCAGAGGCTATACCTGTGCAAGACATTACCGCTGATACCATTGCCAGAACCTTCGTAAACCATTGGATTGCAAGGTTTGGTGTTCCAAAGATCCTGACCACTGATCAGGGACGTCAATTTGAGTCCCTCCTGTTTTCGTCTCTTAGAAAAATCTTGGGCATTCATCGTATCAGGACGTCCCCATACCATCCAGCGAGTAATGGCCTTGTCGAGCGCTTCCATCGCAGCTTGAAGCAAGCTTTGAAATGCCATAACCAAGCCCGATGGACAGAATCCCTACCAATTGTGCTTCTAGGTATCCGCACCTCATTCAAGGAAGACCTTAAAGGTACCTGTGCCGAAATGGTGTATGGATCTACACTATCTCTACCGGGTGAATTTTTGCAGCCTTCAAATCCCTCAGAACTGTCTAGCGTTGATCCTGCAACTTTTCTCCAGACTCTGTGTGACACCATGCACCAGTTAACTCCAGTTCCCACATCTGCACATACCAGCAAAACTCCTTTTGTGCACCCTTCTCTGGAAACTTGCACACATGTCTTGGTGCGCAATGATTCCGTAAAACCTCCATTAACACAGCCATATAATGGACCTTTTCAAATAACCAATCGCACTGCTAAACATTTTACTGTGCTTATTAATGGTAGAGACGCCGTAATTAGTGTGGATCGCCTCAAACCGGCATTCCTTCTTCAAGAGGATGTCACACCTGCATCTCCAGTGACCATTCGTAAGGACCCGCCAGCTCAGAGTGTGACACATGACGACCCTGTTGCAGTGACACCAATTGCGCCATCAACAACTACAACTCGTTCCGGTAGAACTGTACGGTTTAATCCCCGCTACCTGTGAAAGTGTCAGTACCTGTGGTACTTGGGGGGGAATAATGTAGCGGTTAACTACAACCGAACTGTTATATAAACTTTATACAGGAACTCTATTTTCTAATTTAATCTGAAATCTACAACTCAACTCTATGTTATGTTTTCTACAACTCAACTTTATGTTATGTATTTCTACAACTCAACTCTATGTTATGTTTTTCCTACAACTCAACCCTTTGTAACCAAGATACTTTTTGCCTGTAACCGTAAGGATACTCACTCTGTCCTTCCCGCTTGCCTGATGTCGCTTGGAGCTTGGAGCTCTTGTCAACTTATTTTTGTGAATTAATATGTTTTAAGTTTAGTTTTGTCCTGATTTTATTTTATGTGCACCTACAGCAGCTAATCTATCTCTTCATCTACCAGCATTTCAAACAAAATTATGTGGCTATCTTACCTAGCCACTATATTATCTTCTACCTGCGGGAGATGGTCACTCCAGCTCCCCATTGTTTATTGACAAGCATTGTCATGTTTCCTAATCCCTTCTTAAGCAGGCCTGGGGAAATGGACTCCTCCTACATTTTTTAGAGAACTTTTTTTATATTTTGTTTCTTCAGAAAACTACCTTTTCTTGGCGATTTTCAACTTTTTTGGCAAAGAAATCTCCGGCTTATTTGCAAGTGCATCGTCAAAGGGCTCATATGCAATAGTCGAGAAAACAGTACATTGGGATAGCGTAAAACTTAAAATAGGGCATCGTCAAAAAATACAAAATACAATTGTAAGCATTATATGGTAATATTTATCATATATATATAAAGTTTTAAACTCCAAAATAATCAATAGCCTGCATTGTCGTGATTTATCTTAAAGAGATTTATTAAAATTTATTTGAGTCATTTAGCCGTTTTTTTGAATGAATAAAAGTTAGACATGATGCACTGTTCTTCTCTATGTATAGTTAGAAAGAAAAGAAATTGTGTACCAATAATTAATAATATTTTATGAGTTGGGATTATTAAATTAAAAAATAAGCAAATAAATAAATACTTATATAAATAGAGCAATTAGTTTCTCAAAAGGAAAAAAGAGTGTGTGTGTGTCTGGGGTGGGGCTCTTTTAAAAATACAACTGACATTAATAAGATTTTAGTAATATTTTTTAACAAAACAAAATCAGACTAGGTAAAATTATGCCAATGTTATTATCAGTTATGAAACAAATATACACAATGCTTAATCCGAAACTAGGGAAGGGCAAAGGGGGCAAGTATTCGAGTGCTAAAACAAAACGTGAAGGGGACATCAAATGAAGATTTTGTTTGTAGTTTGATACAATATACATATATACATGAAACTTTAAAAAAAAAAATCTTGCATCTCGGAAGCTTACACGCAAAACTGAAAGTAGAAGTAACATTTAAAATTATTAAAATGCAAGAGAGAATTTTCGCTCCCATACATTTAACATTAATGCTCCAATTTCTTTGCGTGACATGTGTAGTAATTTTATTATTACTAGGACTTCCCTCAGAGGGATTAGTCTGAGCGATATTGCTAAGAATACACATTTAATAACTTGCGATAAGTAAAGAAAATGAGATGTTACCTTTAATTGGTCATTCATTGTGATAAAATATGATGAAAATAAGCATATTGAATCATAGAATTACAAAATCTTATATATAAAGTTTGCATATACTATTTTTATAAAAGAAAAGCAAACCATGCATGGATATAAAATTGAAAACATGCAAAATGTTAAAAGTAATACAGAAAATAAAACACCAAATTTTCCTATATTGGAAATATAACTTTTTAATATGATGATGTCATGTGCATAAACAGAAGTTTCGCACCGATACCCGAAATCCATATAACAGCGAAGTAACGTGAAGCGTATTAAATACAAGGTAGTAAGACACTTAGCCAAACGCAGGTAATAAGTCGCCAAATATTGTTCTTTTCGCCCTCTCTCGAAATGCATTTTTTCCGTACATTTAAAAAACACGATTTTGAGTCATCTTATTTAAAATTCAAATAAATTAATAAGAGGAAGCAATAATAGCATAAGTAAAAACATTTTATTTCAGCATCAAGGAATTGTATCGTAGTTACACATGTGGAGAAAAGCTTCTTTTGGCCAAAAAACTTTGTCTTCACTAAATTTGAATCCGATTAAAAAAAAAGTACCGTGATTAATTAAAATGTTATAGGCAATGCTGCCAAGTCTCCGGCATTTTGGATACCGGTATTTTAATCCAGAAAATGTTTTATTAAATTGGAACATTCTGCGGATTTAAAAAATAACTTTTCCTATAAGAAAATTCTGCTATGCAATAAGCGGGGGCTTGGCATCTCTGTATAGGAATATTTCGTAATCTACTTTTTAACCTTAAAAAAAGCAACGACCATTTTTCGGGTACAAAAAGTATTTCTAATTGTTCCATTTTGCATACGAGGTACTGATTGTAATATTGATACATCTATGGTGATAAATTTCCAATAATTTTTCAAATCCCATTTATTTCATTAAAAATATAAATCTTTTATTCATTTAGTTTAAAATAAATGGTTTTTAACTAATTTCATAATACTTTTGAAATATCACTTTTCATTGGCCAATTTTTAAAGCATTTAGAAAATGGTTGTTGTTTTCAATCAAATAAAGACTTTGGTCTGTCCGCATTTTATTTTTTTTATTATTATTATTTATAAATGGTGGAGAAATATTCATACTTAATCCATAACGTACATAATATATGGCTCTGTTATTACATAAGTCACCTTTTTATTATCATAAAAATTATGTTTTTACTGATTTTTATTAACTCAATAGGAAAAATTTTGTGCTTTGAGCAATAGATGTCCGCATTTCATTTATTTATTTATTTTAACAAAATTCTTTGTATTTAGAAGAATTTTTATTTAAATAGGAAATCCAAATGTCGCTGTTAATAAAGAAGAAAGTTACAAAAAAAGTTACAAAACGAGTAGACGGATACTATCAAATATGGAAAAACGACGAATCCAAAAAAAGACGTCGTATGAAATATCATCTTTAAAAGCAAAAAAAACGAGGTCTGATTATCGAGCCTACTGATTACGAAATGTGCATTACATTAAAAAAAAATTCTGCAAATATTGATTTTTTTTCTTCTTCTGTGCAGTTTTGCCTTCGAAAGGTGCGCTATGTTGCAAAAAGATATAAGCGACTATGAAAACACACTTGGTAAACGTTCATGCTCAGTTTTACAAATAACTATGGCACATATATGCTCTATACACACCGAGGTACCTAATTGGTGCCAAAATGGCGTTCAGTTGCCTAACATGCTATGGTTATCACATAAATGTTATAATAAATTGTTTGTTCTAAAAATATTATCATTTATTGATTGTTTTTTTTTTTAATAACAGAAAATGTTTCGTTTATTCCTTTTTTCATTTTGAAATAAATAAATAACGTGTTATTATAGCATGCTATATGTATCTGGTAATCAAAACAATGTTTTCGCCTAATTGGCATAAAAAATCTCGCCAAACCCGGTGCTTATATCTCTATTATATTATCTCAAGTATTTTATTTATGTATACTATAATTGTTTTTACATACCACTTACTTCTTCTTGTATATAAAAATAGGTAAGTGGCTCCTTTATGCAGTATAAATTGTATAAATCTTTAAAAAATAGCCCCCGTTGCCCCTTTTTGGATCGAATTAAAAAAAAAATCAATGTCTAATTCCAGTATTGCTCCCAGGTATGCATACATATTCCAAATTCAAAGTTGTATGCCAACAGGAAATGGATAAAAAATGGGAAAAGGTGTCACATATGCACCAGGGTACATAATTGGCGTCAAAATGGCATTATTTTACATGAGATGGTAACCCGGCTTTATTTATTTATTATTTGTTTATTTACTCATAAAATGTTTATTTACTTTCATTTCCATTTTTTAATTATATAAAATATCTCTTTTTATAGTTATTAATTATTAGTATTATTTTATTTACTGTAAGTTCTTTTTGAAAATAGAAAATTATTAAAAATGTGTATGTAAGCGTTATTTGAAAACGGACTTTTCGCCAAATGGAGTTTGAAAAAAATTGCGCCAAATCTGATGCGCTTGTGATGGTATCCGTGCCGAAAAATTAGTGACCAGAATTGACTTCCACACACAAACAAAATATAAGTTAAAAGAAAACATGCAATAAAAATAAATATAAAGGGAAAATGATGTCATAAAAGAAACTTTTTATTTAAAAACGTAATTGTTTCTTATTTTCACACGCGAAATATATAAAACATTCTTTTAGCGATCAAAAAATGCTATTAAGAGATTATCACAAAATCTCAAAGTCAAAGTTTTTATGACATTTTTTTAATATAAAAAAATCACAGTTTTATTTTCCTGCATGATTAAATTTTAAAATGTTTTATTGCATTCAATATTTTTGAGTGCGTTAATGATTACTATTTACTCCATGTACTGATTCGGTAATCTACGAAAATATCCAGCTGGTGAAAATCACGCACACCAAATTTCTGTGACGTATGCAAATAAATTGTGCTTTTTTATCAGTTTTTTTAATATAACTTTTAAACTATTTGGAACTAATTTTTCGTATGTAGTGCATTCACCAGATTACCTTCATAGGTACCTATTGGTACAAACAGAATCAAAATCCGACAAGTACTTTTTGAGATTTGCTTGACGAAAGAATTTTTTTGACTTTTAATATCGTTTCGTATCTCTGAGTATAAAGACTTCGCTTCGCTCAGACAATTATTTTTTTTAATCTCTTTCTAGATTTAGGTGTACTAAACATATAATTCAACCATATTATTGAAATATTAATTTGATTAACAAATTAATACTTCATTAAATTAATATGAAATATTTATTAAAATATTATGTTTTAATTTAATAGTAATAGCATTGAATTTTAGAAGCATAAAATGTTAAGGTTATGTCTGCGAATGCTCAAAAGAAAAGAGTACATAATGTCATTTCTGCATTATTGAAATGATTTTCTTATTAAAATTTAAAAGAAAACTAAAAGACGATTTTATTTCTCTTTGCAGTGATTTATGCTACTATTATTGCAGATATCAAAATAGTTCCAAAAGGAAATTTAATAATTTTTATAATTCCTAAATGAACTAGTTGGATGTGTCAATCTCGAAACTTTCTTCTATCTCATAAGTACATTTTAATATTAAAACGTGGTGACCCCAAAGTTACCCACTATCGAATTTCCTCGAACATTTGACCTAACCTAATGAGATTCTGGTATCCGAAAAGCCTAAAACGCAAAATTTAATTAATATTCTGAGAAAATGAGCTTAGTAGTGCCTCATGTTGGGTAATTTATACTAAAACCTAATAAGCATCTATTGATGTCAAGACCTAACAGAATCTGAAATTTGATGGAATTTCGTCCATTAGTTCTTGAGATATAGTTCTAAAAAAAATTTGCAAAACGTAGCACAGCAACACCATATCTTGGACAATTTATGCCAAAACGTAAAAAAAAAACGTCTAATTATGTTATGGTGTAAAAGAATCTGAAGTTTGATGAAATTCTGTGCATTAGTTCTTGAGATATAGCTAGTTTAAAAAAACCGTGTAAAATATAGCACAGCAGCACCATAAGTTGAAGGATTTATAACAAAACGTAATCATCGTGTAATTATGTTATATGTCATTTTGTAACAAAATCTGAAGTTTGATGAAATTCTGTGCATTGGTTGTTGAGATATAGCTATCGGAAAAATCGTGCAAAATGCAGCATAGCTGCACCACCGAAACCACCATGCAAGGTTAATACCAAAATGTAATCAGCGTCTAATTATGTTATATATTCTAGTGTAAAAGAAACTGAAATTTGATGAAGTTCTCTTCATTAGTTCTTGAGATATAGCTATCGCAAAAATCGTGCAAAATGTAGCATAGCAGCGCCACCTATAGGGCAGTTCACACCAAAACCTTATCAGCGGCTATGTATCTCAAGGTATCGCGGAATCTGAAGTTTGGTGAAATTCTGTGCATTAGTTCTTGAGATATAGCTATCATGAAAATCATGAAAAACGTGGCATAGAAGAGCCACCTGCTGGCCAATTTACACCAAAACTTAATCAGCGTCTATGTATATCAAGGGGTCACAGAATCTGAAGTTTGGTGAAATTCTGTGCATTAGTTCTTGATATATAGTTCTTGAAAATCATGAAAAACGTAGTATAGCAGCGCCACCTGCAGGCCAATTTTCACCAAAAACCAATAGGCACTAATTCATATCAAGGTCTAACTGAATATAAAATTTTATTAAGTTTCGAGCATTAGTTCTTGAGATAGAGCGCCCACAAATTTTTTGTACAGACAGACTCACAGACAGACAGACTCACATACAGACGGACAGACTCACAGACAGACATTTTCTAAAAATAGTCAAAACGTGTTCAGGACCTTCTAAAACTTATAAATCCGTCGAAAACCGGAAGTCGAAAATTTTCATGAATCCAATACTTCCTTCTTGTAAAGATAGAAGAAAGTAAAAATATTAAAAATGCAATATTATTGAAAGATTAATTTGTTTAAGATTTTATTGTCATTTATATTTATTTATATTACATTCGTAACCTTCCATTCGGTTCCAGACTATCAAAACCGCAATTTAACTTACCGTATACAGATGATTACAGAAAATTATACACTTAATACAGAAAATTATTACACTTAAAAGAATATATGTAGTTTCACATTTATTTCGAGCTAATAACTAATAAAGAAATAGACCCTATTCTTCATTTTGGTTCAAGGCTATAATAATAGCCATTTTACCAATTGTGACATCACAGGAAATTTTTGAAGAAATCGCCATCAAACAAAATCAATCATTTAATCAGTTGTTTCATTAAATCTTTTCATAAATTCGTTTCATTAGGATTTTATATATATAGGGTAAATATGAAACAAAAGCAAGCTTATCTATTTTTTCATTACTCAAAGTTTAAACTGAGAAAGGTGAAAAAAATTTATTATACTGAAACAATAATTCCTTATGTAAGTTAGACAGTTATTTTCCCAATGACTATTCTAATTAAATATTATCCCACAATATTATTGGTTGTACACTTAAATATCCAAGGTCAAATGTAATATGGCTGGAAATATATTATTATTTTTATTATTCTTATTATTTTACCTTTATTTATTTATTTCATTTTTTAAACGGGGGGGGGGGGGAGGGGTGTTAAGAGGCTACTGTTAGAGCAAAAGTTCTGTGTCTACAGAGTAACACAGTCAATAGTTAAAAAAGAATATTTTACTTCTTTTATTTGAAAATATCAAAAGCATCATACACAATATATTGAAAATAAATATCAAACATATAAAAATATCAACCTATATATTTACCATACATATTTACCAACCTACATATTTACAATAATATATACCATGACGTATATCCAACTTTTATCTTCAAAATATTAAGAAGTTTGATATTTTTGATATAATTTAATTTATATTCAAATATTCTAATACTTTTTATATTTTTAATCAAAACAAATGTAATTTTTTTTTATTATTATTACTTTTGTCATTCTGTAGATAAACAGCTTTTGCTACGGAAATGGTTTCCACCCCCCCCCCCCCCCAACCAACAAAAAAAAAGTTACGTTTTACTTTTGAAGCTGAATTCTTAAATGTAGAATCAATAATAATGTGGGGATGCAATATTTACTTAGAAAAGGTATTGAAAGATGAACTGTCTAATTAGATAAGTTATTTAAATATTCATTGGAAATAATCTTTACTGGTTTTAGTATTTTTCAATTTAAATTGCACAACAAATTAAAAAATGAAAAAAAATACACGCATACTTTTTTTTTTCAGTTTGTATTTCAAATTTTGTTGCATAAAACGTAACATTTTCTTAAAACTTCAAACTAAATCCTAATTTTTTTTTTTAAGCAAATTGTGACTGTTTTCAACTAATTTTCTTACATAAGTTAAAAAAAAAAAAAAAAAAAAAGGCGCTTAGAAGATTGCTGTGTTGTTTTCATGCTAAATTTATTTACTTATTTATTATTTAGTTTCTAATTTACATTAGGTCTGAAAATATTTATAATGTTTAATACGTTTACTACTTTTAAACTATCAAATATGTATTAAAAATATCGGATATTGTTTTATGTTTTTGAAAATATATTTACTAAACCTGAAATTAATATTGCTACCACAAAATTATAGGTTCTCTATTGAAAAATTCAGTTTCAATCATGTAAAAAAAACAAAAAAAACCTTTCTTATGCTATAAAAGCATTTCCAGAATTAAAAATATTCTTTGTCCAATGAATGACACAGTTAATAAAAATTGAAAAATATAATTACACATATTTTGACTGGAAATATTTAATTTATTTGTCTCTAAATTTCATGGTATATCCTGGGAGGTCATTTGATTTTTCAGAATATCGTGAGTATTAAATGCATTTACGAATGAACGTTATACTTCATAAATGTAAGAAAATTTAGCGATTTTGTTTTTAGATCAAATAAGAAAAAATCACTAAAATATTAAAAAGATTTTAGTATTTTGTTATGATTTAAACCTTTTTATTTTTAAAACTTTTCAAACATATATTAGAGTTAAAATTCTAAAAAAAAATTGTTTCCCTGTAAATAACATATTCCACGAAACATACGCAGAGATTTTCTCCGAGATATTAAAATTTTCAGATTTCATTATAATCTATACAGATATTTGTGATTTACAACAAAATAATTTATCTTTATTTGCAATTTTGTATTTAAAGGTATAATATGATGGAAATTTTCAGAAGTTCTAAAATAAAAGAAAAAACTCTTATTTTATACACTATTTCTTTTAATTTTACTCTTGATCCTGCCAATTTTATCGCTACATTGAGGGTAATTTCATTCCATTAAAAATTATGTAGAAATCCCAGACTAAATGTAGTTTATCATCTTTATTTAACTGCTACTTTTTAAAGTTAATTAATATATATATATATTTCTTTTTTCATGGGGGAAAATTTTTCTAAAATAAAAGTACTTGGCAAATACAATTTTGTTTTAAACAATAAGATATTGGATTGTACGAAAATTATTTAAATCCTCTTAAAGCTTAATGAGTGATGTTAAATGTGCATTTCTAAATTTATACTCAGATTGAGTTGGAACTAGTTTATAGCAATTATTTTGGAAATTTTCATTGTTTGAAGAGATACGAATCGCGCTCCATTTTGTAAAGAATAAACTGCTTAAAAAAAGTTGATTTTTCTGGCATCGTGACACCTATTCCAATATCATAATAATAATAATTTTTATTATTATTTGTTTGTTTGCAATAAATTCGTTTTATCATGCATAATAGTCTTTTTACAATTTCATTTTCATGCATTGATGAAATATATTTAAGTTTAAAGTTTTAGTTTTCACAAAGAAAAAAAGGAAAACTTTTTCTGTTTAATTGCATGTAATATTTAGATGTTTACAAAATATATTAATTTCTTCGAGTGATTTTTGTTTTATTGGAAAACTCTTCACACCTCTTTAAAAAAATTTTCGCCAAATAGTAAGATAAAGTAGCAAAATGTAGTTAGGATTTTTCCTTGGGTAACTTAAACATTTCACCCCTTTTTTAATCCTTTACACAAAAGAGGTAGGAGAAATCCTTATCTACCTAATCCTTGTCAATCTTTAAGATGAGTCCTATTCATTATAACTAAATGGGCGTAGCCAGGAGCCGGACTGACATGCAACCTCTACCTGCGCTTAACACTTGCAGATCGTCATCTTCAATTGTTTCGGTTTTCCGGAGAAATCGTTACTTCTAAAATAACTAAACAAATCTTCACAGGTAGTTTTCGATGGTGCATGTTCGTCATCGGCTTTTTTAACAAATGACATCTTTCAGCTGCAATTTTTTTCAGATTAAATTAGGAAAACAAAATTTCCCACAAACACTGTTTATTTGGCGTAAAACTCAACATCGTCATTGTTAGAAAAAAAAAATATTTTTGCGTTGTGATATGTGATGGTATAACGACAATTTGTTGATAACAGATGTCCAAGTTATTAAAAAAATATAACGTCAGACATGTATGTCGTTAGAGCCATCCATGTGTGAAACCCAGAAACTCAGTTGCGCACCTAGTATGATCAGACACAGCAAAATTGCACTTATGAAAAATGAATGAAATTCAAGGCAAATCTTTGTTCAAATAATATTTCATATGAACGCAAAGGCTGCTATTTTTTGTATGTATTTACATTTTTCCATTTGGAGTTTAGCCTGTGAACTTATTTTTTGCAACTTTCACAATGCAAAGTTATGTCACAATGCTCTATAATCTTGAGCGAATTCACGAGGTTTTCTGCTCCTCGCTTACTTTATTTTCATTCTATTAGGATAACTGATTGCAATTCTTATTCCCTTCCTTCTGTAATAAATCGTGCTGCAACAAATTTGTTATCAACTGCATATTTCTCAACAGAATCATTTACTTGGATAGAAGAACAATCAGCATATTGTAATTGTGCAATTGTGTTTTTTTACTTTTTGTTAAGGATTGACAGAAACAGGTTTTTTACAACGAAACCGAATTTCGGTTATCTTCTTATTTTTGGCCGAAATCGGAAACGCCGCAAAATTATTTTATCTAGTTAATAAATGCATAAATATACAGAATTATTAATAATTATTCATGTGGCCAAGTTGGCTTTCTGTGCCTTTGACGAACACTTTCTATTTTCATACAAAATAAAATTTAATTAAATGATCTACGACACAGGATTTTCTAGTTATGTAATTCCTTGTAATTAAGAAGTTTTATAGGCATGCATACCTCAATTTTTCTTTTATACTGATTTTTGTAAATTGTCATCTAATATAATAGATTTTCCTCAAAATGTATTCAAAATACATCTGCGGTTACAAACTAAAAAAATCCGATTATTATTAAGCCTGTTGCTTTTAATGAGCACATGGAAAACGTCTCGAAAGTTTAGTCATATATACTTTGCTTGCTCTACATTTTCCATTCATTTCTTGAGTCAGACGAGACTGATAAAAAAAAAGCAGTGGAGTACATAGGAAAAAATATAGAATGTCTCATTTGAGTTGATACAGCTCAAATGATTGAGTAAGGTTGCAAATTTCAGAAAGAAAAGAAAAGAGAAATACATAACAAACTAACATTTTGTAGTAGTATACCATTTAGAATTTTAAACTTACACTCTTTTAGCAATTATAAAATTTAAAAAAAAAAGATTTTTGGAACACAGATAACTTCAGTTTGGCTGAAATTTCGACTACATTTTCGTCGAGACTGAATTTTTGGTCGATCTTTACTTTTTGTGTTTCCTTTTACGACTACGACGACAGATGTAATCCTTATCATCTCCTGGTTGAAGAGTCAACACATGTTATTCATCTTTTTATTATTATTATTATTATTATTTATAAATTTCTTTAAAAATTGCCGGCACCATTGCCTGTCACTGGGCGACAAAAAGTTAGTACTGGGCGACACTTCTGTCGCCCACTTTCTATGTTATTTTATGCCCTGCCTTTTACCATTATCTAATGGAATTCTTTTGTGTGGCTCTGTAAATGAATAATAGCTACATTTTCACCTTATATTTTATAGAATGCAGATTTTAATATGTTTGACAGGGTATAACATTTTTTAAATTCCTTTGAAACGATTTTTCCCCGAAGGCCGTAATGTAATGGGAAACTTTTGATTCGCCCTGTAGATAAACTAATCATAATAGAAACTTCATTTTCGATTGGACTTGTGCTAGGGTAAATGTCAATAACGTCCTAAAATTTCATGGCAATCAGAGTATATTAACGATTTTTCCCCATAGGCCGTAATGTAATGGGAAACTTTTCATTCGCCCTGTGGATAAACGAATCATGGTAGAAACTTCATTTCCGATAGGACTTGTGCTAGGGTAAATAACGTGTGCTAGGGGACGTCAATAACGTCCTAAAATTTCATGGCAATCCGAGTATATTTACGAGAGTTAGAGCTCGGACAGACGGACAGACAAACCGAATGCATAAGCACTTTTCAACTTTATTGGAAAGTGCTAAAAAACGGAAAATCACGTATCCGCGGTGAAATCTCATGCCTGTTTTGAATTGACGCGACGGTAGAAACGGAAGAGAAAGAACATTACGCGCAGCCGCAGATGGATGACATGAGAGAGACGTGCTGTGTGGATTCAAGATAGATCAGAAATAACAACTAGATAACGGATCCCTTTGTTCTCTTCGGAAATACTCGAAACTGTAATGGCCCGGATTTGGCGAGAGTTTTCCTTGCCAAAAGGGTGTATTTTTTGGCGATTATCCCTTCTTGGCAATTTTCTGCTTTCATTCTCATAAATAAAAGAACGCAACGCAGATGAAATAGGTCTTGGTGGCTGGTGGGGATCGGCGGGAGAAACCGGTTTGGCGTGCATTCGCGCCCACCATCAAGTGCTGGTGGGGAGGTAATGTTGGATTCAAAAAAGGTTGCCATTTCTAAGTCCAGTTATTAGACGTCAATGGGATTCAACTATTCGCATGGCAAAAAATCCCTTTCGGCATGGCCTATAGGCGGAGGTAGATTTCAAAAAGTTTTCATCTCAAAAAAAAAAAAAAAAAAAAAAAAAAATGCCTATCTCTACTTAAATGCCCATTTTGGCAATATATTTTGAATTATGTTATTTAAAAAATTGACCAATATGCTCATTATATAGTTCCTAAATAACAAAAAACTGTTAATTAAATTCGTTTGACAGCAAAATTGAATTTAAAAATGAGTCATAAAATAACCAATTTATTATTTTAATGCATCCACAATTCTTTAATCAAGATCGCTTTGAGAAATTTTGTGCGAAGTGCCCACTTTGACAGATTTTTTTAAATATATATTTAGCATTTATCAAAAATCTGACCAATACGGCACATTACACAGTTCCTAAATAACAAATAACTGTCAATTGAATGCGTTTGAGAGCAAAATTGAATTTAAAAATGAGTCATAAAATAAACAATTTATTATTTGAATACAACCTCAATTCTTTTATCACGATCGCTTTGGGAAATTTTTTTGCGAAGTGCTTACTTTGACAGCTTTTAAAATATACATATTCACCCTTTATCAAAAAATCGACGAATACGCACATTATATAGTTCCTAAGTAACAAAAAACTGTCAATTGAATGCGTGTCAGAGCAAAATTGGATTTAAAAATGAGTCATAAAATAACCAATTTGTTATTTGAATACCTACAGTTCATTAATCATCTCGCTTTGGGAAATTTTGTATGAAGTGCCTATTTTGGCAGCCTTTTTTGAAATATATTCTGCCTTTATCAAAAAACTGGCCACTCCGTCACATTATATAGTTCCTAAATAAGAGAACTTGTAAATTGGATGCGTTTGAGAACAAAAAAAGATTTAAAAATGACTCGGTAAAAACGCAATTTCTTAAATTTCCTCAAATTTTAATCAAGATAACTTCGTGAAATTCTGTTCAAAATACCCTTTTTGGCAGCCTTTTAAAAAAATATATTCTGCCTTTATCAAAAAACTGGCCAATACGTCAAGTTATATAGTTCCTAAATAATAGGACCTGTAAATTGGATGGGTTTGAGAACAAAAATGAATTTAAAAATGACTCATGAAAAACGCAATTTGTTATGCTTAATGAATTTTTTAATGATGAAAACTTCGGGAAGCCTGTTCAAAATACCTTTTTTGGCAGCCTTTTTAAAAATATATTCTGTCTTTATCAAAAAATTGGCCAATAAGTCGCATTATATAGTTGCTAAATAAGAGGATCTGTCATTTGGAATCGTTTAAAATCAAAAATGAATTTTAAAATGAGTCAGAATATAAGCAGTTTGGATTTGAGGTTTTTTCTCCAACTCCTATTTTTGTTTAATTTATTTTTGCTATAAGAATTGGTTCTATGAAAAACTTGTCAGTATAAAAGTTGTAGATATTATTGTGAAGATGTAAAATAAATTTAATTAGATTTAATTGCTTAAGAATTGAGTAAGTTATGGTTTTTTTTTCTTTTTCCTCCCCCCTTTTTCTTTTCGTTTTTAATTTTTTTCATCGGTAAAAATTGGTCCTATCAAAAACTTGTAAATACAAAAGTTTTAGATAATATTGAGTACATTTATATAAAATTTAGTTGGATTTGATATCTTGAGAATTGACGAAGTTATGAATTTTTTTCTCCCAAAAACCAAGTTTTTTTCGCCCCTTGAGCCCATTTTTAACTTTATCAAAAATCTGTCACGCATAAACTTTTTCCTCATTTTTTAGAAGTAATATAAACTTTAAACCGATTCGATATCTATTTTAATTAAAAAGTTATCGCGTTTTTTCTGTTTTCACAAAAACCCTCCTAACTTCCACCCCCTTGGTCCGATTTTGCCCATTAACGAACTTAACCGAGATTTTATGTCCCTTGATTTTATGTAAAAGTTTGATGAAGATCTGAGCATAATTATGGAAGTTATCGTGTCTAGAAGAAAGTGATATACACCGATAGATAGATAGATAGATAGATAGATAGATAAACTTTTTCACTGATGGTAGTTTTGGGGTCTAGGAGTCATGATTCGTGTAGATCCGCAAAAATTTTTCAGAAATTCCAACATGGGAGACAATGCAATAGGTAGTATTTCATACGAAATCTACCTAAAAAGGGGTGTAGGCAGAAACATGGAAGTGCCGCTTTAACCTTTACAGAGGGGCTGTTTAAGTGAATTTTCACGCCGTTTTTCCGGGGTTTTCTTTCTTCCGCAAAGAGGATTTTATTTTGAAAGCAGAAAAAAAAAATATGTTTGGCTATAACAGGGAAAAAATTCCCTGTGTTTTCCCGGTTTTTTAGGATTTTTTCAAAATTCCCTGGATTTTCCCTGTTTTGAGAGGGGATTTTGAAATTCCCAATGTGTTCCCGGTGGCGTGGCAACCCTGTATGGATAAAAACGTATTTTAAATACTGAAATGTTAATCTCACCTTTTCTTTTATTTCAGGATATTAAAATCGATCAAATAAATATATAATAATTTTAAATTCTTATAGCTGCCAACTCTATTTTTCTACCCTTGAAATCATGCCATATTTTAAGAAAAGCGTGTAAATTCAAAGAGAAATAGCGTATTAACAAAATTATCTATTTGTGCTTTTGGAATAAAAAGACAATTTTTTTTAGCTTTGTTATGGACTTAATATTTTTATCTGTGCAATATTGTTAATATAAGACCGTTTCTTTATTTTTTAGCACTTTCCAACAAAGTTGAAAAGTGCTTAGGCATTTGGTTTATCTGGCTGCTTGTCCGCGCTCTAACTCATGTAAATATACTCGGATTGCCATGAAATTTTAGGATGTTATTGACGTTTATCCTAGCACGAGCCCTATTGAAAATGAAGTTTCTACCATGATTCGTTTATCTACAGGGAAAATCAAAAGTTTCCCATTACATTACGGCCTATGGGGAAAAATCGTTTTAAAGATGTTACACCCTGTAAAACATTAAAATTTATATGCTTTTACGAGGCGCACTAAAATATGCATTCTATAAAATATAAGGTGAAAATGTAGCTATTATTCATTTATAGGGCCACACAAAAGAATTCCATTAAATAATGGTAAAAGGGAGGAATTGTGTGCGACATATTTTAAATATATTAAACTGTTTCATGTATAATAAAATATATGTATGTTAATGAGTGTTGGTGTCCGAGATTCATGAAGCAGTTCTTTAGTGTTGTCAAGTGAAAATAAATTCGCACTAATATATCTTTTTTGCTTTATATTAACAACTTAAAGAAACATTTAGTAAATTGAAAAAAACAAGATACAGGAATGCAGTTTCCTGCTGCGGTTGCGGGATTAACATATCCAAGTATGCGACACAGTAAGAGAAATATAAGCACCGTGTGTGCTTTACAAAAACATAAGAGCAACTGAACTGAGTTCGTTCACAGTAAAATGTTGTCCTTGAAGTAATCAACACAAATGATTTCGCAATCCTGTGCAATCATCCACTTATGAATTGTTTAAATAAACAATGATATTAAATATTTCATTAATGTCACTTTTGAATAATGGATTAATTTATAGTTTATAAATATTATGGTTTTAAAGTAAACAGTTAATGTAATTAATGTCACTTCTGAAATATGAAGTAATTTGATGTTTATCAATATTACTGTTTTTAGAATAAACACTTTAAGTACTTAAACACACTCCCACCCTATCAGGCCTTAGTCCTGATATATAGGAAGGAGCGCTAATTTGTGTACAGGTCGTCTCAAAAACGATCCTCTACACTGTATGGTCACAACACGGACATGTTCGTCTTTTCCTGGGTGCACCTCTGTTACCCGGCCCAATGGCCAAGAGTCTGGTGGCTGGGTATCATCAAGGAGTAGCACAACTTGTCCAGGTTGAAGATTACGTTGCTCGACTCTCCACTTGCTTCTTTTTTGGAGCGAGATCAAATACTCCTTCTTAAATCGCTGTGAGAATCCTCTTTTTAGCACTTTCCAACAAAGTTGAAAAGTGCTTATGCATTCGGTTTGTCTGGCCGTCTGTCCGTCTGTCCGTCTGGCCGGATGGCCGTCTGTCCGTCTGTCCGTCTGTCCGTCTGTCCGTCTGTCCGCGCTCTAACTCCCGTAAATATACTCGGATTTCTATGAAATTTTTATACGTTATTGAGGTTTACCCTAGCACGAACCCTATTGAAAATGAAGTATCTACCATGATTAGTTTATCTACAGGGCGAATCAAAAGTTTCCCATTACATTACGTCCTATGGGGAAAAATCGTTAATATACTCAGATTGCCATGAAATTTTAGGAAGCTATTGAGGCTTACCCTAGCACGAACTCTACTGAAAATGAAGTATCTACCATCATTAGTTTATCTACAGGGCGAATCAAAAGTTTCCCATTACATTACGGCCTATGGGGAAAAATCGTTAATATACTCGGATTGCCATGAAATTTTAGGACGTTATTGACGTTTACCCTAGCACGAACCCTATTGAAAATGAAGTTTCTATTATGATTAGTTTATCTACAGGGCGAATCAAAAGTTTTCCATTACATTACGGCCCATGGGGAAAAATCGTTAATATACTCGGATTGCCATGAAATTTTAGGACGTTATTGACGTTTACCCTAGCACAAGTCCTATCGAAAATGAAGTTTCTACCATGATTAGTTTATCTACAGGGCGAATCAAAAGTTTCCTATTACATTACAGCCTATGGGGAAAAATCATTTCAAAGGAATTTTAAAGATGTTATACCCTGCCAAACATATTAAAATATGCATCCTATAAAATATAAGGTGAAAATGTTGCTATTATTCATTTACAGGGTCACACAAAAGAATTCCATTAGATAATGGTAAAAGGGGGAATTATGTGTGACATATTTTAAATATATTAAGCTTTTTCATGTATAATAAAATTGATATATGTCACTGAAGCTTAGTATAAATTATACGCTACTGTCTTTCATAATATGAAGTACATAGCATTTACAGGGCCATACAAAAGATTTCAAATAGTATATTCTTTCCGAAGTACCGTGTATGTCTATGGTATATGTCTACCGTATATGGCTGATGGAGGGATGAAATTCATTTTAATTATGATATTCGCGTTTATATTTCGCTAAATATATGCACATTATATGGTGTGTATAAATGTTATAGTTGATATACAGGGCTACCCAAAAGAGCTCACCTGAATAATTATATGAAATTTTATTCAGGATATGAGCGTAAATTATTTAAACGTGGTTCTTAAATAAGCTATGCATTTTTACGCTGAGCTGCATTCAATTTACTGAGAAATGTTTGCAGAATATAGGTAAAGGGATATACAGGGCCAAGCAAAGAATTCGGTACATGGACGCCTACGAATGATGATTTATGAGAATGTGATTTCAGTTGTTTTAAAAGTGTTTCAGTTTACAATAAATTTTAGCCTAATGCTGACGTGTAATAAAGGCACAATGTAAACTACAGGGCTGAACAAAAGTAGTCAAGTATGTTTCCATCTAATAGTATGAATTGCTGAAAAAGAAATTTCAAGCTACTGGGTATTTTCTTGCTAAGCTAATGTATATACTAACATATGAAATACAGGGCTGTTCTAATGTACTGGAATACATATTTGGGTATATTTGGCTATACACTATTATTTCCTTAAATAACAAAGTTTTGTTAAAGATTTCATTAAGTGTTGGAAAGTGCTTCATAATCTATGCTTAACGCATGATTTTTCTTACTTGTTAAATTTTGCAGCAGCTCCCAGCGATTTCTAGGGTTGCATGTGATGGATGAGGTCTCCTCCGGTATTGAGAAGATTACATCACCTGTAAGAAAATGTGAGGGTGTGAGAACATTTATGCAGTCACTATCATCGTCATTTAAATGTATGAGAGGTCGCGAATTTAACAAGGCTTCGACTTGGCTAAGTAGGGTGGCGAGCTCTTCGAAAGTCAGGAGTGTCTCTCCTATTACTCTTTTTAGATGATGTTTGGCGGATTTTATCGCAGCCTCCCAAATTCCGCCAAAGTGAGGGGAAGAAGGAGGGATAAAATGCCATTCAATGGATTTTTCAGTTAAATATCGAGACATGATTTCATTTTTAGGAAATGACAACCATGCCCTCTGTATTTGGTCGATTTTTCTTGATGCCCCGACAAAGTTCTTCCCGTTGTCACTATAAAGGTGACGTGGGGTACCTCTTCTTGCACTAAAACGTCGAAGAGCTGCTATAAATGCTTCAGTTGTTAGATCACTTACAGCTTCTATATGGACCGCTTTCGTAGCAAGACAAATAAATAAGGCAATGTAACCCTTAGTTGTTTTTGCACCCCTACCCTTGCTAAATTTAATGGATATGGGGCCTGCGTAATCAATTCCACTGGCAAAAAAGGGGCGTTCAAGATTTACTCGAGGTTTAGGTAAATTCCCCATTAATGGAGGAGTTGTAATAGCTTTCTTGTATCTGAAACATTTTAAACATCTATTAATGCATTTGTTGATGAGCTTTTTTCCACCAACTATCCAAAAAGATTGTTTTATGATGTGCGATAGTAGAGAAGGTCCAGCATGTAAAGTGGCAATATGCTGTTGTATTATCAATAGTTCACTCATTTTATGTTGTGATGGAAGTATTACCGGATGCTTGTGATTAAATGCTAACTGTGAATTTTGCAGGCGTCCTCCCACCCGTAAGATACCCTTAGCATCAATAAACGGATATAGGGAGTGTAATTTGCTTTTCTTAGCTAGAGGTTTTTGTTCTTTGATGCAATTTAACTCTTCTTTAAAGTAAGAATTTTGAATCCAAAGAACGATCATTTCTTCAGCAGATTTTGTTTCGTTAAATGTAAGTACTGTTGAAGGGATTTGATATTCATTAGCATTTTTGCATTTTTTAACGAATCTTATGCAATATGCCAGAATGCGGATAATTTTTGAAAGTGAAGAGTGCTTTTGAAACAAATTATCTAGTACATCATTTGAAGCATGCGTGTGAAATGAAAAAATGGGATCCGACCTTTGCTCGGATTTGATTTGCTCATCGAATTCATCAACATTTAAGTCATCTTTCGGCCAATTAGATGGGTCTAGAAGTAGCCAGCCTGGCCCTTTCCACCATAGCTCGCATTCTGGCAAACACTTTGGGTCGATACCGCGAGAAGCGATATCTGCGGGATTATCTTTTGAGGGAACGTGTCCCCAGTGCTTAGTAGGTAAAACTTCTGTTATTTGAGAGGTTCTGTTCGCGACAAATGTTTTCCACTTGCGGGGGTGTGCGGATAACCATGAAAGGACTACTTTAGAATCAGTCCATGCAAAAATATCGAACTTGTAATTCTTTAGTGTGTCCATAACTGTGCGGAATAATTTAGATAATAAGTGAGCACCGCAAAGTTCTAATTTAGGGACAGAAATTTGCTTGATTGGTGCAACTTTTGTTTTAGAAACCAAAAGAAAAGCATTGGTTTTTCCATTGCAAGTTTGTCGGCAATAAATTGCGGCAGCATAAGCTAGTGTTGACGCATCGGAGAATCCGTGTAATTCAAAGGCATTCTCGGATGAAAGCGTAACACATCTTGGTATCGAAAATTGATTGATTTCATTGAATGAATTTTGAAATTTGAATAATTCCTCAGTTAGATGTTCTGGAATAATAGTGTCCCAGTCCCCTTTTGTCAACCACAGTTTTTGATAAAATATTTTTAAAGTTACAGTGCATGGTGAAATTAGACCCAGTGGGTCAAAGATTCTAGCCGATTCTGCTAAAATTTGCCTCTTTGTAAGAGGTGGAGTGAGATTTAGTGAAACCTTGAAAATAAAAGTATCTGAAGAAGAGTTCCAGCTTAATCCTAGAACTTTAGAGCTTCCGTTATCACTAGGAATTATTTCAAAATTCGATTCGGTATTGGAATCATCTTGAAACTCTCTAAGAAATTCCTTTGAATTTGAATTCCATTTTCTTAAGTGGAAACCATGCGCGTGCAAAACATCGCTAATTTCTTTACAAGTTTCTATTGCCTCGCTAACAGTGTTTGAGCCTGAAAGAAGATCATCCATATAGAAATCTTTCTCCAATGTTTGAGAAATAACAGCGTTTTTTGTATAATCATCAGCAATTTGTTTGAGACATTTAGTGGCTAGATAAGACGCTGGAGCTAGCCCATAAGTAACTGTTTTTAATTTGAAATTTTTTATTTCCTCATTAGAGTTAAACCTCCAAACTATTTTCTGATAATTTTGATCTTCTTCAGAAACTAAAATCTGGCGGTACATCTTTTCTATGTCAGCGCAAAAAACAATTTTCGGAACTCGAAAATTAAGTAAAATTTCAAATATGTCCCGTTGTAATTTAGGACCTACTCCCAAAATTGAATTCAAGGAATTACCTTTTGAAGTATTACATGATGCATCAAACACAACTCTCAACTTGGTAGTAGTACTAGAAGGTTTAATAACCGCATGATGAGGAAGAAAATATTGTTCATTTTCAGAATCGTTAATGTCATTTTGTGTTATTAATTCCATATGGCCTAACTGTATATATTCGCGCATAAAATCCTTGTATTGCTTTTCGAATTCTGGGTTTTCTTTAAATTTCCTTTCCATCGCCAACAAGCGAGAAATTGCGGCAGGTCTAGAATTACCTAATTCTGTCGTAGGTTTAACAAAAGGTAATTTTACCACAAAACGACCCTCGGAATTAATTGAGTAAGTTTTCTGAAAATGTGATTCAACAAATTGTTCTTCTGGAGACAGAATTTGAGCATTATTATTGAATACTTCTTCCATTTCCCAAAACCGTTTTAATTCATTATCAATATTAAGTTCATAAATATGTAAATTATGCGTTGAATTAGGAGTTGTGTTAAGATGCGGCATTTTTCCCGATACGAGAAAGCCAAAGATGGAATTTTGTGCAATTAAACTGCTCTGAGCACATGTTATTTGACCAGGAAGCAAAATAGAAAAAAAGTAATCTGATCCTAAAATAACATCGATTTTATTTGGAGTCCCAAAATGTGGATCTGCCAAGTTTACATTTTTTAAGTGTGAATAATGCTCTTCACTTATTTTCTCAGAAGGTAATGGAGCTGTTAATTCGTCTAAAATAAAAGCTTTCACTGACAACTTACTGTCAGCATTATGAATTGATATAAGATCAATCATTACGTAACCCTTTGTTACTGCAATTTTTGAATTAGAAAGACCTTTCACGGGAAATCGGGCATTTTTCCTTTTGAATCCTAACACTTTCATGCATGATTCTGAAACGAACGTAGATTCTGAGCCACTGTCACACATAATTCTTAACGTATGCTTTTGACCCATGCAATCATAAATATATACTGTAGCAGTGGGCAAAAGTGCGAAAGATGTTTGAACAGAATTTATTGAAGGAGAAACTTCTTTTTTATTATCATCAGGAATCGAAAGGTCCTCTGAATCAGATTTGCTTTTCCGACTCTGTTTTTCATTCGGACGTGAAGTTGACATCGCATAATTTTGTAGTTTATTCTCGCATAATAGCGTATGGTGTTTAAGCTGGCAATGATGACAGCTAAATGTAGAATTACATTGATATGTGTAGTGTCTGTCAGATAAACAGTTGCTACATAATTTGTTTTTTCTCACAAATTGTTTTCTATCTCTTACATTTAATTCCTTAAATTTAATACATTTGTACAATAAGTGATTAGCTTTACAAAATAAACATTTGATAACGTTATTGGCGGGAGCTTTGTGAAAATTAAATTGTTTCTCTTTTTTATGTAACCCTGTATAATCATTATTATACAATTCTAAAGATAAACATCTGTCATTAATGAACTGAATAAATTGATCAAAAGAAGGAAAATCATCCTTTGATGAATATTGAGCCCATTCTTCACGTGTTTTATTATCAACCTTTTGAAGAAGAATATGAATTAACCAAATGTCTCTCTCTGATGCTTTAACATCGATTGATTTGAGAGCACGAATTACCTCGTCAGAGATATCTGATATATTGCGTAAGTTAAGTGCATTAGCATGAATAATGGGAGGTATATCCATAAATGTTTTGATAAGAGCTGCGACAATTTGTTTTCTTTTGTCGTATCTTGACAATAATTTTTCCCATGCTTCTGCATAACTGGTTTCAGAAATGGGAATATGTTTTATAATTGACGATGGCTCTTCACCGAGCAAACCTCTTAAGTATTGAAATTTTTGAATGTTTGTTATACTGGCATTATTATGCACTAACGATAAATATAAGTCTTTAAATGACATCCAGTTTTTGAAATTACCATCAAATTGCTCAATATTCAATCTGGGTAATTTAAAATTATTAGTTGTATTAACTATAGGTAATTGTTCATTAACAACTTGAGAATGTGCATTCATACTATTTATAGAAAATTTTTCAAGTTCTGATTGCAGTTTGGCTTTGGTTTCATAATATTTTGTTTCAAATTCCTCCATTTCCGAGGATTCTTCTGGTAATTGTGCATCATATTTATCAAAATCGAAATAAGCTGTTTCTAATTTTTCTAATTTATTCAATAAATCATTCTTTTGAAAAACTTGATCAGCGTCAATGAAGTTTGTGATACGTGTTAATGCAGATTTAGCTCTGCCACGTAAATTTATTGCTGTCTTTTCTAAATCTTCTTGACTCATTATTAAAATAATGAGGGAACCAAGTTAAAAAACAAAGCCAAACTGATAATAAACCAAAATGTACTTATCTGAAACAGCTGGGCTGTAGGGTACTCCTTTATGGTGACTTTGTACCGTTGTAATCCAAAAAAAGCGATGTGTGCAGGTACATCTGAAACAGCTGGGATGAATGGTACTCCTTTATGGCGACTTTGAACCGTTGTAATCCAAAAAAAGCGATGTGTGCAGGTACATCTGAAACAGCTGGGATGAATGGTACTCCTTTATGGCGACTTTGAGACGGCGTAATTCATCAAAAGCGATGTGCGCAGGTTATCTCGCCGGTGCCTCCATAATGTTGGTGTCCGAGATTCATGAAGCAGTTCTTTAGTGTTGTCAAGTGAAAATAAATTCGCACTAATATATCTTTTTTGCTTTATATTAACAACTTAAAGAAACATTTAGTAAATTGAAAAAAACAAGATACAGGAATGCAGTTTCCTGCTGCGGTTGCGGGATTAACATATCCAAGTATGCGACACAGTAAGAGAAATATAAGCACCGTGTGTGCTTTACAAAAACATAAGAGCAACTGAACTGAGTTCGTTCACAGTAAAATGTTGTCCTTGAAGTAATCAACACAAATGATTTCGCAATCCTGTGCAATCATCCACTTATGAATTGTTTAAATAAACAATGATATTAAATATTTCATTAATGTCACTTTTGAATAATGGATTAATTTATAGTTTATAAATATTATGGTTTTAAAGTAAACAGTTAATGTAATTAATGTCACTTCTGAAATATGAAGTAATTTGATGTTTATCAATATTACTGTTTTTAGAATAAACACTTTAAGTACTTAAACAATGAGGCTTAGTATAAATTATACGATACTGCCTTCCCTAAAATAAAGTACACAGTACTTACAGGGACACACAAAAGATTTCAAATAGTACATTCTTTCCGAAGTACTGTATATGTGTCCGATGAAAGCTGATAGATGGATGGAAAGCATTTTAATATGATATGCACGTTCAAGTTTCACTAAATCTTTATACATTATATGGCTTGTATAAATGCTATAGTTGATATACAGGGCTACCCAAAACAGCTCGCCAACGCTACTCAGTATGAGGGTAAATTACTTAAAGGTGGTTCTTAAAAAGATTTATTTTTACGCTGAACTGCATTAAATTTACTAAGAAATGTTTGCAGAATATAGATAAAATGATATATAGGGTCACTCAAAGAATTGGGTACATGGAGCCTATGAATGATAATTTATGAGAAAGTGATTTCAGTTGTTTTAAGAAGTTAAAAATAAATTTTATCTTAACACTGACGTGTAATAAAGGTACCAGGCAAACTACAAGCCTGAACAAAGTATTCAAGTATGTTTCCATCTATTAGTATAAATTGCTGAAAGAGAAATATCAAGCTACTAGGCATTTTTTGCTAAACTAAATTTTTCCATTATATAGTATGTATATTAGCTGACAGATCAAATACAGGGCTGTTCAATAGTACTGGAATACATATTGGGTTTATTTATTTACCTAAATAAAGAAGTTTTGTTAAAGATTTCATGAAGCGTTGGAAATTGCTTCATAATCTATGCTTAACGCATGATTTTTCTTACTTGTTGTACATACTTAAGGAGAAAAATGATTGTAATTTTTTTAAGTTCAAGTTTTATTAAAAATGGAAGCAAATAAATAGTAACTTTCAAACTTGTATTACATATGAAGATCAATTTGACACCTTTAATTCTTTTAAATTTAAAAAAAAAAAAAAAAAAAAAAAAAAAAAAAAAAAAAAAACTTTCCTAATTATTTTAACATTTACAAATTTAATTTTTACAACCAATTTAAAATTGATCGAGTTATCGATTATTATTATTAAATAAGAAAATTTTTCAGGAGGTTATAATATAAGCAAAATTCATTTTTGTCAAATAATTTTCAAGACTCAGATCTTCAAACTTGCAACTTTGGACAATTATACATATGCCATTCTATATCAAATTTTTTTTAAAGCGTCCAAAACTGCTAAAATAATTTTGTCAAGATATTTTGCAGAACTCTATTTGAATATCAATTGAACCAGTGCACAGTGGGGCAAAAATCCAAAAAGCTGGCCAAAAGTCGAAAAATGAAGTTGCGATTTAAGAAATTTCGATTATATAGTTGGCTAGAATAATGTTTGGAGAGTCAGAATCTGCATTTAAAAAGATTTTTGCCTTGCCCTTACAATCAGGGTTATTTCAAAAGTGATGCTTAAAGGAGCTTCATTTAGAGCGAACAAATGGAGTAAAACAACAGTTCCTCTAAATGCACGCTACATTTTATCATATTATCCAATTTTAATGATTTAAAATGGATTCACTCTATGATAGTGTGTACTTTATTTGCATGCATTACAAAATTTATATTAAGCACATAAAAATTAATAATTTCATAGTTATTTTTGACAAAATATTTTATTCTTTTGTTTTTAAACATCAGAAAGTTTAAATGTTCCACAGTGTTCCGCAACGAAATTTAATGGAAAATAATAACCTGGGCTATTGCCTAATGTTTCAAGTAAAACCAGCTGCCAAAAACTGCCATTCTGCATTTCACACGTATTTTAGTAAGAGAAAGTAAAAATGCTACTTTTTTGGCCGCTTCAAAAATTCTGAAATTGATTATTTTTCACATTAATGTCTCTGATAAATATGTTTCAAATTTTTGAATTATTCAATTTTGTAGTAGGTTATTACATATTACATCATAAATAAGTACTATAATCATAAGAATAAATTAATTTGATAAGCAAGCTCAGCAATGAAAGAATGAAAATTCTTTATTATTGATCCGATAGAATTACATTTTCTTGATAGTAATTTTGTTCGTTCTTTTGTAATTAAAAGAAGTATCTTGTCAATGGTATTCTTTGCCAGATCAAACTGCTGAGCTTATTTTATTAATGCGAATGAAAATCATTATGAATATGACTTTCGAGTACACGAGCAATCTATTTTTGATTTGCAAGTGAGGATGTCATGGCATATTTGTTCAAAGCACATTTAAATAAATATTTAAGGATGACGATATCAGGAGGTTCTAATATAATTTTCACTTATCCAGTTCCACTAGAATACAAGAATGTTGCGAATAATTCATGATCATTCGTCAATTTCAAAAATCCAAGATTTTTATTTCACTAATTTTATAAACACATCAAGATCCATTTTTTTTTTTTTTTTTTTTTTTTTTTTTTTTTTTTTTTTTGCCTCTGATGCTATTTTTTTCAGACAAGCTAAAAATGTCGGGTCATCAGCCCTGAACTTTCTACTGAACTGATTTTAATAATTATTTTTTTAAAATGAAAGCTATTTATTTGTAGTTGTGCCCATTTTAGCTATTTTTTAATTTATTTCCATTTTTACATTTTATTTTTAATTTTAAATGCTTTTTTACAATATTTCTTCAAAATCGTGGCAACTTAGTTTAGCTTTTCTCTCGATAATAAAAAATTATTTTCCATTATTACTTTCCACAAGTCAGAAACTTTATTTCATCAGTGAACATGTCCTCGGATTTAAAAGAAAAAAGTTAATTGTTTTCGTAAAATTTAACCACAATAAAATGATTGCATATAATTATGCACTAATTGAGGTAAAAAATATATTTACTGAGAAATAATATTAATAATGTAAACTAGTCGTTGGGGGCCACCGTAATACTTACCCATCATATATATGCATATATAATATATGAAAATAATACATTTGAAAACTATTTATTAAATGGATTGCAATTCCAAAACAAAATTTAAATGTGTATTTATATTTTTATTGTGCATAGTAATGCTGTATTAAAGAGTTGCTGATGAATCTCTTTCGATAAATTATACAACACGCCTAACTACTCAAGTAATACTGAATTGCGAAAAAGAAACATCCTTATAACTCCAAAAATAAAAATCTTATTAACTAACAGTTTATTACGTCGGATTAAGCGTCTCATTTCCAATTAAAATATATCTTTGAATTGAAATTTGAATGAAATACAGGGTCATGAAAAATCGAAGAATGTGGAAAACACGATTACAGATATCTCGACAACTAACAATCCGATCAACTTCGTTTTTTATGCAAAATTTATGTTATTTTATTGCCTTTTACGATCATTCCTTAAAATAAAAAAATTCGAAAATTTTTATATACCTTTCACCGAAACGAATTTTTCGAGAGTCCGAAAAAAATAGTTCCGGATAATCAACGTTATTGATATTAAATAGGCTTCGTCCCATTTTTACATACTAAGTACATACTAAATTTCAAGTCTCTATGTCAATTCGTTCGGGAGGTAGAGCGTTTACAGACAGACAGACTGACAGACAGACAGACGGACGGCAATTTTTTTTTTCTAAAAATATGTTTTTCGAAATCTTCAGTGTCGAAAACGTGTAAATCCGTCAAAAAAATTCGATTTTCAAAACGATTGCAAGACTTACCCTGTACTACGTATGATGGACAAGTAAAAAACATTCTCTTATAAATACTGTCATATAATATTGTAATTAATTAAGTAAAATGATACACTGTATAGTTGAAGGAAACATATTAAGAGATTTTTTTTCTTTATATTTAAGATGAAAACCGGGTGTTACATAAAAGGATATAATTAAACAGTCGTTTTAAAAGTAAAGAAGATTGAATTGCCTTCTAAACTGTTTTTGTCAAGATTCCAAAGTTTTTGCTGATGATTTTTAAATGACTGTTTTATGCAAAAAAGTTTCTTTAAATTATTTTTCGATATACTAGCAAGTAACATAACAATATAAAACTAGTCTTTGGGGGCCACCGTAATACTTACCCATCATGGATATGTATATGAAAATAAAACATGTGAAACTATTTATACAATGCATTGCAATTCATAAACAAAATTTAAATATTGTTAATATACATAGTAATGCTACATTAAAGAACTGCTGATGTACCAATTTCGACAAATTATATAAAACGCCAAACTACTCAAGTAGTACCGAACTGCGTAAAAGAAACATCCTTATAACTCCAAAAATAATAATTCTATGAACTAACAGTTAACTGCGTCGGATTAAGCGTCTCATTTCCAATTAAAATATACTTCTGAATTGAAATTTGAATGAAATACAGGGTCATGAAAAATCGAAGAATGTGAAAAACAAGATTACAAATATCTCGGCAACTAATTATCCGATCGACTTCGTTTTATATGCAAAATGTGTGTTATTTTATTGCCTTTTACGTCCATTCCTTACAACAAAAAAAATCGAAAATTTTTATATACCTTTCATCAGAACGAATTTTTCGAGAGTCCGAAAAAAATAGTTCCAGATAATCGAGGTTGCTGATATTAAATAGGGTTCGTCCCATTCTTACATACTAACTACATACAAAATTTCAAGTCTCTATCTCAATTTGTTCGGGAGATAGAGCGTTTACAGACAGACAGACAGACGGACGGACGGCAAAATTTTTTTTCTAAAAATATGTTTTTCGGAATCTCCACTATCTAAAACGTTTAAATCCGTCAAAAATTTTTTTTCGATTTTCAAAACGATTGCAAGACTTACCCTATACTACGTATGATGGGTAAGTAATAAAGTAACAGAAAATAATCTCTATAAATAAAAGGAATTCTGAGGATAATTAATTGAATAATTATTTAATTAATTGAGGCACAGAAAAAATCGTCTGCTAAGAAAATCTTTTTTCATTTTGAACTTCTATAAATAAAAGGACAGATAGGCTCTCAAACAGTGAATCGTCGAATATAATTGAAGAACAAATGGAAGAACAAATGGAAGAACAAATGGAAGAACAGATGGAAGAACAGAAAGAAGAACAGATGGAAGAACAAATGGAAGACCTCTTCATTAACAATAAAAAAAGATATGCAAACGAAACCCCAGACAAATGGAAGAACAAATGGAAGAACAAATGGAAGAACAAATGGAAGAACAGATGGAAGAACAGAAAGAAGAACAGATGGAAGAACAAATGGAAGACCTCTTCATTAACAATAAAAAAAGATATGCAAACGAAACCCCAGAACACCGAGAGAACTGGCATTCAGATAGTCTTCGGGCTACTGAGGGCGGGCAACCGTCTAGTTTATGATAAAAATTAATGTCTAAAGCAAAGTAAGACTAGTCGTTGGGGGCCACCGTAATACTTACCCATCATGGATATGTATATGAAAATAAAACAAGTGAAACTATTTATACAATGCATTGCAATTCATAAACAAAATTTAAATATTGTTAATGTGCATAGTAATGCTATATTAAAGAACTGCTGATGTACCAATTTCGACAAATTATATAAAACGCCAAACTACTCAAGTAGTACCGAACTGCGTAAAAGAAACATCCTTATAACTCAAAAAATAATAATTCTATTAACTAACAATTAACTGCGTCGGATTAATCGTCTCATTTCCAATTAAAATATACTTCTGAATTGAAATTTGAATGAAATACAGGATCATGAAAAATAGAAGAATGTGGAAAACAAGATTACAAATATCTAGGCAACTAATAATCCGATCGACTTCGTTCTATATGCAAAATGTGTGTTATTTTATTGCCTTTTGCGTCCATTCCTTAGAACAAAAAAATTCGAAAATTTTTATATACCTTTCATCAGAACGAATTTTTCGAGAGTCCGAAAAAAATAGTTCCGGATAATCGAGGTTGCTGATATTAAATAGGGTTCGTCCCATTCTTACATACTAATTACATACAAAATTTCAAGTCTCTATCTCAATTTGTTCGGGAGATAGAGCGTTTACAGACAGACAGACAGACAGACAGACAGACAGACAGACGGACGGCAAAAAATTTTTTCTAAAAATATGTTTTTCGGAATCTCCACTATCTAAAACGTGTAAATCCGTCAAAATTTTTTTTTCGATTTTCAAAACGATTGCAAGGCTTACCCTATACTACGTATGATGGGTAAGTAAAATATTTCAAACGAGGAAAATGGTGGCATTCAGCAACCAGATAAAATGAATTTACAATATTATTACGGACGCCTTTTTCATATTACTAATAACAGTAACTTTTAAAAACATTTGAAGAGAAAATGACGTCACTATTTAAAACATCGCATTTTTACTCATAACGATATTACATTTCAATATTTCTTTTCATTATGGACACTGAGATTGAGATTTTACTTTCAGATGACTTCAGTTAGTGAAAATAATGTCATAGTAAAAATGAAACTAGGACTTCCCTCAGAGGGATTAGTCTGAGCGATATTGCTTAGAACAGAGTTTTTAAAATAATATGCTAAAAGTAAAAAGAGATTCTATCTTTAATTAATTATATATTGTCACAAATTGAAATGATAAAAAAGAACGTGCAACGTGAATGGTACATTTGCAAAATATTACATACAAATTCCTATACACAGTTAAAAAAACGGGAAATCAAACTATACAAAACAATCACGCATAAGTATAAAATTTGTAGAATACAGCTAACAAAGCGCTAAAATATCTTGTATTGGAATTTAAACTCTTTTAAATGACGTAAATATACACATCAATTTTAGTACCTAAAATTGACGCAAATCGTGGTGGTTGAGTAGAACGAGCGATTTTTTTATATGGTGTGTAGTGCCCTTAAACAGATAGAGCAAAATAATAATATATATAATAATATAATATCTACATCTGTTTTCAATGTATGCGATGAGGTTTTCGATAAAAAATTGGGGTATTCTCACTTAAAAAAAGATACATAAAAATCCCGAAAATGTCAACAAAGGAATACAATCTGTAGTTTCGAGTATGTTCCAGATATGCTCAATCTGATTAAAATGAGTCGTGCATGCTGGCCACTACATACGTTGATTTGTTTTCTTTATTTTGTTTTTCTTTCTTTTTTTTTTGTTTGAAATATCTTGTATCGGAATTTAAACTCTTTGAAATGACGTAAATATACACATCAATTTTAGTACCTAAAATTGACGCAAATCGTGGTGGTTGAGTAGAATGAGCGATTTTTTTATATGGTGTGTAGTGTCCTTAAATAGATAGAGCAAAATAATAATATATATAATAATATAATATCTACATCTGTTTTCAATGTATGCGATGAGGTTTTCGATAAAAAAATGGGGTATTCTCACTTAAAAAAGATACATAAAAATCCCGAAAATGTCAACAAAGGAATACAATCTGTAGTTTCGTGTATGTTCCAGATATGCTCAATCTGATTAAAATGGGTCGTGCATGCTGGCCACTACATACGCTGATTTGTTTTCGTTTTAAACCCATTCCCATGAAATTGAGCTGTATTTCGCTTTAGCATACATAAAATAAAACGAATCGGCAATCCTGAATGTAGTAGAGAGTTTACAGAGGTATACGCCGCATACTTTCTGGATTTTTTAAGAATCACCTTGTGTCCCTTGCCCTCTTTCTCAAAAAGCCGCAGTACATACATTCTAGGATATATTCTATAACTTGAGCATATACTCTCTGCTTAGAGCATATATTCTCTATTTTTTTACGATTATTCCACTGTTGGCAATGCCAATAGCATAAGATATGAACGAGATCTGAATATCTCGTCTGCATAAGCTTTGAGCCGTCAAAGTGTCATCACAATTGATTTACAAATTTGAACATATTTTTTTCAGCATAACATGCTGGCTCAAATACGCCAATGTGAACTCGATTACGCCGTTTTACCGGAAAAAGGTTATTATTTAAAAGGCTTGCTAGTAACAATTGAGAAAATGATTCTATGATGAAATTCCTAGATTAGTAAAGTTGAAAAGTTAATGCCCCACCCCTCATACTATTTTATAATGGAATTCTTTTGTGGTGACGTGTAAATGAATAAAAAATATTTTTTGCGTGGCATGTTCTACAAAATATGTATTCTAGTGCTCTTCATAAATGCATATCAATTTCATTATGTTTCGATGGGTTTAACATCATTAAAAAGAGCTTGGAACTATTTCATCCCATCGGCCGTAATGTAACGGAATATTTTTGATTGTCCCTGTATTCGAATTTATCCGATTTTATTAAAATTTGCAATGACTCAACAAAATTCGGCAACAAATAGGTATTTAAAATTTCAAACGATTCCGTAGGATAGTTTTTGTGCTGTTATATGTGGAGATACAGACGAACGGATCAGACGGCGACTATAGTTACTAAATATTTTATATTAATTAGGGACACACCTAAAAAAACAGTTAAATTTAAAAAGCGCACGCCGAAGTTGAAAACGCATTTCCAGAAATTATTGCTCAAAAACAGTATTGTAACCGATTTCTTTTGTGTGTCCTTGTAATTGGATTAAAAATGCTATGAATATCCTGTTATAACTTAATAGTAATGAAATTCAGTGGTTTATATAAGTTTCGTAAATTTGCAATAGCGTAATTTCATTAAAATACTCTGCAAAGGATTTCCCCCAATAGACCATACTGTAATGAAAATCTTTTGGGTGCCCCTGCAAATAAACTATTAATCCCACATACTTCATATACAATACCAAACATGCCTAGGAGACCCTAAATAAGGTTTCCAGTTGCATATAAATCGGTGTATATTTACGGATATTTGAGTGTGGACAGACGGATAGACAAACCGAATGCATAAATATTTTTCAGCTTTGTTGGAAAGTGCAGAAAAAAAGCAACCTCACAGGCTGAAGATCCCAACCACATCGATTTATTTATTGGCAAAAAAAAAGGTACTTCTTGGTTATCCTGTCGATCAAAAAACTATCGCCAAACTATAAGGTTACATGCCAATACTGCATGATTGTAAATGTTACTTTCACTTGTCATTAATTACGATACGCGTGTTTGTTACGCCATAAAGTGATTTTTAATTAAACTTTTAATATGTATTTCTTAAAATGTATTTATTCTTCTGTTATTTAAAATACAAATTAGGTCAATTTATGTAATTTGACAAATAGTTTGGCGATTTGTGTAGTTTGGCGCAATTGGTCTACAAAATAACCAAGTATTTAAAAAAAAAAAAAAAAAAAAAAAAAAAAAAAAAAAGCTCGCCAAAAAATTTAGAACAGGATATGGAACTTTTCCATATAATTAGCGCCAAAATATCATTATTTACATTGCATGGTGATCTGGCAATTGTTGTTTATTAATAAATTGCTTATTTTTTTTTTAATATTTATATAACCTAAATTTAATCGTGCTTTTTTTAATTGTTACTTACTTTTTAAAATAATCGAAATTCATTCAAAAATGATTTTTGCGAAATTTGCGCCAATACCGATGCGTATATATCTCTGCTCTAATTTCATGATACTTTTCAAATAATAGCTTTACCTTGGCGTTTTTATAAATCATGGTCCAGTTTGGGCTTCAGAAATTGAGATTTCAAACCTGATGATGGTTTATGCTTATTTTTACTGGTAAATATGGCACAGATGTCATATTTATGAGTAAAAATATTAAACAAAAACGTAATTTGCAGAACAAACTAAAAAACCAAAATTTATTTTCTGCACTATTTAAGCCCGAGAAGGGACAAATATTAAGATATTTGATTTAGTTATTTCGACATTTAGTATTAAATTTTTGTATCAAATAATTTAAATTATGTGAACATTAAAAAAATAAAAATGAAATTCAAACAATACGATACTTTAAAACCCTAAATTTTAGATTCCATTCAAAGGAAATCGAAATAAATCTGAGACTTTTTCTGAACATTTGCTTTTTAGATGTGTCTATTCTTTTTATCTATACCTACCGTAAACACAATGCAAAATCTGCAAAACAAATATCTGCAGGTTAAGTTTGGAAAAAAGTCTCAGATTTATTTCGATTTCGTTTGAACGGAATCTACTATTTAGGGTTTTAAAATATCATATTGTTTGAATTTCATTTTTATTTTTTTAATGTTCACATAATTTAAATTATTTGATACAAAAATTTAATACTAAATGTCGAAATAACTAAATCGAATATCTTAATATTTGTCCCTTCTCGGGCTTAAATAGTGCAGGAAATAAATTTTGGTTTTTTAGTTTGTTCTGCAAATTACGTTTTTGTTTAATATCTCAAGTTTTTTAATAACTACTGCATTCAGAAGAACTCATTCCAAAATTAACTGAGGGTGCCTTCATCAGGACTTCCTTTATGCGGTATAGTATCACAATTACTATCACAATTATAATTTATCCAGTATCGTAGCTAGAAGTGAGCTACAGGGGGGTAGGGGACTTGAGAGTGTACGGGGGCGACTATAATATACGACTATCTCTCTATGAGCAGAAAAATAAATTAGTGCATATTCACTTTGTAAGTATTATGTTTCTTATTAAATTGTTGTAATAGCTCCATTTTATGCCAAGAAAAGAATATGGTGATGAAAAATTTGAGTGTATAACTAGTTCAAGATTAAACATCATGTAAGCTTCATATGTGCACGCAGGAATGGGCGAGTGTTGAAGCATTTACTTTAATTACAATTTAGTAATTCTGCAAAACTGTGAAAGTAGGATGGGCGAGTGTTGAAGCACTTACTTTAGTTATAATTTAGTAACTCTGCAAAACTGTGAAAGGGCCTCAAAATTAAATTAGATTTTTGAACAAAATGTCATTTGATGAAATACTAACTATTACTTTCTCCCCTACGAAGGAATTTCTGATTTATTTTTCCAGAATCTATACCGATCATGAAACCACCCTCAATTAAAAATTTTATTTATCTATCTTTGTGGTATCTACGTATAGATTTTCATTTCTGCATTGGGTTTTGCACAGATTTTCATTGCTCCATTTCCAAATCGTTATTATTATTATTATTATTATTATTATTATTATTATTATTATTATTTTCTTTTTTTACATATAGAACTGAATTTTGTACATGCTTCCTGTCTTGATACCAAATATTTCAAAATCTCTGTTTCATTTCCAATATGATGTCATATATGTGTGCTTTTTAGGTGCGTTCGTAATTATATAATACGTAGCACCTATAGTGATCGTTCAGTCCGTCCGTCTGTCCGTCCGTCCGTCTGTCCGCATATAACAACGCAAAAACTACCCAACCGAATCGTTTGAAATTTAAAATACATAATTATTACATAATTTTGTCAAGTCATTTCAAATTTTATGAGAATCGGATGGATAGATCAATTACAGGGACGATCAAAAGTATTCCATTACATTACGGTCAATGGGGAAAAAAGTTTCAAATGCATTTTAATCGTTTGAAATTTAAAATACGCAATTATTACATAATTCTGTCGTGTTATTTCAAATTTTTTGATAATCGTGTGCATAGATCAATTACTGGGACAATCAAAAGTATTCAATTACATTATGGTCAATGGGGAAAAAGTTTCAAATATATTCTATACGTTTGAAATTTAAAACACATAATTATTACATAATTTTTTCGAGTTATTTCAAATTTTATGAAAATCGGATGCATAGATCAATTACAGGGAAAATCAAAAGTATTCCATTACATTACGGTTTAATGGGAAAAAATGTTTCAAATGCATTTTAATCGTGTTACACTCATGCGAACTTAATAAAATTTATATGCAACTATAAAGTACATATTATACTATACATCTTACATAATTTGTGGTGCAAAGAACATTTGTTATTGATTTACAAGGCCACACAAAAGTATTCCATTACATAATGGTATAGGGAGAACATTGTTTGATGAGCGTTTTAATTGTAATTCACTATTTACAATGTTATGAGATTGATATATGAAAGTAATATTTTTAAAACTTCGTTATCGTTCGAACGCACCTAATTTGCTACGCTTCACGTGCAATTTCCAACTTGTTAATTCTTAAAATCAATTTCACTTTTTACGTTGGAATCACGCAAAAATGAGATGTCACTTTTTTCTTCGGCGAATTCTTTTCTTATGTTGCCCCAGTGGCGTGATCAGTAGCGACAGCTACTACCACGCCGAGGGGTCCTGGTTCGAGTCCGGGTAAGACATAAATGGTGTGTTGTCCCTTTGTAGTGATATAAATGTGTAATGGATATGCTTAGTAAGATTGTTCTGAATTGTCTCTGTGGTACTGGGTCATTCGAGGTGAAAGCCATAGCTGCTAAAGGCCCCAAAGCAATGTCAAATCCAAGGCTAACTTGATAAGGGGGCCTTGGTCAAATCAAATCAAAATATTTTCTTATGAATCATCAAGTTATATTCGGCAGAAAAATCTCTTCTGTAGGTAAATGATACATTCATATTTAACAATCAGCATTGATACAATGCGTAGAAGTATAGTTCAAGACATTCACCTCTAGACAATTATTCCTCCAATAATACCTCAAGACATAGTATCAATAAAATGTATTTATTTTTTTATTTTGTGTATTACGTCATATTAATTTTTTTCCCGTATTTCTTCAGTTAGAAGCTTCTTGATAAATTAATTAATGTTTGAATTGAAATTCTGCCCAAAATTGAAATTTAACTTTGACAGAACTTCAAACCGCTATTGGTCAGGGTTCAGCATAGAAAAATTGTGGATAGATGTCATATATGTAACACGTTGACGCGATAGGAACAAAATGGTGATTATGCCTCACATGCTAACCTGGCTATCGTTGTTTATTTATTAATAAATTGTTTATTTTCTATTACTTCCTTTTTTTAAATGGTATAAATTGTTTTGTTCTATAGTTATTAATAAACTTTTTTTGTTTATCACTATATTTCTTTTTTTAAATAGTAGAAAATAATTTAAAAATATGGTACTACTCTGTTATCCCGTCGACCAAAATATTATTACCAAATTATAAGATTAAATGCCAACAATGGATGATCGTGAATGTCAGTTCAATGACATTAAATACGATATACGAGTTTAAAACGTCATTAAGTGATTTTTATTTTGACTTTTTATTTGTAATTTTATTTATATTCTAACTAATTATTTGATTTTTTACTATTTAAAATAAAAATTACGTCAACATGTATAATTTGGCTATTAGTTTGGCGATTTGTATAATTTGGCGAAATCGGTCGACGGCATAACAGAGTTGTACCAAAAATATATGTGACTGGATTTGAAAACGAAATTTTCGCCAAACTGGCGTCAGAAAAAAATTGCACTGACATGGTAAGTATTAGACATCTGTGCCAAAAGGTGGCGCATTTTGAATGTTCCAAATGTGCTTAAATTTTATTAATTCATAGAGATAGTGAATCAAAAGAGTTTTATAAAATATTAACTTAAAGTATAAAAAACAGCTATTTTTCAAAGAAACTCTTTGCGATATTTAAACATTAAATCGTGTAGTGTCTTATCATTTTAAAATTATCGGAATAATAAA
The DNA here is from genome assembly GCA_964019185.1 of Maratus speculifer. Taxonomy (NCBI): domain Eukaryota; kingdom Metazoa; phylum Arthropoda; class Arachnida; order Araneae; family Salticidae; genus Maratus; species Maratus speculifer. The sequence goes on along the minus strand of OZ025292.1, from coordinate 17,704,641 downwards.
TTTAATACAAGTTAATTCGGTAGTACTTGGTTATCCCATCAACCAATTTCGCCAAATTATATAAGTCGTCAAACTAATAACCAAATGACACATGTTGGCTTTTATTTATTTTATTTATTTATTTATTTATTTTAATAACGAAAGAACAAATAAATGGGTAAAACATCAATAAAAAATACTAATAAAAAGTGAGAATAAAATCATTTGATGACATCTCTAAATACGTATATGTATTTAATGTCATTGAATGTGTCATTCACGATCATCCATTATTGCCATTTAATCTTATAGTTTGGCGAAAGTTTTTTTAGTCGACGGGATAAAAGAGTATGTACCGTTAATTCAAAATTGATTTTATCCATTGAAAAATTTGTAAAATATTAAAATAACAAATTTAGGAACAATTTAAAAAAAAAAAAAATTGCCGAATCGGGAATGAAAAAGGAAATATTTGTAAACATTATTGTTTATATTTGTTTACATTGATTTAGGTTGATAGAATTGGCGAATTTATTGCAGTGCCAAAAAGTCTTACACAAAGTAGTTGATAATTCTGCGGCTTAGCCTTAAAAAATTGCCAAGACTTGAGTTTGAAGGCCAAGTTCTGTTGATTTACTATTTTCATTACATACCAAGGATGAAATACTGTTATTCTTAAATACTATTATTTTTGAAAATTTTTCTTCAGCTAAATTTATTTTGATTTTCTTCGAACATATAAGGCAAAATTAAAAAAAAAAAGTGGTATAAGTACGAAATCCCGGCACAAATGTCATATATGCACTGAGTTTGGCGCGATTTTTTTTTCTGATGCCAATGTGTAAGAAACCTCGCTTTCAAATACCAGTTTCATATATATTTTAAAGTTATTTTGGTACTTACGTATTAATGCCACCGCAGAAGAAGTGACTCTATATCGGCCCATTTTCCACCGAAATTGGATATGTTACTTTGTTTTTAAATATAGTGTTTTGAATTTTGAAAGTGTTTTATTTTATGATTTGTCGCAAAAAATTTAGGTGTAGATTAAAAATCGCCAAATTTGTAACTGCGGTGGCTTTAATACGTAAGTACCGTTATTTTGTATTATTGGTAGAGACAATGGGAAGAAAAAAGTTTAATTTACTTATTTTCTAATTTCTTCAGTTAGAAGCCTCTTGACCAATGTTTGAAAATGTCTTTTTATTATAAAAATCATGCTTCATATTGCTTTCTGTTAACGATTCTTGTCTTTGTACTTAATGTTTGACAATCTCCTTTTCATTTCTAATATGACGTCGTAAATATACCGTTTTTAATTCTGACAAAAAAAAAAAAGAAAAAAAAAATACAATTTTATTTTTTACTTTGATATCACGTAAAAATGATCAAATGCTACAGGAAATATGTCCATTGATCACTAGATTTTTTTTTTATTGGAGGAAATAATTTTTTAAACAATTAGGTCCTTCGAAGAAAATTTGTGGAAGCGCGTACAAAATGTGGGAAAATGTCTAGTAAATAACTCGTTCAATGTTAAATTCCGTATTAAAATAACATTACCGACTCGCACTGGAAATAAATAAAGCATAGCACTGCCGTGCTATGCTCTAATAAGCTACATGTTAGCGCGATTGTTTTCCCGCCAAATTGATGAAAACGTTGTTTTTGAATATTGCTATAAGTGTTTTACGATTTACGATTTATTGTGATATTCATATTTTTTATTATATTTATTACTTATAACTGTTTATTCTTCGCTTCAACTATAGTTCCTTTTTTTATATTACTTGATTTAGGATACAGGATTGTAGACCAAAAAATTATCGCCAAACAATAAGATAAAATGCCAAGCATGAATGATTGTGAATGTCTCATTAAACAATGTAAACATGTGTTTAAAACGTCATCAAGTGATTTTTTATACCACTTTTTATTTGTATTTTTATCCTTGTTTCACTAATTTATTTCCTCTTTCGTTATTTAAAATAAAAAAATATGTGAATATGTACAATTTGGCGAAATTGATCACGAGATAACGAAGAAGTACCAATATTTTATTTCTGCACATATTTTATTTAAACACGACATAATTGTTTCCAATTTGCATGTGCGAAGGTGCGAAATATAAAAGATGCTAATGGCGGCTATTAAGTGCTATTATAAAAATTATCGCAAAATCTCAAATACTAATACTAAGTTACTAAGAATTGAGACTTTTTTCTTTTAAATTAACAACAAGAACATAATTTTTTTTTTCAGTTTGTTTCTTAAGTTTAAATATAATTAATTGTACTTAAAAATTGTTTGCGTATTTTCCTTGCTCCATGTGCTTAAATTTGGGAATCTAACGAAAATATACAACCGGTAAAAAGTGACGTACACAATATTTCTGTGACGTATGCAAATGAATTGGGCTTTTTATGAGTTTTTTAAAAATAGTTTTAAAACTATTTGGAACTAATTTTTGAAAGTAGGTGCATTCAGTAGGTTACTCTCATTGATACCGTTTGGTACAATCAGAATCGCAATCCGATATGTATTTTTCCGGATTTGCTTAACGAAAGAGTTATGCTTGACTTTTAATATCCTTATGTACAATGTGTATTAATTAGTCTTCGCTTCGTCAAGACAACTATTTACTCCATGCACTCTGATTCGATTGTCTACGAAAATATCCAGCCGGTGAAAAATGACGCACACCAAGTTTCTGTGACGTATGCAAATAAATTGTGCTTTTTTATCAGTTTTTTAAATATAACTTTTAAACTATTTGGAACTAATTTTTCGTAGATAGTGCATTCATCAGATTACCTTCATAGGTATCTACTGGTACAAACAGAATCAAAATCCGACAAGTACTTTTTGAGATTTCCTTGACGAAAGAATTTTTTTGACTTTTAATATCGTTACGTACTCTGAGTATAAGACTTCGCTTCGCTCAGACAATTAGTTTTTTTTTTTTTTATAAATTTACTAGCAGCCTTCGCCCGCTACGCTGGTCAGAACTATCTTGGTATCTCACGAACTACTGGATTTAAAAGAATTTGCTTAGTGCCATTCGATTCAGCATGAAAAATACACTTGAACATGTTATCATTTGAAAAAAAAAACTACAAAAGCCGATTTTTAAGGAATTTTTTTAAAGTTCGTTCCTTTTTTTAACCCCTTTAAGAGTGGAATTTTCGAAAATCCCTTCTTAGCGGCACTCGATGTTATCAGAAGTATTTTTACCCCAATTTTCGAGATTTTAGGTTCGGCAGATTTTTTTGTGCTGTGATTAATACGAAATCCAGACTTTCTTTTATATATATAGATAAGGATTGAAAATTTCACGTTTTTGCGTCGAAGACACCGTCAAATCAGGAAAATGTGAAGTATCACGCGAACTACTGAACTTAAAAGATTTTATTTGGTAACATTCGATTCAGCATGAAAAAATACACTAAAATATGTTGTCAGTTGGAAAATAACTACAAAAGCCGATTTTTAAGGGTTTTTTTAAAGTTCGCTAATTATAGCAAACAATATAATTTGGCATCTATGGATATTCCCCTTAGAGGTGGAATTTTCGAAAATCCCTTCTTAGCGGCACTCGATGTTATCACAAGTATTTTTACCCCAATTTTCAAGATTTTAGGTTCGGCAGATTTTTTTGTGCTGTGATTAATACGAAATCCAGACTTTCTTTTATATATGTAGATAAGAATTGAAAATTTCAAGTTTTTGCGTCGAAGACACCACCAAATCAGGAAAATGTGAAGTATCACGCAAACTACTGAACTTAAAAGATTTTTCTTGGTACCATTCGATTCAGCATTAAAAAATACATTTAAATATGTTATCAGTTGAAAAATAACTACAAAAGCCGATTTTAAAGGAGTTTTTTTTAAGTTCGTTCCTTTTTTTAACCCCCTTAGGGTTGGAATTTTCGAAAATCCCTTCTTAGCGGCACTCGATGTTATAAGTAGTATTTTTACCCCAATTTTCAAGATTTTAGGTTCGGCAGATTTTTTTGTGCTGTGATTAATACGAAATCCAGACTTTCTTTTATATATATAGATAAGGATTGAAAATTTCAGGTTTTTGCGCCGAAGAAATCGCCAAATTTGGAAAATGTGAAGTATCTCGCAAACTACTGAACTTAAAAGAATTTGCTTGGCACCATTCGATTCAGCATGACAAAATACACTAAAATATGTTATCAGTTGAAAAATAACTGCAAAAGCCGATTTTTAAGGAATTTTTTTAAAGTTCGTTCCTTTTTTAACCCCCTTAGGGGTGGAATTTTCGAAAATCCCTTCTTAGCGGCACTCGATGTTATAAGTAGTATTTTTACCCCAATTTTCAAGATTTTAGGTTCGGCAGATTTTTTTGTTCTGTGATTAATACGAAATCCAGACTTTCTTTTATATATATAGATTACTTACCCATCATACGTAGTATAGGGTAAGTCTTGCAATCGTTTTGAAAATCGAAAAATTTTTTTTGATGGATTTACACGTTTTAGATAGTGGAGATTCCGAAAAATATATTTTTAGAAAAAAAATTTTGCCGTCCGTCTGTCTGTCTGTCTGTAAACGCTCTATCTCCCGAACAAATTGAGATAGAGACTTGAAATTTTGTATGTAGTTAGTATGTAAGAATGGGACGAACCCTATTTAATATCAGCAACCTCGATTATCCGGAACTATTTTTTTCGAACTCTCAAAAAATTCGTTCTTATGAAAGGTATATAAAAATTTTCGAATTTTTTTATTTTAAGGAATGGACGTAAAAGGCAATAAAATAACACACATTTTGCAAATAGAACGAAGGGAACTACTTTGATATACCCCCCCCCCCCCCAAATCGTAAATTTGGCGACTTTTTTTTCTCGCCAAGCAAAATACCCATTAAGTTAAATTAAGTTAAATACAAAAAATAAAATTAATTAAAATTAAGTTAAATACATTAATTAAAAATAATAAATTAATTAAAAATACATTAATTAAAATTAAGTTAAATACAAAAAAGGAATACCTAAAAAATACAATGAATGCATAAAAAATACAAATGAAGGAATGAAGCTGAGTAACAGCAAACCTAAAAGGTCCGCGTAGGAAAAGTGCGTAGGGAGTGCCAGATTTGGCGCGTAATTTTTGGGGGGGTATATCAAAGTAGCACCGAACGAAGTCGATCGGATTATTAGTTGCCGAGATATTTGTAATCCTGTTTTCCACATTCTTCGATTTTTCATGACCCTGTATTTCATTCAAATTTCAATTCAGAGGTATACTTTAATTGGAAATGAGACGCTTAATCCGACGCAATTAATTGTTAGTTTATGGAGTTATTATTTTTGGAGTTATTAGGATGTTTCTTTTACGCAATTTGGTACTACTTGAGTAGTTTGGCGTTTTATATAATTTGTCGAAATTGGTACATCAGCAGTTCTTTAATATAGCATTACTATGTATTAACAATATTTAAATTTTGTTTATGAATTGCAATGCATTGTATTAATAGTTTTCATATGTTTTATTTTCATATACATATCCATGATGGGTAAGTATTACGGGGGCCCCCAACGACTAGTTTTTCTGTAGTGCATATAAAATAAAATTTCTGGATTTCGCCGGCATTCAGATTACAATTTTAACTAAAGATGTGCAAATATTTGCATGCAAAATTGTAACTGGAAAACTTGACATTAAGTTTGGAAATATATTTATTATATATTGATTCAATAATGTTATTAGCCTCGGTTTGGCCAATTTTGCCAAATTATACAAATCGCCAAACTAATAGCCAAATTATACATATTGACATAATTTTTATTTTAAATAACGAAAAAACAAATAATTAGTAGAATATTAATAAAAATTTTAATAAAAAGTCAAAATAAAAATCTCTTAATGACATTTAAACACATGAATCGTATTTAATGTCATTGAATGTGACATTCACATTCATCCATTATTGGCATTTAATCTTATAGTTTGGCGATAATTTTTTGGTCAACGGGATAACCTAGTAGTACCCGATATTACATTTCAATATTTCTTTTCATTATGGACATTGAGATTGAGGTTTTACTTTTAGATGACTTCAGTTAGTGAAAATAATGTCACAGTAAAAATGAAATTATTTTTTTGTTTAGGTACTACTCTGTTATTCCGTCGACCAATTTCGCCAAATTATACAAATCGACAAACTACTAGCCAAATTATACATATTTACATAATTTTTATTTTAAATCTTTCTATAGTAAAAAAAAACTAGCCTTAAAAGGAATGACTCCTGGAATGATGCTGATGTGGAAGATTTCCGGAACTAACGAATCCGGGTTGTCCACTCCTTCCATGAGTCGAATAGACCAATCAGGAAAGGGCTCCGTCTATGCATCGCCGTATGGGTTACCATAAAGAGAGGAAATGTTACCATCGCCAACAATCGCCAAGTTTGTCGCCAACTTGCCGATAACTGTAATATTTCGCCAAATTTTTAATTTCTCTACAACACCAGTCGTTTGGTACATCATTTGAGAGGTTTGCAACTGCTTATTCATATAATGGATGTCTTGTGTGTTATCCCCCATTCTGCTCCCCAGGGGGGACACATTTTTAATTTCTTTACAACACCAGTCGTGTTACACAAGATTTGAAAGGTCTGCAACTGCTTATTCATATTATGGATGTCTTGTGTGTCACCCCCACACTCTGCTCTCCCCAGGGGGATCACATTTTTAATTTCTTTACAACACCAATTGTGTGACACATCATTTGAGAGGTCTGCAACTGCTTATTCATATTATGGATATCTTGTGTGTAACCCCCCCCTCTGCCCTCAGAGGGGGCGCATTTTATAATTTCTTTACAACACCAATTGTGTGACACATCATTTGAAAGGTCTGCAACTGTTTATTCATTTTATAGATGCCTAGTGTGTCACCCCCACTCTGCCTCCCCAGGGGGGCATATTTTTAATTTCTTTACAACACCAGTCGTGTGACATATCATTTGAGAGGTCTGCAGCTGCTTATTCATATTATTGATGTCTTTTGTGTCTCCTCCCACTCTGCCCCCCAGGGGGATACATTTTTAATTTCTTTACAACACCAGTCATGTGACACACCATTTGAAAGGTCTGCAACTGCTTATTTATACCATGGGGTATTGGCGAGCGCAGCAAGCAGGGGTAACCAATAATTTGGAATCGCGAAGCGATTACGCGGGGGGCTGGCGAGCATAGCGAGCAGGGGGGCGGGGCCCCCCTAGTTAATAAAAATATTAATAAAAAGTCGAAATAAAGATCATTTAATGACATTTTAAACACGTGAATCGTATTTAATTTCATTGAATGTGACATTCACGATCATCCATTTTTGGCATTCAATCGGTTTGGCGATAATTTTTTGGTCGACGGGATAACCTAGTAGTACCTTTTTTTTAAAATAAAACTATTCTTCTGTGAGTGCATATAAAATAAAATTTCTTGATTTCGCCGGCACTCAGATTACAATTTTAACTGAAGATGTGTGAATATTTGCATGTAAAATTGTAACTGGCAAATTTGACATTTAGTTTGTAAATATATTTATTATATATTGATTCAATAATGTAATTACTTTTGCTTTTTTTAAAACCAAATCGATCGGGTCTTTTAAACATTTCACTCGTCGAATTCGACGGGATTCCACTCGTTTTATTGTTAAATTGCATTTTCTTTTACATAGTCTATAAAAAAGCGTTTAAACTAAAGAAAAAAAATCCGTTTTTGATGAATCTAGTCAATGAAGAAGTAGCACGTCAAATTGTATCTTTATTATTCCGCGATTCCAATGCCTCAGAGAGAAAATGCTATTCAATTGGGTATTTCAAGCCTTTCTGTTTGCTATTATAAGTGATAAACACAAGAAAAATGAAGTTAGTTCATTGCAACCTAAATTGGGCCGCTCTTCTAAAAAACCTCTATCGATTTTTTTTTTTTTTTTTGCACAAAAATATGACAACTACTGTCAATGAAAGGGATCTCTTATTGAATATCAAGAGAATTAACTTATTTTAATACAAACACTGATAGAGAAGAAGCAGTCATTAACGAATTATTCTGATACTCAATGTTGCTTCCTATGTCAGAGAACATCAAAACAGCTTCTTATAGATATGACATTTTTTAATTAAAAGTGGAGAAAGATAATTTAGAATTCTGAATATCTATGTTACATACGATGTTTCGGGAAATGCTTACATCTGGCATACAAACTAGATAGAAAGAAATGGCAAGCCCGTACTCTGATCAAGAAGATGAACACTGAAATTGCAAAATAAAATATTCAAAAAAGATTTTGCTTACAAATAAGACTTCTCATCGAGAAACCAAAGCCCAGATTTGAAAGCACAAATGACGGTACACAATTCAACTATTGTTTGAAAAGGCAACTATTTCTGCTTCTATAACGAGCAAATATGAAGGTTTGATTGAACAATTCTACGTCATAAGTAATTTCTTGTATCATGCCATTTATTTGATAAATTTCGGAGATTTTTCTTTACAAACAGTTTGTAGATTCGTTGAACTACATCCCTGGTTCATCCTTGCCTATTTCAGTGCACAAGCTACTTATTAATGGCAGAGAAATAACATCTTCAACGATGTCAATTTGTAAAATGTCAGAAGACACGAAGAAGAATTGTGAAACAAAATGATCAAAATGAAAAGATTTATCGCAGAAATGCAATTGTGTGAAAAAAAAAAAAAGATAGTTTTTGCTTTTTTTAATGTCATCTGATCCTTTCATTTCAAACTTAGGTAAATTACCGAAGAAATTAAAATCATTCACCCTAAGAGTCCCAACATATTCGAATACTGCCAACGAATTCTGCTAACTATTTCAACATTTTAGCCTCTGAAGAATCTATTATACTACAGTTCATTCAAAAAATGAATTTCTGGAATACATTTTCTTTTAATAATATAAAAATTAAATAGTCTAATATTTTACTTTTCATTAACGTACTTAAATTTAGATTAAATTTGTTTTGGTTCCTTGAAAATTCCTTTTAGGTAGATATCGTATGAAATACTACTTATTGCAATCGCACCAGTTTATCTATCTATATATATATATCTCACTTTTTTATGGACACGATAGTTTCTATAATTCTTCACCAATCTCCACCAAACTGGTACATAAAATTTAGAGGATAAAATCTCGGCTAAGTTCGTTAATGGGCAAAATCGGACCAAGGGGGTCGGAATAGGGGGCGTTTTTGTGAAAACCGAAAAAACGCCATAACTTTTTAATTAAAGTAGATATCGAATCGGTTTAAAGTTTATATTGCTTCTTAAAAATGGGCCAAAAGTTTATGCATGGCAGATTTTTGATAAATTTAGAAATGGGCTCAAGGGGCGAAAAAAACAGGGTTTTGGAGAGTAAAAAATTCATAACTTCGTCAATTTTCAAGATATCAAGTCCAACTAAATTTTTTGTAAATGTTCTTAAAATTATCTAAAACTTTTGTATTTACAAGTTTTTGATAGGACCAACTTTTACCGATGAAAAAAATTAAAAACGAAAAGAAAAAGGGCTGTGAAAAAAGAGAAAAATCCATAACTCCGTCAATTTTTAAGATATCAAATCTGATTAAATTTATTTTACATCTTCTCAAAAATATCTACAACTTTTATATTGACAAGTTTTTCATAGGACCAATTCGTATAGCAAAAAGAAATTAAACAAAAATAGGAGTTGGAGAAAAAACCTCAAATCCAAACTGCTTATATTCTGACTCTTTTTTAAATTCATTTTTGATTTTAAACGCATCCAAATGGTAGATCCTCTTATTTAGAAACTGTATAAATTGACGCATTGGTCAATTTTCTGATAAAGACAGAATATATTTTTAAAAAGGCTACCAAAAAGGGTATTTTGAACAGAATTCATCGGGACTGAAAATTTAAGGAAGTATTCAAATAAGAAATTGCGTTTTTTTCTGACTCGTTTTTAAATCCATTTTTGTTCTCAAACGCATCCAATTTACAGATCCTCTTATTTAGGAACTATATAATGTGATGCACTGGTCGGTTTTTTGATAAAGACAGAATATATTTCGAAAAAGGCTACCAAAATGGGTATTTTGAACAGAATTTCCCGAAGTCTTCGTGATTTGAAAATTTAAGGAAGTTTTCACATAGCAAATTGCGTTTTTTATGACTCGTTTTAAAATCCATTTTCGCTCTCAAACGCATCCAATTTACAGATCCTCTTATTTAGGAACTATATACTGTGACGCATTGGCCAGTTTTTTTGATAAAAATAGAATATATTTTTAAAAATGCTGTCAAAGTGAGTATTTCGCACAAAATTTTCCGAAGCAATCATGATTAAAGAATTAAGGATGTATTCAAACAACAAATCGGTTATTTTATGACTCATTTTTAAATTCAATTTTTTTTCTCAAATGCATTCAACTGACAGTTTTTTGTTATTTAGGAACTGTATAATGTACTATTTTGGTCGATTTTTTAATAAATTCAGAATTTATTTCAAAATATGTTGTCAAAATGAGCATTTGAGCTAAATTTTTCTTAAGATGATTCTGATAAAACCAGTTTTTGCAGAAAAATGAAATTAAAAAATTTTCATAAACGGCCAAATGAAGTTATTAAACTGGGTTTATCTCTAATCATATATATATATATATTGTTGAAATGAGCACTCTTCGAAATCTACCTCCGCCTATAGGCCCAGCCGACAGGGATTTTATTGAAGTTTTGCCTCGAAATTTTAAATTTTATTTAAATCTTTCTAATTGTTTTTACTTTTAAATTGCCAAATTATTTATTTTTAAAGTTTAATTTTGAATCCTAATTAGCATCCTGAAAAGTTTATGAAATTTCATACAAATTAAATGACTTTTGAGGCATTTAAATTTTTGTTCTGCCATATTGTATCCACCTTTTTTTTTTTTTTTTTGTATTCTGACTTACAAGGAAGGTCTCCATTGGGGGCATACTCAGAATTTTTTGAAAAAAATACGAATTAAACTACTCGTGTAGGTAATAAAAGATCAGTGAAAATTAGCGGCGGAATTACATTATTAGATATGTGGGAGCGATTCTTTCTCCAACAGCCAAGTATCATGTCTTGTAAGGTTCTTCATATCGCAACTCTGATAGAAAAGGTCTTTAGAAAGCAGACGATTTTCTGAAAAAACTCCATTCAGACGAAAAGCCGAAGAAAAAAGAAATGAACGGAAGAGATCGTTGGATGGAATGTGGGTGTTGACTTTAAAAGAATGTTGATTAAGATGACGCGATTAAGATGTTTTAATTAAAGTTTAATTTTGAATGTTCGAATTGTAAATATTAATATGTAAATATCTTTTTTGTAAATATTAACGTTTAATATAAGTCATTTAAAAGTTTAAAAACGGTGTCAGAATTTAATTTACCTCCGAGTTTATTTACTTACTAGCGGCCTTCGCCCGCTACGCTGGTCGGTTTATCTAAAGAAATCTTGAAGTAGTTAGATAAGGTTCAGACATACATTAAAAAAAAAAAAAAAGCAAGTCGATCATTCAAAAAACGTTGGGAAATATCAAATATTTACTGTAATTTTTTAAGAAAAACAAAGTTTCGAAAAAAAAAATTAAATCGAAAAAAAATTACACTGACATATTAATGCAAGGAAATTTTCCCAGAGAGAAAATTCGCCTTGAATACAATATTTCAAATTCTTTTAATTGCTTATAGGCGTTAATGCCAACATAGTGAAAAAAAATTCCATGCTGGGAATCGAACCCGGGCCATCAGTATGGCGCACTGACGTTCTACCGACTAAACCACATGGAACGACAGCCAGCTTGAAACTTTCTCATACTTAAGTAGACTGGCGAAAACATAACGATAGCGCGTTTTAAAATCGCACAGTGACATCTATTGGATTTTATATGTACTAAAAAACGTTATGTACTAAAAAACGTGAGCAGCGCACCTAATAGTTTCTTTTTGTTACTTTTTTGTCTGTTGTCCGATTTTGATGAAACAAAGCCTATACACTGCCCGGGAGTGTGCATTCTTCATTAGTGAAAACCGCATAAAAATCCATTCAGTAGTTACGAAGATAACCTCGAACAAACAGACAGACAGACAAAAAATTCAAAAATTTTTTTTTTTGTGTTTCATTGGTTTTCTTTTATCGCCCTGACTCCATTTTTGTCAATTATCTTCAATGTACAGACACACCGGGTCCTACTGTTTTATTATATGTATAGATGTGTTCGAAAGAACTTTTATAAGAAGAATCTCCATAAATTTTGGTGTCAGAAGTGGGATAAACGAACGCCCACAGAGAAGAAATATATATATACTTTAAATAATCTGGAAGCCGTTATTATTTAGAATTGTGATAGAATCCTTGCTGGAAATTATTATGAGGAAATTTTTTTTGAATATATGTTTAATGATATGAAGCTGTTGGATACTGCGACAACAATGCTGTTTAAATGTGTGAAGCTGAGCATCTGATTATGAAGTGAGTTTATTATTTCATTTTTCTTTTCAATAATGGAAAAATTAGTTGATTTAAAGGAATTAGAGTTTTCTTTAAAAACTGAAAAATCAGCTAGTATTAAGATATTGCACAAATTAATTTTTGGAGAAATCGGTGACAGAAATAATCGACGTAGAATTCGGAATTTTACTGGGTTTACGTTTGAAGTAGATTCCGATGAATATCAAACTAAATTCAAAGAAATTAAAGATAATTTTTCTGTTAACGACTTAATTACCATTTGCAATGTTTTGTGTATAAATAATTCGGGAACTTTTGATGAAATTGCTGCCAGAATAATTTCTAGTTTATGTGATTTTAATATTTTAAAAATTAATATGATAGCCGATGTAGGTACTCTTAGTGATGACGAAAGTGTTGATGAATTTAATGATGATTTACAAGATAAAACTAAAAATATTTCAACTGTTTTTGAGAATAATATGAGAAATGATTCTGGTAGTTCTAATTGTGAAAGTAATGAAAATCAGAAAATTCTAATTCCTGATTATGTTATTAAACCAAGCATTTCTATTAATGATATTGAAAGTATGATTACAATGTTTGAAGGTACTCAAGTACAAAATATTAATAAATGGATTGCCGATTTTGAAGATATTGTTTCATTATTTAACGTTAGTGATTTGCACAAATTGATTCTGACTAAACGCCGTATGACAGGCAAAGCAAAATTATTTCTTGAAAGTGAAACAAATATTAATTCGTGGTCTAAATTAAAAGCCCTACTCATATCTGAATTTGGTCAAACGTGCAATTCAGCTGAATTACACGAATTGCTGTCCAAAAGAAAAATTAGACCACATGAATCGTTAGATGAATATTTTTTAAATATGAAACAATTATGCTCAAAAGGCAATATTGAAGATTCTGCCCTTATTCAGTATGTAATAAATGGAATTAATGACCCCATTTCTAAAAAATCTTTTTTGTATGGTTGTCCCAATATTGCTGAATTTAAACAAAAATTAAAGATTTATGAAAAAATAAGATCGGAGTATGAAAATGCAAAATTTCATAAATATGAAGGAGCTAAGCCTAAAATTAAATCCGAAGTTGAAGTTAAGAACAAATTTAAGCCCGTAAAGCCAAATATGCGTTGTTTTAATTGTGGCGGGAATAATCATAAGAGTAGTAACTGTGTAAATAAAGATAAAGGGCCGCTTTGTTTTGCTTGTAACGCTTATGGTCATAAATCATTTCAATGTAATAAATCTAAAGATACAAGTGTTAAAAATGCTCAGTCACAAGTAAACATTATTACATCCCAAGATTTAATTCTGAAAGAGATAAAGCTTTATTCTTTGCGTTTAATCTCTTTAATAGATACTGGTAGCCAAAAGACTGTTAAAGAAAAGTATTTATGATAATTTGAAGAACTTTGTAGAATTAAAACCTACGAGTATCTCTTTGACCGGTCTAGGAAAAGCCTCAATTAAACCAGAAGGTTGTTTCAATTCAGAAATCGAAGTAGATGGTTCAAAATTTAAAGTTACTATTTTTGTCGTTAAGGACAGTTGCATTAATTTCGATTTAATTATTGGCACTGATGTTATTCATCAAGGTACATTAACTATTTCTGAGAATAAAGTGAAACTGTTTAAAGCTGAAGTTCAGTCTAATGACTTTTTAGTTAATATTGTAAATGTTTTGGATGAGCCTAAAATTGATTTAACTCACATTGCTGACAAAAAATTACGTTCAGAGTTATACTCTTTAATTAAAAATTATGTACCAATTAAAACTAAAACAGTAGATGTTAAAATTAAAATTAATTTAACTGACGAAATCCCAGTTTGTTCTTCTCCTCGAAGATTACCGCCATGCGAGAAAAAAATAGTCGAAAACCAAATTGAGGAGTGGCTAGCTCAGGGAATAATTCGAGAAAGTTCTTCTAATTTTTCTTCGCTGGTTGTGTTAGTCAAGAAAAAAGATAACACAATGAGACTTTGTGTTGATTACAGATGTCTTAACAAAAAGACAGTACGTGAGCATTTCCCCTTGCCAGTTATTGATGATGTAATAGACTAATTACATTCTGCCGAAGTATTTACCACCATAGATTTGAAAAACGGTTTCTTTCATGTAGATGTTGAAGAAGACTCGCGGAAATACACCTCATTTGTTACTCATGAAGGACAATACGAATTTTTGAAATGTCCATTCGGGTTGACCAATAGCCCTAGTGTTTTTCAAAAGTATATTTATAATGTATTTCGAAACCTATTAAAAGATCACATTGTTGTCATTTATATGGATGATTTAATAATACCTGCTAAAAACGAAGCTGAAGGTCTAGAAAAATTAAAACTTGTACTCGAAACTGCATCGGAATATGGATTAGAATTAAATCTTAAAAAATGCAATTTTTTGAAGCGTGAAATTGATTTCTTGGGGTATAGAATCATAAATGGTAAATTGTATCCCTCTCCACTGAAGACTAAAGCAGTAATAAATTTTCCCGAACCAAAGTGTACCAAAGATGTTCAAAGTTATTTAGGATTGGCAGGATACTTTCGAAAATTTACAAGAAATTATTCGGTTATAGCTAAACCGTTAAGTGACCTGCTAAGAAAAGATTCAAAATTTAAATTCGATATAGAAGAACAAAGAGATTTAATGAACTCAAACGTATTTTGTCGTCAGAACCAGTACTTTTAATTTACAATCCCAAAAGTGCGACCGAAATGCATTGTGATGCCAGTATTGATGGCTATGGAGCTGTTTTAATGCAACAATCTCCAGTAGATAATCAATTTCATCCAGTTTATTTCGCAAGTAAAAAAACCACCGAAGCTGAACGGAAGTACACTAGTTACGAATTAGAAGTTTTAGCTGTAATTGAAGCCCTGAAAAAGTTTAGAGTATATGTGCTAGGTATCCCATTTAAAATTGTAACCGATTGTAATGCATTTAAAATGACTATGGATAAAAAAGAAATGAGTACAAAAATAGCTAGATGGGCAATAATGTTATCCGATTTTGATTATGTTATTGAACATAGACAGGGTAGCAGTATGAGACATGTCGATGCATTAAGTAGGTATCCTATTTGTATGGTAATCCAAGATAGCTTAACTTTAAAAATTATCCAAGCTCAAGAAACCGATGACCATATTAAAACAATAAAAGAAATCCTAAAGGTGAAATCTTATGATGATTATCTAGTTAAAAATGATGTTCTTTATAAATGTGTTAATGGTAATGATTTATTAGTTGTACCGGAAGACATGCAAATGAATATAATCAAGGCCGCTCACGAAAAAGGTCATTACGCAGTTGCAAGAACAGAGAAAAGTTTAGAAAATGATTTTTACATCCCTAAAGTTAAACAAAAAATTGAGAAATGTATAGCAAATTGTGTTCCCTGTATTTTAGTTAATAGAAAGTGTGGTAAACAAGAAGGCTTACTTCATCCAATAGAAAAAGAAGAAACTCCATTACATACGTACCATGTTGATCACTTAGGTCCATTAGAAAGCACTAATAAAAATTACAAACATATCCTTTCGGTCATTGACGCATTCACAAAATTTGTTTGGTTGTATCCCACAAAATCTACCGATGCTGCCGAAGTAATTTCTAAATTAGAAATCCAAAAATCTATCTTTGGAAATCCAGTTCGAATTATATCAGATAAAGGTCCTGCATTTACCTCTAAAGCTTTTGAAGATTATTGCATCAATGACACCGATTACCACTGGATTACCCAGGTCTAACGGCCAAGTTGAGCGTCTAAATTCTGTCATAATATCTGTTCTGTCTAAATTGTCTGTCGATAATCCTAAAAAATGGTATACACATGTAAGCAACGTCCAACAGGTGATAAATTCGACTTTTCAGAGAAGTATAAGCA
Source organism: Maratus speculifer (assembly GCA_964019185.1). NCBI lineage: Eukaryota > Metazoa > Arthropoda > Arachnida > Araneae > Salticidae > Maratus > Maratus speculifer. The sequence continues at coordinate 17,688,250 of OZ025292.1, read as the reverse complement.
CAATTCCTTTTGAATTGATGTTTGGTACTAAAATGAAACTAAAAAATAACATTGAAATTACTAGTCTTCTGAATGCTGAAATACAATCTGATTTTACAAATAATCGCGAAGATATGAGAAAAAATGCTAAAAAACAGATTTTAAAAGTCCAAGAAGAGAACCGTAAAACTTACAACCTCAGACGAAAGAAAGCTAACAAATTTAAGATTAATGATGTGGTTGCTATAAAACGCACACAACAAGGTCCAGGTTTGAAGTTAAAACCAAAATATTTAGGTCCGTACAAAGTCATAAAAGTAAAAAATAATGACACCTACGATGTAAAGAAACTTGGATTCAACGAAGGACCCATGATCACCAGTACATGTGCAGAGTACATGAAGCCGTGGACGGACGAAGCTTGAAAGAAAAAAAAAAAAAATGAATTTCACCGATTGTGACACTATACCAACTATGACAAACCTCTGGACTGACAACTAATAGAATTTTAACTTTATTCTCGAAAAGACGTAAGGTAAAAGAAGATGAAAAGACGTATGAAAGAAGACGAAAAGACGTAAAATAAAAGAAGACGGAAGACGTAAGAAAGAAAAGACGTAAGGTAATAGAAGATGAAAAGACGTATGAAAGAAGACGAAAAGATGTAAGATAAAAGAAGATGAAAGGTCGTAAGAAAGAGAAGACGAAAAGACGCGAAAAAAAAATATATGATTTTTTTCAAGAAATAATCTAAGCTTTGATAAACAATTTGAATAATGACTTTTTTCAATTAAGACTTTGGATGCTGCTGTGTTTTTTTTTTTTCTTTATCTTTACCCCCCCCCCCCCCTCCCCAAGATCTTTTGACAGAAATTGCGTCTATCGCGATCCTTTGTCAAAAAATAGTTTCCTCCGTAATTCTGACAAAAATAATGTTTTTTCAATATCGCTTGATTAAAATCTTTATCACGATTCTTTGAAAGAAACTACGTCATTTTCCTGATCCTTCGACAGGTACCACGTTTATTTTGCTATGCTTTGACAAAAAATGTGTCTTTTTTGTGATCTTTTGTCAGAAATAGAGCTTTTCCCCCCCGCAATCTTTTGACAAATATCACGCATTATCAGCCATCTTTTGAAAAAAATTGTATATTTTTTCATGATCTTTAGATGAAAAACGCCTTTTCTTCGATCTTTTGACAAAAATCTCATTTTCTCTGCAATAGCATTTTTTCCATGATCATTTGAGGAAAATTATGCCTTATGAGACTCTCTGACAGAGACCGAGTTATTTTCGAGATTCGACAGAAAAAACTTATTTCTTGAGATCCGTCGACAGGAATCACATTTATTTATAAACTAGCAGTTAAACGTGACTTCGTTCACATAACATTTAAAGAAAAAATAATTTATCAATCAAGCAAAAAATTTCGATGATGAAAAGCATGTGTAATTAACTTTTTATCGCGAATTTATGGTAAAAAAAAACTTTTGATAATCCCTATTTGCTAATTTGTTTGCTGGTCAAAATTTTCCTTTCAGCGATTAATACTAATAGATAGAAACATTCTTGAATTCTTTTGTTCAGCCCTGTAGTTTTCCAAGTGCCTTTAATACACGAAAGTATCTTTCTAAAATTTATTTCAAACAAAAATATTTCTTATTACTACCTAAATTACATTTTCAGAAATTATCATCCGAAGACAACCTTGTATCCAGTTCTTTGCGGGACCCTGTTTATCATTTTATATATATACTACAAACATTTCTTAGTTTACTAAATGCAGTTCAAAATAAAAATGCATATTTTATTTAAAAACCACCTTTAAGTAAATTACGCTCATATTCAGTAACCTTTCCGAGATCTTTTGTGTAACCCTGTATATCTAAATTTAACTATTTATACTATTACCATTTATACTCTCCATTTAATATGCATACATTTAGCGAAACTTAAAAGCACATATAATTCAAAATGCATTTCATCCATGCAACAGTCATCATCCATGATATACAGTACTTCGGATAGATATATAATATTTGAAATCTTTTGTGTGTCCCTGTAAATGCTATGCACTTTGTATTATGCATGAAATAACTTGCATTAAGCCTCAGCAACATATATCAATTTGATTATACATGAAATCGTTTACCATAATTAAAATATGCCGGAAACTGTTCCTCCCTTTATTCCTATGCAATGAAATTCTTCTGTCTGACCCTGTAAATGAATAGTAAGTGCCCTTTTCACTACATACTTTACAAAATGTATACAAAATATTTTAGTGCACTTTGTAAATGTATATAAATTTGAATATGTTCTACAGGCTATAACATCGTTAAATTTAATTAAAACGATTTTTCCCCATAATGCCGTAATACAAGGAAGTTTTTTGACTATCCCTGTAAATAAACTAATCATGGTAGAAACTTTATTTTCAATAGGTATTCGTGCTAGGAAATCTGAGTATATTTACGAAAGTTAGAAAGCCACCAGACAGACAAACCGAAAGCATAACTTTTCAACTTTGTTCGAAAGTGTTAAAAAATCGAGCCAAAAATATATTAATCAATGATGATTTTATTTCCCACCTTTTCCCCACAAAAAATTTCTTCCATTGATAATTATGAGTTTTGAATAAAAACATTCATTTGTATGTAACTTATTAATTAGTATAAGTGAAAAATATTTCTGATTCATTTTAAATATGACGTCATTATTTATCTCGCTCCATTAGCTACTGATATTCATACCCCTTGTATTTTTAACGACTGCTATAAAGTAGGGGGAACTGGGGTACATTGATACATGGGGCACATTGATACACCCCCTCTACCGCTCACAGGGTCATTACAGGAAGTTTCACAACAGCTCCAAAAGATGATGCTAGTGTATTCAACTACATACAGAAAATCTTGGAATGATTCAGTAGTTTGATGAAATGGGACGGGTGATTTAATGTTTTTGTTATTCAAAAGTAAATATGAGTTGTACAATTGAAATGCTATTATATAACTGTTCCAGTATTTTCAACCAAAATGAATACTCTCCCTGGTAAGTACAGCTACTCTTTATCAGTTCTTCATTATTTATTGTTAGATATATTGTGAAGTGTTGGATTTGAGACTCATTTTATTCAAAATCGCTGTATGGGGCACATTGATACAGTCTATGACGGGGCACATTGATACAGCCTAAATCCTTTAATAGTTCATATTTTCATTATCTTTTATTATTTTTTTTACCATACACTCCTTAATCCAACCTTTTTTTCACGAAAAATTTCTAATATTAGTTTTTATTGAAGTGAAATAGCTCTAATTTGTTTATATTAGAACATTTTATAGTATTTTTGAAAACAGAAGACGTAGGAACTTACCCAGCATCTAGTGCTAGTAGAACTAATAAAAGAAAAGGACACCATTCTGGCAAATCTCGAATTTATATCGATTCTCCAGAGAAAAAAGTATTTTCGACATGCGAAATGTTAAGTAAGAGAAACAAACTGCAGAACAGAAAATGATACTTATATTATAAACAGAATTTTTAATATAATTATCCTTTATTTTCGGTTTATGAACCTATTTATAAACAGAAAAACTGGTAATTTTTTCATCTTTCATAAGAAAGAAGATAATGCTGGGGTTGAAGTGCTAGATATGACAAAGTTACCACAGCCAACAATCAGACAAGAAACAGCCAGAACATCAGGTCATAATATATTTAAATTTTGATTGCTTTAATATTGCTTAAAAATAAATTGTGGGTGATTTAATTTTTATAAATAAATATAAAATGGTTTTCTAATTCATTTTCTATGAAAAATATGCATTGGTATTATTTTGTCGTCATTTTTCTCAAACGTATCAATCTGCCCCGGGGATGGGGCACATTGATACAAATGACTTTTTTTGATTTTTTTAAAATTACATGCAAAAATACTATATAAAACAATGATTGCACATTTTTATAACATACTACACAAGTTTTGCTGTCACCTCATGGAAAAAAAACTTGAATTTTCTACTTTCTTGACACCAAAAAAAAAATCTTAGAAAAAAACTGTATCAATGTACCCCAGTTCCCCCTACCTGTTTTATTTCAACTATGACGTCACATTTTCATGAGTGAACCATTTTATTAAAAATATAATTCTTTTTAATTTATGTCACCATATTTTACACAAAAATTCCCATTAACTAAACAAATATCCTTGTTAAATGTATTATAAAAAATACACCTTTTATTTTTATTTCAAACATGACGTCATATTTATTTTCTTTTAAATTATTTCATTATAGTTTTTCGCGTGGAAGTTTTCTATTAAAAATTCATTGCTGCTGAAAAATTATTATTCCAATTTTTTATTTTCTTGGCAACAGGAAAGGAAAATGGTTAAATTTTATCTGAAAAATGCCTATTGATTTTGTATGAAAAATAATTAAATTTTGAATTAAGGAAAATATTTGAATAAAATAAAAATTACCCTATTATTTAATCCGGACTTCTAACTTTACGTCTGCAAAATTTCAAAGCAATCGGTTCAGTAGTTACGGCGGGAAAGCGAAACAACAAACAAACTCACTTTCCGATTTATAATATTAGTAAGGATTCTTTGACGAAAAACTTATCTTTTTGCGATTTTTTGAATGAAAAAGCGCTTTTTTCTGCAATCTTTTGACAGAAATGCCTTCTTCCGAGATCATTTGACGAGAACCACGTTTTATTCATAACCTTCAGACAAAAAAAAAAAAAAAAAAAAAAAAAAAAAAAGTCTTTTCGTGATCTTTTGGCAAAAAACGTGTCATTTTTAGTCTGCAGCGATTTTTCTGTCATGCTTCCATCCTCGGGAGTTTTTAAAAGATCGAATTCCGTCCTGTGGATGGAAAACTTGTACCCATGGAAAGAACATATCTCCAAAATTTAAAGCAAATCTCATGATTCTAGATAAACACACATTTAATTCAAAATTGATTATCCCCGTTCCTTCCTTTATACTTAATCATTAAACCTCCAAAACTATTCAGAGATTTGCCTTATTAAAAAAACTTTCATCCAAAATTTAAAGCCAATTTGATAATTCTGCATACAAATTCATTTGTCTAATTTTAATCTAATTCTTAATTTTATCATCTAATTGTCCGATCAATGAACTCTTAAAACTAATCCTGGAGGCGCTTCATCAGAATGACCCTATATCTAAATTTGAATGAAGTCTGATAATTCTGCATGAAAAACTAATTATTTAAATTAAGGGGGCCACATCAGAATTATTCTATATCTAAAATTTGAAGTAAACCTGATGTATTTTTGAGTTAACATGTTGGGCACATAATTTCTTGGGCTTTTACAGCCTGTGAACCAGGGTTGGCAAGTTTCTTCCACAGTGGAAAAAACCACGGAAAAAACTGTCTGGAAGAAATAGGTTTCTTCCAAGTGAAAGAAATGGAAGAAACTTTTTTTCTTTAAGAATTTACCATATCTTTCAATTTTGTAAGATATTTATTATATTTTATTCCTATAATCTAATATAAATTAATTTCACAGGACCAAAACAAATTTAAGCATATAGGCTAAATTAATCATTGCATCAGTTTTTTTAGCAAAGATCACATACAACACTTAACTAGAGATCTTCAAACATTGCCTAAATGAATACAAATTGGATAATCTAAAATACACAAAATCTAAAATACACAAAATCAGTTAAATGTTATTCATTTCAATTTAACCAACATACATTTTTTTTATTTAAGTTTCTGAAACTAGTAGTAAATAGTAGAGATTCTTTACTAATGGTAGAATGAAACCCATTTAAATAAAAGCTTTTATTTTACATCAATTTTATTAATGTAAATGTTTAATAATTACTATATTAAATAGAGATCAATCAAAAATACAGTTTTGTTTTTTGCCTTAAATCTGAGTTTTGCCAAAAACGAGGGTGAAAATTTGGCCAGATCGAAACACTTAGTATTCCAAAAATCTTGTTTTTTCCTTCGGAAATTTCCAATTTGAACTGTATTGGCTCAAATGAATGTATTGCAATAAATTTCATTGTTTATAATTATGAGTCATGATTTATCAATCACTTCATAGAAAATTTTTAATTTAAACTGCATTAGATTTCAAATATTCTCCGAGAAAGTTCTAGAATAACAAATGATCATTTACAAAAATCATTAGAGAAGAAAAATCAAGATGTATATACCTAACTAAAATATTTTTTAATTAAATGAAATTCGTATAGTTAGAAAATCTTTGTGTCATGGATGAATTACGTATTATTGTACATGAAAATAAAGTTTTGGATTATTAACAGTTTTACATGATAAATATCATACATAATTAATTTCAATTATGTATATTTATGTATGTATTAATTACTTTAAAACATCCAATTTAATTTTTTTTTTTTTGATATCATTTTCGGTTAAAAAGTAGAAAGATCACCTAAATCCAGTTTTGGCTTTAAAAACCTGTTTCGATCTATATTCAATATTAGAAAAAGTCATTAAAATCTTTATTTTTCTTAGTGTAGTGCAACATAGTATGGCAAAAAAGTTTTTCAGCAGTAAGCTGCTGCAATCAATTTCTCAACTTCAATTGGATAAAAGCAAAAAATGAAGGATTTTTTTTTTTTTTTTCCAAATCCTACACTTCAGGATAGTTTAAAAGCATTTTGACATATATATATAGATGTTTTTAGAACACTAATCTTTTAAAATCAGCATTGAAAATTCATGCTAGATGAAAAATACAAAAATTACAAATTTATTTATTTAATGTGTTGCACAGTTTAAAATAATGCACATTCATATGAAAATAATGTATTTTTATGTGAAAAATAAACAATTTATAGGTAGTTTCTTTTTCTTTTTTTATAAATGGAGCAATTAATAAAAAGACCCATTCCATAATAAAAGAATATCCCAACCTCTACAGTAGTAAAAATCCATCAACTGAAAATGTCTACTGAACCTGAAGTTTGTTATTAAAAATAGCTTATCTTTGCAAAAATATTTTTAATAATTAAATTTTCCAATTTAGATGTCATGTAATTATACTTTAATTCTTTTATATACTTAATGTACTTTAATTTTGAACATTTGTTTTGGTTTCTGGTGGTTTCTTCCACTGTCCTGGAAGAAACCCAACCCTGCTGTGAACTAAAACCTTAAATACAGTATTTAGCTGCTTTCAACAATTCAATAGTACTAAATTTTTTATTGCAAGTGAAAGTAAATTTGATATATTATTTCAATGCCGGAATACTTTTAGATACAAATAGAACCTTCCTATGCCAAAAATCATTAAAAACTGCATTAGAACCTTATTTTCTGGATACAACAAAAAACTTGTGTCCATCTTGTTTTCTGAAATACATGTTTAGCTTTCAATTTAGGCTTTAATATGTAGTAAATCGAAACTATAAAAAAAATAAAAATTAAAACATTTTTACAAATCCCAGTCATGGCAAACTTTGATGTCTGCCAAGAAAGCTGCTTCATCTCAATCTATGCATGGCAGTCAACATTTTTAAAAAGTAGTTGAAACTGTACCCCATTTACAAATTCAGGGTTCATACAGAGTTGGGGAGAAAAAAATCCAAGGAGTCCAAAAAATTTTAAGGACTTGCCACTTTTGTTGTTATTTATGTGGCATGCACTTGCAAGCCCCAATTCCACAGGGGTTCTGCGAGTTCCCCCCCCCCCCCACGAGAGAGAGAGAGAGAGGGGGGGGGGGTATCCGCGATCTTCAGACAAAATCGGCGCTTTCCTGCGATCTCCAGATGAAATCAGCGATTTATCTGCAATATTTTAACAAAATCTGCAATTTATTGTGATCTTTTGTCAAAATCGGCAATCTTTTGACGAAATTGGCATTTTTCCATCTTTTTTATGAAATCGACGATTTTAGACAAAATTTGCATTTTTACACGATCTTTTCTCGAAAACGGCATTTTATCCCTGCGATCTTTTGATGAATTCGGCATCTTTCCCGTGATCTTTTGATGAAATCGGCGTTTTTTTTTTCAATGATCTTTTGACAAAATATTTGTAAGCGATCTTTTATCGAAAACGGCATTTTTTCTAACGATCTTTTAACGAAATCAGCGTTATATCCGCAATCTTTAGACGGAATCTACATTTTCCCATGGTTTTCTCAGAAGAAATTAGCGTTTTATCTGCAATATTTCGTGAAATTGCCGTTTTAACCGCGATCCGAACAGGAAACTTGCGTTTTTCAGCGATCTTTTGACAAACTTCATTGACAAAAACATTGACAAAATGTGTGCTTTTTCGGCGATCCTTTCACGAAATTTGCATTTCTCTGGGATTGTTTTTCCCGCACACAAAACCGTACAGATTGGCAACTATGCGGAACTGATAACCTAATTTCAAATTTTTGGAAGAGAATCATCCCTGAATCCACCGTTATCAGCAAAATTGAGGATGATGATTAATATTATGAAGAAGAAATCAAAGTTGTATGTCTAGCTGTGAAGGAATTAAACAGTGCAATCACTTTTTTGAAATTAGAAGCTCAGGTGTGTCTGGATTATTCTTTTCACTTTTCTTTCCCTTATGGCCGTAAAAAGTAAATCAGTTTGGTGGCTATTAGTACAATACCAACCAATCACTGCTGTGCTTCTGATGAATGACGTGTATAAAAGGTTTACCATGCGTTTTACAATCGCATTCCCCCCCCCCCCCCCCCCCGGGAGTAATATTGTTTGCGTGTAAAACCACAAGACAATTTAAGGAGTTTCTAAGGAGTATTTTGTTTATCTAAGTACTACTTGGGAACGTTTTCATTTCTAAGTAGTTTCTAGGGAGTCCAAGGAGTCTGTACAAACCCTGAAATTCTAACAATATGAGGCTATCATTTGCAGTGTAAAGAATTTGAATAGCCAATCCTAACTGCTAATATGTACATACCAACTGGCCCAGCTGCATAAGCATTTTTCTTTATAATGATTAATATATTTGAGAATATTTTGTTAACACGCAATGTTTAACATTATTTGATAATGTTAAGAAATATTTCACGCACACAGATAACCACTTGCTAATCTTAATCCTATGGTAAAAATTCAAGATTTCATTTGCATTTCAATATCCAAAAAAATCCCCCTCCAACTGAATAGCTGAGGTCTCTTGACAAAAGTCTTTTTGTTTTAATGAGGATTTTTTTATTTTCAAAAACCACTTTTGAAAAATAAAAAGCCTAAAAAAACCTTTAGGATGTTTAGATTGCCCTTGTAGAGATCAATCTCAGCTAGCCAATGACTGAATATTGAAAAGCAAATGAGATTTTAAAAACTTCTTTCAAAAGGATTAACTTTAGCACTCCTTTCTCACGTGTGAAGTAGCCACTTAAGAGTTGACTACTTCACTCAGGTGAAATCACCAGTTTAATGTTAAACCCTGTTTGCACCAAGAAAGTTGAGTCACTTAAGTTTTTTTGAAGCAATCGTATCCAGAATCAAGATTCTCAATTGAGCAAGTTTCTGAAACTCTACCTTTGACCTTGATCATGAGTGTAGTGGAAATCTGCCTCCTGAACATTTTTTCTTTTAAATTACTGGAGTTGAGTCCTGAAAATAATTATCAACTATTATTGCAAGTTAGTGGGTTTTTTTTGTAATCAAAGGCCAAAATTTGAAAATGTTGACCTTATTTCCTACCACAAAAGAAATTGGGAGCATAACTAAATTATATATATATATATATATATATATATATAAGGCGGGATAATTACACTGCAAAAAAGTTATAAGTTTCATAAATTATGTACATGCTCAGATGTCAATTTTGGCAAGTGATAATGTTTAGTTGAAGCGAACAGGTGAAGTCTAATTTCAGGGATCCCGCTTCAAAAATGTTAAATGACTTTACTATCTCAGTGCAAACAGGTATAAAGGTAGAAATTTAAAATCTAGTTTGCATTTCTATATTTGATTTTTTTTAAATTATTGGATAGTATGTTTTTTTAAATAGGCCTTTTTTTTTTTTTTTTTTTTTTAAATGAAGATACTTTTGAATGATTCAGAAAATTAAATTATTAAAAATCTTATCTAAAGAGTAAAATGTTTGTATAGATATATACTGAACTATCCAATTTTAAAAAAAAGGTTAAAATATTTAAAAGCAAACAAGATTTTAAAATGTTCTCTCAATCAAAATTAACACGAATGGAGTTGTGAGAATTTAAGAAGCATTTGATAGCCTCAAGAACCTGCTTTAGTTGTTCAATAAAGACTAGTGTCAAATTGTCTCCGTATATCGCTGAACTGTGTAACACTACATTTTCTGCACTGGTTTGAAATGAGAGATACTGAAAGTGTCAAGTAATGAAATAAAATACGAGAACTTCAGAATCTTCATATTAATGGATTATTTATAGTCTTTATTATTAAAACCTTGATTTTTCAATTTGAAAACTCAAGATCTGAATTATTTAAATCACAACAGAAGTATAAAAGTAATCAATACATGTCTGCTAAAAATCAGACGATTTGGGACGATTCGAGGGGAGGATTTAAATCGATACATTAAACTTAAATAATATATTTTTATATAGCTGGACACAACTGCTTGGCAACTTTTTTAACAGCAGAGTAAACTTTCACAATATGCTTACATAGGCATCATAGGACTATTGTAGTTATAAATAAAATATAGTTTAGAATAAGCTTTTGATTCCTAAGCACACTACCACAAGTTCCTTGTAATTTTAATTGTAAACAAACTTGTCACAATGTTTGAACTATGAACTTTCAGTACTTTCCATGAAAATACAGAGCAACTATTAGAACCAGTCTTATTCCAAACCTACAATTTTCTAATAAAATTATGTTGTGCACACTTTTTTTCTTTTGTTTAGGTTTGTGACCTGCTAAACAAGACGCTTTGCAGAAAAGAGCAAAGTTCTCAGTTCTAAAACAGATCTCCAACATCTTTTAAAAATTTTATTTAAACATGAAGCAGGAAGAAGCTTTGGCAGCAACCTCCATTTTCTTAGTATGGAAAAAAGAAAAACTAATACAGCCTCAACAAGCAAGAGGGATGCATTAGTCAACTTACAAATGTAGTAACAAAAAAACCAAGATATATCCATTAGTTTACAATAAAATTTAGTTTCAGTTTGATTTTCTGTTTTTTTAAAAAAGACAAAAATGGTTGAGAAAAACAGTGTTTAAGAGAAAAAGGAGCTGTACTAGCCATAATTTAACTATCCAAAATTTAAATGTGAAAATCAGTAGCATCAATTATAATTTAAAACAGTCCACTGAAACATTTCCCCCTCAATTTATTTTTAATTTTAATGTATAGCAATTTTGAAAGAAACATTGACAACAAAAATCAAAATATGTATAATTTTCTTTTTTAATTATATATATTATAATTTTAAACTGCTGAAAATTTCACATTTGGCTTGGTATGCAATATACAGAAAAGTACAAATGAAGCTTTCAGCACTGTTTCTAGCAGATCATGTTAGTTCAGACTTTTTTCTTTTCAAAATTTTCAATATGTTAATTTGTTCTACATAGCTTCTTTATTAAAAAAGATGCAAGCACAAGATTGATGGGATGTGACAATGCTCAAAATACCTCATATCAATTTTAATACTTCGGGCCAATAAAAATCTCTGAATAATGAACAATTTAAATAAAATTTTAAATAGTATTGGGAGCATGTACAAAATATACCAAATAACTTATGAAATTAAAATCCCAGACTGGGCTGAAACAAATTTTAAAAACAGGATATTTTGCAACGTCACAGTTCAAAATAACAGCTACCACCACATTACAGATTGACATAAGGTTTGAGCCAGAATTATATTTGGCCAAAATAAAACCTAGAATGAGACTATTTCATTAGATAGCAAATACAAAGTACTTTTGTCTGTATGGGAATTAAATTTGAAAATTTTCAGACAGAGCAAGTTCTGCTCAGATTCAATTTTTTTGAATTACTTGAGCACTAACTTGCAAGGCCTGGATTTGAAGAAAACTAGGAGAAGGGGGAAAAAACCCACCAGCTTTTTTTTCATTTTTCTTTTTTTTGTGGCTAAGTTCTGGCAAAGCCCATTATTTATAACTCTGCAGCAAGTTGTGTGCCCAGAGAAAGACACAAGGCTTTTAGTTTGTTTTTTGTTTCTCAAAGAATTCCAGTTGAAGGCATCACTGTAAAAAGTCAGAAATGTAAACTAATGATCTTCAAAACAGTTTTGGGCTATGCTCAGATGGTGGTGCAATCAATAACAATTAAAGGCTTGTTTGAGGCTGGGGACGTGTTTGGTATAGGTAGTGCTGCATGACTATCAGTTGTCTCCAGCTTCAGGCTGCTCTTCACCATCCCCTTGTGTATCTGATGTCCAAAGCTGAAAAAAAAATATCAAAATAAATTAAAGACATGTGCAATGAACTATAAAAAACTCCTACATTAAAATTTAGGTATCTCAGTTTTAGAAGTTTACATACTGAAATTTAATGTCTTCTAATAAAGTAAAATCCATACTACTTTAAATTGCATTTAATTTCAGCTAAGAGATATATATGAAAATGAGTGAAAATAGGCCTAGCCCATGCAAAAGCTAATGAATTTTGATCAAGGTTAATTTCCAAAGAAATTAAATTTTTAATATGCATCTCACCCTTAGAATACTATGGGCAATTAATGTGTATTTTCAGGGGCGAGGAATTTTTCAAAATTCTTACCAGCCAAAGATTTATTTCACCAGCCAGCAAGATGTAACACACGCACAGTTGAAAATAGTTATGAGAAAATCGCGCACGAAATTACTATTATTACAATACATTTTTGTAATTCTTTTTTTCCCTATAGTATTAAGAAATATAATGCAATAGAGGTAAGCTTAATATAAGATAGAACTTAGTGCTATATTTACACTGTAATAATTTTGAAAGTTAAAATATGTAGATTGAAAAAGTCTCTGATAATATCTACTGCCTACAGTTTTTCAAAAACTAAAAAAAAATGCACTCACCTTGCCAAAAAATCCACCCGCCACTGGCGAGCAAAATGATGTATTTCCCCAACCCTGTGTATTTTGGAAGGCGAATTTAATACAGGGTTGCTACCAATGTGGGGGAAGCAAATTCCCTGACTTTTCCCAGGTGTATTTCTAGAAAATTCTAGTCTAGCAGTGTAGCGCACAATCATGGGTGCAAGTTTGAAATTTTGCCAGGACTGAAAATATTTTGAATCCCCTCACCCCCAGTGACCACATACGCACGTGCCTGATTCACGTTTTTTTCCATGACCGTTTGGCGAAATTCACCTTTCCCCCCCGCGATTTTTTGACAGATCGCGTCTGTTTAGAGATTCTTTGACAAAAATCACGTCTATTGCGATCATTTGACCAAAAATCTCGGTTTTTTGCGATTCTTTGACAAAAATTCGGGACTTTTTAGTGATCCTTTGACAAAATTCGCTTCTTTTCCACAATCTTGATTAGCAATTCTTTTACAAAAATTGCGATCTTTTGACCAAAAATCGTGGGTTTTTTTTTTTGCGATCCTTTGACAAAAAGACGCAATTGTTTCGTGATCCTTTGACAAAAAAAAAAAACGCGTTTTCTCCGCAATTCTGACAAAAATATTTTTTCTGCTATCATTTGACAAAAATCAGACCTTTTTCACGATTCTTTGAAACACTCATTTTTGGATCCTTTGACAGGAATATTGTTTATTTTGCTATTCTTTGGCGAAAAATGTGTCTTTTTTGCGATGTTTTAACAGAAATAGCACTTTTTTCTGTGATCTTTTGACAAAAATTCCGTCTTATCTCCAATCTTTTGAAAAAAAAAAAAGTGTTTTTTGTTCACGATATCTTGACAAAAAATGCCTTTTCCTCGATCTTTTGACAAAAATCGCGTTTTTTCTAAGAACATTTGAGGAGAATCGCTTCTTTTTCGTGGTTCTTTGACAGAGACCGTCACATTTTCATATTCTTCGACGGAAATAACGTTTTTCTCGAGATCCGTCGACAGGAATCTTTTATTCCGCATTTTTTTTTTTTTTACGAAAAAACGAGTCTTTTTGCGATCTTTTAAATGAAATAGGGCCTTTTTCTGCGATTCTTTTGATAGATATCTTTTTCCGCAATCATTTGACAAAAATCACGTTTTATTCAGAATCTTGACGAAAAATAGTGTCTTTTACTGCGATCTTTTGGCGAATAAAGCGCGTCATTTTTCGTTGTCGGAGATTTTTCCATCCCGCTGCTGTCCTCAGGAACTTTTAAAAGACTGAATTCACCCATGCGGGCAATGGACATTCAGAAGTTTAAAAAGATCTTTATTCCAATTCCCCTCCCAAATCAATAACAGCCTTGCTTTAAGGTTTACAATTTGAATTTCTCTTTTAGAATTTACGATTGCAAACTTTCAAATAAAGTTTCCTACAAATTGTACAAACTGCCTACAAAATATTTGTGCACTAAATTCATAAACATTCATTTTGTTAACTATATCCCAAAATCATTGTGCTTGTGATAATCATTTATTGTTACATGAAAATAACTGCTGGAAAAACTTAAAATCTGTAATAATGAGTATTAAAAATATAAAATGCGAAAGATAAAGAGAAATATTTGGGGAAAAAAAAAAAAAAAAAAAAAAAAAGGTACATAATTTCTTTTATTTTAAAATATGCAGTTTGCCAAATCATAGAAGATTCTCACTTCTGGCTGCACAATGATTAAACTTAGAGGTCACAATGAAACTTCAAATTACCCGACTTTTCCAGGTTTTAGGAGAAAAAAAAAAAAAAAAAAAATTGAAATTCCCCGATTATTTGGGTAATTTTCCCAATTCCCCGACTCTTCCAGGTTGCATAACAACCCCGTTAATTTTACTATCAAAGATTTTATTTTTTTGGGAGGCTTTTATCTCCATTTGTTAAAATGTTTTGTTGCAATCAGTTTAACTTTAATATTTTTAGTTTCTAATGTTTATGCATTCAATGTCGTACATTAGAGATGCACAACCTGTAGCCTACGAACTTCGTCAATTTTGCAATTTCTATGCATAAGCCGCAGAAAAAAAAAAAAAAAAAAAAAAAAAAAAAAAAAAAAAAAAAAAATTGTTAAATTACCTCAGGAAAATATAAAATTTTGTCAGTCGCTTAAGAATAATAAATTTCGCAGATTGAGCACGAAAAAATTGTAAATTTCAGTAATCAAGAGCAGAAAAATAGCAAATTTCATCAGTGAGAAAAAAAAAAAGAAAAAAAAAAAAAAAAAAAAAAAAAAACTCTTGCCAATTAGGCATGGGGAAAAAAATTGATTAGGCACGGAAACAAATTTCTTAGATAGGATGCGAAAAATTCGCATATATCGTTGATTGACAATGTACAAAAAACTGCAAGTTTAATTCACCGGCTGCGGAAAAATGTCACGACTTTTCTGTTTATTGTGCAAGAAATAGGCGAATTTTGTTGATCTAACACAGACAAAAAAAAAACAAATTTTGTCAATTAGGGTAAAAAAAAATTCGTTGATAAGACAATTGCATATTTTGTGATGATGCACAGAAAAATTAAATTTATACAGACAGGGGAAACAATGAGTTCTCAATTTATCAAGAGAAAAAAAAAAAAAATGCTAATTTTATCTTGTCTGTCAAAAAACATTAATTTATGGCAGTAAAAACTAGGGATGGGACGAATATTCGGCCACTATTCAGTATTCGGCCCTTTTACCGAATATTCGGTTGGCCGAATATTGAAGGCTTGTTGACCGAATATTTAGAGATATCTCGCCGAATAGTGAAAGATATCTTGCCAAATAAATTTAAGATTTGAAAAATTTCATTTCTTGCAGAACCTCGAAACACTATTTAAAAACATTAATATTTATTAAATTCTGAAAAATTCCATGCACAAGTAAAAAAGGCTCTTATGAAATTCATAACTTATTTCCTATGAAGTGAGAAATGAAAAAATTCATTCACTAAGTGTATTAATGAAGATTTTCAAAATTAAATATCAAATATTACTATTACAAATACAATGATACATCTGAAAACAGAAATGGTATCAAACTAGATACACATTAAATGACAACTTGCTTTATGAAGATGGTTTTATAAATATTTAACCAAATTCTAAATGTTGAACAAAAATTTTTATGCAAATTAGCTCCATTTTTGAGGTTTTCATAACATTAATTATGCTATTTGCTGTGCCTGTTGCAATTCCATGAACTAAAAGTGCACTTCCAATATATTTTTCAGCGATACCATTAATTTTTCCCCCCATTTCAGTACCTTACAAAAATGTCCAATTTTATTAAGTTCTGATCATCTATTGTCTCATACATGAGAGAAGATAAAAAGGTGTTTCTTGACTGAAATCACCAATTTGCTTTTAAAATTATGGGTCAAAGCCATGACATGCGACATATATTTTCTTTAAACTTAACTGTATATCTTATGGCAAAAAGGAATCTGCAAACATTTCACAAAATAAATTTCGAATTCTATCTGGCAATTAAAATTAATTAGGGCCATGCAAATTATCCAAAGAATCTTGAAATGGTAGATCTCTCCTTCATTTAAAGTCAAAATTACTCAACTGACTATGTGTGTGTGTGTGTATATATATATACACACATACATACATACACACATTCGAACACCAGCTTTTTGTACTAGTAGAGTCCCCAAAGTGAGATTGAGACAAATTGCTTTGTTTTTCTGAATAATCTTTATGGTTTCTTTTACAGACACGCGTTTGAAAAACACCGTGCTGATGAGAACCAGACATTATAATCATCTTTATATGTCACGCATCATGCCTGCTTTTCCCCATGAACATAAATCTCACGAGCCCAAACATTAAATTTCATCACTGAATACACGATAACAGAAATTTAAAAATCGCAATGAAATACAGAACATCATTGAATGTTAAAGTTAATTCATCAGCGAGCGAAATGACACGTGTGAAAACATCAAGTTATTCAAAAACATTTCTTTACTAATGTCAAAAACAAACAAAAAAATGGACATCAGAGCCAAGGACATCAAACAATCTCCATAGACATAAACGTTTAATCTCTGTGGCTTCAAAAGCATGTTTAAAAATCCAACAATCTATACCATAGCCTTCCACTTGTTAGTAATTGACTGAAATTGTGACCATTGTGTGCAGGATTAAGCTATTTCTCTTATATGAAAGTACATAAACAGTACAAATAATTGCAAATTGTCCATTTATGATTATGGATTACAACTTTTATATGATTACGAGATTGCAGTTGACGATATTGAACATCTAATATGAGAAAGGAAAGAATATGTTTATAAAATAACCTTCAAAAATGTCTTAAGATACAGGACAACTCTGACCCCTGCCTACGCAAGCCTATTTAAACTTCTTTTAAGCGAACACTTGTTTTTAACTCTGCTCAGAATAACAGGACTCTCTGCAATTAAATCCCTATGAAAATTTACCATATTTTAAACTATCTTGCAATAATTGTGAAACTTTAAATGATTGACTAGTGCAAGAGAATGAGACATGTGCAATAGGGTGGATCGAAATTTTTTTTTTTCACTGTGTCAAAACCTATGCGGAAAAGATGTTCTCTTGGATGGAGATTAAGGGAAAAATAATTAAAAAAATCAATTTTAAATTTTAATACTGCCACAAGGAGGTTGAATTTAGAAAAAAAGTGAAAAAAAAAAACCTAATTTTGGCTAGATTATTTTTTATTCAAAATAATAGTTTAAAAGGTTATCCAAAACCTACCTATGCGTAAAAGATGTTATATTATATGATGAGTATGAGAAAAATAATTTTAAAAATTAGTTTCAAAATTTAAATCTACCGCAATGTGGCTCAAATTTATGTATTTGAACGTTTTTACGGTAAAAAATCAACTTTTGTTTTGTAAAATAAAATATGAATTTTAGACATTTTTAACATTTATTACAATGAGGGGATATTTAATTGATTACAAGATAAAAACTTTAGTTTCTTATTTAACAGCTTCATTAGTATTAAATCAAGAAAAATCGTCAACATTCCAATTGGCGATAATGACGTTCGGTATTGAAAATCGACATGAGATTTTGTAATTCAATTCAATTTTTATAAAACTGTCTCTTATGTATGGTCCACACACAGCAGAAATACTTCCGTGACTCTTTTAATTATTAGTTTTGTAGAATGAGAGTTGCGCGAATAAATATTATTGATAGTAGATGTTATTGCCACTGAAATGATTGCTGGATTTACATATTGCTTCTGAAATCATGTTGTTACTAAATCCGCCAGTTAGTGGAGGTTCGACACATTTTCCTATTTAATTAAATCTATGAAATCCGTCGCAAAAGGTCAAAAAGCTGGTAAATGGAAAATAGATAGTTTTTATGTAATGACTAGGATTACAGCAGACCGTTTGATTTCACTCGCGCGTTTTTAGAATTCATGTACTGACAAAAATGAAAATACAAAAAGCTTCTAACATGCTGCGAATAATCTTTCTATTTCACCAGTGAAACATTTGTGCCCAGCCGCGGTTCCATCCACGCTGCAAAAAGATGACATAGTGGAACTTCATTGGTGTGTAACTAGCACAAAAAACATTGTAGTGGACGCTTGAAGATCAGTCCCATATTTCGAATAACACATCCTTTAACATCTATGTTAACAGATATTACGTCACAACCGATAGCAACCAACTTTGTTACACGTATATTATTGTTAACGCATGACAAAAAATGTACGTCGTGTTTTCAAATTGTTTGGTACTCTCCCGGAATTTATATGTGGTCGATGTATTCGGAATCGAGTTCTTTTTTCAAGCTCAAGTCTGCTTCTATTATGATTTTTCTTCTGTTGTTTTCTAGTGATGCAGTCAGTCTTTACACCCATAAAAGTTTAAAGAAAATGGCCATGGTCATAATCTTTTACAAATGACTAAAGAGAATGACTAAAACGATGGAGTGGTCTTTGGCTTGTTTTGTCATGCCGATTTTTTTCTGTCAGTAGCATTCGATTCATAGTTGTGTGAGATAATGCCCACGTCTTGAAGTGCACAAACTGTCCAATATTCTGATGATGTGACACCTAGCTCGGCAGCATTTTGGCTTTTCAATGATAGCTGATGATGTAGAAAAGTGAGTTTGCTCTCAATACGTTGGTTTAGTTTACACTCAATATTCATATTCAAATCTATTGAACTGAAAAAAATAGGCATTATTTTCGGAAATGGTCCAAAAGACTGTAGTAGCTTTCAGTATCTTATTTTGTTTTACAGGAATTAAGAAGAGCGCAATATTTGTCGTTAAACAGTTTAATTTTTCTTAAAAGGCTGCTATGGTAAGTTATTGAGATTGAATCTCATTTACAGGTCACTAGTAACTTGTTAGCAACTCCTTCTCACTTGCAGGAAATAAATAGATGTTGACCGATTCCTTTCTTCAGTTATTCTTTAAATACCAATATGTAAATTTTACAACTTTTTGTATTAGGGAGCATATTTACTGGCATATCAAAGCTAGACCCAAATAGGGTGTAATTCATATCTCTCTATTTTTTTATTTTTTTTAACAACACCATGGTACAGTAATATTCAAGGTACAATAAGATACACAATACACAAGCAGACAAATTCTAACTGAAAAAACTGGAACTGCCAGTTTTTCGAAACTTTAAATTACTTGCAGGAGTATCAAATTTCGAAATTAGTTTTATTTATTTATTTATTTTTACTTAATATCCATGTAATATAATATTTCTTACGCAAAGGTAGGTTGATTGATATTAAAATGTTTATTTTGCGTCAAAATTAAATCTAACCAAATTTAGATCTTTTTCCGTTTTTTCAATATTTTATCGAATTTAACTTTTTTGTGGCAGTATTAAATTTTGAATTTATTACTTATTATTGTTTTTACTTAACCTCCACACGATATAACAACTTTTCTGCATTGTTGGATTTAAAAAAATATTAAAGTAATTAGTTTTTGACAAAAATAACCTAACCAAAATTCTGTCTTTCTTCAAATTTTTTCGAAATTTCAACCCTTTTGTGGCAGTATTAAGTTTTAAAATTAATTTTTTTTTATTATTTTTCCCTTAATCTCCATACAATAGAACATCTTTTCCGCATAGGTAGATTTTGATTAATGGTAATTTTTTTTTCGCCATAGACAATCGATCCACCCTAATGTGCAACTGCTCAATCTTTCACCAAGTGTTATTTTTTGAAAAATATGTGGCAAGGAAATTAAGCATGAATGAATGCATTTGTTAAAAAAATAAGAATTTAATTTATTAGTAGGTATAATTTTGTGGTTGTGAAATGCAAGAGTTTAGTTACATTTGATGACCTATGATTGTTAATTTCTTCACATGGCATTTCCTAGTTATCTGTAAGTTTAACCTGCTCTTTAATAAATAAAAAGTTCAGATTAAATATCCAATCCAGCCATCAAAGACTCATTCAGGCTATACGAATGATAATCTTATTTTTTTTTATTAACTGAAAGGTTGGTTGCAGTATTCAGTTACTAGTAGGTTAAATGCCTACATACATACATGCCACAACGTAACATTTGCTAAATTGTTTTAATTATTTTTTTAAAGCCAGCTTTTATTTAAAAAAAGTTTCACAGGTATTTTGTTTAAACTACTTTTAAGACTCTTCAACTTGAATATTTATAAACTATTAAATACTATCAAATAAGCAATAAGTCATAACTACTAGAAAGCAAAACTCTTTGGGGAAGAAAAAAATTAAGCATTTAAAGAGAATGTTACTCTAGGATGTGTTTTAAATTTAATCCTTCGACAGGAGCCTTTTATGAAATTTAATGTTTTTGTCACCAGTTTAAAAAAAAACAAACTTGTGACTTTATAAATCGAGACAATGCTTTGACTAAATAAGGCAAAATTTATGATATAATTTTACTGGTGGCGATAAACACCGATTCTTAAGCCTATATGAGACATGTATCACTTGTCCCCAAGGAGTTAAATAGCTCCACATATACTTTCGATATTTAAACAATGATAAAGTGTTGTACATAAAAGCATTCTTACATACAGCTATTTAAAACAGAATCAAACTAAATTGTATTTAATAAATAAAACAATACTTGAGAATACTTTTAGTTAGAAATTAAAATGTGCAGTGATGACTTGCAAAAAAATTTAGATATTAAGTTTATACAGGGATTAAATTTTAAAATGATTAATGTTGAGAGAAAATGAGATATTTGGAATAAGTAAAAATAAAACCATAAAATAATTTCAAAATATAACTCATTACCATGTGGAAATTCAGAAGAGATCTTCATTGATTTCATTTCAAATGACTATTTCAATACTAAGAAATAATTATGTTTATTAAATGACTTTATAAAAGATTATTTATAAGAAAGCTCATTTAATGATCTTTTACTTAAGAAATAAAAGTATAAGCAACTATAGTCTTAAAATATTTAAAGTTGTATATAAGCATTCAAAGCCCAGCATAAACTTAATATTAAAACAATTGATAAGTTTAAAGAATCCAGACATCTGATCTTGTTAATCTGATAATTTCAAGATTTAACAGATGGACCCAGGCTACTTACTGTTAAATTATCCCTTAAAAGCTGCATGATGAGAGTACTGTCTTTATAAGAATCTTCATTTAATGTGTCTAATTCTGCTATTGCATCATCGAATGCCTGGAAAAGTACAATAGTAATAAGCATAATAACAAAGCAGATATTTCAATTCTATTATAACAGCATACAGTAAAAAATGACTTCAGATAAGTTTTACAACATGACTTTGTTTTAAGATTACTTAAGAAGATAAACTATGCAAATATTTTTATAGCTGAAAATACTGTCATTCACGTCTAACTAGCTTTGGTTATTAAAACAATGCTGCAGAAATGCATTTTTGTCAGTAATCCGATTAATTGGATTGCTTTTATTTTTTAAAAAGATAAGCTTCATACAATTGATTAATGTTGCACCAACGAGATTAAATTTAATGCTATATTATAAAAATTTATCGGCGACTGAGCAGTCATTCCGCAAGAAAACTAAAATTCAGTTTCAATTTGGAATTTATTACCCCCCCCCCCCCTCACACATACACTTTGAATACTATTAAAGATAATGATTAAAAAATGCCATAAGGTTTGGACATAAAAATTGGATGAAATTTTTCTAAAAATGTTTTATTTAAATTAGAAATTTCATTGGGCTCAGACGAGGGTTTTTGATAGTAAAATTATGTAGGGAATGGAACTGGTAATGTGAAAGAAAATAATGAATTCTGATGGCATTGAGCTCAAAGGCTACAAATACCAATTGTACATTAAAGCCTTATATTTTCAAGGGTTAATTCCGTTCGAAAAAAAATTAAGGGGAAACAGCTCTCCCCTTTCTTCCTTTTTTATACTTAATCATTGAACCTCCTATACTATCCAAGACATGCTTTATCATATAAAAAATCTATACCTAATATTCAGAGCAAATGAGATAATTCTTAATAAAAACCCATTTAGCATTTATATAATTTAAAAAGGAGTTGCCCCCCCCCCCTCTTTTATACTTAACAATTAAACTTCCAAAACTATTCAGAGATTTGAACGAAATCTGAAAATTCTGCTTGAAAAACCCATTTATATAAATTAAGGGGGGGGGGGGGGCATTAGAACCCATGTTCCTTCTATTTATACTTATTCAATGAACACCTTTAATAACAGTCACGGAATTGCCTCATCAGAATGATCCTAATCTAAATTTTGAACAAAAACTTAATTCTGCATGAAAATCCATTTATATCAATTAAGGGGAGGGGCATGAGCCCCCCATTCCCCCTCTTATACATATCAAATGAACTCCAAAAACTAATCAGGAAAGCGCCTTGTCAGGATATACCTACATACAAAATTTCAAGTGGATTGGATATTTTTATCACGAGTTATCGTGTTATGCACGAACTAACATACAAAACGGACGGGCACATAAGCTCTGAGGCTATGATAGTCTGTGAGCTAAAAAAAAAGGGGGGGGGAAGGAGGAGAGAATGCTTGTGGGAATTAAGAACAAAAAGCACCTATAATAAAATGTTTTAAATAATAGCCATGCAATATTTCAAGAACTTAAGAATAGAAGCAGATTTGGAGATATTTTAGTAGAGTTAAAGTGAAATTCATTTCTTAGCAATGATATAAGTCAGCTTCTTCAGTATATTGCTTGTATTCTTTAAGTTCACGATTTTAAGCAGTGTCCCATTTGTTTAATACAGAAAAACTATATCGACTACCCAAAGATTTAAGGTCTAATTTGGACAAAATAAGTTTATTAACAGATGAAGATTAATGTTTAAAAAACTCAATAATGGAACTTATGTCAATGGCCTTAAAATATTTAATTTCAAAATTAAGTGTGGAAATCCGAGTTAACTTGTAGGGTATAATTTATTAACAAGCGATTTTTCTTTCAGCTCTCTGGAATAAATGAGTGAGCATAGGCTGGTAAAGATGCACGAAACCGTTTTCAATAGGCTACGTTGAGAAATCAATTATCAAGTATTCCTAAAAATGGAAGTGAGCCATTACTTTTTATTTCATTAATTTATATAATATTGCTAGATAGAATTAATGATGTTAATATTGCAAGGAAAGGTGTCAATTAAGGTGATAATGTGAAGATAACAGGTAGATATTTATTAGCCAAGAAACCTTTGGATAACAATGAAAAAAAGGAAGGAATATATGGTTAAATTATCAGATTGCAGAAATTACCTATGAACTAAAATTTTCAGTACTACTAGGTTATCCCGTCGACCAAAAAACAATCGCCAAACAGTGATGTCGCTGGACTTTAAAAATCCTGGGTCCCGGGGACCCA
Organism: Maratus speculifer; assembly: GCA_964019185.1. Taxonomy (NCBI): domain Eukaryota; kingdom Metazoa; phylum Arthropoda; class Arachnida; order Araneae; family Salticidae; genus Maratus; species Maratus speculifer. The sequence goes on along the minus strand of OZ025292.1, from coordinate 17,664,363 downwards.
GGACTTCTAAAATTCTGGGTCCCTTTTTCAAAAAAGCGGGTCCCCACTAACAAGTCATATTTTTAGACACAAAAATTGAACTTGTTCATTTGCAAAAGAAAAGTTAAATGCAATAATTATTGTTTTAATTAATGTATAAATAATTAAAGCCAATATTATTTTTTTTCAAACTATTAAGAGATATTTACTTTTTTTAAAAATAAATGTACAAGATACAAATTATAAAATACTGCTTATTTGAGTGTAGAAGATAACAAGTATCACTATTGTTCACGTTTCTTTTAAAAAGGGGTAAAACCCATTTATTGAAAAAGACATTTCTTCTAAAAAAAGAATACTTTTCAAAATAATCAGAACAATCAAAAACAGATTGTGAAGCAGGAAAATCTGTTCTGGAGCAGCAAAAAACCATTTTTGAAGCAGGGAAGTTAGTTTTTGGAAAAGAAAAATTCTATCCTGTCATTAACTTTTTTTCGTACCCCTTTGTCGAAAATTGCCTTTTAAAGCTATTTTTTTTGCATGAAATTTGACATTTTTTTCACGATATTTTGACGAATTTGCAGTTTTTCACGATATTTTGACGAAATTTGCAGTTTTTCACGATATTTTGACGAAATTTGCAGTTTTTCACGATATTTTGACGAAATTTGCAGTTTTTCACGATATTTTGACGAAATTAGCTGATTTTTTCGCGAACTTTTGACGAAATGTGCTATTTTATCACGATTTTTTGTTGAAAATATGTTTTCGCAAATTTTGACAAAATATCGTTTTATCACGATTTTTGGATGAAATTTGTAGCTTTTTCGCATTTTTGAGAAAATCTGCTTTTTGCTCAAGATTTTGTAATAAAATTAGTCATTTTTTGTGAATCTTTTGACGAAATTCGGCAAAAATTATTAGTTATTTCGCAATTTATTTAACGAAATTTGTATTTTTTTTTGCGATTTTTTGGATGAAATGTGCCGTTTTTTCGCGATCGTTTGACGAAATGTGCCGCTTTTTTGCGATCTTTAGACGAAATGTGCCATTTTATCATGATTTGTTCATGAAAATTGCTGTTTTAGGCAAATCTTTATAGACAAAATTTGCAGTTTTATCATGATTTTTGGACGAAATGTTTTTTCACGATTTTTTTGAGGAAATCTGCTTTTTTCCGGGATTTTGTAACAAAATTAGCCATTTTTTCTGCAAAATTTGACGGAAATTAATTTTTTTCGCGATTTTATAACGAAATTAGCCTTTTTTGTGGATTCTTGATGAAAATTACGCGTCTCGCGGGACGCATAAGCTACATTCCCCCCCCCCCCCCCCCGTGCAGTCGCCGATTTTTTGCGTATTTTACGTGCTATAGCGCGTCCGCGGCATCCCTGGCCAAAAAATAAGATTAAATGCCAATAATGGAGGATTGTGAATGTAACACTCCATGATATTAAATACGATACACCCTAAAGAAAAGAAAAAAAAAAAAAAATCATTAAGTGATTTTTATTCCGACTTTATTTTTATCAATATTCTATTAGTTATTTGTTTTTTCATTATTTAAAATAAAGAATGTGTTTATATGTATAATTTGGCTATTAGCCTGACGATTTGTATAATTTGCCGAAATTTGTCAATGGTATAACCTAGTAGTACTAAATTTTCTTCTAATTAAAATAAAATTTCAGAATAACTATTTGAACAGCAGCAGAGGAAGAAGCAGAAAGAAAAAAAAAAAAAAAAAAAAAAAAATCAAAATTGAGAAGCTGTTTGTTAAGTTAGCAAGCATTATGTATGTAGTCTTAAAAATTAAATATTATTCATGTGATTCATTTAATCACAAAAATAAATTTTTTAAATTTAAAAATTGAGGTTGCTTCACAATTCTGCTAAAAAAATTCACTAAAATCTGGATTTTTATATTTGTAAAACATTCTACCAAGGACAAGTTTAATCTAAATACTAAAAGTACAAGCAGTACGAGTTTCAAGATTCATTTTTTTTTCGTATTATGCTATTGTTATATGGGCCATTTTCAAAAAACTTGTACATTCTATGTCCCCCAACTTTAAGAATTTTTAATAACTAAAATAAAGTTTTAAAAATAAAATTTAAGCATTTGCATTACTTGTCTGACTGTTTAGAGTAAATGTGGGCTAAATATTACCAGAAATTAAAAATAATATTAGTGTAGTCATGGTTTCAATGTGTCAGCTATAGCTAAAATGCTATGTCCCCCCTTCCCTTTACTTTTTCAACTGCTATAAAATTATAAATCAGTTGTCAAAAGTGTTAATTTTTTCAGTTGCGACAATTGTATGTCTTATCTGTAGCATAGACTATATAATATATTTTTTAAAACTTGTTTCTTTATAAAAAAGGAACAATTTATCGTTGTCCCCAGATTTTTCCTCCCTCTATTACCATATTTATTGTAATAAATTATTACTACTAAGTAGTCAACACAAGATTCTGTAGTTCTTCGAACAGTCCTGCACATTCTCGTTTCATGTTCTTAGAACAGAATAAAAAATATGCATTTTTCTTTTTAAATATAGAATAGTAGTTTTTGTGGTGAGCTAGTTGCCATAAACATTAGGCTTTAATTTTCTCAAACAAAATTCTTTAATTGTAGTCATTTATATTTATGAATCAATACTACTTATTTATGAAAAAATAATGCAGCATGAAGTACCACTATTTTCGAATATTAATTTTTGTAAAAGCCTTTAATTCTTGCTTGGTCTGTTTCAAATTTTAGAATATCTTACATGATAAAAATGTATTAAAGAAGAAAAGATCATTATTTAAGTAGAAAAGAATTTGGGTCATTCCAAAAATAAAGGTGCCTTTTGAGAAATTTTTTTTCAAAATTTTTTTCTTTTAAAATGAAATAAAAATATCATTGAGAGGGTTGTACATATATTCAAGAGTAGAAATTGAATATCAGCAGCACACTTTTTTAAAAATATTTAAATATCTAAAAATAACAACATAGCAACCAATATCATGGTAACACAGGGGACTAGTAACACAGGAGACAAAATGAATTAAATTATCACCTATGTATTACTATTTTCATAGAAACAATATAAAGTCAGATGGAATATTTTCTTTTAACTAAGACTTACAATTTAAATGCCAATAAACTAGAAAATTAATAATTAATCGAAATAAATCAATAGTAACACAGGGGACATACAAAAAACACACCCACCTTCAAAAATCACCTTTACTTTGGTAATATTCTTCAAAATTTAACAAATGAGGAAAATGACTACCTAGGATGAATTCTAACTCTAAAAGTACATGAATGACTGCTGTTAACAACATTTAGCTTGTAAATTCTTATTTTAATAGGAAGAAAAAAGTGGCGGTAACACAGGGGACAAAAATTAAGGGGCACAGGAATTTTTCTTATAAAATGAAGAAAAATATTTACAAAAAATATTTAAAGTATATAGGGATAATATAAAGACAACAAAGATATAAAAAATATCCTGAAAGATAACTTAAATGATACATATAGTAAAAAAAATAGGGTTTAAAAAGTAAAAATTGTTCTTGGGACATGGCTTTTTACAGGACACAAGTTTTATGAAAGTAATTTGAATAACAATAAATGGAATTTATCTCAAATTTAAAAATTGCATTAAAGAAAAATATCTTTAAAATATATTTTCCAATATTTAAATTTAATTTTGAAACAAAATTTTAGAAAATATAGCAATTCAAAGTGTCGGGACACCAAAGGGTGCTTTATTTTTGGAATGACCCATTTATAAAAAAGATACACCACGTCAAATACTACTATTTTCAAATAGCAATTTCTGTAAAAATCGTTATTTCTTGGGTTAAAGCGTCCTCCAATTGGCACACGAATTTGTTAAAATTTGAAAATCTAAGGCAAGCTATTAGAAATTGAAACAGATTATAACATATGATAAAAATTTATGAAAACAATGCCACGTGATATACCAGTGTTTTCGAATATCTTAAATTCTGCCTTGATCTGTTTGAAACATTGAAACTTCACGATAGCTTATAACACATAATAAAAAGTTATATAAAAAAAGGCCTGGTCTAATCCCACTATTTTTTAATATTTTTTGCAAAAATCTTAAATTCTTTCTTTAAAGCACCACTACCTCGACTAATACATGAGATTTTTTTTTAAAACTAAGCAGTGCGTTTGTCATAGCACATGATATAAATTTACAAAATAGAATGCCCTGCCAAATACCATTATTTTCCAATAGTAATTTTTGTAAAAATCTTAAATTCTTGCTGGATATGTTAGAAACATTAAGATAGTATACTATACATGATATAAACATATATATATATATATATATATATATACACATACATACATATATATATATATACATATATATATATATATATATATATATATAAAAATATGCCACATCAAATATCACTCCACTATCAATCAGCGTTCCCTTTGGTTACTTTCCCCCCCCCCCCCACTCTGTTAGTCAATTTAAGCTGGTTTATTTCACTAAAAAATTTATCAATCATTTTGAATAATTGTGTAACTAACTAATATTTTATTTATGCAATTTTTTTAATTTAACTGAAAAAATGTGAATGTACATTTAATTAAAACTTATGATCTTTCCAAAAAAGTAAGAGAGGAAATCCTTTGTATTTTACAAAAATAATAACAAAACAAGTTAGCATTTTCTGAAAGTAGCAATCAAGTAATTAAAGGGAATGCAATATTTACTGTTTTAGGTTTTTTTTTTTTTAAATAAAAATTCGACTGTTGGTAACAGAGGGGAACATTTTACTGGGTCAAGTTCATACTTTATTTTTTATTTAACGTTCCAAATCAAAAAGTGAACTGCTGTTTTCAGTTTTATATACAAGATATGTTTTAGTATCATCTAATATTTTTATAAATTGCATTTAAAATTTTTTGAAAATGACCCATATATAGTTTGCATAAATTAAAAAAATTTTAAGACTGATGAACAATTCAAAATTTCATTTGCAATGAGATTTGAGGAAAATACATAAATTCTTCGACAAAAAGATTTTCCTTACAATTCCATGACTTTGCCTAAATTTTTTTGAATCCCTATTTTCCAGGTTTTCCCTGATCTGCAACCACCTTTTTTACAATTCAAGTCAAATGTAACAATATCTATGACTATATTAAAAACTTTAGTAAGTTTCCTTGAAACAGGGATGCCACTCAGAAAATAGCAAAAAAGAGGAAATTATGCGTAAAGTAAAATTTACGACATTTTTCACAACTTTACGTGTGGATTTTGAAAATTATATTGTTTATAATAAACTAAATAAAGAATAACAGCTTTTCTTTTGTTGTAAACTTTTAATTTATAAGAGTAAGTAAAAATGATTTTTCTTTAGTTCACAGTATTTTACATCAATTAAGGTACCCCAGCAATAGGTTCAGTGAAGAATTTTATGTATCACATCATTTTAAACCAATTCAAGTAACCCAGCAATAGATTCAATGATTATTCCACGAGTGAATAGCAAAATTTTGCAGTTTTTTTTTATTTGACGAAAATAGCTGTTTTATTTCATGATAGTTTGGCGAAAATCGCCGTTTTATTTAGCGATCGTTTGACAAAAATCGCCGTTTTATTTAGCGATCGTTTGACAAAAATCGCCGTTTCACATCATGATCGTTTGACGAAAATCATCGTTCCACATCGTGATCTTTTGACAAAAATCGTCGTTTCACATTGCAATCGTTTCAGAAAAAAAATCACAGTTTCGTTTCGCGATCGTTTGACGAAAATTACCGTTTTATTTAGCGATCGTTTGACAAAAATCGCCATTTGACACTGCGATCGTTTCACAAAAATCACCGTTTCGTTTCGCGATCGTTCGACGAAAATCGCCGTTTTGCATCGCGATCGTTTGACGAAAATCGCCGTTTTACATCGCGATCGTTTGATGAAAATCGCCGTTTTATTTAGCGATCGTTTGACGAAAATTACCGTTTCATTTAGCGATCGTTTGACAAAAATCATCGTTTCACACCACGATCCTTTGACAAAAATCGCCGTTTCACACTGCGATCGTTTCACAAAAATCGCCGTTTCGTTTCGCGATCGTTCGACGAAAATCGCCGTTTTGCATCGCAATCGTTTGACGAAAATGGCCGTTTTACATCGCGATCGTTTGACGAAAATCGCCGTTTTATTTAGCGATCGTTTGACGAAAATGGCCGTTTCACATTGCGGTCATTTCACGAAAATCATCGTTTCGTTTCGCGGTCGTTTGATGAAAATTGCTACTTTATATTGCGACTGTTTGATGAAAATAGCCGTTTTATCTTTTTAAGAAAATCGATGTTATATTTCGCGATCGTTTGACGAAAAAAAAATTGTATTTCGCAATCGTTTGCAGACATGCTACAGGCTCAGCAAGAAAAAAGCTGAACTTTCAGGGCCTCTCAGACTTTTGGCGAAATCTGCGTTTTCTGCAATTTTTTAACGAAATTAGCGTTTTTCGCAACCAATTGACGAAAATTGCACTTTTTCTCAAACAGCCTTTTTAATGAAGTTTGCATTTCTCCAAAATCCTTTAGCGGAATTCGCGCTTTTTCGTCAAAATTTGCGTATTTTCCGCGATCTTAAGTCAAAATTTGCGTATTTTTCGCGATCTTTCGTCAAAATTTGCGTATTTTGCGCGATCTTTCGTCAAAATTTGCGTATTTTTCGCGATCTTTCGTCAAAATTTGTGTTTTCTGCGATCTTTTGTCAACATATGTGTATTTTCTGCGATCTTTCGTTAAAATTTCCGTATTTTCCTCGATATTTCGTCAAAATTTCCGTATTTTCTTTGATATTTCGTCAAAATTTGCGTATTTTCCGCGATCTTACGTCAAAATTTGCATATTTTCCGCGATCTTACGTCAAAATTTGCATATTTTCCGTGATCTTTCGTCAACATATGCATATTTTCCGCGATCTTTCGTAAAATATGCGTATTTCCCGCGATCTTTCGTCAAAATATGCGTATTTTCCACGATCTTTCGTCAAAATTTGCGTATTTTCCGCGATCTTTCGCCAAAATTTGCGTATTTTTCGCGATCTTTCGTCAAAATTTGTGTGTTTCTGCGATCTTTTGTCAACATATGTGTATTTTCTGTGATCTTTTGTTAAAATTTCCGTATTTTCCTCGATCTTTCGTCGAAATTTGCGTATTTTCTGCGATCTTTCTACAAAATTGGAGCATTTTCCGCGATCTTTCGATAAAATACGATTATTTGACAAAATTAGAGTATTTTTCCGCAACCTGTTCACAAAAATCGTCTTTTCCCAGCAATTCTTTGACGAAAATCGCGTCTTGTTCGTGTTCATTTAACAAAAATCGTGTTTTTTCTCGCGATCCTCTGAAGAAAATAGTATTTTTTCCGCGATTGTTTGATGATTTTATAGTTTTTTTTCGATCCTTTGAAGAAATTTGCGTTGTTTCTGCAATCATTTGAAGAAATTTTCTTAATTTAGCGCCGTTTGACTCACGTTTTTGTTGTATTTCATCGTTACCCTCCCCCCCCCCCTACATATAAATGTCAACAAATTTTAATGCATATTTGCATTGATCCTAGGGATAATAAAATTCGGCGCCGAAAAAGCGGAATTCCGCGTTTCCGCGGAAAAGTAGCATGTCTGCGTTTGATGGAAAAGGCTGTTGTATTTCGCGATCGTTCGACGAAAATCTTTATTTTATCGCGTGATTGCTTAACAAAAATCGCGAATTTTTAAAAATTAAAAAAAGCGGAAATCCGCCAAAAGGCGGAAAAGTGGCATCCCTGTTGAAATCAACTTTTAACTGAAAAAGTGTTCTTTATTCAAAGGAAAACAAAAATATCCAATAAGGCAATATCTCGATATCAGATAATGCAAAGATAACAGGTACCAATATTTATTAACCAAGAAAATTATTTTTTGTCGAGTAGATATTTTATATTTAGTAATAGGATGTTAATACAGGGTGTCCAGCAAATAACACCCTGATTTCAAAATTAAATCTCTCAAAAACAAAGATCTATAGTAATATGCGGTAAACAGTTTTTTTCATTAGGTTAGCTGTAAAAATCTTATTTAGAAATTTCAAACAGTGAGTATTTTGAGAAAATTGTGTTCCGATTGCATAGAATGCTTCGATTTGACATTTTTCTTGTTTTAGATTGCCTGCAGAGAAATAATTTTTCAGCTTACAGTGCAATATTTTAAAGATTTTTCGAAGTAAATTTTTAGAATTTCAAAAAAAAAAAAAAAAAAAAAAAAAAAAAATCTATGAAATATGGCACTTTAAGCCGAAAAACAAAGCCGCAGACTTAATAACAGAAAACTTTAAAATCATAGAAGTACTTCAAACACTGAAAGATCTAGCATATCAGATAAACATTTACAAAAAACATTTTAAAAAGATTTTATATATATATATATATATATATATATAGTTTCCCCCAGAGGGTTTCAGGGGGGCGCTCTGCCCCTCCTGCCCTTTAGTTTGAAAAATAGCACTCCTCATCCAAAAACTAACACCCCTCTTGTCATTCATTCAAAAAAAAATAGCACCCTTCTTGCCCCACATTTGAAATACGCAGCCCTCCAGTGATGATCCGAACGTGCTAGGGCGCATAAAATTACAAAAAAATCGGCAGTGGAATGCAAAAAATATCCTCATACGCGTCCCGTGAGACGGGTAATTTCATCAAAAAATCACTAAAAAACGGCATGTTTCGTTAAAAATCACAAAATAAAGACTAATTTCCGGCGAGATTCGTAAAAAAATGGCTAATTTCGTCACGAAATTTCACAAAACGGTAGATTTCTTCAGAAGATTGTGGAAAAATGACAAATTTCTTCCAAAAATCGTGATTAAACGGAAAATTTTGTCAAATGAGTCAAAAAACGGCAACTTGATGTAAAATTTGACTTTTGCGATTTTTTTTTTTTTTTTTTTTTTAAGCAAAATATGCTGTTATTTGAGATCTTTTAACAAAATCTGCTGTTTTTGCAATCTTTTAACAAAATTGGCCGTTTTTAAGTGATCTTTTAACAATATTTGCCTTTTTTTAACGATTTTTAAAACAATTTACCTTTTTCTTTTTTTCAAAATTTGATGAAATTTCTGTTTTTTCACGACTTTTTGAACCACTAGATTCTAGATTCAACTCTATAAAAGTGCCCTTTTCCAGGGGTGATTCTGAATGAAATTTTTTTTTCGGAAATTCGCATCGCATTTTCGGAAATCGGCCGGGGGGGGGCATGAGTCCCTCCCCCCCTTTAGCGATCTTCGGACAAAATCGGCGTTTTCCCGCTATCTTCAGACGAAATTAGCAATATTTTAGCGAAATCGGCGATGTATTGCGATCTTTTGCCAAAATCGGCGGTTTTTCCGCGATCTTTTGGCGAAATCTGTGTTTTTCCATTTTTTTAAAAACGAAATCGGCGTTTTTTTCGACGATCTTAAGGCAAAATTTGCTTTTTAACGCGTCCCTCCCCCCTTTAGCGATCTTCGGACAAAATCGGCGTTTTCCCGCTATCTTCAGACGAAATTAGCAATATTTTAGCGAAATCGGCGATGTATTGCGATCTTTTGCCAAAATCGGCGGTTTTTCCGCGATCTTTTGGCGAAATCTGTGTTTTTCCATTTTTTTAAAAACGAAATCGGCGTTTTTTTCGACGATCTTAAGGCAAAATTTGCTTTTTAACGCGTCCCTCCCCCCTTTAGCGATCTTCGGACAAAATCGGCGTTTTCCCGCTATCTTCAGACGAAATTAGCAATATTTTAGCGAAATCGGCGATGTATTGCGATCTTTTGCCAAAATCGGCGGTTTTTCCGCGATCTTTTGGCGAAATCGGTGTTTTTCCATTTTTTTAAAAACGAAATCGGCGTTTTTTTCGACGATCTTTAGGCAAAATTTGCTTTTTAACGCGTTTTTTTCTCGAAAACGGCGTTTTATTCCCGCGATCTTTTGACAATATCGGCGTTTTTTCCGTGATCTTTTGATGAAATGGGCATATTTTTTCAAATATTCTTTTGACAAAATATTTTTAAGCGATCTTTTATCGAAAACTGCGTTTAACGAAATCGGCGTTATATCCGCAACCTTTAGACGAAATCTGCGTTTTCCCGCAGTCTTCAGAAGAAATCAGCGTTTTGTCTGCGATATTTGGTGAAATTGCCGTTTTTTTTCGCGATCCGCACGGGAAATTCGCGTTTTTCATCGATCTTTTGACAAAGTTCTTTCAAAAAACGTTGACGAAATCATCGTTTTTTCACGAAATATTGACGAAATGTATGCTATTTCGGCGATCCTATCACGAAATTTGCATTTCTACGCAATTGTTTTTTCCGCGCGCAAAACCGTACAAGTTGGTAACTATGTGGAACTGATAACCAGACTTGTATAAAACCAAAAACTTTCTGCGCACGTAAATATCGGGTCAAAAATTTTCTGCAAATTTAATGTTTAATAAAATTACGTGTTATATTATTTCGACATGGATGAAATTTGCGTTTTTCACGGGATTTATCCACGACAATTCCGTTTTTTGCGCAATCTATCGAAGAAATTCGCGTTTTTTTCGCTCTTCCCGGACGAAAATTGCGTTTTTTACGCGATTCACGGACGAAATTTGCATTTTTGCGCCCTTTATAGATGGAATTCGTGTTTTTGTGCGATCTGTCGAAGAAATTCGCGTTTTTGTGCAATTCACGGGCGAATTTCGCGTTTTTTTTTACACAATTTACTTACGAAATTTGTGTTTTTCGGCGGTTTTTTGTCAAAATGCACGTTTTTTACGCGATTCTTTGTTGAAATGAGCGTTATTTACGCGACTCTTCGTTGAAATACTTTTCATTAAATGTGTGTTTTTTTCCGCTATCCTCTGATGAAATTTGAGTTTTTTCGTGGCTCTTCGACGATATTTCATGCTTTTTCAGTGGAATTTCGACTTAATTAGGTTTTTTTCCGTGATAATTTGACGAAATTGGAGATTTTTTTTTCTGCGAACTATTGACGAAATTTTTTTTTACGACAACCGTTTTTCAAAATTCGCGATTTTTGCTGTCCAAAATTTCAGACTGATGAATTATTAAAGTTTTCATAATCAAATGCCCTTAATTTTGAAAAACTTGAAAATCGGCCCTGCTTTTAATTGTACGCTAGTAGTAAATAAATCGTACATAAAATTGGGGAAATAATTTTAACTTTTTAGTATTAAAAAATAAGTTTCAACAATAAAAATTTTTTCTTTCCTAAAATTTTCTGCGCACTGCGTGCGCGCGTGCGTCTATATTATACAACTCTGCTGATAACCCAATTTCAAATTTTCGGAAGAGGATGTCTTAAATTTTCGGAAGAGAATCACCCCTGCCCTTTTCAGAACAGTAGCGCCCTGCCCTTTTTTAAACCTGGGGGAAACTCTATATACATAAATACTTTTATAAATACATCTAAAGTTATTCAGACAATACCAATAAAAGAACCAATGAAACCAGTATTTTTACATTCATATTATTAAAAACAGTTGAAGTTTGAAGAGAAATAGAAGGCAGATTACCAAATTACTAAGAAATATAATATTTGTACAATTGGGAAACCTTTGTGTTGAATTATGTTATATTTTACATAGATAGCCTTGGATCTAAGAGAGCCAAGTTGCACCACACATAATTACATACATTTATGTGTATATCGACTTTACAAAATTTTTTGAACACTCATTTTCAGCCAAAAACAAGAAGATCAGCAAAATCCTGTTTCAGCCTTAAAAAGCTGTTCCAGTCAGTCCCTACTGAAATGCCAACAGATCTATAGTAGTTTCTTTACTTTAACCCTTTCTGGCACAGCGTGTCCAGTTGAGACACTCCTTTTTAATTCCAAACTTGCAATCTTCACCAAGAATATTTTAAAGAAATTTCGCTTTTACAATGAAACTGAATTAAAGAATTTGTTATTTCTACAAAAGTTTGTTTTAAATTCCAATCTCAATCAAGTTTTTTTTATCTTATGAGCAGAACTTGCCTGCACTGGAAAGGGTTAAATATATATCTGAAAAATTTAAACATTGAACTTTGAAAACATTTTTGAACAGTTTTCAGAAAGCAATATGAATTTAATACTTCACAATTTCCTTATTTTTGAAAGATTTCCCCTCCCCCCCCCCCTCTCACTGTAGTCATATGCACATTATTTAAAACATTTCAGCCAAATTATGCTCATTGAAAAGTTCAGGTCATACTTTAAATCAAAATCATGCAAAGTTAAAAACAATCTACCATCTGACAGAATTTAACATATTCAAGATTGAAGAGTTTGTAACATTTTAAAAAATTAAAAAACTTCCAATATAATTAACAGCAAGAATCTGAGAGAGTGACACACCCGTGATTCACGACATCTCAGATTTTCTCCAAAAAATTACCAGTTGTTACTTATCTTGTTAAAAGAACAAATCCAGAATTTTTTGCTCCAAAGTTGAGTTGTTCATTTTTTATGGCCCCCCCCCCCCCAAAGGTCATCATGTCGTGAAAAAAAATAAGCATTTTTTTAAGACATGGATATTGCTATGATTCACAGCTCTTTGCGCATACAACTTGCCACGAAATTCTTTTTATATCTGGAATGTAAGAGAGTTGAACTTTATATAATAGATGTAAAACAAGTGGCAAGTTTTTGCCGCAAGGTCACAAAAAGATTCATTTTTGCTGTTTTTTTCCATTTTTAAGACCCTATAACAGCTTGCGCGTTCCACTTGCCATGAAAAAAGAGGTGGCAATTGAAAGCCATGCATTAGCATTTTTAAAAAATGTATATATAATTGAGGCAAGTTGTATGCGCTTTTAGTTACAGAGTGCCAAAGTCTGAAAAATGTCATTTTTGACCAATATTCAAACTGTCATAATTTCTTGCGGCAACAACATTTTGAAATAATTCTTTTGCCATTGTTTTATTCTATTATTGCCCTTTTCAAAAAAGTAAACTCCATTGAGGCAAGTTGCTTTAAAAAAATTTAATGTTTTAAAATATGGCCTTTTTCAATAGTCAGAGCTATTTTATTATTTGAAACAACTTGACTGGATAACAATATTTTATACATTTGTTTGTCTATATAAATTGATGTTCTAATATACTGTGAGATATATATGATGCTAATGGCATTTATTTAATTTTAACCCTTTCGAGTCCCGATTTTTTTTTTTTTTTTTTTTCAATTTTAGAAAAAAATTACTTTAATAATACTAGCACCCTTCGCCCGCTACGCTGGTCAGTTTTTTTTCTTTAAAGAAACTTTGAATCAAACAAAATTTTTATATCATAGTAATTTTTAGTTTTATACCATACTTTAAACTGTTTGCCATCGGTTAAAAATCAGTCATCTAAACGGAAAGTTCAATGTTAGTCATCAATGAATAACGTAGCGCTCAACATGTTAAGCATTTTAATCACAAAAAAACTCATTCAGCAGAACTTTTAAAATAAAGCCAAACTTTTGCAATTGGGTTCATCTGATAAAAAAACATTTCCTAAGTATTCAATTAAACAATGTAGAATGCTATATTTCATTTGTAACAAAATTTCTGAAAAATTATCCAACTAACAATGTAAAATCCATTAAAATCTATCTTGTAGAACTTAAGTTATAAGCGGCCGCAATGAAATTTCACTTTGCGTTTTATATATATTGAGACACTTAAATATAGCTTACATAATCATGTTAACCTGATTATAGAGCTCTTTCAAAATTATAAATTCGGCAGATTTTTTTGGGGCTGTGATTAATACGAAATCCTGACTTTCTTTTATATATATAGATAAGGATTGAAAATTTCAGGTTTTTGTGCCGAAGACACTGCCAAATCAGGAAAATGTGAAGTATCTCGCGAACTACTGAACTTAAAAGAATTTGCTTAGTACCATTCGATTCAGCATGGAAAAATACACTAAAATATGTTATCAGTTGAAAAATAACTACAAAAGCCGATTTTTAAGGAATTTTAAAAGTTCGTTCCTTTTTTTTTTTTTTTTTAACCCCCTGAGGAGTGGAATTTTCGAAAATCCCTTCTTAGCGGCACTTGATGTTATAAGAAGTATTTTTACCTTAATTTTCAAGATTTTAGGTTCGGCAGATTTTTTTGTGCTGTGATTAATACGAAATCCTGACTTTCTTTTATATATATAGATTAATTAATCTATTAGAATAGCTAGTATCAAAGTTTAAAGAATATTTCATTGTCTGAAACATAACAAATGTTTTCTGCACTATTAAATTCATATTCATGCAACAATAGGCTATGGAAGAGTTTTTGGAGAGGGTTTAAAAATATTATATTGCAACAAGTTAGTGACATTACAACTTTCTAATACTTTTCAGTGCTTTATTACACATAATTCTTTCACGAAAGTAACTTTTATTTTAAGTTAAGAAGGAAATACATTTAAAATAAAATAAACGCAAACAATACAAAGAAAATTAAGCAAATATTTATTATTACTAAATTCCTTAACATTAATAAAGTCATAATAAATGCACAGACACATAATAACATTGCTACATGTAATTAGTAACAAAAGTATTTCTTAATACTCAAAAGACATGTATAATTAATGATACACCAGCTCAGAAAAGGTTAAAACGAAAATATTTGACATTTACAAATTACAACTTGTAATTAAAATGTAAATATAAATACAATCAGCCAACACTTAATATTTTTACATTGATTTATCAGTACGAGAAAAGTAAATCAAAAATATAACTTTCTTGTATCATATCTGAAGATACCTTTTAACAGTTATAGTGATCTATTCAGGTATTTCAGTTGATATACTTGGATAGCTATTAATGTTAAAGAAAATTTATTTTTAACATAAGTGAAAAAAAAATCCCATAAGGGTTAAAAGAAATCTTGAGATACCTTAAAAGGAATGGTTATATCTTCGATTTTCTTTTCTCGTACTGATAAATCAATGTAAAAATATTAATAGTGTTGGCTGATTGTATTTATATTTGCATTTTAATTACAAGTTGTAATTTGAAAATGTCAAATATTTTCGTTTTAACCATTTCTGAGCTGGTGTATCATTAATTATACATGTCTTTTGAGTATTATTAAGAAATACTTTTGTTACTAATTACATGTAGCAATGTTATGTGTCTGTGCATTTATTATATGACTTTATTAATGTTAAGGCATGTAGTAATAAATATCTGCTTAATTTTCTTTGTAGTGTTTGCGATTATTTTATTTTAAATGTATTTCCTTCTTAACTTAAAATAAAAGTTACTTTCGTGAAAGAATTATGTGTAATAAAGCACTGAAAAGTATTGGAAAGTTGTAATGTCACTAACTTGTTGCAATATAATATTTTTAAACCCTCTCCAAAAAACTCTTCCTTAGCCTATTGTTGCATGAATATGAATTTAATAGTGCAGAAAACAACATTTGTTATGTTTCAGACAATGAAATATTCGTTAAACTCTAATTAATCTATTAGAATAGCTAGTATCAATATTATTAAAGTAAAAGTAATTTTTTTCTAAAATTGGGAAAAAAAAAAAAAAAACTGACTTGAAAGGGTTAAAATTAAATGCCATTAGCAATATATATATCTCGCAATATATTAGAACATCAATTTATACAGACAAACAAATGTATAAAGTATTGTTATCCTGTTAAGTTGTTTCAAATAATAAAATAGCTCTGACTATTGAAAAAGGCCATATTTTAAAAAAACAAAATTTTTTAAAGCAACTTGCCTCAGTGGAGTTTATTTTTTTGAAAAGGGCAATAATAGAATAAAACAATGGCAAAAGAATTATTTCAAAATGTTGTTGCCGCAAGAAATTATAACAGTTTGAATATTGGTCAAAAATGACATTTTTCAGACTTTGGCACTCTAACTAAAAGCGCATACAACTTGCCTCAATTATATATACATTTTTTAAAAGTGCTAATGCATGGCTTTCAATTGCCACCTCTTTTTTCATGGCAAGTGGAACGCGCAAGTTGTTATAGGGTCTTAAAAATGAAAAAAAAAAAAAAACAGCAAAAATGAATCTTTTTGTCACCTTTTGTGACCTTGCGGCAAAAACTTGCCACGGGTTTTACATCTATTATATAAAGTTCAACCCTCTTACATTCCAGATATAAAAAGAATTTCGTGGCAAGTTGTATGTGCAAAGAGCTGTGAGTCATAGCAATATCCATGTCTTAAAAAAACGCTTATTTTTTTTTTCACAACATGATGACCTTTGGGGAGCCATAAAAAATGAACAACTCAACTTTTGAGCAAAAAATTCTGGATTTGGTCTTTTAACAAGATAAGTAACAACTGGTAATTTTTTGGAGAAAATCTGAGATGTCATGAATCACCCCATAATGCTGCTAGGTGTGACACTTTCTCAGATTCTTGCTCTTAATCTCTACTTTGAGAATTAGTGGAATTTATTAGTTTATTCTATTCATGCTACTTTTCGTATATTATTCCATGCAGATTTAATGTGTTAGCAAAGAACTGGACACAAGGCAGGCTTAAGGCACATTGGATATTTTTACCTGCTTTGCGAGATGACAAGCACGATCTGGTGCATTGAGGATTTCAAAATAAAATACTGAAAAGTTCAAAGCCAGTCCCAACCTGATAGGGTGGGTTGGCTGCATTTTATTTTTACTGATATCAAATGCTTCCTGGTAAGATTTCTGAGATTCATCAACAACACCTGGAAAGAGAAGAGCAATTAAGTTACTTCAAAACACAAGCATACCTGTTTTGCCAATTGACACGCCTTGTCTGGAGAGTTCAATATTTCGAAATAAAATACTGAAAAGTTCAAGGCAAGCCCCAAACGTATAGGATGAGTTGGCTGCATTTTACTTTTACTGATGTCAAATGCTTCTTGGTAAGCCTTCTGCGATTCTTCTACAACACCTGAACAGAAGATGGCAAATGAACATTAAAGTTCCACAAATTATATCAAAATGCAGGGCTTGGAATGGAAAAAAAGGTTTTAAAATTTTCATTCCTACTACCACAATTTAAACTTTATTATAAATTTAATTAAATTATAAATGCAACATTTTTTTTCACTACAAGCAAAATTAAATTGCAGAAAAACATAAAACAATCTACAATTTCATTATTGAACAACAAGGCAGTTTATGAATAAATTATGAAAACACTTTATTTTTGAATATCTTAAAAAAGGTCAAGTTAATAATATTGTTTGATTAAATATTCATTACAAAAATTAAATATATTTTTTCTAAATTAAATTATTCAATGAAACTTTCCTTATAAATGTACATAGCTATTCACATCAAAATCATAAAATAAAGAAGTGTATTTTCAGGTTTAGCCAGACAACCTAAAAAGCTTGTTAATACATAAATATATTTGATAAGATTGTTATTACTAATGATATCAGCAATATATTTTTTTAGAAATAAATTTATTCTTCATCAAAAATCATGGATTCATTTCATTAACTAAAATTACAAAAGTCAAAATTTGTCCCTATATCTGAACTGAATGTTTCATTGTTTATATCCTTAAATTATGTGCGGATTTGAAGGAATATACTCAACTAACATTACTACAAGTAAACAGTAACAAAAATATTTGTTAAACAAAATACTCAATTAAAAAAGACATACTATTAACAGTATAACAGACCTGAAAGGGCCAAGAACGTGGTTCACAATTTAAACAATACAACTAAACAGTATTTCATGTATCTAATATTTTGCAAGACAGCCAAGATAGCCTTAAGGATGTAGTTTCGTATCCAGTGTTTACCTTTCTACCCTCAGGACTATTTAACATTTTGTAGAAAACATTCATAAAATTAAACTAGTTGGATGTGTCAATCCCAAAACTTTCTTCTATCTCATTAGTACATTTCAATATTGAAAAAAAAAAAAGATAAATAAAAAGTGGTGACCCCAAATTTACCTACTATCGAATTTCCTCGAACATCTGACCTAGCCTAATGAAATTCTGGTATCCAAAAAGCCTAAAACGCAAAATTTAATTAATATTCTGAGAAAATGAGCTTAGTAGTGCCTCATGTTGGGTAATTTATACTAAAAACTAATAAGCATCTATTTATGTCAAGAGTTAAAAGAATCTGCAATTTGATAGAATTTCATCTATTAGTTCTTGAAATATAGTTATAACAAAAAATTTGCAAAACGTAGCACAGCAACACCATACCTTGGACAATTTATACCAAAACGTAAAAAAGCATCTAATTATGTTATGATGTAAAAGAATCTTAAGTTTGATGAAATTCTGTGCATTAGTTCTTGAGATATAGCTAGTTAAAAAAAAAAAAAAAAAAAAAAAAAAAAACGTGTAAAATATAGCACAGCAGCACCATCAGTTTAAGGATTTATAACAAAACGTAATCATCGTGTAATTATGTTATATGTTATTTTGTAACAAAATCTGAAGTTTGATGAAATTCTGTGTGTTGGGTTTGAGATATAGCTATTGAAAAAATCGTGCAAAATGCAGCATAGCTACACCACCTGTTGCAAGGTTAATACCAAAATGTAATCAGCGCCCAATTATATATTCTAGTGTAACAGAATCTAAAATTTGATAAAGTTCTCTGCATTAGTTCTTGAGATATAGCCAGGGTTGGCATTTTTGCCGGCAAAAAGGTATTTTTGCCAGGACAGTGGAAAAAACTGGAAAAAACCAGGGGAAAAATGGAAAAAACCGGCAAAAATGGAAAAAACCTATTTGTCTTTAATGTGTAATAAAATCTGCATGCTAATAAGAATAATAATGGTATAAACAATTAAATTTAACAGTGTACTATTTAATATTTTAATTTAATTTGCTAATTAATTAATATTAAATAATTTAAATCTTTAAAAAATAGGTGGGATTCACTCTTACTTAAGAATTTAAGAACAAAATAAAAAATTACATACCTAATTTTTTTTTCTTAATTCAGGGATATGTTTAAGAAAATTTTAGGTCCTTTAAAGGACCCTTCATAAAATAATTTATTTTAAAATAGGATCCTTTACAAAATTCTTTAACCTCAAACAGGACCCTTCATAAAATTATTTGTCCCTGAAATAGACGCTTCACCTTCAAATTGAACTTTTCACAAATTTAACCATTTAAAAATAAAATCTGCCCTGTTAATAAACAATTGAACTTACCAAAAAATATATTACTTAGTTCCTTTATATATGAAGGTTAGAACCTGAAAACACTAATAATTTAAAATTCACAAAAGTATGTCTAGAATTTTCACAAAGACAAGAAAAACTTCCCAATTTAACAAAAGTACCTTGTGAGAAAAGTCTAGACAGACCCCTGTAAGTAAAGTATTTTATCAGTCATTAATATGTATATATTTTTTTAATTATCAAAAGATTTTATACAATTTTGTTATTTTTGTTTTATGTCATGAGACTTAAGGAATGTAAATATTTAAGTCTTTGGTACTATTTTATAGCTATTTATCTGATGAAACTAGTTTGTTAAAGATAAAATAAGTAAATTAAATTGAAAATTATGTATTGAAAAAACTGTTATGGCTTATTAGGAAACTAGATTTTTTTTCTGTCACTTTTACTCTCCAAGAAAAGAACAAAATGTTAAATTATTTAGATTTACTTTCAGTAAGTAGCCTGTTGTCTCTTTATCTTTTTGTATTATATTCCCCCTTCCCCCACCATAGCAGATGCTTGTCTGTATGGCTAAATTTTTTGAAAAATGAAGAGTTAAAACCACATTTTTCAAAACTAAAAAAGATATTTGAACAAGCGATTTTGTCATGTCATCTTGTAGACTATTTGTTACATCGAAAGTACAGAGATGAACTTCTAAATTATGAACAAAAAGAAAGCTGTAGAGCATGGTTATCTAAAATCAATTCTGATTTTATATCTTATATTATTAATTTTAAGTTCAAAGAAAAACCCTTTCCTAGCTCATATTTTGCAGAAGTGATTAATAGTGTCAGTGCATGTAATTAGTAGAGAAGTATTGAATAAACTTGTGCATTTTCAAAAAACTTCTGTTCATTAGTAGCACACCTTCAAATATGCCAGCAAGTAGTGCTGCTATTGAAAGATTGTTTTCAAATTTTTCACTTGTGCAAACTAAAATTCAAAATAAGCTATCAACAGATGCTCTTTCAAAACTTGTTTACTCCTATGCCATACTAAAACAGCAAAATTTAGGTTGTGGGGAAGATATTGCTGAAAAATTTGAAATTTAATAGTTTTCTGCTTTAAATATAATTTTATATTAAATTAAATTTAGGTTACTATAACTGTTTCTTCGAATTTCTAACATATATAAACTATAAACATAAGTGCTTTACTCAGTCTCAACAGTTCTATTATGTAAATTAATAATAATTGTATAAACATGAATAAAGAAGTTTCTTTTCATTTATATAAAATTGGAATTTATTTCATTTATAATCTTGTTATAAAAGTTAATATTCTTTCATAAAGTGCATAATTATTCTTATTTAACTTAAAAGTTAAAATAAATTTAGAATAATATTGATTCTTCAATTAAGTATGCAGTTTATTTTTTCTTTCGTGAAATTATTTTCTCTTTCTGGGGAAAAAATTAAATGGACAGTCTGTTTTTGCCACCTTTTTGGCAAAAACCTATTTTTGCCGGGACGGTTTTTACCAGGTTTTTTCCACGGTTTTTTCCACCTTCGGCAAAAACTCGCCAACCCTGGATATAGCTATCGCAAAAATCATGCAAAATGTAGCATAGCAGCGCCACCTATAGGGCAGTTCACACCAAAACCTTATCAGCGGCTATGTATCTCAAGGTATCGCAGAATCTGAAGTTTGATGAAATTCTGTGCATTAGTTCTTGATATAGCTATCATGAAAAACGTGGCATAGCAGTGCCACCTGCTGGCCAATTTACACCAAAAACCAATAGGCACTAATTCATATCAAGGTCTAACTGAATATAAAATTTTATTAAATTTCGAGCATTAGTTCTTGAGATAGAGCGCCCACAAATTTTTTGTCACATACAGACAGACTCACAGACTGACATTTTCTAAAAATAGTCAAAACGTGTTCAGGACCTTCTAAAACGTATAATTCTGTCGAAAACCGGAAGTCGAAAATGTTCATGAATCCAATACTTTCTTCTTGTAAAGATAGAATAAAGTAAAAAAGGGAGCTTGTTTTCTCAAGTTTTTAGGCTAATACAAACAAAAAGAAAAACAGTACACAAAAACAAAAATTTCTTTTTACTTTGGAAAATTATCTTTTTAAAACCTATTTTAACAACTTGTTTTGTATATAAATTACAGTCTCGAAAGTTTAGGAATAAATTTGAAAGAAATATGGAATAATTCAGCAATAAACTCAAAATGTAACAAATTAAAGATGGTTTTATAAACAGTTAAGAAATAAGCTTTCATTTGTTAAAAATCAGTTATAGAACATAATGCAAAATTAACAAATGTTGGAGTTTCAAAATTTTTTTCTTAAGGAGGTATTAACCAATTTATCTTTATTAAAAAAGGGGTGTTTAAAAGTGCTTAATTCACAGAACAAAATAAATAGATGAAAAATTAGTCTATTGAGACACTTTAAATCATTCAAAGCAAATGGATCTACAATACTTGCTAGAAATAATTTCACCTCAAAACAAAAGATGCAGATTGCCACAAGAAACATTTAGCTTATCAAAAGGCTGACAAAGAATGTCCATTAAAAAAACTCTGCATTCCACTGACAAACTGCAAGAACATCATTTAAAAAATTATTTAACAAAACTTTTGTAAAATCACCATAAAGAAATGGTAAAGTACGTGTTACACGGGTACAACCAGTTCACCGAGAGTGTGTACGGTTTCAATAGTTGGAATTGTTACTGGCATGATCTCAGAGAACAACTACCTAAAAGATAAGGTATAGTCCAAGATTTGCTTAACAAGACAGTTTAGCTTAAGAGCAAGAATCTGAGAAAGTGTCACACCTAGCATTATGGGGTGATTCATGACATCTCAGATTTTCTCCAAAAAATTACCAGTTGTTACTTATCTTGTTAAAAGACCAAATCCAGAATTTTTTGCTCCAAAGTTGAGTTGTTCATTTTTTATGGCCCCCCCCAAAGGTCATCATGTCGTGAAAAATAATAAGCGTTTTTTTAAGACATGGATATTGCTATGACTCGCAGCTCTTTGCGCATACAACTTGCCACGAAATTCTTTTTATATCTGGAATGTAAGAGGGTTGAACTTTATATAATAGATGAAAAACCCGTGGCAAGTTTTTGCCGCAAGGTCACAGAAGGTCACAAAAAGATTCATTTTTGCTGTTTTTTTCCATTTTTAAGACCCTATAACAGCTTGCACGTTCCACTTGCCATGAAAAAAGAGGTGGCAATTGAAAGCCATGCATTAGCACTTTTAAAAAATGTATATATAATTGAGGCAAGTTGTATGCGCTTTTAGTTACAGAGTGCCAAAGTCCGAAAAATGTCATTTTTGACCAATATTCAAACTGTCATAATTTCTTGCGGAAACAACATTTTGAAATAATTCTTTTGCCATTGTTTTATTCTATTATTGCCCTTTTCAAAAAAGTAAACTCCATTGAGGCAAGTTGCTTTAAAAAAATTTAATGTTTTTTTAAAATATGGCCTTTTTCAATAGTCAGAGCTATTTTATTATTTGAAACGACTTGACTGGATAACAATATTTTATACATTTGTTTGTCTATATAAATTGATGTTCTAATATATTGTGAGATATATATGATGCTAATGGCATTTATTTAATTTTAACCCTTTCGAGTCCGATTTTTTTTTTCAATTTTAGAAAAAATTACTTTTACTTTAATAATATTGATACTAGCTATCCTAATAGATTAGAGTTTAACAAATATTTCATTGTCTGAAACATAACAAATGTTGTTTTCTGCACTAGTAAATTCATATGCATGCAACAATAGGCTAAGGAAGAGTTTTTGGAAAGAGTAAAAATATTATATTGCAGCAAGTTAGTGACATTACAACTTTCTAATACTTTTTAGCACTTTATTACACATTATTCTTTCAGGAAAGTAACTTTTAAGTTAAGAGGGAAATACATTTAAAATAAAATAATCGCAAACAATACACAGAAAATTAAGCAAATATTTATTATTATTACTAAATGCCTTAACATTAATAAAGTCATAATAAATGCACAGACACATAACATTATATGTTATTATGTTATATATAATTGCTACATGTAATTAGTAACAAAAGTATTTCTTAAAAATAATAATACGCAAAAGACATGTATAATTAATGATACACCAGCTCAGAAAAGGTTAAAACGAAAATATTTGACATTTAAAAATTACAACTTGTAATTAAAATGCGAATATAAATACTATCAGCCAACACTGTTAGAATTTTTACAGAGTTTTATCATTACGAGAAAAGAAAATCTAAGATATAACCATTCCTTTTAAGATATCTCAAGATGTCTTTTAACCCTTATGGGATTTTTTTTTTTTTCACTTATGGGAAAAATAAATTTTCCTTAACATTAATACCTATCCAAGTATATTAACTGAAACACCTGAATAGATTACTCTAACTGTTAAAAGGTATCTTCAGATAAGATACAAGAAAGTTATATTTTTGATTTTCTTTTCTCGTACTGATAAATCAATGTAAAAATATTAACAGTGTTGGCTGATTGTCTTTATATTTGCATTTTAATTACAAGTTGTAATTTGTAAATGACAAATATTTTCGTTTTAACGTTTTCAGGGCTGGTGTACTATTAATAATACTTGTCTTTTGAGTATTATTATTTTTAGGAAATACTTTTGTTACTAATTACATGTAGCAATGTTAGTATGTATCTGTGCACTTATTATAGGACTTCATTAATGTTAAGGCATTTAGTAATAATAATAAATATTTGCTTAATTTTCTGTGTATTGTTTGTGATTATTTTATTTTAAATGTATTTCCCTCTTAATTTAAAATAAAAGTTAATTTCCTGAAAGAATTTTGTAATAAAATGCTAAAAGTATTAGAAAGTTGTAATGTCACTAACTTGTTGCAATATAATATTTTTAAACCCTCTCCAAAAACACTTCCTTAGCCTATTGCTGCATGAATATGAATTTAATAGTGCAGAAAACAACAACATTCGTTATGTTTCAGACAATGAAATATTCGTTAAACTCTAATTAATCTATTACAATAGCTAGTGTCAATATTAAAGTAAAATTTTTTTTTCTAAAATTGAAAAACAAAATTGGACTCGAAAGGGTTAAAATTAAATAAATGCCATCAACATCATATATACCTCACAATATATTAGAACATCAATTTATACAGACAAACAAATGTATAAAATATTGTTATCCAGTCAAGTCGTTTCAAATAATAAAATAGCTCTGATTATTGAAAAAGGCCAAATTTTAAAAAAACATTAAATTTTTTTAAAGCAACTTGCCTCAATGGAGTTTACTTTTTTGAAAAGGGCAATAATAGAATAAAACAATGGCAAAAGAATTATTTCAAAATGTTGTTGCCGCAAGAAATTATGACAGTTTGAACATTGGTCAAAAATGACATTTTTCAGACTTTGGCACTCTGCAACTAAAAGCGCATACAACTTGCCTCAATTATATATACATTTTTTAAAAGTGCTAATGTATGGCTTTCAATTGCCACCTCTTTTTTCATGGCAAGTGGAACGCGCAAGCTGTTATAGGGTCTTAAAAATGAAAAAAAACAGCAAAAATGAATCTTTTTGTGACCTTCTGTGACCTTGCGGCAAAAACTTGCCACGGGTTTTTAATCTATTATATAAAGTTCAACCCTCTTACATTCCAGATATAAAAAGAATTTCGTGGCAAGTTGTATGCACAAAGAGCTGCGAGTCATAGCAATATCCATGTCTTAAAAAAACGCTTATTATTTTTCATGACATGATGACCTTTGGGGGGGTCATAAAAAATGAACAACTCAACTTTGGAGCAAAAAATTTTGGATTTGGTCTATTAACAAGATAAGTAACAACTGGTAATTTTTTGGAGAAAATCTGAGATGTCATGAATCACAGGTGTGTCACTCTCTCAGATTCTTGCTCTTAAATGACCAAGCCTGTCTCATTTCTATAAGGGAAATTAAATTTAAGAAAGTACCAAGGAACATCTATTTGATAAAATTTTAGAAGGCCAAGTAGAAAATTCAGCAAAATCTGCAATGCATTGTATAATTTAACACAATCTTCAACGCATATAAAACAATGGCTTTCTGCCTAAAATGTTAACATTTTAGACAGGCCAGCTTAAGTCCATATTTAAAATTAATGGGGAATATTAGACAATGATGCACAAAATCAGGGTTGGCATTTTTGCCAGGACAGTGGAAAAAACTGGAAAAAACCAGGGGAAAAATGGAAAAAACCGGCAAAAATGGAAAAAACCTATTTGTCTTTAATGTGTAATAAAATCTGCAT
Source organism: Maratus speculifer (assembly GCA_964019185.1). Classification (NCBI taxonomy): domain Eukaryota; kingdom Metazoa; phylum Arthropoda; class Arachnida; order Araneae; family Salticidae; genus Maratus; species Maratus speculifer. Next base: position 17,638,864 of record OZ025292.1, on the reverse strand, counting down.
GCTAATAAGAATAATAATGGTATAAACAATTAAATTTAACAGTGTACTATTTAATATTTTAATTTAATTTACTAATTAATTAATATTAAATAATTTAAATCTTTAAAAAATAGGTGGAATTCACTCTTACTTAAGAATTTAAGAACAAAATAAAAAATTACATACCTAATTTTTTTTTTCTTAAGTCAGGGATATGTTTAAGAAAATTTTAGGTCCTTTAAAGGACCCTTCATAAAATAATTTATTTTAAAATAGGATCTTTTACAAAATTCTTTAACCTCAAACAGGACCCTTCATAAAATTATTTGTCCCTGAAATAGATGTTTCACCTTCAAATTGAACTTTTCACAAATTTAATCATTTAAAAATAAAATCTGCCCTGTTAATAAACAATTGAACTCGCCAAAAAATATATTACTTAGTTTCTTTATATGTGAAGGTTAGAACCTGAAAACACTAATAATTTAAAATTCACAAAAGTATGTCTAGAATTTTCACAAAGACAAGAAAAACTTCCCAATTTAACAAAAGCACCCTGTGAGAAAAGTCTAGACAGACCCCTGTAAGTAAAGTATTTTATCAGTCATTAATATGTATATATTTTTTTAATTATCAAAAGATTTTATACAATTTTGTTATTTTTGTTTTATGTCATGAGACCTAAGGAATGTAAATATTTAACTTTGGTACTATTTTATAGCTATTTATCTGATGAAACTAGTTTGTTAAAGATAAAATAAGTAAATTAAATTGAAAATTATGTATTGAAAAAACTTATGGCTTAATAAGAAACTAGATTTTTTTTTTCTGTCATTTTTACTCTCCAAGAAAAGAACAAAATGTTAAATTATTTAGATTTACTTTCAGTAAGCAGCCTGTTGTCTCTTTATCTTTTTGTATTATATTCCCCCTTCCCCCACCATAGCAGATGCTTGTCATGTATGGCTAAATTTTTTGAAAAATGAAGAGTTAAAACCACATTTTTCAAAACTAAAAAAGATATTTGAACAAGCGATTTTGCCATGTCATCTTGTAGCATATTTGTTACATCGAAAGTACAGAGATGAACTTCTAAATTATGAACAAAAAGAAAGCTGTAAAGCATGGTTATCTAAAATCAATCCTGCTTTTATATCTTATATTATTAATTTTAAGCTCAAAGAAAAACTCTTTCCTAGCTCATATTTTGCAGAAGTGATTAATAGTGTCAGTGCATGTAATTAGTAGAGAAGTATTGAATAAGCTTGTGCAATTTCAAAAAACTTCTGTTCATTAGTAGCACACCTTCAAATATGCCAGCAAGTAGTGCTGCTATTGAAAGATTGTTTTCAAATTTTTCATTAGTGCAAACTAAAATTCAAAATAAGCTATCAACAGATGCTCTTTCAAAACTTGTTTACTCCCATGCCATACTAAAACAGCAAAATTTAGGTTGTGAGGAAGATATTGCAGAAAAATTTGAAATTTAATAGTTTTCTGCTTTAAAAATATAATTTTATATTAAATTAAATTTAGGTTATTATAACTGTTTCTTCGAATTTCTAACATATATAATCTATAAACATAAGTGCTTTACTCAGTCTCAAAAGTTCTAATGTAAATTATTAATGATTGTATAAACATGAATAAAGAAGTTTCTTTCCATTTAAGTAAAATTGGAATTTATTCCATTTATAATCTTGTTATAAAAATTAGTATTCTTTCATAAAGTGCATAATTATTCTTATTTAACTTAAAAGTTAAAATAAATTTAGAATAATATTGATTCTTCAATTAAGTATGCAGTTTATTTTTTCTTTCGTGAAATATTTTTTCTCTTTCTGGGGAAAAAATTAAATGGACAGTCTATTTTTGCCATCTTTTTGGCAAAAACCTATTTTTGCCGGGACGGTTTTTACCAGGTTTTTTCCACCTTCGGCAAAAACTCGCCAACCCTGCACAAAATAACAAAAAAGATTAAAAAAGGCATAAAAAAAGACATTTTTTCACCAATATAAATACAGTAGACTCCCTCAAATCTGCAAACCAGAAATCCACAACTCTCTAAAATCTGCACGTTTTATGGATGTAAACAATGAAACTTTCAGTTCAGATATAGGGACAAAAATTCATTTTTTTAGTTTTGTATCAATTCCATATATTTTTTTATTTGTAATTTTCTTAATATTCTATTCATGTATTTTTCATGAAGGAAGAATAATTTTCTTTTGGAAAAAATTAAAGAATTTCTTTTATTTTTGGTAATCACAATCTTCTTACCAAATATATTTATGCATAAATCAAGATTTTTTTGGTTATTAAGCCTGACTAAAAAATAAATCTATTTTATGATATATTGATGCGAATTAGTAATGTACTTTTAAGAGGCAAGTTTTGTTGAATAAATATGGAAAGATACATTTAATCATACACTATTGGATATTAACTTGACCTCTGCTATTAGTACTTTAATCATTTTAAAAATTATCTAAATTTTTATTAGTTTATTACTTAGTTTAATATTTTATTATATTGTTAGCATTCATTATAGTTCCAATTACACTATTAATTGCACTCAAATTAAAGTTTAAAAAATATAAACAAAGCAATGACCAGAAATCTGCACAATAACTGGTCCCAGGCTGTGCGGATTTGAGGGAGTCTACTGTATTTAAAAAAATTTGAAGTTACTGAAAATCTGAAATAGCCAAAGATAAACATTTCATTTTTCCTCCTTTATATCCAAGCTTCCAAGACATATTCAACGCATACTGTGCAAGTCATTTCAAATATTGAATTTCTGAAAATTTTCTACAAATTGAATGGGATGGGGAAAAAAAAAAAAAAAATCTCAAATTAATGCAGAATTGCATTAAAAAACCAAACTTCTTAACTTGTTTTTACTAACACATTGAAAAGAAAATAAGTTTAAATTTGTGAATAAAAATTAAAAAAGGAGGAAAAAAAAAAATTTCAAAATACACTAGGCTTTTTTTTTAAAGATACGAGTCTTCATCAGGTGTCTGACGAAAAAAGATCTTTCAAAAAACCTAATGTATTTGAAATTTTTCTTCCTGATGGCGTTAACCTTCATTGCACCAAATAATAAATTTCCAAGACTTTTATAAAATATACACCTTCAAGATGTTTCAACCTTTTTCTAACATAGTGGTCACACTTTATAGTCTAGTGATAAATTGGAGAAATACAGGTAAAATAGCAAAATAGGTTTAAAAAAAAAAAAAAAAAAAAAAAGCATGGAAACTTACTGTTTTTCTGGTCACCAGTGGCAACTTCTGCTAAGTACCTATAATAGTCACCTTTCATTTTCAGGTAAAACACTTTGCTTTCAGCATTGCTTGCTTTGGGAATAAGGAAGTTGTCTAGCAAGCCCTATGACAAATATTGAATTTATACACATGCAAAAGTTGTTCAAACAATTTCATTAACTTATAATACATGTACAATAGATACTAGTTTGAGACAAAATGCCAAAATAGAGGGGGAAAAAAAAGGCTGCTTTATTAGAACAAAATTTTATATTCAGTATACATATAATTTTATTTTATTTCATATGTATGTAATAATAAAAAAAAAAAAAATTCGCCATTTTTTTTATTCTCTCTTAGCTTCAATTCTAAATTTGTGGAACATATTTCAATCTTAGTTTCGTCTTTTAACAGCTAAAATTCTTTTTCTTACTTTAGTTATTAATAAATTATTTCTTGCTTCTCAAAAAGGCGGGAAGTATTTCGTAAGCTTTTTACTTTCTGGCATATTCCTGCGATTTTAATTTTATTTTTTATTTTTTAACATCGCGTGACAAGTGTTACTACGCGTTGCTAAAGGGTTTAGTGTTCCGAGGAAAAAATATAGTTCTTGCCAGTAGACTGCCTATTACGGCCAATTAGAATTGATCATTTTGTCCGTTAGAGGCTCGAGTCCATCCTGATTGGATTTTTAAAATGATTGACGCGGAGTAGGAGGGCGCTAGTTTTGTCGTGAAAATGATTTTTTCATTTGGCTTTTCAGGAGAGTAGAATGCACCTTTTCTTTAAACTATCAAGACGCGCGTTTTATTTCTCCGCTGAATTAGAAATGTCATTTTTTCCGAGATTGTAGAACGCCGGAATGTTGCAGCTTAGTGAGCGAAGGCCGTAGTGATAGATGTGTGGAACGGTGATCTGTGGAGTAACTTAAGTTCGTGCTCTAAATAATAAAGAACTAAAACACTGATTTTCTTGCATTGTTATTGGAGAAACTCCTACGAGAACAAATCCATGGCTTATCCACTTACCAGAACGACTGCTCATCCCACTATTGAATCTTAGTGAATAGTAGTATTCTACAACCAACATGGTATTCTATTAGTGATTATACACTATTATAGAACATCGTCGTCGTTTTATTACATGTATACTTTTAACTAAAAATAATGCTACTGTTTCACATTTTCAAAAAACTAATTTCAAATTTAAGATAAAAATTTAATGTATGATGAAAAGTATTTTATATATATATTTACACACACTGACATGTTACACTTAAGCTTATTTCATGTGTGCATCGATAGTTTTTCCCTTACAACTACAGTAGAGACCCGCTAATCTGGATCGGTTTGGCCAGCGATGCCGCTGGACTTTAAAAATCCTGGGTCCCCGGGACTTCTAAAATTATGGGTCCCCCTTTTTTTTTTTTTTTTTTTTTTTTTACAAAAGCGGGTCCTCTTAAATAAGTCATTTTTTGATGCAAAAATTGAACTTGTTCATTTGCAAAAGAAAAATGAAATGCGATAATTATTGTTTTAATAATAATAAATAATTAAAACCAATATTAATATAGTAGAACCCCGCTAATTCGGACCCTGATAATCCGGATCAATTGTCATTCCCCCCCCAAGTTTGAGAAGCGATTGGTTAATTTCCATAAGGGGCCGTCCATTAATCATGCGAGGCTCCAGAGGGTGAGGGGTCCATAAAAAAATCACGAAATATCACAAGGGGGGAGGGGGGGGGTGTAGTAATATATCACGAGTATTTATTTTTTCGGCAAACGCGTACAAAGTCGAAAGCGGCTTGTGGTGTGACCTTGATTCACCGTTGCCAGGCAGCGAACAAAGTGAAGTTCCCGCGAGCTGTCACAAGCGCCTGCCGGACTCAGCTTGTCAGTGTCAGTTATTCTGTTTAGGCACTGAATACATGCGTAAATTGTTTAACCTTGTACGTTTTGCATTAAAACAATGTTTAAAATAGGTCATCTGTATAAAGACCTATTTGCAGAGTATAAGAAGGAAAAAAAAAAAACCTAGTGTAGCTCAAAAAGAATTCAATGAATTGTGGGCTAACGCGAAACAAAAATATACTATCAAAGAACAATTTATGAAGTGGGCGAATGATCTTTTACTAGATTACCGCCGAAAGCACCAAGCAAAGAAATCATCTAATATCCTCTTTTATTGTTCTAATACTAAAAAGATAAGTTAAAATTTGTATGTAACTATATCTTTTATGGTCATTGTTCTAATAATAATACTTGAACCTGTATTTTATAATAAATATTCTAAGAAATTAAGATTCTTTGTAGGTACTAAAAAATGCACGTGATATAGGGTAGGGAGGGGGGGGGGGGGGTAGTCTTAAACCTCACCATGTATCACCAAGGGGGAGGGGGAGGTCCAAAATGCCAAGAAAAAACATCACATGATTAATGGACGGCCCCTAACATTAACTTGTTTCATCGTCGTATTCTGAATAAAAAAAACTTTCTGAAATCTTTTCGGAAGAATTAAGCAAAGTGAACATTTTTACTGTCTAAATATTCAATAAGTTTACCAAAAAGGTGATTTATTGCAAGTATGTTCTGTTTTATATCCTTTTTTCTAATTCTCCGGATAGGGTCCAGTCCCAATTAATCCAAATTATCGGGGTTTTACTGTATTTTTAAAAACTATTAACAGAAATTTTTTCACTTTTAAAAAAATGCACAAGATACAAATTTAATTATAAAATAATGCATATTTGTGTGTAGAAGATAACAAGTGTCACTATTATCATTTCTTTTAAAAGAGGGCAAAAGACTGATATATTGAAAAAGACATTTTTGCTTGAAAAAAAAAAGTAATTTTGTTTGAGTAAAGGGGTACTTTTTAATTTTAGGAGTCATTTACTCAAAAAGACTTAGAGCAGTCAAAAATAGATTGTGAAACAGGAAAATCTTTTTGGAAGAGAAAAAGACAATTTTGAAGCAAGAAATAGTTTTCAGTACAGGAAAATTCACCATCGGCATTAACTTTTTTTCGTACCCCTTTTATGAAATTTGCCGTTTTGAGATTTTTTTTTCTTTTCAAAATTTGCCGTTTTATCGCGATGTTGAGACGGAATTTGTCGCTTTTTCACGATCTTTTGAGGAAATCTATCGTTTTTTAAAGATTTTGTGATGAAATTTGATTTTTCACGAAATTTGATGTTTTTTCGTGAATTTTTTCGACAAAATTTTTTGTGATTTTTTGACATCTGCTGTTTTATCGCAATTTGACAAAATTTGCCTCTTTTTCGAATTTTTTGACAATATTTGCCGTTTTATCTCTATTTTTAACCGACTTCAAAGAGGAGGTTATGATTTCGACCTGTATGTATTTGTTGTTCACGCATAACTTTTGCAAATATGAACCGATTTTGATAATTCTTTTTTTGTTTGAAAGCGTATGAGGCCCATGTGGTCCCATTCGAATTTCATAAAAATCTGATAATTAGAACTTTTTTAAAAATAAAAACTTTAAATTTCAAATTCATTTTGAAGCAATCGACCAATTAGAAGTGTTCCTTTTGCATGCTTTTGTGTTACACTTACATAGACATACGATCTTCTCACTGTTAAAACTTTGAAGTTTTTGCTGCATCGTCACTCCACCGCTTTTATGGAATATCTCTATTTTGACCAATGAGAATTCACTATAATACAATGAAGTAATAATTTTCTATAAAAGCGATGGATAGACGATAAAGTAAAAGCAAGGCAACACTAGATACCGGGCTAGCTCATTCTTTTCATGACGTCACAAAAGGTGGCTGAATGACATCCAGCGGTTGGTACAAAACGATGGGCGCGTCACTTTGGCCCTGTTTGTACCAATCGCAGATAGCGGCCAGCCACCTTTTGTGACGTCGTGATAATGAATGAGCAAGCCCGATATCTAGTGTAGCCCTGGTAAAAGTTTAAAATTTTTAACAGTGTTCAATGTGCAAAATCCTAACTGGATGAGGGCCAGGATTCACATAAATTTTGCGTTGTTTGCGAAACGAGATTTATTAACATGAAAATTTATTTAAAACATTGAAAAATTTTCTAAAATTAAGACTTCTGATTCGTTAATCTGGTTTTGCTAACAGCGCAAATTCTACCTGGATTCTGGACAAGTTCTCTTATGCAAGAAACTGGAAATATAGCATCTAGGGGATACAGTGTGGAAATCGGCTATCTCAGGGCGTATTCAGAGCCAAGTAACCAATGTTACCGACCGATTGTAAGGCAATACGAAAGCAAATTGTGGCATCAATGAAAACTATTCTGTTGAATTGTAGCTGACGTCACACTTCGCTTTGATTTTCATCTTGTACTTGTCTACATTCGGTAAGTGGTCGGTAAGTAACCGGTAAGTTGTGCTGAACACGCCCTTTGTAACACTTAAAAAAAAGCGCTAAAATGTTCTATTCTTTAAATGTGCAACAATGCTAATGAAATTTAAAGATAGAAGCGACATCTGCAGGACATTTTATAAATATGCAAGAATTATTGCTAGTCTAGATAATGTATCACGAAAATGCCGCAGATTTCGCTGTGATCTACACTTTGGAATTCAGTAGCATCATTGCACATTTAAAGGATACAAATTTTTAGCACTGCTTGCATTGTAAAAAATTGAACCCAAAGAAATTCTATAAAAGCGATGGAGTAACGATGCAGCAAAAGGGTCAAATTTTTTACAGTGTCGATAGCAGATTTTCACTCCATGTATTCCAGATTCTCTCCTTCGAACAGTGAAAAGTTCTCAAAAATGAAGGCTTATGATTGGTCAATCTTGTTTTGCTTAACAGCGAATAATCCTTCTGGATCCTAACCACTGTTGCAGAAATGCTAGTTTTTTTTTTTTTTTTTTTTTTTTTTTTTTTTTCAAAGTACGAAATCTTAGCTGGAACAATTCTCGTATCCACCAAAGTGAAAGATACACATCTATCCAGACATGAGAATTCGATATCGAAAAGCTGAAAATTCATCTCTAAAGAGCCTTACACGTTAAAGCAAGAGTGTCTATGTATCAGGGCGTTTGTTATGCCGGATTCACAAAGTGATTAAAATACATTGCTGTGTGCTAGATTTACATTTGGACAAATATAAATGACGAAAAATTTTGATAAGCTTACCATTAAAGTTAAGCTAGTTAACTTCTCTCAACCCATAAAACAAACTCGTTCAGGCGACTACCGCCAAGTTCTGGAATAAAAATTCTTAAATTTTCTGTGCTTTGGAAAACTGCGTTTATCAAATAACTCTTAACTTCTAATATTACTACTTTCATATAGACGCATGTTGAATCATGGTGTGATTTTGATAATATCTTCCTTTTTAGTTTTTATGACTGAAAAGGGTATTTTAATACATACGAACATTTAGAATTACTTTGCTATGCATTGAATCATAGAAGCAACTTGACGCGCTCTGATTGTGTACACGTACTTTAAACTGTAAAAAATCTGACCCTTTTGCTGCATCGTCACTACCCCGCTTTTATAGAATATCTCACTTTTTATCCATGAGAATGCTCCATAATAGGCTGAAGTAATCGTTTTCTATATAAGCGGTGGAGGGACGATGCAGCAAAAGGGTCAAATTTTTAACAGTGTACCCTGTTTAAAATATCTTGAAAAATTACCTCTGTTTTAAAGACTATCTATTTTCTGACCAATGAAAACGCTCCATACACGTTTTTAGATCGCATTCATTAGTCAGAAAATAGATAATCTTTAAAAACAAAGGTAATTTTTCGCAATAATTTTAACGTGTACTGATGGATTGTCAGCTTTTCAATGCCCATTTACGAAGTCTGTGGATTTCAATGTGGACCTTAAGGCACTACACTAGTCTCAGGAAAAGACCCGGATGATAGTGTAAAGACTATGGGTGTGTTCTTTTCAAATATCTCGCTGACATTTTAATATATTTACATGATTTTTTTTTGCATAGGATAGCCGAGGATGATCTACAACCGGCCTAGTTTTTACTTCTTCGATTTTGCTTATGTATGTTTTATATAATGATAGTTTCAGTTTCAGAACCGTTTAAACAAATTTTGAAATTTAAAATATTTTTTTTTTAAATCTGAAACCAAAATTGAAAAAGTAAAAATTAGGTCGGTTGTGGAATATCTTCAGTTATCCTATGCAAAAAAAAAAAAAAAAAAAAAAAAAATCACGTAAAAATTTTAAAATTTGAGCGAGATATTTGAAAAGAACGCCCCCATAGACTTCACATTATCATCCGGAAATTTTTCTGTGCCTAGTGTGCGGCCTTAAAGTTTGCTGGAAGCAATAAATTTCCGAAATGTTAAAGCTTAAATGGACAAGTTCTCGCATCCACTTAAGCGGAAATAGACATCGATACCAATCGACATCCTTAAGTTGTTGAAAAGATAAAAATCCTTTAGTATATATTTTGCTCCGGAGAAAAAAATTATTTCTACATATCAATGCAAAATAAAGTTCATAGATATGTGTAACAAAATTATATTTAGATTCAGATTTGGTTACCGGATTAGACACCAGAATGATTTGAGATTTTGTTCATGTAGGATTCGTCGATGTGAATATGACGACACATGAAGCACAGTATACGATTGATTGAAAAGATTCTGGACAAAAATGAGTCATCAAGGGAGTCCTTGTGGCCGAGTAGTTAAGACACCACGCTGCTAATCTCTTGATAGCGTAGGAGATTGTGGGTTCGAATCCCACTGGCTCCGTTGCACACACTCTTTATGTGTAGCTCCGGTTGTACTTTTATTGTGTCGTAATATTTCCTTGTGCTATCTTGTCCTTGTATGTCCACGAATTTGTAAAATAATATGGATTATGTATTTATGTCTGTGTAGAAATAAAGGATCATTCGGCGTACAATCGAATTCTACCAGGAAATCATCATCAAATTTTATAAAAGAAAATGCCTAGCATTGCGATACATTGTTAAAAATTTAACTTTTGCTGCATCATCACTCCATCTGTTTTATGGAATATCTCATACATACACTTTTTAAAATTTTACCCTTTTGCTGCATCGTCACTCCCTCGCTTTTTTTAAATATTTGTCTTTTGACCCATGAGAATGCTTCATGATAGGCTGAAATAATCGTTTTCCATAAAAGCGTTGGAGTGAGTTTCAAATTTTTAACAGTTTAGTTGGGACAAATGCGTCCGTGAAAAAAGTATTTGGGCATCGAATGCTGTCACTCTCTTGTAGATGCAGCCAAGTACAGGTTATGATTTTCGGATTCCTCGTCGAATCATTTCCGATGTCTTTACTGCATTTATAGGAATTAGATTATTGTTGTTTATCTATTGAATCATAGAGCGATTTTTGTTAAAAACTTTCTTTTTGCTTTTTCTGACTGAAGGGGGGGGGGGGTACTTTTGACTACACTAGAAAAGCATTTTACTATTCATTGATACATGGAGTCATTTTGCTGTTAATTCATATATGGAAGCGCTTTGCCGCGCGCTTATGTGTAAGGACACTTTACTTGAGGCATTGTCACCTTTCGATAACCACTTCCGATGTCCGTACGATTAGATGTTGACTTTAAGATTTCATGAATGCGGCAGCTTTTCGTCGTGCCAGATCTGAAGAAGTTATCACATCCAGAAAACCTAAAGATTCACAACGATACTAACCGATATTTTAAGTGTCTTTTGAAAAGTTGACAATCAAACAGTGACAAGTAAAGCGAATACATCAGAACTCAGCAAAGTGCGTTCATTAGAAATGCGTTGCAAAGAGCCATCATATGTCAGTACACATAATTATGTATTACGGTATAAATAACTAAAAAATAGGAAATAAATTTAACTTTTTCAAAAAAATGTATAACCGACTCCAAAAAAAGCGCTAAAAAGAATTAAATAATTCTATAAAATTCTCTAATGACAAATTGTTATCCAATAACCACACATTGACTATCATGTACCGGTATAAAACGGTTAAATTTAATATATAGAATTTAATATCCACCAAACATAGGTTTTCCAGAGAATATTTTTTACAAGAGATTAATTTACATATTTTTGATTTAATTTTTGAATATATACATATAAAAAGTAAGGAATTACTTTTTGAAGTTGGTGCCAAGCTATCTTAAGTATAGTAAGAATTGTGGATATATTATGCCTAGTACCATAAATAAAATGGGGAAATCATTATCGATTATGATTGTTTGGCACCAACTTCAAAAAGTAATTCCTTACTTTTTATATGTATATATTCAAAAATTAAATCAAAAATATGTAAATTAATCTCTTGTAAAAAATATTCTCTGGAAAACCTATGTTTGGTGGATATTAAATTCTATATATTAAATTTAACCGTTTTATACCGGTACATGATAGTCAATGTGTGGTTATTGGATAACAATTTGTCATTAGAGAATTTTATAGAATTATTTAATTCTTTTTAGCGCTTTTTTTGGAGTCGGTTATACATTTTTTTGAAAAAGTTAAATTTATTAGAAGAAATGTCATTTTTTCGCATCCTTTTGAGGAAATCTGCCGTTTTTTCGAGATTTTGACGAATTTAGTTATTTTATCCCAAATCTTTTGATGAAATTTGCCAGAAAAGAGTCATTATTCCGCGATATTTTAACGAAAGTCGGCGTTATTTTGTGATTTGACGAAATTATGCATCCCGTCGCAGATTTTTTTGCATATTTTATGCAATATAGCGCGTCCGCGGCATCCCTGTTGGCCATTTTTTTTTCAAGTTTGAGAAGCGATTGGCTAATTTTCACAACACTAACTTGTTTCATCTGAATATATATATATATATATTTATTAATTAAAAAAAAAAAAAAAGGACATCTTTTTGGAAGAATTAAGCAAAGTAAACATTTTTCTGTCTAAATATTCAATAAGTTTAACATAAAGGTGATTTTCTGTATGTTTTATTTTATTTCTTTCCAATTCGCCGGATAATCTGGATTGGGTCCGGTCCCAATTAATCCGAATTATCGGGGTTTTACTGTATTCTCTGTAAGTGCTACTCAATGTATCATGAAATTTAGTTTTAGTTTCACCATTACAAAGGAATTAATGCTATAGCATTTTGTAAATATACTTTGGCTGCTTGATTTAAATAAAAAGCTGTAAATACATCAATTAAATAAGGAATTAGGAACAAACAAAACGAAGATAGGGTGGAGGTGTCATTGATGGACAGACGAGGATCTAAAAAAGATATAAATTGCATGGTACTCAGGGTTGGCAAGTTTGACACATGACTGTTTTTACCGGATTTTACCGTCATGTCAAAAACCTCTGTCAAAAATGTTGAAAACTGTCAAAAACCCATTTTTTTTTTTTTTAAGAAAATTTGTTTTTTCATTATAATTATTAATTCATTTTATTTTTAGCATTGTTTTACATGAAATATTTAATATCAAAAAGACTAAAGTATATTTATCCATCCAAGAAAAAATTATTGCATTAGAATACTAGTATGTACTCTGTTAGAAGATCTATAAAATAATTCTAAGCTTTTTGGCATAGTTTAAAAAAATTAGACTTTTAGAAGAAATTTAATAACCCATAAGTTATTTCTTTCAATTAACCTTAAATACCTAAATTTTAAATAAAATGCATACAGGACATAAATAGTTTGACTTTATGGTAGCTTTTATAAATTTTTATCTTAAAAATATCTCTTGACTATTCAATTTTTTTACATATAAAAATATAAGTGCTGAAACGATCTACAGTTAATGAAAACTATGGCACATAAATTATTACATTCCGATTTTTCTTAAACATCGTTTTGTTGTGTTAAATTTCAAGTCTAAGAACTTTTATCAGACCTTACAGTTTAAAATTTTACAATTCTGCTTATTGAAGTGAAAATGAAAATCCCCATTTAATTACATTTATGAAATGCATAAGATGTGCATTTTAAAATGTTATACCTAAGAATATTCAAATTTATTTAATGACCAGCCCATGCTTGACATCTATTGTCATACCATGTAACAACATTCTTGCATCTCTAAAATAATTATCATCATTTAATATTAATGTCTATTGCAGTTAGTAGAATCTATATTAAAGGAGATTATGAGAAATATTTTCTCCTTTTACTCAGTATTTTTAAATTTTTCCTATTTAAATTTATTTAAAAGAAGAACATTTCTTAACAAATCAAATTGTGAATAATAACAAGAACCACAAGGAAAACTCAATTTAGAAATGCATTGTATGCTACGCTTACACTATAAATTGGAGGAAAATCGAAAATGATAGGTTTTTTGACAGAATAAACCGGTAAAAACACTTTTTATCACCGTCATGTCAAAAACCCAACCCCGATGGTACTATATGCATACTCGTTCAGAACAATTAATAAAAATGAAAGAACTTTCTAGGATCTAAGTGCAGGAGAAAATAAGGAAAAATTAAAAATCTGAATCTTGTTAGTTCGAATTAAACCAGGGTTTGAAAAAACCCGGGTTTTTTTGAAAAAGCCCAACCCACTGGGCCCAGTAGTCTAAAACCCGGGTTTTTTCGGGCTTTTTTGAAAAAACCCGGGTTTTATCAAAATTTTTTAGAGAACTCTTCCCATTTCTAATTTTCACATGCATAGTGCCTAAATTTATCATTTATCAGTAAACAAAGGTATAATTTTGCATTAAGTATAGATTAACAATAAAAATAAATATATAAAAAGGAAAATATAAATATATTTAAAAAGATTATTTTGTATCTCATAGAACTAGATTACTGGAAGAATGATGTATTAAATCAAGTGCAACTGAATTTCTTTAAATAAATGTTAAGTTAAACAGACTAATTTATGCAATTTCTTTTATTTACTTCATTAGAAATCAGTTTAAAGTTGTAACATTTATGTAAATATTTTTATTTTTGTGAAGAAAAAAATAGAATTAACACATACATATATATATATACATACATATATATATACATACATACTACAATTTAAGCAACATTTATATTGCAATAGTATTAAATTGGATTATCTAAAAGTCAATGTCAGTCATATCTATAAAGTTAGATCGTAAATGGTAATACACTTTAACTAGTTTAGTTTTGCTTTTGTATGCCATCTGTAAGCAATCTTTTAAAGTATCTGGATACATTTTAGATTAGATTTTACTAGGGTTTTTTGGATATTATCAAGGTTATTTATGTTAAAGAAATATGGTTCAGAATGTATGAAAACAAGGTACTTATACTACTAAATACAATTTAAAATAACTAATTGATTACAAAAAGATTATAAGGTTAAAGGTTAAAATGTTATGACAATAATAAACATTATAATTTGCTTTTACAAAAATTAATTATTAGTAATAATTTTAACAATGAAATTATTAAAGTACTATACTAAAACTTTTTCACTTTTTTTTCTTTTGTTATAACAGGATTTCTAGCAAAACATTACTGGCAAATTCCTTGACATTCCATGACCAAATCTCAAAAAATTCCCCGACTTTCCCAAACCAAATCTAGAAAAATTCTCTGACCAGACGAGAATACATCAAAATTTGATACTTATTTTCACAATCTTTTGCCAAAATTACCAATTTTTTTCTGCAATCATACTTCAGTCTTTTTTCCCCCAACTGTTTAATGAATTTTGTGTCATTTTTCATTTTTTCACTCAAATGTTTTCCATGACTTTTTTAGAAATTATTTGTAAATTCCCTGACTTTTCCTGTATATTTTGAGACTTTCCTGACTTTCCATGATGCTGGGAACCCTGTATAATCTGTCACCATTTTTGCGTTGAAAATTACTGTATAAACTTTCATTGAACATTGAAGCAGGATAATAAATGTTGCGATTAATCTTAAAAGCTATAACAATACAAGCATTCAGGATGGGGATCACATTTCAAGTGCCATCATTAGGTATACATTAAAATTTAAAGCACTTGGATGCATTTTAAAATATATAGCCATGAAAATCTTCCTTATTTACAAACTAATTTATTTTATGGTCATTTTATCAATACTTAGAAATTCTTTTAAATATGGTTAGTTTGAAATATCTTTCTATCCTCATATCTTAGATTAAATAATGATACAGTTGTGAAAACACGAGAAAATTTGAAAAAACCCACAAATAGATTTTTGATGGGTTTTTTCAAGTGGGCCCGCCCGAAAAAACCCGGGCGGGTTTTTTCGGGCTGGGCCCACTTCGGCGAACCCTGAATTAAACTAAAACAAGAGAAAATGAGTTTGAATAAATGAAAAAAATTTAGTGTTTGGCTACTGAAAGTTTCCGAACTTCATGTTTAGTTTGAACTAAGTGAAGATTTCATTTATCCAATTTCGAATTAAGGAGAGATGGCTGCAGTCATTTAAATTTTCAAACGAATTCAACAATTAAGATACAATAATTATCAAAAGATATTTTAATTATAGCTTTGTTTAATTAAAATATTCATAGCTTATATAATTTAGGAAATGAGGATTAAAATGGGTAAAAGAAAAAAAGTAACAGCATTGTCCCATTTTTAATAATTAAATTTCAAGAGAATAAAGATGACATATATGAAAGAAAAGGTTCAATCTGCTGTTTTAACAGATGTTGATAATAGAACCCCGGTTATCAGAAAATCAGCTTAACGTGAAAGACCTTAAAATTACTCAAAAATTTTTTTAATGTTAAAACTTTGTCAACATTTTTACCCATGTTCAATGACGCCTTTCAACATATTGGTATATGATTACTACTTTATTTTTAAATTTTATCCTAAAACATTCTGAATCATTTTTAATACAGTGAAGAGTTGAGTAATATTTAAAAATTTGAAGCAAAATATGTAAAAATCAAAACTTTGAAAGATTGTATTAGACAATGGTAGAAAGTTAAAAAAAAATGTTCTTTATAAAATAAGATTAACCATAGGAATAGTGTAGGAATTTAAGTTTTCAATGTGCAATTTTTTTTTCTTGTTATTGGTGCCAGGGTTGGCACGTTTTTGATGCATGATAGTTTTTACCGTCATGTCAAAAATGTCGAAAACTGTCAAAAACCTATTTTTAGCAGTGTGTTTTTACATTATAATTATTATTTTCCCCATTCTATCTTTAGTATTAAGTCATTTAACGTGAAATAATATTCAGTATCAAAAAAACTTAAAGTATATTTATTCATCCAAAAAAACAAAGAAACTTCATTATAAAATAAATCATTTAAGAATCTCAGTAAATGTAATAATTTTAAAAATTAAAGATTTTTACTCATACAGTCATGCAATATGCAGGGATGCCACTCAGAAAATAGCAAAAAAGAGGAAATTATGCGTAAAGTAAAATTTACGACATTTTTCACAACTTTATGTGTGAATTTTGAAAATTATATTGTTTATAATAAACTAAATAAAAAATTACAGCTTTTCTTTTGTTGTAAACTTTTAATTTATAAAAGTAAGTTAAAATGATTTTTCTTTAGTTCACAGTATTTTACATCAATTAAGGTAACCCAGCAACAGGTTCAGTGAAGAATTTTATGTATCACATCATTTTAAACCAATTCAAGTAACCCAGCAATAAATTCAATGATTATTCCGCGAATGAATAGCAAAATTTTGCAGGTTTTTTTTTTTATTTGACGAAAATAACTGTTTTATTTCATGATCGTTTGGCGAAAATCGCCGTTTTATTTAGCGATCGTTTGACGAAAATCGCCGTTTCACATCATGATCGTTTGATGAAAATCATCGTTCCACATCGTGATCTTTTGACAAAAATCGTCGTTTCACATTGCAATCGTTTAAGAAAAATCACCGCTTCGTTCCGCGATCGTTTGACGAAAATCGTCGTTTTATTTAGCGATCGTTTGACGAAAATAGACGTTTCACATCATGATCGCTTGACGAAAATCATCGTTCCACATCGCGATCGTTTGACGAAAATCGCCGTTTCACATCATGATCGTTTGACAAAAATCATCGTTTCACATCGCGATCCTTTGACAAAAATCGCCGTTTCGTTTCGCGATCGTTTGACGAAAATCGCCGTTTTATATCGCGATCGTTTGACGAAAATGGCCGTTTTATTTAGCGATCGTTAGACAAAAATCGCCATTTCACATTGCGATCGTTTCAAGAAAACCACCGTTTCGTTTCGCGATCGTTTGATGAAAATTGCTGCTTTATATCGCGATCGTTTAATGAAAATTGCTGCTTTATACCGCGACCGTTTGATGAAAATTGCTGCTTTATATCGCGACTGTTTGATGAAAATAGCTGTTTTTTCGATCTTTTAACGAAAATCGATGTTATATTTCGCGATCGCTTGACGAAAAAGGCTGTTGTATTTCGCGATCGTTTGATGGAAAAGGCTGTTTTATTTCGCGATCGTTCGACGAAAATCGTTATTTTATCTCGTGATTGCTTAACGAAAATCGCGAATTCTTAAAAATTAAAAAAGCGGAAATCCGCCAAAAGGCGGAAAAGTGGCATCCCTGAATATGTTATTCTTTCAATCCACTTGATCAATCCACAATACCTAAATAATTTTAAATAAAATGTAAACAGGACGTAAATAGTTCGACTTTATGGTAGCTTTAATAAATTTCAATAAAAAAATTTCATGATTATCCAGGTAAAAATTTATATCTAAAAATATAGGTGCTGAAATGGTCTAAATTCATATATATTTACACTAAAGTTAATAAAAACTATGGTATATAAATAGTACATAATTTGTTATTATATTCTGATTTTTCTTAAATAGTGTTGCTATTCGTTAAATTTTAATTCTAAGAAGTTTTAATTGAAATTGGGTCTTAGAAGTTTGTATCAAAATTTTAGGATTCTACTTATCGAACTGAAAATTAAAAAAAATCACCGTTTAATTGCATTTATGAAATGTACCAGATAAGCATTTTGGAATATTATATCTAATAATATTCAAATTTATTCAATGACCAGTTCTTGAAATCTACTGTTATACCACATAATAGCATTTTTGCATCTCTAAAATGATTTAAATATTTTATTTAAAATGTATATTGAATGTTATTTAATAATTATAATAACCTTTTATCATCATTTAATATTAATGTTCATTGCAGTTAGCAGAATATATATTAATGGCGTTTATGACAGACATTGTTCTTTAATTTTAATCTTGTATTTTAAAAAATTTCCCATTTAGGAAATCTTCCTTCTAAATAAACAAGGCAGAACCCGTCTAATTCCGACGAAAGAAAATATTTAAGAAGGAGCTCTTTCATTGACTTATAATAAACCAACAAAATTAGTTACAATACTAAGTTACTCCTTTTATTGGTAAGTCTAACTATTAAACAAATATTTAACCTAAAGTTAAAACACTATTTCTATAAAACTCAGTTGTATGAACTGTTAAACCTAAACTTTTAATAGTGCATGTAAGCAGTAAAAAGTAATATATATCTGTTATTATGATAAAGTTATCAATTAAGGCTATTTTGCTAATACAGTAAAACCTCTAAATAACAGATACCTCGGGAGCGCAGAAAATGTCTGCTATTCGGAAATCCTCAGCGATTCAAAAATCATTAAGAAATGCTTAATGTTTAATTTACTTTTATATGTCCTAAAACCTCTATTATATAATTAATCAGAAATTAAAATTATTTTTTAAGCAATAAAACTGAAATGAAATTGTGCACACTTTTATCCACTGTTTATTATAATCTTGTGAAAAAAAAAATCTGTTACAAAAGTTTACTTTTGCTTGCGATTATATGTAATTTGTATTTCTAAGTGACGTTATTAGACATTGCAGTGTTCCGTTCGGAGAGGAAAAAATTGTACTTTTTAATTTTTAAATGAATAAAATCTCAATCTTCTAGGATGACATTTCAATGCTCTGGGAGGTATTTCTCCCGGGCAACCCCCTGAATTTAGCACTGAACGTGTGTGTGAGGGGGGGGGGGAGGTAATTTTCCCCAGCTCTATCTACATTTATCAGTGATCACAAAATTTGTAACACTGTCTTGATAAATTCAGAGGTATTTTTGCTCTTTTTTTTTCATTTTTTTTCTCTTAAAATATTTTTTCATCCTTTATCGCCGAATAAAATGTCCGCTATTCAGAGGTTAAACATACAAAAATTTAGATTTTGGGAATGGGGATCGGAAAACTGTCCGTTAAATAGAGGTGTCCGCTATTCGGGAGTGTCCGTTATGAAGGTTTTACTGTATTCCAAAATGAAAAAAAAAAAGCAAAATTTATTCCACTTAAGACTTATAGAATTTTTCCCCCGTGAAATTGAGCTTGACATCATTTTCACCATATCAAAATTTAAATGTGCAACTTATCAGTATTCACATAAAAAGACATTTTAATTTAATTATTTTGCTTAAAAACTTGAAGCCTCGATGCTATAAGCTGAACAGACACTAAACTATTTATATTCTTTTAAGTGTAAATGAAATTTTGTAAATGAAATAAAAATTCACCGGATTTTATAACAAACAATATTCTTCACAAATTTCAAATTTTTGCGCTTTTAATGAGAAAATGGCAACAAAGATTCAGTAATCATTTTTTTTTTTTTTTTCTTTTCTCCTTTGCTTTTAATAAACACTCCTGCTGCCACAATTAGAAAAAAAGGAATGTAAAAACTACAAAAAAATTAATTTCATAAATAAAGATAGGTTTCAAATAAATTGCATTTAAAAGTACATTTTTTTCTCTATACGACAGTGTAAAATTTTAAAATGTACGTTATTTAAAAGTTTAAAACTTGCAGCAGCAAAAATTGCAAAACTGGTATTGCATTTCAAATTTTAAAGTGTTGCCATTCGCAGTCTGACATATGCGTTACGCACAGATACGTTTGGCCTTTATTATATAGATTTAACAAACGTAACTGAAAATAATAATAATGACAAGAACAAGGAAAAATCAGTTTAGAATTGAATTGTATGCTGCATTTGCATTATAAATCTGAAAAAAAAAAAAAAAAAAAAAAAGATAGGTTTTTGACCGAATAAACCGGTAAAAACACCCCAGTAGCAGAAAGTTATGATTGTGTCTGCGACAGCAATGCAGCAGGATGAAAATTGTCTGCAGGAGGGCGTGTTATTGTCTTATATACATTATAGATATAGTTCTTACTGATTAATATTATAAAAAGACAACTATATTCCAATAAAAATATAAAACTTTAATAAGGAAATAGTAAAATTAATATTTTTTGAAGAATTAGATTAATAATGAATACGTAAAGTGGTTCTTTAAGTTTGAAGTTAAGGCTAAATCTATTTAAAATTGCATTGAAATATTGTGTACATCTATTGAAAACAATGTATAGTTTCTTAACTTGCCTAAGTATTCAAATCTACAGAAGAAATAAGTACAATGATATTATAGAAAAAATAAATCATTTATATTGTCACATGTGAAATAGTGATAAAATGAAGAAAACAATTCCAATTCCATTGAAAAGTAGATGCCATACTGCCTCCTTAAATTCTCAAAACATTTGTTTACTTGTTAAATCATAATAAAATGTTATAATAAAATATGTTAAAATAAAATATTGAAATGTGCTAAATTTTTTTTTCAAAAAAAAGGGACAAAAATCACTTGAAAAAACGATTAAATTTACCATTTTTTTTTCAATTTTTTTAACGAAATTTGTTTTTTCATAACTTATTGATGAAATCTTTCCTTTATTCGCGATCTTTTGACGAAATCTGTCGTTTTTTCAATATTTTTTAACGAAATTTACCATATTTTCGCGATTTTTTGACGAAAACTGCCTTTGTTTCGCGATCTTTTATTGAAATCTACCTTTTATTGCGATTTTTTTTTTTTTTAGAAATCTATCATTTTTTCGCGATCTTTTGATGAAATTTACCGTTTTTTCGCGATTTTTTTAAACGAAATTTGTTTTTTCATGGCTTATTGATGAAATCTCGTTTTTTCGCGATGTTTTGACGAAATCTGTCATTTATTACGATCTTTTGACAAAAGATACCTTTTTTTCAAGATTTTTTGACGAAATTAGACGTTTTTCACGATTTTTTAACAGAATTTACTATTTTTTCGTGATCTTTTGATGAAATCTGTCGTTTTTCGCGATCTTGTAATGAAATCTGCCGTTTTTTCAATATTTTTTGACGAAATATTCCATTTTTACGCGATTTTTTGTCGAAATTGTTCTTTTTTTCACGTTCTTTTTTTTTTTGTCAAAATCTGCCGTTTTTCTGCGATATTTTGATTAAATCCATCTTTTTTCATGATCTTTTGTTGAAATCTACCGTTTTTTTGCGATTTTTTTGATGAAATCTATCGTTTTTTCGCGATCTTTTGATGAAATTTATCGTTTTTTAGTGATTTTTTTAAACGAAATTTATTGTTTTTTCATGACTTATTGATGAAATCTCTCGTTTTTTCGCGATCTTATGACGAAATCTGTCGTTTTCTTACGATCTTTTGACAAAAAATACCTTTTTTCAAGATTTTTTGACAAAAGATACCATTTCGTACGCGATTTTTTTATGAAATGAAAAGTTTTTCACGATTTTTTTTAACGAAATTTACTATTTTTTCGTGACTTTTTGACGAAATCTCCCATTTTTTCACGATCTTTTGTCGTACTCTGCAGTTTTTTGCCGTCTTTTGATGAAATATGTCGATTTTTCTCGCAATCTTTAGATGAAATTCGCCTTTTTTTATTCGTCCTGTCCAATTTTTCCCCCCAAATCATACTTTTTTTTCTTTTCCAAGTTGGCAAATTTGTCTGCAAGGATAAAAATAAATCTGCGACGCACGTCGCGCGTCACGCACTTTCTGCTACCGGGAAAAACACTTTTTATCACTGTCATGTCAAAAACCCAACCCTGATTGGTGCATGTATATTTTTATCTATTACTTATAAAAGTTATTTGTACTTGCTTACTGCAGCTTTGTTGTATGCACATCTTTCCTCAACAGGGTTGGGAAAAAAAAAAAAAAAAAAAAAAAAAAAAAAAAAAAAAAAGTCTTTTGGGACCTTAGTCTTTTTGGAATAACCGGGATATTGATGAGGTCAGAGATCTGCAGACTTGACAACTTGGAAAGTCAGGTGTATAAACAAGCATTTAAGACAGAAAATGGATATTCAACAATTTCTGTAACTTGTTTTTAAATAAATGGCGAGGAAGGGGCATTCCATGTCAAATCAACCAATGGTCTGAACCCTGATATCTCAGAAATTTACAATTTTTGGTGCAGTGGTAGTATCAGTCAAGTTAAAGATAAAATTTCTGATTTTTTGGGCTTTTAGTTTGTGTTATTGACTTTCAAAATATGAAAAATTGCTGAAAATTGACTCCACTTTGACACTTTTAAACAGCTGTAGACAAAAAACACTTAGAAAGCTGAAATTGGTGTCATTCTCTTCTGCTTTTCATGATCTTTAAAATGATATATAGCATGATTAATTTATTGAAAATTTTAATTTTTTTTATAAAATTTAAAAAAAAAATGTTTTAAAAGTCATTAATCGACTACGTGTATGCCAACTTTCATAATGGGATGACCACAGGTTCCTATGCAAATTAATAGTTTTGTATCATTATGTATGTTAAATTTGCTATACTTAAGAACAAGTCTCAACAGAATAACAAGTTTTAACATGAAAGGAGCATACTCTCAACATGAATAGCCAATTATACTTGCTATCACTTGATTGTTGGCTGCAGATTTTAGTTTCTTAATGTTCTCTCAAAATAAATTATTCGAAATTAGTTTTTTTTTTAAAAATAATTCAAGTTAATATTAAGACCTTATTAACTTGAAAGTTTAAGATTATATTAATATATTACAAATGAATATAAAATAAGCTTTGTACATCCAAAGGCATCCAGCAGCTTTTTTTTTATCCACAACCAAATGATATACTAAACGTATAATGGGATAACTTTTAGCAAAAAATTACAGCAGGTGCTGGGTTTGAACCCAATCACAGCCATCGGCCTAACCGTTCAGAGTTTTCTGCAATTTTCTTTGAACCTTGGGTAACATTGCATAAATACAGGTTTGGTTCTCTTAGAAAGATTCCCATGGAGAATAACCCTTTGCAGCATATATCCCACGTGCTGATAAGTGGCTGCAGAGGTTTAAAGTTTCATTAAAAGTTACCAATAACCAGAGTTCCGGGATGAAGTAGCGGGAAGAGAAGGAATAATCAAATTTTCAAAAGGTTAATTCATTTATTATGCTTTTTTTTTTGACGAAATTCTCGTTTTTCTGCGAAATTGAAATCTGCACATCTTTCTTTATCTTTTGACAAAATTTGCACATTTTTAAACTATCTTTTGATGATTTTTCACCATTTATTGAAGAAAAGTATAGTTCCCCCCCCACTTATAAAATGAAATTTGATTGTTTTTTGCGATTTTCTATCGAAATTTGAACATTTTCTGCGATCATTTGACAAAATTCGTGCTTTTTCTGCAATCTGTTTGCTAAATTTTCACCTTTACGCAAACCTTTGACAAAATTCATATTTTTTACTAAAACCTTGGATGAAATCTACATATTTTATGAGATCTTTTGACTCAATTTGCACTGTTTGTGATACTGATAAATTTTGCATTTTTTTTTTTTTTTACAATGAAACTTTCTTGTGATCCTAAGTCGAAATTTACATTTTCCAAGCGATCCTTTGATGAAATTTGCAATTTTTTCTTCTAATTTTTATTCGATACCTGCAACGCCGTAATTTGTTGTGTATCAGTAATAATTACAGATAAATTTTAATACTATGGCTGTCATAAACAAAACCCAGATTTTATTACCCGATATGTTTAATAGATTTAATATCTATGTTTATTTGTATTACAAAAACTATTTTATGGATTAATAGTAATATTCAAACTTTAATCAAGGAATCTTTAGTTATTTTTTAACATGGGAAAATAAGTATAACTAATTTAGCATGCATGATACAAAAATATTTTGCATAGGAACCCATGGTCATCCCATTATAAAAGTTGACACACACATTGTCAATGTCTTTAAAACTTTAAATAAATTAATCATGTTACATATCATTTTAAAGATCATGAAAAGCAGAAAAGAATGACATCAATTTCAGCTTTCCAAGTCAGTTTTTTTTTTTTTTTGTCCACAGCTGTTTAATCGTGTCAAAGTGGAGTCTATTTTCAGCAATTTTCCTCTTGATAAGTACAACAAATAAACAAAAACACAAAATTCTGAATCCTGAAGGTTCAAAAATATTTTGGTTGATTTGATATGGAATGACCTGCATTTAAAGCCTTACGAGTCACTCATTGATTATGCCTTATCTTCTTGACTGCTTTGATTGTCAGAATATGCAAGGTAGAATTACATTAAAAAATATATAACCACCATAAAATAACTTAAACACAGCTATTAGTGTTTAAAAATAAGCATGTTCAACATTTTTACTGAAAAAAATAATGAACATTGTTTCCCCGATTGCTTCGATTTAAAATATCAATAGTACTAGATTATAAAATATGCAAAGAAAAAAAAGTTTCTTTTTGAAATGAAAAACATTGAAGGGTGTCTCATTACTAGTACATCTACTCAATCATGAGGAATGAATATCTAGATGCTAAAAAGCAATTTCTAATTTTTCTTTTTAAAATTAGAAGAGAATAAATTTTATTGCATGCTTAAAACTATAGTTAAGTTGGACCAAAACAAAAACTAAAATTTCAAGTAAGGGGCATGCCAGAGAATAGCAAAAACAAGCCAAAATAAACCTATAGTAAAAAATTAGGGCGAACAAACTGCTAATTTTTCTGTTGAATGCTTTTATTTAGACCACAGGGTAGGCCAAAAGTTATTACATGACAGATAAAGATTTAAATTGAATTATAAATCATGTATTGGTACTGAATAAGTCTCAAGTTAACTTATTTCTCTTTGAAAGAAAAATATCTTATCAATACTTAAATCAAGACTTTGGCCAATTTTATTGCAACACAAAACCCATCGATTTGAACCTAAAAGGTCATCTACCATGTGGGTCACACATGACTACACAGGGTGGGTGCCACACCTTCAGGACCACATGGTTTCAGAAAGTTCATAAGTATTTCAAAATACAGCAAAATCTTGAAAGCTATTTCCAACTAAAAACAACAAAAACATCAAAAAGAGCCAATTTAAGTACTTTAAAATATGCATAATATTTGTAATCAAATAGATCATAAATTTATTAATGTGTGTCAAGATATAATCATGTCTGTAGACCACGTTTCAGTATTGATAACACTCAGAAATTAAAAAAACTTTAAATTAACTTTATATAATAAAAAATAATATAAATAAAAATGAGGGGGAAAGAGGGGGCGGGAAGGTGGAAAACATTACACTGGACATTTAAAAAATTGACCAATAATGCAAGTAAATTTTTTCTTGCGATAAAATGCTTTGAGTTACGTAACTATGTGATGAAACAGTTCAATATTAATGTAGCTACTGTAAGATTATCAAGATAAGATAAAATCTGAATAAGGAAATAGATTCTAAACATGCAGAGAAAATTATGATCAGAAGTTAAAAAGAAAAAAAATAATAAGCTATACTAACTTAATCAACAGAATATATTACAATCAAGCAAGTAAAAATTTTCATAAAGATAAAATAGATTGGGGGAAAAAAAAAAAACTCACTAAGACGTCGTAGCAGATCTCTCTTAGTTCTTTCTCGACTTTTTCGCGGTATTCCTTGGCCATTTGTTGTTTCTTTTCACTTCCTTCTGTCTTTTGTTCTATACTGGATATTACCCTCCACGAGCTTCTTCGAGCACCGACTACATTTTTGTAGGCTACGGACAGAAGGTTTCGCTCTTCATTGCTGAGCTCAACTCCAGTTTCCGTAACTTGCTTCATTGCAGAAGCCATATCATCATATCGTTCAGCTTGCTCGGCCAACTTAGCCCTCTGCACCAATTCATCTTTATCCATTTTGAGCGATAAGTTTAAAGTTCACTAGAAGAGAATGAACACAAATTAACATGCAAATAAAAAACTTACTGACCGGTGAGCAAGACAGCACTAATATAAAGATGGCGGAGAAGAAACCCGAGAAAGGTTGAACTACGACCTTCGAATCAATTAATTCACACAATAACTGATATTAAACAGATAATACATATAACATATATGACTATGAATAAAATTTACATTTTCTAATGCAAGAATGAATGCAAAACTCAGCTAAAATCTTATTTACCAGCTAATCGACAGTGCCACCGAATTCAAGCGAACGCCGGTCGATGCTTTCTCTTTATACGGGGAAACACATGTAAGTGAACGGACTGTGACGTCAACCGTTGCTCAGCAACAATAAAACGCTCAATGCCTCAATATGCAATGTGTACTATATGATATATAAGAATGTATATATAATTAAACGTGTAGTAGATCAATTTGCTATTTATTATGATGCTCAATTTTAAACATTTCTAAAACAGAAAAATCAGTAGTGTGAAGAAGTTGTAATAATTAAAGGCCTATGATGATAAGAAAAAAAAAAAAAAACTTTGCTCCCATCTGTTTTTTTATTATAATTATTATTTAGAAAACCTGTATTTATATTCTTACATTAGTGTAAATAGTCATATTATATCAACAAATGAACCGATAAATAAGAATAAGGAGAGAAAATAACTGAGACAAGTTTTCGTTATTTGTTTAAATAGAAAAGGAACCAGAATTTTAACTTTCTTCATGAAATACACTTTGGTTTCTTAGATAAATTTTAATTGAAATTTTATTTTCAAAATTAATTAATTCTTTTCTAATATTGTATTTCATGAAATTTCTGCAAGATATATGAACCCTTCCCGAAAAGGAAATTACATAATCTTCGACGATTTACGTCACTGTTCAACTCAGCTCTGCCAGATGCACAGATCCAATGTTTTATGATACAAAATCAGCTCCCTTCTTTTTCATTTCCTCCTTGTATTTTCATTAATATTAAAAAATATTTTTAGCAAATGGATATAAATGTGGGGAACAAGGCTACCTTATCATAATATCATGTTATTATGATAAGGTGGCCTTGGTGGGGAAAATGCTTATATTATTGTAATTATTGGCAGGGGTATGCAAAGAGACACCTGCACTCGGGGCAAAATATCAATTTAGCACCCTCCTCCCACACACAACTTTTTCTTACAACAGGCCAAAAATGACGTTAGTAGTATAAATTTACGCGACCGCCCCCTTCTTCCCCCCTCCTTTCGCACGGCATTGATTATTGGTAACTATGAGTTAAAAGTTTGCGCCGAAACTAGCCTTTTTCGCGCCCGGGGCAAACATGGATTTTGGCGCCCCCCACCCTCCACATATATGCATTCTTTGTATCAAACACACCAAACAAAATCTTAATTTGGCGCCCCCTTCACCTTCTGTTCTGGTGGCGCCCGGGGCACGTGCCCCCTCTGCCCCCCTCTAGTTTCGGCACTGAATCTCTGGTTATAATACTTTCTCACCAGAGCAAGATTGACAGATGCAAAAATAAAATATTAGGTCTGAAAATAATATAGTTTTAAATTCTTTTCCAGTTTGATCAATATATATATACTTTTTAAATGCTTGCTTAATATATATTAAAAAAATCTTTTTGTTGCCTTTAAAAATAAACATCTGTAGGATATCTGTGAAAATACAACTTATAATTTCTTTTCAGGGCCGTGCTTAAGGGGGGGGGGGGAGGCGAGCCAGACATTTGCCCAGGGCCGCCAAAATTTGGGGGCCGCAAAAAATTTGATGTTATTTTTACATTTCACCATGTGGAATGGCAAATCACCATGTGGTTTTTATGAAGATACTAGCTGACCTGCCCGTGATGAATGACCTTTAAATTAACCTCAAATTTGTAGGATTTTATATCTTAAGACTTCATTCCATCTAAATTTATATTTTTAAGTGAACAAATATTGAATTGAAAGTGGCTTCTATTTTGCGTTTTATTTTCTATTTAATTTGATTGTTGGAGTCCCTGCTCACTGAAAGCGTGTGAAAGCGCGACGAAACACTCAGGTTCTTACTGATTTTATCGAAATATCCCATATTTGAGATGTTCAAAAATCATTTTTCCAAATTAAAATTTTTTCGACTTCATAACCGTAAAAAATTTTTGCCAACAATTCCCAGTTAAATTGCCAATTTATTTGTGCTAAATATGTCGACCGGGTGTAATGCATAAGGGCTATGGCGTACCCAGGTTTTTATTTCAAGGTGGGGGTTTCATAAATTTTCATAATCCTCTATATCTTACAAAACACACTGAATTGTCTTGTAAAAAAATCATTTTTCACAATAAGACCGTAGTTATGGGAGGAAAAGAAAGGTGGAAGGGGGGGGGGGAGCAGGGGTGATTCTGTTCTGACTTTTCCGGAATTTAAGGTATAAGATTCCGAAATTTTTAAAAAATCAGCCACGAGTCTGAAAATTTGGACTTAAAAACATATCGCAATTTTCGGAAAATTGTCGATGGAAAAAAATAATTTCGTCAGTCATTCGCAGAAAGAAATCTTCAATTTCGTTGAAGGATCGCGGAAATAAAATACATAATCCTCTATATCTTACAAAACACATTGAATTGTCTTGTAAAAAAATCATTTTTTACAATAAGACCGTAGTCATGGGAGGAAAAGAAAGGTGGAGGGGGTGTGATTCTGTTCTGACTTTTCCGGAATTTAAGGTATAAGATTCCGAAATCTTTAAAAAATCAGCCACGAGTCTGAAAATTTGGACTTAAAAAAAAATCAGGATAGCGGAAATAAAACACAAATTTTGACAAAGAGCTGCGGTTAAAATGCGAATTTTGTCAAAAAGTCACTTATACAACGCGAATTTTGTCAAAGTGGCGCGAAAAAAAAGCCAAATTTTATCATAGAATCACAAAAAAGTCGAATTTCGACAAATGATCGTGGAGAAAATTCGAATTCCTTCAAATAATCACGGTGGAAGCGCGAATTTCATCTAATGACCTCTGAAAAAATTGTGAATTTCGTAAAGGGATGCGGAATGAACCCACTTTTATCAAGGGAACGCAGAACAAATGTAAAATTCGGCAAATGATCGCAAAAAAAGAAAAAAAAAATCCGTTAAAGGGCAACGAAACAAAACACACATTTTGTCAAAAGACCAAAATAGAAAGCTGATTTCATCAAAATGTCACGATAAAAAAAAAAAAAAAAAAAAAAAAAAAAAAGAGAGGAAGAGAGAGAGAGAATCATGTCAAATGATCGTACGTGAATTTTGTCTTATGGTCACTGAAGAAAACACGAAGTTTGTCGAAGGACTGCAGAAAATCACGAGTTTCATCAAAAGACCGCGTAAAAAACGCGAATTTCGAAAAAGAATTGTAAAAAATACACGTATTCCGTGGACGGACCGTGGAAAAATGTCGAATTTCGTCTAAAAATCGCAAAAGAAATCCCAAATTTTGTCAAAACTGCAGTAGAAAGCGAATTTCGTCAAAGGGCTACGAAAAAAAAGGCGAATTTAGTATTAAAAAAAAATCCCATGGAAAAAGTGCAAATTTCGACAAAGGATCCCAAAAAAGAGCGAATTTAGTCAAAGGGACGCGGAAAAAACAACGCATTTTGTGAAAATCCAAAATTCAACAAATCAACGCGGAATAAAGCATAAGTTTCATCAAAGAGTCTCTTAAAAAGCGCGAATTTTGTGAAAAACCCGGAAAAAACGCAATTTTTGGCAAAACATTAAACAAAATGTGAATTTTGCCAAAGAACCGATATAAAACGCGAATTTTGTCTAATCAAAGCTGAAAAAAAGCGAATTGCGTCAATGGTCTGCAGTATATACCCTAATTACATCAAGAAGCCTCGGGGAAAAAAACGTTAATTTCGCCTAATTGTCGTGATTGAAACTTATATATATTCCATCAAAGAGCCGCGAAAGAAATGCCAAATTTGTCAAAAGATTGAAAAAAAAAAATCTGTCAAAGAACAACGTAAAAAGCAAATTTCGTCAAAAGACCACGGAAGAAACGCGAATTTATTACAAAAAAAGGGCGAAAAAATCGCAAATTTCCACAAAGGATCCCGAAAAAGACTAATTTTGCCTAGAAGTCACAAGAAAAACGCAAATTTCAACAAAGAATTGCGGAAAAAATGCTAATTTCGTCAAAAGGACCGCAGAAAAATGCAAATCTCGTCAAAAAATTGCGAAAAGAATACGAATTTCGCTAAAAAAAATAGCGGAAAACGTAAATTCAGCAAAAGATTGAAAAAAAAAAAAAAATGCAAATTTTGTCAAACGGCCACAGAGAAAACGAGGATCTTGTTGTAGGACCATGGAAAAAAATATGAATTTCGACAAAGGATTGTGAAAAAAACACATTTTCTGCGAAAGGGCAGCAAAGGAAAAGCGAAATTTATCGAAGGGCAACGGTAAAACGCGAATTTCGTCCAACGGCCGCCGAAAAGAAGCAAATTTCGTCAAAGAGTCGTGATAGAAACTAGGGATGGGACGAATATTCGGCCACTATTCGGTATTCAGCCTATTCGGCCCTTTTGCCGAATATTCGGTTGGCCGAATATTGAAGGCTTGTTGACCGAATACTTCGGCCGAATACCTATAGCCGAATATTTAGAGATATCTCGCCGAATATTGCTAAAATCTCGCCGAATAGTGAAAGATATCTTGTCAAATAAATTTAGAATTTGAAGAATTCCATTTCTTGCATT
Source organism: Maratus speculifer (assembly GCA_964019185.1). Classification (NCBI taxonomy): domain Eukaryota; kingdom Metazoa; phylum Arthropoda; class Arachnida; order Araneae; family Salticidae; genus Maratus; species Maratus speculifer. The sequence goes on along the minus strand of OZ025292.1, from coordinate 17,607,897 downwards.
TTTTTCCTCTAATCCAAATTGGTTACGTCATTTATGAAGTCATTCTCATTCTTAGTTGCAAAACATACAGTTATTCAGATACTAAAAAATATACAGCCTTTCTGTATTTCCTATAAAGGTTGGTGATATTTTAGAAAATGCTGCCCAAGCTGGAGATTTAATTGTACAGGAAATGTCTTCATTAGAGAATATGTTACAATTCAAGATATAAAAACACTTATCGAAAAAAAAGAAACACTACCTTATTTTAAAACCCTCGAATATATATTAATGTCTGCAAATTCCATGCACATATAAAAAAAGGCTCTTATGAAATTCATAACTTATTTTCTATGAAGTGAGAAATGAAAAAATTCATTCACTAGGTGTATTAACGAAGATTTATTTTCAAAATTAAATATCAAATATTACTATTCCAAATACAACGATACATATGAAAACAGAACTGGTGTCAAACTAGATACACATTAGATGACACAACTTGCTTTATGAAGATGGTTTTATAAATATTTAAACATTAATTCTAAATGCTGAACAAAATATTTTTTTTATTCCATAGTTTTCACTTTTAAATAATTATTAGCATAATTACTGGCTTAAATATGTAACATTATTATGCATATATTTTTAATTTACATCTTCCTTCATTCATGTTGTTATCAATTTCTGTTTATCCTTTTAATACTTGTTGAATTAGTGGAATATTGTATGCGCCGATTCAAATGTCAAAGATTTTGTTAACATATGCATTCTACTTTAAGCATAACCTTTTGCTTTAACGTAATTTGTAATTTAAAGATTGACAACTGATTTCCAAACAGTCTCATTCTTATGAATTTGCTTATTATTAGGGACACAAACTCTTAATGATCAAATTTACTTCTTTAAAGGTTACTTCAGAAAATATTTCTTTGTGAATTCTGAGAGAGAGAGATTAAGAATATTATTAATTTTGGATGCAAGAAAAGATAAAAGTATCATTTGATAATAAAAGTGAAATACATTGTTCATATTTTAATGGAAATATTTTACCATCCTGACTTACTGAAAATCAATTTGATGTACATTAAGATAAAAGAATATAATGCAATTTCATATTTTTTTTGTGTTAAAATAAGTGTTTCAAATTTCAGAATACATTTAAAAGCACATTTAAGAGTGATAATTATAATTGAGTGCCTATTTTTTAAATTATACATAATCAATCTTTTTTTTTCTTTATTGGGGAAAAAAGTTAGTATTCGGCCTAAAATTTGGCCGAATATTCGGTATTCGGCTATTCGGCCAAATCACTATTCGTCCCATCCCTAATAGAAACCTGAATTGTATCAAACGGTCTTGGAAAAAATGTAGCGGTTTTTCTAGAAAATAGCACGCATATAAGGGTGATTCTCAAAATAGGGGACAATTTCAAAAGTGAAATCTTATAAAAAATTACTGTTAGCAAAATTTCTGAAAAAAAAAAAATAGGTGTTGTTAACATAGTATAAGGTATATTTCACATGTAGTCAGCAGAGCTAAATATTTAAAAATTAACTTAAAAAATAATTAGTATTTTTGAGCCATGCTAATGACAAAACAAATTGTATGGAATAAATATATTAAGAAATTTTTATTTTCTTCCTGTTTAAATATTTTTTTCTATATTTATTAGCCTTTCTTTTCAGCAAATGGTTTCCATTTTTACATATATACATATAAGGAGAATAAAAACATTACCAAAGAGCAAACTTTGTTTACATGAGCAACATTCTGACACTAACAATGTAAGAAGCTGTCTTAGTGATTTTCTGAGAGATTTAATGCATATTTTAGGGATAATAAATGTAATACCTAAATTTATATGTAAAATTAAACTTTGTAAAAGATACAATACAAGCAATGGTTACATTTATGCACATAGAAGTCTTTAGCATGGACAAAAAAACCATGCTAATGACACTGATATTTGTCCATGCTAATGACAAATTTTAATTTAAATAAGATTATGAGCCATAATATAATCACAATGCCATAGTCCTTTCTGGAGCTTTTTAAAACACAAAAGTCCTATGCAAATAAGTAAAATAAAAATTTTAATTATAAAATAAACATGAAAATTATTATCCATTCTAATGACATACAATTGATGTACGCCCCTAATATTCAACTTCTATTCTTAAAATACAATACATGCTTCTATTTTCAGGGTGGGATAAAATGGCTACTCGTTGCCATGGAGAAACTTTATATTTTCAAACTATTGTCATATGTGAAAATGAAATTTTGATTATTAACCAGCTGTTATAGTATGACCTTGTTTTGAAAATAGAATATGGAGGACAAACTTTAATTCTTTTTTTTATATACTATAATTTTATTTTTAAAAAGAAACTTATTGGATAAATCCTCTCCTTGATTAATTTAAAGAAAGAATAACATTTGTTTTATTTTATAAACATGATAGTAACTCTTTAAAAAGCTAGTATATACAAGGCACAGCTGCTGTGGTCATCTATGCTAATGACATTTTGAACAATTATTCTCTTATTTTAAAGTGTTTTGAACTAAAAAGTGAGTAATTCTTGAGTGCAAATAATGAATAATATTAAGACAAACATATCTAAATATAAAAACATGACAGAAAACCTCTCAATTTTTTTTGTATGCCGAAAGACATAAATTGTCCCCTATTTTGAGAATCACCCATAAACAATAATGTTTATTTCTTATTATAGGTATAGTTTTTAAACGGAAATAACATACTGAACTAGTTTTTTAAAAGTCTGTTTGAGCCAAACTGAACTTCCAGGAATTTACACTTAGCCAGAAATTGACTTGAAATGAAAACAGAATTAAACCAAACTGCACCATAATTAATTAGTGCCGGGAAGAGTTTCCTCTTCCTTCGCCGCTCTGCTGCTTTCCATAAAGTTTTCTATAAATTTCAGATTTTTTTTTTTTTTTTTTTTTTTTGGTCGAGGGCAAAGATTTTAAGACTTTTGGGGGAAAAAAAACTATCATTTTGGCCCCCTTACTTTTCGAATCGGTTCGGTAGTTACGGAGATTAGTCCCTAAAAGTAAAGAAACTTTACCACTCTATAATATAGATATGGTATGATTAAGTATTATTTATGGTGCTAAACCTTATAAATTCAGATGAACTGAAATTTGTCATGGGAAATTAAGGTAAACTAAAATTATTATTTTAAATACTGATAAGCAAGAACAATTTTTTTTTAATAATTTTTATTTTTTTCTTACAACTTTTTGTGTTAAAAAATTCATAAAAATTTCACTTTTGTGATACGTTTTGTACAGTTTATAACATTTTATATCTGTTAAAAAAATTTCAGAAAAAAGGGCCGCCAAAATATAGTTCGTCCAGGGCCACCAAAGTCCTAAGCACGGCCGTCAATCCGTCATCCAATAATTTTTATAATATTATAATTTTTTGCTTTTGCAATGAGATAGAGGGAAGAAGAAGAGTAAAATAATATCGCTACTGTTTCTATTTTGTTGGGCACTTGACATGCAAGCGACAGAGAATGGCACAGTTGAGTTTCGTAAGGAAAGCAAATTTTCAGAAGCACTTTCGGGCAACCTTTATTTACATTTTAAAAGCGTCATCATATTATTATAGCTTTATGAAATAGCTATCAATGTATCAAATTAAAAAAAAAAAAATCTTACATTCACACCATGTAATTCATATCTTGAGAAATAGTTTAATTTATATAGAAATGATAATGCAAAATATATTAGTCACAGGGCCGTAGATAGATGTGAATAATAGGGGGGGGATGTAAGGGGACCTCACGTTTTCTCTCTTTTTCTCTGATGCAGAAAGATAAATTGGTGTATATTCACATTGTGGAAATAATGTTTCCTATGAAACTGATGTAATAATTTCATTTTATGCTAAGAAAAGAATAGGATGATGCAAAATTCGAGTGTATAACCAGTGCAATATTAAACATCATGTTAGCTTCATATGTGCGAGTGTTGAAAAACTTATTTTAGTTACAATTTAGTGTTTCTGAAAACTGTTAAAGGGTCTCAAAACTAAATTAGATCTTTGAGCAGAATTTGGATTTTCGGAACATAAATTCATTTAGTGACCTTAAATTTTTTTCCAGGGAGGCTCAAAATGTTTTAGAGTGTGTGTGTGGGGGGGGGGGGGGGGGAAGATTTGCTGCTCGTTGCACTCCCTTAGCAACTTCCCTGATTGGTCATGAAAATTAAGATAATGAGTAAAATTATGCTCACTCGGTTAATATTGCAACCAATTCCCAATGCAACAATTATTTATGTTAATTAAATGCTATTGAATACAAAATTGCGCTTACGTTAGTGTCGTAAATATGCAAATTAGATTATTGTTCATGTGGTGCACAATGGGTGTATGCTGGTGGTATTCTGGTAAGTAGTGTTGTTTAAAGGAAATGCAATGTCTGAGAAGGATCAGTATTCATTAGTTATAGTTCAAAGCTATCATTTAATGAAAATTAAAAATGGCAAATAGTAGAATCGAGGGAGGTGTCAAACACAAATAAAGGTCGCCCAAGAATTGAATATTCCTCAAAGTGTCATATCAAGAGCTTCGAGCCGCTTTCTAAGCACTGGATACGTTGATAGACAGTCTCGTCAAGGAAAACCAAGAGCAACAATGCATCCGAAGGCCGTTTTCTATCGTTTTTGGCTTGAAGAAACTGAGAAGTGACTAAAAGAGTTTTGGTTTCAGATCTTCAGGCTACCACTGGAACTCTAATTAGTCGTTTTATTGCTGCACGAAGGCTAAACGAGGGTGGTCTGTATCATTGCCACCAATAGTACTATTCTAAGGTGGTAATGGCTGTACGCGAAAATATCATTAGCTTGTGTCCCACTCATTCTAGCTTCCAAAGGCTCCAGTTGAAACTGTTCACATCGTCATATTCAATGGAGCCAAGAAGACTGTGCTTGAACTAGATACTTCAAAGAACAAGAGAAAGCAAGTTACGTGTTTCTTACTCTCTTCTGATCAAAGTACGTCTAGAATGAATGTTCAGACTACATCTGGACTCAGCAGTAAACAATTCTCCAGCTCTGTTTACCGGGCTTTATTGAACATGACGACAGGAACAGTTTACACGGGCCGCTTTGGAAACAAGCGTGAGTGGGACACAAACTATTGGTCTTTTCGCATTCAGCCCACCCTTTTAAATTCTCGTGAAGCAGTAGAACGGCTAATTCGTGTTCCTTCGGCAGCTTGAAGATCGGAAACCACTGACTCCTGGCACCACTAATTACATTTAATTAAAATTCACTATATAATGTTATTTAGAACTTTGTAAAATAAACAACATAGTGCAATTGGAATACAAATATTTTATGAAATATGAGCAGTTGTGTGAAATAATTTTTATAGTAAATTTTTAACTTCCGTTGTTGACGAGTGCCCGGAGGTCAAGATGGATTGCTGGAACTTCCATTAAGACTGCACCCAGAGGGTTGAAAGTCAGACTTCTGCAGAAGATGTTCGGCAAAAGCTGCCACTAGGTAGCAGTACCAAACAACGCCACCTTCTCAATTTCGATATGTTTCTAAAGGGGAGAGTAAGGCTTCTCTAGCGACCTATACCCATGGTAACTGCTAAAAACCCGTTTATTTAACGGGCGCGTACATTGCATACATTCAGTGTGTCTTTGCTGATGTCGAGATCGAAACCGAGACTTTTCAGTTCGGACTTCCGTGCTATGACCACTAGGCTACCACGGCTTTATTTTGATCCATTGATTTGTATGTATGCGTACTACATGTGTATGCGAGATGTCAGTTCTTTGAAACGAATAATACAGTTAAAAAATTCCACTCAAAGATATCCGTGAATAAACGAAAATGTACTAGAAAAATTTTATGCATCCTTGTACAATTACCTGCCCCTATGCAATTTATCCACACTAAGTAATATTAGAAGAAAAAAAAAAGTTTAATTTAAAAATGTGTACCTCAACTAAGACCGCACTTCCAGCCAATATTGTTCATAGGCTTCAACGGTATAATTTATTCTGTTGCAAAATTCTTTTGTGTAATTCTGTAAATGAATGATATATTCTGTATTAACTCAGTAATCACAGAGTAGTTCATCTTAATATGACACAAATTAATTTTAGTATATTTAACCTTCTCTCACCACCGCCACGAACTGATGAATCCGTTCACTAGGCTAGTTTTCACTGAATAAGAAGTATTATTTAAATTAATATAATCCAGTATATATATATATATATATATATATATATATATAATATATATATATAATTAATATAATTGTGTTCCAGTTTTAAAAAATTAGGTTACAGTTTGTATTGTGAAGGCTTATATACTTATAAATAATAAAATTATTTATTTCAAATAAAAAAAAAAAAAAAAAAATAGCATTTCAAAAAATGAAACAATTTTACATCTTTGCCCCTTTGCTTGGCGGTCAAACGGTTAAAATAATGTAATTAAAATGCACCGCAACTCATTTATTTCCATAGACCGTCCTGTAATGGAATAGTTTTGAGTGTCTCTGTAAATGCTATACACATCATCTTCAATAACGAAAGTGATGATAGCATCTATCCTATCAAAGTAATGATAACATCTATCCATTTCACGGCAATCGGACCCTGCGGAAGCGAGTTAAAGCGCGGACGTGCAGACAAACAGACAAGTAGAATTCATAAACAATTTTTATATGTGTTGGAAAATGTTAAAAAGAATGGATTGCGGTATAGTCTACGTTTTAATAATGGGCGAACCATTTTGTGCTGACATGTGTTTTGAAAAGACATTTCTCACAGTAACTTTCTCTCTCTCAATTATTTATTTTATTTTATTAACGATTGGAAAAACAGTTGTTGTCCTCGGTAAAAAACTGGGAAATCCGAAGTATATCTAAATCCTTTAATTGGTTGAATTCCGCAACTTTTTTTTAATATTTTATTTGTTTTCTTATTGGTCCATATTTAATGTCCAATAATAGAATACTTATGCTTTTTATTTTATTCGTTTTCTGATTGGTTCATGTTTAATGTCCAGAAAATGAAATATTTCTGTTACCACGATGACAAAAGAAAGAAAGAAAAAAGTATTTAAAAAAAAAACTACAAAAATACTATAAGTTAAAAACAAATTGAAATACAGCTTTCAAACTAATTGCATTCAAAAGTACATTTTTTTTCTCTATACGACGGTGTAAAAATTAAAAATGTGTGATGTTTAGCAGTTTAAAAATTTGCAGTGCCGAAAAATTTAAAGCTGAAATTTCATTTAAATTTTTTGTATGATTGGTACAGGAATATTAATTTTTAATCCACTAGGGGGGCCCCACCCCCTGCTTGCTATGCTCGCAAACCCCCCGGGTAATCGCTTCGCGATTCCAAATTATTGACTACCCCTGCTTGCTGCGCTAGCCAATTCCCCATGGTATGAATAAGCAGTTGCAGACCTTTCAATCGTTGCACACCTTTCAGTCGTGTGACACATGAGTGTCACACGACTGTTGTAAAGAAATTAAAAATGTGCCTGGGGGGCAGAGTGGGAGGCGACACAAAATACTTCCATAATATGAATAAGCAGCTGCAGACCTCTCAAATGATATGTCACACGACTGGTGTTGTAAAGAAATTAAAAATGTGCCCCCCTGGGGGGGCAGAGTGGGGGTGACACACAAGACATCCATAAAATGAATAAACAGTTGCAGACCTTTCAAAGGATGCGTCACACAATTGGTGTTGTAAAAAAATTACAAAATGCGCCCCCTCTGAGAGCAGAGGGGGGGGGGTTACACACAAGATATCCATAATATGAATAAGCAGTTGCAGACTTCTCAAATGATGTGTCACACAATTGGTGTTGTAAGGAAATTAAAAATGTGCCCCCCTGGGGGACAGAGTGGGGGATGACACACAACACATCCATAATATGAATAAGCAGTTGCAGACCTTTCAAATGATGTGTCACTCAACTTGTGCTGTAAAGAAATTAAAAATGTGACCCCCTGGGGAGAGCAGAGTGTGGGGGTGACACACAAGACATCCATAATATGAATAAGCAGTTGCAGACCTTTCAAATCTTGTGTAACACGACTGGTGTTGCAAAGAAATTAAAAATGCGTCCCCCCTGAGGAGCAGAATGGGGGATGACACACAAGACATCCATTATATGAATAAGCAGTTGCAAACCTCTCAAATGATGTATTAAACGACTGGTGTTGTAAAGAAATAAAAAATTTGGCGAAATATTACAGTTATCGCCAAGTTGGCGTCACTTTTGACAACTAATTTTGGTCGCCAAATTTGGCGATATATCGCCAAGTTGGCGACAAACTTGGCGATTGTTGGCGATGGTAACCTTTCCTTTCTTTACGGTAACCCATACGGCGATGCATAGACGGAGCCCTTTCCTGATTGGTCTATTCGACTCATGGAAGGAGTGGACAACCCGGATTCGTTAGTTCCGGAAATCTTCCACATCAGCATCATTCCAGGAGTCATTCCTTTTAAGGCTAGTTTTTTTTTACTATAGAAGGATGGCATAGGGGGAACTGGGGCACATTGATACATGGGGCACATTGATACCTCCCCCTGTATGCACTTAGGGTCATTACAGGAAGTTTCACAACAGCTCCAAAAGGTGATACTAGTGCACTCAACTACATACAGAAAGTCTTGGAATGATTCAGTAGTTTGATGAAATGGGACGGGTGATTAATTGTTTTTGTAGATCAAAAGTAAATTTGAGTTGTACAATTGAAATTGTATTATACAACTGTTCCAGTATTTTCAACTGAAAAGAATACTCCCCCTGGCAAGTAAAGCTACTCTTTATCAGTTCCTCATTCTTTTATTGTTAGATAAATTATGAAGTATTGGATTTGAGACTCATTTTATTCAAAATGGCTGTATGGGGCACATTGATTCAGCTTATGTCGGGGCACATGGATACAACCCAAATCCTTTTCTAGTTCTTTTTTTCATTACCTCTTATTTTATTTATTTATTTTTGCCATACACCCCTTAATCCAACCATTTTTTGCCAAAAACTTAAAATATTAGTTTTTATTGAAGTGAAATAGCTCTGATTTCTTTATACTAGAACATTTTATAGTGTTTTTGCAAACAGAAGACGTACGAACCTACCCAATATCTAGTGCTAGTAGAATTAACAAAAGAAAAGGACGGCAGCCTGGAAAATCTCAAATTTATATCAATTCTCCAGAGAAAAAAGAATTTTCGACGTGAGAAATGTTAAGTAAGAGAAACAAGCTGCGGAATAGCACAGGATAATTATATTATAAACAGAATTTTTAATGTAATTATCCTTTATTTTCTGTTTATAAACCGATTGATAAACAGAAAACCTGGTAATTTTTTCACCTTTCCAAAGAAAGAAGATAATGCTGGGGTTGAAATGCCAGAAATGACAGTTACCACAGTCAATAATCAGACAAGAAACAGCCAGAACATCAGGTCAATATACATTTACTTCTGATTGCTTTAATATTGCTTACAAATAAATTGTGGGCGATTTGAAATTCGATAAATAAATATAAAATGGTTTGATACTATTTTTCTATGAAAAATATGCATTGGTGTTATTTTGTCTCCATTTTCTCAGACGTATCAAAGTGTCCCATGAGGTGTATCAATCTGTCCCGGAGATGGGGCACATTGATACAAATGACTTTTTTTGTTTTTGTTTTTTTAAATTACATGCAAAAATAATATATAAAACAGCGATTATACATTTTTATAACACACTACATAAGCTGACACCACATGGAAAAATAACTTGAAATTTCTGCTTTCTGGACACCAAAAAAATTCTTAGAAAAAAGCTGTAAATGTGCCCCAGTTCCCCCAATGTATTATAGGACTCTGTTATTACGTAAACCACGTTTTCGTGATCATAAAAATGATGTTTATTATTATTATTATTACTATTATTATTTAAATAAAAAATTTATTTATAAGTCTAAGATTTTAGTCTTTAAAAATATAATTTTACAGATGATCGTCGTAATTTGTTAAATTGCATTTTATTATTATTAGCTATTTGGGAAAATAGTTGTTGTCCTCAGTAGAGAATTGAGAAATCTGAAGCATATCTGAATCTTTTTTTTTATTATTATTGGTTGAATTCCGCAACTTCTTTTTTCATTTCACTCGTTTTCTGATTAGTGCATGATTAATGTCCAAAAATGGAATACATACTTCTGTTTTTTATTTTATTTATTTAATTAATTATTTATTTTGCAACTTTTTTTTTTTTTTTTTTTTTTTTTTTTTTTTTACATATATTCAATACTTTAGGAAATATTTTATCAGGAAGTTATATTTCCTGTTAATATACATATTTCAGTGTGTAAAACTTTTAGTTTATTTTTAAACCATGCTTTTTTTATTAACCCTTTCGGGTCTCTATACTATTAATAGTGCATATCTTTTAATGGAGCATTATTTTGTTTAAGAAATGCTTTTATTACAATTTAAAGTTATTAATGTTAGCATATGTCTACGTATTTACTATATCACTTCACTTATTTTTAGAAATTTAGTTATAATTATTATTATTTGCTTAATTCATATTGCGCTAAATGCAATTCTTTTATTTTAAACGTACATTTCAATCTTTAAATTGATAGTTAAAGTTACTTTCCCGAAAGAATCTTGCGCAACAAAGCAAAAAAAGTATTAGAAAGTTGTATTATACAGTGTCTCACAAAAGTGATGGGACACTTGTGCTTTATAAAAAGAAACTGCAATAAAATAACTAAACAAACATGTGCAAAAATTTTTTGGGTGTGTTTCATATTTAAAGTTAGTAACAATTATTACATAACATACATTTTGTCAAAATATTAAAATAGTAATTTAGTAAAAATACAATTGTTCAGAACGGAGCAAAAAATGGCTCACATAAGTGATGGGACACTTATTTTTCCATCAAATATTTATCCAAAAATTTTACTTTTTAAAAGGTTTTAATATTTTGTTGGATTTCCTTTTACTTTTAAAAGATATTTAATCTTTTTGGGATGGATTCGACTAATTTTTTTGTGATTTCTGGAGTGATTTTACCCCATTCTTCTTGAAGCACTGATTTTAGTTGTTGTTTTGAAGAAATGGTGTGTTTGCGAATTCTTGATTCCAATTCTTGCCAAATATTCTCTATGGGATTTAAGTCTGGAGATTGTTGTGGTGGTGTTTTTATTATTTCAGGACAGTTATATAGCAGCCAGAGTTTAACGTTCAGAGCAGTGTGCTTGGGGTCATTGTCCTGGTAGAATTTAAAACGTTATGAAGGTTCAATTTTCGTGCTGAAGATTTCAAATTTTGCTTTAAAATATCAATATACTTGTACTGATCCATTATACTGTCAATAAAAACAAGATTACCAACTCCAGCGGACGACATACACCGCCATACCATAACTCCTCCTCCACCATGTTTTACTGTTGGTACCAAGTTCTGTTTGCGAAATTCTTCCCTGGGTTTTCTCCACACCAAGATTCTACCGTCAGAACCAAATATATTAAATTTACTCTCATCAGCAAATATAACTTTATTCCAGTAATCAGAATTCTTATTTATGATGGATTTTGCGAAAGCTAGTCTGAGTTTTCTATTCTTTTCACTTACAAAGAATTTTTTCCTGACTACTCTACCGTGATATCCAGCAGATCGAATTACCCTTCTAATAGTCTCAGGATTAACAATTATTCCATATAATGCTTGTAAATCAGCAGCAACTTTTGAAGCACTATTTCTTGGATTTTTTTTAATATTTCGAACGATAATTCGCTTTATTCCATTGGATAGCTTTGATGGTCGGCCAGGTCTTCTTTTATCCTGAATCATATGATTCTTTTTATATCGTTTAATGATATTGAAAACTGTTGAACGACTCAAGTTGTTTCAGCAGTTTTTCTAATAGATTTTCCACGTTCAATATGCAAATTAATAACTAATTTTCGAATTTCAGGCGAAGTTTCTTTTCGTTTAGCATTCATGGCTACACAGAGTTAAAAAACACAAAAATTACAAAACAAACTGGAGAGAAATACTGCAGACGGTTTTGTAAATTATTGCCAATTGCTTTTAAGTAAAAATAAAACCCCCAAAAATATTTTTATTGCTTATTTCAGACGATTTTTGTTGCATATATAATGGTGTCCCATCACTTATGTGAGCTATTTTTTGCTCCGTTCAAAAACATTTGTATTTTTATTAAATTAATATTTTAATATTTTGACAAAATGTATGTTATGTAATAATCTTTACTAAATTTAAGTATGAAACACACCCACAAAAAAATGTGTACATGTTTTTTTAATTTATTTGATTAGTTTCCTTTTGTAAAGCACAAGTGTCCCATCACTTATGTGAGACACTGTAGGTTAAATCTTACTTAATACAATATTTTCTAAACAATTTCAAAAATACTTCCTTAGCCTATTCTCCTATGAATATGAATTCAATAGTACGCAAAACAACAACACTCGTTATCTTAAAGACAATGAAATGTTCGTTAAACATAAATTAATTTTTTTGGAAGCTAGTGTTAATTAATGTAAAAGTAATTTTATAAAAACTGAAAAAAAAAGTAAAATTGACCCGAAAGCGTTATATAAATAAATAAACAAATACATAATCAGCTTGAAATTGAGATGTATGTCTATAATGAGATATGAAGTAGGAAGGTCGTACCATAATTATTTCTTTAGAATATAATAATTCTAAAAAAAAAAAAAAAGAATGAAAAACTCTTAGTTTACAAAGAAAAGTACAACAGGAATGTGTCAGAAATATGTCAGTGTCAATACCTTATGATAGATTAATTTCCGGTTTAATTCTTTGTGGTCCGACATTTACTCTGACTCTTTGAAACACAAATTTTAAATCAAGGAATGGCTCCATCTCAATGGTTATATTCTTTGATGCCAGAAGATATATTATAAGATTTATACAGGGTGATTCATAAAAGATGGGCAGAACTTTAAGGGGTTACAGTACACTTAAAGACAAATAATATTAAATAGGAGACTAAGGGTCCCAGACGTATTCCCAAGGAGATAGGGGGCATTAAAGTTTAGGGTCCGAAATTTCAAATGATTATAAAAAATGGAAAAAATGGTCGATTCGTTTGCGGTTTTTGCAAAAAATTTTCTTTATGCCAGTATTTTCTTGAAATAAAATTTTAAAGTTCAATTTCAAAAAATGCCGATAGGGGGCGCTTTAGACTTTGGAGTAACAAACAACTATTTTTTAACGTTATTTTTTGTATTTCTTTAAATGATTTCGAAAGCTTAGACTTAAACTTAAATTTTGATCTAAAAATCTGAGTCCTAACGCGTAGTTAAGTAGCGTAAACTGAAATTTGAAATTTGAAACCCTTCTCCCCCCAGAACAAAAATCAGTTATTCCCGATCTTTGTGTCGTAGATTAGGCTCTAACTACTGCCGCGTTTTGCTAAAATTATTCTTTTTGTCAGTATTTTCTTGAAAATAAATTTTAAAGAAAATTTTCAAAAAATTCCGATAGAGGGCGCTTTAGACTTTGGAGTAACGAACAACTATTTTATACCGTTATTTTTCGTGTCTCATTAAATGCTTTCTAAAGCTTAGACTTAAATTTTCAGCCCAAAATCTGAATCGTTAGACGTGGTTAAGTTTCTGGGGAGAGGGGTTTGAAATTTCTACTCTGAGCACAGTTCAGTTTACCATGTCCACACATTGTGTGCTGTGATACGAGATAAAAAGACACAAATTAGGATTATGTTACCAAAGCATATTTATTAACATGTAATTACAATAAATGTTCAAAATTGTGACCACCAGAGGTTATGCACGCAGAACAACGGCGAAGAATGGAACGGCGAACATTCGCGAAAACATCAGGCTTTTCGAGCACTTCCCCTACAGCGGCGGAAAGTCTGGCGACCAGTTCCTCGGTGGATTCAATGGGTGTCTCATACATAAGAGCCTTCAATTATCCCAAAAAAAGAAATCGAGGGGTGAAAGATCTGGCGAGCGAGCAGGCCAAGCAACAGGACCACTTCGACCAATCCATCTGTTCGGAAATGTGATGTCCAGATAGTTGCGGACGTCTCGTACGTAATGGGCTGGCGCTCCATCGTGCTGGAACCACATGACCCGCCGGATGCGTGGAGGAACAACGTTTAACAGGTCTGGCAGCACATGTTGCAGAAATGTGAGGTATGTTTTACCGTTGAGGCGTTCAGGAAGAAGGTACGGTCCGATTAGGTGGTCTCCGAGGATTCCTGCCCAAACATTGATGGAAAAGCATCTCTGATGAGCATGTGGATACGTAGCATGTGGATTGACATCCGTCCATACATGTGCATTGTGTGTGTTAAATGTACCTTCACGTGTGAAGGTACATTCATCGGTGAAAAGCACAGTTCGTCCAAAATGTGGATTTAGCGCGTTCTGCTGCAGAAACCAGCGGGCGAATTCAATACGATTTGGATAATCCCCTGGAGACAGTTTCTGGACTCGTTGCACATGAAACGGGAACAAATGTTCATCCTTCAGTACCCTCCAAGTCATGGACTGTGAGGTATCCACCTGCCTAGCCACTGTTCGTGTACTTGTACTTGGCTGCGCCGCTACTACATCCAGAATGGCTTCTGCAACAACTACTGATTCGTCCTTTTTTGCACGACCTGCATTCGACCGGGAAGCGAGAAATGATCCCGTCTCACACAACTGTCTGTGCAAGCGCTCGAAAGTTTTGCGGTTAGGTAACCGCCTGTTGGGAAATCGCTCTCCGTACATTCGCTGTGCCTCTGCACCATTTCCATCTGCCGCTCCGTAAATTAAATGCATCTCAGCCTTTTCCTTATTCGTGAAGGGCACCATCTTCCGATTCATTACTACAGCGACTTACACTTGACTCACCGTTCAGTGGTTTTTATGCCTGAATCGTGTGGAAATTTTGCATACGTGTTCTTCTTCTTCCCCATTTGACATTTGCATACTTTCTGTCTCCTTCTTCACCCGGTGACTAGCGTCAGGAATGGAGCTTTAACGTTTGCATGAGCGACGTTTCCAACTGTGCCAGTGCATTTATGAGTGAATTCCGACTATGCAGTCCTTGACGAAAGTTGTATTTTTGCCTCGTATCACAGCACAGAATCGTTGGGCATGGTTAAGTAGTGCAAACTGAACTATGTTCAGAAGTTGAAATTTGAACCCCCTCCCCTCGCTACTGAACCACGCTCAGCGATTCAGATTTTGAGCTGAAAATTTAAGTTTAAGTCTAAGCTTTAGAAAGCATTTAATGAGACACAAAAAATAACGGTATAAAATAGTTGTTCGTTACTCTAAAGTCTAAAGCGCCCTCTATCGGAATTTTTTGAAATTTTTCTTTAAAATTTATTTTTAAGAAAATACTGACATAAAGAATAATTTTAGCAAAACGCGGCAGTAGTTAGAGCCTAATCTACGACACAAAGATCGGGAATAACTGATTTTTGTTCTGGGGAGAGAAGGGTTTCAAATTTCAAATTTCAGTTTACGCTACTTAACTACTCGTTAGGACTCAGATTTTTAGATCAAAATTTAAGTTTAAGTCTAAGCTTTCGAAATCATTTAAAGAAATACAAAAAATAACGTTAAAAAATAGTTGTTTGTTACTCTAAAGTCTAAAGCGCCCCCTATCGGCATTTTTTGAAATTGAACTTTAAAATTTTATTTCAAGAAAATACTGGCATAAAGAAAATTTTTTGCAAAAACCGCAAACGAATCGACCAATTTTTCCATTTTTTATAATCATTTGAAATTTCGGATCCTAAACTTTAATGCCCCCTATCTCCTTGGGAATACGTCTGGGACCCTTAGTCTCCTATTTAATATTATTTGTCTTTAAGTGTACTATAACCCCTTAAAGTTCTGCCCATCCTTTATGAATCACCCTGTATAATAATAATAATAGTAATAATAATTAGAGATCTACCGAATATTCTGTTTCACTTTAGTTTATGATCCAAAATCCGAGTTTCGGCGAAATTTTCAAAATGACTCACTGATTTGAACTATATCGTTTACAATTAGATACTCTTTATTAATTTCAATCAATTATGCTGTTTATAATACGTCATGATTGATTCCAGACATGGTTGCAAATTATAAAGCCAGCAATATATAGGAAATAAACTTTGAAGACCCTTTCTATGCGCTCATTAACACGTTCGTTGCCGCTTACATGAAGATGTGATGATAGTTAATGCCGCACTGTAGAAGTGGGTTTTTCCCAGAAGCCGATTTACTTTTTATAACAAAGAATCACAGTGAAAGATTTTCCTGCGCCAGCGAGTGACTGGCTATTACAAATCACCCCACATCACGCACTGGCGCGTGAGTGGTCCCTTAACGTTGGCACCATATCACGCGCTATCGCGTGAGTGGCAGTGAACGTGTTACAAGCTGCAGACTTAACAGTAATAGATATTTTTAAGTTTGAAACCGCAATAGTGTTTCAAATACTGTTTGAGAAACTTCCAGAATAACAATAAATAACAAAATCCTTAACAAAAATCATAACAAAAGTTAAATTGAGGTATGCGTACCTAAAACTTTTTTAATGTTATGAAATTCGCATAATTAGGAAATCATTTTGTGCCGTTGATGAATTAACGACATTTTATTTTATATGAAAACAAAAGGTTTCGGGTCTAAGGCACGGAAGAGCCAGCATGAGCCACACGAGTAGTTAATTACACATATAATTAATAATTATGTATGGTTGCGTGTGTATTAATTACTAAACAAATTTTCGGGGACGTTTTCGGCCAAAAATACTAAGATTAACGAAATTCTATTTGGATTTTGGCCGTAAAAACCTGATACGGTCTGTCCTTAATAATAATAATTCATAATATGAAAATAAGCAATTTTTGGTCAGTGATTCAAAGAGCCAACTTGGGTCACATATATACACATATGTCACACGAGCAATGTTCTCGCTGTCGCTCGCCAATGCTCCAAATTGCGACTAAAATTTTCATTTGGCGAGTAAACAAGCGATTAGTGTCGCCATTTTGCTATTGCTCAATTTTTGCATTTTCTTTCTTTTCTTTTTCATCTTTCATACATTTGCATACATACATATTTTCAATATATTTGTAGCGGATAATGGGAATTAGATTAATAACAATCGTTGTCGCAGTTATAAAAACTTTGGTTATTTTAAATAATATTAAAAAAAACGGGGGTGCATTAAACGATTAAAAATGATTTTTTTAGTGCTACACGGTGAATCTATTTTGCTAATACTTTTTTCATTTGGCGAATGTTTTTTATTTTTAATTAGCCAAACCAAATTACTAACATTCATCAAATGTCAGCGAGAACACTGCACACGAGTAATTAATAATGATGTATGTATTAATTACTAAACCCATTTTTGGAGAAATATCCGAAATTCCATCCGAAATTATTAAGGTTACCGAAATTCTGTTTCGGTTTCGGCCTTAAAAACCGGTTTCTGTCTATCCTTAATAACAATAATAATATGAAAATAAACATTTTTGGTAAGAGGCTCAAAGAGCCAATTTATGTCAGACGTATAATTAATAATTATGTATATTTATGTATACATTAATTACTAAAAATTTTCCGTGGACGTTTTTGGTTTCGTTTTTTTGCGAAAATATTAAGTTTGTCGAAATTTTGTTTCGCTTTTGACCTTATAAACTTGTTTCGGTCGATCTTCAATAACAATAATAATAATAATAATAATAATAATAATAATAATAATAATAATAATAATAATAATATGAAATATAGACTTATTTCATAGAAACTGACTTAATAACAGTTATAGCTTTCTCATGTCAAACAGTTACAAGAATAATTTGATTAATCATAAAAAAACATTGTTGTACAAATGTAGCAATTGTCATAAAAAGATATACAAATGTATTGTATCATATTGGTAAATAAAAAAAAGTTTTTTTTTTTTTTTTTAAATTTTAATAGAATTTTTTTTATTAAACAAGTCCAACATAGTAAAAAATGGTTTGTGAATTCGATTTACCTGTCTGGTAGTCTGTCTTTGCTGTAACTCGCATAAATAGAGTCGTACTGCCATGAAATTGTTATATGTTATTGGGATTTACGACAGCATGTTTGGTACTGAAAATAAAGTGTATAGCATTTACATTTCTTTTACAGAGACATTTAAAAAATTTCGTTACATTATGGCATATAGAGAAAAATAATTTTCAGTGGCTTTTAATGATGATTTACAATTAAAAAAATTTGAAATTGAGGTGATCAAGAAATAAGTTGCCCACTTCAGAGGGTTCTAAAATGTGTTCTGTTGATCGAAATGAGATCAAATTTGAACAACGCTTAATTCAAGTAATGCGTGTGTACATTAAAGAATACACACACATATATATATATATATATATATATATATATATATATATATCGGAAAATCATGCAAATTTTTTAGCATCCCTTATAGAGATTTGTATCTATTAACAACATACATTTCAAAATTTAGTTCATTTAAGCGATACATATACTTCAGTTGAAAATTCCCCTTCAGCAATTTCCTGCAATAAAAAGAATGGCACGCGAATACTTTTGTGGAGCCCTGTATATGAGGTATAGAATTTATATAGAACAAGTAATATGCAAAAAATTAATGAAATTTAAAAGCGTAAAGCGGAATTTTAAAATGTACTCTCCATCAAATACTATGGATAGATTACTGTAACTGATTTCTTTTGTGTGTCCCTGTAAATGAATAAAAAATGCTATAAATGTTCTGTTTTAACGTGATCGTAGTGAAATTCAGTGACTTGCATCAATTTCAATACTTATGAAATAGCATAATCTCATTAAAATACTCTGCAAATGATTCTTCCCTACATACCATAATGTAATCGAATTCTTTTGAATGGCCATGTAAGTGAACCGTTAATCGTACATACTTCTTATGCAATACCAAACGTGCTTTGGTAACCCTAAATAAGCTTGAAAATCCGAGTCTATTTACAGGAGTTAGAGTGTAGACAGACAGCTAGACAAACCGAATGCATAAGCACTTTTTAACTTTGTTAGAAAGTACTAAAAAAACATTAGTAAAAGTTTTCTCAATTCTATTAAATCCTATTATATGTTACTCATTCAATGATATCCAATGATGAGTCATGATTCTAGATTGCGATGGGTATTTTTCCATTAAACCCTATCCTATGTCATTAATTCAATCATATCCCATGATAGGTAATGATATTCTACACTGCTCAAAACAATTAAAGGATATTTGAAGCTTTATATAAAATAAAGATATAACGAAATTTTTTTTGCCGAAAATAGAAGAAGAGAATCACAAATGCAAATTTTTCTGGTTTTCAAACTGTGGAGTATGCAAATTTTGAGTTCGACGTCAAAAACGTCGCTTCAGCGGCAGTGGATGAAATTTGACTTTCAACTGGATAAAAGAGAATGAAGACAAGGATGATCGGCATTCAGTGATTGCTTTGTTTCGATGCGTACGATGTCTCAGCGGAGTCATTTGACAGATTCAGAAGCTTGGAGAATTGTTGGTAGGTTATAAGGGGGCCAAACTCAAGCCGAAGTAGCGCAAGCCATTGGAGTGTCACAAAGTGTCATTTCCAGGATCTGGAACCGTTTTTTGGAGAGTGGATGTGCAGGCCGAAGACCAGGACAAGATCGTAGACGGGCAACAACGCCCAATGAAGATCGGTATTTAGCGTTAACAGCTCGGAGACACCGAAACATGAAGGCTACTCTTCTCCAACAACACCTTCGCTCGGCTACAGGCACCACGATTTCAACCCAGACTGTCCGAAACCGGCTCCATGCTGTAGGTCTGTATGCTCGCCGACCGATGGTATGTGTTAGATTAACATCAAGGCATCGTCGCGACCGCAGGGAGTGGTCAACCGATCATGTCAACTGGAGGAGAAATGAATGGAGCAATATTCTGTTTTCTGACGAGTCCCGTTTTTCTGTGCATCCGGATAATAGGCGTATTTTCATCTGGAGGGAACGTGGCAGTAGGAATAATCCTGCGTTCGTGCACGAAAGTGTCAGATTTGGCAGTGGAGGAGTGTTGGTGTATGGTGGCATCTCTATTGACGGGCGCACTGACCTCTACATCATTCGAGATGGAGCTCTGACTGGTCGCCGATATAGGGATGAGATCCTCAGACCTATTGTAGTCCCTTACGCTGCAGCAATCGGAGATAACTTCATTTTAATGGACGATAACTGCAGGCCACATCGTGCAAACCTGGTGGAGGATTTCCTTTTCGAGGAAGGAATCGTTCGAATGGAATGGCCAGCGTGTTCTCCAAACATGAATCCAATCGAGCACGTTTGGGACGCTCTAAGAAGACGAGTTTCTGGCCGCCATGAACCCCCACAAACTCTCCAAGAACTGGAAAGAGCTCTTCTGGAAGAGTGGGGCAGAATACCCCAACTCTTCATTAATAGCCTCATTGAGTCCATGTCTCAAAGGTGTTCAACGTTGCTGGCCGCCCGTGGAAACCATACCCCCTACTGAAAATGATTTTCTTTGAAGAAAACATATTTTTTTATTCTTTTTTTTCTCATATGCACAAATTGTGTTTTTTTCCTTTTGTACACAAATGCGCAATAAAATGCATTTTTTTCTGCCAAACATGTGTAATTTATTCTCATATAACCTACTATGTCTGTCGACCATGTATCAATCAGCTAAAAAGTTTCCCAAATACAAAATCCACCTAAAACTGCAATATCCTTTAATTGTTTTGAGCAGTGTAGATTTCGAAGGCGATAAAGTCCTCTTTAAGATATAGTCCCATTTTTTTCCATATGGGTTTATTTAATCTACATAGAATCGTAATAAATTTTGTATTCATGCATTTTTGCCTTAGAGAGCAATAGTTATTGCACCAAGATCTGATCATTAACAAGACTAGCTATAGTACGAAAGCACTTCATTTGCATGTTTAACATACAGTTTCCGACTTGTTTCATAAAATAACCACTCATGAATGAAAAATGTTTGTTGATTAATAGGTATTTAAAACTAGTCGTTGAAGGCCACCTTAATACTTACCCATCTTGGATATGCATAATATAATATATGAAAATAAAACTTGTGTAAATTACTTAATAAAATGCATTGCAATTCCAAAATAAAATTTAAACATATATATAAATTTTTTTAATATATATATAGTAATTCTCTATTAATGAACTGATGATGGACCAATTTTGACAAATTATACAAAACGCCAAACTACCCAAGTGGTACCGAATTGAGCAAAAGAAACATCCTTATAACTCCAAAAATAATAATCATATTAAATAACAGTTTACTGCGTCGGATTAAGCGTTTCATTTCCAATTAAAATATTTCTTTGAATTGCAATTTAAATGAAATACAGGGTCATGAAAAATTGAAGAATGGGGAAAACAGGATTACAAATACCGCGGCAACTAATAATCCGATCGACTTGTTCTTTATGCAAAATTTGTGTCATTTTATTGCCTTTTACGTTCATTCCTTAAAATAAAAAAAATTCAAAAAATTTTATATACCTTTCATCAAAACGAATTTTTCGAGAATTCTGTAAAAAAAAAAAAGTTCCAGATAATCCAGGTTGCTGATATTCAATAGCTTTCGTCCCATTATTTCATACTAAGTACATAGAAAATTTCAAGTCTCTATCTCCATTTGTTCGGAAGATAGAGCGTTTACAGACAGACACACAGACGGACGGGCGGCAAATTTTTTTTTTCTAAAAATATGTTTTTCGGAATCTTCAATATCTGAAACGTGTAAATTCGTCAATCTTTCTTTTCGATTTTCAAAGCGGTTGCAAGATTTACCCTACACTACGTATGATGGATAAGTAAAAACAGCGAGTTTTGTTTAAGATAAAAATAATAATGTGAATTTTGATTGATTGCTAAAAGTGGTTAATTTGATTAACCAATGATTCATAAAAGCGGCAATAACCGTATTGTCTTTTTACAGCCTCTCCACCATTTTCTTTCCCGTCTTCCTCAAGCCAAATTGTTTCCTTTTTTTTTTTTTTTTTTTTTTTTTTTTTTTTTTTTTTTTTTATTCTGACTCAAGATGATCCACTGAGCTCCATATAATAGAGCTCCATCCACATCATATATGGAGCTCAATGAGATGATCCAACTGCACCCGGCACATTTGTTTTGCAGTCATCCCAGTTTCGGAGTGGCAAAAACATATATACAGGCACGTGAGAAGGGGAAACTTCAACGGTTGTTGCTAAGATGAAAACTAAATTTAGGCTAAGTTAGAGGGGGGCTTTTTCGGCTAGGAAAATAAACCTACACTTAAAAGAAAAGAAAAAAAAAAAAAAAAAAAAAAAGGACAAATGATTTTTGGCAAATGATCCTTTATAAATTAAGTTTAACTTTTTTTTTTTTTTTTTTTGAACTCGTTAATTCGAACTTGTCGGGACCACAAGAAATGTTGTAATTATAGAAAATATGAAATAAAACATTCTTAATATGGTACTAATACAAATGAATTAAAGTTATAGTGTTTTTAAAATGTATTTCGTCTGTTATCATAAGAATAAATACATAAACTAATTAAAAGATTAGAAACAAGCACGATGGAAGAAAAACTTATCTGATTCAAAAAGTCACTGATGGACACACGGGGCTCTAAGAAAGTGGATATCAAATGAATTGTATTATATGTATACTCGTTCAGAACAATTTTAACAGAAATCAAAAAAAGAAAGTTATTCAAATGATCTGAAATCGGTGAGAAAGAAAAGAAAAAAGAAAAATCATAATTCTCGTTAGTTCGAATTAAACAAAGTCAAGAGAGAATGAGTTCGAATTAATGAAAATTGTTAACGTTACTCTGCCATTGAAAATTTCGGGACTTCATGTTTAGTTCGAATTGAGCGAAGATTCGAATTATCCGATTTCGAATTAACGAGAGTCGACTGTATTTGGAAAACGGTTATATTTGTCGATCGAGAATAGAGAAATCAGAAGCATATCTGAAGTGATGACCAGATTTTATTCGTTTTCTAATGGGTCCGTATTTAATGTCCAGAAATACAATACGTTTTTTACCACAATGATAAAATAAAATAAAATAAAATACAGTTTTTAAACAAATTGCATTTAAAAGAAAAATCCCCCCCCCCCATATCACGGTGTAAATATTGAAAATGTGCGATGTTCAAATGTTTAAAAATTCGTTGTACTGAAAATTGTAAAAACTGAAATTTTATTTAAAATTTGTTTATGATGGGTCCAGGAATATTAATTTTCATTCCATAACCTAAGTAGCATACGATTCTGTTATCACTTAAACCGTGTTTTAATCATCATAAAAATAATGTTAATTATAATAATAATAATTATTATTATTTTACTAAATTCTTTACATTTACAAGAATTTTTATTTGAATTGGAGAAAAAAAATTGTTGTTAATAAACAAGAAAGTTAAAAAAAAAGTACAAAATGCAAATTATCAGATATATATATATATATATATATATATATATATATATATATATATATATATAAACGAATAGAAAGAAAGCCGTCGGGTGAAAAATTGTTTTTTAAAGCAAACAAGTAAGAAAAACCATGCTTTAAGCATAGATTATGAAACACTTTGCAACATTTCCTCAAATTTTTAATAATACTTTGTTATTTAGGAAAATAAGGTTACTTTCTACAGCCAAACACGTATTCCAATACTTTTGAGCAGCCCAGTATTTAATCCGCCAGTCGATATATTGGGTTGGGGAAAAAGTAATTTCGCTTTTTTTCGCATTTTTCAAACTGAATTTATTTATATAAATTAAAAAAGCTAATCAGTAATATATGTGCTGTTTTGTTCGATGACCTTTTGTCCTTTTTCTGGTTAAACCATAATTCCGTCACTGTAGAACTTCTGCGAGTTCTGGGCAAAAAACTGAACAAGGTGATTTTCACAAGCCTTTTTTGAAGTTAGCTTAACACCATTAAGAAAGTTCCGCAGAAGGTGGAACAAATGGTAATTGGTCGGATCTAGGTCCAGACTATACGGTGGGTGCATTAAAACCTACCAGCCAAGCTCTCTCAGTTTTTGCCGAGTGACTAAAGATGTGTGTCGTTTAGCGATGTCATGGTGGAAGACAACGCTTTTTCTATCGATCAATTTCGGACAGGTTTTTTTAATCACTCGCATCAATTGCATTATTTGTTCACAATAGATAGTTGAATTAATCGTTTGTCCAGGTTCGAGCAGCTCATGATGGACAATTCCTTTCCATTCGCGCCCCACCAGTGGCCGAGAGGTTCGGACCTCTCAACTGGTAGACGGCAGGTGCTGGGTTCGAACCCAATCGCGGCTGTCGGCCTAACCGTTCGGAGTTTTCGTGGTTTTCTTCGAACCTTGCGTAAATACGGGTTAGGTTCCCTTAGAAAGACCCCCACGAAGGGCATTCCCCCCTGGTCCTATATCCCTAGCGCAGATAATCGGACGTCAAAAATCAATCAATCACCTTTCCATTCGCACCAAACAATCAGCATCACCTTCCTTGGCGTTAATCCGGGTTTTGCCATCGTTTGTGAAGCTTCGGCCACGATCTTTTTCGCACATTGTTGTCATACGTGATTCACTTTTCATCCCCCATAATCATTTGTTTCAAAAATGGCTTGATTTTGTTTCGTATCAGTAGTAATTCACAAATGGAAACTTTGTCCATTAAACTTTTCCCTGTAATCTCATGGGGAACCGATATATCGAGTTTCTTTTGGTATCCAGTTTTTTGTAAATGGTTCAAAAGTGTTTTATAGTCTATGTTTAGTTCCATAGCAATGTCTGAGGAAGAAACGTGTCGATTTTTTTTAAAAATTTCATCCAGTTTTTCAACGATAGACCGGCCAGGGAAAGGTTCATATTTAACATCGAAATTTTCGGAACGAAAACGAGCCAACCAATTCTGACTTTGGCGTTTACTTAAGCATCGATCACGATAAACGCCACGTAATTTTCGACGAACCTGAGCCCAATTTTTTTTTTTGAAGTAAAAAACTAAAATGTGACGAAAATGATCTTCTGGAATCTCTCTTTTTAAAACGCAATAATTTTTGACTAATTAAATAGATGATGATAAAATTACATTTAAAATGTGCTAGAGACAGTTACCTTTCAAATGCTGTATAGTATGGCTTAATTGAGTAAGTAGTACTCGAGATGTACGACTTTAAAGCTATCTATTGGAAAAAAACGAAATTACTTTTTCCCCAACCCAATATATACTATAAAATGGGGAAATTTAGTTTAGCAAGAAAATGTCTAGCAGGTTGAAATTTCTCTTTCAGCAATTTATATTAATAGATGAAAACATACTTGAATACTTCTGATCAGTCCTTTAAATTACACAGTACCTTTATTACACGCCAGTATTTAGCTAAAATTTATTTTAAACTAAAACTCTATTAAAACTATTGAAACCTAACAAAACTCTATTAAAACTCTATTAAAACTATAGAAATTATCATTCACAGACGTTCATGAATCCAATTTTTTGCATCGCCCTGGTATATCATTTTATCTATATTCTACAAACATTTCCTAGAAAATGAATGCAGTCCAGCGTAAAATTGCATAATTTACTTAAAAAACACCTTTAAATAATTTATGCTCTTTTTCAGTAACGTTTGCGAGCTCTTTTGTGTAAACCTGTATATCAACTATAGTATTTATACACATGGTATAATATGGATAGATTTAGTGAAACTTAAAAGCGCATATTTTAATTAAAATAAATTTCATCCATCCATCAGTTATCTTCATATATAGTACTTTTGAAAGTACTATTTGAAATCTTTTGTGTGTCTCTATAAATGCTATGCACTGTGTACTATTCCTGACCATATCGTGCAACTTATATTAAGTTTCAGCAATGTACACAATTTTATTATTCATAAAACATCAAATAATAAATGTTGCAAACAACCCTTCTCCCCCAACTTAATGGAATTATTTTGTGTAGCCCTGTAAATGCTATATGCCTGTAAATGCCCTGTAATAGCTATTTTTTTACCACCATGTTTAACAGAATGCATACTTTAGTGTACTTCGTAAATTCAAATAAATTTGAATATGTTTGACAGAGTAACATCTTTAAAATTTATTTGAAGAGATTTCTCTCCCATAGGCCGTAATGTAACGGTAAACTGATGACTAACTCATCAAATAAACTAATCATGCTAGAAACTTAATTTGAAATAGGGTTCGTGTCAGGTTAAATGGCAATAATGACCAAAATTTTCAGGGCAATCCAATTATATATTTGCTGGAATTAGAGCGTGTATAGACAGCCAGACAAACCAAATGCATAAACATTTTTCAACTGCAGATAATATATATATATTTATATATACATATATATTCTACTAAAGTTCAATCCAAAAAACTGATACTTTCAACTTAAATAATTATTGTTTTTCTTATTTTCTAAACGAAGTGACGTATTTGCATTAAATGAGCACCAAATAGATATTAAAATATTATTTGATGATGGCCTAGGAGAAATGAAAGCTGAAAGTTCTAAGAAATTAAAAAAAATAATCCATATTTTTAACTTGCAACATCTCTTTTGCTATTTTAGTCGACTTTAAGTAAAACATTGCGCTTTTTAAATGTTTATATTATGTATTTTATCATAAGATATTTACTTTTCTTGTCGAGGGATTCTGTAGTGAATATATTAATATCAAATTTTTATTCTTTTTATTATTGACAGTAATTATGATTACAAAAAACTAAACGTTTACATATGCTTCCAAGAACGCGAAGAAAATAATTTTACTATACTAATTGGTGTAAATTTTTCATTTCACTCTGTAAAATGTGTTTGTTGAAATGAAAATGCTTACTTGAAAAAGAATACAACACTGAAAATATCTCTATTTCTGTTTCAGAAAACGGATGAACACACTGCAAAAACGCTTGGGAAACATTTCCGAAAATCATGATTAACTCTATGTGATAAATGATCCGATCAACTCTATTCCTGCAATTGCCACGAATAGTCGTTAAAATATTTTTTGTGAAGCCCTGTATATAATCTGACGATATGTAATGCATACTTTATAATATGCTAAACATTAGTTCAGTTGAAAGCGTAGCATAGTTGCCACTCAGCCTTTTTCGCCAATAAGCGGATGACTTTTGTGCGATCCTGTTTAAAACCTATAGAACTGAAAATAGTAAAATTTATAGAATAGTAAAATTGAAAAACACAACGCGGAGCCCAACTGAAAATACACTTTCAGCCATTATTGTTCGCAGACTTATCGTTTAATGATTGCTTATTTTCTTCTATGGCTAAATTCTTTTCCGTGTCCCTGTGAATGAATTATAAATTCTATGCATAGCCCCATTCTATAGTAAGAACCTTGTAGTACACTTCAGTGATGTAATATCAATTTCAATACGTTTGAAATACTGTAATATCATTAAAATAGATGGCAAGCGATTTTCCCCATAGACTGTAATGTAATGGGATTCTTTTCAGTAGCCTTGTAAAAAAGCCAAAAATGCTACACACTTAATTTTCACTGACAAACATCACATATTAAACTCTAATAGCTCTTATCCATTTCATTGCAATCGGATTCAACTGACAAAAATTAGAACATGGTCAGACAGACAGATGGGCAGAGACAAACCGAATTCACAAACACTTTTTCGAATTCCCCTCTCTAATGCTCTGAGTCTATGACAGTAAAATGTGCCGTATATTTCATAATATCACCTTCGGAAATTAATATTTTTAACTCCTTTTTTATTGCAGGATGTTTATTTTTAGGGCTTCATTCATCTGACAAAACCCTATTCGTCTCTGTCCTATATCTGTCCGTTTGTTACAGAGTCCGTACACAACGTACGCAAAAAGTGTATAAGTCAGAGACTTCGAATTTTGAGAACTTACAACTGAATACCTTGTGTCGCACGACAAATGGTAAAACTTTGAAAAACTCCATCATTTTAATTAAATTAATTTCTTCAATCACATCTGTTTATTTTTTCGATTTACATTTAAAAAGATAATCTTAATTTGAACGTTTTGCGTGTAGTCATCATAACTTGAAGGTAAGGTATCTCGCTAGTAAACAAGAGGTTGTTTGTTCAAGCCCCGGATCTAGAAATTGAAATTTTCATATTAAGATTGATTTAATTAAAAGAAATTTTTTTTCACATTTTTTTTGCCAATCTTTAAAGGTTTATATTATTAGGATTTCTTTCATCTGACATTAATAATAATTTTTCAAATTCAATTTTTTTTCTGTTTTAAAAAACTTTTGTGATTTATTAATGATTTAATATTTTAAATTTCATTCAAACAATTTTTTTCGTTTTTTAAAATTTAAAATTTTATTTATATTTCTGTTATTATTATTTTTTAAATTTAGGATTTTATTTATAATTTGATTTATTAGCTTAAAATAAACAATTTCCTTCATAATTATTTTAAAATTAAATTTGTTGCTGCTATCATCTATGTAAAAATTTAATAACTATAAATAAAAAAAATTGGATTTATTAATTAAAGAAAAAATTGTTTTAAAAGAAATATTAAATGAAACACTCTGCGCGATCTGCAATCACACTTACCCACTTGTTCTCCTTATGTTCTCAAAACATTTCTAAAATACAGGCTGAATTTAATAATGTGTTAAAAGCTGACGAACTGTGATAAAGATTTTAACATTTCACATAGAACTAAGCCTATATTTTAGAAATATTTTGAGAGCTAAGGGAAAAAAATCCTTTAAGAAGAGTATTATAGAAAAAAAGTCCTTCCGGCAATGCCGGGAGGAAGAGGTAGCTTTCATATACTTATATATTTATTTATTTAAGGTAAGTTACATTGTTCAAAAATACTAAGCCTTAATTAGTGGAAATAATCTTATAAAATTAGTGATTTTATAAGATTGAATACTAGTTTTTGTAAAGATTGAATATTAATAGGAATTTTTAGAAATTAGCCATCTTTTATTCAACCTGGTTTTATTTTAAGCGATTTAGAGAGTCACCAGATTCCACGATATCATAAAGTGTATGCCATTTTAAAGCAACATTGTGGATCGTTCAGATCAGACCGTTTCAAAATGTCAGCCATAAGAAAAATTCAAAGTGCTATAACTCAATCATTTTTTAAGATATAGACAAAATAAAAAGTGTTCTGGAATCGTCGTTTTAAGTTTTAACACGTAAAAGAAAAATATGTTTCAACTTTTAATTTTTTCGCATTTAATTTTAAATTTTAAATTTTTTAAAAAATTTAAAATGGTTACCATTTTGAACCAAAATGGTGGATGATGCTGGCCAACGAACTCGGTCGAGACATTTGTATGTACTATGTACATACCAAGTTTCATTGAAATCGGTTCATAATTACGCGTGTTATCACGTGACAAAATCAGATCGTTTCAAAATGTCAGCCATAAGAAAAATTCAAAGTGCTATAACTCAATCATTTTGTAAGATATAGACAAAATAAAACGTGTTCTGGAATCGTTGTCTTAAGTTCTAACACGTAAAAGAAAAATATTTTTCAAATTTTGATTTTTTTCGCATTTAATTTTAAATTTTAAAATTTTTAAAAAATTTGAAATGGCTACCATTTTGAAACAAAATTGCGGATGATGCTGGCCAACGAAATCGGTCGAGACATTTGTATGTACTATGTACATACCAAGTTTCATTGAAATCGGTTCATAAATACGCGTGTTATTACGTGACAAAAATCAGATCGTTTCAAAATGTCAGCCATAAGAAAAATTCAAAGTGCTATAACTCAATCATTTTTTAAGATATTGGCAAAATAAAAAGTGTTCTGGAATCTTTGTTTTAAGTTCTAACACGTAAAAGAAAAATATTTTTCAAATTTTAATTTTTTCGTATTCAATTTTAAATTTTAAATTTTAAAAAAAATTTAAAATGGCCGCCATTTTGAAACAAAATGGCGGATGATGCTGGCCAACGAACTCGGTCGAGACATTTGTATGTACTATGTACATACCAAGTTTCATTCAAATCGGTTCATAAATACGTTAGTTATCGCATGACAAAAATCAGATATATATATATATATATATGACGGCTGCAATAGGTAGCTTTTTACTTTTTGTAATGAAAGCTACCTAAAAGAAGTTAAAAATATTAATTTCCCGAGGAAATGTTTGAAATATATGAAGGCATCAAACGCCAACGGACTTTATATTAAGGAGTGGAATTGTGAAATTGAGTGACAAGCAGTCTTAAGTAATAGTTTTTAGCTCACAGGCTATCATAGCCTGATAGCCCGTCCGTTCTGTATGTTCGTTCGTGCGTAACGCGATAACTCATGATAAAAATATCCGATCCACTTGAAATTTTGTATGTAGGTATATCCTGACAAGGCTGATTAGTTTTTGGAGTTCATTCGATATGTATAAGAGGGGGAACGGGGGGCTCATGCCCCTCTCCTTAGTTGATATAAATGGGATTTTCATGCAGAATTAAGTTTTCGTTCAAAATTTAGATTAGGATCATTCTGCTGAGGCGATTCCGTGACTGTTATTAGGTGTTCATTGAATAAGTATAAATAGGGGAAAAGGGGTTCTAATGCCCCCCCCCCTTAATTTATATAAATGGGTTTTTCAAGCAGAATTTTCAGATTTCGTTCAAACCTCTGAATAGATTTGGAAGTTTAATGGTTAAGTATAAAAGAGGGGGATAACTCCTTTTAAATTATATAAATGCTAAATGGGTTTTTATTAAGAATTATCTCATTTGCTCTGAATTTTGGATATAGATTTTTTATATGATAAAGCATGTCTTTGATAGTATAGGAGGTTCACTGATTAAGTATAAAAAAAAAAAGAGGAAAGGGGAGAGCTGTTTCCCCTTCTTAATTTTTTTTTGAACGTAATCAGCCCTTGAAAATATAAAGCTTTAATGTACAATTAGTATTTGTAGCCTGTGAGCTCAATGCCATCAGTTTAACTGGGCAGTATTCTTTTTATTTGTTCGTTTGTTTGTATTTAAGTATAGAATTCGAGGACATCCAATTGGACGAATTCGAGTAGAGGAGTTAAACATTAGCTTG
This sequence comes from Maratus speculifer, assembly GCA_964019185.1. Lineage (NCBI taxonomy): Eukaryota > Metazoa > Arthropoda > Arachnida > Araneae > Salticidae > Maratus > Maratus speculifer. The sequence goes on along the minus strand of OZ025292.1, from coordinate 17,576,732 downwards.
GCAATAATGTTAAGTCTCCCAACTATTACATCCAAAATCCTCTCGATCAAAAGAATTTTATTGGCTACATGTCGTCATTTTCTTATAAAGGTATTCTTTTACTATTGCATCAAAAATCACGTAACTTACAAAGTATAATATTTGTAATATTCACTTCGCAAGCAGTGTAAACATAATTTCCTGCTTCTATTAAAGAATTTAATAAAATTAATATTATAAATATTTGCTAAACGTAGAATTAAATTGTATTTTAAAATTAGATTTCAAAATTCTATATCAACTATCAAATATCAACTTGTTTGAAAGTTTTAATAACATTTCTGGAATGGTGGCAGTTGAATTAATCCATTTTAGTGGACACAAGGAAGAAATGTGAAAATGACAGGGTTTTTTGTGAATTTTTAAATCATTTTTACATAATTTTTTTCATTTAATTTAAAAAAAGGAAAGAGATACCTCGATTAAATTATATGCTTCAAGAAAATTCTGATAAATAAAAACCCAACAGCTAATGTTCAATTTTCATGAATCAGTTTATTCTAAGATAGAAAAAATCGCCTGTCTGCAATTTGCCTTCTATTTGCATTTTATATTTTGTTTAATTTTTTAGTTCAACCAAGGAGTTTAAGCAAAAAAAGAAAAGAAAATATATATATATATATATATATATATATATATAATACCATTAAAAGTAGACAAGATTCACCAACGGATTTTATCAATAAAACAATAAACCAAAACGAAGAATTAAATTGAATTATAGTAAACAATATTAACCATTTGAAATTAACCATTGAATTTAATAACTTATAGCACATTTAACATGGAAGGAAAAAATAATAATATGAATACAATTGAAATTTGTAGAACCAAAGCAGAATCTTCAGGTCCCAAATACTTTGGAACTACAAATGGAGTGTGTGGTTTCATCTTCGTATTTGCCATGAAAAAGCAAAACAATACGAATTTGGGACTACCATCACACAAAAACCAAATTATTAAACAAGGAACAAAGATATTTTACAAAAAGGAGTTGAAAGTAAGTAAAAATAATAGTTATTCATAACAAACAAAAAAGATAAAGCTGAATGGAAATATAACTGAACCGGAAAAAATAATAATCGATATTAACATAAAATTAAATTAATAAAATGATTAAAATTAGAATTAAGAGATAACAATCATATTAACATATAACTTAAAATACATTATTGTTACTTTAATCAGTAACATTTATTGTGACTTTACATGGTAAAAACTCATTATCTTAATATAGGATAATAATAATTTAAAAAATAATAATAATAATAATAATAATAATAATAATAAATAAAAAAATAATAATAGTAATAATATTATTAATAATAATACCAAAAATTATATCAATAACATTAAAAATAATTTGATATTTAAAATATAGCTATTTAACTATAGATATAACTAGACGAATATCCATATATTGGTGTAAATTAAACAGTTTAAAAATTATGTTAAAATAAATAACCCACTCTCAATTTTTTTTTTTATAAATAAATAAATAATTAACCTTTGCGTTTTTATCCAGACAACACCACCCTCCTCCGTACTCTAACATCTACCCACCCAACCAACCTATATATATATATATTTATTACTTTTTAACATTTTGAATTTTTTATTATTATTTTTATGTTTTATAATTTTTTTATATACATTTTTTATGCAAAGAATTAATTATAAGATCATGTAATATCTAATTATAAATTAAAGAATATATGAATTTTTTAGGATAACCATTATTTATAGCATCATATACAAGCTTTTTAATATTAGTATTAATTAAATGGGAAGAACATAGACATTTTATTCTATATAAATGGTTAAGTATTATATTACGATATACAGAATTATGAACACATGATTTAAAATTAGCAAAAGTATTAACTTTAAAATTAAATTCTTTCCTTTTGTCATAAATATCAGTTATAAATTTGTTCTCTTTTAATGTAATTTTAATATCTAAGAAATTGATTGTATTATTAAAAAGTAGGTTTTTTGAAAGTTCTAGATTAGAAGGATAATCAACAGGGAATTGAGATATACAGGTGTTATCAGTATCAATTAAAATTACATCATCTATATATCGATATAAATGTATTGTATTATTTAAATAATGACGTTCATAGTAATATAAGTATAAGTCAGATAATACATTAGATTTACTACCACCTTGTGGTATACCAACATTTTGAATATATATATTGTTATCATGCATGATAAAATTATTATAGATAATGAAATTAGTTAAGGTATGAAAATAATCAGAATCGATATATATATATATATATATATATATATATATATATATATATATATATATATATATATATATATATATATATATATATATATATATATATATATATATATATATATATATATAATTAATAAGAGAAATATGACCCTATATTTAGAACGGGTAAATTTAAAGAAGACACATTGATTTTCTACTATCATTCTTTATTTTTAATATTTATTTCTTAAAGGGGGCGATTAAAACTTTTCACAAGGTCAAAGTCGGAAAGTTAAAGAAAGAAAAAACGACATTTGTACAATAGTTTATTTTAGTTTTTATATTTTACTTTACTTTTCTTTTCTTTTTTCTTCCAATATAATGGACTTTCACAATAAAAACTTAATTTTATTTTTGACGTAATTTGAATTTTAAATTTCATTTAAAATAAAGAAATCCTTCCTTTATTTAATTGAAAATTTTTATTCGCGTATTATATAAATGTTTAGTATGTTGTACTACAAACGGTTGTTTTTACTATGTTTTTTCTTCCATATAGTGAAGTTACACAATATAAAAAAAGGACTTTTGAATTTGAAGTATTTCGATTTTTAAGTACAGTAATAAAAGCATGTAAAATATATTTATTCACTTATAGTTATTCCTCCTATTATATAATTTAAAAACTTGGTTCATTCGATAAATATTCAGTATGTTATACACTGTAAAAAATATCCGTTAATATACACAAATATTTCCGTAAAATTTTACGGAATAGTTTCATTTTTTCGAAAAAACAGAAGAATTTCTGTTATTGACATTTTGAGATTATAATTACAGTAAGATTTCCGTAAATTATCTGGAAACAGAGAAGTTTTGTATTAAAACAACATAAATTCCATAAATAACACTAGTGTCGCCCTCTATATCTCGGACAGAAAAACATTATAGAATTGTTTTAAGAACAACTTTCTATAATAATTTTCTTTATTTCTTTCTGTTTTAATAATATAAAGCTAACATATTTTTACAATATTAAAAATTATTAAAAATATTAAAATTTTATTAATCCTTTTTTAACTTGAGATTAGTTAGTTTATTTCCATTAGAATTTTTAAATAATTATAGCATATATATATATATATTTTTTAAAGTGCTTAGAATATTTAAAATGGAAAAATATTTCTACTTTTAATTTTAATATATTTTTTTAATCTATCCACTTTAAGAAATTCCCACATAAAATTTAAAACATTTGAATTATATTAAATAAATTATTATAATGTTGACGATTATCTAATTTATAAAAACAATAAAGGAAATTTATTTTAATAACCCGTAATAACTATCTTTATTGAAATTAAAATCGATCGTCATACAAATACTTTGTTAAAATAGATGTTTTTTTTAAGAAAAGTATGTTAGTATCCTTTCAAAATCAAATAAGTAAATAAATATGAATATTATTACAATGGACTTTTTAAAATCTCCTAAAATGAAGAAAACAAAACTTTATAATGCATTCAACTCTTAATACATGTAATATTTTAAAGTTTAAAACTTATTTTTCATAGAACTGAAATTAAAAAATAAATATTAGAAATTATGGAAATAAAATCTGTTAAACGTTTAGCACTGTACACTCAATAACAAAAAAGTAAATAATTAATAAATTAATAAGTAATAATAATTAATAAGTGATAAATAATTCTCTACAAAAATTAATGCCGAGTTCAACATAAAGCCGTTGCTTTATAAAATCATTCGAAATAAGTAAAGATATTTGCAAGCTCACCGTGTATAACTGTGGCGTAATGGTGTTACACTACTGCAAGCTGTTATAAGACAGGTGTCTGGTTCGATCCCCATCGAGGGTAAGTCACATTTCTCCACTGTTGTTTAAATTAAATGTATGTGACCTGATGTGTATTTGTCTAAAGAATAAAAATCATAAAGATGACAGTTTGTCCTTGAAAATTATGTTTTGTCTTTCAAGCGAAATTTTTTATAAAAAAAATATATATTAAAAAAAAACGGAAATATTTTGTAAAAAAAATGGAAATATTTCTGAAAAAAAAAAAAAAAAAAAAAAAAAAAACGGATTTTTTTTTTTGTTAAAAAACGGAAATAATACTGGCGTCTAGATTACCAGTACTATTTACGTTATTTAATGGAAAATTTTTATACAGTGTACTGTGCACAATTGTTCTTACTTTCTCCCCCCCCCCCCTCCCCCGGACATAAATTACTTGCACATAGAAAACTGAATTTTAAATTTGTCAATTCAATTTTTGTGTAATAATTGCAGGTTTATTTAAACAAAAGCCTTACGTTTATTCCTTTTTTTTTTATTTTATTTCCTTATTCTATAAAGTTTAATAAGTCGTGCTAGAGAAAATCTTTCTTAATTTTCTTTTTTCCCTTTAATACAATGGAGTTGCACAATAGAAAATTATTTTGCAATACACATACATTTAACGTCTGAATTTTAAAAGCTATTAAAAGTTTCATTCAAATAAGCTAAGACAGATTTGAATGCATTTAAAAAGACTAAAATTTATATACAAAAAATAAAAATACTGGAAAACATTTAAAAATGAAAGAAGTAAACGTACAAAGGTTATGGAATGGATATTTGCATTGATGAAGCCTTGCGGGTAGCTTAATGAAACGTTTATTTATTGTATTTTTAAATGTTTTTTAGTCTTTTAATGTTTTGTTTTAAAATCTTAATTTTTTTAAAATGTATTCAAGTTTGTCTTAGTTTATTTTACTCAAACTTTTAATCGAAAATTAATTTTAAATTTGGAAATTTCGATTTTTAAGCACACTAGAAAAAAAAAAAAAAAAAAAAAAAAAAAAAAAACCTACAATTTATTTATTTTTAATCCTTTGTCGTTCTTAGTTTTTCTTTTCTTTTGTATTTCCTTTTTTATGTGATGCATCGATGCATCAGTTACATAATAAGCAAGTCTTAAATCTTAAGTGAAATAAATCGTTGCAAATGAGTTCATACTACAGTGAAACCTCCAAATAAGGGACACCTATGGGACCAAAACTTTTGTCCCTTAAATAGAGGTGTCCCTTATTCGGAGATTTTTTTTTGTTCAGAAGAATATAAAAATAACAAAGCATTAAAGGTGACATTTAAATATATGCGAAGTGTATAGATTACGTTAATCAGACGCAAAAAGAAGAAAAGAGAATTAATTAATTAAAAATTTGAATTCATTTCATGTTAAACTCAACTCACCTGCAGAAATAAAGTTTGTTGGATGGAAGGAGATTTAAAATAATATTTATGATTGAATAATGTCTATTATACTTACTAAAAACCAACAAAATATTCATCGACTTTCCACACATTTGCCATAAGTAAATTGTATTAAAAAAAAGTTTTTGTAACTGTTAACTGATTCTCTTTTTACGTACAATAAACTGAAAATATAGGATAAAAACCACTTTTTTAAGTTAAAAAAATCTTAATATTTAATCTAAACATATCTTCCATTAAATAGTATGAAACTGTATTTAAAAATTAGTGCTGTTAAAAAGCTTTAAGTTATAATTAAGCAACTTCTTCTTGCCTACGTTGTGTAGTGAAATCAGTTAAGTAGTTAAAACAGTGGTAGTGTACAGAAATAGTGTTGGGAAATTCACTGTCTAAAAAGAAAGTGGGGCAGTGACTTATAAACTGGCACATAAAAACATAATAAACCTTAGAATGAAGGAAATCGTTTATAACAAACTCTGTTTTAAAAGTAAAAAAATATTGATTTCGACGGAGAAAGTAACATACAAAACCAGCTGCTAGGGCTGAAACCTGCCTAAAACGAAGCAATGCTCATTTTTCCGAAAACCGAATTCATCCCTACATTATATTCATATTTTGACATTTAACACATCTGAAAATTTTATTACGAAAACCACGACAGATTTTAAGATGACTTTTACAATTTTTTCTTTTTAAGCATCCTTCCATTTCAGCTTAGATGCGTTTGCAATTAGGAGAAGAAGAGGGAAAGTTTGTGTGTAAAAAACATCTTAAAATCTGTCGTTGCTTTCGTAATAAAATTTTCAGGTATGTTAAATGTCAAAATATGAATAAAACATAGGAATGAATTCGGTTTGCGAAAAAATGAAAAAAAATTCGCTTTAGACAGGTTTCCGTCTTAGCAGGTAGTTTTGTATGTTACTTTCTCCGTCGTAATCAATAATTTTTTGTGTTTAAGACAGTATTTGTTATAGACGAAATATAGACGAACCTTTATGCTAAGGTTTAATATATTTTTATGTGCCCATTCATAAGTCACTGCCCCGCTTTTATTTTAGACAGGGAGCTTGCCACCACTAGTGGCGTACTACTGTTTTAACTTCTGAATTCACTACATGTCGTATAGGCAAGAAGAGTTTGCTTGATCCATCTCTTAAAGCTTTTTGACATAACTCCTTTTTTTTAGATATAGTATCATACTATTTAACGGAAGAAATGTTTAGATTAACTATTAAGATTTTTTTAACTTAAAAAAGCGGTGTGTATCTCATATTTTGAACTCATTGTACGTAAAAAGAAAATTAGTAAACCGGTTAAAAAACATTTTTTGAATACAATTTACTTATGGTAAATGTGTGAAAAGTCAAGGAATATTTGTTTGGTTTTTATTAAGTAAATAGACATTATTCAGTCATAAATATTCTTTTAAATTTCTTTCCATCCAACAAACTGCATTTCTGCAGGTGAATGGAATGTCGATTTAATATGTCAACTGAGATTTGACTTTGCCAAACAAGCCGAAAGCTCATGCTTATGAAATCTAGAGTAATGTCTGAATTTTGGCAGTCTGATATCGCCGTCAGCGCCATCTGTTGGCCGAATTTGGAACTATTTTTGAAAAGTGTATATCTAAAAATTTATTGATTTTCTAATAACAATGTAGCAAATGGCGCGTTTTTACCTCAAACCGTTTTTTAGTTATTTACTTTCAAAAACGGTCAGTCATTTACTGGACACCCTGTACAAAGAAAAAAGTATTGAACTGCTTTGTGTATTTTAATGCAGAAAACCTCTCAATTGCTCTGCTCAGTAAGCAGAAAACATTTTGTCACAATTAAAAATTCATTTTTTTAACAGAAAGGTATAAAATTGGAACATTTGACCATGGAAGAGATTTTGAACTGAATTGCGTTTTCAATTTTTGATAAATAAATTAACTATTGAATTATAAGCGATTTTGATCACGTGACAAAGGATTTTTTTTACCCTTTCTTCAGTAATTTTTCTTCTTTTGCAAGAAAATTCAGTTTAAAATGCCCACTTCGATAATATTTTTCTGAAAGATCTGCATTTGCAAGGGGAAAAGAATAGAACACACAGCTAAATTACATATTTTCTGAGCAATAATGTCTGCTAGTTTCAGGTATTTCCGAATAAAAATAAATTAAAACCTATGTCTTATAAATTGCCTTTTTGGATTTGAGTACAGCCTAAAAGCATCTGTAAAGTTACTTATAACACAATTTTATTATATTCTCCACTTTCAGAAACCTCAACACAATTTTCAACATTACATTCAATGGTATTCAAATGCATTGTTGTCGAATCAGAATTGTGAGTAAATAAATGCTCGTTAATTATGCGGTATGTATCCGTAACTACATGACTGTCTGTCTGTTTGATAAGTTCACAAAAATCTGTATTTTCATTTTCATCACAGACTAATTTATTATCGGAAATGCGAAAACCAGTCCTTTTAATCGCATTTTCAAATGTCCCTTAAATCGAATGTCCCTTATTCAGAGGTAAATACATTACACGCCCTATACCAAGAAACTAGGACCAGAAGTTTTGCAGCAGGAACCATTTTGCAAATGAAGTTTCTACCATAATTAGTTTATTTACAGGGATAGTCAAAAGTATTCCGTTACATTACGGCCTATGGGAAAAAATCGTTTCAAAGGAATTTTAAAGATGTTACACCCTGTTAAACATACATTAACATTTATATGCATTTACGAGATGCAATAAAATATGCATTCTGTAAAATATACAGTGAAAGTAATAGTTATTATTCATTTACAGGGCCACACAAAATAATTCCATTCCACAATAATAAAGGGGAGGGGGAATTGTTTTCATGAATAATAAAAATGATATCCGTTGCTGCGGCCTAATATTCACGCATAATATGAAGTTCATCGCATTTACAGCGATACACAAAATATTTCGAATAATATATTCTATCCGAAGTTTGTATATTATCGAGGATAGCTGATAGATAGATGAAATACCTTTTTAATTACATGAGCTTTTAAGTTTCACTAAATTTATACCTATTATCTTTATATATAAAAATCTTCTGTGCGTGTGTATGTAACTGAACTCCTCCTAAACTGACCGATTTTAATGAAATTTTGTGTGTGCGTTCCAGTGGATTCGAGAATGGTTTAGATTCACATTTCATCGAAATTGATTCAGTACTTTTTTAGTAATTAGGCCAAAACTAATAGTTAGTGATTTTTCGCTAATTAAAAGTGCTATGAATATAAAAGAAAGTCTGGATTTCGTATTAATCACAGCACAAAAAAATCTACCGAACCAAAAATCTTGAAAATTGGGGTAAAAATACTTATAACATCGAGTGCAGCTAAGAAGGGATTTTCGAAAAGTCCCCCCCCCCCCCCACAAGGAGGGTAAAAAAATTTACGAACTTAAAAAAAAATTGCTTTATAATCGGCTTTTGTAGATACTTTTCAACTGATAACATATTTTAGTGTATTTTTTCAATCTGAATCGAATGGTACTAAGCAAATTCGTTTAAATCCAGTAGTTCGTGAGATAATTCACATTTTCCTAATTTTGCGATGTCTTCGGCGCAAAAACCTGAAATTTTCAATGCTTATCTTTATATGTAAAAATCTTCTGTGCGTGTGTATGTAACTGAACTCCTCCTAAACGACTGGACCGATTTTAATGAAATTTTGTGTGTTCGTTCCAGTAGATTCGAGAATGGTTTAGATTCACATTTCATCGAAATTGATTCAGTACTTTTTTAGTAATTAGGCCAAAACTAATAGTTAGTAATTTTTCGCTAATTAAAAGTGCTATGAATATAAAAGAAAGTCTGGATTTCGTATTAATCACAGCACAAAAAAAATCTACCGAACCAAAAATCTTGAAAATTGGGGTAAAAATACTTCTTATAACATCGAGTGCCGCTAAAAAGGGATTTTCGAAAATTCCACCCCTAAGGAGGGAAAAAAAAAAAAAAAAAAAAAAAAAAAAAGAACGAACCTAAAAAAAAAATCCTTTAAAATCGGCTTTTGTAGATATTTTTCAACTGATAACATATTTTAGTGCATTTTTTCATTCTGAATCGAATGGCACTAAGCAAATTCGTTTAAATCCAGTAGTTCGTGAGATAATTCACATTTTCTTAATTTGGCGATGTCTTTGGCGCAAAAATCTGAAATTTTCAATCCTTATATATATATATAAAAGAAAGTCAGGATTTCGTTTTAATCACAGCGCAAAAAAATTCTACCGAACCAAAAATTTTGAAAATTGGAGTAAAAATACTTCTTATAACATCGAGTGCCGCTAAAAAGGGATTTTAGAAAATTCCTCTCCTAAGATGAGTAGAAAAACGAACGAACTTTAAAAAAATTCCTTAAAAATTGGCTTTTGTAGTTATTTTTCAACTGATAACATATTTTAGTGCATTTTTTCATTCTGAATCGAATGGTACTAAGCAAATTCATTTAAATCCAGTAGTTCGTGAGATAAATCACTTTTTCCTAATTTGGCGATATCTTCGGCGCAATCTTTATATATATAAATCTTCTGTGCTTGTGTATGTAACTGAACTCCTCCTAAACGACTGGACCAATTTTAATGGAATTTTGCGTGTGTGTTCCAGTCGATTCGAGAATGGTTTAGATTCACATTTCATCGAAATTGATTCAGTACTTTTTTAGTGACTAGGCAAAAACTAATAGTTAGTGATTTTTTGCTAATTAAAAGTGTTGAATAAGTTCGATGAATAGAGTGCGGACGGAATGCCCGAGTGGTCTAAGGCGCCAGATATAAGTTCTGCTTCTCGAAGAAAGAGATCGCGTATTCGAACCCCGCTCCTGTCAAACGTGTATGCTTTACAGTAATATAGCCTGTATTATAATTTTGATTAACTAACTTCAGAAAATCGTTAACTTTTAACAAAAAAGAGAAAAATAAACTTTTCTATCAAAAATTGAACCGACTTCAAAAAATACTGAAAAGTGAAAAATAATTTCCTTACATAATTGTAATAAGAAATTAAATTAAGAGCGTAATGCTTATCGTGCGTATTACTGTATATAAGTACATCTATTTGATTTTCTAGTTTCGGGTCCAGGAAGGACAACGTCTGTCGGGTCCGCTAGTATGGTATATATAAATGCTATAGTTGATATGCAGGGCTACACAAAAGAGCTCGTAGATACTGAATATGAGTGTAATTTACTTAAAGGTTGTTTTTAAATAAGTTATGTATTTTTATGCTGAACTGCATTCACTTTACTAATAAATGTTTGTAGAATATAGATAAAATGATATACAGGGCCACGCAAAGAATTGGATACATGATCGCCTATGGATGATATTTTCTGGTAACGTGATTTCAGTAGTCGGAAGTGTGTTTTAGTTTGAACTAAATTTCAGCTAAATATTAGCGTATAATAAAGGTACTAGGTAAATTACAGGGTTGAACAAAAGTATACAAGCATGTTTCGATCATTGTGTAAATTGCTTAAAGAAAAATTCATGAAGTGTTGAAAGTGTTACATAATCTATGCTTAACGCATTATTTTTCTTACTTGTTTAAGTTTTGATTCGATTGTCATGATAAGTGAAAGAATTCGATCCAATTCTGCAACGAATCTATTATTAACTTTCAAAGCATTAAGTTGCGTAATTTTTGTGTTGTTATAGACACACAGACAGACGGATGGATCAGGCGACGATTGTAAATACCACGGAGTAAATACTATGGTAAATACTATGTATTACGAACGCACCTATAAATGAGTTTTAAGTTTTGGCATATTTCGAATTTTAACTAACTAATAAAAACGTGCTTTTAACCACTTCCCTGATTTGCTCGTACTTTATACGGGCAACGTGTTTTTGCTAATCATAATTTATCCATACCGCGTACGGGCATCTATATTCCATTCATGATTTATTAATCTCACCAGTCATTTTTTATTGCAAATTTTGTGTTATTTAATCCGAGTATTTTTCTGATTCAATTAGGCAAAAATTTTTGTTTTCAAAAACCAGTTGTAAAAGATTAAAAATTCTGTAAAAAAGACATAAAAAAGGCATTATTTGAAAGTTTTTTTTTCAAAAATATTGATCACACTGTAAAACATTTGTGGTAACGTTACTCCATAAAACTGGTGGCAGCCTTGCTGCCTCCAATTTGGTGGAGTATTTTAACCGATATAATCGGTGTAACATTGCAATGTTACACCAGTAATGCATGTTTTTATTACACCATTATGTAAGTGAAAAATTACCCAATGAAGTGTAAATCGTAGCTGCCACCAATTTTATGGAGTAACGTTACCACAAATGTTTTACAGTGCAGTTAAGTGCTTAAAAAACTGTTATTAGCTTACAGGCTATCATAGCCTGAGAGCTTATGTGCCCGTCCGTTCTGTATGTATGTGCGTTCGTGCGTACGCGACAACTCATGATAAAAATATCCGATCCACTTGAAATTTTGTATATAGGTATATCCTGATAAGGCGCTTCCCTGATTAGTTTTTGGAGTTCATTCGCTTTGTATAAGAGGGGGAACGGGGGGCTCATGCCCCTCCCCTTAATTGATATAAACGAGATTTGCATGCAGAATTAACAGTTTTCATTCAAAATTTAGATATAGGATCATTCTGATGAGGCGATTCCGTGACTGTTATTAGGTGCTCATTGAATAAGTATAAACAGGGGGAACGGGGGGCTCATGCCCCTCCCCTTAATTGATATAAACGGGATTTTCATGCAAAATTAACAGTTTTCGTTCAAAATTTAGATATAGGATCATTCTGATGAGGCGATACCGTGTCTGTTATTAGGTGTTCATTGAATAAGTATAAACAGGGGGAACGGGGGGCTCATGCCCCTTCTCTTAATTGATATAAACGGGATTTTCATGCAGAATAAACAGTTTTCGTTCAAAATTTAGATATAGGATCATTCTGATGAGGCGAATCCGTGGCTGTTATTAGGTGTCCATTGAATAAGTATAAACAGGGGGAACGGGGGTTCTAATGCCCCTCCCCTTAACTTGTATAAATGGATTTTTCAATCAGAATTGTCAGATTTCGTTCAAATCTCTGAATAGTTTTGGAAGTTTAGTGGTTAAGCATAAAAGAGGGGAATAACACCTCTTAAATTATATAAATGCTAAATGGGTTTTTATTAAGAATTATCCGATTTGCTCTGAATTTTGGATATAGATTTTTTAATATGATAAAGCATGTACTAGATAGTTTAGGAGGTTCAATGATTAAGTATAAAAAAGGAGGAAGGGGAGAGTTGTTTCCCCTTATTAATTTTTTTCGAACGGAATTAACGAAAATACAAGGTTATAATGTACAATTAGTATGCGTGGCCTGTGAGCTCAATGCCATCAGTTTAACTGGGCAATATTCTTTTTATTAATTTTATTACTTACCCATCATAAGTAGGGTAGAGCAGTCTTGCAATCGTTTTGAAAATCGGAAATTTTTTTCGGCGGATTGACACGTTTCAGATACGGAAGATTCCGAAAAACATATTTTTAGAAAAAAAAAATGCCGTCAATATGTCTGTGTGTCTGTCTGTCTATAAACACTCTATCACCCAAACAAATTGACATAGGCGCTTGAAATTTGGTGTGTATTTAGTTTGTAATAATGGGAAGAATACCATTTCATATCAGTAACCTCGATTATCCGGAGCTATTTTATTCGGACTCTCAAAGTATTCATTCTGATGAAAGATGCATAAAAATTTTCGATTTTTTATTTTTATTTTAAGGAGTGGATTTATAAGACAATAAAGTAACACAATTTTTCCGAATAAACGAAGTCGATTGGCTAATGAGTTGCCGAGATATTTGTAATCCTATTTTCTATACTCTTCGATTTTTCATGAACCTGTATTTGATTCAAAATTTCAATTCAAAGATACATTTTAATTGGGTATAAGATGCTTCATCCGACGTAGCAAAGTGTTAATTAATATGATTATTATTTTTAGAGTTATAAGGATATTTATTTTATGAAATTCGTTCTTTATTACTACTTAAATAGTTTGGCGTTTTATATAATCAGCCGAAATTGGTTCATAAGCAATTCATTAATTCAGCACTACTAAGTATTGAAGAATATTCAAATATTACGTTTAAATTTTATTTTGGAATTGCGATGCATTTTATGAATAGTTTACCCATGTTTTATTTTCATATTTTTTATATTATTACATATCCGTGATGGGTAAGTATTACGATTACGGTGCCCCCCCCCCCCCCCCCCCAACGACTAATTTATTTTGAAGAAATTTTTGGTTATTCGAAAAACGTCTGATACGTCGTACTACAGACAGCCTCTTTTAGTTTTCTTTTCTTTTCTCTGCGATATAATGGAGTTGCACAATATTAGAGGAAGAGCAAAAGTGAATGGGGAGCCGCCTTTTTAAGTTGTGTGAGTCACCACCGCTCACTCATAAAGGCAAGGAATCTGAAGAAAAAAGGCATACACTTCACGCTTACGACACGTTTAGGGAGTGCGCCTGTCGGTAATCTTTCTCATCAACTTCAGATGGGTTACAGCTTTTAACACGATCTTTTGAATGGAAGTTTTCGATTTAATTAAATGCAGAAAAAAAATTACAAATTCAACAGTTTAAGGGGATTTATGAATCAAAAATCTTCAATAAAAAAGAAAAAATGACGCATTAAAAATTTTAGTGATATTTTCTGCTTAAAAGCCCCCACTACTGAATGAAAAAGACCCGGATGATAATGTTGCGTGTATGAGGGCGTTCTTTTCAAATATCTCACTTAAATTTTAATATTTTTACTTTTTTTTTTTTTTTTTTTTTTTTTTTTTTGCATAGGATAGCTGAGTATGAATATGATCCACAACCGGCCTAGTTTTTACTTTTTCCATTTTGACTTCAGATTTTTTAAAAATAATTAACTTTCAAAACGGAACCGGCTCTGTAATTGAAACTATCCTAATATAAAAGAAATATAACCAAAATCAAAAAAGTCAAAACTAACCCGGTTGTGGATCGTCCTCATCTCTCCGATGCAAAAAAAAAAAAAAAAAAAAAAAAAAAAACGAAGAAAAAAAAATATTAAAATTTGAGCGAGATATTTGATAAGAACGCCCCCATACACGTAACTTTATTATCCGGTTATTTTTCATTCAGTAGTGTAGACTTCTAAGGGTGTATTCCAATCCAAACTGTTTATTTTTATATTCATTTTTGCTCTCAAACGCATCAAACTGGCAAATTCTCGTACTTAGCAACTGCGTAATGTGCCGTGATTGTAAAGTTTATGATAAGTGTAGAAAATATTGCAAAAATTGCTGTCAAAGTTGGCGTTTTGAACTGATTTTTCCGAAGAGGAAGATCTGAGAGCGAAAAAGAGAATAATGAGAAAGTGATTGTTTATAAAACCAATTCTAATGAATGCAGCGAAAAATGAAATCACCTGACATAACTTATATATCTCTTCAACAATCACCTCAGCAAGTTTCGTGTTTCTACTTTTAAAAATGAGTCTGAAAATGTATAAGAAAATTCCAAGCTGTTGAGAGTGAAAAAATATTTTTTTCGAAAACACCCTTAAATAGAAGTTTTACATTTAACTAGCAGAGCCGCCCGGCGGTGCCCGGGCCCATAATTATATTCCAAAACAAACCTGAAATTAGTATTGCAAAATGTCATAAAAAGACCCAATCTCGTACCGAATCCTTGCTGCCTTCGGTACCGTTTAGCAGAAGTGCTGTGCACGCATGGCAAGAAAAAAAGGGTGGGGGATTCTGGAATTTTTTAGTTTCCCATTTCACCACCAGGGGGGGGGAACTCAACAAAACTGTTTCTGGACTTAAGAAAGATATTTAATGAAATTACTATTCAAAAATAGGGGTAATTACTTTTAAAATATTATATTAAATAAGTATTTGTCTCTGGGCTCTGAAAAACGTATTTATATAATTACGAACGCACATTCAAATACTTACATATAGCAGTATTGATTAGTTAGATTTTAATTACAAAGTTGGCGTTTTAAAAATATGAACTTTCAAATATGCATTTTGAGCACAAGATTAAAAAAATTCCACCGCAGATGTATGTTTAATATTGCATTTATATTTTACTAGCAGGCTATGCCCGCTGCGCTGGTCAATATTTCAAAATCAACCGTGGATGAAACGAACTGGTGAATTTAAATTTGTATTTTAACTAATTTAGACCTCCAGCAGCACCTTTCTCATTGCTGAAAACGATTTAGACACCATTGTGATATTAAATTATCTTAAACGTTGCACAAAAACCAGCTATTTAGAAGTAACTATTTTAGTTTTTTACTAATTTTGCACATTTGGAAGCGAAATGAGACCATTATGGCAACAGAATTTAAAATTTTCCCTTATCTGAAGAAATATTAATTATTACTGTCATTACCAGGGTACAACTTCTTAAAAATTTCTTCATAACTTTTCATTATGTGAAGCCAGGAACCCAAAGCTACACCCACCTAAAAAGTTTATATTGGGTTGGGGAAAAAGTAATTTCGTTTTTTGCCAATAGATAGTTTTAAAGTCGTATATCTCGAGTACTACTTACTCAATTAAGCCATACTATACAGCATTTGAAAGGTAACAGTCTCTAGCACATTTTAAATGTAAAGTTATAATCATCTGTTTAATCAGTAAAAGTTATTACGTTTTAAAAAGAGAGATCCCAGAAGATCATTTTCGTCACATTTTAGTTTTTTATTTCTAAAAAGAGAAAAAGGCGGCTCAGGTTCATCGAAAATTGCGTGGCGTTTATGGTGATCGATGCTTAAGTAAACGCCAAAGTCAGAATTTGGTTGGCTCGTTTTCGTTCCGAAAATTTCGATGTTAAAGATGAACATTTCCTTTGCCAGCCTATCGTTGAAAAAGTCGATGCAATTTTTAAAGAAATCGAAGTAGACTGACGTATTTTTTTCTGCGACATTGCTACGGAACTAAACATCGACCATAAAACACTTTTGAACCATTTGCAATAAATTTAATACCAAAAGAAACTCGATACTTGGGTTCCCCATGAGTTTGCAGTGAAAAAGTTTAATGGACAGAGTTTCCATTGGGAATTGCTACTGATACGGAACAAAATCAAGCCATTTTTAACCGACTTCAAAAAGGAGAGGAGGTTATCAATTCGACGCGTATGTATTTTTTTTTTTTATGTATGTACACCGATTACTCCGAAACTATGCAGCCGATTAATTTGGTTTTGGTGTTAAATTAAAGAGCTTACTCTCGGATTGGTACCACATCCATTTCATAGAAATTGGTTCAGCAGTTTTTTAGTAATTAAGCAAAAACTATTAAAATTTGTGTTTTTTCGGTAATTAAAACTGTTGAATTAGTTCTTACGATTGAGTGAAGTCAGGATGGCCAAGTGGTTTAAAGCGGCTGATTTAAGCTCTGGTTCTCGAAAGTGACAATGGGTTCGAACCCCACTCCTGACATACGTGTGTACAATAATTTTTACATATATATTTTACAAATTAAATACTAATTATGCTATTAAGAATATTTTGTATTTAACCGTTAGCACAGAGTATCAGAGATCTTTTATCAACTCAATACTTTATCAGTGAAAGAGTGCTAAAATAATTGACTTGCAAAAAGTAACATGACATTGAATAAGATTTTTTTTATGTATGTTCACCGATTACTCCGAAACTATGCAGCCGATTAATTTGGTTTTGGTGTTAAATTAAAGAGCTTACTCTCGGATTGGTACCACATCCATTTCATAGAAATTGGTTCAGTAGTTTTTTAGTAATTAAGCAAAAACTATTAAAATTAGTGTTTTTTCGCTAATTAAAACTGTTGAATTAGTTCCTACAGTTGAGTGAAGTCAGGATGGCCGAGCGGTTTAAAGCGCCTGATTTAAGCTCTGGCTCTCGAAAGTGACAATGGGTTCGAACCCCACTCCTGACATACGTGTGTACAATAATTTTCCGTATTATAAATTTTACAAATTAAATACTAATTATGCTATTAAGAATATTTTGTATTTAACCGTTAGCACAGAGTATCAGAGATCTTTTATCAACTCAATACTTTATCAGTGAAAGAGTGCTAAAATAATTGACTTGCAAAAAGTAACATGACATTGAATAAGTTTTCGAACCTATTCCGTATTATAATTTTTACATATATATTTTAAAAATTAAATATTAATTATGCTATTAAGAATATTTTAACCGACTTCAAGAAGGAGAGGAGGTTATCAATTCATCGCATATGTATTTTTTTAATGTATGTTCACCGATTACGCCGAAACTATCCAGCTGATTAATTTGGTTTTAATGTTAAATTAAAGAACTTACTCTCCGATTGGTACCACTTCCATTTCATAGAAATTGGTTCAGTAATTTTTTAGTAAACGGGCAAAAACTATTAAAATTAGTGATTTTTCGCTAATTAAAACTGTTGAATGATTTCCTACCATGGAGTGATGTCAGGATAGCCGAGCGGTCTAAGGCCCCAGATTTAAGATCTGGTTCTCGAAAGAGAGCATGGGTTCGAACCCCACTTCCGACATACATGTGTACAACAACCTATTCCGCATTATAATTTTTACACATATATTTTGCAAATTAAATACTAATTATGCTATTAAGAATATTTTGTATTTAACCGTTAGCACAGAATATCAGAGATATTTTACCAACTCAATACTTTATCAGTGAAAGAGTGCTAAAATAATAGACTTGCGAAAAGTAATATGACGTTGAATAAGTTCACCAAATAGATTGTAGTCAAGATAGCCGAGCGGTCTAAGGCGCCTGATTTAAGCTCTGGTTCTCGAAAGAGAGCAGAGGTTCGCTCCATATATGCAAAAGCCTTTTCCGTATTATTCTTTTTACACATATATTTTACAAATTAAATACTAATTATGCTATTAAGAATATTTTGTTTTTAAACGTTAGCACAGAGTATCAGAGATCTTTTACCAACTCAGTACTTTATCAGTGAAAGTGTGCTAAAATAATAGACTTTCGAAAAATAACATGACCATGAATAAGTTCTCTGAGTGGATTGCAACCAGGATAGCCGAGCGATCTAATGCGCGTAATTTAAGCTCTGGTTCTCGAAAGAGAACGTGGGTCCGAACCCCACTCCTGACATACATATATGCAAAAGCCTTTTCCGTATTATTCTTTTTACACATATATTTTACAAATTAAATACTAATTTTGCTATTAAGAATATTTTGTTTTTAAACGTTAGCACAGAGTATCAGAGATCTTTTACCAACTCAGTACTTTATCAGTGAAAGTATGCTAAAATAATAGACTTTCGAAAAGTAATATGGCGTTTTCACCGTTTCGATTGCAGTTAGGGTAGCCGAGCGGCCTAAGGCGACCGATTTAATCTCTGGTTCTCGAAAGAGATCGTGGGTTCGAACCCCATTCCTGACATCCATGTGTAACATACAGTATTTTTCCGTATTATAATTTCTTTAACTGACTTAAAAAACGAGAGAAGGTTATCATCAATTCGACCGCGTACGTACTTTTTTTTTATATATGTTCACCGATTACACCGCAACTATCCAACCGATTAAACTAAGTATTACGGTATAAATAACTAAAAAGTAAGAAATAAAATAAACTTTTTCAAAAAAAAATATAACCGACTTCAATCAACGCTCTAAAAAGAGTTAAATAATTATTTAAAGTACCCTAATGATGAATTGTTATCTAATAACCACACATCAGATATCATGTACCGACAAAAAAAATGGTTATAAGTTTAATACATAGAACTTAATATCCAGCAAACATGGTTTTTCGACAGAATATTTTTTACAAGAGATTAATTTACATATTTTTGATTTAATTTATGAATATATACATATAAAAAGTAATGAATTACTTTTTGAAGTTGGTGCCAAACTATTGTAAGTATAGTAAAAATTGTGGTTATATTATGCCTAATACCATAAATAAAATGGTAAAACTCATTATTGATTGTGATCGTTTGGCACCAACTTCAAAAAGTAATTCATTACTTTTTATATGTATATATTCATAAATTAAATCAAAAATATGTAAATTAATCTCTTGTAAAAAATATTCTATCGAAAAACCATGTTTGCTGGATATTAAGTTCTATGTATTAAACTTATAACCATTTTTTTTGTCGGTACATGATATCTGATGTGTGGTTATTAGATAACAATTCATCATTAGGGTACTTTAAATAATTATTTAACTCTTTTTAGAGCGTTGATTGAAGTCGGTTATATTTTTTTTTGAAAAAGTTTATTTTATTGAAACAAATGATTATGAGTGATGAAAATTGAATCACATATGACAACAATGTGAGATCGTGGTCGAAGCTTCATAAACGATGGTAAAGCCCGGATTGACGCCAAGGAAGGTGATGCTGATTGTTTGGTGCGAATGAAAAGGAATTGTCCATCATGAGCTGCTCTAACCTGGCAAAACCATTAATTCAACTATCTACTGTGAACAAATAATGCAATTGAAGCAGGTGATTAAAAAAAAACCTGTCCGAAATTGATCAATAGGAAAAGCATTGTCTCTCATCACGACATCGCTAAACGACACACGTTTAGTCTCTCGGCAAAAACTGAGAGAGCTTGGTTGGGAGGGTTTGATGCACCCACCGTATAGTCTGGACCTAGATTCAACCAATTACCATTTGTTCCACCCTCTGGGGAACTCTCAGAATGGTGTTAAGCTAGCTTCAAAAAAGGCTTATGAAAATCACTTTGTTCAGTTTTTTGCCCAGAACTCGCAGAAATTCTACAGTGACGGAATTGTGGTTTTACCAGAAAAAGGACAAAAGGTTATCAAACAAAACACCACATATATTACTGATCAGCTTTTTTAATTTATATAAATAAATTCAGTTTGAAAAATACGAATAAAAGCGAAATTACTTTTTCCCCAACCCAATATATATATTAAGTTTTGTCCGCGCGATAAAAGGCACAATTATGCCAGAAGCATCTTCAAACTCGTCAAGTATATTCAGATTGTTAATATCTCAGGGGGAATTGCAAATGAGCAAAATCGGCCCAAGGGGGTGGTAATTGGGAAGGGTTCAAAAATTTGAATACCATCTTAACATGGCTTTGACAAAACCAGCTCTTAGAAAACAATGGCAGGAAAAAAAAATAACATTTTCCGTTACAGCAAGTTGCCAACAATAAAAAAAAAAAAAAAAAAAAAAAAAAAAAAAACATTAAAATTTTTACTACAACAATTACTTTATTATTGCAAAATTTCCTCCTGAAAAATGAAAACAAAATTATTTGCTCTTTCGTATTTAAGCATTTTCTCTTTTGTTATTTAAGATAAAATTATGTAAATTTGTATAATTTGGCGAATGATTTGACGAAATTGGTTGACGTGATAATCAAGTAGTAGCCAATTTACACTTTTCATATTTCACAAAAGATTCATACACAGACATCATATACGCAATAGGTTTAGCACGATTTTCTTGCAACTACAATGTGGCAAAATCCTCATTTTAGAATACCAAAGAAATTTATATATATATTATTATTTTCTATCATTTTAAACAGCAATTAACAATAAATAAAAAAGTAACTGTAGAACAAAACAACAAATATCATTTCAAAAAAGAAAATGAAAGTAAATAAACAACTTATCATCAGATAAACAACTATAGCTGGGTTACCATATGAGGCAAATAATGTCATTTTGGCGCCAGTGAGATACCTCGATGAGTACATGACCAAATTTGTGACAAAATTTACATATTTGGAAAATTTTTTTATCGGTATTTATACTGCATTTTCCCTACTTATGTATAGTGAAAAAACTTTGACACAGATGTCATGTATGCACCACATTGGCGCAATTTTTTTCTGGCGCCAATTTGGAGAACTTGGTTTTTAATTACCAATTTCATAAATATTATTTAATTATTTTATATGATTTGAAAAAAAAAAATTAATTAATAGCTATAGAACAAAATGATTTATATTATTTTAAAAAACAAAATGAAAGTTAATAAATAGTTTATTAATAAATAAACCACCAAAGTCGGTTTACCATGTGAGGCATAAAATCGCCATTTTTTTGCAATCGTGCGAATGTGGTGTGTATATGACATCTGCGCCAAAACTTAAAAAGTTGCAATTAAATTATTTTACAGTTTGGATGAGGAAAACTTTTATACTAAAATTTAAACATTATACGCATTTTTTTTCTTTTTTTGCTATAACTGCTATTTATATATTTACAATTAAACATAAAAAAAATATCCTAAAAATGCTCTCACACATTTAAAAGAGAGTGAGAGAAATTAGTAATTGTGAACATTGCTCCGGCTTATGCCTTCTTGGTATAAAATCGCATTGTTTGTTGACAAAAGTAAATTCAAACACCCAAATAAACAAACAACATACAATTTACAGATAAAACCATTTTTAAAAGTAATTCTGCTATTTTGTCCTGTAAGACACATAATGGTAGAATTAGATTTAAAAAATATTTTTTTTTAAAATAGAAAAATGTTATTTACGTTTTATCTAATAAAATATTTAAAATACATTTTTGTTAGCCAGCGCGAAAAAGAATAGCAAATTATTGATTGAAGAAATATTGAAGAAGAAATGATCAATTAAAAAAGACTTGTAAATTTTATTCAGCGGGAATTTTTTATTTCAAAATGTTGAATTTATCTATAGTAATAATGCATAATTGCATAAATTTACTTTGAGTTGCAAAATTTTTCTTTCAGTACTACTTCGTTATACCGTCGACCAATTTCGCCAAATTATACAAATCGCCAAACTATTAGCCAGATTATATAGATTAGCATAAATTTTCATTTAAATAACGAAAAACAAATTAGCAGAGCATATATAAAAGTAGAAATAAAATGTCGAATTAAAAATCACTTGATGACATAATTAATGTTTATATTAAGCTTAATGTGAATGTGAAATTTACGATCATCCATTATTGACATTTAATCTTGGAATTTGGCAATTGATTTTTAATCGGTGGGGTAATCTTTCCTTTTTCAGTTTTTAAATTTTAAAACTGAAATTTTTCCTGTAAGTGAAATTGACGAAATGGCGCAAGAAAAATTAAATTAACAATAAAAACATTTGCAAAAAGAAATAAAAGAGTTATATCTATATAATTTACGATTGAATGTTAAAATATACTCTAAAAATTATCTTCACTTGAAAAAAAAAAAAAAAAAAAAAAAAAAAAAAAAAAACATTATTGCGATCATTAAGAACCTAAGTCAGGCATCAAGTCAGTAGTGCATTTTCGGCTTAAAAACACATTCTTTGGCGACAAAAGCAAGATGAAAATGGTACAGAAACGAATAGTAACTCACAACTTACAGTGTCTTTTACCATCAGATCTGCTTTTTTCTGCTGTAAGTTATATTATACATAAATTTGATAAAAAAAGAGAAAGAAAGCAATAAGAAGGGAAATAACTATCATTCAAAATTCATTTAATGAATTTCTAAAATTCATGTTTTTATTCTAATGCCAGGGATAAGTCGCCAAAAGTTGAACCAATTGTTATATTTCGCGTTAATTTATTTTTTAAGCATTACAAATATTTTTTTCATTTTTAAGATAAATATATTTTTATAATATTACGCCTCATTTAAGCGGTCTTTCTTTATTATTATTAATATTATCAGTAGTTATTTTCTGCTATTATTTGCAAGATATTTGTAATATTTCTAATAGATGTAGCCATTTTAATTCTTTTAGCAATTATAATTTTCGCCAAAAACAGCTACTGGCAACCCTTTTGTCAAAAATAACCGAAAAATACGAAATTTACCACGAAAAATCAGAGTTATCCCTGTAAATTTGAATCACAAACATTCGTAAAAATATTTCCTATCGAATGATACAATCAGCAAAAAAATTTATCGGGTAGTTTTTGAAAACACTCGTTTGGAAGTTTCAGAACTTCTGCTTTATAATATACTAGCAGGCTATGCCCGCTGCGCTGGTCAATATTTCAAAATCAACTGTGGATGAAACGAACTGGTGAATTTAAATTTGTATTTTAAATAATTTGGACCTCCAGCAGCACCTTGCTCATTGCTGAAAACGATTTAGACACCATTGTGATATTAAATTATCTTAAACGTTGCACAAAAACCAGCTATTTAGAAGTAACTATTTTAGTTTATTACTAACAGTATACATTTGAAAGAGAAATGAGACCATGCTATGGCAACAGGATTTAAAATTTTCCCTTATCTGAAGAAATATTAATTATTACAGTCAATACCATAGTACAACTTCTGAAAAATTTCTTCACAACTTTTCATTATGTGAAGCCAGGAACCCAAAGCTACTCCCACCTAAAATGTTTATATATATATTAAATTTTGTCCGCGCGATAAAAGGCACAATTATGCAAGAATCATCTTCAAACTCATCAAGTACATTGAGATGGTTAATATCTCAGTGGGAATTGCAAATGAGCAAAATCGGCCCAAGGGGGTGGTAATTGGGAAGGGTTCAAAAATTTGAATACCATATTAACATGGCTTTGACAAAACCAGCTCTTACAAAACAATGACAGGAAAAAAAAATTAACATTTTTCGTTACAGCAAATTGCCAACGATAAAAACACACACACACACACACACACACACACATACACATTAAAATTCTCACTACAACAATTACTTTATTATTGCAAAATTTCCTCCTGAAAAATGAAAACAAAATTATTTGCTCTTTCGTATTTAAGCATTTTCTCTTAAGTTATTTAAGATAAAATTATGTAAATTTGTATAATTTGGCGAACGATTTGGCGAAATTGATTGACGTGATAAACAAGTAGTAGCCAATTTACACTTTTCATATTTCACAAAAGATTCCTACACAGACATCATATACGCAATAGGTTTAGCACGATTTTCTGGCAATTACAATGTGACAAAATCCTCGTTTTAGAATACCAAAGAAATTTATATATTTTTTATTATTTTCTACCATTTTAAACAGCAATTAACAATAAATAAAAAAGTAACTGTTGAACAAAACAACAAATATCATTTCAAAAAAGAAAATTAAAGTAAATAAACAACTTATCATCAGATAAACAACTATAGCTGGGTTACCATATGAGGCAAATAATGCCATTTTGGCGCCAGTCAGATACCTCGATGAGTATATGACCAAATCTGTGACAAAATTTCCATATTTGGAAAAAACTTTAATCGGTATTTATACTGCATTTTCACTACTTATGTATAGTGAAAATCTTTGACACAGATATCATGTATGCACCACATTGGCGCAATTTTTTTCTGGCGCCAATTTGGAGAACTTGGTTTTTAATTACCAATTTCATAAATATTTTTTAATTATTTTATGTTATTGGAAAAAAAAGATAATAAATAAAAAAGTTTAATTAATAGCTATAGAACAAAATGATTTATATTATTTTAAAAAACAAAATGAAAGTTAATAAATAGTTTATTAATAAATAAACAACCATAGTCGATTTACCATGTGCAGCATAAAATCGCCATTTTGTTGCAATCGTGCGAATGTGGTGCGTATATGACATCTGCGCCAAAACTTAAAAAAGTTGCAATTAAATTATTTTACAATTTGGATGAGGAAGACATTTATACTAAAATTTAAACATTATACGCACTTTTTTTAGCTATAACTGCTATTTATATATTTACAATTAAACATAAAAAAAATATCCTAAAAATGCTCTCACACATTTAAAAGAGAGTGAGAGAATTTAGTAATTGTGAACATCGCTCCGGCTTATACCTTCTTGGTATAAAATCGCATTGTTTGATGAAAAAGTAAATTCAAACATCCAAATAAACAAATAACATACAATTAACAGATAAAACCATTTTTAAAAGTAATTCTGCTATTTTGTTCTGTAAAACACATAATGGTAGAATTAGATTTTAAAAAAATATATTTTTTTTTCTTAATAGAAAAATGTTATTTAAGTTTTATCTAATAAAATATTTAAAGTACATTTTTGTTAGGCTGCGCGAAAGGGAATAGCGAAATATTGATTGAAGAAATATTGAAGAGGAAATGGTCAATTAAAAAAGACTCGTAAATTTTATTCAGCGGAAATTTTTTATTTCAAAATGTTGAATTTATCTATAGTAATAACGCATAATTGCATAAATTTACTTTGAATTGCAAAATGTTTCCTTCAGTACTACTTGGTTATACCGTCGACCAATTTCGCCAAATTATACAAATCGCCAAACTATTAGCCAGATTATATAGATTAGCATAAATTTTCATTTAAATAACGAAAAACAAATTAGCAGAGCATATATAAAAGTAAAAATAAAATGTCGAATAAAAAATCACTTGATGACATAATTAATATTTATATTACGCTTAATGTCAAGTGAATGTGACATTTACGATCATCCATTATTGATATTTAATCTTGGAATTTGGCGGTAGATTTTTAATCGACGGGATAACCTTTCCTTATTCAGTTTCTAAATTTTAAAACTGTAATTTTTCCTGTAAGTGAAATTGACGAAATGGCGCAAGAAAAATTAAATTAACAATAAAAACATTTGCAAAAAGAAATAAAAGAGTTATACTCATGTCTATATAACTTACGGCTGAATATTAAAATACAGTGAAACCTCCAAATAAGGGACACTCCGAATAAGGGACACCTCTATTTAAGGGACAAAAGTTGCGGTCCCATAGGTGTCCCTTATTTGGAGGTTTCACTGTATACTCTAAAAATTATCTTCACTTGAAAAAAAAAAAAAAAAAAAAAAAAAAAAAAAAAAAAACATTATTGCGACCATTAAGAACCTAAGGCATTAAGTCAGTAGTGCATTTTCGGCTTAAAAACACATTCTTTGGCGACAAAAGCAAGATGAAAGTGGTATAGAAACGAATAGTAACTCACAACTTACATTGTCTTTTACAATCAGATCTGCTTTTTTCTGCTGTAAGTTATATTATATGGAAATTCGATTAAAAAAAAGGAAGAAAATAATAAAAAGGGAAATAACTACCATTCAAAATTCATTTAATCAATTTCTGAAATTCATGTTTTTATTCTAACGCCAGGGATAAGTCGCCAAAAGTTGAACCAATTGTTATATTTCGCGTTAATTTATTTTTTAAGCATTACAAATATTTTTTTCATTTTCAAGATAAATATATTTTTATAATATTACGCCTCATTTAAGCGGTCTTTCTTTATTATTATTAATATTATCAGTAGTTATTTTCTGCTATTATTTGCAAGATATTTGTAATATTTCTAATAGATATAGCCATTTTAATTCTTTTAGCAATTATAATTTTCGCCAAAAATAGCTATTGGCAACCCTTTTGTCAAAAATAACCGAAAAATACGAAATTTACTACGAAAAATCAGAGTTATCCCTGTACATTTGATTCATAAACCTTCGGAAAAATATTTCCTATCGAATGATACAATCGGCAAAAAAATCCATCGGGTAGTTTTTGAAAACACCCGTTTGGTAGTTTCATAACTTCTGCTTTATAATATATATGATATGATAAACAAGTTGGAAATTGCACGTGAACGTAGCAAATGAGGTGCGTTCGTCCGATAACGAAGTTTTAAAAATATTCAGATCTTGCTAATATAGTAGAGCGTACTTCGGATACAGTATAGTAGTCGAAATCTTTGTGTTTCTGTAAATATGCAGGATGTAATTTTTATTACATCTCAGCAACGTATATCTTATTTTTAATAAATTTGAAATAGTTGAATATAATTAAAAAACGCCCAAACAATGTTTCTCCGTATAGCATTATGTAGTGGAATACTTTTGTGTGGCTCTGTAATTTAATAATAAAAATTATTTGCATCACAAATTGTACGGAATGCATATTTTAGTACATATTTCATAGATTCATGCCAATTCTATTATGTTCGAATGAGTGTAACATCATTAAAATGCATTCGAAACTTTTTTCCTATTGACCGTAATGTAATGGAATACTTTTGATTGCCCCTGTAAATGATCTATGCATCCGACTTTCATAACATTTGAAATGACTCGACAAAATTACGTAATAATTATATGTTTTAAATTTCAAACGATTAAAATGCATTTGAAACTTTTTCCCCATTGACCGTAATGTAACGGAATCCTTTTGATTGTCCCTGTAATTGATCTATGTATTCGATTTTCATAACATTTGAAAGGACTCGACAAAATCATGCAATAATTATATGTTTTAAATTTCAAACGATTAAAATGCATTTGAAGCTTTTTTCCCCATTGGCCGTAATGTAACGGAATCCTTTTGATTGTCCCTGTATCTGATCTATCCATCCGATTTTCATAAAATTTTAAATGACTCGACAAAATTATGTTATAATTATGTATTTTAAATTTCAAGCGATTCGGTTGGGTAGTTTTTGCGTTGTTATATGCGGACGGACAGACAGACAGACAGACGGACAGACAGACAGACAGACGGACAGACAGACAGACGGACAGACAGACAGACGGACGGACTGAGCGACAACAATAGGTGCTACGTATTTACATAATTACGAACGCACCTAAAAAAGAAAAATTCAGTATAAAATATTACTATATATTATACTGAATTTCAATTTAGGCTGACTTTTGTCACAGAGACGTAATTTTTTTAAAACTAAACTTAATAAGTATGATTTTAAAAGCATTAATTATGCAATTGAATATAAATATACTTTTAAATTGAGATTCAGTGTCAAACAGAGTAGTATAAGTAAATATAAATGCAATATTGAACATATATCTGCCATAGATTTTTTAGTCTTGCGCGCAAAATGCATATTTGAAAATTCATTTTTTTAAAACATCAATTTTGTCCTTAAAATTTAACTAATTAATATTGCTAAATATATATATTTGAATTTTTTTTAAACCATTTGTATTTTATGAAAGTATAGAAAAAATTGATGTGTTCCATTAATTTGTTTTGAAACTACAGAGTGTTTAGTAACGGTCAAATTATTGTCATTTTCCAGTGGCTCATCCTGATATTCCCAACCCCTTGAGTCTTCAGATTTTAATCAATTCGTGGAAAGCGTCTTAAAAGTTTAGTTACATATGCATTGCTTGCTTTATAAACTTCACTCAAATGTTGATTTAGTGACGACTGTTAATTATGCTCATAGCAATAAATAAAGTATCATTCGAATCGATACACCTCGAATATATGAATAATATTGAAAATTTTTGAAGAAACCACACATTTCGAATACAGACAGTTAAGGTCCTTCGCAAGGAAGAGCAAGATTTAATATGTATTTTAAATGTATGTCACATTAATCCTTTAAGCGTCCTGCAAAATTTTCCATTCATGTTCAATGATTTATAAAATGGTAGCTATGGAACGAATTGGTATGAAATTTTTTATTTGGTAATCTTACATATTACTTTCATATGTAATCTTCATTATTACTTTAATGAAAGTAATAATGTCTTCATTATTACTTTCATAAAAAAAAAGCTTTAATATTGACTTTGTGTTAAATCGGCCTTTGATTCTAAAAGTTACATGACAGAAAAACCCGGTTAGGATGTTTAAAGGGTTAAGAAACATCACATTAATAATGCTGTAGATTAGAAGAAAATAAGTTAGATTATAAGTATGAAATCGGCGCATTGCGTAAATCAGTGAAATACTATAGAAAAATTTCAAAATACAGGAATCACTGAAGGATCGGAACAACCTCCATTAAAAGGCAAAAAATTTATAATAATAAATCTCTATTTCAATCATAGTTTACCACACTTTGAGATGAATCGGTTGATAATATGTGACATAATACTGAAAATAAAGAAAATCGTTATTAAAATAAATAATACTCTATAATCATATAAATATGCACACACAAATGCTCTGAAAAGGTATCTTTATTAGGATCGGGAAGCCAATAAACACAACAATTATTTGAGATGAAAATATGGGATAAGCCAAACAGGGATGTAAGTTGAAGGTTGCGTTTCATCTAGATAATTTGGAATAAAGACCCCTAGACCAGTCAAATTGTCAGAAAAAAGGGCCGGTAGATGCAAAAATTCTGCTAGAAGATTTTATGTTTTTAAACTGTTTATGGGGATGCTAGTAACAAGAATTAATGGTTTTCCAACAAAATATCTCAAGGCTAAACTTTGTGGAGCCAAAAAACCACAAAATTTTCAGACTTTTTTCAGTTTTTTGCCTTTAACTCAAAAATTATAAACTTTTTGCGTACCATACTCAATTACAAAAAGAAAGTGCATTAAATTCTCTACAAATTTCATATTAAAACTGTTTTTCTAAAGCCATTACTAAGCGCGCTACAGCTTTCTGAAAGTGACTCTTTTTTTCTAATTTTGTGGAAAATTTGCAAAAACGAAAATTTGGCACAATTTTTCATTATTTTATCCTCTTTAATGTAACTTATTTAAATTACAGGTATTTGCATGATAACATTCATAATGAATTACAACGGTAACATTGTAAAAAATTAAAAACATTGCAACTTTTTTTGTATTTAGAGCTTTGTAAAGAACATTAATATTAGGTATTTATCTGAATGTAAGTAAAAAATGTTTTCAGTATTTTTCCTGTAACTCGAAAATTATAAACATTTTGCGTAACATATTTAATTACAGAAAGAAAGAGCATTAAATTCTCTATAAATTTTGTTACAAAAACTTTTTTTAAACCCATTACTAAATGCGCTATGGTTTTTTGAAAGTGTCACTTTTTCTTTAAAACTTTACAGAAAGTGACCTATTTTTCGTCTCCCACCCCAAATAAACTTTTTTTCGTCACTAACAATAAAAATTAAATAGACCTATTGATTGATGAAAAATGAAAGTTTTAAGAAAGGCAGGTAGAAGATGCACAAATTCTAGAAACCCTATAAGAAAACAATTACAAAGGGAGGGTGGGCTGAGGATATTAAAAGGGAATACAGATGGAAGATTGTGGTCAGTGACATTCCCGAGCTTGCACACGATGATGCACACGTGTTCTTTTTTAAAGACATACTCTTCTAATATACTCCTATTAAGTTTATTGCATCTCTTCTCGTGCAGTAATGAAAAATGAGTGAGCTCTACCAAAAATTGTGTTTAATTTGCCAAACGGCTTCAAATAGTGATACTGGCATTGTGAGCCAGAAAGGAATTGCCAAGCTCTTTGAACATAGCGTTTAGCGTCAAAGTAATATTCATCAAAAGTAATATTCATCATTTTTTTATAAAGTAGCAAGGAAGTTAGAATACAAGATGATTGCCGAAAAACATATGCGAATGAGAGAATGATAGCAGCATATGTTCGTCGGGGTGAAGATTCTACACAGACTATAGTTTGTCCCTCAGATCAGGCACTTCTTTCAAGCTTCTTATGTGATGAAGGTAATCCCGGTGACTTCAACGAAAAACAATAAAAAAAGCCCTACGCAAAAAGAAATTTGATTCACAAAGTAATGAAATTAGAAGCGAAAATTATATTTTTGAAAGCTGTTGAAAAACCAGGGGATGAAAGGTCGCAGAAAGTAATTGAGCGTATTCAGCACGAATCTGATTTCTAGATGCGAACCTGACTTGCAGATGCGAACCTGACTCGCAGATGAATGGTATATTATAGTTTTTCTCGCGTAAAATTTGATCAATCTGTAACAAGTGGAGAGAAAAGAGGGCGTCGACCCGCATCATCCGTTGACGAAGCCAATGACAGAAATAAGAGCCGCTTTATTTCATTACTTGAAACAAATTAAAAATTTCAAAACAAGAATTTCAAAATAACAGAGTTCAAATTGAGCAGACAAAAGAAGAAGCTGCTGTCATGATAGTTACTTCAGCGATTTCAAGAGCCGAATCTTTTGAAAGCGTCGTAATTGTCGAAGAAGACATTGACCTTCTCGTGATTATGACAAGCTTTGGCTATCAGCACAAAAATCTGTTTTTCTAAAAGCCAGGAAGAGGTAACATCAAGACCAAGTGGTTTTCAACCATGTTGTTCAATTACAATTACAACAATGTTCTTTTCACTCATGCAATCTGCGGATGCGATACAACATCCGCTCTTTTTGGGCAAAGAAAGTCAAAGTTTTGAAACACTTTGAAAAAACATGATCAGCTTGGAGAAATAGCCTTTGTATTCAATAAAATAGGTTCTACCCGTCAAGAAATAATCAAGGCTGGGAAAAAAATTCCATATTGCACTATACAGTGGATGCATAGCTACCACACAGAATTTGAACACCTTAAGATTCCAGTTATTTGCTAAATCTGCCACACAAAAGCAAAGTTCATTTTGCAAGATTATCACCAACACGAGAGGCTTCGCAGCATCATTTTCTCAGATTTTATCAGCAGGTACAAGCTAGGCTAGGAAACAACATCCCTTTTGAAGGATGTAGGTAGGCTCACAGGATCTCTTTCAGCCAGTTCAAATGTGCCAAGACCCGGCACTTGAATCCTTGCTCCATGTTGTGTCATGTAGCTGTAGAAAAGGGTGCAGCAAAGCATGTTCTTTTCACAAATTAAGACTAAAATGCTTGGCAATTTGTAAAAAATGTAATGAGATCAACTACGAAAATGTCGACGACATTATTTATCCAGAAGGAGGGGATGTAAAAATATTACCGTAAGTATTTTTTACTTACATTCAGTTAGATACCTAATATTAATGTTCTCCACAAAAGCTCTAAATACAAAAAAAGTTATAATGTTCTTAAATTTTTCTACAACGTTACCGTTGTAATTCATCATTATTGTTATCATGCAAATGCCTGTAATTTAAAAAAGTTACATTAAACAGGATAAAATAATAAAAACTTGTGTCAAATTTTCGTTTTTGCAATTTTTCCATAAAATATGAAAAAAAGAGTCACTTTTAGAAAGCTGTAGCGTGCTTAATATTGGCTTTAGAAAAACAGTTTTAATATGAAATTTGTAGAAAATTTAATGTTCTTTCTTTTTGTAACTGAGTATGGTACGCAAAAATTTCATAATTTT
Organism: Maratus speculifer; assembly: GCA_964019185.1. Lineage (NCBI taxonomy): Eukaryota > Metazoa > Arthropoda > Arachnida > Araneae > Salticidae > Maratus > Maratus speculifer. The sequence continues at coordinate 17,544,129 of OZ025292.1, read as the reverse complement.
TGAGTTATACGCAAAAAACGGAAAAAAGTCCGAAAATTTTGGGGTTTTTTGGCTCCACAAAATTTAGACTCGAGATATTTTGTTGGAAAACCATTAATTCTTGTTACTAGCATCCCCATAAACAGTTTAGAAACATAAAATCTTCTGGCAGAATTTTTGCATCTGTTTATGACAATTTGACTGGCCTATCCTTCCAAAAACAAAACAAAGAAAAAAAAACTTGGAGGCTCCGGAATGTGTGCTATTTCAATCACTTGGGCTATTGAATGGGTGGTAAGTTGTTTCTTTCCAACAGGATGCCAGTATTTGTATTGCAAAATAGGGTTGAATATTCAGGAAGTTGTAAAAAAAATCTTTTTATTTTCGGGAACTTCGGTGAGGAACACAAGAACGAAAATTTTCTCCAATCCAAGCTCTTTTTTTTCCTATCCAGTCTCGAATCCATTTGCATCGACCTTTTTTCTTGCTAGCTTTTTGAGCTGTATTTCCATTTTCAGCCTCCGTTTCGCCAAAAAGTTCTGTTACGTTGATATCAGTCGGTGGTGTACTGTAGATCTGTACTTTAAAGTATTGTGACCAGGTTCTTTTTAAAATGCATTCGCTACAGTTGTAGGCTGTGATCAATAAAATAAATGCCTTTTTAAGAACTTTGTTTATTTGAAGTAGAGTTATAAAAATTAAATCATTTCTTACAGAAATAGTTAGGGATGGTGCCTGTAAGCATCTTTTAAGAGACCTTCTTTACATGACAGAGTCCGTGAAGCGAGAGCGAGGCAATTGAATTTTCTCATTCAGAATTCACACATTGGCATCTTAGAATTGGCGAAAAGGAGCATATGAAAAGTGAATGATATCATAACCATGAAATTTTCTGTTACGCTTCAACAATTAAGATGATTTTGAATTTAATGCAGGGCAACCAGAAATGGGCAGTCCTAAAAAAATACGCCAAAAAGAATTCGCGCTGATTCGTACGTTAAGACTCTGTTTTGGGAAAACATATGAAAGACACAATAATGCCGCATGTACATAGAAAGATTATTACGTAACGAATACGTTAGAATCACAATTAAGCAGAGAGAGAAAAGCGATTTTACTGACCGCAAGCAAAGCATATCTTTATTCTTTCTTTTATTATTTTAGCGAAGCCGAAAATTCATCAAAGGAAATCTCTTTATCTGAGAATCGTTTTAATGATACAGCAGATGTTACATATGTTTTCTTTCTTTACTTTTTAACGGAAAGTTATTGTGGGATCGAAATAAGACGTTAAGATAAAATAGCTATTTAATTAAAGATTAGCTTTAGCTGTAATTTAGAAAATGTAAAATTTAAGAAAACTATATGTGATTCTACATCACATATATCACCCCTTTCACAGACGAAAAAAAATCTATACATGTATATTAGGGTGGAGCGAAAAAAATTTTTTTTTGAAAATCAAAAACGGGTAGGTGCCAAAAGTTGCATTTATACTAGTACATCAACTGTGTGAAATTTTACCGCTGAAAAAAAATGGCTTGAGTTTGCGCTTTTGCTCCAAAAATCGAAATTTTGGGTAAAATTTGTCATTTTTTGACATTTTTTCAAAAAAATTAAAAAATTCCTACAGAGCTGGTTAGTATTTAAAAGTGTTGCTTAGATCTTTATATTTATCTGCGTAACATATTTAAACTATAAAACAATATCTGTAGTCTGTATAATTGAAGCAAATCTGACAACTTTTTGTGAAAAATCAGCGTTAACCTCTCTATTGGAGCATACAAGGAAATGTTGTTTTGAAGGCATTTCTTACCTTGTTGCTTTCAAAAATACTGTGTATATAACTCATAGAGGTAGTTGCATTATCCCACCCGTCTCAACCATCCAATCATCTAGGCCCAGTGTTTTATTTATGTATTGAATTGTTATTTTTTTCCCGAAGACGAGTATAAGTTTTCTATATATCAAAGTAATTTATCTCTTCTTTATATTCACTGACTTTGGATGATTTGGATCATGCTGGTGTGACCTGCTGCACGTATATTTTTATACCATGTATAACAGAAGATAAGCTGAGCAGTGTATTGGGTATGTTCTTAATTGAATCTATTCAGCAGTCTATTATCTTCATTAAAATTTCATGCAATTAGTACATTATGATTGGAAGTTTTGTTACCACAGCATTCTTTCAATCAATTACATTTTATATGCAATGATTTGATTAAAAATTGATTGTATGAATTTAATTTCTAGTATGTCATCATTTATTGAACCTATTACATTGAATATATGCTGAGAAGCTAGCTGTTTAATATTATAACGATTGTCACAGAGGATTGCAAACAAAATTTGCAAAAACTACTTGTTGTAAAACAACAATATTTCTAAAAAAGTTTTAGTATGCTTTATGTATTTTCCTGTGTTGTTCCGTAGTCTAGTAATTTCTAATAAGATTTTAGATCTATTATTTAGGTGTGTAGTACATTTGGTATAAAACATCCCGCGGTATAAACTTGGATTATACATTTTGTGAGTGAACATATAAACGCTGATTGACAATCCGTGCTTATATAAAGCGGAAAATTTTATTAACTTTATGAGCTGTCTTTTGTGTGAAATGTTTTCTAAATTCCTATTCCCCATTCTTTCTGAGAAATAGCTTTCCTTATGAATTAGCTTTGCAATCTCCGACAGAAATTTCTAGTCTGTTCTGAGTATCTTTTTCTCAATTTGAGAAAATAATTTTTCAAAATTATTCTCTATTTTATAAAAAAAATTGCAATAGGAAGTGAATAGTACGCAGACAAAGATTTTCCTTATTGATCCGGTGAATCCATGTAGCTTAGAACGTTTTATATCGACTTCTCAAATAATTGACGCGGAGGAAATTCACTGGAGTTGAAGTAGCGAATGATTCAATATTATACACAATTCTAAGCTTACCCCATGCAAAATGGTTCACAGTGACAAATAAAATTCTCCTAATTTTAAATGAGCACTTATAGTTGATTAGAATCCGTACATTCCTTCATAAAGTACTATGCATTATAAGTTTATGCCCAGGACATTTCACCATCAAATGTCCGCTCATAAAAAGGGGATCTAAAAGTTAATAGGAAATTACTTAGATACGAAAACACTTAGAAAACGGCATAAAACTAACGCAAAAAAAGTTATTTACAACAGCGGTTGCTTTACTAATGGAGAACAAATTTTCATTGCAATTCTCTCTGACGATCACCATCACATGAAACAGTTCGCTTCTCAACATATAAAAAATGCAAAAGTAGAATAAATGATGGCATACTTATAGTTGAAATATCTGAAATCATCTTTGAAGCAAATCATTACGTAAAAAAAATACAATTGACTGAAAAAATGTTGTGGTAACGGAACTTCCAATCACTATTCATCAACTGAATGTAAGTTTGATAAATATAATAGATGGCCGAATAGATCCCTTTAATAATATTCCCGTGCATTACTCTGCTTGTCATTTTTTTGTATAAACTGTAAAAATATACATGAAGATAGTTACAGCAGCATGTGGATGCAAAGAACAGATGAACAAGGTGGAAGCATCGAAAACATGCCAAGTTTTTATAAAGAAAATCACAAATCAATGTATAAATAAAACACTGTACTAAGATGATCGAATAGTTGGGCCGGGTGGTATAGGAAATACAGCCACCTCCCCGACGCATGTCCAAGGTAGTTTTGAAAACAAGAGCTGTATTAAAAACAATAATTCTTTGTATGATCCAATAGAGTGGTAATGCTGTTTTCTTACTAAAAGTTGTCTATTTTGCTCCAGCTATAGGGAATAAACATATTGTTTTATAGTTTAAATATGTTAAGCAGATAAATATAAAGGTCTAAGCAAAACTTTTAAATACTAACCAGCTCTGTAGGAATTTTTTAATTTTTTTGAAAAAATGTCAAAAAATGACAAATTTTACCCAAAATTTCGATTTTTGGAGCAAAAGCGCAGACTCAAGCCATTTTTTTTCAGCGGTAAAATTTCACACAGTTGATGTACTAGTATAAAGGCAACTTTTGGCACCTACCCGTTTTTGATTTTCAAAAAAAATTTTTTTTTCGCTCCAGCCTAATGTATATGGAGGGAGGGAAATCAATTTTCATATGCTCTTACAAGTAACAATGTGTAAAATGTTCATGAAAACAAACCAAATATTTACTAAATAAAGTAAACAGCAATTGAACTTCTCTCTACGTAGGCAACCATCCCAAATAAAAGTATATATATCATGATATAAATATATTGGTACCATAAATTTTGTCATACAAATGACATCATATATTGCTTCTATTTAGAAACAGCTTCATTAATAAAATTTGTGATCACTCTTCAATTTATCTTATTTAGACAAGGACCTGTATCAAAAATGTGCACATACAAATAAAAGAAAATACCAGGTCTAAGTCCACAGGTCACTTACCAATTGGCAAAAAAATCCAAATTGTTTGTAATAAGAAACATTAAATATGTGTATTGATCAATACAATAATAATAACAAAATACTGGAGTAATATAATGCAATTAAACACAAAACATAATACACAAATAAACAAAAACATAATGTAAATAGAAGGATTAGAAATGTCCATAATAATGAATAATAGGAAATTTTGAAATTTCCACTATTTTTTTTTTAGTTTACAACATAATTTTTACTACAAACATTGCCATATATATTTTAGATGAGAGTTCAAGAAATGCTAGACAACCAACATGTGGAAAAAATTTTGAAACACTGTCGTTGACCATTTACTTCCATGTGATAACAACGTTCTTAAATGTATATCTTCTAATTTTTTTGTCTTTTTTTTCAACACCTAAACTAATGATTTTTTTTTATTAAGTTAAATCTGAAATTTAAAATCAATGTTGCATTATAATGACATCTAAAACGGAATTTTAGTGTAACATGAGAAAAGAAATCTCCGTAAAGAATTCGGTATCTTTCCAAAAATACTTTTATTCAAAAATAATTACTGGTAAGTGTGAGACACTGAACTTTCATGCAAAAGTGTAAAAAGTTTAGAACTGTGGGAAAGATGTGTGGAAATGTAATATGGAGATCTGTAAAGTAACTTCAATTTAAGATACGACTGTTATAAAGACTAATAAAAGACCTGCATTAACCACTAAAGCAAATGTATAATAGCATCTTTGCTTATAAAAATTACAATATGTCTTCACTTCATATCCTTTGAGCAGAAGTGTGAAAACATTGACAGATATGCAATTTTAAATATCACCTTGACAGTCGTACACTGTAAAAAAAAATATGGGATTTTACTAGAATATACTAAGTATCATTACAAATTATATTAGAGTTACTAGAGAATCTTTAGTAATTATCCGCTTTGAAATTCGCTACTAATAATACTCTAGTAACGTAACTACATTTACTCTAGTAATATTACATTTGTAACTCATTCAAGTAGGCTTCATGCCGAGCACACAAGTCAGATGTATTTTGTTAAAAAAAAAATCTAGCGAGAGAGTCAACGCCGAGAGCCGAGAGTCAACGCTGCTAGCCGCCATTATCGCCAATCATTCGCCTATGACCCATCTCAATGTTTTTAAGGTAAACTATACTTTATAATTTTATGTCATTAAAACTATTAATGATGTAAATTAGACTTAAAGTTTGACTTTTGATTAATTTATTTGTTTGTGCATGTTTTCTATTCTCCGCAGTTTCTGTTTGTTTACATTTTGAATGCGTGAATAATGCAATTTTGTTAGCATATTGTTGTCAATATATCAAATTCAGTTAGTAAGGATACATTATCAATTTATATTTGTATGTATAACAGAGGTATAACGAAAGTTATTTTGAAGGAATAATAATTAGGAGTGGGGAAATACATAATTTTACTTGCCACTGGCGAATGAATTTTCGAATGGCGAACGATGAGTGGTATATATACCACTCATCGTTATCTGCAAAATGACTAAAGTGTAATATTTTTTAAATGTAGAAGTACCCTGTACAAATTATAAAAGAATGAGTATTGAATAAAAGTGAATAAATGTGTGAATTTTAATCTATATATAAAATTTTGGACTTTGCTAGAATTTTAAATAAAGAAGGAGTAAGCTCCGCTACATGTGTAAGTATTCATTGGCTGAAAAGGAATCTTAATGATCGTAAATGTAGTGTGAAGTACTAATGTATATCATGCATGCCCAAATGAAAATAAAGAAATGTGGAGAAGTGAATGCCAATGATATCTAATTACCAACAAATGTTATGCAAAAAAATGTATATCTATCTAAATTATGCGTAAAGAGTAATGAAATTCATATGTGTAAACGGAAAAACATGGAATAGTGCAAATGGGAAGGTAAAAATTACTAGATTAAATCACATATAATCTAATCAAAAAGTGTAAAGAAACGACTTATGTATCGAAGATAATAACGAATATGTTATAAAAAACTGTACAGAGGACCGATAATTGAACAATTGCATATGTAAATGTACATGCATGTTAATAACTTTATCTGCATAGCATGCCGCAAAATATATATACCTTTCTAAACTACCATTGTAAAAAAACTTTGTATAAAAACATTGTAATTGCTGCATGCAAAGAGAAGTTGTATGAAAAGAGAGTCAGTTGCAAATATCCACAAGCATATCAAAAAAAAAAAAAAAAAAAAAAAAAAAAAAAAAAAACTTTGTAAAAAATTTCACCACTGTAATATTGATACACCAGTGAACTTTCGCACTAACACTGTGTGCAAAGAAAAGTGCAATTGATAATTAAACAGACCCACTTAGAAATAGAGTAGCTAAATCGAGTTAAGACAAAATAGGTGTGTATTTTTTTTTATCTATCATAAAAGATATAAATAAAGAAAAATAAATTGTGTAAACAAACATTTAAGATTCACCGCAGAAATCTTACTGATAATTAGGGCTTAACCACCAGAAGAAAACTATCAATAAATCAAAAATGTGAAATTTCGAATCATTCATCTATTCCTGAGCTCACGAAACAGTTGAATGAAAGAGAATCCAAGATATGAACATTGCCCGAAAAATGTATATCATGAAATGATTGAAAGTAATCTTTAAATAACAATGTATTAAAATGTGTACATCATATGAAAAATAAAAATATATACGAAAGAATAGTGTATGTAAAAAATATAATAATTAATGCTTTATGTTTGTTTTATGAATAAACGAAAGCTAACAATGTAAACAATACTGTGTAAAGGAGCGGAGAAATCCAAATATCACATGAAGGTAACTAACAAAATATGTAAATAACTAAATATACTTGAAATAGCATATCTGAAGAAGTGTTGAATATTTACGTTATATTTTAGAGTGAATGAAAGCTTGTTTTTGCTTAAAATAAAATTTAAATGTATTACAGCAAGGGGAAAAAGCAGGGTGATTTATATCGAAAAACTTCTTGTAAACACGGTTATGTGCGATGCAGTTAATGCATCTTGAAGCATTTTTACAATTATCTGAAGTGTGTGATTCACCACAATTAGCACATGCCAAATCATATGTACAAAATTTTGCCAGGTGGCCCATTTGTTGGCAATGAAAGCAACGTTTTATGTTAATAAATGGCCTGACAGTGTAGTCAACAGAATTAATATTTAATTTTCCATGTTGAGTTAAGAGATCAGCTATCCATGATGTAACACTAATTGTCCAGTTATATTTTAATCCCTGTCTTAATTTATGCTTTCTTTCAAAGTTAATGGAAGGAATAGTACTGGCAATCTTTTCATTTATAGATATCACAATATCTGGTATACCTATATTGTCATCAAGACCCAACAGAATTATTTTTGTGCAGTCAGATAAATCTCTAACTTGATTTTTTTGCTCACATAAATTTAGGATGTAATCCGGTATTGAAATAAGATCAGTATTTTTGTTTTTTGATAATTTAGAGTTATTTGTACCAGAATTTATGTGTGTTTCAGATTCAACTTTATCTAAAAATTCGGCCAAATCTTTCCTGTTAGAATTGCATTCCTTATCTTTAATAACATTAAGGGGTTCATCCAATTTAGATTCATCAATGTCGCATTGAATAGCTATCTCATTATGCAAAGACTGTTTGGACGAGTTCAGTGTTCTTACTTTTTCAAACAACAGCTCATTTAACCTATTTAACTGGTCATTATTTTTTTTGTAAAACGGTCCATTCAGATTGAACAGTACACACCAAATCACTTAAAATATTAAATTTTAATTCAATTTCTTTTTGATAGGAATTAGATTTTGCCATAAGTTCTGGATTATTCTCATTTAAAATAGGACCAATTAATTTCTGAACATCCGAAACAAGAGATTTAGAATATCTGTTAATAGATTCCTTTAAACTACTCAAACATGAAATCTCAAAAGAATTAGAATCTAAACCAATTGTTTCAGAATCCATATTAGTTTTAAAAGACATTACCTGTTTTGCACCAGGTCTTAACTTAAAATTAAACACAGCAGATGGATCTTGTGTCAATTTACGTGAACTTTTTTTAGTCATTATAAACAATTTATGTCCTAAATCATAAAAATACGAAAATAAACAAACGAGCACAGTATCTGATTATTAAAAAAATGGACCTATGTACAATGCAATATAATAAAAGCAGCTATATGTGAGAATATTTTTAAATAGATGCAAAAAATTTAAAATAAATGTCTATCCATAAACTAATCAAAATTGTGTTTTACATTTATAAAAGTGAAAAAGCATGAAAAAAATCTCAATATTTATTTAAATATTAGAAAACTGGACTCTCTCTAACGAAATATTTTTGCAAGTGGCTGCAAATAGGAAAAACAAACAATAGAAATATCTATATATAAAGGTCTTAAAATAGATTAGAAAGGGGCAAATTAGTCACTTTAGTTAAGATGATATTTTGTTTTAATACACTGTTTATATCCTATATGAAATGCATAAGAAATATCATAATAAATATTAAGAAATTTATGAAATGTTTTTTTTTTTTTAACTTGAACACTCCTAAAATTGAAGTTGTTATTAGCTAATATAATTGACGAACATAATGATTCATACTGTATCTTCTGCATCTTACATTTTTATTTTTTATTTTTTATTTATTTATTTTTTTTTTTTTTTTTGCAGTATAGACTAAGCATAATTCTACTTGAATAGATATAAAGAATGCACACACTTTAAAAAATATTAAGGTATTAGATAGGTTTAATTATGCAAATAAGAACATGGCTAGTCTTTGCACAAATAAAAACAATCTCCCAATAAAATTACTGTACAAACAATATAAAGCACAACTTACCTTTAAAGTGAAAAAAAAAATCAGGAAAGAAAAGTAGAATAAAATGTAATAATATATTTTAGACACATGAATTTATAATTCGATCATGAATGGAGCATTATTATTATTTATGCCATGTGCATATGGCATGTGATTCAAACAATAAAATTTTATTTATCTGAAAATGAACCCAATGTCAATAATATATGAAGGTGCCTTATTGAATAACCAGTATTCAAATATAGATTTCTCTGTATTGTTTCTTTTATATAAACCTCATATTAAAAGATAATGGTTGCAAACCGACAACATCATGCCTTATTTTTTTTATGCGATAAACAGGCTTTTACAGATGCACCATTCATTTATCTAGAACTTTTTCATCTGCATGGCAATATAACATAAAATTTATGGAAAAGAAAAAATATATATATATGTCAATTTATAACACTTCAAAAATAACTGTATTAAAAAAAAATAAACAAAATATATAGTCATTAATTAATGATGGAAATTATAAAAATACTTTCTTTAAAAGTAATAAACTGTCTTGATATTTCTCAAACGACTTTCAGCAAAAAGTGCACAGTAATAAGTACTTAGATATTTGAAAAATATAATTTTATCATACTATCGTTTGTACCATAGTTTTCGAATAGCACTTGTAAAACTGTGGAATGTTTCAAGACAATCTAAAATCATTTATAACTGTTCTTATTTAAAGAAAGTCAATTAGAGCACAGAAAAATAATACATAATAAACTAAAAATGGTTAAAAATTACTCAACATAATTTTTTTAAATAAAAATATCATATAATTAAAATAGAAATTGAGATTTAACTTATTAAATATAAAAGCATACACTTTCTCATATTCGCAATTTAAGCTGTAAATACTTATCAATATATGTCTTCTTCACTCATTTTTTTTTAATATTCAACTACCATAAATTAACTTGTAATAGTATTATCGTGAAAAATAAACGTTCAATAGCGCACAAAATTAAAGACACAAAATTGATCAATGCTGTAGTTTTAAGGTTTTTTTTTTTAATAGTATAGCGCACGTAACTATTTTTGTGAAGAACATCAGTGTCAGCATCCAGAAAATCTAAAGAATAAATCCAATGTGAAAATCATATTATCTACGAATAATGAAGAATTTAAACGTCAAACACGAAATTCTGTGTCACTTTAGTCGAGAGTATATGGAATCGTCACTGAAGTACACCGCTAAGATGAAATAAAAACATTATGTCAGTTAACGTAAAGTTGTTGATTTAACGGAGGTGAAATAAGAGTCACAAATCGCCAGTCGTAGATTCTTAGGCCTACATCGGCAGGGGAAAATTTAACGAGCGGAAGCGGTAACACCGAGCATCACGAAACGTCCCGATCAGAAGAATCACTCGCTCAAATAAAAGATAATCGGCACTATGATCCAACTCCATAATGTCCAGCAAGAAAAAATCCGGCAGCAATAATTCACAGGAGCATATGCATATTTCACACAACAGTCTGTGAAGAAGGGGAGCACTTATGTAATGATTCACAAACATAAGCAGGACTTACCTGACGAGGAAATAGTCGTTCGAAAATAGTAGAAGACAAACGTTAATAATTCACATTTATAGTATTCAGGCAAATAAATAGTCCGGAAAATAATCTGGCAGGCAAATAAAAAGCAGGCAAATAACAGCAGGCACCATCCCTCGATGTTTGAAAAAGTTGCGAATGCCTAGTGTAGGCATCATAGTTTCTGTACTGTAGATCTGTACTTTAAAGTATTGTGACCAGGTTCTTTTTAAAATGCATTCGCTACAGTTGTAGGCTGTGATCAATAAAATAAATGCCTTTTTAAGAACTTTGTTTATTTGAAGTAGAGTTATAAAAATTAAATCATTTCTTACAGAAATAGTTAGGGATGGTGCCTGTAAGCATCTTTTAAGAGACCTTCTTTACATGACAGAGTCCGTGAAGCGAGAGCGAGGCAATTGAATTTTCTCATTCAGAATTCACACATTGGCATCTTAGAATTGGCGAAAAGGAGCATATGAAAAGTGAATGATATCATAACCATGCAATTTTCTGTTACGCTTCAACAATTAAGATGATTTTGAATTTAATGCAGGGCAACCAGAAATAGGCAGTCCTAAAAAAATACGCCAAAAAGAATTCGCGCCAATTCGTACGTTAAGACTCTGGTTTGGGAAAACATATGAAAGACACAATAATGCCGCATGCACATAGAAAGATTATTACCTAACGAATAAGTTAGAATCACAATTAAGCAGAGAGAGAAAAGCGATTTTACTGACCGCAAGCAAAGCATATCTTTATTCTTTCTTTTATTATTTTAGCGAAGCCAAAAATTCATCAAAGGAAATCTCTTTATCTGAGAATCGTTTTAATGATACAGCAGATGTTTAATATGTTTTCTTTCTTTACTTTTTAACGGAAAGTTATTGTGGGATCGAAATAAGACGTTAAGATAAAATAGCTATTTAATTAAAGATTAGCTTTAGCTGTAATTTAGAAAATGTAAAATTTAAGAAAACTATATGTGATTCTACATCACAGATGGCTCGATACGTTCGATTTTTGAAGACATCACTGCACTCTCTCTTGTGATAACAATTCCTGATCGTCGCAATCCTCTTTTAAGCTTATTTGTTTCCTTTCTATCAACTCTTCCACTCCAATCAGGCGGTTATGAGAATAGAGGCAACCATCTTTTCTATCTCTTCAGACTGAACTTTACATTTCCAGATATCGTCTGCACTTGGGACTGTTTTTGAACCTCCGAACAATGGATGATTCAAAACTTCTTTCAGTTCTGGTCGAGCGGTTGGATCGATTGCCAATAAGCATTTGATGACGTCCAAAACATTATTAATTGTCTTCTTAGAAACACCAGAGTTTATAAAACAGTTGCTTAACAGAATCTTGAATCGATCGAATTGTAGAATACTGTACGATGCCGGATAAACGTCGCGTGCCCAATTAATATTATCCTCTGGACAAGAGACTCCCAGCAAGGAGAAGTAAGTGGATATTTGCACTGCTAAAGTTCCAACTGCCCATTTATCGAGAGCAAATCCATCCACGGGGGATAAGCCTGATGGAGTATCTATGGCCTCGGGTGGCTTGTAGAGAAATGGAGTTCCATAACTGTCAACAAGAGCTAGAGGCTTCGTCGCAAATCCAAAATCAGTGAGTAAGGCCTCATCAAAGACATCGATCAAGACGTTATTTGATTTAACGTCAAGATCGGGGCCATAACTACCGCTGGGGCACTGCCCCGGGGCCCCCAAGTCTGAGGGGCCCCAAACTGATGGTTAAAAAAACTATTGATTTTAGTTTCTAGTCTAAGTTCCTATAAAATGCCCAGCACATACCTAAAAGTTAGTAATAAAAAAAATCAAAGTGCTAGTATAGATGTTTTTGCTGTCTGTCAATACACTCCTTACGCTTCGCATGCAAAAGGAGTTCTACTGCAGATAGCAAAATGTCGAGTCGAATGTGTCATGTCGCGCCAGCATGTTTGCTGATTCCACCGAAGCTAGTATAAGGAAGAAAATATGGACTTCTAATCGACTGAATAATATAAAAAGCATCTAAAAAATTTTAGAAAATCTTTCTTCTTATCTATACTAATAAGTTAACAAAACGCTCTGTTTGTGTATGTCTGCGTATGTGTGTGTGAGTGTGTGACTGCGATGGTTAGCAAAATCTACCGCACATAGAAGTCTGAAATTTTAGGTGAAGATAGTCCAAGACAGGTCCTGATGCACCTGAGGCTCTGACTTTTAATATTTTAAGGGCCAGGGCCCTGGGCCCCTTACAATTTTTATGCGCCAAATTTTTAATAGCTTGACTCCTTTTTATCTAATCTTTTCCGTTTTGAGATACTTTTCTCCTTTTAGATATTTTCGCCTTTTTCTCTTCAGTTATGACCTTGGACTCTTGGGGCCCGTTTTAGGGCCCCTTTTAGTCTTTGTGATAGTAAATTGTTAATAAATTGCTTCCATTAATTTCGATCTTCATTTTTGGGATACCTGTTCCATTTAGATATTTTCAAATTTTTACATTCCATATAAGACACTGGGGCCCCCTAGATAATCACAGGGCCGACTCAGGGCCCCTTGATCTTTTTGTGAGCTAAACATTTTTCACTCCCTAAATTTCTCACCGTCTTAGTTCAAATTTTTAAAGCTGAATCTTGGACTCTTATGTCAGGACCAACACCCTGATATTTTTATTCGGGCCCTGGGGCCCTTTTTTTAACGCTTATCCAAACAATTTGTGCATTTTTAAAAAATATTATTCCTGCAAATAATTCATAAGCTATGCTTATTTTTGACTAATTAAAGGTCTAAAGCATTATGTAGTAAAACATTTTAACATGTTTTCATGTTAGGGCCCTGATTGTATTTGTCAGTTGGCCCCTATAGAGCCCTCTATCATAGCTCCCTTAAAAATGGTCGGATTCACTAGCTTTTTTTAACAACTTTTTAGGTCGTCCAACTACGATATGAACAAAAAAAAAAAAAAAAAAATTTTTTTTAGACTTCAGCTACCACCATTTATGAATATTAATCGCTTTCTTGGAGCCATTGGTGCAGCTTCTTTAAAAATGATCCAAATTGCTTTCAATTTTATTCAACGTAGTTTTAGCGTCTTCCCGTTATTTTAACAACTACACAAATATTTTTATACCCAACTACATGCGAAATAATTTCCTGGCCCTTTGGGGTCTGATACAGGCCCCCTTGAAGTTTTTGTAATAATAAATTGTCAATAAATTGCTTCCTTTTAATCTGATCTTCATTTTTAGGATTCTTTATTCATTTAGATATTTTAATGTTTTGACATTCTATACAAGACACTGTGTTCCCCTGTGGAATCATAGGGTCCAGCCCAGGGCCCATTAACATTTTGTGAAATAAACATATTTCACTTCCTATATTTCTGATCTTCTTAGTGCAAAATTTTAAAGTTGCCTGGAACTCTTCTTTCAGGAACCTGATGTTTTTATTCGGACCCTAGGGTCCCTTTTTAAACATTTGCCCAATCAATTGGTCCATTTAAAAAATTATATCATTCCAAAAAAAAAAGTTCCTACTATATGCTTAATTTTGACTAATTAAAGATCTAAAGCGCTATGTACTAAAATATTTTAACATGGTTTCATATTAGGACCCTGGTTTTAACTGTCAGTTGGTCCCTACAGGACCCCATATTATAGCTCCCTTAAAAATGGTCCAATTCACAAGCTTTTTTTTTCTATCAATTTTTTATGTCCTCTCTCTACCTATTACATGAACAACAAAAGAATTTCTCAGACTTCAGCTACCATTAATTTTGTTTGTCAATTGCTTTCTTGAGGCCCTTGATGCAGCTCCTTTAAACATGAACCAAATTGCTTTCAATTTTATTTAAAATAGTTATAGCGTCTTTTCATCATTTTAATAACTACAAAAAATATCTTTATACCCAACTATATGCAAAATAAATTCCTGGCCCCTTGGGACCCGTTGAAGTTTTTGTAATAATAAATTGTTAATAAATTGTTTCCTTTTAATCCGATCTTCATTTTTAGGATTCTTTATTCATTTAGATATTTTAATGTTTTGACATTCCATGTAAGACACTTTGGCCTCCTGTGGAATCATAGGGCTCAGTCTAGGGGCCCTGAACATTTTGTGAGGCAAACATAGTTCACTCTTTAAATTTATCCCCTTCTCAGTGCAAAATTTTTAAATTTGAGTCTTGGTCTCTTCTTTCAGGGACAAGATTCTCATATTTTCACCCGCGGCTTGGACCCTTTTTTTAAACATTTTCCGAATCAATTTGTGCATTTCGATAAAATACTATTAAAATGAATAATTTATACCCTATGATTAATTTTGACTAATTGTGGATCTAAAGAGCTAAGTACTAAGATATTTTAACATGTTTTCCTGTTAGGGTCCTCTTTTTAACTGTCAGTTGTCCTTTTTGGGCCCTTATTATAAATCCCTTTAAAATGGTTCAATTAAGCCGCTTTTTTTAAACAACTTCTTAAATCCATCAGCTACTAAGAAACCGCCATAGTCTAGCTACCACCAATTTTGAATATTAATCGCGTTCTTGGAGCCGTTGGTGCAATTTCTTTAAAAATGATCCGGATTGCTTTCAATTTTCTTTCACATTGCTTTAGAGTCCTCCCATTACTTTAATAACTACAAAAAATATTTTATACCCAACTACATGCGAAATAAGTTCCTATCCCCTTGAAGACTTTGCACCATAAATTGCTATTAAACGGCCCTCTCTTAATCAAATCTTCATTTTTGGAACTATTTTTTCACTTAGTTATTCCCATTTTCTTACATTTCATTTAAAAGCCTGAGACTCCCTATGGTCTCGGCTCAGGCACCTTGAAATTTTTGTTCTCCATGCATATTTCACCCACTTATTATCAAACCTTCTCAATGCATAAATTTAAAGTTGAATTTTGGACTCTTATTTCAGGACCTACACCCTGATGTTTTTATTGAGGTCCAAAGGCCTTTTTTTTGAGACCAAAGCATTTACTCATTTTTTTATGCATTTCTTTAAAGTATTATTTAACGAATAATTCATATCCTATGCTTAATTTTGACTAATTGTAGATCTAAAATGTTAATTGTTTGCTTAAGGTTATCATAACGTGTCCCGCGCAATGCCGGATGGATCAACTAGTCTATTAATAAATACATAAAATCGAAAAAAAAAAATATCACAATCCATCTTTCAAAAGGTTTTTAAACAGAAACGCATGATTAAGTTACATATACTCAAAAATGAACCTAAATAAAGTGCTCTTTAAAGTATTCAACCAATCAGAAGTCTGTATTTTCTTCCCTATGCTAACTTCAGTGGGGTCGGCAAAAAAGGCGTCGCCGCCAAGTGCCTGCAGAGTAGAGTTGTCCAATTCTACATTTTTTAGTCATTTTGGGGCTTATCATACTATGTACATTTAAACAACGGTGTGCGAGAAAAGAAACTATGCCCGGAGCAAAGTTTCAATTTGCCCTCCCTGGGGGCACCCCCCGGAGGTTTTGCCCCGGGGCCCCCAAGTTTATAGTTACGGCCCTGGTCAAGATGACAAATTCCACGCTGATGGAGGAAAGCGACAGCAGACATTACATTTTTAGTCCACGACAAAGCCCTACGGAATGCATCCGAGTCCTTACGAAATAAGGCTTCCTCTTTCATTGCATGGTATAACGTTTTCTTGTACAGTGGCATCAAGAAGACGGTTGTTTTCAAACTCTTGAAAGTGAAAGGCTCCAAAAGCGGGACTATATTTTCGTGATGAAGAGCTTTCCATATCACACTTTCACCGCTGGAAACATCCGATGAGAGCATGAACTTTGCTGCAAGGTTCTCCATGTATTTGGGATGTTTTATCTCAAGCACGGTTCCGTAATTGCTTTTCTCGATACTTTTGACACATTCGATATCGTATTTTTTCAGCTTCCTCACCGTTTTCTTAAATTCCGTATTCTCGAATGCGATTTGTTCTGCATTCATTTTTGACTTCAGTTTGACAGGAATGTTTTAAAATCACTTATTTCAATTTATAAAAATTCACAGATTCGCTTTTTTTTTTTTTTATAGATATTTCTAAAACTTAAATACTTAAAAAGCAGTTTTCACATTAAAATCGCTGTGTAAAATATCTATAAAGATTGTTGCTGTTATTCATTGTTGGTTAATATTAAAAGATCTGCTAAAAATAGTACTTTGTTTAAAGTGAAGTTTTTGTAGAAACTCGATCTAATTTGCATTGTTGTTGTATTGTTGGAAATCAAACAGAATTTACACGGTGTTCGCAATGCTGCAACAATAAAAATGAAATCAGATCCATCGCAAATTATTTGAATGACAAAATCAAAATACCACGCTACCTATAGCAATAATGAAAAAAAAAAAACTTTATTTTATATAAAAATTACACATTCAGGAAAAAAACGCATCATAAAAAAATAACTATAAATACGAATTTTTTATAATATATATTTTTTAAAACCTGTTTTTTTTTTTTTTTTTTTTTTTTTTTTTTAACAGCTTACATACAGTGTTGTTGTTAGTACACAAAAAAATATGCATAGTTTATCTTCCATTTTAAAAACTAGATCTAGGTTTAAAGTGCGAAAGCTCGTATAAGTTTCTTCTGCCCATTATATATATAAAACCCCTCCGTGTACGACGATTCCGGGGTCAGCCCATCCACGAGAAAAAGAAACTTATTGCAATTGCGTCCACGTTAGGCTTAACTATTCCGAGCCGTTCACAAATATTCTAAATGTTCAACTTATGAAAATATACATGTAAAAGATTTATTCATTACGCATTTTCTTTAAAACCTACAAAAACTATTTAATTATAATGTTTAAGTTCTAAATAAAACAACCAGCAATTACGAAAAAGAACAAACAATGTAAACAAGTTAAAACTGTTGCCATTTAAGAATGACTAATTCCGTGAATGAATCTTTAGAATGACTCCATTGTAACATCACGACTCAGGAATGATTGGGTGCGTTCGGGAGCTATGCGCGCGTGTTCAGGAGACAGGTACATGGAGTGATTATTACAGCGGATTTAGTACTCGGAAGCTAAAATCCCTGAGCTCGCGCGCGCAGCGCGTGTGTCTCTCGAACACGCGCTGTTTACTCTTTATTATTTACATTTGTTTTCGATCTTATAGAGTGTTTTTTTTTTAAGTATTAGCTAAAAAATAGTCCAAAATAGAAATTTTTTTAATACATTTTAGCTATTTTTATTATTTTCTCTCAGTATTTTTATATATTTTTTGGCTGTAGTTTCACAATATAATATTTTATAATTGATTTTTTGCGTTACTTTATTCTTTTAAAATTTATGTATTTACGATTTGTTCACTCCAATCCCCCCCATCCACCAGACAGTTTTGTTATAGTTTTAAATGCAAATTTCTGTTAAAATTTCCTTTTTTTATATAGATTTTTTTCCGCGTGTTTAATCGCAGTATTTTTACAAATTGTTTAAGCCTAAAGTGGCTGATTGACCACAGTTATAATTTTTTTATCATCCTTTTAAAAATGCAAACACGTCATTTTGACGGGCTGTCTTCTAGTATTACTATAAGTGCATAAATCTTATAGGGGAGAATAGGGAAGGATAGGACAATTTTTACAAAAAAAAAATATGTTACGCTTGTACAAAATGGAAATTTTCAGAATAACATCTTGAAACATTTTAACATCCTTGAAATTGTCATTTCGATTCTAATAATTAAAATTTATGTTAATAAACTTATTAAATTAACAAGAAAAATGTCTGGTATTACATTTACATACTTATTATTTATACCATATTTACTGATTTGTTTTGGATAGAAATTCATAATAAAACATGTGGTACATCATGTAATTTATATATATAGAAAAAACTAGTTGGTTGTGCCAATCCCAAAACTTTCTTCTATCTCATACGCACATTTTAATATTTTTAAAAAACAGTTATTCATTTTAATGTTTTAATTATTTTAATTCAATACCATACGAACTTTGGTTTTCATCTTAAATTTCTGCTTCAATCAATTAATCGGAGTAAAAACGAGTTTTCGTCTCTGCACGAGCCGATAAACAATAAAATGATAGGCAGATTTTTTTTTTTAAATTTAGGGAGGACTTATTTGCCTTACCAAAAAAATAATTATGTATACAAAAATTTTAGTTCAGTTCTAAGACTAACTTCATACACTTTTAGGTGGTGCAATATTGAAAATGGCATAAAATTCGCTATTGCAGCGCCCCCTTCCGGCAGATTTTTTTCAAATTCAGGGAGAACCAACTAGCCATAGCCATATACTTACACAAAAAATTTGGTTCAATTCGATGCATAACTTCATATACTTTTGGCCGGCACAATATTCAAAATGGCACAAACATCGCGATTGCAGCGCCCCCTTCCGGCGGAATATTTCAAAACTGAAAGAGGACCTGCTTGCCACAGCCAGAAACATTCACAAAAAATTTGGTTCATTTCTACGCATATCTTCATGCACTTTTTGATGGTAGAATTGCGACATACACACGGACAGACAGACATTTTGTAAAAATTTTGTTTTTTGGAATCTCTGACCCCTAAAACGTGTAAATCCGTCGAAAAACGGAAGTCGAAAAAATTTCGATTACAATACTTTCTTCTATTGAAGATAGAAGAAAGTAAAAAGTATAGGTAATTTGGTAGATTTGTCCAAACATTAAAAACAATATTTGTAATTTTCAATGCTAAATATTATACATTTTTACTTTCTTCTATCTTCAA
Source organism: Maratus speculifer (assembly GCA_964019185.1). NCBI lineage: Eukaryota > Metazoa > Arthropoda > Arachnida > Araneae > Salticidae > Maratus > Maratus speculifer. Next base: position 17,524,491 of record OZ025292.1, on the reverse strand, counting down.
TAGAAGAAAGTATTGTAATCGACATTTTTTTCGACTTCCGGTTTTCGATGGATTTACACGTTTTAGGGTTCAGAGATTTCAAAAAACATGTTTTTACAAAATGTCTGTCTATCCGTGTGTCTGTGTGTCTGTGTGTCTGTCGCCATTCTACCATCAAAAAGTGTATGAAGTTATGCATAGAATTGAACCAAATTTTTTGTGAATGTTTTTGGCTGTGGCAAGCAGATCCTCCTTCAGTTTTGAAATATTCCGTCGGAAGGGGGCGCTGCAATCGCGATTTTTGTGCCATTTTCAATATTGTACCGATCAAAAGTACATGAAGTTATGCATCGAATTGAACGAAATTTTTTGTGTAAGTGTACGGCTATGGTTAGTTGGATCACCTTGAATATGAAAACAATCCGCCGGAAGGTAGTGCTGCAATAGCGAATTTTATGCTATTTTCAATATTGAACCACATAAAAGTGTATGAAGTTAGTTCTAGAATTGAACTAAATTTTTTGTATATGATTATTTTTGGTAAGGCAAGTAGGTCCTCCCTGAATTTGAAAAAAAAAAAAAAAAAAAAAAAAAAAACAAGATGAATGTAGATTCTACCATTGCAGAATTCAGTTTCGCCTCCGATTAAAAAAAAAAATCGATAGAAGTTTTTTAGAAGGTCGACCCCGTTTAGATTGCAATGAACTAACTTCATTTTTCTTGTGTTTATCAATATAATAGCAAACAGAACGGCGTGAAATACCCAATTGAATAGCAATTTCTTTCTGAGACATTGGAATTGCGGAATAATAAAGAGATATAATTTGACGTGCTACTTCTTCATTGACTATATTCATCAAAAACGGATTTTTTCTTTAGTTTAAACGCTTTTTTATAGACTCTGAGTAAAAGGAAATGCAATTTAACAATAAAACGAATGGAATCCCGTCGAATTCGACGAATGAAATGTTTAAAAGACTCGATCGATTTGGTTTTTTAAAAAAGCAAAAGTAATTACATTATTGAATCAATATATAATAAATATATTTACAAAGTAAATGTCAAATTTGCCAGTTTCAATTTTGCATTCATATATTCGCACATCTACAGTTAAAATTATAATATGAGTGCCGGCGAAATCCAGAAATTTTATTTTATATGCACTCACAGAAAAATAGCTTTATTTAAAAAAAAAAAAAGAAAAAAAAATAATATCGAGTACTTCTAGGTTATCCCATCGACCAAAAAATTATCGCCAAACTATGAGATTAAATGCCAATAATGGATGATCGTGAATGTCATATTCAATGACATTAAATACGATTCATGTGTTTAAAATGTCATTAAGTGATTTTTATTAATATTTTTATTAATATTCTACTAATTATTTATTTTTTCGTTATTTAAAATAAAAATTATGTCAATATGTATAGTTTGGCTATTAATGTGGCGATTTGTATAATTTGGCGAAATTGGTCGACGGGATAACAGAGTAGTACCTAATATCGTTATGAGTAAAAATACAATGTTTTAAATAGTGACGTCATTTTCTCTTCAAATGTTCTTTAAAAGTTACTGTTTATGAAAAAGGCCTCCATAATAATATTGTAATTCCCTTTTATCTGGTTGCTGAATGACATAATTTTCCTCATTTGAAATTTCTCTTATTTTGATTTAGACATTAATTTTTATCATAAATTATTTTCTGTCATTTTATTTACATTATTAATATTATTTCTCAGTAAATATATATTTTTTTAACTCAATTAGTGCATAATTATACGCAATCATTTTAGAAAATAAATTTTTATTATCGAGAGAAAAGCTAAACTGTGTTGCCACCATTTTGAAGAAATGTCATGAAAAAGCTTTTAAAATTAAAAATAAAATATAAAAATAGAAAAAAATTAAAAAACTGTTACTGTAATTAAAAAACTGCTACTTATGCTGTTACTGTTTATAAAATCAAACTGAGAAGATTAATGATTTAGACAGTTTCCCAATTTCATTAGAAGACTCTTCATTACAGAGCGAGATCCCGGGGCCCCCAGACCTCACTTATTTTCTCCAAACAAAATTCTCCAATCTTTAATAATACATGATCTTTTTGTACCGTTATTATCTAATCTAAGATTTAAACAAAAAAAAAAAAAAAAAAAAAAAAAAACAGAAAGGAAACAGTTTCTTGGTTTTAATTTTTTTCTAAATTTTGAAAATGATAAAATTCATAGGAAAAGTTTACAATAATAAATGCTTTGAACAATTTTAAGGAAATTTTTGTCAATTTCCTTTCTATCACTGTTTTAGGTGCACTGATTGAAAGAAATAATCCAAGATCGATCAAAATAGGTTTTTGAGGCCGAAAACGAAGACGTTGGAGGTCTGCAGGGGCCCGGGCCGGCAGAATCGTTTCGAATTTTCTAACGGACCGGGCCCGCAGATTTAGAATAGTTTTTTCAACGGGCCGGGCCGACAAACAACATAAACGGGCTGGGCCGGCAAAAAAATTGAACAAGTCCTACGGGCCGGGCCGGCAAAAAAATTGAACAAGTCCTACGGACCGGGCCGGGCCGATAAAAAAATTTTCGGGGCTGCCGGCCCGTTCGCAAGATTTAAGCAGGTAAAATAAAATATGAACTATTTTCAACAAAATGGTGTTTTGACGAGAATAAGTATAAATGTGCGTCACGAGTTATGCTAGTTTGGCAGCATTAGTATAAAAATGTACAGTGTAGAAATCGCTATCGGGCAGTTACATTGTGTGTAACCTGTTTTAATATTTTTTTAGCTGACTCGTGTCGGGCCGAGATCAAGCTTGCATTATTTTTCTACATGTAGACTAGCCGGACTGGAACTATACTTAATTGTTCTCAAGATCTGTAGGACGGACAACATGATCTTTAAAATTATTAACAGCGATAAAGAACTTATGTTAGCTTAATCTTTGGATATATACTTCTTGATGGCTTTTAAATTAATTTCTCAATAAAGCGAAAGTTTGACATATTTTCTGATTAATTTTAAATTGTAAAAGTATAAAAGTGATATGCCTGACTATTGAAGGGATTTGGAATCGAATGGAGTTTTTCATTTTTGGTAAATAAAATACCTGTGTAACCTTGTTGATATTTATAATAGTTTCTCAAATGACTGCAGGTTTTTCTCCCTTCCTATGCTATCACTTCCGGAAATTCTATTCAAAACGCTAACTATGACAGTATTTTATTTGCTTGCAGTTTTCTTAAATTGCTTGTATAAAAAAAAAAACCCATTCCATTATATAGTTTCTGAATAAAGATACCTGCTAAACTTATGCGTTTCTAAAAAAAAAAAAAAAAAATTAAAAAATATATCAGAAAGGAGCTTCTTTGAATTTAAGAGTGAATTTGGATTTAAAATCTTTAATAAAATGATATAGAAATATTTTTATAAATCTTCTTTTATTAAACAGCTTCAAAAGTTACGATGTTTTTAACTTTCTTTCTTTTTTCTTTTATTCCAAGCCATATTAAATTTTTAATAAATCTTTATTCGAATGTTGAAAGCCTAAATATCTAAGTAATTATTAATGCTGTTAATGTGTATTTCCAGTAAAATATACTGTAAAATCATTCCATAGATATGTATGCAGTATTCTTTTAAGGAATCTTAATTATATGACAAAAATCTGAATTTTTTAGAAATCGTAGAAATTGTAACGGGCCGGGCCGGGCCGGGCCGGGTTTGGTTTCACTGATTTCTGTACGGGCCGGGCCCGGGCCTGGAAATTCCGGCCTGTGCAGACCTCTAGAAGACGTCCAAAATTGTTTTGAAGTAATTAAATTGTATACTTTAAAGTAATTAATATACATACATAAATATAGATAAATTAAACATATTTATTAAATATTCCTTATTATTAATTGCTAATAGAATACTTATAATTATGTGTGTGGCTCCAGTTAGCTAATTCTGTGCCTTCGACCCAAAACTTTTTATTTTCATATAAAGTAAAACGCAATTAATTCATCAACGACACCAGAAAGATTTCCTAATTATACGAACATCAATTAATTAAAAAAATATTTTAGTTTTATGTATTTATTCGATTTATCTTTTACAATGATTTTTGTAAATAATAATCTATCATACTAGAACTGCCTCAAAGAGTATTCGAAACACTTCTGCGGTTTCAAACTGAAAATATTCTATTGTCTGCAGCTTTTAGTGAAATCGTGAGAAAGTTTAGTCATATGCATTGCTTGCTTTTTGCTTCATAATTTGTATTCATGTTTTAAATTAGTCATCATTGATAATTATAAACAACGAAGTTTGTTGCAATTAACACTTTCATCAGTCTCATTTGAGTCGATACAGCTCAAGTCGATGAATAATGTTGAAAATTTCCAAAGGAAAGACAAGATTTATGGAGTTCTGATAATTTCGATCCGGCCAAATTTTCGCCGAAAACGCTTAGCTTTTTGGCCCCAAACGAAAACGAATTTTCAGTCGATCGCTAATAATCCATTCTCCCAAACCTTTTACAGGGAAAAGATATATCGAAAGCTGTTAATAAATAGATTTACTAAAAAGACGATGGGAAAAAAAGAAACAGAAAAAAGAAGAAGAAAAAAATATAATAAAACAAATCGAAACTTATTTTTTCTTTTAACAAATTATTATGGAAAAACAATCATTTTGTAAAGTTGGTAGCGACATCTATTGATCTTATAATAAACATTTTTGTTGAAATCGGATTAAAGTAGCGGTTCTTAAAATTTTGTGATTTTGCAGACCCCTGTGACGCTGTGAGAATTGAGCCGGACTCCTAACAATGTTTCACTTATACAAGATAAAAAAAAAAAAATATTTTCATTTATACAATGCACTTTATTTCACAAGTTTTTACAATATCCAATTTTAATTAACATTTTCGATAAAAATCAGCTACATTAAAAATATTTATAATTATAAAAAAAGTTTCAATAGAATCGTATTTTTAAGCAAATTAAAAATTATTTAATAGATATGGATTTTGTATTTACTTTATTTACAAACTTGCAATACACGGTTCGACATTTAAAACATGCATTTATAAATTTAGTTCGACAATTAATCAATCAAAGGCTAAGCTTCTATTTTTATATTTTTGAACACAGAAACTAGACAAAATTGACCGTAATCAAAGTTTTATTACTTATATATATATATATATATATATATATATATATATATATATATATATATATATATATATATATATATATATATATATATATATATATGTATAAAAAAACCCTCGAATCTGTTGTATAAAACTTCGATTATAAGACCTTAAACTTTTTTTTAATTTCTAAATAACTCAAAAGAGGGCGACACTACCTTCAATTTTGCCAGCGACTGAAAACCAAGATCTTTACCCATTTTATTCTGGATATTGTCCCTTGTCCCTACGAGCGAAGACACTCGCGACCTGATGTTATTCCTAAACTGAGGTTATTTTATAATAACTCGTTTGCATTTCAATATTTTTTATTTTTTTTGCTTGGGACAGGTGAGGTCTTTCTCCATATCGCTCGTTTGTTGTTATTATTATTATTATTTTGATTTTGGTTGCAGATATATTTTTTTAAATGACACTTTCAATTTGGGAATCGGTTTTGAAAGTGAAACTAACTTTATAAAAAATATCTGCAACCAAAATAGAAAAAGTAAAAAAAAAAAAAAAAAAAAAAAAAGCGATGTAGAAATGACGTTAAAGTGTCTAAAATTATTAGATTATACGATTTAACTAGTTATTTTATAAAATAACGATTGTCTAAACGTTAAGTAGAGAAAACGGCGCGCGAAATACGTTTGAATCAGTTATAGCTGGTTTTAGTCGGTTTTCAATTGTTACTTTCTTCAATTTTTACGAAAAGAAAGCATTGGATTCGTAAAAATTTTCGACTGTCAGTTTTTGACGGATTTACACGTTTTTAAGGGTCAGTGATATCAAAAAATGTGTTTTTTACAAAATGTCTGTCTGTATGTGACACAAATTTTGTGGGCGCTCTATCTCAAGAACCGCTGCATGGAACCAAATAAAAATTTATATTCAGTTAGTTCCTGTTATAAATTGGTACTGAATAGTTTTTGGTGAAAATTGCTCAAAAAGTGGCGCTGCTATCATTTTTTACGATTTCCGCAATAGATCTATCGCAAGAACTAATGTACGGATTTTCATCAACCTTCAAATTCTTTTAGTTCATGATCCATTATCTTTATTTTGGTGTAAATCGCTTAACAGGTGACGCTGCTATGCAACATTTATCAGGATTTCCGCAATAGCTCCATCTTGAGAACTAATCCACGAATTTTCATCAAACATTAGATTCTATTACCTCATGACATGAATTGATATTTTCTATAGTTTGGTGTAAATCACGCAACAGATGGCGCTGCTATGCAGCATTTATCACGATTTTCGCAATAGCTTTACATCCCAAGAATTAATGCACGGATTTTCATCTAACTTTAGATTCAGTTAGTTCCTGACATGAAATGATATCTTCTACATTTTTGAGTAAATCGCTAAACAGCTGGCGCTGCTATACAGCATTTTTCACGATTTCTGCAATAGATCAATCTCGAGAATTAATGTACGGATTTTCATCAGGCTTTAGATTCAGTCGTCCTTGACATGAATTTATGTTTTTTACCTTTTGGGGGAAAACAGTCAGCAGATGGCGCTGATATGTGGCATTTTTGCGATTTCCACAATAGCTCTATCTTTAGAATTAATGCAAGGAATTCTCTAAAATTTCAGATTAAGTTATCCCTTAATATGACTTAGTGTTATTTATATTTTGGTTTAAATAGCCCAACAGAATTAATCATGAGAATTCTGTATGATATGAAATTCCGTTCATTAGTTTTTGAGGTATATTATCGCTAAAATAAGGTTAATCATGAAAAATGCAGCATAGCAGTGCCACTTATTGGGTGATTTACAAAAACCTAATTTGCGACAATTTATGTCCACATCTAACTGAATCTGATTTTTGATGAAAACCCGTGTATTAGTTCTGGAGATATGGTTACAGTAGAAATTGTGAAAAATGCAGCATAGCAGCGTCATCTATTGAGCGATTTACACCTAAATGTAAACAACATCAATTCATGCCAAGGGCTAACTGAATCTGAAGTTTGGTGGAAATCCGTGCATTAATTCTGGAACAGAGCTACTACAAAGATCGTAAAAAAAAAAAAAAAAAAAAAAAAAAAAAAAACAGCATGGCAGCGCCATCTGTTAAGTGATTTACACCAAAGACGAATCACCATTAAGACTACCCGAATATAAAATTTTATCAAATTCCATGCTTAGTTTTTGAAATAGGGCTGCAAAATTCGTGAAAAATGCAGCATAGCAGCGCCACTTATTGAGCGATTTAAACCAAAATATAAACAGCATCAGTTTATGTCCAGGACTAACATAATTTGAAATTTATGAAAATCCCGTACATTAGTTATGAGGTATAAATGTTGCGTAAATCGTGGTGGTGCATAGCAGCAAAATCAATGAGTGGTGCATAGCAGCACCACTTTTTGAACAATTTTCACCGAAAACTAATCAGAATCATTTTATATCAGGAACTACCTGAATATAAATCTGTATTAAATTCCGTTTATTAGTTCTTGAGGTAGAGCGTCCACAAAATTTATGTCACATACAAACAGGCAGAGTTATATGACTCGAGGAAATACAGACTCATAGATAAACATTTTATAAAAACATGTTTTTTTCGAATCTCTGACCCATAAAACCGGAATTCAACCGGAATCCCATCAAAAACCGGAATTCAAAAATTTTTACGAATTCATAACTTTCTTTTGTAAAGATAGAAGAAAGTAAAAATAGTAATAGATATTCTGTTTTTGTAAATTATTTATCAAATCATCTATTAATATAATTGAAAATGTATTTTTCGAAAGACTTTAATTATTTATCATTTGTCAATTTATAAAACAACGATTTGTTTCAATGTCAAATTGTTTATTTTATACTCAAACGGTTATGCAATCGTTATTCTATAAAATAACCAGTTAAACCATAGAATCCAATGATTTTGTACACTTAACCGGTCTTGGTTAGTTATTTCATGAAATAACTAGGTATTTTATGAAATAACTGAATTATATGGTTTAACGGTAACATATACACTATATGGCCAAAGGTGACCGGCCACTTGCAATTTTAGACATTTTGTTAAATATCTAGAAAAACACATGAGGAATTGACCTGAAACTCCCAGTGTGTAAACATAATAGTAGAGGTCATACATTTACGTGCTCGAAGTCTCATAAGGGACCATGAACAAATTGAAAAAAGAACGAATATCTTTTGGATAACCCTATCAAAACTAATGTAGCAAAAGCGTTCAAATTGTAGATTATGATTAAGTGGCTTGTTGTAATGCACTGTGTTCATGTTTATGCAGATAGCATGTATACTCGTACAGAAATTAAGGTTTTTATAAAAACAGTCCTAAATTTTTTCAAGTTTGTTTATAATTTGCAGAGTTCTTAATATAAAATAATGTTACTTTCTGAAAATATGACAAACAGCAGTGTACATAATACCTAGTAATCAGAATTAAAAAATAATAAAAATTGTATGAAAAATGAGCAGGTTTACTAAATAATTTTTCATTGCGCATGCGTGAAGTCTGTCAAAATTTCATTTGCATATTGTGTTAGCTAAAGGTATAGAGTAACTTTTGTGAAAGTCTCAAAAACATAGCTTGAAAATTCTGAAAGTGATCGCCAATAGAATAAGCTCAAAATCCGTTACTCCCAAAATGAAGCAAAAAAAGGAGAAGCTGTATCCATTTATCCATTGGACTAGTGTCAATATAGAATACACAATATGGCACGTGCTATAAATATTTGAATACAACCCCTCATTTTTTTGCTTCATTTTGGGAATAACAGATTTTGAGATTATTCTATCGGCGAATACTTTCAGAATTTTCAAGCCATGTTTTTGAGATTTTCATAAAAGTTGCTCCATACATTTAGCTAACATAACGTGCAAATGAAATTTTGATACCGTTCACGCAAACGCAATGAAAAATTATTTAGTGCTCATTTTTCATACAATTTTTATTATTTTTCAATTCTGATTGCAGGGTATTGTGTGCGATATTGTTTGTCATATGTTTAGAAAAGAACATTATTTTATATTAAGAAATCTGCAAATTATAAACAGAAAATTTAGAAGAATTAGGGACTGTTTTTATGAAAATAATTTCTCTACGAATATCCATGCTATTTATATTCTATAGGTCTATATATATATATATATATATATATATATATATATATATATATATATGCGTACATTTTTTAAAATTATTAGAGGGACTTTGTCAATGGCTTGTACAAGGGGTGGAAATCTGTCGCCCACTCCCTGGAATAAAATATTCTGAATCATGAATATAAAACAATAAAAACTGCTAAAACAAAATTACAAATAACCAGTGAAATTTTCCGTTTTATACAGGTTTTAGTCTATTTTAGCAGGTAAAAATTCGAAGTGTTTCTTTTGCTGGGATCATGAAATATTTCCCAAATGACAGGATTTCGTAATAGACAGGTACAGTTTACATAAGCTAACTTTATATTCATACAGTAAAACATAGGAAAAAGCAATCGAACGTGTACGAAACTTTTATTTTGTACAGGGTGAGTCATAAATATCGAAACAATAGGCTATCTCCTTAAATGTTGCCCCTAGACCCATACTTCCAATTGCAAAAATTCATAAAAAAGGTGAAATTTTTGATCAGATAAGTTGCAACACCATGGGGGGTCTATTTGTAGAAATACGAAAATTAAATTTTTATATGGCTCCCGTAGGGCAAAATTCCCATTAGTATATTATTCCTTATCCATCCCTAAATTAAACAAAAAAAAATTTCATCCCCATATCTAAAAACCTGACCGAAATATTAAAATCCAAAATTCTCCGAAATTCCTGACTTACACCACTTTTCCCTGCCTCTAAACGGTGATTTCTTGACTCAATTTCAATGTCAGATAGGGAACATTCACAAATTGCACTTTAATAAAAATCGATCTAAGATAGCGCTTTTTCTTTGGACATAACATAGCAGCGTATAGGTTTTGCGCTAAATTTGTATGAAAATATGCTGTTGACATCTGCACTAGAGGTCAGCACGGGTCAAAATATCTAGGTCCGGCCCAGAACTGATTCATAGGGAAAAAATTTGGTCCGGCCTGGAAAAATATTGAAATCATAACCCGATCCGGTCTGGAAAAAAGTTTAAATCCTCGAATTTCTACATAGATTTTTACTTCGGTGTGATTAAAAATTGTTTCATATGGAGGAGTTCTGACCAAAAATACTTATTATAGCTTTATGTTTTTTATATTTATACTTTATATTATTAAAGAATCATCAAAGACTGTGATATATTTATTTTATCAATGAATCTCTATTTATATGTTAATGTTTCCCTCATATTTTAATATCATTTTTCAAATTTCGATGCATTGGAGACTTTGAAAAATGTTATACAGTAAAACCTTTTAAGACGGAATCACATGGGAAAGAAAAAGTACGTTAGAGACAAATGCCCTACTTCGGAGGTATCTAAATAGAAGTTATTTTTTTTTTCTCAGGAATTATTATATTTATTTTGCATTGGCCAACAATTTTCCGTTTAAGACAGGATTCCGTCATAGATAGATTTTTTTCACTGGGTTTATTGTATTTAAATTGCTTTTGAATATACTATTCTTAAAAAAAATAATTTTAAAGTTTTTTTTTTTTTTTTTTTTTAAATAAAAGCGATTTCAAAATCTATGTGTTTTTCGTTAAAATTTTAAATATTTTATGAACGTATTAGTTCAGTTAGAGACAGTGATTTTAATACTGATTGTGTCGAGACCGGTATTAAAAATTTTGTTCATTGCATACCTAGGAAGAAGGAAGCAGTAAAGCGGTGAAGGAAGCAGTAAAGCGGTGTGAAAAATGATGTTATTCCCCGCCTGGGCCCAGAATGCAGATTTTTTAACAGCCTCTCCAGGACGATAAAAAGCCTGAAGTTGTGAGAGCTAAATTTTTAAAAAAGACTTACACTGCATCTTAGCAAAAGCATAGGGGGAACTGGGGTACATTGATACAGTTTTTTTCTAAGATTTTTTTTGGTGTCAAGAAAGTAGAAAATTCAAGTTTTTTTTCCATGAGGTGACAGCAAAACCTGTGTAGTATGTTATAAAAATGTACAATCATTGTTTTATGTAGTATTTTTGCATGTAATTTTAAAAAAATAAAAAAAAGTCATTTGTATCAATGTGCCCCATCCTCGGGGCAGATTGATACGTTTAAGAAAAATGACAACAAAATAATACCAATGCATATTTTTCATAAAAAATGAGTTAGAAAACCATTTTATATTTATTTATAAAAATTCAAATCACCCACAATTTATTTTTAAGCAATATTAAAGCAATCAAAATTAAATATATTATGACTTGATGTTTCTGTCTGTTTCTTGTCTGACTGTTGGCTGTGGTAACTTTGTCATATCTAGCACTTCAACCCGAGCATTATCTTCTTTCTTATGAAAGATGAAAAAATTACCAGTTTTTCTGTTTATAAATAGGTTCATAAACAGAAAATAAAGGATAATTATATTAAAAATTCTGTTTATAATATAAGTATCATTTTCTGTTCTGCAGTTTGTTTCTCTTACTTAACATTTCTCATGTCGAAAATACTTTTTTCTCTGGAGAATCGATATAAATTCGAGATTTGCCAGAATACCGTCCTTTTCTTTTGTTAGTTCTACTAAAACTAGATGCTGGGTAAGTTCCTACGTCTTCTGTTTTCAAAAATACTATAAAATGCTCTAATATAAAGAAATTAGAGCTATTTCACTTCAATAAAAACTAATATTAGAAATTTTTCGTGAAAAAAAGGTTGCATTAAGGAGTGTATGGTAAAAAAAATAATAAAAGATAATGAAAATATGAACTATTAAAGGATTTAGGCTGTATCAATGTGCCCCGTCATAAACTGTATCAATGTGCCCCATACAGCGATTTTGAATAAAATGAGTCTCAAATCCAACACTTCACAATATATCTAACAATAAATAATGAGGAACTGATAAAGAGTAGCAGTACTTACCAGGGAGAGTATTCATTTTGGTTGAAAATACTGGAACAGTTGTATAATAGCATTTCAATTGTACAACTCAAATTTACTTTTGAACAACAAAAACAATAAACCACCCGTCTCATTTCATCAAACTGCTGAATCATTCCAAGATTTTCTGTATGTAGTTGAATACACTAGCATCACCTTTTGGAGCTGTTGTGAAACTTCCTGTAATGACCCTGTGAGCGGTAGAGGGGGTGTATCAATGTGCCCCATGTATCAATGTACCCCAGTTCCCTCTATATATAAAAAAAAATGACGGTCATTTAAACAGTACAGAAAGGAGATGGAAATGAGAAAAGTTAAACTCGATCGGAAGTTTGAGCTACAGAAAGGAATTACTTTACACTTTCAATTTTTTAAAAAGCTTTAAACATTTTATTAGGAGCCAAACTTTATTTAAAACTTTAAATTCGTTTTTCTGCATGAAAAGTTTTTTCCCCACTATTTCTCGTCTTTAAATCATTAAAAGTCTAGAAGTGTTCAAGAAAAAGGTGCAAAAACATGAAACATGACATTTTTGATTATTTTACATTAGTTTTGTTTTGAAAAAATATTTACTTTTGAAAATATGACTTTTTTAATCATATGATTTTTTAAATAAATATTTTTAATAGTTTTAAAATTAATAATGAAAAAAAGCCCCTGGAACAAAACAAAAATTAGCTTTTCATTTTTAATGAAATGGAAAGAAATTAAAATCCGATAAGTAATGTTTCGAGCTATAACGATTTTAAATTATCCCATTTAAATTAGTTTTTTAAATTAGTTTTAGAAATTTCTATAAATCTTATGAGAAATTTTAGGATGAGATTTTTTTTAGCAAATTATATGGCTAACCTCAAAAAAAAAAGAAAAAAATAATCGAAATTCTAACTCAAAAGATAGATTTTTTTACGTTTCCTAGAACTGTTAAAGTAACATTGTTCCTTGAATTGCGTGCATTTCAGTTTGTGTCTAATCCCTTAAAACCCGATGAATTATTAAAACGACTGTAACTCTGAAAATTTTAAAGATATGAAGATGAAATTTTTTGTGTTTGATTCAGGACTGGATATGGAAAGTTTGCCTAATTAGAATTTTTACCCTATGGGGGCCGTATAAAAATGTAATTTTCGTAATTTTTCATATAGACCCCCATGGAGTTGCAACTTATCTTATCAAAAATTTTACCTTTTTTTTATGAATTTTTGCAATTGGAAGTATGGGTGTAGGGGCAATATTTAAGGAGATAGCCTATTGTTTCGATATTTATGACTTACCCTGTATAAGTTTATGAATAATTAAGTAAAATGTATGGCAATATTTCCTTCTGGAGTATCAAAATTTCTGTTTAAGACAGGATTATGCAATAGAAGGTTCCCTTATAAGAAGTTTTACTCTACATATAGCGTAAATATAAATATCTAATGTATCTTACATAAAATACAAGATCACTGTTTGTTTGTATCTACTGCCGATAGCTATTAGTATTTCAAAAAGTTATTGGAACTGCCCGAGCCCTACGGACCTTTACATCTCTATGCCTCGTATATATATCACATTAGGGATCCGGAGGCTACCCCTCTTAATTTAGGAAAATGGATTTTTCCTTCAGAATTAATCAATTTACTTCAATTTTTGGAAAAAGTTTGTACTGATAAGTTACTTCTCTGATTACCTTACCTTAGTTTTGGGGTTCTTTTGCGACGTATAAAAGGGGAATAGGCGATTACCTCTAACCCCTTAAATTATATAAATGGGGTTTTATGCAGAAGTATTCGATTTGCTTCAAATTTCAGATATAGGTTCAGTATGATAAAGTGCATCCCTGATTAGTTTTGAGGGTTCAATCATTAAGTATAAAGGATGGAAATGGGAGAGCTAATCCCACCCTTTATTTGTTTTCCGAAGGGCGCCATTTCTTGAAAAAATAAGGCTGTAATATAAAAATAGTATGAATAGCCTGTGATGCCATTGGTTTAACTAAACAATATTATTTTTAATTTTACTAATTTGGAATGCCGAAATTATTCGTATATAGGACCTGCTATTTAACCAGTCATGAAAGACACTAGGTTGCAAAATTTGGGTTGCATCAAGTTTTTCAGCTTCTGATAATTTATTCTTGCATATTTGTAACAATAAATCCGAAAATATTTTTCAGTTTTTACCATCAAATAAAGAGTTTTTGCAAATATCTGTTAATATAGATACAATAATTGCATTTTTAAACTTTTTTTTTTTTTTTTTTTTTTTTTTTTTTTTTTTTTTTTACATTTTAGCGCTGAATCTAAAATTGATCTTCATTTTTAACCATAACGTCAAGAGTTTTATCAAAATAAGAAAATTGTTATTAATATGGAAAATATGAAAATCAACGTATATAGTTAATTATAAAAAAAAATGAAATAAAAAAGTTGAAATAACTTTGTTCCGTTCCGGAAGTGTTTGGCTCCACCTGGCAAGCACTTGTAAAAAAGGACAGTTAAGCTGTTGATCGTCAAAGCATCAGCACGTACTCATATATTTAATCATCCATACATCTGTTGAGCTGTGGAAATTATTTTAAGTTTTATTATTGCAAATTAGTTCACCATTCGTGGTTTCGTGTGTTTATGTGTTGTGTGTATTTGTTAAAATGAAATTAAAAACTTTAAAAAGAATTTCAAGAATTCAGTCCATTCTATCGACAAACTTAAAATTTATTAAAAAATAGAATAACAAATATATAGAGAAAAGCTTAAAATAAATAACTGAGTAAAAATCGAAAAAATGTATTGAATAAATCGATTATTTAAAGAAAATTATACATATATATATACATACAGGGTGGTCATAAAAAAACTTTGCTGATATATGGAGCTCTAGCGGCCAGTCCGTTCAGCCGATCGAGGCGAAATTTCAGATATAGCTATTCAGAGGTATGAGCTCGAGATTCTGTGAACAGCAACAAAATGGCGCTCACGGTTACAGTTATAGTTACAGAAACTCGAAATTTTCCAATGGCAACACCCAGTTTTTTCATCGCAAAATGCTCAGCGCATGCGAAAACCCTAAAGAGCGTTGGAACGGTATGGTTATTGCAATAAACACACGCGTTATGCTCGCACAAAATCAGCTGTACGAACGGTCCCCCCAAAAACAGGACCAAGGCGCACGAAGAAAATTTGAATATGGCAGAGACAAAATACCAATCACGGAACGTCGTTTGCCAGATAGTCAGCATAGAAAATGGATAAAAAGTGGGGTGGGAGTGTTAGTTCTTCAGTCGGAGCTCGCAGATGCCAATAAAATGACTTCGTTTGTAGTGAGTTGAAAAAATTATTATCAAAATGAGATAAGATAAATGCTGCGAAAACTTGGCGCGTTTACCGTAGAAACCATCGCCAAATACGTGGCCTTTGCATTTCACAAGCTCTTCGTGATTTAGTAATGATATTCGAAGAAACTGGCAGCACCTGTGATGGTCCGCGATCCGGACGACCAACTGTTCCTGAGGACACTGTTATGGAAGTGCATCACATAGTGACCACACAGCGGATGCAAACTACAAAAGGTGCATCTCGTGTTTTTGATATTACCGAAATCAATGGTCTTAAAGTTACTGTTAATCCGCTTGTTTCCTAACCGGTACCAGCGCGCTCAGATGTTGGAAGTGAGGGACCATCAACAACATATAGACCCCTTGCATTGACGTCACAGCAATGATTCGCTGCCACAGATTTTTCAAAAACGTTTCTCAGTCGTTTTTAGAGTATAATCATCATTTTTCTCGACCTGCCATATAAGTTTTCCTTGGGAGCTCCATTCCAAAGTAATCATTTTGACTTTCGATAAGTATGTATTACAGGCAAGCAGCATAAATGAGCAGTCTTAGCATAGACATTAAAATTAACATTGGTTTATGAAGCAGCTGAAAATGCTTAATTGAGAATGGCTAGTATCCAAAAAACCAATATTTCTGTTTGAGTGAACAGATGAATACAGTCAACAAACGTCTCGAAAAAGTTTTTTTTTCTTTTTTCTTAAGAGGCAGCAAAAGAAACTTTAGTTTTAAAAATGCTTTTTAGTTCACAGGCTATGAAAGCCTGAGAAGTTGTGTGCCCACCGGCTCTGGTATGTACGTACGTATATATGAAAAGCGATAACTCATGATAAAAATATCCGATTTGCTTCAAATTTTAGATATCAGTTTATTCTGGTAAGGCGCTTCCTTGATTAATTTGGAAGTTCATTGGATAAATATAAGGGGGTAACGGGGACCAATCCACTCCCCTTAATTTAGATAAATGGGGTTTTCATGCAGAATTATCAGATTTTATTCAAATTTTAGATACTTTCGATAGGATCGTTATAATGGGGCACCCCAGTGATTAATTTTGGTGTTCATTGGTTGAGTATAAAGGGAGGCGTAATGGTGGGGGGGGGGGCTTCTTAATTTATGTAAATGGATTTTTCACGCAGAATTTACCGATTTGCTACAAATTTCAGGTATAAATTCATTTTGATAAGGCACTTCCCTGATTTGTTTTGGAGACTCGTTGGTTAAGTATAAAGGGGAGATCGGTTACTATACCCCTTAATTTAAGTAAATGAGTTTTCCTGCAGAATTAACCGATTTGCTTCAATTTTTGGATATAGGTTCACACTGATGAGACTCTTCCCTAAATAGTTTTAGGGGTTCTTTTGTTAAATAAAAAAGGGGGATACAAGCGATTACCCCCTTAAATTAGATAAATGGGTTTTACGTAGAATTATCCTATTTGAATCATTTTCGATATAAATTCTTTCTGATACAGTGAATCCCTGAATAGCTTTTGGGATTTAATGGTTAAGTATAAATGGGGAAAAGCAGGATAACCCCTCTTATATTAAATAAATGGGTTTTTATTCAGAATTATTCGGTTTGCTTCGGATTTTAGTTATACGTTCATTTTGATAAGGTATATCCCTGATTCGTTTTGGGGGGTTTCAATGATTAACCCTTGCCAGCATACTGCGCCCGGTACTGGGATACCTAAATTTAATTCCAAACTTGCCAATGGCATCAATAATATTTTAGTAAAATTTATCTTTTACAATTAAAGCTTAAATTAAGGATTTCAAAATGTCTAAAAAATTTGTTTGTGAATTCCGGTGTCAGTCGATAATTTCTCATTTTACTAATAGATTTTGCCCGTGCCGGAAAAGGTTAAGTGTAAAGGGGTGAAAGGAAGGAGCTAATCCCCCCTCTTAATTTGTTTCACGAGGGGCATTATTCCTTGAAAAAATAGGCTTGTAATATACAATTAGTTTGAATAGACTGTGAGCTGAATTCCCCCAGTTTAGCATGGCAGTATTCCTTTTATTTAAATATAAAAAAATTTAATTAATTTCTGCGGTTTCTAATGATAAGCATCTGTTTTCGAAATCGTGAATGACTGGAAAGAGATTATTATGCAGTTTTATTCGCGATTATTGCATTATATTTTTGTGGATTAAGAAATATATATATATATGTTACATTATACTTTAAAATTAAATTGATTTAAAATATTTACGCTTTTAAAACTATTTCACGCAAAAAAAGCTGATTTAAAATAACTGAAATCCATTGATCAACTATTAAAAGCAATAAAATAAAGGTTGTTCGAATTTAAATTAATTAGAAAAGTTTAATCTTTTATGGATGCGCCATTCATGAGTTCGCAAAAATCTTTTGCTAAGTGCGTTTAAAAAGCCGGAAATGTAAATTGCTCTCAAAACCATTCAGTTTTATTATTATTTTATTAAAAGCATTTATTTATAACTTATTTTAAAAACAAAATAAAAAGCCCTTTAAAAGTCAAATTTATTTGAAAAGTTCAAGTTCTTTAAAATGTTTTTATTGATCTAATAAATTTAAAACTATGATTGTTATTGATGATATATTTAGAAGCATAAACCACAAATGTGTAAAAGTTAACTTGAAAAAAATTAACTTCATAGTGTTTAAAATAAAGTTTCGGTTTTAAACCAACAATAATTCTTCACCAAAAACAGTGGTAGAAAGAAAGAAATGAACTAAATGTATTCTCCTTCTGTTTTTTTTTAATTAATTAGAATTTTGATTAAAATTTTTGCAAAATAAATGCACTTTCGACAATTCGTCAATGAAATCTTGAATTTCCTACGCCATTTTTAAACCTACAGGAGTGCAATGCATTCATATTTTTAAAACGGGGTATTAACTTCTTTCTTTTTATGGTGCATTTCTTAAAAAATGTCTTCTTTCTTACGTGCGTTAATAATTATATAAATACGCAGCATCTATAGTCGTTATTCAATCCATCCGTCTTCCATTCAATCGCACCCGTCGGCCTAATCGTACAGAGTTTTTCGTGGTTTTTTTCGAACTTTGGATTTCCTTGCGTAAATATGTATTAGGTCTCCTTAGAAAGAACTACACGGAGAACCCCCCCCCCCCCCCCCTAGGATTATATCTCTTGTGTTGATAAATTGCCGCCATAGACACAACTAACCAACCGTCTGTCTTCCACACATGACAGCGCAAAAACTATCCAACCAATTGGTTGAAATTTATAATGCATGATAGTTGCATTATTTTGTTGATTATTTTGTTTCAAATTTCATGAAAATCGGATTTATACTTTAATGACAGGAACAATCAAATGTATTCCGCTACATTACAACCAATGGGAAAAAAATAGTTTCAAGTGTATTTTAATGATGTTACACTCTGTCGAACATAAAAAGATTGATATGCATCTATGAAATATAATAAAATATGCATTCTGTACAATGTATAGTGCAAAGAATAATTGTTATTTATTTACAGGGACATACAAAAGCATACCATTACATAATGGTATTGAAGGGAAAATTGTTTGGGACGCATTTTAATTATATTAAACTATTTCACATTTTATGATATACATATACGTTGCTGAGTTTACTACAACTTACT
Organism: Maratus speculifer; assembly: GCA_964019185.1. Taxonomy (NCBI): domain Eukaryota; kingdom Metazoa; phylum Arthropoda; class Arachnida; order Araneae; family Salticidae; genus Maratus; species Maratus speculifer. The sequence continues at coordinate 17,505,376 of OZ025292.1, read as the reverse complement.
TCCTGATCATAGTAAGCAAGTATTTACAGGGCCATGCAAAAAATTTCGAATACTATACTGTATTTGAATTTCTGTTTACTATTACACCAAGATCTGAATATTTTTAAAATTTCGTTGTAGTATATAAACGCATCTCAAAAGAAAAAAAAAAAAAAAAAAAAAAAAAAAAAAAGATCGTTTCTGTCATGCGCAAAGCAACCAGTAGCCGCGAATTTTTTCGAAAAGATTGAAACTCATATTTTTGAAAACCGCATATTTTTACACAATCGAAGAGAAGACGGGGGTTTTTTTTGTTAACTAGTTCCTTCCAAATTGGGTTCCAGGGAAATGATACCATACCGAAAAGTTAATATATATATATATATATATATATATATATATATATGAAAACGACCCATTTTGAAAAATATTTTTCAAAGGGGAATATGAAATTCCCCTCAGTGTTTTTTCAAGTTGATTACGGCATTTAAAACATAAAGACATGTTTTTTCAAAATATAACTTCCGTTTTCAAATATGTTATATAGCTTGGTCGTTCCAGATTGAAAAAGAACAATAATAAAACACTCCAAATTGCTACGATTGGTTCTGCATCTATGTTCAGTTGTGTAAATCGGGTTTCTGGGCATGCGTGAGTGAGACATTCGATGGCTCGAAACAAAATAAATGATTTCATGATAAGGGTTCTTTGCAATATTTGAATAAAAACCTAATTAATTATTATTAATTTAAAATTCTACATCTCTGGTGCTCTAGAAGTCTTGGGCAACTCTCACATGAATTTTCAGCCTTGTACATACGATTAATTTCGCTAACTGTCGCGGATACAAAGATAAACAAACAGATACACAGACCGGGCGATGCTTTCTTTTTATTAGTATAGCTATAAATAATACCTCATGAAGTGAAGTCACATTTATAAACAGATATTTTTACAAAAAAAAAAAAAAAAAAAAAAATTAAATTAAAAATTATTTTTAAATGACAAAAAAATTGCATTTTTCTAAAGAATAAATCATTGAGGTGTACTTCGAAGCTCTTATGGTAGAATCAGATGCACCTATAATGTATTACATTTACAGCGACAGACAAAAGTAACCTACACCAGAGCCATTGAATATGAGAGCCCAGTCATTACGTGTTAAATTTCTTAGCGCACTTCAGCGCCACAGCGGCTGGTGGGCGAAACAGATTGCGCTGCAGGGAAACCACCCACCAGTTCCTTTTACCGTTTGTATCGGTGTTTTGTTTTCGCACTCTCTTTAAAAGGTTGCTAAATTATTGATACGTCAAAGCTAAAACTTTTACGAAAATAAAATAATTGGAATTAAAAAAGAATTTCGCACATATTTTAACGAAAATCAAATAATTCAACAAAAACATTTTATTGCTGTATTTCATGATATACCTTTTTTTTTTTTTTTTTTTAAATTATTTTTAATTGGAATAATGGTTAATCTTATGAAAATGTTCAATTTAAGACATTTATCTGCAGAATTTCAAAATAAATTTTAAGTTGCTTTTTTAATAGCGATTTAGTATTTTAAAAAAATCCCTTTCGGCATGGCCTATAGGCGGAGGTAGATTTCGAAAAGTTTTCATCTCAAAAAAAAAAAAAAAAAAAAAAAAGCCTATCTTTACTCAAGTGCCCATTTTGGCAATATATTTTGAATTATATTCTTACTTTATTTAAAAAATTGATCAATATGCTCATTATATAGTTCCTAAATAACAAAAAACTGTTAATTAAATTCGTTTGACAGCAAAATTGAATTTAAAAAGGAGTCATAAAATAACCAATTTATTATTTTAATACATCCACAATTCTTTAATCAAGATCGCTTTGAGAAATTTTGTGCGAAGTGCCCACTTTGACAGATTTTTTTAAATATATATTTAGCCTTTATCAAAAATCTGACCAATACGGCACATTACACAGTTCCTAAATAACAAATAACTGTCAATTGAATGCGTTTGAGAGCAAAATTAAATTTAAAAATGAGTCATAAAATAAACAATTTGTTAGTTGAATACAACCTCATTTCTTTTATCATGATCGCTTTGGGAAATTTTTTTGCGAAGTGCTTACTTTGACAGCTTTTAAAATATATATATTCACCCTTTATCAAAAAATCGACGAATACGCACATTATATAGTTCCTAAGTAACAAAAAACTGTCAATTGAATGCGTGTCAGAACAAAATTGGATTTAAAAATGAGTCATAAAATAACCAATTTGTTATTTGAATACCCACAATTCATTAATCATCTCGCTTTGGGAAATTTTGTGCGAAGTGCCCATTTTGGCAGCCTTTTTTTAAATATATTCTGCCTTTATCAAAAAACTGGCCACTCCGTCACATTATATAGTTCCTAAATAAGAGAACCTGTAAATTGGATGCGTTTGAGAACAAAAAAAGATTTAAAAATGAACTCGGTAAAAACGCAATTTCTTAAATTTCCTCAAATTTTAATCACCATAACTTCGTGAAATTCTGTTCAAAATACCCTTTTTGGCAGCTTTTTAAAAAATATATTCTGCCTTTATTAAAAAACTGGCCAATACGTCAAGTTATATAGTTCCTAAATAATAGGACCTGTAAATTGGATGGGTTTGAGAACAAAAATGAATTTAAAAATGACCCATAAAAAACGCAATTTGTTATACTTAATGAATTTTTTAATGATGAAAACTTCGGGAAATCTGTTCAAAATACCTTTTTTGGCAGCCTTTTTAGAAATATATTCTGCCTTTATCAAAAAATTGGCCAATACGTCGCATTATATAGTTGCTAAATAAGAGGATCTGTCATTTGGACGCGTTTAAAATCAAAAATGAATTTTAAAATGAGTCAGAATATAAGCAGTTTGGATTTGAGGTTTTTTCTCCAACTCCTATTTTTGTTTAATTTATTTTTGCTATAAGAATTGGTTCTATGAAAAACTTGTCAATATAAAAGTTGTAGATATTATTGTGAAGATGTAAAATAAATTTTATTAGATTTAATTGCTTAAGAATTGAGTAAGTTATGGGTTTTTTTCTTTTTCCTCCCCCCTTTTTCTTTTCGTTTTTAATTTTTTTCATCGGTAAAAATTGGTCCTATCAAAAACTTGTAAATACAAAAGTTTTAGATAATATTGAGTACATTTATATAAAATTTAGTTGGATTTGATATCTTTAGAATTGACGAAGTTATGAATTTTTTTCTCCCAAAAACCATGTTTTTTTCGCCTCTTGAGCCCATTTTTAACTTTATCAAAAATCTGTCAAGCATAAACTTTTTGCCCATTTTTTAGAAGTAATATAAACTTTAAACTGATTCGATATCTATTTTAATTAAAAAGTTATCGCGTTTTTTCTGTTTTCACAAAAACCCTCCTAACTTCCACCCCTTTGGACCGATTTTGCCCATTAACGAACTTAACCGAGATTTTATGCCCCTTGATTTTATGTAAAAGTTTGATGAAGATCTGAGCATAATTATGGAAGTTATCGTGTCTAGAAGAAAGTGATATACACCGATAGATAGATAGATAGATAGATAGATAGATAGATATATATATAAACTTTTTTACTGATGGTAGTTTTGGGGTCTAGGAGTCATGATTCGTGTAGATCCGCAAAAATTTTTCAGAAATTCCAACATGGGAGACAATGCAATAGGTAGTATTTCATACGAAATCTACCTAATATAGTGATATAAATCTTTGCTTAGTATCAAATAAATTCATTTGAAGATTTTATGTACATACAGGATAAGAAAAGGGAAAAACTATACATAGACGTATATATATATATCTATGTTATTTTTTTTTTGGGGGGGGGGGTGGAGTAAGGGATTAAAAACTAAGAAATTAAAAAATTTTCAGTATTTTTTTTATCTAAATCAGCCATGTATAAAATTTTTAATTTAGCATACTTTTAGTACCATGATGAAATTACAAAAAGTTATACGTATTGAAATTGTTAAATTAAACTTGTTAAGTTGAAAAACTGAAAGCTTAATTTATTCTACATTTTTCTAAGTATAACTTTTTGCAATTTCATCATGGTACTAAAAGTATGCTAAATTAAAAATTTTATACATGGCTGATTTAGATAAAAAAAAATACTGAAATTTTTTTAATTTCTTAGTTTTTGATCCCTTACTCCCCCCCCCCCCCAAAAAAAAATAACACAGATATATATATATATGCGTCTATGTATAGTTTTTCCCTTTTTTTATCCTGTATGTACATAAAATCTTCAAATGAATTTATTTGATACTAAGCAAATATTTATATCACTATATTTTAAAATACTAAATCGCTATTAAAAAAGCAACTTAAAATTTATTTTGAAATTCTGCAGATAAATGTCTTAAATTGAACATTTTAATAAGATTAACCATTATTCCAATTAAAAATAATTTAAAAAAAAGTATATCATGAAATACAGCAATAAAATATTTTTGTTGAATTATCTGATTTTTGTTAAAATATGTGCGAAATTCTTTTTTAATTCCAATTATTTTATTTTCATAAAAGTTTTAGCTTTGACGTATCAATAATTTAGCAACCTTTTAAAGAGAGTGCGAAAACATGTTGTATAAATCAATCGTAAAAATTCTTTTTTAGTTCCAATTATTTTATTTTTGTAAAAGATTTAGCTTTGGTGTATCAGTAATTTAGCAACCTTTTAATAATTTTTCTTATTTACTTAAATTAATATCTTAATCCCTCCTCTTACTGCACATATTTATTAAATGTAGCAATATATACATGTATTAACACAGGACATGATAAACTTTTGTAATAATTTATCCAGTACTTTGTTGTTGAAATATCCACTACTAAATGTTTAATGCATTTTTTAAGGTTTCGCTAAACTGCAATAATGAAAAAATGCAATTCAAAAACTAATATCATGTTTTAATACACTCGCAAAATTTTTTTAAAGAAAATTATCTGTAGCAAATATTGAAATTTGTCAAGTCATTTCTTTATTACACAGTATTTCAGTAACAAATAAAAGAGTTTTTCACAAGAACACACACTGGAGAATTGACAATTTTATTCCTATGATACTTATGCAATAGTACTAACTAAGAATTTTTAATTAATAATGTTATCAATTTAATTTTAATTTTTCCAGTTATAAGAATGAAATTCATGTCACCGCATTCAAAGGAGCGTACCCGAATTCAATACTTAACACCATAGCACCTTTACAAACAAAAGAAAAACAACAATCTCTCTATATTTAATGAAGTTTTCATTACAGTAGAGATCAAACTCAAATTAAGAAAAGGTATAATTAAAAATATGAAATTTCAATAAAGATTCATATTCATTATTGATCTAAGCTCACTAACAACATTGCGTAATACAGAATCATGATCTTTCTAAATGTAATGCTAGAAAGCAGCAATTGAAGTAAGGAATTCTCATACCAAGCATAAAATTTTGAAATATAATTATTTAAAAAAAATTCATTATATATATTTTAAGCTGAAAACATATTCAGTTATGTGTTTAACATTTACTCATGTCAACAAATATGCATTAGCCACCATTCATTCTGTCGATATCAGTTTTTAGCATTGTTGGCAGTACATTTTGATTAATTTTACTGATGCAAAGTTTTATGTTAATCATTAAACTTAAAAAATAAAAATATAAGAACCTTCAAATTGATTTTTATGGATTTATACACAATATGTAATGCAGAGCTTGATGTCGAATGTCACAAAAAATGTTGAATCGTTATGGAATTTTTCTCCCAAAGTAAAATTGCAACCAGGCAGATTTAGTATGTACATCTGGCAGATTCATTGTTATATATATAAATCAAAGCTGCAATGGGTCAGAAATTGCTACTAATATAAATTTATAGGAGAGGGTACATAAGGATGTTCAGGATACATCCTAACATGTAAAGAGAATTTGACGTAGACAAAAATCCTCTGAGGTGTTCCTGTATGGGTAGTGTTTTAGTAAAGTAAAATAATGATAGCAGTTTGAAAATTCATTTACTAATTTTATTTAAACAAAAAAAAAAAAAAAAAAAAAAAAAAAAAAAAGCATAAAGTAGCATGATGAAAGTAAAAAAACGCAAACAAAAAGATGCGCTAAGTAATTTAATGATAATGCACAAGTTCACAAATCAAAGTACATATTTCAAAAATATTCTTCACAAACAAACCACATACTTTAAGATGATTAATATTCAACATAAGCTGTTCTACATAGTTCTACAAAACATTTTTAAATTATTAGACCTTTTATAAACTGCAATGTGTATTTAAATGCCAACTCCAAGTGGAGAATTCACACAGAACAATTTGCATAAAAATAGCAAAAAATTAATTAATTAGCTTTAATTCATCATATAAGCCTCTCATAGAATTTATTGTTAAGACCCAACTCTTTAGTCCTTTCGATGCAATTCTTCCTTCTTTTGGAAGCTCATCTGTGTTGCTAGAATTGACAAAATGACTTTTTTTTTAAATTTCTTCAGATGTAAGTTTTCTTTTTTTCTTTGGTGGCTCATCTCTGCTGCTAGAACAGACAAAATAATATTTCTTTAATTCTTCATATGTATCAGTCCAGAACTGCAAATGAGAACTATCAGAAGCCACACAACGATACTTTGTACCATTTGGAGGATGTTTACTGTTGCCATTACAAGAGTCAAATAGGTCATTTATCATCCTCACAAAGTCAGCAGTTGCAGCAGATTCAGCTGGCAGAAAATTGCCTGAAATTACTGCACTCATTCCAGCAGAGACACTGTTACTGAAAATTTGTCTTGCAATTTTAACCTGAAAATAATTAAAGACAGATTAAAAATAAACTTTAGGAAATTTTAATGCTAAATATTTTTATATTCTAATACTTAAGACATGTTTCAAATAAAATTTATAAAAAAAGAGAAATAAGAGTAAAATAGAAAAAAAAAAAACTTTACCAAACGTATTTGTTTGTGCTTCAAACATAGAAAGGAACTAACTCTACTTTTAACAAGACAGCTGTTGCAAATCACACCTATTCGTTATTAGGTAACTGGTATTCTTAAAGATAAGAAATACCAAATTGTTACTTAGAAATATGGCTCGTTAGTCGTATGTGTCAATACGTATGATTCCATGTGATTTCGAAACTTTTTAAAACTGAATAAATTAAGACCAATCTGAAAATTCGAAAAAATTCGTTATATGGAGATAGATATTTCGCAATATAGAGAGGGGTACATGGACGCTATTCTGCCTTTTGGTTCGAGGCATTAAAAACTTCCATTTTATCCTGTGGCATATCTAGACTTATCATTTCGGAGGGGACAGATTTATTAAAAGTTTCTAAGAGGGAATCGCAAGAAACATTAAAAATTCCGCTTTAAAGGAGTTTTTATTAAATCAGGTAACACACATCATAACAGGAAACGCATTATACCAGCAGTTCCCAAACTTTCTTGGTACGCGACCCACCTTTCAGTGAAAAAAAATTTCGTGACCCACTAAAGAAAAAGTTGTATATCAGTATAGCAATTTTTGTACGATCTCTATACGCTCGGATATCCTGTCCAACGAAAAACGCAAATTTTTGTACGGAAGATATATTATCAACAAAAACAAGAATCGGTAATCTCAATGTGTGTCAGCGAATAGTAATTAAAAAAATGCACAAACAACAAATATAGCTAAAAATACATTTAATTATTATGAACACATAACTTTTTGGTCAATTAGATACTTCCTCCTGAAATTGTCATATCATATCTTTTCAAACAGATGAAATAAAAGATATATTTTAATAACAAACCTTGATTTTTCCGAGACCCATCAAAATAACTGCCGTGGCCCACCAGTGGGTCGCGACCCATAGATTGGGAGCCGCTGCATTATACAATCAAATCTGCTAAGATAGAATAGAATACGATTGGGAAAATTTTCGGTTTAAGCAGATTTCCGTCTTAACAAGTATAATTCCATGGTTCTACCACATTTTTTGAAGTGGGTTACTGAAAATTACTAAAAGGTATCTCAATAAATAGTAAATAAAACTGAAGTAAACAGCAAATTTAAAATTATTTAAGAACGTTCTCGTTCTAACCCTCCCCCCCCCCCATCCATACACACACACACACACCTCCTTCAACACATTTCAGAACTCATTTTGGAGCATACATGCACGACATTTTGTAAAACTTAAGTATTGAAAAATGTTTTTACTTTCTTCTATCTTCAATAGAAGAAAGTATTGTAATCGAAATTTTTTCGACTTCCGGTTTTCGACGGATTTACACGTTTTAGGGGTCAGAGATTCCAAAAAACATGTTTTTACAAAATGTCTGTCTGTCCGTGTGTCTGTGTGTCTGTGTGTCTGTATGTCGCCATTCTACCATCAAAAAGTGTACCATCTACCAGTCTACCATCAAAATTCTGTGCATAACTTCAAAGAAGTTATGCATAGAATTGAACCAAATTTTTTGTGAATGTTTTTGGCTGTGGCAAGCAGATCCTACATCAGTTTTGAAATATTCCGTCGGAAGGTTGCACTGCAATCGCGATTTTTGTGCCATTTTCAATATTGTACCGACCAAAAGTATATGAAGTTATGCATCGAATTGAACCAATTTTTTTGTGTAAGTGTATGGCTATGGCTAGTTGGTCCTCCCTGAATTTGAAAAAAATCCGCCGGAAGGGGGCGTTGCAATCGCGATTTTTGTGCCATTTTTAATATTGTACCGACCAAAAGTAAATGAAGTTATGCATCGAACTGAACGAAATTTTTTGTGTAAATGTATGGCTATGGCTAGTTGGTCCTCCCTGAATTTGAAAAAAATCCGTCGGAAGGAGGCGTTGCAATCGCGATTTTTGTGCCATTTTCAATATTGTACCGACCAAAAGTATATGAAGTTATGCTTCGAATTGAACCAAATTTTTTGTGTAAGTGTATGGCTATGAGTAGTTGATCCTCCCTGAATTTGAAAAAAATCCGCCGGAAGGGGGCGCTGCAATAGTGAATTTTATGCCATTTTCAATATTGCACCACCTAAAAGTGTATGAAGTTAGTTCTACAACTGAAGTAAATTTTTTGTATATGATTATTTTTTGGAAAGGCAAGTAGGTCCTCCTTGAATTTGAAAACAAATCTGCCTATCATTCTATTGTCCATCGGCTCGTACAGAGACGGAAATTCGTTTTTACTTTGGTTAATTGATTGAAGTAGAAATTAAAGACGAAAATCAAAGTTGGTATGGCATTGAATTAAAATTATTAAAGCATTAAAATGAGCAACTATTTTTTTTAATATTAAAATGTACGTTTGAGATAGCAGAAAGTTTTGGGATTGGCACATCCAACTAGTTTATTTTCTCATAAAAGAGATACATTTGGAATCCCCTATGATGACTTTTCAATATACCTGACAAATTTAATACTATTTCTTGAATTCTTTTTTTATGATAAATTGTGACAAACTGAAAGCTTTTTATATATTCAAGATTCAGAATCACTCAATTAAATTTATGATTCACTTTTAATGTAAATGAAGTTTATTTCTAATCAAAACGTTATACAGTCATAGAACCGCCTTTTTTATCAATATTTTGTAACACTATGGAAATAATATAACCATCACGGTTCTACAACAAGCTAAATAACAAGTTTATACTACGATTTAAATTAATTAAAAAATAAAATAAAAATAAAGGTTCAAGGTTGCCTATTTTATACAGAGAAGATATCTCAATCTATGTATTATCTAAAGTCACAGTATTGGTGTTGTTTATTACAGCCGATTATCCACAGTAAGGATAATGGCTAGAAAGAGATGCCCTCCATGGTAGTATTTCTAAGGGATCCTAATCCGTATCAATACAAGGAAATCAGAATCCAAGGTTCGAAGGATACTACCCTAAAATTACAGATTTTCTACTGATAAATAGCAAGTGTAAGCTTTTTAATGTTTTAAAACTAATAAAATTTAATAATGCCCTTTTAATCAGCATATATCATGTTTTAAACAGTAAAAGGCATGTAAATCGAGCCTATGTATAACGGATATTTGGTTGAAATTGTTATTTCCTGATATCTGCAAAATAATACACTTTCTAATAAAAACCTGTCTAAAACAGAATGGTTTAAGACTTTAGACTTTCAACACTTCCTCATCCTATTGGTACATATGAAGCTAACAGGATGTTTAATTTTGCACCAGTTATACATTCAAAATTTTTATCCTCATATACTTTTCTTAGCATAAAATGAAGTTATTACAACAGTTTAATGAAAAACATAGTACCTACAATGTGAATATGCACTAATTTATCTTTCTGCATTAGAGAGAGAACAAAAAAATATGAGCCCCTTCTATATTCCCTTGAGCCCCCCAATATTCCCCTGACCCCCCCCCCCTATCGTACACTTCTAGCTACGACCCTGGTAGCCCCATCAGATCGCCTTCTTAATCCACTGATTTTACCAATTGTGACATCACAGGAATACTATTTATTGCACTTACCACATTACAGAAAATTTCATTTACACATAAAAGTACATAAATAGACGGCGTTCAGAGACGTAAACCTGGGTAACGTAGGGTTTCCCGAGTAGAACCCGAACCGTTCAGAGACCGCCGTCACGTGACTTTTTCTATCGTTCAGAGCCGTGAATTACCGAGATTTCGGGTAACCCACATTACCTGCAGAATTTTGTTGGGTAAAGTGATCACGTGGTTGGGAAATCTGATTTGTTTATCATTTGATAGCGTAACTGCGACTGTATATTGGAATATCTCTGTTTTGATTAGTTTTTTTGCACAGTATTTTCGTTTTTTCATATTAAGGAAATGATAATATAGACATTTTTTATCTAAGTTTTACATTTCTTACAAGTTAGAACAATAATTTCGTTTATTCATGCTAAAAAAATAATAATAAAGATATTTCTAGTCTGAATTTTATTTTAGATAAGTTAGAAGATAAATGTTAATTTTTCATATGACAAATTAGTTAAGATTAAAAGCAAAAAAAAAAAAAAAAAAAAAAAAAAAAAAAATGTATTTACTTTGGCAAAATATGTTTAACATAAGCAAAAACTAAAGGTAGAGAATAGGAATAATTCTTTATATCAGTAATTACAATTGTGTGTTCCATTTATTTGAAATTTTGTTTGTCCATATTTTTCTAATTGCTAAACATTTAGCACAGCTCATAATGATTTTAACCAGTGTTGGGCACGTTCACAAAATAAACGAACTAACTCAAACTCACGTTCAATTTCTGAAAAGTGATTTAAGGTCACGTTCAAACTCAAAAATTTTTAAACGAACGCGTTCAAATCACGCTCATTTGTAAAAGTGAACGAAGTTCACTAAAAAGTTCACTTTTTTTTTTTTTTTTTTTTTTTTTTTTTTTCATGTTTGGATATTATTGTCCAAATTTACAAAATTTTGTGAACTAATCATTTGATTATTCGATATGTAAGATAGAGGTATGCACGGACGGAAATTCCCAGGCCCGATGCATAGAAAAAAAAATGTTCGGCCCGATATTAAAATAAAAATTTCAGCCCGAGCCCAGCCCGGCTCATAGAGAAAATTTAGCGGCCCGATATAATAGCTAAAAACAAGGCCCGACCCGGCCCGACACAATAGCTAAAACAAGGCCCGAGCTTGGCCCGGCCCGGAAAAAAAGTTGAAATTTCGCACCGAATCCGCCTCGACCCCGAGTACATTTTTACTGGACATTGATATTTACCCTTACGGAAAAGTTCTGGCCAAAAAAACTTACCTTAGTCTGTTTATAATCACCATTTATGCAGAAGTGCCGTAGGCTGCGATGTTTATGCTTTTAATGAACCTTTGTTAGTTGTATGTAAATGTTTCAGCTATCATTAGTATTATTAATCTATCTTCCATTTTATGGAGACATAAAAATCTAAAAAATGATGTATGGTAAAAGTAAAATCTAAGATGAAACCGCAATGGAAAGAAAAAATACGTTTCTTTTTTAGCATTTGTAAATGCTTAATATATTTTTCTACCGTATTATTGTATTCATTTTGCATGGATGAACAGTTTAAAAGAACTTTAAAAGAAATTTTCAGTTTTCAGTTTAAAAGAAAATTCCGTCATAGGCAGTTTATTCCATATGTTTATTCCATATGTCCTCTATTTAAAAAAGCCTGGAATCTACGATTCTTAAAAAAGAATACAAATACAATCTTTAATTGTATAAAATTGGCAACTTAAAAGTACGTGCTTTTTACCAAAATCAAGCCAAATTTTACTGATTTTTGAACAGACTTGGCCCCGTCGAGAAAAGGATTTTCATACGGGATGATAAATAAGTATAGTACAATATTGGAAGGAATATATCTCCTAGCTATATCTTGAAATAAAATTTTATTCGTCTTTAATTTGTTAAAAAAGGGTAAAATTTATACATCCTAAGTAATTTAACATAATTAAATGCACAGAGTAAGAATAACAAAAGTTCTTTTGTCAGGTATCTCTCTCTCCTACCCTTAATCCCCCGAAAGGATAATTTTATTTATTTATTTATTTATTTTTACATTCAAGCTTTCAAAATGTATGTTATACAGTGAGACGAATTTTAATAAATGAACTAATTCCTTTTTGCGATTTTGAAATGTACTAGTCGAAATTTTCCTTTCAATATTCAATATTTCTTAAATGTTAAAACATCTGTAAATGCTCTACTGAATTTATGTGTTTAAAACCAAATTGCCTTGTATGAGGAGATCTAAAAAGATTCCCAGTTTAGTTTATTTCATGTTTATGTTCTCCGTTAAAGAAAAAAAATAGCCTGGACTACGGATTTTAGCAAAGACATTTATTCCAAAATTCTGGTTAACCCTTCCACTGCATTTTGTTTGTAGGATTGCTGATAAAAAATTAAATGTTTGGCATAAAGAAATCCATTTTTTTTTTTTTTTTTTTTTTTTTTTTTTTGGCATATGAATCGATAAAATTTGCATATGTAACTTCTTAAAGCTGTTCTTAACTTCTGCAAAATGTTTTGACATATTTACAAATTCATTTTTAACGAAGAGATATAAAATTGGAAGGCGAAACTATGGAAGCGCTTTTGAATTGAATTCAATATTCCACTTTCTGATAATAAAATTACCTAACGAGTTATAAACTACTTTCATCATATGATTTTCTTGAATCTAGGAAAAAAAGTGACCGGAAAAAAAGTGACATAAACTACAAAAGCGGAAAAAAGTGACACGGAAAAAAAGTTACCGGAAAAAACTGACAAGGAAAAAAGTTACCGGAAAAAAAGGGACAAGGAATTAATTTTGGGGATTTATTATTGGTTTTGGGGATTCATTGGTTAAGTATGAAACAGGGATGGGGGGTCTCATAATTTAGGTAAATGGGTTTTTCATGCTGAATTAACTGTTTTGGTTCAATTTTTGGGTATAGGCACATACTGAAAAGACGCTTGCCTGATTAGTACGATTACTACCCCCCCCCCCCCCATCCGTCCTCAATTAGATGAATGGGTTTTATGCAGAATTATCCAACGTGTGTCAAATTTGCATATAGGTTCTTTTTGATAAGGCTTATATGTAGTATATAATGCCTGAGAAGATTTGGGAGTTTTAATGGTTTTTGAGGGAGAACGAGGCCCCCTTTTAACCTTTCTTAAATTAAATTAATAACTTTTTACGCATAATTATCCGATTTGCTTAGAATTTTGGACATAGGTTCATTATGATAAGACGTATCTCTGATTAGTTATGGGGTTCTTCTGTTTATTATAAAGGGGGGGCAAGCAATTATCTCCCCCTGAAACTAGATAAATAGGTTTTTATGCAGAATTATCCCATGTATTTCAAATTTTAAACATAGGTTCTTTCTGATAAGGTGGATCCCTGAATAGTTTTAAGGATTTAATATCTAAGTGTAGAAGGGGAATAGAATATAACCCACCTTAAATTAAATTACTTTTTACGCAGAATTATCGGATTTGCTTCAAATTTTGGATTCTAGATCCATTATGATAAGGCGTATCCCTGATTACATATAGGGTTATTTTGCCAATTAAAAATTGGGGCCGATGATTACCCCCCCCCCCCCTTAAGTTAGATAAATTGCTTTTTAAGCTCACTTATCCGATATATTTCATATTTTGGATATATGTTCTTTCTCATAAAGTGAATCCCAGAATAATTTTAAGGATTTAATGGCTAAGTATACAATGGGGGAACGGAGGATAACCTCCCTTAAATTAATAAATGGCTTTTTACGCAGAACTATCTGATTTGATTCAAATTTTGATTGGGCGTTCATTATGATAAGGCGAAGTCCTGATTAATTGTGGGTTATCCCCCGTTCATCGCTCTATACTTAGCCATTAAACCCTTAAAACTATTCAGGAATTCACTTTATCAGGAAGAACCTATATCCAAAATTTGAAATACGTTGAATAGTTGTGAAAGAAAAAAAAACTATTTTATTTAAAGAGTGGAGGATTAATCGCCCGCTTCCCCTATTTAATTATCAAAAGAACCCCATAATTAATCAGAGATTTGCCTTCTTATAATGAATATACATCCAAAATTTGAAGCAAATCTGGTGATTCTGCGTAAAAAGCCATTTATTTAATTTAAGGGGGTTTATACCCCGTTCCCCCTCTATATTTAGCCATTAAACCCATAAAACTATTCAGGAATTCACTTTATGAGAAAGATCCTATATCCAAAATTTGAAATACATCGGATAAGTGTGCATATTTTTTAAAAATCTAATTTAAGGTATGTATCGTAATCGCCCGCCCTCCTTTTTAATTACCAATAGAACCCCATAACTAATCAGAAATACGTCTTATCATAATGAACCCATGTCCAAAATTCGAAGCAAATCGGATAATTCTGCATAAAAAGCCATTTATTTAATTTAAGAGGGGTTTCCTCCATCTCCCTTTTATACTTAGCCATTAAATCCTTAAAACTATTCCAGAATTCACCTTACCAGGAAGAACCTATATTTAAAATTGAAATACATGGGATAATTCTGCATAAAAACATATTTATCTAGTTTGAGGGGGAGAATTGCTCACTTCCCCCCCTTTATAATAAGCAGAAGAACCCATAACTAATCTAAGATACGTCTTATCATAATGAACTTATGTCCAAAATTTTAAGCAAATCGGATAATTATGCGTAAAAAGCCATTAATTTAATTTAAGAAAGGTTATCCCCCGTTCCCCCTCTACACTTAACCCTTAAACTCCTAGAATCTCTTCAGGCATTTTATACTATACATAAGCCTTATCGAAAAGATCCTATATGCAAATTTGACACACGTTGGATAATTCTGCGTAAAAACCCATTCATCGAATTGAGGACGGATGGGGGGGGGGTAACCGTCCCTTCCCAAAACTAATCAGGCAAGCGTGTTTTCAGGATGAACATATATCCAAAAATTGAACCAAAACAGTTAATTCAGCATGAAAAACCCATTTACCTATACTATGAGCCCCTCCCCGATACCCCTTTCATACTTAACCAATGAATCCCCAAAATCAATAATAAATCCCCAAAATCAATTCCTTGTCACTTTTTTTCCTTGTCACTTTTTTTCCTTGTCACTTATTTTCCGTGTCACTTTTTTTCCGCTTTTGTAGTTTATGTCACCTTTTTTCCGATAACTTTTTTTCCGGTCACTTTTTTTCCGTTTACCATATGCCCGTGTATCATTTTAAAATGTGAAAAGTATTTTTTAATAGAAAAAACAATTTACACGTATAGAGAAACTCCACGCGGTAAAACCTTTCATTAATCATTTGTCATCACATTACATAAAAACATGTATTAACTATATTTATACAGACAGATTTCTTATTTTAATAAATACATACATCTTTAGAAAAAGCAAACGATCAAGAAATCTATAATGATTTGTGATAATAATATTTAAAGCTAATATAATTTTTTTACCGGAAAAAATATATATTTGTAACTTAGGCGAAATGTGCATGAAAAGAGAGTGTTTCCAGTTCATGGGTGGTCCAGGAGCTGTCAGCGTTTAAATCGTTATTTGCCACCCTCATCGTAAAAAGAAAGTGGATGACGAAGCGACGATTTGCCATACAATACTATTAGATAACCATACAATACGATTAGATACCAAGTTTAGGAAAGGATCGTAGCGTTTTACTTCAAAAGGTACTTTCTCAGAAGGTGGCGCCTGGATTTGTAAATCGTACGCATATTGACAAGTTGTTGCCCATGCTCAGATCATGACTTCCTACCCTAGAGCATTCCTACGCACAGTATGGGGTTATCTTCTCTTCTGTATTCTTTTACTAGTCTGTGACTGGGATCAGCGACAAAAATGTTTTCTCATCGGTTCCTGAAATAATACTCTTTTTTTTCCCATCTTGAGGTTTGCTTGTTGGCTGGTTTCAGAGAATTTTCGATTTCAATTATATATGATTGTGATTATCAGGTTTTTATATTTTTACTACATTAAAACTTTAAAAAAAGGACGGTAGATTTCCCCCTATGTTATGTTGTTCATTCACACATTTTCAGCGTGCTGTGTCAATTTGATCCCGAATTTTAAAATTGATGTATTTTAATAATAAGAAAAAAAACATGACTGCAATGAAACAGAATAGATAAATTTATAAAAATATATAAATTTTCGAAATATTTAACTACACAAAATAAAATATTTGTATTCAAAATTGCTTCATGTTTTTTACGCACTTTTTTAATTTCGCACTTTTTTTCCGAATCTATCTCTTCCGAAAAAAAAAGAGGGGAGAGGTTTTTATTAAGTTCGAAATGAAAAGTACGGTCGTGGGGGGGGGGGATCACCCATCCGGGACACCCACCAAAAAACTTGGCATAGGTGTTTAATCCCCGGAGGAAATATTCCACAACCAACCAGCCAAATTACAAACAACGGGTCATTCCATAACATAAATAACATATACAGCAGTAATATGCAATGGCACTAAAATATACAAAATGATAAAAATGAAAAACACTTGTTGACAATTTGACAAACGTCTGACTGACGGAACAAAGAGAAAATAATTAACAAACTTAACAAGACACATACAAAATAAAGTGAGATGTAAGAATAAATCATACATGTTCCAAAACAAAACAAAAACTAAAGATATAATAAAACTAATATAAACACCAAGCCTTAAAAAGGAAAAAAAAATTGTAAAAGTCAGAAAAGTTCAATACAGTTTTAGCTGAGGGTCAAATTTATATACTATGTCACACAACAGGAGCATGTCCAAAGATTTAAAGTTCACAGTCCTGTCAATTAAAACAAAGTTACAACATCAGAATTTGTAACGAATGAATGTAAAGTGTGCATTCAAATCATTATAAATAGCACAAAGTTTCTTATAATTAAAATGTGAAAATAGAACATTTCTGATATTCCACTCTATGGTTCTATTTCTAATTAAGTTAAACTTGTCCGCTGAAACACAACAACTATCAAATAAATAGTGTGCGAAGTCACCGCGTTTGCCACAAATACACTTATCATTATTTCTCCTTCCCCGTTTGTACAGCAGAGTAGGGAACGCACCATG
This sequence comes from Maratus speculifer, assembly GCA_964019185.1. NCBI lineage: Eukaryota > Metazoa > Arthropoda > Arachnida > Araneae > Salticidae > Maratus > Maratus speculifer. Next base: position 17,487,795 of record OZ025292.1, on the reverse strand, counting down.
TGCAGAAACAAAATATGCAGCCACTTGAGAATAACAGATGTAATTTAAACAAACATCAGGAATAACCATGTAGGTATCCCTACCTTTATCGCTAAAGGACCATCGATCCTGCCAATCACGAATATTCTTATTTCGAAAGTAATTCTTTAAATAACTCACAGGAAATGGAAGGTTAACTACTTTGTCATAAACATTATTCAGAACCACTGATTTGGCAAGTTCATCGGCACGTTCGTTACCCACAATGCCTACATGGGCCTTGACCCATCCTATATGAATAGTTTTATTTTTAAGTACACGTAAGTTCGTGAAAATATCATATACTAACTGATCACATGGAAATAGATGATGCAAAACACATGTCGATGACAGGCTATCAGTATATAAATAGAAGTGAGCAAACTCAGTTCGTCCGCACCACTGTATAGCCTCCGAAATTGCCACCAATTCTGCCTGAAAGATCGAATTTTTAACATTAAGCTTGATTCTGTAATTAAATATTTCTACATTTTTTAAATAAACTACAAAAGCAGCACCAACTCCACTTTGCATGTGCGATCCATCAGTAAAAATTATTGGATAATTACGATCAGGAATTGATTTTCGTACTGGATTCAGATAATTCACATGATGTCTTTCGCAGTAATTCGGATAATAATAAGTTGGCACACGTTTAATTAAATCCTCAGAATAAATAGTAGTATTTTCCACCACTACTGATGTATTTCCGTGGATTATATCATAAAGACGAGCAGAATTAGAAAGTTCTATATCTATAGGTAAAACTCCAGCCAAAACGCACAATGCTTCAGTTGAAATTGTACGATATGTACGAATTATGGTCAACAGACAAACTCGCTGGCAAGAGGACAATCTGCGAATACCATGGGACTGAAGGTCACGATACCAGACCTCATGTCCGTATGATATCTGCTTTTTTAATACAGTGTTGTACCAAACCTTTAATAGGTCTAGAGAGACCCCTATATCTCTTACTCTCACTTTTCTCATATTGCAAGTAAAGGACATAACTTTACTTCGAATCATCTCAAGATGATCTAACCAATGGAAGGCACTATCTAGAAGAAAACCCAAATAAAGAATATTATCCTTCACAGGTATTGATCTACCACTATGTTTAAAAATAGGACGTCTCTTTTTCATGGTATTACGTCCAAAAAGCATAGAAACCGTCTTGGTATTATTAAGCTGCAAGTTGCAATGAGCACAGACAGTAGAAAAATTATTCACAGTGTTATTCATTTTATTCTCAAGTGACGCTCTAGTGTCCGCACCTTCAACAACCACAGAGTCATCAGCGTAAGAAATTAAATTCAATGCTACTTCTTTACTCTGTTTAAGAATTCGGTCTGCAACTATTGTCCAAATCAAAGGGCCCAAACATGAACCCTGTGGGCAGCCACAGAACAGTCTAAACCATCGAATGCCATCGGTAAATTTAAAACCTATAAGTCTAAATGAAATATAATTCTTGAATACTTCTTTCAAATAATCGTAGATAGGCAAGTGATCTATTATGTTAGCAACCACATTCCAGTCAAGCACATCAAATGCTCCTGCTATATCGAATGACACAATCGCACAATATTTATAAGCCTTCAAAGTTTCTTTAATTTTCTCACGAAGAGAGGAGAGTGCAGTCAGAGTACTCCGTCCCTCGCGAAAACCATGTTGGTCCCCGTCGAGGTATGCAGCAGCCTCGAGCATTACTGTGATTCTAAGTTTCAGCAGCCTCTCATAGACCTTTGCTATAATAGGCAACAGGGTAATTGGTCGATATGAACGATAAGAACCCTCTGGCTTATTTCTTTTCTTAAAGAAAATAACAACTCCCTTCTTCCAGCTGATCGGGAAATGTGCATATTTAAAGCAAGTGTTAAAAATTGACAACATTAAAAAATTAAAATTAAAACATAGATTCTTCACAATTAGCGCATCCACATTGTCAAAACCTGGAGCTTTATTATTATGTTGTTGTTTCAAAACAAAATTTAGTTCTTTCTTTGAAAAAGGGCGAAAATCTGGATCATCCGTGTAATCCGATGAGCTTTCATAACTATAAGTATTTTCAGGTACATTGTCAACCTTAAAATGTTCAATCATTAGTTGATGAGCTATGTCATCATATGCGTCAAAAACGGATGAATTCTCCATGGTAGAAAAAGCCATATCTTGGTAGTTAAATTTTTTTACCAGAGACGAACTTAAAAACGTTACCATATGCTTCATTAGTTCGCTGACAATAATCTAACCAACTAGAACGCTTCGCTTTTCTAATTTTTCTTTTATATTCATGACGTAATAATATATAGGATTCTCTATATACAGGATTGTCTAAATTCTTTCTATAACGTTTATAAGCAGCAGTAACTTTATTTCTCAACACTCTTAGTTCAGTAGTATACCAAGAAATGGTAGGTTTATAGGAAATACTGCCCCGACGAAAGGACCTTTGAAGTACATATTGGAGATATTCATTGAAATTTTCAATCCAATCGTCCAGAGAAGCCGGACCATGCACTCTCATAAGTGATGAACATAGTAAATCATGTTTTTCACTGAATAATTTATTAAATTTGTGCATTGATTTATTCTTTGTTTTGAACCTATCATAGGTTCTAAAAACTGGATTCAAACACAACGAAAACATTATATATCGATGATCTGAGAAAGAGAACACTGTATCATCAACACGCCAATTCTGTAGAAAGGGAATAATATCAACTCCCAAGAGGGTAAGATCAGGTCTTCCAAGTTGATTGTCGTGAACATAAGAATGGGGAGCATCTGAAGTATTCACAAGTCTAAGATCCGTCATCATGAGATAGTCTGCAAAAATTTCTGTTCTATTATCTTCACATGTATAGCCAAGTATATGCAACGGAACATTAAAGTCACCGCCGATAATCATACGAGTAGTATTCTGATAATAATTAATCCATGAAGACAAATCTTTATCAAGATCACTAGAAGGTGAAGAATAAACAGACCCAATAATCAAAGGTCCCTGACTAAGAGTTATCGTAATAAAAACTGAATTATTCGAACAAAAGCCTTTCACAATAGACAATGACGAGTCTGTACAAAGTATCATTGAAGTAAGAGAAATAGATGGAAAACAAAGCCACCCCGGAGGGAGTCCAGAAAAAGTACCGTTACGAATATATGGATCCTGACATAAGAAAAAATGAACACCATTACTCTCAGCATACGAAGCCAAAGCATCGTTCGCATCTGAGCAGTGGTTCAAATTAATTTGAACTATGACCAATTTTCCAGAGTCAAGATAAGCCTTTGAAACTTCTGTTATAATCTTCTGGATAAAAGATCCCGCCTATACTCCTTGTAACATGGACAATCATAACTGTCGGCCCTATGTGCCGTATCTGTTTCATCGTCCTTTCTCATACAATTGATACATGATTCTACTGTGATAGAACAATCCTTCAAGCCATGATTACCGGCGCATTTTACACATTTTTGATCTTCTGCACATTTGGAATTCACATGCCCAAAAGCCTGGCAGCGGAAGCAACGCAATATCTGTACAAAATTAACAATCCGATACCTTTCTAAGTTAATGCAAATACTACGCCTCAAAAGCAACTTTTCCGCACTAGCATCGTCCACATCCAAAAACCAGTTCTCTTTACCCTGACGGGTAGGAAAGTGTCTAATAATATCAAAATCACGAGCCTGAACCTGACCTCCATCCACAAGAGCCTGCTTCACCGAATCCCTCACTTCATCATCAACCACATCACCATCCACACTCAAAACCAAAAGTCTGTGACGCCTTCTCTTCGGAACCGAAACTGTAAATTTATTCTTTATAAGATCAACCTTCTCTATAACATTCCTTAATTTTTCTGTATCGGGGGGGGGGGGGGTGAGGGTACTTTCCCTACTGACTCTGGAAAAGAAAGTGTCAATCACCGGTGACTGACACTGAAGTTTCCATTTAAGCCGCCTTTTATTTAAGGATATATTGGGTAGTTCGGGAAGTCGTGTCTGTTGTGGAAAATTAATCCGTACCAAAAAATTCTAGCATTTAATTATTAGATATTGTTTCCAATATCTCATGTTTAGTAATTAATGGCCAGAATTCTCCGGTACGAGTAGATTTTCTGACACGTTTTTTCCAATGACCCCAATAATCATTTAATAAATAAATGTAGGTAAATTTTAAATGAAGTTTCAATAATTACTTAACACAATGTATTTTTTTTTTTTAGTTTTATATCATATTTTACATTGTCAGGCATCGGTGACTGATGTGGTCTAAACAGAAAGTTCAGTGTCGGTCACCGGTGTCTGACATGGCATTCAACGTGTTAAAACAAATCCCGACTTTTTTTTTAATCAATAGCAGTATTCGATTCTGTCCGCGTATATGAATTGTACACTCTTCAATTAGCTTAAAGATAACTTTTCAGGCAATTCATGCCATAGAATTCTGAGAAATTAATTATTTTAAAACGAGCATATTTTAGGGGCTATATTCAAATTGAAATTGGGTACTCGATTGTTGACCGAAAAAGCCTATTTGATCAGGGCATCTTAAGCGCCCCTCAAGCAGTAATTGAAGACTGCTAGGTTACAAAATCGATAAGAATTCTTAAAATGTCTAGTCACTTCCATCGTAGATGGCCCCTTAATCCATCATTTCATCGTCTTTTAAGGATAATTTGAAAACTATTCGGAAAAACAATTTGAAATTTTGAAATTACATGAAGCAGCGTTTGATAAATATAAATCCATCAAAAAAAAAAAAAAAAAAAAATGTAAATTACAATTCATAATTTTTCTGAATCTTAATTTCATAATTCATATAATAAAATTATAAAAATTGCAACTTCATGTATTTATGTTTTTGTATTTTAGTATTATTGCATTGCTACAAAAAAAAAAAAAAAAAAAAAAAAGAGAAAAACAGCATATTAGGAATATAATTTCAGAACATATTAATAAAAATATGAAACTATAATTTAACATTAGAAGCACTAAATTTTGAATGCTTATAATATAAAAACTTGTCACTCAAATGGCTTGAAATTGTATGTCTAGGTGTAGTTTGAAACGAAGATTTGAAATATCTTGTTAAAACAGAGCATTGCTATTGAAAAAAATGAAGTTTGGTTTCATATTAATGTGTAGATATGCCCCTAAGCAAATTTTATATGCATCATTTAAAAGTAGACATTATTTCTAATCGTTGGGTAACAGTAATTTTCTTCTATGATAATTTATTGAGAAGTTAATAAAGGTTGTTTACTTTTTTTTTCTAATAATTATATATACGTTTTGAAGTTTTGATTTAATTTTTTAAACATGAAAAATAATAATTAAAATTTGAATTAATTGCTATGCTTTCCATTCGAAAAAGATAGTTAACGTCAATTAGATTTCGTTTACCTCTGATTAGAATCCTGCATCGAGTCGGTTACCCTCACCCGACCGATCGAGCGTCCTTGCTCTCCCGGGACTGAGATTAGAGGGACGGGGGGGGGGGGGGGGGGGCGTCTTTAAAACTTCTCGAAACCTGTCACTGCCCCAATAAAAATAATTTGTAAGATACAGAGAATTAGAATACAGATGTATACTAATATTAAGTATTTAAATGTTTGCATTTTTTTAATTCAGTCTGTTCATACTTCTGTGGGGTGGGGTGTGTAAAAATTCCGAATCTATCTCTTATATTTTTGTTTTCAATATTATTTATAATTTGATTATTTATAATTTTAAATGTGTATAGTGAATTATATATTATAAAATTACTATTTTTTATTATTATAAAATTAAATATTAAGATTTTGCTATATTTTATGTTTATATTTATATAATATATAATAATTAATACAGTATATTAATAATAAATCAATAATAAATTAATAATACATAAACATAAATTAAATGTAAAATTAAATTTAAATAAAATTAAAAAATAAATGTTTTAAATATTAAATATTAGTTTCTTTAACAAGAATTAATTTGAAAAAATGATATCTTTTTAAGTTATAGGACATATTAAAAATAACTGTATAAATAAATAAAATATTAGAAAATATGCTCATTAACAAAAATTTATTTAAAAAACGTTAATATTTTATTATCCGCCATTACTAATACTATTATCATACCACTTATTTATCGACAAGTTCAATATTAATCAATTCCTTGTCTCTTTTTTCAGATCACTTTTTTCGTGTCACTCTTTTGCGCTCTTGTTTTTCCGGTCACTTTTTTCCCTAGATTCTAGAAAACATCCCGACAATAAGTTATCGTCTACAGCTATGATAGATTCGGAATTTGTACCCCCCCCCCCCCCCCCCCCGCGACAGACGAACAAGGGAGACTGAGTTTATATCACTATGCGTCAACAAAATCATTTTTTAAATAAATTTTTGTTAATAAGTATAACTTGTAATAATTAATTACATTTATTTTAACATTTAATTTTACTTATATTTAATTGATATGTATGTATTATTAATTTATTATTTATTAGTATTAATTATTTTTATTATTATTATTACTATTACTATATTATATTAAATATTTTATTTTATATTAATAATAAAAATAATAATTATATAATATGTAAATTATTATGTATAGTTAAAATTATAGGTAATCAAATTATAAATAAGATTTAAGAAATAAATATATGTGATAAATTGGCAGTTTTAGAACCTCCCCCCCCCCAACTTGCAGAAGAACAAGAGAGAATGAATTAAAAAAATATATTTAGGTCCTATGTACTACTCTTTAAAGAAAATTTTAATTGTTGAATTATGGTAATTTAAAGTTACAATAAACTCTGGCTAAGGCGGAATTGATCGGTATCATGAAAATTTTTCGTAGTAGACAATATTCCGTCTTAGATAAATTCTACTCTGACTGCGGATTCACGGGGACTTGAAAATCTTTCCGAGTTAGACATTATTTCATTTTTATACACAGACCACCTTATACAGAGAGTTTACTGTATGTATGTATTTTCGGCGAAAATTGTATGTAGTCCAGGTCCGATTCGGCGCGACCCGAGGGTACAGAATATGTAAGACTAGGATACTACCCAAAGAAATGATATCCAGACTTAACCCTTCCTGAGGCGCGTGTCGGCCTCCAAATGGCATTTGAAAGAGGGAAAAAATGTACTGAGGTCTGGAAAAATTTTAAATAAATTATGAAAAAATTGAACGTAAAATTGAACGTAAATTTCGTTCAAACTCGTTTATTTTTTGAGTTTCCGTTCAGTTCAAACTCGTTTATAAAATAGTGAGCGAAGTTCAGTTCAAAGTTCACAAATAGTGAGCGAAACTCGAGAGTTTTCGTTCAGTGAGAGCGTTCATACCCAACACTGATTTTAACACATAAACTTATTAATAAAGTATACATTTTAAAAACATTTTGATTGCAAAAACACACAAAGAAAATATGCATATTATAGGAAAAAAGAAGTTACTGAAGTAATTTCCAGTGGAGATATTTAAAAAAATATGATTGCATTATGAATCTGTAGGTTTGACTCTAGCAAAGGAATTTGATATCTTATTGACCAGCACTCTTAAATATTTATGTTTTGATTCTTTAGCCAGAATAACAGTTTGGTTCTTCAGAATGAAAAATATAATTTTTATCTAATGTTTTTATGAGCAAATACTGTAATATAAAGTTATTTTTCAATATTTGTTTTAGAATATCAGATAATATTATTCACTCATTTTAACCCATAAAGGAGTCCATCAAATAAAAAATGCTTTAAAACTATCCTCTTCTTATGAAATAACAATTCAAAGCATAGGGGTTTTTTTTAGTGTATAAAATTATTTTTTAAAAAGATCTTGTTTAACAACATGAAAGTATGTGTGTTAAATACTAAATAAAATTTTTAATATTTTAAAACTCTGAAATTTAAAGAACCTGTATGCTGAATATTTGGTATTTGGCCAAAATCGCTGTTAAAGTATTGTAATTCACATTATTACTTTATTTATTAAAAAAAAATAAATTCTTATATCAAATTTATTTTTAATTACTTATAACAGTTAAATTACTAATGCACTTCGGTACTTTTCCCTCCCACAGGGATTTGGCATTATATTAAAAAGCGGGGTACTTACGTATTAACGCCACCACAGCAGAAGTTGTGCTAATGCGCCGATTAAGAGAAATTTTATTGTTCGCATGCAAATCCTGTTACCTTTTGGATCCCTTGTTGTCTCATTGTTTCCTGATTTTTGATACCATTTGTTAGTGCTACGAAAATGCGCATTTGCGATTTGCCAAAAAAGAGACAGTTTTGAGTCTATGTTAAACTGTATATCAACTCATTTTCCACTGAAATCTGATTGACTATTTTATTTTTAAATAAAGTGTTTTCAATTTTGAAAGTGTTTTAATTTTTAATAAAGTGTTTTATTTCATCCCAATTTTCTCGCAAAAATTTTAGGTGTAGATTGGCAGTACTTAAAAACTGTCATATTTGTCGCTGCAGTGGCGTTAATACTTAAGTACCAAAAGCGGGTTTAGAAAGTGATATCTAGTCGTCAAATAAAGTAAACAGCTATGAAAAAAAAAAACTGATGAACATTTGTTTATATACATTTTTATACATAGATATATATTATCTTTTATTTATAAAATACTTCTGTTTGTATATAATGAGATAAATAGCTTCTTTATATTAGATTAATCATAGCAAACGCGGTAGCGTTTGGTATAATATGTTTAAGAAATAGAAAGTGCAAACGTCTTTTTGAAATTTCTGGCGAACCAGTTGACGTACGACAGTGATTTTTTTTTAAACGATAGAACTCGACGAGACGAATAAGATGATAGCATTAAAAAAATTATTGTAGTTTACTGTAGTTTTTAATTTAACTTTTAACGAAAAAAATAAGACGAAAAGTTCAACAAGCGATAGCTAGCGATCTTATGGATGGATTAACTTCGTTTTTGGCTTATTTTTATCGTCTTGATAAAACTTAGAACAGTTTTTTTTTTCATCTTTGTATTTTTGACGGTACCTGAGAAAATCGAATTTTTGTCTTAAACCTCCAGTTGAATATTACTTTTTGCTGTTGCGATTGTAGTTTTTTTTATTCATTGCCACTAAATTTAATATAAAAATTGTAATGTATGTATCGTAATTCATTGAAATTAAACAAATCACGTGAAAAACATGGTTATTTGTTTTTATTGCGAAGCTTTCAATTTCAATTGTGAACACACTGTCATTTTTTTTTCGACTCCATGATTATTTTTTCAAATAACATGCATTTTACATGACAATGGGATGATTTTCTCGAGTACCCTAACATTTTGAATTTTATTAGCAGGGAAAAACACAAACACATCGGAAAAAATTACCTAGGAGAACCAAAATTTCTATTCAGGAATTAAATGTAAGCTTTTTAAATTAGTAAATCAAAAACTTCACATTCTGTCCATATCTTAAATACCATTCAATTGATTTTAAATAACGATGTGATGTCAAATACGTATCAGGGTACCTAACTGATATGATAGCCGGGCTATTGTTGTTTATTAAAAAATAACTTTTTATTTACCTTTATTTAATTTTGTTAAATTTTATAAATTATTTCATTAAATAGTTATTACTTAAACTTTTCAGTACTACTTGATTATCCCGTCGACCAATTTCACCAAATTGTACAAATCATCCATTTAATCACCAAGTTATGCATATTGGCATAATTTTTATTTTAATTAACGAAAGAAGAAATAAATTAGTAAAACATCAATAAAAGTACAAATAAAAAGTCAAATTCAAAATCACATTATGACATAACACACATGGGTAACCTATTTAATGTAAACTGAATGCGACATTTATGATAATCCGTTATTGGCATTTAAGTTTATAATCTGGCGATAATTTTTTGGTCGACGGGATAATCAATTAGTACCCGCTTTTATTCATTATTATTTACTTTTTAAAATAATAGAAAATAGTTGATATATGTACTACTTGGTTATCCCGTCCACCAAAAAACCATCGCCAAATTATAAGATTAAATGCCGATAATGGATGATTCTGAATGTCGCATCCAATGACATTAAATACGATGCACGTGTTTAAAACGCCATTAAGGGATTTTTATTTCCACTTTTTATTTGTATGTTTTATTAATATTCTACTAATTATTCGTTTTTATTTGCGTTCGTAATGATGTAAATACGTAGCACCTACAGTTGTCGTTCAGGCCGTCCGTCTGCCCGTCTGTCTGTCCGTCCATTTGTCTGTCCGCATATAACAACGCAAAAACTACCAAACCGAATCTTTTGAAATTTAAAAAATATATTTATTGCATAATTTTGTCGAGTCATTTCAAAGTTTATGAAAATCGGATGCATACATCAATTACAGGGACAATCAAAAGTATTCTGTTACATTACGGTCAATGGGGAAAAAAGTTTCAAATAAATTTTAATCGTTTGAAATTTCAAATATATAATTTTTAGATAATTTTGTCGTGTCATTCCAAGTTTTATGAAAATCGGATACATAGATCAATTACAGACTCAATCAAAAGTATTCCATTACATGACGGTTAATAGGAAAAAATAGTTTCAAGTACATTTTATTTTAATGATGTTAAACTCTTTCGAATATAATAGAATTGACATGAACCTATGAAGTATATCATAGCAAACGCGGTAGCGTTTGGTATAATATGTTTAAGAAATAGAAAATGCGAACGTCTTTTTGAAATTTCTGGCGAACCAGTTGACGTACGACAGTGATTTTGTTTTCAAAAGATAGAACTCGACGAGACGAATAAAATGATAGCTTTAAAAAATATATCGCAGTTTACTGTAGTTTTTTATTTAACTTTTAACGAAAAAATGAAGACGAAAAATTCAACAAGCAATAGCTAACGTTATTATGGATGGATTAACTTCGTTTTTGGTTTATTTTTATCATCTTGATAAAACTTAGAACAGTTTTTTTTTTCATCTTTGTATGTTTGATGGTTTCTGAGAAAATCGAATTTGTCTTAAATCTCCAGTTGAATATTGTCTTTCGCTGTTGCGATTGTAGTTTTTTTTTATTCATTGCCACCAAATTTAATATAAAAATTGTCATGTATGTATTATAATTCATTCAAATTAAACAAATCACGTGAAAAACATGGTTATTTGTTTTTATTGCGAAGCTTTTAGTTTCAGTTCTTTAAATAATAAAGTTGTAAAAGCAGTGTTATTTTTTAATTTAATTTAATTTAATTTTTTTTTAATCCATGGTTAATTTCTCAAATAACATGCATTTTATATGACCATGGGATGATTTTCTCGAGTGTCCTAACATTTTGAATTTTAGTAGTAGAAAAAAATGGGAAAAAAACAAGTACATCGAAAAAAAAGTATCTGGGAAAACCAAAATTTTTTTTCAGGAACTAAATGTAAGATTTTTTAATTATGATCATATAACGTCCTAATTTACATAAGTAAAAGATATAGAGTAACAGTTTTTGCGAAATTGGCGTCAGAAGAATATCGCACAATGTCGTGCATATATGGCATCTGTGCCAAGAAAGCATCAAATGAAAAAAACACATGGTGATGAAAAAAACTTTTGTGATGGTGTTACGACTACATTCGTTGGGGAAAGAAATTATCCCTATGGGGATTTTGTCGTGACGTCATCCCGTCCCGAGGGAAAAAATAGTTTAGAATGTTTTTTGATTCCAGCTCTGACTGAGGTTGTTTTGATCCGGTAAAACCGAGAAAACTATTATTTAATATATGTTTGTGAAGTTTAGTGTATGTTTATGTGTTTGTGAATAATAAACTGTATGTGTTTAAAGAAATGGATGATTGGATGCGTAGAACACAAATATTATAATTCGAACGACGCGACGACAAACGATGACAAGATTCTTCAGATGGTGTGAAGTGAATGTAACATTTACGATCAGCAATTATTGGCATTTAAAAGTATTTTTGCTTGAGATATTGTCGAAAAAGCATTGCAAAGATATACTTTCCCTCTCCCTTCTATTTCCAAATGTACTAAATTTAAAATTATGGGAAAAAAAATCAGAGTTTACTTAAAACTGTGCATAAAAATTATAGTAATTATCCTAATTTTTCTAATAGAAATTCTCAATTTTCCGTTATTAACAAGCGCTACTTTAAAATTGCAAATTTAATTGGCTAAATCGCCAAGCTGCATAATGATCATCGCCACTGAATATATAAATAATGCCATATTTGCAAACTTATCGGTGAAAAAACAGTGGAACCTTGGTTTACGGCCGCCTCTGTTTTTGACAAGTTCGGTTTATGACCAACTTCAGTGATCAAAATTTTACGCTTTCGGCGTAGGATAACTCGATTCGCGACCAAAGCTGTCGAATACTTCAGTTGGCAACCCTCACATAACTCTTGTTATAATAAGTCAAGTTTGGAGGAAAGTGCGCATATCAGAGTGCTTTGTGGCCTTCAGTACAGTAAAAAAAACTTATTGTTTTAATTTTAATCAGTTTTGCAAAATTTTAGACTTTATTGTGACTTCTAAGAATGAAAAAGCGTTTAGTGATAGCAGTAGTAAGAAGCTTAAGCGAATTACTGATCAATTATGAAAAGAAGTAGTGACAAAACTTAAGAACGATGATAGTGTAATCAAAATAGCTAAACAATACGGTGTAGATGAACCGTCGATTACTCCGATTATAAAGAACTAGTCGGATGTGGTAAACCCAAAACTATTTTCTAGCTCATGCATTTAATGCGTCAAAATTCATTATTACAGTGCCAAAATCAAATGACAATCATATGCTCACCGTGAGGATTCTAAAGACATGAAATTCCGAACATTAGTTTTTGAATTGGGACTGTTGCGGATATCGGGAAAAATACAGCAGTAAGTAGTGACAGAAAAAGAAGAAGTAGTGACAAAATTTAAGAACGATGATAGTGTAATCAAAATAGCTAAACAATACGTTGTAGATGAACCGTCGATCACTCCGATTATAAAGAACTAGTCGGATGTGGCAAACCCAAAACTATTTTCTAGCTCATGCATTTAATGCGTCAAAATTCATTATTACAGTGCCAAAATCAAATGACAATCATATGCTCACCGTGAGGATTCTAAAGACATGAAATTCCGAACATTAGTTTTTGAATTGGGACTGTTGCGGATATCGGGAAAAAAAAGCACATATGCGACACTTGTTGAGAGATTTGCCCAAAACACGCAATGAGCAATAATATAAATCAAAGTGTGCCTAAATCTCAAGTTTGATGAAAATTTGTGCATTAATTCCTGCGATAGAGATATTGTGGTAATCGGAACAATTCAGCATAGCAGCGCCATGTGTTTGGTTATTGAAACCAAAACGTAAACAAAGCCAATTCATATAAAGATTAACTGAATTTGAAGTTTGATGAAAATCCGTGCGTTAATTCTCGAGATAGAACTATTGCGAAAATAATAAAAAATGCAACACAGTTAAGCCATCTGTTGAACGATTTAAATCAAAATGTAAACAGCAAACAGCATCAATTTATATCAGGGATTACCTGAATATAATTTTTTTTAATCCCATGCGTTAGTTCTTGGATAGAGCGCCCAAAAAATTTATATCACATACAGAAAGTCAGATACAAGATTGGATTATGATCGTGAACTGAGGTTCCACTGTATAAAAATTTAATTACAGCTGGTGATTTCAATGTCAATTTTACAAATAATACTAGAAATGAATTTTCAGTATATTTTCATCCTTGGTTTGGCGCAAATCTATTAAGGCTGTATTTCGAGCGACTTTCTCCAAGGAAGATAATTTAACCAATAATTTTCCTGAAAGTGTTCTAGAATATTATTCAATAATTGAAATAAACTATTCCAATAGATATCAGGAAGGAGAAATAAAAATATTTCACTTAGTTTTTTTTTAAATTTAAATGGGAAAATTCGTTTTTATGTGCATTGACTACAAAATTATGTTTAGCGACCTTTGGGTGCCTAGATCACAAAAATCGCGCTAATGGCGGAAATATTTCATATTTATAACATCTGATTTTAAAAACAAGTTGATAAGAATGCCACGAATCCTATGCGAAAAGAATAAAAATTTCTATTCGCATTATTTTTCTACAAAATATGTATTATCTAAAATTAATTGAATCTGTCAATTTCTGTACGAATAAATTAAAATTAATTTCGTTTTTTCACGTTTTTTGTCCATTGATTAAATAGTTCAATATTGAGCGAAATAAGAAAAAGTACTGGGAATATTTAAAAGCAATTGAGGTTTTCTTATATTCAATATATAATTACCAAAAAATTTAAATGACTAGTATTAAAAAATGCTCTGACGAGCACCAAAAAAGGTTAATATGTTTTAAAGTATGAAAAAGTGTTTGACAAGAGCTTCTAATTGAAAAAGAGAAAGGACAAGGGGTCCCTTCTTGGCTGCAATTCACTGTCAATGCCAAATTTGAAAAAATCATATTTGCGCTTTTTCCATATAAAAGAAATAAGTCACTGTTACGATAAAATTGTGTAGTGTAAAGGCATAATTAGAAAAGACATCACGTGCTTAAATATGAATGTAAAGCAAAATAGGGCCAAAAACCATAGTTCACGCAGCCAGTGTTGAATTCAGAACTTTTCTCCGGGATGGTCTTTTGTGGTTTCGGGGGGGGGGGGGGGGAACAATAGAGTTCTAAGGGGATTATACTTTTTTACCATTAAAAACACAAAATCTAAATTTTATTGGGGGGGAGCATTTGATACCTTCGGGAGGGAATGTCCCCCCGGCCCACCTCCTGCATTCAACACTGCCTGCAGCGTATCACATTCACGCAGTCCCACCATAAACTGTCGCAGTGTAAAACAGCACAGAAAACTGATTTGTAGTGCAGTTGCAGTGCAGAGTCAACAATGCAGTTAACCTGTAAAGCACGATTGAAAGTTTTACTAAAAAGTAAGGATAGAAAGTTTTACACAAATTTCTTTTATATGGAAAAAGCGCAAATATGATTTTTTCAAATTTGGCATTGACAGTGAATTGCAGCCAAGAAGGGACCCCTTGTCCTTTCTTATTTTCAATTAGAAGCTCTTGTCAAACACTTTTTCATACTTTAAAACATATTAACCTTTTTTGGTGCTCGTCAGAGCATTTTTTAATACTAGTTGTATAAATGTTCAACAAATTCTTGTGTGTAGGAAAATGGTGAATATATTGACAGAAAATCATAGGCATGACTAAAACTATTTTGTAGGTGTGTACATTGGTCCTCCAATCTCATAAATTCTTTAGGTGCATTCGAAGTTATTTTATTGGTTTGTTTTAGAAAAAATTGACGATATGCCAATTGCTTTTCTTTTAGGAACATTCTGTGATCATCAACAAATGAAAGACATACTCATCAATGTTCACTGGTGATCTTCGATTTTTAAACTTCTGATAAAAAGTCACAAAACATCAAATGGATTGCATAAAAACTTCTGACATCAAGTGTTGGATTTTTAAGATCAAAACAAATTACAGTAGAACCCCGCAAATTCGGACCCCGTTAATCCGGATCAGTTTGGTCTCTCTTTTTTTTTTTTTTTTTTTTTTTTTTTTCTTTACAAGTTTGAGAAGCGATTGGCAAATTTCCATAATATTAACTTGTTTCATCGTCGTATTCTGAATAAAAAAAACTTTTTTCTGAAATCTTTTTGGAAGAATTAAGCAAAGTAAACATTTTTACTGTCTGTAAATATTCAATAAGTTTAACATCAAGGTGATTTTCTGTAAGTATGTTTTATTTTAATTCATTTTTTTCTAATTCTCCGGATAATCTAGATTTTCGATAATCCGGATTGGGTCTGGTCCCAGTTAATCCGAATTATCAGGGTTTTACTGTACTTTTCTTGACTACAGAAATTTTCATATTTTATAACTTTCGTCAGATGCCTAGAGGTCAGACTTTAACTACTGGACATAGTTGACGTGTCCATCTCTGCCTGTTTCTTTATTGGTGACCACAGAACACTTAAAAAAGAAAAATATTTATAGAGTTTCGTTAGATAAAATAAATAAACCAAACTTTATATGCCTTAAATTGATGAAAAGTAATAAGTCATTCAGTTGGACTTTCTTTTCCAAGTATTTTGTGGTCATCAACAAGACAAATAGGTGGAAATGAACTTGTCGATGTAGTCATCTCGTAAATTTTTATTTCACATCCTACAAAAATCCTAAAATATGGAAGAGAGTGTCATACCACATCAAACGTTATGATCTATCACTAGAATATTTGTATTTATGCAATAAAATGTCAAATGTTTACATTTACAAAATACTTTTGTAGCATAAACTTTAATAACAGATCATATTAACTTTGCTTTGTATGAAATATAAAGAAGTCATTGGAAGTGATCTAATTTTTTATTGAAATATATTTCACAAAAAGCAAAATAAGTCTGTTCTAAATATTGTTAAATATCTTCGGTTTGGCTGAATATTTGGTAGTACAAGTATTAAAAAATGCTCTGGTGAGCAACAAAAAACATTAAATGTTTAAATATGAAAAAGTGTTTGACAAGTGCTTCTAATTGAGCATGAGAAAGGACAAGGGGTTCCTTCTTGACTGCAACTCACTGTCAATGGCAAATTTGAACAAATCATATTTGCACTTTTTCTGTGTAAAGGAAATCAGTCACAATTACGATAAAAATGTGAAGCGCAAAGACATAGCCAAGAAAAATGCAGCATAATTAAACATGAATGTAAGGCGAAATAGTACCAGAAACCTTAGTTCCTGTAGCGTATCATACTCATGCAGTGCCTCCAAGCATGCTCCCAGCATAGAACTGCACAGAAAATGATTTGTAGTCAATAGTGCAGTTCACATGTAAAGCAAAATTGAAAATTTTACTAAAAAAAAAAAAAAAAAAAAAAAAAAAAAAAAAAGTTTTACACAAATTTCTTTTATATGGAAAAAGTGCAAATATGACTTTTTCAAATCTGGTACTGACAGTGAGCTGCAGCCAAGAAGAGACCCCTTGTCCTCTCTCATGCTCAATTAGAAGCATTTGTCAAACACTTTTTCATATTTAAAAACATATTAACCTTTTCTGTTGCTCACCAGAACATTTTTTAATACTTGTCATTCAAATTTTTTGTTAAAAACTGAAGATTTTTTTATATCTTGAAAATAAAAATATTGGCTGCCAAAATTTTATTTTTATATTTGAATTAATTATTGCATTGTCAAATAAAATGCATGATGTCTCATAAATAAACCAAGGAGTCGAACAAAAATAATTACAGTGCGCTCACAACTTTATTCAAAGAACTGAAACTAAATGCTTCTCAATAAAAACAATTACGTTTTCCACATGATTTATTTAATTTGAATGAATTATATTACATACATAAAAAATTTATACTTATTTAAACTCGGTGGCAATGAATAATAAAAAAAAAAAATCTACAACAGCAATAATTTTCAACTGGAACTTTAAGACACAAATTCGATTTTCTCGGCAATCGTCAAACATACAAAGATGAAAAAAAAATCTATTTTAAGTTTTACCAAAAGGGGTCTACTCTGTTATCCTGTCGACCAAAAAATTATCGCCAAATTCTAAGATTAAATGCTGATAATGGAATATCACGTTCAATGACATTAAATACGTTAAAGGTGTTTAAAATGTCATTGCATGATTTTATTTTGACTTTTTATTTGTATTTTTATTAATATTCTAATAATAATAATTATTACTTTTTTTTTGTTATTTAAAATAAAAATTATGTCAATATGTATAATTTGGCTATTAGTTTGGCGATATTTATAATTTGATGAAATTGGTCGACGGGATAACAGAGTAGTACCCCAAAAGGATTAAAATAAACCAAAAATGAAGTTAATCCCTCCATGGGATCGTTAGCTATCGCTTGTTGAATTTTAAGTCTTCATTTTTTCGTTAAAAGTTAAATAAAAAACTACAGTAAACTACGATAATTTTTTGAATGCTATCATTTTATTCGTCTTGTCAAGTTCTATCTTTTGAAAAAAAAAGAAAATCACTGTCATACGTGAACTGTTTGCCACAAATTTCAAACAGACATTTGCATTTTTCATTTCTTAAACATATTATACCAAATGCTACCGTGCATGCTATGATAGTATGACCAAGCCAAATAGACAGCGCTCATTGCATCCCTAGTATTTAAAATAAAAAATTGAAATGCATACTCTTAAACAAAAAAAACTACTATAAATAAATACTCCCAATCATCACAGTATCACTTCAATGTAAAATTCTGGATTGAGCAAACCCCCCCCCCCCCCACCCTGATTCCCCTAGTTACATCTATGCAGAAAATATGCATACAAAATTTCTTATTCTCACCAAAATCCCTATAGTCGAACATTGTCTGCATTTCTTATGTATAACATTTTCAGACAAAGATAATGTAAAAATATTTACAGGATAAGAAAGAACATTTTATTATTGTTATCCAAAAAAGTATGAGTAGAATAACTTTTGAAATCCCAAATGAACTTAATATCAACATATTAACGTACTGTGAATGAAACACATCCACTGTCACAAATGAGACCTTGCAACATCAGTGAAGAGCTTGAGTGAAGACACCAAGGACTAGCGGGCTACATTTACAGACAGAAAATTAATAAAATATCTGCCTGATAATGTATCCAGCTGTCATAAAAATTTTAACAGATCTTCGATTCCAGAGTTCCTTGACTTCCCAGCAGGCTTCTTAACAACAGGGATAACATTATGTGATTTCATTACACTCCATTATTGTCTGAGCGAAGCGAAGTCTTTATACTCAGAGATACGTAACGATATTAAAATTAAAAAAAATTCTTTCGTCAAGCAAATCTCAAAAAGTACTTGTCGGATTTTGATTCTGTTTGTACCAATAGGTACCTATGAAGGTAATCTGGTGAATGCACCTACTTTTAAAAATTAATTCCAAATAGTTTAAAAGTTATATTTAAAAAACTGATAAAAAAGCACAATTTATGTGCATACGTCACAGAAATTTGGTGAGCGTGATTTTCACCGGCTGGACATTTTCGTAGATAACCGAATCAGTACATGGAGTAAATAGTAATCATTTTCGCACTCATAAATACTGAATGCAATAAAACATTTTAAAATTTAATCATGCAGGAAAATAAAACTGTTATTTTTTTATATTAAAAAATGTCATAAAAACTTTGATTTTGAGATTTTGTGATAATCTCTTAACAGCACTTTTTGATCGCTAAAAGAATGTTTTACATATTTCGCGTGTGAAAATTAGAAACAATTACGTTTTTAAATAAAAAGTTTCTTTTATGACATCATTTTCCCTTTATATTTATTTTCATTGCATGTTTTCTTTTAACTTATATTTTGTTTGTGTATGGAAGTCAATTCTGGTCACTAATTTTTCGGCACGGATACCACAAGCGCATCAGATTTGGCGCAATTTTTTTCAAAGCCCATTTGGCGAAAACTCCCTTCTCAAATAACGCTTACATACACATTTTTAAATTATTTTCTATTTTCAAAAAGAACTTACAGTAAATAAAATAATAATAATAATTAATAACTATAAAAAGAAATATTTTATATAATTATAAAGAAAGAAGTGAAAGTAAATAAACATTTTATGAGTAAATAAACAAATAATAAATAAATAAAGCCGGGTTACCATCTCAGGTAAAATAATGCCATTTTGACGCTAATTATGTACCCTGGTGCATATGTGACATTTTTTCCCATTTTTCATCCGTTTCCTGTTGGCATACAACTTTGAAATATGGAGTATGTATGCATACCTGGTAGCAATACTGGAATTAGACATTGATTTTTTTAAAATTTGATCCAAAAAGGGGCAACGGGGCTATTTTTTAAAGTTTTATACAATTTATACTGCATAAAGGAGCCACTTACCTATTTCTATATACCAGAAGAAGTAAGTGGTGTGTAAAAACAATTATAGTATACATAAATAAAATACTTGAGATAATATACTAGAGATATAAGCACCGGGTTTGGCGAGATTTTTTTATGCCAATTAGGCGAAAACATCGTTTTGATTACCAGATGCATATAGCATGCTATAACAACACGTCATTTATTTATTTCAAAATGAAAAAAAAGGAATAAATGAAACATTTCCTGTTATTAAAAAGGATATAACAATCAATAAATGATAATATTTTTAGAACAAACAATTTATTATAACATTTATATGATAACCAGCATGTTAGGCAACTAAACGCAATTTTGGCACCAATTAGGTACCTCGGTGTATATAGGGCATATATGTGCCATATTTATTTGTAAAACTGAGCATGAAAGTTTACCAGGTGTGTTTTCATAGGCGCTTATATCTTTTTGCAACATAGCGCACCTTTCGAAGCCAAAACTGCACAAAAGAAAAAATAATCAATATTTGCAGCATTTTTTTTTTTTTTATGTAATGCACATTTTGTAATCAGCTGGCTCGATGATCAGACCTCGTTTTTTTTGCTTTGAAAGATGATATTTCATACGACTTCTTTTTGGGATTCGTCGTTTTTCCACATTTGATAGTATGTGTCTACTCGTTTTGTACCCTTTTTCGTAACTTTCTTCTTTATTAACAGCGACATCTGGATTTCCTATTTAAATAAAAATTCTTCTAAATACAAAGAATTTTGTTAAAATAAATAAATAAATAGATGTATCAATATTACAATCAGTACCTTGTATGCAAAATGGAACAATTAGCAATACTTTTTGTACCCGAAAAATGGTCGTTGCTTTTTTTAAGGTTAAAAAGTAGATTACGAAATATTCCTATATAGAGATGCCAAACCCTCGCTTATTGCATAGCAGAATTTTCTTATAGGAAAAGTTATTTTTTTAATCCGCAGAATGTTCCAATTTAATAAAACATTTTCTGTATTAAAATACCGGTACCCAAAATGCCGGAGACTTGGCAGCTCTGCCTATAACATTTTAATTAAACACGGTACTTTTTTTAATCAGATTCAAATTTAGTGAAGACAACGTTTTTTGGCCGAAAGCAGCTTTTTTCCACATGTGTAACTACGATACAATTCCTTGATGTTGACTTATGAATGTTTTCACTTATGCTATTATTGCTTCCTCTCATTTATTTATTTGAATTTTAAATAAGATGACTCAAAATCGTGTTTTTTAAATATACGAAAAAAAAATGCATTTCGAGAGAGGGCGAAAAGGACAATATTTGGCGATTTATTACCTGCGTTTGGCTAAGTGTCTTACTACCTTGTATTTAATACTCTTCACAATACTTCGCTGTTATAAGGACTTAGACGCTTTTATAAAAAGTTTGATGTAATTCGGGCTTAAGAAAGTGAGTTTTTTTGCTGAATAATACAAATAAATGAAAAATGAATACTAAGAAATACTAATAAAAGGAAAATGAAGCATTATATTGATCTGTGTATATTTAAAATTTTTTCTGCTAGCACTAATTAGATAATTTATGTCGTGTATATAATAGGAGATAAATAGCTTTTGATTCTGTATTTCTATGCTATAAAGCATTAACGTTTGTGTGTTTTTCGTTAGCATTGGGAGTATCTAGCCGATTTAAAAAATAATGTGGGCAAAAAATCTTGGTAACCATCTTTGCTGCAAAATATACTATATTTTGCGTAGGTACAATAATCACCATCAGTGCACGAGCAAAAAAAGTTCTAAAAATGAGAATTCTTTGATGTTGATATGACTAAAAATTTAAAATCTTTTTTTTTTTTTTGGTGGCAACTTTTAAGATATAATATTCTCGTTATGAACGATTTCTAAAACATTCGACAATTTAATTTCACATATTAAACACTTTTTTTCTAGAAAAAGTTTTAAACCCAATTTATTGAGAATATTGCAATTTCTAGGATACTGTTGGGGTCAGAAACTATAACTTTGGCATCACAGTAATTATTAAGTGCTCGTTTAGGAAAATTTTTTAAAAAAGGATTCCTTAACTCTTATCGACAACCTCATTGCATCCGTGGAAAACACATATATTCAACATTATAAACTATTCGGACGGATTTCACACCATATAAAATACACTCCATTTCTCTTCAAACATAATAGTTTATGTTATTTATAGTTTCTCAAATCGGTGCGAAGCTTCTGTTTATGCTCATGACATCATTTCAAAGAGCTATATTTCCAATATAGGAAAATTTGGTGTTTTATTTTCTGTATTACTTTTAACATTTTGCATATTTCCAATTTTATATCCATGCATGGTTTACTTTTCTTTTATAAAAATAGTATATGCAACAAGATTTTGTAGTTCTACGATTCATATGCTTATTTTCATCATTATATTTTATCACAATGAATGACCAATTAAAGGTAACATCTCATTTCTTTACTTATTAAATGTGTATTCTCAGCAATATCGCTGAGACTAATCCCTTTGAGGGAAGTCCTAGTAAGTTAATATATTGATACCAAGTTCAATTAGAATTAACAAAAGATATTTTAAATGTACATTTTTAGATAGCAGTTTAAAAAACTTCTTTAATTTTCTGTAAATATTTTTATTTTTTCTGCTGTCTGCGAGGTTTTTTTTTATTTTTGTTTAAGAGTATAGAAATAAAGTAAACAATATTACTTGGAAATAAAAAATAAACTAAGTAAGCATCAAAACAAACACATTGCAATATAGTTACAGCTACCGACAGTTGTGTTACCATGTTCTTGAATTCATGGAAACACACAATCTGCCCATTTTCGCCATGTACACAAAGATATTTAGCAAATTAAGCGACTGGCTTTTTTTTCCCGATCATTTTAAATTTATTTTATAATTTACACATCCATAAAATAGAAGTTTCTTGGGAGGGAAATGTCAGCAGAAACGTTTATTTGATCTATGCTTTTTTTCGCGAGAGGGCGAGAATTTTATTAGAAATTTTATAGCTATAAGCACATAATAATTTAAACATACCATATTTTCAACCGAATTATTGCATCTCCACTTCACACTAAAATCGCCAGCAAAATCTGCAGCAGACATTTGTGCCACAGTATATATTTAACATAAAAAATAACTTTTTAAACACTTCTCCTTCTAACAAGAGTGATTATTGAGAAAATATTATAATCTTCTCATCTGACGAATAATCTATCTGCACAATCAAAAGCCCAGTTGCCGCCATGTTTGTTGATGTAAATAAAAAAAATCCCGTAACTTTTCCCGAAGCCGTTCAGAGAAGTTTTAACCCAACCTTTCCCCGAGAAACCAGTATGACGTCATTCCCCGATTTTCCGAGTTACTCGTGTTTTGGTCTCTGAACGCGCTCATTGTGTAGCATTTGTTTCCAGTTAATAATCCATAAACAAATAGCCCCTGCTGTCCTCTTCGGTTTGAGGCTATAAAAATCGCCATTTTACCTATTGTGACATCACAGGAATACAGTCCATTATGGAAACGTATCATTTCGTTCATAATTTCAATCATTTTGGAAGATTATTTCATACTGTGTGTACATTTCATAGCGTAGACTTTTCACAAACAGCAGTATAAAAAAAGCACATCGAAAGATCAGCAACTCTTTAATCCAATTAAGGTAATTTTTTTAGATATACTTGATACACTAGGTTAGATGTAGACTAGGTTACATGTTCAGGGTTCATACTCATTTTCGAAGAAAAAATCCCCTGAGAATCCCCTAATGTACAATTATGATGTGTAACCCCCAGGATATACAATTTTTCCAAGTCAACAATTAATGACATGTTTTAAACTAGTATCATGACATCCCACCTTCTCAAAATAAAAAATAAAAGCAAGGTAATCTCAAAAATAAAGTTTACATATTACCTATATGAACAAAACCAAAAAAACTTTAAAAGAGAAACATTGATTTGTATAAAACATAGATGAAGTCTGTATGCCTTGCTGGGCTATCCTTAAAAACTTTGTAGCTTGCTGCAAGAATTTAATTTCCACTTTATAATTTTAATACCTCTTTCAAAAACTTTATATGAACAATATTAAGACTACAAATGCCATACCAACTTAAAAACTTGCTTCATTTTACTTAAATTCCTCTTGAACTTGAGTTTTCGTGGTTTTCTTCGAACCTTGCGTAAATACGGGTTAGGTTCCCTTAGAAAGACCCCCCACGAAGGGCACTCCCCCCTGGGCTTATATCCCTAGTGTAGATAATCGGCCGACAAAAATACACTCCTCTTGAACTTATGTCAAAACTTACAACGTTAGAAGGTGTATGGAGTGACTGAACGGATGCCGACAGATCTCAAATCATCAAGCATATAGACACTAGCAATTGCCCTCAATTTCCCAAAGTAGCTAGTCATTTAGCCAGGTTTTCCCAGGTTTGGGAATTTTTTTGTATTATCCCTTGAGAATTCCACTGATTTTTAGAACCAAAAATCTATCCCCTGATTTTCCCAGGAATCCCATAATTCCCTGCTGAGTATGAATCCTGATGTTCCATAAATTTCGATTAACGGATCCTTTTTGGTCAGGGTCACTAACATTTGACAAACATTAGTAATTTGGCTAATTAAAAATAAAAAACATTCGTCAAATGAGACATGTATTAGCAAAATAGATTCGCCGTGTAGCATAAAAAAAAGTATCTTTAATCTTCATGCAAAATAATAAACGAATATTCAGAGCATACATGTAACAAAAAATAAGTATTATCTATAAAAGAATAAGGTGGAGGTAAAGATGCACACTTCCCATAAATTTTGATTTTTAACAAACATATTTGGTCTAAACTTATGTGATTAATGATTAAAATATACTCGAACATTAGGCACGTGTCACCATCAACCAGTGTTCAGTCAAATTTTAATTTTCAAAAAGCATTGTTCAGCATATCCAGGGATGGGGAAATACATCATTTTGCTCGCCAGTGGCGAGTGCATTTTCTGGCAAGGCGAGTGCATTTTTAATTTTTGAAAAAACTGTAGGCAATAGAAACATTATCAGAGACACTTTTTTCAATCTAGATATTTTAACTTTCCAAATTATTACAGTGTAAATATGATACTAAAGTTCTATCTTATATTAAGCTTACCTCTGTTGCATATATTTCTTAATTTTATAGGGAAAAAAGAATTACGAAAATGCATTGTAGTAATAGTAATTTCATGTGCGATTTTGTCAAAACTATTTTCAACTGCATGCGTGTTGTATCTTGTAGGCTGGTGAAATAAATCCATGGCTGGTAAGATTTTTGAAAAATTCCTCACCCCTGAGCATATCTTTGTTCCGTTGGTTGGGGTAAAAGTATGCAGTGATGGTACAAGGATACTCAGTGTGTATTTTTATCTTGTTTCTCCTAAAACAAATGAGTTACGAAAAAGTATGAGTAACTTTCACTAGTATTTATAGTTAAACTGAAAATTATAAATTGAACCATGAAAAAAAAGAAAAAAAAAGAATGTGAGATTGAAACTAGCAGTTAAACTTGTAACTGCTGTGACAAAAATTGTTCCATAAATGTGAGCAGTATCAGAGACCACTTGATCATAGAATGAATAAAGGGCTGACTGACTTATAAGTTACTATTTTTGTGCTAAACTTTATGTTAAGACCTATTATTGTAATAAAAACAATCATTCAGAAATGTTTAGCGATACTACTAAGTTACCAGACGAATCAAAATTAAACTATAACAACAATAGTTTAACTGAAAATTACAAGTTAAATTGTGAAAAATAAAAACAGCAGGGTGTCTGTGATGCCAAGAGTTAAGGATTAAGAATTAAAACAAATGCATTTCAATGTTAAAACTGTTGTTAGCTTTCGTTTTTTCAAAACTAAAAACTAAAACAAAATCACTTCACCTTTTTCATTTACGTATAAAAAACATTTCATATTTATTTACTTAGAACAGGTGTCACAAATAAAAAATTAAAAAGTTGACCTAATTGAAGTTATGAATACGGTTCTTATGAATGAACCGAAACAGGTCAACTTTTTAATTTTTTATTTGTGACACCTGTTCTAAGTAAATAAATATGAAATGTTTTTTATACGTAAATGCATTTCATTAAACAAGAATATTGGTTTTTAAAAGTAGATAAGTGGATGCTTACATTCCGCATAAAAAAGGGAAAAAATTGAAAATCAATTTGATGTACATTAAGATAAAAGAATACAATGTAATTTCATAATTTTTTTGTGTTAAAGTAAGTTTTTCAAATTTAAAAATACATTTATAAGCACATTTAAGAGTAATAATTATTAATGAGCTCCTATTTTTTAAATTATACATAATCAAAATTTATTTTCTTTATTGGAAAAAAGTTAGTATTCGGCCGCCGAATATTGGGTATTCGGCCAAATCACCATTCGCCCCATCCCGAATATACTTTATTTAAATTGCATCCAAATTGCTAAATGTATTTTAAATAATTCTGTTTGATTAGAATATGTAATAATATTAATATTGGAATAGAATATTTAGATATGGTTCTAAATAGTACAAACTAGAAAGTAATCATACAAGACTGGCGTAAGAAATGAAGATTTAAATAGCCACCAAAATAATAACAATAAAGAACAAAATCTTAAAAAGAAAAAATATATAATACTAAACAACAGGTAAATGAATAAATAATTTCTTTTTATTAACATTAAAATGTGGTATCATTTGTTCTCCAACATTAAATATAATTCATAATATAGTTTCAAAAAACAAAAGGAAATTCTATTCATTTTATACAGACACTAAAAAAAAAAATTATTATTTTATTCATTCTACACACATGAATCACAATTTTAGATCTAGCCTAAATAAGAAAAAAGTTTTATTAAAAACGAAAGAAAGTTTAAAACAGAATAGTACCTGTTTTCATCTTTGAGCGAATGACCAAAATAATGGAAATTTATTCTTCGAAACCTAAACATCAAATGCGAAGTTTAGGAAGGCGCTACGGTCACTCGCTAAATTTCTCCCATTAGAAGTGACAAGGCTTATATATTTCCAATGGCTTTGACCTACACTGAAAATAAATTCGTTAAATTTACAGTTAAAACAGCTGTAAATTTCAATATTACATCAAAATTTACTACAAATTTTACCGCAAAAACTGCTGGCAAAATTGCTGCCAGCAGTTTTTGCCGTACATTTAATGGATATTTTTGCAGTGTACCAAAATTAATTGCTCGAAGCAAGTTTTCAACTGTGATACGCATTTTTAAATTTAACTACTTTCCCCAGCATACTACACCTTATACTATACTACTACACCTTATACCTACTACACCTTATACTATATCCCCCACTTTATACTACATACGGTAAAATTTGCAATCGTTTTGAAAATCGAAAAAAATCTTTTGATGATTTTACACGCTTCAGTCATTGCAGATTCCAAAAAACATATTTTTAGAAAAAAAAAAAAAAAAAAAAAAAAAAAAATGCCGTGCGTCTGTTTCGGTGTGTCTCTAAACGCTCGCTCTAGCTGTTGAACAAATTTAGATAGAGACTTCAAATTTAACGTGTACTCGGAAAGAATAATAATGGAAAGAAGTCTATTGAAGATCAGTAACCTTGATTATCCGGAACTATTATTTTCGGACTCTCAAAATATTCGTTCTGATGAAAGGTACATAAAAACTTCCGATTTCTTAAACTTTAAGTAGTGGATATAGAAAGCAATAAAAAAACATGAATTTTGCATAAAGAATGAAGTCTATCGGACAATGAATTGCCGAGATATTTCGAATCCTATTTTCCGTACATTTCGATTTTTCATGACCTTGCATTTCATTCAAATTTCAATTAAAATATATACTTTAACTGGAAATGAGGCACTTCATCGGACTTAGTAAACTGTTAGTTAATAGGTTTATCATTTTTAGAGTTATAAGGATATTTCGTTGACTATTTGATTACTCCATTGACCCCAAAACTATCGCCAAACTATAGATTAAATGCAATAACAGCCGAAATAAATAGGCAAGTAAATGTCGAATTTACTTGACATTAAACATGTTACACATGTTTTTGTATGTCACCAGTGATTTTTAATTCGAGTTTTATTTGTATTTTTATAAATTTCTCACTATTTTCTTTGTTTTACGTTAGTTAAAATAAACAATTATGCCAATTTGTACAATTTAGGAGTAGTTTGGCAATTTATGTAATTTGTCAAAATGGATCGATTGGATAATCAAATAGTTTCCGCAATTTTGTAATAGAGTATTACTATGCATTTAAAAATATTTAAGTATACGTTTAAATTTTATTTTGTAATTGCAATGCCCTTTCTAAATAGTTTACATATGTTTTATTTTCATATTTTATACTATGAATATCCATGATGGACAAATATTAAAGTGAACCCCGACGACTAGTTTTACTTGTAACTTTCAGTGTTTAAATTCTGTAAATTCTATGCAGGGTTACACAAAAGATGTCAAGTAAATTTTCATTTATTGTTGGAAATAACTAAATAGAAAATTTTTACGGCTATACGCTTAACATGTTGAGTACCACGTCAGTCGCCGGTGTTTGCCACTGAACTTTCCATTTAGTCACTAGTCACTGGTTACTTCAGTCGCTGGTGACTAACAGTGTAATGCATGATATAAAACATAAAATATATATATGGTTTGGAATTATTACTGAATATTTATTTAAAATTTACTTAACTTTTCTTTATTGCATGATTATACTTTCTTAATTATTATTTAAAACAATATAATTTTTTTTATCTTTACATCATATTTTACACTGTCAGTCATTGGTGACTAACGCGTCCTAAACAGAAAGTTTAGTGTCAGTCTCCGAGGCACTCAACGTGTTAATTGAATTAACTTTTTCCTTATTGCGTAGAATACATACAAAGCTATGTATTCGATACAATACGGCACAAAAATTTCGATTGTTTTTCAGACTACCGATGGTCATTGCGGTGATTGAGTCAAATGCGCATGCATATTCAAAAATTGTTTATTTATATACAGATTTATCTTAAGAGCAGACACTAGTCACGCGATAAAAGCCGAACGCTAATGATAAGTCTATGGGCGCAATCTTTTCAAATATCTCGTTCAAATTTTAATATTTATACAAGATTTTTTTTTGCATGAGATAGCTGAGGACTATCCACAACCGGCCTAGTTTTTATTTTTTCAATTTTGGTTTTAGATTAAAAAAAAAAAAAAAAAAAATTACTTTAATTTTCAAAACCGGTTTAAACCGGTTCTGAAACTGAAACTATCATATTATAAAAAAATATATAAGCAAAATCGAAAAAGTAAAAACTAGGCCGGTTGTGGATAGTCCTCAACTATCCTATGCAAAAAAAATCATGTAAAAATATTAAAATTTGAACGAGATATTTGAAAAGAACGCCTTCATACACATTACATTAGCGTTCGGCTTTTACCGCGTGACTAGTGTACGCTCTTAAGGCCCCACTCTAGTCACTGAAAAAGACCCGGATGATAATGTAAAGTTTACGGGAGCGTTCTTTTCCAGTAGCGTAGCTATGTTTTTTGGCGCCCGGGGCCAGCAAGAAATTTTGCGCCCACACCCCAATACAGATATATAACAATTTCTCTCAATTTGGCGCCCCTAGGCCTCGGTGCCCGGGGCGGACGCCCCCCTTAGCTACGCCACTGTTCTTTTCAAATATCTCGCTCAAATTTTGATATTTTTACATGATTTTTTTTTGTTTATACAAGATAGCTGAGGACGATCTACAGCCGGCTAGTTTTACTTTTTCGATTTTGCTTACATATTTTTTATACTATGATAGTTTAAATTTCAGAACCGGTTTAAACCGGTTTAAAGTTAAAGAAATTAAAAAAATCTGAAACCAAAACTGAAAAAGTAAAAACTAGGCCGGTTGTGGATCGTCTTCAACTATTTTGTACAAAAAAAAAAAAAAAAAAAAAAAAAAAGTAAAAATATTAAAATTTGAGCGAAATATTTGAAAAGAACGCTCCCGTAGACTTTACATTATCATCCGGGTCTTTTTCAGAGACTAGTGTGCTTGTTCAGTGACTAATTTTATTCTATAGTATTCTGAATATATTGGGAAGTGTTGCATAATCTATGCTGTACGCATGCATTTCCTTTCTTGTTTAACATTGTTACACATTTCATAATGTTAAATTATAGTTTTGGAAGTGATTGGCAATGGCAGTTATTTTTTAGTCTTATTTCGGGATACGGATAACACGTAAAGACAGAAAATTTTAATTCTTTGCAATTAAACTCATTTTATTTATCAGGAAAAAATGACTTTTAATAAATTAATCTTTGCAAAGTGTTGGGCAGGCCTCTATTTAGAAAAATCTATTGTATAGTGGATAATATTGCGGTGGGTTTTCAAAATATTTTATTCGGCAATTTATTATTATTTTTATAAAAGTCTGTCGTAAAATATACAGTGAATATATTATGTCGCAACGTAAAAATAAATAAATAAATAAATAAATAAATAAAAATAAAAAATGATAAATATAGGTAAATATATGCAAATAACTTTCTGAAATCCCAAGGTTTTAATTAACTTTAAGACGAGAACAATTTAAGACTAAAACAAATAATACGAATTGAATAATTCCAACTGAGTGAAAAGTTGCCCAGGCCGGGCATGGAACCCAGGTCCTTGGTCTACAGGGTCAATGCTTTACCGTTTAAGCTAACTGGGAGATAAACGGCGGGCATTTCTCTCTCAGATAACCCTATTTGTCATAACATCTGGTTTGTCATTCAGACAGCTCGACAGAATAAACTGCAGGTAAAGGAACTTCATAAAACGATGGGTACCTAGCTATATTAATTATTTTAACACAGTCAGACTGATTGGTAAATTTGTCATACGAAATGAATAATTCCAACTGAGCGAAAAATTGCTCAGGCGGGGAATCGAACCCAGATCCTTGGCTTACATTGTGTTACATTATAAGGCGTACAGAGTCATATTTTAACGATTTTCTGAACTAACTTTTTGGAATTTCAAAATTCCAAAAATTTAACTCCAAAAATCATTAAAATATGGCCCTGTAATTCGAAAAATTCATTCTCTGCAAGCAATCTAAAACAATAAAATGTCAAGTCAAGCACTCTTTGAAATCAGAACACAATCTTTTCAAAATATTCAACGTTCGAAACTTCCGTATCACATTTTTACAGTTTACCTAATAAGCAAACCGTTTACCGCATAATTCTATCAATCTTTGTTTTTGAGAAATTTAATTTAAAAATCAGGGTCTGACTGGACAGTGGACTGGACACCCTGTATATATAAATTAATTACATATATGAATATAAATCTTGTGAATATCGATCGTTATTCAATATTTTAAAACATTATTATATCTCTGGAATTAATAAATTTTCCGATGGTGTGAAACCTAGAGATCATTGAACGGATTACATCAGTTAACGCAGCTGAGAAGGAAGTCCAGCAAAAAACTTCGTTATATGAAAAATTCATTAAACAAAGATTAATCTTTTAAAATAATTTATGTTACATAAAAAAAAACTTGAAATCCATTGGCACTAAATATCATGTAAAAATTAATTAGTTACATTTTTTGTATAAATTAAATTCTTTAGTAATAGTAAAGTATCATTTTATAATTCTAATAGTAAACTTATTTTATTTATCAAAAGAACATTTATAGAGAAAAGGCAAGAATAAACAACATTACTGTCCAGCAGATGAATAAAAATGATAACTTTTCATTAAAAAAACAAAAAGGTTCAAAAATTTTAAATATAACAGATATATTATACACATAATGTATAATAGATATAACAGATTTAAAATTACTGATTTTGATCAGTGATTTGTTAAGACAGTAAAGTATAAAAGCCCCAGTTAATCATTTTATCTAATGTGAAATTTTAGAAAAAAGACAGAGAAAAAAAAAATATCTCGAAAAGTTTAAATGTGATAGCAGTTCAAATTCATTATATATACAGGGTGTATCTAAACTACTGGGCAAAACTTTAAGGGGTGATAGTACACATCAAGACAAATAATATTAAATGGGAAACTAAGGGTCCCAAACGTCTTCCGAAGGAGATAGGCGCCATCAAAGTTTAGGGTCCAAAATTTGAAATGATAATAAAAAACGGAAAAACTTGTCGATTCGTTTGCGGTTTTCACGAAAACTATTCTTTATATCTGTATTGTCTTGAAAATAAATTATAAAGATAAATTTCAAAAAATGCCGATTGAGGGCTCTTTAGACTTTGGAGTAACGAGCAACTATTTTTTACCGTTATTTTTTGAATCTCATTAAATCTTTTTAGAAGTTTAGACATAAACTTAAATTTTGAGCTCAAAATCTGTGGTTAAGTAGCGCAAACTTAACTGCGTTCAAAGGGAGTGGGTAGGTTCAAATTTCAAATGATTATAAAAAACAGAAAAATTGGTCAATTGATTTGTAATTTTCACTAAAATTATTCTTTATGTCAGTATTGTCTTGAAAATAAATTATACAGATAAATTTAAAAAAATGTCGATAGAGGGCGCTTTAGACTGCGGAGTAACGTATAACTATTATTTACCGTCATTTTTGCATCTCATTAAATTTTTTTGAAGCTTAGACATAAACTTAAATTTTGTGCTGAAAATCTGAATCGTTGAGAGTGGTTAAGTAGCGCTAACTGAACTGTGTTCAATGGGGGTTGGAAGGTTCAAATTTCAAATGATTATACAAAATGGAAAAATTGGCCGATTCGTTTGCGGTTTTCTCTAAAACCATTTTTTATGTCAATATTTCCTTGAAAATAAATTTGAAAAATAAATAAAAAAATTCCGTTAGAGGGCGCTTTAAAATTTAGAGTAACCAACAACAATTTTTAACTGTTATTTTTTGTATCTAATTAAATGCTTGCAAAAGCTTAGACTTAAATTTTGAGCTCAAATTCTTAATCGTCGGGAAGGGTTAAGAAGCGCATACTGAGCTGTGTTCAGGAGTTGAAATGTTACCGTGCCCACCCTACGAGCACAGTTCAATTTTTCGCTACTTAATTAATCACAGCGATTCATATCTTGAGCTCAAAATTTAGTCTAAGCTTTTAAAACATTTATTTAGATTTTTTAAAAAAATAGCGATTAAAAATAGTTGTTGATTACTCTAAAGTTTAAGGCACCCTCTAACGGAATTTTTTTTTAAATTTATCTTTGAAATTTATTTTCAAGGAAATACTGACATAAAGAATGGTTTTAGAGAAAGCCGCAAACAAATCGGCCAATTTTTCCGTTTTTTTATAATCATTTGAAATTTGAACCTCCCCACCCCCATTGAACAAAGTTCAATTTATGCTACTTAACCACTCTCAACGATTCAGATATTCAAGTCAAAATTTAAGTTTATGTCTAAGCTTCTAAAAAAATTTAATGAGATGCAAAAAATAACGGTAAAAAATAGTTGTACGTTACTCCAAATTCTAAAGCGCCCTCTATTGACATTTTTTGAAATTTATCAGTATAATTTGTTTTCAAGATAATACTGACATAAAGAATAATTTTAGTGATACCGCAAATCATTTGACCAATTTTTCTGCTTTTTATAATCATTTGAAATTTGAACCTACCCACTCCCATTGAACACAGTTCAGTTTGCGCTACTTAACCACAGATTTTGAGCTCAAAATTTAAGTTTATGCTTAACTTCTAAAAAAATTTAATGAAAAGCAAAAAATAACGATAAAAAATAGTTGTTCGTTACTCCAAAGTCTAAAGCGTCCTCTATTGGCATTTTTTGAAATTAATCTTTATAATTTATTTTCAAGACAATACTGTCATCAAGAATATTTTTCGTGAAAACCGCAAACGAATCGACCAATTTTTCCGTTTTTTATAATCATTTCAAATTTTGGACTCTAAACTTTGATGGCGCCTATTTCTTTCGGAAGACGTTTGGGACCCTTAGTTTCCCATTCAATATAATTTGTCTTGATGTGTACTATCACCTCTTAAAGTTTTGCCCAGTAGTTTAGATACACCCTGTATAAGTTTAAAACACATCTTCGCGCAAAAATCCTTCGCTAAATACGTGCGGCAAGTTGGGGGCGTCGATTGCTCTCCAAATATCATAGCGCTTCCCTCGCCCCTGCCCACCGCCGCTCTCCAGACAGTGTCGATTGATGATGATTATTTCCAACTCGAGATGATCTATTAGTGGAATGTCGAGATTGTATAAACACGGAAAGAGTATGTTGATTGCGATTATTTTTGGTGTCGGGGTCGCGTGTTTATAGGGGTGGTTCATAAATGGGGCGCCACACCGCCATAAAAAATGATTGGTGCGCGCGCTATCGGCGCGAAAACAAGTACGGCCCCGGCCCACCGGCATCCCGCAGTTCGTCATCCGTCTGTGCTACAAGCTGCGGTGGTAAGTTTCCCTCTTTGCAACTTTTCTCCGTTTTCCCAGGACAGACTTTTGGATTTTTCTCATTCATATTTTACCTCTGAAGTTTTTCTGGTATGAATTTTGCATATTTTTTTACTGTGTTGTTTTTGACATATAATGACTACTTGAGTATTTTCGCACATTTTTACTCTGTTAAGTTTTTCTCATAAATGAAATATTTAATTAAAATTAATAGTGCAGAAATTACAAATTTTTCTGATCATTAGCTATTGATAATATTATTTCTTTGCTATTTTTTACACTTCAAAATAAAGATGGAAAAATAAATTGAACATTGGTAATAAGTATTTATATATTTACATATATTGAAATATCTTACATATTTAAATTAGTGGTGGAAAATAGAATAGGTTTTGATGACGAATAAATTGATAAAACCTATTTTTATTTGCCCGTTCTTAAATATCAAAATTAATGATGCAAATTTACGAGTTCTAACGATATATTGTTAATATAACATTATTTCCTTGCAGTTTCTTACACATTAAAATGAAAGGTGCAATTAAAATACGGAATATTGACAGTGACTGATTTTTGATAATATATATTGTTATCTCTTACACATTAAAATTAACTGTGAAAAAATGAGTAGGTTTTGGTAAGAGTAAGTTGGTAATAATACATTTTCTCGTTTCTTATATATTAAAATTAAAGATGAAAAACATTCTGGAGCAGAAATTAAGAAGTTTGTTGATGCTTACTTATTGGAAATAATTACTGTCCTTTGCTGTTCCATATATTTTAAAATTAATGTTGAAAAAAATATAGTAGTGTTGATAAAAAGAAATTTTGAAAATGATTTTTCATTTTTTATACATTAAAATTAATGGTGCAAAAAAGAATGTAGTTTAGTGATGTGTAAATTTTTGAGTATATACATATCTATAGATATACTTTTGTTGTTGAACTTTATATTAACGTTCATAACCAAAATAGTCTGGTGCTGAAATTACGAGATTTGTATATAAATAGTTATTGGTAATATTATTTCTTTGCCATTTCTTACGTATTAAATTCAATGGTGGATAAAAATAAATGAAATGTTTTTAATGAATAATTATTGCTAGTATACATATACATATATTGTCTTTCCTTACACATTAAAATTAATGGTTCAAAAAGAATGTGTTTACGTGATGAATAAATTATAGATATTATATTTTTTACCGTTACCTTACCTTTTTTGTCGTTATCTTAAATATTCATGTAAATAACAGGGAAAAAAACCTGCTGCTTGTTTGATAATTATTTATTACTAATAACATTTTTTTTAACTTAAAGTTTTCATTAACTGAAATAATGAAACACTTTGAAACAGATATGAGATTTTAATGAGCAATATTTTAATGTTCAATGTGTTATTGTAATGTTAATAATGAAAGATATTTTAATGTTCTAGTTCATGGTAACTTCATTAGTCGTATCGAAAAACACTCCTAACGAACTATATAATATTATTTTTTATTTTTGTATCGCCTGAAAACATTTTATAAAGTTTGTGTTGTCTTGTAAAGTTGATGTCTCTTGTGAAAAGCAGAAATAGATAGCAGAACTTTCTTCTTTCCGTATATT
This sequence comes from Maratus speculifer, assembly GCA_964019185.1. Taxonomy (NCBI): domain Eukaryota; kingdom Metazoa; phylum Arthropoda; class Arachnida; order Araneae; family Salticidae; genus Maratus; species Maratus speculifer. The sequence goes on along the minus strand of OZ025292.1, from coordinate 17,451,757 downwards.
CAGTTTAAAAAAAAATCTATTTTGCAAGAGAAGATATTCTAAATTTCTTATATTTATGGATTTAAACAAAGATATGACCAAATATGCTCCTTTACTTGTTACGTTATGTAAAGCAAGTATCACAAAATCGTTTCTTCTTTTTTTTCGCCGTGAAAGGCAATCAAAATTTACCGTATCGCAATTTTTTAAAAACTTTTTATGTCATGTAACGCAACCAAAATTTTACCGTATCACAAAAACGTTTCTTTACATTTTACGTCATGTAACGCAAACGAAATTTAACGAATCACAAAAACGTTTCATTACTTTTTACATCATGTAATGAAACCAAAATTTACCGTATCACAAAAATGTTTCTTTACTTTTTACGTCATCTAAAACAACGAAAATTTACAGTATTGCAAAAATGTTTCTTTACTTTTACATCGCGTAAAGCAACCAAAATTTATAATACCACACAAATGTTTCTTTACTTTTTAGGTCCTGTAGGGCAACGAAAATTTACAGTTTCACAAAAATGTTTCTTTATTTTTTACATCCTGTAAAACAATCACAAATCACAGTTTCACAAAATTTTTTGTTTACTTTGTTACGTTGTTGTAAGGTATTAGAAGTTTACATTATCGCAAAACACTTTCTGATAATTATAAATAATAATTTTTTAATGAATGTAAACGTTTGATCAGTGTCGATAATAAGTGTTGATCAGTGTTTATAATAAATGTATTACATTTCAAAATTCAACAATGCATGTTTATTTTATTTCAACAATATTTTAAACGGAAAATTTGTTTTTCATGTACTTAAAAATTTATGCACGAAAGATTTAAACGGAGCGCTTTTTTAATGATTTTTTTTTACAGTGGATGAAAATATTTTGCTCTGAGCATTTTGAAAGGGAAAAATATCCTTTGATGTAAACTAGGTCATTAATAATAATAATGCTACTGTTAAAAATAATACCGAAGAATTTATGAAAAGAAGGTAAGTGAAGTTAGGCATTGGGTTTTTCACTTTGTGATCATTAAAAGAAATACATCTGTTTTTAAAAGCTATTTCTTAAATATAATTTGAAGATGAAGCATTCATTTTCAAATGTAAAAGTAAATCGCACGAACAGGGATGAATTTTCCGCGTTTTTGCACACGAGTATCTGGTTAGAGAAAATGGAATTTCATTTAACCGGAACATTTTTTTCGATTTAACAGAACAACATATTTTTTAAAGACAAAACTGGTGAGCAAAAGTGTGGAAATTTCATCCCTATACACTATAAAAGAGAAAAAAAGTCAAATGTTTTTTGATATACGAAATTATTTTAAAATAATTTCAGAAAATATATAATAAGTTCTCTCGAATTACTCACGATATGTATTATTATATCTAGAAACCCCGCAAAGTAGTATAGTACAGAGAATTAAATAATTATTTATAGAAATACATTTTTTTATGCAGCCATTCATTTTTGGAAACGTTTCCGAGTCAATTAATAATCAACTCGGCATATAGGTAGTAAATAATCGTTTTCAGCTTTGTAACTGAATTCATGCATACAAGAATAGCTAAATAATAATTAATGTTGTTTATAACTTTTTTAACAAGAGAAGATTTGCTGAGGAACAGGTCTGTGTTAAGAAAATTGAATAATACATTATAAGAACAGTTTCCGAAAATTAGTACCAGTAAAATAAGCTTTGTTTTCATAAATGCTTTTTAAAATCTCGAAAATCTATTGATTTTTGGGCTTTTTAAAGTCGAAAGGAATTATTGTTTATTTTTTCTAATTAGTTATATTATATTTTTTCTAGATTAAGAAACAATTGTTTCCCTCTCTCTCTTTCTTTGTATCTCTCTCTCTCTTTATTTTAATTGTATTTTAATTTTATAGGTTTTTACAGTGTATAAGAAGCATACAAAAAGAATTCGACTGATTTTTATTTAGTTATTTTTAAAAATATTTTTGATAGTCCAACTACCGTTATTTCAATGTTTTGCAAATCTCTTTTGTTCTTCTTGACATACATTGGATTTTGAATTTGCAATTTTACATGTCTTTGAATAGTAACTACTCGAATATTTTTGAAACATGTTTTAATTTCTTGCATATTTAAATTAATGCTGTGAGAAAATGCGCGGGAATGTTGCTAAATCATTATTGATATATATTTTTTCATTTTTTTTGCTGTTTCTTACACACTAGAAATCGAGAGCGCAAAACAAAAACAAAAAAAAAAAAAAAAACACTGAAGTTAGTTGATGAGAAGTTTATTAATGACTTTTTCGCAGATGAGAATTTTGTTAACCAAAATGTAGATAACTGAAAATCAATGTAATTTTTTATGAAAAAATAAATATTAAATAAAATATATTGCAAATTAAATGATATTTTTAAATTATTTTTTTTTAAATAGCGGTTAAAATTTGTCTGAAGGATTATTGTTAACTGTCAGCTTTAATGCTAATTAGACTGCCAATTTTCCGAGGTAAACTAAGAAAAAGTAACTTTTTTTAAAAAGTTCCGTACTTAAAGAGTGAAAATAGGACTATGATAAGATCACTCTTGTTTTTATCTGTCTGTCTGTCACAGCCATTTTACTCGTAAACTATGGAACGTGGAAAGTTCAAATTGGGGCAAGTAATAAAGACTATTGACCTGCATATTTGCCGATTAATAACCATTCACAAATATATTTAGGGAAAATATAAGGAATCTCATTAAATTATTTAAAAATATTTTTTTTCTATATTGGCGGAAAGTGAGTATCATGTAAGAGCTCTCGTAACGCCTAAGTCAAAAATACATTTCTTTTAATTTTAGGTAATTATACTTTCAGAGATAGCGTCAAAAACGCAATGTAAAAATAGGTTCTTCCCTCTACCTCTATTTTCGAATCTACTGAAGCTAAAAAAGGTGAAAAAGTGAGGGGTAATAGAGCTTTATTTAAACATTACAAGAAACCGTTAGCATTTAACTTAGTCATATTATTTTTGAGAAAATCCCATTTTTCGGTTAGGCACAAATTCATTTTGCGGGCACTCAACAGAGGAGATGACAGGTACTAGAGATGGAAATATAAAACGATTGTTGATAATGTTTTTCGAAAAAAAAATTGTCGGTAGTTAGACGAGATATTCATTTTTAAAGACATTTGTGATTTAGACATATATGCGTATGAAGACACGGGTGGCATACCTTACTCGCTATCGGCTTTTAAAGCCAAAATAGTAACTTTGTGTCTTTTTAGCAACGATTTTTATTAGCACTTTCCAACAAAGTTGAAAAGTGCTTTTGCATTCGGTTTGTCTGTCCGTCTGTCCGTCTGGCCGGATGGCTGTCTGTCCGCGCTCTAACTCTCGTAAATATACTCGGATTGCTATGAAATTTTTGGAAGTTATTTAGGTTTACCCTTGCACGAATCCTATTGAAAATGAAGTTTCTACCGTGATTAATTTATTTACAGGGACAGTCAAAAGTTTTTCGTTACATTACGGCCTATCGGGAAAAATCGTTTCAAATGAATTTTAACATTTATAACACTTTCCAAAAGTTTGAAAAGTTATTATGCTTTCGGTTTGTCTGTCCGTCTGTCCGCGCTCCAATACCTGTAAATATACTCGAATTGCCCTGAAACTTCTGTATGTTATTGACATCTACCCTAGCACGAACCCTATTGAAAATGAAGTTTCTACCATGATTAGTTTATTTACAGGGAGAGTCACAAATTTTCCATTACATTATGGCTTATGAGAAAAAATCGTTTCAAAGGCGTTTTAAAGATGTTACACTCTGCCAAACATATTAAAATTTACATGCATTTACGAGGTGCACTAAACTATGCATTCTATAAAATATGCGGTGAAAATATAGTATTTTTCATTTACAGGGCCACACAAAAGAATTCCATTGGATAATGGTAAAGGGGGAATAGTGTGCGACATTTTTAAAATATGTATAACAAAATTGATATATGTCACTGAGGCTTAATATAAATTATACGATACTGTCTTGCATAATATGAAGTACATTGCATTTAAAGGTACACACAAAAGATTTCAAATAGTATATTCCTTCCGACGGACTGTATATGTAACCGATAATGGCTGATGGATGGATGTAATATATTTTAATTATGATATACGCATTTAAGTTTCACTAAATCTTTGTACATTATAAGGGTGTGTATAAATGTTATAGCTGATATACAGGGCTATCCAAAAGAGCTCGCCAACGTTACTGAGTATGAGCGTAAATTACTTAAAGGTGGTTCTTAAATAAGGTACACATTTTTATGCTGAACTCCATTCAATTTACAAAGAAATGTTTGCAGAATATAGATAAAATTATATACAGGGTATCGCAAATAATTGTGTACATGGACACCTATGAATGATAATTTATAACAATGTGATTTCAGTTGTTTTAAGAGTTTTAGTTTAAAATGAATTTTAGCTCCTTACTGACGTGTAATAAAGGTACAAGGTAAACTACAGGACTGAACAAAAGTTTTCAAGTATGTTTCCCATTTATTAGCACAAACTGCTCAAAAAGAAATTTTAAGCTTTTTTCTTGCTAAACTAAATTTTCCCATTTTATAATATGTATATCAACGGACAGATCAAATACAGGGCTGTTCAAAAGCATTGGAATACATATTTGGCTATGCACCCTTATTTCCCTAATTAACGAAGTTTTTTTTAAAGATTGCATGAAGTGTTGGAAAGTGCTTCATAATCTTGCTTAACGCATGATTTTTCTTACTTGTTTAAATATTACAGCTGATACTTAATATATTTATTGTACAATTCCTCTCTGCGCGTGTAGTACGCACTAGAGCAATTATTCCCCGCATGCCCCTATTAAAGAATGTTTATTAACCATTTGGAAAATGGTTGTTGCTTTTGGTCTAGAGATATCTGAGATAGCATGGTCTAGAGATATAATCGATTATCTCTTCTTGAAATTCAAATTAATTTCTTCTTGAAAGATGTAGATCGGGAAGCAGCAGCACAGACAATCATCTCATGGAGTTCATGAATGAAAATCTAGGAATGTTGAACTTCGATTCGCATATTAAAACACAATCGGTCTGTCAAGTCCTTACTTGGAGGAAAACACCTAAAAACCCAATTGACTTAATAGGTTTACCATTGTGTTTTCCTACACCGAAAAGAATGAAAGCATGTGGAGGATTCGGAGCCTAAAAATATAATGGTAAATCTATAAGCCAACCGCTAAAATCGGATTTTTAGGTGTTTTCCACCAAGTCAGGACTTGACAGACCGATTGCGCTTTAATATGCGAATCGATATTTAAAAAACCGTGGGTATTTTCATCTGTGAATTTGATGAGGTGACTGTTTTTGCTGCCGCTTCACGGTCTAATATGTTTATTTCCACTTTATTTGAAAAAAATATTTCTTAAATGCATAGTTTTGTTTCACATATTAAAATCTTATTTGCAATGCGAACGGTTCATTTTGATTTTAAAATATAAAATCAAGCATATATTTTAGAAACATTTTGTCAAATGAAATAAGTACAAATGTCCTTCAAGACGAGGATATTGAAAAAAAAGAAGGTAAAAATCTTTAATTTTTCGTGTTGAAATCTGTAAAATGTATTCCAAGTTCACAGGTTTAACATTAGGGAGGAGGATTTACAGGTTGGCTTTAGCAGAGGGGTGGATATTAAAAAAAAATGAGATGAACAATGTTAGGCTTTTACTTTACACTTTGTGATCATGAAGATGAAAAGCTATTTGTAAAAATTGTTCATTTAATTTTATTTGAAGTTGAATGGGATACTGTCACCTTCACACAAGATTAAAATGTAAAAACAAATGTAATTAAATTAAATATAAAAAGTATCACGGAGTTTTCCATAAAGGATTATTATCATTTAGAGGGTTAAAAGATATTTTTTATCCGTGCACTTTGAGAGGTTCTGACCTCTCAACTCGTAGACGGCAGGTGCTGGGTTCGAACCGAATCGCGGCTGTCGGCCTAACCGTTTGGATTTTTCGTGGCTTTCTTCGAACCTTGCGTAAATATGGGTTAAGTTCCCTTAGAAAGACCCCCCCCCACGAAGGGCACTCCTCCACCCCTGGGCCTATATCCCCAGTGTAGATAATCGGCCGACAAGAATAAACCAAACCATAAACCAAACCAAACCCAAAGTATATGAATTCATGAAAATTTTATCTTGTAATGCATTTTTAGTGAATATTTGAAACTAATTTAGATTTACAAAATCATTTAATAAATTATAAAAGAATTTTCTTAATTAAAATGAATTATTTAAATTTGAATTTACATTATGTGCAATATTTATAATTTCATCCAAATCTTTTATTTAAAATAACTAGTTTAGTATTTCGCAGAATTAGAAAATGTACAAAATAATGTTTTTACAAAAGAAATACAGAAATATTTCCGAATTCAAAATCCCTCTTCCTACACCATTATTCTTTCAAATAAAAAAGCTGAAAAATGCAAATGCAAAAGAAATCATGTAAATGCTTTAAAAATATTTTTGTTTTGTGCAACCCACAATGCGTTTTTTATAAAACAAAACATCTTTAACTAATTCTGAAATGCATTATTATTAATCGATGGAATAAATGAATTTTATAACAAGTGATTTTCATGGTACTTTAAAGTTTTGTCGGTGCATAAAGGATAAAACATTTTTTTTCTGTTGAAATTTTAGCACACTGTCAGGATAAACTCGACACATTTGCGCGGCCCGCTGGAGTAATACAGTACAGTGAAAAAATAAGACATATTATATAAGAATGCAGGAATTGGACCTCAGCAGAGAGTTTGAGGTTCACTTGCATGTGGGAGGTCGTCAAAAGGATAGAATTTCCAAGATTTAACGACACTTGTGTAACGGGGTGTTTAGTAAGGGGTTGGAGAACTCTGGATAAACAGTCAGTTAGCCAATAAATTTGTCAAAAATGTTTATAAGTTAGACTGGAAAAGATTGGATTTCCAGTAAACAAGAGTAAGAATCTTCGTGCATATGGGAGTTCAAAGAAATAAATATGTCCACCGTGATATTTGAATGTCTGCAAATTTAGTAGTGGGATTAACATGTTAGCTGCAAAAATGTCGCATTTCGGTAACACCATTCTCACATTACACCGTAAAAGGGGTTTAGTTGCTTACTAGGTAGACGGCAGGTTGCTAGGATGTGTTTTCAGACCACCTGCATATGAAATTGAGCGTTACTTAAAAAATTATAATGATATGCGACAGAAAGAAATTTTATAGGAGGATAAGATTTTTAGGAGGGATTTTCAGGCAGGGAGAAGTTAGTAAAAATAGGATGTCGAGAAATAGAGAGGGTATTAAGGAAAGATTGGAACAGTCTTTCAGGATGGGGTTTTATGCTCTCTCTGTGATAGAGAAGAAGTTTTGTGGCTTTGATATGAGCGCCGGTGGGGGGATGTGCCCGACGCCCGACGAGGACTTTCCTAGTCATTCTAAGAGGTGAGTGGGTTCCTTTTCTTAAATATTTTGAGCAATCTTTTCGTATGCGAATTAAATTATACATCTGTAAAGTTAGGCATCCTTAAAAATCTTGTGTTATATTATTAATCAGAATCCCAATAAATGTATTGGAAGATTAACAGTCTATTTATCATGCTGTAATTAAAAATAAAGTGTCGTTATTATCTTTATGTTTATAGACTATTATGTCTTCTAAAACATCCGACTCTAGAGCATGGGAAACTTTCAAATATAAATAAACAAATACAATAAAGTAAAGTAAAGCTAGCAGTAGTCGGACAATACGGATTTTGTCTTTTACATCTTTTTTTATGTTAGCTAAACAGCAGTTTATTGAATATTTTTTGCACTTTTTTTTTCAGCCCTTTCATGCTGAAATTATGCTGCAAATAATGTGGAGATCGTTGGTGATAATTATCTGATACTAGTTGTTTGCGGCTTCTCTTTGATATTAAAATATACGGCGAAAAAATTATCACACTTTGGTGATGAGTTATTTATTGATTATACTTACTTATTATACTTTCTTGATTATCAGTAATTGATGCGGTCGTATGTTAATTGTCTGCTTGAAATTTCTCCAGGTTATTCATAATTTTGCCAAAGACTACTTTTCAATTTTGGTTTCAGATTTTTTTTTTTAAATTACTTTAACTTTCGAAATCGGTTAGAACCGGTTCTGAAAATGAAACTATCATAATACAAAAAATGTATAACCAAAATCGATAAAATAAAAACTACCCGGTTGTAGATCGTCCTTAGCTATCCTATGCAATAATAATAATAATAAAAAAAGAACTTATAGACTTAACGTTAGCATCCGGCTGTTTTTCACTGAGTAGTGTGGGCTCTTAAGCGGAAATCTGTTCAAACTATCTTAAGTTTGGTGCTCCTGCTATATATATTTTTCAAGGAAATTCTTACCAAATAAATTAAGGGGTCTCCGTTATAGTTATTACTGATAATTTTTGAATTTTAGGCATATTAAATTGTCAATATTGATCAAAAGTTACCGTAGAAAATTGGAGTTTTAACAGCACAAACAGTTATGGCGTCATATAAGGCTTAATACGATTTAAAATGGAACAAAATCACTTTTAAAAAATGTTCATAATTACCAAACATCCTAAAAAGGTGTCTGACCATGTTTTTGTAGATCCTTGAAAATGATTTGGAACATTGTTTTGAATTACTTATGTTCATAATTAACCTAGTTGACTCTTATAACATTCTAAAAAAGAAACATGACTAGAATGTTATTGATGAGATGTAACAAATTTATTTATATAAATGGTCAAAATAAATTCATCGATTCGCAATGCAAAGAAAAATATTAATGGCGTGTAGTCTTCAAAGTGTTTTAACTTTTGATAATAATGGAAGTTATGAATGTATAATAAACTGACTATTATCCGATATTCAATTACAAAACATAATCAATTAACCGCCACAACTTCCATATTATTTAAAATAAAGATTGTTTTACCTGTCATGAAAAATTTGGAACACATATTTGTTCTTTTATTTATAATCAATTTTATAAAGCTTTTAAGCATTTTAAATACAGTAGTAACTAATAAAAATGCCGTTAAATTATTTCAATACAGTGTAGATTTGATAAAACAATACAGAATTTTGTTACAATAATGATTTAAAAAATTCACTATGTATTTCCCAATTCTCTTAACTTAAAAAAAAAAAAATATATATATATTTTGAAAATCGTAAAAAATCTTAACCAGATGTACAATAAATGTGATATTAGAATCCGGTCTTGCTACAATCGAATCTCGATTAAAAATAAACTTTTCGATATGGCAATCCCAAAACTGTCTTCCATCTCATACATGTTAGTACTTTCTGAAAAATTAAGCATATCAGCGCCACCTGTAGGGGCCATACATAAATGATGTCACACATGTATTCCGTATTTTTGATTTTCCCTCCCCCTTTATCACAAAGTGTAACCCTTCACTTTTCCCCCTCCCCTCCTCTTGTCACATGTCACGCTATATTTACGTAAAAATATACTTGCAGTTCACAAACAAAGCACTGCGTTTTAGATCACAGTTCAAATTTTAATTTTAAACTTTAACTATGTGTTTTGATGACATTTGTGAGCTGGAAAATATAAATGATGCATGTACTTATTTTGTACGAAGTAGGTTTATAAAATAAAATAAAATATAGAATAGTTATATAATATTAATATGAAAGAGCAATTGAAAACATTAGTATTTTGGAATTTGAAATAGAATTTAAAATATTAGGCTTTATACTTTATCTTTATGAACACAAAATACTTTAAATTTAAAACAACTTCATACTTCATAGTTTAATATATGAATTTTGATGTTTTTATTTTAACCAAGATGTGTGATGTCACATTTCTTCTTACCTCTTCCCACCCCTTTGTTAAAACTGTCACAATTTCATGACCCCCCCCCCCCCCTTCAAGCGTGAGATCATTTATCTACGGCCCCTTAGGTAATTTTCACCACAATTTAATCGGCAATAACTTATGTCTAACTAAATCTGAAGTTTGATGAAAATCCGTGTATTATTTTTTGAAATACAGCTAGTGTGCTAACAGCAAAAAATTCTGTTTTAGCAGTGTCATCGGTAAGGCGATTTGAAAAAGGCTCGTAACAGCGCCACCTGTTAAGTGATTTAGATTAAAAAGTAATCAGCGCCAATTTATATTAGGTATACTAACTGAAGCTAAAGTTTTGTGGAATTCTGAGTATTAGTTCTTGAGATAAAGTGCCCATAAAATTTTTGTCACATACACACAGATTCACAGAGTGACAGACAGAAATTTTGTAAAAACACGTTTTTCGGTATCTCTCTTTCCTAAAACGTGTAAATCTGTCAAAAACTGGAAATTGAAAAAATTCACGAATACGATACTTTTTTCTTGTAAAGGTAGAAGAAAAAAAAACAATATAGTAATTAATTTACGGGATTTTTTGCTCTCTTTTCTCAACCTGTTTTTTGTAAGTAAAGACGAAATTTTTATAATCGATTTTTAACCAACTACCATTTATGATAGAATTATAAAATTATGTTCCACAGTTGTGTTTCTGTTGACAGTGCAACATTTTAATAGTATTAGAACTTAATTATAAATAAATATGTTAATTTTAAGGCATGTTTCCTGTAGCTTACTGTCCTATTCACGTGATAATTTCCCCAATGTACTCTGTAACTCGTACGATTACAAAAGTTTAAACGACAATGGATTTCATGATGGCAACCATACACGTTTGTTAAAATAGTGTAAATTACTATAAAACTGCAGCCACACTGAGAAAAGTGACACTTTCCAATCTGTGTAGAGGGATTCTTTCATTTTGTTATGAACCTTTTTGTTTCAAATAGAACGACCGAATGCTTTCAATTCTGAAACACCAGAAATACTCAGTTTCAAACAAAATTACTTTAATTCTTTAATGCCTTGCGGCGCAGTGGTATATCTATGAAACCGCTTAATTTTAATTCCCAGGTGGCACATTGGCACCGGAATTTTGGTAAAAAAAATTACGTTTTACTGATAGCGTAAAATATAGCTTTTTCTTATTTACAAATAAAGTTGTTTTCAAATTTCGGTGTCAGTCATTAATTTCAACACTCAAGCAATGAATTTATCTTGCGCCGCAAAGGGTTAAATGCAGTAAATCTTTACCAGAGTAATTGAATTTATTCATATTTTTTCTTATCCATTATATCTAGTATAGGATAAATCTTGCAACCATTTTAAAAATCGATTTTTTTTTCACGGATTAACACGTTTTAGACACTGGAGATTTCAAAAAACACATTTTTAGAGAAAAACTTTTGCCGTCCGTCAGTCAGTGTGTCTGCCTGTCCATGTATCTGTAAACAGAGACTTGAAATTTGGTGTGTACTTAGTATGTAAGAATGGAAAGAAACCTACTGAATATCAGTACCTCGATTATCCGAAACTATTTTTTTGCGGACTCTCAAAATATTTGTTCTGATGAAAGGTACATAAAATTTTTGGAAATCGTTTATTTTAAAGAATGAATATAAAAGACAATATAAAAATATAAATTTTGCATAAAGAAGGCAGTAAAATGTATTATTAGTTGCCGAGACGTTTCGTAATGTCATAATAATCGTAAATGTCACATTCACTTGACATTAAACACGTTACATGTATTTGTTATGTCATCAAGTGATTTAAAATTCGACGTTTTATTTGTATTTTTATTAATCTTTTGCTAATTTATTTGTTCTTTCGTAATTAAAAATAAAAATTATGCCATTTTGTATAATTTTGAGTGTAGTTTGGTGATTTATATAATTTATCGAAATGGGTCGACGGGATAATCAACTAGTTCCCGCAATTCCGTAATAGAGCTTTACTATGTATTAAAAATATTTAAATATGTGTTTAGATTTTATTTTGGAATTGCGATGCATTTTATAAATAGCTTACACGTGTTTTATTTTCACATTTTATAGTATGTACACTATATGGCCAAAGATTACAGGCTACTAGCTATTTTAAACATTTTGTTAAATATCTAGAAAAATACATAAGGAATTATCCTGAAACTCAAACGTTTAAATATAATAGTACAAGTGAAAGTTTTCCGTGAAGTTTTTTCCCAAAACTGTATTGGGGACCGACAATAAATCTAAAAAGACCGAATAACTTTTCGATAACTCTGTCAAAACTAATGTAGCAAAGGCGCTATAACTATAGATTATGATTAAGTGGCTTATTGCAAAACACTGTGTTCATTTTTATGTGGCTAGCATGCATTCTCGTAGAGAAACTAAGGTTTTCATAAAAACAGTCTCAAAATTTTTCAAATTTTCCGCTTATAATTTGCAGAGTTCTTAATATAAAATAATGTTCTTTTCTGAAAATATGACAAACAACATTGTACACTGTCATCAGAATTTAAAAAATAATAATCATTGTATGAAAAATTAGCAGGTTTACTAAATAATTATTTATTGGGCATGCATCAACGATATCAACATTTCATTTGCATATTGTGTTAGCTAAATGTATAGAGCAACTTCTGTAAATATTTAAAAAACATAGCTTGAAAATCATGAAAGTGATCGTCTATGGAATCAGCTCAAAATCCGTTATTCCCGAAGTAAGGCAAACAGATGAGGGGTTGTATCCATTTATCCATTGGTTAATGACTATTATAGAACACACAATATGTCACGTACTGCTATATCTGGATAAAACCCCTGATTTTTTTTGCTTCATTTTTGGAATGACGGATTTTGAGTTGATTCTATAGACGATCATTTTCAGAATTTTCAAACTATGTTTTTTAAACTTTTACAGAAGTTGCTCTATACATTTATCTAACACAATATGAAAATGGAATTTTAATATCTTTGAGGCATGCGCAATGAAAAATTATTTACTAAACTTGCTCATTTTTCATACAGTTTTTATTATTTTTTAACTCTGATAATCTTAAAAACGAAAAGTGAATTTTTCATAACAGAATTCGGTGTGATTGCATTTTAACAGAAATTTAGCGTCAAGAGACTACATCATTCACGCAAAAACATCCGTCCGTTAATGGTAATCCTATGAAATAATTTTTTTTTAAGATATCTCATTTTCATTTTGATATTTTAAAATAATTTCTGGTTTTGCATTGGCAACCTGACATCAATCTCTATAAGGGCCTTTTTTCACTCTTTCAAATTTGTTTCTAGCAGGGCTGTCCAACCTTTCAGTAAGCAGGGGCACACCTGAGCTCTTGGCACTCAGTGAAGGGTGCCATTTTTCTCATGACTGAAAACGTGTGGCACGTGTAAAATTTCAAAAGTCAAGAAGGGAAAATCAAGCCATTTTTTACCATTTTAAAGCAGCCAATTGGCCAGTGTGTCAGCAGCAACAAGAAAAAAGTCGAACTTTCATGCACATGGGTCTTCAAATGCCTCGGAAAAGATAAAAAAAATTTTCCTAATTTTTTTTTTTTTTTTAATATTAAAAATAGCCATTTAAAAGTGTCACACTTAACCATCATAATTACATAATTATATTTTAAAAATAATAACTACAAATTGAGAAAATTTGCATGATTAAATTTTCAAACTATGCTTATGATTTTTTTACCCGTTCACCACAGGCGGCTTTTACACATTATATTCGGTTGGCACCACTTAAAAGAAAAAAGACTATATAATCACTTATATAATCACTTTACTTACAATTCGCTTATATAATCACCAAAATGCTGTAATTTAAAGAAATAAATATTGCCTCTTTTTTTATTTACTGGTGACAAAAACAAATTTTGTGGACTTTTGTTGAAGTGCATAAATGCACCCATGGTCTCGAATGGGTTAATGCATTTTTCCAAGTTTTAAAAATATCTCTGACGCAAATACCAATAATAATTATTCTTTATAAAAGAATTTTACTCCTAAAAACTATTAACAGGAAACCTTCAAGAGGGCGCCATGTAGCCCGCGATCGCTGCGTTGGACAGCCCTGGTTTATAGCTTTTTTTATTAGGATATTTCTACTTTCACAACTTTCGCACTTTGGTTTTCAAATGTGAAAGCATCATCATTAAATAAACCTGCCAAGAAAATCGAAACATTAAAAAACGGTCTTAGCATAGATCCGCATTTACTGTTAAATGAAAACAAATCATTTTAAAATATTGAAAGAAAAAGGAGGTATCTTTAAAAAAATATTCTTCCGTAAAATTAACATTAGCGAGTGGGAGTTTTTGCGTGAGTGATCTCTTAAAACAGAATTGTAATAAAAAGAGCAGGCGTAATTTTCAAAACTTAAAAAGAAAAAAAAATTAAATGAACCCTATTTTTCTATTTATTTAAAAATTGCTTTCTTTTTACTCATGAATATTAGGGATGGGACGAATATTTGGCCACTATTCGGTATTCGGCCCTTTTGACGAATATTCGGTTGACCGAATATTGAAGGCTTGTTGACCGAATACTTTGGCCGAATACTTGTAGCCGAATATTTAGAGATATCTTGCCGAATATTGTTAAAATCTCGCCGAATAGTGAAAGATATCTTGCCAAATAAATTTAGGATTTAAAGAATTTCATTTCTTACAATTTTTTTTTCTCTAATCCAAATCTGCTACTTCATTCATGAAGTCCTTCTCATTCTTACTTACAAAATATACAGTTATTCAGGTACTAAAAAATGTACAGCCTTTCTGTATTTCCTATAAAAGTTAGTGATATTTTAGAAAATGCGGCCCAAGTTTTAGATTTAATTGTATGGGAAATGTCTTCATTAGAGAATGTTACATTACAATTCAAGATATAAAAGCACTTATAAAAAACACTGCTTTATTCTAAAACACTTGAATATTTATTAATGTCTGCAAATTCCATGCACATATAAAAAAGGCTTTTATGAAATTCAAAATTTATTTTCTATAAAGTAAGAAATGAAAAAAAAATATTAACTAGGTGTATTAACGAAGATTCATTTTCAAAATTAAATATCAAATATCAGTATTCCAAATACAACGGTACGTCTGAAAACTGAATTAGTGTCAAACTAGATATGCATTAAATGACACTACTTGCTTTGAAGATAGTTTTATAAATATTTAAACATAAATTCTAAATACCAAACAAAATAATTTTTTTTATTCTATAGTTTTCACTTTTAAATAATTATCTGCATAATTACTGACTTAAATATGTAACAATATTACGTATATAGTTTTAATTTATATCTTCTTTCATTCATGTTGTTATCAATTTCTGTTTATCCTTTTTATGCTTCTTGAATAAGTGGAATATTGAAGTTGAATATTGTATGCACCAATTCAAATATCAAAGATTTTGTTAACATACTACTTTAAGTATAACGTTTTGCTTTAACATAATTTGTAATTTAAAGCTTGGCAACCGATTTCAGAGCAGTCTCGTTCTTACAAATTTGCTTATCATTAGGGACACAAACTCTAAATAATCAAATTTACTTTATTAAAGGTTATTTCAGAAAATATTTTCTTGTGAGTTCTCAGAGAAAGAGATTAAGAATATTATTGATTTTGGATGCAAGAAAGGGTAAAAGTATCATTTTATAGTAAAAGTAAAGTACATTTTTCATATTTTAATGGAAATATCTTCCTATCCCGGCTTACTGAAAATCAATTTGATGTACATTAGGATAAAAGAATATAATGCAGTTTCATAATTTTTTTGTGTTAAAATAAGTTTTTCAAATTTAAAAAGACATTTAAAAGCACATTTAAGTAATAATTATTAATGAGCTCCTATTTTTTAAATTATATATACAGTGAAACCCCGATTTTACGTTTCTCAAGGGACTGAGTAAAAAAACGTAAAATACGGGAAATACATAGAAAGCAAAAAATCGTAGAAAAAAACTAAAGGTAGTAAAGATGACTCTTTCAAAATATATTACAATCTATATTTTACGAAAAGAACATTATTATACATACCATTTTTAAGATGATTTTACTAACACATTTAATTGCGAATCCTGGCATTTAGGTTGAAAATATTAAAGATGTAAAACATCTTTACTTTTGAAAAAGTAAAGATGACTCTTTCAAAATGTATTACAATCTATATTTTACGAAAAGAACATTATTATACATACCATTTTTAAGATGATTTTACTAACACATTTAATTGCGAATCCTGGCATTTAGGTTGAAAATAGTCCGTAATAGTAGATTGTTTTTTAGTCATTGAGTTCAAAGTGAATGCAGCATCTTCCAGGATTGAAATACTTTGCAAGTTTTTTTCCTGGTCTTTATGAGAAAGAAAATAGTTTTTCACTGTTTGTAAGCTCTTCAATGCAATATTAAAAGAAGGGACGGGCTGTGCTTCTGTTTCTTGTTCTTCATCTTCATCGGTGGACGATAAAGCCCATAACGTCGGCTACGGATAGAGCAGTAGCTCTTTCAGCTTCACATGTTGCTAAATTTTTCGGAATGTAATCATTGAAATCATAGATAACTGTTTCGTTGTCATTGTCCGAGTCTACCGCAACTGATTCCTCATCTGTTCTCGGTTCATTAGATGCTACGAATCCGCTTTCTTCAAAACAATGGGAAATGCAGTGTTGTGTAACGTTTCTCCACGACGCAGAAATAAAATGCATAGCCTCTAGAACACTTAACTTTAACTTGCAGGCGTCATTTAGGTTTCCATTTTCTATTTCAGCTACAGCTTTCCGGACAAGTTGCTTTCTATAAAAAACCTTGAAAGATCGAATAATGCCGAGATCACAAGGCTGCAATTTGCTTGTGCAATTTCACGGAAAAAATTCGACATGCACATTAGACAGCTGCAAAACCTAATGTGCACTGCATTGATCAATAAATAAAATTATTTTACGATTCTGCAACTCCATTTTTTTTGTTTAGTTTGCGCAAAAAGTCTTCGAAAATCGGTTTGGTCATCCACGCATTTTTGTTTGTTTCGTACTTTGTCGGATAACTTCTCACGTTTTTGAAGCATCGTGGGTTGCGCGACTTTCCGACAACAAGAGGCGTCAGCTTCTCACTTCCATCAGAATTGCAGCAAAGTAAAACCGTAAGACGCAATTTAGACATCTTCCCTCCATGGCAGGAGTCTCCTTTTCCAACATAACTTTTATCCGGTAGGAGGTTAAAGAAAAGTCCGGTTTCATCCGCATTGAATATGTCCTTTGGCTTGTATCCTTTGGTCAAATTTGGTAGATTTTTCTTCCAATCTTCTATTGTAGCTTCATTTACACTTGATGATTCTCCCGAAAGCGATCTATACACAACATTATACCTTTTCTTCATTCGGTCAATCCAGCCATTTGAAGCTGTGAAATCTTTCAAACCACCAAGCCTATCGGCGATTTCTAGAGCTTTTTCTCTTAGTATCGTGCCATTTATAGGTACATTCGCGGCACGAGCTTCTTTAAACCACTTTAATAAGATACCTTCCAGCTCGTCGTACGGCGATTTTTTCAATGTTCTCCGTTTCTTAGCATTTTTTTCTCCGACTTTCTCGATGTTTTTTTCAATGCATTCTTTTTTCTGTAGTATGGATTGCAGGGTTGTTACGGGAATTCCTTGCAACTGAGCAAACGCTACTTTGGTTCCGTGGAATTCATCAAATTGTTTAACAATTTCGGCTTTCTCAGCAACAGAAAAGTTTTTTGCGTTTTTACTCGTCATTTTGGCACAAAAAGGTTATAAATGCGACCACCGCGTGCTAAACAGCATTTGAAAACGTTAAGAAAGGTAAGGATCCCTTTCCCTCCCTGACGAAAGAAATGAGCCACCCCATCTGATTGGTAATTGGATTGTCTCTCCCCCCCCTCCCATCTCATCCCTACACCAAAAAAGTGTGTTGTTTCTTTACTTTGCTCCCCCGCCAGCTACCCTGGGGAGGGAAGGGAGCAGTCCGCGACAGCAGGTGTTCAACAAAGTAGGGGGGTGGGACCAGTTTCAGAAGACAGGAGTCTTTAGAATGCGTTTCTGTTTTCATAGATTGCATAACTTTTAACAACGTGGATTAAGTTTAAAAAAGCACAAAAGGAAAAATTATTGCTTATTTTAGAACATTTTTTCCTTTTTTTACTTTCCAGAAAAAACGTAAAATACGGGAAATTCCATAAATAACAAACTTACGATCCGGGTTAAATTAACATTACAATTATACGGAAAAACTGGGACCTGAAGAAAAAAACGTATAATGCGGGAAAAACGTAGATTCGGGGCACGTAAAATCGGGGTTTCACTGTAATCAAATTTTTTTTTTTTTTTTATTGGGAAAAAAAGTTATTATTCGGCCTTAAGTTTGGCCGAATATTCGGTATTCGGCTATTTGGCCAAATCACTATTCGTCCCATCTCTAATGAATATCATACTATATTTTTCTTATTAACTATTGCCCTCTTAACCCTTTATCTACCGAATTATGAATTCATGAAAATTTTACATTCTAAAGCATTTTACGTAATTACTTAGTAAATTAAAAGATAATATTTGAAGGATTTTAGAAGGATTGAAAAATTTAGAAGGTAAATTAAATTTGAATTTACAGGTATTTTGTGCAATTTTTAAAATCCCACTCACATCTTTTATTTTAAATTATTTTCTTAGTATTTTGTAGAATTATAAAATATACAAATAGGATGTTCTTACAATATAAATATAGAAATATTTCCGAATTAACCCCCCCCCCCCCACCAACCCCTTCCCTCATCGCCAAGAAAACTGAAAAGATACAAATGCAAAAGAAATCCTGCTTTTAAAAATACAAAGTAGAACTCGTCGCATTTCGACGAAAGAAAACATTTATGAAGGAGCTGTTTCATTGACTTATAATATATCAACAAAATTAGTTAAATAAAAAATGCTCTTATTATTGGTAAGTCTAACTGTTAAACAAATGATATTTAACCTAAAGTTAATAAAATACTATTTCTATAAAACTCAGTTTTATGAACTGTTAAACTTTAATCGTACATGTAAGCAGTAAAAAATAATATAGGTCTGTTATTATGATAAAGTTATCAATTAAGGCTAAGTTAGTATGTTAGTATACTAACATAGTATAAATATATATAGTACATAGTATATAGTTACTATGTTAGTACTCCAAAATGAAAAGAAAGCAAAATTTATTCCATTTTGACCCAATCATAGAATTTTTTCCCTGTAACATTGAACTCTGCATCATTTTCACGATATCAAAAAGTGTAAGTGAAATTTTGAAAATGAAACCAAAATTCACCGACGAATTCACCAACGATATTTTTCACAAATTACAATGTTTTTTCTCTTTTAATGAGAAAATGGCTACATAAAGATTGTTTTTCCCTTTTCTCCTTTGCTTTTAAGAAGGTACTTTTGTTGCCACAAAAAAGGTATTAAAAAAATCAAATTAAAAAAAGGTATTAAAAAACTACAAAAAAAAATTAATATTTCATAAATAAATTAAGATACAGTTTTCAAATAAATTGCATTTAAAAGTACATTTTTTTCTTTATACGACGGTGTAAAAATTTTAAATGTACGTTATTTAGAAGCTTAAAACTTGCAGCAGCAACTAATCGACTAAGCATTACAACTAATCGACGTATTAAAAGAATTTTAAAATAAGTAATTTTAATGGTACTTATAAATACCGTCGGTAAATAAAGGGTTAAATTAAAATATAATGGAATGTTGTTTCTCTTAAATTTGTTTGAATTATGTTGGAATGCAGTCCAATTAAAGTTTCATTTAACAATTGTAATCATTAAATACAATAAATAGCAAAAATAAAATAAAATAACATAACATAAAATTCGTTGCTAAATGCATCTAACAGTATGTTTCTTTATTCCCCTGTTTTAGCGCGTTTAAATATGCATCAGGAAGAAAATGAGAAATATGCATTATTAATATTTATTATTAGCATATTTCTATTTAGAAGACATTTTCGTGTATTTAATAGAATACGATATCAAACATAAACTTAGAGAAAAAAGAAATATGTGTTTATACATGCTATCTGAGTTTAAGTTCTTTCTTCTTATTATTAGAATTCATATTTATGGCTGTTTTAGTTTTGAAAAGTGAAAAAAAGAAATGTTCATTGCGATAATTACTTTTGAAAACAAATGGAATTTTCGAGAAGTTTATTTCATTTTTCTCCTTAAAACTTATGTTAAAATAATAATAATAATAATAATAATAATAATAAAATTTTATTATTATGCAAGTTTAGCATATACATTTTCTTGCAAATACTGTTTAGCAAGAAACTGAAAATTTTTTAGGAAATCTTTTGTTTTTCTAGTTCTTTAAAACGCATTAAATATTTTTGCATCTCATTAATTCGAATTCGGATTGTTCAAAATTGGATATTTTGATATATGTATTGATTACTTCTTAAACGGACTTAGAACCTGTCATTTGGATGAAAAATGACAAAAATGTCAAATTTCAAGTTTAAAATGTGCCTCGGAATTCTAACAAAATTCGATAAATAATAAAGTAGATATACGCAATTTTCTTAAGCCTTGCCAGACAATGTCGCATATAAATGTTGATGTTTAAACTCATTTCTCTCAGTTCGCATTTTTTTATAGTTTCGTTTTAACCCCTTGGGGACGAGCTACTAGTATACGTGCCGCTTCAGGTACTCAGAATCCTTGATTATTCTCACCAGTAAAATTATGCATTATTTAATCCGATCATTTTCACGGTTCAATTAGGTAAAAATTTCAAATTTCAAAACTGTTTCCGTATGAGTGAAGTAGCTTTTTGTAACATGGATTGGCAGTAGATTAAGTGTGATTTTCAAAATTTAAAAAAAGAGTTAAAAAAACCCCCTACTTTTATATTTAAGAATTGCTACATTTTTACTTATGAATACCATATTATATCTCACTTATTAGTATTGCTCCTTCAATTAAAATATTTTATAATGCTGGGTTCCTTAAATTATGTTGAACTATTTTCGAATACAGTGCAATTAAAATTTCATTTAACAACTGTAATCACTAAATACAATAAATAGAAAAAAATAACATAACATATAAATCGTTGTTAAATGTATCTAATAGTATTTTTCTTTATTCCTCAATTTTAGCGCGTTTAAATATGCATCAGGAAAAAAATGAGAAACATGCATTATTAATATTTATTAAAATTTTTCTATTTAGAAGACATCTTCGTGTATTTAATAGAATACGATTTCCAACGTAAACTTAGAAAAAAGAAATATATATGTTTATACATGCTATCTGAATTTAAGTTCTTTTTTATTATTATTATCATGTTTATCTATCGTTGTTTCAGTTTTAAAAAGTGAAAAAGAAATGTTCATTGCAATAATTACTTTTGAAAACAAATGGAATTTTTGAGAAGTTTATTTCAGTTATCTCTTTGTAACTTATGTTAAAACAACAACTAAAAAAAAAAAAAAGAAATACTTGTTTAGCAAGAAATCGAAATTTGTTTTAGAAAATATTTTGTTTTTCTACTTGTTTAAAATGCATAAATATTTTTGATTTCGAACTCGGATTGTTCAAAATTGGGTACTTGATGCATATTGATTCTACCTTAAGTGGACTCAAAACCTGTCATTTTGATAAAAAATGTCGAATTTCAGATTTTTACTTTAAAATGTGCCTCAGTATTCTTAGAGTATTCCATTCTAATTTCGAAACGATTTCATAAATAATAAAAGTAGATATACGTAATTTTTCCGATCCTTCCCGTTCAACGTCCCATCAAATACTGATGTTTAAACACTTTTTATTCTGATCGTATTTTTTTTTTTTTTTTCGTTTTAATCTAAACGTTAAGGCTTCAACAATAATCAAGCAAACTGTTTGGGGGAAAAAAAAAAAAAAGAATCTTTAGAATCTGTGTGTGATAACTGATTATCGGATTTTTTTGATACGTTTGTAACTTAAAAAATAATAATTATGAATTCATACTGTTTGCCCATGTTTTTATTTTCTTCCAGCTGTACAAGAAGAAAATATTGGATTCGTAAAACATTTTCGAACTCCGGTTTTCGATGAATTTACACGTATTAGCGATCCCAAAAAACATGTTTTTTCCAAATGTCTGTCTGTTTGTGACAAAAATATTATGGGCACTCCATCTCAAGAATTAATGCACGGAATTTAATAAAAATTTGTATTCAAACAGTACTTAATATAAATTGATGCTGATTAGTTTTTGGTATAAATCAGTCAACAGATGGCGCTGTTATGCTGTATTTTTATGATTTCTGCAACAGCTCTATCTCAAGAAGTAATGCACTGATTTTTAACAACCATCAGATCCAGTTTTTCTTTAGCATGAATTGATGCTGCTTATATTTTGGTGTAAATCGCTTTGCAGGTGTCGATTTCACGCCGCCTGCTATAGAACTATCTCAAGAATTAATGCACGGATTTTCACCAAACTTCAGATTCAGCCAATTCTTGATAAGAAGACTTTTGCAATTTCGTGTCACTCGCTCAGCAGGTGCCTCTTCTATGCGGAATTTTCCCCGATTCTCGCAATAGCTGTATCTCAAGGACTAATGCACGTATTTTCATCAGACTTCAGTTTCAGGTATAGTTTGACAAATATTACTGAAGATTGTGATTTGGTGTAAATCGCACAACAGGTGGCGTTTTATGTTGCCTTTTTCCTGGTATCGACAATAGTCCTATTTCAAGAACTAATGCACGGAATTCCATACCTTTAGCGTCCTCACGATGGACATAGATTTTTATTTAATTTTGACTCTGTGATAGTGAATTTTGAAATATGAGGCAGAAGAAAGTTTTGGAATTGCCACTATTCCAGATCAGTTTCTATATACATTAGCATTTTTTTTTCTGATTTTCTAACGGACTCATAAAAAAATCCGATGCTTAGCTTTATAGAAAAATGCACTCTGAATAAAAGAATAAAAAAATTGTTCTTATTATTTTTTTAAACATTGCTATATTGAAAATTTAACGTTTTTATGAACTATTATGACTATGCTTTATTCAAACATGTATTTAAAATATATTATAGGTGTTATAGTTACGAAATAGCTTTTTCCCCTCTTAAGAGTATTCACAAATTCAAAAGGGCAACTTTATGATATACATTTTAATTTATTTTTGTTCGGCAATGATGAAACTAGCAGGTGTTGTTGTTCAGAAACTATCAAATCGAATTAATTTTTCCGTTTTTTTTTGGTGGGGGGGGGGGGGACGCAATAGGGCCCTTTTCCCTGTTACTTTTATTCCTAGATTCATGAATTTTATCCTTTTTTTGTTGTTGTTTTCTTTTAATTTAAAATGGACACACTACATTCATCAACACTGATATAATAGCTTTTTTTTTTTTTTAATTCATTTGAAAAATATTTAAGCATTTCTTTTGAAAAATCGGGTTTACACAAACAGTTCAAAAACTAATCTGCAGCCGTCACGAACCTGAAACATTCAAAATCCACTCGATCCAAGCCTGATACCATTAAAATGACCGAGCCGTTTCTGCAATTAAATATGTTATCTCGAATCCCGATCCCACCATCCCGTTTGGGTAAAATCGGATTTTCTGATCCGATGCTAAACTCTCATTTCCAGTAGTCCAGAGAAAATTAAGGTTATATAGAATTTTATTTATTTTTAAAATTTTCAGTCACCAGCAAACAGTAACAATAACAAGTTTCAATCGATGAAAGAAAAGTTGAAAAGGCAGTCCATGATATATATAAATAAATTATAAGGTAAAGCTAGAAAAGTCTGCGCACTGTTCGACAGAAATTCAATAGAAAATCTAAATATTAATTTTGTGCTGAACTATCCATGAATAATTTTGACTTCATTTGTTTTGTATGCATTTCCATTGCTAATTTGTTATAATGTTGTAATTTAATAGAACAGCTGCAATAAAATCAAAAAAAGCTATTTTGCGCAATCTCTCCTTAGACAGGGTTGATTACGGACATGGATAGATGAGATTGGTATTATTAATAATTAAAATTAAATTGTTATCAATAATAATTGCGCGTAAATACATTGTTCTAAGGCTCTTGGGATCGAAAATTATCGTATATTGGTTGAATATTTCAACCTATTAATTAAAGTTGTTAACTCTTTGAAACTGCACGTGATTGAGACAGATTAAAAAAAGTTGATACCTGGTCAGTTGGAAAGACCTGCTCGCTAATGCTAATCCTATGGGAAAAAATTTTTAAAACAAATCATTTGCATTTTAATATTTTTAAATAATTTTTTTTTCATTTGTATTTGCATTTGCATTTGCTGAGATTGATATTTACACCTGGCCTTTTTTTTAAAAAATTTTTAATTTAGATTACAGATTTTTTATGAGGATGCTTTCACTTTCGAAACCGTTTCCAAAAATGAAAGTGTCCACACGAAAAATGTCTGTAATCGAAATCGAAAAAGTAAAAAACGCCCTTTGTTTAAATAGATCCCGGCTAGCCAATACAAAAACAATTTTTAAGGACACTGAAATGCAAACGAGATATTTAAAAAATTTTCTTACATAAGATTAACATTGCTAAACAGGTCTTTTCATGTGACTGGAGTAGTCTCTTAAAAACCATAAAAAGTGGGTCAATTGTGATTCAGTTTTCAAACAAATTGCTTTTAAAAGTACATTTTGCTTTTGCAAATTAGAAAGTGTAAACATTAAAAATGTGTTAAAAAAAACAGTTAAAGTTAAATTAAGTTGTCTGCTTTTTTCACCATCAAAATGACGTAAATATTACGCATAGACATGTAAGTCTTATTTTTTATAATGTAGATAGTTCTGATGTTACTTTATATTTTGATCGTATATTAAAAATAGTTTAGATTGTTAAACATAGAAGTAAGCAAAATTCTTAAACTCTTTTCAACTGCAGTACGTTAAAATGATTCATTAGTTGTATCAAGCATAAAACATTTCCCATTTCTCTTTGATATAACACACAGGAATTAATTAAAATAATAATAATAACCGGAGCACAGATAGATATTTTTTTCTCCTTTTATTCAATTATAAAAACGTGCGATTAATCGCCTATTTCATTTACTCTCGCGATATATCTGTTTTTTCTCTTAAAAATGTTATAATTTGGCTTCCGATAAAAAAAAAAAAAAAATCTTGAACAAATATGTCGGTACTAAAAAAATAAATAAAAAGTAAAGCGTGATTTATGATATACGTGCTTGGATTTTTATAATTTTGAATTAAATACTTTTTTTTACAAAGTATTTGTTATATTAAAATTAAGTATACAAGAAGGAATATGTGTATAGAGTGTCCAATTTCAACAGCATCGAATGTCTAATTTCTAAATTATTAATCATAGACATATAGTTCCAATTATAAAAATGTTTAAAATGCACTGTAAAAAAAAAAGGGTCGATCTACTAAAAAACTTTAGTGATCCTTGTAATTACTAAAAAATTTTTGTAATCTTAGTCGGTTACAAAAAAATCTGTAAGAATTACTAGATAAAAGTTAGCAACGAATAGAGTTAATAGTTTTATATTTTTAATAGCTCTTACTAAAACTCAGTTGGGGTGGCCTTGATAATATAGTGGTTATAGTAACGGACTCCAGGCTAAAAGGTCACGGATTCGAAACTTGTCACCGCCATATACGCCCCGAATGAATGTAGTGTCTCGTTAATAAAGGGATTATGAAAATCCTGTCGGAGCAGGTAGTTTGGTGCTGCCATCTAATGCGGTTTTGCCGAAAATCTTCCGCTTCAGAAGTCTGGATGCAGCTCGAAGGAAGCTCCTGCCCTTCGGTCGCACGTAATGGTTATTAAAAATAATTTTGGAGCTATTACTAAAATTTGCTTGGTGACTCATACTAAACATTTTTAAGTTAGTTATACAAAAAATTCTTTTGTTCAGTTTACAAAAGAAATGCTTGTTTCACTTGCAAAAAAAAAAAGTTTGTAATGGTTACTCAAAAATTCTGTGGAATACAAATTTACTAAGAAATTTTTAGTAACCTCTTGAATTTTTTTTTACAGTGTGAGGTCAAGCAGTATTTTAAAAGCGATTTGATCAATAAAGACATTTAAAAAAAAAAAAAAACTCAAATCAATAGTTTTTCGTTATTTTCTTATATGCCAACTACTTGCGAGTAGCCGTCTTAGCAGGATGTGAATTCCCATTCCTGCACCGATGGACAGCAGAAGATAATTATTCAAAAATTGCTATCATAACGCCCCTTTCCGGCGGAATATTTCAAAATTCGATGCGGACCTGCCGGACATAGCTGAAAACATGTACAAAAATTTTGATTCAATTCTATTCATAAGTTCATAACTTTTGGAAGGTAAAATAAAGGAAATTGCACAAAAATCTCTTTTACAGCGTCCCGTTCCGACGAATTGAAGGAGAGCCTACTAGCCACAGCCAAAACCAAATACAAAATTTTTTGTTCTCTTCTATGCATATCTTCACGCACTTTTTGATAGTACAATGGCGATATACGGGCACACCGACATACAGATAATTCATAAAAGCATGTTATTACTATTTTTTTTTAATTTCTTACCTCTAAAACGTGTAAATAATTTGAAAATCGGAAATCGAAAAAAAATTCGATTACAATACTTCCTTCTATTAAAGATAGAAAAAAAATTGACTGATGATCATAGGCAAAAATATTTGCATGAATTTTGGTTCATATCAATGCATTACTTCGTGGGCATTCTCATGATACAAGTAAAATAACGTAAATATCGTAAAAATTATCATCACACATTACACAGGGAATATCCCTGTTTTCAACTAGGACCTACTCGTCACAGCCAAAAAAAAAAAAAAAAAAAAAAAACATGTATATGAAGTTTGGTTCAATATTATGCATGACTTCAAACAGTTTTCAATAATATAATTTTAGAAAACATACTCACATGCCAATCCTTCGAAAATAGGAAACCGGAAAAATTTTCGATTGCAATATTTTCTTCTATTACAGAAATAAATAAAAAGAATATTGCCCAGTTAAACTGATGGCATAGAGCTCACAGGCTATACTTGAACGATATCTGATAATTCTGAATAAAAACCGATTTACATAAATTAAGGGAAGGGGCATTAACCCCCGTTCCCCATATTAATACTTATCTAATTAACACCCAATATTAATCACAGAGGTGCATCATCAAAATGATCCTATACCTAAAATTTGAGCGAAAACTGCATGAAAAACCCATTTATATTAATTAAGGGGAGGGGCATTATCCCCCGTTCCGCGTCTTATACTTATCGAATGAGCCCTAAAAACTAATCAGGGAAGTGCCTTATCATAATAAATCTATATCCAAAATTTCAAATGAATCAGATATTTTTATCATGAGTTATCGTGTTACGCAGGCACGCACGAACGTACATACATACAGAACGGGCGGCCACATAAGCTTTCAGCTTTGATAGCCTGTGAGCTAAAAAATGTATAAATTATTTTTACGAGAGTTTTGTGTGTGCTCAACAACCTAAATCTTTAACTTTTTCTTAGAACTCTGCATCCCCCATCTTTTCTCATTTTCTCTGTGTATGTTTTAGGGAAAATAAGCCAGACAAACATACGGCAATAAAATTTTCGGACACCGAAATACAGTAATAAACAGAGAGCAAGAGGAAGAAAAAACAGAGATCAAAGCAAAGTTTTAGGGGATTTGTTTTAATTGCAAAGAATTATTTTTTGCTTAACTGCTAAGATATTCATGAATATCTTGAATTTACTACATATCACGGAATTGGGTTTGCTAACAATCTGTGGTAAAGTCTATACTCACTTTAGTATATAAAGTATATAATGTATGCTTGAAAAACAATCGCTTATATATGCTAAACAATAATAACAATATGCTTCGACAAATATAATTTTATTATTATTACTGTGGAATCAGCTGTCCCAAATAGAGTTTTGTTCTTTTTTTCCGGTCAGTGAAACGGCTGTTTCCGCTACAGGTCTCATATCGAAAGTATGCATTTAAGTAATTTGTCAGAAACCACTATTTTTTTTTGTTCTTTTTTAATTTGTATGCTGTTAAAAAAAAAAAAAAAAAAAAAAGTATTTATGCAAATGTAAAGTTGCCGAAACCTGTATGTTTATTAACACTTTATCTGTGCGCTGTACAAGAAAAGATGTAAATCTACAAAACTAATTTTTGTAAAGCTGCAGAAATTTGTATGTTAATTAACACTTTATCTGTACAAGAAAATATGTAAATCTACAAAACAAATTTTTGTAAAGCTGCAGAAATCTGTAATTTTACAAACGAATCTACTAAAGTTATAGTTATCTTGCTAAAATTTTATCTGTAACCAGGGTTGCAATTACATAATATAATCTAGGCATCCGAAACTTCCTAAAAAATTCTTAGTAACCTTACAGATTTTTTGATTTTCAGTGCAAATCTATATCTGTTACATGAATTTTGTTGTTGCTTTTGTGTATAGCTATATTAGATTAAATAATAACACATAACTAAAATAACTTGAGGTGGACAAATTTTAAACAAGAAACATATTTAATTAGACGAACTCTTACTACACACGACGTACAAACATTAACAACATAGAGAACATACTCTCGAACTCAAACATTTATGTTCCTTTAATTATTCCATGGAATTAGTCCAGGGGCGCCATCTACAGTTTTACCTGAAAACTAAAAGTGTAAAATACCACAGCTCTTCCCCATTTAATATTGAAGTCGTTCAGAAGCTCTTCTATGTTTTCTGGATCGCCTAAGTACCTGCGGAGAAGAAGAAGAATTAGTTTTAACATGTTCAGGAGCATCAACTGTTCAATGGTTCATATATTGTAATATTAATGGTTATATATATATATATATATATATATATATATATATATATATTGGGAGAATGTTATCAGAGTTAGTTGAGTAAGAACTCGAAGAATCAGGATCATGAAAGTCAGTTGGCGTAGAACCTGAAACAATTGGAAGATGAGAGTCAACTGTTTGCGGATCTCTGAAACTTGACTGTAAGGGTGGAAAATCATTTTGCTTCACATTTGCATTTTCACTTTTGAAATTTTCTGTATCATTTTCTTGCGAATTTGATCATTAGTTAAAGAAATATCCTCCCCTACATTAGTTATTTGATCAACATGCCTTTTCCAAATATTCGAACCAACTTGAACTCTATAATGTAATTTTTCTTCTCTTGCTACGATTTGACCAATTTTCCAGTTGGCTTCTGGAGTATAATTTTTTACAGCTACTTTCTGGTTGATTTCAAATTCTTTTACTTTAACTTTAGATTTTCTTGCATTTTGTTTTTCATGAACAAAATTTGTAACATTCGGCACTATCAAATCTATGTTTGTTCTTATATGACGTTTTAGGACTTTCCACTATTTTGTAACATATGGCATCTTCCTGTACTGCAAAAGAAAGTTATTCAATTTCATTTGTAAAGTACCTGGTTCAGAAGCTAAAGCTTTTAATCCACGTTTGACTGTTTGCACATACCTCTCAGCCTATCCATTTGTAGATGGATGGTACGGTGCACTAAACTTATGTTTTACACCATGATTTTTCAAGAATATCTCAAATTCTTCATATGTAAACTGCTTAGCATTATCTGATACTAAAGAAATAGGAAAACCGTATCGTGCAAAAAGAG
Organism: Maratus speculifer; assembly: GCA_964019185.1. NCBI lineage: Eukaryota > Metazoa > Arthropoda > Arachnida > Araneae > Salticidae > Maratus > Maratus speculifer. The sequence goes on along the minus strand of OZ025292.1, from coordinate 17,422,100 downwards.
AAGAAAGACAAATAATTGTATTTTTCGAAGTTGTACTAGGAACTATAAATACTTCTGGCCATTTACTATAAGCATCAACCGCTAATAAAAACATTTTTCCATTAACAGGACCAAAATAATCAATATGAATTCTTTGCCATGGAACTGTAGGCCATTCCCAATGATGTGCATCAACTTTGGGAGGATTATTTTTTAAATTTACACAGATAGAGTGATTTCTTGCAATTCTCCAATATCATGGTTTATTTCTGACCACCATACAAAACTACGGACTAAAGACTTCATTTTCATTATACCAAAATGACCAAAATGTAATTCCTTTAGTATTTGTTGTCGATGAATTTCTGGGATAACTACCCAACAACCTTTTAAAATATAACCATGCTGAAGAGTAAATTCTTCTTGTTTACCGCCAAAAAGTAAATTTTTTGGAATTTCTGAACCAGAAATGAGATGATGAAAAATTTGACGCAAAAGAGGATCCGTTTTTGTAGCTGAAGCAATAGATTTAGCATTTAAAGGTAAAACAGAAAGCTGATTTATTTGAATGATTTCAGATTCATCAAGTACCTCATTTGAATTATATTCGTGGGGTAAATCTTCACTACGTAATGGAAGACGTGAGAGTGCATCGACATTTCCGTGTTCAGTGGTTTTCTTATAACGAATGTCATACTGGACGTTTGTAAATATATGGCATATCTTTGCATTCTAGCTGCTGATAAAACAGGAATACTTTTAGAAGGTGAAAAAAAATTGAAACTAATGGTTTACTATCAGTAAACAAGGTGAATTTGTTACCGTACAAATATTGAAAAAATTTCTTTACACCAAATATAATTGCTAATGCCTCCTTATCCACTTGACTATGCCGTTTTTCGGCATTATTCAAGGTTCTGGATGCAAATCTAATAGGTTTTTCAGTATTATCTGGCATCACATGCGAAAGAACTGCAGACATACCACACGGAGAAGCATCAGTAGCTAAGATTAAAGGTAATTTCGGATTGAAGTGAGTAAGCACTCTTTCAGAAGTAATTTCTCTTATTATTCTTTTAAACTCTTATTCACATTTATAAGACCAGTTAAACTTCACATTCTTTTTAAGCAAATTATTCAAAGGATGTGCATTTGTCGATAAATTTGGCACAAATTTAGCATAATAAGTTACAAGACCAAGAAATGCTTTTACCTGGGATACATTTACTGGACTAGGGGCATTTGTAATTGCTCCTATTTTATCTGGTGTTTTATGAATACCATGTTTATCCACTTTATATCCACAATAAAAAATTTCATCTGCCATGAAGGATGATTTTTCCTTATTTATCCGAATATTATAATTTCTCAATCTTTCTAATACTTGCCTTAATCTTCGTAAATGAATTTCATCTGTTTTCTCAGTTATTCCAATATCATCTATAAAAATTGTAATTCCCTCAATTCCACTTAAAATTTGCTCGATTTTTCCTTGCCATATAGCAGGAGAACTACTAAGACTTATTGATAATTTAAGGAACTGAAATAATCCTTTAAGCGTATTAATGGTTAATAATTCTTGGGATTCCTCATCTACTGGTAATTACGCTTGATTCAAATCAATTTTTGTAAAATGAACACCACCACTTATAATAGCTAACATATCTGCTATTTTAGGCAAAGGATATTTTTCCACTTTCAGAAATTTATTTAATGTAACTTTAAAGTCTCCGTATAAACGTATTTTTCCATTAGACTTTACCATTGGAACTATAGGGGTTGCCCACTTACTATTTGTAACTGGTTTAATTACACCAACGACCTGTAATCTTTGTAATTCCTCATTGACTGCAGCACGTAGTGCATAAGTGACAATTTTAGCTTTACAAAATATGGGTGTAGCATCCTTTTCAAGATAAAGCTCTGCCTTTAACACTTTAATTTGCCCTACTTTATCAGAAAACAAATCTGAAAGATCATTTAACGATTCTTGTAATTTATCAGATAATTTACAGTCTCATTAACATAGACTGATCTTAAATTATGTGGAAAAATATTGAATGCAGTTGCCCAATCTCTACCAAATAATAATGGAAATCTATCCTCTTTTATTAAGTACAATTTTACCTTTTCTGTTTTATTTTCATAAATAACATTTACTTCAACATAACCTACAGGTTTAAAAATCTCACCAGTTGCAATTTTTAACTGAACATCTGGGAGGGGGGGGGGATTTTATAATCAGGAAAAATTCTGCGTAATCTTTTTAAAGGAACAGCAGAAATTCCCGAACCTGTGTCCAATTCCATATCAGCTCTTGCTTTATTTTCAGTTAAGACAGGCAATTTAATATATTTGCACCATTTATTTTTTACAGTTAATATATTTACTGTATCCAAATAATTTACGAGTTTTTGTAAAGTTTCACTTCTATATACTTTTCCAATATGGCCTTTTTTCTTACAACTTTACAAGTAATATTAATAAACCTACATGAATTGGCTAGATGGGTGGTAGTATTTCCACATCTATAACATCTCATTTTATTACTTACCCATCATACGTAGTATAGGGTAAGTCTTGCAATCGTTTTGAAAATCGAAAAAAAATTTTTGACGGATTTACACGTTTTAGATAGTGGAGATTCCGAAAAACATATTTTTAGAAAAAATTTTTTGCCGTCTGTCTGTCTGTCTGTCTGTAAACGCTCTATCTCCCGAACAAATTGAGATAGAGACTTGAAATTTTGTATGTAGTTAGTATGTAAGAATGGGACGAACCCTATTTAATACCAGCAACCTCGATTATCTGGAACTATTTTTTTCGGACTCTCGAAAAATTCGTTCTGATGAAAGGTATATAAAAATTTTCGAATTTTTTTGTTCTAAGGAATGGACGTAAAAGGTAATAAAATAACACACATTTTGCATATAGAACGAAGTCGATCGGATTATTAGTTGCCGAGATATTTGTAATCCTGTTTTCCAAATTCTTCGATTTTTCATGACCCTGTATTTCATTCAAATTTCAATTCAGAGGTATATTTTAATTAGAAATGAGACGCTTAATGCGACGCAGTTAATTGTTAGTTAATAAAATTATTATTTTTGGAGTTATAAGGATGTTTCTTTTACGCAGTTCGGTACTACTTGAGTAGTTTGGCGTTTTATATAATTTGTCGAAATTGGTACATCAGCAGTTCTTTAATATAGCATTACTATGTATATTAACAATATTTAAATTTTGTTTATGAATTGCAATGCATTGTATAAATAGTTTTCACATGTTTTATTTTCATATACATATCCATGATGGGTAAGTATTACGGTGGCCTCCAACGACTAGTTTTTATTCGCTTCAGAATTTATGTTATTTACATGATTGTTGACATTCTGTTTCTGAAAATCGTTTGACAATTTTTTGGCTGTACGTTCTTTGAACTCGAAATTTTATTTATACTTTATTATAATTTTCTTACAACTTTACAAGTAATATTAATAAACCTACATGAATTGGCTAGATGGGTGGCAGTATTTCCACATCTATAACATCTCATTTTATTTTTATTCGCTTCAGAATTTGTATTATTTACATGATTGTTGACATTCTGTTTCTGAAAATCGTTTGACAATTTTTTTGGCTGTACGTTCTTTGAACTCGAAATTTTATTTATACTGAAATTTTTATTTTTAATTTCTGCCTTCCCAAAAGTTAACTCATCTACTTGAGTAATCAATTTTTTTTTAATACTTTCGCTTTTCAAACCGCGCAAAATTTGTTCCAATAAATTTTCATTTAATGTATCACCAGTAAAACAATAAAAAGTTGTACACTTTTTTAATCTAGCAGCAAAATCTTGAACCGATTCTGACTCAATTTGATAACATTTTCGGAATTTAATACGTTCCATAAATTTGTTGGGGGCGGGACTTAAATGCTTAATCAAAATATCAACAATCTCAGAATACTTTAAAAATTCACAATATTTTGGAAAAGCTAAATTACTTAGTAAATTATAAAGTTTAGTATCCATGCAGGATAAAAGGGCCGCAATTTTTTTTTTCATCTTTTATTTCGTGCAAAACAAAATCCTGTGCCAATCGTTTGACATACGCTTGGAATGATTCGACCTTATCGTCGAATTCTTTAAAAGTAAACATTGTACTTTAATGTAATAAAAGAGATAAAAGGTAGAGTAAAAGTCAATATTTGCACTTAGCACCCTCTTTTTAGCAGTTGGCGATACTGTGGAAGGCTGCCTTTACATCTCAAAACTAGCAGAAATGAAAATAGAAGTGAGCCATTTGCATTCGGCTCGAACTTATTCTTTGAACTTTTTCTGGTGAAACATTTATCACATTTTTACTCGTCGCCATTTCTTTTGTTTACAGATATATTAGATTAAATAATAACACATAACTAAAATAACTTGAGGTGGACAAATTTTAAACAGGAACATATTTAATTAGACGAACTCTTACTACATACGATATACAAACATTAACAACATAGAGAACATACTCTCGAACTCAAACATTTATACTCCTTTAATTATTCTATGGAATTAGTCCAGGGGCGCCATCTACAGTTTCACCTAAAAACTGAAAGTGTAAAAATACCACAGTTGCTATTACACAAAAAGTTCTAGGAATCGCACTTTCCTAGACAACTTTTAATAACTTTACCAAAAAAAAAAAAAAAAAAAAGAAAGAAAGAAAAAAAAAACTACAGAGTATAAAAATTTAAATTCTGTAAATTTTTATGAATTGTTTTTTATTGAAGAAAACGACGTAGAAAGTACTTCTCTATTTCCTTTAAAACATTTTTGTAAATGGAATTTTATGCTTATGATTTTTATTAATGGTTAAGAAATTAGCTATTGGACACCACTGAGAGTGGACACCTTGTATAAAACGAACTTAGAAAGCACTTATTTCTGTAATACAATACTGATGGAGTAAAAATCGAAACAAGAAGTATTTCCCATTCCCATTGATTGAAAACCGACAAAAAAATCTCCCAGAGAACCCCCCCCCCCCTCTCGGAGTGGAGTTGAGGTGTTAGCAGGAAGCATTTGACGGGATTATCGAGACCTTTCCTCCTGTTTGTCTCTCGATTAGCTGTGACGGGCAAATACGGGATGGACAGTAACGAAAGTGATGTTCAGTGAAGTCGTATTCTCACACGAGTACAAAAAAGAGTAAAAAAAATAAAAAGAAATCTCCTCTTAAGCTTAATATTGCATTGCTCTGGAAACTCTATTTAACCTTTTATAGGCCAATGTTCCCAACGGTTACATCGAACAGGAGAAATAATTGGTAATAAAAATTAAAACCGACTTCAAGGCATTGTTTCTTATTTTATTGCACTGATATTAATTTGTTAAGCGATAGTTAATTTATTTGAGTGAGAGTGTTTATGTAGTTATTTTTTATTCTTGTCCTCATTCAAATTAAATCTTATTTGTGTAAATACCTCTCATTTGAACGCCCAAAGAGACCATGGGCTGATTAGGACAGACCGCGATGTTTTCGATCCGTCCCTGTAAAAACAAGCGAGCAAACAAGGGGGGGGGGGCAAACGAATGAACTTTGATGTATCTATTTCGTCCTTTAATTGAATTCTGAGAATTATCTAATGATTTAAAAAGATGGACCGTTCAAGCATTCCTCTACATCAGAGGTTCCCAAAGTGTGCTCCGCGGAGCCCTTGGGGCTCCGCCTGAACTTTCCAGGGGCTCCGCGGCGTTCCAGGAATGTAAACAAAACATGAAAGAAAGAAATAAGCATATTGCAAATGAAATATTTTCAAAAGCATGTAGGAATTTGAGTGAGTGTACGCGTGTGTCAAAAATAAATGTATCTATAACCAGGTTGAAAAGACATTAATTATCTTCGGAGCCTTTTAACCATTTGCATTATTCATAAATTTATTTTCCATATGATATTTTTGGTTTGAATTGTTTTATTTTCTGCATTTAATGTGTTATAAAAATTCGATTTAAAACTTTTGCTGCCAAAGCTGAAATTCAACAGTACTGAGACTATGAATATTCTATATGAAATGTCTCTCCCCTGCCGTATTTCCCCTGTCAAGATAACTGCCAGGGGAGAGAATCACTGACCAGAAAAAGTTATAAAGTATGTATAAAGTGACTTGCCCTTACATGAAAAGGTAAATAAACGGGACAAAAATCATAATTTAAAGGTTTTTGATAAAACTCAAACTTTTCTTTTTGGCCGTATCTTCTATGTACTTGAAACCTCTTATAGTAGAATCACCTATATATTGGTTCTTTACATTTGCCATCACACGAAGAATTTAAAATTTTCTGAGCACGTCCCCTTGCTTAGACTTTTTATAAATGGGTAGTCACTCTGATATAAATTTAATTCTACCCATATATCTCATTTTATTAGTTTCTCTACTAGTTGAAGTTCGTTTAACATGTTTACTTTTTAACTGCATACCTGTCTTCAGGCAAAAACAATGACGAAAGAAAGTTCCTTTCAAAACTATAATTAATAGCCAAATACTTTAAATAAAATATCCAAAAAAGTGAACAATGCTGCACCTGACAATACAGCTTGTAGATTTTGCCCCACCCACTTTAACAATAAAACGATGACCTGATTCTAAATGTATTTTTTTAAATAGTAAAAAAAAAAGAGGAAGAAGCTGAGAGACGATATATTTTTGTTGCATATTTGGAAATACTAGAAACTTAAAGAAGAACTAAAATATATTCCATAATCGCATGGTTCTATTACAGGAGGAGGGGGTAGTGGAAACATGTTACATAATTACAAATGTGTGACTGGAACTACGCATTTTTATTTTTGCGAGTAGCCTATTGAAATTACACGGAAGTATCTCTCGACAAATGAACTATCATTTAACTATCATCACATCTTCACGTAACATACCCTTTTTTTGTCTCTGTGTGTGGTTTTCCCCATAAATAATAATTGTTTTATGTAAGCCCCAATGCAATGTCCAAACATAGTTACGCTTTTGATCTTTAATTCCGAGATCATACTGTAAATCCCCCAAACAATATTTTTTATTTTAAAAATGGATATCATTAACCCTTAACAGTATTGCTTGAACATCGCTCGGGTAAAAATTAATTTGTTTTCCTCGGTACTAATCGCTATCAGAAACAACAAATTTTTAACTATAATTTTTGCTGTGTTTGAAGGAAATATATGATTATATAAGGTTACAATATTTTAATACAAAAAAGAGGATTTTAATCCTTATTTTTATTTTATTGTATCCTATAATAGTAATATTAAATAAAATCGTTAAATGATTATATGATAGAGAATTTGATTTTTAAATTCTCTAGTATGAATTAAGAATTTCTGTATCAGGAAAAGGCCAAATTGAGGAACTTGGTCAAATGTTGGAAATTACTGTCTCGTATTTTATCCAGTAGATTTTTCTCTGCTCCATAGGCATAAAAGAAACATTAATTTGTAAACCACAGAGTATCGTTGGGTTTAGGGGCTCCGCCTTAGAAATTCTTCCCAAAAAGGGCTCCGCGAGCCCAAAAGTTTGGGAACCGCTGCTCTACATATATAAAATGATGCTCAATACAGATTATATGACAGATGTAAAATTTCCAAGTGGGTGAAAAAAGTCCGGGCCAGGATTTGAACCAAGGATGTATAGCCACCAATGATCTCCCAACTAAACCATCTCGGACGAATACTGAAGGACTAGTTCACCCAACATCTGTGGTTCGAATCCTGGCCCGGACTTTTTTCACCCACTTGGAAAATTTACATCTGTTATGATTCATTTACCGATTGAATAATCGCGTTATAAATTAATCTAATGCAGAGTATGCACTGTAAAAAAAAAGGGTCGATCTGCTAAAAAAACTTTAGTGATCTTTGTAATTACTAAAAAATTTTTAGTAATCTTAGTCGGTTACTAGAAAATCTGTAAGAATTACTAGAAAAAAGTTAGCAATGGATAGAGTTAATAGTTTTACATTTTTTAATAGCTATTATTAAAACGCACTTGGTGTGGCCTTGATAGCTTAGTGGTTATAGTAACGGACTCCAGGCGGCTAAAAGGGCACGGGTTCGATACCGGACGCCGCCAAATACGTCCCGAATGTTTGTAGTGTAAGTACTCGTTAATAAAGGGATTAAGAAAATCCTGTAAGAGCAGGTAGCAATTTTTTGGTGCTGTCATCTATTGCGGTTTTTCCGAAAATCTATCGCTTCACAAGTTTGGATGCAGCTCGAAGGAAGCTCCTGTCCTTCGGTCACACGTAAAGGTTATTAAAAATAATTTTGGAGCTATTACTAAAATTTTCTTGGTGGCTCATACTAAAAATTTTTAAGTTAGTTATACAAAAAATTCTTTTGTTCAATTTACAAAAGAAATGCTTGTTTCACTTGCAAAAAAAAAAAAAAAAAAAAAAAAAAAGTTTGTAATGGTTACTAAAAAATTCTGTGGAATACAAATTTACTAAAGAATTTTTAGTAACCTCTTGAATTTTTTTTACAGTGTGTGTTTAAATGGTTTTTTTTTTCTTGAAAATGGGTTCAAAGCTACCACTCCAAAAAAACAAATAATTTTCTGAAAGATATTTTTGTTTTTTATTTTTTCAAATTTATATTAAAGATCGATTTTTTAGCGATATCGTTCTTCGAAAAATAAAATTATTAAATGTATATGTATATGTATTGCTTATTTATAAAGATATGCGAAAATATTAAAAACAATGTAAATATGAAAGCAGAGCGAAAAAATTTATGAATTTTGTTTGCTTCGAAAAATATAATTAATTCAAGTTCCATTTAGTAAAATTTGAATAGCATTCTTTTCTTTTCTTTTTTCTTAAAGGTATGAGATTTGATGTATCGGCGTTTGGTATTGTTTATGACTGCCAATTGTCTACACGAGGGATATGGACCGAGGGATATAATATTTGAAATAAAAGTATACAAGTAAAGTTGCATGATAACATAGTTAAAAAGATCAGACAGAAGCTTTCATTTAACATTTCTTTCAAAACAACTTATTCCTTTAATTAAGAAATCCAAATTGTTAATTTTAATTATTAACATCTTACATCGATGATAGCACCAATGATTTATTTTAAAAATAATTATAAAAGGAAGTTGTCTATTCTAATCAAATTAAAAATGTTCAAATCAAATTATTTAAATAAAAATAAAAATTCAATTTTTTTTAAAAAGTCCAAAATTTAAAAAAAAATATCGGAGAACAAAATTTTAAATTTCTGAAAGCTAAAAAATTGTTTAAAATTAAATTTAAAATGCTAAATCCTTCATAAATCCCAAAAGTTTTTAAAAAAGAAAGAAAATTGAATTTAAGAAAGATATTATGAATGTCAGATGAACGAAACCCTAATAATATGAATCCTTAAATTGGTCAAAAATATCAAATTTCTTATTATTAAATCCATTTTAACATGAAAATTTCAATTTTTAGCATCAGGATTCGAACTAAAAACTGTACGTTTACAAGCGAGACGCTTAACTCAATGCTATGATGCCTACACGCAAAACGTTGAAATTAAGTTTCTCTTCTGAAATTTAAATCGCAAAAATGAACAGATGACACTGAAAAAATTAACTTAATCTAAATAATTGACTTTTTCAAAATTTTATGATTCGTCATGTGACACGAGGTATGCAGCTCTAAATACACAAAATTTACCAGTTTTTGTGTGCGGACTCTGTGACGGACGGATAGACAGAGGACGGAGACGAATAGGGTTTTGTCCGATAAACGAAACCCTAAAAACAACTATATTTGTCGAATATTTTAACATTTTAAAACCATATTTGAAGTTTCAAACGAATTATCAATTTTTACAAAAATTAGAATCTAGGGGAAAAAAAAAAAAAAAAAAAAAAAAGAAAGAAAGAAAGGGAAAAGAGACAGACAAAGATATCTCTTTGGACATCCTATTGAAATTTTGACAATCAGAATGAAACGCATCTATCCAAAAGTTCAGGAGTCTGTCCAGACTTTTCTTAAAGAGTCCTGTTTTGGTGAAATTATTAATTTTTTTCTTATATTTATGAAAATTCTAATCAGAATTTTATGAATTTTAAATTATCGATGCCTTCAGGTTCTATTTTTCATATATAAAAGCTAAGTAAAATGCTTTTGGTGAGTTCAACTGCTTATTTACAAGCCAGATTTTATTATTACATGATTAAATTTGTGATAAGTTCAATTTGAAAGTGAAAAATTTTTGTGAAAGGTCTATTTAAGAGACAAATAATTTTGTGAAGGACCCTGTTTTGAGATAAAATGTTTTGTGAAGGGTCCTGTTTGGGGATAAATTATTTTGTGAAGTGTCCTTTAAAGGACCTAAAATTTTCTTAAACATATCTCTGGTTATAATTAACGCACATTAAAAAAAAAAAAAAAAAAAGATTTTACTGTGATTGTTTTGATCGCAGTAAAATCGTGTGTGTCCCCCTGAGGTTGACGTTAACGAGTTCGACTGTATATAAGCCATTGATTTTGTAAGTGGAACAAATCCATTTTCAGAAGAAACAAGAATGAAAAAGATATGCGTACAGCATAGCTTACGAAATATTTTCCAACATATTCAGAGTACTACAAGAAAACATCACAGCTTATTAAGATAAAACATGAAAATTCTAAATGAGCAATTTGGAAAACGCATAACGCATTTTAAAACCTGATCTCTGCTATTACTATAAGTAGTCGGGATAATATACGATTTTTGTATTGCTCTGGGAAAATGCGTGACAGTAGGGTCTAGTTTTGGGCAATATACATAAATTGTCGAGTTAATCTTCAAAATAAATGTTTCAGAAGAGAAAATAATTCATTTTTATTTTCCGTATTTGTAGTATTTTTTTTTTTTTTTATCTCTTTAAAGGAATTTTTCGTTTTACAGTAAACTTTTAAATAATGGAAATTTGGTGAACCCTAATTTGCGGTATATAAACCACGGCTCAGATAACTCTGTTCACTACCAGATTTTTATAAAAAAATAAAATGCGTGTTATTTGGTTCAACATTTATTTAGCATTATTTTTTAAATAAAACTTTTTGTTTGAAACAGACTTAACCTAGCCGCGGCTTATATGTGGAAAATTAGAGTAATTTTGAAATTCACTTTAATTTGTGATAATAAAACTGAGTTTTAGCGAGAGAGATTTTCTCATATGGCACATCAACTCATTTAGTATTAAGAGAAGCTGTGGAAGCAAATCCTACGGTATTCGTGACTATTTCAGCAACTAAGCGAGCATATTGTCTTGAAATAAAAACTGGGTGTATAACTAAAAATTTTTACCGATGTTGTGTTTAAATTTCTGTTTGTTTTTTGCGCTTTCTTTCATTATTCATTTCATCAGCGATGAATTACTTTAAAGCGCTTCTCAATTATGATATTATTTAAATCCAATCCACGTATAATTTAAAGTACCGAAAATACATCCTTCATTTGTAGATATATCAGAAAATTCTAATTATTTTAAGGGGTTTTGATATTTGCAACTTTCGTAAAAAATTTTGAAAACTGCGAGTATGGGGAGTATGTTTGGAATTTATGAAATTTTACAGGATTTACACAATTTGCAAAATAAAATTAGACTAAATTAACATTTTTTGGCTTTGAAATTTCCTTTTATAGAAGATAATTAGTTTCCATCAATAAAGACAATACATTTAGGAAACAAATTTACATAAAATTATTAATTTAGAAATAAAAGAAGTATGAACAAAAATTAAGAAACTTAAATTCGATATAAATATTTATTAAAATTTAGTTCATAAAAATCAAGGAAAACGTTAATAGTATAATGTAGAGAATGTATGCCCTTTTGGTATAATGTTATGTAATGGGCTGTGCAAATATAATATTTCTTTCTTTAATATAATATTATTATTTTACGGGGAAGAGGGTCAGTCATAAGATATTGTAAAATATCTCTAGGGTGAGGTCTTTTGATATCGATATCATTTTTGGTTCAATAAAAAATTTCCTTTCTTATTTGTAACATGATTTTTGGTACAAAATAACATGTTATTTTTTTTTCTAGCCTATTATCTAGTTTTATGAAAATACAAAGTTATTAAAATCACTAAATTATTAGAAAATTGTAAAATTCTAAATGAGGTCGAACCACAATGTTCGGCATTCCTATTCTTCTATATGTATGTATGCATATATAATCACGACTCGAGAAACTATAGGTGAAGTATATTTGAAATAAAGCTTGTGTTTAGTAATAAATAAAACAGAAAAAGAAGGAATGTTGTCCACTTGTTTTGTTAATAAGAATTTCTATCTGCCTCCCACCCCTCCTCCATTCGAGGCAAGTGCAACAGAGCTTTATTACTGTTAAATGCTATAGAAAAAAAAAGCTATAGTAAAATACTTTTAAATAATAACTATTTCTTTTAAGTTTTATTTGATATAAAGTTTTTTCATATGGAAAGTGATATTTTATTGATTTCTCTTCCTTTGCATTATAAAATTATGCGAAAAATAAATGTAACCAGTTGTGTACATTATTTCGAATACAAGAAATAAATATCAGAAATCAATGTTTTTTTTTTTTTTTTTTTTTTTTTTTTTTTTTTTTTTAAACACTTATAACGATATCATAATTGGGAAAGGGTGGGGGTTCGAGGAATGATAAGATATGATATAGCAAAGGGGAGGAGGGGTTTCCAAAATTATCAAACAAGTTGATAACGATATATTTGCGCAGCCCCTAAAGACATAAGATAAAAAAATAAAATTTAAAGGGGAAGATTTATAAAAGGTACAGTAAAAAAAAAAAAAAAAAAAAAAAAAAAAAAAAAAAAAAAAAAACACGAAAAATTCACATATATGAGATACATTTATTCAGAAAGGAGATTAATTCAGAAACAGGCTTGCTTTCGGTACTTCATGGTACATAAATTGTCCAGACATTATTTAAACACCAAAATTCTGTGATTAAAGAAGGCAAAAATGATCGTTTAAAAATACTGGTTAGAAAATAAAGCCTAAAATTTGGCAGCTGGTTTAAAAAAAGGTGAAATTCATTATTGGTTTTCGGTTTAAGAGAGGGTGGGGGGAGGCCAAGAAACTTATCATAATTCGTTACAAGAAATTGAATACTTTCAAAACCAATTATCACGCTGTTAATTAACTCACTAGTAATCGCAATTAAAATTTACAGAGTCTGATTTTGTGTAAAACATAACATTACCAATAGACCCGTGAGAGAATTTCGCGCTACAATCTTTGAGTTTATTTTATGATACATTTTTGATGAATTTATAATTAACTGCATTTTTTAAAATCAAATAACTTTTTTTAACCTTCACTGAACAATTCTTTACTTACCCATCGTATGTAGTATAGGGTAAGTCTTGCAATCGTTTTGAAAATCGAAAAAATATTTTTGACGGATTTACACGCTTCAGACACTGGAGAATACGAAGAACATATTAAAAAAATTGCCGTCCGTCTGTCTATCTGTAAACATTCTATCTCCCGAACAATTTTAGACAGAGATTTAAAATAAGTTGTATAGTTACAAGGAAGGTCTCCATACGGGCATACTCCGAAAAATGTGAAAAACTACAGAATGTATTTTTTAGTCTTCTCATAAGGATGTATACGTTTATAAAAAAAATTTCTGCGGAACCGCCATTCAGTGTCCATAAAAAAATAATGAAAATTTCGTTGCTTGGCGATTTATCATCGGTTGGCAACGGAATGCAATTTAAAAAAAAATTCTTCTTTATATCAAATGCATTTTAAGGAGGAAAAAGTTTTATGTTGAACTTGTTTAGATAAATTTAATTTAAATAATTTTAGTTTTGTCAATTTTGGTTTGTTTTAAAGATAATTTTGTTATATCGATATTTATATGTGTGACAGTTATTCGAAGAAACGTGGACTTCTTGAGATCACAAAAAACATTTATTGCACTACACATCACAACACACACATTAAACACTTACAAGATGGGGTTTTTAGACATACATGGGAATTATTCACCTTGGATAAGGTGTAGAACATTTTCGTGTCAACGGTGTGAGATCTTTCCTTGCCGAGCTAACTCACATCTCTCTGGGGGGGTAAGAAAAAAATATGTTCCGTGCAAGGAACCAATGAAAACAGCGCCCTCTGGGCTCTGGAAAGGATAGTGGAGGTGAGAGGTGCGTTACATATGTATTTATATTCAAAATTTTTCAATCAAAATTTGCGATTTAAAATGAAATTCATAATTTAAATTAATTAAAATTGTTTCAAGCTCAAAATCCAATTGAGTTTTATCGATTTAATTTCGTTTCTATGGAAACATCAGACTTTTATTTTTGAATACGCTTAAATATATAAATTAATTTTTCTCAATATGTATTTTTTTATATATGAATTTTTTTTTTCCAGCGATAAATTAAATAAGTACTTCGAAAAACACTATATATATTCATGTAATACAATATACATACATATATATATATTAAACTCTCTCATTGTTTATACTGAAATTTCATTAAATACCTTTTACACGCATTCTAAATATCCAAAAGTTTTCAGTTGCATTAAAATCGTTTGCTTTTGGCGAGGAAAAGTGCCTCTCGCCAAATCATGACGCTTTCGTCTTTTCATGCCAAATATTCGAAAGCATTTTATTTTTTTTTACAGATTTTTTTACTATAATTCCGCCGCTAATTTTGACTGATCCTTTATTACATACATGAATAGTTTAATTAGTAATTTTTTCAAGAAAATCTGGGTATGCCCAGTATAGAGACCTTCCTTGTTAGTATATAACAAGTTGGAAATTGCACGTGAAGCGTAGCAAATGAGGTGCGTTCGTACGATAACAAAGTTTTAAAATATTCAGATCTTGCTGATATAATAGAGCGTACTTTGGATACAGTATAGTGGTCGAAATCTTTGTGTTCCTGTAAATATGCAGGGAATAATTTTTATTATATTTCATTAACGTATATCTTATTCATAAAATGTGAAGTAGTTTAATATAATTAAAACACGTCCCAAACAATGTTTTTCCGTATAACATTATTTTGTGGAATACATTTGTATGGCCCTGTAATTTAAAAATAAATATTCTTTGCACCACAGATTGTACAAAATGTATATTTTAGTACATACTTCATAGATTCATGTCAATTCTATTAAGTTCGAATGAGTGTAACACCATTAAAATGCATTTGAAATGTTTTTCCCATTGATCGTAATGTAACGGAATACTTTTGATTGTCCCTGTAATTGATCTATGCATCCGATTTTCATAAAATTTGAAAAGACTCGACAAAATTATGTAATAAATATACGTTTTAAATTTCAAACGATTAAAATGCATTTGAAACATTTTTTCCATTGACCGTAATGTAACGGAATCGTTTTGATTGTCCCTGTCATTGATCTATCCATCCAATTTTAATAAAATTTGAAATGACTCAACAAAAGTATGTAATAATTATGTATTTTATATTTCAAACGATTCGGTTGGGTAGTTTTTGCGTTGTTATATGCGGACAGACGGACAGACGGTCGGACTGAGCGGCAACAATAGGTGCTACGTATTTACATAATTACGAATGCACCTAAAAATGGAAAGAAGCCTATTGAATATCAGTAACCTCGATTACTGGGAATTTTTTTTCTTATTCTCGAAATATTCGTTTTGATGAAAGATACATAAAAATTTTCGATTTTTTATTTTAGTTTAAGGAGTGGATATAAAAGACATAAAGAATGAAATCGATCAGATAATGAGTTGCCGAGATATTTGTAATCCTCTTTTCCATATTCTTCGATGTTTCATGGTTTTTTGTATTTCATTCAAACTTCAATTCAAAGATATATTTTGACTGGAAATGAGACGCTTAATCCGACGCAGTAAACTGTTAGTTAATATGATTATTATTTCCGGAGTTTCTTATACGCAATTCGGTACTACTTGAGTAGGTTGGCGGTGGTTTATATAGTGTGTCGAAATGGGATCATCAGCAATTTATTAATAGAGCATTACTATGTATGTTCAAAATGTTTAAGTATACTTTTAAATTTTGTTTTGGAATTGCAATGCATTTTATTAAATAGCTTATACGTTTTATTTTCATATATTATATTATGCATATCCATGATGGGTAAGTATTACGGTGGCCGCAAAGACTAGTTTTCATTTTTTGTGAAAATGAAAACTATTTAAAATCAATATATCAGTATAATGATGAAAAAAGAAAATTAAAGTTTCAGCTAAAATTTGAACTTTTATGGTTTGTGCCACATGTGCGTAATGTATCGATGCATTAAAGCAAATTTTTAAAACTCAATTAACTTTGAATACTCTCCTAACAACGAGTTGAGTGAAAATGTATTCGTTGAACATTTTTTCTTATCTGAAAGTGCTATTAAAATTAGAATTCAGTTCTACAAATAATTAATCAACTTTTTCGAATGATCTTTTGAATCATTTATTTAAATAAAACGCCGCAAAGAAAAGCAGGTAGGAAATTGCACGTCTAGTGTAGCAAATGAGGTGCATTCGTATACTATAAGAAAGTTTTAAAACTATTCAGATTTTGGTGTGATAGTATATAGTACTTCGAATGCAGTATGATATTAGAAATATTTTGTGTGTCCCTGTAAAACTATCTTCTTTTTCTTATACAGGGTTTGATTTGTAGTAAACCTGCGCAACGTATATCAATTTCATAAAATGTGAAATAGTTTAATGTAATTAAAACGCGCCCCAAACAATGTTTCCCCTTGTATCATTATGTATTGGAATATTTTTACATGGCACTGTAAATGAATAACAAATACTCTTTACACCACTGATTGTACAGAATGTATATTTTAGTATATATTTCATAATTGTATATAAATTTTATTATGGTTGAAATAGTGCAACATCATTAAAATGCAATTGAAATTGGCTTTTGATTGTCCAATAGTCATTAAACTATGTATCCCATTTTCATAAAATTTGAAATAATTTGACAAAATTATGCAAAAATTATATATTTTAAATTTCAAGTGATTCAGTTGGATAGTTTTTGCTCTGTTATATGCGGACAGGCGGTCTAGCCAACGGACAGACAGATGGCCCACTGTAGGTGTTACGTATTTACATAATTGCGAACACACCTAAAAATAATAAACTGTGTATAGTTAGAAGTTGTAGTTAGAAATTGAACATAAGTTAAGTCTCTTAAAACTTTTTGCAATGTTAACAGGTGAAGTCTAACTCCGTGTTTCCCGCTTAAAAAAAAATAAATAAATTATTCAACTATCTTAGTGCGAACATAGTGCGATTTTCTGTGTATTTATACCCCACATAAGCAAATTGTTTTAGCTTTCATTATGGGAAAAATATTGATTCAAAAATTGATTGATTTAAAATATTGACAATTTTGATAACGAGAAGGATGGGAGTGGGTGAAAAATCCTTTGTGTTTCGTTCAAATACATTTAATATTTTCAAAACAACTAGACAATAGTTCCTAGCTTAACTAACTAGTAATTAATTATTTTTCTATTAATAAGAAGACTGCATAAAAGAGGATTTTAATTGACAATTTACGAGTCTGATTATTATTATTAATAATAATAATTAACTGATTATTTATTACTTATTTTGACATTAATAAGAAGAATGCATGAAAGCAGATTTTGAGGCAAATTAAAAGTCTCGTTATTATAATTGTTATCATTACTTGTATCAGAATTTCTAGCAAGTATTTAAAATTTTTTTAGCTAAAAACAATTTTACAATTTTTTTATTTTGAAAATGGCTATTTTAAAGTCTTTTTTTTTAACACTTTTAAACAGAGTCGAAACGTGCTTATGCATTCGGTTTTGTCTATCTGTCTGTCCACAGCCCCGTAAATGTACTCCGAGTTTCTTGAAATTGATAAAGTTTATTTAAGGTAATTAAAGCATGTTTGGTACTGCATCTGAAGTATGTATATATGATTAGTGGTTTGTTTACAGAGACACTCAAAAGAATTCGATTGCATTATGGTATTAGAGGGAAAATCATTTGCAGAGTACTTTAATGACATTACGCTATTTCAAATGAATTGAAACTGAAATAAATCACTGACTTCACTACGATCATGTTAAAACAGAGGCATTTTTATAGATTTACAGGGACACACAAAAGAAATCGGATCTTTGCGTAATAATTGTTCTACGGTACGTTTAAAAATTCTGTATGCACTTTTAAATTAGTTTTCTTGCATATTACTCTTTATATGTAAATTCCATACCTCATATACAAGCTGCAAAAAGTCTTCGCGTACCATTCTTTTTATTAGAGGAAATTGTTGAAAAGGAGTTTTCTGAAATGTGTGTATCTTTAAATGAACAGAATTTTGGTATACATGTTGTTAATAGATACAAATCTTTATATCATATACAGGGCTGCTAAAAAAATTCGGATAATTTTCCGATTGTAGATGAAACAGTTGAAATTCGGTTTTGAAAAGCGTTATACATTTTCATATGATGAAGTGAGACGTAATACTTTAATTTTTTAAACGGCGCACTTTTGTTGCAATTTTCTGAATGTGTTGAAAAGTGCTTCATATTCTATGCTTGGCGCATGATTTTTTTCTTTCCTGTTTCAAATAGTGGCATTATTTTCAAGGAAACCATTTTTTTTTTTTTGTTTGTTTTGAAATCTTTTAATTTTCTTTAAATACTACTACATTTAATAATAATAATTCTGAATCCAAGTTTTTTTTTTCAGAAACCGTCAAACAAACGAGTGTTTAATTAATACATATGATGGATTTGTGTTTTTTAAGAGCAATGTTATAGCCAGTCATAAAGATCGATATCGAATATATTTTCTACATACGAAAAAGTAATTATTCTCTGATTAATTTGGAGGGAAAATATTTCAATAAAACTAAAATACATACAACATTATATATATATATATATATATATATATAAACCTTGCCGTTGGGGGGGGGGGTCACCGTAATACTTACTCAACATGTATATGCATACTATAAAATATGAAAATAAAACACGTGCAAACCATTTATTAAATGCATAGTAATTCCAAAATAAAATTTTAAATACTTTTAACACATAGAAATGCAAATAAATCAGTAAAAGAAAAAAGGCAAATTAAAAATCAGTTATGATATACAAACTCATGTAATGTATTTAATGCCAAATGCATGTGACATTTACTATAAGTCATTATTCGCAGTTAATCTTATAGTTTGGCGATAGTTGTTGGATCGACAGGATAAGCCAGTAGAAAAAGAAACGTCCTTATAACTCCAAAATTGATAAACCTATTAACTAATAGTTTAGTCACTCGTATGATGTGTATGATTTGCAATTAAAATATATATTTTAGTTGAAATTTGGATGAAATACAGGGTCATGAAAAATCGAAGAAAGTGGTAAATAGGTCTATAAATGTCTCGACAACAAATTGTCCGACCGGTTTCATTCATTATGCAAAATTTATATATTTTTTATTGTCTTTTACAGCCACTACTTTAAACAAACAAACAAACAAAAAAAAAAAAAAAAAAAAAAAAAAAAAAATCGAAAATTTTGTACACCTTTCATTAGGACAAATATTTCGAGAGTCCGAAAAAAATAATTCCGGATAATCGAGATTACTTATGTTTAATAGGCATTTTCCCAATGTTATATACTAGGTACACACCAAATTCTAAGTATCTTTCTCAATTTGTTCGGAAGACAGACCGCTTACAGACAGACAGGTACAAACACGCAAACAGACGGACGTCATTTTTCTTTCTTCTAAAAATATGTTTTTCAGAATATCCAGTGTCTAAAACGTGTAAATCCGTTAAAAGTTTTTTCGATTTTCAAAACGATTGCAAGGCTTGCCCTATATTACATATGAGGGGTAAGTAAAATAAATAAAGATGTCCGTTAATCCAAACGTAGTTTTTTCTTTCTATAACAAAATGCAAAATTACATCTTTTTTTCGTAGGAAAAAAAAAAAGGATGATTTTTATTTCTCCGAATGCTTATTTATTTCGAAGAAAAAAAAATATTGAGTTTTCCTTCTTTATTTGAAAACATGTGTTCTGTTTTCCTCTGTCTGTTCGAAAATCCCCGGGGAGAATTTAAAACTTGAATAATAATTCCATAAACAGAATCTATTATCCCAAAAGACCCCTAACGAATAAGTGGTCGGTTTAAACAAAAATACTACCTTATGCCAAATAATGGTGTTTAAAATACTTATAACTCAAGAACGAATAAACAATCTATAAAAAGAAGAAGAAAAACAGACGCGATTATTCATTTTTTAAATTTAAAAGATCATTTTTCGTGTTTCATGATCTTCAAGTGAAATATGCTTTGCTTTTTGAAATCCCTCTTTAACATGCGGTTTAATTTTTAAAATTATCTCTGTTTTTAAGTGAGGGAGATGAGTATGTGTTCGGTATTGCACACTGTAAAACATTTGTGTAACGTTACTCCATAAAACTGGTAGCAGCCTTGCTGCCTCCAATTTGGTGGAGTATTTTAACCGATATAATCGGTGTAACATTGCAATGTTACACCAGTAATGCATGTTTTTATTACACCATTATGTAAGTGAAAAATTACTCAATGAAGTGTAAATCGTAGCTGCCACCAATTTTATGGAGTAACGTTACCACAAATGTTTTTCAGTGTACTCCGTATGTAATCCGGTATATTTTAATCCTCAAAGAGTTTACATATGTTATCAACATTTTTTTTTTTTCATTTTGTCTGCATCTCCCCTTACGTTATCATTCCTGAACACTGCAAATTTCTAACGATATTCGTACCAGTTTTTAAAAATTCTTTTTATTTTACATATTTTTATACGTTTCTTGTAATGAACAGATAGGGTTATAAATTTATTATTCTCATACTCGACTGATTAAAATGAAGAAAAAACAGTCAATGAAATGTCATTATTAAGTATGAAATAATATCATATCTAATTGCACTTTAAAGCAGACATGTCAAACAAGCAAAAAAATGAGGGGCTGTATCCAAATATCCATTAATTAGTGCAATGTAGAATACACAATATGTCCCGTACCACTATATTTGGATACATCCCCTCCTTTTTTTGCTTCGTTTTGGGAACAACGGATTTTGAGTTTATTCTATCGACGGCAACTTTCAGAATTTTCAAGTTATGTTTTTGAGACTTTCACAAAAGTTGATCTATACATTTTGCTCACACAATATGCAAATGAAATTTTGATAACACTCACGCATGCGCTTTGAAAAATTATTTAGTAAAAGTGTTGATTTTTTATGCATTTTTCATCATTTTTTAAATCTGATTACAGAGTGTTGTATACAATGTTCTTTTTCATATTTTCTAAAAAGAAAAATGTTTTATATGAAGAACTCTGCAAATTATAAGCAAAGATACTTTTCAAAATTTGGGATTGTTTTTATAATAAATTCAAATTCTTTATAAGTATATATGCTATGGTCATAAAAATGAACTCAATAAACCATTTAATCAATAATCTACAGTTTGAACAAGTTTACTACATTAGGTTTGATATCATTATCGAAAAGACATTCATTTTTTTTTTCAATTTATTGACGTTCCTATACGGGGCTCCGGGAAAAAATCTTCAAGATAACATTTGACCTGTACTATTATGTTTTCAGATCAGGAGTTTCAGGGATAATTACTCATGTATTTTTCTAAATGTTTAACAAAATTTCTAAAATTGAAAAGGACCTGCCACCTTTGGCCACATAGTGTATATACATTAGATTGCTCATTAACAAAAAATCATTTTTATGTAAAAAAGGAATAATGAATTGAAATTAAGTTTTGATATTGATTAAAAGTGATACTTTCGTATGAGTCGCCATGCTGGGAGTTAATAGCTAAAAAATTTCTAAAGTTTTTTGCTACCCACAGAAGCCTTTCTTATTTTGATCATTTCAGCGTTTTAAGCCAATAGTAAGATTGCATATATGATAAAATTGTGTTTTCTTTATGATGTATTATTATTATTATTATTATTATTTATTGATGATTTATATTTCGCTGTGGAATATGATCCAGAAAAAAATGATGAACTATTTATATTGTTTTTAGTGCAAAGAATTCAATATTATTTCGCAATGAAATCAGCTTGGAGATAGATTTTTTTTTTTTTTTAATGATATTTCAAAATTAATTTTAAAGTCGAAGTAATTAAAAATTTTCAAGTTGCTAATTTATGGTTGATTGTCAGTTACGATTTTCAAACAAATTGCATTTTAAAGTTTTTTAAACGACGCGCGACGTTCTAAAAATTGAAAATGTGCGATGTTTAGAAGTTAAAAATACTACATTATCGAAAACTGCAAAATCAAAATTGAATCGGCAGGTTTTGCCAACCTCAAAATGGCATCAGCCTTATTCACAGATATGTTTGTGTCTTATAATATAGACAAGAAGTCGCGAAAGCTTTTGTTTTCTAACGTTTGCTTCAGACACTCATTATTGGAGTTCTATAACTCGAGAATAAATGCAACGAATTTCATAAAGTTTCTCATTCAGTTAAATGGATGCTGATTACATTTCAGTGAAAATGACTCCATGGGCCGTCTACAAATGATGTCAAGCTTGGAGGGGGGAACGGAGTTCATGAAAATGTGACAGTTTGTGACAAGGGAGTGGGGGGAGGTAAAAAAAATATATGACATCACACATTTTGGTTAAAATAAAAGCATAAAAAATCAACAGATTAAGTTTGAAGTTGTTTTAAAATTAAAGTACTTTGTGTTCATAAAGCAAAGATAAGATTTATAAAGCCCAATATATTAATTTCTATTTCAAATGCCAAAATTATACTGTTTTCAATTGCTCTTTCAGATTAATATTTTATTACTATTCTATATTACTTATGTTTTTTGTTGTAAATCTTAACATTATTTCTTACAAAATAGGTTTATGAGTCATTTTTATTGTTTTGCTCACAAATAACATTAAAACACACAGTTGAAGTTTTAAAAATAAAGTTTGAAATATGATCTATAATGTAACGTTTTGTGTTTGAGTCGCAAGTATATGTATATGTAATATATCGTGACACGTGACAAGAGGGGAAGAGGAGGTAACGTGAAGTGTGACACTTTGCGATAAAGCAGGGAGGGGGTCAAAAATATGGAAAAAAGTGTGACATCATTTCTGGGCAACCCTTAAGCTGATTAATACTTGACGTATATTGTTCACAGTTCACGCTATGATGCCTTCATTTCCACGATTTACATGATATCTGTATTCCCGTGGGGATGTAATTGTATCAAATTTAATATGTAAGATTATTATTGTGGAAAGACATGCTCATTAAAAAAATAAGTTTTAAATAACACATTCAAAACGAATTCTTTCTTCTTTAATCTATATCAGAATTTCATTTCTCTACTTTTCTAAAAAACAAATGCTTCCAGGAAACAGATATTCGGTTTCTCTTGAGAGCACATTACCTGCTTTCGTCTGAATGCGCTCGAAAATCCCTAGGAAGAATTTAGAATTCGAATAATCCCCCACTGAACAGGCGGCCAATTTAGAGAATTCGTCTCTTAATTCTAAATGGAGTTTAAAATACTTCTAAATTTCAAAACGAATAAAAAGCAGAGGTAAAATATACGGGATTATCTATTTTTAATACATTTTAGCATCATGATTGAAAGGTGTTTATGATATCGGTTTGTATGCCTGCTGTCTGATTCTTCGTGCTCCAGCTCTCGTAAACATATTCGAATTACCATGAAATTTATGTACGCCATTGAGATTTAGTATAGAATGTTCGATATTAAAAAATGAAGAGTACAGCATTTATGTTTCTTTTACAAGGACACCCAAAAGAATTCCGTTACATGATAGTCTACGGGAAAAAAAAATATTAGCTAAGCTTTTTGTTAAGCGAGCGTTATTATTAGCTAAGCGAGATGTTATGATATTTTAAACATAATGAGTTTGATAGACATGATTCAAATGGACTACAAATGGATTAAGAGCGCACATAAAAATATTCTCAGAACTTGGTGTAATAGTACACAGTATTTCGGGTACAATGCAGTAGCCAAAATCTTTTGTATGTCCTTGTAAATACTATCTGCTTTGTATTAGATAGGAAGTAATCTTTAGTAAACCTCAGCAACGTATGTCAATTTCATAAAATGTGAATTAGTTTAATTTAATCAAAACGTGCCCCAAACAATGTTTTCCTTATATTATTTTGTAATGGAGTACATTAATGTAACCCTGTAATGAATAACAAATATACTTTGAAGCACAGATTGTACAGAATGTATTTTTTAATATAAACTGTATAGATATATATCCATTTTATTGTATTCAAAAGCGTGTAACATCATTAAAACGCATTAAAGCTGTTTCTGCACATGGGCCGTCCTGTAAGGGAATATTTTTTATGCTTCCTGTAACAAAACTATAAATCCGATTTTTATAAAATTTGAAACGAATCGACAAAATGATACAGCAGTTATATATCTTAAATTTCAAATGATTCGGTTGGGTAGTTTTTGCGTTGTTATATGCGGACGGACAGACATACGACAGACTAAATGACGACTATTAGGTGATACCTATTTATATAAAATTGAGAACGCACCTAAAAAGAGTGAATAAGAAGTTTTCATTTCTAAGTAAATTAATTTTAACAATGTATAACTTGGGTAACATTTGAAAACGTTTTTTCAGAAAACTCGCAAAATTTAAACGTAACTGCGCAGCAATTTCGTCGTTATGAGATAATGTTTGGAGTTTTTAACACAGGATAAAATTGTAAATGAAACATATTTTTGATGAAACATAATAGGATACTGATATCCATTTCCAGAAGCGTCTTGCACGGATTATGCTTTACGACGATTCCGAAATTTCTGCTTTAAGGCTGTTCTCAACTATTCTGCTCAATAAGCAAAAAGTTTCAACACATTTACAAATTTATTTTCTAACGAAAAACATAAAATTCGATGACTTTTGGATGACTGTGGAAGGAATTTGTTATCAAACTGTGTTTTCCATTTTTAGGGTTCCGTACTTATAAAGTGAAAACGAAACCATTATAAGATCACTTTGGTGTCTGTCACAGCCATTTAATCATAAACTGAAGTGCGAAAACCTCAAATTGGGGAAATAATAAAGGCTATTGATCCACATATTTACAGATTATTAAGCACTTACAAATATACTTAGGAGGGGGGTACAGGGCCTAATTAAGTTACTTGAAGAAAAAAAAAAATCTTTTTTTTTTTTTTTTTTTTTTTTTGTATATCGTACGGGGTATTTTGTAAAAGCTTTCGTTACGCTGAACTCAACAATATTTTTTTTTTTTTTTTTTTTTTTTTTTTTTTTTTTTTTACGTATTATATTTTTAGAGTTATCGTCGAAAATATAGTGGAAAACTATATCCCCACCCTCTCATCCGATTCTGAATCTATTGAAGCTAAAATTATGAAAAAATTAGAGATTATAGATGTTACGCTAAACCTTGCAGGAAAACTATAGCGATTACTCTAGATTGCATAGTTTTTGAGAAAAGCGCATTTTTCTGTTACACACAAATTCCGATTTGTGGGCATTGAGCAAAGGTGTTGAAGAGCGTTGGAGGTACCTATCGTAGCAGAAGTATAAAAGCATTGTTGATAATGTTTTTATCTGAAAATTCGTCGGAAATTAGCCGAGATACTAACCTTTAAAGACAGAGATGGTTTGGACATAATGAAGGTGGCGGCGTACTCTGCATACCATCTGCTTTTAAATCCTAGGGAACAACTATTAATAATATATTTGTGTAATGAACTACTTAGTAGCAGTATAAAAGCAATAACCTTTATACTTCCGAAAACAAACTAATTTAAGTAGAATTAACCACATAAATAAGGATTTGTACGCACCAGAAATTGAAATAAAAATATCCGTTTTAGAAGCAGGATTATTTTAAAAGTATTTTTTGTCTTATTCTATGTAAAACGTTCCTTACTTCGGATAGGGTGGTCACTATGTTGCAAAAATTCTGGTATTTAAATGACTAATTAAAAAAAAAAGAAAGAAAAGAAAAAAAAACCTTTATGCGTTTAAACTTTGTAGCTTGTATTGAGTGGGTTTCTCATTACGACTCTCGTGTCTTTAAAAGTTAAAAAACTTATCTGGAAAAACGAATCACGGACCAAAGCGGCATTACTCATCTGCGAGTTCCTTTCTACACAAGTTTTTTTTTAGCACAATGCCAAGTTTAAACATTAACAAGTTGGAAATTGCACGTGAAGCGTAGCAAATGAGGTGCGTCCGTACGATAACGAAGCTTTAAAAATATCACTCTCATATATCAATCTCATAAAATTGTCAATAGTTAATTACAATTAAAATGCGAATGCCAAATAATGTTCTCCCTATACCATTATGTAATGAAATACTTTTGTGTGGCCTTGTAAATCAGTAACAAATTCTTTGCACCCCTGATCAAAATGTATATTATAATATGTACTTTATAGATGCATATCAATTTTATTACGTTCGAATGAGTGTAACATCATTAAAATGCATTTGAAACTTTTTCCCCGTGACCGTAATGTAACGGAATACGTTTGATTGTCCCTGTAATTGATCTATTCATCCAATTTTCATAAAATGTTAAATGACTCGATAAAATTATGTAGTAATTATATATTTTAAATTTCAAACGATTAAATTGCATTTGAAACTTTTTCCCTATTGACCGTAATGTAACGGAATATTTTTGATTGTCCCTGTCATTGACCTATGCATCCGATTTTCATAAAATTTGAAATGGCCCGACAAAATTATGTAATAATTATATATTTTAAATTTCAAACTATTCGGTTGGGTAGTTTTTGCGTTCTTATATGCGGACGGACAGACGGACGGAAGGGGGACTGAACGACAACTATAGGTGCTACGTATTTACATAATTACGAACGCACCTAAAAAGAATTTTGTGTTAGCTACATAGGAAAACAGAAAAGGTTATTACTTACGCTAAATTTCGTTTTATGAAATGCCAAATGAATTTTAAAAATGCTGTACTTTTTTCTCTCAGTACCGAGTTGCGTCGATCGCCCCCACTCTGCCGGCTCATGTACGCTAATGGCACCTGGTGCATGTAAAATCCGTCATGGGTGCAAAGTCCTCCAAGTTACCTGTGAATTGTACCTCTGGAGGTGTCTTGCCAGGTGAAGGTCTCGTCATCTGATCAAGGCTCTAAATTACGAGACCATCTTGCGAAGCATTTGCAGTTCATCATTTATTGCCGCTTCGCGGCAATTAGGCGGTCGTCCGCCCCGATTCCAGGTATCTAACCCGTTAAGCTGAGATTATTAACTCGGCAGGTAGGGGCCTGGTCATCGGTTAGAAAGAAAGAAAGTTCCTTATAAATGGGGAAGGATAAGATAAAACTAGCCATATGTGGTAATCTCACAATTTCTTCTATCTAATTCTTGTTAATATTTCTTGAAAAATTGCAGCACAGCAGTGCCACCGGTTAGGTAGTTTAAACAAAAATCCAATTAGCAACAACTTATGTCAGCTTATAACTGAATCTGAAGTTTGATGAAAATGCGTGAATTATTTTTTAAGATAGAACTATTGCAATATCTTTAAAAATCTGGATAATGCTGGGTGATTACACCGAAAACTAATCCGGATCAATTTTTTTTATTAGGTATTAACTGAATCTAAGTTTGATGAAAATCCATGCATTAGTTCTTGAGATGCATTTATTGCGAAATCATGAAAAATGCAGCATAGCAGTGGAATCTGTTGGGCAATTTACACCAAAAACTAAAGAACACTAATCTATATCTGGGACTAACTCAATCTGAAGTTTTAGAAAATTTCATGCATTAGTTCTCGAGAAAGAGCTATTGCGATAATCACGAATATTGCACCATGCCAGCGTTACATGTTGAGTGATTTGTACCGAAACGTAATCATCATCATGTTATATCAAGTGCTAACTAAATGTAAATTTTATGAAAATCCATGCTGTAGTTCTTGAGATATGGTTATTATGGGAATTGTAAATAATGCAGCATAGAAGCGACATCTGTTGAGCGATATGTACCAAAAATTAATGAGATCTAGTTTATATCAAGGTCTAACAGAATCTAAAGTTTTGTGAAATTCCGTACATTAGTTCTTGAGATAGAGTGCCCAAAATATTTTTGTCACATACAGATTGACAGACTCACAAACAGACATTTTGTCAAAAACTTGTTTAACGGGCTCTCTGACCCCTAAAACGTTTAAATCCGTCTAAAATCGGATTTTGAAAATTTTCACGAATCCTATATTTTTTTCTTGTAAGATAGAAGAAAATGATAATAATAATAAAGAAGAAGAATAGCAATATTTGATGTTTAGGCTTTATATCTCTTTGAACTTTTATGGTATATCCATTTATATTTTTCTAGTATATTTAGCTACATCCAACCCTATGTTGTATAGTTTTTTACAAATTCTTATTATTCTTTCAGAAACGATGTTCTTTAAATACTGTAGTTAACTCCTTCGCGATGAGAGCACTTTACTTCATTTTTTATTTTTCACTACCGGTATTTTAAAACAGAAAATTTTCTGTACTTGAATCGCGGAAATGTTTCAATTAAATAAGGTAAGCTCCACTAAAAATAACTGGTGGGAATAATGAACATTTTTGAGTATTTTAAATGGTACGTATACCAATCGCTCGTCCCCAATGGTTTAATAATACTGATGTTTATTGTAGAAAACCCTCTGAGCGTAATATTCGCACTTGACCGTTTATTTTTTCAATTAATTACCTATTGAGATAAAAGAAATTTGAACCTTTCCCTGAGGGGTTATTATTGTTTCGTTCGAAAATTCGGTTCAAAACGCCAACTTTGACATTACTGTCTAAATGATTTGCTGCTTTTGAAAAAAGCAAAAGCAGTTCGATTGCATAGTTTCTGAACAACACCACCTGCTTGTTTCATGCATTCCCGAAAAAAAGCAAATTAAAACTTATGTCAAAAAGTTATAATCTTGGATTTGAGAACAGCCTTAAAAGGTAGGGGAGACTAAGGAGGGTTGACCATAGGTGAGGTGTGACATATACTTCAGTTTTGATGTTTAAACGAGTTTCATTTTCTGATAAAACATAATTTGACTGTTAAATGTGAAATACGGATATTAAATATTTTAAAACATTCGTGATAAAATATTTAATTTTTCGATTAAAATCGATTTTTTAAGTAGACTGAACATATTTTTTGAATGTATTTGTTTAAAATATATTTTAAATGCAAATATTTTTTTATTACTCACAGTATACATAGCAGATAAAAATTTACATACTTCGTAAAAAAAAAGAAATATTCGACACAAATTTCAAATTCTTTTTTCTGAATTAAATTAAAACTCCTGAAGTAATTATGAAATATGATGTTTTTTTCCCATATTCCTTCTTGTTACATTTTACTTCTAATAAACATTCTAAAAAAATTGAGAGTTTTGAATGAGTTGTTTTAATTGAATGAGAAAAGTGCTACTTTATTAAATTTGAAAGCTTTGTTTTTCTTTGTACATTTTTAAGTAAATTAGAAATTTTAATTGTTCGAATTTTTGTTTTTAATTTAAAAAATAAATTCAAATTTCATTATTAACAGGAACAATATGCATGCGTGCAAAGGAGCAAACGGATTTTTTTTTTTTTTTTTTTTTTTTTTTTTTTTTTTTAATTTTGGCTTCTGAGCAGAATAAACGGAGAAAGAATGTTTTGTAGGAGAACGTAAGTTATTTGCTTAAAAGTAAGGAATACAGTAAACTTCCGATTATCCGCGGAATTGAGTGGCGTGACTATTGCGGATAAGTCGATTTCGGGAATAATCCATAAAATTGTGAAAAAAGGAACAAATCAACATAAATATACACTTGAACAATTTATAAGCATAATAGGTAGCATAAACATACATTTGAAAAATTTATACGCATAATAAGTAACATAAACATACTTATTATTTAAGGAATATTAAAATTAATCTCTTCTTGCGAATTTGTAGATTTTCTTCTTTGAGAAATTAGTGAAAAGTTTTCTTTTTTATTTCTTTCTTCTTCTTTTTGTATTGAAACACTTCTTTATTTGCGAGTGGAGTCTTTTAGAACTATCTTATCACAAAGTGACGCGTCATCTTTTTCATCTAACTCTATAAAGGCTTTCAAAGTAAGCTAAGTTGCGTCGTGGCTAATTTTCTTTAACATACATTTTAAAACTTTTAATTCATTTAGATTTTAATTTACTAGAAATATTATCTCTCGATCAAGATGCAAACTTAGTCCTTCCATTATCACATTTTCCTGAAGACGCCCGCAGAAGACGGCGCGAAACGTTGAAAGTTTTATTTTATTTTAATTGTACAAGTGTATATTAAAATTCTTGTTTTGTGCACCACTGAGCAATGTGTTGTATTTTAATAAATACATTCTTATTAGTTAAATTTTATGGTGCAATTGTCCTGTATATATTTATGCGAGTTTCTTTTGTTTCTTACCATCTTCTCCATTGCTGTCTTTAAAATTCATAACGCATTGTCTACAGTTTCTTCATCAGTTACATGGTCGAAGCCTGGATCTAATTCTGGATAAATCAGTTTGAATTCATTTTGAATTGTTAATGCAATTCTTTTTCTTTTTTGCGACATTTTTCAAGAATTGAATTTTAGACTCGCGAATAATCGGGAGTTTACTGTAACATGATGTATAAAGACGAGATTTTCTGTCAGTGTGATAAGATCTGCGTATATATTCTATAGATTATGTACAGGATAGCACGAAAAACTTCCAAACATGACAGCATACGGACAACCATTACTGAAACTGGATTTTTACTCAGTTGCTTTTTTATTTTGTTTATTTATTTTTTTAAAAGTTGATTATTGATGCATCTCAATTTATTCTAGAACAGAAACTGAAAATCCTTAACCCTTCACAGCACGATTTTTTCTATTTTTATGATAAAAGGTCTCATAATGGGGAATTTCTTTAAAAAAATTAAACTTCAAATTTATTGTTAAAATTTGATATTTTGCAGTGTACCCTATGTACACATTTAGGATTTTTAAATATTTTATTGCTATATTTTACAACTGAATGAGCTTAAATTAATTACTTTTTTCAAAAAATTTTTATATTAGTATTTAAATATTTAAATAATAATAATAATAATAATAATAATAATAATAATAATAATAATGAGAGTAAATTTTACCTTAATAGTTTGGGCGAAATTTCTTTTATTTCTGAAGAACAAATTATTATTTTTTTTTTTTTTTGTCTAGTAAAGCCATCTGATGTGGAAAAAAAAAAAAAAAAAAAAAAAAAAAAAAGAATTATTATTCCATTTTTTGGCTTGTTCCTGATCAGGGATCATGATCCTATTGTACAAACTCATGGCACATTATGGAATTTATAATGTTTTAAAGTATGTATCTCAATTTTTCGAATGCGTTTTACATTCTTTTTCAAAACTCCTTTTTAGATACGTTCGTAACTGTGTAAATACGTAGCAGCTATATAGTCGTCGTTCAGTCCGTCTGTCCGCATATAACAGAGCAAAAACTACCCAACCGAATCGTTTGAAATATAAAATATATGTTGCATAATTTTGTCGACTCATTTCAAATTTTATAAAAATCGGATGAATAGTTCAATGACAGGAACAATCAAAAGTATTTCGTTACAGGACGTTCTATGAGAATAAATAGTTTCAAGTACATTTTAATGATGTTACACTCTTTCGAACATAATAAAGTGGATATTCATCTGTAAATTCTTCTGTGCAATATGTGTTGCAAAGAATATTTGCTATTGATTTACAGAGTGACGCAAAAATGATCCATCACATAATGGTGTAAAGGGAAAGGCGCGTTTTAATTCTATTAAACTATTTCTCATTATATGAAACTGATATACGATACTAAGACTTATTTTCTCTTTAATAGAAAGTGCATAGTAGTTACAGGAAGACACAAACGATTTCGCCCACTATACAGTATCCAAAGTACTGTATACTATTACAGCAAGATTCCATTATTTTTAAAACTTCGATGTAGTAGGAACGCACTTCATATGCTATGCTTGACGTGCAATTTCGACTTGTTGAACTCTAGGGAAGGAACTGCGAAACAAATATGATATATTAATTACTAAAAAGTAAACTTAGGTATTAAATTGAGTAGGTTTTTTCTAATTAAATCAAAATATCTGCTACCAACACTAAATGGAAACCTGGTCGTTTTTAAACATATAGCTAACGCGGGATTCGTAAAAATCAGATAATATCAGCGGCGGGTGGGTTCCATCAATTAATGTATATTTATCTCAAGGTTTAATAAAGTATGAAGATTGATGAAGTTCCGTGCATCAGAGATTTAACATCGGAGAATGGAATTTGAGATTTGGTTGACCAATAGCTTCAGGAGTACGTATTTTACACTTCATACTTAATTACCTTATACTTACCATTAAGCAAATATAAAAATTTACATTGGTCTATGGATTTTCTGATATTTTAACAATATTTACAGTAAGTTATACGTATGATGTTATAATGTTTGATATATAATTTTTATATAATAACTGAAAAGTTTTTCAAGTATTTTTTTTTTATTCTTCGCATTTACTTAGCAGGTAAAACAATAATAAAGAATGCTATAATTTTGAGAGCTCGAGAACCACCGTATGGCTTTACGCATTAAAAATTATCATTAATGACATTGTTTAAAACCATCTGAAAGTGTTACAAGATTAAACAAGTTGGAAATTGCACATGAACGTAGCAAATGAGGTGCGTTCGTACGATAACGAAGTTTAAAAAATATTCAGATCTTGCTGATATAGTAGAGCGTACTTCGGATATAGTAAAGTAGTCGAAATCTTTGTGTTTCTGTAAATATGCAGAAAGTAATTTTTATTACACCTCAAAAACGTATATCTTATTCATAAAATGTGAAATAGTTGAATATAATTAAAACACGCCCCAAACAATGTTTCCCCATATAGCATTATGTAGTGGAATACTTTTGTGTGGCCCTGTAACTTAATAATAAAAATTCTTTGCATCACAGATTGTACAGAATGCATATTTTAGTATATATTTCATAGATTCATACCACTTATATTATGTTCGAATGAGTAAAACATCATTAAAATTCATTTGAAACTTTTTTCCCATTGATCGTAATGTAATGGAATACTTTTGATTGTCCCTGTAAATGATCTATGCATCCGACTTTCATAACATTTTAAATGACTCAATAAAATTACGTAATAATTATATGTTTTAAATTTCAAACGATTAAAATGCATGTGAAATTTTTTTCCCCATTGACCATAACGTAATGGAATCCTTTTGATTGTCCCTGTAATTGATCTTTGCATCCGATTTTCATTACATTTGAAATGACTCGACAAAATTACGCAATAATTATATGTTTTAAATTTCAAACGATTAAAATGCATTTGATTCTTTTTTCCCCATTGACCGTAATGTAACGGAATCCTTTTGATTGTCCCTGTAATTGATCTATCCTTCCGATTTTCATAAAATTTGAAATGACCCGACAAAATTATGTTATAATTATGTATTTTAAATTTCAAACGATTCGGTTGGGTAGTTTTTGCGTTGTTATATGCGGACGGACAGACAGACAGACAGACGGACAGACAGACAGACAGACGGACAGACAGACAGACGGACAGACAGACAGACGGACGGACTGAGCGACAACAATAGGTGCTACGTATTTACATAATTACGAACGCACCTAAAAAAGAGAAGCGCACACTTTTTCACTAAAAATGAACGAAAAGAGCATCAGTTAGATA
This sequence comes from Maratus speculifer, assembly GCA_964019185.1. Classification (NCBI taxonomy): domain Eukaryota; kingdom Metazoa; phylum Arthropoda; class Arachnida; order Araneae; family Salticidae; genus Maratus; species Maratus speculifer. The sequence goes on along the minus strand of OZ025292.1, from coordinate 17,388,209 downwards.
AATTATAAAAGAGACAAAATTCTTTCGGAATTCGTGAAAGACGTAGCATTACAGCGACACTTATTGGATGATTAATTTTAATACCAAAATCTAACCATCACGAAGCTACAAAATGATGTAAATGAATCTGAAGTATGGTTGAATTCCGTCTTTTAATCTTTCACTCACTACATACAGTTACAGACTCAAGGGATGGCATTTTCTGAAAACAGTGAAATCTTCTTCAGAAACCTAAAACGTATAAATCCATCGAAAACCGGAAGTAATTTTTTTTAACGAATCCAATACTTTTCCCTCTAAAGATGGAAGAAAGTAAAAATTTCTTGCCTCCTCACTTTTCTTCTCATTTTTTGTTTTTTAAATCCATTTTATTATAATCTTTTTTAAAACTCATTTTTGAATCCGAAGAAAGAAACGGAAAAACAAGTATGACTTATTCATTATTAAAACCAAATTTAAAAATGGCTCAATGTTCTGAAACAAAATAAAATAGAAGTAATCTTGTCTTCTAATCGTATCATAAGAAAAATACACTGGCATTTCTCTCATCAAATTATTTTTCGTCTTTAAAAAAAAAAAAAAAAAAAAAAAAATCCGAATTAAGAATATTTAATTTTGATACTATTTATTCCCGCTTTTCTTTCTAATATTTTGTTGTAATAATAATAATAATAATAATAATAATAATAATAATAATAATAATAATAATAATAATAATAATAATAATAAAGTTTAAGTATGTTTTTAATTTAATTTTAAATACATCTTTATTAAAGGTGGTGGTAAACACATCATTTAAATTTTTTTTAATGACAAGGAATTCTCTGATTATTCTGAATCGGTTCCTTAGACACAAAACCTTATTCGTCTCCGTCCTCTGTCTGTCGTCCGTCACAGAGTCCGCACACAAAAACTGGACAAGTCAGAGACTTTAAATTTTGTGTGTTTAGAGCTGCATACCTCGTGTCACATGAAGAATCATAAAATTTCGAAAAAGTCAGTTATTTAGATTAAGTTAATTTTTTCAATGTCATCTGTTTATTTTTGCGATTTAAATTTCAGAAGACAAACTTAATTTCAACGTTTTGCGTGTAGGCGTGACAGCATAGAGGTAAAACGTCTCACTTGTAAGCGTACAGATTTTAGTTCGAATCCTGATGCTAAAAATTCAAATTTTCATGTTAAGATGGATTTAATAATAAGAAATTTGATATTTTAGGCCAATTTAAGGGTTCATATTATTAGGGTTTCGTTCATCTGACATTCATAATATCTTTTTTAAATTCCGTTTTCTTTCTTTTTTAAAAAACTTTTGGAATTTATGAATGATTTAGAATTTTAAACTTAATTTTAAACGATTTTTTAGCTTTCAAAAATTTTAAATTTTGTTTATATCTCTGCTATTTGTTTTTAAATTTCGGATTTTCAAAATATGTAGTATTTTGGATTTTGTTTAAATAATTTTATTTGAACATTTTAATTTGATTAAAAAGTAAACAATTTCCTTTTGCAATCATTTTAAAATTAAATCATCGGTGCTATCATCTGTGTAAGATTTAATAATTATAAATTAACTATTTGGATTTATGAATTGAAGGATAAGTTGTTTTGAAAGAATTCCTCTGTGCGGTCTGCGATTGCATTTACCCACTTGTTTGTTCGTTTGTTTTTATAGGGATGCATCGAAAATATCACTGTCCGTCCAAATAAGTCCATGGTCCGCCTGCGCGTTCAAATGAAAGATATTGACATAAATAGGATTTAATTTGAATGTAGACAAGAATAAAGAATAATTACATAAATACTCTTACTCAAATAAATTAACTATCGCTTAATAATTTAATATCACTATCAGTGCAATGAAATAAGAAACAATGCCTTGAAGTCAGTGTTAATTTTATCTTACCAATTATTTCTCCAGTTCGATGTTATCCTTTGGCTGTATTGGCGTATAAAAGGTTAAGTAGAATTTCCCGAGCAATACGATATTAAGCTTAAGAGGAGATTTCTTTTTATTTCTTTTTTATTTTTTTACTCTTTTTTGTGCTTGTGTGAGAATACGACTTCATTGAACATCACTTTCGTTGCTGCCCATCCAGCATTTGTTCGTCACAGCTAATCGAGTTACAAACAGGAGGAAAGGTCTCAATAATCCCATCAAATTGTTCCTGCTATAATACCTTAAAATTAAGTTAAGGGTCATACGACTGTTAAACCGTCAAAAAATTTGATTTTTTGAAAAACAGTTACATGAAAGATTACCTTTTTCTGCGTATTTTAAGACGATCGACTTGAAAAAATCCCCATAATTACGTAAGTTATGATTAAAAACGTGTCAGCTGCTTACTGTAAACAGATTTAAAGGGTCAGTACTTCGACGAACAAATTTAAAAATGTGTGTGTGGTTTTTTTTTTCCCCATATAACGTACATGTTATCTCTAAAACTATTCAATATTTTTGCATTAAATTTTTACAGATGATACATAATGCCATTTTCTTGAAACTGAACCTAAATTTGCTTTCAGATTGCTAAAGGATACAATGCATAGATAAAATTTAATTTTTTAAGGGAAAAAATACACTATTTTCACTTTAATTTTAAAGATAGAAATATGATTTAAATATATACAAATTTAGGTTCAAATTAACCTTTAGTTTTTGTAGTATGTGTAAAAAACAGAAATTTTGTTTTAAATTCAATATAATTTGAGTATTCTAGTGCGTTATTTTTGATGTCGCATTTTTCCCACAGCAAACTGCTTATTATTTATGATTCTCTAAAACAAATTATTTTTAACTTTCAAACAAGAATGGGGTATATATGTATACATACAACATTGATATATTAACATAAAAAAATTATGATTTTAAAGCTTTCAAGATATAGAATGTCAAAAAAGATACAATTTTTGTTATTTTTTGATTTTTAATAGTCGTATGACCCCTTAAAATTATGTCCTAAAAATATTAAAATACTGAATTGTCACCAGAAACGATTGCAATGTTCTATTTTTACTTCCAAAAAACGAAAGTTGAACATATTTAATCAGAATTAAACAATAAGGCATGACTAATCCTGTCATACACACCTATTTTAAGGTTGTCTATTATTCTTTAGTTTTCCAGTGCAGAGGCTGAAGTAAAATAACTACCGCTAACAGATCTACACAAGCGAAAGATTTAATTAATTAAATTCGAATACGTAAACATTCGAAATTTAATCCTTTTTATTTTGGTTGTTTTTAAAAACAATGTAAGATTAAGTACTAATCGACCGCGTATTTTCATTGTGAAGGACAATGAATGCACTCTATTACGTAAATAAATAAATAAATCGGTGCTTTATTTGTAGAAATCTATACTGAGTGAATTTTACCATTTCTTGATAAAAATATAAAAAAAAAGTAAATAAATCAACTCTCGTTATTTAAAGAATGTCGCAAAAAAGGCTTGAATAAGTATTCATAATGAAAGCAATCCTCTAAACACGATGCGGATTATCCATTGTATATTTGCATTGCCACCTAGACTAGCTGGCAATGATATTTGTCGTTGCTTTAATTGGCGTGAAATTGCATAGAAATTAAAGCACTAACCGGATCTTTTGTCAATCTCTTTCAAAGGGATTTTCTCATCAAATTTCTGTACCTTTGAAACAATAACATATGCTTGTTTGTTAGTTAAAAGAGCAAGAAAATATAAGTCGTTTAATTTTAAACTAGATGGAACCCGTCAAAACTTGACGGCACCGAAGAAAGAAAAAGGTATTTTCCAGCTATTAAAGGATTTTTTAACGACTAATCTTCAGCAAAAATTTCAATAAATAAAAGAACAACCTGCATTTTACATCCAGGCAAATGACCCGCAATTGGCCGAGTTACATTCAAACATGTTGTCATAGAATTAGAATCTCTCTCATTTGATAATTTTTCATTTACAAATACAACACCAATAAATTGTACATAACATGAATAAATCATAAATTACTGTCATCACTCATTTCATACAAAATATACATACTTCACTTACTTCGCAGCAAAATAAGACTGAATTTATAGTTTGCCATTTAGCAACAACTATAACAATGATCCTCTCCGTGGTTAATTTGTTGTTACATTACCCACCCCATTCAACAAATAAACATTTGCATTTTCAACTACTTTTCTATTATCTTTTCATAAATCAAAAATACATGTAAATTTCACATATTAAAAAAATTAATGATAATATTTATTCTGGCTAGGTGAAGCCCGTCAAAACTTGACAGCAACAATATGAAAGAATCAAAGAAAAAAAAGTATTTTGCCACTATAAAAAAATTTTCAAAGAAATTTTTTTTTTAAAGATTAATATTTATTAAAAATTTCAATATGCTTTTCCATTTACCAACGTAACACCAACATCACATGATCCCGGGTGCAGAATTGGTGCAACGCTGCGACACACGTCACAGACTTGAAAATGTTATCAGATTATTTTTCAACTGTTTAAGTTAAAAAAAAAAATGCTAGAAATCATTTGCTATGTACCAAAATTTGTCTAGGTACCATAAAAAACACAAATTCTGGTAAATAATCACAAAAATTAGAAAATTTCATCAAAATACTCCCCCCCCCCCCAAAAAAAAAAAAACATTGCCCGGAAATTTTATAAATAGATGTGGCAAAATAAAACAGCAAATTTCGTCAACAGATTGCAAAAAACAACAAATTTCTTCAAAAGATCTCTAAAAAATTTGTCAAAAAACTGCAAAAAAAAAAAAATTGTCTAGATATCCCAAATAAAACAAATTTCGCAAAAGTATTGCACAAAAATAAAAATTTTGGCAAAACGTCTAAAAAAATAACAATTTTCATGAAATTTTTTTTAAAAAAAGGCAAATTTTGACAAAAAAAATCCCTAAAAAATGGCAAATTTGTTGTAAACATATTATGAAAAAAATTCAAAATATTGTGAGAAAACAACAAATTTCGACAAATGATTGTGAGTAAACAACAATTTTCGTCAAAGGATTGAAAAAAAAGCAAATTTTATCAAATAATCACAAAAAAGATAAATTTTGCAAAAAGATCTTCAATAAACGGCAATTTACATTGAAAAATCATGATAACACGACAACTTTCATCGAAAGAACTCGAGAAAAACGATAAACTTTACCGAAAGACCTCAAGATGACGAATTTCGTCCAGTTATCATAAAAGACGTGAATTTCGCCCAAAGATCTCAAAAAGCACATACAATTTATCCAGGTAATCGCAAAAAAAGGTAAATTTAGCTAAAAATAGTGGAAAAAAATGACAAATTTCTAAAAAAAAATAACAAAGAACAACAATTTCGCAAACAAAAATCACGAAAAAAGGATAAATTCGATAAAACAGCAAATTACATCGAAAGATTGTTAGAAAAAAATGACAAATTTCATCGAAAATCCCCGAGAAAACAAATAATTTTGTCCGTGTACAATAAAAGATGGGAATTTCGTCAAAAGATCTTGAAAATACTTTAAATTTGTCTAGGTACTTCAAAAACGCAAATATTGGTAAACAGATTGTGAGAAAACAACACAGAGAGACTGCATTTTTGCTATCACTGTTTAATGCAATGCTGTGATAATTATATTTTTTTTCTTTACTTATCTTATAATGATCGAAATACGTTGGTTTTTTCACTTTACGTAAGTTATTTTATTTCCAAGTGTTTATTTACGTTCTTGGCTGATAAAGCATTTTCTATATTGTAAATCTTTCTTTCGTCTAAAAAAATGGCAATTTTCATGAAAAAATTTCGAAAAAAAAGGTAAATTTTGACAAAAAAAATCCTTAAAAAATGACAAATTTGTAAATATATGAAAAAAAATTCAAAATATTGTGAGAAATCAACAAATTTCGACAAATGATTGTGAGTAAACAACAATTCTCGTCAAAGGATTGAAAAAAAAGCAAATTTTATCAAATAATCACAAAAAAGATAAACTTTGCAAAAAGATCTTCAATAAACGGCAAATTACATCGAAAAATCATGACAACACGACAACTGTCATCGAAAGAAATCGAGAAAAACGATAAACTTTGCCGAAAGACTTCAAGATGACGAATTTCATCCAGTTATCATAAAAGATGTGAATTTCGCCCAAAGATCTCAAAAAGCACATAAAATTTATCCAGGTAATCGCAAAAAATGGTAAATTTAGCTAAAAATAGTGGGAAAAAACGACAAATTTCTAAAAAAAAAAAATAACAAAGAACAATTTCACAAACAAAAATCACGAAAAAAGGATAAATTCGATAAAACAGCAAATTACATCGAAAGATAGTGAGAAAAAATGACAAATTTCACCGAAAATCCTCGAGAAAACAAATAATTTTATCCTGGTACCATAAAAGATGTGAATTTCGTCAAAAGATCTTGAAAATACTTTAAATTTGTCTAGGTACTTCAAAAAACGCAAATATTTGTAAACAGATTGTGAGAAAACAACACATTTTGCAGAGCTGCCAACTTCTACGCCTATTTAAATCATATAAACATGTTTGGAACCACAAAAATGTTTTAGTAAAATGTATACCAAATATATGCATTACAGCACATATTGTTAAACATTTACAAAAATTTCTGTTTTAAACATGTTTATTTGACTTCAAATAGGCGTAGTAGTTGGCAGCAATGCATTTTGTCAAAAGATGAAAAAGAGGCACATTTCAAGAAAAAATTGCAAAACAGATAATTTTTTTCAAAGAAAAAAAGCGAAAATATGATAAATTTCTGAAAATAACAAAAAAAAACGACAAATTTAACAAAAAAGCATAAATTCGATAAAACGGCAAATTACATCGAAAGATAGCGAGAAAAAAACGACAAATTTCACCGTAAATCCCTGAGAAAACAAATAAATTTGTCATGGTACCATAAAAGATGTGAATTTCGTCAAAAGATCTTGAAAATACTTTAAATTTGTCTAGGTACTTCAAAAAACGCAAATATTGGTAAACAGATTGTGAGAAAACAACACATTTTGTCAAAAGATGAAAAAAAGAGGCACATTTCATCAAAAGATCGCAAAACAGGTAATTTTTGCAAAGAAAAAAAAGCGAAAATATGACAAATTTCTGAAAATAACGAAAAAAACGACAAATTTAAAAAAAAAGCATGAAAAAAGCATAAATTTGATAAAACGGCAAATTACATCGAAAGATAGCGAGAAAAAAATGACAAATTTCACCGAAAATCCCTAAGAAAACAAATAACTTTTTCCTGGTACCAGAAAAGATGTGAATTTCGTCAAAAGATCTTGAAAAAATACTTTAAATTTGTCTAGGTACTTCAAAAAACGCAAATATTGGTAAACAGATTGTGAGAAAACAACACAGAGAGACTGCATTTTTGCTATCACTGTTTAATGCAATGCTATGATAATTATATTTTTTTTCTTTACTTATCTTATAATGATTGAAATACATTGGTTTTTCACTTTACATAAGTTATTTTATTTCCAAGTGTTTATTTACGTTCTTGGCCGATAAAGCATTTTCTATATTGTAATTTTCAAATCATCTAGGTACCACAAAAAATGCAAATTTTGCCAAATAATTATAAAAAAAACCAGCAAGCAATGAATATGGTATATAAAGACTGCTTTATCATGATTGAAAGCTATGCAGAAAGAGGGATCTCTTCTGATAATTTTATTTTTCTTTGTTGATTATAATGATCTTCATATTTCTGAAAAAACATTGTTGAGAGATCAAGATCAAGCGATTAAAAAAAAAAAAAAAAAAAAAAAAAAAAAAAAAAAAATAGCAAATTTCATCAAAATATTCCCTCCTCCTTCTCCCCAAAAAAACTCAGCAAATTTTGTCACGGGAACACTTTTTAAAAAAAGTGTACTAAAAAAAAAGTGAAACATTAAAGAAATATTAATGATTTACAAAGCTGTTTATAACTGGGATTATTTTCATTTCATATGCAATTTTCTATTATTCGGCGAGACTATGAGATGTAATGTAAATACTTCCTAAACGTTATGAATTTGCTCAAAAATGAAATTATAAGTGGGAAAAAAATCACCGTTTTTTGACATGAGTATAATAAGAAACTGAAGCAAAAAATAAATAGTGATTTGCGAATCTATTTACATCCATGAAGTCAAACTATCCGTCGAAAATCGCACCATCAAAACACGAAACAAAAAACAATGTGATTTCCAGCCTTTTTTTTTTACACATACTAATAAATAAATTTGAAAATTACAATATAGAAAATGATTTATCGGCCAAGAACGTAAATAAACACTTTAATCATTAACTTATTGAATGTTTCAATTTCATATGAAACATCTCTACAATTAAGCCTAAGATTGCCGGCAATAACATTGCAAAAAAAGAATACAGATGGAAATAAATTAATTAACTTACGTAAAGTGAAAAAAACAATGTATTCCAATCATTATAAGATGAGTAAAGTTAAAAAATTAATTATTATAGCATTGCATTAAACAGTGTCAGCGTTCTTATCCCATATTTACAAACGCGCTTTGCAAATGCTCTTACAGACAGTAACTACTCTCCTCCGATTAACCAATAGGAGGAGACTCTCAGAGACCGGCGCAAGTATCGATGCGTAAAGACGCAATTAAACCACGATTACTTTTTCTGCCTTTCGTTTTAATATATAGATATCAAAACAACAAAGTCTTGAAGATTTATAAAAATATGATAGATAAAGTTATAGATAGCTATATATTAGAGATAGATATTTTAGATATAGATATATTAAAGATAAATGTATTACAGATAGATATTATATATATATATATATTATTAACCGAATTCAGTAACTAGATTTTAATAATCAAACGCAAATCGAATCGGTCGAGATGAACTGAAATGTTTCAGAATGATTTTCGAGTTTTGTGGGCCAGATTCGAGTTGACCGAATTTTTACGAAAGATTTGAATATTTTTCAGATTAATGAATACTTAGTCTCAGAGCCTACAGAACAAAAACCTAAGGTACCGATGAGCCTTTATTGTATGTAAGATTAGTAATAGGGGAGTCTAATGATCCATGTCTTCCGGAAGCGAAGAGGTACATATGTCAAAAATTAATACCATCAGTGGTTGCCTCGTAGGTTTATTATTGTGTTTGTCTTACAATCATTGCTTGTAAGACACACACACTGATAAACTTACGAGTCAACCACTAGTGGTATTACTTTTTGGCTTATGCAACCCTTCACTTCTAGCGGACATGGATTATTAGATTCCCTTATATTATTACTCTTCCATAAAATAAAGATTTTTTTCTCGTGCTCAATATCTTAGTTTTTGTGCTATCGGCTCTTGGAAAAATTATGTATTTGGAAATTAATGAGTGTGTATATGTTTTCATTTTTATGCAAAAAAGATAAAATTGATTTTAGCACTGTACGAGTAATTGTAGATTGCCATTTTCGAATCCTATTAACTAAACGGCAATTTATATCACAATAATTAAGTGTTAACAAGTATTTTTTTACTCCTCTAAAGCATAAATAAATAAAAACTAAAAATACAAAAGTTAAAGTGACACAAATGAACAACTTTTTTTTTCATATCTGTTTTGTAAATAGGTGCATTTAATTAATTTTAGAGTAGTGAATTCAGTAGAATATACTTGATCACTGAATACAAATTTATGAACCTACATGAATACAAAAGTGTATTGCAGATGTACATAATGTTAATATCAACAATGTTATTTTTTAAAACAAGGGGATGTTTTACTTAATGATAGTACTGAATTTTTTGAATGTTATATTTTACAACAGAATTAGAGCCCTATACGAAGCGCAAATTTCATTTTAAGAGAAACCCACAACCCAACATTAACTCGAAAAAAAAAAAAAAAAAAAAAAAAAAAAAAAAAAAAAAACAGCTTTTTGACAAATAAAAATAATTTTCGACACCTGTAATCCGACCCGATACTATCCCTCCGACAAAGTATTTCATCTAACAATCCGATATGAACCTGAAATAAAAGGAAAAATACTGTGAGTCGGCAACACAGACAATTACCTCATCAAGTTTATTGCTGAAATTCCAGAATTAATTAAATCTCTATTTGAATATTAAAGTGTAATCAGTATGCCAAGTCGTGTATTGGTGGACACACTTAAAAACCCAATTTTAGTGGTAGACTCGTATGCTTACTATTAATTTTTCCTGCTCTTAATGGTACGAAAACATACAAGAATAACAGCAGGCAAACACAATGGTAAACCTACGTTGTTTTTTGATAAAATAAAATGATAATTAATTCTTCAGCGAAACAGAGAATTTTTCTTATTGTATAAATGTCATCTCATTAAAAAGTTTTTCAATTTTAGCTATCTTTTTTTCCAAAATCTTTTCTCCTTTAAAAGATCATCAAAACACTCAACGCTATTAGCAAGCATCGGCTCAAGGCTCATAATGGATAATACAGGAACAACTAATGATGTACA